>OY728145.1:1898956172-1908956172 GCA_963277665.1 Viscum album
ATATAGGTAGAAATATACATCGATCTATACCTAGAAAAAACATTGATATCCAAACTGGCATATTAAATGGCTCTCGTTGAGCTTCATGAAGTAATAGAACAGCTGGAGGACTTATAAGAGAAGGGGTTCATAAGGCCCTGTGGATCACCATGAGTCACCCTAGTGTTGTCTCTCTTGAATCTATATGGGTGATTGAGGCTATGAATAGACTTCTTGTAGAAAAAATACGTTACCATGAAGAAGAAGTATCCAATTACAAGGAATTATGACCTATTTGAATAGCAGAAGGTGGTGATGTGGTTCTAGAAGGTTGACCTCATATCATGATATCATCAGCTTCAGGTATGGGATGAAGACATACCCATGATTGCCTTTTGATACCGGTACAAACACTATGAATTTTTTTTGATTCCTTTCATCATGACTAATGCCCCATCCATGTTCATGGGACTGATGAATAGGATATTCATGCCTTACATATATCATTTCATGGTAGTATTCATTCATTACATCATGGTGTACGTGGTGTCAGAGGAGGAGCATGCTACACACCTTGGGATTGTCCTGAAAACACTAGAGATAACCATCTTTACAGTACACTCTTGATGTTCCAGTTTTGGATTCGTGAGTTCCACATTCTCAAAAACATGATCGCAAAGGACGGAGTTGTTGTAGATACCACGAATATTGAGGTAGTGCTTTCTAGGGAGTCACCCTTAAGAGTGGATTATATGGGGAGTTTCTTGGGGTTTTACAAATACTACTGAAGGTTAGTTACTAACATCCATCAAGTAGAACCACTTTTATTAGCCTTTACATGGAAGGGGGAACCCTTTGAGTAGACAGATAAGTGTTATCAGTGTTTCCAAGAGCTGAGGTAGAGACTGATGAGTGCCCCCATCTTTCGAATACCAGAATAAGGAATTTGGTATGTAGTCTTGTATGATGCATCATAGACCATATGGGGTTTTTACTTAATGCATTAGAAAGCGGTCTTCACCTACAACTCAAGATAGCTAAGGAAGCATGAGAATAAATATGTGACCCATGACCTGGAGTTATTAGCAGTGGTATTTTGATTGATGATTTTGTGGCACTATTCTATGGGTGAACAGATTACCCTATACTCCAACCACAAGAGTCTCTGGTATATCTTCTCATAGATGGACCTAAACATGAGACATTTGAAATTGCTTTATTTCCTCCAGGTCTATGACATTGAGATATTATATACTCTTGGGATGGGGAATGTGGTTGCAGACGCACTCAGTAGGAGGTTTTTACTACAACTGGTGAGTGATGTGATGGAGCAACTAGCCGTGATTTCGATATACAACATGGATAATGATATAGTTGTTAAATTTTGTCAATGACTCTCACTCCCCCAATACTTCATCGAGTTATGGAGGCATAACATGTTGATGTGGACTGCATGTCCCAACATGGTCAGTTATTCTCCAGACAGGCTTCTGATGTATTTTCGATAGGTGGGGAGAATTTCAACCTTTTCAAAGGACATATAGTCGTACAAGTGACGTATTGGGAGGAGGTGTTGAAGGAGTTTCATACATCCCCTTTAGTTGTACATCCTGGTGTGGAGAAAATGTACCAAGACCTCTGATTTCAGTACTGGTGGCCAGAGGTGATGTAAGCGGTGTTAGAGTTTGTTTCTTTATGCCTCATTTTTCAGTAAATGATTTTCGAGGATTAGGTCCTATAAGGCTTGGAACAACCACTTACGGTACCGTAATAGAAGTGGGATCGTATCTCCATGGACATCGTCATGGGGTTACCATGCACATCTAGGGGCCATGATACTATCTAGGTGAATTTTGACTGACTTCCCAGGTCATTTCACATTCTACCCATCTGAGAGGGAGGATCATCCAAGGGATGGGGATGCCTATACATTCAGGAGATAGTGCAGATAATGGGGTGGGTACAATGGTCATCTCAGACTATGATGCATGATTTACATCCTAGTTCTAGAAGGGGTTGAAGGGGACATTTGGTACTCAGCTATGCTTGAGTACAACTTTTCACCCCCAGAAAGTTGTTTAGACGGAGCAGAACATTCATACTTTAGAGGACATTCTTCTTGGTTTTGTCCATGATTTTTGTTTTTGATGGGAGGACCATCTACCACTGGTGGAGTTTTTAAACATCAACATCTATCATTCAACCATTTTTTGGCACACTTTGATGCCTTGTACAGGATGCCATGTAGATGACATATATAGTAGTAATACCCAGTGGAGTAAGCAGTCATGGGTCCAGAGTTGGTACGAGCTACTGCTGAGAGGGTTAATGTCAACTCAAACAATATTAAGACTACACAGAGTAGGTAGAATTCATATTTCGATCAGAGATAGAGAACCCTGGAGTGTTCTGAGGAATACCATGTTTTAATTTGGGTCTAACACAAACAAGGATTGCAGAGGTTTTTCTAGTATGAAAATCTAACTTCGAGGTTTATAGACCCTTTCAATGTTCACATTAGAAGTGGTGAAGTGGTGTACCGCCAAGATTCCCCCTAGATGAGCTAGGTGCATGATAATTTTCACGTTTTTTATAGAAGTGGTACATGCATGATCTATCACACATTATCCACTAGGGTGAGATGGATAGTGATGATGCGATGATGTTTTCTAATTTTCCAATAGAGATATAGGAATGAATGGAGTGGATCCTTCATGGATGGTTGATTCCCCTGTTGAACGTTCGGTGGTAGCACATGAATCTCTTGGAGAGAACATGGGAACGAGAGGATCAGATTCATGCTCAGTACCCTGATTCGTCTAAATGGACTTTTTTCCTTTTGGGATGTAATACCCTTAGTTGGGGAGAATGTAATGTATCAGAAATTTCATGTAATTTATTTTTCAAAATTATATGTAATTATATAAATACTACATGCTTTTATGGACTGTGATTTTGGGGCCCATTGATATTGGAATGGATAGATGAACTTTTTTATATTCAATTTTGAAAATGTGTTTTTGGGGTTTACTAACATTTGAACTAGTGCTCAGATCAAAAATCCAAGGGCACCGTTGAACTCAGAATTCCAGGACTCACCTCTAAATTACGTATCATTGACCATAAATGGTCTGATAAAAAAATTATTTACAATCATTTGGGAAAAATAAAACATTAACAAAAAAAGTTATATAATTTTATTTTCATGTCATTGGGCAGAGGATGGACGTTATATAGTGTGACAATGAGGTGAAAGCGAGGCACATTAAATGAGGATCTTTGGTGGCTCGTATGTTCAAGTATAATTTCTATGTTGTTTGATAAATGAAACTGTGTATGGACTCAATGCTTCAACATAACAGAAAAGCTGCTACGTGATTCATTTTTACATATTTAATGAATTGGATAATTGTGAATTAAATCATGGGAAATATCTCAAGAAACTACAGTGGATTTACTCTCCAAAAGAGGAAGAATAATGTTGGTAGAACATTAACATCTTTTTCACACCTCAATGAACAATGTCGGGAAACAAAGAACTCCATTGACTCCATGAACCATCGCAGGTGGACTTCCACAACATCGACGTAGGTATAGATTTTGTACTGGTTAATGTTTTAACCATTCTTAATTCTATATAATGAAGGTTGATCAGCCAACGAATAGGTTGATATATAGATCGTCTTTTCATGCGGGAGGGTGATGTTTATAGGTTTTTCTTTTAGGGATTATATTATAGTTGATGGAACATAATTCCCTTGCCTCCCATGATTAAATCATATAACGCGAAGGGCACGAGCCAGCACGAACAGTGTTCAAACCCACTCCACCTTATGCAATGTTTGGGGATGAATTTTTGAAATGATGGAATGGAATGTTCAAGGCCATCGCAAGGAATGCGACATCCAACATAGGGTTTAGGCGTAGTTGGTGGGAAGAATGATCCACTAGAGAGAGCCTGGATGTCCATCGAGTATTATTCCAACACGCCTACACCGGTTTCAGTGGACGTGAGGTGGCGGTGGAACACGACGATGGCACATAGGGAGGAGCATCACCGATATCCTAGGCCATGATGGGGCCGCCGCTGGCTGGTTGCTGGATATGCCGGTTTCTAGTGGAGGCAGACCCAACTAGGAAGTTGTGTCGGTGGAGAATCCCACAACTGCATGTCGCATTCTTCATAGGCATATGGTCGATGACCGTGCACGAGACACTGGTTGGCTATACTAGTCATCCACATGGTAAAATCTTAGGTCGCTGGACCGTAGTGAAGGAAATCGCCTCGCATCGACCGCGATGCGAGCAGGGTGCCAAAACCGGCTTCATGTCATGTCCATGCCGGGAGATGAAGTGGTACGCCTCCGGTTGACCAGGAATTATAGTGGGTCAGACCTACTCAAATAAGTCATACCCACCCCAAGGGGCTGGACATGCATCCAAATGAATCAGACCTAGGTTGGGCCGTGTTCGGGTCGGGTCGGGTTGGTCTGACTGGGCCATCCTGGACTCAACCCCCACTGATCCCTTTTTTAAAAACATTTATATCTTTCAATATGGACGTCCAATTGATGAAGAATTTTTAGAGTTGTAACCCTCGCAACGAGGATTATATTTTGGCATACACTATGGTGGATTTTAGGGATGTTGAAATTTGATGAAGGCCTTGGGGATCAATTCTCCTGAGATAAAGTGTGCGATGTGCGGATACCCTACAGTTCAATGAGACCTAAAGACAGGTGATGACAGCCCCTTTGGGGATAAGATTCTATGTCCTTTTGGGAAGCACCATATGTGTTACCTAGAATTCCCACAGTGGGGACATGCTTTTTTTACCCAGAAACACATGATATTAGACAGGAGAAGTAAATCAGCTTGTCCATAGACTAGTGGGATGTAGCTTTTTTGTGACCCTGTATTCCCATGATGGGGAGCATCTTTTGTGTGACCTTGCATACCCATGTTACAAATCAGGTATGAGTGCCACAATAGTACTATTATTAGTGGTATGTAGCTTCTGTGTGACCCAATAAGACCACTATACTTATTGATGAGGAATTCTCCAAAAAACGAGATGGGAGATGATGTAACTAATAGTTCATATTCCCAACTCTGGAATATTATTGGTGTTAGATAGCTTGCTTTGAGACCATTCATAGTGATCATGCACTGTGGTTTGGTTGCAGATTTCTTGGTGGTCATTCCTTTTTATTTTTTGCTACCTAATGAGTATTTGTTCACACACCCTCTCACATTCCTCTCTTGTAGGTGTTGTGTCTTGTGTAGATACTCACATCCTTGATAGAGTACTTTGTGGCCTAGGACAAGGTGTTTCTATGTGAGAATACGGAGACATTAAATGCTTATAAATTTTCGATAATCTAATCTATAATACCCATCAGGTTTTTTTTCACTAGATGAACAATATGGGATTGTTTTTTAATTTTCTGTATTTCAGTTAGTCATTTTTTTTCTTTTTTACACTAGCACATTTGACTTTCAGATGTACTTTTACTCTGTGGATATTTATAGTGGCATGCATGTTTATTTTTTTCTTTTGAATGTGGTTTTGTGTGAGAGCATATAGGTACCCCATGAAATTGCATCCCACTTGTAGGTTTGCACCTTTGATAGTAGTTTCCTAACCATAGCCTCCAAAAACCTAGCATAGGGTATGTCCTACCACAAACCACAGGGGACGGGTCACGATAAAGGTTGTGATGCTGCATCATTACACTGTTTCATTTGTGAAAAAACCTAGAAAATAAACTCGCACAAACAAGTCATTAATGATCTTAATTTAATGTATATCATCATCCCCACATCGCCGCAATACAGTGCTTCCATCCACCTTCCAAAGGTATGAAAATAAAATAAAATATATTTTTACGTTATCTTATTATTTTTTCAAAAATTCCAAAATAATAACTTCTCTCTCTATCCCTTGCCTATCAAAGTTATCCCCTTTATAGGAGAATCTCTGTGTTCTATGTTTAACAGTGCCATTTGATTTTTTTTCTAATCACCCTTTAAAAAGATAGTAAAACCCTCTTTCACCTTTAGTTAAGTGAATATAAAAAAAGTTCTAATATTGGTTCTAGGCTCACCATTCCTTAGAATCATGTGTCGTCAAAGCGTGTTATCTCGAAAAAATTTCATATAATTTAAAAATAAAATTACATAGAATTTATAAGACATTACTGTTTAAAGGGGGAGTGAAATTATCTATACTTCATCACATTATTTCTAAATTTTGTAGAAATGATTCATCATAGTGAAAAAACATTATTTAGATTTTAAGGGTGTTCACATATATGGAACTCATGTTAACAATAAAAGGGGAACTCCTCCTATAACTTCGCCTCACAAGAAAACATTGTATGTTCCTGTAGAATAGTTTCCAACCATCTCCTCCACATACTAGACACTATATAGAGATTCTAGGATTCACATTTGAATAAAACTAAATGTTTTGAAAATATTTGGATATGAGATAATTTATAATGTGAGGTAAATTTTCTTAACCATTATATCATTATTTCCAATGATTTTATCTGTTTTTATATTTCTCTAGATTTCATTCTACAATATAAAAATTGTTATATTAGTATAACTTTTATAATGGTATGTTATATTACTTGTGATATGAAATTAATCACCATCTATTTTTTGATTGATGAAAATATAAACCTAAATCTTTCATTGTGGGGACTACAATCAGTGTGAGACGACATATTTCATTTTTCTTCACCATGAAATATAAATATTCCTAATATGGAATTTAATATATAAAATTTATTTATATATTATATTCTTAAATTGACCTCCGTAATACACATTTTATTATTATCTGTAAATTAAAATCATCAATCAAGTATACATGTAGACTAATGCCCCAATGTAATAATCAGTTTCTATTTTTCATTTCATCACAATCCTACAAGCATGGTAATTAGAATAGATTAAAATTAAATATATTAATTTCATAAATAATTTATTTATCTACTACAAAATGTTTTTGAAACAGTTTATCATATGGTTAATGAATAACTAAATTAAATTAATTTAATTAAAACAAGCATTCTCAACATCACTGACATACACATCCAAAAAAAATTCGATGCCATTAATCTAACGCACCTGAACATTGAAATAAGAGTTCTCATAAAATCCCAAATGTGGCTTCTGGTGGGGTCCTGAGGAAAACTATTCCATTGTGTTGTTATTCCATAGTATTAACATAAGTGCATAACTGATCCAAAACCCATAGATAATTATAAACTAAACAACCACATAGATTAACAATAAATTCACTATTACCACAAATCAAACCACCATTGTATAAATATATCATCCAAGGGAATCTATAGATCACAATTTTCTTGTGAATAGTTTATACATGGATGGAACATAAAAAAATAAATACTATATAATGGTATTGGAGGTGGTATCTCAACTATCAATCGATTAAATGACCAGTTGGTGTCGAAGAGCCGATTTAGGGAATTTTGATGCAAGAAACCAATTTTTACTGGGGAAAATCCTCACCTAGGAAGTGATATAGGACTATGACCATAGTTAAGATTAATATAACCAATAGATTAACTGGAATTATTATATTATATTAATAGAATTTACCGTGCATTATAGACAATAGTTTTTCATTATCCAATAGAATCAAATACAGAAACAATCATAGAACAACTGGTCTAACACTATCCTGATCATTTCCAGCATGAGGGATAATGAGATATAACCAGTGACCAGATCCCCATAGTAGTTTCCTCCCAAAACTAGAATCAATGAAATTATATATAATTACCACAACACATTCATCATACATCCTTGGACATGAAAAATAACACGTATAAGAGCACTCTCAATAAAATGATTTAATGTAAATTTCAGAAGTCACATATTCTCAAATCCTAATAATGTTTTCTTGGTTGTTCGTCGATTATCAAATTTACAATGGGTGGACACAGATTATAAAAACCACATGTGTACACCCCATATAATATCATCCCATAAACCAGTCCTAGAGTTAACCTCCCATTTCATAGGACCATTAAATTAAAATTATCTTTGGATAACTCAGAGTATAGCTCACGCTATTCCAAAAAAATCATAATAATTTTCAAATGTCGGAAATGATCACCTATGAACTAAGAGTCTGATAATATATAATAGTTGATATTTTATTTCCCCTCCCATGATTTTTCATGAAATATTAGCCTCACTAACCATTTAATAACTCCAAACACCATGTCTCTAATATATGTGTTTAAGGGATAAAAAATTTGATCAATGGTCTCATGACACTATCACGGCCCGACCCTAATGGGGCTCGAGATGCAACTACCGAAAGCCTGCCTCCATTTTTTTAGGGATGGTGACGACTGGAAAAGGTTAATAAACTTGAGGAGGGATTTTCCTAAGTACCTATATAGACACACATGTAACCCACTCAATGCATAAATCCAGATTTAAAGGAAAAGTAAACTACTAACTTCTATAAACAACCAAAAAAGTGCATCGACCTTGAAATAGTACAAAGTAAATTCTAAAGGTAAACTGAAAAGAATAAGGGAAAAATAAACTCCCAACCAGAAATGTCCCACAAACCGGAATCAGATAAACAAAAGTACAATAGCTAGGAGGGTCCCTCACCTAAAACCTGAAGACGACCACCGTATGCGGTCCAAGCCCCCAAACTCCTAAGATCCTCTGACGTCACGATTGACCTATCCGTCGTTTGCAAGGGCACACCATGTGCGTGAAACTCCCAAGAAGAGGTGAGTATAAAAATACTCAGTTTGATGCCCCAAAGGCTCGAGGGAGCAATAAAGGAGGTACTAAAGAGATGACCAGTAGATCGAATAGGGAAAAGTAAAGGATTACAACCAGTAGTGCAGTAAATATTACAACTCAACCCAATAAGAGGAAGGAATTAGACTCCTCAAACACAAGGAGCTAGAAGCATTGACAAGATGAACTTCTTGTCAAGTATTCGATACCTATAGCAGGAGATTAGACTCGTCCAACCACGAGAAGCTAGACAGGAAAATCATGTGGCATACCCCACCCGTCTTCGCCTCTCCTGGAAAAAGAGTAACCAAAACCCAAGGAGTCGATACTGTAAAAAAGTATATACATATCCATGTGCTCAATCAAGAAGCACGATCAAGATCTTAAGGGGATCTCCATCCCGTAGCTCAGCCCAAGAAAGTGAGTAGAAAAATAGCCCCAGAGGTAAACACCATTGATGCCCAGCATCCCTCACGTATTCCCCAAACTGCATGTCAAGGGGATCAAATCACCGCACCTTGACACTATCTGCATTGGGCGGTACTGACTTGCCCACACAGTTTTAGGTCGTGTCACAAGGACGCATCTCGGTGGGTAAATCACAGCACATATTTGAGAGTTCTGGGGAAATTCAAACCACACCTCTTCACTATCACACAATCGAGAGGTCTTCTCAAAGTCAAAGCTGCCACATCACTGAACCGTATAACCAAGGGTCCCATTTCAGTAGTCACGGAGAAAAGCCAAAGACTAGCCTATTAAAAAGGGTTGAGATTGGAGGAAGTTGTCGGGTAACCCACTGCCTAGTCTCGGCTAAAGGGTAAACACTAAGAGTTCATCGGGTAACCCACTATCCAGTCTCTGCGTGAGGGTAAACCCTAAGAGGTCGTCGGGTAAACCACTACCCAGTCTCTACTGGAGGGTAAACCCTAAGAGGTCGTCAGGTAACCCACTGCCCAGTCTCTGCTGGAGGGTAAACCCTCAGAGGTATTCGGGTAACCCACTCCCTAGTCTCCCTGGAGTGTATACCCTATGAGTTCATTAGGAAACCCACTTCCCAGTCTCTGCTAGAGGGTGAACCCTAAAATTTCAAAGAGCAACCCATGTACCAGCACCGCTGGATGGTAAACCCGAAAATGTCGATGAGCAACCCACTACCCAGCCCCATTGGAGGGTAAACCCAAAGAAGTCGATGAGAAACCCACTGCCCAGCCCCACTGGATGGTAAAATCCAAGAATTCAATGAGCAACCAACTGTTCAGCCCCGCAGGAGGGTAAAAACTGAACTTCTCTAGCCATACCTACTGTAAACAACCTCCGGGGTAGAGGATTGGTGCTCACGTGATGCCTTGGTCACACCGAATCCTCAAATTATACTAGGGAACATGAAGGGACATGATATTGAAAGCCCAAATGGACATAGGAGAAAGGGGAACCCAAACATCTCCTCTAATCAAATTTTTGCGAACAGAACTTGGGGAAACCACTCATCCTTGCTGGTCTAAACCATCATGATTTGGACTAGGGGAAACCCACTCATCCCTATTGGTCGAAACCATCGAGAAAAGGAGGACCCTCAACATCAAGAGAGGTCAATGGTATGTAAAGTAGAACAAAACACACGCATGGGGCCCACCCGACGTGTGGCCCAAACTCATCTCCAAAGCAAGTGTACCAGACTTTCTCAATTAAAAACTACAGCATGTACCTACAAGAATTCCCGTATACTCCAAGAGTATGCCACATTGCCAGCCCAAGGGATATTGTGCACATGGCACCCAACTTTAGTGTGTAGAGAGAAAACGTAATTTCACCAACCTACTTCCTCCACATCTCTCTAAAAGCCAACCATATCTCTTCAAACATCAAATTCACTCACACAGGAGTGAACATGATCACACGCCAATGGTTTTCATCCAAACACAGTAAGAAGAACTGCTACTGGTACACCTTTTAGGATTCCACATTTAATAAGATCTCCGAGAGACTCCGCACATCCAAATGGATTGTATTATTGTATTATTCATGAAAAAACATTTGAGATAGACTATTAACTCGCCTCCATTGGTTATCCGACGAAAAATTCATCCAACACTACTTTACGCCCGAACGACGTCCCGTGGTTCGGAGCCTCAGTCCCGAAAACAGTCGGGCGCATCACACCATTGGGATCCCCTCGGAAAAGGATATAAAAATGACTGCCTACTATTATGGAAATGATATATGGATAAAAAGATTCATTTTTCTACACCGCACATGAGCGGTGCTTCGTGGGACCCGCATCCCAGTCCCGAAGTGCAACGAATGGATTGCACCATTGCGATCCTCTAGAAAAAGTACACAATATTGATTATCCACTTATCTGAAATAGACACCCGGTGATGAAGATGTAAATCACCACCAACTCCAATAACGTCCCTTTTGGGGCCTGCACCATCGTGCAAAATTATTGTAGGAAGATTAAGCCATTACAATGCCATCAGAAAAACACTCAGAAATGACTGATCGCACACCCCGAAGAGATGACCTATGAGAAAGTTGTTAAACACTATGTACAGCTCGAAAGACGAGCCATGGGGCCCATTCCTCAACTCCGGTTTCAATTCCTCCAACCACAATGGAATCCTCTGTCTCGACGCCATGGTCCCAACGCCATAAACGGCATCCAAAATAGACTATGGATGTGTCTGCGCTGCCCAGAACAAGAACCTCATAAAAAGCGCTAAACCACATAACATACGTTTCCTGCCACCGAACCCCTTGTATCGGTAATTAATAATTCCTAAGACCATTTCAAAATGACTATCTCGATCCATGGAACGCATCTCCGCTGGCGGCACGTGAATCTGATTTATAGTTTTAATTTTAGGGGCGTTTAAATATAATTTGACGAAACGAGCGGGGTCGGGCCGGTTCGGCCGGCCCACCCTACTTGAACCAACCCGCGGTTCACCGCGTGGGCCAGCCCGTCTCCCTCAGACCGGATCAGCAGGTATGGTTGTTCCCAGAGGACATGCGAGTTGTGTGTCCTTGTATGCAGAACGGGGTCATGAGGACCCTGGGTCTCCCGCGTAATGTCGGCCGGTCTTCCCGCGTCGCGCGTCCTCGCCCAGTGCCTCCACTCGACCGCGATGCCGCCCGCAGCAGCCTGCCGCGGATCGCCGCTCTGCTGTCTGGGATCCCCGCTCACCTTGTCGAATCCACCCACCACCTAAGCAAAGCCGCCCACCACCAGACCGGCCAGAACCGCAAGACAACCTCCAAAATTCTGCGGATCATCGGCAGACGACTACGATCGCCTCGGAACTCATATTTTCAATCCGAAACTTGTGTTGGATAGCTCAAAACATATACTACACAAAAAAAAGGCTGTTCTCGAAAAAATAATGGAAATTAAATTCTAAAAATAAAGATCAATTGTGATGCAGAAATTAAAAAAATGAATCTGCAAGGATCCTACCTCTTGGGCATAGCCCGAAGCTTCGATCCTTCAGCGTGCCACCACTGTTATCACTTCCTCTTGGCTCAGGGGAGAAGGAGAAGAGGTTGAGGTTGGGAGCTCTTTGATTGGGAGATCCTTCAGCCAGAGGAAGGACAATGAAAAGAGGGGGTAGGGTTATGGCTTAAATAAAGAAAAATAATTATAAATTTAATTAATTTTTAAACACCCCATATTGACCTACATCCGAAACTCTCGGCGGGGTCAAGATTAAACCTCCCCTAGGGTAAACACCACCTCCCGAGAACAACAGCAGTCTCATAATTTTAATCCAAGACTCCATTTGAATGTTATAAAATTTAACGACCAAAGCCACTAAATAACAAAAAATTCCCATTGTGGCATTTTCCACCGAAGGCCCGTGCCGGTGAAACCTACACCCTTCTTAGGGTAAACAGAACACTTCGGACTCAACAGTGCCCTCGGTCTTCCGGGTAGAGCTACCGTTTAGGGTTTATTTAATTTATTTATCATTCCTAGTGTGAACGCATTGAATATTAAATTCCAGCCACACCAGGGCTCGGAATCGTATGTCTTCTAAAGGCGCTTCTATAGAATTACATCAAGATAATTACAAAGTCTATTTTAGTATAAATCGGGTTCTTGAAACACATAGTTTGATTCTATTATATCCATCATCACCCTAGAACAAAAATTATATTTACCTAATGTCCAATGTCAAAATGGATATATGCATCACATTTATAAACCATAGATACATTGCATGAACGAATATGCTCACCAACATTCCATGAAATCATTTTCCATGTAATAAAATTTAAATATGCAACAATAAAATTGATATAAACCATCCAATTAAATGATAAACTCACACTATAATAATTAATTCATCAATAAATCGAATATATACATTAAACACAACAGATCAATTATTAAAAATGAAGGATATATCTTGGACCTACACACGATAATTAGGATCCCCGTCTATTCCATATATATTGAATGAAAACCCACCCCATGAAATTATTTATTAATTTAATGGGTCAACCAGATACCACTATCCAACTAGGAATATAATATGAATAGTCATTTTTATAAAAGACAATATCAATACTACACACACAAGGTTCTATTTATAATACCAATCCATCATCATGCATATAATGAAAACCCCTGAACCACCCATTATTTAGATTCAAAATGAGATTCAAAAGAATCTCACTAATTAAAAAAAATTATACCTTGGCCAGCCACACACCCAAGGATCACTCGATCAAACAAATTTAGAGGACTCACAATGGACTAATTCATAACTGAATTTCTCCATGACTATCCACAAATCTACAAGGGTCCTTTAATTAAAACCATTATTCATATAAGGTCCTCCATAGCATGATATGTATGGCACTAGTAAACTCTATCATAGGAGTTATAAATGATGTAGTTAATTATATCATAGACACAAAAAATGGACAAAACATATAAACATAGATGTATGAAATAAACTACCAATAAATGGGTTATTTTTTCATTTTTATCTCAATGAAATGACATAAGTAATTTATCCATATAGTTTCATGATATTAACACAAAAAATGATATGTATTTGAAACTCACTATGTATTTTAATATGGTAATATACACTGATGGTTCACATACACGACAACCCCCCCAACACACATGGTGGTGTATTTATATTTCTAACAGTCATACAAAAATCATGTTGTCAAATAACTAATGATTACATTCCAAGTGATTTGTCTCAATGGTCTAGAATTTTTCCACCTACAACGATATTATATAATAAGATGACCCATAATTTTTAACTTAAGGAATAAACTATTAAACTTTATTCCTTCTTAAAAGTTACATAGGGTCTTCCTTATATAAATTATGTGCAATAAAAAAAGTTAACTGAGATCCATAAGAAACATAAATGTACCCATAAAACACATTAAACAATTCCACAATATACAATTTCATAAATGAGGTTCCATGCAATAAGTGAGAGTAATATTTACTATTTAAACTATTACCATGTTTCTGAAAAATTATAATTATTTAGTGAGGATTAGATATAATGAATAAAATATACCAGATATATGAGATATCATTTCCCAACCTATACATAGAAAAATACATAGAAATCATACTATAAAATTTTATGTATCTTGTATCAAGCTTCCATTTAAACAATTTATTTATGCATACATTCTCACAACATTAAAGTTAATGAAAAACAAAATTTCATCCAACAGTGTTAAACTCTATTTATATATTAATTTTTATTTTAATTAACTCATTCATCATGAAAATAATGTGAAAAAGTATATAATATGTCTTTGTTGTGTATGTGGTATGTAATATAGTTTGACACCATAAATTTAAACAAATCAGTACTTTAGTGCATTCTAACATAATAAATAACCATCCCAAATATGTCATAAAAATTAGACCATGAGTTAATCTCTACTGAAGAAAAGGAATAATGGTGACCTATTGAGGCCAACATAACAAATTTGTGTTCATTTACAGGGGAAACCATTCCCAATTTATGGATTCAACACTCTATAAATATAAAGTACAATACCATTTCACGGAAACCCCTTAAACAAATTAAGCATCATTTTACACCATCTTAGGTGGGTTACCTCAAGGGAATAATATTATTAAACTCACATATAATGGAAGAGTGAAAAAATATGTATTTAGTCATCTGATTCATCATTCACATTGTATATTGTTAAAAACTGTTATATTCTCTAATTGAAACAACATTTACCTAATATGAAAATACCTTAAGATGAGTTCTTTAAACAACCCAATTTCTAGATTGATTTTAATACTTTATTAGAAAATAATTTATTTTCATTAATTATTCAGAGATAAAAAAAACTGAATTACCCAATAATCATATACATGTAAAAACATTTATATTTACACATAGACATTAAATAACTATCTATACTTCTTTACTATATCATGGGAAGTTGTTATATAAGAATAAAATATTGATATATAATAAAAAACAAAAAAAAACTACAATATTGGTGAGAATTCATATAATGTTCTAAAAATAGTATAATGACATGTATGTTAAATAATTATGTAAATATGGAATACATATAATCATCGAACAAAATTATGTAATCATGGTATATTAAATTGGGTTTTAATTACATGTGAATCATATATTCTTGAAATATTTCCTAAACACACCCCTTCTCATTATTAACTATTCTATGAGGTAAAAATCATAAATATATAAATAAATAACCAGTGTAAATACCTCAATCTCTCATGGAGAAAAAATAATAAACTATTATAATGAATTACAAGAATAATAATCAAATCCCTAACAACTCTATCATAACCCCCCCCCCCTTGCATGGGTGTTATAAAGCCAGACATAATCTAATAACCATGTAAAAAATATACTTATTAACATTTCATCCATCTAGTGTAGTAATAAAATATAAAAGTAGTTTTGATACAACTTTTTTACATCTCTACCTGGTGTCCACTAATCAAATTTCCCATGATAGTTTTCTATATGGACTTAGCATGCCTCCCCATGTTCCCAAGGGTGAAGACTAACAGAAAGCATCATAATGTGGTTTATGAGGGGTATAATACCATTTGTATCAATTATAAATATAGTGTATGAAATAATAATTAAATGGGTATTATGATATGTAATGGAAAAAAAGAATAATAATAATAAATATCCAAACCAGTTTGATATAAACCAATACATCAATAATATACAGAGTTATAGTACAACCCATTAATAAATATAATAAGAGTAGATAAAATATTAAAAAAGGAAATTTAATAATGTATACATAATACATTCTCAACCCTTATAAGCATTTCAAATCCCATTCAATAATAAATAACAATTAGAAGACCAATCATAGGTCATATCCCTAAGCCTAAGATTTGTTAGGGTACTCAATGGAGGCATGAATTGGGTGTGATTTAAACTCAGTAGACCAACATCAATCTAATGGAATGATATCCAGTATACGAGTATAACATTAATCAATAGGTTGGTATATAATATGAAATGGTATAAAGTAAACATATATCCTTTTATTCCCATGATCCTCATTGGACACCTGGCTGACTCATCATTCTTTATAGTATGGTATAATATAAAATGAGGTATAATATATATATATATAAGTACTATAAGGAAATCATGGAATACATCCCATTAATATATATATAATAACTATTATATAAGGATATAGTTGTTTCATAAGAATAATGGTTTAAACATCAAGGGTAAACTAATCAATAATCTAAAATAACCCAATATCATTGGTTTAGTGATCTCATCCATTGAAAACCCACATCATAATCAATGTTTCAAAAATTGAATATTATAATATAATTTAACCTATGAGTCCATTTAACAAATATTATTTGATGATTGAAATTATTTCTCATGGTGTATCATAAATAATTTCTTCTCAAATCCCATCTAAGGAATTATTTTTTAGTAATCAAAATTATCACTAAATGTGGATTGTAATTAATTTATCCTATATTCCCATCCATGTCATAGTGAATCAATAACTCAATAATTTTCCATTTTGTATCGTAATTCATTTATCATTTTAGACTATCTGAGTAGTTATTATTAATAGAAACCATGTATCATTCATTGTATATCAAGATCCTTTTATCTTTGAGCCAATATAATGTAATATATACTAGGAACACACGTATAACTTAATGAGATGCCAAATTCATTTATACTCCAAGTCCATCCATAGAATTATGTTTAATAAACCTATTTATCGATCAAGGTGTAACACATTTATCCTCTTTTCTATTATATCTAATTTTGTATTGTGAACTCAATTATCACTCATGGAATATCATATAAATGTTCATTTCATTGAATTACTAAATATACACCATGGTAATTATCAATTACAATTTATATTCATTATCTTTCAATCCAATACATAATTTAAATTATGTTTTTAATAAAATCAAACTATTAATTTTAAATGATGAGTTTCAGGCAATGGTATTGAGCTATCCAACAATATTTATAACTCATTCATACATGACATAAATGATAAAAGACTTCTAGCACACCATAGTGTGGTGTTTGGTTAAATAGTAGTCATAGTTCTTGAAAAATAATTAAATAATTTACGTATCTCAATAAAAAAAATTATTTTACACCAAATTACATCAATGTTTAAAATGGACTACGAATTTTAAACATACCAATCCTTAATTCGGTCACACAGTAGTATTAAAATTCAGTCACATAATTTATTTAGGAAAAATGAGAAATACAATATTGTTTTTTGTTAGATGTATAATTAGTCATAAAGAAATATATTCAATTAAAACCAATGTGTGGTTTTTTTAACTCGTCAACCATATACCTAGTATATGTGTGCCAAAATATGTCCTAATAAGGCCTAGCTTATCGGTTTATACTATGAATCATTTTGGAAGAAATGTTTAGTATGTCTATTGTGTGACATAATGGAAAATATTAAAACATTAGGATTAATTAATGGAAAATCATATATACCCACAAGATTATTCATTAGAAGATTCACTCATCAATTATTAGGCTTCTATTCGACATAATGTAATGGGAATTGGATGATGAAAATTTTAATTAAAATAAAGAAAAATTAATTCAACAATGATTAAAAATATAAGGATGGAGAAATTAATTAATGGAATAAAATGATAGCTAAAATGTCCATCATAAAGATAATGTATATAAAAATATTGAATTTGGACCTAGAACAAGGGATAATCATTAAATACAAGTGGATATGGAATTTTTGTGTATATGGGGATCCCTTAAACAAATTAAGCTAAAAATACTTTCAAATCCCATTTATTATCAGAGGGGGGAATTGTAATTTCTAATTTTTTTGGAGTGAGGTTTGGAGCAATGGTTTGGAAAATAGTGTGACTACCATACAGTTCCACTAGCCATGGAACCCCAAAGACATACAGTTTGTATAACATGTTCCAAACTTTGGAGATACTACCCTTAAGCCCACATACCATGACTAGTGGTAGAACACATTTAGAAATGTTTTATTCATAAAATTATTTTCACTCATAAAATATAAAATGATCAACATGGTTATCTTGGCCACGTCATATTGTTAACCAAACCATGTGCGCATACAATGAATGCTTCATGTTTATACAACATAGTTAGTACTAATAGTGCACCAATCAATTGCCTATTATATCTATTCTAAAACATAAATTTTTGGTTTTGAATACTCAAAAATATAGAAAAATATCTAATCAAAAATATATTTCTCAATCCATATATCAATAAAAACATTCAATTGGTCAACTATTTATATCACATCCTGAATTTTTGTTTAAGATTCAACCCATCAACCGAACACATATTCAAAATACTTTAAAAAATTTCATCATGTTCCAAATAATATACATTAAACATTTGAAATTTTAGATTTAATATTTTATTTAATAAATTTAAATTAATATAAATACTTTTATTAGGAATGAAATTAAAATAATGTTATTTTATTCCAAAATAAAATATTTAATTAAAATTTTTATATTATTTTTTTCTATAGTAGAGTTGTATAAATTACTTATTATAAATTTATAATTTTATGTTTTAAAAATGTAATTAAATATTAAATTCGTTATTTCATAAAAGTCATATTAATTAATTTTTATCATTTAAAAAAATAATTATTTTTTAGTCAATATTGGAAAATCTCAATTTTAAATTTTTGTTACTAAATCATGTTATTTAAAAGTCATATTCTAAATTGTAAATATTATTAAAGTGAAATAAGATCGATTTTAATAAAAACAACTAAATTATTCCATATAAATTATAATTATAAATTATTTTGCTACAAGATCATTTTTATGGTTAAATGTTTTCTATAAAAAATAATTTTTCTTTGAGTTTAGTGAAGAGAAATTAATATTAATTTCCAGACTCATTAAAAAAATCTAATAATGGAATGTTTATTCTATTTTCTGATTTAGTATGTTAAAACTTCCAGATTGGTGAATTTTATTTTATTCATTGTTAATGGTAATCTTGGTAAAAATTAGACACAACATTAGTGGGTAAATCATAATATTTAAAGGGAAATCTTATCTAAAGACTCTGAAATTTAATCTTAATTCATATTAGTTAATTATATTTCTTCAATTTTAACCATATATTGTATATTTTATTCCTTAATAAACACTTTCAAATTATTAATAAATTATATTTTTTAATTTTTATAATTATTAAGAATGTTATACTCCTTTCACATGTATAAGGAAACCTCCTCTCTTCATATACTCAATCCATTTTTGTAATCTAAATTTTCCATTCCATACCATAACATTCCCCCAATATCCCTCTATATTTTATATAGTAACAGTTGGTATTATAATTTAAATCCTATAAATCATAATGTGTAATCTAAAGGCATATATCCACAGAGATTATATATATCCAAGAGAATGTATTTTAATTCTATTTCATATAGTAGTATGTCCTAAATATTTAAAAATAAATAAAAGGAGTAATTATATTTTATTATATTTATATTGAAACCCTTTTCTATATTTTTTCTATCCTATAGTAAATTAAAGCATTAATTGTGTGTACTTTGAGGTTTCTACCTCCACGAAATTATTTGTTTATTTTTCCATAACCACCTAACATGTCTAGTTATAAAGAATTAATTAAAAATAAAAATTATTTTTAGGAAATTTAACTTATTCTAGAATGAATACATATTTCTTACATTATTAACCTCTACATTTTTGGTATTTTTTTAATTTCTCTTGTGTATCCCTATTGAATACTTCATTCATAAAGACATGTGATTTTATTCCATATCAACTCACATGGTTAGTAATAAGGATAGAATTAGTGAATTAATATTTAATTTATAATATATTAATTCATTATTAAAATTATAATATCATATAATTTATTTCTAGTTTTGTTTTTATTAATATGAGAATAGAATTCATGTGTACATACAGACTACCATCACCATGAAATTATTTATTTCATTTTTCTTGACCACATTAAATTATTGGGTTTTAAATACTATTTAATGTATGCATATGATAAATATAACATGTTAAAGATAATATTGGTGTTATATCCACAATTAATATTACCATATCCAATGAATCAATATTGACTTGATGTTGCAAATCAAACGATAAAAAATCTCAAACATAATCATTGCAATTTTAATAACTAAAAAGGTGATGGTACAAAATGATATTAATGAAATAATAATGATTACATTAACATGGAAATGACTAATAATTATTTATAAATATTATATAATTTTATTTCTCATTGAATATAGAATAGAAGAATGTTGTTGGGACTTAAAGAAAATGGATATTCGTTAAAACCATCTTTTGACATGTTTTATTGACATAATTATACTCTGCATATGTGTTCATAATATATTCCAATGATTATTATTATTTATAAATAAAACATCTATAAAATATAGTTTCAAATAATTTAGAGTTATTTATAAAGTATTTAAAATGGAAACACTAATTATTTTATATATGCTTCATATTGATTTTTTTTACCAATGTAATAAATGTATATGAAAAGATGAATTCTCCCTATAGTCATATTAATTTTTCTTTATCAATAATAATTTAAATGTTTCAATTGTTGTTTTAAAAAAAAGGAGATAGTTTCTTATCCATATTTGAAAACTAAAAATTATATTTCAAATACCCTTGATGGATTGATAAATGTATTTTATTATTAAAGTGAAATATTTATTTGTTTTATTCTCGATATGTATTTTATTTCACATTAATGTGTAGTGAGGAAAAAATATCAATAATTATGTGACATATATATTCAACTTTTAAATTCATTGGTTAATGAGATGGATTACGATGGGGATAAATGCCTCGTGAGAAATTTTTGAATTATATATTTAGTTGACTCCATTGTATGGAATCGTTTATGGGTTATTGTAAGGTTAAATATTCTTGGTAACTACATGATATAATTATAATTATTCATAGAAAATAACATATAATTTATGGTGAAAAAAAATCATATTGTTTAAATGAATTCTTATGAATATATTTAATA
The DNA here is from genome assembly GCA_963277665.1 of Viscum album. Classification (NCBI taxonomy): domain Eukaryota; kingdom Viridiplantae; phylum Streptophyta; class Magnoliopsida; order Santalales; family Viscaceae; genus Viscum; species Viscum album. The sequence continues at coordinate 1,898,977,559 of OY728145.1, forward strand.
ATGGTGAATGAATTGGATATGAATAAAAATTAATGAATATAGTATTTTCATCGAATCCCATTATGAATTATTTTTTTATTTTTTGTTAAATATTAAATTATTTTGAAAAAATATTAACATGTTAAATTGGTTTAATTTAAAATTAAATGGATATTTGATGTCAAAAGGGATGTAAGAACAAATTATTATGGAATTTCCATGTTTAAAAATGCACTAATGGTTTTTGTTTCATTTATTTATCTTAATAAGAATAACTATTATCATCTAATGTTTTCAAATTAGGCTTTCTATATATTAAGGTTTTGTATAATGTTTAATAAATTTTGTTATGATAATGGAATTTAAATTGAATGATGAAACTGTTTCATTATATAGAATATTTTTTCTGGGGTGAATTGATACTTTTTCAAAATTTATAATTTTTTATGAAATTATTTGGCTAATTCATTAAAAAAAATTAATGATGATATCATAAAAATGTAATAAAGATTAAAAATATACTAAATAACTTATTTATAATTTTAATATTGAATAGTTTATTATATTTACAGTAAAAAGGATTTTTTTCCATAGCCTTGTAAACCAATTTATTTAATTGGTGTTTTTAATCAATGTCATAGTGTCCTAATAAGGATGTATTTCACATTGTCTTATGGTTATTTATTATAAAGTAACAAATCAATAAGTATTTTTTACTTTATGGAAAATAGAATAAAATATCATTCTATTCCCTCATGTTTATAACAAAATTTATATTTATTTTTGTTCTCAAAGGATTATATTGTTAGTAATAAAATTTTCAAAATTATAATTGTGTTCCAAAAGTTAAGGAACTTAATATATTCTCCTATAGTTATGAACAATTAATCCTACGATTTTTTTAAATAATGTTAAAGAGTTTTTTGATATATGTGATAACTACTTTTATTTCAAATTATGATCATGTTTGGATTCTAATTATTTTCATTGAAGGTTTTCATATAATATTTTTATTTTCATGTTTTTAAAATATTCATCCATGTGTTTTATGAACTATGTTAGTATGAATACTATGGATTAATTTTGAATTGTTTAAGGAAATGGTTATCAATGAGTTATAATTTATTACTAAATTAATTTTATTATTATAATAATTAATTATTGATGTTATTTGATATTACTAGTTTGGTAAATCCATTTAACTATTACCATTATAAAAATTAATTTTCATGTTTAATTTGTAAAATATTTTTTAATGATGGATTGGATGGATTCTCTTGAGAATCCTAGAGTTATTAGGGGGATCCGGACACCATGAATTTTATGATTAGATAATTCTAATATCCAAGTTAATATGGAATCTAAATATAAATATGGGAACACGCAAGAACATGGTAATACGAAGATAGTTTATTTACTTATCCTTATATTATTTCCTAACATGAAAAATTCTTAGGGGTGGAGATTATTTTCCTAGTTGATCCTGCATGGTGTTATATATGACAATATAGTATCTCTATATTTCATTAAATCATTTATTTATGAACTAATCAAATTATATGGTGTTTATAATCTGCTTATTAATTAAATATCTACTCATTCGTTTCTATTTATCAAATTTATTTTTTTTTAAATTTAATTCCTCTTTATTTTATATTTCATTTAAAATGTAAATCATACTCAAAATTGATGAATATCAAACTAGAGATATATGGTTTATTCCTTATATGTTTCACATGGATAACACAGTGGACTCATAAAAGGATTATTATGATTACACACTACCATGTGTTTTTATATTATATTATTATTTTCTTATTTATTGGTATATATAATATGTTTACCATTAAATGAATTGGAAAATTCTCTCACTATTGATTAATGGAGGTGGAGGCATTTGAGGAGTACATATTCCATTAGAGAAATTAGGGGGTATGTATTCCTTTCATATTGACCATATCAATATTATATATTTTTGTTATTTATTTTTATGCGTTGAGGTTCATATTATACCATGTATATTTAGAAATAAAGTATTCTATGTATTTTTTTGTTTTATGGAATATTTAATTTTATCTTATGTATGAATCATCGATCATTAACATTATGGGGGATCTATAAAATCTTGTTTTCCTAGACATGGAAATCAAGAATACCTGTTGGTTTATCTAATTGACCTTTTAGGCACTCGAAACAGGTGCAAAGATTCACTCATGAAAATTTCAATGTTTTCTATTCATTTATTATAAATCTATTTTTCAAAATAATATATTATAAAACATTTTAAAAGAGTATTAATAATTAATATCATCCTATTATTTTATTATCAATGATATATAATAAATTACCTCCAATTATTTCAAATCTTAATCCATTACACTGTCAACGTGATCCTACTAATGAGGTGTATTGCCTCAAGTATATATACATATTAGATATTGTTAAATATAAATAAATTTAAATTTATTTATGACATACTACCTTTTAATTCCAATCAACCATTCATTATTGTGTATTTATTTAAAAATAAATTCATGTTTTACTTATATCCTAATGAAATATTTGTAGTCCTAATCTTCATTTTACCCTATGGTTTGATATTGAGGGAATATTGTTCAGAAGAATAATTTGTGGTTGGTTAGAGGGTAAATTAGTCTCTATCAATTTCAATATAATGATAAAAAATAAAAAATATTCATCCATGTTTCCTTCTTATAATTATCTCGATGAAATTTACATCTATGCTAATATATATAATAGATAAATTTAGAATCATTGTATACATCCCTTAGTAATATATAATGTACAAATGACCTTTAAAATGTAATATATAATTCTATTATTTATATCTGTTATGGATGATAATTCAAAAATAAATAATTTTTATTCCCTAAGATGTTTTTATCTATATTAACCTTCCATTCTAATTTGGTATGATCATTTATATTATCATGAAATGGTGAATAATTATTCAAAATAAAATATGGGATTACACACAAAAAAATAATTGGCTAATCAAATATAAAAAATAGTTAAAATTTTTGTTGAAGGATCCCTTTTTGGATATACTACTGGAGATACTTTTCCCATTATAGATATTTATAGATGAGATCCTAGAATAGACATTCCCTCTTTCCTCTTTCTATAATGAACACATCTATGCTTATCCTACCATTATTAAATTCTTATAGTTGAATATCATTTTTTTTGTGTTTATACAATATGAATATTTTTAATTACTAATTACTCAAAAACAAATTTATAATACTTTTTTTATTCTTAATTATAGGGATAAGTTATCAAATTTATAATTAAATATTCAAAAAGGGTATATATGCATATATGATGAATCTTAATGGGAAATCAAAATTATATGAGCATTTTATAAATTAAACATATGTTCTGGATTCTGTTGGTCATTGACATCTTTTAACGCCTCAATAGCGCCTACATTTTGATTCACATGACCCTTATATTCATCAAAATTTATAGATTTTTTATTAGGATACATGTACCCCATTGATTTACAAATTGATATTTTCAACATGGGTTTAAAAATATATGAATAATAACTTAATACTTTTGATTTATATCATAATTTAATAAAATAACCCCCACATTATTTATTTATCTCCCTCCATTTCCATTTAGGATTTTACTTCTCGGTTGTATGAAACACATATTAATTTTTTTAATGTAATTGCAATGTTTGTATATTAAAATATGTCATAATTATTAGAATTATTAATTTATACTGTACAGTACTATGACTACACAAGGTATATTAGTATGATTTTATCCGGACGATAAATCATACTCATACACTCCTTTCCCTATCTACTCCCTTACTCATTTTCCAATATCTACAACTTCAAGTATAAATTGGTTCCTATGCTATAGTTAAAAATAAATCATTTTTTGGTTCTTTTTGACTTGTGGGAATATATGTATCATTCTTCCATGGTACATATGAATAATCTAGAATATACCTCTACCATATATCAACATATTAAAATTTTCAATAATTTATTGGTTAATAGGATAATGATGTAACTGACACACCATTTAATAAATAATGTGTATATTTCTCTAACACTATACTTTCCAGATTCATATTCATGTCAATGAAGGTAATTTTTTTTCAATTTAATCATCTTGCATCATCATGGGAATTTTTTGTGGGTTCAATTTAGAAATGTTATACACATTTTTGGGATCAAATTAATGGATGTGTCTTTCTACAACCCCTTGGACCCAAATGTGGGGTCAATATGGGAGACACTACGTATCCATAATATAGTGTAGACCTGATGTAGCCTAGATAAATTCATAGGGGATGTATCCACCATGATTTATGATTTTAATGAAGGGAAACTTAAACAATTTTCCGCAAGGATAATGTATCCCTTCCAATATAAAGTAACTATATCATCACTTGATCATTGGATTATTGTTTATAGACGGTAGATAGATTGTTCCTCATTATATATATGATGAAAAACAAAAAATCGAACAATATTTATTTCATTCCATTTACCAAAATTTAACATGATTGAATGAATAATAGATATAACCAATCTAGTAACAATATGTGTGATAATCAAAACAAGACTCAAACTATAGATTTGAAAACAATTATATTTCAATTCAAACTCCATCAAAATAGATTAAAATCGAAAACATGAAACTTTTTATTCAATGAAATTTCAGAGAGAAATGGGACGAAACACTTATTCAGTCACACATTGAAAAAAATACACATAATGTTTCTAAGATTTCAAATATTTTATGAAATATAGAATGAAATGGGTAGACTAGAGAAGAAATTTTAAAATTTCTAGTCCCATTTCAAGATGAATGTGATGGTCCAATATATATGAAATTAATGAATTTCATTAAAATTATTATCGACCATGCATTGAGTAATGATAAAGTCTTATTCAACATTAAAGCAGGTCAATATGTGAAAAGAATCAACATTCTGAAAAATTGGCCACAAAAATCAAAGATACATTGATAACATTGTCAAATTAATTTCCAAATATCTAGATCCAGACAATGTCATCCTACTATGAAGTAATAATGAAAATAATCACTTTTATAAACTCAGGATGTCATAACACTAGTTTTATAATTCCCTCAATAGGTGAAGGAACCCTTATAGAAATGATATATCTTAATTTCATTGGCATTGAATCTGTTAGTGAATGGGAAAAAATCCTAGATTATGATGATCTAATAGAAAATATGTCCTTTTTCTTTATGGGGTGGAGTCAATTTGGTGGTTATCATCGTAGAAAATAACATGGGGAAATTTTGTAATAAAGGAGGATCATGGGTTATTATTGAACATTAATATTTATTTTTAATGTTTTATATTAATTATTGACAAAATGTGTGTTTATAATTTTAGAAAATATATATTGGACTTGTCAATATATGGATACTCCCAATGAAAAAACCATTCAATGATTTTTTTTAATTTATTTATCTTGAATACCATTTGAAAATGACTTGATTAGGTTTCTAGGGAATTGGTAGGTATAAATTTAAATGATTCAACCAAGAATTATTATAAATAGAATTAATATGTTGTAGTGTCCCATGTTTTTGGTATAGGAAGTATTTATTTAGAAATATTAATATTGGTGTTTAGTTAATGGTAAATATTGTAATGTGATATTAAAAATTCAATTCTGAGTAAAAGAAGAATAGAATATGTTTTTATGTGGTTGAAATCATGAGAGGTGCATCTGGTGGTTCATCGAGTATCAGTAGCACTAGGCACCCTAGTATCACATTTGGTTGGACTGGTAAAGGTGCATGGTTTTTATGAAACTGTTTGACCCACCAGTGAAATCATTAAGACTCCTACCATTATGAAATAGTGGTCCACATTGTCTGAACATGATTTCTAAAATTGTTCTCCTATCTCTCATTCTATTTACCAGTTAGGTAGAACCTGTGTACTTTATCTACATGGTTATCACATGGATTGGCCAAACTATGTGACCAAACCCTACAACACCCTCCCCATTAGTAGAATCCTTTTCAATAATGGAGTAATATATTTCCAACCACGTGGCCAAACCATACACACCATTAAACTGTTAAAATTACACTTTTCCCATCATTCCATAATTAATTTTCCTCACTTATTTCTCCTCCATCCTACATATTCTGAAACCTCCTCTATGGGTTTTCATCTCCTCCAATATGTAAGAGGATATATCCATCATATTAAATACAATTCATGTTATGTAATGTGTGTTAGATGTGTCTTGATATGTCTATGATTTATTTATAAATTTAATCATTAAAATCCTCTCTCAACTAGCTGTTCATGGCTTGGTATGAAATAACATTCCAGGTTCAAACCATTAGTTTTCATTGTGTTTGAAATCTAGGATGTTTATTATAATCACAAGTTACACTAGTTTTTTAGTGGGTGCACCTTTGATGGACTCATTGGAAATAGGGCTATAACATGGCTTGGGTGATTCCCTGTCCATTATGAGAGATACATGGTATGGACTCCGAGTTAACAATACCATGTGTGACATGAGGGATGCCATTACGGGTCACTATGGATGGAAACCGAGGTATTTGATATATTGAGGGACCATATAGTGACCCAAGGGAATTAATTAACAATCACCTTAGATGGGTTCCAAGTTCCCTTACTATATTTGATAGATACTTTTCATGGATTTCTTGATGATCATTATTATTCATGATGTTATGATTAAAAATATTAATAAAATTCCTTGATGATGTTCTAGGTGTTTGACATCCAATTTAATAAAAAATATTGGTGTTGAACTATTTCATTTCTTTATATATGATTCCTGGAAAATTAATATTTTTTCTATAGGTTTCCCCAATTTTGACATACTACTTAGAATAATGTAGGGAGAATCATTCGATTATCCATTAAGGAATCTGGAATGAGGTTCCATTTATTTATTTAATAGTTTCCTATATTCACATATGTGGGAACACCATTCAATTTATAGATCAATAGATTGATTGATATAGACACCATGGGACGTAGAATACTGGGATTATATCTCAAACCCTTCTTGGACTGCCATTTCACTAGTTTGATCGATAAGTTCAACATATTTTCAATTCCATGGATATATATCTTTTGATGTGATAAGTGATTTAGAGGTATGATGAACATGATGAATCTAGTACTCTTGATTCTCATTGAACTATCCTTATTGATTATTTAGTTTGTAGTGTTGTATTTTCGATTGTATCACCTATATGTATCCTATATCATCATATAGACATTAATTCATAGTTATATGGGTAGATGTTGTCCATTTACATTATCTTATTCAATATTTTCACCAATATCGTCATGGATATATATTTATTTATTTATTAAAAGATTACTATTTTTTAATTGTACAATAGTATTATATTATTAGACTTAGTTTATGTGGGTATAGGCTCCCCATTATCCCACCATTATATCCTCACTACATGCCAGCAACATCTATTGTACGGGGATGAAATATTGGGCATGTGCTGCTACCAGCCCAACAATTAGAATAGAGGTTCATTATGATGGTACATTTCAAAAAGATATCAGAGAATCTTTTTTATAGTTTTCATACTCTTTTGGGATGATATATAAGAGAGTATAAATGTTCATGATCTTGTTAAATAGACTATCTTAAGAGTGAACATCCCACTAGTTGGGAATGGCCCATATGTCCAAAAATGGGACTATTGATCTTGTTTTTCATTTTTTTAATTTGACTTAGATTTCACCTTGTGTGACTATAATAATTTATATTATATACTGATTCATAATATTTTTATCAATTAATGTTGGCCTGCTACAACATGGATAAATCATTACATGCATTATCATATGCACCTAGGGATTCATATGTCTTGAATATTCCTTGCAGTGTAGAATGCATTGCAAGGATGGATTTCATATGTTGTTTATCCCTTCATTTTTTATATTCCCTCTATGTTGATTTTCTTCTAGTTATATTAATTTTTTAGTAGTTTCGATAGAAAGGTCAATTTATTCATTCATTGATATTTAGTGAGATTTTTTTAATTTAAATTTATATTCATTCCATATGGCCTTGTTTTGTGGTATCCTTCTTCTATATTATCTTTTATTTCACACATTAATTGATTTTTCTTATTTAGTATGTCTGTTTTCTTATCATGTTAGGAGATTAATAAATGGGCATGTTTCAATTTCAATACTACTATTATTTCTTATCATGAGATGAAAAGATATTTCTTGGGGTCAAATGAGAACCAATTTACAATTTTAAAGGTGTATGAGCTCTTTATTCAGTGGAAATTGATAACCCTTATAATCGATCATTATTGATGAACATTAACTATATAGTATATTTCGCAAATGTTGATATTGTTTCATAGTCTATTAATCTCATGTAAAATGGTTGTAGTTATATTTGGGTTACTCACAACATATAAGTTGTATGGGTTGTTTATAAATTTAGGGTATTAACCTATATAACTGAACCACAAGTTACTATCCTTATATTAGTAAACAATTGACTAAATATAAATATATATTATTTTTACATTAAATAAAATAGTTTTTTAATTTGGGATCATACCCCAATTTGTAGGGCATGATAACCTATATGACCATACCGAATACACAACTTGACCTAATTAGTCTAGATGGGTCATGTTTCTTATAAAATATACATGAATTAAACAAATTAGGTAGTTCAAGGTAAAAATAACTCATGGGATAAACCCAATAAGTGTGTTTTAAATGTAATGTTTAAAATGTTCATGTTGGTTTAAACTGGACCAAAAATGTCACTAGAAGAACCTATTATTATTCTTTTTTAGTTGGAATTTCATAGTACATAAACCCATGGGATGTTCTTATGTCTCATGACGTGAAATTTTTTAATGTTATAAAATCCACATATCTGGGTTTTATTATAATCATATGTTTCTTTTCATTTTGTCTTATACCCTTTATATTAATTGATGACCATTTATTCTTCTTAATATCTTTTTGGTACGAGTCCTTATATAAAAACTAATTTTTTTCAAAATGAGATTTAGATTAATTAGTGGCCTAATTATAATAGGTTTCCAATAAAAATCATTTGAAAATGGTTTATTAATATAACATACATATAATTTTTTATGGTGTTTTTTAAATTTGTGTCATGATTTTTTTGTTATAAATGGAATTTGATTTTCTATTTTAAAAATGTTAAAATTAAAAAATATATAAACATATTTTTGAATAATTACATAAAATTGGAACATTAAGTGGTGTTTTAGCATGACCATCATGTAATAGTTGATAAATGATTCATCGTGTAACTCTTTTAAAATAGAAGCACACATTTTTTTAGTAGGTATCTTCCATTAAATTTTAAAACTATGTTATATGATCTTAAACATAGTGACCATTTATAGGCATGACCTTGTTTTGGGATGAAAATTTGTATTCCGATAATGTTTTATCACAAAATATGTTCCACCCTAATGCCCTTAAAATCGTTACTAAATGTTATAGTATTTTCATTGACTATTATCTTTTGAGTTCCATTTTTAGTGTAGGAATCAATGTTTCAAAAAAAACTACATTGACTTGATGTGTGGGTATGTGTTGTTTGATATTTTTTAAAAGTGTAAACATTATTAAAAATTCAGTTCAGTGGGTTATACATTCCAATGAAATTTTCTTCCACTTATTAGCTCATGTGACCCTACAGTTCTTCCTCAGCAGTGATGAAAAACTCGGTATGTCATGAACCATATTTTCTTGTCTTTAGTAATAGTTCGTGTATGGTTTGTTACTTTTATTAACCAAAAGATATTTGGATTCATATGGACGGTAATATTGTTGATAATATCACTGGCGTGTTGTTATTTTGAAAATTCCAGGTGATGTATGTATTGGTATATGAGGCACCCTTCAAGATCTATATTAATGTGATGAAAAGAAAATTTTTGGTGGTAAACATTTATGCTTTATGTTGTTTTTATTAATTCATTTGTAAACTATAGTGAATATCGACATGGATATGGGATGTTTTTCTGTCACGTAGTGTGGTATGAGGTCTTATTGAACATTTGGTTCGGGCACACTAATTTGTTCAATGGGTTTCAATGACTAATTTATCATTTCATAGATAATGTAGGAATAAAACATGTGGGGGTAACATGTGTTCCCCCAAACTAATTTTTTCATTTCTTTCTTGTAAGTGGCCAGTCTATTTCTTTATTTCTTATTGCTCATTGGAGCATCATTTTAGATATTTTTTCCCGTAAATGTTTACCAGGAGACTCCTTGGGTGGCTGGTTTCATATTTAACATGATGAATTTTCCATCCATGTATAAGTAATATAACATTGAAACCCCTTTTAGAAATGGTTATACTAGAATAAATACACTTTTTGTGGGAAAGAATCCATTTTATGTCGGACCATGTGAGGTAGCATGATGATGAAAGGTTTGGTGGTGTAATCAAACTATATGGACACCTTTATCCTTGGATGGACATTAGTACACAAACTCTAATGACATTGTGATTGCTCACATTTTTAAGGTATAATGGTCTGGTAGTGTGGATGTGTATGTGGGTGATGTCTAGATTTTACTAGAAGAATTAGAAAATCAGTGGTTTGACTATTGTTTAATTTTTATTGATGTTCGGTATGGTTTGTTTGAAATCGTATTGATCACCTCATCCTGGTTGGTGGGAGTTTCAGTAGTCTACCATGTAAAACTCCTTATTCACATTGTATAATCTAATTTTAATGATGATAATGTACCCAAAAATTACATCACTAGGGTAAATTGATTGAGAATCAGTTATAAATTGTGATATGTTTTAAATCGCAATATGTTTGGCTGAGTAAACCTGGTCAGTGTGCGCTCCTGAATAATTGATATTTTAGAGTTCCGGTTTTTCATGAGTGATACGAAGGAAACTAAGCACTGATTCCATGGTTGGGATCATGGACACTAAGTGATTCCCTAGAATCTATCTAGAGGACGAAAACACATTGGGTTTTGTAATTCCCTGAATCTATTTACCCAGAGTTGGTACATTATTATATAACATTGGAATGCTCATAAGAGGTTATGTCCTGAAAGGAAGATTAGTATAGTAGCCTTGTATGTACTATATATATACATAAGTTTTACATTACATTATGAAATGAAAAAAACAACATTGTGTCCTCTTTGATCACACACCTATCTAATAGCCTATCCCTATATGTCAATCATAATATACTTCTTTGCATAGTCGAAAAAATATAACATAAGAAGGACGTGATATCAGATACTCAGTAAGGATAACAATATAGTCGAAACTATCACAAATATGCATAAACATTTAATTAAATTTATATGACTAAAACACAATCCATTTAGAATTAATCATATGCATAATTTGTTAATTATTAATCAAATAATTCCATTTAATTATTTACACATATATTATACTATTTGAATAATCGCATGTAATATCAATAGCTAATTTCATATTTATGGAAAGGGTAATGTCGTACATCATAACAACATAGTCAAGGCCTCATGAAAAGATAATAAATAAGATTTTTTGAAGGCCTAGTGAAAATATAGTAGTATGCCTCATGAGACCTACCAATTCATCAAGAAGCTATAGTGGGCTCCACCCAACACATACTAAGTCCAATTCTTTCCTCATATGAAAACATTGAAACATTACATAAAAATTCATATTAAAAATAGTACACTGAATGATAATACATTAACCATAATCCATGAATTCTATAAAAAACAAATCTAGAGTCGAACATATAACAAAACCTTCAACACAATATAGAATATTGTATCATAATAAATCAACTTTTAAAACAGTATAATCCATCAAAGGATGCTGAAATAGATGAAATACAAACTATTTGAGTAAAATATATATTTATATTAAAAGCCACATTATTTTAAATGAAAAAATTTATTTTGAAAATATTATTATAATATATTAAAGTAAGGTATGAAGGTGTTATAATAGTGGAAAATAGCTACACCTACCATATAATTAAAAAATATTTCATAGCTTAATTTGTCGAAAAAGTCATAACGTACCATATTTGGAAAATGACAAAATTATTCCATTAAAAAAATTATAAAAGTTAAAAAAATAGTTTAAATGAATTTTACCGATATTCTAGGAAATAGTAAAAATGTTTTGAAAAACTTTTTAATGACAGATGGATGTTGATGATAATGAAGTCCCAGTAGATACTTATGTATAAAAAACCTCAGATAAATAATGATATTATAAAATTAACTAATACCATGTAATTTTCCTTAGTCGAGGGTACATTAACCACTTGTATAATATTTAAATCATTGATATTGAATTATAACAGAACCACATTCTTAAATATGTTATCATATATGATCTTCTAATATTGCATTGTGAATAATATCTCAGTAGTATCATTGCTTCAGGTGTCAACTGAATCATTTTTCTGTATGTTTTTTGATATGGTAGTCATTTTTGTTATGGATAGGATGTATATGATTCATATGTAGAATTATTTTATGTTCTTAAAAATTATTTTAAAATATAAAAAGAAAATTATTTTTGAATGGTTACAATGGAGAATGAATCTCATCGCGTTTGTGGAGATGGTAATTCATACGTACGTACGAGCGACAATATCAGTCTATTTATGGTAAATTCTTATGTAATTTGATTGTATATAATATATAAAGAATAATTAACATGTTATATTTATTATTTACATTAGTTATTCTCATTATTATACCCATACAAATAATTAACTGTTGAATAACAAACTACACCATGACTTGGAGATGTTAAAGTGTACAATTGCACGTATGGTGAATTTTTAATTCATATGGTGGATAGAATGATGAATATGGTTGTAACATATTTATAATAACATCACAGTATGTATAAGGTACTGTATTTATTATTTTGGTATGGAAATAACAATGAAATATGAATTTGAAGATGAAAATGACATTGAAAGATGTGATGAAATTATTACCTCTTCTTCGGGTGCTTCCTATTGATTTGATAAAAAGGGATCCATAGGATGCATTTCTGATCAATGTGAGGTCTCTTGCATAAATTTAGTGTATTTGCGAAGATATTTGAGAAGGGTTTCAATGAACCAAATGGCTTTGGAGGTGTGATTTTTAGAGAAGTGGGAGTACCCTTTTATAAGATATGTGAGGGTTACTTTAGGAAAAGCTTGAAATATTATACTATAATAAAATCATTATCTGTTTATAATAGCTCCTAATGGATTTATTTCTAGGATAATCTGGTAATGTGATGAAATAAATTGAGCCAAAAGGTTTTAGACAAGTTTATGTCACCATATTAACTTTATCATTTAGATTTAACTCTTAGTTAAATATTTTATCTTTTACAACATCTTCCTGTATTTTTATATTACATGGTTAATAAACATAATATTAAATTCCAAGAGAACCCAAAGATGTTCATTAATGAAATTGATATCATTATATGAGTCCTATGGATGATCCATATATTATTCAAGAAAATTATATAATTTAATAATATAGTCTTTGTTTTAAAAACTCAATTATGACATTTTTGAAACTATTTAGAATGTAGATGTTTTGAAATTTATCAAAACATGATTTCTTCGAAAAAATACATTAAATCAATCCTAATATTCTATATTAACCTATAAAATTAGTGGAATTAATTTAATATCTAAATTTACATTTATTTGGATATTTATAATACCAATTATTTTAATCATACATTATAATGTAATTACTACATCATTATTGTTCCATAAATAAATTTGATTATATAGTGTATAAATTTTATAAATAAAATAATTTTATGTTGGAATTATTTTATATTTGTAATAAATATTTATAGTCAAATTTATCATATTTATAACCCTATATTAAAAATTTTTTAGTTATTAAAATTTAAATTTATCACTTTTAACTCTTATTTAAAAAAAGTATAATAAATGTCTTAATCTAATCCATTTTTTTAAGAAATGATCCTAATTTATTACTAAGGATGATTTTGGCTGAAATGCACTTATCCGATAGAATTTGGTGATTCTATAGTGATATTATAAAATCATTTTTACCTTTAATTATCCAATTTAATTTTAATAGTGTTAAATAAAATTCAAAAGATACCATTCAGTAAAAATTATTTTCATTTAATTGAACCATATTATATTTACTGATGTAAATCGTGCCTCTCAGATTTTTTAAATTCAATTCACAGAAGCGATAAAATTATGTTATATGAAATTTTTTAAATGTTCATATAAGGTGCGTAAAAGATGATAAGGAATATATAAAATTATATATATATATAATCTTATTGTTGGATTTATATAGGTATTATGTATCTATATTGACATTAAAATTAAATTAAATAATATTTTTAATTATTTAAATTCAATTTTTAACAATAATATAGTTTTTTTCACAATTCACGAATAATTGAAAGTTTTTAGAAAAATACCAAAAATTCAACCGAAGTTAATTTTGATAATATGAATCCCAAAATGAAGAAGGTTTTGGTTGATAAAATTTATAAAATTTCCAAAATTGGGTATTACTATTCAATACTCATTTTTAAATGGATAGTTTGATTGTCCGTGGTGTGTTAGAACTTGATGTAGCGTATAACACAAGTTATTGCATTATTCAAAAAGGAGTGTATTTGTGGAAACTTGGGATGTTACATTCATCCATCCTTCAAATAATTTCGTCCTTGAAATATTAAAATTATTAATGCATAAAAATATTTTCATGGTTTTTAATGATAAGTTACTCGGGTTCCTACATTACCTCTTTGATCATATGTTTTATCAATAAAACTTTTACCAGATGATTCATCCAGTTTATCATCACTTGTTCTCTCGTATCAAGTGTATTGATAGTCTCATTACTATAAGTCATATCAGGTTCCAATTCTATTTCTTTATAGGTTTGTACATGTGTTGGGTCGGGCATGTATTTTCTCAACAGATATACATTGAACACATTGTGATCATTGAAGAGACATGGTGGTATTTCCAAATGGTAAACTAAAAATCCAGTTCTTTGTAGACTTTAGAAAGTATTGACATACCTGGGACATAATTTTACCTTCTTACGGAATCATATAACACCCTTCTATGGAGATACATTCAAGAAAACACAATATCATAATTCAAATTCCAATTCCTTCATTCGGTTATTGGCGTATCTCTTTTTCCTTCTTTGAGGTGATTTGATGTGGGTATGGATAATATTCATTTTTTCCATTATTTCCTAAACATTTTTTGGGCCTTTGAGTTTTCTTCCACCCACATCATCCCAATAATATGGTGTGAGAAATATTTTTCAATATAACTCTCAATAAGGTGTCATCAGAGTAACTGATTGGAAGCTATTTTTATAAGAAAATTATACCAGTGGTAAATATAGATCCCACATAGCTTTAATGTCATGTGAGTAAGATAACATTATTTCATCTATGATTTGAATAGTCTGTTCTGATTGACAGTCATTTTGAGGGTGGTAGGTAGTGCTCAAATGAAGTTCAGTATCCATGGCCTTCTGATTACATTTCCAAAATCATTATGTAAAATGTGGATCGTGATAAGAAAATCGATAGGGGTACTCCATGAAGTATTACAAATTTAGTAATATTTAGTAATACTAAATGTTCAAGTGATAATCTTATCATATTATATAAAAATTTGATGACATGGTAAGATGGTCAACAATGACCCATATTGCACAATTTCTTCTAGGAGTCCTTGATATCCCCATGAAAAAGTCCATCATAATATCATCCCATTTCCACTCATGTATGGGAAGAGGTTTCATGACTCTTCTAAGACATCAACTTCCACCATTAACATTTCGAAAAACCATACATTTAGACACATAATCAGCAATATCCCTTTTCATGTTGTCCCACCAAAAATGTTCCTTTAAATCACTATACATCTTAGTGATACCAGGGTGTATAGAGAAATTGGAGATATGAGAATCATCCAAAAATTCCATTTTTTGATCAATTATATCAGGAACATAGAGTCTCTTCCCAAATTTGAAAATTTATTCTTCATATACGAAGTCGATCAATATCTAAACATTTACTGCACTAATGTTCTTTTGAAACTCTCCGTTATTAGTCTGGGAAATTTTTATCCTTTCTAGTAAATATGTATTTGTAACCATTTGAAAAAAAAAATTGATGTTTCTCCTTCCATGATTATTCCAATATCTATTTTTACAAGATACATGTGCATAGGATCACATTCTACTGTCATCATGTTCATAACTCCATGATCTTTTCTACTCAAATCCATTTCCACCTTATTGGCCTTCTCTAGGTGGTAGTTTTTAGTGAAATCATAGTCCCTGAGTAGTTCTATCTATCTATTTTTCTTCATGTTGAGTTCTTTTTGTGAGAAAATATACTTCACACTCACATGATCAGTATATATCTCACATTTTTTACTATAGAGATTGGGTCTCTATATCATCAAAAAATATATTACAACTTCTAATTTAAGAAAATGAATATGATAGTTTTGATCATTAATTTTTATTTATCATGATACATAAGAAATAACTCTTTATTTCTGCTTAAAAAATAACCAAGTACATTCTTTGAAGAATCAATATAAATAAAAAACCCCTCATTTCTCGATGGTAAATTCAAGATAGGATCAATGAATAATATTCTCCTCATCTTTTCAAAAATATTCTTACCATTATTTTGTCAAAACAAAATTAACCCCTTAATGTGTGAGCTTCTTTAATGGGTTATCAAATTTGGATGAATTATTGAAAAAATCTGATAATATCCTGGTAAACCAATAAAACTACATACCTTGGTTATATGTTTCAGTGTTGTCCATTATAGGTTTTCTTCTATCTATGAAATTTCAACAGTGATTACATGAGGTAATATGGTGATGAAAAATAATCTCTTGATGCCAAAATTCACACTTACTAAACTTCCCATATAATTCATTTGTTATAAGAGTCTTTAGAATAGTGCTCAAATATTTTTCATGATCTTTGTATCTATTGGAGTATACAATGTTACCATCAATAAATACCACTACAAATTCATCATGATATTTCGTGAAAACTATCTTCATTAGATCCATGATGATAGAGGGTTCATTAGTCAGTCCAAAATCCATTACTGTAAATTCATAATGCCCATAATTGGTTTGCAATGTTGTGTTCGGTATTTATTCCTTTTTCACTCAGAACTGATGATATCCAGATTCAATGTCAATCATTGAAAAATATTTATCTCCTTGAATTTCATTGAATAAATCATTAGTTTGAGGTTGGGGATTCTTGTTCTTTATTGTTATAGCATTGATCTCCCTATATTCAATGCACATTCTCATAAATCCAACCTTTTTCTTAAAAAAAGAAACAGGGTGCCCCATGTAGAAACACTAGGGAGAATAAATACTTTATTACTCAGTTATTCAATTTGTTTCTTTAGTTCCACTAATTACACAACGACCACTCAATATGGTTCCTTCGATATGGGCCTTGAATGATGAATTAATTCAAGGAAAAACTGAATTTATCATTATGGAGGATGTCTTAGTAAATCATCTAGAAACATATCAACATATTCTAGCACAAGTGGTACATCCACTTTTTTTACATTCTTTTCCTCACCCATAGATATTTAAATCCCTTCCTCCCCAATAATTGAATTTATTAGAGCTATTAGGGGAGGATCTATATGAGAATCCTATGGTGATGTTTCTTATGAAAAGAAAAGGTATTCATTATCAACAAATAAAATTGTAATCTCCTTCTTCTTATAAAATTTTTTTTCAACAAGGTCTGAAATCCAATCCACACTAAGGATTATATCAAATTAAATAATGGGAATGATGAATAGATCAGTAGATAAAGCACATTTATATTCCCTAATGTGAAATTATTCACAAATCATTGTTGTAATGATAATTCATATATGATTTTTGACTGAAAATTCCATTGTTAAATAAAATTGGAAATGTCTAATTTTCATAGCATGTGGGGAACATATGAAACAACGCGATGATCCAGAATAAAATAAAGCATTTATTAAATTTGGGAAGCCATTAAAGTACCTGTCACCACATCATTTGGAGCTTCAACTTCAGCATTTTTGATCCCATATGTATGTCCTTACTCCATTGTCCTTTTTTGAGGTAATTTTTCTTGAATATTAGTACATTCATTTTCAGAATTCCCCCTTTCTCTAAAATTATAGCATTAAACATTGAAAACCTCTTTCTTTCAATAGAAATTGTGAGCATGCTTTTATTTTTCATCACACTTATATCAAATTTTATTTCCCTTCAGGCAAGTACAAGGGAATTTCTTCCCACAGTTACCACAACATGTAAATTCAACTTTTCCCTTCTTCCCCTTATTTCATTTCCATAGCGTTCAGTGGATCAATTCATCTGTTTATTTTATTTAAAGTTATAAGTCCTAGATAATTTTTTTTCTTGACAGTGCATGTGACTATAACATCGTATACCGAGAAGGATTGTAAGAATAACAGTCGATGGATAAATGGTCTTAACCAATTAACTAATCAATCAACCTAACTCCTTGGTTTACGTATATAATATACAACAATCCTTGATAACCATGTAAATAAGACTCATACTTTACGACATTCTCATCCTCCTTTTTCCTCATACTTATAAATGGATTTTCTATATCTTCTCAATGATCAGGTGGAACATATATATCTATGAAATGATATTTATACTCTCTACATTACATATTTTTTACATTGTCTTCTCCCATTGTGTTATTAATTAATCGCCACCATTGTTCTAAATCTCCTATGAGGCGATAATATACCATGAAAGCTTTTTCCCTTTAGCTACTCTCCAAAGCATGATATATTTTCTCTATGTAACTTATCCATTTCTCATCCACAAATGGATTTGTAGAACCATTGAATGATGGTGGTTGTTGCCTCATGAAGCGGTTCAACATTGATCCTCTAGGTTGTGGATTATGGTTCTCCAGATAGGTAATATTATTTTTCATAACATGAGTGAGTTTTATCCATACGGTTATAAGTTATTCATCACCTGTTGTATCCCTAACCCCACTATATTTATCTTAATTAGAAGGAAAATCCAAACATGGATTATGTATGTTGATATAGTTTCCATTCCATCCACTAGGCACCATTTCTAAACAATGGAAAACAGTATATTAGTATATGAATCACAATACATAATTCCAAACTATTAAAAAACATAAATTGAACAATTAGTGAATATAATCCATAATCATGAAAAAAATACATTGAGGAAGTAATTACTCATAAATATTTTATAATGGTTTGTAAAGAAAATGTTATTTATCCTAAGAATATCCCTCGAATGTTTTGTGAAAAATAGTGTAGAAAGGACCATTGTTGTGCAACAGTTCTCGTTCGAGTCTAGTTCAATGCTATGTTTTCTTGTTTTACCACTAGATACATCTGTTCCAGAGTCTCCTTGACCTTCTCATATCCAAAAAGGGATGTATTTCTTGGAAAATTCACAATATATCATCATTACAAAAATTCACAGAATTTATTCTATACTAATCTTCAATGTTTATCTTAGGGAAATTTTCTCTAATCAGAGTTTTTCTAAATCATGTTTCCAAAGTTTGTACTAAACATCATCTGATACCAACTGTAATGCCCCTACCCTAATTATCCAGAGTCAGTGTAGTATTACATAACATTTTTATGATCAAAAGAGATCATGTCCCGAAATACCAACATGTTTTGTATCCTTGGAGATACTAGATACAAACATAAGTTTTATATTACAATATGAAATGAAAAAACAATAATATTTTATCCCCTTTGAACACACCCATATCATATATCCAACCCATTTAGGTCAATCATAATATACATCTTCCCATCTAGGAAAAAATAAAACATTAGAACGAGGTGAGATTAGATATTCTGTAAGGATAACAATATAAAGGAAGTTCTAATAAATAAGCATAAAAATTTAAGGTAATTAATAAGACTAAAACAGAAGCCTTTTAAACATAAACATCATCATAATATGGAAACGATAAATGAAAAAAAATAAATTTACTTATTTACATGGATATTCTACAAGTCGAATAATCACATGTAATATTAATAGATAATTTCAAAATTATGTAATTAATAATTATGGACATTATAACCACATATTCATGGACTTGATCCAATACTACAAATATCATTTTGTTAGGGCCTTAGGCCAAGACACTAGTTTGTTTCATGAAACCTATTGATTCATCAAGGATCTATTCCAGGCTCCACCTTTCACATAGTAATTCCAATGCATTCCACATATAAAAATGATGAAAATAGCATAAACATCGATAATAAAGCTAGGTTACTATATGTTAACAATTTAAACATAAACCTTGAATGGTATAAAAATAACTTATCCACAGTCAAACATATCACATAATCTTCAACAAACTATGGATGATTTTATCATAATAAATCAACATCAAACAAGTGTAATTTCTTTCAATGGATGTTGATATATAAGAAATAAAAACATTTTGAGACAAATATCTCTTTATTTTAAATATAACATAATTATAAAAGAAAACATTTATTTTGAAAATACTCTTATAATATTATAACAGATTCTTCGATAGTGTTATAACTGCAGTAAATTGCAGCAACCACCATATAAGTTAACAAAACAATATTTCCTTATTTTTTTGAAATGAACTTAATGAACATTGTTTGGATAAAGGTAGAAAAATTACATTCAAAACTTTTTATAAAAAATAAAACAAGGGTATAAGTGACTCAAAATGATATTATAATAAATAATAAAAATAATTTAAATACATTTATAAGAAACACAAATATTTATGATAAAGAAGTCCCAGTAGATAATTAGGTATAAAAAACCTCAGATAAATAATGTGATTGTAAAATTAACCCATGACTTATACTTTTTCATAGTAGATGGTATGTTTAGCTCCGGTAGAATAGTTTAATAATTGTTATTAAATTATAAAAGAACAACTTACATAAATATGATATCATATATGGTCTTTTAATATTACGTTGTTAATAATATTTTATAAGTATCATTTGTTTGGGTGTTAACTGATTCGTTTTCCTTTATATGTTTTGTTTCATAAGTCATGATTGTTATGAATATGTTGTATATGATTCATATAGAGAATGATATTTTTTTCTTGAACATTATTTTAAATCATACATGGAATATTATTCTAGATTTGTTATGATGGGTAATGAATCGCACCGCGTTCGTGAAAATGGTAATCCATACGTACGCAAGAGCGAAAATATCATTTTACTGATGGTAAAATTGTATGTAACTGGATGGTATATCATCAATAAAGAATAATTAATATGTTATATTTATTATTTACATCAATTATAGTCATTATTATACCCACCCAAAAAATGAATTGTTAAATAACAAACTACATGACGATGTGGAGACGGTATGCTGTACGTATGCACGTATATTGACTTTTTAATTTATAAGATGGATAGAATACTGAATATTGGTTATAAAATATTTATAATAACATCACAGTACATATAAGGTAAATTTGTCATTTTTTTGGTATGAGAACAACACAGAAAGAGGAAGTGGAAGAAGAAAATAACTTTGAAAGAGGTGATGAAATTGTTACATCTTCATCGGGTTCTTCCTTTTGATTTGATAAAAAGGCCCCCATATGATGGATTTATGATCAAAGTAATGCCTCTATGTTTATTTGATGGTAGTTAAGAAAATATATTATTAGGTTGAGGCCAAGAAAATTGGCATTGGAGGTGAGATATTGAGAGAATGGGAAGTACCATTTTATAATAGAGGTAACAGTTACTTATGGAAAATCATGAAATATTAATTCATTATATTATCATTTCATGTCAATAATGCCTTCAAATGGATTTATTTCTAGGATAAGGTGGCTATGGGTCGAAATACTCTCAAAAAATAGGTTTTAGACAAGTTTAGATCACCGTATTAACTTTATATTTTATATTTAACTCATAGTAAAATTGTTTACCTTTTACAATGTCTTTCGTTATTTTTATACTACATGGTTAATAAACATACTGTGAAACACCATTCAAACCCCATTTTTTCAATTAATGACATATCTATAATTATATAACAACATTGGTCAAGACATATATTTTTAGGAATATTATATCATTTATAAATATATTATTTTTAAAAAAAACTCATTTGTGTTAGTTTTGACACTATTTATGATTTGGTTTTTTTGATAGTCATAAAAAATTTATTACATAGAAAAAATACATTAAATAAATCCTTAAATTTCATGTTAGCCTTTATAATTAGTGGAATGAATCCGTGGATTAAATTTACATTTATTTTGATATTTATAATATCAATTTTTTAATAAATAATTAATAAGGTAATTACTATGTCATCATTGTGTCATAAATAAATTTAATTATGTAAGGACTAAAAAATATAAATAAAATTACATTATGTAGTATATATTCATATATTTCTAATGAATATTTATAGTCAAATTTATCATATGTATAACACTATTTTAAAAATGTTATTGTTATTAAAAGATGAATTTAACACTTTTAACTATTTTTTATCTAAAATATAATAAATGTCTTATTCTAATCCAGGTGGATCAAAAAGGGTCATATTTTATTCCTGCGGTTTATTTTGGAGGAAATACACTTATACAGTATAATTAGGACACGTGTTAGGGTAATTATTATATCATTTATACCTTTAATTAACCTATTTACGTTTAACTGTGGTAAATAAATTTCAAAAGATACTATTCACCAAAAATCATGTTCATTCTATTGATACCCATTTTCCATACTAATGTCAACCGTGTCACATGGAGTTTTTTATATCAATTCATAGAATCTGTAAAATTATTTTTTGTGAAAATTTGGTAATGTTTTGAGAAGGTGGGTAAAGGACGTTAAAAAAATAAATATAATCTTTTATATCTAATTTTATTATTTGATTAATATATATAATATTTATTTATTTTTACACTAAACTAAAATTACATAAAAATAATATTTATTATAATAAATGTCGATTTTTAAATAATAACACAATTTTTTTCACTATTCATCCAAAATTAAATTTTTTCATAAAAATATCAAACATTAACCCTAAGATAATTTTGATAGTCCGAATCAAAAAAAGAAGTCCATTTAGAAAAATAAATTTATAAACTTTTAAAAAGTGGGAATTTCTATTCATAAATTCTTTGTAGATGGCTAATTTTATTTTTCGTTGTGTGGTAGAACTCGTTGTTGCATATAGAGCTTCATATTTCAGTATTCAAGGAGAAGCGTATTGTGGATGCTTGGGGTGTTACATGTTTAGTTACTATTCAAATTTAGTCAATGTTTTTCTTATAAATAATTATTTCTTATTATAGTTTACTGTTGTTTCCTTTGGATGATATCCTTGTAATCTATTTATAGACTCCATGGTTAAACTATGAATTATTAGAGCCTGGATGGAGGTTCCTTCATTGTGATGATCGAATTGTGTCAGATTGAGAAATTTCCAAACGTTTATATTGTGGAATGACATTATCAATCGGAATTTTTGATAGATATATAACATGCTGTTTTTTAATAGTTTCAAATAGTGTATTCATGGAAAATCATGACACTAGATATTGAATTTCACTGACTATATAAGATGAGTGGTTTGATAATAGTTGACCAGAGATGTTTAGGTATGTTTTTTCCCTACTCAGTTTATATGCAGAAAGAGAGCAATATATTAACGGAATGTTGTCAGTTTTTTGTGAGTGTTTTGAATGTAAATAAGTAAATTTCATAGAAATTTATCTAATCTAGGAATCTTAGTATGATTTGGAGTTGACAGATCATTTAGGATATGAATCATTCCAACAACACCATTGGAGGGGTAATGGAATGCATAAGTAGGCAACCCAATCTGTTAGATATTGAGGCTTAAATTGGACTTATAAATATCATAACTGGGTGATTAATGACATAATTAAGATTACTTTTCGTAGTTAATATTGGACTGTGTAGGTTCTTTCTATCTATTCATCTTATAAAAAACACTTGTTTTATTGAGTTTCTAGGTCTTATGTACTATATGTATATGTGAAACTAGGTGTTTCATTGGGGGATTAGTAAAGATACACATTCATTTGTATGAGACATTTGGACAAGATTAGTTTAGATGACAATTCCGTTCTTTCCCCAGGACTTATATGTGAAAGAATTTTTTTTGGTAGAGATATTATAACATTCCATGTTTTTAGACATGAAAATGTTCAATTAAAATTAAAATTTTACTGTATGGTGGATGGGAAATTTTGTAAAACAAACTCTATTATGAATTTTTGAGTGGTGGAATACTTTAATGTCATGTTTTATTCTATGGTCTTGCAAATGAGTGACTCCCTTGAGTGTTTTTCATGTTTTAAGAGTTCCAAACCATGAAAACTCTTGTTTTTGTGGACTGGTAATGGTTCACTATTACATTTAAAACATCAGACACAACAATGAAAATCATGTTACATCTACATAAGAGAAGTAGTGATCTTTATTGATAATTCATGATTTCACTTACTATGAACCCAACCACCATGATTTGTTTCATTTCTATAGTACATGTATATTAATATCAGCATGGATGGTACACGTTTTGGACCTATGATGTAAACAAACCATTCAAACCCCTACCCATGAGCATTTTATTTCATATGGATAATTTATGGTTTGGAAAACCATGTTGATATACATTATTCCTCCTCAAAGGTGTTAAATTACCCTATCCTCCATGATTGGTATGTTTTTCCCTTATTTCATTATTCTCCCTCCATTATCTATTGGATCCTCCTCCATGGGTTTTCATCTCCACATCGTGATATGATGATATCTCCTTTATAATCTAACGTCTTGATCTGGGATCCCCTGAATGGTTCCTCGAGCCTATTTACCACATTCTTCAAAGCACACCCCATATACACTAGATAGTAGCGACTAGTAGTGAGGGTCCTATAAGTTAGTCTTGGGGAGATTATACCCCCTATTATTAGAATAATACACCAACAATGGAAAATAACAATTTACTAAGTGCAGTAGTGTATAAAAATAACTAGAATAGATTAATGACATATGATAGTCAAAACCAATAAAAAACATTTTAACTTAAAGTTAAATCATGCAATGATAATGAATGTGCCATGTGTCTACAATTCAACTGAATGTAAGGACACAACGGCTCCAAAATAGGTCCTGAACCACATCTGGTTCCCTCTCACTTGCTTCAAACACAAAAAAAATATATATCCTAGGTCCATTCCATTATCCTTTCTTTCATAAACAATGTCTTCTTGGGTACCAATCAGGAATCCTGAATAGGGTCTCATTACAACTTAGTAGGACACCGCCAATGGTTTTTAAAATTATTCTTGTCAAACGATTGTGTAAGAAATTTAATAAATCAATAAATAAATGCAATAATTAAAATAGTTATCACATTTTCAATTAATCATTAATTATCACAGTAGGAGAAGTTCAATTCGTGTATCCCATATGAATCATCCTTCATTTTCTTTTATCATTCGGGGTAGGTCATCATGCATATCACAAAAAATATCATTTGAATCATCATTCATTATAATCATTAATCATTTTGTGTATGCCTTCATGCCAATCACTATAAATCTCAGGAGTGTAGGTCATCAGCCCTAGAAGTCCAACTCTCATTTGGTGTAGGTCGTCATGCCCAGAACCCCAATTCTCAATCATGGATAACTATTGTGGAGGAATGCCTTTTCCATGTTCTATCTTCTAATTGGTCATGGACTCCATGCCAAGGGACAAAAATTCTCAACCATTTAATCATTATGTGTGTTATATGAAGTTTCCACATTATTCATTTTCTATTCCAATGATAAGTAAAGCATTACAAAGGACATTAGTTAATTAAACAAAAAACTAAGAATATAACCAATTAATTGATTAATCAATTAATTAATCATTCTTCACATTTCAATTTCCATAATGAATTATTCACAATTAATTATCCATATCAAAATGCAACAATTCATAAATAATTATCACAATTAATTTTCATTGTTCACATCGTCAGACATAATTAATTCTCTCAATTAATTATCATTGGTTAACTTCTTGGCATAAAATTTATTCTCAAAATTCATTTTCATACATTCCCATATAAAATTATAATATGTGATATTCATTAAAATATATCATTTACAACATAAAATCTCCAAAAAATCAATTTGGGAAACCCCTCATCGTTTTTTCCATGATTAAATTATCAATTAAATAACCGAATCAATTCACATGTTAATCCGATAATTCTAGTTTCACAAATTTCAGAATTCAATTATCAACGGAAAACTAAAAAACTCAAAAATATCATACAACTATAATATATCCTGACTATGGGAGTTCGATTAGACCTCCTACCTATGTTTATATATGAATGTTAGACCAACAGAAATCCCCAAAATCTGATAGCACAATGTCGTCAATCAAACTCTAGGACTAAGTCCCTAAAACCAATATTATGATCAAAGGCATCATAATATTGAAAAAATATATCTGGATTTCCAATCCTAGATCATTCTCTCTATCCATAGGTTTAGATCCATGAAACGGATGGAGATATTACATTGTAAAATTTAGGAATTATATAGGAATGAATAGGAGAAGCATCAAGATGAAATCCATATTCAATGAGGAGAAAGTATCTCTAATATGGGATTTCAATATCGATGAATGGTGTTCGTATCATATTAGAATCCCTCAAGAAGGCTTTTGGAACACCTAGATATTGTGAATCCTCATCCAAGGATGAAATATGAAAGTCCCTAGTGTTAGTTATGTTTTAAAAAGTATTTTTAGAATTAAAATCTTGCGTGCCCCATTTCCTAGGAAGAGAGGCACAGTTAGAGAAAAATGTGTGCCAACCTTTCAGAATCCACTCCAAGTGTTTCATAGTTTCAAAGTTTGGTTGTACAATTTTTCAAACCTTGCGTAAACCATGAAGACTCCTCTATCATGTTTCGCACGGTTGGGGCAGATTGGTCATACGGTTTTTCTAAATGCCCAAAAACCGTGCAAAATCCACTATCATTTAGTTTTCATGTAATGTTAACCCAAAGGCACCCAGAGCCTTTACTCCTAGTTGAAGATAAATAAAGGAATCAAAATGTTCCTTAAAATGTTCTTGATATGACACCAAGAAAATCAAGATCTTACAATCTCCCCAACATATAACAGCTCGTCCTCGTGCTTCAATCTTTAACTTCTCATAGATTCTATTTCCCATAGATTAGGATATTGATCCCTCATGTCTTCTTCCCATTAAAATGTTTACTCTTGAAAATTTAAATGTTTCCATAACCCAATAACTAATATCATAGTCTTTCACCATAACACATTCTCACTATGACCCTTCAAACATATCAGATGCTACTCAAAGGACACATATATCTAGATATAAACCTCTTCCACATGAATTGCTTTGGAAGGGTAAGGGTGATATCACCATAAATGTGAAACATGAAAAAAATCATGCATAGTACTAAATTTCTGTCGAAATGGTAATCGGTACTCCACCTGCCTGATTCAGGCCAGCACCTCAAACGGTCCAACAAACCTGGGCGCTAACTGTCCATGTCTCGGTATCCTGTGGTGACCCAATCTAGGATACACTTGAGAGAATACAAAATCACCATCTGTAATCTATAGGGGTCATCTACATCTAGCATCATATGAATTCTTTGTACTCAAATCCATATCTTGACACATTCAAATCAACTGTACCTGTTCCAACGTTTCCTGAATAAAACTCAGTCTTAATAACTCTGACTCATTCTCCTTTGACCAACATAGAAGTGATCTACAACATCTAACATAAATTGCCTCATATTGTTCCATTTTTAAAGATTCCTGGTAACTATTGTTATGGGAAAAATCCACTAAATCCATGCTCTTTTCACAAGAACCACCAAAGTTAAGTACACATGCCCACAACATATCCTCTAACAAATGTATGGTACGATCCAACTCCAATCTATATATGGGTTGAAGGACGATCATTATATAACCTTTGTATCAAACACCTTCTATAAGACCTTACAAAAGCATGATGTATTTCACGAATCAAGATCTAAGACTATAGTCGGCAGCACCCCATGCAAAAAAACTTTTTCTCTTATGTATATTTCTCAAAACAACTCTACTATAAAGGTTTTTTTGATAGGAAATATGTGTGATACTTTTGTTAGCCTTTCCCTAACAACCCAAATAACTACATTATTAACAATATTATCATTAATTCATACCACGAAGCCCATATTCACCTCATCCCACTTTCATTATGAAATGTTTAACAACTTCAATAGGCCTCAGGGTCATTGATTTTTTGCTTTCTTCTGGTGATAGGTTAAACATCCTATTACGAACCCTAATATCTCCTTCTACATGAGTAGCCACCAAAACTACCATTTAAGGTCAATGTACATCATTTTCACTCCAGGATGTACCACCCACCTTAATGCATGAAATTCTAACATGAGTTCCTCACGTAGACTCATAGGTACTAAAACCATATTCTTCACATAGATGATCTCATCCTCATATATATTTTCATACTAAATGTGTATCCTCACCATCAAGGCTTACCCTAAAGGCTAAAAACTTAGGGTCCTCATACTACTTATCTATGATCCGTCTTAAGAGTGTATAATCCAATGATACAATATCCAGATTCATCCTCTACAGACTCTTCTGAACTACAAAGAGCATTTCTTCCAGCAAAGTCATCATCTTTCACTCCACACATGACTCATGTGCTAGGTGTGTTTGAGTTTTTATGCTCAAAGCATCAGCCACACTATTCCCCATTTCGGGTGTCAATGCCAGTTCTAAATCAAAGGATATAATATACTCCACCAATAGTCACTTTTGAAGATTCAAGTCACGCAGTGAGATGATATACTTATTTCATTTCTGATCCTTAAAGACTATAAACATTTCACCTAACATATAATATTGCCAACACTTATGATAATAAATCACTAATTCGAACTCGAGTTCATACGTAGGGTAATTTTGTTCATGTGGCATCATCTTCCAAGACCCATGAGCAGAAAATCTACCCTCTACATCAACACATCTCTGAGTCTGACCCCAAAATCATTACAATACAATGTGTACTCCTCTCATGACTCATGCAAGATAAAAATATTTGACAAAGTCAAACACTTTTTCAAATCATGGAAATCATTCTCGTATGATTCTTCCCAAACAAACCTTACCCCTTTAATTATCAAACTATTAAAATATGATGGAAATCGAGATATGTCCTTGATAAATCATCCTTCATAACAAGATAATCTCATAAATCATTGAATATTGAAAACATTCTTGTGAGGCTCTTAATAAATCCATGCCTTCACTGCTTCTGGGTCCACTTCTACACCTTCTTCTGAGATTATGTGCCACAAAAAGTGTACCCTTTCAATGCAAAATTGACATTCAGATACCATGGAATAATGTGATTTCTCACTCAGTGAACTTAGTACTATGTCAAAATGTTGGGAATGATCGTTATGAGTCTTAGAGTACACTAAGATTCCATCCACAGTAATCAAAACAAAATGATCTGTGTACGGATGAATGATCATGTTCATCAAGTACATAAACACTTTTGGGGAATTAGGCTACCAAAACAACATTACGAAAATATCATAAAGGCCATACTATCTTCTAAAAGAAGTTCTTTCTATTTCAGAACCCTAAATCTCACCTGATGATACCCAAATCTAAGATTGATCATTGAGAACATAATACCCCCCGTCATCTAGTAAAATTGAAAACAGATACATTGAATCAAATATCTTTTCTTCATAGTAACATTTTTCATCTTCCGATAATTGACACACAAACATAGACTCTTGTTAGCCTTTTTCAAAAAAAAATACAGTTAATCCCCCTAAGGGATGTACATGTATGGATAAAGTTGTTATCCTTTAACTCTTCCAACTATGATTTGATCTCTTGATGCTCAGTTGGTGTCATTTTTTAATATGTAATTGATACCGTCTCAACCCCCGAGAAGAGATATATAGTGAATTCCATATTTCTCTTTGGAAGAAACACTAAAAAAGTCTTAAGGAAACACATCATGATGTTGTTCTAATACTATTTCAAGGACCTCTACTATACCACTCCCATCATTCAACAAAAGACTACAAACATGGGCTGTGAGATCTCCCAATTTCATAGTAGTTTTCCCAACTCTTCCTGCATGGATATCCCATTCTCCACGAAAGACATATTGGTCCCACTCAAGAGATACATAGTTCACTCTTTTATGGTAACTATATATGTGGGATTAGTATGAGACTAGCCAATTTATACCCATAATAAGGTCAAATCCCGTTATATCAAGGACATAGATGTTCCCAAGTAAACTATAATCTTCAATATCTAGTGAACATCCCAGACATAAAAATATATCCTTAGTCTGTGTTACCAAAAGAAAATCAATAAAAATCATCCTACATATGAACTCTATATCCAGGATCAATTAATTAATATGTTTTAAAAATAAAAGGGAATTATAGGCTCCAATATCAGATAAGGCAGTAGCTAAAGTAAAAGTAACTAGAATAGTATCTCTCAATATTGATGGACTGGTCTCACTCTCCAAAATTATAAGTTTCACTTCATGTAATTGTCTCTCCCATATTCCTTGAGCTGGCGTATGACTACCCTGAGTATCACAACTCTACTAGTACAAGTGATCATACCCTACTGCACCAAGCATGCATCCTCTACCTCCTCTTCTAGTAGAACTACGTCTATGTGACCTATATGGTGTATAATACTACATTTAAACACTCTGACTCTATGTAGCTGCTTCTTCTGCACAGGCAGACCACTGTATCCTGAAATACATCTGTAGGTGTCCCATATTTCCACAAAACTGGAACTCCAAAGGTGTTCGATGACAATGTGTAAGATAATTTCATTTCCAACCACACTGGTGGAATGCACATGTGAATGATCTGGTGTAAATGGTCCTCCTAATATTAAACCTTGCATTCCATTATCCTGCCTAATATTCTTGTGAAAATTATTCTTACTCTCGGAAGGAATACTCCCATATTGTCTTTCTAATTGTCTAGTATAGGAATCCTCCTTCAGGTTCTTCTCTTAAACGAGAGACTGACTAACCACTATTGATAATTTCTACACCCGAAATATATTCATCTGGGACAAAATTTCATTATTTAGTCCACATTGATATCATTTTTCCAATTATGTCGCATCTGGTGCCGACTCTATTGAAAAAAGTTTTTAATCTATGAAACCTTGAACGTACTCCATTAAGGACGTGCTTCCTTTTTTCTGATTCATAAAATCTGAATCCTTTTTGATCCTATGCGCGATTCGATAATAGTGTCCCTATAAATTATCAAAAATGTCCTTCCACTACATATCCCCAGTCTTCCCGTAGTGTACTTGAATGTAACACCAACATTTTTATGAACCCCATATCATGTTTGTGTCTAAATTTACCCTCCTATCAATTAGATTATCCAAATTTTCATGTATCATCTCTATGGATATAATCCATAATTCAGAACCCCTATCTGAACCCTCTCCAATAAAGGTAGGAGGGTGCTACAGCTGAAACTCCCTTGTGAACTCAGACATGATTTTATGAACCTTCCATGTGTCTCTCCCTATAAATTGTTTGAAACAAGCAATGTACTCTAAGAACATATCTCATTCTTCCTAAGATTTCACCAATGGTGCCTCAAGCTCTCTATCGAGATGTTCATTCCAGGCCACAACCCTTGGTCTGACCCTTAACAAGAATTGTGGATGCATATTTATACAACGCCAAACACACATCTTATGTCTCATAACATAACATTATTACATTTACATGAGAGGAGAAACTAACAAAACATGTTTGAACATAACATTTCCCCCTTTTTTACATCACACAACCAACACTGAGGCCTTTTCACTACCCTTATCCATCTTATACATAGGTATGGTTAACAAGGGTACATTCATTATCATTAATTAATGAACATATAATTAATCCCATTATCTCATGTTAATAAATTCAATAATTTATTAATTAATCATTCCCATTTCATCAATCAAGGTTCTCATTATACATCCATTTTTTCTTATTTGGTATCATAGTTTCAATAGAACATCAAGGAAGACAGTTTTTCATTAACAACTATCCCATAACACATTTTCTCATGATTGAAAAGAATTATGTATGTCACAATAACCTTGAGTGCCTAGAATGACGAATGAAAAATCCAATATCGTGCCTATTTAGGCCACGAATCAAAATTCAAAAATTATCAAAAAACATATCACATCACACAAAAATTTTGTCACCCAAGGGGAAATAACATAAAACTATAAAAACAAAAAACAATCACAACAATTTAACCATGAGTACTCAGATTTTGTTCCATACATGGGATTGGAACTCTCATTCATGAGCACATTACAATTCCTCGACCCTTCTTATTCTCATGTCTACCATTTACCAAAATAGTAAGACCATATAATAATAATGAGATGAAAACCCCTTTGATACCACTTTGTGATGTCCCAGCCTGTGAGGCACTGAACAGTGCCCGATGTTGGTTGGCTACAATCCCTCAAATCTTCCTCCCAATATTCCAAACAGTGACGACTTGCAATGAGGGTCTAGTAAGTCATTCTTAGGAGGAATATACCCTTTGTTTTCAGAATAAGGAAACTATATATGAAAATAACTAGAACTTATCAATGACATATGGTAGTCAAAACATAAAAAATCAACTTTAAAATGAATGGTAAATGATTCTATGACAATGAATGTGCCAAGGGTCTACAATTCAACTGAATGTAATGACACAAAACTCCAAAATGGGTCTCCAAACACATCTGGTTCCCTCTCCCAATCTTCAAACCCAAACAAAAATCTATCCTAGTGTGTTTCCCTTATCTTGTAGTACAATAATAATGTCTGCACACGTGCCAATCTGGTGGCCCATATAGATTGTGAGTACAACTCAGTAGACCACCACCAACAATGTCTTAATGAGTCCAGTAAAAAGATAGTGCATGCAATTTAATAAAGAAATAAATAAATTTCATAATTTAAACAGTTATCACATGGTCATTTAGTCTTTAATCATCACATTAAGCCATGTTTATTTCATATTTTATATTTGAATCATTATTCATTTTTATTTATCATTTCATGTAGGATGTCTTGCCTAGCACCCCTAATCTAATTTAAATCTTCATTGATTATTAACATTAACGATTTGGTGTTGGATGTCATTCCTAGAACAAAAAATCTTTTGAGTGTAAGTCATTGTTCATAGAACTCCAATTCTCATTCAGTGTAGGTCATCATGGCTAGCATCCCAAATCTAAATCATTGATGACTTTAGGGGAGGAATGTTGTGTCCAGGACCCAAATTCTAATCACTCTATGACAACATGCCATGAACTAGAAAATATCTTCTATTTAATCATTATTTAAGTCATAAAAATTTACCACATTATTCTTTTGCATTTCCAACGATTAGTTAAACATTTCAAAGGCCATTAGTTAAACATTTCAAAGTCCATTAGTTAATTCAACAATTAACTAAGCATAAACCCCATTAATTAATTCATCAATTAATTAATTAATCAACATAATCCTCTTTCCATAATTAATTATTCACAATTAATTTTCCAAATCCAAATCCTACAAGTCATAATGAATTATCACAATTAATTAACTTTGATCACATCATAGAACATAATTAATTCTCCCAATTAATTATCATTAGTCAACTTAACGACACATAATTAATTCGTTATATTAATTATCTCATATATAAAAACATAAATAAAATAATAAATCCTTATTAATTTATCCCAAAAACAATATAAAATATCCAAAATATTAATATGGGAAACACCCACCCCACATAATTGGTTTCGTGATTCAATTATCAATTAATTCACCTAGGAAAATCACAAGTCGAATCTATATTTATAATTTCTCCAATATAGGAATTAAATTATTATGGGAAAACTATAAAACTAATAAAATCACACACATATCATAATTCATGATTATGGGAGTTCGATTAGACCACCTACCTCAGTTTATTAATGTATGATAGCCCAAGGAAAATACCCAAAATTAGAGTGGCACAATGTCGTCGAACAAAATCTAGATGTAAGTCACTAGAACAAAAATTAGGATTAAATCCAACAAGATCATGAAAATCTATATCTAGATTTGAAATAGTAGATCTAGTTCTCAATACATAAGATTAGATTCATGAAAAAAGTAATGATATTCCACATAAAGGTTTAAGAAAGATGGAGGAAATAATGGGAGAAGTGTCATGATGAAATCCACTTACCAGGTAGAGAGAAGATCTTCAATCGAGGCTTTAAATCATAGAAAATGGTGTTTGAATTGCCTTGGAATCTCTCAAGATGGATTTTGGAACACCTAGAAATTTTCAATCCCAAGAAAAGGTCGAAATATAGGAGTCCCAGATGTGTTATTGTGGTTTTAATAATGATTTTTGGAATTAAAATCTATCACGCATTGTTTCTTAGGCAGAGTAGCACTGTAAGGGAAAACAGTATTCCATCAATGAGGAGTCCACTACCAAGTTTTTCATGGTTGGAATGGTTTTTTCCCTTGGTTTTTCAAATGTTGTGCAGCCCATACAGAATCCTATGTCCAGTTTTTCGCTGTTTGCAAGGTCTTATCGCACGGTTTGTCAAAACGTGCGAAAATTGTGCACAAACCACAATCCATTAGTTCTCCTTAAATGTTCACCCAAATGAACCTGAATCCACTACTCCATGTTAAAGGTACATAAAACATCAAAATGTACCTGAAATTCCCCCCCCCCAGAAGATGAAACTAAATAAAGTTGAGATCTTACAAATAAGGACATGGAATCAAGAAACATTCGGTGAATAGAATGTTTCAAGGTAATTCTATAGATCAACAAATATATGTTCTTCATTAATATCCTCTATCACTATGCTATTTTGGTGTGACCAAATTCACCTTATTTTCATGAACTTCTTTTGTTTAATTGATTTCTCTCTAACTAGGCCAACAAAAACCTTGATATCAGATGTGTGGGTCATCCTTGGTATTTGTTTGGTGGTATTGTTTTATTCCTAATGATACGTTTTTTTATTTGGTAAGCAATTGTGTCGGGAACCAGAACATTTCGGAGACACCTCCCATTTGTAAAATAAATTAAATATAATGATTGATCATGACCCATATGACCCTAGTTTATGGCGATTCATTGTATTTGGCTATCACCTTTACATTGGAAATTA
The DNA here is from genome assembly GCA_963277665.1 of Viscum album. Lineage (NCBI taxonomy): Eukaryota > Viridiplantae > Streptophyta > Magnoliopsida > Santalales > Viscaceae > Viscum > Viscum album. The sequence goes on from OY728145.1 coordinate 1,899,013,057, forward strand.
GGATGGGTGTGCTTCCTCCCTTGGAGAAAAATTACTTACGACTTGTTTGTTTGACCACCACATGGGGGTGTTTTACCGTTATAAATTCACTCGTTAATGAGTTTACGTAGATAATGTTTTAGATTTGGATTATAAATTTAAATTAGATTTCACATGATGTGTAAATCATTATTCATTGTTAATGGTTAATACACTTTAATGGATGAACTCTTAGAGGGAAATGTTTTGTATTTAGTTGGTTGAGATACTCTAATGAAATGTCTAATTCTTAAGCCTTTTACTTATTGTCTTTATTAGGGATAACCATACATATATTCATTGTGTTCCATGTTTTATACATTAGTCCTTGAGATAGAGTGGAATTATATATATTGATTAAAATTTATTGGTTAATAATAATTTATTTTTATTATAGAACACATAAATGAGGTGAACTACCATCAATTGGAACATTCCATACAATAATTATTTGTAGAATATTCATTGTGTTCGTTATTTTTTTCCTTATGTAATTGTTTTTCTGGTTTTATATGTTTGGATTGTATTATTTTCTGGTTATATATGTTAGTCCTTTTTAATGTATAATAATTGTTTTTATTCATTAATTTATTTGTAGGATGAGGGAGAACCCGTGTCTGAATTTAAGTATATCATAGATAGACTCATTCTACTAGGCCTGGTATGACAGGACACATCGAGGGGAGTCCTTTAGATATTCTTGTATGGCCTCTCTCATTATTTTATTGTACATGTGAGTGACATTGATTCCCTAGTGTAGAAAATTTATATAGACAAATGTTAATCATGGATACACCATGTCTCGATTGATACCTTGTTCATTATGTGTTATAATTGGCTCGTACAATATGGTTATCATATCATGAGTGATAAAGAGGATACCATTATAGATATACTTGGATGGAATCAGTTGTATTCGATATATTTAGGTCTCTTATAGTGACCCTTAGGATTTCATTACAGATCTCCTTGAATGGGATCGATATTCCATTATTGGATTTTATGGATTCTTCACATGGATTATTTTTTATGGCTTGTTATTAGTTTTATTATGATTAAAAAGTGGTAATAAAATAATTCGATGATGTCATTGGGGAGTGACCACCATAGAAAAACAAAAACATATGGTCAATCCAATTAGGTTTCCCTATATATTATTCCCATCACAATAAAAATTCAGCCTCTACCATTTCCCGTGGTTCTAATGTCTAGAATATGTAAATGTAATTATAATCAACCGGGATCCATTTTGGAACCCAAAATAAAATTTTATTTAGTTATTTATAATATTCCATGTATTTTAATTTGATAGAAACTATTCGTTTTATAAATAATGAACTGGATTTATATTGACACCATGAGTGGTATCTTACTGGTGTTATATATGACACTCTACTGAGGCCCTGATTTCACTGGGATACCAGTGTAGTTCAACCCATTTTCATGTCTATGGATTTATTTCTTGTGTTTTTTTGGGTACATTAGAGTTAGGCCGCACAGGACTGATCAAGTACTCAGGATGCTGATGGATTTATTCCATAGAATATTTTAATTTATTAATTTTTAAAATCTATTATACCTCATTCATGAATCTTGTTGAATCATATGGACATTCATGCGTCATTATATATATTTTTGAGGGCCATTTATTTTTGTTTACTAAATGTGTTAATATTGCACTTCTTAGCCATGTATTTATAACAACATCTAATGTGATATATTATTTATATAAACAAGTTGTGTCATTGTGAAACTATAATTATAAGGCTATAGTCTCCCCATAATATCATTGTTAGACCCTAACATATAATCGATTACCATTAGTGTTTAGGGAGACATGGTTGAGGCAATTTTTCAACCACTCCAGCTATAAGATTAGTAGATAGTTTTGATGGGACATTACATATGTTACCATGTCATTAGCATGTACCCATATTATAGGGTCTATCATAATACTATTTGAATCTGTCCATTATATATATTTTTTAAAATTACATACCTTTCACATAGGGGGCCCTTTTACCATAATCATATGATGTTACAGTTTCCCATAATTATTTTTTAATCAAGAAATAATTTTCATTTATTATTTTTATTTACATCGTGAATATTTTCTATTTTTTTACTATTATTATTGATCCATTTTACATGATTTATTTTTAATCTGAATCTACCAATTTTTATCAAATATTATGTATTTTATCTCTAGTTTTTTTAAATGTCATATAAGATCACTAGGAATGAAAAAATAATATTTATGGTTTGAAATGGAATAAGGGTTTCTTCAATGATATATTAAATAAAAATATTTATTTATTATTATTTTAAAACATTTTTTATTAGCACAAATCCACTAAACAAAAATATTCTAAATTTTTGTAATGGATATAAATTTCTAGTCATGAAATGGATGTTTTTTGGTTTTCAAACAATGATCTTGGAGCATTGATATATAGTGAAACATCTGGTATCATATTAAAGTTTCATTATTTTTTGGAACTATAATTGAATCGATTGGTGGATTTCTATTATTCTAGTAAACAAATATATAGATGAAGAATTTAAATTTTATAAATAAATAAAAACATAATCAATTTTATTATATTGGATAATGAATTTACACATATTAATTATAGTTTACTTTTATGATTTTTATTGTCTTCTATAACCAAAATAACTCATGTTATGATTGTGAATTATGTTAAGAATTTTTAATTTTACAAAATATTGTAAATTGGAAAAAATAATCGTTTAATTTGTTTAATAAATTCATGATTATGTTTTTTTATATAAATAATTTTTTCATTGACAATTATTTTAATAAATAACATTTGATTTTTATCAATGAAAAGAAAAAAGAAGAAAACATTAAACCATAAATATGAAGGGAAATGTTATAAATAACAACTATAATAACAAAATATAGGGGATCTTGATTAAATAGTCTTATGGTTATTCTTTCCCAACTGTCATCTATTTTTATTAGTTACCTAAAACAATTAAAAATCCTAAATACACCAAATAATAGGAAAAAATATATTCATATAAGTGAATATTATTAGTATAATATATGATATCGGATTCAATTTGTTATAATCCATGAATTTTTAAATAATATCATAATATCACCCACTGAATTGGATGATATTTAAACTGTGGTAAATAATGATATGAAGTAAAAACAACATAAAAAGAATGAAAAGAATCATTGAAATTATTGGAAATTTTTATCATAATTAACCACCTATAGTTAAGTGATTAAAATGTATGGTATTTGGGAAATATGAAATCAAATCCTCTAAACACATGGTTAATAAGAATGATTTTTGGGTGAAACCCCACGATCATAGTGAAAAAGGTGATGTTTATTCTATATTTAGAAAACCTAGATTGTGAATTATAATGATTTACAACATGCACTTATCATACACTCTAGAAATATGAATGATTATATTATTATAGTTTTATATATTCCCTAAAATCATATAAGTTTGTTTATACTATTGATTCACTGCTTAAATTAAGAATATTGAGATAAAGGTAGAAACACCTAGGGATGTGATTAATACTAAAAATTTATGAAACTTATCACTATGTGATATTTGAAGTCATATTGTTTCTATATATTATTATATACTCAATTTATAAGATATCAATTAAATATAAGTAACTCATTAAGTCTCCCCATGTATAAAGATAATAAATTATGTTGATGGAATAACCTAACATAAAATAAAATATCATTTCATGTTAAATTTTGACGAGTGTTGGATTATAATTAGGCAATTATAACTAGATCCTTGATAAATTTAATAAAAAAATATTAATATATTTCTTTTGTGTGAGAAAAAATCACATTACAATTATTATACAATATAAATATATTATTTTCATAAAATATTTTATAGAAATAGTCATAAAAATTTATGATACTTTTTAAATATTTTTATATTTTAGATAAAATTTCATGGGGGAAATTTTTGTGTGTGGGAAGATTGTAAAAATGAAAACATTTCAACATATTTATTCTGTTACTTTTTTCCTTAACATAAATGGGGGTTATAATTTTCATTATTTTAAATTTATTTCTAAAATAGAAAAAATGACTCACTTTGAATTTTTATGATATTTATATGACTAGATAATTAAATTTTCATATATACTAACCCTATTTAATTTTTAATGATAAAATATTTTAAAAACGATTCTATTTAAACCTTAAATAATTAAAAATATATTATCAATGCAGCATAGTTATCTTTATTTGAATTATATCACAATAATAGTCTAATATTATACATTGATACAATATATAAAATGATATTAAAATTTTATCCTTATTCATAGTCTCTAGTAAACCTTGTAAATATAAAAATTATTTTTTATAGGAATAATAAAACAATAATTTAGCATTATAACAAATGAAATAAAATGGTATATGTTATGCAAATCAGTAACCTGAATTATGAGTATATAGTCAATTAAAAAGATCATTATATAATAATTATATGAAAACATGTTGATAATATATTAATATATCATTATAATTCACAAAAACTTATAAATGATAATATTAAATTTCATAAATGGTTTAGAACTATATTTTATCCTGAAATAATGATCTTAAAATTTACTATATATCATATTTATTTATTATGTATAGAAATATTAATAAATGTATATATATAAAAAATACAATTATTTCTATTATATTTAACTAGGTTTTATTAATATATCTATAAGAATTGAATTATATAAATGTATTCATAACATTAATTATTTCATTAATTTTTTTATAAGAATTATTTTACTGTTGTAAGGATTCTTTGTTAACTATATTTCATTATTTCTAGTATAAAATTATTATAGATCCATTAATTGTATTTTAATCCTTGGAATATAATTTTAAATATTATCTACTATTTATACAAACAAATTAATGCAAAAAGGTACCATATAATTATTTAATGTTATATTATATTTTGTTATTGACATATGATAAAATAAATGGCTAAAAATACTTTTGAAAAAATCTTAATTTTTATATGGATATTATAAAATTAAATAGTATTTAAAACACTTCTTAAACTATATTTATCATATCTTTATAAAATTATAACATTTATTGTCATTTATTTCATAATATTAAACATTTCATTATTGGATATGGAAAATGATTTTTAGTAAAATACTATTGTCTAAATTCTTTGTAATTATTATATATAAATATATATAATATATTTATAAGATTATTAACATAATTTGGTAATCATATTTATATAATATCATAAATTTAATAATTATATTGTCTTTGGAATTACAATTTCCATATTTTGAAAACTCTTTATCACATGGAAGCAATGTTCAATTCTATTTACATAAACAAGAAATTTTCTCAAAATAGATGAAAATGTTGAAAAATTATATTATTGATCTTGAAAAAGGATGTCTAAATTATGTGAGAGAGTATATTTGTTAATTGTATTCATAAAATTAAAATTTATCTAAATATTTGGAAAACATGGTCACACCATATTTGTTTAACGCCCCTTATATATAAACATTTTTATGAAAATTTATGTGATATTGGGATATTAATTTCATTAACAACTATAATATCTCATAATGGGAGGTGATTTAGAATTATGGGTCTAGTGGGTCACTTGAGAGAATGTATTTTTAAAATATTTATTTATTTATTACATGGTAATTAACTAACAAATCCAAAATAGTACTCACCACACCATCTCAATTATTCACCAAAAAATGAATAAATTATTTCATAAAAGTTCTTTGAAGGAATATATCTCATTATTCTTGCTTGAATCATGAATAGTTTCTAGGGTTGGGAGGTATTATTAAAATTTATTAAGGTTATGTAACGTTGGGGTAGATATTTCTCTCACTATTTTCAAATATAATGAATTTGGTGAAATAATAATCACATTCCATTATATTTTATAATTTGATTAAATTTTTTTCAATTTTTATTTGTTTTATTCATCCTTTGTGACATGTTATTGTTTCATTATATGATTTCCCATTATCATTTTTCATCATTTTATAAGGGTACATATTTTACATTGATATTTTATTGTTATTATTTTCATGAAATATGTTATAAATTAGATTTAATGTGGTAATATTTTTTTATTTCCACATATTATAATCCATTTTATATATTAGTCATGATATATTATTCATCCACTCTCATTATTCCCTCTTAACATGTTTTTCCCAAGCCAAACCAAAAAATCATTAATGATATTTTCTTTTGATAAATATCATCTTTTATAACTATTAATAAATTTTATCATATTTATCCATGATTAATTTTAGATTTTATTTCAAAATCATTGGTCTCATAATATTGATAAATTATCTAGTAATTTATTTCTAAACTATTCAAAAATATATAACCTTTCAATGTGAAATATTTCTTACAATTTCAATGTAATATTATTTTTTATTTATTTTTTATAAAAACTATTCACCCGTCATTTCATTTGAGAATTTAAACATATTTATAGTATATCATCATCCATTAGATCAATTATATATGTTATATTATCAGTTTATTTTCATAAGACATTATCATTAGTTTTTAAAATGATAAATTATCCAATGAATCATGATTCATTTACCATTTCACATCACATCATTGATTACATTGAATTTATGTCAATTTGAAGGGATTGTCTCATATCATCATTCTTTATACATTATTAAGAACCAATGATAAATAAAATATATTATACCAATACATTCTATTTTACATTAATAATAAATAAAATATTTTTAATCACAATATCCATGTGTCAGTATGGGTTGATTTAGAGGGAATTTACTTTGAAGGGGTAATTATTTATTATTGGGTATATAACTGAACATCTATTAATTTACATAGTAAGATCACATGACATATAGAATCTTGACCATGGTATTCGATGAATTAAATCATCAACTAATCAATATGATCTTATAAAAATATATATTACATTGAAAATAATATCATATACACCTTTGATAATACTGACATGTATGATACTTTTGTATGTACACCTCATTATTAATATATAAAACTCTTATATTCATTTTTATGGGTATTTTCCAAAAAAAAATATTGTGTTTACATATTTACTTTATTATAATTCCTTGCTCATTTTTCATTATAGAATTTAGATATTAATTATGTAAGAATTATATTAACTCTATTCTTAACATGTTTTTCTATGATATGAAACGTATACTTGACATGTTTCCGGATTTCTAATAATTTTTTAAAACCCAAAATATGATTATGTTCTGTTTTTCATATCTCGAGATACTTTAAAGAGGGCCTAACTTTGTTATCATTACATTTGTTGTTATCATTATTACAGTTTCCATCAAGATGTTATCAAATGGATGGATGTTGGTTTTGTGGTATTTGCATGGAATCTTGTAATTAGGGCAGGAAGGATAGTTTAAAAACAATATGTCTATGTTAATATAACATTGGAATATACGCATTTCACATATCTCCTAATGAAACTCTAAAAATTAACTGGTTTAGTTGTTTTTCCATAATAAAGTAAAATTCTAATAGGGGTATTATGGATACTATTGGAATGGAATTCTTCCACTACTAAAAAATTTGTAGGTAGTCATTATATAGGGTCCATCAATATATAATGTAAGTATAATTATTATGTTATAATATAATTATAGGTTCTCCTTAACAAAGGGTCCATTATATTGATTCATATATGGTTTGATTGTGATAATATGACATGTACGATAAGATTTTAATTGGGGGAATTATTTTAGCATGATAGTTAAAGGGATCTATATCAATTTGGGTTCATATTATTTCAAGTATATGTTTTACTAGTTTATATGAATTTCATATCAATCACACATTACTTATGTTTCCTATTTTCTTAACATATCATGAACATTCCATATATCCTGAAATTTATTATGATTATTTCATTACATAAGGTTGTTTATTCCATTAAAAATTATCATAATAATTTTTATCCAGATTGAGAATTCTGGAACATCCATTTGAAATGTATTCCCAAATCATTTAGATACAAAATATTCAAGGCATGATCTCAAAATTATTTCCTAATATTTATATATATGATACGTTTGAAATAAATAATGTTCTACTATTATTTTAAATATATATATATATATATATATTTACCCAAATACATTAAAATAATATATTCTATGATTTTTTCACATAGAAAAAAAAATTATAGATGTAATAAATGTTTTTAGGTCTTTATCTCTAGATTTAAGCGTCCTGGTCTTGCGTTCCGCCAACAACACATTATAGCATTATCTATAAAAAATATTAGCAATATATGTAGAAAAACATCTATATCAACTAATTTTATAATCCTTGTACATATTTACTCCATTATATTATAATTAAAAATTTGAATATCAATTTAACACTACTATAAATCAATCATTTTTCACAAGGATGCAAAAAAAGTCAACACAAAACAGGGTTATAACCAACATATATAAAAAATCTCCAATAAAACATGGTTGTACGTATGTCAATATTAACCTATGCCTGTAGTCAGGAATCAATAGAATCCATAGTAGACCCCAAAATGGGACACCAATATAGTTATGATTGATTTTTTTGGTAGGTTATCAAACACATGAATTATAAATTTTTGACACTAAAAAAAGGAAATGAAACACCCTAAATCCATAATTGAACAAGCCTATATGTCAATATATATATGTGTGTAAACTTTTCTAAAAATGGTACACAATGTAGTGGTTAGGTATCTTGGGATAGGAATATGTATATACAGGTTCAAATCAGACCAGGAATATAAATTCTTACCCTGTTACTATGAGCATCCCTCCCATGGAGATAGTGTTTCATCTCTCACCAAGCATCATTCAATGGTTATCTCTCATGGAAATATGAAAATATGAATTTTTAGAAAAAATATACCCCATGGAATCATTAATTTTTTATATTGGTAATAATTATTGTTCAATGACTTATTTCAATAAGCATGACTCATAATAGTTGGATAGTCTTACATTGGTGTAACAAATAGTCCTTTAAATTCACATGAAATAGTTGGGTTATGACATGATCTACCATATATTATTGATTCATCCAAATGATTTTTTATAAAGTAAAAGAAAAATTATATTATAACTTATTTTCATCATTATTTCTTTAGAAGAATAAATTCTATTCACACCTGATTATATAAGGATTCCCTTTTGTGTATATCCCTTAGATCACAATTCAACCATACATCTGTTTCATAGTAAATTTGTTGTTTGTCAAATATATTACATAACTGAAGCTAATCATGCTTCCCATAATAAATTAAATAGAAATATAGTCCTCCCTTTACATATATAACCATACAAGTCATATTTCTTTCATCCAATCATGGATTAATTGAATCTAATGATATTAAATCCTTTATCATTTCAATACGATAAAATTATTTCATCTTCATACAAAATGTTCATTACAAAAAAAAATTATATTTAGAGGGAATTTGAAATATATTCTCATGAATCCATAGTACAACATAATATATTTCTTTTCATATAATAATTAATATAAACACCTTGTAATTGGTTTCATATTTAATATATTTGTTATTTTTACCTATATTGGTTGTGAGAATGTCAATTTATCCTCACCATATGATAGATAAAAATAATCTTTCAATATAGAATATTTATTTTTCATTTTCATATTTCATGTTCATTTAATAAACGAATGATATGTGCGACATTGATTCTCATTTATGACACAATATTGCATCTTTAAATAGTGTAACATTGATTTTTGTATAATACTATCACATTAAATTATATCAACTATTGAAAACATATCAACCATATGTTATTTTTCTATTATGTATCAATTTAATATGTGTGTTGATGTAGCCATTATATATATAACATAGATATTATATAAAATTAAAAAATAGTAATAATATAATATAAATTCCTTTGTCTGTGTCTGTATTATTTAACTTGTGGCCTTTTTATAATTTTATTTGTACGTAAATAAACCATCCTTTTTAAAGTGGATACATGTGTTTAGATTAAAATGATCAGCCCAATTCCATATTTTAAAATTATATGAGTCGTTTTTAATTGATAAAAAATATCCATCCCATTTATTAGATCACTATGATTCTCCATCACTTTTATGAAATCCTACATAAGCCAATTTTCAGATACCATACTATGTTTTTGGAGACAATCTATGTAGTCAACAATTCATTATAGAACAATTATTGATCCATTATGATATTTCATTCATTTTATAACATCTTTCATTAAAATTTTAAAACAATACATAATAATGACCTTTATAGTAATATAGATACTTAGAACAACTACCATATTTCTGTTTTCTATATTTTAAAATTTTATAGTCTAAATCCAAAATAAAAAAAAATATTTTATTTTTCATTAATTTTCATATTTATCATTTAATAGGGTACCAGTCTATTAAATTTAATTCTCCATTCCATCCAACATTTCTTCTCCAAAAATTTAATTTTCAATCCAAATTTATATTAACTAAAACATTAACTTTACAATCTTTTATACCACATTTCACCACGATTATTAGTTTTCATATGATATTCATAAGAGAAAAATCATTATAGTTTTTTGAATCCACACCATCATCCAAATATATTTATTTTTAGTTGACATTTTTTCTGAATGTAATTTAGATTCATTATAGTGTTAATTTTAGAACCCCTCTGTTCTATCACATATTTAGATTATTTTTAATTAACATCATCAGATGATAAATTCAAGGAAAAAATATCAAATAATCCACACATATTTTTAAAAAAATTATGTAGAATCTTTTCATTGAAATATAATTTTTCTTATATTTAAATTTGCAGAAACTAAGGAAACATTTTATCATCTTTATATTCTTTAATATCATATTCAATCACAACTTTTATCATTTAGAAAAATGAAAATTTTTGAGATAAAAAATTACCATATAATCATTATCATTGATATTCATCTCATTTAAAAATGAAATATATTTTTATAATATTTAATGATACATAATTTAGAACCATGTTTACGAGGAACGTTATATTATGACTAAAATGATGAAGAATAAATCTCAAAATTCAACATAAATTCATTATATCAGTAAGGGATTTCATGATTATTCACAAGTAAAAAAATCACATAAACTAGATTATAAATTTCATTAACATATTCATTAAATTGTTTCCTAATTTTATAATGGATATTCCAATTAAATATAGATTATAATCTTGTTACCTTTGATTCATGTCTGTAGATGTTTACCAAATATTCCCACATGGATCATAGGGCTTAACATCAGATAATATATATCGATATAATTTTAAAATATTATTCCTTTCAAATTAATAATTTTATTATAAATATAAATTTCATTATGACCTAGTTTTAATAAAGCTCATCATTTCATGTTGAAAAAAATTCTACTTATCGAGGCCATATAAAATCCAATTATCAATGATTTAAAATTGGGTTCCATTTGATTCTTTAAAAGATTGACATTGGTTCCACCATATATTGGAATTACATAGTGAATAATAATATCACATGAAACATCTATTCAAGGAAAACCCAAAAAATAAGAAACATAAAAAATAAGACGGTATATGGATCCATAAAAGGAAAACAAATTGATTGGATGCTTAATATGGGCATGTCAGTTTCATGTTGAACCTTTATATGCTCTTGTATAATTTATTATTAGCAGTCATATATCTCCAATAACATAAAATATAATTGTTGAAAAACATATTGGATGACCAAGAATCATTTACATAGTTCTCCTGTATTAGGCCACGTACAATATGAAAACACTATAAATTTTAGTTTTATATTCGAAAATTATTATCTACATAAAAATTTCATAACAAATTCATTGTTTTCACGTTGAACCTCTATGATTAAACAACATTAAATTATTTTATAACCCACTACTCTACTAATATTAAATGATAATTCGTTATCTATTAAAAAAATATGAACATACTTTTAATAATAGTGACTTTTAGACTAATAATTGGGTAAAAATGTACTCCTCTATCAATAATTTGATGAATCTTTGAGAAAATATAGCGATAATAGTTCTAGGATCTCACACTTCTAATTACAACTAGATTTGGAATAATTTTCTTTCTATGAATACAAATGATATAGATTTTATGGCCAATTATTTTTATTGTTATATAATTTCGAACAATATATTGTTTTATCATTCATGGTTTTATGTTTTTGGTCATCATTAATTATTATGCAAAAAATAATAGAAAATAAAATTTTGAAATATATACCAAACTCAATGACAGTAGATCTTATTTAAATCCATAAAATATAATTACATTGAAAAAAATGGTATTTAGAAAACAAATATACATCTAGGTGTGGTAGATTCCATCATAGAATTATTATATTCACATTCTGAAATTGTATCTTATAAGTTTAATATCATATAATGATAAATATAATTTAGAGTAAAAAATCCAAAAAAAATCAATGTTTCAAGGCCAAATGCATGCCTTCTAGTAGATCACCTAAAATATGTGGGCCCCTTGTCATTACAATGCTACCAAATTTGTGGTGTGATATTACTTATTGGTAAATTAAATTAACTATAATCCACTGTTGAATAATGTATTCATATTATATATCACCTAGGTAGAATTATGAATCAAAAATCATTGTGATCTCATAATTACAATAATTATGTTGTGATATTTTAAATTTATGTATAAACATTAGGATACTATCAATTTTTTTCGATACAATTATTTTTACATCTCCATACATCCCCACATCAATCATCTTGGTGGTGCTCCTAGAATTGTGATTGTTTCCTTTATGGTGTAGTTGATAAAAAGATGTCCTGATTATGATCCAATTTATAAAAATATAAAAATATTATTTCTAACAACATAAATAACAATTATACTAGTATAGAAAGAATTAATATTTTATTAGGTGTATATTTACCATGATTCATCATTAATCATAATTGAAAAAATGAGACCATCTATTTTTCAACCTTAAATCCCTTCATGTCCATTCTAAATATGTTACTGATAAGAGAGCTTGGGTGAATATATTTAAGAGATGTTTCTATAATCTATGTAGTGATTTTATATGTCATTTTAAATAAAGATATAACTGTTTTTTTATATGGTTTTATGGAATAAATTTTATACTCATATGAAGTTGAGAGTTAAATATCATCCACACATAAATAAGTAGTCATAATATTATGAAAAAATTATAGATAATGATTTCTCTATGAATACAGTATTTTAAGTAATTATGGGAGGATAATAAATCATTGATTGATTTTTTATATAATAATAATTAACATTTAATTAAATAGATATCAATATATGAATAATTCAACATAATAATATGTTATTCACTATTTTCTTGTAAAAAAACGGTCATATTGTCCTCTTTCAATACTATTCCATGAAATTTATTTGATTCCATGTATTTATATTTTTGAAAAGATTAATGACAAATTATGTTTAGTGTAAATCATATAATGAAAAATTTCTATGATCCAGGTATCAGGTAATTATAGGTAAATCATGTTGTTTGGTGTTATCATGATTTGATAACTAAGTTATTTTGAAGTAAGTGGTGTTGGACCGACATTACATGGGATTATTTAATGTTCTATATTGAATCATAATCTCTCTCAACATTTGACATTTCAGATAAAATATATTATTCAAAATATTGTGTTAAATTATTATAATATAATAATGAATAAACTATATTATATTACCATTCCTCTCAATGGGTAAAGTGAAAAGTCATTGACCTTTTTTGTAACATTTATGGATTGGTTGATGTCGATTTACAGTAGAAAATATATGAAAAATAAGGGAACTATTATTCTTTTATTGGGAGTGGTTTGGAATGATTAATATATTTATAAATTGACATGAGTGAGAGAGGATCCAATTTTATGGAAATGATTGGTGTAATTAATGTAGAAAAAAAAAGCATAACATCAATACAATTAAAAGTCCATTTGTATAGGGGAATATTGTACAAGGTTTTGTAGGAATGTGAATTATTAAATTTCCAATTGATTTAGCTTAAAGTTTTTATTTTTAAAAGTGTGATGTAGAATTAATGTTCATATACATGTCCCTTAGAACAATTAACTGTGACTATATATCATTATATTGTTATGTTGGATAATATTGGGAAATGTGCACTATTATAAAGATTGTGTAATGAGGCCATGTATTCTGGGTTTTCATGTTTTAGAATTATATGTATTTAATTGAATATTCCTAATAAAAACACTTCATTATCCCAATATAGGGTTTGGGTTTTCCATATTAACTTCCTAAATCTATAATTATCCTATAATAACCCTCATTATCTCCATATTTATGTTTTATATTGACCAAATTAATCTCAAAAAAATTCTGATTTATCCTGCAGTGAACAATGCGACTCTTTTTATGATTTATCTAGTCATCCTTATATTAAATGATATATCATAGTGATATTATCAGGCCATGAATCTGATGATTTATATACTTCTCTCATAGTGGATCAATCCCATTGTACAAATCCTAATATTATCGAATTTTGGATTTTGATTATTGAGCCAAATATTGCTCAGTTAATATAGTTTTTTTCAAGGTCTTGAATGATGTTATTTTAGTAATTAATGAATTATCATGGAAATTAATGATTTAGATTAATTATAGCATATGGTAGTTTAATAAATACATTTTATTAGGATATGAATTTTTTATTTTCTATTTGTTTTATTATATTATATTATTTAACATCTGTATTTTCCAAAAAAATCATTTCGATTATGATTTGATAAATTATAAATGTATTTGATAAAACATGGGTTTTATTGCATTCAATATTACTCTAGAAGTTGGATTAATAAATAGTAATTTGATTTCAGGTTTGAATTTTTTGTCATAAATAAAAAAATTTATGATTATAGACCTTTATATATTTACATGGAAATCTATATATTTCATGGAAGAATAATTTATAACATCAATTAATTGTGTATGAATAGTGCCAGTGAAGGCAATGATTTGATTGAATATCCATGTACGATTATATAAAAATTAAGATAAAATAATTTTTATATGGATAAGAAAGAATGTGATGTTATGGAATTAATAATGTGGTTAATGATCCCAATACGGTGTGTGATTTTATTATATAATGATATTTTTGTTAAATATTTTATATTAATCAAGAACGGTAGTGTGTTATTATTATAATATTTAAAGGACATTGTTTATTAAATCAATGGAATTATTTTTTATGTATATTCATATTGAATTGTTTTTGAAATGTTTCTTAAATACTATGTTTTGAATTTTGATAGAATATTTATAAATCTATTTATTATATAAATGTGAATATATATTCAAGGAGATATCATGGTAATTATATGTGTAAATTTCACTGGGCGATATAATATTTACCCCTCCCTATACATACTCGTGTATGTGTCGATGTATATATCATGATTATGGTGTGGTAAAGTACATTATGATTATTATCCACGGTTGATGTGGTGTTGTGGGCCCATATAACTCACTTGTAGTTATACTATCCATATATGATAAGAATATTATATCCATGTTTTTCATGAAATGGTTGATGGGTAAATTTTCTTATTTTGAATTTTTGTCAATCGCCAATAATAATACACATCCATCAACACTATTCTTTGACATTGTACGATTTTGCACAGTGGTTCATCATGAACCCAAAGAATCATGATCATTGTATGGTTAATGGGATAGTATATCAATATCCCATTTGAATTTATAAAAGGAATTACGTCCCAATTGATTCACTATGACGGTTTTCAAGGTTTTTTAGAGGATGTGATATAATATTGATCATTATTACTTAGTTTCACAAGGATATATACATTTTTTGACCCAGGATATCTTTTTTATTTTATCGAGAGTATAATATGTTTGAGATATGGGTTGACTCTATGAATTTCATATTAGTGTATTAATGCATTAATATGTTTCAATCACACCATATTTCAAATTTGGTAATAATTAATATCTATTTTATTTTATAAAAGTAAATTCAATGTTTTTTACATAGATTAATGATAACATTAAACATATGATCAATATTTTTGAGTATATTCCTCAAGGAACATTTCTATTATTATGATGGAATTTCATTGAATCATCATGAACTAGTTTATTTTTCCTATATCCCAAAATATAAGGAAATAATTTTCATCAATCACAACCACATGATTTATTGAAGACCATGTTAATCTCTAAAATAACACCCTAAAAATTTATATATGTTTCCTTCACATTAAATACAATGTATTCAATAGACAGCCTTACCTAAAACAATGATTCTTAATTAAATGTAATATAGTAATAATTTAAAACATATACATTAAAGTAGAATGTATTAAGAGTAATATGATCATTAATATATATAATGGTATTGAATACATCCATTAACTTTATTATTTTATAAATAAATAATACTTAATTTTATGTAATTCTTTTTTCTTATTCACAAATATGATTTCATCAAAATTGGATTTTTAGTGATTTTTTTTACATATCAATGTTAACAAAAATTTATACCATTAATTAATTTTATTTAGTAAAACGAATATCATTATTAGAATCAAAATATAAATACTATATTAGAGAAATTTTTTTAACATTTCTAAAAAAATTATTTTTTGAGTGTGCAGTAAAACAATTTTTCATTCATAAAAAACATTAATTATTCTCAATAAATGTCTCATTTTGTTTTAAAATTCATCATAATATAACATAATTCCCATTTATTTATTAATATTTAATTTAATACATATTAATAATAATTATACATTATTTTGGTAAGTTATTTTTTGGGCATAAATAAAATATTTCTATGAATTGTATTATGTGTGAAATGTGGTATTATATTGGAATATTAAAATAATCAATATATATATATGGTTTTAGTGAAAATTATTTATTATATATTATTTAATCAATTTTATCATCCATTTCGCATTTTTCGGTTGTAGTTAATAGTAGTCAATTTACTTTTCATCTTAAAAATTCAAATTTTAAAAAATGTTTTTATTTTGGTTGGGGAACTTATTTTAAAATAATTTATAGGATGTATTTATTTTGATTGTATTTATATGGATTAAATTTTTAAAAAAATCAATGAGTAAAAATTTATAGGTTCAACTATTTTTTATAATGGTTTCCTTGTAACTATAAATCTTCAGTGATGAAAACATGAGATGTGTCTGCTATATATCTTCATAACAAGGAATTATGAAATACATCACACACATGATATAAAAATAGTCAAAAGACAAATAATTTTTTTTTTCAAAAATAATTTATTTTCTATTTAACATGGTTCAAAAAAAAATTGATTTAATTATACCTTTTCACCTAACAACATTATACTTTTTAAAAGAGATTATTCAAAAAAACTAGATCACCTACCTCGAATTAAAAATTATTCCTCTTTTTTGTACAAATAATTCTTTTATACTCTGAATATTAATTATGTACCAGTGATTAATATTCACCTTATAAACTATATTTTTCAATCATTTTTGGACCCAACAACATTTTTTGTCAAATAAATCACATGAAGATATAGGTTGAACCAATATTATATATAATTCTTCAAATGGTTCCATCGATATAATATAGTGAATGATGTTTTTATACGAAAAAAAATTAATATTAAGATATTTTTCCCAAAATTAATTATAATGTATTGATAACTATTTAAGCATATTGATAAATTTCTACCTAATTATATATTATTTTTCATTATATTGATGATGAAAAGGTGTACTAAAATTTATGATAGTACCCACGTACTTCTAAAAACATATCCAGATATCATTGGTAGGCCTAGGATCATAATGAAATATAATCATGACATGGAATACCATAAATAAAATTTTTTCATTTAAATAATATCAATTATTTCATTCAAAATATATATTATATTCCATGGAATGTAACAGTAGATATTTGGTTCATTGATCAACAATAACCCATATTTAGTAATTAAATTCAGGTGTATTTGGTAATAATTCCATGAAATAAATTGATATCTTCTTCTATTTTTTATTCAATAATGAAAAAACGTATAGAAATTCCATTCACTAATATTTATTCATATTTAGTTAATTGTAGAAGTCAAACATTCCAATGTAAAATCAATATTATTATTCTTCATTCCATTAAATCATAAATTTTCATTTAGGTATCTTTATATTATTTAACTACTTTGATTAATCAATATGGGATATTCATTATCCTCACTCAATTTTAATTTCTTCAACTATGGACCTCATCAAACACATAAATTGATTGTAAATCCCAAAACATCTTCTCTATAAATAATAAATTTATAAAACATACCTTCCAAAATCCATTCTACCAATTAGTATAAACGTTTTTCCTCTTTATATGAATGTATTATTTTATTTGAAAATTTTGAATCTACTAACTCTTGAGACAATATAGAGGGACATCTAGTATGTAAATGTTTATATGAAAATGTCATTAAATAATAATACAAAGTATCATTTAGTAGACCCAAAATAAATAATTTTTCATTTTTTTTGAATACAAGAAATAGATACACTATTTTCATTACCTTGATAGTAATTACATATGTAGTTATCATCCTTTACCAATTCCATCCATACTTTCTATAACGTTTTTAACTCATTGACTGTGAATATATTCCTTAATAATTTATTTTTCTTATTAATTTCACGCGTTATACTATAAAAATCATATATCATTGTAATTTAATAAAAACACTACACATTCTAGTTAAATTTTATTTTGAGGATATTTTTTCTCATGAGATTTTAATTAATTTAGGGAATGAAAAATTACACCATCATTTAACACTAATATGAAACTCATTCATTTCAATATATCTTCACTGTACATAAAAATAACACCATTTTTTGGATCACATGGGGTAAACTCAAGATTTCTATAAATATATTTTAAATTCATTAAAACATTCTCTTAATTAATATATTAACTAGATCATGTATCTTTTTTCTATTAAAAATGTTATTGGTATAGAAAATTGTGGAATATTTTTAAATAACCAGGGGTAATATCCGTCTATTTTAGGACAACTATGAATCTGTGTCACATTTTTAGGTCTTGTGCATTCACAAAACACATTAGTTTTAGTGTTATTAGTATTTATGAATATATTATTTGTGATATTTAAATGGAGTTAAATTATCAATAAAAATAAATTAGATATATTATACTTTCCAAATAGTATCATTTCATTAACTATTTTTAGAACAATACATAAATGTTTTTAATTATCGTCATAATGTTTATAATAAAACAATATATAACCAATTAACAAATAAACATGATTCTCTAATTATCCAAGGACAAATATTTTAATATGATACATTAATATAGTTCGATAATTTTTCATCCCATAGAGCATAATGATAAACTTATAATTCATATAAATATTAAAAAAATGTGGTCTTGGTGATGTCATCCACATTTGTATAAAACTATATATAGATGAACATAAGACAATCCATTGATTAATTATTTTCTCTCACGAGTTAATCAAACTATTAATTGATATGATTCATCTGTCACATATTGTTAAATGTAATGTAATTAAATGATCTATAATCAATTTAAATCCTCTTATAACCATCTTCACGTTTAATTAGTATAATAAGACCACCTAGTGGGGAAGTTATTTTATGAAAGAGACCATAATCAAACAAATCATGAAACATCATTTTAAATTTAACAATTTCTTATTGATTCATTCAAAAAGTTGGTCTTAAAATTTCTTAAGAATAAATTACAATGTCAATAGAAACCTCAAGAAACCAATCAGTTATAAATCCAAGTAACTCATCTGAGAGAATATAAAAATATTATCTACGATTGGAATATCAATAATCTAAACTTATCCATTTATTTTCATAATCCTAATATAGAAAAAATTTATTTTAATATGATAATATTTTCTCATATTCTGGATATGCTATCAGGGGTATGAATTGAACATATACTAAAATAGAATGTCATATCATATAATAACTACATTGGCTCTGTAATCTATGTAGTCATGATAAAAATAAATCCAATCCATATAATAATAATATCAAATTGTAATATGGGAAAGGATTCAAGGTTTGTAAAGAAAAAATAATTCACATATTATAGTAAGAGGACATTAACCAATTTGATTCCTTAATACTTTCCCAATGTCTTTTAATAATTTATATGGCCACATTTTTTATGGTGAAGTTTATCATTTCATGATTTATTTTCATATTAATTAAATTATGTGTAAACCCTACATATTAAAATACATTTGAATAAATTTAATAGACAATAAATATAATGTTAACTAATTAATTTTATTGATTCATGCCAAATTAAATAGTTTAAATGGATTTTACCAATCACTTCTGATTATATCCTTACTACATAACATAATTCATCAACATATTTTGATATGTATCTTCATAATAACCCATACCAATGTATTTAAAACACCATTCTACATAATTATTGAAAATAGTCACACCTCTACTAGGATATTATACATTAAATTAACTAAAAATATTGAAAAAAATGACACAATAAAGAACTTCCTATATTTTATAAGGCATTCCCCATGGAAATGTTACCAGACCAAATAATTTCTAAAAACAAGGTTTTATAAAAATTATAATTCGTTGTTATATTCATTCAATTTTTTCCAACATATATTTCTCTTTCTCCATGTTTTTAGGAGATATATTGTAATCCAAAAATTATATATACACCATATGATCACAAGAAATAAAATTTGTAACATTTAAAATCATGACAGGAAAAATTTTATTAGTATCATAGATTTAATATTGGGTAAAAATGCTTAATTCAACTAAAAAGATTACAAATAACAATTGGTATTTATAATTCAAATCATGTGAAATATTATTGATACAAGACCACTTAATCTTCCTATTTCTACATTAATTCCATGAATTTATTCTCTATCTTATGAGAAAATACATTACTAAAATTAATTCCCAAGGAAAAATTGATTAAATGTATCTTATTTCTTGGGGTAAATAACTCTTATTTCTATACTATTATTAACCATTGAACAAGATTTATCGGTTTCATATTAACAATGGGGAATAGAAATAGATACCTTTTATGATCCAAACTACCCATGACATTGAATATATTTTTTAGGGATTTATTCCTTCCCTAAAATATCATTGGGTCAAATGATACATTAATTAATGAATAGTGATATCTCATAAAATTTTACAATATCGACTTGATCATTTATGTTAAATTTGGTTTCTCAATAAAATCCAAACCACCATTATTTATTTACATTTTAAAATATCCATAAAAAAATTGAACTACTCATATCCAATTTCAACTGCTCCATGTTACAGATTTGGAAAGATATTGTCATCATTATGTCTTAATTCTTCATATTCCCATATTGAACTTTGGAATCCCATTCTAAAAATTAATAATTTTATTGATATATAAATTTAATAATATAATTATTTTTTGAGGTAACCACAAATTTTAAAGTATAAGGGTTATTTACTTATATTTTTCTCACATCTATAATTATATAATAATTTTCTCTGATACAAATAAAAATGAAATTTTATTATAAATTCTAAAAATTCTATTATTTACACAAAAATTAATATACATGAATTATCATATATAATTTACATTTATATTTTTTAGGATTACTTCATTACAGTTAATTTATTTTAATATTACTTCAATGAGTGTAAACTACTACTTATAATAAAACATTCTTTGAGTATAAAACATTTAAAATATATTTTTACAGGGAATATCATGAAATTAAAAATTGTGACATCATAATTCTCCATAATAATTCATCAAACAATATGAACTTCATTTCAATGCATGGTATAAGAATAAAAAACGTATGTTAATCATAAAAAATAATCATGTTATTCTATGAATATAATAAAAACATATTCCATTTTTAAAATACACATTGGGGAAGGAAAAAACCTATTTTTCTATGAAATTATCTTATATAACCTAATAAATATGTTATTCATTTTATGAGAAAAAATAAAGGAAGGAACTCTAAGAAATTTTTTTAATATTTAAAAAAAACAGAAAAGGTTATAAATTACAAATTTATGTAGAAGCATTAACTTTCCATTAATCTTATTCTTTTTAGAATACTATGTGAAATCATATTATATATATCAAAACACATAACGAGCCTAGATAAATAATTTAGGTTACTTGGGACATGATTTATATATATATATCATTTATATTACCATGATAACGGATTATTAAAATCAATAAATTCTATTTATATCAATATATAAAAATAATAGTTAACTATATCACATTACCCAATGAATTAGATAGCTATATTGGATTTCCAATTATCATGATCTATAACAGACTCACCCATAACCATTAACTAAATCAAAATCACTAGTAGTTGTAATTAGTGTAAAAGTACCAGAACATAATCATAATATAAGAAATATTGTATTTATGTTTTCATACTAATAAAAATTAATATCACCCATAATAAACAACTATATAATAATGAAATATCCATATTTAGATGATATTATTTTAAAATTAAAAATAAGAATGTGATTGTGACAACCTGATCTTCTATAAATTAAATTCATTTTTTTGAATTTGTTCCATGTTTACATATTATAAATATAGAAAAATCCTTCAAAAATCAAGTTATATTTTTCCATTATATGTTATATCCAATAATATTCAAAAGATATTAATCATTATAACCATTGAAAATTTAATCATTGTATAGTCATTTATTGATTGTTATATTATAAAAGTTTTTATAATATTTTCTAGAAACAAGTAAAATAATTTATGGTTTCAAATGGTAGATTCATACCACATAATTCTTATTTATCATAGAATCCAACAGAGATAGTATCTCTATAATTTCATGTTGATCTAGCTCATTCCCAAATTCCACAACTAAAACATGCATGAAACCATTGACAAGGGTAGTTCAACTTCATCGTTATCATGCCCTAGACCATGTTCTTTGAATAATCCCATATGAATCTCGTCATCACTAACTTTACAAATAAGGAATTCACTAGTATAATAAGGTTTTATTTATATCAATCCTAAGAATATGAATATATATATATAAATATAAATTGTTTTCAATTTATTTAATGATTAATTTTTACACTGTATTATTTTTTATTTTTATAAGATTAATTAATGCCTTCAATAAAAAACGCTTTTAATTCAGAAAAACACTAATTTTGTTTTTCAAAAATATGTAATTTTAATAATAAAATTCCATATAAATAATTCATTAATTTTTTTAATTAAATGATATTTTCATGAAATATTAATTTTAAATATTAATCATTAAATATAATGGATAATAAAATTTTATGGAATGAAAATCTAATTCTTATAAGGGTCATAAACTGTCATTTTCACAATTTATTATTGATAAATAAATGAGAATTTTAATATTAAATAAATTTTTATAATATTTATAGAATTATTTTGATAAAATAAATATTATTTTTTGAATCTGCAAATAAAAATTATCCCATATCTAATTTTTCATAATTACAAAAAAATCCAATTTTCTGTAAAAAATTATACATGGTATAAATATATGATATGTATTTTGGAATAATAAAGACCAAAATATGATGTAAATGTGATATAAAATAAATTTTTGACCAAATATATATTTATGTTTCAATATAATGTATTATTGAGGTTATATTATCAAGTTTAGACACCCACTAAGAATATTCCAATAAATATTATTATATTTTATGGTTACAATATCGTTTCATTATAAATATTATTCACATACAACACAATGAATTTTATCGTAATGGAATATTTTAATTCACTTATAAAATAACGTAATCCACACCTATATGGATGAAACTATAACAAAAAATAATGGTATAGTTTAAGGTCTGGATTACATTATTGTATAGTGTCAAAAAGATATGTTTCGACAATAATAAAAAAAATCACCTCTCTTTTCCTATATAAAACCTCAGTATATCACCATTACTAATATTAAGAAACTATGAATAATGACCATTATTTAAAAATTCCATATATCTCTATACCAAGGTACCCACAAGCTCGCAATACGGTCTTATAAAGATTTTGGAAACACCCTATCATGGAAATAGATCATCTCCTTCCCCATATTATTCAAGTACTTTTTTATGTAGTTCCTTTTTCATTAAATTCTTATTTGTGGGATATTATTTTCACAACACATATGCTTTGATATGTTTTCTATAAGATCATATTCCACATTCAAATTAATCAATTCCCTCCCATGATCCTTTATGTACCCATGAGATGTGGTCAAAATAGTCATGTGACATTTCCATTACATAACATAACATTTTTAACAAGGACTCAATTTACATACATTAGTGTTCACCTCGAAATACCAATCATTATATTATTGGGTACATCCATATATCTACTCCACATTCCATAATTTGTGTATAAAATTTTATTAAATATTATCCTACAGTTTGATAATTTATCAAGAACATTTATACATGTACATAATATGATATATAGGGGTACTACTAGAATTATTTTTCTCTACATTGGATTTGTTAATGTTTTTTTCTATTGATACAAATTTTATGTGATTGGGTAGTAACCTT
Organism: Viscum album; assembly: GCA_963277665.1. Classification (NCBI taxonomy): domain Eukaryota; kingdom Viridiplantae; phylum Streptophyta; class Magnoliopsida; order Santalales; family Viscaceae; genus Viscum; species Viscum album. The sequence continues at coordinate 1,899,037,910 of OY728145.1, forward strand.
AATCAGTTATCATAATTATTATACCATGTAATTATGTCATCATTTCTATCCTTTATGTATGATTAAGATGTTATGATTTATATGATTTCCAAATTCCCAGGTTGACTTTATCTTATAATCATGTATCACTCTTAAGTGTTCAAGTTTATGAATATCAAAGATTTTTTATCCCATTGAAATTTTAATTAACAAACACGTAATAAATCATCATGTTAATAATTATTTATTCCCATATAAGGATTTATTTCTCACCAGTTTCGTCTGTATGTCCCTAAATCATCCTCTTTAGTTTTAAAATACATATAATTTTATAATCATGTTAATTTAGTTTAAAATTATATTTTTGTAACCATGTATCATGTTAATATGCTATGTAATGAATTTCAAAAAGACATATAGATTCATTATCATCTACCATTCATTAAGTATTCATTTATGTACTAAAGCATAAATTAAAGTGTATTAAATAAAATGGTCTTCATTGTTGTTATAAGATAATTGTCTGGTTATTATTTCAATTTCAATTCAAAAATAAAAGGCAAGTACTTTTTTATAATTAAATGATAAATAATTACCTAAATATTTGTTATATAACTAGTAATTTTATCCAAAATTTATATCCATGTATCGAATAAAAAAGTGTATTTGGTTCTAGAAAATAGTTTCCTATTGTTAATAAGGTATAAAATTTTAAATTGATATGGAATATTTTATTACCAAGTGGATAAAAATGGTACTTAAGGCATACCTATTTTGGAACTACCAATGGATACTATTTGGTAAAAAATCATTATGAAACATTATTAAGGGAAGAAATTACCATAATATATTATGTTAATAAATATATCCTGAAAAAAATATATTAAAAACCTATAAATCCATAGAATAAAGAATATATGTCATTTGTGAATTATCACATTATTGTTCACGGTTTTTCATTTAAGTGTTTGTTATTAGAAAATTTATCATCAAAAGTTTTATATATATTCAATTAAAAAACATGGTCATATATTATCAATTATATTGGGTTTGAAGGGAAATAATAATCTTGGTGATTTCCAAAATCAACTTAAGAATGATATTTTTAAAATTTATACCTTTATATTATAAGGATCTTTAGATTTTAGTACATCATCCTATACATCAATTTTAGACTAATGGATTAGATCTATTGTAAATAAATATTATATAATTTAATCCTCCAGGAAAGATAATGTATTTCTTTATATCTATCATAATATTGAATATGTTGATAGATGGTAGATACGGGTAATAAATAAGAGTCTTCAGTAGAGGTAAAATGTTTTTTAATTGAATTAATTCTTGAAAAAATGATTACTATTTTCATTACACTCTTCGACATAAAATATTGAGGGACTTTCTTAGCTTCATGGAAAAAGGAAATGATTTTTTCATGTAATATGGAGAAAGAATTATAATAATAGTATGATAAGACATCATATTTTTCCATTACCATTGAATTTAGTGATGAAATATTCTTTTTAGGGATGATTCTGAGTCTGTGGAAATCACTAATCGTACAATTCATTGAATGTAATAATGAAATTTTTCAATGTCCGCTCAATGTTAAAATGGCGATTAGTGAATCCTCGGGGTCTCACAGTGATATTATATGGAATGTTTATTTTAATTATGGTTGTGTGGTAGAGTGATCTAATAGTGGAATGTAATTTTAGGAACCAACTTTTCAATGTTGTGGCATGAGGTTCCCCAGAAACTAACTAATTGATACTAGGAACTACCTAAAAATTGTGAAATAAGGGCACCTAAATATCTATTTTTTGATGGTAAAAAAATTCCAATGCTATGGAGTAATGTAATTGTATGATAATACCTCATCACATAGTCCAATTTATCATAAATAATTAATTATCACTCAATGATTTTAAATAAACTATCAAAATGGTTTTCAAAAAAAATCAAAGACAGTTATACACATGGGATGTCGAGAAAATAAAATTTTATTATATCACCCAAAATTTTTTGTATCTAAAAATTAATATTGTGAATGGTATGAAATTTATTTATTCAATAATATAGAACATACATTTTGATTGTATTGATATTCATTCATTCAAATTACGTAGGATTAGTATTGATATTCAAACATCATCACAATGAAATGAAGTAAAACTACAAGTGATAACGAAAAGTTGGGAATTTGTTCCAACCTATGAATATAACTAATTCCCTACAAAAATTTAAATAATAGAATCTTATTGAACCTATATATTTTACCTTCATTGAAATTTTATGTTATTCGTGGAATTTACTATCTTTCCTTATGCATATCCCAAATAAATCAACAAGAGAGTAAAATCACCCAAGATATCACAAATAACCCTCTTATTTTTTGGAGTATGATTAGTATTCATTATATCTATCTAATTAGGTGTGGATAGTGTTTCATACTAACAATAAATATCTACAAAATTTATTAATATTACTTAAATTATTATCCATGAACATGTTATTATTTTGAAGAAATATTGTTATGTGTGTCCCAAAAAAATGTCCACTCATACACCTAGATGGGATCTTTAATTTTAAATCTATATTATACCTGATCCTTTTCAAATACCCACTATATTGTATATATTGGACTCATTTTATCATTAGTATTAGAAAAATTTATTGGATAATATGGATATTGTGTTTATATCCTCAAGTGCTTCACCATGGGGTGAAACAAGTACAATTCACAATGAATAAGGATCATTAAATGTTCCTCAACATTGATAATTTAAATCTGATAATGATCATGATAAGGAAAATAAATCACCATCAAATAATTGGTGAATTGTTTGATGAGTTGTATTGAGCCCAATACTTGAATAAGAAAAATATCATGTCAGAATATTACCCACTATTGTTGAAGAAGGAATATATAACAAAGAATTCATTGTTTAAATGGTATGTTTAGTATGAGTTCATAGGGATTCCATTTTGACTCAAAAATTATATTTCAATAATCATTGGTTTTTTAAATAGATCCATTTGGGATTCTTTTGAATAGTTTTTTGTTGTAATTTTTGTTGATATTCTCATTTTTTCAAAATTCATTGAAGAATCTGGGGGAATTTGAATAATGTTTTGAGGGCCTTATGTAATGAAATTACATATTATATGTATATTAAATTTTATTTTATCTTGTAAGGGTAATGTTATTAGATAAATTCAACACTATTATTGGGATATCTATGGATCCTTTAAAAAATTAGATGATTATGGTGTGTCCTAGACCAACCATTATTGTTGAAATACATAGTCTCCATGAAATAGAATGGGATTATCATTGATCAGAGAGGATATTTTCCAGATTTTCAATACCCATATCCCTAAAAAGTACTAAATGATTCATCATAGTTTGGAATGATGATTTATGGGAATGTTTCCTAGATCTAAATAGGAGTTTAATCACTACACCTATACCCACAATACCCCCAAGGGTTGTATGATTTGTGATGTATAATGATCCCTCTTAAAAAGGATTATGTTTTGTAGTAATGAAAAATGAATTGGTAATATCTTATGACTTCTAGAAACTATTTATCCTTTATGAGAACCACACAATGCATGATATTGAAATAGATTTAGTATTCTTCATGAAAATGTTTTCAAGAAAATATCTATACATGGACCAGAGTGATATATATATATACTTACATTACATAATAGAATCATGTATATATTCATGCTAATAGTGCATATTATGATCCAACAGAGGTTGTTAGAGATTATCAATTATTATGATTACTTAATTAATTACCATATAGTGAAGGGAAACAATGTTAAATATTGTATTATTTTAAAGTATCCCACAACTCTACCAATGATAGGTATTTCTAGGGATCCACTATTTTTTAAGATTGTTAAGATATATATAGTAATAAAAATTATATTTTTTCCAACCATCATAAATTAATAAATCAACCATAAATTCATAAGATTTTCATAGAGGATCATAAAGATGATGAGTTTATATAAATGGTGGTATCAAATAATATGTTGTTAATTTTTTATAAATATTGAGATATATGTTGTGGAATTTATATATGTATCCAATAAAATCCATAAAATAAAAACAAAATTATAGATTATAGACATAGATCAACATTTAATAAAAACACATGACTCTAGAATTTGTTATTAGATTCCATTAAATATTTCTAGAGTGATAACATGATGTGTGCGATTTTAATTTTTTTATCTTAATTATCGGTATGATAGTATGTAAAGTCTGAACAATAAATCTTTAAGGGTATGGTGCAACCATTTCAAATATCTATGTGGAAATAAGAAAACATAATCATTTGTTTCATTATAGGAATCTTTAATGTAATAATAACTTCAACATGGTATTCAATCACCTCACAATGGGGGAATATTTTATTTCTATCCTAGAAGAAAACTCAAGATACCTACTCTATTAGAAATACATTATGGAATTTATTGGACTTTATCAATTTACACACTCCATTTTATGTGGTGGAGATCTTAGGTTTAGTGTGAGGTTATGGAGAATCCTTTACCAAGCATTGAATAAACAATTGAGATTTTGGAATTATTATAACTCTTAGATGGATGGTGAATCTAGAAAGATTATAAAAATTATGAAGGATATACTATTATAATATTCAATGAATTACAAAGGATATTAGGATCAAAACATTATACTATTTGGATTATTATATAAAATAACTATCAATTCAATAAATAAAATGGATCCTTGTGAGGCTATATAAGGGAGGTGGTGTCAGACTTCAACATGTTGGGGTGATGTTGGAGGGTGGTAAATTATCATTCATAAACTTTTATATGAAACGATAGATATGTTTCAAAAAATTCAATATCAAGAGAAATCCTTAAAAATTCAACAAATTATGTACGCAGATAATCATTAATGTGATCTGGTGTTTGAGTTCAATGATTATGTGTTCCTTCATATATGACCATAGAGGAAAGTCAAATGTTTTGGAGAAATGGAAAAGATTTATCCATTATACATGAACCACTTTTATATCATTGATCTGCTGGATCACTCACCAAATGGACTGAACTCCATCCTAAAATATCTCATGTAAGTGAATTTTTTCATTTACTCCTCTTATGAAATTACATACCATAACCCTCAAATGTACAAAAATCCAGAGGTGGTAAGGTTTTAAAATGATCATTCAGACAAGGTGAAGCTAGTAAAAATTATAGATTATAGAGACAAATTTATATACAATAAGAAACTCACAAAGACAACGTGTTTTGCAAGAACTAGAAGTTTTTGGAAGATATATGGGATCAAAAAGAGGAAATGAAACAAAAGTACTTTAATCTATTTTACTATATGAAATTAATATTTCATCGCTGAAATTTTGAAGGGTGAATAATGTAACAAACCACAATTTTATCAATACATTTTCCTTTAATATAATTATTTTTTATAGTATAAAAACATAAATCACATATAGAACCCAAAAAAGTAATTTTTTTCTCATTAATTATTAGTTAAGTATGGAGTTTATTATATGAATTATGGAATCTATAACGATGGAATAAAAACATGACTATTGGAATAGTAATAAGAAAAATAAGAATTATATCCTAGCAAGTGAATATTAACATCACCAATGGAGGTAAAAAATAAAATTGAGGAATCTTATAAATGAAAACCTGACATATTAGTATCATGATATAAGTAAATAAATGTTTCAAAAATGATAAAATAAGTGTCAATATTTTTTTGGAAATTTAAATGTTTATTTTCAAATTTATAATTAATATAATGATTTATGTGACTGTTTATTTTTATAATATTTATTTTAAAATTAATATTTGGTATTATTATAATTATAATTCAATTTTATGACACCCTGATTCATATTTCCAACCATTATAATATCAGTTATAATATTTAATTCATTATTTTTCAAATAAATGATGATTTAAAATTAAAATAAGATATAAAAAATTAAAAATTATTTTCATTAGATGGATTCCATTTTTTAAATTCTCACATAAAAAATTTTTGGGGTTATCTTTCTGTTTTTTTATAAAATAGTACAATTTTCTTAATAGTGAAATTCTGTAAAATTTAATATGTATCATTTTAAGTAAAATACATGCATTTTTTATTCAGTGATGATGTAATAATACATTACATAGAACTGAAAAGAAATATTTACTATAATAAGAAACATGAATCAATATTTAAGACTTTATTGAGAAAAAATAATAAAATAATAAATAAAATAATACAAAATATCACATCTCTTCCAACAATAAACTCCATCCCTCACCACATATTCTTCTCACACAATATATGATATGGATCATGATTATATTATTTTAAATTACTCTAACAATTACCATCCCAATTCCCATTCATTCTTGTCTCACCAAACATCTATTTTCATGTTCCTTAATGACTTTTGAAACGTGCAGCCGATTGTCACCTATCGACCGGTCAAGGTTTCGGTGCTCTACTAATGTGTATAGCAGCACTCGGGTCAAATCCTCGGCGATGATACTTTGTAATAGTCGTTTGTGTTTATTTAATTGTATTCTGATTGGGGGGTTTTGATTGCAGAGCTTAATTGAAATGACTAATTGATTATGATTGATTTAATAAATTGATAATGATTGTGGTGAGTTCATTATTAGGGAGTTATTCTTGTGAAATCCTTGAGCTTTTCTTTATATTGCATTTAAATTAACACCCACTGCACAAGTTGACGTCGATTAGAATTCTTAAGTGTTAAAGCTTTAATCAAAGCCTGAACATAACTAGGATTCTAAAATAAATCAATACTAGTTTCTGGTAGTGTATTTATGGTTCCAACAATCCATGGAAACCACATTCTAAAAAAATATGTCATTAATCCATGACATATTATGTCCAACATACACAATGATAATTAATGAATACCCATCGAGAAGATACTCTCAATCACTTAACATCCCTAAATTTTGACTCACTCCAATGAGATATTTACTCATCCATTTGGGTGTTTAATATTATGGTTATAATAATTATGATGATAAATTAAGAATAGAAGAAAAATAAAGGGATTTCAAAAGAGTGGTACGTCGAACACACACACACGAATAGTGATGATAATTAAAAATAGATATTTGATTGAATGAGGAGGAAAAATAAGGGAAGGAGATTTAACTGAATTTGAACTATTTTAAGAACATTAATATTAAAATGCAGAAGGTGGAGTAGAATAAGAGACATTGAAGAAGAATCTTTCATTAAAACAGAATTACAAAAGAAAGGACTTACAATATTACAAAAATGAAGAACACAAAAGTAAGTGAAAACAAAGAGAGGATGAAAGGTCTCTTAAGTAAAAACATGAGTATGGAAGGTCCTCCCAAGCATTTTTCAAGGCTTTGGTCGTTCCAATATGTTCTCCTCTCATTAGAAATGCCAACCCTTTTGAAAGGAGAAGAGGGGATGTATTTAAAGCCCAAGGTGGCGGACTGTTTACATTCCAGAAATACCCCTCCAATTGGCTCGCAGATATGGACATAAAGACATCGGAATATCGAGAAATCATCTTCTTTAAAGTTGTATATAATACAGTTGGTCAACTAATCTCAATATATGGAGTCATTTGGACGTAAGGATAAAATGTTATGGTTGGTTGATTAAACAACGTAAAATTGTCCATTTCAATCCAGTATTTGTGAAGTCCAGAATGTGAAAGAGTTTTTTAATATGAATATGCCTTCAAATCTGAATGGTTTCTTCAAAAACGTCTGCCACCTATATCTCCTATTTAACAATGAAAAATCTCAGCTCAATTGGATTCTTACATCATGATATATGTCATGCATACTATACTGATTTTAATTCTCGGCCAGAATGGTGGGCTGGACTTCAAAGCTTCATTTGGGCCCCTTATACATAGATTTGGGCCTTGAAATTTTTATCCAAGATAACATGTAGTGGACCAAGAATTATCGTGGAGATTTATTGTTTTTGGACTTCTGGATTGAGACCAGTATATCAATCTTCAATGCTGGTCTAGTTTGTTCACAGATTCTTTGGTCTTGTTTGTGAGGACCATATGACCCTTCAAATGGAAGAATTGACTCAAGGTACCTTCTAATGAAATGTTTTATATTGAAATTAGAATTATAAAAAACAAGAACCACACAATCTGGATCAGTATAGTGATATTTATTATTAAAACATTAAACTGACTCAATTGGACTACTTCTAAAAATGCTAAAAAAATTACTTAATATTAAAACATTAATATTTCACACAAATTATGCACATTTAATATAAAATAAGTAAAGGGGGTATATAATAAGCCATGAAAATATTAACAATATAAACTCCCCCACACTTATTTTTTTACATGTCCTCATGTGCAACAAATATAAAAACATGACAAAATCCTTTTTACTCACCAACAGATCCTCAAATTTTGTTTTCTCCAATAAGGGGAAGTTTAGACTATTTCACTCATCCATTTTGAAATCCACCACAAGTTTTTACAGAAACAATGTTCCAAATCTAATTCATTTTTTCATGCTCAAATTTAGAAATAGAAAATGTGGACACTCAAAACTCACACCTCTCGAGATGATAAAATTTATTTGTGGTGGTTCACTCTTTCACCAACCAAAAGTGAAAATTTTAGTGTTTGAAAAGAGCTCTTAGCTTACAATTCCTATCCAATGTGAACTAGAATCAATAGGTATTTTTAAGGGGTTTATCTGTGGCTATGGGATGGTAGGAATATAATGTCAAGAGAGAGAATAAGAGGGTTAAAATACAAACATAGAAAAAGCAATGCAATTTTTTTTGAAATATAACACTGAAGGAAATGAAAACACATATTTACAAGGGAATGATTGTGTGAAAAAAGACACAATACAGGAAGAAAATATGAAGTTAATGAGAAGATAAAATATTTACAAAACACAGAACTTCTCCCAATAAGAATATAATCCAAGTGTTCTTTTTTTCTACTCCTTTTTTTCATTGTTTTTTCGAAAGTTGAACTTGGAAAAGATATCACACTCAAAACCCATCCCATGATTGAACTCATAAAGACACTAATTGTAATAGTTATAACAAGACCAAAGGTTGAGGAAGAGTTATTTTTGACCTACCAAAGAGACAACCCATTTTTTTCTTTGTTTCTTTTGATTTTTTTTTTGTTTTTTATTTTATTTGAATTTTTTTTTGAAAACTTTTCAATATCATTTGTACAATACATTCCCAAATACCACTGAATGACAACCACTCCCGCAGACTGAAATGGATGTTTTATCTCAAGCATATGATAAGACACCAGAAAGTCAGGAAATGATACCCAAAAATGAAACCCATTCCCCCCACACTTAATTTTCAAAAACTTATGCAATAAAAATCCATGTTAATATTGGGTGGGATAAGGTATTGGGCTTGTAATATGGCTATCAAAGAAAATGTTTTCATAGGCTCGAAGGGGATTTCAAAAGGAGGATTAATGTAATGGAAATGAGAGGCTATTTGGCTATTGTGATTCTCATGTGGTTTAGAAAATGCCTCTATCATATTAATGCACACTAAGGCAAGAAATTCAGCTCGAAGGTCCACAAACTCAAGACTCACAAATGGTGGTGAGAAACACACATTTTGCATAGATGGCCATAGGTGTCCTTGGCAGGAAATAAAATGTTTGTTCTCATGGTTTGGGAAAACCATTTTCCAAATCCAAAAATTGATCATTCAAAATTTGTTAATTTTGACACAAAATTCTTTATCCAAATTCATGATAAAAATATAAAATTTTTGAGATGAAAACATGTCTGTTAACTCCCCAAAATGGTTGGACAAAATTTCAAAACTCAATGGTGAGTAAGCATGACTCGTTTATTTATTTTTTTAAGTGATTGTGTTTTTTAGTTTTTTTTGTTTTAAAGGTTTTTTTAAAATACACACCCACACAAGAGAGAAAGAGAAAAAAAGGGTTGAAAAAAAAGTGGTAAAAAATGATGGAGAGAAGAAGAAGAAGAAGAAGAAGAAGAAAGAGGTGGAGAGATGAATAGATAGATAGAGAGTTAAAGGTTAAGAGGTTCCCCCTATTTAGATTTGGTGGGTTGCCATCTCCATCTAGTGGTGGGTCGGCTAGAGAATTTGGGGATTCGCTGGAAGTCGAGGTGGTTCTAGGACAGTGGGAAGTTACCTGAAAAAGAAAATTCATTATTCATCTAATGAAAAACTAAAAATAAATTGAAATATCATTAAAGTAAATGAAAACATGGGTTGCCTCCCAAGAAGCACTGCATTTATTTGTCTACAGCTGGACAATTGCAGTGGACTACCCATAGTCTGACGGTGGCCATCATATTTTCTCATCTCCAGTGTGCATTGAGAAAAACTTTTTCTTTGGGAGTCCTGTTGATTCATTGGATAATTTCTTCCCATCCTTGTTGGTGTGGTTGAAATGCAATGGGGTTGGAAAGAGAATATTTCTATCCTCACTTTGGTCTTCAACATGAGGAATGATTTTATCCAAAAACTGATGGTTTTATATTCTTGGAAATTCAGGAATATGGCTCAATTATGATGGTTCATTTATGTAAGGATCAGATAACACAAAAGCAGAGTATGAGATCCCAATTTTTTTTTGACTCATTTATTTCATCACTTACAGATGTAGAGTAATGAGGATCAGTGGAGTCATATGACTGAATACAATTTTCAATATCCTTTATTTCAATGTTGGTTTCCACAAAATGGTCAATTTCAACCTCACCATTGATCACTTTATTAATTAGGGTACAAATATCACAAACATCACTACTATCAGGACAATATAAACACATTGGTTCAAGGTTCACTTCAAATATAACAGAATTTTAAGAATCATGCATAGGAAAGGATGAATGTGGGATACTCTGATCTAAATAAACAAATGAGCATTCTAGTTAATTTTCCTCATTACCATCCATGTTGGAGCATTGGAGGTCAGAGGTGATATGAGATTCCAAAGAGTTTTCGAGATCCTTTAGATCAATGGTGTTTGCATTTGTAATGTAAACATCAATTTCACCATTAATCACTTGGTTAATGAGGATGAAATATTCACAAACTCCACTATTAGTAGAACAGGAAGAACATGATGGATTAGGATTCAACAAACTCTCAGAGGGAGTTTCAAAAACATGGATAGAGAATGTAGATTGATTCTCTAATGGGTATCGCATGGATTGAAAATTATTGAACCTGGCCATTTGGTCGCCAAATTCTATTGATAAGATGCCAGTGTGGACATCAATTTTCGTTTTAGATGTCATAAGGAATGGTCTTCCTAGAATCAGAGTAGATTTACAAGAATTTGTCTCACCTTCCATGTCAAGGACATAGAATTCCACTGGGAAGATAAGATCATTTACTCGAACAAGTACATCCTCAATTATTCCCTTAGGACTGGCTGTTCTTCGATTGGATAACTGAATGACAACACCCATTGGGTGCAAGGGACCATGACCAAGGTTGGAGAATATGGATTTGTGCATGAAATTAATTGAGGATCCTAGGTCTATGAGTGCATCATAAAATTTAGAACTTCCAATTTGGCATGGAACCGTAAAGGTACCTGGATATTTTCACTTAATGGGTATGGAATACTGGGTGGAAACATTTTCAGAGGTCCTATGTTGCCTCTTTTGGGTACAGAACTCCTTGAGAAACATGGCATACTTAGGAATTTGTTTTATGGCATCTAAGAGGGGAATTTTGACTTCAACACGTCTAAACATGTCAAGAATTTCATGATCAGGTTCAGAGGACTTCCTTGTCTTAGAAACAGCTTGAGGAAAAGGAATTGGATTCCTAAGTGGAATGGAAGGAGGTGATATAACGGATTCAAATTCATCTTCAATTTTCTTTTTCTTTTCATTTTCTAGGTCAACATTTAAAGGAGGGTATCAGGATTTCTCTTGAGGCATATCAAGTTGATTTCCTGATCTAAGTGAAATTTCACTTACATTACCCTTGGGGTTGGGTAATGGTTGAGCTGGGAGTTGGAAAGATTTTGATTGTTGTTGCTGGCTTAGGTGGGATGCAAGTTGACCTATTTGAGTTTTAATGTTTTTAAGGATAGAGCATGTGAAGGAGGCAAGATCTTCCACTGCACTTTCCTATGGTTTCATGGAAGAAGTGGCTTGTCCCAGATTGGGATTTCATTGATTTTGGTTCTTGGGAAATCGATTGTATTGGTTTTGCAATTGGGAAGGATCACTAGGATGATGGAATCCAGGAGGAGGATTGTTCCTTTGAGGTTGAGGAACAAAAGGATTAGGTTGATGGAAGTTACCAACACTTTTACCATATTGAAACTGGTTTGGGTTTTGAGGAGGGAATTGAGAGGGATGAGATATGGGATTACCATACATAAGGCATTGGTTATAGTAAGAGAAGAAGGGCTCAGAGTGAGGTTGGTTGAAGATTCTAACAAACTGACCTGATAGTTGAGGGTTGGTGTTCCGTTGAGCATATTCTGCATTGAGCTCCATTGGACTAGATGAATCGGATTGATCCTCTTGAAGTTATGGACACATGTCAGTTGGATGAGATGGAGAGTTGTAGATTCCACAGTTTTTGACAGGTCCACGAAACATTGATTGTGGAGAAGATGAGGTTGAGGATTTGGAGGCCACAGCTAGTTGTCGCACAAGACCTGTAAGTTCACTCATCCACTCTGTCATCTTGTTCGTCTCAATTGATTGATTATCTTGGGTTTGTTTGACTTTAGCATGTGCTCGAGTATGGAATTGTGTGTGTTTGAATCCGTGTTACTTATAAGATCTCTTGCTGCTGTAGGAGTTTTATCAACAAGAGCACCGCCACTTGCGGCATCTATGAGAGTTCTCTCCATAGCCAATAATCGCTCATAGAAGTATTAAATCAAGATTTGGTCAGGGATTTGATGGTGTGGGCAGGTTGCAACAATCTTTTTGAACTTCTCCCAGTACTCATGGAGTGATTCACTTGGGAATTAACGTATACCACTTATTTCCTTTCGGATAGAAGCAGTACGAGAACCAGGAAAGAATTTCTCTAAAAAGAGTCCCTTCATGTCATTCCATGTAGTTATGGAACCACCAGGAATGTAGTAGAGCCATGATTTAGAAGTGTCATCTAGGGAGAAAGGGAAAGCTCGAAGTTTGATTTTTTTCTTCAGAAACCCCTTCAGGCTTCATGGTAGAGAACACCACTTAGAACTCTTTATGGTGGAGATGTGGATCCTCACCGGCTAGTCCATGGAAATGAGGAAGAAGATGAATCAAACCCGATTTGAGTTCGAAGTCAGCCTATATGTTTGGATATTGAATAAAAAGATGTTGGTAATTCATATTAGGGGTAGCGAGTTCTTTAACGGTCTGTTCCCTAGGATTGGTCATATCTAATTAAATTAGTTGGATGAGGTCTAGTTCTTGAATGAGTTGATTATCTCTTATGATCCTCATAATTTGGATAAGTGTTCACTCAATATTAGGGTTAAACAAATCCAAGGGATTGTATGGAAGGCTACGGGGCATTCAGATAGATTTTGGAAGAAAGAGGAAGAGGGGTTTTTCTTTGTGTTTTTTTAGTGTATGATTTTTAAGAGGAAGATGGGTTTTTCATTGTGATTTTTTTCAATTTTTTTTAAATTTTTTTTTTTTCGTTTTTTTACAATAACCTGAAACTAATGAATTCTTAAAGCACTATCCCCGGCAACGGCGCCATTTGAAATGTGCGGCCAACTGTCACCTATCGACCGGTCAAGGTTCTGGTGCTCTGATAATGTGTATAGCAGCACTCGGTTCGAATCCTCGGCGATGATACTTTGTAGTAGTCATTTGTTTTTAGTTAATTGTATTATGATTGGGGGGTTTTGATTGCAGAGCATAATTGAAATAACTAATTTATTATGATTGATTTAAGAAAATGATAATGATTGGGGTGATTTCATTATTAGGGAGTTAAGCTTGTGAAATCCTTGATCTTTTCTTTATATTGCATTTAAATTAACACCCACTTCACAAGTTGACGTCGATTAGAATTCCTAAGTGTTAAAGATTTAATCCAAGCCTTAACTTAACTAGGATTCTAAAATAAATCAGTACTTGTTTATGGTATTGTATTTTTGGGTCCAATAATCCATGGAAACCACATGCTAAACAAAATATGTCATTAATCCATGACATATTAAATCCAACATACACAATGTTAAATTAATGAATACTCATCGAGCAAATACTCTCAATCACTTAACATCCCTAAATTTTGACTCACCCCAATGAGATAATTACTCATCCATTTGGGTGTTTAATATTCTGGTTATAATAATTCTGATGATAAATTAAGAATAGAATAAAAAGAACGGGATTAGAAAAGAGTGGTATGTCGAACACACACACACGAACAATGATGATAATTAAAAAACAGATTTTTTATTGAATGAGGAAGAAAAATAAGGGAAGGAGATTTAACTGAATTTAAACTATTTAAAGAACATTAATATTAAAATACAGAAGTTGGAGGAGAATAAGATATATTGAACAAGAAACTTGCATTAAAACAGAATTAAAAAAGAAAGGACTTACAAAATTACAAAAATGAAGAACACAAAAGTAAGTGAAAACAAAGAGAGGAGGAAAGGTCTCTCAAGTGAAAACATGAGTATATAAGGTCCTACAAAGACTTTGGCAAGGCTTTGGTCGTGCCAATATGTTTTCCTATCTTCTGAAATGCAAACCCATTTGAAAGAAGATGAGGGGATGTATTTATAGCCCAAGGTGGTGGACTGTTTACATTCCAGAAATACCCCTCCACATCGCTCGTAGATATGGACATCAAGAAAGCTGAATATCGAGCAATCTCCTTATTAAAAGTTGTAGATAATAAATTTGGAAGACTACTCTCAACATTTGGAGTCATTTGGACTTAAGGATCAAAAGGTATGACCGGTTGATTAAACCAAGTAAAACTGTCCATTTCAATCCAGTCTTTCTGAATTCCAGAATGTGAAAGAGTTTTTGAATATGAAGATGCCTTCAAATACGAATGGGTTCTTCAACAAAGTCGGCCACCAATATCTCATATTTCACACTGCAAAATATCATCTCTATTTGATTCTTACAGCATGAGATATGTCATGCATACTATACTGATTTTAATTCTCTACCAGAATGGTGGGATGGAATTAAAATTTTCATTTGGGCCCTTTGTACATAGATTTGGGCCTTGAAATTTTTATACAAGATTACATGTAGTGTCCCCAGAATTATTGTGGAGAGTTAATGTTTTTGGACGTCTGGATTGAGCCCAGTAAATCAATCTTCAATGCTGGTCCAGTTTGTTCACAGATTATTTGGTCTTGTTTGTGAGGACCATATGACATTTCAAATGGAAGAATTGGATCATTGTACCTCCTAATGAAATGTTGTATATTGATAGTAGAATCCTCAAAAACAAGAACCACAAAATTTGGATCAGTATAGTGATTGTTATTATTAAAACATTAAACTTAATCAATTGGACTACTTCTAAAAATGCTCAAAAATTATACTTAATATTAAAACATTAATATTTCACACAAATTATGAACATTTCATATAAAATAAGTAAAGGGGTTATATAATAAGACATGAAAATATTAACAATATAAACTTTCTCAGAGGTATTATATACAAGAGGTAAAATCTTCCACTTTTCCCTTGTAAATTCATTGATTAATATAAATAATCATTTCTTACACTGTCCAAAGTGACAAGAGAACCCCAGTATCATAAATATAGTATACTTTTATTATGTTATTGGTATATCAATCATTAAATCACTTCTCTTCTATTATTATCTTATAAACAAAAACATCATTCATGATGTCTCTATTAACCATCGTCGTGAATGGAAATTATTCATTTTCTATTACAACCTTCGTTGACAGTCGTAAAACCATTTTATTGGTTAATTTTATTATGAAAATAAAATAAAACTGTTTTTATATTATAGGTGTAATATATACACATAATATTAAACAAAATTACTAGTTTGTGATGATAGAAATTACACCAAAATAAAATGACATTCAATATTAACATTTTATCTAATGAATCATTCAAATAAATATATAAATGGTATATGGGAATATTTATAATTTTATAGTTTCATTAATATAATATAATTCCACTTTAGTTCATTTTCTTTAGCATGATTTGAACATTAATAATTATTCTCAAGGGAACTGATCATAAAAGCTTGAAATAAATACACCAAGAATAAGAAATAAATCTATATAACTCAAAAACAACCCATATTAATTAAAATATAATGAGTCAAATAATGTTTAATATAATATAAATTAATTAATTTATGGATTTAATTTCATTATCCAATAACTTAAGTGAAAGTGTAAAATGCGTTCTAACATAAGGTAACAGATCTCTCGAAAACTCAAATTTTCTCCATAAGGCAAATCAATCTCTCTCTTTACAAAAAATTATTTCTTATTATTATATTATAATCCTTATAAAATATATTTATATATAACTAAAATATGTATCCATTTCCAGTCATCTTTATATAATGGGAAAATTTGTTTTATATAAGGTTCCCATCACAATTCTTCTTGATAAGCAAGACCGATTAAAGGTAACATCATAATTTTCTCAAATATTCAAGTACACTCCACTCAATGTATTTTGAAATCACTATTTATTTAACTACCTCATTTTACAATGAAAATTTATCTTATTACATATCTAGTTAGATTAAAATAGTTATTCCTTTCACCTTTTTAAATAATATTATTTCAGTTTTGATAAACATCACTATTGTGGCTATCTTATAATGATTCATAATAACTTGTTTATATTTTTCATCATTTTTCTAAAAAATTCTTCATGACTTATCCCTATTTTTCTTATAAGTGTCCATGTATTAATTAAAATTATTCATTCATGTAAACCAATATCATATTCTTATTGGATATGTAGGATTGAAATTATGAATGTGGATGCTCAATATACAAGAGGGGGTTAATTGTATACTATAAAAAATATTTTGGAATGTTAAATGTTGGTATAAAACATTTGTTTTTATCCATGTGGAAAACAATGTTTAATAGTGTTAAAAAGGGTAAATTTACAATACCATTTAGTTCTAGAAAATTTCCAGGTTTCGGAAATATGGTTTAGAAAATGAAACATAAGATAAATTTACAAGGAAAAAAGATTCTACCTTAAAGGTTATTGAATCTTACTAATCAGAGTATACAAGTACAAGAAAGTATAAGATAGTTATACATTATTTATTAATAAAAATGCAGTTGAAAATAAACTTGAAAAAATACAAGTAACAAGTATGAAATCTTTTAACCCAATGAGTAGAGTATCCAACAACCTTGGATAAAGGTTCCTTTATTTATACATTCACGAAAGTCTATCTTACCCACACTAAGGTAATACCTCGATACGAATATCCAAATTTGTCTTTTTATCCCATCAATCCCCCAAACTTTAACGTAGTCGGCACCTCTACCTTCCAATCCCAGTAAGTCCTCTAACATTAAAGGTATTGGACCCTCAGTCTTCCTATCCCCAGAAGTCCAATATTGTACACAACAACTATCAGAGTCGCACAGAGTAAGCTGAACAAGATGTTCAGTATGCACAAAGCATGAGAGACTCTCTCTCTAGAAAACAATTTAGCAATATATAGTCTCTAGATTGGTGGATTAGTAATGAGCACGTTCAAATGAGCTCCTATTTATATGCATTCTCCTAATGGTTGGATCCCTCCTCCGACAGTCATATTATTCCTTGAATCTCAGAGGGACATGTACACATGTCACTCAAAAAACGGTTAATTAGATTCATATTTCACAACCTCGTTTCATAACTATAACAGGGGTAAGTAAAATATGGATGCTTAAACAAATCCAATTTCTAAAATCTAAGGAAAAAAATAAATTTTGGAATCTAAGTAGATAAACATTTGGAGTCTATAAATCATGTAGATTGGGATTTTGTATTTAAAAGAATTTGGAATCTATATACTATTTATTTTTGAGTCTTAATTATAAGGAATTCGTAGTCTGAACTCTATGGAATTCATAGTCTGAATTCTAATGAATTCGGAACCTAACATTAGATGAATTCGGAACCTGAATTCTATGGAATTCAAAACTATAATTCTGAGGAATTAGTAATCGTAATTTTAAGGAATTTGGAAAATTTATTCTAAGGAATTAAGAATATGAATTCTGAGGAATTATATGTTTGAATTTTAGTGAATTAGGAGTCCAAATTTCAGGGAATTCAGGTTCTGAATTCCAGAAAAATCGAAATCAGAGTTTCAGCGAATTCCATGTCGGAATTTCAGAAAATTATAATTCTGAATTTTAGAGCTTTCGGAATCTGAATTTCAGAGAATTCAGAATCTGAGTTTGAGAGAATTTGGAATCTGAATTTCAAAGATTTCGCAATCTAAATTTCAAATAATACAGAATCTGACTTTTAGAGAATTCGGAATATGAATTTCAGACAATTTGGATTATGAATTTCACATAATCATGAATCTAAAAACAAAATACTCAATATCTATGGATTTATAGGATTCTGAAACTTTAGAAATGAAACCTATTTTTAAACTTCATATAATTAAAGGAGTTAAACATAAAGAAACTATGACATGAACAATGAAAACAATGATACGGAGAAAATTTCCATTGGGAAAGAAAATTTTTTCATTATTATGATAAATCAGAGGGGAAATAAAATTTTCCTTGATATAGAGTGTTTTTTATTATCCAAACATAAAGGAATAAAAAATTTATAAGGAGCCCTTATTGACTCAACAATATCCCCCTTTTGGATATCACAAACATCATTACTAAAAATGATCTATGGACTTAAAAATTTTAGTGAATTGGAAACAAAAACTTATCTTCATTTACTTATGGGTCATAGTGAATACAACTAACTACCCCTTAGGCATTGAAAACCCTAAAAATCATGTTCTAGATTTCCTGAATATGATTTTTAATTTTCATGTATTTGAAAAGATTCATTGATAAGAACATTCCTCAAGATGAACTCACCCATACATAGTGAAATATTTTCTTTACATCGTATTCGTTTTATCATTCCTTTCTCACCATTACTAATTTTCAAAAAGGGATGAAGGGAAAGGAAAAATTGGTACCTGAAACATTATTACTAAAAAACCATTAACAAAATATTAAAAGAACAACCAAAATTTTATTAATGTTGAAACAATGGGTACAATGAATAAAATACAAAAAAATAATATCGGAATGTAAAGAAATTATCCTTATTTCTCTTTCGATGTCATATTCGTCACAATTGATTTTAGATTCTTGAGATCGTTATGATCTTCTTCCATATGCTTGAGCAGCTAGTCCTAATCATTATTTTTCTCCTTTAAGGCATTAATTTTTACATTATGGGACTTAAGACATTCTACTTGTGATTTAAACTATTCTTCTTGCTTAACAAGATTCTCTTCAATCTTAATTCGGTGATCCCTTTTCCCTCATTCAATTCATGGCCATATAATTATACTTGAAATTTTGATCCTTAAAATCTTGTATCTGAGTAGTCCGTTCTAGACCTAACTATTCCTCAAAACTATTTGTATGATCCTTTATCATCCCATCACCCCAGTCAAAAGAATCCTTGACATTATAATGAAATTCATCGATGATTTTCATTTCATTGATTATATTATTTGGCCAGTTTTTTCTCTTCATGTAAGATCTTTTATGAGCCACATAAAAATTGTTGAAGGTTTTTAAATCTACCTCTAGTGTGCCACAGTTTTCCGTAACCATTGAAACTAAATGTGACTTCTTATTTATCATATGCTGAAGCATCTAGAATCTTTTGTCTATGCTTGAGAATAAGGGAATAACCAACCGGCTTCCTCAATGATTGAACAAAAAAATCAAGTCTGAGGGAAAGGTATTCTAAATCTGAGCATTGGTTTGTGAGGATTATTTTTCTTTGACTTTATCATTTTTCATTTATGAAGAACCAACATCTTTCTTCTTCCCCACAGATTTACCCGTTATGTCAACTACTACATGATTTTACTTGCCATATCTCATAATGATGTTTTGCGCTTGGGTAGATTCATGTTCAATATATGATAGCTGAACAATCTTATCTTAATCTACTTCATCTTTATCTTCTCATTACTTAAAATTCTATGGGTATAAAAATTCATGATTTCTATATTCCTCTTCATAAAATTTTTTCACTTCTTCCTCACCCGTTCATCTTTTTTTGGAGTAGCTATATTTTATGACTCATCAATAAAAGTTCAGATTGATTGTTTCTCAAAAAGCCTTTCATTCTCATGATAATCCTCTACTTTCCTTATTATGTCCTTGGTATCACCACTAATTTCATTTTCTTTTTCTTTTTCTTCAACTATTTCTTCTTCATGAGGTGGTTCTGAAAACAACACTTTCATTCCTGGAGTCTCTGGTTGTAACACCCCAAGATTTTATGAAAAGTATTATTTTTAATTAGTGTCTTGTGTTTTACGCTACACCAAAAGTATCTTTCACAACATTCATCCTTAAATTTCCTTGCATTACACGCAATCGCGACCTTCCTCGATAACGTGTGTAGTACATAATACCGAGTTTCACTAAACAACGATATGCTATTAAAATATTATTAAAACTAGCCGTTATGAATAGTAATAACCACTTTCTGAAATTTTTTAAATTTTATTTTTCAAAATTGACTTCATTTTTGGATTCGGAATATAAAAATTATCTTACGGTGAAATTTTGGTACTTTTCGGAAAACTATCATATTCTTATGAATAGTGAAAATTACTATATTTTAATTAAAAACAACTTTTTTAATCAAAATAATTAATAATAATAAATTATTAATTTGAGTGGTTTTAAAGTATATTTAGAATATATTTTTTCAATTTAATACAATTTTGTTCATTGGATATAAATTCACATTTAAACCAGACATAAACAAGTGTCAATCTTTTGATATTTATTATCTTTTAAAAAACACGCTATTTGTTTTGATGACGAGAATTAATTTTTAAATTAGATAATGTATCTGATATGTTTTTAATTTGGTAAAATAAACATTATTTTTGAATTCATAATATCAAATATAGCTTAGGCCTAATTTTTGTTATTTTTCTAGAAACTTTCATTATTTGATGAATACTGAAACCACAAAGTGGTAGTTAAAAAGATGAATTTTTCATAAAACATAATTTTACCGCTTCTGTGAGTAGAATTTCGAAAATCCGAGAGACACAGTTATTATCAAGGAATAAAATGTGGTTCAATGAGATGAAAATATTTTTTGGTGAATAGTAACTTTATACTTTTTTTACCACGGTTAAAAGAAAATAGGGTAGTTAAGGGTAAAAATGATATTATTAATACCCTAACACATGTACTAATTCTATTGGATAAGTGTAATTCGACCAAAAACAACCATAGGAATGAAATATGACCATTTAGGCCCACTTGGATTAGATTAGGACATTTATTATTAATTTATTTATGAAGGGTTAAAATAATTAAAATCAAAGTTTAATAAGTAAATCATTTTTAATATAGGGTTATACATAAGATAAATTATACTATAAATATTCATTCGAAATATGAAATGATTTCCTACATAATTATATTTTATTTAAAAAATTTATACATTAAATTTTTTAATTTAATTATGACACAAAGATGATGCAGTAATTATCTTATTAATGAAATATTCACGTAATTGATGTTATAAATACCCAAATAAATGTAATCTGAGACTTTTTATGAATTCCAATAATTTTATAAGTTAATATGACATGTTAGTATTGATTTAATTAACTTTTTTCAAACTAATCATTCTGTTATAATTTTCACAAAAATCAATTACTAAATAGTGTCATAATTGACATAAAATAGATTTTAAAACGAATATTATATTATTAATTGTTATTTTATTCCTAAAAATATAGGGTTTGCCCAAATTACTTATATAAGGTTATATATATTAATAATAAACAATTTGGGGTTCGTTTGGCTTATAATAGTATGTTAATTAACCATATAGTGTAAGAACACAAAAAGACACGGTAAAAGTAAAATTATCTAACTTAATGTTAAATCTAAATGATAAGGTTACAATAGGAATCTAAACTTGTCTAAATTCTATGGGATGATAGGAGGTTTACCCATACCCACCTGAGCATCGAAATAAATCAATTTGGAGCTATTTAAAACCGAATTTGGCATTATAATAAAATAATATTTTTAGTTATTCCGAAGGTGCCCCTCTCCTCCCTTATAAAAGGGCACCTCCTCCCTCTCTTCCACACACCACTTTGAGCCTTAAATCATGGAAAACCCCTGCCCAATTCTCTTATCCACTTCCCTAGAAAGATTCTATAAGTCCTGGTCTTCTTCAAAGAACAATTTTAATTCCCAAAGAGGAGGTCTCAAAGAGGCGCTTCAAAGAAGAGGTAATTTCCGTTACCGATTATTTCACCTTTATTTCTTCCTCCACTTCTTCTTCATAGGTTGTTTCATTATGAAGTAATAACATCAGTATCACTAAAATACTGATATGTTATTATAATTATGAAATAACCCTATTTCACCATCTATCCATGCTACGGAAAATGAAATCACCGCGCATGCGTACGTACGGAATACCGTCTCCACGCCGTGGTGTAATCTATTTTCCACCACCACCATACATAGATGGGTATAATTGTGTACATAATAACTATATATGATTATTGTAAAGTGATATTTATTCTGAAATAGTATACATACACTCCAATACAATTCCATGATCATGAGAATGATATCATCGCTCATGCATACGTACGGACTACCGTCTCCACGACGCGATGAGATTCATTATCCAAGTTAAACATTCATGAATGATTATAAAGTATATATAATAAGTAATCATGAAATATATGACATAATAATGATACTGGATTTATGTGTATATATATGTATGTCATCTACTTAATTCAATTCAACTCAATAGGGAAACGAAAACAGCGTTCATGCATACGTACGGCCTACCGTCTCCATGAACGGTGTATTTCTTTCCATTTACTGATCTATTATATATATGTATATTCTTAATATATATTATATATAAATCATGTTTTATATTCTGGAATTAATTAATCATGATCTATGTAATCATATGAATAATTACAAGTCAAAACACGGATGACAAATGAAACGATTTTACCCAAAACGCTGTTTAACATGGAATTTACAAAACAACAGGTAATATAAAGTCATAAGTGAACCATATATGATATCATAACAATGAGTACGATTCATGAATAAGTCAATGACATTATTTAAATCATTATACAGGAGGATCAGACACTTACAAATCAAATCAGACCTAAGGTAAGGGATAATTTTCAAATCTCATTTTTAGCTGAGATTGCTTATTCGTAAGTATTTACTGGGGTTACTGTTATCATCCATGTCCATGTTTTACAAAAGTGTTTTTAGGTATTTTTAATTTCCTTTTTACCCATTTTGAATTTTACTACATGGTATGTAAGGAATCATTCTTTTGTTTACGTATGAGGCATTTTTTTGACTTTTATGACAAAATTATGAGAAGAATGTTATTTTTAACTTATACGGCATGAATGGATTTTTAAAACATTATTTTCAAGAAGCATCCTTTAAAAGTTTTCAAGTTTATTTTTAATCAAATTCTTTTAGTTTAAAATTGTATGACATGTTAAGAAAGGAAAATGTTTTTGATGTAGAAAGGATATTTTCCTCAAGAATGGAGTTCAAGTGTTTTATCAAAATTATTTTCCATCTAAGATAATATAGGGTTCTGTTTCTATCCCTATTATTACATTGATTTGATTATGTTGTGATGGAATTATTTATATGAATTCCTTTATCTTATATGAATTGTTTTATGATGTCATGTTGTTTAATAATCCAATTTTTATTACATGGGTTATTCAATGATGTATTATTTATAATTTTGTGGCACACATATGAATGGTATCATTATGAGATGGGTGGGACCTATATCTCCATCCAATGCATTGGGTAAATATTTTATATCTCATGAGATAGACATGGCTGTAATGGGAGGTTAAACTGGTTCAATGAAACATGACTGAAACAAGGAATGAACTCGTTTCAGAAATGCACTTTGTCCACTAAGATAGTCTTGGCAATGAGTCTTGACTAATAAGAAATGATTATCTATGATTATGTGTGTATTCCACAATTTTCTATGTTTTATGTTATGATTATTGGGATTACATTTCACTACTATGATTTATCCCATGTTATGCTATTATGATCTTTTTTTCTGGTTAAGATTTCCAAAATGTTATGTTCTTATGAATATGATGTGATTGATATTTCTTTTTTTCACCCTTACTGAGCATTTGAGCTCACCCTTTTATGTTTTATTTTCCCCAGGATATAAAGAAAGGTTTTAGGTTAAAAAAAAGAAGATCTTTATGGGATATGTTGAAGATCTTTCACCATGATTAGAAGATTATATTCCGAGTTTCCAAAGACACTAAACTATTATGGTCCTTGTCTGTGTATTTTTTGTTATGTACTAAATATTCCGCAAAAGTAATGTAATGTCCATGTACGTCACGCTTTAGGTCTCTACAGTTGGTATCAGAGGAAAGGTTTAGTCGTCCTTTGGAAACTAGGATGTGAAAACTTTAGTGAAATTCCTAGAGATATTTCTAAGGTATGTCTAGGGATGTTCCTAAGGATTAGTATACGTATATGTTATAGTCTTAGAATTATGGTAATGATCATAGAATTAAACCTATGATGTTAGATATTGAAGGTACTCCCCCTTTATTATGTTGTTTTCCCTAGCATGATTTTTGCCTCTCACACTATTTTTTTTGGGTTTTAAATGATGGATGGAACCCGAAGGAACCATGTTGATGAATGCAATGGACAATACAATGATTGTCCTCCTGAACAAACAAATGTTATGGGAGATGGAGTGAAAAATATTATTTCTATACTTACACAAGCTATGAATCATTCTGGACATCCAAATGAGCAGAGAAGGGAACAATATTCTATTGAGTCCTTCATGAGGCAGCGTCCACCTTCTTTCAATGGGTCTTCTGATCCACTTGTTGCTGAAAAATGGATCAGTACCACTGAAAAGATATTTTCAGTTCTTCAATGATCTGAACATGATAATGTCATCTTAGCAGTATATCATTTGGAAGGTGAAGCTGATCAATGGTGGAATCTTATCAAGAATACGAGGCCAAGAGATGAAATTGAGTCCATAGAATGGGACGAGTTCATGAACTTATTTTTCAATAAGTACTTCACTCGTATTCATTGAACAAAGATGGAGAAGGATTTTCCTGAAAAAAAGAAAAAGGATGATGAATCTGTTGGTATATACGATGTGAATTTTACAAGGCTTGCAAGGTATGCATCTGGCTTTATCATCCAAGCTGAAAGTAAAGTTGATCGATTCTTCAGTGGCTTAAAACGAAATCTTCGGAGGGCATTAGCTATAAGAGACCTCAGTAGCTATGAATAAATTGTGCGTTGTTCTATTAAGGTAGAAATGGAATTTGGTGTTACATATCCATCTCATGGTTTTGATAAGAAATGAAAGATAGAGTTCAAGGAGAAATCTCAGAATAATGGGGAAAAGAATATGAATGTTTCCTTATGCTCAAAGTGTGGAAAGAAGCTTGGTGGAGATTGTCTTAAAGGGACTAGAAAATGTTTTAAGTGTGGAAAAGAAGGTCATCGAGCAGCTGAGAGTTGAACTAATGGAAAACAGTTTTCTAATGATGTGAATAAAGAAAATACTGCAGATAACGCACCACCAACCCTTCAATTATTCAATTGCAAGGAAATGGGGCATTATGATAATAAATGCCCTAATCCAAGGGTTAGTGATGATCGACATGAGAAACCACTTAAGTCAAAGGACAAAGGGAAGTCACATGCGATCACTATTAGTGATGTTTAATATGACAATGATGTGGTGGAATAATTAACTGTTTATGTAATGGGACTCCAAAATAATGTCGTATATAGTATCGTGGAATATTGGAATATTTATGTATTGGTCTATTGTGGTTTTCAATGGTACCAGTAACCATGGAATGTGATTGAGATATTTTTGGAAAAAAGGATGATATGAGCATAATTAAGGGAAAACGAGAAAATGAAATGTTTGACAGTATTCATGAGTTCATGATTGATATAAAGATTAAGTGATATCATGGTTTGAGTATATAGAATTTTGAGGATTTTGGTATGTGGAAAGAGTTAACTTTTAACAGCATTCATGTTTTCAATAAGGTTCAATGGGTATTGATTTTTTTCAAGAGGATACATGATTAAGGCCTTCGAATGTTTGGAATGTGACCAACAAGACATATCTCATGATATATGGGGATCAACAATGGTATTAACATGCTAGTTGTATGAACTCTTTGGTAATCATTTTCACTATATTATGAGATTAGAAATTATTATTTTGGATAAGACTAAATATTGGAATAGATTATGTTGGACATAAGATAGTATTGTTTAAGGATAGAAGTTTTTCCGATATTATTTATGGGATTTTATAGTAATGTAGTTTTAGAAAAAAGGACAACTTGCAGGATGGGCGACAAACCATCGTGTCGGACAAGGTTGTGGTAATCGAACCCACAACCGAAGTGTGACTGGCCTTTATCACCTACCACTGGCCTAAAGAAAGTCCTTGTTTAGTAGAAACTAGTTTTATTATATTAAGAAGTATGAAATATGAATTATAAGTCCATTTTAGGAACCATATACGATTAATCTCACTATAGATGGACTTATGTATTTTTTGATAACTTTTCTAACCTTTTGTTTGAGACAGATGGAATGACCCATCATTCTATCACATGATCTACTAACACATTACGAATGACAAATTCAACTTCATTTCATTAAGAGATAATGTGTAAATTGTCCAAAGAACGACCAATGGTGTGACTGTACCAAAATCATGAAAGTATTTCTTCTAAATCCAATTTCATCAACTTTAGGGAAATGATCTTGAAAACAAAAAAATGTGGTCCTAGTGCTCTTATATCGGATTAATCAGATGGTACCTTAGATCATCACAAATTTATGGCTTTTTGATTGATGGATTTTTCATATCCACGTTCTCTACCACTCTCCATCAGAACATGATGGTTAGATTTTTCTTCCATATCCATATTTTCACCTATGTTATCCTACATAGAAACCCAGTGATGAGTTAATTTGGGTAACCGTTACATTTCAGACATTAGTTTTTAAAGCCAAATATTGGTATTCCTTTTTACGATGTGGTTTTCTCTTAAAGAAACTTTCGAGTAGTAAACCATTTATAACCCCAATGAATTTTGAGGGCGAAATTCATTTTAAGGGGGGTAGAATGTAACACCCCAAGATTTTATGAAAAGTATAATTTTTAATTAATTTCTTGTGTAGTACGCTGCACCAAAAGGAGCATGCACAACATTTATCCTTTAATTTCCATGCATTACACGCAATCGCGACCTTCCTCGATAGCGTGTGTAGTACATAATACCGAGTTTAACTAAACAATGATATGCTATTAAAATATTATTAAAACTAGTCGTTATGAATAGTAATAACCACTTTTTGAAATTTTATAAATTTTATTTTTCAAAATGGACTTCATTTTTGGATTTGGAATATCAAAATTATCTTGGGCTGAAATTTTGGTACTTTTCGGATAACTTTCATATTCTGATGAATAGTGAAAATTACTAAATTTTAATTAAAAACAACTTTTTTAATCGAAATAATTAATTTTGATAAATTATTAATTTGTGTGGTTTTAAAGTATATTTAGAATATATTTTTACAATTTAATACAATTTTGTTCATTGGATGTAAATTCACATTTAAACCAGACATAAACAAGTGTCAATTTTTTGATAGCTATTATCTTTTAAAAAACACGCTATTTGTTTTGACGACGGTAATTAATTTTTAAATTAGTTAATGAAACTGATATTTTTTGAATTTGGTAAAATAAACATCATTTTTGAATTCATAATATAAAATATTTTTTAGGCCTAATTTTTGGTATTTTTCTGGAAACTTTCATTTTTTGATGAATAGTGAAACCACTAAGTGGTAGTTAAAAAAACTGATTTTTTCATAAAACTTAATTTTACTGCTTCTGTGAGTAGAATTTCAAAAATTCGAGAGACACGGTTAATATCAAGGACTAAAATGTGGTTCAATGAGAATAAAATAATTTTTGGTGAATAGTAACTTTTTATTTTTTTTACCACGGTTAAAAGTAAATAGGGTAGTTAAGGGTAAAAATGATATTATTATTACCCTAACACATGTCCTAATTCTATTGGATAAGTGTAATTAGACCAAAAACAACCTTAGGAATAAAATATGACAATTTAGGCCCACTTGGAATAGATTACGACATTTATTATTAATTTATATAAAGAAGGGTTAAATAGTTAAAATCAAAGTTTAATAAGTAAATCATTTTTAATATATGGTTAAACATAAGTTAAATTCTACTATAAATATTCATTAGAAAGATAAAAATATTTCCTACATAATGATATTTTATTTGTAAATTTTAAACATTAAATAATTTAATTTATTTATAACACAATGATGATGCAGTAATTATCTTATTAATGAAATATTCACATAATTGATGTTATAAATACCAAAATAAATGTAATTTGAGACTTTTTATGAATTCCACAAATTTTTTAGGTTAATATGACATGTTAGTATGGATTTAATTAACTTTTTTCTAACTAATCATTCTGTTATAATTTTCAAAAAAATCAATTACTAAATAGTGTCAAAATTGATATAAAATAGTTTTTAAAACGAATATTATATTATTAATTGTTATTTTATTCATAAAAATATAAGGTTCGTCCAAATTACTTATATAAGGTTATATATATTAATACTAAACAACGTGGAGTTCGTTTGGCTTGTTATAGTAAGTTTATTGACCTTATAGTGTAAGAACACAAAAAGACAAGGTAAAAGTAAAATTATCTAACTTAATGTTAAATCTAAATGATAAGTTTACAATAGGAATCTAAACTTGACTAAATTCTATTGGATAAGATTATTTCGACCCATATCCACCTTAGCTTATAAATAAATCAATTTTGAGCTATTTAAAACCGAATTTGTCTTTATAATAAAATAATATTTTTTGTTATTCCAAAGGTGCCCCTCTCCTCCCTTATAAAAGGGCACCTCCTCCCTCTCTTCCACACACCACATTGAGCCTTCAAGAACGGCCAAACCCTTCCCAATTCTCTTCTCCACTTCCCTAGAAACATCCTAGAGGTCCCGGTATTCTTCATAGACCAATTAGTGCCCTAAGAGGAGGTCTCAAAGAGGCGCTTCAAAGAAGAGCTAATTTCCATTACTGATTCATTCAACTTTGTTTCTTCCTCCACTTGTTATTCTTAGGTTGTTTCATTATGAATTAATAAAATCAGTATCACTCATATAATTATATGTTATTATAAGTATGAAACAACCCTATTTCACCATCTATCCATCCTACGGAAAACAAAATCACCGTGCGTGCGTACGTATGGAATACCGTCTCCACGCCTTGGTGTAATCTATTTTCCACCACCACCTTACTTGGATGGTTATAATTGTGTACATAATAACTATATATGATTATTTTAAAGTGATATTGATTCTGAAATAGTATACATACACTCAAATACAATTCCACGATCATGAGATCAATATCATCGCTCGTGCGTACGTACGGACTACCGTCTCCAAGACACGATGAGATTCATTCTTCACGTTAACCGTTCATGAATGATTATAATGTATATATAATAAGTAATAATGAAATACATGACATAATAATTATACTGGATTTATGTTTATATATATGTATGTCATCTACTAAATTCATTTCAACTCAATAAAGAAACGAAAACAGCGTTCATGCGTACTTACAGCCTACCGTCTCCCTGAACGGTGTATTTATTTCCATTTACTGATCTATTATATATATGTATATTCTGAATATATATTATATATAAATAATTTTTTATATTCTGGAATTAAGTAATCATGATCTATGTAATCATATGAATAATTACAAGTCAAAACACGGATGAGAAATGAAACGATTTTACCCAAAATGCTCTTTAACATGGAATTTACAAAAGAACGGGTAATATAAAGTCATAAGTGAACCATATATGATATCATAATAATGATTATGATTCTGAAATAAGTCAATGACATTATTTAAATCATTATACATGAGTTTTGGACACTTATGAAGAAAATCGGACCTAAGGTAAGGGATAATTTTTCAAATATCATTTTTATCTGAGATTGCCTATTCGTAAGTATGTACTGGGGTTATTGTTATCATCCATGTCCATGTTTTCTAAAAGAGTTTTTATGTATTTTTAATGTCATTTTTACCAATTTTGAATTTTACTACATGGTATGTATTGAATCTTTCTTTTGTTTACGTACGAGGCACTTTTTGACTTTTCTAATAAAATTACGAGAAGAATGTTTTTTGAACTTATACGGAATGAATGGATTTTTAAAGCATTATTTCCAAGAATATTCCTTTACAAGTTTTCAAGTTATTTTTAATCAACTTCTTTTTATTTAAAATTGTATGATATGTTAAGAAAGGGAAATGTTTTTGAAGTAGAAAGGATATTTTCCTCAAAAATGGAGTTCAAGTGTTTTATCAAAATTATTTTCCATCTAAGATAATATAGGGTTCTGTTTCAATCCCTATTATTACATTTATTTGATTATGTTGTGATGGAATTATTTATATGAATTCCTTTATCTTATATAAATTTTTTTATGATGTCACGTTGTTTAAGAATCCCATTTTTATTACATTGGTTATGCAATGATGTATTATTTATGATTTTGTGGCACACATATGAATAGTATCATTATGAGATGGGTGGGACCTATATCTCCCTCAAATTCATTTGGTAAAGATTTTATATCTCATGAGATAGACATGGCTGGAACGGTTGGTTAAACCGGTTCAGTGAAACAGGACTGAAACGAGGAATGAACTCTGTTCAGAAATTGAATTTTTCCACTAAGATAGTCTTGGAAATGAGTCTTGACTAATAAGAAATGATTATCTATGATTATGTGTGTATGCCACAAAGTTCTATGTTTTATGTTATGATTATTGGGATTACATTTCACTACTATGATTTATCTCATGTTATGATATTATGATCTCTTTTGCAGGTTATGATTTCCAAAATGTTATGTTCTTATGAATATGATGTGATTGATATTTCTTTTTTTCACCCTTACTGAGCATTTGAGCTCACCCTTTTATGTTTTCTTTTCCCCAGGATATAAAAAAAGGTTTTAGGATTAAAAAAAGAATATCTTTATGGGAGATTTTGAAGATCCTTCACCACGATTAGAAGATTATATTCCGAGTTTCCAAAGACACTAAACTATTACGGTCCTTGTGTGTGTGTTTTTGTTATGTATTAAGTATTCCACAAAAGTAATTTAATTTCCATGTACGTCACGCTTCGGGTCTCTACACTGGTAGTGAATCTTTTAGAAAGAATTATGGTGCTAGAATTTGCTCGGAGGCTTCTTTAGTGTCCTTAAGAAGATATTGGGAAATTTTAGCTTCTGACCATTTCTTCCACTGCTTCTTCTCTTTCTTTTTCTTCTCAATAGTATCCCCTTCTTTATTTTTTTTCTTATCCTCTCCCCACTTAGCCACTACTTCATCAGGATAATATTTTGGTATATTCGGCTTTTATGGTGCTGAATAAGTTTCCTTGACCATTGGGTTTTTTATTTTCTCGTTTGTTTCCTTAGCCTTTCACTTCTTTCCGCCTTTCATAGAGGTTTCTTCCACTTTTATCTCCTGTGACAAAGAATTAACTTCTTTTTCAGATAGATCATAAAATTCTTTTGATTCATTTGAGAATCCAAACTTCATCTTCTTTAAGGAATCACCACCCAAAAACATTACCTTGTAATTTCTTTGCATGGAACAACCTGGAATATTGAAAGATTATAAATAATGAGCAATAATAATTGAGAGAATAGCTGGATACATAATGATTTCGTATTTCAGATTTATATTCCTGATATTCTCAATTGTCACCATGATATATTTAACTAGATAAATCATCTTGAGGTTCACCAGGAAATGCAGTATATAGATATCACTCTTCTTTAGGGTATCCTTATCCCCTTTCCTTGGAATTATAAATCTTAGAACCTACAGTTCAAGAATTTGTAAGTTCTTAGACAGATAGACAATCTTAGAAGTCTTCCCTCCATTCAATCTAAGACACTCTATAGACTTTTTCTTTTTAAAAACCCCTCATACATTAGGTAATTTGTGATTAGAGAATTCATCTTCTCCTTCGTAAGGAATTAAAATCAGAAATTCTACCTTGCATTAAGAAATAGAGTAGGTATTTATATAACTCTTGAATGAAAATTTATCTCTTCGTCTATCATTTAAAAAACTAACTATTTCATATAACTCTACCATCAACTCTAGATACACCGGATCATGTGACTTCAATTTTGAAATGAAAATGCTCTCTTAGCCATTAATCATTATATTCTTAGAAAATATAGAATCATATTTGGGAAATAATTTCAGATCAACTAACTTTTCTCGGTATATCATCCACTTAGAAATTTCCTTAACAGTCGACCTATCATTTTGAGGAGAAGCGTCAGCAGACATTCAGATCTAATATAACATCAGAGATTCAAAACAACCTTAAATACATAGGTAGAGCTTCAACATGTGAATGATTGAAAATTTAATGTGGGACAACCATTAGAGGGGATTTATATAGGCAGTTGAGGCGACCGTTAAACTTACTTTGTTGATTCAATGGTTGAAAAACATATGATCCAATCTGACAGTTGAAATGATAACCAAAGAATGATTTTGATAGGTTCAGATATTTTGAGGTTTTTAAGATAAACATTCAGATTTTAGTAAAATTGAATCCCAAAAAAATCAAAACATAATGAAAATACCATTATGTAAAGAGATGATTATGAAAACATAATTAAGAATCATACCTTTTATATTAATTAGGAAGATTATTCATAATGAGAAAAAAATTCATCTTGAAGAACATTAGATTCTGTAAAATATAAAAACTATTTTAACGAGAAAATTTGATTACAAAAATTTGATTACGAAAAATTATGATTATAAAAAAATTGACTAGGAAAAATTTTGACGACAAAAAATTTTGTCTACAAAAACATTTTGATGAATAAGAAAATGTACTCCCCCAAGGAAAATGAGATTTTTTCTGTAAGAACATTGGTTTCAACATTATTTTAATATGTAATATTACCATAAAATTATCATTCTTAACTTATGTTAATTATATTAAAATATTTCGAAGGGTTATGATTTTGTGAAAATATCAGCAAGTTGATCTTGCATTCTGATAAATTTAATAATGATATCTCATTTTTGTGTGTCATCCCTGAGAAAGTGATTCCTAATTTCTATTTGTTTTGCATGTGAGTGATGTGTAGGGTTTTTAATTAAGAAAATGGAACCATAATTATCAAACATAATTTTTGTTTTGATAAAACTCATACTATAGTCTGTGAGTGTGTGTTGCATCCCCAACACTTTAGCACAACAACTTCCAGCTACTACATATTTAGCTTCAGCAGTGGAAATTGCTACTGATTGTTGCTTCATGAATGACCAAAAAACTAATGAATCTCCTAAAAAATGACAAGTTTTGGATACACTATTCATATCCATTCTACTTCTCCAATGTTAGCATCTGAAAAACTTTCGAAAACATAACAATTAACAGAAGTATAAAAGGGTCCTAAATCCATAGTTCCCTTTAAGAAAGGAAAAATTGTTTTCACTTCCTTTAAATGTTATTCTTTTGGATTGGGTGGATATGTTGCACATAAGCATAGTGAAAACATTATGTTTGGATGAATAGCTGTCATATAAAGTAGACTTCCTATCAATCCTTAAAAGATGTTTAATCTACTGGGTTCCAAGCATCCTCATGATCAACTGAATTTGAGGTACCAATTCGAGTACTTATACTCATAGTGTTGTCATATCCAAACTTTTTAAGAACATATTCAATATAATTATGTTGAGATATATAATTTCTTTCTATTTTTGGAGATATTTTAAAACCAAAGAAACATTTTAACTCACCCATCATACTCATTTAAAACTCAGATTTCTTTAGATTCACAATCAAATTAGTTAAAGATTGCTAATTTGAGCCAAATATAATTTCATCAACATAAATTTGAACAATCAAAACATTTTTCTTATATTTCATTATAAAAATTCTAGGATCAACATTTCCCTTAATGTAATTTTATTAATGAAATAACCCTATATGTCTATCAGACTAAGGTCTAGGGGATTGTTTAAGTCCATATCGAGCTTTGGTATGTCTAAAAACATGTTTTGGATGTTTTGTATCTTCAAAAACAGGTGTTTGTTCAACAAAAACATCCACTTAATCATAACCATTAATGAAAGAACATATAACATCCATTTGAAAATGTGTATAATTAAATAATGTTGCAAAGGAAAGTAAAATATGAATAGATTCAAGTCTAGCTACTAGAGTATAGGTTTATTCATATTCTATACCTTGTTGTTGATTATAGAGTTTAGAAACCAACCTAGATTTATTTCTTACTATGATTCCATTTTATACAGACTTATTTATGAATACCCATTTTACTCCAATAACAAAAATTTCCATAGGTATTTCAACCAAAGTCTACACATTATTTCTTTTGAATTCATTTAGCTCATCATGTAATGCATTTATCCAATAATTATCACCTAAAGCTTCATCAGTGATTTTAGGTTCTAATTGAGAAAATAATGCTAGTGGTTCTACTTCATTTAATAAGGAACTTATTATCCTTATAGGTTAATTTACATCAGCAATTATGTTATCACTGAGATGATTTTTAAGAAAAAACTAATTTGTTCTTTTTAAAACTAGTTCATCAACATATAATAGGAAATCATCTTGTGTAAATATCTCAAAAACATTTTTTTGAACATTTTCCTTATCGAAAGGATATTCTATTAGGGGTTGAAAATCAGTTTTTGAAAACATATCAGATGATGTAGGTTTAGGTTGTTTAAAAACAAAAGGATTGTTTTCATTAAATTTTGCATATACTCTTTCTTCAACAGTACATGTATTTTTATTGAAATCTCTATTAGCCTTAGAAGATGTGTAGTATCCTATGAAAATTACATCATCAGATTTGGGTGCGAATTTATGTAGATTATCATTTGTAATTAGAATTAATACATAGTAACCAAATTTCATGAAGTAGGAATGTCTCAGTTTTCTACCATTCTATTACTCATAAGGGATTTTGTTAAGAAAATGTCTAATCAAAACACGATTTATAGTATAATAAGTAGTACATACAGCTTCAGCCCAAAAATGATTGGCTACGGAACATTCACTAAACAGGGTTCTAGTTAACTCTTGAATAATTCAGTTTCTTCTTTCAATAAAAGCATTTTTTGTGGAGTTATTCGTATTGAGAAGATATGAGTAATGACCTTTTTACTAAAAAAATTTCAAAAATAACAATTTTTAAATTCTTCTCCATGATCACTATGAATAGTTATCAATGGAAGAATTTTCCCATTTTCAACATGTGCAACAAAAACATTGAAATATGAAAAGGTGTTAGATTTCATTTTGAGAAAATAGACCCATGTAAATCTAGTTTAATCATAAAAAAAGTACAGACATAAAATTTTATTCCAATTATTCCAGTTTGAGTAAGACCAAAAAGATCCATATGCACCAATTGTAATTCATCAGTAGTTGAGACTTCACCAACAGATTTAAAACATGACTTATGTTTTATTCCATATTTTCAAGGATCACAATATTTTCAAGAATCAAATCTGAGCACTGATATATCCTTAACTAATCTTTTCTTAGAGATTTTACCTAGTTTTCAAAGGTTAGAGTTTCCTAACCTTCTATGGAATAAACAAAAATGATCTTCAATTCCACTATGAAAAATTAGATCACGGCTCCTAAGGTCTTCTATGTTTAGTGAGTAAAAATTCTCTTGTCTATGGGAAGAAAGAATAAACTCTTCCTTGGAATTGTGTAATAAACACTTAACATTCCTAAAATTCACAAAGTAACCTTCATCACATAATTGAATAATGCTAATTATATTGTTCTTAAGACCCTTAACAAATAAAACATTTGAAATCAAAGTATTTCCAAGAAGAACAATTTTACATATACCATTTTCCTCATCATCTAAACCATTTTCACCCATGGATTGTAAGCTGTTAACAGTTGTCATAAAACACTATTGTACCTTGTACACCGGTTCTCCATAAATAAATTGAAATCCATGATATTACTCTCTATGAAGAGATCTTCTTGTTTCTATATCTTTTGATGTACCAAAATGAGTAACCTCTAATTTCAACAAAATAAAATTTGCAGCTTCATAGTAAAAAATCTTACTATATATATTCCTGGTTAAGGAACAGAAAAGAGCATTGTGGACCTTGTTGGTCAATTTATATTCTGGCATTTTGTGATTAGTGAATGTTTTGATAGCCTTATCAGAAATCTTGTAATATCCAGTAATCATAACAAATTTCACCACTGTAGTATTTATTAAAAAATTATACAAATGATATCTCTAATATTCATAATCATTCCGATAAAAAATAGTTGGTCTAGTAAGATTAAGATTGTCAATCAAACCAACATTAATTCATGTCATATAAAAGAAAATATCTTCCCACAGAAGCGTGTTAATAGAAAATATTTTTAAACAAGGATAATAATCCTTATTAAGGAAGATATATTCAGAACAATGAAAATTTGATCAAGAAAACTTATATGTGAATATAAGTATTTTAGAGACCTCATCTGATACCAATTTTTGGATCAAAATAATGAATGTAGATTATAAATAATCAAGAGTGGATGAAATGAATACATTAAACATTCATTTGGAAACTTTAATGTTAGTATAAATCATTTGTTTTTCCCCTTGATGATAACTATGTTTAACAGAGTTAATAAAGTTTAATTCACAAGTCCCCTTAGTGCTAAAAACATGCTAGGTTCCAGAAATATAGTTCTAGATATGATTCTTAAGAAAATATTACAAAGAAAATGATTCTACCTTAAAGAGTATAGAATATTATTAATCAGATTACATAAGAACAAGAAAGTATAAGATAGTTATACTTCCTTATTAATCAAAATTCATTAGAAAATAAACCTAAAAAAATAATGTAACCTGTATGAAATATTTTAACCAAAAGAGTAGGGTATCCTACAACTTTAGATAATGTTCTCTTGATTTATACTTTTAATAAATTCTATCTTACCCACACTAGGGTAAGCACTCTATAGAAATATTGTAATATATCTTGTTATCCTTTTAAGAACATGAACATTAAGGTAGTTGGAACCTATATCTTCTTATCCTTGGACATCATCAAACTATAAGGTAGTCGACACCTTTGTCTTTCTATCCCCATATGTCCTCATTTGTACACAACAACAATTGGAGTCACATGATGAAAGATGAACAAGATGTTAATTGTGCAAAAGAATGAGAGTCTCTCTCTCATGAAATCACTTCTGCATCATGTAATATCTAGATTTATAGATCAGTAATGATATCATTCAAATTAGATATTATTTATAGGTAGTTTCCCTTCAGTTGGCATGTCACGACCCTTCCTCGGGGCCCGTGCCGTGACTACCCCAAACCCGCCTTCCATAGGCCAGAGGCTAGAGACTAGCACCAAAGTCATAATTCCCGATAAAAGAGAAGGAATTTCCTTTATATAAGTAAAAAACACAACAGAGTACACAAGCTGAAGTAAACTGAGTGAAAAAGTAAGTGTAGAAAAGTAAGTGGGCCATAATACAAACCCAACCCAAAGTACAGTACAACTGAAAGGAATGTAGAACTGCTGCAAAGTAAAGCAGTAACCAAAAAGTCATCCTCCACAGTTCCCACCTGAAGGGTGGGTACAGATAGTCTCGTCGACACCTTGGGTCCATCCGTCCGCTCCGTGTACATCTCGCCTGATAGACCACCTATGGGTACCGTCCCGCTCCACAAGCCAGAACCAAGATCAGCGCTGCCCATCGTCTGCAACCAACACAACGTAGTGCGGGCATATCCCGTGAAGGGGTGAGTATACGATACTCAGTAGGGACCCTGAGACCCCCGAAGGTCTCCCAAAATCCAAAGAGGTTAAACTACAATGGAAAGACACAAACACAAAGTATCGACCAACTCTACTTAGGTATATTCTCATACATATACCTAAGTCATCAATTCCAGCTTAAATCCAACACATGAGCCCATGTTCATCACAGTCGACACATGAAAGAACAACCCAATTCACACAGGAAAGATCAACCTAATCCATATAGGATAGAAAGTCAATCATATC
This sequence comes from Viscum album, assembly GCA_963277665.1. Lineage (NCBI taxonomy): Eukaryota > Viridiplantae > Streptophyta > Magnoliopsida > Santalales > Viscaceae > Viscum > Viscum album. Next base: position 1,899,076,535 of record OY728145.1, read on the forward strand.
GAAGATAATGATTGAAATTCAAGACTCATCTCACATAGTTATACATAATTCTTAATGAAAAAGAGATTATCAGACGTAGTTACTGATTCATCTAAGCAGGGAACCACGTAAGATACTAGACCAGCTAAGCTGTCAGACCCACGTAGGATACTAGTCCAGATACTCTGTCGGACCCACGTAGGATACTACCATAGAGGTCAATATTGTCATACCCACGTAGGATTCAAGTACAGTAGTTGTCACTACTGAACCAACGGAGGATTCTAGTACGATTTTCGTCGTCGCCGAACCCACGGTGGATTCCAGTACATTATTCTTTACCGTCAAACCCACAGAGGATTCTAGTACGATGGTCGTTGCAGTCGCAGCCAGCTCTAGAATTCCCGCACACAGCATACTCGATTCCGGGAGGGTCCTCTTCTCAAGTCAAAGGGATGGATACATCATCCAACACGAAGATCATGGATGATTTATCCCAACATTCTATCCTATGTCATAGGGGGAAAATAATCAAAATGTTCCCCAGTCACAGAGAAAAAGACAACCAAGCCATTTTCCTAAAGTACACGGCATGTAGTTAATCAATACACGTCGTGTCATCAGACACCGGGTACTGCCCGTGTGAAACGGCTCGTGTCGTAGGGCTGGTCATGTAAAAAGTAAGTACATGAGGTGTGGTATGGTTACACGTTGTGTCATCAGTACATGGGTATTGTCCATGTATCACAGCCCGTGTCGATGGGTTGTTCATGTAAAATGTAAATACACGGAGTGTGGTATAGTTACACGCCGTGTCCAAACTTTTGGGGTCGACTCAGTGTACTTTGGCCATGCCTGGCTGTGTGGTAGAGTACAAGCTCCTGTACTCCACCCCGTGTCCATTTATTCCAAGAATACACATCGTTTCATACCGAAGCCGCTTCTTCCATGGTGAAGAAAGTATACAACGTGCCTCTTGGTCATATAGTTCTACCCGTGTCCATGTATCTCCCGGATTACATGCCATGTCCATCGAAGTGTCCTCTTTCAAACTATGTGGACAGTACACACCATGTGACCGGTGTCACACACTGTGTGTCACTTCTTCTGATTTTTGTTACTTCTGCCACTGAACGTTTACACTACACGATGTGTGCTTTGGAAGGACACTCTGTGTATTCAGGAATTTTCCAGAAACAACGCCTCTAGCCAGCACGCCTCCTGAGGCATCCATCCTTTGTTCCCATGATCTGTTTGCTACAAAACACCCGTTCCTATGTTGTCCCGATGTTCCGAGGCCATTTCTGGTGTTTTCAGGCCCCCAATCGGCTCCGAAAACTTGCCTTTATTCACCGCTCAAGAACTGTTGGAGGACACCATACAACATGAATTGCAGAGGAATTAGACCATGTTAGTTTTGTCCGGTTCCTTCCACATTTGAATAATAGAAAAAAAAATTATAGAGAAACATCAACATGGAAGGAAAACCAATATTTCTCAATTCATAACACACCCCTACCTCGAAGTAAGTTTCCAGGTTTCAAGCACCACAAATGATGGCGTCGATTATGTCGTCGTCGGTGTCTCCTTCCTTGTTTCAAAGGAAGAAGAGGATAGGGAAACTGAGTCGTTGAGTCGAAGTTCTTCATCGGAGGGTTGGAGTTTTTCGTTGAAGGGTGACATACATCATGGTAGGATTATGTCCTTCCAAAGGAACTTGGGCTCTCTCCTCCAATCCTTAACACAACGATCCAACCCCAAAATAAAATAATGATCCTCCTTATTTTATTAATTCATGCCATGCATTTAAATTTTTAAAATTCAAACACATCAGCCTCTTAATTGATTACGTGTGTCTGCATGATTTAATGTGGAAGAGGAGATTCCTTAATTAAAGAAGGAGAGAGGAGAGTTACTCAAATTAAGGGAGAGTTAGGGAATGTGAATAGATGGGTCTCGTGTGGGCCCCAACTCACCTTTATCCTGTCAATGCTAGTTAGTGACTAGTGGTTCAAACCCCAACTCCCTACTTAGGATATAACCACTTAGATTAGGAATAAAATTTTGTACCACATATTTTATTCAATTCTTTATTAATCCCCTAAATTAAACTCTTTCTCCCGTTCAAACGCATCTACGGTAAAAGTCCTCTTAAGCAATTATCGGCGATGTGGTTACATCGGTGCCCTCAGATTTCAATTCCATGCGTCGGTTCAAAAGATAGAAAACCCCACTCATTCGTTCACTGAACATACCCGAGGTAAACTTCGCAAATTGATTCTGGGAACACCGGGCCTCAGAATCAGGTTTCGTCAGAAACTAAATACTCATAAAATCCCAAAGAAATTAAGAAAAAAAATTCCTTGAAATTTATGGGTCTTTCATTACTCCCACATCAGGGAATTACGTCCACGTAAAGATATATCATAAACTATTGGAACAAATGAGGGTACTATGCATGAATATGATCCTCCCACTCCCTTGTGCTCTCATGGAGGTTCCTGTGCTTCCACCTGATGCACACTAGAGGAATCGACCTCCCACATAAGACCCATTACTGTCGATCCTTGATCTCCACTGGGACCTCCACAAAAGCCTCCCTGTCATTGATGTCCATCTCCCCATGGTCGATGATATGCATCGGGTCATCCACGTATCTCCTCATCTGAGATATGTGGAAGACGTCATGCACCCGGTACAACTGAGGTGGAAGAGCAAGGCAATAATCCACCTCACCAATCCTACTAAGAACCTGGATTGGTCTGATGAAGCACGGATATTACTTGCGAACCTGGACAAATCTTCGTAATCCACACCGAGATGAGACCTGTAAGAAAACGTGGTCGCCATCCTAGAACTCTGGTGGTGTCCGCCTCCTTTCAGCATAGGACTTCTGTTGGCTCTGAGCAGTCCTCATCCACTCCTGGATGATCTTCTCCTTCACTATCATGGCCTAGAACATCTCTGGTCCTACAAGTGCTGACTCCCCAGGGTCTATCCAGCATAGAAGTGATCTGCATGGTCGGTCGTATAGTTCCTCGTATGGTGCCATCCCGATGGTGGAGTGGTATTTGTTGTTGTATGCAAACTCCACCAAATGTAGGTGATCCTCCCAGTCGTGACCAAAGTCGAGGACATATGCACGGAGCATGTCCTCGAGAGTCTGAATGGTACTCTCCATCTGACCATCTGTTGGTGGGTGAAGTGCGGTGCTCAGGCGTCGTTGCGTCCCAAATGCCTCCTACAACACCTTCCAAATCTTGGAATTAAAGAGAGAATCTCGATCAGAGACAATAGACAATGGAACATTGTGAAGTCGTACGATCTCCTGAATGTAGAGGCGTCACAAGATCTCCTCTCATCCCTGCTCTCTGATAGGTAGGAAGTGGGCCTACTTGGTGAGTCGGTCAACAATCACCCAGATGGAGTCATGACCTCTGAATGTACGTGGAAGTCCAGTCACGAAATCCATAGATATCCTGTCCCTCTTCCACTCCGAGACCTCTAAGGGTTGTACCAAGCCTGCTGGTACCTAGTGCTCTACCTTTATCTGCTGGCATGTGAGGCATCATGAAACAAGCTCTACAACAAGATTCTTTATACCCGGCCACCAGTGCTATCACCTGAGGTCCTGGTACATCTTTGCTACTCCAAGATGTACCGCTAGAGAGGAAGTGTGAAACTCTCTCAGCACCTTTTCTAGTAATGAAACTGTTACCATGTTATATCCCCTGAAGATGATGACGTTCTCTCCACCTTTAGAAAATCCTTATGGTTCCAGCCATGAAGATATATGAGCACGTCACACCTCACGGTCAACGTCCTCAAATTGTGGATCTCTGACCCACTGAAACAGTGGAGGAGTGACTGTGAGAGACTATAGAAAGGATAATCCATCTCTATCCACGAAGAATATCTGCAACTCGGATAGCTACTCTGTTGCCACTCCAAGTAGCTGAATGCCCGACCTCCTGATGATGGCATCAACTACTACGTTCCCCTTCCCAGGAGTATAGACTGTCTCAATGTCATAGTCCTGGAGGAACCTGAGACACCACCGCTATCTCAGGTTCAGGTCCTTCTGCGAGAAGATGTACCTGAGACTCTGGTGGTCATAGTAGACTATAAAGCGCTCTCCAATCAGATAGTGTCACCACATCTTCAAGGCTAAGACCACTACTACTAACTCCAGGTCATGGGTAGTGTAGTTCTGCTCGTGCTACCTCAACTGTCGCGATCCATAGGTGATCACTTCCCACTCCAACATCAGGACACACCCGAGTCTAGTCCATTACGTATCGCAGTAAACTACGTAACCTACGCCCTCCTCTAGTAGCCTCAAGATGGGTGCACTGGTCAATCTATATCTCAACTCTTGTATGCTCTGCTGACATCTATCTGACCACACAAAGGGTTTTTCCTTATTCATAAAATATGTGAGTGTTTCTAAAACTCTGGAGAAGTCTGGCACAAATATCCGATAGTACCTAGCCAATCCTAGGAAACTATGCACCTCTATCACGCTCCTGGGTGGATCCCATGATAGTACTACCTCAATCATCATAGGATCCACCGCAACTCCCACCTCAAGATAACGTGTCCCAAGAAGTGGACCTATCGAATCCGGAACTATCACTTTGAGATCTTACCATAATGATGGTGCTCTTGAAGTGTGTTTAGTACAACCCGCAAGTGGTAGGCATGCTCCTCCTCAGTAGTCGAGTAAATCAATATGTCGTCGATAAAGACTACGATAAATCAATCGAGGTAAGGATGGAAGATCTTGTTCATGAGACTCATGAACATTGATAGAGCGTTGGTTATTCCAAATGTCATAACCATGAACTCATCGTGGCTATACCGACACCTGAAGGTTGTCTTCTGCACATCCTCATCTCGTACTCTGAGCCGGTGATAGACTGACATGAGGTCTATCTTCAAGAACCATCGTGCTCCCTTGAGCTGATCGAAGAGGTCATCAATCCTCGAATGTGGATACATGTTCTTCACGGTCATCTGGTTCAGGCGATGGTAATGAACACATAGTCGCAAGATACTGTCCTCCTTCTTAGCGAACAATATCGGGGAAGCCCAGGGTGAAACCCTGGGTCGAATGAATCCCTTCCCCTGCAAGTCCTCCAGTTTTACCCATAGATCTTGAAGCTCAAGAGGATCCATCTGATATGCTGGAGTAGATATTGGGATTGTCTCGTGGTATAGGTCAATATAGAAGACTACCTCTTTGCAAGGATGTAGTCCTGGAACATCGTCAGGAAAAACTTCCGCATACTGATCCACTACAATAGGGAAACTCGGACTCCACATATCAACTGCTCCTAGGATGAGGCTAGCCAACTGATTAGTGATCGGCTGTCCTCTTTTCTATGTTAGTCTATCCTGCATTGCAAAGGCCCACTTCTCACCAGTGAAGGTGAACCTACTCCCATCTGTGCGGACACACCGCACTTTGCGCCCAATACAGTCGATCTGAGCATGGACCGTAGATAACAAATCCATGCCCAAGATCACGTCATAAGGCCTTGACACCGGTACAAGAAGATCCCAGCCGAAGTTCTCGCCTCCTAGTGTAAGCTCGCACTGCCGACATCAGTGTGTAATCATCGAGCCTTCTCTCGTAGGAGTCTCTAGCAGTATGGATCGAGCCAACGGCTCCGTCGGAAATTCCGAGCTCTGAACAAGGGAAACGACAATAAATGAATGACTCACTCCGGTGTCTATAATAACTGCAGCAAGGGTGGAGTAGACACAGATAGTACCTCGAATCATCTCAGGTGTGTCGTGGTCGTAGGCCTCCTCTGCCTGAAGCTGAGCCTGCCTCTATCCACCAGCTTTCTACGGTCAGGGTGGGCCTCCTGGTGTTGGTGGTGGTAGAGTCTCAAAGCGTCGCCCACCACATGCAGCCCGGCCAACTCCCCTACCTTGTCTGCCTACTCCCTGCGGACCACCACAGTCGAACCTATGCCTCTACCTAGGTGGTCCCTCTACCATATGCTCCTCCTCTGCATGGCTGGTCGGGCAGTCAGGAGCCATGTGGCCCTGCCCACCGCATGCATAGAACTACCTGCACCTCGTATAGATGGCTCTGTTTTGTGTGACTCACACAATCAAACATGTATCCTAAGGTCTTCCACCTGATGTTCTGGTCCGCTTGGACCTCTGTGACATCCGTCAACTGCCAGCTGCAGAAGACTCCGCTAGGTCCTGCCCTGCGGTAGGTCTCGCTGCTGGTGTAGGCTCAGCAAGAAAGCTCTCTGCAAGAATGGATCGCTCCAGTACTCCGGCCTGTGTCGGAATACTTAGGGAGATCATCGATGCCATGATATCATGCCTCGGTCCCTTCTCATAGGTCCAGACCCGAAATAATGGGTCTTGTACCATGTCATTGGAGTAGCGCGAGAGATCAGTAAATCTCGTCGAGTACTAGGCTACTGTCATGATGCCATGTCGCAGCTGTAGTAACTCCGGAATGCGGACCATATGGAGGGTGGTTGTACGAACTCCAAGCGGAAGAGGCTCTCGATGTCCGACCAAAGAAGAGATGCCTCGTCGTGCACCTGGAACATCAGGCTCCACCATCTACCTATTATCATGTGCAGGAGACTCGCCAAAAAATCACCATGAGATTCGATGGTGTCCCAACCAATCTGAAGACTCAAACAACTGCTGCCATCCAGTCCTCGGCTCCCTGAGGGTCTGTCTCTCCATGGAACCTATGCGGCCTCTGACACTAAAACTCTTGCAGTGCACTCAGGTGATGTGCACCCTCTGTTGCTGGGGCTAGTGGCATCGGTGTCTCGGTTGGTAGAGGTACCACCAGTGCCTCCGCTTTAATGGGCCCCTTCACCGAGGCCTCCTCACCCGGTGGGCTGCCATCTCGCACAAAACTCAGAACCCTAGCTGGCTACCGTCGTCAATCCATCGTGAAAGAAACAGGTGTTCCACGGTAAATACAGAATACCTGGTGAGCTGACACAATGTAATCACAAATAAATCTTTTGAAACACAAATGCAATCAATGTTTTTGTGCACTGAGTTGGAAATCAAAAGTCAGGGTCCTTGTGTATGGATACGTCGGCCGCCGCATCAACACTGGACTCCCTAGACTGATAACCACACTCAATACCTTTAACACTATTTATTCACACAGTAAAAATTATCATACTTGAGTTCTGCGATAGAACTGACTCCTTTGATACCAATTTGTCACGACCCGTCCTCGGGGCCTGTGCCGTGACTACCCCAAGCCCACCTTCCATAGGATAGGGTCTGATGACTAGCACCAAAGGCGTAAATCCCAATAAAAGGGAAGGAATTGCCTTTATATAAGTAAAGAAACACAAAAGAGTATGCAAGCTGAAGTAAACACTAAGTAAATTGAGTGAAAAAGTAAGTGCTGAAAAATAAGTTGGCCAGAATACAAACCTAACTGAAAGTACAGTACAACTGAAAAGGAAGTACATCAGCTGAAAAGTAAAGCAGCAACCTCCAAGTCGTCCTCCAGAGTTCCCGCCTGAAGGGTGGGTATAGATAGTCTTGTCGGTTCCTTGGGTCTGTCCGTCCGCTCCGTGTACATCCCACCTGATAGAGCACCTATGGGTACCGTCCCACTCTACACGCCTTAACCACGATCAGCGTTGTCTGTCTTCTGCAACCAACACAATGTAGTGGAGGCATAGCCAGTGTAGGGGTGAGTATACGATACTCAGTAGGGACCCTGAGACCCCCGAAGGTTTCCTAGAATCCACAAAGTATAAACTAGAAAGGAAAGACACAAACACGAAGTATCAACCAAATATACTTAGTTATATTCCCATACATATACCTAAGTCATCAATTCTAGATCAGCTCCGACACACGAGCCCAAGTTCATCCCAGTCCACATAGGAAATAACAACCCAATCCACACAGGAAAGCTGAACCCAATCCACACAGGATTGAAATTCAATCATATCGAAGGTAATGATTGAAAGTCAAGACTCACCTCACACATGTATACATTATTCTTAAAGAAAAATAAATGGTCAAATGTAGTTACTGATTCATCTATGATGGGACCCAAGTAGGATACTAGACCAGCTAAGTTGTCGGATCCACGTAGGATACTAGTCCAGCTACCCTATCGAACCCACGTAGGATACTACAAAAGAGGTCAATACTGTCGGACCCACATAGGATTCATGTACAGTTGTGATCACCGCCGAACCCACGAAGGATTCCAGTATGGTTTTCATCTTCATCGAACCCACAGAGGATTCTAGTACATTAGTCTTCATAGTCGAACCCATGGAGGATTCTAGTACGATAGCCATTGCAGTCGCAGCCAGCTCTAGAATTCCCACACCCAGCATACTCGATTCTGGGATGGTCCACTCCTTGAGTCAAAGGGATGGACACATCAACCGTCATGAAGACCATGGATGATGTATCCCAATGTTCTACCCCACATACCCAGGGAAATCCAAGCAAAACGTGCCCAAGTCACGGAGAACAAGACAACAAAGCCATTTTCCTAAAGTACACTGCGTGTAGGTAATCGATACACACCATGTCATCAGATACCACGTATTTCCCATGTGAAACGGCCCGTGTCGTAGGGATGGTCATGTAAAAAGTAAGTACATGGAATGTGGTATGGTAACATGTTGTGTCTTCAGTCCATGGGTATTGTCCGTGTACCACAACCTGTGTCGATGGGCTGTTTGTGTAAAAAGTAAATACACGGCGTGTGGTATAGTGACACACTGTGTCCAAACTTCTGGGGTCGGCTCCGTGAACACTGGCCAAGCCTAGATGTGTGGTGGAGTACATGCTCGTGTACTCCACCCCGTGTCCGTGTATTCCAAGAATACACGCCGAGTCATACTGAAGCCACCTCTGCCATGGTGAAGGAAGTACACGCCGTGCCTCTTGGTCGTGTAGTTCTGCCCATGTCCGTGTATCTGCCCGTGTCAGGAAAATTTCCTTGATTCACTGCTCAAGAATGGTTGGAGGACACCATACAACATGAACAGCAGAGGAATCAGACTGTGTTAGTTTGGTCCAGTTCCTTCCGCACTAGTTTTATAGAAAAAAGGTTTAGAGAGAAACATCAACATGGATGGAAAATCAATATTTCACAATTCAAAACACACCCCTACCTCGAAGGAAGTTGCGGGTTTCAAGCACCGCGAATGATGGCGTCGATTTTGTCGTCTTCGGTGTCTCCTTCCTTGTCGCAGATGGAGAAGAGAATGGAGAAACCGAGCCACCGAGTCGACATTCTTCATTGGAGGGTTGGCATTCTTTGTTGAAGGGTTTCGTTCTTCACGGGAGGATGAAGTCATTTCAATGAAACTTGAGCTCTCTCCTCCAATACTTAACACAAAGAGCCAACTCCCAAATAAAATAAGGCTCCTCCTTATTTTATTAATTCATTCCATGCATTTAAATTTTTAATATTCAAACCCATCACCCTCTTAATTGATTATGTGTTTTGTAATGATTTAATGTGGAAGAGGAGATGCCTTAATTAATGAAGGAAAGGTGAGAGTTACTCAAATTAAGGGGGAGTTAGGGAATACAAAGAGATGGGGCTCATGTAGGCCCCACCTCACCATTATCCTCTCAAAGGTAGTTTGTAACAAATGGGTCCCACCCCAACTCCCTACTTAGGATATAACCATGTAGAATAGGAATAAAATTTGTACCACAAATTTTATTCAATTATTTATTAATCCCCTAAATTAAACTCCTTCTCCCGTTCAAACGCATCTACAGTAAAAGTCCACTTAAGAAATTATTGGTGTTGTGGTTCCATCTGTGCCCTTGGATTTCAATTCTGAGAACCGGTTCAAAAGATATAAAAACCTGCTCGTTTGTTCACTGAACGTAACCGATCTAAACTTCGTAAATTGATTTCGGGCACACCGGGCCTCAGAATTAGGTGCCATCAGAAACTATGTACTCGTAAAATCCCAAAGAAAATAAGAAAAAAATTTCCTTGAAATTTACAGGTCTTTACATGGATCCCTCCCCCAATGGTCATATTATTTCTTGAATCTTGGAGGCACCAGTACACGTGTCACTCAAACAACAGTTAATTAGAAACAGATTTCATGGTATTCTTTGATTACTATAAAAGGGGTAAGTAAAATATGGTTTCTTAAAAAAATCCAATTTTAGGAATCTGTGAACAAAATAATGTTCGGAGTCTATGTAGATGAACTCATAAAGACTATAAATCATGAATATTAATATTCTATTTTTCATGGAATTCAGAAGAAGAATTATATAGATTTCGGAGTCTGAATTCTAAGGAATTTAGAGTTAAAATTTTACGGAATTGAGAACCTCAATTAAGAGGAATTCAGAACTAGAATCCATAATAATTTATAACCTAAATTCTATGGAATCGTAATGTGAATTCTAAGGAATTCATATTCTAAATTCTGAGGAATTCATAATATGAATTTATAGGAATTCGTAATCATAATTCATTTGAATTCAAAGTCTAAATTCTAAGGAATTCAGAGTCTGAATTCTAGTCAATTCAGAGTCTGAATTTTAGTAAATGTGGAGATAAAATTTCAGAAAATTTTACACTCGAATTTCGAATAATTCGGAGTCTAGATTTCAGAAAATTCAGAATCTGAATTTCAGAGAGTTCATCATCTGAATTCCATAGATTTCAGAATCCTATTTTCAAAGAATTCAGAATCTGAATTTTAGTGATTTTAGAATCTGAATTTTAGAGAATTTAGAATCTAAATTTCAGAGAATTCATAATCTGAATATCAGATAATCAGGAATATGAATTTCAGAGAATTCAGAATCTAAAAAAATAATACTCTATATCAAAGGATTTATAGGATTCTGAGGTTTTAGATAAGAAAACGATTATTAAACATTATAAAATAAAAGGAATTATAAATATGTGAACATTGATGTGAATAATGAAAACAAAAATATGGATATAATTTCTTTGGGGAAGGAAAATTTTATTTATTAAGATAGATCTGCAGTTGTAAAAAATTTTCCTTGAGATATAGTGTTTGTGATTATCAACATATAAAGGTATAGAAATTTCATAAAGAACCCTTATTGATTCAAAAAGTTATTGCTTATGACATGATTATGATAACCATTTATTTTCATGGTTAATATTTATGTTTATTTTATTCATTTTATTCTTCACGGGTCACACAAATTCATGAAAATTTTATGAATGGGGCACCTTAATTGTGCTTCAATTCAATGGATAATTTTTATTACCATGAGATGTCATCTATGGGATTTTGGAGTAAACCAAATCCATTATGGGACATTCCCCACAATGTGATATATTCTAGGAAGATGGACTTGACTAATGTTTATGTCATTTTGTATTTTTCATTGACATTCTTCTATTTCCATGACCATAGGATTCCATGATCTATGTGTTATGATTCCATTTTATTATTCATGTTCCATAACATTGTATTTCATCATACTATTCCATGTATCCCATGTTTTATTCTTTATTACAATGTTTATTCCCATAAATAGATTTTTATCTCATCCCATTGTTCATGTATTCCATAGGATATTATATGTAGACTTAATAACTCAAAGGATATTATTATCTCATTATGGATATTATATAAAATTTAATTTTTCTTGGTTTCATGTTTCCTCATTATGTATAAAATCTTTCAAATACACAAGACTCTACCATCATTGGTTTTTATTTTATTCTTAAATATACTTAAAATCATTTAGTAGTATTTAAAGAATCATAGGGTCACATTAGTTGGTATTATAACACAATCTTGTTAATTTTAGATACTAATAAAAGACAACATTATTAAGAACCCAAGAGATAATTCTACAACCATGGATAACCTATATTTATTCCTCGAGAATAATATTTTGTGGTATAATTTTTATTTATATATTTACCATATATGTTCAATGTTTCATTTTTATATTACTATTAAATAAGCATTAAACCCCTTAATTGTGTTTTATTCTTCATTATTAATCATGGAAAATTAGATAAACCATTCCAATAGTCACTGTTATTGGAAATTTGATAGTTTTTCTAAAGAAGATTAAAATATTGTGGGAATTGGAGTTTAACAATTCATGATAGTAAAATTCTATCGGGCTTATGTAATGAATAATATCTCGAATTGTGTATAATATCCCCTCTAATGAAAAATTATGTTGATGTTGACCCTTTGGTGAAAAAAATGGATTCCACTATTTTGTGGATCTTTTAATCCCCTTGTAGAATACCAATGTAGTATCTATATTTAGAATGTATTATATGTCCACCATTTATCCAAAGAAGATAAATTTTTTATGGGGATAAATCTATTTAATGAAGAAGCTAATCAGTGGTGAACAATGATCAAAAGTAAATTGTCTAAGGAGAAAATTTATTGTATGGATTGGGATTCATCAATAATGGAAATAAATCCAAACATCCTACATGTCAAATGTAAGGGAAGAAGCATATGGGAAACTACCTCAGGGGAACATGGAGATGTTTCAGATTTGGAATTGAGGGGAATCAGTCTAATTTTTATGGAAGGGATATGGAGAAGCTGAAAAATATGGAAGTAGAAATTAAAGATATGATCAACACTAGATCTGTACTGAATTGTTTCAACTACAAGGTACATGGAAATTATGATACCAAATTCCCTATGCCAGTGGTTTTTTTGAGTCAATCAAAAATAACAACTTCAATGGAAACAAGCGAGTACACATGATACCACTACAACTAAGGTGGAGCCCAAATATGATGTGATAATACCTATTATTTTTATTTTTTCATGAACAGATAACATGCTATTTCATTCTATATCCATGTATCCTTTCGTATAATTAATGTTAATTATAAAAATTCAATTTCCACAAAAACAAATAAAGGTTGAGTTTCCTTTTAGAACAAGACATTGAGAAATTATTCTATCTAAAGTATATAAATCCTCCACAATTAGTTTTTTGGGACTGAACCTCCCATGAAAATACCATGTTAGTTGTTTTAGTAATTTTTGATTCTATATTCGACTTGGATTTGATATCATTATTCAAATACCACGTCAAATGTCGAGAGAGGAAGAGTACTCATCAAATACCGAGGCAACCACCAATTTTGTACACGTGAAAGTGGATGATCAATAACCTCTATAATTATCTTCTCAATCCTTGATATTTTTACATTATTATTATGAATATCATTATTAAATGATTGATTGAAGAAGATAATCATTCTCGAAGACATTAAAACTATAAGGGAAAACATTAATGTGTTCCCCATTGAATATTTCAGTCTTTCTAATAACAAAGAGGTTGAGTTTTCAATTGAACATATCCCCAGAATATTGTCTATATCAAACACCACTTATATAATAGTGACCATTGAGTTATAGAACTAAAATCGAAGTTACGATAGTACCTATACAAGGTTTTAATATGAATAAGTACTTCACCATGGGGTGTGCCAGTCTTAGTTCATGATATCACCAATTTAATGTGAGGAAGTGAGATATTCCATTCACATCATTTTGAATGAGGTATGGGAACTATGATTTCATAATGATTACAATTATAATAAAAAAATTCCAAAAAGTTTCATCCTATTAATTCATATATTTTTTATAGAATTCATTGACAAATTTGTGATAGTCATTATATAGTATAATCTAATATACTCCAAGATAAGGGATAAACATGTGGGGAAATTGTATAATATTTTATATATATTATTAATGGAGATTATATATGTAATTTACTGTAAATGTGATTCCTCAATGGAGAAAGTATCTATAGGGGTGAGTTATCACATGCAATTGGATAACTATGGACCCTTTTATCAAAAAGGAAACAGAGGAGTGTCCAAAATAATGCATCTCTAACAGAGATAAATATTTTTTTATTGATGGGTATTACTAAGGATTGTTAAGGTAATTATAATGATTTTAAAACCCACTAACCATGATTACATGAATGGGGGTAAATTTTTTCTATACTTGTGTATGTGAAGGCTACTTCAAATAGTCAAAAAATATTCTTGTCACTATACTTGTACTCACACTTTAGAAAATAGGGGAACCCAATGTGGTGTACATTTATGCTTCAAATTTTGTTTTATGCTATGTACTGATGTATAATGAAAAATATGTATCTTATTCCCCAATGATACTAAATGTTCATAAGGAAAATTGTCCAACACATGATATGATGTTGATGGTATGATCTTTACATTGAAAATATATTGGCATTTTCAATAGGGATAGAATTGTAAAAAACATAAAAATCATAGTAGTCTCAAATATATATTCACGAAGAAGAAGATAAATAGGCATTATAAATGATGATTAGAGGTCATCATGGATTAAAACATCTTAATATACTACCATGCTAGTAAAGAACATAATTTTGGGAATTCTTTAAGTAGAAAGGATCATCCAACATCCTCAATGATGTGAATAGATGAGGATGAAATATTCATAGATATTAAAATAATGAACATTTGTATCATTAATCAAGGAAAAATATACATTATCAAATGGTTGATCAAAACATCCCTTATGGATAAAATAAATGGTGATCAATGAAATGTGGTGTAAAATTTAAATAAGGTTGATATAATCGGAAAAAATAAATCCTATGAGTTAGAATTTATTGAATAATGAGTCATAATATTTGGGAATTGATTATGCGTAACATCACATCCAATGAAAATATATGATAATAGGAATTAAAATCATTTCTCAGCAATCTCTATTCACCCATGGAGTGTAAAGATGTATCGTGATATTAGAGAGAACAATTGGTGAGAAAATTTGAAGAAATAAATCACTAAATATATATCAAAGTTCTAGGAATGTCAAATATGGAAAATAAAAGGGGAAAATATGTGGGATATTGAAAACATTACTCATTCTGAAAATATGGGGGTGTTTAAATCATTACTCATTCTAGAGGATTAATTTCTATATGAGATTTTATGGATCCTCTTTAAATGAAGGATAACGATATCAAAATTTAAGACATATCACTGGATCAACATGAATGGTACACATCATTGAATTGTTAAGGATTAATTTTATACAACTATCAATATTATCAAATTAAAATTTGATATTCAACTACAAGTTCTGGAGAAATTACACACATTTTCTAAACACTAAGCTACATTTCATACAACATTTCATCCTCATATTGATTTCCCAACATAGAAGAATATTCAAATATATCATTACATGTTGAGTGCATATTAAATAGACTTCAGAGCACAATGGGTCTATCATATACCTCTTGTCAAATTATCTTACCACAATATTTTCCACTCAAGAATCCAAATAGATCTATATTAATATCCTTATGGGAATGATATAGAACATATACATTATGGAATGAAGTCTGATAATTTAAGGTACTAGGACTTGAAATGATCATGGAAATGGAAGAAATGGTGAAACCCATTCATCCTCAAATCAAGATATCCCCAAGTCGAAAGAATAGATATATAGAAAATTGACAACCAAAACATTAGATTATTATTGGAGACATGGTATTCTATATTTCTCTAAGGAGTAGGATCATGGTATTGGGAAAAAATAAAATTTAAATAATAAGCACATCATCCCCTTCTAGATTATTGATTATGTTGGAGTTGTAGACTATTTACTAGAACATACACCAACCGTTTCTCATGAAAATGATGGATTCTATGTATCCCTCCTGTGGAATGAAAAATCAAATCCATCACCTGTACTGAATTCATATTTGGTATAGTTTCAAGATGAGATATCTTATAAGGAGTACCTAGTGATGTTTTTAGACCATAGATATAATGTGATACGCTACAAGAAAATCCACCATGGAAGATTTTAAGAGTAGGACCATAGGTATAAAGGGGAGGCATTTGAATTTTTTGAAACAATTATGGAGAATAACACTCACATGTTTTAACCATATTATGTAGAATGAATTTTCAAGGGAGAAATTTTTAAAGGGTAAGAATGTAATGACCAATATTTTTATCAATTGAATTTCCCAAATTATAATACATTTATATAGTATATAACACATAAATATTATATTGAACCCAATAAAAATATTATTCCCATAATTGATGAAATAAATAAGTCATACAATTAGAAATTAAGGAACCCATACTGATAGAATAGTAATGTAAGCATTTTAATATTGATTCAACCATAAAGAATTGTACCCCAAACCAAAAAAATATTAACCTTGCATATGATAGTAAAAATATAATTTTGTTATATTATAAATTAATATATGATATTTTTATATCATGGATAAGTAAATAATTTTTTTAAATGACTAATTAATTATCAGTATTTTCATAAAACATAAATGTTTACTTCAAATATAATAACTAATATAATGATATAATTTATAATTTATTTTAATTAAATTGTTATATAAATTAGTATTTTATTTCAATATAAATTTATGAAAATTTTATGACACCATATTTTTTTATAATTTTCATAAATTTGGTTATAATATTAAAATTGGTATTTTTTTGAATAACTAATGATTTTAAATTATTTTTTTTATATTTAGAAAATTATTTTCATTAAATGAATTGAATTTTTTAAATATATGTGTCAATTAATTATTAGGGTTAATTTTTCAATTTATAACAGATATTTTGTTTTTATGTGAATAGTGAAGTACAATAACTTTTGGTATATATCATTTCAAAGAAAATATGAAATATTTTGAGTCATGGATGACATAATCAACCTGTAGTTTGAAAAAAATACTTATTTATAGTAATTAGTCACAAGGATCAACACTATTGATTTTAAATATCAAAAATAATTAACAAACAAATAAAATAACAAAAAACGTCCCTCTCTTCCAACTATAAATATTGTCTGTTGCCACCTCGTCTCCCCATACCATCTATGATTTTCATAATTAATATATTCTAACCTATTTTTTATTATTTTATTTTCCCCATTCCATTTTTTTTTGTATAACCAAAGTACTGGTTAGACATACCATAAGGAGGTTCTCAATGAGACATTATTCGGATGGTAAAATCTTCAACCTTTGCATTTTAAATTCATTATTTTTCCATGTCATCCATTATACTACTATCCAAAGTTTCATTATAACATCTGTATCATATATATAATAGTGTTATATTTTATTATTGGGATCTAAAAAATCAAAAATCATCCCTTCCATTTTTATATTAAAAATAAAAAAAACTATCATGATGTGTCGATTCACCACATTCATAGATGAATTTTTTTTTCTGACATCATGGATTGATTAAAATAAATTATAATTATTTATAAATATTATTAAATTTATATTAATGATTTTATATGTCCTAGTAATAATACATATTCATAATATTAAATAATAATAGAAAATTACTTCATGTTGATCAAAAGTTCACCCAAATAAACTAACACTCTTCATTAACATTTTATCTCATGAATCATTCTCATATCTGAAAAAATGATATATGGGACAATTTAAAATTAAGTATTTTTGTAAATTTCAAATAATTAAAATTATTTAGTTTTGATTCATTTTGAAAAAACTCCCATTATTATACTTGTGGGAAATGAAAAAAAACCTGAAACAAACACACCCATAAAAAAAGAATTAAAACATTATAACTCATCAAAATGATTGGAAATGTACATAATAAAATTACGATAAATCATATACTTGTTGAATATTTTATTAATTAATTAATTAATGGATATAATTCAATTTTCTAAGACATTAATTTAATTTCCAGAATTCTTTTGGACATAAGGTAAGGGATCTCTTCGAAAAATCATTTTTCCATCAGGTTATGCTTTCTCTCTCTTTACACCATTATATTTATTCATTATTTTTATATAATCCTACTAAAATATGATTATATGTAATTAAATATTATATTTAGACCTATTAATCATGAAAAAACTATCTTATATCATTTCCGGTTTAATAAAATCAATTATTTGTTTTTCCTTGTTAAAGGCACTAAAATTTATTTCCTTAAACCACACTAATGTCAATTATTTATAAAGTTTCTTAAACACTATTTTTATATGGTTTCAATTTAGATAGATATAAATTATCATAATAGATCCCTATTTTGGATTTTTAATTTCCATGTATGATTTAAATCCATTTTTCTATAGAATCAATTATGATATTCCCATTAGTTATGCTTAATGACATGATTTCGATACCCATTTTTTCATGGGTAGCAATTACGTTTTTTATTATATTTCACTCTTCATGTTCCACACATATTAATGATCTTTTTACATTGGTTGATAAAATATATCACTATAATTAATTCATAAATGTTTCATCTCATGAGATCTCATGATTGCAACTATGGAGTAAGCCTTATCCATTTTGTTAGTTAGTCCACCAAGTGATATAACCGTGGAAAATATCATTGACTCATGTTTACTTCATTTAGTATATTGTATCTGTATTCCAATTATTACATGAATATATGAATCCTGGTTCTATTTGTTATTATTCGATCTTTATGATTCAGGTTCCATGGATTTTTATTTCATCTTTTTATTCCTATTATCTAATGTTCTATTCATAATTAAATAGTTTAATCCCTTACAAGGATTTTTATCCCATTATTTTGTTCTTGTATTCCCATGGATATTAATTAAAATATTATTTTTTGTTGGATTCATGTTTTCTAATTATGAACAAAAATGTCCAAATACACTAGACTCAATGATCCTTATTTTATAGTTGATAGTGAAATATACTATAAAGTTTTTAATAGTGTGGGTAAGAGGATAGGTTTTATATGTTTGATTTCAAAGCATAGTATAATTATTTTTGGATATTAGGACTAGAAATAATTGTAGAGAACCCTAAGGATTATTCTATCCCCATGGATATCCTAGATTTAATCTTCTGGAGTCACATTTTAGGATATTCATATCATTTACATGTTTATTATTATATGTTCAATGTTTTATTTTTATATTACCATTATATAAGTATTAAATCCCATGATATCCTTTTTCTATTTCATAATTAATGTTGGAAAATATGTGAACGTATTCCAAAAATAAATTTATTGAAATTTATCAAAATTTACCCAATGAAATACCAAATATAGTGGGAATTGGATATCAAAACATTATGAAATTAATATTTCGACTAGATGATGTTATTAATAATATAGATAATTTTATTAAATAACAACTTTTTATAATGAAAGTGGATTTTTTGGTTGATCTATTATGTGAAATTGGCCTCCTATATTTAGAAGATCAGTTAATCAGATCATCACAGAACAATTGATTAACTATATTAAGAATATATT
Organism: Viscum album; assembly: GCA_963277665.1. NCBI lineage: Eukaryota > Viridiplantae > Streptophyta > Magnoliopsida > Santalales > Viscaceae > Viscum > Viscum album. The sequence goes on from OY728145.1 coordinate 1,899,095,865, forward strand.
ATATGACCATTAAATCCCAAAACAATATAATGTTATGTTAACGGTCTATCTTTTTCATGGAGGGGATGATCGTTGGCAGGCACTGGTAAAAAATATGTTGTTTATGGTGATAATTGATTCCATGAATTGGGATGCAATCATGATAATATTTTTCATTATTTATTTTCTCTGAACTCTCCATCATAAAAGGGAGAGGGAGTTCCTTGAACTGATGTTAAAGGGATATGTGTATATTGAGTCATAAAAGATAAATTTTAACTTTATTTCATGTCACACCTATAGTTTTTTCCTATACATATATATCATGTTGGATTTCATCTTCATAGAACTAAATTGAGTTTAACATGGGAGGATCAACAATAAATACCATTACAGAAATAAAACCCAATATCCTACATATCAATAGTGAGGGATGAATCATCCTATAGAATGATTAAAGGGAACTAGGAGATGATTCAAATGTGGAATAGAGGGGAATCATGATAATTTTTCTAGAAGGAATATGGTGAATCCAAAAAATGTGATACAATAATGGAAGTTTGACGTCAAAACATAACCCATAATGTATTGTTTTAACTTTAAGGAACATTGTAATTCTTTGGTCCTATTCACTAAGCCAAGGGTTTTTAGAGGAAATCAATAATAACAACCTAAAAAATAATGTAGGTAGTATGATACTACTACTTCTTAGGTGGATACATAAAATTATACGGTAATAGGCACTCTGGTTAGTCATTGAATAACAAAGAACATACTATTTGATAATATTTATATAGATTCAGGAATATCATTCAAGTTGGGAAGAATAATTAAAACAACAACTAAATTGTGAAGGGTGAGTTACCAATGAGAAAAAATGGGGGAATTATTTCATCCAAATAATATAACTCTTCCCTAGTTTCTAATTATGGACTGAACCTCCCACAAAATATCATGATACATATTTTAGTGGAGTCTGATTATATATTATGTATTTATTGTCTATCATTATATAAATCCAACATCAACTATCTGTATTGGGATATCAGTCTTCACATCATGAGAGAATCACCAATTCATTATATGTGATAGATGATGATCAATCTTCTCCACAATAATCAAATTAATTATTGATATTGTTAGGTGTTGAGAAAAAATTTTCTTCAATAAATGATTGTGACAAATGGGAAAATCATGATTTAATGCATACACATTATTAGGGTATACACTGATGTGTTATACTGAATAATTGTATTGTGTTTCACCGAAACAATTAGATATGATATAAATGTGACCTATTACCATTTTTTCCTTTACTGAATAATCTTTATAGAATGGATACCTTTGTGTTGTTTGAATGGTAGATCAAGTTAAAGAAAACCCAGACAAGGGGTATATATTAATGAGTTCTTCATTATGAGGTTTTCTGGTCCAATTTGTCAGGAAGAAGTTGGGATCAATGTGCCTTTGATTAATAATTTACCACTCAACAAAATCTCATTAACTAAAAATAACTCCCTCCCTATGATATAAGAGTTGTTGAATTATCTATTATCGGCCATGAACTTATCTATGGAAGATGTTCAGATGGGATATGTACAATTAAATGTGAAAATAAATATATTAACAATAATTAAATTGGAATGTGATATGGACACTATGATTTCATAGTGATTCCCTTTAAAAAATATAATTGTCAAAAAAAATCATGGAATTAATTAATAGAGTCATTATATTTTACTTTGTATTTTTTTCAATATATATTTTCTTCTAATATACTATAAGTAGAAATATGAAAAGGATGGGAATTTTAATATTATTATTTATTCATTTAAAAGTGATATGAAAAGTACAGTAAATGTTAGTATTAGATGGAGGAATTACCATTCTTGGGGAATGATGTCCCTAGAAAACCAATATATATAGACCCTTCAATGTAAAAGTAAACAATGAAGAGGACTAAACCAGCATTCCAAATTGAGATCAGTAGATTCCATGGTCAACAAAGGTATAAAAAATTATTTTTTAGGATCTTATCATGATTTTCATACCTACTAACCAAAATAAAGCATACGGGGGTACATTTTTTCTAATCAAGTGAATGTAAAGACTTCTTCCAAGAGTTGAAAAGGTGTCTTATCACTACACTAGTACTCATACTTCTGAAATGTGGGGGTACTCTTTTCAGGTATAAATTGATTGTCAATGAAGGGATTATGGTATGTACTTATGTAAATTTTTATAGTGATATACAATTACTCAAGGTAATTTATTATTCAAGAGAAAGAAAACTATTTTGTGTAAGATATGGTGTTTTAGACTCTGATATTCATGTTGTAAGTTAGGTAGTGTTTTCTCTATGGGTATAATTGGGAGATATATACTAATCATAAGATTCTGAAATATATATTCACTCTAAATGGGGATAATATTCACTAGAAAATATGGATAGATCTCATCATGTATTCCATCTTCTCAATCCACTACCATCCTTGACAAAAAAATAAAGTATCTGGTTACTTATGTATATAGAATCCTACAACATTATTAATGATGAGTATTGAGAATGATTGATTGATTATATATTTCTAATGGATTGGCATGTGAATCCTTAATAATTGAACATAGTCACTCTTTATTCATATTAATGATCAACCATCCCTTATAGAAAAAAATTTGATGCTTGATGAAATGTTTTTTAAATTAAGAAGAAGGATGAAGCTATCTGAAAAGTTACGTTCTCGTATTTAAAATTTGATGTGGAATGAAAAATAATATTTTTCATAGGACTATGTCTACCATCTAATTTAGAGATAAATAAAAAGAATATGAGTGATGTGTATATCTAAACCTTCTATATTCACCGAGGGATTAAAAAGATTTAGTGAGATCATTGAGAGAAATATTGGTGGGAAAATATGAAGAAGCATATCACTGGACAGACATTGTTGTTCATGGTATGATAGAAATTGTGTGGATAAAAGGAAATATACTATATTGGTGATTCAAATATTACCCATACTAACATGGAAATGGAAAACATCACCATATAATTTCTCAATGAACTTTTGAGGAAATCTAAAGGGATAATGATATGTTAGTTTTTCTTGAATCATCTTATAATGATTTCTCATTTTATTTAAATTATAATGTACAAAACACAAGATCACCATGAACAGATATATATTAATAATGTGGAATTAATAAATGGAGCACCATTATAAATAAATTACTTAATCAAGATCCTAAAATCAACTCCATGTTCTCATAAACTCTCAAACATGCGCTAAACACTGTGTTCAACTATTGTACGCCATATCATCCTAAAACTGATGGATAATCCTTAAAGACTATTCTAACATAATATGAGACATTTTTAGAATGTTATATGGACATCAATGGAGTATGGGACCACAATCTAACTCCAAAAAAGTTCTCTTATAACAATAGTTACAAATCAAATGACGAAATGGATCCATATCATTCAGTTATTGAGAATAGATTCAAAAAACAATATTTCTAGGATGATGTTATGGAATGTAAGATGCTACGAATTGAAATGATTTATAAAATGGTATAAACGGTGGAAACCATTCATCGCTACATCATGATATCCATAATTTGATAGATGACATATTCATATAATCATCGATGATATCTTGTTATTATGTTTATAGACTTAGTATTCTTCCTTATATCAATAGAGAGGAGGATCTTCATATTTAGGAAGAATGTAAACCAATATCCCATGTAAATAATCCCTTTTATGTTTCTAGATCATGGTGGAGTAGTGGAATATCAACTAGGACATACACTAAACAAGTTTAATGTACATTATGTAATACTTGTATCCCACTTTTGGAAGTTCATACCATATCACTCATATGTATTGAATGTAGATATGGTACAATTGAAAATGATCTATTGCAAAATGAAAATTTGTTAAAAATATTAGAAAGTAGAGACATTGTTTTTCCAATAGGAATACTCACCTATTAAATGTGTTATGGTAGATCAATAATTATTCATATGAAACATGGGAACTGAAGGATGTGATTAAGGGGAAGTACCCTATCTTATTTTTACCTTCGATTGAAAAAATAAATTTCAAGGCCGATATTTCATAAGTGGAAAAATGTATATAGAATAAAATTATCAATAAAATTTCACCCTTTATAACTATCTTATATATTTTAAAACACATAAATCACATATGGAAAAAAAATCATTATTCTCATGTGTGAAGAATGAAATAAGTGGGATATATAGGTATGAAAGAACCTATTTTGATGGAATAGTAACCTAACCATTTGAATTAAAACATGAAAATAAAGAATTGTAACCCAAGAAATATAATATTAACCTCACCAATGAATGTATAAAAATAATTTAGGTGTATTATAATGTAAAAATCATATTTATTTATCGAGGTATATGTTATTTTTTTTACAATGATAAATTAAGTTTTGGTATTTTTATAAAATGTAATTGTATAATTAAAATCATATAATTAATATAATGATCAAAAATAAAATTAATTTCAATAAAATATGTTAATAAATAAGTATTTTTCTCTTATGATGATAAGTTAATTTTATGAGACACTAATTATTTTTTAAACGTGTCATAAAATTGGTTATAATATTAAAATTGGTATTTTTTTGAATGAATTGTGATTTTAATTAAAAAATATTTTTTACATATTTAGATTTTTTATATAATTCGGAATTTATATATATGTAAATGTAGGAAAATTTTTAGGATTAATTTTTTTATGTAATTATTTAACTTTAGGTGACATGTGAAATATGGAAATTTGTAGTATTTAATATTTCAACAAAAATATAGAAACTTTTGAGTGTTGGATGATGTAGGACCCATTTAGTTCAAACTCCCTGGAACAAGTTACTTTACATAGTAACAATAATAAACATTATTTATAGTCTTGTGGAGAAATAAAAAACAAATAAATAAATAATTCAAAACACCCTTCCCATGCCATTACAAATACCACCCGTCTCCACCTACTTTCTTAAATCATTTTATTTTTTTGAGAATTCTTAATTTTATCTCAATTATAACCATATTTATATTCTTTATTCTATATTATCCTTTTTCTCACCGAAATATGAATTCATTTATCCATTAAAATTTTCTTATGTAGGTGATATTCAAGAGGTAAAATCATCCACTTTTCAATTATATCATCGTTCTTTTTTTTACCAATACCATTCATCCAATTTCAAAAGATACATGATATATATTGTATCATACATATACTATAATATTATTATGTTAATTGTATATCCAACATAAAATATCTTTTCTTCTCTTTTTATCTTTATAACAAAAACATCTCTCAAGAAGAATTGATTCGCAACCTTTGTGGATGACATTTTTTTATACTTTTGACCTCAAGGATGATCATTAAGAAATTTTAAAGGTTTAAGAAGATAATAAAATTTATATAAAAACATTTTAATCTCCTGTAAATGATATATATTCATAACATTAAATAATAATACAAACCTATTTCTTAATAATCGAAGATTCACAACCAAAATAATGTACTTCGTTAACATGTTATCTAATTAATCATTCACATATCAGATTAAATATATATATGGTACCATTTAAAATTATTTTGTTACAAAAATATTGAATACCTTCAATATTTATTTTTTTAATTTTAGGTGAAAATAACTCCCACAATTAAACTCATGCAAAACTATCTCAATCAAATAAAACAAATGCACCTGAAAAACACAAAATTAAATTTAAAGACTCACCAAAATAACAAAAAATGAATGTAATAAAATTATAATAAAAAGAAGACTTGGTGAATTTTTTATTAATTAATAATTTATGGTAATTATTTTTTATACAATAAATTTAGTGGAAGATATGAATTCTTTCAAACATAAAGTAAGGGATTTCTCTAAAAAAAATCCATAAGGTTTCACGTTTTCTCTCTATACCCAAATATAATTCTTCACTATTATTGTATACCACATATAAATTATTTGAATATTTTTCTAAGAAATTTATCTAGATTTATTAACCCCTCTTTGATGTGGAAATACATGTTTTATATGCATGCTTCTCGATTAATCCTAATAAGAAGTCCTGATTAAGGGGAACTTCTATATTTCTTATCCATATTAAAGTCCACTCAATATTCATTTTCAATCCACCACTAAAATTATAAAATTATTAATTTTATCAAGAAAAAATATCATATTTAATATCTATATTTAAACAAAAAATTATTACTTTTCCCTTTTCAGATATTCTTATATATTTTTCCATAAACTGCTCTAAAGTGGACCATTTCTAAAGTTTCTTAAATAGTATTCTTATATGTTTTCACTTAATTTGTAATTAATTTATCACGATCTATCCCAATATAATATTATTAATTTTTATATATTCGTTTAAATAATTATTTCATGGACACTATTTTGACACACCAATTTTTTATACCTTATAACATGATTATGTTACCAATTTATTTTTAATGGGAAACCCTTATGTTTTTTTTCATATTTTTGATTCATCATGTAGTAAACTTATGAATGAACATGTTATGATAGATATTCCCATATATCACTCCATTTCATTTAGTACGTTTTTGTCTCATGAGACATGATGAATTGAATTTGGGACAATACAAAATTTATTTTACGACTTTCTCCACCATGTGATATTGACTTTTGAGTTAGACTTGAATCATGTTTATGAACTATTTTATGTTGCTTCCACATTCCATTGTTTCCATTAACATATAATTTTAGGAACAATGTTTTATCCTTCCATTTGATTAGTAATGTTCCATGAATTTTTATTTCATCTTTTTATTCCTTCAAAGCAACAGTATATGATTATTCATGTGTTTATTCCATTACTGGTCAAATTAGATAATCCCCTTATTAATGTTTTCCCCAATATATATAATTTTGATGTAAGTGTTAAATGGATATTTGGATCTCATTATCGTGTTTAAATAAAATATGATTATATTTTGGATTAATGATTGTTAATTAATTACCTAATATTACAAAAACACGAGACTCCATAATAATTATTTGGTATTTGGTGGTTTAATATTCAAAAAATCATGTAATAATATTTTTAAAAATCATGGGTATAAATATATATTTTAATATCTTGAAAATTTCGTAATAAGAATACATTTTATATGAATAGAGTCACTATTTATGTAATGTAATTATAGAATAAAACACCACTACATTGGTAATATTAGACCATTATGTATAATATGATATCTGATTCAAAAGAAAATTAATAAATAAAACAATTCATAATATATTCATTGAAAAATGATCATATTATCAGTATATATTATGTGTTGGGGTATATTTCTATTGAACCATACAATATACTTGATGACCTCAACAACTGGATCATAGCCTATGAATCTCATTTATTAGAGCATCTGACATATATAAAAACCTTGGTATTTTCAATAATTAATCCCAAAAGGTTTCCATTAACTAATTAATGATATGAAATTCTTATTTTAGATGTTCAATTTCATTAATATCAGGACCCAAACCTTGATCACCAAACCACCTCTTAAAAATCTCACTATTACACAACTTACCATTATTGAGATCACTTGTGTAGTAAGGGTTTACGCACCTCAACCATCATAGTATAAATATTTATAATTTATTTACAGTAAATTAATAATTATATTTATTCCATATGTTATTACTTTTAAAATTGTTATATAATTATTTTTATATAAAATATGTTTTAATCAAAAAAAATATGAAATGTATTTGGGGGTAATATTAAATTTCAATTATGACATTCATTTTGGATTATTTTAATATTTTTTTTGAACTATGTGATTTTATAATAAATTATTATTAATAAATATTAAAAATTAAATATAATTGTTAATATAATTTTACAAAAATAAAATTTAATTTTTATAAGGGTCATAACATTATTATAGAAAAAATATACTAATTATTAACAAATCAATATTTTAATTAGAAATTTATATATCTCATATTTTTTAATTAATTTCATAAAATAAATATTATTTTTTGAATCATCACATAAAAATTATCTAGTTGTGAACTTTTCATAATTTTTTGAGATAAAATGATTTTTGGTAAAAAAAAGTAAATATGGTATTAAAATATTGTATGTTTCCAAACATCATAATTTTTAAAATATAATTAATATGATCATTAAATGGTATCCACCGACAAATATATATTTACAAATTAAAATAATATATTTTATATTATTTATTTTATTTTATAAATCCTTTACGAGTCCTCAAAAACCAATAGTATGTTTCGGGAATTTTAAAACAAGTATTTATAAAAATGACTCACCTCTACATAACCAGAGATATTATTCTGATTTTCATGTTTCATATACATATAAAATATTAAAAACCACTCCACATTGGAAAAATCATTGGAGAAAACATTTTATGGGATTCTGTTTGGAATACATTATTATATAGAGTCCAAAACCTATATATGGAAAATAATAAAAGGCTCCCCTCAGTTCCTTTATTATCCTAATAATGATAAAATTCCATTTCACTATAAACAAATGGAACTATACAATAATATTATTCTTCATATCAATATACCTCCAAATTTTCCTCAATCTCTTAATAAGATCTATCCATACATTTGACATCATCAACTCAAGGAAATGGATCCTTTCATTCCAATATATATTCAAGCATCATATTTATGATATGCCTTTTGTATTACAATTCCTTTTAAAAGTACTTTCTTGTTCACACCCCCTAACAACCAATATTATTTCCATATTTTTATAGTTCCATTTCTCTCTCATTATATACCTCACATGATTCAATATATACCCTCATTCCATATCAAAACGTTTCTTTCAATTTTTCTATGCCAAACCATTATACTGTTTATAACATTACAATGTCCATTCATGGGTATTCACCTTGATATAACTATCATTGTTTTATTTTTTACATCCATGTTTTTATTCTTCACTCCTTAATCAAATGATTAATTATTATGAAATATTACCCAATGTTGAATGATCAATGTTGAAAAAATATAAATGTGCATGATACGAAAGCAATAGGTGTTCACTAAATTATAAAGAAATCAATTTAATTTGCATAATTATTTAGTATCATTAGATAGTAGGAATGATATTAGGTTTTAAAAAAAGTCTCATAGGTCAGTTTTTCCAAAATGTTATTTTTTCTTGGTGGTCAATCATGGCCTATGTTTATGTTCCCTGATTTTATATTACATTAACTCTCACATATCAAATTTATATTAACATCATATATCATTCATTAATTATTATGATTCTCACACCTCTTTTTTCCCATTTAAATTCATACTGACAACTATGTATTATATTCATATTTTCTTCTAAATTTTTATTCTCTTGATGTTAATTAGATATCACCACATTATTATATATTTCCATAGGTTATCCCATGTTCTTTTAACTTGTATTGATTATTGGAAGTATGTTAAGGATGTTTTCAATATTTTATTTATACATATGTATAAATTAAACATTCAATGTAACTACATTCCCAAATAAACTAACCATTATGTTCTTATACATTATATTATATGTCATTATATATAATAATTCATTAATTATTGTGTTTTAAAGACAATGGTGATCATATGGAAGGAGGGTTTTCAATTAAAGAAAAAATAAGTGATTATTAAGAAATTAAAACATTAAATTAAAATAATAATGTATTGACAAAATATTTATATTATAAACATTAGAATAGAATATTATCATTTACATTTCACCATAATACTCTTTATATAAATTGATAAAAAATATTTATAAATAATCTTTGAATGATAGAAAAAAGTGATGGAGTATGAGAATTGAAATTAAAACATGTTCATATAAAATCAAATGGAAAATTATGTTATGAATATAGAGATGTAAGAATGAGATATAGAAAACAAATATTTAAATTTATTTAAAACGATGTCTTCAATGTAAAGTATCCCTCTCCTCGATGTGAACACATTAGATATTTTATTTATCATCTTGAATTATAATTTTTTCAATTATCTTATTTAATTAAAAACATTATCTATGTTTTATATTTCACTAATTTTATTTATTTATATTTTATATACAATTATACAATTAAATATATACACATAATATGTTTTCATGGTATTTAACTCATATGTAAAAAATAAGATTTGTAAGATGAGTATGGTAAAAGAGGTAATATTTTATCATATTGATAACAGTATTCAAAAAATATTTATTATTTTCATATAATAAATATAATTTTAAATTTATCAATGAAATATGACTATGAAAATGAATTTTGATACAATCATGGAGATGTTATGCCACACATAAGCATGAGTAACATTTTCATTCTTTAATTAGAAGCATGGATAGAAGGTATAAATATGTTTATCTATCTAAAATGATTATTATTTAAAAAATATTTTATTATTTTATGTAATCAATATATATATAGTACCATGTGATTTTTTCATGAAAACAATATCACAACATTTTTTTGAAATGGTAATCTACACATTCACATGATTGACATTATTGTTTGTCAAGGGATGGATGTATAAGAAAATATACTGTATAGAACATTTAAATAGTGAAAATTATTTCATTTTAACACATATAAAAAAATTAAATCTATTATTATAATTTGATCTGGGAGATGGATATGGATATTGAAGAGCACTGATTCGTGAGGTTCTAACCCCCCGTACATATATAAGATATTTTTGTTTCGCATTTTATGGATGGTGAGATGAATATAGGTTATTAAATTAATATAAATACATATAAGTATTTTAATATACTTTTATTGTTATTTAACAATTTTTTACAATAATTTTAATGATATATTAGAAAATTCAATTAAAACACCTCAGTTAATAGTTGGAGATATTGTTTGGAAACCCTAGTTAGTTTTATTCATAAATATATAATAGTTTTCTACCTCATATAAAAATGCTATATAAGAAGTTATTATATATGTTATTTACAAATTTGTGAAGGGATATGACCGAGCAATGAGAACATGATATTTCGAAGTGAGAGGATAGGATGTGACGATTTTTAAATGGTAGAGTGGAAAGACATTGGATTTTAGAATTGAATAAATTATATTAATGCATTAATTAAGAAATATGTGGCCAAAATGGAAAAAGTAATTATATTAGATGATATAACTAATAAATGTTTCTATAAAAAATATTAGGCATGATTTTATGTTATTTCAACCATTATTACTATGTTTAACACATTGTAAAAAACATAATATTTATCAGTGGTAATATATTTGCAATGTTTTTACTAATAACTATTGCCAATAACTAAGTTGAAATTATTAAAAAAAAAATTTATATGCTTCAAACTTTTATTTTTTTTATTAAATTCATTTCCAAAAGTAGAATATTGTAATTTTAAATTAATCTTGAACATAGTGAAGATGAGCGTTTTTTTCAAAATAATGTGTTGTTAACTCTATAATTGTTTCCTATAAAATTAATTTATAAAATTCAATTTAAATTTAGAATTTCATTATTAATAATATTAATTAATATAATTTGTTTCCAAATCACTTTAAAATAACATGTAATATGTATATTATTGAAATGTATTGAGCTTTTCAACTAAAGTCAGAATTATCTATTATGCATTGATAAATATTACATCTCAAAAACAACTAAAAATAAAATAATTTAATTATCAATTTATTAATTAAATTATTTTGGTTATTTTTATCAAATTAATATTCAATTATTAATTATTAAACCTATCAAATAAAACTATATAATGCATGGCCAATTTTTTTCTATAAAAAATAATTTCTCTATTTGATTGAAAAGTTATGTAATATTATTGTAACGAATATAAATATATAAAATATACATAATATAAATTAATAATACATTAAAATTATATATATTAAAATCAAATGAATTTTTTGTATAATATTCTTCAATGTGTTTCTAATATTTTAGAAAGAATATGAAGATAGTGTGGAGATGTTAGTGTTCACATGCAGACTAATGACAATGGACACTATTGTTTGAGATGGGTGATTAGGATATATATATAGTTTTTCTATGGTTACGATTAGGATGGATTATGTGGTTGTGAAAAAAAACACTACTTATTTTTTTATTCAAGATCATAAATATGATATGTATAGTCATATAAAAAGCAAACATATTTCACAAAAACTATAACCAATCTATATTTCCACATCGGCCTAGGAGTATCACAATTTAGGCAAGAGTATTTTTTATACTGGTGAAGGTATAATGTATATAATATATCGAAAGCACCCATGTAATGAGGTAAATTCCATAAAAACATTAATTTAATCATAACAAGTGTAATAAGTTCTGGATAGGCATTTGGGATAATTGTGAAAATCATATTCTCAAAAATATTATACCACATTATATGAAATAATATAACATGTTTTATTATCGAATTATGAACATTATATTGGATTCACCTAAATTTGATGATTTTATAAATTTATGTATATAAAACAATTAAATTTATAACCTTATTTCCAACCTAGTTGCCAAACTCACAACTAAAAAATTATATATCAACATAGATCCTCGATATCCAACCCTTTTTCAAGACCAGTTCTGTGAAATATATTATAAACTAATTTATTTATATATAGAGGATAATATTTAATGTATCATTATGAATAATAGCATTCTAACACTAATGAGGACCTTAAAAATTATGATATTGAATATATGGGAGTTTATGAACAATGAAATACATAATGATTAAACTATTATTACAAGAAACATGAGTGATGTTGTCAATTACTGACATGGTTACCATGATTCATAACACTACACGTACATGATATTGTAAAAGTGTAACATTTATCACCCCTTATTTTTTATAACAAATATCCTAAATCCATCAGTTTTTATTAAATGAATATATGTTTATCGTAATATCATGATTATACTGACGATTCCAACACACTAAAAATCATATTTGTAATATATGAATCAAGATATTCACTAGTTTACATTTGAAATTTTTCATATGGATAATATCAGTAAAAATATTCCCCTAGAGTATTCCTTTATAAATATTTTTAATTAAATTTTTAATCTCACTCAACTGTAATGTATGGTATAACTAAATAATGGAACCCAATAACTTAATTTCTAATTTTCTAAGCTATATAGTTCCCAGATAATGACCCTTAAGACTTTTAATATTTGATCAAATAAAAAAAGAATAATTTATATGCCTTCCATCATAAAAATGGTAAAAGTACATTGAAATTAGAAAATTTTCCTCTCTCATCTCACGACAACATCCAACTTTATCCCTATGATATCATAATTTTCATAGGAACAATATTTACATGATCCAGACCACAAATAGAATTGGCCATCATAATCACTATTAATTTACAAAAATTTTAATGACCCCAATTATAACCCATATCACACCATGACCATTACATAAATCAAATAATAATACCATGATCAACCATGAAAATATCATAAAACCCACTCTCTTTTGTAATGAATGAATATTCTTTTTCTCAAACAATCTCGCATTCATCAATTTGTTGAATTGAAAACCCTTGGTCCAAAAAAAACATTTTAAATTATATTTCTATATGAAATAAAATATAATATAATGTCAACATCATATTCCAATTAAAGTGTGTTTTCGTAATAAGACACATGACACTCTAGTATCAACCAGGGATGGTCTCCGAGAAAATTAACATTCCTAATGAGTCTTCCCAACCTCCAACCTGATTCACACTAGCTATAACATCCCCAAATGATAAAGGGTTAAATGTCTAAATGATAATACTCATGTCAACAAGTTGCACCTTCCTTCTCGGTAGTTTGTCTGATTAGAACTCCACAGTTAAGCATGCTTGGCCAGGAGTAGTTATTAGGATGGGTGACCTTCTGGGAAGTTTCCCAGGAAGTGTGTGAGTGAGGAAAAAGCACACTGGAAAGGACATGTGTTGGCCTGTGTGGACTATTATTAGTCATATTACCTGTTCAGTCATGTGGGTGGACTGTAACACCCGAGACTTTTATGAGAAATATTTTGTTTTTATGTTATATAAATCATCAAAGGAATCTTTCGCTACACGCAATCGTGACCTTCCTCGATAGCATGTGTAGTACGTAATACCGAGTTCCACTAAAAAACGATATATTATTATAATATTATAAACTAGCTGTTATGAATAGTATTAACTGAATTTTAAATTTTACAACATTATTATTCATCTTACACATTTTCTAGAAAATGTTAAGAGAACAAAATAATTCTTTTTGGGTAAAATAATTATTTATAAAAAACATGTTGTTTTGCCGCCTTTTGATGGAGCCCCCACATTAAATATAGTTTTTGACATGTTTATAATTTCAATTTGACAAAATAAAATTCTTCTTTTGAATCAGGATATAAAAATTTAATTTGGATAAATTTTTGATATTTTTCTGATAACTTTCATATTTTGATGAATAGTAATATACGCTAATTTTTAATTAAAAACAAATTTTCTCATTGAGATAATTTATATGGTTAAATTATAATATTGAATGGTTTTAAAGTATAGATAGAATATATTTTTACCATTTAATATAATGTATGTCATTAGCATTAATTTCACATTGAATTTATAGGTAAAAACATTTCAATCTTTGGCAATGTTTTAACTTCTAAAACCCGTTTTCGTAACAATGGGATTTATTTTAAATTAATTAATGGAACTTATATGTTTTGAATTTTGAAAAATGGATTCCATATTCAGAATCAGTGGGTCCAAATTATTTTAATGGGATACTTTTTTTTGGGCATTATGAATAGTAACTATGGTAAATTTTATTTACCATATTTAAAGGTAAATCGGGTAATTAAGGGTAAATATAAGATTATAAAATTGCCCTAACACCTGCCGAAATCCTTTTGGATGACTAAAAGTCGACCCATATCACCTAAGGGTCGGATTATATTCATATAATAGACTTTTGTCAATGAAAATAATTTAATTATTACCAAAGAATGTGACAACATGTCACTTTCTTAAATCATATAAGTATAATAATTTTAATTTGGTGACAATCTTAATGAAAATTAGAAAATGACTAGTCTCTAGAAAGATAATACAATTATCTAAATCATAGGAATTTATTTAGAATTTTTAGGTAATAAATAATAATCATTAATTATTACACAATAGTGATGTTGAAATTATTTTATTAATTAAAATATCAAATAAATGGTTTTAAAAATATTAAACTAATTATTATAAGAACTATTTACTATGCTCCACTAATTTTCTAGATACATATGATATTTTATTAATTTATTAAAGCTTTTAGTTTGATCATATCCTCTGTATATATTTTATTTAAATTCAAATAAATGAATACTGTCAAAATTGACACTATTGTTATTTTATAAAAATAACATATTATAAAATTGTTTAAAAATTAAAAAAATATTTATAAATTATAAATTAAACATTGTATGGTCTAAAATGTCATAAAGTGTCAAATTATGGAAAATTAACAACACATATGTAATTATTAATAATAATTTAAAATTTAGAATATTATTACCACAAATAAAATTAAATTGATAAATAAGGATAAATCAAGTTGATAATGTTTAAAATAAATTCCTAACATGTCTAAATTTGATATTTTGATGAGATTACAACCCTATATCATCTAAGCTTTGGATATGACTCATTTTGGAAGTTTTTATGTGGGGTTGGGATTTAATATAAACTAATATTTCCAAAGGTTCCCCTCTCCTCCCTTATAAAAGGGTACCTCCTCCCTATCATCCTCACACCAATTTGACACTTCAAGCTCGGCCAAACCCTGCCCATTTCACTTCCCCACTTCCCTAGAAGCATCCTATAGGTTCTGGTCTTCTTCAAAGACCAACACTAGTACCATAAGTGGAGGTTAAGAAGAGGCGCGTCAAAAAGAGGTAATATCCATTACCGATCCATTCCAAATTCTTTCTTCTTCATCTTCTTCTTATTTCGTTGTTTCATTACGAAGTAATAACATCAGTATCACTCATTTACTGATATGGTATTATAAGTATGAAACAACCATATTTCAACATCTATCCGTCCTACGGAAAATGAAAACACCGTGCGTGCGTAAGTACGGAATACCGTCTCCACGCCGTGGTGTAATCTATTTTCCCCCACCACCTTACATGGATGGGTATAATGGTGTAAATAATTACTATATATGATTATTGTTAAGTGATATTGATTCTGAAATAGTATACATACACTCTAATACAATTCCAGGATCATGGGAACAATATCATCGCTCGTATATTCGTACGGAATACCATCTCCACGATGTGATGTGATTCATTCTGGATGATCTTCATTGCATAATGATTATATAAAATAATTTAATGATTAAATATGATATATGGTACATTAATACCATTCTGTAAATGATGTATCTATAAACTAAATAGAAGAATAAGAATTTATACGACAAAACACGCATAAGAACCAAAAGTTATAAACACCCGAATAACAAGTAGCAATGAAATATTACTACTAAGAAGCTAAGAATATGACCATATATGATATCATAACAGTAATTATGATTCTTTAATAAGTCAATAACATTATTTAAATGATTATATAGGAGGTCCGGACACTTACGAGGCAAATCGGACCTAAGGTACGGGAAATATCACAATCTCATTTTTATCCGAGATTGTTTATACTTTGGTATTTACTGGGGTGTATTTTATCATCCACATCCATGTTTCCTCAATATGTAATATTATTTCCATACACCTAAAATTTTTTAAATCCATTTTTACCCTTTTGTAAGTTTATAATAAAAGATATGAAAGGAATCTTTTTCCATTTTTCATACGAGGTACTTTTTGACTTTTCCGAAAAAAGTACGAGAAAAATGTTTTTTTAACTTATAAGGAATGAATGGATATTTAAAACATTATTTCCAAGAATCTTCCTTTAAAAGTTTTCAAGTTTATTTTTAATCAACTTCTTTTAGTTTAAAATTTTATGACATGTTAAGAAAGGAAAATGTTTTTGAAGTAGAAAAGATATTTTCCTCAAGAATGGAATTCAAGTGTTTTATCAAAATTATTTTCCATCTAAGATAATAAAGGGTTTTGTTTCTATCCCTATTATTAAATTGATTTGATTATTTTGTGATGGAATTAATTTTATGAATTCCTTTATCTTATATGAATTGTTTTATGATTTCATGATGTTTAAGAATCCCATTTTTATTACATGGGTTATGGTATGATGTATGGTTTATGATTTTGTCGCACAAATAAGAATTATATCATTATAAGATGGGTGGGACCAACATCTCCCTCCAATTCATTGGGTAATGATTTTATATCTCATGAGATATACATGGCTGGAACGGTAGGTTATACCAGTTCAGTGAAACAGGACTGAAACGAGGAGTGAACTCAGTTCAGAAATGGACTTTGTCCACTATGATAGTCTTGTCAATGAGTCTTGACTTATAAGAAATGATTCACTATGATTATGTGTGTATGCCAAAAATTTTCATGTTTTATGTTTTGATTATTGATATTTCATTTCACTACTATGATTTATCCGATGTTATGAAATTATGCTCTCTTTTGCAGGTTAAGATTTCAAAAATGTTATGTTCTTCTGAATATGATGGGATTGATATTTATTTTACCCTTACTGAGCATTTGATCTCACCCATTTTGGTTTTTTTATTTCCCCAGGTCCGGAAGAAGCTTATTAAGTAAGATATTCCAAAAGGGACTATATATATGATGAAATAAATGAGAGACAGTGTAGATGGTTTATGAACCATTTTTTTATGTTTCCCAGTTTCTAAAGACACTATACCTATATGATCCTTTCATGGTTTTGTTATATGTTGTAATAAGTATGCTTCAATTTTGAAATAATTACAATGTATGTAAAGTATGGGTCGTTATAGTTGGTATCAAAGGAAAATGAGGTAGGAATGTATCCGATCCTTGGGAACTCTCACATGTGAGCTTTGGATGAAGCATGGCTCTCTGCCCAAGGGCTTCATGAGGAAATGGCTGCCACTGGGGATGGTGGTGTGTCCCACCCAGGGGGTGTATCTGCCCATGGAGTGCCCTGATAGGTATCAATTATAGTCCACTGGAAGTAATTCCAGACCACTATAGTTGGTATCAGAGGAAAGGTATAGTCAGTCTTTGGAAACTAGGATGTGAAAGCCTTAGTAAGAATCCTAAGGATAAGTCTAAGCATAGAACACAATCTTTGTGTTTTTGAAATGGCCATGAACAACCTATGATAAGACCTTAAGTGTGAAATTTTATTCTTGATTATGTGGTTTTCCTATTATAATTAGTGTCTCTCACACTATTCTTATTGGTTTTAGTCAATGGTTGGAACCCAAAGGAACCGTGTTAATGCGGAATGCGACGGGCAATGCAATGATTGTCCCCCTGAGCAACCAAACATTATGGGATCTAGAATGCAAAATCTTGTATCCATGCTCACAAAACTTTCTCAAGCTATGAATCTTCCAGGACTTCCAAACGAGCAAAGAAAGGAGCAATATTCTGTTGAATCCTTCATGAGGCAGCGTCCACCTTCTTTCAGCGGGTCTACTGATCCATTAGTTGCTGAATAATGGATTAGTACTACTTAAAAGATATTTTCAGTTCTTCAATGTTCTGAACATGATAAAGTCATCCTAGAAGTGTATCGTTTGGAAGGAGATGTTGATCAATGGTGGAATCTTATTAAGAATATGAGACAAAGGGTTGAAATTGAGTCCATGGAATGTGACGAGTTCAAGAACTTATTTTTCAATAAGTACTTCCCTCGTATTCTCTGAACAAAGATGGAGAAAGAGTATCTTGAACTGAAGCAAAAGGATGAAGAATCTGTTGGTACCTATGAAGCAAATTTTACAAGACTTGCAAGGTACGCTTCTGGTATTATTATCCAACCTGAGAGTAAGATCGATCGATTCTTTAGTGGCTTAAAAACAAGTCTTCGAAGGGCGTTAGCCATAAGGGACTTTAATATCTACGAGGAAATAATTCGATGTTCTCTCAAAGTTGAGATGGATATTGGAGTAACTCATCAGTCATATGGGTTTGATAAGAAGAGGAAAATAGAATTCAAAGGAAAATCTAAGGAGCACCATGAAAAGAAGATGAGCTTTCCCTTATGCTCAATGTGTGGAAAGAAACATGGAGGGAGTTGTCTTAAAGTGACAAGTAAATGTTTTAAATGTGGAAAGGAAGGTCATCGGGCATTTGAATTCCGCAATTATGGGAAGAATATGTCTAATGATGCAAACAAAGGAAGGGAAACACAGAATGAACCTACTACACATCAATGTTTCAAGTGCAAGGAGATGGGGCATTATTTCAATAAATTCCCAAATCCAAGGGTTCATGATGATGGGCGAAGTCAACAAACTCTTAAGGAAAAAGACAAAGGAAAGTCACATGCAATTTCTATCAGCGATGTGGAGTACGATAACGATGTGGTGAAGGGTATATTTACCATCCACTCTAAAGTAGAAAATGTTTTATTTGATTCTGGATCCACCAACTCCTTTATTTCTAAAAATGTTTCTAAGGATATCACCAAATTACCTCAACAATTAGATGTTGAGTTAGCTGTGACAACCCCTAATGGCACAACAGTCACATCAAATGTTTATAATTCTTCTCCTATTGAATTTTGTGGGAAATTACCTCCTGAAAATCTTGTGATCCTTCCTATAGTGGAATTTGATGTGATTCTTTGCATGGATTGGCTTTCTTTATATGGAGCTCATATCAATGGCCAAAGAAGGGAAGTCACATTTCATATTCCAGATCAATCTATTATTGTCTATCGATGCAATGATGAACATAACCTTTCAGTGGAAATTTCTTCCATCTTATGGGTCTTGATTCCACTTAATGAAGGTTATTTTTCTCAAATGGTTGGTGAGAAACTCACAATTAAGAATATGCCCATTGTACGGGAGTTTGATGATGTCTTTCCAAAGGAATTCCTGGGTCTTCCACCAAATCGTGAAGTTGAGTTTTCAATAGAACTTGTATCGGGTGCTTTGCCTATTTCAAAGACACCTTATAGAATGGCCCTAATTGAGTTGTAAGAATTGAAGAAGAAACTCCTAGAGAATCTTGACAAAGGATTCATACTCCCTAGTGCGTCACCTTGGGGAGAACATGTTCTGTTTGTTAAGAAGAAAGATGGATCAATGGGACTCTCCATTTATTATCGAGAACATAACAAGATCACTATCAAAAACAAATATCCTCTCCCACACATTGATGAATTATTTGACCATCTATGAGGAGCTCAATAATTTTCCATGATTGATCTCCATTCAGGGTATCACCAATTAAGGGTCAAAAGGGAGGATATACCAAAGATGTATTTCTGTACAAGGTATGGACACTATGAATTTATAGTGATGCCATTTGGTCTTACTAATTCACCTACTATCTTCATGGATCTGATGAATAGAGCCTTTAGAGACTATCTTGATCAGTTTGTGGTAGTATTTATAGATGATATTCTTGTATATTCAAAGAGCAAGGAAGAACATGAAGATCACTTGAGAATTATATTCAAGTCCCTGAGAAAGGAGAAGCATTATGCCAAATTTACCAAATGTGAATTTTGGCTTCAAATAGTTCATTTTTGGGTCACATAATCTCAAAAGAGGGGATATCTGTGGATCCAGAAAAAATAGAGGTCATAGAAAGATGGTCGAGACCAACAACAGTAACTGAGATATGAAATTTTCTTGGTTTTGCTGGATATTATCGACGTTTTGTGAAATATTTTTCAGGATTATCTAATCCACTCACCAAGTTGACTCAGAAAGGAGTGAAGTTTTTTTGGACGGAGGAATGTGAAGAGAATTTCAAGGATTTGAAAAGAAGGTTATCCAGTGCACCTGTGCTGACACTACCTTATATTGGAGAAAGGTTTGTGATCTACAGTGATGCATCCAAGAATGGACTGAGATGTGTTCTCATGTAAAATGATATGGTGATAGCTTATGCCTCACGACAGTTGAAAATCCATGAGCAAAATTACACAACTCGTGATTTGGAGTTAGCTATGGTAATCTTTGCATTAAATATTTGGAGGCATTACCTTTATGGTGAAAGGTGTGATATTTATTCTGATCATAAAAGTTTAAAGTATATTTTCACACAAAAGGAGCTGAATATGCGCCAGAGAAGATGGTTGGAGCTGATTAAGGATTATGACTGCTCAATTCATTACCACCCTGGGAAAGGAAACAAGGTGGCAGATGCATTCAGTCGACAAGACTGTGCCAGTTTATCCCTGATGAGGATCACAAAAGATCCCATATTTATGGATTTACAAAGGATGGATCTTAGAATTATAATGGAAGGGGGAAAATCGTATCTTTCTCAAATGAATGTTCAACCATATATACATGTGAAGATTAAAGAGGGACAGAAAGAAGATGTCAAGTTACAAAAGAAGATGAGAAATGTTCCTGAATTTAACCATGATTGTGATGGGATAATAAAGTTCAGGAATCGTGTTTGTGTTCCTCCCATCCCCGAATTAAAGAAGGAGCTGCTGGATGAGGCGCATAGTTCTTCATTCTCTATTCATCCTAGAAGCATGAAGATGTATAGGGACCTGAAGGAGTACTTTTGGTGGGATGGAAAGAAAATAGATGTTGCTGAATATTTCTCACGATGCTTGGTTTGTCAGCAAGTTAAAGCTGAGAGACAGAAGTCTAAGGGGATGTTACAACCATTACACATACCTGAATGGAAATGAGAAAACATCACTATGGACTTTGTCGCAGGACTTCCTAAAACATCCAAAGGCAATAATGATATCTGGGTCATAGTTGATCTTCTTACAAATTCTACATACTTCATCACTATTAGAGAGGATTTCTCTCTGGATCAGCTTTCCAGGATATATGTAAAGGAAGTGGTAAGATTTCATGGAGTGCCACTTTCTATTATATCTGATCGGTATCCGAGGTTTACCTCAAAGTTCTAGAGAAGTCTTCAGCATACTCTGGATACAGAGTTGAGTTTCAGCACTACATATCATCCCCAGATAGACAGTCAGTCTAAGAGAACAATTCAAACTCTATAAGATATGTTGAGAGCTTTCTCTATGGATTTCAAAGGTGTTTGGGATCAACACCTACCTTTGGTGCTATTTTCATATAATAATAGCTTTCACTCCAGTATTCAGGTGTCTCCTTATGAAGCTCTCTATGGAAATAAATGAAGGACTCCAACTTGCTGGGATGAATTTGGGGAAATAAAGCTATTAGGACTTGATATTGTTGATGAAATGGCAGAAAAGGTCCGATCTATTCAACAACACATAAGAGCAGCTCAGAGTCGACAGAAAAGTTATGCCGACAACCGAAGAAAAGACCTAGAGTTTGAAGTGGGTGATAAAGTGTTCTTATGAATATCTCCCTGGAAGAGGGTCATGAGATTTGGAAAGAAGGGGAAGTTGATCCCTAGATATATCGGTCCTTTTGAAATACTGGATCGTGTTGGGAAGGTATCTTACCGATTGGCGCTTCCACCGAATCTCTCTCAAGTTCACGATGTGTTCCATGTATCTCTCCTGAGAAAGTACATACCTGATCCTTCACATGTACTCAGCTCAGAAGTTGTACCGTTGGAGCAAGATCATTCTTATGAGGAACAACCGATCGAAATTCTGGATCGTAGTGAAAAGTCCTACGTAACAAGACCACTCACTTGCTGAAAGTTTTATAGAGGAACCACCAATTAGAAGAAGCGACATGGGAGCTTGAGGATATGATGAGGGAGAGGTATCCTCATCTGTTTGTTACAATGTGACGAATTTCGAGGAAGAAATTCATTTTAAGGGGGGTAGAATGTAACACCCGATACTTTTATGAGAAATATTTTGTTTTTATATTATATAAATCATCAAATAAATCTTTAGCTACACACAATCGCGACCTTCCTCGATAGCATGTGTAGTATGCAATACCGAGTTCCACTAAACAACGATATATTATTATAATATTATAAACTAGTCATTATGAATAGTATTAACTGAATTTTAAATTCTATAGAATTATTATTCATCTTACACATTTTCTAGAACATGGTAAGAGAACAAAATAATTGTTTTGGGTAAAATAAATATTTATCAAAAAAATGCAGTTTTCCCGCCTTTTGATGGTGCAACCACATTAAATCTAGTTTTTGACACGTTTATAAGTTCAATTTGACAAAATAAAGTTCTTATTTTGAATCATTATATAAAAATTTACTTTGGATAATTTTTTGAAATTTTTCTGATAACTTTCATATTTTGATGAATAGTAAAAATACGCTAATTTTTAATTAAAAACAACTTTTTTCATTGAGATAATTTATATGGTTAAATTATAATATTTAATGGTTTTAAAGTATAGATAGAATATATTTTTACCATTTAATATAATTTATGTCACTATCATTACTTTCAAATTGAATTCATACGTAAAAACATTTCAATCTTTGGCAATGTTTTAACTTCTAAAACTCATTATCTTAACAATGTGATTTATTTCAAATTAATTACTGCAACTTATATGTTTTGAATTTTGAAAAATGGATTCCATATTCATAATTAGTGGGTCCAAATTATGTTAATAGACTAATTTTTATTTTAAGGCATTATGAATAGTAACTACGGTAAATTTTATTTACAATAGTTAAAGGTAAATCGGGTAATTAAGGGTAAATATAAGATTATAAAATTACCCTAACACCTGAAAAAGTCCTATTGGATGACTAAAAGTAGACCCATATCACCTAAGGGTCAGATTAGATTCATTTAATAGACTTCTGTCACTGAAAATAATTTAATTATTATTAAAACCAAAGAATATGACAAAATGTCACTTTCTCAAATCTTATAAGTATAATAATTTTAATTTGGTGATAAACATTATGAAACTTAGAATCTGAATAGTCTCCAGAACGCTAATACAATTATCTACATCATAAAAATTTATTTATAATTTTTAGGGATTAAATAATTATCATTAATTATGACACAATAGTGATGTTGAAATTATTTTATTAATTAAAATATCAAATAAATGGGTTTAATAATATTAAAATAATTATTATATGCACTATTTAATGTGATCCACTAATTTTCTAGATACATATAACATTTTATTAATCTATTAAAAAATTTAGTTCGAACATATCCTCTGTATATATTTTATTTAAATTCAAATAAATGAATAGTGTCAAAATTGACACTATTGTTATTTTATAAAAATAACATATTATAAAATTGTTTAAAAATCAAAAAAATATTTAAAAATTATAAATTAAAATTTATATGGTCTAAAATATCATAAAGGTTCAAATTATGGAAAATTCACAACACATATGTAATTATTAATAATAATTTAAAATTTAGAATATTATTACAACAAATAAAATTAAATTGATAAATAAGGATAAATCAAGTATATAATGTAAAACAGAAATTCCAAACATGTATAAATTTTATTGGTTGATGATATTAGAACTCCTTCTCATATAATCTCCAGATATGAGTCATTTTTGATGTTTTTAAGTGGGGTTGGGATTTAATAAAAACTAATATTTCCAAAGGTTCCCCTCTCCTCCCTTATAAAAGGGCACCTCCTCCCACTCCTCCCCACGCCAATTTGAGCATTCAAGCATGAACAAACCCTGCCCATTTCACTTCCCCACTTCCCTATAATCATCGTAGTTGTTCTGGTCTTCTTCAAAGACCAACCCTAGTGCCCTAAGAGGAGGTTAAGAAGAGGCGCGTCAAAAAGATGTAATATCCATTAATGATCCATTCCAAATTATTTCTTCTTCAACTTCTTCTTCTTTAGTTGTTTCATTATGAAGTAATAACATCAGTATCACTCATATACTGATATGAAATTATACATATGAAACTACCTTATTTCAACATCTATCTATCCTACGGAAAATGAAAACACCGCGCGTGCATACGTACGAAATACCGTCTCCACGCCGTGGTGTAATCTATTTTCCCCCACCACCTTACGTGGATGGGTATAATGGTGTAAATAATTACTATATATGATTATTGTAAAGTTACATTGATTCTGAAATAGTATACATACACTCCAATACAATTCCCCGATCATGGAAAAGATATCATCGCTCGTGCGTACGTACGGAATACCGTCTCCACGATGTGATGTTAGTCGTTCTACATGATCTTCATTGCATAATGATTATATAAATGTATTTAATGAATAAATATGATATATAGTACATTTATACCATTCTGGAAATAATGTATCTATAACCTATAGAGAAGAATATGAATTTATTCGACAAAACACGCATAAGAACAAAAAGTTATAAACACCTGAATAACAAGTAGCAATGAAATATTACTACTAAGAAGCTAATAATATGACCATATATGATATCATAAAAATAATTATGATTCCGGAATAAGTCAATAACATTATTTATATCATTATACAGGAGGTTCGGACACTTACGAGGCAAATCGGACCTAAGGTAAGGGAAATATCACAATCTCATTTTTATCCGAGATTGTTTATACTTTGGTATTTATTGGGGTGTATTTTATCATCCAAATCCATGTTTACTCAATATGTAATTTTATTTCCATCCACCTACAATTGTTTAATTCCATTTTTACCCTTTGGTGAGTTTTTATTAAAGGATATGAAAGGAATCTTTTATCGTTTTTCGTACGAGGTACTTTTTGACTTTTCCGACAAAAGTATGAAAAGAATGTTTTTTTAACTTATACAGCATGAATGGATTTTTTAAACCTTATTTCCAAGAAGCTTCCTTTACATGGTTTCAAGTTTATTTTTAATCAACTTCTTTTAGTTTAAAATTTTATAACTTGTTAAGAAAGGATAATTTTTTTGAAGTAGAAAGGATATTTTCCTCAAGAATGGAGTTCAAGTGTTTTATCAGAATTATTTTCCATCTAATATAATAAAGGATTATGTTTCTATCCCTATTATTACATTGATTTTATTATATTGTGATTGAATTATTTTTATGAATCCTTTGTCTTATATGAATTGATTTATGATTTCATGATGTTTAAGAATCCCATTTTTATTACATGGGTTATGATATGATGTATGGTTTATGATTTTGTGGCACACATAAGAATGGTATCATTATGAGATGGGTGGGACCTATATATCCCTCCAATGCATTGTGTAAAGATTTTATATCTCATCAGATAGACATGGCTGGAACGGCAGGTTATACCGGTTCAGTGAAATAGGACTGAAACAAGGAGTGAACTTGGTTCAGAAATGGACTTTGTCCACTATGATAGTCTTGGCAATGAGTGTTGATTAATAAGAAATGATTCTCTATGATTATGTGTGTATGCCACAAAGATTCATGTTTTATGTTATTATTTTTGGGATTCCGTTTCACTACTATGATTTATCCCATGTTATGAAATTATGCTCTCTTTTGTAGGTTAAGATTTCCAAAATGTTATGTACTTATGAATATGATGTGATTGAAATTTATTTTACCCTTACTGAGCATTTGAGCTCACACCTTTTGTATGTTTTCTTTCCCCAGGTCAGGAAGAAGCTTATTAAGTAAGATATGAAAAAAGGGACTATAGATATGATGAAATAAATGGGAGACAGTTTAGACGCTTTATGAACCAGTTGTTTATGTTTCCCAGTTTCTAAAGACACTATACCTATACGATCCTTTCACGGTTTTGTTATATGTTGTAATAAGTATGCTTCAATTTTGATGTAATAACAATGTATGAAAAGTATCGGTCGTTATATGGAACCTGGGCGGGGACCACATGTGTAGAGACCCGAAGCATGACGTACATGGACATTACATTACTTTTGCAGAATACTAAGTACATAACAAAAACACAAACACAAGGACCGTAATAGTTTAGTGTCTTTGGAAACTCGGAATATAATCTTCTAATCGTGGTGAAAGATCTTTAACATCTCCCATAAAGATCATCTTTTTTTTAAACCTAAATCATTTCTTTATATCCTGGGGAAAAGAAAACATAAAAGGGTGAGCTCAAATTCTCAGTAAGGGTGAAAAAAAGAAATATCAATCACATCATATTCACAAGAACATAACATTTTGGAAATCTTAACCTGCAAAAGAGATCATAATATCATAACATGGGATAAATCATTGTAGTGAAATGTAATCCCAATAATCATAACATAAAACATAGAACTTTGTGTAATACACACATAATCATAGATAATCATTTCTTATTATTCAAGACTCATTGCCAAGACTATCATTGTGGAAAAAGCCCATTTCTGAACCGATTTCATTCCTCATTTCAGTCCTGTTTCACTGAACGGGTTTAACCTGCCATTCCATCCATGTCTATCTCATGAGATATAAAATCTTTACCCAATGCATTAGAGGGAGATATAGGTCCCACCCATCTCATAATGATATCATTCATATGTGTGCCACAAAATCATAAATAATACATCATTTCATAACCCATGTAATAGAAATGGGATTCTTAAACAACATGACATCATAAAACAATTCATATAAGATAAAGGAATTCATATAAATAATTCCATCACAACATAATCAAATCAATGTAATAATAGGGATAAAAATAGAACCCAATATTATCTTAGATGGAAAATAATTTTGATAAAACACTTGAACTCCATTCTTGAGGAAAATATCTTTTCTAATTCAAAAACATTTTCCTTTCTTAACATGTCATACAATTTTAAACTAAATTAATTTTATTAAAAATAAACGTGAAAAATTGTAAAGTATTCTTCTTGGAAATAATTTTTTAAAAATACATTCATTCCGTATAAGTTAAAAAAATATTCTCCTCGTAATTTTGTTGGAAAAGTCAAAAAGTGCCTCGTACGTAAACAAAAGAAAGATTCCTTACATACCATGTTGTAAAATTAAAAATTGGTAAAAAGGAAATTAATAATACATAAAAACACTTTTAGAAAACATGGACATGGATGATAACAATAACCCCAGTAAATACTTACGAATAAGAAATCTCGGATAAAAATGAGATTTGCACAATTATCCCTTACCTTAGGTCTGATTTGCTTCGTAAGTGTCCGAACCTCCTCTATAATGATTTAAATAATTTCATTGACTTATTCCAAAATCATACTCATTTTTATGATATCGTATATGGTTCACTTATGAATTTATATTACCCGTTCTTTTGTAAATTACATGTTAAAGAGCGTTTTGGGTAAAATCGTTTCATTTGTCATCCGTGTTTTGACATGTAATTATTCATATGATTACTTAGATCATGATTACTTAATTCCAAATTATAAAAAATGATTTATACATAATATATGTTCAGAATATACATATATATATAATAGATCAGTAAATGGAAAGAAATACACCGTTCATGGAGACGGTAGGCCGTACGTACGCATGAACGCTGTTTTCATTTCCTTATTGAGTTGAAATGAATTAAGTAGATGGAATACATATATATACACATAAATAAAGTATCATTATTATGTCATATATTTCATGATTACTTATTATACATACTTTATAATCATTCATGAATGGTTATTGTGGAGAATGAATCTCATCGCGTCGTGGAGACGGTAGTCCGTACGTACGCACGAGCGATGATATCATTCTCATGATCGTGGAATTGTATTGGAGTGTATGTATACTATTTAATAATCAATATCACATTACAATAATCATATATAGTTATTATGTACACCATTATACCCATCCAAGTAAGGTGGTGGTGGAAAATAGATTACACCACGGCGTGGAGACGGTATTCCGTACGTACGCACGTGCGGTGATTTCGTTTTCCATAGGATGGATATATGGTGAAATAGGGTTGTTTTATACTTATAATAAAATATCAGTATATGAGTGATACTGATGTTATTACCTCATAAGGAAACAACCTATTAAGAAGATGTGGAGGAAGAAATAAAGGTGAAAGAATCGGCAACGAAAATTACCTCTTCTTTGAAGCGCCTCTTTGAGACCTCCTCTTAAGAAACTAAAATTGGTCTGTGAAGAATACCAGGACCTCTAAGATGTTTCCAGGGAAGTCGAGAAGAGAATTGGGCAGGGTTTGGCCGTGATTTAAGGCTCAAAGTGGTGCGTGGAAGAGAGGGAGGAGGTTCCCTTTTATAAGGGAGGAGAGGGGCACCTTTTGACTAACTAAAAATATTATTTTATTATAAAGCCAAATTCGGTTTTAAATAGCTCCAAATTGATTTATTTAGAATCTAAGGTGGGGATGGGTCGACATCCTCTCATCCAATAGAATTTAGACAAGTTTATATTCCAATTGTAACCTTATCATTTAGATTTAACATTAAGTTAGATAATTTTACTTTTACCGTGTTTTTTGTGTTCTTACACTATAAGGTTAATAAACTTACTATAATAAGACAAACGAATACCAAGTTGTTTATTATTAAAATATATAACCTTATCTAAGTCATTTGGAAGAACCTAATATTTTTAGAAATAAATTAAAAATTAATAATATAATATTCGTTTTAAAAACTATTTTATGTCAATTTTGACACAATTTAGTAATTGAGTTTTTTGAAAATTATAACAGAATGATTAGTTCTAAAAAAGTTAATTAAATCAATACTAACATGTCGTACTAACCTATAAAATTAGTGGAATTCATAAAAAGTCTCAAATTTCATTTATTTGGGTATTTATAACATCAATTATGTGAATATTTCATTAATAAGATAATTACTACATCATCTTTGTGTCATAAATAAATTAAATTATTTAATGTCTAAAAATTACAAATAAAATATCATTATGAAGGAAATATCACTATCTTTCGAATGAATATTTATAGTAGAATTTATATTATGTATAACCCTATATTAAAAATGATTTACTTATTAAATTTTGATTTTATCTATTTTAACCCTTCTTTAAATAAATTAATAATAAATGTCCTAATCTAATCCAAGTGGGCTGAAATGGTCATATTTTATTCCTAAGAATGATTTTGGTCGAATTACACTTATCCAATATAATTAGGACATGTGTTAGGGTAATAATAATATCATTTGTACCCTTAACTACCCTATTTACTTTTAAGCGTGGTAAAAAAAAGTAAAAAGTTACTATTCACCAAAAATTATTTTCATATCATTGAACCACATTTTAGTCCTTGATATTAACCGTGTCTCTCGGATTTTTGAAATTCTACTAATAGAAGCTGTAAAATTATGTTTTATGAAAAATTTAGTTTTTTTAACAACCACTTAGTGGTTTCACTATTCATCAAAAAATGAAAGTTTCCAGAAAAATACAAAAAATTAGGCCTAATCTATATTTTATATTATGAATTCAAAAATGTTGTTTATTTTACCAAATTCAAAACATATCAGTTACATTAACTAATTTAAAAATTAATTCCCGTCGTCAAAACAAATAGCGTGTTTTCTAAAAGATAATAACTATCAAAAGATTGACACTTGTTTATGTCTGGTTTAAATGTGAATTTACATCCAATGAAAAATATTGTATTAAATTGTAAAAATATATTCTAAATATACTTTAAAACCACTCAAATTAAAAATTTATCACTTTTAATTATTTCAATTGAAATTTAGTAATTTCACTATTCATCAGAATATGAAAGTTATCCGAAAAAGAACAAAATTTCACCCTAAGCTAATTTCGATATTCCGAATCCAAAAATGAAGTCCATTTTGAAAATTAAAATTTAAGAAATTTCAAAAGGATGTTATTAATATTCATAACGGCTAGTTTTTATAATATTTTAATAACATATTGTTGTTTAGTGAAACTCGGTATTATGTACTACACACGCTATCGAGGAAAGTCGTGATTGCGTGTAATTCAAGGCAATTAAAGGATGAATGTTGTGCAAGCTCCTTCTGGTGTAGCGTACAACACAAGACATTAATTAAAATAATACTTTTCATAAAATCTTGGGGTGTTAATTCTACCCCCCTTAAAATGAATTTCGCCCACAAAATTCGCCGGGGTTATAAATGGTTTACTACTCGAAAGTTTCTTTAATAGAAACCCACATCGTAAAAAAGAATACAAATACTTGGCTTTAAAAACTAAATTTTGAAATGTAACGGTTACCCAAATTAACTCATCACTGGGTTTCCACGTAAGAGAACATAGGTGAAAATATGGATATGGAAGAAAAATCTAACCATCATGTTCTGATGGAGAGTGGTAGAGAACATGGCTATGAAAAATACATCAATCACAAAGACATAAATTTTTGATGATCTAAGGTACCATCTGATTCATCGGATATAAGAGCACTAGGACAACATTTGTTTGTTTTCAAGATAATTTCCCTAAAGTTGATGAAATTGGAATTAGAAGAAATACTTTGGTGATTTTGGTACAGTCTCACCGTTGGTCGTTCTTTGGAAAATTTCCACTTCATCTCTTAAAGAAATGAAGTTGAATTTGTCATTTGTGATGTGTTAGCAGATCATGTGATAGAATGATGGGTCATTCCATCTGTCTCAAACAAAAAGTTAGAAAAGTTATCAAAAAAATACATAGGTCCATTTATAGTGAGATTAATCATATATAGTTCATAAAATGGACTTATACTTCATATATCATACTTCTTAATATAATAAAACTAGTTTCTACTAAACAGGGACTTTCTGTAGGCCAGTGGTAGGCGATAAAGTCCAGTCGCACTTCTGTTGTGGGTTCGATTCCCACATCCTTGTCCGATGCGATGGGTTGTCGCCCATCCAGCAGGTTGTCCTTTTTCTAAAACTACCTTACTATAACATCCCATAAATAATATCAGAAAAACTTCTATCCTTAAACAATACTAACTTATGTCCAATATAATCCATTCCAGTCTTTAGTCTTATCCAAAATAATATTGTCTAATCTCATAATATAGTGAAAACGATTACCAAAGAGTTCATACAACTAGCATGTTAATACCATTGTTGATCCCCATATATCATGAGATATGTCTTGTTGGTCACATTCCAAAAATTCTAAGGCCTTAATCATGTATTCTATTGAAAAAAAATGAATACCCATTGAACCTTATTGAAAACATGAATGCTGTTAAAATTTAACTCTTTCTACATACCAAAATCCTCAAAATTCTATATACTCAAACCATGATATCACTTAGTCCTTATATCAATCATGATCTCATGAATACTTTCAAACATTTCATTTTCTCGTTTTCCCTTTATTATGCTCATATCATCCTTTTTTCCAAAAATATCTCAATCAATTTCCATGGTTACCGGTACCATTGAAAACCACAATAGACCAATACATAAATATTCCAATATTCCACGATACTATATACAACATTATTTTGGAATCCCATTACATAAACACTTAATCATTCCACCACATCGTTGTCATATTCAACATCACCAACAGTGATCACATGTGACTTCCCTTTTTCCTTTGCCTTAAGTGGTTGCTCATGTCGATCATCACTAACCCTTGGATTAGGGAATTTATTAGCATAATTTCCCATTTCCTTGGACTTGAAGAATTGAATTGTTTGTGGTGCATTCTCTGCAGTCTTTTCCTTATTCACATCATTAGAAACCATTTTTACATTACTTCGACACTCAGCTACTCGATGACCTTCTTTTCCACACTTAAAACATTTTCTAGTCCCTTTAAGTCAATCTCCACCATGATTCTTTCCACACATTGAGCATAAGGAAACATTCATATTCTTTTCACTATTATTCTAAGATTTCTCATTGAACTCCATCTTTCGTGTCTTGTCAAAACCATGAGATGGATATGTAACACCAAATTCCATTTCTACCTTAATAGCACAACGCACAATTTCTTCATAGCTACTGAAGTCTCTTATAGATAACGCCCTTCGAAGATTTCATTTTAAGCCACTAAAGAATCGATCAACTTTACTTTCAGGTTGGATGATAAAGCCAGATGAATACCTTGCAAGCCTTGTAAAATCCGCTTCGTATATACCAATAAATTCATCATCCTTTTGATTTTTTTCAAGAAACTCCTTCTCCATCATTGTTCAAAGAATACGAGGGAAGTACTTATTGAAAAATAAGTTCTTGAACACGTCCCATTCCATGGACTCAATTTCATCTCTTGGTCTCGTATTCTTGATAAGATTCCACCATTGATCAGCTTCACCTTCCAAACAATATACAATTAAGATTACTTTATCATATTCAGAACATTGAATAACTGGAAATATCTTTTTAGTGGTACTAATCCATTGTTCAGCAACAATTGGATCAGAAGACCCACTGAATGAAGGTGGACGTTGCCTCATGAAGGACTCAATAGAATATTGTTCCCTTCTCTACTCATTTGGAAGTCCAGAATGATTCATAGCTTGTGTAAGTATAGCAATAAGATTTTTCACTCTATCTCCCATAAAATTTGTTTGTTCATGAGGACAATCATTGCATTGTCCATTGCATTGATCAAAATGGTTCTTTCGGGTTCCAACCATCGTCTAAAACCCAAAAAGAATAGTGTGAGAGGCAAAAATCATGCTAGGGAAAAAACATAATAAAGGGGGAGTACCTTAAATAACTAACATCTTAGGTTTAATTCTAAGATCATTACTTTAATTCTAGGACTATAACCTATACATATACTAATCCTTAGGGACATCCCTAGACATACCTTATAAATATTTCTAGGAATTTCACTAATGTTTTCGCATCCTAGTTTCCAAAGGTTGACTAAACCTTTCCTCTGATACCAACTGTAGAGACCCGAAGCCTGACGTACATAGGCATTACATTACTTTTTCGGAATACTTAGTACATAACAAAAGCACACACACAAGGACCATAATAGTTTATTTTCTTTGGAAACATGGAATATAATCTTCTAATCGTGGTGAAAGATATTCAAAATCTCCCATAAATATCTTCTTTTTTTTAACCTTAAACATTTCTTTATATCCTGGGGAAAAGAAAAAATAAAAGGGTGAGCTCAAATGCTCAGTAAGGGTGAAAAAAAATTATCAATCACATCATATTCATAAGAACATAACATTTTGGAAATCTTAACCTGCAAAAGAGATCATAATTTCATAACATGGGATAAATTATAGTAGTGAAATGTAATCCCAATAATCATAACGTAAAACATAGAACTTTGTGGAATACACACATAATCATATATAACCATTTATTATTAGTCAAGACTCATTTCCAAGACTATCCTAGTGGACAAATTCCATTTCTGAACCGAGTTCATTCCTCGTTTCAGTACTGTTTCACTGAACCGGTTTAACCTGTCGTTCCAGCCATGTCTATATCATGAGATATAAAATCTTTACAAAATGCCTTGGAGGGAGATATAGGTCCCACCCATCTCATAATGATACCATTCATATGTTTGCCACAAGATCATAAATAATAAATCATTCCATAACCCATGTAATAAAAATGGGATTCTTAAACAACATGACATCATAAAACAATTCATATAATATAAAGGAATTTATATAAATAATTCCATCACAACATAATCCAATCACTGTAATAATAGGGATAGAAATAGAACCCTATATTATCTTAGATGGAAAATAATTTTGATAAAACACTTGAACTCCATTCTTGAGGAAAATATCCTTTCTACTTCAAAAACATTTTCCTTTCGTAACATTTCATACAATTTTAAACTAAAAGAAGTTGATTAAAAATAAACTTTAAAACTTGTAAAGGAAGCTTCTTGGAAATAATGTTTTAAAAATCCAGTCATGCCGTATATGTTTAAAAAAAACATTCTTCTCGTAATTGTTTCGGAAAAGTCAAAAAGTGCCTCGTAGGTAAACAAAAGAATGATTCATTACATACCATGTAGTAAAATTAAAAAAGGGTAAAAAGGACATTAAAAATACATAAAAACACTTTTATAAAACATGGACATGGATGATAACAATAACCCCAGTAAATACTTACGAATAAGCAATCTCGGATAAAAATGAGATTTGAAAAATTATCCCTCACCTTAGGTCTGATTTGCTTCATAAGTGTTTGAACCTCATGTATAATTATTTAAATAATGTCATTGACTTATTCCAGAATCATACTCATTGTTATGATATCATATATGGTTCACTTATGACTTTATATTACCCGTTCTTTTGTAAATTCCATGTTAAAGTGCGTTTTGGGTAAAATCGTTTCATTTGTCATCCGTGTTATGACTTGTAATTATTCATATGATTACTTAGATCATGATTAATTAATTCCAGAATTTAAAACATGATTTATATATAATACATATTCAGAATATACATATATATAATATATCAGTAAATGAAAAGAAATACAACGTTCATGGAGACGGTGGGTTGTACGTACGCATGAACGCTATTTTCGTTTCCTTATTGAGTTGAAATGAACTAAGTAGATGATATACATATATATACACATAAATACAGTATCATTATTATGTCATATATTTAATTATTACTTATTATATATACTTTATAATCATTCATGAATGGTTAACGTGGAGAATGAATCTCATCGCGACGTGGAGACGGTAGTCCGTACCTAGGCACGAGCGATGATATCATTCTCATGATCGTGGAATTGTATAGGAGTGTATGTATACTATTTCAGAATCTATATAACCTTAAAATAATCATATATAGTTATTATTTACACCATTATACCCATCCAAGTAAGGTGGTGGTGTAAAATAGATTACACCGCGGCGTGGAGACGGTATTCCGTACGTACGCACGCGCGGTGATTTCATTTTCTGTAGAATGGATAGATGGTGAAATAAGGTTGTTTCATACTTATAATAACATATCATTATATAAGTTATAATGATGTTATTACTTCATAATGAAACAACCTAAGAAGAAGAAGTGGATAAGAAATAAAGGTGAAAGAATCGGTAACAGAAATTACCTCTTCTTTGAAGCGCCTCTTGAGACCTCCTCTTAAGGCAATAAAATTGGTCTTTAAAGAAGACCCAGACCTCTAGGATGTTCCTAGAGAAGTGTATAAGAGAATTGGGCAGGGGTTGGCCGTGCTTGAAGGCTCAATGTGGTGTGTGGAAGAGAGGGAGGAGGTTAGGGTGGAGAGGGGAACCTTTGGAATAACTAAAAATATTATTTTATTATAAAGCCAAATTCGGTTTTAAATAGCTCCAAATTGATTTATTTCGAAGATAAGATGGGGATGGGTATAAATCCTCTCATACAATAGAATTTATACAAGTTTATATTCCTATTGTAACCTTATCATTTAGATTTAACATTAAGTTAGATGATTTTACTTTTACCGTGTCTTTTTGTGTTCTTACACTATATGGTTAATAAACTTACTATAACAAGCCAAAAGAACCCCAAGTTGTTTATTAATAATATAAATAACCTTATATAAGTCATTTGGCCGAACCTTATATTTTTAGAAATAAAATAACAATTAATAATATAATATTCGTTTTAAAAACTATTTTATGTCAATTTTGACACTATTTAGTATTTGATTTTGGTGAAAATTATAACAGAATGATTGTTTAGAAAAAAGTAAATTAAATCAATACTAACATGTCATATTAACCTATAAAATTAGTGTAATTCATCAAAAGTCTCATATTACATTTATTTGGGTATTTATAACATCAATTATGTGAATATCTCATTAATAAGATAATTATTACGTCATCATTGTGTCATAAATAAATTATATTATTTAATTTCTAAAAATTACAGATTAAATATAATTATGTAGTAAAGCATTTTAGCTTTCTAATGAATATTTATAGTAGAATTTATCTTATGTATAACCCTACATTAAATATGATTTACTTATTAAACATTGATTTTAACTATTTTAACCCTTCTTTAAATAAATAAATAATAAATGTCCTAATCTATTCCATGTGGGCCTAAATGGTCATATTTTATTCCTAAGGTTGTTTTTGGACGAATTAAACTTATCCAATAGAATTAGGACATGTGTTAGGGTAATAATAATATCATTTTTACCCTTAACTACCCTATTTACTTTTAACCGTGGTAAAAAAAGTAAAAAGTTACTATTCGCAAAAAATTATTTTCATCTCATTGAACCACATTTTAGTCCTTGATATTAACCGTGTCTCTCAGATTTTAGAAATTCTACTCACAGAAGCGGTCAAATTATGTTTTATGAAAAATTCAGTTTTTTTAACTACCACTTAGTGGTTTCACTATTCATTAAAAAAATGAAAGTTTCCAGAAAAATACCAAAAATTAGGCCTATTCTATATTTGATATTATGAATTAAAAAATGGTGTTTATTTTACCAAATTCAAAACATATCAGTTACATTAACTAATTTAAAAATAAATTCTTGTCGTCAAAACAAATAGCGTGTTTTTAAAAAGATAATAACTATCAAAAGAATGACACTTGTTTATGTCTGGTTTAAATGTAAATTTACATCCAATGAACAAAATTGCATTAAATTGTAAAAATATATTCTAAATATACTTTAAAAACACTCAAATTAATAATTCGTCACTATTAATTATTTCGATTAAAAAAGTTGTTTTTAATTAAAATTTAGTAATTTTCACTATTCATCAGAATATGAAAGTTATCCGAAAAGTACCAAAATTTCACCCTAAGCTAATTTCGATATTCTGAATCCAAAAACGAAGTCCATTTTGAAAAATAAAATTTACAAAATTTCAAAAAGTTGTTATTACTATTCATAACGTCTAGTTTTAATAATATTTTAATAGCATCTCATTTTTTAGTGAAACTCAATATTATGTACTACACACGCTATCGAGGAAGGTCGCGATTATGTGTAATGCAAAGCAATTCAAGGATGTGTGTTGTGCAAGATCCTTTTGGTGTAGCGTACAACACAAGACATTAATTAAAAATAATACTTTTTATAACATCTTGTGGTGTTACAACATATCTGTTGGGACCTAGTTGTTACATTTGGTATCAGAGGAGGTACCCAGCCTTAAGTGTGGTGCACTGCCTCGGCTGATATGTAGGGCCCACAATGAGGACGTTGTGCTATAAAGGGGGGGTGATTGTAACATCCTCAAATGAAAAATGGTTAAATGACTAAATGATAAGACTTATGTCAACAAGGTGCACCTTCCTTTTCAAGAGCATGTATGATTAAAACTCCATAGTTAAGCGTTCTTGGCCTGGAGTAGTGATCAGGATGGGTAACCTTCTGGGAAGTTTCCCAGGATGTGTGTGAGTGTGAACAATGCACACTGGAAAGGACATGTTTTGGCCTGTGGGGACTGTCATTAGTCAGATGACCCATTCAGGCTTGTGGGTGGACCCTGGGGTGGGCCCCACATGTATGTGGGGCAACTGGTGGTACCTGGTGGGCTAGGACCCGACAGCCATGTTAAGGGCGGGGTGTCTATGCTATGATTGGGTCCCAGTTGTCACACTAGATCATTGAAAATTGGATGATTTTACCAATTTATCATGACAATAACTCATCCTCTATTGAAACCATAACCAACAAATAATTCTCATAAACCAAATAGGTATCCCAAAAAGAACTAAAATATAAACCCCTTTTATTGACTCAAGATAACAACACATTCCCAATGAACATTAATATATACATATAAATCATTGTACTAAATTAGTAATAAATAAACAAATCATTTAACAGAATAACCATCAAAAAAATAATTTCATTTCAAATACATTGTTGGGAGAATTAAAAATTATGACATAAATAAGATCCCACTATTAAATTTATATACATAAAGTCTATTAGTTACAACTAACTAAAATTCACAATATTTTCTTTTATCATATATATTATGTCATAAAATTTATATTATATTAAAGGCCAATTTATTTAGGGACCACAACACTATTTTTGAATTGAACAGTTTTGGAATAGTTTTCCCAATCTATAAAATCGAATATTTATCCTACTGAATGACATAATCTTATACCATAGGATACATTTATCACATATTTTACTATAAATATTATTTACTAACTGGATAAAACAATTCATGTAATTATTTACACAAAAACCCACCATGAAATGTGATGAATCTGATATATCTAGAAATGGTCTATAGAAGGTGTATAGAAATTCTAATAATAATATTTAAAAAATCTCTATGATTTCCTTACAATAAAATTTTAATGTTTTAAGAAATCTGAAATATTAACAAGAAAAACTTAGAATGTGAATAACAATCATAAAAATGCAATGAATACATTGTCTTTGACCTTTCTCATTGTCCCACATCCACAAGAAATAAATATATCTTATAATTGAAATATAAAAGAATAT
This sequence comes from Viscum album, assembly GCA_963277665.1. Classification (NCBI taxonomy): domain Eukaryota; kingdom Viridiplantae; phylum Streptophyta; class Magnoliopsida; order Santalales; family Viscaceae; genus Viscum; species Viscum album. The sequence goes on from OY728145.1 coordinate 1,899,135,335, forward strand.
ATTTTAAAAATATATTTAAATTCCCTTACTAAAACATCAATAAATAATTGGGAAACTATGATGTGAGAAAATCCAAATAAAAGTAATTGATCCATAGTTCTATTATTATAAATAACTTTTGAGACATTATAAATCATTATAGATGATGAATATATGGAAATAATATAAAGGATTCACCATGAACATGGATAAATCATGAAATACCAACAGTAAATGAATGGATTCCTAATAAATACCAATAATTTAACAAAAAAATTCCCAAATAATATGGGGATTATCTCTACAACAATATTAATGGTTGACCCTCACTTAAAGACCAATGGACCTCTAGGATCCTAGTAAAAAGTAATTGTGGTTTTTATAAATTCTAGACCATAAATAATCTATATGTAAACCCACATAGAATCCTACAGATTCAATTATTCTCTATGGGTGTGTATAGTTATCAACACCTCATGGTAAAAGAATAGGATTTCATTAATATTATAATTATATTATAAAGTAAAATATTTAAAGAGAAAAAACACCTCCAAAGTACCCTTCGACCAAACATAAATTTAATGATATAAATTTTAATCATTTTGAATCATTCAAGTCCCAGTACTTTTCCTCTCCATTCGACATATAATTATAATTTTGTTTTTATTTTTAGTGTATCTATTAGTCATTCCTATTATGTATAATGTTATATATTATATTTTTCACATGCATATAATTGATTGTATGTTTATTACCTATATTATATAATAAATGTTGGTAATTTGTAGTGTGTGTTTGATACATCATTTGAATTGTGGAAAATATGTATTATTAATTGTAGCGATAAGAAACAGTATGTATAGGTTGTACATAAGGTATAATGACAATTGTGACTAAGGAATCTTGGATGACACAAAGAATATTGACCCCTCTATAATTTTTTTATGATTATATATTTTCACAAATCATTCTTAGAGATGTAAGATAAAAAATAAAATTGTTTAATATATGAAGGGGTGAATTTTATCTTATTCAATAAAGAATTGAAATTTTCTCCAACCATATTAACGAATATTATCAAATAAAGAATAATTATAATTCAAATTTTTATTAGGGTTAGAAAATTTTATAAAAAGAAACATTTTATAAAAAATTATTAGTGGAATAAAAAATTACAAAAAACAAATAATAATATTTATTTACCATATATGTATGTAAAACAGAGGGAGAATTTTCTAAAAATTTTAATTCACATTATTTTTAAGAGTTAATGAAGGACCAACAAATCTAAATTAATCTGTTGTATAATCTATAACACAATGATCATTAACTCTTTCCACCATGAAATCCCTTGATTCCATGATCGCACAGACTATACATATCAATAGCCTAAAAACCCCTCATTACAAATATTTTAATAACCACTATCTTTGATCAAAAATTATAAACTAGATTACATTATATAAACAACGAAAATTAAAAAATCATATTGGAAACCTAATCTTGCATGTGGAATCAATATAAAAAAGAGTCTCTATAATTAAAAATTAATGCATTATCATGTTACAAGGAAATAAAAAACATCCAAGAAACATTATATTATCCTATCTTTAAAAAATATAAATCATCCTCTAATATATAATAATTTATAGTTGTTTCACCAATTGATTTTTTTTATATATTTCTGTGTTTTCAACAGAAAATTTGATGAACTCCATCTTTACAGTATAGGTTCAGTACATTTCTTTGAACCAATTATTATTTCAATACACTACTATTAAATGATAGTAGGTTTCCTATAATAGAATGTAATAGTTTCTTCTGGTAGAAAATTTGTAGTTCTTGGACTTTTAGTATTTCTAAAAATTTCATTCAGAATTAATTTCATCTACCATCCTATATTTTCATTCCAATAGATTGTTTAAAAATACATTTGGTTGGACCTCGTTTTACATTGACTGGTTGAATTTATTAAAATCCATCACATTAATTTGTTCTTATATATTATATTTAAAAATAAAATTTTAGTCTTAGAAGGGTGTTATTTAAATTCTTATTATTTTAATACATAAATATTATATCAATTTTGATGAACATTAGGTAAACATAATAGATACCAACACATTAAACATTAAAGGATCAGTGCCTTTAGAGAATACATAAAAATTATTTGTATTTAATGTAATATATTCAACATATCCAAAAATTATATCCCACTTTATTACTCCATAAAGGCAAACCAACCATAAAACCATTCCCTATAACTTAAGGAAACCATCCATAAGAAAGGGTGAGATTATATCCTTAGTAATGGTATTCTTTGGTGATATTAATCAATGATTATATGGAATAATTATATAATAATTATAAGATCATGAAAATAGCATAAAAAGTTATAAAAATTATTTTAAAGATTATAAAAAATATTCATAGCACAATTCGTTACCACTTAAAAAGATATTAACAATATTACTATGAAATCATCATTAATCACTGACCAGAAGGTCAGGTTTTTATAGTATTTCACTATTATTGGTTTATAAATATTTTCATATATGAACATTAACAAACATAAATATCACTTAATAATTGATCTGACTACGATCATGTCACTCATAGTCTAGTAAAAACATTGATGTGTTTCCCATGATGGGTCAAGTACATCAAATTATTTACCATAGTTAACTCTTGAGATGTAAAAAAATTAAGCATTCCATTGGAGGGATATATAATTCCATCGCCATTTATGACATTATGAAAAAGAAATATTTGATCAAAGTGATCAAAAAACATTCATCATATGATCATATAATAAGTGTTTTAAAAAATAGGTTTCTTAAACATTTATTCAATCTATCATAACATACCATTTAGAGAAAGATATTCATCATAATGTCATCAAAATTTTAATCATAAACCATCAAAATAATGAATCAATATGTAATCATGATAACATATCCCCATTAAAAATTATGAAACACCAATTTTTTTTTGTCTCTGAATGAAAAAATCTCATTATAATTATTTTTGAGGATAATATAATTTCTATTTTGATATCAATTCAATAAAATATAAAAATTTAAAAAACAATTATGGTAAAAATTATTTTTTATAAGAATTAATGTACAAATTAAATTATCTATAGTGATTTGAATGATTTTGGTGGTGGGAAAATTTGTCATGTCTTATAATATAAAAGGAAACAATAATTTCACTTTAAAATGAAAATCATTATTTAACATCATACAATTTCTCATTTTCATTAGTAGGATGTGGAATGCAACTCTTCCATATGTGAGATCCCCATGATTCTAATGGATGGCAGTAAATGTCTAGGGATTCATGACTGGATGTGGATTATTTTCTCTTTCGAATGAATTAAATCAGTCAATGAACCAAAAACAACCACAACTACATGATGACTGACAACAATGTATCCCAATACAACACATTACTAGAAGAAAACAATAAAAACAATTTTCCATAATACTTCCCAAATAAAAATACAACTAAACCACCATAACCCAAGAAATGTTTAACAAGAAGATGGATATGCCAAAAAATCAAAGAGGCCATGGCAAAACATCAATGATCCCCTCCAATATCCACACTCTTAACACCACTATACAAACCGAAATCAAAATAAACCATTAAAGAAATGACATGATTTAGCCTTTACTGTTCCCTAAACTACAAAATTTGAAAAATCCCAAAATTTCAATAGAGTGGGGTGAGTAATAAAACATATTATGTTTTTCTGAAATGGAATCCCTAAACATTCTAGTAGGTTCTAAATATTAGCATAGTTTATATTATAAGTATTTAAAAATAGAATCACAACAAACTACAACCCAAAAAAGTCTGTATCTATATAAATTCTCCCTAATCAACACAATTCCTATGAATGAAACCCAAAATGTTTTTACTCATCCAATATTGTAATAAACAAATTTACATAGTGTGTCTGCATGCCTACCACAACCATACTCACACATTTCCACACGATCTCGTTGTTATCATTGATGTTACAACTTCACATCCAACCTTGTATCCTTTTTATAGTGGTACTTCACACACACCTTCCATCCCATTATTGTGGTACTTAACAACCTCTATCTATCCCATCAAACCCTTTTTATAACAAAAAATCTGACACTCATAACCAAAATCATTCACAAAAACCATTTCATCACACAATTTCAAAACTAATCAATCCCTTATTCTAATCATCCTTTGAAACACAATCCATAACCATAACATGAAAATCATCATTTAATGAAAACCCCCTTTTACAAAACCATATAAATTATCATTTCAATAAGACAACCATTTTTATTGAGAACCATTTTCAAAACTCATTTCAAAAAAATCTATCATTCCAATGATTTTAACATTATCATTTTAATAACAAACATCAGAAACATTGACCAACAAGAACCCATTTTTCCAAACATTAAAAATAATCTCAAAATGGGTTTCAAATAAGCATCACACATCAAAAGATTCATCAATATCAAGAAACAAATTTTAATTTTAAATTCAATCATTATAGTTATAAAAAAATTGATATGGGAATGAAGCCACCAACCATAGGGTTTTGGAGAAATTAAACAACCCACAATCGCACCCCAAATTCAGGTTAAACATCAAAAAAACACTTGAGATCTATTTTCATAACACTAGAAAGACAAAATCTCGTCATTTTAGAAAAAAATCACAATATATACATATGATGGATGTGGATCTAGAAAATAAAGTGGAATGAAGACATAGATCTAAGGGAAAACCAAAAAATGTAAAAGTGAGTGGACACACAGAAAAAGAACAACCTTCACCACACCATAATAAACATTCAAATTTCCTGAAACAAAAATAGTGGGAGATGCCTCTTAACACCTGAGAACAATATATTTTGATTGGGTTTTGTATGGGAGAAGAGCGGAGTGATTTAGTTCAAATTCTGAGTGACTCTGTATTTAAAAATCATATTTTTAAAGTCGTTCATGGTTAGCTCACACGGGCATAAAAACATTGCACTAACTTTGGGATAGATACTACCCCAAAGGGTGTCCAACATGGTTTCTTCACATGGTTAGGAAAAATTACCACCCACTATGTATAGGCCCAGTTCCTCATGTTGTGTGGTAACATGGGTTTGTTTAACAATTTACACTAACCATGCTCAAACCATTCACTCCTAAAAAATGTTTTATACCGTACCAAAACCCTTCCAAACCCTCATAGACAATACCTGACCACATTAAAAACATAAAAAATAATACAAAAGGTTACATACCTGAAATATGGGTTGTTACATTATCCCCACCCTTTGAATTTCCTTCTTCTTAATGTAGAGAACCATAGAATTGCCAAAAGAGCTCGAGCCATTATTTGTCCATATCATTCTCCCGCTACCATCACTCTTCTTGAATCTAACCATATGGTTATAAAACTAAAACTACATGAATTAATTTACCACATAATACATTCCCATACAATTCTGTAATCTACACTAGCATGTTCACCAATGAAGCATTTTTCTCCATCACAACATGATCCCAATGAATCACATGGTCACGATCCAACTGATACATTTTCATTTGTGAAAACCGAAACATATTTTTCACCAAACTAAACCATGGTGTAGAATGTTACTCATATTCCATCTCTCTAATAAACTCAATTATCTCTAAATGGTAAACACACCATAAAGATAACATTCCATGGTCTCTACACAGATGATGTCCCATATTTAGACAGATTCTCAAGAACACAGAATTTCCGACATTGAATGATAACAGTTGAGGATGATAGTCAGAATATCATTTATGATGACTCAGATCCATATCCATTATCTTATTAATCAACCAAATCATCTATGTTATCTCTTGGTAAAGGCATGTCCTAACCATCGATTTTTATCCGTTATTCCACCCAACAATGTGGAGAACATAATCGATTCACATACAATGCTTCAAACAAATGCATCTAGATATATGTGCAAGATAAAATTTATAAGTCAAAAATTCCACATATGTTATGTTATACTCCCATGAACAAAAAATATCCATTCCAAAACCATGTAAAATATCTTCTATTGTTTTTATCATTATATTAGATTCTCATCTGTTAGAGGCTAACATTATAAGTTGATCGTCAACTGAGTCCCATGGACTTCATGTAATGATTTCTAGAAATGTTTTCTGATCATGGGTATCTATCTATTATAGTTAAAATATGGACCCCATATTTCATTAAGACCTCCTAGAAAAAGATTTTGGATAGATTCCCCATCGTATTATATTCAAATGTAGGGACGAAATGGGCTGACTTTGTGAGCTGATCCACAGTCAACTATATGGAATCCTTCCCCTTAACCCTTCACTGGATACATGTAATAAAATCAATTTCTAATTTCTTATACTTCGGCATATGAATAGGTAAGTACTGAAACATACATAATTGTAACTAATGCTCATCCTTGATATGATGAAAATTTATGCAACTCGATATAACTTTGAACACATTTCTTTTCATACACACCCATCACAACTTCACATTTAATGCATTGTACATTTTTTGAATCTCAGGATGGATATCCCATATACCATAATGATTATAACTTAGATTATTATCCTAGAAAGCCACTGGTAAAACCATTTAATTTAGAAATCATACCACAAAATTCACATCCAATTTCCAGTCCTCAATGGTCTTCCCAAAGTTGAGATTCAACCTCAATGACACAGACTCTGAATTGTACATCAATTACTCATTATTCAATCCAACTGAGTCCAGAACCAATGATAATAGAAATAAAATAGCTACATCACTATAATATTCACAGTCCAACCTCTAGTTAGATATAAATGACAACAACTTCCACTAATTAAATGAATGTATCACCATATGAGCATATGACTTCTTATGTAAAGGTTCTAACACTGAATTTCTCTTAAGTCATTTATACATCAAGTAAAAGTCAAACATTTGGAGGTACTACATCATTCTACATTTCTATTAATTCATGTCCCTCTATAAGAAAATATGTTTTATGATCTTATGATATTTATATACTGTGAATTTCACAACACATAGATAGTGATGCCATTTTTTCACAGTATGAATTACCACTGCTATCTCCGAAACATGTTTTGGGTAGATATTCTCATGAATACTCAAATATAGTGATCCATACACAATAACATGATCTTCTTATATAAGGACACACTCCAACCTAGATCTTTATGTATTTAAATACACCACGTAACATTTACCTAAGTATGGAACAACATAGATCAATGCTGATGTAAGATGGACCATAATTTATTAAAAATATTTTTTAATCTAACATTCAATTGGAATGAAACATTTTTTCTTATCAATGAAGTCATCGGCATTGATAATTGTGAGATGTCAGGAACACAGCCTCGATAACACCCATCAATTCTAAAGAAGATCTGTATCTAAAAAAACATTATTAGGTAGGTTCCATGAGATAAAAACCTCTATCTTATCTGGATCAAATGTAACACCTCTATCATAAATAACATGGAAAGGGAAATGTACATATTGTATCCCAAAATCACACTTCTATAGTGTGAATAAAACTGATAATCTTTCATGATCCCTAACAGTTCTGCATTGTGTTTCCCATGTTTCAAATTTTTTATAGAATAAATTAATATATCATCCATGAATACCACCAATAAAAAATCTAGATATCTAAGAAAAAACATATTAAATAAAGCAATAAATAGTAATTACGTATCTGAAATTAAAAAGCGCAAAACCACTTACTCATAATGCCCATATATACTTTGCAAAATCTGTTTTGGGATTATCATCCTTCTACACCTATAGCTACTGATATCTTAATCGCAATTTAATATTGGAGAATCATTGAGCTCTCCTCAAATAATAGATATATTTATCAATGCATGGGAGTTGATATTGATTCCTTTTCATATCTTGATTAATCATTCAATAAAAACACATAGAAAGAGAGTTCCACAGGCTATTATAAATAATAGAAGTAGTGTTTTTAATGGAAAAATCCAGGACAGATGAAACCTTAATTTTATAGCTCTTCTAATATCACATTAATTTCCCTCAATTAAACTGGTTCTATCCAATAAGACGGATGTGAGAATGGGTTGGCCCCCAAAATGAGATCAATCAAAAACTCCACTTCTGTCACGGGTGGCAACACAATGAATTTTCCAAGAATGGAATCCATAAAATGACCAACCACTATTTTAAAACTACTTATCCTAACTTATTACATTTATTCAAAAGAATAAGACACTAATTGATATGATAGTGTCCCAACTGTTGTTCCCAATAAGCCTATTTTTCTCTTCATCACATATTTATCACCTCGAAAGAGATGCTCATGCCACCACTCATCATAAAACTAATCATTCAAACATAGAATTTGAGGTGGGAATTTTTATTTTCATCCAATCCATTCACATGATTATATCATATGCATTAATATCATGCACTGAAATGTCCCACATCAACTCAACCCCATCCATAATTTTACAATAAGACCAACACAATATGGATAGATGGTTTCTTTGGCTAAGTGGAGTTTGAATTATTAAAACAGAATTAATTACTTCAACGCATAAGACAAAAAAATATACCGCATGAAAATTATTGATAGAGTGAGAGGCAAACATATTAGAATACATTACATAAACATGAAATTCAATAGAATCATGCATCGCACTATGGATGGTTCTAACTGATCATCCACTATAACCTTCATAGTACCTAAAAAATTCCTAATTTCCACACTCTTATCTTTATTACCCTACTGAAACATACCTTACTGAGGTTTCATGGTATTCATAGATTCACCATGACTATCATAACTCTACAGATGAAGGGTTTGTTGTTTCTCTTGTCACGTCGAGGCATAAGAACCCTACCACCCCCTAAGGTGTGTCTAGAACAACCGACCTCATATCATTATGACAGCAATGCTAGATATTCCCCATATTCATGCAATTATTTCATTATTGAGTCTCATCAAACAATCCAATTTCATTTAGCTTGTGGAACCACACTGAAATCGAACTGTCTTTCTCTAAGGCATTAGAGGAAGACTCCCTGCTCTTGCTATCTAATTTTGAACCATATGCCCATCCTAGAAATAAGTTTCCCAAATCATCTTAATCCTTATGTTGGTCTTCCAACTGTTCCCCATGGGTACCAATATGATTCCCCTTTTTATATACCAATAGATATCTTTTTTCTATAGATTATATCTTTTCCATTTATATATAATCAATTATACATAGAATTGTAATTTTGGAATGAATTTCTTTCCTCTATCCCATATCAATTATCTATTCTTTCAAGTAATTACAACTCTTCACCGCCAGTGAAAACCACACTATTTTTATAAACATAGCCTCGTATTCCATCATAGACTTGTTTTACTAATTCATGCTGAATAAATACATTTATCATAGAATTTTTTATGTATGATGGTAGAAATGTTAATTAAATAATTCCTAAAACACTTCCCATGAAAAACCATGTTTCATTCTACCCTGAACTGCTGAATCCCATAACTATTGTGTAAGAATGTCCAAAATCTACATCACTATATGTAATTTTAGCTCTTATGAATTTCCCATGAAATGAAATATCTGATTCTTCTTTTACAACCATGCTTTAGCCATTTTGAGGTCGAAATCATCCTAAAATATGTGTGGGTCTGCTTTTGAATTTGAAATGAGTAGTCCACAAGGCTCAAATAATATATATTTTTACCACTTTCATCCACATAGAAAGATTTCACTATTCTCTTTACTAGTTTTTGGTTCACCGGGGGATCAGGTTCAAGGACAATTTCTATAGTATCCTCTAGATGGTCACTATAAAGTCCACCATGTGCCATTTTTATCAACATATGAATCACCATTACTCTCTCTCCCATAAAACTAATGTCTTACAACGTCAAATTATATTATTATATATCTATCACATCCATTATTTCCAAAATTTCCATTTTCTATTTTCATCAATTTTAAAAAATCATCATGGTTTTGAAAAATGAACCATTTCAGAAATACCACACCCATTCTGTTGTCAAGATCACAAATATAAAAACAATTTCCAGTTTTTTTTAAAAAATCATTAAATTAAAAGCATAATATAAATCATCATTCTATATTAATTATTAAATTCTAAGTTAGTAGTCATGTATACCATGCATGTCATTCTCATCTCATCATCTATACCAATGATAATGAGATGACCCGCCTATATGTCTCTCCAAGACACTTATGTATCAATCTCCCTAGAAACAAGATCATCATCATAAAAGTCTTAGCTATGTGACTTTACACTATATATTTCATGTTCCAACAATCATAATCAATGTTACCATCCTAAATTAGGTAATACATCAAGAACCAAAGTCAACTCCAAGACCAACAATCAATGATGAAGAACCAAAAAAATTGAATATCAGCGACTGAATAAATTGATATCCCTAGAAATTTACCACCCCTTGTCATTGGATTGAGAAGATGGTGCATTGTTACTCAGCCTTAAGTGACATACCAAAGGTTTAGAAGGCTGGAAATAAAGGCTGAGGGATTCATTAATGGTGGGGTGATTTTTTTATTGAAAGAAACCAACCAATGATCCAAGACAAACCACAAAAAAATGATTCATGTGAATAATGTATCCCAATAAAACACCTTACCACAAGACAACCATATAAACCAAAATTCCATAAAAATTCCCAAAGAATAATACAAACAAATCACCACAATCCAAGAACAGAATACTAAGATGTAGACTAAACCAAATACCTTGTAGAGGTTAAGAAACAACATTATAGCTCCCCACCGAGCTCCACACTCCATGTACCATAATACCAACAACCAATGCGATAAATCACTAATAAAATTTGATTCTTTATCTTTGCATGTGTACTATATTACACCATCTATAATGAACCAATGTTCCATAGAGGTGTTGAATAACAATACTATATAGGTTTTCCCCAAATGAAATCCAACCAGATTTCACTAAGATATAACCATTTTCACAGACTATATAACAAGTATATAAATTGAATAAATAACATCACAAATTAAAATAAGCCAAAAATGTCCTTATCCAAATCAATTCACCCCAATCAACATAACTCCTCAGAATGTAACCCCACATTTCATTACTCATTCAATATTTGCATTACCAAACTGACCCCATGTCACTACATGCCTATCACAAAAATACTCACACTTTTTCACATGATCTTGTTGTTACCATTGATAACGGAACTTCATATCCGACCATGTTCCCCTTTTATTTTCATACTAAATGATCACATTCTAACTAATTGTGGTGGTCCATCACACCCACAATTTTTCCCATCCAATCCACACATATACCACCCTATAAAATAATTATATAAATAAATATTCACCAATACCCTATCAACACACAATTTTTAAACCAAAAAATACCTTAAATAATTCAAACTCCCCAACCAATGCTATAAACATTTTCTGAAAAAAAAATATTTATGGAAAACCCCCTCCAACACATCTAGGCAAAATATCACTTTAATAAAAACCCATTTTTTAAACCATTTTCAAAAATAATTTCCCAAAAATCCATGACGCCAATGTTTTAAAAGTTATTATTCTAATATCCAACATCAAGAACATTTTAGAACAATAACAATATTTTCCCAAATTCACCAAAAAACACAAAATGTATGTCAAACAGGCTTAGAACAACACAAAAATCATCAATACCATGGAAAAATAATTAACTTTAAATTCAAGCCTTCTAGTTTTATCATAATGGTGATTACATTGAAGCCAGCTACCTAAGCGTTTAGTCGAAATCAAGAGACGCACAACCACACAACATATCTAGGTGAAGAAACCATTGAATCACCATACATATATTTTCCTAACATTAAAAATCAAAATTATAATAATTTAAGGAAACATAAAACCCTATATCTACATGAGATAAAGGTATATCATGAAAACTGAGAGATTGGGAGATGTAGATCTTGGGAAGTCCAATAAACAACCTAAATAGTAGACTTAACAAAGAAGAACCGCCTTAACTACACCTTAAAACCCCTTCTAATCACCTCCGAATTCAGTGGGAGATGAATCCATATCCTTGAGAACATGAAATTATAATTGGGATTCTTATTGAAGAAATGTGGAGTGATTTAGGTGAAATTCCAAATGACCCTATTTTTGAAAATCATATTCTTAAAGTTGTGAAAGATTAGTTGGCATGGTTAGACAAACTGTTCACTAACCATGTGATAGCTAATGTCCCAAAGGGTTTCCTGCATCATTTCCATGCATAGTTAGACAAAAAATGAACCAACCATGTCAAATCCCACTACCTCATTTTGCATGGTTTCCTAGGATTTTTTCATGGTTTATACTAACATTGCTCAAACTATAAACCCCTTGTAATAATTAGAAACCTTCCTAAAACACTTCAAAACTATCAGAAACATTACTAAACCAATTTAAATACATAAAATGAAACAACAAATGGTACATAACTCAAAATAAGGTATCTAAAGCTTATTTTTGAGAAAATTAAATGAATATTTATTTAAAAATATTTTGAGAAAATAAATTGAATGATAAAAATTTAAGTACATAATAATTGGCGAGTGATAATTTTTATAAATATATGGTGGAACACATGGGCATGTAAGATAATTATTCAGAACCAAATTCTAAAAAATACTTTTTTTACGTAAAAACATTATTTATATATATTGTTCTCTGAAATTATGGAAAATTAAAAAAAAATAATGTACCACCATGAAATTAATAGATGATATGAAAAATGTAAGTTATTTTTCAAAGAAATGTCCTATAATTTTCTCAACACAAATTCCTGAATATGAATTCTCGATTATAATATGATTGAATATTAAATCACTTACTACTTGTGTAACAATAAGATAAAAAGCACCATGAAATAAAGAACCTGAAATGGTTATTTAAACCACATTAAAATTCATATTAAGGATCCTTAAAATATGAATGAATATTACATTCACCGCAAAAAAGAAAAAATTGGTGAATATGGATTTGCCTTATATAAAAAAAGAGATCTAAAAACCTGTTACCTCATGTCTCGCACTTCCCAAATCACTTTTGAACTGACTCTTCGTTTAAAAAAATAAATTAGATATGACCATAATGACCTTATATTTGTGGGTTTGGACACCCCAAAACTTTTCAAATGTGGCTAGAGGAATGGATAATTTCATTTGATAGGTGTTGGTCTAGCTAGGGGGCTCAATGTGGCGTGAAGAAGAGAAAGAAGGGTTTCCCTATTATAAATGAGGGCATGCCAACTCTTCAAATTTCATAAAATATTAACAAATAATAAATAAATTATCATGAAAATTTTTCAATATGTCTATATATTAAATGAATACTTCGATTCTTATTATATTCCATCAAGCAATACTTTTTGACCAAGAATGGGTGTTATTGGAAACAGTATCATTAGGATTAATAGTATGGTAATACAATATTATCTGTAACATAAATAATATTTTTTTACTCTTATAGAGTATTAATTATACAAATAATTCATAATTAGGTTCACAAATTTCCATGGATAACATTTTTTACCATATATTATAAAAATTGGCTCCTTGCAATATTTTTTTTTGATTTTCAAATAATATTATAATTTTATTAAATCCATATTTAAATATATAGTTATATATTATAATAATAAATTAAGTAATTGGGGGTAAAATTACATTAAACGCACACACACCACACACACACATGATGAAAATAGAGGTGATACCAAGCTACATGATAACCCACTGGGCCATATGTTGGTTTATTACACTATAAATTGATGAAAGGTTCAATGGGAATGATGCCCAATTCCTGGAACATATGCCCTCTATTGAATAGCTAAAAGGAATTTCATGTATCATGTATATATCACAACATCCCCACATCATGTCTGAATCATATCCCCCTCGATGGCCCAATGGATCGGTGGACCAAAATCCTTTTCAAAATTAATAACTTTGATCCTACAATGGAGTGATACAGTAATTGCTACAGTACCAACACTTCTACACCAATATAATACTGCTATAGTACCTAGGAGAATTCAATCCCACCGATATTCAATCTCATTTCTAATGCCTGATTTCTTTTAATATTTTTAAAAATATTTATTTTATTCTTATAAAAATTTAATAAATAATATTTCATTGTTTCAAAAGAATTTAATATAATATAAAATTTCTAAAATTTTTAATTACATTTCCATCTTAGTGATACTTTCCATACTCTAATAAAAGATATTAAGAATCATTTGTGAATTTTTTTTTCACCTATATGGATACATAATAGATGTATAGAACTATGAGATTGACATTTTTTATCAATTTTTTCATCCACTTTTAATTTGGTTTTTTTTATTCTTAAGTTTCTATAACTATAACAACCCATAACTCCCACTTCCAAATTCTTTGCAAAAAACATGACCGTTATATTTCATTCTTTGATTGTGGTGACGGTGACCAAATTACTTTCTTACAAACAATACAACATAAAAATTAAACTTTTCATCTAATAAATGCTTAAGGTCCATTAAAATTTAGAGTTTTACATAATTATGATAAACTCAAAAAAATACTCATGTCTGTAAATGATCATTACACCCAAAAAATAGTTTTTTGTTATGTCATAATCATTATCCATTTGAAAACCATAATAAAATAATTTATTCAACACAATTCTTGATAACCTAAAAAAAATGAAACATAATAAGGTTGATATCAAATGATAATTAAAGGTAAAAATATAAATTGAAATTTGAATATCATCAACATCCATAAGAATTAAATAAGGACTTGAAAAAATAATCAGATAGAATTAGAGAATGATAATATTACTCACATCCATAGATACCCAGATCATTAAACAAGATTACATTCAACAAGGATTTAACAAAGATGTTAGTATTATTAATTAATAATAATGAGCCATGTTGTATCAATCTTGATCAAATGAAACATTTATAACCCATAAAAACATAAAAAAAATGTTTTGTATCATGGTACATAATATTCTAGGAAAAATTATATAACCCCTCAAATTGTAATAAACATATGAATAATGTCCAATATAATTACATATCGAGAATAATAATTGCACAATTCATTAAAGAACTATAGAGGAACACCCATTATATATTCTATATTGATCTCACCTAAAACGGTATTGGTGATCCCATTATATATGCTATAATAGTCTCACATTGAGCTTTTTGGACACTATGAATATAAAAATTTCTAATTACTATAAACAAATTATATATACAATTCATTATAAACTAAAACTCAAAAAATCATTATTCCTTTCCTTACTTTTTAACTCATATAACAGATGCGTGTGCCATGATAATCAATTCAAAAAAATATCAACACCTGGAAAAGAAACACGTTACATTATAGTATCCTTGAATAATTTTCAATACTTGTAGAGAAATAATTGGGACAATATCATTAAAAAATATCCATTTGATCATAAGTAACAATAATCCATGTTGATATCAACGAATAGTAATTTTCTTAAAAGATCATCAAAAAAATTATTGAAATTATCATTTCCATTTTAAAAGTCAATTTCAAAAAATAAATATTCACAAAAATATTCAAAAAATACTTTTCATTGACGAAATTAATAATACAATATAATGTAATCATCAAGGAAAATAATGTACATGATTCAGAATATATTAATTCATATTATTTAACATAAACATTAATTTTTCAACAATGTTTAAAAGTGAGTCAATAGTGAACCATTTCCAAATTGTTAAAAAATAACCTTTTAAACATTTTTAGAATAATGTAAAATATCATATAAAATTGTTTTATGAAAACACATATTTTTATGAATTTATTTTTAAAAAATAAGAATCATGGACATGGAATGAAAAATTCGTGATGTAACTATGATATATGATCACTATCACATACAATTTTCATTCTTGATATTTCATCCATTTATGTTATTGTAAATGGAAAAAAATCAAAAAAAATACATCCATTGTAAAATAAAATTGATTAGGTTCAAACAAAAAAGAGAAATAGATTTCGACCATGCGAATATTGAAGCTAAACAATCCTGAAAAGAATTAGAATTCTAACACAAAGCCATTGTAAATTTGGTAACTCAATAATCATAATCACCATTAAAGAATAATGTAAAATAAATCATAATATATCATGAAAATGAGTATTTAAATTATATACAATATCCAAAAGGTTGTACATAATCATAATAAATATGATACACACATATCATAAACAAATATCCCAATGAATATGACCTGAGATGAGAAACCCTTACAATGGAATGGCGTTGAGGTGAGAATTAATCAATAAATATATTGAGATAATTAAATTTAAATTAAATTAATTAATAAGAACTAAAATAATAGATAATTTTAAGTAATTTTACATATAGGAAAAGAATAATAATGGTTTTGTATAAGTAGAATAACCTAATAAAGAAAAATTGAGTAATAAAATTGTACACAACTTACTTACATTCATATGTATTCCCTTAGGATAAAATAATTAATATAGAAACATAAAATACCAATATTTATGAATTATTCTTGAAATTACATGTAAAATAAATTGTTTATACACCACAAAAAAATTTGTGGTGAATACAGTTTTTGTCGCATAGAAAATAATTGTGAGACAAGAAACCCCATTCAATAAGTCTTGAAAATCCTTGAATGTTATTTTTATCCTCTATAATGAAATTATATAAATTGTTTACTTAATTATGACCATTTTATAAGTTTAATAAAATATATATAAATTAATAATATTTTGTCTTATAAATGAACAATCAATTATTTATTCTATTATGTCCATATATTTTGTTTTAAGGACATATAGTTCATTGATTAGATAAGAAATTGTTATGATGATTGGGGTTAAAGTGGTTATGTTTTCAACTTATAAATATTAATAATACTGATATAATAATAATATTTATTCATAAATTATACATTTTTAAACAATCATGAAAAATTTCTTTGACAGATGATCTATGTTACGCTCATAGACATGGGAGGTTGTATATAAACATGAGTAACATTTCATCTTTTCAATGATCATTAATGAAAGAAGAAGTGTATTATTTGATCAGCCAATAATTATCATGATATTATAAATAATATATGAATTCTCTAAAAATTCATATATATATATATATATATATATATATAAATCTTGTGACATGGGGCTGAAAAAATAATCACATTTTTTCATGGAGGTTTATATTCAAACATATACAAACAAAATCATCATTATTTAGTTTATAAAAAAAATTATATAGTCTTTTTAAAATGATTAATATGTAATTAATATAATTATTATTTAATTTATATCATAATTATTAAATAAAATTATATTTATTTAATTACATTTAATGTGACTGTGAAAAATACAATGTTTTACAGGAGGTTAGCCCACCACACACATGAACAACATTATCTTATCCAGGAATGAAAGGGAAGTAAAAAATGTATATATGATTTCGTAATTTTAGAAGTATAAATATGTTAAAAATATAACATATATATATATACACTTTAAATTTGTTAATAAAATATGTTGGGGGAGATGATATGGAAATCTAATGATATTGGTTTGCGAGGCGGTACTCATCTAGAGACATAATTGATGATTTCATAACCTATTTAATGTATCAATTGATTTATTTATGTTATACCATTAAAATAATAATATATGAGTGTATTGGAGATACATATGTAATTGTTTGAGAATATTTAAAGAATATTTTATGGTAGTACTTGAACAAAAAAAATGGAAGCTCTTACATTTCACTCTTCATGGGACACCTCTGTAATATTGCACATAATGTATTGAAATAATTGGAAAATAATGAAAAAATGTTTCAAGGATGATGGTATTGAATTGTGAAATTGATATGGGTAGTTTGTGGTTGAACAAAATAAAAGGACCTATTTAGGATATTCCTAACACTTAGAGGTGAGATTATTCAGTGTTGGGAAATTTTAATCCAACTAAAGGTTTTTTCATTTTTACTTCATTCACATGTATTAATATTCAATCCATTATTACATTTTCAAAATCACATAAATATATAGGAAATAAATGAAATTTATAAATGATATTATAACAAGGTTTAATAATCAATAAGAGTAGATAGTCTTTATTTTGTACGGTTATGACCACCACATGGATTATTCACTATAGTTTAGTATTTTTTAATAGTGGTGTGGCTGGGGAACAATCCATATCCAAGTGTGAGTACCAATAAAATAAGAATTAGGGATGACACAATTCTTATTCCCAAGAGAGGTGATGATTTATTCCATCTAGAACATCCTTTTTAGTTATTTTTTATTTCACCTAAAAAAATTATTCACCTTCTTGTTAAGGTTCTTTCTAACACAAATAATGTGTTCCACCAAATGAGACATATTATTATTTTTAAAATGATTCTTTATTCTTTTACTATATTCACATGTTACATAGATTTAATCACATAAGAAATTATTAAAAATCTTTAGACTAGAATACTAAATGAATCACTCGTTATTATTTTGGATACAGTCGCAATAATATAAATATTATTTTCATTTATAATCACATATTTTTTTCTAATCAAAATAGAATAAAATAAATATTAATTTTTCAATCACTTTTTTTCTATCTATGATCATGGAAACTCATTTATATTCAATAGTTGATAGTAGTATCTTGACCTAATTATTCCTCTGTGAAAAATAGACTATAATCAATCACCATCGTCCAATATTTCTCAATTGAAAATATTCTAGGGTGATTATCAAAATACTAAAACCTCAGATAAACATTATATAATGAAAATTTATTCTACTAATTCAATAAAATATAACTATTTAACACATTTTTATTTCACTGATCATTTACACTAGAAAAATATTATAATGTTCAATATTATCTTCTTAATCAATCTAGTTCTTGAGGAAAATTGTTATTACTATTTTTAATGAAAAATATTCCTTAATTAATTAACATTATATCCATATTTATTTTTATTTAAAATAAAATAAACTTTTCCATGGGACGTCCCATGAAAACACTATAATATATATGATTGAAATTTTATTAAAATAGATAGTATGTGTTATATTCAATGTTCAATGCATTAATACACTATATTCTTATAAGCGAAATGTTTAACATCATTTTAAATTCACATAGATTGTATGTTTGTTTTATTTTAGTTATTTTCATCATATATCAATGGAACATGTGAACTTTAATCTCCACCTCCATTTAATATTTTTTTATAGAATTTTTATCATTCCTTATTACAATTTTTATCTAAGAGTACTATAATATGTAATTCATTCAAAGGACATTATAAAAAGATCAAATAGTTGAGTCCACATCGCTTATCAATAATATAAGTTTCTTTTACAATGATATACAATTCAACTATTATTCTCAAGAAATTGTAACAATGAAAAACAATCTTGTAATTAGTAGTTTCATTTCTTATATATCTTATTTTTCAAGTGAGTATAAGTGATAAATTTCTACTAGGCATGTAATCAACAGAATGTGTTTGAAAATAACACAATATTATAAATCATGTTGCATCTTTCATCTCTCAACCCATGGTGTGAGATTATTCTCATTTTTCATCATCTATTAACAGAGTACATGAATGAGTTTATCTTTATAAAACATTGTGTGAGTGAAAAACTCCAAAATTGGTTGACATCATAATTTATATTAACAAATCATAATTATGGAATATCAATACAATTCACCTACCCATGGATCTTCTTCTTGGAGTCCGTGGTTCATCTCAGATGATGAAAATGATTCCTAGTTTTTATTCATGAAAACAATAATTAGAAAAACTCACCTCTTCATGCTTACAAATTTTCCCATAGATTTATTTATATTTCTATTACACTAATCCTGGATAATACTCCATTTATTTAAATGATATGTCTTATGAAAAGCATGAATATTAGAAACTATCCTCAGATTAATGTGTGTGGAAATATAGCATGAGTACACACTACTTGTGCAATTTTTCACAGTACATTGAATCATAAAATCATATTTTATGCCAACATCAATTCACATATAAGAAGATTTTATCCTAAAATGAAGAATATTATTCCTCAACTCCAATCACCTATTATTATATTGTAAATATATATTCAGTTTTAGAAAAAACTCATCAGCATGCGGTGAAGATAAAATGCATGCAGGTATAATATTGACACATGTCCTTGAATATCATAACCTCAAATAACCCTTTTAGCGTAGTTTTCAGTTGGAGTTTCCTTGTACATCAAATTTTGGATAATATGACAACAAAAATAAATATTCATGCATGTTAACTTATTTTGTTTGGTGAAATTGAATTATGATATTAAGCAAAGTATGATCTAGCATGTAGGGTTCTTGATGTGTAAAACATCCAACAAAAAAACATTTTCCGAGCATTAGGTGGTTAAATAAAATTTAGGGATTTGACCATGTGTAAAATATAAATTGACATGGATATCTATGTTATTTGAAAAAGGATTAAGGTAAATGAATATTAAAACATACATGTGTTCCCCCCATCACACTCCAGTGGGGATTAGAAATACAATATCAATGATATAGTTCATGCTTTCCATTTTAGATGTCAAATAGGTCGGCACCCAAATATAGATCACATTACACCCTTACGGGTCATATCCCACTGTGTGTCCCATCAGTTTCCTTATAAGCCAAATATAGCCAATCCTATGTGTGCCTCTAAGCATGCACTCTATAGGACATATACACTAGAAGACCTATATGTAGTGGCCATTATATCATCCACAAATCACGCCCTACATAGGGCTAATCCCATGATTATGGATTATCTCTATGTCCAACATGTGTCTTTGTATTAGTGGCCAAGGATTCTTAGTGGGTTGGAAAATAATTTCAATTCGTAGTTAGAATATTCTATTTCATATTTTCAATCATATAAATACAAATTCCAATACAAATTGTCTTCATTCATTCCCCTTATAATAAAAAAATCATGGAGTTTATTCTATTATTATTTTTATTTTTTATGAATATAAATTTACAATAAATTCTTCAACCCCAAAACCTCTTTCTTATTTGAGGTAAAAATTGGTTATTTAATCAGAACTATTTTGGTCCTCCATGTTTTTATTCTTATCAAATAATTTTACTGAAAATGATCTATTAAGTCAAAGAAAGATGGTGTAATGTTTTTTTTCATTTTACATAGAATTAAAGCAACATAATTTTATTGTTTACATAGTGCATTGTTGTTTTTTGTCTCTGCACAAACGTCTCAGAAAAATTTTCATATATCTATTAGAACTTCACAAATCATTGAATTCAACAAAAATCAAATTCCAATTGGTAGAATTAATTCTATTATATCTTGGTGTACATGACTATTTAATCAGGTAATATAACTATTTCTCAAACATCTTCCAAAAAATGAATCATAACCATATGAATGTCTCAAATCTACAATCTACTGACAAAATAATATTAAATGTTTTTTAGAAAGTGTACAATATTCATTTCGCTTTATCAACATCTATGATCTTAAATTTTCAAATTATTTATGTTCTCGTCTCTTGTAAATTTAGAAAACAAATAATAGTTCCTTTACATTATATTTTATATTAACTTGTGTTTCCAAAACATTATAATGTATAATATACAAATGTTTCTATGCACTATGGACGAAATCCATAATGTTATTTATTGAAAAATCATACTTATATTTTAGATTCCAAAAAAATGCTCTGTATTATATAATTTTGTTCATTCTTAATGCCATTAATTTTCTATTGGATTTTTGTTTTTCCAAAAGAAATGTGAAGTAATGATGTTATAAGTGAGTGTAACTCCATACCTTAGATCATTGTTGGAGTTCCTTCTCTTTCAAGTGTTCTTTTTCTAAAATGAGATGTTTTCCTCTAAAAATGGGGATCGATTGGAAGGATAATACGGTGACAGTTAAAACCAATATTTTATTTCATTGATAAGAATAAATGCATGATTATCTCTAATAAAATATAGACATTATTTTTGATCATGCATACTCTACCCAGATAACATTAAAAATGCTTGTAAGTAATTAATTGTGCATATCAACACCACTTTTAGTAGAAAACATTGTTTTTCATCAACATCATGCCTACAGACACCACTACTCCATAATAAATTTAACTCATCAATCACTGGCTTCAAATATACAATAATGGTAATTTTTGGATTTCTTGAAATTAATAAGTTCGAAAAGAAATATGGAACATTCATCAACATCAAAGGAGATAAAATGAACAGAAATATAAAGATAGGACCCTAATAATATTGGGTACCATAAGATCCAAATGGACAAAAACTATCAATATAAATACCCTATGGAAATTTTTTTATTTAGAAGAAAAATATTGAATTATACTGTCAAAATGACACCATGAATATCATTAGTTGGATGGTTTATGCTTGTATCAGTATAAATATTTATTTTCTTCAACAAAATCAATGATGTTATCTTCGAAGACATAAATAAATGATGAGATCTATATGTAAGTGGAAAATACCTCAAATATTTATAAAAATCAATCTGGATAACCCTAGTTGTGCCACTTTATAACTTGATTTTTCACTTGTTGGAAAACTATCCAATGACACCATTTACCATAATATAAGATGAATTCATTATAACATTAATCAGTTTTCTAATAAAAAAAGACCCAAATTAAAAACCATATTCTTACTCTAATATAAATTTGTATGAATCACATTTTCTTTTATTTAAAAGAATTTTAGCCAAAGATAATATTTAACAAAACAACTATTTGAAATTCAATTATCTTATTTAATAACCATAAATTTTGCAACAACTTAACATTCATTAATTTTTCGACTAGAATATACAGAATACTCAGTGGGTCTAAAAAACACATAAAATTTAGATGGTTCCAACTCAGGACTCAAATCAACATCATCATGAGATTAAGATTGTTGAATAGAGTGGCATGCCACATCACGTAAAAAAATTTCAATTGTGTTGAATCTGGAAGCAAATTATTCGTATCTTCTCTATAACATCATTTAACTTGATCATACAAAAATAAATAATATGTTTGAAAACCAAAACTCAATAGATGATCCCTAACATTATCTATTGTGTAATACATATTCCGAACATATATTTTACATGGACACTTAATTTAAAATTCTAAAGTAAAATATGGTTTTGATGATGAAAATGATGATAATGTTTCAACACCTTCAATATATACAAGATTTATAACAGACCAGTTTGGATTCATGTATATATTTATACAAGAATGGTCATCGAATAATGGCTATTGTTGACTTCCATATTCAATATTCCGCTAAAAAATAAACAATATTTACTTTTCTTATAAATATATTTTTACAAACAAAACATGACCCCAAACATTAACTATTACTTATTCAGATGAATTCCAAATTAATTGTAATTATATCTAAATAAAGAAAATTATGGCTAATTATTAGTACTTATTTCTAATTACCACTTATTACCACTAATCACCACTAATTACCTCTAATTGTATCTAATTATTAGTAATTATTACAATTTATTAATATTTATTACTGTTTATTAATAATTATTCAAATTTATTTCTATTTATTACAATGTATTAATAAATGTAACATTTCATTACAAATTATTACTAACTATAACTATTTATTAATACTTATTAGTATTTATTATAATTTATTAGTATGTATAAGTATTTAATAGTAATTACTGCCATTTATTACTAATTACCATTGCTTAATTTTAATAATCTTAGTTATAACTAATTACAACTAATTATTACTAATTACCGCTAATTATTTATAATTAACCCAAATTACAACTAATTATCCTCATGTTTTACTAATTGTTGCTATCTATTACTAATTACCACAAATGATTACAAATTAAGTCTATTTCTTACCAATTATTTTTATTTATTACTAATTATTACAAATTATTAGTAATTATGAAGAATTATTACAAATTATGGTTATTTACAACTAATTATTTCTAATTATTATTAATTGTTATTATTTATTACAATATAATATAGTTTATTACTAATTATTATTATTATTTATATAAAAATTTATTGGTATATATTAATATTCAGTACTAGTTTTACACTTTATTACTAATTATTACTAATTGATTCAAATTATTACTAATTAACACTAATAATTAATATTTTTTTTATAATTGTTACTAATTTTTACTAATATTAACTAATTATTAAAATTTATTACTTTTTATTACTATTTAATACAATTTATTATTATTTATAAAAATTTGTTATTATTTATTACTATTTATTTCAATTTATTACAAATTATTAAAAAAATTACAATATTTTACTATTTATTTTTATTTATTTCTACATAGAAATATTTATTACTATTTATTAATATTTATATCTACTTACTACTAATAATTTAATAAATATTAATAATTATAAATATTTATTATTTTTTATTATTTTTTATTATTTGTTCATATTTATTATTAATTACTACTACTAATCACTAATTACCAATAATAATTACTAACTACTGATATTTATTACTAATTACTACTAATTATTACTATTTATTGTTATTTGTTTATATTTATTATAATTTATGAAGATTTTTTACTTATTATTACTAATTATTTTTATGTACTTATTATTACTAATTATTACTAATTATTACAATTTATTACTAAGTAAAACTATTTATTTGTAATTATTACAATTTATTACCAATATTTAACATTTGTTACTTAAGATTAATATTAATAAGTATTTTTAATATTTATTGGTAATTTTTCATAATTATTGTTATTTATTTCTAATTATTGTTATTTATTACAAATTATTTCTTTTTTATTCTTATTATTGTTAATTAGTACTAATTAGTACTAATTATTACTAATTACTAATTATTCTTACTAATTATCAGTAATTAATACAAACTATAACCAATTATTACTAATTGTTAGTATTTATTAATTTTAGTTACTAATTATTACAATTTATTAATATTTATTGCTATTTATTAATAGTTATTGATAAATATTTATATTTATTTCTATTTGTTACTAATTATTACTAATTATTGTGAATTATTTTTATTTATTCCTTATTATTTCTATATATTTTACTTAATTGTAATTAATTACAATTTATTTTAATTTATTATAATTTAGTTCTATTTATTTCATTTTTTCTATTTAATGTTATTTCATTCTAATTGTTAATAATAATTAATTACTTTTAGTAATGTCTCATGTTTATTACTATTTATTACTATTTTTTCTATTTATTACTATTTATTACTATTTTCGCTAATTATTAGTAATTATTACTAATTACATCTAATTATTAATATTTATTTATATATATTTATATGTTTTAGTTTTTAGTACAATTTACTAACAAGTATTGAGAATTATTACTAGTTACCACTATTTGTTACTAATTATTGCTATTTGTTACTAATTGTTCCTAATTATTAGTGATTATTTCTAGTTATTTTTATTTATTGCTATTTATTACTATTTATCACTAATTATTAATAATTATTGTTAATAATTACTAGTTATTACTATTTATTAGTAAATATTAATATTTATAAATATATATTACTATTTATTATGATTTATTACTAATTATCGCTTTTTTGTACTAATTACCATTAATTATTACTAATTATTACTAATTAATGCTAATTATTACTGACTAATTTTAATTATTAATAATTACCCCTAATTATTTATAATCACCCCTTATTATTACTCATTATCGATAATTTTTCCTAATTATAACAAATTTTTAATATTTTTTACTATTTTTTTCTTATTATTTTTTTCCAAACTAATTAATATTAATTAATATTAATTAATAGTAATTACTTCTAATTATTAATAATTAATATTAATTAAAAATTATAATTATTAATTAAGGATACTTGAACCAAATTATTACAAATTAATACTATTTACATTTAAATTAAACAAATTAAATCTAAATGAAAAAAAATATTTATAAATCTAAATAATGAAAAATAAAACTCTCATATTATATTATAATTTAATTGTAGCTAATTAATTATAATTATTAATAATATAAAATAAAATCATATAACTAGAAAATAAAAGAAAAAAATTGATAACAAAAAACAAAATCTGGTGTATGGTGCAAAGGATAGAAAATCTCATATATTTAAAATTCTAAACATTAATAATTTTGTTATATTTTTTTAGAGTATAGAGGGATAGAGGATTTGAGAAAGTTGTGATATGAGAGAAATTAAGATGGTGGTATATATAGGATAGATTATTTGCGAAGATATTGTCGTTGAAAATAATACTATTTCCAACTCATCCCATCCCAAATGTGAACCCCACTATTAATTTGTGGTAGTATATAAAAACGCATTTATGATACATCCTCTCTCAAATACCTACCTTCCGCCAAAAAATTTGCGATGGGAGATAAATCTCATCGCAAATGCTAACCCCACTCCTATATTAATAATTAGTTCTGGCAGTTAAAAAGGTATTTGCGACATGGCCCTTTGTAATACCTTCCCACTGACACAGTTTTTAGGACGATAGATAAATAATATCTGAAATACTAGAAACCACGAAAGGGTATTTTCGTAGGTTGTAGCCACACATCGTAAATACCCTTCTAGTGGATTGGTGTCCACAGCACCCAAATCCTTTTGCGACATGAGACCTATTCCAATCACAAATAGTACCTCCCGACAGACAATTTCTGATGAGACCCCACCCCTTCACAAATAGACAGTCGCAAATAATAGTTTTTCCTGTAGTGGTTGATTGACTCGTAATTAGGCGAATAGATCAGTGAATCTTCTTCCAATACCAAGGATTACTGATGGATGTTCTTTGTGCGGTTCATACGATCACATGAAGTAAGAGTGTATTGAACCACCTAGTACATGACATAATTGAAACTAGATTGGAATTATCATTGCTAATGTTGAATTGATCGGAGATCATGTGTTCACGACAACTCTCTTATGACATAAATGTCATATGATTTGATGGGATGGGTCAATCAAACTAATTCTCATCATTATATTCAATTTAGCTGTGGTTATTCCATGAATACGATTACTCATTTGGTGTTACAAAATCAATAAGAAAATGAAGAATAATTTGTTTCGATTTAGAATTTATGTGGAGTTGAGTAGGTGATTGTGGGTAATCATTCTGGATCATCTTTTGTGAGAAGCATGCTTCTTTTAAGTTCTACAATTATTATTTATTTCTTTGTTATAGGTTCATCACATTTGATTATTTCATTTTAAGATGTCGATTTTCAAGTTTTTCATGTAGAGATGATTCCATCAATTTAAAAACATCAAACTTCTCATGGATAATTAGAATCCTGAGCCTTCTTGGGAAAATAAGATTTTATAACAATTGTTTGATAAAAGATGATATGGCATTTATATGTGCCTGAGATTGATATTTATGATATAATCCTGGTAATGGATTTATTGAAAATGTCTAATGTTCACTTCAATTGTTATAGTCATATTAATACTTTTCCAACAATAGAAGGTGTCAAGAATCTCTTTAGTGGAGAAATGAATTTATTGTAATGTGCCACAGGCTTGTGGGAACTATTAGTTGTAATGATCTCATTCTATTAGGAAGCATTGACGTCAGAATCAAAGGAAGTGATCGAGAATAGTATTTTTCTAGATGATATTGATCTATTTCCTATTGTTTTTTCTAGAAAAATATTAGGGCTTCCCCCCACACGAGAACTGGAGTTTACGATTGATCTTATTATGTGGACCACTCATATTCACTTTCTACCTTACGGGATGGACGAAATAGACATAATGTAGTGCAATTGGAAGATTTAGAAACCAAAGGGTCCATTCTTCCTAACATATTTCTGTGGGAAGCATTGGTCATTTTTTTCAAAAAGGCCATATAAATATTTGGATGTCCATTGATTACCGTAATAATTTCCAAGTTATAATAAATAATAGGTATTAGCATCCATGTATTTAGGATCCATTCAATCAATTGAGGGGATCCAAGTGGTTCT
The DNA here is from genome assembly GCA_963277665.1 of Viscum album. Lineage (NCBI taxonomy): Eukaryota > Viridiplantae > Streptophyta > Magnoliopsida > Santalales > Viscaceae > Viscum > Viscum album. The sequence goes on from OY728145.1 coordinate 1,899,163,577, forward strand.
CTAAAACTGAATTGTAATTAGGATATATCAAATTGATATTTTTGTAAGAGGATATTTTAAAAATATATTTAATGAGTATATATGGCCATTATTAGTACATGGGTATGTATTCAGACATTAAAAATGCACCAAAAGTCTTTTTAGATTTAATTAACTGCATGTTTAATGATATATCTAGATTCTTTTGGGGCGTTATTTTTGGATGACATATTATTGTAATAAAGGAAATGGAATGAGCTAGAGAAACACATGGAGAACGTTTTGGGATTCCTAAGAGATCGTTATTTGTATTCTAAATTATCATATTTTGGTTTTTCAACAAGAGTTACAATTTATTGGCCATCTAATATTAGAAATAGTTGTTTCTATATATCTAAAAAAGATATACGATGATATCTATTGGAAACCACCCAATAATATCTTCATGATTGGATGTTCGTTGGATTGAATGGTTATTTTCAACTCTCCATTCATGTTTTATCATTACTTTATTCACCTTGGAAATCTTTGATAAGGAAAATGATCCATTATAATGGAACAATAAATGTTTGAAGTCTTTTTTGGAGATAAATTTTCACCATACATCATCTCCAATATTGAAATTGTTAGAATTATTTTAATGGTATATGGTGAATTCTGATACATCGTGATCTAGGTTTGGATTTGTTCTCAGGATGGTATATCATTTTGTTTCTTATATCTAATGGAAGTTATTGATTCCATGGTATAACTACCCAACACATGAATTGGTGTTATTTTTTGTTGTTATTTCTTTCAATACATGGCCTCATTAACACTTTGGTGAAAAAATTATAGTGTATAAAAATAAAAATAGATTGAAATATATTTTCTTAGAAAGTGATTTGAACAGATGACAATGAATTATGATGGAGTATCTGAAAATATTTTTAATTGGCATGATGTATAAACTGGGTAAATGAAATTCATTGGAAGTTTAATTTATTAGTAATTCATTTCCTCAATTGAAAAAAATACTTTAGATCAGTGGAAATTAATGTCTATGATTGATGAGATGATATTGGATTGTGATGATCAAGATAGTGCTATGGTTTTCATACAATTTTATAAGATAATAATTTTTTAAATTCGAATTTCATTTAGTGTAATATTATATTCTTATTAAGTAATTGTTTCACGTTATGAGTTAAAAAATATGTATTGAAATAATCATGAAACATAAAATACAAAAAATAATAACTTTTCATGACCTTGAGAATTTACTAATAGTTATTTAATTTAGAGGATGATAAACTGATGATAGACTTTGGGAAAAACACCTTAATGTAATTGTGGATTGTGTTTCAATATTCTTCCAATACACCTATGTATCTGTTTCATTGGTTTTGGATTTCTTCCTCAAAACACCCAACGGCTCCGTATCCGATGATGGACGGACCTTCTTTTCCAAAGGCAAGCGTTCATTACATGGTCTGTCCAGTGACACTTAAGAACTCACATTGGTCGAGAGGATGGGAATTCGGGCTCATCACACCCTTTGGGGGGGGAATTATTACTTGTTCTGGGACTCTCTTATAGATTTAAGATTTATTGATATGTTAGCGAATATTTGGTTTGTACACAAACATAACATTCACATATTTAACCTTGGTGGGCAATGGTCAACTGGACACAGGGGTTCAGAATCATTTATGCCTGAGGTTTTCCATCCCTCATTGGATTAATGAACCCCAAGAGTTGGAACTCGCTTGAGGCGGCACTAGGAGTGGCGTGGTGAACCGATGTGAAGATAATCGGATCGACCGATTGTTTGGATTGAACCTCAGTGAGGTTTCCTACATACCCAACTTAGGAGGCAGGGATCAAAGTCCACGTAGTTCGCATAGGTGTCAGGGAACCGATATGAAGATGGGACGGGTAGCCCGATGGGTGGTGGGCTTGAACCTCACAGGGGCTTCCTACAAACCCTCTCTAGGAGGCAGGGATCAAAGTCTAGTAGTTCACATAGGTTTGGGACTTACGCTCTAGGGTAGCCCGAAATGAATGATTGGGGCTTACACTCTGAGGAGGCCCATATGGTCGGGGCTTACTCCATGATGGATGCCCGGGGTGATGGATTGGGTCTTACACTCTGAGGAGGCCTAGGATGTCTTCCTCATGTCTGGACATGAGGTCACCCTAACTCATTAGTGGGTTGAGGTATATAATGGGGGCTGAATCATATGAGCATGTGCACAAGCGTGATAAGGACAAGGGCTTTGGATTCATTCCAAACAAAGGGAGATGAAAAGTGTGAATCTTATGCCCGACATTAGGAATGTAGTGAGGGTGGCATGGTGGTGGAGGATAACGGTTGACCATGTTCGAAACACAGCATCCAAATCACATTAGCCTAAAATGGGAGCAAACAAATGAGGGTCGACTACTGACCATGTTCAAAACACAGGACCTATCTCAAAGTGTTGTCCAATATCATCCAGAACGTTGGCCCCGAATGGTAGGTGTGCTGAGGCAGCATGGGACCAGGCCGTTAGGGGGTCCCTTCAGACATGAAAGAGAATGAAGATCTGAATGAACGACACACAAAGCGTGGGGTCGAGTGATGGAATGTTTGAACGGATTCCCACACTCTTGAAATTATTCCACTGTGATCATTACATTAGGCATCTAATGCTTGAGGCATAAGGAATATTTTACATGGAGCAAGAGGCATCCAATTATTTAATGATAGGGAATGATACAGTTTATAGTCATGTAGAGAGGACTGTTTCCATACACTTTAATGTCATGTGGTCAGGACGAGATCCATATAGTTTAACTTCAAGTGGTTAAAATGATGGCCATACATTTTAACGTCATGTGGTCAGGATGATGTCCATACAGTTTAACATCATGTTGTTAGGATGACTAGGTAGGAGATACCTAGAAATGGTTGGTGTGGGACTTATGCAAGGGCGACCCTTTCTGGATGAACCTAGCAAAAGTCTCTAGGTAATTGGGTTATAGGAGAGTCATGAGGAGTATCTTGACTCATGGAATGTATAGGACGGATGTTAGAGCGGCACAAGGGTGAAATGTAAAATACTGTTGAACCAACCCGAAAAATTCACGGTGCGACTCTCCATTTTTCATGGGGGTTAGTGACAGTAGAGAAGAGACCTATGAGTGCATGGGGTTTTCCGCATGGGGTGGGCTGTGTAGGAGCTGTCCACGAAGTGCTAGCCACGAGGGACTGGACATGGAGGAGCTTTTCACGAAGGACTGTCCGTGAGGGAGCCGCATGTGGATCGCGGTTTAGTTGTACGCGAAGGAGATGGCCGTTAGGTTCTGGCCGCGAGGGACTGGTCACGGAGGAGCCATCCACGAAGGACTGGCCATGAGGGACTGTCCGCATGTGGTCCGTGGTTTGGTTTTCTGCGAAGGAGGTGGTTCGCGAAGGAGGTTGTCCACAGGTGAGATGGATATAAAGGATGTTTCCAAGAAGGGCGTCTAGCGCCCATCCTACTTCGCGCCCGCGGAGGGGTTCTGCCTCCATTTTACGAACGACACTGGTCCGCGGAAGGGTTTGTCACGAAGGGATTATCTGCGAAGGAAATGGCCTCTATGGTCAGGCTACGGATGAGCTGGCCGCATCTGGTTTGAGGATTGGTTTCTCCTCTCTGCAGAAGAGTTCATCCGCGGATGATATGGGGTCCGCGGATGGCCGCAGAACACCACTGGGAGCGATTCCTCTAGTGTCTCTCCATGATTTTTCACCCGTCCTTCCATATTCTTTCTTTTGGTGCCCACTGTGAATATTTACAGAGTCACGAGGAGGAAATATTGATGGGATCATGGCATGTTTTGCGGAAGCCCATGAAGGAACCCCCACACCCGCAACAACTTGTTCAACAGATATCTGATCAGTTGCGGCGGGGTTTCTTTACAGCAGCACACCAATCCGCCACTATTCCACGAACGATGAGGTTCGTGGTGGCATGGGAAGGTTTTTGCGGTTCACGGCGGCAGATCGGTTTGGTGTCTGGCGGTCTTCTAGGTTGCGCCCATGGAGGCGCTCCGCCTGTGCTTCGCGGATGATGCTGGTCCGCCGAACTGCAGGAGGGAGGTCTTCCAGACCGGCCGCATGCTGTTGCTGGGTGCCGGCGTGCGGACTGGTTCGGTCCTTTTCCAAGTCTTGCGGTAATTGGATTTCCCTCTTGCGGAATTTTCAGGACCCTACAGTATCTCTCTTGTAAATCTTTCTACTTGTCTCTAAACATGTCCCACCTCCACTATATTGGGAGCTCAATATATTATATATTTTTTTACTCGCATGAATGGGAGGGTAAGGGATGTTCATAAAAGAATCCAAGGGAATACATACCCTTACATAATATGTGGAGAGATTAAACACATGAAAATAAATAAATTTATTGATAAATATAAATAAAACCAATGAAATACAAAGATCTGTTCTAACATCATTATCATCCATATGTAAGAAATGAATTATACATTCAATAAAAATATCATTCTATTCTTAATCTTTATTATTTAATATAGATCATGTTCAAATAAATAAATTATCCTTTTAAAATTTAAATCTTGTTTATCATAATTATCATTCAAATTTTCTTTTTAATATCATCCATAATTCATTTTTACAACTAAATGTATTTTAAATTAACAACATTCAAAATTTACATCAGATGAAACACGGTAAGTACCTATATAAACATCACAAAAAGTAATATACTAGTATACAATTTACTCTTGTGACATGAGGCATAGCTGACATATCACATACTTATAGTATATGTATTATCATCTTAAGGATTTCAGGGATTGCATGATTTTTATGTCATATGTTGTTCGTCAATGTAGATAGAGTAATAATTATAAAAGGACTCATACATGATATAAAGAACATGCATTTTAACTAAATTAATTATACATATACATATTTGTATATATTATAACCCAACACATTGAATCTGCTATGAACATAATTTATATAAGAATGAACACATTGAAAAGGAAAGGAATGTACAATACAAAAAATTTATATATAAATAACTTGGTAAAAAACACGGGGTGCACAAGCCATCTACATTCCATGCACTACTCTTATAGTCTATTTTATGAACATACATAAGGGCTCATCATATAAACCATTCAAAATAATAAATTAGAGTACGTTATGGGTACATGGGATAAATGGATTGTTGTCTCAGAGTTACACGGTCACTAGTCACGTACACCACGAAAGAGGATACACAGACCATATGTGACTAAGGTACTACACACCATGTATGAAAGTGACCCAAAATCTACTCCACCAGACCATACACCAGGTTATCCTAGTGAATACAATGTGTATTATTAAATTCACTATGTGTATTGAATTCACACACCTTGAATTAATTCTCGGTGCCCTAAATACTTTTACACAATGTGTTTCTCTTGGTTACATGGCATGTACACTTTTATTATCTAACCTAAATACATTCCCCCTCAGGATTATATATTCGATTTCATTTTGTTAATAAAATAAATATAAGTGATTATAAATATGAGAAATAATGGATAATAATGAACATATATCAATACAGCTTAAATAACAATTAAAATTTAATTAACAAATAAATTACAAAAGCATAAAACAATTAATGATATTTAGATAATAATAACGCTCGGATACCACTTGATGGATCCTAGATTAGTGGAAGTGTGTGATGGTTCATGAGTTCCCTGTATTCTTTTTCATTATTGGTTATTAATCCGTGATTTACATAATGAAAAACATCGTGATTAATTGTTTAAATTAAATATAATATACAACATATAAAATGCATTACAAACTGAATGATCATCGCATATCATTTACAATTAATTAATGATATTGAAGAATTATCATTTGAGAATTTTCTTTGCAGTGATGTATATGAAGATGTTTCTATATATTAATTTTATTGCCTTGAAGGAATCAATAATATATTCCCTCTAATAGTTATCCATAGATGTTCCAAAAATCTATGAACAATTTTTTTTAATATTCGGGTTCTAGATAGGTATATCATAACTCTTATATCATTATTATTTTTTATCTATTTTAGAATATCTTCAAATGTATTCCTCTTGATTTCTCTAGACTCGAGTGTTTAGTATGGAGGATGATCTCCCTCTGTTCATGGGAATGTTCTTGGAGCGGGATCTCTCTATGGATATAGAGTATTCTCTCATGTTGTCATTGTTCACAACACAAATGAAATTTATCTACAATTAAAAATAAAAAATTTTGGTTATAAGCATCTATAGAAATAATGAAACCATTTATAAATTTCGTATTGTTATTTTTTATTCATTAAAAAAATCTTTACTTAAATAATATTAAAATTATTATTTTCTCAATATGTGTCAATATTTTGAATAAAATAAACAATATATAATCAAATAAAATCCACTATATCTTTCTTCCCAGCTGACCACTAATCATGGTTAGAAGATCCTCCAAAATATATATCAGGCTATGAATAGTGAATACCATTTTAGTAAATAAATATGAATGCAATATTAAATACTAAAAAAATAAATATTATATTAAATAAAAAAAATAAATATTTATTATATATTTGGCTCACATTATATTCCCTATAATAACTGGTGACTGAATATATGTGACCAAGCTAACATTAATAATTATTAAATTAAAATAATGAATAAAATGTTTTTAACTTTTTAAATAATATATAAAATTTTATTTAATATATATTTTGTATACAAATATTTTGTAACCCTCTATTCCACTTTGTCATTGGCATTAGGTGAAGCATCCTAGTATCCAATGTTAGTTCCTTACAAAACGGAAAGGAAACTACATTGGATGAAGTAAATGATGCAAAAACATAATACCCATTAAAGATTCATATTGTGATATTTAATTTCTACATTGTGATATCTATAATCAAGTAGGATTTATGTCAATGTCATCAACCTATGTGTGTGATGTCTCTTTCCTTGACGTTCTAATAATTGAAATTGTCTTATTAACACTATGCCCATGGATTTCTTAAGTCTATGTCATCTCCATAAAAGGACAAAATAGTTTAACTTCCGTTAAAGAATACAATAGAAAAAATCTTTCTCACATTAATCATTAATGCAATATTACTCATGAGGAACCCAATATATTAAACCTCACTATGAACATTTGTCACCACAATTTTGTTTAACAAATAAAAGTATGTCACTTATAATACTCTTAATAATAATAATAATGCCTAGGGATAAATATTATCAACTAAAGACAATAACATCCAATGAGAAAAATAAATAAAGATTTTCTACAGGCATGTCTCATTTTAATAATATCCGACATAGGATTTTACCAAGGTTTTACACTGGGAGATAATATCAAAAATTATTATCAGTATCCAACATCAATTTCTGGTATAAATTTTCACCCTAAAATGATATCATCTAGATATAGAACATATATTTATAAATATTTTGAAAAATCCATATTTGAAAAGGAAATTATCAATATTAAAAACAATGAATAAATGTTATCATAAAGAACATATATGTTGGTTCTGGGGAACAAACTCCGACATATATATCACAAAAATAATTTAACATGAGAAACCCCATACAATGGTTAAAAACTATCCTTTCATGCCATATAACAAATCTACAATAAAATTTTATAAATTATTTAATTTTAGAATATAATATTTTATCTTTCATACTTACCGTACAAATTATTTATTTTAATTATTATTAATGTATCATCTTTATAGTTAATCAGTTATTTCTATATCAGTTTTCTTTTAGAATTTTTGGTTAATTATTTCAAAAGGGATTAGATGTGACGACTATATTTTATGATCTCAATATTTAAATGTATAAAGAATAAAAAAATCATATAATTATCATATTTATTTCTAAATTATACATTTCTGAATAATCCTGGATAAATGGAACAGAAAAATCGACAACAGTACAATGATGGAGACGAAAGGCTGTGTGCATGCATGAGTGAAGTTTCCATTATTCAAGGATAATTATGGAAATAAGTTATGTATTATTTTACATTTCATGAATTGTAATAATATAATTAATATAATATTATATCATCTTATATTTTTAATTACATCATTCTTGTTATTTGGTGATGAAAAAATATTCATAAAGATTTCTAGAATTGGTAGTCCACATGTACACATTCGTTGTAATTTTTTAACTGAGATCAATAAAATGATTTATTATATTTTATGAATGATATACATCTCATTAATATAATTATGATTTAATTTCTATGACATTTAGTCATATGTATTTTCCTTATTCCATTCCATATAAATCATTAGTTTTAACGGAATCATACCAATTCGCATGGTGGTTGTCCACTATACAGATGAACAATGTTATCATATAGCCGATGAAATTGAGTGTAAGAAGGTATATGTGATATCATAGCTAAAAATTTATAAATATGTTAAAAATATTATATATGTATATATATATATATATATATAAATTAAATACACCATTATTATAATTGAGCAGACTCGATAACAAAAAACAAATGACATCATCTCATGAGGTGGTAGTCTTCCTGGAATAGAAATAATGAATTTTTAACCTACATAATGGTAGAGGATATGGTTATTGGATATTACATTAATAGAATAACATATAAATATATATTATATACATATTTTATCAAATTTTACTATTTTAGTAGGATTTTAATGATATGGATGAATCGATAAAATTTCAAAGCAACGCTAAGAATTTTACCTATTCTCGAACCACTTATAAGGATTATAAGTAAAGTATTCCTAAATTGGAAATATCTCAAAACAAAGGAATAATGAATTAATGAATGGAAGTTATGAATTATTTTATGTAGGGAATTTCATAAAAATGATATTGTTGGTGTATAGGAGATATGAGTGTTAGAGGCATTTTATAAGTGAGGTGAGGGTGACACTTGTAGATTAATTGTAATGAAAATGTGTAGAAACATTTTTTACATTCCAAAAAGATAAAAATTCATAATTATAACAACTCAAAGATGATAGTTTCCATATATTTACATTAAATAAGATTGAGAAAAAAATTTAAGTTTTTTTGACCCTTATCTTTTTAGTATAACCCATGGTAAAACAGTTTTTACCATAATAGGGATAATTATTTTTTCAATTTTTACTAATAAATATGGGAAAAAATTATTTTATCCATATTATATAATATAATTATGTTTATTTAAAATATGGAAACTATTTTAACAAATTAAATTTACATATTGTAAAGATTTTATATCAAATAACCATGTACTTGGATGAAAAATTATGTTTATAGTATGTGTATTTTTTTTAGAAAATGGTGATTTTATATTTATAATAGCACAAATAGTACTCATATAATAAATAAAAACTAAATATGAATTAGTATATAATATGTTAATTTCATTTAAATTAATCCTCATTAGTGTTTATAAAATGAAATAAAAATAAGCGACAATATTCAATATAAAAGTGTTTTCATAAATATAAAATTTTTAATTGAAAATATAATGTATCATTTATATTTTATTATTTATTAAAATAAAATTTCATATTAACATATATTGGTAACATTCACAATTCACTGAAAATCAATAATATACAATAAATTAAAAAAATTCCCCTGATGTAAATTTGGATGTTCCAATTTCTAAAATAATGTAAATTTTATGACATGCATTTTCTAAAATTTTAATGCGATAAATAAAATATTTTTAATGAAATGTATGAAAAAAATATTTTTTAAGGAAAACATGTTTTTGGACACTAGAATATACTTACTAAAAAATTTATTGATTATTTACAAAACAATTAACCATAATTCATTTTATGTTTAAATTAAATATAGAATTATTTATAATTATTGTTAATTCAAAAAATAAAATTCATTTTTATAAGTCGGAATTCACACTTTGTAAATTATTTATAAATTTTATAATTTCTCTGTTTCTTCGAAAAAATTCTCAATTAATCTTTATATGGTTCATTTATTATTGATTGTATTATAATACCATTGATAATGACTAACAAAAACTAATCATTCATGTTGATAAATACTGAATTCATTAAACCCTTGATGAAATGAAGGAAATTAATAAGATCAAATGGTATAATTATTGATTGAGAGTGTCAAAAAATAATATTGAATGTTCACTTGAAAAAAACCTCTTTATTGACCCTCAATTGATGATGAATAATATAATGGTAATTCTTATGAAATTATTATTTATCGTGCAGTTGATCAAACATGTCATCAATATGGGTTTCAGGACACATGTTTATGATTATGATCATTTAAGGTTCTCAAATCCAACAAAGAGACACATTGATCCATCATTCTTCTTAATATATCAAATAGATTATCCCTAAGGTAAATCACATGAAAGAATGACTAAATTTTCATGGATCCCAATTGTTTTTGTTAATATTATGAATATAAACTGGGGAAATTTACAATGGAGTTGTTAAGATATGTGTATCTCCATATATGAGGTTTATTGAATACTCAACTTTATGATTTATAGAATGAATATTTAATTCTGATATAGATAAATTTAAAACATTGGAAATGAAAAAATGGATTCATCATTGAGTATAAAAATAATAATTTGGGACAAATATCATTCATTAATATTAATTAAGAACCAAAAATTTTATGTAATTTTCATTGGACCATTTTATACATCATTAAATACAAAAATGTCTCTGTGATGATTTGGAGAAATGAATATGGCTTTCCATCCTCAAAATTGGATATGTGATCTATATAATGACATCGGAACCGTGATATAAAAATTTATATCATTCAACTAAATATATAATCATTTTATTGATAGGAAATGCAATCACTTAGCCATTAAATAGAGAGAAGCATTAGATATGATATGCTTCCATCTTACCTTTAGGAGTTTCGAGAAATTACTAGATATTTAATAATTAATATGGTACATCCATAAACAATTAAGAATACATAGATATAGAAGATTCGTTAGAATTAGGGTATAAAAAAATATTATCCCTTCAAATGTGGATAATAAGTGTACCTTTTATAACATCATTATTTTCACCCACTTTGGTTGTCATGATCATATGATATTTCTCTTTGTATTTTTGTATTAAGAGGTAATTGGTGAAAATAATCTAAACCCATAAATTTTTTTATCTAGTTTTAATAATGATTATATTCCATTCATTTGAATATTATGAGTGAGAGTGGGCCATTAGTTGGTGACTTTTTTGACATTATCTTTAAGCAGCATACATTTACACTTTTGATGTGCACGTGTTTTTTGAATTTCATGTTTATAATTGATGTACTTCCCATTTATATTTTGTATATTCCCTTTATTTTTTCCACACATTTTTATCATGTAGTGGTATGTAATTTTTTCTATCATGTGATTTATTTGTTTTTTCGTGGGACTTTATCTTAAAATTCTTATGTGAACCATGGCAATGTGGAAATCTCCAATTTTTGTGTCTACCATTGCTGCACATAATACAATTTCATTGTATATATGAAATAATATTAAACATAAAACCATTCAAATTCATATTTTTATACCATAAATAAATCTATTATTTTTTTTCATGGATAATGATTAAACTAGAGGAATTCTTCAAAGCCATGTAAAATTCTCCTCATATGTAGTATTCATTGCGTCATCATTTTTATTAACCTAAAATTATTCCAATTCTCTTATTTATATAATTATACTATTGTAAATACATAAAAATATATCCATTAACTCTTACCACTACATAGAGTAACCATATACCTATATTTACATATTCCCAATAATGTCCCCCCATTTATTTAATTCTCCATTAAACTAATATATGTAAACAAGAATCCTTTATTTTTTTGAGAAAAATATTCGAGAAATTATCTTCTCAATGGAATTAATTAGTCCCGTTTCATGTGGTGGATCTGAAGACAAAATAAAATTAGGAGGATATTTCCTGGTTGAAGTGACAACTACATTTTTTCCATCATTTTCTCATTTGGATGCTCATCATTATTGATATCCAGATAAATATGATTAATCAAAGAAGAAATATTATTTATTTATATCATTTATAACTAGGTTTCTTAGGTGGATAATCACTACATTTTTCATCATGTTTATTATTAAAATGGTGTCTTCTAGTTTTATTCATTTACTATCATAAATAAAGGTAATCATATGAAACAATAATCATAGTGATAATCCAAATGATCGTTGGACATTTATTTCATGTCAAAATAATGACAATATATTATGAATCTATCATACAATCTCGGTAACCTATGATATCCATAGTCATTACCATAAAAAAAAGATATAATCAAATATTTTTAATTATTCATTAGTTTTTCACCAATTTATTCTAATACTAATCTCCCAATGTTATCTATTACATTATTTGATACCAATAATAAATGAATATTATTTTAATACATAAATATATCATTTAATTGAATTAAAATTAAGTAAAATTTAAAAATACATTCCAAACGACTATAATGGTTTGGTTTATTTCTTAATTTAATACAAAATATTCATATTTTAAGAGATATATATATATCATATACAACATTTTTCTACCCATGTGGTAATATTTTAATACATAATATGCATAAAACATTTCATTATAACATGTGTAATGAAAACAAAAGAAATGGTGTGCTCAAATGGACATGAATTGTAAACATGGGAGATATTAATTGACCATGATATATGAGTTCCTAATATGTATATATGATAATGAAAATAAAATAATAATATTATAACCAAAAATTCAATTATAATAAACATGTTATATTTCATAAATCATTATCATTTTAAATGATAAGAATCATATGCAGAGAAATCATCATCACTAATGAACTATAAGTTTATATCACTTATGTTTCTAACAGTAAAAGTTAAAAAACCATTTCATATATCATTGATAATTACCATGACCATGATATAATAACATATCATTCCTGAATATATTATTTTCATATTGCATAAATCCAATCAAATTATTTTTCATAATAGATCAAGAACATTGACATGTTTTTCATAATGAATCAAGAACATCAACTTTTTTATAAAATATATATCATGATATATAAAACGTTACACAATGAAATATAGGATTATGTAATTAAAGTACAACCCGTTTAAAAAGTAAACCATAAATATAGAATTCATAATACCATAACGTTTTCATTGAACCACAATTTCATATATCGTTTATAGAAAACAAGTTTTAAGAACATTTCTACAATATATAATAGTATAACCCATAAGGAATGAATGGGTAACATAAAATCTCATAATAATAATCATAAACCATCATGATACATAATAAGGATCATTTCATTGGATCCTTTCCCCTATTATTTTTTTTCAAAGAATGTATTTCTCATTGAGGAGTAAAATGATCATTGAAAACATTATTATAGAAAGTGCACTTTCAACTTTTATTAAAAAAATATAATTTAATAAATTAATAAATATTATCGTAAAAATATTCTGTGAAAATATAAGTGGAAACTAATAAATATATATTTAAATAATTAGGTACTTAGGATATCATAAAATTCAATTCATCTCATATATATTAAAAGAAAATATTTTATTCACATTTTTATCAATATGTTAAAAATTACCTCATTGGGAAAAAATTATGAAGGACCCTTTAATCCATATTATTTCAAAAAATTTAAAATGGGTTGTATTGATATAAAATAGAATTTAGAGATTAGTAAGATCATAATTGAATAAAATTGATAACATTTGAAGGTAAATTAAATATTCCCGTGTAAATTTGGAAAACCTTTTCTATTTTATTTAAAAAGAATATTTTATTTTCTTATACAAAATAATTGAAAAAATATGAAATGAAAACATTTATTTTAATTAAATAAAACTTATATAATATAAATTAAAGGGTTTGGTACTATAAGAATTATATAATATACTTTTTATTAATTCTGTCATGAACTGTCCCATGGGGCCTATATCGTGGCTACCCCAAACCCGCCATCCATAGGTCAGGGGTTGGCGACTAGCACCAAAGGCATAATTGCCAAAAACTGGGAAGAAATTGCCATTATAAAATGTAAACACACAATACCAGAGTATAATTGGAAGCAAATGATAATTAAAAACTGTATAACACGTGTACTGAAAGTAAATGGTAGTCAGAATACAAGCCCAAAAGGAAAGTACAGCTGAAAAGAAAGTACAATTGAAAAAGGTAAAATAGCTGAAAGGTAGAAGCAACGCGAGGATTGTTGTCTAGGGTTCCTACCTGAAGGGTAGGTATAGAAGTCCTCTTTAGCACTCCACATCTATCGGTCCGCTCTGTGTACTGTCATGCTGAGTGGTCCACCTCCAGGTACCGTCCAGTCCCGACTCGCTCTCAGCCTCCGTCAGCGCTGTCTGTCATCTGAATCCAACACAACGAGGTGTGGGCATAGCCCGTGTAGGGGTGAGTATAACGATACTCAGTAGGGACTCAGAGACCATAAAGGTCTCACAAAATCTAACAAGGATAATCCAAAAAGTATGAAATCTATGGATAACCATTACGTAGGTATATTCCCATACTTATACCTATGTTATCAAGTAACCCTTATCAATCATGAGGAATACACAAAGGTCATTGACTCACCTCAAACCAGGATTTTCATTATGGAATCCATGGTTTCTGGAAAAATCCTCTTCTGTCGAGTACAGTGGGCATGTCGCGAAACTGAGCAGCTTCTCACTAACCTTGGACTATTGAGGTACTCCTCCTGTCAAGTACCTCCAGTCTGCTGGCCACTACTAGGTCCTCCATCCGATGTGGTTCTACCAATAAATATCGACTGATCCCCCTAATAGCCAACATAGGTACTACTCATGTCCAGTACCGCGGGTCAGCTACCAAATACCGGGCACTCCTCAGCCATGGGTCTGCTGCCAAATACCGGGTTCTCCGCACTGGGCTAGTCAAATCACTTCGAGTTGAATCGGTCAAGCTGTCGTCAGGTTAGTCAGCTACTAGGTCTCTGCACTCTGTCTGCTCGTCTCTGGGGGGATCCACTCCACAAGATGTTGTTCAATACATTATGTGTCATGATTTCTCACGTAGAAGTATCTCAAAGGTCAGCCATTTCATATAGGTCTCAGAGCAACAGACGGCGCGTCAATCGGATGCCCAGTCTGTGAGTTATTAGACTTTTAGTCCCGGGGGCCCAGTTGGATTCATGTAAAAACCAACCTGAAAGTATCTCAACTATACCCCAAACTCCCATGGGGTATTCTCAATGTGACAGCATCATTACATGAATATTGGCGCCGCTTACGGTTTCTCAAACGGACGTTTGTAGCCCAAGATATAGGCGAAAAGGTGTAAACGGGTCTGACGGGTTCGGGTCCGGCCCAACCCAGTTGGATAGACCCGACCCTGTCCATGAATATAACCCAGCCCGAAGGGGAGGCCCAGCCCAAAGGGGAGGCCCGACACGAAGGTATGGCCCAGCCTGTGGGGGCGGCCCGACCTGAAAGCGGCCCGACCCGAATGGTGGCCCGGCCCGGCGGCCCACGTGGACGGCCCGGCTTGTGGCCTGCGTGGCCTAGCTGGCCATGTGTGGGAGGGGGGGTGTCGCGTCCCCCTTTGTCTGAAAGGGCCAGTGCGAGTTTGCGTACCCTGGTAACCATGTGACCCAAAGGGTCCCGCCTGTAGCGCGCACCGGGAGCCCGCTCAACCGGTCGCGCTCTCATGTCCGTCGTGGCTTAAGGTTTGTCCTACAACACCAACGTGGCGTGGCCCGCCCTGGTCATGGCTCCCTGCTATTACACGGGGCACGACTACGCCGCACCACCATCTGACGGCCATTCCCCTCTTGGCCATGGCCCTTTCATCTGGTACGGTCCTCCAGCCCTGCTCCCCTTTGGCATCGTCATAGCCCAGTTGGCTGCAGCTCGGTTAACTACATGGCACTGTGGTGTCATTCCCTTGTGAGACTCGGTGTCCTTGCGCCGTCGGCTTTCCTTATGGGCGGCTCGTTGTCATTCGTTGTGTGCACCGCCTCTGTCATCATCAAACAAGATCCAACAAAAGTGGAGGGTCAGGCCATGTTCGTGTGGTCCAAACCCTCATCTTTATGGTGATATCATTCTGTTCTCAAAGCACTGAACATGGGACGAGGTACAGAGGGTAATATTCAATCGTAAAAAAAAACCCTGACCTCACGTGTCGGTGATCGTCGGCGAAGTCACAGAAAATGGCGGCATCGATTGGTTGACGTCAGGAAGCGTCCGGGGTATGAGACTGAGGAAGAAGCATCGTTGGAATTCTTCACATTCTGTTCCTTCTCCTTAGGTTCGCTCGAAGATCAGGAAACGTATTCGCCATTCTTCATTGGCGATGAAGAGGCGTTCTCCGCGTTCTTCGGTGGTGAGCTCTTCTCCCCCTCAAATCTCCTTTCCAAGAACTTCCAAAATATTATGCCAACACAAAAAGAATAATAAAGTATCAGACTTTATTAAATTGTTGGCATAATGAATTCCAAAGGATATGAGTTAAATGAAACCATTCACTTAATTAATGGGTGGAGATTTATCCAAAATAAATGGTGGGGATGTTCAAGGGTTCCACACTTTAGTGGGGGTTCCAAGGGTTTCATCACCCATGTGGTCGCCACCAAAGGATATCCTCCCTATGGAGATTACGTGCGGGTATGGACCCACATCCATAACCTCTCATGGGAGTTTATTGTGTGGTGGCCCCCACCACTATCCTCCTCTTGGAGCTTTAACCAACACCAATAAAAATAAATTTAATAGTTTATTTTTATTCAACTTAATTAAAAAACCCAAAATCTAACTTCCACTCTCTTTAAAACTCAACTACAGTGACGGTCTCACTAAGAAATAACTGACGCTCTGAGTTCAACGGTTCCCTCAAATTTCAGTTGCGAGAACCGGTTTAAAATGTGTAAAATCTTGCTCGCATGTTTACTGAATGTACCAATGTATAACATAAAAATTTGATTCCAGACACACCACGCCACAGAATCAAGTTCTATAAGAAACTACAAACTCATAAAAATCCCATGAATTTTAAAAAAAAATCCACTATATTTCCGGGTCTTTACATTCTCCCCACCTCGGGTCTTTACATCCCCATAAGCTACAACTCACACTAATGGAATAAATGGGGGTACTGAGCACAAATCAGAGCCACCCTCTCCCATGTGCTCTCTTGGAGGTTCATGTGCTTCCAATGAATGCGCACTAGAGGTATTGACCATCCATGTAGGAACCTCTCCTGCTGATCCTCAATCTCCCTAGGACCTTCGTGAAAGTCTCCCCATCATCGATGTCTAGCTCCCAATGGTCGATGATGTGGGATGGGTTGTGCACGTATCTCTTCAGCTGATATATGTGGAAGACGTCAGGCACCAGGTAGAACTGAGGTGGAAGAGATAAGTGTTAAGCCACCTTTCTAACTCTGCTGAGGACCTGGAATGGTCCGATGAATTTCATAGATAACTTTCCGCCTCGGCAAAATAACTGTAGACCTCATCGAGGTGAGACCTGTAAAAAGATATGGTCTCATTCCTAAAAAACTAGAGGTCTACGTCTCTTGCCAGCATAAGTCTTCTACCTACACTGTGAAATGTTCATCTGCCCCTGGATGATCTGCACCTTCTTCGTTGTAGCCCGTACGATCTCAGGTCCAACTAGTGCGGACTCCCCTGGGTATGTCCAGCACAGTGGTGATCTTCATGGTCGACCTTACAAGGCCTCAAAGGGTGTTATTCCAATGGTGGAGTGAAATTTGTTGTTGTAGGAAAATTCCACCAAGGAAATTGATCCTCCCAGCTGCGACTGAAGTCGAGGACGCATGCACGTAGCATTTCCTCGAGGGTATGGATGGTCCTCTCGGTCTGCCAATCTTTCTGATGATGGAAGGCAGTTCTCAGATGAAGTTGCGTCCCTAAAGCCTCCTTCAACCCCTTTGATTGCCGGGAAGTGAACCGTGCATCATGGTCGAAGACAATAGTATATGGAACTCCATGTAAACGCATTTTCTCCTGCACATAGAGTCATCCCAAGCTCTCTACTGAGCCCTACTCTCTGATCGGTAGAAAGTTGGCCGAATTGGTGAGTCGGTCAACGATCGCCCATATCGAATTGTGACTCCTGGATGTACGTGTAAGACCCGTCACGATGTCCACGGATATTCCATCACACTTCCACAATGGGACCTATAAGGGCTCAACCAAGCCTGTTGGTACCTAGTGCTCCACCTTCACTTGCTGGCAAGTGAGGCATCATGAGACAAACTCCACTACTAACTTCTTCATACCTGGCCACTAGTGCTGTCATAGAAAGTCCTGGTAAATCATCGCCACTCCTAGATGTACTACTAGAGGGGAAGTGTGGAACTACCTCAACACTTACTCTTGAAGTTCATCTGGTACCATGGTATGTCCTCTAAAAAGGATTATGTGCTCCCCATATTCATAAAATCCATCAGATGGTTTCCTTATGGATATCTGAGCACATCGCGTCTCGCGATCAGTGTCCCTATGCTGTGCCTCCCTGACTCGCTGAAGATGTGGAGGAGTGAAATTAAGAAAATGAAGATAGGATTCTCCATCCATATCTACAAAGGATATCTGTAAGGCATCTAACTACTCTATCTCCTCTCCTCGCAGCTGAATACCAGTCCTCCGGCAATGTGCATCCGCAACAACATTCTCCTTCCTAGGAGTATATACTATCATGAAGTTATAGTCTTGGAGGAACTATAGCCAACACCGTTGTCTTAGGTTCAACTCCTTTTGATAGAATATATACCCAAGACTCTTGTGATCATAGTACATAGTAAAGTGTTCTAACATAAGATAGTGTCACTGCATCTTCAAGGGAAAGACCACTGCTGCTAACTCCAGGTCATGGGTAGCATAGTTCTGCTCGTGATGTCTCAACTGCCGAGAACCATATGCGAGCACTACTCTCTCCTACATCAGGACACACCAATGTCTGCTCCCTGATGTGTCACAGTAGACTATGTTCCCTATGCCTTCCTCTTGAAGCCTCATGGTGGGGGCACTGGTCGGCCTCTACCTCAGCTCCTGAAACTCTTCTGGAATTTTTCCGACCACACGAAGGGTTTCCCCTTCTTTGTCAGGAGTTATAGTGGTACTGTAACTCTGCAGAAGTCTAGAATGAATCTTTAGTAGTACCTAGCCAAGCCCATGAAACTGTGTTCCTCCATCGCACTCCTGGGTGGTTCCCAAGAAAGTAAAGCTTCGATATTCACTGTATCCACTGCAACTGCATCCTCTGAGACAATGTGTCCCAAGAATTTAACCTCTACAATCCGGAACTGGCACTTTGATAGCTTACCATATAGTTGGTGTTCTCGGAGTGTGTCCAATACTACCTGCAAATGGTAGGCATTCTCCTCCTCAGTAGTCGAGTAGATCAAAATGTCGTCAGTGAAGACCGCGAAAAAGTGATCATGGTAAGAATGGAATACCATGTTCATGAGACACATGAACACTACTGGAGAATTTTTTATGCTAAGTAGAATAACAAAGAACTCATAGTGGTCATACTGACACCTGAGATTCGTCTTCCGCACATCCTCATCTCAAACACTGAGTTGTTGATAGATTGATCTATGGTCAATCTTCAAGAACAATCGTGCTCCCATGAGCTGATCAACGAGAACGTCAATCCTCATAAGAGGGTACTTGTTCTTCACGTTCACCTGGTTCAGGCGATGGTAGTCAACACAAAGCTACAAGCTCCCATCGGCCTTCTTGGCGAACAAAATTGGGGCTGCCTGGGGTGAAACACTGGGCCGAATGAATCCCTTCCCTTGAAAGTCCTCATGTTGTACCAGTAGCACACAAATCTCCACGAGAGACATCCGATATGAGGGAGTAGTTATCGGTGTCATCCTAGTGTACAGGTCAATGTAGAAGTTCACCTCTCTGCGGGGAGGTAGTCCTGGAACATCATCGGGGAAAACATCTGAGTACTGGTCAACCATTATAGGATTTGTCGGAAACTCCACATCAACTACTCTGAGGGTAAGGCAAGCCAACTGGTGAGTGATCAGCTGCACCCTCCTCCGAGTAAGTCCTTCATGTGATGCAAATGTTCCCTTATCGCCGATGATGGTGAACCCAGTCCCATCCGTGCAGACACGCCATAGTTTTCACCTAATACAGTCGATCTGAGAATGGACTATAGATAGCTAGTCCATATCCAAGATGACGTCGTAAGGCCTCGAAGCTGCCACTAGGAGATCCCATTTAAAGCTCTCACCTCCAAGAGTAAGCTCGCACTACTTGTAGTTGTGCGTAATCGTCGAATCAGCTTTCGTATGAGTCTATAGCTGTAAGGATTGAACCAACAACTCCTTTAGAATCTCCAAGCTCCAAACGAGATAATTGGCAATGAAACAGTGACTGATACCATTGTCTATAAGAACTGCAACTAAGGTGGAATAGACACAGGCCGTACCTCGAATCATCTTCAGAGCACCATGATTATAGACCTCAACTGCCTGAAGATGTGCTCTGCCATGTCCACCTACTCCCTATGTTCGTGGTGGAAATCTTGGTGGTGGTAGTGGAAGAAACTAGTAACATTTTCCACCACCAGATACATGACCATCTCATCCACTACGTCCGCCTGCGCCCAATAGACTACCTCGATTGAACCTCTACCTCTGCCTGGGAGGTCCCTCAACATTGAGATAATCATTAGTACGGTGGGTCGGACATTCACAAGCCATGTGACCAAGTCCATCACAAGAGTAACATTGTCTGCTCCTGGCATGTCTGGATCTGTCTCCACTTTGGGTGCCCCGCACAACCAATCTCGGGACGTGCAGTCGACCACCTGTGGGTCTGGTCCTCTTGGACCTATGCATCATCAGTTTACTTCCAACTATAGAAGACTCTGCAGAAAGTTGACTAGTGGTGGGTTTCACTTCTGGGGACTGCTCAACAATGAAACTCTCCACTATGAGGGCTCGCTCCAACACCCTTGTCTCCGACGGGATGTTGTGGGAGATAACTGAAGCTATTATCTCTCTCTTGAGTCCCTCCTCAAAGGTCTGGGCCCTGAAGAACTGGTCCCGTACTATATCAGTGGAGTAGCATTAGTGGTCGGTGAACCTCACTGAGTACTAACCTACAATCATGCTGCCTTGCTTCAGATGAAGCAGCTCCTGTATCTGCACCGCTCGATGGGTGGATGGTATAAACTTCGCCCAGAATAGGCCCTCAAAGTCTGCCCATAGAAGTTTCACCGCTTCATGCACCTGGAGCATCAGGCTCCACCATATTCCTACTGCTTCCTGAAAGAGGCTGGCAGTAAGGATCACCATGAAGTTGGCTGGTGTCCCTACTAGTCTAAAAACTCTCACCACAGCCTCCAGCCAATCCTCAGCCACCTGCAGGTCCATCTCTCCCCTGAACCTGGGTGGCCTATGGTGTTGGAACTCATTCATTTCCCTCAAGCGGCTTTCACTCTCTGCCGCTGGGGCTGGTGGCATCGGTGGCCCAATGAGAAGTAGTACTGCAGTTTCCTACACTGGTGCTTCAACTAGAAGAGGGCCCTGTACTAAGGCCTCATCAGTTGGCGGGTTGTCACTATATACAACTCTCAGGGATCTAGCTGGTCGTTCGTGGGGTGGAATCCTGAAATAACAGATGCGACACGGTCAAAAGAATTTACCTGGTGATATGACCTAGTTTGAGCTGACTTAAATAAGCCTTTTGAAAACACAGATGCGATCAGTTTTTTCATGTACTATGTCGGAAATCAGAAGTCAGGGCCCTGGTGTACGGATACGTCGGCCACCACACCAACACTGGACTCCCTGAACTGAAAACCACACTTGGTACCCTTAAAACTATTGCTTCATAGAAAAGAAATACCAGAGTCCTAAGTTCTACGGTAGAACCGAATCCTCTGATACCAATTTGTCACGACCCGTCCCTCGGGCCCCGTATCGTTACTACCCCAAGCCCACCTTCAATAGGCGAGGGGCTGGAGACTAGCACCAAAGGTGTAATTCCGTAAAACTGGGAAGGCATTGCCTTTATAAAGCGTAAACTCACACAACCAGAGTCCAAGAAGAATAAAACAATAAGTAAAAACTGTATTACAAGTGAACTCAAAGTAAAGGGGGGCCAGATTACATGCCCCACAGGAAAGTACAACTGGAAAGCAAGTACAACTGATAATTGGACAAATAGATAAAAGGTAGAAGCATCTCCAGGATCATCATCCAGGGTTCCTACATGAAGGTTTGGTACTGATTTCCTCCTCATCACTCCATGTCTATCAGTCCACTCTGTATACTGTCACGCCGAGTGGTCCACTTCCAGATACCATCCAGTCCTGCCTCACTCTCGACCTCCGTCAGCGTTGTCCATCATCTGCATCCAACACAATGGCATGCAAGCATAGCCCGTGCAGGGGTGAGTATAACAATACTCAGTAGGGAACCCAATACCCTCAAGGTCTTACAAAATCCAATAAGGATAAACCACAAAGTATGAAATCAACGGATAACCATTACATAGGGATATGCCCGTATATATACCTATGTTATCAAGTAACCCATCTCAATCATGAGGAATACCTAAAGGTAACTGACCCAGATCAAACCAGGATTTTTATTATCGAAACCATGGCTACTGGAGAACTCCTCCTCTATCATGTACACGCATCCTATCGTGACACTGAGGCGCTTCTCACTAACCTTGGACTGCTATGGTACACCTCCTGACGAGTACCGCGGGTCTGCTGCCAACTTCCCGGTGCTCCATCAGCTATGGGTCTCCCTCCAAATACCGAGAGCTCCCCCTAAAATCCTACAAAGGTACTCCTCCTATCGAGTACCGCAATTCTACCGCCATGTACTAGGTGCTCCTCCACCGTGGGTCTCCTCTAAATACCAAGTTCTCTCCACTGGGCTAGTCAAATCACTCCGAGTCGAATTGGTCAAGCTGTCATCAGGTCTGTCAAATACAAGGTCTCTGCACTCTGTCTGCTCGTCTCCAGTAGGATCCGCTCCACGAGCAAGTGGTCGATATTTCAAGTGTCACAAAGTCTCATGTATAAGTATCTCAAAGGACCGCCACATAATATGGATCCCAACGCAACAGATGGAACGTCAATCAGACGCCCATTCTGTGTGTTATTTGCCTTTTAGTCCCGGGGGCGTGTTTGGTTTTGTGTACGAACCTACCTGGCCATATCTCAACTATAACTCAAACTCTTGTGGGGTATTCTCAAAGGGACAGCTTCATTACAAGAATATTGGCACCACTTATGGTTCATCAAATAGACACACTTTTCCCAAGATATGGGTGAAAAGGTGTAAACAGGTCTGATGGGTTTAGGTCTGGTCCAACCCGTTAGACCGA
Organism: Viscum album; assembly: GCA_963277665.1. NCBI lineage: Eukaryota > Viridiplantae > Streptophyta > Magnoliopsida > Santalales > Viscaceae > Viscum > Viscum album. The sequence continues at coordinate 1,899,187,037 of OY728145.1, forward strand.
CCCGATCCGGTCTGGTCCAACCCAGTTGGACCGACCCGACCCTGTCCATTAATCTATCCCGGCCCGAAGGGGTGGCTCGACCCAAAGGTACGGCCCAGCCCGTGGGGGTGGCCCGACCCAGCGGCCCGCATGGCATAGCCGGCGAGTGGCCCGTGTGGGAGGGGGTTGTCGCGACCACCTTTTTCTGAAATGGCCGGCGCGAGGCACTGGTCCCTGGTAACCACGGGACCCAAAGGGTACCGCCTGTAATGTACACCGGCAGCCGGCTCAGTCGGACACCCTCTCTTTTCTGTTGTGGCCTAAGGCCGTAGTCATGCACCACTGACGAGGCATGACGGCGCTGCGCCCCTCCGCCGTGACCCGCCCCGGCAATGGCTCCCTACTTCTCCACGCGGCGAGATGGCGCCACGCCACCATCAGACCACTGCGGCCCTCCTGGCCATGGCCCATTCATCTGGCATGATTTGATGACACCATGCCCCTCTGGAAACACCACAGCCCGCCTGGCCACGACTTGGTTCACTACACAACACTGCGGTGTCACGCCCTTGTGGAAACCCGATAGCCTTGCACCACCGGCTTTATTCATTGCCGGCTTGTTGTCGGTCGCGGTTTGTACCACCTCTGTTGTCATCAAACAATATCCACCAAAAGGTTAGGGTCGGTCCATGTTCGTGCGGTTTGAACCCTTCTCGTTATGGTGATATCATTCGGTTCTCAAAGAACACAACAGATGACAGGGTATGGAGGGTAATATTGAATCATAAAAAATAACTCCTACCTCGCTTTTCAACGATCGTTGATGAAGTCATGAAATAAGGCAGCATAGATTCATTGACGTTGGGAAGCATTTGAGGATGGAGACCAAGGAAGAAGTGGTGTTGGAATTCTCCGCGGTCGGCTCCTTCTCCTTAGGTTTGGTCGAAGATCAAGAAAGGTGTTCGTCGTTCTTCGTTGGCGATGAAGAGGAATTCTCTGTGTTCTTCAGTGGTGAGCTCTTCTCCCCCTCAAATTTCTTTTCCAAGACCTCCCAAAAGATTATTCCAATCCAAAAAGAATAATAAATCATCACACCTTATTAAATTGTTGGAATTATGAATTTAAAAGGATTTCAATTAAATGAAACCATTCACTTAATTAATGGGTGGAGAGTAAGACAAAATAAATGGTGGTGAAGTTCAAGGGTTTCACACATAAGTGGGGGTTCAAAGGGTTTCATCACTCGGGTGGTCCCCACCAAAGGATATCCTCCCAAGGGAGGTTATGTGAAGGTGGGCCCCACCTCCATAGCCTCTCATGGGAGGTTATGATGTGGTGTCCCCCACCACTAACCTCCTCTTGGAGCTTTAACCACCACCAATAAAAATAATGTTAACAATTTATTTTTATTCAACTAAATTAAAAAACCTGAAATCTAACTTCCAATCTCGTTAAAAACGCAACTGCGATGAAGGTCTCACTAAGCAATCATCGATGCTGCGAGTTCAATGGTGCCATCAGATTTCAAGTCCCAGAACCGTTTCAAAAGTTATAAAATCCCTCTCACACTTTTACTAAATGTACCAGAGCAAAACATTAAAAATTGATTCCAGACATACCGGGCCTCAGAATCAAGCTCCGTCAGAAACTACAGATTTGTAAAAATTCCATGAATTTAAAAACAAATTCCACAGAATTTCAAGGTCATTACAATTGAATCATAAACAATTCTAATTGAAAAAGGATAGAAATATAAATCTCTTTACTCTTTGGTAACACTAGAATCATAATACCTATCAAATATAAATCAATAAATTTATATGTTAATAACTATAACATTCTTCATTAGCATCATAAAATAAATTCGGTGAATTTAAATATGTCACATAAATGGAAGAAGTGTTGAACTTGTAATGTGTCTCTTAGAAATAAATGTGACATGAAAAACCAATTTAGAATGTATTATCATTCCACCTTCATGTTTGAACATCTTCATAATTATTTTAACTCTATTATATATCATCATAAGAACATAAGATTTGGTATTTTCAGAGCACTTCAACAAAAATATTTTTCCTGTGGATTTCAAATTGGAATTTTAAATGTGTTGGTCAAGATAGAATTATCAGTGTGGGGTGAGGAAAATTATAGATCGATTCCATTTAAAAATTGAGGGGAGGGGATCCTGTAATATTTCGATCGAGGATAAAATTTAAAATAATAATTATAAGGGGAAATTATTCAAAATGGCAAAAAGATCCACGAAAAGACATTATATTGTTTTAATATCATAAAATAATAATATATTTTAGGGTTTGTGGGTAATTCAAAAACATTATCTTTAATATTAACCACTGGGATAACAAAATCTTAATTCATATAATAGTAGTGTACTTTATACAGTAAAAGTTTAATAATTATTCTTTTAATGAAACAATTTGTCTAGAAATGTACATGGGAAAAAATTATTGATCATATATTATCTAAATTATCAATATTTATTATTTTATATAATTTTTTAATAATTTGATAAATTATTATATTTATAAAATTATCTAAAACTCAATTTTCAAACTAATCAATTAATCTAACAATTAAATACATAAATAAAAGGTTTTAATTGAAGTCAAATACTTGAACACAACACAACTATTTTAAAATGATCCATAAAATTATTATGATTCTATAAAAAAAATTACATTAATTTTAATATTTTTTAATCCATTTATATGGTTTTTATAATAATTGAATAAATACTTCTTTACTGTTGCTTAGGAAAATAAGTTAATTATGTAATTTCTAAAAAATTAAATTAAATTTCCATCATGAAAAAATTTCTATAAAATTAAAATAGATATTTATATATGTTAATGACTTTATTTCATCTCTACGTGAACCCATAAGTGATATTAAAAGCTTAGAGACTAACATTTTGTAACTATCTCTAGAAAAAATTTTATATATGACATTATCATGTATAATGATCCATTAAAAATAAATTTACATCTAGTGGTGATGGGGGTAAAATTCCATTCATCCAACAAAATTATTATGAAAAATTAGGGTCATATCACATGGTTTTTACCTAGATTAACAAAATTTTACCATTTAATGGCGTGAAAAAATATACAATGGTTACTATTCATAATGCCTAACAATAAAATTTTCTTATCAAGTATATTTTAAATTCATGATTCCAAATGTGGAATAAATATTATACCAGGAAGGTTTAGATCAGACAAAAGTCTAATCTCCCAAATTATTATTTGAGATAAATAAAGTGAAAAGCAAAGAATAAACAAGGTGACTACATCACATCGAACCCATTCCCATCTCCATACCCATAAGCAGGTCCCTCGTCATCCTATATAACAGATTCCCATTCAGAGGACTTGTATCTCTTGAAAAGTTCAAGGTATTGGTTCTTGCGGACATGTTGATCATTGGTTAGCTATTCCTTGTAAGTCCGCTTATCTCCATTACCTTTTTCCAAGTCCATTTTCTCTCCACCATCCTTCTTGTAGGCAGACCTAGTCTCTATTGGTTTGGGGAGATCAATGTAGTCCTTTCACAGCCTTCTCCTACCTTGTGTTTTCTCGCTCATCACCCTGCCCATCATCTCTTTTCTCCCATTCTTCATAATATCACTATAGGATGATCTGTTTTCCCACATTCCTTCTCATTATCTGAATCATATCCCCATCGCCTATATTGAACCAAAGGGGGAGAGGAAGATTTACTTTTCTTAGTGTTCATCTTCACACTTCCCGGTTGGTTTTCCTTGCAAGGATCACAATCATTTGGACTATTCCTTCAAATAAGAGGACTAGCCGTCCTCACCACACCATGTTGTCCAGTATCATGGCCATCTATCACTAATATAGTATTGAGGTTTCTTTCATGAATTATAGGGTAGAGAGTCCTCCCCTATTCCAGACCTTCATTTTCCTTTATCTCAACATCCGCCAAAGCTCCAAAACGATTTGATGAACAAGTTATCAGGTCAATAGAACATACTTGTGCCATTATAACAGGTGTATTATGATGTGGATCCCTAGGTTCATTAGAGATCTGTTTCAATTCAAGACCCCTTCAAATAAAATGAAAATCTGAGCTTGAATCCTCCATGACCAAACCAACAGCCTAAATGATCAGATTATTCTCAAACTGATCTGAGCCTTCCTGTCCCTCTATCACAGCTGGGCTCATGGAGGCACCATTAACCTGTGGTACTTCCTCCACTACCACTTGGCCGATAGACCCCACTGCCATGTAGTCTCCAAGAAACATATCTCCTGATGTCACCCCCTCTCTATAGAAGGAGACTTCACACTGTTTTCAAGGGTGACAGCAGTCTGGACATGATTGTTTTTATGTGCATCTGCAACTGGAACTTGGACACACGCAGCTATACCAAGCATAATACCTGATTGGAAGTTCTCTCTTTGGGCAAGAGAACCATCCCCTGTAGCTGTGTCCACACCCAACCTGACATCCATGACAATCATGCGACATCTCTCAGTTTCATGTCCCTTCTTATGACAATTGGAGCAATATGATGTCCAGGATTTGTATATAATTTTCTGAGCATACCTGTATTCACCCTCAATGGCGGCCTAGACAATCTCAGGTGGAATCCTTGAGAGGTCCATCTCAATGTAGATACATGTGGTGCCCGGATTTATCAAAGAATATGTCCTCTGATCCCAGCATAGAAATCGTCCAATTGAATTGCCTGTGGACCTTAGCAATCCTGGGTTTTGGAACAGAATGGGGAGCCAGGCAGCTACAACCATATTTCCATGTTTGGGGAGTCAGGATTCATGTGATATTTTAATGACCACCGAAGCAGATTATACTCAGAAGAGTCCTTCCTGCTTATGGACCATGCCCTGCTCAAATCATCTTCATCGGCAAAGACAATGAACAATTATTGTGGAACAAAAATACCAACCAGAGAAAGGTTTTTCAACCCCCAATTTTCATTTGCAGACTTACCAAAATCTTCCACCAAATGTAGCCATTTCACGAATCATGAAATCATTTCATTAGAGAGCATTGAGGAGGCTTCATAGAATTCTTGGAATGAAATTGGGACAACCGATTGACTGAAGATGCTCCCTGGAACCTTCAGCGCAACATAGATTCCCAGGATGAAGAATCCCGCATCAGACGAGGGTTGATTGACATGTTGAAATAATTCCCTTTTGGATTTTTATAAAAAATTACATAACAACCAGTTCTTAGTCATGAAATAATTCCATATCATTGGATTATCATTACACGTTTAGAATATTAGAGAATACTCTGTGACTCTAAATGAAACAAATATTACATCACAGTGTGGAAATATCCCTTTAGTGTCCACTTTCCCATAAAAAAATATCCAATACATTAAATGTATTCTTATAAATCCATATCATGGAAATTTGCATCTCTGCATCATCATTTCCCTTACAAAACTTTAAAATTATATAAAAACAATATATAAAATAAAGAATCAGTATGGAAATGTAAATAAGGGTTATGAAATATATAAAGATAAAAATTATTCCAACAATACTCATAATTTATTTGGCTTAAAAATAAACTATGAAATCAAAATAATTACATTCCAAACTATGGAGGAATTTTATATACCCAAATAAATACAAGAAACTATTTATACCAAATGATAAAGGTAAAATAAAACTAAAATCTTTTTATTATATATCAAGAATACTTGTGAAAAAATTATAAAACATATAAATCATTTCAATCATATGAAGATTCATTAAGATTAATTTAAATGTAAAATAAATTCAAATTATTTTTAAATAAAATGATTTCTATAAATTCACATGGAATTAAAAAAATCATATATTTTTATTTTGGAATCATTTTTGAAACATCTCTTACAATCACTCTGAAAAATGTAATACCCTTCACAATTAAAAATGTGAATAATGTCATTTTTTCCAATGGAATTACCTTTTTTATTACAGAGGAAATATTGTTCACGTTTCCAAATTGAATTAATATCATAGTACAAAATGAATAACCTTCATGGATATGTATGGAATAATCATCACTATAAATTCCCATATTCCCTATTAAAAAACATAATGATCTTACTTCGTCCCTTTAATAGATACATAAGAGATCAATAACGACCTAACAAATCATTGGTTTATAAGGTAACCACCTATCTACGTATATAATATCATTGAACTACAAAAATAATAATATAAAAACATTACATTATGAAAACATGCATTGCACCAATATGAAATCATTTTCAGATATTGATATATCCCATTCCATTAAATACAAATTGAAAATTGAAAATTCCTTGAATATAAGATTTTTTTTTTATTTGACAAGAAAATTAAATCTTATAATAGAAGAAAAATTAATGGTTGTAGAGAATGTAAAATTAGTTTACACACTTATATATTATATTATATCATTCCTTTTTCTTTTTTAAAAGGATGTATATAAAACATTTAAAAAGATTATGTTTTAAAATATTTCAACGAATTTCAATAGTGAAATAAAACATCGAGGACAATTAATTTATATCCATATAGAGGCATCCATAAAATGAATTTATGAATATATAAATGATATTTTTTTAAAAAAAATAGATAATTAAAATGATTAAAATGAGATTATTTCAGAAAAGTGTCACAAATATTTACTCTGAATCATCCTATACATTCACTATATTATAGATTAATTAAATTTTGATCATTTATTAGATACCTAATAACCATTTTTTGGTACATTATATATTTTATATTATTTATTACCATTTTTTATTCGATTACATAATCAATTAACTTCATATCTGGCATTTTGATGACATTCAGCTCATATTTCCAAAATGAATTTAGATGGATGAATATTTTTAAAGTGGAAAATATGTCTTAATATAAAAAATAATAACCAGGAAATAATTTTAATTTATTAAAAAACATATATTTTAAACTACTATTGAAATATGTCCAAAAAATGGAGAACGTTAAAATCATAAAAACATTAGGTTCTGCAAACACATGAGTAACATTTCATTTCTTCAATGATTCTTATAAAAATATGGACAGTGATATTAAAAATTTAGAGAATGGTCTTCATGTTATAATCATTTTATATCTAAATCTACAAATATACATACTTGTCATGTGATTTGGAAATGAAAAACACACCACATCGCTTCGTGGAGGTGCTAAACCACATGTATGATTGGAAGACAATAACATTTTTCACTGAATGAAAATATAATAAAGTTTAATATTTCCTATAATACCATAATGATACATATGAAATTAATATCATATGTAGACATTGAATATATCATTACACACAATCTTTTGATGTTCTGATGGAAAATGAATTACATGAGTTCACGAGGTGGTTTCCCATCACACTCTCAAACGATGTGTTTGTTTCCCATTAGATAGAAGAAGGATAAATATATATTCTATTCCTTCATAATAATTAAAAATCCCAATTTTTAATATATTAATTTTATTATATAATAGTAGTTGTTTAAAAATATAATGGGGTTGAAAAAAATGTAAATCATAGAGTTGAGAGCTACAACACTTCTCCTGAAAATATCCTTACCTCAACAACTTAATACCTATAAGGATAATATTATAAATTAAAAATAAATGTATAATTATGGTAAGAATTATAGTGTATTTTTTAGGGATTTGATGAACCAAAAGGATTCTGATGTGTGATGAAAAGGGTGAGGAAGTCTAATTTTATATGATAGGTTATAGTCACTCTAGGAAATAAAAATATTATGTTAATTTAATTTTTTTCTGAAACATTAATAAAAATGATATTTTTATTATATAGGTCACCATCACTCTAGTATACCATTATATTTAATGGGGATAATATTTTTATGAATCATTTATAAAAACATTATTTAAAATTTTATATCATTAAGGTCAATTTTGGAACTATTCATTGAAAATGATTTCGAAATCCACCTAATAGAAGTAAAATTAATTTGTTATCTTTTAACACCTCACTAATATGATATATTAATTTAAAATTTTAATGGAGCATATTAATTCATTCAAATTACATTATATGTAATATTTTAATTATTTTTATTATTCCATTATCCAAATAATTATTTGTTCTTGGTCATATAAACATTTAAGTTAATTATATCGACACTATAATTTATCAATAATGTTCCGAGTTTAACAATAATTTATCATTTGAATTATTATTTCTAACTGAATATATTTTGATATTATCCATATAACAAAATTTATTTATATTAAAATAAATATGGTGATAATGTTGTTAATATTTTTTATGAATTTATTATAAAGGTCAAAATAAGAAATTTATAAAAAAAATTCCCCAAATTCAAAACAATGATGGAAATGAACCATGTACACTTATCAAATAGGATAAAGTAATGTTATAATGTCAATTGTTTCCAATACAATGGTAAAATAATCTTTTAGGAAATGTTTTTTGAATAAATAAATTTTTTTAAAGATTTAATGTAAAAACATTATTTCCAAATAAATTAAATATATCATTTTTTAGGAAAAAATAACTAAAAAATTATTATAAATATATAATAATATAATATGAATTTGTAACTCAATAAACTAAAAAATCCTTTTCAATTACAATCACCATATTTCACTATTAATTGAAATTTTATTCAAATAAAAAATAATTAAAATTTTCATATATAAATCTTATTTTGAAATTATGATTTCTAAAATTATATTTCTTCCCTACAATTAATATTTTATTATCTGGACATTGATATTTTAATGAAAAAAATATAAAACATGAAAAGCACCAATTTGTTTGAATATAATACATTTTCGTCCTGACTGAAGAATTGTGTAATATTCATACAACCATTATAACTCTCTATAAAAAAATTAATAAATATTAATAAGTCATTAATATGATTTAAGATATAATTACCATGATTGAAACATTCTTCCTAGATTTTGGAATTTTCATCCTCATTATTTTATTTCTTACTTAGACAAAGGGGTTATAATTCTTTAAAAAAAATTATATTCTCAAGTTACTTTATAAGTCAAATTTGTTTCCCTATAAAAATTAACATGATAAATTTAAAAATTCACAAATATATGATTTCTGTGGTTAAAGAAATTAATTGGTTGTCACTTATATAATATATTATCTTAAAATTGAACCACCTAAGGGTTCAAAACTTGAGATAAATTTATCACATATTTTTTTATCATTGAAAAATGTAATATATTATGTCCTAGGGATAAACAATGCAGAAAGGCCACCCCAAAGGCAACTAATCTTATTTTAAAAAATAGTTTTTTGGTTCCACTAATTAGCAGACTTTTCTTCTGCTTTTTTTTAAATTGAAAAGCACATTCCGATTGAGAAACATTAATAAAAACATGATCACCTACCTTGAATAAAATACCATTTTTTATATATCCATGTAACTTTACTACCTAATATGGAATATCCATATATGATTTTGAATAACCATTACTTTATCAAACAATTATTCTTCCAAATTACTTCCCAAAAACCTTATTTCACTAACATCATTCCAAAAATATGCAGTCAGATACTTTAATCTAGGGAATTTCTCAAATTATGACACCTATATATTCTAATTAAAAAGTTTTTATAAGAAAAATAATCTAATGAATAATTTAAATACCTTCATCTATGGTATTACATTGAAAAAATGGAGCATTTCTTCTATGATTCGAATTGTTTTCTTTGATTGTCAATCAGATTGGGGATAAAAATTTATTTTAAAATATAATTAATTAACCAGATACATATAATAACCTCTATAAAAATTATATTATAAACTAGGATTATGATCAGATTTAATAGAGAGAGTAAATCTTAGTACCCAAACTATATCTTTGATATTCTATATGAAATCAAATCTGAACACATCGAATCTTAAATATGATAAAAATGTGATGATTTAGTTTATCAATAAACAATTGCACAAATATCATTATTAATATAATATTTCATTTTTAATCCCATATATAAATCCATTTATATAATTCCTCATGTATATTATTTGATGAATAATTCATGAATTAGACACTTCAGTAGTACATATAATTTTTTAAACCATTGACATGTCATACATTTCATGGTATATTTTTGTATATTTTTTTCATTCAATCATAATTTTAATATTCTCATATATATTTGAACATATTTTTTTATGGAAGAATGAAATTTTTTGAACTAATAGAATAATTCAAAAATTATATCATCAAATAATAATCACAAGGCACATGTAATCATATTCCAAATATAATAGCACATATTTAATCCATAATAGACTCCAAAAATATACCCTTCATAACATATTCATCCATTTCAAGAAAACATGATCCAAATAAAATTATTATTAAAAATTTTCAGATACAGAATATAGTACATACACCTAAATGAATAAGGAGTATATTTACTCATGAAAATTTCTACGAAAAAATCATAAATTATTAAAAAATGTTCCATGATCCATATATGTAACACCTCGACCCTAGTTACCCAGAGTCGGTGCGTTATAACGTAACATTGGCATGATCACAAAAATCAAGTCTTGAAATACCGATTAGTTTATTACCCTTGGAAACACTATATACATTCATAAATGTTACATTAAATCATAAAGTGGGAAATCACAATAGTATAGTCTCCATAGTCTACACTCATATCCCCTTCAGACTATCCCTGTAGATCAGTCATAAAATATTTCTTCACATCCTGGGAAAAATAATACATAGAAAGGGGTGAGCTCAGATGCTCAGTAAGGATACCAATATAGCAGAAACTTTAACAAATAAATATAAACATTTAAGGCAATGTATAACTAAAACAAAAGCCTTTTAAACTTGAAATTCAGCATAATATGTCATAAGTAAAATAAAATAATTCCATTTAGTTATTAACATGGATATTCTACTTGTCGAATAATCACATGCAATATCAGTAACCACTTTCATAATGATGGAATGTATAATGTCATACTATCATAACCACGTAGCCAAGGCCTCGTGCCAAGACTACAAATAGTATTTTGTCAAGGCCTCATGCCAGGACACTAGTTTTTCTCATGAGACCTACCGATGAATCGAGGAGCTATAGCGGGCTCCACCTGTCACTTATTATGTCCAATTCATTCCTTATATGAAAATGTTTAAACATATCATAAACCATAACATAATCGTATCATATAAAACATGCATAAAGGAAACATAACAATTCCACATTTCAATCACAAGATATCGATACAATACATTGATATAATAAAAAAAATTCAAAACCATTTTCAATACCAAAATAAAAGAAATGTAAAACATGGTATTTATTTTTCATTTAAATTAAGTTATGGCCTGTAGAGGAATCCAAAACTCATATAATGGTCACGACGGTGGGGAAGTCTTTGTCGCCACGTACGAAAGAAAAAAATTCCTTTTTTTGTTTATCCAAAATGAATCATATAAAAATATTCCTTTTGAATAAATGTAAAAGTCAAACGGGTTATACACCACATAAAAGAAAGTTGTGTATAAAATAAAATATACCTCAATGAAAGGAGATTGAGGCGAAGTCCCTTACCTCGTGTCTGACTTGACTTGATCGTTCTTTAACCTCCTAAATAATAAACTAGAGACAATTTCAACTTTCTTAAGATCCTTTTTCAAGTTCTTTATTCCTTTTATATCCCTTATTACCATGTTATGAAAATTATGTTGTCATTTAAGTTAATAACGGTCGTTTTGTCAATCTTTGGTACATGAGTCAAAAATAAAATTTTTATAATTACAAGTTGTTTATTTGGTAGAATATACATTATATCAAGAATTATATTAATGATTTATATATCATATATATGATATATATCCATTATATACATGCATTTATAATATTACATAACATTTAGAGGTAAGAAATGAAATGCACCGTTCATGGAGACGGTAAGCCGTACGTACGCATGAACGCTAATTTCATTTCTATTTCATATTTAATGGAATGAAATCATAATGATATAAAGTTATACTATAATTCCAGTATAATATCACATATAATATCATTTAATCCATCCTTTATACGTCCCAAAAATGGCATTAACGATTCAAATCATTTTGAGGGGGATGTAGTCCGCACTTCCTAAAATAGAATTATCCCATTTACCCATAATGGAAATCATAATGGTTTTCCATAAATGAAAAATAATTAAGCATAAAGGAAACATAAAAATAATATATATATCATATATATAAATATTTTCATCATAATGGCCACAATGAAACGTGTTAAAAGAAGATTGAACAATCATCGTTTTGTGAGGTAGTAATTCGCCACCCACAAAAACAGTACGTGCTTTAACCATTTGATGAAGGTGTGTTCAAGTGTAAATAAAATCCTTCTCATAAAAACATTCTCGTATATTGAAGATACTGGTTTTTTTACAAAATAAAGGAATAAAAAGAGTTTAATGGGTTGGAGAAGCAAAATAATACAAAAGAACATAAGAGAATAAAATATCATAAAATGGGGTAGCTCTTTTTGTTTTGATCCAAAGGCTTCATTGGGAATACTTCTGCCCAAATTGAGGATACTAGGAGTAAGAGAGGAAAGTTGAGATAGTATTTGGGCTGAGTTTGGTTGATTAAAATATCTATTATGGTGTGAATAAGGTGGTAGAGATGGGGGCCTTTAATAAGAGGAGAGGAGGGGCACTCTTGGAATGTCATGAAATACCACTTTATTTTAAAATGATTTTCAGATTTTAAAGATCCCAAAATTATATATTTCAAGGAGAAGGTGATAAGGGTTCTAAATCTACTCATACAATAGGTTTTTGAAAAGTTTAAGTCTTATATGTTACCTTATCTTTTCATTTTATTTAAATCCTTCATTAATGAGGTAATCGCTGCATCATCATGGTGTCATAAATAAATTAATTTATTTAATGTCTAAAAATATAAAAAAAAAAATATGATGTATGAAATATTTTTATCTTTCCAATGACTATTTATAGTCAAATATATTACTTTTATAACCCCATGTAAAAATAGTTTTAGTAAAACAATACATGTTTGTGACATTTTTATTTTAACTTTAAATAAAATGTTATTAATTTCATTTTCTTACCCAAGTGGCTCCATGGGGTCCCCAAGTTGACCCATGGATTTTATTGGTCGTCCATGACTCATAAAATAATGTTAGGACCTGTTTCAAGTTAATTTCATATTATTATAACATTATTTTTACCTTAAATTACACTAATTACCTTTAATTGTGATTAATAATACATAATAGTTACTATTGACCAAAAAATTATTTTAATCCCATTGAACAAAATTTTACTTCCTAATGAAAAACATGTATCTAGGATTTTTGAAAATTAAATTACAGAAGTGGTAATGTTTCATTTAAAGGGAAAATCAGTTTTTAACTACCACTTAGGGGTTTCACTATTCATCAAAAATTGATGTTTTTCAGAAAAATACCAAAAATTGACCCTAGGATATATTTGATATTCCGAATTCAAAAATTATTTCTATTTTACAAAATTCAAAACCTAAAAGTTTAATTAATTAATTTAATAATTAATTCCCATTGTCACAACAAATAGCGTGTTTTTAAGAAACAAAATCAATCAAAAGATTGACAATTGTTTATGTCAAATTTCAAAATGAAATTAATTCTAATGACCACCATTAGATAAAATGGTAAAATTATATTCTAATTATACTTTAAATCCACTCAATAGTATAATTTATCACTATAAATTATTTTTATTCAAAAAGTTGTTTTTAAGTATTTTTCACTATTCCTCGAAAATTGGAAGTTCTCATAAAAATACCAAAAATTCAACATAGGCTAATTTCAATATTCCGAATCCAAAAATGATGTCCTTTTGAAATATAAAATTTATATAATTTCAAAAAGTGGGTATTAATATTCATATCTTATACTTTGATTGGTCTCGGTGTGTTAGAATTCGAAATTGTGTACAATGCAAGCTATTGCATTATTGAAAGAGAAGTGTACCGTGGATGCATGGGGTGTTACATTATCCCCTCATTCAATAAATTGCATCCTCGCAATTTGAAAATGTCCTACGTAAATAAATGGTTGAAAATAGAAAATAACTTTGTGGAAAACCGACATCAGAAATAAGGTTAATAAAATTTAGCCTCAATAAGAGGGAAAGGGAAATGAAAAAAGTCACTACCAAATTATGATCTCGGTTAGGAGAACATTAGTGGAAATTAGAGACATATAATTGGAGGAAAACGTAAATCTTTGTAGGGAGTGATTGAGTTCATCAATCACAAACAAGTGTAAAATTGATGGCCTCAAAGCCATCAATCTATATTTATTTAAAATATCATCAGTTCAACAAAACATAAGGTATAAGGATAACACATTTTTTTAATATCACATTCATAACGTTTTAGAATAAATTTATTCATAGAGTAAGAGATAGACATATATATATTCTTGAGAAGTAGAGTTTCAAACTTCAACTAATTTCTACCACAAACTCATCTTTCACTCAAAAAGTTAATTGGACTCAAACATATTATATTTATCCTAATAGTAAAAGGTTCAAAATATTAACACATACCATTTAGATTAGAAAAACTATTTTGTAATAACCATGGACTTCTTGTAGGCTAGTGGTAGGAAATAAATTCCTATTGCACTATGGTTGTGGGTTCGATTCCTACAGCTTTGTCCGATACGACGGGTTATCCCCGGACCTGCAGGTTGTCCTTTTCCAAAAACTATAGTGTTATAATATTCCAAAACTAATCTTCAGAAATGTTTTAACCATAGAAAATACTATCCAATTTTAAACTTAATCCATTCCAACCTTTATAGTTATCCAAAATACCTCTGTCCAGACTTTCTCTAAAAGGTCTCTAAATTCCAAAATCAACCCATTAGATTCCCCAAACAAAGTAAAGTTTCTCTTATTGTCACATACTAAAAATATGATTAATTCCATCATATTAAAACCTTAATGAAAACAAAAAGTATTGAAGTACAATCCTTATATACATCACATTATTCTTATAACCATAATGTATTTCATGATTCCAAAAACACAAATACAATAATTATTCCACTTCAACTGTAGTAACAACATAAGATTGGCCTTGATCCATTGGCCTTTTCTGAGGTATGTTTTCTTGGTGCTCGGGAATTCATTTGCATAATTCCCCATTTCTCTAAAATTGTAGCATTCAACATTGACAGCCTCTTTGTTTCCCCTGCAATCCCGATCCTGGTGACTTTTTTCTCCACATTTATAACAAACTCCCATTTCTTTTAGGCAAGTACTGGGATGATTCATCCCACAATTATCACATAATAGAAAATATTTCTTTCCCTTTTTCCCTTTATCTATGTATTGTTCCACCGTTCTCTTCATCTCTTACTTTACTTTATTGTCATAAGATTTAGAGAATATCTTTTTTATCATGATAGAACACGAGACTATATCTTCGTATGTTGAGATAGATTTTGATACTAAAGCTCGACGGATAAATGGTTTTACCCCATCAAAGAAAGGATAAATCTTACTTCTTTGGTTATGTATATAATCTGCACAATGCCTCGCTAACCTTGTAATGTTGGCCTCATACTTTGCGAAATTCTCATCCTCCTTTTTTCTCAGACACAAAAATTGCCTTTCCATATCTGCTCGATGGTCACGAGGAAATTATTTTTCTAATAAAATCTCTTTGAACTACCTCCATTCCATATTTGATACGTCATCATCTTCCTTCATGTTTTGAAACAATGACCACCATTGATCATCATCTCTAGTGAGGCGGTAAACTACAATGATAACCTTTTCCCTTTCACTACTCCCCAAGGCATGAAATATTTTCTCTAAAGAATTTATCCATTGCTCAGCTACTAAGGGATTTGTACTCCCATTTAATTTTGGTGGTTGATGCCTCATGAAGTGGTCTAACATTGATCCTCCATGTTGCCGATCAGGGTTCTCCATACGAGTAAGATTATTATTCATAACCTGAGCGAGTTATCCCAGTATGGTGATAAACTGATCAACACCAGTTTTATCACCAGCTCCACTAAAATTATCTTGAGCAGGAGGAAAATCCCTATATGGTGTATGTGCATTGATACAGTTTCCATTCCTTCCAATAGGATCCATTTCTAAAAAAATGTTGTAAACTAGATTAGTTTATGAATCGAAATAAATAATAACAATCTTGAAAAACACTTAGCATAAATTGAACTATTTATGGATATAATCCATAATCATAAAAAAAATTCTTTGAGAAATTATATACCCATAAACCATTTATAATGGTTTTTAAAGAAAAAGAGAACTATCCTAAGCATATCCCCTGGTAGTGTCGTAACCAAAAGTGCAGCAAGGCCCATTGTCGTGCACCAGTTCCCATTCGAGTCTAGCTCAAAGCAATGTTTTCGGGTTTTACCACTATGTATATCTGTTCCAGAGCTGCCTCTACCTGCTCGTATCCAGACATGGATATATTTCTCAGAAAACTCAAAAAATCTCTCTAATACCAAAATTCTAGGAAGTTCATCTATACTTATCCTGAAAGTCTATCTTAGGGTTATTTGCTCAAATCAGAGTTTATCTAAATCTAGCTTCCAAGGTTAGTACTAAACTACCTCTGATACCAATTATAACACCCCAACCCCAGTTATCCAGAGTTGGTGCATTATTATGTAACATTGGCATGATCACAAAAGATCATGTCTCGAAAGACCGATTTGTTTAGTAGCCTTGGAAACTCAAGATAAATTCATAAATGTTACATTACATCATAAAGTGAAAAATCAAAATAACATAGTCTCCATAGTCCACACTCATATCCCTTTCAGACTATCCCTATAGATCAGTCTTAAAATATTTTTTTCACATTTTGGGAAAAATAAAACATAGAAAGGGGTGAGCTCAGATGCTCAGTAAGGATAACAATATAGAGGAAGCTTTAATAAATAAACATAAATATTTAAGGCAATGTATAATTAAAAAATAGCCTTTCAAACTTGAACTTCAGCGTAATATGGCATAAGTAAAATGAAATAATTCCATCTACGTATTAACATGGATATTCTAATTGTCTAATAATCACATGAAATATCAATAACCACATTCATAATGATAGAACGCATAATGTCAGACTATCGTAACCACGTCTCCAAGGCCTCGTGCCAAGACTACAAATAAAATTTTGTCAAGGCCTCGTGCCAAGACACTAGTTTGTCTCATGAGACGAACCGATGCATCAAGGATCTATAGCGGGCTTCACCCGTCACTTATTAAGTCCAATGCATTCCTTATATGAAAAGGTTTAAACATATCATAAACCATAACATAATTGTATCACATAAAACATGAATAAAGGAAACCTAAAATTTCCACATTTCAATCACAAAATATCAATACAATACATTGATATAATTAAGAAATTTCAATACCATTTTCAATACCAAAATAAAAGAAATGTAAAACATGGTATTTATTTTTCATTTAATAAAAGTTATGGCTTGTATAGGAAGGAAAAACTCATATAATGGTCATGGCAGCGGGGAAGTCTTTGTCTCCACGTATGTAAGAAAAAACATTCCTTTTTTCGTTTAGACAAAATGAATCATATAAAAATATTCCTTTTTAATAAAAGTAAAAGTCAAACGGGTTTATACACCACTTAAAAGAATGTTGTGTATAAAATAATATATGCCTCAATGAAAGGAGATTGAGGCGAAGTCCCTTACCTCGTGTCTGACATGACTTGATCTTTCTTTAACCTCCGGAATAATAAACTAGAGTTAATTTATACTTTCTTAAGATCCTTTTTCAAGTTCTTTATTCCTTTTATATATCTTATTACCATGTAATGAAAATTATGTAGTCATTTTAGTTAATAACGGTAGTTTTGTCGATCTTTGGTACTTGAGTCAACAATAAACTTCTTATAATTAAAAGTTGTTTATGTGGAAGAATATACATTATCTCCAGAATTACATTAATGATGTAGATATCATATATATCATATATATCCAGTATATACCTTCATTTATAATATTACATAACATTTAGAGGTAAGAAATGAAATGCACCGTTCATTGAGATGGTAAGTCGTACGTACACATGAACGCTAATTTCATTTCTATTTCATATTTAATTGAATGAAATAATAATGATATAAAGTTATACTATAATTCCAGTATAATATCATATATAACTTCATTTAATCCATCCTTTATGCGTCCCACATATTGCATTATTGATTCAAATCACTTTGAGGGGGTGGTAGTCCGTACTTCCAAAAATGAAATTATCCCGTTTACCATTAATGGAAATCATAATGGTATGCCATAAATGAGAAATACATAAGCATAAATAAAACATAAAAATAATATATATATATATATATATATAATATAGAAATAGTGTCATCATAATGGCCACAATGAGACTTGTTAAAAGAAGATTGAACAATCATCGTTTCGTGAGGCAGTAATTCATCACCCACAGAAACAATATGTGCTTTAACCATTCGATGAAGGTGTGTGAAAGTGTAAAAAAAATCCTTATCATAACAAAATCCTAGTATATTTAAGATACTGGTGTTGTTACAAAAGAAAAAAATAAAAAGAGTTTAAGGGGTTGAGACGAAAAATAATACAAAAGAACATAAGAGAATACATTACCTTAAAATCGGTTAACTCTTTTTGTTTTGATCCAAAGGCTTCCTTGGGAAGACTTCTGCCCAAATTGAGGCTTCTAGGAGTAAGAGAGGTAAGTTGAGAGAGTATTTGGGTAGAGTTTGGTCGTGCCAAATGGCTATGAGTCTGTGAATAAGGTGGTAGAGATGGGGGCCTTTTATAAGAGGAGAGTAGAGGCACTCTTGGGAAGTCGTGAAATGTCATTTTATTTTAAAAGGATTTTCGTATTTTAAAGATCCCAAAATTATATATTTCTAGGATAAGGTGATAAGGGTTCGAAATATACTCATAAAATAGGTTCTTGACAATTGTAATTCTTAGATGATACCTTATCTTTTCATTTTATTTAAATGCTTCATTAATGAGGTAATCGCTGCATCATCATGGTGTCAAAAATAAATTAATTTATTTAATGTATAAAAAATATAAAAAAAATACTATGATGTAGGAAATTTTTTTATCTTTCCAATTACTTTTTATAGTCAAATATATTACTTGTATAACCCCATGAAAAATTTGTTTTAGTAAAACAATATATGTTTGTTACATTTTTATTTTAACTTTAAATAAAAATTTTTTAATGTCATTTTCATACCAAAGTGGCTCCATGGGGTCCCCAAGTTGAATAATGGATTTTCCTGGTCAGACATGACTCATAAAATAAGGTTAGGTCATGTGTCAAGGTAATTTCATATTATTATAACATTATTTTTACCTTAAATTACACTAAATATCTTTAATCGCGATTAATAAAACTTAATGGTTACTATTCATCAAAAAATTATTTTAATCCCATTGAACCAAATTTTACTTCCTAATGACAACCATGTATGTCGTATTTTTGAAAATCAAATCATAGAAGTGGAAAAGTTTCATTTAAATGAAAAATCAGTTTTTTAACTACCACTTAGGGGTTTCACTATTCATCAAAATTTGATGTTTTTCAGAAAAATACCAAAAATTCACCCTAGGGTATATTTGATATTCTGAATTCAAAAATGATTTCTATTTTACAAAATTCAAAACCTATAAGTTTAATTAATTAATTTAATAATTAATTCCCGCTGTCACAACAAATAGTGTGTTTTTAAGAAATAAAATCAATCAAAAGATTGACAATTGTTTATGTCCAATTTCAAGATGAAATTAAATCTATTGGCCACTATTGGATAAAATGGTAAAATTATATTCTAATTATTCTTTAAACCCACTCAATAGTATAATTTATCAAAATAAATTATTTTTATTAAAAAATGTGTTTTTATGTATTTCTCATTATTCATCGAAAATAGAATGTTCTCATAAAAATACCAAAATTCCAACATAGGCTAACTTTGATATTACGAATCCAAAAATGAAGTCCATTTTGAAATATAAAATTTATATAATTTCAAAAAGTTGGTTTTACTATTCGTATCAGCTACTTTGATTGGTCGTGGAGTGTTAAAATCTAGAAATTGCGTATGATGCAACCTATTGCATTATTGAAAGAGAAGCATGTCGTGTAAGCATGGGGTGTTACATTATCCCCTCCTTCAATAAACTGAATCCTCGTAATTTGAAAATGTTCTTCGAAAATAAATGGTTGAGAATAGAATATACCTTTATGGAAAACCCACATCGGAAATAAGGTTAACAAAATTTAGCCTCAATAAGAGGGAAAGGGAAATGAAAAAAGTCACCACCAAATTATGATATCAATTCGGAGAACATTAGTGGAAATTAGAGACATATAATTGGAGAAAAAATGTAAATATTTGTAGGAAGTGATTGAGTTCATCAATCACAAACAAGTGTAAAATTAAGGGCCTCATAGCCTTTAATCTATGTTGATTTAAAATATCATCAGTTCAACAAAACATAAGGTATTAGGATAACACATTTTTTTAATATCCCTTTCCTAATGTTTTATAATTAATTTATTCATATAATAAGAGATATGTATATATATATATCTTCTTGATAAGTAGAGTTTCAACCTTCAACTAATTTCTACCACAAACTCATATTTTACTCAAAAAGATAATAGAACTCAAAAATATTATACTAATCTTAATAGTACAAGGTTCAAAATATTAACACATACCATTTAGATTAGGAAAACTATTTTGTAATAACCAGGGACTTCTGGTAGGCTAGTGGTAGGTAATAAAGGAATGTTGTACTATGGTTGTGGGTTCGATTACTATAGCTTTGTCTGATGCGATGGGTTATCCCCCGACCTATAGGTAGTCCTTTTCCAAAAACTATAGTGTTATAATATTCCAAAACTAATCTTCAAAAATTTTTAAAATTAGACAATAATATCCAAAGTTAAACTTAATCCATTCCAACATTTATAGTTATCCAAAATACCTCTGTCCAGACTTTCTCTAAAAGGACTCTAAATTCCAAAATCAACTCATTAGATTCCCCAAACAAAGTAAAGTTTCTCTTATTGTCACATAGTAAAAATATTATTACCTTCATCATATTAAAACCTTAATGAAAACAACAAGTACTACAGTACAATCCTTAATTACATCACAATATTCTTATAACCATAATGTATTTCTTGAGTCCAAAAACACAAATACAATAATTATTCGACTTCAACTGTAGTAACTGCATATGATTGGACTTGATCCCATCGCCTTTTCTGAGGTAAGTTTCCTTGGCGCTTAGGGAATTCATATTCATAATTCCCCATTTATCTACAAATGTAGCAATAAACATTTACAACCTCTTTCTTTCCCTTGCAATCACGAGCCTCGTGACCTTTTCTCCACATTTATAACAAACTCCCATTTCATTTAGGCAAGTTCTGGGATGATTCATACCACAATTATTGCATAATAGAAAATCCTTATTTCCCTTTTTCCCATTATCTGTATCTTGTTCCACTGTTCTCTTCTTCTCTTGCTTTACTTTATTGTCATAATATTTAGAGAATTCCTTTTTTTCTAAATAGATCATGAGACTATATCTTCGTACGTTGAGATAGATTGTGATACTAAAGCTTGATGGAGAAATGGTTTTACCCCATTAAGGAAATGATAAATTTTACTTCTAGGGTTATGTATATAATCTGCAGCATGCCTCTCTAAAATTGTAAAGTTGGCCTCATACTTTGCGAAATTCTCATCCTCCTTTTGTCTCAGACTCATAAATTGCCTTTCCATATCTGCTCGACGGTCACGAGGAAATTATTTTTCTAATAAAATCTCTTTGAACTCCTTTCATTCCATATTTGATACATCATCATCTTCCTTCATGTTTTGAAACAATGACCACTATTGATCGGTATCTCTAGTGTTGCGGTAAACTGCCATGATACCCTCTTCCCTTTCACTACTCCCCAAGGCATGGAATATTTTCTCTAAGTAATTTATCCATTGCTCAGCTACTAAGGGATTTGTACTCCCATTTAATGTTTGCGGTTGATGCCTCATGAAGCTGTCTAACATTGATCCTCCATATTTCCGATCAGGGTGCTCCATACGAGTAAGATTATTATTCATAACCGGAGTGAGTAGTCCTAGTATGGTGATAATCTGATCAGCACCAGTTGCATCACCAGATCCACTATAATTATCTTGAGCAAGAGGAAAATCCCTATATGGAGTGTGTGCATTGATATAGTTTCCATTCCTTCCACTAGGAACCATTTCTAAACAATGTTATAATCTAGATTAGTTTATGAATCAAAATACATAATAACAATCTTACAAAACACTTAACATAAATTTAACTATTTATGGATATAATCCAAAATCATAAAAATGTTTTTTTAGTAATTATATAATCATAACCCATTTATAATGGGTTTTAAAGAAAAATAGAATTATCCAAAGAATATCCCCAGATGTGTCGTAACCAAGTTAGCAGCAAGGCCCATTATCGTACACTAGTTCCCATTCGAGTCTAGCTCAAAGTGGTGTTTTCGGATTTTACACCTAGGTACATATGGTCCAGATCCTCCTCTACCTGCTCGTATCCAGACAGAGATGTATTTCATGAAAAACATACAAAATATCTCTAATACCAAAATTCTAGGAAGTTCATCTATACTAATCCTCAAAGTCTATCTTAGGGTTATGTGATCTAATCATAGATTATCTAAATCTAGCTTCCAAGGTTAGTACTAAACTACCACTTATACCAACTGTGACACACCAACCCCAGTTACCCAGCATCAGTTCATTATTACGTAACATTGGCATGATCACAAAAGATCATGTCTCGAAAGTCCAATTCGTTTAGTAGCCTTGGAAACACTAGATACATTCATAAATGTTACATTACATCATAAAAAGAAAAATCACAATAACATAGTCTCCATAGTCCACAATCATATATTTTTCAGACTATCCCTATAGATTAGTCATAAAATATTTCATCACATCCCGGGAAAAATAAAACATAGAAAGTGGTGAGCTCAGATTCTCAGTAAGGATAACAATATAGCGGAAACTTTAATAAATAAACATAAACATTTAAGGAAATGTATAACTAAAACAAAAGCATTTTAAACATAAACTTCAGCATAATATGGCATAAGTAAAATGAAATAATGCCATTTAGTTATTTACATGGATATTCTACTAGTCGAATAATCACATTAAATATCAATTACCACTTTCATAATGATGGAACACATAATGCCAGACTATCATAACAATGTAGTTAAGGCCTCGTGCCAAGACTACAAATAAGATTTTGTGAAGGCCTCTTGCCAAGACACTAGTTTGTCTCATGATACCTACTGATACATCGAATAGCTATAGCGGGCTCCACCCGTCACTTATTAAGTCTAATGCATTCCTTATATGAAAAGTTTTAAATATATCATAAATCATAACATAATCGTATCACATAAAACATGAATAAAGGAAACATAACATTTCCGCATTTCAATCACAAGATATCAATACAATACATTTATATAATAAAAACATTTTCAATACCATTTTCAATACCAAAATAAAATAAATATAAAACATGTTATTTCTTTCATTTTAAAAAAAGTTATGGCTTGTAGAGGAAGCCGAAACTCATATAATGGTCACGGCAGCAGGGAAGTCTTTGTCGCCATATATGTAAGAAAAAACATTACTTTTTTAGTTTGGACAAAATTAATCATATGAAAATATTTATTTTGAATAAAACTAAAAGTCAAAGGGGTTTATACACCACATAAAATAATGTTGTGTATAAAATAAAATATGCCTCAATGAAATGAGATTGAGGCGAAGTCCCTTACCTCATGTCTGACTTGGCTCGATCTTTATTTAACCTACTAAATAATAAACTAGAGTTAATTTATACTTTCTTAAGATCCTTTTGCAATTTCTTTATTCCTTTTATATCCCTTATTACCATGTTATGATAATTATGTAGTCATTTAAGTTAATAACGGTCATTTTGTCGATCTTTGGTACTTGAGTAAACAATAAACTTCTTATAATTACAAGTTGTTTATGTGGTAGAATATAAATTATCTACAAAATTATATTAATGATGTAGATATCATATATATCATATATTTCAAGTATATACATGCATTTATAATATTACATAACATTTAGAGGTAAGAAATGAAATGCACCGTTCATGGAGATGGTAAGTCGTACGTACGCATGAACACTAATTTCATTTATATTTCGTATTTAAGGGAATGAAATAATAATGATATAAATTTATAATATAATTTATAGTATAATATCATATATAATATCATTTACTCCATCCTTTATACGTCCCACATATGGCATTAAGGATTCAAATCACTTTGAGGGGGCGGTAGTCCACACTTCCTAAAATAAAATTATCGTGTCTACCCATAATGGAAATCATAATGGTATGCCATAAATGAAAAATACAGAATAATAATGAAAAAATAAACATAATATTTATATCATATATAGAAATATTGTCATCATAATGGCCACAATGAGACGTGTTAAAAGAATATTGAACAATCATCGTTTTGTGAGGCAGTAATTCACCACCCACAGAAACGGTATGCGATTTAACCATTCGATGAAGGTGTGTGCTAGTGTACATCAAATCCTTATCATAACAACATCCTATTATATTTAAGATACTATTTTTGTTACAAAATAATGTAATAAAAAGAGTTTAAGGGGTTGGAGAAGCAAAATAATACAACAGAACATAAGAGAATTCATTACCTTAAAATCGGGTAACTCATTCTGTTTTGAGCCAAAGGCTTCCTTGGGAAGACTTATGCCAAAATTGAGGCTTCTAGAAGTGAGAGAGGAAAGTTGAGAGAGTATTTGGGAAGAGGTTGGTCTTTCCAAATGGCTATGATGGTGTGAATATGGTGGTAGATATGGGGGCCTTTTATAAGAGGAGAGGAGGAGCACTCTTGGAAAGTCATGAAATGTCACTTTATTTAAAAATGATTCTCGGATTTTAAAGATCCCAAAATTATATATTTATAGGATAAGGTGATAAGGGTTATAAATATACTCATAAAATAGGTTTTTGAAAAGTGTAAGTCTTAGATGTTTCCTTATCTTTTCATTTTATTTAAATCCTTCGTTAATGAGGTAATCACTGCATCATCATTGTGTCATAAATAAATTAATTTATTTTATGTCTAAAATTAAAAAAAAAACTATGTTGTATAAAATCTTTTTATATTTCCAATGAATATATAAAGTCAAATATTTTAGTTGTATAACCCCATATAAAAAATTTTTTAGTTAAACAATACATGTTTGTGACATTTTTATTTTAACTTTAAATAAAAAGTTATTAATGTCATTTTCTTACCCAAGTGGCCCCAGGGGGTCCCCAAGTTGACAAATTGATTATATTGGTCGGTCATGACTCATCCAATAATGTTAGGACATGTGTCATGGTAATTTCACAATATTATAACATTATTTTTACCTTAAATTAAACTAATTACCTTTAATCACGATTAATAAAACTTAATAGTTTCTATTCACCAAAACATTATTTTAATCCCATTGAACCAAATTTTACATCTTAACGACAACTATGTATGTCGTATTTTTGAAAATCAAATCATTGAAGTGGTAAAGATTCATTTAAATGAAAAATTCGTTTTTTAACTACCACTTAGGGGTTTCACTATTCATCAAAAATTGATGTTTTTCAGAAAAATATAAAAAATTTACCCTAGGGTATATTTGATATTATGAATTCAAAAATGATTTCTATTTTAAAAAATTCAAAACCTATAAGTTTAATTAATTAATTTAATAATTAATTCCCACTGTCATAACAAATAGCGTGTTTTTTAGAAACAAAATCAATCAAAAGATTGACAATTATTTATGTCCAATTTTAATAAAAATTAATTCTAATGACCAGCATTGGATAAAATGGTAAAATTATATTCTCATTATAATTTTAAACAGCTAAATATTATAATTTATCAGTATAAATTATTTTGATTAAAAAAGTTGTTTTTAAGTATTTTTCACTATTCATCGAAAATTGGATGTTCTCATAAAAATTACAAAAAATCAACATAGGCTAATTTCGATATTATAAATATAAAAATGAAGTCCATTTTGAAATATAGAATTTATATAATTTCAAACAGTGGTTATTACTATTCATATCGGCTACTTTGATTGGTTGTAATGTGTTAGAATCTCGAAATTGCGTACAATGCAAGCTGTTGCATTATTGAAAGAGAAGTGTACCGTGGAAGCTTGGGGTGTTACATTCTCCCCTCCTTCAATAAATTGCAACCTGTCAATTTGAAAATGTTCTTCAAAAATAAAAGGTCCAAAAGAGAAAATTCCTTTGTGGAAAATGCACATCAGAAATAAGGTTAATGAAATTTAGCCTCAATAAGAGGGAAAGGTAAATGAAAAAAGTCACCACCAAATTATGATCTCGATTAGGAGAACAACATTGTCAATTAGAGACATATAATTGGAGGAAAAAAATAAATATTTTAGGGAGTTATGGAGTTCATCAACCACAAACTAGTGTAAAATTGGGGGCCTCAAAGCCTTCAATCTATATTGATTTAAAATATCATCAGTTCAACAAAACATAAGGTATTAGGATAACACATTTTTTTAATATCCCATTCCTATTTTTTTAGAATTAATTTATTCATAGAATAAGATATAGGTATATATATATATATAATTGATAATTAGAGTTTCATCCTTCAACTAATTTCTACCACAAACTCATTTTTCACTCAAAAAGATAATAGAACTCAAAATTATTATATTTATCCTAATAGTACAAGGTTAAAAATCTTAAAACATACCATTTAGATTAGGAAAACTATTTTCTAATAACCTGGGACTTCCTGTAGGTTAGTGGTAGGTAATAAAGTCATGTTGCACTATGGTTGTGGGTTCGATTCCTACAGCATTGTCTGATGCGATAGGTTATCCCCTGACCTGCAGGTTATCCTTTTCCAAAAACTATAGTGTTATAATATTCCAAATATAATCTTGAAAAATGTTTTAACCTTAGATAATACTATCCAAAGTTAAACTTAATCCATTCCATCCTTTATAGTTATCCAAAATACCACTGTCTAGACCTTCTCTAAATGGTCTCTAAATTCCAAAATCAACTAATCGGATTCCCTAAACAAAGTAAAGTATCACTTATTTTCACATACTAAAAATATGATTACCTTCATCATATTAAAACCTTAATGAAAACAACAAGTACTGTAGTACAATCCTTATATGCATCACATTATTCTTATAACTATAATGTAGTTCTTGAGTCCAAAAACACAAATTCAATAATTATTCCACTTCAACTATAGTAACATCATAAGATTGGACTTGATACCTTGGCCTTTTCTGAGGTAAGTTTCCTTGGCTCATAGGGCATTCATTTTCATAATGCCCCATTTCTCTACAATTGTAGCATTCAACATTGACAGCCTCTTTCTTTCCCTTACAATCACGAGCCTGGTGACCTTTTTCTCTAAATTTATAACAAACTCTCATTCCTTTTAGGCAAGTACCGAGGTGATTCATCCCACAATTATCACATATTAGAAAATCCTTCTTTCCCTTTTTCCCTTTATCTGTCTCTTGTTCCACCATTCTATTCTTCTCTTTCTTTACATTATTGTCATAAGATTTAGAGAATTCCTTTTCTGTCTTGATAGAACACGATACTATATCTTCGTACGTTGAGATAGATTGAGATACTAAAGCTCATCGGAGAAATGGTTTTACACCATCAAATAAATGATCAATCTTACTTATTGGGTTGCGTATATAATTTGCAGCATGCCTCGCTAACCTTTTAAAGTTGGCCCCATACATTGCGACATTCTCATCCTCATTTTGTATTAGACTCAGAAGTTTCCTTTCCATATCTACTAGATGGTCACGAGGAAAGTATTTATCTAAGAAAATCTCTTTGAACTCCATCCATTCCATATTTTATACGTCATCATCTTCCTTCTTGTTTTGAAACAATGACCATCATTGATTAGCATCTCTAGTGAGGCGGTAAACTGCCATGATAACCTTTTCCCTTTCACTACTCCCCAAGGCGTGGAATATTTTCTCTAAGGAATTTATCCATTGCTTAGATACTAAGGGATTTGTACTCCCATTTAATGTTGGCGGTTTTTGCCTCATGAAGAGGTCTAACATTGATCCTCCATGTTGCCGATCAGGGTGCTCCATATGAGTAAGATTATTATTCATAACCTGATTGAGTTGTCCTAGTATGGTGATAAGCTGATCAGCACCAGTTGAATCACCAGCTCTAGTATAATTATCTTGAGCAGGAGGACAATCTTTATATGGAGTGCGTGCATTGATACAGTTTCCATTCCTTCCACTAGGTGCCGTTTCTAAACAATTTCATAAACTAGATTAGTTTATGAATCGAAATACATAATAACAAACTTGCAAAACACTTAACATAAATTGAACTATTTAAGGATATAATCCATAATCATAAAAATGTTTTCGTTGAGGAATTATATACTCATAAACCCTTTGTAATGGGTTTTAAAGAAAAAGATAATTATCCTAAGCATATCCCATGGGAGTGTTGTAACCAAGAGTGCAGCAAGGCCCATTGTCGTGCACTAGTTCCTGTTTGAGTCTAGCTCAAAGCGGTGTTTTCAGGTTTTACCCCTTGGTACATCTGTGTCATAGTCGACTCTACCTACTCGTATCCAGACAGGTTTGTATTGCTCGGAAAACTCACAAAATCTCTGTAATACCAAAATTCTAGGAAGTTTATCTATATTAATCCTCAATGTCTATCTTAGGGATATGTGCTATAGTCAGTGTTTATCGAAATCTAGCTTCATGGTTAGTGCTAAACTGCCTCTGATACCAACTGTAATGCCCCGACCCAGTTACCCAGAGGCGGTGCATTATTACGTAACATTGGCATGATCACAAAAGATCATGTCTCGAATGACCGATTCATTTAGTATCCTTAGAAACACTAGATACATTCATAAATGTTACATTAAATAATAAAGTGAAAATTCACAATAACATAGTCTCCATAGTCCACAATCATATCCCCTTCAGACTATCCCTGATGGTCAGTCATAAAATATTTCTTTACATTCTGGGAAAAATAAAACATAGAAAGGGGTGATCTCAGATGATCAGTAAGGATAACAATATAGCGGAAACTTTCATAAATAAACATAAACATTTAAGGCAATGTATAATTAAAACAAAAGCCCTTTAAACTTTAAATTCAGAATAATATAGAAAAAGTAAAATGAAATAATTCCATTTACTTATTCATATGGATATTCTACTAGTCCAATAATCACATGCAATATCAATAATCACATTCATAATGATGGAATGCATAATTCCAAACCATCATAACCACATAGCCAAGGCCTCGTGCCAAGACTACAAATAAGATTTTGTCAAAGCCTCTTTCCAAGACACTAGTTTGTCTCATGAGTCCTACAGATGCATAGAAGAGCTATCGCGGGATCCACCCATCACTTATTAAGTCCATGCATTGCTTATAAGAAAAGGTTTAAACATATCATAGACCATAACAAAATCGTATCACATAAAACATGCATAAACAAAACATAACATTTCCACATTTCAATCACAAGATATCAATACCATACATTGATATAATAAAAATATTATCAAAACCATTTTCAATAACAAAATAAAAGATAAGTAATACATGGTATTTATTTTTCATTTAAAATATGTTTTGGCTTGTAGAGGAAGCCGAAACTCAAATAATGGTCACGGCGGAGGAGAATTTGTTGTCGCTACGTACGTAAGAAAAAACATTCCTTTAGTCATTTAGTAAAAATGCTACATAAAAAATATTCCTCTTTAATAAAAGTAAAAGTTAAACGGGTTTATAGACCAAATTAATGAAAGTTGTGTATAAAATAAAATATGCCTCAATTAAAGGAGATTGAGACGATTTCCCTTACCTTGTGCCCGACTTGACTCGATCATTCTTTAACCTCATATATAATAAATTAGATATAATTTCTTCTTTCATAAGAACCTTTTTAAATTTCATTATTCCTTTTATATCACTTATTACCATTTTATGAAAATTATGTAGTCATTTAAGTTAATAATGGTCGTTTTGTCGATCTTTGGTACTTGAGTCAACAATAAACTTCTTATAATTACAAGTTGTTTATGTGGTAGAATATCCATTATCTCCAATATTTTGTTAATGATTTAGATATCATATATATCATATATATCCAGTAATTACATGCATTTATATTATTACATAACATTTAGAGGAAAGAAATGAAATGCACCGTTCATGGAGACGGTAAGCCATACGTACGCATGAACGCTACTTTCATTTATATTTCGTATTTAATGGAATAAAATCATAATTATATAAATTTATATTATAATTCCATTATTATATCATATATAATATCATTTACTCCATCTTTTATACATCCCACATATGTCATTAATGATTCAAATCACTTTGAGGGGGTGGTTGTTCGCCCATCCTAAAATGAAATTATCGCGTTTACCCATAATGGAAGTCATAATGGTATGCCATAATTGAAAAATACAGAAGCATAAAGAAAACATAAACATAACATATATATCATATATAGAAATATTTTCATCATAATGGCCACCATGAGAGGTGGTAAAAGATGATTGAACAATCATCGTTTCGTGAGGTAGTAATTCGCCACCCACAAAAATAGTATGTTATTTAACCATTCGACGAAGGTGTGTGTAAGTGTAAATCAAATATTTCTCATAAAAACATCATATTATATTTAATATATTGTTTTTGGTACAAAATAATGTAATAAAAATAGTTTAAGGGCCTGGAGAAGCAAAATAATACAAAAGTACATAAGAGAATACATTACCTTAAAACCAAGTAACTCTTTTTGTTTTGATCCAAAGGCTTCCTTGGGAAGACTTATACCAAAAGTGAGGCTTCTAGGAGTAATATAGGGAAGTTTAGAGAGTATTTCGGCAGTGGTTTTCCGATCCAAATGGCTTTGATGGTGTGAATAAAGTGGTAGAGATGGGGGCCTTTTATAAGAGGAGAGGAGGTGCAATCTTGGAAACACATGAAATGTCACTTTATTTTAAAATGATTTTGGGATTTTAAAGGTCCCACAATTATATATTTCTAGGATACGGTGATAAGGGTTCGAAATCTACTCATCCAATAGGGTTTTGACAAGTGTATGTCTTATATGTTACCTTATCTTTTCATTTTATTTAAAGTTCTCATTAATGAGGTAATCATTGCATCATCATGGTGTCATAAATAAATTAATTTATTTAATGTCTGAAAATTATAAACAAAATATTATGATGAAGGAAATCTTTTTATATTTCTATTTACTATTTATAGTCAAAACAATGACTTGTATAACCACATTTAAAATTGTTTTTTTAAAATAATACATGTTTGTGACATTTTTATTTTAACCATAAATAAACTGTTATTAATGTCATTTTCTTACCCAAGTGGATCCATTGGGTCCCCAAGTTTTCTCATAGATTTCCTTTCTTGGCCATGACTCATAAAATAAGTTTAGGACATGTTTAATTGTAATTTCATATTATTATAACATTATTTTTACCATAAATTACACTAATTACCTTTAATCGCGATTAATAAAACATAAAAGTTATAACTCACCAAAAAATTATTTTAATCCCATTGAACCAAATTTTAATTATTAATGACAACCATGTATGTAGGATTGTTGAAAATCATATCACATAAGTGGTAAAGTTTCATTTAAATGAAAAATCAGTTTTTTAACTACCACTTAGGGGTTTCACTATCCATCAAAAATTAAAGTTTTTCAGAAAAATACAAAAAAATCACCCTTAGATATATTTGATATTCCAAATTTAAAAATGATTCCTATTTTAAAAAATTAAATACCTATAAGTTGAATTAATAAATTTAATAATTAATTGCCACTATCACAACAAATAGCATGTTTTTAAGAAACAAAATCAATCAAAAGATTGACAATTGTTTATGTCCACTTTCAAAGTGAAATTAAGTCTAATGACCACCATTGGATAAAATGGTAAAATTATATTATAATTATAGTTTAAAACCACTCAATAGTATAATTTATCCCTATAAATTATTTTTATTAAAAAAGTTTTTTTATGTATTTTTTATTATTCATCGAAAATTGGAAGTTCTCAGAAAAATACCAAAAATTCAACATAGGCTAATTTAGATATTCAGAATCCAAAAATGGAGTCCATTTCGAAATATAAAATTTATATAATTTCAAAAAGGGGGTATTAGTATTCATAACGGCTACTTTGATTGTTCGTGGTGTGTTAGAATCTAGAACTTGCGTACAATGCAAACTATTGCATTATTGAAAGAGAAGCGTACCGTGGAAGCATGGGGTGTTACATTATATAACATGTCTAATGTTTCATGGTTTTCCTGACTCAATGAATTTGTAATGATTTTTTCATTACCTAAAAAGTAATCAATTGTGCATTCATAATCCATTAGAAATTATAATTATATACTCTATCATATGTTCAAATCCTTCTATTTGAATATATATATATATCAAACATTTATGATTATCTTATATTTCATACATCACTCTATATAAATAATAACTCAAAATTTTAAAGAAAATTAGATATTTAAGATCAATATATTGTTTAAGAAATGTTAATTTATTATATTTTAACTAATGTGAAGAAAAAGAATTTACCCAATCATTCTACATTAAAAACAATTCCATTCAATAAAATGTCATTATAAATAATAAATAACCATTTCTTATTTTTAGGATAAAAATGGATCATTCACCTGATTATTTTGATGTTAATAGAGAAATTTTTCACATTTCAATTTAAAGATGAAACAAAACCACTTTCATGTTAACTTAGTTAATGGGCTCTAAAAATGATTTTTTTTTAAAACCCAAAGAATATCATATTTTTTCATGAAAATATTAATCATTGTAACATTTAAAGGGCTTGTATATTCATCAACGACATTATTTATAGATGGATCAAATAATATGAAATCATTATTTACATTATTCATGGAATTAAAAATATTATAACAAAGAATAACATTTGTAAATTATTGAATATATTTACTTTTCATTTTAGGTTTGTAGAAAATCTATCGTTATTTTTCAGGAATAAAATTTTTTTGGATTAAATTATGATATCAACACCAAAGAAACATCAAACATATCAATATTTTTGAAATATAAACTATTGATAAGGTCTATAAATATTTCTACATAATTTGTTGATAAAATGATAATAACCAAATTTTCATAGTTTTCATACATAGGTTGAAGAATGATTTTTGGAATATCATCCTCATTTAAAATTAACTAAAGACAAAGAAACCGGATATCATCATTCAAAAAATAAAATACTTTATTCATATGATCAAGAAAAGTTACCGATAGATTTTAATAAACAAAAAATATTAACATTGATTTTACTAAATACTCTAAAATCAATTAAAAATATATTTGAAACATTTTTTTAATAAAATAAAGGAGTTCTTTATAATGAAGTGATATGATCAAAGAAACCGTTAATGGCCAATTACTACAGGTAGTTTTTTTATTCATGAAGGTAAAATAATGTTATTTAATAAGGTAATTTTAAATTCTCTTAGAATTACACATTAATTAAATATTGAACTCATCTTTCATATTATATATAACACTAAGAAACACATAATGAAACAAAATACATGTATTATATTAGTACAAGATACTAATTACTTAGAATGTTTCTCCTGTTTTAAAAATTATATGAATTGAAACATTTATTTCTTTATTATCATAGTTTCTCTGAATTATGATATGTTTTAAGTTATTTTATACAATGAATTATAAGAGATGAATAATTTTCTATATAAAAAACATTATCTGTATAACCAATATCATCATTATAAATCGAGAGATATTCTTTATGGTAAAAAATATCAAACACAACCGAAGGAAATTCATCTAGGTATACAGGTAATGTCGTTCAATGAATATCAACAAGAAAAATTCAATAGTTTCCATTTTTTACCTTAATACATTATCTATATGATTTTACAAATTTTATGACTTCCATATATAAGATAAAATTTAAAATTTATAAGATTGTTTCATATAAATGAATGAATGTGTAGATATCCACTAAAAGAATATATCAACCGAATATCAATAAAGAAGTAATATAATTTTTAACACATGGATTGATTTCCCAATAATCTATAATATAGATAAAAATAATATCACCATACATGTATTCTTATAGAAATGTTGGTTTCCGTCATTTGTTCACTTTTACAATCACCTATACACATAATGAACAATCTTAATACATTTGATTCAAATTAATTAATAATTAAAAAAATTGGTCATACAAATACTATGATAAATTTCATCATAATCATGATAAATATTCCCTAATTTACCTAATCTAAAACACTTCCTAATTTTGATAAGGAATTCTGGTGGGTCTTTTTGACCACACCTTTCAAAAATTCAAAACATGATTTACATATATATTTACATATTATTCCCATTTAAATAACACCCGGATCATTGTTATTTCTTGTTTTCCAATAACACCTTATTTGAGAAAAACACTAGTTCCACATTTTAGCACATCAAAAAGGAAACTCATAAAATTTAATTTCATGAGAATCCAATTCCTATTGAAATTAGGGCCACAGTTATGTGCAGAATCTAGTTCATCTAAATATCAAGATCCTAGAGAAAATTGTGTGTATATATTGCAGACTGAATGGAATTTTATCTATATTTGATAGTATAATCATCCACAATTTACCATAATCTAATGAATTTTACCATTATTTGTTGAATTTACATCGGAATATATTTTTAAGAAAATATTCTTAAAATTATCTGACTCTAAGAAAAAAATATTTTATATTTCACTAGTATCATAATACATTATTCATGAAAGATCGGCATTACCTTCAAAATGATAAATATATAAATTTTCCATTTAATTATTAGAACAAAACATGACATCATAATTTATTATAGCTCTTTTATACATTCCTCATATAACAATATATTATAAGATACATTGAATATTAAAGGGTTTTTTCTCATAATGTTATCCACTATTAACATAACCCTTTTTGGAATATCTATTTGTTACCATGAATGGATTCCACCACCATTTATAACCTATGTTAATATATATATTATGAAAAAAATTCTTATTTCCAATTCAATAAATTCCATGTTTTTAATTTGTAAGGATATATTTCACTTAGTGACTTCCCACTTCTGTTGAACAATTTACATTATAAAACCCCATTCTGAGTAGACATATTTTAAATGACCCAAGATAGTAATAATAAAATTCCATCAGATCATTTCCATAATTTTTTTAAAAAAATATTTTTTACCAAAAATATCCAAACCTATAAAATTATCCAATCCTTTCCTTTGATACAAACTATATAGACTCATCCATGATGATTACGTAATAATTTTTTTTCAGCTAGTAATTAATTCTCTTATATTAGATTATATTTTTAGTTTTGAGGTTTAGATAATATTTTGTCTCCCAAATATTAATAAATATTATATCAGTAATTTAATACATCCATGTAATATCAATTTTTATAATAACTAAGAAATTATGATATACAATGTTTTTCTTAAAACATATCTTCACAATTTTAATATTAACATCATGTGTGTCCCACTAAACATTAAATCCCTATTGAAAACATTTTTAAATCATGGGATGAGATTAAAATCTCCAATATGGTTGTAAATAGAAATAATGAAATATTTTGGTCATTGAATATTCACAGAAATATTACATTTTTAATATAATCCTTTAATCAAAATTAAAAATTTCATATTAAAGTTGGTATCTTATTTACACAAATTATTTAATAAATGATTTTATAACTAATAATAAATTAAAAAATAATACTAGTAATGGATTTAAGTAAATACTAAAATATCCAAAAAAAATATAATTTTTATAAATTTAACCATTAATAAGATGCATATAAAATCCATTAAATTTTTTTTCCTTTCTATTTAAGAAATTCTAATATTTCAATGTAACCCATGTAAATGAATATATAATTCATATATGTAACATGAGGCATCATTTTCATATCACTCTAATTATCACACTATCAAATTGAATATATTTCATGATTAAAAATAGAATAACCATCATAGTTAATGATGTAATAACCAAAACCATTACTGATAGAATAACCATTATGGTTTGAAATAGAATAACATATAGAGATAAATATGAAATTTTGTTCATGGATACAGATGGAATAACTATTAATG
Source organism: Viscum album (assembly GCA_963277665.1). Taxonomy (NCBI): domain Eukaryota; kingdom Viridiplantae; phylum Streptophyta; class Magnoliopsida; order Santalales; family Viscaceae; genus Viscum; species Viscum album. The sequence goes on from OY728145.1 coordinate 1,899,223,599, forward strand.
TACATTCCCATAATCTTATAAGAGGAAACTAATTAGATCACAACATCCTTATACTAAATGTAATGGAAAGATATACTAAGATAACACAACATTATATTATAAAAAAACAAATCATCATCGTAAATAATTCATAATAAACACTACATTAACATAATACATAAACAAATCATAATAAAAACATAAATTTTTCCCATTATAATGAACTATCCCATATTGATATATCTCATTACTTAAAAACACACATCTATAATCTATAATTCCATAAATAAAAGTAATAATATTTTTTAATTTAAACAATATGAGGATTACTATAAAGTATTAAATAAAATAAAATTATGGTTTTGGTGGTAGGAAAATCCCATGACATCATATACTTTAAAATAAAATATTCCATTATTATTTTGGTAAAAATATCTACACAAAACATGTAAACAGACTAAATCTGAATCCCATAGAAATAATGTCAAAAAAAATCTATAAAATTAAGTTTATAATTATTGAATGTATATATAAATACATCCATAATTGTTTTTATAAATATGTTAATGTAATCAATATAATTAGAAAATATATCATTAAAACTTTTAAAAGGTTGATTTAAATTTAGTTTGTTTATTTCCATAGGTCTAACTCATCACATATATTATTTATCATCCTAATTAAAAGCCTTGTCTTAATTATTTTCTTACATAATAAACGTTTTCATGTACATTAATCCTTTTATTATATTTAATTAAATTGAAAATATAATGATATAAACAATTCCATTAGCATCATCCATTTGAAATGCATGAGCCTCATTTGTCCAATATTACATCAGAATAATGTCTATCATCAACGAGGTCATTATTTCATCTTCCCCATAATTATAATAATCAAATAATTTTAATTTTTTGAAATAAATTATACATTATAGTTTATTATCAAATATAGTTATGAAAAGGAAGTGTGTTCAAAAGATAATGCTAATAGGTCAAACATATACATGAGTAAAATATTGTTTATTCAATAATAATTATAGAAATTAATTATGTATAAAAATATCATTAATAAATGATAATTATAATAAGAAACAAATTATTTAATTAAATGAAAATTTATTCACCAGTAATGTGATGTAGAAATGAAAAAATAATCAGATCTCTTGGTTGGTGTGGTAAACAAAAATTATTCATGAATGGTAATATCATTTTTTAATGAGTCGAATGATAAAAAAATTAGATACTAAAATGTGTTTATATAAGGAAAAATATTTCAATAATATCATATATATATATAGATAAATTCCATCATTATATCAATAAGAGAGGGGTTGTGATGCAAAATGAATTACATTGGTTCATGTGGCTGTAGTTTTCCATAAAAATAAATATTAGTTTTATTTCCCATTGTGGGGAAGAAGGACATGGTTAATGGTTATACTATGTCATATTAACATCTCAGTATAACAGAGACAATAAATTATTTATATTTATAAGGATGGGTAATATTTGAAAGATGTGGAATATGAAATTAAACTAAAATATTTAGTTGAAAACTATACTTAATTTTTTAGAAAATCTCATTTGTTTTACACTTTAATCCCTATATGAGTGTTACTGTACCTACAAAATGTACTCTATAATTAGGGGAATAATTTTTGTTTATATTTTTCACATTAAATGGATGATCCATAATCATTTTTATTTTAGAAAAAAAAGAAGATGACCCTTTTTACGAAGTGGTGTGGGCTACTCTTGGAATTATATAAACTATTAAATTAATATAAATTAATGTTTTGGGATATATATTTTTGTGATATATTTTAATGATTGGAAACTTGTGGATTTAAAAAATCTCATGAAATATAATTTGGAAAAAATATATACTATGTTTTACCATTATGTCTTGGTTTTTACCTCCCTTATTAACCCTTTAAATACTTACCACGGTATTAATGTTTTCTAAAATGATTTCAATAAAGTAACAATAAAAGGAAATAATAACCTAATATCGACCATGATTGATATTAAAACCCTTTTATAATACAATATGCCATTGATAATATTTTTCTAAATTTTAAATAACATACTAAAACATTATTATTTATTCAATAAAATTGATTTCAATTTTCTAAATATTCCATTAATTTGATGTTGAAAAAATCATGACATTGAAGGAATTTGTATATAATCATTTCAAAAATCCGTAACACATTATATTTATATAAAATTTATATTTAATGTAACGAACCATAACATTATAATTTGAAATTTCTTACTTATATTTATATAATAATGATCAAAAAACATAAATCACATAGAGAACCCTATAAAATTTTATTCTCCTAAATAAAGAATGGAATTAGTGGTTTTTAAGGAAAATAAAGAACTTATACAGATGAAATAGTAACATAACCATTGGAATAGAAATATGACACATAAAATTAGAAAACCATCCAATAAAATGTTAAACTCGCCAATGAAGATATAAATATAATATATAAATCATATAAATGAATCTAATTTAAAATTATATCATAGTAAAAGTGAATTAACTAATAAAAATGATAAATTCAGTATTGTTAATTTTTTGAAAAATAAATATTTGTTTACATATTTATAATATATATAATTATACAAAAATTATTTTCATAAAATATCATCATAAATAATCATTTTATTACATAATAATTTGATTTTAATTTTATGAGACCTTAATAAATTTTTCTTTATTGAATAAAATATCATACAATATTGAAGTCAGTATTTTTTTAATAAATAATGGGTTTAAAAAAATATTTTTATAGTGTTAAAATATATTTAGAATATATTGGAGACTGTTATTTGAAATCAATACTTAAAAGATTCTTAGGGTGAGTTTTAGGGACATTTCAATCTTATTTAAATTTTTGGTGAATAAGGAAATACAGTAATTTTCTATATTTAACAATTTAATCCACATACATGAATTTTTTAAAAAATTAATGATGTCATAAACCATTATTTTGAACTCAAATTCACTAGTTACTATACATGGTCACAATAATCAATGTTATTTATTTTCATCATCCAAAATATTAAACTAATGAATAAAATAATCAAAAAACACCCTCTCCTCACTTTATAAATAATACTGCACACCACCTCTTCTCCTAAGACTTTTTATGAAATGTATATTTTATATATTGTACCCAACACCCATTACAAGGCTCTTCCCCATTTATTATACCATATAGTCTCAAAAATTTCAAATCCCATGTTCTTTTAGTAGGTTCTCATAGAGACGATATTCTAGAGGTAAATTCCTCTTTCTTTCCTATTTATTTATTTTATTTCTTATAATCCCCTAACCTCCAATTTTTAATTTGAGATGAAAAATCCAGTATCAAAAATAAATTAGGGTTCTATTTTTTAGTGTAATATAAATTATAAAATCTAACATCATCTAAATTTTTTCAAAAAATTGTAAACATCATACATTATGTGTCGATTCACGCACATGATGGACGATTAGTTTTCATTTTCAATTACCGCCATCATGTCATGTCATAAAAACAATTATTATAGTTAAAAAATATTTTTATATAAATATTATTACCTTTTTAATGTTTATTAACTACGTTATAAATATAGTATTTAAGAAATATAAATTATGTCTTGATTGATGAAAACACCTTCACAAATTATCAAAAAATGTATAATTAACTCTTTTTCAAAAAAAATAATCTTCAAAAAAGACTCAAAAATTACATATAATACCATATTAGATTCTATTAGTTCATTAATAAAATATATTTTCATTTCAAGATGATTATTCTTATTTTACTTGAACTTTAACAATTATATACAGGCGAACTAATCATAGAAACCATGAAAACAAACTCTCCAAGAATGAAAAAATTAAACTCTCTAACTCCTTAAAATGGTCATAACTTTAAAATAAAATTATACTAAATAAAATAAATGAAATATTTGTTATGAATTTAGTTATTATTTGTTTTACTTTAATTTTTTAATATATTAAGTGATTGCGTAGAATGAATCTGGACATAAGGTATGGGGATTCTAGATCCAATTTCAATAATTTTAGTTTTATCTCTTTCATTCAAACATTTTTTTAGTTGAAAAATTAATGTATCATTAATATATTTTCCTTATCATTACTTCTTATTTTCGAGTATATACATTTTTCTATAATTTTTTATGACAAAAGAAGTTTCTAATGAAACTATTGTTTTTAAAATACATCATTACTTCTATTGAGATTGTATCTTATTCACTCAAGATTCAATAATTTTATAGAGTTTATATTTTCCCTCTTTAATTTGGAAACCTCTATGTTTATTCTTTAATTTATGCATTATAAAATTCTTATGATACCCATTCTCATACAAGGGTAAATATATAACTATAATTGGTTAACATTCAATGTGGCATGCATGATTACATATTTTTTGATGTGTTAGGTTGGCCTGAAGTTATATAGACCTATAATTAATTGGGTAATGTTATGTATATCATATGATTTTTTTAATATGCATGAAAATTATTCTATATTTTTTTTGAATTTTGATATCATCATTATGAAAATCTGTAATTTATGAACATGATGCTATATTTATTCACAATTATGCATGGTGTTTGACCGCAATGACATGTTGTATCATTTTTATGAATTTCTAAATTCGCTTCATTTCTCTAGATTCTACTCTCATGATTATGATGATAATAAAATTATTATGTTATGATCATGATCACCCAACGTATATTGATTATTTTATTTACTTACTCCAATAGTGTGATTTTGTCTCACCCTATTCAATGATGTATATCATCACATGACTATATTTACAATAGAGAAACTTATCTCAAAGAGGATCAATGGTATGATTTTAAATAATTTTGTAATTCTGATTTTAGGAAATTACTGATAACCCTTAGGATAATAATAAGTATATGTAAATGGAAAAGAATATTTTTTATAATAAATGATAAACATAGAGATCCAATAATATGTACCTTTATAGTTAATTAGGTAAAAGGGTAAAATTTTTATTAATGTTTTGATGACTTGCCTTTTGTTAAAAAAAATATTTTTCTTAAAATGTTTTGAACTAGGAGAAACCAGTTATAAATCATAAGAGGGACAATGAGATGTTTTATCGAGTGACAACCCCTATGTAAAGTGAAGGGGAGTTCAAAAAATAATGGTTAATTTGACCTATTTGTTGCAATATATTAATAATAACATGAAACAAGTGGAACTTTTTTCTTCAAACTAATAAAGAGAAACTATCCATTGCGTCCATTTTGTTTTAATGATCACTGATCTTTAGAAGATCTAACAATCCAATTTATATAAAACTATGGGTTAACATTATAATTAATATCTTGTTTGTGACCCATTGTTATGTGATTTGGATTTTTAATCTATACATTTACCTTTTAGATGAGAGGCAGAAAAATTTTTGGTGTTGATAAATAATACCCAGAAGAATGAGGAAATTGAAGTGATGGAGTTGTAATATTTTAAGAAAATATTTATTAGCATGTTTTTCCATTGAAATGTTCTTATAAAGACGTATAGGTAATTGATCAAACTAAATAAAAAGGAAGGGGACTATGCCATGTTTTATGAATAAAAATTCTTAATTACTACAAGATATGTCATGAGTTTTTAGAAAAAACGATTGAAAAAAGATATTTTATTAAGTGGTTTAAATCCATAAATTCTAAATGGATCCATCTTTCATAAACATTTGTAGTTATTAAGAAGTTAGTTGATGTGATCTCAATATTAATATGGATTTCATATAATTATCTCATCGTTATATAGATATGATGAGAGGAATACAGATTCGTGATTGTGGGAAAAACGACAAAGGAGGAAAGAGGATCCAGCCACACACATTTAAAAAATGTTAGAATTACATTTATGCGAATTTCATTGAGGGGATACGTAAATGTATGAAGTAATGTATATAAGGACATCATGGTCATTAATTTTGAAGATACATAAATAATTCATTAAACATGATGCTGGAATGGATAGAACCACCCATGGTTCAATGGTTCAACTATAGGGTGCAAGGTCAATATACAAGCCAATGTAGTAATACATGATTCCTTGTGGGTAATTAGTGTCATCATCCCCCAAAGACAATGCTGCTAGTGAAAGGTTATTCCATCACTACTACTAAAGTACAGTACAAAAATGAAGTCATACAAGGTAAACATACTATTCACAAAAGAATAGAATGACTCATATTTGAATTTGGATCTATACATTCCTTTATATCATGTAAGAATCAATAACAATTGAATCAATGTCCTAATATCTTGATATAGATATAACTGTAAAAACACATAGTGGTGAGATCATTGCATCCCCATTGTTGAAGTGTTCCTATATTCATATGTGGGAATATTCTTGTAATGTATCATATAATTTATCCCATCATGAAATTAGATGCTATAATGGGCATGAATTGGACCACTCTATATATATCACACATAAACATTCAAGAAAATTAAATATTGTTTCTTATTCTAAGACATCCCATGCTCATATAAAAATTTAAATAAGATCAGGAATCTCATGATGAAAATACCTCAACAGTGTGGGTGTTGATACCATGTGATGATACATAATGGAAAATAATAACATTATCGAAGTAAGGAATAAAAAGTGAGGAAATTACAATTATGTGGGAATAAATTGATGAATTTCCTGATGGGTATCAATGAATTCCCATAGATCATGCTGTATAGAACTCAGTAGAATTTAGACACAGAGCCACACCAATCTGAAAATTCAGCAACAATTTGTCCGTAACTACACAGGAAGAGTTAATGAAGCTGTTTCTAGAGCATTTGGAAAAATGGTTCATAGAACATACTGAATCACCTTGGGTTGATCTAGTTCCATTTTTAAAAGATAATGGATGGGTCAATACAGTTTTGTATCAATTACTAGGATATCAGTAAGATCTCTATAAATAAACCTAATCATCTTCCAATAATTAATGACTTGTTCGATATACAATGAGGATCCCAATATTTTATAAAGGATGATCATCATTTTGGTTATCATTATCTGAGGGTGATGGAGGATGATATTATAAATTCCATATTCTATACAAGGTATGGGCACTATGATTTACTATTGATTCCCCTCTGAAATCATAATTCCCCAGAAATACTCATGGATTTTATGAACGTAGTCTTTCAAAACTACCACGAATTATTTAGTGTGCTGTTAATCAATGATATTCTTATCTACTCCAAGACAGAGGAGGAATATGAAAAATATATAAGAACTATGATGCAATAATTAAGGAAGGATAAATAGTATTCCATGTTCCTAAAATTTTAGAATCATAAATTTACATTCTTGGGACACGTGATCACAGTGACAAAATTGTGGTGGACCCTAAAAAACAAACGAAATTGAGGAATGGACTAAGACCACGATCATCAATGAAATATTTAGTTTTTAGGATTAAATTGACACTAAATAAATTTTTTGAGAAACTTGTAATGATTTTGATGATGAATAGAAAAACTATCAGAAAATTAGGTAATGTTTTCTTGACAAAATAATTAATGGAAAGCAATAAACAGATCAAGAAGAGGCTAATAATTTCACTTGAACTCGCACAAACAAAGTACCAAACGGGTTTTCATATACATATATTAATTAATGAAAGTATTTGGTGTTTTAATCATGTGAAATGATAATTTAATATCCCAATCCTCACAGTAGTTGATGATAAATGAGTAAAATTATCCATCACAAGATTGGTAGTTATAAGTTTTAATTTTTCCCTGGAAAATCTCGTGATACTCCCTCTATAGTGATAAGTGTGAAATAAATAATGATCATAATATCCTAGAGTTAAAATTAAATTAAAATTGATCAAAATGAATAAATGTATAGGGTTATAGATAATCCTGGACTATGATTACTCTATTAATTACCATTTGGTCAAGGGGAAAAAGGTAGGTAATTCTAACAGTATAAAAGATCGTCTTACTCTATCCATGAGACGGATTTAGAAGGACCCTCTCATCATGTGGATGGATTTGGAAATCATAATATATTTGATTACATATTATCTTAACAAGATTATTTACTAACCCTCCATCTATGATAAGATCATTGAAACACGAAAGGAAGATCGGGAGTTACAAAAAATTGTGAAAGTGGTAATGGAAACAAAGTTACCTATTTTCCACCCAGATTATGGTTGTGTGATTCGGTTTGTTATAAGGAATTGGGTTCATTCATCCCTTTAAATAAAGAAAAAGTTGTGGGATAATGTTCATAGCTCTTCATTATCCATCCATCATAGATGTACCATGATTTCTCACAGTCATTGAGAACACTTACAGTGGGACAACATGGAGAACAAGATTGCAGAGTATTTCTCAATATATTTAGTATCTCATAGTGTTTAATCATAGTTATAGAAGTCTGAAGGCATGTTATAAACATTTCTTATACCCACATTAAAATTAGATAATGTCACTATGTAATTTTTCAATGTTTTTCCAATATCATCAACAAGAAATAATGAAATTTGGATTTGGTTGGATCGACTCACCAAGTCTTCCAACTTCATAACTATTAATAATGATTAAACTATATAGAAATATTTCATGGTATTTGTAGATGAATTTATGAGGCTCTATGGGGTTCCAATTTCGATCATATTTGATCATGATCCATGGATCACATCTATATTCTAGAGAATTCTTAAATAAGCATTGAGTACTGAAATTAATTTCCGCATGACCAATAACACCCAAAAATGGTCAATCAGACATTAATATTGACACACTAGAGGTAACACTAAGAGCCTTTTAAATATAATTAAAATTAGGGTGGGATAAAGATCCCCCATTTTTTGAGTTATCACATAATAATAGTTTACACTAGAGTATTATTATGGATCCATATGAAGCACTATATGAGAAGTTATATAGAACACAAGACTATTGCGATGATGTTGGGGAAAAAATTCTACATGGACCTAATGCTGTGAAAAATGTAACCACATAGGTTAAATCCACACCAAGATACATAAAAGATACTTAGATTCAGAAAAAGTTCATTATGGAATTCCATTAAAGGGAATTAGAGTTTGATGTAAGGGAAAGTTTTTCATTTAAATTACACCTATGAAAAAGATACATGTGGTTTGGGATGAAGGGGAACCATGGACCATGGTAAATTGTCCAAATTGAGTCCTATTACCACATAATATAAGTGTCCTACTATATTTCTCTTCCAAAAAATGTGTCTCATGTTCATGATGTGTTCTAGATATCTCTCCGAATGAAATACATACATCACCCCAAAAATGTAATGAATCCCGAGGTTTTTCAATTGTAGAATGTCCTCTCATTTTAAGAGATGTCGGTGAATATGTAGCACCATTGAGACAATGTTTGATGCTACAAGATGATTCAATTTTTAAAATTTATTTGAAGGAACCATAAAACTGAAAAGATGACATGGGAACTAGCTTAATCATTAAAGGAGAAATACCCTCACCATTTATCACATTTGTGTGTAAAATGAAATTCTCAGCGAGAGATATCAAAAGAGAAGAATAATATAATGAACAAATGTTTTATTAATAGAATCTCAATTCATATAATAATGTTATTTATTATAGAAACACATACATCACATAGAAAAAATAAATAAAAATATTATTATCATAAATAAGAAAGAAATGTGTTTCATTATGATTTATAAAGTATCCTATACAAATGGAATAATAACTACATCATTAAAATATTAATTGGACCATTAAGACTAGTTACTCGACCAATTTAATAGTTAACTCACCATTGAATTTATAAGTAAAACATAGTTATCTTATAAATGAATATATGATATAATTATATAACTATATAAGTTAATTAATGTTTCAAGATTTTAAATTATGAGATAGTTTTTTTTTAAACATAAAAGAATATTTTCAATTTTATAACCAATGTAATGATTTATAAGAAAATTTATTTTCCAAAAAAAGATAAATTAGATAATATTTTAGTTTTGAATATTTTTATGATTGTCTTATGAAACATGAATAAATTTTCCAATGTTTTATAAAATCATTTATATTAATAAATTTAATATTTTTTGAATAAAGGATGATTTTAATTAAAATATATTTTTTACATATTTAATTTTTTTTCTAAAAATGTATTTTTTTTTGAAAATAAACATTAAAAAATAGTTATGATGAATTTTGTGATTATCTTAAAATGGATGATTTCATAGTGAATGTACAATAAATTAATTTATAGTATTTAAAATTTCATTCCAAAAACATAAATTTTTTAGCCATGAATGATTTAATACATAAATCTCACATGAAATCTATATATTTACTATAGAAGTCTTTTTTCTGACACATGTCGATCCCACAACGCATTCCTCCTAACCCAATTACCCAACTTCATTCCCATTATCTAATTGATATACACCAAAAACACAATTTTCCACCGCACCTCTACCTAAAGAAAACTCGATTTATCCTCCTTCTTCATCTTATGAGTCCTCCAAGATTCTGCATTTTGTCTCAAGGAATTTTACGCCACATCCCTCTCTTATATCCAACACACTTTCAAGATCCACATCATCACTCCTTCGATACATCATCTTCTTGCCTATAGATACTATCATTGTCGCACCGGAAATATTCTAAATCATAGGATCAGAATTCTCCTCTTCTTTTTCTTCAACATCGACTATTGTCATCTACAATATACTTCTACAAAATCAACAGCCAACACTTATTTGCAACACACCGCCCCCATCTCTACAAAAATCTACAAACTGGGGTTTCAGAACCTACAACAATTGGAGCCGGAACTATTGGGTTTGAACTATTTTTTACTCGATTACTAGGAAGCAGATGTAAGCGTCTAAAATAGGTATGTTTTCATACTCAACTATGATACCTATAAAATTATATCATCCTCACATTTTCTTTGGTTTCATTAAGTGTTATACAATATCATTTGATATTGTCATAATTCAATTGTGACAGTGTTGTATGTCTTCATCATTTATCATAACATGTAGGTAGACATGTAACTAGACATCCAACCATAGCAATATCTTCAAGAAAATTCTAATTATTATTTGTCTTCATCTTTTACATTCTCTATAATATGTTAATAATACTACATCCAAGTACCCATGTTATATTTGATCAGCCATTTATCATCGATTGATGAGAAAAATCAAGATTTACATTTAACTTCTTGTAGTATATAACTTTTATATGTATCGTTTGTACATGTAACCCTGTGGATGTGACTACATGCACGTTCTAAGGAACAATTATCTTTAGACTATATATTGTATACAATCTGATCACAATGTTGCATTTCCTATTTTTATGGTTTTTTTCTACTCCATTACAATAAAATAAAAAGATACACGATATAAACATGCACTCATCATCGAGATACAGAGACACATGACTTTAATGAAAAATACCATGACAACAATGACAATCAGGGCGTATTCTATTTTCCCAGCAGTCCTGATACAGTTTCGTTATTTCTAATTAGTCATGTTCTATGTTTATGATGATTGAAATTCCACAAGCAGATTTTCTAGTGAAAACATTAATGCAACGGAACCTGTAACACTAACAGATTGTACTCAAAGAGGAGTCCATCTGCCTTTTTCAAAAATACCTAGTAATTATTAGGTCACTTTATTAAGTCCATTTCTGTTTCATTAGTGATTATATTTCAAATAAAAATGCCATACTTCTTTACTATAGTATCTTTCTACCTGAAAATATATAATCCATCATTACTGTGAATATTAAGGTAAAACTAACTTGGGGACAATGTTTTATAGATGAAGTTTCCACACCATCTAATGACACAGTTTTATGTCAACACATTCCATTCTCACCTATATGCAGCAATGGAAATTTCGATTTATTATCTCCAGTTTAAATACATTAATTTCATACAGAAAAATATGTATTCATATCTTGCTAAATCATTTCATCTTACTATTTCACAGTCCCTCAAGAATGATCTGATCTATCAACAATATATGGTGGATCAAACAAAAAAAGCAACAACCAAATACCATGATAAAACACCGTCTTTCATTATATAAACATGTTGTCAATGAACTTTGTTTCAACAAATTTACAATATGTTTCATTTCTATTATGCAATTTGAGGTCCTAAAATTACTCATACAAGGTATGAATACTAATGGACATACTCTTACAGAGCCATCGGAGGATTCCCTGTCACTATAAGCCCAAATAATTTGATTAAATGATTTACTCTGTGTCAGTGCAATGTTGATTATATACATGTTCCTTCAAAAATGAAAAATACTACTATACTACAATAGGAAACTACATTCCTTTTCCTTCCACGGGCATATACTACATCCCAAATACCATGTCAAGTTTCTCATTTCTATGTCTTTTTATATTGAAAATTTATAATATTTAATAAAAATGTAAAAAATGTTGTTGTTCTAATGATGCAATCATGCAGGTACTACACAACCGACTGATGAACAACAAGCAAAGAATCAGACAACCTTGAAACTACTACTCAAACAAACTATGACAAAGATCATGCTATAAAATATAGAGTTATATCAAAGTTTAAATTATATTTTCAACCAAAAATGGATTCATTTTCAGTTTTCTATTATAAATTTGACATTAATAACAAATAAATACAGGTCTGATTTTCAGAAAAATCACTTCAACTACAATGTTCTGATCAAACAGGATATTTACATTTAAGTAATAATCAAATTATAATATTTAATAAGAATTTAACCAATGTAGTTATTCTAAAAATGGAGGCATGAAGGTAATACAAATCAGCCTTGGGTTCTACAAGAAATGAATCAGACAACCATGAAAACTACTACATTAACATAATCTGATAAAGCTCCTACTATAAACTTTAGAGGTATGTCGTAGTTTAGATTGTATATTCAACAAAAAAAATTTTCATTGTATTTTTTATATTACTAATTTGAAAATAATAACAAATATATTCAAGTTGAAAGTTGTAGATATATCACACAACTTCAATGTCTAGAAAAAATAGGTTATTTAAATTTATGTAGTACTAAAATTATTACATTGTATGTGTATACATTATAATTAGATTACTATTTATATCCCCATTAATATCAACTATACTTACACATTTCAACTATATAATAGTAAGATTGTGGAGACCCCTAAAACATTTGTGAGTTCTATGGTTCTACTTCCTGGTATGAAGAGTGGATAAAAAAATATAGCCCCAGACATATCCCATGATTTTGTTTATGTTGCTCGCTAGGGAAAATTTCATTACAATAGTTTCCTTCATGTCTATAATACCTTAGGAAATTTCTTTTCAATACAAAATCTACTAATTCCAAAACATTCCAACACCACATGCACATTTACATTTCAATTCTTGCATTCACATCATAGGGGGGAAAGTAGAAAAATCTGTGAACTCTGGAGCGTCTCCAAATGTTTTTATATGAAATCATAAAAACTACCATCGTATTAGAAGTTTATATCATCTTTATAGACAACCACCAATGATTTCTATGGTATATGTTTATGACAATGAAAATGAAGTTCACAACAATGTACGGGCCATCAGGTGACTTCTATATTAAGTGGAAAAATCTCAATTTTTTGTCTACTGATTATAGCATCCTAACCCCTTCATATACTGCTTTGACGACTGAATTCAAAACTCTGTTATACAATTACTTATTGTTCAGATAATACAAGAAAAGTTCCAAAAATTAAAATTTTTATCACATCCTTTCAGAACGGCTAAGGATGTTATTTAGAGTAATTGAACTACAAATTTAATTTTGCGACTACTTAGAAGATGAGGAAGATATGAACAAAGAAAAAACTTACCAACTACATCTGAGATTGCAATGAGGGTTGTTGGTGACATTAATGCTCTAATTCATGAGAGAGATATCATCATTCAAATCAAAAGTGTTGAATTTCAGGGCATTGATGAACTTAACCCACTATACCTCCCTCTACAATATCCATTGGTTTTCATAAGAGGAGAAGATGTATGTGTCGATAACATATCCCATCATGCGACACCATTCAATCAATGGGAAAAACTACAAAAATTTACAATGACAGAATATTTATCCATTAACCTTCAATTTCACTACAATGAATCATCTCGATTACTCTATTCTATGAGGATTCATTAGAATTTTATTGTAGATGCATATACAATGATAGAGTCTCAAAGAAAATCTTTTATTCACTTCTATCAAAAGTGATTGAGGGGAGAACTATACAATAATTTGCAAGATACTTTCTTTAGATGTGATTGAGATGGGTATTTATGTAGAAGCATATAATTTTACCTTCCAAATTATGGGTGGTCAGAGATATATGATTCAAACTTACCATGATGCTATATTAATCTGCAATTGGGCGGGGTATCCAGTTCTTTTTTCCCATTTACATGTAATTTGATGTGGCATGAGGTTTCAAGATTTATTAAGTTTCAAAATCTTCATCCATTAGACTATCCTCAAATGCTTTCACAAATATTCAATATTAATTTGGGAAAAATCATGAATGATTTACGAGAAGGATGTGTTTTCAGAAATTCTTGAGCATGTACAAATCTTCTTTGTTAATAAAATATAATATTTTAATGAATGCTTTTACCAGCAAGTTACATATTTCTTAAGAATTTTCTATCATCTATCCTTCATTTTCCAATGTTGTTGTTTGTACTATAGAGTTTTAGAAAATATTATTGTCACATGTTCACATTATATTACTTCTTACTCATTATTACAAAGTTTCCATTCCAATAGATATTAACAGAATTGTTATGACCAAAATTCCAAATATAGGTATATTCCCAAAACTACATGATGTAGTAGGAAATTTTATGATCCATAGGCCTTGTGGTGATGCGAACCATTGGTCACCTTGTATGTGGAACTGAAAATGATCAAAATATTATCCCATGAAATTTTTTGAACAAACCACAACAGTTGATGATTGTTTTGTTTTATATCAAAGAAGGAATTCTAGAAGTACAGTTGTCAAAAATGGTATTGCATAAGACAATCGGTTTGTTGTGCCATACAATCTTGTTCTTCTTCAAAAATTTAAAGCATATATGAATATTGAAATTTGTAATTATTCATCCTCTATAAAATACCTTTCTAAATATATAAGAAAGGGTTGTGATCGTGTCACTATATCTCTCTATGACAACAACAAGCATCTGTCTGAGAACAGTGTCGATGAGATTAAAATGTTATAAGACTATCGGATCATCTCACCTTGGGAAGCTTCTTGAGGGATATTTTCTTATGATATCTTTTTTAGATATCATATAGTTGAATGACTACAGTTTCATTTACCTAGAAAAAACAGAATGATGTACGCATACTGTGACAATATTGAAGACATTTAAATAATAACAACATTCCTATTACCAAGTTCACATCTTGGTGTCATGCAAATCTGTTTTACCCATAGGTAAGTAGTCTAACATATAAAAAATTACAAACAATAATTATATACCTTTATCGAGGATAAAATGGCACCTACAAAAACAAGGATTCGGTATTGGAACTCTGTACTATGTTCCACCGTCTTCCAGGGAACTAAATTAATTTTCGATTATAATTATAAAGGTCAGAGGTGTGACTTCATATGATTCTATTTGAATAGTGAACAACATTACATTTGGTACATTCATACAATCCTGTTCAGCAATGGGACTATTAGCTGATGAAAATGAGTTCATTCAAGCACTAAAATATGTCTCCTCACGGGTAATGGGACATTCTTTGTGAAGACTATTTGCCGAAATGTTTTTCTATAATATCATTTCCTGTCCTGTCATTGATTGGCCTAAAACATGGAGGATTCTAACAGATGATATTATATATTCCCAAAAAAATCTGTCAAATACAAGGTACATACATCTTACCGTATTTTTTAATACATATCTATGTTATAATATTGCTTTATAATAAAATTTACCTCTCCTATAGACTTGAAAATGATGGATCGTCAAAGGAAAATGCTAGGTTTGATTGCAATAGTCATCATTATCCACAGCAATGGTAAATCTCTGCAATGTTATCCTCCAATGCATGTTCTATATTTTTTATTAGATGATCAACCAAATTGGTTGATTGCATAATAGCTCAATTTCAATTGGCAAACACTTCTTAATGAGTACTCATGAAAGCACAATATGATTATTGTTGAACAAAACATGTTGTCGAGAGAATTATGTTTGTGTTATAATATGCTCCTATGGAATTTTTTTCTTGCATGGATTTGAAGGGATGGGTATGACTTTCATCAAGAGAGTCATAACATTTTTACTAAGGTCAAAAGGAAAAATTTCTCTTGTAGTTTATTCCAGTGGAATAGCATCATTACTCCTACTATGTGGGAGGACAAACCATTGAAAATTCCATATTCTGATATCTACAAATGATCACTCAGTCTTTAATATTCATAAAGTGAGTTATATTGCATAACTGCTATAGTCATCAAATTTTATTATCTAGGATGAGGCCCCAATGCTTCATAAAAACTATTTTGAAGCTCGTGATCATAAATTACGAGATATACATTCAGTAAAGAATGAAAATTCTTATAATTTAACATTTCTCGGTTTATCGGTTGTCCTAGGTAGAGATTTCTAAAAATACATCCATTAATCTCTAGAGGTGAGAAAAGTTACATTGTATTTGGAAGTTCAATGTCATCTTATCGATGGAAACACTTTCATGTTTTAACAATGACCCAAAACATGAGGTTGCGGTCTAAATATTCAAATGAAGGTTCTGATGAGGTGTGACAATTTTCTATGTTGATTGTGGATATTAGTGATGGATGTGTAGCTGAGCTCATCGATGGGGATGGGTGTATTCAAATCCCATCAATATACCTTCTGAGAAAAAATAAACTGCCATTTCCAGCATCTATTGAATTTTCTTATCCAGATTTCAACAATAACATTGGAGATGTATCATATCTGAAGGGTCGTGATATATTAGCACCAAACCGTGACATTTTTCAGAAATTCAATGACTAAATGTTAACTCTTAGTACATTAGAAATAAAAGATTACTTCAGTTGTGATTCTATTTGAAAATCCAGTTTTGATAGTGATCATCCTGAGAACATATATACAACTGATGCTTTAAATTGTATCAATGACTATGGACATACTACACAAAAAATTACATTGATGATAGGGGTACCAATTATGTTTCATAGAAATGTATACCAATCTGTGGGGTTATGCAATGGTAGTCATATTTTTTTACCCACATGGCTGATCGTGTCATCGGAGATGAAGTTTTAACTGGTAGTCAGTCTGGTTATCTGGCATTCATCCCAAAAATTAATATGATACACAATGACGAAATATTTCCTTTAAAACTACAAAGAAGACAATATCCTATGATTGTTTCTTATGCAATGACTATTAATAAGAGTAAAGGTCAATCACGATCTTCTGTCTATTTATACCATCACAAGCATGTGTTCTGTCATGGGAAAAATTATGTTGCTATATCTAGAGTGATGTCACCAAGGGGTTTTAAAATTGTTCTTCATGATAGTGATAATCCAACTACTGACTGCACACAAAATAGTGTCTAAGAAGAAATTTTTGATAACCTTTCATAGGTATCATTTCATTAAATATATATACATTTCCATTCATTAATCAATTATACATATATATATATATATAAACAGATTACATATATTTCTTCTTACTATGTTATATTTGTACACTAAAAGAAATCATATAGAAACAAAAACATGTCACATAGAACGTGTCTTTTGAATGAGATTACTATTAATGGTGATGAAACATTAATGATACATGTCCATGTATTGAATCTGTGCTGTAATTCATCACCCAACATTGAAGCTGCTTCTATCGATCTGATTCTCTGTGATGCTAAAGTGAGTTTATCCTCTCCCAATGTTAGAATATCTGTAAAGTTATCATAATGCAAATACTATGTACTTCTATTTCAGGACATTATTTTGTGTAACTGATATGTGTCACATGATTTTTAAAGGTTTACTTTCTAAATTAATGATGTAGGTGAAAAATATTCAGTGTACAATTACTAACGGCCAGCTACTCACCATGTACAAAATGGTACTACGTGAAAGCCTACCCTACTTCATACAAAACATCAAAATTTCTCATAATAAATGTAGCAACTCGGGGTAAAGACATGCATGCCGACTATATTTTCAAACAAAAAAATATGTATGACAAACTGATGTCCAACATCCACTGTTCATATTTTAGATCACATCATTTATTGAAATTATTAAAAAATTTATTCCCGAAAAACAATTAATAGGAAAATTTCATTACAAATCCATTTTTTGGGAAAACTACTTATTTCTAATCCATATTTACTACATATTTTTAATAAATATAGTCCAATAATGATGATCTGTAATAGTATATTATTTAATATGCTCAATTCCTATTTTATTCACACACTGTTAAGGGGGATACTCTTCTCATAAAGAACTATTAGTTTTACATAAGTTTTCCACGTTATAGAAATTGTTGGACATCTTCAACAATCATATCCTATATAGTCTATTAGTACTTCCAACAAAAAGATAAAAATTGTCTTAGAAGATTCCAGGAATGCATTATTGACATCTCACAATAATTAACCTAAGATATTACAATTACAAACACAACTACTTTGATTTCATGAAGAGTCCTGCGAATAAACTGTAGATTATGGGGGAAGTTTACAAACATAATTTCTAAGTACATGTAAAACAAAAACGACTATTCTAAAAAACTGATCTTGCAGCTGGTTAGGGAATATCAATTTAATTGTGATATATATAGCTACATATTTCAATATCTTACATACTGAAAACTATAATGTTGAGTAGGTCAGTTAAAATTTTTCTTCTGATGTTCAACATGCTCTATCATATTGCATTAAGAACAAATTAATTTGTAATATTTAATTTTTATCTTAAATTTTATTAAACTATAGATATCCAATAACTACTATTTTCCAGAAGTTTACATTCGTTAATTTGAAATCAAAAACTTTAATGTTCCACAAGCTTTTATGTTCCATTACTTTGTTTTTCTTTATTGAAAATTATAATTTTCTAACATCTGTTATGCCTTATTGAAAACTGTATTTTTTTAAATTGTAGTTTTCCTCTACACATTGTTCCATACATTGAATATTTTCCAACTATACACATCTACTTCACCTTATTATATTCAACATATTCCATCATCTGTTATTATCACCACTTCAATAAATAATTCAAAAATACTGCCGAACGTGAACATCCTAGTAGTTTACAAATTCAAAAGCAGGTAAAATTATAACTTATATTTTTTTCTCCGGTTATTTCTACAAATACCAACAACATGATTGAAAACTACATAAAATGTTGTCTTCAGTGCTGCATTTTTTGCATTTAGCAGATCTGGTATCATCAGTCAGTCACAATTTGAAAGTCCTCTATCAACAAATTCAATAGTTTTCTTACAATATTGCCTTATTGGAATAAAAAAATTATTTCAGATGTAAAATATCATCTGGAGGTAAGTGTAATATCCTGAATTTTTTCTTTTAATATGTTTTTGACAACTCTATTACATGTAAGACCACATTTAATGAATATATAAATATTAACAATTATCTTATATCCAAAAAGGTGTTTGATTTTTTTTATGATAGTTAAACTTCAAAGCACTCATAACTGTTATTTTGAATCATTCTTCTCTAGCATGAAAAATGTTCAAACTGCGAATGGGAATATTTGGTTCCAGAATTGAAAAAACAACCATGCCTCACTACTTCAAGGTATTCTTTTAATGTGTTTTTTAATTGAATAATTTTACTTGGGTATAGTCTTACTATAAAAATTTAATAGTACTGAAAAAACCTTAGGGCATCTAACAACTATAAATACAACAAGTTTAGAGTTCTAATACAGGTGACACATGAGAAATACTCATTGTCTATCGTTCTATTTGACAAGAACATCAAAAAATTCATATGAAAAATAGATTAACAGTTGATAGATTCTATGATACAAGTAATATTCTTAAAATACTTTATCTTCTTCATGTATTTGATGTTATTTTTTAACTCACAGTTCTGTTTATTACATAATAGGACCTTTATGAGTTTGGTTTTCTCCCATGGAGAAACATTTTCAAAAAAATTACTGAATACAGTAGATGTCACAAATTACAACATTCAGAATCCTAAATGTTCTTCATAGATGAACACATACACATTTCACTTCAACAGTGATAATGAATATTATATCATCACCTATCATCAATGTTTAGTGAACAGTCAGTTAAATAGAGTAATTCTTCCATGAAAATTTAATTCTAATTCTTACAAATTTCATATTACAACATTTTCATTAATGTTACAATGATGTATTATTTTATTCATCCTTATTTAGAATTACTTTTAGTTACAAACCATTAACCACATACCTATAATATTCATTTCACCAATCTGTTTTAGGAATATCACCATGCTGATACTTCAGTAGTCCGCTATAATAGTAATGTTGGATTCAATACCACAAGTACAACATTATCATCATCTCAGGTATAGTTTCTCTATTTTCATTTTATGTTACAATTAGTGTGTACAAGTTATAAAAAATACTAATTTTCCTTTCATTTTTTTTATTTTTACATTTTTTTTAAAATGCACAATAACTATTTTTCTAATATTCCAACTATTAAATATTATATTGTTGCTTCATTGGTGTGTCTTATAAGTGTGGATTTCTACTCATTCTTTACAATGATATCTTTGTGTAGAAAAATATAGAGAATGGAATCGATATTGATGATGTGGTCGAACTCAAAGACTCACTATCTATGGACTCCATGCTAACTATTGCCAATAAACATCATCTCCATATAGTAGATAATAGAAATAAAAAATATGAAAAACTAGACTGATGGTTTTCAATGCATTTCCAAGGTAATAGAGGCCTCTTATAAAATCAGAAATTTTCATCATTCGTTTTTCATATTTGAAAATATAAAAATATTGTGTAATCTCTCTTCATTATGTTATGGTTGCGTCTGGGAAGGAGGTTTGAATTATGGACCTTTCTCTATTAGCTTATTTTTTCTTGAGGAAAAAATTTGACTTTAACATATGTCTATAATATTTTATTAATTTAATAATGTTTATTTTTTTACTTCTAACAGCCTTAATCTGTGATGTATTATATTGTTTACGGTCTTGGGTTTCATTTATCTCTTAATTAAATAACATTATAATATGATGGTGATGCTTTTTTCCTGCTATAAAAAAAATTATACTGCGACATCTCCATTCAGGTGTGGGACTTAAAATCATCATTTTGTAACCATTATACATGTCACCTTTTGTTTTTCATATTATTATTTTTCATTTACTCACAATACAGTAGAATTAGCTGTTGTAGGGATCAGTATAACAGTCTACAAACATGGTGAACTACTACTACTCTGCATTGATGGGTCATGGAATTACTAGGAGGCTATTTAAGGTTTCTTATTCACATTACAAAACTATGACCAGAATTTTATATTTACTATATATCACTTCTGATATATGTTTTTAAAAAGTGGATCATGTACTCTGTTTTGGCCATTGATAGAGTTTTTAATTTTTCAAGTGTATGTTTTTTTAAGTTAATCTGTAAATGATTAATATGACAGCATTAGATTATTGTGGCTCTAAAGTAACTTTTTTCCTACAGTTTTAGTTTTCTCATATAGAAGATCTTCTCAACTCAACAGATTTGGATTTATGCTATTTCATTTACTCATACTTGCTTTATAATCTCAGGTTTGATTAATTAGATTATCCCATGTATATTTTCAAACAAATAATGAATGCAACAGTCTCGATTATATCACACCAGATGGATAGAATTATTCAAATAATCTGAACTAAAAAAGGTAATTATTCATCAAACACTGATTTATTCATGTTTATTCCAAATTCTAGGGTTATTTATTAACAATTTTTTTAGATATAAAATTTCCCCAAACCCATATCACTAGAAAGTCTAAAAACACTCATGTACATAAGGCTTTAACAGTCATCACAAACTGGGATGCATGTATTGGCTTCCAAGAATCTACTTCTTAAGTTGTACTACTCAACTGTTGACTCTCTGAAGTTAATATGGCTTCCAGTTCACATCCATCTTCGAGCAGTGGTACGTGCAATTATCTATGTCCAAAAAAAATTCTATTTATACTTCCGTTAGTCTCGAATTCTCAGTATCCACCCCTAGAAACTAGCTGCAACTACTTAGATTTGATGATGTCCACACATATTCCCTACAACATCTAATGTCTGACATTTAAGGAATAATTTCATTACAGTATGTACAAAAAAATTTCACTTTTCTTCATAACTATAATGAATTTTTATCATACCAGGGTTTAAATTTTTAGTATTCATTTGCATTTTTTGGATTTATTTTACTACTTTTTCAGTTACTCCTTTTTTATTTGTTGCAGATCTTATGGTTTCAGATCATACATTGTCATAATTTTAGATCAAATATAAATAATTTCTTTTTAAAAAATGAAATCTTTTATATTTATTTCCCATATGATTATTTAGAATCTGATGGGAGATGTTTTTTGATACATTATAGGGAAACATGAAATTGATTATGAATTATATTTTCTATGTGAATGAATAAAAACAATTGAATTAAACGTTCATGTGGATATTCTTGTCCATTTGTAGTGATGGCATGTTATTAGAGAATATGATATGGTAAAAACCACAAACTTGGGAAGAAAACTTACTATCAGGCCCTATTTGGTATGAGCGAGGAAATTTGAATGAAATGAAACTAATAAAATGAAAGGGAATGATAGAAATTTGATTATATCTTGAATGTAATAATGCAACCCCACCAAGAATTAGAAATATATTTTGTCTTCTCTTCTCCATTCCCATACAATGGTTACCCCTTCCAAACATACCATTAGTTGTTTTTTTTCTCATTTCGGCTGATTTTTTTCGATTTCATTTTTTTGATAAGAAGGTTTCTTATTCCTTGAACCAAGGATTGAAGATAATTTATTTTATTGGGGAGCATGTGGAAGAATGAGAAGATGGGAAGACAATAGATGTCTGCTTTATGCATATGAAATCTTTTGTAGGAAAAGATGTCCTACATTTTTTCTTTATCACAAATCCCGATTCTACTTTCAGAACACAGTTTTTTTCACGACCCCTCATCGGGGCCCGTGTCGTGACTACCCCAAGCCCTCCTTCCATAGGCCAGGGGCTGGCAACTAGCACCAAAGTCTAAATCCCGATAACTGGGAAGGCATTTCCTTTATAAAAGAAAAAAAGCACCACAGAGTACAAGCAGAATCAAAACACAATGTATAAAAGAAATGATGAAAAGTAAATGGGCCAGAATACAAACCCAAAAGAAAGTACAACTACTACTGAACAAGGTACAATAGTAAAAAGACAAACAGCTGTAAGAAGGAAGCAGCTCCTGGGTCATCCTCCTCAGATCCTACCTGAAGGGCAGGTACATATAGCGCAGCTCCTGGTCTTCCACCACGGATCCTACCTGAAGGGTAGGTACAGATAGCCTCCTCCACGCTCTCGTCTGTCAACCTCCTCTGTGTGTTGTCTCATCGTGTAGTCCACCTCCGGGTACTAACTCGTCGTGTAGTCCACCTCCGGGTACTGACATGTCATGTAGTCCACCTCCGGGTACCGTCCAGTCCTCGAACACTTGTCCTCCGTCAGCACTACCCGTCATCTGCAACCAACACAACGAGGTGCGGGCATAGCCCGTGTAGGGGTGAGTATAACGATACTCAGTAGAGACCCCGAGACCCTCAAGGTCTCACTAAACCAACAAGGATAACCACAAAAAAGATCTCAACAGATAACCTCTACTTAGGTATATGCCCATACATATACCTAAGTTATCAAGTAACCCATCTCAATCATGAGGAAACACAAGGATTGATTCAGCTCAAACCAGGATTTTCATTATCGAAATAGTAACTGCTGAAGAGCTCCGTCTCTGGAGTGTACAGTGGACCTATCACGACTCCGAGGTACTGCTCACTAACCTAGGACTGCTGAGGTACTCCTACTATCGATTACCGAGGGTCTGCGGCCAACTACTGGGTGCTCCGTCCGCTGTGGGTCTATCGCCAAATAACAGGCGCTCCCCCTAATAACATACAGAGGTACTCCTCCTGTCGAGTACCGCGGGTCTGCGGCCAACTACCGGGCGCTCCGTCCATCGTGGGTTTGTCGCCAAACACCGGGCGCTCCGTCCACTGGGCTAGTCGACTCACTCTAAGTCGAGTCGGTCAAGCAGTCGTCAGGTCTCAACCGGCTACACGGTCTCCGTACTCCGTACGCTCATCTCCGGGAGGGTCCGCTCCATGAGCTACAGTTCGATACTCCAAGTATCACAAAGTCCCACAATGAAGTATCTCAAAGTACCGCCTCATCATAGGGGTCTCAACGCAACAGACGGCGCGTCAATCGGACGCCCGGTCTGTGAGTCATTAGCCTTTTCGTCCTCGGGGCCCGGTTGATTTCGTGTGTGAACCAGTCCGGCTGTAACTCATCTATACCTCGAACACTCATAGGGTATACTCATAGGGACCATTTCTCAACGTGATCACCAACGCCACTGACGGTTCGTCAAACGGACGTCTGGTCTGAAAGATATCAACTTTCTCCGTTCCAGGGGCCCGGTTGGACTTCGGGCACAATCCAACCTGGCTATAACCCAACTGTATCCAAAACTCGGGTGAAGAATTCCAAAAGTTCTGTATCGTCAACAGGAACGCAACGCAACAGACGACGCGTCAATCGGACGCCCGGTCTGGAAGTTATAGGTTTTTTTGTCCTGAGGGCCCGGTTGGTTTTTAAGTTAAAACCAAACCGACCGTACTCCAACTGCATCCAAACCTCGAGCAGAGTAAGCCAAAAGATCTGTCTCCCTTAGAGGAATCCATCAAAGTCAACGGTATGTCAATCAGACGTTCAGAGCTCAAGATATGAGCGTTTCCGCTCCGAGGGCCCGTTTGGTTTCGTGGATGAACCAACCCGGACGAACTCAAAGTATTACGAAACCTTGAGTTTGATATATTGAAACGACTGTATCGATCCAAGGATCGCATTGCCGCTAACAGCGCGTCGTTCGGAGGCCCGTAGCTCATGTTACGGGCAAAAGACCGAAAATGGTCTGAAGACGGGGGTCTGGGCCCGGGCCGACCCGGGCCGACCCCCCCTGGGTCGGTCGGACTAGACCGAGCCGGGGCGGACCGGGCCAGGCCCAGCCGGGTCAGACCCTGGTCGGGTCGACCCGGTTTGGCCGACCCAGGGGGGGTCGGGCCGGGTCGGGCCGGGCCCAGACCCCCGTCTTCGGACCTTTTTTGGTATTTTTCCCGTAACATGAGCTACGGGCCTCCGAACGACGCGCAGTCAGTGGCAATGCGATCCTTGGATCGATATGGTCGTTTTTGTATATTGCACTCAAGGTTTCGGAATACTTTGGGTTCGGCCGGGTTGGTTCATCCACGAAACCAACCGGGCCCTCGGAGCGGAAACACTCATATCTTTAGCTATGGACGTCAGATTGACGTGCCGTCGACTTTGATGGATTCCTATAAGGGAGACAGATCTTTTGGCTTACTCCACTCGAGGTTTGGATGCAGTTGGAGCATGGTCGGGTTGGTTTTAACTTAAAAACAAACCGGGCCCCCAGGACGAAAAAACCAATAACTTCCAGACCGGGCGTCTGATTGACGCGCCGTCTGTTTCATGGCCGAGCCGAAATGCGGAGCGGGGTGTCCCCTGCCTGCCGCTAATTGAGGTCGGTGGCGAACCGCCGGCCGCCTCCCTTTTGGGGGCGCGCCTCCGCCATCGGTCGCCGGCGTGGCGTGCCGCCGCCGCCTTCCGCGGACCACCGGACGCGCTCCGGTGGTCCGTTTCTCCAGCCGTCTTCGCCTATGGTCCTCCCGGGACCCGACCATCACTGCGGAGGCCTCAAAATTACCTTGCGGCATCGTTTGTCGTCGCTCGTAAATCCACACGTCAAAAATGAAACGCGTCGTCTTCGTGGTTCTCCGGCGCGGCACGTTGGCGCCGCGTCCCGACTCCGTCCGCGGATGTCTTCGGTTTTCCTTGACGCGGCGCGACGGCGTTGCGTCCATGAATTCCTTTCCACAGCGCGGCGCGACGGCGCCATGCATATCTACCGCATGAAACCGCATGGTGCGACGGCACCACGCTTCCTCGTACCAACCACAAAGAAAAAAAAGGAGGAGGGTCGGCCGTGTTCGTGCGGTCCGGCCCCCCTCACGTTATTCGTTATCATTTGGTTTCAAACCAAAAGGTTCAAATTCAATAACAAATGGTTTTTAACTGCGTAGATCATCAAGTCGGAAATCTCGAACAAATATAAATAATTGAATACAAACCCCTACCTTGGGTATAAGCCGATCGGAAGGAGGCGTCGTCGTTCGAGGTTCGTCGTGGTATGGCGTCGCGAGGATGACGGCGTCGAAGGGGGACGCGGCGTTCGTCCGACTCGAGGGAAGGCGAAGCTGTCGTCGCTTTCTACCCAATTCTACTTTCGAGCTTGTTTGTCGATCCATTGAAGATGAAGGGGAAGAAGAAGATCCGTTGAAGATTCTCGCCGCGGAAGGGGAGAAATTCCGTGGAAGGAAAACGAGTGTTCTTCATCAGAGGTGGCGCGTTCTTCATTTGCGAAGATAAGCTTCTTCCCAAGTGTTGGGCGTCGCGGTATTTTACCACCGCTCCGTCCCTTGGTGAAGCCGTCCCCAAACCCTCTCCCAAGATCCCTATATATAGGATAGGGGAGAGGTATGTAACCATTGTGGTTACATAACTTTAAAAAAAAGGGGTCGGGTGAAATAAATTGCTTTGACGCAATTTATGAGGTCTGTTGGCACCACTTAAGAGGGGAGGGTGCCAAGGAGTTTTTCCCCATTTAATGGGGAGTTGAGGAATTAATATTCTTTCCCTCATTAATGAGGGAGAGTTGATAGGTTTCCTCTCCTCCCATTAATAGGGTGGTTAAGCCCCGTGTGGTCCCTACCATAATAAACCACCCACGAGAGGTTTAGTTCGGGTGGTCCCCACCACCATAACCTCTCAAGGGAGGTTAAGGTGTGGTGGCACCACCACCAACCTCCATGAGGAGGTTTCAATAACCACACTCCAAATGGCGGCTGAAATAAAATAAAGTGCATGACACGTTCTTTTATTATTACTATTAATTAAAGAAAAACCCAAAAACTAACTTCCGCTCTCGATTAAACGCAACTGCCGAAAAAGTCTCTTTATGAAAATACCGGCGTTGCGAGTTCAACGGTGCCCTCAGAATTTGATTCCGAGCATCAGTTCAAAAGTTAGAAAAACCCGCTCGTTCTTTCACTAAACGTACCGGAGCCAATCTTCGGAAATTGATTCCGGGCACACTGGGCCTCGGAATCAGGTGCCGTCAAAAACTACGTTCTTGAAAAATTCCAAAGAAAATTTAGGAAAAAAATTTCCTTGCAATTTCCGAGTCTTTACATTACTCCCACCTCAGGGATTTACATCCTCATAAAGCTTTAACATAAACTAGGGATACAAAAACGGTACAGAGCACGCATCTGAGCCTTCCGCTCCCATGTGCTTACCTGGAGGGTCCCGTACTACCAGAGAAAGTGCACCCGAGGAATCGATCGTCCTCGTAGGATCTGCTCCTGTCGATCCTTGATCCCCACTGGAGCCTCCGTGAAAGACACCCCATCTCCATCGTCTAGCTCCTCATGGTCGATGATATGCGAAGGGTCGAGCATGTATCTCCTCAGTTGAGATACATGGAAGTCGTCGTGCACCTGGTGCAACTACGGTGAATGGGTCAAGCGGTAAACCACCCCGCCTACCCAGCGGAGGACCTAAGAAAGGTCCGTTGAACCTCGGAGATAACTTGACTCCCTGGCCACATCTCTATAAACCTCGTCGAGGTGAGACCCGTAAGAAGACGTGGTCATCATCCTCGAACTCCATAGGTCTCCATTTTTTGTTAGAACGGAAACTCAAAAGACTGCTTCCATGAGGGTATGGTTGACTGACTCAAGAGTGATCAGTCGCACCCTCCTGTGAAAGAGTTTATCCCGTGCTGCCTGGGGTTTCCTTTTCGCCAACCAAGGAAAACCCATCCCGACGTTTGCCTAAAACCGTCAATTTGAGTATGAACAGTTATTGCCTGTTCCATACTTAAACTAACGTCGTAAGGCCTCGACGCTACCACCAAGAGATTCCAACTGAAACTCTCGCCTCGAGGGTCCGACCACACCGTCGGAGTAAGGGTGATCATTGAGTCTCCTCCCAAGGTATCTCCAGACGTGAGGGTCAAGTCCACGGCTTACCAGAAACTCTAGGTCTGGAACAAGATTTGTGAAAGCAAGGAATGATTCATATCGACGTCCATTACTACAGCAGCTAGAAGTGGACACAGACTGTACCATGAATCATTTCTAGGACCATTGGGTCACACTCCTTGACCGCATGCAGCCGCACTCTTCCTCCTCCCTCCAACTCCCTGAGCCTGGAGGGAATAACTAAGGCGGGTGGTTGCAGCATGTTAAGATGTACACCACCTCATACTGATCTCTTTGCTCGGCCTCCACGTCTGCTGCTTCGCAGACTCATCTATCCTTAAAGCTTTCACTTCTTGAAACATTTAACACGCCCCAGTCTCTAAGACTGGCACTGGTTTCCTGTTTCATACTGCACTGTGTAGTCTTCATCCGCTCATGGATGACCTGGACCTTCTTTAGTATCACAAGAGCTGCTATGATTTTTTCTTTGCCGATAAGAGAAATCTGGTCTCATCCCCTGGATTAACCACATTCTCTGCCTAATATAGTCAATCCCAACATGAATGATACATTCATGCCATGGATGATGTCATAAGGCATCGACGTAACTACCAAGAGATCTAACTGTCACTCTCGCCTCCAAGGGTCGAGTCACACTATAGGCATCAGTGTGAGGTCACTGGGTCTCCTCCAGTAGAAATATCAAAAGTGAGGGTCAAGTCAACAGTCTTAACCAGGACAACTCAGTATCAACCAAACAAAAAGGACAGGAAAGCAAACATCACCAGATAAGTGCCTTTTTAATATTGCATCTCATAGATCATAGTAAAAATACACGAATACAAAAGAAACATGGAAGTAGAAGTAAAAAGGATGTATCCACTTGTTCCTCTCCTATCCACCTGCTCTCGGAGCTCTACTTCCTTGTCCACTGCTCGGTTTTTTCTCAAGCACCAGCCGCTGATTCTGCCTCGGTGGCTCCTCCAACACCCGCTGATCAACTGTACGAGGAGTTAGACAGTCACGTGCCAGGTGACCCTTTCCACTGCAGGAGTAACACAGCCTGTTTCTGGCACGCCTTACTTTGACCCCACCCCGTTTTCCCCGCACCACCGGTCCTAAAACCCAATATCGTCCAACTATTGGTCTGGTCCTCCTGGACCCCTGCATCATCTGTCTACTTCCCACAGATGACTCGGAAACTGATCGAAAACCCTTAGGCAAAGGCAGAAGCTCTTTTACATGCTCGGGATGTAGAGCTTCTGGCACAAACTCCACCCTGAAGAAGGTCTCGACGTCTTCCCATGCGAAGGTCATCCTGTCGCAAAACTGGTACAAGTGGCTCCAACACCTGCCTGCTGCTGCCTGAAGGAGGCAGGAAGCAAAGATCACCATGAGGTTTGTCGGCGTCCCCACTAGCCGGAAGACTCTCACCACAGCTTCCAGCCAATCCTCAGCCACCTTCAGGTCCGTCTCTCCCTGGAACCTGGGTGGCCTCTGGCAATGGAACTCGTGCAGCGAACTCAAGTGGCGTGAATCGCCTACTACTGGGACTGGTGTCATCGGTGGCCCAACGTATGGTAGTACCGCTGGTGCCTCTGCTGGTGCCTCAACTGCAAGAGGTCCCTATAACGAAACCTCGTCGCTCGGCGAGCTGTCAGTACGCATGTCCTTCTGGGCTCTAGCTGGTCGTCCGAGAAAAGGAATCCTGAAATAAACAACATGACACGGTCAAGCGATTATACCTGGAGAGCTGACCTGGTTCGAGCTGTTTTAAGGGAAAACCTTTGAAAACGCACATGCAATCAGTGTTTTCGTGCCCAATGTCGGAAATCAGTTGGCAGGGTCCTGGTGTATGGATACGTCGGCCACCCGCACCAACACTGGACTCCCTGAACTGAAAACCACAATCGGTACCCTTAACACTATCGTTTCACAGAAAGAAAATATCAGAGTTATAAGTTCTGCGGTAGAACTGACTCCTCTGATACCAATTTGTCATGACACGTCCTCGAGGCCCGTGTCGTGACTACCCCAAGCCCGCCTTCCATAGGCCAGAGGCTGGAGACTAGCACCAAAGGCGTAAATCCCGATAACTGGGAAGGCATTCCATTTATAAAAGAAAACAAGCACCACAGAGTACAAGCGGAAGCTACAAAAGAAATGCTGAAAAGTAAATGGGCCAGAATACAAACCCAAAAGAAAGTACAACTACAACTGAACAATGTACAACAGCACAAAGACGAACAGCTAGAAGAAGGAAGCATCTCATGGGTCGTCCTCCTCGTATCCTACCTGAAGGGTAGGTACAGATAGCGCAGCTCCTGGTCATCCACCACGGATCCTACCTGAAGGGTAGGTATAGATAGATTCCTCCACGCTCTCGTCCGTCAACCTCATCTGTGTGTCGTCTCGTCGTGTAGTCCACCTTCGAGTACTGAATCGTCGTGTAGTCCACCTCCGGGTACTAACTTGTCGTGTAGTCCACCTCCGGGTACCATCCAGTCCTCGAACACTCGGCCTCCTTCAGCACTACCCGTCGTCTGCAACCAACACAACGAGGTGCGGGCATAGCCCATTCAGGGGTGAGTATAACGATACTGAGTTGGGACCCCGATACCCTCAACGTCTCACTAAACCAATAAGGATAACCACAAAGAAGATCTCAACATATTACCTCTACATAGGTATATGCCCATACATATACCTAAGTTATCAAGTAACCCATCTCAATCATGAGGAAACACAAGTATTGCCTCAGCTCAAACCAGGATTTTCATTATCGAAACCATAACTGCTGAAGAGCTCCGTCTCTGGAGTGTACAGTGGACCTGTCACGACTCCGAGGTACTGCTCACTTACCTAGGACTGCTGAGGTACTCCTCCTATCGAGTACCATGGGTCTGCGACCAACTACCGGGCGCTCTGTCCACTGTGGGTCTGTCGCCAAATACCAGGCGCTCCCCCTAATAGAATATAGAGGTACTACTCCTGTCGAGTATCGCGGGTCTGCGGCCAACTACCGGGCGCTCTGTCCACCGTGGGTCTGTCGCCAAACACTGGTTGCTCCGTCCACTGGGCTAGTTGACTCACTCCAAGTCGAGTCGGTCAAGCAGTCGTCAGGTCTCAGCCGGCTACACGGTCTCCGTACTCTGTATGATCGTCTCCGAGAGGGTCCGCTCCATGAGCTACAGTTAGATACTCCAAGTATCACTAAGTCCCACAAAGAATTATCTCAAAGGACCGCCTCATCATAGGGGTCTCAACGCAACAGACGGCGCGTCCATCGGACGCCCGGTCTGTGAGTCATTAGACTTTTCGTCCCCAGGGCCCGGTTGGGTTCGTGTGCAAACCAGTCCGGCTGTAACTCAACTATACCCCGAACACTCATAGGGTATACTCATAGGTACCATTTCTCAATGTGATCACCAACGCCGCTGATGGTTCGTCAAACAGACGTCTGGTCTGAAAGATATCAACTTTCTCCATTCCAGGGGCCCGGTTGGAATTCGGGCACATTCCAACCCGGCTATAGCCCAACTATATCCAAAACCTGTGCGAAGGATTCCAAAAGTTCTTTATCGTCAACAGTAACGCAACGCAACAGACCGCGCGTCAATCGGACGCCCGGTCTGGATGTTATTGGTTTTTTCGTCCCGGGGGCCCGGTTGGTTTTTAAGTTAAAACCAACCCGACCATACTCCAACTGCATCCAAACCTCGAGCGGAGTAAGACAAAAGATTTTTCTTCCTTAGAGGAATCCATCAAAGTCGACAGCATGTCAATCGGACGTTCAGAGCTCAAGATATGAGTGTTTCCGCTCCTAGGACCCGGTTGGTTTCGTGGATGAACCAACCCGGCCGAACCCAAAGTATTCTGAAACCTTGAGTGCGATATACCGAAACGACCGTATCGATCCAAGGATCTCATTTCCGCTAACAGCGCGTCGTTCGGAGGCCCGTAGCTCATGTTATGGGAAAAAGACCGACAATGGTCCGAAGACTGGGGTCTGGGCCCGGGCCGACCCGGCCCGACCCCCCCTGGGTCGCCCGAACCGGGTCGACCCGACCCGGGTCCGACCCGTCTAGGCCCGGCCCGGCTCGGTCCGGTCCGACCAGCCGGCCGCGGCTCG
This sequence comes from Viscum album, assembly GCA_963277665.1. Classification (NCBI taxonomy): domain Eukaryota; kingdom Viridiplantae; phylum Streptophyta; class Magnoliopsida; order Santalales; family Viscaceae; genus Viscum; species Viscum album. The sequence continues at coordinate 1,899,256,227 of OY728145.1, forward strand.
GCCAGCGTGGCCGAGCCGAAACGCGGAGCGGGGTGTCCCCCGCCCACCGTTAATTGAGGTCGGTGGCGAACCACCGGCCGCATCCCTTCCGAGGGCGCGCCGCCATCGCCGGTCACCGGCATGGCACGCCGCCGCCGCCTTCCGCGGATCACCGGACGTGCTTCGGTGGTCCGCTTCTCCAGTCGTCTTCGCCTATGGTCCTCCCGGGACCCGACCTTCACTGCGGAGGCCTCAAAATTACCTTGCGGCTTCGTTTGTCGTCGCTCGTCAATCCACACGTCAAAAAAAAACGTGTCGTCTTCGTGGTTCACTGGCGCGGCACGTTGGCGCTGTGCCCCTTTGTCGTTGCCCGACTCTGTCCGCAGATGTCTTCGGTTTTCCTCGACGCGGCGCGACGGCGTCGCGTCCTTGAATTCCTTTCAGCGGCGCGGCGCGACGGCGCCGCGCATATCTACCGCATGGTGCGACGGCACCACGCTTCCTCGTACCAACCACAATGAAAGAAAAGGAGGAGGGTCATCCGTGTTTGTGAGGTCCGGCCCCCCTCACGATATTCGTTATCATTTGGTTTCAAACCACAAGGTTCAAATTCAATAAAAAATGGTTTTTAACCACGTAGATCATCAAGTCGGAAATCTCGAACAAATATAAATAATTGAATACAAACCCCTACCTTGGGTATAACCCGATTGGAAGGAGGCGTCGTCGTTCGAGGTTCGTCGCGGTATGGCGTCGGGAGGATGACGACGTCGAAGGGGGACGTCGGTGTTCGTCCGACTCGAGGGAAGGCGAAGCCGTCTTCGCTTGCTACCCGATTCCTCTTTCGAGCTTGTTCGTCGATCCATTGACGATGAAGGGGAAGAAGAAGATCCGTTGAAGATTCTCGCCACGGAAGGGGAGAAATTCCGTGGAAGGAAAACGAGTGTTCTTCGTCAGAGGTGTCGCGTTCTTCGTTCGCGAAGATAAGCTTCTTCCCAAGACTTGGGCATCGCGGTATTTTACCAGCGCTCCGTTGCTTGGTGAAGCCATCCCCAAACCCTCTCCCAAGATCCCTATATATAGGAGAGGGTAGAGGTATGTAACCATTGTGGTTACATAACTTTAAAAAAAAGGGGTCTGGTGAAATAAATTTCTTTGACGCAATTTATGAGGTCCCTTGGCACCACTTAAGAGGGGAGGGTGCCAAGGAGTTTCTCCCCATTTAATGGGGAGTTGAGGAATTAAGAGGCTCTCCCTCATTGATGAGGGAGAGTTGATAGGTTTCCTCTCCTCCCATTAATAGGGGTTAAGCCTCGTGTGGTCCCTACCGTAATAAACCACCCACGGGAGGTTTAGTTCAGGTGGGCCCCACCTCCATAACCTCTCAAGGGAGGTTAAGGTGTGGTGGCCCCACCTCCAACCTCCATGAGGAGGTTTCAACCACCACACTCCCAATGGCGGCTGAAATAAAATAAATTTCATGACACATTATTTTATTATTACTCTTAATTAAAGAAAAACCCAAAAACTAACTTCTGCTCTCGATTAAACGCAACTGCGGCAAAAGTCTCTTTATGTAAATACTAGCGTTGCGAGTTCATCGGTGCCCTCAGAATTCGATTCCGAGCATCAGTTCAAAAGTTAGAAAAACCCGCTCGTTCGTTCACTAAATGTACCCGAGGCAATCTTCGGAAATTGATTCCGGGCACACCGGGCCTCGGAATCAGGTGCCGTCAAAAACTACGTTCTTGAAAAATTCCAAAGAATGTTTTGGAAATAATTTCCCTTGAAATTTCTGGGTCATTACATTACTCCCACCTCAGGGCTTTACGTCCTCGTAAAGCTTTAACATAAACTAGGGATACAAAAATGGTACAGAGCACGCATCTAAGCCATCTGCTCCCATGTGCTTACCTGGAGGATCCCGTACTACAAGAGAAAGTGAACCCGAGGAATCGATCGTCCTCGTAGGATCTGCTCCTGTTGATCCTCGATCCCCACTGGAGCCTCCGTGAAAGACACCCCATCGCCATCATCTAGCTCCTCATGGTCGATGATATGCGAAGGGTCGAGCATTTATCTCCTCAGTTGAGATACGTGGAAGTCGTCGTGCACCTGGTGAAACTACGGTGAATGGGTCAAGCAGTAAACCACCCCGTCTGCCCAGCTGAGGACCTAAGAAAGGTCCGTTGAACCTCAGAGTTAACTTGCCTCCCTGGAAACATCTCCGTAAACCTCGTCGAGGTGAGACCCGTAAGAAGACATGGTCATCATCCTCGAACTCCAGAGGTCTCCATTTTCTGTTAGAACTGAAACTCAAAAGACTGCTGCCACGAGGGTATGGTTGACTGACTTAAGAGTGATCAGTCGCACCCTCCTGTGAAAGATTTTATCTCGTGCTGCCTGGGGTTTCCTTTTCTCCGACCAAGGAAAACCCATCCCGACGTTTTCCTAAAACCGTTAATTTGAGTATGAACAGTTATTGCTCGTTCCATACTTAAACTAATTTCGTAAGGCCTCGACGCTACCACCAAGAGATTCCAACTGAAACTCTTGCCTCGAGGGTTAGACCACACCGTCAGCATAAGTGTGATCATTGAGTCTCCTCCCAAGGTATCTCCAGACGTGAGGGTCAAGTCCACGGCTTACCGGAAACTCTAGGTCTGGAACAAGATTTGTGAAAGCAAGGAATGATTCATATCAACATCTGTTACTACAGCAGCTAGTAGTGGACACAGAATGTCCCTTGAATCATTTCTAGGACCATTGGGTCACACTCCTTGACCGCATGCAGCCGCACTCTTCTTCCACCCTCCAGCTCCCTGAGCCTGGCGGGAATAACTAAGGCGGGTGGTTGTAGAATGTTAAGATACACACCACCCCATACTGCTCTCTTAGCTCTGCCTCCACGTCTGCTACTTCGCAGACTCATCTATCCTTAAAGCTTCCACTTCTTGATACATTTAACACGCCCGAGTCTCTAAGAGTGGCACCGGTTTCCTGTTTCTTACTGCACTGTGCAGTCTTCATCCACTATTGGATGACCTGGACCTTATTTAGTCTCACAAGAGCTGCTATGATTTCTTCTTTTCCGATAAGAGAAATATGGTCTCATCCCCTGGATGACATGAATGATACATTCATGCCATGGATGACGTCATAAGGCCTCGACGTAACTACCAAGAGATCCAACTGTCACTCTCGCCTCCAAGGGTCGAGTCACACTGTCAGCATCAGTGTGAGGTCACTGGGTCTCCTCCAGTAGAAATCTCAAAAGTGAGGGTCATGTCAACAGTCTTAACCATGGCCACTCAGTATCAACCAAACAAAAAGGGCAGGAAAGTAAACATCACCAGATAAGTGTCTTTTTAATATTGCAGCTCATAGCTCATAGTACAAAGACACGAATACAAAAGCAACATGGAACTAGAAGTACAAAGGACGTATCCACTAGTTCCTCTCCTGTCCACCTGCTCTCGGAGCTCTACTACCTTGTCCACTGCTCGGCTGTTGCTCAAGAACCAGCCACTGCTTCTGTCTCGGTGGCTCCTCCAACACCCGCTGATCAACTGCACGAGGAGTCAGACAGTCACGTGCCAGGTGACCCTTTCCGTTGCAGGAGTAACACAGCCTGTTTCTGGCATGCCTGGCTCTGACCCCACCCCGGGTGCCCCGCACCACCGGTCCTAAAACCCGCGATCGTCCAACTGCTGGTCTGGTCCTCCTGGACCTCTGCATCATCTGTCTACTTCCCACAGATGACTCGGCAACTGATCGAAAACCCTTAGGCAAAGGCAGAAGCTCCTATACACGCTCTGGGTGTAGAGCTACTGGCACAAACTCCACCCTGAAGAAGGTCTCGAAGTCTTCCCATGCGAAGGTCATCCCATCGCAAAACTGGAACATGTGGCTCCACCACCTGCCTGTTGCTGCCTAAAGGAGGCTGGCAGCAAAGATCACAATGAGATTTTCCAGCATCCCCACTAGCCTGAAGACTCTCACCACAGCCTCCAGCCAATCCTTAGCTGCCTGCGGGTCCGTCTCTCCCCGGAACTTGGGTGGCCTCTGGCGCGGGAAATCATGCAGCGCACTCAAGTGGCGTGCATCGCCTACTGCTGGGACTGGTGGCATCGGTGTCCCAACGTTTGGTAGTACCGCTGGTGCCTCCGCTGGTGCCTCAACTGCAAGAGGGCCCTATACCGAAGCCTCGTCGCTCGACAAGCTGTCAGTACGCACGTCCTTATGGGCTCTAGCTGGTCGTCTGAGAAAAGGCATCCTGAATGAAACAACGTTACACAGTCAAATGATTATACTTGGTGAGATGACCTGGATCGAGCTGTTTTAAGGAAAAACCTTTGAAAACACACACGCAATCAGAGTTTTCATGCACAAAGTCCGAAATCAGTTGTCAGGGTCCTCCTGTATGGATATGTCGGCCGCCCGCACCAACACTGGACTCCCATAACTGAAAACCACACTTGTTACCCTTAACACTATTTCTTCACAGAAAGAAAATATCAGATTTATAAGTTTTGTGGTAGAAACGACTCCTCTGATACCAATTTGTCTTGACCCATCCTCGGGGCCCGTGCCGTTACTACCCCACGCCCGCCTTCCATAGGCCAGGGGCTGGAGACTAGCACCAAAGGTGTAAATCCTGATAACTGGGAAGGCATGGACATTATAAAAGAAAAAAAGCACCACAGAGTACAAGCGGAAGCAAAACACTAAGTACAAAAGAAATGATGAAAAGTAAATTGGCCAGAATACAAACCCAAAATAAAGTACAAGTACAACTGAAAAAGGTACAATAGCAAAAAGACAAACAGTTGGAAGAAGGAAGCAGGTCCTGGGTCGTCCTCCTCAGATCCTACCTGAAGGGTAGGTACAGATAGCGCAGCTCCTGGTCATCAACCATGGATCCAACCTGAAGGGTAGATATAGATAGCCCCCTCCACGCTCTCATCCGTCAACCTCCTCTGTGTTTCGTCTCGTCGTGTAGTCCACTTCCGGATACTGACTCGTCATGTAGTCCACCTCCGAGTACTAACTTGTCGTGTATTCCACCTCCGGGTACCGCCCAGTCCTCGAACACTCGGCCTCCTTCAGCACTACTCGTCGTCTGCAACCAACACAACGAGGTGCGGGCATAGCCCATGCAGGGGTGAGTATAACGATACTCAGTAGGGACCCCGACACCATCAAGGGCTCACTAAACCAACAAGGATAACCACAAAGAAGATCTCAACAGATAACCTCTACTTAGTTATATGCCCATACATATACCTAAGTTATCAAGTAACCCATCTCAATCATGAGGATACACAAGGATTGACTCAGCTGAAACCAGGATTTTCATTATCGAAACCGTAACTACTGAAGAGCTCCGTCTCTGGAGTGTACAGTGGACCTGTCATGACTCCGAGGTACTGCTCACTAACCTAGGACGGCTGAGGTACTCCTCCTATCGAGTACCGCGGGTCTGTGGCCAACTACCGGGTGCACCGTCCGCTGTGGGTCTATCGCCAAATACCGGGCACTCCCCCTAATAGCCTACAGAGGTACTCCTTCTATCGAGTACCGCGGGTATGCGGCCAACTACCGGGCGCTCTGTCCGTCGTGGGTCTGTTGCCAAACACCGGGCGCTCCGTCCACTGGGCTAGTCGACTCACTCCAAGTCGAGTCGGTCAAGTAGTCGTCATGTCTCAGCCGGCTACACGATCTTCGTACTCCGTACGCTCGTCTCTGGGAGGGTCTTCTCCACGAGCTACAGGCCGATACTCCAAGTATCACAAAGTACCACAAAGAAGTATCTAAAAGGACTGCCTCATCATAGGCGTCTCAACGCAACAGACGGCGCGTCAACCGGATGCCCGGTCTATGAGTCATTAGCCTTTTCGTCCCCGGGGCCAGGTTGGTTTCGTGTGCGAACCAGTCCGGCCGTAACTCAACTATACCCCGAACACTCATAGGGTATACTCATAGGGACCGTTTCTCAACGTGATCACCAATGCCGCTGACGGTTCGTCAAACGAATGTCTGGTCTAAAAGATATCAACTTTCTCCGTTCCAGGGGCCCGGATGGACTTCGGGGACAATCCAACCCGGCTATAACCCAACTGTATCCAAAACTCGGGCGAGGGATGCCAAAAGTTCCGTATCGTCAAAAGGAACGCAACGCAACAGACAGCGCGTCAATCGGACGCCCAGTCTGGAAGTTATTGGCTTTTTCGTCCCGGGGGCCCAGTTGGTTTTTAAGTTAAAACCAACCCGACCATACTCCAACTGCATCCAAACCTCCAGCAGATTAAGCCAAAAGATCCTTCTCCCTTATAGTAATCCATCAATGTCGACGGCACATCAATCAGACGTCCGGAGCTCAAGATATGAGTGTTTCCGCTTCGAGGGCCCGGTTGGTTTCGTGGATGAACCAACCCAGCCGAACCCAATGTATTCCGAAACCTTGAATACGATATACTGAAACGACCATATCGATCCAAAAATCGCATTGTCGCTGACGGCGCATCGTTCGGAGGCCCGTAGCTCATGTTACGGGCAAAAGACCGAAAAAGGTCCGAAGACGGGGGTCTGGGCCCGGGCCGACCCGGCCCGACCCCCCCCCCCCCCCCCCCACCCCCTGGGTCGGGCGAACCGGGTCACCCGACCCGGGTCCGACCCGGCTGGGCCCGGCCCAGCCCGGCCAGGCTCGGTCCGGTTTGACAGGTCGGCCGGGGCTCGGCCAGCGTGGCCGAGTCGAAACGTGGAGCGGGGTGTCCCCCGCCCGCCGCTAATTGAGGCCGGTGGCAAACCGCCGGCAGCCTCCCTTCCGGGGGCGCGCCGCCACCGCCGGTCGCCGGCGTGGCACGCCGCCACCGCCTTCCGCGGACCACCGGACGCGCTCCGGTGGTCCGTTTCTCCAGCCGTCTTCGACTATGGTCCTCCCGGGACCCGACCTTCACTGCGGAGGCCTCAAAATTACCATGTGGCCTCGTTTGTCGTCGCCCGTCAATCCGCACGTCAAAAACAAAACGCGTCGTCTTTCTGGTTCTCCGGCGCGGCGCGTTGGCGCCGCGCCTCTTTGTCGCGGCCCGACTTCATCCTCGGATGTCTTCGGTTTTCCTCCATAGGGCGCGACGGCGTCGCGTCCTTGAATTCCTTTCCACGGAGCGGCGCGACGGCGCCGTGCATATCTACTGCATGAAACCGCGTGGTGCGACGGCACCACGCTTCCTCGTACCAACCACAAAGAAAAAAAATAAGGAGGGTCGGCCGTGTTCGTGCGGTCCGGCGCCCCTCATGTTATTCATTATCATTTGGTTTCAAACCACAAGGTTCAAATTCGATAACAAATGGTTTTTAACCACGTAGATCATCAAGTCGGAAATCTCAAACAAATATAAATAATTGAATAAAAACCCCTACCTTGGGTATAAGCCGATCGGAAGGAGGCGTCGTCGTTCGAGGTTCGTCGAGGTATGACGTCGCGAGGATGGCGATGTCGAAGGGGGATGTCGGTGTTCATCCGACTCGAGGGAAGGCGAAGCGGTCGTCGCTTGCTAAACGATTTTGCTTTTGGGCTTGTTCATAGATCCGTTGACGATGAAGGGGAAGAAGAAGATCCGTTGAAGATTCTCGCCGCGGAAGGGGAAAAATTCCGTGGAAGGAAAACGAGTGTTCTTCGTCAGAGGTGGCGCGTTCTTCGTTCGCGAAGATAAGCTTCTTCCCAAGTGTTGGGCATCGCGGTATTATACCAGCGCTCCGTCGCATTGTGAAGCCGTCCCCAAACCCTGTCCCGATATCCATATATATAGGAGAGGGGAGAGTTATGTAACCATTGTGGTTACATAACTTTAAAAAAAAGGGGTCGGGTGAAATAAATAGCTTTGACGCAATTTATGAGGTCTGTTGGCACCACTTAAGAGGGGAGGGTGCCAAGGAGTTTCTCCCCATTTAATGGGGAGTTGAGGAATTAAGAGGCTCTCCCTCATTAATGAAGGAGAGTTGATAGGTTTCCTCTCCTCCCATTAATAGGGGTTAAGCCCCGTGTGGTCCCTACTATAATAAACCACCCACGGGAGGTTTAGTTCGGGTGGGCCCCACCACCATAACCTCTCAAGGGAGGTTAAGGTGTGGTGGCCCCACCTCCAACCTCCATGAGGAGGTTTCAACCACCACACTCCCAATGGCAGCTGAAATAAAATAAAGTACATGACACGTTATTTTATTATTATTCTTAATTAAAGAAAAACCCAATAACTAACTTCCCCTCTCGATTAAACGTAACTGCAGAAAAAGTCTCTTTATGCAAATACCAACATTGCGAGTTCATCGGTGACCTCAGAATTCGATTCCGATCATCGGTTCAAAAGTTAGAAAAACTCGCTCGTTCGTTCACTAAATGTACCCGATCCAATCTTCAGAAATTGATTCCGGGCACACCGGGCCTCGGAATCAGGTGCCGTCAAAAACTACGTTCTTGAAAAATTCCAAAGACAATTTTGGAAAAAATTTCCCTTCATGTTTCTGGGTCTTTAAATTACTCCCACCTCAGGGCTTTACGTCCTCGTAAAGATTTAACATAAACTAGGGATACAAAAACGGTACAGAGCACGCATCTGAGCCTTCCACTCCCATGTGCTTACCTGGAGGTTCCCGTACTTCCAGAGAAAGTGCACCCGAGTAATCGATCGTCCTCGTAGGATCTGCTCCTATCGATCCTCGATCCCCACTGGAGCCTCTGTGAAAGGTACCCCATCGCCATCATCTAGCTCCTCATGGTCGATGATATGCGAAGGGTCGAGCATGTATCTCCTCAGTTGAGATACGTGGAAGTAGTCATGCACCTGGTGCAACTACGGTGAATGGGTCAAGTGGTAAACCACCCCAGCTACCCAGCTGAGGACCTACGAAAGGTCTGTTGAACCTCAGAGATAACTTGCCTTCCTGGCCACATCTCCATAAACGTTGTCATGGTGAGACCCGTAAGAAGACGTGGTCGTCATCCTCGAACTCCAGAGTTCTCCATTTTCTGTTAGAACTGAAACTCAAAAGATTGTTGCCACGAGGGTATGGTTGACTGACTCAAGAGTGATCAGTCGCACCCTCCTTTGAAAGAGTTTATCCCGTGCTTCCTGGGGTTTCCTTTTCGCCAAACAAGGAAAACTCATCCCGACATTTTCATAAAACCGTCAATTTGAGTATGAATAGATATTTCCCATTCCATACTTAAACTAATGTCGTAAGGACTCGACGCTGCCACGAAGAGATTCCAACCGAAACTCTTGCCTCGAGGGTCCGACCACACCGTCAGCGTAAGTGTGATCATTGAGTCTCCTCCTATGGTATCTTCAGACGTGAGGGTCAAGTCCACGGCTTACCGGAAACTCTAGGTCTAGAACAAGATTTGTGAAAGCAAGGAATGATTCATAACGACATCCGCTACTACAGAAGCTAGTATTGGACACATACTGTCCCTTGAATCATTTCTTGGACCATTGGGTCACACTCTTTGACCACATGCAGCCGCGCTCTTCCTCCACCCTCCATCTCCCTGAGCCTGGTGGGAATAACTAAGGCGGGTGGTTGTAGCATGTTAAGATGTACACCAACTCATACTGCTCTCTTAGCTCTGCCTCCACGTCTGCTGCTTCACAGACTCATCTATCCTTAAAGCGTCCACTTCATGAAACATTTAACACGCCCGAGTCTCTAAGACTGGCACCGATTTCATGTTTCTTACTGCACTGTGTAGTCTTCATCCGCTCTTGGATGACCTGGACCTTCTTTAGTCTCACAAGTGCTGCTATGATTTCTTCTTTGCCGATAATAGAAATCTGGTCTCATCCCCTGGATGAACCACATTCGCTGCCTAATATAGTCAATCCCAACATGAATGATACATTCATCCATGGATGACGTCATAAGGCCTCGACGTAACTACCAAGAGATCCAACTATCACTCTCGCCTCTAAGGGTCGAGTCACACTGTCGGCATCAGTGTGAGGTCACTGGGTCTCCTCCAGTAGAAATCTCAATAGTGAGGGTCAAGTCAACTGTATTAACCAGGACTACTCAGTATCAACCAAGCAAAAAGGACAGGAAAGAAAACATCACCTGATAAGTGTCTTTTTAATATTGCAGCTCACTGCTCATAGTACAAAGGCACGAATACAAAAGCAACATGGAACTAGAAGTACAAAGGACGTATCCACTAGTTCCTCTCCAGTCCACCTGCTCTCGGAGCTCTACTTCCTTGTCCACTGCTCGGCTGTTTCTCAAGCACCAGCCACTGCTTCTGTCTCGGTGGCTCCTCCAACACCCGCTGATCAACTGTACGAGGAGTCAGACAGTCACGTGCCAGGTGACCCTTTCCGCTGCAGGAGTAACACAGCCTGTTTCTGGCATGCCTGGCTCTGACCCCACCCTGGGTGCCCCGTACCACCGGTCCTAAAACCCGAGATCGTCCAACTGCTGGTCTGGTCCTCCTGGACCTCAGAATCATCTGTCTACTTCCCACAGATGACTCGGAAACTGATCAAAAACCCTTAGGCAAAGGCATAAGCTCCTGTACACGCTCGGGGTGTAGAGATAATGGCACAAACTCCACCCTGAAGAAGGTCTCGAAGTCTTCCCATGCGAAGTTCATCCCGTCGCAAAACTGGAACAAGTGGCTCCACCACCTGCCTGCTCCTTCCTGAAGGAGGGTGGAAACAAAGATCACCATGAGGTTTACCGGCGTCCCCACTAGCCTGAAGACTCTCACCAAATCCTCCAGCCAATCCTCAGCCACCTGCAGGTCCGTCTCTCCCCGGAACCTGGGTGGCCTCTTGCGCTGGAACTCGTGCATCACACTCAAGTGGTGTGCATCGCCTACTGCTGGGACTGGTGGAATCGGTGGCCCAACGTATGGTAGTACCGCTGGTGCCTCCTTGGTGCCTCAACTGCAAGAGGGCCCTGTACCGAAGCCTCGTCACTCGGCAAGATGTCAGTAGGCACGTCCTTCCGGGCTCTAGCTGGTCGTCTGAGAAAAGGCATCCTGAAAGAAACAAAGTGACATGGTCAAATGATTATACCTAGTGAGCTGACCTGGTTCGAGCTATTTTAATGGAAAACCTTTGAAAACGCACACTCAATCAGTGTTTTCGTGCACAATGTTAGAAATCAGTTGTCAGGGTCTTGGTGTATGGATACGTCGGCCGCCCGCACCAACACTGGACTCCCTGAACTGAAAACCACACTCGGTACCCTTAACACTATTGCTTCACAGAAAGAAAATATCAGAGTTATAAGTTCTGCGGTAGAACCGACTTCTCTGATACCAATTTGTCACGACCCGTCCTCGGGGCCCGTGCCGTGACTACCCCAAGCCCGCCTTCCATAGGCCAGGGGCTGGGGACTAGCACCAAAGGCGTAAATCCCGATAACTGGGAAGGCATTGCCTTTATGAAAGAAAACAAGCACCACAGAGTACAAGAAAAAGCAAAACACTAAGTACAAAAGAAATGATGAAAATTAAATGGGCCAGAATACAAACCCAAAAGAAAGTACAACTACAATTGAACAAGGTAAAACATCAAAAAGACAAATAGCTGGAAGAAGGAAGCAGCTCATAGGTCATCCTCCTCAGATCCTACCTAAAGGGTAGGTACAGATAGCGCAGCTCCTGGTCATCCACCACGGATCCTACCTGAAGGGTAGGTACAGATAGCCTCCTCCACGCTCTCGTCCATCAACCTCCTCTGTGTGTCGTCTCGTCGTGTAGTCCACCTCCGGGTGCTGACTCGTCGTGTAGTCCACCTCAGGGTACTGACTCGTCGTGTAGTCCACCTCCGGGTACTAACTTGTTGTGTATTCCACCTCCGGGTACCGTCCAGTCCTCGAACACTCGGCCTCCATCAGCACTACCCATCGTCTGCAACCAACACAACGAGGTGCGGACATAGCCCATGCAGGGGTGAGTATAACGATACTCAGTAGGGACCCCGAGACCCTCAAGGTCTCACTAAACCAACAAGGATAACCACAAAGAAGATCTCAAAAGATAACCTCTACTTAGGTATATGCCCATACATATACCAAAGTTATCAAGTAACCCATCTCAATCATGAGGAAACACAAGGATTGACTCAGCTCAAACCAGGATTTTCATTATCGAAACTGTAACTGCTGAAGAGCTCCGTCTTTGGAGTGTACAGTGGACCTGTCATGACTCCGAGGTACTTCCCACTAACCTAGGACGGCTGAGGTACTCCTCATATCGAGTACCGCGGGTCTGCAGCCAACTACCGGGTGCACCGTCCGCTATGGGTCTGTCGCCAAATACCGGGGGCTCCCCCTAATATCCTACAGAGGTAATCCTCCTGTCGAGTACCATGGGTCTACGGCCAACTACCGGGAGCTCCGTCTGTCGTGGGTCTGTCGCCAAACACCGGGCGCTCCATCCACTGGGCTAGTCGACTCACTCCAAGTCGAGTCGGTCAAGCAGTCGTCAGGTCTCAGCCGGCTACACGGTCTCTATACTCCGTACGCTCGTCTATGGGAGGGTCCGCTCCACGAGCTACAGGTCGATACTCCAAGTATAACAAAGTCCCACAAATAAGTATCTAAATGGACCACCTCGTCATAGGGGTCTCAACGCAACAGACGGCGCGTCAATCGGACGCCCGGTCTGTGAGTCATTAGCCTTTTCGTCCCCGGGGCTAGGTTGGTTCCATGTGCGAACCAGTCCGGCCATATCTCAACTATACCCCAAACACTCATAGGGTATACTCATAGGGACCATTTCTCAACGTGATCACCAACGCCACTGACGGTTCGTCAAACAGACGTCTGGTCAGAAAGATATCAACTTTCTCCGTTCTAGGGGCCCGGTTGGACTTCGGGCACAATCCAACCCGGCTATAACCCCACTGTATCCAAAACTCGGGCGAAGGATGCCAAAAGTTCCTTATCGTCAACAGGAATGCAACGCAACAGATGGCGCGTCAATCGGACGCCCGGTCTGGAAGTTATTGGCTTTTTCGTCCCGGGAGCCCGGTTGGTTTTTAAGTTAAAACCAACCCGACCGTACTCCAACTGCATCCAAACCTCATGCGGAGTAAGCCAAAAGATCCGTCTCCCTTAAAGAAATCCATCAAAGTTGACGTCACATCAATCGGACGTCCGGAGCTCAAGATATGAGCGTTTCTGCTCCGAGGGCCCGATTGGTTTCATGGATGAACCAACCCGGCTGAACCCAAAGTATTTCTAAACCTTGAGTGCGATATACCGAAACGACCGTATCGATCCAAGAATCGCATTGCCGTTGACGACGCGTCGTTCGAAGGCCATAGCTCATGTTACGAGAAAAAGACCGAAAATGGTCCGAAGATGGGGGTTTGGGCCCGGGCCGACCCCCCCCCCCCCCCCCCCCCCCCCGGGTCGGCCTCACCGGGCGACCCGACCCAGGTCCAACCCGGCTGGGCCCGGCCCAGCTCGGTCCGGCTCGGTCCGGTCCGACCGGCCGGCCGCGGCTCGGCCAGCGTGGCCGAGCCGAAACGCGGAGCGGGGTGTCCCCCGCCCGCCTCTAATTGAGGCCGATGGCGAACCACCGGCCGCCTCCCTTTCGGCGGTGCCCCGCCCCCGCCGGTCGCCAGCGTGGCGCGCCGCCGCCGCCTTCCGCGGACCACCGGACGCGCTCCGGTGGTCCGTTTCTCCTTCCTTCTTTGCCTATTGTCCTCCCGGGACCCGACCTTCACTACGGAGGCCTCAAAATTACCTTGTAGCCTCGTTTGTCGTCGCCCGTCAATCCGCACGTCAAAAACGAAATGTGCCATCTTCGTGGTTCTCGGGCGCAACACGTTGTCGCCGCGCCCCTTTGCCGCGGCCCGACTCCGTCCGCGGATGTCTTCGGTTTTCCTCGACGTGGCGCGACGACATCGCTTCCTTGAATTCCTTTCCGCGGCGCGGCGTGATGGAGCCGCGCATATCTACCACATGAAACCGCGTGGTGCGACGACACCACGCTTCCTCGTACCAACCACAAAGAAAAAAAAGGAGGGTCGGCTGTGTTCGTGCGGTCCGACCCCCCTCACGTTATTTGTTATCATTTGGTTTCAAACCACAAGGTTCAAATTCGATAAAAAATGGTTTTTAACCACGTAGATCATCAAGTCAGAAATCTCGAACAAATATAAATAATTGAATACAAACCCCTACCTTGGGTATATGCTGATCGGAAGGAGGCGTCGTCATTCGAGGTTCGTCGCGGTATGGCGTCTCGAGGATGACGACGTCAAAGGGGGACGTCAGCGTTCGTCCGACTCGAGGGAAGGCGAAGCCGTCGTCGCTTGCTAACCGATTCCGCTTCCGTGATTGTTCGTCGATCCGTTGACGATGAAGGGGAAGAAGAAGATCCGTTGAAGATTCTCGCCACGGAAGGGGAGAAATTCCATGGAAGGAAAACGAGTGTTCTTCGTCAGAGGTGGCGCGTTATTCATTCGCGAAGATAAGATTCTTCCCAAGTGTTGGGCATCGCGATATTTTACCAGCACTCCGTCGCTTGGTGAATCCATCCCCAAACCCTCTCCCATGATCCCTATATATAGGAGATGGGAGAGGTATGTAACCATTGTGGTTACATAACTTAAAAAAAGGGGGTCGGGTGAAATAAATTGCTTTGACGCAATTTATGAGGTCTGTTGTCACCACTTAAGAGGGGAGGGTGCCAAGGGGTTTCTCCCCATTTAGTGGGGAGTTGAGGAATTAAGAGGCTCTCCCTCATTAATGAGGGAGAGTTGATAGGATTCCTCTCCTCCCATTAATAGGGGTTAAGCCCCGTGTGGTCCCTACCATAATAAACCTCCCACGGGAGGTTTAGTTCGGTGGGCCCCACCACCATAACCTCTCAAGGGAGGTTAAGGTGTGGTGGCCCCACCTCCAACCTCCATGAGTAGGTTTCAACCACCACACTCCCAATGGCGGCTGAAATAAAATAAAGTGCATGACACGTTATTTTATTATTACTCTTAATTAAAGAAAAACCCAAAAACTAACTTCCACTCTCAATTAAACGCAACTGCAGAAAAAGTCTCTTTAAGAAAATACCGGCGTTGAGATTTCATCGGTGCCCTCGGAATTCGATTCTGAGCATCGGTTCAAAAGTTAGAAAATCATGCTCATTCGTTCACTAAACGTACCCGAGCCAAACTTCGGAAATTGATTCCGGGCACACCGGGCCTCGGAATCAGGAGCCGTCAGAAACTACGTTCTTGAAAAATTCCAAAGAAAATTTAGGAAAAAATTTCCCTTGATATTTCCAGGTCTTTACTGTTTTGATAATTTTTTGATATTTCCTGTGACCTGAAAGATGTTTTTACTCACTGGGAAGGTATAGTCATTGCATATGAACCAGTATGGGCTATTGGAATGGGTAAAGTAGCCACCCCACAAAAGTCTCAAGAGGTGCACCTAGTAGTTCGTGATAGGCTTAAGAAAATGTTTCAACATAAGTTGCATGTTCTACTCTGTATAATTTATAGATGTACCCTTATAAAAAAAATTGTGTTATGTTACTACTCATATTAAAAATTTCTTATAGATGGTTTATCATTCATTTAACTTTTTCATATTTCTTATTAGAATAGTTTTCCTGCTTCTCATGAATGGTTTTATTTTGGAATGTAATGTTTTTTTATACAGCAAAATGTAAACTACTAAAATGAATCACCCTTTATGAAAAAAATGTTGAAAAAAATAAGTGTCGTTTGTTATGTTCATGAATTAACATTTTTGCTTAATCTGTAGAATTAACAGAACAAAAGTTCCTTCATTAATGAATTTGGTGACCCCTATTTATAAGAACATCATGGAGGGTATAATATGGGAACACGGGTTGGGTTTATGTTGGGCTAGATGTCCTGTGAATCTATTTAAGCTAAGACGATTCATTTAATTAAACGGGTATACATGATCCATTTATGAAGGGGTTAGCCCAAACCTAACTTTCCATCACACATCCACATATATCACCAAAATTGTGATCATTTGTATGTTGTATATTGATCTTACATTTGGAATCATGCATATTTTGTTTATGTACAGACTCATGTAAGACATTATATTAATGTGTATCTGATAGAATTATTTAAATTTTAGTTTCATATAATAATGAATAGTTGAATATACATTTGATTAACATGGACAGTGGGCTGGAAAATGTATATTTACTTGATTGTTAGGTTGGGCTGAGAGGAATATGAATTATTTCTGTCGATGATGTGATGTACTGCAATTAATGGTATACGGTAATAAGTGGATGTTGCAAATGGATTTTCTATGTAGAGTTTTTATGTGCTTTCTGAGTCATATGGTTACTCTTTTTTCCCATTATATGATGTTTTATTATAAGTCTTGTCTATATCATCTTTAAATTACTTAATGGTACAAGATTATTACACCTCATGTTCTCAATGTATCTTGAATATTCAATTTTATTTTCTAGGGTATTGGTTGGAAAACCGACGAATTCATTTTATCACTATTTTACACCATTCATTTTCTATTGAATATTTTCCTATCAGAAAAAGTGACGTACAAATTGGTGTTGTGCAGCCTGTGGTAAACTATTTTCAATTCAGGTTCAAAAGGAAAATTTTGACTTCTTTTATTTTTGTTTATAATTAATTATTTTATGTTAACATTCATTTTTTGGATTCTACATATTTAGATATTCTAATTTAAAACATTGTTTTTTATGTAGAAAAGTCATCAATGAATTTGATGTCGGATATTTTTACAGTGTGACATTATTTCTTCGTGACTATAATACTTATGTTGTATGTTTTGAAATATAAATGAACATTTGATTGTTCTTTTCATTTATTTCTATTGGAATATTATGGTGTATATACAATTTCTGAATAATAATTTTTTCATGTTATTCCCATAATTTCTCACTGACATTAATATATATGTTATTTCAATCATGTTCATTTTTTATTGTACATTTCTAATTAATGTCATTTTTTTATTCATGCATTGGAAGTTGGATACTATATTATTATGTACATCATAACATATTTTTTTCCTTATAATTTTATATTTTTATTCACGTTCATTTCATTTTTTTCCAAAATATTCTTATCATTTCAATTGAATATTATCTACAATAATAAAATGTCCATTTGAAAGTATGTATTCTTTTCCATATATATTCTCCTATAAGATTTATATATATTAAAATAATTTTATTGTCTTTTTATATTCTCATATATTTTTTCCTTTAATTCTCTATCCTATATATTTAGGATTTATTTTGTATAGTTTTTGAAAACTTGTGTTTTCCTATGTTATTTGTTTTTCTTATTTTCCTATGATTTCAATTCTTTATATTTTTTTTAATTATAGTTCAATATTAAGAATCTCTATTTTTTCAATATATAAAATATTCATGTTCTTTATTAACATTAAAATATAGTTTTGTCATCTTGAATAATATCATTGAACGTATTTCCATGCGAACGCATGGGTAAGCACTGGATATTACTATACATAGACATAAGAATCAACATTGCATATAGTCTTGATCCAAACTATTATTCTAATGAATAAAATAATCAACACTCCCCTCTCCCCCAATTTGAAAACCACCACTCACCACCTATTCTCTTCACACCATATGTTAATTGTATCTAGTATAAAATATAGCCTATTCTCAACCCCAGACTATTCCCCATATACATTACCCTCTAGTATCATTAAAACATCATTATTATGTGTATTAAATAGGTCCTCAAGGAGACAATATTTAAGAGGTAAAATCCTTATATCTATTTTAATTTATTTTATTTTCACAAAATCCCATAATTGATCATATATAGAGTGAAATGATAACCCCCGTATCATAAATATTATTTAATTTTATTTTCATAAAGTATTATCCATCATCAAATCTATTCTTCTCTCTATTTATTTTAAAAATGAAAACATTGATATTTATTTATCGATTCACCACAATAATGGAGGATGACTTTTTATTTTACATGAGTGTATTATATTACTATACCACAAATATAATTTCAATTTTCATAAATCCTATTTTTTATAATATATTTGTTTTAATAATCTCTTAGGATAATATAATGATTATCCAAAATAACTCTTCTTTCTGAAACACTTCATGACAAATCTTCTAATTGATTCCTCTTCACACATGATGGAAGATTAATATGTGATGAATGTTTTCCCTCTTACATTTTGGAAACAAAAAATTTATTAATTAATATATTATTTATGAAATTCTCATGGAACACATTCTATTACATGGGTTATTTTATGACTATGATTGTCATATATTCTAAGTAGAACACATGTTTATATTAATTTAATTATGGGACAAGTGACAAATTGATTAATGTTTTCCCCTAATAATTTTTGTAATATGATATATCTCATGTGGTAATTTACATTATGTGAGAAAATGATACTAGATTTTTTTCACAAAAATGATTTTATGATTGTGAACAAATGGAATGTGTGAACTTGATGCTAGATTCTTTCAATATTGTGTGTGGTATTTGAAAACTAGAACATGATGATTCATTTTTATAAATTTCCATATTCCATGTATATATCTATTATTTTTCATAACTATTATTTTAATTATCTAATTATTATGTTATGATTATTATTATTATCACCCTTCTTATATTGACTCTTTTCCTTATTTATTATCATACAATGCAATTATCTCACCCCTTTATTTGATGTATGTCCTCAAGTTATTACATGTATCATTGATACTAGGTTATTTAGGTGTATAAAGAAGATGATTTTAAATAATTATTTATGTTTTATTATTCATAAATGCTGTATGGTTTTAATTTTCCTGATATACTATGACTTTATATCATAGGTATGTAATGATTTTATGTTGTTTATCACAAACATTATGTAAATTTAATCTATAAAAAAAATTGTCTCTATATATAACATAATAACTATTTCATAGTATATCACAATTATTATCTACAAAAAGAATTACATTTTTTTATAATTTAAATAAATAATGTCACAATTTGTTGTTGTTCATCAAGGTAATTATTTCGTCAATTAAAATATAAATAAATTACCATAAAAAAATTTCATTTTAAACAAAAATTTATAACCAAACCAATGTTTTTTGTCCCTATAATGAAATATTATATATTTTTAATGTATAAAAAAAAAATTTTTACAGTATCATTTAATTAAACATTATAAATGTAAAATTCTGTGAAATATTGACTAAATATTTCATTAATTTAATCATTGATTTAATTTACAAATATAAAATGTACCAATAAGATAATGGTATGTGTTAGGATCATGTTATAATCCAATTAATATTATTTCAATTCTTATCTACTCGACATGCCCTTACAATGGTGATAATTCTTTACTGATGTTACAATTTATACTAACATAACTAAATTATTACATTCAAAATATGGAAATAGTAGTTACAAATATATTAATCATTATTAATGATTCACTGAAAATAATTAGTTTAATTTATATTAAAAAAATTACAATATTATTTGTTGAAAAGTATTTTTTCTGAATAATTTCATTTCAAGTATAAACATGTTTTCGTAGAAAATTATAGTACCAAATTCATTCCATGTCATATAATTGTATCATATTTAAACTAAATGAACAAATGAAAATTTAAAGAAAATTATATTGTAAGGTGACATTGTAATAACTTTAAAATAAAATATATTTTTCAATTAAAATATCTATTTTTTCATTATTTATTAATTTTTTTTTATTAATTTATAAATTCATTTATTATAATATTCACATGAAAATATATTTTCTAATATCATCGTATTAATATTATATTATTTTTAAATTAACCATATAATGATTGGAAAATCCTGTTTTTTTAAATAAATTTTCGTCATTTTTAATTAAGAAGTGACTAATATTATTATAAATATTAAAACACTATAAAATATAATAAATCAATATTAAAAAGAAGTGGGAGTAATTTATTTTATATTTTACTGGATTTTTTCAAAAAATATAAATTAGTATTATTTTCTGAAATAAATCATTCATCCATAAATATAATAGAAACATTCTTAGAAAAAACATATTCATAGAAAATATCTAATATATATTGTATGAATCAACATTCAAGAAATTTTATATTCCAAAATCTTTTGTAATATACATCATAATATTTTTGAATTTTAATATTACAAAACCATTCAATATTTAAAAAAATCTATCATTATATGAATGAATTTTTGTGATCAACTTATCCGTCGTTAGATCATCTAATTATTCCGATCATCATTATGATTATTCTAAAAATTTACAAAAAAACTATTCAACATAAATAATTATTCTTGCAGTACATATATATTCATTCATTACAATATAATACCTTTTTATTAAATATATATATTCACGATGTTGCATTTCTGTTAATTTGGTATTATTTGTTGAAAATTAACATTCACAAACATCTATGTTGAGGATTATAAAATATTAATAAAATGAAATTTTAGCGTTTCATATCTCAAAAAAATTTATATATATGTATAGGATATCACATATGGTGTGCTTCACTGACCTGTGTTAAATTTTAAATAATATGGAGATAAATTATGATTTTACATATAAATACATAAAATAAACATCATTGGTAACAATTATCCATGAACGATTCATTATGGAACATTATGGTTCTTAAACAAAATATTTTACTTGAATATAATTTAATATAACTTGTATGTCTTGAAATTTTGGTGTGATTGTTTTAAGACAATTCAATAATTCATTAAAATTCTTCATCTTTATCTCTATTCATTTTATACATTAAATTTTGGAATATTGAGTAGAGTCATGAGGGAACCCTAGAATAGATAGAGTTATTGGTATGGAATATTCTAGGTGTTATCATATATTAAAATAATTAGTTTGAGAATCACCCTTAACATCCACATCTTCACTTGTTAATTATTATCCATATAGTTTTCCTTGTGACTGTTGATCTTATTCCTAAAAAAACTACTTATTTTTCAGATATACTAAGATAAAAAAATTTCTTAGACTGATATTATATGTACTTGATGTATCATTATACATCTCTATAATATTCTTATGTTGTCTTATGATTTTTTGAAATCTTATTTTATATTAATAATTATACATTTCCTCATAGTTTAGAAAAAATTTCAACATAATCTGTATCATAGAGATGTATAATGATACATCAAGTACATATAATAATTATACCTTTCCTCATAGTTTAGAAATATTATCTCATTATGGGATTTAAATGAAATCCATACAAATATTTTCATTACTTTCTTTTTATTATTTCCAATTCATCTATTCTACTTATTCTTGTTTCTTATAATTTCTCTCCTATAAAGCTAATGAATTGATATTATCTCATCTGAAAGGTGTACAATCATCCTTATATTCAACAAATATTTTATTTAGTGCTTCAATATAGTCCTTATACATTGTATAATACTTCTTCCTAAGAATTAGTTACTAAACATCACTTACAATATTATTCTCTAAAAATTATTTCATATTTATTCTTATCTCATTAATAGAATCCAATTTTTCAATTTTATCAACAATTTTTTTAAATAGGGAACAAATAAAATCATAATTTTGGTTGTATTTTCTTCACTTAAATAACTTTTCTTATACCTTACTATTTTTTCCAAAAATCGTTTTCTATCATTCCACCTTAAGGACTGCCAAAATATTATTACTAATATATAAAATAAGAGAATATACAACCTCAATAACGCAACACTAACAACCTCGATGCAACAAACCATGAACATCATAGGGTTATAATATCTCATGTTGTATATGAAATAAAAAAAATTATATTCTAATACCAATGTTTCCATTTTCATTTTTCTTGTTATTTAATAATTTTGAATCAATATATAATTATTATTCTATCTCAAGATAAATTAATAAAATTCCAAACATTTTCATATAAAGATAATAAGAAAGATCCATTTCATAATTTTTCAAAAAATACCATGAATGTATAGATTCATAAGATTAAGAATGTAATCCCCACAATCCCACCGAATCATAACAACATCATCAACATAACTAATTCACAATTTATATGACATTCCATAAAGTGTAATGGAAAATAAATTATTCTATGAAAATCAATAAATGATGAAGATGAATAAAATTCATTAACAATATTAAAATTATTTAAGTCATTATCATCTTTAGAAAGAGTAATAGATTCCCAATATATAAATATGATTACAAACATATAAACATTAAAATAATTTTAAACTAGTCTCTATCAAATTTTGCTTCAAAATCAACCATTATTATTAAGAAATTACAGGAGGATTCTATAATGATATCGTAAATACATGAATCCCATAAATATACATGAAAATAAAAGTACTAATGCAGATTAAAGAGGAAATAGATTTCCACTAAAATCAGTCAGTGGTGAAGTGGGAGTAGAGAATAACATAGTATTTGAATTGAACATGGAATGTAGATGGATTAGTTTTATACAATACAGTGACATAATCAAAATCCATTAGAAATATCAATATCATGTAGTGGTTCTACAATTACTAAATAATTTCTTAAATATTTAATTTTTGTATCATTAGACATATGTTATATAAAAATATTATTAAAGGTATAAAATTTTTGGATAAAATTAATGAACAATTTCAAAATTTTATAAGCAACAAATAAATAATTATAAAATATATATAGAAAACCTAAACCAGCAGATTAATATTTTATTGCATAGGAAAACTTTTATAAACATTTTTTTGAATGTTTTTTCAGATATGTTTACATGGTGGTTTCCCAAAATGATAGAGGAACTAATTTTTTTTACTCATTCTGAAAACTCCTAGCCTGGGGATATATTATATGTTTCTAAAAAATCATAATTTAATTTTTTTAGGAATTGTTTTTTGTTTATTATAAAAAAACATTGTCTTATAGTATTTATATAAATATTTTGGGAAAACATTAAAGAAAATATATTATTTCCCCTTTTTATATGGTTTTATTTACTTAAGGTGTTAGATAAATATGATATAGATAAATTAGTTTTTTATTGAACATTAAGAAATTATGGTTTATACATTTACATATATAAAAATGTTGTACTTTTTTATAAATATTAGCATGTTGTTCATGCATTTAAATGAGTTATAAATTAATATATCATTTTATTTGTCATAATATAAATAGTGTCTTATATATATTTGAAAATGTAATGAGTGATATAATAGTGTTTCCTAAGAACTATGTCACTTATGTTATAAAAATATCGTTTTTACACTCATTAAAAGGTATGGGAGTGTGTGTTTCATCCAAATAACTGGAGAATAAAAACTTTTAATAACCATATATATTCATCTTTAGATGTTGAATATTATAATTAGTTTACATTCAAGAATGACCATCAAAAAAATCATATCACATCAAATGATGTTTTCAAGATATACTTTTTTATCCATTTGAAATACACCAAATCTAGTATAAAAAATATCTTTTAGTTAGAAATAATTACATGAAAAATATAACATTCCATGATCTATATATCATTAAGAGTAATAAAAAATTATTTTTTAAATTTTAATACGGGTCTATTTTTAAATATTTTTTATGTATAAGACATAATAATGTAGAAAACATAAATTCTATCAAACTAAATATGAGAAATAATTAACTACCAATAATTTCACTATATATGTTTTAATCACCTAGTTTCCTAGATTTATCAAGTCCAAATGTTTTATTATTTCATGGTAAGAGAAATGATATATTTATCAATTTTTTGTCATATTTTTTAAATATAATCATTAGTAAAATTTTTTTAATATTGAAATTTTTTTATGGTTTTTAATAAATTTGAAAACAATGAATAATAACAATTTTATTAGTCATGATAATTTCAAACTAATATTTCAAAATACCCTTAATGAAATATGAATATTATTTTTGGTTGGACAAATATAATGTCATCAAATAATATTTGAATAATTATAATTAAAAAAAATAATAAAGTGTTTGGAACACATCTTCATTACGAAATAATTTGGTTTTAAAAATCCAATATATATATCATACTAGTCTTTTAGGGCATGTGTATGTCCATTGAGGAATTTTGTAAGTCTATATACATTTTTGGTAATTTTTTTCTTTAAAATAGTTTTCTTCCTAGATATAATATTCATTTTTTCTATTTTTATTGTCAAACCCACATATTCAAATCATATTTATAAACAATAAAATTTAAAAATACTAAATAGGATAGATGAATACAAATATAATCATGTATAGTCAGATTATAAAATTATAAATCATTATATATTCTTTTTTCCCGATCATTACCCTTTTCAATAATTCTTTCCTTATATATTACAATTATTCAATTTTTATCATATTTAATTTTGAAACCCCTTTTTCTCTAATTATAAGAACAATATTTATAATTTATAATTACATTTGAAAAATTAATCCAATCAATTTAATTGAGTTAAACATGCATTAACCATTTCCAATATTCATCACCTAGAGACTCATCGAGTTTTTTGCCTCAAATTAGTAAAAAATACTCCGTGATTAAATTAACTTTTTAGGGAACACATATTTTTCAATTGTTTACCAACATAACATTTGGAATTATTAGTGGGATTATAAATATACATTTTTTGATTTCATGTTCTTATAAATATATGTACTACAATAATTTGGGGATTTTATTTTCTATATAAAATGTAATAAAATGTTTCTAAATATTTTTATCTTTTTATTTTATAGAATTAAATGGATTATTTTAGAAAAACATTTTAGGAACATTTCAGTAGCAGTACATGTTTTTTCATGAAAAACGTGACATGTTATACTCGTTGTAGAATGACCAAAAGAAAATAGATCATCAAATTTTAGATAAGATTTTTGTATATAATATTTATTATTAAAAAAGAAATTATTACATAGGATAATTATAAATTATGAATGGGTTTTCTTTATTATTGGCCACTACTCATAAGGATTTTAATTATAAAATGTTCTTAGTATTACTAGATTTATTCTATTACAAGAACCACTAAAACATTCTTCCAAAAAATTACAATTAATTATTAACATTACAAATTTCTAGTAATTTATTGATGAAATGTATTTTCACATTAAACTAATTTATTTATATATTGAGTTATATGATGTGAAAAGTAATTTTAATATCATTCATTTTATTATATTTTTTGAAAATTATAATTTAAATTTTCTCCAACATGATCTCTATTAAACATTAACCAATGATGGGTTTTCTCATTTTAAAATATCAAATAAAAAATTTTCATACATAAAAATACATCATATAGTTTTGTTTTAAAATAGGAACATGTATATCACTTTTAATCATCACCTAATACATATAGAATATATTTTACTCTAGTAAACTGAATTGTTTTCAGGAAAAATAAATCATGGTTTACAAACTATAGCTCACCATATATGAAAAATTCCTGAATAAATTTAAATAATCACTAATGTTGTTGTTTTTAATTGACAAGGTTAATAAACATTAAAAGATGAATAAATACCCTTGTAGATCTCTAATTAGTCTTTTTTAGATAGTATAGTTAATATTAAAACATTATTGTTTCCTAAACATCATTAAAACACCCAATATTGATCTTCTATTTCATTATGTCATGGTATATCAAGGATTCTATTACATTCTATGTAAAAACTACATATATTCACATTTCAATTGGATGAATTAATAAATTTACCTTCTCAGCCTTTAATAGTAGAATTATCATTTCTAATTTTCATAATATATCCTTAATAACATAATTTAATTGATATAATGAAATTGTTTGTATTCCCTATGAAAAATAATACATTTAAAATATAATGATTCCCTTGATGTGTAATATTAACAATTTTGAATATTCCTTTATGATAAATATTTCTATACGTGACTGTTCCTCCATTCATCATGATAATTTTATGAAAAAATATTATGTTTCCATTCATGTTTCTAGATCATAAACATTAAATTTACCATATATATATATTTTCTAAAATTTATATATATCCCTATAATGAAAAAAATATTTTTTTTCTACCAAATCATTTATTTGGTCTATAATTATTAAAAACACTCTTTAATAATCCATATCATTCTAGCTATTTTATGTTATATATTATTAAATTCATTAATAAAATTACTTAAAAAAAGTTTATTGTACCTTATTTAAAGGTCATTTTTTCTTCTCAGGACAACATATATGAAAATTCCCACAAAATAGACAACTTTGAAGAAAAAAATAATTTTTTTTGGAAATGAAGCTTTTATAATACCTCAAGCCATTGCAGCCCACTCACCGAGTAAGAATCCTCAATCCATCACAAACTATACACATTACACCTATAGAAGTCCATAGGGTTCTATATATAGATTATTTGTGTGTGAATAACCACAATCCATTAAATCCCTCTACTCACATATATGTGGAAAACTAACTATCGTTCCTACAAGAACAAGTAACTACCAATAGAATATAGCGGTGCCAAAGGGAGTAGTCATCCATCCATCCACCCACCCACCAGAATGTTGGGGAAAACACCCCCAAGGGTTCATAATCCCTCGGGTGTCAGTTTCCCTTACTGACGAGATAGAGTGGCATATAGAAACATAAAAGTACAAAATATACTATAGAACTCAACCACACGATGAGAATAACCTAGTCTTAGACTCAACTACAGCTAACGCCTCTCGAACTCCTAGCTTCCACTTCTAAGACTCTGTATCCAATATGCACACAACCATTTAAAGAGATTTACTACGTTACTTCATTAAATTTTTATCATTTTCAATTTAAATTAATTAATTCTTTAAACATTAATTAACCATTAAAAATTTCCACAGTATATTTCATTAGCATCATATCCAAAGTCCATTGTTCATTTAAATTATAACCTCATCAATGTTCCCCAGCAAGCTCCATCCCTATAAGATAACATCATTTATTAAATTATTTATTTACATCATTACCTTTCCATATTCCCAGTCATTCATGAAAAACATTTTAAGCTACTAAACACAAGGGGGCTCAACACTCTGAGTAGTTAAACTACCCGTCGAGTCTTTGCCAACTATTGCAAGAGCATAGATCCATCCTTACTTGAAATGAAAAACATGGAAAGCTTGTGGAATACCCTACATGTATTTACCCCTTTCATAAGATGGGTTATAATGAACAAATTCCTTGAGAAGTGGGGAAAGTAAAGCTAAATAAACAACCACTGAGAATCAACATGAATCCAAACATTCACATCCAACCCATTTCATCATCCCCGGTGTCCACCCATGCACCCATATGAATAAACTAATGCATCTTTCCACTATAGACATTAACTGCGGCCACAAATAGTATTCCTCCCCACCCCCACATATCAAAACAATCATCCAAGCTCAAATCAGAACATAAGAACTAGGAAAACATCCATCGTATTAATCGGCCTCTTGGCCCTTAAACAACCAACAGGGTAACTCAGAACCCTATAAGGAATTATCTTATTTAAAAAAAATAGTTATTTAATACATCTTTTACTAAAAAATTTATATTTATTAGGTTCCAAACATGTTAAACCTAACCAGTAAGCTATCAAAAATAAATAAACATACTTACCGCACCAATTTGATTAACATAAAATTACATCAAGAATAACTAGATTAATTTACATGCCACTTTTTATTTAGAAAAACAAATATTGATTAATTATAGATTTACATTTTTTACTAATATCCATCAAGAACAAAAATCTAAAAAAATCAATCACAAATATCACACTATCTTACATATTAAGAAGAAAAAACATACGATCCATATCAATTACTTTATCTGATTAAAAATTTATTATGTGAATTCCATTATGATCTTGTGGGATATACCATGATAACTATATAGTTGCATATAGTAGAAAAGATAAGCAACAAATCCCCTACCCCAAATGGTTCTTGACGTTATTTATATAAGAACGAGCCATAAAATGAGTTACGATCTTCTCCCCTATGAAAAATGTGTCCATCCAAGGATGCAGAGACACCACCACACTGGTCCCACCCAAGAAAATTCCATTTGGAGCATAGATAAAGAGTACCACAGAAGGTGAAGGACAAACTGAATGAGATGAATTCAAAAGAATGATGATTGATTATAACTTATATTGGAGACGGATCGATACTTCTTGGTTGCATCAAAACAGAGTGGAACCAATAAAAGGATAAATGATTGATTGTTCAACTCCTACGAGGTGGAGTGAAATGTTAGAGCATCTCACAACCAAGAACAAGGAGGAAGAACTATAGAGAAAGATATATCGTCCCTTTAGAATATTTAATGGGGTAGTTGTTTATCATAGACTAGATTTTCCATTAAAATTGGATCACAATAAAACATGTGGTTCGACCAAGTAAAAGCATCATATTCCTTGGGAAATTAATATATGAGTTATGACTTTTGAATCGACCTTAGATTCCTTATAACAAGTGATTAAATGAATTTTACATAAAAGGAAACATCAAAGGGGTGAAATTGTAGGAAGTAGGAGACACTGTTCATGAACACAAAATTTGTCAAAGGAAATAGAGGCTACCGTTGGACCTCACAGTTCTGGAACCATTGTTCATGAAATAAAAATTTGAAAATGGAAATATATGCTACCATTGGACCTCACCATTTGGAAAACACTATACATGAACTCATGTTTTTGGAAAGGAAAAAAATAAGAAACCATTGGAACCTCCCCGTTCTAGATACATAGTTCATGAATGCAAATTTTGACAAAGGAAAGAGGTCACAATTGACACCTCACCCTCAGAACCTCATCATTTAACTGTTCACATAAAGATACTGATGACATTGTTCACATAAGTTCATTGTTGCGCTATTCACCTAAGGCTACAGATGACAATGTTCACCAAAGGATGCCGAAATATTGCTCACCCAAGGCTACCGATGACACTGTTCACCTAAGGCTTCAAATGACATTGCTCACCTAAAGCTACTTATGCACTATTAACCTAATGCTACTCATGCACTATTCACCTAAGGCTATTGATGACACTGTTCACATAAGGTTACCATTGAACTATTTCCCTAAGGGTACCGATGACACTGTTCACATAAGGATATCGTTGCACTATTCAACAAAGGTTACAGAAGAAACTGTTCACATAATTTCACTGTTTCATTGTTCATATAATGTTAGCAGTGAAAATATTCACATAATATCACCGTTGGAACTATTCACATTGGTCTACCATCAGAACTATTCACAAGGATACCATTTGAACTTTTCACAGAATTAGAAATTTGGAAACTTTTTGGGGGATAAGTCACCTTGACCTCTAGGAACACCTCAAAAAATAGATTTTCTCAAAGGAATTGACTAGAGAGGTCCATTCCATTACATCAGATACCTCTTAAAATATTATCATCCTTGATAATTCAAAACCAACCTAAAAGGAAACAAAAGAGAAGTATAAACATCACCCATAAATATACCAATCAAAAGAGGGCACGACATAGGAGGAAACCCAAGATTTCCATCTCATAAACACGGAAGGTCTATAACCACAAAGGGGAAATCATTACATGAAAAGAGTTAAACATCAAACAACTCTGGGTACTGAGCACATATCTGTGACTCATGTTCCTACGTACTCTCGTCCATCCCACTGTGTCTCTACAAGACATGAACCAACAGAATAGAAATCCCTCAAAACACATTCATAATGCGGTCATGGATCTCCAAATGTATCTCCTCAAAGGTTTCATCATTGTTAACATCAATATCTCCCCAATCGATGAAGTGGGAGTCATCACAAAGATAATGACAAAGCTGTGATACCTGTAAGACATTGTGTATCTTGCTCATCTATAGTGAATGTGCTTCTCGATACGCCACAAAATCTGACACGATCTAACACCTCTAAAGGCCCAACAAACCGGGGATAATTCTTACTCCCAATACCAAACCATCACTAGCAACAACGAGGAGTCACCTTCAGAAACATGTGATCCACAAAACAAAACTGTAAGGGTCTCCTCCTTTGAACGTCACATGATTTCTGACAACCATGCAATATCTTTATCCTCTCCCAAATAACCAAAACCATATTTTTTGCATTATTCACTAGTTATTGTCCAATAATTCTCCACTCTCTGACCCCAGTCCAGCAATATAAAGAGTAGAATAGCTAGCCATACATGGCTTTAAACGACACCATATCGATGGTGGAGTGTAAAATAATGTTGTAAGCGAACTCAACCAAGGTTAAATTCCTCATCTAAAAACCTCCAAACTACAAGACACAAGAGCATAACATGTATCTAAGAGTATGGATTGTCTTCTATGTCTGACCGTCCATAGGGGGATGAAACGAAGTGCTAAGGAATAGTTGATAACTAAAAGAATTTTGGAGACCACTCCACACCCTATAGTTAAAATGATGATCTCGATCAGAAATGATCAACCTTGAAACTCCATGATCTTTCACCACCTCCTCCAGATATTGCCTCGACAAAACATCCACTGAGCTTCACTCTTTGATCACTATGAAGTGGGATGATTTAATTAGACAATCCACTACCACCCAAAAAACATCATGTCCTCCTAGATCTTGAGAAAAACCAATAACAAAGTCCATTGAGATATCCTCTCACTTCCACTGAGGAACACCTGATGGCTGGAGATGACCACTAGAAACACATTGTTCGACCTTCACATTCTGGGAGACCAAACATCGAGATACAGACTCTGAAACTGCACGCTTTAGCCCAGGCTACCCAAAATCACTATTACAGGCTTGGTAAATGTTTTTTATGCCAGGATGCACCACTGATGGTGAACTATGAAACTATATGAGAACTGTCTCACACATCTCCAGTGGGACAAAAATCCTTCCATGGTACAACAATCAATGTTCATCTTTAGTCCAATGATCATGGGCCTCACCAAAAACAACTTGGTCTCTCCAGACCTTCAACTCATGATCCCCCAACTAGGACTCTTCCACCTGCTACACTAGAGATGACTTCATCTTCATCTGAAAAAGACAACGTCTACCCCCAGCTTCACCCATATTAAGATGTAATGATGATAGTTCTTCCGTTACTCTTCATGAGTCACTAGATTCATTCACTACATCACGACGTGACTTCTGACTCAGTGCATCAGCTACAACATTCCTTTTTCCAGGTGTATATGATATTTAAAAGTTGTATTCCTGTAAGAACTCCATCATCCGATGGTGTCTTAAGATTAATCCATTCTTGGAGGATATTTACATCAGGCTCTTATGATCGGTGAAAACCAAAAAGCGCTCACAAATGAGGTAATGTCTCCACCACATCAGAGAAAACACCACTGCTACCAAATGAAGATCGTGGGAGGCATATTTATGTTCATGGGGAAGTAACTGCTATGAACTATAAGAATTAACTGATCATTGATACATCAGAACACAGCCTAACCCCATATAAGAAGCATAGTAGAAAACATCAAACTGAACTCCCTTAGCTAGAAGACAATGAACTGATGAACTTACTAACTTATCCATTAGATACTCGAAAGATTTCTACCACTGATTAGTCTATATTTATGCCCGATCATTCATGGTCAATGATATCAGAGGGGTCAAAACTCGAGATAAATTGGCTATGAATATCTTGTAGTAGCCTGCAAATCCAAATAAAACTTCACACCTCTTGTAAAAACCCGAGATTTTATGAGAATTATTATTTTTAATTTATTTGATGTCTTTTCTTGTAAGCTACACCAAGATTATCTTGTGCTATATGAAACACTGTATTAGCATGCAGTATATGCCACACTATTCTTGGATCGTGTTATACACAATTTCAAGTTCGTTTTGTGGAAATTATTCTTCACAACATTAGGTATAGATTTTGTTTAATGTATAAATGAAAAAAAAAGTGTTGAATATGTTATACACAACACTAAACAGATCTTTCACTACACGCATCCCTGACTTGGCTTGCATTACATGCAATCAAGACCTTCTTCGATAGTGTGTGTAGTACGCAATACTATGTTTCTCTAAATGAGATATTATTATAATATTATTATGAATTAGCCGTTATTAATTGTATTACCCACTTTTTGAAATTTTATGAATTTTATCATTCATAATGGACTTCATTTGTTGATTCGGAATATCGAAATTATCCTAGGGTGAATTTTTGGTATTTTTCTGAAAAATTTAAATTTTTGATGAATAGTGAAAACACTAGGTTACAATTTAAAAAAATGACTTTTTATATAAATAAATATTTATTTTATTTAAATTTATTTTAGGTAAAAATTGATAAATAATACCTATATATGTTCAATTAATTCATTGGAGTCATATTATAATAATTTTAGACATATAAAAATTTTATTGAA
Organism: Viscum album; assembly: GCA_963277665.1. NCBI lineage: Eukaryota > Viridiplantae > Streptophyta > Magnoliopsida > Santalales > Viscaceae > Viscum > Viscum album. The sequence goes on from OY728145.1 coordinate 1,899,288,699, forward strand.
CTTTTCACCGCCTTTTACCCACCTCCTAGGAGTGTTTGAAAATTTACATTAAACTTAATTTTACAGCTTCTGTTAGTGGAATTTCGAAAATACGAGAGACATAGTTAATTTCAAGGATTAAAATGTGGCTCAATAAGATAATAATAATTTTTTGTGAATAGAAACTTTTTACTTTTATTTACCACGGTTTAAAATAAATTGGGTAATTAAGGGTAAAAATGATATTATTATTACCCTAACACAAGTATTAATCCTATTGGATAAGTATAATTCGACCAAAAACAACCTTAGGAATATAATACTATCATTTAGGTCCACTTGTATTACATTAGGAAATTTATTATTATTTTATATAAAATAGAGTTAAAATAGTTAAAATCAATGTTTAATAACTAAAACATTTTTAATATAGGGTTATACATAAGATAAATTAGACTAAAAATATAAATTAGAAAGATAATAATATTTCCTACCTAATGGTATTTTATTTCTAATTTTTATACATTAAATAATTTAATATATTTATGACACAATGGTGATGCAGTAATTACCTAAATAATGAAATATTAAAATAATTGATATTATAAATACCCAAATAAATGTAATTTGATACTTTTTATGAATTAAACTAATTTTATAGGTTAATATGACATGTTATTAGTGATTTTATTATCTTTTTTAGAACTAATCATGTTGTTATGATTTTCACAAAAATCTGGTACCAACTAGTGTCAAAATTGACATAAAATAGTTTTTAAAACAAATATTATAATATTAATTGTTATTTTATTCCTAAAAATATATGGTTCGGAAAATTTCTAAGATAGAGATATATATATTAATAATGAACCACTTCGGGTTCTTTGGGTTTGTTATAGTAAGTTTATTAACCATATAGTGTAAGAAAACAAAAAGGCATGGTAAAAGTTAAGTTATTTAACGTAGAGTTAAATATAAATCATAAGGATGAAATATTAACCTAAACTTGTCTAAAACATATTGGTTGAGAGTAATTATACCCATACCTGACTTTGTTTCAAAATAAATCAATTTGGAGCTATTAAAACCCGAATATGATTTTACTATAAAATAATATTTTACGTTTTTCCAAAGGTGCCCCTCTCCTCCCTTATAAAAAGGGCACCCCTTCCCTCTTCTCTTCACACCCTTTCGAGCCTTGAATCTCAGCCAAAACCTGCCCATTTATCTTCTACAATTCCCTAGAAACATTCTGGAGGATTTGGTCTTCTCATAAGACAAACTCTACTTTCTTAAGAGAATTCTTAATGGAGGTGGGTCGAAGAAGAGGTAATCTTTTCTTCCGATCCTCTCATGTTTCTTTCTTCTTTTACTTCCTATTATTTAATTGTTTCTTTATAAAGTAATAAAATAAGTATTACTTATATATTGATATATTATTATAAATATAAAACAACCCTATTTCATCTTCTATCCCTCCTACGGAAAATGAAATCACCGCACTTGCGTACGCACAGAATACCTTTTCCACGACGTGGTGTAATATATTTTCGACCACCACCTTACTTTGGTGGGTATAATCGGGTAAATAAATAACTATATATGATTATTGTAAATTGATATTTATTATGAAATATTATAGATACACTTCAATACAATTCCATTATCAGGGGAATGATATCATCGCTCATGCGAACGTACGGACTACCGTCTCCACGACGCGATGAGATTCATTCTGCATGTTAACCATTCATGAATGATTATAAAGTATATATAATTAATAATAATGAAATATATGACATAATAATTATAATGTATTTATGAATATATATATGTATGTCATCTACTAAATTCCATTAAATTCAATAAGGAAACGAAAACAGCGTTCATGCGTATGTACGACATACCGTCTCCATGAATGGTGTATTTCATTACATTTATCGATCTATCATATATATGTGTGTATATTATGAATATATATTATATATAAATCATGTTTTAAATTATTAAATTAATTAAATCAGGATATAAATAATAATATCAAGAATAAAAAGTCGAAACACGTACAATAAATGAAACGATTTTACCGAAATTGCTTCTTTTTCATCAAATTTACAAAAGAACGGGTAATATAAAATCATAAGTAAACCATATATGATATCATAACAATGAATATGATTCTGTAATAAGTCAATGTCAATATTTTAATCATTATACAGGATGTTTAGATACATACAAATCATATCGGACATAAGATAAGGGATAATTATTCCAATCTCATTCTTATCTAAGATTGTTTATTCGTAAGTATTTACTAGAGTTATATTTATCATTCATGTTCCTATATTCTAAAAATGGTTTCATTTATGTTTAAAGTAATTTTTACCCATTTTTTACTTTTACTACATGGTATGTAAGGAATCATTCTTTTTTTTACGTTACGAGGTACTTTTTTATCTTTTCTGGAAAAAGTACGAGAAGAATGTTTTTTTAAACTTATATGACATGAACGGATTTTTACGGTTTTATAAAACCTTATTTTCACGAATATTAATCTAAAAGATTTCATGAATATTTACAAAAATATCATTTTCATTTAAAATTTCATTTCATTTTTTGAAAAGAAAATTTTGATGAAGAAAGGATATTTTCCTCAAGAATTCATTTCAAGTGTTTTATCAAAACCATTTTCCATATAAGATGACATTATTTCATATGTGTATGTTTCAAGTATAATGTCTCTATGATTAACATGGTTTCAAATTTCTTATAATGAAATATCCATTTGTTTTATATGGATTATGTGATGATGGGATGATGTTTTTGAAACCCATTTTATTCTTTGGGTTATGATGAATGTTTTATGTTTATTTTGTGGAACAAGTAAGAATGATTTTATTTTGAGATGGGTGGGACCAATATCTCCCTCCAATTAATTGGGTAAAGATTTATATCTCATGAGATCGACATGGATGGAATGGTAAGTTAATCTGGTTCAGTGATACAGGACTAGAACGAGGAGTGAACTCAATTCAGAAAGGGACTTTGTCCACTAAGATGGTCTTGGTAGCAATGACTTGGATACTATGGAAATCATATCATGTTCTTAATAGTTTTCCACAATTACATGTTTTATTCACATGATATTTTTTCATGATTAATGTTCTTTTATGATATATGCCTTACGTAATTCCTAGATTTATGTCTTTGTTCAGGATTTTGATGTTTAGATTTTATGTTCAAGTTTTTGCATTCAAATATTTATGGATTGTTTTATGTTCTCTATGTTTACCCTTACTGAGCATTTGAGCTCACCCATTTTATGTTTTCTTTTCCCTAGGATTTAAAGAAATGTTTCAGGTATGAAAAAAAGGGGAAGATCTTTATGGGAGATGTTGAAGATCTTTCACCACAATTAGAAGATTATATTCCGAGTTTCAAAAGACACTAAACTATTACGGTCCTTGTGTGTCTTTTTTTGTTATGTATTAAGTATTCCACAAAATTATTGTAATGTCCATGTATGTCATGATTTGGGTCTCTACAGTTGGTATCGAAGGAAATGTTTAGTTAACCTTTAGAAACTAGGATGTGAAAACTTTAGTGAAATCCCTAGAGATATTTATAAGGTATGTCTAGGGATGTCTCTAAGGTTAAATATACATATAAGTTATAGTCCTAGTATTATGGTAACAATTGTAGAATTAACCCTAAGATGTTATATATTGACGGTACTCCCCCTTTATTATGTTGTTTTCCCTAGCATGATTTTTGACTCTCACACTATTCTTTTTGGGTTTTATAAAATGGCTGGAAATAGGAAGATTCGCGATAATGGAGGATATGATGGACAATGGAATGATATTATTCATGAAAACCCAAATGAAATGGGATTTGGAAGTCCAAACATCGTTATTATGCCTAATCAGAAATCTCATAATATGATCAATAATATCAACATTGGTAAGATTCCCGACTCAGCTAATAAGAGAAAGATGGAGTTTCATGATGATCATAGAGGAAAGAAAGTTCAATTTCTCTCATGTAAATCATGTGGGAAGAGGAATCAAGGAGAACATTTCACAGGAACTGGAAGATGCTTTGGGTGTGGAAAAGAAGGACACAAATCCATTAAGGGAAAAGGAAAAGGTTTAGTTAACACCATGGAGAAGGATAATGGTATTGCTACGACATCAACAATGATTAGATGTTATAAATGTGGAATGAATGGGAATTATGCAAACCAATTCCCTAAGGTAAAATTTCATGAATAGAATCAGTATGGTCATATAGTTAGTATTTTTGTGGATGATAATGAGGATACTAAAAATGATATATGATATGAAGAAAGTGTTGTAGCTTGGTCAATGGTTTAAGAAGTTAGTGGAATGTTTTATGTTTATCAAGAGTTATGTTGCATAGGTAATGGTACTATGGAATAAAGACACATCTAATAATTGTTACACTGTTTTTTTTCCTAAATTATTTGAATGTTTATGTTGAATGGTATCGGTAACCATGAAAGGTTATTTAGATATTTTTGGAAATAAGATGATATGTTCATAATGAATGTATAGGGAGAAAACAATGTGTTTGATAGTATTCATGAGCTCATGATTGATATAAGGACTAAGTGATATCATCGTTTGAGTATATAGAATTTTTGAGAATTTGGTATGTGGAAAGAGTTAACTTTTAACTGCATTCATGTTTTCACTAAGGTTCAATGTATATTCATTTTTCAAGAAATTAAATTATTAAGTAATTCACATGTTTGGAATGTGACCAAGAAGATATATCATATGATAAATGATGGTATTCACGTTCTTGTCATTTGACCTTTCCAGTAATCGTTTTCTTTATAATATGAGATTTGAAAGATGTATTTTAGAGAAGTCTAAAGATTAAAATGGGTTATGTAGGACATCAGATAGTATTTTTTAAGGCTATAACTTTTTGTTATAACAGTATTGTTTTAGAAAAAGGACAAACCATAGGATGGGCGACAACCCGTCGCGTCGGACAAGGCTATGGGAATCGAACCCAAATCCAAAGTGCGACTGTCCTTTATTTCATACTATTGGCCTACAGGATGTCCCTGGTTAGTAGAAACTAGGTTTATTATATTATGCTCTGTGATAGATGAAGTATAAGTCCATTTTTGGAACCATATACGATTAATCTCACCATACGATGGACTTATAACTTTTGCTAACCTTTTGTATGAGACAGATAGAATGACCCATCATTCTATCAAATGATCTACTAACACTTCAAGAATGACAAATTCAACTTCACTTCATTAAGAGATGAGGTGGAAATTTTTCATGGAACAAACAACTGTGAGATTGTACTGAAATAAAGTAAGTATTTCTTCTAATTCATCAACTTTAGGGAAAAGATCTTGAAAACCAAAAATGTTTTCCTAGTGTCCTCATACACGATGAATCAGATGGTAGCTTAGATCATCACAAATTTATGGCTTTGTGATTGTTAGATTTTTCATAGCCATGTTCTCTACCACTCTTCATCATAAATTGAAGGTTATATTTCTCTTCCATATCCATATTTTCACCTATGTTATCCTATGTAGAAACCCAATGATTAGTTATTTTGGGTAACTGTTATGTTTTATACTTTAGTTTTTAAAGTTAAGTTTTGGTATTACTTTTTACGATGTGGGTTTCAATTAAAGAAACTTTCAAGTAGAAAACCATTTATAACCCTGACGAATTTCGAGGGAAAAATTCATTTTATGGGGGGTAGAATGTAACAACCCGGGATTTTGTGAAAATTATTATTTTTAATTTCATTGATGTCTTTTGTTGTATGCTACACCAAGATTATATTGCACAATAAACAACACCGTATTAGCTTGCAGTATATGCAACACTATTCTTGGATCGTGTTATACAAAATTTCATGTTCATTTTGTGGAAATTATTCTACACAACATTATCTATAGATTTTGTTTAATGTATAAATGAAAAAAAGTTTTGAATATGTTATATGAAACACTAAACAGAGCTTTCACTACACACAACCCTAACTTGTCTTTCATTACACGCAATCAAGACCTTCTTCGATTGTGAGTGTAGTACGCAATACCAAGTTTTACTAAACTAGATATTATTATAATATTATTATGAACTACTCGTTATTAATAGTAATACCCACTTTTTGAAATTTTATTAATTTTATCTTTCAAAATGGACTTCATTTTTATATTCGGAATATCAAAATTAGCCTAGGGTGAATTCTTGGTATTTATCTGAAAACATTAAATTTTTGAGGAATAGTGAAAACACAAAGTTACTATTTAAAAAAACCGACTTTTTATATAAACAATTGTTTATTTTATTTAAATTTATTTTAGTTCATAATTGATACATAATACCTATATATGTTCAATGTAATTCATTGGAATCAATTTATAATAATTTTATATTTATAAAAATTTTGTTGAACTTTTCACCGTCTTTTACCCACCTCCTAGGAGAGTTTTAAAATTTTCATAAAACATAATTTTACCACTTTTGTGAGTGGAATTTCTAAAATCCAAGAGACACAGTTAATATCATGTAGTAAGTTTTGGTTTAATAAGATAATTTTTTTGGGTGAATAGTAACTTTTCACTTTTATTTACCACTGTTAAAAGTAAATTTGGTAATTAAGGGTAAAAATTATATTATTATTACCCTAACACAAGTCCAAATTCGATTGGTTAAGTATAATTCGACCAAAAACAACTTTATTAATATAATATTATCATTTAGGTCCTCATGGATTAGATTAGGACATTTATTATTATTTTATTTAAAAAAGTGATAAAATAGTTAAAATCAAAGTTTAATAACTAAAACATTTTTAATATAGGGTTATACATAATATATATTAGACTATAAATATTAATTAGAACGAAAAAAATATCTCCTACCTAATGGTATTTTAATTATAATTTTTATACATTAAATAATTTAATTTATTTATGGCACAATGGTGATGCAGTAATTACCTAAATAGTGAAATATTAAAATAATTGATATTATAAATACCCAAATAAATGTAATTTGAGACTTTTTATTAGTTAAAATAATTTTATAGGTTAATATGACATTTTAGTATTGATTTAATTAATGTTTTTCGAACTAATCATGCTGTTATGATTTTCACAAAAATCCAGTACCAAATTGTGTCAAAATTGACATAAAATAATTTTTAAAACAAATATTGTATTATTAATTTTTATTTTATTCCTAAAAATCAACGGTTCTCTCTAATGACATATATAAGGATATATATATTAATAATGAACCACTTGGGGTTCGTTTGTCTTGTTATTGTAAGTTTATTAACCATATAGTTTAAGAAAACAAAAAGACACGGTAAAAGTTAAATTATTTATCTTAGAGTTAAATATAAATAATAAGGATAAAATAGCAACATAAACTTGTCTAAAACCTATTGGTTGATAGGATTTAGACTCATCACCATCTTATATTCTAAATAAATTAATTGGGAGATATTAAAAACCGAATATGAATTTATTATAAAATAATATTTTAAGTTTTTTCAAAGGTGCCCCTCTCCTCCCTTATAAAAAGGGCACCCCTCCCCTCTTATTTTCACACCATTTTGAGCCTTGAATCTCAGAAAAAACCTGACCATTTCTCTTCTCCACTTCCCTAGAAACATTCTTGAGGTTCTGGTCTTCTCAAAAGACCAACTCTTCTTCCTTAATAGAATGGTTAAAGGAGGTTCGTCGAAGAAGAGGTAATCTTTTCTTCTGATTATCTCAAGTTTCTTTCTTCTTCTACTTCCTCTTATTTAGTTGTTTCATTATAAATTAATAACATCAGTATTACTTATATACTAATATATTATTATAAATATGAAACAACCCTATTTTACCTTCTATCGGTCCTACGGAAAACAAAATCACCGCTTGTGCGTACGTACAGAATACCCTCTCTACACCGTGGTGTAATCTGTTTTCGACCACCACCTTACTTGGATGGGTATAATGGTGTAAATAAATAACAATATATGATTATTATAATTTTATATTGATTATGAAATATTATACATACACTTAAATAAAATTCCACGATCATGGGAATGATATCATTGCTCGTGCGTACGTACGAACTACCGTCTCCACGACGCGATGAGATTTATTCTCCAAGTTAACCATTCATGAATGATTAAAAAGTATATATAATGAATAAAAATGAAATATATGACATAATAATGATACTGGATTTATTTATATATATATATATATATTTATTTCATCTACTTAATTTCTTTTAATTCAATAAGGAAACGAAAAGATCATTCATGCGTACGTACGGCCTAACGTCTCCATGAACGATGTATTTCGTTCAATTTATCGATATATCATATATATATGTGTATATGATGAATATATATTATATATAAATCATTTTTTACATTTTGAAATTAAGTAAATCAGGATATAAGTAATAATATCAAGAATAACAAGTCGAAACACGCACAATAAATGAAACGATTTTACCCAAATCGCTGCTTTTACATCGAATTTACAAAAGAATGGGTAAAATAAAGGCATAAGTAAACCATATATTATTTTATAACAATGAATATGATTATGTAATAATTAAATGACATTATTTAAATCATTATACAGGAGGTTCTGATACATACGAAGCATATCAGATATAATGTAAGGGATAATTATTCCAATCTCATTCTTATCCGAGATTGTTTATTCGTAAGTATTTACTGGGGTTATATTTATCATTCATGCCCCTATTTAATAAAAATGGTTTCATGTATGTTTAAAGTCCTTTTTACCCATTTTTGTCTTTTACTACAAGGTATTTAAGGAATCTTTCTTTTATTTACGTTATGAGGTACTTTTTTTTACTTTTCTGGGAAAAGTACGAGAAGAATGTTTTTTTAACATATATGTCATGAACATATTTTTATGGTTTTATAATGCCTTATTTTCACGAATCATACTCTACAATATTTCATGATAATTTTAATACAAATTTTTTTCTTTTAAAATTTCATGGTATTTTGTGAAAAGAAAATGTTGAAGAAGAAAGGATATTTTCCTCAAGAATTCATTTCAAATGTTTTATCAAAACCATTTTCCATCTAAGGTGACATTATTTCATATGTGTATGTTTCAAGTATAATTTCTCTATGATTTACATGGTTTCACTTTTCTTAGGATGAAATATCCATTTGTTTTATATGGATTATGTGATGATGTGACGATGTTTATGAAACCGATTTTATTCTTTGGGTTATGATGAATGTTTTAAGTTTATTTTGTGGCACAAGTAAGAATGTCTTCATTATGAGATGGGTGGGAACTATATCTCCCTCTAATGCATTGGGTAAAGATTTATATCTCACGAGATAGACATGGCTAGAACGGTAAGTTAATATGGTTCAGTGATACAGGACTGAAATGAGGAGTGAACTTGATTCAGAAAGGGAATTTTTCCACTAATATGGTCTTGGTAGCAATGCATTGGCTACTATGGAAATCATATCATGTGCATAATGGTTTTCCACAATTACATGTTTTATTCCCATGCTATTTTATCATGATTAATGTGCTTTTATGATATATGCCTTACGTACATCCAAGATTTATGTCTTTGCTCAATATTTTGATGTTTAGATTTTATGTTCATGTTTTTTCATTCAAATGGTTTTGGATTGTTTTATGTTCTATATGTTTACCCTTGCTGAGCATTTGAGATCACCCTTTTTATGATTTCTTTTCCCCTGGATTTAAAGAAAGGTTTTAGGTAACAAAACAAAAAGGGGAAGATCTTTACGAGAGATTTTGAATATCTTTCACCACGATTAGAAGATTATATTCCGAGTTTCCAAAGACACTAAACTATTACAGTCCTTATGTGTCTGTTTTTTTATATATTTAATATTCTGCAAAAGTAATGTAATGTTCATGTACGTCAAGATTTGGGTCTCTACACCTCTGACAATATCTTATGGGATGGCCAAGACACTACTGCATCCATATTCGATGGATCCACAACTACATTCTACAGGGACACAACATGCCCCATGAAATGGACTTCTTGAGACCAAAACTCACACTTCAACAACTTCCCAAATAGATGATGTTGAAAAATATCTCGCAAAATGGGGTTATGATTATCTATATACTCCTCCTCAGAGGTTAAGTACACTAGGATGTCATTGATGAAAACCACCATGAACATTTCTAGGAACTCACGGAATATGAAGTTCATCAATCCCTTGAACACATATAGAACATTTGTCATGCCGACTGGCATTTAACGAACTCATAATTCCCATGACAACAATGGAATTAAGTCTTTGAGATATCCTCATCCTTCACATGCATATTATTATCTCTTGACTGCAAGTCGATCTTTGAGAACCAACATTAACCTTTGAGTTGATCGAATAAATAATAAATCCATAGAAGAGTATAGTGATTCATCACTGTCACTTTGTTTAAGAGATGATAATCAACACACAACCAGAAATTGTTGTCAGCCTTCTTCACGAACCAAACTGGTGTACTCCACCGTGACACATTCGGCCAAACAAAACTTCACTGTAACAGACCATCACGCTGTATATATAGAACATGTAATTCAAAAGGGCCATCCTATATAGAGACATATAGATAGGCTACACTTCTGGTTGTAGATCAATTCCAAAATCGATCGCTCATTGAGGTGTAAGGCTACAATATCTTCTGTAAATACATCAAGGTACTATTCTACAACCGTAAAAAACTCTATCTGCTCAACCTCTGATGAACTCAACAATATCTCATCCATCGGTGATGATAAGGATGAAACACGCTTATGACCCATCTGAGGGTCTCGCTCACCAATGAACATCATTGGCTCTCCATCCGCATCGAATAACACAACCTCCCTCTGATACCACTCTATTATGACCCCTCCCCACAAAGTGTACCCCTCCTGGGTTGGAAATGTGAGAAGGTAGATAAGGACCCCTGAGTCCCACCTCCAGTTGGCCCCGGGATGGCGACTAACACCGACTATATAGTAAACACTCAAATGGGAGGCATTACCCTCTAATATAACACATGCAATAGAGAGAGATAAGATAGACACCAACAATATCTAACACAAACATAAATACAAAATAAATCTCAAGTACACATATGTAATGTCCTGAAAAACAACAACAAATGATAGGGGAAAACTGGAGTTACCCAAATGAAAGTAAAAACAGTAGCGACCACGAAGCCCAAATAGCTCCTGAAACCCCAAGCTAGTAGAAACTAGATTGATCTCCAACCTTCTCCAAGTGACCTATAAAAATAGTTTATATAGAAATAGTGTGATTATAACAGTATACTCAAAAGGATCCTTCACCATGCCTCTCGTGCAAATGTAAAGAATGTGTGCTATATCATAGTGAACAAAAAGTGAAACAAACTCGTCACCTAAACAGGTATACAATGTTCCTAGCCTCTCCATGGAAACTCTCTCCAAGTAACACTTACAAGACTATATAAAATAATAAATAATATCAATAGTACCCCACTACATCTTCCCCACTGGTTTTACATATTTCCCCAACAATGCTCATCCTAAGCATTTGTAAAGACCCAGATTTTTTCCATGTAATTTTCTAATTATATGGGAACATTACGAGTCCACAAAAATTGACGGCGCATGATTCTGAGGCCTGATTTTCCACGAATGAATTTCTAAACTATTTTTATGGTATGTTTAGTAAACGTGGGAGCCTTTTTTTTTTTGTAACTTTTAAATTGATGCTGGGAATTGAAATTTGAGGACACCATTAAACTCGTAGTGCCAGTATTCACTTAAGGAGACCTTCACCTCGACCATAGTTGGTAAAGGGTGAATGTTAGTTTTCATGATTTTCGTGAAATGAAAAATAAAATAAAAGAACAAATTTTATTTTATTTTAACCTCCCATTTGGATGCTTGGTGGTGTGGACCATCTAAACTAGAAAACCACCAAATTGAATTATAGTGGTGGGGACCACCCAAACCCCACTTTAATGTGGGGACGTCTCTTGGAATCCTCCCATTTAATTGTGCCAATGAAATAAATTAGATTGTCCCAATTAATTATGCCAACACAATATAATTAAATGTTCTAATTAATTGTGCCATTTATTAAAATGTTCCAACATTAATTTGATGAAGTTATTATATTATCTCATCATTACATTTGGGAGGATTTGATGGAAAAATGGGAGAACATAGAGAATCTATTCCTTCAACGAAGAACACTCTCTCCAATGAAGAACACACTCTCCAATGAAGAAGACACTTTCAAACAAAAAACTCCCTATACAACGAAGAATGCGCTCTCCAACTAAAAACACCCTCTCTAATTAGGAATGTCTTCAACGACAATGGACTGACGTATATCATTCCCTCCTCACTGACGTCAACGAACCGTAGAGGTAGGGTTTTTGGTTGATTTATACCCCCTTACACCATTCTTATAGACCCCTTGATTCAATAAAAATATATCTACATTATAAAGTTCAAATATTGAGGGTGTGGACCAAATGAACATGGCCGAACCTATCCAAAAATCATTGTGGTGTATGTTTCATTCTTCACAAAGGAAGAGGATGGTGACTGGTGCCGGTGAATGGCACCAGTGGGACTTAGGACCAGTGGTTGGCACTATGGTCAGCCACAAAGAAGGCGGTGGAATGATGGCGATGTCGGAGAAGAGTCGTGGCCGCACAACCAGAGAAGAGCTGCTGCCCGTCGGCTACCTTGGAGCAGGGGTAGCAGCCGACCACCCAAAGGAAAATTAGCGCGTGACCACATGGCCCGGTGGAGAAGAGTCGCGGACATGTGTCATGGTGGTGAGGTGAGGAGTAAGCGGCTTGATACTAGCTGTCAGTGGGGGTGCAGCGTGCGGGGAAGACTAGCCATCCGGTGAGTCGGGGAGATGAGTGGTCCGGCCTAGCGGACCACAACGCGGGCCACCGAGTGGGCTGGGCTGCACCAGTGGGCTGGGTCAGGTCGGATCTACGGCTGGACCTAGGTGAGGTTGGGTCGACCAGAACCGGGTTGAGATAGCCTAGGCGGGGTTAGGCTGGGTCGGTCTAACTGGGATAGACCAGACCCAGACCAACTTCTACCCCTTTTCTTTCATTCGGCCATATCTTGAGCCAGAGGCATTATTTTGGAAAAACTTTCATGGCGTTAGAAACCATGGATCGAGAGATACCTTTTTCTATATTCCACTAGAGATTTGGATAATACAGGGGTATTGCAGGGTTGGATTGAACATGAATCCAACATGTCCCTCAGGACTAAAAGGCTAATAAAATATAGACCAGGCATCCGATTGACTCGATGTATGTTGCGTTGATACCCCTTTTATGTGGCCTCCATTTCAGATTCTTCTTCATGGGACTTCATTCTAGATTAAGTATTCTATGTGTGTATTGAGGAGCGGACCCTCTCGAAATCATGTGAGCCTAGCGTTGGAACCATGTAACTTGCTGTAACATGAGAAATGGAACCTATGTGGGACAATTCTTTTGTATCCATTGCGGGTCTGTATTCGAGAGCCTCACTTGTATCTGGTCTAGGAATCCATGTGGGACTACTCTAGGATCCTATGTGGTTCTGCTGTTCTAGGATCTTATGTGGGTCTGATGAATTAGGATCTTATGCGGGTTTGATGATTTAGGATCCCACATGGGACTGCCTCTTAATAGAGAAAGATGATTCATAAGTTAAATCTTATCATCTTTAATACCATACATAAGTTATATCTAGTGTGAGCCGAGTCTTTACCTTTGTGGTAATCATCAATGTGGCATACCTTTTTGGTAATTACCTTCGTGGTGATACCATTGTGGTAATCTTCTATGTGGTGTAACTTTTTGGTACATACCTTCGTGGTGCTACCTCTTTGGAATTCATCTCTGTTGCGTACCTTTGTGCCACTTACCTTAATGGTATTCCATCCTTTGTGGAACAGTTGAACTCTGGGATTTTGCGTTGGACCCTATGCTTCCTCCTGATTGAGATTGGTATTCTTGATAACTTAGGTATATGTATGGTCATATACCTATGTATGGTTGTCAATTAATTCCATGATTTGTGGTTTATCCTTTGTGGATTTTGTGAGACCTTTGAGTGTCTCGGGGTCCCTAATGAGTATAATTATAATCACCTCTTCAAGTGTTATGCCAGCCCCTTATTGTTTTTGGTGCAGACGACAGACAACACTAATGAGGGAGAGGGTAACAGGACTGGAGGTAGCTCGGAGGTAGACCTTAGATGAGGCATAATGCAGAGACAATCATTCGAGGGTTGTACCTACACATCTGGTAGGATCTTTGGTGGGTGTTCACTGGTGATTTTCAGCTTTCTTATACTATCTAGTTTTCTTGTACTTTTCAGTTGGGCTTGTATTCTAGCCCCTTTTTCATACAGTATACACTCTTTCAAATATATATTTTACTCATGTTCGTATCTGTTTGTGTTCTTGGTTGTGTGAGTTTATAGGTTAAAAAGGAAATTTATTCCCATTTTTAGGGAATACGACTTCTGTTCCCGTTGATATCCCCTGGCCTATAGAAGGCGGGCTTGGGGTAGTCACGTCACGGGCCCTAGAGAAAGGGTCATGACAAATTGGTATCAGAGGCATCGATTCTATCAATTAACAGTGGACTCTAATAATTTTATAACAATTGTGTTATTTGTAGTGAGAATGGTTATCAGTATAGGGAATCCATTGGTGGTGCAGTGGCTGACGTATCCATACACCAGGATGCTAACTTCTGATTTCTAACTCAGTGCATGAAAACGCAGATTGTGTGTGTGTTTTGAAAAGTTTTTTTTGTAAACTATTTGAGTCGTCTCATCAGGTATAACTTATTAACTGTGGTGCACCTATTTCTTTTCATGATTTCTCCATGCAGATAGCAAGTTAGGGTTCTGGGTGTAGTACGTAATAATGGCCCCCCGAGTGATGAGGCCTTGCTGTAGGGCCCTCTTTCAGAAGAGGGTCCAGTGGAGGCATGAGCGGTACCATTACACGTTGGGGCACCGATTCCACCAGACCCAGAAGTAGAGGGTGTATGACACATGAGCATGTTGTTTGAGTTCCAGTTCCAGAGGCCACACAGGTTCAGGGGTGAGATAGACACACAGGCAGTCGAGGATTGGATGGAGGCCATGGTGAGAGTCTTCCGATTGGTAGGGACACCAGTTGGTCCCATGGTGATCCTTACTGTCAGTTGTCTACAGGTAGCAATAGGCAGATGTTAGAGCATGATGATTCAGGTTCATGAAGAGCTGACACTTCTCTAGGAAGTCCTTGAGAGCCTATTCTTGGCAGAGTTTGTCCCAGCGACCATTCGCACAGTACGTATACAAGAGCTTCATCATCTGTAGCAGTGCAGCTTGACTGTGACTCAGCACTCAGCGAGGTTCACTAACATCTTACACTACTCCACTGATATGGTGCAGGACCCGTTCTTCAATGCTCGGACCTTTGAGTAGGGACTCAAGTGAGAGATCAATGGTTTGGTGATCTCACCCAGCATCACAATACATGAAAGGGTATTAGAGCAAGCCCTCTTAGGGGAGAGTTTTCTTACTGAGCAGTCACTAGCAGCGAGACCCACCAACATGCATCACATAGTGGGGTATTTTGAATCTGGAAGCTGACATATGTCATAGAGGTCCAAGAGGACCTGACCTACAGATGGAAAACCGCAGGATTCAGGGTCAATTGTGTGAGGCCTCGAAGACGGAGCCAGTAATGCGACGAGCAGGAATTGTTACAAATTCATAAAAAAGGGTCAGATGGCTTGTAAATGTCTGACCCACTATACAGAGGATCATTAGATCATCAAATGACACCCTATTAGAGACCGAGGTCCAACTAAGGATGTTCACAGGGAGCAGGAGGATGTGGCAGAGGAGATGGTTGTGCAGCTGGCAGTGGATGATGATTCGAGATGTTACCACCACCACCACTAGGTGGTCCACCCCGAACATAGGGAGTAGAAGGATAGGGGTGAACTCAGCTCCATGCATCCCATGCCTATGAAAACGGAACTCTAGATATGATACGAGGTACAATCTATGTCTACTGCACCATTACTACAGTACTTATAGACACACGTTCCATTCATTATTTTTTTGCCACCGCCCTTGTTTGGAGCTCTGAGATTCTGACAGAGCTGTTGGCTCTATTTTTATAGATAGAGACACCTACATGAGAGGATTAGATGATTACACACTAGTTCCGGTAGTGTGAGATTACAGTAGGAGGTGAGAGCTTCGGCTGGAATCTCTTAGTTGTGACGTCGAAGCCTTATGACGTCATAATGTGTATGGACTGGTTATCTACAGTCCATGCTCAGATTGACTCTCTTAGGTGCAATGTGTGGTGTGTCCGCATGGATGGGACTTGGATTATATTCACATGCATGAAGGGAGCTTTTGCAGTACTGGATGGTCCTATCAGGAAGAGAGTGCAACCGATCACTCATCAGTTTTCTAACATTACCCTCGGATTGGTTGATGTTGAGATTATGAGTTATCCTATAGTGGTGGACCAGTACGCGGATTTTTCCCTGATAATGTTCTGGGTCTACATCCTCGAAGATATGTGCACTTTTAAAATTACTTGTACCCCAGAATAGCCCCGATATCTACACCAGCATATCGGATGGATCTTGCGGTGCTTCGTGAGCTGCAGGTATAGCTAGAGGACTTATAAGGAACGGGTTCACCGACCTAGTGTTACTACTTGGGCAGCCCCGATTTCATTATCTAGGAAAGAGAATGGGAGCTTTAGACTTTGTTTTGACTATTAGCACCTGAACCAGGTGACCGTGAAGAATATGTACCCACCCCCAAGTTTTAACAACCCCTTTGATCGGGTGAAGGGAGCACGATTGTTCTCGAAGATAGACCTTAGATTAGGATATCACCAGCTCAGAGTGCATGACGGGGATGTGAAAATGACGACTTAAAGATGTCGGTACAGTCATTAGGAGTAGTTGGTTATGTCATTCGGCATGAAAAATGCTCCACCAGTGTTCAAGGGACTCATGCACATGATCTTTCAGCCATATCTAAATAACTTTTTGGTGGTCTTCATTGAAGACATACTGATCTACTCGGCTACTGTGGATATGCATTCCTATCATTTGCAGATATTTCTCAACACACTCCAAGAGAACCAGCTATATGGTAAGTTCTCGACGTGCTAGTTATGGATCCGAGATGTTCACTTTCTAGGATATTTCATCTCAGAGGCTGGAGTTGCGGTGGATCCAGTGAAGATTGTGGTGGTACTTGCTTCGAAACCACCCAGGACCGGGTTTTAGTAACTTTTAAACTGGTGATCAAAATTGAAATATGAGGACACCGTTGAACTCGTAGAGTCGGTATTATCCTAAAGAGAACTTCCCATCAATTGTAGTTGGTCAAGGGTGAAACTTAGATTTCATGTTTTTCGTGGAAATAAAAATAAAATAAAAGAACAACTTTTATTTTTTTTCAACTCCCATTTGGATGCTCGGTGGTGGGGACCACCTGAACTAAAAACCCCCCAAATTGAATTCTAGTGGTGGGGACCACCCAAACCCATCTTTAATGTAGGGAATTCTCTTGGAATCCTCCTATTTAGTTGTTCCAACACAATAAAATAAATTGTTCCAATTTATTATTCCAACGCAATACAATAAATTGTTATGATTAATTGAGCCATTTATTAAAATGTCTCAACTTTAATTTGATGAAGCTATTATATTGGCTCATCAATACCTTTGGGGGGATTACTTGGAAAAAAGGGAGAACTTGGAGAAACTATTTCTCCAATGAAGAACACGCTCTCCAACAATGAACGCACTCTCAAACGATGAACACACTCTCTAATGAAGAACTCACTCTCCAATGAAGAACACCCTCTCCAACGAGTAATTTCTGCAATGACAACTGTAGACACCGAAACAATTCGTAACTCATAATGGAAGTTTCAAAATGATGAAGAAAAGTCATATTCGGACTCGGAGGCTCGTTCTAGAGGAACCAGAAGTTTTGCACAAAATTAAAGATGCTTTGCGTGAAAAACTATTGGCCGTGCGAAAGGAGTCTGGGATTCGCGAAAGGAACCCGGCTCTGGCTTGCAATTTTGTGAGCCCGCACCCACGAGGTGCTCGTTTCCACACCGTCGTCTCTGGCACGCAGTATTTCACATGCCACCAAGATTCCGCAATGTCGGGAGCCAATAAATAGAAGGAGACCCCTTCCATTTCGGGGTTGTGGAATTTCAACCAGCACTCGTGCGTGAAATAGGACTCTCACGCATGCAATATGACATTCAGGTATTGACTCTTTTCACGCAACCATTCCCCATGATCCGCCTTTTCATGCAATCCCACTGGCTTTAATAAAATTGCAAACTCTTCAGGGTTCCTCCTTTGCACGCAATCCCTTCACTTGCGCGCAAAGTGGTCTAATTGCACACAACCCCTTAGTCGGGGGTGTCTATGCCTTAGGGTTCCACTGTTGCCGCTCACGATCAATTCACATCCCTTGCACGCAATCCCCCTAGCCGTGCACAATTCCTCTACCCTAATTTTGTGTCATCCTGTTGTTTTGCACGCAGATCTTCTCTTTGCGTGCAATCCCCAGTAATCCTTGCCATGACACCCCTCAGGTGCCTCACTGCGTATGCGCACGATTCCCTCCATACCAGGCATACACATCAAGCATTGTTTTCCCGTACGGCCTTCCAGGCTCGTACAAAGTAACCACAAGGTCCCTTGGGTGGTGTTTCCCATTGCATTGCTTTGACTCATGATCCTTCGCATAGGCACGCTAACAGCTATTGCTTCTTCGCATAGCCACGCTAACGTGGACCCTCGATGGTTCGCCCTGCGCCCCCCTTCTATACATCCTTGCTGATGCCTTCCCTCCCACAAGGGGTAGAGGGTTCTAGTTATGTAATCCCTAGGGGTGTGGCACGAACCCACCTCGTCTGAGCTGTAGGACATTAAACTGACAAGCACCTCATCCTAAACACATGACATTAAACTGTGATCTGACCCCGTGCCTCGCACGCAGGGTCCCCCTATCTTGGACATTCTTTAAACTACTTGTCTCCACAGGAATGGAATCTTCCTCACATGGAATGATATCCTCCCTTTTGGAGTGGCATTTGTCCACGGTGGATGGGCTGCCTCAAAGCATATGCCCCTAGCCTCTCTTGCGGAAGGTAGCACCCATGGACCTCCGTACTTCCCCACTGCCAAGGCCAGTAGAGGGAATGATAGGGAATGATGCATCTCTTTTTCTCAGTCCCAATTCACTCTCCCTCTATGCCTTGTCACACTTCGGGCCCCCATCCTGGAGTAAGTTCCGATACCAAGGGCCGCTCAACGTGTAAGCCCCTCTCCACTTCTCATGGACGCACCCTTAGTGACATGATCATCTAGTCCATGCTTCCTCTTGTTTCTCACACCGAGCATGACTCACGTGGGATTAGAGTGATCATCGACCATGACATCCTCTTATGGACTGCCTCAGAGCGTAAGCCCTTTCCCGGTGAACTATGTGGACTTTGATCCATGTCAAGGTCTGGTACGTAGGAAGCCTCCACGAGGTTCAATCCCACCACCCAGTTGTTCTGACACCCTTCTCGTCAGTTCACCAACACTGTGGGCCACCTCCGAGCGTAAGCCCCAATCCTCATCTCGCATGATGTTAAAATGTATTCCCTCGTCCCACATGCCGTTAAACTGTATGTTGTCCAACATGACGTTAAACTGTTTTCCTCATCCCGCATGACGTTAAACTGCTGTAAAAACCTGATATTTTATGATATGTATTCTTTTTAATTTATTTGATGTCATGTGTTTTAGGCTACAAAAAGATTATATTGTTCTATACGCTACACTGTATTAGCTTGAAGTATACGAAAAACTATTCTTAGATTGTGTTACACACAATTTCAAGTTCGTTTTATAATAGTCATTCTATGAAACCTTGATTGTATATATATATATATATTTAATGTATAAATAAAATATGGTTGGATTCTGTTATACAAAATAATAAAGGATTCTTTCACAACACGCAACCCTGACTTGTCTTTCATTACACGCAATTGCGACCTTCCTCGATAGCGTGTGTTGTACACAATACCAGGTTTTACTAAACAATCATGTATTATTATTATATTATAATGAACTAGATGTTACGAATAGTATTAACTAAATTTTTAATTTAATAACATTATTATTCATCTTACACATTTTCTAGAACATGGTATAAGAACAAAATAAATTTTTCGAGTAAAATAAGTATTTTTCAAAAAATGCAGTTTTGCCGCCTTTTGATGGTGCACCAGCTTTATATCTTGTTTTTGACATGTTTATAAGTTAAATTTTACAAAATAAAATTATTATTTGGAATCAGGATATAAAATTTTACCTTGGATAAATTTTTCATATTATTCTGATAACTTTCATATTTTAATGAATAGTAAAAACACGCTATAATTTAATTAAAAATAAATTCTTTCATCGTAATAACTTATGTGGTTAAATTATAATATTGAAAGGTTTTAAAGTATAAATAGAATATGTTTTTACCATTTAATATAATTTATGTCATTATCCTTCATTTTACATTGAATTCGTAGGTTAAATAAATTCAATCTTTTGCAATGTTTTAAACAAAAATCTGTTTTCTTTCGACAAGGGGATTAATTTTAATTTAATTTCTGAAACTTCTATGTATTTAATTTAGAAAAATGGATTCCATATTTGGAATCAATGGGTCCAAATTATATTAATAGACTACTTTTTATTTTTGGGCTTTATGAATAGTAACAACGGTAAATTTTATTTACCATAGTAATAAGTAAATTGTGTAATTAAGGGTAAATATAATATTATAAAATTATCCTAATACATGTCTTAATACAATTGGAAGATTAAAATTTCTCCTAAGTCATATTTGGGTCGAAATGGAATCCATTAGAACCCACTTGGAGGTGATTAAGACCTTTAGATTATTTTATTTAAAGGAAAGTGAAACATGTCTCACTCAACTTTAATAATTAAAGTATTTTTAATATAAGTTTATACAGAATATAAATTCGGTTATAAATACTCATTTGAAATATAAAATGTTTTTCTTTGTCATGGTAATTTATTTGTAATTTTTAAGAGTTATTTAATTACCTTATTATCTTATACATTAATGATCCAGAAATTATTTATTTAGTGACAAATCAATAATATAGTTTTTATTGAAATAGTAATACATATCAAAAGGCCCAAAAATCTGCTCAAAAATTATTATTAGTGTATATATAAACCCTAATCATCTCCTGACAGCATTGTTGACCATTTTTATCTTTATTAAGGCGATTATGACACTTATATTATATTATTTTAAATGATGCCAAAGTTGTCAACTTCATAATTTAATAAATATAACAATTTACATATAGTGATTTTAAGATGAAAAATTCGAGTAAAAGTATTATTGTGAAATTTAATAGATTTATATTAATCATAGGATTTTATTTTTAATTTTAATGAAAAAATAAGTATATTAAATAATTATACAAAAATGTTGTAGTAATTATTTTATTAAGAGATAAGCAAAATAAATGGTTTTAAAAATAATAAAATAAATATTATATGAACTATTTAATGTGCTAAACTACTTTTCCAGATACATATAACCTTGTATGAATCTATTAAAGCTTTTAGTTCGAACATATCTTCTTTATATATTTTATTTAAATTCAAATAAATGAATAGTGTAAAAATTCACACTATTGTTATTTTATAAAAATAACATATTATAAAATTGTTTAAAAATCACAAAAATATTTAACAATTATAAATTTAAATTTATATGGTCTAAAATGTTATAAAGTATCCAATTATGGACAATTCACAACAAATAAGTAATTATTTGTTATAATTTAAAATTTATAATGTTCTTATCACAAATAAAATTAAATTGATTAAATAAGGACAAATCAAGTTGATAATGTTTAAAATAAATTCCTAAAATTTCTAAATTTTTTTTATGATGCGATTACAACCCTATCTCATCTAATATTTGGATATGAGTCATTTTGGAAGTTTTAAAGTGGGGTTGGGAATTAATATAAACTAATATTTATTATATTTCCAAAGGTGCCCCTCTCCTCCCTTATAAAAGGGCACCTCCTACCTCTCTTCCTCACACCACATTGTGCCTTCAAGCTCAGCCAACCCATGCCAAATTATCTTTTCCACTTCCATATAAACATCCTAGAGGTTCTGTTCTTCATCAAAGAACAATTTTAGTTCCCTAAGAGGAGGTCTCAAAGTGGCGCTTCAAAGAAGAGGTAATGTCTGTTACCGATTTTTTCAACTCTATTTCTTCTTCCACTTGTTCTTCTTTATTTGTTTCATTATTAAGTAATAACATCAGTATAAATCATATACTGATATCTTATTATATGTATTAAACAACCCTATTTCACCATCTATCCATTCTACGGAAAACAAAATCACCACGCGTGCGTACGTATGGAATACCGTCTCCACGCCATTGTGAAATCTGGTTTTCCACCAACACCTTACATGGATGGGTTTAATGGTGTAAATAATAACTATATATGGTCATTATAACATCATACTGTTTCTGATATATTATACCATCCTCTCTAATTCTATTCAATAATTATGGGAACGATATCATCGCTCGTGCGTACGTACGGACTACCGTCTCCACGACGCGATGAGATTAATTCTCCATGTTAACCATACATGAATGATCATAAAGTTTATATAATGAATAATAATGAAATATATGAAATAATAATTCTACTAGATTTATGTATATGTATATTTATGTCATCTATTTAGTTTCATTCAATTCAATAAGGAAACGAAAACAGCGCTTATGCGTACGTACGACCTACCGTCTCCATGAATGGTGTATTTCATTCCTTTTATCGATCTATAATATATATATGTATATGATGATTATATATTATATATAAATCATGTTTTACATTCTACAATTATGTAAATCGGGATATAAGTAATAATATCAATAACGAAAAGTCAAAACACATATGATAAATGAAATTATTTTACCCAAAACGCTGCTTTAACATGGAATTTACAAAAGAACGGGTAATATAAAGTCTTAAGTGAAACATATATGATATCATAACAATGAATATGATTCTGTAATAGGTCAATGAAATTATTTAAATCATTATACAAGATGTTCAGATACGTACGAAGCATATCAGACATAAGGTAAGGGATAAATTTTCAATCTCATTTTTATCCGAGATTGTTTATACGTAAGTATTTACTGGGGTTACGTTTATCATCAATGACCATGTTTTCTAAAAATGTTTTCATAAAATGTTTACCATTATTCCATGAATATTTAAAGTCATTTTTACCCTTTATTGACCTTTTAACACATTGTATGAATGAAATCTTTCCTTTGGTTACCATATAAGGTACTTTTTGACATTTCCGACAAAAGTACGAGGAGAATGTTATTTTTAACTTATACGCCATGAACAGATTTTTACGGTTTCATTACGCCTAATTTTCAATAAGATTCCTCTACAATATTGCATGATTATATTCAACAAAAACCTTATCTTTTAAAATTTCATGGAATTTTGTGAAAATAAAATGAATTTAAAGAAGAAAGGATATTTTCCTCAAGAATTCATTTCAAGTGTTTTGTCAAAACTATTTTCCATCTAAGATGACATTATTTCATATGTGTATGTTTCAAGTAAAATGTCTCTATGATTTAAATGGTTTCAATTTTCTTATGATGAAATGATATCAAATGTTTATGGATTATGTTATGATGGCATGACGTTTAAGAATCCCATTTTATTACATGGGTTTTGATATGATGTATGACTTATGATTTTGTGGCACACGAAAGAATGATTTCATTATGAGATGGTTGGGACCTGTATATCCCTCAAATTCATTGGGTAAAGATTTATATCTCATGAGATAGACATGGATATAACGGCATGTTAAACCGGTTCAGTAATATAGGACTGGAACGAGGAGTGAACTCGATTCAGAAAGAGACTTTCTCCACTATGATGGTCTTGGAAGCAATGCCTTGTGTACTTTGGAAATAATATCATGTGGTTAATGGTTTTCACAATTACATGTTTTATTCCCATGATATTTTATCATGATTGATGTTCCTTTATGATCTATGCCTTACGTACTTCCATGTTTTATGTCATTGCACAAGCTTTTGATGTTTAAACATTATGTTCATGTTTTTAAGTTCAAATGTATATTATTTGTTTTATTTTATCCTTGCTTAACCTTACTGATCATTTGAGATCACCCTTTATATTTTTTCTTTTCCCCAGGATTTAATGAAAGGTTTTAGGTAAGAAAATAAAAGGGGGGAGATCTTATGGGCGATGTTGAAGATATTTCACCATGATTAGAAGATTATATTCCGAGTTTCCAAAGACACTAAACTATTACGATCCTTGTGTGTCTGTTTTTGTTATGTATTAAGTATTCCACTAAATTAATGTAATGTCCATTTAAATCATTCTTTGGGTCTCTACAGTTGGTATTAGAGGAATGGTTTAGTTAACCTTAGAAAACTAGGATGTGAAAACATTAGTGAGATCCCTAGTGATATTTCTATGGTATGTCTAGGGATGTCCCTAAGGTTAAGTATACGTATAGGTTATAGTCCTAGAATTACGCTAACGATCTTAGCATTAAACTAAAGATGTTAGATATTGAAGGTACTCCCCCTTTATTATGTTGTTTTCCCTAGCATGGTATTTGCCTCTCACACTATTATTTTTGGGTTTTAGACGATGGATGGATCCAGAAGGAACCCTGTTGATCAATGTAATGGACAATGAAATTATTGTCCTCCTGACCAAACCAGTGTCATGGGAGATGGAGTTCACAATCTTATTTCTATAATTACACAAGATATGAATCGTTCTGGATTTCAAAATGAGCAGAGAAAGGAGCAACATTCTATTGAATCCTTCATGAGGTAGTGTCCTCCTTCATTCAACGAGTCTTCTGATCCCATAGTGGCTGAACAATGGATCAGTACTATTAAAAAGATATGTTCAGTTCTACAATTTTCTGATCATGGTAAAGTCATCTTAGCAGTATATCGTTTGGAAGGTGATGCTGATCAATGGTGGAATCTTATAAAAAATATGAGGCAAAGAGATGAAATTGAGTCCATGTAATGGGACGAGTTCAAGAACTTGTTTTTCAGTAAGTACTTCCCTTCGTATTCTTCTAACAAAGATGAAAAAGGAGTTTCTTGAGCTTATGCAGAAGGATGATGAATCTGTTGGTATATACGAAGTGAATTTACAAGAATTGCAAGGTATGCATCTGGCTTTATCATCCAACCTGAAAGTAAAGTTGATCGATTTTTCATTGGATTAAAACCAAGTCTATGAAGGCCATTAACTATAAGAGAATTCAGTAGCTATGAATAAACTGTGCATTGTGCTATCAAGGTAGAACTGGAAGTTGGTGTAACATATCCATCTAATGGTTTTGACACGAAACGTAAGATGGAGTTCAAGGAGAAATCTTAGAACAATGGTGAAAAGAAGATGAATGTTTCTTTATGCTCAAAGTGTGGAAAGAAGCATGGTGGAGATTGCCTAAAAGGTACTATAAAATGTTTTAAGCGTGGAAAAGAAGGTCATCGAGCAGTTGATTGTCGAAGCAATGGGAAAAAGATTGATAATGATGTGAATAGGGAAAAGACTACAAAGAACTCTACACCAACACTTCAATGCTTCAATTGCAAGGAAATGGGGTATTATACTAATTAATGCTCTAATCCACGGGTTAATGATGATCAACATGAGAAAACTCTTAAGGAAAAGGATAAAGGGAAGTCTCCTGCGATCACTATTTGTGATGTTGAATATAAAATTTATGTTGTGTAGTGATTAAGTGTTTATGTAATGGGATTTCAAAAGAGTATTATGGAATCTCATGTATGGTGTTGTGGAATTTTGGAATATCTATGTATTGGTTTTCAATAATTATATGGTACTGGTAACCATGAAAAGGTGATTGAAATATTTTTGGAAAGTAGATGATATGCGCATAATGAAGGGACAAGAAGATAATGAGATGTTTGATTCTATTCATGAGCTCATGACTTATATAAGGACTAAGTGATATTATGGTTTGATTATAGAGATTTTTTGGGATTTTGGAATGTGGAAAGAGTTACCTTTTGACATTTTTCATGTTTTCACTAAGGTTATATGGTAATTTATGTTTCAAGAGAATATATGACTAAGGTATTCATGTGTTTGTAATGCAACCAACAAGATATATCTTATGATATATGTGGGATAAATGCTTGTATTCACATTCTTGGTAGATAAACTTTCTAGTAATTGTTTTCTTTATACTATGAGCTTGGACCAAAGTATTTTAGATAATCCTAAAGATTGGAATGGATTATGTTGGACATAAGTTAGTATTTTTTAAAGATATAATTTTTTTTCGATATTATAATAGAAAGGTAGTTTTAGAAAAAGGACAACCTGCATGATGGGCGACAACCCATCGCGTCGGACAAGGATGTGAGAATCGAACCCACAACCGAAGTGCGGCTGGCCTTTATCGCATACCACTGGCCTACAAGAAGTCCCTGGTTTGTAGAAACTAGTTTTATTTTATTAAACGGTATGATATATGAAGTATAAGATCATTTTTGGAATTGTATATGATTAACCTCACCATAGATGGACTTATGCATATTTGATAACTTTTGCTAACATTTTGTTTGAAATAGATGGAATGACCCATCATTCTATCACATGATCTATTAACACTTCACGAATAACAAATTCAACTTCATTTCTTTATGAGATGAAGTGGGAAATTTTTCAAAGCACAAACAAAAATGAGATTGTACCAAAATCAAGCAAGTATTTATTCTAATTCAAAATTTTCATCTTTAGGGAAATGATATTGAAAACCAAAAATGTTGTCCTAATTCTCTTTTATCTGATGAATAAGATGGTACCTTAGATCATCACAAATTTATGGCTTTGTGATTGTTGGATTTTTCATAGCCATGTCCTCTACTACTCTCCATCAGAACATGTTGGTTAGATTTTTTTCTTCCATATCCATACTTTTACCTATGTTCTCCTATATGGAAACCCAGTGATTAGTTAATTTGGGTAACCATTACGTTTCATACATTAGTTTTTAAAGTTATGTTTTGGTATTTCATTTTACGTTGTATGTTGCAATTAAATAAACTTTCAAGTAGAAAACCATGTATAACCCCGACGAATTTCAAGGGAGAAATTCATTTTAAGGGGGGTAGAATGTAACAACCCGATATTTTATGATAAGTATTCTTTTTAATTTATTTGATATCATGTGTTTTATGCTACAAAAATATTATATTGTCCTATACTCCACACTGTATTAGATTTAAGTATACGCAAAACTATTCTTAGATTGTGTTACACACAATTTCAAGTTCATTTTATAATAGTCATTCTACGCAACATTGAGTGTATATATATATATTCAATGTATAAATAAAATATGGTTGTATTCTGTTATATGAAATAATAAAGGATTCTTGCACACCATGAAACCCTGACTTGTCTTGCATTACACGCAATTGCAACCTTCCTCAATAGTGTGTGTTGTACTCAATACCAGGTTCTACTAAACAACCATATATTATTATAATATTATTATGAACTAGATTTTATGAATATAATTAACTAAATTTTGAATTTTATAACATTATTATTCATCTTACAGATTTTCTAGAATATGGTATAAGAACAAAATAAATTTTTTGGGTAAAATAAGTATTTTTAAAAAAATGCAGTTTTGCCACCTTCTGATGGCGCACCCGCTTTAAATCTAGTTTTGGACATGTTTATAAGATCAATTTTACAAAATAAAATTATTATTTGGAATCAGGATATAAAAATTTACCTTGGATAATTTTTTCATATTATTCTGATAACTTTCATATTTTAATGAATAGTAAAAACACGTTATATTTTAATTAAAAACAAATTTTTTCATCATAATAACTTATATGGATAAATTATAATATTTAATGGTTTTAAAGTATAAATAGAATATATTTTTACCATTTAATATAATGTATGTCATTATCCTTGATTTTAGAATGAATTAATAGGTTAAATAAATTCAATATTTTGCAATGCTTTAAACAAAAACCTGTATTTTTCGACAATGGGATTAATTTTAATTTAATTTCTGCAACATCTGTGTATTTAATATACGAAAATGGATTCCATATTTGGAATCAGTGGGTCCAAATTATATTAATAGAATACTTTTTATTTTTGGGCTTTAAAAATAATAACAACGATAAATTTTATTTACCATAGTAAAAGGTAAATTGGGTAATTAAGGGTAACTATAATATTATAAAATTATCCTAATAATTGTATTAATACAATTAGATTATTATTATTTGTCCTAAGTCATATTTGGGTCAAAATGGAATCCATTATAACCCACATGGAGGTGATTAAGACCATTAGTTTTTTTTATTTAATGGAAAGTGAAATTTGTCTCACTCAACATTAATAATTAATGTATTTTTAATATAAGTTTATACAGAATATAAATTCGTTTATAAATACTCATTTTAAATATAAAATGTTTTTCTTTGTCATGTTAATTTATTTGTAATTTTTAAGAGTTATTTAATTAACTTATTATCTTATACATTAATGATGCAGAAATTATTTTTTTAGTGAAAAATCAATAATATAGTTTTTATTAAAATTGTAATACATATCAATAGGCCCAAAAATCTGAAAAAAAATATTATTAGTGTATATATAAACCCTAAGAATCCAATTGAAGAATTGTTGACCTTTTGGATCCTTATTAAGGCGATTATGACACTTATATTATATTATTTTAAATGATGTCAAAGTTGACAACTTCATAATTTAATAAATATAACAATTTACATATTGTGATTTTAAGATGATAAATTAGAGTAAAAGTATTATTGTGAAATTTAAGAGATTTATCTTCATCATAGGATTTTTTTTTAATTTTTCTGAAAAAATATGTATACTAAATAATTATACAAAAATGTTGTAGTAATTATTTTATTAAGAGATAAACCAAATAAATGGTTTTAAAAATAATAAAATAAATATTATATGAACTATTTAATGTTATACACTACTTTTATAGACAAATATGACCTTTTATGAATCTATTAATGATTTTAGTTCGAACATATCTTTTGTATATAGTTTATTTAAATTTAAAGAAATGAATAGTGTCAAAATTGACACTATTGTTATTTTATAAAAATAACATATTATAAAATTGTTTAAAAATCACAAAAATATTTAAAAATTATAAATTTAAATTTATATGGTCTAAAATATTATAAATTATCCAATTATGGACAATTCACAACAAATAAGTTATTATTTGTTATAGTTTAAAATTTAGAATGTTATTATAAGTATGAAACAACCATATTTCACCATCTATCCATCCTACAGAAAACAAAATCACTACGCCTGCGTACGTACGGAATACCGTCTCCATGCCGTGGTGAAACCTGTTTTTCCACCAACACCTTACATGGATAGGTAAAATGGTGTAAAGAATAACTATATATGGTTATTATAACATCATACTGATTCTGATATATTATACCACCCACTCCAATTCTATTCAATAATTATGGGAACGATTTCATCGCTCGTGCGTACG
The DNA here is from genome assembly GCA_963277665.1 of Viscum album. Taxonomy (NCBI): domain Eukaryota; kingdom Viridiplantae; phylum Streptophyta; class Magnoliopsida; order Santalales; family Viscaceae; genus Viscum; species Viscum album. Next base: position 1,899,318,541 of record OY728145.1, read on the forward strand.
TACGGACTACCGTCTCCACGACGCGATGAGATTCATTCTCCATGTTAACCATACATGAATGATCATAATGTTTATATAATGAATAATATTGAAATATATGAAATAATAATTCTACTGGATTTATGTATATATATATATATGTATTTCATCTATTTAGTTTCATTCAATTCAATAAGGAAACGAAAAAAGCGCGCATGCGTACGTACGGCCTACCGCCTCCATGAATGGTGTATTTCATTCCTTTTATCGATCAATAATATATATATATATGATGAATATATATTATATATAAATCATGTTTTACATTCCGGAATTATGTGAATCAGGATATAAGTAATAATATCAAGAACGAAAAGTCGAAACACATACGATAAATGAAATGATTTTACCCAAAACGCTGCTTTAACATGGAATTTACAAAAGAACGGGTAATATAAAGTCAGAATTGAAACATATATGATATCATAAAAATTAATATGATTCTGTAATAAGTTAATGTCATTATTTAAATCATTATACAGGAGGTTCAGATATGTACGAAGCATATCAGACCTAAGGTAAGGGATAAATTTTCAATCTCATTTTTATCCGAGATTGCTTATATGTAAGTATTTACTTGGGTTACGTTTATCATCCATGACCATGTTTTCTAAAAATGTGTTCATAAAATGTTTACCATTCTTCCATGAATGCTTAAAGTCATTTTTACCCTTTATTGACTTTTTACAACATTGTATGAATGGAATCATTCCTTTGGTTACCATATAAGGTACTTTTTGACTTCTCTGACAAATGTACTAGGAGAATGTTATTTTTAACTTATACGACGTGAACAGATTTTTACGGTTTCATAACGCCTCATTTTCAAGAAGCTTCCTCTACAAGATTGCATGATTATTTTCAACAAAACCCTTATCTTTTAAAATTACATGGAATTTTGTGAAAAGAAAATGATTTTAAAGATAAAGGATATTTTCCTCCAGAATTCATTTCAAGTGTTTTGTTCATCTAAGATAACATTATTTCATATGTGTATGTTTCAAGTAAAATGTCTCTATGATTTAAATGGTTTCAATTTTCTTATGATGAAATGATATCAAATGTTTATGGATTATGTTATGATGGCATGATGTTTAAGATTTCCATTGTATTACATGGGTTATGATATAATGTATGATTTATGATTTTGTGGCACACGAAAGAATGATTTCATTATGAGATGGGTGGGACCTATATCTCCCTCCAATGCATTGGTTAAAGATTTATATCTCATGAGATAGACATGGCAAGAATGGAAAGTTAAACCGGTTCAGAAATACAGGACTGGAATGAGGAGTGAACTCGATTCAGAAAGGGACTTTGTCCACTAATATGGTCTTGGCAGCAATGCCTTGGCTACTATAGATATCATATCATGTGCTTAATGGTTGCCACAATTACATGTTTTATTTCCATGATATTTTATCATGATTGATGTTCCTTTATGATCTATGCCTTACGTACTTCCATGTTTTATGTCATTGCTCAAGCTTTTGATGTTTAAACATTATGTTCATGTTTTTTAGTTCAAATGTATATGATTTGATTTATTTTATCCTTGCTTACCCTTACTGAGCATTTGAGCTCACCCTTTATATGTTTTCTTTTCCATAGGATTTAAAGAATGGTTTTAGGTATGAAAACAACAAGGGGAAGATCTTATGGGAGATGTTGAAGATCTTACACCACGATTAGAAGATTATATTCCGAGTTTCCAAAGACACTAAACTATTACGATCCTTGTGTGTCTATTTTTGTTTTGTATTATGTATTCCGCTAAAGTAATGTAATGTCCATGTATAGAAAGCTTCGGGTCTCTACAACTGCACCACCCGAACTACGTGGACTTTGATCCATGCTAAGGCATGGTACGTAAGTGGCCTCCACGAGGTTCAAAACCACCACTCAGTCGTTCCGACCCCTTCGCGTCAGTTTGCCAACTCTATGGGCCGCCTCAGAGCGTAACCCCCATATCAACCATTGTGGGCCGCCTCATGGAATAAGCCCCATATCCATCCATTATGGTCTGCCTCAGAGCATAAGCCCCATATCCACCATTGTGGGCCACCTCAGAGAATAAGCCCCAAATGCCCCTATCCCGCATGACGTTAGACTGTATACCCGGACTATGGGTACTTTGATCCATGTCAAGGCATGGTACATAGGAAGCCTCCATGAGGTTCAAGCCTCTTAACTTCATCATCAATCATGATTATTACCTGGGTCTCCACATCCCGGTGGGATCATGCCACCTCATTCCACTCCATAGTATCCGGGAAGCCACCCATGTTCTGGCCTAAATGTCGGAGTTACCTTCAGGGGGTTCTTTTATCTGATCAACTCTCAGTGTTCCGATCAATCTGATCCTTCCCCGATAGATGATAAAATCGCGGAATACCCCGTGTTAAACATAGGAAGGTGAGGAAAACCTCAGATACATGCATATGTCATACAATTCCCTACGTTCGATGTGGGATGCCTCGGGCTTCTGTGCCCTCGAGAAGCCCTATAATAAGGGACAAAAGACAGACATGACAATCCCCCAGCATCAAGACATGCCAACGACACCTCTGTGTGACCATTCTCATCACCGAAGGTTGCTTCCCCGACCAGACCCCTTGGAGCATCTTGATAGAAGCAGCGTAATTAACTGGTGTCCATGAAGATATGGCAACAAGAACGAGATTCACGAGCAGTATTAAATCTATGAGGGAGACCCAGACTACGTGACAAGCTCCGAGGAGGAATCCACGGAGTGAAGAACCGACATCCCATCATCCCGGTTTTGATCAAGGAGAAGACGTCCATGTATAAGGAACGGATGCCACCCGCCATTGGAAAGTGGGAATGCGGGGAAAAAAGTCACGCATCCTATCATGCATGAAGGATGTGTGCACGCCCCGACAAAAGCGTCGGAAACAGAATATGGTGAACCCGACATGAATCTCTTCTCCTCAGTATGGAGACTGGTAGTGTTGGGTTGTTAGAATATTAGCATGTCACCAGGTCTGGGTACCCAGCACCAGGACGTGAAACCCGCCAGGGGTTGGGGCGGTCAGGACGTTGAGCACTCCATTCTGCAACATTGTCAGTGCGGATCACTCTTACCAACCATGGGAGACGGAATGGAATTGGGCAATTGGTTGTAGAATTATTTTCCTACTAGAGCTAATGGTTTCATCTCCCTACATTTAGAAACCAAACCGCTATAACCGGAGCTCGATAGCCACAATCCAACCGGCCTAGAGGCAGAGGCAGTACTGACGCGACCACCCTACATGGTCCCACCTTTTCCATAGCTGCTCCGACCGCTGCGACTACCAGGTGTTCACACCCCCTCTCCCCATCAGAGATTATCCAACGAGGGTGATCAATGAAATCGTGCATAGGTTATGGGGTGGAAGGGGTCATCCCCACTAGGGACATAGCCCGTTTGGATCTTGAGGCTGATGCACCTCACCGCGATCGCCGCCCACGAGGGCTGCGTAGGGAGCCGCTGCTTCCCACCCTGATGTTCAACCATTTCGAGTGTTTATCCCCGAAACACCTCGACACCTCCCTTCCCTACGCCGAGGAGGTAGGGGATGTCCAGGTTCGCCCAATCAGAGACCTGCTTCAAGGGTTCACGACAATGTATCCCGTTAGGCTGTGTTGACGCCGCCGCCCGACTCCCCGAGCAGAAGCGCATGCAATTTGTGTGCCCATACCACCGGCTCTAACCAATCTCACCTGACGCCAGCGTCGGGCACGAGAGGAAGAGGATGCCCACCCTGGGGCATCAACGTCAGCAACCACTATGGCCCGAGCCACTGCTGACTCCTGTCATCAAAACCCCACGCACGTTGAGCAGGGGCAGTTATAGGCCCGACCCAAATCGAGGCCTCGACCGCCCCACAGGAAGGTTGGGTTGACTCTCCTGGTCACCGACACATGGAATGGCAGCCACAAACCAATTCACGGTAGTGACATCAAGCCGGAAGGCCTACTTTGTGCCACCGTTCTGGAAAGTAAAAGGCTTCCCTGTGACAGCCACGCTCTGGGTGGGGTTCTTTCCAATGCTCACTGCATGGGGTACGAGGTCACTCCCCCTACCATTGTCCACGAGTATGGAGTCATTTCATATCTGGTCACTCATCCACATGGTGGTCCTCCCCATGTCCCTTTCGACATCTGACCCGGTGCTCCTCTCACCCTGGCCTTCGACCCTCTCCGCCCCAGCCCCACTACGGCTAGAGGGCTCCATGAATGGAATCAGCCCTGCCCTGAGGAGATACCCTAGGGAAAAAAGGTGGGATGTCATCGCTGCAAGAGAAATGTCAGGGAAGGCCGGATGGAAATCAGGCCAGTTTTTTTCTCAGTCTCCGAGGTGGAATGCGACTCGGTGATGGAGCCCTCCCCGCGGTCCTTTGAGTCAGGGGCCGGGATAGGGATGTGGCGTGTCAGCCTCATACTCCCCGAATGCGAAATCCATATGATCCATGCCTCCCTCTTAAGGTATATCCAAGAGGATGAGGACATGGAATACCCCACGGGATCAAACTTGCAGCCACTATCAGCCTCTCCGGAAGCCCCTTCACCCTCGGTCAGAGTGGACATATAACTTTTCTGGGGACCGACGAAAGAGTCACGACATGGTACACCCTCAGAATGCACTGACAAAATGACAGAAGGCCCGTTCTTTGGCCCATCCTTTCATGACGTGGCATCCTGGACACTGCAACCCTTGGAGGACGACTTAGGATTCAGTAGCCAATCGGCATGCTCGCCGTATTCACCGCCAGCTAGCCCACTAGCCCAGCGGCCTGTCTCGGCACTGCTGCCAGTTCACCAACCACTCTCTGTTGATGAGAAGGGCTAGAAGGGGCCAGATCCAGAACCTGAGTCATGGTGCTTTTGGAGTTTCCTCGCGACAGACCACTTCCCCGAGAAGTTTTGGCCAGCTGCTGGGTCGGATTTTGATATACCAGAATTGCTCACCCCTGGAGAGTTTGAATTTTTCTACCAGACTCTCCGGGCGACTCACTCCCTTCTTCGCCATCTTCAAGTGCCCTATCCTGGGAGGGAAGCACACCTCGAGGATATCAGGGAGCAATGTCGTCAATTCGACCTGGCCACACTCCCCACGATTTGGCACCCTGAGTTACTTAGCCACCATAGGGACCTCCAACAACAATGCGTTCATATATTTCACGTACTCAGCAAGGTTATCGAGGATTCCACCCCCCACACGCACATCCGTGGATGGGGGCAGTACACTACCCTTCTTCTTCAGTGTGATTCACCGACAGCCCGGCTCACTGGGTGACTCTGAGGGTATGCCCCCAAGGGCAGTGGCGGTCAACATGGACGATCTTTCATGATAAGGGAACAGTTTGGAACTTCTATATGGGGACTCAACACCTAAGGAAAAGCCGCTACTGGACCAATCCGTGAGGATTACTCACCACCAGAGGAACCTCCTTGGTCTCCCTACACCCACTGAGGCATTAACACTAATCCAGAACATCGGAAAGGGTAAAGAGAATGTTCGGGCTGTCACCCTGGCTGATCCATCTGCCTCAGTGAAAAATGCATAGGAAGATCCCGAGAAAGCCATGCTGCGCCAACAACTTGCTGAGCAGAAGAGGCTGGTCAAAGAGTTTCTGGCTGAACACATTGCAGAGCGGCGGCCCGATTATGGGGATCCTAGGCCGGGACAGTAGGGGAAGGAACAACTACCACTCTCTGAGATTCTTCCAGGAAACCTCGATCATTCCATGTTCACCGACAAAGGAGTGTTCGAAGCTCATGGTAAGAGGGAGAAATATGTTTTTCTAAACCCTCCTGAGCAGCATGATCACCCAAGAGACCCCGCTCGGGTTCCCCCTACTGCACCAAGGGTCGCTCCACCAGTCGCCCCATGAGCTGCTGAGCTGGAATACCAGATTGAAGAGCCCGACAATGAACTTGTGGTTAGAGATATCTGTTAGGACAGAAACCCACATCCAGATGATCTGATGGCAGCACTCGTTGCCCGCTTATAGGCCTTGGAAACTCGGTAGGTGGCAATCCTTCCATACGGAAAGCAATACCCAGCATGTGTGGATGATATTTCAGCACCTCAGGGATTTGGGAACCCCACTTTCTCCCCCGTTAACTGAACAGGACACCCGCCACAACATCTATCCCACATCAAATCGAGGTGTGGGCCTATGCTGGGGACTCCAGCACAGTAGGAGGCCGCCAAGCTCCGTTGCTTTGTTCAGACTCTAGAAGGGCCTGCATCCGTCTGGTATAACCAGCTCCTTGTCGCATCTTTGACTAGTAGGGAAGGACGTTGTAGAAAATTACTCTTCCAGTTCAGTTCCACAACCTAGAAGATGAACATCGCAGACCTCGTCAGGTTCCAACAAGGGACCGATGAGCGGGTCGCGGACTTCATCGCCCGGTGGAAGGGGCTCACGTACTCTCTTGACATGCCGCTATCTCAGGAGAAATTACAGACATTGTACATAGGGAATATAAGGGAATAGTTTTTTATTTCTCTGATCACTCAGAATTACCCCGGAGGGTTTTTGGTACTTCTCATACATGGCTCAGCGCATCGAAGAAGCCCCCCAACAGGCCAGCCAGGCATGCCTGCTGCCTCCTGTAATCCCTGCAAGGAGAGCTGCCAGAGGCGAGCCCACCGCTGTGGCCTAGATAGAGGCCCCCAGGCAGCTAGAGTTTCTACCAGTGAGGCCAGCACCACAGTCCTATAGGGGTCTGCCTCCACGGGCACAACTTCCAGCCCAGCTGCGACCGCCTCAAAATCGGCAAGCGCCTCCGCACAACGCACCGCCACTGCCTAGGCAAGATAATAAGGTTCTACCTCCTCGGAATTCTCCTCCGGCCCCTAGTCATGACCATCCTCTAAGATCCCCCTTTCCGGACATAAGGAATCGGACCTACTCATTTGACGAGGCCCAGGTCCCCGGTTACTTCCGTAGTCCCTTGGAGCAGTGAATCGTGCGGCTGCCTGAGTGCCGTAAGCCAGAAGAGGCACATCTCACTGATCAGTCTAACTATTTACCTTATCATCGGACCCTGGGGTACACCATACAACGATGCTACGTGTTCAAGGATTGGATCCGAGACTAGAATGACAACAATATAGTCAGGTTGGGCCCAGCCCCGACACAAGTGGCAGGTGTCTTTGTGAGATCAGGTGATAGTAGTAGCGACATGAATGAATGGAAGCATGTTTCTGAGCATGGGTCCCATAATTATAATGACTGGATGGCCTGAAAATCGGTCACCCACGCCCATGGCATCATATGTTCTCATCTGAATCAGCCAGAGCCCTCAGAAGCTGCGGTTTCTACCTCGACATTGTCGTCCCAGCCAGCCTCTTCCCAAAAGAGCAAGAGGCGGCAGTGCATTAAGAAAGAGTGCACCCTGAAAATGTCATCGCCATCCCGCACTCTTGGAGACTTCATTCCCCCAGAAATGGGGATCCTTCCGAGACTCCACCTGGCAGTGGATGACTCCTCAAGTGACAGTCAGGGGTATGATTCAGTTAACACCGTATAGTTGGTAAATCCATTTTTGACTCTCGATGATGAGGAATTCCAGGTGGAAAAGCCCAATGTCCACAGCCGTCCCCAATGTCGGCGGAGCCGTGGCTACACAAATCATTGGGGCACGACAGTTGGCACCTCAAGCCAGGCTATGCACACCACTGAGAGCAGGCAGCAGGCCCAGTACAGAGCTCAGCACATGCGGCCCCTTCTTCCGGTGTTGACAGGTTCACCTCTACCACTGTTTGTGTTGTTGGATCAAGAGGAACCACCTTGGTCGTCCCGCGACCAGCTCTGCCCTGCCACCAGCTGAACCCAGCTGTCCGGTCTTAATATTGAAGCCACTCTCTGGGATTTGACTAGTGAACAGTGAGACGTTCCTTGTAACAGTTGGCCACCGGTCCCGCTGGCAAGGTCCGTCATGCCTCTAAGGCTTTCTATCCTTGAGGCTCTTCACCTATCCTCTGAAATATGTGAGGAGCTCACCGAGGCCCTAAGGAGACCCCTCCAGTTTGAGACGGAGGTAGCAGCTGCAGAATCCTTTCACACTGAGGCAATTGAGAACACCGAATTCCAGGCAGTTATCTCATTCTCCAGTGAAGATGAAGACCCTCCCATACAGGGGAACATTCGCCCACTGTACATCACTGGCCAGTTCAATGGCGTGGAAGTCTTCCACTCTCTTGTTGACATGGGTTTTGGGATTAAAATAATCCCAACATCGACGCTGCAAAAGCGGAATCTGTATGAGGATGATTTAACACCCTCCAACTTCACGATTCAGGGGTATGACAGGACCGAGAAAACTCCAGTCGGCAAGATTCGCTTGAAGACCCAGTTCGGTGGTATAATTGCCAGCACCAAATTTAGGGTTGTCTCGCTGGACACTGCCTACAATGCATTGATGGGATGGCCTTGGCTCCACCTTCACATGGCGGTCCCTTGATCGTATCAACAATGCCTCAAATACTCCCTTAATAGTCGAATAGGCATGCTCCAATGAGATGTGTCTCCGTTTGCCTCTTGTGAAGCCCATTATTTGAACGCCGACTATTACAAGAGTAAGGATAAGTAGATTCTGGAAAGTGAGGTTGAGCCCACCACTGTCACAAGTGATCCCTGGGATGGTTTGGATGACGCTTGCATCTTCCCAATCAATTGGATGGAGGCCACATCCCCCGAAATGGGGCAGTGCTTTGTTGTTTCGGGTACAAGAGGAAGGAATGTTCCCAGGTCCAAGCGATGGTGGAAAATCAACTCATACTCCTACACCAACCAGGCTTAGGTGATTCCCAAACCTCCTACCCCCTATAAGGTATCGGGACACCAGGCTCATGGAAACGATGGTACGTCATAACTGTCTCTTCCGCCATGCTAGAAATAACAGGCTCAAGATGATGTGCCACTAATTCATTGATGTCATCAAGCGTGTCCCCTTGGGCCGAAGACCATATGGGATTGGATCGACTGACCTCATTTCTGTGGTCTCAGGGGCGCATGAGTCTCCTAATATGATGACCACTTCTGCCCAATCTGGCACAAGCTTCCTATCAGGGTCTGGTATCCCCGAAGCAGCTCCCCCCACAGAGGATCCCTCAACGATTGGAAAGGAGGACATGGAAGATGCACCCCTGCCTTTGAAGAGGGCGTCTCTGCCACGGTCGATGAGTTGGTACAGGTGAACCTTGTTAGTGAGGTGGACCCAAGACCCATGTTGGTCAGTGCCACCATGCCCCCTGAGGAACAGCAATGGTACGTGGAATTCATCATACAGCACCGTGACATGTTTTCCAGGAGTTACGATGAGATGCCTGGACTAGATACTCAGGTCGTCGTCCACCGCCTTGGCCTTCCGATAAACCATCGTGGGTTCATGAAGCCTCCCAGAAAGATGCACCCTTATCACGGTGACATGGTTGAGGATTATGTTGACAAGTTTATCAAATCCAACTTCGTCAAGGAAGTTCAGTAACCTAGTGGTTGGCCAATATTGTGCTGGTCACGAAGAAAAATGGACAGATCAGGGTCTTTATCGACTTTCGTGATCTCAATCGCCACTGTCTAAAGGAAGATTTTCCCATTCTAGTGACAGAATAGTTGATTGATTCCATGGTCGGGTTCCAAAGCCTCTCCTTCATGGATGGGTATTCCGGGTACAACCAAATCCGGATGTCCCCTGAGGATGAGGAGCCCACTATCTTCAGGGTACCCCAAGGTACGTTATGCTACCAGGTTGTGCCTTTCGGCCTGAATAATGTGTGTTCCACCTATCAGCAGTCCATGCATCACATATTCAAGCCGATTCTATGGAAATTTGTGGAGTGCTACGTAGACGACCAGTTAGTCAAGTCTCTCTAGCGCTAGGTCCATCTCAAGGACCTTGAGAAAGTGTTCGGTTTCCTCCGTTCCCACCACCTGAAGATGAACCCATTGAAGTGTGCCTTCGGGGTCACCTCCGACAAGTTCCTTGGCTTTGTTGTCAGATACAAAGGCATCAAGATCGACCCAGAGAAGATCAAGGACATCATCCAAACGCCTCCCCTGAGCAATATTCGAGAACTTTGAGGTCTCCAAGGCCACTTATCCTACATACGCCGATTCATTGCGAATCTGGCAAGTAATTGTAGGCCATTTTACCGACTCATGAAGAATGGTGTCACCTATGAATGGGATGAAGAGTGTTAGATCTCTTTTGAGGAAATCAAGAAGTATCTGCTCTTACCTTCGATCTTGATGCCACTCATCTCCGGGAAGCCGCTGGTCCTTTATGTGACTGCCCTGGAATGGTCCCTTGGCAAACTTCTCACCGAGAAGAACAACAATGGGACAGAGAAAAACCTATACTACCTCAGCTGCATACTCTTCCATACGAAAATTAGGTATTATGCCATCGAGAAGAGCTTCTTCGCACTCGTATTTACCATACAAAAATTTCGGCACTACTTGCAGCACCACGAGGTACAACAGGTCTCTCGGGTAGACCTGTTGAAGTACATCCTGAACCAACCTCTTTTGACTGGATGACTAGCATGGTGGGTTGTGATCATCCAACAGTTTGACATCAGGTTCGTGCATTAGAAGGCTATCAAAGGACAAGCATTGGTAGACATTATAGCTGCCCAACCAACCTCCGCGGATTAGCCGATGGACTTAGGTTTTCCTGATGAGGTAATCATCTCAGTAGATCAAGCCATCCCATGCTAGCTAATGCACTTTGACCGTGCCTCCCGGAGCCCCACTAGTAGGAGACTAAACGATCCTAGGCTCAACAGGGTGGGCCTGGGTATCGTATTCATCACCCCAGAACAATCCGTCCTACCATATTCATTTCTTTTGTCAGAGGGCTGCACCAACAATGAGGTAGAGTATCATGCCCTCATCACTGGCCTCGAGCTGGCCCTCGAGATTGACGTGCCCCATATTCATGTGAATGGGGACTCTGAGCTGGTCATCAAGCAGTTAAATGGTGACTATATTTTCTAAATGCTAGAACTTGCACCATTGTTGGAGTGCACCCTACACATAATGGCTCTGTTCCCCTCTCGGCCAATGTTCGTTCATATTCCCCGGTCATAGAACGGTCGACCAGATGCTTTGTCCAGCCTAGCTGTGTTGCTTGCGGAGCCCGAACAGGACAACCTGATTATACATGTGGCACACCGGAGAGTCATTTCGCATGTTACCCTGGAGGATGATCACAACCCATGATTGAATCGTCTTACCACTGGTGCCCCTATGTCAGGAGCCCCAGGTACTTTAGATGCAGTGATCAAAGTAGTTCCTGATTGGAGGACACCTTTGGTTGAATATCTCCAATGCGGTAGTATTCCATCAGACTAGGATGAGCACGAGCGAATATGACACTGTGCACTGTATTTTACCCTTTAGAGTGGTCCCAGCCTTGAGCAGATCCATTATATATGCGGATTTGATGGTGTTCTCATCCATTGCCTATAAGGAGTCTAGATCACACAGGTCATGCAAGAGGTTCATGATGGTTCTAGTGGCGCCCATCAGGCCGGGTCGAATTTGTCTCACTAGATTCATAGGATAGGGTTTTAAGAACCCAATTTTTTCTGTGAAAGACTTTGAAATATTTCTTGATGTTATTCCAGAGCAATGCCTTCAGACGGCGTGCGATACTGAGCCCCGGTGCGGCTGGAATAAAATTTCCAATGCATTCACACTGGAAATGACAAATAAATGGGATAACTCCTAAACAGTGTTTTAGATCGAAGATTTGAGTGTACAGGTGGTTCCATAAATGGATTTTTTACCCTAGGAATGACATAAAAATTGTTGGCGCAGGACATTTGGACCCCTCGCCAACTTTCGGAATGTTAGACGGATAATTAAATTAATTAATTAATCTGTTTAATGGTTAAACTCGAGTTTCTCTTAAACGGTGGCTTGGATTGGGAAACCGAAGGCACCATTGAGTTTGGAGCATGCTGTTTACCCTTGTAGATGTGTATGTTTCGCGTGCGCGGGCCGTCTGTGAAAAATGGCCCTAGGGGCGTTTTCGTAATTTGGCAGCCTCAGGCGCTAAGTTTAATAACATTTCAATAGTGCCTCAGATTAAAATTCCGAGACCGCAGTTGTTCTCGGGAGGTGGTTTTTACCCTATGGGAGGCTTAACCTCGACCCTGCTGAGGGTTCGGGTATGGGGACCACGGGCGGGAGTTTAAGTGTTTTGTTTTTAAACACTTCTCTCCCCCCCCCTCTTTGTGGTTTTCCCTGGATCAAGAAGCTCCCAAAGAAGAAGCTCCCCCTACTCCCTCTCCTACTCAACTCCGGCAAGGCAGATGTGCGGCGGCGGACTCCCCATGAAGCTCCGAGAATTGCCCAAGAGGTAGGCGTTGTTTTGATTTCGTTTTATTTTTCGCACCATGTTGGTCCTAATTTTGCATCGTCGAATTGCTGGTTTATATTCGAGAAAACACCATAGTCGCGTAGTAGAAATTATGAGCTATCTGAAGCATCTTTCGGTTTTGGTTTTGGAGTCATGAGGAACCCGAAATCATTCGCCGAGGATTGTGGGTTTTCGGAGGCGTTCTGGGGTGTTCCGGCAGGATTTGGGTGTTTCCGGGGGGAAGGCGCGGCGGCCAGCCATCCCAGGCGGCGACGTGGTTTGCCGAATGGCGGCGTGCAGGTGTTCTAGGCGGTGGGCTCGACGGAATCAGCGGCCCGCAGCGTGGCGGCCGCGCTTCAGTCGGAAGGCAGTGGACGCCCGCGGCGCTCCGCGGTGGACCGGGGTCGCGACATGCGACCCCGCGGGGGAGCACGACCCACATCGTGCGGGTTGTCGTGCGGCGACTGGCCTCAGCCGGTCGGCCAAAAGGCGGACTGGGTCCACCGTCAGCCCGTGCGGCCCAGCCGTGTACTGGGCATGGCAATCCGGGCCAGCCAGCACGGGCCGGCCCGGACGGGGTGGACCGTCTGGCCCAGGCCGGTCCCGCCCAAGGGGCCTTGTCCCTTAGGTTTTGGACGCCCGTAACTTTTTCTACGGGCTTCCGTTTTGCGTGCCGTCAGTGGAAGCGTCGACCTCGCGTCGAGGGGAATGTTTTGAGATGGTTTCAAGGAATTTTAATTCCCGAAACGAGGGGCTCGGGGCGCGGGATGACCGTTAAGTGGACGGGTATGAATTCTTGTTTTGGGCGGCACGAACGCATCCTACGTCCGTTTTGAGCGCTGTCAGTGGTGTTGTGATCTTGGCAACAACGAAGAGGTTTCCAGGTTGGTTTCAGGCTTTGAGATTGGATATGAGGCGTGGGCCCCATGTCCCGTCCTTCGTGCCGCGAGCTGCATTTAGTGCCTTTTTCATCTGGAGGCCGTTCGGGGCGTGCAAGTAGTCGATTCTGTATGTTTTTCCGAGGGGATTGCAATGGTGAAATCTTCACGCCCTAATTCCACACAATGGTTCATGCCCCACAAGGGACGTTTGGGCGTTGATGGTGATTTCCCATCTCTATCACCGGGAAACCGTTTTGGAGAAGTAAATAGTCCATTTCATGTTTTTTTTCGAGAGGATCGCAACGGTGTGATCCGTCCATTGAGTTTCGGGATCGGGATGCGGGTCCTTCGTAGCACCGATCGTGTGCGGTGTGCCAGAATGCATCTTTTTCCCCAGATATCCATTGCACTCATGTGAGCAGTCTTTTTGACGTGTTTTACCGCGGGGATCACAATGGTACGATGTGCCCGACTGTTTTTGGGGCTGAGGGTCAGGATCACGGGACGTCGTTCGGGTGTGAGGCGGTGTTGGTGACTTTTCTGTCGGATATCAGTTTGAGGTGAGTAAGTAGCCTATCTCATGTGTTTTTCTGTGAGGATTACAACTGTACGATTCTTCTGGTTGTGCGTAGCCACATACACAATCATATTAAATGTGGAAATATGAAAGGTGCCCCGGTGGCGGTTCTTCTACAGTGTTTGTAGCGGACCTTTGGCATGTGATCGCGTGCACTCCTGGGAGAGTGAGTTTGGTGTCTAAAGGGATGTGGTTGGTTGTGCCTCATCCATTGAGGTGGCAGGTTGGAGTTTCTATGTTACGCCTTCGCGTTGACGTTGGGTTCCATGGGTAAGATAGCCTTTGGGATGGAATGTGGTATACTCTGGGAGTATACAGAAATGTTTTGAGGTACATGTGGTTTTTTGTACCTGAGAAAGTTTTTCCGTTCGGTTGGGGTTGACTTGGGGCCACACGTCGTGTAGGCCCCATGTGCGTTCCGTGCTCTGCTTTTCATGCTTTGACCTCTCGCGACGTAGAGGGTCCCTCTGTGCTCGTTTGTTTAACCAGCGGGGTGGAGTTTTCCCCCGACACTGTGCTTGTTTGTTTGACTAGTAGGGTTGAGTGGTCTCCCCCTAGATTTGTTCTCAATGGATCGGCCGGTAGCAGTGCTAGTGGCACCCAGTGATGGAACAGGTGCTGAACCTCTTTTGGGTGAGTTGTTCTGCAGTTGCCTGGTTGCGCGGTACCCACTCAGTGCTCGGTTGGCCAGTTTTATACCATCCAGTAGATATGGCTATAGAAGTTCTAATTTTACCCTCCAGTATGGCTGGGTAGTGGGTTTCTCATTGACTTCTCCGGGTTTACCCTCTAGCAGAGACTAGGCAGTGGGTCACCCGATGACTCTTTAGGGTCTACCCTCTAGCAGGGATAGGTTGTGGGTTTCTCATCGTCTTATTCCAGGTCTACCCTCTAGCAGGGCTGGGCAGTGGGTCACCAGTCAGCTTGTTCTGGGTCTACCCTCTAGCAGAGACTCGGCAGTGGGTCACCTGATGACTCTTGTGGGTCCACCCTCCATCAAGGCTGGGCAGTGGGTTGTTAGTCATATTTTTCCAGGTATACCCTCCAACAGAGCTGAGCAGTGGGTTGCCTGTCGACTTATTCCAGGTTTACCATCTAGCAGGGCTGGGTGTGGGTCCTGTGATAACGTATTAGGGTTTACCCTTCAGCAGGGCAGGGCAGTGGGTAACCCATTATCTTGTTAGGGTTTACCCTCTGGCAGGGCTGGGTAGTGGGTCACCCGATATTATATTATGGTTTACCCTCCAGTAGGGCTGGGTAGTGGGACACCTGTTGACATTTCATACTCAGTCCTTTCTACTAGGCTAGTTCGTGGATTTCCTCCGTGATTACCGGATCAGGACCATTGGTTGTACGGGTCAGTGATGGAACGACCTTGGCTTTGAGGAGACCTCTCAACTACAGGGTATTGACGAGGTGTGGTTTGACTTAACCCGAAACTCTCAAGTATGAGGGGCGCTTTCCCCAATGAGACGCGTCCTTGTGATGTGAGCTAAAACCGTGTGGGGGAGTCATTTCTACCCAAAGAGGATAGTGTCGAGGTGTAGTGATTTGTGCCCCTTGACATGCAATTCGGGGAAGACGTGAGGGGTGCTGGGCATCGATGGTGGTTACTTCTGGGATTGTTGGTGACTCACTTATCATGGGCTGAGCTACAGGACGGAGATCCCCTTACGAGCTTGTTCGGGCTTCTTGACAGATCATATATATGTATATACCTCGTACCAGTACCCAATCCTTGGGATTTGGATACTCTCCTTCCAGGAGAGGCGAAGACGTGTAAGGTATGCCAAGTGATTTCTGTGTCTAGCTTCTCGTGGTTGTATGAGTATACTCTCCTGCTATAGGTAGTTAAGAATATAAGAGAAGTTCATCTTCTCACCGTCTCCGGATCCTTGTGTCTGGACGAGTCTACCTTATTTCCTCTTGTTGGGTTGAGATGGACTTTCTACTGTTACACTACTGCACTCCTTGTTGTACTCCTTGGATTTTCCTATTCGCACTACTGCTCACCCTTCGGTACCTCCTTTTTCGCTCCCTCAAACCTTCAGGGTAGCCTACTAAGTATTTTTATACTCACCCTTGCTTGGGCGTTGCCCACACTTGGTGTGCCCTTGCAGGTGACAGACAGGTTGATCGTGACATCAGAAGAGCTTAGGAGCCGGGAGCTTAGACCGCATGCGGTGGTTGATGTCAGGTTCCAGGTGTGGGACCCTCCCAGCTGGTTAATTTTGTTTTTACATGTTGCCGGATTGTGGAACGTTTTGGTTGGGCACGTGTTTTTCCCCTTTTTCATTTTAGTTTACCTTCAGTTTGTACTTTGTACTGTTTAGAGGTCGATGCACATCTATGGTTTATATATTTAAAATTTGTTCTTTTTTACTCTGCTTTTTCATTATTTTACTCTGCACTTTTGCATTGAGTGTGTTGCGTGTGTGTGTATAGGTACTTAGGCAAAGGCCTCCCCGAGTTGTTGTACATTCAACTCTAGTCGCCATCCCCTGGCCTATGGAGGCAGGCATGGGGTAGTTGCGGCTCGAGACCAAGTAGGTTCGGGTCGTGACAAAGTGGTATCAGAGGTGGTTCGTTCCTTGAGACATTGTTTGGACGTCCCTAAAGAGTAATTGGTTGGGATTTAGGGAAACCGTGTAAATGTGTCTCGAGAGTGGCTCTCAGGACAGGGAGTCCAGTAATGGTGCGGCGGCCGACGTATCCACTCACCAGGACCTTGATAACCCGCTTGTCAACATGGTATGCTGAGACACTTGTTGCTGAGAAAATTTGTTTGTGCATCACATAGGACTAAGTCTTTGACATTCCTTCTTGAGTCAGCTACCCATCGTTGTTATTATTGGTATATACATATATGCTCATCTTACCGCGACACTCCTTGATAATATTCAGGATGTCTCCGCGAAGATAGCCAGCCAGGATACTAGATTTGGTTCGTGATGACGACCCTGTGAGCTATGACGCCACAGTCCAGGACCCATCATGCGAGCACCTTTCTCTGGGTGGGCCGGTTGCAGCACCCCCACCTGTTGAGCAGCAGACAGCTTCAGCAGAGTAGGAAGGGATTGATCGCAGGTTGAGTGCGCTCCGTGAGTTCTAGCGTTAGAGACCACTGAGGTTCAGTGGTGAGTCAGACCCTCAGGCGGTAGAGGCTTGGCTCGAGGAAATGGTTCTCCTTTTCAGGCTTGTGCAGACACTAACAGGTCTTAGGGTGGATTTAGCCACCAACCTTTTCCGCGGTGCAGCTTGGCGTTGGTGGAGTTTGGAGACCATGTCTCTTGATGAGTCGTCACCTTAATGGGGAGACTTTCTGTTGTCGTTTCATGAGGAGTTTTTCCCTCCTGCTTATGATCTGTTCGGATTCCGGATCTCCTGTAGTTTTAGCAGGGAGGGATGATGGTGGCTGAGTACACGGCTAGTTTCGCAGACCATGCATGCTTTTACCTGGACTTGGTCCATGAAGACAACATCTGAGTGCGGAAGGTTGAGCAGGTTCTCCACCAAGAGATTCATGCTATCATAGTACCCTTGGGCATTTCCATATATGCAGGGGTGCTAGTGCAGGCGCTGGTGATAGAGATCTTCCTGTCATGATCTAGAGTTAGTGGTGGAAGCAGGCACGTTGGAGCCGAGATGTCTTCTGCAACTAGTGGGCGTTGGAAAACAAGAACCTCGACGCATGTGGCTATATGACAACCAGACTCAGGGGTGTGGTCGTACACCACAGTGGCACTGGAGGGCACCAGTGCAGCCTGAAGAGAGTCTGTGCTTTGCTTGCAACATGTGAGGTCACTTGGCATGGGACTGCCGGACTAGGCATGTGGAGAGCTTCGGGCTGGCAGCAGGTTGAACACCACAACAGATGCAGCATTGTGATCAGATTAGTACCCGGATAGGTGGTGCTAGTAGAGGAGTGGGAGGATTTGGAGGTGGGGGACGACGTTACGAGGTCTTCTTGTCACCATCAGGCGGTCCACGTCAGGCTCCGAGAGCTGAAAGCTGGGACCACGGACAACCGTGATCCATGGATGTCTATGATCCTGCAGAGCATGGGATGATGAGAGGCACCCCTTGCAACTCTTCTACTTCCCACAGTAGAATTGTTAGACTCTGTGTCTGAGGTGATTTTTCTCCCCGCTCCTTGCTTGAGTTGATACCAGGGTGACGCAGGGCGTTGGGTGTAACCCTGTGTTGGTAAAGTAGAAGGTGTGAGACCCTTCTCTTTAATTGATGGTGGCGAATCCTTCGCCTTTCGAGCATGTAAGAGAGTCTTGGTCATGGGAGATCAACTATAAATCTTGTGTGACCAGATATCCTTGGGTGCTTCACCATATGGATATTATGAAGGAGATAATCACCAGGACTTGTTCCAGGTGCGAGCGGTGATTCCAGTCGCGGTATGTGTCGTAGGGGTTTGGCCGGGGAGGTGAGCTACCCCCGAGGGCCTTCAGGCCTTTTGAGGCCGTGCAGAGGGATGGAAAGGTTCCCAACCACCTTTCCCAAACCCCAATGTCTGGAGTGGGTGCACGACATCTCCCACGTGACTTACCCGAGAAGAAGTGTGAGTGCTCATGTGCACGACATCGGCGAGGGTAGACCGCAGGTGAACAGATCAATCCTTTGGTCTGTGCGCGGTGGCGAAAAATTGTGCCAGAGTTTTTTTGGGTACGGGAGAGCTAGGTGTGGGCTTAGTACCCTGAGTTTTTCCCTGGTTTTTCTTTTCAGGGATGAAAATATTGAAGGAGGGAATGATGTAAGAACCCAGTTTTTTCTGAGAAAGACTTTGGAATGTTTCTTAATGTTATAATAGAGCAGAACCATTAGACGGCGTGAGATTCTGAGCCCCGGTGTGGCCAGAATTAAATTTTCAGTGCGTTCACATTGGAAACGCAAAATAAATGGGATAACTCATAAATGGTGTTTCGGATCATAGATTTGAGTGTACAGTGGGTCTATAATGGGGTCTTTACCATAGGAACGATATAAAACTTGTTGGCGCAGGACGTTTGGACCCCTCGCCAGCTTTCGGAACGTAAGACAGATAATTATTTTAATTAATTAATTCATTTACTGGTTAAACTCGAGTATCTCTTAAACGGTGTCTCGGATTGGGAAACCGATGGAACCATTGAGTTCGGCGCATGCCGTTTATCCCAGGAGGGTTGTATGTTTCGCGGGCGCGGGCTATCTGTGAAAAATTGCCCCAGGGGTGTTTTCATAATTTGGCGGCCTTGGGCGCTAAGTTTAATAACTTTTGAACAGGTCCTCAGATTAAAATTCTGAGACCTCATTTGCGCTCGAGAGGTGGTTTTTACCCTAGGGGAGGCTTAACCTCGACCCTGCTAAGGGTTCGAGTATGGGGCCCACGGCCGGGAGTTTAAGTGTTTTGTTTTTAAACACTTCCCCCCCCCCCTCTTTGTGGTTTTCCCTGGTGCAAGAAGCTCCCAACGAAGAAGATCCCCCTCCTACCTCTCCACCTCAACTCCGTCAAGGCAGCGGTGTGGCGGCAGACTCTTCATGAAGCTCTGGGCATCTCCCAAGAGGTAGGCGTTGTTTTGGTTTCGTTTTATTTCCCGCACCATGTTCGTCCTAATTTTGAATCGTCAAATTGCTAGTTGATCTTCGAGAAAACCCCTAGTCTCGTAGTAGAAATTATGAGCTATCTGATGCATCTTTCTATATTGGTTATGGAGTTAGGAGGAACCCACAATCATTGGATGAAGATTGCAGGTTTTCAGAGGCGTTCTAGGGTGTTCCGGCAGGATTTGGGTGGTTCCAGCGGGAAGGCGCGACGGCCGGCCATCCCAGGCGGCCGCGCGGTTATCCGGACGACGGCGTGCGGGGGTTACAGGCGGCGGGGGCACCTCGACAGGTGGCATGCTCGATGGCGTCGGTGGCTCTCAGAGCGGCGGCCATGCTTCAGGCAGAAGGCGGTAGACGCCCGCAGCCCTCCGTAGTGGACCGGGGTCGCGGCATGCAACCCCGAGGGTGAGCAAGACCCGCGTCGCGCGGGTCGTCGCGCGGCGACCGGCATCAGCCGTTCAGCCAAGCGGTGGACCGGGTCTACCGCCGGCCCACACAGACAATCTGCGGGCTAGGCAGGGTGATCCGGGCCGGCCAGCGCGTGTCGGCCCTGACCAGGTGGACCGGCAGTTCCAGGCCGGTCCAGCCCGAGGGGCCTTACCACTCAGATTTTGGACGCCCGTAACTTTTTCTGCGGGCGTCCGTTTTGCGTTTTGTCAACTAAAGCGCGGACCTCGCGTCGAGGGGAATGTTTTGAGATTGTTTTGGGGAATTTTAATTCTCGAAACGAGGGGCTCAGGGGCACTTCCTGACCGTTAAGTGGACGGGTGTTTTTCCAGAAATTATTGTTTTGCGCGGCACAGACGCATCTGACGTCCGTTTTGAGCGCGGTCAGCGGAGTTGCGATCCTGGCACCGAGGCGGAGGTTTCCAGGGCAGTTTCAGGCATTGAGACTGGATTTGTGGCGTGGTCCCCATGGCCCGTCCTTCGAGATGGGAGCAGCGTTTAGTGCCTTTTTCATCGGGTATCCGTTCGGGGCGTGCGAGCAGTCAATTCTGGATGTTTTTACGAGGGGATTACAATGGTGCAATCCGCCGGCCCTAATTCCGCACGATGGTGCGGGCCCCATGAGGGTCTTTTTGGCGTTGACGGTGATTTCCCATCTCAATCACTGGGCGACCGTTTTGGACAAGTGAATAGTTCATTTCGTGTGCTTTTTCGAGAGGATCGCAACGGTGCGATCCGTCCGTTGAGTTTCGGGACCGGGATGTGGGTCCCGCGTAGCACTACTCGTGTGCGGTGCGTCGAAATGCATCTTTTTCCCCGGATATCCGTTGCACTCAAGTGAGCAGTCTTTTTGACGTGTTTTCCCAAGGGGATCGCAATGGTGTGATGCACCCAATTGTTTTCGGGGCTGAGGCTCAGGATCACGGGACGTCGTTCGGGCATGAGGTGGTGTTGGGGACATTTCCGTCGGATATATGTTAGAGGTGAGTAAGTATTCTATCTCATGTTTTTTTCATGAGGATTGCAACGGTACGATCCGTCTGGTTGTGCGGAGGCTCATACGCGATCTTATTAAATGTGGAAATATGAAAGGTTCCATGGTAGAGGTTATTCTACTGTGCTTGTAGCAGACCGTTGGCATGTGATCGCGTGCACTCCTAGGAGAGTGAGGTTTTTGTCTAAAGAGATGTGGTTGGCTGTGCCTCAACTGTTGAGGTGACATGTTAGAGTTGCTATGTTACGCCTTTGCGTTGACGTTGGGTGTCATGGGAACGATAGCCTTTGGGCTGGAATGTGGTATACTCTAGGAGTATACGTGAACGCTTAGAGGCACATGTGGTTGTTTGTACATGAGAATGTTTGTGCATTTGGTTTGGGTTGACTTGGGGCCACACGTCATGTGGGCACCATGTGCGTTCCGTGCTCTACTTTACGTGCTTTGACCTATGGCGACGTAGAGGGTCCCTCTGTGCTTGTTTGTTTGACCAGAAGGGTGGAGTATTCCCTCTGGCTCTGTGCTATTTTGTTTGGCTAGCAGGGATGATTGGTCTTCCCCTAGTTTCATTCTCGATGGATCATCCGGTAGCAGTGCCAGTGGAACCTAGTGATGGAACAGGTGTTGAACCTCTTTTGGGTGAGTTGTTCTAGAGTTGGGTGGTTGCGCGGTACCCACTCAATGCTTGATTGGCCAGTGTTATACTATCCTATAGGGATGGCCAGAGCAGTTCTAGGTGTACCCTCCAGCAGGGCTGGGCAGTGTGTTGCTCATTGACCTCTCAGGATTTACCCTCTAGCAGAGACTAGGTAGTGGGTCACCCAATGACTCTTTAGGGTCTACCCTCCAGCAGGGCTGGGCAGTGGGTCGCTCGTCGTCTAAATTCAGGTCTACCCTCCTGGAGGTATGGGCATTGGGTTGCATGTCATCTTTTTCTGGGTCTACACTCTAGCAGAGACTGGGAAGTGGGTCACCCGATGACTCTTGTGGGTCTACCCTCCACCAGGGCTGGGCAGTGGGTTGCCCGTCGTATTATTCCAGGTCTACCCTTCAGTAGAGCTGGGTAGTGGGCCGCCTGTCGACTTATTCTAGGTTTACCCTCTAGTAGGGTTGGGCAGTGGGTCTCCTGATGACGTATTAGGGTTTACCCTCCAGCAAGGATGGGCAGTGGGTCACCCGATATCTTGTTAGGGTTTACCCTCTAGTAGGGTTGGCAGTGGGTGAACCGATATTATATTATGGTTTACCCTCCAGTAGGGATGGGCAGTAAGACACCCGTTTATATTCCAGACTCAGTCCTCTATACTAGGCTAGTCCGTGACGTTCCTCCGTGATTACCGGAGCAGGACCCTTGGTTGTACAGGTCAGTGATGGAATGACCTTGTCTTTGAGGAGACCTCTTGACTGCAGGGCAGTGACGAGGTGTGGTTTGACATAACCTTGAACTCTCAAGTACGAGGGGTAATTTCCCCACTAAGACACGTCCTAGGGAAGCAACTTAAAACTGTGCAGGCCAGTCAGTGCCGCCCAAAGTGGATAGTGTCAAGGTGCGGTGATTTGGGCCCCTTGACTTGCAGTTCGGGGCAGACGTGCGGGGTGCTGGGCGTCGATGATGGTTACTTCTGGGATTGTTGGTGACACAATTGTCTTGGGCTGAGCTACGGGACGGAGATCCCCTTATGAGCTTGTTCGGGCTTTTTGACAGAGCATATATATGTATATACCTCATACCAGTACCCACCTCTTGGGTTTTGGCTACTCTCCTTCCAGGAGAGGTGAAGACACACAGGGTATGCCACGTGCTTTCCGTGTCTTGCTTCTCGTTGTTGGACGAGTCTACTCTCCTGCTATAGGTAGCGATGACTCGAAAATAAGTTCATCTTCTCACCATCTCTATCTTCTTGTGTCTGGAGGATTCTACCTTCTTTCCTCTTTTTAGTTTCAGCTGGACTCTCTACTGTTACTCTATTGCATTCCTTGTTGTACTCCTTTACTTTTCATGTTCGCTCTACTACTCACCCTTCAGTACCTCCTTTTTTCTCCAACGAGCCTTCGGGGTATCTGTTAGGTCCACTAGGCTGAATACCCTGAGAGGGGGGGTGAATCAGGGTATGACTAATTAAAAATTAAATCCCGTTCTGATCTTGTTTCGCTGTTAAGCAAAACACTCTTCTCTCTCTTTCCTGCTGCACAATATAAACAGAAAGTAAAGCAAGCACAGGACACAACAATTTTACTTGGTTCACCGCTAAGGGCTACGTCCAAGGAGCATACGCCGACAGGTTGCCGGTCGTACCAAGTCCACTAAACTTCACTAGCTGTGGATAACAATGTTCGGGCTAGATCACTTCTATGCCCAGGCTCACTGCCTTTACAAAGTTTAGGGTCAGCTCACTGCTTTCCCAAGGGTCACTCCCTGTTTCTCTCTCTCTGGCTCACTGCCGGTGGAGAGGATCACCTTCTTCCTCTTCCTAAGCTCACTGCTCTTGGAAGGGAATCCAATCACAGTTTATAGACCTGTAGGTCTCTTCATTTCCATGAAGGAATGCATCTTCCTCTGTATGTAGATGCTCTGTTGAAGTCCAACTTTCACCCGCAGATGAATCTCACTTTGCACCAGATGTACCGGGCAACCTCAATTTTTACGCGCAACCCTTACGGTGTCTTGCGCGCAATTTCTATGCTTTGCGCGAAATTCCTTTTTCGCGCAACCTCCAAATTTTACGCGCAGCCTGGAAACTGCCTTGCGCGCAATTCACTGCCTTTGCGCGAAATCCATTTTTTGCGCAACCTTCCTTTTACGCGCCAACTCAAACTTTCTGCGCAGCCTTTGCTTTTCGCGCAAACTGACTTTACGCGCAAACTTTAAGTTTACGCGCAACACCCTTTCAAACTTCAATTTCGCGCACCAGAGCTCAGGTATTTTCTATGTCTTGAACTCTCTTGAATGGAGGAGGGTCACTTCATATTTATAGGCAAAATCGACCCCGCGCGAAAAACCCTCCTTGAGCGCGTAATCCGCTTTGATCTTCCGCGCACAAACATTTTCCGCGCACTGCTCCATAATTTCGCGCACCTCATGCCTTTGCCAGTTTACGAGCTTCGGACCTCGTAACACCTCTTGCGCGAAATACTTCATCTGCTATTTCGCGCGCCACTTAAATTTTCCGCGCACGCCTCCAAAATTTCGCGCGCCTCATGCCTTTACCGATTTTCAAGCTTTCGGCCTTGAAACATCTTTTGCGCGAAATACAATTTCGCGCAACCCGCTGTTTTGCGCGCCACACTTCAAGATTTCGCGCAACCCTCTAGTTTTGCGCGCCATGCTTGATTTTTCCGCACACCTCCTTCATTTCTCTCTACTCAACCTTTGCCAACAACATATCACTCCATTTTCCATTGGCGATTTTCAGGCCCAAAAATTTGGCAAACACTGGAAAACGGCGCCACCTTGTACTGCTCTTTTGTACCGCCTCCAGATCGTCCTTTCCTTTGTCAAAGTTCATTGTCAACATGGAATGTCAACAACTTCTCGGGAACTCGACAATTCTCCATGGAAACCTGCTTTGTCAACAAACACAATCAACCCAAAAATGCTGCAATGTTACCTTGAGGGATTTTTGCCCAACAATCTCCCCCTTTGGGTTTGTTGACAACTCTTCACAACTCTGCTCAGAAATATTTTCTGCACTTTGATACCTCACTGAGTCTTCTTCCAGCTGCTACCACCATTCGCCTCTTGCGATTATGATAGCGTTCAAGGATTCACTTAACATGTACTCTAAGCCCACATGAGCAATGCTCGGCGTGAGAAACAAGAGTAGTATGAAAAGTTCATCAATGAATCACTTCATGTCAGACCCCAATTGTCGATTCCACCCTGATACCAATTCTTAAAATAAACCCAGTTGTTGAACCACACTGATACCAATTGGTGAATTCTTAAGTTGATACCAATTGTTGATAGCTGGACACCGTCTCACACCATTCCAACACCACTGTTCTGCTTTTATCACGATCCTCAGCTGTCGTGATTTCTATGATTTGATCGATCACGTCTAGCATCGTCAGATTTAAAAATCTCTCCCCCTTTCTCATTGCTCCCCCTTTCTGGCTGCTCCACCTGTCAGCTTCTCCCCGTATCAATTATGATTTATCAAATCTCCGCACTATTTTCTCTCTTGAACTAACACTTTTCTCCCCCTTTGTCAAGCACTTTTCAAGCACTTTTCTCCCCCTTTGTCAACGAAC
The DNA here is from genome assembly GCA_963277665.1 of Viscum album. Lineage (NCBI taxonomy): Eukaryota > Viridiplantae > Streptophyta > Magnoliopsida > Santalales > Viscaceae > Viscum > Viscum album. The sequence continues at coordinate 1,899,343,715 of OY728145.1, forward strand.
CCAAAGGTCACGCCTTTGTAGTCTGTAACATAGTAGAGAACACATATCAGCACATGAGGGAAAAACACACCATACCTCGGGGAGAGGGGGGGGAGTCCCACATCCACACTATTTCAAGTGCGGGGAATCGACTGAACTCCCAGAGCCAGTCGATGCCTCTCAAAAGCTTCCTTGGGTAAGGCCTTTGTCAGAATGTCTGCAACCTGTAGCTCTGTAGGCACGTACTCCAACTTCACGATTCCCTGCTCAACCTTCTCCTTGATGAAATGATACTTGATCTCAATGTGCTTTGTCCTTGAGTGATGGACAGGATTTTTGCTGAGATTGATAGCACTTGAGTTATCACACTGGATTCCGATCGGAGACTTCACTTCAACTCCCATATCTTCAAGCTGCTGCTTCATCCACAATAACTGTGTGCAGGCTTGAGTGGCCGCAATATACTCAGCTTCTGCGGTGCTTAATGAAATGCAATCTTGTTTCTTGCTTAGCCAAGAAATACACAATCCACCAAGATAGAATGCACCACCTGACGTTGATTTTCTATCATCGGCTGAACCGGCCCAGTCTGCATCAGTGTACCCCAATAACTCTGTCTGAGATTTGTCATTGTATGTCAAACCGAAGTCCACCGTGCCCTTAATATACCGAAGTATTCTCTTTACTGCGAGCATGTGACTTTCCTTGGGATTACTTTGATATCTCGCTGCTTGGCATGTGGCGAAAACAATATCAGGCCTTGTTGCGGTTAAGTACAACAGACTTCCAATGATTTGCCTGTATTCTGTGATATTAACTGCCTTGCCATCCTCATCTTTTGATAATTTCATCCGGGTAGCCACCGGAGTCTTCATCTCCTTGGAATTTTCCATTCCAAACCTTCTCAGGACCTCCTTGGCATATTTAGATTGAGAAATGAATGTTCCATTCCTTCCTTGTGTGACCTGTAGACCAAGGAAAAACGTTAGCTCTCCAATCATTGACATTTCAAACTCATTTTTCATGAATTCGGAAAACTGTCTGCACTGAGCTTCATCTGATCCACCAAATATTATGTCATCGACATAAACCAACACCATCATCCTTTGATTACTGTCATTACTGAAATAGAGATTGTAATCAACTCCTCCACGCTGAAAACCAAGCTTCTTCAAGTACTGATCAAGCCTTGAGTACCATGCCCTTGGTGCTTGTTTCAGCCCATACAATGCCTTCTTCAGCCTGCAAACTTTGTTCTCATCCTCATGAATGAGAAAACCATCTGGCTGCTCAATATACACCTCTTCTTCCAGAACTCCATTCAAGAATGCGGATTTGACATCCATCTGGAACACTTTGAACTTCCTTTGCACTGCGATGGCTAGGAATAATCTTATTGTCTCCAGCCTTGCAACCGGTGCAAATGTCTCATCAACATCAATTCCCTCGATTTGGGAGTACCCCTTGCACACTAGACGTGCTTTGTTCCGAATCACTGTGCCATCTTCATTCATCTTGTTGCGATAGACCCATTTGGTCCCAATGACATTCTTGTCCGCTGGCCTTGAAACAATCTCCCATGTCTGGTTCTTCTCAATTTGATCAAGCTCTTCATTCATAGCCTGAAGCCAGTTTTCATCTTCAGCTGCATCGGAAAAACATTTTGGCTCCACCTGAGATAAAAAAGATGTTTGCTGTAATGATTTCATTCTTCGAGTCTGAACTGGAGCTGTCTGATTTCCAATGATATTTTGCCTATCAATTTCAGCTCGATTCTTTGGCTTCTTTGCAGATACAGACTTGACACTTTCTTGTTCATCATTAGAATCTTCTTCTGAGTCAGCCTCTGCCACTTCTACTCCCCCTGTGCTGCTTACCTCATCATCACTTTCATCCAGAAACTGTTCACTGGGTCGTTGAGCAGTCTGTTCATTTTCGACTATAGTGACATCATTGCTCTCAACAATTTTTCCCAGCCTCTTGTTGAAACATTTATATGCCTTGCTTTTCCCTGAGTAGCCAAGGAATATCCCTTCATCTCCCCGTGCCTCAAACTTCCTATGATGTTCTTTGTTGAGAATGAAACACTTACTTCCAAAGATTCGAAAGTATTTCAACGTTGGCTTCTTTCCGTACCACAGTTCATACAGAGTCTTCCCTTGCTTCGGACATAACAGTGACCTGTTTGAAACATAGACCGATGTCAAAACTGCTTCCTTCCAAAATTTCTCTGGTAGGTCCTTATCAATAAGCATTGTTCTGGCCATGTTGTTAATGATCCGATTCCTCCTTTCTACCACTCCATTTTGTTGGGGAGTTCTTACTGATGAAACTTGATGCCTTATCCCATGTTTCTCGAGATATTTTTCAACCTGACTGTTTGTAAATTCTGTACCGTTATCAGTACGAAACTTCAGAATTTTCTGCCCAAGCATCTTTTCTGATTCCCTCCTGTACTGCTTTATGCAACTGAACACCTCTGTCTTATGGGTAATGATGAATACCCAGGCCATTCTTCTATAGTCATCAATGAAAAGAACATAGTACCTTTGCCCATCTATAGCTCGTGGTGAGATAGGTCCACATACATCAGCATGCACCAATTCGAGCACTCGAGTTGCTTTTTGTTCCTTTGGCCTGTATGTCTTCCTGATGATCTTCCCTTGTTGACAAGCATCACACGTATGAGTGCGATCACGTGATAGTTTGGGAAGGTCTCTAGCAGCATCACACTTTACCAGATCTTCCATAGATGGTTGACATAGATGACCAAGTCGCTTATGCCACAACTGATTTTCTTCTTCTCTGGATAAAAGGCATGAATCTTCTTCCCCACCTATCAGGTAAAGATTCCCCTTTGTTCGCTTTCCCTGAAGAATGACTATTCCATCTTTTCCTTTAACAACACCCATCTTCTTGGTAAATAGTATAGAGTGCCCAGAGTCACATAGTTGACTGACGCTAAGCAAATTATGACTGAGACCCTCTACCACCAAGACATCAGCATGTCTCATTTCTTTGCCCCCAAACTTGGCTTTTCCTGAGCCAACAATCTTTAGGCCTTCATCATTTCCAAACTTGACAACTCCTTCTTTGTCATATTTTATGCCTGTAACCAGATCCTTATTACCCGTCATGTGGGATGTGCAACCACTGTCAAGGATCCAAACACCAGAACGATCTGATGCTTTAAGGGCAATTTCAGCAACTACGGCCTTCTCAGTTTTCTTCTTCCTAGTCCATACTTTTTCTTTCATACTCGGCATGGATTGAGGCTTCTGTTCTTTCTCAGAGTATGATGGACCAGCTTCATCTTGCAAAACTGCAAATCTGTTCTGAACTTTTAACTCACTTGTCGGTTTACTGATCTGCTGCTTGCGATCATTTTGATTCTGCTTTGGCACATTTTTCTGAATGGTCGGAGTGCAGTACCTAGCCATGTGTCCAAATCCTCCGCACCAAAAACAGTGTCCTTCAAAAAATGTTCTGGGAAACCGTTCTCTGTTTGGCTGCCATCTCTGTTCTTGTTCCCTTCGATATCTTTTGGCTATGGAACACACATACTGTGAATGTCCCATCTTTCCACAACAGTAACACCTGATATAAGGTGCATTCCTTCGTGTTACTTCAGCACTACGAGTTTCCCCTTTGGATCTCTGAGTATTCTGATTCTGCTTTGTGCTCAAATCCACTTTCAATCTCGGGACAAGTGCTTGCGGTCTAACTTCAACTGCCGTAGATTTTTGTTTCTGATTAAGCCATGAATCAGCCTTAACATCTGAGTTCAATTGCTGCTTCTTTCCTGCTGAACTACTAGGCTCTTCTTTCTTCTTTTCCGTCTTCGTAACGACCTGATTTCCCAAGAATGTGTTGGGATTCAAAGGTTTTTCCTGGTCTTTAACTTTTCGCCGCAGACCGACAACTTCCTCTTCAAGCTCTTCAATACGCTTGACATGATCTTTCACTTTTCGACTCAAGCAGTCGATCTCCCTTTTCTGCTCTTCAATCTTGAGCTTATGCTCATCAACCTTTTCTGTGCGCTCTGGCCTGGAAGACTTAAGATTTTCAATTTCTTTCTCAAGCTCAGACTTCTCTTCTTCTTGTTGTTGCATGTAGAGTTTGGCATCACGTACTATCTTATTGGCTTTCTTTGTTTTTGCTCGCCAAACATCTATCTCTTCAAGAGCTGCTTCTAATTCAGCTTCCATGTCAACTCTCCCTTCAATTTCTTCTTCTTCTTCATCAGTTTCAGTTTCTTTCTTTTCTAGAGCGCTGCTAGCAACAGCCACCATCGCATTTTGACCACGATCTCTACAGTTTTCTATCTCTTCAACTTCTTCACCCTCAGACTCAGCTGAACTATCAATTTCTTGGGAAAGAAGATTCTTCTTTTTAAAGAAATTTCTCTTGAACTGCTTCTTCCCTTTCACATAGGCTGAAGATTTTTTCATGGGAATCTCAACTTCATCTTCATCGCTTTCTTCTTGAAACTTTTTGGGGCATCTTGCAGCAAGATGACCAACCTTTCCGCATCGGAAGCATGCTAGTGGAAGTTTCCCTTTAAACTTTCCTTTTCCTCTTTGAAGATTTGAAGAAAGGAACGACATCACCTCATCTGACTCTTCTTCCTCCTTAGAATCTTCAATAGTGAGCCTCTTCATGGCCTTAAATGCCACCTCTTTGGATTTACCCTTTTCCACAGCATCGTTGTCATCATTTCTCATTTCATATGCAACAAGAGTGCTGTGTAGGTTATCCAATGTTAGCTCTTTTGGATCTTTATCTTCCAACACAGAAACTTTCGGATTGAACCGAGGTGGAAGCTTTCTCAAGATGCGCTTTACGATTTTAATGTCTTCGATAATTTCTCCAAGACCCCGCATGTCTTCTACCACAGCATTTACCCTGTCAAAGAATGCATCAACAGACTCATTCGGGTTCATTTTGAGATCTTCATACTTGTTCCACAACACTTGCAGCTTTGCCTCTCTGACTTTTGTATCCCCTTCATAAATATTCAATAGTTTTTCCCACATGGCATGTGACGTTTTGCATGACATCACCTTTGTATAAATGGGATTAGAGAGGGCTCCCCCTAAGGCATTTATTGCTTTGGAATCAGCATCCAACTCTTTGTGCTCAGCTTCTGATAATGCACCACTAGTAATATCAGCTGTGATACCATGCATAGCTGCTGAAAACACATCCATTCCCAAAGATCGGAAATAGTGTTGCATTCGATTCTTCCATATCTGAAAATTACATCCGTCGAAGATCGGAATCCCTCTATGATTAGTGACCTCCATTGAGAGAAGACCAACTGTTAACCTTTCGCTCTGATACCACTTGTTAGGTCCACTAGGCTGAATACCCTGAGAGGGGGGGTGAATCAGGGTATGACTAATTAAAAATTAAAGCCCGTTCTGATCTTGTTTCGCTGTTAAGCAAAACACTCTTCTCTCTCTTTCCTGCTGCACAATATAAACAGAAAGTAAAGCAAGCACAGGACACAACAATTTTACTTGGTTCACCGCTAAGGGCTACGTCCAAGGAGCATACGCCGACAGGTTGCCGGTCGTACCAAGTCCACTAAACTTCACTAGCTGTGGATAACAATGTTCGGGCTAGATTACTTCTATGCCCAGGCTCACTGCCTTTACAAAGTTTAGGGTCAGCTCACTGCTTTCCCAAGGGTCACTCCCTGTTTCTCTCTCTCTGGCTCACTGCCGGTGGAGAGGATCACCTTCTTCCTCTTCCTAAGCTCACTGCTCTTGGAAGGGAATCCAATCACAGTTTATAGACCTGTAGGTCTCTTCATTTCCATGAAGGAATGCATCTTCCTCTGTATGTAGATGCTCTGTTGAAGTCCAACTTTCACCCGCAGATGAATCTCACTTTGCACCAGATGTACCGGGCAACCTCAATTTTTACGCGCAACCCTTACGGTGTCTTGGGCGCAATTTCTATGCTTTGCGCGAAATTCCTTTTTCGCGCAACCTCCAAATTTTACGCGCAGCCTGGAAACTGCCTTGCGCGCAATTCACTGCCTTTGCGCGAAATCCATTTTTCGCGCAACCTTCCTTTTACGCGCCAACTCAAACTTTCTGCGCAGCCTTTGCTTTTCGCGCAAACTGACTTTACGCGCAAACTTTAAGTTTACGCGCAACACCCTTTCAAACTTCAATTTCGCGCACCAGAGCTCAGGTATTTTCTATGTCTTGAACTCTCTTGAATGTAGGAGGGTCACTTCATATTTATAGGCAAAATCGACCCCGCGCGAAAAACCCTCCTTGAGCGCGTAATCCGCTTTGATCTTCCGCGCACAAACATTTTCCGCGCACTGCTCCATAATTCCGCGCACCTCATGCCTTTGCCAGTTTACGAGCTTCGGACCTCGTAACACCTCTTGCGCGAAATACTTCATCTGCTATTTCGCGCGCCACTTCAATTTTCCGCGCACGCCTCCAAAATTTCGCGCGCCTCATGCCTTTACCGATTTTCAAGCTTTCGGCCTTGAAACATCTTTTGCGCGAAATACAATTTCGCGCAACCCGCTGTTTTGCGCGCCACACTTCAAGATTTCGCGCAACCCTCTAGTTTTGCGCGCCATGCTTGATTTTTCCGCACACCTCCTTCATTTCTCTCTCCTCAACCTTTGCCAACAACATATCACTCCATTTTCCATTGGCGATTTTCAGGCCCAAAAATTTGGCAAACACTGGAAAACGGCGCCACCTTGTACTGCTCTTTTGTACCGCCTCCAGATCGTCCTTTCCTTTGTCAAAGTTCATTGTCAACATGGAATGTCAACAACTTCTCGGGAACTCGACAATTCTCCATGGAAACCTGCTTTGTCAACAAACACAATCAACCCAAAAATGCTGCAATGTTACCTTGAGGGATTTTTGCCCAACAGTATCCTACTGATTACTTTTATACTAACCCTTTCTTGGGATATTCTCGCACTTGGTGTGCCCTTACAGGTGATAGACATGTTGATCGTGACGTCAAAAGAGCTTAAGATTTAGGAGCGTGGACCGTGTGCGGTGGTCGTTGTCGGGTTCCCAGTGTCGGACCCTCCAAATTGGTTACTATTGTTTTTACCTATTGCCGGGTTGTGGCACCTTATGGTTGGGTGCGTGTTTTGACCCTTTTTTTAGTTTACCTTCAGTTTGTACTTTGTACTATTTAGAGGTCGATGCACATCTGTGGTTTTTATATATAGCAGTTTTTCTTTTTTACTTTGCATGTTCTTTCTTTTACTCTGCACTTTTACATTGAGTGTGATGCATGTGTGTGTACAGGTACTTAGGCAAAGGCCTCCCCGAGTTGTTGTGCCTTTGGCGCTGGTCGCCAGCCCCTGGCCTATGGAGCTAGGCTTGAGGTAGTTGCGGCTCGAGCCTGGGTAGGGTCGGGTCATGACAGGGGTACTTCTATCCCTCCATGATCCAGAACTGCATCAAGTTTTCCAAGAGGTGAAATGATTTCCAAGTTCATGATAACCTTGTGCATCGGCCGCCAGAGCCTCTCAACACAACCATGTCTTCTTGGCCCTTTGCAGTCTGGGGGTTGGATGTCGTGGGACCGTACCCACTGGCGACGACTCGCCACTGCCGGTTCATTCTGACCGCTATGGATTTGTTTTCCATGTGGTCAAATGAAATTACGCTCAAGGAAGTCAAAGCCCGTTCTATCGTTGATTTCCTGAGTTCCAACATCTTCTATCGATTTGGAGTACCTCACGCTATCCTCATGGATAATGGCACCAACTTACAAGTACTCGAGCTGATGAAATTGTATGCCAAGTACAACATTCGCTCTAACCATACCTCCCACTATCATGCGTAGGCGAATGGATAGATCGAGGCATTTAACAAAACCCTCTCAAATATTTTGCAAATGATGGATGGTCAGAACAAGAAAATTTGGCCGGAAAAGCTCCCTAACGCCCTCTGGGCTTATCAGATGATGACTCATAATTCCACCCATGAGACCCCGTATTCCCCGGTGTACGGATCAGAGGACGTCCAACCCATCGATATTCAGTTTCCCTCATTGCGCACGACGGTATACGACCAACAAGCACCAGATAGAGTTTCCAAAATCCGTCTAGCTGAAATGGAAGCGCTGGACGAGAATATGCATCATGGTTTACACAACCTAGAAAGGCATCAATGCAGGATGGATCGAGCTTTCAACAAGAAGGTTTTCCTCCGCTCTTTCCTGCAAGGTGACCTGATACTGGCCCACAGAGTGCCAATGATTCCCGGCAAGAAACCACCCATGTTTGAGCCCAAATGGGAGGGGCCTTTCATCATCTATAATGTCCATCCCAATGGGGCGTACTCCCTCGTGACCGTGGATGGTGAGCATATCACTCCTCCCACCAACACCAAGTTCCTCAAGCAGTACATTGCCTGAGCATTCCTGTCTTTCATGACCCTAAACTGAAACCCATGTCCCCTACGACCTTAAACTGGATTGCGGTCCTTAATGACACTAAACTGCAACCAATTTCCCCCACGACCTTAAACTGTATTGTGGTCCTGCATGACCCTAAACTGCAACCCATGTCCCCCATGACCTCAAACTGGATTGCGGTCCTGCATGACCCTAAACTGCATTTGGTCTAGCACTACCTTAAACTGCATTTGGCCCAACATTTGGGCCCCTTTGGTCCGAGTTCTATGACCTTAATCTAATATCGTTGTGGTCTAGCATGTCCTTAAACTGCATGCTCGTCCTCAATGCAAGACGTTAAACTGCAGGCTGGTTAGGCCTTCCTAACCGAGGCCCAGCCTCAGGCCCCATGGAATTCTCATACCCCTTAGCCCCAGTCCTTACCAAGAGTTTGCGGTGTGGTGTAGGATTATGTACTCTTTCACAATGGGTTACCCACCGTGCCGTACATATTCCTAGATGAAATTCCACTCATCGCCCTACATGACATTAGACTATGCTTCTAGAACTATGTGAGGCTTGATTCCCATCCTTGTGGGATACGTAGGACTGCCTTAATGTCTAGGTTTCATGTCCATCCCATTCATTTAGGAGATCCCATGATCTCTAGGTCACCTCGGTCTTTTGGCATGCCCCTCCCCACGGGGGGGGGGATATAAAGGTGTGGTACAGGGTTTTTGGCACCATGCCCCCTTCTCCCAGGGATCCTCCATCTTTTGGCCACTCACAAACTGATCCCTTAGACCCTTTCCACTGGTATGCTAATGTTTTCATAGTACTCTGGTCTAGGACCTGGAGTGTTGGATTCCACTTAGGAAAGTTTTTTTTTCCACTTTTCACGTTTCATTCTCCCTTTCATTTGGGCCCCCGTTATCGTTCACACCCAGAGGGACCCCCTAGAACGGCTTGGATACAACGCCTATGGGATCTCCTACAATCATGGGCCAATGCCCCTGAGGGTTTTAGACAAAAAATTGATACAAATCTCGTGTTGCGAATATGGTTAGCGGTTGATGCTCATTTTTTGTCCCCAAGGCTAATGCAACAAGATGCTGTGTTGTGAACATGGTCAGCAGTAATACTCCGTCGTCATGCCAACTCCTCCAGGACCTGAATGTTGGATTCATGATTTGCATTGTCTTCCACCCCATCATGTCAGGGTGGAATCTCGACACTCCTTCCACTAACCCTCAGTGCACCTCCACACGTCAGGAGAATAAGGCTGTGTGGCGGCGTCTCTCAGGGCTCCTCTGATCTAAGATCTATGATTATATGCATGGGTTATCTTTAAGTACCATGCACAACTTGAACTTCATCCCCATGGGAAACGAGTGGTCTCCCTGACATTGCATTTCGGTTCCAGCTCATCTGGAAGCTAACATCTCCTTCCCCCTAATTGTTGGACCCTCGTAGGCTCCTTGGCCCGAGGCCCCTCTACCGGAATCGCACATGGTGACGGTATGAAGATATTTCCTCATCTACATCGGGTACGACTTATCACATCATGAATGTTCCACCATGTCTATGCCATATGACCTTAAACTGTGCTGGTTAGTCAGAAAACACAACTATAAACTCTGATGATATCATCCCGACCGCATGATGAAAAATGACACTGCATTGTGGTAACCTCCCCATAGGTGATATCACGTTGGGTATTGGTCAATTACCATACCAATTTTCAATGCTTGTATACGCCTTTATTATTGTGGCGATTCCTGGAAGTTCTACCCCAGGTCGGTCATTCCACGAATGAAAAACCATTCACCTTCAAGGAAAAATAAGAAATATCAAATGCCGCTTCTTTTGGTGTGAGGGCTAGACCCGCACACCTATTTCATCCTTTCCATAGGTACCATGTCGTGTCGTGCCACCCTTCAAGAACTATATGCAGATTGATCCCCATTCTCATGGGGTACATAGAAACGCCCAGACCTCTCGTCTAAGGGTCCAACATGGGGACGCTAATTCATCGTGTCTATCCAGATTTTGGGACTTTGACCACGGGAATTCCCGGCTTGGTAAGTAGGACCTTGTCCTCATTTACGTCGGGTTTTCAATAGCTGCACCACATATAACTTGTTTTAAGAATTATCCCTCCTGTGTCCCATCCTGCGCAACGTTAAAAGGTGCCCTCAAGAACAACGTATGGCTTGATTCTCAATATTATGAGATACGTAGGAGTTCCTTTGCACTTCCCCACAGTCCCAACCTTAATTTTGTGTTTGTTTCCTTGGCATAAGCACTTCTCCAAGGAGCACAAGAGAAGAAGGATCTCATCCTCATTAACATCGGGTTTCGCAACCGCTTTACCATGTTTCTCCCACTACCCATACTCTTTGGTCCGAGATGTAAGACCTTAAAATAAGATCATTTCTAGAACTACATGTGTCTTGATTCTCATCCTTATGAGGTACGTAGGAATGCCCTGACATTTCGTCTTGGGTCCATCCCCAGGGATTACCAAATCTCGTCCCTCCTCACTGTCGGCCCCTTGGCCCGACTTTTTGGAGAGTCATGTAACTGCATCATCTTCCCTTAATAAGTTCAGGTTGTCCCATAGTGGTGTTGGGAAGTGATAGTTCTCTCGTCAGGGAGGTCCTGTCTAAAAATTGGGATGATCTGTGACAAGATTAATGTGTCTTCTCAATGCGCCTCCACCACGGTGGTGCAATTTCAGGAGTGTTGGATTCTGTTTGAACAAACCACCACTCAACTTTCAATACTTTGTGTGCCCCTTTATTCGGATCCTCATCATCTTTCATGTTTTATGGGACCCCCTAATAGTATGGATGCTCGACCTATGGTCTTATTTCTGTAGCAATATGGATGATAGAACTTTGGTATGCCTATTGCAACAGTATGGATGATTGATCTATGGTCCGCCTGCTGTCCTGGGCCAACATTCCGGAAGACTGGTCATGTTTGATTGGACCTCCTAACAGTATGGATTCTCGACCTATGGTCCTCCTTATGTATCCATTTTAATGATAGACCTTTGGCCCGCCTATTGTAACAGTATGGATGATTGACATATGGTCTGCCTACTATCTTGTGCCAACATTACGGAAGACTGATCGACAATATTTGAGTTAGGCCCCGTGTTGCGAACATGGTTAGCGGTCAGCCCTCATTTGTTGTCCCCATTTTAGGTCAATGTGATATGGATGATGTGTTTCTGCCACAGTTAATAGTTATCTTCCATCATCGCTCCCCCCATAGTGTTCTGAAAATGGGTAACGTGATTCACCTTTTTCATCTCCCTATGATCGAATTGATTTCAATGCCCCTAGAATTTCCCCTCTCATTTGTTAGAGCACATTGAGGAGATGATATATCAATTGGTCTGAGGTCCCCTCCCTTCAGTTGGACCTCACTCTCCACCTCAGAAATCCGAGCCCGATTTCAGATGCCTGAAGTTTGGTTGACGCCCCACAGTCGGACGAAATGATAACACGAGCATCCTTTGTTTCTCACATTGGTTGGGACCCACATGATCATAGTGGTGAGTTGTTATTAATTTTCAGATTATGGTTGAGCATATTAAACCAAAGCTACAGATAAATAGATTGTTTCATACATTGGATCGCAATATTGAGCAGTGAATGCAAAAAAGTTCCTCAGATGGACAAAACAGAGCCCTTAAGGATCAGAGTGATGGATTGATCTTTCCAACACTGCTACCCTTTGGCTGGTAGCCTCCAGGACTGCTTCACGCTCCCTGAAGATACTCTCTTCATCAGTAGCCTCATAGAGTAGTTCCCCAATCCTAGCTTATGCCTGCGCCTGTTCAGTTCGAAGTACGGTCATCTGGTGACTCGCCTCCATCAATTATACTTGGGAATCAGCCTGTTGGGCCATCAGTTTCTCCACGAGCTCAGAGCATGTTGCAATGAAGGCCTCATTCTCTGCCTCCTACCCTTCGAGGCACTGAACTTCCTGCTCCACTCTAAGGAACGCTCGGGTTCTCGCTGATCTTTCCCGACACTGGGAAACATCGGTGTGCCGGATACTCTCAAGTATCTTCTCGGCCATGTAATCACGGACTGTCAGATTAAGGCATTGAGAGTCAGCCCCTCTAGCACACATGAAACATAGCCAGGTCTGGACTGATCCCATCCCCCTTAGCCAATCCGTCTGAGGCTTCCTGAGAAAGCGCTGGATAAACTTCCACCCTTTGCGCAGTGTCTTTCGGCTCTCCTCAGCCGGTTCCGAGTCGGAATCTTCTATCTCCTCGGGATCAGCGGGCCGGTATGTATGAAAGGCAACTAGAAGGTCGGCAGTAGGGTCTTCCTTAGGGATTTATTCATGAGGTATAGGATCCTCGACATCCAGGCGACCTTTCTCTCTCTCCCCGACAGCGGCGGTGCCTCCGTCAGCTTCTGGCCTTGCTCCAATGACAACACCACTGATGTCCATCGCCCCCTGGTCACTAATTCTCATGGCCGACTCTGTTTGGGCAGTATATTCTGGAGGTGGTGGTACGTCTGCCATTTGTACACTCACAGACGGCCCGGGCTCAACAGCCCGACGGGCCTCCAACGCCGAGATCACTATATACGGAGCATCATGATTAGTTGGGTTTTCCGACAGTAATCACCATTAGATAAACATGGGACTTACAGGAACCCAGAGCGTTAGCCTCTAGTGTTCTGGCCGCTGCAAGAGCTATCATGGAAGGAGACCCCTCAACGCTTGTCAGTTCGATGATGGGCATCAGAGTCCTACCCTATTATACCGGCGCCTCCCCTTCCTCTCCTATTGGGGATGCTTAATCGTCGCCTTTTTGTTCCTCAGTGAGGTATAGAAATGGGTCAGAAATTTTAGAATAGAATGGGCATGGAAGGAGGGAGAATAAAGATAGAGACGGACCTTGAGCAGCTCGATTATCTCCATGTCGGAACCAAAGATCCCGCCACTCTCCGGCAAGATCCCTTGGATGGACCCTCCCTGAGATCCTTCATCATCTTCTTCACTTTCATCTTCTCGTGTTTCCTCCTCTCCCTATGACTCCTCATCAATTGTCACCTTCTCCCGGTGGAATCACATCCGGATCATGATTTGGGCCGAGCATCAATTTCACCATGAAAGGTGGCTCTGTGCGCTGACCCCTTTGGCGCGCGTATGTGTGCATGTCCGTTAGATATGTGTGCCACCTATGGAAGTTTATTCAGTCGGTAACTCGAATGAGCCTGACCTCTGGAAGCTGGATCCCATCCTGCATTATCTTCTATCAGATGGAGACAACATTCATTGATTTACACTATCTCATCCTGACCGACCACAATGCTGGGATGATTTATTCATCGAATGGTTCGAGCAAGTATCTGATCTACTTCCCGGGCAGCTCTCTGGCTTCCTCGTGTCACCCCCTCCGGGAAATGAGTTTTTAGAGACACCATGTGATGTCCCCACTACTGAGGTCCCATCTTGGGTAGGGCTCACTGCCTAGCGTGCCCCTCGTTCCCCCCTCCTTGTAGCACCTTACTTGCTCCCCCGTCGCACAGTTTCCACGCGGGTAGACTCGAGTTGCTGGACTTGCTTGCGTAAAAGCCCCTCAGGGTCCGCAATAGTCCAATGTTCGGTATACACAGTTTATTGGCCAGCGTCGACCCCGGTGGGAGGCAGGGTAATTCTGTCACAAGAACCATAAGTGGCGAACATTAACAACATATGGCGAAGGATGTAGGGATTATTATCCTCCCGGATATGCATGAATACCTTCTTCAGCATTCACTAGAGGCACCCGAACTGCCTGGAAAATCAGGACGGCACGTAAGGCTCACAGATGTTCTTCCCGTTGATCCGAGCCATGAGCACCCCACCCCGGATGCTCTGGAAGTACTCTTGCTACTCTAGAGAGCCTTGCCCATTGTCCACCTTCAGGCTGACCGGGGTTGGAAATGGGCTAAAGTCCAAATTGGCTTGGTTACCAATTCGGATCCTTACGCCCTCCTTGTTGAGCATCATTGGTGCAACCCCGACAATATTTAGGAGAGATGGATGCAGGACATTTCCCGGAGGACGAACGACATTTGGGAAGGTGTAACCGCCAAGATGAGCCACCACCCAGTCATGAAAGATATGGAAGGGGCCACACACCCTCCGAGGTGACACCCCTCGTGAGATGTGTCCCGGGTTGGCATACAACCTAGCTAGCACGGGGAACCCTAGATTGAACCTTTTGTTGGCAGCCATGGTGCCCACTATCACCAGTGTTGCTAGACAGATGCCCTTCCTTGCATCCCGCACCCACAGGATCCACCCACTCAAGAAGGTTGCGAGGAACCCGACATATCGATCTTTCGGGTATCGGGCCTCAATAACATAGTAGCCCCACGATTGGTATTTCCCCACCTCCAGGGTCCTCCATTATGATCCATTCTTGATCCTCTGAGCCACGGTTGGGAACCGTTTTCCCCGTCCCGGCATCTTGACCGTCGGGTCCTTCTCCAGGAATTGGCTGAACCAGTCCTTATAGGCGATGTCCTTCAAGAAATCCTTGACCTGCTGCCTCTCCTTAGCTAGGTCTAGCAGATGCCATGTTAGCATGGGGGGTCTCTGGCTTTTCATAATAGGTTTTAATTGGAGGAATGAACTCTTTATATTGGTAGCCCTCCAATGGGATACCTCCGATGTAGTGAACGTGTAAAGACCTGTAAAATTCAAGGGAAGTTTTTTCTTAATTTTCTTTGGGATTTTACAAGAATGCAGTTTCTGACAGCACTGGATTCTGAGGCCCGGTTTGTCTGGAATTTCTATCTGAAATTTAGCTCAGGTACGTTCAGTGAACGAACGAGCGGGAAATTCTAACTTTTGAACCGGTGCTTGGAATTGAATTCTGAGGGCACCGATGAAACCTCAACACTGGTAATTTCTTAGGAATTCCTTTTCTAGAGTTGTGTTTCCTCATTATGAGTTGTTTAAATTTGTGGATTAAGTGTGAGTGAAATACAATTTCGTTAAGAATTTTAATTCTCTTTTCCATGTGTTAGAACCTAGGTGTAGGAGTTAGGGTGGGACCTACTGATTGTTAGATTCTCTTGAGTGGATTAAAGGTAATGTGGGGCCCACATGAGCCACACCTTTTCAATTTCCATAACTCCCTAACTCCTCTAAACCCCCCACTTAAGTTGTGTAACACTTTAAACTTTTAAACTTCCCTTTAATTTGGGTGACTTTTCCTCTCCTCTCTTTAAGTATGCCAACTCACCAATTCAATTAATTAAATTAAGTTTTGAATTTTGGAATTGTGGCATGAGTTAATAAAATAAGGATGAGCCTTATGTTTCTTGGTTGGTTGTTGTGTGTGGACAATTGAGGAGAGAGCTCTTGGGTGTTTTCATCTTCATCACGAAGAACAGCAGGACTTCGACGAAGAACGCCGTCACCGTAAGAAGAGATCGACGTGCCGTCTATTCTCCTCTCTGCAGCCAGGGTGTGACCCCTTTTTCTGAAGATCAAAGATGCACCCTCTTTCAATCTTCTTCCCGTGTCAAAGAAATAGAGATGCCACTTCCTCCTCAGACGTTCTCCATCAACATACGGAGCTTCACCTCGCGACGTCGTTTTCCGCAGCGAACCCCCGTTCTAGCTACGCTCAAGGTAGGGGTTATTTAATTATTTTGTTCGTGTTTACCACTTTGTCATTCTTCGTGAAAATATGACCAAATGGTATCGATTATAGATATGGGGCCAGACTGTACGAACACGGACGAACCTCCTCCCTTATCCGTGTGCTTGTTTCTTTGTGGTTTGAAACGAGTATGGCGCGGTGCCGTCGCACTGCGTGTGATCGTGCGACAAGGAATGTGCGGCTCCGTCGCGCCACACCATGGAAATGAACAAGGACACGATGCCGTCACGCCGCGTCAGAGAAACCTGAAGACACCACTGCCAGAGTAGGGCAGCGGTGGAAGATCACGGCGCCGTCGCGCCGCACCGGTCGACCAAGGCCGCGGTCGGTTCCGGGCCGCGGCGAAGCAGGGTGACCAGCAGCCGGAGATGGGGCACCGGTGTCAGAGCAAGGAGAGGACTAGCCGACGCCGATCCTGTGGAGCAAGAACCAGCCAGACAGGGTGGGCCGGACGGATAGGGAAATAGCTGGGGGTCAAAACCCCCGGCTGGCCAGCTGAGCGGCCCCTTAATTGGGGCCGCGGTTTTCGAACGGAGGGGGGCACCCCCCCCCCCCCCCCCGAATAACTGAACTGCTCTGCCGTTCGGCCGAGCCAGCTGGCGCCGCACGCCAGCGCGCCAGGTATACGGGCCGCCGGACCGGGCCGACCCCGGGGGTCTCGGGTCGGGTTGGTCCGGGCCCGAAACCCCTGTTTTCAGGCCCTTTTTGGTCTTTCACCCATATCATTAGGTGTAGACCTCCGATCGACGCACCGTTAGTGGCGATGTGATCCTTGTATCGAGACAGTCATTTCGGTATATTACAATCACGGTTTCGGAATACATTGGGTTGGCCCGGGTTGGTTCGGATACAAAACCAACTGGGCCCTCGGAGCAGAAACGCTTATATCTTGAGCTCCGGACGTCCGATTGACATACCGTTGACTTTCATGGATTCCTCTAGGTGAGACGGATCTTTTGGCTTTATCCTCTCTAGTTTTGGATGTCTTTGGAGTGAGGTCGGGTTGGTTCGCTCATGAAACCAACCGGGCCCCTGGAACGAAAAGGCCAATAACTCACAGACAGGGCGTCCAATTGACGCACCGTCTGTCTCGTTGAATTCCTCATGATGAGATGGAACATTTGGAATACATTACCTGAGTTTTGGTTGCTGTTGGATAGTGGCCGGGCTGGATTGTACCCGAAATCCAACCGGGCCCTTGGAACGGAAAAGCTGTTATCTTCAGACTGGACGTCCGTTTGACGAACCGTCAGCAGCGTTGGTGATCACGTGGGGAAACGGTCCCTTTGAGTATACCCTATGAGAGTTCAGGGTACAGTTGAGATATGGCAGGGTTGGTTCTCACTCGAAACCAACCGGGCCCCTGGGACGAAAAGGCTAATAACTCCCAGACCGGGCGTCTGATTGATGCATCGTCTGTTGCGTTGAGACCCTTATGACGAGGCGGTCCATTGAGATACATCTTCATGGGACTTTGTGATACTTGGAGTATCGACCAGTAGCTCGCGGAGCGGTCCCTCCTGGAGACGAGCATACAGATTACAGAAACAGTGTAGACGACTGAGACCTGACGACTACTTGACCGACTCAATTAGGAGTGAGTCGACTAGCCCAGTGGACGGAGCACCCGGTATTTGGAGGCAGACTCACGGCGGACGGAGCGCCTGGTAGTTGGTAGCAGACCCGCAGTACTCGACCGGAGGAGTACCTCTGTAGGCTATTAGGGGGAGCACCCTGTATTTGGCGGGAGACCCACAGTAGATGGAGCGCCCAGTATTTGGCAACAGACCTGCGGTACTCGACAGGAGGAGTACCTTAGAGACTTGGATTAGTGAGCAGTCCCTCAGAGCCATGACAGGACCACTGTACACTCCAAATATGGGGCTCTTCAGCAGTTACAGTTTCGATAATGAAAATCCTGTTTTGAGCTAAGTCTATAACCTTTGTGTTTCTCATGATTGAGATGGGTTACTTGATAACTTAGGTATATGTATGGGAATATACCTGGGTAGTGGTTATCCATTGATTTCATAATCTTTATGTTTCCTCATGATTGAGATGAGTTACTTGATAGCTTAGGTATATTCATGGGCATATACCTAAGTAGAGGTTATCTGTTGATATCTTCTTTGTGGTTATCCATGTTGGTTTTAGTGTGAACATCAGGGTCTCGGGGTCCATACTGAGTATCGTTATACTCACCACTGCATGGGATATGCCCGCACCTCTTTGTGTTTGTTGCAAACGACGTGCAGTGCTGACAGAGGCCGAGTGATCGAGGACTGGACGGTACCCGGAGGTGGACCACACGACAAGTCAGTATTCAGAGGAGGACTTCACGGAGAGATGACACTCGGAAGAGGTTGACAGGTGAGAGCGTTGTGGAGGTTATCTGTACCTACCCTTCAGGTATGATCTGTGGTGGACGATCCAGGAGCTGTGCCATCTGTACCTACTTTCAGGTAGGATCCAAGGGGGACGACCCAGGAGCTGCTTCCGTTCTTCCAGCTGTTGTACTTTGTTCAATTGTAGTTGTACATTCATTTGGGTTTGTATTCTGGCCCATTTACCTTTCATCACTTCTCTTTGTACTTAGTGTTTTACTTCAGCTTGTACTCCGTGGTGTTTCTTTTACTTTTATAAAGTCAATGCCTTCCCAGTTATCGGGATTTACGTCTTTGGTGATAGTCTCCAGCCCCTGGCATATGGAAGGTGGGCTTGGGGTAGTCATGACACGAGCCCTGAGGACGGGTCGTGACAAATTGGTATCAGAGGAGTCGGTTCTACCGCAGAACTTATAACTCTGATGTTTTCTTTCTGTGAAGCAATAATGTTAAGAGTACCGAATGTGGTTTTTAGTTCAGGGTTTCTAGTGTTGGTGTGGGCGGCCGACGTATCCATACACTAGGACCCTGACAACTGATTTAAAACTTTGTGCACGAAAACACTGATTGCATGTGTGTTTCCAGAAGTTTTTAAAAGTCATCTCAAACCAGGTCATCTCACCAGGTATAATCATTTGACTGTGTCACGTTGATTCTTTCAGGATGCCTTTTCACGGACGACCAGCTAGAGCCCAGAGGGATGTGCGTACTGACAGCCTGCCGAGTGACGAGGCTTTGGTACATGGCTCTCTTGCAGTTGAGGCACCAGTGGAGGAACCAGTGGTACTACCATACGTTGGGCCACCGATGCCACCAGCCCCAGCAGTAGGCGATGCATGCCACTTGAGCGCGTTGCACGAGTTCCAGCGCCAGAGGCCACCCAGGTTCCAGGGAGAGACAGACCCGCAGGCGGCTGAGGATTGGCTAGAGGCTGTGGTGAGAGTCTTCAGGCTAGTGGGGACGCCATCAGACTTCATAGTGATCTTTGCTGCCAGCCTTCTTCAGGTAGTAGCAGGCAGGTGGTGGAGCCACCTGTTCTAGTTTTGCGACGGGATGAACTTCGCATGGGAAGACTTCGAGACCTTCTTCAGGGTGGAGTTTGTGCCAGTAGCTCTACACCCCAAACATGTTTATAAGCTGATTCATTTGCCGTGTGTTTTTCGATCAGTAGCCGAGTCATCTGTGGGAAGTAGACAGATGATGTAGAGGTCCAAGAGGACCAGATCCAGCCGTACGAGAAGAAAAAAGTGTTATGAATGAATCAGGAAAGGTCAAATGGCACGTGACTGTCTGAATCCTCGTACAGTTGATCCGCGGGTGTTTGAGGAGCCGCCGAGACAGAAGCAGCGGCTGGTGCTTGAGCAACAGCCGAGCAATATACAAGGCATTAGAGCTCCAGGAGCAGGTGGACAGGAGAGGAACTAGTGGATACGTACCTTATACTTCTAGTTCCATGTTGATTTTGTATTCATGTCTTTGTACTATGAGATGAAATAATAAAAAGACACATATCTTTGTGATGTTTTCATTCCTGTCCTTTTGTTTGGTTGATACTGAGAGGTCCCGGTTAAAACTGTTGACTTGACCCTCACTTTCGAGATTTCTACTGGAGGAGACCCAGTGACCTCGCACTGATGCCGAAAGCGTGAATCGACCCTTGGAGGCGAGAGTGATGGTTGGATCTCTTAGTAGTTATGTCGAGGCCTTTCGACGTCATCCATGGCATGAATACATCATTCATGTCAGGATTGACTGTATTAGGCAATGGGCGTCGTTCAACCAGTTGATGAGACCAAGTTTCTCTTTTCAGAAAAGAAGAAATTTTAGCAGCTCTTTCAGATCGTAGGAAAAGAAGGTGCAGATCATCCAGGAGTGGATAAAGACTGCACAGTGCAGTAAGAAACAAGAATCTGTCGATAGTCTTAGAGACTCGAGCGTGTTAAGAGTTTCATGAAGAGGAAGCTTTAAGGAGAGATGAGTCTGCGGAGCAGCAGACGTGGAGGCAGAGCTAGGAGAGCATCATGAGGTGGTGTACATCTTAACATGCAACAACCACCCTCCTTAGTTATCCCCGCCAGGCTCAGGGAGGTGGAGGGCGGAGGAAGAGTGTGGCTGCATGCGGTCAAGGAGTGTGACCAAATGGATCTAAAAATTATTCAAGGGATAGTCAGTGTCCACTACTAGCTGCTATAGTAACAGACGTCGATATGAATCATTCCTTGCTTTCACAAATCTTGTTCCAGACCTAGAGTTTCCGGTAAGCTATGGACTTGACCCTCACGTTTGGAGATACCTTGGGAGGAGAATCGATAATCACACTTACGCCGACGGTGTGGTCAGACTCTCAAGGCGAGAGTTTCAATTGGAATCTCATGGTGGCAGCGTCGAGGTCTTACGACGTTAGTTTGAGTATGGAATGAGCAATAAATGTTCATACTCATATTGACGGTATTAGGAAATAAGGTTGTGGTTTAACTACGACTTCGGGATGGGTTTTCCTTGGTCGGTGAAAAGGAAACCCCAGGTAGCATAGGATAAACTCATGCACAAGAGGGTGTGACCGATCACTCTTGAGTCGGTCAACCTTAACCTCATCGCAACAGTCGTTTTGAGTTTCAGTTCTAACAGAAATTGGAAACCTCTAGAGTTCGAGGATGACGATCACGTCCTTATATGGGTCTCAACTCGATGAGGTTTACGGAGATGTGGCCAAGGAGGAAAGTTATCTCCAAGGTTCAACGGACCATTCTGGGTCCTCAGTTGGGTAGGCGAGGTGGTTTACCGCTTGACCTATCCACCTCAGTTTCACCAGGTGCACGACGTTTTCCAAGTATCTCAATTGAGGAGATACGTGCTTGACCCTTCACATATCATCGACCATGAGGAGTTGGACGATGGCGATGGGGTTACTTTCACAGAGGTTCTAGTGTGGATCGAGGATCGACAGGAGTGGATCCTATGAGTTCGGTCGATTCCTCGGGTGCGATTTCTATGGCAGTACGGGAATCTCCAGGTAAGAACATGGGAGCGGAAGGCTCAGATGCGTGCTCAGTACTGCTTTTTATCCCTAGTTAGTGTTAATGCTTTACGGGGACGTAAAGCCTTGAGGTGGGAGTAATTTAAAGACCCGTAACATTCAAGGGAAATTTATTCTTAATTTTCTTTAGGATTTTACAAGAATGCAGTTTCGGACGACACTGGATTCCGAGGTCCGGTGTGTCCGGAATTTTTATCCGAAGTTTAGCTCGGGTACGTTCAGTGAACGAATGAGCGAGAAATTCTAACTTTTGAACCGGTGCTCAGAATCGAATTCTGAGGGCACCGATGAAACCACAGTGCCGGTAATTGCTTAGGAACTCCTTTTATAGAGTTTCTTTTGCTCGTTATGAGTTGTTTAAATTTATGGATAAAGTGTGAGTGAAATAAAATTTCGTTAAGAATTTTATTTCACTTTTCCATGTGTTAGAACCAAGGTGTATGAGTTTGGGTGGGACCCACTGATTGTTAGTTTCTCTAGAGTGGGTTAAAGGTAAGGTGGGGCCTACATGATCCCCACCTTTTCAATTTCCTTAACTCCCTAACTCCTATTAACCCCCCACTTATGTTGTGTAACACTTATAACATTTAAACTTCCCTTTAATTTGGGTGACTTTTCCTCTCCTCTCATTAAGTATGCCAACTCACCAATTCAATTAATTAAATTATGTTTTGAATTTTTGAATTGTGGCATGATTTAATAAAATAAGGATGAGCCTTATTTTTTTGTTGGTTGTTGTGTGTGGACAATTGAGGAGAGAGCTCTTGGTTTTTTTCATCTTCATCACGAAGAACACCAAGACTTCGATGAAGAACGCCGTCACCGTAAGAAGAGATCGACATGCCGTCTCTTCTCCTCTCTACAGCCGGGGTGTGACCCCTTTTTCCGAAGATCGACGATGCACCCTCTTTCAATCTTCTTTCTGTGTAAAAGAAAAGGAGACTCCACTTCCTCCTTGGACGTTCTCTGTCAACATACGGAGCTTCACCTCGCGACGTCATTTTCCACAGCGAACCCCCGTTCTAGCTACGCTCAAGGTAGGGGTTATTTAATTATTTTGTTCGTGTTTACCACTTTGTCATTCTTCATGAAAATACAACCAAATTATATCGATTAACGAGAGGGGTACGGACCACACAAACACGACCAACCCTCCTCCCTTATCCGTGTGTTTGTTTCTTTGTGGTTTGAAATGAGTATGGCGCAGTGTTGTCGCACCGCGTGTGATCGTGTGACAAGGAATGCGCGGTGCCGTCACACCGCGCTGTGGAAACGAACAAGGACACGACGCTGTCGCGCCCCGTCGGAGAAACCCAAAGACACCGCGGACGGTGTGGGGCTGTGGTGGAAGAGCACTGCGCCGTCGCGCCGCACCGGTCGACCAAGGCCATGGCCGGTTCCGGGCCGCGGCGAAGCATGGTGACCGGCAGCCAGAGACGGGCCACCGGCGTCGGAGCAAGGAGGGGACCGGCGGACGCCGGTCCCGTAGAGCAAGAACCGGCTGGCCAGGGCGGGCCGTCCGGCCAGGGAAGGAGGTGGGGGTCAAAACCCCCAGCTGCCCAGCTGAGCGGCACCTTAATTGGGGCTGTGGTTTCCGAACGGTGGGGGGCAGCCCCCCCCCCCCCCCCCCCCCCCGCATAACTGAATGGCTCGACCTTTCAGCCGAGCCAGCTGGCGCCGCACGCCAGCACGCCGGGTAGCCGGGCCGCTGGACCTGGCCGCCGGGCCGGGCCGCGCCGCGCCCAGCCGGGCCGACCTTGGGGGTCTCAGGCCGGGTCGGTCTAGGCCCGAAACACCCTTTTTTGGGCCCTTTTCGGTCTTTCGCCCATATCGTGAGCTGTAGACATCCGATCGATGCACCGTCAACATAGATGCGATCCTTGGATCGAGACGGTTGTTTCGGTATATTACACTCAAGGTTTCAGAATAATTTGGGTTCGGCCGGGTTGGTTCGGATACGAAACCAATCGGGCCCTCGGAGCGGAAACACTAATATCTTGAGCTCCGGATGTCCGATTGATGTACCGTCGACTATCATGGATTCCTCTAAGTGAGACGGATATTCTGGCCTACTCCGATTGAGGTTTGGATGTTGTCGGAGTGCGGTCGGTTTGGTTCGATCACGAAACCAACCGGGCCCCTGGAACGAAAAAGCCAATAACTCACAGACTGGGCGTCCGATTGACGCGCCGTCTATCTCGTTGAATTCCTCTTGATGAGACAGAAATTTTGGCATACGTCGCCCATGTTTTGGTTGCTATTGGATAGTAGGCAGGTTGGATTGTACCCGAAATCCAACCGGGCCCTTGGAACGGAAAAGCTGTTATCTTCAGACTGGACATCCTTTTGACGAACCATCAGCGGAGTTGGTGATCACGTGGAGAAACGGTCCCTTTGAGTATACCCTATGAGAGTGCAGCGTACAGTTGAGATTCGGCCGGGTTGGTTCACACTCGAAACCAACTGGGCCCCTGAGACGAAAAGGCTAATAACTTCCAGACCGAGCGTCCGATTGACGCGCCGTCTGTTGCATTGAGACCCTTATGACGAGGCGGTCCTTTGAGATACATCTTCGTTGTACTTTGTGAAACTTGGAGTATTGACCAGTAGCTCGTGGGGAGGTCCCTCCCAGAGATAAGCATACGGATCACGGAGACCGTGTAGATGACTGAGACCCGATGACTACTTGACCGACTCGACTTGGAGTGAGTCGACTAGACCAGTGGACGGAGCGCCCGGTATTTGGCGGCAGACCCACGACGGACAGAGCACCTGGTAGTTGGCATCAGACCCGCGGTACTCGACCAGAGGAGTACCTCTGTAGGCTATTAGGGGGAGCGCCTGTTATTTGGCAGCAGACCCACAGTGGACGGAGTGCCCAGTATTTGGTAGCAGACCCGCAATACATGACAGGAGGAGTACCTCAGAGACTTGGATTAGTGAGCAGTACCTCAGAGTCAAGACAGGACCACTGTACACTCCAGAGATGGGGCTCTTCAGCCTTTACGGTTTCGATAATGAAAATCCTGGTTTGAGATGAGTCTATGAACTGTGTATTTCCTCATGATTGAGATGGGTTACATGATAACATAGGTATATGTATGGGATATACCTGGGTAGTGGTTATCCGTTGATTTCATAATCTTTGTGTTTCCTCATGATTGAGATGAGTTACTTGATAACTTAGGTATATTCATGGGCATATACCTAAGTAGAGGTTATCTGTTGATATCTTCATTGTGGTTATCCATGTTGGTTTTAGTGATACCTTGAGGGTCTCAGGGTCCCTACTGAGTATCGTTATACTCACCCCTGCATGGGCTATGCCCGAACCTCGTTGTGTTTGTTGCAGATGACAGGAAGTGCTGACGGAGGCCGAGTGATCGAGGACTGGACGGTACCTGGAGGTGGACCACAAGACGAGTCAGTATCAGGAGGTGGACTTCACGACGAGATGACACTCGGAGGAGGTTGATGGGTGAGAGCATTGTGGAGGTTATCTGTACCTACCCTTCAGGTAGGATCCATGGTGGACGATCCAGGAGCTGCGCCATCTGTACCTGCCCTTCAGGTAGGATCCGAGGAGGACGACCCAGGAGCCACTTCCGTTCTTTCAGCTGTTGTAATTTGTTCAGTTGTAGTTGTACTTTCATTTGGGTTTGTATTCTAGCCCATTTACCTTTCATCACTTCTCTTTGTAATTAGTGTTTTACTTCCACTTGTACACTGTGGTGTTTTGTTTAATTTTATAAAGGCAATGCCTTCCCAGTTATCGGGATTTACGCCTTTGGTGCTAGTCGCCATCCCCTGGCCTATGGAAGGCGGGCTTGGGGTAGTCACGGCACGGGCCCCGAGGATGGGTCGTGACAGAACGTCCCATAGGATGATTCCAAGTTCCCCATGATGAATATGGAATGTGTTGGTGTCGGGGGACCATTGGGTAAATAGCTACGGCCTGAGTTTAGGTTAGCAGTAGAAGTGGAACTGTGTCATCCACACCGCCTCGAACAGACCAATGTGTCATAGCTCAACCCCGAATTGGCCTCACGTATGGAGAACCTAGTACACCCAGGCCCACT
Organism: Viscum album; assembly: GCA_963277665.1. NCBI lineage: Eukaryota > Viridiplantae > Streptophyta > Magnoliopsida > Santalales > Viscaceae > Viscum > Viscum album. The sequence continues at coordinate 1,899,369,290 of OY728145.1, forward strand.
CACTGTTGAAGTTCCCTCCGTACCGCATGTCCCAATTTTGTAGCCAACCCTTAGTGTCGTTCGTGATTCTCTAACCGAACGTGCTCTCATAGAGGGCCGGAGAGCTCTCCGCAATAGGATTATCCCCTGCAATGGTCCTAGTCCTCAGGTTCAGGACATATACATCCATGTCTCTGGTCTCTCTGGTAGGATGACCATTTTTGGTGATGTTGTAACAGGGAAGTTTGTCCTCCCGGGTCACCCATGACCACGGTGTGTCCACCTCGAATCTCGGCAATGGGACCTCCTCCAGGATGCCGAAGATCTAGAGTGGGAGGTTGTTGGATAGAGTATGCTCAATCTAGGCAGGGGTCAGTAGGTATAACAAGGTACGGTTGTTGGAAACAACCACCTTAAGACCATAAACATCTTCATTTTCTGCCATTTCAGCTCTACGAGCGGCGGCTTCCCCCTCATCGACTTAGTTCACATCCATCTTGAGTTCTTGGGGAGTGGCACGAAATCCAGATGGGTTGCATGAAATTATAAAGAGAGGTGTGAAATTTGGATTTGTGGCATGCAATTCCGGACTATGGAGTGAAATTAGAAACATCAGTGCGAAATATCCTGAGTTTGGGCGGAAATACGGCAGAAACTCAAAAAGAATTCCGCGCCAACAATGCTTTTTTCCCGTGCCATCTCCAAGGCAATTTCGCGTGCGAGAGATCGGAGCCTATCGCTTGGAAAAGAGTTAGTATGGAGCAGGGATCCCAGCGCCCCTTTTTATAGGTGATGTCGGGGTTCCGCGCCACGCTAAATGTAAATTTCTTGCCGAACCAGAGTTTTGTGCACCGCGTTGGCTTTTGTGTGCAAAGTGCCCACGAAGTCCACCACTTCTGCGTTTCAGCGTTTCCCTCGTAATCCGATCGTTGCAACCTCCCACCGATCCAATTCCTAGGGGGGTATTTGTAGATGCCGAAAAAGTCTGTAACTCCTAAAGGAAGTTTTGAAATGATGAATAAAAGTCATATTCGGACCCGAAGGCTCGGTCTGGAGGGCCTGGAAGTGGTACACAAAATTAAGGATGCTTTGCGCGAAAAACTATTGGTCGCGCAAAAGTAGTCCGGGATTAGCGAATAGACACCGGCTCCGGCGCGCAATGTTGTGCACCCACACCCGCGAGGTGCCCGTTTCCATTCTTCCATCTCTAGCGTGCAATATTTCATGCACCACCTGGTTTCTGCGACGCCGGGTGCCTATAAATAAAAGGGGACCCCTTCCATTTCAGGGTTGCATAATTTCAACCGGATCTCGTGCACAAAATAGGACTCCCGCGCGCGCAATATGACACTCAGGTATTGACTCTTTTCGGGAAACCTTTCCCCTCGATCCACCTTTTCATGCAATCCCACTAGATTCAATAAAATTGATAACTCCTCAGGGTTCCTACTTTACGCGCAATCCCTTTCGTTGCGCGCAAAGTGGTCTAATTGCACGCAACCCCTTCGTAGGGGGTGGTTGTGCCTTAGGGTTCCACCATTGTTGCTCGCGCACAATCCCCCTAGTCGCGCACAATTTCTCCGCCCCAATTGTGTGCCATCCCGGTGTTTTGCGTGAAAATATTCTCTTTGCACGCAATCCCCATGACTCCTATCCATGATGCCCCTCGGGAGCCTCCCTGCGTTGGCGCCCGATGTCCTCCATACCGGGAATACACGTCATGCGGTGTTTTCCCGTACGGCCTTCCAGGCTCGTACAAAGTAACCTCAAGGTTCCTTGGGTGGTGTTTCCCATTGCGTTTCATTGCCTCATGCTCCTTCGCATAGGCACGCTAACAGCTATTACTTCTTCGCATAGCCACGCTAACGTGGACACCTCGATGGTTCACCTTGCGGCCCCCTTCTATACGGCCTTCTCGATGCCTTCCCTCCCACAAGGGGTAGAGGGTGCCGGTTATGTAAGCCCTAGGGGTGTGGTGTGAACCCACCTCGTCTGACCTACAAGACGTTAAACTGCCAAGTACCTCGTCCTCAACACATTACTTTAAACTGTGATCTGACCTCGTGCCTCGCACGCAGGGTCCCCCCGACTCGAACATTCTTTACACCGCCAGTCTCCACCAGAATGGAATCTTCCACACATGGAATGATTTCGTCCCTTTTGGAGTGACGTTCATCCACGGGGGAAGGGATGCCATAGAGCGTAAGCCCCTAGACTCTCTTGCGGAAGGTAGAACCCATGCCCCTCCGTACTTCCCCACTACCAATGCCAGTGGAGGGCGTGATAGGGAACGAGGCATCTCCTTTACTCGGTCCCAAATCCCTCTCCCTCTGCACCTTATCGCACTTCGAGACTCCATCCTGGCATAAGTGCCGACACCAAGGGCTGCTCAACGCGTAAGACCCTCTCCACATCTCATGGACACACCCTTCGCGACATGATCGTCTGGTCGCTGCTGCCTCGTGTTTCTCACACCGAACATGACTCACGTGGGCTTAGAGAGAGCATTGACCATGACATCTTCTTATGGGGTGCCTCAGAGCGTCATCCCCATCCCGGTGAACTACGAGGTCTTTGATACATGTCAAGGTATAGTACGTAGGAATCCTTTATGAGGTTCAATCCCACCACCCGGTTGTTCCGACCCCCTTCGCATCGGTTCACCAACACCATAGTCCACCTCTGAGCATAAGCCCCAAACCTTATCCCGAATGACATTAAAATGTATGACCTCGTCCCGCATGACTTTAAACTGTATGTCATCCAGCACGATGTTAAACAGTCTGCCTCTTCCCACATGATGTTAAACTACACCACCTGAACTACATGGACATTGATTCGTGATAAGGCATGGTACGTAGGAAGCCTCCATGAGGATCAAGCCCACCACCCAGTTGTTCCGACCCCTTAGTGTCGGTTTTCCAACTCTATGGGCCGCCTCAGAGCGTAACCCCCATATCCACCATTGTGGGCCGCCTCAGAGAGTAAGCCCCATATCCATCCATTATGGTCCGCCTCAAAGCGTAAGCCCCATATCCACCATTGTGGGCCGCCTCAGAGCGTAAGCCCCAAATGCCTCCGTCCCGCATGACGTTAAACTGTATACCTGAACTACGGGGACATTGATCCATGTCAAGGCATGGTACGTAGGAAGCCTCCATGAGGTTCAAGCCCCTTCACTTCATCATCCATCCAAATTATCACCCGAGCCGCCACATCCTGGTGGAATCATGCCACCTCATCAACTCCACTTTATCTGGGAAGCCGCCCACGTGTTGGCCCAAACATCGAAGTTCCATTTAGGGGTTTCTTTTATCTGATCCACTATCAGTGTTCCGATCAGTCAGATCTGTCCCCACTGGATGTTAAACTCCTGGAATACCCCATGTTAAACATGGGAAGCAAAGGAAAACCTCAGATACATGCCTATGGAATAAAATTCCCCACGATCGATGTGGGATGCCTCTGGCTTCTGCGCCCTCGAGAAGCCCTATAATAAGGGACATAAGACCGACATGCCAATCCCCCAGCATCAATACACGCCAATGACACATCAGTGTCACCATTCTTCTCACCGAAGGTTGCTACCCCGACCAGACCCCTTAGAGCATCTTGACAGAAGCAGTATAATTAACTGGTGTCCATGAAGATATGACACCGGGAACAAGAATCATGACCACTTATTAAATTTATGAGGGAGACCCAGACAAGGTGACGAGCTCTAAGGAGGAATCGACGGAGGGAAGAACCAACATCCAATCATCCCGGTTTCGATCAAGGAGCAGACATCCCTATACAATGAACGGATGCCACCCGCCTTTGGAAATCGGAAATGTGGGGCAACAAGCCCCGCATCCTCCCCTACGTAACGAATGCGCGCGCGCCCTGTCTAAAGCGTCGGAAACAACAACGAACTGACATCCGTAATTCCCAACATACCGACATCAACGAACTATAAAGGTAGAGTAAGTTGTTTATTTATACCCCCTTACATTGTACTTATCCACCCCTTGATTTGAAAAACAATATTTGTACTTTCTACCGTTATAACATGGATGGTGTGTGTCAAACGAACATGATCCGAACCCTTTGTAAATCTTTGTGGTGTATGATGCATTCTTTGAAATGGAGGAGGATGGAGACCGATGCCTGAGACTGGCACCAGTGAGACTGGGGACCAGCGGCAGGCACTCCGGCAGGCTGCGATGAAGGTGGCTGCACAACCATGCTTCCAGAGAAGAGTCGCAGCCCATCGGCTGCGGTAGAGTAAGGGCGGTGACCAGTGGTGGGCAACCGCGTGAAGGGGCAGCTCATGCTGTCGATGCACCCGGTGGAGAAGAGTCACATCCTTGTGCTATAGTGGTGACGTGAGGCACGACCTGCTCAACGCCGGCCGCTGGTGATGGCACGGCGCGCGGCAACACAACGTCGGGGAGGCAGGCCATCTGGCTAGTCGAGGAGCTGAGTAGTCCACCCTAGCAGATCGCACCATGGGCCGGGCTGCGCTGAAGGGCCGGGCCAGACCCAGCGGTCCGAGCTAGACCCAACGGGGGGGGGGGGGGGGGGATGAACCCAGGGCCAAACCCGGGTTGGGCTAGGTCAACCCGAACCGGATCGGGTCAGCCCAAGCCCAGGCGGGCCGGGTTGGTCCGACCTGGTCAGACCGAAGTTGGACCAACTTCAACCCCTTTTCATTCTTCCGATCATATCTTGAGCTACATGCGTCCGTTTGACGAACTGTGGATGGTTCCGGAAACATTGGATCGAGGCGGTTCTTTTTGTATACCCCACTTGAGTTTTGTATAAATATGGGGTAGGGCTGGGTTGGATCGAACACGAATCCAACCTCGGCCCTTGGGACAAAAAGGCTAATAACTTACAGACCGTGCATCTGATTGACGCATCATCTGTTGCATTGAAAACCCTTTTACATGGAATTATTTTTGGTATGATTCTTCATGGGACATCATTGCCATTGAAGTTATTGACCTATGGATTGAGGAGCGGACCCTCCCGGAATCAAACGATCTTAGTGCGAGAACCATGTAGCTCGTTGTAACATAAGATATGGATCCTATGTGGGTCTGTTCTTTGGGATTATTTGCGGGTCTGTGTTCAAGTGTCTCACATTGATTTTCTATCGGAATCCACTGGGGACTACTTTAGCATCTTATGTGGGTCTGTTTTACGAGGATTCTATGTGTGTCTATTGATGTAATAGGATCCTATGAGGGTTGGATAAATTAGGATCATATGTGGGTCTGATGACTTAGAATCCTACATGGGTCTGCCACTTAACAGAGTATGATGATTCGGTAGTTACATCTAATCATCTTTACTACCATACCTAAGTTATACCTGGTGGGAGATGAGTCTTTACCTTTTTGGTAATCTTTTGTGGGGCGTACCATTGTGGTACTTACCCTCATAGTGATACCTTTGTGGTCATCTTATGTGTGGCGTACCATTATGGTGCATGCCACTGTGGTGATATCTATGTGGTATTCTTCTATGTGGCGTACCTTTTTGGTACTTACCTTCGTGGTATTCCATTTTTTTGCGAAATAGTCGTGCTTTATGCTTTTCAGTTGGCCCTTGTGTTTCCTCATTATTGAAGTGTGTATACTTGATAACATAGGTATACGTATGGGCATATAACTAAGTATGGTTGTCAGTTGATTCCATGCTTTGTGTTTTAACCTTTGTGGATTTTGTAAGACCTTTGAGGGCCTCCTGGTCCCTACTAAGTACCGTTATGCTCACCACTGCACGGGTTATGCCTGCAGATTGTTGTATTTGGAGTAGACGATGGACAACGCTGTCTAAGGATGAGGGTACCAGGACAGGAGGTAGCTCGGAAGTCAACCTTTTACGAGGCGTACTGCAGAGATTACCTTTCTAGAGTTGTACCTACCCTTCATTTAGGATCCTTGGAGGGTGTTCACTGGAGCTCTTCAGCTTACGTGTACCTTCCAGTTATCTTGTTCTTTCTAGTTGGGATTATATTATGGCCCCCTTTTCTTATTGTATACACTCTTTATAGTATACAGTTTACTCATGTTCATATCTTTTGTTTTGCTTGGTTGCGTGAGTTTATAGGTTATAAAGGAAATTCCTTCGCAGTTTCATGGAATACGCCTTTAGTGCTAGTCGCCAGCCCCTGGCCTATGGAAGGTAGGCATGGGGTAGTCATGGCACATGCCCCAGGGGGACGGGTCATGATTGCATGTCTCTCCCAAAATTCTTTCCCACAGACACCTGGGTGAAGCACCACAACATGCACATCATGAAACAAAACCACCACATCCACAAATAAAAGTAAACAGGTCGTTTCTGGGAGTATCCACATCTCGCATAACATGCATCATACGTCGAGAATTATACCTCAAGTCATTACATCCTACACACCGAGTAAGAATCCTCAAGCTATCAAAACCAATACACATTATGACTATAGTCGTCCTTAGGATAAAATATATAGTATATATTTATTTTAATAACCAAAATCCATTACATCCCTCTACACATATATATGTGGAAAACTAACCACTATGCCTAACAGCACAAGTAACTAGTAAGTGAAGAGAGTAGGTCCAAAGGGGGTAGTCAGCCATCCATCATCCCATCGAATTGTGTGGGAAACACCCCTAGGAATCAGAATCCCCTGGCTGTCTATTTCACTTACTGGTAGGGTTGAGTAGTGTATAGAAACAAAAAAAGTGAAGAATATAATATAGATCACAACCACACTATGGGAATTACTTTTCATAGAATCAACTATAGGTAATACCTCTCAGACTCTAGGCTGCAACTTCTAACACCAGGTATCCAATCAGCAGAAAACCATTTAAAGACTTTATTACATTACATCATTCTCCTTTTATCATTTTCACTTTATGATAATTAATTATTTAAAAATTAATTAACCTTTAAAATTTCCACAGTTTATTTCATCAGCATCACAACCAATGTCAACTGTTACTTCAAATTACATCTTCAGCATTGTGCCCCAACAGTCTCTAACACCACGGGTCAACATAATTTATTCAATTATTTATTTATAGCAATAATTTCCCATATTCCCTGGCTTTATAGGAAAACATTATAAGATACTAAACACAAGGGGGATCAATATGGTGAGTAGATGAACTACCCGTTGAGTATTTTCCACCAATAGAAGAATCATAGAACCATCCTACCTTGAGATTCTAAACACAGAAAGCACATGGCATGCCCCATGCATCTTTTCCACTTTTAGAAGAATGGTATGAAAGACCGGTTGCCTTGAGCAGTAGGGAATGTAAATTAGATAAACATTGAATAAGAATCATCAAGAATCCAAACATTCACACCCATCACATTCCATTATCCCTTATGTCCTCCCTGACACCCATATGCCTAAACAGATTCATTTCGCCACTCTAAACGTCAACTGCTCCCACAACCAGTAGGCCTCCCTACCCCCACATATAACAATATCCATCTAGGCTCACATCAGAACAAAATCAGTAGGAAAACAACCATCATATCAATTGGGCTCCTGGCCCTTAAACAAGCAATATGGTAAGTCATAACCCTACAAGAAATTATCATTTATCAAACAACCAGTTCTTTTATCCATCATGGATTAACCAATTTATATTTAGTAAGTTCCAAACTCAAGAAACCAAACATATAAGCTATCAAAAATAATTAAACATGCTTACTTAACCAATTTGATTAACACCAAATTACAACAAGAAAAATGATATTCATTTACATGCCGCTTTATCTTTATCCAAAAAATTATTTATTAATTCTCTTTTAAGTTCTCTACTAATTTCCATAAGGAATGAAAATCAAAACAAAGAAAGTATAAATATCACAGTATGTAAAAAAACAAGTGGTAAAAACATAGGATCGATATAAATTTTTTGTTCAATTCAAAATTTTATTATGTCAATTCCATTGTGATCTAAGGGGATAAAACAAACTAACTATAAATTTTCACATAAAATAAAAGAGATACAATGAATCCCCCAACTCAAACAGTTCTTGACTTTCTTTATACGAGAATGATCCACACAATGGGTTACAATATCCTCCCTTATGAAAATTGTGTCCACCCGAGGATGCAGAGACACCACCACACCGGTCACACCCTAAAAAAGGCTATTAAGAACATTTATAGAGAATTATATTAAAGGTATATGAGAAACAAAAAGAGATGAATTCCAAAGAGTGATGATAGATCATACCATATATCGAATATTGATCAATACAGCTTGGTAGCATCAAAATAGAGTAGATCCAATCCAAGGAGGAACATTTGATTGCACAACTCCAACAGGGTGGAATGAAAGGTTTGACCATCTAATAGTCAAGAACAATGAGGATAAACATTGGATAATGATATATTGCCCATTTTGAATATTTAATGGAGTAGTATTTTAAGATACTCTAGATTTTCATTTAAAATCGGATCTCATTAAACCATGTGGTTTGACCAAGTAAAAGAAACCCGAACATTAGGGAAATTAATTTAGGAGTTATGACCTTTGAATATGCCTTAGATTCCTTAAAAAAATTTAAATTCATTTTACATCAAAGGAAACGTTAAAGGGAATAAACGGTAGAATGTTGGAAACACTATTCATGAACTCAAAATTTGGAAAATGAGATAGAGGCTCCCATTGGATGTCACCATTCTGGAAACACTATTCACGAACTCGTAATTGGGAAAAGGAAATAGTTGCTACCGTTGGAACTCACCATTTTGGAAACACTGTTCATGAACTCAAAATTTGGAAAAGGGAAAATTAAGGCTACCTTTGGAACCTCACCATTTTGAAAACACTGTTCATGATCTCAATATTTAGGAATAGAAAGAGGTTACCGTTAAAACATCATCATTGAAACCTCGCCGTTGTAGTATTCAAATAAGGCTACCGATGACACTTTTCACAAAAGGTTACTATTGCACTATTCACCTAAGGCTACTAATGAAACTGTTCACATAAGGCTATTGATGCACTATTTACCTAAGGCCACAGATGACACTGTTCAACTAAGGCTACTGATGCATTGTTCACTGAAGGCTACCGATGCATTGTTCACCAAAGGCTATAGATGACACTATTCACATAAGGTTACCGTTGCATTTTTCACCTAAGGGTACCGATGACATTGTTCACATAAGGTTATAATTGCATTGTTTGACATTGGTTACCAATGACACTATTCACATAAGGTCACCATTATACTATTCACATATGGTTACCGATGACACTGTTCACATGAGGTCACTGTTGGAACTATTAATAGCACCCTACCATTTGAAATGATCGTAAGGCTACCATTGGATCTTTTCACCAAATTGGAAATTTGGAAAAGTATTGGGGATAAGTCACCTTGACATCTCGGAACACCACAGTCACCAAATTTTTGCAACCGAATGGACTGAGAGGTCCATGCCATTAAATAAATCATCCAAAAAACGATACTATGGTTTATAGTACTATCTAGGGATGCTATTTTAGATTCCCATTTAGTTTGAATAATATCAATTAATTTATCAATCGGCATCTCAGCCATTAATTCATTATTAAGAAGATATTTTTGACAATTAACAATTTTAAAATGTATATGATGTGTTTGTGAAATTGAATCACTTTGTGGAATAATACAAATCTTTACAAACCAAATGAAACTTTTTTTCTTCTAATACTTATAACATTGTTTTTTCAAAAAAGCGTAAAATCATGTTTCTTCTATTTTTTATTTTATGTTTCATAAGGAAAATTCTTTATGTTTATATATATGTTCACTGAACATGGATGAGTATTTATAACTCAATAGTTGATGATATAATAATATATTCTTTTCGTATAAAGGATTTTATTTTCATTCTAAGAAATTTGAAATTTCAATTCACCATAATTTATTTCAAATCATGAATTTATAACTAAATTCATTATATTATCTCCACATCCCTCATAATCACCTATATTTTTTTTATTTCATGGATTCATGTTTTCTACAGTACCAATAGATTATCCTTCAATATTATTATAACATGCTCTTCATTTAATGAACATCAATGTAAAAGGTAATAATTATAGAAAAAATATTTTATACATAATGTTGTATAAAAAATGTATACATTTTATTACAAGAGGTTGGGAGAATGGTACATTATAATTTAAAAATATACAATTTTATCTAACCACATTAATGATTCATATTGAATGCAACATTAGTTTTGATTAACTATATTATATTATATGAAAATGTCAAAAATAATCTATAGGAAACCAATCAGGGAAATTATATAATGGAATATTAACTTGTAAAAATATGTGTAATCAATATTATATAGGGTGCATAAGGTTAACATACATAATCATTTTAAAAAAAATTCCACACATTGTACAAAACACTTAATCATTTATTAAAGTTACTCATGGTATATATGGTGTAAACTTTTCTAAAAAGGTATTCCATTTTTATACACTAAAATCAATTAATACTATGTTTGGATAAATTCTGTACTACTAATGAATTGGGATCTTTTAGTTAGAAAATAAAAATAACTTCCATTTACCTTCATTATAGACTCCCTCAATCACATCAGACTGGCCATAGAAAAGTAAAACACACCGATTCTTTAAGAAAATTCATAAATTATTCCTCATAATGGGTGCATGAAGACAATGACTTTTAGAATGTTACAACTGATGTTTTCTCTTGTAACTATGAATAAATGAAATTTCATATAATTTATATTATTAATGTTTTATAAATATCCCACCTCCTCAATTTAATCATTCATAATTGGCATTTCCCTAATAGTCTTATTCACCAAATCTAATAGTTTGATACAAAATCATTGGACAATCCTCATCTCTACTTGATAATTTTTTTACATCTTCCACATTTTATAGTTATCTTAATATTAAACCATGAAAAAGAATGAAGTTTTAATGAGTTGTAATGTATTATATTTTTTAAAGATAAAATATTGATTTATTCATCTCGTTGGATATACAATATGTTCATTTCAATATAATGGCAATCATACATTGATAATTTCTATCTTATAGATTTTATGATGCATTATATGTTGGTAATTCATTATACATTGTCTATGGGTCACTGTAAAAATCCTTCTAATGAGACTTTATATTATTCCAATGCTTGCTCAAGGGGACTAAGGGGGGATCAATAAAACCAGTGAAGCAGATGATAACCCATATCAAATAACTTGGAAATTTTCACTTGATTTTGATTGTTCAAAGGCCCCTGATAATCATATTGATCAAAAGGAGATGTTCTCCCATTCTAGTATGGGTATGATTGGAAATAACCCCACTGTATTTAATGGAATGTGAAATAATTTCACAGATATTGTAATAAATTTAGTTGGGCCTTCCTTCTCTGACTACGATTCTCCACTACATGGACGTGTGATAATGAAGGGGAGGGTCTCCCATTACTTGGCCAACTAGGAGGTAGTAGAGGAGTGATTCAATATTTGTTGATATTCTATCATTGATCGGGTCCTCATTCACAAATGAAATAGGTTACGTAAATTCTAAAAGTTAACGAAAAGGATTATAGAGTTATAGGGTTTTGGTGAATGGAGGATGTCTGGTTGGGAAGGGGATACTATCACATTGTATTTCCCTAGGATGAATGCATGATAAAGGCATGGAGAAAGGTTATTGAACCCCTGAAAACTAGTTTTTTAAATATTTCTAAATGGGATTGGAACATTGATCCCATGAATGTTTGGAACACACTTGCTCAACTTTGGATTATAATTTGCTAAGTAAATTGGATATACTGACACCCATGAATTATGTGGGACATTTCCATGATTTTAGGCACTCTCATATGAATGGATCGACAAAAAGATAATATAAGGTTCATGAACTATGCCAGAAACTTCGTCGAAGTAGACATGTCTATCATATTAGTTATGGAGGTAATAATAACAACTAGAGATGATAGTATGAAATTAGAAATTAGATATTAAAGCAAGAAATTATTCTACACAAACATACTATTTTTTCCAAATAATTTATTAATATAAATGGAATAAGGTATGTAATCTCTCCAAGGCCAAGGGACATGATGGTATCACTTTAAAAAGAAGTATGGGAAAGGGTGAGGTTTCCCTAGTGTCTTAGGATGCTTGTGTATCTGGTTAAGATGCTCTTACTAGGAAAAAGGTGTTGTCAGATAGGATGAATATATTTGGATAGGACTCTATGGCTGGTGACTAGGCACCTGAACATTCCATTCTTAAAATTATTGAACAGGAAGCATAGCAGGTCTCTCCCACTTAGACTGCATTTGATCTAGTGTGTATTGGGGAAATATATGTTTCATGTCAAGCGATGGATCCTCCTTCTAAAATTGAAATTTCCCTGGTTGTATTACATGATTCTAAATAGGTGGATCTCCTGGAATGTGATGAAAATGACATAGAAATCACCCCTATGATGATAGGGAATGACTCCCCTGCCACAGTTCAGTTTTGGTCAGCTGAAAATCTTACACATGAAAATGGCTGTGGATAGTGTTTTCCACATGTGGATTCATCTAACGTAGTTGAGAACATCACACATGTACTCCCTATTAAATCATCAACTATTAAACAAGATGCTAATAGTGATCCCTCTCATTTGATGTCTAGGAACAATTTCAATCCTCTGAGTGGAATCCTCTCTTCAGATAAGGATGTGGAGTCACAAAAGCTTGATGTAGAGACACCCATCCCAAAGGCTGTTTATGATATACCTGTTTTTTATATAATTGAGTTGGATAATGCAAAGAATTATGGCATGAATGAGGAGAGTAATGGGGTAGATTATTCATGGAAGGACCCGGGGCAGACTGCAGTTTGAAAAGGGTAGGGAGAAATTGAAGGGGGAAAAGGTAATGTCCATGGTACAGTGGAGGAAAAAGGGGTCCCTTAGACAAGGTTCAAGGCCCATCTAAAAAGAGGACACTATATTTGAATTGTCATGTGTTAGGAAACTACCGTATGGTTTAGGCCCTTAGACATTATAGTATGGCCTATAAATTGATGTTCATCTGTTTTTCTAAACCAAAAATATTATTTAAAAATGGAAGGGATTCAAGTGGGGTTGTCATGGATACAATTTTTTCTACTACAATCAACATGTATCTTTTATCGAACAACTATGAGTTTTAAGACATTATAACATTTAGATTAATTCATGTGATATTTGGCCTTAAAGGATTCAGATTATTTGTATCATTCCTGGATAGAATATAGCAACATCATTTGATTTTTCATCCAACTCATACAACAGTATGAGGTAATTATGGGAGGAGCTCAGAGCCACATCTAGGAGGATGGATAAAAAATTTATTATTATTGGTGATTTCAACACTGTATTGAAGCTTGAGGGAAAAAGTAGAAATAATTTTAGTAGGACTGTTGCTTCATGATTTTTTGTAGTGTGTTGACTTTTGGAATCTGGCTCATGTTCCCATTGCTGGTACTGATTTTACATGGTGTATATACATATGGGAGGGGAAACAAGCCATCTATATTTATAGATTCGTTGTCCCAATTGATGGCCACAATGCTTCCCATGGGGACCCTGGATTCACACATACCAAACACCACTCTAACCACAACACAATTGTTGTTGATGTTAACAAAGAACTAACAACGTTAGCCCCTCTTCCTTTTCGATTCAATGACGGATGTCATGTTACTCCAGGATACTGGGAAATTGTATTAGAGTAATGTATCTTTGAATCCATTAGGATCCCTCTCCATTGACTAGATGTGAAACATAAATATCAAATGAGTCTACTAAGAAAATAGAGGAGAAAATAATTTTCCAAAATAGATGATGATATCATGAACTCATAGGGGATATAGAAAATATTTATATTCATTATGCAATGCAACCTAAACTCTCTAGAGAGGAAATTATATCCCATAATGAGGTCTATGACCTCTTAATGCTGAAGGAAATTTTATTCAAGAATTAACTAAATGTGATATAATTAAAATATAGGGACAACAAATCCTTTTTCTTCAACAGATTTGATAAGGGAAATAGGGTACATGCATAGAACAAGTGGATCCTCATTGGTATCTTTCTATAAAATAATGAAATTGAGATTTCATTTCCTATTGGTGAGAAGATTAATGTAATCCACTCTAATAATGGGTTGTACAATACTCATTGAATGATGGAAAACATTAGTACCTCTATCGATGATCACTCAAATCAACTCCTAATTGCTCACCCATATAAATAAGAGATCATATTTTCTCTCTATTCTCTCAATCATGACAGTTACCCGGGTCCTAATGTATTCACTAACAAATATTTTATGGTTTACTTAGGCATTGAGTACTCCATTAATTACTTATTCTCTCACTCATACATTCCCCATGAAACTAACTCCTACTTCAGTGCTCTCATTCCAAAGAATGGGAATTCTCATGATATTAAGGATGTAAGGTCAGTTTCACTTGGGAACACAATACCCAAACTAATCGGTAAGATTATAGTGAGCTATATGGGGGTACTGGTTGATGGATTGATCACTATAAACCAATTTGGATTTGTCCCTGGGAGAAACATTCAATAGTGTCTTTTCATTGCCTCAGCGAGAATCAATATAATTTCAAGGAAGACAAAGGAAGATGAATTTTACCTTAAAATTGATACTTCCATGTCTCTTGGTACTCTTAAATGGAGGTTTCTCCTTTATGTACTTCTATGATATGGTTTCACTAAGGGGTTTCTGAATTTCATTTTCACAATACTAGGATATTCAAGGCTGTCAATTCATGTTATTGGTTCCCCAAGAGGATTCAATCCTCACACCATGGGAGTACAACAAGGTTATTCTTTATATGGGATTTTTCATTTTATTGGAATAAATAAGTAGATGCATCAATGATCAGTCTCAAATGGGACTTTATAAACAAATTTGGGCTGGTGTGAAAGAGAAATTCCCATCTCACCTATGGTATACTGATATCATTTTATTGCCTGGTCAAGCTTCAAAGAGAACCATATATTCTATTAAATCCCTCTTCAATCATTATGACGAGGTGGATGGCCAGGAAGTCAGTTTGGTCAATTATTTCATTGTTTTTTGAAATGGAATATCAGTTGAGAAATAGAACAAGATAATCGTGTATCGTGGGGTGAGGAGGGGATCCTTTCCATGTCAGTATCTTGATGTCCCACTGTTCCAGGGAAATGTGAAAATGTAGTATCTAGGGAGTAAATATGATGGTATCAATCATGAACATTCCCGGTGAAATTGGTAGTCTATGTCCCTTTATGGGAGGGTTATTCTCATGAACTCAGTGATCACATCTATTTTTGTGTATTTCTTCACCCTCTATAATTGGCAGAGAGGACTTCTCAAAGAGATTCAAAATATAGTGTGGAACATCATATGAAAATGGTCAACACATTAAAGAATGTTCATTATAGTTTCATTGAATAAATGAATCATCACTATTGAATTTGGGGGTTTAGGTATCTAGGATCACCATAACATCATTGACGTTTTGATTGGGAAACCCACATGGAGTCCTGTTTCAAATTAAGCTAATGATGAAATCCTTTTGAACAGATTTACAAAACGTCTACACAATGGTTTCAAATACTACCTTGCCTCGTCATTTTTGGTGTCTCTCAAACATGACTATGTGAGGATCATGCATGATACAAAATGGTAGGAATACAGGGACTCCACTCTTAATTTTTGGAGAAAAAATTGTCTCAAATAACCCCTACATGGTATAAATGTTCCACCTAAAGTAGTACCTATATACATTTCAAGATTTCTATAAATGATACACTCACCAGATTATATCATTCTTGCTCATGTGGTGACTAAAAGTAATAGCTACACTTTTACAGACTCTGACATATTGATTTGGATCCAAAAAAGAACTGCGAAATTTAATTATAGACTCTTTTATTTGTTTTTATGTGGGGGCCTTGTTCAACAACCTTCATGGATACTGAAATTTCAGAGAAAAATATATCTAGCCTTCTAGAATCGTTGTGATCTGGAGAATCTGGAAAAAAAGAATATCCACTTCTTATCATCTAAAACAAGTGAGCATTCATGTGGATTCTATATGTTCCCTATTGAGATCTACTGAGGATTCTATACAATATGTATTCTTGGAATGTGAGCAGGCCAAGAGGCTCTTGTCCTATATAGGATCTATGATTGGGATGGTTTTTGACAGATGCACCCCTTATAGAAATGCTATCTAGGCTACCTAATGCTCACTACAGTGAGCTGAATCATAGTTTTTTACATGTTTCTGTAACTGAAATCATTACAGCCCTTTGGGAAGCAAGAAATGTTTCGTTTTTTCGCAGTGTACACAATGCTATCTAGAATGGAATTGTGGCCATTCACAAGGACATGTATGTTGTGTCACTTGTCCAATATGGAGATATGTCTAACACAATTTATGATTTCCAAACTCTCAGAATACATGGAGTTTCGTGTAGGGCCCACAATCATCAGATGCTTAAGAATATTCGTTGGATACCACCTATTATACCTTTCCTCTAGGTGAATGTCGATGGAATCATGTTTGGTGCACCAGGTGTGTAGATCTATGGGGAGTTTTCCGTACCTAATTTGGGATTGTAAAGGGATGTTTCTATCACTTTTTTGTAGATGGAAATGTTTCGAAGTTTAAATCATGGAAAAGATCTATGTTTTCAGGTACGCTATCAATTTTACACGGAAATAGATATTAATTGAATTTGTTTCTTAGAGTTTTGATTATTATTATAGATAAAATACATGTAATGGTCTTTAGCATGTGTTATATTATTGGGTTTACTATCTCAACAAGCTCACTCAAATTCATGTTGTTGTTTAACATGTCTATCAGGACGACAATCCAGTGGAAGATTCCTTGGTGAAAAGGGTACTCATTGAACATGATACGATGTGGTATTTCATGGCCATAGACTACTGTTCCCAAATGGTGGACGCAGATATATGTGGTGTGACACACACTCGTTTTAGTAACAAAACCTTGAATTCATGAATCTCAATCTCTTTTTATTTAATAATTTCCTATGTTTGGCTTCCACCGGTTCCTGGCCTTTTTTCTATTCTATGTAAAATGTACATTTTCAACTAGTACTAAATATTAATATAATTTCTTATATCCCATAACCATATAAAATATCTTCTCAGATTTAATGATTTATATCAGTCTAGTAAAATAATTTTATCCTAGAAACATTCTATAAATTGTGGTAAATAAAAAATTAAGAAATTAGTAAAAATCCATGTAAGTGAATTTTTATTTTCAAAAATAATTTTAGGAATTGTTTAATAATAATAAATTTTCCTCAATAAGGTGATCATCTAAAGGATATAAATTAGTATTTAGGGGGAAAATATTATGAAAATCGATATAAAAAATTGATTGATTTTTTATACTTTAATATTTAGTAAATTTTTATTTAGTTATAGAATACAGTTGGATGAGTAAAAGGGATAAGGAAATGTAAATATGATTATAGTGAGATATATATTATATGTTATAGATTTTTACTGTAACCCCACAATAAAACCACCAGAGTTATGGAGGCCATTGTAGGAGGTCACCAATCGACTTCCCACAGAATCACGGTTGACCACATAGAAAATGTATCCCAATTGCTATAGTTAGGGTTACCATCTTCCCGAAGAGACACATTCCAAAAATTTTATAATAGAAATATTATGCATTTTTTAACAAAATTACTTGGTTTTTGTTCATTAATTTCATCTGAAAATCCCATAAAGAAAATTAACCCTTTTCAACTGCAATCCAATATTTTTTAAATCCATAGATATAAATTATTATTATAATGAACCATATTTATATTAATGAATATTTTATGTAATTTAATTCCTTTTCAGAAGAATATTGGATTCAATTATTATACCATGATTCATCTCTCTAATTCTATTCTTATTGGGGTTATTTAAGATTCTATGAATTATATTTATTATAGATGAATAATATTATAATATTAAATGATTTTAATCCTACATTTATAGGGTGGGGTTGATATTTATTTAGACATTATTTATATTCATTATTTCATAATTTTTTTTATTCATGGATTGATCATAAGAACCACCAAAAATTGAACATATTTTTATATATGGATAGATGTGGGTGTGGTTTGTTATGGTCCTTGTCAAATATTGTGGATTTATTATTTAATCACATGTATGATGATGGAATCCTTTATTATTAAATTTTTATATACTCAAGAAATAGAAAAAAATTATTTCAAATAATGTGACCTCTATTTGTTTCGAATTGACATATTTGACTGAGTGTTCCTCTATGAAGCATAATTTATTATATATGGTATGTTTTGACATTCCCCTCTCTATTGGAAAATGGGTGTTGGATAACAATCAATAAATTTATCTAGGGAAAATTGTTAATGTAGAATATTTTATTTTATGAGATGGATGTTATATATTAGTTATAAAAAAGATATTCCAATGTATGATTTAAATTTGGTGTATTTTTATTGGCAATATTATTGAATTATTTAGATTGGGATTTCATATATTTTTATATGGGTTATTCTTATGGTGATGTAATATCTACACATTTTTAGATTTATTAAAAATGTATTGAATCCAATATTCAAATATTAGTGAGTGGGTTCATAAACCTTCTAGAATAACCCTTGATATCATTGTCCTTTTGTGATTCATCTGTTACATTATAAAGGGTATGTAGATAAATTTATCAATGTGATTATTATGTTAGATTCTAATATAGAATTTTTGTTATCATAAGTACATACTTGTTGGGAACTATTTTATTAATGTGTCTAGAATATACTAAAATAGTTTAAGAAATAAATGTCTGACCACTTTTTTAATATTTCGATCACAGGATTGGAGACATTGTCCCATACTAACACTATCCAATGTAGGTAGTGTCACTCACTGGAGGTGGATTGTCTCAAATCCATTTATGTGATGTTTATTATTGTGTTTTTCATTTTAATAAATTATCTTACTATATATACATAAATAAATAATTTCAATTTTTAGGAACTCTTTCATTGTATCACATAGAGTGTATTTTTCACATGATAAAGGTTCAACATAGTGTGTTTAAATAATTTTGTATTGAAGATACATTGAATGAGATGTCTATCTTGATTAATGGGTTAAGATGAGGTGCATGATTGGGAAATTGGGATGGGTTAGGCTAATTTTTTACAACAATAGATTATTGAATGTCACATCTATTCTATATGTATTTTATTTGATCAACTCATTACGTGATATTTTATCTAATATATACCTTGTATGAAATTTAATAGTATTATATTTTTTGGATTGCATGTGATATATTTAATATGGTTTTCCCATTATTATAAATTACATATTGTATTGTTATATCATATATAATTGTATATAATTAATCATATATTACATATGGTTATCTAATATAAGGTATATAATCATCATTATATTCATAGACCCTTGCTAAAAATCATCAAACACTGGTACATGTGAATTTACACCTGAGGTCATTTGGTGTCCGAGTTACATCCATATAGATTATAATCAATCTTGAAATTGTACATTAGTAGTTCCATGTAAAATTGGAATTTACAAACCTAAAGTTAATTATTGTACCCATATTTCAATTAAATATGATGAATATACCTATTTTTGTATATTATGATGCATCAAAAAATGAAATATAATTTCATACTATTTATGATAAAAAACATATTTTCTATGTTTTGGGTTTATTTCATGATTGAAATTGTTCTATTAATAACTTTTTCAACCCAATGGAAATTTTTCTATCAAATAATGGAGATATTATATTGCAAATTACCATTAGTTTTTTAAAAAATCATAAGAAACATCATTTTGTTTTCTCACATATATTCATAGATTTATGATAAAAGATATTAGTAAATATTAATTATGATTTTAGTTTTGAAAACAATAACACAGTAGGAAATGATAATCAAATACAAAAAATCCTCATTTCCAAAGTCTTAATAACGTCTTTCTAATTATGATAGAGGAAATTAAAATAAATTAATATAATTATAGATATTTTAGTATGATGATAATTATATTGATGGATGAATAAGTTTCTATGAAAAAATATCACTAATTTATGGGTGAAATAACATAAAAATTGTATCATCTTAGTGAACCTGAGGCGAAGGAGTAGAGTGATCATACTATTTATATAAACTCCAGAAACTGTTAGTCTAATGGTTTGAAACAATTATCAACATTTTGTGGCCATTTATATACATTATTACATATATATGATGAATTTATGAATTTATTTCAGGGTACGTATATTTTTTAATATATATATGTTAAGATATTATATCATGTGATGAACTGGTGGTATTGGTTGATTATAATAATGGAATCAATTATAAGTCATGTAGTGACACTAACATGGATTCCCTAACAGTGACTAAATTAGAGTTCTAATACCCTAAGGGAACCCCATAATCCCTAGAAAGAGGAGGCTAATTTTGTGTGTTATAATATATTGTTGGATGATGGATTTCATAATTTTTCTATTAATAAGTTTCATATACGGATTCTATGAAAAACATAGAATACCATATCCATAGGTTAGATATCCAATGAAGATTATCCAATAAAGAATATGAAATATAAAAATATGAATAAAAGATAGAATTTCATAACTATTTAAATATATTATTACGTTTAAAAATTATGAACCATTTGTTGTTACACATTCCATGAAATATCTCAAATTTGAACAAGTGCAACGGTAACGAAAATCCAAAAAACATATATCAATTTTCCATACCCAACATTCAAGGAATCTAAATTTGGCTCCAACACCAAATAACAATAGTTCAGGTTCTAATAATTATCATGACCAACAATCCATGAATTTCTAATAGTTACAATAATTCATATATTTATTTGAAACACATTAACGTAAATATATCTCTTCTATGTTGTCTATACAAGGAATTGGTAGAAATAAGAATCATGTATCCATAAAATTATCAACCAATCAATAGTGATATAACAACTATATTAATCAAATTTTCCTTACATTTTCATATTTATATAACAAAATAGTTTTATTAGGTAAAATTAAATGTATAGTTGGAGGTCTATAGTGACTTAAGCCAAAATCTAAAATCATTTTAAAATTTAAATTTTTCTCTAAAGATGAAAAAAAAATTGTTCATTTATTATGGGTATATAAAATGATAAATATGAAGTGAAGCATCATCTAAAATAGACATAAATTCTCTGTTAAAGGATATATGAGAATAAAATATCTTATGGTAAGAAAATATATTACAATTAGCCACCAAATAATAATCTTCTCTATACCCCACTCACCTAGAATATCAAATCATAGCCTCTTAAGTGACCAACTGCAAGGATTTACAATTCATCAAAATTATTTAACAATAATCCATATATATATATATATATATTTCATGGTCATAATAACTAAGGAATAATTATATTTTATCATTTTGGGATGTATATATAAAAAATTTGATAACACCCTATACATGGATGAATCAAACTTATACTGCATACTTGGATCCTAAAAATTTTATTTGATATGTTAATTCACTGTTAGTCCCAATAGAATGGTGTCTCATAATCAATAAATAACAAACAATTAAATATATATACTCCCATAATAATATGTGCATCTGTTTGATAAATTCTGTTCCCTAACAACCCATGATGGGGAATGTGAATAGTTTATAAAAAGTAAGGATTCATGGATCATATCATTTTGTACATGGTAATGGTATGTTAATATTTATAGAATAATCTCACATACCACCACTATTAGATATATTTCCTGAATAATGAGTACCTTATCAAGATACTAAAAACATAGTATATCATTTAATGCCATAATACTCATATCAAATGAATATCATATGTACTAGTATGATATGGAAGTGGAACCACATAATTGAATCACAATGTTAAATACCACTTACTTCCACTATATATGTATATGAGGTACATAACCATACATTTAATACATTACTAGATACATCTATTAAAATAAATTAAATAATTAGATAATAAAATTCTATCTAAAATAATGAAATAAAATTTATAATGGACAAAATATGTATTCATACTCTATATAAATATAAATAGTATCAACCACCATGTATGAAAATCAATTCATAAATCTATATGACATTATAAAAAATTTATAAAATTTATTATTAAAATATACCAATATCAATACAAATAATTTACTAGGTCTGACATAAAATATTCCTAGGAGAGACTATAGATACAAAAATATTAGATACTGCAAGATAATATACCTAATATTTAAAACATATAAAGGTAATATAGATCGGGAACTAATTAGATCATACACTTATTAGTTAAATTAAAATTTTATGTAATGTTTATCCGCCACATCTATCTTTCTATTCTCATAGTCATCCCCTATTACAATATGATTGGTACAAGAACCATATTTATTAATAATTCTATACTGAATAAAGATACATTATATTTTATTATATATAGTTGTTTTTATTTTATTAATAACCATTAGTCACATTTTATTATTATTTGTTATTTGTTCAAAAAAATCAGTGAAGAAGTTTCTGAGAAAAGGAATAAGTAGTAAATTTAATAAGAAAATATTCTAATATAATAATTAATTGAAGTATATAAATTCCAATATTAATTTGTTTTGAAATAGAACCACTTTAAAAATTATGAATATTTTAAAATATTATCACTTACTAAACACAAGAAAAGTAAATTTTAATTATTACCTAATTGTGATCTTTGTTAATAATAGAGTTATAATAATTTTCACTTTAAAATAATTATTCTCCACTAATGAACACATCCTCCACGTCCCTATTGAATTATTATAAAATGAGAAGGTATTATATGCATCATTATCTTATATTTCATTAATTTATAATAATTAAAACGTATTTAAGATTATATAACATAAATTCTATTTTATAATATACAATAATCTTGTTAATTATAAACCCAAATGTTTTCCCTATGTATAACAAAAATCATTTAAATATTCCTCAACATTTTATGTCACAACATGCACACCCAAGGATTTTAATTAATACAATTTAATACAAAATAACATGCGAAAATATATGTGACACCTTGATCATGTGAAATGACAAAAAAATGGATCACCCAATTCACAATTTAGGATATAGATGATATATATATTTATTGAAATATATTCAAAACAATTAGTTGGGATTCAAGGCCCCGACATAGTATGATTAAAACTCATTGAAAATATTTTAATGTTATTTTTGAATAACCATAATAAATAATTCATTTATATTTTATAAATCTATAATAAACATTATTCGTATATTATAATGAAAATAAGATAAGTAATATCATTGTAAATCCAAAGGAATAACTACTTGGTTTAAGGAAACCATACAATATCAATGTTACAAATTATTAATCCTTCCAATAATAAAATATAACAATGAAATTGTCAAACAAAATTCCATCCTTAAAGATACATAATAAGTATATCACCAAAACCTATGAATAATAAAATAAAAAATAACATTGATATCAGCCCGTAAATTTAATAAAAAATTATCCCGACACACTAAAAATTCAAAATATAACACCCACTATTTCTTCTAAAAAATAATGAAATCATTGAAATAAAACTCACATAAACCATATTAAAAAACAATAATGTTGAGTATATTTGAAAAATTCACTTATAACCATTCATTATATAAGAGAATTTAAGTAAAAATGTGTTTAGTTAAATTCCATCATAGACTAGTAAAATTCAAAAAGATATTTCTACCACAATAATATGTATTATAGAAAAATAGATGATAATAGAAAAGAGAATTGTACAAGAGACATACCATGGGAGTAAAAATGAATTAATATAAAAAATTGACCTTGAAAAAATAGGTTGTGAAATGGGAGGAATTGGGGTTAAGTGGTGGAAAGAAGAGGATCTCATATGAATTATGAAGGTGATATTATAAGGAGATGAGGTGTTAAGAAAACATGAAAATGGGGAGTAACTAAAACTCCATCGCGAAACAAAATTAACCCCTAGTAGTTTTGGGTAGCTATTTTAATGCCACCAGGTACCTTATGAAACTCTTAAGAACCATTTAACTATATCAAATAGAATGGATACCTAGTTTCCATCAAAAAGATACCATGATTCTCATGTAATTATAAAATATTGGTTGAAATAGGCCCATGAAATTAATGAAATCCAAATCCCTACATGGAAAATAAAAACATATAAATAAACAGTCGTGGATGTATCCTCATACACTACATATAAAATTGAAATAGTCATACTATTAAATCGTAGTTTTAATAAAATATCCAATATTTAATTTGATTTTAAATTTAAATTTTACACGTGATACCATAATATTTCAATTGATATGGTAATTAGTACACAATCCTATATACATCATGTTTCCAAATTTTATATCAATCACCAGGAGAAAGAAAGATATAAAGATCCAAATGTGTTGATCTGAATAATTATTATTAACTACGCTAATAAATGATACATATATAAGGATTTTATTTACAGGTTACCTCATATAACAAAGCATCATATTTATTTTTAAAATATTATAAATTCATTAAAAAAATGTAACCCATTTTCCTTCAAATAAGGGATGGTAGTTATTTTTGATATTTTTTTCTCTAAAATATAATTGATATGTATTATATTTTTTAGGATTTCTATAAAATCTTATATATATTAGAGATATTTAGTTTAATTTCAATATATAATGGGGTTAAAAATTATTTAAACTCCATATAGAGTTATAGTATTACATTAAAAAATCATCAAATTTTGTGGAATATATAAAATATTCTAATATCTAATAAATATTTCTTTTTAAATTTTTTGGATTGGGGATAAAAATAAACCTATTGATGAATTTTATTGTAATAATATTTTCTTTTTGACCATCATCATGGAATTATATAATGAATTTTATAGATAAATTTTTAGATCACTATTATGATTAATGGAGTGTATTGAGTCCACCATTAATATTTTAGATGTGGTATGGTATATAACTCAAATTCTAAAGATTGTCAAATATGAATTGGGTACTGTATATAAGAGGATGATATTAATATTGAATTACATAAAAGACTCATAGGTTTTAAAACTATGAATCATGTATCATTATGAATTTCCCTATAGTTGGGGTAGCATATGATTTAAAATGAATATATATTTTAATATTGAAGAAATAGATCTTTAAAATTGTTAGATTGGATTATTAAACATTCATATGAAATGGACATCCCATAAAAGTCAGAGAGAGTTTTAAATGTTTTCAATGTATCACAAAAATGGTGAAATATTCATTTTCAAAGACACATGGTAGAATAGAGTGTGATTTATGATGAGGAATGTAAAATATTTTTATAATATCCTAAAATGATTTAGGATTATGAAATTAAGGATTTTCAAAATTTAATTATAGAATTTGTGGGATTATATTTATGCTAAGGTAATTAGATGGGTGATTTAGATAATATATAACACAAATAAGTGTTTAGTATTACAAATATAATGAAATCGAATCCCGTATCTTGGGAAGAGTGTCTTACTATATTACCTTGGCATGGAGACAAGGAAATTACATTATGAAGGAATGATCAATATAGTGGGTTTGGAGACCCGTATACATACATAATACCCATTTAACATATGTATTTAATATATATGTCATAAAAATGGTGAAAATTTGGTATCCTTGCCATCATGGCAAGAATTCATATTTATATCACCCAGAATGAAAAAATTGAAATCAAATTCATTATAAGGATAAATTATAGTATAAATTATCACAAGTAATTGAAGAAAAATAATCATGTAATTGTAAATTAATGAATACACATTCCATTTAAATATCATATACTTTGTGAATAGATATGACATAATCAATATGTTAAGGAAAATTAATAAAAATAGATTCTATTTAATAATTAATATGGCAATGAAATTAATCCATAGGAAATAGCGTAGAGAAAATATAATGGATAATATTAATAACTATATAATTAATGAAGGAAAATCTTAATTATTGGTCTGTATGTTTCCGAGGAACATGATTCGTTTACCAGCATGATCTATCATTATGGTAGTGTAAAACTACAGGGTGAAACCCTTCTAATTTGTCCAACTGATTCCTTTAATGAGGCTACCATTACATTGAGGGAAGATATATAAATGGGACCCACTCATTCAAATAATTTATAAATAATTACTCATATATAGAATAATTTATTTCATAAATAATCAATGTGCTCTATTAGAAAATATCCTTATTGAGTAAATAATAATGACATGTCAATATTTCTCCAGATAAAAATCACATACAATGTAGATCACCATATATATAGATGATATATTTTTTAGGAAATGTTAATATTTTTTATAAAATAATATCATTAGTTAAGATAAAATTATTTTCCAATGATAATTATTTGAAATAATGTGATTTTTACAAGAGAATGCTAAAAACTATAATAGGCATTGTGATTTAATTTTTTACCACATAGTAATTTCCATGTAAAATACTATTGAATAAAATAATTTGTATTTAAACAAAAAATACCATGAATTATTAATGATTCATTATGTTAAATTATTAATGGATTCATAGACACCATATAAAATAAATTTTGTTGTTAACAAGACAATATGACACAATGAAGGAAATTTTAGATGAATCCCCTAACATTGATTCTGAGTCATCATGTACATTATTTATCTTCCAATTTGATAAATATATTTTGATTATTTAATTCCTAAATAATGTTTTTCTTATTTATTAGTCATTTTATTTAACTTGTTACCATGTTATATATGATTACATATCTAATTTATGTTAATTTAGACACATTAACACAATATTACATATATAAAAAAAATTAACACTTAAGGTTACTACTAGTCAAAGTGTTCATAATTTTAATATCTCTATAATTTTATTCATTAAATAATTTTCATAAATACCAATAAATTGTTATTTTTGGACAATAAATGAATTTAATTTTAGATAAATGATTAATGTTATGATCATACAAACTGTAGGCCATACAAATGCATAAGTAATTTTCTATTATTCAATGATTATTATTGATTTGATGAATGTAATATATTTCATTTTTAGAAATATAATAATATCATTAATAAAATATTATATTACTAAATATAATTATATATACCATCGAAGTGGCATGGTGATGAAATATTCATGAAAATGAATCAAATCATTTTTTATTGTGGAATTATGTCATACAATCAAACAACATTATTGAATCCCCTATAGAATAAAATGTAAAACTATATATGTGAAAAATTTAATTTATATGTATAATATAGTTATGAATATAATGTATAATCTTTTAAAAAATAAATATATGAAATCATGAAATTTGGTGATGGATGAAAATGACACGGGATCATGCAAATGTAGTCCACCACACAAAATAATGAGAATTTCCAAACCCATTTTATGTTAGTGGAGTTGGTTTTATTTAATTACAAAAACAAAATAAAACATATTACATGAATAATTCTATTTTTACTATATCTACTCTTCCCAATAATTTACTTAATTATGTTTATGAAGAAATAAAAAAATACACTCATTGAAAATTGTTACCTCTTCATTGGGTATCTTTTATATGTTTATAGAAAAGCATTACTAAGATGGATTTCGTCTAAAACTAAGGCCTCTAAGTTGGAGTATATAATTCTGAATTTTATTTGGTCATGTATTGGGGAAAATGTTTCTTTATGGTGTGAATAATATGTGATGAGGGTGTCCTTTATAGGTGATCTCTTTGGCACACTACTGATTTTTGGGAAAAAATTAATTCTACCCATGTTTGTTCATGCCTCAAGGAACCGATAGTAGAATATTCATTATACTTTAAGAAAAAAGTTCCAAATATTTTGAAAAAAATATTTTAGACCAGTTTTTATCTTAACTTAACCCATATATTCAAATATTAACCCCAGTGTAAAACCATTTTAACCACAACCACAATAATTAATTTTAACTATTTTCACTTTACATCTAATTAACGATTTAGTCGACCCAATTAGAAAAAATATTTTATAATAATTTTATATATAGAATCAATTTTTCCAAAATTTATTTAAATATTAGGAAGAATAAATTTTTATATTGATTATAGAGACATGATGAGAAAGCATGTTTTTAGGAGAAACTAATTAAAAATTTACATAGATTTTTTTTCCAAAATCTATATTTTTTTCAATTATCCTATATTATATTAAATGATAGAAAATTTATCTATATTTTATTTATAATTATTTTAAAATTTAATTCCAAATTTTAAATAAATTGAATGATATTGAGGGTTTTAATTAAATTTCAGTATGTTTCAATATTAACGAAGATATGAAAGAGTATAAAAAATACAAAATAAATATCCATAGATAATTTCAATATTATGAAATTGAAAAAAAATGTTACATTCAAATAAATGTGATAATTTTTTTAAAAATTAATTTTATGTTATGTGTGGGAATGATGAAAAAATCACAATTTAAATTAATATTGTATTTCAGAAAACATATCTTTCCCTTTCAAATGATTCTGATTTTATTTATAATAAATAGATAACCATAATATTAATATTTTATCGAGTACTATTTATACCCTCCATCATAATATATAGTTTATAATGGACCTGTCTAAATATTATTTTAGTAAATTATTTTTTATTGAACATAATATTTCTTTTATTAGAAGTAATCAGGGAATTTAATTTATTCTAAATGAAATTTGTTATGATGTCTTGGAGTTTTAGAATCACCCATAAAGCAAAAATTTCATCAAAAAAACTCCAAGATATTACATTATAAAAATATTTGTTGTCATCACTATAATAGATTCCCATGGTTCCCACAGTTCTTCCTCTATTTCTTTGATTTATCTAATTTAAATTTACTAGTCCAGTCATCCAATTCCTCAATTCAACTCATAAGTAGCATGAATCTGGATAGATTCAACATATCTAGTTATATTAGGTTACAATTCATTTTCCTTAGAGGTGATCACATGAATGAGATGTAGAATGTAAATCCATGATAATTATAAGTGGAACACATCATTTTTTAAGATACATGTTGGTATTTCCAAATGATAAGAAATTACTCCAATTCATTACATGATTTCAAAGGGTCTGATGTATGTGTGTCATAGTTTCCATTTATCACTGATCCTTATAAATCACATCAATGGATATTTTTTTGGGAACATGATCTCCCTCAAATAATTCCAAATCCTTTTTCAAATTAATGGAAAAATATTTTTCCTTCCATTGGGATGCATTAATACAAGCTAGAAGAGACATTACCATTCCTTTTTCTACATCAAAAAGATCAGGTCATATATATTTCCATTCATAAAAGTCATTCTAACAATATCTATTATAACAATTATTTTAATATAATTTATTATTCTATTACATTTGGATAAATGGATGTAAATTATTCTTACCAGAATATGCTACAAATGGTAAATACTGATCCCTTATACATTTAAAGTCATTTTAGCATTACCTTTACATATCTTCCACTATTTGAATTATCTTTTTTAGGCTATCTAATTTTTACAGTATTTTAGGAAGTGCTCAAATAATTCGTAGTATCATGATCCATTTAAATACTATTCTATAAATTCAATTTAAAACAAAATTCAATATAACAATCAATTTAATGAGTGGATTCTTGTTGTCTTCCAACTTAGTTAATACTGATCTTTGAGTGGAAATCAATGGGAAAATAAACTGTAATAGAGTTGAGATTTTTAGATTTGGAGACATGAAAATTATAACCCATATAAATAATTCATTCTTGGTGACTTTGGTAGTCCTACATTAATATTATTGAAACGTTATCCTATTTCCACATAAGATTAGGACGTCATTTAATGACAAATCTATGATGTTTTCTGGAATCAGTCACTTTTTTACTGGCCAATCATTTAGACACATTAATATTAATTTCCAATTTCATTTTATCCAATAAAATATCTTACTTCAAATCCATGTATATAATTTATTTCTAGGGTATATAAAGAAATTTGGGACATGAGCATCCAAACATTTAATTTTTAGAATATGTATACATAGAAAACATAATATCTTTCCAAATATGAAAACAAAATCTTCAAAAACTAATTCATCTTATCTCTCATCATCCATATGTATAATTTTCTTCTAAAAGTTCGCATCATAAAATTGATAACATTTTATCTTTTTTAATATTGATGGGTTTTCAATAATTTCAAAAATGATTGATGTATCAACCTCGATAATGATTTTCATATCCCTTCTTTAATATATCAATGAACATATTAACCTATATATAAACATTTGGATTAAAAATCATTGATCTCTCTTACTCAATGAATAAACTACCTTATTTTCATTCCAACCGTTCTTGTTTATTTGGAAATCTTAATATTTCATTATATAAATCCATCACTATTATAACATGTTGAGATGTTTATATGAAAAACTATATTTGAAGCATTTATGATTCATGATATGTCACATATTTCACCATAAAAATAATTTATCCATATCATAAAAGAAAATATTAGAGTTTTGAACACAATACCATGGATTGGATAGTTCAGTTCATGATCCATCAATTATAGTGATGAATATGCAACAACATTATCATTTTTAAATAGGAAAAAACATTTCCCACATCTATGAATGAATATATGTCACAAACCAATCACATCATGATGGTATATTAAAAAACCATCAAGTAATGTCCACATTAGTTAATCAAATCATTTTTCACATTCCACTGTGAAAAAAAACATAACACCTTTATGTGTATGCATTGTCAATAGGTAAGATAATCTGTAAAATTTATGATAAAAAATCCAAAAGTAACCTACCAGTCCAATGAAACAATATAACTTAGTTGTGTTTTTTTATTACAAATTTACTATTGACTTTTTCTTGTAGGATTAATTGAGATTCCAACCATAGGGACAATATGGCCAAGAAAAGAAACTTATTGGTTCTATTAATTACATTTGAATAATTACCCATATAACTCATTACACCCACGCATTTCAATATTGATCATTAAGTGAATCCTAAGGAACTAAATGCTTTTATAATACCAAAAATTATAATCAATGAATACAGAAAATACCATCTAGATATTTTATGAATAATATTTTCATTAGATCTATAAAAATGAATGGTTTATTTTATAATCCAAACTTCATTAATATAAACTGATAATGTTGATGCATAATTCATAATGATTTCATTGGAATTTGTACATTACTTATTCAAAATTGATGATACCCAGAATAAAGGTGAATCATTGAAAATTATTGGGCTTAGTGAAGTTGACCAATTAAGTCATAAATTTTATAAAGATGATATATATTCCTTATCCTAATAGAATTGGTTTCCATATAATCATTTAATAGGATCATTGATCTATCATTTTTAATAGTGATGTGAATTGGGGATACCCATGGTGCAACACATGGTTGATTAAATCCCTTATCACCCAAATTCTCTAGATGTTTCATCAACTCTAATAATTCTATAGTGGTCCTTCTATTGGGAGTCTTTTATATTAGTCTAGAATTATTGAAAAAATAAATAGAAAACTCAACCACCCAATCTAGTGGATTTCTTTTTAATTCCATAAGAATTGATTCAATATATTTTTATAAAATAAGAACGACCTTTGATTTGAAGGTTTTCTCATCAATACTATGATTGGGATTGATCTTTATTCCATATAATTTCATCAAGTAGTGCTAAACGGTGTTTCTATAGATATAACTCATATGATGAAGTCTCTACCTTAAAGATAAATAATTTGACATCCTTATCAAAAATAATAATTCCCCTCTTATTTATCTAAATTTTTAGTCATATTATATAATTCATTCCATACCCAAGATTATATTGAATCCAACCATTGGTATGATAATAAATTTATAAAATAAATCACATTTATGTGTAATAATAGGGACTTCTTAACACATCCTTATATTTTTGATAATTCCACTAAGAGATTTCATAGTCAACTCCCTTCTTAAATTAAAAAGGAAATATTTTATTTTATTTGATGAATATATATATATATATTAGTTTTAGGAGATAAAATAAAATAATTAATTTGTATGATTTTAAGATAGTAATATTATTCCATCAAATAATCAATTGGGTTCATAAATCTCAATTTTAGTGATCATAAAAGCATGTCCTTATCCCCTTATCCTCTATTATGGTAGACTACTTAGGTAGATATAAAATTCTTCTTTATAATTCCATATATCCTTGTGGTTGGTACACATAATAACATTACTATTCCTATTCCACTTTATTTATTTAACATGATTAACCTTTTATACACACATATTAAAACATCTGATTCCCATCATGAATTTCTCATGATGATTATTACCACATTTATAAATTATTTTGAAATGAAATCATTGTTTCATTCTAAGATGTATTATAGATTTAATTTGGATGACCCCTTCTAATCTTTGATTCATTTTTATATAAATTATATTGGTAATTATTCCATTTTTATGGAATGAAAAACTACTTCATCATATGATGAAAATGTGATAGTGGCTAGATCTCTACAGAGTCTTGGCTTAATCTATTCAAATATATGTTCAATATTTCCCTCTCTGTTTCATATGTAATATGTAGCATACCTATATGTGTTTGTAAAGGATACATTATACACATCAAAAATTTATTCTTTATTATTATTAAGTAAATGATCCTTCACTTCATATCAGTTTGTTCATCACAAGGGAAATATTTTTTTTGATGAATATCTCCAAAAATCTCTCAATTAATTGAATTATATTCCTTCTTCAACCTATGTATTATGGAGATACGACAACTATGTAATACCATCTCCATTGAGTAAATACACTATAAGTGTTAAATTAAAATTTTCCCCATATCCCAAGCCCCTAATGATATCCTCTAGATACATAATCCATTACTCACATTCTATTGGATTAGTTGTCCCACTATATGATGGGGGATTTTTCTGAGGAATTGATCCAACATATAGGAAATGTGTTTCTGTATTGGTTTCCCAATTTGAGAAAGAATATTTTTAAAAAAATCATGTTGATCTAATATTTCCAAATATTTGTTACTTATAGTACCGGTGGTGTTGGATTCATCGGTAGGGTGAACTATAAATTTTCAACGAGTGCAGTTTCCCCTCTTCCTTAGAGATTCTATTTATTTTAATGTAAAATAACATATTTGTACATACAAGTGTGGGAATTAAACCATGATTTATAATAAAAAATAATATTTAGAACGTAAAATAAATTAAAATTTATAAATTTGTAATAATAGATTTGTAAACACGGATTTTTGGCATATTATAATTTTCACATGCGATTAAATGTTTTGTAATGAATGTGTGACATTCCCAAGCATATCCCCTAGGAGTGTCAAACCTTTTTTTCAGAAGAGACTTTTTCCATGAACCAGGTGATGAGCAGGTCATCCCCAATGATGGATTTTTAGAGCGACTACCCTTATCTATCTATGTTCTACAAAAATGTCCACATTTAGTATCCAGATACTGATGTATTGTTAAGAAAAACACAACATATATTACATTACAAAAAATTAGGATTCCCTTTTATAAATATCCTCAATTTCAATAATATTGTTAATTTACCAAATATATATATTTCTAAAACTAGTTTCCACGATTTCTATTAAAATTATTAATATTCCAATCATTGACACCGCAACTCTACTATCCTAGATCTAGTGTATTGCATTAATAAAATTAAAAAGATAAAAAATCATATCCCAAAGTGATAATTGATTTTTTATTTTTTGGAATCTAGATAAATACATGATTCCCATTTTACATAGGCATAAAAAATATTAATCTTATAAATGGTAAATATTTAGTATTGTTGGAATCATTCAGATAAATCTTCCCCATATAATAGTAAAAGCGAAAAAATTGGGTGAGTTCTACTACATGATATGGTAATCGTAAATCAAAAGATATAATAAATCAATAATTAAGATTAAATATTTAAAGGTAAATAATAAAACACATTTTCCTTTTAAATAATGGAACTAAATAAATAGATATATCATAATAAATAAAAAAAGGAAATTAACTAGAAACACTTCATTAAATCAATAAAAAGATAATGAAATGAATCCAAAGGTATTATCCTAGAAAATATTTCATGGATAATAATAATAATTATATTATCAATTTATGAAGATCTTACTTTTTGGACTCCATTTTTTCTACAAATGTGATACTTTTTCCGTCATGATCAATATTCACAAAAATTGAAACTACTAGGTAAAAACCCATTCGATTTGGCCAATCAATTTATCTCATGAGAATATCAATTCACTAAGAGTTTTTATATAATTAGGAACCACAAATTTATTATAACAACTAATACTTTACATAAATGGTTATTACTTCAAAATTGAAGCTTAATTATTACAACATATAACAAACCCATGAAAGGACCGTATAGGTATAGTGTTTTTAGAAACTGGGAAACATAAACAACTAATTCATAAATCATCTACATTGTCTCCCATTTATTTCATCATATCTAGAGTCCCTTTTTGGCATAAACAACTTAATATCATTATTCCTGACCTGGGGAAAATAAAATGTACAAAATGGTGAGCTCAAATTCTCAGTAAGGGTAAACAAAAGAAATATAAAACATATCATATTTATATGAACATAACATTTTGAAAATCTTATCCTGCAAAAGAGATCATAACATGGGATAGATCATAGAAGTGAAATGTAATTCCAATAATCATAACTTAAAACATGAGGCTTTGTGGCATACACACATAATCATAGAAAATCATTTCTTAGTAGTCAAGACTCAATGCCAAGAATATCTTAGAGGACAATGTCCTTTTATGAACCAAGTTCACTCCTCCTTTTAGTCCTGTTTCACGGAACTGGTTTAACCTGTCATTCCATCCATGTCTATCTCATCAAATATAAATCTTTACCCAATGCATTGGAGGGAGATATAGGTCCCACCCATCTCATAATTATTCCATTCTTATGTGTGCCACAAAATCATAAATCATACATCATAGCATAACCTATGTAATAAAAATGAGATTCTTAAACATCACGCCATCATAACATAATCCATAAAAGGATATTGTAAAAATAATTCCATATTAACAGAATCAAATCAATGTAAAAATAGGGATATAAACATAACCCTATATTATCTTAGATGGAAAATAATTTTGATAAAACACTTGAACTCCATTCTTGAAGAAAATATACTTTATACTTCAAAAACATTTTCCTTTCTTAACATGTCATATAATTTTGAACTAAATAAAGTTGATTAAAAATAAAGTTGAAAACAAGTAAAGAAAGATTCATGGAAATAATGATCTAACAATCCATTCATGCCGTATAAGTTAAAAAAACATTCTTCCCGTACTTTGGCCGGAAAAGTCAAAAAGTACCTCGTACGAAAAACGACAAAATATTCCATTCATATCTTTTACTAAAAACTCACCGAAGGGTAAAATTGGATTTAAAAAATTGTAGGTGGATGGAAATAATATTACTTATTTAGGAAACATGGATGTGGATGATAAATATTCGCTACTAAATTCTGAATTATAAACAATATTTGATAAAAATGAGATTGTGAGATTTTCCCTTACCGTAGGTCTGATTTTCTTCATAAGTGTCCAAACCTCCTTTATAATGATTTAAATAATGTCATAGACTTATTCTATATTCATACGTATTTTTATGATATCGTATATGGTCATATTCTTAGCTTCTTTTTAGTAATATTTTCTTACTACTTGTTATTCGGGTGATTATATCTTTATGTTCGTATGTGTGTTTTGTCGAATAAATTCTTATTCCTCTTTTTAGGTTATAGAAATATCATTTCCATAATAGTATTAGTGTAATATATATCATACTTATTCATTCAATTCATTTATATAATCATTATACAATGAATATCATGTAGAACGAGTCACATCACATCGTGGAGACGGTATTCCGTACGTACGCACGAGCGATGATATCATTCCCATGATTGTGGAATTGTATTGGAGTGTATTTATAATATTTCAGAATAAATATCACCTTAAAATAATCATATATAGTCATTATTAACACCATTATACCCATCCAAGTAAGGTGGTGGTGGAAAATATGTTACACCACTGCGTGGAGACGGTATTCTGTACGTACGCACGCGG
Organism: Viscum album; assembly: GCA_963277665.1. Classification (NCBI taxonomy): domain Eukaryota; kingdom Viridiplantae; phylum Streptophyta; class Magnoliopsida; order Santalales; family Viscaceae; genus Viscum; species Viscum album. The sequence goes on from OY728145.1 coordinate 1,899,405,707, forward strand.
GGTGATTTCATTTTCCGTAGGATGGATAGATGGTGAAATAGGGTTGTTTAATACTTATAATAATATATCAGTATATGAGTGATACTGATGTTATTACTTCATAATGAAACAACTAAATAAGAAGATGTAGAAGAAGAAATAAAGTTGAAAGAATCGGTAATATACATTACCTCTTCTTTGAAGATCCTCTTTGAGACCTCCTCTTATGGCACTAAAATTGGTCTTTGAAGAAGACCAAGACCTCTTGGATGTTTCTAGGGAAGTGAGGAAGTGAAAGGGGTAGGGTTTTACTGAGCTTGAAGGATCAAATTGGTGTGAGTAGGAGAGGGAGGTGGTTCCCTTTTATGAGGGAGGAGAGGGGCACCATTGGAAATATAAGAAATATTGGTTTATATTAAATCCCAACCCCACTTAAAAACTTCCAAAATGAATCATATACGAAGATTAGATGAGATAGGGTTGTAATCTTATCAACCAATAAAATTTAATCAAGTTATAAATTTCTTTTAAACACTATCAACTTGATTTATCCTAATTTATCAATTTAATTTTATTTGTGGTAATAATATTCTAAATTTTAAATTATAATTTTTAAATATTTTTGTAATTTTTAATCAATTTTATAATATGTTATTTTTATAAAATAACAATAGTGTCAATGTTGACAGTATTCATTTATTTGAATTTAAATAAACTATATATAGTATATATGTTAGAACTAAAAGCTTTAATAGATTAATAAAATGTCATATGTATCTAGAAAATTAGTGGAGAACATTAAATAGTTCATATAATATTTATTTTAATATTTTTAATACCATTTATTTGATATTTTAATTAATAAAATAATATCAACATCCCTATTGTGTCATACCTAATGATAATTATTTAATCCCTAAAAATTCTAAATAAATTCATATTATTTAGATAATTGTATTATCTTTCTAGAGACTATTCCTGTTAGAAGATTCATTAATTTTATCACCAAATTAAAATTATTATACTTATAAGATTTAAGAAAGTGTCATGTTGTCACTTTCATTGGTTTTAATAATAAATAAATTATTTTCATGGACAAAAGTCCATTAAATGAATCTAATCCGACCCTAAGGTGATATGGGTCTACTTTTAGTCATCCAATAGGATTTTGGAAGGTGTTAGGGTAATTTTATAAACTTATATTTACCCTTAATTACCCGATTTACCTTTAACTATGGTAAATAAAAGTTACCGTAGTTACTATTCATAATGACCAAAAATAAAAAGTAGCCTATTAACATAATTTGGACCCACTGATTTCAAATATGGAATCCATTTTTCAAAATTCAAAACACATAAGTTGTAGTAATTAATTTAAAATTAATACCGTTGTTAAGAAAACTGGTTTTAGAAGTTAAAACATTGCCAAAGATTGAAATGTTTTTACTTATGAATTCAATGTGAAATTAATGCTAATGACATATATTATATTAAATGGTAAAAATATATTCTATTTATACTTTAAAACCATTAAATATTATAATTTAACCATATAAATTATCTCAATGAAAAAAGTTGTTTTTAATTAAAAATTAGCATATTTTTACTATTCATCAAAATATGAAAGTTATCAGAAAAAAATCAAAAATTTATCCAAAGTAAATTTTTATATACTAATTAGAAATAAGAATTTTATTTTGTCAAATTGAACTTATAAAAATGTCAAAAACTATATTTAATGTGGGTGTGCCATCAAAAGGTCGCAAAACTGCATTTTTTGAAAAAAACTTATTTTACACGAAAAATTTATTTTGTTCTCTTACCATATTCTAGAAAATGTGTAAGATGAATAATAATGTTATAAAATTCAAAATGAAGTTAATACTATTCATAACAGCTAGTCCATAATAATATATCATTGTTTAGTGAAACCCAGTATTGCGTACTACACACGCTATAGAGGAAGGTGGTGATTGCGTGTAATGCAAGCCAAGTACGTATTGTGTGTTGTGAAAGATTCCTTTGGTGTTTCGTATAACATAATACATAAAAAAAATATTTCTCATAAAATATCAGGTTGTTACATTCTACCCCCTTAAAATGAATTTCGCCCTCGAAATTCGTCACTTCATTACAAACAGATGAGGATACCTCTCTCTAATCATATACTCAAGTTCCCATGTTACTTCTTCTAATTGGTGGTTCCTACATAAAACTTTCACCAAGAGAGTGGTCTTGTTCCGTAGGAATTTTTCACTACAATCCAGAATCTCTATCAGTTGTTCTTCATAAGAAGGATCTTGCTCCAGCGGTACAACTTCTGAGTTGAGTACATGTGAAGTATCAGGGATGTACTTTCTCAGGAGAGATACATGGAGCACCTCGTGAACTTGAGATAGATTCGGTGGAACCACCAATTGGTAAGCTACCTTCCCAACATGATCCGGAATTTCAAAAGGACTGATATATCTAGGGATCAACTTTCCCTTCTTTCCAAATCTCATGACCCTCTTCCAGGGAGATATTCGTAAGAACACTTTATCACCCACTTCAAACTCTAGGTCTTTTCTTCGGTTGTCGGTATAACTTTTCTGTCGACTCTGAGCTGCTCTTATGTGTTATTGAGTAGATCTCACCTTTTCTTCCATCTCATCAACTCGATCAGGTCCAAATAGCTTTCTTTCCCCAACTTCATCCCAGCAAGTTGGAGTCCTGCATTTCATTCCATAGAGAGCTTAATATGGAGCCATCTGAATACTGGAATGAATGATATTATTATAAGAAAATTCCACCAAAGATAGTTGTTGATCCAAACCATCATTGAAATCCATAGAGCAAGCTCTCAACATGTCTTCTATATTTTGAATTTTCCTCTCAGACTGACCGTCTGTATGAGGATGGTAAGCAGTGATGAAACTCAACTCTGTATCTAGAGAATGCTGAAGACTTCGCCAAAATTTCGAGGTAAACCTCAGATCTGGATCAGATATAATGGAAAGTGGTACTCCATGCAATCTTACCATTTCCTTTACATATATCTTGGCAAGATTATCAAGAGAAAAATCTTCTCTTATAGCAATGAAGTGTGCCGACTTCGTAAGACGATCAACTATAACCCAGATAGCATTTTTGCCTTTGGATGTTTTAGGATGTCCAGTGAAAAAGTCCATAGTGATGTTTTCCCACTTCCATTCTGGTATGTGTAATGGTTGTAACATCCCCTTAGACTTTTGTCTCTCAGCTTTAACTTGCTGGCAAACCAAGCATCGAGGGACATATTAAGCAACATCTCTTTTCATTCCATCCCACCAGAAGTACTCTTTCAGGTCCCTATAAATCTTTGTACTTCCAGGATGAATAAAAAATGAAGAACTATGAGACTCATCCAATAGCTCTTTCTTTAATTCTTGTATGGGAGGAACACAAACCCGATTCCTGAACCTTATTATCCCATCACAATCTAGGTTGAATTCAAGAACATTTCTCACCTTCTTTTGTAACTCTATATCTTCTTTTTGTGCCTCTTCAATCTTCACGTGTATAGCTGGTTGAACATTCATTTGAGAAAGATAAGATTTCTCCCCTTCCATTATAATTCCAAGATCCATCCTTTGTAAATCCATAAATATTTGATCTTTTGTGATCCTCATCATGGATAAGCTAGCATGGTCTTGTCAAATTAATGAATCTGCTACATTGTTTGCTTTCCCAGGGTGGAAATGAATTGAGTAGTCGTAATCCTTAATCAGCACTAACCATCTTCTTTGACGCATATTCAGCTCCTTTTGTGTGAAAATATACATTAAACTTTTATGATTAGTATAAATATCACACCTTTCACCATAAAGGTAATTCCTCCAAATCATTAATGCAATGATTACTGAAGGTAACTCCAAATCATGAGTTGGGTAATTTTTCTCATGGATTTTCAACCGTCTTGAGGCCTAAGCTATCACCATATCATTTTTCATGAGAACACACCCCATTCCCTTCTTGGATGCATCAATATAGATCACAAACCTTTCTCCACTGCAAGGTAGTGTGAGCACAGGTGCAATGGCTAACCTTCTTTTTAGATCTTTGAAATTCTCTTCACATTCATCCATCAAAAAAAACTTAACTCATTTCCGATTCAACTTGGTGAGTGGGTTAGATAGCCTTGACAAATATTTCACAAAACGTCGGTAATATCCACCCAAACCAAGAAAACTTTGGATCTCAGTTACTGTTGTTGGTCTCGACCATCTTTCGATAACCTCTGTTTTTGCGGGATCCACAGATATCCCCTCTTTTGAGATTATGTGACCCAAAACTGAATCTTTTTGAATCCAAAATTCACACATGGTAAATTTGGAATAAATCTTCTCTTTTCTCAGGGTCTTCTATACAATTCTCAAGTGATCATCATGTTCTTCCATTCTCATTGAATAGACAAGAATATCATCTATAAAGACTACCAAAAACAGATCAAGATAGTCTCTAAAGACTCTATTCATCAGATCCATGAAGATAGCAGGGGCATTAGTAAGACCAAATGGCATCACTATAAATTCATAGTGTCCATACCATTTATGGAAAGCCGTCTTTGGTAAATCCTCTCTTTTGACCCTTAATTAATGATACACTGAATGAATATCAATCTTGGAAAATTATTGAGCTCCACGTAGTTGGTCAAATAAGTCATCAATGCATGGAAGAGGATATTTGTTCTTGATAGTGATCTTGTTAAGTTCTCGATAATCAATTCAGAGTCTCAATGATCCATCTTTCTTCTTAACAAATAGAACATGTGCTCCCCATGGTGATTCACTAGGGTGTATGAATCCTTTATCAAGATTCTCTTGGGGTTGCTTCTTCAATTGCTGCAACTCAATTGGGTCCATTCTATAAGGTGTCATTGAAATGGGCATAGCACCCGGTATGAGTTCTATTGAAAACTCAACTTCACGATTTGGTGGAAGACCTGAAAATTCCTCCGGAGAGACATCATCAAACTCCCGCACAATGGAATATTATTAATCATGAGTTTCTATCCAACCATTTGAGATAAATAACCTTCATTTAGTGGAATCAAGACCCATAAGATGGAAGAAATTTCTACTGGAAGGTTATGTTCATCCTTGCATCGATAGTCGATCATAGAATATGAAATGTGACTTCACTTCATTGTAATTTGATATGAGCTCCATATAAAGAAAGAAAATCCATGCCAAGAATCACATCAAATTCCACTATTGGAAGGATCACAAGATTTGCAGGAAGCACTTTCCCAGAAACTTCAATCGGTGAAAAATTGTAAACTTTTGATGTAACTGTTGTGCAATTAGGGGTTGTCACTGCTAACTGAACATCTAATTGTTGAGGTAATACGGCGATACCCTTAGAAAATTCTTCAGAAATAAATGAATGGGTGGATCCAGAATCAAATAAAACATTTTCTACTTTAGAGTGGATGGTAAGTGTTCCTCTCACCACTTCGTTGTCGTACTCCACATCGCCGATAGTAATTGCATGTGAATTTCCATTGTCATTGGCCTTAAGAGTTTGTTGACGTCAATCATCATCATCAACCCTTGTATTTGGGCATTGATTGGCATAATGCCCCATACCTTTTCACTTGAAACATTGAAGTGTAGTAGGTTCGTTCTGTGTATCCCTTCCTTTGTTTGCATCATTAGACATCTTATTCCCATTATTTTGACATTCAATTGCCTGATGACCTTCTTTTCTACACATATAACATTTCCTTGTCCCCTTAAGACAATTTCCTCCATGTTTCTTTCCACACTTTGAGCATAAGGGAAAACTCATCTTCTTTTCAGTGTGTTATTTAGATTTTCCTTTAAATTCCATTTCCCTCTTCTTATCAAACCCATGTGACTGATGGGTTACACCAATCTCCATCTCAACCTTGAGAGCACATTGAACAATTTTCTCATAGCTATTGAAGTCCCTTATGGATAACGCCCTTCAAATACATGGTTTTAAGACACTAAAGAATCAATCGATCTTACTCTCAGGTTGGATAATAATTCTAGAAGCGTACCTTGAAAGTCTTGTAAAATTTGATTTGTAGGTACCAACAGATTCATCATCCTTTTTCTTCAGTTCAATAAACTTCTTCTCAATCTTTGTTCGAAGAATACGAGGGAAATACTTATTGAAAAATAAGTTGATGAACTCGTACGATTCCATGGACTCAATTTTATCCCTTTGCCTCGTATTCTTAATAATATTCCACCATTGATCAACATCACCTTCCAAACGATACACTACTAAGACAATTGTACCATGTTCAGAAAATTGAAGAACTGAAAATATCTTTTCGGTGGTACTGATCCACTGTTCAGCGACTAATGGATTAGCAGACCCACTGAATGAAGGTGGACGCTGCCTTATGAAGGATTCAACAGAATGTTGATCCTCCCATTGATCATTTGGATGTATTCCATGATTCATAGCTTGAAAAAGTTGTGTGAGCATGGCTACAAGATTTTGAATTCCAGCTCCCATAACCTTTTGTTGCTCGGGGGGACAATCATTGCATTTCCCGTCGCATTCCACATTAACACGGTTCCTTCAGGTTCCATCCATTGACTAAAACCAAGAATAATAGTGTGAGCAACACTAATTATAATAAGAAAATCACATAATCAAGAATAAAATTTCACACTTAAGGTCTTATCATAGGTTCGTCACGACCATTTCTAAAACACTATGGCTGGGTTCTATTCTTAGACATATCCTTAAGTTTCTTACTAAGGCTTTCACATCCTAGTTTCCAAAGGATGACTATACCTTTCCCCTGATACCAACTATAACGACCCATACTTTACATAAATGGTTATTACATCAAAATTTATGCATAATTATTACAACATATAACAAAACCATGAAAAGACCATATAGGTATAGTGTCTTTAGAAATTGGGAAACATAAACAACTGGTTCATAAATCATCTAGGTTGTCTCCCATTTATTTAATCATATATAGAGTCCATTTTGGGCATACCCTACTTAATATCCTTCTTCCTGACCTAGGGAAAAGAAAACATACAAAAGGGTGAGATCAAATGCTCAGTAAGGGTAAACAAAAGAAATATCAAACATATCATATTTATAATGACATAACATTTTGAAAATCTTATCCTGCAAAAGAGATAATAACATGGGATAAATCATAGAAGTGAAATGTAATTCCAATAATAATAACTTAAAACATGAGGCTTTGTGGAACACACACATAATCATATAAAATCATTTCTTAGTAGTAAAGAATCATTTCCAAGACAATCTTTGTGGACAAAGTCCTTTTCTGAACAGAGTTCACCCCTCATTTCAGTCCTGTTTCACTAAACCGGTTTAACCTACCATTCCAGCCATGTCTATCTCATGAGATATAAATCATTACCCAATGAATTTGAGAGAGATATAGGTCCCACCCATCTCATAATTATACCATTCTTATGTGTCCCACAAAATCATAAACCATACATCATAGCATAACCCATGTAATAAAAATGGGATTCTTAAACATCACGTCATCATAACATAATCCATAAAATGATATCGTAAAAATAATTCCATCATAACATAATCAAATAAATGTAAAAATAGGGATATAAACATTACCCTATATTATATTAAATGGAAAATAATTTTGATAAAACACTTGAACTCCATTCTTGAGGAAAATATCATTTCTACTTGAAAAACATTTTCCTTTATTAACATGTCATATAATTTTGAACTAAAAGAAGTTGATTAAAAATAAATTGAAAACTTGTAAAGGATGTTTCTTGGAAATAATTTTCTAAAAATCCATTCATGTCGTATAAGTTAAATAAAACATTCTTCCCGTACTTTGGCCGGAAAAGTCAAAAAATACCTCATACGAAAAACTACAAAAGATTCCTTTCATATATTTTACTAAAAAATCACCAAAGGGTAAAATTGGATTTAAACAATTGTAGGTGGATGGAAATAATATTACATATTGAGGAAACATGGATGTGGATGATAAATATTCCCCTGTAAATTCTGATGTATAAACAATCTCAGATAAAAATGAGATTGTGAGATTTTCCCTTACCTTAGGTCCGATTTTCTTGGTACGTGTCCGAACCTCCTGTATAATGATTTATATAATTTAATTGACTTATTCCAGATTCATATATATTTTTATGATATCATATATGGTCATATTCTTATCTTTTTATTAGAAATATTTCATTGCTACTTGTTATTCAGGTGTTTATTGCTTTATGTTCGTATGTGTGTTTTGTCGAATAAATTCTTATTCCTCTTTTTAGGTTATAGAAACCGCATTTACATAATGGTATTAGTGTAATATATATAATATTTATTAATTCAATTCATTTATATAATCATTATGCAATGAAGATCATGTAGAACGAGTCGCATCACATCGTGGAGACAGTATTCCGTATGTACGCACGAGCGATGACATCGTTCCCATGATTGTGGAATTGTATTGGAGTGTATGTATACGATTTCAGAATCAATATCACTTTAAAATAATCATATATAGTCATTATTTACACCATTATACCCATCCATGTAAGGTGTCGGTGGAAAATAGATTACACCACAGCGTGGAGACGGTATTCCGTACTTACGCACGCGCGGTGATTTTGTTTTCCGTAGGATGGATAGATTGTGAAAAAGGGTTGTTTAATACTTATAATAACATATAATTATATTAGTGATACATATTCCATTACTTCATAATAAAACAACTAAATAATAATAAGAAGAAGAAATAAAGTTGAAAGAATCGGTAACGGACATTACCTCTTCTTTGAAGAGCCTCTTTGAGACCTCCTCTTAGGGCACTAAAATTGGTCATTGAAGATGACCAGTACCTATAGGATGTTTCTAGGGTAGTGGGGAAGTGAAATGGGCAGGGTTTGGCCGATCGTGATGGCTCAAATTGGTGTGAGAGGGAGAGGGAGGAGGTGCCCCTTTATAAGGGAGGATAGGGTCACCTTTTGAAATATAAGAAATATTAGTTTATATTAAATCCCAACCCCACATAAAAACTTCCAAAATGACTAATATACAATTTTTATATTAGATAGGGTTGTAATAGCATCAACCAATAAAATTTAAACATTTTAGGAATTTATTTTAAACATTATCTACTTGATTTATCCTTATTAATCAAATTAATTTTATTTGTGGTAATAATATTCTAAATTTTAAATTATTATAAATAATTACATATGTGTTGTGAATTTTCCATAATTTGACACTTTATGACATTTTCGACTATATAAATTTTAATTTATAATTTCTAAATATTTTTGTGATTTTTAAACAATTTTATAATATGTTATTTTTATAAAATAACAATAGTGTCAATTTTGACACTATTCATTTATTTGAATTTAAATAAAATATATACAGAAGATATGTTCGAACTTAAATCTTTAATAGATTTAAGAAATGTCATATGTATCTAGAAAATTAGTTGAGCACATTAAATAGTTCATATAATATTTATTTTAATATTTTTAATACCATTTATTTGATATTTTAATTAATAAAATAAATTCAAATCACTACTGTGTCATAATTAATGATAATTATTTTATCCCTAAAAACTCTAAATAAATTTATATGATGTATATAATTGTATTATATTTCTGGAGACTATTTATTTTTGAAGATTCATTATTTTTATCACTAAATTAAAATTATTATACTTATAAGATTTAAGAAAGTGACATGTTGTCACTTTCTTTGGTTTTAATAATAATTAAATTATTTTCATAGAAAAAAGTCCACTAAATGAATATAATCCCACCCTTAGGTGATATGGGTCTACTTTTAGACATCCAATAGGATTTTTGGCAGGTGTTATGGTAATTTTATAATATTATATTTACCCTTAATTACCCGATATACCATTAACTATGGTAAATAAAATTTACCGTAGTTACTATTCATAAAGCCCAAAAATAAAGATTAGCCTATTAAAATAATTTGGACCCAATGATTTCAAATATGGAATCCATTTTTCAAAATTCAAAACACATAGTTTTCAGTAATTTATTTAAAATTAATCTCGTTTTTATGAAAACGGGTTTTAGAAGTTAAAACATTGCCAAAGATTGAAATGTTTTTGCTTATGAATTCAGTGTGAAATTAATGCTAATGACATATATTATATTAAATGTTAAAAAAAATATATTCTAATTATACTTTAAAACCATTCAATCTTATAATTTAACCATATAATTTATCTCAATGAAAAAAATTGTTTTTAATTAAAAATTAGCGTATTTTTACTATTCATCAAAATATTAAAGTTATTAGAAAAATATCATAAATTTATACAGATTAAATTTTTATATCCTGATTCCAAAGAAGAATTTTATTTTTTAAAATTGAACTTATAATCATGTCAAAAACTATATTTAATGTGGGTGCTCCATCAAAAGGTGGAAAAATTTAATTTTTTGAAAAATACTTATTTTACACGAAAAATTTATTTTGTTCTCTTACCATGTTCTAGAAAATGTGTAAGACGTATAATAATGTTATAAAATTGAAAATGAAGTTAATAATATTCATAATGTCTATTCCATAATAATATATCATTGTTTAGTGAAACCCGATATTGCGTACTACACACACTATCGAGGAAGGTCGTGATTGCGTGTAATGCAAGACAAGTCAGTATTGTGTGTTGTAAAAGATTCATTTGGTGTTGCGTATATCATAAGACATAAAAAATATTTCTCATAAAATATTAGGGTGTTACATTTATTACATGTATGAAAATTACACAAATATTTAATAATTTGTTTTTTCATAAAAATATTGCATTATAATCAAATATTTATATTACATAAATAATACAGATTTATCAATACATCCCAAGACAATAAAATAACATTCAGTGTATTACAATATAAATAAAAATTTAATATAAAATTGTAAATAATCACATATATAAAACAATACTACATATATTCAATAGAAATGTAATTTCTAATGATAAACGATCATAATAATATGATTGTTTAAGGATTAAGTCAAAATTCATAATTGGAATAGAGATTGCATGATAACTTTTACCACTTTGTAATTTAAAAGTAAAATATTATTGGATGAATTAAATAAAATTGATTCATAAAGTTCCAAGAATGATTAATTAATAATTTCATAACATGAAAAAAGTTTGTATGCACACCATATAAAATAAATTTGTTTTATAAAATTACAACATTCTTTAATAAGGGAAAATTGTTGTAAATCCACTTACCTGTAGTTTTAATCTTCATGTAAGATCGTTTTATACATAAATAATAAAATTATTATAATTATTTAAAAAATTATGATGTATATTCATGTTTATTTTTTATTTCATTTCTATTATTATAATATATTTTTTGATAAGTAGATCAATTTATGTCTATATCTTTTATTTTAATGATATTTATATTTTTTGTCAAAAATGAAAATAGAAGATGAGTAAAGGTCTAATAGGTCATTATATAAATATCAATAAATACTATTCATTAAATAATAAATTTATTTTTATATAAATTAATTTTTTTAGACCAATCATTAAATATTGTTCTGGAAAATGATGTATGTTGAGATCATGGAGAAAATAGATTTTATGTGTCCATGAGTACCATTTCCATTTTTCAACAATAATTATGAAAAGTAGGTAATAAATATTGTTTCATTGTAAATTTATCATATTATAATAAATAAAATATATTTTCAATATTGATATTAATATATATAACATACATTTATTGAGGTGATGAAAAGAGAGCCACATTACTTTGTGAAATTGGTATTTCACACACACACGATCGACATTTTAAATTTTAAGTATAAGAAATAAATTTATATAATATCAATTGTGAATGTAAAATATTTCATTAATAACATAATAATTTCATGTGTATCAAATATCATAATTTAATTTATCATTATCTTCTTCAATGTTCTTTATTAGTGAAAATGAATCACATCGCTTCGTGAAGTGATATTCTATCATACACACATGTGATGTATTTATATCTCATAGGGAATGAAAAATAACAATGGAATGTATAATATAAATATTAAAAATGTGTAATTATGTTTTATATATAATATATATAATTTAAATTGATCATTATAGCTATCTATAAAAATTGGTAATGGAAAAAAATTAATGACATCAATTTTGATGCAGTAGTTACCTATATACACAAATGATTATTTCATAACACATTTGATGAAAGTGGGGTTATTTTTTGGTAATTTTCATAACAAAAAAATATAAGTATATAGAATTTAATATTTATATTGTATCATAAATGTTGAAAATGAATTTTTTGATGTGGTGGAATAAATAAAACAAAAACAATCATTGAATATTGTGAATTCTTCTTCATGTATCTTCTTTTGTTTTCCACCAGAACCTTCATTATTTGGATTTGTGAAACTAATAATCATCATGATATGGAGTTGGGATGTTGGTAAGTCATTGTTTAGGCATTTTATGTATTAAAAGGGTTAAATTTTGTGAATAACGTTGGATGTGTGATGTCGTTTTATAGATGAGGTGAAAGGAAGGCATTTTAATTTTCAAAAGAATGTAATCTATCAAATGGTTTTATCTAAAAACATCCAATAATATAAAATTACCTATAAAATAAGTCACAATTAAAAAAATTCATCTATACAATAGAATCTATAAAAATAATTCGGTTATTTAAGATCACATATTTTTTTGTTTAACCCCTTGTTAATTATGTGTTTCCCTTAATCATGTTAATTAATATTTATTAGATTCAATTATTATTTCTAAAAAATATATATTTATTATAGTTGGATTTTATAACATTATTATTAAAAATTTGAAATCCATTTTAACATATTCGGTTTTCCCAATAGGAAAATATTATTATAAAATTGATCACATAGATTCGATAAGAAATCATTCATTCAATAATAAAAAATTCAAACCGTTATAATGTTTTTATTTCAAAATAAAATATCAATATTACACTAATGATAAATATTGGATTAATGGATATAATTTAGATAATATTTTACTTTATATAAAAATAAAAAATATTTTAACAAATATAAATGATTTATATGATAAGGCAGTTTTCAATTAAAATTCAGTATTCTCACTATTCATCAAAAAATGATACATTTCAGGAATTTCCTAAAAATAAATCCTAAGATAATTCTTATAATATATTTTAAAAATGAAGTTTATTTTTTTATTATGGTTTCACGAAATGTTTAATGTTAATTTTATGTTATATGTGTGATGTTTATCAAAGCATCCTTTTATAAATATAGATTTGTTCAGAATAATTTTATTTTACATTCAAATGATTCGTATTTTATTTCTAATTAATAGATTACCATAATACTATTATCAAATTTTGTACTAATCATACTACCCAATGTAATTTATATTTTTTAGTGGTCATTCTTAAAAATCATTTTCATAAATTATTTTTTTTCTAAATCCGATGATGTGTGCATCACAAGCTATAAATGATTTAGAATTAATTTAACACAGAATTTATTGTCACTTATTTTGGAGATAAATTATCTCCTCAGAATAAAATTCATACTTAATATTTTATTGATATTAACTTCTATATAGGTTTGGTTTCTTTCTTCTTCCTAACATCATATGTTTCCCATATTGCTTGATCCATTTTTTGTTTTCTCCAATGTAATTTTACCATACAAGTCATATAATTCTTCAATATTTCTCTATAATATCATGAATATCGTTTTTTTTTCTTCATGCTAATATCGATAATGATCCAATTATATCCCATTAGAAGAGATAAAATTTATTGGCTCTAACTTTTATTTAAAAATTATATGTGTAATACATCATATATGTGTTATATAAATGGTGGAATTTGAAAAAAAATCAAATTTAAATCAAATTTATTTAGATGATAAAAGAGAATGATTTACGTGAGGATTGGTTTCCATTTTATACAAAAAATATAAGACCATTCCACGTAGATACATTCATGAAATAATTATTTCCCAATTTTAACTCCAAATATGTCCACCAATTATCAGTGTAACTATTATACCTACCATGGGATGTTTTTGTATGATACTAAATAGCCGATACCATTATAGTATTGAAATCAACATGTTCTTGGCCTATGAATAACCGTTCACCAGAATCACATAACAAATATAGTCATAAATATCATTCCATGTATTTCTTTATATAAATCCTCTTCAATATTTGAATGGATAGTATTATTATTCGAAAACAATACCAAAAATAAATAATTCTCCCACATAGATTTTATATTGAGTGAAAAATAATTAAGAATGAATATCATTGTTTGAATTGTCCTTTAAGACCATACATCAATATTTATATTGTATGAATTTATCAAGTGATTCTTAGTATTAAGATACTTACGAAGAGGCTTCCATAATATCGATGTGTGAAAAAGATCAAAATATGAAACTATTGAGAGTTTCACTCAATAAAGTATTAAAAATCACTAATATTAGTCATATATAGGTCTTTTAAAAGTAAATATTCTCATATATCATGAAAATTTGGATATTTGGTTAGGAAGTCAAAGATAACCCATATTTCATCATACTATATAGGAGTCTTTAGTAAAACTGTGACAACATAGATAGTAATTTAATCCCATTTTAACATAAGAATATGATGAGGAATTATGACTACTCTAAGATATGGTTTCATAGAATTAAAATATTGAAAACCCAATAATTTGGAAACATAATCACCATTTTCTCCCTCCATGTTATCCCACCAAAAGTGATCCCTCAAATCGCTATATATATTTCTCCATCCATGCTGTATAGAGAAATATGAGCTTGGAGAATTCAAATATTTTATTTTCTACCTCAGGAATATATGTATAGATAATATAATTTCATATTTTATAACAACACATTCAAAAATTAAGTCATTTAATATCTCATCTTTCTGAACTTTAATATTATTCTATTAGTTTTTTTCATGTTATTGAGAACTTTTTTTGTGTTATAATAATGATTACTTTTCAATCATTTGGAAAGTTATTGATGTATCCACATCCTTTATGATTCTAGTATTAATATTTATCATATCCATTAACATATGATCCTATCAATCCTCATTAGTGAAATAACTATCTGATACTTCCTTCTTAATGCATCTTCTACCTTATTTTCATTCTTTTGGTTTGAGTGTGCTAAAAAATCATAATCCATGTGTAGCTAGATCCATCCAATTTTTCATATATAGATATCTTTATACAAAACAATGTATTTTATAATTTAATAAACCATGTATATCTCACATATTTTACAATAGAGGTAATGACTTTATATCATCAATGAAAAGATTTGATATTCCAAGTCAATATCATGGGTTGGGTAGTTGTGTTCATAAGTCATCAATTTCATTAATTAATATGTAATACTATTATCATTTTTCATGAGGAAACATCTAAGTCCCAATATGTAGGCATCAATATTTATCACAACATCATCCCATCCATGTGATAGGTTCAAAATTGGGGGAGTAAAAAATCTCATATTTACTTCATAAAACAATTTGTCAAATTCCTATAACCAAACAAACATATACCCATTCATTGTAATAATTTTAAATTATTTATCTAAAAAAATTATATTTTAAATTAATCACACATATTAACTTTCAAAAAACAATCCTTCATGAATCAACTATATTAATTTCCACATGCCATTCTCGAACCACATTCACCTTTATAGAATCAATTTATATTCAATCCATAGAGACAATGTATTCAAAAAAAATTAGAATCATGAATCTTGAAATAAAAGTTGATAAATTTCCCGTATAGATAATTCATTCAAAACATTTCAAGAATGTTATTCAATTTATTTTCATGGTTCTTGTAGCTTTTAGAACCATCAAACATATTATAAATTAACACCAAAAAATTAATCATGATATATATTGAATAATCTGATCATTGTTTCCACAAAACAATGCATAAATTTTTCAATCCACATTTAGTAATGGTAAACTCTTAATGTTTATACCTCTTTCATAAAGGTCTCTTAAAAATGTGTTCCATCATTACATGAACTTAAAGATACCTTGAAGAAAATAAAATATTTGAAACATATTTTTCTCTGTGAATATAATTGAATAATTCATCCATGAGAAGATGATGATACGTGTTCTTTATTTTAATAGCACAAATTTTCCAATAATAAATTGATATCCCTATATATATATATATATATTTAATGGAGAGAACATGTGATCCACATGGAAAAAAATCAGTGAAAATAAGTACCTTATCAACCAAATAATCTATTTGTTTTAAAAACACAACTAATTCCACAATGACGATTATAACAGAAGCCATTGAAATTGGTCATTCTCCATAAATTGAATAATTGAATATATTAACTTCATACTCTATTTTATGTACATGCGATTCCATAGTAAATACATCAATGCATTCATGTACAGTACATACATCCTAAAATTCAATATCACAATCTCCATCCTGAGATTATATATTCTCTTCATATCCAAAAATATAATATAGTAGAGTTATTATTGGTGGGCCTATATATTTCTCAGATGATAAATTATCTACCCTGAACATAATAAATTCAATGTCTTCAATAAAATCATATTTTCATTCTTGTTAAATTTTTTTGGATCATATTTGGATATCCAGTAAAAAATATGGATAATATCAATGTAAACCACTGGTATTTTAATATGTTCTTCAGATAAATAATATTCATGTTTCTTAATGTAGATTTCCTAAAGAAATAATTTTATAAAAATATTTCATATATGTGTTTTGTTTGAATACTCCCTTCCTAAATTAAATTTGAAATGTCAAATTTCCATTGAAAATAGATTGTTTTTTAAGCATGTGAGGTTCGTGAATAAAATATTGGCTTAAATTTTTTTTATGATAGTAATAATTTTACTATTATGAAGTCACTGTATATGTACACATCAACTGTAGTGATCACATAAGGTTTCCCTTCTCCCCATTTTCTCTTCAGTGGTAGATTCCTTTGTGGCTTAGGGAATTCCATTCTGTAGTTCCTCATATCCTTATAGATGAAACAATGAGTATTGGTGTTTTCCTTATTCCCACATCATTCCATATCACGATGATGCATTTCTCTATACTTATAAAGTCATGGATGACCTTAATCCATTTATCAGGGTATTTATTTTAATATTTCTCTAATGATAGAAATTGATTCACGTTTTCTTTTAATTTGACACATTTCCCTTTTCATAGTGTTTATATGACATCTTCTTCTCTTGGATTCTATTGAATATGTGAGATAAGAAACGTTCCTACTCCATATTTATGACACATAAATATTTTATCATATAGAGAAAAAATTTAAGATACCAGAAGCCTTTAAATAATTTTCTTTGGCCCTTCAAATAAATGTTCAATAATTCTCTCTATGTTGCATATGTAATATTCAGTATACAAATTTAACCTTGTAATAACATCACAATATGTAACGTACCAAAATATTTTTTCATTTAAATTTGTGAGAAATCTATTGTTCGTGGTTTTGGGGGAAATTAGGGGTGTTTTTGGACATATGAGTCATTACCACTATGACTCATTTCTATCGTTTTCCAAAAAAGTTAGTTTTCCAATGGGTTTTCATTCTGGAGGTAGTTTATTATGGCGGTAGTTCATTAAATAGGTAGCTTATCCTAGTAGTTTCTCACCCTAGTATTAGTTCATATTAGTGGTATCTCACTAGTGGTGACTCTTTTGGCTATGTCTCACTAGTGGTGACTAACATAGAGGTAACATACTCAAGGTGACTTTCTAGTGGTCACTCATTTAATAGTAGATCATATATCCGGTATACCATCCATGTGGTTGATCATCATAGAGGTATATTACTAGAAAAGAACCATCTGGCAATGATTCTCTAGTTGTGACTTGTCTAGTGGTGACCACTGGTGGTGACTCGCTGGTGGTGACTCGTCTGGTGGTGACTCATCTAGCATTGGTGGTGAATCCCAAGTGGTGGCAGTGAAAAGTATTTATTAGTTTTCTACTTTTTCCATTTCTATGATGATCACAGTGGTAAAATGAGTTTTATGACTTCATTAAATGTTTTTAATTCCATTTTAAATTCTATATATTTTATCTTAAATTTCATAATAAAAAGATTATTTTAAATGTTCATACCATGTGGTTTAATGAGAACCATCTTAATGGTCAACTAATCCATTTCAAATATCAATGAATTTGGATCCAAATTTTCTATGTCAAAGATTGTCCCATGGATCGTTACATTTTTTTATCATGATATGGACATAAAAAATCTTTATTGCCATAGGATTTGTGTAACCCGATCGGTGTGGTTGGTTTGTGATTCCCTGCAGATTTTTCTCATGTACGTGCCATGTGTTTTAGTGCAGCACATATGGGAAAAAGGCTAACTCAATCATCCATATTCTATATATTTTTTTCATTTAACTTTCTTTATATGAATCATGTTGTATGGGTTTATTATTATTAACACTTGTAAAAATTATCTTAACTGTATTAATAAATATAATGAATTGTTTTCTATTGAATTTAAAAGTGAAGGGGGATTTCAGTAATGATGTTACATTTTTATGATATTTTGATCAATGTAATGAATTTTATTGGTCAAATACACACCAAAAATCATTTTCCTTAGGGTACTTGTTCCTGATTAGTTTAAGGTATATGGAATACATGTAGGTTAATGTGGCTATAGATGCCACTTATTATATAAATTTTCAACCACATATATTTTTTAAAATAAATTTATTCCTTATAATTATATGGCATAAGTGAAAAATCTCTTAATTAAGTTTAATTCAATAAGGGATTCCCAAATAAATCAAAAAGTGTATTTTTATTTTTTATGTGTTATAACTTTTTTTAAAAATTTATTGTGTGATACAGGTCAGCTCTGGTGATATGATCGATTGAATATGATTCTGTTGTGTTGTGTGTGGGGGGGGGAGGGGATGGGATGTGGTTGTGTAGTGGGGTTGTGATGGTTTTTATAATGGTACAATTGTGAAGCATGACTAATATGGTGTCTCTGGTATAGTTATACATCGGTGCTATGAATAAGGGTATGTGGTTGTGCATGGGTGTAGATATTAGAGTATTAGAATGAGAGTAATGAGTAGTTGTTTTGTGATACATTTTGTGTGTTGGTTATTGTATTGTTTAAATTAATTTTATTTCATGGGAGAAATCTAGAAAAATGGGTTATTTGAAAAAGAATGTGGAATGTGAATAGATATTGTATGATTGATAATAGGATGGAATTTATGGAACCAATGTCTTCTTAATATGGGTTTAGCATAAATTTTTGAAATTTATTAAATCTATTCAATTTTGATAACAATTAAAAATTTTATGTATGGTTTATGTTCTTCTAATATGATTTTTCTATTATTCATTCTTATTTTTTCAGTTATATATACCCAATTATTAATGGAATTAATACCTCATATGAATAATTTAATATAGGAATTTTTAATGGGGATGTAGATGGTTATAGTGTTTTTTAACTCTTTATTTTTTATATATAAGAAAATGGGTTGGAAATATGAAATAAGATATATATTTCTAAATGAAATGGGGGTTTTAAAAAATATTGCTTTCCCAAATCAATGTGGATAATAAAGTGGAAAGTATTGATAAGACATTGATTCTGTGATATGGCTCAAATATTGAAAATGAATTATCGATTGTGTTTTGATTGTGTATTTTCATGCATTTTGAGTTGGTAGTGGTTGTGTGGATTTTGTGAGATGGTTAGTTCTTGTTATAAACCCATAATATGGGATTGTGTGGTGTAACATTATATGTATATACACTATATGTTATCTTTATTTCTATATGCACCCCACCCAAGTAGATCACTATGTTCCGAACACCCTATTGTATTGGGGGAGGGTATATTTTACAAATATCACAGTTGGAGTATTAATGGATGGCCACAAGATCTTCCCTTCTCCCTCATCATGGAATTTAAGGTCCAATAATTATTTGTTTAGATGATTTGAGATGGTGAATCATAGGTGTTTGCGAGTGAGGTGGTTCCTCTCACAGGTTCCATTAGGATGAGTTGTGATGTGCTTTCTCTTGTGTCTTCAAAATGAAATGTGATGTTTTATGAGGCTATGGTGTGTGAGGGCATGATGTGTTGTCAGGCCCATGTGTGGGTGGATGGGATGCTTTGTGAGTACCATGTGTCTGTGGGAGGGATGCGTCATGTGGTTGAGGAGTTTGCACGAGGGATGTGTTTTGAGGTCTAGGAATGTGATGGAAGGATGTGTTGTGTGACCCAGCTATGTACATTCAGGGTGTGATATCGTAGATTTAAAATAGGTGGGAGCACTATTAATTTTACCTTTATAGTGTAAGAGCTGCTGATCAGTGGAAATGTGGTGTGAGGTACGATGTCAACATTGTGATTTAAAATATATTATATTTGTTTGTTTGTGTTATGAGATGAGCATGAGTTGGTGAAGATCGTATGGTTAGTATACTTTTTTAGGTGTTATTTGGTTCTACTAATTTATCATGAGTGCATTAGTATCATTTTTACAGATGTGCCTGATAAAGATTGATTTTCTTAATGATTATTCCAATTTCTTCACCCATTGTATAATAAACATTTTTAGGTTTCTAGTAAGATTACACTGACTGTTATGTACCATACATGATCAAATATTCAATGTATCTTTGCCGTTTCATATATTTACTACTAGTATATTACATTGGATGTTTTTTTATTTGTATCAATTATAGTGAAAACATTCATCTGTTATGGTTTTGGATATCACTATATATATATATATATATATATGTCTGTGTGTGTGTGTCTTGGAGTAGTTTTGTGGATGATCAATCATATCTACCAGTATTGTTTAAAAAAAGGTAATGCCTCCAATATTTTGAAATTTTTATACCCATGGTGGTATTTTCCAACCCGGGGCCTACTGGTGGAAGCGCTTGGGGACATTTTTACTCCTTCTACATTTATATCCTCTGGGCATCAATAGTTGGAGAGGCTCGTAAAAAATGGAATATGTAGCACCCCTGGTTTGAGGTATGCAGATTTTTTTTATGCATTTTTATGTGTTTAAAGTGCATGGGTTTAGTTTGGAAGAGTTTGGGAAAGTATGGAATGGTATTGTATGAGTTTGGAGGCTTCAAAAAGGGAGCACTGTTTGAGTACATCTGGTGGAAACCATGAGGATTCTCTAAGAATCCATGCAGCGGGAGACAATAGGCTTCACACGGCTTGCGCACAGTTTTCCAAACAGTACGAGGAAACCATGTGGACCCCACCTCTCGAGATAGTAGCATGCGCACGGTTAGTGCACGGTTTCTCAAATCGTCCGGGTTAACCGTGCGACCACTTAAAAGTAGGGTTTTTAAATCTGGGCTCCCTCGGGCTTGCCTCATTCCTCTTTAAACATCCTCCCACTCGAGCCTCACTCGAGATTTCAGGTTCTCTTGTGTTGAGGGTGATCTTCCACAAGATATGGAAGCAAATCGAAGAGGTTTCAAGGTGTTTTAAAGGTGTTTTCTCTTGGTTAAGTCTCTCCGCTTGGTTTCTTTGTGTTTACCTCTAGATCTACATCTCCATATCTCTTTATTGTAAAGATCTACACCCGTTGTGTGTAGATCTGTGGTTGTGGTTTCCTTGGATGTAGATTTTGAGGCTTGTGAATTTTAGGGAAAGGGATCTAGAGTGGTTTCGGTGGTGCATTCGCCGGATTTGAGGTGTTGTTTCTTATGGGTCGATTTCTTGGGAACCCTAAAGGTAGGTGGCTTCACTCTCGACTCCACATGGTTAGAGATAATGGGTTTTGTTACAATATTTTCTTTGTGCTTTGAATTCATTGTTGTTTGATGCGCAAAGTTGATAATATATCCCATGGGTGATGGTTTGGGGGATTTTTGGGGAAAAGGGGGTTTTATGGTGAAATGATATTGTTGTGGATTTAAAAATGGGATTCTATTGTTGATTTGTGAAAATGATTGATGGAAATGGTATTCAATAAAGTGGTTATTTTATTGAAATATTTTTGGGCATGGAAAATGGTTTTCAATAAATAACTGATTTGTTGAAGTGGATTGATATACAATGGAATTGGTTGATTGCATGTTGTTGTGACCTTGGTGGGTTATATGCTTGGTTATGGCTTTATTGGAATGTTGTGTGGAAGTGGAGAGAAGTAACACTATAAAAATGAGATGGATAGTGGACGGAAGGGCCACCATACAAGGATAAGTGAATGATAAGTGCCACTAGGTGTGAATGGGTGAACGGTTTGGACGGAGGCTCCATTATTTGGTTGTGGACGGGAAGTACCACTAGGTGTGAATGGCTGAACGAGTTGGACGAAAGCTCCACCATTTGGTTGTTTTGGTTGTTTGGTTCTGCATTGCTTTTCAAGTTGTAAATTGTTGTGTTGGTGTGTGAATGATGAAATGGATTCTAGCATGTTTGGACTGCTTTCCCTTGGTTACTAGGTTTGGGTGTGATGGCTTGGTAAGGGCATGTGTAGCTTATGGAAATGGTTGCACTTGTGAATTATTTTATATAAACCGTTTTATATTAATGTACTAACAGTTTTATCCTAGTGGCATGTGTAGAGAAGTCATTTGGTGAAGAGAAACTAAGTTTTAGTACTCACCCCCTACTTTGCCACATTGGTAACTTTGCAGATTTAGTGTACCGTGACGTGGCCAAAGGTAAGGCATCTCCCTCCTTTAATGTTGAATTGTGTTGTCTTGGTGGACCATGGAGCTTGGAGCTGGGTGTGGATCTATG
Source organism: Viscum album (assembly GCA_963277665.1). Taxonomy (NCBI): domain Eukaryota; kingdom Viridiplantae; phylum Streptophyta; class Magnoliopsida; order Santalales; family Viscaceae; genus Viscum; species Viscum album. The sequence continues at coordinate 1,899,428,582 of OY728145.1, forward strand.
GTGGTGTCATGGCTTGTGGTGTTTGTTGTTTGGTTTCCACTTGTACTCAGATGTGGTGTACACTTCTCTGGTTGTATTGTTTTTGGGGTTTATTGTGGCCCAACTTGTTTTTCTTTTTGAATACATGATTGGGTGGTTTGTTGACTTGAATCGTATTGTGGTGGTTACTGGATTATTTGGTTGGTTCTGTCTAAAGGGGGAATTGTTCCCCATATTGTTCTTGGAGACCTCGACATTTATTACCATCCTTTGGCACCTTGGGAATGTTACTTAAGGCCAATTAACCCTCACCGCCTCCTCAAGCCAATGAGGTAGGGGTGGGGTGTTATAAGTGGTGTCAGCTTATTCGGTCCTTTTGAGTTGATTCCTGGTTTTGGTTTTGACATTCATTGTGGTATATTCCTTGAGTCAGGATGGTTGCAAGGTGTAGGATTGTCATAAAGAGGAATGTATAGTATAAAAGGATGTAGCTAACCCTTTTATGTTGAACTTCAAGTTACCAGGGAGTTGGGTACATAAGTGTTTTAGAGACACTTATAGGAATTTGATATCTCATTGTCGTGGTTGTAGCCAATGATACAAGCATGGAATACATTGTAGAATTGACTTCCCTTTAGGATTCATACTTCAGTCGGGTATAATGATTTTTGATGTGATATGAATGTGTGGATTTAGAAAAATCTAAATTGGGTTTCAAAACAGAAGGATTTGAAACATGGAAACTGGTGGTGTTTTGAAAATGGATTGGTATTCAAAAATAGTGAAACATGGAAAATGTGGGAAAGGTGGAAGGCCTTGTTGTGATAGTGTTGTGTAATGATAATTGAAACGGTAATTCTTGATGTTTACAGAAGTGAGGGTCATGCTTGTTTGTTTTCTGTTTATAGAAATGGCATTGGGTAAGCGTCATAGAGACCAAATGGAAGTGGCCGATCAAAACATGGTTGCACCTAAGCCTCAGGTAAAACAATAGTTAGTGCAGAGTTTAGTGCAAGCTTTCCAAGTTATGGAAAGTGGAAACAAAACTGATGAACCAAGGCATGTGTATATTTCTGTTCAGTTTCAAAAGACAAATCCACCCATCTTCAGAGGTAATTCAATGCCAGAGCGGGTAGAAGCATGGTAGAATAGGTTGAACAAGATTTTCAAGTTCTTGGGAACACCGGTAGAGTTAAAAGTGATGATGAACATGTATATGTTGGCGGATCTTGCCCTTCGGTTGTGGGATTTGGTAGTCCAAGAGGGGACAGACCATTGTGTGATGTGGGAAGGATTTGAGGAATTTTTTAATAAATAATTCTACCCACATACATTAATACTTCACCGTATGACTGATTTCTTGAGTTTGAAGAAAAATCTTATGTTTGTGATGGAGTACATAGCTATGTTTATGAAATTAGTGAGGTTTTAACCCAAGGTGGCGGGTAGCACATCATTGAAGGAAAGGATCATTGGAGCAGGTTTAAGTCATGATATCCATTCATTGATAGTAGTACTTTTTATAGATGATTACATAGAGATGGTGATAAAGCCTCAGCGGCTGAGCGGGGTCTGTTTGGTGCTCTGGGCAGGGAAAGCATAGTGGTACCCATGGGAAATAGTGGGACTCTAACGCTAGGTTCCAGTGAAGGAGGGGCCCTTATTCCCAGGGCGGGAGTATGACACATAATCTAATGGCAAGATTGGTGAATCTTCCTCTGAATCCCTAGATCAAACCAGGATGTTTTCTATGTGGTTTGACAAGACACATCAAGCGAGATTGTATGGCACAACCATGAGCTTGTCATAATTGTAAGCAGATGGGTCATCTGCATCATTTTTTTAGGAATGCTCTGAGGTCAGGTGTGAATGACACTCCTCAAGGTCACAGACGTCGTATGATTCGATGGAATGGGGACATCAGCATACCCCTCGGCAGCAGAGTAAAGTAAGTCATGGTGATTCTTGGAATACCATGACGCCTCAGCAGGGCAATAAATAGAAGAGCATTGAAAGATAACCTATGTTTGGATATGAGCAGTTTGTGGATGATGGTTAGTCGGGAACATCCACAGTGTGAAGTACTATTCTTTTAAATTATACATTGTTGAGTGTTTTGTTTGATACAAGTGATTCATACTCTATTATTGCTACACGTGTGGTTTGATATCTTGGATTAAGGGTAGAAATGATTACCTAGGTTTTAAAACATTAATCTTTTCTAGGTCAAAGAGAATGTCAAGCCATCTTGTGTAGAGCATGTTGTATAATTTTGGGCGAGGTGGAGATAATGTGGAATTTCTCAGTTCTTGAGATGGATGGGTTTGATGTAATCTTGGGAATTTATTGGTTGGCAGTGTTCAAGACTCACATTGACAGTGATGCGTGAACAATGGATTTTACAACACACGATGGCGTTAAGCATATATTTAGATGAGAGAGGCATAAAAGGAAAGGTGTAATGGGTTTGATGGAACCAGTAGTGGGCATGTTATCATATTGGTTGGCAGTATTGTTGTTGGAATCAGTAATCGGTGTTGAGAAAAGTGTTCTTCTGGCAGTGCTGGATCAGTCCATGGATGTTTTTCCTGAATAATTCCCTGGGATACCTCCCATTAGAGAAGAGGAGATTGCGATTGATTTCTTTCCAGGGACCAATCCTATCTCACTTAGGTCTTATCGGATGGCCCATACTGAATTGCAATAATTAAAAGTCTAGTTGGAAGATTTATAAAACAAATGGTTTAACCAGCCTAGCACGTCCTCATGGGCAGTGCAGGTTTTTTTGTGAAAAAGTGGATAGAAGTTTGAGCCTCTGTGTAGATTATCGTAGACTTAACCATGTTACGATAAGGAACTGATATCCAGTTCCACGAATTGATGATTTTATCGACCAGTTGAGGGGAGCCCAGTAGTTCTCCAAGATTTACCTAAGGTCGGGATATCATCAATTGTGGGTGAGGAAGGAGGATATTACAAAAACAAATTTCAGAAGTAGATATGGCCATTTTTAATATGTGGTTATGACCATTGGTCTAACAAATGTGCCAGCGGTATTAATAGAATAATTGAATCAGATTTGTAAGAGATATCTGGATTCATTTTTGTTGGTGTTTGTAGACGATATTCTAGTGTATTCAAAGAAAAGAGTGGAGCATGAACAGTATGTGGTGACAGTATTGGGGATCTTTAGGGATTAGTAGTTGTATGCCGCATTTTCTATGTGTGACTTTTAGATAAAGGAGGTTCATTTTCTTTGCCATGAGATTCCTAAAAGATACGTTTTAGTGGATCTAGAAAAGATAGAGGTTGTTATCTCATGGAAGCCGCAAAATAATGTGTTTTAGGTACAGAGTTTCCTCGGTCTAGCTGGGTAATATCGGCGTTTTGTTCGTGATTTTTTACATTTGGCTTAAATGATGATAGCTTTGAAAAGAAAGAATGTTCCATTCCAGTGGAATGGACAGTGTACGAAGTGTTTCAAAGATCTAAAGGGTCTCCTTACATCAGTACCAATTGTGGTTTTTCCAGAATAAAGAAAAGTGTACGCGGTGTATTGTGATGCATCAGGTTCAGGGTTGGGGGAGTTCTCATGCAAGGAAATCATTTAGTTGGGTATGGCTCATTGTAGTTGAGGGTAAATTAGATGAACTACCAAACTCATGATTTGGAATTGGTAGAAGTGGAGCATGATTTGAAAGAGTGGCATCATTATCTCTTCTATGGGAAATTCTCAGTATATATAGATCATAAGAGCTTGAGGAATATTTTCTCACAAAGATATTTGAACTTCAGGCAAAGGAGTTAGATTAAATATCTGAAGAAGTTTGATTTAGACTTGATGTACAAACCATGTAAGGGAAATTTGGTGGCTGATGCATTAAGTAGAAAATCATATTCTCAAGTGGTGAAATAGGTATCAGACTAGTGGAAGTTGATGACGAATATTGCTGACATGTGGTTGGAATATGATGAACATGGAGATATAGCGGTCTTATTTCAGGTTTTGTTGATTCTTGTCATGGTTTCCCTAGCTAGAGAGGCACAAATATATGATTCTGAGTGTGTGACCATGGGGTCAAGACTCAATGGTGGGGAGACCATTGAGGGTTGAAAACTGAATGGAGATTCAATTTTGTGTTTTTGGAATCGGATGGTTGTTCCAGTTGCTTTTCAGAAGGATCTTCACATGGCATACCATCCTTTCTAGGTGGGTAGTTCATCCTAGAATTCAGAAAATGTATAAAGCGTTGAAAGTGCAATTTTTGTGGGCTTGTATGAAAAGAAGTGTGGCTATGTTTGTTTCAAGATTCTTGACTTGTCAGCATGTCAAGGTAGAGCATGATAGGCTAGCGAGAATGTTGCTGTCATTACAAATCCCTATTTGGAAGTGGGATCCAATATCAATGGATATTTTCATTGGTATCCCAAGAATGTTCAGAAAGCACGATGCCATTTGGGTGATAGTGGATCAACTAACAAAGTTTCCCATTTCATCCCGATTTAATTAATTTCATATGGTGGAGGATCTGTCCAAAATCTATATCCGGGAGGTTGAAAAGAGGCATGGTGTTCCGGTTTCGATTGTATCCGATAGATAACCGAGGTTTACATCTCGTTTCTGGAAATCCTTATAGAAAGCCCTTGGAACTAAGTTGACCATGAGTACATCATATCACCCTCAGACGAATGGTCAATCAGAGAGGATGATACAAACTATGAAGGATATGTTGCGGCATTGTGTTATGGATTTTAGTGGCTCGTGGGAGGAGTACTTGTCATTGGTTGAGTTATCGTACAATAAAAATTTTCAGGCATGCATATGTATGGCTATGTTTGAAGTGTTGTATGTGCGTAGTGTCATTCTCCACTATGTTGGCTGGAAACAAGTGAGTCCTTGGTGGTTGGAGAGAGCCTTGTCCAGGAGACTACAGAGAAGATCTAGTTGATCCAGAAGAGAATGGTGACGACTCAGAGTCCTCAGTAATCATATGTGGATCATCGTCGATGACCGTTGTCATTTGAGGTTAGTGATCATGTTTTCTTAAGGATCACTCCTAGGTTGGGACATCATTGGTTTCAGAAGAAGGTAATGTTATCTCCAATGTATATTGGACCATTTTAGATTCATGAGCGGGTTGGTGAGGTGGCTTATCATTTGGCTTTGACACCTATGTTCATCTGGGAGCACATTGAGTTTCAAGTGTCACAATTGAAAAAGTATCAGCCAGATCATGACCATGTGATTCAATGGGAACATGTCGAGCTAGAACTTGATGATTCATTGGTGCACGTTCTAGTGTGGGTTGTGGATAACCAAGAGAAAGTCTTTCATGGTAAAATCATCAATTTAGTTCGTGTTTTTTGGAAACATGGTCAGAATTAACATGATACTTGGGAGTAGGAGAAAGAGATGGTTGATCAGTGACTCGAGCTCTTTCTACAAAGGGTGGTTTCACTACATTATTAGGAGGTAAAGTTTAATAGTGGGGAGAATGTTGTACCCCCGGTATGAGGTATATGGCCTTTTTATGCCTTTTTATGTGTTTAAATTGCATGGGTTTATATGGGAATAGGTTGGGAGTGTTTGGAATGGTTTTGAATGAGTTTTGAGGCTTTTCATAGGGAGCACTATTTGAGCACAGTTAGTGGAAATCGTGCGGATTCTCCAGGAAACCGTGCAGGGGGAGATAGTAGGGTTCGCACGGCCTACGCATAGTTTGCTAAACCATGTGAGGCAACCGTTCGGACCCCTCCTCTCGAGACAGTAGCGTGCGCATGGTTAGCGCATGGTTTATCAAACCGTGCTGGTTAATCATGCAGCCACTTAAAAGTGGTGTTTTTTTTAATCCAGGCTCCCTCGGGCTTGCCTCATTCCTCTCCAATCTTCCTCCCACTCAAGAGTCACTCGGGATTTCAGTTTCTAAAGGGATTATTGTGATCACCCACATGTTTTGGATGAAAATCTAAGAGGTTAAAAGGTGCCTGTAAAGTGGTTTCTCTCGAGTAAGTCTCTCCTCTTGGTTTCTTTGTGTTTTATTCTCGATCTACATCTCCCTATCTCCCAGTTTTCTCAATTTACACCCTTTGTGTGTAGATATAGGGCTGTGGTTTCCTTGTATGTTTATGTAAATTCTTGTGAATGCTAGGGAAAGAGATCTAGAGTGGTTTCGGTGGTGCGTTCGCCGGATTTGAGGTGCGGTTGCTTGTGGTTTGATTTCTTGGGAACCCTAAATGTAGGTGACTTCTCTTTCGACTCCATTTTGTTAGAGCTAATGGTTTTTGTTACAATTAATTTTTTGTGCTTTGAATTAATTGTGTTTTGATGTGCGAAATTGATTGGATATCCCTTGGGTGATGTTTTGGTAGAATTTTGGGAAAAAGGGGGGTTTTATGGGGAAATTCTATTGTTGTGGATTTTGAAATGGAGATTTTAAAATGGGATGCTATGTTTGATTTTTGAAAATTATTGATGGAAATGGTTTTTAAAAAAAAGGTTGTTTTATTGAAATGTTTTTGGGATTGGAAAATGGTCTTCAATAAATTGGTGATTTATTGAAGTGGATTGATATGAAATGGAATTGGATGATTGCATGTTGTTGTGACCTTGGTGGGATATATGCTTTGTTATTGATTGATTGGAATGTTGTGTGGAAGTGGTGAGAAGTACCACTATAAAAAGTTGAAGGATAGTGGGCTGAAGGGCCTCCATCAATGGATAAGTGGACATGAAGTGCCACTAGGTGTGAATGGGTGAATGGGTTGGATGGAAGCTCCACCATTTGGTTGTGGTTGGGAAGTACCACTAGGTGCGAATGGGTGAACAGGTTGGATGGAAGCTCCACCATTTGGTTGTTTTTCTTGTTTTGTTATTCATTTCTTGGCAAGTTGGAAATTTTTGTGCTAGTGTGTGAATGATGAAATGGAATGTGGCATGTTTGGATGTCTTTCCCTTGGTTTCTTAGTTTGGGTTATATGGATTGGTAAGGGAGTGTTTGGCTTATGGAAATTGTTATAATTGTGATTTATTTATATAAAATGTTTTTTATAAATGTGCTAATGGTTTTATCCTAGGGGCGCATGTAGGGAAGTCATTTGTGGAAAACCTACTGAGTTTTAGTACTAACCTCTTACTTTTTCACTTTGGTGGCTTTACAGATGTAGTGCACTATGATGTGGGAAAAGGTAAGTCATATCCCTCCTATAGTGGTCAATTGTGATGTCTTGGTGGATCTTGGAGCTTGGAGATGGGTGTGGAGTTGTAGTGGTGTCATGGCTAATTGTGTTTGTTGTTTTGTTTCCACTTGTAACCTAATGTGGTATAGACAAATTTGGTTGTATTATTTTTTGGTCATATTGTGGCCAAACTTTGTTGTCTTTTGGAATGAATGTTTTGGTGTTTTGTTGAAATGCATCATATTGTTTTGGTTAGTGGACTGTTTGGTTGGTTTTGTCTTAAGGGTAAATCATTCTCCAAATTTTTCTCGGAGCCCTCGGTATTTATTGCCAGCCTTGGGTGCCTTAGGAACATCGCTTAAGGACATGTAACCCTCATAGCTTCTTCAGGACAATGAGGTAGGGGTGTTTGTTACATTATTAGTGGTTAATTAATGATATATAGGTGGAGTTCGGAGTAAGGAACATGGAGGAATGCTTCGGATTGAAGGTCAGTTGTGTTAGGTGATCCTGGTGGATGTCCTAGGGCAGAGAGACATGATAGGACATAAATTTTACATCCCCCATGATCCAGTATACATACATTGATCCTTCCAAACGAGCATGTGAGGTGGCACTACTCTTAGCATTGACACCTAAGAGAGGTACATGCATCATAATGACTTTTGTTCTTATTTGAAGTAGGTTAATTTGGTAATGATAAGATGAATTAAATGAATCATGAAATTTTATATGCGCTTCTTTGTCTTTCTCTCACTCTATTATTATTATTATATTTTTATTTTTTGGGAAATTATTTTGAAAGAGTAATATGAAGGATAACTGTCTTGAACAATTTTTTTGAAACATTCTTGAGTTTTGAATGGGGTTTTTCCTTCCAATATAGAATTAGTATTTATAAATAGTATTTTATTCCTTGTTTACATTAGTTTTATTAATTTATGAAATTGATAAATAATAACTCTTAGCTTATATTTTATATATAAAATGTTCAAATTTTTTGAAAACATTTTTATGCGTGTGTCCTTGACGTATACTTCACACTCGCATGATAAAATAAATTATTTTTAACCCATGGTTATAATTATTCTATTTTACATGTGAGGTAATATTTCTTGTGGTAAATTCTATCTATAAGTTTACATAAGCATATATTATTGACTTGTTGTAAAATGTGACTTCACACATTTAAAGACATAAATTTCTGAAAAAGTACATTTTAGTCAATGATAATTATTTTTAATTGGGAATCCTTTATAGGAATAACATTCTTCTTGTTTATTACCCACTTGAATTTATACCGTATTGATATAAAAAGAAATTTTAATCATGTGTTAGGGTAGATATCCATGTGACTTTTATTTATAAATTTTCGGAAATAATAACCATGCTTTGTGGTAAATGTTTTATATATAGAACTCTATAAGTGTATAATCTTATTATTTTATGACTGGTAATATTTTTATGTAATAAAATTACATTACCTCACTGGTTAAGTCATGAATAGTTGTAATGGAAAGAAAATCTAATGTTGAAATCATTTTGCTGTAATTATGGAAGTTCTAGTAATAAATATTTGAGAATGTAGCATGATTAATATGATATGTATATATCAACTTGTTATTATTACTTAATTATAAAATAATATTATCCTAAACAATCTAATGATTTAATGAATCTTCTATATGAGACTAATAAAGCATAGAATATTATAATAAAACATACACAGTATTAATTAGGTTATTAGAAATAATGTTTTTCTTTGATTTTCAGGAGAACAAGTTGTTCATGTAAAATATTATTTGAACTGTACACAAGGTCATATCATTTGGAATTTATCAAATGAATTTTGAAGTTTTTTCAATAAGAAATAATAATAAACTATTATGAGTTGTTTTAAAATGTTTAGTTGGGTATGTGATATGATAATTTTATTGTATTTTTTGTAACCTGGATGCATGTTAGAAATATTTAAAGTGAAAATCATAATATATTAGTATAAAAATATCTTTAAGGTTAAGTGTTGTTTGTGGTTACATTTTTATCATTGCATTGATGTTTTGATATACCTTTCTATGAATAGATGTTGTTGGAAACTTTTTTGTATTGCGATTGTTGTAGATAATGAGACCCTTGATATGGATTTATGTTTAAACACACCATGTCTTAAATTTATAGACACTTATATATGGATAATGAACTAATTTACCATAAAAAATATAAAATTGTGTTAATTTAGTTGTGCATAAAGTTTGATGTATTAATATAAAACCCATGATAATTATGGAATATTCTATGTGTTAATTCTATGTGTCATTATTCGTGTTATGATTCAATATGTGACATGTAGTTTAAAAACCTTCAGGAATAAAAATATGGTGAAACATGATCCCTGATTGATACAATTTATACATTTACTTGATTAAAACCATGATGGTGTGTCAATGCCACCCAAAGTAGAAGAAATCTCGAACCAGGAAAGGATTTTCCTTGATTTTTGTTCTTGGGGATTTATGTGTGATATTAGTTGTGATTGTTATTTGGGAAGATGTGGATGATGAGATGGTAATGTTGGTTGTATGAAAATTGTATATTATTATTAATGGTAATGTGTTATTGTGATGTGGTTGCATGAAATTTCAGGTGACCCTAATCATTAAATAATTAGTTTTGCTACTGTTTGGGCTGTGAAAATGTGTGGTGGAAGTGATATGTGGTTTTTGGGGTAAGATGGATACTGTTGGGTTGTATTTTGTTGTGTTTTTATTTTATTTATGGAATCTATCATCTCTCATTAAATAGTTAATAAGATAAGGTCTGTAATAAAATAAATGGTCATTTTTTAAACCATAAAATATATAAATATGGGGTTTCATTCCACGCCTAAATACTTCTCCCAAATTACGGAATGATAATGTTATAATACTATATTTTTTTCTGGTTTTTTTGTAATTGATTTAATGTTTATGACATGTTTTATGACCTAAAACATATGATAAAACTGATATTATTTCCCTCATCATGACACTTTATTTTACAACTACTTTAAAAACTGTTCAGGCAAGTCAGTGTCGCGCAATGCGGACAATATCATGGTTATGTGGATGAGTACTATTGATTTGTATGATTGTGCTTTATCTTTCAATATAAATATAAGAATTAACAAAAAAATGAACCTATGAAAAATAGAAATTGTAATGTGAAACCCATTAATGTTTTTAAATATGTATGATCCGCGAAATTAATATGTTGAAGGAAAATATAGAATAATTTTAGATTTTGATAAGTTTGTTTGTTTAGATACTCATGTCATAGTTCTGATTAATGGTATATAAAAATTCTAATTTTATAAATTTGATGATTATCTATGTTGATATTTACTCAGTAATGGTCATGATAGTGTTATTTTGGTAAAACAAAATACATTTTGTGAAAGCATGAAACCTTCATGTTTAAATGCGTTTTCTTGGAAAACATGTTGAAAAAAAAGTTATTTAACAAATTTTTTGAATTTTTTTTCATAAAGAGTATTTTTATGAACATCATGCATTAAAATCTATTTAAAAATGGGTTTTGAGTCGAAGTGGTTTTTTGAGCCTATTTAATTTATTCTAAATACATTATTTTTCAAGGAAATGAATTTTTTATTAATGTTTCCAAACATAACATTATTCAAAATGAAATGTTAATATTTATGTATATAAATTGGTCGATCATTTTAAAAATTATTCTTAGCCTTTATAATCCTTCACCAATCTGAATGAATAAAATACTAAAATAGAATATTTAAGTTTGTTATAAAGTTATTACTCAAGTGTTCTAATATGATTCCTTCAGAAAATATTATGCATGATATGATCTAAATGTTACCAATTTAACTTTTATGAATTAGAGAATGGGTATAGTGAATGTATAGATATTAATAAAATGGAATGTCTATGTGAATTTATTTAATAAAAAATTATAATATTTTTCCCTTATGTAAAATTTATTTCCTCTATTACAAACATTATGATGAAATTGTATTGGAATATGTTAACTTCTAAAATTTTATTAATTTTGTTTTAGTTTTAATGTATTCTATATAGTAATTTTAATGCACATATGTGTGATTATTTTTTTGTTTTAGAGGTATCTCCCCTGATAGATTGTATTTAATGTATTGTGTAAGTTTATAATTAATTTCCCTTATCGTTGTTTTGTTCAAAATAAATCAATAGACTTAAGAGGTATATCAAGGGGTAGTTGTTGAGACCCTTACACTAATTATTTTTGGGTGGTTTTGAATAATCAAGGGTAAGGATAGATTTATAGGTATCTGATGTAATGGACTAGACTTTTGGGTCCATTATATTATGATAAATTTTCTTTTGGAGGTGTCTTGGGGAATTATAACGTGTTTTTATGACATATGATTCATTCCATTGGTGACTCATTTCAAGATTATTCCAAAATTCATGTTTTCCAACAATAGCTCATTGTGGTAGTAGATCATTATAGTAGTATCTAATTCTATTTTTAGATCATCATTACAGTACCTCATTCTAATGGTTTATCACTATAGTGGTAGCTTCTCCTAATGATAGATCATCATGGCGTTACCTTATCCTACTGGTATCTCATCCTATCAGTAGCTCATCTAGTGTTTACTCAATGGCAGTGACTCGACATGAAAAGAATCACTAGTGGTGACTTTTCTATTTTTAGATCATCCTAGAGGTTTATTTCTAATGTTGACTCGTCTAGTACTGACTCAGTATAGGTGACTCGTCTAGTAGTGAATCACATGTAGTGGCTCATATGGCGGCGGAGGTGACTCTTGGGATAGGGTAGTGAATAGTTTTTCCATATTTTCATGTTTTTTTTACAATTTTTTTTTCAAAAAAGGGATCAATGACATATTTGATAATGTTTTATTCTATTTTAGAGGCTATATCGCATATCATAAATTTATCCAATTTTTCAGATGAATCATAAAGGTTAAACCATGTGGTTTAATGTGATCCTCAATAATGTTAAACTAGCCCATTTAAAATACAATTGAATTCAGATTTAATATTTCTTAGTCTTTGATATTCCCTTGGGTCATTCCTTCTTCTTTAACATGTTATGGACATATCAAATCTTTCTTCTCATAGGAGTAGGGTAACCTGATTTGTTTACCAAGTTTGGGTTTCCATAGAGATTTTGATCTTGTACTCACCCCTTGTATTGGTGCAGCATGTCAGGGAACAAGTATATATCAATCATATTTTATCCATATTGATTTTTCATTTGATTCTGTATACATGTATCTTATTGGATGGGTTTCTTTTTGTTAGCTATTTTGAACATTGTCTTATCCAGATTAATAAAGATAATGAATTGGTTAATATTGAAATTAAAAATGTCAACTAATGTGATATAAGATCATGTTGTTTTAATGAATTTGTTTTATCAATATTGTGTATTTCATGGGTTGTATACCCAAAAATATCATGGTTATTGGGGGTCCTTATATGTGCACTAATTTATGGAATACTGAATACATGCTTGATCTGTGGAAATTAGCATCACTTAATACATAATCAATTAACTATGTACATTCATTTAAAAGGAAATGATGCCCAAGGATTATATGATTTCAATGATATCTTCTATAATTAAGTGAAATTGAATAAGGAATTCCGTAATAAATCTATGAATGTTTTTTTATTTGTTATATGATATAAAATTTTTAGGGACATGATTGTGTCTTGAGTGTTGGATTTTCTGATATGATGAATGGAATATTAATGTGTTGTGATGTGTGTGGGAGAAGTAGATGGGATGTGGTTTCTTAGTGGGTCAATGAAAGTTTATTTAATGGTGCATTGATTTACTAGGGATGAAATGGTGGGTTTTGTATAGTTATGTAGTGGGGTCATGAAAAAGAGGATATAGTTGTGAATTGGGGTTAATGTGGGATTTTTTGTAAGAGATTGATGGGTGTTTTGTGGTGTAACTTTCTGTTCAATAATTATTTTCATGTTTGAATTAATTCTATTATCAGAGAAAAAGTTGGAAAAATTATTTATAAGAAATGGAATGTGGAATGTGAATAGAGAATGAGTTAATTATAATGTACTGGAAATGAATGAACTAATGTGTTTTTTAAAATTGCATTATTTGATATTTTTAAAATATTTTAATGTTTCTAAATATGGATTAAAAATATATTGTTACGTCGGAATTTTATTTTTCTTATATAGGGTTTTTTATATTCAACATGGTCTATTCAATTATATCTACCCATATATGATCATAATTAATACTCTATGTTAATAATTTTAAATGGGCATGCTTTAGGGTGATGTTGATGGTTGGTATATAGTAAACTATTTTATGTTCATATATAAACAAATTTGGTAGAAGTAAGAAATAAAATATATTTGTAAATGAATGGGTTTTTTAATGAATGTTCATTTTAAAAATCACTGTGGGTGATAAAGAGGAAATGATTAATGAAACATATATTTTTTAATATTTTATAATGGCTGAAAATATATTATGGATTGTGTTTTGTTTGTGTGTTTTTATGCTTATAGAGGTGGCATCGATTATGTGCATTCTATGAAATGGTTAGTAATTTTTATAAACCCATAAGTTGGGATTGTGTGTTATAAATCTATATGTATATACACTATACATTCTATTGATTTCTATACACACCCCACTATAGTTGAGAACAATGTTCTGAACACACCATCGTCATAGAAAAGGGTGTATTTCCCATACATCTTGGTGGGAAGATTGATGGATTGCATCCTGATCTTCCCTATACCCTCTTCTATGTGATTATGTCCCATCTTTCATTGCGTAGGATGTGGTGAGATGAAGAATCCCTGGTTTTTGGGGGTGAGGTGGTTAGTTTTTTGTGTGGATTCTAGATGAGTTAGGATGTGCTTTCCCAGGTGTCTTGAGTATTAAATGTGATGTGTTGTGAGGTCTATGTGCATATGGGTAAGAGGTGTTGTGAGGATCAGGCCTATGATGGAGGTATGTGTTGTGACACCCAGGTGTGTCCGAGGCAAGATGTGTTGTTAATACCAGGTGTGTGTTGTTGGGATGTGTTGTGAGTCCCAAGTGTGTGTGTGTGGGATGTGTTGTGAGGCCCAAGTCTATGTGGAATGGATGTGATGTGTTATTTAGGAAGAGGTGGGTTCTCCATTATGTTTTCGATTAGGGTGTGAGAGTGGATAATTAGTGGGATTGTAGCATGGTGTACCCTATCATTGATGTGGTTTAAATTATATTATAATACATGGTTTTCATTATTTTATGAGCATGGATTAGTGGTTATATGATAGTTATTATACCTATTAAGGTGTTTTTTGGTTCAACTACAATAAAAAAAAGTGAATTAGTATTCTTTTGTCACATTTGAACGAAAAAATAGGTTTTTCTATGGAGTGTACCTGAATTCTCACCTTACGTATACACAATAATTTTCAGGTTTCCATGAGGATTATGAGGACTATGCTAGACCATACTTTCTTGGATCATGAAATATTTTGTGGTCCTCTCCGTGTAACATTTGGTATAATACATCAGAGACCTTTGATATTTGTATGAACAATATTTTAAACAAGCATGTGGGATGGTTTTCCTTTTCATTACATATATATATTTCATGGAGTAGTTTTGTGGATGATCCATCATATCTCCTGATTTTGTTTCAACAAAAAGTTTAATGTCTCCAATATTGTTATATTTGTATACCCTAGGTTTGTGTTTCTAACTTGGGGCCTACCATGGGAAGGAATCAAGGGTCATTATCTCCCATTATTAATTACCATCCTTGTGGGAATCATTGGGGGAGTGGCTCGTGACATCATACTCCACACCATCATCTTAACCACATTCAATAAGAAAGCTATCATTCTCATTATATTAGTTTTCTCCTCATGAGGGAAATATATTTTTATGATTATACCCAAAAGACATACCATTCCTTGAATTCTATTAATTCCCCCCCTATAGTATTTTGGATCAATGGTTAACATTGATCAAAAACACCTTTGAGACAATACATTGAATGTTTAAATGTATAAATTTCACCAAATCACATGTACATAAATATATACATCATGGACATAATATATTTCACAATTACCATTGTATTATTACTCCCATTAAATGATTAGTTATTAAAACTCATTAATATATCAAATATAGGAGATCCATGTCATATATTAGTTTTCACAATAAGACAAATGTTATTTTTCATAACATGATTATGATTCTATAACATATATATATTTATATGTTCAAATATGAGTGGCACGGTCTTCTATAGTATGTTGATCTATTCATTTTCCCGGAGAATTGAAACCCTACATTTTACTATGAACCACATTGAAATATTGTAATAAACCGGAATAGCTCAAATTTTTTTTCAAATTAAAAAATTCTGTATAATTATTAATCTAATTTAAAACATAATTTATATTAGAATTTATTCATTATTAATTTCATAATTATAAAAAGTGTTTCTTTAAGGATATATCTATTTTAAAATCCTTTATAATGGTTGGTAATGTAAATATTATTTTTTCTAATCATATACACAAGGAGTGTCAAACCAGGTGCATATTAAAGCCTATTTTCATGCACCAGATGATGATTGGGTGTATAATATTGCCCCATTTTTTGGTTTATTATTCTTAGTAACCTCTATTACTTACCAATGTTTACTTGTAGTATATAGTATGTTACAAATTTCTAGTAATATAATTTAATCACTTCCTCCCAAAATATTTGGATATTCTTCTATACAAATCCTCATATTTTCTAATAGTGTTTTATTCCCACATTTATGACTTCTTTACTATATTTACAATGATTCTTTACTAATATATCCATAATAAAAACTGTAGGGACCCTAACTCTAGTACAATCAATCCAATGTCATAAACCTAATATTTTATATATTCAAGGGAATCATATCATTTTGGACTGATCAATTTAGTAATTTTATAAAACAAGACAAATACATACTTCTCATTTCACATAGGTATATAATATTTAATTCATTGAAATTCAATAAATTTTCATCTTTGATATCATTCAATGAATTTGTCTTTATTTCATCAGGAAATGAAACAATATAAGGGTGATTTATCAAACTCAATAATGGTTATATATAATGGAAGGTATCTTGAATCAATAGAGAATAATCAGTATGAAATGGTATATAGTGGATCAAACATTACATCTAAATAACTTTACTACATGAATAAAAAATTCATAAAAAAATAATGGTAAATAACCAAAAAAATCAGTCAATTTATTCAAAAAACGGATAATGATATTCATACAGAGATAATATCATAACTAAAATTCCTTTTATAATAATAATAATATAATGATAATAAATGTAGGAAATTATTAACTATAGGATATCTTGTTTCCTAGGAAAATTATTCCTTTATAGTAATGATTTATCCTCAAGAAAGACACAAATTTCTTTGTTAAAACCATTTGGATTTGGCCAATTGGATAATATCATGAGACTGTGGATGAATATAGGGTATATCTATAATCAAGCCTCACCCATGACATGCATGTAAAAATCATTTCCATATATCAAATATTCAATTTAATTTATAAAAAATGTTTCCTATCCTAATATATCCATATTGAGTAACAAATAAGGATTTATCAATATTCCATAAAATAAAAAATGAATATCCTTGTTCGAAAATATATTTATAAAATATATATAGTTCATTTAATAATGTAATAAATCAAATATGAATATATTCTTTGAGAGTAATATAATTTACAAATAAAAATTTTCATAATAAATTGATTGTTTTTTGATAATGTCATCAATCACACAAGGAAGTGAGATTTCACAATTACTTTTACCACATGGTAATTTAGATGTCAAATAAGAATGGTTGAAATAATTCAAATGGAAAAATAATATACCATGAATTATGAATTAATTGTGATATTAAATGTGAAATGGATGTATACACACTACATAATGGAAATTATGTGAACAAAATTATAATATTCCTTAATAAAGGGAGATTTAAATGACATCTCTAACCACAAGTCTAACTAATTACATTCATCTTATATCTACCAGAATAAAAAATAGATGATCATTATTTAATTTCATAAGATTTTTTTAATTTATTATACAATTAATTTCAATAATTTCTATTTTATATAAGATTAAATAATCACTTTATGTTTATGTAGGTAGTTTTGATGATATTTGACATATGTGTCAAAATTTATCATGAAAGGCAACTTGTGGTCTAAGAGGCCATTATTTCAATATATAATGAATAATAATCATGAAATAATTTTCACATATATATAAATATATTAATGATAATACCAATATTGAATTATGTTTTTTGAGAAATGAAATACTTTATGATTATGGAGATGGTAGGATGTACGAACATTGGAATAACTCTTCTATTTTCAGAAAAAAATTATTGAAACGATGTAATTTATAATTTTTATAGAATTATCATAATATTACAAGACAATATTGTTTTTTTAATATAAATATATATAACATCAATGTTTTGTGGTCCAAAAAATTGTGTCACATCGCTTCGTGAATGTTATTGTCCACACATACGAGAGTGGTGTTTTTATTGTTTAGTATAAGAATGAAAAAGATATATTAACTATTAGAAAGATAAATATTACTTGAATATCATTATTATTTTATTAATATCACATATAATCATTTATATTTTCCTTATCATCATACATTTAAAGTTTTTAGTGAAAATTATTTACATCACTACGTGAGAAGATTGTCCATAACAAATAAGAGTAACGTTATCATATCCTAAATAAAATTTAAAGAAAAAATGTTTTGAATAATATAATCACTTAAAATTTATAATAATGTTAAAAATATACTATATATACATTATACCAATCACTACACTCGACATTGAATGGTGGTGATGGAAATGGGAATGGTATCAGCTCATGGGGCGGTAGTCAGCCGTACACACGAATGATGATTTCATAACCCATTTAATTGAATTAAAGGTGGTTATAGGTACATTACATAAAATAAAATAATATAAATAAATTGTGTATGGCTATTTAATTATATAATTAGTTTTAAATAAACATGTTAATTATTATATGGAATAAAATGAAATAAAAATGTTCGTCGGAAAACATTGAATCTTCATCGGTGATCATCGTAATGTTTACACCAAATCCTTCCTAGGTTGGATTTATAAAAAATGTATGGAATGTATGAGAGAGGTTTGATGTTGGAAGGATATTAAAGTTGATATTGTATAATTAATACGTGTTTTAATGTATATTTTATAGATGATAGGGGGTGGCCTTTATAGGTCAAATGAGTCAGACATTTTTAATTCTTGAAAATAATGCACTATAACAAAAAAAATAAAAGGTCTCCAATTATGGAATATTATTGATTAAATAAATTATAAGGTAAAAATATGTCAATTTTATTTGAAAAAAATTTTATATAATTTTTTTCCTCATCATTTTAGTTTGATCACCCGTTATAACTATTTTTACCATAACATTGCTAAATAGTTTTTTTAAACATTTCATTTTGGTTAAATATTATTTTTAACTTATAATAAATTATTAATTAAAAATATACCCAATAGGGATTAATTTTTTCATATTCTATTCACATATGAAAAATAAAATTAAAAAACAAAACCTTTAAATGCAATTAAGAAAGAGGGTTTTCAAAGATGAAATCTTTAGAAGGTAAAATTCCACCACTAGATGAGGCCAATTATATCGATTTCATCCACCCCATGACCTAGGTGGAAATGGATTTTGAGCAGGACAATCCCCCCTAAATGGGAGAGGGACCTTCACCACCCACTGAAAGAAATCGATTTTCCAGTTTCTCCCCCTTCTCAGACCCCCATAGTCTACCTTCTTTCCCCCAAAACTCCCTTAGTCTGAAAGATCCTGAGTTGCACAAAGGGATTCTGAAACTTGAGATTTAATGTTGGGAATTAACTGACACATCTTTCCTATTGGATATAACATTAAATACATGATTCAAATAATTGTGGCCATCCATGGACCCTTTCGACCAATCCATATTCGGATTTTATGGTTGGAAGAGCACGCAACTATGGGACTCTATGATGACAAGAACATAATGATATGGTTTGCTTCAGAAGGAAACCTGATATTGGCATGGTCAAGTGCTCCTAGAGTTTGCAATAGAATAGGGTTTATCCTATTGAGTTGGTCAGATGACATAACATGAATCATGATTCACTGACCATGATGATATTGAGAATATTCCTAGAACTCTCGCTCGATTTTTAGAATCCTTCCATTATTCGAATGTTAGAAAATATAAAAGGTATTTACCTTTTTACCCATAGTAATACTAGTGTATTATGCTATAAGTTTTCTCTTAGATTTTGTGTTGAACATGATCTCTAGTGGACACCTGTGGAGTATTTTTGGGTTGATATTAGTGAGGAGTATCGGTACAAACAACCAGTTTTTTCTGAATAATTGTATGATTTCTTCTCTTGGTGCTTTAAAATAGTGCATTACATGAATCTGTGCTGGCATGGGATGTTGAACAAGAAGATGCACTAGGATTTAAAGACCAGTGCTGATAATTTTGAACCTTTTTCTGGTTCCAAACTATTAAATCAAGCTTCTCTAGGAGTGGATTTTGATCATGGAATTTTCTTGGATTTTTATTGCATTAGACTACATGAGGGTCAGGAGTTGGTAGGGACTAGCCTTGCTAATGTTGTTGATTCCATGAACTTGTGTGTTGTAGTTAAGGATACATTAGATAAGGTAACAACTAATAATAAAAATCCAAGAGTGGTTGATCCCTATGTCAGGATGAAACATGACCTGGAGGGGGTGTGTATTCTAGGTGCAGTGGTGCATCAGGTTAATGTAGTGGAAATTCACATTGAAGATAAAGGATCCCATTCATCCAATGTGGAGGCGGGGGACTCTTGAAACTTGAGGGTTCTCGAGAAAGAGGTTCTATTGGAGGCAGTAATGAATGAGTGAAGGATACATGTAGGATGAGGTTTTTTCATTGAAAGTAGATGATAATTATTGAGCATGGTAATCATTTTGATGGTTTGGAGAATGTTGAATTGCTTCAGTAGATGGAAGAAGCTCGGTTTGTGCCCTTGGATGGGAAAGGGGTCCCTGGGTGTGAGACCAATGATGTTCCATATGGCCATTCATCAGTCGATACTACAGATGACTTCAAGGATAGTAGGATTACAAGTCAAAGAAATAGAAGAGTCAGGGTGGCCTACAGAAAAGGAGAATGTTCTACTCTCACTTACCACAACCAATGGAAACTAGATCCTCCAAGAATTCAAAAGTCAATATGATGGTCAGTTCATCTAAGTCTCTTGAAACATGCATCAAGGATGATAATGTGGATGACGTGGATGTTTATGGTGTTGTCTTTTCCAAGGCTACTCAACCTGGTTCGCTGTGAGGGGCAGGTGCAGCTCATGAATCTATGGATCTAATTTTTCACTAAAAATATGTAATAGTTTAAACATTTATTGGGAGAATACCTAAAAAGATGAAGTTGAAAAATTATTGGATGACCATTTAGAGTGAATACTAATAATGATAAGATTACATGGATTTCCAAGAATGAACTTATATTGATAAGGGGATTCAATTATTGAAATATCAATCAAGAGAGTACATATAGACATGGAACAAGCTGGGATATCAATTTGATGACCTCTTAAGGGATGATCAAGGTACTCAAGTTAGCAGTCTCTCCTATAAATTATGTAGGGAAATTGGTTCCGGTATACTGATGTTTTTTTTCAATAGATTTTTCATATCCTTTAGTTTTTTAAATAATGTGGTTTCTCACTTGTTCTGTAAAAGTGTTTTGAAAATAAAAATGTTAATTAAATAAAAGAAATCACTAAAAGATTATAAAGTATTTATTTCATGATTCTGTAATAATATTTTTCCAGTGGGATAAATTATATTAATTTATGTAAAATTTTTATAATTTTAATTTTAATCAAAAATCTAAATTTTATTTAACAATTTAAATAATTTAATCTAAATGGATTTTTTAAGTCAAAATTCAGTATTTTTTCACAATTCATCCAAAAATAAATAATTTCAAATCTAGGTGAATATATTAAACCTCTGATAATACTGATATTTTGACTTCAAATATGAATTTTATTTTTATGAATAATGTATTTAAATTTGGTCAAGAATATTTTAATGTTATTTGAGGTAAGTGTGATTAAAACAAATTTTAAAAAATACATTTTTTCATAAAACATTTCATTCATCTTAAAATTATTCTTATTTTATATCTAATAATTAAATTACCATAATATACATATTTTTTTTTAATATTTACTCCCTCCATAACAAGGGATATTCTATAATGTTTATTTTTAAATAATTATTTAATAGATAATATTTGATTAAACCCATTTTTTTTGCATCACAATATACCAATGAAATATTATTTACTCAAATAAAAATTAATTTTAAGGACTTGCAGTGTCATAAAATTTATTCAATTAATTGTATTTGGATTATAAAAATTCAAAATGAAATCATGATTTTTATTATATTCTTAAGGTGTTAATTGATAGTGAGTACAAATTATGATTTTTTGGAATGAAACTGTTTTAGGTTCTATGGTTTCTAGGAACCTAGAAATTTAATTCTTGAGCTTTTTTCAGTGCATCGATAATTATTTATGGTCATATAAAATTTAAACTATGAAATATTTTAAATATAATTAATTCATGATAAATTTAAATTATTTTATTGAACATTAAATATAGATTTATCTTGGGGATATATATCATTGGAAACTCAATTCGAAGATAATTGGTTTGATTGATTTATTAATTAATCATTTTTGTGAACATTATTTCAACCAATTCTACAAACGATGCTTGGAAAAAGAAACATAACAATTGAATTAAATATTTTTAACAATTTTTAGTAACAATTTATGGCAATCCTGTCATCCAATTTTAATATATTCACTATTCAAGGTGTCTCACTTGGTTTACTAAACATTTTCATAAAAAGAGTGGAATTGTTTTTATTATATATTTTATATTTATAAGCATATATGTACTCATTATTATTTTTATTATTATCCTAACAATATTTAACTGATTGGGGGGGTTATATAACAATTAATGATTGAGTATTAGTATTGAATTGTTATATCATGTCAGTGAGACCAATTAACATAGAATATATCCAAGTAAATTCCTAATCTATGTTTTGTTTGTTGATTTATACATCCTTATATATATTTTTCAGAAGAAATAATAATGGTTTATACCTTCAAGGAATGTAGATATTATGTTTGTTTCGTATTTCTATTGTCAGTGGTTGTAAAAAATAAATGGAAGTGATATCAATATCTTTTAATCTACATAATTCATGAAATTTTAAGTAATAACATTCTTGATGTATTATTTATGCATTCTATGGGGAATAGTGATTTACAATGATTTGATATAGAAAATTATACGATAAAGATTGTTGATAGTTACCCCTATATCATATTATTATTTAAATATATGTATTTTTTTTCAATTTTAAATATTGAAATATTAATATTATTTCAAAATTTATAATGGTATTGTATATAATAATGTAGTTATGATATATTAAAGATAATTTTATGTTATTAATTTTATATATAATAATAATCCACATGGATATAATATTATATGTTTCACCTAATTAATATTTCAAGATAAATTCATTGGATAAAGTGATGTTAAAATTCATTAGGGTATATGAAACTTATCTCAATTTTGTGAGGTAACATTAAGTGTATTCACAGATATGGGGTGACTTAAAAATAGATATGTGTGGTGGCTGATCGAATAACAATATTCATAATCAATTAATATATAAAAATATCAAATAAGACAATTTTTCACCACTCAAGCATTTTATATACATCTAGTTACTCCAATGATTTCATTTTCCTCATTCAACAATGATGATCAAAATGAAGTAATGGTTTTCTTCTTTTAGACATATAGTAATAGCACTAGAAAGAATAGGTATTCTCATTCACAAAAATATAGTATAATTTTAAAAATAACTAAATTAATGAGGGCATATCCATGAAATCATGTGCATAAAAAATTATCCACAAAAGGAAAATGTTATCCCATAATTATTTTGATATCTCTTTAAGAAAACAGTAAATAAAGTCTTATATAGGAAATAACCACCTATAAATATGAATCTATTTAAGAATTTTTTTTATTCATCTCTTAAATTAATGAAAACATTTATGAAACAATAAACTTCTTATAGAAAAAAAAAATTTATTCCTTATACTCCTATAATATCATGATGAAAAGAGAAAAATACTATCACAAAAAATGGGATCTGACTCAAGAACTCACTGTAGAACAACTGTAATTCTTCTTCTTCGACATCAAGCCTATGATATTTACTAGAGATATAATTATCTTACATTAACAATGTAAACAATTTTAATGAATTTACTCATTGTTATTGTCCATCTTCATTTTATCTTTCTTCTATATATCATACAAGAGTCATCCTCCCAAATCTATAAAATTTTTACATTGTTCAATACTTTTTTTTATATAGATTTATTTTTAATATTTCGATAAAAAAACAATATTTTCTTATCACGTAATTGGATTTAATAATTTACATTGGATTGGTCTTGTTCTATAAAAAACATTAAAATGTAATATGGTCATGAATATTCAAATTGATTATTCCTCTAAGTCACCAATGAAACAACATTTTAATAAGACTAATTTTTTCCTATATAGTATTCACATATTGACCATTCAGTATTGTGGATGACCATGATAATATGTGATAGTGTGAATAAAAAACCCATGTGTTTTCCAAAATGTTTATATTAATGTTAATAAACTTATTTGGGTTTTATAGTGTGAACTTTTCCATATCCAGGCTATATATGAAAATAAATAATCTATTGAAAGAATAATATTTTCCATCGAGTTACATTAAGTTGTGACTATGAGTCTTTAATATTTAAATGATTCCATAATGAAAAAAGAACTCACATTAGTGAATATTTTGAAAATGAAAAAACACAACATTACCATTACATTGTGAAATTATTTTAATAATGTACCAACTCATACATCTTCACATTTGGAAACAATTTTTTTGGGTGGAATTCACCATTGTGTCATTAATTTTTTTGATGCTCATAGTTTTTAATCATATATAAGAAAATCCCGGTGTAATGGTTTACCTTATTCGTTTTTTCCCATTAAAATGTAAATTTACTTGTAAAATAACTCTATATATTCAAGGCTCGCCCATGATATTCTAAAATCTCATGTGATCTATAGCTAGTCTTTATTTAAAAAATCAATATGATTTTGAATCTGATTCATATGTTAAAAAATGTGTTTAAATAAATATCCAAAATCAATATCATTAATCAAGTACACATGAATTACCCACCAATCAACAGTCTCCAATTTTCTAAAATCTACCCCTTTTACACAAACACATTTAAGGGAACTGTAAATCTAAAAAAGAATCTTGGTAAAAACAATATTCCAATTGGGATTAAATTATTAACCATTGAGGTTAAATCCCCATCCAAAATATAAATGAATCCGATTCATAAACTAAAATAATAAATTATAGAACTAAATATAAGAATTAATAAAATGTAATAATAACATCAAATATTTCTATAATATTAACTCACATCAACTTTAATAATATATAGTTAAATTGTAATATCTTTTAATATCATATTCAAAAAAAATCTATATACATGTTCCAAAAATACAATCTAAAAAAATTCATAGAAATTATTTAATAACTGCACACAGTCAAAAAATCAGAAACAATGGGATTTTAAAATATATCTATTTTAATCACACCATTTTAATATATTATTCCCCATATGGAAAATATATTCCTTTAAAATAAGTTTTTATCTCATATATTTTTAAAAACATTATAGATAAAAAGTGAATGTATATAATCACCATTTATTATCCTATTAATGATAATGGATAAATTTTATTCCCCAACATAAATGAAATAGTAGAATTACCCTCCATAATGACTACTAATGAATTACATAAAATGAAGAAATTCATATTCTAATTCATGAAACAAAAAATTCAATTTTTCTTGACTATAAAACATTTCAAATATTCGATCATCTTCTTTTTTTCACTCCATATTCATTTTTAGAATGTTAACATTTTTTCCTGAAAATATAATACATTATTTAACTATTTGTTATCCAATTTTCATTAATATCATCAATATGAGAACAATGATCATGAATCGATCAGTAATCGTCATGTTTGACCATCCATTGTTTTGTCAATGATCTCCAATGTAT
Source organism: Viscum album (assembly GCA_963277665.1). NCBI lineage: Eukaryota > Viridiplantae > Streptophyta > Magnoliopsida > Santalales > Viscaceae > Viscum > Viscum album. Next base: position 1,899,454,161 of record OY728145.1, read on the forward strand.
TCATATTCAGTGAATTTTTTTCTAGACATGTAACATTTATTTAATATAAATTCATATCTTTTTTACTTTCTAAAATATAAATGGGTCTTATTAGTAAAAAATATCATCTCGAAATTTCTCATGAGAGCTCTAATTCACAAGATATTTTTGGCCTCATCTTCCACAAATATATCTATAGTTGAAAATATGATTCTCCGACTTCACAACCCCTTAATTAAATGCCTTCTAATTCATATTAAATTCTTATAGATACGTTTACCTATAAATTTTTTTCTATAAAAACTTCTCATAGATTAAATAGTGATTCTTTTAAACCAAAAAAAATTAAAACAAGTTAGTATCCTCCCTTAAAATAATAATAAAAATAAGAGGACACTCATGTAACTAAAAGATTAAAAAATAATTTAATAGTATACCAATATTTATAATCATTTATAATTATTCTTTAAAAACAATTTTATGAACGATAGCAGTAGGATACTCTACATACGTTCCTATTTTTTTTTGATGAGCCAAAAAACCCAGTCTCTCAGTGTCTACAATGATTGGGTTGGTGATTTTTACATTTATATAAATTATCATCGTAAAATAACATAGTGATTAATTGATAATTATGTTTCAACATTATAAGGAAAAATGGATATAATTTTCTCAAAAAACCATCCACATCCCTGCCAATAAAATATTTTACATTACTCTGAGGCGTTTTATAATATATAAATTTTTAAATTGTGATTTTTGTGCATCCGTCTCCACTCTTTTCATCTATTAAGGAGAATCATTATTTTCATCATTAATTTAATTATATTTCATTATCATACATTATCATCCATTTTGATATATATGACCTCCATGTGTGACATTAGAAAAAACAAATTATCATTAATTATCTTCATGTGAATTTAATTTTAATGTTTTAAATCATGAAATTGGTTTCCATTTTATTCTATCCTAAATTCATTACGTTTATATCATTGAATATATTTAATCTATAACTATATTATCAATATATAACATTATTTATTTTATAACCTAGTTGAGATGCATATATTATGATGTGTTTTAAATCATCCAAAAGATGCTATCATTGGAATTTAGCTTCCCATGACCAATATTTGGATTGATGAATCAATTGGAACTATGTGATCCACTATTAACAAATGATAAAATAATTTCTCTAAAACTGTTATTTTATTTAAGAAATATCCATTAACTAATCATATATGATGCACATATACTATTATAAATCTAAGGGAAATTAGTTTGATACAACTTTAAAAAACTTCAACCTTTAATATTTCTCCTTCATATCATCAATATTCATCAAAAATAATTTATTTTTATTTATATCCAATTGTGAAAGAATTTTTTTAAAGAAATCGTCAGTCAAATTGTATGAAGAACCACATTATTTTTATAGATGTATTTGAAATTATAATTAATTCCCTAAACAGTATTCTAAATTTAAATTTTATTTCAAATACATTCTTCATAGATGTTTGTGAATCCGTGTTATTTAATACCTTCTAAAACTTATACAATTAAAATATATTATATTAAACCAAATATATATTTACACATCTCTATAATTTCTAGATCAACAATATTATCAATAAAAATGAAAAATTTCTTGAATAAATATCTTAGTACTATGATTTCATAACTTTTATTTATTGAATTATCATATCAAAAATTATTTATCCTTATAAAAAATGAAATATTTGTGTTCCCCATATGTTCATAATAATATTAAACTTCTTCTTGGTATTTTATCTTTCAAATAACTAAATATTTAATCATTGTGATTCAAAATTAATTATTTTCAAATTTTTTTACCCAATTAATATGCATTCTTATTTACATATATATTTAACATACACTCATTATTATTCTTTATATAACAAATATTTGAATAATCAATAAAGAAATATATAAATTTATTTCTTAGAATTCAAAAAACTTAATAATTATTCATATTTATTTTGAAAACTACTTGAACATTACCACATTGCATCCACAAATATGTTAACATTCAAATTGATATTATAATATTTTTATTCAATATAAAACAATTCCAACGTATAATAAACCTATCAATTTTTTTAAATTTATCCTAATTTTTTTCAATAAATTTATACTTCTTTTATTATAACATAATCATTTAATAAATTTCATTCTCAAACTATATAACCCATTCCCATTGGGATTGTAACTACTCGTTATAAAATTAAATGAATTTATTCCAAAACATGCTATCTATAATAATTCATAAAAGTAATTTAGAATAGATGATGGACTGAGTAAAAAAGTAAATAAATAAATACTTTTGAAAAGGTTTCTTCAATATTTACCTTCACAGCAATTGAATCATTTCCATACATTAAGTATTTGAAATAGAATTACTTTACTCTTAAAATTATCATCCTAATAGATAAGTACCTAAAAATTTTATATATCATGACCCACATCCACACAAGGTGTACCCATCCTAGGACAACAATGGAAGATTAGATAGTGACACCCGAGTCCCATCTCCATTAGGACCCAATTTGGAAACTACCACTGAGGGTATATTAAACACACAGATGGGGGGGGAATTACCATTTAGAAGAACACATGTGGAAGAGAGAGATAATATTGAAACCATAAAAATAAATCTCTTATTACAATGTTATAGAAAACCCAGGTACACACATGTGTAATTTCTTCCATGAACAAGTATATATGAATGGAAAACTACATGTACTGAAAGAAATGTAAAGACGACAGTAACAATGAAGGAAAAATAGATCCTTCTAAACCCAAAGATACTTTAAACCCACCTAATCTCCATCCTACTATAATTGACCTAATATTTTATAAACATTTCATGATTAAAATAGTATAGTCTATAGGATAGGCCAATTATCCACCCTTGAAATGGGAAAAAAGAAATTTTTCTAAGGCATAATGGACAATAAGTGGAAGTAACCCATCACTGAAAAAGGTATAATATGTTCCCAGTCTCTTCATTTCTACTCTCACCAAGTATCACATAAAAGGGAATGTTATATAATTAATAACATCATGGGTACCGTACTACCACTTCCAGACTGGTTTTCCACACTACCCCAATGTCGCACCTGCTGAGTATATCTATTTAAAAAGGACAACCATCAGACAAATAGATAAATAACCACAACATGATCCTTGTGAAACAAACCACCAGGTCCATAATAAAATGTATCCTAGTATATATGGGGATCCACCACATCTCATATAACATGTATCGTACATTTTTTATTATACCTCAAGCCATCACAACCATACTCTGAGTAAGGATCTGAAAACTATCTCAACCTTTACAATTTATATCTATAGTATTCCTTATGAAAATATATCCATAATACATGTGTTTTAAACATCCAAAATCCATAAAAAACTTCTATACACGTATATATAGAAATATAAAAACCATTCATACCATCACATGTAACATCCAATATGAGAGAATGATCATATAGGGTGTAGTGAGTCATCATTCCTCTCACTGGGATGTAGGGGAAAACAACCATTATGGCATAGAATCCCTAGGGTGTTTGATTTTATAATTGGAATGGTTAAATACTGTATAAATACAAAAAATTTACATGATATAATATAACTCACAACCACACCATGGCCATAACATAGTCTCAGACAATATTGTAGCTAATGTCTGTCAGACTACCATCTGCCACTACTACGACCAGATATTAAATATGCACAAATGCATTTAATGAGCAGCATCATGTAACATTATCAATTTTTTATTTGGTTCACATTTAAATAATTAATTTGTTATCCATTAATTAACAATTAACTATTTCACATTACATTACATTGGACTTACCACAAAGATCCAATCCCTCAAGGCATATGAAAACCAAGTCCATGGATTGTTAGAATACTAACCTCAACAATGCATCCTAACATGCTCCAACCCCAATGGATAAACCATTATTAGTTTATTTAACAAAATTTCTCTCCACATTAAGAGGTATTCAAGAATACATTCTTATATACCAAACACAAGGGGATCAAAATGTGGAGTAGTTGTACAACCCACAACATCTTCGCCAACTATAACAGGAGGATATGATCATACAACCATGAGAAGATAAACATGGTAAGAATGTGGCATACCCAATTTTTCTTCACCTCTCATTGAATGTGAGTAACCAAAACCAAAATCTCAAGCAGTCTGGACTGGAATGTAAAATAAAAAATATTTTGTTCATCCAAACATCTAATTTAGAGAAGAATCAATGTTTCATAATAATGGATAAGCACACCTTCAACCCATTCTTCAATATCTATTGTCCTATCTGACACTACTAATATATCCTAATGCTTCTTGGAACTCCTAGACTCAACTGTTGCATCAACAATAGGTCCTCCTAGAACCATATACAACAACATACATCCACCCTCATCCATCCACGGTTCAAGTCACATCATATTTAGAATGAAAAAAATTTAGAAGCCAAGCTCTTTTCTATAAAAAATGAATAAAGATTTCATACGAAATGATCTATCACACCAATGAAAAAAATGAACATATCAATTACTAGAATGACGACATCTCAGGCCCTAAAAAGGAATTGTCTTTTATCGCTAAACATATTCTAATTCCATATTCCATTAACTGATTCATTATTATAAGGTTCAAACAATGGTAAATGTAATAAATATATCTAAAGATATCCCAAATTAATAAAACAATTAATTTTTCATGATTTTATTTTTTTTATAAATAATAATTAATATGATTCAAGTTCATTAAACAATTCAATTTTACATGAATATATGAATCAAATTAATTATTATCTACTTACAACAACAACAATAAGATTCATTAAAAATGCCTTTTTAATTCAATAGCCAATTAACTATCAATTAATTTAATATTAAAATTAATTTATAGTTTCAATGATGGTAAAATGATTATTCAAGAATGGAATATATATCACACAATCCGGAAAATCAATAAGAAACCCTTTATCACGTTACAAAATACAACATTGTCAAGTGATCGATACATATTATTTATTCTGGTTCAAATAATTATTAAGGAATTTGCATTGTGATTAATGGAAATAAGTAATTCCATATATATGATTTCATGAAAATTAAAATATAATCAAAAAATAATTTAACTAAAAATGATTATTGAGGTTCTTTTCATGAGAATGGACTACATAATGGATCATTGATTACCTATCCTCTAAAAACTTTATCGGCCCAAGGACAAAACGTCACATTTTCACCAACCAAAAATAAATAAAATTCCTAGTTGAGAAATGAGAGGTAATTCTCCATCATTAAGAAAAATGAAAAGGAGGAAAAAGTTATCAAACATAGAGAATAAACTTGGAAAGGAAGGAAACACACCATGGATCATCTCGGGTCACCATTAATAATTGATGGAATCTTGGAATTGATCCTTGACCAGGGAATCCCCAAAATGTTGATGAGGGGGTTGATGGGTTGACTGGAATTGAGAGAGATCCACTACAACCAATGGGATTTAAATTAAACGAATCTAAAAATATTTTAAAACACACAGTATTGGGGAATTACATGACATGTAATCACCATTCATTTCATGTAATTCTCTTCATTTAGTTTTCTTAGAAGATCATATCACCTCTTCAGTTTATTTGGTATTTGATGCCATGGAATATTACATGTCCTTAATATATCTTTCACTACATATACATTTTTCTAACATGAAATCCTTCCGTTCTTCCATCTTAACAACATAACTCAGCTAGAATTATTCTGAGTCTCTTCTGAGAACCTAGGTCTTCAAAAACACCCAATGTTTCGATCCACAAGGATCTGAGACCATACATAAAATACACCTCTATACAATATTATCCTTCATAATCCAAAACCAATTCAGGAGTAGGAACCAGAATGAGGTCTTCTGAAGTGCCACCCCATGATATAACTCTAATAGTTTTCACCTTCAATGGATCTCTACCACCCTCATTTAAGCGTAAGGTACTCAACATGGAGAGAAGGTGAACATATAATAGAGTATTCTCCACCAATAGTGGGAGAGTAGACCCATCTGTCCTCCAAAAGATAAACACAAAAAACATGTGTCATTACCCACCAGTCTTTTCTTCCTAAGGAGAGAGACTAATCCACAAAAAATAGCAACATATATTTTCATCTAGTATACTCGAAAAAGTCTCACAAACACAAAATGAAATCCATTAGAAGAGAAGATCTATACTTATAAAATCTTGGTGGTACTAATCATGTATATAAAATGAAGTTTCATAGGTACTCTCTTCCATGACACTATACCACTAAAAGGCCCATACTAAGGGGATATAATGCTCGTACAACACCTTATCATGGAACTGCTGGATCTCAACATGATGTTCCTCAAAGGTCACATTGTCATCTACCCCTCCCAAAAAGTGTAACCCTCTTGGGATGGTAATGTGAGATGATATATAATGAACCATTAGTCCCACCACATGTAGGCCCAAAGTTGTAGACTATAAATGGCGGTATAGTAGACACCCCACAGAGAGGAATTGCCCTCTAAGATAACACATGCGGAATAGAGAGATAAGATAGAAAACAATCAACAAATACTCATCCTACAATATAAATAAAATACCAAGTACAAATATTAAATATCATGACAATAATATACAACTAAAAAGAGAAAACTGCATGTATTAAAATAATGTGAAATATTTGTGACCCTGAAGACGAAATAGCCCCAGTAACCCACCCAAGATATTATGAACCACTATGATCTCCAACCTGCTCCATGTGACTGGAAGAAAAGTGTATATAACATAGAGTTAGTATAACTGTATACTCAGTAGGATCCTCCCTATATTCTTTAATGAAAATGTAAAGAATGATTTTTACAGTATAGTAAAATATTAGTGAAACTAACTCGCCACATAAATAAGTATAATATGTTCCCAGCCTCATCATGGTTACTATCATAATGTATTGTGTACAAAAGTATATACTATAATAAAGAGAATTAGGAGTTCTATGCTTCCACTCCCCCCACTGGTTTGATGCTTTGTCCCAATGTCAAACATTCTAATTAAATCCCTCCAAAAAGGATTTCCTTTATACACCTGAGTGATGCACCAAAACACACACCTTATGTGTCAACCTTCAACTCTTGCATTAATCAACCAAGTCCACATATCAAATGTAATCAGGTAGTTTCTAGGTTCCACCAAAACTCGCATAACATGTATCATATGTCACCTATTATAACTCAATCCATCACAACACATATATAGATTAAGGATCCTCACTCCATCACATCCTTAACATGTTACACATTTATTATTCCATCAGAAACTATATTCTTAATATATGAGTGTGAATAACCAAAATAAATTAAATCCCTCTACACCAATATATGTAGAAATCTATCCATTGTGTACACCATCGCATGTAACTACCAAGAGAGGAGAGAAGGTACAACGGGGGTGGTGAGCCATCCCTCCTAGAATTTGGATGTTGGAGAAAACACCCCCGTGGTCTCATAATTCTTAGGGTATCAGGTTCCCTAACCAAAATGTTTGATTATAGTATCGATAAAAAATTAGAGGATATAATATTTCTCACACACACACACTATGGGTAAATCCTATAGATAATGTCAACTACAACTAATGTATCAAAAACTCCTTGCTAGTACTGCAAGGAATAAATATTTTATAACAACACAATGATTTCAAGGGCTACATTAAATTACTTGATCCCTTTTTAGCAGCTTCACATTATGTTAATTAATTTTAATGACATTTAATAAACATTATAATTTATAACATCTCATTACATTAGCATCATAACGATGTTCCATGCCCTCTAGTCATAACCCAATCTAGTCATTAACTAACCAGAAATAATAAACTCAACAATGCATCCTAGCAAGCTTCATCCCCACAGGTTAAATATCATTTATTCATTTATTTAACGACATTACCACTTTCCATATTCCAAAAAAGTATATAAAATAATTCTAATCTACCAAATAAAGGGGGATCAACAAGGAGAGTTAATAATATACAAGTCGAATATTTTCTGCCTATAGAAGGAGGTAGACCCATCCATCCTTGAGAAGATATACACAAAAGGCTTGTGGGATACCCCATGCATCTACACCTATTTTGGAAAGAGTGTAACTAAGAACATCTGCCTCATGTAGTAGGGAATTTAATATACATAAATAAATAATAGATTCAACAACAACCACTTTCATATTAATGGGTTGGCACATGTTCAACCCATTCCATAATCCCCGATTTCCCCCTGACACCCACATGCATAAACTTATTCATCTCTCCACAATAGGTGTCATATTCTTCCAAAACCACTGGTCATCCCAACCACACATACCCCAAAATACCTCCAGGCTCAGCCATCCCAATATCAAATCACATATGGACTTCCCTTTCGCAACATCAACAAGACTCATATATCTAGAACATAAAACGCATCATAAATAAACATAGAAACAAGATCTCAACCCCAATGTAAAGATTCATGCCACCACATACAACTAAATATCACATCACCAAAGCATTAGACCAGTGAATATACAAGAAAGAAGGTAACTCGTGAACTATAAGGAATTGAAATTATCTCACAACTGGTCCTTATTTAAAATTGAATTAACAGATTCATTATTAATTAGTTTATAATACAAGAAACCTATGCTATAGGATTTCACAGGCTATCCCCCAGAGTAATTAAATAATTATTTTATCCTGCATTTAAATATTTCATCAACCAGAATCAATATGCATGAGGTTCATCATCCACTTTAATTAAACACGATCACTTACATCAATCTGATTATTATAAAATTACAACAAAAACAACAATAACTGGATTCATTTAACCTAATTCATCATCTAATACCCAATTTATTATCAATTATTTCTTTCATTACATTCTTTACCAATTTCCATCAACAAAAATATACTAAGAAGGTAGGTAAATGATTTTACACTATCTAGCAAATCAAAATCCTGTTATAAAACAACAACATCACTACAAAGTTCATACCAATTTCATTAATATGATTCATAAAATTGTTAGTTAAATTTCATTATGATCCAAAGGGTTAAATCATGTTAATTCTACAATTTTACATAAGTAAATAGAGAATCATTGAATCCATTACATCAAATTTTCATTTATGTTCTTTACATGAGAACGAATCAAAGCCTTAAATCACGACTACCTCTACTAAAACAACTACATCAACATGAGGATTTCGTGACACAAATTCACCATCTAACCACTATGAGGACTCCATTATATACATTGTGATTAGGCACCATCCCATGGAAAGTATAAATAATAGGAAACAAATTGAAGCAAACTCAATAATGGTGGTAGGTCATACCTTATATCTAAGATGAATAAATATAGATCGAAGGATTGAGTTAGTGATCATTACTTGATTAAGGAATCCCTAAAACAAAAAAGGGAGGTGGTCTGAACACTTAGGGTTGATAGAGTGTGGCCATAGCTTTAGGTTTGACAAATCCCGTGTAGCTACAAAATAGTTAAATCATACAACATTGTGTAATTATCGTACATGTAATCCCCTTTCACATCATGCAATGCCTCAATGTAGAGTTTCACTAAAAAACTGATGGAATCAATTATTTATTTTATTTTTCGATCACTGAAACATTTCACGCCATGAATCCCTCTTTCATAATGTGAAACATCCCATGAAACATGATATGATGTCATGTTATACAGTTACACAATGCGTAATCCCCTCATTCTAGATATTACTTGACTGAACTTATCTAAAATTATTCCGAGGCACCTCTGAGAGCGCTGACATTTAGAAAGATGAAAAGGGTTGATCCATGTGAATCCCTAACCTTATATCACATAACTCTTAAAAATTTATTGTCTTATAGAATATAAAACCAACCTTGGAAGGAAATCGAATGGGGTTATCAGAATATCAACCTAGCGAGTAACCTCACAATGTTCTCGCAACTAAAGGATCTCATCCTCTTTACTAAAAGAAGAATTCAAAAACCATGAAACAACCACAACCAACTACTGAAAACAATAATGGGGTAGATTCCTCTAAATAGAGAGCAAGCCACAATATGAAATAACAGAAATCCATATTTTAATAGGAAGGATGTACTAACTCCAGAGGAATAATTTTACAAGCGAAGATCTATTTAGCAAATAGATTAGGGCACTAATCATGAATTCGTGACTCACATTCTTAGGTACTGTCGTCCATGCCACCATTCCACTACAAGACATGATCCAAGGATATATGGAAACCCTGAAGCACGTTGTCATTGTTGTGTTTGATCACTAATGGATGGTCTTCAATTTTCTCATCATTGTCAACATCATTCACACCGTAATCGATAACATGAGAGTCATCATGAATTTAACAATGGAGCTATGACACATGAAAAAACATTGTGTATCCCGCTCCACTATGGGGTAGAACTACCCAATACGCCACTTCTCCAGCACGATCAAACACCTCAAAAGGACCAAAAAACTGAGGAGAATTTTTTCTCCCATGACCAATCCTTTACTGACCATGAAGGGGAGTCACATCCTAAAATACGTGATCCCAACGTCAAACTCCGTAGGTCTCCTCCTATGATCGGTATAAGACTTATTATGATCATGTGCTACCTTAATTTACTCATGATTATTTTGAACCATCTATATCATATTCTATACTAGTTCCACCACCAGAATGGTTGACTCTCTGACCCCATTCAAGAAAAATATAGAACAACAAGGTCGGCAATAAAATGAATGAAAATCCACCATTCCAATGGTATATTGAAAATTATTTTCGTAAGCGAACTCTACAAAGGGTATGTGACTCATCAAAAAACCTCCAAAATCCAAAACATAAGGGCGCAACATTTCTTCAAGTGTCTAGATAGTATGTTCTGTATGATCATCCATCTATGGAAGAAATTTATGACTATGGGATAACTGAAAACCAAAATCATACTGGATACCTCTTCAATCCTTGGAGGTAAAATGAGGACCTTGATGGGAAATGATCATCCATAGAACTCAATGGTGTCTCACCACATCCTCTAGTTACATAAGCATGACTCCTTGATCACTATAAAGTGGGATTATTTCATCAATGGATCCATCAACAGCCATAAACTATCATAGCCTCGCTGAGCTCAAGGTAAAATGGAATAAAATCCCATTAAGACGTCCCCAAAATCCAATGAGGAATATCTAATGGTTGTATCAAACCACCGGTAACATGGTTCTCATACTGCACCTTCTAGCAAACCAAACATCAAGTCACAGACTCTGAAACTGCATGATTCAACCCATGAAACCAAAACTGAATCCTCAATGCTGGGTACATTTATTTCAATCCACAATCTGTTGCTATGGGTGAACTATGTAACTCTTGGAAAACCATCTCACACATCGCCAAACGAACCAAAATTTTTACCTGAAACAATACCCGATGTTTTTCATCCTCAGATCAACCGTCAAGGGCCTCGCCAAAAACAACCCTATCTCTAATGCCCCCCACCTCATGATCCCCCAACATAGAAACTTCTACCTACTTAACCATAGACGACCTCATCATCATCTAAAAATGACAACCTCTTACTACAATATCTACCATATATAGATGTAATGGTGAATGTTATTCTATTACTCTCCCGGAATCACTTGATTCCCACACTCCGTCACTATGAAACATCGTACTCATCGCGTTGACCACAAAATTCATATTTCTTGAAATAATTTAAACTTCAATGTCAATAACTTGTATGAACTCCTCACACTGATGATATTTAATGTTCATATTGCGTGGGCAAAAACCATACCTATATATATTATGATTGGTGAAGACTTCATAATGAATGCTAATGAGGTAATGTCTCCATGACATCATGTAAAATAACACTAATAACAACACATGATCTTAGGTGAAATAATTACTTTTGTGGGGTTCCAAATTTTGATACCCATAGGAAATGGATGATCTCTCTGGGTTTAGAACATAGCCTTACCCCAGACATGAATCATCACAGAAAACCTCAAACTAAAATTCTTCTATTAGTAGAAAATGAACTAGAACACTGACCAAATTCTCTTTAATATATTAAAAAGATACCTTGAAGTGATCTTTCATCATTAACTACTAATATGTTATGGTCAATACTGTTAAAAGATCTCAAACCTAAGAGAAATCATCTATGATACCCATGTGATAGCCTGTGAGACCAAGAAATGTCCGTCCTGCTGACACTATATTAAGAAATTCCCAAGATAGAACAACATCTACCTTTGATGGATCCCCTCTGAACTCTTATTGGGATACAACGTGTCCCTTAAAATGTAATTCTCGAGCCCAAAACATGAACTTAGAAAACATAATAAATAGATATTGTAGATGAAGAACTCGAAAATAGGCATGGAGATACTCTTCTTTCTCCTCCTAAAATATGAAGTACATATGGATTTTATCAATTAAGACCACCATGAACATATCCAGTATGTCACCGAACAAAACATTCATAAACTCCATGAACTGATTTGGAGCATTCGTCCTAGCGAACGACGTCACAATGAACATGTAATGACCATGACGAAAACAGAAAGACTTCTTCATGATATCATCATCCTTCACTCACATCTGATGATTTCTTAATATAAATTTGATCTTTTAGAACCAACATGCACACAACATTTGATTAGGTAAATCATCAATATGTGGAAGGTGATAGTATTTCATTATTATCACTCAGATCAAGCGAGGATAATCTATACAGAACCTTCAACACTTGTCATCCTTCTTCAAGAACCAAGATGGTGCACCCCATAGTGAAATTATTGTTTGAATGAAACAACAATACAGTATACCACAAATATTTATTCTTAGATCCCAAAAAATAAAAGCTTTTATCCTATAGCATGACATCATGATAAAAGACACACCTAGAAGAAGTTTAATCCCAAACATGATTACACATTGAAGGGATAACCCTACAACCTCTTCTGGGAAGACATTAGATTAATAGTATACAACCCTAGGAAACTCCAAAAGATGATCCTATGGTAAAAAAACCTCAGCTCAATCATCCAGGATAACAAGGATGGACACGCCTATGAAGTATCCAAGGTTCTTGATTGCCAACAAATACAACTAGATCTCAATTAGAATAAAATAACACCACATACTTAATTAACAATTATATGATAGCCTACACCATATAAAACCAATCCATGATGAGGATGAAATCATATGGATGTATTTGTAAACAATGGAAATCTCCCCATGAGTGATGCTTCCCCAATACTAGATCACAACCTCTAAATAATTCAAACATGTCTTCTCAACTCGCAACTGGCGTAGTCAATACCAAAAGAACTGGAAGCCTCCCTACATCATGACCGTGGGTATGGAAAAGAGATGAAAATTTTAAGGATTATGTTACTCTTGAATTTAAAAAGGCACGAACCTATGTAAAAAACAAGGAAAGGGTCACTCAAATAATTTTCACCTCACCTGGAACTAGTAATGCTATAACATAAAGCTAACCATGAAAGTGGCCTCCATGACCCTTATGGAGACCATATCAACAACCGCTCTCTGTTCATTGATGATAAGGAGTGTACCGAGGCTATCCTCTATCTACCCCATATTCTCTCTACGGATCCAAAATTAGTGCAACCTACTACTGCTTCCTTGCATGGAAAAGGGTAGTTGGTAAGAATGACAGTGTCACTTCTGGATCAAATAGGGCATGGAACAAAGTAAATAATAAGAAAAATGTACCTTGAATGACATCTTGGTTTATTGGAGATATAAATTAAAAAAATAAAGTTGACCATGACCTCCTCCATGACCCATTCAACCTTACTATTAAACACTTTAGTTGAGCAACCTAAATTTATACAACCGGTGCACACTAAAAACTCAGAAAGGCCATGAATTTTCTGGGATGATGACCTCAAACACCATAAGAAGGAAATTTTCTGATCACATGGAATATGCCTAAGCATCAATGAAATTGAAAAACATGACATTTAGGGTAATGGCCTAACCTAATTGATTGTAAGATCATTTGTCTAGAAAACTAGGAACCTCAAACCATTGCACTTTCTATTCAATATTCCTAATGACTCCCCCACCCAGGAGAATTCAGTTCCAACTAATGTCCCCTAGACGACCAATTCATTTTATAGTAGATTAAGATACATCTATAGAATAAATGTGGTAAACTAGAGTTTCATTTATAAAATCATATCTTTTGTGAAATGCCTCTACATGGCCTTTTCATTTGGCCACAAGTCTAAATCATTTTACAGAAGGTTCACAAACTGAAGCCCCCCTATTAGAGGGTAAGAATATTCTAGTAACCGGAAGACTTTTTGTTCAAATATATAAAATAAAATTTAAACCAGAATATAAACTCCTCCCATGAGACCACTGAATCCCCATGATCTCTATGAAACATGAACCACCATTACCTTGCTACCCCAAATAGTGTTATCATAGCCCACTATATCAAATGCTCCTTCTAAGCACAGATTGAACTGAAGGCAATATCAACTTCCTCCACCCAGTCTTGCATGGTGAAATATGAAACGACGCCCTCATTCCTCTACATAATCTCTTGGTAAATCTCATAGAGTTTAATTTTTTATGTGTCGTCATTGTTATCCTTCACTGTATGGTGATCTGTTTTCACAACCTTGTGAACATATTCTCTGAGAACCTAGTATGGAAATTGACCTACAGCCGTACCAAAAAATGGAAAAATTATTACATCTCCAAAAACTGAAATATATAAGACATTATAATGATGTCTTTGTTTTCATTTCATCATTTTAGGCTAACCTATCTCAAGGTCTACTCATTCAAACTAAGGCACAAGAAGAATGATGTATGAACCTTCCATAAGTCTCTGTCCGGCAACCAGTATCACCTAGTGTAATATCTACAATATATTAAAAGGTCCATACTTCAAATCATTTTGGGGGGGGGGGGGGTGGGAGTTAATACTTGTGTCTCCATAGGTCTCCCAAGTGTACAGTTCTTGATAAACCTTGCTGTTACCATTTCCCTACATGTCCATGAATCCTCAGATGTTAATTTCTATAACCGTTTTCCTATCCCTCAACCTAAAAACTAATACCACACTTTCACAGACAGCTACCCACATTGTGTACCCCTCATGGACTGATAATTGTAGAAGAGACATTGTGACACCCAATTACCCACTCCTGTAGCACCTGGGATGACGACTGGAATAGAGGGTATAATAAAAATACAAATGGAAGGTATTTCCATATTGAAGAACAAATGAGGAAGATAGATAAAATACAAACACAAAACAAATCCTTCTCAAAAATCAATATAATATGAAACACAATTACACATATGTAATTTCATGCCTGGACTATTATAGCTAAAATGAAAACTGTTACAATGAAAATAAAGGAAAAGGAATAAGGGTCCATGAATCCCAAAAATCTCCTAATAATACCCAAGATATTTGTAACCTATTTGATATCCAACCTACTCAAACTAACATGAAAATAGTCTATATATATGTGGGGTTAGTATAATAGAATGATCAGTAGGATCCTCTCTATGACCTCTCATGAAAAAGGTAACGAATACATACTAAATAATAGGGAACATCAATCAAAACTAACTCATCACATAAATATGTATACTATATTCATAGCCTCAACATAGATATTCAGAAGAAGTATTTAAAATAAGGGAATATTATATAATAAAGCAAATCAAGGGTACCCCTTTACAATATCACCACTAATTTTTTACCCTACCACAACATCGCAGGTCCTGAGAGTCTCTCTCAAAAATAATAGATCGATGAAACTAGGGAGATGCACCGAAAAATGAACATCATGGAACACACTAGAAAATCCATATAAACAAAAGTAACTAGGTGTTTTTTGGATCAACCACATCTGGCACAACATGTATCACAAATCATGTATTATATCTAAATCCATCGCAACCCATACACCAAGAAAGGATCCCCAAGCCATTACATCCTATATACATTTTAACTACAGTATTCCTTAGTAAACTCTAGAGAATATATGTGTCTAAAATTAACATAGTCCATTACATCTATCTAAAAAATATATGGGGGAAACAACACAAGAATAATATAATAACACTTAACTACTAAGAGAAGAGTGTTAGGTCAAAGAGGGTAGTCAACCATCCATCATCCCACTGACCCCTCATGGAAAACGCCCACACAAGGATGAGAATCTACTATTTTTTAGTTTACCTTATCTATAGGGTGTATTTCAATATAATAAAATACGAGATATAATATAACACACTACCACATTTGTGAAAAAACCTAGCCTCAGAGTCAACTATAGCTAACATATCTCAGATTCCCAACAACCACGATTTTGACTAGATATCCTATAAGCACAAAAAAACATAAATATCTACATTAAGATACATTATCCCAGGTTATTAGTTTCACATTATGTTAATTAATTTCTTAACCAATAATTAACAATTAAAAATTCCACATTATTTTTCATTATAATCACAATGATGATCCATGACCTCGTAGAATAAACAATCTGATTCCATGAATTCTAAAAATTATAACCTCATAATTGAATCCCTTAAATCTCTAACCGCGTTGGTTAAAAATTTATTTATTTATTTTACAACATCACATTCATATGACAATGTATTCTATAAAAATATTCTAATCTAGAAACACATGGTGATAAACATGGTGAGTATTTGAACTACATAACAAGTATTCACCACATATAATAGGATGATAGAATCATCCCACCATGAGAAGCTGAAAATGAGAGGAATGTGTCATACCCAGGGTGTCTTCACCTCTTGTGGATGGGGAGTAATGAAATATATCTACCTCCAGAAATGGGGGAAATGAATGATGATAAAAAAACATGTTCATAATCTAAACAATTGATTAATAGAATCATCCATCTATCATAATAATGTGTAATCCCATATTAAACACATTTCACCATATTTGTTTTTCTCCACAAAACTACATGCATTTCATGACGCATCTCTCCACTGTATCTGTAAATGGATGCCTCAAAAACCATGCCTCCCCAACCCAAATACCACTTCATATATATTTGATCATCTATCCTAGGCCCCAAAAATATATAAGCCTCCCCAACCCACATAGCAGAACAAGCCACCTGGCTTAGCTATCCCATGTTCATCTCACATCACAAGCAGTATGAAACAATCTTAGGTACTGGTCTATTAGACCAAAATAAATGCATCCTACCCTCTCACACAATGAGCTCTCAATGTTTTAAATCATAATTAACTTGAACTTTATATAAAATAAGATAACTCATCCCCTAAAATATAACTATCTTTTATCAGAAAACTAGTTCATATTCCATCTTTAAATTAATAGATTAATTATTCACAGTTTTTAACTATGGTTTACCTATGGAAAAAACTATCTCAAGTTATGAAAAATTAATTAATAAAATTATATAAAGTGCCTTTAATTTTTTTTTAAAAAAAATAGAGATGATTCAAATTAATTAATATATTCAAATGAACATGCATACTTTCTTCAATACTTTTATTATCAAATTACAACGACAAGAACGTGAACACCAATAATGACGAGATTCATTAAACATGCATATATACTTCTTTAAGAAATTAATTATTAATTAATTTTTTCTTTACATTCATTAAAAATTTCCATTAATTATAAAATTTTAATTCATGAATGGAATATAAGTAAAACTATTTAAGAAATCAAGAGGAAACATGTTATCACATTTGAAACAACAACATTTCCAAGGGATTGATACTGACCCATTAATTCGGTTCATGTAATAATTTTTTCATTTTTAAAAGGATCCAAGGGGTAAATCATTATTTCTATAATATATAATATAAATAAATATGTAATCAAATAATCTACTACCTATAAAATATAATCGATGTTTTTCAAAAGAGAATAGACCACATAATAGATCCCTGATCACCTCTATCAAAAGAGCTGCAAAACAGCTGAGGATACCACAATACATCTTATCCAAACAATGAAAAAAAATCCACTAGAATCCTGGGAGATCATCCACAATCACATGGAATAAAGAATATGAGGAAAAAATGATCAAACATGGAGAATCCATAGGAAAAATAAGGGTAAACACACCTTGAATCAACCTGGGTCACCACAAATATATTATTGAACCACGGATTGGTCATTGAAAAAGGATTCCACAAATTGTTGAAGTGGGGGTCACTGACACAATTGGAGTTGATAGAAAACAGATTTAGCATTAGGGATTTAAAACCTATCCTATAGGTAATATTTTCAAATATACAACTTCACGGAATTACCTGACATGCAATCCCCTTTCACATCATGAAATTATCGGGGTTCGATTTCCACAGAAAAATAAATTGCCTCTTCACATTGTTTTTTTGAAACACTAACAAATTACAAATTACAAAACCCAATTTCATGTCACATAATTTTTGATGATGTTAAATCCTCCCATGAATCAATCATATTCTAGTCGAACTCCTCCAAAATTCTCTTAAGGCTCCTTTGAGATATTTGGTTTTGGGACACACACAAAGGGTCAATCCATGTGGATATGAAACCTTACATCATATCCTAAAAAAAATCTACGTGATTATTCATTATGAAATTAATGAAAATCCTCACATTCCAAAAAATAAAATATTGTATTAAATATATACATTAATATACATAAAAATAACATGACTTCCATTGAATCATCCATACCATCTACAAATCCACTAATTAATTTTTTTATCTTTTTGACTCAATGAAAAAATTAATTTATTAACTATCAATAATACATATGTATTCTCTTAAAATTATAATGATTAATTTAAATTTTATTTCTTGATAAAATATATAATTAAATTCTATAGAAATTAATTTGTTCTCCTAGATCTCCATTTCTATCTAAATACCCATGACCATAATAAAAATCATCTGAAAAAGATTGAAAAATATAGAATTCATTGTTTGAATATAAATTTATATTTTTTTCTAATCATATGGATTCGAAAACAAATATTATTCAATAATTTTAATACCATATGATACAAAATTAAATATATCCATAAAAATCATGGGAAATTAAGGGAGCATTCATTCATATAGACTATGGAAAATTTCCAACAAATGTTTTTACCACCGTTTTTATTAATTTAATTTATATGATCAACGAGGAAAATAAAAATAAAAATATGATTTTGAAACAATAATAATTATAGGGAACATCTCATCAAAACAATAAACTATAGCAATATTTTTAATGATATAATGATACATTAACAATAATTAAGATGATATTAATAATTATTTAGTGTTGTATCACATTTAGTATTCTCTGATTTTATTTTGAATGAATGAATATTAATTATTTTATTATTTTTCAACCCATCACATGTCATTACTATCTATGATAAAACCAACAATATATCAATAAATTTTATTTCATCAACACATAACCAGTTAATGTAATTATTCTTTATTATGTTATTTCATTTTATTATTCACTCAATAAATAGTGGTAAAATTATTTAGATGGTTCACCATCAAAAATAATTGACAACATCATTAGCATGAAAATACATTGTCCATTTTAAAAATTTCTATTATAATCGCCAAATATATTAAAAATTTTGTCTTATCATTTACTTCATAGTTATAAAATTATATCTTAACATACCATCATAAAAATTAGTATATATCCTAAAATAACTGGAATAGAGAGATGTATAGAGTTAAATGAGTGGTTGAATATTCTAAAGATAGAGTATATCCTCATCTTATCATGTTTGATCACTAAAACTCTAAAATTTTTCAATCCAGAACTTGACCAATACCACACAAAATACTCATCATTATTCTATCATGATACAGTGAATTTTATTTGAATAATAAATAAAAAAGTGAAATATATGTAATTGAAAAACTCCACACAATACCTCTATAGTAAAAATTCTAATAACGCGTGTTTATGATCATCATTTTCCATTGTTTTATACTAAAATCCATGTGATATTAATGGGAATTACTTCTTATAGAGGTGGTTGTCATTGTTATATCTCATTATTATCCTATACGTTATCCTAGGATAAAAATAATTAAAACATTAAATGGTGGATATTTTCATCAAAAATAGAATGATTATTAACATTTTGAAATGGTTGTGTCCACTGTTTTCAAACTGTTTACATCTTGGAATAGTACATGTGATTTTTAAAAATGTTATCTTACAAGTACATAATATTTATGGGTTTTGTAGAGTGACTTCATAAAATTATATTTTATAGTTAAAAACCATATATGAAATCAATGACCATTTTTTCTTCTCCACTTAAAATTTGGTATGACCGTGAGTCTTCATGGTGTAAGAACATCCCCCGCTATGAAAACACAAAGAAGAATATATATATATATATATATATATATAATGAAAATCTGTTTATTAAAATATTTTATTGATTTTCATTCCTAAATGTAAACAATTATGGTTCTTATCATTTAAACAAAATCATGATGTTGAAAACACAATTGTGAATTTATTCTTTATTAATAAAAGAAAATTTAATCCTACACATAACAATCAATAAATTATGGATTTCAATTTGGAATTATTTTTTCAATTACAACATCATAATATCAATATTTTATGACAAAAAACATCATTTGTGATATTTTACTATCTCATATCGTCTTCACTTCAACTATGTTATCCAAATATACTTTAGTTTCAATATTATTCATACAATGACTAATTAATTTACAAAAATCCATCAATTAGGACCAAAACTCATATAATCCTGACTTATCAATCAAAAATTTCTTACATTCAATAATCTAACCAATTGTAGTTAAAACATTAATCAGAAAATTCGACCACAAACAAATTCCCAATAATAAGAATATAATTATTATATATAGGATATTATTAGACTCTTATTCTTCTTAAATGAGTTACAAATTATTTATATAAATTTGTTTTAAATAAAATAAGTATATAATAAAAACATTATAGGGATTTTTTTGGTTAATCCATATGATATTTAATAATTAAATAATTAAATAAGGTTTTAATGGGTTTTTAATATCTATTCCTTTAATTATTATGTTGTCTATATTTATAGTAAATCAATTATTATAATTCCTTTAATGTGTTATTCATATGTGGTGTTAAATTAATTTACCAAAAAAATTTTGAGAAATAATTGTTAGAGGATAAAGATGATTTTATTAAATATGATATATGAATTTATTATTTATATAAATGATGATTTATGATTAATATATGTGTATCCAATAAGAATTACAGTGAATAATTTCTCCGGATAACAATTTTCAAATGTTGATATTCTAAATTATAAAGATGGTTATTATTTATATAGATGTAAAACAATTTGTTATAGATGAGTAACTATATTAATTGTTTTGTTGTAAATATATATCAATTTATATATGGATGTCACTATTAAATTTATGATATGTGGTATTTTGGATTTCTTCATTATCTCCAAAATATGGGATTGAGGGATTGAGTATTGGTGAATGATGTGACAAAAGTGGGATTATAGATGTTAGTGGGGCAGAGTTTATCTATAATTGTATGTTATTATTTTTTCATCCCACATTGTTTTAATAAATCATACTTTATACAAATTTATTAAATTTAAATATAGTATAAAAATAATCCCTCACAATTAAGTTTTCCAATATTCTATTTGATCATTGGTTGGTTATTTTTATTCACATTAACTTATTTATTATTTTATGTGTGGAAAAAAATATATCCTCTTTTACATTCTCATAGGCTAGTCCTTCAATAGAATTTTTTGGGACCCAATATTTTACACTCATAGGAGGTGTAGTATTTGAGGCTCACAAAATTGATAGAACGGGTATAGTGCATGCGTAATGCATTGAAAACCATATATAAATATAATAGAGCACCCTCGATGGAGCAAAGGTGGGAATGGTAGCCCATACGACCACATCACGTGTATGTTTGTTTTTTCTGAAATAATGATCAGTACCATAAGACTGATATACCACTCAACCCCATTAAATATTATTCTATAGGTATCTCATATTAAGTTGTTCTGTTCATCTGTCTTTAAACTCGGATAGTAGAGGTAAATTACTTTAATGTTTTTTTACAATAATTATGTAGTATTATCATACCAAATAATTTTTTATCAATTGACTCAACCATTGTAATTTTCATATAATATTTATACACAAATTTAAAAACCATTGAATAAAATTTCATGATATATTATAACATCTTGTTTTGATTTTGTTTTTGGTGAGGATTTAATAAAATATGGTTAATACAACATTATCATATTGCTATACACTAAAAAGTGTCATGTATATATTTATTATGGATACACTCTTACTGGATCCTAATTTAATGATACGAGAGACCCCATTAAGGATTAAAACATGTACTAATATATTTACATTTTCCCACAAGTATATTAAAGTAAAATTCATACCTCCTTGAAATAATCAGAAAACTTCTTCAACATCTATCATTCTAGTTTGATCACTGAATATATTCATCGCTTTTTTCATTCAAAATCGAACATATCAATGAACATGACATTCACCATATTTCTATAACCTCTTCTCTTTATTTTCGTAATATATTTTTCTTTAAACATTATATTTCTTCCAACAATATGTTTTTATTCTAGAAATCAGATTATGCTTTCCCCATACTAAATATGTTGTGGGGGATATTCCTCTCAAATAAAATTAATATCAGGTTCCTCCTCCAAAAAAAGGAATGTGGGTTTTGACTCCTTGAAAAGTCAGGGGTTATCAAACATGTGTGAAAAACGAATGTTTCATCTATTTTTACTTGGTTTATCGCTCCCAATAATAATTGGGGATCCAATGAATTAAGGTGTCCTCTAAAAGAAGATGATATTGATTTGAATACTAGGATATTTTTTCTCTGGACCACTATAAAAACATCCAAGATATAAGTTTTATTTCTACTACACAATTAACGACATTCTATACTATGAAAATATATTAAATTATTTTATAAATTTAAATAGTAATATTCTACCCAAGAATCACTAATAACATACCTAGGGACTTAAGAATTTATTTCCCATCATTATTAATCTATTAGGATTTGGGTTTAGTTGGTTTATTGTTCTTTTTTAAACTAACTGTTATACAAGACATTAATGCCTACAAAACATTTCCACTACCTTTTTATGGAAAATTATGAATTATATATGTTCGATCACATTTGACCACCTCACAAAAATGGATGTGACTATGTTATGTGGAAAGAAAAAATAGAGGTATTTTTTAAAAATACTATTCTTGATCATGGGAAAGGATGGCCAAAAAATATAAATCCCCTGATGTATATTTGGAAACTGTTACTATAGATGATGTTATAAAAAAGTTTTTATTACAACAGATATGAATTACTTATACTTATCTATAAGTAAAAATATGTACCGTCATATAGCATCCTTTAGAACCTCTTATAACAATAAGATTACAATAAATGTCAACCATCATAGAAGCGATATGTTGTAGATAACCAAGAAATGTATACAATAAGTTGAGATCAATGAATTCATAATGAATACCAAGAAATCAAAAATGATATGTACAATAGATTTAAAAAAATATTCTCTGGTATGGTTTTAATTAAAGAGTCCATATATAATTTATCTCAAATATATATATTTATTTGAGAACTACTAATCATATTTCATTCAATGTATGTTTCTATTTATGAAAGTTAGGATTTCACTCAATATTTAATGGATTAGTTGATGAGATCACTTATTTAATATGATATGTAAATGAAAAATGGAAATTATGATGAAAAATATGACAATAAATGTATAGATTTAAATTAAATTGTAAATGTTAATGTTAATTCATATTATACTTAGTTACTAGAAATAGATAATGATAAAATTGAAAATTTCACCAATGGACTTTATATGAACAGGTTGGGCAATAAGTGCTTTAAGATGATCCATAGAATAGATCAAAAAACAAATGGAAAAAGGGGTAAAATATAGGTAAAATTATAATACATGAAGTTTGTAAATTAATATACATTTAGTTTTGGAGAAGGGGTATAAAAAATTAGATAGTCCCAATTTAAAATGGGAATAAAAAGATAAGAAATTATAGAAGGATAAAATAAAAGTCATCTCATGTATGAAATAGTTATAATGAAGAGTATGACCGAAGTGATGATGGTTCTATATGAGAAAATGTATATACAAATTCATGTTTGATTCATATACCTATAAATGGGACACACTCTCACTATAATTATTTTATGTGTGATGAATATGATATAAAAAATTATTTTATACAAATTACTTCTCAAATTGTAAAATATTAATGAGATATCATGAGATTGGATGAATTGTATAATGAACTACAAGGATCAAATAGGAAAATTAATGAAGAAAATATAAAAACTTGATAATGATTATGTAATATAGAAGATAATATGATGAAAATGATAAAGTGTTAAAATAAAAGGATGATTAAATGACAATAAAATATTTCTTTTAAAAAACTAATTAATTTTAAAATAAAATATTTCAATTAGTTTGGGATGATTTAGATTAAATTAAAAGGAATAAAACAACATTAATCATTAAAAAAATAAAATAATATATTCAGGATAATATTAAATAGTGAAATTGATTAATTACACAAAAAAATTTCAATATTATATTAAAATACATAAAAATTAATTAATTGGTTGAAAGAGCCCTTATTGAATTCAAGGAAAAGCGAAATTTGGTAAGATAATGGCCATAAAAACCAAATTATATTACAAAAGGTTGTGGAAACAATAAATCAGGATCCTATGATATGAAGAACTGTCTTTGTTAATGGAAAAAATTTAATTATTTCAAATGTTACATGATTAAGATGTAATTTTTAATGGCATTATGCTGATGAATGTTTCATTGAAGTTTACTTTGTTTTTAGGCTACACAATGACTTCAAATTTAAAAAAAATCATCTAGATAAGCATGTAGTAAATTTATTATATTTATATGTGTACTTAGATCTTCTTCTACTAATCTTATTGTCCTAATCTAGTTTAGGTACTGGAATAAAAATATTATTAATTTATTTAGTAGCAAGCCTTCCATAATAAATCTAAAGTTACATGGTTTAAGGATAGTTGGCACTCAAGGTGCATGACCAATGAAATATATAATTTTTTTTCTTTTTTACTATTGGGATGAATATACTGTCACTTTTGGATAAAATTATAAATATATGATTAATTTTTTCGGTGGTAGAGGTATATTAACTTTTTATATTATTTCTAATGTACATTTTATTGAGAGATTAATAAAACCATAAAATTGTATATTAGAACATTTTGATGACGATATGAGAGTAAAATTTAAAAAAAAAATTTATTCCTTATCAATATAATGGTTTATTATATTATTTTAAAAGGAAAAGAAAATATATATTATATTTATTTTTTAGAACTAACCCAGTAGAATGTAAAATTCTTAATTGTGGAAGATAAATATCAAATTTGTTCATAAAAGGATATCACATATTCATCTTTTAAAGATGTATAGTCTGGATAAAAATTAATAAGTCCTAGAACTTCCAATATTCAGTACATTATTTTAATATATATGTGATTCTTTTTTAAACGTTATATAGCACAAATAATCACTTCGATCTATTAATATGATTAAAAATTTTATATTATTATAACTACATAATAATGATCATTTTAGCCTAATGAGAACGCGAATTTTATATTCTAAAAGTTATGTTCATGTAATAATATATTATTTTAGTAGATTTAATAGGACCATATTATTACCTCATAAAAGTAAAAACTTAAAAATTATGTTAATTTCTATAATCAATATCAAAATCATGGAGTTCATTTAATTTATTCATCTAAATGTGATAATGGAATCAAATTATTTTACTCCGAATATGAAAATATTGTGAAACCAATATATTTTTTCAATATTTTTCCACCACTAGAACAACATAAAAAATAGTGATGTATATAAGAAAAATTGAACGATTTATTAAATGGACATGAATTATTATTCATTAATTCAACCATCCAAAATATTTTTTGATTGAATCAATCAACAATACTTGCTATTTCATAAATAGAAATTATTTCAAAACTTTTTTAAAGAAAAATCGTTATAAAAAATTTAAAAAATAGAAAAAATTGGGTTATTTTAATGTTTTATATGTACTTTAAAAATATTAAATAATAATTATAAATATAGTATAGTATGAATAAAAATGTGATGAAGGTATCATATTAGGATACTATAATAAAAATGAGATTAATATGGAATATTATAGGAGGATTATGCTAATTGAAGATTTTTTTTCATGTTAAGTTCATCAATAATAATGAAATAGATGTACTAATTCTATTTATAATCTTTACTAATTTTTATAATTCTTCATTGTTGAAGATGAAACTGAAACAAATTATTCATTAGTAGATTGAATAATTTTTCTCCCATTCGGATCCCTTAATTTGGAAAACTCATAATAATAACCATTTTATTATCATTATGTGATATTTTTTTTATCAAGAATGAGGATTAGAATTCACAATATATATATTTACTCTAATTATTCTTTGCAGGTGATTATGTTGAAGTTAATATTAATGAATATTTGAAAGATTCAAGGTTGTTAAATTCCTTTCATGATAATGTTGAATAATTTGATATAAGGAATAATGTATGGGTTCTATGTCATTTACCTGAATAGATTGATTCTATAGGAATAAAATTATTTTTCAAAATAATTATGGTTAATATAGTAATATATATTTAGAAATATTTTAATATTATTTTCCAAAGGCTACGTTAAAGTATAAGGAATTTATTTTGAGGATTCATTTTCATGAGTTTGTAATTATAAGCCTTTTGGATTTTCTTACCTTTTAATTTTTTTTCAAATTATAAACATTTTCAAATAGATGTAAACATGTTCATTTTAAAGGGTGTAATTTTATAAGTGGTTTTTGTTAGACAACATCCTGGTTTTGAATGAAATGAATTTCAAAATCATGATTTTATGATTCCTAAAGCTTTATATGGTCTTATAAAATCACCTTGATCTTGTATGAAAAACTAAATATATATTTTATTTAAATTTATGTTGATAATAGAAATCCTTATCCAACTATTTATAAAAAATATTTTAAAATTTTATACTGATTATAAAAATTTAAGTTAACGATATTATTTTCGGTTCTACAAATGATTATACTAGTAATAAATGTTCAAAATTAATAAAAAAGAATTTGATACGATCATTTTTAGGGAATTATTTTTTCTATTTGTTTCAAAAATAATTAATATAAATATGGTAATTTTTTATATCAAGATAGGTAAACCATATAACATGTTAAACAGTTTTGACTTAAATCTTGTAATACTATGTGATTTCCATAGTAGACAAACCCTAACTAGATATTGTTGAATCTAGAAATTATTCTAGAGATAAATTGAGTAAGGGAATGATAAGAAGCCTTAAATATCTTACTTCTTCTATACCACATAATATTTATTTGTTTTTTTTTGTTTTCTATATATCTATCAAAACCCAAATAGAGTATCCTTAATGATTTTAAAAGTGTAATTAGGTATATCAAAATATATTGTCAGTACTATACTATTATATTATAATGATAATTTTTTTGATTTACTATCTTAATATGATCTCTAATTTTCATGTTAGAGGCTTCACTATAAATGAACATTAGCTATGTGTCCCTTTTTAAGAAAAAAAATAATATCATGTATATATACATAAAAACATTTAGTATAATTTTTAACATTTGTGAGTGAATATGTTTCTACTGATAGTTATAGTTAATAAAGTATTTGAATATAAAAATACATTGTATCATTAAAAAAACATTTTTCAAAATTTATATATATTGTGATAACACTAGTGCTAGTCCTATTTATAAAAACCCTCTTAATTTCTCTATAACTAAACAAAATGATATTGGATTTCGTTTTCATAGTGATCATGTAAATAAAGGTGATATTTGTTATGACTTTTCTTTATCCGAGAAAAAAATAGATGAAATTTTCACTAAACCATTAGATTCTGTTAAATTTGAGAAAATGAAGTTTGATTTGGATATATATAAATATAATTATTTTTATAATATAATTTTGGTTATGATAAATAAATTCAATATTATTTCATGTTTTTTATAATTTAATTTTCATTATTCTACGATTATTAGTTTTACATTTATTAAATTATCTACTTATACAGTACCACTAAATATTAATCTATTGATAACTATTTCCAATACTATTACTCATATAGGAATATATTATTTTTTGAATAGTATTTTTATTTATAATGTTCTTTTTTGATAAATTTCAGAAAGGGGGACAATGTTTTTTATTATTTAATAAGTTATTTCATTTTAAAAAAATAATAATAAAATTTATGCATTTCTATTTATAGGAGGATAGATTGTTTGAAGTGGATATTAAAATTTTTACACATCTATTTGTTTTAGTAAATGACTCTTACTTCGCATTAATTTAAATTTAATTTAGTTTAAAAACCAATATCTCTTATTTAAATTTTATAATATTCTATTTTATCATTAATTTTTTTATTCCATATAATTTCTTATTTTTTTGTTATGTTTTGTGAAAAATAATGCCATATGACATGTCTCTTCAGTCAGTTGTTTGACAACACTTACGGGGTCCTAGTTATCAAAACCTATTAGAGGACCATACTTATAGGTTCTCACAAGTAATGGTTCGAGATACGGCACACACATCATGTGTATGAACTCATGTAAAAGGCCTATAGAAAATTACCGAAAGAAGTAATGTAGGGATGGTATCCCATAAGGCCAAAACCCATTTATGTGTGATGCTTGTATTTATTCTTAACCAAAGATTATTGGATGATGATTGAAAAAAATACCATCCTCCTTGTATTTGATTCAATGTGGTACTCTTTTCCTATTTTACTGTTCAACCATCTTCAAACTATAATATTAGCGGGGTGTTATTTCATCTATCAGATCTATTTCATCTCATTATTTTATTCACCTTGTTTATCCCATATATCTTTTCTGATATTTCAATCCAAATATAAAATCTATATCATATTCTTTGATTATCCACTAGTACACTTTTAAATTGATTATTTTCATAGCATCTCAAATAATCATCACTGATTCGCTTCTAGATTATAGATGTCTTGTTCAATCACAAATTCACTTTCTTCATATTATTTTAACATTTAGTTGTATGCAACTATTCATTATCCATGTTCCTTATTCTCTATTGTTCTACTATTGTAGTCATTGATAGAAAAAAATTTATTCTGGTTCGAAGCATCCTTCCTCAGTTGGATGCTCATCGAGTCACCATTGTTATATTCCAACGATGGTAAATGAGCCACTATTGAAAAATACCAATGGTGAGTAGGTGAACTGCAGCCAACTTTTAGTGTTGAGTAACTTTTCTCACCATTTTATATCAATGGAATCAATTTTTACCCATTATTGGGCATCAATGGTAGGTCATCTTCTCACCACCAGATATTTCCCTTATTTTTGTTCACATAATTTGCTGAACATTTGAAACCTTCTACAGGAGCTCGATTTCTTCTTTTATCATGTTATTATGATTTATTTTGTAATAATAATTTCTCCATTATTATATTAGTAGAATATTATATGATGCTTTATAAAATTTCTTCTTTAGTCGTGTTTAACATTTTGTATATAGTATATAAAAGAGTTTCTTTTTCTTATTTCTTTTCTTTGTTTTTGTTCACCATGTGTCAATTATTCTTATTTTTCATTTATTCCAAATATTTTTGTACAAATACTTTGTTTTATTATTCATCAATATCGTACAGGAGATCTTACCACTTATTCTTGAGTGAAATTATTTTTTTTATTGTTATTTTGTAATATTTTTTTTATTTTATAAAAATATTCTTTCGATTATCATATACTTTTAATTATATTGTTTTAAAATATTTTTTATTATGAAACCATTGTAATTTTCCAATTGTATTCCATAGATCAATGTTCGAACTAAACGGTGAGTCCCGTTTCGTCATTAGACACCCAACAGTTGAAAATTTTTATTTTTTCTCATCAATCCATTAACTGTATAATGTGTTGGAATACTTGTTTTTTAGTTCAATGTATTTTCATTTCCATGAAATTAAAAGTGAGGACCTTTATCAAATTTTAGCAGTTTGTAAAGGAACCACTTATCAATATTTTGTGTGTTCGGTAATGACCCACTACTCTCTATTTTCAGTGGTACGTAATAACCAATCAATCGTGGTACTCAGTGTTTGTTCATTAACCATTTTTTTGTTATAAATTGTTTCCAATATATTTATTTAAAAGTATTAATTAATTTTGATAAATATAATTTATATCCTCTATTTTATACCATTTTATGTATAAATATATGTGTAAAAGTTTGTCAAAATAATTATAAAATTATTTTATGTACCCTTGAAAAAAATGAACAATTAAAAAAATAATATCATATTTTTACAGTAATTTTACTATAATTATACTCCAAATTCTTATTTTTGTTTAATTTTTAAAAAAAAATGTAATACATTTTTAATTTTTATACATAAAATATTAACTACTTAATTTTAATATTTGATCAATTCTTATATAGTCTTATTATGTTTTTATTTTCAGTGTGGGTGTAACAAAATAAGGTAGTTGTCAAATTATTATAATTTTATAAAATAATAACTATTATGAATATATTGGCTATGGATACACTCCTAGAGGATATATAATTATTAATCCATGATATTCTTTAAAGGATTAAAACATATACCAATATAGGTGATTTTTTCAACTATAGTAATATTATGAAAATTTGGTTACTTTTAAATAATGATGAAACTTATTCAACTTTTATTCTATGGTTATGAACACTAATTTTCATGATATATCCTACCTTCCACCACTGGGTTGATCGAGAAACATGATTTGTGATGAATTTACACATTATTATCATAGTAATCCTTTTAATTGTTGTTGTTATTTGTCCAAAATAATTATTCTGGCCATATTTTTGTCCTCTAGAGATTTTTTAACCTCTTCCCATAAAAAATATATAATTATATCATTACTCCAACATAAAATGATTGTTGGTTTGTTCTTCTATGTCAAATGGTATGTGGGTTGAGATTTATTGAAAATTCAGGTGTTATACCAGAAGGTGTGAAAAATGAAATTTCATATATTTTTAATTGTCTTATCACTCCATGTAAAGTGTGGAGATATATTTACTAGAAGAATCCTATTATATTAGGGGATATTTATAGGATTAATAGAATATTAGATTCAATAACAATTATAAAAAATTAATGTGTTGCATATTTTATTTCTTCCACAATTCTTTTATTTTTCTATACTCAGATAAATTAAAATTTGATCTTAATATTTCAGTGAGTTCCATTAACCCCCCCCCATCACTTATCACTACTACCATACTAAAGGACCTATCCGATTCTATGATATTACTATGATCGAGATACTAGTATTTAAATCATTGTATTACTATAGCAAATAATGATGTAGAGAAGATAATTTAATTTGTCTTCAGTTTTATATTATTATTTATAAACATCCAAAAATGAGGCAATAGTTTTCTATTACAACAATATCTAAAAGGATAGTAGGGATATACCTATTTAGTATACTAATATTTTAAATATAAAAATTATATCTTGATTTTAGTTTTATAAGAATGGGTCTAGGGTGATGTTAGGATATACTAGTTTTCTAAAAAGGATATATATTCTATCTATAAATCTAATATTTCTTTCATTAAAAACATTTAGTGATCTATAATAAATTATGTATGGGTATTTTATCATTTAATCATTCATCTTTTTTTTTGTGATGTGATATACCATTAATATAAACATTATTAATAATCAATTTACACATTATAAATTTATCTTATTAGAAAAAAACTATGTTTTAAATATTAGTAATATTTTACACTATTTTACCTCCAATAATTCCTAATGAAATGACCAATTGTAGATAATGTAGTTATATAATGGTCATATGTTTCTCAAATATAATTAAAATCCTTATATGGAATATATTATAGTAGTGTGACTTGGGTTTTATCATGAGGAGGCACTTACTTCCAGTTTCGAGTATATACATAAAGGATCATATAATTAGGGACTGTGTTTAAAATCTATGCACTAATGTAGACATGTGTTAGAGTGATTTGGAACAAATCTATATAAAAAAACTATGTATAAATATTATATATGCTTTAATTATTCAATAAACCAATAACAATATCCTTATTCCACCAAATAATTACTCACTAGTTTTCTACAAAAATTGATATTACCTTAACCCTTACCCTCAATCAATGTGTTTTTTCCAATTGTAATCAGGTTGTTACCATGACCAAGACATGCTTCACCTATATAGGCGATAAAAACATTTGATATCTATTTAACCATAATCATAATACATAATCAAATGGATAATTTGAATTATTAATGGGTTATATTAAAAATTAATTTTTTTTGAAATATTATAGGTAATAATATAAATAATTCCAACAATTAACTACATTATTCAGTCAAATAATTACACATGTAAATAAATAATAAAAATTTGGGCATGTAAATACCTTCATATTTAAACGTATGGTTTGTGGGTGGTCTCCTAAACATATTAAATTGGATATTATCACCACCTCTAGATATTCATAGCACTATTTCAAAGAGAAATAAAATGGGAAAACCCTAATTCAGTATATGTAATTAAAATTTATAGTGAAAAAATGAATATTCCAGAATGATTCATACTACATTGATTGTATCCACATATGTGTCACTATTTATTATGATAATTCATAAAAACCATTATGAGTAACTTATACCATGTGATTTTGGATCTAGAAATATTGTATTGACCCATGAACCTTGGATTATATTAATACTCACCACATTGGAATCTTACATCATTTTTACTTAATTTTTCCAAACCCTTAAAAGGTGGGGTTTTTTCTCAGGTCTCGTAGCTTTCATGAAAAATATATGTCCATATATCAAATATATTATATACTATATGTATTGAAGCACATCGTGTTATTTATAAAATGATATTAGTGTTTTATACCAATTTTTTCATGAGTTGGGGTGATTAAATCATTAAGACATGAAAACATAGTATTGTAAATTCTTTAAGATAATCTATAATCCAAACTAGTAGAAAATACATATTTTATGTACTAACTCTCATATAGATATAGTAGTCGAGATGAATCATATAAAATTTTATTTATCCCTACATATAACTCTGGATGTATTATAAAATCCCAAATACCATGTTAGACACATTGATTTATCTATCATAAAGAATAGTTAAATTAATTCAAATCTGATATATATAGAATTTTATTTTATTTTATTGAATAATATTTATAGTTGAGTTAATATAAAACGAGTCATAAAAATAACATTGTTAATCATATGTATCTTGTTTTGATGTTTATCTATTGTAGTGATATACCAATATGTTTAATATGACAAGAGTGCTCATCATAAAGGTTAAATTTGATTCAAGGATTATTTTAATTCAATAGTTCATGTATATCATTGGATATTTTGAAAAAAGTTCATTTCAATATCACTTAATCCCCAAATGATATCTTTTATGAATGATGATTCAATTTTAGTGTCTATGAAACCCATTTACTCTCCATAGACCTCATTAAAATATTTTATAATCATATGAAACATCTCTACGATCCCATCATATCTTACACTTAAGGATGAAAAAAATAAATAATATCCATCACTCACATAGAAAGTTTCCAACACCTAAAATCATTAAAATTCAATTGAATTATTTTAATATTATATTCAAAAGTAATAGATCATGAATTAATGGGAATAAAACGCAATAGTTAATAAAAACATTAAATTAAATAATGAAAAATACAACAAGTATGCGATTGATTTTTAATTAAGATAAAAATAAAAGAAAAAATAATATAAATTTGAAATGAAAAATATTGAATAACCACTTCCATAAACAGGTCCAACAATATTTACTAATGGTTATGTTGGACTCACCTATTTTGATAATCTCAATTATGTTTTGATATACATTGATAATCCCAAATAATGTCTCTCTATATATTAATTATACTTTCTAATTATGACATCATACTAATGAGTTGATATGAATATCAAAATGATCATATCATATCATTTGAATATGATATTCAATGATTATTTATGATTATAAATGTTTAAGGATGATTAATCATGATACTAACTCAATCTGGAAATGAAATTCATAAAACAGATACTATATAATAATTTGGTTTTTAATGTCACTGATACAGACAGAGCAACCGAAAAACAAAGGTCATCGATAGACTAAGTCTAATGATAGACAAGGTCACTGGTACAAGATACTGATATAATGGAGCTACTGATAGAGGAAGCTACTGATAGGGAGAGCTACATCTACCTATGTTAACAACTACTGAAAGTGAGGAAGAGGTACTAACATAAGTTCACTGTTATGAAGAGACACCACTACACATGGAGCTACTGATACAAGGAACTACCACTACAAATGGAGCTACTGATACATAAAGATACCATTACAGAGTGTAACAGCTACTGATGCAAGACCTACTGTTAAATGTCCATCATACAAGTTCACTGATATAAAGAGCTACCGATGGAAACAAGTCAATGTTTCTCTAAAATCTATCTCTATTTGATTAATAACAACAGTCATATTTTGCGTTTTTAATGAAACTAAAATTAATAAATGATGTCTCTTGGATGTCAAGAAACTGTTGTATTAACCTGTAGAAGTAATCATGCGTTATGTCTGAAATTAATTAATGGCGTTTGTTGGATGTTAGGGAACCATACATCGTACCTGTAGAAGTCATCATGACTTATGTCGAACCCCCACATGAATTATAAAGGAATATCAAAGCGGAATATAAAACATGTGGGATATAGAGAATTAAAAAAGAGACACATACAATAAGAACACACACAGAACATAGAGAACACTCATACACATAAAGAATAGAAGTTCAAGGGGAGGTTCAAGTGATACAAGGTATACTCTCACATTCATGTTGAACACCTATACTGGATGTAAAAGAAACAGAACCACAACACTCTATTTTCTAGAAAAAATCTAGATAAGGACTCAATGTTTAATATTTTTCAATACATAGGAGTCCAGAGCTGCATTGATATCACACCAGAGCATTATTAACTCGTCTTTATATTATTCTTCTATTGTGATCATTTTTATTACATTATGAGAAGTGTGTCTGCTTATGTCTATTTGGATACACACTGAATCCTAAGCTAAACTGGAGGATACATAAATCCTCATACCAAACACTTTATACCATTGTGTATCCCACAAAAAAATGTGGAAGAGTTCTAGGGACCTGGATAGCAAGTGTGCTGCGGTTGTTTCTTTCCCACGTAGAACTGTGGTAGGGGTCTGACAACCGAGATAGTCAGAGTAATGTTGTAAACCCCGATCCAGGGTGTGGATCAAAGTTTTATATAAACTATTTGAGAGGAATAAGTCTCATCTTGAAACTGAACCACATGGTTAAAACATCTATGCATCTTATTTCAGTTTAAACTATTTTCAATATTCCACTACTAATTACTCTCATATTCAAATATATTTTAAATAAACTCTGATAGTTTAACTAGAAACTATTTGTAATTATTTACATCCAGTAAGTTAGTTTCAAAAGCTAACATAATATTTAGATTATGTTAACTTAGAAATAATCCATCTTTGAGAAAGTAATTGAACACTTACAATATTTATAAATTCACTATAGTTTAACTTGTTTTATGATTATGGGGATTTCGGTATAAATATTTTAAACAATTATTTTTATAGGAACTCAATTCACCCCCCCATTGAGTATCCACTCTGACTAACATTTGGTATCAGAGGTAGTTGATAAATTTTTTTCAACACGCTGTGTTTGTGAAAGGGTTTCAACTGCTAATTTAGATGTATCTTAATGATCTCAAAATTTCGGTTAATTCTAAATTTTTATATCTTTTCCAAACTTAGTTATTATGGAAAACAGATTAGAAGGTGCTTCTAACAATAGGCCACCCTTCTTTAATTGGGTTAATTATGCCAAATAGAAAATCTAAATGAAAAATCATTTTGAAAGTATGGGATTTGACATATGGACTGCTATAGAGACCAATGATAAGATTCTCGAAATTGTTAGAAATACTTGGGATGAACCTAAGAAAGCTTCATAAAATATTAATTGTAATGTGATGAATACTCTGTATTGTGCATTATAATATGAAGAATTTAATCGAATATCTTCTTGTAAGATTGCTTATGAAATTTTGGATACTTGGATGTTTTCCATGAGGGAATAGCCAATAAAAAGGAAATGAGACTAAATACACACACTTTTTAGTATGATAATTTTATAATGAAATCTGATTAATCTATTTATAATATGTATATCAAGATTAATGAGATAGTTAATAAAATGAGCTCACTAGGAAAATTTGTTTTAGAAAAAGAGAAAATCATGAGGATACTGAGATGCCTACCAGACAGATGGAGAGGAACCTCTCTCTTTATATGAGAATCATGTGACATTGGGTGGCTACCTGTCAAAGTGATGATTGGTAAGTTGATGATGTATGCAGAAGAGCTGAAGGTAAACAAAGAGGAAGATGAGGAACCTAAGAAGAAGTCAGTGGTATTTAAGTCTTCTGCCTCAAAGGCCAAGGACAAGGAGAAAGTTCACATATGTAATGACCCGAATCCGGAGCCCCTCCACTGGTTCCCCGTCCCCGGTTCGCCACATGACCTCAAGCGTGTTTTGCCAAATGCCAGAGGCTGCCGACTAGCAGTGAGGGACTTTTTGAGTCAGTGGGGAAACTATGCCATCATTCGGTAAAGTATACAGTAGAAAAAATCCATACACAATAGTAGAAACAATCAATAGGATACAATAATTTAAGTGAACAACAGAAGCAACGGATACATAATAATGATGCAACATGGTACATATGTCTATGGAAAATAGTAAACAAGCCAACATGCTGAAGTACAACTGAAAACAAGTGAAAATAAAAACAATGTAAACACCTCAGCATCACATGCCTCGGCTCGGTCCCATTCTCTCCAGCTTCATTGAATCAAGAACCTGAAGTAGAAGGGTGGTTTCCCTTATCTATACCTGCAGCAACATAGTCTTCTTGGGCCCAAAAACATGGCCCAAAAAAGGTGTGAGATAAAATCCCAGTAGGCAATCACCCAAAGATCTGTGCCTAACAGTCAATGAATACATGGCAGTAACAAAACAAGAACCAATAAATAGGAACACAAGCCGCTACAATCTACAGTTCTAACAAAATACGTACAAAAGAAAACGACCAACAACAATAAAGAAAAAGGTAACCCTCTGGGTAGATCTCACAGCCTAACCCCTATAGTTCAAACTATAAGTACTAGAAACCCTCTAGGAGGAACACACAGTCTCACCCCTCTGGTTCAGCTACAAGAATTAATAGACTCTCTGAGGAAGCACTCACTGTCAATTCCCCACTATAGTCTCGTATCATACTAAAGTATCTCTGGGGAAGCACTAAACGTCTCAATCCCCCTGTGGTCTGTGTTGAGGATCTATAGACTCTCTGAGGAAGCACTCATCTTCAATTCCACCTGTGGTCTCACATCGTATTTAAAGACACTCTGAAAAAGCCCTTACGTAAATTCTCCCTTTGGTCTACTACTCTAGGTTCTCACAGTACTTAGTGAAAATAAACATGCTCAGCGTGTGTGTATCGTCCAAGTAAACCTCAAGAACTACTTGGCTAGAATTATAAGTCTCAAAAGTAAAAATTTGAAGTTCTACTATCCTACGGCTAGGCATGGAAACTGGAAAAATGGCTATCAGGCCGAAAAAACATGGAAAATCAACCATACCATGAAATTAATTACTTTACTTACAATCATAAACTTCTACTACAGTAATCAAGAAAAGCATGCAAATAGGAGGGGAAAACATGAAACCCACAATTCCCCGCCCAAGGTAATTTTTCAAAATTTCACAAAATACTCATCGTCATTCAACAGAAAGGCACAAGCCACTTAACTCGATCCTAGGAGATCGATATATGTGAAACACGATGATTTATTCCCCTTAGAACATCATAGATCCGAGAAAACACACAAATTGCTCAACCCACGATAACTTGCAAACGAAGAGGAATCAGAAAACAAAGATACAGAAGAAGGAATATCTTATCGTTGCGATTCCAACACAATCGACCATGCTTGAATCGGACAACGGATTAAGGGGTGGGAGCTCATTGATGATTGGACCGTACAGGTCACTCTCGGAAGAACGAGACATAAAAGGGGGTGTTTCTGTGCATCAGGCGTGACCCCAGTTCATTTAGTGAAACAAATAAGGTACACAGTGTGTACTTTTAGAGTACATGGTGTGTACTGGGTCTTTTATGTACTCCACCAAAATTTGCCTCCACGTCACCCCTACCCACCGTGTGTGTGGCCCGGGCATGACCAGCACACGGCTTTGAGCCGGGGAAGAGTACATGGCGTGTACTCAGAAAGTGCACGACATGTACTTTGAAAATTTCCAGAAAGATCATTTTTCATAAAAACTCTAGAAAAGGGAAAATCATACCTGAAACGAAGATCCGGGTTCTTAAAAACTTCTCCCTGTAAATAAATTCGTCCTCAAATTTCCCTAACGTGGCGTAGAAGAAGAATCCCCAAACAACTTCGGCCACTACGAGCGTACGTCGGCCTCCCTTTCCCAAGTCTCTTCCTATACTCGCCAGTGCTTTCATAGCACCTGTACCAGAGGAACAGGCCTCCCGCAGAGAACCTTTGTACTGCGATCGAAAATCCGAATAGGATGCTCCTCGAAAGACGCATCCGCTTCAAGCTCAACCTCATCAGGTTGAAAGACATGAGACATGTCTAAAAAGTAGTGTCGGAGATGAGAGATGTGGAAGAAGTCGTGCATGGCTCGGTACCTCTGAGGTAGCTGCAACTGATAGGCGACCAGCCCCACTCTCTCCAAGACCTCAAATGGTGCGATGTACCGCGGTGAAATCTTGCCCTGTCTCCGAATCATCTTGTTTCCCAACCTCGATGCGACACGCCAAAAAACCTGATCTCCAACCTCAAACTCCAGAGTTCATCTCTGCTGATCAACATAAGACTTCTGGCGAGACTATGCTGTAACCATGCACTTCCAAATCATCTCAATCTACATTGAAGTCTCCTAAACAAGAAGAGGTCCCAGGAAAGCTGCCTCTCCTACCTCCAGCAAGAATAAGGTTGATCCGAATGACCTACCGTACAGAGTATCATAAAGTGCCATCTGAATGGTCGCTTGAAAACTGTTCTTATAGGCGAACTCCACCAGAGGGATATTCTTCTCCCATGAACTGCCAAAGTCTAGGATACAAGCTCGGAGTATATCCTCAAGTACCTGGATCATGCACTCAGACTGACCATCTATTTGGGGATGGTATGATGTACTCAAAAGTACCTGTGTACCCAAGGCCTTATCAAGTCACTACCAAAACCGAGAGGTAAAGCACGCATCCCTGTCTAAAACAATAGAGCGTGGAACTCCATGCAGAAGAACGATCTCCCTGATGTAAAGTCATCCCAGATCATCGACACTAAAGGTCTCCTTGATCGGCAAGAAGTGAGCAACCTTCGTTAGTCTGTCAACGAAAACCCAAACAGAATCGTTCCCTCGGGGTGACCTTGGGAACCGGGTCATGAAGTCCATTACAACATCGTTCCACTTCCACTCCAGAATGGGTAACTGCTGTAAAAGGCATGCTGGTCGCAGATGCTCCAACTTCACCTACTGACAAGTAGAACACCGAAAGACAAAACCAGCAACATCATACTTCATACCTGGCCACCAGTACTGGAGATGAAGATCTCGATACATCTTGGTGACTCCAGGATGAACTGCCCAAACTGAGGAATGAAAATTCCACATCCACTCCTCTCATATGTCTGCTGGCACCCATACACGTCCCTGGAACCGCAAGATCTCATCCTCGCCCACTATCCATCCAGGAAGAGGGTAATCTCCTGACACACTCTACCGCATGACTAAGCCTTCTAAGTCCGATAGCTACCTCATCCGTACCTGATCAGGTAGTGTAGAGGTAACAACTACAGAAGATATGAAAGTATGTCCCTGTCTGTCATGCACCTCCAGATGCATCTCAGAGAACAGAGCCATAAGCTGCCACTCCCTGTTGGCCTCCTGAACTGCCTGAATCTGAGTCTTCCTGCTCAACACATCTGCCATTGTGTTTCCCTTTCCCGGTGTATAGGCATCTCGAAATGAAAAGACTGAAGATATTCGACCAACCTGCACTACCCCATATTAAGATCACGCAGAAATAAAATATACTTGAGATTATTGTGGTCAGTAAAGACCACAAAGTGCTCTCCCAGAAGATAGTGTCTCCAAAATCGTAAGGCATGAACAACAGCTGCCAACTCCAGATCATGTGGAGGGTAGTTCCTCTCATGTAGCCTCAACTACCGAGACCCGTATGCAATGAATCCATCTCCCTGCATAAGCACATCTCCTAGACCGATACCTGAAGCATCACAACAAATAGTGTAGCTCTTTCCTGGCTTTGGAAAGATTAGTATCAGTGCTGACGTCAATCTTCCCTTCAGCTCCTAAAAGGCTCACTCACAGGAATCTGACCATAAGAATTTCGCCCCCTTCTTGGTCAGACCTATCAAAGGTGCTGCTAGGCGTGAGAAGTCCTGAATGAAGTGTCTGTAGTATCCAGAAAACCCCAGGAAACTCCGTACCTCAAAAACATTCTTTGGTTGCTCCCAGGAGACTACAACTCTCACTTTCTATAGGTCCACATATACTCCTGCCTCTGAGATGACATGACCCAAGAAGTGAATATGATCCATCCAAAAGTGGAACTTCGAGAGTTTAACATAATGATGATGTTCTCTTAGTGTACTCAGAACGATCACAAGATGTGTGGCATGGTCGTGTAGAGTGTGAGAGTACACCAAGATATCATCCTCGAAGACCACGGAAAAGGAGTCCATGTAATGATGGAACACTCGATTCATCAGTGCCATGAAAACTGTAGGTGCGTTTGTGAGACTGAACGGCATGACTTTATACTTGTATAGACCGTACCTACTTCTGAAGGCTATCATAGGTATATCTGATGGTCTAACATGCAACTGATGATAACCAGACCTCAAGTCGATCTTTAAGAACACCCGTGCTCCTTGAAGCTAATCAAAGAGGTCATCGATCCTCGGCAAGGGATATCGGTTCTTGACCATCAAGTGGTTCAGCTTCCGATAATCCACAAAATATAGAAGGGTACTATCTGCCTTTTTCACAAACAGGATAGGTAAACCCCAAGGAGAAGTGTTGGGTTAGATGAAACCCTTTGCCTACAGCTCCTATAACTTCTTCTTGAGCTCCAGCAACTCAGGTGTAGCCATCCTTTGTGGAGGAATGGACACCGGTGACGCTCCTGACAGGAGCTCAATAGAGAAGTCTACCTCACGCTCTAGAGGCAAACCCGAAAGTCCTCTGGAAAGAAATCCATGAAACGATCCACCACTGGAGGAATGTCTAGCTACGAAGTCCCCTGATCATCCAGATAAATACTAGCAATCTAGGTTGTCACCCTTCCTATACCGTGATGCCCAAGTCCTACTCGACTCACCTAAACATCCCATTCACCTCGATGAAGAAATGATTCACCCTCTGGTGAAATGAAACTAACCCTGCGGTGATTACAGTAGATGAATGCCTGGAAGGGAACCAACCAGTCCATTCTGAGAATGAAATCATATCATGTCATCTCTAGGACATAGATATCCCATAAGAAACGATACCATTCAACCTCGAGAGGGCACTCTCTACACTGGAATACACTAGATGTCCTTGTCCACAAAGGTGTGTCTGGTGTTAACGAGTCAGCAGAAGAACATACATAGAGCCCAATTCTCTCCACAGAAGTAACAGAGATAAAACTATTCATAGTGCCAGTATCAAAAGGGCTGAAGATTAAACTGAGGCTACTAAAATCGTACCTCGAACTGTAGAAGGGTTGGGATCCTCCTCTGGATAAATATACTCCATGGCGAAAGACTGGCCTACACCGCGGCCCTGCCCCCCTGGCTGACCACTCTAAGATGAACCTCCCTACTGGTACTGAGGGACTGGTGGCTGACTACCATGACCTTGACCTCCACCTCGGCCCGAACGGCTGGATGAACTCTAGTTCCCCGACTGGTGAGAAATTTGTGGGGTTGCTCCTGAACTAGGAGTCATGGATGAACCCCGGGCACCTAATGCTGGTGAGGAAACTTGGAAGAAATGATAATGTAGACCCATCTTGCTGCAAGATCGGCACTCCACGGGGTCCCTCTGGAACTGTGGCCTCATGTGCCCTGACTGGCCACACTGGTAGCATACCACCTGGATACCTGATGATGCATCTCGCTTCCTCAGATCACCGTGTGTAGAATCCCTACGGTGCTTCTAGCAGTCAACTGGAGGAAAACTATCTCAGGAAGGAGAACCGCCCTGGATCGCAGCTCCAGAGTCTCTCAGATTACGCTCCGCAATCAGCGCCCGGTTGAAGATGGAAGTGATGGAAGTCAGCTGGAAGTGATTCACCTACGATCAGATCTCTC
Organism: Viscum album; assembly: GCA_963277665.1. NCBI lineage: Eukaryota > Viridiplantae > Streptophyta > Magnoliopsida > Santalales > Viscaceae > Viscum > Viscum album. Next base: position 1,899,497,157 of record OY728145.1, read on the forward strand.
ACCTGAGACCATCCTCGAACTTCCTTGATAAGAACACCCCACTTCCATCCTAGAGGGGTGTGAAACGCTGTAGCTCGGTGAAATGAGAGGAATAATCCAAGTTAGAAATAGTAACCTACTCTAAGCTCATGAACACCTGGGCTTGGTCAGCCCTTAGGGTCTCTGGGTAGAAGAAGTCATAGAACACGTGATGGAACTCCTCTCAAGCCATAACCTGCTGTTGAACCTCCCGTGAGATGACGTCCCACCACCTCTTGGCGGAGTCTTGGAGCATATAGGTGAAGATCTTGACCCGCCTCTCTGGAGGTGTCTCCAGATGCTCGAAGATAGTCAGTATGGCTTACAGCATTGACTCTACAGCCTGAGGTACCCCTTCCCCTGAGAAAGTGGAAGGATGCTGCTATTGAAAAACCTGTGACGGGTCTCCCATAGTCGTGACAGGAGGCGGAACTCCCTGGAAGGCCTACATCATCCTCATGAAACCTTCCCTGAACTGCGCATCAGCTCCTTTAACTGGTATAACAGCCGGTGCCAAGGGTAGACCGACTAGAGGATCGGCAGGTAGTCCCTGATCAGCCCTGTCTGGCGTCTGATCACCGCCTGACGATAGATGTACGACTGGAGGATGTCTAGGAGGCATAGCTCTGAAAGATCAAAAGAACACCTTAGATCAAAATTAACAATGACATGGAACAAAAGAGTGAAAAACAGGATCATGGGAGGAAAAACAAAAGTTTACAAAACTTGACTACACAGCATGTATAAAAACTACACGGTGTGTCTTCTTAAGCCACCGACATGGGCATGTACTCCTGCCCTACAAGTCATGTAAACCTCAAACTACACGGCACGTTTCACCCACACATGGCATGTACTTGAAAATTATTCCCCTACCCAAGTACCTTACATGGCTAACCCACACTGTTTTCTTAAACTGATACTACACGGCGTGTTCTCTATGGACACATCGTGTAGTGGACAAGGTTTTCGGCAGCCCGTGTTTTGAAACACACGATCGTCTACACGACTGAAACTACACGACATGTTCTGAAAAAACACTGCGTGTACTCGAAGACTTTTCCCGACCAGTGTGGTTGGAGACACGACCAAGTACATGACTGACCAATACATGGCGTGTTCCGAACAAACATGGCGTGTATAGGAGGTGAGAACGCCATTCTGTGTTGTTTGTGACACGGTCGGGTACTGAGGATAAGGATACACAGCGTGCTCATACAACACACGATGTGTATTACACGAGCTTCCCCGAACCCTGTTGTTAGTGACACGGTCGGGTACACATCTCACTACTACATGACGTGTACCTACCATACACGATGTGTTCCAAATGTTTCTTTCCCGACACCAGGTTCTGCTCACATGGTTAGTGACATGGCCTGAAAACTACATGACGTGTATCCAAAAGTACACGCCGTGTATTCGGGGTTTTTCTGGCAGTAGCTCAGAAACTGCATAGAACCCTAGAAACATTAAAAACAAGGAAAAGTGGTGCCAAATTCCAATTGTTGAGGGCCCATACTCCCCAAGAATCCATTCTTGTCATCTTCTACTGTCACATACATGAGAAAATGAACAGTTCTGTAATATAACAACAGGGATTCTATCAAGCATTTATCAAAATAGTATGCATAATCTACACGAAGTCTATCACAACAGCATGCATTCGCTAATGCACCATAGATGGCATGGCATGAATGCATGGAATGTGATATCTTCAAGTTCCTATATGATGCATGATATGGAATACCCTCATCTCATCGGGTTGTGACAGAAATAGATCCGAAATATCAAAATAATAATAGCACAAGTCACATGAATCACTCTAGGTGAAACCAGATCAACCATAAAATCTCAAAACCAGAACTTCAATTAACGAGGTAGTATGGTTTTTCCCTGTACATGGGTTAACTACTCCCGTTCACAGCTTAATAACAAGTACCGGTTCCATCCTATCCCTAGCTAAAGTCTCCAAATAGTAAAACAAGAGAAAAGAACTCCTCTTATACCACTTTGTAACGACCCGAATCCGGAGCCCCTCCACTGGTGCCCCATGCCCGGTTCGCCACATGACCTCAAGAACGTTTCCCCAAATGAAAGAGGCTACTGACTAGAAGCGAGGGCATTGGTTAGTCGGTGGGGAATGTAACCACCTGAGAAACCGTGTTTTGAGTAATGACAAGTTTGTTTTGCAATGTCACCCATGAATTGAACAAACAATCATCTTTTAAGATAATAATAATAATAATAAAATAGAAAATAATGAATCAAATTAATGAAAGGACCTTTTATTCAAATCAGTAACATCTCGGTGTCTACAACTCACAAAAATCGAACAAGAAGTTAAGCTAACCAAAAATCCCAATTAAAAACCCGATTACAATAATAGGGAGACTGCTTAAAACCAACAGGACACCAAGAACGCAGTAAGGGTTTATGGAATCCATCAGAATAAACATGAGGATGGCTGAAGCCACTGCAACCGTGCTGAGCACCAATGGAATCACACGAACCATATCCTCCTTTCTCCTTCAGTCACCTTAAGAGAGGGATACCGCGAGACCAGACTTTTTATAAGAACACTAATTGGACCATTAGAGATAAGAATGAATGTAATTTGCCTTAATATTTAAATAATGACATCAATAATAATATAATTAATTTATTTCTTGTTTCCCCAAAATGCGAATTATATTTTCTGTTTCAAAATTGTGAAAATTAATATTATTATTTTATCCAATATTCACTATACATTTTTTTAACTTGAGCAATTAAACGATTATTTTTTAATTATATTTAATCTGATCGGTTTTTATTTTGTTTAAGAAAATATTCAATAAAAATCTTGAGTTATATATGTTGCGTCAAACGTTAAATTAAATGAATTATATTTATCTCTAAATTAAATTTAAGTAATAATAATAACGTAAATGTTTGTAATTTGATCTTTTATTAATAAATTTGAGACAATGTCAAATTATGATTTACGTATGTATTTCGTAATGTTAATTTTTGGATTAATGAACTCTCATTTGCGAATTTGAGAATAATTATCAATATTGATGTGTTAAATAAAAAATTGTATTAAATCTTCAATTGTGGAAAATTAAGATAATTAATATGTAATTAAATAAAGGAAAATAATATATATAAATATATATGGTTTGATAAGGATGAATTAATTAATATACTTATGTATTAAATGAACCATTGACCAATGAATTATCTTAAGATAATAAAATTTAGATCAATAATTGAATGTTAATAATAAAAACAATGTTATAAGTTAATAGAAAATAATATTAACGACTTTTTTTAACCCATTGAAAAATTGAGGGGCCACGTTTTTTAAAACACCGCATCAAGCTGGACTGTCTGATCTAGAACCCCTCTGATCACGCCGTCCATTCTTTTTAATGCCGCATCACTTTCAGGCCGCCCGATCATTTTCCTTTTAATCCTGGTCGTCCCATCCTTTTCTAGTTTTCTTCTTCCCCGCATCCCGCTTCTTCTTCCTCGCGCGCGCCCCAAACCAGTAGGTTTGGCCTCCATTTTTCTTCATCTAGGCCAGCGAGTGGACCCAACCTTGCTCAGTCCTTTCAAAATGTCAGCACTTCCCCTTTAATTCCCAGCCTCGTTTCCCTCGACGTCTCCCTGGTCGTAGAGGTCTCTATTTTTTTCTTCTTCATAAAAACCTCGGTTTGCACCAGAGTCAAGGGGAGTTTTTCACCCTGTTTCGTTGGACCTTCGGCCACCTCGTCGCCGCCTCTTGCACACCTCCTCTCCAGGATAAGGTTAGGGACAAGTTCTATTCAGTATTTTTATGCTTCTGTATATATAAATACATGTTATATATATTTTTTCTGTGTGTATAAACCCGGTGTAAACCCAGACCTTAAGGATCTCCATTTCAGCTTGGAGAACCAAACATGGGTGAAGGAAACTTCTTTTCTTTGTTTCCTTTAGTTTCAATAACCTATACATATTTATATAATCTTTTTATATAAATATCTATAAATATATATACAAGACCATATGAACCTATTTCTCCCCTTCCTAGAACAGAACCTGAGTAAGGGAGCCCTTCCTGTTTGTAAAATTTCTTTTTTTTTGTTTTGGGAAAAAACTCAGTTATAGATATATATACTTCATGCCTAGGTATATATATATATATATAATTATATAAAAGATTAAGACCCATTCGTATCAGCTTCCCACTTCCTGCATGAAGAACCAAACTGGGGAAAAGAACCTCTTGGGAATAATTTTACTTCGGTTTTGGTGTTTGAGTATACATATATACACTTCGTGTATATATATATATGTATAAATATATATATAATACATTATAAACATGGATACACATTCCTTTTATATGTATACTCCTTTTTCTTCAATCTTCCCTATGAAAATGAAGATTTCGGGTAATTGTATGAACATGTAAAATCATGCAAGTGTATGGAGAATATTGATATATATATATACATGTGATTATATCGATGTATATGTACATCAATATGCATATGGTATGAAGTTGGTTCTCTTGTTTTATAATTTATTACAATATAGCATGATGACTAAAATTTTATTTACCCAAAGGATTATTTCATGAAAAGTTCCCAAAATTATTTGTATACATGTTTACATGTATGATGAAGTTTAAGGGTTAGTTTGATGTCAAAATAATTCTTTCAATTTAAAATTTTCATTTATCACCATTCATGATAAATCAGGATTTTATTTTGTGAAAATGGGTAGTATTAATTCCTTAAACTTTTCCAAGTGTATACATGTATTCATATATATATACTAATGTTTATGGATCGACCTTGTTGTATGCAGAACTGATTTTATGTCAATAATGGTTTTATGGAATTTTTTTTCACATTTTTCTTTTATATAAAATAACTCCAGATGTTTTTACAAAACATTAATTTTGTTTAAGGTATAACATGAGAAATATTATTGAGCATGGTTTAATTTGGTAAACCCGTGCACATGTGTATACGTACCTAAATTTATATATATATAGGTATATATAAAACCTTATATCAATATGTTGTCTTCAAATACAAGTTCTTCCTATGATGTTTGCAATCTTTTCAAAGGAAAGGTCTTGTTATTCAATGTGCAAATGAGTTTTTACACAACTATAGATATATTCATGAAGTTTGCATAAATATATATATTACTTCTCAAGATGGACCTAATTGCACACTTTATATCCCTAACTGTAAGTATATTCACACAGTTTTAATTAAAAAACCACAATACCCATTTATCAGCGTGTGTATTAGTTATGAACGGACTTGTTTTAACATGGTATTATGATGCTTTGGATTGTTAAAGTGTTTATGTTCATTTCCTTAAAACCCATGTTTTCAATTGTTAAGAAAATTTATTACGTGTACGGATTTTCAGCATGCATGTCTTAGTTTTATTAATGATTGAACTGTCTTCAAGTTATGAATATGTATGTGAAAAGGGGGTTTGCATAAGAATGTATGAATGAAACCCTATGAATGAAAGGCCATGTCATGATATGTGAGGGATGTATTGGACTTAAATGTGATGGGTGCGCCCGGAATTATATAGCACTCCAATGCATTGGTTAAAGTTAGAGTCTCATGAGACGTTATGTGCGACGGTCTTGGCGGTTAGCCTTGTCTTGTGCTTTTATGTGAGACGGTCTTGGCAGTTAGCCTTGGCTTGTGCTTTTATGTGCGACGGTCTTGGCAGTAAGCCTTGTCTTGTAATTTCATGTGTGATGGTCTTGGAAATTGGCCTTGGCTTGTGTTACTATGGGAAACGAGATTGGCGGTGTGCCTTGACCCGTACTAAGTTATGTTTTAAGATCATGACACAAGGTCCTGACAAGTCTAGGCATTATACATTCCTTCTACATGTAATGATAAATGGTCAACCAGGGTATAGTCCAACTAACAAGACATCCCCTAGTTGATAATTCCCTTTAATATGAGAATGAAATCATGAGATAAGAGTTGTAATTCATTGGTACGTTGTTATAAGACTTTTATGTTCCCATGAATCATGTTATGAATATTTTCCCTGCTTACTCACAAATTTTTAGAACTGATGTAATATTGGTTGTAAATTATCCATCATTTATTCTTCACATGCTTGCACTCTCTGATTCATGTCTTCTGTAAAGCTTCTTTTAAGTATGTACTTCTCCACCATGCATGTGGTTTTCAAAAATGTAGGATTTACAGGTTTTATGAAAAGATAATGCTTTGTTTTAGTAAAGTGTTTTGTTTTATTCAAAATGACTGCTTTTAGAAAGCATTTTCTTAAAATGTTTTCAAACCCCCTTACTGGGCATATTTTCTCACCCTACGTTTTTGTTTAAAAATTTTCAGGCATGGTTTGTGCTAATGAAGTTTATCAGAAGCAGCTGGTTTCACATAATCCTGAGCCTCGTGATCTTCTGTAGTAATGGGTCATGATATATTATTTGCAAATGTTGTAGTAAAATGTTGGTATATCATGTCTCATGAGGCACCCGGGGATCCGGGTCTTTACCGTTGGTATCAGATGATAGGTTCAAGCAACTCTAGAAAACCAGGTAGTATGAATATACCACTATGTTTGACTGAGTAAAAATGTTATAACTTTTAGATGGATGATGAAAATGTACCTACCGACCTACTGTCACTTCCAACGGAGGATCTAGAGAACATTGTATCTTTAGCTAGCCGTGAGAACTTTCTAAATTACGCCTGAATTCGCATGACATGTAAGCACCTGTATGAAGTGTCAAAGTCGCCCAAGGTGCTTATTCTTCACCAGAGATTGGGGATGGATTATCTCCTAATGATGATAAACCAATTTCCATCTTCTGCACGTCAGGTAAAGTACCATGAGGGACTCTTCTGAGCGTTCACAACTGGCAAAGAATTTGGCACGATGCTTGATAACCCCTTTCAAGAAGCTGATGCTGCCGGAGACCTCCGAGCGGCGTACCTATGCCAAATTTTTCACTACGGCTTCTGGGGCCTGTTAATGGACTTTGGGGTGTTGGAAGATGAGTCCACCCGATTGTCCCCTAAGCAAGAGGTGTATACTGATGTTTCCCAACTCCATACCCCTCATGCTAAACTCAGGAGGCGTTATAGCTGTTCCCATGAGTTTATCCCCATCTGTTCAGCGTGTGTGTGGTTTGAAGATATAGGGAGTTTTCCCACTCTTTGTGTTGTACGTTTAGTAAACTCAGGCTTTGTTATGTAAACATTTTCATAAATGAAGGTTTCATGTTTCCTTTCCTGCCTCTACCTTACCTATGTTGTTAAGAGTTTCCTTTCGAATGTTTTTTTTCCGATGGCTGGTGAAACGAACATCTCAACACTACCTGATGAGTTATTAGAGGTTATCATGATCAGGGAACACACGGTGGATTATCCATCCTTTCTCCACCTACGAGGGTCCTGCCAGCGTCTGCTCGATCTAGCAAACGATCCTGAGATTCTTCGTTTGTGTCAAGAGGATGATCCTGTTTTTCACCTTATCGCCACTACTCAACTCCCCTACTATAAGCAAAGGGGAAGATACTTTGAGGGTCTCTTAAAGTGTTTTACTCTGGCACAAAACATCTCTGCCAGAGCGTGCTTCCTCATAGCTTCCCAGGATGGCCATCTTAGTGCATCCTATATGTTCCAGGTCTTAAATTTCAGTCTCCTCAATCACATCATTCCCCTCGACTACCCCGAGCATGATGTGGCCCAGAGAGTTATTAGGGAGTTTATCTACTCGGATGTTTCTATGCTTTTCACCGCATGAGCCTCCCTTTGGAAGCCCGTGTGTAGTACACATGAGAAGGAGTTCAAGACGTACTGTTCGAAGTGCATCTGGGCTATGGAAACAGAAGAACAATGTGACAACTTTGGTATTCCGTTAACCAAGCCAGATCCCCTATTTCGGTAATGTTGTATGTCTGGGGTTTCTGTTTTTTCTTTTTATGAATAGAATTGCAAGGACGCAATTCATTGAAGGGGGAAATAATGTAACGACCCGAGAAACCGTGTTTTGAGTAATGAGAAGTTTGTTTTGAAATGTCACCCATTAATTGAAGAAAATATAATTTTATATGATAATGATAATAATAAAATAGAATAAATGCATCAAATGAATGAAAGGACCTTTTATTCAAATGAGTAACATCTCGGTGTCTACAACTCACAGCAATCTAACAAGAAGTTAAGCTAACCAAAAATCCTAATTAAAAACCTGATTACAATAATAGGGAGACCACTTTACCACCAGGACACCAAGAAGGCGATAAGGATTTCTGGAATCCATCAAAATAATCATGAGGATGGCCAAATCCACTGCAACTGTGATGAGCACCAAGGGAATCACACGAACCATCTCCTCTTTTCTCCTTTAGTCGCCTTGAGGGAGGGATACCATGAGACCAGACTTTTTATAAGAACACTGATTGGACCGTTAAAGATAAGAATGAATGTAATTTTATTTAATATTTATAGAATGACATCAATAATAATATTATTTATTTATTTCTTGTTTCCCTAAAATGCAAATTATATTTTTTGTTTCAAAATGGTGAAAATTAATATTATTTTTTTCCACTATTCACTATACATTTTTTTAACTTGAGAAATTAAACAATTATTTTAATTATATTGAATCTGATGGGGTTTTATTTTGTTTAATAAAATATGCACTCCAACTCTTGAGTTATATATGTTGCATCAAATTTTAAAATAATGAATTATATTTATCTCTAAATTAAATTTAAGTAATAATAATAACCCAAATGTTTGTAATTTGATCTTTTATTAACATCTTTGAGACATTGTCAAATTATGATTTACGTATGTATTTTATAATCTTAATCTTTGGATTAATGCACTCTCATTTTCGAATTTGAGAATAATTATGAATATTTATGTGTTAAATTCTTAATTGTATTAAATCTTCAATTGTGAAAAATTAAGATAATTAATATGTAATTCAATAAAGGAAAATAATATATATATATAAATATATATGTTTTGATAAGGATCAATTAATTAATATACTTATGTATTAAATGAACCATTGAACAATGAATTATCTTAAGATAATAAAAGTTAGATCAATAATTCAATGTTAATAATAAAAACAATGTTATAAGTTAATAGAAAATAATATTAATGACTTTTTTTAAACCCATTAAACAATCGAGGGGCCGCGTGTTTTAAAACACCGCATCAAGCTGGACCATCCAATCCAGCACCCCTCCGATCGTGCCATCCATTCTTTTTAATACTGCATCGCTTCTGGGCCTCCCGATCATTTTCCTTTTAATCTTGACCATCCCCTCGTTTTCTGGTTTTCTTCTTCCCCGCATCCCGCTTCTTCTTCCTCACACGCGCGCTGAACCAGTAGGTTAGGCCTTCGTTTTTCTTCATCTAGGCCAGCCAGTGGACCTATCCCGGCTCCCTCCTATCAACAAGTCGGCACCGCCCCTTTAATTCTCGGCCTCAGTTTCCCCGACGTCTCCCCGGTCGTAGAGTTCTCTGTTTTTTTCTTCTTCTAAAAAACCTCAGTTTGCACCAGAGTCAAGGGGAGTTTTTTCACCCAGATTCGTTGGACCTTTGTCCACCTCGTCACCACCTCTTTATCACCTCCTATCCATGATAAGGTAAAGGACATGTTCTATTCGGTTTTGTTTGTTATTCGGTATATATAAATGCGTGTTATATAAATTTTTTCTTTGTGAATAAACCCGGTGCAAACCCAGACCTTAAGGATCTCGCTTTCATATTGGAGAACCAAACAGGGGTAAAGGAAACTCCATTGCTTCATTTCCTTTAGTTTCAATAATCTATACATATTTATATACACTTTTTATATTAATATGTGTAGATATATATACAAGACCATATGAACCTATTTCTCCACTTCCTAGAACCGAAACTGAGTAAGGGAGCCCTTCCTGTTTGTAATGTTTTTTTGGGGAAAAACTCATTTAAAGATATATATACTTCATGCATAGGTATTTATATATATAATTATATAAAGGATTAAGACCCATTCATATCAGCTTCCCACTTCCTGCATGAAGAAAAAAACTGGGGTAAAAGAATCTCTTGGGAATTATTTTACTTCGGTTTTGGTGTTTGAGTATACATATATACACTTCGTGTATATATATATATAATACATTATATGCATGGATACACATTCCTTTTATATGTATACAACATTTTCTTTTCTATGACCTATGAAAATGGAGATTTCAGGTAATTGTATGAACATGTAAAATCATGCAAGTGTATGGAGCATATTGATATATATATATACATGTGATTATATCGATGTATATGTACATCAATATGCATAAGGGAAGAACTTGGTTCACTTGTTTTGTAATTTATTACAATATAGCATGATGATTAAAATTTTATTTACCTGAAATATTATTTAATGAAAAGTACCCAAAACTATTTGTATACATGTTTATATATATGATGAAGTTTAAGGGTTAGTTTGATGTCAAAATAATTCTTTCAATTGAAAATTTTCATTTATCAGCATTCTTGATAAATTAGGATTTTTTTTTGTGAAAATGGATAGTATGAATTCCTTAAAAATTTACAAGTGTATACATGTATTCATATATATGTACTCATGTTTATGGATCGACCTTGTTGTATGCAAGACTGATTTTATGTCAATAATGGTTTTATGGAAAAAAAATTCACATTTTTCTTTTATGTAAAAGAAATCCAGATGTTTTTACCAAACATTAATTTTGTTTAAGGTATAATAGGAGAAATATTATTGAGCATGGTTTAATTTGGTAAACCCATGCACATGTGTAAACATTCCTAAATTTATATATATAGGTATATATATAACCTTATATCAATATGTTGTCTTCAAATACAAGTTCTTCCTATGATGTTTACAAACATTTCGAAGGAAAGGTCATGTTATTCAAAGTGAAAATGAGTTTATACACAACTATATATATATTCATGCAGTTTGCATACATATATACATGACTTCTCAAGATGGACCTAATTGCACACTTTATATCCCTAACTGTAAGTATATTCACACAGTTTTAATTAAACAACCAAAATACCCATTTATCAGCTTGTGTATTAGTTATGAACGGACTTGTATTAACATGGTATTATGATTCTTTGGAATGTTAAATTGTTTATGTTCATTTCCTTAAAACACATGTTTTCAATTGTTAGGATAATTTCTTATGTGTACGGATTTTCAGCATGCATGTCTTAGATTTATTAATGATTGTACTATCCTCAAGTTATGAATATGTATGTGAAAAGGGTGTTTGAATAAGAATGTATGAATGAAACCCTATGAATGAAAGACCATGTCAAGATATGTGAGGGATGTATTGGACTTAAATGTGACGGGTGTGCTCAGAATTATATAGCGCTCTAATGCCTTGCGTAAAGTAAGAGTCTCATGAGGCGTTATGTGCGACGGTCTTGGCGGATAGCCTTGAAATGTTCTTTTATGTGCGACGGTCTTGGCGGTTAGCCTTGGCTTGTGCTTTTATGTGTGATGGTATTGGCGGTTACCCTTGTCTTGTGCTTTCATGTGCGACGGTCTTGGTAGTTGGCCTTAGCTTATGCTACTATGGGAAACGGGATTGGCGGTTTGCCTTGAACTATACTATGTTATGTTTTAAGATCATGACACAATGTCCCGAAAATTCTAGGCATTATACATTCCCTCTATATGTAATGATAAATTGTCAACTAGGGGATATTCCAACTAACAAGACATCCCCTAGTTGAAAATTCCCTTGACTATGAGAATGAAATCATGAGATAAGAATTGTAATTCATGTGGTAAGTTGCTATAAGACCTTTATGTACCCATGAATCATGTTATGAATATTTTCCCTGCTTACTCACATATTTTTAGAATTGAAGTAATCTTGGTTGTAAATTATGCATCATTTATTCTTCACATGCTTGCGCTCTCTGATTTATGTCTTCTTTAAAGCTTCTTTAAAGTATGTACTTCTTCACCATGCATGTGGTTTTAAAAAATGTAGGATTTACATGTTTTAAGAAAATATAATTCTTTGTTTTAATAAAGTGTTTTTTTTATTCAAAATGACTTCTTTGAGCAAGAGTTTTCTTAAAAAGTTTTCAAAACACCTTACTGGGTATATTTCCTCACCCTACGTTTTTGTTTTAAATTTTTCCTGCATGGTTTGTAGTAATGAAGTTTATTAGAAGCAGCTTGTTTCCTAGAATCCCGAGCCTCACGATCTTCTGTAGTAATGGGGCATGATATATTATTTTTAATTGTTGTAGTAAAATGCTGGTATATCTTGTCTCATGAGGCACCCGGGGATTGGGGTCTCTACAGGGAAACTATGCCCTCATTCGATAAAGTATACAACAGAAAACATTCAGACACAATAGCAGAAACAATCAACAGCATACAACAATTGAAGTGAACAGCGGAAGCAATGGATACATAATAATGATTCAACATGGTACATATGTTTATGGAAATCAATAAACAATCCAACGTGATGAAGTAAAACTGAAAACAAGTGCAAAATAAAAACAAAGTAAACACGTCATCATCGCAAGCCTCGGCTCGGTCCCATGCTCTTCACCTCCAGTGAATCAAGAGCCCGAAGAAGAAGGGCACCTGACCGTATCTATACCTGCAGTAACATAGTCTTCATGGGCCCTAAAACATGTCCAAAATAGGGTGTGAGATAAAATGACAGTAGGCAATCACCCAAATATCTGTGCCTAACAGTCATTGAATACATGGTAGTAACAAAACAAGAAGCAGTAAACATGAACACAAGCCGCTATAATCTACAGTTCTAACAATAGAAGTACACAAAAAAACTACCAGCAACAATAAAGAAAAAGGTAACCATCTGGGTAGCTCTCACATCCTAACCCCCATGGTTCAACCTATAAGTACTAGCAACCCTCAAGGAGGCACACACAGTCTCACCCCTCTGGTTCAACTACATGAATTAATAGACTCTCTGAGGAAGCACACACGTCAATTCCCCCTATAGTCTCGTATCGTACTAAAGGCTCTCTGGGGAAGCACTCAACGTATCATTCCCATTGTCGCCCGCGTCGAGGATCTATAGACTCTCTGGGGAAGCACACATCATCAATTCCCCCTGTGGTCTCGCATCATATTTAATGACACTCTGGAGAAGCTCTTACATCAATTCTCCCTTATGTCTACTAATCTAGGTTCTCACAGTCCTGAGTGAAAATAAACATGCTCAGCGCACGTGTATCATCCAAGTAAAGCTCAATAACTACTTGGCTACAATTCTAAGGCTCAATAGTAAAAAGTAGCAGTTCCACTATCCTACGACTAGGAATGGCATCTGAAAAAACACCTATCCGGCCAAACAAACATGGAAAAGAAACCTGAGCACAAAATAAATTACTCTATTTACAAGAATAAACCTCTACTACGACAATCAAGCAAAGCAGGAAAACAGCAGGGGAAAAACAGGAAACCCACATTTCCCCGCCCAAGGGAATTTGTGGAAATTTCGCAAAATACTCATTGACTTTCAACATAAAGGCACAAACCACCTACCTCGATCCTAGGAGATCGATATATGTCAAACACGACGATTTATTCCCCTTAGAACGTCGTAGATATGAGAAAATTCACAAACCGATCATCCCACGATAACTCTGAAACGAAGAGGAATCAGAAAATGAAGCTCAAGCAGAAGGAAGATCTTACCTCTATGATTCCAACACAATCGACCGTGCTTGAATCAGACAACGGACGAAGGGGCGGGAGCTCATCGAAGATTCGGCCGTACGGGTCACTTTAGGATGAAAAATACCTAGAAGGAGGTGTTTCTGTGCGTCAGGCATGACCCTTGTTCATTTAGTGAAAAAAAAAGAAAGTACACAACGTGCACTTTTAGTGTACATGGCTGGTACTGGGTCTTTTCCGTACTCCGCCAAAATCGGCCTCCATGTCACCCCTACACACCGTGTGTGTGACCTGGGCACGACCAGTACATGGGTTCGAGCTAGGGAAGAGTACACGACGTGTACTCAGATAGTACACAGTGTGTACTTTGAAAATTTCCAGAAATATCATTATTTTAAAAAACTCTAGAAAATGGAAAAACATACCTGAAACGATGATCGGGGTTCTTATAACATGCCTGTCGAAAGTTGAACAAGTGATGGTTCAGATTCAGATAGTGTTGAAGAGATTTCTTATATAGCTAGATGATTAAAGAAATTATATATAATGAAGAAAATTTTCAGAAAATCAAATTATAAGGGTACACATGACCAACGAGGTAATTGGAAGAGAGATTGGATGAAAGCTGATAAATATGAGGAGATAGTCTGTTATGAAAGTAAATGGAATGGACATGTTAAGGATGATTGTCCAAAATTAAAGTTTAATAAGAAATTTTATTATGAGGACAAAACATATAAGAGAGCTATAAAATCTATATGGAGTGATTCAGAAGACATCACTAGTGAGTCTTATGCTTCTAATTCTGAGGAAAATAATCATGCCAACTTGTGTTTCATGAATAAAACATCTATGGTAACACTTAATTCCCATATGAAAAATGATTATTATTCTGAGATTAAAAGTTATGAAAATGAAGAGGAGAATGTGTCTAAAGCTGAATTATTTGAATACTGTAATATGTTGGAAGATACATGTAATGAGCTGAATGACAATTTAAAATCATTGAATAAAAAATATGCTGTGACTAGTACTGTTAAATCAGATCTCAGTATAAAGAAGAAAAATAATTCTCACATGTTAAATAAGAATACTAAAATTAAATTTTTCAAATAAAACCATAGAAAAAAACATATAGAAGTTCACGAATGGAACGAATACTCTAAATCAAATTCATAGAAAACAATTAGCACCAATGTATATGTTTCGGTGCGGATGTGCGTCGGGTTACGCTATTCCGCCAGGACGCGTTCGCGCGTGCACCCGTCAACCCGAGGGGATGGACGCGCGGCTTGTGGTCCCGCAGTCCCGCTTTCCAAGGGCGGGCGACATCCGTCCCTTATTCAGGGGCGTCTGCTCCTTGATCAAAACCGGGATGATGGGATGTCGGCTCCTCCTTCCTTGGACGTCTCCTCGGAACTCGTCACCTAATCCGGGTCTCCCTCATAGACTTAAGAATGTTCGGGAATCTCGTTCCCGGCACCATATCTTCATGGACACCGGTTAATTACGCTGCTTCCGCCCGGATGTTCCAAGGAGTCTGGGCGGGGCAGCAACCTGCGGTGAGAAGGCCGGGTGGCTCTGGGTGCTGGGGGCGTGTCGTAACACTGCGGCTCTGCACGTCTGTCTTCCGTCCCTAATAGGGCTTCTCGAAGGCATGATGGCCTGAGGCATCCCGTACTGGGTGCGGGGAACTGTGTCACCTGAGGTTTTCCTCAGCTTCCCATGTTTAACACGGGGTATGCCGCGAGTTTAACGTCCAGCGGGGACGGCATCAGACCGATCAACACGAAAAGTGGATCAGATGACAGAACCCCTTGCGGGGAACCTCCGACGCTGGGGCCAGCACATGGGCGGCTTCCCAAGTAACGTGGAGTGGAGTGAAGTGGCATGACCCCACCGGGATGTGGCGGCCCGGGTAAGGATCAGGATGGATGATGGAGTGAAGAGCTTGGACCCCAGAGGGGCTTCCTACGTACCGCGCGTTAGCACGGATCAAAGTCAACGTAGTTCGGGTATACAGTTTAACGTCATGCTGGACGTCGGCAAGCCGACTCACGAAGAGGTCGAGGCCGCCGGGCGGAGGATTGAACCGAACCACCTCGCACAGAGGGGGATGGAACGGCCGGGTGGATCACAGTTTCACGTCATGCTGGACGATAAAAGGAGAAATGGAAAAAGGGGGGCTGTGGGGAGGCACCGTGGAGATACACACGGGCAGTCTCCCACAGGGGCGGATTCATAGGTGAATCGACGCAAGCGTGAACCCTGGAGGGGTCCACTGATGGACGAACCGACGTAAATACGACCGGGACGACCAGGTGGCGGGCTTGGACCTCAGGGAGGCTTCCTACGTACCCTGTATAGAAGACAGGGATCAAAGTCCACGTAGTTCATTCTGTCAGGACTTACGCACTTGAGGCAGCCCGGATGCAGCAAAACTCAGTTGGAAGGGACTTGGACCGAAAGCAGAAGAAACCTCGATCCCAGTCATACCCTCTACTGGCTTCGGCAGTGGGGAGGCGCAATGGAGATACACATGTGCAGCCTCCCACGAGAAACTAGGGGTTTGTAATACCCTGCCCCCGTAGGGAAAAGCCACTCCAATTAAATCGTCCCAAAAGCGGGACAATCCCGACATCCCTGCAGAGACGAGCGGGTGGGGGCCACGTCCAAACCGGGGGAGACCCTGCGTGCAGAGCACGGGATCGGATGAAGCGGACGTTTTAACGTCTTGCCAGACGAAGTACAGTTTAACGTCGTGTGTTGAGGACGAGGCGGACGGTTTAACGTCTTGCCGGACGAAGTACAGTTTAACGTCGTGTGTTGAGGACGAAACACTTGGCAGTTTAACGTCTTGCAGCGCGGACGATGGGGGCTAGGAAGTTTAGCGTCGTGCAGCTTGGACGGATGTGCATTTTAACGTCATGCTGGACGTATGGGCAGTTTAACGTCATGCTGGACGAGTCTGCAGTTTAACGTAATGCTGGACGAATATGCAGTTTAACGTCATGCTGGACGTATATGCAGTTTAACGTCATGCTGGACGAATATGCAGTTTAACGTCATGCTGGACAAATATGCAGTTTAACATCATGCTGGACGAATATGCAGTTTAACGTCATGCTGGACGAATATGCAGTTTAACGTCATGCTGGACGTATATGCAGTTTAACGTCATGCTGGACGTATATTGCCGCCGATGGGTCCGTGTCACTTCGCACGAGCCTGAAAGGCTGCACGGGAAGACAGCGCACGGTTCGGGCACCCAGGATGAGGATCATCGGGCGCCACGCAGGCGGGTACCCTCGGGGGGTCAAGGGAGGCGACCCTGGCGGGTTGCGCGCAAAAGAGGAGCTTTGCGCGCAAAACCGCGGGTCGGCGCGCAAAATGGCGGGCTGGCGCGCAATTGGGCCAGCGCTTCGCGCGCGGATGGTTGGGATTGCGCGCACCAGGCTTCAGATAGCGCGCGGGGGCAACGGCTCATTCTCTAACGAATGGCCACTTTGAAAATGGGGGGTGCGCGCAATCGGGTCGGATTGCGCGCACCCGGGGGCAATTGCGCGCAAGAGGCTTCTTATGCGCGCAAAGGCCTTCGGGTTGAAATTTATTCAAAGGAAAGGAGTCAAGGGGATTGCGCGCGAAGGCGGACCCCAAGGCTCTATTGCGCGAAAGAAAGGAGGTTACCTGAAGATCGGCATTGCGCGCGGAAGGGGTTGGATTGCGCGAACGAGCGACGCTTCGGATTCTAGCAACCTTCAAAACGTCGGGGGTCGCCTTATATTTATAGGCAACCCCGGGCGCGGAATCCGGTCTCGGGCGCGCAATTCGCTTCGCGGGCGCGGAATCAGGACCCAGCGCGCAAAAGGCGTCGCGCAGGCCGCGGGCGCGCAAAATAGCGCGCCTGCCCAGCGCATTGCGCGCATCCCGGGAGGATTGCGCGCCGCGGCTCGACTTTGCGCGCGAGCCTCTGAAATTTCGCGCAAGTCCTCCGGGCCCTCCAGAACGTGCCTCTGACTCCAAATATCACTTCGCTTTCCGCATCCGGAGCTTCGTTTGGGAACAACGGACTTTTCTGGCGTCTACAAAAGCCCCCCCTCGGAATCTGATCGGCGAGAAGTCGCAACGATCGGGTTCCGAGGGAGATGCCGGAATGCCGAAATCCTGGGCTGCGCGGGACTTAGGCACGCAAAAAGGGGCGCCGGGCGCGAAATTCGCCGCTGCGGTCGCGCAAAGCGCTTTCCGCGCAGCGCGGACCCGGCCTCGCCTATAAATAGGGGCCCTGGGTCCCGCGTTCCGTACTCTGGCCTTCCGCGCGATAAGCTCCAAAGCTCTCGTGCGCGAAATTGCCTCTTCCGGTCGCGAAATTCGCCCGATCGGCGCGCAAAACCATCCGGATTTCGCCTGTTTTTGCGCGAAAACCCGGAACTTTGCGCGACAGTCTTCCCAATTGCGCGCCGTCCACTTGGATTGCGCGCCAGCCTTCAAACTTCTCTACCAGCCTCGTCCGATCCCGCACGCTTCATCCCTTAACCCGCACGACTCCCGAAACTTCTGAGATGGCCGCACACAGAGGAAATGAGGGGGATGCCGCCACTCACAGGGCTGAGATGGCGACGAACGAGGAGGTTTACGGAGCCAAGGAGATTGTTTCCAACAATCAATCCTTGTTCGACTTACTGACGCCGGCCCAGAAGACATATCCCCTGTCGGACAACCTGCCGCTCTGGAACTTCGGCATCCTAGATGAGGTTCCGGTGCCAGGGTTCGAGATTGATGCGCCGCGGACCTGGGTGACCCGGGAGGACGAGCTTCTCCGCTATAACATCACCAACAATGGGCATCCTGCCAGGGAGACCAGACACTTGGATGTCTATGTCCTGAACCCGAGGACACGAACCATTGATGGGGGTGAGCCTGCTGCGGAGAATTCTCCAGCCCTCTACTCGAGCATATATCGCCAGAGCATCACGGACGACACCAAGGGCTGGCTGAGGGACTGGGACTTGCGGTCTGGGGGCAACTTCACCAGTGAGTGGGCCTGGGCGTTCTGGGTACGCCACACTTGCGATCACTTCACAGAGGAGCTGCGGTACATCGGCCTGTTCGAGGCGGTGTGGACGTCGCAGTTCCACTTCTACCAGCAGTCCGAGCTCGGGCAGGAGCTGTTCACCCGTTGGTCTCCGGATACCAACACCTTCCATCTTCACCATGGGGAGGTCGGCATCGGTCTCTGGGATATCCACTGCATCGGAGGTATCCCGCTGGAGGGCTACCAATACGATGAGTTCCTGCCACCGAAGAACACCTGGGAGGACAGGTCACGGACTCCCATCCTGACCTGGCATCTGCTTGACCTGGCTACGCAGCGGCTCGGGATCAAAGACTTCCAGAAGGACATAGCCTACAAGGAGTGGTTCGGCCAGTTTTTGGAGCATGACCCGGCGGTCAAGATGCCAGGCAGGGGGAAGCGGTGCCCGACCGCAGCTTAGAGGAGCCGGAACGGGTCGTACTGGCGGGTCCTGGAGACGGGTGACTACCGCTCATGGGGGTACCGCGTCATCGAGGCCCGGGACCCAAATGTCCGGTACGCGGCGTTCCTGGCCGCCTTTCTGAGTGGGTGGCTCCTGCCAGTGCGGGACGCGAGAATGGGCGTTCGCCCGGCGACACTGGCGATGGCAGGCGCTATGGCCGCCAACAAGAGATACAACCTCGGGGTCCCAGTGCTGGCGAGGCTGTATGCCATCCTGGGACGCATCTCACGAGGGGGGTCGCCACGAAGGATCTGTGGGCCCTTTCAGTTCTTCCACGGCTGGGTGGCTGCTCACCTCGGTGGGTACACGTTTCCAAACGCCATCATTCCTCCGGGCAACGGCCTGCGACCCTCCCTGCTGAACATCGCGGGGGTCGCTCCGATGACCCTAAGTGAGGAGGGCGTGCGGATCCGGATTGGCAATCATGCCAATTTCAACTTCAGCCCGTTCCCCACTCCCGTCGGCCAGATGATTGACAATGGGCAGGGTCCGCTGGAGCAGCATGAATACTTCCTGAACATGCGGGGCGGGGTGCTCGTGGCTCGGATCGACGGGAAGGTGATCTGCGAGCCTTACGTGCCGACCCGGTTCGCCAGGCAGTTCGGGTGCCTTCAACGGATGCCGAAGAGGGTATTTACTGCTGTCCGGGAGGAGACGAACCCTGGCGTCCTTCGCCAGATGTGGCTGATGTTTGCCGCTTTCGGCTCTGGCGACGTCATCACTCTCCCTCCTACCGGAGTTGACGCAGGCTTGGCAACCGAGTACGCCGAACACTGGGCCATCGCGTACCCCGAGGGGATTTTGCGGAAGCTAGTTCGGCGGCTCGAGGTTACCCGTGCGGAGACCGGGCGTCAAGGAAGGAGGCAAGGCGCCGCCACACGGGGGAGAACGGAGGCGCGCCAAACAGCGGAGCTGGCGCGGGCAGGGACTTCGGCGGCGGGCACATCGCGAGCTGCCGCCACGACCTCAGCGCCCAGAGAGGGGGCACGTGCGGTGGTCGATGAGCGGCCCGGGAAGCAGGTGAGACGTCTGCTCGAACCTTCCCATGATGCGGTCTTCCCGGCGCTGTGGTCGGCCTGGATGACTCTGCGGCAGTCACTGGGGACCGACGCCATCTGGAGAAAGATACTCAGAGAAGGAATCTATCTGCCAGAGGTCGGGCGCCTCCAGATTGCCGACAGAGTGGAATTCAACCGTCAGTATGCGTATCTGACGGCCATGGACGAGTACGCGCGCCAACGTGGTCAGCGCGCGGAGCCATCCCTTCTGGTGAAGGTGATGCTCGGTCTCGAGCCCGCTCCGGAACAGATGCCGCCGGAAGAAGATGACAGTAGCGACTCCGAGGAGGAGGAGGAGACGGGGGAGGATGAAGGCTCCGAGGGAAGGTCCCATCGGGGGAGCCCACGGGAGAGCGGCGAGGTGGCCGGCTCTGACAGCGTTGATGTCACTGAGCTCCTCGAGGTCCGCTTCTATCCCTACTCAACTTGCTTCATCCATTCTCTTATGCAGCTTCTAACCCGTTTCTCCATCCTTCTCAGGAGCACACGGATGTCGGTCAGGCGTCCTCAACAGGAGTAGGAGAGGCGCCAGCAGGACAAGGCGGGGGCCAGGCACCCATTATCGAACTGACAAGCGCTAAGGGGTCCCCTGCTGCAACTGTTCCTGCGGCGACCGGGATAGCGGAAGACGACGCTCCGAACTCCCGTAAGTCTCCCTACTTTACTGCTGGTGCTTGCCGTTGACGATCCGTGACTAACCATGGCATGCCCTGCGCAGTGATCTCAACACTGGAGGCTCATCGGGTTGCCGAACCCGGGCCATCCACGAGTGGACCGGTGGCAGACATGCCGCCTGCTCCGGAACAGACTTCCCAAACCGAGCCGACCCCACCAACTGCTGATCAAGGGGCTGCGGACGTCGGCGGTGCTGCCGTCGGAGAGAGGTTGGGGGCTGACGAGGGTGTCAACGCCGCTGGGGAGAGAGAAGAAGGTCGCCCGGATGTTGGGGAACCTATCCCTCGTGAGGACCTCCCAGGGGCGGACCCTGCAGCAGACCTGCTGGCTGCCTTCCCTGCCTACCGGCCTGCCGATCCCGAGGAGATGGACGACGCAGACACGGAGGCGGTCGAGGAGAGCCGGATAACGCGCTGTAGGGGGTGGAAGTGCATCCAGCGCTTCCTCAAGCGAGACCTGTCGGAGTGGCTGGGGCGCATGGGATCACTTCAAACCTGGCTGCGCTTTCTGTGCGCCGGGGGAGCTGATGCTCAACGCCTCCATCTAACGGTCCGTGATTTCATGGCCGAAAAGATGCGCGAGAGCTGCCAGCGTGCCGACGTCACACAAAGTCGGGACATGTCGGAGAGCACGTGGGCGCTCCTCGCGGCGGAGCAGGAAGTTCGGCGCCTCGAAGGGCAGGCGGCAGAGAAGGAGGCCTTCGTCGCAACGTGTACCGAGCTTGTGGAGCAACTAGCAGCCCAGCTGGTTGACGCTCAGGTATAGTTGACGGAGGCGGGCCAACAGATGGTCACAATTCAGGTCGAGCGGGAGCGTGCACAGGCCAGAATCGACGAACTGCGCGCTGCGGCTGCCGACGAAGAAAGGGCACGCAGAGAGCGAGAAGCAGCTCTGGAGGCCACCAGCCAAAGGGTAGTGGCATTGGAAAGACTCATTCAGCACGCTAATCCCTAAGGGCTTTGTTTTGCCATTCCCAAAACTTTTGCTTCCGCTACTTTGATCCATCTGTATGAATCAATATATTTATCTGCATCTTTTGGTTTAACATGCTCAACCACAATTCGTTGTCTTGCGGGAGTGTTAACCAAGCATCAGGCATCCATAATTGGGCCTGGATTGCTGGAGAAAAGAGGGAGGTCATTCCTAGGAAAGGAGACCTCAGACCTAATCAATGTATCATCCCCCCAACTTGTTCCAACACACGAGCGGGACAACGCTAGGGGCGTTGAGATTTTATCTGAACATAGGGAAATGAGAAAGGGTGAATCGCGTGTCCCGAATCCAGACACCCACAACGGTTGGCCTTCCAGGAAATGCCCAAGACGGTAGGCGGACAGTGGATCGACCATAACAACTGCAATAGACGGACCGAAAAAGGTCATCATTCATATTGCAGGAGGCGGACCACATGTCATCATGAATACCGCTTTGGGGTTCCTTCAGACACAAGGGTGGAAAATCCAGATCAACAGGGCATGCGAAGCGTGGGGCGAAGTGACGGTTTGTTCGGACAGAATCCAATGCTCTCAAAATTGCGCCGCCGTGGAGAAAGTGTATTAGGCGGACGCACTAATCTGGCCGTGAATCACCTCAATCCTCAGACAGCACCCCTCTGACGAGGAAACCGTCGCTTCTTATCCTTGTGATGGGGCATCCCGAGCTGAATTGGGGAGAATATCACAACTGCACCACTCTACCAGAAGCCATGCCAGACGGCCGGCGACGAGGAGGGGCGGGACTTAACGATCCCTGAGGCTGGACCCGAGTCGGAATGCCCGGGCGTTCCTACGTACTCCATCAGGCTGGAGATCAAGCCACACGTAGTTCTGAGAGTGCAGTTTAACGTCATGCAGGACGTAGGACCCCATTTGGGGAGATCTTAGTTTAGGGTCGTAGAGCTCGGACCATAGGGGTAGATCTTAGTTTAAGGTCTTAGAGCTCGGACCACAAGGGTGGATCTTAGTTTAAAGTCTTAGAGCTCGGACCATGAGGAGAGATCTTAGTTTAAGGTCTTAGAGCTCGGACCATAAGGAGAGATCGTAGTTTAAGGTCTTAGAGCTCGGACCATAAGGGGAGATCTTAGTTTAAGGTCTTAGAGCTCGGACCATGAGGAGAGATCTTAGTTTAAGGTCTTAGAGCTCGGACCATAAGGGGAGATCTTAGTTTAAGGTCTTAGAGCTCGGACCATGAGGAGAGATCTTAGTTTAAGGTCTTAGAGCTCGGACCATAAGGAGAGATCTTAGTTTAAGGTCTTAGAGATCGGACCATAAGGACCTCAAAGCACGCCACATCGTGGTCATATCCCCTGGATATGCGAAGATGCACTGAGGGATAGTGTCAAGAGTGTCGAGGTTTCGCCTGGCCGGAATGGGAGGTGGAAAATGTGAATCATGCGGCCATTCATTCAAGGACTGGAGGCACCGGAGTAACGATATGGGAGTACTGCCAACCGTGGTGGAAAGGCAGCATCAATATCGCACTAACCGTTGGTGGAATGAGGCAGAAAACGAGCATCGACCGCTCAATCGCAGGATTCATATCGATTTGCTGCCCGAGGCCATTGGGGGTACCGGCCCGAGTCGGTGGGAGAGCACTGAGGCATTGTGTCCGAACCGTTCACGGGGGCTCCACTCAGGGCGTAGACGATGGGTCCGAATGAAAGGGAGCACGAAGCCTGAAAAGCGGAGGAAACCTGACCAAGCTGAACCTGACACTCCTGGCAATAAACCAGAGTACTCTTGACACCGGTGGACCACGACAAGGGGTCGGGGAACACGCCTTGAGGGTGACCTGAAGGCGGCGGATTCCCCAGAGAAGGGGGAATCTCTAAGAGGTGGGGGGCTGGACCCGAAGTTTCAAACATCCGGGCGTTCCTACGTATCTCATAAGGATGGGAATCAAGCCGCACGTAGTTCTTGAAGCGCGGCGCAACACAATCGGGCACCAGCGCGGGGAAGAGTGCGGGTCTGACCCTCGCACACAGAAGGAGCGGCATTTGATATTTCTTGTTTGTCCTTAAAGATGAATGGTTTTTCTTTGTGCGGCGACATTCCTGTGATTGAGAAATCTCTGGCGTCGCCACAATAATCAAGCCATGGAAGGCATTGATGAATGGCGTGGTCATTAACCAGCGCCCAACATGAGTGCCCCCCGAGGAGGACATCACGATGGAGTGCCGTTTCTCGTCGGGCGGCCAAGACGATCACAGTTTACGGTCGTGTGGTAGGACCAGACAACACAGTTTAAGGTCGTGTGGTTCGGACCATGGAGGAACCCGCTTATCGCGGTACGGCGGACACGGCGGAGGTGGGAACATACCCAGCCCTGTGGTCACGCACGATTCCAGGAGAAGAGTCTTGGGATAGGGGTCTGCGTATGTCCATCACCCGAGGGGCAGAGATGCTAGCCTCCAGATATACTGGGCCCAGAACGCAATTGTTCGGGCGACTCCCTCCTCCTTATGGGGACGAGGGTCCAGCTACGCATGGCCCTTAGGGAGGATATCCGCATATATCCTTGGTGCTCAGATCATGGGAGCCTCGAACGACATCATTACCTTGGTTGGTCTGCCTAACGTGTAGAGGTGTACTGGAGGTCAGTATGAAGAGAGTGTCGAGATTCCACTACAACGCACAAAGGCAGAGTGTGATGAGGACTGCACAACCAATGTTCAGAGCCTGAAAGAGCCGACATGGCGATCAAGGATGTTGCTGACGCATTCGCAACACAACATCCGATCGCGTCAGCCTAAGACGGGGCAAGCAAACGAGCATCAACCGCTCAATCGCAGGATTCATATCGATTTGCGGCCCAAGACCCGCCGGTAAATCGACCCGGAGCGGTGGGAGAGCACTGAGGCATCGTACCCAAACCGCTAACGAGGATCCCTTTGAGTGAAGGATCGAACAAGAGGAAGCGCGGGGCCTGACAAGCAACACAGGACTTGTCGGGATTGAATCTGACACTACGAGTCATAGACCGAAGCACCCAAAGCATGTTAACAGATCTCCGGAAAGGGTCAGAGGACTCACCCTGAGAGCAACCGAAGGGGGGCAGATCCCCGTGATCAACCAAGAGACGGGGCTGGACCTGAAACATAAGCGTCCAGGCGGTCCTACGTATCCCATAAGGATGGGAATCAAGCCATACGTAGTTCTTGAGAGGCAGTTTAACGTCATGCAGGACGATGAGGGGTGTGAGGTAGTCCCACACACGGGGGAGGCGTACGGCACGGCCAGTAGACCAACGCGAATGAGGACATAATCCCCCGCTCACGCGATACGCCTCGCACAAAAAGGGGGGAACTTGGGCGAGAGGCCCAACGCGGGATAGAGATTCCCGGGAAATGGGGCTGGGCCTGAAACATGAATGTCCAGGCGGTCCTACGTATCCCATAAGGATGGGAATCAAGCCACACGTAGTTCTTGAAGTGCAGTTTAACGTCATGCAGGACGAAAAGAGAGAAAAAAGGAAGGGGGGAGCAGAAGGCATCCCCAAACGTGGGGGGGCGTACAGCGTGACGAGCAAACCGACGTGAATGAGGGCATAGCCCCGCGCTAACACCATACGCCGCACACCTGGGGGCAACTGGGCCAAGGGCCCGAGATGGGATGGAAATTCCCAAAAGATGGGGCTGGGCCTGAAACATGAAGGTTCAGGCGGTCCTACGTATCCCATAAGGATGGGAATCAAGCCGCACGTAGTTCTTGAAGTGCAGTTTAACGTCATGCAGGACGAATGCTGAACAGTTTAACGTCTTGTAGCTCGGACGTAGTGCAGTTTAGCGTCATGCAGGACGAAGCACTTGGCAGTTTAACGTCTTGCAGCGCGGACGAATGCTGAACAGTTTAACGTCTTGTAGCCTGGACGAATGCAGTTTAACGTCGTGCAGGACGTAGGCACACTCAGGCAAAGTACTGCTTGAGGAACCTAGCGTTGGTGGGAGGAGTGACACGCTCACCATCCATAGTCGCTAGGGAGTACGCGCCATTGGGATAGACCTTGTGGACAACAAAGGGTCCCTCCCACTTGGGCTCCAACTTGGGCGGCTTCCTGCCGGGGATCATTGGCGCTCTTAGGGCTAGCACTAGATCACCCTGCAGGAAGGAGCGGAGGCGAACCTTCTTGTTGAAAGCTCGAGCCATTCTGCTTTGATGCCTCTCCAAGTTGTGCAAAGCGCGAAGTCTATTCTCATCCAGTGCTTCCAACTCGACTAGGCGGGCTTCAGCGACTCTGTCCGGCGCTTGCTGGTCGTAGACCGCAGTGCGCAAGGACGGCAACTGGATCTCGATGGGCAGGACGGCCTCAGCTCCATACACCAGGGAATAAGGGGTCATCTGGGTGGAATTGCGAGTCGTCGTCCGATAAGCCCAGAGGGCGTTGGGGAGCTTGTCCGGCCAACTCTTCTTGTTCTGACCAACCATCCTTTGCAGAATGTTAGAGAGGGTTTTGTTAGACGCCTCGATCTGTCCATTCGCCTGCGCATGATAGCGAGATGTATGGTTCGAGCGAATGTTATACTTGGCGTACAACTTTTTCAACTCGGCTGCTCGGAAATTGGTTCCGTTATCCGT
The DNA here is from genome assembly GCA_963277665.1 of Viscum album. Taxonomy (NCBI): domain Eukaryota; kingdom Viridiplantae; phylum Streptophyta; class Magnoliopsida; order Santalales; family Viscaceae; genus Viscum; species Viscum album. The sequence goes on from OY728145.1 coordinate 1,899,523,755, forward strand.
GAGGATAGCGTGAGGCACTCCAAATCGATAGATGATGTTGGAGGTCACGAAGTCAGCGATCGAACATGATTTGACCTCTCTGAGCGGAATCGCTTCGGCCCATTTGGAGAAGAAGTCCGTGGCGGTCAGAATGAACCGGCACTGGCGAGCTGTCGCCGGCGGGTAAGGTCCCACAACGTCCAGACCCCAGACTGCAAAGGGCCAGGAATACCTTGTGGTATGGAGAGGCTCCGGCGGCCGATGCACAAAGTTCGCATGAACCTGGCACGCATGGCACCTCCTGGCATACTCGACGCAGTCATGGATCATAGAGGGCCAGAAGTATCCCAACCTCCGAATCTGGTGGGACAGCTTCGGCCCAGTATGGTGGGCGCCACACGAACCAGCATGAACCTCTTGCATGACTCGTGGGATCTCAACTCCCTGAAGGCAACGGAGGAGAACACCATCAAACCCGCGTTTGTAGAGGATCTGCTCCAGGCCGAGACTGCTCTGGAGGACGAACTGCGATGCGCGGCGTCGAACTCGCTCGCGCTCGGCCCGATCCGATGGAAGAATGCCATGTTGGAGGTACTCAACCAAAGGCGTCCTCCAATCAGGGGCTGATCCGACTGTCATGTCTGGGGTACTCGGGGCTCCGGGCAGAGGGGCAACCGTGGTGAGATTACTTACCAACGGGCCGCGATCTTCTTCCGGGATAACGGGAGCGATGAGCCTGCGGCGCGTCACGCGAACGATCAGGTTGTCCTGTTCAGGCTCCGCAAGTGACGCAGCGAGGCTGGCCAAAGCATCTGCTCGACCGTTCTGCGACCGGGGAACATGGACAATTTCCGGCCGAGAAGGGAACCGGGACATCAGAAGGAGGGTGCACTCCCACAATGGCACAAGTTCCGGCTTCCTGACAACGTAGTCGCCATTGATCTGCTTAACGACTAGCTCGGAGTCCCCTTTCACACACAGACGGGGCACGTCGATCTCGAGAGCCAACTCGAGGCCGGTGATGAGGGCATGGTATTCCGCCTCATTGTTGGTACAGCCCTCTGACAACAGGAAAGAGTATGGCAGCACGGCTCGCTCCGGGGTAATGAAGACGATGCCCAAGCCCACTCTGTTGAGCTTAGGATTATCGAGTCTTCTACCGGTGGGGCTCCGGGATGCACCATCAAAGTGCATCTGCCAGCATGGATTGGCTCGATCAACCGAGAGAATGGTCTCATCAGGAAAGCCTAGATCCAGCGGCTGATCCGCGAAGGTCGGGTGAGCGGCCAGAAAGTCTGCCAACGCTTTCCCTTTGATGGCCTTCTGAGACACATACCTGATGTCGAACTGCTGGAGAATCACAGCCCACCGCGCTAGGCGGCCAGTCAACATAGGCCGGCTCAGGATATATTTCAACGGGTCTACCCGAGAAACCAACTGTACCTCATGGTGCTGCAAGTAGTGACGTAATTTCTGTACGGCAAATACGAGCGCCAGGAAGCTCTTCTCGAGGGGGGAATACCTAACTTCCGCATCGAGGAGCATGCGACTGAGGTAATAGAGGCTATTCTCTGTCCCCTCGTTGTTCTTCTGGGCGAGAAGGGCACCCAGGGACCGTTCCAGGGCGGTCACATAAAGGACCAGCGGCTTTCCGGATACGGGCGGCATCAGGACTGGAGGTTGAAGCAGGTACTGCTTGATTTCCTCGAAAGCGGTCTGACACTCTTTATCCCATACATAGGTGGCACCTTTCTTCATAAGCCGAGAAAAGGGCTTACACTTGCCGGCCAGATTCGCGATGAATCGGCGTATATAGGCTAAGTGGCCTTGGAACCCTTGCAGTTCCCGGACGGTACCCGGGGGAGGCATCTGGCTAATCGCCCTGATTTTCTCTGGGTCGATCTCAATACCCCGGTATCTTACCACAAATCCAAGGAACTTTCCGGAGGTGACCCCAAAGGCACACTTCAACGGGTTCATCTTCAGGCAGCGAGACCGGAGGAAGCTGAACACTTTCTCAAGATCTTTGAGATGGTCCCGACGCTGGCGCGATTTGACAACCAAGTCGTCGACGTAGCATTCCACTAGCGTTCCGAGGATTGGCTTGAATATGCGGTGCATCGCCCGTTGATAGGTGGCTCCTGCATTCTTCAGGCCGAAGGGCATGACCCGGTAGCAAAAGGTACCTTGGGGGGCCCTGAAGGCAGTGAACTCCTCATCCTCAGGGGCCATCCGAATTTGGTTGTATCCGGAGTATCCATCCATGAAGGAGAGGGCTTGGAACCCTGCCGTGGCATCAATCAACAGCTCTGTCACTAGAAGGGGAAAATCATCCTTCGGACAGTGGCGGTTGAGATCGCGGAAGTCGATGCAGACTCTAATCTGCCCGTTCTTCTTCCTGACCGGCACAATGTTGGCCAGTCATTTGGGGTACTGAACTTCCCTCACGAAGTTGGCTTTGATAAGCTTGTCAACTTCGGCCTCAACCATGGCACCGTGGGATGGGTGCATCTTCCTGGGAGGCTGCTTGAACCCGCGATGGTTCGCCGGGAGACCAAGGCAGTGGACGGCTACCTGAGGATCTAGCCCCGGCATCTCGTCATAGCCCCAAGCGAACACATCACGTTGCTGCCTGAGAAAGTCCACGTACTGCTGCCGCTCCTCAGAGGGCATGGCGGCACTAACCAATGTGGGTCTTGGATCGGCCTCGGTTCCAAGGTTCACCTGTATTAACTCATCGACCGTGGCGGGGACGCCCTCCTCAAAGGCTGGGGGTGCGTCTTCCATATCCTCTCCACTCGGGGAGGGATCGTCCACGGGAGAGACTGCGTTGGAAACTGCATTGGGGCTACCAGATCCTGCTGGGCCACTGGTGCTGGCGCGGGCGGTCGCGGCCATCTCATCAGGAGACTTGCGGACCGTCAAGACCATGGCGACGTCCAACCGGTGAATCGGGAGGACGTAAGCGTCATCCAGACTTGCCCAGGGATCGCTTGCAACAGCGACAGGCTCAACCTCACCTGCCAGGATCTGCTTATCCTTGCTCTTGTAATAGTCCGCGTCCAGATAGCAGGCTTCACACGAGGCAAAAGGAGAGGCATCTCCTTGAAGCGCACCTACTCTACCATTAAGGGAGTATTTGAGGCATTGGTGGTATGACGAGGGAACCGCTGCGTGAAGGTGAAGCCATGGCCTGCCCATCAATGCGTTATACGCAGTGTCCTGAGAGACTACCATGAATTCGGTGTTGGCAACCAAATCACCGAACTGGGTCTTCAAACGTATCTTGCCGACCGGGGTTTGCTCGGTGCGGTCGTACCCCTGGATCCTGAGGTCGGAGGGAATCAAGTCATCCTCAGACAACCCCAATCTCCGGAGCGTCCGAGTTGGAATCAGGTTAATCCCGGACCCCGTGTCGACAAGACAGCGCCGGACTTCAAGGCCATTGAACTGGCCAGTGACATACAGCGGACGAATTTGTCCCTGTATAGGAGGGTCCTCATCCTTACCAGAGAACGAGATAACTGCCTGACATTCGGCGTCCTCGATCGTTTCGGCGTGAAAGGCCTCTGCGGCCGCAACCTCTGTCTCAAACTGGAGGGGGCTTTTCAGGGCTTCAGCGAGTGCCTCGCGCATCTCAGATGACATGCATAGAGCCTCAAGGATGGAGAGCCTTGCTGGGATGTCGGCCAAGTGCTTCTGGACATCATACTTTTTGGCCAAGCGCGAGCCCCTGGTTGCAGGAAGTTGCTCTGCGGTTGGTGGCATGACGGGCCTTGCCGGTTGGATCGGCGGCCGACTGGTACTTGGCGCATCTCGCTGTTCACTGGTCGCAGTCCGGGAAATGGTCACCGTACTGGAGTCAGGAGGCCGGGATGGACTCGTGGCAGGGCGGAGCTGGTCGCGACGCGGCTGAGGCGGTTCTGCCTGGTCCCACACCACAAACAGTGGCGGAGGCGAATCCGTCATCCCCGAATGGGGGGCCTGCGCACGCTGAGCTCGATCTTGAGCCTGCCGCCTAGTCTCAGTGGCGTGCACGGCCTGGCTGGAGGTACCAACGGCTGTGCCCCGACGACTCCTGTTGCTGCGGTTCTTCCGACGGTGGCGACGACCGGGGACACTAGGGAGGTCCACCTGGTGTTCTTCAACATCGGGAACCGAAAAGGGATTTACCAGCTCGACGGTGTTAACCGAAGCGTACCCAATACCGTCATCGGACGAATCATCCATCACCGGGCAGATCCGAGGAGGGACCCCCATCTCCGGGGGCATGAAATCGCCGAGAGTACGGGATAGTGGCGGAACTGGCGGGGCGCGTTCTTCCTTCTTGCGCCGCCGCCGTTTGCTCCTCTTGGAGGAGGCAGACTGGGACGACGATGCCGAAGCAGCACCCGCAGATTCTGGGGGCTCAGGCTGATTCAAGCGCGCACGGATGATTCCATGGGCGCGAATGATCGTCTTGCGGGCCATCCAGTTATTGTACTTCTGGGGTCCGCGGTTGGAGACCAGCTGCCATTCGTCCTCGTTGCCACTATCGTCATCTGATCCCACGAACACGCCCGCCACTTGTGTCGGAGCTGGGCCCAACCTGATTACATTGTTGTTAATCTGGTCTTGGAGCCAGTCCTTAAACACATAGCACCGCTGGATGGTGTGCCCCAAGGCCCGATGGTAGGGGCAGTAGCGGGGGTTATTCGTAAGATGTGCCTCCTCTGGCTTCCAACACTCAGGCAGTCGCACAATCCTCTGCTCCAGGGCGCTCCGGAAGTAACCGGGGACCTGATCCTCATGAAATGAGTAAGTCAGGTGTCGCGGGCCCCTGGGAGCGTGGTCTTGACGAGGGGCTGGAGGGGCCGGCCGAGGAGGTGAACCCTGATTATCTCTCCTGGGTTGCGGCGGTACATTACGCGGAGGGGCCGGCCGGTTCTGAGGCTGCCGCTGCTGGGCCGGGAACTGAGCCCGTGGAGGCGGATTCCTGTGAGGCTGTGGATCTGGTCTCACCGGCAGCAGTTCCAATGGCCTGGGGGCCTCTATCTGGGCAACAGAAGCGGGCTCAGCCCTACTGACTCTCCTTGCAGGAATCATAGGGGGCAGCGGGTGTGCCTGGCTGGCCTGTTGCAGGGCTTCCTCAAGACGTTGAGCTTTGTCTGAGAAGTCCCTGAACCCTCCGGGGTAATTCTGAGTGATCAGGGAAGGGACCAGCTCGGTCTTGACGTTCCCGACGCACATTGTCAGCAACTGCTCCTGAGTCAATGGCATGTCAAGGGAATACGTGAGACCCTTCCATCGGGCGACAAAGTCCGCGACTCACTCATCAGGCCTCTGCTTGCACTTGAAGAGGTCTGCGATACTTGTCTTCCGGGTCGTGGAACTGAACTAGTAGATGAACTGTCTACGGAGGTCCTCCCAGCTGGTTACCGACCCGACGGGGAGCTGGCTGTACCAGACAAATGCTGGCCCTTCCAGTGTCTGAACAAAGCAGCGAAGCTTAGCGGCCTCCTGCTGCGCCGGAGTCCCCAACATAGGCCCGCACCTCGAGTTGAAGTGGGCTAAATGCTGTGGCGGATCTCCAGTTCCGTTGAAGGGGGCGAAAGTGGGATTCCCGAATCCCGGAGGCACCGGCATGTCATCCACCCATGCTGGGTAGGTCTTGCCGTCCGGTGGGATCGCCACCTGCCGAGTCTCCAAGGCTTCCAAGCGGGCAATGAGTGCCGCCATCGGATCGTCCGGACATGGGTTCCAGTCCTGGCGAGGATCTCTAACCACGAGCGCATTGCATGGCCCTTCAATCGGGTCTTCAACCGGGTCGTCGAACTCGGCAGCTCGTGGGATGGCGGGCGGAGCGGCCCTTGGGGCAGCGGGAGGAATCCGAGCGGGATCTCTCAGGTAGTCACGCCGCTCGGGAGGGTGCGGCGAAACATACCGCGCCCTCTTGCCGTAGGAAATGGCCTCTCTCCTGTCGGCGAACACGGCGTAATCACGGTTGCCCGGGAGAGTCTCATCGAGGAGCGGTTTTTCCGGCCCCTGCTGTCCTGGCCTGGGATCACCGTAGTCAGGCCGCCGTTCTGCAGCGCGCTCGGCGAGGAGCTGGTCAACCAGCTTCTTCTGTTCGGCGAGCTGCTGACGTAGCGTAGCCTTCTCGGGATCCTCCTCTGCCCTCTGCATGGAGGCAGATGGGTCGGCGGGCCTTATAGCCTCGCTGTGCTCTTTTCCTTTGCTGACGTTTCGGCTCAACGTCAGTGCTTCAGTGGGTGCGGGGAGCCCCAGGAGGTTTCTCTGATGACGAGTAACTCTCACCGATGGATCTGACGACGGCTTGTCTTCGGGGGGGAAGCCCCCGTCGAGAAGTTCCAAGTCGTTCCCCTCTCCCGACAGGTCAGCCATATTGACCGTTCCTGTCCCTGGGGATATACCCTCAGGGCCACCCAGCGAATCGGGTTGTCGGCGGATCACACTGAAGCGTAGGGCAGCGTACTGCCCCCATCCACGGATATACACGTGGGGAGTGGCTTCCTTGATAACTTTGCGGAGTATGTGAAAACACTCAACGCATCGTTGTTGGAGGGCCTCGTGGTGCCCAAATGACCCGGGGTGCCGAACCGCGGGGAGCATGGCCAGGTCAATTTGACGGCACTGCTCACCAATATCCTCCAGGTGCGCTTGACTCCCGGGGTATGGCATTTGTAGGCGTTGAAGACAGGAGCGAGTCTCCCGGAGAGTTCGGCGGAAGCATTCGAACTCATCCGGGGTGAGCGATTCGGGTGCATCAAAGCCCGGTCCTGCGACTGGCCAAAACTTCTCAGGGAAGTGGCCCTCTGCAAGGACAGTCCAGAAGCTCCACGACTCAAACTCGGGACCCAGATCTCCTTGGTCCTCTTCAATGGCTGGGAACGGACGGGAAACTGGTAGTGGTGCCGAGGCGGGCCGCCGGGCTGACGGGCTGGCCGGCGGTGAATACGGCGAGCAGGCCGATTGGCCTCCATATCCCGGGCCGCCCTCTGAGGGTGGCGGTGCCCTGGCTACCACATCACGATAGGACGAGCCGGCGAGTGAACATCCTGCCGTAGCATCGGTGCTCGCCGAGGGCGCACCAAATCGTGGTTCGACCGTCGGTCCCCAGAAAAAGTCTTCGGCTTCTCTGATCGAGGCGGAAGGCACTTCCGGAGGGGCCGGTACCAACCACAAGCTTGATCCTTGGGGGTCTACCAGGCCCTCGTTACTCCGGATATACCTTCGGAGAGAAGCAGGGATCACATCGATCTCGCTCTCGGGGAGCACGAGGCTGACGTGCCGCATTCCTACCCCTGCCCTTGACTGGCGGGATTGGGGAAGGGGCTCTGTCGCCGAATCGTACTCCGCCTCTGAGTCAGAGAAGCAAACCGGTCGGATCTCTGTCCAGAATTCCGTAACATTCTTCCCTCGGCGTCGACGCCTTGCCTTCCTGCCCCTGGGTGGTTCTTCGGGGCATGGATGATCTCTGTCCTGGCGTCCTCCGGCCGCACTGGTGCTGGGGCCAAGAGGACTGGGCACCAAGGTGCGAGGGGCACCGGGACAGATATCAAAGGGGACGCGGGGAGAGATGATTCCGGGCAGGCCTCCGGGCCGGGATTGGAAGGTGGGATGACCCACGCCTCCTGGATCGGCCACACAGAGTAGATCCTGCCGGTGAATAGCGCTACCGCGAGGTGGTCCGCGGTGGCTACTGCCAGTGCCAGCAACCGGGAGAGTCGACCCAACCTGCCTTTGGGGCGGTCGGGGCCTCGATCCAGGTCGGGCATAGGAGTTCCCCTGCTCAGGATGCACAGAGTCCTGGCGACTGGAGCCAGCAGTGGCTCGGGCCAATGCGGCCGCTGTTGCTAGAGCCCCAAGGTGGGCATCCTCTTCTGCTCGTGCCCGACGTTGGCGTCGAGACAGACGAGTCGGGATGAGCGGCGCAGGCAGGTGGAGAGCCCGCTCTTCGACTGGAGAGGCCTGGCGGCGGTGTCGTCGTGGCCTGGCGGGAGTCCTTACCGTAGATCCCTGGAGCGAATCCCGAATAGGGTGATCCCGGGCATCTTCCACCTCATCCGCATAGGGAAGGGAACTGTCAGAGCGCTCCGGGGATAAACTCCCGAAGCGATTGGACGTTGAGGTAGGTAGCGGTGCCTCCCTGCGCGGCCCTCGGGGGCGGCAGTGGTGGCGAGGCGCAGCCTCCTCAAGGTCTAGGCGAGCCATTTCCCTAGTGGGGATGACTCCCTCTTCCTCGTATCTCCGCACCAGGGTGTTGATCACCCTTCTCTGGATGACCTCCGAGGGGGAGAGAGGGCGTGGTCTTCCCGCAATTGCGGCTGCTGGGACGTCTGTGAAACGGGCGGGACCGCGCGGAGTAGCCGCGTCGGTGTTTCCCCTATCCCTGCGCCAGTGGGCGGGTGGCGATCGGGCACTGGATCGGGCGACCTGATTTCTGAAAGCAGGGAGAAGAACCCATTAACACTGATAGGAAAAAGGAATCGTCAACCAACCATTAGCGCCACGGCGCCTTCCGTGGGGGGAACCCAGGCCCTCGACGTTGCGAGACGGAGTGCCCGATGTCCCTTCCCCAGCCCCTGGCGGGTAAGACTGAATGCTTGGCCGGGCAACATGCCGGTCTTCCAACACCTCTGAAAGCCATCGGTCTTCGTATCGAGGAGAAGAGATTCACGTCGGGTTCACCATTTTTCTGTTTCGGTGCGGATGTGCGTTGGGTTACGCTATTCCGCCAGGACGCGTTCGCGCGTGCACCCGTCAACCCGAGGGGATGGGCGTGCGGCTTGTGGTCCCGCAGTCCCGCTTTCCAAGGGCGGGCAACATCCGTCCCTTATTCAGGGGCGTCTGCTCCTTGATCGAAACCGGGATGATGGGATGTCGGCTCCTCCTTCCTTGGACGTCTCCTCGGAACTCGTCACCTAATCCGGGTCTCCCTCATAGACTTAAGAATGTTCGTGAATCTCGTTCCCGGTGCCATATCTTCATGGACACCGGTTAATTACGCTGCTTCCGCCCGGACGTTCCAAGGAGTCTGGGCGGGGCAGCAACCTGCGGTTAGAAGGCCGGGTGGCTCTGGGTGCTGGGGGCGTGTCGTAACACTGCGGCTCTGCACGTCTGTCTTCCGTCCCTAATAGGGCTTCTCGAAGGCATGATGGCCTGAGGCATCCCGTACTGGGTGCGGGGAACTGTGTCACCTGAGGTTTTCCTCAGCTTCCCATGTTTAACACGGGGTATGCCGCGAGTTTAACGTCCAGCGGGGACGGCATCGGACCGATCAACACGAAAAGTGGATCAGATGACAGAACCCCTTGCGGGGAACCTCCGACGCTGGGGCCAGCACATGGGCGGCTTCCCAAGTAACGTGGAGTGGAGTGAAGTGGCATGACCCCACCGGGATGTGGCGGCCCGGGTAAGGATCAGGATGGATGATGGAGTGAAGAGCTTGGACCCCAGAGGGGCTTCCTACGTACCGCGCGTTAGCACGGATCAAAGTCAACGTAGTTCGGGTATACAGTTTAACGTCATGCTGGACGTCGGAAAGCCGACTCACGAAGAGGTCGAGGCCGCCGGGCGGAGGATTGAACCGAACCACCTCGCACAGAGGGGGATGGAACGGCCGGGTGGATCACAGTTTCACGTCATGCTGGACGATAAAAGGAGAAATGGAAAAAGGGGGGCTGTGGGGAGGCACCGTGGAGATACACACGGGCAGTCTCCCACAGGGGCGGATTCATAGGTGAATCGACGCAAGCGTGAACCCAGGAGGGGTCCACTGATGGACGAACCGACGTAAATACGACCGGGACGACCAGGTGGCGGGCTTGGACCTCAGGGAGGCTTCCTACGTACCCTGTATAGAAGACAGTGATCAAAGTCCACATAGTTCATTCTGTCAGGACTTACGCACTTGAGGCAGCCCGAATGCAGCAAAACTCAGTTGGAAGGGACTTGGACCGAAAGCAGAAGACACCTCGATCCCAGTCATACCCTCTACTGGCTTCGGCAGTGGGGAGGCGCAATGGAGATACACATGTGCAGCCTCCCACGAGAAACTAGGGGTTTGTAATACCCTGCCCCCGTAGGGAAAAGCCACTCCCATTAAATCGTCCCAAAAGCGGGACAATCCCGACATCCCTGCAGAGACGAGCGGGTGGGGGCCACGTCCAAACCGGGGGAGACCCTGCGTGCAGAGCACGAGATCGGATGAAGCGGACGTTTTAACGTCTTGCCAGACGAAGTACAGTTTAACGTCGTGTGTTGAGGACGAGGCGGACGGTTTAACGTCTTGCCGGACGAAGTACAGTTTAACGTCGTGTGTTGAGGACGAAACACTTGGCAGTTTAACGTCTTGCAGCGCGGACGATGGGGGCTAGGCAGTTTAGCGTCGTGCAGCTTGGACGGATGTGCAGTTTAACGTCATGCTGGACGTATGGGCAGTTTAACGTCATGCTGGACGAGTCTGCAGTTTAACGTCATGCTGGACGAATATGCAGTTTAACGTCATGCTGGACGTCTATGCAGTTTAACGTCATGCTGGACGAATATGCAGTTTAACGTCATGCTGGACGAATATGCAGTTTAACGTCATGCTGGACGAATATGCAGTTTAACGTCATGCTGGACGAATATGCAGTTTAACGTCATGCTGGACGTATATGCAGTTTAACGTCATGCTGGACGTATATTGCCGCCGATGGGTCCGTGTCACTTCGCACGAGCCTGAAAGGCTGCACGGGAAGACAGCGCACGGTTCGGGCACCCAGGATGAGGATCATTGGGCGCCACGCAGGCGGGTACCCTCGGGGGGTCAAGGGAGGCGACCCTGGCGGGTTGCGCGCAAAAGAGGAGCTTTGCGCGCAAAACCGCGGGTCGGCGGGAAAAATGGCGGGCTGGCGCGCAATTGGGCCAGCGCTTCGCGCGCGGATGGTTGGGATTGCGCGCACTGGGCTTCGGATAGCGCGCGGGGGCAACGGCTCATTCTCTAACGAATGGCCACTTTGAAAATGGGGGGTGCGCGCAATCGGGTCGGATTGCGCGCACCCGGGGGCAATTGCGCGCAAGAGGCTTCTTTTGCGCGCAAAGGCCTTCGGGTTGAAATTTATTCAAAGGAAAGGAGTCAAGGGGATTGCGCGCGAAGGCGGACCCCAAGGCTCTATTGCGCGAAAGAAAGGAGGTTACCTGAAGATCGGCATTGCGCGCGGAAGGGGTTGGATTGCGCGAACGAGCGACGCTTCGGATTCTGGCAACCTTCAAAACGTCGGGGGTCGCCTTATATTTATAGGCAACCCCGGGCGCGGAATCCGGTCTCGGGCGCGCAATTCGCTTCGCGGGCGCGGAATCAGGACCCAGCGCGCAAAAGGCGCCGCGCAGGCCGCGGGCGCGCAAAATAGCGCGCCGGCCCAGCGCATTGCGCGCATCCCGGGAGGATTGCGCGCCGCGGCTCGACTTTGCGCGCGAGCCTCTGAAATTTCGCGCAAGTCCTCCGGGCCCTCCGGAACGTGCCTCTGACTCCAAATATCACTTCGCTTTCCGCATCCGGAGCTTCGTTTGGGAACAACGGACTTTTCCGGCGTCTACAGTATACTACTAGTTTAGGATACCAACCTCGACAGAGACAGATCAATAAAAATAATTTTTTTTCCAAAATCTGGATAGTATGATGCTAGTATATGTTCTGAACTAGGATTCATGGATGAACCCCGTGAACCTAATGCTGGTGAGGAAACCTAGCAGAAATGCTGACGGGGACCCATCTTGCTGCAAGATCGGCACTCCACGAGGTCCCTCTAGCACTGTGGCCTCGTGTGCCATGATCGGCCACACTGGTAGCATACCACCTGGCTACATGATGATGCATCTCGCTTCATCGGATCACCGTGCGTAGACTCCCTAAGGTGCTTCTAGCTGTCATATGGAGGAAAACAAGCTCAGGATACAGAACCTCTATGGCTCGTAGCTCCGGAGTCTCTCAGATTACGCTCTGCAATAAGCGCCCGGTTGACGATGGAAGTGATGGAAGTCAGCTGGAATAGATTCACCTTTGAGTAGATCTCTTGCCTGAGACCATCCTGGAACTTCCTTGCTATGATTAACCCACTTCCATCATATAGGGGTGTGAAACACTGCAGCTCAGTGAAACGAGAGGAATAATCCATGATAGAAAGAGTACCCTACTCTAATCTCATGAACACCAGGGCTCGGTCGGCCCATAGGGTCTCTGGGTAGAAGAAGTCATAGAACACGTGATGGAACTCCTCCCAAGCCATAACCTGCTGTTGAACCTCCTGTGAGATGACGTCCCACCACCTCTTGGTGGAGTCTCGGAGAATATAGGTGAAGATCTTGACCCGCCTCTCTGGAGGCGTCTCCAGATGCTCGAAGATAGTCAGTATGGCTTCCAGCCATGACTCTGCAGCCACAGGTACTCCTTCCCCGGAGAACGTGGAAGGATGCTGCTATTGAAAAACCTGCGTCAGGTCTCCCATAGTCGTGGTAGGAGGCGTCACTCCCTGTAAGGCCTCCATCATCTTCATGAAACATTACCTGAACTGCGCATCAACTCCTTTAACTGGTATAACAGCCGGTGCCAAGGCTAGCCCGATCAGAGGATCGATAGGAAGTCCCTGATCAGCCCTGTCTGGTGTCTGATCACTGCCTGACGACAGATGTACGACTGGAGGATGTCTAGGAGTCATTGCTCTAAAAGATCAAAAGAACAACTTAGATCAAAATTAACAAAGACATGGAACAGAAGAGTAAAAAACAGGATCATGGGAGAAAAAATAAAAGTTTACAAAACTCGACTACACAGCTTGAATAAAAACTACACGGTGTGTCTTCTCAAGCCACCAACATGGGCATGTACTCCTTCCCTACAAGTCATGTAAACCTCAAACTACATAGCGTGTTGCACCCACACACGTCGTGTACTTGAAAACTGTTCTTCTGCCCAAGTCCCTTACACGGCTAACCCACACTGTTTTCTTAAACTGAGACTACATGGCGTGTTCTCTATGGACATGGCATGTAGTGGAAAAGGTTTTCGGAAGCCCGTGTTTTGAAACACACGGTCGTCTACAAGACTAAAACTACAGGGCATGTTCCGAAAAAACACAGCGTGTACTCGAAGACTTTTCCCGACCTGTGTGGTTGGAGACACGACCAAGTACACGACTGACCATTACACGGCGTGTTCCGAACAAACATGGCGTGTATTAGAGGTGAGAATGCCATTCTGTGTTGTTCGTGACACGGCCGGGTACTGAGGATAAGGATACATGGCGTGCTCATACAACACATGGCGTGTATGACACGAGCTTCCTCGACTCGTGTTGTTAGTGACACGGTCGGTTACACGGCTCACTACTACATGACGTGTACCTACCATACATGGCGTGTTCCTAATGTTTCTTTCCCGACACAATGTTCTGCTCACACGGTTAGTGACACGGCCTGAAAACTATACGACGTGTATCCAAAAGTACACGCCGTGTATTCGGGGTTTTTCTGGGTAGTAGCTCAGAAACTGCATAGAACCCCAGAAACATTAAAAACAAGGCAAAGTGGAGCCAAGTTCCAATTGGTGAGGGCCCATACTCCCCGAGAATCAATGCCTGTCATCTCCTACTGTTACATACAAGGGAAAATGAACAGTTCTGTAATATAACAACAGGGATTCTATAAAGCATCTATCACAACAGCATGCATAATCTACACGAAGTCTATCACAACAGCATGGATTCGCTAATGCACCCTATATGGCATGGAAATAATGCATGGAATGTGATATATTCAAGTTCCCATATGACGCATGATATGGAATACCCTCATCTCATCGGGTTGCGATAGAAATAGAACCGAAATATGAAAACAATAATAGCACAAGTCACGTGAATCACTCTAAGTGAAATCAGATCAACCATAAAATCTCAAAACCAGAATTGCAATTAACGAGGTAGTTTGGTTTTTCCCTATACATGGGTTAGCTACTCCCGATCACAGCATAATACCAAGTACCAGTTCCATCCTGTCCCTAGCTAAAGTCTCAAAACAGTAAAACAAGAGAAAAGAACTCCTCTTATACCACTTTTTAATGACCTGAATCTGGAGCCCCTCAACCGGTGCCCCATGCCTGGTTCGCCACATGACCTCAAGCACATTTCCCCAAACACCATAGGCTGTCGACTAGAATTGAGGTCCTTGGTGAGTCGGTGGGGAATGTAACCACCCGAGAAACCGTGTTTTGAGTAATGACTAGTTTGTTTTGCAATGTCACCTGTTAATTAAACAAACAATCATCTTATAAGACAATAATAATAATAAAATAGAAAAAATGCATCAAATTAATGAAAGGACCTTTTATTCAAATGAGTTACATCTCGGTGTCTACAACTCACAACAATCGAACAAGAAGTTAAGCTAACTAAAAATCCCAATTAAAAACCCGATTACAATAATTGGGGGACCACTTAAAACCACCAGGAAACCAAGAAGGCAGTAAGGGTTTATGGCATCCATCAGAATAAACATGAGGATGGTCGAAGCCACTGCAACCGTGCTGAGCACCAATGGAATCACATGAACCATCTCCTCCTTTCTCCTTCAGTCACCTTGAGGGAGGGATACCGTGAGACCAGACTTTTTATAAGAACACTAATTGGAACGTTGGAGATAAGAATGAATGTAATTTGCTCTAATATTTAAAGAATGACATCAATAATAATATAATTAATTTATTTCTTATTTCCCCAAAATGCGAATTATATTTTATGTTTCAAAATGGTGAAAATTAATATTGTTATTTTTTCTACTATTCACTATACATTTTTTTAACTTGAGCAATTAAACAATTATTTTGTAATTATATTGAATCTGATGGGTTTTTATTTTGTTTAAGAAAATATTCACTCAAAATCTTGAGTTATATATGTTGCGTCAAACATTAAATTAAATGAATTATATTTATCTCTAAATTAAATTTAAGTAATAATAATTACACAAATGTTTGTAATTTGATCTTTTATTAACATCTTTGAGACAATGTTAAATTATGATTTACGTATGTATTTCATAATGTTAATTTTTTGATTAATGCACTCTCATTTGCAAATTTGAGAATAATTATCAATATTGATCGGTTAAATGCAAAATTGTATTAAATCTTCATTTGTGGAAAATTAAGATAATTAATATGCAATTAAATAATGGAAAATAAAAAAAAAATATATATATATATATATATATGTTTTGATAAGGATGAATTAATTAATATACTTATGTATTAAATGAACCATTGACCAATGACTTATCTTAAGATAAAAAAAGTTAGATCAATAATTGAATGTTAATAATAAAAACAATGTTATAAGTTAATAGAAAATAATATTAACGACTTTGTTTTTTTTAAAACCCATTCAAAAATCGAGGGGCTGCGTTTTTTAAAACACCGTATCAAGCTGGACCGTCCGATCCATCACCCCTCCGATCGCGCCGTCCATTCTTTTTAATGCCGCATCACTTCTGGGACGCCCGATCAATTTCCTTTTAATCCTGGTCATCCCCTCCTTCTCTGGTTTTATTCTTCCCCGCGTCCCGCTTCTTCTTCCTCGCGCGCGCCCTGAACCAGTAGGTTTGGCCTCCATTTTTCTTCATCTAGGCCAGCGAGTGGACCCAACCTTTCTCACTCCTTTCAACAAGTTGGAACTGCACCTTTAATTCCCAGCCTCGGTTCCCTCGACGTCTCCCTGGTCGTAGAGTTCTCTATTTATTTTTCTTCTTCTTAAAAACCTCGATTTGAACCAGAGTCAAGGGGAGTTTTTTCACCCTGTTTCGTTGGACCTTCAGCCACCTCTTCGCCACCTCTTGCACACCTCCTCTCCACGATAAGGTAAGGGACAAGTTCTATTTAGTTTTTTTATGCTTTGGTATATATAAATACGTGTTATATATATTTTTTCTGTGTGTATAAACCCAGTGGAAACCCAGACCTTAAGGATCTCCCTTTCAGCTTAGAGAACCAAACAAGGGTAAAAGAAACTCCTTTGCTTCATTTCCTTTAGTTTCAATAAGCTATAAATATTTATATAAACATTTTATATAAATATGTATATATATATATACAAGACCATATGAACCTATTTCTCCCCTTCCTAGAACCGAACCTGAGTAAGGGAGCCCTTCTTGTTTGTAAAATTTCATTTTTTTGTTTTGGGAAAAAACTCGGTTATAGATATATATACTTCCTGCCTAGGTATATATATATATAATTATATAAAAGATTAAGACCCATTCATATCATCTTCCCACTACCGGCATGAAGAACCAAACTGGGGTAAAAGAAGCTCTAGGGAATAATTTTACTTCGGTTTTGGTGTTTGAGTATACATATATACACTTCGTGTATATATATATATTTATGTATAAATATATATATATATAATACATTATATTCATGGATACACATTCCTTTTATATGTATACTCCTTCTTCTTCAATCTGCCCTATGAAAATGGAGATTTCAGGTAATTGTATGAACATGTAAAATCATGCAAGTGTTTGTAGAATATTGATATATATATATACATGTGATTATATCTATGTATATGTACATCAATATGCATAGGGGATGAACTTGGTTCTCTTGTTTTATAATTTATTACAATATAGCATGATGATTAAAATTTTATTTACCCAAAGGATTATTTCATGAAAAGTGCCCAAAACTATTTGTATATAGGTTTATATGTATGATAAAGTTTAAGGGTTAGTTTGATGTCATAATTATTCTTTCAATTGAAAATTTTCATTTATCACCATTCTTGATAAATCGGGATTTTGTTTTGTGAAAATGGGAAGTATGAATTCCTTAAACTTTTACAAGTGTATACATCTATTCATATATATATATATACTCATGTTTATGGATCGACCTTGTTGTATGCAAGACTGATTTTATGTCAATAATGGTTTTATGAAAATTTTGTTCTCATTTTTCTTTTATGTAAAAGAACACCAGATGTTTTTACAAAACATTAATTTTGTTTAAGGTATAACATGAGAAATATTATTGAGCATGGTTTAATTTGGTAAACCCCTGCACATGTGTATACGTACCAAAATTTATAAATATATAGGTATATATATAACCTTATATCAATATGTTGTCTTCAAATACAAGTTCTTCCTATGATGATTTCAATCCTTTCAAAGGAAAGGTCATGTTATTCAAAGTGAAAAAGAGTTTTTACACAACTATATATATATTCATGAATTTTTCATACATATATACATGAATTCTCAAGATGGACCTAATTACACACTTTATATCCCTAACTGTATGTATATTCACACAGTTTTAGTTAAACAACCACAATACCCATTTATCAGCATGTGTATTAGTTATGAACGACCTTGTTTTAACATGGTATTATGATGCTTTGGATTGATAATTGTTTATTTTCATTTCCTTAAAACCCATGTTTTCAATTGTTAAGATAATTTCTTATGTGTACCGATTTTCAGCATGCATGTCTTAGTTGTATTAATGATTGAACTTTCTTCAAGTTATGAATATGTATGTTAAAAGGGGGTTTGCATAAGAATGTATGAATGAAACCCTATGAATGAAATACCATGTCAAGATATGTGAGGGATGTATTGGACTTAATTGTGATGGGTGAGCCCATAATTATATAGCGCTCCAATGCATTGGGTAAAGTAAGAGTCTCATGAAATGTTATGTGCGGCGGTCTTGGCAGTTAGCACTGGCTTGTGCTTTTATGTGCGATGGTCTTGGAGGTTAGCCTTGGCTTGTGCTTTTATGTGCGACGGTATTGGCAGTTAGCCTTGGCTTGTACTTTCATGTGCGACGGTCTTGGCAGTTGGCCTTGGCTTGTGCTACTTTGGGAAACGAGATTGGTGGTGTGCCTTGACCCGTACTAAGTTATGTTTTATGATCATGACACAAGGTCCTAACAAGTCTAGTCATTATACATTCCCACTAAATGTAATGATAAATTGTCAACCAGGGTATAGTCCAACTAACAAGACATCCCCTAGTTGAAAATTATCTTTACTATGAGAATGAAATCATGAGATTAGAATTGTAATTCATTGGTATGTTGATATAAGACCTTCATGTGCCCATGAATCATGTTATGAATGTTTTCCCTACTCAATCACAGATTTTTAGAGCTGAAGTAGTCATGGTTGTAAATTATGAATCATTTATTCTTCACATGCTTGCGCTCTCTGATTCATGTCTTCTTTAAAGATTCTTTTATGTATGTACTTCTTCACCATACATGTGGTTTTCAAAAATGTAGGATTTACAGGTTTTAATAAAAGATAATGCTTTGTTTTAGTAAAGTGTTTTGTTTTATTCAAAAAGACTGATTTGAGCAAGAGTTTTCTTAAAATGTTTTCGAAACCCCTTACTGGGCATATTTGCTCACCCTACGTTTTTGTTTAAAATTATTCAGGAATGGTTTGTACTAATGAAGTTTATCAGAAGTAGATGGTTTCCCATAATCTGGAGCCTCATGATCTTCTGTAGTAATGGGTCATGATATATTATTTGTAAATGTTGTAGTAAAATGCTGGTATATCATGTCTCATGAGGCACCCGGGGATCGGGGTCTTTACAGTTGGTATCAGAGGATAGGTTCAGGAAACTCTGGAAAACCAGGTAGTATGAATATACCACTATCCTTGACTGAGTAAAAATGTTATATGTTTCAAATGGCTGATAAAAATGTACCTACCGACCTACTGTCACTTCCCACGGAGGATCTAGATAAAATTGTATCATTAGCTAGCCGTGAGAACTTTCTAAATTACACCCGAATTCGCATGACATGTAAGCACCTGTATGACGTGTCAAACTCACCCAGGGGTCTTATTCTTCACCAGGGATTTGGGATGGATTATCTCCTAATGATGATGAACAAATTTCCATCTTATGCACGTCGAGGAAAGTACCACGAGGGACTCTTCCGAGTGTTCACAACTGGAAATGAATTTGGAACGATGCTTGATAACCCCTTTCAAGAATCTGCGGCTTCTGGAGACCTCCGAGCGGCTTACCTATGCTAAATTTTTCACTACTGCTTCTAGGGCCAGTTAATTGACATTGGGGTGTTGGAAGATGAGTCCACCCGATTGTCTCTTAGGCAAGTGGTGTATACTGATGTTTCCCAACTCCATACCCCTCATGCTAAACTCAGGAGGCGTCATAGATGTTCCCATGAGTTTATCCCCATCTGTTCAGTGTGTGTGTGGTTTGAAGAGAAAGGGAGTTTTTCTACTCTTTGTGTTGTACTTTTAGTAAACTCAGGCTTTTTTGTGTAAACTTTTTCATAAATGAAGGTTCTGTGTTTCCTTTCCTGCCTCTACCTTACCTATGTTGTTCAGAGTTTCCTTTCCAATGTTTTTTTCCGATGGCTGGTGAAATGAACATCTCAACACTACCTGATGAGTTAGTAGAGGTTATCATGATCAGGGCATGCATGGTGGATTATCCATCCTTTCTCCACCTGCAAGGGTCCTGCCAGTGTCTGCTCGATCTAGAAAACGATCATGAGATTCTTCGTTTGTGTCAAGAGGATGATCGTGTTTTTCACCTTATTTCCACTGATCAACTCCCCTGCTATAGGTGAAGGGGAAGATATTTAGAGGGTCTCTTTCAGTGCTTTACTCTGGCGCAAAACTTCTCTGCCAGAGCATGCTTCCTCAGAGCTTCCCAGCATAGCAATCTTAGTGCAGTCTATATGTTCCAGGTCTTAAATTTCAGTCTCCTCAATCGCATCATTCCCCTAAACTACCTCAAGCATGATGTGGCCTAGAGAGTTATCAGGGAGTTTATCTACTCGTATGTTTCTGAGCTTTTCACTGCATGAGCCTCCATTTGGAAGCCCATGTGCAGTACGCACGCACAGGAGTTCAAGACGTATTGTTCGAAGTGCATCTGGGCTAGGGAAATGGAAGAACAATGTGCCAACTTTGGTATTCCTTTAACCGAGCCAGATCCCCTGTTTCGGTAATGTTGTACGTCTGGGGTTTTTGTTTTTTTATGAATTGAATTTCGAGGACGCAATTCTTTGAAGGGGGAAATAATGTAACGACCCGAGAAACCGTGTTTTGAGTAATGACAAGTTTGTTTTGAAATGTCACCTGTTAATTGAACAAACAATCATATTATACAATAATAATAATAAAATAGAAGAAATGCATCAAATGAATGAAATTCCCTTTTATTCAAATGATTAACATCTCGGTGTCTACAACTCACAACAATCGAACAAGAAGTTATGCTAACAAAAAATACCAATTAAAAACCCGATTACTATAATAGGGAGACCGCTTAAACCACCAGGACACCAAGAAGGCGATAAACATTTCTAGCATCCATTAGAATAAACATGAGGATGGAAAAATCCACTACGACCGTGCTGAGGACCAAGGGAATCACACGAACCTATCCTCTTTTCTCTTTTAGTCACCTTGAGGAAGGGATACCAAGAGACCAGACTTTTTATAAGAACACTAATTGGACCGTTGGAGATAAGAATGAATGTAATTTTCTTTAATATTTATAGAATTACATCAATAATAATATAATTTATTTATTTCTTGTTTCCCCAAAATTCGAATTATATTTTTTGTTTCAAAATGGTGAAAATTGATATTATTATTTTTTTCCACTCTTCACTATACATTTGTTTTAACATGAGTAATTAAACAATTATTTTGTAATTATATTGAATCTGATGGGGTTTTATTTTGTTTAAGAAAATATGCACTCAAACTCTTGAGTTATATATGTTGCATCAAACGTTAAATTAAATGAATTATATTTATCTCTAAATTAAATTTAAGTAATAATAATAACGGAAATGTTTGTAATTTGATCTTTTATTAACATCTTTGAGACAATGTCAAATTATGATTTACGTATGTATTTCATAATGTTAATTTTTGGATTAATGCACTCTCATTTGCGAATTTCATAATAATTATAAATATTTATGTGTCAAATGCTTAATTGTATTAAATCTTCAATTGTGAAAAATTATGATAATTAATATGTAATTCAATAAAGGAAAATAATACATATATATATATATATATATATGTTTTGATAAGGATGAATTAATTAATATACTTATGTATTAAATGAACCGTTGACCAATGAATTATCTTAAGATAATAAAAGATAGATCAATAATTCAATGTTAATAATAAAAACAATGTTATAAGTTAATAGAAAATAATATTAACGACATTGTTTTTTTAAACCCGTTAAAAAATCGAGGGGCCGCATGTTTTAAAACACCGCATCAAGTTGGACTGTCTGATCCAGAACCCCTCCGATCGTGCCATCCAGTCTTTTTAATACTGCATCGCTTCTGGGCCGCCCGATCTTTTTCCTTTTAATCCTGGTCGTCCCCTCGTTTTTTGGTTTTTTTCTTTCCCGCGTCCCGCTTCTTCTTCCTCGCGCGCGCGCCGATGCAGTAGGTTAGGCCTCCGTTTTTCTTCATCTAGGCCGGTCAATGGAACCAGCATTTCTCCCTCCTTTAAACAAGTTGTCACTGCCCCTTTAATTCCCAACCTCTCTTCCCTTGACGTCTCCCCGGTCATAGAGTTCTCTGTTTTTTTCTTCTTCTTAAAAAACACGGTTTGCACCATAGTCAAGTAGAGTTTTTGCACCTAGTTTCGTTAGACCTTTGTCCACCTTGTCACCGCCTCTTTCTCACCTCCTCTCCATTCTAAGGTAAAGGACACATTCTATTCGGTTTTGTTTATGCTTCGATATATATAAATACGTGTTATATAAATTTTTTCTTTGTGTATAAACCCGGTGGAAACCCAGACCATAAGAATCTCCCTTTCATCTTGGAGAACCAAATAGGGGTTAGGGAAACTCCTTTGCTTCGTTTCCTTTAGTTTCAATAATATATACATATTTATATACACTTTTTATATAAATATGTATAGATATATATACAAGACCATATGAACCTATTTCTCCCCTTCCTAGAACCGAAACTGATTAAGGGATCCCTTCCTGTTTGTAATTTTTTTTGTTTTGGGGAAAAAATCAGTTATAGATATATATACTTCATGCATCGGTATTTATATATATAATTATATAAAGGATTAAGACCCATTCATATCAGCTTCCCACTTCATGCATGAAGAACCAAACCGGGGTAAACGAATCTCTTGGGAATTATTTTACTTCGGTTTTGGTGTTTGAGTAAACATATATAAACTTCGTGTATATATATATATATAATACATTATATTCATGGATACACATTCCTTTTATATGTATATAACCTTTTCTTCGCTATGCCCTATGAAAATGGAGATTTAGGGTAATTTTATGAACATGTAAAATCATGCCAGTGTATGGAGCATATTGATATATATATACATGTGATTATATCGATGTATATGTACATCAATATGCATAAGGGATGAACTTGGTTCACTTGTTTTGTAATTTATTACAATATAGCATGATGATTAAAATTTTATTTACCTGAAATATTATTTCATGAAAAGTACCCAAAACTATTTGTATACATGTTTATATGTATGATGTAGTTTAAGGGTAAGTTTGATGTCAAAATAATTCTTTCAATTGAAAATTTTCATTTATCATCATTCTTGATAAATCAAGATTTTGTTTTGTGAAAATGGGTAGTATGAATTCCTTAAGCATTTACAATTGTATACAGGTATTCATATATATGTACTCATGTTTATGGATCGACCTTGTTGTATGCAAGACTGATTTTATGTCCATAATGGTTTTATGGAAATTTTGTTCACTTTTTTCTTTTATGTAAAAGAAATCCAGATGTTTTTACCAAACATTAATTTTGTTTAAGGTATAACATGAGAAATATTATTGAGCATGGTTTAATTTGGTAAACCCATGCACATGTGTATACATACCTAAATTTATATATATATAGGTATATATATAACATTATATCAATATGTTGTCTTCAAATACAAGTTCTTCCTATGATGTTTGAAAAAATTTCAGAGGAAAGGTCAAGTTATTCAAAGTGCAAATGAGTTTCTAAACAACTATATATATATTCAAACAGTTTTCATATATATATACATGACTTCTCAAGATGGACCTAATTGCACACTTTATATCCCTAACTGTAAGTATATTCACAGAGTTTTAATTAAAAAACCAAAATACCCATTTATCAGCATGTGTATTAGTTATGAACGACCTTGTTTTAACATGGTATTATGATGCTTTGGAATGTTAAAGTGTTTATGTTCATTTCTTTAAAACCCATGTTTTCAATTGTTAGGATAATTTCTTATGTATACGGATTTTCAGCATGCTTGTCTTAGATTTATTAATGATTGAACTGTCTTCAAGTTATGAATATGTATGTGAAAAGGGTGTTTGAATAAGAATGTATGAATGAAACCCAATGAATAAAAGACCATGTTAAAATATGTGAGGGATGTATTGGACTTTAATTTGACGGGTGCGCCCAGAATTATATAGAGTTCCAATGCATTGGGTAAAGTAAGAGTCTCATGAGAAGTTATGTGCGACGGTCTTGGAGGTTAGCCTTGGCTTGTGCTTTTATGTGCGGCAGTCATGGCGGTTAGCCTAGTCTTGTGCTTTTATGTGCGATGGTATTGGCGGTTAGCCTTGGATTGTGCTTTCATGTGTGACGGTCTTGGCAGTTGGCCTTGGCTTGTGCTACTATGGGAAACAGGATTGGCGGTGTGCCTTGACCTGTATTAAGTTATGTATTAAGATGATGAAACAAGGTCTTGACAAGTCTAGGCATTATACATTACCTCTATATGTAATGATAAATGGTCAACCAGGGGATAGTCAAACTAACAAGACATCCCCTAGTTGACAATTCCCTTGACTGTGAGAATGAAATCATGAGATAAGAATTGTAATTCATGTGGTAAGTTGCTATAAGTCCTTTATGTGTCCATGAATCCTGTTATGAATATTTTCCCTGCTTACACACATATTTTTAGAACTGAAGTAATCTTGGTTGTAAATTATACATCATTTATTCTTCACATGCTTGCGCTCTTTGATTTATGTCTTCTTTAATGCTTCTTTTAAGTATTTACTTCTTCACCATGCATGTGGTTTTAAAAAATGTTGGATTTACAAGTTTTTAGAAAAGATATTTCTTTGTTTTAGTAAAGTGTTTTCTATTATTCAAAATGACTGCTTTGAGCAAGAGTTTTCTTAAAATGTTTTCAAAACCCCTTACTGGGCATATTTCCTCACCCTACATTTTTGTTTAAAATTTTTCAGGCATGGTTTGTACTAATGATGTTTATTAGAAGCAGCTGGTTTCCCAGAATCCTGAGGCTCGCGATATTCTGTAGTAATGGGACATGATATATTAGTTATAAATGTTGTAGTAAAATGCTGGTATATCTTGTCTCATGAGGCACCCGGGGATCGGGGTCTCTACAGGGAAACTATGCCCTCAGTCGATAAAGTATATAGCAGAAAACATCCAGACACAATAGCAGAAACAATCAACAGCATACAACAATTGATGTGAATAACGGAAGCAATGGATACATAATAATGATGCAACATGGTACATATGTTTATAGAAAGCAGTAAACAATCCAACATGCTGAAGTAAAACTGAAAACAAGTGCAAAATAAAAACAAAGTAAACTCCTCAGCATCACAAGCCTCGGCTTGGTCCCATGCTCTCCATCTCCAGTTAATCCAGAGCCCGAAGAAGAAGGGCACTTGCCCTTATCTATACCTGCAAAAACATAGTCTTCTTGGGCCCAAAAACATGTCCCAAATAAAGTGTGAGATAAAATCCCAGTAGGAAATCACCCAAATACTTGTTCCTAACAGTCAATGAATACATGGCAGTAACAAAAAAAGAAGCAGTAAACATGAACACAAGCCGCTATAATCTACAGTTCTAACAAAAGAAGTACTCAAGAAAACTACCAGAAACAATAAACAAAATTGTAACCCTCTGGGTAGCTCTCACAGCCTAACCCCTATGGTTAAACCTATAAGTACTAGCAACCGTCTAGGAGGCACACACAGTCTCACCCCTCTGGTTTAGCTACATGAATTAATAGACTCTCTGAAGAAGCACACACGTCAATTCCCCCTATAGTATCGTATCATACTAAAGGCTCTCTGGGGAAGAACTCAACGTCTCATTCCCATTGTAGCCCGCATCGAGGATCTATAGACTCTCTGGGGAAGTACTCATCGTCAATTCCCCCTGTGGTCTCGCATCATATTTAAAGACATGATGGAGATGCTCTTACGTCAATTATCCCTTTGGTCTACTACTCTAGGTTCTCATAGTCCTGAGTGAAAATAAACATGCACAGCGCACGTGTATCATCCAAGTAAAGCTCAAGAACTACTTGGCTACCATTCTAAGGCTCAATAGTAAAATGTAGCAGTTCCACTATCCTACGGATAGGAATGACATCTGAATAAAATTCCTATCCATCCAAACAAACATGTCAAAGAAACTTGAGCACAAAATAAATTACTCCACTTACAAGAATAAACCTCTACAACAACAATCAAGCAAAGTAGGCAAACAACAGGGGAAAAACAGGAAACACACATTTCCCCGCCCAAGGGAATTTGTGGAAATTTTGAAAAATACTCATTAACTTTCAACATAAAGGCACAAACCACCTACCTCAATCCTAGGAGATCGATATACGTGAAACACGGAAATTTATTCCCCTTAGAACATCGTAGATCTGAGAAAATGCACAAAAAAATCAACCCACGATAACTCTAAAACGAAGAAGAATCAGAAAATGAAGCTCAAGCAGAAGGAAGATCTTACCGCTACGAATCCAACACAATCGGCCGTGCTTGAATCATACAACGGACGAAGGGGCGGGAGTTCATCAAAAATTCATCCGAACGGGTCACTTTCGGATGAACGAGACCTAGAAGGAGGTGTTTTTGTGCGTCAGGCGCGACGTTGGTTCATTTAGTGAAAAAAAGAAAGTACACAATGTGAACTTTTAGTGTACATGACTGGTACTTGGTCTTTTCCGTACTCCGCCAAAATCGGCCTCCACGTCACCCCTACACACCATGTGTGTGACCAGGGCACGACCAGTACACGGCTTCGAGCCGGGGAAGAGTACACGACATGTACTCAGAAAGTACACGACGTATACTTTGAAATTTTTCAGAATGTTCATTTTTCTTAAAAACTCCAGAAAATTGAAAAATATACCTGAAACGATGATCCAGGTTCTTATAACATACCTATCAAAAGTTGAACAAGTGATGGTTCAGATTCAGATAGTGTTGAAGAGATTTCTTATATATCTAGATGATTCAAGAAATTCTATATAAAAAATAATTTTTTCATAAAATCAAATTATAAGGGTACACATGAACAACGAGGTAATTGGAAGAGAGATTGGATGAAAACTGATAAATATGATGAGATATTCTGTTATGAAAGTAAATGGAAAGGACATTTTAAGGATGATTGACCAAAATTAATGTTTAATAAGAAATTTTAATATGAGGACAAAATATATAATAAAGCTATAAAAGCTACATGGAGTACTTCGGAAGACAGCACTAGTGAGTCTGATGCTTCTAATTCTGAGGAAAATAATCATGCCAACTTGTGTTTCATGAATAAGACATCTAAGGTAACACTTAATTCCCATATGAAAAATGACTATTATTCTAAGAATGAAAGTTATGAAAATGTAGAGGAGAATGTGTCTAAAGAGGAATTATTTGAGTATTGTAATATGCTAGAAGATACACGTAATGATCTGAAAGACAATTTAAAATCATTGAATAAAAAATATGCCTTGACTAGTACTGTTAAATCAGATCTCAGTATAGAGATGAAAAATAATGTTCACATGTTAAATAAGAATACTAAACTTAAATTTTTCAAATAGAAACATAGAAAAAACATATAAAAGTTCCCAAATGGAACGAATACTCTAAATCAAATGCATAGAAAACAAGTAGCACCAAAGTATACTACTGGTTTAGGATACCTACCTGGACAGAGACAGATCAATAAAAATAAATTTATTCCAAAATCTGGATAGTATACGGCTAGTATATGTTCTGGAAATTCTTATGCCTCATCTAGCTATTCAAATTCTTACAATCATAAAAATGTTTATTTATCAAATTTGATTGAATTAGTTAATTATAGGAAACCCATTTGACAAACATGGGTCCCTAACGTTTTACTTGATAACCATTTTGGACCTAAGAAAATATGGGTACCAAAATTATCTTATATCTAAATCTGTTTTTTAGGAAACTTGCATTACAAATTCCTATAGGATGATATGGTACTTAGACAGTGTATGTTCAAGTTATATGAAGAGGGAATACTCATGCTTTATGATATTAATCAATGTTCATGGATGGAATGTCACTTTTTGTGATAACTCAAAAGGTAAGATCATTGGATTAGGAAAGAATGGTAACAATGATTCAATTTTAATTTATAAAGTCTTATTTATTGATAGAATAAAATACAATCTGTTAAGAATTTATCTGTTGTGTGATAATGTTTTCAGTATTAAATTTTTAAATATTGCTTGCAATGTATTTAATTCTAAAAATATTTTGGTATTTACTACATTAAAAACTGAAAATGTGTATGTTGTAGATTTTAATTCTTTATCTAAACAAAATTATACATGTTTAAATGATATTCATAACGAATCTTGGCAATGACATAGAATATTAGGACACAACAATGTTCATTCACTTAATAAACTGACTAGGAAAAGTATAGTTAGATAACTACCAAATCTAAAATACCCAACAGAAAAATATTGTAATAATTGTAAAAAGGGAATGAAATAAAAAGTTTCATTCAGATCAAAGAAATAAGATTCAACTTCTAAACCTCTCGAGTTTGTTCATATGGTTTCATTTTGACTATCTAGAGTTTCTAGTTTAAATGGGAATCACTATGTCTATGTTCTAGTAGATGAATTTTCTAGATACACTTGGGTATAATTTCTTGCTCACAAAAGTGAAGCATGTTCTTATTTTTTTCAAATACTCCATGTCTATAGAAAACCTTAGTGGGCTTATGATTACGTCCCTGAGAAGTGATCATGGCCACGAGTTTAAAATTCAGGACTTTGAAACCTATTGCCCACACAATGGCTATAGTCCCAACTTCCCTCCCCTAGGACACCTCAACAGAATAGTGTAGTAGAAAGAAGGAATAAAACCCTTCATAAAATTTCTTGAACTATGCTCAATGAATATGACTTACCTGTTTACTATTATGCTGCAACTATAAATACATCTTGTTATATTATAAATAGAGTCTTGATTAGACCTGTTATTAAAAATACCCCTTATGAGCTGTGGAATAATAAGAAGCCTAAAGTTAGTTACTTTAGATTTTTTGGTTTTAAGGTCATTATTCTCAATACTAAAGATAATCTTGATAAGTTTTCATCCAAAATCGATGAAGGAATCATACTAGGTTACTCTATAACAAGTAAATAATATATATTCATTTACAAACAAACCAAATGTGTGGAGGAATCTGTACACATAAAATTTCATGAAATTGATCCACATGAACCTAAGACCCCTCTTGAAAATCATGAAGAAGAGATTTCAATTCTAAACCATAATGAAAAAATAGTGAACCTCTTGTTAAGAAAAGTAGTTCTGGAAATTTTCCAGAACCTATTTCTGTTGAACCTGAACCTCTAAATGAACCTGAAATTTCTAGCCCAACTTTTTCTAGACCAACTATGACCCTTAACAGCCATCCTTTAGTTGCTGTTTTAGGAGATTTAGATAGAGGAACAAGATATTGATCTTCTCTAAGAAATCAAGTTTAACCTCAAGCCTTTCTTTCACAGTAAGAACCTAAAAATATCAATGATGCTATAAATGATGAATTTTTGATAATGGCTATGCAAGAAGAGTTAAATCAATTTGAATGAAATAGTGTCAGGAATTAGTAGACAGACCCAAGGACACTGTGACCATAGGCACTAAATGGTTTATTAGAAATAAATATGATGAGTCTGGAAAAATAGTTAGAAAAAAAAGCTAGATTATTTATACAAGGATATAGTATAGAAGAAGGAATAGACTATGTGGAAACCTTTGCACCAGTAGCTGGGTGAGAAGCTATTAGAATTCTACTTGCTTATGTTGTTCATCTGAATTTCATGTTATATCAAATGGATGTTAAAAGTTCTTTTATAAATGGTTTTATAATAGAAGATGGTTTTTTGAACAACCACCTGGATTTACTAATCCCCATTTTCCAAAATGAGTTTTTAAACTTTCTAAAACTTTGTAAGGTTTTAAAAAATCTCTACTAGGTTGGCATGATAGACTTAGTAATTTTCTAATTTCAAAAGGTTTTATTAAAGGGATTTCTCAACCAACTCATTTTATCAAAAGTATTTCCAATGATGTTTTGATAGTACAAATATATGTTGATGATATTATTTTGGGATCTTCTAAATTTTTTTTGTTTATTGATTTTTCAAAGAGTGTGAAGAGTGAACTTGAATTGAGTTTAATGGGAGAACTCAAAATTTTTAATGGATTTCATGTTTTTCAAAATGAAAATGGTATTGTTTTAAATCAAAGAAAATATACAAAGGATCTTTTGAAACGCATCAGTTTTCATGATAATAAGGAAAGTGATACACCTATGAGTACCACATGTAAATTGGATATAGATGAAACTGGGAAACCAGTGGATCAATCCAGTTAAAGAGGTATGATTGGGAGTCTACGTTATCTTACTGCTAGTTGAACGAAAATTATGTTTAGTGTGTGTATGTGTGCAAGATTTCAAGCTAATCCGAATGACTCACAGATGATTGCTGTTAAAAGTATTTTTAAATATCATACACATTCTATTAATTTAGGATCATTTTATCCAAAAGGATAATATTTTTATTTGACAAGTTATTCAAATACTGAATTTTCTCGTTTCAATTTAGATAGAAAGAGCACTTCTAGAACATTTCATTTTCTAGGTAAGTCCATAGTTTCATGGTGTTGTAAAAAGAAGAATTATATTGCATTGTCTATTGTTGAAGCAGAGTATATAACTGTTGGTAGATGTTGTGCACAAATTTTGTGGATGAAACACATTTTATTGGACTATGGATATCAATTTAGGCATGTATCTATAAACTGTGATAACATTAGTGTGATAAGTATCTCTAAGAATCCTATATCTCACTCTAGAACTAAACACATTGATGTAAGGAATCACTTTTTAAGAGATCATTATCAAAAGGGTGATATTATTCCTGAATTTATAAGCACTGAACATCAATTAGCTGACATATTCACCATGATTTTAAGTTCAGAATGGTAAAATTACATTAAAATTGAGATAGGAATGATAAACATTCCTTAAACATTATTTTTAGTTAAGCCTCACTGTTAGTTAAACCACACTGTTAGGTAATCCTCAGTATTAGATAAACGTCACCAATTGTAGGAACCTTACCATTAGATAAACCTCACCGTTATACTTCACTAGTATGAACCTCACCATTATACCTCACTTGTATGAACCACACTATTATACCACACTGGTATGGACCTCACCGTTATAACCACACTATTAGTGGACCTTACCATTATAAATCCTCACAAGAATATGTTACCACTAGTTTGTGTTGTTTTAAACTTCGTGTTTTTTTATCCGCTGAAATATGTATCATTTGTATTATATTTATTATGTTTTATTTATTTATTTAATGATTCATAAATGATAAACCGTTAGTGTTAACCTCATTTTAATCCACCTTGACCCCTTTACCTTCAATCCTTTTCTCCCAAACCATTGTTTCGTGCAATCCCTAAACCTCACGATTCGTAAAATGGCACGAGTGAAGAGATAGGCTATCAGTATGGAGGATGATGAGGCGAATGCCAAGTGACTCAAAGGAGATTCATGTGATGATAACGATATGATGAAAATAGAAAACCCACATCTCATGAAAAGGGAAATAGTAATTAAGAAAGTACTCTGTTCAGAATAGCTCATGTTTAGAAAATCATTGATTCTAATGATTTTGGAGGAACAAGGGTGGATCAAATTTTTTTCAAATAACAATGGTCATTATTATCTGAAATTGGTAAATTAATTCTATGAGTCTGTTAATTTTGATAAATATGAAAGTGAGAACCGAATGGTATCAGTAGTGAATGACAAGATAATATCTTTTTCATTAATTGAATTGGCTGAGTGCTTGAATGTTCCTCACGTGGGTGAATTTGGATATTTCTCAAAGTCAGTACCTTCTACTAGGGACATTTTTGTGTATGAAACTGCTTCGGAAGAGCTCACGGGAGATGGAACACCAGGAAAAGTAGTATCTAAAGAAATGGATGGAGAAAATTGGTTGCTGTTCGAATTTATCCATCACGTATTAAGTCCAAAAAGAGTGGACTTTTCAATGCTCATATTCCAAGATATAATCTTGATGTATCTACTAAGGCATAGTGTCAACGTAAATTTGTGTAGGCTTCTGATGATTCAAATTGAATATATGACTAAGCCAAAAATGAAAAAACGCTTTATTGTTTGCAAAGATGATCTATTTGATTAAAAAAGGTAAAAGGAGTAGCTCGGTCTCAGGATGAGACATTGGTTGTAAGAGACAACATTTTTATTAAAAAAATTGTTTTTATATAGATGTATATTGGATGGAACCCATGGAAAATGGAATGGGTAAATGATGATGGGAGAATTGATGATAAATTTAACCCTGTTGAGCTTCCCAATCGGCCAAGAGATTGGAGAGATATATGTCTAGGACCTGATGAGGAGGAACCTCAATATAGTGATGATGAGGAGGAGGATACCTATATAGAAGATGGAGGGGGTCCTGATTTTCTTCCTAGCCCAGCTGCTGAAAAGGTATCATATGGAAAGGCAAGTCCACCTGTGATGGAAGCAGTTCAAGGAGAAACTATTGAAAAAATCTATGTAAATGAAGAAGACCTATCTAGATCAGATCATATGGAGACTGCTCTAGATTCCAATAGCAGTGATGACGAAGAGGAAGATGTATCTGAGAATCAATGTACCTCTTTGAGTCTCATTACTCTGATTAAGAACTCTATTATTCCTGTTGAGGAGACTCATGAAGTGGATAAACCAGTACCTATTACTGACATACCCCAGCCTGTGAAACCTGGATTGGATATAAATATGGTTGTAGATGACCCCTATGAGGAAGATATGTCTACAACTAGTGCTGAAGAAGAGGAAGCATAGGTTGAGGGGGAGAAACCTATAAGGATCATATCATTTTCTGTGTCCTATGAGGTTAAAGAATGGCTTTTGGATCCTGGATTTATGTTCTGGGTCTAGACTATTCTGATTATGATGATGATACAACCATTAGAAGTCATCCTATGTCTTATGATATTTTCTCAGAGGAAGTTACTAGTCAACCAGTAGCTCCTCTAGTAGTTCCATAAGACATTTTGATAGAAGGGGATCTTGAGGCTCTAAAATCGGATTTGAAAACCTGTTTTGATGAAGAGATAAATAATATGGAGAGTTTTTTGGTATCTTCTCAGAGAAATTTTTTGTCATGTGTCGTGACATAAGTGATGGATGAGGTAAAAGTGTTTCAAAATCAGATTCAGAGTTTGACAGAGGCTATTAATTCCTTGAGGCAATCTGTTGCTTCATTTGAAACCTTCACGAGTTCTAAATCTCTAGTTGATACTGACATCAACTACATTGGAGGTGTAGTGAAATAGTTTTTGGATGTGTTTTATTATTTTTAGAAGACCATAAATCACTTGTCAGTACTCAGGATTTTGTTGTGAAAAAATTTATAAGTAGTTTGAAAAAATTCTTCAATGAAACAGTAGCATTCACTGTAAAACCTCTTGGTACCTTCAGAGTTTCAATTGATGTTGAACAGTTTATATCTGTGCTCAAAGAAGAACATGGTCAAGTTAGTACCAGTAGCTCATCAAATTCTCAGGATATTACAACCACTAGGGATATCAGAAAAATCGTTGAAGATTATATGAGAGATGCTACTACATCCAAGAAGAAAATCAAAGAAAATATTGATTACTATTTTCAGAGAGTGTACACAAAGCATCATCTAACCAATCATTTCAAGCTGCTTTAAGATAATCTAAAACTGTCTTCAGTCACTGAAGACTTAAATGAACAAGTCAGTAAGCTCAGGGAGTTTAATCATTCCTTGGACAAGTTCCCGGAGAACAAGAATGATTTTATATCTTCTACGGAGAGAGGAGGTGGAATCATCTTGGATTTCCGTATCCTGTTACTGACATTTTTTCATGTGTACAATACATTATTTATTGTACCTCCAGCCCTACCTGCCTCTAGTCAGTATGCTTCCACACCTCAGTTGACTCCAGCTCAAGCTATCTGAATACTTACTCCAATAATAACACAAATGATTACCCATTACAGGCCCGATAGTATTTTAGTATCTCATCCACCTTTGATCATCACAGGTGTTCCAAATCCTTCACCTACGCCTACAATGCCTGAATCCTCTTATGATCCCAAAGAAAAATCAAAATTACATATTTAGGAGGTTGATTGATTACAGGATAGGACATTTGATATGAATATTTTACCTTCTTGTATTACTTTTGTACTATCTCATGTAACTTTGTCATGTGAAATGCAAGTGTCTGTTTTCTTTCTTCATCTTTTATGCTCTGAACCATTTTTCTCAGTTATTGTTAATCAAAAAGAGGAAGAAAAATTATAATCTGGGAAGCAATTACACTATGGGGAGAAAATTATAATGTATTTATTTTTACTCTTATGTTTATCATAGTTTAACTTTGATAAATTTTAGGTTTATGATCTGCAAACACTGAGAAATTCCATTATATGTATTTTACATTGATTCATTAATGTTTATTCTAGATTATAATTCAATAATATATGATAATAAAAAAGGGGGAGATTGTTGGACTCACAAGTTTTTATAATCTAAATTATTTTTTGATATACATTGATAATCCCAATTAAGGTCTATCTATATATTAATTATACATTAAATTTATGACATCATACTAATAAGTTAATATGAATATCAAAATAATCATATCATATCATTGGAATATGATATTCAATATTTATTTATGATTATAAATGTTTAACGATGATTAATCTTGATACAAACTCAATCTATAAATGAAATGCATATATCATATACTTTATAAGCATTCGGGTTTAAATGTCACTAATACAGACAGAGATAACGATAAACAAAGGTCACTGATAAATTAAGTCTACTGATAGACAAGGTCACTTATATAAGCTACTGATAGAATTGATCTTCTGATAGAGGAAACTACTGAAAGAGAGAGCTACCGCTACCGATGTTAACAACTACTGATAGTGAGGAAGATCTACTGACAGATGTTCACCGTTATGAAGAGCCACCGCTACACATGGAGCTACAGATACAAGGAACTACCTCTACACATGGAGCTACTGATACATAAAGCTACCATTATAGAGAGTAATTGCTACCAATGCAAGACCTACCATTACAAGTCCACATATACAAGTTCACTGATACAACGAGCTACTGATGGAAACCTATCATGGTTTCTCTAAACTCTATCTCTATTTTATTTTTAGCAATAGTCATATTATGTTCTTTTAATGCAACTAAAATTAATTAATGATGTTTGTTGGATGTCAGATAACCTTACCTCATACCTGCATAAGTAATCACAACTTATGTCTGAAATTAATTAATGATATTTGTTAGATGTCAGGGAACCGTACCTCAAACCTGCAGAAGTAATCATGACTTATGTCGAACCACTACATGAGCTATAAAAGGAAGATCAAAGATACGTATAAAACAAGTGGGATATAGAGAATTAAAAAAGAGACAAATAAAAAAATTACACATTAAGAAATCATAGAACACTCATACACATCAAGAACAGAAGTTCAAGAGGAAGTTCACGTGCTACAAGGAATACTCTCACATTCAAGCTGAACATGAGTACTAGATGTGAAGGAACAGAACCCCGACATTCTATTTTCTTGAAAACATCCATAGAAGGATTCAAATCTTCATCTATTTCAATCCTAAGGAGTCCAGAACAGCATTGAAAATAGACAAGAGAATTCTAAACTCATCTATATATTATTGCTCTGCTGTGATCATTTTTATTACATTACGAGCGGTGTGTGTGCTTCTATCTATTTGGAGACACACTAACTCATAAGATGAAATGGAAGATACTGAAATCCTCACACCATTCTCTTTGTACTTTTTTGTATCCCACATAGAATTGTGGTAGAGGTCTGGGGACCTAGACAACACATGTGATGTTGTTGTTTCTTTCCCATGTAGAACTCTGGTATAGGTCTAGAGACCTAGATGTTCTGAGTACTGTTGTAAACCCTCATCCAGGGTGCAGATCAATGTTTTATATAAACTATTTGAGAGAAATAAGTCTCATCGTGAGATTTAACCTCTTGGTTAAACCTTTTGTGCATCTTATTTCAGTTTAACCTATTTTCAATATTTCACTGATAATTACATTGAGATTCCAATCTGTTTTAAATAACTCAAATAGTTGAACTAGCAATTGTTTGTAATTATTGCTAGCCAGAAATTTTGTTTCAAAAGAAAACATAATATCATGATTATGTTAACAGATAAATAATAAATCTTTGAGAAACTAATTTATCACTTACAATAATTATAAATTCACTCCTGTTTAACTTGTTTTATGATTTGGGGGATTTAAATATAATTCTTTTAAACATAAATAATAAATAGGAATGCAATTCACCCCCTATTGAGTATCCAATCTGACTAACAGTTTATAAGGTTCGTATATCATTTCATGTTTTTTTATCATTTTCCTAATTTTTAATATAATATAATTTAGTGTTATTAAAAAAATAGTAAGTGGAACCTTTATTAATCATATTCTCATAATCGTGTTATCCCACTAACGACATTAAAAAATATATGATACATACCCTAAACCAATTTATATTTATTATTTCCACCATGACGAAATATATTTAGGATTCCAAAATCCAATCCATCATATTTAACAAACATTGAAATTAATGAATCTTCATTATCCAATTTTGGTGTATATTTACATCATGAAATAATGTATTGGGTGTCTAAATCGTTGGTCACTATAACTATTATTGTTGGATTAACTCTCAAAGCATAAAATTATAGGAAAATATTTTTATATATCTTATCTTGGAAATTATTTTCTTTTTTTAATTTGAGATATCTAAATATCCTTAAAAGAGGATCTCTAATGTGTTACATTTTCACGTTGTAAAACTTTACCATTACCATTTGAGAAAATATATTTACAACATGTTAATTTTTTTCCAGTAAAATCATTCCCATTAACCCCCATATGACTTTATACAATAATATGATTCCCCAAGATTCCAATAAGATTTAGTTTTCATTAGGTAGAAAGAACGTGTTAATCATATTTTCATTTTTAGACTAAGGAATAAGAAAACTAAAAAAACATACAAAATAAAAAATATTATTTACTTAATAACTTGACCCCCAACAAAAAATTTCTTTTTTTATTTTTATTTTTAACTCAATGATGGAAATGTTAAAAAAGGTATACAAAGCATGGAACTGTCATGAGTAAGTAAAAAAGGAAGGATTTGATGTTTTTGAATTGATAATATATAACATATAGGATATTAGTATCCTATATTGGATCCATTTTAATGTAATTAGGAATAATTGAACTGTATTTTTGAATTAACACAAAAATATCAATATCCCTATATGATAATATATTATTAAAAAACACTAGATAAAACATTAGA
The DNA here is from genome assembly GCA_963277665.1 of Viscum album. Lineage (NCBI taxonomy): Eukaryota > Viridiplantae > Streptophyta > Magnoliopsida > Santalales > Viscaceae > Viscum > Viscum album. The sequence goes on from OY728145.1 coordinate 1,899,560,651, forward strand.
AATTTGACATACCTATTTTGGGAGTCGACATTGAGGTAAACTATTGAACGTAATACCCATCATTAAAGAAAATATTACAGATGGTCCTTTTCTTTATTTAGTTTTATAAATTTACATTTACTAATATATATTTTTATAATCTTATTTCATCAACCCATTAAATTATTTCATTTTAAATTTGACTTATTCTGAATTTTTTACAGCCTTACCTTTAAATTTTATTAATATAATTTATTATATTCAACTTTAATATTACGATTGTACCTTTTACCAAAAATGATACAATATGAGAAAAATCAAAATTATCTTATTAAAAATTCATACAGTCCTTTAATGGAACATCGAATTTCATAATTTATTTTTTATGTTCAGTTACTCGATTTTATCAAGAATTATTTATCATCATTACCTGACACACCCTATTTTTCATACTATTATGGATGATATAGATCGATGTTTAGTGAAACATTGCATACTTCCTCATTTAATCCATCATACTCGGATTAAAAAAATTATTTACATCATCACTATGGAAATCAATCTGTACAATAAACATACAAAAGATATGTGTCTTGAAAAATTATATAACAACATCAGATTCATCAATACTAATGTCCTCAACATTGGTTGTATCATAAATTGGTATAAAGTGATCCAATTTAGTCAGTCAATCAATCATCAACAATATAAAATTCTTATAAATCTGAGTACATGGGATCCCAACTGAAATATCTATAGGGAACTCATCCCACATCCATGTAGGGAATGTAATTCGATGGAGAAAACATGAAGGTTTCTGGTGCTCAGTCTTCTGTTACTGCCATGCATGAAACTGAGAGACAAACTCTGAAATTACACATTTCATACCTCAAAACTAAATTATAACATATACCATAGAACATCAACATGGCTCCTATGTGAACTACCCACTCAGAAAAATTAAAATCCCCCATCACTGCTTTCCTTAAAAATATGGGACCCAAAAGTTATTTGGATAACATAGAATGTCCTCTTTGAAGAAAGAACAATAAAAAATAATCACCCAATCGAAAAGAGTGTATCAAATGGAATAGATAAAATCAACCAGAAACCAATCATTATGAATCAATATGATAATAGTGGATTTCAAATTAATGTTTCCAAAGGAAAATTCTTTCACATTTTCTGAACTCCAATATGAAACAATGACAAGAGGTCTATCGATTTACACTCTTTTAACGATTCTATCACTGCATGGATAAGATGATTCTTGACCAAATCATCTAAAATAAAATTTCATTTCCATGGGATATAAGTGGTGTCTAAATTGATGTATTGTATTTATTCCAACAAAATAATCTAGTGGAGATTCAAATATTTTTTATAGAATATATAACTAAGGATCATGGGGATAAAAAAACGTTGTAAACCACTCTATATAAAAGTAATGACACAACCTATTATGTTAGTGCATCATAGAATCATGTTTGAGGTCATTTGTCTGATAATTCTTCTCATGTGGCCTAAGATTAAAAGAACCACATGAAATGATATGACCACCCTGTATAATACTACATCCCCATCCTGAGCACAATTGATCCCAAATGACCACATAGCCCTTCTTGGCCTTTGGAAGAGTCAACAATGGAGAAGTAGTCAAAATATACCTTATCTCAACAAGATAACTATGAAATCTATCATTTCAATAGAACAGTAATCCTTTTCATTAAATATAATTAGGCTAAAATATGTCTTGGGTTTTCATTTAAAGACACATAAATTTTACTTTTTTATAATAAATAAATTTATAACATCAAGTTTAAAATTTAATATTTATTTCAAACTACATATATTTTTTAAAATTCCAAATAAAATATTTCAATAAATTGGATTTTACACATTACATACCATTATGTTTAAAAACAATTTCTTATAAAATAATATTTCTTAAAATATTTTTTTTTTATATTTTTAATTTATATTAAAAACTATGTAATAATATGAATTTTATTTTTGAGTAATAAATATAAATTATATTTTTAAAAACTATTCACCATTAATATCCAATATTTCTAAAAATTTAAATAATAAACAAATTGACTTCATAACATGTTAAAAATATGTGAGAGAATGAATGGTATGGAAATTATCAATATTATATAATCCAAAAAAATTATTTTTACTATTTTAATCCCCTGTCATGTCAAACTTGAAGTCTCACTATATTTATTTTAAATAATTACAATAATTCCTTTCTCACGATTTATAAAAAGAGCCTCTAACCAACTATTCCTGACAACCCCAAAAAATTTGATTAATCTTCAAGGACTAAACTATTTAATTCTCATTGAACTCTATTTCATACCAATGATCTTCAAGTAAACTTGTAATAGAATATGAAATATGTTTCCATTGAAGCATACAAGGGAAATAAAAAACATGCTTAATTTTTTCCCTAACATGATTTTTTTTCATTCTTACATTTTGAAAATCATATATGAAAATAACTTTATATTGACATAAGTATTATTTTTAATTATTTTTTAATTCTATTTTAAAAAATATAAAAGGGAAATTGATTTTTCAAAACAATTTATGTAATACATTCATGATTAATAATATTAAAATTACAATACACCTTATTTACATCTCATTGTTCATAAAATAAAAATATTAAAAGCATATCTGTGGACAATCACTTACACAATTTAATAAAATGAATGATATTGTTTATTTAATTGTGAATCAATTTTTTCTCGATATCAAAGATAAGAAAAAAAAACTAATTAAAAAATAATAAAATTTTAATAATTTTAATAATTATGAACAATATTTTATAATACATCACTTGATCAGATAGTTATAAGCTTTTGGATAATATCTAATACCAATATCTCTATCATGAAACAAGTCAAAACGATTAGGATTAGTCACACCTTATATTAAAAATTTCTAATAACATATTAATAAAAAATGAAAATTTATAAATGGAGAGAATAATTATTAATTACACTGAATAAAGATTCGTAATAATATTTTAATATTCATTTTTTATATATGAAATAAAACGACTTTAATAGATTTTTGAAATTACGGAAAAGGTATTTGGATCTATATTTTGTCTCATTGAAATATTATTTTTATTCACCACCTATAATTGTTGGTATTGTATTTTTTAATATTTTATTAATATTTGTAAAAAGATTAATGAGATATATGGTATTTTGAAATCCATTTCATGTTTTACAATCCATTTGTTATTAATTTTAATGAGTTAGATGTTTTATGGGTTTTGTTTAACTCAAAACCCACTTTTGTAAGTTAAAATGATTCATCATGTACATCATACTGATATTATTAGTTGTTACCATCCTAAAATTTTAAAAAAAAATTATATTCGTGTTTGGGTACAATTATATTTTAATTTCTAAAATTAAATTATTAATTTCTTCCAAAAAAATAAACATATATATTTATTGAGTATATTTGTCATCGTAATTCAATGTGTTTTCCTACCATCCAACTATATTCTAATTTGTTTTTTAATCTCTATTATGTAGTGGCTCACATTGAAATATTATTTACCATTAGTTAATTATGAATTAATGTTCAATTACATCATTTTATGATATGGGTTTTCAAATACGGTTTTTTTAAACTATACAAATTTGTTTCCTTCCACGATCAATTGATTTACCATCCATCCCAAATTTTTCTTGGAGACATATATATATAATTTTTAATGATTCATTTTGGATATTCCATTCAAATAAAATTTTATTCTATTAGTTATTCAACATATTATAATGGAAATTTAAATGTGATATATAATATAATCTTTAATGATAATGCTATAAATGAGTTCCAATTTTTTTTTTACAATTTTTATGAATATTAATTTTAATTTTTGAAATTGATTTACTATACTCAAATTCATGTTTTTATATACAATCATTATTAATAATTATCCACTAAGGTATTGGACTCATTGTATAATAATTTTTTATTTATCATCACTTATTATGTGGTATTATATGAAGAATTATTTTTTCAAAAGTATTTTTTAAACTTTCACAACAACATTTTAACTTTATTTAGATAAATAGAGATTTTTTTCATTCTCAACTATCTACATTATTTTTCATAATTATTAATATTAATGTTTTTTGAAAAAATTCATGAAAAATAATTCATTTTCATTTTAATATTTCTTTGACGAAATTGTGTATAATTGTTCATTGCGGTAGACTTGTTCGTTTATATAATATAATCTGATGGGTGGGCCCAATAATATATATCCCACCAAGGAATTGGTTAGATCTTTATATCTCATTAAATTTTATTTATGTGATTAGAGAGTGAAATAATACAATACACGACTTATTAAACTATGTGGTGTTATTATTCGGAGTGAACCTTTACCAAGGCTTTTTTATTTATTGTTTTATATTGATTCCCATTATATATGATTCTATGATCATATGAGAGTAATTAATTATTAAATGACTCCATTAATATCCCATGCCCTTATGTCATAGTACATGTTTGTTATAATTAAGGAATTCTAATGAGACATTATATTATAGATTGTATGAAATCACCCAATAATTTGCAGTATTAACCATATTAAGAGGTAGAGTATATCTTATTTGATGTTTATAATAGAGTATATGGAGTATTTATTTTTGATAAATGTTCAAATAATTTATGGAACAATTTATCAATGTTATAAATCCTCAAAAACACTAAAACAAAAGGATCATGGAGTAGTATGAGATTATTGTGAGATATGATGTTCAAATTATGGAAATTTTGTAAATAAAAAATGTTTATCTTGGGTAATTAAAGTTGTAATCAGATAAGTAATTAGTTTCTTTCAATGATTAACCTAATTTTAATGGATATTAGTATTGAGAATAATTATTAAAAAGAAAATTCATAACTGTGGGGGTTAGTTTTAACAATAGAAAATCATCTTTAAATATTATTAATGATTGTATTGGATGATTGTTTCTAGAATAATAGCCCTGTACTAATATTATAAGTGGATAAAACTTCTTTAATATATTTGAAAATGGGTACTAATATAGATAAGGGAATATTCGGTATGTTCTCAATAATCATTTGGTACATGACAAGTATGCCTACCACCACACCTAATTAGACAATAGAGGGGTATAATAATTGGTCAATTAAATTCTATATACATTCCATTGTGTTTTATTTTATATTATGAGTAATTGAATTTAAGATTGTTAGACTATCCAAGATAATGACATCTTGATTAAAGAAAAATATATTTAGGTTGAACTAAAATCTATAGAGGTGTTTCCAAGAGTTATAAATTTCAAGATTAGTTTTTTCATAACATGATTAATTATAACCCCCTTGTGATTTTAATTATTAATCACTCATATAATCCCAATTTCTCATTTTTAATGGATGAAGAATAAAGGAACTAAGTTTATAATTTATACCATTAAAAATATAATGAATATCCCCAAATGTAACCTAACAATATATGAAATAGAGTGATAATCCCTCTAATAATAGGAAACTAGAAAACAAAAATTCTAATTGAAAACTAAAAACAATTTGAATTCTGAATTACCAAAAAATGGAAGGATGTATTTTTTTAGAAGATTAAGTTATTAAGATGATGAATGCCATAAGAATCATTTTCTTTCAATCAAAAATTTTTAAGAGGTAACCATGGGAATGTCTTCATGAAACCGAAATAAGATTAATATATAGTAAACCAATACATAATGTAATGTATTGATTTGATAAAATGAAATTATTAGTAAAACTAGGGAAATGAAAAAACAATTCCCCTAGGTACCAATAAAAACATAGTTTCTAACATTATGGTAAATTGGTAATTATCCAAGAAAATACAGTTGTCTAAGGGATAATAATATTTATTGGAATAAAAATTTCCAAGATGAAGGGAATACAAGAATGAATTTATATCCACAACCAATAATGTGAGTTGAAAAAAATATATATTGAGTAAGGAAAAATGGTCCCCCACTTAGGAACTATGACTGTTGTAATAACCTCTTAGTTAACCCATTTCTATATATAAATTATAGATTCTACGTAATAAAAATCATCATCATAAGGAGTATATGATGAGTTTCTCTACAGGTATTGTTGTTATAGCCCATCTCAATGGTTATATAATATTACTAGTAAACAAATTTTCATAATTATTTTATATTAGTTTAATATGGGTTTTTAATATAGTTAGATATATCCAAATTGACAACAGGTTAGTAAAATATAGAGATAATATTTCATATCTCAAATCAATATGTTATCACTGATCACTACATGTCTACTAATGAACTCTTTAGAAAAAGTGAAACCATTGTATCGAACATATACCCATACACATTAAATAATATGTTTAATTAATTTCAACATTGGGATATGAAAATTATGAAGGAATATTTATTTTAGAGTTATCCATCTTACTAAGATTTATATCTCACTATTAAATTTATCAATTGTTTTTCATTTAAATTCTGTTAAATTAATTAGTCATATTAATGAATGACATTTAAAATTTCTAGCATTTAATTTAGTTAAGTATTATAGTGTGGAGCCACACACCCCTATAGAGATTGAAAATATATTATTTTTATTCAAAATCAATGATTTGAACATCATTGTACACATGCCACAAATAAACAAAACGAATAGATAAATTTTATATGAGAGATGATAAGTATCAAATGAATTTTAAAGTAATAAAAAATGGATGATAATTATTACATACATGAAGAAATAAAATAAAATATATTGTTATTAATAATACATTGATAAATGTTAATGTGGATAAATAAACAATAAACACATTTTATGTAACAAATTTGTTTTCATCATAAATATATTTCTTCTAGATTTATCATATAAAATAAAATATTTTATATTTAAGTCATAATTTTGATATTAATTATATTTATTTCAAAATTAATAATATATTAACATCAATTCTATTTGTAATAAATGAGATATAAGAATTAGAATGGATGATTGTCTAATTTTCTTTTCAATAAATTAGTTTATCATTATAATTGTGGACATTTTATTAAATAAAGAATTAGAAAATTTTAATTTTTAATTTTAAAAAATAATCTACATTTTTAAATTTTTTATAAAATTATTTTAATAATATTTTTTTATTTTTTCAGCAATAGTGTATTATTAGGCGAGTAGTGAAAATATTGTTTTCACCAAACAGAAACATTATAATGATACAACCATGACATATATATTTATAAACATTAATATTTGGAAATTTCTTATATAATGTGTAAAAATATATATTTCTTAATATCATTATTTATTTAGACAACTAAAATTTCATAGTATATGACCTCAAATTATATTTTATAATAAAAACAATATTGGGTCATTGGGTTTAATTAAATATTAATTTGGTAAAATTTGATATCAATTTTTTAAAATACACTTAAATTTTATTTTAATTATAATTGAACAAGTATAGTAATATAATTTCAATGAAATTATTAATTTAATTTAAAAAAAATGATTTATTCTAAAAGAACATTTTTTATAAAAAAATGTTGTCGTGCTCTACATTATCAAATGATAAAATTAAATTTTCATGTGAATATTTGTTTTTTAATTAAATTTTATCTAAAAATTTTAATGATTTGGTCCAAAAAATATAATATGTTCCAATTTATTTTTAGTGATTAAAATTTATTTAAATTTGAAAAAATTATTTATCACTTTAAAACCATAAAAAATCGAAATATGATATTTCTAAGGGAAATTGAATTTAAATCATTTTTAAACATTTATGTAAATGAATTGTTTAGTTATAATCAAAATATGGAATCCCCAATCAATTATTTTATATTTTTTATTCTTTATATCTTGTGAATCATGTCTTCTATATATAATAAGTTGATTTTTTTAAAATCAATGTAATTATCACCACATATAAAAGTGGCCCTTCACCACCACTTCAGTACAACCTGTAAAGATATGTTTACACTTGATAATATTACCCTTTTAATTCTAATAATATTCTATAAATTTAAATTTACATTATGTCCAATACATATTTTCATAAGGCCAACATTTCCAAGAATCATCCAAGGGAAATCCCAAATCCCCAACAAGAGTACATTTTACACTAATATTTTTTATTTTAAATCATAAAATCCCTAGTATAACTTACTTATTTCTATATAATTACATTATTAGTGTTATTAAAATAAATTTTGTCATTATAAGGTAATAAAAATTAAAAACCATTCCTCTTTTCTATTAGGTAAAAAACATTCATGTATGCATTGCGTAGACTACTACCTACACAAAGAAATCACTTTTATTATTCAACAACACATGTATATTGTATTTATAATTATTAAATTGAATAATACATATAAATTATAAAATATAACTATGATTATGAAGATAAAAAATTACAATAATACTTTTTTCAATTTCTGTATTTGATAATAGAATATAATAATCATGTGTTTTATGGATTACGACCTCCACAATATTACATATTTTGATTTCAAACTAGTTTTTTTATTTATTAAATATTGTTAATATTAATTATTGTAACATAATATTATATAAATTATATAATTAGTCTTATCTACTAAAGATAACATGCCAAACAGAATCTATATTCATAATAATATCAGACCATTTATTACGGTATGTACATGTTTTTGTTGGTTTTTCTACAAATGAGAACAATTAAGAATAATAATTTTATGGATGAAAATAATAACATAATTAGTGTCAATATAAAATATAAGTAGTCAGGTAAATTTTTTATTTTAGAGTCACAATGGGAATATTATAGTTAAACTCATTAAATAATTTACCAATGTTCCTTTTTTTAAACATTGAAATATACTTGTCACCAATTCTATATAAATGAACAATAATAAAACAAAATTAATGAAATAAATTAATAACATCATAAAATTTAAAAAATAATTATTTTTAATAACATGCATTATCATGTAATTTTTAAATTACGGATAATATTGAACACTGATAAAGATATCACGAAACTAGTTGAAATGATTTGGATTACTCAAAAAATTATATTCAAAATAGATAACAACGAACTAAAAAAAATAATGAATACAAAAGTGGATTTGAAATGATTATAATTATGAAAAATTATATTTTATTTGATGTTAAATTTTTTTTATACAAAATATTTTTTAGCTTTTCTGAATGTCGGGATTTAAGGTAACATTTTTGGTATCACTATTTTTTTCACAAACATATGTTTATTATTATTCACATATAAATTTTCATGGCCTATATATTTGAAATTGATTTATTTCTATCCTAAATTTCATGAAGCATACGGAAATTGTTAATCCATAATATGTTATAACAACCTTGTGTTTTCAATCCTAAGTGTTTTAACATAAAAAGAGTTTTATTAATATCAATACCATATTGTTGAATTTAAATGGTTCATCTTGTATTTATTATCATATTATTGGATCCTTCCACCATATAATTTTATTTTAAAAATTCCATTAATTTTTTGGATAAAAATTCTAAATCTCAAATATCTTACATTGATGAATTTATTTGTAAGATTTGTGTTATTTATTTCAATACATCCCATACACAAAAATGAATATGTTTTCCTTATACTTGATTTACTTTCCCACAATTATTTTCATATCACATTTTGATACCAATTATATATTAATTCATGTTACAATAATATTTGATTTTTCCACATTTCAAAATAATTTTCTATTACTTATTTTAAGGATGTCTGGTCTTCAACTTATTTATTTCAAAAAATATCCAAAAAAATACTTTAATGAGCAAATTTATAATCTTCTAAATGATATTTCATTTTAATTCCTTTGTTTTATCTTATAAAATCTATTACTAATATGATTTGTGAATTAAATTTTCACATAGTTTTCAATCAAAACATGTAATTAATTATTCAAAAAAGTTGTGTATTATTATATTTTACGATATTGTCAAAAAAAAATTATATAATATCATTTTAATGAATTTTTATAAATTAATAATTACATTTTGAAAATTATTTACTTTATTTGGATTCAAGATTCAATATTTTGACAATATTTATATGTATCCTTTAGCGTATTTATTTCATCGTATCGAAATATGAAATTATTCATCCCTTCATATATTGTACCATATGAATAATTATTTGTTAACTTTGTTTTTTCATTTATTTCAAAAACAATATATAAATGTATTTGTGAAATAAGGACATGTTATTATATAAACTCAAACATTACTCATATGGATTCAATACTCATATGTTTTTGAGGATAATTTATTGAAACACATTTTTTTCTCTTGTTAATATTTTTTCATGACATTATGCATTTTTTCCTTGTGACATAATTATTAATGATCAAAATATTATGTTATAGGTTGAAATCAATTATATATCCCTCCAATTCCTATGGTTATGCATTATATCAAATTAAATGTTATGTATTGTATTAAAGAGTTAATTGAATTACTATCATGCTTTTCCCACTATGTGATTATGCTTTTAGATTTCACTATAAACTACGACTAATATTTCATTTTTTATGTCTATACGACATATTTATTATTATATTATGTTATAAAATACTTTCCTGACACTTTTTTCCATTCTAATCCCACACTTTTAATCTCTTGTTGATTTTTTTCTATTACTAATCATTTTCATCCACCAATCCATAATATTCTCTTTCATAGTTTATGAAGATGATTTTAGCTAATGATAAGTCAAAAAGATTTTATATTTCTGACTAATTTTGGAAAATGATCAAATGTTATGAATGATAATTTTTCTATGGGACGTGTTTTAAAAACAACTAAACACAATTGTTTTTCGAGTAGATTGATATTATTCTAAGACATAATTCTAAAAACATTATAATTATGTAAACAAAGGATATGGTTATCATGGTACATTATGTCAATGTTATTTTATAATAATCATATTATGAAATGGGAATCAATATGGAAATAGAAAATCTATCTACCAAACTATATTTTATTTCAACAATAAAAGATAGAAAATTATATCATATAATGCAATATGAAAATAATAATTTTTAGTGGATTGGATTACTTTTCTTCAATCCATGGACATTCATAATATATTTTTATTTTTAATCACAATAGAATAAATTTTAATCATTTTAAATGAGTGTGGTATTGATTTAATATAGATAAAAAGTATTATAGTCACCAATTCTAAATTTTATTTAAGATATAATATTTAGTCTTGAATAAACGTTCATTAATCTTTTTTAAAGTAGTGAGTGGAATTGGATTTATTATTTTATGTTTTCTTTAACAATCATGGATTCAATTTCATGTATAATTAAATTCATGATATTAGATACCAATATTTTATTACTCCAAATCAACCAAAGAAAAATCTTACTACCCACAATCATTTCGAAATCACTTAACACTTACTCGATAAGAATCCATGGGAGATATTTCAGATAATTTTATATCTCAAACCATCATTGATAGGGACCCCTAGATGCAGTCCCGCTATAGGAAACTAGATGATATCTTGTGGTTGTTATCAAAACCTAAAGGTACAGGATTATATAAAACATTTACATTATTTAACAATTACTCAAGAATATACTAGGATCCTCTTGTCCAGAAAACCTTTGTACATAATGATTGATTATATTGACCTCTCTCCTTCCATGATGGACTATAATAAATGCTAATGTATTATCAATAGTATAAAAATATATTACTCTTATGTTCCACCCTAGAGAACACAAAATAGAGGTTCTCAATGTTGAGAAAGAAACAAAAATCAATATAATCCCCCTTACGGTATAACATAGGAAATAATAAATAATGGAAGTCCTTCTTGTAGTTTTCAAATACTTGTATTCTCTAATGATACTCACTATATACTTCATAGTAGATATATTCCTTATAGTTATGAAAGCATAAACCATATAATATCTTAATATAATGTTATTTGTAATGGCCCTCTTTATAGTGAAAACAATAATGAGCATGGTTGTCCTTTATGTGCTAACCAATCAGAAATCCACAATAATATACTCCCTACATAAATAAGTTAAATATAAAAAACCAATTTTGAGTCCTAATCAGTTATAATGACCTGAAATGTTTCCACATTAGAGGTTGTCTTGATGGTTTCCAATAAAATGTCACTAAGGATCTAATATCTGTCATATGATAAAATTGTCCTCCTAATTAAAGAACATCATACTATATTAATTAGTATCATCATTAATATAAATCAAAAATGAATTACTATGGTTTTAATCCAAATTTTTATCATTATAAGGGCCATATATATAGTGATGTACCAATTAAATATGATTTACCTCCACAAATTTTTTTCATTACAATGTTACCCTTACATAGATAGGCACATGGACAGATGAGTTTAGGAACATTTGTTATCAGGTCAGTAATAAATACGTTTTCACTTCAGTTAATTAGAAACCACATGAAATTATCATCCCTGATTCCTCTCCCATGAAAATTGTTCCAATGTATTGTTGATGAAATTTAGAAAAATATAAAACCCCTTGATAAATTTACTGAGAGACCACCATTTTATTCAATTTATTTGAAGAGCCACTCATAGATGATGTGTAAAATTAAATTTCCTTATGGAAATTACAATATATAGATATAATCCATGTCATATTTTACCACATTAACACTTCATATTATGAAATTCATATTAAATGAAAAGAAGGGTATATACCTTGTCCCTAATGAAATATTACAATGGTATTTGTTTATCGAAAATAAGTGTTTCATTCCTATAATGAATATTCCATACATCTCAAGGTGTGAGAGGAGAATCATAACTATATTGCATTATTTCCCCATTTATTGAATTAAAATTATAAATATATGAATTGATGTAATGGTATATATAAAATAACCATTAATATATGAAGTAAATCTATCATGAAATAAATCATACACCATCTAACATATGTTTTAGTTAGTTACAGTGATTTTAGATATCATAAGTTTATTTGAATTATTGTAAAATAAGCATCATCATGAAAAGTGAAATGAAACTATATTATATCATGATAAGTTTATTTACATAATTCAATATATTCTATTTTTATTAATAAAAAACATACATCCTTCCTTAAATCTTATTGGAAGATAACATGATGAATATTTTCCATTAGAAGGATGATGAATCATGATTTTTAGATGGTGACTTAGGTGTCCAATTTTTAAAAATATAATAATTTTAAATGAAAAAAACGTCATTGGATTAAATAACTAATATAGAGTGACAAAAACATGAACTAAAACTATATAATATTGGATTGGGTTCCCAAAAAGTAATTAGAGGTGAAATAATGAATGTAGAAGTTGCATTCTGTTAATAATATATTATAAGGATAGGTTTTTTACTTACAACATAAACTACACATTCATCGAACCAGTAATGGGGTTCATTCATAATAATTACTTATAAAAAATAGCCCCAACCCATATGGTTTATTTAATGTTTTACCACCTTTTTATCAAAAAATGATTCACATTTCTAAATTAGATGTTTATAAAATAGAATCACTTTTCTGGTTCAATTTGATGAAATTTTTTTCTTCACCACCCCTATGAAGATAACTTTCCATACATAATATTATATATTTCTTGAGGATATCCATTTTTTAATTCTTTTATACTCTATATAAACATGATTTATAAAGGATAGAATTACATATTTGATCATGGAATTAGAGAATTAAATCATGTAATAGGGAATGATTGTTGGAAGACTACGATAGTTCATTTATAAGATAAAATGATTCTTGTTATTGTCATAATACACTAAAATGTAATATGTTTTTATTCCTGAAATTCCATTCATGTAATCCAATTTTTCCAATTTCATCTACAAAAATAAAATATTCCATGATACTATCCTATATGAACATGATCAATTTTTTTTCTAAACGTGATTCAAACTATAGTATGATAAGTCTATGTATTGAGTAATTATTGATGGAAGTCTCATGGCATGGGAGCTCACACCAATATATGATTTTCACATAGTCTGCATGATTAATTTATGGAATTATGAAAATTTGTTCCTACGCCCATATCCTACCCATTACAGATTGACGTGGTGACTATTTCAAATAAGGAAAACATCAACAAAATTGAATTCATGTTTTAAATTATGGGGAAAATAATTGGTGAATTACATAAAGGTAATATAACTATTGATTATAAATGTTAGTTCAAGGTTAATATCACACTTCAAGTGAAACCTCATAAACAAGAAGAAATATATTACCCATTAAGGGAAAATAGAATCATCCATCTCTCCTATGGCTGGGGAATCTAGTTCACTTAACACAATATAAATTTATTATCATGAGTTTCTTTCACTTTGACTAAACCAAAACAATATCATTAAATTTAACATTTAAAAACACTATATTTTTATCAATCATAACCAATGATATGAAAAACATAATATGGTTTTGAAACAACCATGACATAAGCATAAACATAAGATAATGTTCCAATAGAGACGAATAAATCCATAATGTCTTATACTAGTTAGATGTAATCCAAAGAAGGATGAAATGTTACAGTGAGACTATTGATAAAACTATATATTTTATGGGTAGATTTCAATCCTCATCCACCAAAATTTAGAAATCCTTTTCTCAACATTATGTTACACAATCGATTCAGAATTGAATGTAAACAATTAATCATCTTATTTTTATCCCATAATTAGTGTCATGATGATACAGGTGTTAGGTGGCTCAAAATAAAAATGAATATATTTTACATCATTTTGATATTGGAATCATAATATTTAAAAAATAGTGTTCAAATACTTGAAACAAAATGATTCATATCATTAGAAATTAGAAAAAAACAACTTTTCACACATTTTCTCATTACCATCACCCAGTAACATCTCTAAATAAAACATTATTCTCAACCATGTACTTGATATTTGTACTTATGAAACTCAATAAAGGAGTAATCTAATATTCTCAATAATAGATTACTCATTAATAAGTCATAAAAGGTTATATCAGTAATCCATGGGAATACAATGAGTATCTAAGAAATATTTGACTAATATTTTTATTTTTTGAACCCATATGAGTTTGAAGGGGATTTATTTATTATATTTGATTATATTATTTGTTTAAAATAATATAATGTGTTTAATGGTAATGACTAAATGATATTTATGGATTCATGGATTCAATTATATGGATTTATGTTTCAATTAGGTTGTGTTTGATTGAAATATAAGAATTTTATTAATTTATTGAATTAGAGGAAATGGGTTTTGAAGGATCTTTTGTTTTGGATAAGGAGTGAGATGAGGACCCAAAAATAATAAGTCATCCCAATCAAATCCAACACACAAGAATAATGATGACTAGAAAGTAGTGATTTTCAAATACACATCATAACTGAGTCAGTGGTAGGAATAGTTAGTGGCATGTTAACATCTGAAACATGAAGATGTTTCTATATATATTCATCATCAAACAAAAATTTGATTTCTAAAAATACATGAATCCATAAATCGATATGAACTCCACTATAGAATATAATTATTATATTACTGTTGATTTATTGGTTATTAATAGAAAAATAAAAATTAAAAAAAATTATATAAAATAAATTATTTTTCTGTAAATTTATTAAATATTGAAATAAAAACATGTTTACTGAAAAAGTGAGAAATTTATAAGAAATATATTTATAAAAATGACAATTTATTATCTAAATAAAATAAATTTATCACTATTAGATAATTATATTTATGAAATTTTTGATTTATATTTTAAAAATTATTTACAATTAATGTAATTATATTATTTGAAATGGTATTTCATTAAATTCCCCTTTTTTATAAAAACTAACTTGTTATAAATTATATTTGTTGTCATGTTTTGTTTAATAATTATCAATTGAATTTAAAGAAACGTATAAAAATATAATTTGATAAGATTGATTCAAAATTATGAATAAGGATGGATAGATTTTTTAAAAAGGTTACTTTTATTTTTATTAAATTTTCATTGTTTGCATAGTAATTTCTGACTCCATGATAAAGGGTGAGTTGGGCAATTAAGGTTAAAAATAATATGTCATAGACATAAAAAATTTCCATAAAACATTCCATATTTTTATTGGATGAATATGTCTTATACATAATCATCCTAACATAAAATATATGACATTTTTTCATTTGTCTATCATATTTTCCCTTTATAATAATTTTTATAAAGAATACTTAAAAATGAAATTGTCTTTATTTTTTTATCTCTAAATTTTTGAGATAGGGATAGAAAAGTGGATATGTTAAAATATAAATATTTATTTGAATGAATAAATATATTTTCATTGTAATTTATTTAGAATTTTTAGGGATTGGGTAATTACATTTAAGACTTATTCAACACATACAATTTATATATCAAATTAAAATAAAAGTAAATAAATGGTATTATAAATCATAACAATAATATAATTTGGTGTAAATTTTTACATAAATGTATTTTGTAGATGATTATAACATATTAATAATTTTTGAGTGTGGTAGATTGAAATTCCATCATTATATTTGTTATTTGAAGTTAATATTGAATTAGTGGATCTAGAATTAACAATAATGAAATTGTATAATAATTAATATTTTATATAATTTATTAAAAAAAAATATATTCAAATATATTTGTGGATTATGTATTATAATTGAAATTAGGGACCATTTATGTGACATATTTCCAATTATGGTATCATTCATAACAAATTAATTTTGAAATGGTTATTACAGTATTTGAGGTCAATAGGTAAACAATAGAATTAAAGGAAATTTTATGGTTTATGGAGACAATAAATAATATATACATGTTTTTTAAATATTTCATATTTTCCTCGAATACAATTTCATCAAATTAATGGCTAGTTAGAATCATTTTTATTGATAATAATTTACTACATTTTAATTTTTTTACTTCTTCATCCCCTCCTCTGAATGTATCATTTTATCATAATAAATAATCATCAATATATTAAATGTAGGTAGATATTATTATTATTATTCAATCACTAATATCATCTCTTTTTCCAATAAAATAATATGTTAAATTATCACTCATTCATACATGAATTTTTCATCTCCACATATTGATAAAATTCATTTTTCCTTAGGTTATGTTAGGGATGTGTATTATTAAGGGTTTATTACATATATATTTTATTTATAACAAATTTATGAATAATGGTTTATAGTATCACATTTACCTTCCAACATTCCAATCTATTTGAAGATGATTACCTCAATAACGCATACTAGTAGACAACTATCTCTATGAAGCAATTTAATTTTTTTGTGTCATTTTTAAAGGATGGTAATTAAGAGATATTTAATGAAAATATGTGATATTATAGACCTAATAGTTATTATATAATCTATATTTTTCATTCTCTAATCATTCATTCAATTAATCGAATGTTGAAAATAAAATCCATGCATACCTAATCTCTACCATCCTTATGATCAATGAAATTAATTTTATATATCTATCTATAATGAATGAATCCAAATATATCTAAAAGGTATATACATTTTATTTATGTCAAGATTATGGTTTTATTGATTATGGTACCATGATATTTATACATTGAATAGTATATTGAAAATATAACATGTGCGAAAAACAAAATTGTTGTTACTATTAAATATTATATTTAATTAAAAATGTAAAATGAATAGGTGATATGTTATAATAATAAAATAATACATTATATAATAAATATAATCATGTCTTTATACTTAATTTATAATTTATTTATATTTATTATATAATAGTTTTAATCTTGTATTGAGAAATTTGGGACTTACGGTAATGGATTTATGATTCAAGAATATTTTATTTTGGATTCTTTATAATTGAATATACATTGAGAAAATTAAATGACCCTTATATGATAAATCCCATGATGTTTCTTCTCCTCAATATATTTCTAGATAAAATATATTTTTCCTTTCATTTTCCCCAATCTATTTTTAATGTAACAGATCTAGTGTTTGTAAAAAAATATAATTTTTTTACTTCGGTTGAGAATACATTTTGTTACATATTCATAATTTCTAAAAATGTTTTCAATATTTTTTATATTATACTATTATTATTTAATGTAATTTTACCCATTTTTAATGTCTTCCAAAATCACCCAAATGATTATTTTATTGTATTGTTTGAATGGGGTGCATTTTATTGGCTGGTTGCAAATGTGTGAATGCAATTTATTTTAAAATTATATTTCATTTTGGGAATTTCCAGCATCTTGTCTAATCAATTATTTAAGCAGTACATTTTAATTATTCAATATTAAATTGAAATTAATGTTTTTTAATAAAATCTTGTTATTCTTTATATTTTTAAATATATGATTTTGAAAGGGAATAGAATAATTTTCTCAAGAAATTTACTAATGATTAAAATAAATGATTTTTCATCAATAAACTTATCCTTAGATTTAAATTATGTGTTACATGAGAAATGATTAAATTACATCATTCTTATTCATTATACATATGTTATAAAATTATAAATGATGAGATTTTTACCAAAACTATCTATTTTCCATCGTTTATGTTATAATGAATCTAAAAAATGTTAAATAAAATGGGTATCCAAGAATGAGTTATAATGTAATGATATGATGAATGTTTTATACTGATATGACAATAAAATGTATGATTTTTATTAGGTCATGGTTGGGCTTGAAATTATATAGTCATCTAATGATTTGTATAATGTAGTACACCCCATGAGACAATTATAGGAAACAAGTCAGTGTGCTTGTTCCGCAATGAGAGGCAACTCTATGATCTTAATCTACCATGAAAAAAATGTTAGTGTATGTGATCCACTGTGGTAAAAACCTATTGATTCTAGATCAACTATGATTTGTTGGTATTGGTACATAAAAATTACATAATAAAAGGTATCTATGTTTATAATTGTACAACACATCTATATTATGGGCCATGACTGATATATGATTGTTTCTAACACTAATGATTCATGTCATGACAACCACCATCCAAAGATAACCATTAAGGGGAGAGATATAATGAACCCCATTATTCCTACATCAAATAGGCCGTTGGATGGTGACTTGAATATAGGGTATAATAATTTCATGAATGGGAGTCATTACCCTCTATAATATTAACATTATTTGTATATAATACGATTCAGCCACAATAAACATCATTAAATATAATTGAAATTAACCTATACCATCCCACAATTAATTTGTAAATGAAATGGATTGAATTAGAGTCTCCAATTTAAATTCCCAAAAGAAAAGCTAACACAATTACATGACAACTATCCAAGGTCTGATCTTTTAATGTCCTGTATTGTCCATGTAATCCTACGAAAAATCAGAAAAAAAATTCATATATGTAGGTTGAGAATACTTTAAACACATTAGTAAATAGCCAAATTCACTTTTCCACATTTGATAGAAAAATCTTAATATACCTGTTAGAAAGAAACACATATGAAGTCATACTGACCAATCCCAACCTCACCAAGGAATACTCAGCAAATTATTCAAGAAAAGTAATATAATATAACTCGAAGAATGTTAATAATGGTTCCCTACCCCACATTCCATTGGTATGCCACTCACAAACACCAAATTCGTACTTCCTGGAAATATCAACCCTTCTATAAAACACACCACCCTGTAAGAATGGTCACAACATACCATACCTTAAGACACCTAGGCTCACGGCCCCACAAGCCTGACAAAATCAAATCGTTCCTGAAGCCACGTAGGAAATTACACAGAAACGTCTAAAACTATAGTAATAGGGTAACATGACCTTCTTGGACATAAATATTGTTCCATCCTCCAACAATGCATTAACCATAGAAAAATCTTCCCCACAAGCATGATCATATCATATCCCATATGTACACACACGGGCCACCTCCCCCACAAGCATAGACAAATCATGTTCTAAAACAACTTGGATATCAAAAAACACAATTTCTTTCACTAAAATTATTCCATACATCACATCATATGTAGTACCTACCTCTCTTAACATTGATACAAGGTAATATTTAGTAGCCATACATTCACCATCTCACCAATTATCAAGAAAAACCTTCACGTGACTATGCATGTGTCGATGTGTAGTGCTCGATGTGGGTGGGGTGCATATATATATCAAAATAATATACATGTATGTATACCTATATATGAAATAAAACACTAAATCCAAGCATATGGGTTCACAATTAAACTAACCAACTCATAAAACCACTACATGTGATGCTAACTTTAAATGCATAACACAACATAACAGGCCATGAGCCACACTCCCATTTCCAACCAATTGAATTTAATCATATAATTATTTAAATTATTTACTATCAACCACAATTATCCCAGCAAAGAAAACTTTATTTATTCAATAACCATTTTCATCTAATTAACAAAACCAACTCATATCATTTCAATCATTATAAATCATTTATTTCATAACTACTCAGACATATATCATAACGAAACGACAAAATTTACACCCTAAATTCACTACCAAAAAACTACTTGGTTGTCCGAAAATCATCACCAACCAACTACCTCGCTACCCTAAAATCATTGACCATGAACCACATCACAGCCCAAAAAACAATGGCCCACTAACCACCTCGCTACCCATAAAGCACCGCAAAGAAACCTACTTGCCACCAAAAAAAATATAGCCCAAAACCCATAATCCCTACATTTTTCAACCACATAATGCCATCCCAAATCATAGAAAAACATCCAAACACATCAAGATCATTTCATATGTTTGAAAATTAGTTTTTATTACCTTTAAATTTATTTAATGGGTGTTATCCCACAATCCATAATCCTGGGGTAGCAGTTTCATAAGCCAAACATATGTGGTCAATAAATTTCCATTTTAGGGTGATATTAGAACACTCTAAATTGGTTCAATAGTCACATCATATATCATCCATCAGTAATCAAAATACCCAAATGAGAATAATTTTCAGCGAGCCCACAAGCCCCTAAAATCCATAATACCACAAATAATATCAAATTTGTAAAATCATGCGAATAGAACCTTGTTTAACAGTTTTAATTTGAATATATCAAATTATAAATATTTAGTTAATCCAAAAATACTATGACCCCTAGATAAAAAAATGAATACCCCACCCTCGTGATACTTAATGAAGAGAAAAGTGGGACTCTGTAACTCAAATAATATTTACCATCTTGTTGTGCACCTTATGGAAAATAAATTTCTGCAACTATGATAGCACCATAAAAAACTATGAATCAACAAATACCACACCAAAAGGACATAAAAATTCATAACAAACACATGAAACAAACTGAAACACACCATTATAGTGAGCCCCTGAAGAATAATGGGATAATATCATCTATAAATATGGGAGGGAATACCATGGATTTCAAATGAATAACAACCAAGACCAACATATAAAAAAGTGAGGAATATGGCTTAGAGAACTCCTACAAGTTCATAGTGTATTTAAAAAATGTGAGGAAGAAGAATACAAGACTGAATTAACAAAAATTTATATAGGAATGATCTTTTTAAATTCTCTTGCCTCTTGGATAACAAGAGGTGTAATCCCATCTCTCATTATTTAATTCTCATTGTTCAGTTTCACCAAAAAAATTATTAAATTTATTATTATTTAACCTTGAAAATGTAAAATTCATTAACATGAAATGAATAAGAAATTATACCTACATTCACATTGAATAATTGTTTCACAATGTATATTTCATGCTGTATCATGCTCCTCCTCTATCTTCTATAAAAAACTATTGGAACACCCCCATGAAAACCTCTAATAATAAAAATTGAAAAGTAACATACATGAGAGGAATAAAGAATTAAATAATATACCTCTCAGTTGATTATCACACTTGAGAATCCAAAACCATGACCATAAGGAATGGTTTACAGATAATAACCTCATGAGAAACCTCATAAGAATTTCATCACACCTAAAATTCTACAACCAACAAAACGTGCCAACTTATACCACCACAAGACACACTGCACAAAAACATCATTAAAACCACAAGACACATCCTCTAACAAAAATAAAATACCACACAACCACATCATATCCATTCCAACATCCCTATATCTCAAGCCAACAACCAACAAAATGAACTATTCTGAACACACGAATCATAGAAATACCTTATCCACTATGGGAGGCACAGACTCATCAACATATGATTAATCACATTTCATATAATTTGTATCTACTATAATCCAAGTACTAATATTTTCATATGTTGTAACAATATCACACATAAAATAACACATCAAAAACCATGGAAAACTTATAATCATATAAAAAATATCTCAAACATCACATAACTAAAAATGAAAAACTCAAAACAACTTCAGGTACCATGAGTAGCTACGTGTCTCTCACTCCCATGTACACTTCACTAGGACATGATGCCTTAAAAACTAAACAATGAAATGGTCTATCTATCCATCGCTTTCTACAAGTGATATTGGATCACTACTGGACACTATAAGAATTTTTTTTTCTACCTCTATATCCAACTCTGCCGTGGAAATGTCATGGGGGTCATCACGAATATATTAGTGTTGTTGATAGATGTGGAATATGTCATCAATCCAATCCAACTACTATGTTAATCAAAACTGATATGACAACTTTAAATCTCACTCAAAGGCCTCTAATGGTCCAACTAGCATGGTATAAATCTTACTCCCTCTACCTTTACTCTATTTCCCAGGTTGTGGTGATGCCTTCATGAAAATGTCGTCAAAACCCTCAAACACCATTGGAAACCTTCTATGTTCAGCATAATAATTTTTTTGGGTTGTGTTCATCACTTATCCTCTCAATTCCAAGACAAACACTCTCTATATGCTCTACACTACCTCATAACCAAAAATTGAGGTATTCCCAACCATTTTTCTAGTACGATGTTGAAATAGAGGGTCTCTCATAAAAATCCTCAAAATGATCCATTTCAATGGATAAGTGATAGAAAATGTTATTATAAAACACAATAATAATTGTATTTTGTAGAAAAGTACCACCAATATCTGAGATTCATTCTATCAATATAACCTCCAATGTATGTACAATCCATTATATTTGTCAATCTATTAGCGGGTGGATATTAGTGTTGAGGTGTAAATGCATGCCAAAAGTTTTGCTTCAATCTGCTCAGAAATCATGAGGGAAAATTTACATCACGATATCAGTACTTTCACATAAAAACTCCATGAACCTACACCATCTCATCCATGCACCTCTTAAAGAAAACATCCTCTATGCCTGAATTCATGATTTCTATGAAGTGGGTTGATATCATCAACGGATGCATGAACACCGAGATATTTTAACAACATCACTGATCTCTAGTTACAGGTATCATGAAATTAATTAAATATTCATCTCATTTCTGCTCGATAACATCCATGGGTTAGAAAAAATAACTAGGAACAAGATTCTCGACCTTTAATCGATGGAAAAACAACAAATTTTCCCCACACTCCCCCACGTATTGATTTATTATGGGCCGGTAAAACAACATATTCAATCCTGAAAACATCTTTTAAACTCTAATGTTTACCAAAAAAAGGTTATTTATGAATCTCATAGAGGACTACCCCATTTATAACCTCCAGAACAAATGACATACTATGAAACAAAATCTAGTTATGACCGTACTCCAACTGCCCCTCAAGAGGAATAACCAATATCCCTTTAAATACCAAAATGTCACCAAAAACTAATCATTCCCCAAAAAATCATGGTATATCATAGTTCAATTAATAAATGGGGATTTGAATCAAGTATAATCAAGTACTCATAACTGATAAAATCATGTGATACTATAGAAATTGTGAACCTATAACACATTATATGGTGTATCCCATGAAATAACTTATTTGATGTTCGATGATTCTACCACAACACCCTACATAGACACCACATGAATGTGGACATCCAAATATTATTTTCAAAACATACACTTGGAAATTTTTCCATAGATCCAATATAGTATAAAAACCCAAAAGATAGTTTTGAAATGTCTGGAATTGTCCTCCTCTTAATTTCAGTAGATCATGATATCATTAATGAATATTAAAAAAACAGATCTCATAACTCCTAGAACGTGTAGTTCATGATCCTTATTAACACTGCTAGTTCATATGTATTATCGAATGACATGAATAAAAACTATAACTTTCCATATATTCATCTGAAGTAATTCTTCAATAAATCTCCCTTCTTCATCCTCATATAGTGATATCGAGAACATAGATAGATATTAGAAAAATAACATTCCCCTTTCATCTAAAAAAAGATAATCTATCCTCGTAACTTGGTGACCATTTTAACATTCCCCTGATTCAACCTCTACTAGTATATGAACAACCTCATATTCTAATCATGTATCTTTATGAGAAACAGTACATCACCCCACAATGACTCAAAAGAATCAATAAAAACCTACAACATAAAATTATATATTGAAATATAAAACTCCCACAACATAAAAGTTTTCATTTGATAATGATCTATCAAAATTAGAAATAATGGGATGCAAGTATATCCTAAAATCATCATCTATTTTAGGGGGTAGTGTCACATCCTCTTTGGGGAAAACATGTAGAATTTCATAAAAACCATGGGAAAATGTACCATCCCATCATCAACTAATTCCAGTAAAAACATAGACAATATTGAATGAAAGTATTCTATATGTTGACTGCCCACTAGACAACCCCACTCACCATTGAAAACGACATGTTTCCCATCCTTATCAGAAAACATGACTCTCCTAAAAATGCAGTTGGTAATGGAATGTATATAATACAAACATTTTATGATAATGATAATATCATATGGTTCCATATATAGCATCAAATGATCCCCAAAAGAATAATGTGGCCCCATCAGTTGTCACATCCAAAACACACATCAAACAATTTGGTTTAGAATCTGAGTTGTTTTGTTAACTCTAGGGGAATGGGAATCATCTCTATATAATGTCCTAAAGAATGATTTAGAGTGAGTGAAATAATGTATTTGAAGCTACTAAATCAATCCTATCATCAATAACAATACTAATTAAACTGCTCATATATCTAACAATATTTGGACCCTCTACAACTACTACTTCTACATCACTGATCTGACCACACCCATCTCCTTTACCTCGATGTTGAGGAACAACTCTCTTGGATTTCTCGGTCCTCTATCCCATTCGGAGATGAACAAATTGATGTCATCCATTACCAGTTCTATCTCTTATTAGAGAATCAAAAAACATATTGTCCCTCATATTGAAACATACTCACTAGAGAATTCTTCTAATGATGGAACTGAACCTATCCTCCTACACCAAATTAAGAACTATAAAACATTGTGAATTGGTTCTTGTGTTGGACATGAACCCTAAAACCAAAACAAAATGGCACAAATATACAAGTAAAATTATTAAATCACAATCCCAAATGAATAAAATGCTTCTTCTAAGGCCATATCCTTGTGTATTGAATCCTAGATGGTCCTGGTACATGCTACCTTCCAGTAAAAACTCTACTTCTCTTAGAACCCCTTTTCTCCCATCCCATGATGAAATCCCCATAAGTATATCGTCTTGATCAACTCTGACATCATCTGAACTTCCAGATACACTATAAGAAAGAAAAGTGTGACTGAATATGTGATAAAAGGATGAAGTGCCTCTTCTTGACATCTCACACAAGACTCATAATACGGAAAAGAACTAGGAAAATAAATATTTTCATTGGGCATGATTCTCAACTCTCGCACTAACCTGATCCCTTTATGAAGAGAAATAATCCACTTTATATTTACATCCTTAATGGTCAATAAAAGGAACTATCCCCAAAACATCATCTGGAAGTTGACTGATAAAACGTATGCCTCCTTCCAATCTCCTTAAATCAACATACACCAATGACATGTAGCTCACCACATCTGACTATCGTTCAAAGGTACCCAATACACCTTTGGGACCCAGATCAAAAAGAATGATATCCCAAGAACCTCTATATCTCTTTATTTCTTAATAACTAAAACAATTCACTTATGATTATATAAATAATTCCGTAGTAAATCACACAACAACCTCGTCCTAGCCTCATCCTACATTATTAGATCAACCAAGCCGTGGTCAACCAAATTACCCTGATGAACCTCAACTGAATGAGAAAAATGAGATCAATGAATGTTACCAATATCTATAAAGAAAAAAAAGAACATCCAAATCTCATTTTTATGGAATTTTTATTTACATTCATTCGAATTATTTTTAAGGATTTTATCCTTCCAAAATAACCAAATTCAAACTACAATAGAATCCATTATGATGTAATAACATTCATAGGTATATACCGTGTAGGTTGATCTATCTCAATTGGGTTTTTAATAATCTCATTGTATATGCAATGGATCATTATAGGGGGATGAAATCTTGTTTTCCTGTTAGTCCCCCTTATTTATGCTAGGCACAACTGTCGAATAGAATAGTTTCCATACCAACCCATGAAAACCTCACTACGCCAAACTCTAAACACCTTCCCATTTCTAAACCACTACATTGATACCACTATTTCAGGATCCCCTTCCTTCAATGATACTATAGTGAGGGGAGAGAGATAACGACCCTTAAGTCCTTCCTCGAGAATGCTCTGATTTTACATCCCTCAGTGAGGGTATACAATTGTCAGGTATTGGAGGAATTACCCTCTATAATATAAATAAGTTCAGGATATTCGATTAATAATGCACAATAATCTTCATGAAATAATATTAAAATAATGACAATCCATCCCAAAATGCATTTATAAATGAAACAGATATAATAAATGTCTTCAAAATGAATACCCAAAAGAAAAGTTAATGTATTGACCTGACATCTATCCATGTTCAAAGCTAGTAATGTCTATCATGGAGCACCTAATACTTTTATTAACAAGAAATTAATTTATATACATATGGGTTGAATACAAGTATAATCTATAGGTAAAACCCAAAGTCTCTCACGCACATGTGAAATAAGCATTCTAATGCACATTTAAGAAAAAACACGAAATAGCAACAATACAATCATACTAACCTAACCCGACCTCCCCAAGCCATCCTCACCAAATTACCCATGAAAAGTAATATAATATAAAATGATGTATGTCGATAAGGGTACCCCACAAAAATTTACCACTGTTATGTCACTCTCATACACCTAATCCAATGTCCTAGCACTCAGAAACCTTCTATAGAACACATATCCCCACATGAATGGTCACAATAGACCTCACCTGACGAAACCTGGGGTCGCCGCCCCACAAACCGACCAGAACGTATCATTATAGGAAACACCTAGGCCACAACATAACCACCTAAAACGATTACTAGTTTATAATGAACATTTATGAAATTAATCTCAAGCCCTCATCATACCAGGAATGACCACCACCATAAGCCAACCCATAAGCATAGACATGTCACTTCCCACCTAAAAACCCAAGGCCACTACCCAATACAAACAATCTCATCTCACCCAAAAACACCGCAATCATTAAACACACTATCTAATTCACTTATAATCCTTCTTACATCAATTCTTTAGAAATAACTACCTCTTCTGGAATAGAGAGTCAATAAAAAGTGGGTACCCAACCATTAGTCCTTCTCACCAGATGTCAGAAAAACACCACCCACTTGACTTTGTGGGTATAAATAGGTACTGATCGACATGGGTTGGGTTTATATATAAATAATAATAATATAAATTTATATAAATTTTGAAATATAAATCAAACACTCATTCCCAACATAAGGGTTCAATAAAAATGACCATCTCTTAACAACTTCACTTTTTAGCAACTTCTAAATGAATGAAACCACCAAATAATCCCTCACACCTATTAATGTTTCCAACCAATTTAATTTATTATGTCATTATTTTTGTTATTGAACATCAATATCACTTAACCACACATCCCACAATTTAATTATTAATTAACCATTTTCATCCCATTAACCAAACCTTCCCATGTGAATTTGATTATTAGAAATAATTTATCAAATAACTACTCAGAAATATTTCATAAAGAAACCACCACCTCACCACCCAAAAACCATTTAAAATAAACCACATAATCTATCCCAAATCATAGTCTAAAAGCCACCTATCCACCCAAAAAATCATGTCTCATGAACCAACACATTTCCCGAAAAAGACGACCAACAAACCACATTTCCGACCCAATAGAATGGCCCAGAAAACCCCAAGAATTTCTTATATCCCACCACCACGACATTCCTAAATGACAACTCATTGTCCCACGATAATGGAGTAATAATCCAACACATCAATGTCATTTTTACATATTTACAATGGGTCATCTATAACATTTCACTTTTTTAGAGTGTGTTATCACGCAAGCCATAATACTTGGTAAAAAATTTCATTAGCCAAATATATGTTAATATATTTTCATTTTAGGGTGATTTAAAAACAATAATAATATAATCAACAGTTATAGATAATATCTACATAAAAAAATCCCCCAATATAAAAAATTCTCATCGGGGCCATAAGACTATAAAATCCAGAATATCATAAATAATATCTAATCTATAAAATAATTTAAAAAAACCAATTCAACCATTAAATTTAAGTATGAAAAATCATTTATATTTGATTGATCTATTACAAGAATAACCAATATATAAAAATATAAACCCCTCCCATATAATACATAGTAAGAAGAAATGAGGCACTCCACACATCAAAAAAGCGTTGCTAACTCACTACACACCACACAGAAATGCAGAAGTTCCTAAAACCCCAACTAAACCACAAGAAACAACATATAAACAATTACTCCACCTAAATATCATCAAAATAAATCTCAAACACACAAAATAAAACCAAACCACACCACTTTAGTGAAAACACAAAAAACAAATGGGAGAAACACATCCATGAATAAGGAACGGATTATCACGGATCTCCAATGACCAACCAAATAGACCAACATACTAAAGATGGTGAAATATGGCTCGAAAATATCATCAGGGTTCCTAGGGTTCCCCCAAAATATGTTGAAGATTAACTAGTAGTCTAATGTTTGAAATTTTTTACAATAATTTACTTTTAATACTCTAATGTATTGGGGATTTACACAATGTATAATACCCTATCAAATTGTATATTCCTTAGCATTCAGTTTTGCTAAATAAAGTGTAACCTTTTATTAAATAGCCCTAAAATCTAATATCAATTACTAGACATTAAAAATTCATGATAACAAATATCACACGGGGTAATGTTTCTATGATATTTATTTCATACAGTAGCCCTGGTGCCCCCTATTTTACACAAAAAACATACAGAAACTCCCTCTAATACCTATAATTCTCAAAAATAACAATGTAATAGACTAGGGTGGCATGGAACATTACAATTAATGTCATTTTAATTGCTAAGATTTTATTCCACGACTCATGTTGCAATACATGATGTACTAGGTATGAAATTTTTATGTTATATTTATGATCACATTCTATATTCATTTATTATACTTTCTAATGATCATAAAATTATATCTCACATTTTTACCATGACTTAGTTTCTACGCCCTCCCATCCATATGTTTTCATTACACAAGTTATAATGAGAAGATTATATAGTCTCTATCTATGATTATACTCAATGGGAAGATCTTTATGGGAGATGTTATTGATAATTCTTGATATAATAAGGTTATGTGTCTTACAAAGAACCAAATTAGAAATCTATGGTCATTGGGGTTGTAATTGTAATTTTTTTTATTATTAATATAATATGATATACTATATAAATATGAAAATAATGGGCCATAACATATGTTAGTGAGGATAGATTAATTATAAATTTAAAACTCGAAAGAGTAAAATTTAGTGAGAACCTTGGGGATGATTTTTGGAAGAGGAGAACATCCTAATGTTTTGGTAAAGTCCTTGGATAACCTAGGATAAAAATATGTTTTCCAATAATAACTATATAGTGTCATGATTTATACATTTTAACAATGATATTCCATGATTTATGTTTTTTCCAATATGATTATTGAAACTGACACTATTATATTTTGATTTATTCAGACAATTGATAAAAAAGGAAAATTTATATGTTGATTTTGATGGATAATGAAATGATTATTCCATTGAGAAAACAATTTTTTGGTTAAAAGAAGGAATAATATTGTTTCTCGGATAACACTAATTTCACAGGAAATGAATAATATTTAGTTTTCAAATGATCAATGGAAGACACATCATGATTATTACTATTTATTGATGAAATATCCACATTAATGTAGTGTTTCTTCTGATCCACTAGTGTCAAAGTGCAGGGTCAACCCCATTTAAAACATACAGTTTGTTATTTAGTTCTTATGAAAAAAATGTTTACCCTAGTAGGTTAAATTTAATAAGAGGTCAAATTCAATGCTGGAATCCTACTCAGAATAGTTGTTAATATGAATAAATTTAATCTATCAAATCGCATGAGTTTAAGAAGGTGTTTTCAGTATCTACATACATCATATTCTACATAAAAAAATGAAGAATTATTTTCGTGATTTTTTGAAAATAAAGAATAAATTCATTTGTACATAAGTGGGAAATTTTAAATTCCATTCAATGAATTATTCTGAATTATGCATTATCATTGATAGAAAAACTAATTGATTCTTTAGGGACCTAAATCCAAGTCTTTGAATGTACTTAGTTATAAGAGAATTTTATAGATTCGACTATATGATTTGATATGCATGATTCGTTGAAACAGAAAATTGAAATTCCCACCATCACCATGGTTATAAAAGGAAAAGGAATATATAGTCCCATGTTAACTTGAATAAATCACATAGTGGGATGAAATTATGGCAATATAAATTCCCAAAATGTTGGATATAACATCAAGGGTATTTCATTAATTGGACTAGGAGGTGCATTAAATGTGGAAGGGAAGATATGCGATATTTCGAGCGCCTGCTCCCACTAATCCAGATTTTATTCATTCACCGAACATTGATCTCGAACATGGTGCTTTATTAAGGCGTGCTCCGTGATTGTATTGAGATAGGGAAATGACCGTTCATCTCCCAACTGCTGCTCTTTATCCGTCCGTTGAATACAATGAGCAATCATAGCTCCTTGATATATCTTATGAATGTCGATTGGGTTGAATATTCTAGTTACATGAATAAATGGAATAAAAAATCATACTAATTAACTACTAACGATTCAATGATTAAAATTGATTGAGATTATAGGGTACACTATCCAATACTCAATTGAGGTTGTTTTTTATGATGATATGCCTCAATAACCTTATAATTCAATTGAAAAGGGAAATATTTTTCAATCATTAATTTCAATGGGGCTTTAGAGAAGGATTTTAGGAATGATACACTTTTCATTCCCTCTAGAATAGCTACTATATTATTTTTTAAATCCTACCCACTCATTTATTTCAAAATATTTTTTTAATGGAATTTTTTTTCCACCATAATTATTAGATTTGGAGGTAGCATTGAAAATCTAAAATGGAATGACTGTTTCTTTTAATTTCATTGATTATTCAGTAGATGAATTTTGTGGGAATGTTCTTCCATAAAATAAAGTTGTTCTCTATCAAGATTAATTTTATGTTATCCTGATCATGAATTCTTTTTCTCTATATAAATCCTGTAATAAATTTGGAGGAAGGGAAGTCATTAATGATAATATTTACCAACCTATGACCATATACTAGTGTTATTATGAAAATAAACTTCCAATTAAAAATAAATCCACTGTAAGGATCTATATTTAGATTTAAATGGTGGTTTTATGTTATACCGTTAGAGTGAAACTCATCCTCAATGATTTTCCCATTATGTTGAAATTGTTTATATAAATTACGTAATTTTTTCCTCATGATACAACAAATCATGACTTTGATTGTTCAAAACAACTCATATATAGTGAAATACCTATTTCAAAGACTCCATAAAGAATATCCCCTATTTAGTTATGACAACAAAATAAGTAAAACTATGAAAGTCTTCAAAAGTGATTTATTCATCCATGAGTGTCACCTTGGGGTGAACTAGTTCTTTTTATTATTTATAAATATATAATAATGTGACTTTGAATTTATTATCAAGAACATAAAAATCAAAAACAATGAATCCGTATTATTTTCCCTATGTGATTATTTTTTTGAACAACTATTGGGAGATCAGAATTTTACAAAGACAGAACTTCCTTCCAGAAATCATCAATGAAGGGTGAAGAAAGAGGATATATCTAATAAAATAGTCTATATAATGTATGGAAATGATGAATATATAGTTATTCCATTAGTACATAAAAAATATTATTCAATCTTAATGGATTTAATGAAAATTTCATTTTACGATTACTAGGATCTGTTTGTGCAAGTAATTATAGATGATATTATTATATATTGAAAAATAAAAAACAACATGAAACTCATTTGAGAATTTTACAAAATATAAAAGGATGGAGAATTGGAAGGATTAAAAATAAAATATGTTATTTTTTATGGAATTTTTCAATTTCATCTATTGTATAATCTCAATAGATGGTGTATTTGTGGAAATTTCAATTGTTTTAGTTATTTAATGTTATCCTATAATAACTACCATAACTGAGATATATCATTTTCACTCCATGGAATGATATTTTTTCAATTTCTAAATAATTTATGAGGGATTTCAAATTCATTCATCATGTAGATTCAAAAGAGAGATAAATTCCATTACATAGATCAATGTGATTTAAATTTCAAGGAACTAAATTTCATGTATTTATTGCTCATATTCCTACACTACTATACAATGGTGATGTGTTAGTTATCTATTGTGATTTATAAATTAATTTAATTATATGTGTTCTCTAGTGTAATGATATATTGTGATAACTTATGTCTGATGTATATGGATGTTTCCTGAAAATAAAACCCCAAAGCAGGAATAGGAATTAGCTCCATAATTTTTTATTAATGATATGAAATCATTATAGTTAAGGGGATGGATGTGATATATATACTACTCAGTAAATTTTATACTGTATAATCAATAAAAATTTATATTATAGTTTTCTATATAATTATATTGGAGTTTATTGAAGAATCTCACTACTTAACTACTCACCACCATGGGAATGAATGTAGGGTTATATTGATATTGATTCGAAAGGATTGTGATATCTTATTGGTGATGATGATCCCAAAAAATATAATATTTATATAATGTCATTGCAGAAATCTATAAATATTTAATAGAGGGAATATATATCATTTTTTTCAGATGCTTCTTAAATATTCCTTTCATGTGAATATTATAGAGGTGAAAAAAGAATATGTTGATCAATATGAGATGTTATGAAATGTTCATAGGTTTAAAATAGATTATGATGTAATGATAAGGTTTATAAACCATGTTTATATTCTATACATGATATATTTGAAGAGATATATGTTTGATGAGGCTCAATGTTAATTATTTTCTATTAATCCCAGATGAATTATTACGTTTATTAGTATGAAGGTTTAATTATTTTAGGACTGTATGATGAGAGATTTTTTATTTTATATATCACGAACCTTTGATTTTTTTTATTAAAATTTATTTTTTAGTAAGTAAATTTAATGGGGAAGTAAAAACTATTAACCATATTAGAACAGAAATGGGAAACATAACCATGGATTTCATTATTAGACTTCCAAAATATTCTAATAGATGAAATACAATATTTGGTGTAGTTGATCCCATTATAAAGTCCACACACTTCATTTTAATTAGATAATATTGCATTCATGGGAAATTTTCAATAATTTAACATACGGAAGTTGTAATGGTGTATGGAATTCATTATTCTATTATATCTTCTTAGGATCAATGGTTTACAAAAATGTTTTGGTGAAGTATTCAGTAAGATCTGGATACACAGTTGAGTTTCAGTACAGGTTAGCATCCACATATTTATTTTATTTCCTAGAGAACTCTTAGGAACCTATATGATATGTTGATATCATGTTCTATGGATTTTAATTTAATTAGGATCAATAGTTTCCTTTAGTTTATTTTCATAAAACCATCTCTTTCACACAAGATTTTAAATGGATCTATTTTAATCACAAAAAAAATATTGAAATGAAAACATCAAGGATTAAGCTGAATAAATAAATCTTTTAGTACATGATATATATAAGGTAACGGTAAAAAATGTTATATCTATTAAATATCACATCACGATAAAACATATTAAATAGAAGTTCTATGAAAATAATCTTTTAATGGATATGGGATTAAAAATTTTGTGAGATTGTATTTATTTAAAGTTATTCCATGAGTAGGATAAGGATATTTTGAATTAATGAAAATATGAACCCTTGGTATATTTTCCCCATTGATATTGTTGATCATGTGTGGATGGTAGATTATCACATTGAAATTTCACCAAACCACTATCAATTCCACAATATGTTCCATGTATATCTATTGATGATGTATATACCCTATCCCTGACATGTACTTAAGTTATATGTTTCACTATTGAATCATCATCTTTACTATAAAGAATATCTTGTATAAGTATTGAATCATAGTAAAATCGTACTATCGAATTAGAGTACCCACCTCATTGAATATATTATGAGAAATTAGAAATTTTAAGAATCTACATATCAATGTGAGGATGTGATGAAATATAGATTTTCTAATTATTTGTAAAAATTTATAACATTTTCTGTGTGGTATTAATTTTAAGGGGGTATAATTTGACATCCTGATACTTTATTATATATATATATATGTATATATATCTTGAAAAAAGTCACTAGATTTCAGTACATGCAATCCTAAGGCTAAATGCATTGTAATATAGTGTGTCATTATAACTTAGAAATTACATTTTTAATTATGCATAGGAATATATGAATAATGGAAATGTGTATATAATATAAATTAATCATCACTAAATTGATTAGAAATGTAATTAATAATCATTTGAATAGAACCAATTTTCTAAAAAACTATTTTTATAACATTTTTTATAATAATAAATTAAATTAATTACTATTTCTGAATACATGTTATTATATATATATTTTATCTGTTTTATAAAAAATTAAACATTAATATTAATTTTTTTATGGAATTATATATGAATAAATCCAGTTTTATGCATAAAAATGTATTTTTATAAACATGATTGTCATTATGCAGTGCACACTTAGTTTAAAATTTATTTATTCCTATTAGTAGAAATTGAATTTTATGAAATCTATTCCATATTTTTACTATTATGATTCATGTTATGTAAACAGTTTCCTTTTACTTGTTGACTATGAATTGATACCTTAGTAATTTTTGTTACCATGGTTAAGGGTAAATCTGGTGACAATTGATAAAAATTATATGATAAGGTCTAAAAAATCAAACGTACACGTGATTTAAATTTGTTATGTGACAATATCTATAAGATAAAAATCCAAACATAGCATATATGATGTTTTATTACCGTTTGACCATGATTTTGACATTTTTTTATATTTTATATTCAAAACAAGTAAAAAATAACATTCTCGTTGTTTTATTATCCTCAAATTATTAACAAATTTATAAATATGGGATGTTTTTGGTTATAAAATAGTTATTTTAAATAAAATAACATATATTTTTCATGGAGATTTATTTTAAATTTTTTTGTGATTGGATAATTTATAACGACCCACCCTTAAAACATTAAATAATCTAGAAATAAATGAATAATTTCCATTGAGGATCTTTTCGGTTTTAGTGTTTTTGATAATTAATCCATAACTATTAAATTACATCTCAAAAATTAATAAGTAGAAACTTCTACCGAGTTTCAATTTTTTTTCATAAAATAAAACCTCTTGAAAAAAGGGTAATGTTTAGTTTCCATGTTTTATGTAGCATGTCTTTTCCCAGATCCCATCCTTGACCCTATTCATCATTTTGTCCTATGGAAAACATTTAAAAACATGGAATGAGCTAAAAAGATTAATAAGGATTATAAAATAAAGAAAAAAACCATTATTCTATCAATACATACCAAGAATTATCTAAAACCTCATTAAATAATCAGATTTTTGAATAACAAAATGAAATAATAAATCATAAAGATAACTGTTGACATCTATAACATACATAAGATGTAGCTTTAATAGCTACATAGGGAGATACTTTTGGAATATCGATCATAGTATATTAAAAAAATCTCTTAGGAGAAACATTTTCGTTTACCAATGTCACATTACCCAATGCATTAGAGAGCTCTCTCGAGCTCACCTCCCCTAGCTTTATCACAGAACCCCTTGTATACGTAAAAAATTCCCATGAACCATAAAATATTCATAACACATAATCCAAACATAAAGGATGAAATTTCTACATTTCAATCACTGTATATCATTTAAATATATTAACATAAAAAATACGCAATCAAAACCATTTTCAATACGAAAATATGTAATATATTATATGGTATTTATTTTCCATTGAAAAAAAATTACGACTTGTTAAGGAATATAATGATCAAAAAACACTCGTGGTGGTGGAAAAGGTCATTTTCTCCGCTTACTTTAAAAAGAAACTTTCTTTTTTTTCCTTTAGTAAAACGCCTTTTAGAAAAATATTCCTTTTTAATTAAATTAAAAACAATAGTTATTTATACACCCAATAAAATAATGTCATGTATAAAAAAATATGCCTCAATTAGAGGAGATTGAGAAAATTTCCCTTACCTCGTGTCCAACTACACCCATTCTTTCATTAATCCTATGAATAATAAACTACAGATAATTTATACTTACTTAATAACCTTTTACAAGTTTATTATTACATTAATATCACTTATTAATATTTTATAAACATTATCCAATCATTTTAATGAATAATGGTTGTTTTGTCGATATTTCGTACTTGAGTCAAAAATGAACTTCTTATAATTTCAATTTGTTCATGTGGTCAAAATTCCATTATCTCCAGAACAATATTCATGATTTAGATATCATATATACCATATATATCCTATATATATATAGTTAATAACATTTTGAGATAAGAAATGAAATGCACTGTTCTTAGAGATGATAAGTCGTACATATGTATGAACGCTGTTTTCATTTATATTTCATATTTAATGGAATGAAAACGTAATGAGGCATAGGTAAATTATAATTATAATATAAGATCATATATAATTTCATTAATTCTAAATTTAATATGTTCCACGAATGGAATGAATGATTTATACCACTTTTAGGGGGCGATAGTCCACACTTCCTCAAATAAAATTATCATATTTAACCATTATGGAAACCATAAATATATGATATAAATGAAAAATTAAAAATTATAGAGACAATATAAATAAAATATATATCACATTTAAATATAGTTCTATCTTATTGGCCACTATAAGATGTGGTAGGAGAATATTGAACAATCATCCTTTTGTGATTCAGTAGTTCTCCATCCACAGAAACAATATGTTCTTTACCTATTAGACTGAGGTGTGTGTAAGTGTAATTTGTATCCTTCTCACATAAACCACTTAGTATACTTATTATAATGGTTTTGTTATAAAATATTGGAATAAAAAGAGTTTTTGTAGTTGGAGAAGTAAAATAAAATATAATAACTTTAGAGAAGACGTTACCTTTAAATAAGGTAACTCCATTTGGTTTGAACCAAAATGATTTCTTGAATTGCATTCTGCCTAAGTTAAGTCTTATAAGTACAATATGGGCATCATGATAGGTTAGTTGGGAATATTTTGGATGATCCAAGGGGCTTGAGAAGTGTGAGAAATGTGTTAGAGGTGATGGATTTTAATAAGGGGGTGGAGGGGCTCTTTAAGAATGTTTGAAATATTATTTTATTATATAATTATTTTCGATTTATAATGGTCCTAAACTTATTAAATTATACAATATGGTGATTCATGTCTGATATAAATTCATCCAATAAAAATTGGG
Organism: Viscum album; assembly: GCA_963277665.1. Lineage (NCBI taxonomy): Eukaryota > Viridiplantae > Streptophyta > Magnoliopsida > Santalales > Viscaceae > Viscum > Viscum album. Next base: position 1,899,598,862 of record OY728145.1, read on the forward strand.
TAGGTTTTGGATATCATTTAAATTTTTATAATCTTCTTTATTTAAATCATTCATTAATATGGAAAACACTGTATCATAATTGTGTCGAAAATAATTTACTTTTAGGATGTATAAAAATAATAAATAAAATACCATGATGTATGAATTATTTTTTTCATTAAAATTAATATTTATAGTCGAATATTTCAATTATATATCCCCACATTAAATTTTTTTTAGCAGAACAAGACATGTTTATGATATTTTATCTTTACATTAAATAAAACTTTGTTAATGTCATTATATTACAAAAATGTATTTAAGAAGACATAATATCACTGAAGGATTGTATTTTTCTTCCATGAATCATCCAATAATTTTAGGACATGTTTCATGGTAATTTTACATTATTAGAATATTATGTTTACCATGAATTACCCTATTTACCTTTAACGGCGGTAAATAAAAGTAAAAATTTACCATTCACTGAAAATTATTTTCTTTATATTGAACCACATTTTACTTACTGATGAAAAATATGAATATATTATTTCTTAAAATCATTTCACATAATAGGTAAAATATCATTTAAATGAAAAAGAATGTTTTTTAACTACTACTTAGTGTTTTCATTATACATCATAAATTGATGGTTTTCAGAAAAAACAAAACATTCAGTGTAAGATATAATTGATATTCTGAATTCAGAAATGATTTTTATATTACCAAATTGAAAAAATAGAAGTTTCATTAAATAATTTTAAATTAATTCACGCAGTCAAAACAAAATGTGTGTTTTTAAAAATTATGACTATCAAAATAATGACACTTGTTTATGTCCAATTTCAAAGTGGAATTTCTTCCAATGACGATCATTGGATTAAATGGTAAAAATATAATTTAACTAAATAGTAAAACAAATCAAAAAGATTATATAACCATATAAATAAACTACATTAAAAGGTATTTTTAAATTAAACTACAGTGTTATTCACTACAGATTATGTAATGAATTTTATCAGAATAGCACCAAAAATTTACCCAATGTAAATTTTGATGTCCTGATTCTAAAGAAGAATTTTATTTTTTAAAATAAAACATATAAATGTGACCAAAATTATATTTAAAGAGTTTTCAAAATTAAAATGAAGTAAATCGACCTTTTTAATAATATTAGAGTATTTATGCTTAAAATTAGATTTAATCACATTTTAAGCCACTAAATATTATTAGATTAATGTCAAAAAACATAAAAAACCGATATAATCATATTGTAGTTTTCTATGTTCATTCCCACTAATAAAATGTAAAGGAACTAACTACCATTTAAAAAACACTATATTTTTATTTTTTTAGTATGACTCAACATTGTGTGCAACATTAGACTTTAGAGAAACACATTGTTCTGTGTCAGGTACACCATCGAACATTGCATCCCATTTAAAGTAAAATTATTATTTAATTCACAAATATGAAAATAAAAATTAAAATGTCGTAATCTTTTTTTACATGGGATGTTACATCCTTCCCCACTTTTGGTAATTGTGTCCTTTCAATTTTATTCACATATCAAATAAATTTGAGTATTTATCCCTCATATAATTTTCAAGTTCCCACGTTTCCTCTTAAACCATATGGGTTTTCCATAAAACCTTTACCTGAAGACTTACCATAATCTAGAAGACATTTTTTCCTTGGTCAAGAATTTGGACTGGTTATTCCTCTCAAGATAGATTCTTTTACAAATAAAATAAATTTGGGCTCAAAACATGAGGTGGATCTGGCATATACATTCTCAACATTGAAAAATGAAAAATATTGTATACCTGGGAAAAAAAGGGAGGCAATGAAACTCTATGCGTAACTGATCCAACATCCTCTAAGATTTCATAAGGTCCTATGATCCTCTGACTCAACTTTACCTTCTTACCAAAATACATCACAATTTCCCATAGAAAAATGTTGAGAATTACAACATCACATTCTTCAAATGAATGATCTTTCCTCTGGATATCTGCCAAATGTTTCTGCCTACTTTGAGATGTTCACATGTGCTTCAGAATCGATTGAACTTTTTCTGTCATCTCTTTGACCAATTATGGTCCCATAAATATCATTTCAGCTACTTCATCTAAAAAATCTGGAGTTCAACACTACTTCCCATATAATTCCTAAAATAGATCCATTTGTATACATGAATGAAAACTATTATTATAAGAAAAATCAAACAAAGAAATATATTGGTCCCATAATCCCTGGCAATCCATTGATCAAGCACATAACTTATCCTCCAAGGGTTGAATTGTTTGTTTGTACTGACCATGATATTAATGATGACAAAGCTCTACTAAAATTTTATTCAGTATCCAACTTCTTTTTAAGGCACTTCCAAAAGATATATGTAAACCTGGGATATGGATCAAATATTATAAAGAGGAGAACTCCATTCAACCTTACTTTCTATTTGACATACAATAGAGAATGATTATGTAGAGACAAAGTATCTCAAATAAGATGAAAATTATCATAATTAATCAATTGATCATCAATTACCCATATTTTATTATTACCTCGAGATGTCATTGGTAATACCAAAATGAATTCCACTGATATATTTTCCCATTTCCACTCTAGCTCTGGTAAAGACTGAAGCATCCATTTCGGTAACTACCACACTACTTTAACCTGATAACCAGTCTAACACTATACATTAAAATCTGCAATATCTCTTTCCATTCCATCCAACTAGTAATACTTCTAATGATATCTATACATATTAGTACTCCTAGGATAAACTGATAACAGGGAACTATGAGATTCACATAATAACTCTGTCTTTAATTGTGCATCACAATGAACACATAATAACATCGTAAAAGTCAAAACACAATCATTATAAATGTTAAAATCAGGAAACTTATACTTCTTAACTAAGTATACAATTTTTTGTAACTCATTGTCTTCTTTCTACGCTTGCTTCAATCTGTATGATAGATATGATTTCATAGGCACTTAAAACAAAACATAGGAATTTCCTGCAATAAAAATTTTTTATGCCAAAGTTCATATAATCTTTAATCAAAGGATCTTGTTCCAAACATAATAAGGTTAATGTAGAAATACTTTTTGACTCAAAGCATCTACCACCATATTTTCCTTTCCTAGATGGAAATAAATCATGAAATCATAATCCTGGATTAATTATAGCCATATCTTCTATCTCATGTTCAAATAATCTTGAGTAAATATATACATCAAACTTTTGGGGTTCGTATATATTTCAAATTTCACTCCATACAAATGATGCCTCCAAAATTTTAAAACAAAAACAAGAGCTGCTAATTCCGAATCATGTGTATGGTAATTTAAATCAGGAGGAATCAACTGTCGTGAAACATAAGCAATTACCAGATCATTCTACAAAAGAACACAACCATGTTCTTTCAATGAAGAATCAATAGAGATAACAAACTTACCATTTCTCGAAGGTAGTACCAAACTAGATAATTATTCAATTTTCTTTTCAATACTTAAAAACAATAATCAAATTTTTTTTCGAAATTAACTTAACACCATTTCAATATACCATAGTCAGTTGTCTAGATAACCATGAAACATATTGATAAAACCTCAGGTAATAACATTCCAACCCATGAAAACTACAGATCACAGTTATATTTGTGGGTCTTGGCCATTCTCCAACAACTTTTTTATCCGGATAAACATTTATTCCATTTTTGAAACAATGTGACAATGGAAAAAAAATTATTGTAACCAAAACTGAAACTTGCTGAATTTTACAAACAGATTATTTTCATTCATTGTTTTCAGGAGAAAACATAATTGAATTTCATGTTCTTATTTACTTCTTGAATCAACCAAGATTTCATCAATGAAAAAATCCAAAACAATTATCAATAAACTCATGGAATGTTCTATTTATAAGATCCTGGAATATATAAGGTGTTCTGGTTAACCCAAAAGTCCTAACCACAAAATCATTATGGCCATATATAGTACATGACACTATCTTTGGAAATTCTACTTCCATTACTTTCAACTGATGGTACCTCGACCATAAATCAATCTTTGGAAAATATTGAGCTACCCGAAGCCAATAAAACAATTCATCGATACGAGGCAAAGGATACTTGTTCTTAACAGTGATGTTATTCAATAACCAATAATTAATGAAAAGTCTCAATAAACCCTCTTTATTATTAAAAAATAAGATAGAATAACCCCATGGTTATGTGATAGTTTTATTGAAAACTTTATCTTATAACTCGTGAAAGTTTTTTTTATCTCTTAATGTTCAATTTGAACCATTTGATAAGGGGGATTGAAATTTACTTAGCATCACAGACTAAGACAAAAGTAAATTCAACATCCTCATTAGTTATTATATCAGACAACTCATCAGGAAAAACATCAAGGTACTCATTTACCACTTGCACATCATTAATCTGAATAGTTCATTTGTTTTCAACAGAATGTGCGTGGTAACATCCATTTCCATATTTTACTAGTTTCTTATCTTCTGGATTTGTTATCAAAAGTAAGGGTTCATTCATGTACACAAACTAAAAATCTTTTTGGGAAGAAACATATTTATTTCTAAAATCAATATTGGAAAGATAAACCGAAATCCAATCCATACCCAAAATAACATCAAACTATACAAGATGAAAACAATAAGGTTTGATCATAGCTTCTTTCCGCACATAAAGACATGAAGGTTATTATAATTTATTTTTGTCTCATCACATCCCCTAGGGTTTTTACCATAATTTTAGGATTTATATCTTGAGTTGGAATTCTAAATTATTAGAAAATGTATCCTAAATGACTTAATGTGTTGGCCCTAATTCAAAAATCACATTTTCATAATATGAAGAAATAAAAATTGTACATAATACTAATTCATTTGAGGGCCCACGATCTGCTGAAATAGTTGCAAAGGATTTCACTACCACTTTATACTTTTAGTCTAGTATCTTTCCCTTAGCTGAGTTCATAGTGGGACAGTCATTTTCATAATGACCAATTTCATCACACTTATAACATTTTACTGATTGTAAATCAGATTTTGTCTTAGAATTACCCTGATATTTTTTACTGAAATTATAAGCATTCTGTCCCATTTTACCACATGATTTTCACTTACCGGAATGAAAAAGACATCCCCCCATCATGATTTTTACCATAATTTTCACAAACAGTAAACATAAGTTTCATACTATCATACGTTTTTGCAGATTTATTCCCTTTTGTCTGCCACCTCAACCTCTTATTCGGTTGATTTTCAATGAACACCTGACCATTGACAAACTCCATTTCCACCTTCTCTCCAAATCGAACTAGTTTTTCATAACCGTTGAACTCATGATTAGCTAAATACCTCCGATAATTTTGGATTAATCCTGAGTAAATATAGTTTACTTTACAGTCAAGATCTCGTATGAAATTTGGATAATAGCTTGCTAGTCGACTATAATTTGGTTCATAGGTACCCATTGCGTCATCCAAATACTTCAATTATAGGAATTGGTTTTCTATCCAATGACGATCCACCTTAGGAAAATATTTATCAAGAATCATACCTTTCAATTGATCCCAATCAAGAGCATCAATCTTCTCACTATCCATGATATCTTTTACCATCGACCACCACTGATCGTCTTCACCTTCAGAATGGTGAACAACAAGATAATCCTTTGGATGTTCTGAACATGACATGATATAAAAAATCATTTCTAGTAAATTAATCCACCCTTTAGATAGCACAGGGTTAAATGATCTTCTGAATGATGAGGGATGTTATCTCATGAAATATTCCACTACTGACACATTCCTTTGTGGTTGATCTAGCAGATCTTGTGCTTGGATACCACACCCATTTATAGCCTGAGTCAACTATGTCATCACCAAATCAAACTGTTCAGTTCTGATTCCGACCATCTCATGTTTCTGATTAGGAAGTTTTCTTTCCTCGTGATGTCATCCAATCATAATTTCCATATTTCCTATACCAAAAAACATTCTGAATAAAGAAATATATTTGGAGAAGAAAAATGGTAATATGAAAATGTAATATCATTTAAATCATACCATAAATGAAGAATAATTTATGGATAATAATTTAACAATATTCTAACCCCTAAATATGTCTAAACTGGCCTTTTATACCCAATACAAGGACCCATCATTAAAACAATACATAATCATGAATTATATGAATAATTTATTTTGAGTATATTTTTATGTTTAATTTTTTATATAATTAAACTATAATTATTACCTTACATCTCAAAAATTACGAAGTAGACACTTCTACTAAGTTTAAAATTTCTTTATAAATTAACAACACTTGAAAAAATAGTCATGTCTAGTTCCATGTTTTAGATATAATGACTTCTCCTTGATCCCATCCGTCACAGTATTTATCTTTAACTCCTATGAAAAACATTTCAAAACATTCGATGAGCATAAAAAGCTCAGTAAGGATTATAAAATAAATAAAGAAAAAATTAATCAATCAATACGTTCCAAGAATTATAGCATACCTTATAAATTCATCAAATTTATGAATAACCAATAGAAATCATAAATCATATATGTATCTTCTGGTATCCATAACATACATACATTGTATCTTTCACAACTATGTGGGGAGTTACATTTTGAATACACAACAAGGTATATTCCCTAAGTCTCTTAGGAGAAACATTACCGTTTAACTCCAGTATTTTCGCTATGAATTGAAGAGCTATCTCAGGCTCATCTAACATAGGTTTATCACGGGACCACCCATATACATGAACAATTATGAAGAACCATAACATATTCACAACACATGAAAAAACATAAGGAAAGATAACATTTCCAAATTTCAATGGCAATATATCATTTAAATATATTTACATAACAAATCCATTATCAAAAACATTTTCAATACAGAAATAATTAAATGTGTATATGGTTTTCTGTTTCCTTTTAAAACCATTAAATAATGATAACATAGCAAAGGATCAAATAATACTCACAGTAGCATAAATGGTCGTTGTCACTTCTTATGTTAAAAAATACATTTTTTTGATTATTAAAACACCACATAGAAAAAAATTCATGTTGAATGAAATGAACAATCAAATGTTTTTATAAACCTTATATAAGATATTCATGTATAAAAAAATATGCCTCATTTAAATGATATTGAAACGAAGTCCCTTACCTCATGTCCGACTTCACCCGTTCATTCTTTAAACTCTTGAATAAGAAACTAAATATAATTTGTACTTTCTTAAGAAAAATTTTCTTGTCTATTATTCCTTATATATTAATCATTACCATATTATAAACATTATGCATCCATTTATGTTAATAATGGTCATTTTTTCAATATTTGGTAATTGAGTCAAAAATGAACTTCTTATAAATACAAGTTATTCATGTGGTCAAAAGTGAATTACATCCTGAATGTTATTCATTTTTAGATATCATATATATCATATATATCCAGTATATATGTGTATGTATAATAGTACATAACATTAGGAGGAATGAAATGAAATGCACTGTTCATGGAGACGGTAAGTCGTACGTATGCATGAACGCTACATTATTTTCTATTTCATATTAAATGGAATGATACCATATTGATACGTTGGTATATAATAATTCTATTATAATATAATATATAATTTTACTAATTTCATCCTTTATATGTTCCACATATGGCATGAACGAGTCATATAACTTTCAAGGGCGATAGTCCACACTTCCTCAAATTAAATTATAGTATATACCCTTTATAGAAACCATAATGGTATGATATAAATTAAAAATAAAAATGTATTGAGACAATATAAATATAATAAATATCCCATGTAAATATATTTCTATCCTAATTTCTACCATAAGAGCTAGTAGGAGAATATTGAACAATCATCGTTTTATCAGGAAATTGTTCGTCGTCCCCAAAAACAGTATGTTCTTACCCATTAGACAGAGGTGTGTGTAACTGTTGTTCAACTAATATCATATAAACATCCTGCAGTATTGAGGATATAGGTTCTATTATAAAATAATGTAATAAAAAGAATTTAGTGGGTTGAGATTTAAATTAATGAAATGAACTTAAGATAAGACATTACCTTTAAATAGGGTAACTCCCTTTGGTTTGAACGAAAAGGATTTCTTGAAGTTCCTTATGCCTAAGGTAAGAATTCTATGAGGAAGGGATGGATCTTGAGAGAATATTTAGGCATATTTTGGAAGAGCCAAGGTTCTTGAGATGTGTTTTTAATGGGTTAGATTTGAGAGATTTTTATATGGTGGAGGAGGGGATCTTTTGGAATATTTGAAAATATTTTTGTATTATATAACCATTTTAGGTTTCTAATGGTCAAAAACATATTAAAGTATATTATAAAATGAATCTTATTCAAAATAAAATCATCCCATAATAATTGGACTGATTTTGGAAATTTTCTTAATTTTTATAATCTTATATATTTAAACCATTCATTAATAAGGTAAACATTAAATAATTATTGTGTCATAAATAACATTATTTATATGATTATACAAATTATTAATAAAATACCATGATGTATGAAATACATTTATATTTTTAATGAATATTTCTCGTCAAATATATCAATTTTATATCCCCACTTTGAAATTTTTTTAGCAAACTTGTACATAATTATGATATTTTTATTTTTACATTATATAAAATTTTATTAATGCCATCATATTACTGAAATTGCATTTAAAGGAAAAAAATATCTCCCCAAATATTTTATTAGTCAAACATAACTCCTCAAATAAGGCTTGTACAATTTGTATGGTAATTTTATATTATTAAAATATTGTTTTTACCTTGAATTACCCTATTTACCTTTAACCGCAATAAATAAAAGTCAAAAGTTATTTTTCAAAAAAATTATTTTCATCTTATTGAACAAAATTTTACTTACTAATAAAAACCTTATATTTAGGATTTTTGAAATTCAATTCACAGAACAGGTAAAATTTCATATAAATGAAAAAGTCATTTTTTAACTACTACTCGGTGATTTCAATATTCATTAAAAAATGATGGTTTCAGAAAAATACCAAAAATTCATCCTGTGATATGTTTTATATTCTCAAAAAAAAGTTTTATATTTTAAATAATTTAAAACATTAAAGTTTCATTATTTAATTTAAAATTAATTCCCCATGTCAAAACAAAAATACGTTTTTTCAAGAAAAAATATCTATCAAAATATTGGGATTAGTTTGGGTCCAATTTCAATGAGAAAGTAATACCAATGAGCAAAATTGGATTAAATGGTAAAACTATAATATAATTAACCTTTAAAACCAACTAAAAAGATAATCTAACCATATTAATAAATTATGTTAAAAGGAAGTTTTGTATTAAAATAATTTATTTTTCACTATTCATTAAATAAATGTATTTTATCTGAAAAATACCAAAACATTACACAATATAAATTTTCATATCCTGATTCTAAAGAATAATTATATTTTTCTATATAGAACATATAAAAGTGACCAAAACTATATTCAACGAGGGTTCTCCCTCAAAAGGCGATGTATTGACCTTTAAAGAATATAAGAGTATTTGTTCTTAAAATTAGATTCAATAACATTTTAAGCATCTAACATTTATTTGATTAATGTGAAACCACATAAAAAACATGTATAATCATAATGTAGTTAGTTCTATTCATTCACACCAATACAACAGGTCGTAACTAACTACCATTTAAAATAATATTATATTATTATTTTTTAGTATGACTCACCATTTTGTGCACCATTAAACTTCGGAAAAACCCATTGTTGAGTGTCAAGTATGCCATCAAACATAGAATCATATTTAAAGTAAATTTAATATTTAATTCAATAATATAGAAATAAATATGAAAATGTCTTATTATTTATTTACTTGGGATGTTACATAATTACCATAAACACAAATGCAAGACTAATATAATATTTAATAAATTAATTAAAAATAAAATAATTGTATTTACAAAAATTAACTGTAATATAACTGGTTTTTATTATTATTTTACATGAATTATATATATATATATTTGAAATTTCAGGAATGTGTTCATATACATTTTTATTCAATGTCTTCAATGGTGTATTTAATTTCCATTTAAATGAATAGACACAAAATAGAAATTTATTATATTTTATAACAAGTAAATAAATATTAAATGATTTAAAATTCATAAAAATATTATAATTCTCCATATGAGCGTAATATTGTTTATTATATAATCCAAGGTTAATTTATGAGACAATTTCTCATTTATGTTAATATTTAATTCCCCTTATGGTTAAAATAATTTTTACTATGATTAAGGTAAAAAATACTTGCAGATAATAAAAACTAATGTTTTAAATGAAATTAAAACCTATATAAACTTTATTTTCTTATGATATTTTACCATGTAATATTTCTCATCATTTTAGTTTCCATTTCATATCATTTATTTGAGATAAAATTTAATATATTTAAATCATTTTTGAAATTCCAAGTGTGTCCCCTCCAATCATTGTAAGGGGGCACTACACCCTTTAATTATTTACCCCACATTGTTCCTTCTATATAAAAAAACCTAAATTTTTATCTCATATAAACATAAATAATCTACATTTATAGGTTTTTTATTCATATAATCCAAATCTAGTGGTCTATATAAATTTATTTAATAAATTTATTAAAACTAAAAGGTACTCGTAATAGCCAATAAATTTGTTTCTTAATTATTTTTTACATCCTCAAAATATAACATATTTATCAAAATATAATAACGTTAGTATATTAAATATTCTAAATTTTTTTATAATATAAAATATTAATTATCAGCCACCATTTCCATTAAATGGGATTTGAGTGTTTCCCTTATGCACACATACGACTTATCGTCTCCACATAGTGATTCATTTCATTTTAACACTATATTTTTGGAAATTCATTTATGATTTGATTAATATGTATACATATATATTCTATTTATATAATTACTATGAATTAGGAATTTTAACAACTTATCCCCTTCACACTCTTCAATCTATTATAAAATGATAATGCTCCTCATGTCTAAGTGTGGACCACCACCTGAACAAAGTGATGTGAATTTACATGAATTTAGAATTACATGGATGGTATATAGATAAATTTATTAAATATATATAACATATATGATATAATATTTTTATACTATGGAGAATTGTTTATTACCAATTTTTCATTCAATTTGCTCATATTTGAAAACCGCGTTCTTGTGTACATATGGATAACAGTATCCAAGAACACTGTTATTAATTTTTCTACCTCTAAACATTGTGGATTACTGTATATATATATATATATATATATTATTTATATCCTTTTTAAATATTTTTATTTGATTTCACAATAATGATATTTTAAAGACTGGGACTGCTAAACAAATAAATGCATTAAAAATGAACTAGTTATCTCCCAAAATTGTGATTTTTAAAATAAACAATTTATCAAACGTCTTATAATAATTATTATGAAAATTATAAATGTTATGTTACATATAATTTAAGTAATATAAGAAGTTTATTAAAAATATATATTTATTTTGAATTATTTTATAATGCATCTATATAATCATGATACATGATGTAAGGGATTTATGTTTTATGTCTGTTTTTTTCAGAATTACGTATGCTTAAATTTAAATTGACAATATTTTATAACTATTATATAATATATAAAATTTATTTCCTATCCACAATTTATTAATTTGAAATATATTTGTTTCATTTATTTTCATCACATTGAATATTTAAGAGACGAACATTATTTTTTAAGGAAAACCTACTTTATTATTGTTTTTGAAAAAAATATGATTCCTACCATTTTAGTATTTTTAGAAACTATTTTAAGTAATAATTTAATGCTTCCATTTTATTATTTAAATTCATTTTTACCCATGTTTTTCTTTCATTTATATTAATCATAGGATTATATATATCTTTTTCATATTGAGGTAATTTTGAGGATTTTTACAAAGGTGTGAGGGGAATGTTTTTTAACTTATATGGTATAATTAGAATTTCCATCCCTTATAACCATTAAATTATATAAAACACTCTATAAAATATTTATAGGTAATTTTAGATGAATATTTCCCATAATATATGGAAAACAATATATTTTTATATAATTGATATTCAAATGGAAAAATATATTTTTCATTGAAATATATTATTGTTTATTCTAACGAATGTTTTACATATGAAAAATAAATTAGATGATAATTAGGAGTTAAAATGGATATTATCAGTTGATACCATACTTTGTTTTCAATATATTATATGGTTATAGTGATTGTATGTTTATAAAACCCATATATTTTTTATGGGTTTTTCTATGATGATATTATGAAATGATTTTGAAAACCATTATCCTTATATTAGTATTCATATGATGATGAAATAAATGTTTTAAAATATTGTGGAACACACATGTATTATTTTCATTTTATGATTGGTTGGTTGAGAATTATATACCAATCCAATAAATTGACTAAAATATTGTCTCTCATAATATATTTATGTGAAAAAAGCAGACATTCTTGATATGTTTAAAAAAAATTTATGGTCATGATATGCTATGCGAGACAAGTTGATTTAATTCATAATATATGGGACACCAGTTTATGTTCTCGATTTACAACATGAAATAAGTGTTTATACCACATCCATTATTTTTTGATGGTCCTATTAGTTAACCATGAGATCTGAAATGGTCTTTATGCATATTAAGGTTCCACATTTATATAAAATGATCATTTATAACAAAATTGTTTTCTATTTTCCATTGTTATGATTCATTTTCTTTTAGACGGTAAATTTTTTATTCTAGGTCTCATATTTATGATCCATTCAAGATTGGTTATGAAATCGGAAATTTTATTTTAATCTCGTACCTAAATTATTATCATTCATTATTATATGACAATATCTTGATATAACCATGATTACCATTAATAATCACATGATCAGACCATTTTGTAGGTTTTTATTCAGCTTTATATGATGAATGGATTATGTAGGGTATGATTATATTGAGTCAAAAGTAGAATGGACTTTATGGTAGATTTTGAATAAAATTCATGAAATATGATGAGTATGTATATAATATATAGTAACACTAAAACATTTTGGTATATGGTTGTATATTTTATAAGTATATTTAATATTAATCTAAAAATATGTAATATATATGTATTAAAATCCTATAAATTTTGGAACCTATGCGTGGAGGCATAACTATATGTTTCAAACTATAGTTGGGACACAATTTAGCAAAAATAAGAAAAGATGTGTGAAGCATCTCACATGCGGTGCAATATGAGATGCAGTAGGTGGGCACAAAATCTATAGTGTCATGATCATGTATTTTAGAAATGGGGACTATTATAATGTGTAATATATCCAACTGATAATCAGATGTTGGATTGTGAGGTAGTGAAAGTATTTATCGATAATTTAAAATTCATTTTTATTCTAATTAATTGTTTTCCTCGTCTAAAATTATTATACTTATGGAATTATATTTTTCCAACCTGAGAATCATATATCTCACTATATATTATGAGTTTCAAAACTTTTTTTAGAATCATATGTGATCGATAAACCACGTAGGGATGTATCATCACATTGATTCACTTATCCTGAAGACCTATAGGTTATTTTTTCCCACAATGAATCTCTCCATGGATGGACAAGTGATCATATATTTATTTTATAATAACTGACATAGTGGAGTCATATAGGATATATGCTATCTGATTGGGCTGTATAAGGTGATTCCAATATTAAATGTGCTCAGGATCATTAAAAAGAGTGGTTTGACGAATAATGAAGTGAATTTTTTTGATTTCATTTAAAATATTATCCAGAAGGATAAAATAACATCATATTATTTTAAAGAAGGAGGAAAATCATAAAGACCCACTTTGTTATATTGAATTTATAATTTCTTTAAATCATATTATAGATCGGATAGTTGTTCAGAATAGAATAAAAAATATATCAGTGAGAATCTATATTTTCAAATAAGGAAATATTCCCATATATCGATTATTGAGCATTCATGTAATGATAATCTCTGGGAATTCAAGTTGTTAGATATTAATATATTATTTTCTATAATATATATAAGCAATTTTAATTTCAAAAATATATAAGGGAAACTATTATAATGAACCATGATTATTAGAAGAATATATGAGGCTGAAGAAAAGATTTGGAGGATATGAATATTTAAATCCAGTATTTATAAGAAATGATATAGATTTACATCTATAAAATTAAATTGAAATAATATGCGCATAAAAGAAATGAAAGGTATTCTAATTAGTATTTTAAAAAAGAATAATGCAAACTTCCACACTTTTGATAGTTAAAAGGAGAGTTGTAGCATCTAACAAAGTGAAGGAATTTCATTTTAATTGATAATATAGATAGGGATTATAGACTTATTCAACAAAGGGTAATATATAGACTTAGATAGTGATATATTCAATGGTTAATGTGTTTCCATGGACACTCACTGAATAGAGATTCTCGGTTTGATGTTCACAACAAACTTGTGAAGGAGAAAGTAAATGTTATGGTGTTCAAAATAACATTCTGTTTAACAAATCCGAGAATAGATGATATTTTTTTGATTTCATTTTAATTTTCCCCCTTAAATGTTAGTGATAATGAGTGGTAATTTTGAGTAATGTGATCCCGAAGAGGTGATTCATCTACCTCAAAAACTTTTAAAGATATGAACCCACGAAGGTGTCCCCTACTATAAAACAATAACAACTTAATAGAGTTTTTTTGTTTCACAAACATAATATTAGTAGAATACTCATTGAATTTTACAACTGTTTTGAACCATGATAAAACATAGGTTTTTAGGTTTTTTATTTATTTTTCACTTTTTATGGCTAATTATAATATAGATTTTGTAAAAATTATTAATTATAAAATTGATATATAAAGGAGGGTTAGATATTTTGATCAAAATGAACAAAAAATAGGGAAAAAAATTTACATTATAATATATAGGTTATACATTGGCTATAAAATAACATTAAAATTAATACATTCCAAAATTAACACCACCAACTACAACCAGGTTAGCTAAGACCCACTACTATGAAAATACCCATTACCCATGGTATTGGAGAAAACAGTGTGAATTGGACACCACTATAACCATGGTTTTTGAAGAA
The DNA here is from genome assembly GCA_963277665.1 of Viscum album. Lineage (NCBI taxonomy): Eukaryota > Viridiplantae > Streptophyta > Magnoliopsida > Santalales > Viscaceae > Viscum > Viscum album. The sequence goes on from OY728145.1 coordinate 1,899,614,143, forward strand.
ACCTTGAATAGAGGGATTAAATGCGAACAAGAGTTCACACGTTTAGAAAACCGTGGGTATAGAATGGAAATTGTCACATATACTGATGGTTTTCAGAAACTTTGGGTTTATGTTTTTTTAAAACATCTACACATGGTTCTCTAAAAATAGTGGCTATAGGTCATTCCTATACACATGGTTTCTCAAAAATGTGGGTATATCATTCCCATGATAAGGTGTAATAAACAATATTCTTTATGAGACAAAAAAATTAAGTCAGAACACCAATTTCCACGGTTTTTCGACATATATCAACATTTTAGATAAATATACATAAGTTAATATATATTTATATACCTATAAGTCAATGTTGATTAGTTGTGGTGTTTTTTAATTGTATATAATAGGTATAGGTATTGAAACATGCATCTTTAATTTTTCTAAAACCTATACCCATGGTTTTGAAATAAATGGTATAGGGATAATGGAAGAGTCAGATACTCCTATTCCAATGGATTTTAAATCATCAGAATATAATTTTCAAACCATGGGTATATTTTAGAGCTATACTGATGTTGGGACTCTCCAAGGTTCCAAAAAACATGTTTAATTCTTATACCTAGATTTTTGTGGTCTGTACTTATAGTTCAAAAATATTTTTATAGCTTCCTTTTATAGTTGTGGCCCTTTTTTGTCTAACTATTGGTTTTTGAGAGGGGGATATTTTTCTTGAAATTTTATATTTGAAATCAGTGATTTATTTCTTTTAGAGGAAGGCTCTGTTATCTCATGTATTTTTTATTCAATGAATGAAGGAAAAATATTGTAGAAGAAGAATTGGTATTGTAGAATCCCTTTGTGTCAAAATATCTATAGAAAATGTGTTGTTATTTTAGAATATACATATAACATGAAAAATATATGATTAAATAATTTAACTAATATATATATATATAAATATTATGATATTGAATGAATTATTTAAGAACCTGATATTTTGAGGGATGATGGAAGTACATATGACAAATAAATAAAAAATAAGTCAATAGTTGAATTGGTCCACATGTAAGAGAGATTTTTCATGTATTAAAAACATAAAATATGAAACTGGAGGAGGATAAATAATTTCATAAAATTAGGATTCATGTTTCAATAAATAATGAAGATAAATTAAATGCACAAAACATAAGGATTGTTAAAGTTTCTACTATTCTAAAGAAAAAATAAAGACTCCCAAATAAGATGAGTTTCCAAATATTACTACATAGATTTAAAAACGAAAATATGGTTTCGAGGAGGGTGAATTTGAACTAGAAATATTTTCATATTAATAAATAAGATAATAATGATTATTCATTATTCCTTTTATAAATAGTTGGGGAGAATAAGAGGGTATAATAGGAGAATCTGTTCCACAAAGAATCTATTGCGCAAAAGAATATTAAAAGGAAATTTAAATATTGTATGGTGGATAGTTTATCTTTATAATAAGAAGTTTATATTTATATTATAGATAATATGAACAAAAAAAATAATTATCAACTTGAATTTGAGTATTTTATGTTTCAAAAATATTGAGAATTTAATAAATTTGACAGGATATAGGTGCTGGAATCAAATTATAATAGTAAAAATAAATAATAGGATTAATTTCATTAACAACATTACCATTATTCAAATAGTGGATGATGTATAGAAGGAGAATCATTCCATATGTATGAAATCTCATGAATATATTTTTTGTTCCACAAGACGAAGATATATGGGAAAATTTGGAATTAACAATGATAAACCCTGTCACATATATATATATATGACCTAAATCTATATATTTTCATAAGAACAAATGAAAACCCCAAAATGTAATAAAAATATATATAATATGATCTGTATAGTAGGTACATATATTTGAAGGTTCTCAAATACAAGGCATGGGACCATGTTCTATTAATGAGGGATGTATGGTCAAATTTCAATTTTAAGTTTCATGTTATCAAAATAGATTGATTATAAGTCACAAACGTAAACCAAAACATTAGAAGTGTGATTACAATATTAATTACTCTTCCTATAGAAAAAATTTAACATTTTGAAGGACTAATTCATACAATTATATTTCAATGTCGTTGAAAACATGATTTTGGATTCCACATAAAGAGTGTAGTTTAAGTTGTTGTACCCAATTTTTTATCATTACATTTAATAAATAATATTGAAAAAATAGTGATTCCAAATATAAGACATACTCAAATATAAGAAACATTTCAAATAAATAATTCCAAAATTAGTGTGGGATTGGATTTGATGTTCCCAGAGATATCTTTATAGTCAAATTATATGACTAATGGAGATGGGAAATCTATGAAATATGTTTATGGATTGATATTCAAATTAGATAAAAGTAAGTGTAACAGGGTAACTATTTTTTTTAAAAAAATTCTAAGTCATATATTTTTTGTAACGATACATCTTAATGGGCCCCATACATTTACCCATCATTACTATCTTCAATAGGATAGGGGTTCACAACTTGTGTCGAGTAGGAATATAACCAACATGGGATGCATTATCCTATGTATATGTACACACTCACAATTCTCCAAGCCAATAAAATTCTAAAATTTTAAAAAACTAAATAAAGATGCATATATTCATCTAAATGGCATAAAAAGGGTATGATATAATTAATGGAATGTAAACATGGCCATATACAATCCCACCAAATAGTGTTTAAAATTATAGTCCAACATGAAGGTAAAACTAGGAATGTTTTCAGAAAACCATAAGAACACACCTTTATATCTCCAGTGTCACAAAGCACCCTTTCGTCTTGGTCTATCATGGAATCTATCAAATGGTCAGTCGTTTAAATAAGAAATAACATGAACTGGAAAATCCATTGTAGGAGTGAGTATAACAATACACAATTGGAAAAAATAAAGTAACAAATAAAAAAACAATGTGAATACAGTCATCTATACAATGCTATATCTATTGATCACATATAATAGTAATATACAGATATACTCAACAAAGTAAAACATTATAATGTAAATTTACAACAATAATATACCATCGTAGGATTCAAGATTGAAGAGTCCACAAACCACCCTTCCAAGAGAATACAATATTGAGTTTGATATCACTAATGACGTCTATCTTAGAGGTATTTGACATTATGTATTTTCATTACAAGTACAGACGGAAGGTCTGAAGAAAATATGACATGTAGATAAGGATCACAGCTAAGCCCATAGGGTGAGACCAAAAACTAAATCAATATTAACCTAGTATGTAGAGGATCCGAACCCGTACAATTTTTTTCATGATTATTTCAACAACTCCACTTAGGGAATGAATATGGATTGTGGATCTCAATAGGATCTTTTTAGAAGGATTCTAATTACCCAATCTAAGAAGTAACGCTTAAGGGATAAAATTTTAAGGAGAATGAGAAAATTACATATCAACCCCTAGGTAATGGAAAATTGGAACATATAATTATGAAACATGTCCATGATATTGAGGTTAGGGTCTCTAAGACATGTATAAAAATGTAAATGACATGATGTAGGGGTTACATGACATGTACCTTGACCAAGGGCTCTGCTCTTGTAAGTAACCCTTGTCTCTTTCCTTTCTCTATGTATAATTACATGTCCTATAGGTTTTATGTGCAGTATCCTCATTTTTTAGTACACAAATCAATCCAATATTGTTGTTCACATGTATCAGTACATGGATTATCTCATTTACATGGTCTAGTATGTGTTAGTGTGGGGGAGTACATGGCATTCTACAACCCATGTACTCTAACCCGGGTCTGTATACCCTCTGAGGTACCCACTGACTCCCTAGAGAGATTCAAATTTCTATGTGATAGGGTCACACATTATGTTATAAATATGTTTCTTCTGAAAACCCTATCCATCAAAAGGTGTTCCATATCGAATATAGAACTATATTACACACCATGTAACATTAAATTTTACATAATCAAAGATCTAAAATTCATGCATCTTCTCCTTTATATGATTGTCAATCATGTGACCAACATGCAATCAAATCCTGAATTTGATCCCTGTGATCCTCCCAAACAATTATTAAAATCTCCAATCACTTCGGTCCATGTAGAAATCAAAATCATGTGTTGATCTTCATTGTATGGAAGAGAACATGAAAACTGGTACACATATTCATCTGATCCATTGATGATCCCATCATTGTATCACTATCATTTTGTGTTGATCCCAAATCTATGATATCATAACATTTCACCATGAAATGGGTTTAAAACAATAAATTGATTGTGACATGTCGATCCTTGAGCCAATTGAAGTATTTCCATTATGAATGAAATATAAAGGGAGAATAGAAAATGAATAATCTAGTGGAATAGGCCTCGATCAATGTTTGTGTTGATATTAGTTCATTTCCATTAGAATAGAAAATTAATAATGAAAAAATTTAATCATGAAGAAATTATCCCAAATACTAATTAAACCAACCCATCCAATAAAACACAATATCGGCGAAGGAATCAATTTGTTAATTGATTCACATTAACCAAATGAATCAACAATGGGGAAGAATGAAAATAAAAAAAATCCCTACCATGATTCAGATCTATTGGTGATGAAGAATGGGGATGTACCCTGATCATTCGAATGATCATTTGATAACATTTCACATTGATCATTGATCCATGATCCAGTCAATGTTAATCTAGGATACATCCTCCAACACTGTCACTAATTTTTCTCCAATAGTTCCAGTGTAATGTGGTTAACCTTATAATTCTAACTTTATAGTATATTTATTTATTATCAAATATCTAAATAAAAAATGTAAATAATTTTTTTAATTTAACTTTTTTATTCAATTTAGTGACCATGATGAGTTCTTCTACAAATGACACACATTGAACAAGGGTATGCATGTCCCAAGGTAATCCTCAATTTCTAAATGTAATAGTTCACTCAGATTTATGATTCTAGAGGATTATTAGATTTTATTCTAGTTTTTTTGGAAAACTATACTCTTGTGATGTTAAATAATTTGGAGACTTTTTTTATGGGCATAACAAGACACTGAATCATAGGTTGTCTTAGCTCCTAGTCAATATAATAATCCACTCAATATCCAAAACATAATACATCAAAAATCTAACTCATTAAAATTTTCCATCCTTGAGGTTCTAAGTCCCACAAAATATAATAAAGGGTTATTCATATAGTTATGGGTACAGAGAATGAATATGAGACTCCCTCTTCCATGTTCCTCTTGAAGATTTTATAAGTGGAACATGACACACACTAAATTAATGTCTCCCCCATTTATGATTCCCCATTCCTATCCTCTATGTGAACTATATATTTTAAAAAGATATTTATATATTTGATGACCAGTACACCCCAATCCATAACATGTTGAGTAACTTGAATATACTTCTGAAGTTTTGACTTGGGGAATATTTCTTGTTGTTTGTTTAACTGTTAAGGTTGAGTTATACTGTACTCCATCTCTCTAACTCTATTAAATATCAGGAATAGGGAAATGAACAATATTTTTTTTCCACGCCATCCAAATCTGTGTTATCTACATCATGATTAAACCAATAGGAACACATGGTATCCATCCATAATCTATGAAGGACCCCATTTTCTATTAGAATAAGACTTTAAATGAATCTATTAATTCTTCATACCCTATTAGATTATTAGAACCTTCTCAAATTTTTCTTGCTTCAACTTCTAGCCCATGAGTTCTGACTCAACTTGGTGAGTACAGTAATATTGTGGTGTATAGGGTTTCTGCTCCAAATCAACAAAAGGTTCCCAATGATATTGTAATGGTATATATTGTTTTCTGAAAACTCCACCAGTGTTAGGTGATACTACCAAATATATCCAATGTATAGTAGCCACGAATATAGTATTTCATCCATTACATGAACGGTTAGCTCATTTTGGACATTAGTTTTGTGGTGGAACACTGTCCTCTATAATAAATGAGTCCAAAAAGAATTATGCAATCCCTTACTCAACCGGGATTTTATGTGAACATCATGGCCATATGTAATAATCAATGGAACTCCTTGAGTTGAAAATATCTTGAATGTAGTGGAATCACATTCCCTCTACTGAACTCTTTTAGTGTATGGCTAGGATGTGGGAAAACAAGGTGAGTTGGTCTACAATCACCTAGATAGAATTGTGTCCCCTAGACATACATTGTAATTCCATCCCAATGTCCCTGGATATCCTATCCCCCTAAAAACCTAGAACCTTAAGGGGATGACCTAAACCCACTTCATCTTTGTTCTCATCATTCACTTTCTTAGAAATTAGACATTGAGAGGTTAATTTTGTAACTCCTTTAACCATCCTTGCAAACCCAAACTGACATTGTAGATACTGGTATGTCTTGTACTCATCATGATATACATACAAAGGAGATTAATGAAATTATCATTGAACCTCCACCCAAAATATCATGGATACCATTGTGCATCCATGGAAGATGATGTCATGATCCCCAAATTTAAAAAATTCAACAATACCATGTCTAGTATATTTATAATTATGTAGGGTCTCATAGTCTATATCACAATGTTGTGCCTCCCTAACATGATGCAAGAGAAGAGCAGTTACAACCATCAATAGTCATTAAGAATCTCTATATCAATCTACCAAGAATAACTACACTTAGGCCCATGACATTAATACCTCATTCTGTAACTAAAAAAGATCTAATACTATGAGTTTCTGCCACTACATCTCAATTTAAAAAAGTATAAAAAATTATGAGGTCGTAATCCTTCGGTAAATATATTCATCACCTATGTATCATGTTATGATACTTTGGATAAAATATGTACTTGATAATCTTATGGTTTGAGTATATGGAAAACAACATTCTTATTACATTGTTTTGCCACATATTTTGAGTGAAAGTACTACTGCTAACTTATGATTGTGTGTAACATTGTTTTGACCATAGGGTCTCATCTATAATTAACTATAGGCAATCACCCATTAACACTAAATCTAAACAAAACCAATCGACGTTCGTGATACTACATAAAAAAAATGCTAACATGGAACCCACCTCTAGAAATCTAAATATTGGGGAACTTTTCAAACACTACCTAATTATCAGAATTTCCAATTAGAACCATCCTATCCACATGGATTGTTGACTCATTTGGATCAAAGATATCATTATACTGATACTATATAGATATCAGGTGTGAATCTCCTCTAATATACATCCATCTAATGGACATTCTTAACCTCCATCACACTCTTAGGTTCCTCCCAAGATAACATTAACTAAGCATTAGTTGGGTACACTACAACTCTGTTTACCAAGATGATGTGTTCCAAAAAGTGGACCTTATATATATATATATATATATATATTAGGTATTGTTGTAAATATATTGCTCTCAAAGTTCATCGATAACTATCCTATAGTGTATCTTATGATCCCCCCATATGCTAAGGACACAGGGATCCTATCGATGAAGACTAACATGATCCGATATTAGAAGGGCAGAAATATCTAGTTCATGAGTTCCATTAACACGGTTGTTCCATTTGTAAGACCAAATGGAGTCTCCAAGTACTCAAAATGATCATATCGACAATGTAATTTCATATTTTATATATCATCATCTTATAAACGCAGTTGGTGATAAAAAAACCTGAGTTAATCCTTCTAGAACATTCATTCCCCTTTCTAATTATCAAATATATCATTGAACCATAATTTTTGATACTAGTTTTTAATGGCCACCTATTTCATGTGTCGTTATTACACACACAAACTCAAGATCCCATCTACCTTCTTGGAAAAAATCTGGGGCCACCCCGATTATAATAGTATGTCTAAAAAATCCTATCCTTAATAGGTCCTTCAACATTCCCCTCGCATCATAAATCTATATGGGTGAAATTCGATATACGTGACTTGATATCGGTATGATCTTGGGTTATAGATCAAAACATAATTCTATCTCTTTGTTGGGAGGTAAACATGAAACATCCTCAGGGAGTACATCCTCATACATTGACACCACTATAGTAAACTAGGAACTCATAACATCCACTACATCATCTGTTAAGTTATATAAATGAGTAGATAAATGATACACCCTCCAATTCATGATTCCATCATATATATCATGGGTTCATATTTGATCAATAATGGATAACATCATTCCATAACTACTAACACACCACATCCTTCGCCTAAAACATCAAATCTGAGAATAATTTATAGATAAAAATTCCATTCCAATAATGAAATCATAAGGCATCAAAATTATACCATGAGATTTCAATGTAATCTATCACCTCCATGAATTTTGTAACTCTATCATCGCAATTGTGTGATCACCGAGTCTACACTATAAGGAGTCTCCTTATGTAATGGTCGAGCCAAGGGTTCAACCACATTTTATATGTCTTTTATGATGAATTTGGAATGAATAGAATGACTAGAACCATTATTAATAAGTACTACAGTAAAATTTTAAAAGAAACAAATCATACATAAAATAATTTTTGGTGCCTTTGGGCCTTATTCTTCGACCAAATAAAGTTGTCCCCGCCTATTTCCTTCAGTTCCTATAGCCATACATAGACAACATGGGTTGGAGGGGGTATTATGGAAAATCATTGGACACCTCTTTCTTCTCTCCAAAGTCCTATACGACATTTTTTGGCTCATGAAACTATCTCCTCCAATCATTTATTCTACCTCGATGGCATGTCTATGTTCTATCTATCATCTATACAGCAGTTTGGAAATTATTAAGAAAGATTCCCCTAGCTATCACATGAGTAGCACAACAAATTTCTCAGATCAATGAACCCAACATGTGATCCCTAAACCCTAGAACCTATTTCTTGGGACCACCTATAGAATTTTTTTGCACATTGGGCTCCCTAAAACTGAAGTTAGCTCCATGATGCGGAGGCCTTTTCACTAGATATTCCACTTCCAACAACTACTAGTTGTATCTTTTTAGCAAGGAAAATCTCTAACACCAATTATCGATCAATCACCGAAACATAAGTAGGAATTAATAGGGTGATAAAATAATGTCTGATGTCTCTATAAAAGCCTCCCTAAAAGGACATGTCTCTACAAAATTAGACATCTACCATATCCATCGAGCAAATGTAGAGGTTGGTAAACCTTGATGAATAATAATATAATATCAGGAATCCCTGCTGGAGCTGTAGAAGTTCCTAGATGTTTAAAAACCTCAGTGTAACTGGTCAGAACACCTCTAGGAATGTTTTATAGAGCTCTTTTAATGAATGAGTCACCTCACTGTATGACTGGATCAGCAAACCCCACTATCACATAGTTGATCCTTGAAGAAGGATCTCGGCAAGGACAACCATATAATGTGATGGTGTCCAAAAAACATGGAACACGTGGGTCAATGCATCAATCAAATCTTCACACTCTTATGGGTCAAGATCACCATAGATCCTAGGGTTAATTATCAATAAGACTAATAAAGGTCACTTAGCATACTCACCTTAGTTTCATGTATTGTGGGTTCCATGTGCAGCTCCAAAAGTGGTGGTATAGCTAGTTCACCACATAGAGGTAGCATCTCAAGAACTGGCCCATTTATCCAAAATACAATATCAAGGGGATCAACCTTATGTTCAGTTGCTGAATCCAAAGTGAAATATGATATAGATTCTTTTTGACTGTAAACAATATGTACCATGGCCAGGGATTATACCTGGAGATATAAGTCGAGAAGGAAATGTAAAAAAAACAATGTCCTAGATGAGACATGTACCATGTTTTTCCCTATAAATAATGTTCTCATGTACAGAGTCCAAAATATTGTGATCAGAGTCCTTCTGTATAGAAATGTTGGCTCCCACAACAACACATGAGTCCACATACTAGAATCCAAACTCAAAACACATAAAACTGTTACCCCTATCAAATCTCACATATTCATGATCCTAGGGTATAACCTATTATTATGATACGACACTATCATGAAAAATACCAATTAAACTCATTCTGTGACTCTCTAATCCCACCTCTAATAGGCAAGAGGCTAGATAGTAGTATCGAGTAGGCATATTATTGACATGTGAGACTTTAAACTAAGTACCTTTACACTCATTCACACATCCAATCATATAAAATGATTAAAATTCAAAACAATTTATGAACTATGAGTCCATACACCTAAAACAAAAACTTGTAGTATGATGGGAAGTAAAGGGATGTAAAAAGGGCCAAATAAAGGACCACAAAAAAAGTCTAAAACAATAGTCTACCGAAATGTAAAATTGGTAAAACTTTTAGAATATTTTTGGAACAAAATTCGGTATTTTTGGTCTCACAAAGATTTATCTAGTCCTGTTCTATCATGGACTATATAAAATTGTCAACTATCTTCACAGGACATGATATGTGTTGGAAAATCCTATGCAGGTATGGTAAAACATGATACTAGTTTGGAAAACCTTAATCCATAATGCATAAAAAAATAAATAAAGTCAAATATACACATGTATATGTATATGGAATATATAAAAAGAATATCCAAATATACTCATCAATAAAATAGAGTCTAAATTTAAATCAAAATCGTAGAAGACAATCCTAGGAATCTAGCTTGAAAATTCCACAATGCCCTAGTTTAAGAAGACACACTCATGAACTCGTTAACAATGATGATTTCCATCGAATAGGTAGTGTTGACTGAATGATGTCATTAGAAGTACATGAAAAAGGTTTGAAGAGATTAAAATACATAGATGTGGATTACAGCTAATCCCATGGGGTGATTCCGTGACTCATTTTGGATAAACCCACTATGTAGATAATCATCACCCACATAGTGTGGGTCATGATTTTATTATGAAATCCTCATAGGGAAAGATGATGAATAAATGATACCACCCCATAACATTCAAAGGTATTCCAAGGAATCTATCCAAAAATTCATGTAGAAGGGAATATATTCCTTAGTGTAGGATATGATTCCACACCAAACCTTGGGGAAAATATATGGGGAATTCACCCAAATAAAACATGTTCAAGCTAAGGATTGCAAGGGTTATAATCCATTTAAAAGAAGATACATGGTTTTTAGTTTGGGTTACATGTCATATACCTTGACTATCATTTCTACTTATGTAAATGGATTTTCTCTCATTACAATGTCTTTATATAAGTACATGGCATGTAGGTGGCATTTTTTGTCTACCCATGTGCTAGTACATGGCTCTCATCCATGTATCTGTGACAATGTACCAGTACATTGATTATCAGGTGTACATGGTCTAGGTATATTCTATTTGGGGGAGTATATTACATGACTCATCCCATGTACTCCAACATATGTCTATGTAAGCATAGAGGTTACACTGAGTCACTAGGGAGATACCAAAAGCTATTTTACTCTATCACACACTCGATGATACATAAGTTTCTCCTAAAACACTATAAATTGAAAGAGGCCCCATACAGTGTGTAGATCATGTTTTCTTGTCATGTATTTCATGATTTTTTAGTATCCCAATTCTGGAATCTTCACGTCATCTCTATAACTTGATCTTCATTATTGTGACCTCCATAATAGGAAATAATTAATCTTGTCATGATAAGCCTCAAAAATAACGATTAAAAACTTCCATCCCAATGATACATTCAAAAATAAGAAATATATTTCATTATTTGTTGCACATAGAAGAATGAAAAATAGTATATCCACATTCATCTCATTTGTTACTACTCTTATCATTGAACCATCAATGTGTCATTATGAACCTAGATCTATGATATTGGATCATTGTGATACGGAATAAGTGCGAAGTGATCGATTAATCAGGAAATTTAAAATGATGGAATAAATGAAGAATGTCCACGATGAACATAGAATAGATGAAAAAAACAGAAGAACAATAAATAGGGATGGTCCTTGATCGATGTTCATTTTGATTATGGTTAATATCTATCAGATGTAAAAATTAATAATCAAAAAATTAAATGATGAAGAAAGTTTCCCAAATCCCATTTAAACTATCCCATCCCACAAAATGTATATTCCACAAATCAAACCATTATTTTATTGATTTACATTAAATATGGAAATCAGGATCGTGGATGAAAATAGATCAGTCAAATGACATACCTCAATTCAGATCAGTTGTGGATGAAGAATGAGTATGTGTAATGATCATTGGTGAGGTAATTTTAATTAGATGTGTTTCAATAGTCGATCTATGATCTAGATGAAATTCATTTCAGAAAAATACTCATATTATATCACATAAAATTATCTAATTTTTCTAGTGCTATGTGGATTACCCCATAATTCAAACATAAAAGCCTATTTAAATAATAACCAATTATTTTGTAGATGAAATTTATTTTTTTTCATTTACTTATGTGTGATTACATTTATATAAAAAATATGTTCATTAATAGTTAATTTATGTTTATGGTAATCCTTGCATTATGATTTCAACGTCAGAGTAGAGTTTTGTAGTCTAGGATCCCATTTAGAAGTTATTGTTATTTTTAAATATAAAAACACATTTGTTAACATATTTAATATATTTCAAAAATTTGTTCTCAGAATACTAGGCATGAAATTCGAATGTCATCATAGCACAATGTCTATAAATTTAATTTTATAATATCAAGACATAAAAAATGGAAAATATGATTCATTATAATTTTGTTTCATAATGATTTATCAAAATCTTTGGATTTTTCATTGTGGCTTTCGGTCCTCTCATGTTGAGATATTCCTCGAAGAAACAAATTAATTGGATAATAAATATCATATAAGGATGGTCCATATAATCAATTGTCTAGATTTAAACAATTGAAATTATTTTCATGTCTTTATTAGGGTTTTTATGCAATAACACATTGAGTGTTTCTCAATAAATAGATTTTCCCAAAATAATTAATGTTTCTAAATATATTTTAGAAATTAATTTTTTTATAAATATCATGTTCTATAATTTATCCAATGTCATTAAAAATTGAACGTCCTTGTAAATATAATGTATCATATGGAAATGAAGAGCCTTTTTCTTATTACAATTATAATGTGGTACGACAAATATTTCAAATGTTATTTAAAACTCTCCATCTGGATTAAATAATATGTTCAAATTTTTTTGATATTCAATAAAATTCGTTGTTGTGAAAATGGAATGTTGAGTTTCTTATGAATTTATTAGACCACACGAGTGACATGGATAACCCTATATGCTATAACAAACATACTTGGTCCATATATTGATCCATGGAATATTGGTACAAATTATTTTATGAAATCTCTTATTCAGAGTGTTAGTTTTAATCACTAGATTTATTTGGGGATTAATACACCCATTTTTTAATAAACTTTAATTGGAAAAGGATTAGGGATTTTAGGAAATAATCCATAAAATCATAATAATGTGTATCTATAAATGGGGAAAAATAAATTTTTATTAGGGATAATTTTTCATTGATACTATGGAGATATACAGGGAATGAAAAAAATGGAGTATTTGTTTTACATCATTAAAAACAAGGGGTGGTTTAAATTGAGTTGGAATTAAATCCATATTATCATCTAAACCAATGGGGGTGATTTTTGATCACTTTTTTATTTAAGTGAATTTTTTTAAAATATGTTATATATGGAATTAGTGGAAAAAAATATTTTATTTAATAATTATTAATATTGTGGGAATGTTACAGATTCATTCAACCCATTATATTATTTCTACCAGAATTTTTTATCTATTTGATGGAATTATTATTAATTTTATGCACTATACTTGAGGAAATCTAGGATGGATGAATTTTATTTTTTTATAAGAGATGAAATAATGAATTCATAAAAACTACTTCATTCATTTAAAACACAGATCTTGATAAACGTTAAGAATATAGAAAAACTATACTCAAAAGAACCATATAGCCTAGCGAGTAGCATGCACTGGTAGGTGTATGTCACAACCTATTCAAGGATGAAAAAGTTCATATGACAGAAATAAAACTATGTTTCTCTTAGCAGATATGGAAAATGAATCACATGACCCCATATGTGAGAGTGTCATGGGAGGTAATAGGAGAAAACCAATTCCATTCTAAAATGACAAGGTAGATCAGTGACATCGAGTATTATTTTATTTCTTATATTCAAGAGATAATGTGATTTGGGACCATGAGGTAGTGTCTATATTGATCATTAATTGTGAATTTGTACGGTATTTATATTCATATGAAAACTTATAATAATAATAAATGTTACAACAATTGTATTCTTCTATTATGAACATGTTCTATCTCCCGTTGTAAAAAAAATCACATATTTCCCCAAAATAATTCTAACCCTTAACCACTCATGGAAGTATCACAATTCCACGTCACATATTGTGCTTAACAGAAGGTTCTCTATGCGACATGATGAATTCATACATAGATTTCCCAGTGACAATGAATGAAATTTAGATTAATAATCATTTTCATGTTATTTGGGAACCATATTGTTTCTCTAAGCTATAATTTATTCTTCCTAAACTAGATGTTCATGAGACCTTTAATACGTTAGTTTTTATTATAAATAACATAAAAAAATCAAATATAATTTAAAATTATATGAAGGGGAAAATATTTAAAATTATTTAAAAGATGGAAAAATTCAATGATGAATTAATAGTGTTATTGGATTATGTATTTCCATGAATATTATCATTGAAAATAATAAGTATTAAAATATTATAAAACATGTTATGTAAAATTACATATTAGTAAAATTATAAATATTTTTATATAGTGATGATTGAGGCTTCAATGGGAGATTATCAAAGGGAATTATTATTTCCAAATAAGAAATTATAATTGGTGGTAATATGTAGAGGTATTTACGTTTTTTAAAACATTGAAGGAAATCCAAAAAAATAAAAGAAATCAATATGAATAATTTATGAGGCGAATTCATAGAGAATGGGGATCTATACCATTCAATATAATCTGTAGAAAAGTTTTTTTGATTTTTGGATATAGGTGACCATTAAAATAATATTTATACTAAATAAACTAAAACATGGGTTTCTTATAAAACATTAAAGGACCATATACACCATAAAAATTGAAAATTTTAATGGGAGTAGTTATTTTATCTAAAAATGTGAATCCATAGAGGTTTACATACTAAAAAGAAAATGCGATGGTAGAATTACTCTAAAAAGGTTAATACATGGAATTTTATGAATATTTTCCTAAATTTGAATGAGTTTCCATGACCCTTATTGAATTTATATAATATTGGTGGAATTAATAGAAAACGTATAAAAATTAACTGTAGTTTGAAGACAACCAATTCTCATTCGGTGGAAGTTAACCAAAAATAGGTGATATTGTTCTTTAGCCTTTGTACCAATTGTTTTAATTCTATGTCTGTTATCATAAGATCAAAGTCATGGTAATGTTTTAATATGATGATATTTAACTAACCCCAAACCATTTTATAGTATTGATCCACGTAATGAATGACCAAGCCTTAAATAAAAACTACTATTCTATGTGCTTTTTGATAACCAACGCAATATAGGTAGCATGGTACATGGACTAACCCACTATAGTGAACAGAATAAAATATCATGTTTCTTTATCCTCAATTTTACTTACGTCATGTGAATTATAAATTTATTATTTGGATTAGAATAATAATTTTGGAAATTTATTTTTAAATTCGTTCTTGAAAATTGGTTCAAAAAACACTATTGGGAATATTGTCACCTTTACAAGTAAGAGGAAAAATACACTAGGGATGTAGAGAATTGAAAAGAATCACTATCGTCATTCCACCAAATGTCTCTATGTATCTGTGCCCCTTTTTTGACTAATATAATTGAATAATGAGAGATAATCATCATTTTATGAGCTTATAAGAACATTAAAGGGACACTTTTGAAGAAAAAATGTATTTCATGGTTTGAAAAGATAACATCATTGTGTGGGATAGACCATGGATAAGGACATAAAACATTTTGGGAATAAATAAATGTAATCATGTCACATATAAAGATGTGAAATAAGACCACTAGTACTCATTTCCATACATAATGATGAAAAGAAATTTCTATAGCAATAGTGTTTACACATGCCATCTTAATATCAAGAGGCATAAATAAATAACAAATTCATAGAACGAGAAATTTGACCCCAAAAATTAATAAATGATAATATATATATATATATATTTCTCATTTTATCAATTATTCATCATATAATTAATATAATCATAATGAAATAAAATTGGACTCAAATAGTATCACATAAGGTAACATTAATAGTAGATCGACTAAGACCATGTAAAATATACCAAAAATAGTACATCATAAAATCATATAGATGGGTAAGACAAAATTTAATCAATAATAAAAAGATCATTGCATATAATAGGGAGAGTGGATCATAGTCTTAAAAAGATATTTTAGAACTCATTTTCATAAAAATCAATGAAATGACTCGCATTAGAAATAATTTCTAATAAAATTAAAATATTAATTATCATAACATACATTTTTAATAATCCCCAATAATGGTACATTGAAAAAAAAAATTTGTACGTAAAAAATTAATTTTGAAGGATAAAAATAAAAAAGTGAAAATAAATACTTTTTTATTATTTAAAAACAATTTCATAAAATAAACATCATTTAAATTGATATAAAACATAATTTTGAAAATATTTTTAGAGAATTATTTATAATTCAATAGATAATAAGTATTTGGGTATCCAAAAAAATACAAACATTTGAGGAAGGAAACATTATAGGCTTTTAAGGTAAGGGTATTTTAGAGAATAAATTAATTATTCTTAATAATGTAATATTTTTATGATGAATGATTCCATGAATCGAGGAGTTTTTAATTTGAAAATAAAAATTTCCAAAATAAATGAATTAATAACATATGATAAATAAAATTTCATAATATTTTTAATATAAGATTTTATAGTTGAATAATTCTAATGAAGTCACTATGAAATGTAAATTAGGTTGACAAATCCTTACTCTAATTCCATACATGTATAGTGTCCTCATGTAACCACATAAAAAATCAAATAATGGTTAAATAACATTATAGAAAACCTATTATTCTATATTTGATTTATTATTATTATTTTTGTTCATTCATAATCAATTTATTGTGAGAAATATTTCTCTATCTCTATCATGAAAGATTCTCAATCTTGAAACCATGTCCACATCAGTTAGTTAAAAATAACATATGTTTTAGTCAATCAAGTAAGATACTCAAAAGTAATGGTAATGGGAATTTAAAGTAAATAATAATAATAACTCTTCTAACTTTTTTACTGCTCAAATATTTTTTCAAACACATTTTTATAAAATATAATTTTTATAAAGTACTTATATAGTGCATTTATATTCAATTAAAAATTCATTATTTCAAGAAGAATACTAGAAAACATCGTATGATAATTTTGAAGAATGAATCGAAAAATGACATCCCATTTATCATTCTAAATTTCTATAGATGATTAAGTCATTTTTTAGAAGAAATAACCAGAAATTCAGTCAGATTATAACCTCCGACCATTTATTAAAATAAAAGAAAAGTTCAGTACACAAGAACACAAGACCAAAAACATCAACTAGAAACCATCAGAACCATACCCTTCACCACACCCATGATATAAATCTTCCTCTGCAGTGGCTGATTCTCATTCCAAACATTCATAATTATTTAGGATTTTGGCATACTTCCTCCTCAAAATCAACCTCTACAAAGAAATAAATGCATTAGGAGATAGCATTCCTTTATTTAGACCTTCCCTGCCTTCATTTGTTATAGAGGACCTAGTGGACATTAGATTTGGATAAATGGAGTAATCTTTCCTCAGCCGCCTTCGTGGTGATGAAATCCTCACCTCCTGGTTCTCAAATACCATCACCTCCCCCTGACAATGTTTCTATATGAGGTCCATGACAATCCACCATTATTTTCCATATCACTCTCAGAAATATCCCCCCCATTTCCCAAGGATAACCACATTTTGATAAGCTGCTAACTGATTAAGCTGAAACATAGCATTACCATAAATTAATGCTAAGCATTCCGGCTATTCAACTATTTCATGATCTTCATACAACAACATCCTCATTTATTCATTTGCATCAGTAGCCTCCTGAGATCCAATCTCTGCATTAGCACCAGTATTTCCTAGGATAGTCACCTCTTCATCCTCTTGTTCTAAACCCTAAAAACATTTGCTTATATGAACTATAATGAGGACCCCTCAGTCATCCTTATTTATGAAACTTTTACCAGAACATTATTCTGAAGCCCCCACTGCAGGGCCATCATTCATTGCAGGACTTTTTTTCTCCACTGCCATAGGTTTCACCCCCTCAACCATACTGCTAATAGCCAACTCTCCTCCAAAGCTAGAGCCACATTTATCATCATTCTGTATCCCACCATCCCCATCATGAATATCAATGAACAGTGATGGATTATTGGTGTCCTCCCAGACCATGCATAAAGGATGCTCCCCAATAGCATGGTCATTACAACCAGGCTGCTGATCCCCCACTTCCTTACTCAGTTCCAAATAGGCCTCCGCCTCTTGATGATTTTCAGCAAAATACTTGAACATACCAGCATTAACCCCAACACTCACCGCCAATGCATTTCGCTTTGACAAGTCATTATTCCTCTCAACTTGTAGAGCTCCACCATTCTGTGTAACCCTCGTGACCAGAGTAGCTCCTGGAGGGCCTGCCAAATCTTGTCTCAGCCTATTGAAGATTCAATTGACACTCAGTTCAAGAGGCAACACCCCTGCCTGCTTTTTCTTAACTGCTACATCTACATGACCATCAGTCGCAGAAAATTCACCTACCCTAATCCCATCATTGCAATTAACCTTCGGTAACTTGCTACTCCCAACAGCTGGACCAACTAAGGTCCGAGTCACCTGAATATTCCCAGAGCACAAGTGTCTCAAACACCTATGCCTGCAAACATCTAAATTATGCCTCAATTTCTTGCAAGAAGAACAGAACTCTTTCCATGACTCAAACACCATGCGATGTTTGTGATGAAACTCCTCACCCATGGAAATCTAGAATAATTCAATAGGCACATTAGATACATCTTCTTCAATACAAACCCTCATCAAGATCGGATGGCACACTACCCTGGTCCTACTGTCCGAACAGAGATACCATCCTTCCATGTTCACCATATTATGTTGTTTCTTATAGTAGGGAAAAATTTCTAAACATTACAAAAATTCCTTAGTATGATATAATAATATATTATAATATAAATTAATTTATTTTTTTTGCAAATCAATTTCTTTTTAAAAATAATTCACATTTTTATTTATGCCTTAATTATTTATTTTAATTAATGTAAAATAATTATTTAAAATTAATGGTATTTTCTTTTACTTGTGACAGATATTCATTTTATCATAAGTAAGACATTAATTTCATAAATTATTGTTCTTTTTATATCATAATTTAAATGAATATAAATATAAATTTTTAAAATATATACAGAATTTAAATAAAATAAAATTTATATTTAAATAATAATATTTAATTTCCCCTTTAGATAATTTTGACTTTTATGTTCAAAATATATACTATATTTCATTTGTATAAATATTGGTACTAGTGTAAACATTATTTAATTTATATAATATTTAAATTATATTAATAAATTACATTTACATAAATAAAACATGGAATCCTCCAAAATAAGTATTGGTAATATATGAAAGGGATAGAGTCTTTGATTTCTGTTCAATCAGCTTGGACGTCATAGTGATTTCCCAAAGTTTTATCTTCTCTTAAAGATGATTACATTCAAGTCATACATTTTAATATTAAATATTTATGTCGTCTATAGAAAACACCAGTGATGCTAAAACATTTCAGATCTTAAGAAATTGTGCTATATAAGGAATACTTGAACCTCTTTATGGAAATAATTCATCTTTTTAAATAAAATTTAAATTTCATTTACTTCTATTCATAACATCCCTTTCGATGAATATAATATAACATTTATATTTATTATTCATCTCATATTATATTTTAGATTTGGGATTAAAGTGAAGTATGTGTTTAAATGAAATATTTTTTCAAGGGTAAATACTAATTAATATCTTGGAATATTACATTTTACTAACATAATATAATTCCATCCTCAAAATTTTCATTATTAATTTGGAGACATAAATTTTTATATATGTCTTTCTATGTCTTCGGGTTCCATAATATCAGCATAGAAAAATTATTTCTACCATATAAATTTATCCAAATTTGTGGAATTATTCAAAATAACATAATCTCCTCAATCTATGATATCTAATGGTTGTTCACGAAAAGATAGATCATTATATAATTAACAAATTCTATGTTCAACACATGTAATTTTTCGGTTATATAATTTATATTATTTAACCGAAATAAAATGTCAGGTAATTTGGACAGGTCTTTTTGAAGTCATAATTGATTATATAAAACAAAAATATGATCACCAATCTTAATGGTACTATTATACCTAGTTTTAGGTTCCTTAACTTGAAAAATATCGTAACATATTTTAAGGATATATCTTAAGGGACACCTTGGCACCAACATAAACAAAATTTCTCATCAACAATTATGTTCATATTTAATCATCTCATTGATACATTCAAATGATATGTATTAGATTCCGTATTCCCTATCATTTTAAAAAAAATATCAGGTTTTTTCATCTCCCACTAATTATTATTGTCTAAGCATGTTACAATCGAACACATGTTCTCCAAAATATCCACATATGGTGAAATATGTATTTTACAATACAATTTGTGTTCATATTAGAACTCTAATCTATAACGGTGTTCATAAAACCATCTGTGGAAGTATATTAAACTCTCCCTATGTTTATCCTATATTACTTTAAGGGACTATTTAGATAGACCATATGTTGTTACGTGATAATCATTGTATAAGATTATATATTTCTCCCATTATTATTGAATGGTTCTATAAAACCTCAAGGTAAACCACTTTTATAATCCAAATAAAACTCATATTTTCACACCATGAATATTTATCACATCCCATTTTTGAATCTCAAAAATGTGTCTAACTGAGAAATATATGTTAAGGGAAATAAAATGAGATGATTGTTTTGACTATCCAATATATCCCAAATATAATTATGGCTTTTATATTCCCAACAGAGTCCTTTGATAAAAATTGTGGGGAACTTTTCCCATTTCTATACTATTATGAGAGATGTTTATATCTTCCCATTAAACTTATTTCATTCTTCCTTAACTTCATGGAATACCAATCATTCAGATACAAAGTCTATAATCTCTCAGTTTATTTTCTGAAACCTCTTATGTTTCATTATATATGTATACAAATAATTAGTAATACCGAATCACTATGTAAGGAACGGTTTTGTGTAATATAAAAAATACCCATCTTTATTGTTTCCCTTTTATGTGAAACATATCATGTTTTCAAACCTTTTAAATCTATCTTTATCAAATTTAAACTCTAAAATAGTATATACCATTCTTATATCCTTATATCACTATTATTAAATTTCATTGATCATCTTATAAATGGATAGTTGATAATTGTTTTATTAAATTTTGTATTTATCCCATTCTATTATGAGTAAACATTTAATAATTTTAAAATATATGAGTATATGGTATTTTTCAACCCTTATCATTGATTTGATTGCATGAACGTTCTTACCAATAGCATGAGGAACCTTGTTTTTTTTTCCAGGGTGGTACTGAATTGAAATATCATATTATAGTACCTGGGCTAAATATATATTTTTTCATACATTTGACTCCTTTGTACAAGGATATTTCATTATATTAACATCAAAATATGTGAAAACAAATTACCATTGTGACAATGTCTGAAAATATTTTTTATATAAATTAATCCATATCTATATAATGAATTGGAAAATATGTCTCAAAGGTTTTTTATTAATGTAAATCCTATGTGATTACCATGTTTTCCTTCTATAAGATTCATATAAATACATTCATTTAAGAAATGTTTCCTATTGTAAAATATTCTCTTAAAGAAAAGTGATTAATATAATGTTGAAGTGACTATAGACTTCTATTATTACAGGAATCATTCCTTATATTCTTATATCCAAAGTATCATAAATAACTTTGATTATCACCTGATTAGTGTATTTTCTATAACCTTGGTACATAGATCATATAAAATATATTTAATCATTCTAAGCTAAGAAAAATGTAGATCTCCATTTCAGTGGCTTAGCTAGGCCATTTTTTGGATACAAACAAATATTATTGATATATTAAGACTCACTTAAATATTATTAATTGACCCAATAATTACTCATTCCCCAACTAGAATTCATTATTTTGATATATAGAATAATTTTTTTCTAAATGTCTTTAACACATTAATAAAATGATCTTTATTTTATTAATTTTTCATCAATTATATGTGAATTCCATTCACAAGGACTTCCAAAAATTGATCAAGGTAAAATATTAATAAAATATTAATTATATATGTATAGATGAAGATGTAATTTTTAAGCCGGACTAATATCACTATATGTTTAATGTTTCCTCATCTCACAAAGAATTTTTGTAGGTTTTTCCCACCCTTTTGAACCATCATTTATGTTATCTATATCATAGTTCATTCCTTCATATCATTAATCAATTAGTTTCTAAGAATTTATATTTTAAATTTTTATCATCAGATCTAAGATAATTTGGATTGTATTTAGTTTCAATTTATTCATAGATAACTTGTAAGAAATTATCATTTCTACTAATATTTCATGTAGCTATTAGGATTCAAATAACCTTTATAAAACTCTAAAGAAGTAATCAGAATTTTTAAAATTTCAATAATAAAAATCATGTCATATATTGATATTATAATGAAGTAAGACACATAAGTACAGATAAAATAATCCCCTATTTTCTCAAATGAATAAATTCTTACTCTATTTTTTTATTATGTGTTCTGGGAAAATATATAATGAATAATATTTTATTTAACTCCTCCCATTTCATATATATTACTTGTCCTTTTTCAAATTATTATTAATATTATTGCACCATTGGTCGACATACCCTTATAATGGTGTTTGCAGTAGAGATGTGAAAATATTCTCCCTATTTCATTGATACATTTCTCATCCATTAGTCAATTAGATGACTGAATAAGGGAGGGAGGAAAATTTTTCATGAAACGTTCCTCAAATGTTTTCCTTTACATTGGTTAGTTTGGAGGGTAGCACGATTTTAAAAATTATTCATTGCTTTTGAATTTTGGTTCCAAGATGTTTTTTACTATATAATCCACCTTAATCAGTTACTAGATATAAAAGTCACTGAATTTTTATTCTCACCCATTTTTAACTCAGTTAATTATAAATAAATAAAATTCCTATAAAAAATTCCTCCTAAAAAATAAATTGGAAAACAATGAATGTATAATTAATAACCCATAAATGTCATGTTTACACAAAATTCGGAATCCTTAGGTTTCAATTTGGATTAAACATGTACATTATTCTATGTTGTTATCATGGGTATATTCAATTATCTCATAATTCTTCATAAAAAGAATGATAATTAAAAAATATCCCCTCAGATTTTGAAAATAGTTGTGATGTTTTTCCCACTTACAGTGTATCAATTAAAGAACATGTGAATGCCCAACTAACACTGTTTATAATTATTACACCTTTCTATATCTATTTTTTGCATTAGAACTTATTTTTGGTATATATACAAGGATATTATTTATATTGATCCATCCAATATATAATTTACTAATTTTTTTTGATTGTTAACCTATATTTAATATTATCTCCATGTGTTTCATTAGTTCATCTTAATCCAAAACTCAAAAAACACCCAAACCATAACTAGAATTAAACAGATGTGATCAAATATATATATATATATATTACATAATTTCTATATTACCAACAATATATTTCATAAATAATATAACAATACCATAATGTACAACTATAGTTAATAAGGTAATAAGGAAAAGAAGAATATTATTTCCCATTATTTATTCAACATATCCCGTCAATATATCTATAAAATAATCTTATTCAACACATATTCATGTATGTTATTTCGAAGGAATGTGAATGAGAAAGAGGGAGATCAATTCCTCAGTATATTAATGCATATAAAAAATCACTAATGATTTATTTTCATTGCTCGGACATCTCCGGTCCATTACTTTGTGAAATTGTAGTGTTTGAGGTTTTATGGGCGGTAAAAGTGACTTATCCCCAACACATTGCCAATTTTTTAGTTTGGTGAATATTTCCAATGGTAGACAGTTCTGAACAATGAAACCATATCCATCTATGACAAATGTCATCAGTTTCCATCTATGAATAATTTAATTAGTGAACAATTGAATTATTTTCCTCTAATGTTTTCCTGAAATTCCTTGGCCAAATTTCCAATTTTGTGAACAGTTCCACAAGTGACCAGTTCTCTCGGTAAACTCTAATGGTAACCTCTCTTTTCATTGCCAAATTTTCATTTCATTTAACAGTTCCATCAGTGAACAGTTCTATCGGTGAGGTCTAATGGTAACCTCTAACGATAACCTCTATCGGTAACTTCGATTTGTAATTTCTAATGGTGACATTTTCTTTTCATTGACAAATTTTTAGTTTGGTGAACAGTGTTTCCATAA
Organism: Viscum album; assembly: GCA_963277665.1. Taxonomy (NCBI): domain Eukaryota; kingdom Viridiplantae; phylum Streptophyta; class Magnoliopsida; order Santalales; family Viscaceae; genus Viscum; species Viscum album. Next base: position 1,899,638,931 of record OY728145.1, read on the forward strand.
TGGTGACCATCTAATAGTGACCTTTTCATTCCTTTGTGAAATTTTGAGTTCTATGAACATTTTATACATAACTTTTACCTTCTTACGATGAACTTTTCATTCCATTTCCAAATTTTGAGTTCTGTGAAAAGTGTTTCCATAACGGCGACCTTTTCTTTATTTTCCCAAATTTTGAGTTCTGTGAATATTGTTTCAAAACTGGTGACTTTCTAATGGCGAACTTTTCTTTTTCTTTTCCAAATTTGGTGTTTGTGAACAGTGTTTCCAGAATAGTTGCCTTCTAATGTTGAGGTTCATGAACAGTGTATAACAGTGAGGTTTATGAAGAGTGACTAACGGTGTCGTTCATGAACAGTGTCAAATGGTGCGATTCATGAACAATGTCTAACGGCGAGGTTCATGAATAGTGTCAAACGGTGAGGTTCATGAAAAGTTTCTACGGGTGAGGTTCATGAATAATGTTTTTCTTTTGCCAAATTTTGAGTCGTGAATAGTGTTTACTGCTTCCTACAGCTTGGCCCTTTAGCATTTTCCATTGATGTAAAATGCATTTAAGGCCGCATTTTATGGACTCTAAGGCTGACTCGAAGGCAATAAATTTTATATTAATTATTACTAAGGCTCGGGATGTTTTTACTTGGTCAAACCCTGTGGTTTAATGTGATTCTCCTTTAATGGGGAATTAAGCCTATCTTAAATCGTCCTCTGTCAAATCTTCAAATGGGACAAGATATCTTCCTCCCAAATTCTTTATCTTTCTTCTCGTCTATGAGATGCTAAATCCTTTCATTTTATTCCATATGATATTGATAATCAAACTTTCCTCCTCAGATTGGTTATTCTATCTTTTGATGCAACCAAGTTGTATCGATCAATCTTCTATATAAGGTTTGTTTTATCGTCGTTCTTTTGGGGTTCATCTTCTCATGTTTCACTTTTCCATATTATAGTATATAATATCAATGTTTCTAATGGGGTTTTCTTAGGATTCTGTTGGTGCGGCCGTAGCATGGAATCCTCAGGTGGATACAATTGACGCGAGGGGAGAATCGTGAACCATTGGGTGGATAAAGAATGTCAAAAATTGTTTGAGTTAGGGGATTCATTGATTCTCATTTCTTTTATGTGAAACTGTATTGTTGACATGTTTTATCCCACTATAAAACAATGTAATTTACATAAAAAATATTTTAACTAGATAAATAAAATTGTATTGGTCGTATGCTATTAACACTTATTTTATAGGTAGTGTGATATCTAGGCTTGCTTCGTTTGGTTGTTCATTCTTTCTGAAAATTGATAAAGAATGTAAACCAGAATTAATTGATAACTATTTTCTGTGGATAAAGAGGCATGTATATAAATTTTGTTCTTCTTGTTTTAATTTGAGGATAATCAAATTGGTGTTGTAAGCATTTTTAATTATTTTTAATAGCTTACTGATTGGGTTTCCTAAATTTTGAATCCTATATATACTAAATATGGTAATTTAATATGAATTAAAGAACTAATTGTTTGATAATTCCATGAAGGGTTCTGAGTTAACCTCTTGATTGTCTAAGGTCTGATATCCCAAATGATGTGATGTTTTATTTCCTACTGCTTATGTTGTGAGAAGAGCATGTATGGATTTTGTGATATGTACGGGCATGTAGACTTTTTTTGTGGCAGCAGATGAGGCCTGGAGTAACAAGAAGAATCGGTTTATGCATGTTGGTGTCAGTGAGGACACTAGGGATGATGTAATTGGATGGATGTGATTGTTGGATGCTTACTGATCCTTATTGGTTTATAATCTACTTTACATTTCCCCACTTTTCAAGGAATCTAGTCTTGCTTAGCCTTCTTCCGAAAGAGGCGAAGACACGTTGGGTAAGAAATGTGATTTCCATGTTTATCTTCTCAAGGGAGGATGGGTCTATTTTCGTACAATACGCGGAAAATATTCGATGCTTAGTACATATACTAATTGTGTTGAGAAACCTTGTGTTTTGTAGCATAGAATGTTTTTCTAGAATTGATGGGAATGTTGGAAAGTAATTCTATAAGGAATAATTGAATATTTGGTGTTAACCATGGGGTTGGAGTTTGCTGGAACATAATTATGAGGCTGTAATTTTAACGGGATAGTTGAATTTGGTTGTGAGGATAATGAAATTTAATGGGGGAATTGTTCTAGTTTAATTTATATTTAAAGAATTAATTAACGTAAAGTGTAACTGGTAAAAAGGTAATGAAATAATTTTTTTAAGCACTCTAAATGGTTCTGTTTTTATAGGATACCTAGTCATAGTAGTGGAATCTTGAAGGCTGAGAGACGATAGCTACAGAATACTATGTTATTCCAATAGTGTGGTTGTTCGATTTAATATATTCTGTAATTTTTGTGTTTCTATATGCTACTCCACCTTGTTATTAAGGGAAATAGACACCCTGGGGATTCTAATCCCTGGGGGTGTTTTTCCAAAAATTCTGGCAGGGGGATGAATGGATGACTACCCCCTTTGGCCCCACTCTCTTCTCTTGGTAGATACTTGTGCTAGTAGGCACAACGGTTAGTTATCCCAATATGTGTGTATAAAAGGCTGTAATGGCTAGTGGTTATTCACCCACATATATCCTGGATATAGTATCGTATGGAATACTATAGGTGTAACATATATAGGTTGTGATGGCTTGAGGATCTTTACCCGGGGTATGGGATGTAATGTCTTAGAGGTATAATACCCGACGTATGATACACATGATGTGAGCAGGGGTGGATCCCGAAAACTACCTGGTTACTTTCTTGCATGGATGTCTTTGTTTTCATGCATGAGGTGCATATTTTAGTGCTTAGTCCAGGTGTCTGTGGGAAAGCATTTCTTGAGAGAGATTCTTAGGATGCTCGACATTGGGGAAAAGCTGCAAACGAGTGGGGCAGTAGTAGCAGGGTACCCTTGATATTATTTAATATATGATATATTCGTGTATGAGTTACTTGGTGAGAGTATCCATGGTGAGGTTGGGAACTTATTATACCATTTTAGATGATGAGTTAGTTTCACTTCTTGTTCTATGTACTTTAGCATGCTACCTTTACTTTTGCATGAGAGGCTTCAGGGAGGATCCTACTGAGTATACTATTATACTAACCCTATGTATATATAAAATATTTTACAGGACACTTGGAGAAGGTTGGAGATCAAGCTGGTTTCAACTTTCTTGGGGTTACAGGAGCTGTTCGGGTTTTGGTTGCTGCTGTTTTTACAATCTTTTTGGTACTTGCAGTTTCCCCCTTCCAGTTATAGTAATATTGCATGACATTACATATGTTCACTTGGGTTTCATTTTATATTTTAGTTCTGAATTGGAGTTTGTCGGTGTCTATATTATATCTCTCTTCTACATGAGTTCTATCATAGCTTAATGACAACAATTTGTGTGATTATTATACCCTCAATGCTAGTCACCAACCTGGGGCCTACTGGAGGCGGGGATCAGGGGTCATTATCTCCCTTCTAACATTGTCGGCCCAAGAGGGGTTCATTTTTGGGTAGAGTTTGTGACCAAACGGTATCAGAGGACTAGTTGATTGACAGGATGGAGTTTGGAGTTAGGCACATGTGAGGTTTCATGGTTTGATAGGGCAATGGGGTCATTTATGTTTAGCAAGTGATGTAAACAGTAGAGACCGGCTGAGAATTAGTCATTTAGGGTCCCCTATGATCTGATGTATAGAATTTCTTGTTTAAAATGGATACTAAACAAGGTGATACAAGTTTCAGGGTAGTGACTTTGGAAAGGATCAGGCTTCATTATTCTTTGTGACTGTCTTTGAATCTGTAGACCTTGGGAAAGGTTAACCTAAAATCAATAAAGGAAAACAATTAATTAATTGATGTTGAGTCTTCTATATATCAGGCTTAAGAGCTCTAAAAGTTTTTTATTTTACAGGTATGGCTCCAGGTCGATATCCTCTTTAGGTTTACACAAAAAATTTCCAGCAGGCTATTCCAGCATTCGCTGCATGGTAGAGGTTGATGAAGAATACACTTTGAGGAAGAAACTCTGAGAATTATAGTGCTAGAGTCTACAGTAGTATGAGGGCTCTGTTTCAGATTCAGTCATGGAAGAATAGTTGGCGGAGGTCGAGAATAGCTTCAGTTCGACCCATGCTCTGAAGGAGCACTAGGTGTCCTTGGTTGTGACGATACTGCATGTAAGATCGAGGTAGTGGTGGTTCTTGTTCCTCAAGGATCATGAGGAGTCATCGATCTCATGGGAGGATCTCAGAGACATGATTTGAATCGATTTTCTTTCTTTGACTGCGAAGGCGTCCGGTCACTAGAAGCTTCTTACCCTTCGACATGGGAGCTCTAGTGTTTGAGAGTATGGAATCAGTTTCAGGTGACTTTTATGATATGCTTCGGACCTGTTACCAGATGAGGAGGCCAAGGAGAGGCATTTCGTGGAGGCTTTGGGTCTAAGGATCCAACACCAGGTGACCCCATTTATGATGAAAACCTATCATGAGGTGATGGAGAAGTAAGAGGTTGTTTAGAGGTCTTAGGCCAAGACTGGATCACGATGAGAGGGGAATCATCACAATTCCTCACAAAGCAGAGCTGTGGTCCGGGGTTCCCATTTTTCAGGGCAGAAGAGTTTCTGTTAAGCTGGTGGTTGGTCCCAACCCTTCACATCTCATTTCTCCAGAGGTTTAAACTCTCTAGACTATACCAAGATATCAAGAACTTGTTTTTATTGTGGTGGTCATGGCCATCAGCATCAGGAGTGGCCAGCCTTTCAAAGCGGTCATCGTGTAGCAGGTGATACACTCCAGGTTCCACCATTGAGGCAGTTCCAACCGAGGTAGTAGTAGTAGTTTTCCCTAGTCATAGATCAGGAGAGGGTATAGGGGACAGACATAAGAAAACCTGAGGATGCTCAATGTCCCCATAGAGTATAGAACGACCATGGTGGTTGTCGGCATCAAGGTCAGAGAGGTCGTGGAGGAGGCAGTGGTCACCTTCATGCTCTAGCGTTGCCTACTCCAGGTGAGTCAGAAAAAGTTCAAGGTTCCATTTTCTAGTTTTCTACCTTCATGTATGCCTTGTTTGATTTAGGACCGACACACTCCTTCATATCACTTACCCTTTTCCATGCTTTGGGACTTAAGGTAGAGGGGCGTCCAGTTCCCTTAGTGTTGACTACGCCTATTTAAGGTTGAGCTGACTTGTTTGATGTATGTACAGACTGTGACCTAGTGTTCTGGGAACAATGATCATTGGGAGATCTCCCATGTTGACAAATTCTACCATATGATGTCATCCTCAGCATGGATTGCTTTTATTAGGTGCAGGAAATCAAGGATATTTTCAGGAAGATGTTCATTTTTATTGGTGTGGATGGAGATCCAGTGGGGTATGTTGGCGTGTGATATCGTTGGATGGTTCATAGGTGCTTTCCGTTGTTATCATCCATGATGGTTGAGATGATGCAGTGTTCATAAATGGTTTAATAGTTGGCGTTTCCTTGGGTTATAGAAGAGTACACTGATGTCTTTCTAGAAGAGGTTGTAGCATTACCCCCTTGATGATAGTTCGGTTTTTGGATTGAGCTACAACTAATAGCATCTATTATCTCTATGTATCCATATAGAATGGGACCTTCTATGTTACAAGAGCTACATATACAACACAATGGTCTATTATAGTGTGGTTATGTTCGTCGAAGTGTGTCGATGTGGGGTGCACCAGTTCTGTTTGTGAAGAAGGATGATAGAAGTTTGCAGTTGTGTGTCGATTATCATCACTTAAACAAAGTGAAAAAAAAAATCACAGTCCTCTTCCACAGATTGATGATTTATTCGACCAACTGATGGGTTAAATATGGTTCTCAAAGTTTGACATGCGGTCGGGATATCATCATATCCGTGTGAAGGGTGATGATATTATTAAGACTGTTTTTTGTTGTTCTGATGTGAATTATGAGTTCATTGTGATGTAGTTTGGCATGACGAATGCTCTAGCTGCATTCATGGGATTGATTAATGATGTGGTCCAGGAGATCCTAGACAGGTTACATGTAATTTTCAACGATGACATCCTTGTGTACTCCACATCTGAGGAGGATCATGTGGAGAATCTACAAGTCATTTTCAGATCTCTTCGTCAAAATCAGATGAATGGAATGACTCGAAGTGTGTGTTTTGGGCACGAGAACTCCATTTCATGGGGCATGTTGAGTCCCAAAAGGTATTAGTAGTGGATCCATCAAAGATAAAAGTAGTTGTGTCTTAGGAAGCCCCCCAAGATAGTGTTAGATGTGCAATGATTTCATGGTCTTGAATGATACTACAGGACGTTCGTAGCCAATTTATCATGAGTTGCAACTCCTCTGACATCTTGAACAAGAAGGATCGTGAATTCATATAGACTTATCAGTTTCATGCAGCTTTCGAGTATCTAAAGGAGAAGATAGTAAGTGCTTTAGTTCGTTGTCTTCCAGCTAAGGGAGACCAGTTTGATGTGTTATGTGACACTTCACATCTGCGGTTAGGTTGTGTTATCATGTGGTAGAGTCCATCTATTTCTTATGGGTCTTGGCAGTTACATCCCCATGAACGTAACTATGAAACTCATGATCTTCAGTTGGTCGCTGTGGTGTTTGCTCTGAAGTTGTGGCGACAATACCTCATTGGTGAGAGCTTTCTGGTTTTCACCGATCATAGTAGTTTTATGTATGGTTTCTCCCAGTGGGACTTGAACTTACGACATCCTCGGTGGATGGAGTTATTGTAGGAATATGACATCGACATAGCATATACACTTGGAAAGTGGAATGTTGTAGCTGGTGCGCTAAGTCTAAAGTCACGTAGTGACGCAGTGCTTGAATCCAGTGATTCTTGTATATTAATGGAAGAGATATCAGCATTACATATTGATATGCGTAAATTTGGGGGTAGAGGTTGTCTTTTTCAGATGATGGTACAATCATACCTGATACAAGAGGTAGAAGAGTCCCAGTTGGGGGATCTTGAGGTGGAGGTCTGAAAATACAGAGTTGTTTGTGGTGAGGTCCCTGATGGTTGGACTGAGGATGAACAACACCGAGTGTTTTATCTTGGATGAATTTTTGTTCATTTGACGATATGTGAGATGGTTCTCAGATAGTTCCATAGTATGCCATTTGCGGTGAATCCTAGCATGACAAAGATGTACCAAGCATTGAGGATCCAGTTTTGGTGGTCAAGGCTAAAGCATACAGTTGCGGAGTTTGTGTCTCGATGTCTGTTCTTCCAAAAGGTGAAGGGAAAACACCATGTTACTGGTGGTCTCCTCAAAGTAAGCGAGAGGATATCTCAATGGACATTGTTACTATATTACCTCAAGCTCCAGGAGGACATGTTTCTATTTGGGTGGTAGTGGGTCGCTTAACAAAATCGGCACAATTCATAGTGATCAATGAGTCGAGCTCAGTGGATTTTATGTCACATAAGTATATTTAGGAGGTGATGAGACTTCATGGATTCCCATGGACAATAATAAATGAACGAGATCCTCATTTTACCTCCTGGTTATGAGGAGGTCTCCCACATGCTTTTGGTTTTCAGCTATGCCTTGGAACTGCTTTTCCTCCTCAAACGGACGGTCATATAGAGTGAACCATCTAGACTCCTGAAGACATGTTACACTCTTGTGTTCTTGATTTTTGAGAATAGTGGATTAAGCACATACCCTTGGTGGGTTTCTCTTATAATATTAGCTTTCACTCCACCATCGGTATGGAAAAGTTTTAGGCCTTGTATGGCTGGGCTTTCTATTCTCTCTTGTGCTTGACTGGGGTCAGATAGTCAGAAAGTTTCGGACCAGAACTAGTAAAGAATACTTCATAGATGGTTTAGAAGATTCGTGAGAGGAGTAAGATAGTGCTTGATCATCAGAAATCATATGTTGATCAAAGGAGTAGGCTCTTAGAGTTTGATTTTGAGGATCATGTGTTTCTGAAGGTGACTCCCCATCGTGGGAAGCGAATGTTTGGTCCTGGGAGTAAGCATTCTCCCCAATTTTTTGGGAATTTTGAGTTGATATCTCATGTTGTTGTTTTGGCGTATCGACTAGAAAAACCCCCACATATGAGTTAGATACATGATGTTTTCCATGTATCACAGCTCTGTCGTTATTTTCATAAGGGCTCTCACATCATCAATTGGGTAGACATCGATGTTGATGATGATGAAACCATTGAGGAGTGACCTGTGAAGATCTAAGACTACAAGGAGAAGGTGTTACACGGGTGTTATATCCCCTTGGTTCGTGTCTTGTGGCGACACAGTGGCATGGAGGAGAGTACCTAGGAACGTGAGTCACATATACATACTATGTTCCAAGAATTGTTTGATGATTAACTTTTTTGATGTGTCGATGTATCCCTTGTGATTATAAACAATTCATGTTTATGAGATTGCATCCTTTGGTTTATTTTGTGGCTGGGTCTCTTTTGAGAGGTATCTCGATGGGTGGTTGTTCAGATCCCGTTTCGTTTTCAGTTTTGGTGGGTTTTTGAATTCTCGGTGATAGTAATTTTTTTAGAGGCATCTGATGTAGTGTTTCATACCTCTCTGGTCCATTACATATTGAAAATGTGGTGTTTGAGGTGTTCCAGGAGGTCAAGGTGACTTATCACCAACACTTTTCCAATTTTCCAATTCGGTGAATAGTTCCAATGGTAGACATTTGTGGGCAGTGCAATGGTAACCTTCGGTGAACAATGTCATCGGTAACCTTTAATTAATAGTTCCAAATCTGAATAGTCTTATCATTTACCTCTAATGGTGTCCTCTCTTTCCATTTCCAAATTTCCAACTTTGTGAAATGTTCCATTAGTGAAAAATTCTATCGGTAAACTCTAACGGTAGCCTCTCATTTCTTTTGCCAAATTTCCATTTATTTGAACAGTTCCATTAGTAAATAGTTCTATTGGGGAGGTCTAATAGTAACCTCTAATGGTAACCTCTATCAGTATCCTCTATCGGTAACTTCTAAAGGTCACATTTTCTTAACTTTCCCAAATTTTGAATTCTGTTAATAGTGTTTCCATAACGGTGACCTTCTAATGGTGACCTTTTCTTTCCATTTCCAAATTATGAGTTCTATGAATAGATTTTCCATAATGATGACGTTCTAACGTTTACCTTTTCTTTCCTTTTCCAAAATTTGAGTTATGTGAACAGTGTTTCCATAACGGTGTCCTTTTCTTTTCATTGGCAAATTTTGAGTTCCGTGAATAGTGTTTCCAGAACTGCGACCTTCTAACAGTGGCCTTTTCTTTCATTTGCAAAATGTTGAGTTTTTGAATCGTGTTTCCAGAATGGTGAAACAGTTAGTTTAATGAACAGTTTCTAATGGTGATGTTCTTGAAAAGTGTCTAATGGTGAGGTTTATGAATAGTGTCTAATGGTGAGGTTTATGAATGGTGTCTAACAGTGAGGTTCATGAATAGTATCTAAGGGTGAGGTTCATGAACAGTTTCTAATGGTGAGGTTCATGAACATTGTCTAATAATGAGTTTCATGAACAGTGTCTAACAATGAGGTTCATGAACACTATTTTTCCTTTTCCAAATTTTGAATTCATGAACAGTGTTTCCAGCTTCATATATTTTCGCCCCTTTAGCATTTTCCTGTGATGTAAAATGCATTTAAGTCCTCGTTTTAAGGACTCTAAGGCCAATTCAATGGCTATAACTCCTATATTAATTAATTCTATTGCTTGGGATGTTTTTACTTGGTCAATCCATGTGGTTTAATGCGACCCTCTTTTAATGAGAAATTAAGCGTTTCTTAAACCGTTGCTCCGTTAAATCATCTAAAGGGATGTGATATCTTTCTCCCAAATTATTCCTATTTATTATCGGCTATGAGACACTAAAACCATTCATTTGTTTCCATAGTAGTTTCATAATCAAACTTTCTTCTTCAGATTGGTTCTGCTCTGTTTTGATGCAGCCAAGCTGTATCGATCAATCTTTTATATAAGGTACATTTTATCATCATTGTTTTGGTGATCTTCTTCTCCTATTTCTCCTTTCCATATTATATCATGTAATATCCCTATTTATAGTGGGGTTTTATTGGGTTTCAGATCGTGTGGTCGTACTATGACATCCTCGGGTTGATGCAGTTGATGCGAGAGGAGAATCGTGACCCGTTTGGTGGATAAAGAACATCATGAACTGTTTGAGGTAGGGGATTAGTTGCTTGTATTTTGATTTATGTGAAACTATATTGTTATCATGTTTTATCCCACTGGACAATAATGGAATTGACATAATAAATATTTGAACTGGATAAATAAATTTATATCGGTCATATGTTTTTACCCCATGTTTTCTAGATTGTGTGGTATCCATGCTTGCTTCATTTAGTTGTTTGTTTATTATGAAAATTGGTAATGAACGTAAACTAGAATTAATTGATAATTGTTGGATATTGATAAAGATGCATGTAAATGAATCTGGATCTTCTTGTTTTAATTTGATTTTAAACAAATTGGTGTAGTAAGCATGTTTAATTATTTTTGATAGATTACTGATTAGGATTCCCTAATTTTGGAATATATGAATAATAAATCTGTTAATTCAAGATGGATTAATGAACATATTGATTGATAATTTCTTGAAGGGTTCTGAGTTAACCTCTTGAATGTAAAAGAGACAATATCCCAATTGATTTGATTTTTATTTTCCTAATTCTTGTGTTGTGATGTGAGCCTGGAAGGATGTTTTGATATGAGGGGGTATTGAGACTTTTGCTTGTGGTAGCAGATGTTTCCTAGAGTGGCAAGATGCATCGATTTATGCATCTGGGTGTCATGGAGGACACAAGGGATGATGGAATGGTATGGATTTGATTGTTGGATTCTTCATGATCCTTATTGGTTGATTATCTCCTTTACTTTTACCCACTGCTCAAGGCAACTGATATTTCTTACCCTTCTTTCGAATGATGTGAAGACACACGAGGTATGCCACGTTCTTTCTGTGTTTATCTTCTCAAGGGAGGATGGGTCTATGATCTTGTTATAAGCGGCAACAACTCGACTATTAGTACATATAAACACTGTGTGGAGCCCCCTTGTGTTTAGTATCATAGAATGTTTTTATTGAATGCCTCAGAATGTGGGAAAATAATTAAATAATGAATAATTGTATAAATTGTGTTATCTATGGTTTTGAAGTTTGTGGGAACACAATTATGAAGTTGTAATTTTAAAGGGACAGCGGGCTTTGGGTGTGATGATAATGAAATTTAATGTTAAATTGTTCATTGTTATATAATGTTTAAAGAATTAATTAACATAAAGTGAAACTGGTAAAAACGTAATGAAATAATTTTTTAAATGCTCTCTAAATGGTTGGGGGCTTATAGGATACCTAGTCATAGAACTGGAAGCCCAGAGTCTGAGAGACGTTAGCTAGAGTTGAGTCTAAGACTAGGTTATGGCCAAAGTGTGGTTGTGAGATTTAATATATTCTGAATTTTTGTGTTTCTATATGCTACCCCACCCTATTAGTAATGGAAACTAACACCCCTGGGATTCTGAGCCCTGGGGGTGTTTTCCCCAACATTCTGGTGGGACGGTGAATGAATCACTACCCCCTTTGGCCCAGCTCGCTTCTCTTGGTAGTTACATGTGCTGGTAGGCACAGTGGTTAGTTTTTCCCATTTAGGTGTGTAGAGGGATGTAATGGTTTGTGGTTATTCACTCACACATATATTTTGTATATAGTATCCTATGGACTACTACTGGTGTAATGTGTAAAGGATGTAACGGCTTGAGGATCCTTACTTAGTGTATTGGTTATAATGGGTTGAGGTATAAAACCCAACATATGATACACATTATGCGAGCTGTCGTGGCTCCCAGAAATAACCTGGTTACATTCTTGCATGGACGTGGTAGTTTTTTTTGCACGAGGTTCATATTGTCGTTATTTTCACAAGTGTCTGTAGGATAGACTTTTTGGAGAGAGATGCTCAGGACGTGAGACGTTGGGGCAAAGCAGTAAACTAGTGGGGAAGTAGTAGTGGTGTTCCCTTGATATTCTTTATCATATGATATATTTGTGTATGTGTTACTTGTTGAGATTATCCATGGTGAGGTTTGGAACATAGTATACCTGTTTAGGCGACGCGTTAGTTTCAATTGTTGTTCACTATGCTTTATAATGCTTTATTTACTTTTTCACAAGATGCTTCGGGGAGTATCCTACTGAGTATACTGTTATACTCACCCTATGTATATATAAACGTTTTTTCATATCACTTGGAGTAGGTTGGAGATCAAGCTAGTTTCTACTACCTTGGGGTTGTAGGAGATGTTCGGGCTTTTTGAAGCTGTTGTTTTTACATTTTTTTGTGTACTTGCGGTTTTCCCCTTCCAGTTGTAGTAATTTTTCATGACATTACATATGTGAACTTCAGTTTTATTTTATATTTTAGTTCTAAGTTGGAGTTGGTTGGTTTCTATCTTATCTCTATCTTCCACATGAGTTCTCTTAGTGGTTAATGCCTTCCATTTGTGTGATTATTGTACCCTCGGTGCTAGTCGCCAACCTGGGGCCTACTGGAGGCAGGACTCAGGGGTCATCATCTCGCTTCTCACAATGCCAGCCCAGGAGGCATACACCTTGTGGGGAGGGGTTCATGACATTTAGACCAGTAAACACGTGATAAAACATGTGTATGAAGGATTCAACAAATTAGACATCGAAATAAATTATATGATTTTGTTATAAAGAATTTTGATCATATAATCCCAAAATATCCACCATAAAATCAAATTCATATTTAGAATTATAAAAACATGTTAACATTTTGAATGAATACCTTCATAGGAAATAAATAATTTTATAAAAAAAATTAATTAAATAATATAAAATCACAAATATGTGATTGAAGATAAAAATCAGTCATTTCTCCTGAAAAAAATATTTAATTAATGCTAGAGATTGATAATTTCTATTGAAAAAAATATTTCTCTCATGAGGTGTAAAACATTATAAAATTCATTGGAGGGATATACAATAACACACTCATAACATAATGATATTATATACATATTTGTTCCCCAAAAATTAATCACTCATTATATCATGATTGAATCTCATGGAATAAAATGTATCTCAATGGGTATCATATATGATATCTTCTATAATAGACCGTTTGAAAAAAAAACAATATCTTAAATGAAGTAAATCATAAAATAATTTCTGATTAAATTTAGCCAATATGTTGTATAAATTTGTTAATGTATAGTGAAATCGATGCAGACCAATAAAATGGTTTTTCAGAAATCATAATCTTGATTGTTAATTTTTTAGTCACATTTTAAAAATTCAAGTGGTTGAATGAAATTATTTTAAAAATAAATAATTATAATAAACCAAAATAATAATAATTTTTTAAAAAACAAATATTATGTAATTGAACATTATATCGAACATAAAAATATGAAACTGAAAATGAAGTCATATTTAATATTTGAAAATATCCTAATTGAAACTAACATCTTTAAATAAGTAATAATAATAACCCTTAAAATAAATAAATAGAATTATTAAGATATTGGGAGACAATTTAAATTTTACTTACAAAAATATTAATAGAACCCATTTTTTGAATGAAAAAAAACCACATTAAAAATAATTTTATTTTATGGAGGATAGGAATTATTCATAAAACTGAATTATTTTTATGATTATGGAATCAATAAAAAATAGATTATGATGTAAGAATGTGTAATCCATATAGGGATGTAGAGAATATAATATGAAATATAAATTGGTATAATATAATAAATATAGGATTGTTTATTAGTTGAAGTTTCTTATGAACTAATGAAATGAAAAGTGACTCTGAAACCCCTTTCCTCTTGTTTTGAAATTTGTTTTTCACAACCAATCTTATGAATATTCAAAATATTTTTTTAAATAATTTTCATAAAATAATAATCATTTTTTTATTATTATTTTTAATTTAGGAACGTTTAAAATCATTTTGTTATGATATCATATTTCTTATCATAATCTTATGGTTGATCATTGTATAGTTCTAAGGACAATTCAGTATAGAGATAATTAATTAGGTTATTTTTTAATGAATAGATGACATGAATTTTTATATGATATGATTATCAGGAAATTATTGGTGTCTATATTATCCTAATATCTATATCAACTCCAAAATTGTAAGGATTAATTTATTATATAATTTATCATTATATTTTCTGTTCATTTTTATCATTTTTCTCGATTATAAGGAACATATTTGGTTTTATTCAACATTGTGACAATTTTATCATTACATAAGGAAAATAAATTATAAATATTCATTTTTATCTCAATTTTAAAACACAATATCTTAATTTAATCTATCCATTATGGTTGTGGTGAAATTGAAATTTTTATTCATGTTGGAAATAAACAAAATATTATATGAACAACCTATTAATTTTAATTTGTATTAGTGGATGTAAGATAAAGGATAATCCAATAGTGGAAACATATTTCATCATATTGATAAAATTTATAATTTTATTTTATTTTTGTTGGAATATATTTGATTATTTATAATAGAAAATTGATAATAATCTGAAATATTTTTATAGGAACAATACTTACTCATTTTCATGTCCTCTTACAATACTACATAAGGAACCATAGAATGGTTTTTACAATGAATTCCTATAAAATATTTCTTTGTAGATTCATGTTTATATAGGATGTGTATTTATTCCTTGAATAACCAAATCATGTCCCATATAAAAGAATATCAACACTAATCCACCCCCTTATAAAAGTTAATGTTACCTTACTCACCCAATACTGATTTTATCTTAAACATACCCATTAGGATGAAGTTATTTTATTTATTCCATTTGATTAGAAATATTCACATAGAATCCCCTCCAACAACTATCTATGTTGTGATTCCTATTATCACAAGATATATAGTGTCATCCATATCATATATCATAAAACTGGCCATCAATTCCCTTTTTTAAAATCCCCCCTCTAGAATATGGTATCCTCAATCACATTAGAAATTTAGTTACATCAATATATGTAAGAAATATAATTATATTAATTTTTATGATTGAAAATGTTCTTGATATATTTATTAATTGATGTGATCTTCCATTTTATTCCAATTAATAAAATTCTCATACACTTCCATATTCCAGTATAAAATAAATAACATGTATTATTTATTCCTTAAAATGAGTTACCCAGTGACCATAAGAATAATATCTTCCCATATACATAATTTTTCATTGAACTTTTAAATTGAAAAAAAATATTTAATGTGTAATTGTAATAGTTGTATATAATTTAATTACAACCCATTGTTCAGTGATAGTAAGTCTGTTGTATATATTAACAACATATAAAGGCATGATTTTATCCCAAAATAGGTGATTCACAACCCCTATATTCCTCAAATTGTATATTAGATAAACCCTTTTCTCAAATTTGGGTGTTCTT
Source organism: Viscum album (assembly GCA_963277665.1). NCBI lineage: Eukaryota > Viridiplantae > Streptophyta > Magnoliopsida > Santalales > Viscaceae > Viscum > Viscum album. The sequence continues at coordinate 1,899,654,459 of OY728145.1, forward strand.
CATCCCTAATAATTTTTAATAGAAATTTGGTAATTGGCCTAGAATTTCATGTATAGTTTGGAGTCAAACTATCCCATATAATTTCATTTTACTATTTATTGATTCATATATCTTTTATTCTTATATACATCAATTTCATCCTTAATTAATTTTTTCAAATTCTTCTATATCTCATAAATCTTGATAAATTTAGTTTTATTACCCCTAATTTGCCTATTAATAATGACAATAAACCATTTTTAACAATCCATAATATCATATATATTAATATTTGTATCTCTATTCACATCATGTCTTCTGTGAACTTATTATTATATGTAATTACTTTTGTTTCCTTCCAATTTTTTTAACCATAATATTAATCCAAATTATCTAAAATATATATATCTAAATTTTGGAACAATTTTAGTATGAATTCCATGACCATAAACTGCCAATTGAAAGGGAAAATTAGATATTAGACTTAAAACTAGTAATGTGAATTATATAGAAAAGTAATGTATCTGTTCATATAGATTATAGATTTAATAGAATATAAAAATATGGGTCATTTCAACATGTCAATGGAATGAATGTTGAGAAGTTAAGAACAAAAAATGGGTTTAGAATACAAAATCCATGTTCTAAAATGTTATATAATTCATTCTCTATCACAAGTAAAAAATGTGGATAAACATTAAAAAAGATGATATATTTATGGGGACCACCATATACCCACCACAATATTAAATTCATGCCCTATATGTAAATGAATCTATGAAACAATTATTAAACCTTTTTTCTTCTCAAATAATAGTACTGATGATCTATTAAAATAGATGAAAAAGTAATTTTATTGTATTTGAGAAATTGGATCGTTCATTCTCCCAATGAAAAACACATAATGATTTTAATTATACATATTCATTCACCTATATATAACTTTAAGTAATATCTTTGGATTAAAATGATATTAAATACATCATGTATCAAGATAAAATATATCAATCCAAGGGAATCTATTCCAAAGTAAATAAAATTTTGAAATCATTCATCAAACATGATACCCTTAACTTGTGACGATGGTGTATATATGTTGTGATTTCATCTCTTCTAAATACTTCTAATAAAAAAAGTAAAAATGATAATATATTTTTTTTATATTTCTTCTAACATGATGACGTTGAAATATATTTATGGTATATATATTATGCAAATCATTCTTTCATATATACACTATGGATCATATAAAGTATATATGATTGATTGGTATATTATTTTTCATATGAATAATGTATTTTGGGATTATATTATATAAAAATACATAATATTATAATATTCATAAAGATTTGATTAAATTTTAATAACATAATAAGTAGATATATAACAACCAATATCCAAATAAATGATTGGAGTAAAAAGGAATGAGGATGACATAAAATAGGATAGATAATGGATGTATAATTCATTTAGCACACTAATGATAGTTAAAAATCATAGTCAATGAATTAGTGTGTTTAATTAAATAAAAATTTAGAAAATGTTCACCGTTTTGTAATCCTATTCTTGAATATTCATACCCATGAACCACCCAATTGATAAATGTATATGGAAATGTTTTCATTTAACTCAAAATATGATTCATTTAATTTTTAATGAATTAAATTTTACAATGGAAATTTGTTTGTTCTAAAATAAATGGAATACACTTTTCTATGATGACCATGATAAGAGCATCACTGAGATGACATCAGTTATATTGAATATAAAGGAGTATCATAAACAATGATGAATTAATGAGTAATATCCCTTTATTCCAAATGGATTCCATCACATATAGGTATAAAGAGACTCTATAGAAATTTTCAAACCTATAAACAAGGTGGTGACATCCTCTAATTATGATTTGGTCGTGGATTTCATCCATTATTGGAAAATAGGTTTCACAAGTATTAAAAATAGATTTTAGAGAATTGTTATACCTCTTACTTCTTTACAAATATTTTATATTGTAAAACACAATAGATAAGTGAATAAATATGTTTTTAGGATTTTTTATAGTTAGTGGAGAAAAAATGGACTTATGGAGTTGTTCTTCCAAAATACAAAAACACACAAAAGAAATGTTTAAGGATACACCAAACTCCATTTCTTTCCTGAAATGAATTTATACTCTCATGCCTTGATAGAACATGCCTAGTCACATTACCTAAGTATATACATTACATCTTAGTCCGACCTCTCCATGTCACAAACCCAATTCCTCTCATTCCTGTACTACACACAATATTCATTCCATTATTATTCTATATTCCTTCTTCTTCAAAATTGAGTCCCAAAGTAATTTTCATAGGTTATATTGGAACCAATATCCCATAACTATTTAATAACACCAAGGGAAAAACATTAATCATAATGTTCATATAGATATTCCCCCAAAAACATATCAGTGTAAGAGGCATGCACTAATCCATTGTACGATTACCTTTACTGTTATTTTCATAAAATTGATAATTGAAAAAAAATAGATAAAATGGTTGTTGAGTACTTCAGGGATTATAGTCCTCATAATTAACAACATTACCTTAATTTTAACTATTAAAATTATAATTTACCATTTATTATATTTTCTCTAAAGTGATCATGTATAAATACGCTGTCACCTTTTTATTCCAGAAATGTATTATACCCAATTTTCCCTTAAAGGACGGGAACCATGTTCTCATATTTCACCATATAGTGAACCCATTTTCATGATCCAAAAACCTGTAATGGCACAAAAACGTTCATATAATTTCATTAAAGTTCCCAAAATTTCAATAGTTAACCCAGTTATAATTTAAAAAACTATTGACTCACTATCCACACCCACCCAACTATATTCCCACTCTCCCGGTTCACCGAACCGGTTTTCCCTTCACCATAGTCCACTATTGATTCACCAAGTCCAATTCCCAGTACATAAGCACAATGAAATCTATTTGAAAATATTTCTCTAACCAGGTCCATTAATCTGGCTAATGTAATTTTACAAAGGAAATGTTTCACAATATTTATCCCAAAACAAACCAGTTCTATTTTTTCATATCTAAATATACAATATAGCCCTAGAACACATGTTTTGTGTTATTTATATATGGATTATTTCATTGCACCGCAATTTACTTTTTTAACACGCACTAGGAATCCAATAATATATCTCATTCATGTTTATCACGAATTAATATGGACCACAATGTGTGTAATATCAAGTATTACCATGATAAATTATATCCACATCCTTATGAATCAGTCAGTTGTTCTCTAAATACAATATTCTCACCATGGTCACAGTAATCCAAGCCTATCAACACCCCAACCAGTTACGGGTTATCCACATCTAGACAATGAGTCATATACCCTACTATATTGATGACTGGGTAAATGACTCAAAATTCCATCTTGGAATCATAAAACAAATGATTCGAGTGAAACCTTATGTACCATTTAAAAGGAAAATTGATTCAAATAGAATTATTCTTCCAACCTAGTGTATGAATAAACTTACTATTATATTACTCTTCAAAAATGTTAAAATATAATAATTTGATCAAGAGTATGTCATAAAATAATCATTTCAGGTTCAATTAAACATGTTGTCCCATTATTTTTGACATCAATTACATAGTCAATGACCTAGTAGTATGACATTAATCTACAAGACACCATATACCTATATTCATATCCATAAAATATACACAATTTATCCAGGATACATTACCTTATTGAATTTTTTATTGACCATTGTTGAATTTTAACATAATGAATCAAAATAATTATAACCATTCCAACTTAAATGTTATTATGAATATCCTTAAAAGTCCTCAATATATATTTAGTTTGAGTCCCTCTTCTATGATACATTAGTATCCCTTCATAGAGGAATAATGTGATTTCATTAATAGTTTTCACCATCTTAAATCATGAAAAATATAGAGTTCCATGTTATATATAATTATCAAAATAGTATAAATATATAATTAGGGTAATATTGAGAAACACAAGTATATACCAGTAGATTTCCTATTATACATATAGATTTTTATTTTTAATGCTTAGTGTGAATCTAATTATTTTACAACAATGTTAATCATTATTATATTTCAATTCGATTTCACAAATACAAATTCGATGTATACGAGGGTCTCTTAATAATAAATATCATATTTCATTGGATGAGTTCACATCTAATACTCTTAACCTCGTCATGTTATTCAAAACATTCTTAGATAAACCTAATGAATATTTTATTTTGAAATGGACATTATTAGACCAAATGAAAACCATATGTGATCACATTGCCTAACAACTGCTAAAATGTTTAAATAATATCAAGGAAGTGAATTGATTAACAAATAAAATAAATACATTTTGATAAAATGTATTAAGATAGTTTGGAAAATAATAGAGAAATCAGAGTTGAGATCAGAAATTCATAGTAGAAAGAGGCCTAATGGAGGAAGATCTTGCGTAATTGTTTATAAAGTGGTAAATTATTCTATCCAAAACGTTTTTTATCTCAATATTAATATATGAATAATGGATAAATAAACATATAAACTCTAAAGTGATAGATAATATTCCTTTAATTAAATATATTAATGTATCCAATCTCACCAGTTATTGAAATCCAATTATTTTTTTATAATTTACAGGTTTAAGATGGAGATTCAATCCATGTGATATTCATGATAAAAACGTAAGAATAACCAGTAATTATAGGTATTTGAAATTAAAATTAGTGTTGAAACAAAAATCATGGGAATAAATGTTTAATCAATGATTTTCATGAAATATAATAAATTTTTAGGATTGTATCATATGTTGATTAATTAATGTGACACATTGAGGGAAATGAAGAAAAAAAGGAATTCCATGACTTATTTTGTTATATATAGAAAGAGATATCACAATGTTGGCATCATGATGTTAATATCAAAACCTGATATACCCAATTAGACCGAATATCACTTATGTGCTAAATGATGTATTTGATAAATTCTTTGGGATTTAAATATCTTGAGCCGAAAGATGTTAAATTAATTAATTGGGTACGTTTTTGTAATTATGGAAAAGAGAAATATGGATTTCCATATTGGTTTTTAGTGTTGTTCCTTGAAAATACAATTTGATATGAATCACATAAATAGTTTCTCATTATTATCATCTAATGGTTTTTTGATAGTTTGTATGATACTGTAGGAAGAATATATTCACATATTCAAAATCTCATGGTTATATGCGGTTTATATAATTTGGGTATTAAAATAAGCTATATTATTACTATTAACAAATAATTTTATCACAACAGTGATTTAAAATGTGGTAAACTTTGAGGGATTATAGATTAATGTTTTCTATGTTACAATATCATTCAATAAAAATATTTTATAGTGTCAGGAATGATTAAATATAATTTTTATAACATTAGAAGAATTGTTAATTTTGTAAAAAAAACTAATAGTTTGAGTTTATTAGGTACCTAAAATAAATTTTAGAATATAAAATTATATAATTAGTCAAGAAACATTAAAAGGGGAGAATTGTGACGTTAATTTTATTTTAAAGACAACATTTTTTATGTAGATTTGATCTATAAAGGATGCAACATTGAATTTAATTTTGAAATTCAGTTAAATTTTATGATGAAATAAATTTATCTTATATCAATTTCAACCTATAATAACATATAAAATGTGTTAACATGTTACTATATTGATATTTTAACATGAAAAATTTGGTAGGGATTGATTTTTAATCTAATTAAAATAAAAAAAATTTCTACAATTATTTCTTTTCAGATGATTTAACATTTATTAGTTTTAGTGTATTTTTTATTTGGATCTTATTTAAATAATCGATTATGGAAATTATCATAAATAATGAAATTATTTTGATGTATCTTTATATATTTATTAGGATCATAGTTGGAGAAATCATTATTTTCAGTTAATAAAGATCTATTTTATCCAATAAAAAGGGAGTTTGTTTTCATCCAATTAATATTTACTCTTATTTTTTATTATCAACCAAATTAAAATATTTATTTTTTTTGATTTTTCATGTAGTATTTTACTTTCTTCCAATCACATTATACATTATTAAATAATAATTTGATGATGATTTTATAATTTGGATGGAATTGATGTTTTCTTGTGCTTTCCATATGAGTATGTGTAACACATATATAATTTTTATTAAGTCAAGTTCTTTTAAATTTTATAGTGAATAGGTTATAAAGACTTATAATATTTTTGAGATATAATTTCTCTGAGTTTCTGATTCTATTGAGTAATATTGAATAGATTTCATATGGTTTTTTCATGAATATGATATTTATTGAGTTAAATACCTCATAATTCATACCGATGAACATTAAACAATGAATCCATGTAGACTATGTCAATGTGAATTATGTTCCAAAATGGGAAACAATGAATGAGAATATTTTTTTTCTCGGAGTTGAATTTCATAGATAATTGGCTTCATTGTTTTTTGAGATATTTTGTACTATTTATAAGGTGATTTATCATATGAAATATATATCACATCATAATGGAGTATATTTTACTGTTAGAAAAAAAATCATAAAAAGGAACAGATGAGTTTTAATTTAACTACTAGATATGAATCATTGACATATTGTGCTACAGTTTATTATACAAACACATGAACAATAACATAAAATGATTAAAAATTTACGATAGTATGAATTGTGGGAAATGTGTCACACTCACACAAATTAATTCATGTAATGAAGAAGGTATGTTCCATATGACAAAATACAATAAATATTTTTATATTCCTATAAGTGAGAGTTTTTAGAAGAAAACTTTCATATAGAAATAAATTTAAAATTGATATTTAATTGGATTCATATATACCAATATCATATTTTGAACCATAGATGTCAGATTAAGGGATAATAAAATTGTGATAATGATCGTATGTACATGATTGTGTTAGTTTAAATATATTACACTGTTTTGAAATATACTATATTTAAATCATATTATTGTGTAGTGGAATGATTGTGTAACAATATAATTTTAAATGTGATTTTGTATTAATTTTTCTCTTCTATAAAAGAAAAAGACAATATCCAAAATGATTGAAACATTAGGATTTTCTCTTTGACTCGTGAATTTTATATTCTATAAAAAATTTATGTTGATATATTCATCTGTAGAGAGGGAAGAGTTCCCTATATATATTAAACCACGAAAAAATGAATGATTAATAGGGATATATATAATATATTAACAAATAAAAATAGTAATAATTTTCAATATAAGTGTTGAGATTGGAACTAATGGTCTATCTTAAAAAGGAAAAAATAGTTATTGTAAGCAGATACATTGAACACCATATTAATTGAAATAAAAAGAATTCATGATCATATTCACACCATTCTTTTAAAATATGAGAAACATGTAATGTTAATTGATGACCTATATAAATATAATTAATTAATATAACTGATGGTAATATGTTTTTATGTAATGAAAAATAATTACATTCTTATTATGAGATCATTGATAAAAGAGTGTGGATGTTAACCAAGGAGGATGTGTGAATCATTCCTAAATCAATGGAAGAGAATGAAACATGTCATTGTTTGAACATGATTGATTCTATTATAGAAAAATTTATTTAGTGTATTTCAATAAATTTTCACATTTCCAATCTATTCACATTGGATAAAGTATGTTTTTAGATGAAAATAAATATTGTGTCTTGTGTATATACAATAAAAAAAATCGATAAGGGATAAATTGGTCTTTTATGGGTTATGAAATCAAATAATATGTTTGATAAAAGAAATGATAAAATGAATTTCAATCTTATTATCACCATAGAAAGAGTTTTCAAACATCCCTAACAGTAAATATATTAAAACTATTCAGGGAAATGTGTAATTTATGATTTATCTATCTAGTATGGATCATGTTTTATATCCTAGTTTTAACAAAATCGTTACAACATTTATCACATAGTAACTGTATACACCTAAAAAATTATTAATAAGGGGAATGTTGAGAAGCCTTAAAGGATAATGTTAATGGAATATTAAACAAACATACAAGTATTGAATATGACCTACCATATAATATCTATCCATTTAGTGTAAATAATATATATGTGACTTTGATTTTAGACAGTTGAGTTCCATTTTATTTCATGATGAAAATGTTTTTGTTGAGAAATTATAATTATTATATTAATTAAATGGAGTATCTCTATAATAATAAAATCTCAAAAATAATTATTAATTATGACCCTTGCATCAACAAAAGATTAATAAGTTTGTTCACTTTAAAAAATAGTGGAATATTCTTATAATGTTACAGAATATTATATAAGTCATTAAACATAACGATACATGATTTTTAATTACATTTAATTTTAGATCTGGGATTATTAACAAGGGATTATGATCATTCCTCATAAATTAATAATGGAACAATATAAAATATAATATAAAATTTCTTATGTGTATTTATGAAAATAAATTATTATGATGACTCAAAGAAATAATTTTTCATGTTATGTCATATGTCTGTTGAGGATATACGTTGAGTATATTTGGATGGATTTTATTTAGATTTTATTTCTGTGGAGGTTATCCAAGTAAAATATTTCTAATGAATAATAATCTATTTACAACAATATAAGGTAGTGCACTAATGTTTGTAATGTTTTACTGAGCACAATATGTTGTCTAGGGATTCATATTAGAATATTTTTTTCATTCTTATTTGTTTCACATGTAATTTATTGATGAATAAACATTTATTTTAGGGGTGTATATTATAAAAAAAATTATCATATATTTTGAACAGTTTTGGATTTGGATATATATAATGGATAATAACAACAGATCATTCATAAAATTAATATAGTCCTATAATAGAGGATATAAATATTGTATATAATTTACCAAATTTTATTAAAGAATGAAAATAAATTATAGTTGAAAATTATAGGAATAAATAAATAATATAATGTGTTTAGTAATGTCAATATGATATTTAAAAAAAATTCATGAGTAGAAGGTTAGACTAGTGTTCATCGAACACTTTTTTGAATGAAGTAATAAATATTCTAGGATGTCTTATTGTGAGTATATCACACTTCTAAATGTAAGAATTTATATAGAAGGAAATATAATTTTCATAATAGTTATGAGATTATTATTTATGATTCCTTTGATGTTTTTAATATATACAATTTGATTCATATAAAATATAATACTATGTTATAATGTCCAAAACAAGTTTCTTTATAGTATTTAGGGATATTTATTTTGGATTCCACTAAAAAGACAATCAAAATAAAAATATCATTAGAATTTATAATTTTATTTGTTATAAAGTCTTCATATATATATATATAATGATGTAATGGAATCAAATGGTGAGAGGGAATAGTTTGTGTACTCTGAGAATGTTGAATGTAAAGGAATCAAAGAGTATGAGACTATAATATTATGATGGTCATTACTGATGAACATTTGGTGTATTGTACCCTATTTAGATTAATTTTACTTATATATTCAATATCTATAAAATATTTTCTATTATAAATCCTTGGAAGTTAATGAATTGTTTGTTGTTATATTATTAATGGAGTCATGAAAGTAGCACTCAATTATTGATGAAATAACTTCATTATAAGTTCACTGGAGATGGGATCCCACATTCAAAAAAATGGACTGCATGAATTATAGAAATAGTATGTGTATATTTTCAATTAGGAATATTAAAGTATAAGTAAATACAAGGAAATAATTATTGGGAAACATTTTAATATAATTATGCAGTGAATTCTTCTCATATTTGAAAAAAACAATCAATTTGATTATCAGTAATGATGTATTCCATTTTTTGAATCATGAGAGGAATTTTATCAATACGAAACATATTTATGAATACCTAGAGTATAGAATCCATTTTTTAGATTTTAGAAGTATAAAATTATTGAATAAAGAAATATGTAATTCATAATCATTAAAAAATTGATTTGATAAAGTAACCCTAGTATTAAAAAATATATGTTATTATTTTATATGAAAAATATATGAAAACATAATGATCTATAATATTATTTCAACTTCATATCATTTCATGATGGGGTCTTTATATTATTAGAATATGTGAATGAAACAATTATTTTTGGATCATTCATGAACATAATTGATGTGAAGAATGAGATTGTGGATGAGGAGTATGGGATGAAATATCAAGGATATTCAACAAAGAAGTTTTGGTGAAATTTTTCCAAAGCTCTTACATTATTAAACATAAGTTTTTCAAAATATAAAAATTATTGAATGTTATTATTAGGTAGAGTGCATTAAAAATATAATTAAAATTCATTTTAATCTACATTATATTATCTTACATGAAATATATGAATATACAAAAGAGGTGAAGTCGGCAGGGAATACTCATTATGCATCAACTATCAAAATATTATATATTCTATGTTTTCTTATTGTCAAAATATTTCTCATGAAGTGGGTTTCATGAGAATATATAGTTCATACGTTCGACAATAATAGTGGCTATCCATTATCATGATATGTAGATATATAAATGGTTTTCATGACGTACCTATTTTATTTATTAAGGATTATTATTTATAATATATGTGGATACATAACATTGAGGAAATATAAATATCAATCCTAGTATCATTGATGGTGTTTTTACATACGAATGTATTTTCAGGACCTGGTTAACTTGTTTATAGAATGTAGTAACTATATTTACAATATAGGTGGGTTATATTATTCTGATAAGCATTTCATGTCACATGGTTTTTATATAGAATTTTTTTTAATGAAATTATAAAAAATGTTGATGAAATTTGTATTTGGTAGTTAAAAAATCAATCCACCTTTTAAGGATTCCAATGTTTTATATATTGATAATGCTAATTCGGATGATGTACAACATAAATGGAGTATTAATAAAAGATAGTTATATGAAATTACAAATAATATAAAAATATTTAATCACAATCATGGACCAAATTACAGTCAAACCAAAGGATTAAATATTGTGATTTCTATTAGACATTAATAAAATTAAAATTAAGAGGCAAAACACTACATGTTCTCAAAGGGAGCATCAAATACTATCAGATGTTAGATTAGTATCTATTTGATATATTATTAAAATCATGGATCTTAATTACTTTTATATAGTTATTATAATTCACATATACTCAAATATATCACTATCCCAATACCTTTTTTAAATTAAGTTGTTTCTGATATTATATAGGGATAAAGGGTCAGCACTTCCCTCCATTGATATACTTGTGCATGAATGATCCCATCAAAAATTTTATATAACTTTAGAAATTCAACCACGATCGGAATTATAGATATATGATATAACATTTTTTATTATTTTACCTTTAAAAGGATACAAATCTATATATTTTTGTGATACATTATATTATAGAATATAAATTAACATTATCTTATTCATTTTAAACTTGGTTCTCTATTATATATCCTTACAATTTAAATGTGATCTTATTCATAGAAAAAAATGTTATTCTTATCAATTGATGTATGAAATTCCTAGATTATGTAAATATCATGTTTTTTATTTCATTAATTTATATTTTATTTTATATATTATATTTTATTCCGATTCTAGATTACTATGTGATTGGGAATAAAATATCAAAACACATGGTACATATTTGATTCATTTTAATATTAAATATATATTTTGTAACAAAGTTTCTATTATTTTTTGTGTCAGATTTACATGTGTAAAATATTATAACATGGTTTCATATAAGTACTATATATAGCAAAATATGTTAAATGTTTGTCCGGTTCTCTTCCACATAGCAATTATAGGGATTACTAACATCCCCATAATGTCTTTGAAAAAAAAGTAATATTCCATATAAGAAAACTATATAACACAAAATATCATATGATTCACCATATTACATCATAACAACCCCCATTTACATTTAACTAAGAATAAAAAAAGTGTAAAATCAAAATATGCTACTCAGTCGCATGTAGGGAATGGAATTTTAATTCTCTATAGCATCTTTTTAACACATTTTAATGGCCACATTTTCCTCATCATAGTCACATTTATGGAAATTTAAAAATTATTTAAACTTACATAAAATTTAATTATTATAATAAATATAAAATTTAATGATGATAATATTCTCACATATACATTCAAATAATTATTTTTATTTATCTTGTCGATTGTTCCTATCCAGACCTCCCACTAATGGTTCAAATCATTGTATATTGGTGAAGTGTGGTTTGGACCTTAAATTATACCACCAATATAACATGGATTGATAATGAGAAATGAAGGCATAAAACATGCACAATGTGGTTAAATTACAATAATTATATAAATATCAAGACAATATATAAGATCCATCAATCAACTCTATCACAAAAAGAAATTGATTTAAGAACCTAAAACACGAATATTAATTTTATAAAAAGAGAAAAAAGTATACAAATACACACCATGGTAGTGAACATGAACTTCAAAAGCTTATAAATAATCATTATTATCTTGTAACAAATAGATAGATCCGTAACTAGAACCAGTGGACCTAAAAATTGTTTTTATATATATAATGGTATGAAAGCATGTATAATTAGAAGAATCGTCCATAAAAAATGTATTAAAAAATTTAATGAACAAAAAAAATCCAAAATATTAAAAAAAGGAAAAAAATACTTATTGAAATTAAGAGAACTGAATCAAAACAAAAACAAGAAATTAAAAATACATAATTCATAGAAATGTGTAACTTAATATCAATATATATATATATATATAAATGTTACTCCACATCCACTTTGACACTAAAATAGTAAACCTCACCCTAAAAGTTTTATGTTCACAGTGTCTTATACATTTTATAAGTTATCCTATCCACCTATAAATCATAACATAACCAAATACTCATCTTATCTTACAATTATAGTATCCCATGATAGTCACAACCTTGTATCCCTAAACCATGTAGAAGAGTGAAATACATAATAATTCAAGTTTCCTTTTTTATTCTATAAATCAATACACATGGTGGAAATGAGAAATAAATTACCAAACTAACTATAGTAAAAATAGATGTATATTCTATATCCTCAGGTCAATATAACCCATATATACTTGAATGGTTAGTCAAAAATTTATCACCACCCACATGAGAAGAAAACACATACACCTAAAGCCACTAGAGCATTGATATTCTTTATACTATTTTACATCTAGAAGATAGTGTGGGTTGGAGTATTGTTATCAATATGTAACCTCAACAATATTGAAATTATGAGAATCACAAAGAAGTGGATTTCATATAAGAATAATCATTCTAACCAATTATAGTTGAGATATTTTATGAAATAGTAGAACATAAATGAAATATATTACATAATATATCTACATTAAGCCATGTTGACGTAGATTCAAACTACATCTATCACCACACATGAAATGAAACATTTCATTAATATTTGCATGAATTAATGATATTATTTAAGGATTCATGAATCAAGGTTCATAATTAAACAAATTTAATTAAGAAACAAAAATAAAAATTTATTCACATAACCTCATCGTTAATTCATGTATATTGATTTCATATGATCAAAATTCATATTTATGTTATATTCCAACATTTAAATTTTCAATTTTAGTGATTTATCTTCATGTATTTATTCCAATGAAATTCGTGTTTTATTTTCATTTAATCATTACCAATGTTTTACTCAATCCTATGACATGTTTACAATACACTAAAAACCAATATATTACTGTATTCATCGACTCAACAATACATGCCTCATATAGATGATGTTATTGAAGGAATCAAAATACCACATAAAGATTACCATAAAAACATAACATAAATAAAAAAACAAACAATAAAAAAAATATCCCAAATATAAAATACATCTAATCCATCACATCAGTAAAATATAAAAAATTATATGTCCAACATGGAATCCTATCTCTCAACTAGTGACATATATTTCATCCTTACAGAATTGGTACCATGTTGCTAAAATAACATGAAAAACTAGATAATTATCCACCAAATCACAGACACCATACCAGGGTCACATTTCAAAACAAAAAAAGGTGTCCAAAATATTATAACTAAAAAAAATTATCCATACTAGTTTAAGGTGAAACTGAATAAATCACATCGAATCATATGTAATTTAGAATGATTGGTCTATTGAAATGGGGAATACATCTAATTCAACTATAAAAATATTACTCAATCTTATTGGATTAAAAAATTCATTATGAGTAGGTTTTATTGGAAATTGAATATGTTGTTATTAATAATAGGTAAAATAATACATAGAATAAAATTCCATTCTTATTTAATAGTTTTAAAAATGATAAAAAAATAAATTTATATACTTGATTCATCATTAAAATTTTATTTCAATATTTAAATCGTCAAACATATTTCAACATCTCAAATGTGATTTAAAACAATCACAATCACAATATTTATAAATCACACTATATAAGAAAAATTATGAGGCAACCAAATTAGTCTAAGAATAAAGTCATGTGAATTGCATAACATTTAAAATATAATTTCATTCATAATTTATATCTTATTATACTAAATGGATTATATTGAACCCTATTCTAATTTAAGATAAATAAAATTGATTCCATAAAGTCAAATATAAAAATAAATGGCACAATCTCCTACACTAAGATGAGTATTATAGCTATGTCAGCATTAGAATAATCTAAATATGTATAAATCGACATCAAACTGAATTGAACCAACTATTATAGCTATCCAAATCATAGAACCATAAAAAAGTGATAATAACCATAAAAAATAATAGAATAATCAGTTTTATATACATCCATCATGAAATAGGGCATAGAGGAAAATTGTAATATTATATTAGAGTAACTTAAATCAAAATAGTTCAATAAAAAGAACCAAATGGAGTAAACCATTAAGATAAATTACAGAAGATGATTAATATTTCAAATAGATGTCTTGGTTATATAGGGGAAAAAATAAAATCCAGTCTATGGAATCCCCGAACACCTATATATAAAATGTTTATGATAGACCACAACCATGGTTTTGGGTCCTCAACCATATACATGATAAATATAATCAGATAGTTGTATAATTTATTAGGTGTTTTAAACTACCATCTATTAAAAAATATCACACCCATTTAAAATATAAATTTTTTTTACTAGTGCCATGACCATATCTATGGAAGACAAAAAAAATTTAATACCAAAAATCCCATAATGACAAAGTGGAAAACCCATGACCCTTTCAGATCAATAACCCTAAGACCATAATTGGATTAAACCATTATAACTATTTCTACTCATTACAAAACACTACCTCACCTCATTTAACAACCTCACTAATATACATATATATTTAAGATATATATATTTATATTGTAAAATATTAAATGTTAATGTACCAATAAAATGGACACTTGTGGGAAATGTACACCACACATAGATAATGGAAAGGTTACAAAAATTCCTATAACACTAATCCTTTCGACATAGTACTGTATCACCTCCCCACATCCAATAATAAATCTCACCAAAAACCACCAGTCATGAAATTGTTTTTCCACTACCATGGTTCACCAAAAAAATATGGCCACAACCATTCCTACAACCTTGGAGTGGTGAATCTCTCTAGGGGTATTAATATAATCTTCGGCCTTATAACTCTTCCAGACTCACTCTTAGATAGAAAATTTCCTAGGAAAATAAAAAAAACTGGATTTTAGAAATTTGGGACCACATATAATATACATATCAAATAATTCACAAAAATAATAATTTAAAACAATACTGAATAATGAAAATGAGATTAAAACTGCCACCACATAAGATACCTCACATTGATATCTTTATAATAAGAACACCCATATAACATCATTGGAATAAGCTACATAGATAGAAAATATCATATATCATCTTAGAAGTAATGAATGATCACTCATATCATGGAAATAAGATCAAACATCTAAAACCATGAGATATTGATGACTATTCACAAATTCACATTCCCATGTAATATTGGAAAATCCATTATGATGGTATGGGAAATGAACCTAGTGAATCGCATGTCTATGTATCACCATCTCCACATGGTCTTAGCTCGCAATTGGCCACTCTTCAATTATTTCATCAACTACAACTTCCTACTCTCCCTACTCAACGACAAGGGAATTGTCAAGAAGATATTGATGATGTAGTTATATATGGATAACATCCTAGAATAGATTCGCCTATGGGGGAAGTGTTAACCAATACTCAAACACTCCATTATTTTCCTATGACATAAAAATCATAATAAATTAGGGATAAATATTACTTCCATGATGAAATATATAAATCCCATGAGGATCACTTAATTTTTGGAAAACATTATCTGAAACATAAAATCGAGTATCTTAATCATGTTATTACCATTGGGAATATGATGATCCCCAAATTCTATTATGAAAACATAAATACCAAATACCTCTAATATTATCATCAACCCCAATTTTGTAACAAGAAATGATAAATCTCAATCATTTTTCCAACATAATAAATACCTATAACATATTCCACTAACAACGTTGAAAAAGTTAGTTCCAATGTTCGAGTATTATTAATCATTACAATAATCTTCCACCAAGGTTATGTCCATAACCCATGAACTTCAAGAATAAAAATTGAATGTACACAAAAAATCCTACAATTTATTCATTTTTCCACTATTTCTAACTATTGAATTATATAAATATCAGTTCAATACATAGTATATACATGAAATCCTCTATGATAGTTATTAAAACCATAATGGTTAGAAGGCTTACATATTATATATAACCATATTCACTAACCCATGAAAAAAACTACCTCCACCAGATACATCCTCAATAAAAAATACATCATTCTCGACTTTATAATTACTACGGTGTGATCTGTGTTTGTAAATTGGTTTATGATGACCTATAGTTAAAATAACTAGAGTCATACTATAAGTTATAGTTTAAAAAACACATCTATTATTCATGATCATATATATAATGTGAGATGATCTAAGATAGACATAGCTTTAAATTACATCATTTCCAAAAATATACACATTAATTCTGATAACAAACACATAATCTAAAAATCAATTTTATACTGTCTTTGAGGACCACCTACATAAGTAAAATATTTTATAATACATTGGAAATTTTCCAAAATTAAGACACACAATACACCCTTATAGACATTTCATAGGTTATATTCATCTTCATAAACTAGGTAATCAAATCATAATAAAGGTGTGATCACCAATGAATAGAAATTTAAAACCTATCAACAAGTCATCATCGAATTATAAATATGTATATTATTAAAGAGGAGTAGGGTAGAAATATATTATCATATCTAACATGTAATAAAAATAACACTATGTGGAACAAAAAATCTAAATTTTCTAAACATATATTACAGCATAACAATGTGAGTCATTCATAGTAACATGACTTAAGGGAATGATATTATATGGTCATAAAATAAAAAATTTAAGAAAAAACATATAACATAAAATCACAAGGCTCACTACCATGGTCATCATATCACAATCAACATAATACCATGATGGATTAGATTCATTCTAAATTCATATATAAACACTGGACAAAGTCCCATGGTGGACTAGGGTCCCAGCCTATTCAAAAAAATAAAATATAATAGATTCCACTGGTGAATTGGGTATACTCCCCATTCACATAAACATGGTTGAATATTGACCTTGGTGGATTTGTATCCCACCCAATCATTTTCATATTCTCACAAATGATGGAAATTCTATCCATATCAATAGTAGGTTATATAATTCCTAGCCAACTCATCACACGATAAAAATACTAATATATTATAAAATAAGTGGGATGGATGTGGAAAACAAACCATACATAAATAATAAGAAATATAAAACCCATCATAATATAGTAAGTGTCATAATCCTGTATCAAGGAATTAATTTTTTTTGTAAATATTAACAAGAGAGTAATTATTGAAATAATTTTTTATGATCAAATTTCAAAATATAGGATTCATTGATGGAAATTTACATCCAATTTAGAAATCATTCTGTAAATGATAAAAATGATCCACTTAGATGATGCTTTATGTATTGAGAAAATGATATTTCAAATAATGAAATATATTAATACTTACCTATAGTGAATAATTGAACAATGATGGTTTTATATAAAATAATATGGTTTTAAAAATATATTCATGGTTAGATAAAATAATCTATGGTGGTGGAATAGGACGCGAAATAAAAAATTTGGAGGTTCCCTTAAATTAGGTATACGTAAAATATGGAATTCAGAAGGTAATATAAAAAACTATTATATTCGCAATAATGAATGATAATGTAAAATATGAATAAAAGTTGAGAACATATATACATAATATTGATTAAATACATGATAATAATATAAAAAAAAGATATAATAAATTATAATACATTACCAAAATATATCTAGGGTAGTTTAGAAAATCGTTTTTTATGTTTTGGATGAACATTGTGGAAAACCCCATCATTAAAAGGATTATAATAATTTAATTTTATAGGGGGTATTTAAAAATAATCGGATCATAAGATATAAAAAAATATTTTTTTTCTTAATATATGATATGATAAAATTACATGGAACGGAAAATATAGACATGAAGTGGTAAATCCTTTTATGAAATGTCTGTATTAATCCTAGGAATGTAATAACATTTCAAAATAATATTAAAAAATATTTTTTTTAAATATGGTTTCTAAATAAAATAAAACGTTGAGTTTCCATATTGAATATCAAAATACAATAATTATGGAAAATATATAATAATATTAATGCAACATATCTCAATACATAAATGGAATGAAATTTGATCCAAAAAACCATTATCATGTCATTATCATTCGAATCATAACCCCACAAAAGGTAGGACATGATATTGATTTGTATATCTTTTATATATGTAATATTTTATGATAAACAATAGAACATAGGGAACCATTTATATAATAAATTTGTAAAATTATGAATACAAATCATATCTAAATAAATAAAAATTGAAATAAAATCCATTCTATCAGGACCTGATACATTCTTCTTGTGAACCTTA
Organism: Viscum album; assembly: GCA_963277665.1. NCBI lineage: Eukaryota > Viridiplantae > Streptophyta > Magnoliopsida > Santalales > Viscaceae > Viscum > Viscum album. Next base: position 1,899,673,697 of record OY728145.1, read on the forward strand.
TGAACTGAATAATCAAATTTGGAAAATTAGAAATAATATTTTAAATATTCTACACCTATATTTAATTTTATAATTTATATTCATAATCATATTATTTTAATATCCTTAAATTATGATGGTAACATTAGGTGGATTAGTATTTTTCTGAAACATCCTCAGTATATTGATCATGGTAAAATATGTTATAAAATATCATCATAATATGTATACATTTATATTTTTATTAATTTTAATAATCAGTTTGAAAAAAACTATTTTTTAAATATATTTTAATAAAAATTGTAAATTATGAATGGTACCATGAAATTTTAATTAAGGCCGATTAAGATAACTGTGACCAATTAATTTTAATATCACCAAGTCACTACTCAATATTAACATTATATTATATTCATAGTGTAATAAAAATCATTTTAATATTTAAAATAAATTTTTATCATCATCCATGTATTTTGATGAAGAAATGTGGATGGCATTATTCAATAATGCATTAGTCTGCACGTACACATGATGATGTCTCCATTTGTTGAATGGTCTAGAATGGGAAAAATGGAAGTTACATTAGTATAACAACATTTTTGAATATTATAAATACCATAATTATCATAGTTTCATGGATAAAAAATATTGGATATGGTATATGAAAAATTGATTCAAGAGAGGTCGACTAAGAACATTACCTCTCCTTTTGGATGTTCTCTCTTGGCTAACTCATTAAAGATATTTAATTTCAAGTAGTTGAATAAAAAATGATAAAATATATTATTAGAGGAGTAACGGTACCATAAGAAATAGTTTCGCTAGAGATAAATCATTGGAATGAGTGGAGAAATATAGTATAAGTAATCCCACTTTATTAGGGGAAAGAATAATACTTTTATAAATACACATTGTTTCTTAATTGATGGGATTACACAATTCATGGTTCAATGGATCCAACACTATAAAATACTTATTTTTTGTGTTATACATTATAGGAAAATATTTCAACCTTCATTATTTTTTTTAAAAAATCAGATCATTATTCAAGTATTATACAATTAGATTGTTTTACATTTTAATTTTTTTATTACCTTTCCTAATAGTATTTATAATGATATTTATGATTTAATAAAAAATTAAAGGAAATATTTATTTATTTTCTAAAAAATAAATTTTTTCTTAATATAATATTATTAAATTTTATATTAATAAAAAATTTACTTTTACCTTAAATCATTTTATATATAGGGAAATTATTTTTCCAAAAAATGATGTTTTTACCATTATGTGATCATAATCCTAAAAAACTAATTAGTAATTAAATAGGTGATAATATAATTTTATTTATTTATATAACTAATATAAAATTAATTATATGTTATAGAATAATTAATTTTATAATAAATATATTACAAATAATTATAATATATTTTTAAAAAATAATAATAACACCATTTTCGTAGTCATTAATATTTGTATCATGATTAATATTTTTATACATCAAAGTTAAATTTACCGTATAGATTTTTTTGATATTATTAGAAAATATATGATATAATTTATTTAGAAATAATATAAATAACTAATTAAATTTAATATTTTATAAATGTGAATAAAACATTTTTAACGAAAAATAATTTTATGTTTCAAAATCATTAATCTTTAGTATTTTAAATTCCAAAAATTATTTTGACCAAATTTTTCTTAATTGATAAATGTGTATTTTGTTTTAAAAATGAATCAAATATGTTTATTTCATGATTATATATTTATAATGTTATACAATTTATTAGATTTGATAAATATATATTTTTCAGTAGTCAATTGAAAATATACTATTTTAGAAAAATCTCAAAAATTCACCATAACATTTAGTTTGAATTCATATTTCAAAAAAGAGTTTTATTTTAGTAATTTCAAATTTAAAAATTTAAAAATTTACCATCGTAATGAAAATAAAATTTACAATTAAAATTTCCATTTATCGTAAAAATCCAATTCTTTATTTTATGTTCCCTTGTTACTATTTTCAATGAAAGTTTAATTGATTATAATATTTTTATTTCATAGAGGCATAATGATTATTAAATTTTCATAAAAATATTAATATAATAAGTCACAAATAATTTTACTTTAGGGTTTCTTGTGAAACAATTTTTTGATATAATGTTAATTAAAAGGAAACTATATTCTAAAATCATGGGGTGTTATATAATCCTCCACCACAAAATATATTTCATATGAAAATGTTTAATTATCACTTAATAATCATATTAAATAAGGGAAGCTAAAACATACACTTGATATAATGGATATTTTCAATAATAGGTTCCCAAATTAATATCATAATTATGACTAGGAAACCCATCCTTCTATTATATCATATATACTAATTACTTCAAATATCTTAGGAAATGTGTTCCTCTATTCCCTAATTTGTTACAAAAAATGAATATTCCAATTCATTTGAGATATTCTGTTGTGTGTCTCTTCCCAGAATTTATATTTGATGGAAATTTATTATTCATTATTTTATTTATCTCATCACATGGACATCTATGAAACACCACCTTTAGATTATATGGTGTCATTGAACATCATATTTCTTTTTATTGATTATTTTAATTCCTGAAAGATGGTTTTGAATAAAAAATTACCATACTCCAAAAAGTATATACTTAGGTTACTCAAGGTTACCATCTCTCTATTATAAATGGAATCCATTGCTGACACTAATCTGTTGTGATTAATACCTCACTGAAAAAATGTGCTAATTTGAGTGATTAATAATTGACATCATAAGAGAATTGTGAAAAAAATATATGAAGAAAACATTAACCAGGAAATTAAATATTCATTAAAACTATTTGATTATAATTTAGTTCAAATCAAACCACTATTGGTTAAATTGTATATTTTTTTAGTTCTCTCATTATTTTTATACTAATTCCCTAACATAATTTATCTTTTATTCTGTATTGTAATGATAATACTATTTACAAATGAATATTCCCTTTATGTGTTTAGATAGTTGTGAAGTAATTTTTTTACTCATAAAAATATAAGAATTGGTTTGGTTGATATTAAAAAATCATTTTCTATGTGATTACATCATCTTTCTTGTATTCCACAATATTATCCACATTCTAATATCTTGATTAGGAATTGATTTATTGAAAAACACACAATCATTATATTACCAAAGCATCTGAATGCCATCATAAATAAAGTGATATATATCAAAGACGCCCATATGGTTTTTAGAAATCTTATCTCAACTTAGACTAAAAAAATAATTCAACTAATACCCAAAAATATTTTACATTAAGATTAATCCAACTAAAATACCCATGACATTTCCTTAAGGGAAAACTAATATAAAAAATTTATTTAAAAATGTATTTTTTATAGAGGTATATTATATAAAAAAATTGTGTTAAATCATTTCTGTATGATATACATTAAATCACAAAAATAAAAACAGAATCACATAAATGTATTGTTTAGTGTGTTCTATGTTCAGAAAAAAAAAGAATAAATTTTTATTATATCATTGAACATTTCTCTACAATTGATCAACACTAGACTCACTTCTAGGATTCCCATAAATTATAATCATTTTCATATCCTAGGAAATTGAATCACAAGAAAGGGGTGACCTCAAGTGACTGGTATGGGAAATCCGTTAGAAAATTTATAAATCATTATATACTATGTATTTGAGAAATCATGCATAGTGGGGTAAGTATATTGCAAATTAAAATAAAAAACTATATTTCTTCTTATGTTGTGATTGTGGAACACGTAATCTCAAATGTAAAAAACATGTACTACAGAATAAGAGTGTGAAAAAAGGTTGAAATGTATTCAAATTGGAACGATATCATATGTTTATGTTATCAATAATATGTGGAAATTAAATTACTTTGTAACAACCCAATCCACCAGGGCCCACTTGGTCGGTGGAAGCTCAAGCTACAACAACACCAAACATGCCTCTATTATGCATGGGGAATGAGACAAGTGTTTAGAAGGTTTAATTATAATATGATGAATTCTATAATGAACCTATTTGCATACAACAAACCATCTCCATGATATAATTCATAGGTATATAAAAATATAGATGGAAAATCTAAAGATAACATATACATGCAATAACTCTATGAAATTCAACATAATAAAACATAATACTATAGATGTGAAAAGGGTAAAACTGAATGAACAAATATAAATGTAGTTACACCATGAAAAGAACAATAAATAATGAAATCATAAAGTGTCTAGCTCTTAATATCCAAGCCAAACCACAATATGTGGTAAATGAACCCTGATATAAAAATTCCCCACCATAATCACTATTGATCTATCTATCATCTGCATAACATTTAACAGATTTTGAAATTCCCATGTAGGGGTGAACTTATAAATATCATGTAAGACACCCTATAACCAAAATGGAGTGACAGAGATATAGAAAATAGTCATCTCAACCCAAATCAAGAGTGAAATTAAAACCATTCATATGTTCATGTGTGTATATATATATATAGATAATGTATCATGGAAAATAGTTGAAGTAAATCTCTATATCATAGCACATCCAACGTCAATGGTTAATCCTGAATCTCTACAAGTCTATCACTGATACCAAACATAATTCACACCACCCCAATAATAAGAGTGCATGTGGCCACTATTACGACCCCCTCCCACGAATGATACTGCAATGTAGGGATATATATAATGACCCAATTATTACATCCTCTAGTAGGCCCGGGTTAGGAACTAGCACCGAGGGTTTAAAATAAATCTCATGGAATATGATTAATTTTCCTCTATAATATGTTATTATCATAAGATCAGATTGATCATCCAAAAAAGCTTCAAAATAATATAAACATAAACAAAAATCGTCCCACAGTGATTGTCTAGTTAAAAACAATATAGGTGAAAGTCCACATTGTATATAGGCAAAATAAAGTAGAGATATATGAAGAAAACATTTCCAAATGACTATGTTAGTAATGTCTCATATGATCTAATAATATTTCATGGAAGCTAAAAATGACATTATATAATTATGGTTTGAATACATGTATACCCAGTAGAAAACCAAATGTACATCACACACATGTCAAATGAGAATGCTGATTCACTAGTGTGAAAATTGTTTACCACCAACACCAACACATGAATACTAACCAAACCCATAATCACCTGGTATCACACACCAAAAAATGCATCCAAGTATAATAGTAAAATATAATGAAAATCGATATAGGGTCCTCACACTACTTTCCCACCAATTTCCTTCTCTCACTTACAAACATCATACGTCTTTGTGCTCCCACCTCTTCCAAATATCATCGTATCACATCCGATCATCGATCACATTTTCAATCACATAAAATCACTTCGTGTCTCACATAAAATGTTTAAGTGTATTGTTAACATGATGGATATAAACTATCTTCCCTCCTCTCACCTGGAATGACCACCACAACAAGCCACCAAATCACATCTCACCCGAACAAACTTCGGCTATCACATATCATCACATCACATTTAGAAAGATGATATTTTAACATCTTGTCATTGTAGCCCATCCATTTGGATGAAACCTGGACAAGTGAGTTGGGATGAGAAGGTAGGTAGCCATCTATCCACCCATCGAGATGATTAGAAAACTACACCCCAAATATATCTTTATATGTAAGGGTATCAGAATAGGGTTGTCGAAATTTGTGATGTGCATAATTAAAACACTAGGATATTTATATATATATTTATATATTTAATTCCACATAGAAGCCCATTCTAGGGTCTCAAAAAAAGATACCAACCAACTCAAAACATTCCCATAATTTTTTTTATCTTTAAATACAAAAAACCCCAAAATAAGCCATAAGACACAAACATTCTTCAATAAAATCCCATGTATACATTACTTATTATCAACACATCTCAATTAATTTAAAAATATAATTAAATAATTCATATCCCTTTTACTTATATTTAATATAACACTATTTTTACCACTCATCGTGTTACAATTTATTCTATCATTAGACAATCCTTTTTTAATCCAATATTACTCAGGAAACTATCAACACAGAGAAAACAACATGTAGTATAACATTAGTAAAACAATAGGTCAACATAAACATCTTTTGACCTACTATACAAACACACCACAACCACCATCATAGAACTGCTACAAATGCAACAATACATATCCACATCCCCTGTAGGGAATAGTCACAACCATACCACAGTACATAGACACATCCAAATACAGTTCACATCACACACATTTAATTTTCGAGACTAGGAATATATAATTTCATCAAATTGAACATATTTATTTTATGTTTTTGTCAAAAAATATATATGATATTTCGGAATCAAATTCATTAAATCTGTATATGTAATTATATAATTACATTTTAAATGATATTTGTCACACCCAGTTTATCATGTCTTAGTATTTATCCGGTTTCAGGAAATCTTGAACAGTTTCTTTGGTTTTGGGTGATATAATGTATTGTTTTTATGTTCCATATATGTCTAATCATCCTAAAATGGGTAAAACATATATTTTATGCGGGTATCTTAGAAAAAGTTTATTACATCAATATTTGGGAAAAAATGTGATCCCATTTCTAGATTACAGAACAAAATTTTTATTCATTTATAAGTACTTCGTTTTTCAAACATTTTTCACTAATTCCACTTTCCAATTGGCCAACAATGGCCTTTATAAATCACCGTATCCATTTGGACCCTTTTGGAATTCATAATCTATGTGGATTTGGGTTATTTATTTAGATATTGGGCCTGCTCATGAGCCCATTTCCTATTTTTCTAAAAATTACTCTGTTTCATTTATATCTTATTCATTTTTTATATTTTTTTGTGCTTACACCTAAAAATGGAGACCTAACTATTTGATATCATCCCAAAGACCCTCCCCCTTCATTCCCCTCGATTTTGGGCCAATGTTTTGGATATTTTTCATCAATGGTTAGTGGTTCTTCTTAATTGTTTCAACAATTCTGTCTCATTTCTCCTCCCTCTTACTTCTTCTTTAATTTTAAAATTTATTTCAATTCTCCCATGGGGATTATAGAACTAGTGTTCTATTTTTATTTCATTTTTATTGGGGTTTTGTTTGTTTAGTTCTAGTCATCATAGGTCTAGTGTTTTGGAACCCGCGACGGGTGTTTTCATGTGTGCATCACCATTTAACCATGGTATTGTGGTAGGTTCTCCCAGGATCATTCCTTTATTAGTTAAGTTTCATCTTTTTATTGTTTTCATCACCTTATATATGTGTTTGTTATTGTTATTCAACATTTTGATGATTTATTTGTTGTGAAAAAATTTATTCATGTTTTGTTTGGTGTAAAATAGAGTTGTTTCGTCATATATGCGCATAACATATTTTCAAATGAATGTTCCTCTGGTTTTAGAAAATGTAATGTGATGATCATGACATGATTTATCTACTGTAATAATGTTTTGTCTTGAAAATTGTACTACCCTCGGTTTGAGGTATGTGGCCACTGGTTGTGCATTTTTTATGGGTTTAAAGTGCATGGGATGGGTTGGGAAGAGTTTGGGAGAGTTTGGAATGGTTTTGAATGAGTTTGGAGGATTGTCATAGGGAGCATTGTTTGATCACTATTAGGGGATACCATGAATATTTTCTAGGAAACCATGAAGGGGGAGACAGGAGGCTTCGCATGGCCTGCACACTGTTTTCCAAACCGTGTGAGGCAGTCGTGCGGATCCATGCTCTTGAGGTAGTAGAGTGCGCACAGTTAGCGCACGGTTGTCCAAACCATGTGGGCTAACCATGTGGCCACATAAAATAGGGTTCTAATACCCGGGTTCACTCGGGATTGCCTCATTTGTCTCCAAATCCTCTCCCACTCGAGCCTCACTCAGGATTTAGGGTCCTCCGGTTTTGAAGGTGAACATCCACAATTTCTTGAAACAATTCAAAGGGGTTTCATGGTGGTTTGAAGGTGGTTTCTCCCAGGTAAATCTCTCCTCTTGGTTTTCTCATGGGTTCCTCTAGATCCACATCTCCCTCTTTCTTGGTTTTCTAGATCTAAACTTGATGTCTGTAGATCTAGGTTTGTGGTTGCCTTGGATGATGATTTTACGGCTTCTTATGGTTAGGGAAGGGGATCTATATAGGTTTTGGTGGTGCGTTCACCAGATTTGAGGTGCGGATGCTTGTGGTTCGATTTCTCAGGAACCCTAAAGGTAGGTGGCTTCTCTCTCGACTCCACTTGGTTAGAAATAGTGGTGTTTGATTACAATTAATTTGTTGTGCTTGAAATTAATTTTGATTGTTGTTCCAAATTGGTTTAAAATGCTATTGGTGATGTTTTGAGGTTTTTTGGGGAAAAGGTGGGTTTTATGGTGAAATGCTATTATTGTGGATTTTAAAATAGTGATTTTAAAATGTGTTGTTGAGATTTATTTGGGGAAATGGTTGGTGGATAATGGTTTTCAATAAAGATGTTGTCTGTATTGAAATGTGGTTTGGCATGGAAAATGGTTTTCAATAAATGGATGATTTATTAAAGTAGATTGGTATATGATGTAATTGGTTGATTTCATATTGTTGTGCCCTTGGTGGGTCATATGCTTGTTTATGGCTTCGTTGGAATGTTGTTTGGAAGTGGCGGGAAGTACCACTATAAAAACGAGATGGATATAGGACTGAAGGGCCACCATAAAAGAATAAGTGGATAGTAAGAGCCACAAGTTGTGAATGGGTAAATAGGTTTGACGGATGCTCCACCATTTGGTTGTGGTCAGTATGTACCACTAGTTTTGATTGGGTGAATGCGTTGGACAGAAGCTCCACCGTTTGGTTGTTTTGGTTGTTTTTTGTGCATTGCTTTTCAAGTTGGAAATTATTGTGCTAGTCTGTGAATTAGATAATGGCTTGTGGCATGTTTGGATGGCCTTCCCATGGTTTCTTAGTTTCAGTGTGATGGCTTGGTAAGGGAATGTTTGGATTATGTAAATGGTTGTACTTGTGATTATTTTATTTAATTTTTTATATATAAATGTGCTAAAAGTTTTATCCTCGTGGCATGTGTAGGGAAGTCATTTGGGGAAATCCTACTGAGTTTTCGTACTCACCCACTACTTGGGAACGTTTTTGTATTTGCAGATGTTGTGTATTGTGACGTGGGAAAAGGTATGACATAACCCTACTTTAGTGGTGCATCATGATGTATGGGAGGATCTTGGCGCCTAGAGCTTGGTGTGGAGCTGTGGAGTGTGTCTTGGCTTATTTTGGGTATGTTGTTTAGTCTTCTACATGGTACTCTAAAATTTCATTTGATGTATTGGTTTGTGGGTTGTATTGTGGAATTATGTAGTTCCCTTTTGGTAATGTAAGATTTGGTTGTTTTGTTGACATGAATCATGTAGTTGTTGACAGTGGATCAATGGGTTGGTTGGTTTTTCCTTAAGGAAAAATTGTTCCCCAGTCGTTTCTTGAATCCCTATGCATTTATTTCCAGCCTTTGGTCCCTAGGGAACATATCTTAAGGCCAAGTAATCCCTCACCTCCACTTCATGAAAATGAGGTAGGGGTGGGGTTTTACAAGTGGTATAAGCTTGTCGGTCCTTTGGTGTTGATCATTGGTTTGGGTGTTGACATTCATTGTGGATTATTCCTTGAGTTGGGATGGTAGAAAGGCACAGGAATGTCGGAACATGGAATATATAGAATAAAAGGATGTAGCGAACCCTCTTATGCTGAACTTCATGTTACCAGGGAGTTTGGTACATAATTGTTTTTGATACACATATAGGCATTGGATATCTCATTGTCATGGGTGTATCCAATGAGATGAGCATGGAATGCATGTTAGAAATGACTTCCCACTAGGATGCATATTTCATTGGGAATAATGACTTTTGTGATGAATTGAGAAATGGTGGTTTTAAAATTTGTGAAATTGTAATGTGAATAACCTTATTATTTTGAAAATGGTTTGATTTTCAAAAATGGTGAAACATGCAAATGTGGAAAAGGTTGAAAGCCTCATTGTGATAGTGTTGTGTAAGGTGATTAGAAATGGGAATTTTTTATGTCTACAGAAGTGAGACTCATGGATTTTTGTTCTCTGTTGTATGAAATGGCACTAGGTAGGCATCGTAGAGACCATCCGAAGGAGGCTGCTGAGAATGTGGTAGAACTTGAGCCTCAGGTAAACCAACAGCTAGTGAAAATCACAGTGCAAGATTTCCAAGCTATGGAAAGTGGAAATAAAATGGATGAACCAAGGCATGTGGATCGTGAAGTTCAGTTACAAAAGTATAATCCACCCATCATCTGGGGTGATTTAGATCCGGAGTGGGAAGAACCATGGGTAAATAGAATGAACATGATTTTTGAGTTCTTGGGAAAACCGGTAGAGTTAAAAGTGATGTTGGCCACATATATGTTGGAAGATCATTCCCTTTAGTGGTGGGAGTTGGTAGTCCAACCGGGGACGGACCATGGTGTGACGTGGGAAGGCTTTGAGGAATTGTTTAATACAAAATTCTACACACATACATTCAGAAATCAGTGTACGAATGATTTCTTCAGTTGGAAGAAAGATCTTTTGTCCGTGATAGAGTATGTAGCTATGTTTATCAACTTAGTGAGGTTTTCACGTGAGGTGGTAGGTAGTAATTCATTGAAAGCTCATATATTCGAAGCTGTGTTGAGGCAAGAGATTCTTTCCAAGATAGAGGTTCTGTGTATAGATGATTACACAAAGATGGTGAATAGAGCCTCGGTGGCTGAGCAGGATATTTTGGGAGCTCCTGGCGTATGAAGCATAGTAGAACCCATGGAGAATAGTGGGAACTCTAACGCTGGGTTCAAGCAGAGGAGAGACACTTACTCACAGGGTGGGATCATGGCACATAATCTGACGTGAGGATCGATAAATCTTACTCTAAATCCCCAGAGAAAACAAGGATGTTTTTAGTGTGGTTCTCTGAGCCCCATCAAGCGGGATTGTATGACACAACCTCAAGCATGTCATAATTATAAGAAGATGGTCATCTATAGTGTTATTTTCGGAATTCTCCGAGGTCAGGTATGTGTGAAACTCCTCACGGATCGCAGATATCGTATGCTTTGACGGGACAGAGACAATAGCATACCTCACGTTAGCAGAGCAAGGTCAGTTATGATGATTCTCAGAACACAACAACTCCTCAGCAGGGCAATAACGTACAGATTGGGGCAACCAAGGAATTGTTCAATGTCAGTCATGTTGTGGGCGATGATCTATCGAGACCATCCATTGTGCGTGGTATTATTCTTTTAAATTCTTCTTTCATGAAAGTCTTGTTTGATATGGGTGCTTCACTGTCTTTTATTGCTGCACATGTGGTTGATTTGCTGGGTTTAAGGTTAGAAATGATGCCCTCTATTTTAAAACATCAAACTCCTCTAGGTCGAAGAGGGTGTCAAGCCATCTTATGTAGAGCATGTTGTATCGTTGTGGGAGAGGTTGAGATAATGTGGAATTTCTCAATGCATGAGATGGATGGGTAAGATGTAATCCTGGGAATGGATTAGCTGCTGGCTTTTAAGGCCCACTTCGACTACGATGAGCGAACAGTTGATTTTTTGACACACGATGGTGTTAGAAATCTTTTTAGAGAAGAGAGTCCAGAAATGAAAGGTGAAAAGGATTTGTTGGCACCAGTAGTAGGCACGTTATCGTATCAGTTGGTGGTGGTGTCATTGGAACCGGTAATGGGTGTTGAGAAGAGTATTCTTCTGGCAGTGTTGGATCAGTTCGTGGATGTTTTTCTTGATGAATTCTCTGGGTTACCTACCATATGTGAAGTGGATATTATGATTGATGTCCTTCCGCACACAAGTCATATCTCACTTCCATCTTATTGGGTGTCCCCTAATGAATTGCGGGAATTGGAAATCCAGTTGTAAGAGTTGGAAAACAAAGGGTTTATCCATCCTAGCATGTCCTCATGGGCAGCACCGGTGTTTTTTGTAAAAACGTTTGATAGAACATTGAGTCTCTGTGTTTATTATCGTATACATAACTTAGTTATGATATAGACCAGATATACACTTCCATGAATTGATGAATTGTTCGACCATTTGAGGGTAGCCCGGTGGTTCCCCAAGATTGACCTGAGGTCAGGATATCATCAATTGCGGGTGAGGAAGGAAAATATTCCTAAAATAGCTTTTAGAATTAGAAATGGTCATTATGAATATGTGGTTATACCCTTTGGTCTATCAAATGTTCCAATAGTTTTTATGGAATTAATGAATCTGATAATTCAGATATATCGGTATTCATTTGTGGTGGTGTTTGTAGATGATATTCTAGTTTATTCAATGACAAGGGAGGAGCATGAGCATCACATGGAGACAATGCAAGGGATCTTGAGGGATCATTGGTTTTATTCCCAATTGTCAAAGTGTGACTTTTGGATAAAGGAAGTTTGTTTTCTTGGCCATGTGATTTCTGAAAGGGGTGTTTCGGTAGATCCAGAAAAGTGAGAGGTTGTTATCTCGTGGAAGCCGCCAAGTATTGTGTTTGAGTTACAGATTTTCCTTGGTCTAGCTAGGTATTATTGGCATTTTGTTCTTGATTTTTCACATTTGGATTCACCGATGATAGATTTAATAAGAAATAATGTTCCATTACATTTGAATGAATAGTTTCAGTAGTGTTGTAATTAAAAAAAGGGTCGCCTTACATTAGCACCAATCATGGTTTTTCAAGAACATGGAAAAGGACACGTTGTGTATTGTGATGCATCAGGATCAGGGTTGGGCAGAATTATTATGCAAGAGAATAATGTGGTTGCGTATGGATCATGACCGTTTAGAGTTCTTGAAAAGAACTACCCAACTTAGGATTTGGAATTGGCAGCAGTGGTCCACGCTTCGAAAGTGTGGCGTCATTTTTTCATTAGTGGGAAATTCACGATATCAACATATCATAAGAGCTTGAAGCATATTTTCTCACAAAGGTATTTGAACATGAGGGAAAGGAGATGGATAGAATATCTCCATATGTTTAATTTTGACTTTATATACACACCTGGAATGGGAAATTCTATGGAGGATGCATTAAGTAGAAAATCATATCTTCAAGTGGTGAAACACGCATTGTACCAGTGATAGTTGATGTCAGTTATAGCTGACATGTGGTTGGAATGGGAGGAACAGGGAGATAGAGCGGTCTCCTTTCTAGTTTTGTTGATTTTTGACTTGGTTATCCTAGTTAAAGAGGCACATATATATGATTCTGATTGTGTGCCCATGGGGTCGAGAAATAATGGTGGGGAGACCATTGAGGGTCTGAAACAGAATAGAGATTCAGTTTTGTGTTTTCAGAATCGGATGGTAGTACCATTTTCTTGTCAGGAAGGATCTTCTCAAGGCGTATCATCATTCCCGATGAAATGTTTATCCTATAATTCAGAAAATATATAACGAATTGAAAGTGCAGTTCTGGTGGGCTGGTATGAAAAGAAGTGTGGATGGGTTTGTTTCGAGATGCATGACTTGTCAGTGGGTCAAGACAGAGCAACAAAGGCTAGTGGGAATGTTGCAGTCTTTACCAATCCCTGTTGGGAAGTGGGTGAAAATAGCGATGGATTTTGTAACATGTCTCCCAAGAATGGTCAGAATGCATGGTGAAATTTGGGTGATAGTGGATCGGATAACGAAGTCAGCCCATTTCATTCCAATTCGTGCATCTCATATGGTGGATGATCTGTTCGAAATCGATATCTGGGAGGTGGTAAAGAGGAATGGGGTTCCAGTTTGATTGTATCTGATTATTATTCGTGGTTTACATCACCTTTCTATAAATCCTTAAAGCAAGCCCTTGGAACTAAGTTGACCATGAGTGAGACGTATCACCCTCAGACAGATGTTCAATCTGAGAGGAAGATACATACTATGGGGTATATCTTGCAGCCTTGTGTTATGAATTTTGGTGACTCGTGGGAGGAGCACTTGTCATTGGTTGAGTTCTCGTACAATAACAGTTATCTGGTATCCATACATATGGCTCCATTTGAAGAGTTGTATGGGCAGTCCTATCGTTCTCCACTATGTTGGGTGGAAACATGTGAGTCATTGATGGTTGGACCGAGCCTTGTCCATGAGAGTAGATATAATATAATGTAGATCAGGAAGAGAAGGGAGATGGCTTAGAGTCGTCTGAAGTTGTATTCAGATCATCGTCGACAACCGTTTTCATTCGAGGTGAGTGATCATGTTTTCTTGAGGATCTTTCCTAGGTTGGTTCATCGTTGGTTTGGGAAGCAGGGAAAGTTATCTACAAGGTGTATTGGAACTTTTGATATTCCTGAGCATGTTGGTGAGGTGGTTTATTTTTTGGCTTTGCCACCTAGGTTCAATGTGGTGGAAAATGTGTTTCAGGTGCCGCAGTTGAAAAAGTATCAGTCGGATCGTGACCATGTGATTCGATGGGATCATGTTGAACTATAACCGGATGCATTGTTTGTGCATGTGCCAGTGTGTGTTGTGGATAGGAATGATAAAGTCTTGTGTGTAAAAAGTATCGGTTTAGTTCTTTTTTGTGGCAGCATGGTTAGGTTCAAGAGGAGACTTGTGAGCCGGAGAAAGAGATGGTCGAACAGTGGCCCGAGCTCTTTCAGCAAAGGGTGGGTTCTCTACTTTCCGAGGACGGAGAGTATAATGGTTGGGAGAACATAGTACCCCCGGTTTGAGGTATGTGGCCTTTGGTATTTCATTTGTATGTTCATAATTTGAATGGAATGAGTTGGGAAGAGTTTGGGATGGTTTTTAATGGGTTTGGTGGATTTTCTTAGGGAGCACAGTTTGAGAACAGTGTGGGGAAACCGTTCAGATGCTCCAAGAAACCGTGATGGGGGAGACAGTAGGCTTCATATGGCCTGTTCACGGTTTTCAAAACCGTGTGAGGAAACTGTGCAGACCCTTTCTTTTGAGGCGGTAGCATGTGCATGGTTAGCGCATGGTTTTCCAATCCGTGTGGGGTAACCGTGCGGCCACATAAAAGTGGGTTTTAGAACTCGAGTTCACTGAGGATTGCCTCATTCCTCTCCAAATACTCTCACACTCGATCCTCACTTGGGATTTTGGGTCCTTAGGGGTTGAAGGTGATCTTCCAATGATTCTTGAAGCGATTCAAATGGGTTTCATGGTGGTTTGAAGGTGGTTTCTCCCAAGTATGTCTTTCATCTTGGTTTTCTTGTGGGTTCCTCTAGATCCACATCTCCCTCTTTCATGGTTCTCTATATATATACTTGTTTTGTGTAGATATAGGGTTTTGGTCGCCTTGGATGATGATTTTATGTATTATGATGGTTAGGGAAGGGGATCTACAGAGGTTTAGGTGGTGCGTTCGCCAGATTTGAGGTGCGGGTGCTTGTGGGTCAATTTCTCGGGAACCCTAAAGGTATGTGGCCTCCCTCTCGACTCCACATGGTTAGAACTATTGGTGTTTGATTACAATTACATTTTTATGCTTGAAATTAATTGTGATTGTTGTGCCAAATTGGTTGTAAATCCCTTTGGTGATGTTTTGGGGATTTTTTGGGGAAAAGGGGGTTTTATGGTGAAATTCTATTGTTGTGGATTTTGAAATAGAGATTTTAAAATGGATTGTTGAGATTGATTTTGGAAATTGTTTGGTGGAAATTGGTTTTCAATAATGATGTTGTTTTTATAGACATCTAGTCTTGCATAGAAAATGGTTTTCAATAAATGGACGATTTATCGAAGAGTATTGGTATGTAATGGAATTGGTTGATTGCATGTTGTTGTAACATTGGTGTTTCATATGCTTGTTTATGGCTTGATTGGAATATTGTGTGGAAGTGGAAATAAGTAACACTATAAAAAAGTAATGGATAGTGGATGTAAGGGCCACCATCAAAGGATAAGTGGATGGGAAGAGCCACTAGTTTTGAATGGGTGAACGGGTTGGAAGGAAGCTTCGACATTTGGTTGTGGTCAGGAAGTAACACTATGTGTGAATGGGTGAATGGGTTGGACGGAAGCTCCACCATTTAGTTTTTTTGGTTGATTGTTGTTAATTTTTTTTGCAAGTTGGAAATTGTTGTGATAGTGTGTGAATGATGAAATGGCTCATGGAATGCTTGGTTGGATTTCCCTTGGTTTCTTGGTTTGGGAGAGATGGCTTGGTAAGGGCATGTTTGGCCTATGTAAATGGTGGTACTTTTGATTATTTTATATAAATTGTTTTATATAAATGTGCTAATAGTTTTATCCTAGTGGCGTGTGTAGGGAAGTTATTTGGGAAAATCCTACTGAGTTTTAGTACTCACTCCCTGCTTTGGCACGTTGGTGTCTTCTCAAATGTTGTGTATCGTGTCATGGGAAAAGGTAAGACATCACCCTATTTTAGTGGTGCATCATGATTTATAGGTGGATCTTGAAGCATGGAGTTGTTGTGGATCTGTGGAGTGTGACTTGGCTTAATTTGGGTTGTTGTTTAGTCTTCTCCATGGTACATTGATATTGTGTTGGTGGTATTGGATTTTGGGTTGTATTGTGGAATAATGTGGTTCTCTTTTAGTAATGTAAGAGTTGGTTTTTTGGTTGACATGCATCATGTAGGTGTTGATAGTGGATCATTGGGTTGGTTGGTTTTGTCTTAATGGAAAATTGTTCCCCAATCGTTTCCTGAAGCCCTAGAAATTTATTTCCAACCTTTGGTACTATGGGAACATTTCTTAAGGCCATTTAATCCCTCACTTCATCCTTAATCCAATGAGGTAGGGGTGGGGTGTTACAAAAAAAAAATTCTAACCCCGTTTGGTGTCAAATATAAGTTGTTTTTCTAAACGTTTCAATCCTAGTATTCAGAAATGTTCCTGATTGGCCTTTTTTGATAAATTTGATATAAACTAACTTTTCAGAATGTATTACAGTATGGGAATAATAAAATGTGATATTTTTGTTTCCTTTTATGACTGTAAAATGTGGTTTTAGTTTTATAAGAGGATGGGTTTTGGTTTTTGACGCGCTTTGGCACTAGTTGCTGGTAAGTGGCCCGTTCGGCGTTATTTTGAAAATGGATGAGATTAAATGTGTATCCAAAATGTTTTTAAGGGTTTATGTAAATGTTTTTCTTTTTATAATGGTGTGTATACACCTATTTATGATAATATAATTTGGTACCTTTTGTTATATGTTCGTTTGGTAAAATGCATGAAGACCCAATTGGAATTTTTCATTATAAAGGGGGATTTCATGTGTATTCCATTTTTTACCATTTGGGGTCATTTTAAGACTAATGAAATTGATTTATTTAATGTTTTTTGGGCTTTGAAATCAGGTTCCTTATGGAATTGGTAGGTGTTTGGCCTAAAAAGTTCATTTTCAAATGGAATTCAAGTGAAATGATTTGTTAAACATTATCAAATTGTTTAATAAAACTTTTAGATTGTATATTGTGTTCAAAAAAGGGTGAAAAAATGTTTGCATACTTTTTAGAGTGTGTGTGACCCAAACTACTGTTTTTATGTGTAAATGGTTTTCTATAAAATGTGGATCTTGATTGATCACAAATAGGAAAACATGGGTATCTAGGTGTGGGGACGTGTACTAGTATACTAGTGATCGAGAATGGTTTCGTCCCTTTTTCACATAGAAAGTATGACGATGAAAACACTAAATAAACTATAATGATGATTTTAAGGACCATTAGATTATGGGTATATTCCATACTAGCATCTTTTGAATAGGAACATATATTTGTTATGGTTACTTTTCACTGAGAAACATGGAACCTGGGGACAACACCAAGCTAGTGCCTTAGGGTGTTCCTGTGATCTCTTCTCATTCAATATATTGTACTATCCATCAGCATACATTGATTTTTGTTGAAAATTTCAGTATCTTTTGTGTTTTATTTAAAGGTGTATGTTCTATAATGTTGCCCTCATGAAAACTGTGATCAAATTGAAGTTACATCTCATTGAATTTGGTTACTAGCGTTTGCAATTCAGGAAAACATGAAAGCATATTTATTTTGAAATATTTGTATCATGGAACCTTGTTTGGATAACATATTTTTATATATTGTATTCATACATGATATTTTTTATTCATACATTTTAATGGTAGTGCATTGGTAATTGAATATTAGGCTATCCTACTATTTTTTAACACTCATGACTATAGTCTTATTCCGTTTTTAACCCTTGGGAGGGTTTTATCTAGAGTTTATCATTGGGGGTTATGTGTGATCATTGTGTTTGAGAGTGACCAGTTGGGTCACATTGAGAGAGTTGGTTTTCATGATTGGTCGGTTGAGTTATTGGTTCAGTTGTAAATTAACATTGAAGTTAAAATAATGTACATTTCATCTTATATATGTGTGTATATTGGTCCGTACATTTCATTCCATTGTTTATTTATTTATTTATATTTGGTTGAAATTGTTCCCTTGTCACTCTACTGACACCCCTGGAGCATGTTACCATCCTAGGATGGTCAGGAAGGACTCTTGGGACATGTCACAGATCATCATGGGTGACCTGTTTAGGGATGATCCCAACCAGTTCATAAAAATATTACTAACCAAAAAACAAGAATTCACAAAATATTCCACTAGTAAATAAACAAGTACACCTGATTTAAATTATATTTATTGGTGTTTAACATTGTACAGATTCAATAAAACCCCATATAAAATAGTAAAAACATGATTGTATTCCCTGACCACTTATTAAATTCATATAAAAATCATTTATCCCTTCTTATTTGGATGAAAAAATTTCTACATAGATAAACATAAAATCCCCTACTAGGATGATTCACATAATGAATAAATGAAGGATTTACTACATACAAAAAAGTTGATTTATGGAAATATAATTTACCAAAAATAAGGACTGTGTGTACCTTAGGAAACTACATATATAGAAAATTGGAACCAAAACTGACAGTAAGAACCATGACTCTAAGTAAAAAACATCCATAACCCTCTTCTGAAGATAAATAACTATGGAATTAACAAAAGTAAAATCTTATATTATGAAATATTGGATTTAGAAATTTTTTGAATATATTTGGTTAATAATTTTCCATTAAAGTGGGATATCAATAAATCCATGTAGTTTAATTATTTATATGGACTTAATAGATTCTTAATGTTTACATATGTTAAATAACCCTGGAACATGTTTTAAATTCCATTAATTAAGGCATTAAAAACATTTTTAATCAAAATAAAATTTTAATGTGAAAAAAGGAAAATTTTAGAAAATTGGATTAATTATAAATATATAATTACTATAGATCTACCATTATTATAGATCCACCATTGGTGATAAACCAATAGATCAAATACATATCTTCACATTAGACCAACAATTACTATAGATGCACCACTGGTGATTTTTTGTTAGTTCTTGGATCCGATGTCACTATAGATCCAATGATAATGAAGAACCATGGTTATTTTAGTTCCACCATTGGACATCATACATTATTTCAATGATATTACACTAATATAGATCCTCTATTACTATAGATCCACCATTGGGTTCTATCGTTACTTCATTGAAAAAATGTTTCTGTAGATCCACTATTACTGTAGATATTTGATTGTTTATTTACCATTAATTTATGTATATATATATTGTTTTTGTATATCCAACATAATTTCATATCCAATATTTGTGATTTTCCATTAGTTCAGAGGCCTACAATTACTGTAGATCAACTATTTGTATTCAACTGTCAGTCTATAGATCTACCGTTATTATAGATCCACCACTAATTTAAATCCATTATTTGTGATATACTGTTATTTGAGAGAACTACTATTATTCTAGATTCACCATTACTGTAGATCCACTTTTAGTATCAAACATTATTATAAAGATATAATGTTACTTTAGATCCTCTATTGTACGCCAACCACCAAGATTTCCCCTAATACTCTAAAACACCACTTGTCCACTAAAACTCCTCATTTCCTACAACAAAAACATATTAACATTCCCTAAAACCCAAAACCACCATATTTACTAGAATATAACTTTATAAAAGTTCTGTGATGTTAAATTAAAAATGTCTTAAAATATTCTCTACCTATACAATCCAAAGGAAATACTAAAATGGAAGAAAATCAGTTATAAGAAATCACATTGTAAGATACCTCCCTGGGATGTTGGCATACCTCAAATGCTTTCACAATCTAAGCACTCCATCCAAAAACTACCAAAACCAAAACAATAAAATATAACTATGTGAAATTTTTTGAATTCTTTCTCTTGTGTCAGATAGTAACAACTTTGGGAGGCACTAACTCACCTTCATAGTTTCAATGACATCAATGACTAATGAATCATTATTAGGGATCATTTTATAATTTATTTGAATGCATTGAATATTTAATATCAATTTTTATAAAAAATAAATACATTTATCTCATATAAAACAAAAAGTTACAAATATCACATCGATGAAAAAAAGTTTGATATGGAAAAAATTAAATCAATTCAACTTCGGGTATAGGGATCAAATCTGTGGTACACACTCCCAAGTACACCTCTCATCGATACATTCCATAATAGCACATTTCCAAAGAAATATTCTTTCCTTGTAGCACGTACTTTTAATGGTCCTAAATATGCACTAGTTATGCCAGGAAAATTGTGTTACCCTTTATATCCTGCTCTACCCAATCAGTTACATGGTATTAATCATGATGATACTAAAAGAGATGAGGTTTATGGATGATTCCATGGATCCGGTACAATTGAGGTAGATGTTACAACATGTAAGACAACTCCCCAAAATGACCCAAAAATATGATGGAACAAAAAATCTAGGGATTGGTCTTACTACCTTAACCAAACCTCCACTATCCATGTCTCAGAAAACTCATTATGATCATAGTGTTTTTATCCTTATACTCTGAAGGCCTCCTTTTGCGACTTATTTAAAACAATTTAAAGTCATGCATTGCTTTCATCGTCCCTAGAAACAATTGACCCTTATATGTTGTTCTCAAATCCACATTTTACACAAGAAATATTTAATCCCAAAAATATATAGATTAAATCATATAAACAATTCAAATCCCACAAAAAAAACTCAAACAAGGCCATACTAATTGCTAATTTATATATGTTGTTATAAAAGAAATTAATATAAGGGAAAGTGCTATTTCCCATTATATTTGACTTCTAAAATACACAATGAAAACATTTCCTCCATTGTATAGATATTCTGTTCTATTTTCCTTCCAATCTATGGGTTTAATGTTGTGTTATGAAATAACTAAATACCAAAATAATGTTGAAATAAACTCTAGACTCATGATGTAAAACCTATGTCATGATATGAAAAAATAGAACTAAGGTCTATGTGTAGCCACAATAACTCATCTTCATACCTCCTAAAAATATAATCCACCATTCCAAAGTCTTTGATTGTAAGAAGTGCAGTGATTTCATCAACTAGTCCATAATTACCTAGATACTATCAAAACCTATCTTATCTTGAAAAACCCAATAAGTAAATCATTCATGATATCATCACATTACCACTTTGGAACATTCAATGGATAGAAAAATCCATTGGTAAAATGGTTCACTACCTTTAACAAATATAAACATAGACCCCAGACTACAAACTCTTCCACTAGTCATTTCATCCCAATAAATTTAAAATACATCGTCAAACTATGATACATTTGGATTCTATTGGATGTACCAACAATGGTGATATATGGAACTCTTAAAGGATTCCGTCACGTATCACTACAATAAATGTAATCTTTCACTGAAACATCAATTAGTTCCTACCATTATCTCAAACTACTGTTGTTTCTTGAAAAATATTTCATATTTTCTTCCTTTGATTCACCCCACAACTAGTCCTTTACCTATTAAATTAGAAAATACAACACTGTCAATTGGAATAAAAAAATATCATCCATCAACAACCCTTAAATCTTTGTTTAGGGATTCTAACTCTTCTATTTCTCTTGAATAATCCCATGAATCTAGAACAACAACCATCTAAGACATTCTTCTCAATGGATCAGATACAATAATCAATTTTCCTGAGTTTTAACTGATAAAAAAATCAAAATAATAAACCCACTCCATCCACCAATACTATAGAAGATTCATATAATATGATGAAAATATATAACTCATGCTCTTGTGATCCATAAAGACCACAATTATCTCCCCAATGAGGTATTCCTACCATGAAATCATCTTAAAAACAATAGATGATATCTTCACATCATTGGTGTAATAGTTATTCTGCATAGGACATAACTTCTGAGACCCATAAAATATCATTTCCATCTTCTAAACCCCCAAAAACCTAATAAAATATGGGATGAATCACAAAATACCTCAAACATCACTACCCCTTATGGAACTAAAACACTTGATTACTAACCAACCTCCCCATGAGAAAATATAATTCAACTGGGAACTAATCATCCCACACAAATATATGGTTCTTCTTAGTAAAATATATTAATGGGTATACCACTAGAGATAAATCAATTTAAACCCTACGCTAATATCATGTAATATTATGAAATCAATGAACATTTACCATGTTCTTGGGTTCCCCACAAGAAGAAACAATATTGAATTTTTATAGGTCAACTACCTCACCTTGGTGAGACACCACATGCCTGAGGAAATGCACCTCCCATTTCCAAACAAACACTTCATAGAATTTCCATAGAGGTGGTGAGGGAGATGAACCTATAAACCCATTTTTACTTGCTTAACATTAAAAAACTCTGAAACTAAGTAGATCAAAATTAAATAGAGGAAAATAATGAAAAATCAGTTTTCGAATTCATGGAACATAGGTTTCCTAGTCTCCATTAACACAGCTATAGCGCTTGTGAATCAAATGATTAGTACCCTAAAATCAAAGATCATATACCTCAATATAATGGAAGTCATATAGTTATATCCATCCTCTACACTCAACTACTGATATGCAGACAATGGACCAATATTAGAGATCCAACTAGCTCCTCTTAACTAGTTTAGAACTTTATTAATCGTCATAAATATATGTAGATTTTAAATTGTCACCTGGTTCAACCCTGGTAGTATACACACAACATCAAAAAACAATTATATTTCTTATATAATATCTCCGGAGAACCCCAGAGTGATGCACTAGTTTTGATGTAACACCTCTCAACCAGGTCATCTATCTAAATCAAGAAATTTTTAAACATAAATGGTTATATCTGATGTTTTCTATCAAAAATCATGGAATCACCGAGCTTCATGTCTATCCTGAACAAAATGTCACTTCTTGAGGTTTTTCTATAATCTTAAGATAAAACAACCTAATATTCCCAGAAAATTAAGGTAGAGTCCTCTACACTAGAATTTTCTATAACCACAAAAATATCTTCTATCATGGAATTAATGGTATCTACCCACTGATTTCCTAGATGATTGTCTTTCTCACTAACAAAAACCACATTATCAACATTCAGATCTATGAAATGAATTTCACCCAGAAGTTGTCAATAATATAATGAATAAAATAAAACTAGTCCATGTAGAGGATGACATCATATGACTCTATCGAAAGGATAAAAATATCTCTATGGGACTGATTTTCCCCCATCATTATTCAACAACTTTGGCGCATATCAAGCGATCTAGTATATCAATCAATTAGCATGGTAAATACCATTGGAATTGGAATAAAATATTTGAATTCTCCAAAATTATATATAAGATATTGTGTATTTGAGAAATGTATATATCATATATCAAAAAAATTACAAACATGTGTACATGATAAATTGAGCATACCACAAATGACAACTAGTTACCTTAGTAGAGCTGCCTTAATTGCATGAAACCAACCAGGCCTGGATCATCTTCCACTCGTGTGATAGAAACCTCAATGAAAATTATCATGTGATGCTTCATGAGGGTGAGGTACATCCTGAGGTCATCCATTACAAAATATGTATCCCATCAATTGAGAGTTACTATTTTGCATTTACTGGTGAAAGAGTTTGATTGGAAAATTTTTCATTGGCTGGAAATTAACCAATCCAACTCCACAAAACTGACTATGAGTTTCCAATGGGAACTGATTCCGTTGATTTCCACAATCCCTACATATAAAACACACTAGTATGATGTCCCTGAGAAGATCACAAAATCAACTATACCAGGAAGTATGGATGTAAATCTGACATGGTCATCTACGTGCGGGATGAAACCAACCTTACACTTAACACTGATAAATATCCCCCTTGAAGAAACGTTGTGATTCATCTATCATTCTATAACTCTGATAAATTTAAACCACATGATCACCTATTACTTTTTTTGAACCTCTAGATACAATTGAAATTTATAAGGAATAAATACATATGTGAGTGAATGATGGAGGAACTCTTAATGTGGTCTGAAATGAGACCCCTAGTTAGGGAAAATATAAAGGGAAATTTTATAAGGTCATTGACATTTTTTCACATCTACCACTATAAAAACACCCCTTTTCAAGACCGAAGTGTCCCATTCTCTTCAATGCCTTCATGTTTAATTAATGGAACTCTTCTTATACCTGATTCTGGATGTCAAACCATAAAATATATACCTCTTTCATGTCACCATGGTACAATTTCCACCACTTGTGAGAAGATAATTAAATATGACTAATTACCAACTCATTTGAGATCTCTATCTAAAAATCATAATATCTTACATCAAACATACCTAATTTATACCATTAAAAATATCACAACAATCTCTACCACTGATCATCATATTCAAATCAATCAACCCTCTGATGATCAACTAGGTCATCATGTTGAACCTCTATTAGATTAGCTCAAAATAGGTGATGAAAATGAAACATAGTTGAAAGGAAGAAAAAAATTCTTATTCTTGGTAGTATAAATTTTTTTAGTTGTATTTAATTGATTATATCAAATTTTAACATTCCCAGATCAACAACCAAACAATTAAATCAAGAATAGTAAAACCCTAAGTATTTACAGACTTGTTTTGCTGAATAAATTACATTTTCATTTATATCCTACATTTAATTAAGTATAAAATTTTCCATCACATGGAACAGATTTCATGTTTGTTATATTAAATACTATCTTGGCATATGTTAGAAAAAACATTGAGTTTCTACAATACTTTTTTTCTGGTTATAATTATTTAAAAAAGAAAATTAAAAACTATTAATTAAAAATAGTTTTATGAATTATAATAACTAAATTCAAAATAATTTTTAAAATGTTTTTATATAAATAATATTTATTGATAAAAATATATATAATATTTTGTTAAACTCTTTATATGTTTACAAATACTATTTTCTCAAATGAACAATTTTTTGTGTCCTTCTGTGAAAATAATTAAAATTAATTTTACAAAAATTTATAAATTTAATTTGATAAAATAAACTTCATTTTTTCAATTTATATTTTATAATTAATTGAGGGGTATTTTTTGGGATTTTTTGAGAAACATAATTTTTTGACTAATATTGAAAAATACAGACTATTAATTCAAAAATTCATTTTCAACAATTTTATTTATAAGGATAAAATATATTTTACATATATTTAAAAGTTTTATTAGATATTATTTTTATCAGTTATTCCTATTTAGGTCATTGGAATCAATTTCACTTCGTAATTAAGTTTAAAAACCTTAAAAGCTTATGGCTTTTCTACTTTTAAAACCTACATTGTCCTCCCTTTGGTGATATTAAATTTAAATTATTTTTTTCCACATATATTATTGTAATTTGAAACAAAAAACATAATTGGAATAATTATAATTTCTAATTTCTAATCAGTTTAACTAAATTTTTATCCCTAAATATTAGTGAATTGATTAATGTTAATTATAAAAATTAAGAGAAAACATAGAAAAACAATGTACTATGAATAAAATTTAAGATCAAAGTGACTTAGAATCTTGTCCAATAGACATTTTCCGGCCATATATCATCCCTATAATCCCTTGGATTTACATTGGACAATTATTTTATTCACATGATATTGAAAAACATGTGCCAAATTCATTTTCCAAGTATTTGTAATAGTGTCACTCTTTCTCCACTATATAAAAGGCCCCAACGTACCATTTCTTCACACCTCTCAATAAATATTGGAGTGAAAAAGACCCACCCAAATAGCTTAAAATAATACATACCCTCATCATATAATCATCATATTTTTTATAAATCTATCTAATGAATCCATTTGTTGCAAACTAACATGGGTTACCCCAAAAAACGTAAGATCCTTCCTCAGGATCCTTTCATTTATTTTATTTCACCACCACCTCAACTCACCTTATTTAATGATTATATAATAAAAATAGTATTCTAAATGTATTCGGATGTTATTATATTAAGGTTTGAACCAATACTTACACTTAATCCAATCTAATGGGTAAAAAACATATTGTTTACATGTACGGAGAACTACCACCACACGAAACAATGATTATAAATACCCCCTACAATCAATGGTGGGTTATTATGATGGAAATGATGTTTATATATGATTTATGTTATACATATTATGTCTTTTAGAATCTGTATTTATTTACAAAAAATATATTTATACCCTCTATTTTGTGTAAGTGTGATAATTTCGTTTGAGGAAGTATGGACTACTACCCCCTCAATGTTTTGCGATCCGTCCACACACTATGTGGGATACCTTGTGGATGGATTATGTGAAACTATATGATATATATGACATTATAATACTACTATAATTATATTATATACAAACATACATATATTAAATTTTATTTCTTTATTTCAAAATGACCATAAAAACGGAAACATTGTTCATACGTACGTACGAACAACCATCTCCAAGAACTGTGTATTTCATGTCAAGAGTATATATTCAATAGATTATTATAATACACATATAATTAATATAATTGACATATATATATACCATGATTTATATATTTAAAATAATGATATATGTATAAGGAATAATTATATAACAAATTATTACACTTGCAAAAAAATGAAAATATTACTGAAATTATAACATTAAAATAGAATTGTTACTAAGTCGGTAATATAATGAAATAATAAAATAATATATGGTATTATAAATAAGAAAATTCATCTATATAATATTTATAATGAAATAACATTTATTATATTGGAAATACATTTGAGTATGATGATTGACATGTCACATGGTAAAGGAATTTCATCTCACTTTTTATATCGGTAAGATAAATGTCATGTTCACCGTAATATTATTTTGTGAGGTGTATATAATGAAATTAAATGTACAAAATAATTCATATTTTTAAATTTATGATTTTTTACATATCAATTATAATATATTTCTTTCATGGGGTTTATGATTCAACCATTATGAAATACGAAAGAAAACATTTTCTCATGTTTTCCTTCTTTGAGACACATGTTTCTCTATGCACCTACATTTTTTTGGTGTATATACTACTATTTTACATGTTATATCATGAAAATACATAATAAAATGATTTTTTATTCAACATGTAATTCCATTATATAACATGGATTGTATGATTTAATGTTACCTTGTGGTAATAATAAACTGAAAAAATCTTATTTTTTATCAAAATTATTTACGATTATGATCCCATTGATGAACTATTATGATCCATATATCATGAACACTAATGAGTTTCCTTCTCCACCATTTATATAAGATATATACATATATTAGTACCATTTTTCACTTATTATTACTTACGAACTTTAAAAATAATTATGAAATATATGACCATATATATCTCATCAGTTGGAAATATGTTTTATTTCAAAAACCATGGTTAAATAATGAATGGATTTTTCAATGAAAAATGATTTTAAAAATGTTAAATGGTTTTCAATTCTTTCATTAAAAATTTCAATTATTTGTTTCAATGAAATTGATTTTGAAAATTTTAATATTATTTAATGTATTTTTAAATTTTGAAATAATATTTCACTCAATAAATAATTTTTAAATATCATTTCAAAAAAATCACAAATAATATAACATCTTAGGGTGTTACTCAAGACATTATGGGAAAAATATTCAATAATATCATTCATATTTATTATCTAAATCCATTATGTATTGATTCTATGGAGTTTATGAAACCTGTTTCTCATTCATGGGTTATATTATTTTTGAAACAAATATCACTTCACGGGTTATGAATTTGATTCAATTATGAAACATATATGTTTTCCACATGTTTTAATATGATTACATGATTATGATACCCATTTCATTTTATGATTTATAGTTTCATTATTTATGTTTTCTTGGATCAGTTTTGTATAAATTCATTATAATATTGGTGGGACCTATCAATCCCTCAAATAAATTGGGTAAAACATTATATCTAACGATATAGACTAATATGGTCTTGGGAGTGAAAAATGACTACCATGATGGAAATTGGAGTTAACCATGACTTCCATGATGGTATGAATTGGTAATTAATACTATTAATA
Source organism: Viscum album (assembly GCA_963277665.1). NCBI lineage: Eukaryota > Viridiplantae > Streptophyta > Magnoliopsida > Santalales > Viscaceae > Viscum > Viscum album. The sequence continues at coordinate 1,899,702,267 of OY728145.1, forward strand.
TAGACATGGGAGTTAATAATGACTACCAAGATCTAACAGGGAGTTAAGCCATGCTACCAAATAGTCTTGGAATAAGTGACATTACTATTATAGAAATCATATTATATACTTCGTGTTTCCAACATTTCAATTTTTTCATCCCGTGTCATTTTAGTATGGATAATGTTCATTATTTCTTTATGGTAAATGTATTATGATATACCAAAATTTATGACATTAATTATGATTATAATCTTATGATATGTTGGGAATTATCTTTCAATTTTAGAATCATGTCCTCATGAACTTCTTCTCAGGATTATCTGACATGTATCATTTGTTTACCCCTACTAGGCGTATGATCTGACAAAATTTTATATATCATTTCACATGTTATAATGATATATATTTTGTATGATATTTCTATGAAAGGTTACAGTCATGAAGAACCTAGTTGGAGATAAATTACTTCATTTTTATACTAGTGTTTATCATTCGATGATTCCAAACACACTAGACTAACATAGTCATTTGGAATTTGTTTGTATAATGTTTTAAGAATTCCATAGAATTTATGTTATGTTATTGTATTAAAATAATCGGCCTTTATAGTTGGTATCAAAGTAATTTTTTAGTTATTCTTTGGAATCTAGAATTAGAAAAAATTATTGAGATCCCTACGAACATGACTAATAATTATATTAAGGATATTGATAAGTATATGACAATCTCATGGAGTCTTACAAAATAATAGTTTAATTCATTATATAGAAATAAAATCCTATCTAGATACATCAACTGGATCTGGATATAGCCCAGATGTACCTTGGATGAACTACTCCCACAGGGTGTATCTGGCTTGACTCGGCATAACCCGGTACATGACAATGTGCCTCTTATAGCACACCATGCTTGAAAATCTAGACAGATATGCTTTGAGGATTCATGAAATCTTCATAAACATTACTGAATGATTTAAATAGATTTTTTCTATCAATAACCTTGGATAAAACTAAGTTTTAATAGTTTACTAAAGGTGTCATAATTTAGAGACTATATTAGTCACTTTTCATTATTATGTGGTTCCAAATTGGGAAACTATTTCTTACTCTATAATTTTAGTTTGAGTCAATGCCTGAAATATGAACAAATCAAATTAATTTGGAGTTCAATTGGCAATGCAATGATTTTACTCCTTAGTAACCAAATGATATTGGGGTAGTATTGAAAAATATTACTCTTATGATCAAAAAAAATTCTAAAGATAAGAATCATGGTGGGAATTCAACTAAAAAATGGAGGAAAATTTTTTTGTTGAGTCCTTCATGAGTAAACATGAAAAAAATTTATAGGGTCGTCTGATCCAAATATTAATGAGAAATGGATTGGTACTACAAAAAAGATATTCTTAGATCTCCGGTTTATAGAGCCCAATAAATTCATTCTGTTTGTTTACTAGTTAGTAGGTGAAGCAGACTAGTGGTGGATGCTATTCAATAATAAGAGGCAGCAAGATCAGATCGAATCCATGGGTTGGGAAACCCTGAAGAACATATTTTTTTAATATATACATTCCTTATATTCTTTGTACCAAGATGTAGAGAGAGTTCTTTGAGTTTATATCAAGGTATTATGATAACGTTGGTACCTATGAGGATAATTTCACAGTACTTATAAGGCACACATTAGGAATTATTATCTAGCCAAAAATTAATGTTGATAGGTTATTAAATGTATTATGTACAAGTCAATTAAGGGTGTGTTCCATTAATACATTAGCCTATATGAATATATTTTTTGTTTTTTAATCAAGGTTAACATTGTGGTTGGAGTCATGTATCAATCTCATGGTTTTGGCAAAGAACTAATGATTGACATTAATGGAAAATATAAAAATTGTCATGAGAAAAATATGAGGTTTCCTTAATGATATAATTGATTGAATAATCATGGATAAAATTTCCATAAATGTTCTAATAAATGTTTTATATTTAAAAGGGAATTCCATCGGGAATTTTATTTCCAATGTTATGGGAAGAAGTTAGCTAACAATGAAAATCGAGAAAAAGTTGCATAGAATGAACCTCCCATGACTCAGTGTTATAAGTTTAAGGAGAATGAGAATTATTCTAACCACTTCCGAAACCTGTGGGGGTGTTTTTGATGAATTTCATAATCATCCTCTTATGTTAAGAAACAATGGTAAAAATCATGTAGTAATTATCTCTAGCAAGGGTTGTGAGAATGACATGTTTAAGGTACACATACCATCCTCTCTAGAACTAATAATGTATTATTTAATTATGGATCTACCAACTAATTCATATCTAGTGAATTTTTTATTCTTTTAAAAAATTCACAATAATTCTTAGATGTGGAATTAGCAGTTGAAACCCGCAATGGTATGAGGATTTCATCCCACATTTATGATTCCTCCCCACATGATTTCTATGGAAATGTTCTTGCTACAATTCTTATCATTCATTATGTTGTATAATTTGATGTCATATAAGGATTGAATTTTCTTTTTATGTATAAATACCAAATAAATATAGAAGGAGGGTATTTTATGTTTTATATTTATAACCCTCACATGATCATCTATCAATGTGAGGAGAATCATGAACATCCTATGAAGATTATATCTACTGTATGGGTATTAATTCATATTCAAAATAGTTTTGTTTATATCATATAGATAGGTAGAAAAGTGGAAATGATTATATTCCTACTGTTTTTTAATTTGTGGGCATAATTCTTGAAGATATTAATAACATTAATCCAAAATGAGAATTTCGGTTCTCAATAGACCTCATACCTAATTTCACACTAATTTCAAATACTTTTTATGGAATGGACATGATTGAGTTGATTAAATTAATGAATAAACTCCATGAAAACCTTGATAAGGGATTCATTCAACCATGTGTGTCACCTTGGGGTACACCTATTAATTTTTTGAGAATAATGATGGATCCATATGACTCTGCATTGATAATCCTCAGTTTAATAGTATCATAATCCAGAACATGTATCATCTTCCCCAAATTACGGACTTGTTTGATCATGTGATTGGAGAAATCGACACTTTTTGAAGTTTGACCTTAATTCTGGATATAATAAATTGAGGGACATGATTTATGATATACCCAAGATGACATTCCATAAAAATTATAGACACTATGAATATATAGTAATGCCTTTGGGTCTACCTAATACCCTTGCACACTTAATGTATTTGATGAGTAGAGTCTTTAAATATCACCCTCACCATTTTTTGTAGTCCTTATAAATGATATTTTTATCTATTAAAAGGAAAATTAAGAGAATAAATATCAATTAATAATTATACTAAGTACCCTGGGAATGGATAAACTATTTAAAGAATTTATAATGTAACATGATTTGTTGAAAATTATTTCATTTCTTAGGTTACATAATCTCTAGAGATGGTATATCAATACATCCATCAAATACGGAGGCTATTCAATGTTGAACTAGACTAACCATGGTGAATGATATATATAGAATTAATCATTTATCTAGATACTATAAATGGAATGTGGATAATTACTCATGAATATCTAATCATTTGACCATGTTAACTCAGAAGGGTGGAATGTTCCTCTGTATAGATGAATGTGGGGAAAATTTCAAGGAACTGATAATATGTTCAGTCAGTGAACCTTTCCATAAAATACCATATCACAGATAAAGACTTATCATCTATAGTGATATATTCAAGAAGTTATTAAAATGTTTTCTTATTTCGAATAACATTTTTATCACTTATAACTCATAGAAGATGAAAATTTAAGAGAAAAATTTCCCATGTCATGATTTGGATTTAGTGGTAGTAATTTTTTCAGCACTGATATGGAAGAATTATCCCTATATGGGAAAGTATAATATGTATAATGATCATAAATTTATGAAATATATATTAACATACAAGTACATGAACATGCACTAGATAAAGTGGTTGGAGTTGATAATGGATTATTAGTGCCAAATACATTACCACCCTAAGAATTTAAACAGGGTGATCGATGCTTAGATTTAATTGGATCATGATATCTTATCCATGATGAGAATAAGAATGGTTCTATTTTTCGGATTTTCATATGATAGTTTAGGAAATCGACAATAAAATGGAAAAATATTTTCTCTCCCAAAGGAATGGTCAAGCCTCTATCCTAGTGAAGATTAAAGAGGCACATAAGGAAGACATAGACCTTAAAAAGAGAGATATAAATGTTCATTAGTCACACATTTATTAGGGTGTAATGATAAGGTTTAGAAACCTTGTACATGTTCCTTCCATCCATGATTTCAGGATGGATATTTGTTATAAATCTCATAGTACTTCATTATCTATTCATAAAATAAGTATGAATATATATAGGGACTTGAAAAATACTTTTGTAGGGATGAAATAATGATATATATCATAGAGTTTGTATCTCAGTGCATGATTTTCCAACAAATTAAGAATGAACTAAAAATCTGAAAGGGGATGTTGCATCTATTTACCATACCAGAATATAAATGAGATCACATCATTATGAACTTTTTCATTGGACTCCCCAATAAACATTAATTGGTTAAATAATATAATGTTGTTATACTATCCCTTTAAAAAGACCAAAAACTTCATCACTATTAGAGTAGAGTTTTATGTGGTTCCTCTTTTTAGGATATACATTATTGAAGTGGTATGGTTTCTTAGAGTAACACATTATATTGTATTGGATCGAGATCTGAGGTATAAATATATGATTGGAAAAGTCTTTAGAAAAAATGTGATATTGAATTGAGTTTCACAACAGCGTATCATCCTTACTGATTGTCATTCTAAAATAACAATTCCCCCGAGATGATATGTTATGTTCTTAATCTGTGGATTTTGAAGGTAGTTTGGATGAACACCTTTATCTAATTTGGTTTAATTAGAATATTAGATTTAACTAAAATATTTAGATGGATCCCTATAAATCCCTTTATAGTGAGAAATGTAGAGAACCATCATGCTAGGATGATATTGTAGAAATAAAGTGAATGGGACATGATATCACTAATGAAATGGTATGGAATGATAAATCTATTTAGTAGAATATCAGTGCAGTTCACATTTGATAGAAAAGTTATATTGATAACCAATGAAGTGATATATAATTTGAAGTTGGTGAGAAGTTTTTTCTATGGATATCTCCCTCGCGGAAGGTTATGAGTTTCTAAAATAATTGGATTCTAATCCATTTTTATATCGGTCCCTTTAAGAATTTTAATCATATCGGGACGATACCCTATCACATGAAAATTCCTTTAAATATATCTCAAGTCTACGATGTATTCTGTGTATCTCTATTGAGGATGTACATAACAAAAACTTCACATATACTGAATTCAATGGTCATAATGTTGTATTAGGATCTTTATTTCATGGGAAAACCTGTCGATATTCTGGATTAAATGGAAAAGATTCTACGAGACACAACTTCTCCCCTAGTGAATTTTTTGTTGAGAAATCACCTATTAGGAAAAGATGAATGGGAACATGAGGACATGATAGAAAATAAATAACCTCAATTTTGTAACTGAATGATGAATTTCAAAGGAAAAATACATTTTGTGGTGTTTAGAATGTAACACTCTGAGCTTTTATGGGCTTTTTGGTTGAATAAATTAAATTTTCCATGATATCATTAATTTCACTAAGTAGAAAATTATTTTAACATGGAAAAAACATCTTCTACCTAACATGGAACACTATTGAAACTGAATTTTGAATAGCACCCAGAGTGGGTACTTTAAAAAGAAACTGAAGGCATATGAAAAATACACATCCAATTCACTGATGCTAGAGGGTGTTGCATACAAGAGTTTAGGTGTGCGTTCAAGATTCCCTATAGCGCACAAATGCTTACACGCCCAATGGGACATCAAATGAGGGTTTCTACATTGACCAGCCACAAACCCACAAAGGCACTGGCACACAAGAGTTAACGTGTTCATGCATGTTTCCCCACAGTGTGAAAATGGTGGCACACCCAATGCAATGTCAAAAGGGCCCTTTTGTAGGGACCTTCTTGAAAACTAGCCTATGGAAGGGTTCGAAGGAAGAGAATCCAACACACAAGATTCCCATAGGCATGAAAACCCTTATTCTCATAATGCAGCGTCAAACGACAGCTTTCATACCACTTGTATTGTGCTCCCCTTTCGTGGTTTTTGGCTATAAATAGAAACATACCACCTCATTTTGGGGAAGGATACAGAAGATGAATCTACACTCTACTGCACGATAGACACCTCTATTTCTTCCACACAAAAAAATAGAATTTCCTCAAGGTATTGGATCATGTGTGATAGGTTTCCTAGGGGTTCTACGTTGGGGGAGAACTCTTGGGCTTGATCCTCGTCCATTTCCTTTAACAGTAAGAATTTTGCAGGCATAATACCCCTTTTGTGTGCATGTTTCTCCTTGAATCAGGCCGATTTTGTGTGCATCCATCTAGTTTGTGTGTAGAAGCTCCATCTTGTGTATAGCCTCTCATCTTTCTTACTCCCCTACTCATGAGCTCCATGTGTTGCTCATACCCCAATTCTCCATGTCTGATACACTCTTATATGAGACAACCTATTCATACACAATCTTTTCTCATATGGCCCTCCTGGTTTGTATAAAGTGATTTAAGGTCTCTTGGGAGGTGCTTCATATTCCATTGCTTAGCCTCAAGCTTTTCTGCATAGATGCGCTAATGGCTATTGATTTTTCGCACATACACACTAATGTGATCCCCTCAATGGATCAATCCACAACACCACCACTCCATGGAATTTTCAGTTCCTTCCCTTCACAAAGGGTCAACGTGCAAAGGTTATGTATGACCTAGGGGTGAGGAGTGAACCATCCTCCTCTAAGCTATAGGAATTTAAACTTCCAAGAACTATCATCCCATGTACATGATGTTAAATTGTATCCTCACCCCATGCAATACCCGTGGGGTGCCCCACCTTTGACATTATCCATGCCCACTAGTCTCTAGAAGAGTGAAATATTCTGCACAAGGAATGAGATCCTCTTTGTTGGAGTGGCGTATATCCACGGAGAAGGGAGAAAATCCTGGTGTAAGCCTCTATCCTTTCTTTCTGGGTGTGTAATCCCTACTCTTCCTCTCTTCTTCCATGAAAAAAACTCGAAGAGATATGGGAACCAAGACCTTCATTACTCTTTCCCTCTCCCACCACGAATTGTCACCATCATGCCTCCATCCTACCATAAGTCCCAAACTCCATCCCCTAGGGCCTCTAACCAAGAATAAGACCATGTTTCCTATTTGGGATGATATCCATGTTCAATCCCCAATCTAAGTCTCATGGACTAACCATTGGCGATGTGATGGTTAGGTTGTTTCGGCCTCTTGTTTCTCACACCGAGCATGACTCACAGAGGCTTAGAGTAACCAAAGATCATGACGTCCTCTCTAATAAACCTTAGCAAGTATTTACAATGACATCCTTAAAAACTATTTGGGCATTGATCATTTCCATTTCCAAGAAAGGTATGTATGATTCTTCCCTAAGGTTCAAGCCCATCACCTATTTATCCTGACCCCTTCACATTAGTTCACCTTCTTCCAGAATGATGCTAAAATAATTTCATCTAAAATACATGGACTTCGATCGTTGCTTTTTTAGAGTATGGTGTGTAGAAATCCTCCATGTTGTTCAATCAAAACACCCATTGTTCTTGACCATTTCAGGTCAGTCGAACCATGTCCAACTAGATATTAAATATTATTCCCCTTTTTTGTCCCGCACGATGCTAAACTGTATGCATTTGAAAAAAGTGTGTTTTGATCCCTATATAAAATATAGGGAAAATAAGAAACCTCCCTAAGATTTAATCCCAACCAATGGTAATCCATTTCAATACCCAACCAATGGTATGTCATTATATTCTGCGATGGATTGTAAGCAACTTCAATCCCCAACTAACAGAAATTTGTTGTAGACCCCAACTAACGGTATGTCGTTGCACTCATCAATTAACGGTAAGCCATTGTGGTCCCCAATAACATATTAAATACGTGGATTTGATCATTGTATCCTCGACAGGGTTTGTAGGAATCCACCATGAGTTTCCACCACAAACACTGGTAAACTTCAGTGTCCCCCGTGTAGCGACCCACATATTCGGTTTCTTGTAGTATAGTTAGACCGATTTGGTCTGCTAACCACACATAATCCCCTGTATATTGTCAGGTCGTTTTATTATATGTACACCCTGATTCTATGCCCCCATACCGAATTATGTGGACATTGATTCCCTGTCACAATGTACGTAGGAATCCTCCCTGAGGTTCAAGCATATCACTCACATCTCATCCTCGTCTCTCAATGTACCCCCTATGTTCAGGAAAGATCATGAATCAAACCGAAGGTCACATTCCCTTCAAGTACCAACCATGAGTCCATTCTCATGGGACTCCTTCTCGGATGTGCCATCATCCCACCAATCTACATGGACTTTGATTCACATCCATGAGGTTACGTAAGATGTCTCTAGGAGGCTCAATCCCAAAATCACCTTCAAATCTGTCATAATTAGATGTTGCAATTCGCCTTTATATTATGAATATCATGTTCTATATCCTTTGTATTCTCCCATTTGATCCACTCTTTTCAGTGTTTTGATCAGTCAGACCCATCTCTGCTAGACGTTAAACTCGCAACATACCCATGTTAAATATGGTAAGATGAGGAAAACATGGGAGACATGCCTATGGAATTTAATTCTATGAAATCCATGTGCAATTCATAAATATTATCCGCCATTGAGAAGCCCTATTATAAGTGAAAAAACCCAGATGAAAAAGAATTCTAGCATCCATACATTCTTATGATGTCCAACGTGAATAATCCCCCAATTGAATGTTGTTGCACAGACATGATGGAATCTAGGGAATGGGAGATCTACATGCCATATTCTTGATTAGATCAAGGATAAAACATCCTATAATATGTGACATATGTCACCACCGTTAGAAAGTTAAAATGTGAGGGACAAACCAGTTTTTCCTACAAAAGACGGATGTGTGCCTCGACAAATTGTCTGAAACCGAAATGGTGAACCCGATGTGAATGTTCTTCTCTTCAATGTGGAGATTAGTAATGGTCAAAAAATAATTGGATAATAAAGTCACCAGATCCATCCATCTGGAACTAGGTCCCTCCATGAAAATAGCAGGCTGAAACTCACCCGGGATTGGGGTAGTTGAACATTTGGGATCTTAATCTACAACGTTGTCAGTGTGGACCCATCTTACCCACAATGGGAGATGGGACGAAGTTAAGGAACATGATGTCACATTCCTTCTTTCATAACAAATGATTGAATCTCCTTTTTTTCATGAGCAAATCTATTATGATAGGAAACTGATCACCACCCACCCACTAACACAAGGGAAAGGTCAACACTAACATCATAATCTTGTATGACCCCATCTCTTTTACAATGGATTCCACATCCATGGTTGTTAGGCTCTCACACCTCATATCCTCATATAAGCTCATTTAAAGAAGGTTGATTAATAACATCATTCTATGATATGAGGAAGAAGGGATTATCCCAACCTAGGATATGGTTGGACAAGAAATAGAGGCGTTTTCACCTCACGGTTGCCGGTGCCCCCTAGGGCCGCATATAAATCCACTTCTACCCACTCTGAAGTATAATCGGTTCAACGGCCTCTCCCATGAGCACTTTGAATACTCATTCTCCTACACCAATGATATGAGATATGTCCGGGATATCCCAGCAGTGATCCTGTCCTCGGGTCCTCCATTGAGGGCTCCCACTAGGCCGCGTTAGTCCCATCGCCCAACCACATACACTGAGGAGCCGGTGGGTTATGCACCTACACCACCGGCCCTAGTCTAGTTAGCATGATGCCAATGTCAGGTAAAAGATGAGTATAATGCTTTCCAAGTGGCATCATCATCATAAGTTACGGTGGCCCATGCCACCAACGACGCAGATCATCACCCTGTTTATACTTCATAGGGTGACTTATATAGCTGAGTAGGATCGAGGCCCCAATATCCCCAAGGTCGGGTTGAATGACTCTCCCTGTCTCTAAAATAGGAGGCACTCATCATGGTCATACACTCAGTGATGACATCTATTATGGAGGTCCTCACCATTCCACTTCCAATGTGAGCAGAGGTCCTCCCCACTCACAAGTATGGCACAGAGGTCCTCTTAGCCACATTAACACCCAGTAGTGAAGCTTCTTCTTCACCTGTGACCTCAGGTATGGAGTTGTTACTCCTATGACAAGTTGCTGATGTGAATATTTTTATCATCCAATCAACCGTTAGCATGGTGGTCTTTCCCATGTTCTTATAGCAGCTGAAGAAGCTCCTCCTTATCCTAGAAATCAGTGAAATGGAGGTCTACCCCAAATCATTGGCACCCAACATAGAGGTCCTACCTGAATCCTTCGTGACCAGTATGAAGGCCTTCCTAATATCATGAAAGCTAAGGGATGTAATAATGGATCCACTTCCCATGGTCTTACCAGTTCTAATGGATGTCATACCTGGTTAAACACATCCTACAGATATTTTCTCTGCACGCCAGCTAGTAGACATGGACAACCTCCTCATGTTCATATGAAATTTGTCCATGTGCTCTTCTTACCACATATCATCAAGGAGTTTGTCCTATCTTCATCAACATCAACTCAGCATAGGTTCCACCTCATGCCGAGAACCTACCATATCCCGAAGATCAGCCTAGGGCATGAGGTAGGGTTGCCGACCCCATAAGACGAATACTGAGATGTTCAAGACCACAGTTAAGCCTTTATGCTTCTTAGATTCTGGGGTGGATTGTGATTCAACAATCGAACCTTCACCCTGTTCATATGTGCTAGGGGTTGGGGTAGGAAAAAGGAACAAAATCCTCATACTTTAAAAATCTGAGGTCCACCAGATTCCCACCTCCCTCCCCAGATACATAAAATTGGATGAATACTTGAACCATTACCTTAACCTATCCATTCAGCTCACTATATCATTAATAGGGTCATTCTCTAATTCAACTATAGACTCTTATTATTAATTCTAGGTACCCATAGATGGAGAAAAACAATATGACCCACCTCTAGTAACCACAACACTTTCACAAGAGGTTTTGGACGCTATCTCATCTTACCAATATGTTGTGGCCTAGTCATTGAATTCTTATCAGGACCAATCAAGATGTGAGGGCTTGAAAACCCATTATCTATATTCTCCACTAGCCAGTATATCATCCTAGAAGTCTACTTCGATGTTTTTACCAATCCCATAGCTACCCCCAATCGATGAATGGTGCAACCAAGGGATAGAACATGAGTATGAGTCAAGGAACCTGTGGAAAATCCATTCAAAAGTCCATTTCATAGTGATTTTCATGCTAGTAACTACCATGAACTTTTGGTAACTGGAATCACTTACTTAGGAGGAAGACTCATGTTTTTGCTAAACCCTCTAGGATACATAGTTCTGTCTCCATTATCTGTGAGTGACTTACCCAATGATTCAGCTGCACATTGATGATATTGACATGAAATGTGGCATGGAAGAATTAGTTGTGCTCCATATCGCTAGTGTATTTAGTCACCCAGCCACCATTGGACCCTCTAACAAAGATGTGTTCATATTTTTATAGTTCTCACCAGGATTATTAACGAGGCTTCCCCCCATGTTTAGGACCAGGGCAGGGGGAATTATTTCTCCCTTCATATAATTTATATCTTGTTCCATCCTGACTTTCTTGGTGATATAAAGGATATGCTTCCATGTAAGGTCATGGTTAACATGGATGACCTACCAATGGGGGAGAATGTGTTATAGCTCATTGGAGAGGACTTACCCCTAAAGGGAGTGCCACACCTATTTGATCTTTTGGGAATGATTACTCTACATCAATGAAATTTAATAGTTTTTTCTGTACATACCGATTCATTAGCCCTCGGTCAGAATCGCAACAAGGGAAAATAGCATCAGGGGGACGTGAAACCCTCAAACCTATCTAGATTAGTGTATAATATGGAGGATGATACTGAAAAGGCCACATTACGTCAATATCATTAATAATATAAATGTATAGTCGATGACCTCCTTGTTGAACGTGTAGTGGAACAACGTCCCGATTATGGTAACACTCGACCAGGGCTATAGGGGCTTGTAAAAATTTCCCCTGGTAAATTGTTTCCACGTAATCCTAACTGTCCACATATATATGGTAGATTCTAGAGTTTATGGAATGGGATAGAGGTATATACCACAAAACTCACCAGAACAGCATGCAGATCTTCAAAAAATGACTCATGCTCCCAAATCCAGTATATACGTTGTTACCTCAGCAGTCTCACTAGTAATCCCACCAGCCATTCAAGGAGCCTCTAGGACTTCTTATAATGTTGAAGAAACATCCAACACACTAGTGGTTATGGACCCTTTTCAAGAAAGGAACCCCCCAGATGATCTAATGGCAATGATCACTGCCCACCTTAAGGAATTTGAAACTCAATAGGTGGAAATTATGCCTGATGGAAAGCCATATTTGGAATTGGTGGATGATATGATAGAACCCCCATGGTTTTGGAAATCCTATCTTATCCCCCCTTTAATAGAATGGATCTCCCGCTGAAGTATTTGACCCACTTCATCTCAAAGTGTGAACCCATGTCGGGAACTCCTGCACCGCAAGAGACTGGAAAATTCCGGTGTTTTGTAAAGGAATTAGAAGGGACTGTATTCATCTGGTATAACCAGCTACCCATTGGGTCAGTTTTCAGGTGGGTAGAATTCTTATAGAATCTTCTTTACCATTTAATCTCTTCCTCCCAGAAGATGAGTATTTCCAACCTTTTCAAGTGCAAATAGAGGACAAACGAGCATGTCATAGAGGCTCAGGTTCCCGGTTATTTTCTTTGAGAATTAGAATAGGTAATTCTATAGTTTCTGGAATATAGAAGGCCTGAACTGGTGGATCTCACCGATTACCCAAATTACTACCCCTATCACCGGATCCTGGGGAACACCCACCAGAATTTCTATGTGTTTAAAGATTGGCTTCATGACTAGTCCATTAACAACATAGTTAGTATAGGCCTGGCCCCATCACAGGTGGTATGTGTATTTATACAGCTTGACTGTGACAGTGACATTGAAGGTGAGTGGCATCAAGTTCCTAACTGTAGGTCCCAAAAATATGATGATTGGATGTCCCATAAGAAATTCACCCATGCCCATGGTTTTATCCATTAACGTATGTATCGACTCAAGCCTTTATATGTTTCGTTACTCTTACAATATTCATTCTGTCTCAGATGGAGATTACTCCTAGGATTCATCTATTGGTGTAGTATTTTTCAATGGATAGACATGGGTACGCTTTGGTTATTTATGTGGAGGTGGTAAAGCCCTCTATTGTTCCCGATAATGATGAGTGCCAGACATCCCATTGAAAAGTCCCCTACCTTTACCAGTGTCAAAAGATCCATGGTTATGTGAGTCATCCGAATGCATTAATCAATGCTTCTATCTATGATATTCATGCCACAAAAACTAGAAAACATGCCCAGTATAGAGCTCCACATGATCAACCATCTCATCCTGTTTCACTAGGTTTTACATCCCCTACATTTTGATCTGCTTGATCTGGAGGAGCCACCATGTTCATTCTATAATCACGAACCATTCTAATATGGACTAGATTTAGTCATCTAGCCTTCATGTGTTGGCTGATCAAAAAGATTTGACTAGAAAGCAACAATAAATTCCCTACACCAGTTGATCATTGGTTCAGATAGAATGGCCTATCATGCCCCCTAATGTAGAAAAACTTCTTGTTAGAAGAATTTGATTCTTGGTATAGAAGTATGATATTCTCAAGAATATTTCCCGCATTATAGATAGACTCTATATCCTTGAGAATCTTTATCTATCAGCGGATATTCATGAATCCTTTGTTGAGGCTTCAAGAAGCCTCCACAATTTCAAGGCGGAGGTAGCAGCTTCAAAAGTCTTCCATTTCGAGGAAGACGACCACACAAAATGTCAGGTTGTTATCTCTTTATCTGGAGAGGATGATTGTTCCCCCATGTAGGGGGTGTATTTTCTAATAGTACATCACTATACACTTCAATGGCGTAGAGATTTTCATATGTCTTATCGACACAGGCTCTAGGATCAAACTCATCCCGACCTAGACACACAGGAAAATTGGGTTGACTAAGGATGATCTGAGTCCCTCTGACCTAAAAATATCGGTAATGACAAGAAAGAATATACACCATTTGGATGTTCCACCTGATGTCCCAGTTCAGTGACCTAGTTTCCAGCAGCATGTTTATGGTTGTCCCATAGAACAATTCCTATATTGTGTTGATGGTTAGAACATGGCTACACCTGCATGCTGCGGTCCCCTCTTTATATCACCAATTCCATATGTACTCACATAATGGTCGAGTATGTATACTACAAGGTGAGGAATCTCACTTTTCCTCATGTTAAGAACACTATCTAGATGCTGACTATTACACGATCTAGGACATGAAGATTCTGTGAATCAAGGTTGTACCCGTTACAACTACAAGTGAAATGTGGATAAGACTAGATTATGCCTACATCTTCTCAATCTACCAATTAGAGGCCAGAACTCCATATTGGGAGAAATGATTTGTTTTCTCTAGGATACGGGGGATGAAAATTCCCATGTCTAATGGTAGTAAATAAGTCAACATGTATTCGTATAAATATTTATCTCGGGTGATCCCATAGGCCCTACTCCCATAAGGTATCGAGATGTCCCCACTCCACCAGGGCGCCAAAAATACGTCATACACTCTTGTTTCTCTGGGATAGGATAAACCATCTCAATCTAACATGTCACTATTTCATTGATATCATCAGGCGTGACCCCTTGGGATGATGACGCAATGGGATCAGGTCGATGGCTTTCATTGCTACAGTTTAGGTGGCACAAGAGTCCCTTGATGTAGTGTCCATAGTCGCACCAGATGGAACTAGTGTTCCATCAGGATCTGTAGAATAAAAATAATTGAATCTTATCAAGGATCTATCCTCCATGAATGGAGATGAGGATTTGTAAGATGCTCAACCTGCATTTGAAGAGGGGATCTCCACCACGGTCGATGAGTTTCTATAAGTGAATCTCAATAACAAGGAAGATCTGAAACACACATTGATCCACCCCGCTATGACTTTTGAAGAGCAAAAAAATACCTAATATTAATAAAATAGCATTGTGATGTATTTTACTAGAGGTATGAATAGATACTCATACTAGATCCTCAAGTCGACATCCTCCGCCTTGGTCTCCCAGCAAATCTTCTCATGTTCAATCAACCTCCCAGAATGGTTCACCCCTCTCATGCTGCCATGGTCGTGGATGAGGTTGATAATCTCATCACATAAAACATTATCTAGGAAGTCCAGTACCCTAGATGGTTATCCAACAACATGCCTTTCAGGAACAAGAACAGACATATCCAAGTGTGCATCATCTTTTAGTATCTAAACTGTCACTGTCTGAAGAATGATTTTTCCATTACTATGAAAGAACTATTGATAGATTCCACAATTGGGTTCCATGCTATATCCTTCATGGATTGATATTCTAGTTATTACCAAATTTGAATGGCCCATGAGTATGAAGGGTCGATGGATTTTAGGGCACCACAAGGTACTTCCTACTACAAGGTTATGCCTATTGGTTTAAATAATGCAGGGGACACATATTGGTGATCCGTGAATCACATATTTATGATGATCCTTATAACATAAGTGGAATTCTATGTGGATTATCTGGTGTTCATGTCTCACTAGCTCCATGACCATCTCAAATACCACGAGAAATTTTCCAGCTTCCTCTGGTTGCACCATTTAAATATTAGCCTCATAATGTGTTCCTTCAGGGTCACCTATGGAATGTTTCTCGATGTCGATATACAATATAGAGGCATCAATATCGCTCTGTAGAAGATAGGGGAAATCAAACAGATGTCTCATAAGATAAAACTCTGGGATCTTCGAGGAATTCAAGGACACTTAGTCTATATACGCTGATTCATCACAAATATGGATGGCAAGTGAAAGACTGTTTCCCAACTCCTGAAGGATGGTGTTTATAATCATTGTGAAGGGGATTTTTAGAATAATCTCAAGGAAATCAAGAATTACATGTTACATACTTCGGTCCTAATGCCACCCATTTTCTGAATATCCCAGGTCCTTTATGTTACCGCCCTGTAACAATCTCTCCATGCCCTTATCGCCAATAAATACAATGAAGTGATAATGAATTTTCTGTACTATCTCTGCTCTACACTACACGAAAGAGAGACCAGATATTCAACTATAGGGAAGAACTTCCTCTCCCTATTATTCGTGGGGGAAAATTATGACACAACTTATAGCATCACGAGATACAACAGGTGTCCGTAATGGATCCGTCGATGTACATACTGAACCGAACCATGTGGAATGGAAATCTATCAAGATGGGATGTGACCCTCCACTAGTTTGACATCAGGTTCCTCCACCAAATGGCTATTAATGTACAGGCATTGGAAGACTTCCTTTCTGTCCATCCATCTACCGCGGACTGGTCCCTATATGTTGATTACCCTACGAGGAAATCCTCTCATTAGACCAAGATGTTTCATGCAAGAAAATGCACGTTGATGGTACATCCTAAAGTCATACTGACAGAAGTCTCAATTACCCCAGTATCAATATATTGGGTTTAGTTATCATCTTCATTATTCCAGCACATGATGTTCATCCATATTTATTCATGTTGCCTGAAGGTTGAACCAACAGTGAGGCAGAGTATCCTTACTCATTACCGATCTCAAGATGACCCTAGAGATTGATGTTCCCCATTTTTATGTGAAATGAGACTCTGAACTAGTCATAAAATGGATCAATGGTGACTACATCATTAGGATGATGAAGCTCGTACCACTCTTGGAACGTACCAGACCGTTGGTGGGCCAGTTCCCATCTTATCCAGAGGATTCCCATGTTCCTCGTTTCATCGAATGGTTGAGAAAATAACTTGTCCATCATGGTAGCAAATCTTGCAGAACCCAGTCAGGATGATTTGATTATTCATGTGGATCAGTATAGAGCCATCTCTCTCATCACTTCAGACAACGATGACAACCCATAGATGAGTCGAAGTAACACCAGTGCCTCCACATCAGGTTCCCGAGGCCCCCTAACATAATGTTGGAGGTGAATCCTGACTAGAGGACACCGTTTATCAAGTAATCCTAGCATGATAATCTCCCAGAATATCTAGCTAATCATAGGAAAATATTACACCACGCATTGCAGTTTACCCTCCAAAGTGGTCTCGGCCTTGAGAAAATCCATTAAAAGTTAGAGTTTGAGGGTGTTCTCCTGATTTTCATTTAGGGGGTGAAATTTTTCAATTAATGCAGTAGGATCATGTTCATTTCTGCAGGGTTTATAAGATAGGTCCTAAAATCACTCACATGATCCAATGATTGGGGTATTTTTTTCCTTCCCTGGTGTGTGGTTGTATCGAGTTTTCCAAGAGGTTCCCTACTTTACAAATCCATGACAACTTTGTGTGTTTGCCATAAGAGCCTCTTCACACAACCATGTACTATATTCCCATCGTAGTCTGGGGACTCGATGTCGTGGGACCATATCCACTGGCGACATCTCACCAAAACAGGTCCATCCATACTACTACGGACTTATTTTCCATGTGGGAAGAGGAAATTCCTCTTAAAGTTCTCAAGGACCATTCTATCATTGAATTTGGGAGTTCCAATATCATCTTCTGATTTAGAGTCACTCACTCCATCCTCACTGATAATGATACCAACTTCTATTTAGCCAAGTTGAAGAAGTTTAATGTCAAGTATAACATTCTTTCTAACCATACCTCTCACTATTATGCACTAGAAAATGGGAAGATCAAGGAATTAAACAAAACCATCTCTAACATTATGTAAGAGATGGTTGGTAAGAACAAGATGTTTTGGCCGGATAAACTCCCAAATTCTCTCTTGTCTTAACAGATGAAAACTCAAAATTTCAATCAGGTGACCCCATACTCTCATTTATGTGGGACATAGGTGGTATGACCCATTGAGATTCAGTTTCCCATGTTGTGCTCAGCTGTCTATGATTAGAGACACTGGATAAGGTAGCTGAAATCCATATGGACAAACTAGAAGCTCTCAACGAGAATTGGCTTTTGGACCTGAACAATTTGTAGTGGCATCAGAAAGAGTTTGTTATAGATTTTGACAAAAAAGTTCATATCCACTCTTTCTTACAATGCAACATGATTTTCTCCCTTAGTGTGCCAATGATACCTAGTAGGAAATTAGCGAAGATGGAACTCAAGTGGAATGGACCTTAAATCATTCACAAGGTTTCCCCCTATGGATCATACTCCCAGGATACCATGGATGGTGAGTGTATAACTCCTCCAACCAATTCCAAATTCCTCAAACAATAAATTTCATGAGTAAACTAGTCCTATATGACCATATGTTGTGACATCATTACCGCATGATGTTAAATTTGTGATCTTTCTGAGCTAAAGGACGTAAAACAACTCAACACTTGTCCCACATAAAATTAAACTTTATGTTTTCCCATAGGATGTTAAAATATATATTTTTCATCATGAATTTAAACATGCTCATACTATTTGATGTTAAACTACTTTTTCATCCCACACAACGTTAATACGGTGAGTTGAAGATATACCATTATAGTCCAAGAACTGTGCCCATAAAATAAAATCTATAATGTCCCACAAGAATATAAATTAGAAAAAGGTATGAGCTCTATGACCATAAGATATGATCTATCAATGACTTTGTCGCATGAAATTAAACTGCACAAATTATCATGATCTATGTATGACTTAATTCCCAACCTCATAGGATACAAAATAACGCTCTGAAACCTTTTCTTAGATTCTATCCCCCAAATCGTTCTCATTGATTTCCCCCATAGTGTAGTTCCCTTGGAGGATTTCCCATGGTATCGTGTATCTTCTATGTACCCTATTTAGGACAGGTTTATGAAGATCGCACCATGTCCCCTTCCCATTCATCTATCCTCCCACGTTCTTACCACATGATGTTAAACATCCTGGACCTTTTAGAACTACATGTGTCTTGATTCCCATATTCATGGGATATGTAGGAACTCCCCTAAATTTCATCCATAGGCCCAACCCCAAACATTAGGATCACTCCGTGGGTCCAGCCCCATGACCCGAATGTTTCTCAAAACACATGGTGTGGTGTAGTATTTTCATTCATTCACGTCAAGTTTATCATGAACACACCATATATCCCCCTCCTTGGAGATCTGCACCTCTTTATTCTTTATTATATGACGTTAAATTTGTGGTCATATTCACACGTTAGGTATCCCATCATTTGGTTTTCCATGATCTATCACATCCAAATTCACACTCAAACAATATAAATGCTAGGAATTAGGTCTCTCCTATAATCTCAGGCCAGTGTCCCCAAAGATTTTGGATGAAAATTTCATACAAGTCCCACGTTGCAAATACGGTCAGTGGTTGATTCTCATTTTTTGTTCCCATTTCAGCTCACATGATATGGATTCTTTATTTTGAACAATATCAATAGTCATCCTCCATTGTTATCACTGCCACTATATGTCAAAAATGTTGGGTACACTGATTCCTTTTGTCCTACCATCCAACTAGATAGTAGTTTCACTCAAGAAGGGATGTTGTTATGGCCAGGATCAATCCTTCAAGATCCCATTCATTCAATATTGTTCCAGTATATGTTGGAGAGAACCAGATCCCCTTTATTGATTCCCAAATCAAGCATTGCTCTTGTGGGCTTAGGATCATGGTTAAGGGAATACCCACATAAAGGGTGATGTAATTATAGTCCAAGATCTATGCCCATAAACCAAGGTAACCACCTTCCTCACCGCATGACGTTAAACTGCATCACCCGTCGAAACTGAAGGACATAAACCCACTTAATACTCATCCTACTTGTTGATAAACTACAAATGGGATAGTACAATCTATTAGTGGCCCAGCCTCATGTCCCTCGACCACTCCGGACCACCAACTCAAGTTATAATTTAAAATTGTGTGGTGTGAAGAAGACATTCTGTCCTCAATCACATCAAGATATACTCTCCACAAAACACATATCCCCTCGAGACATCCCTCTATCATCCTCATTGCACCACGTTAAAATTACTGGACCTTTCAAAACTATGTATGGATTGATTCCCATTCTCGTGGGATGTGTAGGAATGTCGGGAAATCATGTCTTTGTGTCTAGCCCTATATCTTAGAAACATCTTTATCTTTCAGGACACATGGAATGAGTTCATTGATAGAGATTATGTGGTGGTTTATGTGACTATGTACTCATTCATGTTGGGATTATAATAGAAACACCACATACATCCCTATTGAGATATTTGTGTTCCCATGCCCTCCACAAATCATTTCGGGTTGCCTGCTCTCAAATGGGGCCCCTTGATCCCATGTGGAAATCCTCTAAATGCCCAGGAGCACTCTCGTTTAGTCACTAGAGTGTTGGATTCTACCTGGGCATATTCACACTCATTTCTATACTTCAGGTTTCAATTTTTTTGGAATTTCATCTTCTTTAAAATTTTAATGGACCCCCGAACAACTTGGATACTAGGTATCAAGGCTATCCTACAATCCTGGGATAATGTCACCCATAATTTTTGAATGAAAAATTGTTACACGTATTGCATTGTTTGTATGTTCAGTAGTTGATGCTCAATTGATTTTTAAAATCTCATGTAACATCATATAGACGTTGTGTTTCGAACATAGTCAACTTTAATCATCCATGAAAACCCCATTAAGCCTTAAATATTGGTTTTTTGATTCACATCCTCTTCCCCTCTGTCATTTCCATGTGGAGTTTCTATACTCGTTGTGCTATCTCTCAGTGTGCGTTTGTGTGTTAGGAGGATGAATCCACAATGTGGTGTCATTAGTGGATCCAAACCTCTTCCCCTACATATATTCCACGTGTTGAAATGGCCTTCTCCACCATTATTTCTCACACTGAGTACAGTTTACGTGGGATTAGGTATTTGTTCAATGTTTACACCCATTGGGAATATTCTCACTTCTATGGTCCAAGCACTATCAATATAAAATATGACATCTTTACATACTTTTCCTATAATGTTCAAATGCATGACATATTCAAAACTACATATGGCTTTATTCCCATCCCCATGGGATATGTAGGAATTCATGGACATTTCATCATTGGGTAAAGCTCATGTTCCACTAATTACACCATCTACTTAGAATTTTGGCCCTGAATCATATATGATTCTATTTTGTGGTTTCTGTGGGATTATGTCATCATTCACATCAGGATTCCAGTAACTTCACCACATACACGCCTTTTAAGAGCATGTCTCTCCTGCCTCTCTTCCCATATGACAATTAAACTCCACTTTAATAATTAATTATTTATTGATTCCCAACCTTATGGGTTACATAAGAACACCGAAGCATTATGCGTTCAGGTTTATCCTTATATTATCAATATTTTCTGGCCTATAGGAAAAAAGTTTTTGTTTTCCTCCGAATTACGCATGGTGTGGTGTGGTCTTCATCCTCATTCACATCAGGTATGATTTATCACGCAATGTGAATTCCCTTTAGTGCCTCTCTATTCATTATGTGTCTAATATATATGACTTTAAATGATGTTGCAAGGTCCCCCCATGACTTCAAACCTTTTCATCTTTAATACATGATGTTAAATAGAATGGGTTTGCCGTATCATATGACAAAAAACCAAGACATTATAATCATGGAATCACGGTCAAAATAGAACCACATTGTGATTTACTCATTCGAGGGGACAACATGTTTGGTATCAGTCATCCTCGATTAAATTTTTAATGGAGACATGTGGCTTGATTCTTGTAGTGATGCATGGATTCCCTATCCTTGGTTTGTTTCTTAACAAAAAAACACTCATTCGTCGTAATGGACAAACAAGATCTATCAAATGCTACTTCTTTTGGTGCGTGGGTCAGACCTGCCTGACAGTATAGTCCCTTAAGTTGGTACCCTACCATGGAACTATAGAACTATACACAGATTAACCACCATCATAATGTGGTATTTAGGAACACCCACAAACATTTCCTTTAGACTAGCCCAACTTTCATTTCTGGTTCATTGACCTAAAACATCTATAGGGACCACATGGTGTAATATGGAATTCTATTGTCCTCATTCACGTCGAGTTTGGTAATTACCACACCATGGGTCCCCATCTGTCCCATCCACGGTCTGATATCTAACACCTTTAAACTATTATCCAATAATCCATGTCATAGGATAATAAATGGCATGACATTCTCTGGAACTATGTGCGACTTGATATGTCCTTGACACGTGACATTAAACTGTGGTTTTACCATGAACATGTTCTGGATGCACCATGATAATTATGAGATGTTTCAACTTCATCTAAATTGAGGAATTACCCTAACCGCTTTATTATCTCACCACTTGGTGTTAAAGAACAATGTTTGGATTGAATCTCATATTTATGGGATACATAGAGAAATCTGTGCATTTCTCCTCGGACCTATCCCTAGGGTTTCTATCCTTTATGGACCCTCGGTCTCGATTACGGTCCATTATCTATGACCTTTAATTGAGAGTCTACAGTCCGTACAACATAACGATAAACTGTTATCCTTGGTCCTAAAATTATTACCTAATAACCAAATGTATTATCCTCACTGTAAGATCTTAAACTACGAGTCTATCATCCTCATTGGCATGACGTAAAAATAAAAGCTGTCCTAGGTCATCACTAGATATGTCTTAAATGGAAGTAGGTATGTTCCATGATCAGACCGATGTGCTCACCCAATTTTCTTCCACCACAGTGGCATGATTTAAAGTGTTTTGGACTCCACTAGAGACCCATCAATCAAACCTAAACACTTTGTGTGCCCGTTATTTGGATCCTCATCCTTTTTCTTTCTTTAAGGAACACCGTAAAACTATTTATGCTAGGCCAATGGTTCTCCTATAATCTTGGTCCAGTGTTCTGGAAGACTAATGGATGGCCTTTCAAGTCATACCTCGTGTTTCGAACATGCCTAGTGGTCTGCTCATGTTGTATATGCCCATTTCAGGAAAACGAAATAGGGATACTTTTTTGGGAACAGAGTAAAAATTTATCCCTTTATTGTCTTTTCATTCCTATATGGTTCCAAATTTTTGGTTATCATGATTCATACTTTCTACTAACCTCTGTTCATATTTTTTCTATCTCCCCTAACATTACCCTACTTTTGAACTAGGGCATGTTGGGAAACGAAGAAATCGACTATCTAATAACATCATTTTCCAATCCGGACTCCCACATTATTCCCAGATACCTAGATTGGTCACTTAAACCTTGGATTCCTAGACATGAGTTGGATCTACAACATTTACACTATGTAACGACACAACCATCCCTTGTTTCTCATATCGGACATGACCCATGTGAGCTTGGGGATGGATTGATAAATATGTCATGATTGTGGTCAGAATGCATTAAATTAAACTAGCATGGGAATAATCCATCCATGAACACAGTTCAGAATTAAAAAAAAAGAATGATAGGTTTATGTGCTCAACCAGAATAGGGCCCTTAATGATCAGCTTCTTTGATATATTTCTCCATTGTTTCCAACGTTGGGTTTGTGGCCACTAGGACAGACTCCCACCCCTTGAGATCCCTCTCTTCATCAGCAATGGTATACTGTAACTAATTTTATATAGCCTTTTCTCATGCTTGTTCAACATGGAGCTCAATCATTTGGAGACTCGCCTGCACTACCTTCTCCTTGGAAACCAACACCTGGGCCCACAATTTTTCAATGAGTTCAAAATCGATTGATAAAAATGTCACATTTTTCTTTTATTTCTCTTCAAGGTGTAAAACTTATTCCTCGACATTATAATATTCTTGGTTATTCTCTTACACCTCCTAAAACTGGGTATTATTGGAGTGTTAGTTATTCTCCCATATTTTCTCAGCTATACAATTATAGATCATTACATGACGACATTGAGAATCCACCCCTCTAGTGCAATGAAAATTTATCCCGGTGCGAAGAGACCCCGTTCGACTTAGACATTCTAAATGTGACTGATAGAGAAAGAATTAGATGAACTTCCAAACTATCTGTCACATAATATGGAACTCCTCAGCTACGTCTGGGTCAGAATCATCTATCTCCTTAGGGTCTACTATCATGTTCTTAGGAAAAGCATCCAGGAGTTAAGCGGTGGGGTCCCCTTCTAGAATTATTTCATCCCCATAAACATCACACTTACCTGACTGAATCACCACCATAGTGGAATTATCAATCATGATTTTAGCCTTTGGCTTACCATGTACTATGATAGGCCTTAATAGAATAGTTAGCATTCCAGGAGCTAGTGTAATCATCAACAGGGCTACTGTAGATGTTCCGAACTCGATGTTTTTTCGATCATCTAACCATAAAATCACTAAAATGGGAATCAATTCGTTGGTGAGAACTTTTTTCCCAATAAAATATGAGTACCAATGAAGGTAAATACATAAATGAGGCAGTCGAGGAAATATCCAGTGCCTACGTTATGATGTGAGCAGCAGCCACAGGAGATCCCCCTGTACATGTTAGCTCAATCACCAACACCGGTTCTTTCTGAATGGTGGGAAACTCATAATCTTCCATTTCCCCACATCCTTCTTGTTCATCGCTTCCCACATCTACTATATATGGTTTTCCACTTTTCTCGGGCCTGAATGGAGGCTCCTAAGGATGTTCTCCCACCACTGTGTGTATATATTCTTCCCCGGTGGGGATGACTTCCGAGCCACCATCGTCAATGGGTTCCTAAGAAGTGAATAATTTTGATGGTATTTTAAAATTTCCAAACCAAGGATGGTCATGGAGACAAGGAATAAAAAAATCTCCTCATGCTGCTCAAAAAGTTATGCCTCGGAGCATGCAACTTCACCGCTCTCACATGGGATTTTCTGGTGATCAAGAGTTTCTAAATGTACTTCACCACGGAGACCTTCAACATCTTCCTCCACATATTAATCTTATTCTATGTCTTCTTCATCTTCTTCATTCCTTTATATTCTTCTTCCTCAATATCTTCATACATGGATGGAATCTTTTCGTGGTTATGTTACTATCCAAGCATCACTTTCACCTATAATGAAGCTCTTTGTACCACCCTCCCTGGATTGGGTACGTGTCCCTAGCATTCAGATTTGAATGTTGTCAATGAATTTTAACCCTATCCACCACCTAGACATGCCATATGTGTATCAAGTAAAGCCCGGTACGCCCTAGTCTCCACCAAATATCCTCGATAGACATAGATTATCATAGCTTCCCCCACGAAGACTAGAGATATGGGAAGTTAGCGTCGAAAGTTAGCTTTAGGAGGTTCCTGAGCTGCTTCCCTAGAAGTTCCCTAGATGCCCCACGAGGCCTCCAGTGGGACCACCCCTCCTTAGAAGGTGTGGTCATGCTCTCTACTTTATAGGCTCCTTACTATGAAGTTACAACTCTTGAATTTCTTTCCACATAGACCATTATTTATCTCACTTATCTCGTAGCACTCTTTCTGCCTCCTCACTATCCAGACACCACAGTAGTCACTTTGATTTATGGATGTGTTTCTGTAAAATTGCCTCAAGGTATGTTGTAGTTCAATGTTCAATGAACTCTGTCGACAAGCCAACACAATCATATGTATGTGAGATAGTGATGAATTCACCTAGTTCCGCCGTCATGAACGGGAGCAACAGTCGACACATACGGTTTGCAGAGGATTTTACCATCGATTCGGGCTACCAGTACACCACCCCTATTGTTCTGTACGTATTACATATACTCAAATGTTCCCCACCCCTCACCTACCATATGAACAACTGGTGTCTGGAATGATTTGATGTCAAAATTGGAATGGTTTTCGATGTTGAGCATGATATGTTGTTCTTTATGTGTGAGGGGGTGGATTAAATTAATGTTCAATAGGGATGGTCTCATTACATAACATGTAGGGGGGATAACATTCAGGAATTAATACCTTACATAGAAGGTTTTTACCCAACTATGAAGGATCTAGAATGTTCCATGTAATGTTCTGGGTATATTTCATCTTTAGATTCATCCCACAATACTGTGTAGCCTATTGAGTACGACCTCCCCATGTTATCATTGTTCCTCACCGCCATTATTATGTCCATCAATATAGTCCACGTGTGCACCACCATCCTTTTTCCTGCATTGGGAACAACCGCCCTCTTAGGAATTCAGCAAGGAACCCAACATATCATACATTTGGGTCCCGAATTTAGTTTATGACAAAGACCCATGATCGATACTCTCATATTTCCATGACCATCCAATATGATCCCATTATTCCCCTCTGTGATGTGTTTGGGAACCACTTCCCTCAGACTAGAATCTTCACAACCATGTAATACATTAGAAAAATAATGAACCATCTGTGATAAGATATGTCATTCAGAAAAAATTTTATTTTTAATCTCTCCTTGGCCAGCCCTAGCAGTTTCCATATTAGGATGGGGGTACATGTCATGTCCCCCTAAACATTCTCTGTTTGGTGGAACTAATCATATTGATATCCCTCTAATTGGATTACAAGAATTAAATGGATGTCCCACAGACAAATACCTTCCACCCCACAGTGGAGGTGGAAGGTGTTGGTATGTGGATTCCACCGACTAAATAGATCATGTACCGTGTCATGCTATCTGTAAAAGTGAAACTAAGATGTCCAAAAAATTGAAAAATCCTGATAGATCGTAGCTTTGTTGCATTCTATTCGCATGTTTCGCAAACCCAGTACACCCATTCCCATTCACTTGTGATTTTTTCCCGAACCTGAACACTCATTCTTTCCAATCATTGTCTTGTTAGTAATTTTGCTTCTAAAAGTGATCAAAATTGAGTTGGAGATTCCTATAGAGCTAGATCTCTTCCTACAATATTCGAACTCTTTAGATTCGGGAAGTAAAGGGTTGTGTTCTATGTTTTCATGTTAGGATGTCTGTTGATTGCGATGTTGAACTGTGGAAGACTATCCTCGCATGTCATGCATGACCAAGATGTATTAGTTTCACTGCCAGGAATCAGTATGTCCTCTAAAATAATGAAGTTTTTATCATTAGGTTATCAATCAAAATGTAATGTTTTTAATAATGCATAAGAATTCCAAAATTCATTTGAATACCAAAAAACCCTCCGCACATGATGAATCTGGGGGTTCACAATCATCTGAGTCCTCCTTGAAGATGATTTAGACTCCCTCGCCATGTTGGTCAGTTGGGAAACCATTATTATCAGGTTTCCCAAAACTCAATGGCTATGATGCTAAAGAAAGGGGATCACCACACAAAATAGCTGTTTCTTCCCATGAATACCACAAAAAACATTGTTCATGAAAGAATTGTTGGAGTATAAAAAGTGCCATGGGTGTGCACAAAAAATAGGAAAATCCGCGAGAACGTGCACATGGATGTGGTCCATTTTTGCGCTTGATAGAAAATAGATTTTCATACAGAATATATGATGTGGAGACCTAGGGTAGACCTCCAAATATTTATAGGTGCAGACCACACCATTTATACATGTGGAAGTTGTTTCCATGCCCAAATAATGTTTTTTAGCAAACCGACCTAGTGCTTTTCTAACATTATGTGTTACCCTCATAATATGTCCATTAGGTCACCTTAAACTCGAATTTTGAGGGTTGGAATTTATTGATGCTAAATTTGGGATATGTCTTGGAGTGGGTACAATTAAAAGAAACCAAATGCATTTGGAAGAGAAACTTCCAATTCTGTGATGCCAAAAGGTGTTGTGTGAATGATATCATGTGTGAGCATAATATTCCACACAGTGTGAAAACCCATGTGTGCCCAATGTGACGTCAAATGAAGGTTTCCACATCAACCAACCACAATCTCAGAATGGAACTATTGGACAAGAGATATAGCATGCATGAATGTTTCCCATTAGAGTGCAAAAACATGCACTCATAATGAAGAATCAATGGGATCATTTCAGGGAGACCTTCTAAAAAACCATCCAAGGAAAGGGTGTGAAGGAATAATGTCTAACACGCAAGATTCCCCTAAATATGAAAAACCATCCATTCCCAATGAGAATTCAAATGGATTATTTTTTTCTTCCTTCTAGGTTTTTGGGTATAAATAAAAGCATAACCCCCCCCCCCAATCAAGGAAGGTTATATAAAATGACCAACGCTATGCGACACAAAAGATACCTCTTTTATGTCCTTGGGAATAACACAATGGACTTAGGGTTTTGGATCTCCTGGGACTAGTCACCCAGGGTTCCTCATTTAGATGGGATCTCTTGGGCTTGATCCTTATACATTTCCTTTTACCCTAAGTCTTTTTTGTGCAAAATTTCCCTCTTTCACACATGTTTGTCCCTGCATCGGACCTGTTTTCTGTGCATCACACTAGTTTTCATTCAATAGCTCTATCTTTCTTGTAGACTCTCATCATACGCACTCCCCTCTTAACGTACTCTAGGTGTTTTCCTCTCCCTAAAGAACCATTTCGAATCTACTCTTATATGTGGCACCCTTTTCAAACACATGATTCTCCCATACGCCCCTCCAGGTTTGTACGAATTGATTATATGGTCCCTTGGGTAGTGGAACATATTTCATTTAATATCCTCATGATTCTTCTCATATACATGTTGATAGATATTAATTCTTACCATAGCCATGATAATGAGAGACCCTCAATGTATCACACCAAAACACCTCCAATCCATTGCATTGTTGGTGCCTTACCTTCCCCAGTGGTCAAAGTACGCCAGTTATGTTAGTCCAATGTGTGAGGAGTGAACCCACCTCCTATGAGCTATAGGACGTGAAACTGCTAAGCACCAACGTTCTCATCACATGATGTTATAATGTATCCATTCCACGTGAAATACAATTGGGGTGCACCACCTAGGACATTCTCCATGCCCACTGGTATCCACATGAGTGAAATCTTTACCACATAGAATTATATCCTCTTTGATGGACTATCATCTCTCCGTGAGGGAAGGGAAACCATCTTGTTGTAATGTACTAACCTTTCATGTGGGATGTATCATATATTCTCCTCCTCTCTTCTTCCATTCAAAAAACTATAGGATAGATGGGCATCCGGATCATAGTTACCCCATCCCTCTCCCTCGGGGAATTGTGGCCATCAGGCCTCCATCCTGGAGAATGTCCCAACCTATAACCCACTAGGCCTATAACCATACATAAGCCCCTATTTCATCTTTTAGCTTCTAACAATGCATAATCCCCTCTCTATTCCTCTTGGATGAACATTTCATGATGTGATCATCATGAATTTTATTTCTTTTTTATTTATCACATTGTGCATGACTCATGTGGGCTTAGACCAAGCACTGGCCATGACATCCTCTCTGGACAGCCTTAGCATGTAATCCCCAAGCCCTCATTCCAAAATACATGGACTTTGATCATTTCCTTTTCCATGAAATGTAAATAGGTACTCTCAATGAGGTTCAAGACCAATATCTACCCATATCAGACCCTTCACGTCGGTTCAGCATCATCCCCCGTGAAGCTTAAATGTATTCATCTAAATTATGTGGACATTGACCCTTGTCTCTTTCCAAATATGGTATGTTGGAAGACTCCCTGATGTTCATGCCTACCTCCCATTGGTCCCATACCTTTCACGTCAGCCCACCCCCATCCAGCAAGATGTTATACTATACCCCCCTTTTTCATCCCGAATGTTGCTAAACTGTGTGCATTCAAACAAAATGGGTTTTTATCCCTATCTCCTAGGTAGGGTGCCTATGAAATCTCCCTGAGGATCAACTACATATTATTATAATTTCTTGCAATCCCCAACCGACGGTAAGCCTTTGTAGTCCCCGATTTACTGTAAGCTATTGCAATCCCCAACTGACTGTAAGTCATTTTATCCCCAACCAATGGAAAGATAGTGCACTCCCTAATCAAGAGTAAGCTTTTGTGGTCCCCAATTCCAAACGAACTATGTGGTTTTGATCCCTGTCCCCAGGATAGGGTACATAGGAAGCCTCCATGAGTTTAAACCCCAAACACTGGTAATCACTTGTGTCCCCCTGGTTTGGACCCACATCTTGGGTCTGTCCGAGCGGCGTCATGCCAACACGAGCTACTAACCATGTGTAAGACCCAGTATATTATCGGGTCGTTGTGTTATGTGTACACCCCAATTCTATCCCCCCATTCCGAACTATGTGGACTTTTATTCCCTATAACTAGGAATGTAGGAAGCCTCCATGAGGTTCAAACCCATCACTAATGTCTCATCCAGGTCCCTCCCTCAATCCCCCCTATGTTCAGGGATGATCAGGCCTCAACCCAAAGGTTCCATTTTCTCTAATCCCGTCAATGCATCCATTCTCATGGGCCTCCTCCATTGTTGTCCCATCGTCCAACCAATACATGATGACAGTGGTTCACTTCAGGGGGGATATGTTTGAAATATCTTTGATGAAGAATACTAACATAGTTGTCAGATTTGTCTTCATTAGACAAAGTGATTCACCTATCTAGTAGGAATATCATGTTCTCCCACCAAGGGATATACCCATCTGATTCACTCTTATTATTGTTCTGATCAGTTTAATCCATCTTCTCTAGACGTTAAACTTTAGGCATACCCTGTGTTAAACATGAGAAGCTGACTAAAACCTCATAGACATGTCTATGGCACATAATTCCATGCACTTGACGTGGGATGTCTTGGTATTATACACCCTTGAGAATCCATAATATAATGGGAAGAACCCAAACACATCATTGTTACAGCATCCAGACATGCCAACGATGTCCAATGTGATAACACACCCAACCGATGGTTGCTACAATGACCTGACCCCTTGGAATGTCCTGCCAAAAGCAGTGTAATTAATCAGAGTCCATGAAGACATGGCACTGGGGAGAGTTTATTGAACAACTTAATGATATTTATGGACGACTCAGACAAGGTATAACATTCTTGAGGAGGAATCCACATAAGGAGAGATGGAAATCACATCATCCCGTTTCGATCAAGGAGAAAACATCCTTGAATAAACGACAGATGCCACCCAAATTTGGAAAGTGAGAATGCGTGGAAACAAACCTGAACATCCCCTAATAGAAGGATGCACTCCAAGATCTATGCATCAAAAAACAAACACTGCCACGGAACTTTTAATATGCATTATCGACTAGACATACGTTGCACACAATACCAACTTGGAATACATTACATGCAACACTGAGTTTCTACAAATCATATTTTCGTATTATAACATTTTAAATAATATAATTATAAAATAGTTGTTAGACTTATTAATATGAACAGTAATAAAAAGTTCTCATATAATTTTTTATATGGTTTTACATAAATAAAACACATTGATAATAAGATATCTAATTTGTGGAAATCTCCTCATATTTTCAAAAATATTATTTTCTCAAATAAACTACATTTCATTTCCTTATATGAAAAATAAAAATAAAAATAATAAAAATATTTAAAAATATAATTTTATAAAAAAATAATATTATTTGAATTTATAATGTCAAAATTATCATATGGTGAATTTTTTGTCTTCTTTTAAGAAACACAGTTTTTGGATGAATTTAGAAAAACACTAAATATTAATTCAACATTGGATTTTTGTATTACTTATTACTAAGGAAATTTATATTTTAAATTCCATTAAAAATATTTATTAGATATTATTTTTATAAATTAATCCAATTTAGGTAGTCCTAATTAATTTCATATTGAAAATAGGTTTAAAAAACATAGTAACTTTTTGGTGTTTTTTACATCAAAACCTTGAATTATCATGTTGTCAGCATGATTAAATTTTAATTAAAATCATCAAACTATTGGATTGGAATATAGAAAATTAGTTCCATATTTTTAATAAAAAAAATATAATTTCTTCCAAGGTCATCTTATTTTTGTCCAAAAAATATGACTAAATGTTATACAACATAATTACAATGATTATGAAAAAATTAGGTTACATAATACTAAAAATTAAATAAAAAATGTAGAATAACATCAAAACATGTCAAGGAGAAATTTTTTGGTAATATTTAAAGGCTTTAATGCCTTTTATAAACTTTGTAACATTACTGGTTCCACCTGACATGGTAATTACATAGGTGGAATTCCCTTTTAAAATATTTGCAAGAGTCCACTCCTTCACTATAAATGGAATCCTTTCCTCTCACATACTCACACCACTAAATCTAGTAGGGATCAACCTATATCTTCCCAAATATATCATAGAAATACCTAACCAAAATCTATAACAATCTCTATATTTATAAAGCAATAGAAATAGAACATTGGTTAAAACTAAAAGGAGTTACCCCAAGAAGAGGTAACATCCTTCCCCAAGCTCCTTTCTTTTATTTTCATTAGGCTCCCCCTCAACACTCCTAATTCCATTATTATATAATAACAAATGTATCAAAAATATAATTATATGCTGTTATTTTAATGTTTATCCTTACAGATACATTCACATCCTTCTAATAGGCCAGGAATATGTAATTAACATGAACGTGAATTACCCCCTAACTAAATGATGATTGTTCAATTTCCCTTTACCTGCTTTCATGGAAAGTAATTAAGATGGGAATGATATTTATGTACAATATATATGATATTTATTATGTATTTAAGCCTTTATAAGTCATTTAAAACATATATATTTATGCTTTCTATTGTTAGAATATACGATAATTTCATTTGAGAAACTGTGGACTACCGCCCCATCAAAACAATGTGACTCGTTCAAAATATACCTGGAATGTAGTAAAGATGGTTTCAGTGAAAATATATGATATATAAAAAAATATAATTATATTATATATATATATACATATATTTTCTTTCTTTCTTTCTATCAATATTAAAATAAAAATTGAAACAACATTCATTCGTATGTACGACCTACTGTACCCATGAACCATGTATTTCATTTAATAATTATATATTCACAAGATAACTATAATAAAAATATAATAAATATAAATGTTATATATCTTATGGGTTATATTTTTAAAATCATTATATATTTATAATTACCAAAATATATATCAATTTAAGGAACATGTGAAAAACAAAGAGAATAATACCCAAAGCGTATCCTCAACATAGAATTTTTATTAAGAGGGTAATATAAATCCATAATAATACAAAATATAGTATTATATATAATAATATTATTGTGTAAAATATTTTTGATTAACATAAATTTTTTATATAGTTGTTTTGTATGATTAATATGAGAGTTAAGACACACGGTATGTGAATTGCATCTCACTTTTTATATCTATAAGTTACATGCCCGTATCACCACTCTATTGCTTTCTGAAGTGTATTTACATAATATGAATTTCTTATATGATTATTATAGTTAAATATATGTGGTTTTAAATATAAATTCTATGATCTTTCTTTCATGTGTTTTATGTGTCAAGAGTTACCAAATTCGTAGAATTGTTTTTTCTCAATTTTCCTTCATTGAGACACATGTCTTCTTATAAACCTAAATTAATTTTCAAGATGTAAATACTACCATATTACATGATATATCACAAATTTCATTATTATAATGATATTTTATGTTTCAAGAATTTTCAGTTTCTTAAATGGATTTTATGATTCCATGAAAACATGGGGTCAAATTTTATTGAAATAATCACATCATTTATAGAGATTGATTATGATTAGGTTCTCATTGAGAACATTTTGGGATATATCTCTTAAGATAACAAATCAATTTTAATATATTATATTTATTTAGGATATATCATAATATTTATACCATTTATTCACAATTTGGTACTTAATATTATTATGAAAATGGTTTTAAGGTAAATCTAACCATATTTCTCCCTTCAGTCATAAATCTATTTTCTTTCAAAAACCCTGTTTCCAAGAAAAAGAAAACAACCTTTTTAAGGAAAATAAATTTTAAAAATATTTTATTCATTTCAAATATTCCATTAGATGTTTTCAATGATCATATCCAGGAAAAACGTATTCAAAATGATTTTTGTTTTAAAATTTAATTTCCAATATAGAAAAGATATTTTACTCATTTATATTTTTTAAAAATAATTTAAATTTATTTCTCATATAAGATGAAATAAATTGGTGTTAACCAATCCATTATGGGGAAATGAGTCAATATTAACATTCATATTCATTATATGAATGGATTATTTTTTTTATAGAATGATGATTATGAATCCTATATTCATTTACGAGTTAAATTATTACTAAAACCTCTTCTTTTCATGGGTTATGATTTTGAAAAAATTATGAAACATGTATATTTTTCCACCAATTATATTCTGATTAAATGTTTATAATACCCATTTCATTTAATGTTCTATCATATTATGATATATTATTTTTGAAAATATATATATTATTTAATTGTGAGATGTGTGGGTAATTTATGTCCCTCTAATGCATTGGGTAATGATTTTTATCCCTTGAGATAGACTACGATGGTCTTCGGAGTGTACCTTGATTACTAAGATGCTCATGGTAGTGAACTGTGACTACCAAAATGGAATTGTGAGTAAACTTATGAATATATGATGGTTTTGGGAGTGAACCATGAATACTAATATGTAATGGGGAGTGAACTCATACTACTTTGATGGTTATGAGTGTAATGGCATGACTAGTATGGAAATCAAATTATATGCTTGTGTTTTTTCCATAATTCCCTATCTTATTCAAATGTTATTTATTCATGGATTATGTTCATTAATTCTCGATAGTTAATTTCATATGAACTACTATGACTTCTTTCACGATTAATGTTTTAAATATTATGATATGCAGTGTACAGTCCTCTACTGTAATATTTATGTCCTCATACCCCTACACTCATGTTTATGCTTACATGTCTCCATTTAATAACCTTAATTAACTGATGATATCACCCCCTTTAATGTTTCCTTTCCCAGGTTATGATGATATGTATTTTGTATGA
Organism: Viscum album; assembly: GCA_963277665.1. Taxonomy (NCBI): domain Eukaryota; kingdom Viridiplantae; phylum Streptophyta; class Magnoliopsida; order Santalales; family Viscaceae; genus Viscum; species Viscum album. Next base: position 1,899,737,526 of record OY728145.1, read on the forward strand.
TGTGTCTAATAAGCGTTATATTAATAAAGAACATAGAGGTACATCATGTTGTTAAACTATATACTAGTGTTTATGTTTCCATGTTTCCAAAGGCACTACAATAATACAGTCATTGGGTATCTATTTTTATAATGTTTTATGTATTATGAAATTTGTTTGTATGTTTTATATATGAAAAGTGATGGACACTATAAGAACACAATTCATCTTGATGCATCTACCACTCCTAAAACTCTAACCATTATACAGGGCCACATCACTTGGTCCTTAAAAAAACATGATTCTATATACTGGGTCATTGGGGACCTAAAATTCTTATTTCCATGTTGGTCTTCTTAGACTATGTCATGCCCCATGGTCAGTTGCAACTTTTTCCACTCCAACGCATGAAATCCTCACTTTTCCTACCTATAAACTCCATAATATCCCTCATCCAAAATCCTCCCTTTGATAACACTCTACCACATCCCCCACCAACCAATTATTCCTCAATAAGGGGAGATTGATAATGTGTCCCAAAACATACCTTATATTGGCCTAGGGTTTGTGAATGTTACATATATTTTAAAAACAATTAATGAAATGGGAGGTATTCAACTCTATATAAAGAAAGTATCAAGAGATAAGATAAATCAACTGGAAATAAATCAGATAAATATATATAAAAATATAACAATATCCACCCAAAATTGATGTATAAATAATGAAATTAATGGTGAAAGTGGTCAATCTAAATAAAAAAAAACAAAGTAATATAAGTGATTAAAAATGTATGCAAAGGTCTGAGTTGGTAATGTTCGTCAAATTCCATGATGTCCTCCTATAAACATAAAATGAGATTTATATAATTGTGGTCATCATACATGTATACATAGTGGAAAAACAAAAGTTTCTTTTGTAAATTTTAAAAAAAATAATAAATCTGTGAGAAAATAGTAGAACTAAGATAACCTATATAGGAATAAAAAAAATCATCCTCACCAAGGTTCAATCACCAAATTATGTATCCAAGAATAACAGTGTAATATGATTCCTTTCAATGAAGTGTACCTTATTGTGCATTCCCATGGATTTTACACTCACAAACCCTAACATCATAGGTATGAGAGCTCCCACCTCTTTTGAATAACATAAAATTAAATTCCACATAACGACACTTGGCCCATCACATCACATCACATCACATCTCCTCTCACAACCAGGATAGTATGGTATCATGAACATGAAGGACATAAATATCATTCCATCCTCCAACCTTGCATGACCCAACTATAATCCTAATCATCACATCTCATCCAAATACACTTGATCCATCAAATATCACCACATCACATGTAGATAATATAAATTTTGAATTCTATACATCACATTGAATTTGAATCTCTAACCCATAGAAGAGGGATAGGGGAAGAGTATGTAGCTATCAATTTATACCCCACCAATATGTTGGGGACCCCCAAAATATATCATTATCTATATTTTTGGGTCTCATCAGATGATTCTCAACAATGTTTGGGTGCTTCGATAAATCACAAAGAAATACAATTTATATATAATAGATACCTACATTCTCAGTGGAGATTGAGGATCAACAAGAGCGGGTCTTAAGTGGACGTTTTCTACCTCTGGTGCGCATTCTCTAGCAGCACAGGAATGTCCATGAGAGAACAATGGAGCAGGAGTCTCAGATGAGTGCTCAATAACCCCTTTTTCCCTTAGTTGGAATTGTAGCTTACATGGATGTAAAGCCCTATGGTGGGGAGAATGTATATGCCTAGAAATCCCAGAGAATTGTTTTTAATACATCGGATTTTTAGGAGTTCGTATAAGTTTACGTCACTTTATTACGAGGCCCTGTGTGCCCGGAATCAATTTTTGATGTTTTGTTTGGGTACATTTAGTAAACGTACAATAGGGTTTTTAAAAATTTTGAACCAGTGCTCAGAATAAAAATCTGATAGCACCATTAAACTCACAGCGCCGGTATTCACTTAAGAAGACTTTCACTTTGATAGTAGTGAGTCGAGGATAAGAGTTAGTTTTTGGGTTTTCGGGTGGCCTAATAAAATAATATAAGCTCACATTATTTTATTGTTAACCTCCATGTAGAGGTTGGGTGGTGAAATCCTCGTCGTGGGAGTTGGAGGTGGGACCACCACACCTTAACCTCCTTTGGGATGTTATGATGATGGGGCCCACCCGAGCATAACCTCTCGTGAGAGCTTATGACGCAGGGACCACACGAGGCTTAACCCCTATTAAAGGAGGAGGGTAAAACCTCCTAAACTATCCATTAATTGGGGAGAAACCCCTTGACCTTCTCCACCTTAGTGGAGCCAACTCCACTTTAATTTAATTTGTTCCACCTCTCAAGCATTAATTAGCTAAAGCCACTTAATATAAATCTCCAATTTGAATTATTATCCCAACTCCACCCCCTTAATTAAATGAGTCAACTCTTTTAATTAAATCACTCAATTTGAATTTACGCCAACGAACATAGTAGATCCTAATCTGTTATTTGGATATGATTTTATTTTAGCTGGATTTGAGAGAAAAGAGGAAATTGGGATAAATATTGGTAGAAGACTTCTTACAAAGAACACTTCCAATAAAGAACACCACTGAAAACGAAGAAAGACCCTCCTCGAATTTCTTACATGGAACCCCCTTTGACGTGGGACGTCTTCAACCAATCTTCCCACATCATCGTCACTAACGAAATGATGCACCAGCATGGATTGGAAATGTGTGGTAGACATGCCGAATGACGACAACATCTTGTTCTTCATGTGACTTCATCATCGAGCAATGATCAAAGGTAGGGGTTTACCTTGTTTATTATTCCTTTCATTCCACTCATCTTCATTTAAGAAGAATCAATGCGATGTATTGTAAACAATTTTTGTTCAACTTTCATTCTCTTTATTGAACCAATTAATATCATCCCTAAACGCGGAGGGTGCAGGCCAAACTAACATGGACAAACTCCCTCCGCCGATCTCTTTGTGAAGATTCATTCAGCATGGAGAAAAATTGGCAATGAAGCGATGAAGGTGCCAATGACAAAGTCCATGATACTCGCGGCCTATGGGATCTGTGCCGCCCCCTCAGCATCCCGCACCATCTCTAGCCGAGCCCGTGCACTGCCTCTGCCCAAAAGGCCTACCTGCGAGCCCCGCCGGCCTCCCCCAGCACTGTCCACTCCCCGCAGGCATCCCACACGCTGCTTGTGTCCCACCGTCCTCCCCACGCATAGCCTGTGCACCCTGAGGCATGCCCCCCTGCTACCCTCGCACCCCAGTGGTCTGCCCGTGCACTGTCCGCGGACCGCCCGCCTCTCCACGCCCTCACAGATAACTGCAGCTTGCCTGAGTGCTACTTGCACGCGCCGCCGGCCAGCCCGCACGCTGCCTTCCCCCATGCGCGGCACGCCCGTGCCCTGCCCGATGCCCCGTTGTCCCGCCCACACGGCCTGCCTACCCCCTGGCTCTCGGCTGAACCAGCCGAGCTGCGCCGACCACCCATGCCGGCCCACAGCATCCATCGCGGCATCTCTGGCCAAACCAGTTCACCTTTCCAGGACAAGTCTCTCGAGGCGCGCCCCACATGGTGCTAGCGGAACCGGCCTCATTCTCCAGGCCGAGCCACCTACGTGGAGTCCTTCGGGCCGAACTGCCCCTGCAGTCCGCTGGGCAGGGCCCAACGGACCGAGCTGAACATAGTGGCCTGAACCACCCAACGGGCCGGGTCTTACACGCTGGGTCTGACCGGGTCCGCCCATCCTGGGTTGGTCTGAGTCGGTCCGACCGGGTCAAAACATGCCCAGTCCCATTACAGACATTGTTACTTCCTTTGGCTGTATAATTGGCACTAGATGACCGTTTGATGAACTGTTAGAGATGCTGGTTTTAATTGAGCACAACGGTACCTTTGAGTATACCCAATAAGAGTTCGAAGTAATTTTGAGATATGTTCAGGTTGGATTGTACCCGAATCCAACAGATCCCCCTAGACAAAAAGGCTAATAACTCACAGAAAGGGAATCTTATTGACTCACCGTCTCTTGCGTTGAGACATTTTCGACATGCCGGACCATTGAGATACTTTTATGTGGGACTTCGTGATAGTTGGAGTATCGACCTGTAGCTCGTGTATCAGAACCTCCCGGAGATGATCGAGTGGAGTACGAAGACCTAATAGATAGGTGAGACCTGAAGACTGCTTGACCGATTCGACTCAGAGTAATTCAAATAGCTTAGTTGGGGGAGAACCTGATAGTTGGTGTCAGAACCACGGTAGAGGAGCACCTGGTAGTTGGTGGCAGACCTGCGGTACTCGACAGGAGGAGTACCCTTATAGGCTATTAGAGGGAGTTCATGGTTGTTGGTTGTAGACCCATAGTGGGGAGTGCCTCTCTGTGTGCTCCACAGACCCACGGTACTCGATAGGAGGAGTACCTCAGCAGTCCAAGGTTAGTGGGATGCTCCTGGTAGTTGGAGGCATTCCCACTATAATCGATAGAGGAGGAGTTCTCGAGTAGGTGTGGTTTCGACATTGTGAATAAAAAACATGGATGAGCTGAGTCAGTAACTTTTGTGTTTACCAAATATTGAGATTAATTACTTGATAACATATGTATATGTATGGGAATATAACTAAGTGGGGTCATCTGTTGATTTCATAATTTGTGGTTTATCCTTGTTGGATTTTGTGAGACCTTGAGGGTCTCGGGGTCCCTAATGAGTATCGTTATACTCACCCCAGCACGGGATATTCCCACACCTTGTTGTGTTGGTTGCAGATGAAAGACAACGCGGACTGAGGGTGAGAGTAGCAGTACTGGACGACACCCAGAGGTGGTCCCCATGGCGTGACGGTACACGGAGGAGACGGATGGATGCGGAGCACTGTGGAGTCTATCTGTACCTACCCTTCAGGTGGGATTCTCTAGAGGACGTCCCGATAGATGTTTTAATTTTCATCAGTTGGACTTGTTTTTTGGTTGTACTTGTACATTACAGTTGGGATTTTATTTCCGACCCCTTTTAGATTTCATCACTCATTTGTATATAGGTTTGCTTATTGTTTTCCATCCAACTTGTACTCTATTGTTTGTTTTTACAATTTATAAAGGCAATGCCTTCCCAATTTTATGGATTTACGCCTTTGGTGCTAGTCTCCTGCCCTTGGACTATGGAAGGCGAGCTTGGGGTTGCCATGGTACGGGCCCTAGGGGATAGGTTATAATAGTCACAGACATATGCTCTTTCTTCAGACTAAATAAATCAATTTTGGGATGAATTCTGAACATGTTTGTGTAAAATTGTTTATAAAACAATTCCATAAATCCTTCCCACGTCATACCCTGGTCCTTTCTCGCTTGGACAACCATATCCCAACACAAAAGAGCAAGATCCTCTGGCTTATGTGTTTCAATCTTTACAATCAAATCTACCGATGTCCCTAGGAATTTGAAAATTCTGTTCATTCTGGACAGCCACAACTCTACCCTTTTTGGGTCTGAATCAACCATAAAGATGGGTGGATCCAACTTTTGAAACTGAGTTTCATAATCAATGTGCATTGGGTCTTACTCTCTATTCACACTTATCTTAACATGGAAATCTTTCACTATACTCTAGACTAACTGTTGGTTCACCTGGGGCTCAAGTGCAACCACGTTCTCATCATCCACTTCCGGTTGGTCTCTATGATGCATACCCGATGCCATTTATATAAATAGAAAAAAAAACAACTATGAGTCTCACATCCGTAGACATCAAGAATTCCTATTTCAAATCACATTACACAACACTATCACAATGAGGATTTCCACCTTTCCACATTTTCCACGTTTCACCATTTTTGAAAACCAAACCATTTTAAAAATGCCAAATGTATTCACATTACAATTTCACACATCTGAAAAACCATTTCTAAATAATACACATAAATCATTATGCCTAATGAAATATGCATCATAGAGGGAAGTCATTTATACTATATATTCCATGCACATCTCATTGGCCACACCCACTACAATGAGATTTCCAATGCCTATAAGTGTCTCCAAAACACTTTTTTCCTAACACCCAGGTGACTTGAATTTCAGCATAAAAGTGTTTTGTACGTCCTTTTATGATATAAATTCCATGTTCTGACATTCCTATGCCTTTCTACCATCCCTAATCAAGGAATATACCATCTCTTAGATACCACTTCTAACACCCCGCCCCTAAATCACTGGCTTTAAAAGGCGGTGGGGGTTACATGGCCTTTAGAGATGTTCCCAGGGTGCCAAAGGCTGGAAATAAATTTTGAGGGCCTCAAGAAAAAATTGTGGAATGATTTTACCAAAAAACCGACCAAAATATCCACTAACAGCCACTATATGATGCATTTCAATAAAGCATACAAGCATGTATTCCCAAAATATATTCTAGTTGATCCACAATACAACCCAAAACCAATAAAATCCAACACGATATCAGAGTACTATGAGAAAGACTAAACAAGAGACCAAAAATAATCCAAGACACACTCCACAACTCCACCCCAAGCTCATTTCACCTAGCACCACCACATCTCCCAAGCATCACCACGAACCACTATCAATGATATGCCTTACCTTTACCTGTGTCTCAGAATACGAAATCTGCAATAGAACCAATGTTCCAAATATGGGCGTGAGTACTAATAATCAGTAGGTTTTCCATAAATGAATTCCCTACACAAGCCACCAGGATAAAACCGTTAGCACATTTATATAAAGCAGATTATATAAAATAATCACAAGTGAAACCATTAATATAATCCAAACATAAAATTACCATGACATGAAACCCAAGAAAAATACTAACAAACATGCCACAATCCATTTCATCATTTCAAATTATCACAACAATTTCCATCTAGAAATGCAATGCACCACACATGGTTCTACAACCCTATAGTGGTATAACAATCATAGCAGCACTTCTGTCCAACCTGTTTCTTCCTTCCAAAATTTAGAGGCACCTCTCATCCAATTACCATTGATGGTGTCCCTTCCATCCACTACCAATCCCATTATTATAGTGGTACTTACCACCCACTACCACAATACATTCAAACAAGCCATAACCTTGCATATAACCCGCCGATGTCACCGAACTATGCAATTAATCACTTCAATTACATGCTGATCCACTTCAATAAATAAAAAATTTATTGAAAATATCATTCCATGCTTTTTACATGCCAATTACCATTTCAATAAAACAACCACCTTATTTAAAATCTATTTCACAATCCATCTAAATTAATTCAAGAAAACAACCCATTTTAAAATCACAACAATGTAATTTTACCCAAAAACCATTTTCTTTCAAAAAATATAGAAAAAAACACCAAAGGGATTTCCAATAAATTTCTGACATCAAAAACACAAATAATTTTAGGCAAAAAAAATTAATTGTAACCATGCTTCAAGTTCTAGAAAAGTGTAGTTGAGGGAGAAGCCACATATCTTTAGGGTTCTGACGAAATCGACCCATAACTATCATGTTTCCTCTAATCCGGGGAGCGCACCACCGAAATCACTCAACATCCCCTTCCGTAACATCCAAAAGTCTTAAAATCAACACCCAAGGAAACCTAATCCCTAGATCTTCACACAATGGGTGTAGATCTAGAAAACGGAGAGAGAGATATGTTGATCTAGAGGGAAAAATGAAATCAATAGGAAAGACTTGCCTAGAAGAAGCGACCTTCAAAACACCTTGAAACCACTTTGATTTTCTTCCAAAATGTGCTAAGGAGCTCCCCCAACATCTGAAAACCGGAACCCCCCCCCCCCCACCCCCGTGATCCATGAGTGGGAGGAAGAATGAGGGAAAAATGGGAAATCACGAGTGGATCGGGACTTAAAAACCCAAACATTAAGTGGTCAAATTGTTACCCCGAACGGTTTGAAAAACCGTGCGCCAACCGTATGGTTGACACTTTCTCACCAAGGGACTTGGCACGACTATCCTGCACGGTCTGAAAAACTGTAATCTGGTAGAGTGGAGGCCACTGTATTGGGTGCACGGTTTCCTAGGCTGGCCGTAGGGTTTGTTCAGACCGTGATCCCCTGCACAACCTCCATAACTGTAAAGCTTTTTTTCAATAATTGTCAAATCATCAACATACCACTTCAAAAAAACAAAAATTAACCAGAACAAGGGTCACATACCTAAAATAGGGGGTACAATAGAGGCATTCCTAGTTTGGATAGATGTGAAAATGAGTAGGATTTTCAGGTCCGGAGGAAATTGAAAGTATGAGAGGGGAGTGATCAGAGATACAACGCACCAAATGCATCCCTCGGGTAATACGGTATATAGATATGACATGATGGTTTGAAAATCCTTGATCCAAGTAGCTCCACGACCTCTGATTCCCATGTTGGTTTTCACACCACTTGAAATTGTCACATGTGAATCCATGATCCATAAGCCCCTATACCTCCATCATGTGGGAGAAAAAAAGCATTGCATGATGATTGAAAGTCCCACACCCCTTCTTATCCTCTAGATCTAAAATGGTATTGATGTCCCCCATAAATTAAACATGGGATGTTTCTATGATCAAAATCATTAATATCTCCCCACAGAGGTTACCTTTGATGAGAATCACAGCTTGCATAGAAAAAAGAAAAATATGTGTGTGAAACATGGGAAACCTCCTCCGTGATGAACTGGTCCCCCACCCAAGAGAGATTGATAGATGACCTCTGATTATAAAAATTCCGTATGTACTTGTTTTCTTGTTCAACATGAATTAAACAATTAAATTTAATTTTCCTAGAAAACATAGTGATTCTACCTAATGGTTACTTGTGCTCAAGGATGGTTACGATACAGAACTTGTATCTAGAGATCTCTAAGGTTACGAAGTCCATTTTAATGAGATCTCCAATGCATTGGGTATTCCATTAGAGCATAGAAGTCATCGAGTGAAGATGGATTTGGGACTGTCCCTAGATTTCATGGCCCTGTCAAAATGTGATGATACCTGCCCCTTTAGTTTCTTGGATTGAGATCGAGTACATACACTTTTTCTTTCAGGCTTGAGCAAGATAGAAGGGATTATACAGACATGCATCCTAGAGAAAAATATGTTATTGGTACCCTAGGGATATTGAGTCACCCTTGGCTTACAATCATCCTTCAATTTGAAATCTCCCACTGTTGGATCTAGGAACTGATCTGATTCAGAATGAAGCTAAGATCGCTAAAAAGAGAATCTGAAAGGCACTATTTCTAAATACCATTATGATGGACGAAGATCACTACGAGGAATCTCTATATCATTTGGGTGGATGTGGGAATAGTTTATATAATAGGGAAAAGAATTATAAGGGATAAGAAGCTACAAACATGTTGAGACATACCACTCAGGTAAAAGCGCATCGAGTCTCTGCATTGCACTTTGGCTTCCTCATGTTTGGATCAGAAGGATACAGTAGGTCTGCAACCCCCTATGAAGCCATTAAAGCGTCCCCAGGAGTTGGAGACACATTTTTAGTTCTACCTGAAGGGGAAAAAACAAGAGGAGATAACTAAACACTAATTTTTTTTATTATCAGATCTAGTCAATAAAGGCCACCTTACCAAAGACAATGATACACTTCCAAGGAGATCCCATAAAGAATGAAATGGGAATAGAATCTTGGGAAAACAATAAAATAGATGTCGTAAGACTTGAAGAGTGAGTCATCCACACGAAGATCAATCTTATATGCATCTGGCAGAGTGAGATCCAGTTCCACATAGATACGGGCCATTGAAACCCATGCATAGAATCTAGTATGGATATCAAAATAGAAGAAGCCTCCTTGAGAGTCTCCAATGTATGGCTTTCATTTTGAACCGGAAGAGGGTTCCTCAAAAGACTTATACATAGATTAGAAAGGGGGTTATATCTCCCCCGGTGAGAATCCATATACTACTTGGAAAGGTTGAAGTTACATTGATTCCTAGAATAAGGAGCCTTACACCACCCGTGGATAAAATCCCACTGCGATTCAAGGACAATTCCAAAGGGTTGATAGTGGAGCATGGATATCTTTACTAGAAGGAGAAGAACCAATAAACCCATGAAATGTTGAGAAGCTGCCAGAGAGGAATATGATGCTACAAAAAGGGATATTTGGGTGAGATGTAGGACTATTGAGGCCTCCATGAAAGCTACAGTATGAACTTATATGCTGATCTGAGATCCCATGTGCGATGATCGTGGTCTAATTCTGAAGACCATATGAAAACGGGTTTACATCCAGATGAACCGTAGAGATCATCTTGAAATGAGGAACAATAACTGAGGCTATATGAGGGAGTGTAGGGTGGAACAGAAGGTGCTTGCACCTGATTCGAATCCCCGCACACTATGGAATCGTGCATGGAAACTGGCGTTGAGTGGCTGCAAGATGATCCAGGATCAATGTGAAGTGGTCCCCAGAGGACCAACACTGACCAGATAAAAGAACCCGTAACACTTGACTATTTTTAAGAAATGTTAGGCGCATGTAGCACATACTCTTGATCCTGAGAAGAAACCATTAAAACCAACACACAAACATCAATAACATTTTTCAAAAATTCAATGGCTTTCAAAACTACATGGGGTAAAATCAGGATATATTATGAAAAGTGTGACATTTTTGTTCTAGTATGAAAATAAACATGTCATAAGGGGATAAGTTATTTAAATATAATTATAAAAATTGGTAATAAAATGTGTAACAGTAATTATCATGAATAATAAGGCATGATATAGGTTGATAATAATAACATGGGAAATATTGAAAAAACATAAAATACTGCATCATACACATAGGACATAGATAACTGCCAAGACATCATGACGTATAAAGTCTTATAAATTATTTAGTTTCACATCTTTCCCCAACATGAAATATCATGATACAAAACATTACCCAATTCATTGGTGTGCTATATAATTTCATTTGGAACGCTCACATTTATTTCCTTCCCATGCTAACATGTGCCACACAGATAATAAAACATTGATTCATTTATCATCACATTTTATTCTAGGAACATGGATATTGGAATAAAGGCATGTATTTTAAAATTCAATTATATATACAATTATATACAAATAGGAACACCTTTTATAGGAATTGGTTATGGTATTCAATTCATAGTTGTTTTGGTATATAAAATCGATTTGAAATTTCAACAACATTACAACATCAATTTGAAAATAATTATATTATTTGCTGTGAGATAAAAGGGTCTCTCATAATTAGGATATAAAATAAAAATTCATATTGATATGTAAATAAATATCCAAAAAGTAGGAATTCAAAGGATAATTTATATGATAATAAATAAACATTAATAAATAAGAGAAGGTGATGATCCCTTATTTTAGTGTGTGACTCTAAATTCATTGGAGGGGATTTTTGAGAGATTGGGGGAACCATGGGAGAACTCTAGAGAGTGGAATGAGGAGTTCGTTCATCCTCTAATTATTTTCAGTTAAGTTGAACGGATTATGTTGGGTATATAAAGGAAATGATCGGGGATTTCATTATTATTTCCCAAATAATGGTTTTTGACTCTAAATAATAAAATAACCAAGACCAGAATACAACCAAAGGTTTATAAAACTTTTATCCAGAAAATGTGAGTGGGTTTAATTAATTTATAAGGATAATGTAAGAGAATATTAAAATAAAATCCTATCATAAGTGTAAGTGAGTCATACTATTAAATAATTGATTTTAAAATCAGAAAATATATTAATGGTTTTGGAGGACTAATAAATGTATTATATATTTTAAAAAATAAACTTATAATCAAATTATTATAAAGGTAAATCATGGATCTAATTTATAGTATTTTCTACATCACATTTGGGTCATTATTATTTCATAATACACAAATAATATTTATAGTGTGTCAAATGTTTAGCAGAAATTTATGTTGACTCAGAAAATTACGAAAAATTAACCGTTTGATAATTTCGGAACAATGATTAAAAAAATAATATTAATTTGATCTAAATAGTATTCCACACATATTAATTTTCACCTTTAGGATAATAATTAATATTTAATGAAACTGATGGATATTTGACAACAATATTTTTTGAACAGTTATAAAATTTATATTTAACATCATCAAATTACAAGATCATTTATATATAATAAAAAATTTATTAATATTGTTATATTAAAATATTATTTATTTCAAAAATCTGTAAATTCATCAAAATAAATTCATTACATTAATTTTAACATTACCTAAAATATTATTATTTTTTATATAGTAAAAAAATAAATATTATTTATAAAATATTACTAACAGGTTGAAAATTTAATCATTATTCTATAAAAATAAAATTCATACTCATTTTACTAGATTATGCATAAATATGACATTAATACATGAGGAAACACTCTAAGAGTATGGTGAGAAATGATGAGACATTCATGTGGTGGTACAACGTACTGGGTTTGGGTCTTGATTTCGATGAGCTTGAACTTCTCCCATAAATGATATCACTCATTCTTAAGTTGTTGGAAAATATCCTGGGATTAGTCATGGTAAAATCCTAATGATTCTATATCCCACAAAAGCTATGATGATGGGATTCATATGGTACAACTCTATTGGCTGAGGTTATCACATCCAATTTTTGTGTTAATTAGATTTGTTAGAACACTACATTTAAACTAATAATGTTATCACAATTCAACGAATATTTTTTCAATATAAATGATTCATACTGATCATTTAATTGTGACAGGATAAAATAAATGCAATGATGTTCATATTCTTTCAATAACTGTATTACATAATGAGTCATTTATCTAAATAACCAAGGAAATTTTATTTCTCTCCATTCAGGTCACTACAATATCTCCTCTTAAAGAATTTCTCTCCATATTTTAATTACCCAAACAAAAACTAGTGATACTAACTATTTTTATCACTTCCTATATATCCCACATCACTTCATCAAACTTATGGTTCCTTCGCAATACTTTTACTCTGTACATTGTCTTATTTCGTAGAACATTGATCTAATATCTTCACTGCAAGATCTTTATATGAGATATCATACTCCAATGGTACAACATTTGTATTGAGTACCTGAATGCGGTCTAGTATGTACTTAACCCAAATTGATACTTAGAATACATAACGTACTTAAGATAGGTTAGGTGGGAGTGGTAGTCAGTAGGCCCTTACTCTGATGAGATCTATTATCCCAAAGAGTAGATTTTTGTTAGACTAAGAATTAACTTCTTACAAAATCTCATCACATATTTCAATGGAGATATGTGTATGAATACTATAACTCACGCATCATATTCAAGGTCTCCCTGATGATTGTCATCATAGATCATCTATCGACTCAGAGTTGCTATTATGTATTAGTGAATAGTCATAACATTTTCCCCCTTTTACATGACCAATTCCGAACCTAGTAGTTTTAATTCACTAACATCATTCATACATGATGCTTTTCCTAACCACGTCTCATAATGGGATTTATGTGGAGAGATTTAGAATATAGAGTGGAATATTTTTTTTGTAAGATAACTTGACCAAAGGAATATTGTGGTCCCATCATCCTTTGAAGCCAATTGATCATGATATAAAACTATACTCAACATTCTTGATATTCCACAATCATTGGCCTTTAATTTGAATGTCATTAGTTGTTCTAATTTTCAACATCGTATTCAGATCCTATTGGACACTCTTCTATAACAAAATGGTGAATTTTGTATCTCAATCATATATAATCGATTGTTGTGTCCCATAAATCCTCACAACTACTCTAATGTTTGTCCTTCGAAGTTTATTGAGTGATAATTCCTACTAAATCATTATTATGTGTGCATTATATAAAATATAACTTCCCAAAAACAAATATATAATTCATCTCCCTTGATGTCATTGTAAGACTAGTGTTAAATTCCCTAGCTATAGTTTCCCTTTTCCATGTAGCTATGAGTAATGGTTTCATCATCCCCTTGGGTTTTTTTAATTTATGCTTTAACATACCAACATATTAGATATCTTGATGTATATTTATGATCTTCTTCTTTTTATTGTCTAAAAAATATTGTTCTTATCTATTAGGATTCATCTTTGTGCATCCTAGGTGCATGGAGAAGGTGGAGCATTGTTAAAAATCCAATAACTCTTTCATTAAATCCACATTGGACGGTACAAATATCCTTGACCCTAATCTAATGACTAATATATCCTTCAAATTTTTAAATTAGGATTTTTCATTACATATAGGTTCCAAATTATTTAGAATTCCAACATCATATCTTTGATAATGCATTATCTCCTCACAGAGGAGAGATTGACCAACTATATATAAAAGGATTTATGATGTACCATCCATTATGATTCCCATGGCCATACATTATAAATCTCAGAAGATCACACCCCTCTCAATTGTCATCAACGAATTAATTTATTGGTCCTTTCTACATAAATCATCTACCACTTTATTCTCTTCCCTAGGATGGAGTTGGATTTAGTATTAATTATTTTGATTATATGTAAACACCTTTTTTAGAGAATATTCATCTAAATTTGTATGAATATATACTTCAGGCCTTCGTAATATGTATATTTTTCACAATTCACTCATAAAAGTGAATAATGAAATTTCATCAAAGGAATGAATAGTATAACATTTTAAAGATCTTGTTTTGGGTAGTTATGTTTGCGGGCATTCAACTACATTGAAACATAGGCTTTGAATATAACGACCCATACTTTACATACATTGTTATTACTTCAGAATTGAAGCACGCTTATTACAACATATAACAAATCCAATAAAGGACCATATAGGTATAGTGTCTTTAGAAACTGGGAAACATAAACAACTGGTTCATAAAGCATCTACTTTGCCTCCCATTTATTTAATCATATCTAGAGTCCCTTTTTGGCATATTCTACTTAATAACCTTATTCCTGTCCTGGGGAAATAAAACATACAAAAGGGTGAGCTCAAATTCTCAGTAAGGGTAAACAAAACAAATATCAATCACATCATATACATAAGCACATATCTTTTGGAAATCTTAACCTGCAAAAGAGATCATAATTTCATAACATGGGATAAATCATAGTAGTGAAATGTAATCCCAATAATCATAACTTAAAACCTGAAACTTTGTGGCATACACACATAATCATAGAGAATCATTTCTTATTAGTCAAGACTCATTGCCAATACTATCATTGTGGAAAAAGTCCATTTCTGAACCGAGTTCATTCCTTGTTTCAGTCCAGTTTCACTGAACCAGTACAACCTACCGTTCCAGCCATGTCTATCTCATGAGATATAAAATCTTTACCCAATGAATTGGAGGGATATATAGGTCCCACCCATCTCATAATTATACCATTCTTATGTGTGCCACAAAATCATAAATCATACATCATTGCATAACCCATGTAATAAAAATGGAATTCTTAGACAACATGACATTATAAAACAATTAATATAAGATAAAAGAAATCATAAAAATAATTCTATCACAAAATAATCAAATCAATGTAATAATATGGATAGAAATAAAACCCTATATTATCTTAGATGGAAAATAATTTTCATAAAACACTTAAACTCCATTCTTGAGGAAAATATCCTTTCTACTTCAAAAAAATTTTCCTTTCTTAACATGTCATAAAATTTTAAACTAAAAGAAGTTGATTAAAAATAAACTTGAAAACATGTATAGAAAGCTTGTTGGAAATAATTTTTTAAAATCCATTCATGCCGTATAAGTTAAAAAAACATTCTTTGTACTTTTGTCAGAAAAGTCAAAAAGTACCTTGTACAAAAAACGACAAAAGATTCCTTTCATATCCTTTAATAAAAACTCAAAAAAGGGTAAAATTGGATTTAAACCATTGTAGGTGGATGTAAATAATATTACATATTGAGGAAACATGGATGTGGATGATAAAATAAACCCATGTAAATACCAAAGTATAAACAATATCGGATAAAAATAAGATTGTGATATTTCCCTTACCTTAGGTCCGATATGCTTTGTACGTGTCCGAAACTCATGTATAATGATTTAAATAATGTTATTTACTTTTTTAAAAATCATTATTATTTTTATGATATCATATATGGTCATATTCTTAGCTTCTTAGTAGTAATATTTCATTGCTACGTGTTATTCGGGTGTTTATAACTTTTTGTTCTTATGCGTGTTTTGTCGAATAAATTCTTATTCTTCTATTTAGGTTATAGATACCTCATTTACAGAATGGTATTAGTGTAATATATATCATATTAATTCATTGAATTTATTTATATAATCATTATGAAATGATGATCATGTAGAATGAGTCGCATCACATCGTGGAGATGGTATTCCGTACGTACGTACGAGTGATGATATCGTTCCTATGATCGTGGAATTGTATTGGAGTGTTTCTATACTATTTCCGAATCCGTATCACTTTATAAAAGTCATATATAGTCACTATTTACACCATTATACCCATCCAAGTAAGGTGGTGGTTGAAGATAGATTACACCACGGCGTGGAGACGGTATTCCGTACGTACGCACGCGCGGTGATTTCTTTTTCCGTAGGATGGATAGATGGTGAAATAGGGTTTTTTCATACATATAATAACATATCAGTATATTAGTTATACTGATGATATTACTTCATAATGAAACATCTAAAGAAGATGAAGTGTAAGAAGAAATAAAGATGAAAGAATCGGTAATGGACATTACCTCTTCTTTGAAGTGCTTCTTTGAGACCTCCTTTTAAGGCACTAAAATAGGACTTTGAAGGAGAACATAACCTCTAGGATGTTTCTATGGAAGTGGAGAGAAGAAATTCTCATGGGTTGGACGAGCATGAAGGCACAAAGTGGTGTGAGGAAGAGGTGGAGGAGGTGCCCTTTTATAGGGGAGGAGAGGGGCTCCTTTGGAAAAACTAAAAAATATTATTTTATTATAAAGTCACGTTCGGTTTTAAATAGCTCCAAATTGATTAATTTAAAAGCTAAGGTTGGGATGGGTCGAAATACTCTCATCCAATATAATTTAGACATGTTTAGGTTCCTATTTTAACCTTATCATTTAGATTTAACATTAAGTTAAATAATTTTACTTTTACCGTATCTTCTTGCGTTCTTATACTATAAGGTTAATAAACATAATATAAGTAGAAAAACGAACCCCACGTTGTTTATTATTAATATATATAACATTATCTAAGTCATTTGGCCTAACCATAGATTTTTAGGAATAAAAATACAATTACTAATATAATATTTGTTTTAAAAACTATTTTATGTCAATTTTGACACTATTTAGTAATTAATTTTTTTGAAAATCATAACAGAACGATTTGTTCGAAAAAGGTTAATTAAATAGATACTAACATGTCATATTAATCTATAAAATTAGTGTAATTCATAAAAAGTCTCAAATTACATTTATTTTGTTGTTTATAACATCAATTACGTCAATATTTCATTAATAAGATAATTACTGCATCACCTTTGTGTCATAAATAAATTAAATTATGTAATGTCTAAAAATTAAAAATAAACTACCATTATCTAGGAAAGCGTTTTAGCTTTCTAATGAATATTTATAGTCTAATTTATCTTATGTATAACCCCATATTAAAAATTATTTACTTATTAAACATTGATTTTAACTATTTTAACCCTTCTTTAAATAAATTAATAATAAATGTCCTAATCTAATCCATGTGGGCCTAAATGGCCATATTTTATTCCTAAGGTTGTTTCTGGTAGAATTACACTTGTCCAATAGAATTAGGACATGTGTTAAGGTAATAATAATATCATTTTTACCCTTAATTACCATATTTACTTTTAACCGTGGTAAATAAAAGTAAAAAGTTACTATTCACCAAAAATTATTTTCATCTCATTGAACCAAATTTACTTACTAAAATCAACCGTGTCTCTCGGATTTTTGAAATTCCACTCACAGAAGCGGTAAAATTATGTTTTATGATAAATTCATTTTTCTAACTACCACTTAGTGGTTTCACTATTCATCAAAAATTGAATGTTTTCAGAAAAATACCAAAATTTTAACCTAGGATAATTTCGATATTCTGAATCCAAAAATGAAGTCCAATTTAAAAAATAAAATTTATAAAATTTCAAAAATTTGGTTATTACTATTCATAACAACTAGATTTAATAATATTTTATTAGCATATCATTGTTTAGTGAAACTCGGTATTGCGTACGACGCAATCTATCGAGGAAGGTTGCGATTTCGTGTAAAGAAATCCAAAAAGTGTTGTGTGTAGAAAAATATTCCTTTGATGATTTGTATAACATAAAAGTTTCAGGTGTTACATTCTACCCCCCTTAAAATGAATTTTTCCCTCGAAATTCGTCACTTTGTAACAAACAGATGAGGATACTTCTCCCTCATCATATCCTCAAGCTCCCATGTAGCTTCTTCTAATTGGTGGTTCCTCCATAAAACTTTCACCAATCGAGTGGTCTTGTTTCATAGGACTTTTTCGCTACGATCCAGAATCTCTATCGGTTGTTCTTCATAAGAAAGATCTTTCTCCAGCGGTACAAATTCTAAGCTGAGTACATGTGAAGGATCAGGTATGTACTTTCTTAGGAGAGATACATTGAACACATAGTGAACTTGAGAGAGATTTGGTAGAATCTGCAATCGATAAGCTACCTTCCCAACATGATCCAGTATTTCAAAAGGACCGATATATCTAGGGATCAACTTCCCCTTCATTCCAAATCTCATAACCCTCTTCCAGAGAGATATTCGTAAGAACATTTTATCACCCACTTCAAACTCTAGGTCTTTTCTTCGGTTGTCGGCATAACTTTTCTGTCGAATCTGAGCTGCTCTTATGTGTTGTTGAATAGATCTGACCTTTTCTGCCATTTCATCAATGAGATCGGGTCCTAATAGCTTTCTTTCCACAACTTCATCCCAGCAAGTTGGAGTCCTGCATTTCTTTCCATAGAGATCATCATAAGGAGCCATCTGAATACTGGAGTGAAAGCTATTATTATAAGAAAATTCCACCAATGGTAGGTTTTGATCCCAACAACCTTTGAAATCCATAGAGCAAGCTCTCAACATATCTTCTAGAGTTTGAATTTTTCTCTCAGACTGACCATATTTCTGAGGATGATAAGCAGTGCTGAAACTCAACTCTGTATCCAGAGTATGCTGAAGACTTCGCCAGAACATCAAGGTAAATCTTGGATCCCGATTAGATAACATAGAAAGGGGTACTCCATGAAATCTTACCACTTCCTTTACATATATCCTGGAAAGCTGATCCAGAGAGAAATCCTCTCTAATAGCAATGAAGTGTGTAGACATTGTGAGACGATCAACTATGACCCATATAGCATTATTGCCTTTGGATGTTTTAGGAAGTCCTGTGACTAAGTCCATTGTGATGTTCTCCCATTTCCATTCGGGTATGGGTAATGGTTGTAACATCCCCTTAGACTTCTGTCTCTCAGCTTTAACTTGTTGACAAACCAAGTATCGAGAGACATATTCAGCAACATCTCTTTTCATGCCATTCCACCAGAAGTACTCTTTCAGGTCCCTATACATCTTCGTGCTTCCAGGATGAATAGATAATGAAGAACTATGAGCCTCATCCAGCAGCTCCTCCTTTTATTCGGGGATGGGAGGAACACAAACCCGATTCCTGAACATTATTATCCCATCACAATCAAGGTTTAATTCAGGAACATTTCACACCATCTTTTGTAACTTGACATCTTCTTTCTGTGCTTCTTTAATCTTCACATGTATACATGGTTGAACATTCATTTGAGAAAGATATGATTTTCCCCCTTTCATTATATTTCAAAGATCTATCCTTTGTAAATCCTTAAATATTGGATCTTTTATGATCCTCATCATGGATAAACTAGCATGGTCTTGTCAACTTAATGAATCTACCACCTTGTTTGCTTTCCCTGGGTGGTAATGGATTGAGCAGTCATAATCCTTAATCATCTCCAACCATCTTCTTTGGCGCATATTCAGCTCCTTTTGTGTCAAAATATACTTTAAACTTTTATGATCAGTATAAATATCACACCTTTCACCATAAAGGTAATGCCTCCAAATCTTTAATGCAAAGATTACTGCAGCTAACTCCAAATCATTAGTTGGGTAATTTTGCTCATGTATTTTCAATTTTCGTGAGGCATAAGCTATCACTATATCATTTTTCATAAGAACACAACCCAGTCCCTTCTTGGATGCATAACTATAGATCACAAACCTTTCTCCACTACAAGGCAGTGTGAGAACAGGTGCACTGGATAACCTTCATTTCAACTCCTTGAAATTCTCCTCACATTCCTCCTTCCAAACAAACTTTACTCCTTTCTGAGTCAACTTGGTGAGTGGATTAGATAATTGTGAAAAATATTTCACAAAACGTTGATAATATCCAGCCAAACCAAGAAAACTTCGTATCTTGTTTACTATTGTTGGACTCTAACATCTTTCGATAACCTCTGTTTTTGCTGGATCCACAGATATCCCCTCTTCTGAGATTATGTGACCCAAAAATGCAACATTTTGAAGCCAAAATTAACACTTGGTAAATTTGGAATAAAGCTTCTCCTTTCTCAGGGTCTTCAATATAATTCTCAAGTGATCTTCATGTTCTTCCTTGATCTTTGAATAGACATGAATATATTCTATAAAGACTACCACAAACTGATCAAGATAGTCTCTAAAGAATCTATTCATTAGATCCATGAAGATAGTAGGGGAATTAGAAAGACCAAATGGCATCACTATAAATTCATAGTGTCCATACATTGTACGGAAAGCTGTCTTTGGTATATCCTCCCTTTTGACCCTTAATTGATGATACCCTGAACGAAGATAAATCATGGAAAAGTATTGAGCTCCGCGTAGTTGGTCAAATATGTCATCAATGCATGGGAGAGGATATTTGTTCTTGATAGTGATCTAGTTAAGTTCAAGATAATCAATGCAGAGTCTCATTGATCCATCTTTCTTCTTAACAAACAGAACATGTGCTCCCCAAGGTGACAGACTAGGGCGTATGAATCCCTTATCAAGATTCTCTTGGAGTTGCTTCTTCAATTCCTACAACTCAATTGGGGCCATTCTATGAGGTTTCTTTGAAATAGGCAAAGCACCCGGTATGAGTTCTATTGAAAACTCAACTTCACGATTTGGTGGAAGACCCGGTAATTCTTCCGGAAAGACATCATCAAACTCCCATAAAATGGGCATATTCTTAATCGTGAGTTTCTCACCAACCATTTGAGATAAATAACCTTCAATTAGTGGAATCAATACCCATAAAATGGAATAAATTTCCACTAGAAGGTTATGTTCATCCTTGCATCGATAGATGATCATAGATTGATCTGGAATATGAAATGTGACTTCCCTTATTTGGCAATTGATATGAGATCCATGTAAATAATGCCAATCCATGCCATGAATCACATCAAATTCCACTATAGGAAGGATCACAAGATTTGCAGGAAGCACTTTCCCACAAACTTCAATCAGAGAAGAATTATAAACTTTTGATGAGACTATTGTGCCATTAGGTGTTGTCACAACTAACTCAACATCTAATTGTTGAGGTAATACGGTGATACCCTTAGAAAATTATTCAGAAATAAAGGAGTGGGTGGATCCAGAATCAAATAAAACATTTTCTACTTTAGAGTGGATTGTAAGTGTACCTTTCACCACTTCGTTATCGTTCTCCACATCACTGATATAAATTGCATGTGACTTTCCTTTTTCATTAGCCTTAAGAGTTTTTTGAGGCCGACCATCATCATCAACCCTTGGATTAGGGCATTTATTGGCATAATGTCCCATATCTTTGCACTTGAATCATTGAAGTGTAGTAGGTTCATTCTATGTGTCCCTTCCTTTGTTTGCATCATTAGAAATCTTCTTCCCATCATCGCGGCATTCAAATGACCGATGACCTTCCTTTCCACACATGAAACATTTACTTGTCCCTTTAAGACAACTCCCTCCATGTTTCTTTCCACACTTTGAGCATAAGGAAAAGCTCATCTTCTTTTCAGTGTGCTCTTTATATTTTCCTTTTAATTCCATTTTCCTCTTCTTATAAAACCCATATGATTGATGGGTTACTCCAACATCCATCTCAACTTTGAGAGCACATTGAACGATTTCCTCATAGCTATTGAAGTCCATTATGGCTAAGGCCATTCGAAGACTTGGTTTTAAGCCACTAAAGAATCGATCGATCTTACTCTCAGGTTGGATAATAATACCAGAAGCGTACCTTGAATGTCTTGTAAAATTTGCTTCATAGGTACCAACAGATTCATCATCCATTTTCTTTAGTTCAAGAAACTCTTTCTCCATCTTTGTTCGGAGAATACGAGGGAAGTACTTAATGAAAAATAAGTTCTTCAACTCGTCCCATTCCATGGACTCAATTTCATCCCTTTGCCTCGTACTCTTAATAAGATTCCACCATTTATCAGCATCACCTTCCAAATGATACACTGCTAAGATGACTTTATCATGCTCAGAACATTGAAGAACTGAAAATATCTTTTCAGTAGTACTAATCCATTGTTCAGCAACTAATGGATCAGTAGACCCGCTGAATGAAGGTGGACGCTATCTCATGAAGGATTCAACAGAATGCTGCTCCTTCCTTTGCTCGTTTGGAAGTCTTGCATGATTCATAGATTGAGAAAGTAGTGTGAGCATTACTACAAGATTTTTCATTCCAGATCCCGTAATGTTTGGTTGCTCAGGGGGACAATCATTGCATTGCTCGTTGCATTCCGCATTAACACGGTTCCTTCCGGTTCTAGCCATTGACTAAAACCAAGAAGAATAGCATGAGCAACACTAATTATAATAGGAAAACCACATAATCAAGAATAAAATTTCACACTTAAGGTCTTATCCTAGGTTATGCATGGCCATTTCTAAAACACTAAGATTGTGTTCTATGCTTAGACTTATCCTTAGGGTTCTTACTAAGGCTTTCACATCCTAGTTTCCAAAGGTTGACTATAGCTTTCCTCTGATACCAACTATAATGACCCATTCATTACATACATTGTTATTACTTCAGAATTGAATCACACTTATTACAACATATAACAAAACCAAGAAAAAACCATATAGGTATAGTGTCTTTAGAAACTAGGAAACATAAATAACTGGTTCATAAAGAATCTACTTTGCCTCCCATTTATTTCATCATATATAGAGTCCATTTTTGGCATATTCTACTTAATAACCTTCTTCTTGACCTGGGTAAATATAACATACAAAAGGGTGACCTCAAATGCTCAGTAAGGGTAAACAAAAGAAATATCAATCACATCATATACATAATCACATAACTTTTTGAAATCTTAACCTGCAAAAGAGATCATAATTTCATAAATGGGATAAATCATAGTAGTGAAATGTAATCCCAATAATCATAACTTAAAACATGAAACTTTGTGGCATACACACATAATCATAGAGAATCATTTCTTATTAGTCAAGACTCATTTCCAAGACTATCTTAGTGGACAAAGTCCATTTCTGAACCGAGTTCATTCCTCGTTTCAGTCCTGTTTCACTGAACCGGTATAACCTACCATTCCAGCCATGTCTATCTCATGAGATATAAAATCTTTACCCAATTCATTGGAGAGAGATATAGGTCCCACCCATCTCATAATTTTACCGTTCTTATGTGTGACACAAAATCATAAATCATACATCATTGCATAACCCATGTAATAAAAATGGAATTCTTAGACAACATGACATCATAAAAAAATTCATATAAGATAAAGGAATTCATAAAACTAATTCCATCACAACATAATCAAATCAATGTAATAATATGGATAGAAACAGAACCCTATATTATCTTAGATGGAAAATAATTTTGATAAAACACTTGAACTCCATTCTTGAGGAAAATATCCTTTCTACTTCAAAAACATTTTCCTTCCTTAACATGTCATACAATTTTGAAATAAAAGAAGTTGATTAAAAATAAACTTGAAAACATGTAAAGGAAGCTTCTTGGAAATAATGTTTTAAAAATCCATTCATGCCGTATAAGTTAAAAAAACATTCTTCGTACTTTTGTCGGAAAAGTCAAAAAGTACCTCGTACGAAAAACGACAAAAGATTTCTTTCATATCCTTTACTAAAAACTCACCAAAGGGTAAAATTGGATTTAAACCAATGTAGGTGGATGGAAATAATATTACATATTGAGGAAACATGGATGTGGATGATAAAATAAACCCCAGTAAATACCAAAGTATAAACAATCTCGGATAAAAATGAGATTGTGATATTTCCCTTACCTTAGGTCCGATATGCTTTGTACGTGTCCGAACCTCCTGTATAATGATTTAAATAATGTTATTGACTTATTAAAAAATCATACTTATTTTTATGATATCATATATGGTCATATTCTTAGCTTCTTAGTAGTAATATTTCATTGCTACTTGTTATTCGGGTTTTTATAACTTTTTGTTCTTATGCGTGTTTTGTCGAATAAATTCTTATTCTTCTCTTTAGGTTATAGATACATCATTTCCAGAATGGTATTAGTGTAATATATATCATATTAATTCATTCAATTCATTTATATAATCATTATGAAATGAAGATCATGTAGAATGAGTCGCATCACATCGTGGAGACGGTATTTCGTACGTACGCACGAGTGATGATATCGTTCCCATGATCGTGGAATTGTATTGGAGTGTATGTATACTATTTCATAATCATCATCACTTTATAATAGTCATATATAGTCATTATTTACACCATTATACCTATCCATGTAAGGTGGTGGTGGAAAATAGATTACACCACGGCGTGGAGACGGTATTCCGTACGTACGCACGCGCGGTAATTTCTTTTTCCGTAAGATAGATAGATGGTGAAATATGGTTTTTTTCATACTTATAATAACATATCAGTATATTAGATATACTTATGATATTACTTCATAATGAAACAACTAAAGAAGAAGAAGTGGGAGAATAAATAAAGATGAAAGAATCGGTAACAGACATTACCTCTTCTTTAATGTGCTTATTTGAGACCTCCTTTTAGGGCACTAAAATAAGACTTTGAAGAAGACCAGAACCTCTAGGATGTTTCTAGGGAAGTGTAGATAAGAAATTGTCAGGGTTTGGCCGATCTTGAAGGCTCAAAGTGGTGTGAGGAAGAGGGTGAGGAGGTGCTCTTTTATAGGGGAGGACAGGGGCTCCTTTGGAAAAACTAAAAAATATTATTTTAGTATAAAGTCAAGATCGGTTTTAAATAGCTCCAAATTGATTTATTTCGAAGATAAGGTGGGGTTGGGTTGAAATCCTCTCATCCAATAGAACTTATAAGAGTTTAGGTTCCAATTTTAACCTTATCATTTAGATTTAACATTAAGTTAAATAATTTTACTTTTACCGTGTCTTCTTATGTTCTTATACTATAAGGTTAATAAACATACTACAAGCAGCCAAACGAACCCCAAGATGTTTATTATTAATATATATAACCTTATATAAGTCATTTTGCCAAACCTTAGATTTTTAGGAATAAAATAACAATTACTAATATAATATTTGTTTTAAAAACTATTTTATGTCAATTTTGACACTATTTAGTAATTACTTTTTGTGAAAATCTTAACAGAATAATTAGTTCGATAAAAGTTAATTAAATCAATACTAACATGTCATATTAATCTTGAAAATTAGTGGAATTCATAAAAAGTCTCAAATTACATTTATTTTGGTGTTTATAACATCAATTATATCAATATTTCATTAATAAGATAATTACTGCATCACCTTTGTGTCATGAATAAATTAACTTATTTAATGTCTAAAAATTACATATAAAATACCATTATGTAGGAAATCACTTTATCTTTATAATGAATATTTATAGTAGAATTTATCTTATGTATAACCCCATATTAAAAATGATTTACTTATTAAACATTGATTTAAACTATTTTAACCCTTCTTTAAATAAATTAATAATAAATGTCCTAATCTAATCCAAGTGGGCCTAAATGGTCATATATTATTCCTAAGGTTGTTTTTGGTCTAATAACACTTGTCCAATAGAATTAGGACATGTTTTAGGATAATAATAATATCATTTTTACCCTTAATTACCCTATTTACTTTTAACCGTGGTAAATAAAAGAAAAAAGTTACTATTCACCAAAAATTATTTTCATCTCATTGAACCACATTTTACTTACTGACATCAACAGTGACTCTCCGATTTTTGAAATTCCACTCACAGAAGCGGTAAAATTATGTTTTATGAAATATTCAGTTTTTTAACTACCACTTAGTGGTTTCACTATTCATCAAAAATTGAAAGTTTTCAGAAAAAATACCAAAATTTCACCTTAGGATAATTTCGATATTCTGATTCCAAAAATGAAGCCCATTTTGAAAAATAAAATTTATAAAATTTCAAAAAGTAGTTATTACTATTCATAACGGCTAGTTTTAATAATATTTTATTAGCATATCATTGTTTAGTGAAACTCGGTATTGCGTACGACGCAAACTATCGAGGAAGGTTACGATTTCTTGTAAAGAAAGCCAAGCAAGTGTTGTGTGTAGAAAAATATTCCTTTGATTATTTATATAACATAAAAGTCTCGGGAGTTACATTGACTTTGTCATTCATCATTAACACATAACACGTTCCTTTCATTGAAGCATCAATGAACAAAAAAAGTTCCCCAACTGTGGACAGATTGACCACCGGTGTAGTGTCAATCTTCTTTTTCATCTCAATGAATCAATTTATTCATTCATCATTATAAGAAATCATGACTCTGTTTCAAGTTAACATGGTTATATGGATTAACAAAATTGTTATATTTCTCACAATTCGATTATAATACCTAGCTATTCCTTGAAATCGATGAATATATATCACAGATGTTGGCATCATTTGTGCTATAATTGAATCTATCATTGAAGGGTCCACAGATAACCCATTTCATATTATGATATTACCTAATTATGAGGCTTCCTTAAGAAATAACTCACATTTCATATACATGTGAAAAATCTTCTACTTATTTCTAATCTTTAGAATAGTGCTCATATGCTCCTCATACTCCTGCTTAGTTTGGGATTATATTAGAAAATCATCTTTAAAGACTGCCACAAATTTTAAATATAATCCCTAAAGACTCAATTAATAAACTCCATCAAGATCTCTAGAGAATTATCTAGTAAAAATGAATCATTATGAACTGAAAGTGCTTGTACATAAAATGAAAATAATTCTTGAAGATTTTATCCTTCTTCTCCTTAACATGGTAATATCCCAGTCAATGATCCATATTGGGGAAGTATTATATTCTGAGTAGATGATCGAAGAAGTCAAATATTTATGGAATGTGATACATGTTCACTATAAAGATCTTATTGAGCTTATTATAATTAGTGAAAAGTCACATTGACCAATCCTTATTCATGAAAAAGTGTATTGGTGCGGCCCATGTTGATGAAATTGGTCTTATGAACCCATTATCCATATTTTCATGTATTTTTTTCTATAGCTCCACATGTTCCACAAAAAACCCATTTAATACCCCAGAGTCTTGGATAGTGGTAACACCCCAGGTATATTCTTTATTGAAAATTCATCCCCTCTTCTAGGAGTAAGTCCGTAAAATTCCTCATGAAAAAAATTAGTGTATTCCATCACAAGAGGAATGTCCTCGGCGGTGATTATTTCCTTCAAATCAATCATTTGAGCTAGAAATTATTTCTTATAGGATTTTAATATCCATGTTTGAGATGATGGTGCTAAATAATATTCATCATAACCCTTACACTTGTATAGAATCATGGGTCGATTATCGATATGGAAGGTGATTTATTTCTCATGGAAATTTATGTTGGCTCTATATATGAAAATACACATAGATTGCTATAAATGGTTCAAATTCATCAAAATAGAGTATCAAAAGTCATGAATGGATGTTCAGAAAACACATTATTAAGAGGGAAGTGTTATATAATTGGGATGTATTAATTTACCAATTTTAAATTTTCATTGATTACTCCACTTCCATTCTTTGATTTGGTGTTTGGAATATTATATTAATCCTTAATGATATGTAGGAATGCATAAAACCATAATCAATATGATGGTTTTCTATCTATGAGTAAATAACAATCATATATTTAATAACTTATTTTCAAGGTCCATCTTAGATATTGTGTGGGAAAATGCACACCCCTGCTATCTTGGAGGTCTTTGGTTGTCTTATTAAACAGTTAGACTGGATAATTTATTGTAAAATTCTATGGCTCATTAAATTTGATGCAACGAACAATGAACTAGAGGTTGAATAGATAATTAATTTATTCCATCAAATTAAATGATTTTTTCTTATAAATTACTGCAAGAAAGGACCCCTTTATTCCCCCACCTATAGAATTTCATCACTCCAAATAATAATTTTTATGGGTGTTTATTTTACCACCATTGACATGTGGGATGTTTAAATTTTCATTATCGTTATAGTTCTCAATCAGACTACCAGAATTAATCCCCACATTCCATTTTTCTTCCCAATGATATTCTGGATATTTTTTGATCTTAACATAGACATTGAGGGAATATCAGTCAATTTCATTATAGCTTTCTGGGTCTAGGATCACTTTGGATTTTCTAAGACATGATATTTGACAACTAAAGAAGCAGCCAACCTTGTATTTTGGGTTAACAACAAATATATATGTAACTCCCTGACCTTAGTCAGGTATAGAGAATTATTAATTCATTATAGTCTAATTAATTAAGTGACTAGGGTGTGTGTCTTTTCACCTCGTTGTGGGTCCAAGACATATTTCTAATTAATTTAACTAGCTGCATCCATTTAATACAAATGAAATGTCATGACTTAGTTCAATATTTGGGATTAAATAATTAATTAATGATTGAAAAATAGTAATAAGATATTAAATGATGATTTAAAAGAAATTAGTAAAGGATGAAAATAAATTTTGAAATAAAATAGAAAGGGGGCTACAGGAAAAATAAAAATAAATAAAATGGGGGATTTCCATTTTTATTTATTTTTATCTTTAATTTCCCTTCAATTATTTTATTATATTTTATTCATTTCTTTTATTTACTTTTTTCCTTATCTACTATTTTTCTCTTATTTTTATTTATTTTCCTTTTATTTATTTTTATTCTTTTTTCTCCTCTCCTCTCCCCATCTCCCTTCACTCATGTCGCACCCCTCCTCTCCCCTAGGTGGTGCACCAACTAGTAGGCCATTTGTATGGTCGTTGCACATTTGTATGATGAGTGAATCTTTCTTCATTAGGTGGTAATTAATCCTTAGGGAAAGACTAGCATTGGACATTTGGAATCGTGTGTTTTCGTTGAGTAATCTGCATGCAGTTCGTCGCAGAATTTTTTTACCCTATTTTGGGAGTTTTCTAAAATATTTTATTTTCTTCTGCTTTAGGTCAAATCGACTCCTACAATAGATCATAGAGTCATATAAGACTACAAGGTAGGGTGCCTACTCACTTTTCCCCTGTTTTGTTGCAATTTATAAAATTACACTTTTCTATCGTTTGTCAGCGCCTACCGACTTTGTGCAATTTTACACAATTTAATTTCCTTAATTGTTTTGCATAATTGTTGCAGCCTTAATCACCATAGAATAACTTGTTTGAATTTTTTTAATATGACTGGAAACCCCTTTCAAAATTCCGACATGGTCGGTGTATTTTTTCGTTAGCCAAGTTATTAATTTAAATAACAATAGGTATATCACATCCCCTTTTTATTGTTTTAAAATTAAATAAATAGATTTTTGTATTTTTTCAACAAACTCAAACACCCCTTTGGGGGTGATGTCATGGTCGTTTTAATCTTCTGTTATATGGGATTATTGTTTGATTAATTGGATGTGTTGGAAACCCCCTTTTTATTTTTATTAAATTTAATAAATACTTTCTTTGAACATGAACTCGAATTTTCGGACCAATGGAAATTGTTTTGCTGAACTGCATATTATTTAAATGTGAATTATCTTCTATGGTTGATATGATATGTATATTTCCTTACAAGATGTTATGTTGTACTGTTAATTATTTACCTTGTGAAGCATGGGTGTATCTGGTCAGTTTTCAAGCTACGACCTTATATGTCGATTATGTCATAAATGATATTATAAAAAAATAAATTAAATCCATAGAAGGGAAAGGAGGGGGTGATATATTATGGGCCACACTTATACCCACTGTTACTGACTGGTTACTCTATGTTTTGAGGGGTTCTGTCATTGGCTTTTCAAGACTGAGACTTTCTAAGGCATTATAATACTTATTAGTGATACTGGTTCCAAAGGGATCATCGGGATGGATTTGTTAGCAATGTGTCTAAGACAGACTCACTAATACTCGACCCATTTTTGTGAGATCATGATGGACTCAGAGTAAAGCCATGCCTCGAGCGATACTCTATCTTTTGAAATTTTTCCTTAGACGGGATCAGTGGTGTTGGTTAAATTGATGGATGTTCTGTTGCGATACTTTCGGGATGGGCTCAGACTCCAACTCTCAACATGAAACCTAAATAATGATGCACTTAATGTTTATGTTATTTCTTTTTCAGTCTCTTGAGATTGGAGATATTCCTCTGATTTGTGGAAGTTCAGTTAGATGACACTAGAATTAGATCCCATGTAAAAGCAAAAGCTTGGGGTATATTTTTTTTCCTTATCATAGCTTTCTTTTGGGTTTCAATATATACATATGTGTGTGTGTGTGTGTGTCTATGTGTGTTCATGCATTATGCAGACAGGTACCCCTCCAAAATACCAACTTTGGCTGAAGCATGTGACTAGGCATGGGTGTTATTTGAGACCCAGGCTGACACATTTATTTCATTGCATGTAAATTAATTTATTTGAAATTGTTCTGTAATGGAACACTTAATTTTATTTTGAATGAAATGAAAAGGTTTAGACATCATGGGTGTCAGCCTACTAGGATTTTATCTCACACCCTTCTCGGGCATCATGGACACCCACATAGATCACATGCCCGCAGGTATTGAAAAAGGGAATAATTGTTCTTCCGATTCATGACTATTCAATACTGCTTATGATGGAGACTGGGGCAGCAGATAGGGCATTTCTCATGATGCAATTGCTTCGTGTTTCTTTTCTTTTAGATGAATGAGTGTTTGAGTTCTGTTTTCCATACATTCAGTTTAGACTCCTATCATGGCATTGCATTCTATTGTGAGCATCCAAACTTGGTTTTTACCTTTCAATGATATTTATTTATAGTGCTTCTGCTAAAGTTTATTCATTCACATACTTCCGCTATTGATTATTTTTTCTTGCTTACTTCTGTTGTGATATTATCTATTACCTATGAGGTCATAGTCACCCCCACGATCCAATCAAGGTCCATTTCTACGATTTGGAAGCCTCTCATGTTCTGGGAGATGCGCTTGAGGTTATGTGACCCACTTGTCCGAACACCGTCTTAGAGGTGAGGCAGGCTGGGAAGTTACACTAGAGGCTTATCATGTATGTCTTGTTAAGTATTCCTTCAACAAACCATTATATTAGTCTTCTTTTTTATCATTGTAAAGGAAATCTCTTTCCATTATATGTTGATGTTTGTGTGGAAAATATTTGACAAAATCAATTCTGGAAATACATCCACCCAATCACTATAATATCTTCCCCACGATTCGTATGGTAAATAAACATCCACCACTGGTCACATTCTACTTCAATACGATAAAAAAATAGTACAAAAATTTATTTTCTAGAACATTAAATCATGTAAAAGATCATCTCAATGAAGTTAATCTTTTTTTCTACGACTAAGGCATTTAATGATCGAATGAATGTTAGAGGATTTTTTCACATAACCAACTCAATATCTTTTTATTCTTTTGTAGGGGGATTTCGGTACACTTCATGACATTTCATTCAACTCACAACTTGATTATGGGGATATACTATCATCAAATAGTTTTTGGTTCCAACTCTCATCGGGTTGGGCATCTTATTGGGCCAGTCATCAAATTTCTTGTTGATTTATTTTTTACCTATTTCCTCATATTTTTATACATTGTATTTAATAATAGGAAAATTAGAGACGAATATTTTCACTCTATGAGACACATAAACTAGAATACATTGACATTAAATGGATTACATAAAGCTTAATTTAATTTTATTATCATAAAATTTTCAAGGCTTCATTCTAGGTCATCCAAGATCATTTTCCTAAAATATATTCATATATGAATTTTTTCATCCCATACAAACTATTCATAATGATATACTGATCTTACTAAATGATATCCCCAAAAACTGTCAAGAGAGGTGTAATATAAAGCCCATTTTTGTGTACTAGGTTACACTGAGTCAAGCCTGATGCACCTTCTCAGAGTTATAATGACTAGGTATATTTTTTTTAAAACAACGTTGACATGGAGTATCTGAAATGGGATGTCTATTATAGATACTCCACTTACACTATATATAGAAAATAAGGTTGATTTATTATACAATGTATTATCCCGATGGGTTTCACTGTATTTTTCTATGGCTGATGCTATAGATAACAAAATATTTCCTTTAATAGCAGCTATAACAATGATATTCATAATTATACCTTAATTAATAATTTATTACATAAACATGGAAAAAATTAGACCTCGAATATTGATATGTCTACATTATTTTATAATTTGATACATAGAATAACATCTTGAACAAGGGATAGAACAACCTTATTGAATACATCCTTAACAATATTATAAAATTCCACAGGCATTAAACCTACAGAGGATAACATAGGGACATAATAAGTAAGTCATAGGATATAAATCCTGGTAAGTCAATAAACATAAAACATGTTGATAAATGATATAAAATAGGAATACTAATCTGTAATAAAATTTTTGAGAGTCATAAAAAATAATAATAAGTTTTGATATAAAATTATAATCATAACATAATAACTTTGGATACAACTTAAAACATTGTATTATAATCATATATCAAATCTCAATGCCATGATTTAATGATAAAAAATGTCCCATAAAAAATCTTTTTCACTCCCTATCCAAAAATTGGAATCCCATGAGGGTAATTATTACCGAATTCATTGAAGTGTGGTATAATTCTTAATGCACTCATCACATTCATTTTATTTTCAGGCTTATGTGTGCCATATAAATCATAATACATGGAATCATTTATCATCATATTTTATTCTACTATCATGGATTATGGAATACATATATGTATTTACAAATTAATAGAGTTATAATTGAATAAATGTAAACACATATGATATGAAATTTTCATGGTATTAAATAACAATTGTTTGGGAATGGGTAATTGCAGTGAAATTTTGATATCCCAATGAGGTAATGTAAAATTTCATAAAATAATTGATGAGATAAAATGGGGTCTCTCATAATTTGGAAAAAATTGGAATTAATAGGTATGTGTTAAATACACATTCAAATAATATGAATTGAAATAGATGGCATGAGATAATAAATAAAAATGAATAAATAAGGGAATTTGAGGATCTTTAATTGAGTGTGTGACTCCAAATGCTTTGTAGGGCTTATTTTGAGCTTGAGGGGCTGTGGAAGAACAATATAAAGAGTAATAAAGAATAAGAACATTTTTCATAGATTTTAAATAAAGAGATATTCCATCTTGCATTGTATTATATAGGATATTAGTGGGTATTTTATTATTATTTCCCAAATAATGGTTTTGGACTTCATATAATAAAATAATCGAAACCCAAAAACATACCATTTTTTACAATGATTTCATCCAAATTTGAGTGGTTTTTATTATTTAATATATTTTATTTTCTAACAACAAAAAAATAAAAACCATTTTTATGTTGAAGTGAGTTATGAACATAAAGAAACAAATTCAAAATATTAATATATATTAACAGTTTTGGAGGATTCATGAAGTCTTATGAAATTAACTAAATATACATAAAATCACATTATTTTAAACATAAAAATTATATTTTATATTGTAAATAAGTTACAGAACATATTATACTACATGTTTTTCATTATGATGTCATAATACACAAATTATATCTACACGGAATGTAAATTTTAAACTCAAATTTGACTATATCAGAAAATTATTAAAAACTCCATATTGGATATTGATTACATTATAAATAAAAAAATAATATTAATTGTGTCTCTATAATATTATTAATATATGAAATTCTTCTTCTAAAATAATAACCAACATTTTTTTAAAATGCTTGGTTTTTTTACAATTACACTTTTTATGACCCAAATCAAATTTAAATTTTAATTTTTAACGATTATATGATAATAATTTTTAATAAAAAATATATAATAATAATATTTTTTTAAAATAATATTTATTTCAAAGATTCATTAATTCAATAAAATAAATTACATAATTGAGTTTTAATATTACTTAAATATACTAGTTTTGTTTTAAAATATCGAAAATAATATTTTATAAAGTAATAATAATTGTATGAAAATGTATTAATTATTAAATAAATAATTATGTACATAATAATAATTGTTACGTTCTTGATAAATTTACATTTAATACACTGGAAATTTCTATAAGAGTAATCTTCTAAACAATGAGGCTTTCATGGGGCGGTTTGACTCAGGTGGTTTGGGTTGTGATTTGGATTATATTTCACTTCTCCTATAAATGATTTCACTCATGATCAAGTTGT
Source organism: Viscum album (assembly GCA_963277665.1). Lineage (NCBI taxonomy): Eukaryota > Viridiplantae > Streptophyta > Magnoliopsida > Santalales > Viscaceae > Viscum > Viscum album. The sequence goes on from OY728145.1 coordinate 1,899,772,436, forward strand.
TGAATATTTTTTCGCAATTGGGAAAATGAAAATACTTGTACATCAATCTCACTAAAAATATTCCATAAATGGGATTCATAGTGCAAAACATAACTCGTTGAGTTAATCACTTCCTTGTACTGTATCAATTCAATTTTTAAAAACCCTAAATTTATACCAATCATGTTATCACTATTCAAAACATATTTCTTCAATAGTACATATTAATAATGATCATTTAAATATTATATAACATAAAAAATATATTTAAGTACATGTGTTTTCATATCACATAATAATACATTTAATTTAATCTCATGGGAGATATTAGTTATAACTATTTAGGTTGTTACACCCACTAATTTAGATGCAAGGTTTTGATGTGAATAGTTAAATATGTAAATTGAATCAAAATATTTCTGAATTTTATTTCATTTAATTTTAATATATGGATGAATGTTTCATATAATGTAACATCATTAAAAGAAATAATTTATTTAACATAACATAGTATTATATTATCCTCCTTCAATTAATTAATTCCTTGAATTTTTAATTATTACTAGGTATAGAAATTAGGTGAAATTATTCTTAACATATTCACCATTTTGTGTATAACCTCTAATATTACATATAGAATACTCTCATAGGCTATATAAAATTACTATAATTCCCCAAAAACTGTTATACGGTCATGTAATTGTATAATCATGTATGCATACAACATAATAATATATTCACTATAACATACCATTCCCATAACTGTTTGAATCACTATATCAATAAAAAACATAGGGAAGTAATATAATCATAAAAAATCTAACTATATAGTTAACCAATTTTTTTTTAAAGAGTAGTTATTGAAGAATTATTGGAGATAATATATTTCATACTCCCAAAAAAGATATGAACATCACAAAAAAAATTTGAATGAATTATCTAAACTAATGTTACAAATATTGTCTAACATATATCTTAAAAATAAACCCAATATTCATTATCTCTACATCATGTGAATATTAAATGTAAGAGTTATCCAAAAATCAATAATATATTCCCCAAGACATATCCATACAATTATCCTTTTCCTAAAAACACATTACGAAATTATTGATACCATTTAATAATTGTTTCATAAAATTTATTTAAAACTATTGAATAATAATAATGTTAAGTTTCTTACAATCCTAATAAAATTATGGATATAGAAAAATAAATAAATGATAAATTCAAACCACTAATAAAAATATACAAGATTATAATGATCTAATTTACATTAACCTAAAATTCTCACTAACATAGATAAGGTTCAAAAACTCTCATATTTCCACAATAATAATAATATGAAAACTTTCTCAAACATTTAAGTATGATCTCTTATTCAGTTATATGATTAGTGGTTTCTACATACAAAACCGTATCATCATCATTTTCTGACTACGATTGAAATGAATACTAAAACCAAAATGGTTATATTAACCTCTAATAAAAAATATTAAAATGTAAATCGGAATATATCTTCTCATATGACACCTTCATTCTTGACATATGGTACTTTTGGTTTATCATATTATTCTATTGTATCAATACTAGGTTATCCATGGTCATTTTTCTATTAGATAATATAGCCTAATAACATTACATTATATTCAAATCCCTCATATTAGTTAATTGGACATAATGATATTAACCATATCATATCAATTAGTAGTTCCAGTATAAGTGTGTTGTTAGGCCTCTTTTTCATGAATCTTGTGATAACTAAGTTAATACACAAATATCCCTTTTTTGGTTATTAACCCTATGTAACATTGTTCTATATATGGAATCCATTTTTATTTTCAAGATATCGACGAATTTTCCTAGATAACCACATAATTCATAGTTTACCAAAACTCTGATATCTTTTTAGAAACATATATTTGACGGCTAGAATTATCCATAGGGATTTAATGATATTTTCATATTATAATACCTAGGGAAAATTTGGGTCATTACCTTAGTATTTAATCATATAATATACCTATAAATCTCTAATATTTTTTAAATAACTTTTTAAAATAAATATAATATCATTAATTTCATGTGTAACATTCAACACGTCATTAAAATGAACAATGATTTTCTCCAAAAATATCTTAAAATGTGATAGTAATCTACTAGAAACTCTATTAGAGATTATGAATAATAATAAATAAATATGGAAAATAAAATATAGTTCATATATATTTATATTGAATCCATTGCATATAAATTAATTATGAATGTAAAAAATGATTTTCAGATGGTTAGGGATGTTTTAATAAAAAATAATTCTATGACTGTAATTTATGTTTAACTTAATAAATTCAAATTGAAATTATTTATGGAAGAATTGAATGAAATTTATATATCCAAAAAAAATTATATTCTTCCCAATATTATGTTTTATATGTATATGATACGAATAAATCCATTGTTTTTATCAATAATTTGTTTTTCAAAAAATTTGTTTTCATCATGTTTTTCGTAATTATTTTAAAAATTATTTATACTACTTAAAAAAAATGTAAATAATAGATTCTATAGTTTGAATTTGGAAGGTAATTTTTTTAAATGTGGCCCTTATATATTTTTTTCTGAAAATAAATATTAACAATACTAATTATTTTCAACCTTGGTATGGGTAAAACTATTAAAATATAGTTGAATAATTAAAATAATGATTTAAAATGGATCTAACTCATTCCTTTATATTTTTAGATGAATTTATTAAATAAATTTTCATATAAGTATGAATTATATGTACAACTATTACAATATGATTCTAAATATGACCTTTATAATAAATTATGAAAAGAATAAATACAAATTGACACTCAATTACATTGAATATTTCAACAAAATTTTATATAAGTATAATAAGAGGATTAGATCGATTACAATGATTATTAAAATTTAAATAATTAATTTTATATCAATGTTATTTTTTTTATTAATTATATAATGATTATCCAAATATCATATGAATAGTTGAAATATTATTTATTCAACTAATATAAATTTTATATGAATGATTTTCAAAATAATAAATGTTACAAAAATTAAACAATTTCCTGACATTCTTGATTTTTTAGACATTTTTTTCACTTTTGTGGTGTGTGATAATATAATATTCATGTTACATATTTTTCATGGTTTCTTTAGAAGAATGTTATATAATAAGTTATGTAAATGTCATTAAGGATACTTTAAAATAAATAATATTTTATTAAAGTATTTAAATATCATAATAATTTTACATTCCCCAATTGAATAAAATGTTGTTTAAAATGTAAATTGTCGTCTATTTAAGAATAATTTTTCCATTTATGGTTTTATACTAATCTCTTTAATATTGTAATAATTTTTATTATGGATAACGTAAAAAATTATTAATTAAGTGATTATTTAAAAAAGAAAAGGTTTAAAATGAATTAAAACATGTATAAATTTAATGGGATAAGGTTTTTGTAACCCTTTTCTATTTTTTTATCAAATTTATAGCTATCATGAAAAATTCTTCTTGGGGATGACATTATTTATAAAAGGAAAACTCTTATTTATCTTATTTACATTACATTGATCATTATAGTTCCTCCAAATTCAAGGTAATTATCATAATAAATATCTAGAGGTTTTATATAGGATCTGGTCGTCCCAAAGTACTTACAAAATTCTATTAAATATGATATCCAAAGGAGTTCTTTAAAATATGATATAATGGCCTTAACTGATCATTTTGTTTTTGACATCTTATTTTACTTCCACAAAATTTTCATCATTATTTATAAAATAAAAAATTCAATATAAAAAGTATATTTAAATTTTATTTTTTTATTAGACAACATTAATTCATCAATTTTTTATCAAATTATAAGTGAATGTATAACTTTTGCATATTTATGACTTATTGTGCCCACATAAGGATATGATTCATTTTACATTACAATATTTCTTAAAAGATTATTATGAAAGGTATAACTAATATATATGTTATTTATGACATAATTTAAAATCTATAATTATAAGATCACATTTCCCTTCTTACCTTCCCAATTTTTCATAATCATTAATACCATTTCATTTTACATCTGGATGACCACATCCACATAGTGATGTGAATTGTTTATAATTCCCATTTTAGATGGATGGTAATAAAAAATCGATTTTACAAATATAAAAAATCAGTACAATATAATAATTATTCAATAATTATGAATTATTATTTAATTTTCTGATGTTTCATCAGTTAAAATGTGAAAATAGTGTTCATGTGTACGTATGACATACAATCTCCATGAACAGCGTAATTCATTTTTCTATATCTAAATTTTATAGATGATAATAATTTTATATATAATTAAGATATATTTTATTTATATCTTGATTAACAATCTGGATATTGAATAATTATATTTAAAATACATGGAACAAGGCTCTTGAGTTGTAACACACATGAAAAATGATTTTATTCTCACCCAGAATATGGATTTTAATAATAAATTATTAATAAATCAGTGATAATATTTAGTAAATTAATCATATATGATTTGATATAAATTATTCTATATGTGGAATAAATATATAATAAATCTATATTTACTATCAATTTCTTTAATATGTACTTTGAATGTTGAGACTGGAGGTGAGGGTTTTTTTCAACCAAATTTTAATCAGGACTAGTTATGCATGAATTTATATTATAGATAATATATTATGTCAATCTGATAAATCCTGTTATATTTATTCTCCATTTATAATTTATAAACAATACATTTTTTCATGTCCTTTTTCATTACAATATGCACTGAATAGATGAAAGGAATGTTTAAAGGATATTTTCATTATTTTACTCCTATATCAAAAATGTAATTCCTTCAATATCCTTGTTCTCTAATAATTTATTCATGAATGTTTTAAATATTATACTATTATACATAAAATCAATTTTACCCACTAATAATATCCATGAAATGGATTAAAATGAATTTTATTTTCATTTTCAATATAAGGTTGCTTATGAATTTCTAAATAGAATGGAAGGAATATTTTCATTTAATTTATATGGAATAAATAAAATTACATGACATCATTACAGGTCAATTATTTCAGTAATACCTTACAAAATTTTAATTTTGGTTTCAATGAAACCATTTTAAAGAATATTTTTTAAATTTTTGTATTTAAATGTATTGATTTCAAAAAGTAATTGTTTAATTTTCGTATGAAATATTTTTGCAATCATTTAATATATTTTTAAAATATGATAAAATATTTTATGATAAAAATGATTCATTGTGTATTTGAACAAATTATTCTATACTATTTAATTTTATATATGGTTTTTAATTATTAGGACATATTTATGAAATCCTTTTATATTATATGGTTTATATTATTTTAAATTTATTAAATTCTTGTGAATTTTATTTAATTTTTTTGGTTTATGATATGGTGATGTGATGAATGGTTTACGATCACATGGAACACATATGTATATTTATTATTATCATGCGGGGTAGGACCAGAATTAAATATACCCCAGTTCACTGGTAATCTATTATATCTCATGACAAAAATTTAGGAAACAAGTTGATGTGATTTATCTGTTGTGGGACATAAATCGATGTTATTGATTCATTATGGGGAACAGATGATGATACCTGTTCCATTATGATATTGGAAATATGTTTTTATACTTGATCTGTTAAAATTTTATAGTCTCATTAGTTATCCTTGAAAAACAAATTGGATTCTATATGTAGTATGGATCTGCAATTTTATGACATTAATATATGGTCAATAATGGATTTATGATGATTCTCCACTATTATGAATCATTTGTTTGGAAATGGCAATATATTATTCAATAAATCATGTTTACAATCCATGATGATTCAGTATCAACTTTGTATATTCCCTTCCATGATCTCATAACCTTGTGACTATCTTATAATATTATATGGTAATAGATTAATATATTACATGTTTACTATTTCGAAGAATCTGATATAACAATTAGTTCTTTCATGTTTCACATGTTATAATTATTATTTTAGGATGTTTCTATGAATATTTAAAAGGAAGAATGAAATTATGTTTAGATGATAATATATTATAGGAATTATTAGTACTACTCACCTATTATTTGACAAAATTAACCCTTTATGGTCCTCAATCATGTGTTTTTAAATATAATTCATATTCATCTATCAAGATGTAATATTTTTTTATGAAATGAATGGATCGCATTATTTTGTATCAGATGTTTGATTTACATTATATATGTAGTTTTTGGGTTAGAAAATTTTAGTGAAAGCCATGGGTATATGTATAAGTGTATGATGACATCTTTAAGGATTAGTAATAAAGATATTTTAGTTTTATTCTATAAATTAATCCATGTTTAGGTATTACATGTCGTTTTCACTTTAGCATAAATACATCATGGTTTTACAAACCCAATAGCCTATGTCGAGAATATCTAAACCATTATTTCTAGTTCGTGGTGAGTGTTGTCTTACTAAGAACCTAGGTTGGAACTCATCATGGATATTCTGAGTAAAAACATCTTTTTATTTAAGAAAAATTATGATATATTTAATTAAATAATGAACAATTTTCAACTCGGTTGATCTTAATGTGTTATAGTCTGAAATAAATGTGTCATTATTTAGAAATAATATAAATGATTTTTGATAACAATGTAGATTAATGCTATGGTTATTATTTCTCACACATTGATTATTTTTCCTTCATTGGATAAAACCAGAAGATGTTGGTCTAATAATGAATGTGATGAAAAATGTAATTATTTTTCACATAAACAACCAAGTTCTTTGGGTTCTATAACATAGATTATTTTTGTTATTATCATGAAACATTTTCACAACACGGATCATACTAATATTCCAAATGATTTTAGGAATTAACAATATACTTTTAATATTATAAAGTTCAATCATGCATCTTATATTAATGTGTCATCTGATGCACTAGTGGTTGAGTGATTGATCAAAAAACATTGAGAACATATTATCTGTTCTCCACTACTCGAAATATGAAAAGGTTGACCAATACATTTATAATATTGAATGGTAATATGATCAATGATGTAACCATATTTATAATATGATAAAGAAGGGTGAATCTGAATCTATGAAATGTAATGAATTTAAGATAATTATTTATCAGAATGTATGGCCGTCGTATTATACATACAACGATGGAGAAGTAAGATTTTTAGGTTAATAAAAAGGGCAGTAAAATTATTTGTACTTATATGGAATATTTTCTAAGATGCGAACTATATGCTTCTAGATAAATAATTTGCCTTGTATGAAAAATTAATTTATTTTAAAATATATACAAAAAATTTATTTTAATTTATAAATTAATAATTTCAAGAATATCATAGGATGATTTTTTATAATTTTATGAAATGATTAATTTTATAGTGAATAATGAAAAATATTGATTTTTAGAAAACTGTCTTCTTTTGTGTGGAAAATTTCATTTATGGATTTAACATGAAATAAAAACAAAATTTTTCAAATTTAGGCACATATAATATAATTAATTATTTTTTATCATCGTTATACTCTTCTAGTCTATGATCATTTTTTGGGATTAAAACACAATTTTTCATGAAATGATTTTTTTTTTATTTTGAAAAATTAAAATTAAATTATATTCTTTCACATATTTCATTCGATCATGAAAAATTGATTCATTATTTGGAATAATTTTATTTAAATTCATATATCTCTTTTGTGGTAGTTTTTTTGGGAAAAACGAATACCATAAATACACAGGTAACACTTACAAAGTAATTATTTAATTTATTGAAATTAAAAAAATAAGATTAAAAATAATAACAGTGTTATAATGGGAGGTAATATGCATCATTAAAGAATAATATAGATTAAAGTGAAATATTAGTGATGTACTATATGATTTGTTTTGAAATTTAATTTCTTATTGACATTGTTAATGTCAATACATTGAAATGTGTCAAAATTGAAAATTTTGATATCTAATGAAAATAATAGTTTATGAAATTATTTATAAATCATCAATAAGGAAATAAAAGATAATATATGGTCAAATAAATCACACCCTAATAATTTTTTGGGAATTTGGAATAATATTTCTTCATATTATTCATATTTTAATATAATCTTTTTATGAAATTCCAAAAGTGTCCCTCAAATCAATTATAAAAGGACCCCTCCACCCTCAGTTATATACACCAATTAAAGCCTTTTATATCAATCATAACCTACAAATTTATCTTCTAAAAATCTATATAAATATTTTATTAGTTATATTCATATTAAAAGACCAATTATAGATCTCATTACGGGATATCTAATAGAGTAATTTTTAAGAATAGCTAACCTCCAAAACTGATCAGTTTATTTTTATAGTGTAGTTTAACTAATATAAATTAAAATATTTTTCATAAAATAATTAATCAAGTATTAAAAATATCCTGAAATGTTATTATGATTATTAAATCACTTGTATACACATTTCCACTTGTCAATAATTATGTGGAAGTATAATTCATGCATACATACAACATACCTTCTCCACATAGAGATATAATTAATTTTTCCTCAAAATAATTTATGTGTGGGAATTATTATGAGATTAATCATCATATATCTATATGATATTTAAAACATATTTATTCATCTTAAATTATAATATAATTTCTACCTTCCTACCTTGATAACTATTTCAAAACAATAATCATGCATTTGCATACGTGTAGACTACCACCTCAATGAAGTGAGGCAATTAATTTTTCATTCGTATTTTTACATGGATTTTAAGATGGATTATCTTATGAATATATATGATACATTATATATATTAATGGTTATGTAATGTTAAATAATTATCTCCCATTATTTCAATTCATCAATCATAAATGTTAATGAATTTTTTATGTGTACGTACAGTCAACCGAATCCCAAAATAATGTAACTCTTATTCTATCTCAATCACTATAGATGAATATAAGTAAATATATATATATAATGAATATATATGATATAATAAAATCTTAAAATATTTATATATATATAAATTAGTTTTTAATTCATTATTTTATATGTTAAAGCATATTTAAAGGATTATGGACTTAAGGTATGATTTTTTGCCTGATGTATATTAGTGTGGGACACATGCCATATACACTACATGTTGATTTAGTGTTATATATATACATAGATTGTATGTATTTATGAGTTTTATGCTAAAAATTTGTGCAATTACATATCCATCCATGTTTATTTTTTTCATTGGAAATAAAATTCTATTATTAGAAAATAGGATGGGGTTTATTTAACTATATCATCATTCTTTAAAATCATTTATTTTAATGTATCCGCTAGGGAATATTTAAATTCCATTTAAAATTTCTATAAATATGTTATTAAAATGATCTTTTACTATTATAATATTATTATTTAATGTAATTATTAGCCATGTTATAATTTTTACATAATGTTTTGAAAATATAATTTTCATTTTTAAAACGAGGGAATTTGGGAATTTTCTAGAGAAAATATGGAATGAATGCTTTTTCAACCTATAAATAATGAACATATTTTTCCACCTTAATGAAGAAATATTTATTTTGAGCTTCTATTATGTTATTACATATTTATTTGTAATGGATATTTTTTTCATTCAATAGTTTGTGGTGTTATAAAAAGTAATGTGATTTTCAAATAGAAAAGTTATTTTCTCTATGAATTATTCCTTTTGATCTTCTTAAATCATTTCTGACCAGCACTTTCATCATTTTATGTTATTTCTAATTTATTGGGGATATGATTCAGATGTACCATAATTTTTCTTTCTAGGGATGTTTTATCTCTATGATTAAATGTTGACATTTTTATGGAAAAAAATCATTTTCATGGTTTATGATGTGTTGAATGATTTTTGATTTTGTGGGAATCATATTTTTTTTAATTAAGTGAAGAATGGGACCAATATGTCCCACTAATTCACTGTGTAATGTATTATATCTCATGGGATATTTTAGGGAAAGAATATTATGTTTTTGATCCGTGATGGGAAACATGTATATGTGCTTGATCCATTATGGGAAGCATGTGATGATTCATAATCTAATACTCCTTAATGTTAACCATAATAATTTATATGATTTATATATATAATAATTCCACATTTGTTTATGAGATGAAATAATGTTTCATTATTGAGTCCTGATGATTTCAAATTCTTATGATTTATTAAATTTGTAATGCTAATGTTTTATTCCATGACTCAGGTTTTGTTATCATATTCAAATTAGATATGAACTTTCTAAGTGATGGTCTTGATCTTAAATCCTTATTAATATCAAAGTATTTTATATAATTTTCAATTGAAATTTTACATTTTTACGATTAATGAGAATCAATTTTCTCCCTTTCTTATGTTTCCATTCCCCATGTTGTGGAAAATGATATCTATAAGGTATTACTATAAATATTAATGTGATGGAAGATAATTATGGGGGGATATTTAAGATATTTTATAAAATAAAATGATTGATATCTAATAATCAATGAATCCAAAGACATATGGTTCTCATCTAGATTTGTTATTCAATATATTTAGTATTCATCTATTAAGATGTAATAATTATTATTGAAAATAAGAAGTCATTATTATTAGATAAGGGTTTAGAAAACATTTGAGATCAGTGATGGAAATTTTTTTTAACCCCTTGGAGGATAATTATATATATAGGATATTGTATTAATGTTTTGGTATGAAATATATTATATAATATTCAAAAGAATTACCACTACTTTGGTAGTTCAGGTTGATATGGCTGTTTCACATTTATATAAGAGTCAAAACCCTAAAAATAGTGGATTTTGTTAACTCGATCATCAACTATTGCATAAAAATGATAAATTACAGAAACATAGTTTGAATCTCCTTGGTATACGGTTTGGGTTAATAAACATTTTAATTGAAAAACATTATAATGGAAATTAATTGATGATAATCATGGTCGAACTATGATACACTAATGGTTTCATAGATTGAAAATAAATATACATGATTTACACATCCTATAAAATATTATGAAGTTTCCCAGTATGATTATGTTTTATCACACTATGATTTTTTAGACAATGGTTGAAACATTTAGGATTCACATTAATAGTTAATACGATGTGTAAATAAATATTTTTTCCTTTTAAGAAAACAAATTGAAATGTAACTAGAAAGATAACCTTATTGTTTTTCGTTATTACTAATCTTTTAATAGGAACAACAATATCAACTTAGGTTGGTTTCATAACACACATAATAAGAGGAAAAAATATTTTCATAACTACTATATCTGAATGAATATTTAATATCTATCATGTCATGAATGTGGGATGAATCATGGAGTATAATTTCATAGCGGAATAAGAATATTTATTGGGAGTGGGAATGTAGTACATGGACATTGTATTTTCTATAAAATTATTAATGGTTTAATAACTCATTGGATGGGTATAATGGTTTCAATAAGTTATTAAAGATTATAGAATGTTTTAAATGCATAAATTATGGGAACTATTTAAATAAATTTCCTCAAATAAAATATAATCCGAAATATAATCAATTTTATACGATTAATAGGTCATTAATTTATTATGAATAGAAAATAACATTAACGAATACGATATTAATGTTACATTAATAGATTTATAGGGTCCTAGAATAATGGAAGTTATTATATATTTGGATTTTAGAATTATGAGGTAAATGTGTTTTTGGAAGAAATTTTGGGACTATAAGAACCATGATACGTATAATGATTACTACTTAGATTCATTAAATTATAAAATTAAATTTATATATGGAACGATATCAATTAATCAGAAAACTAATTTTGTAGAAATGAAATCTTTTTATAAAACACAATATTGAGGTAAAGATAAAACATAATATGTTTCTAATGTGGATATAAGATTATTTTTTTGGGATAAGGAGACCATTGAAACTGATTGAATAATATTTTTAACCTTGAAACTAGATAGGGATTTAATAATGTTTTATGTGTTTTTAATTTATTGAATATATTCAATAGTTTTTTGTTTTTTAGGAAAATGATAATTTTATATTTTGGAATAATTCTTGTTTTCATTATTTTTTATGGAGTATTACAGTATTTTCAAAGGATATATGACCAATGTGTTCATATATATGGTTTGTGACATTATGAGATTCATTTTTGTTTAAATGTTAAGTATATTTTGGAAACATATGGAATTTAGTTTCAAATTTTTTGGTCTGGAATTTATATTATTTTAATATTTTACTACATATAAATTATATTAATATAATTATTAGGGATTATTTATGTTTTATAATTAAATGTATTTATCCATATGGGAAATCTTAATCTAAACATTTTTGTTTAGTTAATATCTATATAGAGGAAGATTATCTTTTTATCCTTCAGTGGAATATGATGTATGATCATAATCGTTAATGTAGTGTGTATTAACATTAATTTCCTTTTAATGTCCTTTAATTTTTGTTAATTAAATGAATCTAATGAATATGATGGTTTTTTGAGTTTCTAATAGGTTCCGAAAAAAATAATTCGGAGAAAAGTTTTCAGCAAGTTCATAATGAAATTTTTTACAATGATAGAGATAACTAAGATCCATGTCCTAGGAGACTATATAGCATAGTCCAAAAAGATAGATCTATGAGAACTACTACCACACGGTTTGTCAAAATGTGTGGGTGGCCCATCAAAAACATGTTTTCGCACCCTTCCACTATTTTACAAAGGGTCCCGTATGGTTGGAATATGGTTAAGCCAACATTGTTTGCAAACCATGCACCAAATAATAATTTCAGAGAAGTATAGTTTTATACTCCCATGATTTATGGGGTTCAAAAATATTTTCCACCATTCCATACACTGTATAAAAATGTAATCAACCATTGCCACATAATCATTCCAGGGATTAATCTACCTCATTTCAGAGATATTTGGTGTGTCATTGTGGTTGAACTTAATATCCTAGTTATTCATACACTCCACATCATTCAATTTTATAAATAAATCCTTCTGTGCATTTACATCTATTTAAGAAGCATAAATAACATTCATTTCTAGAAGATTATATGTTTTTTATTGGAATGTTTTTGAGTTAAAATAAATGGACATAGTTGAGTGAGAATTCATCTATGAACATGCGGTAGGTTTTCTATAATCTATATAAAATAGTCTTGTTATTTAATTTTTGTGCATGTGTTTTTTCGTTGTTCTATTTTGGTGTGAAATTTAAACCCATTTTAAAAACTGAGAAAATGGGTGTGTAGATAGAGTTTTAACCCCTCATGAACACTATTGAATTTGTTTTCAGTGATTAGACTAGACATATGGTCACCCAAGGGATTAGGCTCTCCCTTGAAAAAGTTATGTAAATTGTTAAAAGCAATGAATTGCAAAAAAGTATTGACATAGACATTAAATGACATGAAATATGATAAAATGGTTGTAATTTTACTTTATGTTACACGTTTCCTATTAGTAGAAAATTTTAATATGAATAATGTAATGAAGTGCGTAATGTCGATAAATAAAATGGGGCACCTATGATTTGTTTACTTGTCAAAAAAGATAATATTGATAAATTCATTATCAGTTGATTTAATGTTTTGTGGGTTGGTAAAATGGTTCTCCACTGTCAACGGTGGTATTTAATGATTATACAACCACCCTAATGCATAGAATTCATTACATGGAATAAATAATATCCTAAATCAAATATTATGGATGTGAAGTTTGATATCATGGTTGGGATTTTCAGACTTGTATTTCAAAATACAAGTTAGAATCATGGAATGAGGTTAAATGCTTTCCAAACAATGAACATTTTCCATATGGTTAAAATGACCAGCATGGGCTGAATCATGATTGAGGGATATGGGTAATACATGGAAGTTGAATAAATGTGATTGATTTAAAAATGAGAACTCATGGAACCAGGTATAAATTAACTTTACATTATTATATGTACTTCCTGTTGCACTATATTAGAAATGGAAATTTTAGTATACATCATTGATAGTTGTATGTGGAGTTGTACTGACTCTCTAATCATACCACAACTAGGTACTTGATAAGACATCATGGTAGTTGATTAGGATAAGATAAAAATCACTATGATTTATTGATGATTTAGGGATTAATAATGCGAATGGGCAAGGTTAATTGACTCGTTATCAAGAAATATTTTGGGAATTTTTAGCATGTTTTTATTTTGGTGTTTCCTGTTACATCAGATACGATTTGAAATAAAATGGCATATTTTATATTTGTTTTGTAGGAATTTACACAATTTTTAATTATGTGTTGTATTTTACATTCATTCTATTATTTCATGTTATATCTATAGTGGATTACTATGATAAGTGGTTATATTGATCACACATGTTTCATTAAACCCACACTGCTTGTTTATAACGTTTTTTGTGTAGGGAGGCACACTAGAGGTCATGTGGTGAACCGAAAATTGGGAAAAGTTTAGATTCACCCAGGTCTGGATGTTACCATGTTTTATCAATGGTGTTTTTTCCGATTATGTTTTTTCTTGGGTATTGAGAGAGAATACTGTAAGGTAGTGTATAAAAAACCCCAAATTTATCAATATATTTGTTTCCATTATAATTATTTAGTTATATAGTACAAAAAACATACATATCTAATAGATCCCAATAAAAACATGAATCTCATAAATGAATAATGAAATTGTTAATATTCACAGAAATTACTGAACCCAAATAGATTAAATATTAAGATTACCCATGGAATAGTAACACATCCATTAAGAATAATAATCTATACAATCAAATAGTAAAATCACTTATAAAATTATAAATAAAATTTAGGCATCTTATAAATGAAGACATGAAATAATTATGTAATTGTATGAGTTAATGATATTTTAAAACATTATAGATTAACTATTTGTATTTTTCTAAAACATAAATGTTGATACAAAAATTTATAATTAATATAAATATTTAAATTTTGTTTTTTCATATAATGTATTTATAAATAAATATTTTTTGTCTTATTATTATAATATAATTTTAAGAGACGTTAAATATTTTTTCATTGTGTCATAAAGTCAGCTTTAATGTTAAATTATGTATTATTTCAATAAATGATGATTTTAATTAAAATTTAAATTGATCATTTTTAGAAAATTAAATTCATAAAATGGTGTTAATTTTATAATTCGTTATCTTGATAAATGGTTAGAGTGATTTTTCGTGATTTTTCAAATATATTTCAATTTCTTATGAATAGTGAAATAATGTAATTTATGGAATTTGACCAATACAAGATTCATTGATTCGTATATGATTAATGGAATAATTGAGGAAATAATTTCAAACTACCCTTAATTATTTAATATATTTAGTGATAACTTTAAATCTATTGAAATTATTTATACCAAGAAACATAATGAATAAATGATTGAAAAACACACCTCACCCCCAATAAATACAAACCCTCATCCCCTCCTATAATCACACCTTCCTAGTTTTTTAAAATTTCCAAATTCTCAAAAATACAGTTCAAAATATTCTTACATATGTCCAAGATTCATTGGTCTCAACAAATGGCCTAATTCAGTGTCCCTAAGTTGGTTCTCACAGATAACATGATCAAAATATAAAATGATATTCTGTTTTATTTTTAATTATTTTTAAGTTCTTTTCATTTCTTATTACCTCCTCACCACTGCTTATACAAGTTCCATGATAATCCCAATATTAGAAATATATATATAATAATAAATTCATTATGATAATGGAATAATCCATCATCAGTTTTCTTCTCCTCTCCCTTTCACTCTATAAATAAAAATGTCTTCATCAGGTTTTGATTTATTCATTTGATGACTAAAAGTTTTCAGTATTATTTAAAAAACCAAGGATGGTCTTAAAACCATTATTATGGTTGAAAATATTTAATATTTAATATTTTCTGATTTTTTATGTTTTTAACAAACATATATTTAAAATATTAAATAATAAAACAAAAAGCATTTGTTTTCATCAAAACCCAGTAGAATTAATCTAGATGATTATCATTAATGAATTATCTACTAAATCATTCTCATGGTAGGAATCAAAATAATATATATTACCAAATAATATTTTTTATGTTCACTAATGACATATAATTTTAATTCTATAAAATTATTATCTTCTCACATTAACATATCTATATGTGAACAAGCGAATCGTTCATGAAAACCAAGAAACAAACTCTCTGAATGACCAAATTAAATTGAACGACACATCATAATTTCCATTAAGAAGAATAATAAAATTATAAAAATTAATTACATGTAAATTATTTTTA
The DNA here is from genome assembly GCA_963277665.1 of Viscum album. NCBI lineage: Eukaryota > Viridiplantae > Streptophyta > Magnoliopsida > Santalales > Viscaceae > Viscum > Viscum album. The sequence continues at coordinate 1,899,788,868 of OY728145.1, forward strand.
AAAATTAATCTTTAATGAATCTAGTTTTATTATCTTGGATATTATAACAAATAAAGATGTAATATATAATGTAAGGGGATTCTCGAACCCAATTTACATCTTTTTGGACATTCCTCATTAATGAAAAATTTCAGTGTGGATGGGAATTTATTAATCCTAAAATATAATTTCAATGATATCATCAATACTTTTCTAGAATATATATGTTTCTAATATTCGATTATGAAGTTTAAAAATATTTTTCAATATAAACATTTTTTCTTAATGCACATATTATACATATCTTAATATTGTTTCTTATTCACTACAGAGTTGTGATTCCTATACCAGTATGATATTATATTTTTGGAATCAAAATTATTTTTCATGGATGTATTAATTATAATATATTTTCCACTTCTTTCAATAAGTTATTTTATTTTTATGATCGATATATGTTATTTGTCACAAGAATGATTATATAAATTTTATGACGTGTTGGGTGCACCCGAAATTATATAGTGCTCTAATACATTTGGAAATGTAATGTGTATCATGAGAAAATGTAAAGTTTTCATGAAAATAAATCTATTTTTCTTCACACTGATGATGTTAAATTATTCACATATATTATTCCTGTACATTAATCTCATGAAGTTCCCAACTAAGAGTGGCATTTTACCCTTGAGACATGATGTTTCATTTTTATGCATTTCCACATTACATTACTTTATCTAATGTTTCCTATCATTATTATGATTATGAATTCATTATTATGTTATAATAATGATGAATATAGTCACCCATGTAATATTGATTAATGTTCATATCTATCCACTTACTAGACTTTATTCACACCCATTCTATGATTTACATCCTCAGGTGACTAATTATACTAGGAAGTGAATGAGGAATACTATTTATCTAGATAAGATGGAATTAAATAATTTTTATGTTAAATTATTTACATGTTATGTTTGTTCCAAATTTTCAATAGACACTAAACCATTAGATACTAGTTTTTTACACTATTATAATTTTTATATTTAAAATGATGATATAGTAATGTAAGAAAAATAAGGGTCTCTATAGGTGGTATTAGAGCATGGTTTAGTTAATTTTGGAATTAGGATTAGAGAATCATAGTGAATGCACTTAGTATGATACTACGAATATGTATGAACATAATAATATTTATTCCAGATTAATGATGAACATAGGGATCTGACAATCTATACATTTATAGTTTCTTAAAAAAATGTAACAATTTTTTTATTCATGACATGTTCTCTTTTTTTGTGTGGTAAAACCTATTATATTTTAGAAACTTTTGGGAACAAGTAGAATTCATACGATTAACCCATGTGATGAACAATGTAAAGAATGCCAAAATGGAATCCCAAAAACATTGGCAGGTTGAGTTCATTATTTCATGCTGATGCTTGACCACGAGTCTTCGGCTTTGAAAAATAACATAAATAATATGGAACATCCTCCTTCACATAAGAGGGAGAACTAGATATTGAGTCTTTTATGCAGCAATGAAAAATGAATATTAGTTGATCTTCATATCAACTATTCAGGGAACAGTGGATCATCTCCAAGGAGAATATCATTTATGTGCTTCACTTTTCTAATAATGAAAAGGTAACTTGGTCCGTTTTTCATTTAGATAGAGAGGCTAGTCAATTGTTGGAATTTATTAAGAAAACCAGGATGATGAAATTGAAGTGATATAGTAGGATGAATTTAATAGAATATTTCTTAACATTTATTTCATGTGGATTTGTCATATGATGATGGAGAGAGAGTTTATATTACACAGAAAAAGAATTGTGAATATTTCACGAATTGTGAAGAAAATTTCAAATGACATCATGGTATGAATCATTTTTTGTTATCTATATGTATAGAAAAATATAAATATTCTTTAGTGGTATAAAACCCATCCTTAGAAAGGATCTTGAAATTTGTGCCTTTAGGAGTAATAAAGAAGTTCTCTGAAGAGATCTCATTGTGGAGATGGAGTTTGGAGAGTAGTATCACGGATATGTTGATCAGAAATGATGGATTGAGTTTCAATATGGAGGATATAATGAAAATAGTGGAAGGAAAAATCAACCACTAAGATGAAAACAAATGAGGGAAGAAGCATCATGGTAATTACCTCAATGGGAATGGAAAATTCTTCATTTGTGGGAGAGATGACCACCAATATCATGAATTTTGTACTGACATATGGAATATATTAAATGTTAATGAATAAAGGAGATAACCCCCTTCGGGTCAATGCTTCATTTATAGGGTGTAAGGGCACTATGAATTCCAGTGAACTAAAATCATACTCTATGATGATAATCATTGTTAGCAGCCACTAAATCCAAAAGTGATTGGGAGGACTAATTTCATCACTATTTATAAGGTGGATCCCACCAATGATGTGGTGACATAAATGTTGTATATTAAGTCAAAAATATTTAATATAAAATTATGTTCTTTTTATACATATTTATTCATATTTTTCACGTTTAATAGAACAATTCCAGAAGCACCTCAAAATATAGAGGTAGAGTTTTATATGAGAATATAAAATAGAGAAATTATCAAATAAAATGTATAAAAAGTATCCCCAATTAACATTCGTTAAATGAACCTCCCAGAAAATCATATCTTACTCCCTTTGGTGGAGTTTGATGCTATATTTGGAATGTATTGGCTATCTTTATACAAAAAAACACGAATAGTTGGAAAAGGGAGATCACTATTCACTTCCCAAGGAATCCTCCAATTCATTACAATAGTAAGGATGAAGATGTATGAAATTTAGATTTATCATCTAAACATTATATATTATATCCTTATCAGTAAGAATGTGTTGCCCAAATAATTTAGATAAATGAGAGAATCATGACTGAGGAGATTCCCATTATGAGGGACTACACTGATGTGTACCAACGGTAATTACATGATCTTCCTCTTGATATGGAGGTTGAGTTATTGATTGAACCTATTCACGGATCTCCACCAATATCAAAGACTCCATATAAAATGTTCACCACTGAGTTAGAGGAACTATAGAACCCGCTACCAGAGAATCTATACAAGGGTTTTATACAATCGAGTGCATCACAATAAAGTGTTAAAACCTATTCATTGAGAAGAAAGACGCATCAATGTGACTCTTCATTGATTACCATGAGACAAAAAAAATTAAGACAATGAACAATTAAAAACTTCAATGGATATATGATTTTTTAACCAACCATGTGGTGAAAATTAATTATCTTATATGGAGCTTTAGTCGGGATATCACCAATTAAAGTCGGAGAACAATGATGTTATCATTACTTCCTTTCAAATGGGGTTTGGAGACAATGAGTTGACAGTGATGACCTTTAGAATCACTAATTCTATATAAATATTCACTGGGTTAATGAATATAGTATTTATATATTTCCACGACTAATTTTAACTAATCATTAGAGATGATATTATAATATACTTAAATATAAATGGGGAATATGATGACCATTTTAATACTATAATACAATATTTGTGAGGGAAAAAATAGATATAGAGTGTTGTAAATGTGAATTATGGTTGGTTGAAGTATCATTCTTAGTGAAAGTCATCACTAGAAGAGATATATCTATAGAATCTTCCAAGACCATTGAAATTCATGATTATCCGAGGCCAACATTTATAATTGATATTCATAGCTTATGTGGTCATTCGTGGAATTACCGGTAATTTATGAAGAATATAAAATGATTTAAAACATCATTAGATGAGATGATTCCAAAAGGGGAAAGTTTTTTTGGAATAGTTAATGTGACGACTTCTTCAAATAGATAAAAAGTGTTTTATCAAACGAACAATAACCACACTTTTGATATGTGGGGAACTTTTAGTGCTGTACATAAATTCTTAATTGATGATATTAGTTTGTTTACTATCGTGAAATGATAAAGTGACAGCATACACAACAATGTAGTTGAAAATTCATGAGAAAAATTATCCCACACGTGATCTGGAATTGGAAGCTTTTATCTTCGTTTTAAAAATATGAAGGAATTATCTCTATGGGTAGAAGTTTGAAATACATACTAAATATAATATCCTAAATTATATATTATCATAGAAGAATTATAATATGTGTATATGGATATGGTTACATCACATCAAATATTATGACTAATAAATAAACTCCCATCCTAGAAAAGTAAACAATGTTGAATAATCTCAATGTAGAAAGGATCCTATATCATTATTAATTATGATAATTGAAAATGATACCATATTATTAGATTTGAAAAGTATATAACTACGAATTATTATGGAAAGAACATCATCAATTATTTCCCAAACTATTTCTCAACCATCCCTAATGGGGAATATAATGAATGCTCAATGAAATAGTTCGTAAATTTAAAAGAAGAATAAATCAATGAGAAATGGTAAATACTTGGAGTTCAATATTTTTTAAAAACAATTTTTAATATTTCGGTCATGAATATTTATACCATCTAATCCATAGATAAATAAAGAACTTCTGAGTAACTCACGTAACTCATCCTTCTCCATTCACCTCGGGATCACAAATATGTATCAATATCTATGAGAGAACTATTATTGGGGAAATGAAAAGAAGGAGATCAGTAAATATAGATTAATGATCCTGGTATGTCAGTAAATAAATTCCAAAAGGATAAAGTATAATTAGGTGATGCAATCATTACCCATTCCAACATGTAAATGGGAAAACATAAGAATGGACTTTGTCACTAGGATTTCAATGTGATTTAGAGAAATAAATTCTTTATGGGTTGTTTTGGATTATCATACAATCAAATATCACTATATCTCAAATTTTAATCACTTCTCACAAGATCATATTGAATGGATATAAATCATAGATGTGGTAGTCTTTGTGGTGTACTACCCCAGATTTTTTCTTTCAATATATTAGATTATCCTAGAAGTTATGGAAATATCTCCAATTTGATACAAACATTGAACTAAAAATTAGTACATATTTTAATCCTCAAACTGGTGTCCAATTAGATAAGACCGTTTAGATAATAGATTAATTTTTGAGAACCTGATCTATGGACCTCAAGGTTTGATGGGACCAATACAGACCTCTAATCAATTTCTCTTATGACAAAAATTTCCACTCAAACGTCCCAATGTCTCAAAATGTATCTTTTTATGGGAAAAAATAGGGTTAACAGTAGAATATAGGATTGAAGTTTGTGATAATAAGGTAATAGGACATGAAATGGTCAAATAATTAGTAGAAAAGATGAAATCCATTAAACAGCACATCAAGGCATCCCAAAGATGACATAACATGTATTTATAAAATTGCTTACATAACCTGTAGATTGAGGTTGGAGATATGGTATTCCTCCATATATCACTATGGAATAGGATCCGGATATTTTTAAACGAATGGAATGTATAATCATAGGTAAATTGGCCCCTTTTCAATTCATGATCATGTTGATGTTGTGGCCAAATGACTAGCACTTCCACCTACTATGTCTCTAGTATAGGATTTATTCAATTTACACCTCTATATGAAATACATACATGATAATTAACATGTACAAATTCTAAAGGTGGTGCATTGAGAAAATGAACTCTCTTTTAACCAGCATCTAGTAAAGATCTTATATTGTAGATACAAAAGATCTACGAAAAAATACAACATACCTGGTCAATGTGATATAGAAGAACCATAAGTATTAAGAGGAAACCTGGGAATTATAGGATGATATGAGGGATAAATAAAATAAACATTATATATAAATTGTAATTTCATGTGTGAAATGGTGGAAGAATGTAACAATCTAAAAATTATCAAAGGAATTTCTGTCCATCTTATAAAAATGTTATGTAGTATAAAATGAAATTATATCATGGATAGTATAATGAAAAAATCATTCTAATTAATGATTAATGAAATATGTATTATTCTGAGAAATTAAAGAACCTATAGTAATGGAATCGTTACTTGACTATAAGAATAGTAACATCTCCATTATGAATAGTAACATGGACTATAGAATAGTCACCCTTCTTATGAATGTTCTAAAAAAATTAGGATTCATAAAAATGAATATATGATATTATTGTGCCATATAATAAGAAAATAAATGTTTTGAAAATGATAAATGAGGTGTTGGTATTTTTATAAAACATAAATTTTTATTTATATTTTTTAATTAATATAATGACTTCGAATAAAAGTTTGTTTTTAGATAATTTAGAGATAAATTAATATAATATTTTGTGATTATAAGAGAATTTCTAGGGACCTTATTTAATTTATTAATATCTCATAAAATAAGTTATAGTTTTCAAATCATTATTTCACTAATAAATGATTATTTGAAATAATGAATTTATTTATCATATTGAAAATAGAATTTTCTTAAAATGATTTTTATTGTGAATTCAATAAGTTGTAAAACTGTTAGGGTGAATTTCAGGGATTTTTTTAAGATAGAATGATTTTTAGTGAATAGTGAAATATGGAAATATAAGGTATTTTACGAATACATGAATTATTGAGTCATATAGGATATATTATTGGGTTAAGCATGTAATCTCAAAATATTCATGATTAGTTACTATATTTAGTGATATGGTTCAATTTATTGATTGTCATTAGCCAAATTAAAAAAATAATAAATAAATAATCGAAAATTCCCCACCTCATCCCCTATAATTACCACTCACAAACACCTCTTATTCTTACAGCTTCCAGACATTGATGCTCATCCAAATTCAATCCAATAATCATACCAAGACACATCCCCACCTTTAAGATCTTTTTGTATCAATAAAATACCAAAACAAATTTACCTAATGAGGTTCTCAAGGAGAAGAAGTTCAAGAGATAAAACCATCTTTTGTTTTCATTTAATTTTCTTTCGTGTTATTTTATTTTGTTATTATCTCCTAAAAAACTCATCCATGATGCATGATAACTTCAGTATTAGACATATAGTGTAAATTTAATTTGACAATGTAATAATAAATCACCATTCCTATTCTCTTATCCCTTTTTTAAAATGAAAACCCCATCCATGAGGTGTTTATTTATCGCCTTTGAGGATGAAATTTTTTCATTTTCCATTACCATCATCATTGATGGCCATAAAACCATTAAAAACCTTTTAATAGATTTTATAATTATTTTTATAACCTATTTATTCATTGGGACTAATGTATTTATATAATATTAAATAAAAAAATACAACGAGGTTGTTTGTGATAAAAAAATATAATCTAAACATATCACTAACATTTTATCAAATGAGTAATTCTCATATTAATAAAAAATATTATATAAGACAAATTAAACATTCTTAAGTAGATTAATAATAGATAATTTCAATTCCTGTTAATTTTCTCAACTTACATGAAATGTGTTCTTGCAAGCAAGTGATCAAATCATGAAAACAAAGAAAAAACCACTCTCAAAATGTAGAATTGAACTCCATAAGTCATCACAATGGATATAAATTAAATTTATAAAATTATCTTAAATCAAATATATTTATATGAGATTATATATTTATTAAATAACTATAATAATTTCATTATTCAAGAATTGAAATTGATGAAACTGTTCAAACATAAGGTAAAGTAATTCTAGAACCCAATTTCTATCTTTTGTGTTAATCCCCCTTCATGAAGAATTTTAGTGTGGTTGGGAATTTATTAATCCTAACAAAAAATTTATGTTTTTCTTACCATTTCATTTGTATGATATACACGTTTCTAATCTATATTTTTTTTAAAATATAATTAACTTTCCCAAAGAAAACATCTTTTAAAAAAACACATATTTTTCATCTCTTGAGAATGTTACTTCTTCACCCATGAGTGATTAAACATATACTAGTGTGATATTCCTTTATTTTAACCCAAATTATTCTACATCAATGTATTATTCTGGAAATTTATTCTTTTACATTCCATGTGTTATAAAATGTTGGTGATATTTATATGTTCTATGAGTAAAGCATGATTATGTAAATGTTATGATGTGATGGGTGAACCTGGAATTAAATAATAACCAATGCATTTGGTAATGTTATGAATCATAGTATATAAGGTGAAATATGTGTGACAATGATTCTAGATTGTTTCCCAATGATGTTTTTATGATTATGAATATATGTAATGCGTGAATATGAATTCTTCTTTGTTCAAATCTATGTGTGTTATTTTACAACTATGATAGGATGTTTCATTTTTCCACTGCCACATTCGATGCATTTATTAAATGATTCCACTCATAATTATGATGATGATCCCATAATTATGTTATGTTCATAATGATTATTCCCACCCAAGATATATTTATTCATGCTCTTATGTATACACTTATTAGGATCTTATCTCACCTTTATATTTTATGTACTTTCTCAGGTTACTATCTATACAAAGAATTATATTAGGGCCACTAAAAATCTATAGAAGAAAGAAATTAAATAATGTTTATGTTTTATTATGTAAATGTTATGCTTGGTTGCCATTTTCCTATGAAACTAAACCTTTGGATCATTTTTTGGTGACATTATTATATTTTTTATAATTAAAATCATGTAATATTAATGAAATAAACATCGGGGTCCCTAAATGTTAGCAATTTTCAATGAAGATGTGCATGGAAGAATCGAACTCATGTAAAGGGGAAGATAACATAGACAGGGTGGGATTGTTATTCTTGATGTTGGTCATTATTGTTGGATACTATATCACCTTGCGTGATGAACTTGATGTGTTGTGCTTTTATTTTTGAGATTTTATATTTGGACCAGGATGGAATGATGTTTCTGTATTCAAGCATAATTTTAGGAACTTTGGGATATATGTTACATGAATCATATTTTCGGCACATGATAATATGAATATAGTCATGTATGATAATTTAAAACACATCTTTAATTTATTGTGACTTTAAAAAAATTTCAATAATAAAAATTATATAATTTTATAAATAATAGAATTATGGTTGTGTTATGGTTAAAAAGGAATATAATACAGTGTGAAATTTGGGGTGTTTGGATTACCACATGTAGGTCATGGCTAGGATTTCTAAAAGTTAAGATTTGTGATGGGTAGTGACTATATTATTTGGGAATGTTATATGGAGTGTGTATTTTTAGGATAGTTGAAAACTATTTTTTTTTGTAATATTGATAATCTTATATCTTGTGTTCTACGACATGAGTTTGGAATTTTTGAGTGTTACCACCATGATGACATCAAAAACTTGTGTGATGGGAGTACACCATTGATAACTCTCATCTATTTGTATTGAATGAAACCCCATTTAATATAGATAATACAGGGTGATATTATTTTGGAAATTTCATTTTGTATGTATTTTTTGGAGAATGATCTATAGAAGGCTATACGGAGAATTACCAATAAGAGGAGAGAGTTCTAGATATAGTTTTCTCAAATTTTTTCTAGTGAGGGGAGTCTGAAGTAGTATAATTTTGGATTAATTCTATCCAATGTGATTATAGATTAGATAGAGACCCCACCAATAGAGATTGTTAATATGGGAAATTATATATTATGAGTACTAGTGAAGAGTTGGTGGGATATAATATATTGGGACGAAAATATGCATGTAATGTCATTGATGGAATTATTATATAAGTTCCTATGACACATTTACCCTTTTACAATGAGGATATGAAAATATAAAGAGTTTTTTTCTTGACAGATTGATGTGTGATGATGAAGGATTATATTGGTTTCCTCAAATTTTAGAAATTATTCCATCAATTTTAATAAGAAATGAGGCAATTAAATCTACAAATTTTCAGGAACGGTATTATATCTGGGATCATGTCCTAGGTAAGTATCTTTCTCATTAAGATGATTTTAGAAGTAGTGGATAAAGTAATCATTTATGAAGGGAACCGAAATGTAACTCATGGATGTTAAAATATCATTGCAGTTAAGTGATATAGTTGCATTCAATCAGATAGCAGGTAGATTCATTTTGATAATTTTCATTAAGGAAGTGACAAAAAAACTATCCAAACAAGGGGGTATGTCACTTAATGAGGATTTTACCTCATCTTATATACATTTTCAAAACAATTACACATGTGTGGTATGTTTTAAAAATCAGTAGTGAAATTATAAGAATTCATTAGGATGTGTAATATTGAGATGTTCTACAGGATACAAAAATAGGTGGGATCTGGTGGAGGATCTAGGAATGTACCAAGCACCTACAGGGCCCTCCACCATGTATCAACAAGTAAGATATAGTAAATATAGATACACTAGTCAGGGTGGAGGAATGATAATTGAGGACAAGAAAAATTGCATCCTCATGGTAGTGAAACAAATTGTACTATGATAGGTTCCCATGGTAATGTTGTAAGTCACCTTAATGAAATTAAGTATACTCCTGGTGGTTGCAAGGCTACACCATGAACTATTCATATTACGCTTTTTATAGATTCCATGATTTCTAGTGTTTTATTTGATATAGGGTCCCCAAATAATTTTATATATTCTTATTTTATGATGTTTTTTGGGTCCATAAATGGAATAAAATTATTGGTTAATTTTTTTAACACCCATTTATGAGTGAATATAGAATGTATCTCACAATAAATGGTAATTTTCCCTATGGTTTCTCGAAACCACAATCTTAGGGACGTTTTGATTTTGAGATTTCATGTTTGACCTCATATTGGGGATCGACTAGTCACCATTTTTTGAGACATATCGACTATTACCACCAATGGGTAATATTCCATTATCTTAAGAAAGCACCTTATATTAACCTTGGGGATCATGATATCTAGAAAGGCTATAGAAGAAAAAATTTGAACCATTTGGTGAGATCATAGCCCAAGTGGTGTTTCTTTTGCATTATGATGGAATATTATTGTTGGAAGTCTTTTATCTTTTAGTGGATTTGTTTCAAGAGAAATCTTTTTAGGTATTCATAGGGTTTCCACCCTAGATAGTGGTTCACTTCATGATTGAGTTGATACAGGGAGCTACGATGATCTCTATCATGCCATACATGATGGCTCCCATAGATCATGATGTGCCCATGACTCTCATAGTGATGTCTGAGTGTAATGAATTTATACACCCTTGTACATCACCCTATGGTTATCTGGACTTGTTTTCCATGAAATTTGATGGTTATTTGTGCTTATTCATAGATTAATTAATTATAAATAGGATAACACTTAATAAATAGTACAATCATCGTGGAATCAGTGATTTTTTTGACCAATTTATGAGTTCTTGTGGGTTCTAAAATATTGAATTGAGGTTACGGTATCATCAGATGATATAGAATCTATCACATATACCATATAACTATTCCATGAGTAGTTATTACATTTATGTTAATGGTATTGATATTGTAAAAATGTGTAACTAGGAGGGGATGATGTTAAATTTTTATTCTATAAAGTGGAAAAGGCATTATGGTTTAATAAAAATGTATCATTGTCTTTATAGACAACATTTGTGTCTAGGGATGAAAAATATGTTACCAGATTTGGCACATGGTGTTGTGCCTGCCAGCACTTGAAGGTCGACCATCAATAGTAGGTTGGGTTTTTATAACTGATGTTAGTTATTAAATATATGTGGTATGATATAAACATAGAATGTTGATAGTTAGTTTGAGGACACCTTAGAATAATGATGTGATACAGGTAATTGTAGATAATATTGGGAAGGTTGCAAACTTATTACCAATTCGATAAAAATTTACAAAAGGCTTGTAATGGGACATAATTCATAGTATATTGTGAAATTTCATGGGATTATGTGATGATTTGTTTTCTCATGATCCATCTTATACTTCACTATTTGTAATTTCTAGTAGAAATCAAAGTGAACATAGGTGTTTCTAATTATTGATTTCCACCCGTAGAGAGACTAGAAATCGGAATTCACTATACTAGTGCTGGAGGACTTGATAAGATCATGCATCCTGGAATTTTTTATATCATGGTAAAAGAAAAAGTCTCTTGTTTAGTTCACATATGATAAAAATTACAATATTTCTATTCATATGGAACCATATACAGAACTTAATTGTAGGCCATTTGATTCACAACTGTGTAGGATGGAAGCTATTGAGCTATAGTTGTTGGGACCCATTTTTGCGAGTGAGACATCAGAGCAGATTTAGGATATTTTCATATATATGTCCACAAATCATAGCATTAAGTAGTCATAAGACAATACACGCCTTCAACCTCTTGAAATTTTTGTGGGTGATTGTGTGTTCCATAAAGTGTCATTGAGATTATGGAACAATATGTTTTAGAAATGTGGTATGTTGGAACCATGTTCTATCTTTCAAGTTGAGATTGTTGAAAGGATGATACTATTGATTTACTGATTCGGTCTTCCATGGTTGTATGGTACTATTAAGGTTGATTTTTTAGCTATCAAAGCTTTAGAAGTATTTTTATAAACCTTATAATGTGATAAACATTGATTCTATGGCGCATGATACTGAAGGATCATTAAAGGATCATGCATTTATACTGTATATTGTAGTGAAAATTCTTTTTAGGGTAAGACCTTCCCATTGTTCTAAATATTATGGAAGCAAGGTAATGTTTAGGATGAAATATAGGAGTTGTAGGTGGATATGCAAACCTAGTGGAAAAATATTTTTAACTTTGATCCTTACTCATTCTTGGGAGAGTATCCCAAGGATGATTTGTTATATGGTGGGATGTTTTATGATAGAAATCATTAACATGGTAACATTGAAATTAATTTTCTATTAGAATCATTATTTTTGGAAAATAATTTTTTTTTCAATAATATGTGGTGATTTTTGTGTTTTACAGCGGTTAAGGATGCAAAAAATGGAGAAAATAGGCCAACCAGTGAAAAGTAAATAGTTGGAACACTATTATAGATAATCATGGGTCATGGAATACGACACTATATGGCCTTAATCCCATAGATATAGGTAGGTTCATGGAAACTATATTGTTTTTCAGGCAGTTCTTATCGCCCAATAAAACTATACAGTCTGGCCCCCTAATTGGATAGGGGGTTCTTTAGGTTTGGGTAATGCTTTGGCAAACCAAGTGGACAAAACATGCAACACATAAAAGGGTAATGTTTTATATTTTCCATTATTTTATTTATGGGTTGTGACATTATTTTACCGCATTATAGAATAAAACATCCTACGTGATAAATAATTCCCTTTTAATTTCTCCATGGATAAATCTACTTCATTTACATGAAATTTACAGTGTTGTTGGTTTCAAATCAACAATCCTTGTGAATCAAATAGACCCATTCATTATATATTTTTTAATTCGCATTGTGTAATTATTATTCTCTTTATGAATCCAGAATGACTTTATTTTATTTCAAATATTTTTGTTTGTGAATTGATGGTTTTGGAGTTAAAACCAACTATTATGTTCATGATTTCATTCAACTAAAACATGAGAAATGTGGCCTACAAGTTATATACAATAGTCTTGATTATGAATTTATGTGTATTTTTGGGATTAATTTTTCTATTATGACTTTCAATTTAAAACTTTTATTATAAATGATAAAATGGATGTTTGAATTTTGTTTTCAACACCTCACAAAATCTAATTGATTCATAATGGTTTGATAAACCTTATGTACTGACACCCATGAATTGAGATATTTCGTTGAATAAGTGAAGATACTTACTAAAAGTAATAAATGGATAAAAGGATTGTATTTTTATATAAATTACCTAAATGGGATGATAAATTCTTATTATGGTGATTTTAGGGTGAAATGGTCTATCTATGTTCCATTTGTATAAGTTGAATATAGTGAAAAATGGATTAGTGGTAAATGAAATGGTGAACATGTGATGCCCTTAAATGTAAAAATTGAAATTAATGATGAATCCTAGAAGATGTAATGTAATGGTTGGTGTGAATATTTACTAATGATCCATTCTTGTTGGTGGTTTATAAAATTTCTATAATTTCCCCTATTGATAGTTGTTTTTAGGTAAACGATTAACGAACCAATCATCAAGGGTATCTAAATTGAGTTTTGTATAAATCTTGTGATAGTCGGAAAATTCATTCTAAATCATGGTTGGATTCATGGAATGATGATCAATTTTTTCTAGATGTGACACTTCGAAACCTGGTTTATATGACTTGCATGGGCCGAATCCAGTTTGATATATATTAGTAAATCATGGAACTATAATATTGTTAATTTAATAAAATAATGTTAAATGATTAAATGGGGTTTATTTTGTTGTTTTTTTATTATCTATACAACTGAATACACTATATTAGACAAGATATTTTTATTGGATACCATTGGTAGTGTCCTATTGGTTTTACTGACACCCTTCATATTCTACCTATGGGTATGCTAGTATACTTGATAGGTGCATGTCATGAGAAGGGAATAGTACTAATGAAAAATGGATGAATTTGGGCTTGGGGATGTGCATGTATATGGGACCATGATTTGGTGTTGAGACCCATTTTGGGGATTTTTCATCATGTCATTATATTGGGTTTTCCTTTAAATCAGGCACTTTATAAAATGAAATGGAATATTAACTATTTAGTTGAGGTAATGTTCCCTATTTTGAAATTTTTACATTTCATAGTTATTTTTACATTATTTATATTGTTTCTTAATTTTCTATCATGTCTTACAATGATAAATAGGGTATATTCTCCCCACAAGTTTCCTTATAGCATCGCTTGTATTTAAGATCCTATGGAGTATGGGGAGGTCCAGCCAGTATTTTCTGGTGAGCTGGCATGGAGAACCAGATTAGTGGAACTCGTTTTGGGATTCCAAATATATAATTTGATGTAATTCGATCTTAGTACCTGAGGTGTAAATATTCATCATATTCAATGTTTTTAGAGAAACATAAGATTTTTGTGGAAAATGATTAATGGTGGACAATTTACATTTCTTGTATATATATTTCATTATATTTTTAGTCTATATGGAAGATGGAATTCTCTACTCTTAGAAAATGATATTGAGGAAAATAATGGGTCATATTTCCATCATGACCAATTTTTTATAGACACTTCCACAATTTTTTTCATGGAATTTGTGATTTCCAAATTTATTAAAATAATTAAATTTCTTGTGAATAATTATCTCTGGAAATTACATTACATCTATGTATATATCTTCACATCCCACTAATATTATTCTATTTTTTAACCTAGATTTTGTAATATCATATTTCATTATACATGAAATTTACTCTTTTTAAGGTAATGTTTTATTAACCATTTTTATGATGTCGGTTCCCCAATGAAATTTTCAAATGTAAAACATTTGGTTACTAAGAACATTTTAAAATTAAAACGATATAATTTATTAAAAGGGGCAGGTTAATAACAAAGGAATTTCGAAAATATTTCTATTTAAATAATTTTTTGTTATTTAATTCTATTATTACACATAAAACAATGTTTAAACAAACCCTGCTACTCTATTAGAATTGTTTTATTTGTTTGAAAATATAACCTTGAAGTTAATTTTATGAGATATTAATATGATTGTGTGATTTTTAAATATATATATATATATATTTGTGAACCAACAATTTTATTTTGTTAAATATGTAGTACAAAATCATTGAAATTTTATTAATGTCATTTTATTCATGAAAAATATGTTTTTTTTCCAAAATTGGTTTTTCTTTTCAGTGAATATTAAAATTATTTACAAAATTTTTTATTCAAATTTCTTGATAAAATTATTTTCCTTTTTTGAAATCATTATTTCAAAAATATCTTAGGATGAGTTTTTTATAATTTTTTAAAAATATTAAATTTTCAATGAATAATGAAAAATAATATTTTTTTATTAAACTATCATTTTATTATATTAAAATCTACAAATATTATTTATATAATAAATAAAATTTACTTATTTATTTTTCACTTATAGTTATTCAACTTATTTACATTTGGATCACCATTATACTATCATTTGGTAAAAGTTCATTCTTGGGAATAAAAATAATTTGTCAAGAGAATAGTTTTTTAACATTTCATGTGATTAATTATAAATTAAATTACACCACCTTCGAATGTTGAATCATTAAAATTGCATTTTATATCTTCAATAATTGGGTTTAGAAATATTATTCCTTTTAATTTTTGGTCATTATGATTATTAACTATAGTTATCATATAACTAATCTAAGGTTAAATCTGATAATTTAAATTAAATATATAAAGATAAATAATATTAAATTACCCAAAGGAATTAATAAATTTTATTGCATTTGTTAATTTCATCCAAAAACATCCAACTTTTTTTATGGATAATATTATAATGTTTTGGAAAATAACTGATTATGGTATTTTCCATGAAATTATATCCATATCTAAATACTACAAGTGGATTTGGCTCTAGAAAAATTGTATGTAGTGTTAATTACCCAAAAAGGTCACATTGATCTAGGCTCGATCATCACTATTACATAAGGATAAGACTTTTTGGAAATGTGGTTTCACAGAACTAGAGAATAGGATGTGGCCTAATATATATATTATATAAACTACATTAAAATGTATTTGAATCGAATATTAGCATTGATTTAGTAGTTTAAAATTATGTTTTCATATAATGTAAAGAATGTGCCATTATTTTGACACCTTATAACATATTAAGTGGTCTCTCGCAATTATTATGGTTTATAACTCATTGAATTTGGTTATTGATAATGACCATAACCAATAGGATTCATGCTAATTCTTAATTTGATAGACAATGTGTGTATTTTCATTTTGATCAGCAAATTAAATGAGAACTAGAAGGTGAAAAATTAATATTATTATTACTTATCAGAAATAAAATTATATGTTAAAAAATGTCAACATTATTGAGTTTTCTGAGAATACTAATATAGGGAAATGTGTTTTTCATGGTGACCATACATGAATGAAGGTTCAATTTTCCTTATGTCATGTATGTGAGTGGAATCACAAGGTAAAACACCTCTAGGAAACTATAACATGTTAATGATGTGTAAAAGATACACATAGTGAATGTAATACAAAATTAAATAAGAATGTTTCAGTTAACCCAATCAGTATGGAAAATTTTCTCATTAAGGTATCATCGATGGTTGAATGTTTTAATGTGGAAATTATAGGAATTATGTAAATCGGTGTACTGGGGGGAATGGGATTCTACCAAAATTGATAAGAAATGTAATAAATTTTTTGTTTCATTCATTGATTTTGAGGAGACTATAAATGAATTAGAAAACGATAATAGTGTAGAGGATTAATATAGAAAATATTTTTTAATGGATTAAGAAGGATGTAAAATGATTAAAATTCTAATGGGTCAGAATCTAAAAATTATATTGGAAAAAAAATTTATAAACACAATTTAGGATTATAAGAATCAAGGTATATCTAATTATTTTTACACAATTTTTTGTAGGGAATTTATATTATATATTTAACGATAACAATGACCAAGATTTTTTTTTGAACAATGATAATAGTTTGTGAAAACACGTTATTGGGAGAAAGATAAACCAAAATATGTCTCCAATGTGAAGATAATAATTTTTATTTACAATTATGAGGTGATTGACCCGAATGGGTTGGTATTGGTAACCATGGAACATGTTAGTTATTTTATAAATGATATAAATTATTTATTTAATGAATATGTTCAATAGTTTTGTGTTTTTTTCATGAAAAATGAAAATATAATTTTTTGGAATAAAGAATGTTTTCATTAGTGATTTATGGTAATTTATGATATATAAGAAGAATATATTACCATAATGTTCAAATATCAAGTATGTGAAATTAAGAGATACTTTTTTATATTAAATATTAGTTTATATTTGAACCATAATGAATTTATATAAAATTTTCAGGGTCTTGATGTTTGATTTATTTTATAATTAACTATGTATATTTGGTGCTAGTATATTCCATTAGGGTTGTTGATGTTTTAGGAATAAAGTTATTTATAAATATAGGATAACATATGGTATTCATTTATTTGATTAATATTTAATGATAGGAAGAGATTTTTATTATCCTTTTATGGACTTTGTGATCTATTAGTAGTTGATCAGAGTGTATGAGGCATGAAGTATTCTTTATATTCATCAATTGGAGTAATATGTGAGTTTGTGATTGAAATTTATTAAAGGATGATGTTGTAATTATTATGTACGTATATTTACTTTTGTTCCTAGTATTCATGGTAAAAACGAAAACCCCAACTCAAGCGAAAGGATGTTAGAAAAACAATTTTCTTATATGAACATTATTTTTTATTAATTAATGGTCATTTACACATCTATGGTTTATGTTTTTTTGGAAACCTTCCCAATTTCCTACAATTTTTTTTAAAATGATATCTGGATAGTAATTTTTTTACAGGTCTATATCATTCCATCACTCTAATGTTCATCTATTTGAAAATGTAGTGCGTATACTCTATGATGACCTTCATACTTCTATTACTCTCTTTTCAATAGAAATGATTATTAAAATTTTTATGATGTGGGATTCAATAAATAAATTTTAAAATTTTAGGTATTTTTTTACTTGGAACTAGATCATATTATTAACATATAATTTATTAACGGGGGAGATAATGAAACATCATGATATTTCATATAATATTTATATTTAAATGAAATTATTTCATTGATGTCTCACATTACACACAACATTGAGTTTAAACAAACTATGATAATGTATTAAAATAATATTATTTGAGGTGACAGTTTTAGATTACCCATTATATTACTAAGTACATATATTATTAGCTAATTTAAAAATAATAAATATATTAAAAACTCAATATAAAATTCTTTATAAATTCTTGGTAAATAATCATTTGATTTTCAGTAAATTCATTATATTCTTCTAATATTAGAAATCTCTAATAACTGTATATATAATGAGTGAAAAATATAATAAATTAATTAAATGTTTTAGAAAAATTATATGATATCATTAATTTCATTTTTAATTCATAATATCAAAATTGTCATCAAATGATTTATCTGTACTTTTTTATAGATATTAATTTTTTAGTGAATAGTTACAAATATAGATTTTTATAAAACATTAATATTAATTATATTAATAAACTCAATTATGTTTTTTACATGATATAATATTAAATAAGTAATATTTCCATATATAGAGGATAACTAGTTAAATTTTTTTCAATTGTATTCCTTCTTATGTAAATAGTGCAGTTTTAAGATTTAAACGTTTTTTAAGAAACTGTTTATCATTATATTTTTTGAGATTTATTTTATGTTATATTATTCTACCTATTTATGTTTAATAATAAATTTAATTGCCATATTTTTAATTATTGGGTCCAAACTGATAAGTCCATTTTAGTTTTGGTAATTATGAATAGTAATAATTTAAATTTTATTAACCATGTTAGGGTAAATTTGGTAATTTTCATTCAAATTGATAATGACTATTAAATAATTAAAATACTAGAATAAAAATTATTTTATGATTTAATATCTTCAATAATTATTAAATTTTAGTTTATATGTCCTTTTTTGGCAACATGGATGTTATTATGACCTCTATAGAAATTTATTTCCAGAAAATTCATACATGTCACACTCTGGTTTTTTATAACTACAATATTTTAATATGGGTTTATACATAGGATATGAATGAATATAAATATTTTTTTAGTATATCATGTTTATATTTATCATGGTAATTCATTTTTATTTTTTGGGGAAGAAATTATTACCACAAATTTTACACATTGCATACAGAGTAATTATTCAATTAATGAATAAATAAAATTATTGATGTTAAAATTATTAAATGTATTATAATTTGAGATAATTATTTGAAAAAAAAATTCTCAAAAAAATAATATTTTAATATTTTATTATAATATTTGGTTCTACTTTGTACTATATTCATGAATTTATTAATAATATATTAATTAAATCTGTCTAAATTGACATTAATGATACTTTATAAAAATAATTTTTAATTAAATTATTTAAAAATAATAATAATATTATATACAGAAAAAGGGGATATGTTATGGTCAAAACTATCATTCTATGCACATTTATAGATCATTTAGAGGCATTTGTATGTATAATATTCTTATTTTAAATTAATTTTCTGAAAAAATCCAAAACTGCCTCTCACCTCAATTTTATAAGGTTCCCCTCCTATTATAGTTATTTACACCACACTTTTGTATATATCTCAACCATCACCTAATAAATTTTCTTCTCAAAATCCTTTTAATGATTCTATATGTCAATGTTTTCATAAAATCTTAATCGTAAAAACCATTATATGAGATCTAAAGGAGTCATTTAGAGGAAGAGGCAGTCACCCAAACTTGGAACATTATTTTCTAATAATAAATACATCTTAAAAATAAAATAAATCTATAATAAAATAGTTCTAAAATATCCTCTATAATCATTAATTTTATTATGATTATTATAATACAACTATACACCCTCTTTCAAATCAAATAAAAAGTGAATATATTGCTCGTGCGTATGTATATCTTACCATCTCTACGTTTCGACACAATTCATTTTTATCTCAATATTTTATGGATTGGTATTATGATGGGTTTAATGATGACATATGATATTTGTAATTTATTTATACTTATACAATAATAATATCATATCTATCTTATTTCCATCCACACCATTGGAAAGTGATAAGGTTTGTCATTCGTATGTGTGGACTACCACCTTTGGGAAGTAATGTGATTCATTTTTCATTTATATTTTTAAATAGATTGTAACTAGTATTAATATAATGAATATATATGATATAAAAATGATTCTAAAAATTTGAGTTATTATTTATCATTAATTCATTTTATCATTAAAATACTAAATAAAACATTCATGTGTATGTATAGTCTACCACTATAATTAATGGTGTAATTCATTTCAATTATATATAATTATTATTGAATTTAATTATATATATAATCAATATATATGATATCATAATAATGTAAATTATTTAGCAATATATTTATAACAGATTGATATTAATTATATAGGATGCCAGAGAACATTCAATGGAAGTCATACCCTATGTAAGGTATTTTTTCTCACTTATATTTCTATGGGGAACATGCCTTATACAATACGTTTTTCATTTGGTTAGTGAATATACATCTAATTAATGACTTTTATGAGTCTTATATAATATATAATGTTATTTACAAATTCATCAATTTTTTCTTCTTTTAGTTGGCTTATAATTTAATATTTTCCAATATGGTAGGTCACCATTTTATAATTTTTTAGTTAGGGTTTTGTTTAAGCCAAGAGTAAAGAATATTAATAGTCCATATACATGTGTTGATAGTCCTTTTTCGTCACATTTTCTAAACAAATGGAAAGGAAAATTACTTGGTACAAATCGATTCATCCTTTGAAAAAAATATCAAAAATCGACAAAGGCGTGAACAAGGCTTCAAAAGCACATTTGCCATGCAAGTTCCATCACTGTCCAGAAAGTCCACTTTAGCAATGCCTAATGGTCGTGCAAGTGACTTGCACGCCCTAAAGGATAGTCCCCCGGGTCTTCTTCAGCGTATAAATAAACCCTGTGGGCCCCCCATTTCTGGAGGATTTTTTTCCAAAAACACAGATTTAAGATCCTGGCGCCCTAGTCTCTTCTCAAAGCTTCCGAAACACTTCTAGGGTTATTTCTTACCTAGAAAGGATGATCTAAAGAGGGGGAGGAGGGCCTCAGTGTTGAAACTCATCAACACTTGTGCGCCTGAGTTGCCATCCCTTAAGGGAAATGGCCACACTTGCGCGCCGCCTTACTCCTTCAACAGAACTTGCGCGCCACTCTTCTAGAAGAACCTCAAGATGATTATAAAGGATTAAACCAAGAGTAGCTCATGTATTACCCTGCTGGTTAACCATCGCGCAAGTAACCATGTGTCGCGCAGGTATACCTGCATGACCTGGACTTACACGCCTGCCCGGACATGTGCGCCTTTGCCTCCATGGGCGCCCTTCTTGCCCATTTCACCCCTCTTAAGCCATTCCACCTCTCCTATTAAAGATTCAGTCTTCAAGACACTCTTAAAAGCCATTTATGGCCTGATTTCTTGATTTGACCTCCTTATCTGAAAGGAACTCTGTGGAATATCTCTCAAAACATAGTGATTTACACATCTTTATGTCATTAAAGATTGAGATTTCATTCATTCAACCTCATCCTTTAAGATGAAGGAACTCGTTAAGCATGGGCATCCTTTTTATGAGTAAGCCCCAACCATAATTCACTTATTTGGGCCTCCTTTTCCGGAATAATCCCAAGTCCCCTAATTTATCTTAACCAGTCCTAATTTACTGTTGATCCCAGATTTCTTTTCATGAGTAAATCCCAATCATAAGTCCTCTCCTAATTTGGGCCTCCTATCCAGGAGTTAGCCCCATGTTAGACTATCTAAATCTCCATGAAGCATATATACCTTTATGGACCCTATTCCCGGATTTCTTCCCTGAACTAAATCCTAATCATCATTTATCATGGTAGTCATACATACATAAGCCCCACATTATTTCTTATGATGGCATCTTTCATGGCACAATTGTCTGATTTTTACCAATACCTCTTCTTTCTCACACCAAGCATGATTCACGTGAGCTTAGAGTGTAAAAGTAATTATGACATCCTTATTTGAGCCATCAATAATAAACATAATACTCCCTTACTCAAACTACGTGGGTTCTGATTCCTTTTTTAATCAAAGGATACGTAGGTAGCCCATCTGCAGGTTCGATCCCAACTCTGAAATATTTCATGTCCTTCTAAATGAAAATAATCTTCAAGTTCCCCACTGAGTGTCTTTAAAACCAGTATTGTCATCATAAGGACCAAGAGAATTTTACATATCAAAGGATACCATTGAATAAGATTCTCTAACAAATACAGATGATTTTTTATCAGTGAAGAACATCAAATACATATATTCTCTAAATTACCTACATATCGATCATTGATTGTCAGATATAAAGGAAAACTAATTTTATACTTGGTAATGTAATAAGGATTCACGAACATAACTTAAATCTATAAAGAGAGTCCCAGAGTAGACAATAATTCCCCTAAAAAATGTGTGATGAGTCCGACCTCCCATCCTCTCGACCAATGCAAATTCCTAAGCCTCATCAGTCCACAAACTAATGAGAACCTACCTTTGGAATATAGGTCCAAATGTATGTGGAATCATTGGATGTTTCTGGTTATACGAACAAAACCGTTAGAAATCGATCAGAATGTTTGAACCTCCCATCAAGGAGGTCATCCCGAAATTCTAAGGGGAAACAACATGTCTTATTAAAATGTTGTTAAAGGGTTTTTACAATTCTCTATTGATTTTTTATAGTCCTTTTTTCCCATTTATTACTTTTTTCAAAAAAATGGAATGTAATCTTTTTGTCATTATCCAAATGAGGTATATCGTGACCATTACAAAAAATATGGAAGGAATGTAATTTCTATGTTATAAATAATTAGTAGATCATCCACCATTATTAGTGATTTGTTCTGAGAAACATTGTTTATAATTTTTTATTTATATTTTCAATGAAAATGATTTCATTTAAGGTTTCAAATATATTTTTTTAAAAAGTTTTTTAAAAATACAAATGTTACTTTACTCAAGAATTATTCCATGTGATATTTCAATATAAGATTTTATCTATGATAAATTCCTATGATATTACATAAAAAATAATTGGGATATCATTCAAGGAAACCATACATATTCTTTCTTTAGATTTTTTTATGTTGAAAAGTTGATATGTTTATGAATAAGATTAATTTTCATGGGATCACGGAGGATGAGTGATTTATGATCTTATGAAAGTCATATGTATGTTTTTTATTATGTGCGATGTGAGACCTATAACTCCCTCAAAGGTTTTTAGAAATGTGTTGTATCTCATGATATAGATTAGGGAAACAATTCGATGAGTTTAATCCATTTTAAGAAAATAATCAATTTTTATAATATGTTAATGAGGAAATTTATGTTCTTGATCTATTATGAGAAAAAATCGATGTTCTTGACTTGTTGTGGGAAACAAGTCGATGTGATTGGTTCACTATATAATACAAGTCAATGGTCTTGCTCTGTTATGGGAAACAATAATTGATTCATGATATCATTGTCTTGTTAGTTTACTATTATATATTAAATGGTTTATATACATAGGATGATTCAACACATATTTATGGAATGAACATAAGTTCTGCGATTGGTTTACGATTCATTATCATTATTATGATTCAATAATATTATAATGATAATGGTTTATGCCATTAAAAATTATTTATATATATATTATATAGAATAATAACTTTTTAGTGGATGGTTATTATTTTATAACATTATTATTAATTAATTATTTCATTTGATTATCAATTGATATCTCTTATTCATACACATACTTAGAATTTATGCTTACCCTTTATTGTGTTCTACATCCCTAGTTTATGGATAGTGAATTTAGTCAGGTAAGAAAATAATGAGTTCCATTAGGTAAAATATTAAGGGGATATATTAATTATCAATCATAAAATTGTAACATTGATAACTATTCGCCAAATACGCTAAACTAATATGGTATTCATGATTAATTTTTTACAATGTATTGAATATTCATACAGTATGTTGTAATATTTATGTAAGAAAAATCTAGGTCCTTATATACCTATTATTTTGTTGATTATTAATATATCAACCTGACCCTCGAAATCATGTATCCACTATCAACAACCATTACATTTGAATGATTACAGTGATTCAAAAGTCATTGTACCGAAGAGTGTAGTATTATTAGTAATTAAGATAAACACGTGTTTCTTGTATAAAAAAATATAATAATTATAACCTTATTATTTACTTTATGGGATAATTGCATTATTTCATCTAGAATATCCTCAAATATATTTCAAAGTATATTTCTTAGATTCTTTAGGAAAGGAAACTACATAATGGTGATGTCAAATACTCTCTTAGGGATAAGAATAGTGAAAGCAAAAAAGAATCAATAAGAATAATCTATATTCCTGAATAACAACTAAACCATTCTATTAAGTCAATAAATTGACAATAAAATGCATCCACCTATTTTTTTCAGAGTTAAGATGTCATGTAAAATAATAACTGAATAAAATGAAGGAAATGATTAAATATTTGATGATATGTTTTCTAGGTAAATAGTACTTTTACTATCAAAACATTTCACAATGAAATTTATAACATTTTAAGAGAAACCCTTTTAGCTTTGGTTAGTCAATTGATACATCAAATCAGAATATTGATGGATCGAATGGATATCTATAACTGATCCACACCCATATTTTACCTATCCAAAAAATACTCTTATATTGAATAATCAATTAAATTCAATAAAAATGTTCCTTATCAAATATCTTTAATTAGTAAAAAGTGTGGATTTATCAATATTTCCCAAAAATTAAAATAGCATTCAATGTAAAAATATTATTTAAAACATTTAAACAGTTTTTGAAATCATCATATACATGATAAATGATATAGTTATTTAAGGGAAATGTAATGTTTAATGATCATAGGAAATTTAATATTTTAGGGGTACTAACAATGAAATCAGGGTTGTAAATTTCAATATTATCCTTTGTCAAAGAAAAAAAAATCATAGATGGATTATAAGGTTAATATAAATACAAAATATCAAAAATTGACCAAATATGTTGTTTTTTCAATTAAATAATAGAAATAATAAGAAAATTACAATTAAAAATAATTGTGGAAAAAAACATTTTTTCTTTTGAAAATCATTTGGAAAATATTTTTCCATCAAAAAAACTTCAGAAATAATTTTCCTTTAATACTTTACATATTAAAATTTAAAATGATTCTTTTAATAAATTATGGGGGGTAAATTCATACATACCATTAAAGGAAAATATAATAATCCTTTTTCACGAAAAAATGGTTAGAAATGTGCCTTGATTGGAAAGACAAATGAATATTTTTTAAAAAAATTTAGAAGGAAAAAAGATCTAATTACTTCAAAAAATCATTTTGTATAAGTGATAAACATTTTTAAAACACATTACTGAAATGAATGTTTTTAAGAAGAGAACAGATTTTATCACTAAAAATATAAATGTAGTTGTGTTTTATTAATTACATTATCTAAAATATTTTGAGTACTAAATATTTGTAATACGACACTATTATATAAAAAACGTAATAAATAATTAGAGTATTCAAAGGATATATTATTTATTAAAAATTTAAACAATAATTTTCTCTAAAGAAATTTTTTGTGTAATCAAACCCAAAATAAAATTAGATTGTGAAGTAAACCCATAAAAAGACTGTAACATTAATATGAGAATCAATAAAAGAATACTTCATGCGTGTCGAATGTAAATCAACATTAAAAAAAATTAATTGATAGTAAAAAATTATTACACACATAATCTAGTAATATTAATGACAACAAGAATGTCATATAACCCAATTAAAATGAATCAGTTTTTGAAAATCTCTACCACTTATTTACATTTATCTCAAATCCTATTGTAATAAATAATTATAATTTAAATTAAAAATACTGTGAATATAAATTAATTGATTATATAATATAAAAAAAGTAGTAGATACACTACACAAACGTTGTGAGTGGTGAATATGAATATTATCTCACAAATGTAAAAAAGTGAGACCAAAATCCCTTAAATATCATTTCATTTCAGGAGAACATCATTTAACAACTAGTATAATGATTCTATAAATTTTTTTATTTCATTATACATATTTATTTATATTTATTAGGTAATATATAAACTTATTATAATATCTTATCACCTTTTTTGTTAACAATACTTCATTATTTAGAATATTTTAGGTATCAATTGGCTAGTTATTCAAGTATGTTTCAAACATTTTCAAGTATATTTCTCAAATTTTTATTAAAGCCTCCCATTATACACTCCATGTATATTGTGAATGAGTCAGGCTTCTTGGAGGAGGAAGTAGTCCACAAGTCCATAAAAGATTTTTCAGTATTCCCAATAAATTGAAACATAGAGGATTGAGTGATATAAGAAATAAATAATCATAAATAAATTATAAAGGTCATATATAAATATAATTTCAATCATAATTTTCCATCCTTGAGCTGTGGGAATGGAAAAAAGGAATAAAATCCTTTCACGAGGTAATAGTTTTTTATACATGACTGTTGTGTTCATTACCCATTAGATGGAAATGTATTTAGGAGT
Organism: Viscum album; assembly: GCA_963277665.1. NCBI lineage: Eukaryota > Viridiplantae > Streptophyta > Magnoliopsida > Santalales > Viscaceae > Viscum > Viscum album. Next base: position 1,899,816,218 of record OY728145.1, read on the forward strand.
TGCTATAAACAATAAAATGAAATCATATAAGTATATTTTGGATAATTGTGTTATTATATAATAATATAATAATAAGAAATATATTTTTAGACAAAGTAATTGTTATAAAGTGATTATTGATTAATGTTACCTCTTAATTTAAAAACCCATTTTGGTTTTATACAAAAAATACTTCTTCAGATTTTGTAATTACAAAATTAAAATTCTTGGATTTTTATATGTATTTTAAGAGATAATTATGTCGGATTTGGTTAATGAAAAAGGTCTTGATAGGTTTGAATAATTGGGATGCTTAGTTCCTTTTTATTGCAAAGGATGAGTGGAATTCACATTAATTTTTTGAAAGAGGGAATCCCACAAACATTTATCTCTCGTCAAGTGGCTCCAATAATGATACAAATTAGATAAATCGAATTATAGTGTATAATTATGGAAAAATTCTCATTTTGAAATAGTTTTTAGGCCATTTGTATTAATGACTAATGTATAGTACCTCGTGAATCTAATTTTTCTCTTAATCATTGTAATTCATATTAATTATTTTCAAAAATATTCATGGTCTAAAAATATGTTCCACTTATTATAAATTTTAAATTATTCAGATTGAAAAATTTTAATCTATTTTTTGAAATTATAATCACGAAATTTGTAGGAAATAAATCATATTTAATCCCACAAACATTACGGGCATGCGAGTTTTTACTGTAAAAAATGATCAATTTTTTGCTGAATTTTGATATATAATTTCAATACTAAATTTTTTAAAATTATATGAATAATAATAATTGATATAAAATTGATATATTTAAACTTTAAAATCCATCAACTATATAATTTAACCTTATAATAAAATTAGGTGAAATAGAAGTTTTGAATTAAATTTCTATCTTTTTCACTATTTCATTATAAAATTAATCCTCATAGAAAAATAATAACAATTACCCATAAAAAAATATTTATGATTCTATTTTAAAAATTATTTATATTTTTACATATATTAATAATTAAATTTATAAAAAGGATATCAAATTGGACCCCATTAAACGGTGGTAACAAATTCATTACAAAAATATATGTATTCATATATAAAATTTTGTTTGTCCATATGTTATGTATATGTGATATTTTGAACAAATATAAACAATATTTTATTTCAAATGTAAAATATAAATGACCTTACTATAACTCCCTAATAGTAATTAATATTATTTTTTAGACAAAAACCTCATTTTGAGCATAAAAACCATTCCTTTATATTTTACTTTTTTTATATTTATTTATATCTAATTTGTAACCTATGAAATCATTTTATAGTTTTATAAAACATATTATTAATTATTAAGTAAATAAGTTTGATAACTACAACTTTAATGGAAATTTTATACATTATTATAATAATATTTTATTAATATATCATTGTTCAATAAAATGGGGAATTTTATGTAATATAAGCTATTGAAAAAACTCAATGTTGCATGTAAAAAAAGATATGTCATTATTTTTTGAGTTGTAATATTTATATTTAATTAATTTAAACTTTTAAATATATTAAAATTCCAATGGATATTTTATTCCCTTATGTGTATGTTGTTTTATGTCATATACACTATTTAGTAAAAGTTAATTTTTTTGAATTTTTAGGGTGTTACGTTATCACAACCGTAAATATATTATGTCCCCACAATTTATAAATGATCATAGAAATCGAGGTTCTGTTTTTTAAAAACTACTTTAATGAAAAAAAGAAAGAAAAAATATTTTTATAAAATATCCCCTCAATAAGGGAGAATATGAATTACAAAGGTTACATGGAATAACATATAACATGGATTCTATATTGGATAACATCTTTTTAAAAGGGATATATATTCATGTAGAAAAAAGATAAATATTAAATATGATTTTTTGGGGTCACTGATCAAAAAAAATGAATGTTTAATAAAATTTAAGGGCCTCGAAGAAAAAAATTCTTCATTATTTGAAAGACCATCAGTTAAATATAAAAAATGTTGTTAATATACTTTTTTAAGATACTCATTTAATGTTTAGGAAATTTTTTATTTACACAAAATATAATGATATATATTTACATGATCTATTTCAATTTCATAGGAATAATTACATATTTGGGTTATGCTCTTATCAAATATTAATTCACCCCTTACTGCATAGAAAGAAAAAAAATTAATTTATACACTTGAAGAACAATAATTTTCATTTAATGGATCATAAGATCCATAAATCACGTATTTATATATATTTATAAATATATTAAAATAACCAATATGTTTACTAAATTATTCTATAAATGTCCAATATAATAATATCATTCGATTAAAAATATATATTTGTCATTATGTTTAACTAAAAAAATGACACATGAACTTGGACATCATGTTGGAAAGTGGTAGGAATAAAACCCTAATCAGCCTTCAGTCACGGGTTCATGTCTCTCAACCTTACCAAACATGATGGTTTTTTAGCCAAAAGATAGGTTATCATTTTCTAAAACTATATTAATAAATGTGTGATGACATGTTGATATTATTGATGTACATCCTTGAAAGTTATTCATTAAATACACATTTAAATAAGGTTTTCAATAAAACCTCAGTAAATAAATATTTCATCCACTTATTTACATGCAGGTCTGTTGATGGTAATGGTTTTATCATTTTTAAGAGTTCATTGATTTCATTAGTTCATGAACTCCCCACATTTATTGAAATAAATTATAAATGGAACATTAGGGTTATATTTGTTTTCTTATATAATATTATTCATTTTCCAAGAAAATTCATTGATTTATTAATCACTTCCCCACACATAAATAACATCCCTATTCCATTGGGTCACATTATTTGGTGTTTCGGTCCATATTTCATTTATGATGGAAATAAATCCTTCTTTTCTCTATGGTCTCCTCCACCTGAGCACTTCGAAACCACTATCCTTCTCTTATATAGTGAGTTGATGAGTTGGTTAATATATATTTTGTTAATCATATTCTGCGAAAACATATTCACTATAAACAAAATTTAATTCACTCCTTTGAACACCTCATTTGGAATATCTTTATCACCACATTTACATCATGTTCAATTTAACATGACACCCTTGGGACCTATCCATTGTCTAAAACTATAAATCATATTGTTAGTAACAATAGTCATACTGAGAAAAGATTATCATACTATATATTATATCAAAATCATGAAACCATATTTATATTCTAAAACTCATTAAGTTCAACCTAGGATATTTATTTTCATTATATATACCGATACATCATAATGGTTAGTAATTAGAATATGAAATACCCTAAGGAAAACCATAAGGAATATCAAATTACATGCACGGATCGTGGTTATATACTAGGTTGCACTCAAGTCAACCCTAATGCATGTTGTTAAATGTGTTAACCCATGGTGAATCTACGTTAAACCATGTCAACTTATAGAATCTATATAGGGATGTATTTCTAGTATGACCCACATAATATACAATTAACTAAAATTATAGAGTTTTCTTTTATACTTATCCTTCAAATCTACCTTTAAGATATTTTCCACAATATCTTATTTCTTTAATCTAGTTCTCATGATTATGAAAAAACTTATTTTGATGCCAATTGTAGTAACCCCACCCTATAATTCATGGATAATGTATCCAATAACATTACATTCCCATCATTACAATGTGTCAAATCATAATGGACTGATGATTTTAGAAGTGTTTGTAAACTAGATACATAAATTAGTTATGTATTTAAAATTAATAAACAAATTAAATAAATCTTTTATCCTTTCATGGATGATTACATTATTTTATATGGAATATAATTGAATATATTTCTTAGTACACTTCGTTGATTCATAGGGAAAACAAAAAAAGATATGAGTGACCTAAAATTCTAATTGAGGGTTAAGCATAGTCGATGCAATAACGAATCAATAAGAAAAATGATTATAATAAGATAATAACATAACACACATGCACTGTAAATAACTAAATAAGGAATAATTTAAATGGAATGTTAAATAAATAAAATAATATAAAATTAAATAAATAATGAGATAATTAAATTAAACCATTTATTTTTTCTTAGTGAAAATATCATGTATAAAAATAACTGATTTAAAATTAATGAATTTATTAATTATTCAATTCCATGTTTCCTATGTACATGGTAACATTACCATCAAGAACATTCAAAACTCTATTTATGACTTACTTAGTGAAAACCCCCTTAGCATATGATATCCAACACATTCTTCCCATGAGAGTACAAATACCTCAAGGGGCTATCCATAACCCGACCCCACCAAAATCATACATGCCTAACAAATTCATCTTATTTTGAATAATTGATTTAATTTATGGACAATATTCCTAATCAAATGACACGACATGTCCTCGGGGCCCGTGTCGTGACTACCCCAATATCGCCTTCCATAGGCCAGGGGCTGGTGACTAGCACCGAAGGCGTAAATCCCGATAACTGGGAAGGCATTGCCTTTATAAAAAGTAAACAAAACACCACAGATTACAAGAGGAAGTAATACACTAAGTAAAAAGAAAGTGCTAAAAAGTAAATAGTCCAGAATAAAAACCCAACTGAAAGTACAACTACGACTAAACGAAAGTACAACAGAAAAGACAAGCAGCTGGAAGAATAGAAGAAGCTCCTAGGTCATCCACCTAGGATCCTACCAGAAAGGTAGGTACAGATAGCGCAAATCCTAGATCATCCAACACATATTCTACCTGAAGGGTAGGTACAGATAGCATCCACAATTCTCTCGCCCATCAACCTCCTCTGAGTATCGTCTCGTCGTGATGTCCACCTCTGGATACTGACTCGTCATGAGGTCCACCTCCGGGTACCGTCCAGTCCTCAAACACTCAGCCTCTATCAGCGCTGCCCATCGTCTGAAACCAACACAACGAGGTGTGGGCATAGCCCATGTAGGGGTGAGTATACGATAATAAGTAAGGACCCTGAGACCCTTATTTTCTCACTAAATCCAACAAGGATAAGCAAAAAGAAGGATCTCAACAGATAACCCTTACTTAGGTATAAGCCCATACTTATACATACGTTATGAAGAAACCCATCTCAATCATGAGGGAACACAAAGGATATGAAATCAATGGATAACCACTACTTAGATATATGGCCATACATATACCTAAGTTATCAAGTGACTCATCTCAATCATGAGGTAAACACATAGGTCATAGAGTCACCTCAAACCAGGATTTTCACTATCAAAACCGTAACTGCTGAAGAGCCCCATCTTTATCGAGTACAGTGATCCTGTCACAACTCCGAGGTATTTCTCACTAACCTAAGACTACTGAGGTACTCCTCTTGTCGAGTACCACGGGCCAGCAACCAAAACACAGTACTGCTTCCCGCCATGGTCTATCACCCAAACACAGTAGTGAACTCCCCCTAATAGCCTGCAGAGGGACTTCTACTGTTGAGTACCGCGAGTCTGCTACCTACTACCAGGTGCTCCGTCCACTGTGGGTCTCCACCCAAACACAGTAGTTCTCTGTCCACTGGGCTAGTCGACTCACTCCATGTCGAGTCGGTCAAGCAGTCCTCAGGTCTCAGCCAGATACACGGTCTCCGTACTCCATACGCTCGTCTCCGGGAGGGTCCGCTCCACGAGCTACAGGTCGATACTCCAAGTATCAGAAAGTCCCATGAAGAAGTATCTCAAAGGACCGCCTCTTCATAGGGGTCTCAACGCAATAGATGACGCGTCAATCGGACGCCCGGTCTGTGAGTTATTAGCCTTTTTGTCCCAGGGGCCTGGTTGGTTTCGTGTGCGAACCAACCTGGCCATATCTCAACTATACCCTGAACTCTCATAGGGTATACTCATAGGTACCATTTCTCAATTTGATCACCAACGCCGCTGACGGTTCGTCAAACGGACATCCGGTCTGAAAGTTATAAGCTTTTCCGTTCCAGGGGCCTGATTGGATTTCGAGTTCAATCCAACCCAGCCACTATACAAATAAGTCCAATCATCATTCGAAGTATTCCTTAAGTTCTGTCTCATCAAGAAGAATATAACATAGTCTACGGCATGTCAATCAGACGTCTGGAGCTCAAGTTATAAGTGTTTCTTCTATGAGGGCCCTGTTGGTTTCGGGTTCGAACCAACCCAGCCGTACCCAATGTTCTTAGAAACCATGAGTGTATTACGCCGAAATGACCATATCGATTCAAGGATCGCATAAAAACTGACGGTGCATCGATCGGAGGTCTGTAGCCCATGTTATGGGCGTTTTAACGGATCTGTCCGAAAAAGGGGGTTCGGGCCCGGTCCAACCCGAACCGATACCCCCCCCCCTGGGTCGGCCTGAACCGGTTCGACTCGACCCAGGTCCGGGTCCGGCCTATTAGGGTGCGGCCTGGCTCGGCGGGCGTGGCCCACCCTGATCTAGGCGGCCCGGCCTGGCGCAGCCGATCCGGTGCGGACGGTCCGCGTGGCCAACATGGAGCAGGGGGGTTACAACCCCCCCCCCCCCAGTTGACGAAGTCGGCGTTTCATGAGCCTCACAGCCCAATCCAGAACGGCCGAAGCCATTCCGGTTCTCCCTCCACCATCGCGGCTCAGCAGCGATGGTTTTCTCCGGCGGCGCGCCGCTGTCGCCTTCTGCGGACCACCGGACGTGCTCCAGTGGTCGGTCTCACCTTCCGTCTTCGCGAGCAGTCATCTCGAGACCCAATCATCATTGCAAAGGGATTCAAACGCCATTCCGGCCTGCTTCATTGTCATCCGTCGATCCACACGTCAATAAATAAACTGCAGAGTCTTCAAATCGCCTCTGCTGCCCCGACTCTGACCACGTTTTCGTTTGGCCTCAACGGCGCGGCGCGACGGCGCCACGCTTCTTTGCTGTGTTCCTCTTTGTTTCCACGTGGTTCCATTGCACCGCACCGCAACACAATCTACAACAAGGGGGAGGAGGGTCAGCCGTGTTCGGGCGGTCTGACCTCCTCCCGTTACAATGATAACTGGTGCCCCAAAAATAATAGATGAAGAACGGAAAAGATTATTCCATGAACAAAAAAACCCCTTGAAATTCACATTGCATGTCGTCGAGTTGCGGAAGTCAAACATCTTGGTAGAACGGTTTCAATTCCATCGACATCGGAAGAAGAATAAGAACATTGTTGTTGGCGTTAGTCTCTATGGTCGGCGTCTCGTTCTTCTTCGAGGAAGGGTGTCGTTCTTCGATAAGGAAGTGTCGTTCTTCAATGAAGAGGAATCATCTTCTCTTCCTTCTTCTTCTTCTTCTTCTCACAAAGGCTCTCCCACCAAACAATCCCAACCCCAAATAAAATAAGAGTTACTCTTATTTTATTACAAAATACCAAGCATTTAAAACGTAAAATTAAAACTCTTTAGTTAAGTTAATTGAATAGTTTTAGTCAATTAATTTAACGTGAGATGGCATGAAATAAAGATGGATAGAGGGAGAGAAAGAGGTGAGGAGGTATACAATTAAACACAGGAGGTGTTAATTAGAATTAAGGGGAGTTGGCACATTAAGTCCAAGGGAGTTTTAAGGGGGTTACAAGAATTTCAAGGGGTTATGGTCTTGCGTGGGCCCCACCACACTAAACTCTCCCATGAAAGGTTAGGTGGGTCTGGGCCCCACCTCCCACATAATCACACATGGGATGTTTGGTGATTTTGGACCCCACCAACAACTTCCCAGGGTAGATTTTAACTTCCTTGAATATCAAAAATAAAATTGTTCACAATTTTATTTATTTCTTCCTTAAACCCCAAAATTTAACTTCTTTCCCCAAACAAACGCACCTATGGTAAAAGTCCACTTATGAAAAAACGGGTGATGTGACTTCATCGGTGCCCTCAGATTTCAATTCCAAGCACCGGTTCAAAATTTAGGAAAACCTTCTCGTTCGTTCACTGAACGTACCCGAGCTAAACTTCGGAAATTGATTCCAGGCACACCGGGCCTCAGAATCAGGTTCCGTCAGAAACTTCATTCTTGAAAAATCACAACGAAATTAAGAAAAAAAATTCCCTGAAATTTCCTGGTTTTACATTACTCCCACCTCATGGATTTGCGACCCTGTAAAGCATTAACACAAACTAGGGATACAAAAGTGGTACTGAGCACGCATCTGAGCATTCTTCTCCCATGTGCTCTTTTGGAAGTTCCTGTGCTTCCAATGAAAGCGCACAAGAGGAATCGACCGTCCTCGTAGGACCCGCTCCTATAGATTCTCATCCTCTACTGGAACCCCGCAAAAGTCACCCCATCCCCAATGTCCAGCTTCCCATCATCGATGATATGTGTCAGGTCAAGCATGTATCTCCCCAGTTGAGATACGTGGAACTCGTCATGGACCTGGTGAAACTAAGGTGGATGGGTCAAACAGTAAGCCACCTCACCTACCCTTCTGAGGACCTGAAAAGATCCACTGATCCTCATAGATTACTTTCCGCCTCATCCACATCTCCATAGACCTCATCAAGGTGAGACCCGTAAGAAAACATGGTCTCCATCCTCAAATTCCAGTGGTTATGTATCTTATCAACATTTGATTTCTGCCTCCTCTGTGTAGTCTTTATCTTCTCCTGGATTATCTGCACCTTCTCCGTAATGGCCTGGACCATCTCTGGTCCCACAAGAGCTGCTAAAATTTCTTCTTTGTCGATAAGAAAAATTTGGTCTCATCCCCTGGATGAACCACGCTCTTTTCCTAATACAGTCAATACGGAAATGAATGATTCTTTCATTCCATGGATGACGTCGTAAGGCCTCGACGTTACTTCCAAGAGATCCAACAATCACTCTCTCCTCTAAGGGTCGAGTCACACTGTCGACATCAGCGTGAGGTAACTGGGTCTCCTCCAGTATGAATCTCGAAAGTGAGGGTCAAGTCAACAGTTTTATCCAGGACCTCTCAGTACAGAAAAAGGAAAGAAGTAAATGTCACAAGGACAAGTGTCTTTTATTACTACAGCTCGAAGTACAAAGACACAAATACAACAACAACTTGGAACTAGAAGTACCAAAAACAAAAGTAATCCACTAGTTCCCCTCATGTCCACCTTCTTCCGGAGCTCTACTTCCTTGTCCACTACTCGGCTGTTGCTCAAGCACCCGCTGATACTTCTGTCTCGGTGGCTTCTCCAATGCATGTGGATCAACTGTGCGGGAAGTCGGACAGTCACATGCCATGTAACCCTTCCTGCCACGTGAATAACATTGTCATCCTTTGGCATGCCTAGCTCTGACTCCTCCCCGGGTGCCCTGCACTACCGATCCTATAACCCGAGGTCTCCCACCTACAGGTCTGGTCCTCTTGGACCACTGCATCATCTATCAACTGCCTACAGATGACTTGTCTACTGATGGAAGATCATGCGGCAAAGGCATTAGCTCCTGAACATGCTCAGGGTGTAGATCCACTAGTACAAACTCCACCCTGAAAATGGTCTTGAAGTCTCCCCATATGAAGGTCATCCCGTCGCAAAACTGGAAAAAGTGGATCCACCATCTCTCAACTGTTACCTGAAGGAGACGGGCAACAAAGATCACCTTGAAGTCTGCTGGAGTACCCACTATCCTGAAAGCTCTCACCACAACCTCCAGCCAATCCTCAGCCTCCTATGGGTCTGTCTCTCCCCGGAACCTGGGTGTCCTCTTGCGCTAGAACTCGTGCAAAGCGCTCAAGCGGCGTGCATCGCCTGCTGTTGGGGCTGGTGGGATCTCTGGCCCAACATATGGTAGTACCGCTGGTGCCTCCACTGGTGACTCAACTGTTAGAGGGCCCTGTATCGAAGCCCCGTCGCTCGGCAGGCCATTAGTACGTACATCTCTCAGATCTCTAGCTGGTCGTTCGTGATAAGTCATACTAAAAGAAACAGACGTGACACGATCAACGATTTATACCTGGTGAGCTGACCTGGTTTGAGGTGTTTTAAGGTAAAACCTTTGAAAACACATACGCAATTAGTGTTTTCATGCTCTGAGTCATAAATCAGAAGTCAGGGTCCTGGTGTATGGATATGTCGGTTTCCCACACCAACACTGGACTCCCTGAACTGAAAACCACACTCGGTACCCTTAACACTATTGCTTCACAGAAAAGAAAATATCAGAGTTATAAGTTTTGCGGTCGAACTGACTCCTCTGATACTAATTTGTCACGACCCATCCTCGGGGCCTGTGCTTTGACTACCCCAAGCCCTCCTTCTATAGGCCATGGGCTAGCGACTAGCACCAAAGGCGTAAATCCTGATAACTGGGAAGGTGTTGCTTTTATAAAAAGTAAACAAAACACCACATAGTACAAGTGGAAGTAATACACTAAGTACAAAGAAAGTGCTAAAAAGTAAATGGGCCATAATAAAAACCCAACTAAAAGTAAAACTACAACTGAACGAAAGTAACACAGAAAAGAAAAGTAGTTGTAAGAATAGAAGTATTTCCTAGGTCGTCCACCTCATATCCTACCTGAAAGGTAGGTACAGATAGCAGAGCTCCTAGATCATCCACCACGGATCCTACATGAAGGGTAGGTACATATAGCCTCCACAACACTCTCTCCCTTCAACCTCCTCTGATTATCATCTCTTCGTGAAGTCCACCTATGGATACTGGCTCGTCGTGAGGTCCACCTCCGGGTACCGTGTAGTCCTTGAACACTCGGCCTCTGTCAGCGCTGCCCCTCGTCTGCAACCAACACAACGAGGTGTGGGCATAGCATGTGCAGGGGTGAGTATACGATACTCAGTATGGACCCCGAGGCCCTCAAGGTCTCACTAAGTCCAAAAAGGATAAACACAAAGAAGGATCTCAATAGATAACCCTTACTTAGGTATAAGCCCATACTTATACATAAGTTATCAAGTATCCCATCTCAATCCTGAGGGAAAACAAAGGTTATGAAATCAACGGATAACCACTACTTAGATATATGCCCATACATATACCTAAGTTATCAAGTGACCCATCTCAATCATGAGGTAAACACATAGGTCATAGACTCACCTCAAACAAGGATTTTCACTATCGAAACCGTAACTGCTGAGGAGCCCCGTCTCTGTCGAGTACAGTGATCCTGTCATGACTCCGAGGTACTGCTCACTAACCTAAGACTACTGAGGTACTCCTCCTGTCAAGTACCGCGGGCTAGACACCCAAACACAGTAGTGCTTCCCGCCGGCGTCTTTCACCCAAACACAGTTGTACACCCCCCTAATAGCCAGCAAAGGTACTCCTCCTATCGAGTACCGCGGGTCTGCTGCCTGCTACCGGGTGCTCCATCCACCGTGGGTCTGCACCCAAACATAGTAGTGCTCCATCCACTGCGCTAGTCGAGTCGGTCAAGCAGTCGTCAGGTCTCTACCGGCTACACGGTCTTCGTACTACGTATGCTCGTCTCCGAGAGGGTTCGCCCCACGAGCTACAGGTCGATATTCCAAGTATCACAAAGTCCCATGAAGAAGTATCTCAAAGTACCACCTCATCATAGAGGTCTCAACGCAACATACGGCGCATCAATCGGACGCCCGGTCTGTGAGTTATTAGCCTTTTTGTCCTAGGGGCCCGGTTGGTTTCGTGTGCGAACCAACCCAGCCGTATTTCAACTATACCTAGAACTCCCATAGGGTATACTCATAGGGACTGTTTCTCAATGTGATCACAAACGCCGCTGATGGTTCGTCAAACGGACGTCCGGTCTAAAGGTAATCATCTTTTCCGTTCCAGGGGCCTGATTGTATTTCGAGTTCAATCCAACCCGACCACTATCCAACTGCATCCAAACCTCAGGCGAAGTATGAAAAATGTTCCTTCTCATCAAGAAGAATCCAAAAAAGTTGACGGCATGTAAATCTGACATCTGGAGCTCATGTTATAAGCATTTCTGCTCCGAGGGCCTCGTTGGTTTCGAGTTCGAACAAACCCGGCCATACCCAAAGTTCTCCAAAACCTTGAGTGTTACAAACCAAAATGGCTGTCTCAATCCAAGTATCGCATCGAAATAGACGGTGCGTCGATCGGAGGTTCGTATCCCATCTTATGGACGTTTGAACAGATCTGTCTGAAAATAGGGGGTTCGGGCCTAGTCCGACCCGACCCGATACCCCCTAGTAAGACCTATTCCTTCCTTGGTGAGCTTCTCATTGATATATAAGTCAACTCAACTACCTTTTTCATTGGTACCCTTTAATGATTATTTTCATCCTTGAAACCGTGAAAGAGAGTTTTCAAATAAAGGTTGAGGAAGTTGAGCCCCATTAACAGAACTATGTGACACCCTACCTGGACCTAGAAGCGGATGTCTTGATCTTCAGGATATGGATACACAACCTTTTGGGGGACATTAACAATGTGGTTTTTGATGACAATATATACATATTAGTTTCACATGATGTATTTTCTAATTAATGGAATCATGTCATCATTTAAGGGATGGATGATGATTCTATCCTAATGTGAGAGGTGGTGGTGGGGGATATTCACACTTCTCCTTTGGATATGTATCATAGTGTAGTGAAAATCTATCTAAATGCCTAGTTCCCAGAACCGTATTTTCTTTTTTTATTGGAGGATGAAAATATTTTTATTATTGAATAATTTAGAAAAAATATATTTTCCATTTAAGACTTGGTAATATTCATAAGATATATTTTTTTTGTGTTAGGCATAGAGTTGGCACACAATTCAAACATTCGGTGCACCTTGAGTTAGATTAATAAAAGTCTTTTATAAATTTTTATTATGCACATGTGGTTTTCCCAAAACAATGGCATATCACATAAATGTTGTCTATGTTAATAAACATTATATCACAACTGAACATAGATCATTAATTTTAACATTGTGATGGCCAAATGTTTTTCGTCATGGGATGTTGAGATGAGGAACATGTTTGTGGTTGTAATGGATAAATAATTAAATTAAATTTATTTTTTTAATAATACTAATTCCAAATAACGCATAGAATGAGACCCAAATAAAAATATAATACCACCGTTGATTTTGTAATTCCAGTTTTCTCTCTAGGTGTGACATGAAGTTGTTCATTGCAGAATGTTCGGATGAGGCAGCTATAGGCAGGTGTATTTAGTTAAAATAAACAATTTATTTATTTATTATAAATTAAATCTAAAAAAAAAATTATCTTATATGCATGATGTCATGTAAAATTCACATGGTTAGACATGCAACCTTGTAATCATTGTGAGAACCTTCCACCCTTCCCCTTGGGTGGATTGAGATCGAATGATAACATGTGATCAGATCGATATAAATCGACAGGTTGTGGATGCAACTGATCATCTGCATCACTAGAGGATGAATTCTTCACAAATTATTGATCGATAGTCAAGGTATGATTACTTATATTTGTTTTTTCACCCATATAATTAAAATATTGACCATTATCAATTCTCTGAAATTGGTCTGTGTTAATTGAATAATTTTCATGCCTACTTAAATAGAAATAAATTATCAATACAATTTATTTTTTATTATACCATGTTTCTCTCCCAATTTTTTCCACTATGAAATCATTTTCGAAGAATGCCTTGAAAAATTTCCTTATTACCATTGTTATAATTGATTTTCCACCACCATTTTTCATATTCTTTATCATTTGAATGAATAATCGTGATTTAACATTTCCAGGTTAGGTTTGAACACAATCAAACACCAAGATTCATTGTGGTTTCATGAAATATATGTAGATAAATGGTTTGGGGATAGATTGATAAGTGATCAGCATGGTGAATAGTGAATAGGTCGGATGAGTTCCAAAACTGCATGTTTATGATTGGAGGTAGTTTGGGATTTGTTCAGAAACCCTCATTTCGGTTGTTGGCTTGTGATGATGGAATGTGTTGTGATGTGGTTGGTTTTAAGAGGAGGTTGTTGCATGGGATCTCATAAAGAATGCCGTTGGGCATAGATGTCACACTGGATGGACTCAGATCTCTGAAGTTGTGGTCGTATGTGGTAAGAAAAACATATGTTTATTATTATTATTATTCATAGTAATTAGTTTTCAATATGAAATGTGAATTATATTATTATTATTATTATAATAAATAATAATAATAATAGTGGTATAAAATTTGTTGATTATTAATTTATTTAATGGATGTAATTTAATATGGGGGAATAAATTATTGAAATGGGGTGTGGCATATACATAATGAGAATGGGGGATTCAGTTTTCGGTTTATTTATATCAATGATATTAATATGGATTAAAAAATAATTTATTTCAACATAAATTATTTCTGTAGATGGGTTCGTGCTTGCATGTGTGTTGTGAGAGGGAGGCATGCATGTGCGAAGTGGAAGGGGGCGTGAACCTGGTTATAGGGGAGTTAATCTATAAAATAAATTTCAATTGAAATTCCACATTAATGTGTTATCAACATTATTAGTAATATAATAATAATAATTTAATATTATGTAATATTAATTTAATTATTGGTTAAAACCCTTATTCAACCATATCATATATATTTTTGACGTACGACTGACAAACTATCAGAAACAACATGATTATAGAATTGAGATGATCATTTATAGACTAATGTGGGATTAATTTTTTTGGAAACCATCATATGGTCAACGAAGATTGTAATTAAAAAATTGTTATTATTATTTTTGGATCTTATATCCATCAAATATCCCTCTTACGGTGTCAGAATAACAAAGAGTCTATGATGATGCCACCAAGAAATTAAGATAGATTCTTCACGAATAATTTTGAACATTTCTATTTTGCTCATGGATTCGTCCCATGAGACACCATTTGAGCATGATGTAGTGGAATTTGACATCTTCACTAGGTTCCCGATTGAGGTAATTGAATAGTCTATATCATTGTTTCCACCATGAAGATAAAAATGTTGTCATATTTTTATCCATATGGGGCCATTTTAAGAGGCATATTAGTGAATTTAAATTTTTTCCTAGAGACCAATGATGGTTCTCATGCGTTCTCCAAGAT
This sequence comes from Viscum album, assembly GCA_963277665.1. Lineage (NCBI taxonomy): Eukaryota > Viridiplantae > Streptophyta > Magnoliopsida > Santalales > Viscaceae > Viscum > Viscum album. The sequence goes on from OY728145.1 coordinate 1,899,831,255, forward strand.
TTTTGTCGAGACATGTCATGTAGTACCCACACACAATGTGCAGTAATACGTGACCATAAATCATTGTGCTAGAAAGGATATGGCCTTGTAGAAGAGAGGGACCACAAGATGTCTAATTCCCCTAAATGCCATCTTCCCCATTACACATCTTAAAGCATCTTTATATCCATCGTTTATAGTCAAATTTTGGACTAATAGAAGCCAATCCATAGATTTTTTATTCACATAGAGAATTAGGGTTGAATTTTCCGTGGATTATGAGACATGATGTGAGTTGTTTTGAGTGTGAAACATCTTTACGTGGTTCTTGGGGATGGAAGTGATCACGCTTGATCATTACTATGTTCTGATAGAGATGGTACTCCACTTTCATATCAGCATAGGTGTCGTCTTTCCATTGAGATGGTACTCCATTGACCTATTGGGATGTGGGTCCTCCATATTTCTTTTCTATGTAGAGATAAAAATCCAATATCATATCAGTGTGAGAGTCCTCTATCCATGTCTACGGTAATCCCTTGTCGTATCATGGTGTGCTTCTTATATACACATTCTACATATAGAGATAGTACTCCCCTATCACACCAAGGCATGGGGATACTATCCATGGAGAAGGTACCCACCTATAAAAAATGAGAGAGAGTCCCCCAAACATGTTTTACATAAACATAGTGGAATCCCAATATTGGACTAGTTCATGGGTATTCGACTTCAAAATTAAACACCCTGACTATATGAAATATTGATGAGGCATGAATTGACTTGGAAAATTAATTATAGGTAGATGTGTTTGATGATGGGAACTGTTGATGGAATTTAAGAACTATAGGATACTCTAATTCTTTGGTTGTGCTATGATAAGGAGTTCACCTACTCTATATTTTGGGTTTCTTGGAAATAGCCTATATATATATATCCTTCTACATCATGAAATAATTTGATTGGGTTACACACCTTTATAAAAAAGAGAATATGTTTAAGGAATGCAACATTATTTCTCTTTCAATCTTACCATGGTTGTTTGAGTAAAAATTCTTATTATAGGAGGTGAAGGCTCGACCAGTAGTTAATTTAATCATCATGTTAAGACCTTTGTGCATGAAAGATCTTACATTCACTCATGTTGGGTTGAGCTATGCTCATTCACTATAAATTTTGTATATGTTATCTTTCTCATCATATATATCTCTTACTACTCCTACTTCAGCTTTTGGGGGATCCTAATTGGTATTCCTATACTAACCCATGAGTGGGATCTGATTGCACATGTTTTTTCTAATGAAGACAATCAACAGGTTGATCGTGACTTCAGAGGAACATCGATATATGGGGTTTTGGGACCATGTATGGTGGTTGTAGAATTATATTTAGGATCTAGGTACTCTTAGAGTTTACATATCATGTTTTTCTTTATTCGGACACTTTTCTAGTTGTTATTTTATTCTTACTCATTGCATTTCAATTAAGAGTACCCTCCATTTATAATGTGTAAAATTTCATGAATGATTGAGTGAGATTGTAGCATTGTTGCATTTTTTATTCCTCACCTCTTCACATTTTCAGTGTGTTGGTTGTGTTCTTGTGTATATTATTATAGAATAAATCCTCCTCGAATTTGTCATGCCTTCGTCGCGTGTCACCACCCCTAGCCTATGGAGGCGTGATTAGTGCAGTTGCGGCTAGAACCCTGTCATGGTCCAGGTCGTGACATTCTCCATGGACTAAGGTTATGGGTTTTGAGATTAAATTAATTATTATGTCTAGATATTTGGGATCCAACATGTTTTTTGGTCATGTAGGGATGGTACCTTATCACTTTTCACTTCAACTGAACCTCTCTCAAGTTCAAAATGTGTTTTATATATATCTATTAAGGAAGTACATAAAAAATCAATAACATATAATGAACTTAGGGGCCTTAGAACTAGGGCATGATCTTTACTATATATAATAACCAATATAAATTTTGAATCATATAGACAACTCGTAATGGAACAAAACTACAAACTTCGTTAAATTTATCTGGCAGAATCTATAATTCAAAGAAGCTACATAAGAACTTGGGGATTTTGTGAAATAGGTATATCCTTGTATATTAGTATCAAAATAATGGAATTTCATAAGATAAATTATTTTTATAGTGTTATAATGAAAAACATAGAGATATTTGGAGATATTACATTCAAATAAATTTAATTTCCTTGATACCTTGTGTAACATGATACAAAGAGTTTTAACAAAATACCATACTCTATTAAAATGTTATTTTTAAATGTTCCATTTATCACATAAAATTATGACGATAGGAATTAATTGAACTAAATATGATATAAAAAATTTATGTTTTCCATATATATTAAATAATTTCATTTTTTATCAATTAATTATAAATGAAAAGAAAATTGTTTCTAAAAAATTTGGAATATTTTTCACAGAAAATATTTTTATGTCTAGAATATGAGTTTATATTAATAAACATCACTTTCCATACTTATAGAACTATTTAAATTATGTTTATATGTAAAATAATTTTTTTCACTTTTATCAAATATTTTTTCAATACATGTATTAAAAAAAATGTTATAATGAAAAATTTGATTTTCTAAAAATTGGATTTCATCACGTTTTACCGACGTATTAAAAAATTTATTCCATCAACTTATAAAAATTTAATCATTAAATTTTACTTCTGTAATTTTAATAATGATGATAAAATTTTCCAAATAGTTATATTTTAATATTTAGTAAATATGAACAACAATTATTGTAAATTATTCTTACTTTAGTAATGGAAGATCAGTTAAATATGGTTACAACATCGGTGTCTGGATTTAAAATTTACCTAACTATTGAATATTCCATATTATATGAGATAATTATATCAAATTATATCTATTTATTGAAGATATAGAATTTTGGTTCCATATATCGTTGAATATAACAGTCATATTAGTTCAAAAAATAATAAATGAAAAATATCAATGTCTTGAGTTAAATTTCACAAATATTATTACATTTGATTAGAAGAATATTTGTTTAGTTATAAATATTTATTGGAATTATAAATCATTTTTTTAATATTATGTAATTTAATGTTCTTAGTTATTTATAAATTACCATAAACACGTAAGAAACATTAACATAATATTTATCCAATTTATTTAAAAATTAAATATATGAATTTAAAAAAATTTCAAAGATAATTATAAAATTAATTATTGATTTCAATGATTTTTTTATATTATATTACATATTAGAGATGTTGTAAAACTTTATATTTCAATTTAATATTTTTAATTTCATTATTAATATTATATTAAATGAATTGTTACAAAATTTACATTACAAATAATTTATTAAAAATTATATTTTATTAAATGATTTCAAATTTATAAAAATCATATCATCTTCGATTTTCATGAAATATGGTAAAATAAAACAACCATTCTCCATTAATGAGTAATTTTCTTTATTTATTTTTTAAATTCATAACCCTAAAAATTAAAATAGTTATTACCATGATTGGGGTCAATAATGATTGACAATGGGATTAATAAAAAAGAAGATGTTCAAAATGACACCAAAAACAATCTAATTTTTATTATCTAAAGTTATTGTGAGACTATTATATTTTTATTCATATAAATTTATATAGGGATGAATTTAGATTGAAAATAGCAACACTATATTTTAATATTTTAAGTGATTCCATGTGTGACCTCTCACACCCATCTAAAAGGACACCCCTCCTTTCTCTTTTTGGAAACACATTGAGCCTTGTATTTTGGAAAAAACCTAGAATATTCCCTTATTAACCAATAAAGATATTAATTATTGTTTTTTATCTATTATAAATTACAAACCTAGTTTCCATAGGAGGAGATCAAAATTTGTTCTTTCAATTAGAAGGTAACCTTTCTAATTGATAAAATTCATTTTAATTATTCATTTAAATATCCTAAATCAAATGTATTTACTATTAAATAATTTTATTTGTATCATAAATATGATTAGATTTTATTATTATTAGAAAACACCATTAGTCACCATCTTCTATATTTAATGAAATGTGAATGTATCGATCGTGCATACATATTGATTACTATCTACATGTTGAGATATTTATCATTTTCCATCACATTATTTAATAGATTATCATTATGATGGTTATAATGATAATATTTAATATTCATTGCCTAATTATAATTATTTTTTAATATTATTTTATTTTCTTCATACATTCAAATCCATTTTAAAATGATAATATCATTTATGCATACGTGTGGACTACCACATCAACAATGAGATGTGATTTTTTCTCTAATTACATTTTAATAAAATGTCATATCGGTTGAAAGTATTTATATATGTATGATTTTTATGAAATATTAGTGATCATGTGATGGTGAATTATTATTATACTTTCTTTCATACCATCCATCAAAATGTGAGAAAAGCATTTATTTGTGTGAATGGATTACCATCTCCATAATTGATGGAATTCAGTATTATATCTCTGAAATTTATGGATGATATTAAATATATCAATTATTAATATATATAATATTTATATCATAATTAATATTCATTATATGATAGAAACATGATCAATAGAGAAAGCCTGAGACTTTAATACTGAATCATGCTTGAAAAACAAAGAAGTTATGACCCTAAGAAGTGATTTAAAAAAATTATTTAAATAAATGGGTGATAAGTTGTCATAATAAATCCATACAGTGTATGATAGATTATTGTATTGACCTAAAATAAATATATAATAAATATTTATTTACTATATATATGTTCAAAATGTGAATAAGAAAATATGAGACTTGTGGTAAGGGATTTGTGATTAAATCTTTTTAAATCATGATTGTTTAGGAACAAATTTCAATTGAGGAAATTATATGATCCATTTGTAGTGAATCCATTTAATTTTCATATAATCAGGTTATTTAATAATAATAAATGTTTTTCATATATTTTAATCACTTTATGTGGTCAATAGTTCTATGGTATGTTTGGATGGAAGACCTACATTATTTTTTTCCCTCAGTTGAAAATACTTTTATCTCAATACACAGAATTTTTAAAAATATCATCAATAATGTTTATAATATATTACGATAATTTTTAATGTAAATTTTACTCAGGATTTTATTCAAAAAAAATGCCGAAAAAGAATGATCTTGTCATTTTTTGAAGGATGTAATTTTTACATTTAATAATGTCTGAAAGGAGTTATTACTAATATAAAATAAGGCATGAACAGAAATTACGACCATTGTGAGTGATCAATTATTTAATGAGTCCCTTTAATGATATAAATGTTTTTTTCAACAAAATGTTTTTCCTTAATAATTTTGAAATTTTTATATTTTGGTGATGTTATTTTATGAAAATGTGTATCTTCCTTATGTTAACAGTCATAGATCATTTAATATGATTTTCACTATTGATAACATCCTTGACTATAATTATTATTTTGTTGGAATTATATCCAATGAAACCAATATTATTCTTTATATGGATTTTTTTATCATTATGAGGATGACTTATTTAAAAAAACCATTTATTTTTCTTTTATTATTCTATTATGTAATTATGATATTTTTATGAAACATCTTTCTATTACATTGAATATGATTTGAGATAGTTGAATTTTATATGATTTTGTGAAACACATATGTATGGTTTTAATTATGTGAAGGCTATGTATATATTAATATATCCCCAATATGAATTGGGTAAATTATTATAACTCATGAGATTATTATGGAAAATAATTCAATGTGTCAGATCTATTGTGGGAAATAAGACTACGTTCTTGATCCACTATGGGAAAATACCATTAATGCATTATTCATCATGACATGGATAATATGTGTTGATTCTGTATCTGTTATAATTTTATGGTCTCAGAAGTTGACATAAAAATCTTGAATAGTTTCTATAATTTTGATGATTTCATGGTTTTATGAAAAGAACATATTTTTGTGATTTATTTATGATGATTTCTCACTCATATGATTCATGTTTATTGAAATAAATATGTTTTATTATGTAACTCTACTTATGACCCACGATCAACTAGATGTAATCCTTATTTTCTTTTCAATATTACATACTATTATGATTATCTTACTCAATAATATGATCATAAATTGATATATCTCATTTTAACCTTATAGAGTATCTAAGATAACCATTTCATATGTTTTTGTTCCCCAAATAATAAAGAATGGTATATGTATATTATGGATGTTAATAGTAACATATGGTAAGTTATACATCTAATATGTTGAATATAATTCAAAATATAATATTATATTGTATCTAGTCTCCAAATACAATAAATGTTATGGTCCTCATGTGTGTATTGGTGAAATATATTGGGTATTCATCTATTAAGATGTAATATTTATGTTTGAAATCAATGTGTCACATTAATCACAAATGGTTATCTAATCATTTTAAAAAATAATTGTCCTTTACATATCTATCATTGAATTATCATCACCAAGAATTATAACCTCCAAAATTATCAATACTATATTCAAATACCAGCTCTGATCCCACGGACCTTTACTCCCAAATCCATTTATATAAACACATACATTGGAAACTAAATTCAATACCAACTATAATTTATCAGATAAAAATTTTATATAATTACATTATTTATAGAAAATATTCCATTAAATAAATTTATAATATTATGTTGGTTGAGATTTATATAGAATTACTAGAAAACATAAACTATCTATGCAAATTTATATCACAAAAAATGAATTTTTTCTCCATATGATAATAAAAAAAAAATATTCAATGTAATTTATAAATTTTCCACACAATCAATTATATTGAAGACTTAATGTATAATTATTTCAATATTAACATGGATAAAATGATTCCTATGAAGTTGTGGGATCAAATACTCAATATGTGAAACTTTTAATTGATGTGGTGGATAATATAATCATTGAACACAGAATATGGAAAAATAATTATTTTGAATATGTCTATAATTAAATGAAAATTAGAGCATGATATATCCATTGAAATAAATAAATACAGTTATATAAATAAAACTAATCTCATACTAATTTAACTCGCAATGATGAACATCATTATCCTAGAGTTAAGGCCTTAGATAAGACATCTTCATTTAATTCAATTTTACAGCACTGTCATCAATATTATATATAAGACCATGGTCAATGCCTATTATTTAATTAATAAGGCATGCACCAAATAGTAAAAAATAGTTGCCACATGATTCCAAAAAATTCATCAAGTGACTGTATAATAGCAGGCCTGACCCATCACATTTTTATGTCTAATGCATTCATAATCCAAGAATATGTATAAATAATTAATAATCAAATTTTCCAATAATCACTAGAATTTTTATAACAACATATGGATCACCATATTTTTCCTCATGATAATAAATGATATAACATGACCATAACCCATCAAAATGATGATTATAGACAGTTAAACAATACAAATCTAACATTCCATTAATGATACTTACTTGAATGGAAAAATATTAAATTCCAATACTTCTCCTGATAACTACAAAAGGGATAACATGAAAATTACAATTTTTATTGAAGACAGTGGAGGTATAATACATATATATTCAAATAAACAATAATCATCCAAATTAAAATAAAAAAATATAGAATGTCAAAATATAATTGTTGACCATAAAGAAACAAAATAATGCTTGTAGAATTTTCACAAAATATTGGCCTTTATTAATTCATGCATGTGAATCCTATCAACGAGAATAAATGGATTTTCTAGAAAACATAAATTCCATTTGAGAATATTCATGTATCCAAAAAATGATTTAAAATATTTTTAGAATGAATATTTTTTCACATCATTAGATTCACTTATTCGGTGAGAAACATGCGTACATGAAGAAAATTGTTGTAAGACCACGAGGTAATTAATGCAAGGGACTCTGATTGGATAGTAGATGTTTATTTTTACACTATTCATGAATTTTAATAAAATAAGAGTTTTGAGATTTATCAATGGAAGGATTGGTAGGAATTAATCTTCTTCACATCTTAGAAGTGGCTCATGGACTTATGGTTTTCTAGGTATATGTTTTCAGCGTTCAATAACAAGAAGGGTGAGATCCAAGATGGGATCTAGATAGATAATTTCTTATCATACATGTTTTCCCATTCAAATTCGCTAAATTAAAAAATTTAACATATGGTTATTTCTCTCTCAAATTAATCTTCCTATAAGAACGTGGATCATCATTTTAGGTATGTTTTTCTTTTTCTTGTTGTTTTTGAGGGAAAGAGGAAAATCTATAAATTTTCTAAGCACACGATGTGTACTTTATAAGTTCACACCGTGTACTTTGATCCTGCATGAGGCCATTTTCTGGCCATTTCCGGGCCACACACATGGTGTGGAGGGGTGATGTGGAGGCCGCTTAATGCAGTGTACGGAAAAGGTGAGCAGACGCCGTGTACTCACGAAGTACACGTTGCGTAATTTTCATTTTATTTCACTAAACGGACCAGGGTCACATCTAAACTCTTTTTATTTCTTCTTCTTCACTTAATTACACCCAGAGCATCCGAGGAGGATAAATCTTCTCCGACCCACTGATCCGTCACTAGTTATCTAAATCAAACGTCGTTGTTTGCAATAGAATCACAGTGGTGAGTTCTTGGTTCTTCCTTTTCCAAGTTTCCTGATTCTTTCTCCTATGAGAGTTAACTAAGGATGAATGTTTTAGACATTTTTACAGATCATCTCTGTTCTAGGATAATTCACAGGCCGATGTTCAATTATATCGATCTTCTAGGATTGAGGTAGGTGGTTTGACTCCCTACGTTGAATGTCTGTGATTTTTTGTGCAAAAAGTGTCGGATTCCCATGTAACGTTATCTCGGGTTAGGGTTTTGAACCTTTAGTTTTATCTGCCTTAGATTTCTTGTATTCATGAGGTTATTAGATGATTAATTATTTCTTCTTAACATGTTTGAGGATCACCGCATGCATGTTTCCCTTATTTTGGTTATTTACCACCGTTTAGCTTAGGTTGCCTGTGAGGCATACCTTGTTTCATTGATTCCATGCCATTAGATAATTGATTTCATGTATTTACTGCTTTTTTTATTCATTTGATGCATTTTATATATTATCCAAGTAGTTGTTGAAGTTACTTATGGCTACTGACAGTCGATTACGCAATACTAGACTGCTCATGGCTGTGTGAACCTGGTGCGGTAGACTAAAGAAGGAATTAATGATTAAGGGCTTACCTAGAGAGTTTTTTATAAATTAGTTTTGTTCTCAGGACATATTGGAATTTGAATTTTTGCTTCCCCAGAGTTTCTTTAGTTACGTATCGAGACTATAGAGAGAATTAGACGTAATTACTTACTCACAAAGTCTATACCTATCGTTTCAAGACCACAGGGTAATTGACGGTGAGTGCTTCCCAGAGTGTCTGTGCCTTTGTATGCTTACTTGACTATAGTGGTCTGCCAGTATGATCCACCCAGATAGTCAGTGTGAATATTGTTTGGTTGGTTGTGACGAGTCCACCAAGACAAAGAACAAGCTTGTGTTTTGTACTACTTGTAGTTTAGGTAGTCTGGTGAGATATCTATTGTGTTACTTTCCATGCTTTGGGAATATAGAGAGGCCGGTAGATTCCTTGGGTGATAATTAAATGTCTTAATTAAATTACTAAATCAATGTGAATGGACATTTGTAGGATTGTTTACTTGGTGTACTCTTGTTTCTCTACTTCATTTATTTCATTTACTTTTTCCAAATAGCTCACTGATAGTAGGGCATAGATATTGTGGTGATTGCCTACTGGGATTAGTCTCACACCCTGTTTGGGTCCTAATTTTCATCCAAAACAAGTTATATGGTTTCAGGTGTGGATAGGGATTGTGGCCCTTCTACATCAGGTACATGATTATTGATTGAAGCTAGAGAGCATAGGACCGAGACTAGGCTTGCGATGCTACTGGAGTTGTTATTTACTTTTAGTACTTTTTCTCATATCTATTTAAGAACATTATTGTGTTTTCTTCTTTACTTATATACATGTACTGGCTAAATCATTTCCATCATAATTATATTATACATTTATTCTGATGTTTAGTTTGAGTTTTTGTATGCTGTTTACTACTTCCTTTGTTGATTGTTATTTCATTTTCTTTGTATACCTTACCAAATTAGGTAATAGTTTTCCCAATGACTCACCAAGGCCCTCACTGCTAATCGGAAGCCTTTGGCATTTGGTGAAACACAAATGAGGTCATGTGGTGAACTGGGTACGGGGCACCAGTTGAGTGGCTCCGGATTCGGGTCGTTACAAAGTGGTATCAGATGATTTCATTCCTTTTATTTTTATTTACTATTTAGTGACATTAGACAGGGATATGACAGAATATGTAAATGGTAAATATCAATGCTCGGGAGTTCTAGAACCCGTGTAAAGGGAAAAATCCAGATTACCTCGAATTTTTCAATTTTAGAGTTTTGCAAATTTATCGTTGACATGATTTCACCATTGGGTGGTGCAATTGTTTTGTGTTGTTACTATTTATATGATTGTGGTTGTATTTTTTGCAACCTGATGAAATGAGGGTATTCCATCTCATGCATCATATAGGGACTTGTTAGAAAATCGCATGTCATGCATTTTTCCATGCCATCTAGGATGAATTAGAATTTTCTTGTTGTTGCGATAGAATATTTGATAGACGATGCATGGTATTATGATGGATTCTGTAATAGAATACCTACCATGTTTATTGGGTATCATTTCTTTAGCACTTCTTTATCATGGATGCCAAACGTTGGTCGTATAGGTGTTATGGGCCCTCGAGGATCGGAATTTGGTGGGTCGTGAGTTTGTTATATTGTTTACTTGTTATATGAATTATTATGATGCCATGATTTGATTCGCAGGGAGTATGGGCCCCCACGGATCAGAATTTGGCACCTTAACTCTTGTTTATCTGTGTTTTCTGGGCTCCGGTGCAGTTTTGAGGCTACTATTTGGAAAAACCTAGAATACACGTTGTGTACTTTATGAATACACACCGTGTAGTTTTTAGTTGTGTCACAGACTGTGTGGACAGGGACACTAGGTTGTCAATGTTATTGTAGAAATATGTTGTGTACTAGTTTACGCGCCATGTAGTATGACTTGGGTATCTGTCCATGTCACGAACAACACGGGCCGGTGGTTTCTATCATGTACACTCCATGTCCGTCTGGAACATGTTGTGTAGGGTCGGCCGTGTGTCAGGGCATGTCACTAAAAACACGGGCCAGGTAAGGCATATCTAGTACACGTCATGTCTCCTTTGAACACACCATGTAGTTTTGTCATAGGGGATCTAAGTGACCACGCCGTGAAGATGAATAAATGGGTTGGGAAAATCTACAGGGAAACACGCCGTGTACCATATTAAAACGTCGTGTAGTAGTGGTCCGTGTACCAGTCGGTGGGACTAACAACACGGACATGGGAAAATTGTTTAGGAAACACTGTGTAGTGGACCAAAACTCCTTGTAGTTTCCTACTAGGATAGACCGTGTTCCCAGCCGTGTAGGAGTGATCGGGTAGGGAGAAAAATGGTTAGTACACGCCATGTAGTTTGAGAACACACCATGTAGCTGAGTGGTTTACACAGCCATGTATGGACAAGGTACACGCCCAGGGTAAAATTTCCAGAAAACACGCCATGTAGTAAAGGTTTTCCATAATTTTAAAGTTTTTCTGTCTTGTTCTGTTTCAATCTCTTATGTTAAAACTATGTTCATTGTTAAAGAAGGTGTGTTGTTTACTTTTCAAAGCTATGGCACCATGACTTCCTCCCATTACACGTCAGGAACCATGCAGTCACTATACACCTGATACGGAAGACTAGGGACTACCAATAGATCCACCTATAATTCTGGACATGGAACCTGTAGTGATTCAAGAAACTGGAGCCACTACGCAGTTCCGAGAGGGTTCCATGAGATCCATGCAAACCTTCCAGGGAGCTCAGCATCCTGCCCCGTCTATGGAAGAGCTGACACGGGTTTTTTAGTAGTAGCATCCTCCCATGTTCACATCGGATGGAGGACTGCAAGCTGAGGAGTCATGACTAGAAGCCATGATATCCATCATTGATCACCTGGAGACGCCTCCAGAGGGGAGAGTGAGGTTCAGAACATATATGTTGTGAGATCCCACCAAAGAGATGGTGGGATGTGGTTTCATAGGCAGGGAGCCAACATGCTATGGCTTGGGACAAGTTTTAGCGTACGTTTTACGACTACTTCTACCCAAAGATGCTGAGGGATGACAGAGCCAGAGAGTTCATGAACCTGAATTAGGGTACTCTCAAAGTCATGGAGTATTCCTCTCGCTTCACAGAGTTACTGCATTTCACTCTCATTCTAGGGAATAATGAGCTTTTTTTAGCAAGCAAGTTTGAGGAAGGCCTCCGACTGAACATCAGATCTCAGGTGAACGTCTTCCAGTTGACTTTTGTTACTCTGATAGTCAACAAGTTCTTATTAGGGAGAGAAACCTGAGGGAGACTGGAACTGTGGACCAGGGTGGTTCAGCTTCCAGGGCTGAATATTTTCAAGTAGACGGTAAGAAGCGCCACTGGGAGTCTACATGAGGAGACTAGAGGAGGCAAGGCATTCTTTATAGTAGACGAGATCATTGTTCTAGAAACCAAGTGGTGTGCTACTAGTGTGGGTAAATTTTCATAAGTAGCCTCAGTGCCCGAGAGACCCAATGGAGTGCCGATCATGCGACAAGATGGGTCATCATCAGCATTTATGCAATGTTCTTCTTCCAGCGGCTAGTGAAGGAAGATCGGTTTCGACTTCGCGTACAGGAGATGGATTACCAGTTCCATAGAAAACCGGGGGATGGATTTCCTCAGGTCATTCAGGCCAGGGTAGAGTCCATGGATGCTGTGGTCAGGCGAAGGGAGGGTCAGCTCAGGGATCTTAGGCTGCTACACAGGGTCGCGGGACATGCCAAACTTTTGCAGTAGAGCAGATTTATCAAGACCAGGATCCTGGACATTCCACAATTCGAGATACGATTTTTGTATCCTCAGTTTTATCCTCTGTACTTTTTGATATAGGATATTCTCATAGATTTATTTCTGAGCATACTGTGGAAATCCCTAGTCTTACTATTTATACTTCTGAGGATATAAGGATGTTAGACAGTCTCTTGGGAATTATAACAGCTAGCATGCGTCAGTGCTTAGACTGCCCCCTCATGGATGGTGGGTGTCATTTTTTTCAGGATTCTCTATGTTCTGGAAATGACAGGCTATGATGTGATTCTTGGGATGGACTGGTTAGTTCCCTTCTAGGCCATTGTCGATTGCTATCATCGTAGAGTGAGTTTTACATCACCAGAGGGATGATCTTTTCAACACAAGGGCGAATGGGATTTCTAGGCGAGTAGAGCGGGACCAGAGCATCATGGGTTGGGCGGTGTTGCGTCCCAGACTGCTAGCTTATTTCTGGATGACTATGGGTCTTCTCAGACATATTTTCCTCCTGTAGTTAATCACTTTCCAGATGTCTTTTCATAAGTCTTTTCAAGATTGCCTCCAGAGAGAGAGAGGCCGACTTTTCTATGGAGCATTTTCCAGGAGTGGCACCGATGTCCATTCCTCCTTATAGGAAGTCTACACATGAGTTGCAAGAGCTCAAGAGGTAGTTGGAGGAGTGTAAGGAAAGGGGTTTCATCCGACCCAGTACTTCTCCTTGGGGTTCGCCTGTCCTGTTAGTGAAGAAGTCAGACAACACCCTTAGGCATTGTGTGGATTATCAGAAGATGAACCAGTTGAAAGTTATGAAACAATATCCATTTCCACTGATAGATGATCTCCTCGACCAGCTTCGAGGATCTAGAGTATTCTCAAATATTGAATTGATATTTTTCTACCATTAGTTGCGTGTTAGACTATCTGATATAACTCTTACATCCTTACAGAGAAGGTATGGTCTGTATGCATATTTAGTTATGGCGTTTGGTCTCGAAAACGCATCAGCAGTTTTCATGGAGCTGATAAACAAATATTTCCATCCTTATTTGGATTCATTCATGGTGGTTTTTGTGGAAGACATATTGGTGTAATCTCACACTCAACACGACCATTCTTCCCATCGTGAGATCATTTTGAGTATATAGAGGGAGAATCAGTTATATGTTAATCTCTCAATGTGCCACTATTGGATCGATGAGATTGACTTCCTAGGTCTTGTTATTTCTAAGACAGGAGTATCAGTAGACCTAGAGAAGGTGAGAGAAGTAGTTACCTCGGAGCAGTCGAAGAATTTATTCGAGGTCCGAAGTTTCTTAGGGCTGGCTGGTTACTAAAAGAGATTTATACATGACTTCTCACACTTATTAGCACCGCTGAAAAGAATGAATAAGAAGGGGGTGAAGTATGTATGGTCATAATCCTGCGATTCATCTTTTTATAAGATGATGGGTAGATTGACTTCAGCACTGATTCTAGTTTTTCTGGAGCTGGGAAACAGTTATATAGTTTCCTGTGATGCATCTGGCATTTGGCTTGGAGCAGTGCTTACGCACAAGGATTTTCTTATTGCATATGTATCTCAGCAGTTGAGGCCATATGAGAGGAACTATCCTACGCATGACCTGGAGTTGGCTCTAGTTGTTCATGCTTTGCGTTGTTGGAGACATTATTTTCTGGGAGATCATTTTTTTCTATATACTAACCACAAGAGCCTCAAGTATATATTCACGCAGTATGACTTTAATATGAGATAGCAAAGGTGTGTTGAGTACCTACAGTCTTTCGATTTCGAGCTTTCTTATACGCCTAAGAAAGGAAATGTTGTGGAAGATGCACTGAGCAGGAGGACATAGATATAGGTAGTTCAGGAGGCAGGCAATGAGTGGCAGCTTATGGCTCAATTCTCTGAAATGCATCCATAGGTCCACGATAGACAGGGTCATAATTTTATTTCTTTTATAGCTATTACCTCAACTCTTCTTGACCAAATTCGAATGAGGTAGCTATTATATTCTAAAGGCCTAGTATTACGGGAATGTGTATTAGGGGAGGACCCTCTACCCAGATGGACTGTAGGCGATGATGAGGTTTTGCGTTTCCAGGGACGCGTATGGGTGCCAGCAGATATATGTGAGGAGCTGATATGAGACTTCCATTCCATAGTTTGGGCAGTTTATCCTGGAATCACCAAGATGTATCATGATCTACACCGCCAGTATTTGTGGCCAGGTATCAAGAGATATGTTTTTGGTTTTTTCATTAGATGTTCCACCTGTTAGCAGGTGAAGGCAGAACACCAGTGACCTATAGGGATTTTACAGTAGCAACCCATTCTCGAGTGTAAGTGGAATGATGTCGCGATGGAATTCATGATAGGGTTTCTAAGACCACCTCCAAGGAATGACACGATATGTGTTGTCATTTACTAGCTCACAAATAATGCACAATTCTTGATGATTAAGGAGACCTTCTATGTTGATGAGCTTGGACAGTTGTACATCAGTGAGATTGTATGCTCGCATGGGTTTCTGATTACTATCATTTCAGATAGGGACGTCCGCTTCACGTCACATTTCTCGCAAGGGCTACATAGGGATTTCGGTACACAGGTAATTCTGATAACAACTTACCATCCTCAGACAGATGGCTATTCAAAGCACATGATACAGGTTCTAGAGGACATGCTACGAGCATTCGTCCGTGATATTGGAGGTTCTTGGAAAACACATATACCACTAGGGGAGTTTTCCTACAATAATATATTTTAAGAAACTATTCATATGGAACCTTAGGAGGCATTTTATGGTTGGTCGTGCCGATCACCTTTGTGTTGGTTAGAGGAAGGAGATACAGCTATGCTGGGACCTCGTCTTGTTCAGGAGACTGTAGTATAGGTAGAGTTGATTTGAAAAGGATGGCTACTACATAGTCTCGGAAGAAATCTTATGCTGATCAGTGGATAAAACCTTTGGAGTTCAACGTTGGAGATCAGGTTTTCCTACGTGTTACCCCGAGGTTGGGAAAACAGAGGATCAAGAGACATGGTACACTTTCATTGAGATATTTCGGGCCGTTTAAGATTATGGAGAGAGATGAGATGGTTTCTTATAGGTTGCAGTTACCACAAAGGTACTAGGCTATGCACGAGGTCTTCCATGTTTCTCAACTTCAACGTTACTTCTCAAACCCGTCTCATGTATTTAAACCCGAGAAGGTTGAGCTGGAGTAGGATGCATCGTTCTAGGAGCATCCTATCAGGATTGTTTATCGTAGTTCAAAGGTACTCTATGGCCGATCTGTTCCTCTGGTACGGGTGCTATGGAAGCACAACGATGTATAGAATGAGACTTGGGAGAGGGAGGCCGAGATGCGATCACAGTGGCCAATGTTGTTCGAGTTTTCTTCTTTGCCACCTTGTTAAGGAAACTCAGGGACAAATTTCATTTGGGGGGGAAGTTTGTATGAACCCATATATTTGTTTTAGGTATGTTTTTCCTTTTCTGGTTTTTTTTAGGAAAAGAGAAAAATCTATAAATTTTTTAAGTACACACCGTGTACTTTATAAGTACACTCCATGTACTTTGATCCCGCATGAGGTAGGGTATTGGCCATGTCCGGGCCACACACACAATGTGTAGGGGTGATGTGGAGACCACTTAATGTGGTGTACGGAAAATGTAGATACCCGAAGCCGGACGTACATGGACATTACATTACTTTTGCGGAATACTTAGTAAATAAAAAACACACACACACAAGGACCGTAATAGTTTAGTTTCTGTGGAAACTCGGAATATAATCTTCTAATTGTGGTGAAAGATCTTCAACATCTCCCATAAAGATCTAATTTTTTTAAACCTAAATCCTTTCTTTATGTCCTGGGGAAAAGAAAACATAAAAGGGTGAGCTCAAATGCTTAGTAAGGGTAAACAAATGAAATATCAATCACGTCATATTCATAAGAACATATCTTTTGGAAATCTTAACCTGCAATAGAGATCATAATTTCATAATTTTGGATAAATAATAGTAGTGAAATGTAATACCAATAATCATAACATAAAACATGAAACTTTTTGGCATACACACATAATCATAGAGAATCATTTATTATTAGTTAAGACTCATTGCCAAGACTATCTTAGTGGACAAAGTCCCTTTCTGAACAGAGTTCACCCCTTGTTTCAGTCCTGTTTCAATGAACCGGTATAAACTACCGTTCCTGCCATGTCTATCTCATGAGATATAAAATCTTTACCCAATGAATTAGAGGGATATATAGGTCCCACCCATCTCATAATTATACCATTCTTATGTGTGCAACAAAATCATAAATCATACATCATTGCATAACCCATGTAATAAAAATGGGAATCTTAAACATCGGGACATCATAAAACAATTCATATAAGATAATGGAATTCAAAAAAACATTTCCATCACAACATAATCAAATCAATGTAATAATAGGGATAGAGACAGAACCCTTTATTATCATAGATGTAAAATGATTTTGATAAAACTCTTGAACTCGATTCTTGAGGAAAATATCCTTTTTACTTCAAAAACATTTTACCTTTCTTAACATGTCATAAAATTTTAAACTAAAATAAGTTGATTAAAAATAATCTTGAAAACTTTTAAAGGAATCTTCTTGGAAATAATGTTTTAAAAATCCATTCATGTCGTATAAGTTAAAAAAACATTCTTCTCGTACTTTTGTCGGAAAAGTCAAAAAGTACCTCGTACGAAAAACGGAAAAAGATTCCTTTCATATCTTTTACAAAAAACACGCTGAAGGGTCAAATTGGATTTAAACAATTGTAGGTGGATGTAAATAATATTAAATATTAAGGAAACATGTTTCTGGATGATTAAATACACCCTAGTAAATACCAAAGTATAAACAATCTCAGATAAAAATGAGATTGTGATATTTCCCTTACCTTAGGTCTGATTTTCTTTATATGTGTCCGAAACTCCTGTATAATGATTTAAATAATGACATTGAATTATTCCAGAATCATAATCATTGTTATGATATCATATATGGTTCACTTATGGCTTTATATTACCCATTCTTTTGTAAATTCCATGTTAAAGAGCGTTTTGGGTAAAATCGTTTTATTTGTCGCATGTGTTTTGACTTGTAATTATTCATATGATTACTTAGATAATGATTAATTAATTACAGAATATAAAACATGAATTAAATATAATATATATTCTGAATATACATATATATAATAAATCAGTAAATGGAAAGAAATACACTGTTCATGGAGATGGTAGGCCGTACGTACGCATGAACGCTGTTTTCGTTTCATTATTGAGTTGAATGGAATTAAGTAGATGACATACATATATATATATATATACATAAATCCAGTATCATTATTATGTCATATATTTCATGATTACTTATTATATATACTTTATAATCATTCATTAATGGTTAATGTGGAGAATAAATCTCATCGCATCGTGGAGACGGTAGTCCGTATGTACGCACGAGCGATGATATCGTTCTCATGATCATGGAATTGTATTGGAGTGTATGTATACTATTTGATAATCAATACCACTTTATAATAATAATATATAGTTATTATGTACACAATTATACCCATCCAAGTAAGGTGGTGGTGGAAAATAGATTACACCACGGCGTGGAGACGATATTCCGTACGTACGCACGCGCGGTGACTTCGTTTTACGTAGGATGGATAGATTGTGAAATAAGGTTGTTTCATAATTATAATAACATATCAGTATATAAGTGATACTGATGTTATTACATTATAATGAAAAAACCTAAGAAGAAGAAGTGGAAGAAGAAATAAAGACGAAAGAATTGATAACGGACATTACCTCTTCTTTGAAGCGCCTCTTTGAGATCTCCTTTTAGGGCACTAAAATTGGTCTTTGAGGAAGAACAGAACCTCTAGGATGTTTATATGGAAGTGTAGAAGGGAATATTTTAGGGGTTGGCTGAGCTGGAAGGATCAAAGTGGTGTGAGGAAGAGAGGGAGGAGGTTCCCTTTTATAAGGGAGGAGAGGGGCAGCTTTGGAATAACTAAAACTATTATTTTATTATAAAGCCATATTCGGTTTTAAATAGCTTCAAATTGATTAATTTATAATATAAGGTGGGTATGGGTCTAAATCCTCTCATCCAATAGAATTTAGACAAGTTTATGTTCCTATTTTAACCTTATCAGTTAGATTTAACATTAAGTTAAATAATTTTACTTTTACCATGTCTTCTTGTGTTCTTATACTATAAGGTTAATAAACTTACTATATCAAGCCAAACGAACCCCAAGTTTTTTATTATTAATATATATAACCTTATCTAAGTAATTTGGCCGAACCATATATTTTTAGGAGTAAAAGAACAATTAATAATATAATATTTGTTTTAAAAACTATTTTATGTCTATTTTGACACTATTTAGTAATTGATTTTTGTGAAAATCATAACAGAATTATTAGTTCGAAAAATGTTAATTAAATCAATACTAAGATGGCATAGTAACCTAGAAAATTAGTGTAATTCATAAAAAGTCTCAAATTACATTTATTTGGATATTTATAACATCAATTATGTCAATATTTCATTAATAAGATAATTATTGCATCATCTTTGTGTCATAAATAAATTAACTTATTTAATGTCTAAAAATTACAAATAAAATACCATTATGTAGGAAATAGTTTTATCTTTCTAATGAGTATTTATAGTCGAATTTATCGTTTGTATAACCCTATATTAATAATGATTTACTTATTAAACATTGATTTTAACTATTTTAACCCTTCTTTAAATAAATTAATAATAAATGTTCTAATATAATCCAAGTGGGCATAAATGGTCATATTTTATTCCTAAGATTGTTCTTGGTCGAATTAAATTTATCCAGTAGAATTAGGACATGTGTTAGGGTAATAATAATATCATTTTTACACTTAATTACCCTATTTACTATTAACCGTGGTTAAAAAAATAAAAAGTTACTATTCACCAAAAAAATATTTTCATCTCATTGAACCACATTTTACATACTAACATCAACCGTGTCTCTCGGATTTTTGAAATTCCACTCACATAAGCGGTAAAATTATGTTTTATTAAAAATTGATTTTTTTAACTACCACTTAGTGGTTTCACTATTCATCAAAAAATGAAAGTTTCCAGAAAAATACCAAAAATTAGGCCTAAGCTATATTTGATATTATGAACTCAAACATGATATCTGTTTTACCAAATTAAAAAAAACAGTTGCATTAATTAATTTAAAAATTAATTCCCGTCGTCAAAATAAATAGCGTGTTCTTAAGAGTTAATAACTATCAAAAGATTGACACTTGTTTATGTCTCGTTTAAATGTAGAATTACATAAAATAACCAACATTGTATTAAATTGTAAAAATATATTCTAAATATACTTTAAAACCACTCAAATTAATAATTTATCACTATTAATTATTTTGATTTAAAAGGTTGTTTTTAATTAAAATTTAGTAATTTTCACTATTTATCAAAAAATGAAAGCTATCCGAAATGGACCAAAATTTCACCCTATGCTAATTTTGATATTCCGAATCCAAAAATGAAGTCCATTTTGAAAAATAAAATTTACAAAATTTCAAAAATTGGTTATTACTATTCATAACGGCTAGTTTTAAAAATATTTTAATAGCATATTTTTGTTTAGTGAAACTCGTTATTACGTACTACACACGCTATCGAGGAAAGTCACGATTACGTGTAATGAAAGGCAAGTCGAGGATGTATTTTGTGTAAGATCCTTTTGGTGTAGTGTACAACACAAGACATTAATGAAATTAAAAAGAATATTTTTCACAAAATCTCGTGGTGTTACATTCTACCCCCTTAAAATGAATTTCACCCTCGAAATTCAACGGGGTTATAAATGGTTTACTCCTCGAAAGTTTCTTTAATAGAAACCCAAACCGTAAAAAGGAATACCAAAACCAATCTTTAAAAACAAAAGTATGAAACGTAATGGTTACCCAAAGAAACTAATCATTGGATTTCCACATAGATAAAAATATGGATATGGAAGAGAAATCTAACCATCATGTTTTGGTGGAGAGTAGTAGAGAACATGGCTATGGAAAATCCAGCAATCACAAAGCCATAAATTTTTGACGATCTTAGGTACCATCTGATTCATCACATATAAGAGCACTAGGACAACATTTTTGGTTTTCAAGATCATTTCCCTAAAGTTGATGAAATTAGAATTAGAATAAATACTTTCGTGATTTTGGTATAGTCTCACCGTTAGTCATTCTTTGGACAATTTCCACTACATCTCTTAAAGAAATGAAGTAGAATTTTTCATTCATGATGTGTTAGAAGATCATGTGATAGAATGAGGGGTCATTCCATCTATCTTAAACAAAAGGTTAGCAAAGTTATCAAAAAATACATAAGTCCATCTATAGTGAGATTATTCATATATGGTTCCTAAAATGGACTTATAATTCATATATCATACCTCTTAATATAATAAAACTAGTTTCTACTAAACAGGGACTTCCTGTAGGCCAGTGGTAGGCGATAAAGGCCAGTCACACTTCGGTTGTGGGTTCGATTCCCACAGCCTTGTCTGATGCGATGGGTTGTCGCCCGTCCTGAAGGTTGTCCTTTTTCTAAAGCTATATTACTTATAACATCCCATAAACAATATCGAAAAAAGTTTTATCCTAATTTATGTCCAACATAATAAATTCCAATCTTTAGGTTTATCTAAAATACTTCAGTCCAAGCTCATAGTATAAAGAAAATTATTACTTGAAATGTCACATAACAATCACATGAATGTCATCATTTATCCCCCATGTATCATAAGATATATCTTGTTGGTCAAATTACAAACATGTGAATACCTTAATCATGTATTCTCTTGAAGAATGAATATCCATTTAACCTTAGTGAAAACATGAATGCAGTTAAAAGTTAACACTTTCCACATACCAAAATCCTCAAAATTCTATATCCTCAAACCATGATATCACTTAGTCCTTATATCAATCATGAGCTCATGAATACTTTCAAACATATTAGATTCTATTTATCCCTTCATTATGTTCATATCATTAGCTTTCCAAAAATATTTCAATCACTTTTCATGGTTACCGATGCCATAAAATCATTGAAAACCACAATAGACCAAAACATAAATATTCCAATATTCCACGATACTATATACAACATTATTCTGGAATCCCATTACATAAACACTTAATCATTACACCACATCGTTATCATATTCAACATCGCCAATAGTGATCGCATGTGACTTCCCTTTGTCCTTTGCCTTAAGTGGTTTCTCATGTCGATCATCACTAACCCTTGGATTAGGGAATTTATTAGCATAATGCCCCATTTCCTTGCACTTGAAGCATTGACGTGTAGTAGGTTCATTCTGTGTATCCCTTCCTTTGTTTGCATCATTAGACATCTTCTTCCCATCATTGCGGCATTCAAATGCCCGATGACCTTCCTTTCCACATTTGAAACATTTACTTGTCCCTTTAAGACAATATCCACCATGCTTCTTTCCACACATTGAGCATAAGGAAACATTCATCTTCTTTTCACCATTATTATGAAATTTCACCTTGAAGTCCATCTTTCATTTCTTGTCAAAACTATGAGATGGATAAGTCACACCAACTTCCATTTCTACTGGTAAGATGACTTTATCATGTTTAGAACATTGAAGAACTAAAAATATCTTTTTAGTGGTACTGATCCATTGTTTAGCGACAAGTGGATCAGAAGACCCACTGAAAGAAGGTGGACGTTGCCTCATGAAGGACTCACTAGAATATTGTTCCCTTCTCTCCCCATTTGGAAGTCCAGAATAATTCATAGCTTGTGTAAGTATAGCAATAATATTTTGCACTCCATCTACCATAACATTTGTTTGTTCAGGAGGACAATCATTGCATTGTCCATTGTGTTGATCAACATGGTTCCTTCGGGTTCCATCCATCGTCTAAAATCCAAAAAGAATAGTGTGATAGGAAAAAATCATACTAGGAAAAACAACATAATAAAGGGGGAGTAACTTAAATATCTAACATCTTTGGATTAATCTAATATCGTTACCATAGTTCTAGGACTATATCCTATACGTATACCTATCCTTAGGGACATCCCTAGACATACCTTAGAAATATCTCTAGGGATCTCACTAACATTTTTGCATCCTAGTTTCAAAAGGTTAACTAATCTTTTCCTCTAATACCAACTATAGAGACCCGAAGCCTGATGTACATGGACATTACACTACTTTTTCAGAATACTTATTACATAACAAAAACACACACACAAGGACCATAATAGTTTGGTGTCTTTGGAAACTCAAAATATAATCTTCTAATCGTGGTGAAAGATCTTCAACATCTCCCATAATGATCTTCTTTTTTTAAAACCTAAATCCTTCCTTTATGTCCTGGGGAAAAGAAAACATAAAAGGTTGAACTCAAATGCTCAGTAAGGGTAATCAAAAGAAATATCAATCACGTCATATTCATAAGACCATATCTTATGGAAATATTAACCTGCAAAAGAGATCATAATTTCATAACATGGGATAAATCAAAGTAGTGAAATGTAATCCCAATAATCATAAAATAAAACATGAAACATTGTGGCATACACACATAATCATAGAGAATCATTTATTATTATTCAAGACTCATTGAGAAGACTATCTTAGTGGACAAAGTCCCTTTCTGAACCGAGTTCACCCCTCCTTTCAGTCCTGTTTCACTGAACTGGTATAACCTACCATTCCAGCCATGTCTATCTCATGAGATATAAAATCTTTGCCCAATGCATTTGAGGGAGATATAGGTCCCACCCATCTCATAATGATAACATTCTTATGTGTGCCACAAAATCATAAATCATACATCATTGCATAACCCATGTAATAAAAATGGGAATCTAAAACATCGGGACATCATAAAACAATTCATATAAGATAATGGAATTCAAAAAAATATTTCCATCACAAAATAATCAAATCAATGTAATAATAGGGATAGAGGCAGAACCCTTTATTATCTTAGATGGAAAATGATTTTGATAAAACTCTTGAACTCCATTCTTGAGGAAAATATCCTTTTTACTTCAAAAACATTTTTCCTTTCTTAACATGTCATAAAATTTTAAACTAAAATAAGTTGATTAAAAATAAAAATGAAAACATGTAAAGGATGCTTCTTGGAAATAATGTTTTAAAAATCCATGCATGACGTATAAGTTAAAAAAATTCTTCTCGTACTTTTGTCGGAAAAGTCAAAAAGTATCTCGTTCGAAAAACGAAAAAAGATTCCTTTCATATATTTTACTAAAAACACGCCGAAGGGTAAAATTGGAATTAAAAAACTCTAGGTGTACGGAAATAATATTACATATTGAGAAATCATGGTTGTGGATGATAAAATACACCCAGTAAATACGAAAGTATAAACAATCTGAGATAAAAATGAGATTGTGATATTTCCCTTACCTTAGGTCTGATTTGCTTCGTATGTGTCCGAACCTCCTTTATAATGATTTAAATAATGTCATTTACTTATTCTAGAATCATACACATTGTTATGATATCATATATGGTTCACTAATGGCTTTATATTACCCGTTCTTTTGTAAATTCCATGTTAAAGTGCGTTTTGGGTAAAATCGTTTCATTTGTCTCCTGTGTTTTGACTTGTAATTATTAATATGATTACTTAGACAATGATTACTTAATTCCAGAATATAAAACATGATTTATATATAATATATATTCAGAATATACATATATATAATAAATCAGTAAATGGAATGAAATACACCATTCATGGAGACGGTAGGCCGTACGTACGCATGAACGCTGTTTTTGTTTCCTTATTGAGTTGAATACAATTAAGTAGATGACATATATATATATATACATAAATCCAGTATCATTATTATTTCATATATTTCATGATTACTTATTATATATACTTTATAATTCATGAATGGTTAAAGTGGAGAATAAATCGCATCGTGTTGTGGAGACGGTAGTCCGTACGTACGCACGAGCGATGATATCGTTCTCATGATCGTGGAATTGTATTGGAGTGTATGTATACTATTTCAGAATCAATATCACATTACAATAATCATATATAGTTATTATGTACACAATTATACCCATCCAAGTAAGGTGGTGGTGGAAAATAGAATACACCACGGCGTGGAGACGGTATTCCGTACGTACGCACGTGCGGCGATTTCGATTTTCGTAGGATGGATAGATGGTGAAATAAGGTTGTTTCATAATTATAATAACATATCAGTATATAAGTGATACTTATGTTATTAATTCGTAATGAAAAAACCTAAGAAGAAGAAGTGGAAGAAGAAATAAAGATGAATGAATCGGTAACAAACATTACCTCTTCTTTGAAGCACCTCTTTGAGATCTCCTTTTAGGGCACTAAAATTTGTCTTTGAGGAAGACCAGAACCTCTAGGATGTTTATATGGAAGTGGAAAAGGGAATTTGGCAGGGGTTGGACGAGATTTAATGCTCAAAGTGGTGTGAGGAAGAGAGGGAGGTGGTGCCCTTTTATAAGGGAGGAGAGGGGCACCATCGGAATAACTAAAACTATTATTTTATTATAAAGTAAAATTCGGTTTTAAATAGCTTAAAATTGATTCATTTAGAAGATAAGGTGGGTATGGGTATAAATCATCTAATCCAATATAATTTAGACTTGTTTAGTTTCCTATTTTAACTTTATCATTTAGATTTAACATTAAGTTAAATAATTTTACTTTTACGGTGTCTTCTTGTGTTCTTATACTATAAGGTTAATAAACGTACTATATCAAGACAAACGAACCCCATGTTGTTTATTATTAATATATATAACCGTATCTATGTCATTTGGCCTAACCTTATATTTTTAGGAATAAAATTACAATTAATAATATAATATTTTTAAAAAAAACTATTTTATGTCAATTTTGACACTATTTAGTAATTGATTTTTTTGAAACTCATAAAAGAATACTTAGTTTGAAAAAAGTTAATTAAATAAATAATAACATGGAATATTAACCTATAAAATTAGTGTAATTCATAAAAATTCCAAAAGTACATTTATTTGGGTATTTATAACATCAATTATGTCAATATTTCATTAATAAGATAATTACTGCATCATCTTTGTGTCATAAATAAATTGAATTATTTAATGTATAAAAATTACAAATAAAATACCATTATGTAGGAAATATTTTTATCTTTCTAATGAGTATTTATAGTCCAATTTATCTTTATTATATCCCTATATTAAAAAATTTTTACTTATTAAACATCGATTTTAACTATTTTAACCCTTCTTTAAATAAATTAATAATAAATGTTCTAATCTAATCCAAGTGGGCCTAAATTGTCATATTGTAATCCTACGGGTTTTTTCAGTCGAATTACATTTATCAAATAGAATTAGGACATGTGTTAGGGTAATAATAATATCATTTTTACCCTTAATTACCCTATTTACTTTGAACTATGGTAAAAAAATGTAAAAAATCACTATTCAGCAAAAATTATTTTCATCTCATTGAACCAAATTTTACTTACTAAAATCAACTGTGTCTCTCAGATTTTTGAAATCCCACTCACATAAGCGGTAAAATTAAGTTTTATAAAAAATTCTTTTTTTTAACTACCACTTAGTGGTTTCACTATTCATCAAAAAATGAAAGTTTCCAGAAAAATACAAAAAATTAGGCCTAAGCTATATTTGATATTATAAACTCAAAAATGATGTCAATTTTACCAAATTCAAAACATATCAGTTTCATTAATTAATATAAAAATTAATTCCCGTCGTCAAAACAAATTTCGTGTTCTTAAGAGATAATAACTATCAAAAGATTGACACTTGTTTATGTCTGGTTTAAATGTAGAATTACATACAATGACCAAAATTGTATTAAATTGTAAAAATATATTCTAAATATACTTTAAAACCACTCAAATTAATAATTTATCACTATTAATTATTTCGATTAAAAAGGTTGTTTTTAATTAAAATTTAGTAATTTTCACTATTCATCAAAAAATGAAAGTTATCCGAAATGTACAAAAATTTCATCCTAAGCTAATTTTGATATTCAGAATCCAAAAATGAAGTCCATTTTGAAAAATTAAATTCACAAAATTTCAAAAAGTGGTTATTACTATTCATAACGGCTAGTTTTAATAATATTTTAATAGCATATTGTTGTTTAGTGAAACTCGTTATTGCGTACTACACACGCTATCGAGGAAGGTCACGATTACGTGTAATGAAAGGAAAGTCAAGGATGTGTGTTGTGTAAGCTCCTTTTGGTGTAGCGTACAACACAAGACATTAATGAAATTAAAAAGAATATTTTTCATAAAATCTCGGGGTGTTACAGAAAAGGTGAGTACAGGTCGTGTACTAAAGAATTACACGCCTTGTACTTTTCTTTTTATTTCATTAATCGGACCGGGGGCGCGTCTAATCCCTTTTTCTATCTTATTCTTCACCTAATTATGTCCAGAGTGTCCGAGGAGGCCGAACCTTCTCCGAGTCGATGACCTGTCACCAGTTATCTGAATCGAACGCCGTCAGTTGCAATATAATTGCAGCGGTTATTTATTGGTTCTTCCTTAGCCATGTTTTTTGATTCTTTCTCTTATGAGAGTTATCTAAGGTTGAATTTTTTAGACGTTTTTGAAAATAATATCCATTCATGGACTATTCACAGGTTGAGGTTCATGTATATCGATCTATTAGGATTTAGTTAGGTGGTTTGGTTCCCTACGTTGAATGTCCAAGAGTTTTTGTGCAAAAAGTGCCATATTCCCATGTTTTGGGTATATCGGGTTAGGGTTTTGAACCTGTAATATTATATTCCTTATATTTAATGTATGATTGAGATTATTAGATAATTAATGATTTCTTGTTAGCATGTATGAGGATCACCCCATGGGTGTTTCCCTTGTTTTGGTTGTTTACCGCCATTTGGCTTAGGTTACCTGTGAGGAATACCTTGTTCCATGGATTTCCTGCCATGAAAAATTGATTTCATGTATTTCCTAGTGTTTATATGCATTTGATGCATTGTAGGTATTAATCAAGTAGTTATTGAACTTACTTAGGGCTGCTGACAGTCGATTACGCATGACTAGACTGCTCAGGGCTGTGTTAACCTGGTGTAGTAGAATAAAGAGGGAATTGACGATTATGGGCTTCCCTAGAGAGTCAGCTAAAATTAGTATCGTATTCAGGACCTATAGGAATTTGAATTTGTTCTTCCTCAGAGTTTCCTTAGTTACGTATCAAGACTATATGGGGAATTAGACGTAACTACTTCCTTAGAGAGTCTATACCTATCATTGCGAGACCACAAGGGAATTGATGGTGAGTGCTTCCTATAGTGTTTGTGCCTTTGAATGATTACATTACTATATGTGTCTTCCAGTATGATCCACCTAGAGAGTCAGTGTGAATATTTTTTGGTTGGTTGTGATGAGTCCACCAAGACAAAGAACAAGCTTTTGTTTTGTACTCCTTGTAGTTTAGGTAGTCTTTGGAGATACCTGTTGTGATATTTTCCATGATTTAGGAATATAGAGCAGTTTCTAGATTCCTTATGTGGTAATTAAAAGACTGAATTAAATTACTAAATAAATGTGAATGGAGATTTGTAGGATTTATTACTTGTTTTACTCCTGTTTCTCTGCTGCATTTATTTCATTTACTTTTTCCAAATTTGTCACTAACAATAGGGCACAAATCTAGTGCTGATTGCCTACTGGGATTAGTCTCACACCCTGTTTGGGTCCTTCTTTTCAGCCCAAACATGTTATATGGTTGTAGGTGTGGATAGGGATTGTGGCCCTTCAACATCAGGTACATAATTTCTAGTTAGAGTTGGAGAGCATAGGACTGAGCTTAGGATTGCGATGCTGCTAGAGTTGTTGTTTACTTATAGTACTTTGTTCTCAATTGTATTTCAGCACGTTTTTGTGTTTGCTGATTACCTTAGATACTTGTACCAGCTGCATCATTTTCATCATTATTATATTATACATTGATTTTGTTGTTTAGTATCATTTATTGTATTATGTCTACAACTTTCGATATTTACTGTTATTTCCTTTTCTTTGTATACATTAACAAATGAGGGAATAATTTCCCCAATGACTCACCAAGGCCTCACTACTAGTCAACAGCCTCAGGCATTTGGGGAAACGTGCTTGAGGTTATGCGGCAAACTGGGTACAGTGCACCAGTTGAGTGGCTCGAGATTCAGGTTGTTACACTCCAATACCCATTATACTGTAATCTATATTTGATGGCTCAAACCAGTTGTTATTATTTAATCGGTGGACAATTTTCACCAATTATTACTCTGTAGTTAATTCATCTGGAAAAAAAATCAATGCATGGTTTTCAATGAGATAGATTCCACACCATGATCGATTATCTGATAGGGGACCATCGGGATTTGTTCTTCAATCGACCTACCAGGATAATAAAAATATATTTTCTCTAGAAATATACTAATTATATCAAAACAATTCTTAAATATTGTTTGGATGAATACCTCATCAGTCGACTCTTCCTAAAAAACAATCCCATGAATATGTTTTTCAATAAAGAGTTATTTGAATGAGATAAATATAAATTTACCTTATTAAAATTGGGGGTTAATAACATTTTCCTATTTTACACATTCCAATAATATGATATATGGGGAATCAACAGAGGAATTCTCACGGAAGCATGATCATTTTACAAGGAACTTAATTTGGTTAGAGTTAAGTATAATGATTATAAAAAATTAGTTTCTAGAGGATGATAATCCTTATATGTATGATGGGTAATTAATTATACATCAATAATTTCTTGACGCCATCCCTCTTATAGTGTCATGCCCCATCAGTGAATGTTTTTAAATTAAAACATGGATAAATAATAGATATAGAAATTTAACTCATCTCACAAAAAGAACATATCCCTAACCTATATTCCTTTACAAGACCATTTTATGTGTCCTCCTTGGATTTTATAATTTATGATCATGCTTATTCTATTCAATATTATTTTTAGGGGACTCTTACATCGGGTGGTAGGTTCTACCAATCTCTACCTTATTCCGACGTTTATAGATCCCACCACTTTAAAACATTTTAGGCCCATATACTTGTTTAATTTCATGTAAAATAGTTTATCTATTATCCTCAGAATGTTAATACTGGTTTATCTCCTATAATACATGTCTATGTTCTAGCATGGATTTATAAAAAGTATCTCCTACCAAGAAACTGTAGGCCTAAATGAAGAAGTTGTTGATAACAGAAATTAAAATACCATAAAAAACACCATTAGTAAAATTGATAAAGATAATGTGTATAATAAAAATTAAAGGAGACACGTTATTAGGTTGAATTATTATTTGGTTCAGAAATTTGGTTTAGGAATTATTTTTCATATATTATATCTCAAATTTTCTCTCTAGTTCTATGATGGGAAATAAACACATATTCTTCATGTCTGTTCATATCCATATAAGGGAGATTTTTTATCACTAGGCCTATTCATTGGGTTATCAGATTCACTCAATATATTTTTTTCTAGTAGAATATATTGTGGCCCCATTATTTCCATGAAGAGTAAGAATCAATTCAATGGAATCTCTTTACTTCTATTTATGGACACCATTATTGTCATTTTTAATGGCAGAATAATATCCATAATTTTCCAAAACACCCTGATGGATAAAAATTTTACATTGAGTGGATAACATGTTATCTCAGAGAAAATTTGCATTTTTATCACTAAAAATATTTTCTCTATACACAATGAATGAATTTATAACTCCTAGGATTCCCAAAAAGAATTCCCCCCTTGGTTTATATGTGTGGTATGATTTTTCTTGGTAGACTTCACATTCAATAATATAAGGGAATGTTAGCAAGATCACATGTCAAATTATCAATTCGAGGAACCTATTCCTCCCCATTGCGGGAAGGATTACTCTCATAAATAGTTTCTTAAACTCAATTTATATTAATTTGTTTTCTATTCAATGAGTGCACACAATTGTTCTAGGGATTATTTAAAAGATCAGGTCTTCCATCATTTTCGGTTATCATGTGGTGTAACAATGTCTATGGAAATTTTTCAATATAATGGAAAATATAGGGGATTGAGGTGGGTCATCCTTTAGAGCATGGAATGTTTTATGAATTTTATTCATATTTATATTGATTGGAGTGTTTTAATGTCACTCTCATGAAGGTATGTTCATTATGGGAATTCTTAGGATTGATAAGGAATTTATGAGGTTGAATGTATATTTTTTTATGACATATCTACAATATAATAATCATATTATTAAGGATTACTCGTAATGGCTCTTCAGATCTGTTGATATTATCCTTTTCGTCCATAATTAAGAGTTACGCATCTAATATTATTTGTTTCCCAACTCCCATCGTTACTTTTTCTTTGGATAGTGATCACACATATTTTATTCAATATATACGTAACCAGCACAAAGATGAGATATTTGATCACATTTAATATTATAAAAAATATTCCAACCTCAACTTCATGTAATATTGTGTGGGGTGTTCTATGGATAACAAGTATATGAATTAATTTCATGGAAACAACAAACACTTTGAATGAGGTATTTTATCTCAGAGCAAGGAAATTTCAATTAAATACATCATACATATTTGGAGTATTTAAAACCAAGACATCACAATGACTTATAAAATGAAAAAGGGATCAGATCATTGTATAGTAACTTTTTCATCAGGAACCCTAAGGAAGATTCAACTGATCATCTATTGTTTGAGGAAAATTTGGAAAATGTGGTACATAATGGTTTCAGAAGCCTAAAATGTCTTAATACATAGTCCCATACATGTATTCATATTTTTCAAAATAGTTTAATGGTATGGGAATTAGTAACCTGGAGTGGAAGGATAGTGAAAATATTTTTCAAACTGTCTATTGGTATATCGGGAACACCAGAAACAAATATCAACTATAAGTCAGGTCCACCTAATCTTTATCCATACAGGTTTGATCTAAATTTATAGCGGGGATCTGGATTCTCATGTGAAGAAATTGGTGAATAATGTCTCCCTGAGAATGGTTGTGGATGAATGAATGAAATTTCATATATCAATAAGTTTCTCATCTAGTGGAAATTGTATTTGTGGATTACTCCCAGTACCTTACTCAAACCCATCATTGATGGGTCCAAAAAATTAAATCTTATAAGAGGAGGGTGAATTATTTATGACAACCAAGGTTTAGTTCTAGTGGACTTCATCAACATTTATTCTTAGTATTATTCTATCATAGTGGAAACAAATTCTATTCTCAATAGACTGGATGTATGTATTGCCTATAACATCATGATCGCCTCGAAGGAATAAAACTCTTAAATGATTCAAAATTCGATCTAATGTATTCCATCCAATGCCTTGTCACATTTTTTACCATATTTGAAGTGGAAGAAGTGATAATTTTAGTAGTTTTAGATTAATCGACACATGGTGGGAATGGAATAAAGTTCCATAGTTTCCATCATCAACAGTCAACAGGGAAAATCCTCTTATAATTATTTCTTGCATGATATTCATTAACCCAAAGTGTAATAATATTTTCAATGCTGAAACTATTAGTTTAAACTATTTTAGGCCTCCATTGTATTCTTACCTCTTAGATGGTTCATTTAATAATTTCATAAAGAAAATACAATTTATATTATTGAAAAAAAAATTAATACCTTTATTCATGTCACTAAAATAACATTATTTCATTGTGAAGATCACCCATTATAATTATTGAAAAATGTACTATTCATATAATAATAATAAATTAGTATATGAATATGTTAATTATATAATAACAAGTTCATAAGTCGTACATTGAATGAAGTTGGTTGGTATCAGTATAATATAAACTCAGACGTGTGAATTATTATTTAATGGGTTTATGTCTTAACAAAGTATATCCCCATAAAAATGATATAACCCCACAAAAACAATTAAATTATATAATTTCTCCAACATATATTAAATAATTTCTATATAATATATATAAATCAAATGATCAAATTAAAGACATCAAAAATAATTAACACCAGGGAAATAACTAAATCATTTGATACTTGAATAATGGGAAATGATTGAATAGTAATACCCATTAAAAATAAAGACTTTTATAAAAATAAAACAGTGGGTAGAAAATAAATTATGAAATGAAAATATGATATCTAAAATGTAATATGTCTTAATGAATGGGAATTGAGGCCAACATGCCTTATGGATTTAGAAACAAATTAATCATAACTTAGTAAAAGAAATATCTCATAATTAAACTTTAGTGATATTTTTTTAAGGATAATTAATTAAATGATAAATAAAATGTATAGTATATCCACAAAATTAATTAAATTATATACATAATACCAATCATGTCCCAAAGGTAAGAATTTGATATGAAACCCCTTACCTCTTATTTTTGTTTTCATGATCATTCTCTTTCTGCCTGTATATTGAACATTAAAATATTAATCACATATCAGAAATATAAAATATAAGTATAATAACTTTTCTATAATTATTTTATACTAATTTAGTAATATATATTCCCTAATTATAGTTTATTTTTATTATTAATTTTTTTTATTTCATAAAAACATCAAAAAGGGGGGATTGATTCTTTCTATGAAGATTCAAGTTTATCAATTATAAATTAATATATATTCAAAAAATATATTATAATATTATTTGTTCCTTCCATAAGATTTCTAACTATAGCTCATGTAGATGAAATCCTTGACAAGATTGTTTTGATCGTATTTAAAAATGAATATCTTATATTAATAATATATTTACACATTAATATTACCATTATAAAAACATTTAAAACATTAAATAAATTATTATTATATTTTATTATTAATATATTTCTTTTGTTAATCATTCATTATTTCATCATCATAAAAATATTAACTTTGGTAGTAAAAGTGACCAAAGAATGATGATGTAATGTTTGAATTAATTATAACATTTTATTATATAATTTTAATATAACTATTACAATGAAGGTAAAAATTTCATATATATGACATATCCCAATTGAAACAATTCTTAGGACCGTCCATTATTGTTCATTTTGAAAAATGAAATTATTCCCCTATTGAATCTATATTCATCGTGTACCCAGAATTAATGATCTTATTTCCTCATGAATAGAAGGAATTAAAGTTGATGATAATTTAATATTTAATAACCTAAATAATATTATATATCAAATATTTACCATCAATACAATCCATGAGACCATCCAAGAGAGGTGATGATGATGAAAAAAAATCATTTTGTGGAGGCAGATATCTGTCCACTTGCAGGATTGACATTCGTTTTTTTTAATGTTGATAGAAATTAAAAAAGAAGTTTTTTTTAAAATAATTTAACAACATAACTAAAAATAGATGTTCATATTTCATTATATAATTATGGTGATAAGATATTTTTAAAATTATTATCAAGAAGAAGATATTAACAATGAGTTTATAATTACATTGGGGAATCGGTGTTTCCATGAATAGATCATTAGAATTGAATGGAAAATGAAAACATAGTTTGAACTCATAGTTACATGAAATAATGAGTATTTTTCATTACATTTATTCAAAAAGACCATAAATGTTAAAAAATTATAAGAATTAAAAAAAACATAAACTAATTCATCTCATGTCTTTCTCAACTAACGGATGTTTTATGCACAATAATACAATGTATAATTTATAAAGTATTCAACCTCTCCTACAAATTCCCCACACAAGATATCTAGTTAAATATAACATGTGTAATTTTTTTCTTAAGAAATAGAAATGTCAACATAATAAGGGGCGTTCTCAAATTATTAGTAGGGGATACATATAAGTTAATATTCTAAAAATTGATGAATTTTATACATAATTGGGATGAAATTATTAATAATACATAATTTTAAAATCAATTTAAAAATCGTGAATATTATATCCATGATGAAAATTGAAAACATGAATAATGATAATAATAATCTCAAACTGATGAAATGTGTAATGGTAGAAATATTTATCATACCATCAATTCCATAGTCAATACAATATCCATACCATCAATACCTTATCTTATAAATTTTTTTTTCACCAAGACAGTATTCAAGAAATCATTTTGTATCTAGTACAAATATACCATAAACCCAAACATGTATATCCTAAGATACCTTCAGATTCATCGAGGAGATATATAACGAGATGCCACACCCATTAATTATTTTACACCAATAAAATCATCATATGATAGAATTACTAAAAAAATAATTTTCATAATTTTTAATACACTTCATTATTGTTTTAAAAACATAATTAACCTAAATGATTTTCCATATTCTAATAAAGGTATGACCATGACCATTAAACATCAATAGGAAGAGGGTGGGTGCTTATATAATTCATAGTCAAACTTCTAATAACGATAAATGTTATAATAAGAACATAAATAATTCCAATATTATTCCCCATAATAATAATAGGTTTCACATGATCATAACTGATCCAGAGATAATTGATGTATGGTTATATAACAAATTGTCAACTTGTCAATAGTCTTTCATTTTGGTATAGAAATTTTTGTAATGACAATAATTTTCTCAATAAAAATAGAATAAAATCATTTCTTTATTAAAATAATCTAATCTTATTTACATGTAATATTAATTTCACACCATATAGGGAAATGATAATATTTCTACGTCAATAATTAATTAATAAGATCATGAGTAATCTAAAGAAACAAATAAAGTGATTTCAAGAGAACATAACCCAATGAATATATAAAAACATTTAATGAGGTTTATGTTATAAGAATGTATAACGACATAATAAAAATAAGATAATAAAAAAATAAAATCAATGGGCCAAATATACCCATTTTGAATTGAAAATGTTAATGATAATGAATGTAACTCAATGAACAAATGTTTTGTTAACAAAAATCATTACCACTAGGAAAAAACTAAATCTATCTCAATTTAAATAAAGGGTTATTATTTTGATAATAAATACAATTAAATAAAAATATAATGATATAAATACATACATGGTATTTAAATACACCATACAAGAAAAAACATGGTCTGAAAAAATGTATTATGTCCCAATAAACAAGAATAGAGACCAAAGAGAACAATTAAAGTAGAAAAAATTTAATCAAACCCCTTAAAAGAGATGAAATTTAATTTTAAAACAAATATTGTGATTAAAAGGAAATTCTTGTTATTAAATATCAAATAGGAAGTATATATACCAGATAAATTAAATTAGGATCCTAATACCAAACATTTCTAAAATAGAAAATGTTTTTTGAAACCACTTAACTTGTATTCTCTTTTACTCATTTTTAATCTTACCTCATATATAATGAACAAAAAATTATGTATAAATTATATTATGTTCATCATATATGTGAACTATTTTTTGTAATGGATTATTTTATCCCTATAATTTTTTATTTTTGGGTGTTGTTAGTTTCCAATGGAGACTCGAGTGCGATATTGGGGAATATAAGGGTCTCGCATTCATTTTTAACATAGTTTCATTATGGAGGGTTTTATTCTATTGTATTCTTGTTCACTATAGTGAACAGATCGTAGATGTATAGTAGGTTAATATGAGTAGGATTAAATTTATATCATTTTTTAATTTTTATTGCATTGACAGTTCGATTATAGTGTGGTGACTCAGTTTTTTAGTTGCAGTTGTTCTTCATTTTTTGTTACCCATGTGACGTATGCGGTAGGATATGATGCATACAAACTTTTCTTAGTGGATTTCATGGTTTTAATGGTTAATATTATTCCATTGTCCACTTTCGAAAATATAGGAGCTATGAAATGGGGTTTTCAATGGGTACTGACCTCATCTCCTTTAACAAGGACTCGATGAATACCTTTTTAAATTGGTATAAGATATGAGTAATTTCATCCAGAATGTATGAATAGTTTCCTACAATTAATAAAATAGATACATATATTATTCTTGTATTATGTTTTAATAAACAAATTAAATTAGTTTATTTAAAATAAAACTACTCCCACTAGAATATCAGTGTATATTAATGATAGTACACTTAATGGATTCCAGAGAATGGAAAAAAATGTGTGTGATATCAAATGCTCAGTAAGAGTTACAAAAATAGGAACCTATCAAGAGTAAATGATAAATAATATGTAATGTATAATTTTCATGAATACATAAATAACATAACACACATTCAATTTATATAATATGATTTTTTTGAATAAATAAGATATAATCAATATAGAAAGGTAAACAACTCGAAACACATACCACTTTAATAACATAACTATCATGAATGTTAATATTTCATGTGAATGTTATTGATTATTAAAATTAATAAAGAAATAGTATGTAAATACTAAACCCAGTAAGACAAATTAAAAACCTTGCAGGGAAATAACAAGAATGGTATCAATACAACATTTCCCTATTAGATCATAAGTAAAATAATTGATTGATGTCATTATTTAATAGAAATACGATATGAATATAATTGAAACATTTTTGAGGGAAAAAATTTACATTGAAAATAATTTTTAAAAATAAATTTTCACAAATTCTACTGAAAATAATTTTTTTTCGAAAATAACCAATGAAACATATAAAAGAATTTTTAAAAAATTGAGTGGTTATGATGAAGGTAATTTAATAAAATAATTTCACTATACCATGAATACTCCTTGAATATTTTCAAAATAAGTCAAATGGACCTAGATTGGAGGATAACATGATGATTCCTTTGGATACATTTTTTTCAAAATTCAAGTATCTTTAAGAATATGTTTAATATACATTTACAAGAAT
This sequence comes from Viscum album, assembly GCA_963277665.1. NCBI lineage: Eukaryota > Viridiplantae > Streptophyta > Magnoliopsida > Santalales > Viscaceae > Viscum > Viscum album. Next base: position 1,899,869,366 of record OY728145.1, read on the forward strand.
GGTAGCAAAAAAATCAAAATAATTTTTACAAATAATATTTTGTAAAGAAAATATATTTTTCAACTGAATAATGAAATAAAGTGAAATTTTATTCAAAATAGTCTTTCAATTATTTTTTGTTCCAAATAGTAGAATAGGGCAATATTTCATTAAAATTTAATTAATATCCAATAATTATTAAAATTATATTGTCATTTTATACAAATGGAAAATTATTTTTCATTTATGTAAATTCATGCATAAACAATCCAAATTAAAATGTGATTGTGAAATGAACCCTAACATAAATAATGAAGTCGATGTGGGAATTAATATATAGTAATATTCAATGTACCAAAACTATAACCATATAAAAATCTTGAAAAAATATTCCAAACAATTTAAACACATAATATTATAATTTCAATGACTATAAAGATGTAGTATAAGCTAGTGAAATGAAATTGGGTTTTAAAAAACATTACCAATTTGTAGTTTTCATGTCAAATCCCCTTATATAAAATAATTCCAATTTAAAAATAAAATAACATGATTTATAAATTATTCATGATGTTACACAAAAATGGGATCTATATAAACCATATATGTGAAATTATTTTCCTAATATTACAATACGCCCCACTGAAGAAAAATTGAGATGAAGTCCATTGCCTCATGAATAATTTTGGTTGAAGATTATTTAAAATTGTATAAAATTGATTAAATAAGGTTATTAATTAGTTAAAAAATATTTAGTTTTTATAATATCATATATTATCCAATTAAAACATTTTACCATCCATTCGTTAATAATATTACATTATTTTAATTTTTTCAGTGTTAATTGCCGAGTATTCTCATGCATTTTTTATCTAGAAATTTAATGTTCATGAACATATTATATAGTTATATCATATAAAAAATTTTATATAGGTTATAAATATAATTTACTTTCATTATATAAGTTTTATAAATTATTATTTAAATTATATCATTGACAATGGATCACATCCCTCCGTGAAGGTGGTTCTCCTTACATATATGTGGGAGACATTATAATTTCTTTGCTGGGTGGAATGGTAATTATGTGAGTGATATATTATTTTTATAGAATAAATATAACATTATTTAAATTATTTTTATTCAATTAATTTATCCTTTTTACCATCCAAGTATATTCTATGTGAAAAAACAGTCGCATCACTTCATGAGGCAGTAGTCTATTGTAAACACGAGAGGTGATTTATCATTTTTTACAAAATTAAATTTAAGAACATATATGTTATATAAAAACTAAACTATGATAATAATATCTTAAATATCATATAATTTTTTTTAAAAAACATTCTATTCAGTTTGGATGGAAAATGAATTAAATTTGTTTCTGAGGCCAGAGTCTAGTGTACTCAAAATTGATGGGTATTATTCCAATTTTATGAAAGAGGATATGTATATAGTTTATTTCATTAATATAATAACATATAATTGTATTTATGATACTAATTTTATTATACAATAAGGTATAAATTTATTTTAATGAGGTGTAAGATTAAACTTGACAAAAATGATTTTTAATAACGTTACCTCTTCTTCAAACCACATCATTAGGATCACACAAAAATCATTCCTAGGATGGAATTATAAAAACATTTTTACTCTAGGATTATTTTAGGGTATTATGGATGTCATATATATTTATATTATCCAAAAAAGTAATTTGAATTGTGAAGATGATTGAAAATGGGAGGCCTTTTATATGTGGAAGAGAGGATGCATAATGAATTTTAGAAAATAATCAATAACCAACATGTATCTATCATCCCAAAATGCAATAAAATGTTAAATAATCTACACTTATAATTTATAATGTTGATATATGAATACCTAAGGGGTTTGGGACATGATGGTGTGTTATTTCATCACTTCTCAATTTAGATTAACCCCTGGTAAACATGTCTTTACGTTAACTGTATGAATTAATTATGCCTACTTTTACAATACATAATTGTCAAATATTATGTTGAAATTATTATATAATATAAATTATACTTATTCCCATTATGTAATCCATTTTTAAAATTCATTTCAAAAATGTTGAAAATTTCAAATTAAAATTATACTGATAAATGTGACATAAAAAGGTGGTTTTCAAAGAGAAATATTACATGAGTATATTATGTTTTCTTATAAAATTTAATATTAAGTTGATTGAAATGGAATAATATTGTTAAATATAAGTATAATTTAAATAATTTTTTTAAGTCAATTTAAATTATAATATTAACTTTAATATAATTTAAATACAAATGAATTTTTCAAAGAAAATCTGTTTTTGTTTACTAAAAATAAAAAATGAATATTAAACAAAAATCTAAAAATGACCTTTATATATATTATATATTATATTTAAAAAAAATTAATTCCTTTTTTTATATACATTTTCAAAAAGTGGTAAATATATTATTAAATTATGTGTGTGAAGAGTGAATAAACTATTCTTTTGAAAAAAATAGATTTTCCATGAATAATTTATTTTCTATTTAAATAATTTATAAATAATTTATAATAAATATATAACCACGAATTTTATATTTTAGTTCTGTACTCATACTATAAAACAAATTAATTTCTTGTTCACCACAATTTATTGTATTATGATTCATTTTGTCTCATGTTTTCAAATTCTCCAAGCTATGGATGATATCTAGTTAATTTAAAAACATATGTATGATATAGTATCCAAGTTTTATATTATTTTCATGTTTATTTATGCAAGTCGCGTATTCGATAAAATAAAATTTTATTATTGTATTTTTTGAGGGAAATTTATTCTGACTGATTTAAATAAAATGTTTCCTATAAATTTAATATTTATTTCCAAAATCAAGTGTTTTATATTACAAAGATTCATTATTGAAAACTCAATTGTATGCATCCTCTTAAAATTGTGATGAGAAATATTAATGGTTAACTTCAGTTACACATAACATGGTATCCATGTAGGATAACATATGTTGGAACTAAATATATCGACTTATGAGAAATTTATAGATAATTATATAGAGATGTAGATATTATTGATTAGAAGTGAATGATTAATCGAATGTTAATGAACTCAAAGCCATAAATATGTGGTGATTTAAAATAAAATTGTATTCCGTATATATAAATGTAATATTTTGAAATTTATATTTCATGATCCCCATAATAGTATTGAAGAATTATTTTTCTATTGGTAATCATAACAAAATATAATTAGTTGATACAAATCTATTTCATAAGAACATTTACATCCTCAATTGTTACTTTATAAAATTATAATTTAGATGTTACTCTAGAAAATAAATATATAAAAATGAATTTTTTATAATTGAAGAAATAAATTTCACTTTTAAGATATTAAATGATCCATGACAGAGTTATAAGACTTTCAATCTCACTATAGATAATTAACATATATCCATGGTCATATATCCATAGTTTTATTGGTCCATGGCTATATCTGGGTTTATAACCATGCTTTTAATTAAAACAGTGGAAATATGGTTCAATCCCTCATGTGAATATTCTTATCTCCCTGACCCCAATCCATTACCCTTGTTACCCCCTCCCATTACCCTCACAATCTATCCTCACAGTGGCTCTATCCTCTAAGCATATACCTTTTCACTCAACATCCCTCCTCCACCCTCAGGACCTCTCCCCTCTTCCGCAACATCTCCTCTCCGAGACCCTCCTCCACCCTTGCAACCTCTCATCTTGGTAGCCACTTCATAGAGGTGGCCATATTTCACCCTCACAATCTGTCTACCACCCTAATCCCATGATGCCAATATCCATCATGTTCGCCCGACCTCCCCACAAACTATTCTCTTAGGCATCCTTCCCACCTCCTCCATCGACAAGATGAAATGTATAGCCTCTAGAGAACCCTACAATGATAAGATGGTTGGTGTATATCTCAATATTCACTCTTAATTTTCATCACTATTTTAATTATTAGTTTTTTGTTTGTTAGTGGTTTACTACACATCAATTACTACCACAACACTATTAAAATTGACTCTCCTCACTTTCACCTACCTACAGTCATCATTCCAACACCAACCCATTCTACCAATCTACATCTCCAAATATTGTTTGGATATAATTTCTAAAAATATCTACCCATCCTTTATGGTATGATGGATTATTCATTGGTTTCATGTTCTATTTGGTATATTCTTTTAAATATATTCTCCAAAATTAAATTTACATAAACGACTTCGATAAAGAAAATTAAATCTATGTAATTCCTTAAACCAATGTAAGAAAAAAATATATATTCACATTATAATTGAACATAATCAATTCAATGACTTTTTAATCAACTCAAATATCACTTGATTTTAATTCTTAATGTTATTAGGTTTGATAAAATATAATCAAAAGGATGGATTATAAAACTACTCGATAATCTTTAATCATAGAATTTTCTATCTCATAAAATATTACATTATATATATATTGTAGATGTTTCACGTATCACAATAAAGATCCCATTCCATTATCATTAAGACCGGATTAAAAAAGATGACATGTTAATATCTATTTCCTTGAATTTATATCTAAAGAAGCCCTATATAAGAACAATATATTAATTTAATCATATTCTCTCGACCAAGAACTCACCATTCCAAATTTATTTATTGGTTTATTATAAATTTCACAAGATTCTCCATACATTGAATTTATTTCTCATCAAATAAATTAAAACCATTCTCATAGATACATTGGTAATAAATACATCAATAATCTTCATCATCTAGTTTTTCCCTTTAATATTATTTTTTTATTTATTTTCTATATGATCTCACATCGCAATGTAATTTTTCTTCCCCACCTTATTGAATATAAATGGAAAGTGTAAAAAAATTGAATGTCTTACTCATCTCTAAAAAATTTCTTTGCCTGTCGGAAAAATATATCCTCAACCTTTATTAAGAGTTATAGCTTGATAAAATTATTGGTGCATCATCTTATGATCTATGTAAATCAATAATATACCACGAAAATATTATATAAAAAACATACTAAAAATCTCAAGGTAATTAGAGGTAATCTAGGACATCATTCTTACAATATATGATATTTAGAAAACCTCATGGGTAATTTATTATTCTTAATAATGATTATAATGAATGGATCCACCATTCCATGGGATAGGGGATTATAAGATGTGTAGTCTGTGAGCCTTTGTCAAATTATATAATTTTTAATAGATTCATGGGGATTTAAAATATTACTTATTTGACTAAAATTCATTATTTCATGTCTGCATGAAGTATGAACTTTTAAAATAATTTTTTAAGCAAGATATTTCAACAACATATGAATTTTTGAGTGAAACACTCTCATGATTTAAGGGGATTGAATGGAGTGTAGATTCTCGACGATGCCTTCAATTTTTTCATTTTGTTAAAATGTCAATTATGAAATTCAGAACATGTGTCTTTATTTTATTTTATAAAATATGTATTTCATGTTTATAGTTATTATAATAACTCAAAAAATATATTTTTAAAAAACTGAAAATAATTTAGGATCAGTTAAATTTGGACTGTTGATTGTGTTTTTTATTTTCATTACTAAGAACTGAACATGAATTCAATAAAAGTGTGGGGGATGATTTAACATAAATTTTTTAAAATTATAAATTATAATTATTATATTTTATCACACATTATTTCAAATAATATGTGTTTTTGTTTTGTGGGAGTGATTTACCATTTTTCCTTGTAGGAGAATTCAATTCACTTTCAACTAGTACTGAAATGAGATTTTGATGAACTATTTTTTTATTGTCATCTCTCCCAAGGTTTATTACTATTTATTCCTTCACAATTCCATCCTTATCTATAATGTTAAAAATTTTATTGATAAATTCATCAAAATTTTACACATCTATTTTGTTAGGATTGTCTCATTATGATCATTTCATCATTGATTTCACTAAATTTTAACTAGTTGCCAATGGAATAGAAATCAATTCGTGTTTTTCATCAAATGAACATTCTCATTAAAATTACTCTTTTAAGTGGGAGGAATTTGCCAAAATTTATTTTTAAACATTCAACATCTCTATCAATTGTTTTTTTGTAGGAAATGGACAATTACATAATCAATTTCATTCTCTACTACATTATTTTATCCTATATGAATGTGTAATTCCATATCTAATTGAACTTTGAATTGAATAAATCCCATGGAATGAACTGGAGATGGATAGAATTCCATGGGGGTGGGGTGATGTTGTAAGCATATATTGGGGGATGGTTCATCGGGGAGGGGCTGGTAGGAGAGGATGCTAGTGCATTTTGGGGAGGGGGGAGGCTGTTGCAGGGGGTTGGGGTACTGCTACAGGGAGTGGGGGATGTATGGGTGGAGGCCAGTGTCAGGGGGTGTGCAGGTGACTTGGGGGGGGGGGGGGGGCTGGTACTTGGTAATGGGTGGTGAAGGGTGTTTGGGGATGGTTCAAGGGGGTTGGGGGCTGATGTAGGGTGGCTGCTGTAGGTGTCTAGAAGGTATGTTGTAGGGTAGGCCTTTTTAAGGGTTTATAGTTTAGGGGTATGTGAGATAGTATAGGGTTGTGGGGGTTACATAGAGGGGAGGATGGTGTAGGGGGGAAGGCTATTGGGGAGATGGTGCATGGTGTGTTGGGGGGTTGGTGCAGGGGGGATAGTGCAGGGGGAGGGGCTGGTTGGAGGGGAGGTTGGTGTAGGGTGAGGGGGTTGGGTGGGATGCTGTAGGGGGTTGGGTTCTTGAGTAGGTGTTGGGGGTTGTTGTAAAGGGGATACTCCATGTATGAGGGGGCTGGTTGGAGGGGTGGTTGGAGCGAGGTGGGAGGGGGGCTAGTGTTGTGGGGGGGGGGGGGGTGGTGGAGAATGCTGGGGGTTGTTGTAGGGGTTTGGGGGGCTGGTTATGATGGATGAGGATGGGTACAAATTTGATATTATTGTTCAATCATAATAGAAAAAATTCATTGGATAGACAATGTTTTGATTTTATTTTGGATATTAATTATGAGTAAATTTCACAATGAATAATTCATAGATTATATATCATGAAGTAGTTCATAAATAAATATTAGTTAATAAACATGGTTTGTTTTTAATACATACTTAAATATTGTAATCACATACAATGTGTAGTATCTATTGTTATGGACACACATCATGGGGTGTATTCTCGAGGGATATAGACCATTTTCCTAAATATGACCTCTTGATAAAAATCTCAAAATCTAAAAATAGTTGAGTTATACCATCAAAGTTCCCAAAAATGTTAAACAATGATTTCTCCATCATGTATACATTTTATTTTCTTATATTTTTATCTTTGTCATTATCTTCTTAATCTATAATGTATATAGTGATACTTGTAAACATTATTTTCTTAATCTATCATGTATTCAATATTGGGAGAACATATCATTCTGAATATTCTTTGTTGATTTTCAGTTATATATGTGAAGGTGCATATGCAAGAAATGAAGAAGAAATGAATATTATATTTTTCACCATCAGATGCAGTGTGCCTTGAGTTTGAGGTAGGATCTATATGACCAATACTTAAATTTGAATACTATAATAGCATTATATTTTTGAAAATGAGTTCTTATTGGTTAGTTTGTCTTTTTGCATTGGGTATAAATATATACAAAATATTATTTAATATCTAAGTGAGTATATTGAAATTATTTTATACCAAACATTTAAAATCCATTTCCATTTTTTATTTCATTTAACTCTCTTTTTTCCCCTACCAAAAAAACCCTCATCCCTATGGGTTTTTTTTACTAACTTGGATTAATTTGATGCCTTTTGTGTTTTAATATTTATTTTCCATTTATTTTCTAATTTTAATGAATTTCATTACAATCATTAAATTCCTACATACTATTTTGATAATTAATATATTAATTTACATAATGATGTAAAACGAGAGGTATAAAACTAATGATTTGTTTCTACATTATATTGGTTTGGGTCATTGTCATTATATATAGTCCACATATATCAACATTTAATTTTTTATAAAGGTATATGATTTGAGTCCAAATAAATTTTTTGTTTGTACAGCTAATGTTGTTGGTCTTGAGGTCATGTCTATGGTTATTTTTTATATTATTAGTAGAAAATCATCAATTTTGTATTCCTTTTCACATTCCTAGTGATTGTTTATTTAATCTATAACATTGTCTCTTTTTCAAATGTAGTTGCTTCAAAATGATTAATGTTTTATGGTGAAATAATAAGTCTTTGTTTTCTTTTAGAAAATATTTCTTTTTTTATATTATATAAATCTAATGAAAAATCTATTTGAAAATTATTTATATTGTAGGAACAAACAAGAATGAATGTTTGTTAACATTGTTTCATTAAAATTATTTTTCCAAAATTTCAATCTCACTTTTTCATTTTATAAAAACATATATATAGTTGTACAATCCAATAAATATTTAAATTCATTTTTAAAAAATCGGAGAAGTGTTTTTTCCAAAATATCAAACACATCTAGAATGAAGATGAAACTCTTTATTTATAGAGATATTTAACTATATAAAACTCAAGATAGATAAAAAATACCAAATTCAAAATACTGTAAAATGTGGAATAAGATAGACATGGTCAATACACATATCCTAAATAATGTTAAATTAATTGATATAACAAAAAAACACAGAAAATAAAAATAATTATCTATGAGAATATAATAATAAATCTAATAAGAGATATGGAATTGAATAGTGTTATAGAAGTAAAAATAGAAATACATAGATAAAAAATCACATAAATCATTTTTAATAATCTTTTTAAAGGAAAAATTCTTAATCATAAGGGTTTTGGTGTTTTCTAGTTGGTGGTTCTACATGTTATTTCAAAAAAAAATCAAGGTATAGGTGTACATTTACATGGTTCACATCCAATATCACTTAGTTCAATGGTTTTTAGATGCATTCCTCATTACTGACATGATCTCATCCTTCAATATCTTAGTTCATTATCTTTAAATGTCCTCTTATATTGATAACTGACTGAAACATAATTTTTTTATTATGAAAACACTTTTGAGGAAAAAGTGAGAAACCAAAAGTCCATACAATGCATCCAAATAAAACCATAAAAGAAGTTAATCCAGATCATGACTACATGAAATGCCCCTCCCCAATAACTATAAAGTGATGTCAAGTCTCCACTATTGCATTATCACTCAGCTAGCTATCCCGTGTGAGTTTCACGGAGGTGGTACCGATGGCAGAGCCATACCCTCTCAAATTTTCAAATCTGGATGACAATGCTCTGGTAAATTCATAATGCTCTAATCCTCGTCTGGAGCTGAAGCATGTCGCGCCTCTCCATGTGAAGCCCCCAACCCTCCAAGCACCAAGTCTCAATCTATGCATTGAATATAATCCAATGACAATTTGGGCTTAGAGTACCGAATCCAAAACTGAAGGATACCAATGTCATCTGATCTGAACCAACCAGAGGCGAGAACTGCTGCTTTGGTCATGAACTTCATAACTATGCAAGATCAAGATGAACCGTTGACGGGAGATGCGTGAACCGAAGATCTAGGGAGGAAAGCAGAGAGAGGGGGAAGGCACACTGACCAAGAATTGAGACATTATGGAAGGGAAGACGATGCTCGAAACCAAAAAAGGAAGAAAATCAACTGAAGAATGAGGAGAAGAAAGAAGGAAGGGGTAGGCGACGCCAGAGAAGCATAAAAGCCTCCCCCTCCATAAAATTGCTAGCATGTTTTTGGTTTAATGGATTTTCTCTGGAAAATGTAGCATACCTCTATGGTTTTAAAAAAAGGAGATAGATATAGGGCCCTATTATTTAACCGTGGCTGGTGGTCTAGATCCATGATTTAAAATTGTGTAAGTATCTTATAAAAGAATTTTTTTAACAGTCACGATTCTAAATAGTGGATCTAGACGTAGCCTCATTCTAATTGGACCCTAGTTCTGAAAGTTATGGTTATTACCTATATCTGTAGTTTTAGGACCTATATCATTAGTTATAAACCATGTATTTTAACTGAATTTATATTAGTGTGTGTCTATAACTATTTTACAAAACCTATGTGGTTATCACAAGTTATCTAATATATAATAATAATATCCATTCATAAATCTTTACTCTGTATCTTCAGAGTTTATATTTATTTGTAAAATAATTTATGTAATGTAAAATACATATTTACCATAAAATTATTTAGTCTAATAGAAGTATACGGACTCTTTTCTCTCGTTGATTGTGCCTTTAGACCATTTGGCCTTACTAAATGTTGTTGTTTTTCACCCATAATGTGAGTTATAATTTTCATAAAAAATATATTCCTGAAATTCCTATAATGATCCCTATTTTTAATAATAGACAATTACCCCAACATTAAGATAATATAAATAATAACGGTTATCAAAAAATTTGAAATTATTCCAAAAATGTAAAATCCTTATTACATAAAACATTTCACTAAAACATATACTAAAAAAATGAGTATTATTTTTGTAAATGTTTCATAAATATCCTTAATAATGGTTGACTCTCCTTATAAAAAAATTTATGAGGGGATTCTAAGACATTGAATATGAAATCAATATTTAAATCATAATTTCATAATGGTATCTTTAACTCTAAAGTTAATAAATATGTATATGAAACAAAATTTACCCATTCTTTAGATTTTACATCAATCATATAACGAAAATACCATATTTAAATTAGATATATAACAAAATTATTGAATATCAATAAATATGTTATTTATTTTATATCAATATAGGTTATTCCAATTTATATGTTTTAGCCATTAAAATATTGAATTGATTTGGAAAATGGTATGGTTCCCCACATCTATAATGAGGAATGATAAAGGCTTCCATGTAATGATATTTATTTCATTCCATCATAATGATCATTTTTTCACATAAATTCATTACACTATTCTGCTAATTTAATCACATGAAACATTTTATCATTCCTTTGATAAATTTTCCTAGGTGTTAATTTCAATATTTTTTACAAGAAATAAATTAATCCTTTTTTCATCCATGATCTCAATCACATGATCTATTAGTTAAGACAAAACATCTAATATTTGGTGAGTATGATATTTAATTATGATGTACATTGTAACTCATATTTTATGAGATCTAATTTGGAAAAATCATGATATATTTCACTCATTTCATCATCCTATTTAGATTCTCATATTCACCATATTGTCATCCATGTTCAATGTTAACATGATTATATCATGTTACAACCATTTATAGAAACCAAATAGCATACTGTGAAAAACAATAAGAATAACTGGAAATCAATAAAATCCTTTATCAAATTTTTAAGTCATGACACCTTAATTTCTCTCTGGGACGCCATATTTTTAACATAGGTCAATCATTACCTTATTCTATTAAAATAATTCTTAATATTCCATGATTATCCCTGTGGAGTATCGAAATTTGTGCATAGAAAATTCCATTTTCTCTTTACTATGTAACATTTGTGTCATGACCAATCAAACTTTTTATATGTTAATAGCACTATGTACATCTATTCTAGAACTAAATACACCATTACACTCCAAATACTGATGTACTTCCCTAAAAAACCACATAATCTATAACTAATTGAAACTATGTGATGATATTTTGTACTAATCCTAAAATTCTATCATTGGGATTTGTTACAAAATCTATGTTTTTGTAAATATTGTTAATGAGATTTATACTAATAATTCTATAATTAATATAGTAAGTAACATGACTATAGTAACACAGAGCTGTTGTATGCTATATTATATTGGAATAAGATATAAAAAATATCATACTGAAGGAGTGAGTAGTTTATAATTTTTGGAAAACTAGAAACAAGAATGATTGAAATCTTAAATTTAAATACACTAATTATATCATATTTAAATTTTTTGGGAATGTAATAATTCCTTCTAGGGTATCATTTAAAATAATTCCAATTACACTTATTGTATTTATGGTAATGAAACAAAATAAGGGTTTCCGCAAATTCACAATAAAATTAAACAAAAGCTTAAGTTGTCATGAGTAAATGAAAAATAATAAATAAGGATTAATTAATATAGAAAGGTAAAAACTGAACATTCTTTCCATTTAAATAACACAGATTTCATGAATATATAAGAAATAATCAACGTATAATTGTAAAAAATTTAACTAACATGAAATTTAAATTGCATCACAGTCATGGATAGACAAGTTATAATCAATATATCAAGGTAAATAACATAAAACATAAGACATTTATTAGTAAAAAAATTCATCCAGATATAATATCATTTCAAATATATTACGGATAAAACTAAATTAATTATATATGAAGAAATTTTTAATTAATTGTTATCATAATATCAGGTTTTATTATAATTCTAAATTCACGATGTTTCACAAGTTAATTTAAAAATAAAGGGTAGGTATAAATTATAAAACCATTCAATTAATTCTATATAAATGATCAATCACTTGAGACTATTGATTTATTGACAGTATATTAGTAACAATTCCCCAGACATTGTTTTTCTTAATCATTCCTCATATATTAAATATTTTATTTTATTCATGAAAATTGTTTTTAATCAAAAAAATTATATATCGAGTATATAATATATTTTACAAATAATTTCCTCATTTAATAATATATCAGTAAAATTTAAATTCTATATATATATAATTTTTACCATTTAAATTAAAAATAATCCATAAAAAATAATTTGGATATATGGGGAGATTAAAATATCCAATGATATTAATAAAAGAAATATTTTAAGGGGGATTTAATGATTAAAGAACATAATCAAGATATAAAATTTCAATTGTTTCCCAAGTAAAAGTTATTTAAAAATATCCAATTAAATAATTATAAAGGAATTAATATTATATATCCCCAATTAATCACTATAACAATAATTATTTTTTGTAATTGACGAATAAAAATACCATTAAATTATCATAAGGGACAATCTAAATAAAAATAAAATTTTATTCATTGAAAAAAATCTTACTTAAGTATTCAAAAGATATTTTGAAAATAATATTTTTTTTGAAAATAACCTTTTAAAAATATAATGGAATGTTTAAAACCCGGATAGTTACGATAAATGAAATTTTACCCATGTCGTACAACTTAAAATAATGATTCCTTTCACAGTTTTGGTTAAATAAAAATGATCCTTGTATGAAAAAAAACATGAAGATTCCATTGAATAATTTTTCTAAAAATTTTAAACAATGTTTAGAAAAATTATTAACAAATTATTTGGATAGTGTTATAAACATTAAAAAAACTTGGATGGTAAAGGATTTTTGAACGAATAGAGGAATAATTTTGGGAATTCATTTAAAAAATATCATTTATTTAATATACCAAAGTGATGAAAAATTTTATATTTCAGGAAAATATGAAGATCTCATAAAGGATAATAATATAAAATTTTCATATTTGATAAAAAAATAAATTATTTTCATCAATTTCAATTCACTCAATAATAGTTCTGTATAAATTTACATTGTGAAATAAACCTCAACAAAGATCATATTTTTTGAAGTGATAATTAATATGATAATTGATTATATATATATATATATCTCTAATTTAAATTGAAAAATATAGGTGGAATTACAAAATATTATTTTCAAAAAAATTTACACATGTAATCTTAGAATGCCTAAGACATTGAAGAAGTAATGTAAAACAAGAAAAGAAATTGATTTATGAAATTATTTCGCACATGGTAATTAACAATTCAATCCTCATATGATGAAATAATGAAAATTAAAAATTCAAATGATAATAACTATATATGTTTTACGATATTAATGGTAAAATTATAATAATATACATTATATAAAAGAAATTTGGTGCATAACATTACAATATGCCTCAATGAAAGGAAATTGAAATGATGCCTCTCACCTCACACATCCGTTTAATAAAACATGATGTAACATCCTCTATAATAGTTTTAATCATTTTATTAACATAACACATTAACATATATAAATGTATAATATCATTTATGATCCTCTTGTAACAGATCACCAATATTTGTTAATAATATTTCATTATTTTCATTGTTTTGTGTGTTAATTGTCTTTTTCTTTCAAGGATATTTTTCAAGAAAATTATAGTTCTTGAACATATTATATAGATTCATAATCTCAATAATGATATTAAGGTAATAAATATAACTTTACTATATTATATTCATTTTTCTAAACATTATTGATATTTTAATATAGATAATGTATCATAACTCTTCATGTAGATGGTAGGTTGTATGAACACCAGAGTGACATTATCATTTCCATAAGGGGTAAAAGGTTAGATAATTTCATGATATTTTAATTTCATGATATTAATATAATGTAAAATATATCACATATATTAACTAATTTTATCTTTATTACCTTTAATGTAAATCATAGTTCAAAATGAATCACAACACTTTGCTATGTAGTAGTTTTTCATACACACAAGAAATGTTATCATATTTTTACCTGAATGGAAAAAAAGATTATATATGAGTTATTAAAATTAAATAAGTATAATAATATCATAAATATATATAAATTTTTATAATCCATCATTATATCTAGAAATTAAAGATGGTGCTGGAAATAAATTTCAATGGTTTGTCAGGTGGAATTCCTCTATAAAAAAATTAAGCGATTTCATTTCACATTTTGACAGAAGGTCAGATTGTTATAGATTGTTAAAATAACATAATAACATATCAGTGTGGGTTTTTATACTTATTTTATAATATAATTCAGGTTTAATAATATTTTATGTATTTGAAAAAATAAACTACATTAAAAATTCATTTATGATTATTTCCTCTTCTTCAAAAAAATACATTAAGATTATAGAAAACTGTTTAATATGTGGGATTTATAATGAATAAAAAGGATATTGGATGTTTCATGGAAAATAATGATGTTATTTGTTCATGTATTGTCTTTAAAAATACGATTTGTTAGATTGAAGTGGGGAGGAGAAGGGGTAGTTGTTTAATAATAAGGAAGAGGAAACACATGGAATGTTTTTTATGAAATGACTACACCCTAGTGTTAATCATTTAAAAAACTGAAAAAATGGGTCTATATAGACTCTTAAAGGTTATAATTTTGGTACATTTTAATAAACATTATATTTTACATGTTTGATTGCGCTTATAACCCTTATATTTGATGTTTAACACCAGATAATCCCATGTTTACCTTAACCGTAAAAAATAATTTTCACAAATTTCACTATTTGTAAAGGTACAAAATTAAAAAGAACATTTTAGATAGTATATATTTTTTAATTCCATGTATGGTATCCAATTTTATAAATTCAATTCAATGATATGGTAGAATCCATTTTAAAATTACACCTACAAACAAGATAGAAAACTGGTTTCCAAAAAACCAATTCACATAGGAATAAAAGTTTTTAATATAATAATTTAATATTAAATTAATTAAAATATAATAAATTACATAAAAATTAATATAATTTGACTAATTGTAATTTTAAACCAAATTAATTTTAATTTTAATTTATAAATTATTCAAACGAAAGGGAATATTTTGATAAAAATTGGGAAATCTCAATATTTCTAAAATATTGAATACATTGGTAAAATTACCAAACATTAACAATAAGATAATTTTGATATGATGATTAGAAAAATGAATTTCTATTTTTTAAAATATAATAGTGGTAAAATATAATTTAAAATTACATGCTCAATGTGTGAGTGAACAACTTTTTAGAAAAATATAGTCTATAAATTTTTTATTTTTATAAATGACTCTTATTTTATTTATAATCAATAAATAACTATAAATATCAAAAATTAGTTACTAATGTTCATACATTTAAATTTAATGGATATTTTATACTGATAAAATATATTATGGTTCATTTAGACTCACAGTTACGTGTTCCACATGAATTCATAGAGATCAAATTTATTTAAAAACAAATATATCATAAAGTCTTAATGTGTTGTAATATCTCATATGATTTGTGATATATATTTCGTATTCTATGAAATAAAATGTTCTTTTTTTTAAAAAATATTTTATTGGTATATTTTTTTCATCAAATGGTCCTTTAACAAAGTGAAATATGGTTTGTTTATTTCTACTTAACCACATTCCATCCATTTTAGTAGTTTTTGGCACGATGTGTGTGGCCACACCATGGTTTTTTAAAATTTCAGATATCCTATAAGTACCTAAAAAACCATTCAAAAAATACTTTCATCCAACATTATATATAAAAAACATGAAACACATGATATATTTTCGAAGGCCTTTGAATACCCATTCGACCATATTCAACCCCTAGCCTCAAGAGATCAATATGGGTTGATTTGATGATAGTAAATCCTATTTTATTATAGTTTATTCTCTTTTAAATCATTTTCCATATAATTTTTAATTTTTTTAATTTTATCTATTTAAATATCATGGAGTTATTTTTATGTTTTTGTCATGGTCTTGGTCCATCGTTCTTGACTGGATGTATCTTATATGCATGATGGGTGATCAGAGATCTGCATTCATGTTCCATTATCGTTTGATATAAGATGAATCATTAATGTATGGGGTTCTTTTATTCTACTTTTATTATAAATAAAATAATAATTTTATAATGAATTACCAATTTTTTGATAATTTAATTAACCTATATAAAATGTATACAAAATTAATGATTGAAATTATTTATGGTTGTAACAAACTCATCTGTTCTTCAATAATGATAATGGTTTTCCTCTTTCTTTACTAGAAAATGTGATTTTTTATTTATTATTTGTTCATCATGTTTTTAATTCTTATAATAGAATGATAATTTTATGATAATTGGTTAACAACAAAAATCAGGTAATGAGTAGGTTTGATAATGAATTAAAGAGGTATGTTTTTATAAATATGTTCATTTGTATACTTTTTTCGCAATAAAATGATGTTTCATGAATTATTAATTTATTTTTTATTCCATGTGTTAATGGAATTTTCTAATTTATATGAATATGTAAATTTTTATTTTTGAAATTCATAGAAATTTATAATTTAGTATTTTAATTCATAATGTTTAATATATTTGGATTTTATGCTTGAGATAATTTTCAAATGATATTATATATTATAATAATGTATGTATAAGAATTAATATGTTTATGACATATAATAAATTAATTAGTTAATATGACATGGAATTAAATTTGATTTCTTGATTCTGATAAATGTTATTGGTCCAATGAGAATATTTTTTTGTGATGTTTAAATTCCGTATTTTTTGGATAAAAATTCATTGTTTACTCTTTTATAATCACGGTTTCATCTATTTTGTTCTAAATTTGAACATTTATTTGTGATGTTTTGTGATCTACAAATATATTTTGGTTCAATGAAATTTATGTTTGGTGGGATAGAGTTTGTCGAAATAGTTCACTCATGTGATGGAGAGATTAATAATTATATGCACAATGGTTGTGGGGATGTAACTAGGTTGTAGGGAATTGGTTGAATCCGGCCTACCATATGGGTTTTCTTAATGGTGAGATGATTTAATTTTAATGATATACTTAGGGTCATGGTGGTTAGGTTTTTAGTTTTTCTTCATTCTTTTCCCTATAGCATGAGGTAGCTAGTTGTACATAATTTTACGTATTTTTTTATATATTATTAACTTCCTAGAGTTGGAATTATTTAATAAATATAATGTTTTTATTAAAAAAATTATCCCATTGGGTTTGTTTCTATTTGAATCAAAATGATGGTAATGTTGAGAAATTGTGGGATATGTTTTATTATGCTTGGAGGTCATGGGCTTCATTAGAATTTTAATGAATTTTTAATGGAATAATTATAATGTGTGGATATTTAATTTATTAATGTGTATTGAAATATTGAAAAAAATATTAATTTAATGATATTATTCATAAATTGTTGTGTTATTTTAGGATTTATATTCCTTAGAGATGGTTGATGGGTGTCTAGGGGAAGATATTAGAATTTTTTCCTAAAAATAGATTAATTTTGAAGCATGGTTCTTATATATATTATATCTTATAGGTTTTTCATTTCCTATGGTACCCCACCCATGTTAGAAGGGAAACATTCCTCTAGTCAACTATAAGGGGTTATATTCACCAACATCGATGTGAGAAAGGGACAGATGCTTGACTACACCCTCTAAAACCACCCTCTTATTTGGATTGTATTATGTGCAGGTATGCATGATGGTTGTCATTCATTATATATGTATTAATCGTGTTTTATTGTATTATGATATTATTAAATACATATATCACTAGATATAGTATAAAAATGATTATAATATTTATGATGTGTATAGGATGTGATCACATGTGTTTCAATTATCTATATATGGTTTATTATGGCTTAAGGTACACTAAATCGTGTATAATATAAAAAAATATTGGTTTAAATTAATCCTAATAATTAATCAGATCCTATACGGATAAGGGTATTGAATGATGAGATGAAGTGATGAACAAGATTTTTGTTGTGATAATTTTCCAAGGATTCTTGGGGTTGGATTCTTTTATAGGGACATAGATTAAGACTTGGAATGTTGGGGAAGAGTCAAAAGATTGGAAATCCATAGAGGTGTACAAAAATTTTATTACTAATGTTTATTATATCTTGTATGAATTACATAGTGTTTCAAAATAATGGTAATTATGGGAACATTGTTTAATTTTTTAGGTTACCATTTAGTTTCACATATTGTTTACTAGGATTTAGTATGATTTTTTCAATTTTCATGAGAGCCTCCAAGTAGGAACCTTGTGATAATACTTGTTATTATCACCCATGATATATATTATATATTATAGATTCCTCAATATAACATTGGAGATAATCTAGTATATTACTAGCTCATGGTTGTCAAAAAGTAGTCTGGGTTTCACATCCACCTCCAAGTTTATCATTCAGGAAACATTGTTGGTTTAAATTTGAATTAATTTGGAATGACATTAGGTTTATATAAATTTGATCTTGTTTTAATTATCTATGTAGGGAATTGTTACTGTAATTGTACTAACAATATTTTATCATGTTTTGTTATGGGGTAATGTATCAATTTTTTATGTATTTTATACAATTAGTGATTTTGACAAAATTGTGGCCTATTAGATGTGGTATTTATAATTCAATATCTACCGTTTTTCATTTTTATCCCATGTGGTATACCATTAGGGTAGGGGTCTTGAAATATTGGTATATAAAGTCCATGTCATGTTTTAGGATGGAATTTGAACATAACCATAGTTGGAGACATCATTTGTTAGAAGGAAAATAATGTCCAATATGTTTAATAAGTGATTTACTCAATGTATATTAGGTTAAACATGGTTCTATATAGACTTCATTGATCTAATACTGAAAAAATTACTTTTACTAACACTAATAATCATTTTGATACATATTTTGAGGTATATTTAATATATTGTATCATGTATCATTCATCCATATTCTTGTGTTTTGAATGGGTACACCTTGGGATTTAGTTAAACATCGTTTAAATAAAATAATTGAATAATATGAAATATGAAATATTATGGTTTAATATTCCATAAAAATTTATTATTTTTCATATATAGATCTAGTTCATTGACCTTATAATCTTCTTCTTGAATATGATCAGATGAACATGCTACAAAATTGTCTTAGAGTCGAGTTCAATGATGATAAAAACTGGAGTTGGTTGAGATTACTATTAGTGTGATCCATTATTAGAATGAGAATTGGGATTCTTTTAGTGATGATGATACATGGATTAGAAAATAAGTATAGGATCATATTCCATAGGGATCATGACGAGTCTAAGGTCTCATGGGAGAGATTTGTGGACATTTCCGAGAAGGGTTTCTTTTAGTGTCCATTTAGGTGTCCAATTTCTTTGAATTTCTTACCCTTTGACATGGGAGTTCGTGTTCTTGGGATTTTTGGGAATAATTTCACACCCTTCTACATTTATCATCTAACCAATTTCCAGATGTAGATTCCAAGGAGAATAATAATGAGGAGGCTTCGCATCCAAGGATTTAGAGATTGGTCCCCCCCAATTACACTAACAACATATCATGTGGTTCTGGAAAGTGAATATGTTCTTGAGATGGGGTTGCATGGAATGAAATACTCCAGATAGGATAATAATTAAGATTCCAGGAAATGTAAATCTATGATTTAGGTTTGTATATTTTGTGGACAGAACATATTTCAGATAACCAGTGGAGGAACTAGTCTTCATAATCTCATTTATATTAGGTTGGATTCTCTCTAATATTTAAAAAGGGATCATATGCATATTATCCATGTGGAGGTCAGGGAAAATAGAAACTCGAATTCCGCAAAATTATATTATAAAATTTTTCTCAAAGGGTTACATAATAGGTTCCTTTATTAACACTATTTTATCTGAGTAATTAGTAGAAAGATCCTCCATCTTGGTATTTTTGAAGTGAAGAGGAGGTAGGGAGAAAAAAGACCAAAACATTTCGCCATCCTAAAAGTGAATATCAGGATCAATGTGGTAGTTATCATAAGGTTTAAAGATGTCTAAGAGTAAATCATATTCAAATTCAAGTCCTAGAATATCCATTGTCTTAAAACGAAGAAATTTTATCAAGTATCCATTTCTAATTTTCTAATTGGGATCATTCCTTGTTTTATTCAGGATCTATACACTCCTTCATATCAACTTTTCTCGAATATTATTTTTTAAATTTTTTGGTTAAATTTTTAGTTCCCTTGGTTCTTAAAATGATTGTTGGATATTTAGAATATATATATATTATATAACGACTATGAGCTACTGTTTGGTAGAACAACTCCGTGGGATACATCCAATTCTTATTGAAACATCCATATCACATCATCCTTAATATAGAAAATTTTATTTAGTGTAAGATATTGTAGGTTGAATTAGGAGAGAGATTTTGTTGTATGAGGATAACATAGAGTCTAAAATGTTTCATTGAAAGTAATAATATGAGATAGATCAAATCCTTATTTCATCTTAATCTTATGTAATGGGTGAGAGGATTCTATGTTTATCATTGGATCAGTCGATGGTGTATCACAGGTATATAAAAAAGAATAATGCTATTTTTCTTATATAGATTGTCAAATTACTCCCCTGAAAGACATTGGGTTTGGGAAAGAACTGCATCCCATAATTTCTCTAATCTATGCATCTCTATATTGAATAGTATCATCTTAGTTACATTAAATGTTGGTAGATTATAAGGATCTATTAAAGGGAGGAATTGTTTATCAATTTGTCTCATGGTGGCTAGATATAATTTTGTTTATTAAAATAATTTATAGTATTATGATTCATTGAATTTATTATAACCACTTTAAGATGGTCATAATGAAGAACCTCTATCATATTTCATGGAATGATGACTTATTCGGTTAGCTGAAAGGTGCTAGTTTGTTCAGAAAGATCTAACTGTGGGAAATATATCGTCAGATTCATTTGATTGAAAAATATATTCTTATTTTCACGTTCTTTTATAGATATGGGAATTATGAATTCATCATGACTCCTCTCAGGGATATGAAATATAAGATTTTGTTTATGGGTTTAATGAATATACTCTTTAAATAATTCAATCAATTTTATTTATGTTTTTATATATTGAAATAATTGTGTACTCTGTATCTGAAGAAGAGCATAAAGAGAATCTGAATACCATTTTTGGATTTCTCCATCATAAGCATCCATTTATAAAATCTTCAATGTGGTATTTATGGTATTGTAAATTTATTATATTTGGGAATGTGGAATCATGGTATGGAGTATTTGTGGATCCATCAATGATTAAGGATTCAATTCTATGGAATCCCTCCAAGATAGTCATAGAGGAATAAAATTTCCTAGGTATTATAGGATAAAAATAGATGTTAATATTTAATGTATATAAATTTATGAAACATTTAATATAAATAACTGGAATGTATTAGGAGTTATTTTGGATTATTCAATTTCATATATCTTTAAAGTACGTAAAGTAAAATGTGGTCATTCCTAAATTTTATCATATTCTTGTAGAGGGATTTCAGCTCAAGGATTTATGTTATACTTCACCTATTGGTTTGGGATGTGTTCAAATTTAATAGAGATAATTTTTTTATGGGTATAATAATATACATCAACATAAGAATATTATTTCCACATAATATATTGATATTGTAGACGCTTTTTTCCATGTTTTTGTATTGATGTTACATAATTTGTGAACATTTTTTCTCATTATAAAATCATGTAATATGTCTTCTCCCAAAATAACCTAAACATATAATAGTGATGAAGGATGTAATTAATATATTATGGGAAATTTGAAGAATTATATACACTTGGAAAGGATAATTTTTTTATTTGATGCACTAAATAATAAATCAGTCACTAAAGCCATGTGTGAATCTCAATATTTCTAAAGGGTGATGAAAGTAATCTCAGTAATGAATATTGATATGGTAATGGTTGATGGTTTATATTGTCTTTTTCATATGGAATTTTATTTTTATATGTTGTATAATTGGGAGGATTACCTTCTATTGGATATAGACATGAAGGTAGGAAGAGACTGATATGTTTTTGTGGATTCCTCAATGGTTGGTCTAAATATTATTGTTATCTAGTGTTCTTTTAGGGAAGTATTTTCATCCATTTGTTGATGATGGAATTTATTCTCCATGAGTTCCATATCTCAACATTAGAGGTGCTTCATGCAACAAATATTATGTACTCATCTTTGAGATATAATTTTTAGTGGCCTAGGATGAAGCATAAATCTATATATTTTATATCTCAATGTTTATTCATCAATAAGGTGAAGGCCAAGTACCATGTTCCCAATGGTTCTCTCCAACTATTAGTTGTTCCTTAGTGAATGTGGGAGGACATATTGATGGAATTAATTACAAATTTACCCTGATATTAGGGAACTTATGATTTTATATGCAAGGTAGTAGAACATTTTATGAAATAATACCACTCAATAGTGGTTACGAATATCTATCTTAGTGGTAATTGATTGTGAGGAAGTACAATGATGAGTTTTTGAGACCTCGGGGAGTCCCAAGGGATATCATAACTTCTCAAGATCCTTGATTTTCCTCCCTATTGCCATGATTTTTCTTCTTTCTTTAGGATTTTTGTTATTCGATAGAACAATATATCATCCGTAGATTGAAATTTAGAATGAGTAAACTAGATATAATCATAAAGACCTGTTGTGTTCATGCATCAAATAATTTAGTGGTTATTAGATAACAATCCTTCACTTGGTCTATTTTGATTAAAATAATATTTTCAACTCAACCATTGGTATGGAACCATTTAAATCCTTTTACGAATAGTGTTTCTGTTATTCATTATAATGTAATGTGTTTTTGAGAGTTATAAATTCTCCTAATAGAACTGGGGAAAATAATAATAGATATTGTTAATGTGATTTTAGAAATTATTACGGTAGTGTAATATCATTAGAAGTATTATTCTAATCATAGGAGGATTCTTTTCCTGTTTGACATTGGATACCATGTTCTTCATAAGGTAAATCATAATCATTGGTTTCAATGGTTTTGTTTTCAATTTAATCTCTCTCCATTGTTTATTTCATAATTATAGGTTTTAGGTCATGTTAAGGCCACATAGTATCACATGGAACTTCAAATATAAATAAAAAATGTACAAATAGTGTTCCATTTTTAAAAACATAATTGTTACATTACTAAATATTATTACATCACTTTTTGGGTGATTTATACATTGATGATGATGTGACCCTAGAGGAGAATCCTATATAGATTTATTACCTCTATGATAAGGTGTTTTTTGGGTGTGTTATTCCATTGGTTGATTTATTATAGTACAATAGTGGTGTAGAGTATGGAAGCTAGAAATTTGATTTGTATATATTCTCTTATTATCCTTTGGTGTTTGGTATTTATCTCTTATCTTATTGTGTTTTTTTATTTTATTTTTTGACATATTTTGGTCAGGTGATGGTTTCCTCTTATTTTATGTTTAGTTAATGATCATTCAAGTTTTTTAAAAGAATCTAAATTAAGAGTGTTTTTAAGATTTGTTACATATATTAGTGTGTTGTTTCACTTGTTTCCACTAATTTTGGTGTTTTAGATCTCGTGGTAGAGATACTCATGAGAAATATCTATTAAATAGGTTGTTTGAAAATCCATTTTTCCTCTTTTCTATATGAATATTTTATTTTTAATTATCCTAAATTAGAGTAGTTTGAGAGGTATGTTATGAGAGGGCCTGAATCCAAGTTTCCCTTTATTTTTTCTATTTTTGGTACCTTGGCACCTAATGGATTCCCAATGAGGATATGGCTAATAAAAGCGGTTACACATCAATTTTTATGTGGCTGCATTTTGGAGGCATTGACTACATTATATTTCTCATCATAGTGTCATGGTGATCAAAACTATAGTGTATGTTCCTTTTAAGAGGATGTTAGAGATACATCCATTTTTTGAATCATTTGGACATGAAGGTATCAACTGATGAGTAAGGTATTGGGAGTATCAATTTTTGTGATCTACCATATTCAATAACCATAATATGTAAGGGGTTGGTTGTGGAATATCCTCCCTTTTTGCAATGGATTTCTATTATGTAATGGTTCAAACTGTGTCATCGTACTCATCCAAAAATATTTGATCAACGTCGTAGAGTTTGAAGTGTTCCTCAAAAAAACCGTTAAAAAAGTACATTTTAGCTATATCAATCCAATTATATCATAGTCCGTCCATTTTTTATTAGTTTTGTGGCATGGTATGTGGGGTTAATCTATGGTCCACTAAATTTAAAAATACCAATTAATATCTAAAGCTCAAATGAATCATAATTTCTTCCAACAATATTCCTTCAACCCATGGATACCAATTAATATTTATGAAAAAAATCAAATCCTTACCATCCTTTTTAAATCTATCGATAGTGATTTGTGGTTCATTCATCATCTATTCTTATAGTATTTTCTGTATTAAATTTCATTTCCTCTCATTATTATTTTCATTTTATAGTCTCTTATCTCATTCATTATCATGGAAATACTTTTATGTTTTTAATGTTTTTTTCTTGAAGATATTGTAGGGTTATATATTATTCATGGGTGAGGTGATCAGAGATATGAATTATTGTTCTATTATCATTTGAATAACATTTAATCCTCGACAATGGGGATATGTTGTTTCTCTTTTTATTTTACATGAAATCATGAATTGATCATGAAATATTCCTTTGTGTCATGGTGAAATTTTCATAAATAATTAGTATTCCTGATTAATGGTGGAAATGGTGAATAGTTATAGTGATCACTTGTAAACTAGAATTGTGATAACATATTTCTTATTGATTTAATAGATAGTGTTTAATATATGTTTTTTCACTGTTTATTAATGTTTTGTATTCTTGTATTATCCTAATAATTCAATTTAATATGGTTAAATAAAAAACTATTATTATTATTATATTGTATAATGAATTGAATGGTCATTTTAAATTAATAAATTCTTTCTTATAATTTGATAAAAATTAAATATTTCAAAATTCATGTATAATTGAATTTTTATTACCATGTGTTAATGGAATTGGGTAATTTACATTATGCGAGATATTCATGTAGATGATCATTATAAAAGTACATGTAAAATAACTATTCCTCAATAAAGATAAATTTAACAGGAAGGTATGATTAAAAAACATTATATAAATTTCTTGTAGGATTTAATATCATAAGCCTTTGGTTTTCTATTAGTGTAAACAATAATAAATGAATTAAACTATTAATGATGCAATAAAAAAAATTAAAATAAATATAAATACTTGAGGTCAAGTTAGACTATTTATATACGATAGTTGAATGCCCTATTTTTCAATTACAGAAGCCCAAGTGACTATGTTGTTGTCTAACTACCATCTATGTTGATTGGGATGAGATTCTTTCTAGGTTATGTTTTGTGATTCTTGGATAGTAGTTATTAATAAGATATTTTTTGGGAAGAACGAATTTTGTGGAATACCTGACTCTTATGATGGTGACAGACATGGTGATTTGGATGATGGTGTTGGGGAAAGAACTAGGATTAATGTAATGGGATGAATCTAGGCTTACATATTATTGTACTTAAATATAAGATTGTTTTTTGTTACTAATATCTTTATGGTTCTGATAGCCTAAAGGATTTTTTATCTACATTCCTTTCCCACTTCTTGATGCAGCTTATTATCCTTGGTTAATCAAATTTTATGGCCACTTATGATTCTTCCAAGAGTAAATATAATTATGGAACAATTATTTTAAATATTTTATCCCCTGGTTTAGTGATTTTTTCTACTAATATTTTCATTACATTATGATATTATGGAATCAGATGTATTATACAAGTAGGGAATTTACATGGACTTATGTTTAATGAAAAAAAATTGAATAATTTTAATTAGGGTAAAATTAATTAATTAACAAGAAGTAAAATTTTAAATTTGAAGAATTAATTTAAGGAATGTCTTTTAAAATGTTTTTGTTGTGATGGGATATCTAGTTCATAGCAGTAAATATTCAGAACTGAATATATGATAGAATTAGTTTTTTTTAAAATGCTATTAATTCCTATAGTGTGGATATGAGGTATATTGTATAAAATATTTTCTGCAATTTCATATACTAACCCACATATTTTGGTAGGGTGACCAATACCGAGTGTAATGTATAAATGTGTATTCCCCATCGTCTAAATTGGCGGAGTGGATGGTGAACTATACCATATGTCCATATACTATAATCATAATATTATTATGTGATTTTTTCGATGTGGTGTAAATTCATCATATATGTTCCTATTGGGATATAATGGATTGTGGTTATTTCACACACTTATATATCGACATTTAGTATCCAAATTTTTATTGTATGTTTATTCTATATATATATTGATGGATTTATCTTTAATATTGGACATATAGTATTTGGAATCTTGAGGTAAAATACTCGATGTATAATACACCACATATGAGAAGTGGTGGATTCTAAAAACAATTTGCTTAGTATAATCTTATGTATATAGTATTATGATATAATGTGATGAACATAATGAATTTTTTGATACATTATCCCAGTTTTCATTGGTATGTATTCTATTGAAGAGAGATGGAAAAATGGGTGTTACATTAGGGTTGAGTAAAAAACTTTTGGTGAGTAAATAGAGGGTAGAATTTTTTATTACTATAATATTTGAACAGTTTTATATGTTACATAGTGTGAGATGTAAATAGTGATATTTAGAGCATAATATACTTTTTTATGTATAGAATTCATTTCAAAAGATGTTCAATTTTAATTACATTTATTTCATTATCATTTTCATGATGGGAAGCAAGTAAGATATGACTGGTTACACCGTTTATGGTCACACTATGTATATATAAACTAATTTGAAGTTCAATTGGAAGAAGTTGAATTTTGAACAAGGTATTTCAATATCATGTTTCTTTTAGAGGTATTTGGGCATTATGGTCACTGACAGGTTTATCTTATGCAAATTTAGTTCATTTTTTGTTTTAATATTTTTTTATGAAATAATAATGATATACATTGTAATATTCTTATTTTTACAATGATAATTAAACTACCTTTTCAGAACTTATTAATATTTTATATGGGAACTATAATTTATCAGTAAAAAATATAATAATGTGTTGAAGGAAGTGAATAAGAAAACAATGATAGTTAACACATTAAAATAATCAATCGTATATTCTAATAGTTATACATTGGGTTAGTGTTATATTATAAGGCCCCGAAACACAAAGAGAAGACTGGATAAAAATATTAAATATGTAACAATAAGCACGTGCAATTTTCACCAAAAAATTGATAACTCTTAAATAGTGCATCAGATGAAATATCTGAGACCAGCTAGAGATTTGGGATGCAACATCGACCCTATGAGGGTATAAAATTTATACGTATCATATGTTTGGTTTCCTTACTCACACAAATAATTTATTAATTATTTTCTGAATAATAATTTTTTGAAAATAATTTAATATCCCCATAATGGTGTATCGTATGGTACATCTAATAACACTGATTGGTCTGGGAAGAGGTGCTTACACTAAGTGGGGTATAACAATTTTAAACATCATATGTTATGATGTATCACTCATGAAAATAATAATGTTTATATTTAATTAATTTTTAATCTATTTTCTAAATATTGAATAATTAATATCTCTCAAACAGTGTGTCGTATGACCAATCTGAGACAACTTTTGGGTCTGGAATGAGAGGTTTACTATAGAATGGGTATAATATTAATGATCCATGGATATTTTATATTAATATGTTTTTAGGTTGTATAATTAATTTAATTTAATAATTTAATATGAATATAATGATGAAATCAATTTTTATTATTTTCTCATTATCTTTATCACATATGACCACCATTGATGGACAAGATGTTGATTAAAAAATTTTGATCTCCAAACATATTGACCCATATTTTTTTAAATTAAATTTTTGGGTAAACCAAATAACTCTACATTCAATTTTAGTTTTAATTTTAGATTTTCGAGGGATATTGAATTTCTGGTTTTTGATGCTACGCCTTTAGGGTTCTTAAAATATATGGATGCCTTGGTATTCATTGTAAGTCAATCTCATCAAACTCATGAAACCTGTATCTTCCATAAGTGTAGTCATGGGGCCTTGGTTCTAGGCGTACAACCACTTTTTTCATCATCAAGGTACATAATCTCCCTATCTTATGTGTGGTGAGCATCCATGTGTGTGTTTTTATTTAATTCCACTTCTCTCCTTTCTAAGAGACAATTCAAAAGATTGACTTAAATAATTTATTTGAAATTTCTAGATGATAATTAAATAAATATTATCAAAAGATAAATTATAAAATTATTAAATTATAACTAAAGAATATTATTAAAGGATAATTTTTGTTTATAAGATGAAAAATAGTAAAAAAATAATGAAATTTTTACCAATGGATATTTTATTATCAATCGATAATTTTAATGAACTATCATGCAATAATATCAATGAATTAACAAAAAATTATTTCATAAAATCATTGAAAATAATTTAACAAAAACTATTTGATGATAATTATAAGATATTTTTCATATGAAATATATAATCTAAATTCTCAAATGGTTATTTTATGAATTATCGGAAATAGTATTCAATAATTATTAAAGTATAATTTCATTAAATAATAAAATTATAGTCGTGGAAACTAATTATCATAACATAATTCTGGAAACCAGTTATCATAATATAATACTAAAATGATAATGTTTGAACTATAATTATTAGTATATATTTATAAAAATTATTAAATTATAATCATAAGTAATTATCATGTGAAAAATATTATCAAAATAATGATGGGATAATTACTATATTATAAATGGATAATTAATATAATTATTGAATGTAAAATTTTTTATTATCAAAGATTATTTATTAAAAAATAAATTATAATTATGAGATTATAAATGATAATAAATCATTCGGAGAATATTTTGTGTGAATTTTCTGGCCTAGATAAATAATTCATGAAACTATCCAGGAAAGAGAATGTATCATCGCATGTGATATTTTTTCATATTTAAAATAAAGTAATTTTTTATATGAACTCTTGACGATCATCTAGCTTTTGTGTGTTGATGATTGTGATAATAAGTCTACAATGATGTGTATTCAACCACACATGGTGGTTTCTCCTAATCATTGACTTCGATGACATTGAGGTTTGAACTTCCATTCCATGTATGGGCTATATATATATATATATTATTTTTTTAGGATATGATTATTAGTTTGGGATAACCCATACTAGTGATGAATTACTTCTGAGTGTGGGAGTATAAGTGGAATTAGTAAAAAGGAAATTATCACGTCATCCCTTTAACATTTATTATTTATAACTGATGTAAAACTCTGTGTATATTTCATTTTCACATTGGTTATAATATATCCAACATTCAAAATGAATTATCAGTATTATCACATCGGTTATTCTATAACTATCATGATAAATGACGTATCTATAATGACCTGCCAATTCTGATTGGCTTGAGAGTGCAATGAGTCATTATAAGGCCTTAAGCAACATCCACAAGATGCCCAAGGCAGGAAATAACTGCTGAAGGGTTTCAAATACATTTGGGGGACGATTTACCCTTTAAGAAAATAAATCCATCCATTAACCATTAACTATATGATGCATGAAACAATGAAAGACCAATCAAAAACTTCATTTATATTAAATCACATCAGAGTACACAACTTCGGAAGAACAAACCAAACATTAAGGTACTCAATGGAAGAACAACATGAGACTCTCAAAGACACCACGACTTTGTTGTCCACAATCTCTAAGCTCCAAATCATCTCCAAAACAACACCGCGATCCATTACTAATGAGATGCTTTTCCATTATATGTGTCTCAGAATACAACATCTGCAAAAGTACCATAGTGCCAAAGCAGGGGTGAGTATAAAACTCAGTAGGTTTTCCCCAATGACATCCCTACTCATGCCCCTAGGATAGAAGAGTTAGCCACATTTATATAAAAATAGTTTATATAAAACATTTTCACCTGAAAAGTTTATAACTAAATATAAACAAGCTTTCCAAAACCATCCATGTTCAAAAGTATCAAATTGCAATTTAAACAAGCTTTTCAAACAAGTTATTTTTTGAGATAAATAACCAAACAAATTTCCAAACTGTTTCACAAACATCCCATTTTGGCATTCCCAACCATTTCACAAACCCATGAAATCAACCATGCATGCATCGTTATGAATTTTCCATACTCAGGAGCGTTCTCTTGTCGATCAATAAAGTTGTCACAAGGTAATTGATTCCCATGATCCATTACAACTTCGGCACCGAGCACAAGGTCATATTCCAACCAAGCCTCGTACATAGAGTTACCGTTGTTCCATTAAATGTTTGTCACTGAGCATAATGTCATATTTCAACCAAGAATCGTACAATGCAATATGAACACACACTACACATTTCCAACAATCATGCAAAAATCAACCATTCAATAAAAGGCCTTTTATGAAAACCATTTCCATCAAAACCCATATTAGATATCTTCTCCAAAAATACACCTTATTTCTCATCTCCTAACACAACCAAGACCAAAACACAACAAATTCTGCATCCACATACTTAGTTCTACCCCTGACTGGCATAGATCCAAGAAACTGAGAGAAAGGGAGAAGATGATCTAAGTTTAACTTAGAAACCATTTGAGAACAAAAGAGAATGATCACATACATCAAGAATGTGACTTCGATTCACCAGGAGAAGCCTTCAGATCACCTCTGGAATGAAGGGAGAACCCTCTTTGACCTTAGGAGAAACAGAATCCCGATATAGGGCCGCTTAATAGATTTACTGAGGCAATTAGAGGAAAAAAGTTTGATCCATAATTTAAGGATCTAATTTTATGTGAATGCACGGTTTGTCAGCATAGTTTGACAAACCGTGAACTAACTGTGCATTAGCTACTGCCTCAGCCACCCTTATCGTATGGTTTGGCCACAAAGTTAGACAAACCGTGTGCCGACTATGTGAAAGCCACTGCCACCAAAGTTTTCTATGCACGGTTTAGTCACATGGTTTGGACAACAAGTGCGCTGACCGTGCGACATACCCTTTGCCTCCATCTTTATCTCAAGTTCTCCCGAGTCTCCCATTCCTCATACATAGCCATAAAAAACACTAAAATTATCAAGAAAGGGTTACATACTAGAATCCGAGGGTACAAAATTCTCCCCACCATTGGACTTTCCATCCTTGGAAAGTAGAAAACCATCACTTGTTTGAAAGAGTTATGGCCACTGATCTTTCATTTCTTTCTCATGTTCCCAAGCCACTTCCTGATTCTGACCATGCTACCCTATAATCCGCACTAGACTGATGCTCTCTCTAGGTCAACGTGATCCCATCTGATCACATGGTCATGATCATGATGATATTTTTTCAACTGAGATACATGGAACACATTATGCACTGCACTGAACTGTGGTGGTAATGCCAACTGATACGCCACCTCGCCAACCTGTTCTATTATCTCAAAAGTTCCTATATATCTAGTAGATAACTTTCACGGCTTCCCCAAATGTCTATGTCCTAGTCTTTGAGAGATCCTCAAGAAGACATGATCACCCACAACGAACGACAACGGTCTTTGACGGTGATCAGCATAAGTTTACTGATGACTGTGAGCCATCTCCATCCTCTTTCTAATAAACTAAATCTTCTCCATTGTTTCCTGGACAAGGTTCTCCCAACTAGTGAAGTATCACCTATTTCCACCAAGCAATGTAAAGAACGACATGTAATCCCATGCAATTCTTCAAACAGAGCCATGTGTATCGAGGATTGATAGTTGTTATTGTATGAGAACTCCACTAAGGGTATATGCTCCTCCCATGAGCCACCAAAGTACCTTACACATGCCAGCAACATGACATACAATGTTTTTATCGTCCGCTTATATTTACCATCTGTCTGAGGATGATACACCATACTCATCATCAATTGAGACCCAAGGCTTTCTGTAATGATTTCTAGAAACGAGATGTTAGACTCGAATCTCTGTCTGAGACTATAGACACTAGTACACCATGCCTTTATAAAACTTCTCAGATAGAGATTTTTTAATGATCTTCCACCATATGAGTTTCACGAATCGGGATGAAATGGGCCAACTTGGTTAGACGATCCACTATCTCGAAAATAAAATCATGTTTTCGGACAGTTCTTGGAAGGCCTGTAATAAGATCCATTGCTATTTTCTCCCATTTCCACACCTGGATAGGTAATGATAGTAACATACCAGCTAGTCTCTGATTCTCTGCTTTAACCAACAAACAAGGTAAGTATTGTGAGATGAACTCAGACACCTTCCTTTTCATTCCGCTGCACAAAACTGCACCTTTAGCACCTTATACATCTCCTATGTACCCAGGTGTACAACCCACCTTGAATGGTGGTAAGCATTACAGAGTTTTTTCTGAAAAAATATAGGTATAACCATCCGATATCTGAAACATAAAACTAAACTCCCATCTAGCTTCCATCCCTCAATGGTCTCCCCACCATTGAGTTTTGAACTCATTGTAACACCATCTACATCGGATGCATGTGGCACATTTACTATTTCCACCAAATTAGGAAAAAGTTTAGATGAAAATAAAACAAAAACATCACCATGCTCTTCACATTCCCCATGCATTTCGGGTAAGACCGACATCAACTACTATTCATCTGAAGTTTCCTTTACCAACTGAGCATATGAATTCCTACTTAATGAATCACCCACCGAATTTCCCTAACCTAGTGTATACATTATGTCAAGTCAAACATTTGATGATACTTCATCCATCTCCTCTGCCTCAGATTCAATTCTCACTATGAGAAAATGTGTTTCAATATTTTGTTATCCATAAACACAATAAAGTTTTCAGCAAACAAATAGTTTCTCCATGTTTTCAAAGCATGGACGACTACAGCTAACTCCAAATCATGTGTTGGGTAATTTTTCTCATGCACTCTCAACTGCCTTGAGCCATAAACAACCACATTTTATCCTTGCATGAGAACATAACCCAACCCTCTTCCCGAAGCATCACAATACACCGCCTATCCTTTACCTGATTCTAGCAAGATTATGATAGGTGCCTATGTGTGGTGAACATTCATCTCTTGAAAAGATCTCTGACATTCCTCTTTCCAATGAAATGCAATATTTTTCTTTGTCAATGCTGTCATAGGTGAATATAGTCGTGAGAATTCATAGACAAATCATCGGTAATAACCAGGTAGACCAAGAAAACTTCGTATTTCAAAGACATTCTTTGGCGGTTGCCAAGAAATAACAGCTTTTATTTTTTAAGGATCCACTGAAACACCTTTCTCAGAAATAACATGGCCCCGAAAACGTACCTCTTTTATCTAAAAATCACACTTTGATAATTTGGCATACAACTCATGGTCTCAGAAGATTTATAACACTATCTTCAAGTGATTCTCATGCTCAGCCCTTATTATTGAATATAACAATATAGCATACACAAACACCACAAAAAAAGAATCCAGATATTGCTGAAATATTTGTTTCTTTAAATTCATGATGATCGTTGGTGCATTCGTTAGACCAAAAGGCATGAATGCATATTCATAGTGGCCATATCTACTTCTGAAAGCTGTCTTATGAATATCATCCTTCTGAACTCGCAATTGGTGATATCATGATCACAATTCAATCTTGGAGAACCACTGAGCTCCCATTAAATGATCAAACAGATCATCAATGCGTGGAAGTGGATATCTGTTCTTTATCGTAACTTGGTTATTTTTACGATAATTAACACACAACCGAAGAGTTCCATCTTATTTACAAACAAAACTGGTACTGCCCATAGAGACATGCTTTGCCGAATGAAACCCTTTCTTTCCTACTCCTCTAACTGCACATTCAATTCCTTTACCTCCATTGTTTCCATCCTATAACATGGAAGTGAGATAGTACTAGTCCCCAGAAGAAGATCAATCGTAAACCCACTTCTCTTACAGGTGTTAATCCTGAGAAGTTTTCAAGAATAACATTTGGAAATTGATTCACCACAGCAGGAAAACTATTTTCCTCAATCTCTTCCAATGATTCCAATGTCAACGCTGCCCATTTGTATGGGATTGTTACCACCATTAGTTCCAACAATCTCTTTTCAACTTTCATTACTATCCTTTCTCCTCTAAAGAGATTTTCAAAGATGTCCTCGGTCATTAAACAAACTGTTCTACCATAATAGTTGATGTGATCCTTAAACGTTGTCATCCAATCCATACCCAGGATTACATCATAGATATCCATAACCAATATGGTGTAGTCCCATTTCAGCTCAACTTCGTCAACAGTTAAAGAACATGCTCTACCCACGAAGGCTTGACATTCTATTTTACCAAGAGGAGTTATCAGTTTCAATACATAAGTCATCATTTCCAGTTTTAAGTTCAGAAAATCCACAATACAAGAAGTAAGAAAGGAATACAATGCACCAGTATCGAAAAAACATGTATGATGGTAGAATTCAAAATAATCATACCTCTCACCATAGATGGTCCAGCCAGATCATCGACCACCATCTTCTCATCTCCATATAATTACTTCATCACTGCACTACATCTTTTATTTCATTATTGAAATTTCCATGCCATAAGAGTCATTGTATTCCTGGAATCACCATAACTAGCTCTGTTCTGCTGGCGAGACTAATTTTGATGTCCTTGCCCTGTCGAAGAATATGATGTTTGTGACGCATGGGAAGTGTCACATGCACCTGACCTCAGAGCATTTCTACAATAGCGCTGTAGATTCCCCATCTACTTGAAATTATGGAATGCTCTTGGTGGTTCTATACATTCTCATTTCATGTGCTTAGTCGAACCACATTGAAAGCAAACATCTTTTCTATGGGGTTGTGGAGGAAGGTTGACTGATCTCGCCATCTGGTTCTGATTTGAACTCCCACTATGGAAGTAGGTGTCCCTCTTCCTCTTGTTCCCAGCATTGTAGTTCCCACCAGTTCATGTGGGTATCAACATGCCTCCCCCTATCAATTCGGAGATATCACGTTCAGCAACCGTTACTCTGTTCACCATCTCTATATAATCTGTAATATAGAGCACCGCAATCTTCGATTGAATCTCTTGCCTTAGTGCCAATTCGAAGATGCGTGCCTTCAAAGAAGCACATTCCGCAACCTCTCGTGAAAAACATACTAAATTCATGAATTAGACACATAATCTATGACAGAGAGGATGTCCTGTTTCAAGCAGAAGAAGTCTGTCATTTTCTGGATCTTGAATATGTGATGATAGAATTTATTGTTAAACAATTCTTCAAAATCCTCCCATGTAAGGCCTTCATCCAACTTAGCATGTACCGCTAAATCCCACCACTAACATGCAAGATCATGGAGCATATACGTCGCCATAATTACTTTCAGCTCTACTGGTGTGCCGATGAAATCGAATATACGATTCTCCATGCTTAGCCACACCTCCGCCTTCTCGGGTTCAGCATCACCCCAAAAGTTTGATGGATTATGCTTCATGAAATGGATGGTATGATCCATATGTCGTGGCTCATTTCTCTAGTTCCCCGTATCCACAGCTTGAAAATCTTGGAAAATACTCTGAACCAGCTCTTGGATTACACGTGGATTAGGTGAAACTACATTTTCCATGGCTTCTTCGGGTTGGTTTCGATGATGCCTACCAGGTTCCATTTTCTAAACTAACAACAAACTCCGTCAATCTCATTGTCTATCAAATATTTCCTTAGCATTTCAAATTATATCACATCAAATATCACAACATTTTTCTCAAACAACCTTTTTCCTTGTTCAACCATTTTTGAAAATATTCAACATAATATTTGAAAATAAATCCTTTTTCAAAATACACCAAATACCCTGTTTTCAAGGTCATTCGTTTGAAAACAATTTCCTCATTTTTCAAAAATTGTCATATTTCAAAAAAACATTACTCATCCCTCACAATGAGATATGAATTCCTCATGGGAAGTACATCCTCTACAATGCATGTCATTCTCCTCTCATTGGATGAAACCACGAGAATGATATTTCAAACATTCTAGAAGTGTATACGAAACACTTATGTACCCAACACCCTGGTAACTTGGTGTTCATCATCAACGGGTTAGCTACGTCCTTTTATTATATACATTTCAAGTTCAGATAATCCTACTCCTGTCTAAGATGACCACTCAGTGAATAGACAAGATGAAATTTCAACTCCAATACCAAGAAGATCGATGACAACATGTTAGGCAAGGACCGAACAAGATGATACCATTTGTAATGACCCACCAATTCTCATTGGCTTGAGATTGCAACGAGTTATTACTAGGCCTATATAAATATCCCCAAGATGCCAAAGGCTGACAATAAATGCCGAAGGGTTTAAAATAAAATTGGGGGATGATTAAACCTTTAAGGAAATAAACCCATCCATTAACCATTCACTATATGATGCATGAGACAGTGAAAGACCAATTAACAACTTCATTTATATTAAACAACATCAGAGAACACAACAGTGGAAGACCAAACCAAACATCAAGGTATACATCAGAAGAACAACACAAGACTCTCAAAGACACCATGACTCTATGGTCCACAAGCTCTATGCTCTACAGTGTCTCCAAAACATCACCACGAGCCATTAGTAATGAGATGCTTTACCTTTACCTGTGTCATGGAATACAACATCTGCAAAAGCACCATAGTTCCAAAGAAAGGGTGAGTATAAAACTCAGTAGGTTTTCCCCAATGACATCCCTATTCCCGCCACTAGGAGAGAAGAGTTAACCACATTTATATAAAAACATTTTATATAAAACATTTTCACCAAACTAGTTTATAGCTAAATATAATCATGTTTTCCAAAAAAATACATGCTCAAAAGCATCAAAGTGCAATTTAAACCAACTTTTCCAACACGTTATTTTTCCAGAAAAATAACCAAAAAAATTTCCATACCATTTCACAAACATCCCATTTTGTCATTCCCAACCATTTCACAAACTCGTGAAATCAACCATGCATGCAACGTTATGAAAGTTCCATACTCATGAGCGGTCTCTCATCGATATACCAAGTCGTCACAAGGTAATTGTTTCCTATGTGCCATTATACCTTTGGCACCGAGCACAAGCTCATATTTCAATAAATCCTCATACATATAGTTACTATCGTGCCACTAAATGTTTTTCACCGAGCACAAGGTCATATTTCAACCAAGCCTCTTATAATGAAATATTAACACACACTATAAATTTCCAACAATCATGCCAAAATCAACCTTTCAATAAAACAACTTTTATTGAAAACCATTTCCATCAAAACCAAGTGTGTTCACCGAATTCAAACCATTTCAATAAAACTCTATTTTTATTGAAAACCAAATCCATAAAAATCATTTCAATAAAACACCATTTTTATTGAAAACCCATTTCTCATCAAACCATTTACAACTTCAGAAATTTCATAATTTAAAATCAATATTTTAAATTCAAATAGCCAAGTAACTTTTCACACAATTCCCCAAGATTTCACAATTTCATCAAAACCTTAAATCACCACTAATGAATATTTATTCCATGTTTTTCACAATCAATTCCATTAAAATAGCCAACTTGAAACTACACCAACCAATTCGAACAAGAGGAGTTAAGAGTGAAGACACCTACCACAACAAAAATGAGAATCCAAGAAAGGACGAAGAACGCTCAACAACACAGGGGAAAATCTCCAAAAACCCCCTTAGATCACTTCTCCTAACACAACTAAGACCACAAATCAACAAATTTGGCATCCAAATACTTATTTCTACCCCTAACAGGATTAGTTTTTAGAAACCGAGAAAATGGGATATGTAGATCTAAGTATATATAAGAAACCATTCAAGAACGAAGGAGAACAATCACATACCTCAAGAATACGACAATGATTCACCAAGAGAATCCTTCAGGTCATCTCTAGAATAATGGGAGAAACCTATTTTACCTTAGGAGATCCAAAATCCTGAGTTAGGTCCACTTAGGAGCTTTAATGAGGCAATTAGTGACAAAAATAGTAATATCCACAATTTAAGGATCTAATTTTAAGTGACTGCAGGGTTAGTCTGCACAGTTTGAAAAACCTTGTGCTAATCGTGTGTTACCTACTGCCTCAGCAACCCTTCTTGCACGGTTTGGCCGCACGGTTAGACAAACTGTGTGCCGACCGTGAAAAATCCACTGCCACCTACATTTTTTACACACATTTTAGTCGCATGGTTTGTAAAACCCGTGCGTTGAACTTACTACTTACCCTTTGCCACCATCTTTTTCCCAAGTTCTCCCGAGTCTCCCATTCCACATCCTTAATTATAAAAAACACTAAATGCATCAAGAAATTGTTAAATACCAAAAACTGGGGGTACTATAGTATCTCACCATTTCACATTAGTTATTTTACAACTGATAGGAAATATATGATTTTTTTATTGGTTATAGAATAACCGGCATGATAATGAAAACATTATAGATTTATAATGTAGATTATCACATAACTAATGTTATAAACCATTTTATCCCGATGGTTATTAT
The DNA here is from genome assembly GCA_963277665.1 of Viscum album. Classification (NCBI taxonomy): domain Eukaryota; kingdom Viridiplantae; phylum Streptophyta; class Magnoliopsida; order Santalales; family Viscaceae; genus Viscum; species Viscum album. The sequence continues at coordinate 1,899,908,722 of OY728145.1, forward strand.
ATAAACAACATGATAAATTTCATAAAAATCTTTCTCAGATCAGTTACTGAATAACATGCATGATAAATCATTTAAATGTTTTATGAATCCCCATTTTAGACACTGCAGTTTTGACCATTCGAGCGAGAGCGACTTGGTTCTCTGTCTCACAAACACTATATAATTAATTCTTCTATTCTATGGCATACAACCTAGTTTTTGAATATTTTATCAACATATTTATCATCAGTGTATCTATCTAATCTACTTGAAACAATCATGTAAGCCTAACATGCCTCGATTTCTATCGTTCTATTTCACGGAGGCCTTAAATCTATGTTTTCTGATTTTAGTTACCAAAATAAAACAATATCTTCATTAATGTAAACATTTTTTCACAATGCATCTATAGCTATAAAGAAATTAATTGTCTAATCCCAGTGAGAATTTATGTGGGACAATGTGTGTATTCCAATTACACACTATGTATTCACTATAAGTCCATCATTCATGAATTTAATTAAATTTATTTCTTTTATTATGTGCATTCCTTAATTTTTGAAAAAAATTGATTCATTATTTCCTGCGTGGTGTGCCTGTGTGGGGTTGAAAATCATGTATGATTTTTACACTATATGAAACCCCTATAACCATGTAGCATATTACTGGTAAGTAGGTTGTGAAACTTAATAAAATTACCCTAAATGGAAAGTCATTATTTTTTCACATCTAGGGGATTCAAATCTCTGTATAAGGACTGCACTTGAAATATATATGTCATGTATCAAAATTATCATTCAATAAAATTGATCCTGAAGATGTTTTGTTCAGCAATTATTCACTTATTAATGGCCTATTTATATATTTGTGTTGGTTAAAATATTGTTATGATAATGGATCCTTGGGATGAATCTATATTGAAGTAATATAAAATGAAGCCCATAAACCTCAAACATCATCCTACAATAATACAATTCTATATTGAATTATAATAATATATTATATCATTTATAAAATAATTGAATGAAATTCATTATTTTGTATTGAGTAACTCAATAGAGTTACCTCATTTTATAGAATGGTTATAGGAGTAATGATGGCATTTGTTCTCCTTAATGATCTAGATAATATTTTATTTCACTGATTGGGGGAATTCTATAAAGAGGATTTGTTTTTTTACAATAGAAATATAACCTTAATATGATGTAACCCATGGACATTATTCATATACTAAATCTCATAGAAATATAATAAACTATAGTGTGACATGAAATGAAAGTGAATTAGTAAATGAATTCAAGGCTTTTATTCTTATGTATTGATTTTTCCATGAGTTTCACATACACACAAAAAATTGATACGACAATATTACATCACACTAGCAGATAGTGATTTATTTTTACATATTGTTTTTCTATCTATGTTTTAAAAAAATGTCTTTATAAGTGTCAAATATGCATATATTTATTTTTTATTTCAAAATATTGTTACTTTCATATTATGGAATATTTCATATAAATATATAATTGGATTATCTAACTATATTTTAATTTTTAAGTTATTTCCATGTATATATTTTTAGTATTTGTCATTTATATTTATACTTATAATCCATTATTTTTTTGGATTATTAATTATATTTATTAAATATGCATATATTTTTTTTATTTCAAAATAGTGTTACATTAAAATTATGGAAAAATACATAAAAATATAATATTGACTTATCATGCCAAGACATGTAATTTTTATATTGGTTATAGGTATTAATGAGTTGACATTGTATTATGACACATTGAATGGGTGGTGAATATGAATAATTTCATAATAATTTCATGGAATTTTCTATTCAAAATTTTTCAAACAATGACATGTTTTTCTATCCAGGCTTGAAATGATTAAACATGAAGAAGATGAAAGGTTAAGAGATAAAAATATCATTTTATTTTACATGGATTTAATCCATGTTATAGTTCTTTTATTTTTCATGGTGAAACTAGGAATAATTTAAGATCAACTAATGATGATGATTTTCAAGATGGTAGCTCTGATGAAATTCAAGAAATGATTCATGATATTGAAGAAGATTAAATTTAGAAAAAACTGAAAATTGAGCATCAATATGGTGATGTCGAAAAACCATTGTATATTTATTATATGGATTTTATGGATTTATCGTTGCTGTTAATATTGATTAACCTGAATTCCAAAAATCGATGGAATTACAATGGTTTTAAAGAGCTATTACAATTGTTGATAGACATTCTTCCTAAAGATAATGATCTTCTAGATTCACATTATATGGCTAAGATGATATTATTCCTGATGGGAATGGGGTATAAGAAAACTCATTCATATGTGAATGAGTAGGTGATATATAGGATGTAATTTGAATTTTTATTAGAGTGTCCAAAATATAAGATATCACTGTATAAGTTGAAAGAATAATTGTAGGCTGATTTAGAGGTAACATAGATCCCTACCATAGTATTTTCCTATCGTGATTTAATTCCTAAATTGAAATGTTTATTTTATAATTCACATTATTTAAAACGTTTATGATGGCATGATAATGATCAGATATGTGATAAAAAAATAAACCATCCATCTAATTATCAACAATTGAAGAAAATTGATCATTGGTTTCCAAAATTCGGAAATGATGTTTGAAATCAAAAACATGGGTTTTAGATGGATAGAATAAATAAATATCGAAACCTTAATAACAGAAAATGTTCATGGACTATTTTATTGGTAATATAAGTCCTATCTCTGAATTTTTTGTATGAAATGAAAATATCTCATGTTGAGTTTAATGATATATAGACTAATGAAATCCATAAATGATACTAAAAATTTCTGATCACCATTTAATTGATGATTTGAAAATCATGTGGGGGTATGGTATTAATATGTATGATTGTTATAAAATGTTATATTTTCAACTCCATGAAATGAATATTTTCACTATGAATGATTTCCTAGTGTATAGAAATTTGTCTTCATATAGTGTTAAGGGGCATAATCTGTGTCCAATTTGTGAACAACAGGCTTCAAATTTTTAGATGCATCATGGGAGGTAAACGATATATATGGGTCATTAAAATTATTTACCTATGGATTATGGTTATTGAAGTTAAAAAAATTATTTCAAAGGATCATAAGAATTTTATTTTTCTCGGAAACCATTATCCAATGATGAGTATTTTGATAGGGTGAAAAACCAAGATGTGACTTTTGGAAAGGCACATAAATATAGTATGATAGGAATATTTAGATGAAATAGTAAATATATTTCATGCTTTCATATTAGAGATATCCGGATGTGAAATATAAAATTGATGTCAAGAACATGGAGAATAATATCTATAATATATTGGTTTGAATATCATTAGATATTAAAGGAATGACTAAAGATCAATTGAATGACCAGTTGGACTACCTGTCAATTGAAAAATGATTATAGTTTGATCCCAATCCTAATGGAAGGTGATAATTTCTTCCCATGTGTTTTCATACAGTGTCCAAGAGGAGGAAAATTAGCATTTGTTAGTGTCTTCATGATATAAAATTATTGTACGGTTACCTATAAAATGAAAAAAAAACCCAGTCATTTGGAAATATTTTATGTCGAAATGTATGAAATCTGATTATTATCACAATATGATGAAACAAATTCTACCCATTTCATTTCATGGAATATTTTCCATCTATTTTTGAAAGACTATCAAGCTAGTGTGTTGTTTTTTCAATTCCATGTGTAATTAACTGATTGATCAAAATTATTTGAGCTTTTTCAAAATTAATTTATATATGTATATATATTGATAATTTGAATTTAATATTCCCCCTTTTTTACATAAGGGTGCATTTAATGATCTATTGGTGAGAGAAATAAATCATTGTGTTCTTGTATATCCACATTGGGAGTATCCTTTTGAATGATATATGAAGATATTTAAGGGGTATGTTAAGAATCTATATAAACCTGAATCCTCTATTTTGGAGAACTATATTTTTGAGGACGTTATGGAGTTTCGTATGACATATTTTCTATAGTGGATCTCATTGGTTTTCCTCTATCTCTCCTTAATCATGTGAATTATTCGGGAATGTTGATTCATGGCTTGATATTCAAATATTTTTTTAGTGAACTGACCATGAAGGTACATTAATACATCTAGAATAACATAAATGATAATCAACTATATATAACACTTCTTATTAATAAGTAGAAATAATTTCATCCAAAGAAGAATGAAATGTGTACTTTTAATGTGAATATGAAAACATTTTTTCCATGGTTTAAAAAGAACATATTTCGTATATTAGATGCATCAAATTCATAATTATGGTTAGTGGGTGGTCTAATTTTACATGTCATGCCATGGTATAAGTATTAAATTAATGGATATGCATTTCATTCTAAATATCATAAAATGAATTGGAGTTCAGAATAGTGGGGTATTGTTTTTCGTATAGGAATGCAATTTCTCGAGTTCTATGGTCAAAAACCCAATTTCATAATCAAGTTCATATTAGGGATTACTTAAAAATATTTAGGATGTTGATTATATAAAATTTAATGTTCTAATTACTAAATGAAAAAAATATTATCAATAACAGTGGTATCAGAAACAATTAATTTGGAATAACACTTATTAATATACATGAATTGGAAGACACAACCGATTATATTATAATGGAAACAGATGAAAAAAATTTATTCTCTTGTTTAATCTGATATGCCGTGGTGTGTTATTTAATAAGGAGAAACATTAATATGTTGGTGTGATCATCATGATGAAGATGATGATTTATATGATATCCCTACTTATATAGAATGATTAATAGATAATGATGATGATCATGTTGTATACAAGGTCTATTCCATAAAAAACTATTATCACAACGGAATTTGGGAATACAATTCATTCGAACATCTAAATATTATAGGTAACATATGTTAATGTCTCCTTTAATTTTATTAATTTCAAAGAATGTTATATATTTAAATTTTTTTATAATACAAGTATTAAAACTAATAAGTAATTTTTTTATATTAGTTTATTATATTTATGTTTTCCATGTTTACCATTACATAACATAAATATTTATTAACTTTGTAGAAATATTTTTTTTAATCAAATATATTAAATAAAAAAAGTATTTTTTAGAGTATATTAAATGAATATTACTTTTTGTATAAAAAAATTATATTTGGATTGAAAAAATATAATCTTCCAATCCCATGTTTAGATTTTTTTTAATTCATTTACATGAAATTTCATTTATCATTAATGTTGTTATAATTTCTGTTGACTATAAAAAATATGAATAATAATGTTTTAATTTGTAGTTAACATTTGTATTTCACACTTTTTCATTTTTTATATACATTATTATAGTAATAGTTGAAAATTTATATTTGTGTACAAAATATTGTTTCATTGATTGAAGGATAATGACATATATATCATCTGATCAAACACATACTTCTATAGTTGTGCATCCTGATCATATATCTTGGGAGGAACGTTGAAATTCTCATCTTGATGATCCCCAACCTAATTATACATCCACACAGACCAAGAATTGTTAGAGGGTTGGTAAACATGGCATCACACGTTTACCAAAATTATTATTTACTCATATAGAGGACTTGATGATATTGGCATATTTTAATGATAATTATATTCCATGATGTCCTAATGTAATAAAATCAATGGTTTTTTATCCATTCCAATAAAAAAGTACAATAAGTATTTTGTTTAATGATTTGAGAAGTGTTGACAAAGATACTATATTTCAATTGTGAGATACCATATTGATATATTCATTTATTATTGATTTATAACTCATTACATGTTCATAGTATAATATATTTTCCCTTTCTTATCATATGACATTGGATATACTTGACACTGGAGGAGTCAAGATGTAATATTTATCAATGGATTCTAAGAGTTAGAGGGATTTCAAATCGACCCTCACAAATGAATCTATTTTTCTACAAAGGGAAAATGATAATCTATGTTATATATATCCTTTTATAGATGAAGTCACATGAAAACAGTTAGTATGAAGTAGAAGATAAGAAACATATTTTCTTAGTGCAATTTAATATTTTAGAAGTTTTATTATATTAATTATCTTATTAATGATTTATTACTCTTCATTTAATGTAATCTATGATATCTCATCAAGAGATATAATCTGGAGACATATACCAACATTCTTTATCTCGAGCTGTGTATACCTTATTTGAAGAATAATAATTTCTAAAACATTCAAAAACTGATAGTTGAGACTTCAAGCTCTAGAATGGTCTCCCCTACACCCCCTCTATTAACATGAAAAATATAATAGATCTCAGATGAAAAAAATGGGAAATATCTTATTAAAGAATCGAGGGTCTTATCTAAGAGGTTTGTAAGATTTTGATTTTATTAAATTATGTATGTTAAATAATTTATTTATATATTTAAATAATTTTATATTTCTTCAATAATTTATACAATATTCTATTAAGTAAAATAGAAGATAAGGGGTATTAGTAGTTGAGGTGGGGAAAGATATTTCTTCTGCATTATTGGGAATTCCCGAACTCCTGAGTCGTGTGTGAGGATTCCCAATGGGTGTATCAGTGAGAAAAGTTTTAACGTGCTATTCAACATAAAAAATTTACAGTTCTATAAAAAATATAATCTCTGGAGGATTATGTTCAAAATATTAATGATATGATAGAGAAAAAGATTAGATTGTTGGTATAGTACATGTCTTCAAACATGCAAAAACAACTTTTGACGGTAGATCCCACTCCTCCACCTTCGCCAGGAGCTCTAAATCCCCCACCTTTTCCTGGACACCCCATTATGTATCCACCACCTCTTCCTATAGACCCCATTTTGTATCTTACTCTTACACCCACTCCTCCACCTCCGCCTATGGACCCCATTTTTTATCCTACTCTTACACCACCTTGTTAGTAACATCTTAGATATTGTGAGTAATATGTTAATGATACTAACATTCAAATTGTTTCATATGAGCTAATATATTACATATAAGATCAAATTAGTCATCAATAGTTATAGATAATGAATAATATGGTCATTTATTTGATATTATAGATATATCAGCTGGGGTATTTTTACCTATAAATATGGTGAGAAAAGTTAGATAGAGTATATGCCACTTTTTAGTTTGGTCATCTAGACTTATCTGAAATACTTTCACAGAACTATGTTTATATTTTATCTACTATTTTATTTTTGTATTAAATTTTTTTGAAAAATATGAATGTTAATATATTTATTTAATTAGTTACTAGAATGCATTAATGTAAAATAATTATTTATATCCACCGACAAAAATGAAGGTCTACAAATTTAGATATATATTCTATTAGTATTGAAAGATAATCAAGATATTAAAATTATTTCTTAGGTATTTTTATGTTTCTAATGTAATATCATGTTTGTGGGAGTGAAATAAATATGAGTATTTTAAAAAATGATATCACGGGAAATTTAACTTGAGATAAGTTGGGCATCAATGAGATGCATGTTTTTTTCATATAATCCTTTACATAAATATTTACTTATGTTAATTTTATTGTGAATTTATACTTATTTATATTTTTTATTAGTTTTCTTTAAAATTTAATGGAATTTAATGACAATACAGATGTAAATGGATTGATAGACTAATAATTAATTTCACTTTAATCACAAACATTTTATAATGTTGAAATAACTATTTAAATTTCTAAAAGATATGTAAGGAATATAATTTTGTAGTGTTTGATGTTTAATTTTCTTGATAGGTACGGAACATATTTCTCAAAAAAATTTATTTATCATTTAACATAATAACCTATAACAATAAATCTATTTTATTTCATTGACCACAGGATGTTATGTGTTTTTAGTACAAGTGATAAAAAACTTTACTAGTTATGCTCAAACCATGGCGATGTGTGATGAAATTTGAAGAACATATTGGAAAAGTAAGTTTTAATTTCTTAATAATTGTTTATAGTTTTATTAATTTTAAATTTACTTCATTATTGTTATTTTTTAATAGGTGGTGTGATTACTTTCGAAAAAACAAATTGAAAAACAATGCCATGATAAAATATGTAAAATTAAATGTGAATTTCAATTTATAATTTGTAAATTTTGGAAATTTAAAATAAAAAATCATATTTGACTTGAAAAACTCATTTATTCATAATCTACATAAACCAAAATTAATCAATGAATGCGGATATTATGTGTAGATTTACATACAATATATTAAAAACTGAAACATTTATGAAGATCAACCATGTATGAATTCATTAAAAACTATCTCTTAATATTTCTACAATTTTATACAATATACATATTAATTACATTAAATTTAATTGTTTTACTTTTGATTAATCCCACCTTTATTGTGAAAAAGAGCTAACAAACAAACAATTGAAATAGGAAAATAATTTATAGGTTTTGTCAGATTTTAGTATGTTTTTAGTGAATATTCCAATTTTTTATGTTTTAATTATAAATGAGTGGTTGGTAGTTGTTTTTCATGGATTTAGGTTTGTTTTAGTTATTGCTGTATCTTTTGAATTTTGTAATTGTGAATGTGTAATTTTTCTGCGTCAATCTATTTCAGCTTAATTCTTCATGTTTTTTATTATTTTAGTTTGGTCTACTGTTGGAAGGAAGGATATAATGATATTTTAATTAAAATTTGTGTTTATGGTAGTTATTTTATAACCAATGATAAAAATAATTTTTTGAGTTCTTACGTCAGTTTTTATATAACTGATGTACTATAGGGATTTTTTACACTGGTTATTTTATAACAAAAATTAAAATCCACCATTGCAAATACTTTTCACTTTAGTTTAAAAATTACCAATGTAGAATAGTGTTTCTTATATCATTTAATGATTATATAATGTAAAAAGGCTTCAGGATCGTGCTTTTTCATGTCGATCATATAAAACCAATGTCATATATGATGATTTAAGATAGAAATTTAATATCAAATGTAAGAACACATAATCATAATTCCTTTTTTGTGTATATTATTTAATAACCTATGAAATATATTATTTTATACATCAATAAACAAATAATTGATATAAAATCACATTATCCTAAATCCATTTTCATGTCGCTTATATTAGAAACCCACATAATATAATAATTTTCTACATCTGGTATTTAATAACCAATGTAAATAATCTTTTCTATTCGAGATTTACATTGTTAATTTTTTAATCGATATTAAAGATAATATTTACAATGTCTCCTTTAGTAAAAAAAATATATTTACTAAGGTAAAATAATTTAAAAAACTGATGTGAAATATAACATTTGCACTAGTGTGGTCATACCTATTTATGTGTGATTATCCTATCTTTGATATTTGTGTGACTTATCCTTCATTTTACTTATTTTTTTGTGTGTTGCAGGACATGTAAATTTGTTTTCATATACCCAGATACTCAAGTGGTGCCTTGAGGTTGGTTGTATGAGGTTACCAAACCTAATGTTTTCTGAATTTCCCTAATTACAAGCATTACTACCCATATAGAGGGGAAATCAATGTAGATAACTATCAGATACTAAGATTCCATGGTGGTGCTATGGGGGTGGGAGTTACTCAATCCTGTGGATGAATACCCTTGATAACATTGTCCTTGCATCTTAATGGCAGATGTGGATACACCTATTGTAATGAAATCATAGTGTCTTTCTAGTGGATATCGGTCAAGGCTTCCAACGAACATAGTTCATCGGTGATTAAATGATAATAGAAACAAATATAGACTATATGAAATATACGATATTCCTATAACAAACACTAGAAGGGTGGAGTGTGCTCTATGACCTTTATGGAGGTACGTGTGTCCTTGTATTTCTTTCCCACAATGAGATGAAGTAGGTGGGGACTAGGTTCATGGTGGGTGGGTCAGCGCATGATGACTCATCACTTGTATGATTACTAAGCATTTATTATGTCATGATATGCACTATTATATATATTTTGTGCAATTATGGTAAGGATGCAATTTTTGTGTCCTACAGAGTCTTTTACTCACACTCTACTAGGGCATATCATTGGGCATGTAGATTTTCTGACTAGAGATCTAGAAAAGGGAAAGGCCCATATTGAAGATGGTTGAGCGGTATAGCATGGAGCTGGAAAATAGTGGAACCGAAACTATAGTACCCCATATAGAGTTGTTTATTTACTTTTTTTTATTTTTCTATTTTATACTCTGGACAAGCTTACAACTTTGGGAGATCTTATATGTATATCATTATCCGATTTCTGCATTTATTTTGATTTTTTGTTACGTGGTTAATCCATTTTCATCAATCCAATGACATGATACAGAGGGAATTGTCTCCATAAGGTTGGAATTCACACCCTCACTACTAGTAGGAAACCACTTGAGTATGTGAAGGCATGAATGGTGTTATATAGTGTTCCCTCTCGGATCTGGTGGTTCAGTTTAAGATGTTACATGTATGGTTTTCTTTTACATTTATCAGGGATGAAGTCAATTGGTGTACATTTCTTATCTCTCAATACTTGTTTCCTTTTAGAGGTTATTGTGTCCCATTTGTATACATGTTATAACCTCTATTCATGTCACCAATTATTAGCATATTTGTTCTGGGATTTGGGTTTTATTATATAACATCAATCGTTGTTGGACTAGGATGAGTACCTTTGGGGGTGTGGTCACGACAGAGTGGTATCAATAGTAAAGGTTGACTGATATGATAGAGTTTGGATTTATTAACAAGTGATTATTCAATTGATTGTTTGGGAAATAGTGTCAAATGTTTTACTAAGCAATGTAAAAAAGGGATATAATTTGAGACAATTTTATTTCAGAACCATTTGATACGATGTATAGAAGTTTACATTTACTATGCATACTAAATGATGTGTTACTGATTTTGGGGTAGAAAAAAATTGAGGGATCATCAATCATTCTTATTTGGTCATACATTTTAAATGGGTAGACCCTGGTATTAGTTTGGAATGTACATAAATAAAATAATTAATTAATTTATCTTAAATATTAAATATTCTATATTTGGAAGAATCTAACCATTTTTTATTTCGAAAATATGTCTCCAATATTATTCTCTCAGCATGTTCACAACTAATATTTTATGAAATACTTGTCATTGGATCATTGTGGAGTAAAGGTCAAGGATGAAAAAACATGGAGGAATTAGAGATAACTTTCATCTCAATCAACTATCAGAAAGAATTTGAGGTTTTATTGGTCATTGATATGTTGGGTAGATTAGTGGGAAAGTGGTGGATCATGTTTCTAAGGATTTATATTGAGTAAGAGATATAATGGGAGATATTCAAGGTCCAATTAGGAGAATAATTTATTTTATTTACAAAGAGGTCATCAATAATTTTTAGAAAATCCTACTAATTGGAAAGAGAGTTGCAGTGTGTTGGAGTTATGGATCCATTTCCATTTTCTCATACAATATGCTTCAGATCATTTTCAAGATTAGGAGGTAATGGTTAGACATTTAAATATGTATATCCATCAAGAGATAATGTTTAAGGCCACCTATTTGTTCTACCAATATATCACAATGTTTTTCTAAAATTATAGGCCATATAGTTGATGTTGTCTAGAATATAAGAAATTTGTGAGGGAAGTCATAATGATTCCACGTATAAAAGAGATTGATTCTGGGGTTTCCAATCTCCATGACATAATGAATTTCAAATTTCATGGGTAGGTCAGATCTCTCAACACCTCTCTTCTACAATAGTAGGGGGCCTCATTACATTTCCATGAGATCATAAACATGTTTTTATTATAGACGGAATGGTTGGTAATAACTGGTGTTCCCAATAATTTAATATAAGTAACATTCAATAGGTTTTTTCACTTCATGTTCCACCACTATGTATATTTAATTCAAGACATCAATTGTAGGATGCTCCAATATATGATCAACAAAGAGGAGATGGGGTTGGTAGAGGATGTCCATATTTTTATTTCTCTTCCAAACTGAGAATATTATGATTAACGATGTCTAGTTTAATAGCGGTGGAGATGTTAGGGATCATTTTTTAGTCATATTAATGATTTGGTTTTTGTATTACATGGTGATAAGAACTTCATTTGTTAGACCATTATCATATTTTCTACATGGGATCATTCCATGATTGATTCAATAGATATTCACTAATTCGTATTAACACCCCTTATCTCTGCATTGGGGCATGTGGTGTAGATACTTCCATAACCATTAGTATTTACAGTGTATATTGGAGAAAAAAAATACTTTTTTATATATGTATATACTTAAGATGTTGATTGGGATACACCTCTCTTTGTGATACTATCTATATTTTTGGATACATCTTAATGATATCATTCATGGATTTAACAATAATAACTTCATGAATGATATTGTGGGTTTCAATATGAGAAATATTATGTTCCATGATTTTGATGGGGATTATTTCATTTCCATTGGATGGAAATTCTAATTGATGGTTTGGAGGTGTGTTTCATCATTGTATTTCTTGATACTCTGGATGTTGTTGAATTTATGAGAGTTTCAGGTAATGGTATTTTCCAAGAAGATTACCATATTGTTTTTCCTGAAACTGTTGTGGTTTTACCCATTTAAGAGAGAATATATATTATGATAGAGAAACATTCAAGAATTTATCCTACCATGATTTTTCCATTCATGATGGTGCCTTCTGAGTTTTGAGAGTTATGGGTGCTCCTTGATGATCTATTGTCATGTGGTTTTCTTTGGAAATATGTATAACCAAATGCTGAATGAATCTTGTTCATAAAGAATTATGATTCCAGTCCACATATTTGTATAAATTTTAATCACCTGACTTAGGCTACAGTAATAAACCACATTCACCTTCCTTTTATTTTTTTATTCAATCATCTGAAAGTATCTAGTTTTTTTGTAGTGATCAATCTTCAGTTATGATTCCATCTATTTGTAGTGAAATATGTGGATATTCTAAATAATGAATTATGATGTTGATATTAGAATTATGATATCATTATTACTTTTCTAGATGTGATTAATAGTTAATATTTTATGTTGGGTTCATGGAATATAATCATTTGTGAATTCCTATAATAGTTCATTATGGTTTTCCATGTAGAAATCCTTGTGTACACTGTTTCATAGGATGAAAATTCAGAGCATTTGAATTCCATAATTCTAGTTCATGGTCATCAGTAGCTATTATATACGTTGTTAAATAGTGATCTCTAGGATCATGAGGTTAATTTTTTGGAGCATTTGGTATGCTTGAAAAGAGTAAATTTGGGTCCTTGGATGATTGAGGTAGTAATTTCTTGAGAATCCCCGAAGATTTACATAGAGGTTTGTAGTATCATTTTTCAAGAGTGAAATTGTAGGAGGATCATAGCCGATTTATCATGGGGTTTGAATCCTTTGATATCATTGACCAAAAAGGATCATGTTTTCTTGTTGACTGATCAGTGTTAGTAATCTTCCTTGTATATGAATCATATAATTGTTGGTTCTTTATTTATACTTTTTCAAAAGGGGGAATTTCATTTCAAGATTCTCTACCATACAAAGAATCTTTTTTGGGGGTTTTTATGATTATGTTGATATAAGTTGCCTCTTATTGTTCATATAGTCAAGACCCAACTAGTATAATTGTACCACTAATGATCTTGAGTTAGATGTATTTTTTTCATTAAATTGAATGGGATTTTATCTCATCAAATAGATTTTTTTTGTTTTTACAAATTGTAAGATCCTAAGAAATTTCTTCTCCAAACACGAAATAAGCTTTCAAAAACGAATAAAGAGAGAAGTTAGGGTGACTATGAATTGAAAAAATGATATACTCTAAAAATGGATAATTTTTTGATGATTTATTTAGTAGTAGGTTTCACACTGGTTTCATTCAAAAATATAGAGACACTTGAATTACGGATTAAATATTATGAATGTATCATGATATTGGAAGAGTTAGTGGAAAAAATCATATTTTTATTAATAAATTCCAATCATATTTTGTTTAGTTGGTGGAGGAGTGAAAAATATAAGAATATTATTAGTGTTATGGATTGACTCAATTGTCTTTGGTGATTCCACAAATGGTTGGTATGAAGATGATTATCATTGGGTGTTATTTCAGATAAGTATTTTTAAACATTTGGATATATGTGTGATTGTTCTCCATAAGATTTATGTCTCAAAATTGGTGGTAAATCATGGTGTGAAAAATATATATTGTGATTTGATATATAATAGTTGGTGTCTGAAGTCATTTCTTTCTTTTACAAAGTTTCTATTATAATGGTTTTTCTTCTATACATTTAAGGCAGAGAACTGTGTTATTAATAGTTTTCACCTTTAATTGGATGCTTAATTTGGTATATATGAGGAATACTGGAATACATTAAGTTATAGTTTCTCTTCATATGCAGGATGTGATGTTTATATATGGGTGATAGTGGATATTTTGATAACATTATTCTACTTTATTCAGAATAGGGAATGAATATCTATAGAAGATTTATTGAGGAAGAACTTTCAGGTGGTGGGGAGACTCCACAACATCTAAATGATAATTATCTTTTATGTGGATCCTCATTTTACCTCATTAGTGTGGAGAGGTAGTTAGATTATATAGATTTTAATTTTGACTTAGAACATTTTATTTATCCATATATGGATCCTCATATAGTGTGGATTATCCAAACTCATGATGACGTGTTTCCCCCTTCTATCATATATTTTTGGGTTTCATGGATGTGGAACCTTCCCTTCATCGAGTTTTAAAAAAAAGTATCCACTACATAATTTCAGGGAAAATATTTAAATATTTGGGCGAACAATCTTTCCAATCTTTATCTGTGGTACTATTCTAAGAGACTTAGAAATTCATTGGCTGAAACTATTTAAAATCAAAAACTAATTGGTTTGTGTGATTCTTGAGATGATTAATTGTGTTATAGAAGTTATAATTCATATACGAGTATTGAGGATGCACCCGTAAACATTAAATAATCTTGAAATAAGTTAATATTTCACATTTAGAATCTTTTCAGGTTTATAGTTTTATAGAATTAGGTTGTAACGATTACATTGCATCTCAAAAATAACAATGTAGACACTTTTACTCTATCCAATTTTTTATAAATAATAAACCAACATAAATAAAACTGGAGTTCTTTTCTTGATATAATTCTTTTTGAATTATTCTTTTCAATTACACATCCTTATACCATATGAAAGTCATTTCATAACCTTGGGATTAGCATAAAAATCTTAGAAAGAGTTATAAAATATTGAAAGATTACACTAGTCCATAAATACATTCAAATCAATGAAATCATACTTTTCAATCATTAACACACCACACAAAATAATAGGTTTTATAAATAACACATAGAAATCCTAAATCATTAAGGTAGCTTATTGCATCCATAAAATAATTTTGTTTTATCATTTACTGCTATGTACAGAGTTACATTTGGAATAACTATTACAATATATTCCCTAAATCTCATTGGAGAAACATTTATGTTTACCTCTATAACGATACCCAATGAATTAGAGCTCTACCTCAGGACCACTCACCCTAGGTTAATCACAAAACCACTTGTACTCATAAAAAATGCCCAATAACCATAAAATAATCATAACACATGAAAAAGAATAAATTAAAGAAAATATTTTCACATTTCAATCACAATATATCATTTCATGATATATAAATAACCAATCCAATTTGAAAGATACAATTAAAACATATAAAAAGAATATTTTGGAATCAATTTATCCCATATAAAATAGAAAATTTTAATGTAATTAACATTTTAAAACATTAATTTAAATATATATTAATTCTTTAATCCATTTTACAATCAAAAACATTAATGAGAATGTTTTCTAAAAATTAAACCTCCAAATGTTTTAAAACTGTGTTTTAGTGAAAGAGACTCATAACACATGAGAAACACTCTAATAAAAATAATTATAGAAGAACATCAAAAAAACATAATATCATGAGAATAATGATATTAATGATATAATATTTCAAAGGTTAGTATATACACCTCATAGAATAATAAAGGTTCACAATATCAATATATGCCTCATTGAAAGGAAATTGAGACGTATCCCATTATAAAAATAATTTTAAAAATAAAATAGATTGATTATGTGTATTCAATATTGGTAAAAATATGTAATGTAAAAATAATAGTTATGAAATCCAATTTTATTTATCAAATAATAATATCATAACCAAATCATGATGTAGAAGATCAACCCAAAGAATGGAAATTGGGTTAAGAAGTCCCCTTACTGAAATTCGACAACCTAACAACGTCACTTTAAAAATAATATATTAATTGATGAGATTAAAAGGGTATATCAAAACATGAAACTAAAATTTATAATTATAAGGATATAGAATAACATATACCAACAAAAGAAAATATAAATTTAAAATACATAACATAAAAAAAGTCTTTCATTAGATAAGGAGAGTGAATGGTTTCCTTAACGATTTGGTAACTTACAAAACATACACCACAGGAAATAAGGATCATATAATTAAGACATATATAACAAACAATTAAATTACATTACATATTAATACAATCATGGGTTGTACATACATCTCGCAAAAGGAAATAGTGTAAAATATAGTATGAATCTCATAGCAATAAAAATTGAGATGAAAACCCCTTACCTTGTGTCCAACTTGACTCATTCATTCTTTAATCTCCCGAATAATAAAACAAATATAATTTCCATTTTCTTAAGAAAATTTCCCAAATTTATTATCCATTTTATATTACTTATTACCACATTCTAAATATTACATAATCCTTTACGTTAATAATTGTCATTTTGTCGATATTTGGTACTTGAGTCAAAAATGAAGTTCATATATTTACAAGTTGTCCATGAGGTCAAAAGTACATTATATATAACATTTATTAATTATATAAATTTCATATATATCATATATATCAATTACATATATGTATTTATATTATTACGTATCATTTGTGGAAAATAAATGAAATGCACCCTTCATGGAAACTGTAAGTCATACGTACGCATGAACGCTACTTTCATTTCTATTTCATATTTTAATGGAATGAAAACATAATTATATATATTTATATTATAATTACAGTATAATTTCATATATAATTTTATTAAATTCATCATTTATATGTCCCAAGTTTGGAATGAACGAGTCACATCACTTTGAGGGGGCAGTTGTCCGCACTTCCTCAAATGAAATTATCATATATAACCAACAATGAAACCATAAAGGTATTCAATAAAATAAAAAAACAGAAGTATATAGACAATATAAATATTATATATATCACATATTAATAAAGTTCCATCATAATTTCCACTATAATAGGCGGTAGGAGAAGATTGAACAATTATTGTTTCATGATAAAGTAGTTCGCCATCCAAAGAAACAATATTTCGTATCCATTTGATAGTGGTTTCTGGAAGTTTAGTTTTAATTCTTCTAAAAAACATCCTAGTATATTTATGATACTTGTATTGTTATAAATGATTGGAATAAAGTGTTTTTTTCGGTTGAATAAGGAAAAAAAATGAATAGAATTTTGAAGAAGACGTTACCTTTAAATCTGGTAACTCCCTTTGGTTTTAACCAAAAGACTTTCTTGAATATACAACAACATAATGGAAGGATTATAAGAGTAAGAGAGGGATTTTGGTAGATTCTCGGAGTAGTGTTTGGACTAGAGAAGGGGCTTGAGAGGTGTGAGTAATGGGTATGATGTGGTGGCCTTTTATAAGATGGTGGAGGGTCTCTTTAGGAATGTTTGAAAGTATTATTTTATTATAGATTTATTTTCAGTTTCCAAAGGATTGAAAATTATTAAATTTTAATACGAGGTAAATAAAATACAAAATAAAATCATCTAATAACAATTTTATTGGTTTTGGATATTTTTTAATCCCACTCTTTTTTGTTTAACTTTTTGTTAACTTATTTAACTTTTACCATGTCCTCTTATATATTCTTACTATATAGTTAATGTATTTAATATTAAATGAAAATAGACCCAAAATAGATCATTTATAACATTTTTAAGATAATTTATGTCATTTTTGGGAATCATGTATTTTTAGGATTATTTTATTATTTTATAAAATATTAATTTTTTAAAAAACTCAATTATGTCCATTTATAAATAATTTATAACACGAATTTTAATCAAAATCTATAGAAACATTATTATTTCCAAAAAACATAATTAATTCAAAGATAACAGGTCATTATTATCCCCCAAATTCGTGGATGTCATAAAAATGTTTCGAAGTAAAATTATTGTTATATTTATAATATCATCTATCTGAATCCTTTATTAATGACATAATTACTACATCACCATTTTGTAATAATTAAATTTATTTATGTAATGTTTAAAAATAATAAACAAAATATTTTGATGTCAGAAATATATTTAGATCTCTAATTTATATTTATATTCAACGATATAACTTATATAACCTAATATAAAAATTGTTTTAGTAAAAGATTCAGGTTTATGTAATTTTTGTTCTTACTTTAAATTAATTAATACAATCTATCATTATAACTTCCAAGTTTCTCTATGGGGTCCCAAAATCGACACAAGGATGACATTGGTCGTACATACCTTATCAAATACATTTAGAACAAGTGTATGGTCAATTAAATATTATTATAATATTAATTTTCACCCTTATTTACCTGATTTAATCTTAAACCATGTTAATAAAATATTTCCATTTTTTTCATAATGTCTAAAAATAAAAGTCACGTATTTACCCAATTTCAAAATCCTGATTCCAAATATTTAATCCATTTTTTCAAATTCATAACACTAATGGATTAGAAATTAATTTTAAATTAATTCTCATAGTCAAAACCAAAAAACGTGTTTTTAAGAAACAATAACTGTCAAAAGATTGGCACTTGTTTATGTTCAATTTAAAAGTAATTTTTATTACAAAGACCAAAATTGGATTAAATGGTAAAAATATTATCTAATAACACATTAAAACCAATTAAAATAATAATCTAACTATATAATCAAATTAGATGAAATGGAAATTTTGATTTTAAATGCAGTATTTTTTACTATTCATTAAAAAAATTAACATTATTAGAAAAATACCAAAAAATGATAAAAATTAAATTTTGATGTCCTGATTCCAAAGAAGAATATTTTTATTTCATTTAGAATATATAAAAGTGATAGAAACTATATTTAAAAATGGATCTCCATCAAAAGGTGGTAAATCGACCTTTTAAAGAATATTATAATGTTTATGCTTCAAATTGGATTCATTCAAATTTTAAGCCTCTAAATTTTATTGGATAAATGAAATTATATTTAGCAAAAATGTAAAAATATATTTTAGTTAGTTGTGTTCATTCACTCTAATACAACGGTTATTCATTAACTACCATTTAAAATCATATTATTTTATTATTTTTCACTATGAGTCAACCTTGTGTGAAAATGAGATTTCGGGGAAACTCATTGTTGCGTGTTGGGTACACCATCGAACATATAATCCCATTTAAAGTAAAATATTTTTTAATTAACCAATTTTAATAAATATGATAATTTCATATTCTTTATTTATCTTGGATGTTACATCCCTCCCCCCTTTTGGGAATTACATCCTCACAATTTTACAATTGGGCTATGAAAAAACATTAAAAGTCCCAAATTAGAAAAAAGATTCCACAAAACTATCACATTAAAATTATGAAATATAAGTGCAAAGGTCACATGAGATATCACATATTAGGATTCAATGTATGAAAACAAGGAATTAGAGGAGAAACTAAGTGTAATTTATGATGGAGAGTGATAGAAAACAGGACTAGGAGAAAGTTAACCACAAGAAAACCCCAAACATGTGATAGGTTAAATAGTCTTTGATTCCCTAGTAGGAAAAGTTAATGAACAACATATTTTTTGATTTATGTACCCTTTTATAAATTTGTAGAATTTTTTTATGATATTAAATAAGAACATAATTAAAAATACTTACTTTTCAAGTGGAGCTTCATCCTTTATTAAGTTTCTACCAAAAACCCTTATTTTCTCCAAATGATGAGTATTAAAGATGACTTGGTCACACCGGATGTGCTAGAATCAACTTCTAGAGAATAATATAATCCCCAAAAGATGAACAATATATTTTCCATATATTTAGTCATTAACGGAATACAAAATAGTTAGTACAAGATCAGATAATCCCCAAGAAAATGGTAATACATTAAAAAAAAGAAATACTACTCTTAATATCCAAAATTGATCAAATGTTACACAATGTTCAATAAATACCATTCAATAAACAATTTTCCGTTAAATTAATCAATATAATCCAAACTAAGATTGAAACCCAAAAATCAGAAGAAATTAATCACATAGTCTTCCACAAAAATCTTAATATTTATCTCTAAATTAGAATGACTACTCTTAATGTCTCATACTAAAGTGTAATTATCCTAATAACATATTCTGTATGATAAGTTATTCATTTCCATAAATAACCCAAATCACCATATGTCCTCAATAAAAACATATATTCTTAAAAACGAAAATTTTAAACCATTACTCCACAAATGGGATACCATAGAATTATATTTTTGTAAAAAAATGTGTTCCCAAAATTGATAGCATCTTCAAAAATAAACATTATCACATAATCAATAAATAATTTTCCTATACTAAGGATATCCATTTGATAAAACATAAGTTCCCAAAATCAACTTATTCGTGATCCATAAAATCATTTATCCAAAAAGAATTAGTCATTCTAACGAGGTACTTCACAAAGTTTTATGGTAGGTGACAAATCCAAAATTCAAATTGGTTGTGTGTTCGATTCTAGTAGCTTTGTCCGACCCGAAGGGTTGTCACACTGTATTATTGTTTCACTTTTTTAAAAAAAAATAAGAAACAAACCTTACCTTATTTAACATCAATGGTTGTCTTCTACCTCTCATTTTCATCCAAACTCATAATAAACTCAATATATTAATTCATAAAGTCTTATTGACACATTTTTACCTCTCTAAAATAACACTCTTCCCAGAGAAATATCATTGTACCTTGATCAAGGTGTCCACCTGGTTTAATCATCATCTTGATAATGTAGATTGATGTTCCAGGAATTTCAACAATGCTATAGAGATCAATTAAATTAATTTGTTTCCTTTATCAAAATACACCTTCTATAACATGGGTCATATGGGTGTTCATAGAAAAATAGTTTCAGAAAATAAACATGTATGACATATAATTTCAAAACATATGATAAAACATTCATTCTTTAAAATACTTTGATCAAGTTTGAGTTAAAACATTCAATCGGTGTTCCTCTAAAAATTCCTTAAGTATGTGTTGAAATACAATAATTTAATAGAAAATATTAATAAGATTCACAAGGGTATCCTTCTTTATCACCCTTTTCAAAATCATAATATACTTCAAAATATTGTGATAATGTAAAAAATTTGAAAATGCCATTATAATATTTTCCATTCTTGAAAACATGAAAATATTGAGAAAATAATATTTCATTAAATAAAACCCATGAACCATGATGCTATTGAGGTATAGTAGAGAAGTTTTGTATCTCAAACCATTTCTTGTGAGTGAGTTGTATGTTAGAAAATTTTTCCGAGTGTTATGGACGTGACGTTGCAATAATTATTGCTAGAAAGTCATCTAGAAGATATAGGGATTTCGTTTGAGATCTTCCATAAATTTGTAACATAAATTCCTTGATCTAAAAAAGTTATAAAATAAGGATATATCTTAAAGTGTCGACCTAGAGACTAAACATGTGTTCAATGAAACCTCGTATTCCCTAAAGTTGTCTTAACTGACATTTGATTCCAACTTTAAGGCCCCACCCATAAACATTATATATTCTTGAAATAATTTAATAATTCAAATTGAGGATCTTTTTAGGTTTAGAGTCTTATAGAATTAGGTCATAAAAATTACCTTACATCTCAAAAATAACAAAGTGGACACTTCTACTCTATTGAAATTTTCCCCACAAATAAAACTCTATAAATAAAACAATATATGTTTTCTTGATATAACTCTTCTAGAATTATACCTTTCTATTACACTTCCTTATACCCTGTGAAAAAACATTTCAAAAACATGGGATGAGAATAAAAAGATTATTATGGTTTATTAAATAAAGAAATAAAATATACATCCATCAAAACATACAAATCAATGAAATGATACTTTTCAATATTTAACATACCACACAAAATCATAGGTTTCATGGATATCATATAGAAATCATATATAATAATGGTAACTTGTGGAATCCATAACATAATTAAATATTATTTTTTATAGCTACATAGGTGGTAACATTTGGAATACCCATCATAATATAATCCTGAAATCCCTTAGGAGAAACGTTTATGTTCACCACAGTCACGTTACCCAATGCAATGGAGTGCTATCTCGGGCTCACCCACTATAGGTTTATCATGGAACCTACATTATGAATAAATAATTCCCAAGAACCATAACATAAAAATATCACATGAACAAGAAGAAAATAAAGATAAAATTTCCACATTTCAATCACAATGTGTCATTTCATGATATTGAAATAACCAATCCAATTTTAAAGAGACATTTATAAAATTTTAAAATAATATTTATGAATCAAAGAATATCATACCTCTTTGAAAGATTGAATGTAATTAAAATTTTAAAAAATTAATTTAAACATTAATAAATTTTTAAAACCATTTTACAAATATTAACTTCAGTGATAATAATTTTATAAAAATTAATCTCCAAATTTTTTTAAATGATGTTTTAGTGAAAGAGTCTCTTAACACTTGAGAAAAACAACAACAACAATAATTATATAATAAAATCAAACAAAGAAAATAATATCATGAGAATAAGGATATTCATGATATAATATGTCAAATGTTAGTATATGCAACTTATAGGATAATAAAGGTTCACAATATCAATATATGCCTCAATGAAAAGAGATTGATATATATCTCCTAATAAAGTTCATTTTGTAAACAAAATATATCGATTGTGTGTTTCCACTATAAGTTCACATAAGTAATGAATAAAAAAGACACTAAATACCAATTTATTTATCACATAATCATTGTATGACATAATCAAGAAGTATAATATCAACCATAAGAATGGAAATTGGGTTAAGAAGTTCCCTTAATGAAATTCGACAGCCTAACGGCGTCGCATTAAAATTCACTAAATGAGATGATCAGTGAAAATAGGGAATATAATCACATGGAGATAACATTTACCACAAAAATTATATATAAGAAAATATCCCAACATATGAAAATGTAAATTTAAAATACATAACTTAAAAAAAGATGAATCTCATGGGAATAAAAAGTGCTATGAAAACCCCTTACCTCAAGTCCAACTTGACTCATTAATTAATTAATATCCTGAATAATAAACTAAATATAATTTTAAATTTTTCAAAAACCTTTTTAAAATTTATTAAACCTATTATATTACTGATTACCAAGTTAAAAACATTACATAATCATTTATGATTTTTTTGGTCATTTTGTCGATATTTAGTAGTTGGGTCAAAATTGAACTTATTATAATTACAAGTTGTCCATGTGGTAAATATTACATTATATATTGTATTATATTAGTTATTTAGATATCACATATTTCATATATATCTAATATATATTTTTATTTATAACATAACATAAAATTTGTAGAAAAAAATGAAATGCATCGTTCATGGAGACGGTATGTCGTGCGTACACATGCAGGCTACATTAATTTTTATTTTTTATTTTAATTGAATGAAAAAATAATTATACATAGGTATAATATAATTCCAGTATAATATCATACATATAATTCCATTGAAGACATCCTTTATATGTCCCATGTATGGCATGAATGAGTCATATCACTTTGTAGGGGATGTAGTCTGCAATTCCTCAAATTAAATTATCATATTTACCCATTATGGAAACCATAAAGGAATGATATAAAATAAAATAAATAATTATAAAGGTAATATAAAAATAATATATATCACATATAAATATTGTACCATCTATATTGCCGCCTTAAGTGGTGGAAGTAGAATATTAAAAAATCATAGTTTTGTGAGGCAGTAGTTCGTCGTCCACAGAAATAGTATGTTCGTATACATTAGATAGTGGTGTGTGGAATTATAGTACAAATAAATCTCATAAAAACATCCCAGTATAATGAGGATACTAGTTGTTTTATAAAATAATGGAATAATGAATGTTTATGGGGCTGGATAAAGAAAATAAAAGAAAATAACTTCAGAGAAGGTGTAACCTTTAAATAGGGTAACTCTTTTTGGTTTGAACAAAAAAAATTATTGGATTTTCTTTATAATAGGGGAATTATTCTAGGAGGAAAATATGGATGATGGAATCTTCCTAGAGTAATGTTTGGTTGTTCCAAGGGGCTTGAGAGTTGTGAGTAATGGGTAAGGGGTGGTGGCCTTTTATCAGAGGGTGGAGGGGCTCTTTAGAGAGGATTGAAAGTATTATTTTGTTATATAATGATTTTCCTTTTCCAAAGATCCAAATAATATTTATGTATAATATAAGGTACATATAAGTCAAAATAGAATCATCCAATAATAATTTTATAGTTTTTTGCTATTTTCCAATCCTTATCTTTTTTGTCTAACCCTTTGTTAACTTATTTAACATTTTCCATATACTCATAAATATTCATACTATATGGTTAATATATTTACAATAAATTCCAAGAGACCCAATATGGGACCTTTATGAAATTTTAAAAATTAGTTCAGTCATTTTTTAGAATATTAGATTTCTAGGATTATTTTATTTATTATAAAAATATTAATGGTCTTAAAAACACTATTATGTCAATTTATAAACTCTTTATATTAGGACTTTTAAACAATTCTACAAAAACATTATTATTTCCCAAAAAATTATTATTTCAAAGATAAAATGTCATTATTATCCCTAAAATTTCTATATTTCATAAAAAGTTTGAAAATAAGTTTATTTTACTATTTATAATATCAATTATTTGAATCCTTTATTAATGATGTAATTACTTCCTATACATTATGTCATAATTAAATTTTTTTATTTAATGTATAAAACATATAAATAAAATATCATTATTTAGTAAACAGATTTATCTTTACAAATATATTCATAGTATATGATATAACTTATATAACCAGAAATATAATTTGTTTTATTTAAAGGGTTCATGTTATTGTTATTTTTGACCTTACTTTAAATTAATTAATATAAATTTTCATTATCACTACCATGAGGGTCCATGGGGTCCTAAAAGAGACCTAGGGATGAACATGGTCAGAACTACCTCATTAAATATGGTTATAAACAGTGTATGGGTAATTTAATGTTATAATAATATTATTTTTCAAATTTATTTACCATATTTTCCTTTTAACCATGGTAAATAAAATAATTACTGAATTAAATATTCAAAATGTATATAAATAATAGTTACCTATTTACACAATTTATACCTCCTAATTAAATATATTTAATCCATTAATCCAAATTCAAAACAAAATAGTTTCATAAAATAATTTAAAATTAATTTCAATTGTCAAAACCAAAATGTGTGCTTTTAAGAAAAAAAAATTGTAAAAAATATTGACACTTGTTTATGTTCAATTTCAAATTAAAATTAATATAAATGGTGAAAATTGGATTAAAATGTAGTAATATAGTCTAATTAAACTCTGAAACAATTTAAAACAAAAATATAACTATATAAATAAATTAGATGAAAAGGCTATTTTGAATTAAAATATAGTATTTTTCAGTATTTATTAAAAGATGAACATTATCTGAAAAATTCCAAACTTTCATCCAAAGTAAATTTTGATATTACAATTCTAAATAATAATATTATTTTTTTCATTTTTAAATATAAATGTTAAAAAATTGATTTAAGAAGGGTTCTCCATCAAAAGGCGGTAAATTGTCCTTTTAAAGAATATTAGAGTGTTTCTGCTTAAAATTTGAATCATTCACATTTTAATTCCATAACTTTTATTGGATAAATGAAAAAATATTTATCAATCTTGTATAATAATATTGTAGTTAGTTATTTTCATTCTATTTAATAGAACTACTAGTCTCTAACTACCGTTTAAAATAATATTATATTATTATTTTTCAGTATAACTCAGCCTTGTGTGAAAAATGAGATTTTGGTAAAACCCATTGTTGTGTGTTGGTATTCCATCAAACATAAAATCCCCTTTAAAGTAATATTACTATTTCCTTCATAAATATAAATAAATATGAAAATTTCATATTCATTATTTACTTTGGATGTTACACGAATCAATGGAGGAGAGCTCTAGAGTTTGACTTTGGAGACCATGTGTTCTTGATGGTGACTAATCGTTATTGGAAGTAATGTTTTGGTCATGGGAGTAAGATTCTCCCCATTTTAGTAGTCCCATTTAGGTGTTTTCTTATATGTGTAAAAACATGTTTTATACCTTGATGATGACTAAAATAACATTTATTAAGGTCATATCAACATTGGAAATGATGTAACTTTTGAGGAGTGTCTTAAACATAACCAAGACCACTAGTAGATAGTGTGGTGTGGGTGTTAATTTAAAATATTTCACGTCTTCTACAAGCATGTGTGTTTATAGAGGAGATATTGTTGAATTTTTTTATAAATATTCTCTCTAAAGGCAGAGATTTTTGTTTATATATTCTCTTTTACCATTTTTTATTTTTAGCAGTAGACACTTTGTTGTTTTGAAAAGGTTTTATCTTTGAGGTTTTGTTTATGAACATGATTTTTTTTAATATATATCTCCATTGAGAGAGTTTTTAGGATATTTTTGTTGACGTCACTTGGTTTTATCAAATTTCTTCTATGTTGGGTGGTTTAGCTCTTGTGATGGAGTGATTCATGAGAGGTATCACATGAGGTGATTGTGTAAACCAAACATTTCCCATCATTTTCTTCGATATTTGGTTTTAATTTCCCAAGGATGAGAATATGTTAAGAGGTATGTTATGTAACCATACATATCATAGTAGCATATTCAATTCTATACTTTTGTTGTTGGTTGTTCCCAGAAAGGGCTCTGAGGGGATATGGGGACTCTGGGGTTGACTACTTCCAGTTTTGAATGTATGTTGTTTGGAGTATTTGGGGTAACCATATGTCTGATAACTATATGAAGATATTATATCTATTGTGTAGGTCCGTGTGAGGAGGATTTTGGAGTAATAATAATTTTTTTTGTTTCTACACAATGGGGTGTCAATTTTTGTTACATGATATTAGGAGTAGAGTTTGTTTTTTTTTGCCTTTTTTAATTCGCTTATATTATAATAGTTAGGATGTAGGGTAGACACTGTTTTATCAATAGTGTTTTTAGCATAGTTGACCACTCAAAAACATGGTCTTATTCCTAAAATATATGAACTTTTTTGGAGTAATCCATGTTCCTCATATGAAATATTTACCAAAGACACTATGGTGTGTTCCCTCAAATTATGTTTTAGTCCAAAAACTTCACAAAAGTTCTACAACATGATGTCTAAGGATGAGTCATGGCTTTTAAAATTCAAGAATACAAATAAATACCCAAACGTTCCCAAAAACATCTTTCTAAAGAAATTATCTCTCAAACCATACTCATATAAGGGATATTTTTCAAGGATTTTTATTTCTATTTTGATCAGATTCAACCCACACACTCTAGAGAACTATCAGTGGTGTTCCAAGGCTTGTAATTTATATTTTATTTCTATTTATTCATGATTCAATATTCTTTCTTAATATTATAATTATCATGATTTATTTCTTAATATCATTAATTATTATGGATTTCCTTTTATTCATTTTCTCTTGGTTTTGGTGAAACATTATTTTGGTGCTGTAGATTCCTTATAAGTGGGGTCATAATAAATCTTGCTTTTTGTTCTGATCCCATATGATAAAATTGAATCCATGTGGTATAGGATTTAATACATCTCCTTCTATTGTATTTTCAATTATATATTTATCATTATTTCATCCATTAGGTAGTTCTAGAAGTACCCTATAAAAATATTTAAATTTCATAATGAAATATGTGGCTTATGGTAGTAGCAATCTCATGTATTCTTCCTCCATGTAATTTTTTTTCCTCTTAAATTAAAATATATTTTTCTATCTATGTTAATGATAAATTTACCATTTATTTTTTTCTTTGGATTATCTTGATATTTCTATAGAAAGAATTTTTAGAATTTAAAGTCAGTAATGGTTTGGTTAGATAATTAATTAAATATACATGAGTGAGCCTATTTTAATATAAAGGTTTAATGACTAGTATTTAGGGCCTAAATTCTTTATTGGTTGTGATGCTGTTTTTATATCTTTAATTTTTCTCTATATGTTATCCCTTCTCTGTAATGTTCTGTCATATAGAGAATTGTTTTTAATATTCTTCCGAATAGACGAATGGTCAAATTTCTTATTTATCTATATTAATTTCCCCCATTGCTTGATGGAACTCGTTCCTTTTGGTTATGAATCTTATAATGGTAGAATATGATTATTCATAGAGTACATAAAAGTATGGAATAATTATGATAATTCTAAAAAAATATATTTTCACCTATGGGTTGGTTATTTTTCTAATGAAATTGTGGATAGTAATACGAATCCATCGGTTCAGTTGTATTATTCCATGTTGGAATGCAGATATCTATAAGGTTAATAAAATTCCATAAGAATAAATTTAATTAATGGATACGAAAATAATTAACATGAAGTGGAATCTTAAAATATATGAATTAATTTATTAGATGTATTCATAAATTCTTATGTATAGGATATCTAGTTCATAGTGGCGGGAAATAGATGTTTGATATATGATAGTTTATGTTTAGTCTAACAAAATTTTATTTCTCATAATTGGTTTTTAGACAATATTTTATCATCTATTATTTGTGAACTCATACGTTATTTGGCCCATTTCAGTTGGGTTACTAACACCAATTTGACAATAGTAGGTTGAATTCCCTAACATCTTTATTAGAAAGGGATAGACGGATGACTACCCCATCTTACATGTTATCTTCATCAGGTAGTATTATGTTCTAGAATGCATTGTGCTAGTATTTCCACATATTTGTATATAAAGGTATATAAAGGGTTTTTTTTCATACACATATTTTTGGAAATATAGTATCCAAATGGTTGTTATAGTTATGTTATGTATAGTTGGGGATGTATTAGGTATAAAACATAATGTATGGGTTGCAATGGATTGAGGTATAAATGTAGATGTATAATACAAAATTTTCATGATATGATGGATCTTGGAAACTGATCAGTTATAATGTAGTTATGTGGATGGGATGATGAGATGATTTGATTTATGAGGTGATTCTAGTGATACATTATCTTAGTTGTATCTGTGATGGATTTCTTGTCTGAGATATGGATTATGACGCGCGATGTTAGGGAACATTAGTAATATTTAAGAGAAATGTGTACAATATACCCTTATATTACTAACATGACATATTATCTCTTATATTCATTTCATTGAGAATGATTTATATAGTGATGTGGGTAACTTAGTATACCTATTTATGTGGATAATTACTATACCATAATGTTCACTAGTATTTTTATGATTTTCTTGTTGTTTTCATGAGTGTATTTGAGGAGAATCCGATAATGTATACATGTTATGCTCACCCTATGAATATATAATATAATTTTCATATCAGGAGGATTATAGTTGGAGATCAGGCTTGATATTACAAGCTAGTGGATGTTTAGTATATCATTGGGAATCATGTTCACTACCTAAGTAATATTTTGGTATATATAGTTTATTTCTAGTTGTATTAGTTTTTTATGACATTATTAAAATTTTTTTGGGATTTAATAAAGTTTATTTGACAATGATATTGTTGGATTACTTATCTAACCGTTCATTTCTCATATTCTTCATAGAGGTTAATGTCTATCATTTTTCTGTATGTTAAACACTTGGTACATGTCACCAACCCATGAATTATTGGAGGTTGGATTTAGGCTTCATTATTTCAATAATATTATTTTTGAACCATGATGGGTTCTTTTTTTGGAGGGTTGTTAACATAGTACGCTTTTAATAATTTTTTTAGAACAATATATTACAAATATATTAACTTATTATACATAATTTTTATTTTTCTTTGTATGAAATTTTTATTATTTATTTCATACAAGCATAATGAAGATGAGAAAGATTATGAAAATTTTGATACAATTTAATGATTTTCAGATTATTGATGTTATGTTAATTTATATTCTGAAACAAATTATCATTCCACATTCACTTAATATATTTCTCAACAAAGACACATGAGGATGAAATTAGTGACACGCTTATTTCAACAGTTTTTAATCAATAATGAAAAATAATTAATAAAATTTTTAGATATTATTATTACTATTAAATAATAATTAATAAGTATTGACTAAATTATTATGAAATATGATTAATATTATATTATATTTCATCATTATTAATTACATTAAAATTTCTGCATTGTTCCTGTAGGTGGTAAAACTGTCAAAAAAGGGTTTTATAACATTTTATAGAATTTGAATATGTTAGTGTGTAATTTCACTATTCAGCTTATATAAACATTAAAATTAAATTTATATAATGTATTTCCCTTTAAATTATTCATACTACCGTCAGTATTTTATGGTGTTGAAAAATTCAATTTGTTGCTCGTGCGTGTTGTAGTCTATATTTACACAAAATTAGGAATCGTATTTCTCCACGAATGGATAGAATTATAGTATAATATAAATATAAATTATTTAATATTATTAATATTATATTAAAAATATTAATCATCAATAGCAACATTATTAAAAGCCCTAAGAGGTGATCATCATAAATTTAATCTATCGTTTCATGGAGGTGTTCATCCATGCACACACATGATTTAAATTTATTTTTTCAATGTGGATAGATATAAAAAATAATTGTTATGACACTCATAAATTAACATATTGTTATAAAAATTAAAATTAATTCACCATAAAATTATGTTTATAAGATATTTTCAGTAGTTATATTAAGCAGAAAATCATAAAAAACGGATAGTACTAACATTGGAGTCTTAACCTTTCTTTAGAATACTAAATGGAATTGAAGGGATTAGAAAATCATAGTTGGATACGATTATTTATAATATGGTATTATTTTATAATGGAATAGAAATTTTAGAGATTCAAAGAGTAATTATATATTGATAGGTAACTTTCAATGGGGGGATGTAGTATAATTTTATAAGAGAAGAAAGTGGGACTTTTGGAAACCGTCATATTTTTTCCATATTGTCTTGAAATTATTCAACTATGAATAGATAAAATGTTGAAAGATATGGGATGTGGGGAAAGATACAGTAAAACGTCTTCTCATAAAATAATTTTGATACATGATAAGAGTAATTTATGCCTATTAGATTTACTTTTTGTGTCACGATCCATGCTGGGGTGTCGTCCCAACTGACACCTGACTTTTCCCATGCATGGCATGTATGGCATCCCCCAATCCCCATGGGCCAACAACTATTTCATGGGTATTAATAATAAAATTTTAGAATTATTTCACCAATTGATACTAATAAAAAACCATGACAATTGAACACTAGATAACTATTAATCATAACCAAATGAGATATAATAAAATTCGGATTCAATGTTTTATAACGTTCAAAAATACCATGATTCCCAAAATGGAAGGGGAACTCTAAAAAGCACACCAAAACCCCCATCTAACAGGTGAGACATCACAATCAATCCCCCACCAACAACAACTAAAATAAGTGTACCATAAGAGATATGATCCACTGTCACCACCATATAATATATTTCATTTAGATGGTTCATACATAACAAATTCAACATACACGAAAAGGTGTGATCCAAATCCAAGTAATATTCCACCGAAATAAATATTCAATGCTATTATATCAGAATAAAAATCAACATGAAGACCTGAATTATAACATTTGGAAACATTTTCATGTAACATTTCATGCAAAACATTTTTAGGAGAACACTTTTAAAGAATACATTTCTTCAAAAGAAACATTATTTCAAACCTCAATATACCAAAGGTCGACGATATTCTAACATTTAGAACCACATCACAACAGAATAATTTCACAACATAGAATCATGATAAATACCTTTAGGTAAAAAGAATAAGTGGGACCCTATGATCCTTCTACCTTTGTGATATGAGTCCTTAATTAGAAACCGATAGTGATCTCATTCATGAGCCACTACATGGGAACACATCCGAAATGTAGTGGTCTCTGTATCATGATCTGAAAACCACTACATTAAAATACATGAGTCCCTAGAGGGGATATCATCTAAATATGTAGATGTCCCCAAACATTTCCTATGATAAGTAAGTATTGTAGCCATAATCAGGCTAGAAGAAACTGGGCATTGGTTATCATGCATCAACTAGCATACTAGTTTTTGTTTCCCACCTAACTACATTAGTATAACTTTGTAATCAAAATCGAGTTTACATTTCTCAAAAATTATAGCGTTCATATATAAATGGAATGAATCATGACCACATAAGGACGTCACCACTTTCATAATCCACAATGATTCAATGATCAAAGATCATAGGTAAGCAACTGTTTTTTCGTTAACAAACCCACATTCATATTCACACACACACAAAATCTATTTTATTTTAAATTTCTCACCACATTGAAAATTCATGAAATCAATTTGGAAACACAACAAGACAGGAATATATAATATCTAACCATTTCCCATGGAAATTCCCCATTCGAATCCTCACACAAACCAAATTCATTTTAAAACATGTATCAAGTATTTTTTACAATTTTCAAAACATTAATGAAGGAAAACAAAGAAGGTATCAAACCAAAAAACCATTTTCTCATAGAAAACCATGTTTTGACACATTATAACCATTATATTCATTTGAAAAAAATTTGAAAAATTTAACAAAAGCTATAGAACACATCTAAGAAACAAAAAATAAATAAAACAATATATATAACAAATTACTTTGGTAAAACAAAACATTTATCGCATATAAATCTCAAATAATAAATTTTAAAAGATATATAAACCACACAAAAATAATTATAACACACTAGTAACACCATGAAAGCACGCCAAAATAGTTTAATAATATAAAATCATCGAACCACCTACCTTACACTTGAATACATATAGAAACTTATAGACAACCAGATGTGCACCACCAAGAGATCCTATAATGGCATGATCAAAAAACAACCAACGATATTTTCCCCCATAAAACAAAATAAGATCCTCAGTTAGTCAAATAACCATTAGAAAAGGAGAACAAAAGAATGAGGGAAGAAGAATCCATGAAAGATAGAGAAGACATTGGAGAAATGAATTACATGATGATTCCATGATGATACAAGGACACAACCTCCAATTTATTAACACTTAAGAGGTCCTATAATCTGTGGGGGAGATCCCAAGGATAGTTAACAAATTCGAATTTATCTAGGGGTGCTTTACGGTTAAATAAAAAGGTGTTAAAATCACAATTTTCCACTTTTTAATAACCTAGAAGAGATTCATTGTTAGCATGTAGGGTTTTACAATCCATGTGGAAGCCATGGATCCCTCACTATCTTAGGGGAACATGATTCATGGTAATCCCACATGGTATTCCATTATATATGGTAATATTTCATCCCAAAAAATCTATGAGGAATGAGGTCATATGGTTTTCTAGAGATGGATCAACGTTTCCCATATTCAATTTCCAACCATGAGACACCAACATGTTATAATAAAAAAGATCATTATTCTACAAAAACTCAGGAGGAACCTAATAGATAAATAATATAATAAAACTAAATAATTCAATAATTGAAAAAAATCCAGGGGTGTGAATATTCATACGGCATGAAAGCATTATGTCCCTATAAATCCACTCTAAATCATGATTGGATAAACAAAAATAGATACACCTCTTCAAACTATTTCTTCCTATCACATGTCAAATGCTTATCACTAGCTTGCTTACAAGTAGCCCAGACTAATAGTATGGGCTTCCAATAAATCACATTATTATCATAATACAAATTTTCACTGGCCACATAATCATAAGAACAAATGTTTTTCTAATTCAATCTTTTCCCAATAAAACACATTTGATGGTTCCATATTTTATATTTTCAATAGAGAGTTAGAAAACACGTCATCAACATATGTTAACATAGATGGAAATTAAAACCTTTATTCCACAAAACAATAGTCTACATGATCTTAAACGGTCTGACATACATTAGAATTAGCTTCCCTTTCTTAACAATGTAATTATTACACAAATGAGGTTCCACATTTAGAAAAACCCATCCACCCACTAAAAACTCCAAATATCATCACCTATACTTATAATAAGAAATATGAACACTTAATTCTATTAACAAATGATTCCGGATCAGCTTGTCTATATATGATCTTTTTTACACAAGGCTTGGTCCTGACGATGAAAGTGTACCCTCTTTATTTGAACACAATGTGAAATGACAAAGATGACCCTGAAGCACCAAAAAATGAGAAATTTGAATTGAGGACATGTAGTTGTTGTTTTACTCAAAATAGATAAACCTGAATTGATATCCCATGAGCATATGAAATCCGACACGGATTCCTAAAGCATGTATTCCAAGATCTGATTCACCCAATAAATCTGATCATCCATCATAGGGTGGTATTCCATACTAATCATTACCTATAACCCCATATCCTCATGAATACCTTCTCAAAATTTAGTGTTAAAATTGGGATCCCTTTCTAAAATAATTTCTATTGGTACAAAATGAAGCCTCACAATCTACTAAACATACAACTCACCTAAATCATTCACTTTGGAAAAATCACAAATCATAATGAAATGGACTGATTTGGTCAAATGGTCAATCTCTACCCAAATGATATTCTATCCCTAAGGTCTATAAGTTATGAAAACAATAGATTAAATTGATATCACCTTAAAAATATACATAGATATGGGTAGTGGATGAAAAGAACATGAGGCCCTTTGGATGTCTATTTTAACCTCCTGACATATATAACACTATCTTACAAAGTCAGAAACATCATGTCTCATACCTGGCCACTAGAACTGCTGACAGAAATCATAAAACATCATGGTGGAATTAGAATGAATGGTCCACTAAGACTTATGGATGTCCTCTATCACCACCATCTAAAATGATAAGAGAACAACGAATATACATCTAAAGCACAGAGCTCTGTTATGACACAAATACCATTCACAAAAAACCTCCCAACTTTTTAAGAATTACATAAAATTTGGTCTCTTATAATAAATTGGATGTTATTAATTAATTAACTCAATAATGTAAGGTATCAGGTCAACACTAGCCAAAGACACACCTCATATATAATCCTTGGTCTCAAGATTCAATAGAAATAATGACCCATAAAAGTCTACTCATCATTGGACTCCTTCAATTGTCTCACTTCACTTTGCTACTCAAATTTTTGGCTACCAAGTTTCCCTTTAATAGGGTGTATATGACATTGAAATCATACACATAATGGTATTATACCTACTGATTATACGTTGGATTCAAATATTATTGGGAGAAAATGCAACCAAACTCTTATGATCTGAATAAAAACAAAAATTGTCCCAAAATTGATATTAACAACACATCTTCAATGAATTCATTAAAAAATTATTATCTATGTAATGGGTTGGGTAATTATATTCATTTGGTAGATGTAGGTGTGAACCATTCACTTCCACATGGTCATCCAACATTATCACACACCCAAGACTTATACTAGAATAATCACATTAGACCGTGTATGGCTTTCTAGATTATATAAAAAACAAATCATGGGATATGTTTGACTACTACATAAAATCTATAAATAATGCTTGACAATTTTGGATCCACTAAAACTGTACCTCTATCCATGTAAAACCTTTCATGGATGTAGCTAGACGTGAGAATTCCCAAACAAACTGTCTTAAATACGATAACATTTCATGAAATATCCTAATATTAAATATATTCATCTATTCCCATGATATGATGGTACGAATCATCCTATGGTCCACTAATACCCCTTATTCTGATATCACATGACCCAGAATCATTACCTCCTTAATCTATATGTTTCACATACAAAACATCACATAGAGACGATGTTACTAATGCCTTCTTAGCATATTTTTGAAAATCCGATCATTCTCCTCCTTGGACCCAAAAGAGATGTGAATTTTATCCAAAAATACCATAACAATAGAGTCATAGATACTAATGGAACACCATGTTCATAATCTCTACAAATAGAGTTGAATAATTATCCTACTCGAAAGGCATTACCAAATACTCAAAATTGACATAAATTCTTAGAAAATATGTTTTCAGAATACCCTCCTCTCTCACACTATCATGGTGATAAACATAATGTAGATCAATATTGTAGAACCATCATTCCCACAAAAGTTTAAGAAAAAGGCCATAAATACAGGGAAAAGTGTACTTGTTCTTTATTTTCACCCTGTTCAAATTCCAATAATCAATTCATAAATAGATTGATCGTTCACCAATTTCCACAAATACAATCGGGGATTACCAGGTGCGAGCCTCAGATGAATGAATCTTATGGATTTAAAATCATCCATTTGTACCTTTAATTCTGTCATGAGGGCGATTTCCATAAGCTACAAGGGAAGATATATCATTTGTGTTCCAATTTCCAAATCTACAGTGAAAACCATATCCCTCTCTGGGAAAAAACATGCTATATCCTATAGAAATACCTTTGGGAACACATCCACCATGGGAGGTAATCTAGAATCTAGACCTTTATCACTGTCTGGGAAAATGTACGCTGTGATCAGACAAGAGAGACTATAATATTCCAGAAATAGAGGTCCAGTTTGTCCCAACCGAGGATCCCATTCAACATGGAAAACAGAGGTACTTCCATCATGTCCCAAAAAATATACTCACCCCCAATATCAACTGATGTTTTATAGAAAATTAAAAATCCAATCCCTACCAAAGAACACATCAAATAGGTCGATCTCCAAAATAAATCAAATTCCATCTCGAACGGAGACACGTTGTGTGCAGAAGTTGGTCACATGAAACCCCTGTCATACTTTTTACGAAAAGGTATCAGAAATTCTATTATTATAGGAATAATATTGTTTGGTAACATTGACATATCCACATTAATATCCGAAATAATAGAAACATAGGCATCAGTATGAAACATAATAGAAGCTAATGAGGACGCAAAAATAATGCTACATCAAACAATCAAAGGCCACACATCTCATTCCAATAGAGAAAGAGCCACATTATGAAGTTTCCTCATCTTTACCTAGTCCTCAGAATGACCACTAAGTTGTATCTCTACCTTGAATTGACTCTTAATTGATAAAGATCTATCACTGCTTCCATGACCTCCAAGATAATACTGCACTGTCCTATATGGTGTTTACCATTGTAACATCAATTTTAAAGTTACATATCATAGAACACTCTAATATGAGATTATCAACTTAGAAAAAACATTTGGTTCCCCAAAGTTCAACACTGATGGAAAGGTATTGGTAAAACATGACACGCTAATTGCATGTGCCCTATCATCCCTAACTAGTGGCACACAACTGACTCAGCACAAGAATCCATAGACAGAATAATCGGGAAGGATGGTTTGAACTACCACCTCCCCTCTTCTCCTAGTGAACCCACATTCACTTCTTCTCAAATAAACTGCCACTACCCACTAACAACACTACTCTAGAAAAACCATAAATGCTTCTATGATCAATTCCTACCATCATAGAATAATTAACCACCTTAGAAAACATCTTCATCTTGAATAAGAATACAAAATACTAGATTTCAAATTGCAACCCCATATATATCGTTTGATCGTTTAACTACTCATTGGATACTAACATGGGTGAGAACAGAAGTATCTCAGAAAAATAGTTGGTATACACCATCGTGGTCTGATCCGCCGGATGAGGCTTCAAAAAATCCTTGTTCTTTGTAAGGTCTAGGGTCACATGGAAATACTTCTCATTGAATATGACATTGAAATACTTCCACCCAATCATCTCTTTCTTCCCATATTTCTACACTGAGGCCAACCACATTCGAATAGGACCATTTAAAATGCATGAAGATCACATTACACTAACTTCCATAGATGATTCAATAAATTCAAACATCACTTACATCCTCACAAGACAATCATATACTTAATAGGGATCTATAGTATCATTGAATGATGGGGGATTATTCTTGATGAGTTCCCATGATTTGTTCTTTCCAGGATCGAGTTCATCTTCCCTAACATGTGTATGAATATAGACTATTCTGTGACCCAAATCTCACATAGCCCAAACTATTTCTTTTACTAATATATGATAAATTGTTAAGGTGTAACTCTCCATGTACTCTTCCCCTTATTGCATAATAATTCTATGGAGTGGCATCTTGCTACAACAAAAAACAAGGAAAATGAAATATCATAGATTTAACATTATAATAAAATTTAATATCTATAATAATTTCCATTCGCATAATTAAATCAAGAAACACCATAACCAATGAAATAATGATCCAAAAAAACCAATCCATATGTACCTAGTTTCCATGTGACATTTTTATCTCATATGCCTCCGCAAGAGGATAAGTCAAACCACATCCCAATATATCAGGGCCACTCATGTCCTTTGATGAGTTGTGTTTACCATGCACCCCACTCGCAACCAGAACCACAATACTTATAAATACTAATACTATTAAATTTATAAATTTCCCAAATTATTGAAAAATAATATTGAAACCTACTATGGTTCAATTTTTAATGAACCAAGTCAGGGTTCTTTCCAAAATAAAAACCATCCTACCGATTGAATATCTTGAATGGTGTTTTCGATCTCAATATGATGGAAGCTAGTCCGTAGTTATAGACAATACATATTGGGAATTATTTCATCAATCAATAGTAGAAAAAATCCAATAGATATTGAAAATCACATAAATTCTTATCATAACCAAAAAAAATCAACTAAAATGTTTTTAAATTTTAACCAATGAAAAGAGTGAAAAAAGGGGGTGAAGTAGAAAATCATCCAAAAAACCACCATGTATCAAGAGGGTCATCATATTCAAGACACCACTACTGATACATTCATGAAGTGAAAAACTAGAGACCAGATACCCCATCACCAACATAGAAAAACATTTTATTACCTCGATCATATATTAAAAACTCTACATACACCCAAAGTTTTGTATAGGTTGTATACAAAAAACTATAAGTATGACACCCAAAATAATGATCTCAATCTATAACAATAGAATATAAATTAACATGATAACATTTATAAGAAAAATAATAAAAATTTCAAGGAATATTTTTGGGGAATTTCTTTTTCCAAACCACATTTCAAGATATCATTTTCTCAAATGACTATTTAAAAAACATTGTTCACAAGGTCCACCATTTACCAATGATTAGCACCACATCCTAAAAGAATCATGTCACAACATATAACCTTGGGGGATCCATATAGGAAACTAGTGTCTGTTTGACCCTGTGAAAAACATACTTCGGTGAAAAAAATAATGCAACAAAAACCAATAGTATTATCATGCATGATCTATAAGAATTGAACATATCCCACGGTCTAGTGGTGCCCATTTAATAAAAAATGGATAGGATTCTTGGAATAATCCACTAGAGGGGATCCCATCCCAAGGTCTAGTGGTCTCCATTCATATCAAATGTTTTTTTTGTTTTAGCATCAATCGTGTTAGAATAAATAGATCATCAGCACCACAAATCTAGCAAGTATACTAGTTCTAGTTCACCATCCTCGATACACAGATTTCACCTTATGCTAAAATTCTATTTCATCAATCACATAAATAATCACATTCACATACACAAGCCAGGAATCATGAAAATAAAAAAACCACTTTCACAATCCACAATAGTTTGACAATTAAATATCACATGTAAACCAGCATTTTCCATAAATAAAACCACATTTATAATCTCAGACACAGAAAAAAAATTTATAGAATCAATTTCAACGCATAAACAATTCATGAAATCCAATTGGAATGACAACATAAAGGGAACATATAAAAACAAACCACATCCTAGGGAAACACCATTTTCAAATACAAATACACACTAAATATATTTATAGACATTAACACATTTAAATCACTTTGAAAAAACATGTTGAACCATTTACACAGGGCATTGAACACATTTAGAAAGCACTATAATGAAGAAAAAATGAGACAAAACCAATTCCCTATAGAAAAATGTACTTTCATACCATATGTATCTCATAAAATTTTTATCAAATATTTCCCAACACACAAACAATCTAGATAGAAAAATTGTAGTATCATGAAAAAAGTATAATCTCATCTAGTAATGTAAAAGAGTGGATCCAACTATATCACACTTGGAAACGTCTGGAAACTGATGGAAAAGGGGACCAAAAATTGGGGAAGAGGAACCCCGGAAAGATTGATAAACAAAGGGATAAATTCTGTAATTGATGGTTCCTTGATGATCCAAGGACAAAACTACGAAAGGAATAATTCTTAAGAGGTCAAAAAATGAGTGGAGAGAGCTCCTAGTGTTTCAAATTCCATTAGTTTTCGATTAGGAGTTATTTATAATTATATCTAAATGTGAATAGAGTAATTTTATAGTTTTTAATTAGTAGTGAAGGTTTCATGGTTATCCTGAACCATTTTCCAAATCATACAGAATTCATGTGTCACACAATGCCCAAGAAGAACATGATGCATAGTCTACTTATGTGGTTCTCTGACCTGTGGATAAAACTTTCTTCTATTACTATCCTTATAGAACTAGGCTGCATGTATTCTTTTAGAATTGAACATGGTTTCTACTAACCATGTGCCAACCATGATCCACCTTCTTCTAAGAACAAAAGAAATCAATTTTTATCCAAAACCACATAGGGAACCCATGGTATATGTACAATGAAAAATTAAAACAATGATAACCTGAATATAAATCACGAGTGTGACATTCATCCATTAAACAAAATGAACGTTTATTATTATATGTTTTTTTACTTCATAATATAACACCTTACTAAATATTAAATATAACCTATATTTCTATATTTTTATCATTAAAACCTAAATTTAATCTATATAAAATCCAAGTAAATGTTTGAATAAGAGTAAATTAACATTTAAATTAAAACATATTATATTTTAAAAACCACTGTTATGTAGAAACTAGATTATTTATAATTAAATTTTATTTAATTTTTTTAGTGTTGGTTATCATTTTATGACAGTTAATATATTTATTTATATTTTTTTAAAAAAAATATGTTTCATCATTTATATTTTATAAGATATAAATTATCCATCGTCATTTATAAAATTTAATATTAATATTATCACCAGTAACTTGGAAATGAATATTAATCATGGTAATATAGTATTTATGGCGATAAAATAAATTGAGGGTTGAGGGGGATTATAGAGACAGCTTGTGAGGCGATTTTTGGCGATTTGTGGTTTGACGATGGACACGATATTGGATTTCTACTTCGATTCGAGGGATTCCTTAATCACTTCTTCATAGCTAGTGGATGTGCATGGGGGGATTAGGTTTCTTGTGGATGCGTTGAAGAATCATGGAATGAAGTCGGTGATGAACCCTAAGAGGAAATCAGATGAATTGGCCTCTCTGTATAAGTTTTTCTCTGATTCTTGACATGAATCAGCCTCTCTCAGCAAACGAATCCCCACAAATGGTTCGATTTCTGTTATTGAAGAGAGCCCGAAGATTTGGAAGAGTGGATTCAGGAATGTCGATTATCTCTTCTAGCCAGATTATCGAAAACCCAGAGTGATGTTCCAGTCAGGGCTGATGAAGTGCGAGCTCGCCTATCCCGGAGCTGGGGATTTACTAATTGGAAGTTGATCTCAATTAGAATAGGTACATTTCACACTGTCTTTCTCCCTAAGGAATTGAAAAATGTGGCCTGGAGTTTTGGACCTATATCGATGAATCCTGGTTACATCATGGTCCAGCAGTGGGATCCTTTGATGAGCCCTCTTGCAATCAAGAACTCTTGTACCCATACTTGGATTCTAATCAGGGGGCTAAACTGGTTTTTCTGGCATCTATCTGTTCTATGGGAAATTGCATCTGTTGTTGGATGTACCATTAAGGTTGACAAAGAGGCCGAGCATCCTAGTTATGTCCATTTTTCCTGAGTCCTTGTTGAGATTGATTTAGCTAATATCCTCATTGATATTGTTTTTCTCTTTTGCGGGTGAAATTAAGCTAGAGCTCTCCATTCAATATGTGGCTGCCTAACTTTTGTAAATCCTGTTTATGCATTGGTCATATCCATTCACAATGTTGTAGGAGTTTAAAATGCTCCCTCTATAAATCGTTGGGTCACACCTCTGATCAGTGTAAGAAGAAGTTTAATAAGGATGACTCCATGATAAAGGACCCTCCAAAGGCAGCCCCATCTTTTGTTGAGGCTGTTCAACATGGATTTCCCATGTCTGATGATGTCCATCATGACACTTCTGAAGCCTATATTGAGACTGATAATTCTTTATGTATGGAATCATCTAGAATTAAGGTTGGAACTGGGAAAACGGCATGATAAGATTTTGCAGAGGAGGAAGGGAATATATCAGAGCATGAGGTGGTTGGACAAGATCATGTTAATCATGATCTTGACTGTTCTACAATGTCCCCTATCTCTGGTAAGGGCAAGA
Source organism: Viscum album (assembly GCA_963277665.1). NCBI lineage: Eukaryota > Viridiplantae > Streptophyta > Magnoliopsida > Santalales > Viscaceae > Viscum > Viscum album. The sequence goes on from OY728145.1 coordinate 1,899,951,763, forward strand.
TGAAGATTTTTGATAATGGAAGCTTTTAGTTGGTGATGCATAAAAAGGTGAGAGCTGGAAAACATTCCAAAGAAAAAGTGCAGATTGATGATGAGGTAGAAAATATGCCTTTGGCTCATCAATCTGGAAATTCTCAAGGTGATCCAGGGGTGGTGAGTCCACCTGGATCTCCTGCTCACAACGTAGGAAATCTGGAAGTAGAAACGGCCATAGTGAAGCAGGTCACTGAAGAGACCCATGTCTACTCTCCCATGGATCAATTGGAGAGTGGAGATGCTGATGAGACAAGGGTGATAGATAATAAATAGGAGCTACCAATAAAATCAACTGCCAATTTTTTTCAATGTTAGAAACTATTAATACCCCTGAGTTTGATTTGCTGATCCTTGATGGTCTGAGGAATGCATGTTGTAACAAAAGAAGATTCATTCCTATGCTGAAGAGGATTTGGAGAGCACTAAGGAGAAGGTGTATACTGCTCAGTTTCATGCTCAAACAGTGTAGGTCCCAGAGGTTCCTCAGGTGGGTGTATTGCAGGAGCAGTCTCCCATTACAGTGCAGGTTACTAATGTAGTGCAATGGGATGAACTCCATGACCACCCCACTGTTCAGACCGATCCTGGACAAGATAGGGATCCCTCTCATGAGGATTTTGATTCGAATAAGATGGAGAATGAAGGCATGCACAGTGGAGGAGGGCGTCATAACAGGGGAGGATCCAGGGGCCCTGGCCAGCATAGGAAGAGGTAACTCTGTGGTGTGCATTTTTGTTGCTTTATGGTGTAGTTCTATGCATATAAGCACCCCCTTTATCTGCTGTACCATTACTATTTTTTTCCAATAAATTTGGGGCCTGGGTTTAAAACCCATGGCCGAACCTTCTGGGTATAATATTTATTGATATTTATTTTATTGTACTTATTAAATAATATTGAAAAGTTTATTAAAAATTTTAGATTCATTTTACCCAATTAATTTTGATAAATATAAATATTAATTTGATTATTATGTGATATAATGTTGATGACCCAATTTTTATTAAAAATTATATCATAAAAAGTATTGTTTTTGTATAGAAATAAATTATTATGTTTTTAAATTTTATTGATAACTGGAATATTTTTATGGTTAAAATAATTTATATGTCACATAAAAAGAATCGACACCTAATTTCCCCATGAGTAAATTTATTTATGCAAATATATGAAAAAAAATTCATAAAATGTTACATAATTTTATAAAATTTTATTCAAGTATTTTATAAATTAAAATTTTCATATTTAAATAATTAATTCTAATTAATATGTATATTTTTTATAATTTTTTTGAAATATACTTTGTCATATAGAATTTATATTATTGGAGAAACTAGTATTATTCAATATTCGCCAAATGGACAATTATTTAACAACAATACCAAATATATAATCTTAAGAAAACATTTTTATACATAATCCAAAAACATTAATTTCATAAAATAAAAATCCTAAAATTTATAATTTCAATTTTTGAATAAAATCATATAATATGCTGACAAATTGACTTCATTGGAAAATGTTAGTCTTCTTATTTCATATCACATACTAAAAAATTGTTGTTAAACAATTATTATAAACCAAAATATTTTTACAACATTAATCAAATGATTCATTAAATTTAAATGCATATTGTCAAGAGGGTCATTTTCAGAAAATATTTTTTCTTCAGAATAAATGATATTATTTTCCATGTAAGGGAAACTAATAGATTTTTTACCATAATAAATATATATATTATTAAAATTATCAATATATTTTATACAGATGTTATAGCTATTAATTCATGCTCATTCCACTTCTAGGATTTAAATAAAAGAAATAAATATTTATATTTTATCTAAATATATCACGTTTTCATTTATGTATAGGGTTGCATGTGGGGAACGCTATCGTATACAATGATTTATATAAATTTAATAAAATATTAATATATTATTGTGTTACAACATATGATTAATGGGATGTAAATAGATAAGGATAATGATTCATACAATAATATAATATATATAATAAAGAACATATAACTTTATTAAATATATTTGTGGAACCGTTTACTATGGGTGGTGATGAAAATTGAATTTCGTTGCTCATGAATGATGATTTTGATATTCATAATGGATATAAATGGTGAGTAAATAATGATAATAAAATTAATATTATAACATTGGATTATATTAATGATAATATTATCATCATACTATTATGGGTAAAACAAATATGAACGCTGTTAATTGTGATGAAATAAAAGGTAGTTGATAATACACACTTTAGTAGCTTGAAAATACCTTTAATTATCCTTAGAAATTAATTCCTTATACTAAATAATGATGAAAAAAATATTTTTCAAGAGGTATAGAGTTCATGTATTGGTAATGTTTTATATTTTCAAGAATAAATTATAATTTTATGTGAGTCACACTATGATGTAATTTATACCGTTTTATTTCTGGTTTTTGAAGTAGACATACTTTTTTAATAATGTAATGTTACTATTCAATTTCCAATGTATCTAAAATAGAGATAAGTGGAGGGTATGTCTATTATGGATGATATACTCCCGAAATTCTCATTTTGAAAATAAAATCGTGTTCTTTATGTAATTCTATTTCCAGTTTTTCTACTTTAACAATATTTACATATTTCTTCATAATTAAATATTATGAACTCTTATTAAGATAATTAATAAAGATTAAAATTGGAGATTTTTATTATTTTTAAAATTATATTTTCATTTTTTTTAATTTATTTAACAAATAACATTTTTAAGGGTTTAAATTTTTAATTTTAAAATAAACACAGACAACACATAATAATAGTTTATAGGAAAAGATTATTATTAAGTAAAAAAAATATAATTTATATAATATAATCATAGATTACAAATTTTATGAAATAAATAAGATTATTATTAATCAAATAATATATATATTTATTTCAAATCAAGACTAAATTGTATGTATGTGTCAAAACACTTAATTAGATGAAAATCATGTAGTCATTTTTTATTAAGGTGTATGTTAAGGTTTTCCTAAATATGATAGAAATAAGTCTTTTAAGTTTAATAGTATTTTTTAAATTTATTTATTTTATACCATATATAATGTTTTTTCATTTAAGGTTCTTTAGTCTTCTATAATACAATTACATAGTGTAAAATGATAAAAATTATAATTCTTAAGAAAAACAAATATTTGGATTAAAATTTTGTCTTTTTAGAAAAAAATTAAATATGATAATAATATGTAAATTTTGAAAAACTAAATCCAAAAATTATGTAACTTTGGTATAATTTAAATTCGAAAATTTAATTATTTATTTAAAATAATCAAAATAATGATTAAATACTAATTATATTGGAATATTATTTTTTTATAAACATTAAATCTTCATCATATTATTCCATCCAAATTTTGATATAATGGGATGTTAATATACTTGTAAATACATAATAATATTTTAAATTTATTATATTTAATACATTAGGATAAAATAAATTACACTTAACAAAATGAATCCATTAAAAATGAAATAGTACTTTTAAACAAAATACGCTTTACTGAAAACCATTAAAATTATTCCTAAATGTTCAATAATTTATTTTTGCTGCACAATTAATAATAAGATATTCATATTAAATGTTACATATAATATTTTAAAGAAAAATTTAATATATATATATATAAGAAACACATTAATATATATATACATATACATATGTTTATTTGAGTATTTTAAATATTTTAATATCGTATTTTTTCAATTGTAAGTTGTATTTTTTATAATTTAAAAATTATAAATACATGATGTAATTAAAAATTTTGGATAAAATACCAATGAAAATATTTTCAATAACTATATTTTCAACATCCAAATTGTTTTCTTATATATATGTACTTATTAAATGATGAATACATTAAACTTGCAGAATACAAGATATAATTCTTATTTCATGCTAAAGAATTTGATCTATTTTCCTATATTACCTTGATCTTCATCCTTATTGGTTTTTATTATCTATTCATGACCCTCACAGTTGAATATGATTTTGGTTATTTCCACATCGTAAAATTTTATTCTTTTGAAACTATTTCCCCAATTTCATTTTAAACATATTATTGGTGTATCTTATTGATTGTGAGTATTAATTGATGGTGTAAAATACCTATTATATATACTTTTTTATAAAGATTCTATTAAAAATGAATTTAGTGTTTATTTATTTAATTCATATATTTTTGGAAATAATTATAATTCATTTCAATTATGTAAAACATATAGAAAAAATATATAGTGGGTATATATAAACAAGTATTTCGTGGAAAAAATATTCTTTCTAAAAACTCAGGGCATTCCATATTATGCCTATTGGTCAAAAATATAAAATCAATTAGGGAACATCAACTATTAATTGATTCATCCCCTTATGACTTATCTATTTCAATGAATCCTTTAATCTAATCTCCATCATTTTTCTTTCAGATTTATTTAATTATATCTTAGTTCCATTCTATTTTAAAAACATAAGTATTCAACTGGTGGATGACTATCATTATTTTTTTATTTAACAAATTACCTGATTATTTTTCTTATGGAAATGTTTTACCACATTGAAGTAATAAAAAATATCTATATACTATAATTTTGAACCATAATAGCATAACTGAGTCAAAAATAAGTGTAATATCTTAGTAGTAAAATCAGTCTAAACATGTAAATATAGTTCAGACTTGAAAATAATTTTTTAAAATGATTAATTCATTAATGGAATGATTTTATTAGTCAATAAACATTAATGTATTGGTCTATATGGTGGATATATGTTGTTTTTATATATGACACATGATCCATCCCCATTAGTCTTGGTTAACATATTATATATAAGAAAAAAGTTATTTTACTTCTTCATGGACCCTTTTTATTTGATAGATATTAGTATGATTAATATATTTCAAATGTGTCATCACCATTGGTTATGTTTTTACCATTAATATATAAGGGTATGAGTTAGTTTATGAAAATAAAATCTTTATAAGGTATGATTTTGAAGAAGTAAATATCCAAATATTGATTCAATTTCCTTAAAATTATATCATTTTTTTCTTTTCACAAATTATAATAAAAAAATAATTTATGGATCATAATAATGATTTAACATTTTCTAATAACCATAAATCTATTATGTGTCTCTTTAATATTTTTCGGGTGAAATTTCACCACCTAGATACTTTGCGTTTTATCATTTGTGGACTCACTTTTACAAAATCCATAAAATGATATTATTTAATTTAGGCATGGTTTTCTCAGTGGATTCACATAACATGATTTCAACCTGATATTTTATGTGGCACTTTTTTTATATTCCAAAATTTATAAAATCAATTAATGATGTATTTTATCATTTAAGCATTTTCAGACTATTTAGAATCTTGTGTGTTGATTCGATAAGGTTTCCTATTGACTTTTTTATTTCTCAATGTTTTGAAAATCACAAAAACCTTATCTTAAGGAAAATTTATTTTTTATAAAAATTATTCTCAAAAGGAAAATTATCATTCTATTTGGAAATTTGTTTCTTCTCTAGGGAAATTTTATCCTTACCTATGCTTTCATTGTTCATTTTATAGTATCTATTAATCCAACTCGTTTTATTACTAAAGAAAAATTTGGTTTCATATATATAATCATGAAATCCAAGAAATATCTTGACATAAAGTATTCTATTTTTAGGATCCAAATTATCTGAAATTCGGGTTCCGAATTCTCTAAAACTCATGTTCCGAATTCTCTAAAATTAGTGTACTGAATTATTTGAAATTTAGGTTACAAATTATTCTAAATTCAATCTTTGAATTTCTCAGAATACAAACTCTGAATTCCTCATAATTGAGACATTTACTTCCAAATAATTCATAATCCGAATTCCTTAGATTTCAGACACCGAATTCATTCATATTTAGACTCCAGATTCATTGGAATTCAGAATATGAAATCTCTAGATTTTAAGTTCCAATTTTTCTGAAAAATGGAATCCAAATATCCATGATTTATAATCATCGATTGTTAATTTTCTTAGACACTAAAAATTTATTTTCATTACACTATGGAAAATAGATTTACTTATGAACCCATCTTTTTCTTACTGTTGTTATAGTTATGAAACGATTTCGTACAATAGGTTTTCACTAACCCTTGTTTGAGTAACTCATATATTGGTCCCTCCATGATTCAAGGAAAAATATGACCATTGGGAGAGGGATATGTCCATTGGATAAGTACCTATAAATAAGAGATCATTTGAATGAGTTCAGAACTGAATAAAAACCTATTTATCACACTAGATATTACATGATACTGAAGTGATTTCTAGAGAGAGAGACAATATCATGCTTTTTTCATACTGAACAACTAGTTTAGATTGCTTAGTGCGACTCAAATTGTTTCTGAGTACAATCAAGGACTTCCGAGGATAGCATGAAAGAGGTGACAACTACAATAATGAACGAGCACTTCCAGAGATAGAAAGACAAAGGTTTTGACTATCGTCATGTTTGAGGGACTATAGGCATAGTAAGACAGATTCTGATATTATTATCAAGGGAATAGCCTAGTGTGGGTAAGATAGAATTTCTTGAAAGTATAAATCAGGGGAACATTATCCAAGGTCGTTGGATACCCTACTATTTGGGTTAAAAGATTTCATACCTGTTACATGTTTTGTTTCAAGTTTATTCTTACTATATTTTGATAAAGTAAGAATGTATAACCTTATTATAGATTATTGTAATTTTTTATACACTGATAAGTAAGATTCTATTTTCTTTAAGGTAAAATCCTTTCTTTGTAAACATTCATTAGGTTTTATTTCAAGAACCATATTTCTAGAATATAGCACGTTAGAATATTAGAACTAAAAGAGTCCTTGTGAATTTAACTTGTTTAACCTTGTTAAAAACAGTATTTTGTAAAGGTTAAAAAGGAATGTTTTTAAACATACAATTCACCCCTATATTAAATTGATAATGTACAAAAAAAATTAGATATTACCATTGGTATAAAATTAGGTCTCTAAAATAATTATATTCACATATATGTTTTCTAGGACAGGTTTTCATTGTTATAATTTTTTCCGTGCATATAGATTTTTATCTTTATTTACCATCTTTTACTATTAATATGTTTTTGTGGAAATATATTTTTCTTATAGACTGGAAGGAATGAATGTTGGTTTCATTGAAAATCTAAATCCAACTAGAACAACTATATTTGATGAGAATGATTATGAATATTAGAAAGAATATATAAATTTTTTTTATTAAAATTGGAGTGTAAAAAATTAACCTTTTTACTGGAGATTACAAAATTCTTGACAAGGAAGTAAGAACTTTTACCAAAATATAAAAGTCATAATATCGACTGAACTACAAGGTAAGTAATACCTTGTTATGTTCCATGACCATGTATATTTGTACTGATATTTATTCTTGTGAAACTGCTAGCTGTATCTAGAAGAAATTGAAAGTTACACATTTTGGTACATTCAATGTTATAGAAACTAGAAGAGGTATTCCAAGAGAAGAATATCATATATTTTTTCCCCTTAGAGAACCCGATTTCAAAGTACAACAATGGATTATGAAAATTGTTAAATGATTACAATCTATGAGTGAAAAGGGATTATATAGTTATGTTCTTACAGACAAGATTATAGATATCATGACTAATGAGTGGGAATCTAAGAGAACATGTTTTGATGAGAATAGAAAAGTATCTCAAACTACTCTTGATGTGATTTTTGCATCTCTTCTTCAACTCGAGACAATAATGATAAAATATGATGATTTGATTATGAAGAATAATGGAAATGTATTTGTTGCCTTTACTACTTCTAATTTTAAGACTCTTGAAAGGGTTACAGGATACAAATCTTGGAAAGTTACAATTTTATCTAAATCTAGTTAATGTGGACATAGAGAGAATGAGATAGCTAATATTTTTTAAGGATAAACATGTTACTAGGAAGGAATTCTTTTTAGTATAAATATATGCAGAAATATGGAAAATACAAGAGAGGCTTGGAAGTCACTTTTTGTCAATTCACACGATCAGGGCATATTCGGCCTAATCGACCTATGCTTATGAAAAAGGATAGAATGAAAAATCATTATGAGAGGAATATAAAAATTATTATAAGGAAATAGATAAGAAAGATTTGAAAGCCGATGACCCATGGAGTACATGTTGAGGTGACTATTCAGATGAGTCTGCGAAGTATGAATCATCTGGTGAGAAGAATCATAGTCTTTTAGCCTGATTACCCATTAAAATCCATGTATAATGGCTAAGGGTCATAATGATGAATCCATCACCAATGTATGTATGAATGAAAATTATAATGATGATAAATATTATATGCCTTTAGATGAATAATCTTCTTCTGATGAAGATAATACATTACCTTCTTATGAAAAAGTGCCTCAGTTTTCTAAACAACATGAGAATGAAAATTATAAACTTAAGAAAACACTAGATATAGAAAATATTAGAATTTTTATTTTAACTAAATAAGTAATAGATATTGCAAAGGAACATGATAAGAATAATTTTAAATTTAAAAGTATTTCCACAAAATTTGATGAAGTTTATTTCGAGAAGAATAAACTTTCTAAGGATCATGAAAATATAATTTTGAAAAATATTTTAAAGACTAACAGTAATTCTAAAACTAATATTTTTTATGATACAAACTTGGTCAAAAAAATAACTTCTGAAATATTTTCTTTGTGAAAGTGTTTGTCAAAATTTACATTTGGTAAGGAAATTTTTTACAATATTAATTCCAAAATTCATCCATTAAGCAATTTTCTAGATTTGTTTATACTTATTCTAAACAGGGTTTCAGTAATAACTATTTTATTCCTCAAAGTTCTCCATTCTACACTAAATGTCAGTGTGGTGGACATTGGGTGAAGAATTGTTCTTTAAATAAAACCCAGTCTTTATGTTTTCATAAAGATTAGTTTCCATAGAAAACGTGAATACCTAAAATGTAGCTTTGTAAAATATCTGGAACCATGAATGTTTGGATTCCGAAAGTCTGACACTTTTATTTTCAAGAAAATAAACATAATACCTAGAGCAATACATGGTACAAGGATAGTGGATGTTCCAGACATATGAATAGTAACAAAAACATATTTTAAATGATTATCAAGCCGAAAGGAAGAAAAATAACATTCAGCGATAATTCTCGGCGATAAATTATTGGTATAGGTAAGATTGTTCTTATTTGAAATAAATTTATTTCAATTTTTGTATTCGATAATTGTATCAAGAACAACCTCATTAGCATAATTCAATTTGGAGATGAATTTTATGTTGTGAATTTGAGTAATGAAAAGTTCTTAGTACAAAATTACAAGTATGATTTTATTCATTCTGCCCATAGGGAAGAGAATGTATACACACTAATCATAGAAGACCTTAAGAGCCAAGATCTACATTGCCATAATGCATTGGGATATCAATCGTGGTTATGGAATAGACGTTTCGGACAGAGTAACCTTAGGAACATATGGAAACTCTCTATAAGAAGACTTTTTATGGATCTACCGACACATAGATTTTATTCTTCAATATTTTGTGATTCGTTTCAATATGGAAGACAATATAAATCATGTTTTAAATATATTGGTGAAGTCTAAAGTTCTAATACATTATAATTTTTGAATAAAGATTTTTTTTCCAACACAAATTGTATGTATTGGAAGAAAATATTATGTATTAGTCTTTTTTGATGATTACAGTAGATTCACATGGGACTATTTTCTAGGAAATAAAGCTGATGCTTTTTCTTATTTCATAATTTTTAGAGCCCATGGGAAAAATGGGAAAAATAATCCATTGATAACTCTTTTATATTGATCATGGAGGAGAATTTCAAAATTCATATTTGGAAACATTTTATTGTCAAAAAGGAATTGTTCATAACTTCTCAACTCTAACAACTCCTCAATAGAATATTGTTGTTGAATGATGAAATTAAATTCTTCAAGAGATAATAAGAACCATGATTAGTGAATACTCTATAGCTAAAAACTTTTGGTCTAAAGCTTTGTGTACTTCTTGTTATATTATAAATCAAATTTTGATTAGTCCTTTTCTTAATAAAACCCCTACGAGTTATTGAATGGTAGAAAACCTAGACTATCCAAAATCATGATATTTGGTTGCAATGTATTCATTCTGAATACTAATGGTAATTTACATAAATTGTCACCCAAATATGAAGAAGGAATTTTCCTAAGAATCTTCACAACATCTAATGCTTATAGAGTTTTTAATAAAAAATACTTCTAATGTTGAAGAAATTGTACATGTTAAATTTGATTAATCTCTTCCTATTGTTTCTAAACAACCACAACCTACATCTTTGGATGTGTTTTCAAAAATATATTATCATCCCTTGATAGAATATCCTTATGATAAGGAAATGTTCAACAAAATATTTCTGATGCATTTTCAGATGATTTCCTATCATATGTGGATGAAAAGGTTTTAAAAAACCCATGTTAGTTGTTTTATAAGAATAATCCCTGTGATAGTATCATTGATGAGTTAAATTGACTTATAAGGACTAGAAGATCCTTGAGAAATAAAATTGAACATTTATTGTTTATTTCCACCTTATAACCAAATAATAACTAATGTAGAAGTAAATGATGATGATTCGATTGAAGCCATACAAGATGAGATAAATTATTTCGAAAGGAATAATGTCAGGACCACGGATGGAAGACATAATGAAACATCTATTACTGGAGTAAAATGGATCTTCAAAAATAAATGTGATGAAAATTGAATAATTGTAATAAATATGTATATATTAGTTTCTAAAATATATAACCATAAAAAAGGAATAAATTATGAATAAACCTATGCTCCGGTAGTTAAACATTATCTATTCATATTTTACAAGAGTTTTCTGAATTCTTCAATTTTATACATTTTCAAATGGATGTAAAATATTCTTTCCATGATGGATTTGTTGAAGAGGAAGTTTATGTTGAACAACCTCCTGGTTTAGAAGACACAAATTATCTTGAATATGTTTTCAAATATACGAGAGTGTTGTATGGACTTAATACAGCCCCTAGACACTGGTATGATAGACTTACGTGATTTTTGTTACAAAACAATTATGTTAAGGGAAATAATTATCCAAACCATTTTATAAAAATGATAAGAAAAAGGCTTTTATTGATCCTATTTATGATGATGACATTATATTTAGCTCAACTCGGTAATATTTAGCCGATTCATTTTCAAATCTAATGAAAAATGTGTTTGAAATGAGTAAGATGGATGATTTAACATTTATCCTTTATTTTTAAATTTCTCTAAAACAAAAAAGATATTAAATATCTCAACATATGTATATTATAAAGCATCTTAAAAAGTATGGATATAGAAAAACTAAAAGTATATGTACTCCCATTGGTACCTCAATTTCTCTTGATCTTGATTAATCTAGGAAACCAGTAGATCCAACATCATTTAGAGGTATGATATGAAGTTTCTTATACTTGATATCATGTCATACATACATGAATTTTCCATTATGCTTATGTGAAAGATATTAATCCAATACAAAGGAATCACATATAAAATTAGTGATTAGATTTTTTTTCCCTATTTAAAGTGAACCAAGGATTTAGGACACATTTATACATTATGAAATGAATTTGTTTTAAAAAAAATTTCAGATGCAAAAAATGTTTGATGTAGAATGAAAAATAAAATTACATCCAGAACATGTCATTTATTAGGGGAATCGTTTTCTTCTTGGTTATGAAAAAAATAATCACTCAGTATCCATTTCCACTATTGAATCTGAATATATACCCGTTGGAAGTTTTTCTGCACATGTGTTGTCAATGAAACACACTCTCACGGACTATGTCATGAGTTCAAAAAAGCACATATGTTGTGTGATAACACTATTTTCATTTCCCTATATGAAAACCCTTCATATAACTCTCATGCAAAACACATTGAAATTAGGCATCAATTTCATACAAATCACACACAAAATGGAGATATAATTATTCATTTCATTGGAATGCAAGATCAACTTACAAATATTTTCACCAAATCATTTCCCTCTGAAAGATTTTAATTCATTAAACAATTGTTTAGAACAATAACTATATGGTAATCTTCCATATTAAGATTCTGGTGGAACCTATCAACTTATAGTAAGATACTCTTTTTCATAGGGGTAGTATATTTACATAATAAAAGTTTTCGTAACAACAATTTTATTAAAAAAAAATTTCTTATTCAAAATTTTCATAATCAAAATTTTCCTGTTAAAAATTTTATTAATACAATTTTTTGTAATCAAAATTTTCTTAATCAAAATTTTCATAATCAAAATTTTCTTGATAAAAATTATCTTTGTAAAAAAATTGTTAATCAAATTTGTTTTTCTAATCAAAATTTTCATTTTCAAACCTTTTCATCCTTAAATTATATTTTTTATAGTCCAAAAATTATCAATTTCAAAAAAATTTCTTAAAAAATTTTCTAGAATATAAAGTTCTTTAAGAAGAATTTTCCTTATTAGAGATATTTTTCCAAGAAATTCGAAAAGAATGTTTATATAATTAAATTTTTGTAATCATGTTTTTAACATGTTGGTATTTTCATTCTAATTATGGAAATTTTTTGGATTCACAATTCCTTAAATCTAATGTTTTATCTCAAAAAACTCAAAAGATCGGAACATACCCAATTCCTTCTCGGTCGTCATCTCAACCATCAGATCATATCAAGATTATTTCAATCATTGTATATTTTTGAGAATATAAACCATTTATTAAAATGAATATATTTAAAGTCCCCCTGGGGATTTTCCAACTAACTTTTTAAAATATTTGGAATGATGAAACTCTACTGCTTTACTTAAGGCCCATTTTAAAATTCAATGTTTTTGCCATTCCGATTATCTTTAGAAGGTTCACCTCCGAAAAAAGTATCAGTAGTTAAAGAATTTTATGAATGGATGATCTACAGGGAATGGTTAGTATATATGATGTTCTTTTCTATGTACAATTCAATTATTTTAATGAATTTCATGTAGAATAGGTGGGAGAGGTTGATTATTTCCAAACCAAAAAAATAGGATCCGGTCAATCATATTTTAATGGTAAAAATCTATGAGTCCGTAAGTTTCATTAATTAATGAGGGTGACACCTTTTTTTATTTAAGAGTTAGGGAAAATATTATTACCTTTCCTATATTATGGGTGTCAAGTTATTTCTAATCTCGTATGAGGGTGAAGCTGAGTTATGCACCCACCATCTACCTGGTGTATCATGTTCATTTGAAAAAGAGATATATTTTCAATGCATGGTCTGATAGATGTAAAGACTTCTAATATTTTTCATCAATCTACAATGATATATATTCTTGAGTTATGGGTTCATGGATTTCTTATTCCAAGAAATGGAAACAAGGACTCCTTAAATAAAAGTGATATCTATATTCTATATTTTATAGTGAACCTCAGGAAATTAATATGGTAAAGTATGTCCTGATTTCAATAATGAATATCATGAATGGGAATCTCAAATAACATATCATCATGTATCCAGTTATTCTTTCAATTATTATAGTCCTTTCTCTATAATCATCCAAAATACCTTGTAGTTCTAATCCAAGGAATTTCATAGTTATTTTGTTGAGTTATGATACAATGAGGAGAATGAAGGTTGGATTTTCTAACCATCCATAGAATTATATGATTTTCCTGAATCAGAAATCGAAGAATTTTAAAATAAAAAAAAGTGGCAAAAACATACAAGAATGGTTGAAAGAAGAGAAAGGTGAAGGAATCCGAAGTGAATGAAAAATCTCATGTAGTTAAGGAAGCCCAATGCACACAACCAAACCCCATGAAGAAAAATTCTTATCCAGATGAATTGGTTTCTAAATGGATAGAAGACAAGAAAAAAATGATGTATGCCAGCTTTTTTGATTGGACACTACTGAAGATATATCGTTTATGATTAAGGCTGTAGAGTAATTTGAGAAACATGAAAAAGAGAAAAAGAAGAATAAGAAGAAGAAGATGTCTCAAGATTAGGTTGTTCAATCTCTTCTGAAGGCTACTGATAAATCTTTTAAGAAGCTTCTAATTCCACAAACTTTGATTAATAATCCTGTATCTATAGAGACTCTAGTAAAAAATATGGGGACTCTAGAACATTATAAAGAAGAACAAATTGATTAAGAATATTATGTTGAGGAAGAAGAAGAAGAAGGAAGTGATGATACAGATGATAAGACACGACATGTGGAAGAATCTCATGAGAAGAAGATTCTTTCGAAAATGTTTTCAGTCCAAACATATCAAGTTGAATCAACCAAAATTCAGGGTTCTAAATTCTCTAAAATTCACACTACAATTCTTCATAATTCAAACTCTGAATTTTGATAATTTTGATTATGAATTTCTCAAAATTTGGACCCTTAATTCCTCATAATTCTGACTATGAATTTCTGAAAATTTGAACTCTGAATTCATTCGAATTCAGAATCTGTATTTCTCATAATTTCGACACCAAATTCTTCAAAATTCATATTCCAAATTCATAGGAATTCAGACACCAAAATGTTTTGGATTCAAGTTCCAAATTCCCTTATAAATAGAATCCAAATATATATGATTTTTAGTCTTAAAATGTTTATTTCGATAAACTCTGAACATTATTTTCCTTTATGCTCTTAAAAATAAATATTTTTAAGCTATATATATTTCTTACCCATGTTATTGTTATGAAACGATGTTGTATAATCTGTTTCTAACTAACCGTTGTTTCTGTGAAACATGTATAGGTCCTTATGAGATTCATGAAAAAATATGACCACTGAAGGAGGGAGTTGACCATTGGAGAAGTGCTTATAAATAGGGGCTCATTTGAATGAGATAGAAACTAGAGAAAACCTATTGATCACTGTAGAGATTACATATTGGTGAAGTGGTTTCTAGAGATAAATACTCTCATGATTTGTGCATACTAAACATTTTTTTTCAGATTTCCTCATGAAACTCTTATTGATGCTGAGTACAATCAAGGGATTTTGGGAAGCGGAAGACTTTGATACTGACTACCTTAAAGAACGATGATTGAAGGAGATACAAAGAAAGAGGTTCTGACTACCTTGATGTTCGAGGGCTTGTGGGGACAGTGAGATATATTTTGATATTCCTTTCAAGGGCTTTCTCTGGGGTGGATAAAATATACTTTCAGTAATGTATAGATCAAGGGACCATTATCCATGGTTTTTGTATACCCTAGTATTTGGTTTTAAAAGAATCATACATGTTACATGTTTTGTTTCAAGTTTATTTCATATTTATTTTGATAAATGATGAATGTATAGCCTTATTATAATTTCTTGTAATTTTTTTATACTCTCATAAGGTAATATTCTATAATTTTTAAAGTAGAATCTTTTCTTCGTAAACAATCATATGGTTTCATTTCCAGAATAATATTTACAGAATCTAGAAAAGTTTGTTTAGTTGGACAAAAGATGTGTTGTGAATTTACCTTGTTTAGTCTTGTTAATCATAGTCATTTCTTAAAGATAATGAAAATGTTTTTAAAATTAATATTCACCATCCTCTTGTAAATTGAGAATCTACCCCATTATTTCAATCCTACAATTTTTCATTTTCTTTTTAGATAATAGGCATGCACATCATGACATTATTGAGTGTTTATAGTTTAGTGTAATATTTTGTATATTAAGGAGTTTCATATTTAATATTATATTTCATTTATAAAGTAATAGGATGTATAGGTTGAGATTAAGGAATGATTAACTCAAAATTTATGGGTAGAAATTGGTTGTTTAAATAACCACAAGGAAGATAGTTCATGTAGTTTATGGATACACTAGATATATTATACTCTATATGGATATTACAGTCAAATAAGATTAATGAAAAGTGGTTCTCATTAATTCATTTTCTAGATACTACAACATTGATTCATGCAATTTAATAATATTTTTTTGGAGAAGATTGATGGAAATGGGTTCATCCACCAAGGAAAATTTATTAACCCAATATGAAACGAATTGATGTTTTTATGAATAACTAAAAAGAATGGAACTATTATTAACCAAGGTCAGGTCTAATGACCATAATAATTTTCACCATTTTACGAAATGTAAAATGGGTTATGAAATTTATATTATTCTATATTTTAATATAGAATTCATCAGTCAATATTAGATATTCATGGATGATATAAATCCACATTTAAATTATTGGTATATTTATATACCAATTTATATTTATAAACTGGATGGTCAAATGCCATTTTTTAATTTTGGGATCTACATTAATGTTTCTATGGATTTATTTTATTTTATATTGTTTCCCTTTTGAAAAATATACACTCCATATGTGTATGGGTGTGTAGAAAAAGTAATCAATTCATTATATTAGGTTTATAGACATTTCCATTTCATCCCTCACATATATATTAATTAATTTTCATATATATCTTTCAGTAATGGATCATTTTTTATATTTAATTGATATATCCACAAATTCATTTTTTTGGTTGAACTGATTTATTTAATTTCTAGGATAATGTGAATTCTATGATGTTGTTAGTACATTTTTTGGATGATTTAAATGTAAAAATAATCATGATAAAACATTGAATATAAAACAATAAAAATTCAATACATCAATGTCTTCGTCTAGAAAAATATGATTTCTTAAATGATAGGAAAGAATTCCCTTCTGGGATACATAAGTGTGCAAAAAATTTATAAAACAGGTTACACTTTTCTACTAAGATGATGTATCAAGATTTGAAGGAGATATATACAACATTATATCTAGTAGGTAATATTATTTTTCCAATACATAAGTTTTAATTACATACATGATAATATTAATGAGATAACTCATTTTCTACAATGGAAATAGTTTCAAACAAAATTAATACAACATGCATGATTTTTAATAAAATACCATAATATATAAGGTTATTTTCATCTTCCGTTTGATGAGAAAAGTCAATACTCCCTCTAATAAATAAGATTATAATTCACAAACATAACCGTTTCTAGTCTAAATCAATTATATGTAATGGTTAATTTGTTGAAAATTTATTACATAATGGTAACATTGAATGAGTTGATGATATATAAGGGCCATGAAATTTCAGAAGGATGTACATAAAGGTTACATCCTAGTAAAAATATTGATAATGTAATATCATGGAATGTCTATTTTTTGAAACATTAAATATTTGATATCCCAAATTCATGTGATCCTAAATGACCATAAAAAATCAAATCTCATGAAAATGTTTTTGAGTGTTCTTGATGATTAATTTAGTGTTTTTGGACTAATAAATCATCACATCAAGATATTTGTAGTTATTTTGGATTAAAAATTTTACATTCCCTGTATTCTTGTTGGTTAATTGAATGTTATAAATAATTTTATTGAAATTAGTAAATGAGATCTTGAATATGTAAATAAATGAGTTATGATTGTGAGAAAAATTTGTAAACATCAATTTAAGATAAAATCATGCAATCATAACATGTGTCAGGATCTTAAAACTCTTAATATTCTCATCCACCTCCACACACATCAAGAAACCACAATGGTATTATTCAAATAATTTTCCTACCATTGATGTGGTAGACCTAAATCATAATATGCACATCATCATTGAATTTAGAATTATGACATTGTATTCCATTTTCATCTATATTTCAATTTCTTTGTTTCAAATAAAATATTTCTTTCACTTTTACTCACATTAACTGTTTCCATCCATTATAAATTTCTAAAACTCATGATTTTGAGTATCAAACAAAAGGGTAATATTTGGATGACGGTATCTCAATGTATCCTATTCACACTACTTAATTTCTAAATTTTAATTTTCGATTTATTATGTGTATGGGTGATGTATTGTGGGTTTGGGGGATGATTGTATACCTCTGCATAAAATGATCATTTATCATATATTATTCTTTTAAAAAAATTCATAAAATTTATTCAGTGTCACTTTTTCTTAATGTAGTATAATTTGGTTGTGAGATTAAATGCAATGTTATTGAGATGGTTTATAGAAGGATTTACATTACGAATTGATGTCTGATCATAAATAATGAATATTAGAGACAATGGTATAATCTGTACTAAAGATATTTCTTATAGAATATATATATCAACCTCAATGTTAGGGTGTAGTTCATATACAATAGTATAATATATTTGATTGTACTTAGAAATAAATTAATTAATAAATTATGGACCATATTATCCAACCCTTTGTCTGTGACCTTCTATGTTATAATTTATTCAGTTTTTTTACATTAATTTATACACTTGAATCTTTCCAAATACAAAAACACCACTACACTTCTAATTTATTTATATAATTAAAAACACCGAAATGATAATAATAAGTGAATTATAGTATTAAATAATCAATATTGATTCTTAAGAGAGAAGGCCACGGTCATGCATTCTTCTATCAATGGAATGATAGATATTATATTTTATGAAACCATGATCAGTGTATCATAATTTTTTTTATAATGATAAAAGATTTAAGATAATTTTTTATTTTCCCTTTGTTAATATTTTATCACACTCAT
This sequence comes from Viscum album, assembly GCA_963277665.1. NCBI lineage: Eukaryota > Viridiplantae > Streptophyta > Magnoliopsida > Santalales > Viscaceae > Viscum > Viscum album. The sequence goes on from OY728145.1 coordinate 1,899,970,510, forward strand.
ATTTTTTTAAAAATTTAAAAAAATGAATACATTTAAAACTCATCTTAAAAATTAATGAATATTCTACTAATGAATAAAAAAAGTGAGGGGATTTATAATTTCATCTTCCATAGGGGATTAATAAAAGTGTTTAATTCAATAACAAAATTAATCTGTTGAGTACCTATTGTTGGAATCCTTTTCCCCAAAAAAATAGCTGAGGTCCACATGATATTTTTATAGTTCCGACAAGACGAATTTTTGGAAAATAGTGACACTCCCATATTTCCTCCCATTTTTAAGAGACATAGGTTGTTAAACATAATATAAATGACAAACAATGATCAAACACAATAATTTTATTCCCAATGAGACACAAAAAAGAATAAGGGGATCCTAAAAAACGTTTTTGGAGGAAAATAAGAGGTAAGATTCAATAATATTTACATTCTGAAAAATTTATTTGGAAACATAGATTTAATTTTTTTCTAACATATATAATATTATGTATTTTAATTGTTTTTTTATATAAGGATATGAGATAAAAATATTAATCATTGAAGAGGGAGTAATGTGTCTACAAACCACTCTAATATAAAAATTATTATGGGCTATTCTTATTGAAAAGGAGGTTCGTGATGATATAATTTAGGGGGATATATTTACATTATACTCATCAATTCATTATTTCCATTAATTAAATTATACTAACCCCCATATGTCTAATTTGTAGAATCCACCTGATTAGAATAGTTGTGAGACCTATAAATTATTGATAAATAGTGAAACATCAAATAATTAGTGTTAATATTTTATGAGGAATGTACACTATACAAGGGACTATTATAAGAAATACCCAGATTACGTAATAGTGAAATTTAAATTCTATATAATAATAGTGAGGGTTGTGATTTTGATATAAATTCACCAGTTTTATATTTTATTCAATTTTAACTTGTTATATATTATCTATCTATTTTTATGAAATATTCAACAATAATAAATGCATTAATAGATACATATTATGAAGAAGCCACTTAAAAAGTGGTCTCTGGGGAATAGAATCCTATATTACTAACTAAGATTGTTAAATATAAAGAGAGTATACATTCTGTTTATTTCTTTAAATATTATGAGGATGTGATGGTGGGCCTCTAAATTCTCGTAACACACAATTGTATAGACGTTTGGTACATTGGTTTAGGGGTGGATACATGATATAATCTCAAAGGGAACATATATAAGGAAATAAATGTACGGAAATGTGAGAGATGAATAAAAGTATGGTGGATTAAATCATTGATACCTCATCCTATGGATTATTTTAAATAAAAAAAATCCATACATATTTGCAGAAAAAATATATAACCCATTTCGATTATGTTCTTTGATTGTTTTACATTTTTTATTCAATTTTTACTATTTATCATGAATAAATCTATCATGTGTTTTTCATTATTTTATGTTTAAGAAAAAAAATCAATTCATCTAAGAGAATTAGTCAAGGTTTCCTATGGATAATGACCAAGTTATATTCCCGATTCACAATAGTCTAATCATTGTTAATTTTTTTAGTAGTCAATTGATAAAATGGGGTAATGTTATATATGTTATAGGGACATCAACCATTAAAGATATCAAGTCGATTTAAATGTTCTTATTTTATTTTATTTTTTATGTTTTTTTGTATTAATATGGATTGAATTTTATAACCAAGATGAAATCAAATTATATTCCCCAATACATTTTGAAAATTATACCAATTATTAAGAACTTATTTAAACTATGAAACTCAACATAATTAAGTGATGAGATAAACTTATTTTAAGATTATATGAGTTTGAAATCCAAGAAAATACCACTGATTTTTTAATCATGTGATGTGAAATATTTTACCTCAATGAAATAATTTATTGGTGATGCCTTTGAACAATTTATAACATTTTCTTCCAATTACAACAATTTTTTCGAAGAAACAAGCCTGGATTGAATAATTATAATTTCTTATGATTCTATGAAAAAACCTTATATCATTGTGGATAATTGGATAAAAATAATTTAGAAAATTATTTGATTCAAAATCAATTTTATAAAATAAATATATTATAGAATAACATGGAATATAATCATTTTTACCCACTAGTAGAAATTAATATCATTTTAAGTAGAAACAATATATTAAAAAAATATCCAACTACCTCCCTCATGAATAAAATGAACTATCACTGTTCTACACATGTATATGGGAGAATGTATTTATTTGAATATATGGGAAGAATTATCAGGTCTAGGAATGTTAGAATGTAAAACATACCCCAAAATTATAAATTGATGTCTATAGAACTATTTTCCGAAAAAATACTTATCTCTATTTTTAAAACCCAAATATATGAAAAAAAATTAAATATGATTAGTGAATCAGGAATAAGAAAAAATATTCTAGTAATTTTAAAATTATGAGATCCATATTTGAAAAGCCATATAGAATAAAGTGTTGAATCACTATAAGGTATAGAAATTAATAATATCATTCATGAATATAAACTGAAAAATTCATTTAACATTATTTAGAGGAAACAATTCATTATTTTGCACTATAATTTTGTTTCATCCGAACCTAAGAACCTGTGTCTATAAAACAATGATTAATATTATTCAGGATAAATATAGATACATGAGTAATTGGGTATATCATTATAAATTAATCACACTATGGTTCCCCGTAGATGAGTTTGGATTAAGAAAAACATTATTGAAATTCAAAATGTTTTGGATGATGTAATTACATTAGGAATTGTATTTATAAATTGTTACAGTGTGATCAAAAATGTCTAATTAAATTTTAATTACCACATCATGAAAATTTAATTATGAATATATTTGAGGAATGATATTATTGAGTAACAGTGTTTTTAAAAATTAATCCCCCAAATTATTTTGTTTGGAATTTCCTAGGATAATACTCTTTATGATCCCATATTAGAGAGTTTGTGGTTGAAGTTAGATAAAAATGATATTCTAAATTAAATCATTATCTTTTCATGTTCATCTCATTTTATTCCTTCTGCATTTATAATCAACATATTTACAGAGTTTTTTAGTTAAAGTATCGTTACATAAGAAACTATGAATATTAATTTATATTGTGAAAATAGATAACATAATTTATTTATTTAATTTTTGGAAGAAAATTATTTAAAAAAAATCGATAATCCTTTGATATGTTTTATTGGAGGATAAAAATAATAATGAAAAAATTTATAAGTTAAAAGTATGAAAAATTCAAGGTCATAAGGTTACTTATTGTAGCATTCATATCTATAAATAAGACTTCCCCAAAATGATATGAATGAATTCTGACTGATACATAAGAAATTACTCTTCTATGAGGATAAGAAATATCATGCTATAAAGGGATAGGTAAATTTACCTAAACTAGTGTGTGATTGTATTGAACAATATATAAGATTCTCATAGGGATACACTAATAGGTTAGGGTATTTTTATCCAACTAAGGGGAAAATATATTTCACAATGATATAATTTGTAAGGTATACATTGTGGATGCAGACATATGTATGGGTATTTTTAATTCTCAGTTAAGGTAAAGATATGAGCTTCCTTAATATACATAATTGTTATAATACATAATGTATTCCAGGTTATAATGGAGTTTCAAAATCTTAAAAAGTTGTATCTAAAATATATAATGATTACATTTAATGAATAAAAGATATTTAAGGGACACATCCTTTTATGTTGGGTACATGAAGGCCACAAGCTATCAAAAATAATGAGAATGTAATTTCATTATATGGTTGTAAAAATAAAAAAAATAAATGATTTCCAACATCCAAAAAATCTCAAATCATGATAAAAAATCATCCCAACCAATTCAAAATGATGCATAATTTTCTAAAAGTTTTATTATAGGTCATGAAATATATTAAGGTGAATCTTTGTAAAAAAAATTGATTTAGGAATAAATATTTGATCATCTCTATATTTAGATATTTCAAAGGGATATTTTATTTATTTATTACAATGTAGATGTAATTGTGTTCATGATGATTTTAATAAGGCATGATTAATTGATAGAATGATATTTAATATACATTAAATATGCGGAAAAAAAGAATCATGACACATTGTAGGATCCTACTACTTAGGATATTCACATGTTTCTCCATGATCATTGAATCACTTGGATGGTATTATTTAAATCATATTATCTGACCCTGATAGGTGATTCCCAATTCATAACATTATTATTTCCTTGGAATTTATTTAGGGGATTATTGTTCTATTTTCTTCTATAATAAATTATAGATGTCTTACCAAAATATATTTTACCCTTCTCACTCATTTTCGTATTTCACCCATCATACCTCTCTAATATTCATGACATTATGTTGGTTGTCTTGACATAACCCAATATGGATATATCTATAACTACCTTGATCCTATTTTAATATGATTGGGGTTGGAGAAAATAACTAAAAGGGATAACTAGTAAGGGATGACACATATTATGTATCTAAACACGCACACACACAACCATCTCCCTCTATAAATTAAGAAGAATAAAAATAAAAGATACAATATATAGTGTAAAAACCATGAATATAAAACCTATAGGAATTAAGAAAGTATGATAACATAAAATGGAATGGAAAATGGGAAAATATATTCCCAAATAGAAATATTTACCAAATAGAAAAAATTAGAAAATAAATGTCCATAGAAAGCCAGAATCTGAATCTTTAATCCCCAATCTTTGAAGTTCTTCAAATATAATAAGGTGTCCGGATTATAATTTATCCTCACGCACGTCCAATACATAATATTCACAATATACAACACATGAGTGGAAATCCCATGCAAATGTGAGTATATACATATACATTATGGAATCCCAAAATAGAATGGGGAGGACCAAGAAAAATGATCAGAACAGGCATCTAAACACAATGCAAAAGAGGAATAAATTCCAATGATCAGGTTACATACATATATATATATATATATATTCTCAAAAAATGAATCCCTAATGATGGTGAAAGGTGGTCTCTGTCTCCCAATCCAGTATAAGAATGTGTGCAATTACTTCCAAAGGGGTCTATCGTTGACTCCAAGATTCACAATTCTGTCTGAAGAAACATCCAGTCCCAGCCAATCATCACCAAAATTCATCATAGTCAAAGGGTAAAATATCAAAAGGTATTGGACCCATTCCCTAGTACAATAATAAGGTTCCACCTAGAAGGTCGATAGAAGACCCATTCCACGTCTCGAAAGGAGGGTGACAATATCATAGACAATCAAGGACTTGTGCCCAGACATTTTAAGAGGGTTCAATGTGGCATAAAAATAGAAGACCCATGCCCTATCCAAATAGTATTTTTACATTATAATAGTTTAGGAACCATACCCTAACACCGTAGTAGGGTTCCACTCATTGGATAACTAGAGGACCCATACCATTTCATAGTACTAGGGTACAAATCAGATGGTTGAGGACCCATTCCCTACTCAGTAGAATGATTCTGGTGAATAATAGATATTGGACATATGCATTTCCCTAGAATGAGTTTTTAACGATTGTTTTCGTTATAATAACAATTCCCTACCAAACTTGTGGGTTCCACACTAGTATATCAAGTTATCATGCTTGATCAATTTTGTCGTCGAGCATCCCATAAAGATGAACCACACTATAAACATCCCATATCATACCGAAATCCCACCATAAATGATATAATTTCATTATATATGAATAAAAACACAAGAAAGGATACGGAAAAATAAAACTCCATGTCCCAATGGAGGAGATATAAAAGGTAAATGTATCCTCAAAATAATATGAGGGTACATGATTTTATGAGGATCCACATGAAACGTGGTCCCATCCAATAAATATATTTTCTCAATTCATTAACATTGACTTCATCCCATGTATCCTAACATAGTGTGTAAAGGGAACAAATTACATAACTCATCCACTTGAATCTAAACCATGTTCTAGGTTGTTTCTTTGTAACCATATTTGTGCCCATGTGCTCCGATACAAGGCATGTTCCCTTACATGGTTCCTTTTTTCCATGCCTATGTATCCCTGATAATGTACTTGTACCAAATTACACAGTGTTTCCTCCCACATAGGGTCCTAAAAGTATTGTTCTATCACACTACATGTCTATCTGGGGAGGGTCACAAGGTGTGTGATCCTTAACAATACGAGAACCCAAACACCATAACCAAAAGGCTACTACACAATGTATGTATATCCTGAAGAACTTCGTGGAGTATGGTTTCTGATTAAAAAGTTTCATCTATTCAATGTATTCTCAACTCGGCCTCTCCACTACAGAAAATACCCCATAGGTCATCCAAAATCAAAATGGGAAATAAATTTTTAATTTACAGAAGTCCAATAACAGGCAATTGGAATTGTCTTGATATTTCTAATTCTGTAACACACATTTCATAGGCCTCCCATGATACACTAACTACACATCAAAGGTCAAATCAATGAAAAATTCAACTGTATCCCTCAAATCATACCAAATCCATCCCTTATTTATCAATTTTTTCACCTCATAAAAGTCCAAAAATCTAGGGGATCGATCGAGATCGATCACCCAAGAAATGTTGAATTCAGACCGTATAGGCTAATTGGTGAATAACTCAAAATACAATTTGGTGTAATGAATAATATAAAATGACAAAAAAATCACCCGAAATATTTTTTTAGACACTTTTTATAATTGGATGATTATTTGGGAGAAACATGGAACAATTAATAAAAAATAAATTGAAAATCGAAAATCAATATGCAGCTGCATGTAAAGGATCATTAAAGACAAATATTGGTAAAGGGAAATGATGAGGCTATGTTTTTTTATCAAAATTTGAAGAAAGAACAAATGAATATCCCTACCTTAATTTGGATTGTCATACAATTATGAACACACTTGCCAATGAATGTGATCATTTATTATATTTGATGCATCATGATTCAGCTAGATCTGGGGATCATTATTGTTTGATCATCATTCAATAATAGATGGTCGAGGAAAACTCATCTCATTGGTTAATGGGATTTTTAGTTATCCTTGTAGATCTAATATAGTATATATTTAAAAAGGTAGGATAGGTTAAGGTATTTTAATTAAATAAAGGAACTAAATAATCTATTTTAATTAAACACACCTACCAATGGTTAACCTATTTGAATGCCCCATTACAACCCATTTTATGGCGGTCCAAGGATAATCCTCACATCCCAGACACAACCATTTTCTCATATTTTCAATCTAAGAGACAATTTTAGAGATATACAATTTTCATTATGAAATTATTCCCAATAATATAAAATATATATAATGTTTTTAAAATATAATTTTAAGAAATATTGGCCATTATAATTTCATTCATTTTTATTTCATGGTGTCGATAATATTTCTAGTTATTTTTTAATGTCTTAAAAGGTAAAAATAGGTCCCTATATTATTCCCACCTTCAAACATTTTGACACTGAAAAGAGAAAATGAAACAAAAACCCTCGGATTTGGAGCTCGCATCTGAGTATCTATCTCCCAATATCTCTCTTAAAGTCTCTCATACTACCAAAACACATGTACCAAGGGGATGGTCCAACCACATAGGTTCCTCTATATCGGATTCCCAATCTTCACATGCTTCTCTATGAAATAAGATATTCCCTAAATGTCACACTCTCCCCAGTCAATAATGTGTGTATGGTCAAGCATGGTTGTCCGACATTATGACACATGGAAGACATTGTGAACCTAGTCCATCTATGGGGTTAGGAATAGGTTGTATAAAACCTCACCAATCCTCTATAAGATCTTAAATGGATTGTTAAATACTAAGTATAGCTTGCGACCCCCAAAAGATCTCTACCATCTCATTGCGGGAGACTCTTAAGAAAATGTGGCATCCCTAAACAAACTCCAAGATCTCATTATATTGATATTCCAATGATTTCATTATTCTCAATTATTTCCTATTCTGATCACATTAGATATGGACCTTCTCCACCACCACATGCACCATCTGTATTACAAAAAGAGATGCCTCGTCGATCTCAATCCAACACATGGTTGAATTTAAGGGTAAACTATATAAAGCCTCAATATTGTCAATGCTTAAATTAGAAGGGAATATATAATTAATTTCAAACTATACCAATGGAATGTGATCCTTTCATATTTGGCCTCATTCTATAACTCAACCCCTCAGCATATCCTTGAACACCTGGATAATGTGTTCATTCATCACATCAATCTATGGGTGAATGTATTTCCTCCTCCTCAACTAGGTGATGAATACCTCTTGATGGCCTCTCCACCTCCATAATTTGGATGATGAATCATTTATAGAGACAATATTTGAGGTATTCATGAAGGAATAAAATCTCAAGTATGTATAAATTCTCCAAACACACCCCTTAACTCTACTCCCTAATAGAAAAATAGGGTTTTGACTTTTTAATTCAATAATCTATCTCCTATATGGAATAATGTTCTATTCATGTCCACATATTACATATCATGAAGTCCTTGTATATGTCATTTGATTTTCACTTTGTGATCTCATGGGGCCGAAACAATCCTTTTGGAACCTAGTGCTCAGCCATCACCTACATAATGTTGATAAACTATGACATGAACTCAACCACACTCCATCTCATTAATGTCCACCAAAAATAAGACTAATAGTTTTGGTATATCATACCAACATCACTAAGTACATCTAATGGAGTTGGATGAAACTCTTTCCTCCTCTCACGTCATTATTGTGACCATCTTACATCTATAGGAAAGGTGGATGCAATTCCCTCTTTCAAAAATTTCATCTAATGAATCTCCAAATGATATCATGACATGTAAGACCCCACAGATAATTATTCCCAATTGTGAATCACTCAAACTCCATAGGGGTGTGGGATTAAACACCATTAAATAAGGAAAATTTACACTCCCTCCAATACCATGGACAGTTGTAGGGTATCCATCCTCTTTAACAAATCATAAATCCAAAATGTCCAGGGACTACCTTCTATGTTTATCATTCTTCATGATTCCCATCATATGATTATAGACCATATCATATAACTATTCTTATAGGAACTCCATCTAGTTCTTTTTTCATTGTTTCAGGTCTCTTTTTGTTCCAAAGTATCTAATATTCTAAGTAAACCACAAAGTATTATCCAAGATAATAGTTCATCCACATCCTATAAGAGTAGACTGCCAATTCCATCTATAGTTTGGGATACACATATTTATTCCCATCGGTTTTCTACCCATCCTCCAATATACGATAAATTCATGTCTATTGAACGACACACGGTCATGCCCAACTCTAGAAGAATCAAAATATAATAAGTATTCTACACCCTCATGTTGTGTCCTCAAAAAAAGATCACATGTCATACTCAGCCTAAAATACATAAAGGAACATTTATACTACTTAGTTCAAGTAATAAGATACCCTTTCCTCGTAAAGGTTATAAAAGGGGCTGAAATCCTGGAGAATTCTTCCACAAACCTCGTGTAGTAACCTTCCAAGCTAATAAATCTCCACTACACTGAAATGAACTTTGGTGGACCCCATGTAATAATGGAATAAAACATCACTCAGTACATAGATATTCCTCAATCAGAAATGACATTCATTACAATGTGGACTCAAAAGATCTGGAACTATAACATAAGGTTCTAAAAAAATAAAGTGCTCCAGAACCAAATCTAGGACCATCATCTAGTGCTTTGCATACTCATCCTCTGATGTATGGTATATGATTCTGTCTTCAATAAAGAAAATAAAAAATAAGATCAAGTAAATTTGTAAAATACATCTCATAAAATACATAAACATAATGGGGAAATTCTAAATAGAAAATTAAATCACCATGAAATCATAGTTTTTCAAGTGACGTCAGAATGCCAAATTTGGAATATCAACCTCGTGAACTCTCAACTGGTCCTACGAAGACCTATTATAGATCTTAAAAAATTATATTTATTATCAAAAATAATAAAGGAGATAATAAATATAAAAAATGATACATTTTATTTACCATTTCTTATGTTAGGAAATTATAATCCACACTATGTTACGATCACTAGTCCACCTTTTTCTTGAACCACACTAAGGGCACTAGGATGAACACCATTTTTCTTATTAAACACTAATTTTTATGGTCCTCTAACTGCAACTAAACTACACGAAGTTTGGAAGAGGATATCTAGTAGTTCTTCAAATATATCAGAGTTCTCCCAAGATACACATAAAAGAAAAAATCTATCTCTTGTCTTATAGGTAATCTTGGAATGTCCTCATGGAATACATCCATAAAATTCTCCGTAATTGGAAATTATATATTCTTACATATCCTAAAATTAAAATGGATATTTTCACTGAATAATGGGTTATGGTCTGTAGAATCATCCTTGGAAATCCCACTGATATTATCATCAGATCACTCTCATCCATCAAGGTGATTTTCTCCCCATCAATATGAATTCATATGAGTTATCTATGGTGATAGTGAATCTGGGATCAAATTATCGACAAGAAATCCACACCTCATATGAGTTCATAGGGTTCTACCTTGATGAGAAAAAGGCACCAGAAGAACCATTCTCAACCAAGAGATATCTCACACCACTAAAAGATTAAATATATTGAAAAAATCTTCCCTGTAGTAATCTCAATACAATGTTTCTGGGATAAAACCTCAAATGGGAGATCCAATTTCTATACCATGAGTACTAATATGATGTAATTACTCTAACCAATGTTTATTTATTATGATGAAAAATTATAAGAAAACAAATCATAACACTAATTTTATTCTATTCAAATGGGTAATATGCCTTTATAGAAGGTGACCACCAACAGCCCCAACCACCACCTATTTAAGCCTAATGTGTGTCAACTTGTTGTGGTGGTGGAAGAATATCATTTCATCATCCACCACCCAAAACACCTCTTCCAGAAACCCCACCTATTCTTTTGCAACCTCTGCATCACTAGTGGAAACTCTAACAATTACTAGGATATCCATGATTGTGTCGTTGCCTCTATCATGTCTCTCAATCTACTAACTGCATGTGCTACTCAACACATCATTTTGTGAAATCATGATTCATGTGACCTCTCTTTTCACATGAATAGAACCTCCCCTATCTATGATACCATGGTCCTTTATGTTGTCTATGACCATGTTCCCATGTGTGATCCAATAAAGATCTACTATAATGAGATCAATTTGGTTGTCCCCTTCTAGATATTGTAGATGAATCATTTATATGAATTCCACTACCATGTCCATCTATATAGGGCCCCTATAATAGAAATATATCTGTCACCAGAACCCACTACAATACCCAAAAACATGTGTGAATGTAATGGGGTAATACACTAGAATTGAGATATCTATGGAGATGCTACTAAAACATCTGTACTTAGAATTAAAATTCATGATTATTGTAGTGGGAGAACCACATAAGTTCTAAAATCCTCAATGAGTACTCTTTAACTATCATCATTCCCTGATGATACTCAAAAATATCATGATTCATAAGTGATAAAAATAATGAGTGGTAATAATCCTCATGAAACAGTGGTAGGAATTTATGACATTATCATTTTGACTCATCATATATCTATGTAACTAGACCACACCAACAACCTTCTTCTGCATGGAAATAACCAGCAACCAATGATACTAATAGATTTGTTGGTGACAGAATAAGCCTAAAAACATGCATTGACACCTATATCTATCATATTCATCCAAGGAATATGTATCTTTGTGGATCCTCAACGACCACTATAGATTAAATTCATGGAGTTCTCTAATAATATATGTGTGTCTTCAACCTAGTCTACTTGTATGATAGGTTTCTTCACTAGTGGGGGTTCTACTACCTATCCGCCTTGAGGAAGAATCTTTAATTATGGTCCCAAAATAGAGGCCTCGTCCCTCATTAGATCTTTATCCCTATCAAGAATAGAAAACCTAGATGGCTGTCTGTATAAGGGTATCCTAAAAAATTATTCAATATTCAATTTATTCAGAAGATCATATATATATATATGGGGAGCTAACTCACGAAAGGTATTAAAATAATCAATACTATTTGATGCATGTACCATTGATCCATATAACCAATTTATTAGAAAGATGAGTAAAAATGTAAGAATTTAGGGTACTGGTGAATAGATGTTATGACCACCATACAAATACTAATTTACCTGGCCTAAGAGCCACACACGAGATACTTTGAAACTGTTTCCATACATGAAAAATAAATAATACTATGGGGGTAATAAAAAAACCGCCCCAATGAATTAACCACCATTGATAATAATATATCATAAATTATCCCAATGAGGATCAATTCACAACTGCCCGAATCCCACCTCTATAGGACAGGTGCTGGAGAGTGTGTTGAAAGTCATAACTAAAATGAGATTCCTTTTCATATGGACCAATATTTTCACACCCAACCATCTCTATATAGTAGTGAAGAGGATTGATAATAAAAAAATGAAACATCTACCATAAAAACTATCCACATAAAACATTAATATAGTAAAAGTGTAATAAAACATAAAAATGGAAGGAAAAAAGGGAAATTACACTCCCAAGTAGAATGATATCCCAACACCAAAAAAAATTGAAGGTCAAATAATGAGATATCACATATATAAGTCTAAAATATCGGACCACTGTATGAGGTAAAATTCACCAGTGTATCCCTATGATAATATATAATCATCTCCAACATATCCATCATCTACATAAGACATCAAACATGTTGGAAATCCCATACAAGATTGGGTATATACATACCAGTAGGTTTTCCCAAATAGTGAATGGGGATCAATAAGGGACACACTTGGAATAAACATATCACCCAAGATCTGAGAGTAAAAATATAAATGTCATGTATATAGACAAATAGTATATGTTTATATATATATATATATGTTTATCCAAATGTTCCCTAAGGATAGAGAAAGTGATTCCCCATCTTTCAACCCACTCTATGAATGAGTTCCATTGTTAGAAAAGGGGTCCATCATTGATTCCATATATCGATTTTTTGTTCGAAGAAAAACAAAATTCATGGCACTCCATGGAATTTTACCTCATAATAAAGTTTCTAAAATATCTAGGTAATGGAAAAATGCCAAGATAAACCCATATAGAGACGCTAATAAGGTTGATAGATGACTTAGGCCCTACCCTGGGTGGAGGGTTATACTCTCAGAGTTAATTGAGGACCTCCCAACAAACATCGCAGGATAGTGTCAATCAGATATCAAATAAAGGACCCATGACATGTCCTAGAAGGATGATTCATCACTAATGTTTTATGACCCATTTAATATCATTGTAGTATGGTTACTCTTAGTAGATATCTAGATGACCCACACACTATGTCCAAGAGAGGGAGCCTCTCTAATGCATGATGACTCATTCCTTGACTCCACAAGATGATCCCACTCTATAGAAAATAGGGGAACCATGCCATTTCCAAAATGGAGGGTTACAATCTTATAATTAAAAGAGGTTCCATGACCTTTCCATTTAGGTTGGAACTTATCATGCAAGAAATCATTCATTAACCAGCAAGAGGATTCCACTCTGACAGAAAATAGTGGACCCATTCCCAACCTACTTGGTGGGTGAACTCTAATGTCTATGGTGATCCTTCCAGATGTCTACTTCATTAAAAATCACCGAATGTAGTTTAACACTTAGGAAGACTAGAATTTTATCTAATAATCCATCACAATGGATATCATTATGTTTATCATGAAAAACTACTTTTACTAAAACACACACAAGGAAAATCTAACTCCAAATGAAGGATATATGATAGGTTTAATTTTTCTCCAAAGGATGGTATTGTACACGCCTTGTTTAGGGACCCACCCAGAATGTGGTCAAACCATTCAACATGGTTTGGTCCCTTCTAGTATATGTATTACTACCCATGTATCTCTATATATCATGTATAGGGAATGAAGGTTGTGTCTCACCAACATAGGGTCTAGCCTATGCTAATGGCCATGTTCGTGCAATCATTCCCCAGCTCATGTACTCTAATATATGATTCATTCTCCAGCATAGTGTTCTTTTTCACATGTTTGTGTAATTGTGGTCATATAAATTTACTTTATTACAAAGGGTTTCCTCCCACACAAGGTCCTACCTATGTTCTTATATCACATGTCCTGTCTACTAAGGGAGGTTTACATGAAATTTTTCCGAACCACTAGATTTGTAATACATTATTTCTCTAAAACCCTAGAGATTTATCTATAGTGGTAATACACATTGCGTATTCATCCTAGAACACTATGTTTTTTTCTAGTTTTTAACAGAATGTTTGGTCTATTCCATGCATTCTTGATATGGCATCTCCGATACTAATTAATACCCAAAACGCACCCAAAATAAAAAGGGGAAGGATAAGATAGTCATTTTTCCAGCTTGTGGGAAAAATAAACCATTTTTCAATCTATATAATCATTATATGTTCCACATATGACTCTCACATTGGGAAAATCCACTTCGAATCATCTATCCCAAAAAAATCACCTAAAACAAGAAAATCATCCCAAATACATCCTTTATTCATTAATCTTGTCATTTCACATGAATATCCAATGAATATGAGGGTTTTATCTAGCCCCATAACACACAAAAATGTTGAATATATACCCTATATGACAATAAGTGAAGAACACTAATAAAAATTAGTTTAAAAGAACAAGATAAAATTTTAAATATGCATTGTTCACAATTTCATGTAAAACAATTTAAAATTAGAGAATATTGTGTCCGAAAAATCTCACAATATATATAAAATAACTAACCAATTGAATATCAGTATGTGGTGTGTAGAAAGTGTCATAAAAATGATGATATAAAAATATAGAATGGTCATGTAGAATATTTTAATAAAATGTGGTAGAAACCACAAAATGGGACTCTTGCACTTATTTGGATCATTTATCGATGAAGAAATTGCTCACCAAAAATGAGAGAATTTATTGTGTTTGATGAACCTCAGTTCACAATGATCTGAATGATAATTTCCATATGGACATGATTTTACAATAGAGGGTGGAAGAAAACATCTTTAAATGTTCCTAGTATTATGCAGAGAACAATAGAGATAAGAAAAAATAGATATTTTATAATAGAGGCTAGGTTGAGGTCATTTTCTAAAATAAATAAATTTAATTATATGTTTTAATTAAACATAGCCTCTAAAGGACTCCCAATATAAAAATCCCTTTTGAAATCATGTTTTGTCTCCCTTATGGTATGCCTTAAATCATAGACATAACACAGGCTTCATATTTTTGATCTGAGACTCTTTTAATGAGATACCCATTTATCTTATGAAATCGTTCTATCATGATATAAAATATATTTAATATTTTTATAAAATTAATTTTGGGGACATAAGGCCCTAGAATCACATTCTGTCAAATAGAATGGAAATAAAAATAATTTTATATATATTTCACAATACGATTTGGAAAAATAAGGTTTCTATAAGTTTAAACATGGATTATCCTTAGTATATATTTTATAAATTTTCCATAATCCATATTCTTAATTTAAATGTAATTATTTTATATTTAAAATATGGATGGGGTTTTGTTGTGGGTATGTTATTTGGTTGTTCCCCACTCATTTGAATGATCCTCAATATAATGTTAGTCCCTGCCAATCATTCACTCCCACGCATCTCTTAGGAAGATCACCATCAGATAGAGTTGAGTTTAACTATGATATGAAATAGAATATGATGGTTCCCTATATTAGACGGTGTTACTGACCTGATTGAGTTGCTTCCATCATTCTTATTTATTGTAAAAGGGGAAATTTTGTTTACCAAAGATATCTTATAATCATGAAATGTATATAAATTAATGTAGCATATGTTAGTTATTGAACAATGGAATGACCTAATAGATGTAATTTTGATAATAATATAATGGATAACAATTGAACTAATTTTTGAAACCATTAATCGAGACCTATGTTTATAACACAAAAATTAATTTTTTAATTCATTTATATTCATTGATTTTCCACAAAAAAAATTAGAACCCAAATTATTTTACTTTTATTTAAATTTTAAAAACACATAGAAAATATTACTATGTAATTTAGAGTAGTGAGTAATATAAAAATATCCTCAAGATATATGACTCTAGTCAAAAACTACACTACACTCTGAGAAAATAAATATTTTTTTAATATCACCCCCCATGATTGGATTGTTAGTGAATCATATAAGTATCAAATATTTTATCAATATTCCAAAAAACTTTCTCAAGACAAAATTTACCCATTTATAATACTCATGTATTTTTGTGATCATTCAAATAATCATAGTACAATATATTTTTTATAAAAATTAAATATTAAATGGTTTATAAAAAAATTATTATTCAATAATGATCGAATTAGATTGGAATGATGTGACGAAATAAGGATGAAAATGGGTAACGATTTATATTTGTGTACTATATAAGTGATCTAAACATCAATAATTATTAATTGAGATTATGAATCAATCCGAATAGTGTTCATTGAAGGAAAACATATTTAATAATAAGGTAGGAAAAATGGAGGAAATCCAAAAGTTATTTACTGAAATTATATAAAAATATGGTTGTGATAATGGAATGTTTTTTTTGTAGAAGGGTCAGAAATATGTTATCTTGACATCACTGAATATTCTACGGGAATAGATGGAAGGACAAATATATTTATTAAAATTTGGGACAATCAATGTCATACTATATGGTCAATTTGGAAGAACAAAAATTAATTAGTATACCCATACATAAGAATGACATGAATATGAAATGGGATTTAGGGTAATATACCTATAAATTTAAACAAAAATATGATAAATAATAAAGTTACACATACTTATTGAAATGAGTTATTTTCATTATTGTTTAGAATATCAATGACATTGGGAAAGGGAAATGTATGACTGTAATCATAAATACTAAAAACAAGTGGGGATCCTATATATATTAGGCTATTGCAAAAGGTTGTTTTTCATTATTTAAGGTCACATAGAATAATCCCTTGTAAATGGTAAATATTCATAAGGGATGGGTTAGAAAAATGAAATATATAGTAATGTGGTGATGTAAATTGTACCATCCCTTTTATATTCATGATTCATGGACCTTGTGACTTAAAAATATTGATCAGGAGATAAGGACCTATTGTCAGGTAATTTTGGGTTATGTGATGAGTACTATGTGTTATGTATTTAAGGTCCATGAGATGCAGAACATGTTTCATGTTGTTTAGTGTAATGGTCCAATGTACATGTGTCATGCATATTTCAGTAGTGGGATGAGCACCATTGGTACACCATATGGATTTATAAAGGGTATTAATGGGGAAATAATTTATTAGTGGGTGGGAAAATATTCCCTTTATCCAGTATGATTAATGACTAATAATTATTATAGTAGAAATTTTTATGATTTAACATATATCATATTTGGGTTCAATTTTTTTCGATTCCATCTATTGTATCATTTATACCATTAACAATAACATTATTTTTCATTATAAATTAATTAGAAGAAAAACTTCTTATTGAAGGATCGCAGAACATGGTTTTAATATACTTCAGGTTTTTATATTTCAAAAAAAATTTATCTTGATGTATCTCTTAGTATTATAATTGAATAAGATATTTTTTATCTTTCTTAATTTTGTAAAAAAAAGTATTCAATGTGATTTTGGATAAAAATCAACAGGTAAAACCATATATTTCCCATACACTCATAAATATGGAGTCACCCGTGTAATGGTATATATGGTGGTATGATATTCCCATAAATTAATAATATCTTTTTTTAACTAATATTTAATTTCATTATTCGGAATATTGTAAAATGTGATCAATAAGATGTTGATAAAAACCTAAAATAATTAAAACATAGCCACAAATAGGGTAATGATTTCTTATGTCATATATTTTACATTGAATACAGTAACATCAACATAAATTTTAATATGTATGCATCATTGATTATAAGGGTAGTATGAGAAACACTAAATATTATGTTGATATTGAATTTTGAAAATTTGTCACATACAGTATTCAAACCTTTTTTATGTTTATAATAGCTTCCCACTTGTAAAATAAGGTAGTGGTGGTGTTGATTAATATAAAAATATAAATTATCATATTTTGTTATATAACAATGAAATTTATTCTCCTTATAAATGATAGAGAAAAAAACTTTGTAGCATGAATTATCTGATAGGGTTAATGGATGAAATAATTATACTATTGATATGTGTGACACATCATTTTTAATTTTTCAATATTTTTCAACAAGAAATATATAAATAAATCATTCCTTTTAATTTTTAATCGGATCTTGAATAACGTATGTTTTGTCCTACACAAAATAGAATTTAATTCTAACTAACTATGTGGATTTCTTTCCATTCAATTCATCAGATAAACATCCCATATATTCAATAATTTTTTATGGACATCATGCCTACACTTTTTTTGAGTTAATGAGAAATAAAATTCCAATGGTAGGTGTCTTTTGAGATATTTCCAATTATGTAATAGAAAATATGTTTATTGAGATGGTGGAGATTACAAATAGAATATTTTTTGGGGGTTTATTTCCTACTGAATGACTATCTTATAAATTTACAACGTATTCATGAATCCTTCCCAAATTCTACTATGGGATAGGTTACCCCATTATCGATGATATTTTGAATTCCATTAGTTTTTAGTTAACCTCAATATATATTAGATATTACACATCATTATTTTATTTGTTAAATATATTTTAGCTTAAATCCAAATACATGTGTTCTATGATGCTTATTTTCATACAGGGAGGTCGTTTATGTTTTCAAATTGGGATTAAACCTAAATGTGGTGTCCTATATATCCTATTAATGTACGAATAAAAACCCACATAGATTAAGTGATGGATAAGAGGAGAATTACATTAGGTTAGAACACTAGAGAGGAGTCCAATAAATTATACCATGAATATGAATCCAAAACCTCAATTTTCTTTATAATGTTCATGTATTACACCTTAATATGAATCATATAAAGGAGGAACATTAACCGTACTAATTGGATGTTCACCGCTAGTATCTAAGACCACATGGCTCAGGTTCTATTTGAGAAATAACAAATTTGGATGATAATTTACATTTCATGAGATGAAATAATTATATTTGAAAGGATGGATTATGCACTAAAGAAAGCTTGAGTATCTTTATGTGATTTGAGAGGGGAAAAAATTGAAAATATAGAGGGTATTTGGTATGGGATTCTCCAATATGGACAACTGAGTAGGAAGGGAAAGTGATAAAATGTTTTGTGTATTTAATCTACTATGTGGCCCATAATTTCATTTCTAATAGGACTATCTAAACTCAATTTTATTGATTATTTGTTTATGGATTAACCAAATATTACTGCAATGATTATTTAACCATGAAGACTATCAAAAATAAATTTTTTGATGGCTAGGTTGAGGATTAGACCAAAGATGATGCCCATGTTTCTATAACCTTGATGAGTTTCTTGACTCACTTTGGTTTGATAATTCAGTTTTTTATTCCACTTATGAGGATTCTGATTTTTTTTGGAACCGGGCTGAGTATCCATAATATTGGTGAATTGAATATTTTATTAGAAAATACATCAAGTAAAATTACTATGTTTTTTCATAATAGAGTAGTATCTTAGCTCATTGTTATTGAATATTGGTTGGGGGATTACACGTAATATGATTCCCATGTTTCTATAATAATTTAAAGTATCAAGAATTATTTTTATTTAATTTTTGGATGGAGATTACACCTATAAGTATCTCCATGTTTTCAGATCCAACAATTATATCTCAACTCGTGGTTATTGATGATTTTTAACGATTAATCCAAAGAGGATTCCCATGTTTCACAACCTTCCCACCAAAAAAATTATTTGAAACAAGTGAAACTATAGAAATTATTATGAGTGGGAATTACACCCAATAGGTGACACTAAATAGAAAAAGTGTATCTCAACTCTACATATATATGGCATGAATTGATGATTAGGTGTGAGACGTAGGTTAGTTGTCTCATAGACAACATGAGGGATATTGTAGATTCATATCATTAGTTAGAACTAGAAAATATAGTTAGACCTACTGGATAATAAAATTTGTATTTTTTCCAAGTATTTGGGATATGGATGATGTTTCACCCAAGCGAAATGCATTATGTGATTGGTCTAACAGGTGAGGATCCATGGGGGAAGCATCTCCCCTGATAAATGCATCAGGTACGGTTTTAGTTGTGTTGGGGTCTCCAAATTTAGATTCAATGGGTTTGGGTAACCCACATGAAGTGCCTTCAGAAAAAGTTCAACCAAGTGAGGGGTCGTCAAAGTTAGATTTTACCTAAAATGGGTCTTCAATGTATGATTCACCCATTTGAAGTGACATAGGTAAATTTTCACCCAAGTGTTGGTCAACTAATCTTTGGTAACCCAATGATGTGTCACCTATGTGTGGTTCATCGAAGTGATGGTCTCCCAATGATGGTTCTACCAAATAATAGTGACTAAAGTGAGTTTCATCCATGTTCGGGTTTCCAATGTTTCGGACACCCATGTGAGGGTAATCCATGTGTGGGGAAAACATGTTTTTGTAACCCAAGTGGAGTTACATAGGCAAATATCCACCATTATGGTTACTGTATTAAGTGAGTACTGGTGGCCTAATACTCATAGTTGGATTGACAATGTAGTTTTACAATGTAGGGATAGATTACAAGGGTAAAAGAGTAGGGTGTGTAGAGCTCTCCCCTTACATAATTATTTGAGAGTTCATCCATCATATCAAAATCAGAGCTAGGGGTCTATTTATATGATACTTTTAGGACCTACACATATGAGATTGTTGGTGGATATAATCGTGTTGGTTGATGTATTTTTATGTGTGATATATGTGGATAATGTGAAAGAATAGCCATTTATTGAACTCAAATCCCTTTATAAAATTTTCTTGACATATGATGTCCATAAATATTGATCCATAAGTTTGATTGGGATCCATGACTAGAAAAATAAAATACAAAAAAGGGAACTATTCTATAGGATATAATGTATTAGTATATTTTATAATTCCAAAAAGTTCCCACAAGACCCTCCAATTGTGTTTTAATATATGAACAAATTTTTCTCTACAACATAAATAATCAACATCCTACACCTAGAGGGAGGTTATAAATACCTTACAACTGGATTGGGTAACAATTTTGAGTGATCCCTTTCCCTAAGTGTGAGGTTTCTTGAGTCATATAGAAATTCAACATTTATCATCTTCAATATTGATACACTTTTCCACTCAACTTCAGATGAGTTGTCTATGTTAGGAGTATATAATTAGTCCTGACGAAAGGTGTGTGGAAATATTATTTTTATGTATATAATCAATTTAAATAACCATTTTTCAATTTAATTCATCATAAGTAATTTAATCTATATCCAATCAATGTATTTACTATTTTCTGGATCACATTAATAGAAGAGTCATATTTTAAATATAATCCATCATTTAAACATCAATTTGGTTGTATAATTAGTAATAAGGGAGAGGATATAACAATATTTTATGTTCTTTCAACCTCATGGATGAATTTTATTCCTTTTTTAATGAAATTATTATCCATTATTTTTGTGAAACTTTGATGACTATTTCACTAAAATATAGATCTCATAGAACTCATGATGCAACAAATAATTTCAAACATTTTACCACATAAATATTAGTGAAATTAAATTGTTTCAACAATTTTATACTAAATATATAATTAGAAATTTATCTAACTTAATAATAAATTTTTTTACATTAGAAATCATTATTCAGTCAAAGAGATCACAATGGGATATCTCTTGCAAAGATAAATAGAGGAAGAGTTTCATTCCATTTATATAAGGTTATTTATTTTTATTGTTATTATTGGGTCTATTTAGAGACATTAGTATATCATTTGATATTTTAATTCTATGTGTATGTTAAACCATTAATTATTATCAATCATAATTGTATAAAATTTCATAAATGTTTTATCATGCAACATTTGATGTTGGATTGTCCCCCATAAAATGATCTTAAATTTCCAAAATTCCAAAAATAGATAATTCATGAATAGTTCCTTACTATTGTATGTATAAAAATAACCACCATTATAAAATACCATATATCGAATGAATTTTTTATGTGTTAACCTAATGTAAATTTTAGTGGATTTATCTTAAAAATTTTGGACTGAAGCTTAGAGAATTCAACATTCATATAAGTAAAATAATCCAATGATTTTTGGAATTGATAATAATATATATCATATAATTATATTATATTTATAAAGAGTTATTTTAGTATGTGGCCCATAGAAATTTGATTATTGGATCCTCAATTTTTAATACTTAATGGTATTAAATTATTTAAATGGAAATCAAGTTATATCCTGAAGGCGAAAGATTCATCATCCTTTAGAGCTATTTTGATTTATTATATCTATAGTACCAATCCATTCATGAGACTTATTAAAACCATAATATATAATATATCATCAACTCTATAATAGGAACACATAAGTCATCATGTTGCTAGTGTTGAACTATATCCCTAAAATTAATAATAAACCATAATTTTTCAAGTTTCTTCTAACAATGATGATTTTTGGAATCGATTTTTTATATTTGACCTTAAAGATTAAAATTTAATTTATCATCATGTTATGATAATATTCCACCATTGAACAATGATCTATATATATATATACTCATTGTATCATGTTTTTAACAATGATTGTTAGTTAGTAATCCATAACATTAAATATCTACAGAAGGTTATACCCCTAACATATCTATATAATACCATGGAAAAAATATGTGTATTAAATAGAAAACTAATATACTAATATTACTACCTAGGATTGTGGCTACAATATTCAATTTCGGTCATTAACCTTCATTGGTTATGAGATTTCAATGTCTTTAGTGTGCCATTATTTTTTTGAAACACCCCACTCAAAATATTATGGGGCATTAATAATATTTATCTTTATACTATTTTCAAGATATAAGGATGGATTCACTTCCTTAACTATTAAAGATTACATAGGGTTATCAACATTTATATTAGAAAAACCAACCCAAATAGGGGAAATTTAATTGTTTCTAGATGACCTAATGTGAATATAGAAAAATAATCCTAATCCTTTTGTTTTATTTCAAAAATAATTTTTTATTTTAGTAAAATGACTGGCTTATTTACACTATATTTTTTATAAAAATAAATTATACATATTATTCAAAAAACCATGATCAATTAAACTTACTTACAAGTGGATATTTCTATTTATTTATTGAGGTGTCTTATCAGGAACAATTTATTATATAGTATTCGAGATTAATGTATTCAATGAATATTTTCTTTAGTATGGTAGAACTCTCAAATGTCATAAAACTAAAACAATATCTTTAATACAATGGGTAGTGAATATAAAACTTATTTTTATTAAATTATAACATTTTATATGTTATAATTGTAATTAATTAACAGTTAAATTTTATATAGAATCCCTAATATGCATTTTCTTCCCTTCTCTGTAAAATTATATTATGTAAAAATAATAGGATTCAAGGGAATTATAATGGGAAATATCTCCAACTAGAACCCAGACATTTCCACTAACCAAATACATGGAACATTAGTAGTAATATGATTGAACTACTTTATTTATATGAAAATATATCCTATCCAATGAGGCAATTATGATAATATACCAACATAAAAAGATGAAATCATAGTTAGAAATGATATATTAGAGTTGGGGATTCAATATTATATTTTAAACAATTATCCAAATTAATATATTATTTTTATCAAATCATAAGTGGATCGCTATGTTTCTTAATATCTATAATTTTGGAGAGGACAAGATAAATTTTTGTTTCTTCCAAAAGGATTTCCCCCTATATATTACGTGTGAAAAAAATGATGAGTTGTTTTAACACATATAGGTGTGTAATAATACATTCTATGGTATTTTCAATCTTTTAACATGATGTGATTGAATTTATAACAATTTTTTGATTCAACCTTTGTATAGTATAACTCAGTTGTACCCAAATTAATCTTAATCAGTCACACAGTTGATATGTACATAAATAGAACCACTATAATTTTCATTGATATTTAAAGTGAATCTAATTTTTTTATTATGATAGAAATTCAAGGCTCTTTTTCAAGAGTTTCTTCTTTTGAGACAGCGTCTTATATTTTCTATTATGTTCTCACTCTTGAGTTTATGAATCTAATGATTGGGATAAAGTGATGATAATGATCATCTTCTTATGTAACAACTGGGTGTTTTTTTAATGATTATGAGTCATGATGTATTAATATTCTTATGAATTTGTTTTTCTTTAAGATTTTTCATCGACTAAAGAATTCACCAATCTAAAAGGAGTAGGATGATCTATAGGTTATTCAAGATAATGATATTATTCAAATTAGATGAAATGTAATTATTTTGTAATGGTTTTAAACACATATATGATATCAATTGGGATGGCATCTAGATTTTATGATCTTCATTGGGTATGTTTTCCTCTACTATAATAGCCTCTTTAGGGATTATGGTAAAGAAGATCATTATATATGACGTTTGTTCATCAATATGTAGATCTATTATATGGATGAAATTAATTGAAAAAAGTTGAGATATTATATCAAAGGGATGTTCATTTTGGTAGTGTTATTACCATATTTAATGTGGTGGTGGTATAAACACTATAATATTATAGACTATTTTTTGTATCCATTGTGGTTCATCTTTATTCTAATGGATCTATCAATCGTAGTGATTCTAGCTCTTCGATGATACTAGGATAAAATATACCATTGAATGATTTATAATTGTAATTGGGGTTATTATTTAATAATTTATTCATTCCCAAATGATATCCTTATATATTCAATATTTAACTCATCCTATCATTAAACATATGATCATTATTGTATTGAAATAAAAATATGATCTTGTAATTCTTCCAATGTATTGAGGGGTATTAACATTTTTTAACATTGATCTTCCATATTTTATTTTATGTCTTCGAAGTCAAAAAAACTCTCTGAGGGTTTTTCATAAAATTGGGATATACAGTCATTGATTAAGGTGATCAATAAACCACACCACACCAGGATTAATGATTTCTAGTTGTATGAATTGATTATTTTTCAATTCTAAATTGAATTATCTAGCGACCTGGTCTATCTTTATCTAATAAAGAATGTTAATTATATTTTCAATTTTTTTTGACTTTTATATCTGCTGAAATCGCGTGTGACTCCATTATGATTAAGAAGTTTGCATTGATACATTTGGAGTGGTATTGCATTAAACCGGGAAATACTATGGTCGAATTCCTAGTCTAGTTAGAGTGTAAGAGTTATAGAAATGATTCCATCCTTTAAATAAAAGATTGTTTGAGGAAAATATGTTTTCCATGATATATTTTATATGACTTGGATAAATATTTTAATATATGGTGATATTATTGTAAAATATCTTAAGAAATGTGTGTATTTTCATTAAATAATACTAGTAATCACCTTATCATAGAAATTTTCTATGAAAATATCAAATTGTTAATCCAATGTAATCTATATATTTAAGTAATAGGCAAGACACGTTAATTTTCCAATGAAAATACTGACACTCCCATTTTAAAATTGTCTGCAATGATAGTGGTTATAAATATTGGTATTCCTAAATGTAGACCAGAATGGATAAAGGAATTTCTAAAAGAGATCTTCTAAATTAGAAATGTATTTGGATACGAAATTCTTTTGTTGGTGAATATAATACCTTCTATTGTCTACATGAGACATTTGATTTTTCCTAAGTCTTTATAATTTATAATTCATATTATTGGGTCATACTAAGATGAAAAGTAACTAATATGTTTCTCTTAAACCCATTACCATTGAATATTAAGAAAATGGGATTCCCACAGTAATGTGAAGGAGTCCAAACCACCTGCTAATGTTTTATATTTTTATCCAGTTTTACTAGTATTCATTATCATTGAATATCTTTTAACTAAATCATTATGGATTACTGCATCTATGCATTAGATGTTTTACCATATATTGATGTTCTATTTGGATAGGTTTATCAATCTTATGTCAGTTTTATTGTTTGACCTTGTGTCTGGGACTGTCCCAATAGGAAAATTTCATGGGATTTAAATCTTGTTCTAATTTAGAAAATATGTAGCCACAATGTACAGGGAGATTGGGATTTGTGATAGTATATATGAGATGGGCTGATAACTCATCACAAATAGTCCATTCATACAGACTAATTGTGACATAACATGAATATATTCACAAATATTCGTTGTTAATTTACAATAGGAAAAAATCCATATCGCATATACCATTGTTGTGGGAAACACACCAAATTGGGGGGGAATATATTTGGGATGGGATTGTATTCTCATCGCAAATATCTTCTATCAATATTGTTATTTACAATGGGATTTACTTTTAGTCACCAATAATATGCTTTCAGAAGACTATTTCTGAAATAACCCATTGCACATAACATTCGTCATTATTAGTTATTTGTGAACATAATTAAATCTCATCACAAATAAATTGTTGACATAAGGGTATTTATGATCGGTCCAATCGCAAATAACATGTTTAGAACCAATGTTGTAATTTATGGTGGGTACTATTTTTGATGGGTCCCATCAGAGAAAATACTATTTTTGATGGGAAACCTTTGATAAATAGTCTCATCTCAAATTATCTAACCTTTATATATCTCCCCCCTACTCGAATTTGTTTCACTTTCTCTTCCTCTTTGTTTTCTCTCTTTTACTCCACTCCACTTCTTCCCCTTAAATTTTTAAATGTTATGAATATTACAAGGATGAAAATATTTTTCATTACATCCTATAAAAAGTTCTTTTTCAATGTATTTATATAATTTTTTAAAATTCTAGTTATTATTTATATTATGTTATTATTTATTTTTATTAGTTAGCCATAGTTTTAACTAGAATTACTAAATTTTATTTAATATTTATTTGTTTTTAGTAGGAGTAATTTTTTAATTAGAATTATTTTGTTTTAGTTGTTAATAGATATTTTTAATTAGTATTAATTAATTTTAATTGGTAGATATCTGTTTTCATTATTATTATGTAATTAGTAATAATTATTCGTAATTAGTAATAATTTGTGGTAATCAGTAATAATTATATTTAATTAGTAATAAATTGTAGTAAATATTAATAAATTGTAGTAATTAGAAATAATTTTGCAGAAATTAGTAACAATTAATAAAACATAGTGGTATATAGTAGTAATTAATAAAAATTTGTAAAAATTATTAATAA
This sequence comes from Viscum album, assembly GCA_963277665.1. Taxonomy (NCBI): domain Eukaryota; kingdom Viridiplantae; phylum Streptophyta; class Magnoliopsida; order Santalales; family Viscaceae; genus Viscum; species Viscum album. Next base: position 1,899,998,055 of record OY728145.1, read on the forward strand.
TCAGAGGAAATTAGTAATAACATGTGTTAATTAGTGGTAATTAGTAGTAATTATGGGCAATTAATGGTAATTAATATTAATGCTCGTAATTATTCATAATTGGTATTAATTATTAATAATTAGTGGTAGTTAGAAATAATTTGTAACAATTAGTCATTTTAAGTAAAAAATAGTAGCAATAAAATAATAATTATTAGTAATTTGTAGTAATTAATAATAATTAGTAATTGATATTATTAGCTAGTAATTACTTGTGGTTCTTAGTTATAATTAGTAGAAATTAGTTTTATTTATTACGAATTTGTCACAATTGGTCATATTTAGTAAGATTTATTAACAATTAGTAATAATTAGCAATAATTATTGATAATTGTAAATAATAAGAAATAATTAGTACTAAATAGTATTAATTAGTGGTAATTAGTTGTATTTATAAATAATTAGTAATAATTAAAAATAATTTGTTGTAATTAGCAATAATTAGTCACACTTAGTTAAAATTAGTAATAATTAGTGGTAATTATCAATAATGAGCAACAATTTGATATAATTAGAAATAAATAGTAAAAATTAGTAAAATTAGAAAAAAATGATAGAAATTAGTAATAATTAGCAATAATTTACAATATTTACTAAAACATAATAAAAATTAGTGATAATTAGGAAATATTAGTGATAATTAGTAACAAATAGATATAATTAGTTATAATTAATAAGAATTAGTGGCACATATAAATAATTTTAGTTCCTAGTAATAATTAATAATAATTAGTAATATTTGGTAATAATTTTATTAATTAGTGGTAATTAGTGGTAATAAGTGTTAATTAGTATTAATTGGTGGTAATTAGAAATAATAAGTTGTAATTTGTGTTAATTATTGTAAATTAGTAATATTTAGTTGTAATTAGTCATAATTATTCACAATTTGTTATAAATAAATTTAATAAGTAATAACTTGTAATTAGTGGTCATATTTTTTAAAATTAGTAATAATTGTTCTTAATTAGTCCTAATTAGTAATAATTTGTAATAATTGGATATAATTTGTAATAATTAGGAATAAAAACTAAAAATTAGTTCTACATTGTAATAGTTTTTGGTGATTAGAAATAATTAGTGGTAATTGGTAATAATTAGTAGTACTTAGTTATAATTAGAGGTAATTATTGGTACTTAGTAATAAATTGTGTCACTTAGTGATAACTTGTAATAATTACTATAATTGTAAAATAATAGAATAATTTAGTACAAATTATTTAAAATAATCTCAATTGCGAAAATTGTGTAAAAATAATAAAAATTTGTTTATATTTAAAAATAAAATGATAATTTATAATAAAAATTATAATTTTATAAAAATAGTTAAATTATTATATAATATAAAAATAATTATTTATCAATATGGATTAGTGTAAATTATTAAAAGATCTTGAATATTAATAAAAATTAATATAAAACAATACATATGTTTAAATTATTAGAAATTTGAATAAATTTATAAAAAATACTTTAAATTAATATAATTTATTATAGTTCTTTATTAATTTTCATAATGTTTTATTCATATAGTATAAATTATAATACATTTTAGAAAAGTAGAATATTAATATAATTTGAAATTAGTAGTTATAAAAAAAATTCATATAAATGTATAGAAATTAAAAAAAATTAAAATAATACATATTATTAAAAATTAAAAAATATATAAAGTGATATAAATTTCAATAATTTACTATGAATTAATTTAAATGATTATAAAATAAAAAAATTTAAAACAAAATATGTTTTATATTTTCTTATCATGATAAATGAGAAATTTTAACATAATTGACAAAAGATGGCCATTTCTCATGGCATGAATATTCAAAATTCTATGATTTTCACATTTCTAGTACTTTATAATAAAAAAATTTCAATTTAGATAAAATTATACTAATTTTTTTAATGAATAAAAAATATGTTTATTTACCGAAATTTATTGTGAATTTGATCTAATTAATAGTAAATTGTAAAACAAATTAAAAAATTATAAATACATTATATTAATAATCTCAAATCCCAAAATGATTATTTACAATAATAAATTATTAATTTATTATATAATTAAAATAAAAAACATTTATAAAATTCATGTATAATAATATACAAAATAAATAGGTATCATTTTCAACTATGAGATCATGATTCAATAAATCTTCATAAGAATAAAAATTATTTTCCTATAAATCATGTTTAGATTGAGACTATTGAATCATTTATATAATTTTAATTAAGACTAATTAATAGTAATTAGTAAAAAATTACACTAATTTGTAAACATCTTCAGTAAATAGAAAATTTTTATAATATTTAAAAGATTATTATAATATTTTTAAAACAAGTAATCTTTTATGGATCATATTTTTCTTATGTCATATTAATCATAAGTTTTTTAAAATATATATTTTTTATAGAAATATACAACAAGGGAGTCGAAAACAGTGTTTATTACAAGGTAATTACTGGATAAATCATCATTGGAATACAACTGGTTATAGTATAAATCCTATATATATTAACTATTAAGAAATATATTTGTCTCTTGAATCATCAAAACCAAAAAAAAATAGAATGGATAATCAAGTGTCATTGTATAATGTGTTATTAGAGGTAGTATGAATGATTTAAAAACAATGGGTTTTATCAAATGTATTTTTCATTTAAAAATTATTATATTTATTAGTATGAACCAGGTAAATTCATTTTTGTATAAAATATTAATAATTTGGTTCTAGATCTATAATGATTTCAATGTGTAGTACATGAGGTTTTTGGTCCTTATTTTTAAAACACTGAATCTCTGTATGATATTAAGTTCAATTATGATTTTGATCTATCTATATTTTTTTATTTTTTTGAACTGATTTGGATGCATTATATTCCGGTTATAAGAATTTTTTTTAAGTATTTAAAAAATGAATGTATATTAAATCAAATAAAAGAATATAAATTATCTGTTTTGATCACATATTCTCTTTATTTAAATCATTATTAGATAATATAATTTTTGTTCATATACAATTCATTGATATCAAGATAACTGTTCTCATTTTGTGTCTTCATTATTATAAGATTAATTTATGTTCAAATTATTGTATCTTATGTTATGGTGAAAATTTTTCTTTAGTTATTTTTCCAACATGTCGAAAATAGAGGTACAAAAAGGCTCAAATAGGGTCATTGGGATTGATTCATATAAAACTGTTTGTTTATTTCGTGTTTACACCTTCATTTTAGTTTTTATGTATGTATTAGAAAAAAATGTTTTTAACTCATTGTACAAAACTAATATTTCAACCGTGAAAAGAATAAATCATCTTTTTAATTTTGATTAACGGAAAATTTTGTCAATGTACCTCCGTCCTATTCTTTTGAAGAATGAAACATGTGATTTTTTCATTCTACTTGTGGTTTCTATCCCATTAGATTTAATGTTAGTCAATATTCATGGTATCTCATTTTCAAATCATTGTTAAACTTACCTACTTTTATTTTCATGAATGATCCATGTACAACTTTAACAATTTGAATTCTAGGAAATCGGAAAAATAATATCAATTTTTTTGAATCGATTAATTGATGAATAAAATTTATTATTGTGTAATGGGGTATATACAAATGATGTTGTTGCAAAAAATCACAATCAATGATACATTAAAGTGGAAAATTAGTAACCTCGTAGAATAAGTATTGTCATATGAATAGAGTACACATGGAAAAAATGTATTTAGTATTACATCAGTAATAGAAGAGAATTTATATTCATTAATGGGAAAAACCCTTTTTTCGACATTCTATATAGATTTATACCTATTGATAATCCTTTTAGAATGAAGATAAATTATCTCAGAAACGATTCAATTTAATGACATGGACCTCTAAAAAACATCTCAAGAAATGATTTAAAATTTATTATCTCTTCCTTAGCTCCAATTACATTTAGATCGACTATAAAACCAACATAAATTGTTGGATTTAGTAAAGATAAAAATTTTATTAACCATAGTATTTTTTGGGATCCTTCATATTTTTCAGATTTTTTGGACTATCACATGATGGATTTCATGCATATTGAGATGAATTTTTTGATAATAAATTGTATAATTTTGTAGACACCAGGGAGGGCCAAATATAATGTAATGTAATGTCCTGATCTTGGATATATTTTCCGGAGACCATTACATTATTTTAATTAAAAAAGGAAAGATCAAAGATGTTAATGAAGACAATAATGGATTATTCAATTTTCAAAAAAAATGTATATTAATTTATCAGTGGACTATGGATTTGATACTACTGGATTGTTATGTTTAAAATATGGATTGATGTGTTCAAAGAAGTAACATTATATGACTAAAAATTCACCACTTCAAAGTAATATTGGAAATACCTTCATCGATTAGATTTTGAGGTTCATTAAATTCTTCAATATCATAGGAAATAATGAAATTGTCATATTTTTTCCAAGTCATCGTTCTAGAAACAATATATTACGATGAATTTTGTATACTACAAAAAGGTATCCTTGTAATTTTATATAATCTATAAAAAATGAACCATCCTTCTTAGATTCAGTGGAACATTTGATATTACATTTTCCACATAATGAAATAAGTACTTATAAAATAAATTAATATTATTTTATTTTTAGATTAAATGATGATCATATCAAGAATCAATTTTTATACATTATAGAAGGTTCACATAACTAAAATTAGTAACATAAGTTTATTTATTGATTTCAAAGATTTGTATAATAAATTTTTTTATGGCCTACTATATAAAATCAATTTATTATTTATCATATTTTAAACTGTATTTATATTTTTCTGATATTGTAACATGAAGAAAAAATTGAAAATTGATTTCTTGTATTGAGTAAATTGTTGAGCGAAGTATTGTTTTCAACAATACGTATTAATGTTATTTACATGGGGAGATTATTGAAAATAATACTCTGTCTCTTACTGATAATTTTGATGCTCACAAATACCCCTAGTTATTTTCTAATGAATTTATTTAGTATTTTCCAGGAGTTTATTAATTTATTTTACTCTTGAAATAACGAGAATTTATTACTTATTTAGAATCTGTTTTAGCATGTTCTGGAATCACTATTCACATCTTACATAGATGAATATAGCACGGAATCTATTTTAGCACATTCTGGAATCACTGTTCATACCCTACGTAGATAAACGTAGTGTAAGGATGAAAAGTTTATACCTTTTTGAGATAAGAGAAAAGTATGGTCAAACAACCATATGTTTTCAGCAAAGTATGGAAGAAGAACCTTACGTTAGGAAGGAACCCTATGTTTTCGTTATCAGAAATGTATAGAAGGAGAACCGTACGTAAATTCTAAAAGTTACGTTTGTTTCTCAAAAGTATGGTTCATCAACCGTACTTTTGTAAACAACCATACGTTCATTGAAAAGTATGGATCACGCAAAAGTATGGATCTTTTACAGTACATTTGAGTGTTGAAGAAAAAGTATGGATGATCAACCCTACGTTTGTATTCATCCTTACATTGTCAACCTTACGTTGTTAACCTTACGTTTGAAGACTATGTTTTTAACCCTACGTTTGGAGGCTACGTCATCAACCTTACGTTTGACGTCAGAAATTTTGACAAATGATATTTTTGTGCAACGATCAGTAAGCTGATTTCTGGGCGGATTTCAAGCCGGATTTAAAGTTGTTTTTAAAATAGGACATTGAATCATTCAAAGCCATTTTATTAATGGATTTAAGATCGAATTAAAAGGACTTTTTTATGCCAAGTCTTAAAGGATGTTACGACTTCTCTGTAAACTCAAATTTTTGAATATTGTGAATTAGAAGGCGACTTTTATAGATCTAAATGTGCATGAGATATGCATTATTATATATTCTCTCTCTGAAACACCAGGTACAGGGGATGTGTGATTAATCTATTATTTAAAAAGGTGGAAAACAGATATTACAACTATTCACGATTGATCTGCTGATTCAAAAGGAGCGTAAAATCTCTATTTGTTCAAGAAGAAGGAACTCGATAGAAGATTCGCCTATTACACATAGAATATCTAATGTGGATCTCCAACTGATGAGGTTGTAAACTATATATATATATCTGCTACAACTGGATCAACTCAGAACTGCTTCGTCTTGAGGATCAATATTTCTAGAGACTTCGATCGATCTCATGTCAATTGCGTTCTGTTGCAATTGTGAAGATCAACTGGAAATTTATTTCGGAAATTATTTTTATTCTTGAGTAACCAGCTTCTCATTCTATGTTGTCTATGTTTATGTTTGAACCAGAAGGCTTTGTTCTGCCTTGTATTGTAAAGGTGGCAACTGCCTGTACTCAGTTGTGAATCAGTCTGTAGAAAAGAGGACCAGATAGTGAAAATTACTAAGCTCGTGGAGTAGAGCATTGTTGGAGTGGACTAGGGGCTTTATGTTCCCCGAAACACTATACATCTTTGTGTTCTTATTTTTACTTATTCCACTGCACAATCAAATATGATAATGAATAATTGAAAAATTGAAAAATACACAATTCACCCCCCCTATTGTGTATAATCTGTATGTTCAGATCCAACAATTGGTATCAGAGGAGGGGATTTTGATAAAGCCTTATAAAGCTAGATGCATTTAAGGATTATAAAACAGAGCATCATGACTGATACAAGAGAAGGGATGTTGATGGTCAGAGTACCATATTTTAATAGAGACAACTATGGTTGCTAGAAATTGCGAATGATAATATATCTGAAAAAACTCAGATATAGAGTCTATTCAAAGATTCTAACTCCTTATGTAATTCCTGAAAATCCTGAGACATGGAGTGCTTCTATAGAGGTAGAGTACAATATGAACTCGAAGGACATGAATGCAATTATCTGCAGTAAAGGACCAGATGAATTTAACAGAGTATTGCAGTGCCCGATAGCATATGAGATGTGGAAAACAATAGTTGTGGAATATGAAGGAACATACAATGTGAGGAAAATGAGATATGAAACTAAAAAACTAAAATTTGATACTTTTAGAATGGTTGAAGGTGAGAGAATTACCCAAATGAATGGGATATTGACAGAAATTTTCAATAACATAACTGCTCATGGAGAATCTATCAAGTAGGCTGATCAAGAATTAAACGTACTGAGAGTACTACCTACTCGATGGAATGGTATCTCTACAGCAATCAGACAGTCAACACCTGTCAATGATCTAACTATGAGAGAGGTGATTTGTACAATGATGATGTATGAAGCTGAAATTCAAGATGAGGCTAATGAACATAAAGTGCTTATCAAAAGAGAAGATACTTCCTTGAAGGTAACTTCACAACAAAATAATAGAAATATAAAGAGCAAAGAAGTCAAAGCTAAATCAGAAAGCTCTGACTCATCCAACTCAGATGAATAACTGGCTCAACTAGCCAGAAAATTTAGAAAAATCTACAGTAAGAAAAGATGCTTCAAAAAATACTTTAAGGGAGATAATAAAGAAGTATGATGTTATGAATGCAAAAATATGGGACATATCAGACCAGATGGACCACAATTGAAGGATGCAAATAAAAAGAAATTATTCAAAAAAAATGTCTTTGAGCAGAAAGTCTAGAAAGCTATGAAAACCACATGGAGTGTATCTGAAGACTCTAGTAGCTCTTTTGAATCAATCTCAGAGAAAGAATAAGTCAATCTAAAGGTAAACATGTGTTTGATGGAAGAAACTGATGAGGTACACTCATATTACTCCTCTGAATCACATTCTGAATCAAGCTACACAAATGAAAAACTTGCAGCCTACTGCAATATTCTTGAAGAAAGATATGACTTAATATTTAATAAACATAAGTCACAAAAAAATAAACTTAAAGACGTTCCAGATGAAAGAGATACAATTCTGAAACAACATAAATAATTAACTGATATATTAAATTCAATTAATACTAACTATATAAATTTTGAATCAAGAATAAAAACACTACAGGATGAACTAGAATCTTACAAACATGCAGCATTGGTTTTTAAAAAAGGAGAGAATTCATTAAATGAAATTCAAAGAAAAACTATCATTAAAAAGGAGAGATTTGGAATTGGAATTAAAGGAAAAAAACTAATGCTATATAAAAATTATTTTTCTCTTAGCTCTAAAATGGTTAATTGTAACATTTGTGGGGAAAAGGGACATGTGGCTAATAACTTTTTCTTAAGACAAACTCAAATTTGTGGTATTAAGAAAGCCTATATTTCAAATGACTTATATGATTCAGCTAATTTTAAAAGAACAATGCAAATCTGGATACCCATATCATTGCTAGCTAACACTCTTGGACCCAACAAAATATGGGTACCAAAGCAATTTGTTTGAATGTCTTTGAAAGTAGCAGGTCACCAGAGAAGAAAAGATATATAGTACTGGACAGCGGATTCTCAAGACATATGAGTGGAAACTCATTGAATTTTTCTTCACTCACTCAAAAGGAAGGAGGACTTGTCACATTTCGTGACAATCCTAAAGGAAAAAATCATTCGCATTGGAACTGTTGGAGATCCAAAAAACAGTCTCAATCAACAAATTACTTTATGTACAAGGAATAAAACACAATCTGATAAGTATCTCTCAACATTGTTATGATGGATATACTGTTGATTTTTCTAACAATTTCTGTATTGTTTATAAAGATAAACTGTTTAAATTCAAATCACCAGGAACTGAAAATGTATATACATTAGATTTTAATTCCTTGTGTAAAAAACAAGTAAACTGCTTGGCTGCTAAAGTAAGTGAATCTTGGATCTGGAATTGGAGACTTGGCCATTACAATGTATATTTTTTACATAATTTATCTAAGAAACATTTTGTTTCTGATTTACATTGTCTCAAATTTGAATGTGACAGATTTTATAATGCATGTTAACCTGGAAAGAAACACAAATCATCCTTCAAATCTGTTAATAAGGTTGCTACATCTAAACCTCTAGAACTTATTCATATGGATTTGTTTGGTCCTTCAAGAGTAGAATGCTTATCTGGTAAATTATATGAATATGTTTTAGTTGATGACTATTCAAGATTTACATGGATTTTCTTTTTGAAAATTAAAAATAAATCTTTTACTTTATTTGAAAGTTTCTGCAAATCTGTTCAAAATGAAAAAGGTTTCAATATAATCTCACTGAGAAGTGATCATGGTGGAGAATTTGAGAATCTGGAATTTAATTCATTTTTCTCAAATATGGGTATTAAACACACATTCTCAGCACCAAGAACACCTCAACAAAATGGGATTATAGAAAGAATAAATTGAACAATTCAAGAAATGGCTAGAAATATGTTAAATGAATATATCCTACCAATATATTTCTAGGCAGAAGATGTGAATATAGCTTGTTATATAATTAATAGAGTTTTAATTATACCCTTTTTGAAAAAGACACTCTATGAACTATGGAATAACAGAAAACGTAAAGTAAATTACTTTAATTTTTTTGGATGTAAGGTTTATATCATAAACACTAAGGATAATCTTGGTAAGTTTGATCCAAAATCTGATGAAGGTATTTTCTTAGGATATTCTGCTACCTCCAAATATTATATAGTTTATAATAAGAATTCAAGGATTGTTGAAGAATCAGTTCATGTGAAATTTGATGAATCTGATCCTTTTGAGAAAAGGGCAGAACAAATGGATGAACATGACTCTAATGATAACATGAGGCTTGGGAATTTAAAGAATGATTTTGAAAATGATATAAAAGAAATTCAGTCCAGTTTAGAGAAACATGATACTAAAGAATCTTTAAATATATTACCTAGACAATATAGAACCCTAACGAATCATCCTTTAAAACTGTAATAGGTAACTTAGAAACTGGTGTTCAAACTAGATGAAACTTAGGAAACCTAGTGGAATTCTCTGCCTTCATATCTCAACAAGATCCCAAGACTATAGAAGAAGCTTTAGATGATGAAAGATGGGTAATAGAAATGAAAGATTAATTATACCATTTAAAAATAAATGAATTTTGGGAATTAATGGAAAGACCTAAGAATTATCTTGTAATAGGAACCAAATGGGTCTTTAGAAATAAACAGGATGACCAAGGCACAATAACTAGAAATAAAGCAAGATTAGTAGCTAAAGGATATAATCAAGAAGAAGGAATAGATTATGACGATTCTTCTTCACATGTAGCTAGGTTAGAAGCATCAGAATCCTTTTAGCCTATGCATCTTATATGAATTTTCAATTATTTCAGATGGATGTTAAATCTTCCTTTTTAAATGGTAATTTAATAGAGGAAGTTTATGTTGAGCAACCTCCTGGTTTTGAAAACACTCAAAAACCTGATTCAGTTTTTAAACTTACTAAATCTCTTTATAGCCTTAAACAAGCACCTAGAGCTTGGTATGAAATATTAAGATCTTTTCATTTGAAAAATGATTTTACTATTGGAATGGCAGACCCAACACTCTTTAAGAAAACTGTGAAAAATAATGTTTTATTAGTTCAAATTTATGTTGATGATGTAATCTTTGGATCAAAAAATAAAACTCCTTGTCATGAATTTTCAAAATTAATGCAAGAAGAATTTGAAATGAGTATGATGGGAGAATTAAATTTCTTTTTGGGTCTTAAAATATTTCAAAATGTTTTTGGAAATTTTTTAAATAAAAGAAAATAGATTACTGATTTACTTAAGAAATTTGGTTTTCAAAACAGCAAGTCATTTAAAACTCCTATGCGTACTAATATAAAACATGATTTGGATGAAACTGGTAAATCAGTTGACAACAAGTTATATAGAGGTTTGATTGGTAGATTGTTATATCTTATTGCTAGCAGACCAGATATAATGTATTCATTATGACTTTGTGCTAGATTTAAATCAAATCCTAAAGAATCCCATCTAACAGCTGTTAAGAAAATTTTTAGATATTTAAAAGAAATTGTTTTTCAATCTATTCATTATCCTAAAACTTATGATTTCAATTTGATTTCATATTCAGATGCTGACTTTGGAAGTTGCAGATTAGATACAAAAAGTACATCAGGTACATGTCACTTTTGAGAAAGTCCTTAGTATCATGGTCTAGTAAGAAACAACATTCAGTTTCCCTGTCAACAGCTGAGGAAAAATATGTTTCTACTCGCAGTTGTTGTGCACAAGTGTTGTGAATGAAAAACAATCTTATGGACTTTGGATTGAATTTTAATAATACACCTATTTTATGTGATAATACGAGTGCAATTAATATTTCAAAAAATCCTATTAGTCATTTTAGAACTAAGCACATTGATATAAGACATCACTTTTTAAGAGATCATGTTATTAAAAAGATATATTTTTAGAATTTATGAATACTGAAATTCAATTAGCAGATATTTTTACTAAACCACTTCCCACTACAAGGATTTATTTTATTAAGGGGGAGCTCAGTTTATTTAATTTTAAATAATTTTTTTTATATATTTTTATTAATTTATGTAAATTTTATTTTGTTAATTGAATACTGTTTATGATTTTCTTTATTTCGTCATATGAAAAATTTATTTCTTTTTTAAATATATGTAATGATTAGATATTACACGAGAATCAAGGCTGTCAGAGCCTTTTCAAATTCTAAACCCATTCACTTCTATCGAAATACATTCGAAATCCAAAAATCGCATTTCTTCTTCTGAAACCCTAACCTTTGAACCTCTGAAACCGAAACCTTCAAACCTTCAGAAACTCTTCCAGAAATGGTAAGGACTAAATGAGCTAGTGAGGCCGAGCTGAGCAATGCCAAGCGACAATGCACTGGGGGAAAAAAATCTTACAGGGTAAGGTAATCGAACTTGACTAGTTATTTCAGACGAATATGTTTTTGAAGCAAGGGCTGTCATTTCAGAATCTTGAACAGATGTTCAATAGTGAAAATACAGAATTTCTGTATGATGTAGAACATATATACTTCTAAAAATCTGTATAGTTTAGTCTAGGAGATACCAAAGACAGTATGATGGCTAAAATAGAGGATAGAGATTTCTCAATCTCTTTAGTAGAGATTAGTCATATTCTCAACTTCCCTCATGAGGGAGTTTTTCACATTGACATGAAGAATATAGGAGATTCTATGCATAAATCCAAAGACATCATGTCTTTTATTTTTGGTAGCAAGATAATAAAGAAAATTTTTGTTAAGGATTTGGAGCCTGATCAGAAGATTTTGGTAAAATTTATTCAGACCGGAATAGCTCCATAGATGGAAAAAATGGAGAAGATTTATTACCCAGATATGTATATAATGTTTCTTATGTTAAGTGATATTAAGTTAAACTTTCCAAGATACATGATAAGGTATCTCAGTTACTGTTGTCAAAGCGAGGCCAGGATGAATTTCTATCCCTTTGGTAGATTTATTTCTAAGCTGCTCTTTAAGAAAGACATGGTGGCATTAGTGGATGCAAGAGTTAACTGTCATCAAAATAATACGTTTAATGCTGGAACCTTGAGGAAAGTTGGATATTTATGGAGCACAATTAAAAGAAAAAGTTTGCTTTTAGGAGCTCAGGAAGACTCAGAGAGTGCTCAGGATCAACCTACTAAGTCCAAGGAGGGACAAGATGAATCTAGAGTCAGTAATGTAGAAAGAAGGATTCTCTTTGAAGTGGCATATATTGAGGACAAAAGAAGTCAGGAGGGACTTCAATCAAGAAGAAAAAGACCAGTAAATGAGGAAGTCACTTCTACTGCTTTGGAAACTACAAAAGAAGCTTTATTTTCTTATTCTTTTGTGAGAGAAGTTGTTGCTGATAAAACCATGGAAGATTTTACTGAGAAAACGGCTCAAGTAGAGAAATTAGGAGCTCGTGAATAAACTCAAAGGGAAAATCAGGAACAGATTGTAGCTGATGCTGAAGTTGTACTTAAACAAGAACAATAAATAGAGGCAGTGCCTGGTGAAGAAGTGGCCAGACCTTTGGAAACTTCAGAAAATATTGTTCTTGAAAACCTAATGGAAGGCATAGGTACTGATGTTTTTGGTGAGTATACTTTTGAATCTCACACAGAGGTACTTCAAGAGGATTTTTTTTTGTGGAGGAGTTTGAAAACTCTAAGTAATACTCCGTGGAAAATCCTTCTCAAGATACAGAAAAAGAAATATCTAATGCTGACTCATTGCCTTTGGTACTGGTACATCAACCTGAGAATGTGAATCAATCACAGGGTGCATCTGATTCAAGGAAAGAAGAAGTTGAAGAATTGTACAAAATGTATCTCAGTTGGAATCTGAGAATTCTTCTTTGAGAAATTCCTTAGACTTAGAACATTTGATGTTTAAAAAGATGAAGGAGTGTATAGTTTCAAGGTAAGAAGTTGAAATGTTTAATGAGGATATGCTGACTGCTATTACACAATTAAAATATTAAATGTTTATGAAGTCAGATTTATTAGATCTGAAGTTGTTTATAGAGAACTAATTTTCATCAGTTGCAAATAATGTTGTTAGTGGATCAGGTACTTCACCTGATTTAATCAAAAGGTTTCAGGATATCACAACTGCATTGAGAAATATGAATTAAAGGATACAAGATCTACAATGTAATAGTGCTCCTTTGTCAGTGTTGCTGGACAATCATAAGTTCATTGTGGATAAACTGACATTTAGTGAGCCATCAATCAGAATTATATTAAGTCAGTTATCAGAGAAGCGATCAATATTTGTTGAAAAAGAGGAAAGGATTCATGAGTTTTTTAGATTTAATTTAATTGATGATATTCATATGACTCAAGAGAACATAGAGCTCATTATCAAGCATGGAGATGGGATGATGAAGAGACTTTGGGAATAGTTTATAGAAATCAAGTCTGCAATTTAGAGGAGATAGACCATGTTGCCTATCTTACCCAAACCTTGATTCCTGTGTATATCATTGTCATGTAAATACAACTGTTTTTGAATGAAAATTTTCTTCATTGTTTATTTTAATCTTTACTTATTTGTTTTACTAACTTTATTTTTAATATTCCAGTACCCCAGATTTAATTATTGATAAACAGTTCGTAATAGCATTTACTAACAGTTCATTGCAATATTAAACGTGTTAAATCCATGATTTTTCATTCTTTTTAATATCAAAAAAGAGGGATAATTTTGATAAACACAACATCAAAACCTACATTTTATTTAGGGGGAGAATTTATTTTATTGAGTGGGAAAATGAAATGAGACATTTGGATTTATAATTATCTTTTTGGTGGAGAAGATTTTATTTAAAACTTTATAACGAATTTTGAAAGATAAATTTGTTTAAATAATTTTAATTATTTTATGGCTTTTGTGATCATCAAAATGGGGAGATTATTGAGAGAAGTATTGTTTTCAACAATACGTATTAATGTTATTTAAATGGGGAGATTATTAATAATAATTCTCTATCTCTTTCTGATAATTTTGATGATCACAAATACCATTAGTTATTTTCTAATGATTTTATTTAGTATTTTGCAGGATTTTATTAATTTATTTTACTCTTGAAATAACGAGAATTCATTACTTATTCAGAATCAGTTTTAGCGCGTTCTGGAATAACTGTTCATACCCTACGTGGATAAACGTAGCATAAGGATGAAAAGTGTATACCTTTTTGAGATAAGAGAAAAGTATGGTTAAACAACCATACATTTTCAGCAAAGGAATTGAAAACATAAATCCCATGAAAATTAGTTTTAAAAAGTGTGTGTGGATTTATTTTAGTGAAAGGAATTGAAATTTTTTCAATATACTACTCTGAATAACCAATTTCAATAAGTAGACGTGAATATAGATGATTTCACCCAACAGTTACAGGTCGATGGAGATAATGATGATGATGATGATGAAACAAAAGATTTTAAATATAAAGTGATGATAAAGATGAAATATTAATGGAAATTGATGATATCAATGAGGTAGATGGAGTTATCAGCACCATTATATAAGAAAATGAGGATAAAAAATTAATAATGACAAAATTATTTTATTTGTTATAGAATATAAATATATATATATATATAATCATCTTAATCAATTTTATGACAACATTATTCTTTTTTTTATAATGGATTAATATTCTTATGATGAGATATTCTTTTTCATGTAGTTGGTTTTAATACCTTGTGTTGAAACAGATAATATGTCATAAGATCCTCCGGTTATAGGCGGTGCCAGGACATGGAGGCTTCATGGATTTTCAAGATTGAAAAATCAACGACTCTATTCTCCAGTGATGTCCACATATATATTTTGATAAACACATAATGAGGTATGTTCTAATTTGAAATTTATTAAATTTTAATAATCCATTTTTTTGAATTATTTATTTATTTACTAATCATTTTATTGTCTAATTTTTTTCCCAAATGTTTTTTCACATAGATTTAGTTAAATAGGGGACTACTATTCTGTAGAATTATTTTTTCAAATCATGGGTGACGTGGGAACATATTACTATTGATGCTCAGTATAAAATGTATGATCATTATATGTAATGTGAATATATTATAGTTAATTATAATTTCATTTAATTAATAACTTGAGATTAAGAAATATTTTTTGGATATATAGTATCCGATCGATGATAGAATGAGGACATAAATCTTTATGGCCTATATATGTGACTGTTATCACTATTTTTCTCATAATTTGAGGTAGATATCATTGATAAAAATAGAATCTGTAGTTTTTGATCAGTCTTGTTACATCAATCAACATGATTACATCTCATCTGAATAATGGGATAAATTGTATGCATATTTTTTTGGAAATAGTTTTAAGAGGATATCATTATTCGATCAGCATAACTTGATGAGATAGGCGGTCACCCATAGTGCTAGTAACCATACATATAGTATTCATCAATGGCATCTGGTATGTACATTTATTCAATAATATTTATAACCATATATTTAAACATTTTAGTTTAGTTATTATATAGTATTTTGTGAAACCTGATAAGACATAGAATAATTTTTACGAGAGGATGTATAAGGACCTTGTCACTTGAGATATTACTGGTGATCAATAGAACTAGATTTTGGTCAGTTTCATTTATTTATTTTCAAAAATAATTTAAACAAATATTTTAAATATTTTAAATTCAGATTTAATTTGAGGGTGATATATGTGGAAACAAATTCTCTCAAAGATGATGAGTGTTAGGCCTATTCCAGGGGTCGGGAACTGGTGTAGTGGGATTTTATAAATCAAAATTGATTCAACCAAGTCATTATGAATTTTAGAAAGGTCGAGTTGATTGTATCGTCTCTCAGTTGATTCCATAGAGTTATTGTGATATTGTTGGATATTGTCATACAACTCTAGGGTCCTCATAGAGAGTATTCATAATAAGCTTGAAAATATGAGGAGAATCTAAAAACTCATGAAGTAATTAGAGAGGCCATTCATAGAGTGCAGGAAGAGTGTCATTGGAAACATGACATATTGGAGGAGGATCTACCTAAAGTGAATTAGTAGCATCAATAGAAGATGATAGAGTAAATGCGACATTTGGCATAGGATGTATAGGTGGAGTTCCCTCCCCAACCTCCTACAAAGGATGTCCATCCCCCTCCATATTGATTTATTCACATTTTAAAAACATTTATTATGATAATTTGTTAATTGAATACATTTTTTAAAATATTGTTTTTAATTTTGAAATTTTTATTTTTATATAATATGTTTTTTATTACTATAATGTATTTTTTTATATTATTTTCTTGTTATATATTTTTTCATTTTCTAAATTTTTTATTATTGTTTTATACGTGAAATTATTTTTGATGAGATGAGTTTCCTGTCTATAATAGTTTCTAAATAAAATTTTTTATTGGATTAGTGTCCCGTCAAAAATAGTTTCTCAAATGTTTTTTATTAGAGATGAATCCAATCACAAATAATAGATTATGTATATCAATAAAAAAAATTGTGATGTTTCATAAAGAAAAAGTGATTTTTTATATGTGATTTTAATCAACATGAAATTTAAAATAAGTCCCCATCACAAACCATCCATCCTATATAACTATTAATCTAATTGTGGTGTTGTATTCTAGGACGAATAACAAGACTTTTATTTCATGGATCGTTTATTCTATCCATGTTAAGAAATATTTAGTGTTGTAGGTATAGAATCCTGAACTATCAAATCACATAGAGTTGATATATTTTCTCATACTAATTCAATACAAATTCACATGAGATTCGCTATCTTGGATTTACAGTTGAAATATCATTCAGATATTGGTAATACTTCATCCACAATGGGTGGTTTGTGGGATATGGATATATACTCCAAATTTCATTTCTCTTTGAAATAAACATGTTAGTTGGTTTACTTTACGATGTTTAGTAGAAACAATAAATCATAGGTTTAACATTTATGTTATTCATATATTCCCACTTTATATAACTCTATAGTGATGATATTTTCCATTAATTCATATATCTTTTCTCATTAATTTCTATTTTCCTCACATTTCATTGATTTACATTGGAGATATTGTTGAAATTTATAAATATTAACAAATATCCTAGATCCAAGTCCTATTCCATGTCGAAAAAATTCATGGTTCTCATTGATCAAATAATATGATCAAATGGGAAATCATGATCCTCTATTACTATATTAAAGGTGGGATTTTTTTTGTGTAATTCTACTATAAGTATTTGATTTATTCTTTTAAATATTTTTTATTAGATGTATGAGGTTGTTTATGGAAACATGTTATAATAATTTCAACCTAATATCCACAGAACATGATTCTACTAGATGGATTAATTCTGGAATTATTATTGGATATAACAGTGTGGTTTCATGTATGGAATCCCTTTATCCTAGATAATGTTATTTTTCTCAGTGCATTTTTATATTAAATTTTTGTGTGTATCATCTTTTTAAATAATAAAAATTGTTGTGGTTGTGGTAAGAATTTTATAAAACAATATTTTTAGTTTACTATAAATTATCATAGTTTCAGCCATATAACATATCCCTTTTCAAGTTCATACACTTTTATATGTCGAATGAAATATATTTTCATTTTTTAATATTATTTCTTTTTGTGTAGTTTTATATTTATAGAGACTTTTCACCTCAACTTTACTATCTAATTTCTTATTTCGACACCTTAATGTAAAACAATGGTGATCATCTATTCCCACTATAATTAAATTTCCTATACATTATAAGAATATAAGTTCCAACAAAGTGTCCATATAGAAAATTTTATTCTTGGATTTGGATCAACATTTTAATCGATTATAATACTAACATCATTCTGGTATAACCTTGTTGACCAAAAAGTGTTGTAAAATGAAAACCATTAAATATACCACCTATATCTAATACACATATATTGAGAAATATCAATAGTTATTTAACGGGTCTTCATTAGTCCATATAACTATCCCCATTATAGTTTCCCAAGCTATTTTACTGACTTGTGGTTATAGTTTATTAGAAGGATTTCTAATTCAGCATAGTGACTCCATTCATCCATTGCATGTTGGTGATCCTCATACCCTTAATAATGTATTTTTTATTTTTACAGAGATCAATATCATCCAAATAATTCCATAAAAGTGAGGTATGAATTATTATTTGAGGATCTCAAGAATTCTATACATATAGTTATTTTTTGAAAACATTATCAGTATTTTGTTTTAAAGAAACAGCTACATATGTTGTGGTAACCCTCCACATCATGGGTTAATGGTATATTAATCTATCTTAAAAATTATTTATTAATAAAACATTTCTATGAAAAACGAAATCAGTTTTTGAATCATCAACTATATCTTGGAATACACCATCTGATCAATGGGATGATAATACTTATTTACTATAATCACCCATTGGTTGGAAGGATAAATTTACAATTTATGGTGTAGTTATTAGTTTTATTATATTTCAAATCCACATTAACTCTCAATATGAAAAATTATTTTGGATGATTATGACATAGTTAGGAACTTCATATCATGTAAAATTCTTCTTAAGATGAATAATTCCACATTGGTTACCATGGAGGGACCTCTATGGTTGTGGATATCTTGGTTATACAGACATAGAAGACCTCTGTGTCTGCCAGATGATTCATCATGTGGAATTAGTATATTTATTTTCCCACATGGAAGACCTTTCTATTTGATTTTATATAGATGTTCAAAATAATAATCCTAGGTAGGACCTTTATGATAATTAAATTTTTTAAAAATTTTAACATTTTGAAAATCACATTAAACATAAAGGGGAATACCACTATGGAATGTCAAATTAAAGCAATCATTTTTATTACTGTTCATATGTAAAGGGAATTTAAATCAACTTGCCTAGGTTATGGGAGTTGTGTATTAACTCACTGTATAAATACTCTTAAATAAATATTATGTTGTGTAGGGTACCCATTTTTCCCAGTGATGTCTTATTATCAAGGTATAAACAATCATGTCATCAACTCATGTAAATTGGAATGATCTATCTATTGAATCAGAATGATTCCACTTCAGAGATAATCATAATCCATATAATTTTTATTATATAATAATATTATATCTATTGAAGATGAAATACATCATTTTTATCATAATGAGTATGTCATGGAACACGTGAAAAATATTTTTGATTCCATTGTTTGGTGATTTATAGAATCCAAGGTTGTCCTATGATTTTTGACATTTTTATTTAAGATATTGATTCAACATGATACATTAATTGATGATGTAATTTATATTCGTTTTTGTAAACAAAAATAGGAAAATAGTTAGTGGATAATTACTAAGAACAATTCATATTTAGTTATTCTATTTCAAAATTAATGTATATAATATGAATTTTATCATTTTTTATTCATTGATCTTTATATAAATTTTTATTATTTTATTTTGTGTAATGTGTATCGGCATAGAGTGGATAAAAGGTCAAATCATCATACATTATATTTTATTATGGAATATCTTATTTATTTATGAGCATTCAAGAAGTATTTCAATGTTACTATAATAGTTTCTTCTATGTGATTTTTTTTAATATATAGAACTCATTTTTAAGAACATCAAATGATAGTTATTTTTCTACCATATTAAATGGTTACAATATATTTTAAACACATTATTGAAAGAACACTCAAATTTAAATCAATCTAAGGATATATATAATATTTTCAATGTGGGATTGATATCATAAAAGGGGCTCCTAATTTATTGTTGTGAAGGGAATAAGAACCCTTTTTGTTTGGTTCCTTATAATTATACATGTCACATAAATTAAGGTTTTCTAAAAAAGAAAAAAATGGTTCATTTAAAATCCTTAAATCCATGAATGATGGGGTTCCTTTTATTCATTTTAAATCAACGTCAATTTTTTGTACATTTGTGTTAGGAAATATTAAAAATTTTCAATTTTAGTTGGTTTTTATTTTCAAATTACTTCTTCTATGTAGTTTAGAGTTCTAAAAAGTAAATTATTTTTTGGAACGTAAAAAACATTTCTTTAGTGGGGGACTTTTATATATATATTTATATAAAAAACACTTTTTTTAGTGATTCATTTTGTATGGTGAAGGTACTGGGGGACATATAATAAGCTTTCTTTTGAATTGTATAACTAGCCAGTTGACTATATCATGGTTGGCTGACCAGATATGAAATAGATATAGGGGGATGTTTAGAATTTACATGATGGGTAAATTAATCTACAATTCATGACACAGGTTTCCACAACATATAAGGATATTCATATAAATTGAATGAATTATTATCTTTATTTAGATGTTCCATGGTTACATTGGATATCATAGGGGGAATCTAATATTAGGGTTGATATCAGTTATGAATGGATTAAAATATCACAAAGACCACCTAATTGTGAAAAGAGATGTGAAAATGTAAATCAAGTGTCCAAGGATTAGGTTTGGATAAAGAATTAATATTTTTGGTGTGGACCTAGGTAAAAGGTTTCAAATTATTTAAGGGAGTCCACTATGGTGAATGGGTGAGATTTAATCTAAAAAATTTTCTAGAATGATTTTGGAGCCTATGTGTGTAATTGAATATTTGATATAGCCTCCATAGAATTGAAAATCTTATGAACACTGATTGTTTATGATTTACGACTTTATTCCATTCAAAAATTGAAGTATCATAGATTAATTGGGATTTGTAATGGGACATTCATTTTTATGCGTGCAATGGTAAAGGGGAAACCAAATTGGTATAATTAATAACTCTTATTTCTTAGAGAAAATCCACGAAATAATTATTTCGCCTTACCCAAGACAAATATAAGGGAAAAGTGTTCTATAATGGTGGGTTATCTATTAAACCCCTTGGTGTAACAAGTTATCTTTAGTATTTATTTCTACTATATGTATTTGTTTGAAAATTCACCTAAAATAGTGTTTTGTAATGCATAAGGGAATATGATAGAGCATACCATTATGATATGTCTCTCTCCCATACCTTATTATCACTTTGTGTGAAATTCAAAGGATAAGGTGTCCTTTCATAGGGAGTCAGTATAGGCTTTGAGGGTAAAACCATTCAGAATCATGATTGACATCGAATATTTAATCATTGATAAGAGTATTCAGGGGGGGCTACACCAGGCCCACACATGGGGTGGTATAGGGTGAATGTGTGCGGATTCATTAGGTGATGTCTGTGGGTCATATTTGGAATGTCTTGGGGATTCTCCATAATTGAATGAGCACATAGTCAAAATAGGGAAACAAAACACGTTATTTCATTAATAATTTTTCAAGATACAATAAATTATTAATAGGATTTCAGAAATGCAATTTTTTCACCCGCAATGAGTAAGAAATTAGAGAAATTGATTTTATTCAAGGAATCCAATTTTTGATTAATGGATTGTGGACTTAAATCATTTGAATCAAAATTATTCTTCAATTAATTAATTTCATTTTCTTATTAAGAACATGTTTTCATTCATGTATCCATATCCACTAGCATCATGAACCTAATCTCATTTCTTCCATAACAATTATTTTCTTTATAGAAATCTATAAAGAATCATTATAATTCATAGAAATGATACATGAGATATAATTCATGATAAAATTCGATGATTTATTCATTGGTATCATGATAATGACTCCGTGTATCACTAAAGTCTTTTAATTGGAGAGATATAATTAATCCTTTTCCATTATTCTTCTATTACCATTGGTGATGTTTCTTACCTTGACTATAACATCTCCCTTATTGTCTTACTTCTTTAAAAACATCATTTGATGTAATTATTTAGAAATATCATGTATATCTATTGTTGATTTCCTAAGAAGTGTCTCAATATCCATATATTAAACCCATAAAGGGTATAATTTTATTTTATATTCCCTTAACCATTTTTAAATTTTTTTATAAGTGTAAAATTATCAGGTTTCACAGATATATCATAATATTCAAACTCTTCATTAATGTCTCATTCCTTCTATGAATAATTATGTTCTTGAAATCCATGAACAAATCACTCCCTTATCATAAATTTTCTTTTTATTTTCAAAATTATTATTTTCAATGAAATCAATACGATATACATATCATCAAATGTTATCTCACTTTCGTAAAATATTTCAATGAATGAAATATTATTATCAAAATATTTAGGTGGAATTGTGAGTGGTTTCATTAAAACTGTTGAATCATCATGGATCATTCAATATCAACAAATGGTTCTCAAAATTATTTTCCCATAGGTATATAATAATTCATATGATTCATCCCCAATAAAAAATTCTCTAATCGAATTTGAATAGTATATAATCATAACTTCTATTTAACTTTTCAACGTTATTGATAATATGAATAAATTTCTATATAAATATTGCACTCTTTTTACCCCCATGATATTTTCTATATCCTTATAAATGAATGATGAAACAAATTCACTTATATATTTCAAGATCATGACCATTTATGCGGTTTTTCAGGAGTGGGTTCATGTTTTTTTAATTATATTTGTTTGTAGTTATAACTTCGGGTGTCTTTGTGTGGCGTTTTTTGAAATTTTGGGGAAAAGGGGGTAGTGTACTATTGGTGCATAGTAATGGAAATCATGAAACCCAACCTAGTACATCGAACTAGCCCCGACAGTAAGGGGTTCACATGGGTGGTTCATAGTTAGACAAACCAGGAAATGTAGTCATTCGAGGACCCCCTTGAAGAGGTATCAAACAAATGATTCACATGAGGTTTGACTACCAATGTAACTAAACTGTGCATGGGCCAACAATGAGATCCTAAAATTGTGAACTGTGCTCATTTTCAACATTTAATGGCATTTTCTACCTCTTGTCCATCCATAAATCACGATTTTACTTCTGTAAGGGTAATGGAATGTTCTTCCATAGACCCAATTGGATTAAAATTCCATACAAACATTGGTCTTCAAGATCGAAACACTGAATTGAATATCTTCTTATTTCCCATTATTTAGATCTAGAAAATTTATTAACAACATTATCCTACTAGGTTGTATGGATTATTGTTGGGAAAACATCCACCAATGAACCAAGGTGGATCGTCTAAATCTAATTCCATTAGTATTGGATTCGATATATATATATAAACAATAGAACAATTTCTAACATCATTTAGCAATTCATTTTCCTGAATTGGGTTAATTTTATTGACCCCTTGATTTATCAAAGATTGTTTGAAATAGGTGATTAATTTTGGAATTAATCATGAGACTATGTGGCTTCAATATTAGATTATTAATTTCATGATATTTATTATAAGTTGTTCGGGTTTTATTATAGATAATTAATTAGGAAATTAATTATGACATATTGAGATCCCTAAGTTCAATTATATAATTTTGGATTAATTTTGTAACACCCCAAGATTTCATAGTTCATTATTTCTTCAAAGTAATTAAATAACTTTCACTACAGACAACACTAAGTTCAAGTCCACCACGACTTACCAAACTAGCCGTTCAAAAGCGGTTATGAATATTATATTGGACTCCTCATGTATTAATCATGTTTTAATGATCACAAATATTATTACTGTAAATTAATTTCATTATTATTTACAAATCTCATGCATGATCACAAATATTTCTTATCTTATCAAACCTATGTATTTATTTTTCAAGATCTCTTACCTTATAATCGTTAAGATTAATTCATATTATACATATTACTGTTTACATTTGAATACAGTTATTTGTCTAAGCATCATGTCACTGTAATTTTTGACAAATTAAGACAGACTGTGTGCAAGACACAGACACCGTGAAGTGTAAGATAGACACAATGAAACAGACATCGTGAAGTCTAAGTCTCAAACACCGTAACCAGTGAGATATTGTGACCTCAATACACCGTGACCCAGACACCGTGAAGGAAAAATCGTGAGTCAGACACAATGACTCAGACACCATGACATAGAGACACTGTGACCTCAACACACTATGAGCCACATACATTGAAGTTCATACTGTGAAGGACATATGGTGAAGGAGATACCATTTGCATAAATACTATGACACCTTTTCTTAACCTTTTTTCAATATTATTTAAATATTGCTAACAGTAATATTTGATATTTTTAATGAAATTAATAATATTTAATTATAGTTGTTGGTCTACCAGGAAACTGTACCTCGTACCTATGAAAAGGAAATCATTCTATTGCCGGAGCTCGGGGAATATAAGGAAGATTGTTCTCTAGTATATAAAAGAATAACATACGTACGCAAAAAGAGAAACACGCGAGTGCACTATTCTGAACAGAAGAGAAATCTGAACGCAACTGATGAACACATTGGATGATATTCAATGAAATCTCATGCGTGCAATCCAACTAAACTGAAGAACACATGAAGTACTCTGAAGTCAAGAGAACATATTCACTCTTGAAGAACATAAGCTGAACAAGAACATTTTTAACGGAAAACCAATGAAGGACTCAGAACTGTTTCTGCTGAATCCAATGAGTCCAGAGATGTACTGCTAATCACTAGAGCTTTATAAGCATTCATATACTCTCTATAAGTGATTTATTATTTACTTTTTCAATCAGTGTGTGTACTCTATATATATTACAAACACACTATCTCCAACACTGAACTGGAGGATATCAAAACTCTCACACCAAACTATTTATTCTTGTTTATCCATGACAACAGTGGAAAAGGTCCTTGTGTGGCCTGGTCTTTATTATTGTTTCCCACGAAGAACTGTGGTATAGTTCCATGTGTGTCCTGGATAGTCTTGTACTATTGTTAACCCCGATCAAGGGTGTGGATAACTTTTATATAAATTCGAGAGTACTAAGTCTCAGCATGAGACTGAACCTCTTGGTTATATCAGTGATGCATTTCAGTTTATGTTTAAAGTATACAATATCTAATTTATATTCCTCAGCTGTTACATTGAAATAAAAAAACAATTTTAAATGTTACATTGATAATTAATCTAGCAAGTGTTTGTGTTTTTAGTAAAGTATTAGGTTAGCTTCAAAAGATATATAATCTTCAGATTAGTTTAACTGAGAACTAATCAATCTTTGAGAACCTAACTGATCCTTTACTTTAATACAAATTCACTACAGATTATGTTGTTATTCAAATTTGGGGATTTTAATAGAAATAATTTTTAATAGAAATTTATATTGGAACTCAATTCACCCCTATTTAGTATGAACTCTGACCAACATTTGGTATCATAGGTTTGTTTTTGTTAAGAATTTCTAAACACTCTGTTTTTCAACTGTGATTTTATTTTCATCTTTAATGATATTAAATTTCTATTAGTTCTAAATTTTATCTCCTTAAATAATTGTCTTCTAAAATATAACTATGGAAAATAGACTAGAAGTTTATGCTACTAACTGGCCACCTTTCTTCAATGGTACCATCTTTGCTCAGTGGTAATTGAAAATTAAAATACATTTAGAAAGTATGGGTTTTCATATCGGGACTGCTATATAATCTTAATATAAAATTCCATAAACAGAAAGAACAACTTTGTATGAACCTACAAAGACTGCTTAAAATAATAATTGTAAAGTTATGAATTCCCTATACTGTGCTCTAGGAGATGAAGATTTAATATAATATCTTCTTGTAAAACTGCTTATGAAATTTGGGATACGTTAGGTGTTTCTCATGAGGGAATAACTATTTTCAAAGAAATGAGATTGAATACATATACTATTAAATATGACAATTTTAAAATGAAGACTAAGGATCAAATTTATGATATGTATCTCAGGTTCAATGAGAAAGTTAATACAATGAGTTCACTTGGAAAAGTTGTTCCATCAAATGAACAAATTATGAGAATATTGAGATGTTTGTCAGACCGATGGAGAGGCACTTCTGTTTCAATTAGAATATCATGTGACATTAGTGATCTTCCTGTTAAAGAGCTAATTGGTATGCTTATGATGTATGAGGAAGATATCAAAGTGAACAAAGAGAAAGATGATGAACCAAAAATAAATTTAGCAGCCTTTAAAACATCTGCCTCGAAGATCAAGGACAAACACAAAGTTCAAATACAAAATGAAAATTCAACTAGTGAAGATTCAGACTCTGACAGTGATGCTAAAATTTCTCATATAGCCAGAAGATTCAAGATGATTTATAGTAAAAATAAGTTCTTTATAAAGTAAAATTACAAAGGAATTTATGATAATAAAGGTCATTGTAAAAAGGACTGCAATAAAACCGATAAAAGTGATGAAGTTGTCTGCTATGAATGAAAAAGAAAAGGTCACATAAAAGATGATTGTCCAATACTAAAGTTCAAGAGGAAACATGACTACAAGGACAGTAAGTACAAGAATGCTATAAAAGCTACTTGGAGTGCTTCAGAAGATAGCACAAGTGAATCTGAAGTTTCAGATTCTGAAAAGAATCGTGCAAACATGTGTTTTATGACAAACACCTCTGAGGTAACACTGGACCTTCTTTCTTTAAACCCATAATATTCTGGAGTTGATTCTAATTCTGATTTTGAATATGAAAACACGTCTAGTGAGGAACTATTTGAATATTGTAATATTGTAAAGGAAACATGTAATGAACATAAGGACAACTACAAAACTTTAATGAAAAAACATGATTTATCTAGTACTGTTAAGTCTTCCTTTGATATAGAAAAGGAAAAGATTCTCAAATGTTGATGGAAAATACTGAACTGAAAATGACTAATGAGCAACATAGAAAAGACTTATAACAGATCACAAATGGAAAATACACTGTAACTCAAATGCTGGGAAAGAAAGTGGCACCAATGTACACTAAAAGAATAGGTTACAAACTTGGACAGAGAAAGATCACTAAAACTGGATTTATTCCTAAATCTGGACAAAATTCTGCTAGTTCCAGTTCTGGAAATTCATATGCTTCAACCAGTTACTCAAATTTTTATAGATCAAATAGTGTTCATCTTTCAAAATATGTTGAATCTATTGATTATTTGAGACCCATAAGACAAAGTTGGGTACCAAAATCATTGATTGCTTACCTGCATGGACCCAAGAGAGTCTGGGTACCAAAATCATTCTTTGTTTAAAACTGTTTTGTAGGAAACCTGTTTGATGAGTTCCCATAATAAGATATGGTACATGGATAGTGGATGTTCAAGGCACATTTCTGTGGATTATTCATGCTTCAATAGCTTAATAAAGTTTGATGGAGGTCATGTCACCCTTGGTGATAATTCTAAAGGAAAGATCATCAGCCTAGGCCAAATTGGTAACACAAACTCAGTTGTAATTTCTAAAGTATTATTTTTTGATGGATTAAAATATAACTTGTTAAGTATATCTCAATTATGTGATGATGGATTTATTGTTAAATTTGAAAATGATTCTTTTAATGTTTTTAATTTTAAGAATGTTTTAATATTTTCTGCATTGAGAAATGAAAATGTTTATAGTGTTGATTTAAATTCTTTAGCTAAGAAAAATATTACTTGTTTAAATGATTTTCATAAAGAGTCTTGGTTATGGAATAGAAGAATAAGAAACTGTAATATACACTCACTTCAAAAACTATGTAGGAAGAACTTAGTTAGAGACTTACCCAAACTAGAGTTTCCAAATGACAAAATTTGTAATCCATGTCAAAAGGGAAAGAAACACAAAATCTCTTTCAAACAAAAGAATGAAGTGTCGACTTCTCAACCTCTCGAGTTGGTTCACATGGACTTGTTTAGAGCTTCTATAGTTTCTAGTATAAATGGGAAGCACTATG
This sequence comes from Viscum album, assembly GCA_963277665.1. Lineage (NCBI taxonomy): Eukaryota > Viridiplantae > Streptophyta > Magnoliopsida > Santalales > Viscaceae > Viscum > Viscum album. Next base: position 1,900,026,370 of record OY728145.1, read on the forward strand.
TCTATGTCTTAATTGATTATTTTTCTAGATATACTTTGGTATATTTCTTAGCTCACAAAAATGAAGATTGTTATTACTTTATTAAATACTCCATGTCTGTAGAAATCCTTAGTGGACATAAAATTAAGACCCTGAGAAGTGATCATGGCTGTGAGTTTGAAAATCATGAGTTAGACTCCTTTTGCTCACAAAATGGATATACTCACAATTTTTTTGTCCCTAGGAAACCTCATTAGAATTATGTAGTAGAAACAAGTAATATAACCCTTCAAGAAATTTCTAGAAATATGCTTAATGAGTATGACCTACCTATTTAATTTTTGGAAGAAGCTATAAATACAGCTTATTATATCATCAATAGAGTCTTAGTCAGACCTGTTCTCAAAAATACCCCTTATGAAATATGGAACAATAGGAAACATAAAGTTAGCTACATTAGAGTCTTTGGTTTCAAAGTCTTTATTCTAAGTACGAAGGATAATCTGGACAAGTTTGCTTCTAAGAGTGATTAAGGAATATTTTTAGGATATATTTTTCTAAAAAAGCCTATAGAGTTTTCAATAAGAGAACCAAATATGTGGAAGAATCTGTTCACATCATATTTCATGAAACTGATCCACATGAACCTAAACCTTCTCTTGAAAATCTAGAAGAGGATTTGTCTGTTCTAAACCTTAATGATAAATTCAATGAACCTGCTTTAAAGACAACTGATTCTGGAAATACTTTATAATATGCTCCTAATAAACCCGAGCCTAGAGAAGAACCTATAATTTCAAGTCATACCGTTACAAGATCAACTAGGATTCAAAAGAATCATCCTTTAGATGCTGTTGTAGGAAATCTAGATAGAGGGACACAAACTAGAGCTTCTCTTAGAAATCAGGTTGAGCATCAAGCCTTCTTGTCAAAGCTTTAACCTAAAAACATTAATGATGCTATTAATGATGAGTGTTGGGTAATTTCTATACAAGAATAACTCATCCAGTTTGAAAGAAATAAATTTTTGAAATTTGTTGAAAGACCTAAGGACATTTTCACTATAGGCACTAAATGGGTGTTTAGAAATAAAGTAGATGAAGATGGAAACGTAGTTTGAAACAAGGCTATAGTAAAGAAGAAGGAATTGACTATAAGGATACTTTTTCTCTAGTAGCCAGACTTGAAGCCATTTTAATTCTACTTGCTTATGTTGCACATCGGAATTTCAAACTATATCAAATGGATCTCAAGAGTGCATTCTTAAATGGGTATATAGATTAGGATGTTTTTTTGACCAACCCCCTGGATTTAAAAACCCTTATTTTCCAAATCTTATTTTTAAATTATCAAAATCTTTATATGGTTTAAAGAAAGATCCGAGATCTTGGAATGATAGATTATGTACTTTTCTAATTTCAATGGTTTTACAAATGGAATAACAGATCCTAATCCCTTTATAAAACGAATTTCTAATGATGTTTTAGTTGTTCAAATTTATGTAGATGATATTATATTTGGATCTTCAAAAAATTCCTTATGTAATGATTTTTCTTAAATGATGCAAAACGAATTTGAAATGAGTTTAATGGGTGTACTAAAATTCTTTCTTGGATTTAAAATTTTTCAAAATAAGGATGGAATTATTTTAACTGAAAGTAAATATACAAGATATATTCTAAAACATTTTGGATTGGATAGAACTAAAAATAGTGACACTCCCATTAGTACCACTTGTAATTTGGATCTTGATGAAGACGGAAAATATGTTGATCAAAACACTTATAGAGGAATGATTGAAAGTCTACTCTACTTAACTACTAGTCGTCCTGATATTAGGTTTAGTGTGTGTATATGTTCTCGTTTTCATGAAAAACCAAAAGAATCACATTTAAATGCTGTAAAGTGAATTTTAAAATACCTCAACCATACACCCATTGTAGGAATGTTCTATCCAAAAGGAAAATCATTTGAACTAGTTAGTTATTCTGATGCTGATTTTGATGTATGTAAGTTAGATATAAATAGAACCTCTGGAACATGTCACCTTTTAGGAATGTCACAAGTATCATGGTGTAGTATGAAACAAAATTTTGTTGTATAATCTACTACAGAAGCTGAATACATAGCTTCTGGCTGTTATTGTGCACAAATTTTGTGGATAAAACACACAATACTAGACTATGGATATCAATTCAGACATGTCCCAATAAATTGTGACAACAAAAGTGCTATTAACAATTCATATAATATTGTTTCACATAATAGGACAAAGCATATTGATTTAAGATGTCACTTTTTGAGAGATCATTATCAAAAAGGGGATATCACATTGGAATTCATTGGTACTGAATATCAACTTGCTGATATATTCACTAAACCATTAAATTTTAAGATATTGGACTACATCATACATGATATTGGCATGATCAATCAAAAATAGATATAATTTTGGCTTCACTATTAATATTTTGCTAAATTACATTATTCTTTCATGGTCACAATTTCTTAGTTACAGTTTCATGCTTACGATCTCAGTGTTATCACCTTCTATTCACAGTCTGTCACTTAACTGTCTCACCATGACTGAATAGTTCACTCACTATGTCACCGTGACTGCACAGAATAGCCACTGTCTCATTGTGACGACAACCAACTATCTCAATGTGATGACTGCTTTTCATCACACCATAACGCCTACTCACGGTCTCACCATGATGATTATTTATGCATTTATTTCAATCAGTATCATGGTAATTTTTATTTCATAGTTATTTACTTTCCTGCGTTTTTGTTTTTATGACGTTTGATATTCCCAAATGATAAAATAAAAGGGTTTTCATTCGATTCCTCAACCGATCATTCTCCTGCTCACTCTCTTGAACCCTATTTACCTTGAAAACCTTCTCTACATCTCTCTCGCCTGAACCTTCAATGAATTCCAAGGACGCAATATGCAACTTCACCCTCATATGAGAAGAGTATCTCAAAGGAGAAGAAGATATCTCTGAAAATAGCTCCCAAAGGACCCCTAAATCATAACCTAGTAAGTTGTACTATTGCTCCTATGAAGGAAATCTGCCCTGAGTGGATTTTATCCAGCAAGTCCTTAGTCTTGAATGTATTAATTGAACAAGGATGGATCAAATGGTTCTCTAGAAAAGAAAGACCTATTTACCCAAGGTTGGTTGCACAATTCTATCAGTATGTAAAGTTTTCCATTAATGCTGGAGAAAGCTATATGGTAACAAGATGGATCAGTGGACAAAAATACTCATTCTCTTCGAGACTATGGGATGCATGCCTAAGGATTCCTCATGAAGTAATTTGTGATGATTACCAAAGATACCCTCCTCCTACAACCGACATCTTTGAACTAGAGAATGCCTTGGAAATTATAACTAGAAATGGCACCAAGAGAAGGGATATAGAAGCAGAATTGGATGGGGCGAAAAGGTTATTGTTTAAGTATGATCAAAATTTGATTAGCCCAAGGAAGGGATACTTTGCTGTTTTGAAGTATCATGATTTCATTATGATTCATCTGATGAAGAATTTCCATAAGATAAATCTGTGAAAATATTTCATTCACCACATGTGTGAACTGATTAAGGTCACTTCCAAATCCACCTCCATGTTTAATTCACCGATGGTCTCCACTATGCTAGTTTCAAAAGGAGTGGTTACACCAAATGAGGAAGTAATCCGGGAATTTAATTTTTGTTTGTCAAATCCTACCATTAGAAGGATGAAAATTAATTGGAACCCTTGGAAGAAGAAGTGGGTTGTGGATAATGAACAACTTTATAAGAAGTATAAGCCTGTTGATTATCCAAGAAGGCCAAAGAATATTACTAATCCTAGTTTGGAACCAAATTAGATGGTTGAGTATCTAGAAGAGGAAGAAGAAGAAGAAGAGGCAGATGGATTAACACATATAGAAGAGGCTGAAATAACTCCTGAGGAAGCAGCTCCTGTTGAGAAAGAAATGACTGTTGTTAATTCTGACGTTTTAAGAGAAGAAGTTGTTGTTGAAATGGAACGAACTATTGGTCCTTCTGGTGTGCTTGAAGAAGAAGTACCTCCTTCCCATTTTTATCAGGAAACCCATTCTGAAAATGCAAGAGAGTTAGTTGTTTCTGAATCTGAGCAGCAAGCCATGGAAGAGACAGATACTGTTGTAGAAGAACTCCCGTCTAAAAATGAAGCAAGTCTGGAAGCTCTACCTGAGAAAGAATTTGTTCCTGAGTACATACCATATGCTGAAGAGAGGAGGAAAATTTCTTTTTAGTTGGAAAGGAAATAAATGGCTGAGAAGAATTTAGTTGATCATGTGGATATTAACCAAGTCGTTGAGCCTCTAGTTCCTGAAATTGAAGAACATGTTGAGGGGGAGGAACCTCAAAATCTTGAACCAACTGTAGCTGAGTCTGATGAATCTGAATCTGAACCTGGTGATCCACCTCCTTCCACTGAGTCATAATTTGTGTACACATTGTATGAATTACCGAGTTTTTATGATGTGAGTGAATCACATAAATTGACTACATCAGGGATTGACCTTTTTTCTTTGTATCGTTTGAAGTCAGTCTCACACCCTGAGCCTCACCCTGAAGTTGAATGTGAATCTGAAACTGAAACTGAATCTGAACCTCAACCAGAACAAGAACATGTACCTCCACCTTCACCTGATCCCTTACCAGATCATAAATATTAATGAAGATTTGAAAGTCTTTGGAGAGACTATCTTAGTTGGTGTTGAGAAGATTATATCCTCTCATCCTCATCCTGTGACTCAACTATGTCTGGAAGATGCATCAATTCTTTGGTAAAATATTATTCTGCATATTCAACCAAGGATGATCCATGAAATTCAAGAATTCAAGGATGAAAACAAACTGCTTAGTGCTGATGTTGCAACTTTGAAAAGTATGGTAGCCGAAATGAAAAATTAATTGCCATCAAGATCAGAGCATGCTCCTGTTGTTACTGCTCATACACCTGTTGCTACTTCTCTTGAACCAAATGTTTCCAACATTTATAGAGATATTATATCTCAAGTTCATCCATATCTTCTATCTTTTGATGAGAATATTGGAGAAAGACACACAAAGATGCTACAACACATGAAAGATCTTGTAGTGAATCTGAATAAGATTACAGATGAATACACTAGATGTCTTCAAAAGCTTTTGAAACAGCTCAGAGCTCTAACCGTAGCTGTCAAGGATTCTCCTCCCTCTAGTCAGACATCCACAACTTCTTTGGATGATTCTTTGCTCAGCTCAATGATCAAGGAAGAAATTCAGAATGCCTTCAGTGGCTTGTATCTGTCTTCTTTATCTAATGTTGTTAAGAACAGTGATATAGCACTTGATATTGTTCAGATTCATTCAAAGATTGCCAATGATGCTCAACAGGGGATCACGAAGAAGATAGATTTGTATCTCAATTGGATTTACTCCAAATATGATACGAAAAATAACATTAAGTATCTTGTGGAGAATATGAAAATCCCTCCAGTGACTCAGGCTTTCAAAACTCAAGTTCAAAAGCTTACAGAGTTCACCAGTTTGTTAGAAAAATTCATGGAGAATAATGATGATTTTTAAAAGGCTATACAATGTGGTGGAGAAATCATTACTGATTTCATCAATCTTTTGAAGTCGTATCTCCATGTGCAGAGTACTTCTATCGTTACTCCAGCTGCTGCACCCTTTAGACCTGGTCTACCTGCCCTAGCCTCAACTGCTATGTCAGTCAACCAAGCCCTTTCTTAGATCATACAAATCATTCTGTACCTACCACGGACTGGATCTTCTATTGATTCTTCTTTGGCTCCATCCATATTTGAAGGTCTACCTTTACCATCTTTGTCTACTACCTCCATGCCTTCTTCTACATCAGTTTCATATCCTGCTGCTGATAAAGGAAAAGAGAAAGTCAATCTGTGATGCCCACCAATGTTTCTTAGTTTTTTATGGGATGTCTTTGATTTAGTATTTCTATTGTATGATCTATTCTGAACTTTTTAGTGACAAAAGCATTGTTTCACTCCATTCTCTCTGCTTTTTGATAATCCCAAAAGTGGGAGAAAAAGTGAAAAGATTCATCTCTTAGTATATTATTTTTTGAAGAGTTATCTCTTAATATATTATTAGTTATTATTCTATAAGTTATTTTCTATAAAATTTCATTTCATTTATAGTTTAACAATACATGATTTTTGATCATAAAAAAGGGGGAGATTGTTGGACTCCTCATGTATTAATCATGTTTTAATTATCACTAATATTATTACTATTAATTAATTTCATTATTATTTACAAATATTATGCATGATCACAAATCTTACTTATCTTATCAAACCTCTTTATTTAGTTTTCAAGCTCTCTTACCATACAATGGTTCATCTTAATTCATATTATGCATATTACTGTTTATGTTTGAATATAGTTATTTGTCTAAGTATCAAGACACCGTGATGTTTTTCACAGTAAGACAGACTTTTTGCAAGACACATACATCATGAAGTGTAAGATAGACACAGTGAAACAGACACCATGAAGTCTAAGTCTCAGACACCGTGACAAGTGAGACACTGTGACCTCAATACACCGTCACCCAGACACCGTGAATGAAACACTGTGAGTCAGACACCGTGACTCATACACAGTGACATGGAGACACCGTGACCTCAACACACCGTGATCCACATACCGTGAAGGTCATACCATGAAAGACACACCGTGAAGTATACACCGATTTCATAACTACTATGACACCATTTCATAACATTTTTTCAATATTATTTAAATATTCCTAATGGTCATATTTGATGTTTTTAATGAAATTAATGATATTTAATGATTATTATTGGTCTGTCAGGAAACCATACCTCCTACCTATGAAAAGGAAATAATTCTATTGCCGGAGCTCAGGGAATATAAGGAAGACTGAGTTATAGTAGAGAAAATAAGAACATACATACGCAACAAGAGAAATACGTGAGTGCACTGTACTAAATAGAAGGGCAATCTGAGCACAACTGAAGAACCCATTGCAAGATCCTCAAAGAACTCCCATGTGTGCAATCCATCTCAACTGAAGAACACACGAAGTACTCTGAATCCAAGAGAACATCTTCAATCCTAACAAACAAAACCATAACCACGACATTTTTAACAGAAAAATCAGAGGACTAAGAAGCGTTTCTGCTGAATCCAACGAGTCCAGAGCTGCACTGCTAATCACTAGAGCTTTATAAACATTCATGCACTCTCTCTACGTGATTTATTATTTACATTTTCAAGCTGTGTCTGTACTCTGTATATCTTACACACACACACTGTCTTCTGCACAGAACAAGAGGATATCAAAATCCTCACACCAAGTTGTTTGTTCTTGTTTACCCATGACAACTATGGAAGAGGTCCATGTGTGGCCTGGTCTTTATTTTTGTTTCCCATGAAGAACTATGGTAGAGTTCCCTGCGTGGCCTAGATAGTCTTGTACTGTTGTTAACCCTGATCCAGGGTGTGGATCACTTTTATATAAATTTGAGAGGACTAAGTCTTGGCATGAGAGTGAACCACTTGATTATATCTTATGTGCATTTTATTTTATGTTAAATGTATACAATATCTAATTTATATTCCACTGTTGTTACTTTGAATTACAAAACTATTTTAAATGTTACTTTGATTGTTAATCTAGAATTTGTTTGTATGTTTAGTAAAGTATTAGGTTAGCTTCAAAAGTTAATTAATCTTCAGATTAGTTTAACTGAGAACTAATCAATATCTGAGAATCTAACTGGCCCTTTACATTAATAAAAATTCACTATAGATTATTTTTTTATTAAATTTTGGGGATTTTAGTTTAAATAAATATTAACACAACTTTTTATTGGAACTCAATTTACCCCCCACTTGAGTATCCACTCCGACCAATATAGTATTTACTGAATTTTGAACATTATATAATCCATATAATTTTATAATCCATATTATGAGTTCCATGGACATAATGTAAGAACAAATTCATTTTTTCAGATAAATGATGTACTTCTAAAAAAGGCAATTTTATCGTATTTTAATAGAGAACCTTTTTTAAATCCAATATTTGAAACTTTTATATATTAAATTTAGAAAAATAAACTTATTATTTACAATCGAGACATAAGAATTTAGTTTCAATAAATATTATGTGTTTTTCTGATAACATTCATATTTGGGTGAATAGTGAAAAATACTATATTTTAAATGAAAACACCTTTTTTAATCAAAATAATTTATAGAGTTGGATTATACATTTTAATGTTTTGGATGTATAATTATATTATTTTTTACCATTTAATACCATTATGGTCATTGTAAGTAATTTCACATTGAAATAGCATATAAACAAGTATCAATCTTTTGATAGTTATTATTTCTTAAAAATACGCTTTTTGGATTTGACAACAGGAATTAGTTTTAAATTAATTAATAAAACTTATATGTTTTCTAATAGGGAAAATAGAATTCATTTTTGATTTCGGAATATCAAAAATATCTTAGGGTAAATTTTTGGTATTTTTTTGAAAACATTCAATTTTTGATGAATAGTGAAAAACAGTGAGTTATTGTTTAAACTGACATTTTATTTAAATAATTGTTTATTTTATTTAAACTTAGTTTTAGTCAAAATAGATACATAATACCTATATAAGATAAATTTAATTCATTGGAGTCATTCTATAATAATTTTAAATATATATATAAATTTTATTGAACTTTTCACCGTCATTTACCCACCTCCTAGGAGCATTTTCAAATTTGTATAAAACAAAATTTTACCTCTTATATGAATTGAATTTCAAAATTCTGACAGACATGGTTGATATCAGTAAGTAAAATGTGGTCCAATTACATAAAAATAATTTTGGTTGATAGTAACTTTTGACTTTTATTTACAGTGGTTAAAGTTAAATAGTGTAATTCAAGGAAAAAAGAATATTATAATAATAAAAAATTACATTAACATGTGTTCTAGCCTTATTAGATGAGTCATTTGCGACCATGGGAATCCTTGGGTCTATTTTGGGACCCCATGGAGCCACTTATGACTGATGATGACACCTTATTTTAATTAACTTAATGTAATGGAAAAAATGACAAAAACAAATATCTTTTGGTAAATAAATTTTTACATGGGGTTATATAGGTCCTTTTCCGACTATAAATATTAATTGGAAAGATAAATAATTTTAATACATAAATTTATTTTATTTATATTTTTTAGTCATTAAATAATTAAATTTATTAATGAAACAATGATGATGCAGTAATTACTGAATAATGAAATATAAAAATATTTGATATTCTAAATATCAAAATAAATGTAATTTGAGACTTTTTATGAATTCAAATAATTTTATAGGTTAATAATACAAGTTGAAGTTTTTTAGATGAATTTTTTTCGATGTAATAATGGTGTTATGAATTTAGAAAAATCAAAATAACAAAGTGTCAAAAATGGCATAAAAGAGTTTTTTAAAAAAATATTATATTATTAATTGATATTATATTCTTAAAGATCTATGGCTCGGCCAAAATAAATATATAATGATACTTGTATCATTAATGAACCCCCTGGGGTTCTATTGGATGTATATAATATGTTTATTAAACATATAATATAAAAATACAAAGAGACATGGTAAATGTCAAACTATTTAACTAAGAGTTAAATTTAAAATATAAGGTTAATATAGTGACCCAAACCTGTCTAAAAACTATTTATTGAGTTTTTTTCTCCCATATCTACCTAATCCTTTAATTAATTTATTTTGGAGCCAATAGACACCGAAAATGATTTTATTATAAAATAATATTTCTAGCTTTTCCTAAGGTACCCCTCACCCCTCTTATAAGAGGGAACGCCACCTTCTCTCTAATTCACACCATCAATACCATTTGGCTCAACCACCCCATACCCAAATACCCTCTAAACTTTCATCCTTTCATCCTAGAGGCCTTCATTTATTGATAATCCCATTCTATCGATACTTATTGATAAATTCAAAATGAAGAACATGAAGAAGTGGTAAATATTTCATCACCTCTTTCATGTTCTTTTCTTCTTCCAGATCCTCTTTCTTTGTAGTTTCCATTATAAAATAATAACTCCAATATCTTCTATATACTGTGATGTTATTATAAATATGGTACAAGTATATTAATTATTCTATCCTTCCTCTGAATGACATGTCACTATACATGTGTAGGTGTAGATTACCGTCTCCACGAACACGATGTGATCCACTCCCCGTTGTATCCATTCAAGAATATTATTCATTAGATGATTAAAAGTAATTTTTAAATACTTAATTTCATTTTGAATATAAAAATGATACATCCTATATATAAAAAACATTACTTATGTAACAAATCATATAAAGGAAAACGAATCAATTAACACCCGAAACGATGATAATACTAAAATATTACTAACAAAGTAATGTTAAAAGATATTATATGATATCATATTAATGTATATGATTCTTGTATAATATAATAAAATTATTTCACCATTATATAGGATGTTAACATACCCTTGTCCATGGAGATGTACAAGGTATGGGTTAATTCTTCAATCACTTCATTATCTGAGATGATTATATGTAATTATCTACTAGGACATATTTATCATCCACATCCATGTTTCTTAAAAATGTGTTCCATAACATTTGTACTATTTAATAGTCTATTATTTAAAGTAATTTATAACCATTTTTGACTATTTAAAATTTTTTTGAGAGGAATCTTTATGTCATTTTCCAAACAATGTAATTTATGACCTTTTCGACAAAATTAAGGTAAGAATGTTTTTTTAACATAAACAACGGGTGAGACTATTTTACACCATTATAAATACATCAAAACATCCCTTAAAATATTATAACAATATTTTGAAAATAAATGTTTTCTTTATAACTATGTGACTCTTATATGTTTTTAAAATAGAAAGTTATATTTCTCTAAAATAGGTTTTGATTTCATCTCTGTCAGCATCCTTTGATGAATTTTAAGCTTATTTGAAGTTTATTTATTATGATAAAAAACATCTGAACTATATTTATGGTTTTGTGATATGTTTGAATGTGGATGTTTTATTTTTAAACAATTCATGGCTTATGGATAAAGTTTTGACTTTTAGTATTCTAGTTTTAAAATAAATTTTTATTTGATGTTTAAAACTTTTCATATGTGGAATGCATTTGACATATTAAGTGATGGGTGGTCCCAACTATAGCTCATCGATGCATCGGTAGGTCTCATTAGACAAACTAGTGTCTTGGCACAAGTCCTTGAAAAAATATTATTTATAGAATTTTCACAAGGCCTTGACAATGTGGTTATGAAAGTCTAGCATTATGCATTCCATCGTAATGAAAGTGGCTATTGATATTGCATATTCTTATTCGACGTATAGATTATCCATGTGAATAAGTAAGTGGAATTATTTGATTTTATCTTAGCCATATTATGTGGAATTTCATTTTTAAATGTATTTTGTTTTAGTCTTATACATTTCCTTAAATGTTTATTATTTTTTATGAAAGTTTCCACTATATTTTTATCCTTACTGAGCCTCTCATCTCACACCTTTCTATGTTTTATTTTTCCCTGGATACGTAGATGTATATTATTACGGACCTGCAGGGATAGTCTATGGGATCTCAGAGTTTACTATGGAATCAATGTTGTTATATTTTTACATTTTATGATGTATTTTAAACCTTAGGAATGTATCTAGTACTTCCAAGGCTACTAAACTAATTGGTCTTTTGAGACTTGAACTTTTCTATTTTGCCAATGATACATAATAATGGACCGACTCTGGGCTTCTGGGGTCTGGGAATTAAAGTTGTTATCAGAGGAAGTTTAGTAAAAACCTTGGAAACTAGATTTAGATAAACTATGATTAGAGAACATATCCCTAAGATAGACATTCAGGATTACTATAGAAGAACTTCCTAGAATATTGGTATTATAGAGATTTTGTGAGTTCTCCAAGCAATACATCAGTGTCTGGATACGAGTAGGTAGAGGCGGATCTGGAACAGATATACCATGAGGTAAACCCTAAAAACAATGCTTTGAGCTAGACTCGAAAGGGAACCGGCGCATGACAATGAGCCTAAATGAACTCTTTATTATGACACTTATGGGGATATTCATAGGATAATTCTCTGTTTCATTACAAACCATTATGAAGGGTTTCTAATTATATACTTCCTCAAAGAAAACATTTTTTATGATTATGGTTTATATCAATAAACTATACAATTTATGTTAAGTATTTTACATGTTTGGAATTATTCATTATAATTCATAAACTGACATATTGTATGCTATTTTATAGAAAGGGTTCCCTGTAGATGGAATATGACCTCCCGCAATACATATGATCCAAAGAGTAAGAAGGATCTTATCTTCCACAATATTAAGAAAACATTTAGAAGGGAAATATTCTCCCAAGTATTCTCAACATATGAATAAATAGCATCATGTGTTAATAAGAAAAGTAAATAATTCTCTGAGTCCTATGGATTTTAAGGGAAGCAAGAGAAGAAAAGTATGGAAGATAGAAAGATAGATAAAGGTAAGAGGGAAAAGAAGGACTTTCCCCCTATGTGATAACTGTAGAAATAATAACCTTGTTAAATGCTTGAAGGGAATGGGTGTTTGTTATAAGTGTATAGATTAAGGACACAAAGTATGTGATATCAAGGGTAAGAAAAAAATTTCAAATGCACAGTGCTTTATATTCATGGAGTTGGGACACTACGTGAATCAATACCCCAAACATTAGATTATACCTTAAAGGATGCTATGGGATAATAATAAAGTTATGATACTACCTCATATGATGAGGAATGACAAGTGTTCTTATGTTGTTATTATAGAATTATTTCATTTGAGTGTGGTATCAACAATATACTAGTTATGTGAATTATTAAGATGAATAAGGATTGTACTCCAGTACTATTTTATTGGGTATTTGAGATTATATAGTTATATGAAAAGTGACTTAATAGTAAGCGATATTTTTTTGAAAAATACATGGTTGGAGGAAATTTAATCCTTAATATAGTCTTGATAATGAGGTAGTGATTTTGGAATAAGATATGGTTTATTTTGATAAATTATATTGGATATTCTGGACTCCCATGGATTTGATTAATAGTTTGTTTATTTCGTCATTCTTGGAATATTAAATATTTTTTATTTAAGGAATATATACAATATTATATAAATGATGAGGGAGAATGAATGTAATCAATAAGGTTTTATGGTAATTCAATTTGCTTCCATGTTTTAAAATAATACATGTTGAATGTGTACACATGTTATTATGAGGAAAAAGGTTCTTTATAATGGTTAACTTCCTTACAAATTTTGGACTGTGAGTTTGGATATAAGTATTTCGGATAAGTCTTAAGGCTGGAATGAATTAAGTCTGAAATTGGATACTGTTGTTAAGGTTATTTTTGGATTTTTATAATAAAGGACTATACGCAAACCATGTGACAAACTGTCACGTCGAACAAAGCATTGGGAATCAAACCCACAACCAAAATGCGGTTGGGATTTATCACCAACCACTGGACTACGTGAATTCCCTGGATGGTATAATGTTGTTTATTTTTTAAAAATTGTGTGATAGGTGAATTAGAAATTAATTTTTTGAAACACAGTACGAATAAGATAAATAGATTATTTATTAATGTTTTATTATCTTTTAGAGTGAAAGTTGATTTTGTGGTAGAAATTGGTTAAAGGATGGAACACTACATGTCAAATATATATTTTTTCTCTTATTATATGAAGAAATTAATTCTTAAACATTAGTTAAGCGATCTTAAAACTAAGAATGTGTTATCTTAATACCATATGTTTTGTTGAACCGATGATATTTTGAATCATTATAGATTGATGCCTTTAAGGCCCTCAATTCTACAATTGTTTGTGACTGATGACCTCAATCACTCCCTATAAATATTTACATTGTCCCTCTAATTATGTGATCTTAATTTCCACCATTGTTCTACTAATTGAGATCATAATTTGGTGGTGACTTTTTCATTCCCATTTTCTTCTTATAAAGAATAAATTTTATTAACCAAATTTCTGATGTGGGTTTCCCCAAAAAGTTATTTTCTATTTTCAACCTTTTATTTTCGAAGAACAATTTCAAATTTCCAGTAGGCAATTTATTGAAGGAGTAAAAAATGTAACACCCAAATATTTCATAGTACATTATTTCTCCAAAGAAATTCAATAACTTGCACTACACGCAACACTGAGTTTAAGCACACCATAACTTACAATAATAGTCGTTAAAAAGCGGTTATGAAAAGTATTAACTGAGTTTTTAACTTTATATCATCCTTATAAGTTTAGAATTCATATTATGAGTTTCTTGGACATAATGTATGAACATATTTATTATTTTCATATAAAATAAGTATTTTTCAAAAAATGAAATTTTAACTCCTTTTAATGGAAAACCATTTTTAAATCCAATATTTGAAACTTTTATATATTCAATTTGGAAAAATAATCTTATTTTTTAAAATTGGGACATATGAATTTTGTTTAAATAAATTTATGGTGTTTTTCTGATAACTTTCATATTTTGGAGAATAGTGAAAAATACTATATTTTAACTAAAAAACATTATTAATCAAAATAATTTATACCGTACAATTATATATTTTAATGGTCTTGAAGTATAAATTGATTATATTTTTTACCATTTAATCCAATGATGGCCATTTAATGTAATTTTACATTGAAGTTGGATATAAACAAGTGTCAATCTTTTGATAGTTACTATTTTTTAAAAATACACTTTTTGGATTTGAAAACAAAAATTAATTTTAAATTAATTAATGAATCTTATATGTTTTTAAATTTGTAAAATATAATTCATTTTTGAATTTGGAATGTCAAAATTATCTTAGGGTGATTTTTTTGGTATTTTTCTGAAAACATTCAATTTTTGATGAATAGTTAAAAACACTGAGTAATTGGTTAAAACCAACTTTTTATTTAATAATTATTATTTTTTTTAATTTATATTAGGTCAAAATAGATACATAAGATCAATATAATTTCAATGTAATTCATTGGAGTCAGTATATAATAATTTTTGATATATAAAAATTTTATCGAACTTTTTACCATCCTTTACCCACCTCCTAGGAGCATTTGCAAATTTGCATAAAACATAATTTTACCACTTATGTGAATTGAATTTCAAAAATATGAGATACATGGTTGATATAAGTAAGTAAAATGTCGTTCAATAATTTTTGGTGAATAGTAACTTTTGACTTTTATTTACCGTGGTTAAAGGTAAATAGGAAAATTTAATGTAAAATGAATATTATAATAATAAAAACTTACCATAACTCTTTTCCTAACCCTATTGGATGCCTCATGGCCAACCATGGGAATCCTTGGGATGATTTTGGTACTCTATGGAGCCACATATGAATGATAATGACACTTAATTTGAATTAACATAAAGTAAAGGCAAAAATGACAAAAACCAATATCAATTAGAAAATAAATTTTAACATGGGGTTATATAAGTCACATATTAGACTATAAATATTCATTGGAAAGAAAAAAATATTTACTACATAATGGAATTTTATTTATATTTTTTATACATTTAATAGTTTAATTTATTTATGACAGAATAATGATGTAGTAATTACCTTGTTAATGAACTATTAAAATATTTGATATTATAAATATCCAAATAAATGTAATTTTGAGACTTTTTATGACTTCTAATAATTTTATTGGTTAATATTACATGTTAAAGTTGGTTAGATTAATTTTTTTCTAAGTAAATATTCTGTTATGAATTTACAAAAAACAAAATACCAAATAGTGTCAAAATTGACATAAAAGTGTTTTTGAAACAAATATTATATTATTAATTGATATTCTATTCCTAAAAATATATGGTTTGGAAAAAATGCTAATATAATGAAAGGTGTATCATTAATGAACCACTTGGGGTTCTTTTTAAGTATATAATATGTTTGTAAACCATATAATAGAAAAAAAAGGGACATGGTAAATGTCAAACTATTTAACTAAGAGTTAAATCTAAAAGATAAGGTTAATATAGTAATCCAAACCTGTCTAAAACAAATTGGTTGAGTGGTTTTAGACCTATACCTACCTTAGACATTAAATAATTCATTTTTAGCCATTATAAACAGAAACATATTTTATTATAAAATAATATACCAATCTTTTCCTAAGGTTCCCCTCACCCCTCATATAAAAGGGAACTCACACTTCTCTATAATTAACACCATCAAATCCATTTTTCGGGGCCAAACCCAGCCCAAATACCCTATCAACTATCCTAAATTCATCATAGAGGCCTTAATTTAGTCATAAAACCCACATACTGTTCCCTTTTGATCTAATCAAAAGGAAGAACTCGACAAAGATGTAAATATTTCATCACCTCTTTCAAGTTCTTTTATTATTCCACTTCCTCTTTATATGTTGTTTCCATTATAAAATAATAACTCCATTATCTTATATATATTGTAATTATATTATAAATATGGTACAACCATATTAATTATTCTATCCATCCTTTGAATGACATGTCACCATACGTGTGTACATATAGATTATCGTGTCCACAAACGAGATGAGATTCATTGCCCATTGTATCCATTCAAGACTAAAATTAATTAGATGATTACAAATAATGTTTAAAATTTTAATATAATTATGAATATGAATATGATACATCCTATACATAAAAAATATCAGTTACGTAACAAATAATATAAAGGAAAACAAATCAGTTCACACACGAAACGACGATAATACTAAAATATTATTAACAACGAAATGTTAAAAGATCATATATGTTATCATATTAATATATATGATTCTAGCATAATTTCATAACAATTATTTCATCAGTTTACTATAGGTTAACCTACCCTCAACCAAGGAAACTTACAAATTAAGGTTTAATTCTACAATCTCTTTATTATCCGAGGTTGTTTATATGTAATTATCTACTAGGACATCTTTATAATCAACATCCATGTTTCTTAAAAATGTATTCAATTTCTTTTACTGTTTAATAGACTATGGGTTAAATTAATTTATACCCTTGTTTTCATTTTTATGAAATGGTATGAAATTAATGTTTCTTTCGTTTTTCAAACAAGGTAATTTCGGACCATTTCGACAAATTAAGGTAAGAATGTTTTTTAACTTATACGGAGGGTGTGGAAATTTTCCGCCATTATAACTACATCTAAGGGTCCCTTACAAGATTATAAGAATATTTTCAAAATAAATGTTTTCTTTATAATTATTTGACTCCTAAAATGTTCTCAAAATAGGAAGAGATATTTCTCTAAAAATGGTTTTGATTTCATTTATGTCAACATCCTTTGATGGATTTTAAGATTATTTGAAGTTGATTTATTATGATACAAAACATCCATATTGTATTGAAGGTTTTGTGATATGTTTGACTATGGATATGTTAATTTTACCCCATTCATGGATTATGGATAATGTATTGACATTTTATATGCTAGTTTTAATATGAATGTTTATGTTATGTTTAACCATTTCAAATGAGGAATGCATTGAACTTAGTAAGTGACGGGTGGAGCCCACTATAACTACTCAATGCATCGGTAGGTCTCATGAGACAAACTAGTGTCTCGGAACAAGGCCTTGGAAAAATATTATTTGTAGTATTTCCGTAAGGCCTTGACTGTGTTGTTATTAATGTTTGGTATTATGCATTCCGTCATTATAAAATTGGATATTGATAATGGATGTGATTATTCAACTAGTAGAATTTCTATGTGATTAAGTAAATTTCATTATTTTTTTTCTTTGCCAAAATATGCTGAATTTCAAGTTTAAAAGGCTTTTTTTTGTCATATACATTTCCTTAAATTTTTATGCTTCTTTATGAAAGTTTCCACTTTATTGTTATCCTTACTGAGCATCCCAGCTCACCCCTATCTATGTTTTATTTTTTTTCAGGATGTGAAAATGTATATTATGACTGACCTGTAGGGATATTCTATGTGATTTCATTGTTTTCTTTGGAAAAAATGTTGTTGTAGTTTTCCATTTTATGATTTAATGTAAACATTATTAATTTATCTATTACTTAAAAGG
Source organism: Viscum album (assembly GCA_963277665.1). Classification (NCBI taxonomy): domain Eukaryota; kingdom Viridiplantae; phylum Streptophyta; class Magnoliopsida; order Santalales; family Viscaceae; genus Viscum; species Viscum album. Next base: position 1,900,044,600 of record OY728145.1, read on the forward strand.
ATACTAAACTAATCGGTCTATCGATACTTGATCTTTTGTGATATTTTCAACGATATATAATAATGCACCGACTCTGGGCTTCAGAGGGTTAGGGAATATAAAATTATGTTCTTTTGATAATATGATCTAGATAATTAATTGTGGGATTAATTATGTAAAGTTTATATTAAAACGTGATAATAATTTATAGAAAATTAATTGTGGAATAAGAATTGTGATATTGATTAATTAATAGATGAATTAATTAATGTATTGAAGTACATTGTTAATTGTTTTGTTATCCAATATAATGTATATTTATATATAATTGGTTAATTAGTAATAGGATTGGGGTGGATCATTAATTATAAATTATTTATGTGATAAAGATGGTAACATGGTCATTCTAAATTGAGAGAGTTCAATTGTTTACAATGTCATCATACTTATCAGTAAAGTGAATGAGAACATGGTGAGTATAAATTAAAATGTTTATATGGTAACATTGTCATTATAAATATGAGTAAATAGAAAGTTAACATGGTCATTCTATTTATGAGTAATAATGAAATCATGGTCATCTTATATTTGTGATATTGGTATCTTTGGAAATGTGGATTTTAAATATGAAACTAAAGAATGGAAAAAATGGAACACTGAGTTATAGCCTCGCTTAAGAATATTCAAAATCTGGTATGAGTAATATTAGCTAATGAGATATCATACTACCTTGAATACATAGATATTAGTTACGAATAAGGTATTATGATATGTTCTTACTTAGGGAACATGTCGGGATCTAGTACGATATGATTTTTGTATTGTGGTTTGGGTATCCATGAGAACCTAAGAATTAATGAAGTCAGATAAGTATAAATGATAATGTAATAACTTGTTATTTTTGAATTATAATTATTTATTAAAGTGAAAAAATGATCTCTCTTTTGAATTTTATAGATTTATATATTGTTCATGGGGACCTAGTGAGTTTTACTCCAACCCTATTTGGGTTGCATGATTGGTACCTGAATAGATTTTATTGTTCCACGACAGGATAATGGAAAATTCCATGTCATATGTGGAGGTTGGGAGGATGGGCATGGAAGAGGGAACGAGACATGGTTCAGGACCCAGTAGGGGATCATTTCAGTTTCATAATAGAAACATGACAATTATATTGAAATATCGTGTTTTACCTTTCCCTTATTTTCTATTTGGTTTTCTTGTGACATTGAGTATTGTTATTTTTATATATGTTTCCATGTCTATTTATTTATTTACAATTTTTTTAGTCAAGTAAATGATCGTATAGCCTCCCTAGGAATGATTTATCAAATGCTCGCTGGTAATTGGTATCCCTAGAATATGAGGAATCACACATGAGGTCGTGTGGAGAATTTTCTTGGTGTGTGATATTGGTATCTTTTGATATTTGGATTTTAAATGTGAAACCAAAAATAGAATTAATGAAACACCAATTTATGGACTCAGACAATAATTTTTTATGTCCAACATGATTGAAAACAGGTACTGAGATATTATAGCACCTTTAATAGTTCAAGCGTTAGAAAGAAGAATTTCTAATGATATGATATTATCTAGGGAACACTCTAGTCCCTGATATGAGATGAAGCATTTCTAGTGGTATGAGTATCCTTTGGAACCGTAGAGTTAATGTAGTTAGATAAGAATAAATGATAATGTAATAACTAGTTATTTATGCATTGTAGATATTTCAAAGGGAACAGAATAAACAATCTTTTTACTTGATTTGTTTTAGAGTCCTTTTGCGATGGCCTACTATGTTCTACTCATACCCTATTCAGATGTACTAATCGACACCTGAATATAATATATTGTTGTTCGGATGGATTTGGTAAAACAACATTTGATAGGAGGATGATTGAGGATGGATCTTGGTGGAGGGAAATAGACATGGTTCAAGACCCTTATGGGGAGTCGTAGTGTATTTACATTCAATTCCATTTTAGACACTTGAATATTTTATTTAAATATAATGTTTTCTATTTCAGTTGATTATTTTATTTCTTGTTTGGTTTTCTTGTGACATGAGTATTCTTATGGTTATATATTCTTTCACGTTAGATTATTTAATTCTGATGGTGTATTACTCTGATAAATGATTTTATAGTATAACTATGACTAACTTATCAAAACCTGTCTTCTTGTTGGCATCCTATTACATATGGGGAGGCATTCATGAGGTCATGTGTAAAACTTTCATGGGGCACTATTGTGTGGAACCCCGATTGGGAAGTTCCAAATTTCTATCAAAGGTCCAATTTTCATTCTTCTCCTTTTATACTATAGTTTTAGAAAAGGAAGATAAGAAACCAAGAAAAACCAGGGTGTGGTAATGATATCATGAATTAGTTTTTCAAACACATGTATTTGGGAAAACCCAAGTACTCGGGGAGGGATTGTTTGATATTTTGTTTTTCTGTTACAGTATAAAGTTATTTCACCTTGGGTGACACACTTGTCGTGTGATGTGAATATTGTTTTTGAGAATTTTGAGTTTTGATTCTTGTCCTGGAATGGCATGAGAGTTGAGTCTTCATGCATCATTTTAGGCACTGAGGGTTATTGTAACATGTATAATTGTAGACACTCATATGAAAATGGGTCATGGGAATGTTGTTGAATAGAAACTATTATCCTTGTTGTTATATTAAAATTAAAAATCATTCCTAAAAAGTATTGAGAAAGATTTTAAAATGATTCAATATGAGAACAATTGGGTTTCTAAATGAGAAACAATACTATTATACTGTTATTAATCTTGTTAACTAAGACCAAGGTGTATAGAATTTAAGGGTAGTAATTGCACCATAATTTTGAACTTGCGGTGAGGTGGGGGGATAGTGCTTACTGTGATTATTTCCTATTACGTAGATATTATAAGGTTGTGTAATGAGACCTGAGATATGTGTATGGAATTATATAGAGTATGTCTATATGATTCATTTTGAGTGGATGAAAGAGGGTCATGTTTAGGAATGATGTTCCATTTAAAGAACTTGTGGCACTGATTTTTCCAACTGAAGTTGTAGGGGAAATGTTCTGAGAAAACTTAACCCACTTCGTGCAATTCATGGAAGGATACCCATGGTGAGTTATGAACAATATGTATTTGTTAAAAAAGAACTTTTAGTGGTAGTACCCTACTATTTGTTATGAATAGGGTGGATCTATGGGATATGAATTCTGGGTTCAGTCCATATCAATAATACATGACCATTTGGAGACTCTTAATCAATGGAAGGAAAAGTTGGAGGATTATATGATATGGGGATCAGCAAAACACTAGTGGGACATTCATCCACGAACTGGAAATACTGACATTATGTCATGGATGGACATTATAAAGTGCTTCTTGGAACGCATTTATCCAGAGATGCTGATAGAATATAAATTTGTTGGTTCCATGCATATGACATAGGGGAGTATGGATGTGATGGACCATGCCAGATCCTATAGATATATACAAGGAATTTCTCCAAATTTTGCAAAATATGATGCAGTTGGGGAGAAATTTCATTAGGATGGACTTAATTCAGAGATTATGTCCCAATTGAATATCTTCTGATTGATGAGTTTTACAGAAGTGGTGGACCAGACTCTCATAGTTGAAGGTAACTTAATGGAGGATTCTACTTTGGGAAAAGTCGTTCTAACAGGACTATCAGGAGGTAAGACTTCTATAGTGACCGAATCTTATCATACAGGGATACTACATATTTTTAGTTGAATATCAAATAAATTACAAAAATACAAGCTATAGGACCATAATAGTTTAGTGTCTTTGGAAATTTGAAAATAAAATATTATATCCTAGTGAATGATCTTTAACATTTCCCATAAATATCTCCAACATTTTTACTTCTACCTAAAACCATTCTTCATAACCAGGTTAATAGAAACATAAAAAATTGGTGATCTCATATGATATGTAAGGGTATTCAAGGGAGAAATGTAAGTATAAATATGAACATAGTACTATGATAACACGGTCGTAACATTAATAGATCACACACGACTTATCAAAGGCCATAAACATTAGTAATGGGATAAAGTGTTGTATTCCATAAGACATTAATCAAAATGAAATAAACATCACAAGACATGAAATCATAACTAAGGAAAAAACATAGAATTTTTGGAATACTTATAATAATAGAATCTTTTATGTTAAGGATACCTATTAAGACCATTATAACATTTTTGGATTGGGTGATGACATGTGTACCCACTTCAGGCTTGGGAATGCAAGCTGTGTAACAAATTTCTTAGATACATGGGAAACTAGCTATAAACCTTCTTATTTTTGGGATTGTACTATAGTAAATATACCCTCTTTCTTTTAGAATTAGGCTACAACCCATGTACCTTCCTGTTTTTGGGCTTGGGATACAATCTGTGCACCATCTTTCATTTAGGATTTGGGTAAAACCCATTCATCCCGTTTCTCTTTGGGATTGGAATATTACACATAAAAACTCATTCTAATCGAGATTGATATACAAACCATTTACCCTTTGGTCTCATTTAAATCATATCATTATCGAATTAATTAGAGGGAGATATTTTTCCCTCCCATCTCATATTAAAATCATTTACACATGTTTTGTATGATAATAAAATAGTCATCATATCATGACCCGTATAAAGGTCTATGACTTATAAACATAAAATCTTTACATATAAAATGAAATGGGTTTCATTAACATTTCATTGCGAAATAACCTATAGAAAATAAGTAGGTTTAATAACCATTTCATTGAAGAATAACCTATGAAAGAGAAATATATTTCATAAATATATAACCCATGAAAGATAAATATGTTTCATAAATATGACGACATTAAATGTAACCCATACAAAGAAAAGATATGAATGGACCCTTTATAAAATTTTCAGGAATGGTAAGAAGGATAAAAGGAATGCCATATTGAAAGAGAGAAAATAATATTACCTTGAATATTTTTTTAAAGACAAAAATGAGAAAAATTTCCCTTAAAATATTAGATTATAATGCTATAATTTTCATGGATATGCTTTTTAGAAAGCATATAATGTTGACCTAAGAAAGGGTCATGCTGTGCTTTCCTAAAAACCCTTTATTAACAATCTCAGGTATCAAAGAGGAATATATGGTAATAATAAATGATTATATAATGGAATAATAGGGGATAGAATAATTCATGGAAATTATTGAGATAATGATCATAAGATTTAATAAAGGGACAAAATAACATAAAGACTCTCTGAAAGTGATGATATTGTCCCAATAAACTCTTCAAATTCTGTATCTTGGGATCACACTCTCCATGTCAAAAAAATTACATGAATCATAATATATAATGAAAATAAGTATATTAATGATATAACATGTTTTATTTATGTATATAAACCTCAAATAATAGTTTAGGTGTAGAACAAAACCTGAAACTCAAAGAAGGTAAATTGAGACAAAAAATGATTTACCGATTTGGTAACTTTTTAATGTTATGCACTATGGCTGATGGTTCCAAAAATGGGTATGTAAATAAAAAAATATTTCAATTAAAATATAAATATAATACAATATTGGGATGTACATAAACCACACAAAAGGAATTAGAGGAGAACATAGCTTGTATCTCACAGAAATTAGAAATGAGATAAAATCACCTAAACTTTTGTCTTGACTCTCTCTGTACTCGTAAAGGATTCCTTTATAGTAAATATAATTTTATTATAAATATTTTAACAAATAAAATTCATATATCTATTAAAATATATTATTTTATTATAACCATATATTACCCACTTCTTAATGATCCCATGTTAATGTTTCACTTCGCGAAAAAATTACATTATTCTTCACAAGTCTCTCAATTTGTTAAATATTTGGTCCTTATACTAATATCATGATTCCAGAATGTAAAATATGATATAAATATTAGGTATATAAATTATATTTCAATAATCATTATATATATAATAGGATTACTAAATGGAATTCACCATTCATGGAGACAGGAATCCATACGTACACATGAATGTTATTTCTAACTTTATTGTCATGTAGAAATAAAATATGTAAATGAAACACACACACACACACATATATATATATATCCCTATTCCAGTATTATCAATATATAATATATATCATATAAGTTCATTAAACTCAACCTTAATACATTTCATGTGGTGTGTGAACGAAACACATTGCTTTGGGGGGGGTGATAGTCCACACTTCCTCAAACAAGATTTTCATATTAACACCAAAAAGGAATGTAAAGAGGTGAGTGTTCTAAAATTAATACATAATTATAAAAAAAATATAAAATATAATATATCAAATATATAATTATATTTTCCATCATAATTTGAAAAATAATTGGTGGTAGAGTATAAAATGAACAATCAACATTTTGTGAGGCTGTAGTTCACCGTACATAGAAATTGTATATTCAATATCCATTATATGGAGGTTTCTATTAGTGTAGATCAGACACATCTCATAAAAACATTCAAGTATATAAGGGATACTGGTTTTTTCACACAAAAATTTAAAAAGGCAGTATAAGGGATGAAGAAGAGAAATAAAAGAAATGATCTTGAGAGAATACTTTAACTCTAAATCGGGAAACACCTTTTTGTTTGTACCAAAACTCTTAATTGGGAATATTTATACCATAAGGTAAGCATAAATGTCAAAGATTGGATTTTATGTAGGCAACATGGGTAGTTTTTGGAAAAATATTAAATGTTTTAGAGGTGTGAGGAATGGGTAAAGGTTGTGTCCTTTTATAGGTAAGAAAAATGACTCACCTGGAATTTTAAGAAACAAGTGAGGTGTGCATATGTTCATTCCTAAAAAAGTCATAAAAACAAACCAAACAAAATAATGTGAATTATATTGCCTAAAAATGGCTAGAAAATGTGTAGTGGACAATGTTATAGTTCATTTGGGCCCTTAATATTACGGTTTGTCCTTAATTATGCTTAATTAGGCCTTAATTGATGTGATTTATTTTAATCACTATTACAATTCATTTTGGGTAAAAATTAACATGGTTTTAATAGAATATAAATATTATCATAAATAAAATGGTTTATGTTATATTTTTTAATTCACTTCACAGAATCGGTAGAATTAAAATTAATTTTAATCATGGAGACAGGATTAAATAACAGGGAATTAATGTAGGAAAAAGATCAAAAGTACATTAAGATTTTATATATAGTTTCAGAGTTAAATTGGTTCTAATGAAGTAAAGTTTTTTAATAAATGTAATATTTCTCACATTATACTTAAACATTCTTAAACTATCATTTACAATTAGTAATTAATTAGACAAAATGGATGTATTTAACAAAAAAAGTATTTATCAATATTCATCAAAATATGATGTTTCTAAGAATAACACCAAAATATAACTAAATGCTAATTTTGAAGTTATAAAATAATATAGGAAGGTTATTTATCAAATAAAATTTCATAATGTGTATAAAATTATTTTTATTATTAAGAATAATTCCATTCAAGAAAATGATATTTTTAACATAAATGAACCTTACCATAAATATCTTCTTTCATTATCAATATGTTTTATTTATGTAAATGAATTAAAAAAAATACTTGTAATTAGTTATTAATATTTCTATAAATATGTATAATGATTGGGAGATAATTATCTAAACTAATTAATTACATATATATAATAAGATGTTTTATAGAAATGCAGTGTTGTGTACATCGTATGCTATGTCATTGTTTGTAATATAGATAGCTAGGTTTGTATTACATGTAGAGCATGACATGTTGGTATTTCATGTTAAAATAATTATTGACATAATGTTTAAATATGTATATATATATAAATATTTCCATTGTCATGTGAAATAAAAAATACTGAAAAGATAAATTAAATAGAAAAAAAATAAAACTCATAATCATAGGGTGTTACATTCTACCCCCTTCAATTGACATTCTCCCATGAAATTGATCTGGGTTATCAAAGGATTAACACATGAATGTTTAATTTATAGAAACCCAGATTGTAGAGATGGATACTATGACTTCCCTTAAAAAGAAAAATTTGGAACCCTAATGGTTACCCAAAGAAACATACAACTTGGTTTCTACATAGGAGAACACAGGTTCGGTGTAACAATTGGACATTGATAGAGAGAGTAAATATTTATAGAGAGAAATTGAGGTCATAAATCACACAAAAGTGAATGATCAAATGAAATTTGAGCACCTAAAATTCATAAATCTATGAGGATTCCTGAAGTCATTAGTTCAACATAAATTAAGGTATTCATAAAAAATTGTATTGCCTTCAAAACAATGATTAATTGTTGGTTAATTTATACAAATAATGTTTCGTAATAATTTTTAATTGTCAATTTATAATACATCCATTACCTCAAAAAATGAAATAACATAAATAAACTTTTTAGATCTTAATAACCAAAATGAATGAAAATTATAACTATCAACGTGAATTAACAAACAAATTAATACTAACTATTCTTCATAAATATTTATTCATGATAAATAAATATATATTAACATATAAATCATGTATGATAGTGGTTGGCATGAAACATTATCATATATCTATCATGGGTTCAAAATTTGCAACATAGCCGAACATGACTGGTTTTCACTAGACACAAATGATGTCCTTTTTTAAAACCACACTAATATAATTTATAAGATAGAAATTGTTAAAACCAATTTAGTCACTCATTAGACTTTCAATAAAGGTTTTCACCAAAAAATCATCGGACATATATTTCCTCCAAATTTTAACATAACCTTTTCATGAATGGTTAAACTTATAACAGTTCTCAAAGATTAGAAATCCCAAACATTATAATGGCAGTAAAAAATTAGCTTAACACTGATTCCCCGGTATAACAAAAGTTTGTTTTTGTTGTAACATTCCAAACATGTGACTACACTCATCATATATTCTTCTAACACATGGTAACAACCTAAAATATCATAAATCCTTTTGGAAAACATGAATTACTTCACATTATAATTTGTATGAGTTCATTTACTTAAATCCAAATATACTATAAACATCATTTGTGATACCATAAACCTCCTATAAATAAGTAATTTATTAGTTAAATGGTAATCAATACAATCAAATTTACTTATTCATATCCCATATATCATTATTCGTACAATATTATCTTATCATAAAGAACATATTAATGGTTACTATACCATAGTAAAAATGTCATCTTGTCATTAAATCAATTCACTACTCCATACGGAACATATTATATAACCAATAATATACTAGGAGAAAAACATTAGTAGAACAATCTTTTTATATTTCATCACTCAAAAAATTTCAGTAAAAAAACATAAATACTGCAATTACTTCATCATTAATCCGTTTACAAAAATACCTATTTCCATTCACATTTCATACGTAGTCATGTAATCATCTATAATATAACCATTACATGCACCACCTTATTGATTATCTTCATTAAATTTCTTCTTGGGACATTAGGTTGCAAAATTTACTTTTTCACAACACTTAAAACACATAACCAATGTTGACGTCATTGGGAGGAAAAAATATCATTCCATTTCATTAACTGAACTATTTATTTTTCACTTTAATTCACATAATTTTTTCCCTTATTTTACATAGTAAAAACACCTTCTTATTCCTCTATGACATTCACATAGTTAATTACTTCCACATCATTGACATAAAGGAAACTGAATATTATTTCTATCATGGTCTCCATTATCCCAAAACTCAAAAAACACCTTATTTCTCATTATTCATGAGTTTTAGAGTTTTTTATGGTAGACATTGTTAATCATGTTCTGTGAAAATTGATTAGGCGTGGTCACATCATATTTCACTTCATAGATCATCCCACTAGACTGCTCATTAGAAAATATTCAATCACATTCAACATTAAAACAATTATTTATGCTTCCCTCCATTGATTGAAACAATAAATATAGTGTGATATTTTATTAATATATAAGAAAACCACATAGTTATGGAATGAATTAATTGAAGGAAATCTAAATCATGACACCTTAAAAAATCTATGACACCCTATATTCATCCTAGGTCATTCATCAGTAACTTATGTTTAAATCCTTCCTAATGGTCTGTGAAGAGTTTGTGAATTCTCAATGAATATCCCACATAAGATTCAATCTAGGTGTGAACCAAGTCCCATTTTCATGTACTAGATTACCCCATGTCAACCCTGTAACATCATCTCAGATTTGATAACCCTAGTTATATCTATGCCCGATCCACATCCACTTGTAATATCAAAGAAGGGTTGTGTTTCTTGGAAACCACTCACACTAACCTTTACCAAAATTCCAGGTCATTTACCTAAACATTAACACACCCTTATACATATCCTTATAAACATACCTATAAATTTACTATGAACTATACCTATGGACCTCACTAAGGTATTTTCATCCTAGTTTCTAAAGAACGACTAAACCTTTCCTCTGATACCAACTATAGTGACCAAGGATTAACATACATGGACAATACATCTCTATATATTAATATTAAATGTATTACAAAAATACATTATAGAGTACCATAATAGTTTAGTGTATTTGGAAACTTGGAAACAAAAACATCTATCCTTGGGAAAGTTCTTCGATATCTCCAATAAAGTTATCCACATTTAGTACCCCTACCTAAAACGATTCTTCATAACCGGGTGAAATGAAATATAAAAAATGTGTGAGAATAGATTCTCAATAAGGGTAAACAAATGAGGAATGTATGAATAAACAAGAACATTGTTGTGTGATAACACTTTTTTAACATTAGTTGATCAAAAAATGTATATCAATGGTCATAAACATGATTTATGGGATACATCATGGATGTTAAAAAGGAATGAATGATAGTTAAATAAATACCATGATCCATAAAATAATAACTAATAAATAAGACATTGGATTTGGGTCATACATATATGAATAAAAACATTTTTTCCAGGATATATTCCAAGACCCTTATAACATGCTAGGAGTGGTCTACGACCCGTGTACCTACTTAATCAATGGGATAAGAACCTGTGTACCTACTTTCATTTAGGATTAGGATAAAACCCATGTATATTCTTTATTTCAGGATTGCACTCCAACCCATGTACACTATTTTATTTGGTGTTAGGATATAACTGATGTACCGTATTATTTTTGTGGTTGGGATTAAACCCACATACCAAATTTCATTTAGGCTTGGGATACCACCTGTACACCCTCCTTCTTTTCATGCTTGAGATACAAAATATTCAGCCTCTTTATTTTAAGACTTTGGCTACAACCCAAGCACCATTTTAGATCATATAAAACTTATCATTTCCTAATTCAATGGAGGGATATATAAGTCCCTCTTATATAATAGTAAAACCATTTCCACATGCACCACATGATAATAATACATTCATGATATCATTAACCGTAAAAAAATACATGCCTTATAAACATAAAATTATAACCCATATAATAAAATTGGTATTAATAAAATTTCATCATATAAAACCATTTGTAAAGGATATAGGTTTCATAAAAACATCATCGAAGCATAACCCATGAAAGAGAAACAGATTTATTAGACATGTAACCCGTGCAAGAGAAACTTGTTTCATAATGACCATGACATTAAGTTTGACCCATTCAATTAAAAGATATGAATGGAACCATTAGTTAATTTTCCAAAAGGGATTGAGTAACATGAATATATGTAATATTTGATGGATTTTTTTTTGAAATATATTTCAAAATCATTTCATGAATAAAATATCTTATTTCTAGGAAGAATGATTGTTAATTCATAAAATCATATAAAAATGTTTGTCTCAATAAAATACATTGGAAATATTTAATGAATAATTGAAATTAATATGGAAAAAGTTTTCCAATAAAATTATTTTTAAAATAATTTATTAATCATTACCCTTTTAAAAATTAAAATAAACCATCAAAGGAATGATATTGGGTAAATCTGTACATGTCCTACAAAGTAAAAAAAGAACATTCCTTTTTCACAAGAAGCGATAAATGAATGTATTGTTCAGAGAAAGACAAGATGATTCCCTATCATAGATTGGTAAAATAAGAAAAGGATAAAAATTTCATTTAATTCATATTGGATAATGGTATAATAATATTAGAAACCATATTTAGAAAACATAGAATTTTGACCGAATAAAGGATAATGTCGAGCTTTCTTAAAAACACTTTCTTAGCTATCTATGTACAAAATAGTGGATTGTCATACTAATACAATATTATATAATGAAATAATAGAGTCTAAGGAAACTCATGAATATTATATAGAGATAAATCATAATATTTCATCATGGGAAAAAATAACATAAACAATCTCAGGAAGTACTGAGATTGTCTCAAAAAACTCTTATAACATGGTAAATTGCAATCATACTCTCCATGTAAAAAAATGAAATTACATGAAGCATAAAATATAATGAAAATAAGAATATATATAATATTAAATGTAAAATGTATGAATATAAAACACGAATAAGATTTTAAGTGTAGAACAATATGTGAATCTCAGAGAAGTCAAATTGAGACAAAACTGTTTTACCAATTTTGTAATTTTTGAATGCTAAACCCCATGGAAGAAAAACAAAAAAATGGGAATGTGACTACCCACAAATTTAATTAAATATACATATAATAAAATCATTCTCATTACATACACCACACAAAAGAAAATAATGGTGATCATAGAATGTATCTCATAGAAATTATAAGAATGACGAAATCCCCTTACCTTGTGTCTTGACTCTCTCACCACACTCATAAAAGATTCATATATAATAAACATAATTTTCTTATACATATTTATAAAGTAATATTATTATATATATTACCATATAATTTTTGATAATAACATTACATTACCTTCTCGTTAGTGATCCTATGTTAAGGTTTCACTTTGGGTGAATTTTACTTTCTTCTTCGCATGTGTCTTAATTTGTTACATCATTGATCCTTATACTAATTTCACGATTATAGAATGTATACCATCTTATAAAAATCAGGTATATACATTATATTTTAATTATAATTATCTATAAAATATATGTGTATGAGATAGAATGGTAACATCCCATGATTTCATAGTACATTATTTTTTGAAAGTAATTCAATAACATGCACTACACACAACACTGAGTTCAAGTGCACCACGACTTACAAAACTAGATGTTCAAAAGCATTTATGAATAGTATTTACTGAATTTTGTACTTTATATAATCCTTATAATTTTAGAATCCATATTATGAGTTTCTTGATCATAATTTAAGAACAAATTCATTTTTTTATATAAAAGAAGTATTTTTCAAAAAAAATCAATTGTAATGCCTTTTATTGAAGAACCCTATTTAAATCAAATATTTGAAACTTTTATATATTAAATTTCTCAAAATAAACTTCTTATTTTTAATCAGGACATAATAATTTAGTTTCATTAAATTGTTTGGTGTTTTTCTGATATCTTTCATGTTTTGGTGAATAGTGAAAAATAATATATTTTAACTGAAAACTACTTTTTCAATCAAAATAATTTATAGTGTTGAGTTATAAATTTTAATTATTTGTAATTATAATTAGACTATATTTTTACCATTTAATCCATTTATGTCCATTGTATGTAATTTCACTTTTAAATTGTATATACACAAGTGTCAATTTTTGATAGATATTACTTCTCAAAAATATGCTTGTTGGTTTTGACTATAGGAATTAATTTTAAATTAATTAATGAAACATAAATGTTTTTAAATTGGAAAAATAGAATACATTTTTTAATTTGGAATATCAAAATTATCTTTGTGTTAATTTGTGTATTTTGCTGAAAACATTCAATTTTTGATAAATAGTGAAAAACACTATGTTATTGTTTAAAACTGACTTTTTATTTAAAAAATTATTTATTTTATTTATATTTATTTTAGGTCATAATATATTCATAATACCTATATAAGTTCAATGTAATTAATTAGAGTCAATATATAATAATTTTAGATATATAAAAATTTTATCGAACTTTTTACCATCTTTTACCCACCTCCAAGGATCATTTGCAAATTTGCATAAAACCTAATTTTACAACTTCTGTGAATTGAATTTCAAAAATCTGAGAGACATGGTTGATATAATTATGTAATATTTGGTTGAATATGATGAAACGAATTATTGATGAATAGTAGATTTTGACTTTTATTTTCCATGGTTAAAGGTAAATATGGTAATTCAAAGTAAAATGAATATTATAATAATAAACAATTACATTAATACTTGTCGTAAAATTACTGGATTATTCCTGGACGACCATGGGAATCCTTGGGTCTATTTTGGGACCTTGTGGAGACACTTATGAATGATAGTGACATTTCATTTGAATTAACATAAAGTAAAGGTAAAAATGACATAAACAAATATATTTTAGTAAATAAATTTTTACATGGGATAATATAAGTCATATTTTCACCTATAAATATAATTGGAAATATAAAACGATTTCCTAAAAAATGGTATTTTATTTATATTTTTTATACATTAATTAATTTAATTTTTTTGTGACACAGTGATGATGTTGTAATTACCTAATTAATGAAATTTTAAAATATTTGATATTATAAATATCCAAATAAATTTAATTTGAAACTTTTTATGAATTAAACTATTTATATAGGTTAATATTACATGTTAGTGTTGGTTAGATAAATTTCTTTCGAAGTAATAATGTTGTTATAAATTTAGAAAAAACAAAATACCAAATAGTGGCAAAATTGACATAAAGAGATTTTAAGACAAATATTATATTATTAATAGATATTCTATTCCTAAAAATATATGGTTTGGACAAAAGACTTATATAATTATATTTTTTTCATTATTGAACCACTTGGGGTTCTTTTTGAAGTATATATTATGTTTATTAACCATATAATATAAAAATACAAAGAGACATAGTAAACGACAAACCTTTTAAAAAGAGTTAAATCTAAATAATGGGGTTAATATAGTGACCCCAACATTTCTAAAACCTATTGGTTGAGTGGTTTTAGACCCATACCCACCTTATATTTTAAATAATTAATTTTGGAGCCATTATAAAATTAAAATTATTTTATTATAAAATAATATTTCTAGCTTTTCATATGGTGCGCCTCACCCCTCTTATAAAAGGGCACTCCCCCTTCGCTCTAATTCACACATTCAAATCCATTTTTCTCAGCCATACCCAACCCAAATACCCTCTAAATTATTATCCCTTTATCCTAGATTCCTTCCTTTAGTCCTAAAGACAACATATGGATCCCCTTTTGATCAAATAAAAAGGAAGAACCTGAAGAAGAGGTAAATATTTCATCACATCTTTCATGTTCTTGTTTTCTTCTACTTCATCTTTCTTTGTGGATTCTACTCAAAAATAATTACTCCAATAGATTCTACATATTATTATGTTATTGAAAATATGGTACAACCATATTAATTATTATATCCTTCCTTTGAATGATATATCACCATATATGCGTACATACGGCTTACCGTCTCCACGTCATGGTGTAATTGTTATTCAATACATTATTATTTTTATAGGTATAATATGGATGTTTAATTGATGTAAATAATAAATATAACATGATAATGATTCTGTATATATGATATACCATCCAATTATCTATTATTTTAATATGAAAAAAATGGTATTATCGCTCGTGCATACGTACTGATAACTGTATCCACGAACGCGATGAGATTCATTCCCCATCATATCCATAAGAGACTAATATTCCATGGAGGATTAAAAATAATGTTTAGAGACTTAATGTAATTCTAAATATGAATAGTATACCTTATATCCATAACAAACATTACTTACATATCAAATCATATAATGGAAAACGAATCAGTTAACACCCGAAACGACGATAATACTAAAATATTATTAACCAAGAAATGTTATAAGATCATATATGATTTCTTATTAAAGTATATTATTCTTTTATAATTTAATAACAATTATTTCACCATTACACAGGAGGTTAACCTACCCATTACCAAGTAATATTAAAAGGTAAGTGTTAATTCTACAATCTCTTCGTTATATGAGGTTGTTTATATATAATTATCTATTGGGACATCATTATCATCCACATCCATTTTTCTTAAAAATGTATTCCAGAACATTTTTACTGTTTACTAGACTATGGGTTAATGTAATTTATACCCTTGTTTGAATTTTTTTAAAATGTTTTGAATGGAATATTTTTGTCATTTTCCAAACAAGGTAATTTATGACATTTTCGACCAAATTAAGGTAACAATGTCTTTATTAACTTATACGGCCGGTGTGGATATTTTTCTCCATTATTACTATGTTGAAGCTTCCATTACAAGCTTATATGAATATTTTCGAAATAAATTTTTTTTTATAATTATGAGATACTTAAATATATTTAAAATAGAAAGAGATATTTCTCTAAAAAAAGGTTTTGATTTCATCCATTTCAACATCCTTTGAGAGATTATAAGCTTATTTGATGTTGATTTATTATGATACAAAACTTCCATATTATATTGATGGTTTTTTGATCTTTTTGTCTGTGGATGTTTTATTTTTACACCATTCATGGCATATGGATAAATTCTTGACATTTGGTATGGTATTTTTAAAATAAAAGTTTATTTTCTATTTAAACCTTTTCATATAAGGAATGCATTGGACTTAGTAAGTGATGGGTGGAGCCCACTAAAGCTCCTCGATTCATCAAAAGGTCTCATGAGACAAACTAGTGTCTTGGAACATGGCCTTGACAAATATTTATTGTAGTCTGGGCACAAGGCCTTGACTATGTGGTAATGAATGTCTGGAATTATGCATTTTATAATTATGAATATGGCTATTGATATTGCATGTGATTGTTCAACTTATAGAATATCCATTTGAATAAGTAAATGGAATTATTTGATTTTATCATTTCAATGTTATGAAAAATTTTATGTTTAAAAGGATTTTGTTTTAGTCTTTTACATTTCCATAAATCGTTATGCTTATTTATGAATGTTTCCAAAATATTGTTATCCTTACTGAGCATCTGAGCTCACCCCTTTCTATGTTTTATTTTTCCCAGGATGCAAAGAAGTATATTATGACGTACCGGAAGGGATAGTCAATGGGATATCAGTGTCGTCTATGGAAACAATGTTGTTGTTGTTTTCCATTTTATGATGTAAAGTACACCTTATGAATTTATCTAATACATATAAGGCTACTAAACTAATCGGTCTTTCGAGACTTGATATTTGGTGATCTTGACAAAGATATGTAATAACGCACCGACTCTGGGCTTCTGGGGTCGGGGAAATATAGTTGGTATTAAAGGAATTTTATTAAAAACCTTGGAAACTAGATTTAGATAAACTCTGATTAGGGCACATATCCCTTAGATAATCTTTGAGGATTAGTATAGAAGAACTTCCTAGAATTTTGCTATTGTAGAGATTTTTTGACTTTTCCAAGAAATGCATCCCTTTCTGGATACGAACAGGTACAGGTGGCTCTGGAATAGATATACCTTGCATTAATACCTGAAAACACTGCTTTGAACTATACTCGAATGAAAACAGGTGCATGACAATAGGCCTTGCTGCACTCTTGGTTACGACACTCCTGGGGGATATGCTTAGGATAATTCTCATTTTCTTTACAAACCATTATGAAGGTTTTATGAGAATATAATTACTCCAAAATACATTTTTTATGATTATGGATTATATCCATAAACTTTTCAATTTATATTAGGTATTTTACATGTTAGGAATTATTCATTGCAATTTATAAACCGACCTAGTGTATGACACTGTATAGAAATGGCGCCCACTAGAAGGAATGTGATCTCCAGCAATACGTACGATCCAAAGAGTAAGAAGGATCATATCTTTCATAGTATTAAGAAAAAATTTAGAAGGGAAACAGTCTCCCATGTACTCTAAACATATGAAGAAATAGTTTCGCATGCCAATAAGTTAAATAAAGAATCCTTTGAGTCATATTGCTTTGATAGGAAGTAAGAGAAGAAAAAAATGGAAGAGGGAATAGTGGATTAAGAAATGAGGGAAAAGAAGGATTTTCCCATGTGTGATATCTGTGGAAATAATCACCTTCATAAATGCTTGAAGGGAATGGAAGTTTGTAATAAGTGTGGAGAAAAAGGACACCATGTACATGATTTCAAGAAATAAGAAAAAAGTTTCAAATGTACAGTGCTTCATCTGCAATGAGTTTGGACACTATGCGAATCAATGTCCCAGTCATCAAAGTATACCTCTAATGAACATATTGGATAATAATCAAGTTATGATACAACCTCATATGAAGAGGAATGAATATTTTTCTTATGTTGTTATTTTAGAATTGTTTCATTTGATTGTTGTGTCAACCACATACAGATTATATGAATTATGGAGATAAATTAGGATTTTACTGTAGTACTATTTTATTAAGGATTTAAGATTATATGGTTTAAGAAAAGTGACCAAATAGTGAGCTATAATTTTTGGAAAAATTCATGGTTGAAGGAAATGTAATCCTTAATATGTTCCTGATAATTAGGTTATTATTTTGGAATAAGAGATGGCTGATTTTGATAAATTATATTACATATTATTGACTCCCTTGGGACTGATTAATATTTTTTTATTTATTCATTGTTGGAATATTCAATATTTGTGATATAAGGAATATATCTAGTATTATATCAAGGGTAAAAGAGAAAGATTGTAATAAATAAGGTTTTATGGTAATTTAGGTTTTTACCTTGTTTAAAAAATAATACATGATGAAGGTGTTCACATGTTATTATGTGGAAAAAAGATCTTCATTGTGTTTAACTTCCTAATAAATTTTGGACTGTGAGTTTGGATAGATGTATTTTGGATAAGTCTATTAGTTGGAATGAATTATTCTTGAAATTGTATACTATTATAAAGGTTATTTTTGGATTTTTATAAAACAAACAACACGTAGATCGTGTGACAACCCGTTGTGTTGGACAAATCTACTGGAATCGAACCCACAACCAAAGTACGATTGAGATTTATCACCTACCACTAGAATAAATGAAGTCCCTGGATTGTATAATTTAGTTTCCATTTTTAAAGGTTTTGATATGTGAATTATAAATTAATTTTTTTAAACACTATATGAATAAGATAAATAGAATATTTTTTTAATGTTATTTTATCTTTTAGAGTGAAAGATGAGTTTGTGGTAGAAATTAGTTAAAGGATGGAACTCTACATGTCAAGTATATTTTCTTTTTGTTCTCTTATTCTATGAAGAAATTAATTCATAAAAATTAGGTAAGGGATATTAAAATAAAAAATGTGTTATCTTAATACCTTATGTTTTTTTGAACCGATGATATATTATATCATCATAGATTGATGGCTTTTAGGCCCTCAATTATACAATTTTTTGTGACTAATGACATCAATAACTCCCTATAAATTTTTCCATTTTTATTCCAATTATTTGTCTCCAATTTCAACCAATGTTCTCTTAATCGATATCATAATTTGGTTGTGACATTTTCATTCCCCTTTCCCTCTAATGAATAATACATTTTTAACCCAATTTCCGATGTGGGTTTTCCCACATATTTATTTTCTATTTTTAACCTTTTATTTTAGATGAACAATTTCAAATTTCTAGTATGAATTTTTTTGAAGGAGGGAATAATGTAACACCCCACGATTTCATATTACATTATTTCTTCAAAGTAATTCAATAACTCGCACTACACACAACAGAGAGTTCAACCGCACCACGACATACCAAACTAGCCATTCAAAAGCGGTTATGAAAATTGTTAACTGAATTTTGAACTTCATATAATCCTTATAATTTTAGAATGCATATTATGAGTTTCTAGGACATAATTTAAGTACAAATTCATTTTTAAAAATAAAAGAAGTATTTTTCAAAAAATGAAATTTTACCGCCTTTTAATGGAAAACCCTTTTCAAATCCAATATTTGAAACTTTTATATATTTAATTTTGAAAAATTAACTTCTTCTTTAGAATTGGTACATAAGAATTTTGTTTTAATAAATTATTGGTTTTTCCTCATAACTTTCATATTTGGGTGAATAGTGAAAAATATTATATTTTAATTGAAAACAACTTTTTTAATCAAATAACGATCATTGTATGTAATTTCACTTTAAAATTGGATATAATCCAGTTTCAATCTTTAGATAGTTATTATTTTTTACAATTATTCTTTATTGGTTTTGAAAACGGGAATTAATTTTAAATTTATTAATGAAACATATATGTTTTTAAATTGGTAAAATAGAATTCATTTTTGACTTCAGAATATCAAAATTATCTTAGGGTAATTTGTTTCCCTAAAAACATTCAATTTTTGATGAATAATGAGAAACACTGAGTTATTGTTTAAAATCGACTTTTGATTTAAATAATTATTTATTTTATTTAAATTTATTGAAGGTCAAAATAGATACAAAATACCTATATAAGTTCAATTTAATTAATTGGAGTATTTATATAATAATTTTAGAAATATAAAAATTTTAACGAACTTTTTACCATCTTTTACCCACCTCCTAAGAGAATTTTCAAATTTAAATAAAACATAATTTTACCGCTTCTGTGAATTGAATTTCATAAATCAGAGAGACGTGGCTGATATTAGAAAGTATAATGTGCTTAAATATGATGAAAATAATTTTTAGTGAATAGTAACTTTTGACTTTTATTTACAGCGGTTAAAGGTAAATAGGTTTATTCAAGGTAATAATCATATTATAATAATACATAATTATCTTAACACATATCATGTCCTTATTGGATGAGTCATGGAGGATGATGGGCATCCTTGGGTCGATTTTGGGACCCCATAGAGCCACTTATGAAAGATAATGACTCTTTAATTTAATTAACATAAAGTAAAGGAAAAAAATGACATAAAAATATCTTTTAGTAAATCAATTTTATATGGGGTAATATAAGTCATATTTTCAACTATAAATATTCAATGGAGAGATGAAAATATTTCATACATAATGGTATTTTAATTATATTTTTTAGATATTAAATTATTTAATTTATTAATGACACGATGATGATGCAATAATTACCTAATTAATGAAATATTAAAATATTTGATATTATAAATATCCAAATAATTGTAATTTGGAACTTTTTATGAATTAAAATAATTTTATAGGTTAATATTATAATATAGTATTGGGTAGATGAATATTTTTGAAGTAATAAAGCTGTTATGAATTTACAATAATCAAAATAACAAATAGTGTCAAAATTGACATAAAAGAGTTTTTAAAACAAATATTATATTGTTAATTGATATTCTATTCCTAAATACCTACGCTTCAGCCAAAATTCTCATATAAATATAGGTGATTCATTAATAAACTACTTGGGGTTCACTTGGAAGTATATAGATTTTTTATTAACCATATAATATAAAAATACAAAGAAACATGGTAAATGACAAACTATTTAACTAAGAGTTAAATAAATAAGATAAGGTTAATATAGTGACCCAAACCTATCTAACATCTTTTAGTTGAGTGGTTTTCAACCCATCCCCACCATAGACATTAAATTCTACATTTTGTTCCATTATAAACCCAAACTCATTTTATTATAAAATAATATTTCTAGTTTTTTTTTCAAGGTGCTTCTCACCCATCTTACAAAAGGGAACTCCCCCTTCTCTCTAATTCACACCGTCAAAAACATTTATATCAGCCAACCCCGACCCAAATACCCTTTCAACAATCCTCCCTTCATCCTAGAGGCCTTCCTTTAGTCTGAAAGAAAACCTACGGAGCCCTTTCGATCAAATCAAAAAGAAGAACCCAAAGAATAGGTAAATATTTCATCACCTCTTTCAAGTTATATTCTTCTTCCACTTCCTCTTTTGATATTATTTTACTTCAGAAATAATAACTCCATAATCTTATATGTACTATGATGTTAATATAAATATGGTACAACCATATTCATTATTATATCCATCCTTTTAATGACATGTCACCATACTTGCGTACGTACAACTTACCGTCTCTACATCGTGGTGAAATTGTTATTCAATACATTATTATTTGGATATGTAAAATAAGGAAGTTTAATTGATGTAAATAATAAATATAAATGATAATGACTCTGTATTTATGATATAACTTCCAATTATATATTATTTAATTATCCAAACAATGATATTGTCGCTCGTGCGTACGTACAGATTACCGTCTCCTCGAACGCGATTAGATTCATTCCACATCATATCCATACAAGACTAATATTCATATGATGACTAAAAATAATTCATAAAGACTTAATATCATTCTGAATTTGAATAAGATTAATCATATCCATAACAAAAATTACTTACGTAACAATGTATATAAAGGAAAACAAATCAGTTAACACCCGAAACGACGATAATACTAAAATATTAATAACAAAACAATGTAAAAAGATCATATAAGATATCATATTACGGTATATGATTCTTGGATAATTTAATATCAATTATTTTACCATTATACAAGATGTTAACGTACCCTTGACCAAGGAAAAGTACAAGGTAAGGGTTAATTCTGCAATCACATCATTATCCGAGGTGGTTTATATGTAATTATATACTGGGAAATCTTTATCATCCACATCCATGTCTCTTGAAAATGTATTCCAAAAATATTTTACAATTTACTAGACTATGGTTTAAGGTAATTTATACCCTTTTTTTACATTTTATAAAAAAAATTAAAGAAATATTTCTGTTGTTTTCCAAACCAGGTAATTTATGACCTTTTCAAAAAAATTAATGTAATAATGTTTTTTAACTTATTTGGTGGGTGCGGCTATTTTCCACTGTTATAACTACATTGAAGATTCTCTTAAAAGCTTATAAAGAATATTTTAAAAATAATTTCTTTCCATATAATTATGTGACTCTTAAATTTTTTTGAAATATAAAGAGATATTTTTCTAAAAAAGGTTTTGATTACATCTATGTCAACATCATTTGATGGATTTTAAACTTATTTGAAGTTGATTTTTTATGATACAAAACATCCATATTGTATTGAAGGCTTTGTGATATGTTTTAAATATGGATGTGTTAATTTTACACCATTCATGGATTATGGATAAAGTATTGACATTTTGTATGCTGGTTTTAATATGAATGTTTATGTTATGTTTAAACCATTTCATATGAGGAATTCATTGGACTTAGTAAGTGATGGGTGGAGCCCGCTAAAGCTCCTAGATGCATCGGTAGGTCTCATGAGACAAACTAGTGTCTTGGCACATGGCGTTGACAAAATCTTATTTGTAGTCTTGGCACAAGGCCTTGACTATGTGGTTATGAAAGTATGGCATTATGCATTCCATCATTATGAATGTGGCTATTGGTATTTCATGTGATTGTTGGACTAGTAGAATATCAATGTAAATGAGTAAATGGAATTATTTGATTTTATATTTTCTATATTATACTGAATTTAAAGTTTAAAAGGCTTTTGTTTTAGACTTATACATTGACGTAAATGTATATTCTTATTTATGAATGTTTCTGCTATATTTTTATCCTTACTGAGCATTTGATCTCACCCCTTTCTATGTTTTATTTTTCCCAGGATGCGAAGAAGTATATTTTGACTTACCTATAAGGATAGTATTTGGGATCTCAGTGTTGTCTATGGAAACAATGTTGATATAGTTTTCCATATTATGATGTAATGTAATCCTTCTGAATGTGTCTAGTACTTCCAAGTCTACTAAACTAATCGGTCTTTTGAGACATGATCTTTTGTGATCTTTCCAATGATACGTTATAATGCACCAACTCTGGGCTTCTGGGGTCAGGGCGTTACAATTGGTATCAGAGAAAGTTTATTTAAAATCTTGGAAACTAGATTTAGATAAACATTTATTAGATAATATATCCCTAAGATAGACATTCAAGATTAGTATAGATGAATTTCCTTGAATTTTGTTATTGTATGGATTCTGTGAGTTTTTGAAACAATACATCCCTATCTGGATACGAGCAGGTAGAGGCGACTTTGGGACTAATATACCTAGGGGTAAATCCCAAAAACATCTCTTTGATCTAGACTCAAATGGGAACTAGAGCACGACAACAAGCATAGATGACTCTTTGTTACGACACTCCCAGGTGATATTCTTAGGATAATTCCCATTTTCTTTACAAAGCATTATCAAGGGTTTATGAGTACATACTTCTTAAAAGAAATTTTTTTATGATTATGGATTATATCCATAAACAATTCAAATTACGTTAGGTAATTTACATGTTTTGAATTATTTATTGAAATTCATAAACTGACATAGTGTATGTCATTGTATAGAAATGGTGCACAGTAGAAGGAATGTGAACTCCAGCAATACATATGACCCAATGAGTAAGAAGCATCATATCTCTCATGGTATTAATTCGACATTTAGAAGGTAAATAGTCTCCCATTTATTCTCATCATATGATAAAATTGTATCATGTGTTAATAAGTTAAGTAAATAATTCTCCGAGTCCTATGGCTTCGAAGGGAAGCAAGAGAAGAAATGGATGGAAGAGAGAAAGATGGATAAAGGGAAGAGGGAAAAGAACGATTTTCCCATATGTGATAAATGTGGAAAGAATCACATTGGTAAATTCTTGAAGGGAATGGGAGTTTGTTATAATTGTGGAGAAAAAGGCCACCAAGTATGTGATTGCGAGCGTTAGAAAAAAGTTTCAAATGTACAATGCTTCATCTACAAGGAGGTGAGACATTATGGGAATCAATGTCCCAGTCATCAAATTATACATTAAATGATGTTGTTGGATAATAATCATGTTATGATACTACCTCATATGAAAAGGAATGACTAGTGTTCTTAAGCTGTTATTATAGAATTACTTCACTTGAGTGTTGTATCAACAATATAATGGTTATATTAATTACGGAGATAAATAAGGATTATACTGCTACACTATTTAATTGAGGATTTAAGATTATATGGTTTTAATAAAAGTGAATTATTATTAAGCTAATTTTTTTGAAAAATACATGGCTGAATGATATGTAATCCTTAATATGGTTTTGAAAATGAGGTAGTGATTATGGAATAAGAGATCATTGATTTGGATAAATTATATTGGATATTCTTGACTCCCATGGAAGTGATTAATAGATTTTTTATTTCATAATTGTTGGAAAATTAAATATTTTTTATATAAGGAATATATCTGGTATTATATAATGGATAAGGGAGAATGAATGTAATAAATATGGTTTTATGGTAATTCAGGGTGCTACCATGTTTTAAAATAAGACATGATGAAGGTGTTCACATGTTATTACCTGGAAAAAAGAATCTTCATTTTGTTTAACTTCCTTTTAAATTTTGGATTGTGTGGTTGGATAGAATTATTTTGGATAAGTCTAAAGATTGGAATGAGTTATGTTTTAAATGGGATACTATTGTTAAAGTTATTTTTGTATCATTGTAAAAAGGACAACATGCATACCATGTTACAACCCGTCGTGTCGGATAAAGCTGCTGGAATCGAACCCACAACCAAAGGGAGATTGGGATTCATCACACACCACTGGACTACATGACATCCCTGGATTGTATAATATAGTTTCTTTTTTTGAAAGGGCCTGATAAGTAAATTATAAAATCATTTTTTTGAAACCCTATACGAATAAGATAAATATAATATTTTTTAATGTTCTATTATCTTTTTGAGTGAATGATGAGTCTGTGGTAAAAATTAGTAAAATGATAGTACTCTGCATGACAATTACATATTTTTTCCTTATCTTCTTCTATGAAGAAATTAATTCTTAAAAACTAGGTAAAGGATCTTAAAACTAAAAATGTTTTATCTTAATAACTTATGTTTTTTTGAACCGATGATATTTTATATCATCATAGATTAATGGCTTTGAGGCCCTCAATGATAAAATTGTTTGAGACAAATGACCTCAATCACTCCCCATAAATATTTAACTTTTTCCTCCAATTATGTGTCTCAAATTTCCACCAATGTTCTCCTAATCGATATCATAATTTGGTGGTGACTTTTTTCATTCCCATTTCCCTATTATTAAGACTAAATTTTATTAACCCAATTTCTGATATTGGTTTTCCCACAAAGGTATTCTGAATTTTCAACCTTTTATTTTCAAAGAAAAATTTGAAATTGCATGAATTAAATTTATTTAAGGGGGAAAATGTAACACCCCATGATTTCAAAGTACATTATTTCTTCTAAATAATTCAATAACATGCACTACACGCAACATTGAGTTCAGGTGCACCATGACATACAAATCTAGCCGTTCAAAAGAGGTTATGAATAGTATTAATGGAATTTTAAACTTTATATAATATATATAATTTTATAAACCATATTATGAGTTTGGTAGACATAATGTAACAAAAAATTTATTTTTTCTATATAAAAGATGTATTTTTCAAAAAATGCAATTTTACAGCCCTTTAATGGCAACCCCTTTTTAAATCCAATACTTGAAACTATTAAATATTAAATTAGGAAAAATTAATTTCTTCTATAGAATCTATACATAAACATTTAGTTTCAATATTTTCTTGGTGTTTTCCTGATAACTTTCATATTTTGGTGAATAGTGAAAAATACTATATTTTCACTGAAAAAAATTTTAATCAAAATAATTTATTGTGTTGAATTATTCATTTTAATGGGTTTGAAGTATAATTAGATTATATTTTTACAATTTAATTCAATGATGGTAATTGTAAGTAATTTCACATTGAAATTGGATAAAAACAACAGTCAATATTTTGATAGTTATTATTTCTTAAAAATACGTTTTTTGGTTTTCACAATGGGAATAAATTTTTAATTAATTAATGAAACTTTTATTTCTGGAAATTTTTAAAATATAATTCATTTTTAAATATGAAATATCAAATATATCTTAGTGTGAATATTTGGTATTATTATGAAAACATTCA
This sequence comes from Viscum album, assembly GCA_963277665.1. NCBI lineage: Eukaryota > Viridiplantae > Streptophyta > Magnoliopsida > Santalales > Viscaceae > Viscum > Viscum album. The sequence goes on from OY728145.1 coordinate 1,900,071,745, forward strand.
ATTTCTGATGAATAGTGAAAACACTGATTTATTGTTTAAAACCCACAATTTATTTACATAGTTATTTATTTTATATAATTTATTTTTGGTAAAAATATATACATAATACGTATATATGTTCAATGTATGTAATTTGAGTCAGTATATAATAATTTTAGATATATATAAATTTTATCGAACTTTTTACCGTTTTTTACCCACCAACTAGGAGCATTTGAAAATTTGCATAAAACCAAATTTCACCGCTACTATAAATAGAATTTCCAAAATACGAGAGGCATGGTTGATATTATTAAGTAAAATGTGGTTCAATAAGATGAAAATAATATTTGGTGAATTGCAACTTTTGACTTTTATTTACCATGCTTAAAGGTAAATAGGGTAATTCAATGTAAAAATAATATTATAATAAAACAAAATTACCTTAAAACGTGTCCTAACCTTATTCTATGAGTCATGGACCACCATGGGCATCCTTGGGTCAATTTTGAGACCCCAAGGAGGCACTTATGAATGATAATGACACTTTATTTTAATTAACTTAAAGTAAACGGAAATATGACATAAACAAATATATTTTAGTAAATAAGGTTTTACATGGGGTTATATATGTCATATTTTCAACTATAAATATTAATTGGTAAGATAAAAATATTTCCTAAATAATTGTATTTTATTTATATTTATTATACATTATATAATTTAATTTATTTATGACTCAATGATGATGCAGTAATTAGCTAATTAATGAAATATTAAAATATTTTATATTATAAATATCTAAATAAATTTAATGTTAGACTTTTTATGAATTACACTAATTTTCTAGGATAATATTACTTTTTATGATTTGATGGATTATTTTTTTGAAGTAATAATCCTGTTATGAATTTCAAAAAAAAATTACCAAATCATGTCAAAATTGACATAAAAGTGTTTTTAAAAAAAATATTATATTATTAACTGATATCCTATTCCTGAAAATATTAGGTTCGGCCAAAATACATATATAATTATAGTTGTATTATTAATTAATAACTTGGCTTATATTTTAATTATAAAGTATGTTTGTTATCCATATAATATGAAAATACAACGAGACAAGGTAAATGTAATCCTATTTAACTAAGAGTTAATTCTAAAAGATATGATTAATATTGTGACCCAAAACTATCTAAAACCTATTTTTTCAGTGGTTTTAGACGCGTAACCACCTTATCCTTTAACTAATTCATTTTAGGGCCATTAGAAATAAAAAATATTTAAATTATAGAATAATATTTAAAGAATTTCATAAGGTGCCCCTCCCCCCTCTTATAAAAAGGCACTCCCCCATCTCTATAATTCACACCATCAAAGTGATTTGTCTCGACCAACCCCTAAAGAAATACCCTCTAAACTATCCTCCATTCATCCTAGAGGCCTTCATTTAGTCATAAATCCTACTTATGGAGCCCTTTTGATCAAATCAAAAAGAAGAACCCAAAGAAAAGATAAATACATCATCACCTCTTTCATGTTCTTTTATTCATCAACTTCCTCTTTCATTGTTGTTTCCATTCTAAAATAACAAATACAGTATATTATATTTGCAGTGATGTTATTATAAATATGGTACAACCATATTCATTATTCTATCCATCCTCTGAATGACATGTCACCATTTGTGTGTACGTACGGGTTAACGTCTCTATGTCATTGTGTAATTGTTATTCAATACATTATTATTTGGATAGGTATAATGATGATGTGTAATTTATGTAAATAATAAATATAAAATGATAATTATTCTTTATATATGATATATCATCCAATTATATATTATATTTATATAAAAAGAATGATATTATCGCTCGAGTGTACGTACGGATTACGGTCTCCACAAACACGATGATATTAATTCCCCATTGTATCCATTGAAGACTAATATTCATTAGATGATTAAGAATAATGTTTACAAACTTAATATCATTCTGAATATGAATAAGATACATCCTATCAAAAACATACATTACTTACATAACAACGCATATAAAAGAAAAACAAATCAGTTAACACCCAAAACGACGACAATAATAAAATATTATTAACAATGAAAAGTTAAAAGATAATATATGATATAATATTAATGTATATGATTCATGTCTAATTTAATAACAATTATTTAACCCTCATACAGGAGGCTAACCTACCCTTGACCAAGGAAATTTAAAAGGTAAGGGTTAATTATACAATCTCTTTATTATCCGAGGTTGTTTATATGTAATTATCTACTAGGACAACTTTACCATCCACATCCATGTTTCTTAAAAAAAGTATCCCAAAAACATTTTTACTATTTAATATACTATAGGATAATGTAATTTATACCCTTGATTGACTTTTTATAAAATAGTTTGAAAGGATTCTTTCTGTCATTTTCCAAACAAGGTAATTTATGAACTTTTTGACAAAATTAAGGTAAGAATGTTTTTTTAACTTATACGGCGGGTGAGGATTTTTTCCACCATTATAACTACGTTGAAGCATACATTACAAGCTTATAATAATATTTTCAAAATAAATTTTTCCTTTATAATTATGTGAATCTTAAATGTTTTCGAAATATAAAGTGATATTTCTCTAAAAAAGGTTTTGATTTCATCAATGTCAACTTCATTTGTTGGATTTTAATCATATTTGAAGTATATTTATTATAATAAAAAACTCCCATATTTTATTGAAGGTTTTTTGATATGTTTGATTTTGGATGTGTTATTTTTACACCATTCATGGATTATGGATAAATAATTTTCATTTTGTATGAATGTTTTAATATGAATGTTTAGGTTATGTTTAAACCTTTTCATTTGAGAAATGCATTGGACATAGTATGTGAAGGGTTGAGCCTGCTATATCTTCCTGATGCAACGGTAGGTCTCATGTGGCAAACTATTGTCTTGGAACAAGGCCTTGACAAAATCTTATTTGTAGTCTTAGAACAAGGCCTTGACTATGTGGTTATGAAAGTCCGGAATTATGCATTCCATCATTACGAAAGTGGCTATTGATATTTCATGTGATTGTTTGACTAGTAGAATAAACATGTGAATAAGTAGATGGAATTGTTTTATTTTATCTTTTCCATATTAAGCTGAATTTTAAGTTTAAAAGGATTTTGTTTTAGTCTTATACATTTCCTTAAATGATTATGCTTATTTATGAAAATTTCCGCTATATTGTTATCCTTACTGAGCACCTGAACTCACCCCTTTTATGTATTATTTTACTAGGATGTGAAGAAGTATATTATGACTGACGTACATGTATAGCATATGGGATCTCAATGTTGTATATGGGAACAATTTTATTGTAGTTTTATATATTACGATGGGATGAAAACATTATGAGTGTATGTACCACATCCAAGGCTACTAAACTAATCGGTTTTTCAAGACATGATCATTTGTAATCTTGCCAGTGATACGTAATAATTCACTAACTCTGGGAATCTAGGGTCGAGTAATTACAAGAATACACCATTCATGGAGAGACGGTAAGCCGTATATATGCATAAACCATGTTTTCGTCTTTATTGTCATATTGTAAGAATGTATGTAAATAAGATATATATATATATATATGTATGAAAATATACATATCCTTATTTTACTTTCATTCATATGTAATATATATATTATATGATAATTTAATGCTTCCTTAATCATTTTTTTGTGTTTTTTGAACAAATCGTGTTTCTTTGAGGGGGGCGTTAGTCCACACATCCTCAAATGAGATTATCGTGTTAACACAAAATTGAAAGTAAATAGATGTTTTTTATAAATGTAATTCATAATATTAGATAAATATTAAATATAAGATGTGAAACATATAATCATAGTTTCCATCATAATGACCACATTTATTGGTCATAATGAAGAAATGAAAAATCATCATTCCTTGGGGATCTAGTTCAATGTACACATAATGAGTATGTTAAACATCCAAAAATGGAGGTGTGTGTATGGGCAGGTAAGATCCTATTCATAAAAAAAAGACAATTTTATTTGGGATACTGGTGTATTCATACTATAATGGAATAAATAGTGTTGAAGGTGTAAAGAATGAAAATAAAGGAGAGGGTCTAGAGAGAAGGCATTACCCCTAAATTGTTCAACTCCTTTTGGATTTTCCAAAAGGATTCATTTGGATTATTTCTGACAAAAGGGATGATTCATAGTATAATGAAGGATTTATGGGAGGCTAAATGGTTAGTTATTGTGCAATCATTGAAGGGGTTGAGTGGTGTGATAAATGATTAGAATTGGTGGCCTTTTCAATTGAAGGAAAAGGACTCACCTGGAATTCTATTAAACAAGTTTAGTGTGCAAATTTTATAACCGAAAAAATGTCATAACAATAAAAAACACAATAATGGATGGTTTATGGAATAATAATGGACATACAATGGGTTTTGCACATATTTCTAGGCCATTTGGGCCCTTAATATTAAGGTTTAGTCTATAATTAATCTTAATTTGGCCTTAACTCATGTGATTAATTTTAATCACTTTTACAAATAATTTTGGTCAAAAATAATCATGGTATTATTAGAATCTAAATATTTGACCAAATAGAATTTTTTAAGTAAAATTTTTTAAAATCACTTCATATAAGATGTATAATTAAGATTACTACCAATGTCATAGATGGGATGAAATAACAGGTGTTTAATATAGGAAAAAGTTCAAAATATTGTTATGATTTTATATTCATTTTCAAAGTAAAATTGATTCTAATGAATCAAATTATATTTATTTATGTAATATTTACCTAATTTTACCTTAAAAATATTTATAATATAATTTATAATAAATAATTAATTATGTAAATGGGATTTTTTATCTAAAAAAACAAATTTTTTTACAATTCATTAAAAAATAATGATTACCAAAAAACCCAATATTCACCCTAGGATAATTTTAGGGTTCTGAATTCAAAAATTATGTTCACATTATATAATTCCATTTCTTAATTTATCGAAAATTAATTTAATTATGAAAATTCATACCATTCAAGAAAACGTTATTTTTTTATAAAATGACATTACCAAAAATCTCATCATTCATTGTCAATATGTTTTATTTATATAAATCATTTATAAAATATACAGGGAAAGTGATTATTAGTATTACTATAATTATTATATATGATTAAGATATGATTATATCATAAAATACATTATATATATATATATATATATTTGTGTTTGTGTCTGTGTTTCGTTGAAACTCTGTGTACTATGCATTATACACCAAGTTATTTTTTTCCAGTCGTGCCAGCCTAGTTTTTATTGTATGTGAAAGGAATTTTTGACATGTTTTTTAGTATATATATATATATACATATAACTATTTAAATTTTTATATAAAATTCTAAACACTTATATGATAAACTCATTCGAAAAAAATAATTATCAAAATATCCGAGTGTTACAACTTAAGAGAGTAGGAAAAGATAGTTTGAAAACTTAATCAATGTAATTATGAATCAATGTACAAATATAAGAGGTTCAGTTGGATATGACCTTACTGTTGTGATCTGGCATTATTTTGGTAGGCCAGAATTCTATCATCATCATTATTCTCAACCATAAATAGTGTGTTGATCTTGTGGATAGATGGGACATCTACATAAGTTTTAATGTCATAAAGACCAACAAGTATTGAAGGAGTCTATTAAAAGATATAGAGTATGGGAAGAGGATATTCTACATAAAATCATGCTAGAAGATGGAGTTTTACTAACTAAGGTGGTAGAGGTACTTGATGTTGTGATTTTGGGTAGGATCAGCCACATCAGTAGATTTGTGCTACTCGGGGGAGTTAGATAGCATCACATGGAAGAGGGGTATCACATTTACATGTAGTATAGCCTACACTTGAATATAGAATGGCAGGACCATCGACAGTGTGAGGTATTATTCTTGTAGCTTCTACATTATCTAGTGTCTTGTTTGATACTCATGCACCGCATTCCTTAATATCTGCAAAATTTATTTATAGTTTGATCCTGGCAGTGGAGTTTAGATGCGGGATTATGACTATAGATAGAACATTGGGATGAAGGACTATAGATATCTTCTTATGAAAGGGTTTTTCACTAGAGATCTGGGAATATCATTTTCTATGGGATATCTATGTTCTTATAGTGGCAGGCTTCAATCTAATTATGAGAATAGATTAGCTAGTAAAATACGGATCCCACATTGACTATTACCGTATCATATTTATTGTTTACATCACCTATGGGTTACCTGTACTTCATCATGGAGAGTAGGATATCCAGCCAGGTCAGTCAGGGCCAATTACATTGTAATTGGGAGTGTTAAGATCCCACATTGATTTTATAATGTTAGTTGAGTGGGGTGTTTGGAAGGATGTCCTTCATCAAGTAGTTGAACAATTTATGGATTTATTTCTTGAATACTTATGAAGGCTACCACCTGAGAGGGATGGGGAATTCACTATTGGTCCCATTCTTGGGATTGAGACCGTATCTATTCCACCATACAGAATGGAACCGACTGAGCTCTAGAGATTATGATTTAGTTTGTGTAGATTGAGTATAAGTTTTTTATCTATCCATGTATATTTCCTTTGTGATCACCTATTTTTATCACAAAGAAGGATTACTTGAGTTTACATTTGTTTTTCGATTAGTGAATGTTGAACAAATTGACTATGATGAACTGATATCTTATTTTATGTATTTTTTATCTCATTGACAAAATGAAAGGGATGTTGTGTGTTCTAAAATATATATTTGAGAAATATGTATAATTTTTTGGGAGTACAGACTCATAATATAAAACGAATTATTTTAGAAGCAGGTATGTACTTTATGAGTTTATAGTAATGATGATTGTGTTAACAAATGAGCCAGTAGTGTTTATCGATTTGATGAAAATGGTATTTCATTTGTATTAGGATTTTTTCACATTAGAGCTGTACATTGGAGATACATTCCATCTACATGGATTTCCAGAGGATACAGTTTCATATCATGATTTACACATTACATCATGCTTCTTTAAGGGGTTGCAGAAAGTGATCGGCACAGAATTAAAATTGGGTAAATATTTCCACCCATAGAGCGATGGGCAGTCGTAATGTGCTATACAGGTTCATGGGGATGTGTTATGGACTTGTGTTCTTATCATTAATGGATGTGGGGAAAATCATTCTTATTTAGTAATGTTTTCCTAAAAAACAGTTATCAGGATACTATACATATAGAACCATATGATGATATTTATTGTATGCTATGTAGATCACCACTATTCTGAATGGATTCTAGGGAGCCATAGTTGATGAGACCAAGACTCGTGCAGGAGAAAACATAGAATGTGTTGTTGAATTAGAAAAATATGGATACAGCTCATAGTAGAAAGAATTCATATTCTGATAGGAATAAAGGACCCCTAGAGTTTACAGAGGGAGATCATTTATTCCTTCAGGTGTCGACTAGGTTGTGTAACAATAAGATATGGAGTCAAGGAAAGATGGTGTCAACTTTTTTTGGATTGTTTGAAATAGTAGAAAGAATCATGCTTTTTTCTTACCAATAATATCTTCCACAGATATAAAATGTTATTCATGATGTTTTCCAAGTATCACAACATTAGAGGTATCACCCTAACTCTTCTCCTGTGATTGATGAGGATGGGGTGGTCCTTGATATTGTTGAGTCCTTTGAGGTGCATCTGATATGTGTGTTGGATTTCAATCATAATGTTTTGGAGGGATAGAACATGTTGATTGTTCATGTGCTATGGAAACATGGATGTGTACAAGATGAAAAATGGGAATGATAAGTAGATATAATGGCTCAATGACCAGATCTTTTTCACTCATAATCATAGAATGTCATGGAAGTGTAGATCTAGGGTGAGATATTCTAGGGTGGGGAGATTGTAATATCCTGATCATTTCTACAGTTATCTTTTGTTCTATTTTAGGTACATTTTATGAATTAAATTTATTTACAATTATAACTTAGGGTAGTTTTTTGTGGAGTTTTATGAAATTTTGGAGAGAATGGTGTTATGTACGGTTTGTGTAAAGTTCGGGAAAATGTACAAACGAACCCAATTTAATCATGAATTCCCCAGCAGAGAGGATTTTCATGGGTAGAATAAATGTGTGAGGTACTCATGTAAAGACCCTATTAAAACTGTGACTAATGCATAGATAGCACACGATATATATAAATGTGAAACTAATCTATGTGTGGCCTAATATGATGATCCTAAAATTATGGTACTCACTCTTTATGAATTTTTAACAACATGTTTCACCTCTTATGTGGTCTAATATTTGGGTTTTACTTTCCAAACGGTAATGGAAGGTTCTCCATTTATCATAGTGGGATTCCATGTATTTATGTACACCGTTCATTGAGATCTAAAGTCTGGATTGAAGTTCCACTCTACTCCAAAGATTTAGTTCCGTAAAATTTATCAACATTGTTGTGCTGCTCAGATTTTGGGGATTTTTATTGGCCACACATCCAATAATAAACTGAGGTGGTAGTCCATATCTACCTCAAATAGTTTTGGATATTATTTTTTTATGAAGAATTGGTGAATTAATATAATATTATAACAATTGACATTATTTATTTGGGTTAATTATATTGACCAACTAATTTATCGATGCTTTGTGGAAATAATATATTAATTGGGGAATTAATAATGAGACTAAGGGGATGCCTTGTTGGATAATTAATTTGGAGAAAATTATTATAATTGTAATGGGTTGTAATCTAGATAATTAATTAGAGGATTAATATAAAGACATTGAAATGGTTATACTGAGATAATAAAAAATGAATTAATTATGTGTATTTGATAATAATATATAGATAATTCATTATGGGATTAATTATATATTTTTGATATTGGAGTGAGATAATTACTTCTAGAAAGTTAATTATGGAATATAAATTTTGATATTGATTAATTAATTGATGAATTAATTATTATTTTGAATAACATAGTTAATTATTGGGTTAACTAATGGAATTTATGTGTTTGAATAGTTGTACGATTATTTATGGGTTTGTGGTGGATAATTAATGGGTAAATTAATTATGTGATAATGAATGGTAACATGGTCATTCTCAATAGGGAAGCAAAAATGGTCACATGATAAAAATACATATGACTAAATTGAGTGGGAACATGGTTATTATAAAATGAGTTAATACATGGTATCATGGCCATTTTATTTATGTGTAAACTGAAATGGAACATGATCACTCTACTGGGGAGTAATCATGGTAACATGGACATATTACTTTTGTTTTTGATATAGTTAAATTTGGAAATGTGTATTTTAAATGTTAGAATAGACAATGGAAACAATGGCACATAGAGTTCTGGCCTCACATAATAATATTCAGACTTCTGATTGAGTGAAAATATGAACTGGTATAACTTATTACCTTGAATACATTGAGCTCTTACAGGAATTATCTATTATGATATGATATTATAGAGGGAACACTTCAGGATCCGTACAAGTTGAAGTTTGTTTTGAGGTATAGGAGTCCCTGGGAACCCTGAGTTAATGTAGTCAAATAAGAATAAATGATAATGTAATAATTGGTTATTTATGCCATTTACTTATTTCATATAGAATTGTATACACTATCATTTCACTGTACTAGTTTTATACATTTTTTTGTGGCCTAATTAGTTGTACTCACACCCTATTCGGTCTTCCTAATTTGTAACCGAATAGATTAAATTAATGTCATACTAGATAAGGGAAAAGGGCATGGGATAGGTGGTTAATTGTCAATGTATCATGGAGGAGGGAACCATCCATGGTTCAGGACCATCATGGGGAGTCTTTGTGTCTTTACATACAATTGTATAATAGACACATGACACTTGTATTGGATTAACATGCTATCCCTTTCAGTTCAGTATTGTATTTCTTGTTTGGTTATCTTGTCACATTATTATTGTTGTTGTTATATATTCTTCCACATTTGATTATTTATTTCCATTGGAATATTAATCTTATAATTGAGGGTATAGTCTCCCCATGATAGACTTATCAGGCCCTCACTGTTATTTGGAAAACTCTAGAATATGGGGAGGTGTTGTTGAGGTCATGTGGTGAATAGTCTTGAGACTTTGTTGTGTGGCACATTGGTTGGAATGTTACATAAAATTAAAATTGGGTTAAATATTTTTCTGATCGATTTATATATATAATATATTTTCATCTAAAATTATAAACCAAAAAAGAACAATTTTCAATATATTGATCCCTCATGATATAAATTAAGGACATATATATTCCATATATATGTGAAATCATTTCGATCACGTAGGGTTATATAATTATATTTATCATTTTTAAAATGTTCAATGATTAAAACAATTAAAAAGTCTTTTATTATAATTAAGTTATTTCTTTGAATATAAACTAATATCTTATACATATTGAATGGACCAAAGAATGTGAAAATAAAAATGATGCTAAATAAATTAGTGTATTCCCATTAAAATATTTATATCATTATATCACTTTATTTAATTTTTTCATGTTTAAATAGAACCCATTATGACTATTTTTGAACATTTACAATTGAATATAGCGTCCAAATCCCAAAAAGTATAAGAACATGTGAACAACATTGTTTTTTCATGATCAAACATGTATGATAAATAAATAATCCACGATGTAATGTTTGTGGAATACCACATAACATTGGTTTATTTTTTGGAATGGTCAATTATATTTATAATCGTGAGGATAGTAATGTAAATGCATTAAATGAGTTAATTTATAGTGTTCTTCTTTGAGAATGACGAAAATTGAGTGGGGATATATTAGTTATCAAAAAACATTTTCCCACAAGAGACACTCTACTCTTATTTTGTGTTATTATATAGGATAATCTACCCAATTAAATAATTAATTAGATATTGGAAAATAATAGACAACATCATTATTAAATTAATGTTCTTATAATGTTAACTAACACTTATAAGTGAAAATTCAATGGAAATTGTTAGTTTATATCCCACACCTAATAAACATTATCATATTATAGATAAATATATAATATGGTATTAATATAGTCATTAAATATTCATAATTATTCTTCAGATAATGCCTTTATACTTCCAAAAAATTAATTTAAAAAATTAAAATATAAACAAAAAATATATAATGTGAAATCTAGAATGTTTGATCTTATATCGTATTCCTCGATTGCCTTACATCTAAGGGAGAAGTGTCTTTTACTTTCTTATCCCAATACCATATCAGTTATATGAATATATATTATATAAACACATTCATAGCCTTATATTTATACACTTCTAGGGGGAAAAATTTTTATTTATGAGTTTGAAAACTCATGGAATAGTGTCGAAAAGCATAGTTTAGTTTTAGTAAACTGGCCAAAACAATTGGAACTAAACAAAAAATATTGAACCCCCAAAAAATTTATTTTTTTCTATTGGAAACAATAAATAAATAAATAGAATTATATATTTTTTTAATCCATGAAATGTTGTTGTCGCAATAAATACAACATATTTCTCTAAATACATTATCATTGGACCATTAGAGTTTTCCCCCCAAACATTAACATGGTCAATGAGACCATATATATTTCTTATTCATCTATCTGATAGTGAACTAAGTAAACCTATTTATTATTGTTGAACAAAAAACAAAAAAACATAGATGTTTCTCTCAAAACACATATCATGCTAATTTATATTATTACCATTTTTTAATATCCTAAAATTTTAACAGTTTGTCCTAATATTCCAATGTACTGTAAAATAAATATTTTGATAAAATTATGACATAGTTTTCAAAATGAAAATTAACTGTTCATCACCAATGAGAATTGGGATTTCTTCTCATTATCTCAAATACCAATTATGAAATTACTATGAATAAATGATTTTACTTCGCATAAGAGTGTGAATCCCAGTTAAAAAAATCTACAATCTAAAATGTTGTCTTTTTAATAAATGTAATGAAAATAATATATAAATTTTCTAAAACTTGTTTTTCATCATCATTATATATTATAATTCATTTGAAACATGATTCATTCTGATCTATCATAAAAAACACTGACATGATTAAAATAAATACAACATGAAAATATGATCTTTGATCAAGACTCACAACTCAAGAATCTATGTCTCTGTAAACTCCCAATAAGATATTAATCAAATTACTATTTTTTTAATATATAATTTTTTTAATGAAACATTATGTCTCAATATAATGAATGATATAGAATTAGCCAACTCCCATAATCACAAAGATTATATATATATATATATATATTATCAATTCCTAAGGGAGCTACAAACACACCCTTAAACACTTTAATCTATTTGTTACATCATCACCCCCTATATTAGTTTTTAAAATGACTTGAACTTCAATATACTCACATATATAAATCAAATGAAACACCCTATAATAATGGCCCTCTTCTCCCCATTTTCTTATCATAATTTTATTCAGAATTCCCACCATCAATAAGAATAATCTCCCAAATTTTCATAAAAAATATTCTCAAATTTCAATGAATAAAATATGCATAAAATGAATCTGGATATTATATTGATATTGAGGATAAAAAACCCCATAAAAACTCCATTGTAATATAATACATATTTCAATTATATATTTCTAAATATATCTATTTTTGTTCCTATTTATAAACATACTTTATGTTATCTCACAACCTTCCAATATATTTATTATTATATTTTAGTTGATATCAATATATTTAATTATTTAATATTTTATGAGATTCATATAAAATTTAATTATACATTGATTTGCATAACGAATAATAAATGGATTTCCAAAATCCACACTCATATCCTTATTATTCATGTTAATTCATGTTATTTAATTTGTTTATTTTTATGTTGAATGTACTCATGTTCTATTGTGAAAATTTTTGATTGATTTTATAATTTTGCAGTGTTGGGTGAAACATCTCCTTTAAATTATTAAGATTCTTCAATGTGATACCTCTTTATTTTATGAAATATTTATATTAAAATAAATTTAATTAGTTTGATATCAATTTTTATACGACACATTAATCTCTAATGAAATGTGACATATTATATAAATATTATTATTAAATGGTACTATCAATACTTATTGTTAGAATAGAGGTTGTTAACAAAACTAAATAAATTATGATATATATAAATATATAATATTTATTTATTGAATATATATTAATCAATTTTTATTAAATAAGTAACAAATTTTAAATATTAAGTAAATTTCATTTTATTTAATGATAACAAAATTTCAATTGAATTTTGTTTTTCTTTATATTATGAATCTTCTTAAATAATGGATTAGGATTTTTATTAAATTTTTACGAACTCAATTATTCATTGATGTATGAATCTATGGTTTCTATCAATTCTCAGTTTAATTTCATAAATAAAGCATAATATTAATGCATGATTATGTTATAGAGGACTCTAGGGTGTACCGGACTGTTCAACAGGATGGAAGCAACATTTTGCTTGAAAAGATGAGGCAACATGGTTTGAAAACCCATGGGAGAGGAGCCACATGACCATGGTTCCATGTCTGCATTTTATGATGAACTTTATATAAGGTATTATGATATTTTTCACATGGTTTATAAACCCTATGGTGTAACCATGTTGGTTCCCATTGGCCTACAAGACACCAGGAATAGTTTCTGCATCATTTGATAAACCCTCTACGTAAACCTTTCGACCCTATAATTTTATGGAATTTAATTATTTTTCTTTATATTACAATTATTTTTTAACCTAAATATTGGTTTTTTCTCCCCTAGCACAATAGCTCCACCTTTGGAAAGCTCTCACCATTGACTAAAATTCTATTTTTGATCTACTCTCTATTGAACTCTATTTTGAATGTGATTAGACTACATGGATCCATAACGGTGTGTCCTAAATTCATTTTTTACCATTCTCGATTCTTCTTTCCAGTAGCTTCATTGTTTGGATTTAGACTCGTATGACGTAGTTTTAAATTCTTCATACATTCTTCACATTTATTCCAAAATGGGATGAATCCTAGCCTGATACTGTATGAGCTATCTAGAATAAACCTAAGGTATGTAGTGCCATGCCTTTCACTGATTGTAATGTTGTCTATATATGTCAGGGTTCCGCACAACCATTTTTTGGGTGTATTATTTATTGAAATTTAATGATATTCTTTCCTATCATCGTTTTGGTAATTGAAAAATCATTTTTATACATGTTATAGGTTTAATACATTGAATAATTACCACCCCTGAGTGAGTTTCCTGGAATGGCCTTTTAAGGATTATTTTCGGGGGCAACCCATTAAGGTCTTCCTTGCCCCTTTCATGGGAAATTAAAATTTTAATTTTTTGTTGACTTTATTGCAAATTTTTAATATCATGATTGAATTGGTTAAAGGGTATCGGATGGTTGACTTTCCCCTTGATCCATAGATTCCATTTCTTATATATGCATATTGGCCTTCAATAACCATATCTATTTGAGTAAAGTAGATTACAGGAATGTAATCGTTGTAAGTGGATTGATTATATCAAATTAATACTTTTAACATGTGAGTTAAATTATAATTGATCCATGTAATATCTAGATAGGATTTCTATAATGATTATATTAAAAATTTCTATATCAGTATTTAAATGGACATTGAGCTACTAGACCATGTCTGATATATTGAGACCATTATTTGTGATGAATAATTATATAAGGATTTATCATTATGTCGATATTCCCGTGTGATTCAATTGATGTCTAATTTATGTATTAGATTATTTTGAATATTATTCTTGTTATATGAATTATTCCCACATGAGTAAATTAAAGGCAAATCCCATGAGGTTGGTCCTTTCTTGAGTAACCCTTTTGAGGTGATGTATATTGAATGACTATGATTTGGACTTTGGAATGTTTAATTAATTATTTAACTATTAAAGAGTCTTTGGTGATAGATGGATTCAAATTAGAATGCCATGGATTGGATAACATGACTATAGGCATTTATAACTTCAGTGATTCAGGGATTCACCTTAGAGTTTCATGGAGAGACTCAATGGATAATTGGATATTATCAAGAGTGATACAAGGATACAAATGATTGATTCTATGGAAGGAATCACTAATACTAGACTTAATGCTGAGTGATATTTGGAATACAAATTTATTAATATGAATAAACTCAAAATGAATTTATTTTATATCATGACTGATACATGGGGTACCATTAGAATCCCACTAAGGACGGACTCAAATAACATAAACATTATACCACATATTGAGTGACAGATGGGCTTATGAGATGGTCTCTATATATGGGCTCATGGGTCTTGGTCGAATACACCATTGGTGGTATATAATTCACTTGTAGGGACATCAATGATGAACTTAGGTAAAAAATTAAAAAAATAAAATGAAATGAATTATGACATGACACCAAGCCAAAGAATAATTTGGGATTCGGCCTTGATTTTCCTTTTTTAGATGACCTTCTAAGGAATCTATTGTGATAATTATTATAAAGGGGATTCCAGGGTAGAGATATATCATGGGACATATAAATTTCAATATAATTGATAGGGTAAATGAATGTAAATAAAAAATATTTTGTTGTAGTTTGTTTACTTTTTAGTTCTTCCTTGCCTAATACTTTTAATATTTCACACTACCTTCTATATATATTCATAGGATTATTGGAAGAGACCATGAGTTCTTTAGAAAGGTATTTAGTATCACAACCATTTATGGTAATTTTCTGGCCCAAATGAATTATATGGTTGATGGTGTTGATATGGGAATATTCCCTCATATAGGTACATGATATGTTGCTTAAGAGTATAAGAGTGTGGGACCCAGCTACGTCTTTTTATGCATCTTGGATTCTATATTCTAGTTTTTTCATTATTTATATGGTTTTTACATCTTCATTGAATTCAAATTTTGGATTTTTTGTTTCAAACATGTGACATATAACATCATCCATAATATGATATGACTTATGGATTGTTTACTCTCTCACTCTTCTACTGTAAAATTCAATTAATGGTTTACGAAATCTGCTTCATGTATCTGTTATTGGTATATAATGTGATAAACAATATAATTTAGTGAATAGTATCCCCACAGAAACACTAAGGCCCTCGCTGCTACTTAGAAGCCTCTATCTTTTAGGTAGATTGTCTTTATGTCACGTGACCCACTGGGCTCGGGCCACCATTCAGTGGCATCCGGGTCCGAGATGTTAAAACATGGTATCAAAAGAGATTTTATTTTATATTTAACATACTATTTGGTGCTAATAGGAATTGATTTTATAGAAATGTAATTTTGTGATGGTCTCTTCTCAGGAGTAGCTTCCCCACATATTGGGAAAATCCAAATTTCCTTAAATTGGATTGTTATTTTCTGAATTTTAAATTTTATTGTTGAATTAATCCAACTGTGGGGTGATTCATTTGATTTATGATGTTATTTTTATATGATTTTATGTTATATTACTTTAAAACCATATGAGATAGGTGTATTCAATACCGTGCATCATATAGGAACATTCTAGATTTTGCATGCAAAGCATTATTGTATGACATTTTGGATGCATTCCTGATTCGATGATATTGTGATAGGTAATGTGATATAGGGGATTTATATTGTGTTAATTATACAATTATATATTATGGTGTTGAATATATAAGCACTAATCGTTGATCCCTAAGTGATATGGTCTCTCATCGAACATAATTTTTACATATCATGGTTCAACCCTAAATTGAAAAGTGTTGGGATGTGCTGCAGGTGAAAATCTAGCTTTGATCCCTATGGAGTGTGCACCCCCATGGATAGGAATTCTACATACCATTGGTTTTAGATCATAAATGTACGACAATGACCATGAAATGGGTATCAATTCGTTAAATATTAATGTGAAATTGTCATGAGATGGGATAAATATGATAATAAGTGAAATTGTAATGGATTATAGCAGAGAACATGACATGCCATCACGTTATTATGGGTATTTTGAAAGTATATCACTTTTACATTAGTGTCTTGACATGTAAGAATAACCCCTAGTGTAGGAAACGTTTTGAAATCACATACGAAGGCATGTACCATTCCTACCAGTGCATATGTGCTTCTGAGCTACAAACTCATTAATGATCATAAACTGGGGCATGTTCTTGTAATATTAGAGCCATACGACAATGAAAAACTCTATCTGTACGCCAAGAGGGTGGAATTAATCACCCTCAAGAGGTGGTAGTCCAAAGGATAAATATGGATCCTTTAGTTTTTTCATCTAAGGCCCCATCATTTGTATTAGACCCATATTTAGAGGCATAATTCCATGATAACATTAAATAGTTAATGTAGACCATTGATGGAGCACCACGACCTACCATAACTTTGGCAGTGTCGATGCCTAAGATTTAGTCGTAGTAACCTCCCACATTTTTCAAGGATGTAATACCTCATGTTGTAGAGTCAGGGCTAGAGGCCATGCTTTACATCATTGAGCACTAAAAGACACCTCCCGGGAGGATGGTAAAGTTAGCAACATTTATACTATGTGACTCCACCAAGATATGTTATAATGTTATCACTCTGACCATCCAACATCAATAGATGTCATGGAGGGTATTTCATATGGCCATCAGCAACTATATCAATCCTAATAAACATAGGGATGATAGAGCATGGGAGTTATTACATCTGGAGCTGGATGGGCTTCAATCATGGACTATTCAGCCCGTTTTAGTATGATCCACCTCTTTTCCCTTATTTTTATGGGTGAAGAGATATCCAAATATAGTAGATTTTTGGATGGTGTAAGATAAAACATATGATCAAAGGTAAATGTATTCTAAAAACTATTGTATATGGGATAGTGAAACATGAACTAAACAGAGATCGTAACTTGAGGGAATCTGGATGTGCGAGCCAGGGTGTCTTAGCAATAAGATCTGGAATTACGTCAATTATTTGTAGGAATAATTTCCTATAGCTACCATGTAGTGATACTAGATGTCATAATATCTCTTCAGGTGTCCAGGTGAGGTGCTACCAGCATTCTAGGTACGGATATACAAGGAAATTGTATACAAGAGACCTTGATGAGATTCATTCTTGTGGAAAGATGGGCCTTCTACAGTTCTTCTGTAGAATGTTTCTACCAGCAGCTAATAAGAGAGGGTCTTCATGGACTCCACATTTATGAGCAAGGTAAGTTGATTCTCACAAGTTATGGAGATGGGTACATTAGGTAGATCAGGCCATGGTCTTAGTCATGGTTGTGTTATCCCGACTCTAAGATCATACTGACAGCAAGGTGGATCAGCCCAGGGGTCTCTAGGTAGAATCACAGGGTCGCAGTTTAGTCCATGTATATATAGTGAAATAGACCCTTCATGGGTAGGATCCTAAAACATCTTCTATAATAGGATATATATTAGATGCCTCTATTTTAGCTTCATCATTCTATGATATAGCTTCTTTAAAAATCTTTATATTTTTACCCATTTGGGATTGCCTTTGGATCCGTGTATATAATTACTATGTAATTATGACTCTAAACACTCTTTTAAGGATCAGGACTGAAGTTTATCGTCTATGTAGGGAGTTCCTGCTTCAGGATGGGAGGTTTCACTTCCTATGTGACCTTTATATGTTTAAGATGATAGGATTTGTTTTCATTTTAGGGATGGTCATGTTGGTTCTTTTTCATTATTTTTTACATTTCTATCATCTTAGGGTGAGATTTACATCACAAAATGGTGGAGAGTTCATTCACATGGGTGAATGAGATGTCCAGGTTAGTAGAGCTAGACCTGATAATTGTGTGTTAGGTGGGATGACAATCATGATTATGATTTTATGTCAGTATAATTATGGGACACATTAGATTGACTTCACTCCCGTGGTTGATCATTTTTGGGATGCCTCCGAGAAGAGTTATCTAGATTACCTCCATTGAGGGAGGTAGAGTTATCTATCATGCTAGTTTTAGGAGCTACATTGGTATCCATTCCTCCTAATAAGATGGCTATGAAAGAGTTTTAATACCTCAAGAGAAAGCTAGATGATTTAGAGGAAAAACATTTCATATGAACCCATTCTTTTCTATGGGTTTGGCTGGTCCTTCTTTAAAAAAGAATATGGTACCCTTACTCTATATGTTTATTACAAAAAATTGAACCATTTTATGGTTAATAACTGATATCCTTTTCCATGGATAGATGAACTCTTGGACCAACTCTGAGGATCTCCGGTCTTCTCAAAGACTGATTTAAGATTTATTTACCATCATGTGCTTATTAGATCATCATATATACCTCTCACACCCCTCAAGAGCATATATGGTCTATATGAGTATTTGGTTGTATTGTTATTTGTCACGAACATTCTAGTGGTCTTCGTGGATCAAATTTACGAAGTGTTCCAACCTCACATCGATTCGTTTTTTGTGGATTTAATGGATGATATCATGCTATATTTTCACAATTTACATGACCATTTCAATGACCATTATATAATTTTGAATACTCTATGATATAATCAATAAAATGATATGCCGAAAAAATTCCACAACTAGTTGGATTTGATTTAATTCATGTGTCACGTCATCTCATATACATGAGTATCAGTGGATCCAAAGAAGGTGGAATTTGTAGTTACTTTGGATAATCATCTGAATGTATTTAAGTTATGTAGTTTCTTAAGGATGGATGGTTACTATAGTCATTTCATATATGACATATCATCCTTAACAGCACGGTTGACTAGCATGACTAAAAATGTTTTCAATTATTATTTTTCTGATTAATGCGATAATACCTTTCTGATGTTGAAATTGAGATTGAGTTCATCCCAGAAATTGATTGTTCATGTGGAAAGAAGAAGTTACACTATTTACTATGAGGTAACAGTTATTGGGTTGGGATTAGTTCTTATATAGGGGTATCATGTCATCGCATACAGGTCACAATAGTTGAGGTCATACGAGAAGAATTACCTAATGCATGATCTCATATTTGTAACACTTGTTCAAACATTGTGAAGTTGGACAAATTACATAAATGGATATAATTTTTTAGTGTACATAGACCACAAAACGCTCAAGTATATATTTACATAGACTAATTTTATCCTAAGGTAGAAAAATTGGATTCATTAACTACAATGTTTTGACTTGGATATTTCCTAAAGACCTAATAAATGCATTGTATTGGCCAATGAACTGAGAATGAAGAGTTAAATACAATTAGTGCAGTTGGACAATGAAGGTTGGAAGCTTAAAGATTTCTTCTCTATGATTCTTTTGGATGATTATGATATTTTGGAACATACATTTTTATCATCTTTATATATTACCTCTACCCATTAATATTGATTTAGGATGAAGTAGATATCACATTCTGATGTCTTACATCTATGGGAGAGTGTAGAATATGTACACCGTCCTCCAATTTAGGTGGTTGTCAAGGATGAGATCATGAGAGTATGTGGTCACATATGGGTCTCTTATGACATGAATGAAGTGCTGATGTGGGATTTTCATGATTTAGATTTTGATGTGAATCTAGGTGTCACCCTGACGTATTGATACATATATCATTAGTATTTTTGGTCGACAATAAATGGATATGTAGATGTTTTTTAATGAGATGTTCTACATGTCAGTAGGTGAAGGTGGAACAACAGTGACTAGAAAGTCATTAACATCAGTTGTTCATTCCCAATTTGATTTGGAAGGACGTCATAATGGATCCCATGAAAGGATTACCAAGGTCACAATAAGGTAATGATTTTTTATGGGATGTTATTGGTGGGATCATGAAGGTTTTTCTTTTCATTCTAATCAAAGAAACCATCATTGTTGATGAGATTTGGGTTTTTTATATCTGTGAAATTATATGATTTCATGGGGTCCAACATTATTTCATTTTTTATATGGATTCTTATTTTACTTATTGATTCTCAAAAGAGAAATTGATAGCAACTGGAAATTGGGTGCATTTGAGCATGGAATACCACACCTAGTTAAATTTCTAGTCAAATAACAATATATTGGTTATTGATTTATCCTACTATAATATTTTTCATGGTATTATTTTGATGTAACCATATGCGGTTTTGTAGGGTATTCTATGTTGATCACCCCTGTGTTGGATAGAGACAGGATTGGTAGCTATGCTGGAACCTCACCTTTCCCTAGATTCCATAGAATGGGTTCTATTGATTTAGAAAAGGATGGATACTACACAGTCTTGTTAAAAATATTACACGCATGTCCAAATATTAAAAACAGAGTTTGAGGTCATGGATCATATTTTCTTATGTGTTTCATTGAGGCTAGGATAGATGAGGATTTAGAGGTAGGTAAATCATTCACCAAGGAATGTTGGGACAGTTGATATTTGGGAGGGGGAAGATCTGGTAGCCTATCAGTTGAAGTTACATCAGAGTTACTCGGAGATGAACTATGTCGTCATTGTTTCTCATCTGTGATGCAACTATTTAGAACCATATCATGCCCTTAGGTGAGAAGAATTGGAGTTATAGGTAGTTTCTTCCTTCGATCATAATCTTATATGAATTGTGCATTGTAGAATCATTGATCTATAAGGACAGTTATATCCTTTAGCATGGGAGTAATGGCAGCATAAACTTATGTAAAACAATACCGTGGAGAGGTAGGTTGATGTACAATTGTAGTGGCAGGAGTTATTCTCGAATCATGATTAGCCACCCTTAGAAGGTTAGCTCAGAAAAAAAATTCATTAATTGAAGTATATTGTAAGAAACTTGTTCCTTTTTTGGTAAGTTTTACTCATTTATATTAATTCTTATTTTAATATATTAAAATGGCTTCTGTGAGTTCCCATTGATGTCACAGAGGTCTCGATTGTGTATGAGGCTATTCTGGAACCTTGACCCCTGGTTTATAATGATAAAAGAGGCCGTACAGTTTGACAAAACATGTGATAGATTCCACAAAACCATTCATCCATGTCTACATTTATTGAAGACTTTGATAATGGGTTTTAGCATGATTTTCACATTTTTTATAAACCATAAAGGGTAATTGTGTGGGTTCCCTATGATCTATAGTAAACCATGAACATTTTCTGTAGGGTATGATAAACTGTTCATGTAAATCATATGGCCCTATAATTTTATGAATTTATAAAATATCAATTAAATAAAAATACATCTAAAACCTAACATTATGTTATTTTCACCCCCACCCCCATATAGAATCTCCCCCATTGGAAATCTCCCACCATTTACATAACTTTTATTTCACATCTATAGGTTGTTCAGACTCACATTCGATCATGGTTCATATCCATTATTCTATAACGGTAAGGCCTTAATTCCTTTTTATCCTTTCTTGATTAATTTGTATATTGGATTCACTTTTTGGGTTTAGGATCATATGACCTAATTTATAGTTCTTCATCAGTTCTTAATATTTCATCCAAATTGGGAATAATCAGGGCTTGATATCGGATGAGATATCTAGCACAAATCTAGGGTAGGTGGTCTCATGCATTTCATTGATTGTCTTGAAGATGGTATATGTTAGGGTGTCACAAAACCACTTTTTGGGCATCACCTTAAATGAAATTGAACACTATTTTAGCCTATCAGGGTTTAAGTAATTTAATATTCATGTTCATTCATTTTATATGTGGCACACAATGAATAAGAACCACCCCAAGGGTGATTTTGCATGAATTGACAATTATGACTAGATTCCAAATACACTCCTTTGAGGTGTTCCTTTTCCCATTCATGGGTTATTAAAAATAGAATTTTTTATATGCGTTTTTGAAATTTTATTATATTATATTTTTATTGGTTGAAGGGTATGTCATTGTTGACTTTTCCCTTGACCGATGGATGCCATTGCAGGTTTAAACATGCTTTACTTAAATTTTTTTTCCCTTGTGAGTAATGTAAAGTCTATGACTTGAAATAACTTAATTGGATATAATAACTGGAATTAATTCATTTAACTTTTGATTTATATTATAATTAAGCCATGTGATAAAAATATAGTCTTGTTTGGCTTGTTTTTTAAACATTTCTATAAGAGTATTTGAATGTCCCTTGAGTTACTAGCCCATATGAGCTATTTTGATACCATGATACGTAATAGATTTATTATGAATGGATAATTCATTATCTTGATATTCCCATATGATTTAATTAATGTTTACGCCATTTAATACATTTTTCTTTATGTAATTATAATTACATGAATTTATCCCATGTGAGTAAATGAAAGGCAAATCCCATTAGGTTGGTACTTTCTTGAGTCACCCATTTAAGGTGAGTTATATTTAATTCCTTTGGTTTTGACCATAACATGACATATTAATCGCTTAAATGATAAATAACCTAGGGGGATACATCGACTAAAATTAGAATTCCATGGATGACTTGATGTGAATATTAAGCTTAGTACCTTGAGTGATATAAGGAATAACATTACAATGTCATGGACAGACTCCATGGTTAATGTGATATTGTCATGAGTGATAAATGGTTCTAAATGAGAGATTACATGGATGAAATCGTTGTTACTAGAAAAGATTGTTGAGTGATACATAAAATCCAAATAGACTTCCTAGGATGGACTCAAAAGGAATTGATTATATGTTGTGGTTGATACATGGGGTTTCCTTAGATGACCTCCAAGGATGGACAAATATAACCTGGACTACATAACTCTCTAGAGAAATGCAGTGGTTCATGAGAAGTTCACCATGGTTGGGCTCGCAGGGTGTTGGATGAATACACAAGGAGTGATACTTATTTTATAAATTAAGAAAGTCATGGAATGACTGAAGTTGTAAATGTATTAAGTGAAATGAAATGACTAATTAGATGCTTCGAAGGCAAATTGTAAGATTAGCGGCGGTCATAATTTTTATTTATTACATTCACATTAAAGATATTTATTACGCTACTAGTTATACAATGGATTCAGAGCTTATTTTGGATCTCAAGCCTTATAAATTTAAATGTAATTGAAATGGTAAATGAATGTAAATTAAAATTACTGCTTGTAGGTTGATTACTTTGGATTTATTCTTTACATACTACATTTCTTATTACACACTTCCTACTATATAAATTCACTGACTGATTGGCTTAGACCTTGGGTGGCTTCAAATTGGGATTTACTCTCACGACATGTTTAGGTAATCTTTTGGACCATACAAGATTATATTATTATGGGTGTCGATAATAGAAAGCACATTCCTAAAGGTTATTGATATGATGCATAACATTAACAGATAATCAGACCATGCTGAGGCTTGTGATGTGTCTGGTATTATTTTTTCCCTTTCTTAAAATTTTCATATGGGTTGTACATCTTCCTTGTATTCATGTTTTGGTTGTTTGAATAGAAACATGAGACATGTAACATCATCCTTCATATGATATGACTTGGGGATAATTTATACAATCAGTATTCAATATTAAATTCTTTAATATGGTTTATTCCTTTTGATAAATGAGTCTAATATTGACATCTAATTCCATACACTATGGTAATGAGATAATCCCCCCCATAGACTCACCAAGGACCTTAATACTAGTACGCAACCTCTGCCATTTGGGGAAATCTATCTGAGGCCATGTGACCCAGTAGTCTCTAGGAACCATTTAGGTGCATCTAGGTTTCAGATGTCACAAAATATTTTTGGTATGGAACTTCAAAAACTTATTTATCATCTATACATTGATTATTAGTTGGATATAAGTGAAGATTAAATCATTTGAATGGAAAAAGTGTTATTTTTACAAAAAATATTTTTATACTCATAATTTATTATTAAAATAGATAATTAAAATATAATAATTAATGACTTATTTTCATGTATTGTATAAATAATATCTTAAATAAATTAAATTATAATTCAATTAATTATTTTTACTAGGAATTGAAGGAGAATAAAATCAGTTTTATGATAAAAATGATTTACCTCTAAAAATGTGATAACAAAATATTGTATGGATATTAGAATTATTTTCATCCAAATATAAGAATTAAATCATGAAAAATCGTTTCTTTGTTTGAAATCATCATAATTAATAGTAGGTTATAAAATCAACTAAATTTTTTCTTATAAGGAATAGTTACCAAGGAAACCAATTATTACCACATTACAGATTAAATGGGTAAAAAGATGGTTTCACCTAGGTAATAATGTTTAAAAAATGACATAACATTTTCTATAACATGATTAAGTGCACATCTTTCAACATTACCCATCACTTAATTGAATATTTTGAAATTTGAAGTAACTTTCCGAAGAGATTGTTAGTATTAGTTTTTTATATTAGTATAAATAACATATTTTCCACCCACCTATCTGATAAAAGAGAATATTCTATTATCA
Source organism: Viscum album (assembly GCA_963277665.1). Taxonomy (NCBI): domain Eukaryota; kingdom Viridiplantae; phylum Streptophyta; class Magnoliopsida; order Santalales; family Viscaceae; genus Viscum; species Viscum album. The sequence goes on from OY728145.1 coordinate 1,900,097,263, forward strand.
CTTATCTATACCACTTGATCAAATTATCATTTTCATGATCATCCTTGAATACTCTCCCAATATCATTATATGTGACTAAAATGTTTTTATATCTCCCAAAAAGAACTATCCATGAAGAAATAATGTTTTTTTCTAAGGAATATACTAGAATAATAAAAATATTTTCTACTTTATATCTATTTGTAAATGATAACATCATTCATCAATAATAAAAACCATGGTGACAAGAGTTAAATTCCTGATATCGCCAATGGGATTTTATGGGTAGTGATATAAGAGGTGTTGTAGGTAGGTGATGAAGTAGGATGTTAGTGATGCATGATGATGTTGGTATACTAGCAAGGGATGTGTAATATAGGCATAAAAGAAGACCAAGTTACATGGTGAAAAAAGTTGGACCCCTATTATATGTAATGTACTTTCATGAACGTATGAATTCCAGAAATTATTTAAAATAATGTTTCTACCAGGAAGGTTATCCATGGAGACTTTATAGATATCTTCATAACATGTAGATGTGTGGTTGTTTCATGGAAATTGTACCCAAAATAATAAATTTATTATTATATAATTAAAATTTTTGGAGGTGATTTATTATTTAATGTTCCATCATCCCGTCCATTAGTATTATGAAGCATCGTTTATTCATACGTACAAACTCTAATCCCTCTAATATGATGTAAGTCATTTTCCATAACCACATTATATATAATTTTGTAAAATTTTATGTAATTAATAAATTTTATATTTCTCGCATAAATATGGTTACTGAGATGTGGTAAAAAAAACCAAAGTGAATGGAATGGATTATTCCAGCAAATGTATTCTTGCAAAAACAATCAATTTTTCACCGAAATGTTCATATTAATAATGAATTGTTAATAAATGGTAATTAGTTATTATAGTGGAATAAAATTTAGTAATATATGTATAAATATGGTTCTATAATTGACATATAATAAATCCAAATTTATTACACTAACGTTTTTAATTTTTATGAAGAAGTACTTTATGTAAGGGTTTTGCATCTTAATATTGATTAATTGAGTTATTTTTATTTATATTCGCCAATATTTGTTAATAATGTGTATATAATTCATTTTTTATATTTTAGTGATTATTTTTTCTTTATTTGTACAATTCCTTTATTGAATACCCATAATTCATTTTTAATTTATTTAATTTTAGTTTTATCATTTAAATGTAATTCTTCCTACACTTACACAATTTATGAATTATTTACACATACAAAAATGAAAAGGTTGTGTTACCCTAATATAAGGTCATGATAATAACTCTAGATCAAAATTTTCAGCCACTCACAGGATTATGCTACATTCTGTTAAAATTTTATGACACTAGTTTAGATCTACTATTTCATGATGAGAAATTCTTCAACCAGCTCACCCATGCTACAGTCGGTTCACTTATGTGATATTTAGTAAAAATATTGTTCCATAAGAATGTTTTAATACCACTAGTGTAGAGTTTATTTAGGGAAAGAAACATTTTTATTCATTTAGTTGAATTATCCAATGATTGATAAGAACTATATACTTCCATGTAAGTTCTACTACCAATAGTCTAGATATTCTCATACATATTCAAGCACGTTACCACTAGAATTATTATAAATATATAATCTCTAGTTTATACCTACTAAAACTTGTAGTGACCCACTTCCACCATAATTAATCTACTAAAACCAGTTTTCCACTACTACCATCAGTCATAATATGCTACCAGGTATAGAAGTTATTTCCTCTTTCTAAAGACTTACTATGGTAGCTCTTTAAAATTAAATTCCAATACAATATTCCAATTGATAAAATATGAAACGTAATTTATTTCATATATATGATAATGTATTATTAGTTAATATTAAATGGACCCTAAAATTCATTGAAGAAAAATAATGGAATTTATATATTTTCTATGAGTATAAGGATTCAATTTATTTTATTATATTCTTATAGTGGATAACTTGATGTTCTGAAAATATATATATCAAAAGACCCAATTATTTAAAAAAAACCAATTACATTCTCCTACTAACTGTCTAATAATGATACATTTTTTCTATTGAAAATATATATTAGTTTGTAGTGTAGTAAATAACACAACATTTTTCTGAAAATAATGACATTTAATGTCATCTTGATGTGAAATCAAGTATATATAATGAAAAAAACCAGATTAATATGATATTTTACAATCATATACTTCTTTATTTGAGAAATAAAATGAAAAATTCATTTTATTACAGATTATTTCTTGTTTTTTTGGGTATATTTATATTCATTTTGTGTTTGTTTCAACTTTTGTTTATTGATAACTATATATGATACATTACAGGATATTAATTTAATTATCTAATCAAATTTCATTTTTAATAGCTATTAAATTTATTAATATTGAAGATGATATGTATTTAATATACTCCCTTGTATAATTTTTTCTTTTAAAAACTAATACAGGTTACACGTCAACTTTATTTTTCTGTTAAACATGATTAAAAGCAAGTGAATTTTAATTGTAGAGGATTATGTGTCAGCCTAAGACTAAATGTATTTTTCATATTTATAATATTTATTATCTATATTCAGTAGTGTGTTTCAAAAAAAACTAATATATTCCTCATGTCATAGTTAAAGATGACACATTTATATTTACTTTTAATTACAGTAATATATAATTTTTAAATACTACTTTATTTCATTCAAAAGATAAATATATTTTGAATAAAATTTTAATTTTTATTGTGATTGATCCCCTAAGAAATATTCTTAAATGTTCAGTTATACAATTATATTATTTTATTTAGCTGTTGAATTTTATTTATTGATGTAATTTTTATTAAATAGGTTTAAAACTAAAATTTTATTAGAAACAAAATTCCACACCTCTTGAGTACTCCACTATTTCTAAAATTTGGTATCAAAGTATATTGTACCTTCCCTTTCCTTATATTTGATCTTGAACATGTTCTATTAAGATCTATTTAATTTATATTTATTTATAATTTTTTATTGTGAATTCTAATTTATATGGTTATGCTTACAATATACATCCAAAATCTAATGGTACTACATATAGATAGTGGAATGAAAAAAACAAGTTTTAAGAGAATGAATTTTTTCATTTGGGTATCCATTGAGATCATATTGAATAACCTAAAACTACTTGGAAGGAATGTAAAGGTACAACTAAATTTACTTATGAATCAAATTTCAAATCCATGAAATCCCTTATTTTGAGCATTAGGAGGGATCAATAAAATTGGATATATTCTTAAGATACTTATTATCATGTTTGGGATACACTTTCCATGACTCAAGAACAAAGATTAAATGTTACATAAATGCGTTTAAAGAAATATAATACAAGTATGATGAATTAAAAATTAATCCTAATGAATAACCCCCTAAAATTAGTCCAATGTTCAATGAGATCATGAATAATAAGCTCACACATGGAAAAAGATTGATATAAAAACAACTGTGTTATGGGTCAAAATATTTCTACCATATTGCTGGATAGGTACTCTAGTCTCCATTTAAGAGTCATGTGATATCATCAAACTATGATTCAATTACCTAATTGGAATGCTGGTCAAAAATGAAGAAGAGATTAAAGCCAAAAAAGGAAATGATGAATTAAAACTAAATTGTGTTTTCTTTAGGGAATCAAAATCAAAATCCAAGAATGTTCTCCAACTAAATAGCACACATTAAATTGAATTTGATAAAGGTAGTGATAAAGTTATTTCATTGCAATACAGATTATTTAGGAAGTTCTTTAAAAATAATCAATGAATTATTACATAAAATAATTGTGTAAAGTACGCGAAAAATAAAAATTAGAGGAAATATTGGAAAATTATGAATCTTATAACAAGGTTATGTACTATTAACATAAAGGAAAAGAACATATAATACTTTTCTTTCTGAGTCTCATGTTTATGAAAAGGTATCATGATAAAGAAAAAATAACAAACAAAGAAAGTATGGACACTTTGAGTCCATAATAATATCTATACAGTTTCTTAGATTCGTTCTAATATGGTCTGACTAAAAATATAATTTATTCCTTATGGGTATATCTTCTGAGGTAACATCTACATCTCATTCTCACAGATATAATGTCCTTATGTTTTCAAATGAGGAGTTTAAAGAATATTTTTTTGTTATAAATGATACCTTGAATGAGTAAAAAGATAAATATAAATAATTGAAAATGAATAAACATTAATCTGCTGTAGATAAATATCATCTTTACAAACAAAAAGAAAGTAATAAGAAAATAAAGAAAACACTAGACTGAAATTGTTAATTTAATAACATAAAAATGATTTGGATTATTGTTTTGATATCATAAAAACATTTAATATCATTATGCTTTCAAAAATATTTCAAAATACAAAATTTCAACTCGCTATACATTTAGACATCCAGTGAAGATGTATAAAAATTATTTCACTCAAATATTAAAAACAAACTTATATTTATAGGTAACCTAGATGTTTTCTAAATAACTCTAAATTATTTTTCCCTGATAATGATTTTATAGAGAAATATTTTTTTAACTTATAAAAAACCATTGAAACAAATATGTAATATAATGGGGTTATTGGTTAACATCTCTAATAACATGAAAATATAGTTTCAAAAGTCATGTAAATGTTTATTATATTTGGGAAGAATATTTGGAAAGACACCACAAAAATATTTTGAATTTATATATTGGATGTTTCATAAAATTGAAAAGAGACTATTTAGGATTCAAAACTATTATAAAAGTTGATGTTAGACATGTTACCTTTAATGAAAATATGAATTTAATGATTATGATAATTTAAAAAATTGTAAATAGTAAATAATTCTTTATTTATATAGATTTATTGCTTAATGATTTAATATATATCCTTTTTAGTATTTTTTTTGTGATGGTGGTTTTAATGTAAAATTTTTAAATATTAATTATAATAGTTATCATTCCAAGCATGATTTATTATTTACAATATTATGAAAATATAATACCTATGAATATGTTTTAAATCATTATTTTATAATTAAAATATTATTTATGATCATTCTGTATTGAATATTGCTTGTGGAATAGGATAATGTTCCACTGAAATATATATACTCATAAAAAATCTAAATAAATATATTTTATTGAATTATATCCCTAAGCTTGATATCTTGAAACCAAATTTATGAAATCTTCTCAATAATAGGATTCTACACTATATTTATTTCTTACCAATAAAAATCGTTGTCTACCTATCAGCTAAATGAATTGGTTCATAATAATTTTTTTGTATAATGTTAATTTTATAGTTTAGAATAAAAAAATTATTCTTATCTTATCATTTAAGAGAACTCATGATATAATTGGATATTTTCTCTTTCTCAGTAATGTATAGATCCTACTACTTTTTCCATATATAAAAATCATTAGAGAGCCTTAGTGGATTGACTATCAAAACCCTAAGAAGTGATCATGGATAACAGTTTTATCATCAAGATTTTGAATCACTATACTAAAATTTTTGATATACTCAAAACTTTTCTATACCTATAACATGTAGACAAATGGGGTTGTCAGTTAGATAAATAATACTCTTTAATAAATTTCTCAAACTATACAAATTGAATATTACATACCAATATCTTTTTGGGGTAAATATATTAATAAATATAGTTATATAACTTATTTATTTATTATCATACAAATATTTAGAAGTAATCCACATGAATTATAAAATGGTAAAAACCACAAAGATAATTACTTATATTAATTTTTGGTACAAATACTATAATGTAAAAATAAATGGAAATTTAAAAAACTTGCACAAAAAATATATGAATGAATTTTTCATAGATATTGAACCACTATTATGAATTTCATATTATATAAAAATAAATATAACATTCTAGACAAATAATTTCAAGTAACTTTTAATAAGATAGATCAATATTAACTCAAACATTCTATTAAAAATATGAGAATGATATGTCAAAAAAGAGTAGCAATAATACCGATATATATTTTTCTCTTTCAGCTAATTGAAATAATATATAACCCTTTATATATCATCAATTCCTTTATAAAAAATAACACTTTGAATAACTTTTAACTTTTTTCCTCAGAACCAATATACCCCTCAAAAACCATCCCATAGATGTTATTTTAGTATAGCTGGTTAGAGGAACTGAAACTCAATCTGTGCTAACAAAATCGGTTTAAAAGCAAGATTTTTTATCATAAATTTATCATATAAACATTAATTAATTATTCAATGATGAATACATTGTAATGGATATGGAATAATAATTAAATAACATTCAATGAAATATTGTTTTTAAATTTTTTAAAATAGTAAAGTTATAAATAACTATTGAAACTAATCAGATATATATAAATATGTTTGATGGATCAGAAATTTTTATGAGAATGAAAAATGGATCAATTATAAAAATATATATTTATATAGATGATATTGGGTATGAAGAATTTTTTTTAATAGTAGAAATACATGAATAAATTAGAATACATCTTTTATATGAAGCTCATCTAAATTAAAAATTATATCAGATAGATGATAATATTTCATTCATTAATTATTATGTTGATGAGTGTGTTTTGGATGAACAACCCTAGGATTTTAAAATCTTCCAATTCCAAATCATTAACTAAACAACATAATGGTTTAAAATAGGATCAAAGAGTTTGGCCTGAAAGGAAGAACACGTTCATTTTTTCAAATAGTTTTTCAAAAGTTATTGTTGATGAAAATCTATTAAAAAAACAAATTCAAATGATTCTTTATTAGTCTACATTTTTGTTAACTATAATATTATCGATTCCCATGAACTCTCATATGAATTATATTTTCTAAAATTATGAAAAATTATTTTTCATATTTTTTTAATCGGTTAGTTTAAATTATTTCTTATTTTTAAAAATTTTCTATAAAATTTGGAATCATTTTAATTCAGAAAAAAATACACAAAGGATCCAAAAAATATTTTATCTTGGATAAATATAAAACAAGTGATACTTCATTGAGTTCCACCTATAAATTTGATTTTGATGTGTCTAGAAAACCAATTGACATAAAAATTTACATATTTATGATAGAGAGTTCAATTAAAATCTATTTACATAGATATTATGTTTAGTGTCTATATGTGTGCCCATTTTTAGGAAAACAAAAAAATATTATTTATATATTATAAAATGTATATATATATACCTATGATATATAATTAATTCTGATCTATTCTACATTATAAGATATGAATTTTAATTTTCCAATTATTTTGAAAATGTTATTTGTGGTTGTATTTTAGATAGAAAAGAATATATGGAACGTTTTATCTTTTCGGAATGAAAATAGTATCAGGGTGTAGTGAGATATAGAAATATATTTCAATCTTCATTGCTAAAACTAAGTACAAACCAATAGGAAGTTTTTTACATAGATTATATGGTTGAAACACACATTTGTAGAATATTGATATGAGATTAGAAAAATCCAAATAGATTTTCACCATTAAAATTCATTTAAAATTTATATAGATCATATGTCTCGCTATAGGGAAAATCACTTAGATATTGGACATCACTTTTATATATAATATTTTCAAAAGGTGATATAAATATTTAATCCATTCGAAAAAAGCACCATCTTTCTAGAATTAATAAAAATCCAATATATTTTTATAGAGAATGAAATATTATAAATCATCATGGAAAGATTAATTTCTATGAATAATTAATATTATAAATTTAATTTTGATATAGTTATGTCACATTGAATACATGCCTTCTATGTACTATAATTATAATGATTCCATTTTTAAATACCCCCTGGTTTTAACCAGTGCATGACACTTCCCTATACAACCATTGCATAATACTTTTTGAGTGCTACCATCTATTACTATTGGTATCCTACTACAGTTTTATTTTACCGCTAATATGGACACGATATTTTATAAACAATCAATTTTATTTAATATAAATTTTAAATCAATTGTTTTGCTCATATTTGAAATTGTTTTTTGATGGTAACGTTAAAATCCAAATTTATAAACATCCCACTATGTAACCAGAATTGAAATTTTCTCAAATTCACTACTTGGAACATATTCTTATATTCTCTCTATAACTACTACCATTGAACTTTAAACATCAATACTCGTGATTTTGATGCAATGGTGATAGATAAAGAATGTTCTTAGATCTATATATGAGTCTCACCCTATAATGAAATTAACACAAAAGTCCATTCGACCTATCAGTCTCTGAGATCCTATTATTATGTAGCAAGTATTTATCAAAAAAAATTATTTTGATGATTTATGAATCGATTATAGTATGTCACATGTTTGTTTTGTATTTTAATAAATATTATATTATAACTGGTTTTCAATAAATAAGAGACATTTAAATCTAAGATTGTTTTGGGATTTTAATCATTATATATATTTTTATTTTGGATATAATTAAGATTTAATTAGGATGTATGTAGATATAATGGATCTACATTTATAGATGAAGAATTGGTTTATTTTCTTATGAGTTCATAAATAGTGAATCAATTAAGAGTATAAAGTCTTATATTTCACTGACTGTTCATATTCATTCATTGATGTTTCCCTTTAAGAACATACAATTGATGTTACTATGATAATACTACAAACATTTGAAATTAATGGAGAATATTGGGAAATTTTAATATTAATCAAATATATGATGTATCCTAGGAAAGAGGATTCAAATTTGATCAGTTAAGAGTATTTTTTGTTTATTTTTATTTTAGGAGAATAAGGGATAAATAAATATATGTATATTTATTTGGGCTCGCGTGATAGATTTATATAAACCAATGTCATTGTAAAATTATATATTCACCAAAATAGATTATTTTCATGTTCTAATAAATAGTACTTGTTGATGAAGAAAATTTATGGGTGACTTAGTGTAGTGATTTTTTTTATAAAAAAATAACCTAAAAGAGATTCAAAGTCAATTGGAATTCATGATTGCTAAAATTGGAAATGCTTCATGAAAGATTATATGAAAAGTTCAGTCCAGTGAACAACCCATGTAGACCAACAGATTTGGTATGTCTCATATTTGAGAAATTTGAGATATTAGATTATTCTTTTAAGGAATAAGTCCTTAAATACAGTGATGAATTTTAGGATGAAGATATATATAACGATCATTATTCCATTGAAATTTATTTTGAAGCATGGAATGGTCCCGATTAAGTTAGGTGACCAAATATCTCATATAGGCCACTAGATATCCTCATTATAAACCCTCTCTATAATGATTTTTTAACGGTGATAACGGGGAAGCTAACAGAAAAATTTAAATTGGTGATTCTTTGTAGGATTCCACATTAGAGATCCACGAAGTCGTCATTATATTATCTGATGAATCCTCTTCTGATGTTAATGGTAAATATATAGAGGAATAATCCAAAAAACTATTAATTATTTCTAGTTTTGGTAAAACTTCAAGGGGAGACTATGATATTGACACCTATATTATATAACAGAACAATGCTGTTGGAATCCCAATAGAGATAGATTAAATAGATGCAGATGATGAGTAAACACCTTCTTTATTGGATAATACTCATGAATCATCTTTTCATGGGATGAAATACTCTGATGTAGATTATGATGATGGTGGTGAAGTTATTCCATAGGATTATGGTTGACCTTCCATTAATAATTATCTTATGGATCTTGGGGGATCATTAGTGTATAGGATAGACCGTGTAGATATTTTAGAGCCTTCCTTATATGATACCTTCTTGATATATTGGAAAATTTTATGAATATCTAGTACCTGATTAGGAAACATTTCATTATTATATACCTTTAAATAGATAGGATAGAACCTTACCTCCCACTACTTCTGATTAGACAATTTACCAGACTGTAGTTGATATATAATCTATTGAGGAATATATATTGTGTGATTATAGTTTTTTCCAAGATATTCTATCTTTCAGGACATGTATCCAATAGAAGATGATATTTCCATTATTGTACAATTTTTGGTCACACGTCTCCAATATAAACCATTTTTTAGAAAGTAAAATTTGATATTGCAAGAAAAGAAGTTGTTTGAGCATTTTTTTACTATACTTTCGAATATGAAATACATGAGCATAGGCCAGATGTACTGTGTTTTTGTTTATTCAACTGAAGGATACACTTATGTACACTCTACATTTTATGATGTGCTGATTAGAACTATTTTTAGTGAATAACTATAGAGTGTGTTGATTAATACATATTATTATCACTAGGATGGGCATAAATAGATTAGATCTCATAGTCATAATATCTATAAGCTAGATAGAGAACTTTTTAAAGATCCTGATTTGACATGGAAACAATTTCAAAAGACACAGTGTAAGAAACTTCTATATATTCTATCCAAAAAATAAAAAAAATCATTTCAGGTTATTTTTTATGAGGATAAGGTTTCCTCTATATATCAGGGTTTTTAAGGAACATGCGACGTAGTTCAATAATTTATTCCCTTTAGTATAGCTTTTTTTGAATAGAATGTTTATTTCATCATCTGTATGGATCATTGTGGTAGGATCGTCTCTGAATTATTATATCTTACCAAGCCTTTCCTATACATATCAAGGAAGGAAGTCATTGAACCCCCTTACATAAATACGCTTTCATTAGTTTTTTTACCTATTTTAGTAACTCTTTAGATTACATTCACTATAGCTGGTATATTGGACATAGACCCATTGAGGTTGTGAGGAATCCAATAATGACTCTTACTTAGAATTGATTTTGTTTTTTCTTTAAATTTTATATATTGCTGTAATTATTTGACATTGATGTTAATGAAAAACCAATACCCTTTATTAATTTATAATAAATATGAGACATTTTATCTTCTACCATGGTTTTTCAATATCATAATTCGGGATAAAATAATGTGTGTGACAAATAATGTGGATTGAGAATTCTTATGGAATATTATATTTATTTCAGTTTATGCTATAGTTATATGTGTTATTATAATTTTTTTAGGATATTAATGATTCCTTTAAAAAAAAAATTCTCAATTCCAGTTTAAATAAGGATTTTATATCATCAAAATGGGGAGATTATTTTCCCCCTCCATAAATCCCATCATTTAATACTCACTAGTCATGTTTCCTTTATTAATGTTTTTGTTTATAGTTTCTGTAACATTATTATAACCATAAAGGAAAATTTTAAAAAAAAACACTACACAAGATATGAAAATTTAATCGTACCCTTACATAATTCCAAGATTATACTACTAGTTCACAACGTTGACCCCTCAAAGGATCACACTAAATCAGTTCAAATTTTATGCAACTAGCTAAAATATATCACCATCAAAAGAGATTTCATATTTCTAAACCCATCATGTTTCAACCACATTTATTGTTTGACAATTTGTTCAAATATTTTACCATTGTCAAAGAATTCTAACCTAGTACAGTGTTTTCACAACCCTAACAAGTGTGAAACTGCTAGTTAGATCTTCCAACCCTTAGTAGAAGCTTCATATTTTTTGGGTGGTTCCTCAACAACTAGTTTAGATATACTATTGCTAGTCAAAGATCTATACTACCAAGAATTTCCAACTTCCTTATTAGATTTCATATACCATTATGTAAATCCACCACATCTTGTGAATATCTAGTAATGTCAGTCTAAACATGATATCACGATAAGTATCTACTATCTCTAATTGATGTCTTATTATTTTAGCTCTATGGAATTTAGATTAAACTTATTCAACCATCATCTTATTTTTGTAATTTAACATAATTCATTTATATGAGGAATTATAAATTATTAGTCACCTATTAATCCGCATAAAATTAAAATTCAATGAGTTAATTTCTATATTAAAAGTTTGTGGAGGTTTTATATTGTTTTATTATAATACTACAATTAATAGAGTGATGCGTAAAAATCTATAATCTGAAGAAATCCCCAACCATTATGGTCTGTCAGTTATATTCTCCAGCTAACTAGAGGATTGTGGATCATTGGTCCCACTAAAAATAAACGGGATTGTCTAATTATACAAATGATTCTCTTTTTATTTTAAAAAATTATAATTTTTTAAGCCATATCAATGTGACATCCCAGATAGATATAATGACAATCCAAAAGAATAAGAATGTTATTCTTGATTATATCATTACCAAATAAAGAAGGAGTAAAGTCAAAAAAATATCTACCTATTTATTTCATCATAGGTATTTTATTACCATTCATATTGTTCTTGTTGTAGTGGTATATTATTTGATAATGATATCTTATATAGTATTGGAGAGAAGTTTCATAATATCTTTATGTAAATTTAATAATTTATAACCCAATAAATTAATATTAAAGAGTTCGTTCGTATCATGGACTCCTTGTTTATAGTTATATATAAAAACATGATCTACGATGACCACCAATGTTTAAAAATATTATATGCACTTGGTGACTTCCACGTTGAGAAGATTAGGTCTCATATTTATATTAAACCCCTAGTTCTTATTTATACTAAATATTCTTCATCTTCTTGTATTTTAAAAATACATGTTTAATTTTCAAAATTTATAAAGAAAAAAAATACTTTGATAGTTTTCTTTAATTAATGATCTATATATAGTGGTTGATACTATTATATTATTTTCAATGATTATTCATTTTAAAAAATTATTTTAACTATGTTTTAATCGAACCATTGAGAATCATTTATAAAATATAAAATTTTATATTTATACTATTTAATTTTACTGATCCACTTTCTAAATTAGTGGAATTTATTTATATTTTTTTTAAATAGAAATACTATTTTTTACTAAATTAACCTTCCCACCCCTCTTGAGTTCTCAAATCTAAAAAAACTGATTCTCTCTATATTTATGTTATTAAATTTTTCATTTGAACTCATTTATTTAAAGGCATCCATGATTCAAGTGTTACAAACATGGTATGGGTTTATGTAACTATATCATTTCTCCTTTACATTGTCTTTCATAAATTTCCATAGATGGAAATTATATGACACATAACCTTTATAAAAATATATTTTCATCTCATATAGATAATTCTATAATTTTATAGCAATAGTACCATTATCCTTCATTTAGTGCACTAAATGACCGTGATAATTCTTTTAAAAATAAGTTGACCAATTTTCTACCATTTTTGGTTGTCAATCATTCTCCATCATGTTCATAATCTTCAAAATATTTTTCTGAATTTTATTTTTCAATAAATATTTGGGAAATAATATTTTAACTACCCTTGATTTTCACATAAAATGATTAAAAGGAATCATTTCAATTGTTTTACTTACGTCACACTTTTGATTATTTAGAAAAGTTTGAAATTGATGTTGTCATTTAACATATAAAACAATAATATCTTCCCCAAACCATGAATTTTATTTTAGATTATGTTTCCTTTAAATAAAAATTCAAATAAAATCATTTTACCACATTTCATGGAATTTGATGTTTTTAGATATACTGAATTAAATGTATATTTTTCCAATTTTTTATGATTGTTATAATTTGATATTGAATATATTTTTTCATATGTTTCATAATTTATTAAGGTGTTATATTCTCCATTAGCTATATAATATTATGATACCATCTACTTTAATTCCATGTATATCACATGATCATGATGATTTAGAGATGATTCTTTAATTGTCTTTTCCTTCCCATTGTTAAATTTTTTAATGGTTTTAATTCAATGATATGAGGGGCCAAAATTATATATCCCAAAAATTCCTTGTTTAATAATTTATATCTAATGTTTTTATATTAAATTGAATCTACAGAAAACATATTTTAGTATTTCACAATGTCAAATATTATTTTCATTAGATTCATCCTTGACTAAGGAACAAATGCAATATGGAGTGAACACAATCCATTGTGGGAACGTTTTCAATATGATAGTGTTGTAATTGATCCATGAATAATTAATTGATTTTATATTCATATGTGTATTAAAACAAATTATTAATTATGAATAAGATATTATCTCATAGCACAATATTAATTATTTATTATTGTGCACTCTTATGAATTATGTCAACATTTATGAAAATAACCTATTCTATGTGTCTTGATTAGTTATCATTAACAAATTGGGTATGAATTACAGAAGTTATGATAGTGTAATCATAATATTATTCTTTATTTAAAACCACTTATGATTTTTTATTAATATATCATATGTTTACAATAATAGATTACTTGAGATCACAATTTATTTTGTTTCCATTTCCATCGGTTATGACGGAATATTTTATGTATTTTTTTCTATGATGGTAAATATATGATGACAATATTCGTTGATATATTGAATCTATTTTAGGAAGTAAGGTTATTATATGTGTAATATTAATAGACATTAAGGAATTATGGTTTTGGGGAATTTAATATTATGGAACGTTTTAAATATTCATCTATAAAGACGAAATATGTATTTGTATAAAGATTGTTTTACTCAAATGGTGACATAGATGTATCTACCTATTTATGGAAATTAGTCATTGAAAAAAAATTATAATATTAATGGATATTTAAAGATAAAGAATAAATTCATTTACTTTAGTAAAATTTGTGATATTTTGTTCTCATTAAATTCAATCCATGTCCAGATAAATAAATCAATAAGGCTCTATAATAGGTTCATAAATGGTTAATAACCAGACAATTCGCGGTGATATATTCCCATAAGATTCACCATGTGTATGAAAAAAGTGAAAAAATGCACCAGTAGATTGACACAACCAAGGGATATTATTGATTACACATACCCGTACTAAATGTTTTCTGTTAATGGATAGAATGAGGAGAAGTTATATTAATAAATAATATGATACCGTATTCAATGATTTTATACATAAGAAACCTAATGAAATGGGAGTTGGGATGGGAAATCATTTAGTTATTATCACCCAAACCACTCATTAAATGAATGGTATAATGAATCAAATTAACCATCAAAATTTTTAATGAAATTAACAAGAAACTATTATTACGTTTATATGGAATCATACGCCTTCATATAGGGGTTAATTCATTAAACTTATTATTTATAAAGGGACCAATATTATAGAACAAATTTTCATTATTCCCAAATAGATATTTGATCAGATGCTTAATTTAAAGGTGTATCATTTGGAAGGTGAATCTGATAAATGATGGAATGTTATATAGAATAAAAGGATGGAATAGTAAATAGACTCTATTATATTGCATACGTTAAAAAAGATATCATTTAGTAACTATTTCCCCTTAACTCCTGACACTAAAATGTTTAATAATTTATTTAACAAAAGAAAAGGGATAATAAAATAATTTCTATATATGGGGAATAATTCACCAGAATGGAGTTTTATGGTTCAAGTTTTATCATTTGTGTTGAAATAAAGTATAACTGGTTCATTATTTGATTATTACCATGTTTCCAATATTCATTGGTTATGCGATAATCTGATAGGTGGGAAGAAATATTTCCATGTACTCTCAATTATGAAGTATATAATCTAAACTTTAATTATTCTGGTGTTTTTTTGGGAGAATAATAGAATACAAGAATTTAGAAAAAGATTCCAATGATTGGATCTATGGAGGAATGAATCGTAATCATCAGTCACCCAATAAGTGGGAAATGACGAATGGGAATATTTTTTAAATGGGGGTTTTAAATGAATTATTTTTTCATAAGAATTCATTTAATAAATATAATGTTGATGTAATGTGAATAGTCTAGTCAATTAAATGAATAGAGAGTTAGCTAGAACAAATATCCCTCACACGCTCCAATACTATAATTTTATAGGGTATGTATATTATTCCAATTACGAGACAAATTTAATGGTTAATGATAACAACTACTTCCCAAAACCTCGTAAGACAGGTGGAAATGGAAAATATCATGTGATCATACCTACTAAATTGGTTCATTAAAATGATTTAATAAATGGTAAACACACTGTAAACTCTATGAATAAAAATTATCTGATTCAATTTTATATCTACCCACCCTTTTATATCTGAATGATTTTCTTAGGGTATCACATGACCACCACAATAACCTAGTATAGAGTAATTAGAAAAAAATATAATCTTTTGAAAATCATATATTATTTATATGTTGAGTCAATAAGGTTTTCCTTATGACTTTTCCATTCCTTCTTGTTTTAAAAATCACAAACACCTTATCTTAAGAAAAGTTGATTTTATAAGGAAAGTTGCTTTTATAAGAAAAATTACTTTCCCAAGAAAAATTTCTTTCTTAAGGAAAATCGCTTTTATAAGGAAAATCTCTTTTATTAGAAAAATTATCCTTATCATTTTTTTCATCCATATTTTCCTTAAGTATGAGTTTCGGATTCATTTTCACGGAATCGTTGAAACTTTGATATGAAACATTCTGTTTTTGGATCCGATTTCTAGATAAGAACTATAAGGAAGATTCATTCCGAATTACGGATATGAACTCTGACTATGTTCTATTCCAGATTTAGGATACGAATGAAGTTAGATAACGAATTCTCAATACAAATTCTAATGATCAATTCTCATTACGAATTCTGATGACGAATTCTCATTCCGAATTCTAATGAGGAATTCTCATTACGAATTCTGAAGAAGAATTCTCATTACGAATTCTGATAAATAATTCTCATTACAAATTCTGATGACGATTTCTCATTCTGAATGCCCATTCCGAATTCACTCATTAAACAGAATTTGATAATCTTTGTTTTATACACTCTGAATTAATTCAGACTCTGAAAAATTATTTTTGGTTAGAATCCGAACTTTCATTTTGCTTATGCCTTTATATTTTGACTACTCTTTATTATTTTCATTACATTTCAAACCTTCACTCCGAAGCTTTCATTCCGAACGTTTATGTTTGATTTTAAAACGTTGTCGTACATTCTGTTACACTTGTTTTGTTATAAAACGATGTCGTTTATTTTGTTATAAACTAACTGTTGTCTAGGTGACACGTATACAGGTCCTTACGATCTATAAGGAAAATATGACCGTTGGAGAAGGAGCTAACCTTACCTATAAATAGCATCTCATTTGAAAGATCTCGGCGTGGTTAAAAAGTGCTGAAAGGCTGACATATCTTCTACTCATGTGATTACATACTTGAAGTGATTTCTAGAGAGAGAGGATCTTATTAACTCTCAATGCTTTGTGCGACTCCGAATGTTGGTGATTAAATTCGAGGGATTCCGGAGATAGGAAGACATAGGTGTCGACTACCTTGAAGTTCGAGGGCTTCCTTGCTGAGGAAGACAGAGGTTGCCAACTACCTTGAAGTTGAGGGCTTGCGGGGATAGCAAGACAGAGACTCCGATCTTCGTATCGAGGGCTTACCCTAGTGTGGGTAAGACAGACTTGCTTGAAAGTATAAATCATGGGACCTTTATCCAAGGTTGTTGTATACCCTTCTCTTTGGGTTAAAAGACTTATATCTTGTTACTAGTAGTTCTACTACTTGTTTTTATTCTGCTGCTTATTGTATTTTAAGGAAATTATAACTTTCTTATACTTCCTTACATGTACTCTGATTCATTTAGATTCTATACGCTTTATGGTAGAATCTCACATTGTAATCTTTTGTTAAGTTTCAATTTCCGGCACCATATTTCCAGAACCTACTTTCAGAATCTCTTTCCAAGCTGGCATTCGGTGTTAGAGGTGTTGTGAATTTGCTTAGTTTAACTTTGTTAAATGTAGCCCTTTGCTTAAGGAAACCATAGTTATTCTTAACTAACTTTAAAGGTTCCAAAGGAATTTTTAAAGTATACAATTCACCCCCCCTCTTGTATATTGAGCATCTCGTCACTATTTCGATCCTACATTTGGTATCAGAGGTTGGAAACCTCATACTCTATACCAATTCTACATTTGGTATCAGTGCCAGGTCTCTGAAATACTTATACTCACGAATAAGTTTTTCATGCTCACTTTCTCATTCCGAACTTTACCATTCTGTTTCTCATTACGAACTTTATGATTACGAACTTTTTCTACTAACAATTTTGTGTGAAAAGTTATTTTAAGTATGGCAGGAGTCAATGTTGGATCAATTGATAATATGAATCCTACAAGACCACCAATCTTTGATGGTAATGATTATGAATACTGGAGAGATCGTATGAAGACTTTTGTTATTAATACTGGAGTAGACAACTTTGTTATGCTTACTGGTGATTATAAAATTCCTGACAAGGAAGTCAGAACTTTTACTAATCAGGAAAAGAAAGAATATCAACTCAATTATAAGGTACGCAACACTTTACTATGTTCAATGACTAGAAATATATACAGCCAAATTTCTTCTTGTGAAGCAGCTAACTGTATCTGGAAGAAGTTAGAGGTTATGCACTTTGGGACTTCTATGGTGATTGAGACTAGAAGAGCTATGCTTAGAGCTGAATATCATGGCTTCAATTTTCCTTATGGAGAACCTATCTGTAAATTTCAACAGATATTTATGACTATTGTCAACAGTCTAAAATCTATGGGAGAGAAAGTTTTAGATGATGAAGCTCTTGTGGATAAGATAATTGATATTATTCCCAATGAGTGGGAGTCCAAGAGAACAGCTATAGATGAGAACAGGAAGGTCACTCAAATTACTCTTGATGAGCTGTTTGGAACTCTTCTACAACATGAAACAAGAATGTAGAGAGATGCTGACAACATCAAGAAGAATAATGGAAATGGTACTGTTTCTTTTACAACAACATAAAATGAGATGAAAGCTAAGACTCCTGAGAGAGTAACCAAGTCCAAGTCTAAGAAAGTTATTTTCCAATCCGAATCTAGTGAGAGTGAAGTCTCAGAAAATGAACTAGAAAATCTTGCTCAAAGGATGAACAAGATAGCTGGTCAGAGAAATTTTCAATCTAAGTATAAGAAAAAGGAAAGGAAAGATAAGAAAGATGGAGAAGTTACTTGTTATGAATGCAAGAGAGCTGGACATATCAGACCAGATTGCCCTTTGCTCAAAAAGAAAGAATGGAAGGAAAGACATTCAGACAGGAACAGAAAGAAGTATTATAAAGCCAAAGCTAAGAAAGTTCTGAAAGCTAATGACACCTGGAGTGCCAGTGGTGGTGACTCTTCATATGAATCTTCTGATTATGAATCGTCAGGACAGAAGAATCTTGGTCTTATAGCCAGATTACCTATCGATAATCATTGTTTTATGGCTAAGTTACGAAATGCGGAATATTTGACCAATGTTTATTTAAATTCCAATGGTAGTAAGTATTATAACTCTTCAGATGAAGAATCTTCTTCTGATGAAGAAAATAATTTACCTACTTATGAATAAGTCTCTAGGTTTGCTGAACTTCTTGAGATTGAGAATTCCAAACTCAATAAGAAACTTGATAAGGAAAAATCTAGGAATTCTATTCTTACAAAAGAGATATCAGATCTTTCTAAAGATCTTGATAGGAAAAATGCTGATTTTGAAAGTATTTCAAAAAATCTTGAGGAAGCAAGTTCTGAGAAGAACAAACTTTCTAAAGAATTAGAAAAAGTAATTTCCATTAAAAATGTTTTCGAGCCTAACTCTAGTTCAAAAACTAATGATTTTGAGGATAAAAACTTGGTTGTAAAACTCAAGTCCGAAATTTTTTCCTTAAAGAAGTGTTTATCAAACATTACCCATGGTAAGGAAAATTTTGATAAAATGTATTCTCAAATACAACCTTTAAGAAACAAATCCGGATTTGGTTATACCCATGAAAAACCAATTTTTAGTTACAATTATTTTGTCCCTCAAAGTTCCCCATTTTGTACCAAGTGTCAATGTGGTGGTCACTAGGCAAAGAATTGTTCATTAAACAAAACCCAATCTCTAGGATTTCACAAAGCTTACTTTTCTAAGAAGATGTGGGTACCTAAAATTTTATTATCTGGAAATCTCTGATCCAAACATGTTTGGATTCTGAAAGTCTAATTTTCTTCTTGATTTGAGGAAAATAAAGAGAGTACCAGCAACAATACATGGTACATGGATAGTGGATGTTCCCGACACATGACTGATAACAAAAGCTATTTTGAAAATATTATCAAAACTAAAGGAGGAAAGGTAACCTTCGGAGATAATTCTAAGGGAGAGATTGTTGGTATTGGTAATATTGTTTTTCTTGGTAAAACCTTGATTTCCAATGTTCTTTTTGTTAAGGGTCTTAAGCACAACCTCATTAGTATAAGTCAGTTATGTGATGAAGGTTACCTTGTGAATTTTAGGAATGATAAGTGTTTAGTTCACAATTCCAAGGAAGAATTTATTCTCTCATCCAATAGGCAAGAGAATGTCTACACATTGAACTTAGAAGACCTCAGGAGTTAAGATTTACCTTTCTTAAGTTCAATGGAAGATCATTCCTGGTTATGGCATAGAATATTAGGACACTGTAATCTCAGAAACTTATGTAAACTCAATAAGAAGAAACTAGTTAAGGATCTACCGGAGCTTAGATTTGACTCTTCTAAAGTTTGTGATCCTTGTCAATATGGCAAGAAACATAAATCTATTTTTATGTCAATCGGTGAAGTCTCAACAACTGATGCATTACAGTCAGTGCACATGGATCTTTTTTGTCCAACACAAACTGGAAGTATTTGAGGCAAATACTAGGTGTTTGTTCTAGTCGATGATTACACTAGATTTACTTGGGTCTATTTTCTAGCAAAGAAATATGAAGCTTTTTCCTATTTCAAAAGTTTTAGAGCTCAAGTTAAAAATGAGAAAAACCTTCCATTGAAAACTATTCATAGTGATCATGGGGGAGAATTTCAAAATTCTGATTTTGAAACTTTTTGTAGTAAGAAAGGTATTACTCACAATTTTTCAGCACCTAGAACTCCTCAACAGAATGGTGTAGTTGAAAGAAGAAATAGAATTCTTCAAGAGATAACTAGAACCATGTTGAGTGAATATTCTATTGCTAGACATTTCTGGGCTGAAGCTGTAAGTACTGCTTGGTATACTATAAATCGAGTTTTGATTAGACCTTTTCTTAATAAAACTCCTTATGAGTTATAGAATGGTAAAAAACCTAGACTATACTACTTCAATGTTTTTGGTTGCAAAGTATTCATTTTGAATACTAAAGATAAATTACATAAATTCGCAACAAAATCTGATGAAGGGATTTTCTTAGGATATTCCACAACCTCTAAGGCTTATAGATTTTTCAATAAAAATACTTACACTGTTGAGGAAACAGCACATGTAAAATTTGATGAGTCAGATCCTTTTATTTTTAAACCATCCCAGCCTACATCTTTAGATGTGTATTCAAAAACTGATTATCAACCTTTGATAGGAGAACCTTCTGATAAGGAAATTTTTCACGAATATACTTCTGAATCATTTACCCGAGAAGACTTTCTACCATATGTTGATGAACAGGTTTTACAAAACCCAAATTAGGGGTTTCTTAAAAATCATCCCAGTGATAGTATAATTGGTGATGTAAATCAACCTGTACGGACTAGATGTTCCTTAAGAAATGAAGTAGAACATCTAGCATTTCTTTCCCAATTAGAACCTAAAAGAACTGATGAAGCTTTAGGTGATGATGATTGGATCAAAGCAATGCAAGATGAACTAAATGAATTCGAAAGGAATAAAGTCTGGACCTTGGTTGAAAGACCTAAAGAAACTTATGTTATTGGAGTAAAATGGGTTTTCAAAAATAAATGTGATGAAAATGGAGTCATAGTAAGAAATAAAGCTAGACTTGTTGCTAAAGGCTATAATCATCAAGAAGGAATAGACTATGAAGAAACTTATGCTCCAGTAGCTAGACTTGAATTTATCCGTATTCTACTTGCTTTTGCAGCATTCTTTAATTTCAAAGTTTTTCAAATGGATGTGAAATGTGCTTTTCTTAACGGTTATGTTCAAGAGGAAGTTTTTGTTGAACAACCTCCTAGATTTGAAGATACAAAACATCAGGATCATGTTTTTAGACTTACCAAAGCTTTGTATGGTATTAAACAAGCCCCACGAGCATGGTATGATAGACTCGCTGAATTTTTTCTTCAAAATAATTATGTTAAGGGAAATGCAGATCCAACCCTTTTTATAAAGAAAGATAAGAAAAATGTTCTGATTATTCAAATTTATGTTGATGATATTATATTTGGTTCAACTCAGCAATCTTTGACTGACTCTTTTGCTAGTCTAATGAAATCTGAGTTTGAAATGAGTATGATGGGTGAGTTAAAATTTTTCCTTGGTTTTCAAATTTCTCAAAAACCAGAAGGAACCTACATATCTCAATATATGTATATTAAATATCTTCTTAAAAAGTATGTTTATGACAACACTAAGAGTATAAGTACTCCCATTGGTACCTCAAACTCTTTAGATCTTGATGAAGCTGGGAAACCAGTAGATCAAATATCTTTTAGAGGTATGATAGGAAGTCTACTTTACTCAACAGCTAGTCGAGCAGACATAATGTTTTCAGTATGCTTATGTGCAAGATATCAATCCAATCCTAAGGAATCTCACCTAAAGGCAGTAAAAATAATTTTTCGCTACCTTAAGGGAACCATGGATCTAGGATTATTTTATACTTCTGTAAATGATTTTTTTCAACAAAGATTTTCTGATGCGGACTTTGGTGGATGTAGAATGGATTGAAAAAGTACATCTGGAACTTGTCATTTCTTAGGAGATTCTTTAGTTTCTTGGTCCTGCAATAAGAAACATTTTGTAGCACTTTCCACTGCTCAAGCTGAATATGTAGCAGCTGGAAATTTTTGTGCTCAAGTATTGTGGATGAAACACACACTCACAGACTATGGATTGAGTTTTACTAAAACTCAAATTTTGTGTGATAACACAAGTTCCATTTACCTACGTAAGAACCCTGCACATCACTCCCATGCAAAACACATAGATATTAGGCATCACTTTCTTAGGGATCACACACATAAAAGAGATATTATCCTTCAGTTTATCGGAACACAAGATCAACTTGTTGATATTTTCACAAAATCATTGCCTTCTGATAGATTTGAATATATTAAATAGAAGTTAGGAATGATATTCGTAAGGTAATCCTCCTTAATTAAGTTTCTGTTGAAAAAGTCTCCTTAGATTAATAAACTCCTTTTCATATGGGAAGTGCATTTGATTATTAGTTTAACAAAGTTTTTCAAAATTTGTTTTCAAACTTTTCGGAACGAAGATTTCCTGAATGAAATTTCCGGAATTACAATTTTCCAAAATGGAAATTTTCGTAAAGAATACTACTGGAATGGAAGTAATCGTATCAAAAACATCCGGAATGGAAAATTTCGTACTGGAAATTTCATAACCAGATTTTTGTACTGATTTTTTATAATGTGTTTTTCGTACTAAATTTTTCGTACTGAGTTTTTCGTACTGATTTTTATTTCATACTAAGTTTTTCGTACTGAGATTGTTTTCCATAGTAAATTTTTTTACTTTGTCGTTTTATAATAATGTTTTTTTCCGTAATCGTTTTTATATTATCCATGACGAATAATCCTCCTAAGCCAATCTGAAAGGTATAATTTCCTTACTGAATTTTTCGTAGTCATAATTTACTTGCTGGAATTTTCTTGTATTATATTTTCGGATTATAGTTTTCTTAATTCTTTGCTTTAATAAAAACCTCAAAAAGATCGAATTCAAGTTTTGAATTGTCATATCTGATCTCAGTTTATTCCAACCGTTAGATCAACCGAGGAATTTGAACCATCGTTCCATTGCCTATATAAAGGGGACCCAAATACTTGTCCCACATCGATTTCAAGCTCTCACGTCCCGAATATTTGCCTCTGTTTTAAAGCTGTTCTGAACCTCATATTTCTCCATTCCGAACTTCTCAGAGGACTTCAGATCCGAATGTCTGCGGAGTTAGTGTCTCAATAGATTTCATCCACCAAACCTATTTTGCAGTGGTTAGTTTATAGAGAATGGTTAGTCCATCCGGATTTCATCAATAACTATGATTCTCTTATTTCGAAGAACATTAAGTTGAATGGCTGGGAAGATGTTGTTGTATCCAAACCGGGGACTCAAGATGATGTTTTTATGGAGTTACTTATTGAGTTCTATGAAACAGTTTCCTTATTTTAGGAAGATAATAGGGAGAAGTTTTCTTCTAAGTCTTATGGAAAGACCTATAAGCTCTCTTATACCAAGGCAGCAAGCTTGGTAGGGTTATCCTATGAAGGAGAAACCGAATTTATTTCTCACGTTTTGCCGGACTCTAAGGGTAGATTCGACATGGAAAAATCCTTGAAGACTCTCAGACTCTCTAATGACAAGCCTCTGAAGATTTCTAGTTTTCCTACAAATTTCTGGATTCTAGAATTGTGCGTACAAGGGCTTATCGTACTGAGGAAAGGTGATAAGGACAGCTTGAAGAAGAGTGAGATCTATATCTTAGATTTCCTGATAAATCTAAGGAAGTTTAACTTCATGAGGAACATTCTTATAACCATTGAAAATCAAAAGAAAGGAAATCTCAGAGCCCAGATCGTAATGTACCCAGCATTATTATCAAACTTGATAGTTCGGTGCCTTGAATCTTTCAAGGAAGCCTGCAGATCTAAGCCAAGGGTATGAACAATTTTGTTGGTCAGTGATGATACCCTTAAGAGGATGGATGTGGCTTTCAACAAGGAGATTGGTGAGTTCGTCGACTTGCCTAATCAAGAAGGAGCGGTTCCGAAGGCTGCTGAACTGGAATCATCTAAACCAGTAAAGAAAAGAAAATTGAAAGAAGTTGCAGCTGAAGTACAGGATCCTAAGTCTACGGAAGTTCAAACCAAACCTCCCAAACCAAATAAGAATAAGGACTATCCTGATGAGGTTGTTGTGAAGTGGAGAGCAGATAATGAAAAAAGGAAAGAAGGGGATCCGCAGTTCGGATTGGACCCAGCGGAAGCTAAGGCCCTGAAGGAGAAAACTGCTGATGATCTTTAAAAACAAGTAAAGGAAAAGAAGCTCAAGAAGAAGATGCCAGAAGTCGAGGCTGTCCAAGCGTTGCTGAAGTTTAATGAGATAGTATCCGAAATCATTCCAGTTCCAAGATCTTTCTCCTTGGAATATATACCTGAGACTCCAGGAAGAAACCTTGATTTTCCGGAAGAGACAACAGCTGAGCATGTTGATCTACTCGAATAGATTCAGCAAGTGGGAGAGGAAGAAATAGTTGCTGAAGGAATTGGTGAAACAAGAGATCTTTTGAAACAAGTAGATGATTATAAAGGATCACCTCCGTAACATCTATCACTCCGAACTTCAGAGGATGAATCCTCTAAGTTAGTGACTCCAGAGAAAGATAAGAATGAGGAAGATGTTGTTCAAAAATTTGTTGATGATATTATTCAAGTGTCTACTGGCGAGCAGAAAACTCCTGATCAAGAATTGATTATGAAAAAAGACAAGGGAAAGTAAATCGTTGTTGAGACTCCGAAATCAGTGGCCGGCAAGAAAGGAGAATTTGGTGATTCATCTAAAAGGAAGTTAAAGCTTATTGCGGAAGAAAACTCTCCAAGCAAATTTTCAGATTCAGAGTCATCCTCGTTGGGGCATGACTTTGTTGTTCAGTCCTTAAAGAAGTAGGTGGGAACCATTCCAAACCTCTCAAGTATTGACTCAAGGTTCCAGATGCTTCAACATGCTCTAAATAAGAAAACAGACTCCGTATCTATGGTTATGGATAAGTGTGTTGAAATAGAGGCTCAGTTCAAAACGTTTTTTATTTTCTACGAAGCTCATAGAAGATCCTGCAAGAGGATGACAAATTGGTCGAAGAAGACTGTTGAAGAGATGAGGTTATTCGATGAGTTTCAAGACAATTTTAAAGATGCCTTTGAGACGGAGGACAAGAAGATAAATGAGTTAACTTTATCCTCTTAAGAGAAGCTGACAGATGAAAAGAACTTCCGGATTCAAGAAGTGAGAGATTTGAATGGGAAGATGAATTTCGTTTCTCAGAACTGGAAGTTTGAAAGGGATCATCGGATTGATTTTGAAGAAAGGATGAAGGCTCCGGAAGAAAAGATCAAAGCTTAGGAAGAAAAGCTGAAAGCCCAGGAAGAAAAAATTGAAGCTCAATCTGCAAGAATAGTTGTCTTAGAGAAGCAAGCTGAAGAAGATCATAAAGGCCTGATGAAGATCAAGACTATTCTAAAGGGGCTCATATCGAAGGAAAAAGATCCGAAATAACCAAATCCAATCTTTTTGTTGTATTTTTTTGTTTCCAAGATTTCAAACTTAATGAAATTCGTACTTTTCGTTTCTATTGTTGTCATTAATAATTTTTCAGGTACTTTGTTTTTTTCCATTCCCTCCAATTCTTTTTTAAAATCACAAAGGGGGAGAAGGAAAAGATCCTTAAGAAAAAGAAGAACTCAAATAAGAGTTTATCAAAGTGGGAGAAGGAAAAGATCCTTAAGAAAAAGAAAAACTCTAATAAGAGTTTGTTTAAGGGGGAGTTTTTCATTAATGAAGACCTTCTTATTTATCACTCCGGAAATATGAATACGATCCTTAGAGTTTCAATTCCTAAGGGGGAGTTAGTCTTATTCATTAATATCCTTAAAGAAAATGGAGATAAGACTTAATGTTTTTCTTTCTTCTTAGAATTTCTTTTTTTGTAAGGATGTTTGTGCTTTCCAAAAAGGGGGAGATTGTTGAGTCAATAAGTTTTTCCTTATGACTTTTCCATTCCTTCTTGTTTTGAAAATCACAAAAACCTTATCTTAAGAAAAGTTTCTTTTATAAGGAAAGTTGCTGTTATAAGAAAAATTAATTTCCCAAGAAAAATTTATTTCTTAAGGAAAATCGCTTTTATAAGGAAAATCACTTTTATTAGAAAAATTATCCTTATCATTTTTTTCATCCATATTTTTCTTAAGAATGAGATTCGGATTCATTTTCACGGAATCGTTGAAACATTGATATGAAGCATTCTGTTTTTGGATATGATTTCTAGATAAGAACTATAAGGATGTTTCATTCCGAATTACTGATATGAACTCTGACTAAGTTCTATTCCAGATTCAGGATACGAATGAAGTTCGATAACGAATTCTCAATACGAATTCTAATGATCAATTCTAAATATGAATTCTGATGACGAATTCTCATTCCAAATTCTAATGAGGAATTATCATTACGAATTCTGAAGAAGAATTCTCATTATGAATTCTGATAAAGAATTCTCATTAGAAATTATGATGACGAATTCTCATTCTGAATGCCCATTCCGAATTCACTTATTTAACAGAATTTGATCATCTTTGTTTTATACACTCTGAATTAATTCAGACTCCAAAAAAATATTTTTGGTTAGACTCCGAACTTTCATTTTTCTTATTCCTTTATATTTTGACTACTCTTTATTATTTTCATTACATTCCGAACCTTAACTCTGAAGCATTCAATCCAAAAATTTTATGTTAGATTTTAAAACGATTTCGTACATTCTGTTACACTTGTTTTGTTATAAAACGATGTCTTCTATTTTGTTATAAACTAACCGTTGTCTAAGTGACATGTGTACAGGTCCCTCCGATCTTTAAGGAAAATATGACCGTTGGAGAAGGAGCCGATCTTACCTATACATAGGAGCTCATTTGAAAGAGCATGGCGTGGTTAAAAAGTGCTGAAAGGCTGACAGATCTTCTACTCATGTGATTACATACATGAAGTGATTTCTAGAGAGAGAGGCTCTTATTAACTCTCAAAGCTTTGTGCGACTCCGAATGTTGGTGATTACATTCAAGGGCTTCCGGGGATAGGAAGACAGAGGTGCCGACTACCTTGAAGTTTGAGGGCTTCCTTGCTGAGGAAGACAGAGGTTGCCAACTACCTTGAAGTTGAGGGCTTGCGGGGATAGCAAGACAGAGACTCCGATCTTCGTATCGAGGGCTTACCCTGGTGTGGGTAAGACAGACTTTCTTGAAAGTATAAATCATGGGACCTTTATCCAAGGTTGTTGGATACCCTTCTCTATGGGTTAAAAGACTTATATCTTGTTACTAGTAGTTCTACTACTTGTTTTTATTCCGCTGCTTATTGTATTGTAAGGAATGTATAACTTTCTTATACTTTTTTACTTGTACTCTGATTCATTTAGATTCTATACGCTTTAAGGTAGAATCTCACTTTGTAATCTTTTGTTAAGTTTCAATTTCCGAAACCATATTTCCGGAACCTACGTTCGGAATCTCTTTCCAAGCTGGCATTCGGTGTTAGAGGAGTTTTTAATTTGCTTAGTTTAACTTTGTTAAACTTAGCCCTTTGCTTAAGGAAACCACAGTTATTCTAAACTAACTTTAAAGGATCCAGAGGAATTTTTAATGTATACAATTCACCCCCCTCTTATATATTGAGCATCTCATCACTATTTCGATCCTACATTTGGTATTAGAGGTTAGAAATCTCATACTCTATACCAATCCTACATTATATTCCTCCCATATCGGAATAGTTTGTGTGGATTTTTTTCATTCCATTATTGTAATTCTCCAACAAGATGAATTTGAGATTTTGGTCATGGATAGGATCTCTTTATATAGATACCAAATCAATTTATAGGGTAGGAATGTAGCATTTTATATTTTGAATCAACATCCGATATTCAATTTTCATGAATATAAATATGAAGATCCAATAGAAATTACTTCAATTGTATAGGTCATGATGATTATTTTTATGGGATACTTATCTAAAATGGTTGGGAAGAAACTCAAAATTGAATATATTTTTATTTTTTGGGAATATTTAAATTAATCTTTTGAATAATTACATTATGTTACATTGAATTGAGATCTTAATTTTTCAATAAAACATATACATATTGCTACCCCTATTTGGGAGACTCCATAAATAATGGATTTTATTTAGTTATAGAAATTGAAGATAAAAATCTCGAATAATCTTGAAAAGGAATTCATACACCCTAGTCTGTCCCCATGAAGTTAAACTATTCTTTTTATAAAGATGAAAGATGGGTGAATTATTCTTTATATTGATTATTGATAACTAAACCAAATAATTATTATTAAAAACATTCATATACTCCATAGTGATGATCAATTTAATAAATAATAATGGTCTCAATATTTTAACAAGATTAGATCTTTGATTTGGTCCTCATAAGTTAAGGGTAATAGTAGGTGATAAATCCAATAAAACATACAATACTAGGAATAAACATTATGAATTTATAGTGACATAATTTATCCTTATTAATTTCTTTGTTAACATCATTTATTTATGTTTTGAGTGTCTAGATATTACCCTAGACAATATTAATTACACTTTAAAAATGACCCTCTCATATATTATAGTTATAAGGAAGATAATTATGATCATTTCATGATTGTATTTAATACATTGAGGAAATAGAATTTATATACCAAATTTAAACAGATTAGATTCTATCTATATGAATATTTTTTATTGGGTTATATAATTTAATATATATATATATATATCACTGAATACATTAATGATGGATAACATTAGGAAATATCCCAGATGAAAAATGGTGATTGAGAACTATAATTTTCAATGATTGACTAGATAAAATAAATTATTTTAGAGAAATTTTACATGTATATCAATTCCAATAAAAAATATGAATAAAAAATTATGAATGTTTCATTGGAAATTTGAATGTGATAAAACTTTCAAGGATATGGGAAAATGTTGGTTGTAGGACCATTTCTAACACTACCCTGTAATGGGGATGTGATTTTCATCTATTTTGATGCATTAGACGACGGACTTTGATTCATTTTTATTCATACTTTTATGGAAATATTTATGCCTCGGGTTATCTAAAAAACCAAGGTAAAAACAACCAGACTTGAGATTTTGGAAATAAAATTGTTAATATATATATTAAAGATATGGAGGCATTATCAATATGGTAAATGTTTTGATATATTTAATAATTATAAAATTTTGAAGTATATGTTCATATATATGTAGTTTAATATGAGAAAAGTATATTATTAGAGTTAATTAGAGACTATGACATCTCAATACCTTTCCTCCTTGTGAAGGTAAATAATTTTTCTGATGATATGATTTATAAGTACAATGCATGTTTTTTAATTATGTGCATTGATATAGATTGAATACATGTGGATTTGAAGAAGATGAATAGTAAAATGATGAGAAATGGGGATTGATCATATCATTCTCTTAGGAATACTTTAAAATCACTTAAATTTATAATTAACGAGTTTCATAATGATGATGTGAATCTATAGAAAAAGGGGAATAATTTTCTTGAGTGAAATATTATTTTTAGGGAATGATATTGTTAATGAAACTTTTATGTGTCCTAATAATTCTAAATTTGATGAAGGATATTTTGGATTAATCTAATAGTTCATAATTCTCTACTCATCATAGATATATATTGATGTATAGGGATATAAAATATATTTTATTACAGGACAAGAAGAAATATGATAGAGAAGAGTTAGTATTTTAATTCCTCATATATGTTATTATTAATTTTTAGCGATATAAAACTAATTGTATGTTATTACATTACACATATGTGAATGTAAATGGGAAAACAAAGCCATGGAATTTATCATTGTATGCCTCTAAATATATAAAGTCCCTAATCCTATTTGGTTTTAGTTAATTACATAATAATATCTTTATATTTTATATTTATTAGAGAATAGTTCTCTCATGATCAACTTTCTAGGATATACATTAAGACAATGTTATGGTTTGGGGGCATAACACATTCTATTTAATTTGAATATGATTCCAGATTTACATCAATGTTCATGAGAATCCATTAGTAAGATTACAATATGGATTTATACATTACTAATTCATATCATCATTATAAGGATAGATGGTGTTTTAGAACCATTAAATACTATAATATATCTCGAGGGATTGGTTTTTTGATTTCAAATGTGGTTGGTATAAACACCACACTCATGTATAATTTTCCAAAAAGAACAGCTTTCTCTCAATAATTGACATTTCTCTTTATGAATACCCATTTGATAGGAAGTGAATATCTCCAATAATATGGGATAAAGTTGGAGGGAAAACAATTTTAGGACTTGACCTTTGTAAGGGAATGTTAGCGAAGGATAGATCCATTCTATACAATATTATAGTAGATGATAATTTATCTAAACATTGTGCTACAAAATTGATGTGGTATCAAGAGATTGATGTTTTTTATAATATATTAGAAATATATCATTGGAAAATTATTATGGGATTAATACTGAATGTAATTATTATCCCTATATACATTTATCCCTTTCATATTATTGATAATACAAGGATGGTATCTTATTACATAGCACACCCATCGAACCTCTACCATGATCATGATGTTTTCCACGTATCTCTTTGAGGAAATTAATATTTGACCCTTATCTTATTATGAAATAATAGTTTGAACCACATTTGGATGGTCTTTATTTGAAGAAAAAAACTAGTGGAGATTCATGTTCAAATAGAGAAACAGTTATATAAAATAAACACTTATCCCGTCACAATCTTATAGAAAAAATAATAAATTAAATGATTATATCAGAGAACCCATTGATGTGATGAGGACTAAATATCCTAGATTTTTTATATAATGGAAATAGAGTAAAATGGGAATTTTATTACAAGGGGGTATAATATAACACCCTAATATTTTATGACACATTTTTAATTAAATAAATTTTATTTTTTAGATATGTCTTTTTATATGGAACCTTGATTTTAATCAAACCATTATATATGATTGAAATATTATTATTATATGTGATAGTAATTTTCAAGATATTATATTAGTGGGTTGTAACTGGGATAAATAAATTATGAAAAAATATATAAATACATTATTCCAAAAAATAATATTGTTTAATTCCTATAAAATGAGTACTAACATTCAAATGTAAAAAATAATATCTTTGCTATTGAAAATTCATTTTTTTTAAAGTATTATACTTTCCTATATATTATATAAATTGATCTCAAATGAAATAGTATTTTAAGGAATTCTTGGAATGAATATAAATATAAAAATAATCATTGATATATTTTATATGTTCTATGTGTAAAAGAATAATTTGAATGTAAAAAATAGATATTTTTCAGAAAATATTTTTTTTTGGAATACTGTATTTTTATTTTTTAATATTTAAATAATCAATTTTTAGGAATTATTTTTATTTAATTTTTATATCAGGTATTAAAAAATATATATTAAAATTCAGTTAATGGGTTTTAGAATGTTTGTAAGGAGAATAATTTTTTTATACATAAAATGTATTTCTCATTACAGATTGTTTTTTTTCATTTTGTGGGTAGATATTAAAAATAATTCTAAATATTTATAGGAATTTAAATTGTAAATTGAAATACATATTATTAATAATCATCATTAATATTAGGTTGTATGTCAAATTAATGTTTACCCATAATGAATAGTTACATTGGTACAAATATTATTATTGTAATAAGTGTCAAAAGGGTAAAAGTGGGAGGTAGACTAATAAATAAGGTATAAAATATCACATAAAATATAAATTCATATTATTTGTTGATTATTTTTTTAATTTAAACATCATATCTTCCATGTTTCCAAATATTTTATCTACTCTTCCGTAGGAGTGACATTACTATATTTTAATATCATTAATATTTACATTATTTCTACGAGTATCACCTATAAAATGAAACTTCTATTATCTCCAATACACATAAATAGGTACCATTAGATCAACCAGTCACTACCCAAAACACTAACAGTATCCTTATCTATTAAATTTATATTTTTTCCATTCCAAAAGACTCATCCAAGAGTCCTTAAGGTGTTTTTCGATGGTAGATAACTGATGATGTTGTTTATGTTCATACTATGATTATGGAACTACCATTCCTTTTAATCATCAATAAAATATACTTTAATCATATATAAATTATGGAATAAATATATTTAATATACTTATTTTTGTGTGTGTTAATTTTTAAGCTACTTTTTATCTCTTTTCAATCTGTTGGAAAATTATAATGTCACATTTGAGTATCTCCACAAAGTAATGTTAATAATTTTTCATTTAGTATTTATATATATTATAATAATGAAATATTTAATGACTATATATGGTATTTATATAATTTAAATTATTTAACGGTGAATTATTTTTTACCTTTATTTTATTCCATCTATCAAATAGTGGAAACATAACTCATACATACATGAAGGTTGGTTTCTTGATAAAGTGTTGGGTGATGAACCTAATCTGGATACCTTCTCAACACGAGTAACTGACATAGATTGTAGTATTTTTTAAGGGATCTCATGATCCCCATGGAATGTTGTCTAACACTTAGGCATCGACGATAAATAGA
The DNA here is from genome assembly GCA_963277665.1 of Viscum album. Taxonomy (NCBI): domain Eukaryota; kingdom Viridiplantae; phylum Streptophyta; class Magnoliopsida; order Santalales; family Viscaceae; genus Viscum; species Viscum album. The sequence continues at coordinate 1,900,130,784 of OY728145.1, forward strand.
GTGAATGGTTTCTCCCAACCCGAAGTAAACATCACGACATATATACAAATACATAAAAATACATATAAATAAAAAAATCATATAATTGTTATAATAGAGAGAGAAATAAGAGATACCCAATTAAAATGGTAGTAAAACAATCTCCAAGAGAAAAGTACAATAGGAAAGGATGATGAAACATAATAATCTATTTCAAAAACCTCCATGTTATTTCATGGAAAAACTCTGACCCACTCAACGCCATATAATAAAATATAGATGATTGAAGGATTCACCACCTCATAGTGGTTTCATTCATTTCACAACATAAAAACAAAAATAAAAATTTTAAGAACCACTAAATGGGTGCACAGAGACTGTGTTTAATGAATTAGTATGATCCCAACCAAATTTTCCATAACAAGTCTCTATTCAAATAATCCAAGAATTATTAACAATAATGAAAAGAATACATGATATATAGTTTTTCATTCATTATGTTAAAATGATGTGAAAACATTTAATTTTTTCATTTTCTACATTTCCTAAATCAATCTAGTTAAAATAGTTTCATATAATTTCATATACATATATCAAATTAGATATATCACATCAAATATAAGAATGTATTGCATATCACGTGAAATACACAGCCATATAATAAATATTATAGGGGAAAATAACTAAAAACAATTGTTGAATATGTTACATTACACAAAGGATCATAGTACGTTAGGCTATCAGGGAAATTCATTCCCCAATATAGAATATCACGTGCACATCACGCCTGTTGACATGTGAACATAATATTTTCAGCTGATGAATTGTATAAAAAGTGAATCGCCCAGAAGTTCCTACATAGTATCTATAAATAAAGGGCAAGAGTGTAGAGGAATACCTGAATATTAAACCCTTGATTGTATCAATAGATGATGTATGCTACTATACCTTCCACCTAAGTACCCCAGGCTTCCCATTTTCTCTATCTCCAAAACTAATTCATTAATCTATTTTATCAAATCCATACATAGAATAATGTTTCAGAAACAAATTTCATAATTATTTGAAAACAATTTTCTTTTAACAAAATTATATAAAATAATTTTTCTTAAAAAGGCATTTAAACATACACAAATCAAATTATTCAATCATGCTAATCAATTTATATATAAATGTAAAAAAACCAAAGAAATGATTTTCAACCAACATAGGCTAGATTTACATCCTCCTACCTCTAAATATGGGGTTTTACACACCAGCAAAGGAATAATCCATCAATAAAATCATAACAATGAAAATAGTGGCCCAATAATCAATCCTTACATATCGTATAATTTATTATAAAATAAATAGATGGTTGATTTGGTAGATCTTGATAAACCATGATGAAATCAAACCTTCTACATCGAAACAAATAATGAAATGGATCCAAAAGGAATATCACACAATAGATATAAAAGAAAACATCATAATTGCCAAAAAAAATAACAATAGATATGAAAACATATTCCAATTATGTTTTTTTTATAAATGAAAATGAATAAACCACTGTATTATCTTGCAAGAAGATACTTCGTGCATAACCCGAATGATCAGTCATTGAAAAAATTGAGTGAGATATAGTGGAGGTACCAGAAAGTTTCCAAGGGACTTCCCATGTTGAGATAAAATGGTTATATAGATAATTGAAAAGAAAATCATTCATCCAGTTCTCTAAAATCCCCAATAGAAAATGTTTACATAAAACATAATCCAATTACGCATTGTGTAATCTACATCACTCATATACACTGAAAACTAGTCTCCCTTTTACAAATAAATGATATTTAAAAATTAAATCTTATGTACAGATTTTTCATTTAATATAACAATTCATTATGTATATTTAGCTGGTGAAATGAGCATTCAAAAAAATAAACACCATGTTCTACCATTACACAACATATAAATTCCAAATAGATAGTGAAACCTATAGTTTTCCATAAAAAACTCTAAACTACCTCGTGCGTGCTCCAAACTCTTGGAGAACCAAATTAATCCATTAGACATTTATACTTCAACTCCATTTCATCAAACAAACATACTACACTAAAATTTAGTTCATGTTCACTTAAAAAATTTCTAAAACATAGAGAGTCTCATGAAAACCCCAAATAAACTTGAAAAATTATAAAAAGTGTGTAAATACCAAAAATATAGTAATTTGTTTTTTTAAACCCCCCAATATAAGACTTTCCATCCCTGTGAAGTCTTGTGGAAGAATGATGTCTGTTAAAGAGGTTAGGCCACTGCTCCACCATCATTTACTAATATTACGAAGAATCAATAGGTCATCCGATATATATCCATAACAATTTAAACAACACTGTGAATTTCGCACACAATACATTCAAATATGAGTGAATGATCTCTTCTAACTACTCTGCAATGAAAACTTTTGGCTCTAACTCAATCTCTTAAAAACTCCAAACTTGATATTTTTTTGAATGGTATTTCTGAAGTGGTGATATGTTGAAAACATCATTAAAGAATTTATATTAAAGTATCAATGAAAACTGATATGATAACTAGTAAATCATCTCAGTGACATTGAATGCACTATAATATCTCTATAACAACATTCCAGGATTCACAATCTACCGATGACCTATCATAGTAGAAACTTTCAAGAAATTCCTGTCACACGGGGAATGATCCCAAGGACAAAATCATTGATCCACATTTTATTTTTTTCATCTTTATGTTATAAATTGTTAATGAAATATATCTTATCCCCATAGTTGTCACCTAACTAACACATTGTCCAACTAAATGAGATTTTCCAACCTCTTCCCACATAATGGCGGCCTTCATGGGTGACCATAAAAATCTTAAAAGGGTTTCATTTTGATTAGTAACTAAAAAATATTGTTATAATAAATTTCAACCAGACCTCTATGGTTATCCCATGATTCACTAAAATCCAAGGCGTATGCATAGAGAATATCCTCATTATTCATTTGATGCTTTTTCGGAGGAAGATAAGCTATAATCAACCTGTAATGAGTCCTTACCTCCTTCTATAGACTCCTCTGATTCCTAAATGTATAACTAGGATCTATATATAAAATAATGGTAGAAGTAACCCAATGTAGCCTCACAATGTCATGAACATACATCTTACCAGATATCCATCATTAGTGGTGTCCTAGATTCTAATGAAATGAGCTACATTTTTCAACTAATCAGCCACCACCAATACAACAATTATTCTTTTTGGAGTAATTATTAATATAGTGAATAATATAAATGGATACCTCAAAATATTTTCTTAACAAAATTAGAAGAGTTAGAATAAAATAAATTTTTTTGGATGCTCTCCCATTATCTTTTGGCAGGTGTAACTGTTTGAAACAAAATGAGAAATTTCCACCTTTATACATGGCCACCATAATCTCTATATCATGTAATAATTTATCATTATAGTTCTCATGAGAATATACCATGAAGGAATATGGAAATGAAAATGAAACTAAGATCCTCCCTGATGTTGGGATAACAATTCAATCCAAAAACTGACAATACCATTTGAAGAGCGAGACCAAATAAAAAATGTTATCCCCACCATATAGAGATTCTCCAAGTATTCTAAATTCATCAACAAAATAAAATACTATTTATTAAAAAGAAGGAGAGGTGATGATAGTTGAACACTAGATAAAACCATACGTAAAATAGTCTCTGGAGTATCTGGATTAAATTGGGTAAAAAGACCCAAAATGTTCCACTCTTCCTTCGATTCCTAAATATTCCATGATGGGATATTATACAACAACATTCCCCTTACCCGGGGTTTTGTTAATGTCGAATTCAAACGTTTAAGGATATTCCACCGAAAAATGCTAAATGAAATTCACCTATTTATGAGAAAATATATATCTCAAACTCTAAGGTAAGAAAATATTTTAATAATATTCACGAAAATATTTTTCCACCAATAGTAAAGCGCATACAAAAATATGGATTTCTCCAAATCATAATTTGCATAATTATTAAAATGTATTCAAAGATGAAATGTGTGATAAGCTAATAAATAATAAACTTCCATAAGCACGTGACCCAAAACAACACTAAAAGAATCAGAAGAAACCACATACACATTACTGGGATCAAGTTATAAAATAATATAATAAAATGATAGAAGTATTTTCATATCATTGAAAGATGAATGAAACATTGAATCCTATTTTTATTTCACTCATTTATTAGTTAGAGATGTTAATAGTAACACCATCTTTCAAAAATCCTTGGAAAACAATCTATAGTATCTAAAAAGACCAAGGAATCTATAAATCTAAAATACATTTAGTTTTTATTATCAAGAAAAAATCTTTGACCTTCCCATGATCAATTTCTAATCCATAATCAGAAATCATGTACCCCAATAACATCACTTCATGGATCTAGATGATTCATTTCAAAATATTTCAATACAAATTGCAAGTCTTCTGGACTTCTATAGAAAAACATGGTTGGTCCTCATGCTCATACTCAAATCTAAAATATACCAAATTATATTCCATGAACACAACAAAAAAATGTGTTAGGATAGTCATGGAATATAAAATTCATCAAATCCATAAAAATAATAAGGTAGTTAGTCAGACCAAATGGAAACACAATATATTCAAAATGGCCATTAATTCCCCTAAAACAATATTTGGTAAATTAGAATATTGAACACTAAGATAAGGATATTGCAACTGAATATAAACATTTGAAAACAACATTTTCCACATTAAAGTATAAATAATATTCTACATGGTGAAAAGGAAACAAATTTTTAACTATTACCTAGTTCAACATTAGATTATCTACATACAATCTGAGAGAAAATTATTCTTTCTTAGAAAAGATAATAGGGGTTTCCAAAGGTGAAACACTAGGATAAAAAACCCTTTACAAAGAGATTTTTCAAGTAAATCATGGGTTCATTTAGAACCTACTATTTTATATGAATATAAGGTATCAAAATCATTTGTGTTACTAGCACTAGTTCAATCATAAAATTTACTTCCTTCTCTATAGTAACCATTGAGAAATAGTCAGGGAAAATATTAGGAAAATCATGAACAGTAGTGTGATGATCAATAAGAGAGAAAAAATCATTATGAATAACTTTTAAAATTCAACACAAATTCCTAATATTGAGGTTGGATGGTCATATACTATGAGACCATGGATCCCACTCATCTAGAAACTCACATGAGTTTCCATCACCTAAATTTAACATGACATGTTCTTTATAGAAATAAACCTCATCATGATTATCTATAAGAAAATATATCCTATTTCTGATGTTAGATAGATCTAGATCCAGAATAAGAAAATCCTATACTCAATTGGCATCAACTATGAGTAGCACACAACAAGGACACTGAAAACCCGTTTGTTCCATCTTACCATGAGGAGTTTCAAATTATATAACAAAATACATGAGATTTGTTGCAATTTTAAACATATCAACAAAATGGATAGATACGAATGAGTAGGAAGAACTATAATCAATTAATGAAATCACTAATAAGGATGAAATAAAGAAGTTACCTATTACTATCAATGGACAAAAATCTATCTCCTCCACAAACTCATCTACTGGATGAAGGTTCATTACTCTTGTGTATAATAGCTAGAATCATATATCGATTAATAAATTTGATTTTTCTACTATATATTTTGGATCATAATACCCCTAGACATATCAAGGATGATATATAGACTTAAATAAACACTACTAAACACCATAACATCCATAGTAGTTTCACATCCTTATAGGTGAAGGAAAATAATGCGGGGTGTGTCAGAACATTCCACACTAATATCATCTCAGGGTTAGAGTAGCAACTACATCTGAAGGAGAAAATAAGGCCTCCCACTGGGGACCATCTCCCCCACTCCTGTGATGATATTTCTAATGCCTCTTTATCCAAAGGGCAGACCTAGAGTTTCCACTATGTAGATGAGAAGGAGAATAACATCTAACCTTGTTTTCATATTCATATGGGCCACCATCTAATTTTATACCACATTATCATAGGTCAAAATCATTAGTATGAATTCATATGATCTCATATTTAGTCACAATACAAATATATACATCTAATATTTATACTAGTAATTCATTAATACCTCTGTAGAAAAATGTAACAGCTCAATAAACTGATTAGTGTCCATTGTTACTAAAATTGATATATATATTAAATATAGGAACTCCAAATTATTTACCATCATCATCAACTCTATATAAAACAATTATAAGAATAGATTATTAAAAACCTTCTAGTCCAAGGTCTTGTGTCTATATGACTGTACCATGGAATACCACCATTTCATGCCTGGACACTCTAGTCTAGTGATCATACACTTCATATATGTACTCCCTTATGTATCAAGGAAGTCAATATCTGATCTGTATTCTCACAAAAATCCCCCACCTCTTAAGGATTATTCAAACCCATAAATGGTGGCCACTTCTCATGAAATAACTCGCATGATCATTCCCTTTCTCCTATAACCTCTACTTACACCTTAATTCTTATGTACTATAATTAAATTATATTCTAGTTTGTAGCATCAGCATCCCACAATAATCCATCAAAAAAATTGGTCTATATGAGGATTACCTTGAGGATAATCAGTTATACCCTCTTGTGGAACCCATAAAAGATGTTTTGGAAGCATAATATTGGACACCAATATAAAAGATTCAATAATACCAAAGAAAAATATTTGTTCAAACTAGAAATACATTTTTATAAACTATTATTAAGTTATTGAACTCAAAATTTGAAAAACATGTCTTAACATCCCATTTAACATGACTCTCATCACACCAAGAGCTAGTCTGGCACTAATCACAACCTACATCTCATGTCCGGAAAATCTTTTCTCCAGTATAAAAACATCTTAAGGAATAGACTCTTGAGAATATATCACCTCTAATTCCAAACTATGATGAACTAACCCAGACAGCCTTTCAATATTGCTACCATACCCAAATTTTCACATATCCTAAGGGTTTTTCCTAATCCCCATAATATTGAATTTAGAACCCAAGAATCAACTATAAACATAGGAAATTATTTTTTTTCATGGGGAAGTAGGTAACATGATATATATATATATAAAGATAGAGCTAATGAAATATGAATATATATATGTGTGTGTGTGTGTGTGTGTGTGTGCGTGTGTGTGTGTGTCATAACAAAATGGGAACAGAAGATGTTGTACAACTAAACTTATAGAAAAATTATATCTAAGATCCAAGTACAACTGAAAAGGATGAAAACAAATTATTACTCCAACTAAATCTATGCATTTGTGTGGAATATCTCCCACCATCTAACCATCGGCTAACCAAACCCTATTGAAAGAAATTCCTCATTACCATAATATGGTGCCTTTACTTTATCTGTATTGAAAGAAAAAAAGAAGTTATGCATATCACTTATGGGGTGTGAAGTGTGTGATCAAACAAGATTAATAGGATCCAAACCAATTGTTCCACAAAAATAATCTATATAAATAATCCAATCATGCTCAAATTTTACTAAAACAAGTAATTATATACATTTTAGATCTTATTAAATCCAAATCATTTGAAAATTTAACATTTTTTATTTACATATTTTCTTATTAAATCATAGAAACATAGTTTTAAATAATTTAATAAACATTTATCAATGTATATATGTATATTCAAAGAAACTCATGTATCATATATTATTTCAAAACCATGGATGTACAACAAAATATAACAAGACCAAATAGTAAGAGAAGAAAATCAAAGCACATGTAGCATCACAGAAAGTATTACATTGGGTTTGTCTATCTTAGACACTCATACCCATAAAATAGATTTTTTTACACGCATTAATTCCCTAGACATATTTTCCAAATCTATGAAGCAAAAAAACATCCCATAAAATGATCCTTCCAATAGAGAATACCAAGTCTCTAGAACATTTTTCTTTCAGAGTATATGAACACCCCAAGAGTAAACACCATGAAGGTATCCACTGATAAGGCATATTACTACACCTTAAACCAAATTATCCGTGGAATCCCAGTTCTCTATTAAATAAACCAATTCAATAAACAATTTAATTAGAACCATGCATAGAAAAACATTTAAATTAATAGTTTCCCAATTCTTTGAAAACCCGTTCAATTACAAAATCTTAGGAAAATCCATCATTTATCAAAAACCCATTTCAAAACACTTAAATAAAATAATAAAATAATCAAATTTCAATTATAAAACAGTTATAAATACCAAATAACTATATTTTACCTAACATGTGATAGAGATAGAGCCAGTTATCTCCAAACACGAGGTCTTACACTACTAAAAAGGGATCCACCAACAACAATAACACAATAGTAAAAATAAAGGGCCCAAAGTCAATACTCACATATCATATATATAATTCCAATAGATGGATGGTGTAAAGGGTAAATCAGAAAAAAAACTCAAAGAACACACATTCGATGCACTCGAACACATAAAAGAACAACCCCCAGAGAAATTACACACAATGGATATAGAAGAAAAGATTATAACATTCATCATAGATTCATTTATATAATAATTAAATGAAAAAATAAATCAAAAACCAAGGGAAATGAAGAAACCCAAGTATTACATTACCTAGATAGACTTTCTGCCTAACCAAGATAGGAAATGTCAAATGTATCGATTCAGAAGAAGGATTAGTCCCCAAAAATGCCTGGGAGAGCTTCTAGGCCATGCAAAAAAATAAATTATGTGTTAATGAAATTGGAATAATCCATTAAGTTCACTAAAATCCCAACTCATAAAAATTATAGGTAATGTAATTCCAATACATTTATTTTAATAAAGTGAACTAAAGATTGAAAAAAAGACACATCACCTTTTAAAAAAATTGATCTTTAAGAATTATGCATCATGTAATCCCTTTTAATTGATTTTAACCATTCACAAATTTTATTCATATCACTAAATTGGACTATAGAATCACTTACAACCATTACATAGCTTATCAATTCTAAAATGATTTTGAAAATCTAGTTTTTAGTATAAAATCTCCAAAATCCCTCAGGAATGTTCTGAATATAGGGAGAACAGTTCTAATTATTTAACAGTTTATACCATGAATCCATAAATTTTGACAAAATTATAAACCTAAGATTTAGGCCATTTTCCCAATAACATATCAAACCTCAATTTCCAAAGTCAAACACTTATAATGTCTGGAAGGAATAAACAGAGGGGAAATACATGAAAGAATGTGGTGGAATGTTACATGATGAATGTAATTTTTCATCACCGCTATAAAAGGTAGTGATAAAATAGTATACAGGGAATAAATATAATTATTGTGATGCGATTAATATTTTATAAATGATGAAACCAGGACTATTTTTCATGTACTAGAAGTAACGAGATTAAAAATGAATGGAAAACATACTCGTGTTCACCTCAAAGATTATTATTATAGAGAATTGTTAATATAACATTTATTATAAACTTTAAATGTTTGAAATATAATATGTTATTTATGAATACATTTATGAAATATATATATAATCAATATTTAATATATGAGATTTTTTAATACATATGAACAAATACTAGACATGAGTTATGGGTTCTACATCTCAATATTGTTTCATTGAGATATATTCTATTTTATGAACCAACTTCTTTTTAATATGTAGTCACTCCACTATTTATGTAATACCATTAATATATATATATATATATCATATTTAATTTCTCAAATTATTTCATTTGCTTCAATTCAATTATTATTGTAAAGATAACAACGTTGTGATGGTTTTTTTATAATAGCTTCTCATTTTTGATTGTCTATATTAAATTTCCATTGATGGAAATTTCAGAATCCTTTTCCTTTCAACCCCTTATTTATCAATACCCTCTTGTTATTTATATAATATCAAATTTTTATTAACATTTTCCTCCATTTGGTATATAAAATTAATGATAAATCCTTTTTATGAAATGTAGACCTTATATCTCTATTATATTTTGGAAATATTTCTCCTCTACATTAGTGATATAGAAAATGTTTTATTGATTTTTTGAACAATAATAAAATTTTAATGAAATATATTTTCTACTATCATTTACATATTCTATAAAAAATAAATGGAATCTTTTCTAATATTATATTTACAACTAAATTTTAAATTTTTAAAAAAGTGTGAAGATATTATTATTTTTTAACATATACAACATGAATGAATTTTTTCAGAATCATGTCCATTTTTTCAGTGAATGTTACATTAACATTTTTTATGGTTATTTAAAAGAAAATATTTCTCGAAATATTCTAGTAATTTATAATTTTTAATGTTTTTTAAAGAAAATGATATTTTCACTGTTTTCAATGAAATAAATAAGTTCATATAACCACCTAAGTATTTTAAAACAACTTTAATTGCATGAATCCTTTTTAAGTTGATATTTATATCGAAAATTTAATCACAATTTTTCTACTTATATGTTTTTAGTTTTAAATAGTGGTCATCTAAAATTGTGATAAATAAGTTATATGGAGTCTAATGGAACTAAAATGATTTTTGGTGAATAGTAACATACCCTTATGACTATTAGTATGAATTTTAATATGACTATAATGATTATTAAATTGTATTATTATTATTTTTTTCTTAAGGATTTAAGATAATGACAACATGATAAAGTTTTCAACATATTAAAAATGAGTTATAGATTTAAAATTGTTAATTTTTTAATAAATTTTGATTTTATTTAAAAATTAAATTAATAATAAATAAAAAATTATTTTAAAATAATGGTGTTTATTTATTAATTATAAAAATATAAAAAAAATTTGTCGTTATTTGTTGTTATTTTTTTAATATTATTGAATTTTTAATGAATAGTAAAATATGATAATATACATAAATTTTTAAATAATTTTTTTACTGCATCATAGGTGATAAAAAGCTGATGTAAGGCAACTTGTTTCAAACAAGAATGTGTTCTTAACTATGTTGGGTCATATGATTCAAGACTATTTATAGTATTGAGAAAAAATATCAAAATAATGATTAAATAATGTAAAATCCCTCCTATCCTCCATTATAAATACCACCCCCATTCCCCTTCTTCCTTTCACACCTATCAAGCCTTGAAAATTTTCAATGTTCTGTGAAATCTCTTCTCCAAGGCTCTTCCCCACATCCTAGAGTTGTTGGTCTCCCCAAGAGGCCTAATTCTATGGACTTAAGGAGGATCTCAAGGAGAATATTTCAAGAGTTAAGAGGCCTCATCCTTTTTCATGTGTTTTAATTCTAATTCCTTTCTTTTCATATAACCTCATTACATCCACTTATCAAGGAGGTATGAAATCTCTATAATCTTATATATCATGTATTTTTTCATTTTAATATAAAAGATTAATCATCTTCTTTACTCCCTTCTACCTCTTATTCTAGAAACAAAAACATCATCAATGATGTGTGGATTTACAAAAATCTTGGATGATGTGTTTCCAATATCCATTACTTCATTCAAATCTGATCATAAATCCTTATTAATGGTTGAATAATAATTTAAATTGTATTTTTCAAAATATTTAATGTTTTGGAATTAAATTAATTATCATGACATTAAATTATGTAATCAATACAAGTTCTGCATTATCAAGGAACCACAACTACCACAAAACTGGGTTTCCGAAGCACCACCCTTTAACATCGCTAAAAATCGCTGATAAAGAGGGGAATTATCAGCGCTTTTTCCTGATGCTGATAAAATTTATATTTCCAAAAAAAATTCATAAAACATAATAAATTTAAATATATGTATATTTATATTGATATTAATATAATATATATTTTTAATTATCATTTAGATAAGTATAAATATGCAATTTCACTTAATTTGTACGATATGTTGTGAAAATGGATTATAAAATATTTTAAAAATTATTATTTAATAATTTTATAATTATCGTCCAATAATAATAATTTGATAACAATTTTAAGATACAAAAAATCCAAAAATAATAATATATGATTTAAAATAACTTGAAAGCGTATTTCACACATCTAACGACCATAACATTGGATCCGGTTGTCCATTTGCACTCTATAGCATATCAAATTAAAGGCTATGATGATATCTACACGCTGTTGATCCACAGAAAACATATGAAACATTTTAAAAGGTCGAAAATCACTCATAAGGCCTCCAAAACCGATTTTCTAGTCTGGATACCAAGATGTTTAAACATTATATGAAATTTCAGACATGTTTATGGGGATCTTTTTGAGCTTTTTCACAGGAGAATGAATTTTTTTTAATGTATTACATTCAGATTTTTATTATTTCACTGAAATTTGATCATTTTTCAAAATAGACTGTTATTTATAATCAAATATATAACAATATATACATACTTTTTATATATTTTCACATAAAAATTAAATTTTATAAATAAATAATTAATCATATTTACATATAATATATATTTGGAAGTATATATGATTTATCTAAAAAAATATAATATCCATTTTATTTAAAATAAAAATATATGAATATTTATATACCTCTTTATTGTGTATGTGTGTATTAATATATTTGTGTGCCTCTATATTGACAAACTGAAATCTATTATCTATATATTCCAAACATATGTATATACATATTAATATATAATATTTGTAAATATATAAAAATATGTATCATTATACATACTTATATAAATATAATATGTGTGTGTGTGTTGTATACATGTATGTATTTATTTACAAACACACATAAAAACCATATTTTATAAATGCTTTCAAATTTGATCTCATAAATATGTATTAATAAAAGAATAAAAATATTAAAATATAAGTATAACTATATACATATATATATAACAAAAAATAAATATATTTATACGGATATATATATATATATATTAATATAACTATATATATGTACATATGTTAATATATATATATATATATATATTTATATGAGTAAAAATAAATCTATATATATATATAGATATTTTAATAAATGATGAGAAAAGAAATATGGTGGAGTAGTAAAGGCTTAGGGTACATAGGCAACAGGTTTTGAGTTCTAATCCAGGGGTGGCAGGTCGTGCACACATAGGTGGAATAACAACTAGCGATGTTAAATGTAGTGGGGGTGCGGTTAAAGGGTGTAGGTGGGGGTAATTGTTGGGGTGTACAGTGTGGGGGTCAGGGAACTGTTTAAGGGGGGCTTAAAGCACTGTTGAAGCCTCAATCAAATTGAAACAATTTATTTTTTATTTTTTTTATGTTTGTATAAATTTTATCAGTGCTAAAAAATCACAGATAAAAGGTTCCTTTTATCAGCGCTAAAAAATCGTTGATAAAGGACCCTTTTAGAAGCCCTTTTTAGCACTCATAAAAGGCCCCTTTTATCCTTTCTTTTTTAACCCTGAAAATAGGGGCCTTTATTAGTTCTTTTCTGAGGACTGATAATGGGGACCCCCTTTCTTTTCTTCAATTAACTAGGATTTTTATGGCTATTAATTCCCTTTTGTAAAGCCGATAATGTCAATATTTGTAGTTATGCACCAAAAATGATCTAAACAGGCATTATTAATGTATTATCTAAGGATAAATCATAATATATGGTAGAAAATGATTTTTTTGTATCATTCTATATTCTATAAACATATAAATACTGTTTTATTCCACTTCTTGAATTTCATTTCCCTACGGTAAGAAAATCAGATTCAAAGTAGTAATGGAAATCATATTAAGAATGCTCACAAAACAATGGAAGGAATAATAATATTATTTAAATGTTGAAATTATATAATGATATAATCAAATAAAATGTTGTAATAAAGAATATGTTCCTTTAAGATATTAATTATACACTTTTAACCATTACATAGAAGTTTTAATGAGTTTTAATTAAGACAAACCTGGGGTATTAGAATTCTTAACCGACATTGCACTCATTATGATAACCATCTACTACTTTATTTAAATGGTATTAAAAAATTTTGTGAGAGGAATTTTGTTTATATTATGTTTATCTATGTGTATTTATAGTGTATATACATCTTCCATCCACTCTATTAAATCTCACATCAATTATAGGATATTAGTAAGGGGTTTTTCATTTAACTTTTTTTAAAACAATTCTATTTTGAAAAATTCAAATGAAATGTTTTTAAGAAATAATTGATGATGTATGGTTAGGTTCAGGTTTCTGTGAATTTTTGATGTTCAACGGTGGGAACTATATCTCCCTCCAATGCATTGTGTATGTGTAAGTTGGAGGTCTGACGTATGGTTACTCCATGTGTAACTACGATGGATACACAAATTGTAATGTAGCTATTATGGTCACAAATTATAAGGGATCCAATATGTTTATAAGATTATGTATGTAATTCCCTAATATACCATTATGGATTTATTTATATTCATAATGTTTTTTGGGAATCTTGTGAATATCTCAAGATAAACAAAGTAATTTTATATGGGTGACAAGTTTTCCTTTTTGAAAATGACTTCATATGTGAAAAGTATTTATGGAATAATATTTCTTTTCATTCTTTTTATATATTTTATTATGTTTTTTGTGTCAATCTCATGTTTTTAAAAGTTCATTAATTTTTATAAGGATGTGTAGTAAAAATAAGGAATCCATGTTAAATGGTATGATGATTTTTCAAAGAAATCCTGTTTTTTAGATGTGTTACATTTTAGAAGAAATGAATACTAATTTTATGGTATACACTCTCTATTAATATAGATTTTTATGAATGTATTATGTCCCAATTCCATTTATATATATACATGAAAAGATCTAAAATGTTAAAGTAAGGGAGCTCCTAACTAAATTCAATATTATGTATCCTAATAGGGAAAATTCCTTATAATTGGTATTAGATGATGGTTTATATAAGATTATGTGTTAGGATAATTATAATTTAAAACAATAAATTATTTTTATACTACCAAAAATTTGAAATGATATAGAATTTAATGATTACCATGTTTCTTATAATAAGACATGTTCTTTCTTAATGGTTTTCTTCCGACGAAATTGGGAAGATGTATAGGAGAGGCACCAAAAGAACGATATCTATCCGAATCGGAAATCCAAAATGGATGAAATTGGTACCATGCTGTTTGTGATAGTAACGGATTAGCTAAAACATGAAATAATTGGTGATGTAATCCATTCAAGAAAACAACTAATAGTACCACAACAGAACATGATGACAATGGAACATTTTATGAGACAACACCCTCTGTCTTTTAATAGATCATTTGACCCAGTAGTCACTGAACGATGGGTTAAATACATTGAAAATATATTCTATGTTATGGGATCTTTATATAATCAAATTTTCTGTCTTTCCATTTATCTTTTTGAATGTTAATCTGATCAATGGTGGTCAATGGTCCATATTATCCAGGATATGTAGGAGATTGATGCCTAAGAGTAGGGTGAATATAAATTTTATTCCTTGATAAATATTTTCATAAGGTGGTGAGACTTAGGATAGTGAAGTAATTCCTTTAATTGAAGAAAAAGGTGCAAGATTAAGTGGCTTTTTTTAATCAAACTCCACCTGATTGGTGATGTATGCTCCCAATCATTTTACATATATTAGTAGCAAAATCAACCACTTTTACTCAGAATTAATGCCATGGAATTGAAGGGCATTGGCCTCCCATTAATTAAAAACATATAAGAAATTTTCTACTATGGTGATAGGGTAGATATGGAGTTTTTTTTATGATCACATGCACTGTAAACACATGGAGAATAATATGTCCATATGTAAAGTAATGTGTAAAATCATCCCAATAAAACTGACGGTAATAAATTATAATTTCCATATTATGAAAACTGTGGGAAAAATCACCCTGGGATATTCCTTACCAAAACTAAGAAGTGTTTTCTATGTTGTGTTTTTCTTCCCATGGCCTGAGATGGTAATGAAAAGAGAACCTAAGACTAATCATGATAAGAATAATATAAAGTGTTTTACATGTGTAGAGATGGGTCACTATGAAAAATGCCTTCCCAAAGAGAGATATGAATGACGAATAGAAGTAAGAATATAAGCACGAAGGTTAAGAGAGATCATTGGAATATATGTTACCAGTTATCACGTACCATTGAAGTTGTATCAGGTAACATGTTTGTTTAATCATATTTTTCTAAATATTTATTTGATACTGTGTCTAGACATTCAATTATCTCTGAGGAATTTTATGGTAAATTGGAAATACCACCTCAACAAATAAAGCATAATATTATTGTTAAAATACAAGGGGGATATTATTATAAATATGGATGATAATAATATTTCAATTTTTTTATAGAAAGGAAATACTGGAAAACCTTGTTGTTTTCCAATTAAAATAGTTTGATGTTATTCTGGGAATGGATAGGATTTCTGTTTTTCATTCTAATAATGACTATAGAGATATAGAAGTTGTTCTTTAGAAATATTTTCAATTTATATACAAAAAAACACCTATACAATTGATAAAATATTATGAAGCTGAGAAGCTATTGAAATATTTAAATGAAATTATTCTTAGTCAAATTTTTGAAAACAAGGAAACTGTTCAGATTAATGATG
This sequence comes from Viscum album, assembly GCA_963277665.1. Classification (NCBI taxonomy): domain Eukaryota; kingdom Viridiplantae; phylum Streptophyta; class Magnoliopsida; order Santalales; family Viscaceae; genus Viscum; species Viscum album. The sequence continues at coordinate 1,900,147,439 of OY728145.1, forward strand.
TGCCATTGGAAAATTAATACCATAATGTATTTCCGGATGATTTACCTGATTTCATACCAGATCAGAATGTCTAATTCAAAATTTACTTAGTTATTGAGGTTAAGACAATTTTAAAACCCCTATATCGAACATCTCAAAGGGATCTTATTTAATTGAAAAATCAGTTGTGTGATTTTCATGATAAAGGATTCATTCATCTTGGAACTTCACCATAGTGGGATTATGTTTCTTCGTTAAAAAATGATATTACTATGATAATTTTCATTGATTATATACCATTGAATAACATCACTGTTAAAAAAAGTATCAATTTTTCCATATAGATGACTTTTTTTATTAGTTCCATGGAGCTCATTATTTTTCCGAGATTGACTTATGATCCAGATAACATCTGCTAAAGGTGAAAAATGATGAAATAGAAAAATAGATTATCATTCTAGATATGAGCATTATAATTTTGTTTTTATGACCTTTGGGGTAACTATTTCACGTAAAATATTCATGGGTCTTATAAATATAATTTTTCATGAGTTCTAAAATATGTTTTTAGTTTTGTTTATTGATGAAATCATGGTTTTTTATTTGGGTAATGAGGAGCATGAAAACATATAAGGGTTGTTTCGAAAACCATAGTTGAAATGATACTATATGTAAAATTTAGAAAGTGTGATTTTTTTTCAATATATTTATTTCCTTGTGAACATTGTAAATAATGTCGAAATAACAGTTGATCCTGCCAAATATGTGGATTTTGACGGGCCAAGGAATAAAAATTTTATAGAGATTCCTAGATTTGTTATATTCTAAGGTTATTACTGACAGTTTGTTAAAAACCTTTCACAGTTATCTACCCCACTAACTAAGTTGACAAGAATTGAGGTTAAATTTATTGGGAAAAAATAATGTGATACTTGATTTCAGGAACTGAAAAAAATGATTGGTGAATGCTCATTTTTTGAGTTTTCAATCCCAAAGTGGGGAGTTTTTCATCTACAGTGATGCTTCGTTTAAGGGACTTGGTTGTGTTCTGAGGCAGAATGATCAGTTAGTTTCTTATAAATCTAGACAAAAAATCGGAAGAGTTAAATTATACCACAATGACTTGGAATTGGAAATTGTGGTTTTGGGCATTGAAAATTTGGAGGCATCATTTTTACAGGGGCCATGTTTCAAATATATACTAACATTAAAAGTATGATCTATATATTCAACCAGAAATAATTACACATGAGGCAGATAACAAGGATTGAATTTATAAAATATTATTATTTAAAGATCAATTACTACCCAGGAAAAGATAATAAGTTGGAGGATTCCCTTAGTCAAAAACCTCATGAATTATTAACCATTTTACATTTGGAACATGATCCATTGTTAATGATTTGATTAATTTTGTCATAAAAGTTGATGGATCTCGAAGTACATTTGTTTTTTTTCAGGTTTCAGTACAGTCATTATAATATAACGTATTTATGAATGCGCATAAGGAATACCATGAGATATATAAAAAGATAGATTGGGTAAAATGGGTATGTTTTCATAATTTAACCTTTATAAAGATTGTGTTTTATGTTTTTGTAAATGGTTGTGTGTGGATTTTGATTCCATATTGATCAAGAATTTGTTGTGAAAATCTCATAGTTCTCTATTTTTATTTCATCCTGGAAGTACTAAGATGTATAAGGACCTTCAGGATTATTACTGGATGTATGGAACGAAAATAGATATTGTAGAATTTACTATTAAATGAATGACATGTCAACATGTTAAGGTAGAGTGACAGTTACTGAAGGGGATTATTTAGCCACTGCCAGTGCCAGTGTGTAAATGGGAAAATATATCCATGTACTTCATGGTGAGACAACTTTAAAATTCTCTAGGTTACAATGAAATTTTTTTTATTGATCAGATGAAAAAATCTACATATTTTCTTTCTATTTGAGATACAATTTATTTGGATCATCTTTCTTGACTATTCCTCAAATGTGATTTTCTAGTTACATAGAGCTCCTCTTTCCATTGTAACTGACCGGGATTTTAGGTTCACTTCTATCTTTTAGATGGTTCATTGGATGTAGTTGGGAATAGAATCCAATTTATGCATAGATTTTCATCCTCAATGAAATGGGATGTTAAAATGAATGATATAGACTTTGGAGGATATTCTTCGAGCATATTTAATGGACTACTAGAGATGTTGGTATTAGTATCTTTCTTTAGTTTATTTTTATTATAATAACAGTTTTCATTCTCATATATAGATTCCACATTTCATGTAACTGTATGGGAAGCGATGAAGATCTCCAAAATTTTGAGATGAAGTCACGGAAAGAATGTTTATGGGTGAAAAATTAGTAGAGGAAGTGTCTGAGAAAGTGAATATGCTATGGAATCATATTAGGACAGCCTTGAATAGGCATAAAAGTTATTCAGAAAAAAGGAAGAATGACTTTGCTTTTGATGTAGGTGATCGTGTTTTCAATAAAATCTCAACATGGAAATGTTTAATGACTTTTAGTAACAAAAGAAATCATATTCCATGGCTCATTGGGCCTTATGAAATCCAAAATAAAGTTTTACTAGTCACCTACCAAGTAGCTTTTCCTATGAGTTTATCTAAGGTACACAATGTTTTCCATTTTCCAATGTTGAGGAAGTATGTTCTAGATTAATATAATGTATTGGGACCAAGATTAGTTTACCTAGAAGAGAATAATTTTATAAAGAGAAAACAGTTGAAATTTGTTATCAAAGGGATCATGTATAACAGAAATAAGGTAATCCATTAGGTAAAGGTTTTGTTGAAACACAACATTGTTCAAGAAAAAACATCATCATCTGAAAATGCTATGAAGGAATATATCCTCATACGTTTAATAAGAAAATAAAATTGAGAGGGCGCAACTTATGGAATGTGACAATAATTTAACACACCATGGTCTAAAAATAAATTTAAATGCATAAAACATTGTCTTATTTATATCATTATTATTATCCTTTAAACATAATTTTTCAGCATAGATTTTTTTAATTTCAAAAAACTGTCACCTAAAATTGGGATTAGTAAGCTATTTGGAGTATAATGAAACCAACATGATTTTTGGTGAATTATAAAATGCCATTATTAATAGTAACAAGAATAGTAATATGACCCTAATTAATATAAAATTTTATTATTATTATATTTTTTTAAGTATTTAATATAAGGAAAACTTGATTAATTTTTCAAGGAGTTAAACATATTTTCCATATTAAAAATGCTTATATTTTCAATAAATTATGATAGTATTTAAAAATTAAATTAATTATATTTTGAAAATAATTTTAAGAAAAAGGAGTTCATTTTTGAATTTTACATGTCTATAAATGAGTAGGGTTAATTGTAGTTATTTTTTGAAATTTATGAATTTTTAATGAATAGTGAAATGTGATAAATTACGATAAATGATAAATACTTGTTTCAAAACATCATAGTTGATGTAATGATGATGTAATCCCACTAATTATGAAATCACATGGAATATTTAAAAAAATTTGTCATATAAATCAATATTATTCATTGTCTTGAGGAAAAATATTAAAATAATGAAAAATAATAATGTAAAATCCATCATATCCTTAGCTATAAATACTACCCTCATTGCCCCCTTCCTCTCACACCTCCCAAACATTGATCATAGTCTATTTTTATCCAAAACCCCTTCTCAATGCTCTTCCCCACTTCATAGATCTACTTTTCCCTCCAAAAGGAAACAACAAAAGGCTTTTAGTAGGATCTCAAGGAGAAGAGATAAAGAGGCAAGAATCCTCTTCCTTTTTCTTGTGTTTTCATTCCAATTCCAATATTTTATCATACACTATTTTCCTCAACTCATCTAAGAGTTATGAAATATTTATTGTCATATATATTCTTTATGTTACACTTTTTATGTAAAATATTCATCATCTTCCTTCATCTCCTCTCCCTCTTATTCTATATATAAAACACCATATGTGATGTGTCGATTTACCAGAATCTTAAATGATGTGTTTCTAATTTCCATTACATCCCTCATGTAAGATCATAAATACCTTATAATGGTTGAATCAGAATGTAAAGTGTATTTTTAACCTATTTAATGTTTTGTAATTAACTTCTATGAATTAAATTAAATTATGTATTGAAACATGTTCATGTTTATTGAGGAACCAAATAAGATCATCTAAACCAAAATCATTACTTTTTTATATAATTATCCATAATAATATATGATAACAAAATGATTTATGGTATTATTAAATATATCTGAAATAGTTGAATACCAATTTAATTCAACTTCTATAATTTCATTTCTATATGACTAGAAAATCCAATAAAAACTATCGATGGATATCATGTAAATAACACAACCAAAACAATAGAAGGAAAACAATACAAATTATTAACGAGAGAAATTTTGTTATGAAATGATCATATAATGTGTTATAAACATAAATATGATTTTTAAGATATTAATAACACTCTTTTATCTATTATATGTATTTTTAAATGATTTTATGTAATAGAAACCTGATGTAAAGCAATTTATAACCTAATTTTCTTTCTTTCAGTTAACCATCTACTTCGTTTTTTACGTGTAATTAAAAAAAAATTTAGAAGAATTTTCATTATATTATTTTTAATTATGTGTATTAACAAATTATATACATATTAAATCAAATATATTAAGTCTAACTTCAATTATACGACATTAGTAAAGGGAAATTCTTTTAAAATCATCTTTTAAAAATTTTATTTTACATAATTAAAATGAAATTTTTTTTTGAAATTATTCATGTTGTATGATTATGTTATGGTTCTTGGGAAATATTATGATGAAGGGTGAGACCTATATATCCCTGAAATTCATTTTCTATGTGTATGTTAGAGGTTAAATGTATGGTTTATTTAAGTTGAACTACGATGATTACACAAATTGTAAGGTAGTCGTGAGGGTTAAAAATTATAAGGAAGGCTAGAGGGTTACATGAATATGTAAGTAATGCACCAAGATAACTCAATGTTATTTATGTTTTCTAGGAATATTGTGTAAATATCAAGATTCAAATACTAAATATATAAGGGTGACAAGTATGCCTTTTTGAAAAAAAAAAGTATACGTTACAAGTATTCTTGGAAGAATGTGTTTATTCCTACTTTTTATAACCCTTAATGATCATTTTGTTCTCATCCTTAGTTTTTAAATGAATTTCAATGGTTATAAAGATGTTTAGGAAAAATAAAGAAGCCATGCTAAATGATATCAATATTTTTTAAAAAAATAATTTTTTATTTGAAATGTTTTATATTTTGGATGAAATTAATATTGTTTTTGTGGTATGCACTATATATTAATGTGGAATGTTATGAACATATTATATCCCAATTCTCTATAGATCAAAACATGAAAAGATCCTAAATGTTAATGAAAGTTATTTCTCTAAAAAATTAATTATTATTTAATTTAATATGGTTGGGTCATTATAGTTCTATTTTAAAGGTATTTTTTCTTCTATATAAGCATCCATTATGGATTTTAATGCTTTATTGTGGATATTATCATATGAAATTATGAATGTATTTAGAATATTATATAACACTTATTTATGGTTATAATAATTTGATATATAAGCCAATATTATATATTTCTCTAATGAATTGCATAAGGATTAATATTTCATGAGATTATATAAACTCAAATGTAAGGTGAACCCAATTCAGGATGGGACTAAATCCACTATAATTGTCTTAGTAGTGATCCTAGACAAAGAAAATGATGAAATTGGAAATAAACCAAATCCACTATGGAATATATTCCAGAATGATATTCTTGGTAGTAATCATTGAATGGGGAAATTAATTTTTTTATTCATAGTTGAATATCACAAACATATTTATTGTCCATGTTATATGTTCTCCTGAAAAATGATTTATTATTGATAACTTATCACACTTATAAATTATGTATTTTTATTTGAAAAATTCAATATTATGACTCATGATTAAAAAATATGGAATTATTTGTTATGAATTTCATAAATTGTGATCAGGTCACCAAACCTTTTTTCATATATTATGCTCACTTATGATCATTGATTGATATTTCATATATTTACCCTTACTGAGCATCTGAGAATTCACTTTCTTATGTTTTGTTTTCCAACGTTTATAAATAATGGTTTTGAGTTGGGGTTTTCTAGCAGGGGTGCTATATGAGATGAAATTTTTTGGATATGTTTAATTAATTTTCTAAAATTAGTTCATTATGAATTTAATTCCTAAGGATAAAAATTCTTTTTTGTTATAGGTAATTTTTTATTAGGATAATTTTTTAATATTCATCTAAAATGATGGAAAATTAATGTATAATATTCATAGGACTCCTCACTAGATATGTATTCATTAATTTTGTAAGATCACCTCCCTAACATTCATCTAATAATTGATACAAAAAAAATTATCTTTATCATACATCCAGAAAAACATAATAATTATATTCATTTATAAAAATTTCAATTTTGTTTAGATTTTTTTCATCTTAAGATGCATTGGATTTTTCCTCATTATTTAAAATCAACACAATCTTTTGTTTTAATTCCATCAAATAAGTTTTTTTATTAAACAATATTTAAAAATAATTTTTAACTATAAACATTCATACCTATTGATTGAAAATTATATTCTAATAGATACTGGAGTATATATGTCTCTTGATTCATTTATCCCAATTCATTTTGAAAAATCATGAGAAAATATTTCTATGATATTAAAGAATGTTTTTCTTTATGTCACATGAAAATCAAATTATAATTTTATATCACTAAAAGACGATAAATAATTGTGTTTCCTTTTTAGAAAGAAATGTTTTGTAATATTTCACATTATTAAAATGAAAATGAATATCATTAATATTCCCTATTACAATGACTGGTTTAGATTTTATTTTATTGATATAAATATTGTTATTCACTGTTTCTCTATTTAATCTAATTCCATTCAATAAAATGACTATATTTTGTTAACATGATAAAGGATCATGTTAAATATTATATAATTTTTTTTAATCTTTCAAACCAAATTTACATTACATCAACGAATAACCTTTTTTTTACAATATATGCATGAGTCATGTTCTCTATTAAATTTTTTTGATGTCATGCGCATTTTAAAATGATGAGTTATACATGGAAAAATAGAATGAAATTTTCTTGCCATTTATATTCTACCTATATGTGAGGATATCCTATAAAGTTATATAATCAAAATTTCAGAATATCCTATATATAAAAAAATCATTATTCCATGATATCTCAAATTTATTATAGAATTTATTCTAGGGAAATTGAAACCACGTTCCTTAGATTTTATATGGTATAAATTTCAATTAATCATTGATAACCTATAATAATTGAAAAAAAAGTATTCAAAACCCACACGGAAGGACTACCCCTAAAAAATAGTGAAAAATATCCCAGAACAAGATGGACACTGAGAAATTTTACCCCACTTGGTGACCATGATGATGTTGCGATTTATTCTAGACATTGTTGATCGAATGTTATTAGGTGATCAAATAAAAATGGTATGAGATGAATAAACTATAAAGTACCAAAATTTAGTATGATAAATACATGGGTGAAAATAAAAAAATAAAATGGGTAATTACTATGTCATTGAGAACATCAGAATTGAATTAAATTAGGTTAAATTGGTAGAAAAATATGCTATTGAAAATTGTAGTTCTCAGGGATATAGAACATGAGTCCGTGGTAATAGAATATATTTATGGGCATAAAAACAATGGCTCTAATAGGATTCACTAATAAGAATTGTCCCTATACCAACGATTTTGGAATAAACAATGGGTATAGATAATGTATGGTAACATAATCCCGTGATTTTAGAAAAATGTGGGCATCGACTGTTTTTCAATAAAATTACACAAAATTTTACCAAAATTGTGGTTTTATGGTTGTTTTTCAATACCTATACCAATGGTTTTTATAAACTTTTGGGTATAGGTTAGTTTTTGGAAGTCCTATAGCCATGATTTGGAAAAACTATGGGTATAGCTTTCCCACCATATGGCATGGAAACAAATTCACGTACAAAAAAACAAGGGAGAACCTATTTCCATCATTTTCTACCTATATTGCTGATATATATATATATATAAGTAAATGTATAGTTATACACCAAGAAGGTAAATGTTTTGGTTGTTAGGTGATGGAGGAAAGATGGAGTGGTTTAGGGATCGAATATGGCAGCCGCGTATTTTTTCACAGTTATAACTACTATTTTACAAACCATGGGTATTGGTTAAGGACGTTGTGGAATAGAACTGTACCTATGCTATCCTAAATTGAGGATATTGTTCTGAGCTATATTGATTCCTTGGTTTCCCATGGTTCCTTGAAATCATGTGTATAGGAAAAATTTATAGTGGTGAATGTCTATAGCCTAGTAGATGTGACAATGGTCACTAACCCAATTTCCATGGGAGAAACCCCTCAAAATATCTTTTTAGAAGGGAACATAAACTATACTTGTGGGTATCTCCAAAGGAAAACAGAAAAATCCAATGGTGTCAGTTGTTCTTATATGTTGTTTCTGAATACACCGCCCATCACTATTAGATTGTTCCATTTGAATCACCCATAACCTAAGTGGTTTTCCTTGGAAGACCCCATAGATATTGGCTAATTCAATTATTGTCTTTCTCAAAGCTATATATTATTCAAAAAAAGTGATGTCATGGGATTCTGAACCGAGTCATCACATACATAGTCATGTTAACACAACCAATATTTTATGGTTATCATATAGTATATATATATATATATTGCAGCTATAAGCATTCATTACCCATTTCTGTAAGTTATTTCCACACTCTACGATCTTAGTTAAAGGTAGCTTGTAATGGTGATTCATATAGATATAACGTGTCACCATGGGTGATTATCATGGATATAGGCTAGGGATATAGAAATCACTCATCCAAAATTACATAATGAATGTTCTTATATGGGGTTTCTATAAGTGTTTGTATACATAGGGACAAATGCTTGGGGGTACATAGTGTTTGGGATGGGCCACTAGCAACAGGCCCCTCATCCCATTGTTGTAGGTGGATCAACGAAGATCTTATGATATGATCCCTGATTAATGTTCTTATTTCAATATTACTTTGCAAAAATTATGGGATAAAATCCCCCACCACTTTTTACAAAAACAAATTGGTCAATATCCATAGTCATCATTAATTTTAGCAAAAGGGTACCCAATTGACATGTTCATGTCATACCTGTGGTTGTAGGTTGGATATATCCATGGAAATTTCATCCATTGGTTATACCTTATAGGATTTATTTTTCTTTCATAGTATTATAACTTATATATAACAATAGTGTAACTAAGAATTTTCGATGATTCTATATTCACAAAGAAGATAGAATCACATCAAAAGATACCTTCCATCCCTAAAGACCAAATCAATATATATGGGAACCCCAATTTTAGAGACAATGTAAGGTGGAATTAAAATAAATGACCACCATAGGGAATTATAGTGATAAAAAAGATATAACAACAACTAAAGGAAGTTAAATAGTGAAAAACATGGAACACAATGTTATAAAATATTTTCATAAATATTATAGTCAACTAATGGGTGATGGGGTTTGAAAATGATGTCTAGTGAAAGGGAAAGACTATATATATAAATGGGTTATTAAATAATCATGGTATTCAAACAACCTCAATCCATCAATCAAAGAATAATCATGAGAAATGTTGAAAAAAATGTTACCATTGAAACATTCATCTCTAAATATTCTACACCAAAACCAATAGAGAATGAAGAAAATGAGGAAGAATAAAAAAATTATGATAAAAAAAAAGATGAACCTATAGGGGAGGTTCAGTAATTATAAAACCTATTCGGTTAAGAAATCTCTCAATAGATAATTATAGAGATAATGATTCATATCTTATGGAAAAGCCTTTTATCTATAAGATCTCAGATCTTAATTTTAGGCTTCGATCTTGAATTTGGGTTGTTTTGAGGAAAAAGGATGAATTAGGAATATTCTATGTACACATTGTGTTATAAAGAGTACGTTCTATGTATGTATGTGTACATGCCGTGTACCTGGGTACCACATAGAGCCGTGTACTGGTCGTGTAATTTCCAAGTACATGGTTGTGTAGGTGACCTAGCAGACTGCAAAAGGTAGGGGCCGATTAATGCTACTACACGGCGTGTACCTTTAAGAAAAAGGTCATATAATTTTATTTTTTTATTTGATAAATATGAGTAGGGTTATATCTCATCCTCAAGATATATCTTCTTCTTCCCTTGGTTTGTATAAGAGAGTGATGGAAAGGATGAAAATAGTGAAACACTTCATAATCTCCATCCAACCTCTGATTGGAATGATGTTGGGCGCTTTGGAATCCCACCTGTGAGTTCTCAATTATAATAGAGCCTTTATTTATTATTCTTCCTCCCATGTGAATTATTAAAAGATGATATTTTTTAAATATTTGTAGATCTGCATCGTTACAGGCTGATTCAAGGGCTGGCGTTCAAGAGTATCATATGTGAGACATTGATGTAGGTGTTTTGTGACTTTCATTGTTTGTCTTTTGGATTATATATGATAAAAGTACAGCATTCCCACATTTTGGGTATTTATTTTTAGGGAATTTAACACTATTATTTACCTGATATGTTTTAATTGATTGAAGAGGGGTAGTTTCATATTCATAAGGTTATATTCCATGTTTATGGGACAACCCAGGGTTGTTTTTCTAGGATTGACTATTTATGGTCGTTTGGACCATCTCATGAACCAACCCAGGTCGACCCTGAACCGGTCACCCGAGCCGATCCGCGATAAGTCCTAAAGGGTGTTCCCGATCCTCATGGGCTGGAAACTAGTGTCAGGCATCAAAATATAACTATTGAGAATGATTTAGTCCTATAACAAATGATAAAAAAATAATGACTGAGGATAAGAAAATCAAATTTCCAGCAGAATGAAAATAAAAGTACATACCACATTGTGACCTTTCATGTCCCCACCCAAATCATAACGATGTCTACTCCAACATCGATCATCTGAACCAGGAACATAAACATGAAACTGAACCTACAACTAGAAAGATATAATAGGCTTGAGTAATGAGATGCTCAGTTGGGAAGCTAGAAATAATCCACTGAATTCAAAAGTTCTCTTTTCCGAAACAGTCCACATCAATGTTCTAAATACATATATAAATCTATGGTTTTCACATTTTAAAATAAAAAACATGTTATTAAAATTTAAAAATCCAACACACACTACATACCATTTCCAAAATCATTCCTTATTTTAATAATAAAATAGAAAATAGAAAATTATGAGCCTGGGCAAGAGTAAAATAAGAAAAGAGTGAAAACTGAAAAGAAACTAGTGAAATGGAAAGTAAACAAGCAATGTAAAAAATCCAGTAACCATGGGAGATCCTAAACATCCATTGATTACCCCTGTATATACTCTGTTTTAAAACCTCCTACCAGCGTATGTTGAAGCACCTATGTTTATAACCAACTGGCCGCCCTGACTGGCCAATCCACGGGCAAAGACCACCTATACTAACAACAAATCTGGGGGGTACCAACCCATTTAATCAGGTTTGGTTATAAACCATCACTTGATCATCTAAAAGACACCCAGGAAACCATGGTGGTTATATAAAAGTTCTATAAGTAGCAAAGCCCTCATACGTGTGACTCATCTCACCACACTTGCCTACCCCAAACACTGATGCTTCCTATGTGTTCTCCCATAAAGGGTTACCCTAGATAAGAGTGCCCCATATACTTATATACATGCATACATGTCAAATATAAAAAATACCAACCAAACCTTCATATCATTCAGTTATAAAAACAGCTTTATTGAACACTTGGTCTTGTAAACCGGGCCTCTAGTTTTACATAATAAAATGTCGTTATGCAAATAATGCACTAGCACATCTAAAACAACTCCAAACACCACTTTTGTCATTAAAAATTCAAAATGGGCTTATACGCTTGGATTCATTTTCAAACCAATTTAAATAACTGCACGAAGAGGCCCATATCATTAAGAAAACACGAACAATTTATAAAACCAAGGATTCCTGAAAAATACCAATTCAAAGAGACGAGAAATCATTTCTATAAGAAAACACTAAATTCCATAAACCTAACCAATGTTGGAAGAAAAGTTTCATAACATATTTATACAAGCCAACACCCCTCAAGAAGTCCAACAATACCATTTGATGATAAAGGCCTTTAGTTCCAACCATGTTGTAAACGTATAAGCATGTGCATAAATAGTGGATCATCCAAATATATATTTTTGACCAAATGATTCAACAGGAAAACACTACCATAAGTTAACTATAATCAAAATAGAGTTACAAAACATAATCTAATATTTAATTAAGAAAACACAAACATTAAATTGATAAAAACTGGGTGCAAGAGCATGGAAACACTTACACATATCCAAGGAACTATTTCACGGCTATTTTTAACACATTTGACCATCATAACAAAAAAACACTCCAATGAATTTAATATCATGCTTGTAATGGTGAGAAAAACATTTATAAATTAAATGGAAATAATGAAAGTGCATATGGAAAACTCCAGATGAGATAAAGGATGGAAATGCATACCTCAAAAATGGTCACGTCAAGCTTTCTAACTCAAGCAGTAGCTCCATCGCATGCACACACTTCCAAATATATATATATATATCATTAAACTGATACACGTGGTCCTCGTTCCATGAGGGTACACACACAAAGATGATACATATATCTACACACATCGATACCTGGGAATATGTGTGTACACCTTTGAAACCGACCATAACTCCCAACGATAATCCCCTGGGACTCAAAAACACCACAAATCCCTAAAATAAAAATTAAACCAAACAATGAAATCATGATAAAATTTAAAACCAACCAATAAAATCAAGAAGCTCACATGTAAAACCCAAATCACATTTTCACCATTTTTATAAAACAAAACTAAGAGCAACACCCACAAAAACACATAAATTTATTTTAAAATATCATATAACATTTTATTAACACACCAAGTGCATAAACATATAAACAAAATTAAATAATCACACTAAGTTCCAATTTTATATAATTCATCAATTCCAAATCAACACAAAATGCTAGAAGAGAATATCATAGCAATGTGAATTACATTTTAAAATTTATCAAAATAATATTTGCAATTTAAACAAGAAAATCATTGTGGAAACATGCATAAGTGAACCATAAACTCACTCAAAATATATTTTAAACAAATTCTAAAAAATAAAAAACGATGTAGAAAGATTATTAAGGGAATAACAAAGCCGTGAATCATGTTTTAAATCTAAATGATTGAAAACAAGAATTATCGTAGTGTTTTGGAAATGAAATACGAAAATTTGCCTTAACTTGGAGATGCAAGAATACAACTACACATCCACAGAAGGAAAAGAAGAGTTTTTTGGACCCAACACACACCCTAAAAACAAAAAATTGATCTACACATAACTTTGGCACTAAGGATTAAGTAATTTCGATAAAAACACAAGTCATACAAAGAATTCACCACAAGGTGAAGTCTGCGCGCTAGAGGGGAGGTAGAAGTGTTGCGAAGGGGGGTTCAGATGTGGATAGGATACAGAAGCAGTAGGGTGAAACCGCATAGAGGTCGAAACTCTGGAAATGAGTCCTGGATGGAGAGGTTTTTGTCCGGAGCTAGAGCATCTGGCCACAGGTGGCCATAGTTGCAGTCTGTGGGTGGTTGGATAACGAGCATGAGGGTGCGGGGTCCCAATGGGTAGAGGGTAGGTCGGCCAAAGGGCATCGGTTCTAAGGGAGCCCGACAGTCCGTGGGTGCCGAACCAGGTGTGTTGAGGGGGCGCCATGGAAGAGTTGATGAGGTTGGGGGAATGAGCAGGTGGCCATCCGGGGAGTAGTAGGGGGCACCAGCGGAGAGCTACGGAGAAGAGGTTATGGGGGGGGGGGGTGCGGGTTCACTCATGGAACATGGAAAGAAGGTGCAGGCCATGGTAAGGAACAAGAAAAAAGGGGTGTCTTAGGTATAGGGTTTGTTGTTTTTTTCACAATATTATATTAATAATAATATTATTAGTTATATTAATAATAATAATAATACCATAATAATAATAATAATAATAATATAAATAATAATAATAATATGTAAAATAAAAAAAATTAACAATATTAAATGTAATATTTATAAAATTTCTTAATAATAAAAATAACAATTATAAAAATAATAATATTGAGGATAACAAAAATTCCAAAAATAATAATATATAAAGTATGATAATATAATTAATAATTTTTAATTTACATAATAATAGTCATAATAATAATAAAAATAACAACATAATATTATTATTATTATCGAACATTATTTTCTTTTAAATTTTAATCATTTTATTTATCTTATTCTGAATATCAGGTCACTGCGTATGCAATGAATTAATAAACCTCCCTCAAGTTCCACACCACAACCCAGACCAATTGGCATCCGCATAAACACCAAGGCTGATCGCGTGGCTACTGCTCAACGTGTGGTGACTATGCATGGGTCTGAAACCTGCTAAAATATTAAATGTCAAAAAAATTTATCTGGGACCCTTCCTGGACCATGTCAAAAAGACCTAGAGCCATGAATCAGTAAAATAAAAATAAATCAAAACATTGGGGTGTGAATAATCTTTCCACCATAGACACTTTCGGCCCTCAAAAGGCACCCTGTGAACAATAGACAAAACAAGAATCTATGCCAGATTGAAACCGAATGAAACCACAACACAAGAGAATGGGAGAATATGAGAGGATTCTCCCCACCACAAGAACTCAACTACGGTGGAAATCTAACACACAAACATACCAACCTGAATGGGGGGAGACTCGGGAAATACCAACTGAATTAAACTGACTTCTATATCACAAGAGAAACAACACCTCGGCTGAATCTCAGAATTCTCAACCCAAGCCTAAAACCACGAATACTAGAGATAAACCTCTAAGAAAAACATAACTCAAATAGTGAACCAGACAATAACCCCAAACATCAGCTCATCCATAGGCACTTACATCTCCAAAAGAACATAGATAAACCAAAATTAACCCACATAAGGTCCAAACACATTATTAAAAAAACTAATGATTTAGAAAACCACAATCAGACAACCGAATCTGTTTGGATTACAACAGAACAGGTTCATCATAACTTCACAACAAAACAATGAACTCACCACAATGTCAATACATTAACTAGAAGAAAAACAAGAATGAAAAGACTTCAAATTTTGTAATACCAACATGGAACAAAATACCCAAACTGAGGCTCCACACCCCCAGCAACTCATGTCTGCGTGCAAGCTTCACCCAAAGGCCAATGGCTGGGGATCTGATGGGTGAATCATCTCCTGCCTCACAATCAGGTACTGAAATTCATCCTATCACAACATTTTCATTAGGTGACACTTCCTATAGAACATCTCTTGATGATATAGACACCTGTAATGATTACACGTCTATCGAGGGATGTGACATGATGGCTTCACGTTCCCGAACCGACCACACTGGTGGCACACCACTGAACGGTCTGATGAATTGGAAGCCCAGACCACTACTGATGACTAATTTGAAATAGGTTCCTTTGGCACACACTACTTGACGGATTCTGACCCTTTTTTGCAACTGGATACCTTGGATTTCCAACCATCTACTCTTTAGAGACCAAATCAGCTAAAAATGCCACATCCACCTTCTTCTTGAAATGATGGTCCCTAGAAGGAATGACCCACTACTTAATCTCTAGATTAAGTCCTATGATGAACAGAGAAGTCTTAATCAGATCATGCGATACCACCTTCAGAGAAAAGGACACATGCTCTCTAAAATGGTCAACATATGCCTTCACCACTAGTTGGACTTGTTGAATACGCATGATCTCTTCACTTTTATGAATATTTAACTCTTTAGGTATAAAACATCGGATGAAGAAAAATTTAAAGAAATACCAAATCATCCCAACATATATTGGCGGTGGGGAAACCAACTCTCATTCTTCCATTGCTCGACCTTCAAAAAAACCCAAAAACATAATGCACTCTAACAGCTTAGGAAGTTCCCAATACCTGGAAGACGCGTTCAACCCCTTCAAGCCATTTTGCTGTTTCTAATGGAATTTGTTCCCCGTGAATGATAAGAAATGTCTATGAAGGAAAAAACATTACATAACTTATCAGAAACCGTGGTGACCTTACTGGGTGGCATTGTCTGAGCAACATAAAAAAACACCAAGCCAAAACCAATATCAAGCCGAAGAAATATCAATGAAAACGCATTCATCCAAAAATAGCCTTCTCAAAAACCAATCAAATAAAAATAAAACACAAAAATAACATTTTTATTTTAAATATCAAAACCATCTTTCCTCTTATCCACTTTCCATATACCAATCCCACTTTTCAAACAAAATTAAATTTTCTAAAAATAATTTCCCCTTTTTAAAATCACATTAGAAAAACATGGTCAAACCATTACATCCATGTGCACACCCAAATAATCCCCATAATTGTTGCAAATTTCTTCATCCTCTTTCATCCATATTCTCTAACACACACTTCCCATTCCTTCCCTCACATTTGAAAACGTTCACAATGAGTACCCGAGGTTACAACCAAACCATATCATTACAAGTTCTAAGCAACCCCCAGATTTTTGGACCAAGAGAATTTAGTCTTAAAAATCCCTTTAAAAAATTTAAATCCAATTAAATGAAATCATTCTCAATTAAAAAATCCTTTTCCATTTCCAAAGTGCACTTACACCCTCAAGAACCAATACAACACACAATATTAATCAAATTACCAATGTGAGGGACTCGTAGTCATGCTTAACCTGATGACATGGTAGTGGGCCATGCCCCATGTAAGCACCAACAACAAGGAGGAACTCAGACTCAACATGGGTCACTACTCTATATTAAATAAAGATGTGACATCGCCTTTCGTTTATTGTCATCCCTCAATTAAAAAAACTAGAACGACACACGAACTCAATTCTTGGACTACACCTAGCGACACGAGGTTCGGAACGTGTGAGGGTTTATTAAATCCTTCCCGTACCAGCCTCTCGAGTCTTGATAGTTATAATCTCCATTTATAGGATACCCCAAATAAAAATAGCCTCATTTGATAACATTTTGTCATGAACTAACATGCGATGACCCACAACTGGTCACCCGAGACGGTCCGTAACATGGCCAGAAGGGCATTCCTAATCCACACGGGATGGGAACTTGTGTCAATAATTAAAATCATAAATTTGGGAACAATTTAGCCCATAATGAAAATATTAAATAATAAATAAAGATTGAGGATAAAAAAATATAATTTGCAGCAGAAAGAAAATAAAAGTACATAACTCCTTGTGACACTTCAGGTCACCGCCCAACTCAAATCCCAGTATTCTCCAACATCAAGTAGCTGAACCAAAAACCTAAACAAGATATTGAGTTTGAAACTAGAATGATATAATAGGCATGAGCACCGAGATACTCTATAGGGATTCTAGAAATAAACCACTAAATCAAAAATTCCTATTTTCCAAAACAGCCCACATCACAAGAATGAAATACATATATAAAAGTAGGGTTATCACATATTAATATAAGGAACATGTTATTCTCATTTAAAAACCCAACAAACTCAACATACCATTTCTGAAATAATTTTTCATTTTATAAATAAAATCCAAAACAAAAAACATCGAGTCCGGGCTAGAGTAAAACATGTAAAGAGTGAAAATTGAAAATAAAATAGTGAAACAGAAAGTAAACTAGAAATGTAAATAATCAAGTAACCATGATTGATCCGAGACATCCCTAGAAGACCCCTGGACGTACTCTATTTCGGAACCACCTGCTAGAATATGTTGAAGCTCCTAAGTTTATAAAAACATGTCTAACCTAACTGAGCAATCCATTGGAAAATCCTACCTGGCCTAACAAAAAAATATTGGGGGTACCAACCCGTCTAAATGGGTTTGGTCAGCAACCGTCACTTGATCATGTAAAAGATGCTAAGGAACCCATGGTTGTTATAATAATGTTGTGTATGTCGGAAGGCCCTCACACGTGTGACTCATCTCAATGCACTTGCCTACCCCAAACTCAGACACTTCCTATCTATTCACCCATAAAGGGGTTCCCAAGATAGGTGTACCCCATATACTTATATACATGCATAAATGTAAAACATAAAAAGTTCCAACTAGGCTATCACATCATTCGGATATAAATACCACATTATTGAACACATGGAGTTGTAAACCGAGCTACTGTTTTACATAATCAAATTTCTTTATAAAAAAATTGAACATGCTCTTCTAAAATAACTCAAAACACAACTTTTGTATTTAAAAATTCCAAAGAGGCTTATACACATGGATTAATTTTCAAACCAATTTAATAAACCTCACGAAGAGACCCACATCATTTTGAAAACAAGATCCACTATTAAAAACAAGGATTTGAGAAAAAAAACCAATTCAGAGAGACGAGAAATCTTTTCTATAAAAACCCCAAATTCCATAAAACTATCCAACATAAGAAAAACATGTTCCATAAAATTTTTTTACAAGCAAACAACACTCAATATGTCCAACAATACAATTTTCATATGATGGTAGTTATTTCCAACCATGATGGAAAGGTATAAGCATGTGCATAAATAGAGGACCATCCAAAAATCCTTTTATGACAAAATAATTCAATAGGAAAACACTAACATAAGTTAACTATAAACAAAATAGAGTTAAAAAACAGAATCTAATATTTAATTAAGAAAACATAAATATTAAATGTATTGTATATTTCAAATCTATGATCAGTCATGATGGTGTAAAAATATTATTATGTTATATATATAAAACAAAAATAATTCCCTTCACATTATTTTTGATATATTGAAATAGCTATTTCAAATAACATTTATAAAGAATATATATTATGAAATTTAAAAAAAAATCAATTTTAGTTAAAATAATTTAAAAAAAATATTTTCTTTCTATGTAATAAAATTTAGAAAAAAAAATTTAGGTGTATGGAAATAGAGGAGAATGTTTTTTGATAAAATTGGAAATATAATTGGATTTTATTTTAAAATATACTCTCAGTAATTTTAATTACTGATGAGATAAAAATAATAGAAATAGAAAAAATTCTCCATAAATAAAAATCATAGAATAAAATTTAATGGGTTTTATCAAATAACTGTTAGATAATTTCCGTCAATTGAAATTAAATAATAATTAATACCAATTAAAATGAAATATTTTCACAACCACCATCAGATGCCCCATTTTTATTATGGAACAAAATACTATCTTATTGGTTTTGATAGGTAAAATATTATATAGATAACGTTCTAGTGGAACAAGGATTTACATGTTTGTGACCCAATGCCCAAGAACAAGACCATTTATTTATCAATGTGGCTTTTTCCAATCACCCAATAACATATGATTCAGACACCTCTACCATCTGTCAACCACCCATGTCCATGACCTCCCTCAGTGTTCCCTTCACATTAATGTGGTCCTGAACTTGCTCAATCATTATCATCATCTCATAGCCGATAAACCCCACCCCATTTAAAAACCTCCAACCTCCATTCCAACTTGGACTGAAAAAACTTGAAATCACCACCCATGTCAGCACACCCCCTCATCATCATCTCACATCCCATGTGGTCATCCTCCCTTACTCACTCCACAATACAATAGTGAAGGATCGATCATCATCACATGTCCATGTCACAACATGGGTCATCAGAACGAACAACACAAAACTGAATTTAATAATTGAAATACTCCACCCAGAGGTAGTCTAGGGCTAATACCCTTCCTATTGTAGGATGAAAAATAAAATCCTTACACCAACTTTAATGTGGATTGTTTCTTATAAATATGACATTGAATCAAAAATAACTTACCTATTCTATAACTTTTGAATCATGATCCCCATTAAAAGATAACATAAAATGAAAAATTAAATATCATGAACATAAGGATATTTATGAAGTAATATGTAAAAGATGTTTTTTATACACCATCAAAATAATGATAGGTTCATAACATGACATTTTTGTCTAAGAACACAATCAGAGGCAATAGACCCTTATAACTATGGTTGTATTTCAATAAAAACGTCATGAAATGTAGAGATAAAATTATTTTTATGTAACTATATTCTGTATCAAAATTTTCATAATGTAAAATCGTAATTATTTTATCTTCTACACAAATGAATAAATTGGTTTATGTGTCATATACCTCGGAAATATAAAAATGAGAAGATATTTACCCGAACCACATATATCGTCTTTCCAAATAAAAATTCTAATTTAAAATATAAAAAATATAGATTTATTATAAATTTAACCTAGATAAATATTAATACATTTCAAAGTGTCAGTCACGCCTTTATAATTAGAAATTATCCTTTTGTTAACAATTTAATCATTGAATAGGTTATTTATTAGAAAATGTTGTGTATTCTGGGAATGTTTCAGTTATATAATTCAAGTACTTTAACCTTATAATTGGTTATATAATATTAGAAATATTAAATATGACATAATTAGAATATATATTCATTAAATTTATTTGACATTCAGATTAACCAATAAAATTAATAATAATTTATATAACTTCATAGAGGAATTATATCATTCATACGCTTGAGAGATGATTACACATTTCGATGGATTAAATGAATAATGGTTAAATAACAATTCACCATTTTAGAATATTTATTATTTCAATAAAACCATACATATACATTAAATATATTTCTAAAACAACCCATTTATGGGGGAAATAAATAATGAAACACATTTCATCATGGAGGTGGAAATCAATGAATATGAATGAGAAACGTTATAATTTTACAATAGAAGAAAATGTAAAAATTAAAATATCTAAAATAATTAAATTAGAATATTTTATTGATAAAATGAATATATAAATATTAAATATATCATAGTAACCAACCATGAAAGTGGTGAATTTAAATGAATCATATCGTTACGTAGTGGTGGTAGTCCACATGTACAAATGAGCAATACACTCATTTCACATTTCATATAAAGATGGGGGAAATGATTTCTATATCATAATAATAAAAATTTATTATATTTAATATTATTAGTTTACATATTTATAATGTATTACATATATTTATATAAGGTATTATTAGAAATAAAATAAAAAGTATTGGGTTATGAGTTAACCCCTTAATTAAGAAACCACATTGGTATTACACATTTATCCCAAAAATGATATTATTTTATCAAGAGAATGGGATCTTTGATGAAGTGTAGGAATATAAAAAGATATTCTGGTAGTTATAGGATTCTTTAGAAGTCCTTATATTTTTGAATAAGGGAGGATATGTTGTTTCCTTATATAAATTAAGGAAAGGACGCACCTGTAATTATTTAAACAACTTAATAATAAATCTATCTCCTAATAATGTAAAGCGGCACCAAGGCAGGAAAACATAAATGAAAATATGTGATAGGGTCTAAATTAACTTATCCATTAATACTATGAATTGTTTTGGTTACATTATATTCATTTCACACTAGTTAAACAACTTTAAACCAATTATGAACATAACTATAATAACATTACTTTTACCATGATAAAATTATCATGTGACCAAATTAAAAATATTATTATAAAAATTTAGGAATAGATTTTATATTATTAAATTTCTATAGTCGATAAAAATTACTTATAATATAATATATAAACATTATAAATTTTTTTTTATGAAAATACATGATTGAAGAGTAAACAATATTTCACCTTAAAATCAATAGATATGTTAATTTATAGGGATTATTTTGGTTAAATTAGAAATAAAGGATGTTATTTATACTTCCTTAGTAATATTAATTGTAATTTAATATTCCAACCATATAAAAATAATCAATAATATCTTTTAATAGTTGTCAATATGAGTAAAATATAACTTATCATTACAAAACTCAATACTTGGTTCTAAATTTCAAAATAAATATTTAAATTAATTTTTTTTAACTCTTTAAACATATAATTGATTAAAAACTAGTCCAAAAATACTATAAATTTGTTTTTTAATATTGTATTAATTATTTTCCCCGAAATTTTACCCTATTTTTACATCATTTAACGTGGTGAAAATTCATTACCATGGTCACTGTTCATAATGAAAAATGTATGTTGACCCTAATATATTATATTAATTAAAATGATTATAAATATATAATAAATTTTACTAGATTAAATGTCTATATTTTTATTATATTCATTATAATATAAATTTTTAAAATTAAGGGAAAAATACTTTTTAGAAAAAAGTATTTTTTAATTCCAAATATGTAATTACACAAATATATTAGATATTAGTAATTCCTATGTAATAAATAAAATAGTTTCTAAATATATGAATTTTCTTAATTTAAGACTCTATTAAAATAAATATGGAACTTTTTCAACGAATTAAAACAAATTTTTACAAAAAATTATAATTTTTTACTATTCAATGATATGATAAATTATTTCAGAAATATTTGAAACATTCACCATAAATAAATGTGATTTGATGAATTCAAAAATGATATATTTTTATCACATAAATTATCTATAAGTGGTATTAAATAATCAAAATATTTTATCACAAAAAAAATTAATCACATTTTTTGAAACATTTTTTTCAGATAAAATAGAATTACATAAAATTTAACATTTTTATATTATTCACTAATCAGTGAATTTTAATCATGTAATACATTTGTTAAAAAATTTCATAATTTTTTTTTCTATTCCACCACTAATTTCAATATATATGTTATAATGATCATATTTGAATAGTAAATTTATATTTGAGTTCATTTAAACGTGAAATTGCATGTAAAAAAGGATTTCCATGGAATATAATTTATTTAAGGAGAAAAATAACATAAAATAATTAATTTTTGTTTTATTACCCAATTTAATAATATGATCGCCTGTGGTTCTCATTAACACTTCCTATAATTATTTTATCATTAAATAGTAATAAAATTTGATGTATATTTTATCATCATTACAAGTTTCAATGTCAATAGTAGAAAAAATATTATCTCTCTAGAATGTTTTTCTCTAATAAATTATGAATCATTATGAGACTCAATGGTTTCCAAAGAACATAATTTTATTGTTGATCAGTAAATCACACATAAGATTCAATAGAATTATCTTCCATTTACTTGATATTTGGAAATTACATACCGTGAAGGTAGAGATTATGGAATAAAATGATTATTTGACTTTTTTCCATCTCATAATTATAGTTTCATCCTTTGTTTATTCATATATTCATTTCAAATTAATTCTAATATATTACTCCAAGAAATTAATATTCAATTTAGAATTTTCACGCCTAATATAGTGAACCTGTTTTTTTCTACATTATTATATCATCATTTTAATGATAAATAGCATAAAAACATTATACATTGATGATCCAAAGGATTAGTGTATTGGGAAAACTGGAACCATACATTTAATTTACAATTAATAAATAAACACTTATTTAATTCTTTCTTCCCTATATTCTAATTGCCTATTGAATTCTCATTATAACAACTATTCACATTAGGATATACACAAATAATGGGTGAGCTAAAATCATAGTTAGAGGATAGATAATAACATTAAATAATATAAAATGGGGTGATCATAATCCTTATCATCACAAAATATTCAGAGGATCATTATGGCATCCTTCCTTTTTATTACACGACTTTTCATATCATTTTACAAAGAGAGGATCTTTAAAGTCTAGTATCTTGGAAAATTAGGGACATAAAACATGAAAACAAAAAAAAATTTAATCCACTTTTAAGGCTTTATAATATGTTCATATTGTGTAAAATTACTTCATCTCATATCATGGAGACATTCATCAAAGGAAATGGTGTGCAGAAAGCCCAGTAAGGGTAAACAATGGAATAATTTTACATGTGGTAACAATAAGAACATGATTAAAAACATAAAGACATGAGCAATGGGAGAATAGGAATAACATGATAAAAAGAACATGAAACATAACATGAATATGTGGTATCAACATTTCAATTATAAATTCATGTACATATCACCAAGCTTCATCCCTGAGGTGTCATATAAATTTCCAAGGCTATTCACCATGTTATCGTGAAACTTGTCTTCTCTAGAGATTAATTATTTACCAAATGCATTAGAGCGCTTTCAGGGAACACCCTTAATATGTTTTTACATTCATGTTATCCACATAGATAATAATAAAACATTTCATAAATAACCCATATAGAATAAAATAAATGTGTTTCATTTCAAAATTGTGATGTATTAAATGTTCTTAAACATAAGATCGTTGTATCATTTATAACCCATGGAAAGGGAGTGATGGTTATATGTATGTCAGTTCCAGCAACAAATATATAATTTTTATATATTTTTGAACACCCATTGAAATGATATGGGTCTGTGTATTCGCATAAATAAATAACATAATTTATTGAGATAAAAAGATAAAAATTTTGAGACTAAATTTCTACAGCATAACGGCAATATAACATTGTTTTAGAAAAAATTGAAAAGATAGGGGACAAGGGCCACCCACTTATAAATAATTCAAAATACAGTATGGGTACATAATAAGATCATGGTATGCATTTTTTAACAACATAACACTAGAAAAGGAAACTTGAAAGAAAAGAGAAGATGTGATTTCTTTTACCAAAAATTTAGTAGCCTAACGATGTCACTTAAAAATTCAGAAAAAAAATTCTGGAGAGCAGAAAGGGTCTCCCAAAAATTAAACATGAAATTTAAAATAAAAATAACATATAATAACATACCCTCAACATAAATATATGGAAACACGAAGACACAACATAATATAATTCATGACATAAAAGAGGGGGTTGAAATGATCCCTTACATTGAAGAGTTACTTTGAAAGCTTGAAGGTCAGGATCTTGGGAGGCTTGAGGGATCATTGGGAGGAATCCTCAGGAGGAAAGGAGACCAGATTATAGTTTAGGAGGATTTTTTAATGAGATTGATGAGGGAATGGCTTTGTATTTATAGGGGAAGGGAGGGAACAAATCATTAATTGCCAAGGGACACCTCATCAGTGGTATTGGGAAAACCATGGGCTTGACCATGGTATTTGACTATGGTATTGGCCACTTGGGACACCTCGTAGAATATATTAATATTCATATGTTGGCTAGAAAGATTGCACCATTATTACATCCTTAATGATTTCATTAACCACCAGAAACTCAAAACTGTAATTTTACTGTTCACCGAAAATTCATCTTTCTCAAAAAATTCCAAAAAATTCACCTTAACCTAATATCGATTATATGAATTCAAAAGTGACCTCCATTTTATAAAAATATTTTTCTAAATATTTTTAATTTAATATATTAATAAAAATCACTATCATACTGAAAAAACTAATACTTAACTAATAATTTCTAAAACTGTTGTTTAACTATTTTATTGAATCACATTACTTAATCAAGGTGCCTAAATTATATTTATATTTTCTTATGTGAGGTCACTAATCCATTTGGTCACATTACTACATAAAATCACTATTCAGATTTTACTATTCACCAAAAAATAAGTTTATCTTATTAGACTCTACATTTCTTACTGAACAGAACTGTAGAAGACCATTTTTTGAAAATAATTACACATTATTAATTATTTAGGGTTTACATAAATATTTTTAAGTAGAAATTTTTTTCAAAAATCATTAATAATATACAACCAATATTTATCCGGATATTTGAGTTTCAAAAACATCACCATAAGAAGAAATTACAATTTTTATTTATATAAAAGGATTAAATAAAGAAGCTAAGGTCTCGTTGCATAGACCCTTATAACACCAGCATATAACCTAAGTTTAAGGTGAGATAAGGTGATAGAATCTTGGGGCGGATCAGCCGACATTGCACGGGTGGTGATTTTTGTTATCTTGAACTTCTCCCCTAGGTGATTTCATTCCAGCATCAAATGTTGAAGTTTGGCTTGGGTTTGGTCTTGAGCAAAGACATGTGGTGGTACCTCCATCCCATGTTCTATCCGATTGTCTTCGAACTACCCGAGACTGCTCTATGATGCCATAGAATTTTCTTTTTGTAACCAAGATCACTTGTATTTATAAAAAATAATCGCAACATTAAGAGTTTAGTTTCCGACCGTTATATTGACCAACAGTCATATAAATGTTCAAACCTAATGGTATATTTTTAATTATACTCATTTCATTAAATTAACAAAATAGTTTTATTGAGTATAAAATAAAATTACACAAAAAAATAGGAAACAAAAATTATTCAAAAGTTCGGGTCGTTACATTCTTCCCCCCTTAAGAAATTTTGTCCCTGAAATTTTAACTCATACCATAAAAAGAGAAATGGTGTGGGTAATTTTGCCTCATTGATTCCTCAGGTTCCCACGAGGCTTCTTCAGATTTTAGGTTCCTCCATAACAACTTAACAAGGTGGGTAGTCTTGTTTCATAGAACCTTTTCTCTACAATCCAAGATCTCCACAGGCTTCTCCTCATAATAGAGGTCACGATCCAGTTGTACGACCTTTGTATTTAGTATATGTGAAGGGTCATGAATGTACTTCCTCAAGAGGGATATGTGGAAGACATCATCAACTTGTGCTAGATTTGGTGGATTTGAAAGCCAATATTCCACTTCTCCTACACGATCAATTATTTTATAGGGGCCAATGTACATAAGGATGATCTTCCCTTTCTTTTCAGAACTCACGACTATTTTCCAAGGTGAAATTCGATGAAAGGCCTTGTCACCAACATCAAACTACATGTCCCTTCGACGGTTGTCGACATTGTTCTTTTGCAGATGCTTAGCAGCTTTAATGTGTTTTAGGATGGAATGGAATTTTTCTTTCATCTCTTTCACAAGATCAGGCCAAGGAAGCAATCTCTCAGCAGCTTCATCAAAACAAGTAGGAGTTCTACATCACTTCCCATATAGTTCTTCATAGGGTTTCATTTGAATTCTTGAGTGGAAGCTGTTAATATAAGAGATTCAACAAAAGGGAGATATTGATCCCATCCACCCTTAAATTCCATTGAGCATGTTCTCTATATATCCTTGAGTGTTTGAATAGTCCTTTCATATTGGCCATCAGTTTGGGGGTGATAGGCGGTGCTGAAATTCAATTCAGTGATCAGAGCATGTTGAAGACATCTCCAGAATTTTTATGTGAACCTTGGAGTAGGATCAGAAACGATAAGAAGTGGAACTCCATGAATCCTTACCACTTCCTTCACATAAATACCGATATGTTGACCAAGAAGGGAAATGATCTCGAATGGAGATAACATGGGTAGTCTTGGTGAGACGGTCCACAATAACACATATCACATTGTTTCTTTTAGAGGTTCTCTGGAGACCATGGACGAATTCCATAGTTATATTATCCCACATCCATGCGGGTATGGGTAGTGGTTGCAATACCCCTTTAAGAAGTTGTAGCTCTGCCTTCACTTGCTGACAAACTAGGAACCTTGAAGTGTATTCAGCAATATCCCTTTTCATATTATCCCACCATTAATGACCACAAAGGTCCCTATACATTTTTCTACATCCATGATGTATAGAGAAAGTATATCTATGAGCTTCACCCATAAGCTCCTTCTTTATTTCCAAAATAGATGGAACACATAGTCTAGTACAAAATTTCAGTACATCATCTTGATCAACATTGAAATCATGAAACTTCCCATCTTTTACAGCTTCAAACATCTTTTGTAACAAAGGATCTTCTTTCTGCGCTTTCTTCATCTTCTCTAGTAATGACGGCTGGGAAATCCTTAGGGTGAGAGTTGATGATGTCCCTTCTCTTATAATTCCCATGTATAGCTTTACTAGGCCATTAATCAAAGGATCCCTTTGAATTCTCATCGTGGAAATGAAAACTGGGTCTTTCCTGCTTAATGCAACAATAACTTTATTTTCTCTTCTATGATGATAGTTAATTGAACAATCATAATCCTTAAGAATTTATAACCATATCCACTGTCTCATGTTAAATTCCTATTGTGTGAAAATATACTTCAAACTTTGATGGTCTATAAATATATCACATTTCTCCCCATAAAGATAGTGCCTTCATATCTTCAGAGCAATAAATGACCGCAGCCATCTCCATATCATGGGTAGGATTATTCTTCTCATGAGTCTTCAACTATCGAGATGCATAGGCAATGACCTTTTCATTTTTCATGAGGATTCACCGAACCCCTTTCAGAGTTTCATCACTAAAAATAATGAATCCTTCTCCACATGGGAGCAGATTTAGCACGGGTGCAGTGACCAATCTCTTCTTCAACTCTTGGAAGAATTCCTCACACTCCTTTGTCCAGATGAACTTGAACCCTTTTGA
Organism: Viscum album; assembly: GCA_963277665.1. Taxonomy (NCBI): domain Eukaryota; kingdom Viridiplantae; phylum Streptophyta; class Magnoliopsida; order Santalales; family Viscaceae; genus Viscum; species Viscum album. Next base: position 1,900,176,071 of record OY728145.1, read on the forward strand.
GTTAACTTTGTTAATCGATTAAAAATTTGTGAAATGTTTTTCAAAAACCCCCTGTAATATCTTTCTAGACAAAGAAAATTACGAATCTCTGTTATTGTTGTGGGATGAGGCCACTCTTCTAAAAAATTTGTCTTTGTAGGTTCAATTAATATTTTTTCATTAATTACAATGTGCCCCAAAAAATCAACTTGTTATAACCAAGATTCACATTCACTGAATATTCCAAAAATCTTCTCCTTTCGTACAATTTGCAAAGTAACCCATAGATGATTTTCATGCTCCTCGCGACTTTTGGAATACATTAGAATATCATCAATAAAAACTAAAACAAAGTTATCAAGGTATTCCTCAAAGACTCTATTTATCAAATCCATAAAAATAGCAGGAGGATTAGTCTGCCTTAAGGGCATAAAAAAAACTCATAATGTCCATACCTTGATTGGAAGGTAGTTTTTGGAATATCTTCTTTCTTCATCCTCAATTGATGATAATCAAAACGAAGATCAATAATTGAGAAGAATTGAGCCACATGAATTTGGTCAAATAAGTAATCAATTCTTGGAAGAGGGTATTTATTTTTCACTATGATCCCATTCAATTCTCTATAATCAATGCGTAATTGCATCGATCAATATTTCCTCTTCAAAAAGAGAATGGGTGTTCCCCAAGGAGACACACTGGGTGAGATAAACCTCTTCCCCAAAAGATCTTGGAGTTTTTTATTTAATTCCTCTAGTTTCACATTTTCCATCATATAGGGGGTCTTTGATATTAGGTGAGATCAAGGTATGAGTTCAATGGAGAACTCTTCCTATCTTTCTAGGGGAGGTCTAAGAAACTCCTCGGGAAATACATCAATGTATTCCTGGATGATGGGGACAATTTCTATCCTTAAACTCTCATCTCCTTCTTCTGATTCACCGATCAACTCCATAAATAAGGATATAGGGTCTTCTTATAGACAAATATTTGGTTGAGATATCTCTCTATATAAGATAACTGTAGGTTTTCCATTCAAGACTACTGGTATTTCATTTCTTTTTCATTGGATCATAGCATTATAATTTGTGAGCCAGTCCATCCCTAGTATAACGTCGAATTATAGCATGGGAATGACTAATAAATTTGTGATTATATTGTTCTCACCAAAGTAAATATTGGAGTTTATAAACACTAGCGATGCTTGGATAATCCCATTATGATTCGTGACTGATAACTCTACTTTTATCAAAACCGGGGTTGATTGTAAATTTTTTTCAAACATGGATGAAATAAAGGAATGCATAGAATCAGAATCAAACAATGTACTTGTTAGTTTTGAGATAACAAAAGGAGTACATTCCATCACATCATTTTTCTCTTCAACTTTAGTTGTTGTGATATAAAAAGCATGACCTTGATCCTTTGTACTTTCTTGAGGCAGATGGTAGTTCCCCTCTACTGCCCTAAGATTTGGACATGTAATTTGAAAATTTCTCATGTTGTCCACACTTAATGCACTTGACTTCAGATAGGTCCTACACCATGTTCCCCTTTTTGTTTGTGTTTGTAAGTTCAGGTTTCTCCTCACTATGACAATTCCTCGCAATATGTCCATCTCTTCCACAATTGTAGCATTTCCCACTCTCGAGTATCCAGTTCTCTGAATGCTTCTTCCCGCATTTATTACACATGTGATGTTTCACTTTCATTCCTCCTCTTCCCTAACCAAAAATCATCCCTATTCTGGGCTCCATCGATCTCTTATTATTATTGGATTTATAAGACCATTGTGTCTCACCATAATCCAGATCGACTTTCATCTCACTCTACACGATCTCCTCGTAGCTATCATAGTCTCGATTGGCTGGATAATTCTGTAGATGAGGTCTTAGTCCACTAAATAATCTATCAACATTACAATTTGGATACATGACAAAGCTAGATGTATATCGTGAATGTCAGGTGAAGTTTATCTCATAGATTCTGACAGATTCGTTCCCCTTCTACTTCAGCTCAAGAAACTCTTTCTCCATTCTTGTTCTCATGGAATGAAGAAAATATTTAATAAAAATAGTCCTTCTAAACTCTCCCCACTCCATATATTAAAATTCCACTCTTATCCTTGGGTTTTTAATCAGTTCCCACCACTGATCAGCTTCTCCTTCTAATCGATAGACAGCCAGGGTGACATTCTCTTACTCTAAACAGTGGATCACAGAAAATATCTTTTCGATGGAGCTGATCCTCTACTAAATAATAAATTGGATAGTCGATTCACTAAATGTTGGTGGTCTTTGATGAATAAAGTTTTCAAAAAATGTTTTTCCCTTCGTAGTGAGATTTTTCTCTCATCTTGATTCAAGTTATTTACCATAACTTGAGTCAGTTGGTTCATCATTCAGATGAATGTTTCCATTGCAGCTTCCATCAGAGGGCTATCAACTCATGGTCCATTGCGGTCACCATTTGCATGGTTCATCCTATCTCCTGCCATTTTCTAAAAGAATAAATCCTTTTCTAGAAAATTAATTGATTTAAAAATATTTTAAGTGTAAATATTTTATGTCATAAAACTTCATTATTTAAACAGTTACGTTTCCTTATAAATCCTTCATAATGATTCATAAAAATCTTATGATTAACAAAAAAATATCCCCCATGAGTGTCATAACCAATAGTGTAGAAAGGCCATTTTTTCACCAGTTCCCATTCAATTCTAGATTAATGCATTGTTTTTGAGTTTTACCCTTATGTACATCGTTGCTCGAGCCACCTCTACTTGCTCGTATCCAGACAGATATGTATTTGTTTGATAAACCACTTACTCAATACTCACCGAAATACAAGAAATTTTTCCTATTCTTAGACATTTATATAGGATTCTTCATAAAGTTTTCATATCCTAATTTCCATAAATAACTATACTATAATTTTATTCCAACAATTGCATCCCTCTCTTTTATAACATAACTTTTCAGTACATTTTACATACAGAGTATCTATAAAGTCTAGTGTCTTGGAAAATCAGGGACATAAAACATGAAAAAGGAATGAAAAATTATTTTAATCCACTTATAAAGATTCATCATATGATCATTTTATGTACCATTATTGAATCTCATATCCTGGAGACATACATCAAACGAAAGGGTGAGTAGAAGGCCAAATAAGGGTAAACAAGGGAATCATTTTACTTGTGTTAACAATGAGAACGTGAATAAAAAAATAAAGACATGATCAATGGGAGAATAGACATAATATGATAAAAATAACTTTAAACATAAATTTAATATGTGTCATCAATATTTAATTTGGACATTCATGAACATATCACCACATTCCATTGCTAAGGTGTCATAAAAATTACAAAGGTTATTCACCAAGGTATCGTGAAACTTCTCATTTCCAGAGATTAATTCTTTACCCAATGCATTAGAGTGCTATAAGAGTTCACTCTTAATATGTCTCTATATTCATGTGATCCACATAGATCATAATCAAAAAGTTCATAAATAACACATATAGAATAAACAAAATGGGGTTAATTTAAAAAATTTGACGTTTTCAAAGTTCTTAAAAATAATATCATTATATCATTTATAACCCATGGAAAGGGAGTGAGGGTTATATGTATGTCTATTCCAGAATAAAATATATCATTTTTATATATTTATGAACCCCAATATAAACCAAATAGGTCTGGGGATTGAAATAAAAAACAAGATAATTTCTTGAGATTAAGAGATGGAAATTTGGGGATGACACTTCTGCAGCATAACGGCTATATATCATGGTTTTGGAAAACATTGAAAAGATAGGGGATAGTGGTCACCCACTCATAAATAATTAATAATAAAATCTGAGAACATATTGGGATCATGGTATGGATATTTTAATTACATACCACATGAAAAGGAAACATGAATGAAAAGAGAGGAAGTGATTTCATTTTTGAGAAATTCGGCAGCCTAAAGGCGTCACATAAAAATTAAGAAAACAAATTGATGAGAATGTAAAGGGTCTCTCAACAATTATAAATTAAATAAATAGTAATTAGAACATATAATAACATACTCTCACCATAAATAGATGGAAACTAGAAGACACAACATAATGGAAGTCATGACATAAAAGAATGGAGTGATAGGATCCCTTACCTTGAAGAGTAACATTGAATTCTTGATGGTCAGGACCTTGGGAGGATTAAGGGAACCTTGGGAGAACTCCATGGGAGGTAAGGAGACCAAAACATCGTTGATAAAGATTTTGGAATGAAATGGATCAGGAAATGTCCTAGTATTTATAGGTGAAGTGAGGGAACAAATCATTAATTGTCGAGGGACACCTCATTGGTGGTATTGGATAAACCAGGGGTTTCCCATGGTATTTCCCATGGTATTGGCCACTTGGGACACCTCATAGAATATCATACTATTAATAAGTCTAACAGAAATATTACACCATTATTAAATCCTTAATGATGTCATTAAACACCGGAAACTCAAAATTGTAATTTCAATATTCACCTAAAATTCAACTTTCTCAGAAAAATCCCAAAAATTCATCTTAACCTAATATTGATGCTCTATATTAAAAAGTTATCTCCATTTTTTTTTAAAATAATATTCGAAATTTTTTTAGTTTAATTTTTATATAAAAAAAACTATTCACATGAAAAAACTAATACTTAACTAATAATTTCTGAAACAGTTGTTTACCTATTTTATTGAATCATATTACATAATAAAGGTGCCTAAATTATATTAATACTTTCTTAAGTGAGGTCACTAATCCATTTGGTCACATTTCAATTGATAAGGGTAAAATCACTATTCACAATTTTCTATTCACACAAAATTAAATTCGTCTTATTAGCCTCTAAATTTCATAATAAACACAACTATAGAAGACCATTTTTTGAAAATAGTTACACATTATTAATTATTTATGGTTTACATAAATTTATTTAAATATCTATTTTTTTCAAAATGAATTAATAATATACATCCTATATTAATCCTAACATTTGAGATTCGCAAAATTCTCCTTAAAAAATAAATAACAATTTTTATTTATATCAAAGGATTACATAAAGCAGCTATGTTCTCATTACATAGCCCCTTATAAAACCTATATAGGACCAAAGTTTATGGTTTGCTAAGGAGATTAAATCTTGCGGCGGCTAGGCCAACATTGTCTGCGTGGTGATTTCTATTTGCATGAACTTCTCCCGTAGGAGATTCTGTTCAATCTTCACACGATGAAGTTCGTCTTGGGATTAGTTCAGAGCAAAGCCGAGTAGCACTACCTCCTTCCCAAGATCTGTTAGATGGGCTTCAAATGGACCGAGGCTACTGGATGAGGCCTTAAAATATTCTTTCTGTAACCAAGATCACTTGCCTTTATAAACAATAATCGCAACATTAAGAGTTTAGTTTCCAATGATTATATTCACCAACGATCATATTGAACAACATTCATATAAAAGATGAAACCTAACGGTATCATTTTAATTATACTAATTTCCATAAATAAGTGAAATAGTTTTGTTGTGTATAAAATAAAATAACACACAAAAATAGGAAACAAAAATTTTTCAAAAGTTTTTGTCATAAACTCATATTCATGAGAGGAAGAATTAAGAGAAGACAAGGAATGTGGACATTCATTAAAATGAAACATCATGTCTTAGTGGTCCACTACCACACATTGGTGTCATAGAATCTAGAATCATCTTCACATATAATTCACTTTACACTAAATTTTATCTACATTACCAAATAAGTTAATGCACTATATAATTTCAAGCACACCGATAACATCTTAAAATATATATTAACATGCATGACACATAGAAAAAATATCCATCATGAACATAAATTACCCATATAAATGAATGGTTTTAGTCTCATAAGAATTCATACATAATCATTGGGTTCCAAAAATAAAACGAGAATAACCTACTTGATATGAAATCATCGACCTTGAGTTAGATGTAAATGGTGTGTTTTGAAATTAGAGTTCGTTTTGAAACTATTTTGATTGTCATAAAATCAATTTGAAAAACATTTTCCTTAGAAAATAAAAAATAATTATTTATAAATGATTTTTAGGAATAAACATACATTAAATGGGCTGAAATATGGAATACCCAAAGAAATAGAGTTGGGTTCGAAAATTCCCCTTACATTTTGTCCAAAATCTTCATACACATTAGAATACTATATAATCACATTAGATTAATTAATTAAAAATTAATTAACATTTTATTAATGAATGTTATTCATTATGGTTTTATTATGTTCTTTCATAGTGCTTCAGATGAGTATTTGAGTTTAAATTCTTTTTCAGGAGTCATCGTTTTATTAGTTTTCTGGATCGGTTCACTTGTATATATGAATGGATATTCACGTAAGATGTGTATAAACATACAGAATTGTTTCTTTATATTTTTAATGATATTAAATAAGTATTAATGATCTTATAATTTATTTGGTTAAATATTATGAGTTTGATTCATTAAGTAAAATTAATTATGATTATTTTGGTTAATTTTGCCGGTTTTTGATTCATATGATCTTATTTTGTTTTGTCATTTAGTATTATGTTATAAGTGAGATATAGAAAAAAGGGATTAAGAAAAAAATATTTATATCGATTTTCAACCATTTAATGGTTTTATTAATATATTTGAAGTCGTTCATGGAAAATTAATGTTCATCACCCACAATGTCGGTAAATCGACAGTCCACAGTCGACGATTTCATTTCTAAAATAATAGAGATTGAGTTTGAAGTTTAATATTGGATCATACATTAACAAGATACAATTCCATTATATTTAAGTTTCTAGAGTTATCATGCCATTTGGATTAAGATAGGAGAGGATAAAATAATAAAATATATTGCAATTGAAAGGAAATTAAAAGAAAATAGAGAGAATTAACCTCTTGAATTCTCCTCTTGAGATCCTCCTCAAGTAACCTAGGATTTTGATAAGACCAGGAGATCCTAGAAATGGGGGAGGTACTATGGAAGAGTATAGGTCATAATATTGGAAAGGCTTAAATCTTAAGATGTATGAGGAGAATAGGGTGTGATGGGTTGTATTTATAATGGAGGAGACTGTTGTATAAATTTTATATTTATCATTGGTATATTATATTGATAAAGTCAATAAATAGTGATGATTTTTTTTCCTAAGTGTATAAATTAATTCCTGGAATTTTGAACCAATGGTCACATACCTAATGACTCAACAAATCTAGTTTTTAGCATTTATCACAAAATGTTGTATTTTACAATTCACTAAAAATTTATGTATTTCAGAGAAATCCAAAAAAAATTACCTTAAAATATTTTCAATGTTAATAATTAAAAAACTAACTCCATTTTTTAAAAATAATTTTATAAATTTTCTTATATTAATTTTTATTTGAAATCCTAAATTACGTGGAAAATAAAAATTTTAAAATTATATCTTATTTTATAGCATTTTTAAAAATTTCTTAAGGTCACATAAGACATCAAAATATTATATTTGCAATAAAGTTTGTGATAATACATTTTCTATAAAATTAATCATAAAATATTTATGACTTATAAAAATACCAACACATAATTAATAATTTTTAAAATATTTATTTACTAATACAATTATATCATATTTTCATATATAAGATAAATAAATTTTATTTATACTATCATTGGTATGATTACTATTCACTTGGTAGATTTACTATTAATAATGGTCTTATTAATTATCCTAATGGTATCATTCCTATTCCTAAGGGTATGTTACTATTCATAAAAAAATTGTTCTATCAGACTCCAAATATCATACTGATCCCAATCATGTATGTTATATTCTTGAAATTAAAAACATAAAAGTTGAAAAATTATGTTAAATAGCCCAACTATAAATTTCACATATTATTTATTAGTTCATTTAGGAATGATGTGGAATTTTTTCATAATGTCATATTATGTGACATAAATATAAAAATAAAATTACATTAATAAAACTTTGGGTAGTAACATTAATCTACCCTTTTGAAATTTCACTATTGAAATTTTATTTTACCAAAATATGTGAGGGTACTACTCCTTCATCGCCTCCTCTAGTTCCCATGATGCTTCATCATACTTATAGTTCCTACAAAAAATTTAACAAGGTATGTATTACTATTTCATAGAACCTTATCTCTCTAGTCTATAATCATTACTGGATGCTCCTAAAAATAGAGATCATCTTCCATTTATACCACCTCAAAGATCAGTACATGTTAGGGATACGTTATTTACTTTCTCAGGTGTGATACGTGAAACCCATCCTAATCATGAGCCATAATTGGTTGAAGTGAATTTCGATATGTCATGACTCTTATGAGATCAATAATCACAAAGGGGACAACATAACTTGTGATTATATTCCCTTTCCTTCTAGAATGGATGAATATCTTCCATGGTGATATTATAAGATATATTTTATCTCCAATGTCGAACTACAAGTCTCTTCAATAGTTGTCAGTGTATCACTTTTTATGACTCTAAGTAGCTTTGATATGATACAAGATGGAATGAACCATTTCTATCATATCATGATCAATATCAGGTCCAAGTAGCTTTGTTTATCCATCTTAATCTCGATAGGTTGGAGTTCTACATCGCTTTCTATATAGGGCTTCATATGGATGTATTTGAATACCTGAGTGGGGGTTATTGTAGTTTGAGAACCCAACCAATGGGATATGTTGATCCCATCCACCATTAAATTCAAATGAGTTTGATCGAAGAATATTTTCGTGTGTATGAATAGTCCTTTGATATTGTCCATCAATTTGAGGTGATATGTTGTGCTGAAATTCAATTCATCCCACAAGTAATGTTGAAGACTCCTCTAAAATTTAGATGTGAACCTAGGATCATTATCCAAGTTAATTGAGAGTGGGACCCCATTTACTCTTGCCACAACCTTCACATATATCATAAAAACTTGTTCAAGAGGTATATCATTTCAAATAGAACTAATGTGATCAGTCATGGTGAGTTATTCCACCACCACCCATATCGCATTATATGTTTTAGATGTCTTTGGGTGACCCTTGACAAAGTCCATGGCAACATTCTCCCATTTACATTTGGTTATATGAAGTGGTTTCAAAGTCCCTTAAAAAATTTTATACCTATTTAACTTTATGACATATCAAGCACATTGAGATATATTCCTAAATCTCTTTCTTCATGTTATCTCATCAAAATTGTTTTCAGAGATCATGATATATATTGGTGCCACTTGGATGGATAGAGAAAGTTGAGCTATGTGTATTTTCCAATAGATCCTTCTTTATACATGGTGATGAAGGCACACAGAGACTTGTTTCAAACAAAATTACACCATTGTCAATGATATGTAACTTTTTCAGTTTCCATTTTTTATTGAATTCTCCTTCTTTCGCAAATCTATATCATCCATTTATGCCTCTTTAATCTTCTCTTAAATTCAGGGTTGGCCAATAATTTGGGAATTGTAGGATTTATTCCATATAATTATGATTTTCAAATCCATTATTTTTCTATCTAATATGATATGGTCTCACTCAATCCTCAACATGGATAGAGTATCATGTTATTTTCTTCTTAGAGCATCAGTAACCTTATCCTCCTTGTCGGGATAATAGTGAATAGGGAAATAATAGTCATTAATTTTCTATAACCATCTACTTGATGCATGTTTAGGTATTTTTGTGTGAATATATACTTTAGGCTCTTGTGATTGGTATATATGTCACACTTCTCACCATAGCGGTAATGCCACCAGATTTTATAGGAAAAAAACACAACAACTTCTTATTGATCATTCGTTGGATAGTTCTCCTCATGGATCTTCAATTTTCAAATATAATATGTTATCACATTATTATATATCATGAATACACAACCCAAGACTTTCTTGGAAGCATCACTGTATGTCACAAAACATTATCCACATTTCAAAAATATGAGTACTAATGCATTGATCAACAATCTCTTTAGCTCTTCGAAACCTTCATCACATTCTTCCATCTATACATAATTTACCCCTTTCCTTGTTAAAATAGTTAGAAGTCTTGACTGTCATGAGAAATTTCTCAGAAAACACTGATAGTACCATGATAACAAAACAAAACTATGGATTTATATTAAACTAAATGATCTATTCGATTTTTTAATTTCTATGGGTTTTGATGGGTCTATAGAAATTACGTTATGTGTGACGAAATGTTTGAAAAATATGACTTATAGCATCAAAAATTCACACATTATGAACTTTTCTTAGAACATATCCTTCACCAATGTCAGCAAAATAAGTCTCCATGTTCTTCATGTTCCTAGTTTACAATGGTTTAGATGAGAATGTCATCAATATACACTACCAAAAATTTGTTGAGGTAATGTCAAAATATTCTATTCATCAAATCCATAAATATTGTGGGGACATTAGTATGTTGGAAAGGAATCACCAAATACTCATAGTACCTATAGCTTGTGCAGAAGGTTGTCTTCTAAATGTATTCCTTCTCCACAATTAGTTGATGATATCCATAATAGAGATCTTCCTTTGAGAAGTACTGAGATCCTCTCGACTAATCAAACAAGCATACAATCCTTAATAGGTGATATATATTCATTTTTTTGATCTTGTTGTGTTCCCGATAATCGATACACAGTCACATTGGTCTATCATTCTTATTGACCTGGAGAAATAGCGTACCCCAAGGTGACGCAATAGGGTGTATGAATCATTTCTCAAATATGACATGATGATGCTTATTTAACTCCTCTCATTTGTTTGAACCATCTTATTATAATACTTTTAGAGAGGAGTATCTCCATCTATGACTTATTTTTTAGAACTCAACCTTATTATATGGGGGTAGTGTGGTACGTCTTTAGGAAATACATCACTATATTCCATCATGATGGAAATTTACCCTTTGGAGGATTACATCATTTGACCCAACATTTTTAGCGAGGTATTCCCCTTCATAGGGAATCAATGCTCACACCGTTGAATCATTTTTTTCAAAAGAGATTCATACAATTCCTTGAATGTTTGTAGAAGCATACGATAGTTCAAAATATAAAAATATATTTTCATTTATATGTAGCTTGTATGTGCTCTATATAGATAGATCCCATCCATCCCTAGTATAGCATTGAATTCCACCAAGGGATGTATCATGGTATTTTTTAAAATATTATTTCCACATATTCCAACATTTGTAGAGTCCCACCTATGGGTCACAATGATTTCACCAAAATGTGTTTTTACATATATCTCTACATTATGGTTTGGGGGATTCAATTCGATAGTTCTAGAAAACATGCAAGATATAATGTAACACGTAGAAATAGAATGAAATAATACTTTTTCCATTATTTACATAAATGGAAGTCTACCTTGTAAGACATAATTTTTATTCTCCACTTCCTCAGTAGTGACGGAATAATACTTTCCTTGATAATTTGTCTTTGGTGGATGATAACACATATTACCCTCAATAACTCTAGGATTAATTCACTATCATACATAGTGGCATTCCTCCCTACAGTTTTAACATTGTACCATGGGTGGTTCTCTCTATTCCTCCACCACATTTTTCATCCTTTTCATGCCTTTTTTACATTCTTGAGCTTGGTGGATTTCTCTCCCATATTTGAGACATTTCCCCAATCCATTGAAAAATTTCCAAAGATGATTATTCCAAAATATTTTACATGTAGGTGGTTGAGTTTTCATTCTAGCTTTTTCATTATATACTCCATCATGAAACTCCATTTTCATTTATTTTCACCATAGAAATTAGACGATTTTTTATACTCTATCTACACTTTGATATCACATCAAATAAGTTTTTCATAACTCCCAATGTCGTGAATTGAAATATCCTTTCAAAGGTGTGGTTTTCATCCACTAATGAGTATATAAATATTTCTTTCATTATTGGTAACAAACCTTGAAGCATAGCTTGCAAGCCTTGTGAAATTTGTTTCGTAGGCCATAACATATTCTCCCTCTGGTTTCTTCATATCTATGAATTCACTCTCCATATAAGATCAAATTGATATAGGGAAATAATTATAAAGAAACATCATCATATAATATTTTCACTCCAACTCTTCAATTTTGTCACTAGTCTTGGTGTTCTAAATCAATTCCCAACATTGATTAACCTCACCATCTATATGATAAACAGAAAGATTCACATTATCCAAAATAAAATAGTGATCCAATGAAATGATCGTCTCCATCATGTTGAACTACTATTATAAAAATAGTGGATCATAATATCTAGTAAACATTGGTCGTCATTTCCACATTAAACACTCGATAAGAAGTTTCTCCACATTTGGTAAATGATAACATTACCCATTATTTAGGTTTTTTTCATATCCTAAGACAGGTGGGTATGAATCACCATGAATTTCTGAACTCCACATCCGAAATCAATTGGGATTTCCTTCTAGAAATCACTACATTATCCCCCACACGTGTTGTTTTCCTAGTTTCTCCTTGTTCAAACTATTTTCTAAAATAGACATGGTTGGAACAAAGCATAAGTCAATAAGTACTGAATATAATTTTTTTTCCCTTTATTCAATGAAATATAAAGCTATATCCTAAGGTATCCTTTTATTTATAATGTCTTCCAGTGTTAAAACTTATACATAGTATTATATTATGGGTTTCACTATGGTTCTCTAATCTTAATTCCCAAATTAACTAAATTATCCTCTAATACCAACTATAGATACCCTCATTTCACATACATTACTATTGCATTATTTTAATGATGAAAAGAATAAAATCATTTCACATCATGTATCCAATGGTTTGGTGTCCTGGGAAAACAAAGACCATATATATCATTTACCAAATAAAACATAAAATTTTATTTAATTCATTCTTCTCTATCTTTCCCTTAGCCCATTAATTCTCCTTAGTACAAGTAGTCACATGAGGATATACATCAAAAAGGGGTGAACTAAAATCCCAGTAAGAGGATAGTTAAGTACATGAAACAGTATAAATTGGTTATAGAATATTCGTTATCATCAAAATAGAGGCATGTAATAATAATATTTAGAAGAATCATTAAGAGAAAACCTGGAATTCAGAAAAGTATAAAAATAAAAAAATCATGTCTTAGTGGAAAACAACCAAAAATAGATTTGAACAAGGATAGAATCTTGTTCATGAATAAATCAATTTAATCATAATATTATTCATATTACCCAATTTTTTAGAATGATATATAATTTTGGGAACACCCATCACATCATAACATATACATTGTGCTATATAATTTTGAATGAACCCGCCACATCATAACATTTAAATTATCATGCAAGCCACATATAACATGTATCAGTCATAAATATATATAACACATGAAAATTAATGTATTTCATATAAAAATAATGCATCCATAAACATTGGGATCCCAACATAAAGAGTTAATAACATACTTGATATAAGATTCATCAACCTTGAGTGAGAAGTAAAAGGCGTGTTTTGAAAGAATAGTTCTTTTATAAAAAAACATTTTATCTTAAACTCTATTTTAAAACATATATATCTAATAAAATATATTATAATGATGAAGAAATTACTTTTAGGAATCACCATAAATAAAATCAGGGGAAAGAGGGAAAACCCAATGAAAGAGATATGGGCTCGAGAAATCCCTTTACGTTTTGTCAAAAAATTTCCATCACATTAATATCTTATATAATGACATTATATTTATTACATAAAAATTATATAATATTTTATTCTTGAATAATATTCAATATAGTTTTACTATTTTATTTTATAGGCCTTTGGATGAGTTATAGTGTTAAAATTCGTTCTTTGGGAGTGATCATTTTATTAGTATTCGTGATTGGATCCCTTTTATTCATGAATGGATGTTTGTGTAAGATGTGTACAAACATCCAAAAATTTTATTATATGTTATTAATGAAATTTATTATGTTTAAATGATCTTATGATGGATTTGGTTATATAACATTAGGAGGATAATTTAAATACAAGATAATGTTGTATAAGTTAGTTGTAGAAAATAAAATGGGTTACAACATACACATTAAAACATATATTCAATCATTTAATTGTTTTATTATCATAATTGATGTTGTCTATGGAAAATGAATGGTCATTTCACATGATGTTGGTAAATTGACAATTTATGGGTAACAATCTTATTTTTAAGATTAGAGAGATGGAGGAAAGAGTTTAATGTTGGATATTATATTAACATGGAATAATTCAATTATTTTTAAGGTATTATAGTTATCATGACTTTTTTATTAATGGAGTTGAGGATATAATAAGAGAATAATTTGAAATTGATATAGCATTTATATAAAAGATAGAAGATTTACCACTTAAATTCCCCTCATGAGATCCTCCACAAGGTGCCTAGGATTGGTCTTTTGATTATAACAAGATATCTTGGAAGTTTGGGAGGGACTAGGGAATAGTATTGGGTATAATATAGATGTGGATAAATTCTTGATATGTGTAGGGAGAAGAAGGGGTGAGGGGTGGTATTTATTTATTGTCAATGACATGGGTGATATCTTATTATTTTAGTCATTAGATTATTATTTTTCTCATCAAAAGAAATAGAGTGGATTCTTGGGACTAATTAGAGAAATTAATTCATTTGATTTCGAACCAATGGTCACATACATAATCCATGTCTCATGAATGACTCGAAAATTCAGGTTTGTAGCATTTATCGTAAATTATCATATTTTACTATTCACAAAAAATCAAGTATTCCATAAAAATCCCAAAATTAAACCTTATAATTTTTTACAGTGTAAAATAAAAAAAAGTAAATCATTTTATGAAGAAAAAATTATACATTGTTGTAATTAAATTTTTCATTATAATCATTATTTTCATAGAATATACTAATTTTAAAATTATATATGTTTTTATAATAGTTTGAAAATTTTCATTACCACTCATAAGAAATCAAATTAGTAATTTAGGAATACATTTTGTGAAAATAAATTTTCTTTTAAATTAATCATAAAATATTTATGGCTTATAAAAATACCAAAACATAATTAGTTATTTTTAAATTACTTATTTTCTTATACCATTATATCATAATTTCACTTATATTACGGTTAATGTTTTTTGATACTATCATTATTACAATTACTATTCACTTGGACGATTTAATAGTAATCAGGGCCATACTAATATTCATAAGGTTAAAACTTTTATTCATAAGGGTAACTTCTTAGTAACCAAAAATTATGATCCTCCTATCAGAATCAAAATATATAATAAATCACAACCACGTATGTCAGATTTTTGAAATTCAAAATGTAGAAGAGGAAATATTATGTTTAATGACCAAGATATGAAGGTTACATAGTAGTAAGTAGTTCATTTAAGAATGATGTGGCATTTTGTTTCCTACTATTATTTTCTGTGACATAATTATAAGAAGGGAATTTTCATTGATAAAACACTTGGTTACTACACCTGCAGTGTGGAAGTTATCTTTTAAAGGATCATAAAATACATAGATGAATTAAAATTCATTCCATAGATATCTATAGATTTTAAAAAACCAAAATTTTTATAAAATTTTATAAAAATGGATAAATATTCATATATTGAAATAATATATTTATCTCTATAACCTCAATAATAATACCTATTGTTCGACGAAAACAGTTCTATAAAGGGTTGGCCTTATGAATCCTAAAAAATATTCCAGTCAATATTCATAACCTACAAAATTGATCATGAATTTTTCCCATGTTAAACGAAGAAATATTATCTAAATATTATAATTTTATTATATGGTAATGTAAAAAAAATTATATTACCTAATCATGTACTCCAAATAATATGCTACTCACTTATATAAATGTCATGAATTACAAAAACTCAATATTAAAATAATACATTCTTCAATAAATTAAATCAATCATATTTTCTCAAATTATTATTACCCAAATCATATAATATTGATAATATGTTGAACTTAAATAACATTACTCACTTAGTCAAAGAATAAATTTTCCATCCCATTATTAATTATTCAAAAATTAATGAATTGTTAAAATATGATAAATTTTTTATCTCATAAATAATATTTACATCTACTTAAGTGGTCATATTAACCTATAAGGTTATAAATAAATTTAAACTTGTAAAAAAAGGAGAAAAGAATTATTACTAAATTATCCTTTTCACCAAAACATGTATTAAAAAAGTATTGTATTGTTATTAATGTGTCCCATGATGTCCATAATAATCTTAAACACCTTAATCATAAAATAATAAAAGTGGTGTCTCTAAATTAAAACATATGATCAAATTCATACTTATAAACCCATTGAACATTAGTTTTTTTCCCATATCATTATTTCCTATCATCGATTTTATTAGGTTTTATTATATCAATCATCCTAATGGTATATAAATAAAATATGAATGGGACCAATAATATATCCAATAACCACTAATTATGAATTCAATTTTAGGACCATTCAACATGCATCAATGATGATCAACTTAATACCCAATCCCACCAATCTAGAGTTGTTACCCCTAGTTAAATTTTTATCATAGTTGCATCCAATTTTGAGTATCTTAAACAAGGGTGTATTCTCATGGAGAAAAGCATATATTTTTTACCCTTACATAGGATATTCTTTTATACATAGGATAATCATAAGGGTTCTCACTAAATATTATTCATTACAGTTTCCAAAGATAAAAAACACAAATATGATTCAATTCATAGAGAGAGAAAAATTAATAAAATATTTATATATCTAATTTGATTAAAATTAATTACATATCATAACCATCCACATCAGAACATTGTAGGTTTATTGTGTTTGGATACATAAATATATATGAAAATATGGATTATAAAAATTTACATCATATCACACTATTCTCTTCACATCTATCATCGTTTTTATTCATAACATACTTATAACAGTTCTTCATATCCTTGGGAATATAAAACATGGGAATGGGTGATCCTAAATGATCAATAAGGTTAATCGTGGGATATTTCAATGAATATTTAAAAATAACATGATATTAATTGTACATCAAAATGATATTAACATTTTCATATCATACCCTACAATTAATATACTCTAATCACGAGTCAATGAATAATTTTGGTAATCTAAAAGACATGAATTAGTATGAAATAAAAAAACATGATCCATGATATGATAACATTGGAATTAGATCCAAGATTATATATTGGAATATAGTGTGGAAGAATCATAATCATTGAAATACTATAAATAGTCTACCCATCATGACTTTTATTACATGATATAGTTGGGATTACAACCTATGAACCTGCTTCATTATTGAGGGAACTTCTCATGTAAACACTTTTAGGATTGAGAAAAAAATCTTGTGTACCATATTCTAGGATTGGGATAAACTTTTCTGTAACCTTTTAGATAATAAATAATTAATGATCAGCCAATACATTGTTGGGATATATAATTCTGATCGGATCCATCACATAATCATATATAAATTCATATACATGCTATGTGATCATAAAACACTCACCATATCATAATAGAATGACTCCAAAAAATATAAGAGTTTCATAAAAATATTAATATAATAATCATGCACCATCAAGAGAAATAATAAGGATGGTATCATTGGATTATATATTTAGCAATGAATAAGTAACATCAAAATATTTCATCATAGTTAAAAAAATACTTTAAAAGATATGTGGAATATTTCAGGAATAAAATTTACTTATCCTTTTCAAATATAATATTTGAATGATTAATATTTAAAAACATTTAAGGAAATAATAATCTTTTAAAATAACTATATAAACATTAAATGTAATCATCAAATAAAATAATGGTCATGCTAGTGGGAAATTGCGATCATGTCATACAGATTAAAAGAAAACATTCTTTTAACATTTTTTGTAAAAAGTAAATAATAAATAGTTTGGAAATTGTTTTAAATGATTATATTTTAATGATTTTTAAATGAAAAAAATAAAATTTTAAAACATTTCGGGTATATATTAGAGAATTCATAAGGTGATTATGATGACCATAGACTTGGAATAAACAATTTATCGACCAAAGTGGAAAATAGGGCCATTATTTCATCAATACATTTTCGAAATTAGTTTCCATACCAAAGAGAAGAAAAAGGATATAATACATAATTACTCCATAAATAAATACAATATAGAAAAAATTATTTTTCTTTATCATATAAATATAATATAATTTTCCTCAATTTAAATTCAAGCATAATTAGTGATGATTAAGATGGGACTTACACCTATATCCCTTATGGCTTTTGTATCTTATTAATCATTATCAATGAGAAAGGATAAAATAAAATAAAACAGTAAATATCATGCACATATGTATATTAATGATATAACATGGAAGATTATTTTTCATACAATATTTAAAATAATATAGGTGTATAACATATCATCTATCACAAATAAGAAAATTTGAGATAATAAACACTTACGACATTAGTAACATATGATTCAAAACCTCATCAAAGTGGAAAACATATTTGGATTTTTAATTCCTAATAATATTAATTAATAATAACATAATATTATTAAATTTTTGGTATATAGAACACACAATGTAAAAAAGTGGTGTAATTGTTATATGTCTCACATAAATAAATATATGATGATAAATCTCGATAACTCATGTCTCATATTTATTTTAACATTTCCAAATATTGAATATAATAAATAAATTTTTATAATAATTTCGATTTAGAAGAATATTAATACATAGAGTACTATTTATCATTCATTTATAATTTCTGTTTATAATTTTATAAATATTTACTTCATTAAAGGTAACATTTGGGTGAAAACTCATTTATTTTCTATGATTGTTTTGGTTCGATGGTTCCAGTATATTCACTATGGTCATGGTTTTATCATATACATAATATTAAAAATAAAATAATTATTTTATTTATTAATTATGTAATATTTTATAATTATTATTATAAATCATTTTTGAAAATTTATTTACATCAGTTCAATGAGATGATATTCCTTATACACACCCGGGTGATGTTTTCAGCTTTCGATAGATAGAAAAACTTTTGTTAAATTATAAGTCAGATCAAAATAATTTTTATTATATAATTATAATAGTTTATATTAATTATATATATCATTATTATTATAAATTTAAATTATAAATGAAAAAAATAGTCATACTTCTTCATAGAGGTGGTGGTACACATGTACGCACGAGGGGTATTATCGTTTTATAATGTATGGAACGGTAAAAGTAATAAAATATATTATTTTTATAGAATAAAGATTATGTAATAAATATAATCTATAAACATTAAATTCATAATGATAACTAAAAATTAATAAGGGTGATTGACAATGAATCATATTGATATGTGGAAGTGGAAT
The DNA here is from genome assembly GCA_963277665.1 of Viscum album. Taxonomy (NCBI): domain Eukaryota; kingdom Viridiplantae; phylum Streptophyta; class Magnoliopsida; order Santalales; family Viscaceae; genus Viscum; species Viscum album. The sequence goes on from OY728145.1 coordinate 1,900,195,560, forward strand.
CCCACACATACACGTGGGAATTATTTTTATTTCCCATTTGATGAAAAGGTAATTTAAATTGGTAGATATATTATTATAATAAAATTTAATTATATTTTATATAATGATATAATTATTTATAATGGATACCATTGATTTAGTTTACGTGGAAGAATTAGTAAAATTTAATCTACTCAGTAGAGAGTTAAACATCTTCATTGAGAACGTATTTTGGCGTACACAATAGGCCTTGAAAAGATGGAATTTTAGTAAGTAATGGAGTTATCTGATTAATTTAAGTTATATATTATGGTATTATTTTTAGAATTGATAGATTAAAAAGGATCAAAACTTTTCAAAAATGGGGAGAGGAGGTTCCCTTTTATAGGGGAGTGAAATGACATGGTTGGAACTACATAATGAATAAAATAATATATATATCTGTCATAATCATATCAAGTGGTACCATGGAACCCCAAATTATATGACAAAATATATTATTTATTTAATAAAAACTATAAAAATTACATTTAACCATGTTTTTGGATTTATTATATGCACCATCTGCTAGTTAAACCAATTTAAAACCATTTTAACCTAACCGTGATAGCTTAAAAATTACTGTGATAAAAATACTATATGACCAAAAATAAATTGGGTATTCCAAAATAAAATTTTATTTTAATTAAAAATTTGTAATACTTTTTTATCAAGATAAATTTCTTTTCGTTTATCAATTACATTTTATATAATAATAAAATACAGAAGAAAACATTTTTAGTAAAATCCCTGCTTTAAAAGTTAAATTCATTTCACCAAAAAATCATGTAAAAAGTTTGTTTCTAAGATTTTTGTGAAAATATAATAAAAAATGATGTTTTTAGGATTTTAGTGAAATATAATAATGGATGGTATATTACAAATATTTCCTTCAATGTAATGACCAAAAATTGTTTTATATTTGAATAACATATAATTAGTCTTAATAAAAATCAATCTTGACTTCTATATTTCAATATAATTTCCTAAAATATATAATTTAACTCCCTATTCATATATTTATTCTAAATCCATTCATTCAGTTGGTAAAAGGCAAGTGTTATAGTTATTTTAAGGCATTACCCAAAATTTGTAACCAAGTTTTACATTTTTTATAATGGTGAAAAATCATTACAACTGTTAATGTTCATAATAAATAAACATTACGTTAAACTAACTACAATAAATTTTCTAGAATAATTTCAAATATATAATCAATTTTATGAGAATAATTTTCTAGCTGTTTAATATTTATATTTTAATTTAAATATGTAAAATGCGAGAACAAATAAATTTTAAAAAATATTATTTAAGCCAAAAATGAACTTATACAAAAATAAATATAAATTTTATTCATATGTAATTAATTATATTATTTATAAATAAATTAAAATAATTTTAATTTTATGTAAAATACTATGAAATATAAGAAAGATGCAATTAAACATAATGAAAATTTTAAAAACAATCTTTAATAGTATTCACAAAAAGAAATCAACATATTCATAAAAATCCCAAAATTTCACCCAATGATATTTATGATACACCAATTTATAAAATTATACCATATTTTAAAATATATAAATTTGAATAAAATTAACAATTATATTTCCTCACAATGAATAGAAAAAAATAAAGATAAAACATATTTATAAAATGATTTTATAAAAGTGAGTACTTATTTATTATTAATTTAAATCAATGAATTTTGAAATTTATTAAACAATTAAACATATTTTTGTAATTATATTATTCATATAAATAACCTCTTTTTTAGTTTCATGGTTACAATAGCCACATTTAATAATAAAAATTATATCATGGATCATTTATACATGGTGTTGCATGAAAACAAAGCTATCAAAGATATAAAATTTATTTAAGGAGAAATATATCACAAAATTATAGGTTCCTAGAGAATGTTTATTATAATTTTTATGACACTCATAAATTTTTCCATATATTTGAAAATAATTACTATTTATTTAATTGATTCATCTATTACATTGATAGAGTTACAATAATGAAATTGAAAATTATTATCAGAACATTGAAATTATTAAATAATAAATTGAGTGAAAATCCTTTTTATGTTTAATAAAAATATGTACATTTAACATAGTGATATTTTTAATTTTTTTTAAATTTTCAATCATATAATTATTATTTTTCAACAATTATCCTTCAAAATTTTTATCAATTTCAATGTTTGATGTTAAAATGGTTTTATTAAGTGACGTCTTATCCTTCTCATGTATTTAAATATTCATAATTAAAAACATATTCTTTATTATCATAATATAGTATTTCTATATATTATATAATTTTTTATCCACTTCAACAATTTATTTATTACTAAAGGATTCATTAATTACTTTATATTATGCAATTAATGCTTTAATACATTCGTCCTAAAAGTCTTTATTATAAAAACATAAAAATATAAAAGAAAAATATTTTATTTCATACAACACAAGGCATGATTCATTGAGATTATTGAAGAATTTTACACCACATGATAATATGGTATATTTATTTTTCAATAAATTTGGTCTCATTCATAAATAGCGGAACACACAACCTTGTGTCTAAATAAAACATAACAGAGTTCATAGTAACATCGTATCCCTTAAATTGTTATATATTAATATTAATAACATAATTTTTCAATTTAATTTATAATATTTATTAGAAATAATATTAGAATCATTTAGAAAAAATATATTATAAAGTCTGAATTTTTCTACAAAATGGTTCTTTCGCGCTTTGCAACAAAAATTTAAAATTTATTTTTACAAAATTTATAGAATTTATTTTACAACATTAAATTAATTTATAATATCATCATATTATAATTATATTACAATTTTTTTTGGAATTTTCTTTTGAAATATTAATTTTGTTTTAATATTGAATAGTACAGATTATTATTGAAAAATGCTTTTTTGTTTAAATAATTTACATAGTTAAATTATTTATTAAATTAATTTTATAGTAAAATTAGTTAAATTAAAATAAATTTTTAAAAAATTATACTATTTTTATTATTTTTGTATTTTAATTTTTAAATTGAATTATATTATAATTATAAGAATTTTCCATTTGGAAACCCACTTTTTCATCGCATCTACATGTATAATTTAAAATTGGTTTCATAATCATATTTGAAATGTAATTTTTAAAATGTATTCAATATTTGGAGTCAGAATAATTTATATTGTCTAATAATTTGAACATAATTTTTTATCCTTCTGAGTAGTAAATGTGGTAAAAATTTATTACTCTGTTTATGGTAAGAATGTGTTTATCATGGGGTCAAAAACAAATATAAGTGTTAAAATGTTCTTAAAACATGTCCAAACCCAATTTTATAAGCATATATAGATATTATAACCTTTAATCATTGATAATGACCCATTTTGGAGTAATTATATTTCATAAAAAAGTGGGTGTAAATGATTATTTTCAAAAATTCCATCTGTGTCCACCCCCCCCCCCTTTTTAAAGTCACACCTTGTACTCCCCTCAATGATCTTATAATGAAATTTGGGTGGGAAAATAAATTAAAAAATAACATCCTTAATGAACAAAAATATACTGGATCCCTTGTTTTATTATAAGTCTGATCTTGTCAGGACTTTGGTCCAATCCTAAAAATGATTCCCGAGGAAGAGGTTATGTTCTTAAATAAGTGTATTTATTTTTGATTATTCTACCATGTCATTCATATATTATTAAATAATGATCATATAATAGACTATGTGTGTAAAATATAATAAATTATTAAAATTTTAATTTAATGACTTATATCCATTTGATTTTCCATCAAATAAGAAATATAATCGTTGATCTTGTGTAAAGCAGACTACTGCCACACGAACTGATAATATTACTTTTCCATCACCACCTTTCAATGTTGGATAAAAATATATTTTAAACATCTTAAATTATTTTCATTGTATTACTATATTTATTTTATTTTATCATCATAAATACCTTCATAGGGTCCATTCTATTTAAATTTTAATAATATCTCATGTGTGTACGGTGGACTACCGCCTCCTAAAGCATAGCGATTCGTCTTTCATAAAAAAATTCATAAAATGTAAAAAGGGAAAATTTAGTGAAAATATGTTAAATATATGATCTTATATTGATTCAATAAACTAAATATATCACCCACTTCTTTACCATTTCTTCCATTAATTAATTGATAACATCACATGTGCGTATATATGACCCACATTCTTCACGAAGCAATGTGATCCATTATACATTTTAAAATATCAATAATTATTCTAAAAATGTATATCAAGAATAAAAAAAAATTATTTATAACCATAATATAAATATGGATGTTACATATCTATTTAATATGTACAAGAACTAGAACTATCATTATAAATAATTCTTGACAAAACAAGGAAAGTAACATATAAAACTATGAAAATAATGAAATATTATGAAAATGGGTGTTAATATTTTCTAAGGGTTAATATATGATATAATAAATAGGAATATGGTTATCTTATAAACTTATACAACTCTTAAATCCAATACACAATATGTTAAATCAAATTCAACCTATTAGAAGCGTGAGTTAAGGAACTTCAACTCAATTTCCCATCATTAAGGAATATTTTAATATAATGCACATAATTTAATTTATATGATTAATATACCACCCCTTATTTAGATAATATCACTAATACTAAATAATTAATGGTATTTATGGTTTAATTTGAATTATTACTTTTAAGGGGATGAGACAACAAAATTACAAAGAGGCGAATAATTTCATAGCTCCATTTCTTTTCAATGGGTTATATTGCATATTAATTTTATTTTAAATTATAAGAGTTTATGTGTAAATACTTATGAATATATTAGGTTTTAATTAAACATATTTTATTTTCATTTAAATTTGATATGACTATTCTATTCATTGATTAATTCCTACTTCAATGTCATTAAATTTTTAATGGTTTACTTCACAATTCCTTGTTAATCAAGATTGTTTATGTATGAATCTCAATTGAAGAAAATAATTTGAATTCTGTATAATAAACACATTTCATTTTACTCTTTTTTATTTATTCATTAAATTTTCTAGAAATATTACAATTTTCACAAATTTTCTACAAAAATGATTTTATTTTTTTATGAAAATGAAACATTATTTCACAATTCGGTCAAAATTATTTTGTATTCTTAATTTATTCCTTAAATTTTTTTAACAATGTATAAATGATTTGCTATAGAATTTTATAACCATTTTGACTTTAAAAAAAGAAATAAATCATTTGTTCATTTTATAAATATACCTCATTAGGATTTTACTAAAAATGTCAATAAATCATTGGTTTAACATATGCTCAATGAATGGAATATTCTCATCATAACCACAAAATGTTTTAAATATTACATTATAATTTTTAAAGGTTATTTTAAAATAAAATAGTTTCCAAATTTTCTTTAAAATTTTATTTTTTAAAAATATTTCTATATAAAAAGATTATTTTCACAAAAATATTTTTAATGACATTTATATGGTAATATTATTCATCAATGATGTCATCCCATTATTGTACTTATGATCCACAAATTGTTTTATTCATTATGATTCCCTTGAAATATTCATATTCTTATTATCAACAGAAATTTCAATTCCACTAAATATAAATATTATTTATAATCGATATATTTATAAAATAAATTTTATTTCATTTTTTTATATGGTTTATAACATTGAATGTTTTATGATTAACTAAAAAAATATTATAAATCTATATTTCTTACTGGATAAAAAAACATTTTGTTATGGAATATTGTTAATGAATAAAATTGATTACTCAATATCTGAGGAATTATTTGGACACACATTTATAGGTGGGTTATAGTTATACATAGCCCCTTGACGCATTAGTTTTCCCAATAGATGAATCAATTGGTTATATATAGTTAAATTTGTTTCTACTAAATTTATACAAGTCAATTTCAAACTATCTTATTAAAGGTATGGAGTGTAAGGGAAGGATGATGTTTGATATCATGAAGTCCAATTATTAACCATTTTCTTTATTGCTAAGTTAGTTTTAATTTTCTATTCCCTTAGGTTTAATCACAGTCATTAACATTCTTATGAGGTCTCAAAGGGGTCTCGGGTTTGAGTCACATTAAGTATTCTTTTTGAGTTACTATAGGATTTACATTGTATTTATCCGGCTCCTCAACCAATTGTTATATTATACATTATATTTTCTTGGTGGTATTATCTCTAGATGAATTTACATTATCATTTTATCAATTAAATGAAGGGTGATATCAGTTATTTACCTTTACATGTTGACTATACCTTATATTTTTAGAATAGTAAAGTTATTTAAATGGTTTCTTTTAATTTATTTACCATGAAATATTGATTTATACTTATCTATTATTTCCCATTCACTCATGATATAATGTTATTTACGTAACTCTGAAATAGAGTTTGAGATCAAAAATATTTTTTTCATCAAATTTAATTAATCAATGGTATCTTAACTATTCATATGTTTATGTTTTTCTAGTTTTTGACATTATCTTAGACATTCAAATTCATTTCATCAATGACCTTTATAACCATCAATTGGTATTTAGACAATAAACGTTTCTTATAAGTCCATATCCTCACTTCCCACAAATTTTATTCTAATTAGAGACATATTGATGAGTTCTTCAAGATATATTTTCATATTCCACTTTTTCTATTTTATGATTAGTTTTTATTAACTCATTCCATTGTGTGTAATTTTTTTAAACAATTTGAGTGGAAATCCCTTGACATCCGAGGGAAAGATAAAATTATATGGAAATAATTCATTGAAGGTGGGGAGAATCAAACTCCTCAACATTATAAGACAAGAAAAATTATTTCAATAGTGTATATGAAATACAAAACTAATCTTAGATTATAATTTAACACTCAAATAGTGTATTATATATTTCATTTGAAATTAATTCATTCTCATCTATATCTTGCAGAACATGTTTCCCCAAGTCATAATGAACTATAGTATTGTATAAAATTATAACATTATTTTTTAATTGTCAATTGTGAAAATTATTAAATAAATTATAAAAAATATATGCTTTACACATATATAAGAAAATTCAATAGTTATATATTAATTAAAAATAAAATAAATTACATAAAAAAGAAAATGAAATATTTTCAAAAACAAAATTTTTATAATCGACTGTTTAGTTGTTCATTATGAACATAATTTAACTATAGTTTTTAAAAATTTCAGAAAATTAAATTTGAAAATATGTTATATTTATTTAAATCATAATTTCAAAATTAAATTAGGATAATGTTTAGGGATATTTATGAAAATCTTCATTTTTTGATGAATAGCGAAAATACAGAATTTAATTTAAAACTGTATTTCCATTAAAATAATTACAAAGAAAAATTATATGTTTTGTTGGATTTAATTTAAAATTACTTTAATTATATAAAAATTTAATTATTTAAGGTCATTGGAATCAATTTTATATTTAATGTTAATATTAAAACCTTTTATATTTGTGATAAACTTCACTGTAGAAACCTACTATTACATCACATTTATGGGTATAATTTCAAATTACATTCTTTCACTTTAGGAAATTGAATTTAAAAAAAATTATTCCATATTTAAAATAATAATTATTTATATAATCTAATGAGTTAATAATAATTTATCCCCATTATTAATAGTATGATCAGTAAAAATTAGTTATCTTTGTTATGGTAAAAGAATGTTTTCTTAGGGTTAAAAAACTATTAAGGGTTGAAATAACATACAAAATTTTCAAACAACCAATTTATAGAAATATTTATACATTATAAAATCTATTTATCGATAATTACCAATTTTAGATAATTGTTTCATGATAAAAACGTTAGTGTAGTATATTATTTTCAATAAATCCTATGTCTGTCCTCTCCCCACATAAAAAAGGCCACACCGTCGCTTCCCCTATTCACACATCTAAATCTATTTATATCAACAAAAGATAACAATATCACTTCTTTACTCTCATAAAGACATCCCAGATTCATTTCTTTTATCCTAAATCCAACCTAGGGTTTATTTTGGTTCAAACATAATGACTTTTTCTGAAGAAGGTGTAATATTATTGAATGAGTGATCTTATTTTGTTTGTTATTCCACCCAATTAAAGTATTATTAATCCATTTTTTTATAATAATTTCATTATAATTCAAATAAATATGTTTTATTATGTTAATTTAATGACCAATATATATTTCTTCTTTTATCCAATGGGAAATAAGACTGTAGATCATGCGTACTGTGGACTACCACCTCACGAACCGATGTAATTAATTTTCCCTCACCACCATTAATAGATGTATATAATTACTTTTCTAAAACATATATAAGATATTAATTATAATATTATTTTTGTAATATTTTATCATCATATATTCCATCTCACATTCTATTTCGTTTAAAATGCAATAATCTTGCTCCTATGTATGATGAACTACAACCTTATGAAGTGATGTGATTTTTTTCACATACACATTAAATGGAAGTTAATAAGGATAAATATATTGTATATATTTCACATATATAAAAATATATTTATTCAATACAATTAATATATCATTCAGATTTATAGTCATTCAATAATTAGGGAATTGAAAACATCACTAGTGCGTAAGAATGCCACACCATCTTGATGAAGCAGTATGATCAATTCTCAATTTCCAAATTTCAATTTTGATTTTATACAAGTATATAATAATAAAAATTATAAACTTTATATAATTATATATATTCTTTATCAAAATTCAATACCCATGTACCATTACATTCATGACAAAAAAAGAATAAGAAAAAAAGTCAATTAGAACCTAACACATTGAAAATAATGAAATATTATGGACAAAGGGGTGGTAAAGTTTTTTAAGGGATAATATATGATATTATAAATATAAATATGGATTTCTTATAAATTAAAAACATTATTAAAACCATTATGTATGTGGTTATACCACATTCCACTAAATGCAAGTGGGAGATAATGTACATCATCTCAATTTCCATTTATTGAGTCTTATTGGAATGTTATGAGATTTATATACATTAAATGGTGTATATACTACAACCTATTATTGTAATATCATGAATAATTTAAAATTAAGTTTATTTTGAGTTTTAATTTATAATATTTTAACTGAGAGGATCTTGCATGAAAATTACCCATGGGTAAATAATTCATAACTCAATTTCATTTCGTAGGGATATATTACTTCTTAATTAAATTTATTATTATATGGATAAATATATAAATACATTTCAACATATGATGTTGTATTTATAGTTTTTTATATAGTTACTCATTTTATGAAAATAAAATTTCCATTGATTAAATTTCACTTCAACGTTATAGTATTTATATGGGTTTATTCCACAATATCATTTTAATCGGGATTGTTTAAACATGAATTTACATTAAAGAAATTTATTTTATTATATTATAATAAACAAATTTTTTTATATCTGTTTTTTTATACACTATTCTTAAAGTAATAGTATTATATTCCAATATTTTTTTCAATAAATTGTTTAGAAAAATATTTTTAAAAAATCCAAATTTATGTCATTATTCTGTCAAAAATAATATTTCTTATTAAACCAGGTTTTCTAAAATATATTGAATTTTATTAAAATTATAAAATTTATTTATAAAATAAATTTTTTACCCTTGGTTTAATTTTTAAAAAGTATTTCGAAGGGAATTCAATTTTAGTTTTCCAAACAAGGAATTTTTGGATTTTTTTAAAAAATGTAAAAAGAATATATATTTTAGTGTGTATGGACTGTATTAAATATAAATATATCACGACCAACCAATTTTAAAGTGAATAATTTATTTTATTTTATTTTTAATTTTTTGTAATTTATTTAAAAATAATTTTTTGGTATTTAGTTTTAAAACATTGATCTAAAACTGGAATTTTTATTTTCCAAAATAATGTTTCTGATGAAATTTCATTATATATTTATTCATCAAATACATAAAAATTTAAATATAATTTTGATCCAATGATTATAAATTAAATTTATTTCAACCTCATTTTTCTAGGGATTTTTGAAAAAAAAATCACTGGGAAAATTATTGACATTCTATTTGTTGATTAATTTATTTAATCATTAACATTCCCTAGAAATATTCCCTTTATTATTACCATTGGAAATCACATTTCACCTAAATATTTATATCATTTATTCTTGATATACTTTTTAAATAAACATTATATCCCATTTAGATACTATATTTTACATTAATAGTTATATAATTTAATGAGGAAATTATTGTTGCTAAGTATTCCTTGCTCGATGGAGAGATTTTCTGATAAGGATTATTGTTTAATGAATTAAGTTGATAATATTCTATTTGAGAACTGCATTATAAATATAGATACAAGATTGTAATGATTATACATATCACCGTGATGAATTAGTAGTATAATGAGATTATCTAATTAGCTAAACTTAGTTAAGTGGTACTCTTGTGTATACCTACCAATTTGTTTTAACTTGTCTTATGAAATGTATTTAAAATGAAGATACAATGATTCCTTAGATCATGGTGTCTAAAAATTAATTATTCCCATAATTAAGAATTTATAATTATTATCCATGATAATTAATAATGATATTATCACTGGATGCAATTCATTCATATTTCATTGATTAAATAGAATTCATTTTTAGTTGTTTAAGTTTCTATATAGATTATTCCAGGTCTATTATAGATATTCAAGTAATTTAATTCTATTATTTGTTTACATATTTACCTTAAATATCAATTATGAATTATTCAATAATGATATAAATATTATTTAAATGGATTTTTTTTATTTTATTTTCCATTCCTCATTAATTATTATTTATCTAATCATGATAGTGAAAATATATAAATCACATGTGTATGAAAATATTTAACATTCCATATAGATTAGATTATTGAATCCTGATATCATCCATTATATTGTACTCTTATTGAGAATTTATTCTCACCATGATTTGATTTCCAATAATAGAAATATCTGAAATTTATTATGAGTGATATGAATGGGATTTCTAGAATGAATAATGATTTTATCAAAAAATTGTAAGTTGAATATTCATATGTAATATATGAGTTTGGTATTTTTCAAGTTTATCATGAATATTAAAAATTTTGTTCATTCGGATATGATTCCATGTATCTAATTCCAATGTTGTAATGTAGACATTAGCTCTATGAAACTAGGACATTGTCATTGTAGTTGGAATCAGAGTGAGGTTTCATTACTCTATCTAGTGGGTAATTAAAACATTACCCTGTGATTGACATTGAGGAAAAGTATAGAAGAACCCAGTAATGCTTTTATAAGGTAGATATTATATGTTTTTTCATAGAAATATATCCCAATTTGGATTCTAAAAGTGGATATAGTTCACAAATAGATGTACCTCGGAGTAGTAACTCTTAAAAATTATTTTTAGTCTTCAATTGAGTGTTTCTTGGTATATAAAAATGTTCCTTACTATCCCCCAAGGTTGACACTCCTATAAGATGTTATTTAGATAGTTTTAATTTTCTTTACTAAACATTTTGAAGGATTTTCCTAGAGTTTAATAACTAATAGAATAGGTTAAACCTAAGGACTATTAGATTAAAAATGATCTATGATTTAAACATCCCATAAATTATTGTATGGTATTCCCACATTGATTATTATTTCTTGCATAATGATTTTGGGTTTTAGAAAATGGATGGAACGTGAATGAATCATGTTAGTAACAAACCTTAATGACAATGTGGTGACTATGTAAAACCATATGGGTTGATGATAGAAGTTAAATATATCAGGATTATTCCTAAGTAGTTCTACAAAAATATACCTAAAAACCTATTACATAATAAAATCTTTGGGTTATGGAAGAATGGAAGGATGTAGTTCCCTGTGATCTCTTATGATGGAGACCATATAGGAATGAATACATTATTTCCTTCATGTCAAAAATGTGGAAAGTAACACCTAAGAATGTGTCACAAATAATGGTAAAATTTTATATTTGTGGAAAACAAGGGAATAAAGAAACTTATTTCTATGAAAAAATGAAGACTTTTATGAGAGTAAATAATTTCCATCCCCTTGATCCATTTATATTTAATTTTATTAAATTTTGGAAACCTAGAATATACATGATTCAATAATCTCTTTTAAAAGTTATCAAATGGATCAAATTTGGACCTATATTAAATTAATGTGATTTAATTATTTATTAAGTATACATAATTGTACTATGTTTTTTTAATTTTTAACACTACTATTTTTTTATAAATATCATGAAAATACTAATGATTTTATTATTTTTGTAAAAATATATGTATATATTATGATAATAGTAATTGAAATCATCCAGTGTTTGAATGTTTAAGAATGATCGTAAGTTAAAATTCTAAAACACGCCTTATAAGGATTTATGTGATGGGAGTCAACAAAGATTAAGAATATTTTGGTAAACATTTATCGAACTACATGTCATTGGTTTAGTAAATATATTATTGTAAATGTGTTTTAAGGTTTAATTCCATTATATTTTGTTGGAGTAAGTTTGAACAATTTGTTAACCATTAGGGTTTATCATATCTTTATGTTGAGGTAATTATACTGCCTTACACTTTATGAAATTTTATTCTAATTAAATTACTATTATCTTTAAAAAAATACCAACATGTTGGGTGAAATCATATTGCATTCGACAAAGATATATGGCATAAACCGATAAACAAAGGGAGACAATGGTGATGCATCTTCTACTAGATTATATGATGTTGTGGTTACTATTTCACTGTATATACATAAAATATTCAATGGATAAATCTTATGATAAACAAGTGTTTTTACTTTTGATGTTTAGATACTAATGTGTTATACTAGATAAATTTTTTAAAACATATAAGTTTTTTCAATATATTTAGTGACATATGTACATACTTGTCACACATTTAGGGATTATAAGATTTAACAAAAGTGATTATTTGTTGATTAGAAATAAAAAATAAATTTTTGGTATTAATTTCTCAGATTAACTGTTGATTTAGAATCATGTATGTATCTAGTATGTTGTGACTAATAAACAATGAATTCTTTCAGAATGTGATTCCTCTTATATTTTATCCATTTAATAAATAAGACACTATCCACAGATTACAAGGGTGAGGGTCTATACAATTTGTATTATATGAATTTTGTTAGAATCCATAGGAAAAATATTTTGGAAAACGTAGATCAGGGAACATTAACACATGATCTACATTGAGGATAAGTATACAATAACTTCGAAATGATTTTATACATTATATATTATTTGGTTTTTCCAGGTTTACATCCCTTTATAGACACTACAAGTCGATATTGTTGAAGAATGATTGTATCTAGTACAAATAGCTATAAAAAAGTTGTGTTCTTCTTAAATCCAGAATTACCTGGTATATAACAATGGGCCTTAATAGAGACCATTTTTACACTTCCAGATGATATTATTTGGATAATTAACATTTTCATTAGAAACCATTTTGAATGATATGAATAGTTGATGAAAATGAAATACATTGGTTAATTATATGGTGTCATAGATTTAAAATAAGTTTTCATGACTTATAAATATAACATAAGATTATATGTTTTTCCACTATGATTATTTTTTTTCACTATGCTATTATGTTTTTTAATGGCTCCTAAAATATAAATAATGTTAACATTAAATATGAAAAACAATATAGTTTTTATGTGAATCCAAATGGGATAATGGTATAGGTGAATGATATTAGGAATATTCATAGTATTTTATCCAAAAATATAATTATTAACTTATATTGTTACAAACTATCAGACTCAATAAAGGAAAAAATGATGGGGTTAAATTATATCTCATGTGGTTTAGAATATATAATCTTGAATTCCCAATTTCTTTTGTGATTGAAATATTGTAAGAGATGCCCCAAAATGTTCATCAATGGAATAGGAAAATGTTTTATTCCTATAAAATAGAGGAATAAATCAATGAATTTTTGAGGAAAAATAAAAATTATAATGTATGGAAATAATTTTAATTTTATGGATCCATTAATATCATGTTATCATAAATGTGGGTAGTTTAGAATTATCTGATTCAATGACCACACTAATACGAATGAAATATTTTTTTGCGAATAAATAAGATGATGTGTTTATGAATTAAGATTATTTAATATAATTTTAGATTGATTTTTATGTATAATATTTTTTTATAAGAATACTAAAACATCTAAGGATTGTATTGATTTTTTTGTCAAATATATGTATTCAACATCTTGTTAATAACAGATGCAGTCATAGGATTACTAGTTTAATATTGAACTTATTTTCAAATTATTAAACAAACCTTTTAGGTTTTATGTGATGGAAGTTTACAAGTATTAAAAATATATTGGTTTATATTTATGGGAATATAACCAGTGGTTTAATATATGAAAAATTTATTTAAGGAAGAATGGAATTACATTTTTTCTACTTATAATTAAAAATATTGATAACCTATAAGGATTAACTTATGTTTCATGTTATTTTAATTACATGTCATCACAATTAAAAATGTTTTATTAATTATATTAATATGGACACAGACAAAATATAACTCACATACCATGTGTCAAACTATTTCATCTAGAAAAGGTCATTGGTCACAAACACACTACCAATGGATGAAAAGTGACGAGTGCCTACCACTTAAAATGTGATGTTATGGTTAATATAACATTACATTTAATTAATCTATTTTTACGAAGAAATATTAATGGTGACCATTTTTTTAATATTTTTATATATAATAATGTATTATATTAGGTAACTAGTGGCAAATAAAATATTTTTTGAAAATAATTAGAGATAAGAGAAAATAATTTTCACTAAATTAAAAATCTAATGATATATTAAAATTTACTTTCAATGCATCAAGAATAGAAATTCAGTATGTATATTAATTTTTGGAGTAAAATATGATGTGTAAATTTATTAAATCACAACCAAATGATTAAATTTCTCTTTTAAAATATATACATATCAAGTAATTATATTTCATTATATTCAAAAAAGTAATATAATTTTGAAACCATAAGAAATGATCGTGAAAAAAAATGAATTCCAATAACCTTCATATCAAAAAATTGAATTGCCTCTTTATAAATAATTGATGTATTATTGTGTGGTTTTTTACTTTCTCTTTATTATTCACATTTTTCTGATCAATGACCTCTATCAAAATACATCATTATTTGGGTGTTACACTTTTCTTATATGTCCACATATTCACATTCCACTTACATTATTTGACCTGTAACACTAATTATTTATTATTTTATATGTCCTATCAAATTCTCAATTCCCTATTTTCAAAATGGTTTTGGTAACCCTTTTTTTGATGTGGGATTTTCAAAAAGGAAATTTCGAAGAGAAATCTCATAACTTATGAATACTAGTTAAAATTAAATGAAATAAATTTATTGAAATAGGGGAGAAGGTAAAAACCCAATATTATAAAATAAAAATATTTTATTTTATAGTGAATGTGACACACACCACTTATCTTAGAAAATAGTGTAACACCTATAGAGATTATGATAAATTCCTTTTAAATAAATCTGAACTCTTTGATAGCTTGCGGAGCATGCAAACCCAAGAATAATTACACTGATAAAATATATGATAAATTTGATTTAAAGTAGAAATAGTTTAATTATTCTAGAACTTTACTATTATAGTTTGTTGAAATAAATTTCAAATTTATTTATGATATTTAAACAATCAATAATTAAGAGAATTTTCTATATGGGAACCCTCTTTTTCATCAAATATATATGAAAAATTTTAAATTGGATTCTTCAACATATGTTAATTAAAATTAAAAAATTGGTTTCTATATTTTGAAACAGATTAATTTATACTATTTAATATGGTTATCTTTGTTTTTTACCATTATAAAAAGAATTTGTTATAAAAATTAATTACCAAGGTTAAGATAAAAAAGGGTTTACTGGGATGATAAACCATAAAGATATGGTTTAAATTTCCTAATAAATTTTTAGATACCCATTTTATTGCCATATTTCGATCATATCACATATAAGGTTCAATAATATCCCTTTTGAGAGTTTTTTGAAGGATAAAAATGTTTGTATAATTGATTTTTTTTCAAAAATTCCATTATGTGTCCTCTACTACACTTATAAATAGTTACCTTTTCTCCACACCTATTCACAATTCCAAAGAAATTAGGCTCTCCCAATACCTACCTAAATCAATTAGTTACCGAACTACAAACATCTTAGATCATTTTTCCATGAATCCCATCCTATGAAGGATTTTGATGAAAACCTATATAAGTTGTTTGAATAAAATGTAACATCCTTAAAGGAGCATTTTTATGTTGCTTCTTCTTTCACCTCCTTAAAATATTATATAACTATGATTATCATATAAAAATTTATATAAAATATAAATTGACATTATTATTTTTTGTTCATAACCAATATCAATATCCCCCTCTATCAAATGGGATATGAAATCATGGACTATATCTATGGTGGACTACAACATCATGAACCGATGTAATTCGTTTTCCATAACCTATAATAAATGTTAGATATAATGAGGGATTTACCAAATTTATTTTAATTTTATGATATCATTATAATTATTTAATTCTAGTATTACATTTACCTTCATCGATTTCACTCTGATTAAAACATAATATTGTTGTTCATGTGTATGGCGAAGTTAATAATTTTCAAAATTACTGGAACATTAAGAATAAAAATTTATTGAGAAAATAGGAAATTTAAAACCAAAATAATTAAATTAAAAATATATTATTAAAAATAATATTATAAAATTTAATAATGGAACCATATATGATATTATAAATATAAATTTATTTCTGGTATAAATTTATTATATTTTTTAATCCATTTTATAATTGATTATATAACATTCAACTAGAATGAATCATGATGTAAGGGACTTCGTCTCTATTTCTATTCATTAATGAATACTGCAATTTTGGGGACATAATTTCATTTATATGTTGTATATAAGGCTTCTTTTTCATGTAATATCTTGAATAATTTGTACTTTTTTTATTTTTGTTTTAATTTTTTTTATCTCATTTTATGGTATTTTACTTGAAAATTATTACGTGGAAATAAATTCAGAACTCAATTTCTTCTCATTGGGTTACATTAAATATTCATTATCATTAACATTATAATATTATATTTTTAAATTAATCATAATCTATAATATTTTAACTCCAAAAATTTAAATGGTTTTATATTTTATCTACATACTCGATTCACTGATTAATTGTCTTATCGATGTCATGATCATTATAATGTTTTATTTCACAATCTAATTTTAATGGGGATTTTTTATGTGTAAAGTGACATCAGAGGAAATCATTTGATTTTATCCTAATAATCCTATTTAATTCAACAATACACTATTAAGTCTTCAATTATTCATTAAATATTACCATTTTCTTCTCATTGGTACATACAATGATTTCTAATTTTATTTTATTAATAGCCTAATTTATTTATGTATTCATTCTAAAATAATTTTTATTCAAAATAAATGTTTTCATAATGATTTTTTTAAAAAAATTATCAATTTTTAAAGGATTTATTTAATAAATATTTAAACATGTTTGAAATTCCAAAATAATAATTCATATAAATCATCATTTCATTCTCTAAATAGGGCCTATTACGATTTTACAAAAAATGGGAATTGAATTTTTATTTTCAATGTTTATAGAATGTATATATTGCTCACCACACTAACCAATAAATTATTCAAAGCCTCATTTATATGTTTCAAAAGTTATTTTCAAATAAAAATATTTTTTGAATATTTTTTTAACATTTACATTTTAGAATTAATATCAATGTAATATAGTTATTTTCCTAAAGAATGTTTTAACGACATTTTTATTGTATTTCTATTATTAGAAGACTTAAAACCTATAATGTACATATGATTCATTGGGTATATTTTTTCTTTAATACCATGATCATTATTTATCAGGATGGTTGGCAATCATTTTAACCTTAGAAGATATTCACATTCTATTTCTTGATTAATTATTTAGTCATTATCAACATATCGAAATATTCACATTCATATTTTTATAGGAAATTAAACTTCTCCTAAATATCTTTATTATTTATCTAGATATATTTATTTAAACCATATTATATAATTTCTACATATTATTTTTATCATTCAATGTTATATGATTGACTAGGGATATTATTGTTCATCTATATTCCTAACTCTAAACGGAGATTTATGGCCAATGGAAATTGTTCATAAATTAAACCGATTATTTGATATATGAGGCAGTATTTGGATATGAATATATAGTGGGGACAAATTGTAAATATACCCTTGATATGTCAGTATTATCATAAGACGGATAAGTCGGATTGCCTTAGTTGAATGGTTTTTTGGTGTATACCAACCCTTGAGTTCTAATCATTCTTGTGAAATGGATTTACTTTAGAGGTATGATGACACAAGAGATTTGGATATCTAGTAATTTGGAGTTTTATTCATTAGGAAGTCATTTATATTGTCTATGATGTTTTAAAATATAGTTTATCTTTGTAATAATTTCCACTCTCATTTTATCATTTAAATAAAAAATTTCATTAATTATTTACCATGACATATTTATTATAACTTATCTCTTCATCATAGTAATTTTTTTAAAAATGTAATTTGTTTTTAAAATTTAAATTGACATATTTATTATTCCTTATCTGTTCATGGTATTCAAGTTAATTAAATGGAATGATTATTTAGTTGTTTACATTCAATTAGTGATTATTCTTTATTGATTATTATTCGTTTTCTCATGACACATTCAACATTAAATTACTTATACTGATCATTTAAGATCACACATGTATTTTATCCTTACCTAGGAATGTTTTATTTAACAATGAATTATATTCAAAAATATACCAGTGGGAATAATGATATTCTAAAAAATATATGTTGTAATTTCTATATAAAATTTTAATATGGGATACATGTATGTATCAAGTTTACCAGGACTACTAAATTATTTAGTCTATCGTGATGTAGTTACTTATATCACATACCAATATAATAGAGAACAAACAGACTCAGTGTTAACAGGTTTAGGATCACTATAAATTCCATCCATTTCACCATTCTCATCACTTGATGAAACATATCTTTAAGATATAAAATTTCACATTTTAAAATTATTGGACTTCCCCTTACCACTAATTCCAGATATTTTAATATATGATTTTATTATTCTCAATTTTATTCCATTAAAAATATTTTGATGTATTATCAGATTATTAGAGGATTTTAGGATATATAAAAAATAAAGGAGGGTAAAAGAGTGGGGAAATTGAGGGATTTATATAGAAAAAAACTCCACGTTTTTTCCGGTATGAAGATGAAATTATAGTTCTATATGGAGTGAATAAAAACTGTTAAAAATAAAATAGATTAAAAATATAGAGTTTAATATTAATTTATTTTAATATAAAAATAAAAAAAAAATATTTTAATAAATAATAAAATTTACATACTTATTTTAAATTTATAAATATTAATATTATAATTTTATAGTAGTTCATATCAACAAAACATATATCTACTCTTCAGTACTCTAAACTCGGTTGGTGGAATCATTCTCTATCGAAACAAAACATTTAAAAAATGTGATAAATATTTACCTACACATATTTATTCTCACACTGAGGAAAAAGAATTAGATATAATCCAATCCTTTTTAAATCCAACATGAAATCAAAAAATCTATACTTTTTTTAGGTTTCGCAACCCAAGGATGTAACAATTAGTTTTTTGGTATAATGAACATATAAATGATTTTAATGGGAGGGGGAGTAAGTTGGATGTTTACAACACACACACAAAATATAAAAAAATATTGACTTATTAAAGTAAAACAAAATAATTAATAATGTAATTTTGATGCTATTCATGATAACATGAGTAATGAATTAGTCATTTTATTTCACTTGTGATCATAGAAAGAATAGAAATATCAATAGAAATGATTCTACAATGTCAAAGATAAAATTTTAAATGCCACTTATCATATTCTCTATCTCAAATAATATTATTATATATCTTGTTAGTGAATTGAAAAATATGAAATTTCATTAAATATTTAAACTTCCAAATTATTCAATAATCATATAAAATAAATCATATCTAGGCAGAAAGACAGTTTTTCCCAATGAAAACCTTTCAAACCCAAAAAAAAAGAAAATTAAAAACCATATAGTAATCGTAGAGAGTTAAATCCATAACATATATTTAGTTATTTCAAAGGAAATATATATTATTTAAATAACTAGAAGAAACATTTATAGTTTACTACCCCATTATTATATTGGAATAAATGAAATATTACGTAGTGCATTGGAGAGATATTTCAGTCTCATCTAACATATATTTTATATATAGCTCGACCATTGTAAAAGTCATATCAGGCCCATCCATTTTATAAGGTGTATCTGGATCATACATTATCATCTATAATTATAATGTACCAAATCATGGAATGATGAATTTATCTTGCACTCTTTCATCCCAAATTCCTTGAAAAACTTTTCTGAACACATAATTAAGGTACTCTTTATTTTCATATAATTAGTGATGAAATATCTATTTTTTATAACTATTTATAACAATAAATTTTTAAAAATATTATGGATGAAATTTTATTTAAAAATATAATCGAAAAATAAAAAATTAAGCATTAATGAAATGATAATTCTTGATGGTCATAAATTTTGTTCATGTCATAAAAGATAAAAGGATGATTCATTTCAAACCTTCAGAAAAAGTACCTCATTCTAAAAATAAAAGAATGATTCATTTTTAATCCTTATAAATAAATTTAGTTCTAAATAAAAATTAAATTTAAATTCCCGTATATTATAGATGATAACATTCTTCAAAAAATTGGAAGAACATCTACATAAATGAAAAATATATTAATGGAATACAATAAAGTAATTTGTTAGATAAAAATTTATTACATTAAATATTTTCCCACATGGTAAATGATTTAAATCATGAATAAGAAAATAATATTTTATATTTACTTGCTTAAAAACAATTTTTATCTTTATATTATTATAATTATATCTTTTTGGATGTTTAGGTTGCAAACCCAAAATATATTATATAGGGTCATTATGGTCAAAAGTGTAATTATTCCATTATTTTCTGAATATTAGTAATGGAATGATTAAAAATCAACTATGTTGAATATCGTTTTATAACTATCCATGAATAGTGATCATAAAAAATGAATCAAATAGATTTCTAGAGGTTGTAATCCT
Organism: Viscum album; assembly: GCA_963277665.1. Lineage (NCBI taxonomy): Eukaryota > Viridiplantae > Streptophyta > Magnoliopsida > Santalales > Viscaceae > Viscum > Viscum album. Next base: position 1,900,217,091 of record OY728145.1, read on the forward strand.
CATGTACACAAGAACGACATTTCATTGTTAAATTGACGGAAACATAATAAATTTGAAGATATATTGTATAAAAAAATGGTAGTTATGTAATTAATATCATATATATTAATTAAAACTACCCTAATAACTATCCCTATGGGGTGGTGATGAAAGAAACATGTTTATTCATTTATGTGGTAATCTACATGTACGTACGAGTGGTGTTTTGAATTCCCATAGCATGTTAAAGTATATGAAATTTTGTTATAAATTAATCAAAATTACATTTCAATAAATTTATGATTCTAATGCTATTATTTAATCATGAAAAATGATAATTTGAATATCAGAGAAGAATAAATATACTCAAAATATGGTATTTCGAAGTTATGCCTTCTACTTAAAAAACCTATTTGGAATAAAACTTAATCAATCATCGTTTGACATTTAGGAGAGAACAAGACCTATAATATGTGAGGAGGGATTTTAAGAGATATAAAGATAGTTATTTTCATAACATGAGTGATAATAATATTTTAGGAAGTGAGGTAAGTTGGATCCCTTATAAATTTTAGTGTAGGGTAACTCATGGATTTACTTTCTGTTTAAAAAAATAAATTAATTATCATTTTATTAGGTCACAAAATGGAATAAATAAAACATAGGATCACTATGATTGTAAACACTCTAATCCAATAAAACATGTAAAATTTTATGTGAATTTTTTAACCTTATATTGTATCTACCTCCCCCTCCCCCCAATTAACCATTTTAATGGGTACTATGATATCAAATTTTGTTACACAATATGATCCAAAAAATTTAAAAAATTAAAACATACCAATAAGTAGATGGTGGTATATATTTTTAATGAAACCACATTCATTTTTATAAAAATTATATTTTTATGAATTTTGAATCAATAAACTAAATATTATTTAACAAAATATATCGTTAAAGTCATTTTTGGGATAACTCACATTTTTTGCCTTTATGTAAATCATGAAAGTAATGGATCTAAAATATAAACAATAAATACCAAAATAATATGTTATATTTTTCAAAAGTAACATTTTATTTCTATAATTTATCATTATATTTTTTCTTTTTCTATTTTTCAAAATCATTTACTTGAAATTTCCATTACCCAATCAAGCACTATGTTATTATTGCATAACAATCTATGTTAATTATTAGATACGTAAAAGTTAAAAATAAATAAAAATGATAAAATTATTCAATAATATTTAAAATAAGAATTTCTAATTGTGAATAACCGATTTTAATCCCAGTAAAAATATTTTAAAAATATTACAATAAAGAGACTCGCATTTTGTTATATTTTGTGACATAAAATAATATTAATGACATTATCAAATTATAATAGGTTAACCTAATAAAATAATTGGTATAGTATGTGTCATAAAATAATTTTGTATGTTACTCCTGATTCCTTGGTATTATAATTGGTATAAGAGTATTCCATATTTTTTTTCTATTTCGTTATCATAGAGAAATAAAATTTTGTAAATGTATTTGGTATCCTAATATTTTACGGTAAAAACATTCATTGATGGAAGAACAAGATGTTATCCAATATCATATCTCTTTGATTATAAGTTGAAGATGACACTAAACTATGTTTTCCACCAATAGACAATAAGTTGACTATTAATTTATTAAACAAAAGGAATAGTGCATTTGAAACTAAGGCAATAAATCCAATTATTATGTCTTTGCTATATATTTTTTAGGATAAGGTGATGGGAATTCATTTAAAAATGTAATCATGTGATTAATTATAAAGTATCATTAAATACATTATAAACTAATGGATGATAAATATAAAATCTGGATAAATTAGTATGAAGACATTATGATTTACAACCATAAAGCTATCGATGATTATTTCATTAGAGATAATGAAATCTCAATTAATATCAAGGTATTTGGAGACACACTAACTCTCTCAATTGTTATGAAATCAATAATCATATTTCTCCCAATTTTATTCCATTATAATGTATCATCCTTTAAAGATATAGATAATTTTTCTCTATATAAATGAATCAATTTCCATGTAGCATATAAATTGATGAAAGATCTGAATTCTAATAAAAAATACTTCTAATTAATTTCAATTGAAGATATAAATAAACTAAAATTTGATTCCACATAAGATAAATATTCTTATGAATCATATGATGAATATCATATGATTCTTTATTCAAATGTCAAAAGTGACAATAATCTCTCAAAATTTATGATATGGTAACGTACTATTTAGGGGAAAGTATCAATTTATATTTTTCTTGTGTGGTGATGTTCAGTACATTCTCATTAATTTATCTATGAATAAATATATGGATGAATAAGAATATGATCTTGATTAAAATCCTTATAAGATTAAGATTAATAAAAACATGAAGAATAACATAAAATTTGATGTAAAAATGAAAAAGGATTAACCAAAATAACAAAATGTGTTTTCTAGGAAAAAAATAATTATGTGTACTCATAGGAAAATATATAATCCAACAAAATGATCCATGATAAATTCTTAATATTCATGTATTGTGTGGAACATGAGAAAATCATAAATGTAGAATAATTTTAATTTCAAGTAACATACTTGGAATAAATGATAAAATTGGAACATAAAGCATGTCATTAGACAAATAAGAAACTAATCAGGTAACATCGCCCATTTAAAATAAATTGAGGATTTAAGATTGAATGCGATAATGAATTTTAAAAATAGTAAATTGTATACATTGATGAAATCAATAACTAAAAGTTGAATGTGTCAAGGAATACCAAATTTTTAAAGAAATTTTTTAGAATCTAGTTTTAATATAAGATTCATTCAGACATACATAATATAAATCTAATTAATTATAAAAAAATATTAATGAATTGGAAATATTATGTTACCCATGAAATAAATGTTAAAGCTTAATCTTCATAAGCTATTGAAAAATTTTATCTGAAAAAACTAATAAATGTTATATTTTCACAATCAGAGGAAAAGTAAATGTCTACTAAAACTACATGTTTCTCAACTAAAAATGAGAAATTCTAGATTGAGAATCAATGTGTAACTATTCCTATAAATCCAATGGAAGTTGAAATACTTATAAAATAAATATATTCCACTCAATGAGATAAATGAAGTCATATCTACTAATGAACCACTATGAATATTTTTAAAATAGAAAAACTTTGAATCTAGAAGATATATGTTTGAAGGATTTTATCAATTATTTTAATACAATTAGACCAATGCCTAATATTTTTAGTACAGAAAATGCTAATCGGAAGAAGGAATGAGTTGAGGGTGATATATAATATTTTTGAAATTTTAATTATTAATTTCATCTAGTTACTAATAGATAATAACCACAATTAAATAAAGAACAAACATTTTTGTGTATAAATATGTTTCAATAACTATTTTGAAAAATGAATTATAATGAAATAAATGCATCAATTACATTTTAAAATTTTCCAATTTTAGTTTTTTGTGCATTGGGATTGAATTTTAAAATTGGGGAGGGTTGGGGAAAAATTGTTCATCTCATGTTAGTGCTCAATCATGGAAATGAAAGATGGTTTGTAGGTCCAAAGGGCACACCACCCAAGTCCAATGTCAATAAATTCCACACATTCCACATTTAGGGAGCATAGATATTGTGGGTAAACACACTAGAGTACATGAGGTCAATAACTTCTGGGAATTGGTTTACACATTGGCAGGATGAGTGTTTCGTAGGTATGGACTACTACACATAGGGCTAGGGGGCCCTCCAAACCCCATTAGACTTCTCAAAAAATTGAGTGGATGTGATTACTTATTAATCATATGTTATCCCAATGATTAATTGATGTGATACCTATGCACCACATGGTTTAAAATCCACTTACATAATATATTTCACTCAGATCCACATCCAGGTCATAATAATATTTTATTTTATCCATTACACCATATATTTTTTTATGTTGCAAACCACTGGGAACCATTCTCCCCACTTGGACTACATCTAAAAAACATATTTTAAACTAAAAAACCAACCATGTCTATATAGAGGGGCTTTAGTATCCATATCCAAATTGTGACCCACTAAAATTCATCCAAGGTTATGCGGCATAGTGACCATAGGATAATGGACCAAGAGTGATTGCAATATACCATTGAATAACTATTACAAAATTGTCATCTACAAACCCAAAAATGATAAAAATATGATACAACTATTATAACACCAGGATATTTTTAATGAATATTTTTCATCAAAATATATTAATTCATAAATAGATTACATTGGACGCTATTGTGAGTTAAAAAACACTTAAAATTATATTTCTCTTATATCCACGAAATTGTGTAAATGGGAATAAAAATGAAAAATAAATTTTTCAAGTAAATTTGAATGGCCAACTTAATTTGAATGTATTGGAATATTTTTAGAAAAATGATCATAATTTTTTTTTAAATTCACATTACCCATTAATATAACATATTTTCTTGAAAAAAAATACATTTTCTACTTTTTATGAAACAATACAAATTTTTCGATGACTTTGAAAAAAATTTAGATGAAGATAGTTTCTTTTTTAATTCATATTTTCATCATTATCATAAAACTATTCTAAAAAATTTTGATAATGATTATTTTTTATGGAATATTGAAAATACTGATAATTTTTAAGGTTGTACTTTATTTTATTATATTTAAAAGGTAATATTATGATTCGAATTAGTTTTAAATTTTAATTATTACATTTTTGTTAAAATTAATAAAATAGAAATTATAATAGATATTATTAATGAATTTTTTATAAAAATGTATTACGTTTCAGGAAGGTTTTTTTTCAAAACCCATTTTTATATAGAATTTTATCAATTTTATTTTAAATAAAATAATGAAAATTCGATGCGTTGAGTTTTTTGAAATGGATAAAAATTATTTACAAGGTCAAAATTTAGTAATGAGGATACCATTATTTTTACCAATATGAATAATATCCTTGGTAAATTGTTTAACCACGGTAAAGGCTAAATTGGGTAATTTCTGTTAAAGAATATGATAAAGACTATTAAAATGGCCCAAACATATGCGATAATTTTATATAATGAGGATAATTCTACCTGTTAACAAATAAGGATAAAAAATATATTTTGTAATGGACACTTTTTACTAAAAATAAATTATATTATTTATATCAAACAAAGTCCTAAAATGGAACTTTCTTTGTCTAATGTGCCAACATCGTGAAAATGATATATTTTGACCGAATACAAAATTAATTTTTAAAATTAGGAAACATATTTTCATGAAAAAAATTTAATTTTTCCCTTTTCCCCACTTATAATAAATTTTAATATTTATAAAATTTTATTTAATCATAATTTCAAGATATCACATTTATGTTTTCAATATTATTTCATGTTTAATATAAAGTTACGCAAAAGATAAATCCCACTATAAGTTTTCTTATTCTATCTAGAATATTTAAATTCATCATGGTTATTTATTTTTAATTTTCAATGAATAAATAATATATTAAATAACAACAGAATATTGATGTGGTGAATATTTAATTAATTTAAATATCCCATATATATTATTAAAAATATTAAATTAATTATAATTACTAATAATTAATGTAATAAAAAAGTTACATAGTAGATCATGATATATTATAGATATTGTATAATTGTTTTTTAAGTTATATTGTAAAATTGTTGTTTTTAAAACATTATGTAATGAATAGTGTCAAAATTGACAGTAATGGTATTTTATTAATCTAAATAAAAATATTAAAACATGTTTAAAAATAAAAAAAATATGGTCTAAACTTTAATAAAATGTTCATTTAGGGAACAGTTTTCATTACCTAAGAATGCATTACTGCCTCATAATATTAAAAACATTGATATCATAGTTAAAATTAAAATAGGAAAGATAAGGGTTAGTTAAAATTAATATGTATTAATTAATAAAATAACAGATATAAAAAATTTTGTATGGTCATTTTACTAAATTATTGAGTCACATATTTGAACCAATTTAATTATTGATGTATTTAAATTGATATTGAATTTATTATAAATTAATATTTTGAAAAAAAATTCCAAAAGTTCATCTCACCTCAATTATAAAAAGGAACATCCTCCATCACTTCATCACATAATATTGAGAATTAAATAACACCCATACCCATTCAATATTACTTATAAACATCCCTAGACATTTTATAATGATTATTTTCTTTCTAAATTCCCAACCCCAGAGTCTATAAGATTAGATCTAAAAAAGTGCGCCAATGAAGAAGAAATATTTTTTACTGGGTCTTTCAGGATTATTTCTTATCCTACATCCTATACATGTTTTTTCCCATATAAAGTAATATATTAATTATAAAATATATTTTTATATGTTTTTATTGTTATGGAACAACCATATTATTATAAGGCCCTAGCCTTAATCCTTACTTAATATTGAATTAAAAGAATAATTCACGTTGAGGATCTTTTCAGGTTTAGAGTTAGAACATAACTATTACATCTCAAAAGATTACAAAGTAGTCACTTCTATTAAGTTTCCATAATAAAAAAAACTCTAAAAAAGAAACATGTCTAGTTCCATGTTTTATATAGCATGACATTACATTGATCCCATCCTTGACCTTATTCCACATTAAGTCCTGTGAAAAACATTTCAAAAAAACTTGGGGTGAGCATGAAAAGCTCAGTAAGGGATACAGAAAGAATGAAAACTGTTAGTTTTTCAAACATCAAGTAAACCATATATACTCTATCAAAGTAATACCTTCACCTTCGTAAAGTAGTAAAAACTCTTCACTGAATAAAGTATCATTACTTACCTTTTTGTAACCAAAGTATTACCATAAAACCCATATAATGAACATATAACATATATAAAGGTAACTTGGGACATAAACATACTTAAGTGGAATAACCATACGGTCAGCTTACACACATATCACTTAATGGAATAGCCATACGGCCAATTTCCATACATACTTAATGGAATACCCATACGGCCGACTTCCATACCCAATGCATTGAAGGTTATAACGTAACCACCCGTCCTGGTATTCACGGCACCACCCGTCATATGGTTTATAATGTAACCACCCGTTAAAATGTCCAAGTACCAATATAAAATCATAAAACATAAAACCAATATAAAGGAAATATAACATTTCCACATTTCAATCACAATATATCATAAATTTATGGACATAATAGAATCCTTTATCAAAACCATTTTCAATACCAAAATACATAAAAGAGTATATGGTATTTATTTTATTTTAAAAACATTACGGCTTGTTGAGGAAGCCAAAGATCAAATAATACTCGCGGCGGTGGAAAAAGGTCGTTGTCACCGCGTACGTTAAAAAAACATTCCTTTATGTCGTTTAGTAAAACACTTCGTAGAAAAAGATTCCTTTTGTATAAAAGTAAATGTCAAAGGAGTTTATACACCGTATAAAAGAAATTTGTGTATAAAACGAAATATGCCTCAATGAAAGGAGATTGAGACGAAGTCCCTTACCTCGAATCCGACTTGACTCGATCGTTCTTTAACGTCCTGAATAATAAACTTGAGTTAATTTATACTTGATTAAGATACTTTTTAAAGTTCATTATTTCTTTTATATCACTTATTTTCATGTTATAAACTTTATGTAACCATTTACGTTAATAATGTTTGTTTTGTCGATATTTGGTTCTTAAGTCGAAAGTGGACTTCTTACAATTACATGTTGTTCGTGTGGTCAAAAGTTCTTTATATCCAGAATAAAATTCCTGATTTGGATATCATATATATCATATATATCCAGCATATACATGTATTTATAATATTACATAATCATTATAGGTAAGAAATGAAATGCACCGTTCATAGAGACGGTAAGCCGTACGTACGCATGAATGCTACTTTCATTTCTTTGTCATATTAGTGGAATTAAAACTAAATGAGAGGTATGTATATTTTAATTCCAGAATCATATTCATCATTTAGATATATCATTAATTATATATATACATTATATACATGTAATTTTAATAGTACATTACATTTGGGGATAAGAAATGAAATGCACCGTTCATGGAGACGGTAAGCCGTACGTACGCATGAACGCTACTTTCATTTCTATCTCATACTTTAATGGAAATAAATAATAATGATATAGAGGTATATTATAATTCCAGTATAAAATCATATATAATAACTTTAAATCCATCCTTTACACGTCCCACATATGGCATTAACGAATCACATCACTTTTAGGGGGCGGTAGTCCGCACTTCTTTAAATGAAGATATCGTGTTTACCCATAATGGAAACCATAAAGGTATGACAAAAATGAAAAATACAGAAGCTTAAAGAAAACATAAACATATTATATATCATATATAAAAATAGTGACATCATAATGGCCACCCTTGAAGGTGTTAAATGAGTATTGAACAATCATCGTTTCGGGAGGCAGAATTTCGCCATCCACGGAAACCGTATGTTATTTAACCATTTGACGTAGTTGTGTGAGAGTGTAGCTCAAATAAATATTATAACAACATCCTAGTATATTGAAGATACTGGTGTTGTTACAAAATAAGTAAATAAAAAGAGTTTAGAGGGTTGGAGAATCAAAATAAAACAATTGAACAAGAGAGAATGAATTACCTTTAAAAGTGTAACTCCCTTTTGATTTGAGCATAAAGGCTTCCTTTGAAAGGATTATTCCCAATGGGAATCCTCTAGGATGAGGAGAGGGATGTGGAGAGAGTAATTAGGCAGGGGTTGGCCGAGCCAAAGGCTTGAGGAGTGTGTGAAATGAGGTAGAGGTGGGGGCCTTTTATAAGAGGAGAGGAGGGGCACTTTTGGAAAGTAAAGAGATATTAGTTTATTTGAAAATGTGTTTCGGTTTTAAAAGGTCCCACATTGATACAATTCGTGGATAAGGTTATAAGGCTTCGAAATCCACTCATCCAATTGGTTTTGGACATGTGTAGTTCATAGATTTTACATTATCTTTCCATTTTATTTAAATCGTCAAATAATGATGTCATCGCTGCATCATTATTATGTCATAAATAATTTATTTTATATAATGTATAAAAATTATAAAAAAATTACTATGATGTAGGAAATATTTTTATATTTCCAATGACTATTTATAATCAAAATTTGGACTTTTATAACCCCACTTAAAAATTATTTTAGTAAAACAATTTATGTTAGTGTAATTTTCACTTTAACATTAAATAAAAATATATTAATGTCATTTTCCAACTAAAGTGGCTCCATGGGGTCCCCAAGTTGGAACATGGCTTGTCTTGGTCGGCCATGACTCACCCAATGGGTGTAGGACAAGTGTCATGGTGTTTTCACATTCTTATAATATCATTTTTACATTAAATTACACTAATTACCTCTAATCGCGATTAAAAACTTAATAAGTTACTATTCACCAAAAAATTATTTTAATCTCATTGAACCACATTTTACTTCTTAATGAAAACCATGTATGTCGGATTTTCATAATTCAATACACATTAGTGGTAAACTTTAATTTAACTGAAAAATCAGTTTGCTTGATTACCACTTAGTGGTTTCACTATTCATCAAAAATTGAAGTTTTTCAGAGAATTACCAAAAATTCACCTAAGCTATATTTGATATTCCGAATTCAAAAATGAAGACCATTTTACAAAATTCAAAACATATAAGTCAAATTAATTAATTTAATAATTAATTCCCGCTGTCATGACAAATAGCGTGTTTTTGTGAAACAATAAGTATCAAAAGATTGACACTAGTTTAAATCCAATTTCAAAGTGAAATTAATTCCAACGACCACTATTGGATTTCATGGTAAAAATATTTTCTAATTTAAATTTAAAACCAATTCAAAATATAATCTATTCATATAAATAAATTAGATTAAAAAGAGGTTTTGAATTAAAATACAACATTTTACACTATTCATTAAAAAAATGAACTTTATCAGAAAGGTACCAAAAATTTACACAAAGTAAATTTTGATGTCCCAATTCTAAAGAAGAGTTATATTTGGTCCAATAGAATTTATAAGATCGATCAAAACTATATTTAATGACGGTTCTCCATCAAAAGGTGATAAGTGGACCTTTCGTGAAAATTAGGGTATAAATGCCTAAAATTGAACTCTTTCCGTATTTTAAGCCTTTATCTTTTATTGGGTAAATGTAAAAACATTTAAAAACATATATAATCATATTTTAGTTATTTTTATCCATTCCCGCAAGTACAACGGCTACTCGTTAACTAACATTTAAAATAATATTATTTTATTACTTGTGTGCAACGTAAGTTTTCAAAGAAACTCATCGTTGCGTACCGAGTAGGCTATCGAATGTAGAAACCCATTTTAATTAATATTAATATTTAATTCGTAAATATTAATAAATATGAAAATTCTTTATTCTTTATTTACCTGGGATGTTACAATTATAGTTTTTTCCATCCTATAAAAAACCAAAAGCACAACACATGTGTATGTATGACTTATCGTCTCTAAGTGGTGGTAAAATATGTTTTTCATCGACACATTACTTGTATGGATATAATGATATAAATAACATATATTATATATATATATATTATAATTATAACATGATATTGATTCTAGAAAATATATATATATGTTCTACCTATATCCCCTTTCACAATTAAGGAAACGATAACGTCGTACATGCGTACATAAGGACTTCGTAGAAGAAGATTCCTTTTGTATAAAAGTAAATGTCAAAGGAGTTTATACACCGTATAAAAGAAATTTGTGTATAAAACGAAATATGCCTCAATGAAAGGAGATTGAGACGAAGTCCCTTACCTCGGGTCCGACTTGACTCGATCGTTCTTTAACGTCTTGAATAATAAACTTGAGTTAATTTATACTTTATTAAGATACTTTTTAAAGTTCATTATTCCTTTTATATCACTTATTTCCATGTTATAAACTTTATGTAACCATTTACGTTAATAATGTTTGTTTTGTCGATATTTGGTTCTTAAGTCGAAAGTGGACTTCTTACAATTACATGTTGTTCGTGTGGTCAAAAGTTCTTTATATCCAGAATGAAATTCCTGATTTGGATATCATATATATCATATATATCCAGCATATTCATGTATTTATAATATTACATAATCATTTAGAGGTAAGAAATGAAATGCACCGTTCATGGAGACGGTAAGCCGTACGTACGCATGAACGCTACTTTCATTTCTTTGTCATATTAGTGGAATTAAAACTAAATGATAGGTATGTATATTTTAATTCCAGAATTATATTCATCATTTAGATATATCATTAATTATATATATACATTATATACATGTAATGTTAATAGTACATTGCATTTGGGGATAAGAAATGAAATGCACCGTTCATGGAGACGGTAAGCCGTACGTACGCATGAACGCTACATTCATTTCTATCTCATACTTTAATGGAAAGAAATAATAATGATATAGAGGTATATTATAATTCCAGTATAACATCATATATAATAACTTTAAATCCATCCTTTACACATCCCACATATGGCATTAACGAATCACATCACTTTTAGGGGGCGGTAGTCCGCACTTCCTTAAATGAAGATATCGTGTTTACCCATAATGGAAACCATAAAGGTATGCCAAAAATGAAAAATAAAGAAGCTTAAAGAAAACATAAACATATTATATATCATATATAAAAATAGTGACATCATAATGGCCACCCTTGAAGGTGTTAAATGAGTATTGAACAATCATCGTTTCGGGAGGCAGAATTTCGCCATCCACGGAAACCGTATGTTCTTTAACCATTTGATGTAGTTGTGTGAGAGTGTATCTCAAATAAATATTATAACAACATCCTAGTATATTGAAGATACTTTTTTTGTTACAAAAGAAGTAAATAAAAAGAGTTTAGAGGGTTGGAGAAGCAAAATAAAATAAATGAACAAGAGAGAATGAATTACCTTTAAAAGTGTAACTCCCTTTTGATTTGAGCCTAAAGGCTTCCTTTGAAAGGATTCTGCCCAAAGGGAATCCTCTAGGATGAGGAGAGGGATGTGGAGAGATTAATTGGGCAGGGGTTGTCCGAGCCAAAGGCTTGAGGAGTGTGTGAAATGAGGTAGAGGTGGGGGCCTTTTATAAGAGGAGAGGAGGGGCACTTTTGGAATGTAAAGAGATATTACTTTATTTGAAAATGTGGTTCGGTTTTAAAAGGTCCCACATTGATATAATTCGTGGATAAGGTGATAAGGCTTCGAAATCCACTCATACAATTGGTTTTGGACATGTGTAGTTCATAGATTTTACATTATCTTTCCATTTTATTTAAATCGTCAAATAATGATGTCATCGCTGCATCATTATTATGTCATAAATAATTTATTTTATTTAATGTCTAAAAATTTTAAAACAATTACTATGATGTAGGAAATCTTTTTAGATTTTCAATGACTATTTATAATCAAAATTTGTGCTTGTATAACCCCACTTAAAATTTATTTTAGTAAAACAATTTATGTTACTGTAATTTTCACTTTAACATTAAATAAAAATATATTAATGTCATTTTCCAACTAAAGTGGCTCCATGGGGTCCCCAAGTTGGCCCATGGCTTGTCTTGGTCGGCCATGACTCACCCAATGGGTGTAAGACAGGTGTCATGGTGTTTTCACATTCTTATAATATCATTTTTACATTAAATTACACTAATTACCTCTAATCGCGATTAAAAACATAATAAGTTACTATTCACCAAAAAATTATTTTAATCTCATTGAACCAAATTTTACTTCTTAATGACAACCATGTATGTCGGATTTTCAAAATTCAATACACATTAGTGGGAAACTTTAATTTAACTGAAAATCAGTTTTCTTGATTACCACTTAGTGGTTTCACTGTTCATCAAAAATTGATGTTTTTCAGAGAATTACCAAAAATTCACCCTAAGCTATATTTGATATTCCGAATTCAAAAATGAAGTCCATTTTACAAAATTAAAAACATATAAGTCAAATTAATTAATTTAATAATTAATTCCCGCTGTCATGACAAATAGCGTGTTTTTGTGAAACAATAAGTATCAAAAGATTGACACTAGATTAAGTCCAATTTCAAAGTGAAATTAATTCCAATAACCACTATTGGATTTCATGGTAAAAATATTTTCTAATTTCACTTTAAAAACAATTCAAAAGATAATCTATTCATATAAATAAATTAGATTAAAAAGATGTTTTGAATTAAAATACAACATTTTACACTATTCATTAAAAAAATGAACATTATCAGAAAGGTACCAAAAATTTACACAAAGTAAATTTTGATGTCCCAATTCTAAATAAGAGTTATATTTGGTCCAATAGAATTTATAATATCGATCAAAACTATATTTAATGACGGTTCTCCATCAAAAGGTGATAAGTGGACCTTTCGTGAAAATTAGGGTATAAATGCCTAAAATTGAACTCTTTCCGTATTTTAAGCCTTTATCTTTTATTGGGTAAATGTAAAAACATTTAAAAACATATATAATCATATTTTAGTTATTTATATCCATTCCCGCTAGTACAACGGCTACTCGTTAACTAACATTTAAAATAATATTATTTTATTACTTGTGTGCAACGTAAGTTTTCAAAGAAACTCATCGTTGCGTACCGAATACGCTATCGAATGTAGAAACCCATTTTAATTAAAATTAATATTTAATTCGTAAAAATTAATAAATATGAAAACTCTTTATTCTTTATTTACCTGGGATGTTACATCCTTCCCCCCTTTTGGGAATTGCGTCCTCGCAATTTTATTCACTTATCAAAATAAGTGGGGGTATTTATCCCTCATAGCATTTTCAGATTCCCACGTTGCCTCTTTAATCACATGGTTTTTCCACAAAACCTTTACCTGATGAATCACCTTATTCCGTAACACTTGCTCCCTATGGTCAAGAATCTGGACCGGTTGTTCCTCATAAGATAGGTTCTCTTCCAGCTAAACTACCTCTGGACTCAAAACATGAGATGGATCTGGCATATACTTTCTCAACATCGAAACGTGAAAAACATTGTGTACCTGAGATAAACTCGGAGGTAAAGCCACTCGGTATGCAACTGATCCAACTCTTTCGAGAATTTCGTATGGTCCAACAAACCTTGGACTCAACTTTCCTTTCTTACCAAATCTCATCACGCTTTTCCAAGGAGAAACCTTGAGAAAAACATGATCACCTACCTCGAAAGATTGATCCTTCTTCCGGTCATCCGCATAACTCTTTTGCCTGCTCTGAGCTGTTCTCATGTGTTTCTGAATCAGCTGACCTTTTTCTTCCATCTCTTCTACCAATTCTGGTCCCATCAACTTCCTTTCACCCACTTCATCCCAGAAAGCTAGAGTTCGACACCGCTTTCCATATAATGCCTAAAATGGTGCCATCTGTATACTGGAATGAAAACTGTTATTATAAGAAAACTCAACCAAAGAAAGATGTTGGTCCCAACATCCCTGATAATCTATAGAACAAGCTCGTATCATATCCTCCAATGTCTGAATTGTTCGTTCTGACTACCCATCTGATTGAGGATGAAAAGCTGTACTAAAATTTAATTCCGTACCCAACAACTTCTGAAGTCCTTTCCAAAAGTTAGAAGTAAACCTGGGATCACGATCCGATACAATGGAGAGAGGAACTCCATGTAACCTGACTATCTCTTTAAGAAACAAACGGGAAAGTTGATCAAGAGAAAAAGTATCTCGTATAGCAAGGAAAAGAGAAGATTTAGTCAAGCAATCAAAAATAACCCAGATTGCATTATTACCTCGAGATGTCTTCAGTAATCCAACAACAATGTCCATGGATATATTCTCCCATTTCGACTCTGGCACTGGTAAAGGCTGAAGCATCCCTTTTGGTAACTGCCGCTCTGCTTTAACCTGTTGACATGTCAAACACTTCACAGTAAAATCAGCAATATCTCTTTTCA
The DNA here is from genome assembly GCA_963277665.1 of Viscum album. Taxonomy (NCBI): domain Eukaryota; kingdom Viridiplantae; phylum Streptophyta; class Magnoliopsida; order Santalales; family Viscaceae; genus Viscum; species Viscum album. Next base: position 1,900,232,143 of record OY728145.1, read on the forward strand.
TTCCATCCCACCAGTAATACTCCCACAGATCTCTGTACATCTTAGTACTGCTAGGATGAACTGAAAACGGGGAACTATGAGCCTCACATAACAACTCATTCTTCAACTGTGAATCACAAGGCACACATAACCTCTTCCCAAACCTCAAAACACAAACACAAACTTATCCAAGAACTCATGGAAAATTTTATTTATAAGGTCCATGAATACAGTAGGTGCATTGGTTAACCCAAAAGGCATAACTACAAATTCATAATGGCCATATCTAGTACAGAACACAGTCTTCGGAACGTCTTCTTCATTTACTTTCAACTGATGGTACCCCGACCTCAAGTCAATCTTCGAAAAATACTGAGCTCCCTGGAGCTGATACCACTTCATTCGATGGCCCAACATCTGCTGAAGTTGTTGCAAAGGATTTTACCACCCCTTTCTGCTTGTAGTCTAACTGCTTTCTCCCAGTTGAGCTCTTCGTTGGACACTCGTTTGCATAATGACCCATTTCATTACACTTAAAGCATCTTACCGTTGGCTTCTCATTTCCTGCTTGATCATCTTCCTTACAGTTACGAGCAATATGACCAGACTTACCAAACCGAAAGAACTTACCAGACTTGGATAAACATTCTCCAGGTTGCATTTTACCACACTTCTCACAGGATTGATATTTGGTTTTCTTACCTCCTTGCTTCTTTGATGAATTCTTCCCCTTTTCCTGCCAACGAGATCTCTTATTCTGTTGTTTGTCATAGAACACCTGATCATCGGAAAACTCCATTTCCACCTTCTCCGTACATCGAAAAAGTTTTTCATAACTTTTGAACTCACGAGAAGCTAAAGCCCTTCGATACTTTGGATTTAACCCTGAGTAAAAATGGTTTATTTTACTATCAAGATCTCGTATGAAGTTTGGAGCATACCTTGCCAATCGAGTGAACTTTTCTTCATAAGTAGCCACTGAATCATCCTCCTGCCTCAATTCTAGGAACTGTTTTTCCATCCTAAGACGAACCACCTTAGGAAAATATTTCTCAAGAAACATACCTTTGAATTCATCCCAGTGAAGATCCTAAATCTCATCACTATCCCTTATATTTTTCACCATCGACCACCACTGATCATCTTCACCTTCAAAACAGTAAATAGAAAGACTAACCTTTTGATGTTCTGAACACCCCATGACATCAAAAAATCTTCTCCAGTGCTTTAATCCACCCTTCCGCATACACAGGGTCAGATGATCCTCTGAATGATGGGGGATGCTGCCTCATGAAATGTTCCACCACTGACATGTTCCTCTACGGTTGATCTGGCTGATCTCGTGCATGGATACCACCACCATTTATAGCCTGAGTCAACTGTGCCATTACTGCAACAAACTGTTCAGTTCCAATTCCGACCATTTCTGGATGCTGATTTGGAAGGTTATCTTCCTCCTGATGTCGTCCCAACATAGCTGCTTTGTTTCCTCTGCGGAAAACCATTCTGAACACAGAAATATCTTAGGCGAAGCAACATGGTAATTCGTAAATGCTATATCATTTCAATCATATTATAATTTAACACTTTTCTAACTCCTAAAGTTGTCTAAACCGTCCTTTGATACCAACTATAAGGCCCCAGCCTTAATCATTACTTAATATTGAATTAAAAGAATAATTCACGTTGAGGATCTTTTCAGGTTTAGAGTTTTAGAGAATTAGAACATAACTATTACATCTCAAAAGATTACAAAGTAGTCACTTCTACTAAGTTTCCATAATAAAAAAAACTCTTAAAAAGAAACATGTCTAGTTCCATGTTTTATATAGCATGAAATTCCATTGATCCCATCCTTGACCTTATTCCACATTACGTCCTGTGAAAAACATTTCAAAAAAACTTGGGGTGAGCATGAAAAGCTCAGTAAGGGATACAGAAAGAATGAAAACTGTTAGTTTTTCAAACATCAAGTAAACCATATATACTCTATCAAAGTAATACCTTCACCTTTGTAAAGTAGTAAAAACTCTTCACTGAATAAAGTATCATTACTTACCTTTTTGTAACCAAGTATTACCATAAAACCCATATAATGAACATATAACATATATAAAGGTAACTTGGGACATAAACATACTTAAGTGGAATAACCATACGGTCGACTTCCACACATATCACTTAATGGAATAGCCATACAGCCAATTTCCATACATACTTAATGGAATAGCCATACGGCCGACTTCCATACCCAATGCATTGGAGGTTATAACGTAACCACCCGTCCTGGTATTCACGGCACCACCCGTCATATGGTTTATAATGTAACCACCCGTTAAAATGTCCAAGTACCAATATAAAATCATAAAACATAAAACCAATATAAAGGAAAGATAACATTTCCACATTTCAATCACAATATATCATAAATATATGGACATAATAGAATCCTTTATCAAAACCATTTTCAATACCAAAATACATAAAAGAGTATATGGTATTTATTTTATTTTAAAAACATTACGGCTTGTTGAGGAATCCAAAGATCAAATAATACTCGCGGCGGCGGAAAAAGGTCATTGTCACCGCGTACGTTAAAAAAACATTCCTTTTTGTCGTTTAGTAAAACGCTTCGTAGAAAAAGATTCCTTTTGTATAAAAGTAAATGTCAAAGGAGTTTATACACCGTATAAAATAAATTTGTGTATAAAACGAAATATGCCTCAATGAAAGGAGATTGAGACGAAGTCCCTTACCTCGGGTCCGACTTGACTCGATCGTTCTTTAACGTCCTGAATAATTAACTTGAGTTAATTTATACTTGATTAAGATCCTTTTTAAAGTTCATTATTCCTTTTATATCACTTATTTCCATGTTATAAACTTTATGTAACCATTTACATTAATAATGTTTGTTTTGTCGATATTTGGTTCTTAAGTCGAAAGTGGACTTCTTACAATTACATGTTGTTCGTGTGGTCAAAAGTTCTTTATATCCAGAATGAAATTCCTGATTTTGATATCATATATATCATATATATCCAGCATATACATGTATTTATAATATTACATAATCATTTATAGGTATGAAATGAAATGCACCGTTCATGGAGACGGTAAGCCGTACGTACGCATGAACGCTACTTTCATTTCTTTGTCACATTAGTGGAATTAAAACTAAATGAGAGGTATGTATATTTTAATTCCAGAATTATATTCATCATTTAGATATATCATTAATTATATATATACATTATATACATGTAATTTTAATAGTACATTACATTTGGGGATAAGAAATGAAATGCACCGTTCATGGAGACAGTAAGCCGTACGTCAGCATGAACGCTACTTTCATTTCTATCTCATACTTTAATGGAAATAAATAATAATGATATAGAGGTATATTATAATTCCAGTATAACATCATATATAATAACTTTAAATCCATCCTTTACATGTCCCACATATGGCATTAACGAATCACATCACTTTTAGGGGGCGGTAGTCCGCACTTCCTTAAATGAAGATATCGTGTTTACCCATAATGGAAACCATAAAGGTATGCCAAAAATGAAAAATACAGAAGCTTAAAGAAAACATAAACATATTATATATCATATATAAAAATAGTGACATCATAATGGCCACCCTTTAAGGTGTTAAATGAGTATTGAACAATCATCGTTTCGGGAGGCAGAATTTCGCCATCCACGGAAACCGTATGTTCTTTAACCATTTTATGTAGTTGTGTGAGAGTGTAGCTCAAATAAATATTATAACAACATCCTAGTATATTGAATATACTGGTGTTGTTACAAAAGAAGTAAATAAAAAGAGTTTAGAGGGTTGTAGAAGCAAAATAAAACAAATGAACAAGAGAGAATGAATTACCTTTAAAAGTGTAACTCCCTTTTGATTTGAGCCTAAAGGCTTCCTTTGAAAGGATTCTGCCCAAAGGGAATCCTCTAGGATGAGGAGAGGGTTCTGGAGAGAGTAATTGGGCAGTGGTTGGCCGAGCCAAAGGCTTGAGGAGTGTGTGAAATGAGGTAGAGGTGGGGGCCTTTTATAAGAGGAGAGGAGGGGCACTTTTGGAAAGTAAAGAGATATTAGTTTATTTGAAAATGTGTTTCGGTTTTAAAAGGACCCACATTGATATAATTCGTGGATAATGTGATACGTCTTCGAAATCCACTCATCCAATTGGTTTTGGACATGTGTAGTTCATAGATTTTACATTATCTTTCCATTTTATTTAAATCGTCAAATAAGGATGTCATCGCTGCATCATTATTATGTCATAAATAATTTATTTTATTTAATGTCAAAAAATTATAAAAAAAATTACTATGATGTAGGAAATCTTTTTATATTTCCAATGACTATTTATAATCAAAATTTGGACTTTTATAACCCCACATTAAAATTATTTTAGTAAAACAATTTATGTTAGTGTAATTTTCACTTTAACATTAAATAAAAATATATTAATGTCATTTTCCAACTAAAGTGGCTCCATGGGGTCCCCAAGATGGCCCATGGCTTGTCTTGGTCGGCCATGACTCACCCAATGGGTGTAGGACAAGTGTCATGGTGTTTTCACATTCTTATAATATCATTTTTAGATTAAATTACACTAATTACCTCTAATCGCGATTAAAAACTTAATAAGTTACTATTCACCAAAAAATTATTTTAATCTCATTGAACCACATTTTACTTCTTAATGACAAACATGTATGTCGGATTTTTAAAATTCAATACACATTAGTGGTAAACTTTAATTTAACTGAAAAATCAGTTTGCTTGATTACCACTTAGTGGTTTCACTATTCATCAAAAATTGAAGTTTTTCAGAAAATTACCAAAAATTCACCCTAAGCTATATTTGATATTCCGAATTCAAAAATGAAGACCATTTTACAAAATTCAAAACATATAAGTCAAATTAATTTATTTAATAATTAAGTCCCGCTGTCATGACAAATAGCGTGTTTTTGTGAAACAATAAGTATCAAAAGATTGACACTAGTTTAAGTCCAATTTCAAAGTGAAATTAATTCCAACGACCACTATTGGATTTCATGGTAAAAATATTTTCTAATTTCACTTTAAAACCAATTCAAAAGATAATCTATTCATATAAATAAATTAGATTAAAAAGTGGTTTTGAATTAAAATACAACATTTTACACTATTCATTAAAAAATGAACTTTATCAGAAAGGTACCAAAAATTTACACAATGTAAATTTTGATGTCCCAATTCTAAAGAAGAGTTATATTTGGTCCAATAGAATTTATAAGATCGATCAAAACTATATTTAATGACGGTTCTCCATCAAAAGGTGATAAGTGGACCTTTCGTGAAAATTAGGGTATAAATGCCTAAAATTGAACTCTTTTCGTATTTTAAGCCTTTATATTTTATTGGGTAAATGTAAAAACATTTAAAAACATATATAATCATATTTTAGTTATTTCTATCCATTCCCGCAAGTACAACGGCTACTCGTTAACTAACATTTAAAATAATATTATTTTATTACTTGTGTGCAACGTAAGTTTTCAAAGAAACTCATCGTTGCGTACCGAGTACGCTATCGAATGTAGAAACCCATTTTAATTAATATTAATATTTAATTCGTAAATATTAATAAATATGAAAATTCTTTATTCTTTATTTACCTGGGATGTTACAATTATAGTTTTTTCCATCCTATAAAAAACCAAAAGCACAACACATGTGTATGTATGACTTATCGTCTCCAAGTGGTGGTAAAATATGTTTTTCATCGACACATTACTTGTATGGATATAATGATATAAATAACATATATATTATATATATATTATAATTATAACATGATATTGATTCTAGAAAATATATATATATTTTCTACCTATATCCCCTTTCACAATTAAGGAAACGATAACGTCGTACATGCGTACATAAGGACTACTGTCTCCACGACGCAAAGGGATTCATTTTCCATGTTTTCCATTGATGAATGCATAAATAAATGTATATAATAAATATATATGATATATATAACCATTTAATTATATTATGTAACTGTATCTTATGTACAAGAACTGGGACTTAAATGACAAAACATGCAAAGTAAAATGAAGTTGTTAACACCCGAAAGATTGGTAATAATGAAATATTATTAACAAAAGGGTGATAAGATGATATAATACGATAATATATTTTAACATAAATATTAATATGATTCTGTTATAATTTATTAATATTACTTAATCCATTATAAATATATTTCATATATTCATTATGAAAATCCATCCGTAGATAATAGTTAATTTTACAATCTCATTATTATTCGAGATTGTATAAATGTAAGAATCTGTTGGGAATATTTATCCTCCATGTCCATGATTCATTAAAATTATTCCCAAATGATTTTTAAATTTTTTATAAAATTTTCTATTATATTTTTTCCACATGTGTAAAATTTTTCTAAATTGTTTCAAAGAATTATTTTTTTCATTTTCCAATAAAGGTTCTTTGTGGATTTTTTGAAATAAATATGAAACTTTTTTTTCTAACTCATACAGCATGAATATATTTTTCCACATTCATGAAAACATAATTACATTATTCTTTTCTTACAAGTTTTTAATATTCTTTCTTTTAAAAATGATTGGATAGAAGGATATTTTCATCAAGAATTATTTTCCATATTAGATAACATTATTGGATGTTCCTTATGGTTTTCTAGGGATAGATTTCCAAAAATTATATCCATATTATTTTTCTTATTATTTTATGCATATGATGGTATGGTAATTATGAATCCCATTTCTTATAAATGTATTATCCTAGAAGAATGTTTTATGGAAAAAAATTCATTTTCCAAGGTTATGATATGGTAAATAAAGTATGATCTAGTGGCACAAATATGTATTGTTTCCATTATGTGATTAGTGGGACCTATATCTCCCTCAAATGAGTTGGGTAAAATTTTATATCTCATGAGATTTTTAATAATGGTATAGGATTTGAACCTTGATCAATAATACATTTCTGTAATGGGAGTAAATTCGATTTAGAAATAGAATTTGTCTGTCGTGATGGTCTTGGGAGTGAGAATTGACAAATATGAGAAGTATTTTCTATTCTTATGGGTATGCCACAAATTTAAGTTTTATGTTATATTCCCATGATTTTTTTCTTTATAATTTATGTATTTTAACTTACATTATTTGTTCCATTCCACATTACCTTGATTCTTGTTATAGAATATATAATTTTCAAAAGTTATATTCGTGTACTTACACCATTATGATTATGATATCTCCATTGATTACCCTTAATGATCATCTATGATCAAAAATTACTATGATAATTTTCTCCAATATATAAATAATGTTATTAATTAATATGTTTAAAAAGGGATCTATATATAAATGAATAAGATTGAGATGTTGTAGATGTTTTATAGATCAAATCTTTATAAGTCCAAGTATCAAAAGATACCTAACCTATGTGATTCTGGCATGGTTTTTTTATTTTATGACATAGTTATTATTCAATCTATATGTAATATCAATTAATTTAATGTATGGTCTATTATAGTTGGTATCGAGGAAAGGTTTAGATGCCCTTTGGAAACTATGATATGAAAACATAGTAATGACCATTACGATAATTCTATGTATAGGATAAAATTCAATAGATTTGGTCATAATCCTAAATTACCTAGGATAAATCCTTTGGGGTCCAGAATATATATTTTATAAGTAATTGTTCATGCTTATATGGTTTTAACAAAATTATTATTACTTATCACACTATTATTTTTGGATTTTTTCAATGAGTGGAACCTTCAGGAAATGTGTTAACGTTGACTACGAAGGGAAATGTAATTATTTTCCTCCTATGAAACCATGTTTTATTGTAGATGGAATTGAAATCATATTTCTATAGTCACACTAAATTCTCATGATATGAATCATGAATCACATAAAAATGATCAAATAAGGAAAAAGCATTCTGTTGAGTCTTTCATGAGGTAGTATCCATCATCTTTCAATGGGTCTTATGATCCACTAGTTGATGATCAATGGATCAATACGACTAAAAGTAAATTTTTAGTTCTCCAATGTTTATAATATGAGATTTTAATTTTGGAAATCTATCATTAATAAGGTGATTAATTTCAATGGTGGAATCTCATCAATAATATAAAGAAATTATTTGAAATTGAATCCACCGAATGGGATGAGTTAAAAAACTTATATTTTGTTAAGTAATGTACCTTTATTAGTTTATAAAAGATAAAGAGTTCCTTGAGTTTATGTTAAATTATGGTTAAACTATTGGTACCTTTGATGAAAATTTCACTATACAAGAAAGATATACATTTTCAATTATCATCCAACCTAAAATTAACCTTAATCAATTAGTTATTCGAATAAAAACAAGTCATCTTAGGAAATTATCCTTATATGACGTTAGTAACTTTGATGAAAATCTTCAGATCTACTCTCAACATTTATATAGAGATTGGAGTCACCAATCTATCTTAGGGGTTTGATTAGATGATAAAACTATAAGTTAAGGGAAAATTATAAAAACATAATGAATATAAGTGGATAATTCATTTATTATAAAAGTGTTGAATGAAACATAGAGGAATATATATTAAGGGGACTAGTAAGTGTTTTAAGTATGAGAAATATGGTCCTCATGAAATTGACTACCATAGTGATGGGAAAATGTATCTAATCAAGAAAATAGGGAAAAGGAGGAAAATAATTACCCCCATAGATTTATTCTTAAATTTCATAGATAATGGGAATTGTGCTAAATATTTCCCAAATATTAGGGTTATCGATGATTATCATCATCTGAAACATCAAAAGACCAATGAAAGTGTAAAATCAAATTTGATCATAGTGGGCGAAGTGGAGAATGATAATGAAGTTCTAGAAGTTATACATACCCTCCATTCTAATTTAGTTAATGTTTTATTTGATTCTAGATCCACCCCTACATTATTTACAAAGAATGTTCTAAGGGTATCATCATATTACGTCAATAATGAGATGTTGATTTAGCTATGTAAAATCTTAATTTCACAATAGTTGAATCACAATTTTCTAATTATTCTCGAGTTGATGTTTTTGTGAATGTGATTTATGAATATATTGAGATCTCTCATTTTTTTGATTTTATTTTGATTCATGGAATGGAATTTTTTCCAAATATTTATCTCATGCCAATTTATAATAATGTGAAGTCATATATTATATTCCAAATGAACTAATTATCTTATATCTATGAAAGGATTACTATTATCTTCCCATGGAAATTACATACATCTTTTTTTATATTAATTGCTATAAATGAATGTTACATATCCTAGATGTTTGGGGAGAAACTAACCATTAAATATAAATCTATTGTACTAGTGTTTTTCGATGCCTTTATGAAATAATTTCTAGGTATTCCATTAAATCATGGGGTTGGGTTATCAATAAAACTCATAACAGGATCTATAACAATTTAAAAAATCATAATAGAATGTCCAAAATTGAGTTGTTTGATTTGAAGAAGAAACTCTAATAGACTCTTCAAAATGGATTCATACACCCTAGTTAATCACATTGGGGTGAACATCTTCTATTTTTTATAGAATAATGGATAAATTACACTTCATTGATTTTTTAGAACATAATAAGATTACTATAAATGAAAAATACACTCTCCCCTGTGTGGATGACTATTTTTTCTACTAGAAAGACTATAATACTTTCCCAAAATTGTTCTTTATTCAGGATACCATGAATTCAGAGTTATAAAAATTTAATCTGTAAGATGATATTCCATATAACTTAGATACAAATTTAATTTACTGTGATTCCATTTGGTCTTACTAATTCCTCAGTTATCTTCAGGGATTTAATTAATAGTGACTTTAGTAAACATCATGAGCATTTTATGATAGAATTTATAGAATATGTTAATTTATATTCAATGAGTAAGGAAGAACATAAAGATAATATGAGGATTGTATGAAATATCATGATAAAGGAGATACATTAATAAACAATTACCATGTTGAAAAGTTGGCTTCTAAAATTTTCATTTTTTATTCATATAATCTCAATAATGTGGATATCTCTTGATCCGTTATAGATATAAGTTATATATTGTTTCTGTAGACTTTAAATGGTAATAGAGATTTGATGCTTCCTTCGTTTTGGCTGTATATTATCGATATCTTCTGAATGAATACTCACAATTATCAAATACACTCACTATGTTTACTCAAAAATGAGATATTTTCATATCGATAGAGGATTATGAAGAGAATTTCAACAAGTGAAAATTATAGTTAGTTAGTGAAACTAAACTCACACTACCCAACTGTGATGAAATGATTTTGATCTATATTGACTAATCAATGAAGGGATAGTTCTATGTTATCATTCAAAATTATATGGTGATATCTTATAAATCACGATAATTAAAAATACATGGGAAAAATTAACCATCTCTTTAATAGGTGTCATTGCTGAACTTATTTCATTAAATATATATATGCATTATCATTATGTAGAAGGGTTTTCCATTGTAACACCCCAGGTAAATAAAGAATATGACATTTTCATATTTATAAATATTTGTGAATAAAATATTAATATGACTTTAAAGGGGACGCTATGCTCGATGGCGTACCCAACACGCAACAACGAGTTTCTTGGGAATCTTACGTTGTACTCTAATAATAAAATAATATTATTTTTAATGGTATTTAACATGTAGCCATTGTATTGGTGGGAATGGATAGAAATAACTAAAATATTATTATACATGTTTTTAAATGTTTTTACATATATCCAAAAAAAAGATAAAGGCATAAAATACGGAAAGAATTCAATTTTAGGCGTATATGCCCTAGTTTTCATTAAAGGATCACTTATCGCCTTTTGATGGCGAACCATCATTAAATATAGTTTTCCTCACTCTTATACATTCTATTGGACAAAATAAAACTCTTATTAAGAATCGGGACATCAAAATTTACTTTGTGTAAATTTTTGGTATCTTTCCGATAAAGTTCATTTTTTATTGAATAGTGTAAAATGTTGTATTTTAATTCAAAACCTCTTTTTTATCTAATTTATTTATATGATTATATTATCTTTTCAATTGGTTTTAAAGTGAAATTAGAATATATTTTTACCATTAAATCCAATAGTGGTCGTTGGAATTAATTTCACTCTGAAATCAAACTTAAACTAGTGTCAATCTTTTGATACTTATTGTTTCATAAAAACACGCTATTTGATCTGACAGCAGGAATTAATTATTAAATTAATTAATGTGACTTATATGTTTTTAATTTTGTAAAATAGACTTCATTTTTGATTTCGGAATATCAAATATAGCTTAGGGTGAATTTTTGGTAATTTTCTGAAAAACTTCAATTTTTGATGAATAGTGAAACCACTAAGTGGTACTTATAAAAACTGATTTTCCGTTTAAATAAAATTTTGCCATCATTGTGTTTTGAATTTAAAAAATCTGACATACATTGTTGTCATTAAGAAGTAAAATGTTGTTCAATGAGATTAAAATAATTTTTTGGTGAATAGTAACTTATTAAGTTTTTAATCGCGATTAGTGGTAATTAGTGTAATTTAAGGTAAAATGATATTATAAAAATGTGAAAACACCATGAAACTTGTCCTACCCCTATTGGATGCGTCATGGCCGACCAAGACAACTCATGGGTCGATTTAGGGGGCCCTATGGAGCCTCTTGGGTGAGATAATGACTTTAATGCCTTTTTTTAAATAAAGGTGAAAATGACACTAACATAAATTATTTCACTAAAACAATTTTTATAAGGGGTTATACTAATCATAATTTTGTCTATAAATACTCTTTGGAAAGATAAAAATATTTCCTACATCAGGATATTTTTTTATAATTTTTAGAAATTAAATAAATTAATTTAATTATGACATCATGATGATGCACCGATGACCTCATTAATGAACAATTTAAATAAAATGAAACGATAATATAAAATATAAGACCTAAACTTATCCAAAAACTATTGTATGGGAATATTTCGAAGCCTTATCATCTTATATTCGAAATATATCAATGTGGGACCTTAGAAATTCGAAACACTTTTGAAAATAAAATAATAGTTTCATGATTTCCAAAAGTGCCCCTCCTCTCCTCTTATAAAAGGCCCCCAACTCTACCTCATTTCACACACTCCTCATGCCTTTGCCTCGGTCATCCCCTGCCCATTTACTCTCTCCAAATACCTCTCCTAATCCTAGAGTATTCCCTTTGGGCATTATCCTTTCAAAGGAATCCTTTAGGCTCAAATCAAAAAGGAGTTACACTTTTAAAGGTAATTCATTCTCTCATGTTCATTTGTTTTATTTTTCTTCTCCAACCACCTAAACTCTTTTTATTTACTTATTTTGTAACAAAACCAGTATCTTAAATATACTAGGATGTTTTTATAAGATTTATTCGATCTAAACTCTCACAAAACTACATCAAATGGTAAAAGAACATACGGTTTCCGTGGATGGTGAAATTCTACCTCCCGAAACGATGATTGTTCAATACTCATTTAACACCTTCAAAGGTGGACATTATGATGTCACTATTTTTATATATGATATATAATATTTTGATTATTTCCTTAATCTTCTGTATTTTTCATTAATGCCATACCATTATTGTTTCCATTATGGGTAAACACAATATCTTCATTTTAGGAAGTGCGGACTACCTCCCCCTAAAAGTGATTTGATTTGTTAATACCATATGTGGGATGTGTAAAGGATAAAGTTAATGATATTATATATGTTATTATACTGTAATTATAATATACTCTTATATAATTATTATTCCATTCCAGAAAATACGAAATAGAAATGGAAGTAGCGTTCATGCGTACGTACGGCTTACCGTCTCCATGAACGGTGCATTTCATTTCTTACCTATAAATGTGATGTAATATTATAAATACATGTATATGATGAATATATATGATATATAAGTTATCCAAATCATTAATATCATTCTGGACATAATGAACCTTTGACCAAATTAACAACATGTAAGTGTAAGAAGTCTATTTTTGACTTAAGAACCAAATACCGACAAAATGAACATTATTAACTTAAATGATTACATGATGTTCATAACATGGTATAAAAGGAATAATTAACTTGAAAAAGGTTCTTAATAAATTAGAGATTAACTCAAGTTTATTATTCAGGAGATTAAAGAACGGTCGGGTCAAGTCGGATACGAGGTAAGGGATCCTACACCTCTCTTTCTTTTTAAGTACACTCTTTTATGTCATTCCTTTTAAGCTCATCTTTCATATGATTGGGATGTTCTTTAATATTAATCCTACTATAATTATTATGTTAATATGATGAGAGACCCTATTTTCCTCTCATCAATCCATTTTGGATGTTTTGAGTGGCGCCGTTAGGCTGCCGAATTTTCGTAAGAGATCTAACCTCTCTCTTTCTCTTTAAGAACTCTCCTTTATACCACTTCTATTAAGCTCCTCTTTTTTATGATGGGGGATGTTCTTTTATATTCCTCTTTCTGTACATATTATTTTAATGTGATGAGATACCATATTTGATCTCATCAATCCATTTTTGGATGTTTTAAGTAGCGTCGTTAGGCTGCCGAGTTTTCGTAAGGGATTTGTCATCTCACTTATATTCCTGTGAGATTTATGCTACATTTGCCACAATTTCCTTTGAGTGGTGTATGTACTGACCATTATTTTACTCATTGTGTAATATTATTTCATTTATGATTATTTACATCAATTTTTTATTGTTCTTCTTTCACAGGGCGTATGTTTCGAAAGATACCCATGTCGGTAAGGAAACCATTCACCCTACTCTTTTTAAAAGACTTATTTTGTTGGGTATTTTATTTTACATACAGTTATGTTGGGATATGTTCTCATATATCCTTATTGATGTAAATTTTGTGTCTAAGTGATGAGATATCCTTTTTGTATCTCTCATCAACTCATTTTTATGTGACGTCGTTAGGCTGTCAAGGGAACTTCTTAACCCAATTTCGATTTCTTTGGGTTCAACATGTAGTTATTGAATATGCCATCCTTTGAATATGTGTGAATGACCTTTGATTATTTTAAACTTAATATCCACTTATATTTGGTGTATTCGTTTGTCACACATAATTATGTAATTGATTTATCCTTAAACCAGGGATACCATCATTGTATGGGACTTCGTCTCAATCTCGTTTCATTGAGGCATATTTTATTTTATACACAACTTTATTTTATACGGTGTATAAACCCCTTTTACTTTTATGTTTGTCCAAATGGAATCTTTTTATATGAAGTGTTTTACTAAACGACAAAAGGGAATTTTTTTGTCGTACGTATGCGGCAACAACGACTTCTCCGCCACCGTGACCATTATTTGAGTTTCGGCTTCCTTTACAAGCCATAATTTATTTTTAAATGAAAAATTAAATACCATGTTTTAATTTTTATTGAAAATGGTTTTCATAATGTTTTTATATCAATGTGTTGTATTGATATCTCGTGATTGAAATGTGGAAATGTTATGTTTCCTTTATGCATGTTTTATGAATTATGTTATGGTTCTTGGGCATTATTATGAAGACGGGTGGTTCCGTGATAAACTAAGGGCAGGTGAGCCCGTTATAGCTCTCCAATGCATTGGGTAACATGAAGGAGTGAAACGTTAAGGTTTCTCCGAAGGGATTTAGGGAATATACTATGACGGGTATTCCAAACGTAACCAAGAGGGTTACTCCCTACGTAATAATGTTATGAATGCCTAAAGTTACCTTTAAGACTTATGTTTTCTATGATTTATTCATGGTTTGATGAGGTATGTTAAAGTTCCTATGTTTTATGGGTAAAGAATGATTTCATTCTTATGTATATATGAACTCATGTTTCTTTTCCATATTTTTTATAACCCTTACTGAGCTTTTTATGCTCATCCCAAGTTTTTGAAATGTTTTTCACAGGTCAAGGGAAAGGTACATGATGTGATGATAGTGTCAAGGATGTGTCAAGAAATAATCCGTGTTTTATTTTTAAATATGTTTCCATTGATGGAAAGAATGAATATTGTCTTTTATGTAACCACTTTGTTTAAATGTGGAATGTACTGCAAGTTTCATAATCTAATTCTCTAAAAATCTAAACCTGAAAAGATCCTCAATGTAAATTATTCATTGAATTCAATATTAAGTAAGGTTTAAGGCTGGGGCCTTATAGTTGGTATCAAAGGTCGGTTTAGATAACTTTAGAGGTTAGGGTATTCTCTAAGCATAAGTGACATTACCATAATGGTTTGGATTTCAGAAAGAGTCCTAGTTTTAGATAAAGTGAATGAGTAAGTATATCTTAGTGTTTACCTTCCTCATTAGTACATGATGGTTTTGTTGATATACTCACACTGACATTTCTGTTTTTAGTGAATGGATGGATCAAGCAGGCACCAAAGAGACAACAGGTTTGAAGGAAACTGTGGTGGTTCTCTGATTAAGATACTAGATAAAATGGGGGATTCAATGAGGAAACTCGTGGTTGTTCTAAACCAACTATCAAAGAGTCATGATCAACCACTTGAACCTTGGTATGTTCTGTAATGCATCATGTATGAGATGACCAATCGATGTGGAAGTTCAGGTAATAATTATAAAGGTAACCATTAGAGTTTATATGATCCTTACTTTTTAGGTAATTATGGGTTACTCTATGATATGATGGAAAATGAAAGGAATGAGATAAACTTGAGGTTAAAATATTTTATGATCATTTTTTATGATTTTATCTCTTTTTGGGGAATGATTTGAGAATTATATAGTTTTGGAAAAAGGACAACACGCAGACCGTGTGACAACCCGTCGCGTCAGACAAAGCTGCGGGAATCGAACCCACAACCAAAGTGCGACTGGTATTTATCGCCTACCACTGGACTACGTGAAGTCCCTGGTTTGTTTTACTGATTCTTTTTAGTTATATTATTTTATGAATTAAGAGTAAGTTGATTTTGGGTTATTTATGAAAATGATTAACCTATCATGGAGGATATGTGATTATGTTAAATACTTTTCAATACAAGACTTTAGGAGCAACTGATGTTATTTGAGATAAATGTTACAATTTAACTTGGAAGACTATGTGACTAAATCCTTCAAATATTTGGGTTTCAATCTTATATTGGTTTACTTTGAAGAATTGTATGTACAAATTTTTTATCGGATGTTCCTCGTTGAACTTTGGGTTTTGTTGGACAAATTTTGGAGATTAAGCATAGATTTTCTTTTTAATGGGTTATCCTTTTCTGGATTATCTAACCTTGTACTAACCTTTCTGGTTTTGGTTTTGGTTAAAGCCTAAAGTCATGGGATGTATATAGTTCTCTTTGTTGGATTAGGTGATTCTCTAGAAGTTTATTATAGTACTCTTAATGTGAACAAGTCTTCCTAAATACTCGCCTTTTGGAGAAAATATGAGTTTGTGTAAGGAATCTAATAAAAGTTGAAAGTCAACCTGATAAGTGATTATGTTTCCTTATGAATAAATTCCCCAATAAAAAGTATCTGAAAACAAAAATGTTGTCTATTAACTTTTCCTACATGGGAATCGAATACCGTTTAACCCATCACAAGTTTTTGATTTTCTCATGGTTAACTTTCTCCTAAACATGTTTTCTATCACTCTCCCTCAAGAACATGACCCTTTGATTTTTCTTCCATGTCCATGTTTTTCTACATATGGGTTAACTCGGGTGACCTCTGTACTTATCTTCCTTTATTTTAAAGTGATTGTTTTACTGACTCTTGATCCGATGTGGGACTTTCAAGGATGTTACCAAGACCAATTTTAAAATTACGAGGACGCAATTCCCAAAAGGGGGGAAGGATGTAACACCCCAGGTAAAGAAATAATATTACATTTACATATTTATCCATATTTTTGAATAAAATATTAATATGACTTTAAAGGGGACGCTATGCTCAATGGCGTACCCAACACGCAACAACGAGTTTCTTGGGAATCTTACGTTGCACTCTAATAATAAAATAATATTATTTTTAATGGTAGTTAACATGTAGCCATTGTATTGGCGGGAATGGATAGAAATAACTAAAATATGATTATACATGTTTTTAAATGTTTTTACATATATCCAAAAAAAGGCTTAAAATACGGAAAGAATTCAATTTTAGGCGTATATGCCCTAGTTTTCACTAAAGGTTCAATTATCACCTTTTGATGGAGAACCATAATTAAATATAGTTTTTCTCACTCTTATACATTCTATTGGACAAAATAAAACTCTTCTTAAGAATCAGGACATCAAAATTTACTTTGTGTAAATTTTTGGTATCTTTCTGATAAAGTTCATTTTTTATTGAATAGTGTAAAATGTTGTATTTTAATTCAAAACCTCTTTTTAATCTAATTTATTTATATGATTAGATTATCTTTTTAATTGGTTTTAAAGTGAAATTAGAATATATTTTTACCATTAAATCCAATAGTGGTCGTTGAAATTAATTTCACTTTGAAATCAGACTTAAACTAGTGTCAATCTTTTAATACTTATTGTTTCATAAAAACATGCTATTTGATCTGACATCGGGAATTAATTATTAAATTAATTAATGTGACTTATATGTTTTGAATTTTTTAAAATATACTTCATTTTTGAATTCGGAATATCAAATATATCTTAGGGTGAATTTTTGATAATTTTCTGAAAAACTTCAATTTTTTATGAATAGTGAAACCACTAAGTGGTACTTATAAAAACTGATTTTCCGTTTAAATGAACTTTTTCCATTATTGTGTTTTGAATTTCAAAAATCCGACATACATGGTTGTCATTAAGAAGTAAAATGTGGTTCAATGAGAATAAAATAATTTTTTGATGAATAGTAACTTATTAAGTTTTTAATCGCGATTAGTGGTAATTAGTGTAATTTAAGGTAAAAATGATATTATAAAAATGTAAAAACACCATGACACTTGTCCTACCCCTATTGGATGAGTCATTTCCTACCAAGACAACCCATGGGTCGATTTAGGGGACCCTATGGAGCCTCTTGGGTGAGATAATGACTTTAATGCCTTTTTTAAAATAAAGGTGAAAATGACACTAACATAAATTATTTTATTAAACCAATTTTTAGAAGGGGTTATACTAATAATAATTTTTTCTATAAATACTCTTTTTAAAGATAAAAAATATTTCCTACGTCAGGATATTTGTTTTATAATTTTTAGACATTAAATAAATTAATTTAATTATGACATCATGATGATGCAACGATGACCTCATTAATGAACAGTTTAAATAAAATGAAACGATAATATAAAATCTAAGACTTACACTTGTCCAAAAACAATTGGATGGGAATATTTAGAAGCCTTATCATCTTATCTTCGAAATATATCAATTTTGGACCTTATAAATTCTAAACACTTTTGAAAATAAAATAATAGTTTCATGATTTCCAAAAGTGCCCCTCCTCTCCTCTTATAAAAGGCCTCCACCTCTACCTCATTTCACACACTCCTCAAGCCTTTGGCTCGGCCATACCCTGCCCATTTACTATCTCCACATCCCTCTCCTCATCCTAGAGGATTCCCTTTGGGCAGAATCCTTTCAAAGGAAGCCTTTAGGCTCAAATCAAAAAGGAGGTACACTTTTAAAGGTAATTCATTCTCTCATGTTCATTTGTTTTATTTTGCTTCTCCAACCCCCTAAACTCTTTTTATTTACTTATTTTGTAACAACACCAGTATCTTAAATATACTAGGATGTTGTTATAAGATTTATTCTAGCTACACTCTCACACAACTACATCAAATGGTTAAAGAACATACGATTTCCATGGATGGCGAAATTCTACCTCCTGAAACGATGATTGTTCAATACACATTTAACACCTTACAAGGTGTCCATTATGATGCCACTATTTTTATATATGATATATAATATGTTTATTCTTTCCTTAAGCTTCTGTATTTTTCATTTATGCAATACCATTATTGTTTCCATTATGGGTAAACACGATATCTTCATTTTAGGAAGTGCGGACTACCGCCCCCTGAAAGTGATTTGATTCGTTAATACCATATGTGGGATGTGTAAAGGATAAAGTTAATGAATTTATATATGCTATTATACTGTAATTATAATATACTCTTATATCATTATGATTCCATTCCAGGAAATACGAAATAGAAATGGAAGTAGCGTTCATGCGTACGTACGGCTTACCGTCTCCATGAACGGTGCATTTCATTTCTTACCTCTAAATGTGATGTAATATTATAAATACATGTATATGATGAATATATATGATATATATGTTATCCAAATCATTAATTTAATTCTGGATATAACGAACCTTTGACCAAATTAACAACATGTAAGTGTAAGAAGTCTATTTTTGACTTAAGAACCAAATACTGAAAAATGAACATTATTAACTTAAATGATTACATGATGTTCATAACATGGTATAAAAGGAATAATTAACTTGAAAAAGGTTATTAATCAAGTAGAGATTAACTCAAGTTTATTATTCAGGAGATTAAAGAACAGTCGGGTGAAGTCGGATACGATGTAAGGGATCCTACACCTCTCTTTCTTTTTAAGTACACTCTTTTATGTCATTCCTTTTAAGCTCATCTTTCTTATGATTGGGATGTTATTTTATATTACTCCTACTGTAATTATTATGTTCATATGATGAGAGACCCTATTTTCATCTCATCAATCCATTTTGGAAGTTTTGAGTGGCGCCGTTAGGCTGCCGAATTTTCGTAAGAGATCTAACCTCTCTCTTTCTCTTTAAATACTCTCCTTTATGTCACTTCTTTTAAGCTCCTGTTTTTTATGATGGGGGATGTTATTTTATATTCCTCTTTCCGTACATATTATTTTAATGTGATGAGATACCATATTTGATCTCATCAATCCATTTTTGGATGTTTTAAGTGGCGGCGTTAGGCTGCCGAGTTTTCGTAAGGGATTTTTCATCTCACTTTTATTCCTGTGAGATTTATGATACATTTGCCACAATTTACTTTGAGTGGTGTATGTACTGACCATTATTTTACTCATTGTGTAATATTCTTTCATTTATGAGTATTTACATCAATGTTTTATTGTTCTTCTTTCATGGGGCGTATGTTTCGAAAGATACCCATGTCGGTAAGGGAACCATTCACCCTCCTCTTTTTAAAAGACTTCTTTTGTTGGGTCTTTTATTTTACATACTGTTATGTTGGGATATGTTCTCATATATCCTTATTGATGTAAATTTTATTTCCAAGTGATGAGATATCCTTTTTTTATCTCTCATCAACTCATCTTGATGTGACGCAGTTAGGCTATCTAGGGAACTTCTTAACCAAATTTCGATTTCTTTGGGTTCAACATGTAGTTATTGAATATGTCATTCTTTGAATATTTGTGAATGACGTTTGATTATTTTACACTTAATATCCACTTATATTTGGTGTATTCGTCTGTCACACATAATTATGTAATTGATTTATCCTTAAACCAAGGATACCATATTTCTATGGGACTTCGTCTCAATCTCCTTTCATTGAGGCATATTTTATTTTATACACAACTTTATTTTATACGGTGTATAAACCCCTTTGACTTTTATGTTTGTCCAAAAGGAATCTTTTTATACGAAGTGTTTTACTAAATGACAAAAGGGAATTTTTTTGTCGTACGTATGCGGCAACAACGACTTCTCCGCCGCCGTGACCATTAATTGAGTTTCGGCTTCCTTTACAGGCCATACTTTATTTTTAAATGAAAAAGTAAATACCATGTTTTACTTTGGTATTGAAAATGGTTTTCATAATGTTTTTATATCAATGTGTTTTATTGATATCTTGTGATTGAAATGTGGAAATTTTATGTTTCCTTTATGCATGTTTTATGAATTATGTTATGGTTCTTGGGCATTATTATGAAGACGGGAGGTTTCGTGATAAACTAAGGGTGGGTGAGCCCGTTATAGCTCTCCAGTGCATTGGGTAACGCGAAGGAGTGAAACGTTAAAGTTTCTCCGAAGAGATTTAGGGAATATACTGTGATGGGTATTCCAAATGTAACCAAGAGGGTTACTCCCTACGTAAGAATGTTATGAATGCCTCAAGTTACCTTTAAGACTTATGTTTTATATGATTTATTCATGGTTTGATGAGGTATGTTAAAGTGCCTATGTTTTATGGGTAAAGTATGATTTCATTCTTATGTATATATGAACTCGTGTTTCCTTTCCATATTTTTTATAACCCTTACTGAGCTTTTTATGGTCATCCCAAGTTTTTGAAATGTTTTTCACAGGACAAGGGAAAGGTACATGATGTGATGATAGTGTCAAGGATGTGTCAAGAAAGAATCCGTGTTTTTTTAAATATGTTTCCATTGATGGGAAGAATGAATATTGTCTTTTATGTAACCACTTTGTTTAAATGTGGAATGTAATGCAAGTTCATAATCTAATTCTCTAAAACTCTAAACCTGAAAAGATCCTCAAAGTGAATTATTCATTTAATTTAATATTAAGTAAGGTTTAAGGCTGGGGCATTATAGCCATATATACCGATCATTAAATTTTATTGTATATTTTAACTCAAAATGCACAAAATATACACCAAGTAATATGTTTGGATTTTATTTTTGATTACAACTGCTCAATACATCACCACCCCAGAAAATAAAGAATGTTGGAGGATGTGTTTAGTGGAAAGGACCCTTCTATCCTATCTATGATAGGGATCACAAATGATTAAATATTTATAAATTTTCATATGATGCGTCTATAAATTTTAAAGGAAGGGGATAAATATAATGTAGAACAAATTAATTTTTAACCATCAATAGAAGTGAATATTAAGAAAACACTAAAGGAATTTTTATATCTACAAATGAAAGAGAGAAATGTTCATGTGTTCAACATTGATAATGTTGGTATAGTATATTTCATGAACCACATTTGTATCCCTCCAATACAATTTTTAATGTGTGACCTATTAGATGAGGCTCAAATTTTATCATTCACTATTCATACTAGAGCAAAACGATCTATAGTGACCTCAAAGTGTATTTATTGGGGGAAAGTGTTAGGAAAGGTATTAAAGAATATGTTTCTCGATTCTTTGATTATCAGCATGTTAAGGATGAAGATTGAAGTCTATTAGAATGTTACAATTGTTACATACACTATAAAGGGAATTGGAAAACATCTCAGTGGGGTTTATCAACTAACATCCAAAAACATTTAAAAAGAATAATTTTATATGGGTTATAGTTGATGTAACACCCTAATTTTTTACAGAAAAAATTAATATAGAAGGTAATGAATTTAAGAATGAGTTTTTTCGAAACAACACTTTGTTATTATAACCTAGACGTTAAACATAATTTTTCCTCTTTTTTGATTTTAATTTTGAAAAATGGACTTACACGATTGTGATCAGTAAGATATTTTGAGTCAGATAGGATCTTCTTACATTTTGGGTGAATAATAACTTGACATTAGGAATATGAATATGGCCCTTATGAATAGTCAATCAGCCTTATGAATAGTTACTGTACTAATGAAAGTAAAAAAAAAGTATGCAACTTATTAATTAAATTATGTTGTAATTATTTAATGATATAAGTAAGTTAACATTAAAAACAATATTAATTAAGTGTTGGTATTTTATGAATAATTAACATTAAATTTTAAAATTAATACATTTATTTAAAGAAAAATTATTTTTTAAAAAATTTATTCATAAATAAATATATTTTTTCCTATGATAATTTAACAAGACCATAGTCGATATTTTGGGGTGGTGTAAAATATGTTTTAATTTTAAAAGTTGTATTTTTGTGTAAATGATGTCTTTATTTATAAATTAAATTTATCATTTTGGAAAATTATTTTCCTAAAATGGAGTTCATTTTAAAATTCTATGTGTTGATAAATAGTTTTGGAGATTTATTTTGAATTTTTCTATAATATATAAAATTATTTTGAATAGTACAATACGATAATTTATGATAAATGCTTAATACGTGAATTATGGATTCATATATGATATATGGATGATATAAGAAACTTTTTACACAACTCACATAAACTTAATTCTATATTTGGTCAAAAGGATCAATGATATAGCTTGTATTATGAAGAATAATATTTTAATTAATACTATAATGGCAATTTACCATTCTCCTCTGTAAAACCTTCCCTCACCCCTCTCATCTCCTCTCTTATCTAAGACCTGAAGCATGTCAATGATGTAACCAAATTCTCTTCTCATGTCTCTCCCCATTTCTAGAAAATCTTGTTCATTCCAAAAGGAAAAAACCTCTTTTCTTAAGGTTATTATCAAGTAGTTTAATTCAAGAGACCCAACACCAAATTCAATAATTGGCAGCGGTTCTTTATCGGGGAATTTTTTAAATATCCACTAAAAGTTTAAATATAGTGGGGATTTTTTATATAATCCACTAATTGTTTTTTATGAACGATACTTCACCCCCCCCCCCCCCCCGTACACCCTGATCCCAACACCCCACCCCCTCTTCCCCTGACCCCATAAAACCCTTAGTCGTAGGCACCGAACCCATCAAACTCTAGCCTCTCACTGCCATCCAGCAACACTTCAAACCCTAACATGAAAAACCCATTACTCACAGCTAACCTATCCCCCTTTTTTGCACCATTCTCCACCATGTCATCATACCAGTTATCTATTTCCACCTTGACTCCCTTTTCTACCTATATTTTACTCCCTAGTTTTAGGTGATTCACCTTTTTATTATATATTATTTTAATTTTATATTAGATTTTCGTTCAAGCATGGATCTCGTCAAGATAAGGGAACCATGGATTCATGTGCACGTGAGGACTTGAAAAGTATGATATTCATATGATGAGTTTGGAATTCTCCAAGTTGGATGCATGCATTATTTTTGTGTGTGAATATGGAATTGATATTTCTAGTAGATGAAAAGGATAAATTATTTCTAATGTTTCTATTTAATTTAAATAAATTACTATGTTGTTTTTTATTTTATCCAAATATTTTTATTTATATTTAGAATTGTGAGCTTATATTTTCTATTATTAGTGGCATGTGTGGAAATATATTGGTTGGATATACTGTTTGGTATGATTACTGTCACCATCTATATGAACATTTTAGTGTATTCAAATACAACCTCGGTTATTATAAACCATTTTATTTATATATTTAAAATATTAATTTTAATTTTTAATGTGTTTATAAAGTAAATGTTTTTATTTTTCATTCATTATCACCTAAGATTCTTCTATAAAAAATTAATTTATTTTTTAGATTCCTTAGTTGTGAATTGTTTTTTATAAAATTTTCATTTAAAATTTATTAATCTATTTTTAAAAATAACTATTGAATTCTAGTTATTTAAAATATTTATAAACAATTCAAAAAAATATTATGAGTTATCTTTTAACGGTCTCTCTTTTTTTCTACTGTGTTCTTATCAAGCTTCTTTTTTAATTTATTTTATATTATTTGATATAACCATCGTACATTATGAAATTTGATTATTTTATTTACCTTTTTATATTTTAATGTCTAACGAAATTATTGAATGAAATATATACCCATTTCTAAATATGTCACAAATACTATATTATTAATTATCATGACTGAAGTCTACTTACTTAATGTTTTACATTATATCATTTGATAATCAATTCATCTTCTTGGATTAACATTTTTTATTTATAATGGATTTATAATTATTTTTATATTCTTTTGAAACCAAAATATATTATTTATTATTATTAATAGAGATGCCTTAGGATTATATACCCCTAATTAAGAGGTTAATACTTAATGTATCATGAGTTATCTATTTTTGGGTTATGTTTTATATGAATCATCCATAATTTTATGCACGAAAATGAGTGTTTCTCATACCATCTTTCGGGTTCCCCTGCCATCTTTTGTATTCACCCAACACATCCCTCATTGGCATCACTACTATGGTGATAGAGAATTACAAGGTTCACCTAGACATAGTGTCCCTATTTTGTTTCTACCTTGAATCATGTTTTAAATTAATTAATGTTTGATTATTATTTTTCTTATATTTTACATAATATTATCCCTGATGGATTTCAATGTTTTTTTTACTTTGACTTTGAAGTAGTTATATTACACTTCGTACAGCTACATGGGTTGTCTATTTTTCACTTACATTTATCTACTTTCGTAGCTATTAATACATATGTGTTTTTACTAAATAATATTCACTAGATTATCATATCAAAATTTTCATCAATGAAAGAATTTTTATTGACGTGGAATTATTTAGAAAGTACAATAGTAAATATATGTGTGGTTCTGTTTGGAATTATAATATATTTACGATTAAAAATTAAGAACAAAAAACATATGTTCAGACACATCTAAAGATTATCAATTTGAAGACACTATCAGTGAAGCTACTAATGACATGTTCAAATATACACACATACCCCACTTTCAAATCGTTTTCTTCTATATCATTCCTCCATTCAAGCCATTATTTTAAGTTTTTACGATGCATAAATCAATTCACTACCCAATTTCATGAATGATATGAAGCCAAAATGTTTACTAGATTACATATATTCTTTAAAATTCTTTTGGGAAATTGGTATAGAGGTTTCTGAAAAATGGAGAGTCAAGTAGAGGAGCATAATCACAAAATTGAGAGAGGGAGAGGTAGGAAAATCTATGAATAATGGAAAGAAGGAAACGTGAATAAACATGAAATTTGAATGGAATCATACCAACTATCATAGGTATATTGTCCTTATAGAAAAAGCACAGAATGGGATTTCAAGTTTAAAATATATTCCACACTCTATAATTTTATTTCAATCAATTGTATGTAGAATGAACTTGAGTTGAGTACTAGGGTTTGATAGCCCTGTGTTTCTAGTTATTTTGGATAGATACTTACTAAAATCTGCTTCCCTGTGTTCTGAAAGTGTATAGGCTATTTTTTTCATTCCTAGAATATGGTGACAACAAACATGGAATATACTTGATATGTGAAGAATGGGAAGTACTTATAGCTAATACTTTATCATCTATAGATACTTACTCATCTCAGATATCATGCCTTTTCCATGTTTGTTGTCACCATTTTTGATACATCGCCAACAGAAATATCCTACACTCATTCAGACGGAAGGGAAGAAAATTGAAGTAAGTCCCCATCCAAATAACTTGGAACAATGTGTGGTTGAACACTAATCCTCCACTCATGGTCATGTTACCAATAGATTTAATGAAATGAAACCAAGAATTGTGTTAAATATTTAAATTATGAAAATCCATTTTCCATCGTTACTGTGAGGCCAAGCTACCACTTTCAATTGGTATGATTCCGATCAAATTTCAGGTTCCTTCATGTTTACTTAATTCCCTTGTTCGTAGATTTTCTTACCTCCCCCACACTCACTCGTGTGTTTATGTGCCTCTACTTGTTTCTCTATGTTTGCAGTAGTGGCCCTAACAATTTTCCAAGAGAAATATCAAGATAAGATTTAACCCATTCAATATTTCATCCTTAGATCATTCTTAAAATTGGGTAGAGAATTTATATATGCATCATTAATGATCAAAATCCTGGCTTTGTTGGAGGATTGTTGTATAATACAACGATCTGATTGTGTGGTACATGTGTATATTTGAGAATGTCATTTGTATTTTCTCTAAATGTGTCTTCAAACTGACCATCGTCAGATGTCTCTAATATTTATTTTTATGTTCATCATTTTTCATCATAAAAATTTAATCCTTAAAAACATAATAACACATACATTTTAAATTTTACATTTTAAATAATTCTACACCAATATCCTTTCTATTATTGATAAAAATTTTAATTTTATAATCGATTCAATAAAATTTTATTATTTGTATACCCATGATCCAAAATAAATATTTTTTTATTAATCACGGATTTGTGTTGCATATAAAGATAAAATACCTCTACAACTCTCTACAAATATTATTAAGAATTTAAGGGAATTCAATATTCATTTTTTCAATATTTTTAAATTATAATATTTTTTAATTATTTAATTTATCTCATTTTTAAAATCCATGTATTGAAGGTTATATATCCACTAATAATTTCAACAATAAATTTGTAACAAAATATATATTTTTTATTCAAAATATGCCACTCGAAATGTTCTGAAAAATTTTTATTGGGTCATGCCCTATTTCTGGTTCTCCTTGGTAGATGCGCATCTTCCATGAAAAAATTGATTTTTAGAGGTAGTGGAGTGGCTTGAAGAAGTTGATCATGTCTGTCGAATGTTTGGAACTCTCAATTCTATTAGAGTACGTGTAGTTTTGGGTCATCTTTTAGGTCCATCTTTGTAATAATGGGAGTTTTTTACCCATCAACAATGGATGTTGGGATGAGGTGGGATGTTTTTAAGTCCATATTTGACTGATAGAATATACCTATGGAGGTGAAGAATAAGAAAATTTAAAAACTTATTAATTTCAAAAAGGTCATTGGATAATGTAGGCTTATATTGAATACATCAAAGAGCTAGTTTACTTTTATCTGGAGGTGGTATCATTGATCAATTGAAAGCATAGACTTTCATTATGTGTGTTCATCTAGATATAATGTAGTGATTCCTATTCTCGAAGGATCTTCATTTTGAGAAGTTTGTGGAGGAATCATTTTTTGTATGACTTGTTGTGAAAGAAGCATAAAACACATTTGATAAGTCATTCTATTTTGTGTTAGGTAGAATACATTCAGAGTTTCGTCATTTTTTGTTTTGTGGTTATTATATGTTCAGATTTTATTATAAAATTTTGATGAAATTTTCCTTTAATATTTCTAATTATTTTTTTAATTTGAACCTTTAAATGTTTTTATTTTCATGAATTAACTCCCCATACCTATCATGCCTATTTGGAGATGTCTTTTTTGGGGGAATGTTTTCCAATTTTTAAGCCATATAATCAAGAAAAATCATTTGTTCAATAATAGTTACCACTAATTTTTTTAAACACCTATGTATTCTTAGACGATCAGCCTTCCCCTCCCCACAATTTTATATCAAAGGTTTATCGTTATTTATATTTATTGATCATTGGTGATTCTATCCTAATCTATACAATGGTTTCATATGCTCTATAATTTAAGATTAATTGTTATTGAGTTTTGCTGTTATTTATTATTTTTGGTTGAATTTTGATATGTGCAATTGAAAGATGAAATGAATGGGTTTGTTTGGTGGTTTCCTATAGTTTCATATAGTTGTGAAAACCGTTTTGACGGTCGGCCTATGGTGTAATAGTTGTGTTATAGTGTATTATTGTGTTGTTTTTTGTTCATTAATTGAAAAATAAATGTGTGTGCCTATGTATTAGTTTAATAGGTTACTTTTGGGATTCTTGATATTCAGTGGTATTTTATTTGTAAATAATCACTAATCAGTGGTTAAACCATCCACTAAATATGACATATTTTGTTATTAGCAGAGATTAAGACTGAAACTAGTAATGATGTTCAATTAATAAAGTTTTAATTTTATTCATTATAGATGTGGTTCTGGGGATAAAATAATTATTCATTTTTGGTGGTTCTAAACACCTCTATATATTCATTATTTCTTTTGGTAAATCGTCTCTAAAATGGGGAAAACTGCCGAAAAATACACATTATACAATGCTTACTAAGAACTAAAACAAAATATAAGGAACCAACCCATATTGGAAGTTGACACAAATGTTAGTGACAGTTTCTTAAAACATCATTGAGTAATGCGGTAGTAGTTTAAACTATCATGAAATTAAAAAAAACTAACGCTAAATTGTGATTTTCTTATTGTGAGGTCAACCCTCTTAATTTTTCTTCTAATTACTATCCAATTTAATTTTTGCCTTATTTTCTACTCGCCTCCTCTATCAAAATGATCATGATAAATCTAGTATCATCTATATATCGGAATGATAACATATTAATCTATCATCCATTACCAATATTCTTATTGTCTCTCTATTTTATTATAAAAATGTATTCATTATCTGGAAGGTGGCCATTTACAACATTTGTGGATGACAAACTGTCGTTCATTAATTCCTCCTTCAAGGATGGTCATGAAACCATCTGTATAATAGAACTATATTATAAAATATTTATTATATATATATATGAGGTTATGGATCTATTTTATATACATGATATTAAATAATAGAATAAACCTTATTCATTATGATCGAAAACCCACTAAAATTAAGCTAAATGATTATCATTACTATGTTATCTAATGACTCGTCCTTGTTTATGGAAAAAAATAATATATAACCCAAAATAAACATTTATTTGTTCTTTAATAACATGTAATTCCAATTAATTATAATTATACAAATTTTACATTAAATCCATTTCTTCAAATCAAGTGAACCGATAATGAAATGAAGGAAACAATTACTCTGGAATGAAAGAATCCAATATTATAACTTATCGATGAATACATAAATGAAAAACAAAATATACTAAATAAAATATATGTAGATAACGTTTTTATTTATTTAATTAATGGATTTAATTTCATTATTATTGACATTAATGTCATGTGCATAATTCATTCGTACATGATGTAAGGTTTTTTACACGAACCTTCATTTTCTTTCAAGTTACTCTTTTTCTCTCTTTACACACAATAAATTCATAATTATTCTTATGTAAACCTCTTAAATTCTATTTTCATTTTATATATATTTGATTCATTTATATTCATTTTTTATTTGATGGGGAGTTACATTTCATAAAATTATATCTCTCAAATTCATCCGGATAATCAAGCCAGATTCAAGAGAACTTCTCAAATTCTTAACTATTTATAAGGGAACACTACAATATATTTTAAAAAACCATTATTTTTATAAAATAACTCATTATATTAGGAAAAAACTACCTTATTTCACTTACGGTTTATTTAAATATGTTTCCAAAAAGAATTCTTATTTTTATAGTAAAATGGTATTTCTATCAAGAATTACACAGTGATTTTATAAGATTATTTTCATCTATACCAATTGTATTATGGATTATTATGTTTGATAGGGATTAATATTTTTTGATATCATCTAACATATTTTATTTAATATTTGGTTATTAGTTTTACTGAGGTTGTGTTATCTTGATACCATTCACCATATTACTCTGAATGGTTAGTATTTATGTTTACTGATTGGGAAACGTTATTTAAATTTCATATATAAGATTCAATGTGAATGTATATATTGATTTTGTTTCTACCCATTCATTTGATGAAAAAATTATACTTCGTATGTGTTATGTGGGGCCTGGTATATCCTCTAGGTGCATCAGAATTTCTCATGGGAAAAATAGCTTGGGTTTTTACATGTTTATGTATGGCCTTGGCATTAGGCCTTTAAAGTATGGTTATGATGTCCCTCATTGTGCATTCATTCATCATAAAACAAGTAATTGATAGTTTGAATGATTATTCATCTAGAATAATATACATGGTTATGTATTACTATTGAATTATTAGATCAACATTTATTCCTTCAAATATTTTGCTTCATACTATGTTTAATGGAATTTGTACATTTACTTGTTCAAAATGATTTAATATTTTGGATTATGCTATATTTCATACCCTTAAAGATCATCTGAGATCACCCCTTTCTCATGTTTTATTTTCCCCCAAAATGTGAATATGTGTATAATGAATGACATGAATGGATCATCATGGAGTTATAGATATTTCTAATGGAATGTATATATTGTATTTCTTTTCATGTTCTAATGTAGAAATTATATATCATATTGTTTTACAAAGCTACCAAACTATTCAGTCCTTCGGTATGTGTCTTTGTAATCATACTAACTTATTGAAGTAGGGAACTGACTTCAAAAAACCAGGGTTGGAATCATTATAAATGGTATCAGAGGAAGATTAGTAGAATTCATGGAAAAAATATTTTTAATATATAGATTACATAAGAAAATAACCCTAAGATAGACTATAAGGATAAACCTACAACAACATTCTATAATTTTGGTAAGGTATAAGATATGGGGATATTCCTTGGAATTGATTCATGTTTTTATACTAAAAGTGGATTTGGTTTTAGAACATATGTACCTAGGAGTAACAACTCTAGCAAGGTGTAATGGGCATGACTCACAATATCCTATTACATGATAATGGTCCTTATTGTGCACACTTTTTTTCACTCTTGGCTTATATTCTTAGGATATTCCACATATTATTCAAAAAAATATGAATGCTTTATTTGTAAATATTTCCCCAAAGAAACCATTATTGTGAATATAAAATTATACATGAATAATATTTCAATTTATGTAGATTATTTTACATGATAGACATTATACATTATGATTCATAACCTAATTCTGTGTATGTGATGATTTAGAAATTGATCCAAGTAAAAGGAATTCAGAACGTATAAATAGGTGTATCCAATGTAGAGAACTCACTTTTATTTATGGTAATGATATTGGTTCTAGATCTATTAATTGTGTTGAGTAGCTTATAACTAAACTTGGGAAACTGACAAATGTTATGAAAAATAAAAATTCTTTTATAGAGCATCTTGATCAAAAATGTGGATAAGAAATGTTAGACTACATTATGTTTCATCATCTTCCATCATTTAATGGGACAAAAACATCATCAAAGAAGAGCCATAGATAAGTTCCTTAGAGAATAAATTTATCTCTTTGGTATGTAATGAAAGGGGAAAGGTTTTCATTGGAGAGTATCATTTATTAGGAGATGTTGATCAATAGTGGGAATTGATTAAAAACATAAAGGATGATTAATAAATTGAAAATATGTAACGGGTGGGTTTTGAGGAAATTTTCCCATAAACATATTTTCCTCATGATCAACGAGCGTATATAGATTTTAAATTCTTAAGTATTATAGAGAAAGATGATGTAAATATTATGATGTACAAATCCAGATTCACATGTTTAGAAAGGAATGCTGAAAAATAAATTCATAATTGAATGAGAAATATTGATCAATTCTTTAATCATTTAAAATTGTTACACTAAAGGTAACTGGTCTCTCATAATTTCTCATCATATAAAGATATAGTTTCATGTGATATAAAGACATTAAAATTATTCTCTAAGTTATATGACTTTAAAATAAAGCAAGTGAAGAAGAGGGCTGCCAAAAACACTGGATAATGAAATTATGAATTGTGTAAGAATGGATGAGATGACTTTCCACCCAATAGTAATTTTGGAAAGAATTGACCTAATACTTGCTGGAATGGAATGTGTGTTTGTTACAAGTGTGGTGAAAAGGCCACCAATCTCTTGATTATAAGGTAAAGATGGAATCTTCCATTGTTCAATGATATAATTATAAATATATTGTACATTATACACATGAATGTCTAAATCCATACGGAATCATTCCCCATTGAAGGACAATAGATCAAAGTTAGGATTATGTAGTCACAACTACGGAGGTTGATGTTCATAAAAATGTGGTGGAAGGTACATTAATCCTTTCCTCAAACATATACAATGCTTTATTTGACCTTGGATCTTTATATTCTTTCATATCATCCCTATTATCCAAGAAAATTAGACATTTTCTAATTTTATTTAATATAGGAGTTGTTAGTCAAAACTCCACAGAGTCGTATCATTGTAATAAAGATGTGTCGAATAGTCAACCTTATTACACATACACATGCTTTAGTTACATACCTTATCATACCACCCATGATTATGTTCGATATATTTCTTTGTATGAATTTTATTTTTGAAATATGATGTAAAGATATATTTTAAGAAGGTAGTTACAATTTTTGAGAATGAAATAGAGTCCCATATTTTTAAATCATAAACCTAACCATCTAATTATTATCTAGATAGACCCCCAATAGAAACACTAAATTCAATTCATGGGGAGGAAGAGAATGAAGTATCTATGTGTGATGATAGAAATATAAACATTTAGAATGTAACTATTGTGAAAGAATATGTTTATGTGTTTCAATAAGATTTACGTAGAAATCCTCGAGAGAAAGAAATTGATTTTTATATTTCTTTAATTCCTACTTCAAGGCCTATATCCAAAACGACATATAGAATGGACATCATGGAATTAGTAGAGTTGAATAAATAACTACAGGATTTTAGAAGTTTGTGGTTTATTTACCCTTTTATTTATCCATGGGGATGTCATTTTCTTTTAATTTTGAAGAATTATGGATCTATGAGTCTGTGTGTTAACTACAGAGATATCAATGTTATTATGATAATGAAAAATTAGCCTCTACCCCATATTGAAGATTTATTAGATCATTTTTAGGGAGCCCAATATTTTTCGATGATTTACCTTCTATATAAATATCATTAGTTTCATGTGAGGAAGGAATATGTACCAAAGATTTAATTTAAAACCAGGTATATGCATTATGACTTTCTAGTAATGACTTTTGGACGGACTAATGATCCATCTATTTTCATTGATCTAATGAATAATGTTTTCATGTAATATAATCATGAATATGTTGTGGTATTTATTGATGAAAACTTCATATAATATAATGGTTATGAAGATCAGGGGAACCCTTTCTTATTATTTTGAAGACACTCAGAAGAAACTTGTTATGCGGGATGTTTAAAAAGTCTAATTTTGGATTCAAATACTTTTTTCCATGGAAATATCTTCCCTAAATATGGAATATAATTTAATCTTTTGAACACAATCAAAATGAAAACATGGACTATAAGAACTAATATAGACAAGGTACATAGTTTCGTTGGTTTAGAAGGTTATTATGTGCATTTCTTTCATAACATAGACCGATTAGAAGACCCATTAACCAAGCATACTCATAATGGGGTTATGATTGTAGAGAAAAAATAATGTGAAGAATTTTTTGAGGAATTGATGAATTGGTTAGTGAATACTCCATTATCAACTTTACCAATGGGAAATAATGGATATTGTATTTATATTAATGCATCTAATAAAGGAATTTGATGTGTCCTTCTGCAAAATGAAAGAGATATAGTCTATGCATTAATGCAGTTAAAAACATATGAATAGAACAATACAACATATGATCTTGATTTAACATGTGTAATCCTTGATATGAAGATATGGATACATTATCTATATGGTAAATAGTGTGATATATATAAAGATCACAATATCTGAAATATATATTCTACCTAAAATAACTTAGCATGAGGTAAGGAAGATGGCTCGAGCTACTCAAGTATTATGATTGTTATATACTCTATTATCCATGGAAGGAAAACAAGGTCTCATATGAATTCACCAGGAAGGATCATGGAGTTCATAAAAAATGAGGATTGACAAGGATCCTATATATATGGATCTAGTGAGTATGGATATGATAATTATCATAGAATGTGAAGCACTATTACTTTTTCAACAAGTTTAGAAACTATCTCTATTGGAATGATTTAAATGTTCTCAATCAAATGATGACAATATTCAAAAGGAAATTAATGTTTTGAATGATGGGATGTTTCCAGATATCATGTGTGAAGAATGAATTTGGTAATTTGTGGTAAGGTTATGTGTTCCCTCTATACTGAAGATAGAAAAGGAGTTCATGGATAATTCCTATAGTTCAAATTTCTTTATACACCTTGGTATCAGTGAGATGAATAAATATTTGAATAAAATGTTTTGGTGGGAAGAACTGAATTGTGAAATTGAATATTATGTATCAAGAAGTTTATTTTTTCAATAGGTGAAGGTTTAGAGTCAAAATATTAGGGTAGTAATGAAACCTCTTATTATTTGTACATGGAAATGGGATGACATATCTATGGATTTTGTCACTGGAATACCCAGAACTCCAAGAATGAATGATGCAGTATGGGTTTTTTATCTACATGCCGAATCTTGAAGTTTACTCGCTATAAGGGAGTATTTTCCACTATATTTCCTTACACAACACTATATCAATAATTTTGTAAGACATAATGGACAACCTCTCTCAATTGTTTTACATCATGATCTAATATTTACATAAAAATCAGGAAAATTATTCATAAACCTATGGATACAAAGCTTCATTTTAGTACTACTTATTACCCTCAAACTGATAGGATACTAGAAAGGATAGTCCAAGAATTAGAATATTGGTTGAGATCATGCCATGTTTATTTTCAAGTTAAGTGTGATCAGTA
Source organism: Viscum album (assembly GCA_963277665.1). NCBI lineage: Eukaryota > Viridiplantae > Streptophyta > Magnoliopsida > Santalales > Viscaceae > Viscum > Viscum album. The sequence continues at coordinate 1,900,267,485 of OY728145.1, forward strand.
TTAATCTTTTTTAGATTATTCCTATAATTATAATTTCCATTCTAGTATTATAATTGCACAATATGAAGAATTTTATGGAAAGATATGTCATACACAAACATGATTAGATGATTTTGGTGAAAATTTACTTCTGGCCCAAAGCTTTTGGAGGAATCAATAATGAAGTTAACTACTATTCAAACCCATATCAATGAAGCACATTGTAGGTAAAAAGGATATGTTGATAATCAAAGGAAGGATTTGGAATTTCTAGTGGGAGATCATGACTTCATGAATCCATATCCATAGAAAAGTGTTATATTAAATTTGAAGAATGGGAAATTGAGCCCTATGAAGATTGGTTCTTTTAAAATTTGGGATAGATTTAGAGCTATGTCTTATCCTTAGGTAATGATAAATATATTTTCTAATGTACACAATTTGTTACATATCTTATTATCAATAAAGCACATGCCACACACAATGCATGTCCCCACCTCTAAAAGAATATATCTAGAACCTGATTTATCTTACTGTGAAGTGCTTATCATGTTTTTGGATACTAAAAAATGGTGTTTGATGAATAAGATGACACTATTGGTAAAGTTATATTGGAAAATCATAAAATTTAAGAGGTTACATGTCTTCCCTAAAAATATATAATGAAGACCTAAAAACATATTTATTGAGGAAAAATTGTACTAATTTCGAGGATGAAACTTTTCAAGGATGCGAGAATTTAACACCTCAAGGATTTAAAAAACATTATATAGAATGTAATACATGGAACAATGAGTCTCTATAAAACAACAACTTGTTATTATAACCTAGATATTGAACATAATTTTACTGCTCTTTTTATTTGAATTTTGAAAAATAAACATACACTATTGTGATCAATAAGATATTTAGAGACTGATAGGATCAACATATATTATTGGTGAATAGTAACAACAACATAGGAATAGTAATATGACCTTAATGAATATTAAATTGTCATAATGAATAATACCCACACACATGATGGTATAAATAAAATTTAGGCTACATAAAAATTAATGTATGATAATATTATATCATGATATAAGAATCTCAACATTTTAAATTTCCTAATTAAGTGTTGGTATTTTTTTGAAAAGTAAATATTAAAAAAATTAAATAAATTGAGTTAAAATAAAATTTATTTTCTTAAAATATAGTCATAAATAAATATTTTCTTAACCCATGATAATTTAATAAGACCTAGGTTTATTTCTTAGGGTGTTGTAAAATCAATTTTAATTTTAAAAATTGTATTTTTTTAGAAAATGGTGTTTTTAATTAAATCTTAAATTTCCATTATTTTGAAAATTATTTTCAGAAAACTTAGCACAATTTTTAGTTAAATATTTTCTAAAAAAGACAGATTTAATTTTGGGTAATTTTCTATAATACCTGAAATTTTTGTGAATAGAAAAATATGATAATTTACGATAAATGTTAAATACATGAATGATGGAGTCAAAGACTATGTATGGTTGATGTAGGTTCCATTGATTAGAAATAAAATGAATATATTACTCTATTAATTCACAATAATCCATACTATTTATTTCCTTGATAAAATTAAAAAAAATAATTAATAAAATAATGAGAATTTACACATTTCCTTCAGTATAAAACCCACCCTCACCCCCTAATAACCACACTCCTCTAATCCTTGAAGCCTTTCTAATTTCATCCCAAATACTATTCTTTAGTCTCTCCCCACGTCTAAGAGATCTTTTTCTTTCCAAAAGTCCAAACCCCCATTATGTAAGGAGGTTCTCATGTTTGTTAATTCAAGAGGTAAGCCCTCTTCCTTTTTCTTTTAATCACATTTCAACTTATTTTCTTTTCCTTATTCTCTCCTCACCTCCACTACCCTAATGATCATGATAAATACATTGTAATCTATATATTTTAATGATATAATATTAAGGAAACATCCATAATAAATATCCTTACTCCCTATAAATTCTATTATAAAAATGAAAACATTGTTCTGTAGGCCTCGATTTAAAAACATCGTGGAAAACAAACATTTGTTATTTTATTAATCCTTCATGTCAGGTCACGAAAGTATTTTTATGGTTGATAGAGATTATAAAATATTAATTATATTATATTTAATGTTCTAGAAACATTTTATACATAAGATATTAAATAATATAACAAAATTACTTTATTGTGATTGAAAAACTGCTAAAATTAAGATAATTTATTATCATTAATATGTTACATTGTCAGTAATCATCATATATGAAAACAAATAAAGAGGTAAAACTAACTATAGTTTTTTTGGTTCATTAATAACATTAAATTACAATTATGGAGATTTAAAACCATTTAACATGAACTCCATTACTTAAAATCAACTGAACCAATCATGAAATCAAGGAGACGAACACTCTAGACTGACAGAATTCAATATTATAACTAATAAATATGTACATAAATGAATGTAACAAACATGTAATTAATTTAATATATTTGGATAAGGTTTTCAATTAATTAATTAATTGAATTAATTTAATTATCCATTACTTGAAGGTCGTTTTCAAAATACATTCAAACATAAGGTATGGTTTTCTACCCTAACCACCATTTTCTTTCATGTAACACGTTTTCACCCATTACACCAATAAAATTGATCATTATTATTATTTAATACACTTAAATTTTGTGTGTATTTTTTATTAAAGTGTACTATTCAAAATCCTTCTTTATTTCCATGGGATTTTAATTTTTTGAAATGATATTTTTCAAAGTCATTCTGGTAAATAAGCCCAATTCAATGGAACTTCTCGGATTCTTAATTATTTCCAAGGGCGATCTATGATAAATTTTAATAAACAATTATATTTCTAAAATAAATAATTTTAATATGAATAAACAATCTTAGTTCACTTTTTGTGTATACAAATATTTTTCCAAAAGAACTCGTCTTTTTAATTTAAAAGAGTATTTATATTAAGAATTAGATGATAATTATATAAGAGGATTTTCATCTATATCAACACTCTTTTGGATTCTTATGTTCAATTAAGATTAATATTTTATGAAATAATTTACCATATTTTATTTAATGGGGTTTTATTATATTGGTTATGGATGTGCAATAATGATATGATTCGCTATGTTACTCAGAATGGTTTGTATTTATTTTCACTAATTGGGGAAGGTTATTTACATTTCCTATTTTTGTTTCAATATGAATGTATATATTGATTATGTTTCAAACCATTCATTATAGGAATACATTGTACATATTAAGTGTTGGGTCGGTCTGACTATATCCCCTCACAGCAATGGTATGTCCCATGAGACAAACAAGATTGGGTTTTTACTTGATTTTTTATGTTCATGGAAAGGGGCCTTGACAGCATGGTTATGATGTCCTAAATTTTTCAATCCCTCATTATGAAACATTTAATTAATATTCCATGTGATTATTTTACCGGTTTAATATCCATGGTTATGTATTATTATGTTATTACTTAATCAACTTTTATTCATTCCATATTATGCTAAAGAATATATTTAATGGAATATGTTCATTAAGTTTTTCCCATATACCTTAATATTTATGATTCCACCGTATCTCTTAAAATTATTGAGCATTTGAGATCATCCCTTTTTCATATTTTTCACCATGATGAACAGAAGTATTTTTTGAATGACTTTCAAGGATAGTACTGGATATTCAGATGTTTCCAATGGAATTTCTATATTTTATTTATTTTCCAGTTTCAATGTTGAACATATGTATGTATCTTTTTTTCTAAAGATAATAAACTATAAAGTCCTTCACGATGCATCTTCTCTATAATCATGCCAATTTATTGACATAAGGATGCATCTTCTGGAAAATATGGTCGGGGTCTTTACAGTTGATCACCTTATAAAGATGAAAAAATTCATTCCAATAATAGAATATTTCACTCCTGGTCATCTTTCTGGAATATATATTATGGAAGTGGTGAGATTTACTTGATTACCACATTCCATTATATTTGATTAGGAGATGGGGTTATAATGATTCTAGAGAATTGTTCTATAGGCTCTAGCTACATAGGTAGATTTCATCACTATAAATCATCCTTATATTGCTGGTATGTCATGTAAGACAATTCTAAATCTTTATGACATGTTGAGATCTTTCCCTATATATTTACAATGATTTTTGGATCAAAACCTACCTTTGATATAATATTCAAATAATAATAGCTTTAAATCTAGTATTTATATAGATTATTATTATTCCCTCTATAGTAAGAAGTGAAAAAATATAACATTTTGGATTAATTTTGAGAAAGAAATATATTGGGACCCGATCAAGTTTAATAAAGTTAAGAGATGGATAGACCTATTCAACATCACATTAGAGGCGATTAGAGTAAGAAAATGAAGATAAACTGAAAATAGATGAATAAGAAAAGAATTTGAATTGGGTTACATGGTATTTCTAAAAATATCTCCTTAAAAGATATTAATAAGATTTAGAAATAATGGGAAGTTAATACCTAGGTATATCATTTCTTATAAAATTATTTATCATCTTCGGAAGGTATATTATATATTGGTTCTTCAACTTAATCTCTCTCATTTTCATGATGTGTTCCACATATCTCTGCTAATAATGTACACACCTAATCCTTAACATGTACAAAACAAAAAAGCGGTACAATTGGATCATGATCTTGTATATTAAAAACAACAAATATAGATTGTGGATTGTACATCAAAAGTTCTATGAAATATGACCACTTTCATGGTTAATGATTTAAGGAGAAAGCATAAAATTTAAAATGCTACATAAGAACCTGATTATGTGATGGGGCAGCGGTAACCTCATTGGCTTGTATCGTAGTGACACATTTGATGGCATAAATTCATTTTATTGGGGCTATAATGTAACACTCATATATCTTTATAAAATATTTCACTTTTATTGGTTTTTATTCTTCAATAGATTTTGGTGCACAAAATAGTGAGTTTAAACTAAATCTATAATATTATATGTTTATTATAACCTTGTAGTTAAATTATCCGGAATAAATATAAACATATTGTAAGAACCCAAATCTTCATTTTTCAGGAATGCATTCCCTTTCAGGAGTTTTTGAGAAAAATGATGTTTTTGGAAATATTTTATGTACACGCCATGTACATTCTGAGTACACGCTGGGTACTCATTTCCCACTCGAAGTCATGTGTTGGCCGTGTCCAGGCCACACACACGGTGTGTAGGGTTGAGGTGGAGGCTGATTTAAGCAGAGTACGGAAAAACCCACTACACGTCGTGTACTCTAAATGTACACGCCATGTACTTTCTTTTTTTCATTAAACAAACCGAGGTCGTGCCTGATATCCATGAACATATTCTTCTAGGTCTGGTTCAACCGAGAGACATCATATGGCCGCGAAACTTCTACCCATTCCCAAGCCTCCATCTATTGGCCGATTCGACCGTTGTCGATTGCATTGGAACCACAACGGTGAGTTCTTCCTTCTTCTTGAGTTTCTTTCCTTGATTCTTCCTCTTTCTCAATTTATTGTTGTTTGAGAATTTTTTACATTTTCTCAGATCTATGACATTCAAGGGAGAATCATTTGTCATGGTTCAAGTATATGATCTCCTAGGAATGAGGTTGTTGGTTTGTTCCTTACTGTTCAAAGTCTTTGAGTTCAATGTGCAAATTCCACCAATACCCATGAACGGGATATTGTGTGTTTACATTTTTTCCCTTGTTGTTTTTTGTCCTTTCTTGTATGCTTGTGTAGAGGTAAATTAATCATATTAGAGGATATTTTGTTGTGCTTGGATGTTTTACCATGATTTGTTCTGGTTACAACCTTCAGGTTTCTTTTGCCTTTGGCTTTTACACATTTTTCCATACCTTGTGACCATAGGATGGTGTGAGATCCATAACATTCTTGTTGTCCTGTATAATGTTAGCCACGTAGATCTACAGTTGTACCTTGGGTATCCAAGTATCTCTATTGGTGTACATTGTCCTTATAGTATTATCATGCACTGACTGGCACGGGGCTGTGAGAACCTGGTGCTATAGACTATAAGAGATAGACCGAGTGAGCTTTCCAGCGAATCTTTTTCATTATAGACTACAGGAGGGTAGACTGAGTGAGCTTCCTCAGAGAGTCTTACCTTGTTTGATTTCTCTTTAAGAACCTTTTCAAGCTAGAGGAGGAATTGACTGAGCGAGCTTCCTTATAGATTCTATGGTATACCTGAGGCTATAGGAGGAATTGACCGAGATAGCTTCTTTAGAGATTCTCTATACCTTGAGGCTAAGAGGGTTAGACCGCGTGATCTTCCTCATAAAGTCATTGACTACCTTAGACTATAAGGGTAATAGACAGAGTGCGCTTTCCATGAGTGTATCATAGATTCGTATGACCAAGCCTGAGGGGTTAGGCTGAGTGCACTTCCCAGAGGGTTGTGGTACTTCTTAGTTTGGACCAGAGAGGATGGATGCAGGTACATTCCATAGGGTTTATTGTTTGTGTTAGCTGTTTTTCTTCACTGATGATGTTGTTTGTGGGTTGATTGCTGTTGTGTATCATCATGTTTACTACCTGCTGCTTTGCTGTTGTTGTTTACTTCTTACTATACTTTTTCCTGCCATATACTCACTGACAGTTAGGAACAGATCTTCGGGTGAATGCCTACTGGGATTTAGTCTCACATGCTGTTTAGGTCATGCTTTTGGGGCCAAACAGACTATGTTGTTGCAGTTATTGACAAGGGCAAGCGCCCTTCAACTTCTGGTATTTGATTGCTTGGAGGAGGAGAGCAAGTGACCAAGCTTTGGCTTGTGATGAAGAGGAGTTGTTTTTCTTTTATTTTATACTTGTTTTGGTACTGTGGTGTTTTCCAGCGGTGTGACTTGTTTGGAAATTTTCTTAGATCTGTATCATGAATCATTTCATCTATATAAATATATGCTCTGGTGGTTTGCTGATTTAGTCTTCCAGTGTTTGTTATTGTTGTTATTTAATACTTGCACTATTGCATGTTTATTTATTCCCATTGTTTACTCTTCCACTGAAGGCATAGTTTCTCCACTATCACACCCAAGGCCCTCACTGCTAATTGGCAGCCTCTGGCATTTTGGGAAATACACTTGAATCCCTGTGACCAACTGGGTATGGGGCGCCTCTGGGTGGCTTCCAGAACAAGGATGTTTCAAAGTGGTATCAAATGAATTCTTTTCTCTTGATTTACTATTTGGAACCTTTATCCAGGGATAGAAATGATTCAGTACATGGTAATGAGTTGTGCCCGGGAGTAGCTAACCCGTGTACGGGGAAAATCCATACTACCTCGTTATTTCATTTTTCTCATTTTGAGATATTACGGTTGATTTGATTTCACCTAGAGTGATTCCCATGACTTGAATTATATTATCGTTAGGCTATTGCGATTCTATTTCTGTCACAACTCGATGAGATGAGGGTATGTCATCTCATGCATCATATAAGCACTTGATATAAATCACATGTTATGCATTCTTTCCATGCCATTTAGTGTGAATTAGTGATTTCATGTTGTTGTGATAGACTTGGTGTATATTATGCATGCTGTTGTGATAGATGCATTGATATAATCTCTGCTGCTGATAAAGGACTTTTTTTATTATACCTAGCTTATATGAACGCCCTGTTTTGGTTCTTGAGGTGTTATGGGTCCTCTTGAATCGGAAATTGGTGGATCATTGACCTATTTTTCCTTATATTTGACAGTAGGAGATGCCAACTTTGATTCGTGGGTAGTATGGGCCCTCACGGTTCAGAATTTGGAACCTCCTTACTTTTTTCTGTGTTTTCTAGGCTTCTGGGTAGTTTCGGAGCTACTGCCTGGAAAACCCCAGAATACACGGCGTGTACTTTCTGGATACACGCCGTGTAGTTTCATGCTGTATCACTGACCATGTGATAAGAAACACGGTGCCATGAAAATAACTTCCAGAACACTTCGTGTTGGTAAGGGACACGCTGTGTAGTTTAGAGCAGTGTACCTGGTCGTGTCACTAACAACACGGGTCGGGGAAGCTCGAGTAGAACATGCTGTGTTGGTAAAGAATACACCGTGTAGTTTTTTCCCAGGTACTCGGCCGTGTCACGAACAACATTCGTTGGTGTTACCTTCTATTATACATGTCGTGTTTGTTCGGAACACGCCGTGTAAGGGCAGCCATGTAGATGGCCGTGTAACTAAAAACACGGGCCACTTAGACCTTGTCTAGTACACGCTGTGTCCCTATGGAACACGTTGTGTAGTCTGGGGTTTGTTTGGACCGTGTGGTTTAGCCTTGTAAGAAGACTCGGGCAGGGGTTTAGAGTTCAAGTACACACCGTTTGTGGGAACAACACACCGTGTAGTTTGGGGTGTTACACGACGAGTATTGGAAGGAGTACACACCCATGTTAATGGCTTTAACGGACACACCATTTAGTTTTTAATACATGCCGTGTAGTCGTGTGCAATAAAACTTGATGTTCTTCACCCTATTCCGTTTTTACTCCTGTGTTTTCAATCCTTGTTAATCCTGATCTATGGTGTGCTTTTGATATTTCAGAGCTACGCCTCCGAGACATCCTCTGGTCGTACGTCAGTTGTCGGACGGTGACCAGACATCGGAAATGGCTGATCGGGGACATCATATTAATCCTCCTATTGTGCCAGCCTTGGCACCAGCAGTTATACCCATTGCAGGCATTGATACAAAGTTCAGGGAGGACTTCTTGAGGATGTGGTAGACTTTTCTGGGAGCACCGCCGCCTGCCCCATCGATGGCTGAGTTGACACGGGTTTTCCAGCAGCAACATCATCCTACTTTCTCATGGGATGGAGGACCCCAGGCTGCAGATTCATGGTTCAAGGCCACCCTAACTATCTTCAAGCATCTACAGATACCCCCGGAGATGATGGTAATGTTGGCCACCTATATGCTCTAGGACACCGCGAAGAGGTGGTGGGAGGTGATATCATAGTCATGACACCAGCTGGGTATGTCATTGGATGAGTCTCAACACACTTTCTATGACTACATATATCTGGAGACCTTGAGGGTCGATCGAGCCTAGGATTTTAGGAGTTTGTAGCAGGGTACTCCTTCTGTCATGGAGTACTCATCCCGTTTTAATGAGCTGCAGCATTTCACACCGATCCCAGTAGGTGATGAGTTGTTCCTTGCTAGGAAGTTTGAGGATGGTCTCCGGTAGGGGATCTACTCCCAGGTGAATATCTTCCCGTTGACTTCTATATCTTCCATCATCAACCAGGCACTGATTAATGAGCGCAACCTGAGGGATTCTGGAGCAGTGAGCCAGTGTGGTTCGACACCCAAAGCTGGTGTTCCTACTACGGATTGTAGGAAGTGTTGTAGAGATTCATCTCGATGAGATCGGGGTTCGTGGGATGCGTCTTCTGGCATCCAAGTTGTATGCGACCAGTGAGGTAGGATTGGGCATACTAGGCCTCAGTTCTAGAGAGATATGATGGAGTTCCAATCTTGCAGCAAGATGGGCCATCTTCATCATTTTTGTCAGATCTTCTCACCTTCATCTGGTGTTAGGGGTTTTTCAGTGACCCCGCGTTCTGGAGATGCTTTGCCAGTTTCCCAATATTCTGGGAATTGGAGTTCTTCCAGCCATTCGGGTGGAGGTGGATTTCACGGCCATGGTGTTCAGTCACCAGGTCATCAGCGACAGCAGAGTGGATCAGCTTAGAGCGGTCAGCCAGGGGTACAAGGCCACGGTGCATGCCAGTCTTACGCCGTGGAGCAGACCTATCAAGAGCAAGATCATATCACTTCTAGAGTTCGATGTACGATCTTAGTAGCATCAATATTATCTTCATCACTTTTAGATACATGTGCTTCTCATAGATTTATCTTTGTTACCATCATACAGATCCTTAGGCTTTGTATCTTTTCGTCCGCCGCTTTACTGACTCTTGACACGCTGTTGGGGACAAGGATATCAAGCATAATTCAGTGCAGGGAGTTCCCTATTGAGGTTACAGTGTGTCATTTATAATGGGACCTCTATGTCCTAGAGATGACAGGCTATGACGTCATTATCGGTATGGACTGGATGGTTCCCTTCCAGGCATTCGTTGATTTCTATCACCGCAGGGTGAGTTTCATATAACCATAGGGCTGATCTTTCCTTCATAGAGGCGAGTGGGATGTTCGGGTGGGTAGAGCTGCACCCGAGCATCATGGGCTAGGGAAGTTACCGCCTAGATTTCCAGTCTCTATCAGGATTACCAGGGGAGTTCACAGTTAGACTTTCCCCTAGTGGTGGATCGTCTCAGGGAGGTTTTTCCAGAGGAATTTTCAGGTTTTCCTCCAGAGCGTGAGGTATACTTCTCGATTGATCTCATACCAAGAGTTGAAATGGTGTCCACTCCTCATTATAGGATAGAAACACCTGAGTTGCAGGAGCTCAAGAAGTAGCTGGATGAGTTATAGGAAAATGGTTTCATCCGACCTAGTACTTCTCCTTGGGGTTCCCCTGTCCTGTTTGCGAAGAAGGCATACGGTACCCTTCGGCATTTTGTGGATTATCGGAAGCTGAACCAGTTGACGGTCAAGAACCGATATCCCTTGTCGAGGATAGATGTCCTCTTTGATCATCTTCGAGGAGCCCGGGTGTTCTCGAAGATCGATTTTAGGTCCGGTTATCATCATTTGCGTGTTAGACCATCAGATATACCTTACATAGCCTTCATGAGAAGGTATGGTCAATACGAGTATACAGTCATGCCGTTCGGTCTCACGAATGTGCCTTCAATTTTCATGGCACTAATGAACCGAGTGTTCTATCTTTACTTGGACTCCTTCGTTGTGGTCTTCATGGATGGTATCTTTGTGTACTCTCACACAGGACATGACCATTCCACACATCATGAGATCATTCTGATTACACTGAGTGATCATCGGATATATGCACAACTCCTGAAGTAACACTTTTGGATGGATCAAATTCACTTCTTGGGTCACGTCATCTCAGAGGCTAGAGTATATGTGGACCTAGAGAAAGTGAGAGATGTAGTTTCCTAGGAGCATCCGAAGAACTTCTTTGAGGTACGGAGTTTCCTAGGGCTAGATGGATACTACAGATGTTTCATTCATGACTTCTCGCACCTAGAAGCACCATTGACAGGTCAGACCATGAAGGGGGGGAAGTTTTTATGGTCATATTCTTGTGAGTCAGCCTTTCAGGAGATAATGGGGAGGTTGATGTCAGCACCGATACTAGTCTTGACAGAGCCAGGAAAGGGCTACACTGTTTACTGTGATGCTTTGGGTATCTGGAAGGGAGCTGTGCTTATGCGGGGAGATGGAGTCGTTTCATATGGGTCTCGACAGTTGAGGCCACACGAGAGGAATTACCCTATGCACCATCTGGAGTTGGCAGCTGTTCTTCACGACTTACACCGTTGGATTCACTACCTTATGGGAGAGCACTTTGTGGTTTTCACCGACCAAAAGAGTCTCAAGTATATCTTCACTCAACGTGATCTTAATCTTAGACATCATAGGTGGGTTGAGTATCTTCAGTCCTTTTACTTTGAGCTCGCCTATACGCTGGGAAAGGGAAATTCAGTGACAGATGAATTGAGCAGAAGAACTCAGATTCAGGCAGTTCAAGAGGCCAGTAGTGAGTGGCATCATATGGCTCTGTTCACTAAGATGGACTTGGAAGTTCATGATAGGTAGGGACAGACTGTCCTATCTTCTGTAGTTGTTACATCTACACTTCTTGATCGAGTACGGATGAGGCAACTATCAGATTCAGAGGCCTTAGCCCTGCAAGAGATTGTGTCATGAGGGGACCCTCTTCCTGGATGGACAGTGGGCTAGGATGAGATATTTCATTTACAGGGATGTGTATGGGTTCCAGCAAAAAAACATGAGTATCTGATGCGGGATTTTCATTCCTCATTTTGGGTAGTTCATCCTGGCGTCACTAAGATGTATCGTGATCTACACCACCAGTACTGGTGGCCAGGTATGAAGAGAGATGTTACGGGTTTTTTCATGTGATGTTCTACTTGTCAGAAGTTGAAAGCAGAACATCAGATACAAGAAGGGATTTTACAGTAGTTTCCCATTCCGGGTATAATTGGGATGATCTCACGATGGACTTCGTTACCAGGTTGATGAGGTTGCCTTGGGAGAACGATGTTGTTTGGGTTGTCGTCGATAGTCTTAAAAAGGTTGCTCACTTCTTTCCAATCAAGGAGACCTTTGATGTCTAGGATCTGGAATGGTTGTACATCCGGGAGATTTTATGTCTACATGGAGTTCCACACTCCATTTTTTTCAGACAGGGATGAGGGCTGTACTTCTCAGTTCTGGCAGGGACTTCAAAAGGCTTTGGGTACATGCGTACTTTTGAGTACAACATACCATCCCCAGACAGATAGTCAATCTGAGCGCACAATCCAGGTGCATGAGGATATGATCCAATCTTACATTCTGGACTTCGGAGGTTCTTAGGATAAGCATATTCCTCTTGTGGAGTTCTCCTACAACAATAGTCTTCAGGAGACCATCCAGATGGCACCTTACGAGGATTTGCACGATAGGCCATGCCGATCACCCTTATGCTGGCTGGAGGCAGAAGAGGCAGCTTTGCTGGGACCTCGTCTTGTTCAAGAGACCTCATAGTAGAAAGAGTTGATTCAGAAGAGGATGCATATAGCAGTGTCTTGACAGATGTCTTATGCTGATCAGCGGAGGTGACCTCTGGAGTTCGAGGCTGGAGATCAAGTTTTCCTGCGTGTCGCACTAAGGTTGGGACCCAAGAGGATTCATAGATAGGGTAAAATTTCATCACGGTACGTCGGACAATTTGAGGTTTTGGAAAGAGTTGGGCCGGTTTCCTACCATTTGCAGTTACCTCAAAGGTATAGGGCCATGCACGACGTCTTCCACGTCTCTCTGCTCCGATATTATTTTTCAGACCAGTTACATGTCTTTCAGCTCAAGGACGTTCAGCTCCATGCAGATGCATCGTTTGAGGAGTATCTCATCCGTATTGTCGATTGCAGTATGAAGGTTATCATTGGGAAATTTTTTCATCTAGTACGGGTGCTTTGGCAGCATGGGCGAGTACAAGACGAGACCTGGGAGAGGGAGGCTGATGTACGATCATAGTGGTCGGTGCTGTTCGGGGATTCATCTTCTATGCATCTCTAGGGAAATTCAAGTACGAATTTCATTAAGGGGGGAAGATTGTAAGAACCTGGATCATTGTTTTTCACGTATTCTTTCCCTTTTCTGGAGTTTTTGAGAAAAATGAAGTTTCTGGAAATTTTTTAAGTACACATCGTGTACTCTTTTCCAACTCGAAGTCGTGTGCTAGTCGTGTCCGGGCCACACACATGGTGTGTAGGGGTGAGGTGGAGGCCGATTTAAGCGGAGTACGGAAAAACCGACTACACGCAATGTACTCTAAAAGAACACTCCGTTTACTTTCTTTTTTTCATTAAACGTACAGGGGTCACGCTTGATCTCTATAAACGTCTTCTTCTAGGTCTGGTTCGACTGAGAGATACCGTACAGCCGCGAAACTTCTCCGGATTCCCGAGCCTCCATCTTTTGGATGATTCGACCGCTATCAATTGCGTTGGAACCGCGGCGGTGAGTTATTCCTTCTTCTTGAGTTTCATTAATTGATTCTTCCTCTATCTCAAGTTATCGTGGTTTCAGCGTTTTGGACGTTTTCTCAGATCTACGACGTTCAACAGAGAATCAGTCATCGTGGTTCATGTATATTGATATCCTAGGATTGAATTAGGTGGTTTGTGCCTTACCGTTTAATGTATTTATTTTCTATGTGAAAATTACACCTATACTCATGAACGGGGTATTGTGTGTTTACCTTTTTTCCCTTGTTGTTTTCCTACCTTGCATTTATGCTTGTGTAGAGGTAAATTAATCATGTTAGAGGACGGGGCTATGAGAACCTGGTGCTGTAGACTATAAGGGATAGACCGAGTGAGAATCCCATAGAGTCTTAGACATTATAGACTATTGGAGGGTAGACCGAGTGACCTTCCTCAGAGACTCTTACCTTGTTTGATTCTCTTTAAGAACCTTTCCAGGCTACAGGAGGAATTGACTGAATGAGCTTCCTCAGAGAGTCTGTGGTATAATTGAGGCTATAGGAGGAATTGACCGAGATAGATTTCTCAGAGAGTATCTAGACCTTGGGGCTAAGAGAATTAGACCGCGTGATCTTCCTCAGAGAGTCCCTGACTACCCTACACTATATGGGGAATTGACCGAGTGAGGTTCCCTAGAGAGTCTCATAAATTTATATGACCAATCCTGAGGGGTTAGGCTGAGTGCACTGCCTAGAGAGTTGTGGTACATCTTGGTTAGGACTAAGGGGATGGCTATGGGTACTTTCCAGAGGTTTTCCTGTTTGTTTTAGCTGTTTTGATTCACTGCTGGTGTTGTTTATGTGTTGATCTCTATTGTGTATCATCCTATTTACTGCTTGCTGGTTTACTGTTGTTGTTTACTGGTTATTGTACTTTTACCTGCCATATACTCACTGACTGTTAGGCATACATCTTCAGGTGAATATCGGTTGGGATTTAGTCTCACACGCTGTTTGGGTCATGATTTTGGGCCCAAACAAACTATTTTGTTGTAGGTATAGACAAGGTAAAGCGCCCTTCATCTTCTGGTATTTTATTGCTTGGAGAAGTACAGCAAGTGACCAAGCATTGTCTTGTGTTGTAGAGGATCTATTTTTCTTTTCATTTGTACTTTTTTTGGTACTGTGGTGTTTTCCAACATTGTGACTTGTTTGGCTATTTTCCTATATTTGTATCATGCATCATTTCATCTATATAAATATGTGCTCCAGTGGTTTGCTGATTTAGTATTCCACTGTTTATTATTGTTAGTTATTTACTGCTTCTACTATTGCATGTTTATTTATTTCCACTGTCTACTCTGCCAATGAGGGAATAGTTTCCCTGCTATCACACCCAAGGCCCTTGCTGCTAGTCAGAAACCTCTGGCATTTGGGGAAATTCTCTTGAGACCATGTTGTAACACCCCGAGCTTCCACGGTACACTTCTCTTTGAATAATACAGTAGCGTGTGTTGTACGCAACTTTGAGTTCTAACACACACCACAACCAATCAAAGTAGCTGTTATGAAAAGTAATACCTAATTTTTAAAATTTTATCTTTCTAAATGGACTTTGTTTTTAGATTCGGAATATCGAAATTAGCCTATGTTGAATTTTTGGTATTTTTCTGAGAACTTCCATTTTTATGAATAGTGAAAAATACTTAAAAACAACTTTTTTAATCAAAATGATTTATAGTGATAAATTATACTATTGAGTGGTTTTAATGTATAATTAGAATATATTTTTACCATTTTATCCAATGGTGGTCATTAGAATTAATTTCACTTTGAAATTGGACATAAACAATTGTCAATCTTTTGATATATATTGTTTCTCAAAAACACGCTATTTGTTGTGACAGCAAGATTTAATTATGAAATTCAACAATGAAACTTATATTTCTGGAATTTTTTAAAATAGACATCATTTTTGAATTTGGAATATCAATTATAGCTTAGGGTGAAATTTTTCCATTGTTCCGAAAAACATCAATTTTTGATGAATAGTGAAACCACTAAGTGGTAGTTAAAAAACTGATTTTTCGTTTAAATGAATGATTACCACTTCTGTGATTTGATTTTCAAAAATCCGACATACATGGTTGTCATTAAGAAGTAAAATGTGGTTCAATGGGACTAAAATAATTTTTTGGTGAAAAGTAACTTTTAAGTTTAATTAATCACGATTAAAGGTAATTAGTGAAATTTAAGGTAAAAATGATATTATAAAAATATGAAAATACCATTACACATGTCCTAACCCTATTGGATGAGTCATGGCAGACCAAGAAAATCCATGGGTCAACTTGGGGACCCCATGGAGCCACTTTGGAAGGAAAATGACATTAAAAACTTTTTATTTAATGTTAAAATAAAAAAGTCACAAACATGAGTTGTTTTACTAAAACAATTTTTAAATGGGGTTATAAAAGTCATATTTTTTACTATAAATATTAATTATAAAGATAAAACGATTTCCAACATCATGATAATTTTTTTATAATTTTTTAAGATTAAATAAATTGAATTATTTATGACACCATGATGATGCATCGATTACCTCATTAATTAACGATTTAAATAAAATTAAAAGATAATGTAAAATCTAAGACATACGCTTGTCCAAAACCTATTTGATGAGTATATTTAGAACCCTTATAACCTTATACTCGAAATATAAATGTTTGGGGCCTTTATAATCATAAAAAGCATTTCATAATAAAGTAACATTTCAATCTTTCCAAATTACCCCTTCTCTCCTCTTATAAAAGGCCCCCACCACTACCACCTTACTCACACATTCAAAGCCTTTTGGCTCGGCCAACCTCTACCAAAATACTCTCTCAACTTCCCTCCCTTACTCTTAGAAGCCTCACTTTGGGCAGAAGTCTTCTCAAGGAATCCTTTGGCTCAAATCAAAAAAAGTTAAATGATTTTAAGGTAATGTCTTCTCTAATGTTGTTTTGTTTTATTTTGCTCCTCTAACCCCTTAAACACTTTTTATTCCTTTTTTTTGTAACAACACCAGTATAAAAAATATACTAGGAAGTTTTTATGATAAGTATTTGGTTTACACTTACACACACCTTCGTCTAATGGCTAAAGAACATACTGTTTATGTGGGTGGTGAAATACTACCTCAAGAAACGATGATTGTTCAATATTCTTCTAACACCTCTAATGGTGGCCATTTTTATGACACTATTTTCATATATGATATATATATTATGTTTATTCTTTCCTTATGCTTCTTTATTTCTCATTTATAGAATAATTTATGATTTCCATTATGGGTAAATGCGATAATTTCACTTTTGGAAGTGTGGACTACCGCCCCCTCAATGTGATTTGAATCATTAATTCCATATGTGGGATGTATAAAGGATGGAGTAAATGGTATTATACATTATATTATACTGTAATTATATTATAACTTTATATAATTATAACTTCATTCCATTAAATATGAAATATAAATGAAAGTAGCGTTCATGCGTACGTACGGCTTACCGTCTCCATGAACAGTACATTTCATTTCTTACCTCTAAATGTTATGTAATATTATAAATGAATGTATATACTGGATATATATGATGTATATGATATATAAATCATGAATATAATTATGGATATAATGGATATTTTACCACATGAACAAAGTGTAATTACAAGAAGTTTATTTTTGACTCAAGTACCTAAGATCGACAAAACGACCGTTATAAACTTAAATAATTACATAATTTTAATGACATGGTAATAAGTGATATAAAAGGAATAATGACCTTGAAAAAGGTTCTTAATAAGGTAGATATTAACTCTAGTTTATTATTCAGTAGGTTAAATAAACGTTGAGTCAAGTCGGACACGAGGTAAGGGAATTTCTTAACCCAATTTCCATTCTTTGGGTTAATCTCCTACTTTCAAATTATGTTATGATATTATTATGTCCTATCTTGTATTTTTACTTTCTTTATGTGTACTTATATTGAATACACAAAATAGATAGATTTTATTTAAAAAAATGATCTTGGTAAGGACTTCGTCTCAATCTCCATTCATTGTGGCATATTTTGTTTTGTTTACAATTTCCTTTATACGGTGTATAAACCCCTTTGACCTTTACTTTTATTCAAAAGGAATCTTTTTATACGAAGCGTTTTTACTAAACGTCAAAAGGAATTTTTTTTCTTACGTATGCGGCGACAATGAATTCTCTGTCGTCGTGACTATTATTTGAGTTTCGGCTTCCTCTATAATCCATACCATTTTTTAAATGAAAAATAAATACCAAGTTTTAGTTTTCTTTCATTTTAGTATTGAAAATGGTTTTGATAACGTTTTTATTATATCAATGTGTTGTATTGATATCTTGTTATTGAAATGTGGAAATTTTATGTTCCCTTTATGCATGTTTTATGTGATACAATTATGTTATGGTTTATGATATGTTTAAACCTATTCATTTGAGGAATGCATTGGACTTAATAAGTGACGAGTGGAGCCCGTTATAGCTCCTCGATGCATCGGTAGGTCTCATGAGACAAACTAGTGTCTTGGCACGATGCCTTGACAAAATCTTATTTGTGGTCTTGGCACGAGGCCTTGGCTACGTGGTTATGATAGTCTGGCATTATGCATTCCATCATTATGAAAGTGGTTATTGATATTTCATGGAATTATTCAACTAGTTGAATATCCATGTGAGTAAGTAAATGGAAATATTTAATTTTATTTTTTCCATATTATGTTGATGTTCAAGTTTAAAAAGGCTTTTGTTTTAGTTATACTTTTCCTTAAATGATAATGTTTATTTATGAAAGCTTCTGCTATATTGTAATCCTTACTGAGCATCTGAGCTCACCCCTTTCAATGTTTTAATATTTTCCAGGATGTGAAGAATTATTTTATGAATGACCTGCAGGGATCGTCAGAAAAGGATATGAGTGTGGACTATGGAGACTTTGTTATTATAGATTTTCACTTTATGATGTAATGTAAAATTTATGAATGTATCTATTGTTTCCAAGGATACTAAACTAATCGGTCTTTCGAGACTTGATCTTTTGTGATCATTCCAATGTTACGCAATAATGCACCGGCTCTGGGTAACTGGGGTCGGGGCGTTATAGTTGGTATCATAGGCAGTTTAGTACAAACCTTGGAAACTAGATTTAGATAAACACTGATTAGATCACATAGCCCAAAGTTATACTTTGAGGATTAGTATAGAAGAACTTCCTAGAATTTTGTTGTTGTAGAGATTTTGTGAGCTTTCCGAGCAATAAATCCATGTCTGGATGCGAGCAGTTAGAGGCGGCTCTAGCACGGATGTACCTAGGGGTAAAACCCGAAAACACCGCTTTGAGCTAGACTCATACGGGAACTAGTGCACGACAACGGGCCTTGCTACACTCTTGGTTACGACACTCCCGAGGGATATGCTTATGATAATTCTCATTTTCCTTACAAACAATTATGAAGGGTTTATGAGTATATACTTCCTCAAAGAAAACATTTCTTTTTATGATTATGGATTATATCCTTATATAGTTCAATTTATGTTAAGTGTTTTACAATTATGGAATTATGTATTTTGAGTCATAAACTAATCTAGTTTATGCCATTGTTTAGAAATGGTGCCTAGTGGATGGAATGGAAACCGTAACAATGGATGCACTGTGTAGGGATTGCCCTCTTTATCAAGATAATTATTGTGGATCTGGAGATACAACTGGTGCTGATCATCTTTTTACCATACTGGGAAAACTCACTCAGGTTATGAATAATAACCTTACTCGTATGGAGCACCCTGATCTGCAACATGGAGGATCAATGTTAGACCACTTCATGAGGAAACAACCGCCAACATTTAATGTGGGTACAAATCCATTAGTAGCTAAGCAATGGATAAAATCCTTAGAGAAAATATTCCACGCCTTGGGGAGTAGCGAAAGGGAGAAGGTTGTCATGGAATTTTACCGCCTCACTGGAGATGCCGATCAATGGTGGTCACTGATTCAAAACACAAAGTAATATGAAGAAGTATTAAGTATGGAATGGATGGAGTTTAAAGAAATTTTCTTAGAAAAATACTTTCCACATGACCATCGAGCAGATATGGAAATGAAATTTCTGAGTCTGAGGCAAAAGGAGGATGAGAATGTTGCGAAGTATGAGGCTAACTTTACAAGGTTAGAGAGGCATGCTTCGGATTATATACGTAACCCAAGAAGTAATATTGATCATTTCATTGATGGGTTAAAATCGTTTCTCTGTCGAGCACGAGAATCACAATCTTTCTCAACGTATGAATATATATTCGCGTGTTCTATCAAGACGGAAAAGGAATTCTCTAAATCTTATGACAATAAAGTAAAGCAAGAGATGAAGAGAATGGTGGAACAAGAGACAGATAAAGGGAAAAAGGGAAATAAGGATTTTCCATTATGCAATAATTGTGGGAAGAATCACCCCGGTACCTACCTAAAAGGAATGTGAGTTTTTTATAAATGTGGAGAAAATGGTCACTAGGCTCGTGATTGCAAGGGAAAGAAAGAGGCTATCAATGATGAGTGCTACAATTGTAGTGAAATGGGGAATTATTCAAATGAATGTCCTAAGCGTCAGGGAAACTTACCTCAGAAGAGGCCAAGGGATCAAGGCCAATCTTATGTTATTACTACAGTTGAAGTGGAATAATTAATGTATTGGTGCTTTTTGACTCAAGGATTATTTTCTGGTTATAAGAATAATGTGATATATATAAGGATTGTACTGCAGTACTTGTTTTTTCAGTAAGGTTTTAATATGATGAAGGTGATCATATTTTTAGTAAGTGACAAAAATGGAATATTTAATTTTTTTGGGGAATCTGATGTTACAATTGATTTTGGAATTTAGAGGCCTTTTAGAGAAAGTCTGGACAGAGGTATATTGGAAAACTATAATGTTTGGAATGTATTGAGTTTATCTTTGGATAGTATTGTTTAAGGTTAAACCATTTCTGAAGATTATTTTTGGAATATTATAATACTATAGTTTTAGGAAAAGGACAACCTATATGGTGGGGCATAACCCGTCCTGTTGGACAAAGATGCAGGAATCGAACCCACAACCATAGTGTGACAGGCCTTTATTACATACCACAAGCCTATAGTAAGTCCCTGGTTATTACAAAATAGGTTTCCTAATCTAAATGGTATGTGGTAATATTTAGAACCTTATACAATTAGGATAAATAGAATATTTTTGAGTTATGTTACCATTTGAAGTAAAAGATGGGTTTGTGGTAAACATTTATGAAAGTCTACACGACAAGTATGTATATTTCCTAACATTCTTAGTAAATCTCTTATATAAATTCCTCAACTTTATGAAAGGTAACTTAAAACAAAAATGTTGTCGGTTAACTTTTCCAACTGGGGATTCAATGATCGTTTAACCAATCACAAGTTCATGATTTTCTTATTGTTAACTTTCTCCTAATCCTGTTTTCTAGAACTCTCCATCAGACCTTGTTGGTTTGTTTTTCTTCTATATCCATATTTTCATAGAATCCTAGTATGCGCTATCTCGGGTGGCCTTTATACCTCTCTTTCTTTCTTTTAATGTTATATTTTTATTAACCCTATTACCGATGTGGGTTTTCCACAAAGGTATTTTCTATTTTCAACCTTTTATTTTCAAAGAAAATTTTCAAATTGCGAGGATGAAATTTATTGAAGGAGGGGAGAATTTAACACCCCAAGCTTCGACGGTACACTTCACTTTGAATAATACAGTAGCGTGTGTTGTATGCAACTTCGACTTCTAACACACACCACAACCAATCAAAGTAGCCGTTATTAATAGTAATACATAATTTTTAAAATTTTATACTTCCAAATGGACTTCGTTTCTAGATTCGGAATATCAAAACTAGCTTATGTTTAATTTTTGGTATTTTTCTGAGAACTTCCATTTTTTTATGAATAGTGAAAAATAATTAAAAAATACTTTTTAAATCAAAATATTTTATAGTGATAAATTATATTATTGAGTGGTTTAAAATTATAATTAGAATATATTTTTACCATTTTATCCAATGGTGGTCATTATAATTAATTTCACTTTGAAATTGGACATAAACAATTGTCAATCTTTTGATGTATATTGTTTCTCAAAAACATGCTATTTGTTGTGAAAGCGGGAATTAATTATGAAATTAATTAATGAAACTTATATATTTGTAATTTTGAAAAATATACATCATTTTTGAATTTGGAATAACAATTATAGCTTAGGGAGAAATTTTGGCATTGTTCTGAAAAACTTCAATTTTTGATGAATAGTGAAACCACTAAGTGGTATTTAAAAAACTGATTTTTTGTTTAAATGAAACATAACCACTTTTGTGATTTGATTTTCAAAAATCCGACATAAATGGTTGTCATTAAGAAGTAAAATTTGGTTCAATGGGATTAAAATAATTTTATGGTGAATAGTAAATTTTATGTTTAATTATTCGCTATTAAAGGTAATTAATGAAATTTAAGGTAAAAATGATATTATAAAAATATGAAAATACCTTTACACTTGTCCTACCCCTATTGGATGAGTCATGGCCGACCAAGAAAATCCATGGGTCAACTTGGGGACCCCATTAAGCCACTTTGGTTGGAAATTGACATTAAAAACTTTTTATTTAATGTTAAAATAAAAATGTCACAAACATGAGTTGTTTTACTAAAAAAACAATTAAATTGGGTTATAAAAGTCATATTTTTTGACTATAAATATTCATTAGAAATATAAAACGATTTCCTACATCATGATAATTTTTTATACTTTTTTAACATTAAATAAATTGAATTATTTATGACACCATGATGTGCAGCGATTACCTCATTAATTAAAGATTTAAATAAAATGAAAATATAATGTAAAATCCAAGACTTAAAATGTCAAAAATCTATTTTATGAGAATATTTCTAACCCTAATAACCTTATCCTCTAAATATATAGGTTTGGGGCCATTAAAATCCGAAAAATCATTTCATAGTAAAGTAACATTTCAATCTTTCCAAGAGTGCCCCTTCTCTCCTCTAATAAAAGTCCCCCACCACAACCACCTTACTCACACCTTCAAAGCCTTTTTGCTCGGCCAAACTCTACCCAAATACTCTCTCAACTTCCCTCCCTTGCTCTTAGAAGCCTCACTTTGTATGGAAGTCTTCCCAAGGAAGCCTTTGGCTCAAATCAAAAAGAGTTACACGATTTAAAGGTAATGTCTTCTCTAATGTTGTTTTGTTTTATTTTGCTCCTCCAACCCCTTAAACTCTTTTTATTACATTATTTTTTAACAACACCAGTATAGAAAATATACTAATAATTTTTTATGATAAGTATTTGGTTTACACTTACACACACCTTCGTCTAATAGTTAAAGAACATACTGTTTCTGTGGGTGGTGAAATACTGCCTCACGAAACGATGATGTTCAATATTCTTTTAACACATCTAATGGTGGCCATTTTGATGACACTATTTTCATCAATGATATATATATTATGCTTATTTTTTCCTTATGCTTCTTTATTTCTCATTTATGGCATACATTATGATTTCCATTATGGGTAAACGCGATTATTTCATTTTAGGAAGTGCGGACTACCGCCCCCTTAAAGTGATTTGAATCGTTAATGCCATATATGGGATGTATAAAGGATGGAGTAAATGGTATTATACATTATATTATACTGGAATTATATTATACCTTAATATAATTATAACTTCATTCCATTAAATACGAAATAGAAATTAAAGTAGAGTCCATGCGTTTGTACGGCTTACAGTCTCCATGAAAGGTGCATTTCATTTCTCACCTCTAAATATTATGTAATATTATAAATGAATGTATATACTGGATATATATTATGTATATGATATATACATCATGAATATAATTATGGATATAATGGATATTTTACCACATGAACAAAGTGTAATTATAAGAAGTTTATTTTTGACTCAAGTACCTAAGATCGACAAAACGACCGTTATAAACATAAATAATTACATAATGTTCATGACATGGTAATAAGTGATATAAAAGGAATAATGAACTTGAAAAAGGTTCTTAAGAAGGTAGAGATTAAATCTTGTTTATTATTTAGGAGGTTAAAGAATGGTCGAGTCAAGTCAGACACGAGGTAAGGGAATTTCTTAACCCAATTTCCATTCTTTGGGTTAATCTCCTACTTTAAAATTATGTTATGATATTATTATTTCCTATCTTGTATTTTTACTTTCTTTATGTATACTTATATTGAATACACATAATAGATCTATTTTATTTAAAAAACTGATCTTGGTAATGACTTCGTCTCAATCTCCATTCATTGAGACATATTTTGTTTTGTACACAATTTTCTTTATACGGTGTATAAACCCCTTTGACTTTTACTTTTATTCAAAAGGAATCTTTTTATACGAAGCATTCTTACTAAAAGACAAAAGGAATGTTTTTCTTACGTATACGACGACAATGACTACTCCGCCGCCGTGACTATTATCTGAGTTTCGGCTTCCTCTATAAGCCATAACTTTTTTTAAATGAAAAATAAATACCAAGTTTTAGTTTTCTTTTATTTTGGTATTGAAAATGGTTTTGATAATGTTTTTATTATATCATTGTGTTGTATTGATATCTTGTGATTGAAATGTAGAAATTTTATGTTCCCATTTTGCATGTTTTATGTGATACAATTATGTTATGGTTTATGATATGTTTAAACCTATTTATATGAGGAATGCATTGGACTTAATAAGTGACGGGTGGAGCCCGCTATAGCTCCTCGATGCATCGGTAGGTCTCATGAGACAAACTAGTGTCTTGGCACGAGGCCTTGAAAAAATCTTATTTGTGGTCTTGGCACGAGGCCTTGGCTACGTGGTTATGATAGTCTGGAATTATGCATTCCATCATTATGAAAGTGGTTGTTGATATTGCATGGGATTATTCGACTAGTATAATATCCATGTGAGTAACTAAATGGCATTATTTAATTTTATTTTTTTCATATTATGTTGAAGTTCAAGTTTAAAAAGGATTTTATTTTAGTTATACATTACCTTAAATGATAATGTTTATTTATGAAAGCTTCCGCTATATTGTAATTTTTACTGAGCATATGAGCTCACCCCTTTCAATGTTTTAATATTTTCCAGGATGTGAAGAATTATTTTATGAATGACCTGCAGGGATAGTCAGAAGAGGATATGAGTGTGGACTATGGAGACTTTCTTATTGTAGATTTTCACTTTATGATGTAATGTAACATTTATGAAATGTATCTAGTGTTTCCAAGGCTACTAAACTAATCGGTCTTCTGAGACTTGATCTTTTATGAACATGCCAATGTTACGCAATAATGCACCGACTCTGGGTAACTGGGGTCGGGGCGTTACACATGTGACCAACTGGGTACGGGGAGCCTCTGGGTGGCTTCTGGAACTGGGATGTTACACATATAATTTATCAAATAAATATAAATTACCAATTCAATATGAATTTGTTATTATGTTCATTGAAAATGATCACACCGTTTTTAATAATGTCACTTTAGTCCTAAAATACTTTTATTTGAAAATTAAGTTTTTCTTATTTTTATAACGGAATAATTAATTTTTTAGAATTACTAAAAAGTGGATTTAGAAAAATAAATATCATTTTCAAATAATTTATATCAAAATTATAAGAAAATTATTATTCTAATTTTTTAAAAACGTTTATTTATTTAAAGAATATTCAAAATTTTAATTTATATTGAAAAGTATAATTTTTTTAATTGATTACAGGTTCAAAAAAATTGGATTATTTTTTAATTTTTATTATCCAATTTTAATTTAAAATAAACCAATTAGGTGTTTTCAAAATGATTTGGTACATTAAAATATTATAAAAACGTTTAATGTTTTAAAAGAGAATTTTTCGGAAAACATGTTTTTCCTGGAATGTAACATGTGCTATTAATTTAAAAATATAAAACATTTATATTTTGAATTTTTAAAAATATATACCCAATTTATATTTAGAAGTTATAAATTTTTTTAACAGGTGTCTTTTATTTTTTTCAATATGAATAGTACCCTTGCTAAATTTCTTTACTATGGTAAAGGATAAATCATGTAATTTAGTTAATAAATAAAATGATAAATACTATAAAATAAACCTAACGCATGCCCAATTTTTTTTCAAGAAATTTATTTCTACCTTTATAACATATATATCAAAATAATGTTTTTTAATGGAAACCATTCTCTATAAATTACATATATTATAAATAAATTATATAAAGTCACAAAATGTCATTATATTTGTCTTAAATTTCACATATTTGTCTAAATGTGGAAAAATATGTTATGAAAGAATATTAATGAAAATTTTTTTCTTAATAAATATTTTTTAGAATAAAATTTTATTTTTGTTTTTTTCTGATTATTATATGAAGTTAGGATGATAATAATAATATTTTATTTAACAAAACTATTAATATTATACATTCATGTTTTAAATATTAAATCATTTTTAATATAGGTTTACTAATAATATATATTCATTAATAAATATTACTATAAAATACAGATGATTTATATTCATCATTGTGTTTTATTTATAATTTTTGGTGACAAAATAAGTATAAAATTAGTTACACAATACTGATGCAGTTAATATTTTATTAATGTAAATATCACAAAAATTGTTATTAAAAATATTCAAATAAATATAATTTTAAAATATTTATTTGATAAAAAACTTTTCTAGATGACCTTGTTCTCTTAGAAATATAATAAAAAAATTCTATGTTAATATGCAACACCTATAGATTTTTTCCATTATTTTTTCGAATTATTTTATCTTTATTATAGTTTTCTTTTCACAGGACGATAAAAATATTTCAATATATATATATATATATATATATATATATATATATATATATATATTAAAACACCAATCAAAAATATCATTTCACAAAACACTGACTTTTATTTTGCTACATGGAATACTAACTTGGATTTCTCTACATGTAATACTGACTTGGCTTACACTACCCACAATACTGACACAGCATACACTAAAAACAACATTGAGATTCCATGAAGAATCATTTTACTATATATTTTTTAAATTATATAGTTAAATCATATATGTTAAAATTAGTGATAAGAATATTAATATTATTTATAATGGTTTTATAGATACAATATATATTAATAACATATGAAATAATTTTTTGTAAAGTCCTTACATGATCAAAAATACTGTAATCAAGACTTCATGTTAT
The DNA here is from genome assembly GCA_963277665.1 of Viscum album. NCBI lineage: Eukaryota > Viridiplantae > Streptophyta > Magnoliopsida > Santalales > Viscaceae > Viscum > Viscum album. The sequence goes on from OY728145.1 coordinate 1,900,294,505, forward strand.
TCTATTAAAACATAATATAAATTATTTTAGTAAATAAAAAATTGAATATGAGATAATAAACTGCATTTTTAAATTTTTTATTCCAAAATAAGCTTAGGGTTATTTTTTGGGATTTTCCTAAGAAACATCATTTCTTGATGAATAGTGAAAAATAATGCCTTTTAGTTAAGAACTACCTTTTCATATAAATAATTAATAATGTTAAATTATATTTCAAATTTTCTGGTGGTCACATTACATTATTTATACATTTATTAATACAATTTTGTTTATTAGATTCAATTCAACTTTGAACATGAATATAAAATCCCAATAAACTTTTGAATATAATTCTACCTTAAAAACCAGTAATTTCAAACCATTTATATGATTTTCATTATTCTTAATTTTTACACATCTGTCAATTGAATTTAGAAAAAAAAATTTACATAATTTTTATTTGTATAATATTTATATTATAATAAAATAAACATAATTTTTTTAAAAAAACTAGATAGTGAAAGTGATTAAAGTTAATCACAACGAATAAGGTCTAATTAAGTTTAATTAGTGACTAAACCTTAATCTTAGGGGGTCAAATGACATAAAAACTTTTAAAAAACCAATTTTTTTGGAAATATTTAGGTGATTAATATTTATTTATTGATTTATTTTTATTTCTTATGACTTGTTTTAGCTAATAACATGTGTACACAAAACATGATTTCAAACATTCAAAGTATGTCCTTTCATTTCTTAAAAAATGCCACCAACTATACCTCTTATTCAAACCTCTAAAGCCTCCTAGGTTCAACCAATATCTACCCAATATACATCCCAATATCCCTAAATTCCTCCATGAAACCTCCCTTTAGGCATAATTTCTTCCAAGAAATCCTTTTTTCATAAACCAAAAGGAGTTTCTCGATTAAGAGGTAATTCCTTCCCTCAAAATCCTTTATTTTATTTTCCTTCTACACCCCCATCCACTATATTTATTACATTATTTTATAAAAAAACATGTATCAATAATATACTAGGATTCTTTATTCTAATAATTCTACATACAATTATAGACAACTCCATCTAATAGCTAACTAAGATATTGTTTATGCATACGGAGAACTGTCACCTCACAAAATGAAGATTTATCAATTTTTCCATAACACCACTAATGATGAATTTTATTTTGTACAATCTATTTATAAATTTAATTTATTTTATTTATTATTTATTAATGTTCATTTTTTCTTTTTTACAACACATATCTTTTTACTTTCCATTTTGTGCTTATATGATTATTTCATCTAAGGAAGTGTGGAATATCGCTCCCTCAAAGTGATATGATTCATTCATACACAACATTGATTTCATTAAGTATGGTTTTAGTTAATATATATGATATAATAATGATAACTTAATGATATATATATATATATATACTTTACTTTGTTCTTTCAACATGAAAATTAATCGGAATTAGCTTTCATGTATACGCACGGTCTACCATTGCCAGGAATGGTGTATTGTGTTACATTATTATAAATTCTATAGATAATTATAATACCCATATAATATATAAAAATGATACTTGTATAATTGTTTAAATTATATAAACCAAGATATATGTATAAGGAAAAATATATAACAAATTATGACACATGTGAAGAATAAATCGAATATTACCCAAAGTGGAACTGTGACATATGATGGCTACAAAGAGGGTAATATAAGGTCACAATAAAACCATATATGGTATTATATATAATATTAAGGTTATATAAAACTTTTCTAATAAATTTATATTTATTATACACATTTTTTCAATGATTGTGAAGCGATTCATGAAATAAGTTATTAGGATTTTATATCATGTTTTATTTCCAAGTGATATATGATGTGTTCACCACGCTTTCATTTTTTGTGGATTATATACATCCCATGATTTAATAAATGTATATTATAAATAAATTTATGGGTATTCACATATCCATTTTATGATCTATATTTCAGGGGTATAAGATTAAAACCATACCAAATCAGTGAAATAGTTCTGTCTAAATTAACCTTCTTTGAGACTCATGATTTGTTATGAACCTAATTCTCTTGGATTTGTATATAAATCCATTATATATGTCATGTCATGAGTTTAATTATTTTCATGATATTTTAAGATTAAATATATTTCATTTTCTAGCGTATCGAGACTGATCTTATGTTAAACACTTATAAGAGTTTATGGGTACAATCTTATCTCTTTTCAATATTGTTTTTGATTATGATAACATTGATGAAATATTATGATCCATATCCCATGAAAAGTATTATATTTTCTTCACTTATGGTTATTAATGATTTAATAAAATATTTTAACAATTTATTACACTCAATTGTATTACATATAGTTAAGAATGTGTTTTTAAGAAATCCAAACATTACATTCACTTTGGTCGGAAATCTATGTCCCTTTAAAATCATGTTCTCCATAAATTTTTTCCAAGGGTATTCTAATATTATCCTATGATCATTAAAATAAATTTTTACCATTTTTCTTTTCCAATAAATTTCAAATGAATATAAATTCCCCTTTAAAAATTAGGAATTTTTCTAACCTTTTTTATCCAAAGGGATTGTTCTTTTTAAATTGTACAACATATACAAATATATATACCATAAATCCACTAAAAGTTTCATTTCTTGTTTAAAGGTTAATTTTCTTATAAAAATTATTTAAATGATATTTTCTATGAATTTTTTATCATAGAATTTAAAAATTCTTTTATAAGTTTTCAAGGAAAATATATTTCAAAAAAAAATTATGTTTCATTTATAAATTTTCAAGGAAAATAGTTTTCAATATTTTTTCAATCCGCATTTATATGATTTCAAATAATTTTCAAAGAAATGGTTCTTGAAATATTTTCAATATTATTTCATATGTTTTGATGAAAACTTTTTTTCAAATCATTTTAAATCTTTCTTTAAAAATTTTCAATATGTTTTCTAATAGAATTGTTTTTAAAATGTTTTGAAGATTATTTTACAAATGTTCATAGAAAATGGTTTCTAAATCGATTTCAGGTCTTCTTTATAATTTTTCTTTGTATTTTATAAGAAAATTATTTTTAAATTGTTTTATGCATTAAAAATCATTTTTCAAAGAATAAATGTTATTTTCTCCATGAAATATTTTTCAATTACATTACAAAATTATTTTCCATCTAAGCTCACATATATTGATGTTACTCTTGTCCTTTGAGGAGATGGTCTAAAGGTTCCATTCATATATCTTCTGTAAATCGGTTATACATAATTTCATAGAAATGAAACCAATTTCCCATTCACATATTATATGTTTATGAAAAAAGTTTCTCTTTAATGGGATATATGTTTACTAAATCCATTTATCCTTAATGTAAGATATTTTAATCAAACATGTTTCTCTTTAATGGGTATTACATTTATGAAATTTATTTCTCCATAATAAGTTATATGATTATGAAATCTATTTCTATTTCATGGGTTATTCTTTATATGAAGTGGTTACAAAACCTATATCATTTTCCACATGATATAAAATGTATACATTTTTAGGATACACATTTCATTTCATGGGTTATGATATGATTATTCATGATTTTTTGGAACATATATATATGATTTCACAATGAGATGGGTATGACCAATGTCTCCCTCCAAATGATCAGGTAATGATTTATATCTCAAGATATAGCCATGGATGGAATGTGAAACGAACACAGTTCATCATTATAGGGATGGAATAGAAATTGAACTTGGTTGATTAATATAGGTTTGGAATGAGGGGTGAGCTCATTTTAGTACAACAGGGCTAGAATAATGGATGAACTTAGTTCAGTAATGTAGAGCTGGAACAGGGTGTGAACGTAGTTCATTTAAGGAAATTTTCCACTACCATGGTCTTAGAAGTCATTTCTTGACTAATATTGAAATCATTATATATGTGTATGTTTCATCCAAAATTCCGTGTTTTCTCATTATCATATTCGTTCATTTAATATGTTGTTTACTTTTTTCATGATTCATGCCTTATGAACTACCAATCAGTATTCCATTATCATGCATATGGTTGTTGATATATGAGATATGATCTTATATTTTCATGATCATGTTCTCATACCCGTATACTCTTTATTAGGATTATAAATCTCCATTATTTACCCTTAAAGAGTATTTGACCTCACCCCTTTATTCTATTTTCCACCTGGGTTCTAAAGAAATGTTTTATGTACATGTACTAAAAATGTAGATATTTATGAGAAATGAAAAAGGTCATTCACCATGATAAATTATGTTGTTTCCACATTACTAAAGACAATAATCTATTATAGTCTTCATTCATTAGATTTTTTAATGTACTAAATATTCCTCTAAAATGATGTAATATAAATATATGTCATGCTTGGGTTGTTATAGATTTTATCTAAGGAAATGTTTAGTCAACCATTGTAAACTATGCTGAGAACACCATAGTGAGAACCCTATGTATATTTATAAGGATAGGTCTTGGGATGTCAATAAGGATAAGTATATGGAATATTTAATGTTTAGGATATTGTCTTGGTATTTTGGTAAAGGATTGAGTAAATGGTTTATTATCAAAAAATATATATCTACATACTACAAGTGGATGTGGTTTTGGAATATATATTCCATGGGGTAATGACTCTAATAAGAAGTTTTAGTCCTAACATAGGTTCATATGATGGATATGAATATGAAAATTGGATGATATTGATTACCTTGTAACTAATTAAAGACATGTCAACTAGTAGTTTATGCTATCATGGATGAGGTTTAAAACAGTTTTATATTTATTGAATTAAAAATAATACTTTTAATATGGACGAATCCAAGTTTTCAATATGGATTTATGATTAATCATGTTTTTACCATGTTTCAAGAGAATATAGAATGAGGGTATTCACAATATTATAATGTGACTACTTAAAAATACTTTGTGATATTTGGGGAAATCAATGTTAACATGATCATGTCACTACCTTTTTAATTTTTTTGATTTTCATAGGGTTTACAATTCATGAAAATATTATGTTAAATATCAAAGGAAGTATTTATATATTAATAAAATATTAAAAACATTTGATTAAAGGATATTTAGTGATTGATATTATTTCAAGGATGTAAATATTATTTATTTTAGAAAATATATTAGTATGGTTTTAGAAAGGGTTATCATGTATGTTAGGTGACAAAAAATGATATCCATCAAGTTTATTGGTCTAGAACCCATACCCAAATAACAATAATGGTTTCATGCCTACCATTGGCCTATGCAATGTCATGGTTAATGTATAATTATTTTTAATGAATAATTATTTATTATGAAATAGTATTGATAGTTTTTATGTAAATAAATTAATTTATCAACAATGTTTATTTTTTAGAATAGTTATTGATGAATAATTATTAATTTCATTGTTTTAAGGGCCTTAGGATCTGCTAAAATTGTATTTTAACACATGAGACATCTATTTTAATTTCAAAACATCCATTAAATGATATAATAGATGAATTATAAAATGATAAATGTGCATGTAAAGAATGAAATTTTGTTTAAAAAAATATTATGTAAGTATATTTCCATATATTCTTGGTCAATAAATTAATTACTAAACATTAAGATAATGATAAAAATAAATTTCTGTTTTCCTGATACCATAATATTTGTTGAACTAATGGCCTTATAAATCATCCCAAATTTATGAATTTGTGGCCGTAAATTTTTTTTGGTCATTCACTTGTATGTGATTGAGGACCTCAATAATTCCCAATAAATAAAAACATTTTTCTTCTATGTCCAATCTTCACTACGTACCTACAATATCTTATTTGGAAACCTAGTCATATGTTACATTTGGTAATCATTATGGTTCACAATTTTCTTTTTTAATGGATGTTTTAGTTTTCAATTTTTTTATTTTTTCATTATATGAATTAAACATTCAAGTATTTAACCATTTATATCCTAGAATTAGTTTGAAGTTGGAATTAATTTTAAGGGGGTAGATTATAACACAACAATATTTTGAGAATTATTATTTACAAATTAATTTAACTTTTTGGTATTTTACATTTCACCTGACACTTTAAATAGTTATATATATACATATATATATATATATATTAGGACTCTATTTCAATGAATCTATTCACACAATAGTGAATACTCTTGTGCTACATAAAATAAAAACTTTTCTTGTGCTACACGCAATATCGATTTGTCTTGCGCTACCTGTCACACCAACATGGGGTGTGTTAAACACTACATCGTGTTTCTATGAAAAATAATTTTAATATATTTTCAAATCATATAATTATAAATTATTAATTAAATATAGTGATATTTATATTAATTTTGTTTATAAGGGTATTTTTAAATAAAATTTATTAATAAAGAAAGATATAATTATTTTTTAGGTCCTTATATGTTTAAAATTACTATAATCTACACTTCATGTACTTATAAAAAATTAATAAAATAAGTTTTAGACCATTATTGAAATTTAATTTTATAAAATAAATATCATTTTCTAATTTATAATTCTAATATTATCTTAGGGTAAATTTTAGAAATTTTTCTGAGAAATTTCATTTTCAGACGAATAATGTAAAATACTAATTTTTAGCTAAAAACTCCATTTTCATTTATATTATTATTGATATTAAATTATATTTTAATTTTTTTTTATTGTAAAATTAGATCAATAATACATCTATAAATACAATTATGGTCATTATAATCAATTTAACATTGAAATTGATTATAAAAACTTAACACTCTATCGAACTTCTTTCTACTATAAAACCACGTAATTTCATCCCATATACCAGATTAACATTGATCATAATTATTATGCATCATTGAATAGAATTTAAAAAAACTAAATTACACCATTATATTTAGTATAATATTTAGATTCCATTATGATCAATAAAATTTTTGAAAAATAATATTAGAAAAAGTGATTAAAATTAATCCTAGTGATTAAGGTCAATTTTAGTTTAATCACAGACAAAACCATAATATTAGAGGTCCAAATGACCTAGAAACATTCCCAAAACCCATTGGATGTCCATATGTTGGCCATAATCCTTGAGTTATTGAATTTTATTCATTTTTTATGTGTATCGTGATGTAATAACATATATACACCTAACTTGTTTTCAAAAATTCCAAGTAATTCATTTTTCATCCCTATAAAAGTCTAAAAACCCTCACTATTCATAGAAACTATCAAACCATATAGGTTCTTCCAAGATATAACCACTGTACGAACCAAAATACCTCCCTCCCAACTTGAGTGATACAATTGGTAAGAAAGTATTCCATATATGCCTTTTGGCATAAGCAATGGTAGTTTGCCGATAAAGGGGTAAAGGCTTCCCAAAAACTTCTTTCTTTTATTTTTCATATCCACCCCCACATTTCTCATCATTCCATTATTTTATACCAAAACTATTATAGTAAATATACAAGGTTGTTTTGTGATAATAATTCAAACTACTCTTATAATTACCTCTTATAATGGCTGACGAACATACTTTTTATGTTTAAAAAAACTACAACCTCGAAAAATAGAGATTGATAAAAAAATTATTTACCTCCTCTCATGGGGAAACTATACGGTAAAATCTATTTATATGTGACATATATTATATTTGTTATGTATTTAATCATTTTATTTCTTTTTTACATCAAATATCATTTTAATATCAATTTTTTGTTAATATAATTATTTCATTTGAGAAAGTGTGGACTACATCCTCCTCAATACGATTCGATTCATACATACACTACATGGATAGTATTAAGGATGGTGTTAGAGAAGATATATGATATTTGTGATATCATAAACCTAAATTAATAGTTATATATATATATTTATTTAAATTTATATATATTTCTTTTTTTTGTTCTTCCAAGCAGAAAATTAAACAAAAATAGTGTTCATGTGTATATAATTCTTACCGTCTCAATGAATGGTATATTCTGTTTCATACATGTATATTATATAGATTATTATTATACACATGAAATAAAAATTATTTTATTACATGTATCTTATACTTAAATTTATGGGTTTTCACTTATCCATTTTATTATCTTTCATTGATGGGCTATAGGATTAAAAAGTTATCCTAATCGGTTATGTAATTTCATCTCAATTTTTCTTCTTTAAGACTCATGTTTTGTTATGAATTTAAATTCTCTATGATGTATATATAATTCAACTTTAAATGTTAGATCATTAACTTCCAACATTTTTATGATATTTTATTCTTCATTCAATTTAATTTCCCTACATGGATATTATGACCCCAAGTTACCAAGTTATAAGAATTTATTGAGACAATCATATTGATTTTCAATATTGTTTATGTTTATTCTTACTTTGATGAAATATTACAATCTATTTCTCTATAAATTCTAGAATTTTATTCTCTTATAGTTGTTAATTATTTATTCCTATATTGGCACCATTTTCATACTATTTGGTATATAATATAGCTGACAATGGGTTTTTTAAAAATCACTACTTTACCTTCCCTTCAGCCGAAAATCATTGTTGCATTAAAATAATGTTTTCCAAAATGTTTTTATAAGAGTGTTCTATTATTACCCAATAACAATTAAAAGAAATATTTACCCATTTTTACTTCTTCCAATGTTTTTAAAAGATTATTCTTATCGCTTTCTGAGTGAGGAATTTTTCAAACCTTTTTTCATGAAAAAGTAATGATCTTTTTTCGTCATATGACATGAACATATTTGTCCTTCATAAATACATTTTGTCATTTTTTTCATGATTAAAGGACATTTTTTTAATTTTTTTATAATATTTAATTTTAATGAAAATTTTTTCAAAATGTTTTCAGGATTTTTTATTAGTTTTCCAGGAAATATTTTTTTGAGATATTTTAAATAATACTTTATATGATTTCAAGGGAAATGGTTTTCAAACTGATTTCAAGCCTCATTTTTATGTTTTCAAATTATTTTTAAAGTAATTTATTTGATGACATTTTTAATATTCATTATGTTTTTTCAAATTCTATTCATAAAATATTTTTTTATAATGTTTTAAAGATTATTTTATAATTTTTCAAGTACAGATGTTTTCAAAATTATTTCAGTTAATTTTTAAAGGTTTTAAATTATTTTTCAATAAAAATTACTTTTAAATTGATTTATGCCTTCAAAATAACTTTTTCAAAGAAAAAATGTTATTTTCCTCAAGAATATTTTTTCAAAGATAATTTAAAATTATTTTCCATCAAAGAATAAATCCACTGAAGCTACTCATTCCATTTTAGGAAATGATTTAATGGTTCTATTCATATTCTTTATATGAATGTGTTGTTCTTAATGTCATGGTATTTATCAAAATCGTTTCTATTTCACAGGTTATATATTTATGAAATCTATTTCTCTTTTATTATTTATATGTTTATGATATCTATTTCTCTTTAACAGGTTATATATTCATGAAAAATGTTTCACTTTCATATTTAATATGTTTGTGAAATCTATTATTTATTCATGGATTATAGGATTATTAAATCTATTACTCTTTCAGGGGATAATATTTATATGAAACTATTATGAAACATGTTTCTTATTCAACTAATTATGATATGTTTATATGTTTAGGATACCCATTTCATTTCGAGGGTTATGATATGTTTTTTTATTATTTTCTGGATCATGTATGTATGATTTCATTATTATATGGGTGGTCCCTATATCAAACTCTAGTGTATTGGGTAATGATTTATATCTCTTGTGATATAGATGACCGGAATGAGAAATGAACATGGTTAAGTATTATAGAGTATGAATGGGAAATTAACATTTTTTATAAATAAAGTGCTGGAATGAGGGGTGAAATCATTTCAATAATACTAGATAGTAATGATGGGTGAACACGGTACATTAATACATGGTTTGAATGGGGTGTAAACATACTTTAGTAAGGGAAATTTTTCATTAATAGCCTTGTAGGAATTTTTAATTCTAGCCAGGTTACTAAATTTAGTTATTTAAAACACGAATAAAAAAATCACTAGACTACTTGGTAGTATATGAATTTCAAGTCCAAGGTCAATCCCATAGAGTTAGGGTTACATAAAATACTAATTAAATAAAATAAATCTAAACAAATATAGAATTTAATGAAATTGAATCCAATATAGAGAGCATAATATTCACTTAAGAAATCAGTGAATACAATATAAAAATGGTGTTGGGCATAAATGATTCCATATTCTTGAATGATGAGGTATGAAATAATTAATTAGAAATCGTGTTGTTTTTATAATTAGGTTCTATAGAGTAAAATGGTCATTCAGAACACACTACATCCTATGTTATAATTTTTTAATGGCCAAGTAATTCAGATTATAGAGGATGGGTAACCCAAAAACATATATAAATATAGGGAATGGACAATCAAAATGGCTATTCTAAAAGCCTGATCCCTAGATCACTTAAAAATAACGAATTAAATGAACGTAAGAAATGGTCATACTGAGAGAAACAAATAAATAAAAACCAATACCTAACCGCACTCAAAATGGTCATGCAAGAAGATTTAATGAAAAATATATAATTTATGAACTAATATTAAATCAAAGATAAATTGAATTAAAATAAAAAATACCTCAAACATTCAATTCCCCTTCACAATTCATGCACCATCAAAAATAAATTACACACCCATGCTAACTATGAGCAGTTGTAAATAAAGAATAAAATAAAATCCTTCAGAAGTGGTTGGAGTATGTGAGCCTTCATTCCGGTAGGAAATCAGTAGTGGTGCTTAATCCATAATTTATACTAAATATTGAGGCCACAAGACACAATTTACAGGCACAATATCGAATCTTCTCGAGGCCAGTCACAATGTGTAATTGGATTACACTTCCAGCAGTCCATATTTAATATTCCCTCTATGATTTTTTCCCATGTTTCACCATGTCACATTTATTTTTCAATACATATCTGATTATATAACGTGCAAATGAGTTTCACATCATATAATCCCTTGAATTTAAGTCACCATGAATATTGGAAAAATTGTATAAAAATCTTCTCCTAAAAAATTTCATGTCATGTATTGGGTTTAAACAACGTGTAGTTGGGTTTCACAGATTGAATGGAAGTCATGGATTTTTCATTTAGTGGTTATTTACATAAAAAATTCTTGAGTCGTAAATGGGTAACAAATAATTTAATATCTTCTTCTCTAGTTTTCAAACTTCAATATTTCTTCAATATTCTAGTGTCATTCTATTTCTCTTCACTCATGGTGTGAGGTGTATTTAAGCTCATATTTCCACCTCTTTTTATTCCATTTTCAAAAATTCATTATATTCATCCATAAAACATAAAACAACTCATTTCATTCCAAAATTATAAAGACTATTCATTTTAAAATCAAAAAATTCATTAAATTACAATAAAAAATATGCAGAAAATACACTTATCATCCATTAAGATGGTCTCATATGAAATGCCTTGACTACTATGGAAATCATTATTTATGATTATGTGTTTTCCAAAATTCCATGTTTTATTCCAATAATATTCCTTCAGGGATTATGTTATTTATTTCCTTAATATTCATTATTTATGTAATTATATCCATTATTCTATGATTCATGTATATGATCTTTGATATGCATGGTATGATATTCTAATTTCATGATTATATTCTCATACCCTTAAGCCCATGATTATGATTACAAGTCTCCATTTTTTATGCTTAATTTTCATTTGAGATCACCCATTTATTATGTTTCCTTTTCCAGGTTAGAAATAATGGTTTTAATTAGAAGTACTAATGTTTGAGATCTTTATGGGAGGTGTTGAAGAGATTTCATCGGGATAGAAGATTTTGTTTCCTTGTTTCCAATGACACTAAACTATTACATTCCTCATGAATTTATTTTTGTAATGTAGTGAATATTCTTCGAAAATGATGATATATCCAAATATCTCAATATTGGATAACTTTTTAAATTTTTTTATTTATATTTTTAAAATTCCTTGTAATGAATAGTTTCAAAATTGACAGTAATGATATTTTATCAAAAAAATAATAATTAGCTTACATAAAACACCTAAAACATCTTTAAAAAATAATTATAACATATTCTAAAATTATATAAATTTTTCATTTATGATCTTGTTGACATTAAATAAGTAAATATTAAATCCTTTTAAAATTAAATAATTTGTTCGCAAAGTTAAAATTAAAATAAGTTTGCTAAGTGTTATTTTAAATGATAAAGATTTAAATAATACTAAAACTTATCTAAAAATTATTGGTTAATGTGACTATATCCTTACCTTTTTTTATCATTTAGTACATGTTATTTTTTAGTTATTTTTATTTATATTTTATTTATTTAAAATTAACATTCTGACAATATCCAAATTCTCTATTCACCATTATTTTAAAAGGGAACCTCTTACATCACTTCCTCTTATCACAATGATATTTCAAGCTCATTTTTTATTTTTATAATTTCTATTCTAAAATTTCATAGCCACATTATAGAGGTTCTGGTCTCCATAAAAAACAAACCCTAGTGTCTCTATGTGTAGATCTAAATAATGTTCTCCAAAGAAGTGGTAATTGTCTATACTGACTCTTTCAATATTAATTATTATTCTACATCCTACTCATATGTATTTTAAATGTTAAATTAATAACCTAAATTTCACTTATATTATTATATTTCACTCTTAATATGTATTATAAAAAATCCACTTTTTATCCACTCTATAAAAAAATCATTGTGCATGTGTTTGTGCGGCATAATGTCTCCTCGCCATGGTGTAATCTATTTTTCATCAAAACATCACATAAATGGGTATAATTATTGAATATATATATGTGATAATTATAACATGATATTTATTTTCTAAAAAATATCATCCACTTCATTCACAGTTCACCCTTATGGAAATGATACCATTGTTCTTGTGCACATACAGTTTACTATCTCCACGAGGTGATGTGAATCATTTTCCATGATCACCATTCAATAATTCTTATATAAATGTATAAAGAAAATAAATATGACATATTTTTCCTTAATATAGTATGGGATATGAAATAACTATATTCATTTCAAAATAACTGGGACTTATACAACAAAACATGCATAGGAAAAAGATGCAATTAACACCCATAAAAAGGGTAATAATGAAATTTCATTAAAAAATTTGAGATAAAAAGAAATAATAATTTCATTTATGATATCATAAATATGAATATGGTCCATGTATAAATTAATAATAATACATATACCATTATATCATATATTCATATATTGTTGAATGAAATCATAACTATGGTATGAGTTAATTTCACCATTTCATTTTTTTGGGATTGTTTATACATAAGTATCTAGTGGAAAATATTTATATTCCATAATTATGGTTCTTACAAAAATTCAAAAATATGATTCAAATTATTATAATATTTATAAACTCTTTTTTTCACTTCTGATAACATTTTTTAAAAAGTCAGAAAGGGGTATTTATATAATTTTCCAAACGAGGTTCTTTTTGACTTTTCGTACAAATATACCAAAGGGATTATTTTTTAACTTGTATGAACGGATTTAATATATTGAATTTGATAAAACCTTACTTCCTTGAATCATTCCTTACAATCTAATAGGTTTATTTCTCAATTAATTGTTATCCGTTAGAAATTTCATATAAGAATGAATATTTTCCTAAAAAATTATTTCTTATCATCTATATAGATTATTTTCCATTAAAAATACAATTATTTGATGTTACATATGCATTTCCATGTATTATTTTCAACAATACTATCATTATTCCGTTTTTTATTGTTTTATATAAATTAATTCATGATATTTAAGAAACATGTTTCATTCCCATGGATTATTCAAAGATGAAATTTTATAAAACCCATTTCTGTCCTTGGGTTATGATATGTTAATTGGATTATTTTCATAAGGAACTGATATGTATGGTTTTTATTATGTGATTGGTGGGACCTATATCTATTTCCAATAATTTTTTTAAAGATTTATATATCGTTATATTGATAAGAGTTTAATGCCAAGTGAAACTAGTTCATTGATACAAGACAGGAATAAGAGTAAGCTCAATTAAGTTAGGGATATTGATTGTAATGATGGTCCTATAATTGAGCCTTCACTCATATTAAAATGATTTTTTATTATTATGTGCATGACCTAATTTCATTTATTATGTCTTGTTACTTTTATTTTTATTCTCCATAATTCATATCTTATAAAAAAACAATATTTTTTCCAAAACTCAATATCATGATCCTTGATATACATGATATAATTTTCAAATGTTATTTATATGTTCTTAGCCTATATGATTGTGATGTATCCCTTGATTTCCCTTTCAATGAATCCATCCTCAACCTTTTTGGTGTTTCATTTCCCCTGGACATAAAGAAATTTATTAAGTCAGATTGGTAAAAAGGCTTTTATTTGTGATGGAATAAGAAGGAGACAATTTAGATGTTTTATAAATCAGATTATTATTTTCTACATTTTAGAAGATACTAAAACTATACATTTATCCTATTATTTTTTATTATGTAATGAATATTCCTCTATTTATATGTAATATATATTTATGTAAATTATGGGTTGTTATATCCATAGTACCTTGTCTTTGTTCAAGCCATACTGATTGAGAAGAAGCTATGATGTAATACATGCAAATAACCCATGGAGGAGAAGGGTACACCAAAGCCGTAAAATGATATTAAAGGACTATGACATATGGAATACTAATTAAACCATAATATATGAGGTTCTGATGTGTTCAAAATCCCAAACATATTTTTTATCCATATATAACTAACATGACACTAGAGTTTTAAGCAAAAAAATCCATGTTAGGACCTTTCTATCTAAGAAGGAAATTCTCAATACTCTTTAAATCAAGGTATATAATACTATTTTAGAAGAACCCCATGTGGATATAAATGAATACCCACTAAGGAAAAATAGTTTGTGGTGGTGGGAGAGTAAATTTTTAGATATTGATGACAGTGATACACCCCTCAGTATATTTCAATAGATAGAGTAATTATAGTCTTTAAATATAAAAATACAACTATAATGAAAAGAATTCAATAGAGGGAGAACCCAGAATAAGATTTCAAACTAAATAGAATTGGTTCCACTATTAAAATTGGAGGAAATTATATGACCTCTATTCGAAATACGATGTTAGAGTGGATGATAAAGGATCTTGGTCAACTATTTTATTCATAATTTTGGAATTTTGTTTTATTTTATTATGTATGATGTGTAATTTGAATTAATATTTTAGTAAACAATTATGTTCATTTACCCTTTTAATGTTATTTAATTATATAAATAACTCTTATCCTCTACCCTTAACACAAAATTCAATCATATTATTTGTGTGATTAATTATAGATTTCTACATTCTTAAAGGGAGAGTATATTTTGATAAAAATTATGAGTACATAATTAAAATTAAAATCATTTTGAACCAAAAAAATCATATCCTTTAAATTAACATAGAAATTACTAATATTTAAAGGGTGTACCACGAGATCTTAGTTGGAAGGGGAGAGAGTGAGCTAACCTTAACAAATCCTTCTATAAACGGACAGTGTCTATGAATTATAATTGGTTTTATATAACCATGAGAGAGAGAGAGAGAGATTCCAACCAATTTAGATAAATCTATTCAAGGAAGAAAATTAAAAGATGATACTCAGTAAATCTCATGGTTAATATTCTAAATAAAAACTCATATTGAATATCAACCCACATCCCTTTATCCTTTCATTATTCATTTTTAGTTAGTCCAATCAATACTCACAATTTGTATAGATTAATTTTTTTTTAAAATTGTGAAAAAATGATGATTCTATTGAATAATTATAACAAATTTCCTCATGGGATATATATAGTGTTGTCAATATTCTTCCCTTTAACAGTTATTATATATAGTGATGGTAATTTTATTATTTCTGAACATTCCCACAAGAAATAGTTACACTCTTGGATAATGTTAAATTTAATTACCTTTCCATGGACTATAAATATATACAATTTAAGAGTTATACAACACTTTTACCAAAACCATTATATTTACTATTATTTGTTTCAGTTTATCTTTATTATATTTATCTGTATACCCAGGGTGTTTTTTCTTTTTTGATTTATGATCATGAAACTTGAAACCACACATCCAATTGGAAAATCAATTTTGAAGCTTCTTATAATGGATTTAATAGTATAATGGACATTCTATAGGTAATGATGGGAACATAAAGTAAAATTGATATAACCACAACCATATTGAATTAAATAAAAACCCCTCCAAATCATGGAAATCCACCTCAAATAAGGGATTTTACATCAAGAAATAATGGTAAAATAATATGAGGAAGAAGATGATAAAACCATGTGTAATCCCACATTACTGATCAATTTTACATGGAAATTTATTTGGAGTAAATATCAATGGTAATTCATGTATATGATGTCTATTTTTTCATTTTCATGTTGGCACCTTCATTTTTTATATGACGGAAGAAGAAAAATAATAGGACGATGAACACTATCCTATAGAAATAAAAGACCAAACAAAGGATGTAAAATATGGGGTAACTAAAATTTATAATTTTACAATAGATTACATCGAAGAGAATCGCCATAAATATGGAGAAGTAATACAGGCTTCTGGAAATGCCTAGTTTAGTATATAATTTGAAAATGTAGAATCCACACTATGAAGAACCAGAGTAGTGGTACCCTATTTATGATGACAATGATTATTTATTACAAATAGTGGGGATATCCATTTTTTAACCTCCTCAATAAAAACAAAATGATGATTTGAGAAGTAATAAAAGTATAAGAGCTACAATATACATCTGTAAACTAAAGAAATTCATTCAATATGAGATGGTTGGATATATAACATATTCAAATTACATGATTCAAGAGGAATGGTCAAGATTATTGACATTAATAAAATTTAATTTTATGAGGTAACCCTATTTTTATTTATATGATTTTTTATGTTATAATTTCTTTTTAAAAGTAGTAAATCATCACGCAAAATTTTTGAACATTAATTTAAAATGGACATCATGATCCTTATTTTTTACTTCATTTTTTAGGTTCATGATTCTTTTGGGAACAAAGAAAATCATACAAGCAGCAAGAGTAAAATATCATCAATTGATCAAGGAGATAAATATTTAAATTTTAATATTCACTATTTCTTGTCGAATTATCCAAAATATATTTACTAAGTTTAAATTGGAAAAATAATTCCCACAAATTGATTTGTGCATTATTTTTATGAATAATACATAGAATATTTAAATACCCTGACATTCTACATTTATATTTTGAGATTGATATATTTGGACTTGTGATACGACAAATTAGGATAAGTGATGAGAAATAAATTAATTTTAAATCAATGAGTTGTTTTCTCTTTATATAAACATGTTACTAAAAATTCCATTTCATCCTTTTTTATTTTATTTTTAGAAGTTCTTGTTGATTAGTTTATTGTTATGTAAAATTACATGAATTATTTTCTTCAAATTATATTCATGTATTTATACGTAGTTTCTCAGAAATATTATTTCTACCATTCTATGTAAATTTCTTGACATAAAATGGGAAATGTCACCTTCTAATATTTTATTTTGAACATGTCCAAATAATGATTTTAAAATTCACTATAATAATGATTCATGAATATTTATTTTATTGAGACACCTTCATTGAGACCTACTATAAATTTATCCCCCAATTATCCCTTTGAGACCATGAATTGAGTTTAATAGGAATAGACACATATCAAGATGATTTATTCATTCCTACCTATTCTATAATGTTTTTCATGATGTTCAATGCCTAAGTGTGCGTAAAATGGATTTCTTGGGAAAATGGATTTTCTTCTATGAGAGAATAATTTGTAGGTGTCTCATTAAATTTTCCGAAGAAGGTTCATGTAACACTTCACTAGTTTTATTTGTTCACCCATATATAAATGATGATAATAAACAAAAAATGAGTTATAGTGTGTAAAAAATATCATTCAATGACAAATTATTTTTATCATTTGGGGGTCGAGTAATGGATGTGAAATTTTTTTTATCTCAATTCATTGAAAAAATTAAAAAGTCAAAAAAAAATTAGGTTTGACAAATTTGTTGGGAATATTTTGATCATGGCCTTACTTTTTCTTCAGATTTATTGGGGAATAATTAAAAATTTTAAGAAGATAATTCCATTGGATTTACTATGTCTATCTTTCTTGACACGTAGGTATTAGCCTACATTTTATAATAATTTTTATATAATAAGTTCCCACCATCATTTAACCATAGAATCATTTTAACCAATTCTTCAAATTCATCTTGATTTTAGTGATATTTGTATATAATAACTGGATAAAGTATATACCTTTTTAATTCATGTGTTTGGTACATGTACTTATGGAATGTGGAAATATATATATTAATTTTACCATGAGTGATGAGAGAAGAAAAAATTATGATGTAAATCATGATTGACATGTAAGTAATGATAAGTTAATATACATGAATAGAAGAGATGTAAATCCCCATTATTTTTTAATTGGAATTTATAATAAATTATATCTAGTGACAAATAAAAATCACCTAAATTATGTGACAATTTAAAATTCCTTTTTCTGATTTAGACATTCTTTTTTTACATTGTTTTTTAATTTCAAATATTGGTGGAATATAAATGTCCTCTTCAAATATTAGTTGATATTTATGTTTGAGTAAAAGTATGGGTTAATTTTGTGGGATTTTATGAGTTCATTTAATGGATATAATTTCAAAAGAAACATATGTTAAATTTATTATGGTTCAAATTAATAATAGATATAGATTAATTGAAACCAATCATTTTTTGTTATCGATATATTTTAATATCATGTCTGAAAAAAATGAATGCATGTTTTGTTTTTTATATTTTTTCTAAGTATATGTATGTGTCTAGTGTGATGGAATGATAAAGGGGGAATAGGTTTACCCAAAAAAATTCCATACTAGGCTATCCATCAATAAAGACAATGAAAGACACTTATCCGACCAAAAGGGATCATTGGGCAAGCCCAAACTCAGAAAGGATCGCAAGGGTGGAATTTAGGGAGCATAATTAGAATGGGTATATGCAAATGATCACAATAATGCACTAACATGTAATTAATTGTTCCATAAATTGTCTAGAAGAGAGTTTCAACAGCACTGGGAGGTGAATATTGGTATAGGGGGTGCTTTGGCCCCCATCCAACTTAATGTGATGTTATGGTGATGTGATTACTTACTAAGAAGAGGAAATACCTCCTATTATTTTATTAGTGTGTTGTTCACAACATGGTTACTATTCACTTAAATAAATGACATCCTAAGATCCTAGGTCTGCATTATCATTCTCACTTATTTCATCCACCTTCTATAAATGCCAATATAATATTGGCCACCAAGAACCACCCTATCAACCTTGAATATGCTGCAAAAACATAATTTGCCTTACAAAATAATTACATATACATGATGTGGAGCTCAGGTAACAACTACTAATTCAATGTCCACTATGTTGTAGCCAAGGTTGGGCACCGTAATTACCATTGGAGGTGAAACTAGGAGTTCATGCACTACACTATAGAATCGCTATTGCGAATAATGTCTGTTGTCATCCCAAAAGATGGTAATAAGACAATGTGGGCATTGTTAATTGAAAACAACATAGCTAATTAGATTGAAAAGATGTCTTCACACAGTACATTCACTATGCTCATGAAGGAGAAAGAAAAACTACATCCATAAAATTAAATAATTGGGTTCAACTAAAATTAATTCTACCAAATAGTAGTACATGATGTAAGGAATATTTCAAAATAACAAACTTCAAATGTTATCCCTAGATTATAGTCTACCCCCATGAATTTTAAACAACATTAGGTATGTGGGGACCTCCCCAATAAAAGAAGATTTTTTTAGAAAGTCCAAGAAACGAGGAAGGCCATTATATTTTAAGGAAAACATGCATGGATATAATTTAAGACCTGGTAATGAAAATTAAATCATACAGTGGGAGAATAATTTTTTGTTTTTTAAGAGATAAAATACCCTTGCGATGTAACATCTCTAAATTCTAATGTAAGAATATTGTAATTAATATTGTGAATTATACGCATCACCAAGAATGTAGGAGAATATAATACCACAAAAAATTAAATATATTTACAATTATAAATAAACTAAATATAGTGTAGTTATTTAATCTGCATGATATAGAATAAACTTGTATTTACACAATAATGTTTTTTTTACTGGTTTATGTTATATGAAAAATCTAGTTTTACTGAACAATAATATATTATTAAAATATTATTTTTAAATATAGTAGGATATAAACTAGTAGTTAATTTTGTAGTTACGAAGATAATCAACTAAAAATTGAAAATCTATATTTGATTCCTTTCTCACCAATTAATTATAAAATAATATAGAATCCAAATGAATATGATATAAATGTTTTTTTTCAAAACTATTTTTATACACCCAATGGTGTTTTACCATAATAAATTATATTAATTAAAATTAATAGACTATTTTAATAAAATATATATGTTATATATCCAAAAAAATATTTTTACACTCATCCAATATTTTTTATAGGAATAAGATAAAAAAAACCCATTATTAGGCATAAAATTCAATATTTTTGTTAAAGAAATTTTGATGTTATTTAATAGAGAAACAGTTTTAAAAATAATCTTTTTCTTTATATAAATCTAATATGTAAAAATAAATTTAATAATTTTAATTAAAACCTAAAATTTAGGTCAGGTGGAATTTTTACATATTTTTTGTGATGTTTATTTTTATAATGATCAGTGAGAAATAAAAAATTTTAATTCAATATTTCATCTTTGTCTTAAATTTTTATTGGAATAAAAATTATATTTTAACATTACTTTAATGATTAATAATATTAATTTTTTATGAATTAATAAAATTTAGTTCATTTGATTCAATTTCACTTTAAAATTGTATATAAAAACTTATAAAACATTTGACAATTATTACATTAAAAACGGTATTATTGTCTTGTACATGAGATTAAATTTAAATTAATTTCGTTTAATTTATTTTAATATCAAAAAATGAATTAGATATTTTTAATGATGATAATTTATAATTTCAAATAAGTTCATTTAATGGTTTTTCTAAATTGATTATTGAATGTGATTAAAATTAATTACATCAATTAAGAGATAAATTATCCTAATAGGGGAACCCCCTTTATCTTATGGGGAAAATGGCTTAGAAACCTATCAACATTCCATTTTCAGACCATATTTTGAACAGATACTCACTTTTATCTACTTTTTAACATTATTTTAACACTATAAATTGTAAAAACATTGTTGGAATTCCCTTTACCAAAATTTACAATAGTGTTAGTCCACCACCACTATAAAATGGCCTCCCCTCCTCCCACTTCTTCACAAAACTCAAGAAAAATTGGATTGAATAAGATATACCTATATATATTCTAAAAATAACTATCCTAAACCTTTAAACCTCAACCTTTACAATGATCCATCCAAGGAAGACCTTTGTGGGAAACCAAAAGTAGTTACCCAAAGAATACATAACATATTTCCATAACGTCTTTTGTTTTTTTTCAATTATCCACCACCTAACATATTATTATTTAAAGATTATATAACAATAAATTTAACCTAAATATGCTAATATGATGTGATTTTAATATTTTTACCTAGAAAAACATAAACACCAATCTAATTGGCATCAAACTTACTAATTATGCGTACAACAAACTACTGCTTCACAAAATGAAGATATTCATTTTATCGTTATCACTAATCATGCTGGGAATTACTATGTATGCTCTGTTAATATATTATATATATGATATTTATAATTTATTTATTCTTTTTTTTATATAAAACATACATTTATACTTTTCATATTTTGAGAATATGCTAACATCATTTAAGTAAGTGTAGGCTACCAACTGCTCAAAGTGATGTGATTCATTCAAATTATACATGTAATGTTTAAGAGATGGTTTTATTAAATCTATGTGAAATATATGAAATAAATATGATACATTAATTATAAAATAACTAAATATATTTTAATTTTTTTTGTTTTAATTTGAAAGTGAAATGAATGTATTGTCCATGCGTACATACGGCCTATATTCTCCCTAAACGGTGCATTTTGTTTCCAATCTTAATATGTTAGGACTTATTATCAATAAATATATATTGGATATATATTGTATTTAAATTATGGAATAAATTCTATAGATTATGGGAAAATGATATTATTAATAAGGACAACATGTAAAAAGTGATAATATGGGTGAAAAACTATTAATTAATCTCCTAAAATAGTGGATATAATAAATGATTACTAAAAACATATGTATAAAGATATTATAAGAAGTTGATATATGATGTTGTAAGCATTAATATTGTTCCTGAATATGTTAGTTACACTCTTAATACATGTATACACTAGTTTAATGGATGATCACCCAAAATAAAATTCTAGGTAATGGTCTTTTTCTCAATTTATATTCCATTGAGACTTATTATAATGCATCAATTCTATTTAATGAAGTCTATATATTACCCCATGACATGTTATATCATTTATAACCAGATTATATTGATATTATAAGTTTAATTTCAGGTTATTCCTTCAATGTGATTATGATTTCAAATTTTTCAATGTGGTATGTGACTCATTGGAATGTTTATATATTATTTTCCACAAGGATGTGTTGAACAATTACCATTTAAATCTAACATTATTTTGAGATTGTTAACTATCTCTTCAAACAATCACTTCATTTTGATAATTATTATTTTTCATTATATTTATCTTGAATATCCATATTCTCATGTAATGTATATTATTGTTTCTTAAACCGTATACCATTTTTTATATAGTGTTTACTATGACTATTATTTGATTAATTGGGAACTTATTGAAAAATTTATATCTTTTAATCAATATGAATATTTGATAAATTACATTATTCGATACATTATTTCATATATGTGTAATTATATGGATAGGTATGACATAGGTGTGTCTCATTTATAGATAGCCCCTCAAGGCATCAGTAGTCTCATGAAACGAATCACTTGGCCAAATCCGATTGGTTTTAACCCAATATGATGAGATATATTTACAATAAAGGTTAAATGTTCCTGGAAAACAAACCATCCAATAATTAAACATTTTCAAAATTTATATATATTTATTCTTACTTGATGAGATTTTCCATCGATGTATCTGTAGATAAATGTTTTTCTAAGTTTATAGATTGAATGGCCTATGTTCTTAGTTATTTACACTACAATGTTCATTTAATCTCATTTATTCATTAGTGATTTAGTTGGACATACCCTTACTATGAATTTGAGCTCACCATTGTGTTGTTTCCTCTCCCTAGGTCATGAATAATAATTCTTTAAATGTGTTTCATGGGAGGATTTTATATCATTTTATTGTGTATCATTTCTTGTTTTCTATTTCCCAATATAAAATGGGTTCTATGTTTGTAATGTGGCTTTCCAAAAATATATAAATAATTGGTCCATTATTATTTTATTCCATGTAATGATTCTGTTATAATAAAATAATGCAATGGCATTGGGCTTCTAGGGTCGAGGTATTACAGTTTGATTTATATGAAGTTTAGTAGAAAATATGGAAACTAGATTTATAAAACATTGATTAAGGAACATAAAACTAATAGGGATATTGATTATAATTATAGAATAAGATCCCTGATTTTTTTTAAGGCAGAAATTACGTGGGTATTTCAAGAAATAATTATTAGTCCAGATACTATAAGTGGAAGGAGATCTAGATTCGTTGTACCTATGAGTAACAACTCTGACATGGTTGGTCATGGGTTACTCGGGGTAACATGGTACACGACAATAGGCGTTACAATACACCTATTTCTACGCTCTTTAGAGAATTCTTAATATAATCAAATTTTTGTAGAAAACAATTACAAATGATTCTAAAGTATATAAATCCCAAAATAATCCCTAATTATTTTTATGAGATTAGTTATGTTAAATATTTTCAATTAATGATTTATGTTTCACTATTTTAGAGAATATACATTAAGTTACATGATGTTACAATGTAATCCCGTATATATCATTATTTAGAAATGGTGATTAGAAGGAAGAATCATATCATTAATTTTTGAGAATGTAGAGATTTCCCATCTGAGGATACCAATACACTTGGTATTGGAATCGATAATGTTATAGAAATACTTTGAAAGCGTAATCAGGATATGAAATATAACCTTTCTCGGATGGAGCAACCAATTCCACAATAAGATTACCCAATATAGTATTTCATTATGTGGTGGTGTCCCCCATCAATTAGAAGTTCTACTAATACAATGGTGGTTGATCAATGGATTGATTCATTGGATGATATATTCATGGAATTTGGATGTGGTGAAAATTAAAAGGTTACACTTTTGTTTATATTGTCCAAATGGAAATGTGGATTAGCGGTGGTGGTTGATCTTGAATACTAGGTAGTAAGAAAAAAATAGAAACCATGGACTAGATAACCCTTATAGTAACAATCTCGTATAAATAATTTCATTATGATTAGAAATGAGATGAAGTAAATGTTCCATCATTTAATGAAAAGGGAGGAAGACACATTTGTGGAATATGAATCTAGCATTACATGGTAGCAATGGTATGATATAGATTTCATAAGAAACACAGAGTGAAAGGTTGACTACTACTTTGATGTTCTTAAGTGTTGTCTCTTATGGGAAATGGTATATCAAAATTCTTCAACATATGGTGAAATATTTTTATCTTCCATCACCTTGTAGATGGGATTTATAGAATCAATATATTAAAAGGAAACCTAGAAAAGAAGAGACCAATTTAGAACTATGAAAAATGGAATAATCCCAAGACGAATATGGGAAATAATTATCTTACCTCATGTGATAACAATGGAAAGATTCACTCTAGTGAATGCATAAAAAGAGTTGAAGTTTGTTATAAGTGTAGAGAAAAGTATCACCGGGAAAAAGAAAGTATTGTGATGAATCAAAATTCTATAACTCTATGTTTTTACTAAAAAGAGATAGGGAACTACACAAACAAAATCCCAAAGTGACAAGGGAATATAACTATAGAGAAGATATGGGATCATTGTCAAGAATATTATATTAGCACAAATAATGTCAGATAATTATTGTACTTTTGTATTGGGATCTATAAAATATGTTATAAAATAATTTATAACATTCTAATCATAAGATTTATAAAATATATATGGTTTTGTTGCAATTATTTTTATTAAGGATTTGATATCATATATTGAATGGTGCCAGGAAAATTTATTTATTTAATGTTATTACTAAACATGAGGTTGAGGTAACTATAACCCTTAATATTATCTTAATGTTAAGATATAGATGTCTGTATGATGAAATTATTGTTTCGGGAAATGTAAATCGGATTAGTGCAGACTAACATGAAAGTGATAAATGATTTATTAAAGTTATTTACAGTATCATTGATGGAGTTTACATTATTTTTCGATTTATGGAATCATACCAATAATCTATGTTATATTTAAGTAGTAAGAATCATGAATTATTTAGATAAGGATTAATGGGAATTCATGTTTTTACCATATTCACATGTTTTTTTGTGAAAATTGAAAGTCACATCATGTTATTTGATAAGTTTATTTTTTAAATTTAGTGCTCTTCCATCTAAATTTATGGATCATAAAATTTTAGAAAACATATCCATTTATGAAATTGTTTATGTGGATCTTTGGATTAGATTTTAGAGGTTAATGTGCTACATCACCTTATGAACCAACATATGCTGAGAAATGAATTACAAGTAGTTCAATTCATAAAAAAGGATATGATAATGTCTATGAAATAGAAGTATATACTGACATATATTCTTATAGAGTGAAGTTATTCTTCATCTATAAAAAATGGTCAAAAAAATGTTGCCCTGTTATCATCATTTTATATCTTATCAATTACCATTATTAACAAATCATTTTTTTGGTTTTGTGGTAACAAATTTTATCTCACATGTTCTCTAAAACACTCTATCATAACATTATTTTTATATTTTTCTTTTTTATCATTGTTTCAATTTCCCACCAATGTTATCGTACTAGGGAACCTCGTTACAAAACCATTGTAGTTTCATTTATCTCTAATAAAGAAGAGGTGTTATTAACCCTATTCATGATATTAGTTTTTCCACAATAGTTAACTTTCAAATATCAATTCCTCAATTACAAATATCAATTTTAAATCATGACTACATGGTTTAATTAAGGGGATGAGAATATAAAAACCCAAAATGTTTAAACTAATATCATTGTATTTGATAGTGTGTGTCACATGAATCACCAACTGAATAAGGGAATATAATACCACAAGACATTAAAATATATTTAATATTTTAAATAAATTAAATCTATGATATATCTTTCAAATCATTTGATATAGAGTTTGTGTGCATCGGAAGCGACAACGAGTTTATTCAACAGCTTGTGTTACACTGAAGACTGAGTTTTACTAAACAATAACATATTATTAAAAAATTATTATTTCATATAATAAGTTGTAAAATATCTATTAAATTAGATTTTCTGAATATTATTAACTAAATTGAGAAAATATATATTTTAATTCTTTAGTTACCAATTAATTTTAAATTAAAACAGAAAAAAATGAATATAATATAATTTTTTTTATAAAAAAACATATTTTTATACAGAGAGTTGTGTTTTAACATAATAAATTAAATAAATTATTATATGTGGATGATTTTAATGAAACATATTTTATATTTTCAAAAAAATATTTCAAAACTCTTCCAATATATTTGATAGGCATAAGATTAAAACAACCCCAATTTTACATGTAAAATACTATATTTTAACTACGTCACTTTTACCTCCTTTTAATGATGAACCTATTTTAAATAAAAAATTTTCACTATTATAAATATTATATGTTAAAAGGAACTTAATATTTGAAATAGTAACATAAAAAATATGTTACGATTAATTTTTTGTATTTTCAAGGGAGTTTTCATTATGAATAGTAAAAAATAATGAATATTAATTCAAATCTGATTTCACATCTAATATATTTTTAATGTAATATTATATATTTAAATTTATTTAAGGTTTATTTAGAATAATATTTTATAAATTAATAAAATTTATGTCAGTTCAATCAATCTCACTCTGAAATTGCATATGAAAACATAGTATGCTTTAGAAAATTTTTATTTTAAAACCCAACAATGTCCGCGCATCTGTAGGATTATATTTAAATTCATTTCTGTCACTTATGGGTTTTGATTTTTGAAAAATGGATTCTATATTTTTTATAAGAATAATATATAATTTATAATACTTTTAGCTTAATTTTTTACCAAAAAGTGTAGTGAATGTGATTACAATAAATTTCATTGATTAAGAGAAAAATTAGCTCAATAAGGAATAAAACATGTAAAAATATCAATATATGGACATATTTATAACCTATAACCCATTTTGTCAACATTTTTATATTGTTGGATCCACATTTATATATTAAAACGTTGGTGGAATTCCCTTTTCCAAAATTTACAAGAGGGTCCCTCCGCGTCCTCTATAAAAAGCCCCTCTCACCTCCCTCATCCTCACGCTGCTCAAGAATCTTTTTCTCAACCCTGTTCTTCCCAATAAGATCTTAAAAATACCTCTCATTATCCTATATTTCTCATCATGGTCATAAATCACTCCATGTAATATGTTTCATTATAACTAGATGGAGTTACCCAAGAATAGGTAACATATTTTCTCAAGCCCTTTATATTTGTTTCAATTATCCACCCCCTCAACTATTCTTAATCCATTATTATATAAAAACACATATATCATAAATATTCTTAGCTTCTTTATATTAAGTTTTATAAATACAATTAAAAATACTTCTATCAAATAGGTAAAGAACATACCATTTTTTTGTTTAGTTAACCATCACCTCACAAAAAAAGCTATTCAATCTTCCTTTACCTCCTATCATAAAGGAAATTATGATGGGAATTTGATTTATATATGGTATATATAATAATTGTAATTTATTTATTATTCGGTAATTTTTATATATAACATACCATTATTCTTTCCATAGTGTGAGAATATGATATCATTATTTTTAGATTTATAGACTACAGCCCCTCAAAGTGATGTGATTCTTTCACATTATACATAGAATGTATAAAATATGGTTTTATTAAAAATTTCTGAAATACATGACCTAAATATAATACTATAATTATAATACACACACACACATATATATATATATATATATATGATCTATCTGTTATTATTTTAATTTTATCAAGAAATGAAATTAATGTTCATTCGTACATACAGCCTACCATCATCATGAATGGTGCATTTCTTTTACCTCTATATATTATGGATTATCCTAAATACATATATAATAGATATGTATGATATTAAAATCACTATTTAATTTATGTATATGATGATACTATGATATAATTAATATGGATAGAAAATAACATTTTAAAACATACTCGACAAACAATGCAGTTAATCACAAGAAATAGTGGATATAATAAAAGATTACTAACAAAAGGATAAAATATATTATAATAATTAATATATGATATTATAAGAATTAATATATTTCATTAATAATTCGTGTATCCCCTTAAAACTCTTATAAAATATGTTAAAGGACGATCACCAAAAAATAAATGTAGTGTAAGGGACCTTGTCTCAATTTACATTCCATCAATACTTATTTATTGTTATTAACTAAATTCAATTTTTTTGTTGTGTATATACATCCCATTAGAAATTTCTATCATTTATATCATTACTCTAATTTTACTTTATGTTTTATTTATTGTTATTCATTCATGGGATTTATGATTTCTATTGTTTCGAAGTGGCTAGGGACACTTCGGTTTGTTTAAATATTATATTCCTCAAGGATGTGTTTAATGACTATCCTTGAAATCTAACTTTCTATTGTGATTGTAATGATTATCTTCAAAAATTAAATTCTTTTTCATGATATTTATTTCTCATTACATTTATCTTGAATTTCAATACTCTCATGTAATATATATTATAATATCCTAAATCGTATATCATTTTACATACGACGTTCCCTTTAAGAGTTATTTAATTAATTGTGAATTTGTGATAAATATATATCTTTTATTAAATATATGTATTTGATAGGGAATATTGATAAATTTATTATTCAATGTATTTGGAATGGTTTGTATAAGAATTAAATGGGTGGTGATCGGTTATAAATAGTCCATCGATGCATTGGTAGTCTCACTAGATGAATCAGTTGGAAATATTAGATGGGTTTTTTACCCATTATATTGTAAAACATCTTGTGAATGGTCTTGATTGTGAATGTAACATATACCATGGAAACATGGAATCCAATAATTAATAATTTTCCCCATTTAGATTCAATTATTATTCATCCATGATATTTTTCATAGTGATATCTATGGAAACATTCTTTTCTCAGTTTATTGATTGAATGGAATGTGTTCTCAGTTATTTACATTCTTGTGTTCTTTTATTCTAATTTTTTAATTATTTATTAAGTTTTACATACCATTACAATGAATTTTAACCCACCCTTATTTTTTGCTCCTTTCTCGAGGTTATGAATAAGAAATTATTGTTTGAGTTTCAAGGATGTAGTTTGTTTAATTTTATTTTTTCTGGAGTCTTATTTAATTTTCAATATATAATATGGGTTCTATGTATGTAATATAGATTTCCTGGACTACTAAAATAATCATCCCTTCCGAATTTAAATCATTTTAATTATGAAAATGTAATAAAATAATTCACCATCTCCATGATTCTTAGTTCGAGGTGTTACATGAGATATTTCAAAAAATATAGGAAATCTTATAAATAAATAAAATATTCTAGTTCTTTGAAAAAGAGTAATGAACGAGAGAACCCAGAATGGTATTATAAACTGATTGAAGGAGTTTAAAATAATAACACAGGAGTAATCCAAAATATCTCATTCTAGAATATGAAGTGGGAATTGAGGATAAAGGATCATCCTGAGTTATGTGTTTCATAATTTTTTAATTTTTTATATTTTATTTTTTATTTTAATCTGAATTCATATTTCAGTATGAAAGTATAGCATTTGTATTCAATTTTATTTATAAGTTTACTTTAAAACAAAATCTATTCACTCTACTTTAACTCATAATTAATTCATACTAATTGAAATATTAATTATTGATAACTATGTTCTCAAGGGAGAGGTGAGTTAGATAAAAAGAAGGATTTCATTAATAATACTAATATCACCTTAAATTAGAAAAAAAACATACTATCTAAATGTATAGTGAAATTGATGAAATATAGAGGAATAACCTTAAGGTTATTTAGGTAAATGGGGGATCTCAATCTTGAATTAAATTCAACATCCATAAATGCATTATCACCATGTATTTTATGGGGGTATAAGAAACCTCGAGGAACAAACCTGCCAATTTAGATTGTTCTAGTTGAGGGTAAAGATAAATACTAGATACTCAATAAGTCTCAATATTAATAATTTAAATTAAATCCCATGTTTTATATAAACTCACTTCCCATAATCCTTTCATTATTTATTTTGATTCATCATAATCAATGATTTTTATTATTTTTTGATAATATTTGTTGTTTAAACGTTGGAAGAAGTCGACACTATTGAATAGTTATAACTCTTTATTTTCATGGTAGAACATATATCATCATTATTCTATGATTTATTAGAAACTATATTTATCTTAGTATAATGATTTTTATTTTAATATACCAAAAATAAGTAATGACACTCTCCAGAAATGTCTGCAGGGAATAAAATCTCAAATAAATTAAAAATCCAATTGGAATATGGTAGGAGATATCTCTTGGAAGGAGAACTTGGAAGTTATGATATTTATAATAATATATCTCTTTTAATACCTCATATAAAACAATATAATAAGTTATCAACCAATTCATAGGGAATAATCATTTTTGGAAACTCTTCTAGGGATGGCCCTATACAATGTAAAAAAGGTGTATAAAAAAGGTTAATGAAAATTCATTGATAGTTATTATTTCCTTGAAATCTATCTTGGAAGAAAAAACATAGATCCAAGATATCCAATACTCTTCACATATTAATGGCGTGGATAAAATCTTCAAAAACATTTATGATCCCAATTTAGGATCTATTACCTTTCGAAATGAAATAGTCATAAAAGTAAAATGAAGTGGCGCTATATTCCTAAATGGTTTTATGTTAAAATAAAAGGATGTTATGTTATTTGATGGACTCCAACAAAACATAATATGCGGAATATAGTAAAATGATGATGGAAATGAAGTGGTATTCTAGAGAAATATTTTATTTTATATTTCTTGAAGAACTAAAGAATAATTTCTAAAGTAGTACAAACCAGAAGAAGATTGTTACATATTAGATATTAGAGTAACTCATGTTACCTATGTTAGAAATAAGAATGTATGTTTTGGGATGTTATATTTTTCTATATGGATAAAAATAACATGAATAAAATTTCAAATGATTTAATTTTTAGTGATTTAAGTCTTCTAAAAAGAGAATGATCCATTGTTTTTTAATCATTTGACAATGGGAAGTTCGATAAAGGAAAACATACAATCATTCAAATGACACTCATTGTACCTCTTTAACAAATAAATTTTAATGTATATAGACCGATGAGGCATCAATATATAAAGGGTGATTAATACATTATCACATTTATTGTTGAATACATAAGAATGATAATTTTTTCATTGATGAGTAGTAAACCAGATTCAATAAAAATGTTCATGTTTTATTGGAGGGAAGTAAAACAAGGATTATGGTGAACGTTACGGAAAATCTAAAAATGGAAATTATTAAAGGTTTTAAATTAAATTATTTCAAATATTATATTTCAATGCATGAAATCATGCATCGATACAATACCTTTACACCACGAAGTATACTTTTTCCATTGATAGGAAAGAATTATGTTCGGTTAAAATGTTATTGAACTTAATTATGGAGTATGAAATATCTAAATTCATAAAGATAAAATCCATATATAATAAGGTACACGGATAGAGTATAATATTACAAACACTAGAATATAGAATTACTCTAAATGAGATGTTGTATAAGAAAACACCAGATTTGAAAAATTGTAATAATCGTGGAAGTTATTTCTTATTTAAAGTAAGATATCCAAACAATGAAAAATTTCACAGAAGATCTAAAGAATTAATCGTTCTAGGTTGTTTGACCAATGAATTCAGATGCATTCTCTTGAAAAAATTATTACAAATAATAGTGTAATCATGTCATATTTATGTGATTGAAAAAAATTTCAATTTATTGTATAAAGAGAATGGTGAGTCCAATAAACTAATAAAAGATTTTAGAAAATGTATATAATAAACTAATGATGTAGAAAGAGTTCACAATACAAATATTGACCTTAATTGTTTCAATGGATCTAGTGATCAAGAAGTCACTACTGTTAATAAATATTTATAGTTTTAGATGTTACACATTCAAGTCAAATCATGTACTCTCATTATAAGTTATAAATAACTAGTTCATACAGGGAAAATGATGAAAATAGAAAATAAAATGGAACATATATCTCAAGGTGAACCTTAGTCACTATCTAAATTATTTTAGAACAAGTAATGGATAATGTCAATGAATAAAAAGTTATATCTAATTAAATAGAAGGAACAGTGGGAACATGTCATGTTACTAGAAGGAAAGAATGTTTTTATAACTAAATGGGAGTTCAAGAATAATATGATTGAAATCTTCAATCTAGAAAAAATATATCAAGGATGGTTTCTAATGTATATTCATATATATATTTTTTTTATTATATAATAAGGTTTCCCCTTTTTATGCTATGATACTATTCAAGTGTATTTTTGTTGTTTTCTCTCATCAGAAATACATGGTGTATCATATAGATATATTTTTCATATTCTTGAATGAAGAATTTAGAAAAAAAAATTATATCAAACAACTTGATGGATTCATAATTGATGATAATATAATTATATTATATATAATAAAAAATAATTTATATCAGTTAAAAAATTAACCTAATTCCAAATGTTATATACATTATTGTAAAGAGAAGATACTAAAATTTTTAAAATGTAAATTTGAAAAAATCATATTTGTGAGGGAGATATGTTTTGACTTTATAATTGAAATTATTAATATTGAACATATAATAATTATTATATAAAACAATCATTTATTTAAAGGGTTCTTAGAAAAATTCAAAAATTATATTAAATTTACAATTTTTCCGAAGATGGAAATCTTTCTGAGGAAATAGATTATATAGAATGAAGGTTATATTTTCCATTTATAGAAAATGTATACAATAGGGCTATTAAATATTTTTGACATGGAAAAAAGTCACCACGACTTCATTTTATTAATTTAAAAATATTAAGAAATTTCTTTCAGGCTTGTTGCTGGGATGATGTGAGATTTCGAGGCACGGTGGTCCATGAATTGATATAATTAAAATATTACATATATTATTATTAAATGTGAAATGATTTCCATTAAAATAGAATATCTCCTCAAAAGAGGAAGAGATAGGAGATCTGATTTTGTGGTTAATTTTGGGAAATGGGGTTAATCCGAGGCTTGACATAGGGTTGGTTTTTTCCAGATGTTCTGCTGAGGCAGATATTGGTAAGTACATTAAGTAAATTAATTAATTTAATTTATCTATTTACTTAATAAACACTATTTAACCCTCCCTCAATAAATATATTTATTGAGGAGGAAGATATTATTATTCATTGATGGATTAACAATGGATAATGAATGATGATCAGATCAAGGTGGATTAAGATGCATTGAACAAATCAAGATTTCTCCATTACAAGAGAGTGCATAATTTTCAAATAAGTAATCTATAGTTGAGTTTAGTCACATTACATTCATTTTCAATCTGTGAATAAAATTTTATTTATGAAATTTATCTTATATTATTGATATTTTATTTGCATAATGTTTTTCATGAGCCTAATTGTCTATTATATTGTTAAGTCAATATTATTATCATTATTGTACATGTTGTCACACCTGGACATACCCGATTATTGTTTTGACCCATAATTATTTTCTAATGATAAATTTACTTTTTTATGTGCTTTATCTCCCACCATTCTTTTCATTATTCACTATTGGACTATTGGGTCACGGTTCATATTTCTAAAGGTGGATTTTTTGGATATCACACCCCCATATTTATAGAAGTTGTGCGCAAAACAGACAAATTGGAAGATCGAGGATGGTTTAGGCTAGATCAAATCTTGTGGGAGATTCTCTGTGGATGCCAGATCTAGAGAGGTATGTGGATCGATTATAAGATGTTTAGAGGGGTTTAAGTAGAGTGAAGGCTTCATTAAAATTAACAAATTCATATTTCCAACAACTAGAGGCTAGGAAACGATTGCTGAGGTTAACACCAACCAATTTCAGGACCTAAAATGGTTGAAATAGAGAAAGAGAGAGAAAACATATCTCAATAATTGTGCAGATAAATTGATTTTATTAAAAAAACTATACAAAATTAAGTCTATTAACACACACCATCTAGACACACTCTATCATAGTGGATAGGGTGACTATAGAGATAGTGATCACAGATTGTGTGGACAATCCCCCAATATATCTGACCCTCCAGAACTGGAAAATATTTGTTCCATATTTACATGAGTATGACACTGTGCAATGTTGAAAACTATGAATCCTTGGAATGTAATGGAATTTACTGTTACATTGGAACCAACAACCACATATTCATGGCCCAACGAAGATGGGAATGGTTAAGAGTGTAAAGGAAGTCCCCATGTGGGTGATACACACTATGTGGGCCCCCATTAAACACAATTTATGGGGGAATGGACTTTGAGCCATATCCAAGTAATAACACATCTAGGGATCAGATTGGTGACACATGCCGTGTAAACCAAATACACATCGAGTACCCCTGACAGAAACATCCACCTTATCTCAGTCCTTTGTCTCGAATCAGTTTTTGTCTCATGATTTTACAATATATAGAATTCTTCCAATTTGAACATGATACTATTTTTCGTAGTCTCTTTTAATATATGATTTTAAATCTTCTTAGCATGAATCATTTTTAAGCCATGCTCAACGATGGATGTGACAAGGAAGTATCAACAAAGAGAGAGGCAAATATTAGTAACCCCTATCATAATAGGGTATTGTTCTAACAAAATCCTTGTATTGGTTTAGTGTAACCCCTATAGTCAGATGGTTCATGTCCTCTACCCACTGAGTTGGACCCACATAACACACAAGGTTTTAGATACTCTATCACTATCTACTGAGTGGAACCACACTAATTCACAATAGTGTGGGACCACTATCGACATCTACTGAGTGGAACCACCAAAAGCACTAGGGTTTGGATCCTCTATCAAAATTTACTAAGTTTCACCCCAATGATTCCCTTGTATAAGGTTCCTCTATCAATATTTACTGAGCATCACACCCTTGACTCAAAATGGAATGGTCATGTATCAATATACTGAATGGAATCCCTTGGTCGTACCAGGTCATGTTCTATGTGTCTATCTACTAAGTGGAATCCACCTAATATACAAGGACATGGGTCCTATTTATATTGTCTATTTCAACCCCTCGGTCTATGGAGTGGTGGCATGGTGAAAGTCCTTATCATGATTTATTCGAAAACACACATGAGGTAGTGGTAATAGATTGTGATACATTGGAGCTATAGGGAGACTTATTATTCTTAACTGGGTAGGGAAATTGGTGTCCCATTCTCTCTCATCTGGGTTTATTTATACAGAGATATATTATTATTTTTTCTTTTCCCTCTTTGTTTGGGATGAGGTGGCATCTTCTATCGTATCTTTTTTTGCTCCTCCTTCACTTTTTGTGGAATCCTATTGGGTATGTACGTACACACCCATGTTTGGGTGATTCCTATATATGTCATGTATTAAGTATATGAATAATATATTTGTTTTTATTTCAATAGGTCATAGGTATAACGGGTTGTATAGACTGCTTAAAATTATTTTTCTTTCTAATAATTAGTTGGGATCTCCCTAATTTCCATTATTCCATATCTTGTTTTGTTGGGAATTAATTTCTAGTTCGTGTGTGTTTTTTCTATCTAAACATTGGTTGTATTATTTTTTTCCTATAATATTTTCCCTATTGGTTTTGAAAGCACGGTATTTCTTAAGATGTTGCGACCTTTTTATTATTACTCTCTAATGTTTCATGGATATGTAAGGGTGTGTTCATATAGGAACACTACCAAAAGTCTTTCCATTTATATTAATCCTTATCAGCGCGTGTATATATCCCCTAGCCTTTTGGAGGTAGGATTGGGGTTATATCCACTATGCCTTATGTCAATCAGGTGGCCACTGGTGGTTCTGGTCATTATATAGTGGTTTCAGAGGATTTCATTCCTTGGAATTGTTTTTGGATTTTTCCCATTATGTGGATTGGTTGGGACTTAAGGAAATAGTTTCAAATCATCTTGAGTGTGTATTTCAAGATAAGGAACCTAGTGTTGGTGTGGCATTAAATGTATCTATACACCCAGACTCCGACTACTAGCTTATCCACTAGCCATATTGAGATACTAGTTATATGGAACAATGTTTCCTGAATCATATAGTTTTGAGTACTTGAAATTTCATTATTAATTTAGTTCCCCATATATATATATATATATTCACATATTATCATTGTATTTATGGAACACATTACAGATTCACCCATAAAGATAGCCACATGGGTTTCTTATTTAGGATCATGATGAAGATATGATGATTATTGATATCAGAGTTTGGGGTATATATTATAAAGATTTTAACCAAATGGGTACATAGAAGTAAATGTGGTTGTGGAGTAGAAGATAGAACTAGTTGGGTAGTTTGAGGATGCATGTAGACTTTTGCGATGTATGATTTACAACACCAGAGGCCGCTAAGGTTGTATAGTAATCCACATCCCAAGACAATAGAGGATTAGATTGAGTTACTGATTTGTATAGTGACCCTGCATTTTCATATAATAAATTTAAATCATTTAGAATATAAAAAAATTATAGTATTACAGAATGATGATCCAAAGTTTTAGAGTCTTCGGAGAACTAGGACCATACATAACATTTACAACATAAAATGTAAACATTTACTTAATCCATTATTCTCCAGCTTCTTATTGTCACTTGAAAACTCCATAATACACAAATAATTTTAAGATATTCATCAAAAATGGGTTAGATAACAATCTTTTAATAGGATATATAAGAATAATATAGCAAGGGTGTGTATAATAATGACATAATCATCAAAATCTTGAATGGAAACATTAGATAATGGAATGAAATGTGGAAATGAAAAAAAATGACAACATCATGTCTTAGTGCTTAACCACCACACATAGTTGTGAACTAATATAGAATAATGTTCATGCATAATTTAAATTTAAGTCATTAAATTCATAACATTACCCAATTAATTGGATCCCTTTGTAATTCTGGGTGCGCCAGTTACATTTAAACATTCATATTGCACTTTATATTTTCCGGCGCACCTGTCTCATTATAACATTTACGTTACCATGTATGCCACATTGATTTTTTTTTAAATGAAAATAAATTAAAAATTTTA
Organism: Viscum album; assembly: GCA_963277665.1. Classification (NCBI taxonomy): domain Eukaryota; kingdom Viridiplantae; phylum Streptophyta; class Magnoliopsida; order Santalales; family Viscaceae; genus Viscum; species Viscum album. Next base: position 1,900,332,523 of record OY728145.1, read on the forward strand.
ATGAAAATGGTTCAAAATCATACATTCATAGATATTTGGTTCCCAAATAAATATTTAATATCATTCTTGACATCAAACCATTATCCATGAGTGAAGACTAAAACAATTGTCACGGAGAAAAAAGTGTGTGTGTATTTGATAAAAGAGATCTTTTGGAAAACATCGAGTTTTTCATAAAATCAATCACTTAACATTTATTTAGAATACAATTTAAGATAATTTTCAGTATATTACTTATAATTAATATCCATTTTGAAAATGGGTTGAATATTGAAAACTCAATGAAAGAGAGTTGGGTTTGATAATTTCCCCTTACCTTGAAACTGAACAATTTTCCAAATTAATGACCCATATAAACGTATTATATTAATTAATTAAGTATTAAATAACATTTTATACATTAAAATAGTTCATTAATGTTTCATTAAGATCCTTTATGGTTCTTTGGATGAGTTATAGAGTTTTAATCTGTTGTTCTGGAATGTTCATTTTTATAATTTTCTATAATGGTTCACTTATATTCAAGAATGGAAGTTCTTTTAAAATGTGGTTGTACATAAAGATTAGTTAATATATAATATTAGTGACATTATGGAGATTTAAATGATATTATAATGAATTTGGTTATAAACCATGTGGATGAATCATTAGATAAAATTTCATGATGATCATTTATGGTTAATTTGGGTAGTTTTTCTATCACAACAAACATATTTTATTTTATCACATAGTGTCATGTAAATAAGTTAGTTAAAAAATAGGATAAAACATATAATTTAAAAAACCCATTTGGTTTTTTTATTTACAAACATGAAGGAATTGAAGGAAAATAGAAGTTTCTCTCCAATGACATTGGTAAATTAATACATCACGTGAAACAATTTAATTTTTTTAAAAAAAATAGAGGGAGAGAGGATAATAATGAATAATAATCCATTAAAATTATATAATACCATTATATCAATCATATTGGAGTTATCATGAAATTTTGATAACATAAGTTGAGGATAAGAGAAACAAAAGTATTGAAATTTGAATGGAAATTGAAAGAAAAGCGGGGGAGATATTACCTCTTGAATCCTCCTATTGAGATCCTCCATAAGAAACCTAGGCTTGGTCTTTTTATGAGATGAAAATCACATGGACGTGGGGGAGTGTCTAGAGAATATGTTTTCGAAGAGTGTATACAAGTCTTAAAGCTTGAGTGGTGTGATGTAATGAGGGTGTGAGTTGTAGTATTTATAGGGGAAGGGAGAGGGGTTTTTCTTAATATTTTATTCATTGATTATTAATTTCTACAATGATTATAAATAGTGATGATTCTATGAACCAAAATATTAAAGAGGTGATATGAGTTCTATATTTGGGAGGTTAAATCAGTCATGATTTCAGGAATAGTGGATTTAAATTATATTGTATTTATATGGTAAATTAATGTTTTTTACTATTCAATAAAAATTCATGAATTTCAGAAATATCTCACAAACTCTCCCTAACAATTTTTTGATGTTTATAATCCAACAATGAACTAAATTTTTCAAATATAATTTTTTAACTATGATTAATTTAATTGTTAATTAAAATCATAATTTACTAGAAAAATAATTATCTTAAAATTAAAAATAATTTTATAATGCTTTCAAAAATTACATAAGTTGTTATAAATTTATCTTAAACCCCGAAGTCATAGAATTTTTAATTTATGAAATCATTTTACGAAAAATTAATTAATTATATAAAAATAATTATATATGACTTACAAAAATACCAATAATTTTACTATGATCATATTATCATTCGTAAGATTCCTAAATTATATTTTGTCATTCATGGTTGAGGTTACTATTATTTTGGAAAATTTACTATTCATAAGTGTCATATTGATATTAATGACTGTAGGTTTCTATAGATAATATTAGGTTACTGTTCACTAAAAATTATGTCTGTTCCATTAGACTCAAAAAAATCACCATAAACCCAACCATGTATGTCATATTTTTAAAATTCCAAACACAAGAGTAGAAAAATTATGTTTAATGGTCACATGGTATTTAGTATCATGATATGTAATTATGTTTTCCAATTTTATTATACTATAAGTCATAATTATAAGAAGGGAATTCCATTGATCAAACATTGGGTCGTTACATTCTTCCCCCATTATGAAATTTCACCCTCAAAATTTTGTTATATAGAAATAGGTTAGGGTACTTCTCCTTCATCGCCTCTTCGGATTCCCATGTAGCTTATTCAATCATAGTGTTCCTCCATAAAAATATAACTAGATGGGTTTTATTGTTTCCTAGAACCATATTTATCCTGTCCAGAATATTTACTTGCTGCTCCTCAAAAGAGAAATTTCATTTTAACTGCACCACCTATGAGTTCAGCACATGTGAGGGATCTAGTATGTACATCCCTAGGACTGATACCTGAAACACCTCATGATCTTGATCCATATTCAGTGAAATTTTAAGATTATAGTACATTTCTCCTATACGGTCAAGGATCTCCAAGGGTCCAATGTACCATGGGCTTAGCACCCCTTTCATTCCAAAATGCATGACTCTATTCCATGGTGATATTCAAGGGAAGGCCTTATCTCCAACGTCGAACTCCAAGTGCCTTCGATGCTTTTCAGCATATATCTTTTTCTGACACTGAGTAGCATTGATATGTTTATAGATGACTTGAACCTTCTCTGTCATCTCTTACACAAGATTGGGTCCATGTAGATTACTTTCTCCAACTTTTTCCCAACATTTGGACTTCTACATGACATTCCATACAAAGCTTCATGTGGATCCTTCCAAATACTTGAGTGCAAGTTATTGTAGTATGCGAACTCAACCAATAGGAGATGCTGACCCCATCCAACACTGAATTATAGAGAGTAGGCTGTTAGGATATCTTCAAGCATCTGAATAGACCTTTCATCTTCGCCATCAATTTGGGGTTGATAGTTCGTATTGAAGATTAATTCTATATTAAAATCATGTTGAAGACTCCTCCAGATTTTAGATGTGAACCTTAGATCATGATCACAGAAAATTGAGATTGTAACCCCATGTTTTCTCACCAATTCCATCACATGTATCTTTTCATGTTTTTTGAGCGATATAAATTTCTGAATAGAGATAAAATGGGAAGTATTTGTGAGTCTGTCATCCAAAACCCATATCACATCATTTCCCTTGGATGTCACTAGAAGACAGGTGACAAAGTCCATAGTGACATTCTGCAATTTCCACTTGGGTATATCCAACCGATGCATCATCCATTTGGTCATTGTTAACTATGTTTTAACTTGATGACATACCAAACACATTGAGATATATTCTATAATCTTCTTATTTAGGCTATCCCACCATATGTGTTATCATATGTATTGGTACATCTTAGTGCTTCCGGTTTGGATAGATAATGCTGAGTTGGGTACATTTTATAACAGAACCTTCTTTAACCTAAGTGATAAAGGCACACAAAGTCTTGTTCCAATCTAAATCACACCATCATCATTGATATGGAATTATTATATATATTTATCCTTTACATTATTCACATTCTTTTGTTACACTAGATCATTAATTTGTTCCTCCTTAATATTCTCTAGGATATATTGATGCGAAATAATTTTACAAGGTAATATGTATCCCTTTCTGTTATGATTTCCCAATCTATCTTTGAATATTCAAGAAGATAGGGTCATTCTAAATCTATAACTTGGATAGAGTAGCAGGTTCATTTCTTCTTAGAGAATTATCTACCTTATTTGCCTTTCTATAATTGTATTGAATAGAGAAATCATAGTCCTTGATTATATCTAACCATCTCTTTTGATTCATGTTGGGCTCCTTTTGTGTGAATATATACTTTGGCCTCTTGTGGTCAGATTATATGTCACACATCTAACCAAAAAAGTTGTGCTTCCATATTTTGTAATAAAAAATCATAGCATCCATATATAGATCATGCGCTGAGTTGTTCTTCTCAGGGATCATCAGTTTTCATGAGGCTAAGGCTATCACATTATCATTTTTCAAGAGTATGAAACCCAATACTTTCTTTCAAACATCACTTTATATGAGACATATTTCTGCACTTTTTGGTACTGTGAGTAGGGGTGTAGTTATCAGCCTTCTATTTATCTCCTTGAAGTTACCCTCAGATTATTTTTTATAGACATACTTTTCCCCTTTCCTTGTTAACATAGTTAGTGGGATTGACAATCATAATAAATTTCTCACTAAATGTATGAAGTGCCCAATTAATCCAAGAAAATTGTGGATTTTTGTGATAGTAGAGGACCTAGTCCATTCCTCAATCGCCTTTTTTTTTCAGGGTCCACAAAAATTACCACACTTATGATCACAAGTCCAATGAATGTGACTAAATACATCAAATAGTACTAGTTACTAAACATGGCATACAACTTCTCCTTTCTCCATTTCTCCAACACAAGTCTTAGACATTCTTCAAGCTCCTCATTGATATTGGATTAGATGAGAATATCATCTATAAACACTAAAAAATATTTTTCTTGGTAATGTATAAATACTTAATCCATCAAATCCATGAAGATTTCAGGGGAGATTGTCAAATATAAGGGCATTAGGAGAAACTCATAGTTCCCATACCTTGTATGGAACGCACTCTTCTATATATATTCCTTCTTCAACTTTACCTGATTATATCAAGAATGAAGATCCAATATTGAAGAGTATTTATCTCCTTTTTACTTTTCATACATGTATTCAATCCTTGGAAGAAGATTATTTTTATTTATGGTGATCTTGTTGAGTTCCTGATAATTGATACACAACTGCATTGATCCATCCTTCTTCTTCACAGAGTGGATTGAAACACATCAACGTGATGCACTAGGGCGTATAAACCCTTTTCCCAAATTCCCTTGCAACTACTTATTTAATACCTCTAGTTTGAAAGGATACATCCAATACAGACACATTGAGATAGGAGTAGCTCCATGTATAAGTTCTATTGAGAACACTAAATCACGATATCGGGGGAAGTCTAGGTAACTCTTCAGGAAATGTATCATCGCATTCCCTCATGATGGGAATTTCCTCATATTTGGAACTATCCTTTGACTCAACCACTTGGGAGAGGTAAGATTCTTCATAGGGTATCATCACCCACACCATTGAAGGATTTATCAATGGGGATTCACAGTCTTCTTTTCATTTGTAGTGGAGCATGGGATGGTTTAAATCTCCAAAAAATTACCACATTTTCCAAACAATTGATATGTCCTCTATATTACAAGAGCCAATCCATCCACATTGTAGTATTAAATCCCACCATGGGATGTATTAAGATATTCACTAGAAAAATCATCCCCCATAATCCAATATGAGAAGATTCAAACAATTGGGATGGAATGATTTAATCACATTGTGTTTTTACATATATATATATATATATCATGGTTTTGGGGCATCAACTCTATAGTTCAAGAAAACATTCAAGATATAATTGAATGCGTAGAAAAAAAATCAAAGAAGAAGTTTTCCATTCTTGAGTGAATAAGAATTATACTTTGTATAACTTCATTAACTTTATCTATTTCTATATTAGTGATGGATTAAACCATCCCTTGTTACATTGGTTTGGGAGGATGCAGACACTGATTATCCTCAAACACTCGAGGATTAGTTCACTTTCTTGCATAGTGTCCCTGTTCCCTAGAGTTGTATCACTGAATCATGGGTGGGGCTCCAATTTCATCCTCAAAATTCTCCACCCTTCTCATTCCTTTTCTGTACTCTTGAGCATGGTTTCCTTATTTCCCACACATGAAGAATTTACCCATCCCATTGATGCAGTTTCCATGATGAAACTTCCCATATTTTTGGCATGTGGGTCGTTGGGTAATCTTCCCACCTTTATCATTAGATCCACCATCGTTGAACTCCATATTTTGTTTCATATCCCCATATCTGTGGGACCATTATCCAGACGTAATCACCACTTCGAGGTCAAACCGAAAAAATTCATCATAACTCCCAAAGCCTCGAATTTCAAGATCCTTTCAAAGGTATGGTTTTAATTTACAAAAGAATATATCATTTTTTATAACAAAACATGAAGCTTACCTTGCAAGCCTTATGAAACTCACTTCATAGGTCATGACATGTTCTACTTCATTTTTCATGAGCTCAATGATTTATCTCTCTATATTTGTATGAAGGGTTCGCTGTAAACACTAGTTAAGAAATAATATCTTAAAGTCGTCATGTTCCATTTCTTCAATATCATCACATTTATTGGTGTTATTAATCAATGCCAACCATTGATCATCCTCTCCATCTAGACAATAAATGGCTACTGTCACATTCCCTATCTCAGAATAGTTATCCACAAAAAATACCCACTACATGGAGTTGAACAATTGTTCTACAACTAGTGGATGAGAAGATCCACTAAAAGTCGGCGGTTTTTTCCACATAAAACACTTAATAGGCGGATTATTCCTATTTTTTGATGGATGATGTTCCTCATTATTCAATCTTTTATTCATAACCTGAGATATTTGGGTAAGCATCTCCATGACGTTTTGATCCCCACCTCCCAAAGCATTTGTGATTCCATTTGGGCAATTGATGGATTTGTCCTCAAACAAGTTATTTTCCAGGATTTTCCTAGTTCTCATCATTTTCTAAAATAGAAAATGTTACAAAAAATAATTGGTCATCTAGTCATGATTAAATAACTTATTTATTTGTAAAAAATTTACTAAAAAATAACTTATGGGGTCCTTATGTGAAGCTTCATGTGTGCATATTTGTATTGAGTCTCATAATAGAGGGTTTCTCTAGGGTTTATTAATCTAACATCACAAATTAACTAAACATTTCCTCTAATAACAACTATAGGGACCCATCCTTTTCTTAAAATACAATTACATCATTTATAATATAAACAAAACAATATTATTACATAATGATGATCCAATGGTTTAGTTTCTTGGGAATACTGGGACCATACATAACATTTACAAATAAAATATAAACATTTATTTAATCCATTCTTCTCCAGCTTCTTATTATCCAATAAAATATCCATAGTACACAAACTCACCTGAGGAAGTACATAAAAATGGGGTTATATAAACTTCCAATCAAAGGATAGATGTGAATAATATAGCATTGGTTGTTCATAATCATAACATGATCATCAAAATCATGATGGGAAACATTAGATAAATTCATAGAATGTGGAAATTCATATAAAATAAAAATATAATGACTTAGTAGTAAAATGAAACACATAGTTGTGAACATATATAGAATCATGTTTATGAATCATGTAAATTTAACACCTGAGTTTCATCACTTTAACCAATGAAAATGAGAGCTTTATAATTCCACATTCACCCGTCAAATTTAGACATTCACATTCCACTGTATAATTCTGTGTTCACCCATCCCATCATAACACATTCATTATCATGTATGCCAAATTAAACATATTTCAATCATGAGCATAAAATAAACCATTTAAATAAATGGGCTCCACATCATATATTCATAATCATTTGGATCCCAAAAAAATATAGAATATCAATCTTGACATAGAACCATTAACCTTGAGTGAAGAGTGAAACAATCATCAAGAATTAAAATGGGTGTGTTTTTTTGATAGAAGAGTTATTTATGAAAACATTGGGTAGTTCATAAAATAAATTAGAGAACTATATATCATATAAAAGGTATTATAAGGTGAATAAAATTATTTTTATGTAATATCTATACTAAAAATGGGTTGAAGTGGAATAACCCAATGAAAGAGATTTGGGTTAGAGAATTTCCCATTACTTTTTATCCAAACGATTTATTGACCTCAATTTATTGAATAAACACATTAGTTTCATTATTTAATAATTAAAGAATCATTTTTTCATATAAAATTTTCATTGTTATTTTATTAAGTAATTTTATGGGCCTTCATATGTGTTATATTGTTTAAATTCATTGTTCAGGAATGTTTGTTTTTATAATTTTCTTGAATGGTCACTTGTATTCATGAATGAAACTTCATTTAAAATGAGGTTGTACATTTGGATTTGTTAAAATATCATATTAGTGACATTGAAAAGATATAAATAATCTTACAATGACTTTGGATATGTACCCTGAGGATGAATCAATAAATAAAATTTTATGATGATCATTTTTGTGTAATTTGGGAGGTTTTTTTATCAAAATAAACATGTTTTATTTTATCTCAAAGTGTCATGTAAATAAGTTAGTTCCATTACATAAAAGGTACGATATCATTCAATTTAAAAAGGGTTTCAACCATTTTATGGTTTTATTTACATATTTTAAGGGGTTGAAGGAAAATGGAAGTGCATCGCCCATGATGTTTGTAAATTAACACAACACGAGAATCAATTTCATTTTTATTAACAAAGAGTGGGAGGGGATTATAATGAATAATATTCCATTAACATGATATCATAATTTTATATGAATTATATTAGATTTATCATGAAATTTGTAAAAGATAATTTGATTATAAGAGAATAAATGAAATGAAACTGAAAAGGAAATTTAAAGAGGAGGGAGGGATGTATTACCTCTTGATTCCTCCGCTTGGGTTCTCTTTAAGGAACCTAGGCATAGTCGTATGATGATTCCAAATGCTCTTGGACGTGGGTGAGGGGATAGGGAATATTTTTTTTTCAGAGTTTCTAAATGGATTGAATCATAAGAGGTGTGAAGTAATGAGGGTTTGAGGGTGGTAATTATATTAGATGGGAGAGGAGTTTTCTAAATATTTAAATCGTCAGTTTATTAATTTCCACCAATATAAGAAATAGTGATGATTCTATGACCAAAATTAGTAAGAAGGAAATAAAAGTTCATGATATTGGATCTTACATCACTCTTGATGTCAATAATAGTGGATTTAAATTATAATTTCTTTATATAGTAAATTAATATATTTTACTATTCATTAAGAATTTAAGTATTCAAAAAAAATTCTCAAAATATAACCCTAACCATTATTTGATGGGTAGAATCCAAAAATAAACTCCATTTCTTCAAAAATAATTTCCAAATTATGATTAATTTGATTTTTTATTTAAATTCATAATTTACTTGAAAAATACATATTTAAAATTTTAAACTGATATTATAATGCTTTAAAAAATTACATAAGTTCTTATAAAATTTTCATTAAACCAGAAGTCATAGAATTGTTAATTTTTCAATGCATTTTTGGAAAACTAATTAATTAATCATAAATAATTATTTATGACTTTAGAAAATATAAATACTTTTACCATGATCATGTTATCACTTATAATATTCCTAAAGTTTAATTAATCATTCATTGGTGAGGTTACTATTATTTTAGACAATTTTCGATTCATTAGGGTCATATTTCTATTCATGAGGGTAGGATAATATTCATAAGTACATGTTACTAGACACCAAAAATTATATTTCTTCCATTAAACTCAAAAAAACACCCTGAACACAATCGTGTATGCAATAATTTCAAAATTCAAAACACAAGAGTTGAAATGTTATGTTTAATGGTCACATAGTATTTAGTTTCATGATATTTCATTATGATTCGTAATTTGATTATACTATAAGGCATATTTATAATAAGGAAATTCTATTGTTAAAACATTGTGTCTTTACTATTTGAGTAATTAAACTAGGGTGGACCAAGACTAATTTGATGGTTACCCTAGAATCTAGTCATTTCCATTATTTATGTCAGTGTAGTTGGTGTCTAGTCATGAAACTTCATGATTAAATGACACTCTCATAAACCAACATCCAATATTTTATCTCTATGGAGTATTAAAAATCATTATTATGTTCAGTTTTGATTAAAGAACTTGTATAACTTCAAAAAATTGTTCTTAACATTTTGGAGTGTGTCACAAGGTCCATCTAACATATGTGGTACTCCCTCTACATAGTTTAAGGATAGTTTCTTCTAGGAAATGAATTTCAAGAGGGTACAATATATAGACGTATATGCGAGTTTCATTCCAATTTACATTCCAAACGATGCTAGTGTGTGTGATCAGATGTTGGTGATGGAGATTGTACTATTTTATGGACTCCTTATAGTTGTTGATGTCCATGGGCATCATGGGTCTTAGTCTTCAGTAGCAGCTAGTGAGAAATAGTTGTTTCGACCTCATCATATGAGACCTCCTCATGGATGGTCTCCGTTATGTGCACATGTAGCGTATGTTTTATATAATGAAAAACTTCATCCCAATGTTGTATGTTGTTATTTATTTGTTGATTTCGGTCATATGGAATGTGGTTGTCTAATCTAACGTACTAAGGTGGTCATGAATGTAGTAGATGGGCCAACATGAGAGAGGCATTGTCATGATCATGGTTCTTCTAGACACGGTCATTAAATCCCATTGGGATTTGGATATGGAAGAGGTGTAATATGGTCCCTGAGATATGGGGTTCCCGTGGAGGTTGATGTTATGATCTACGTCTACCCCCACCACCTGGAATCTCATGGTTTTCTCAAGGAGCTATATGATTGGGTCACTTGCAACTACAGTCCATGAAGGAATATGACACTACATCTCAAGATATTATGCAATGTGTGATACAAATTTATTTTTATCTACCTATATTATTTTATACAATGGTGTGAGTCACTCCTTTATTAATATATCATTTTTTTGAGATTTAGTGCTCCCTATAATGAAAATAGCCCAACACCTTTTGTTAATGTTTTTGACATGGTGTGATTCATTGATATCTCGTATCTAACAGAAGTGGAAGCTATGTATTCATTGGTAGATTTTATCATGGACCCTCCTTTTCATCAAAATAAACAAATTGTCTCATATTTGGTATGCATTGGTCTTCTATGGTTTGATCCTAGATAGACTATCATGGCAGGAAATTTGTATTCCTTTAGAGAGATGGGGTTATATTCTGCTTTTCAGGTATAAGAGATCTTGTAACTATGAATTGGATCCTTGGGAATATGAGGCTATATCCCATAAACCATCACATAGTGACATTAGTCTTTATCATAGTGGGATATTTTGGAATATAGATACCTTTGGTAGTGGAGGAATTTTTAAATGTCTTCACTAAAAATGTTTTAGGACTACCATTAGGTTGGATAAGACTTCTGTATTGACCTAAACCCCATGACTATGCAGATATCTTATGTGTCAAATCATATATCCCCTACCATGATCTGAGGTATAATGAAACAATTATATAACCCTTTATAGAAGGCTCTTATTAGACCTAGTGGGTCACCTTGGGAAACTCTAGTTTTTTTCTGAATAATATGGATTCAATCTTGTAGATGTGTGCTGATTATTATCACCTAAACAAGGAATATTTAAATAATAAGTACAAATTTATGAGAATTAAAAACCGCTTTCATCAGTTTGGAGATGAATGTTGGTTCTCTAAGATTGATCTTCATTTTGGATGTCACAATTTTAGGGTTTGTAAACTAATATTTTTAATATGGTGTCCCAATGAATATAGATACACTATTTGTTTCTTTTGATTAATATTATAGTGATTAATTCATATTCAATGTTCATGGATTTAATAAAAATGATCATTTATCTATACAAGTAATGATTTATGATTATCTTAATTGATGACATACTCAATTTCTCTGTGTCTGAGGATGAGAATTAAGATATTTTTAAGATATTACTAGACTTACTATGGGATAAAAGAATTTATGGTAATATCTCAAAGTGCATGTTATAGGTCCATTAGGTTCAAATTATTGAGAAGTTATTTTTCGACCATGGAATATTTTTTGTCCTGATAATGATTTATTCAGTTATTTCTTGGAATCCACCAAGGTGTGTGTCAGAGGTGCAGATTTTTCTTTTCAATGATGGTACTAAAAGATTTATTTGGAAAATATATCTTAGATTCCATCCCCATTGATATCCCTTACATATAATGGGTAGCCAATTACGTAAAACTTATAGTGTAAATTATCTTTCAAATTGATGAGGCTGAGGTCGACTATTGGTATTGTGTTGAGACTAGGAGAGGAGGGTGTGGAGTATTAAACTTATTGTGAATCATCTATTTCTATTATTGGATTCATGTTTATGGTGATTTGGTTAGTTATATTATATTGGTTAAAGAATTTGAGACCCTATGAGACAAACTATAAAAAACCCAAACTGGAGACCACAACTATTTACCTCACTCTAAATATGTGGGGGAAATACATACTTGGACAGACCTTTAATGTTAACTAAGACCATAAAATTCTCATACATATCTACGTTTAGTGATATACTAACATGAGATAAGGGAACTGGTTGAGGCTTCGATAGTACAATGACATTAATCTACTATATACTCCATTGACGTGAAATTTAGTAGAAGATTACCTCAGTAGGAATTCTAATTCTAATTTATTTGAGGAGGAATCTGAGAGGTCAGCTTTATTATAGTTGACCCATATAGAGGATAGTGGTTAAAATTATATTTACACAATGGCGGTGACCCCTCTGATTCTCTAGCAAGTGGGGGTCCCATTTGGGAGATATTTACTATGAGGTTCTTCATGATTATATATCTTAATAAGATTCTCCAATTGGATTTCCTGAATTAGGGGAACACATCATCCTTTTATAAGGACATATAGTTGTTCATGTCATGATGCAAGAGGAGGTGACGCGTAATTTTAACACTTTTCAATTTTCTATGCATTGTAGACTGGTAATTATGTACATGGACCGTCAATAGTAGTTATAATGGGATGGCATGAGGCGTAGAATGGGTGTGTCCATATATCAGAGTCTCATATCTTGGTAGGTTAAGGTAGTGCAGCATGTTTCGGTTGTTTTGACACGACCTCTTGAGGGATTAGAATTGAAATGGGATGGAGTATACATGGGTATTTTGACATGGATTCTTTTGATAGAGAGACGTAATGATGCTATATTTGTGATTATTTTCCAACTCATGAAGTCATACCAATTCCTTTACATAATGGAATATAGTTCCATGGAGCGTATGGGGTAGTTTTACATGTAGATATCATCCATCTCTCTAGGATACCATTGATCGTTATCTTCAACCGAGATTTTTTTCTTTCATGGTTTTGCAGAGGCCCACAAGGGGAATTTCGGACCTAGTTGAATATGAGTATGTCATTTTACCCCTAAAAAGATGGGATGGATGAGTGCACAACCCTAGTGATGGGGACATTCTACGATCTTTTGTTTTGGACTTTGATTGGATCTAGGAGAATCAATTTCCATTAGTGGAGTTTGCTTATTATAACAGATATCACTCTATGATTGGAATTGAACAATTAGATACACTTTATGGGATACCTTGTAGTTCACCCTTATATTGGCCCAATATTGGAGATATATCATTTATCGGGCCAAAGAGGTTTTAAGAGTGGATGGAGAAGGTCCCGGTGATCTATGATCAGATGAGGACAGCCCCAATTTGACATATATCTTATGTAGATCAACATCATAAGACCAGATAGTTCTAGAAAGGGTACATGATTTCTATAGAGTATCACGATGATGATAAATATAGAGGCTTGGATAGGGAGTAAAGTTATACAAAGTTTTATTGGGTATATTGAGATTATATATAGGGTATGAGAGATTATATATAAGCTAGTCTTGCCCCATAGTTGGACTGGGTACATGAATTCATCTATGTGTCAAAGATGAGGACATTTATGCATGATAATATACACATCCTTGACTGAGGAAGGATAGGAATCATGGATGGATCCACATTTACATATCACTTAGTGGTTATTGAGAATAAGAATGATAAGGTCTTATGAGGATGGATCATTCCTTTTAGCATGTTCTATTGATGTATAGAAGCATCTAAGATAGATTCTATGAGTGTGAGAGACTGATGTGAGCTCTGTATCCAAACCATTTTGTTTACCCAGTTATTTTAAGGTATCAAAATCTTTGAAGGTGGGATAATTTAGCTACCCTTGTTCATATTCTAGTTTTGGTATTATATTATGAAATATTTTCAATGCCAGATACTTAGAAACCCCAAAATTTCGAAGTACGGTGAACATAAAATTGACATTAAAAATATATTAATTATACGAATATCATTCAAGAATTTTTTTCATAAAATATGGAATATTAGTCAAATGGAATCTTATATCATAAATTTGAGACCACAATTGATTCAGAAACATGTGTTTTACTCTTTATGTGACCTAAGGTTGGTCGATGTAGAACTTTCGGCAGAAGTACCATTTGGGATGTGTGGTAAGTGAATTAATTTAATTTAATTTATTTATTTATTTAATAATCCTAACCTAAACCTCGCTCTAAAAATATGTTTTTAATATGATTTTTCATGATATAGTATAATAATCCATCCCATATATGAGATAAGGATGAGAGAATTCTCCATTAGCGGATCAACATTAGATGATGAATGGTGATCGGGTCATGGTGGATCGAGTGGAAGTTAATGTAGTGGGTCTCATCCATTGCAAGAGAATGTATTCTTCACTAATGATCCTTCCATAATCAAGGTATGACTCAAAAATTGTAGTTTCCCCCATTGATTAAATGTTTCTTCATGTGTTTTATCTTTTATTCTTAATCAATGGTTTGCCTAGTTTTTTTAATGATCTTTATTGACTATTATATTGTTAATTAAATATTATTCTCTTAATTGTACATATTATCAATCCCATAAATACATGATTTTTATCATTTTACATGTATTCTTTCCCAATAATAAATTGACATTTTTTATTCTCCTCAACATCCTATATTCTTCATCTTCTTCAACATTGGCATATGGGGTCATAACAAGACCTTTTTTGGGCCAATTAGAGTGAGATAAAACCTGAATATTTACGACAGTTTCATTTATGATTATTGGATTAAAAAATTTATTATGTTTTGGGGTGAATAATAGGTTTTGGTTCATACTCCATGGATTCGGGATTAAGAACAATGATTGTATCGAGCAGCAGAAGACAGAGGGTTTTCAGGTGGTGTGTGGGCATTGTGTGAATGAACAGAATCCATTTTCAGGAAACCTGGATCATGGGTGTGGGTTATAGATTATCCAAAAACTTGTTTCTTGGACCCCCCCTAATGGTACAAGGTATTGGTTCCTCTAACCACAGATTGGAACCCCTAGATGCTCAAGTGTGTGGGTCTTCTATCAGAATCAACCAAGGTGAACCTCCATCTATCCCTAAAGAATGTTTCCTTAACTAAAATATATCTCTCCCCCATTGACGCACTAGGGTATGGGAGATATATTTAAATATAATAATTGGAACCCCATAATAAACTCAATTTGTGGGTCCACTATCAATATATATTTTTTGGGACCCCATTGATTCACAATTGCATGTGTCCACTATCCATCTACTGAGGGTCATCCCCTAGTCATACAAAGTCATGGATCCTCTACCTATCTAATGTGTGGAATCCCCATTATGTATTAGGGTGTAATACCTGTTTCTATCAGTGATTTATCCCCCTCAGTATTTGGAGAAGTGTCGATGTTATGGTCAACATCATGACTACTTATAATAGAGAAGTGAGATGATCGGTATCTATGATTGACCATTATAGATTCCAAAAGACTCATCATCGTAGTATGGGATAAGAGATAGATATCACTTTTTCTCTATAAAATCTACTTATTTATGAGCGTATATATAATATTTTATTCATTTCCATCTTTATTTGGGTTGATTTTACTACCTCTATAATATATTCTATTAATACCACTTCAGTTTCAAGCAATTACAACTATGTATGTATATAGTCACCCAGTTTTGTTTTTCTGGCATGTGGCACATCATATAGAGACGATTGATAAATAAGTGATTATTTTTGTGGGGGAAATGATTACTGAGGTGCATAGACTAGGTATGGCTATCAGGGATGTAGATCAGGATCCAAGTTCACTTAACATTACATTATTCCAAATATTGTCGGATATGAACTTCCTTTATGGTTTGTTTTTATATTTTCCATTACTGCTTTTTTTTATTTTATCATAATATATTTTTCCCTATTGGTTATTTTAAGAACATTTTTATGTTAGAGGTTCCATACCTTCTTATTATTCTTCTCCGCTATTTCATTGATATTTGTGGGAGTGTGCATACAGGTACTCTAGGAAAAGTCCCCTAATTTATATTTTATGTTTTTGGTGCATGCCTCATGCCACTTGACTATTGGAGGTGGGATTGGGGTTGTTTTAGGATATCCATCCAATAGACAGGTAGTCCATGGTGCATAATTCATGACATGGAAATATAAATGAAATTTTATACTCTTATCTCTATTGGAATAATGTTGAGAAACGATGAATATTCTAAAATTTAAAATGAGATATACTTCTGAAATTTGATCTGATAGTTACTCTATCAAACTTTCCATTAAACAAACATTGTTTATGCTATCAATATTTTTCCTAGTTATTGGATTAATTAAATAGAATACCATTTAACAATATCTAAAATAATTTTTGGTTATGTTATGGGTATGTCAATCATTTTTTTAAAATATTTTCATACATGATGATTGGGATGGTGATTCAAAAATATTAAACTTAATGTTTATAGTAACATTGGTATTTTGGATAAATTTTTGCTTATTACCATAGAAAGGAACGTGTTTCAATAATTTTCTTTTCAACAGAATCAAAATATTATCCATTCACTGATTATTCAACTAAATTTTGTGGATGAAAGTTTGTTCAATGTAATTAAAGGTCATTTTTTTGTAGATTAAATAATTATTTTGATAATTAAAGTGAAATTAATCTTTAAAAGAACCTAGTATAACACTCAATATTAGAACATATTGACATTAAGTTCCATTTCAGCAACAATAATGAAACTCCACGTGAGGTTAATCTATAACCTATTTTAACTGATGATCATTTTTTATCAGAGGAACAAAAATAGGGCATTGAATCGATAGTGAATTTATTTAATATCCTCCATTTTAAAATAAATATTCATAACTTTTTAATGTTTTGATCTTACCATTATTATTACACAACCTCACTCACATTAAATAATAATGAAAATAATTCAAATAACATAAGTTATTACAATGTTTTTTTCCAATATGGGTATCAATTCCATGTCATGTTGACTACCATCAATACAATGATATTGAATGTTTAAAAAAGTGAATAAAAATAGGAAAACTCTAATAAATATATATGTTCACCTGATAAAAGATATAACTAGTTACCACTAGTTAAATGTTTTTAATCGTTTTCATTAAAATTATTACAATATGTTTACTTTATAAGATACTCACAATTACTATTCTCCGGAATTAATCATCCAAAACATAATTTCCAAGATGGTTTCTTTATGATCTCTCAAATATGACTCCTAGAATTGGGAATTATCTTCATAGCACAAATATTTTTAAACTAGAAACGCATTCATTAATTGATCAAAAATTTATGAATAGTGATGGTCAGCCTCCCTTTTAATGTTTCACAGCATAAAAATATTTTCTTCATAGTGAAGAGTCTCAAAGAAAGACTCCACTTTAGATACCCATCCACATCCCAAAGATATAGAAGATACAAGGAATTTAACATGAACAAATTCATATATCATTCCTTTTTAAGTAAAATAGGAGATTTATAAGATTTAATATCATCACAGTTCACACTCCATTAACAAGTAAACAAAATAAGGGATTCATGGGATTTGAGTTCCTCAAATTTAACATGTTTATAAAAAGGGTCGACCACATTCAAAACTACATGTTCCTAGACTCCTACATAAATCCCCATGAAAATTACAAAAACACATATTAAAAACATCATGAAATCTTAAATAGAGTCAAAAATTCCATTTTGGGGATGATGAGCATTAACATTTCAGTTGAGCATCATCATTATGAATTAATTTACAATAATATATTTTTCATAAGAAATTATTCTAGATAATTTTCTTCTGAATGAATTATTAAGATCCTTTATATTTTTCTTATTTAAACCAAATATTATTCTCTTTTCCAAATTATTTTTTCCCGACATCAAAGATGACCTTCCATGTTTCTCCACCTAGAAACTCATTTATTTACTTTATAAATTTATCTTCAAGATAACTAACAATTCCCTATCAAGTATTTCTATTCCAGAAACTCATAATTTTTAGTAATAGTTTTTTTATCCAAAAAATCATATTTCACCCACATAACTTCTCTTTCTAGTTAACATAATGAATTTCATAAAAAATAATTGAATATATCATATTATATAAACTCCTTCCCAAAACATCATCATAAATGAATTTTCTTCTTCCCCTTCTTGACATACCATTTAACCATCTCAACATGGGTCAAAATTGACCTTCCTTCAAAGTTATTTTTCGTTCCATGAATTATCATTACATGCATCATCTGACATTTTCATCAGAAAAACTAAATGACTAAATTCTATTATCTATTAATTTGGACCCTTCCATAATTAGGCTAAACCTACAGAAACATGTTTTGTTAAATAACATTGGAAAATATATATATATAATTTATATTCATTAAAGCATATGTTTTTCCCCATCAATTTTTTGTTAAAGATTTATCACAAGGATTTATTTTATTATACTAAACCTCATATCCATCAATTTAATTAGCCTTCATGTTTAAATAATATCATAAAATTATCATGTATAATTTTCATTCATTATACTCAAAAATATTCCTCAAGATAGTTTCTTTAGAATATTTTCTTTCAAAAAACATAGAGAGTATCCTTCTAGAGAAATTTATTTATTTTCTGAGATACTTCTTCTAGTAAGGTTAGTTTTTTGTAATCTCACATTGAATAAAGAAAAACCATTAATTATTAAAACAATGCTTTCTTTTTAGATCAATAAATCATCAACTGCCTCAATTTCCGTAAAAAAATGTAATTTCCAACTGTCTTCTTCTAGAGAAATACTTTCCAAAATAGAAAATAATATAGTCTAAATTTTTTTCTATAATTCTTAAAGTATGTCCTCTCATTTAATAAAATTATTATTAAAAAATTGCATCTGTACCATCATTCATTCACAATATTTCCCTTACTATAATTTTTTGATTTTCTTAAATACACAAAAAATCATAGAAAACATATTGATAACAAATACAAAAAAATTTAAAATTTAAAAAATGTTTCTTCTATAATAAAATATCCAATTTCAAATTTTATCATTGAAATAATGATAAGGGAGGGGTTTGATGAATTAAGATAGAAACATTTTGTAACATAATGAAAATTATTGGAAGATCTCCTAGAATTCATTGTATTAGGTTTTCAAAAGGGCGAATTGTATAACCCAATTTCGTAAGGTTGAGTATAATTGAATCTATCATATGATAATCTAGGGTTTCAGTTATTATAATGAATATTATAGAATATTGATGTGGACTAATTGAGGGGGAGTACATGAAAATTACATGGGAAAAAATTTATCACCGATACAATGAATTCTTGAAAAATCATTGCTTCATCTAGTATAATGTTCTCAGGACTTTTCTCCTTGATAATGGTTATGATTTCTTAAAAATAAATAATGTTGAATATTGAAATAATTTTTGATTGTGTGAACATGATAGGTGTAATTTTTGTCTTCAGGGATTATAAAGGTGGTTTTTTATTTCAGACACTATTTGGATGATTGTTAAAAGATGAGTTGTAATATTTTTCCCCTCTAGAGAACTAAGTATAAAGGGGTTTGTATGATCATAAAAGATTCATACAAGCATAAATAGTTGGATTTTTGTTGGATATATCTCCATAAATATCTAAACTTGATTTATTCACTTATCATTAAAATTAATAACTATATTTTTAGTATAAGACCAATAGTGTTACAATATGAGACTATTGTATATTAAATTAGCCAAAATAGAATTTCATTTCATGGTTATGTAAGAAAAAATTAATAATGATCTGTGGTTTCACCATAAGATAATGAAATCAATGACCAATGGATGATTTGGTTAAAGATATTTCATTAAATATGATGTTAAAATATCATGTAGGTGTAATTTATTTATATCACTATAAGCACAAGATTCATGTTAGAGTAATAAAAATAATTATAGGCTATAAAATACAGAGTTGGGATGAAGTAGGGGAAGGACCCAAGGAATCCTATAGCAATGTATGTTGATGTACATATACTAGAATATGATGGCTGACCTCAAAAAAAAATTAATACGTCACAACCATTGGAATGATGTTTTGTTGGATGTCGAAGGACTGTATATTAATTAAATAAAGATCATAATTTTATCCAATATATATATATATGATTTTATGTCTATGGATGCTGAGTTTTATGGAGTATTTGACAATGTCATAAACTCCATTAACATTTTATGTTATTGAAGTCTATATACAAAATATATGACTTATGTTGGTGATTTAAATTAGATCCCACATGTTCCACAATATTATCCATGAAATATTATCTATATTTATAGATTATATCTTTAGAGTAAATTATTCTTTCTGTGAATGTTGGGAATTTTGGATGAAGAATTCTATATGGATCTCTTCCTCTAAAGTTCATTTGATATGTTTCTTTCATGTATATGATCTCTAAGTGGATATATCTATAAGATACATATCTAGAATATTTATGTTCGGAATTAAATAATTTCCATTTATTAATAATTATGGAAAATAATAATATCTATTATTAATAAGTCTTAGAGGAAATATCATATTGTAATGTGGTTGGAAACCATTATAATTATCTTTTTGGGAGACATGGGAGTGAAGTGAAATTATGTGAAAAGTATAACCCATTTACCAACCATTATAAATGATAATTTATTTTTGTGAAAAAAATTTTTATGTATAAATCCCATGCACAACAAGGTATAGGTTTTCATTTTAGGGTCAAATAATGAAAAAAAAAGTTTTAATTTATTTACGTTTTTTTTATAGTATATGGTAGAGAGTGAGTTTTATTACCTAAAAAATAAATAACATAACAATTTATAGAGTATAGAATAAATTTATAGAATTTCATGAGAAGTAACTACTAATTCTAACCTTAGTGGTTCAACCATTATTGGGTAACCTAAAAGGGGATGAATGTATAGATTTTGTGTTGGATATAATTTTTTTATATTTTTTCAAAAAACAATATGAAAAATTAAATGATATCTTTCAATTAATGAGTCCTTGAGTTTTCATGAGACAATATATATTGGTATATAAGAAATGGGTTTGGTAGGTAATTATGTTGAAAATGTATGAGATGTCATCATTTTTACATTGGATTATTATGAGCCATGTGTTGGGATACATTACTTTACATTTGATACAAGAAGTTATATTGATATTTTTTCAAGTTTTTATAGCACTATTTATGTGAATTGGTTAACATGTAACAATTTTTTAGATTTTTCATTATTTCAATCACATAGTAGAACCTATATTTTAATTTAAAAATTTAGATGTACGAATAAAATAAAAATGTGTGGGGTATTGAAATGATTTTATTGATAATTTTATTATTGGTTTTTGTGAAATGATATAATTTGTATGCTTTAGTTGGTATTTTTTATGTGATTGTATATTAGGTGGTAAATAAATTAATTTATTTCTACTGGTTTTGGGGTTTCGGAAAAAAGTATTTTGGCCCATGGATTACATTAAATATCATTGACTTATTCTTATTAATCTTCAAAAATGGTTGATAAAACCCTGGATTTTAATGACACTAACCCCAATTTCTTAGATACATTTGTTGCATTATTACATTTTTACTTAATAAAAGGAATCACATCCCAAAGGACGTATCCATTTAGTAGTCTTGGTAAACTATATACAAACATGAATTTTAAATTACATTTTGAACATAAAATTCAAAATGTATTTATTTTAGAACACCATTATTCCCCCTCTGTGTAACCCTACTATCTATTGTAACATATTTCTCAGAATCATGGAGAATAATAAAACTTAGGAAAGGGTTGATCTGAAATTCATGGTAAGGGATACCGTACATCAAAAATTATGAGTAAATATTCCACAAACAATATAGAAAGGTGAATAACTGAAATAAAAATAAATTTAAATAATCATGTGATCTTGGAAACCTAACCATTGACAATCTACTCATTGAATAATCAGATGTAATATAAATAAATAATCTCATAATAATGTAATTCATAATGTTGGAGAACTGAAACACACCATCAAGGTTTCGACCAAGACTTTTTAAAAGAAATGTTTAAGGTCATGGCCAAATCCATATACAATAATAAATGTGATAGGCCTCATCCAAGTCCATATCTGGTTTTTATAATGAGACCAACTGATGAATCAAGAAGCTATATAGGGCCCAACCCATCACATAATAAATCAAATTCATTCCTTATATAAACATATTTATATATAAACAAATGTAAACATTTTTATTACAAATAAAGAATACAAAATGTGAACACATTAACCATGAATCATTAATGTTATCACTATAACACATCCCTAGTCAAACTAATCATACACCCTTGTATAAAATATGATATATGGTATAATAATTGATAATATTAAATATGGTAAAAGACTCAATAATGGATTTTGACATAGGTGAATATAGGTTTAAATGAGATCCTTAAAAATCCATGAGGAAGATAATCTCTAAACATTCCAAAGTGCCTTATACTACATTGAAACATTTAAATATAATACCTATAAGGTAATAACATTAAATAAAATATATAATATCTTGAAAATAGTTATATTAATGATATAATGTGTTAAATGGTTTTACATAAACCACACATTAATAATAAGTTGTAAAAAAGGCATATATCCTACAGAAGTAAAAGTCATATGAGAAAACCCTTACCTTGCGCTTCATTTAGTCGAGCATCCTTTTACCAATTTTATAATTGTTATATGAATGTTATTAAATTATAATATAATAATATCCATATTTATGATATAATATATGATCCTTTTTCCATTTTATCACCCATTTTGTGATAATATTTTGTTGTCACCCATTATTCGGGTGTTAACTGCTTCATTTTCCAATGCATATTTTTTCATCAACGTTTCAATTATTTTAATATATTATATATCCAAAATAAATAATGAACTTAATGTTATAAATATCATATTTTATCACTAACTAATTTTTATATCAATTAATTAATGTATTATATGGAAAATTAATTGTATCACATCGTGGAGATCATAGGTCATGTTTATGCACGAGCGACGATATCATTCACCTAACATGTGAAAGGATAAAGAAGTGTATAGTATATTAATTCAGGACTAATATAGGATTATAGGAATACTTTAATACTCAGGTAAGCCCAACCCACTACTAAATATTACTTATTTTAATAAAAATTATTTTCAATTTTGACACTATTCAATACATTGAATTTTAAAAATTTCCATTACATAATATAACACATAACACGAACCATTAATACATCCCTCATATTTCTAAGTCATATATACTGAAAATTGACATTAATTATGTTAAATTTTACTTATTGTAATGTTTTTATATAATTTATTTTATATTTCCATTAATTAAACAATAAATTTATCATCATTGTGTATGCCTTTAAGGTAATTATTTATTTCATAAAAATTAAAAATAAATTACCATGACTTATATAAACATTTTAAATTTAAAAATAACTTTTACATTATACGATGTGGTCAAGATAAGTCCATACAATAAATTTTATACTTATTAAAAACATGAGTGTGACCTATGGTTATTTCATAAAATAAAACACTAAAAAATAATAAACTTGTCTTTGTGGCTCCAAGGTTCCATAAATTAATTTCATGGATGATTTGGTAAACAATTAACTAATATAATAAAATTATAACATGTTTTATTGTAATTTTACAACACTTATAATATTATTCATACCCATAATAACACTATTTACACTTAATCGTTGAAATTTATAAAAACTAGACTTACTATTCATATTCACTCAAAATAAAATAGAATTAATTAATTAATTTTTATTTTCTATTTAAAAATACATAATCCATTTTCTAAATCCAAAACACATAATTTCCGAAAACTATTATAAAATTAATCATGTTGATAGAATGAGTAATGTAATTTTCAACGTGAAAACGTTCAAAACATGGAAATGTTATTATATCCTAATTCAATAATAAAATGATTAAAATTAACTAAATTTTATTAACTAATAAACAATTGATATAATTATATTTTGAAACTAAATAAAAATCTAAATTAACACTATAAATTATTTAGATGAATAATGGTGTTTTCAATTAAAATGCAACATTTCCTCACTATTCATAAAAAAATGATACTTATCTAAAATTATGAAAAAATCAATAAAAGTAAATTTTAATACCGATAATTAAAATAATAAGTTTATATTAAAAATATAAATTACAAAATTTTCAAATCAAAATTATTTAAAAAATAGTGCACAGCCAAAAGGCAGCAAAACATCATTTTCTAAAAAAAATATGTCTCTTCTAAATAAAATTTGATATGTATTTATATAATGTTAATAAAACACATAGGATTAATTTAAAAAAATATAATTAATATATTATATATATATCATTAATATAATAATAAAGTGACATTTTTATATTTTATTTATATAAAACACCCTTGTACAAATTTAAATTGTTTATATAAAATCATTTAAAATTATAAAATAGGGTTTTATATTTATTTATAATTAATTAGTAATAAATTAATTAAATAATATATTTTCATCTATTAGTTAATCATTAAAATAAAAACCAATTTAATGGTCATTACGTAATTTTAATTTAGACAATAATATTAATAAAATATCCTTGTTCATTTAGGCTCAATTTTGTGTATAATGTAATGTATCAGAAAGATTAAATTTGAAAATATGCATACTATATAATATTTAGGTGTTATATTCACCCCTCCTTAAATAAATTTCATTCTCAATATTTGAAATTCCACTTTAAAAATCAAATTATTACACTTGAAATTGTGTTTAAGGGAAACCCACATCATAAATATGGTTAATAAAACATCCTCTTAATAAAGGAAATTGAAAATGTGATGGATACCCTAAAATTTTTCTTTCAAGTAGGATATCATTATTCGAAAGAAATAATCTGGAACAAACAAGATAAATAAAACTATCATGTTCTTTTGTAGAGTAACAGAGAACATGTCCATCTAAAATTCCACCATAAATACATAGAAAATGTGATTGGTTAAACATTCCATTGATTTCCCAATAAGAAACTTAAATAAATATCTTTTTTCACAAAATTATTTTTTTATAATTGAGGGTTTATTTTCATATTTAGATAATAACTTTATAAAATAAACTTAATGGATTTTATTCCATGTTATAATAATGAAATTATCATTTGGTTATTCTTTGATCTATTTTAACTTCATTTATTGCCCCATGAAATTAATGTTCAAGATTAATTTTTCATTCCAGAATCAATTTATTGAAGCATAATATCCTTGAGTAATTTCGTTAAACTCCAAAAATTTACTGAAACCAGAATTGTAAGAAAATATTATCCAATATATCATACAATAACCTCAAATAATATCATCCAATGTTACACTTAATCAATTCCAATCTGAAGACTCATCCAAAACATTTCTGTCCAAAATAAACCTTTTAAAACATCTCTAAATTTCCAAAATCAATATTAATATTTGATTCCTAAAACAACATAATTTGGATCTTATTATCACATACCAAATATTTTGTCACTATAAAAACATTAGTGAAAACATTATGGGTTCTAAATCCATAAAGAAGTATTAATTCGTTAAAATCCTTTTATATCTCATGATTCTTATAACCAATGCACCTTTAATGAAATAATTCTTGAGCCCATGAACTCTAAACATTATAAATCATTATTATACTATTATTTATGCTTCATAATTTTAATCATTAATACCCCTTTCTTTTAATTTTTATTGACCAAAACCCAAAGCACAATTTGATAAACACTACTCATAGTGATATAGTACTAAAGAAGTATTTATTGGATCTATAAATCATGACATATTTTAAAAAATATATGATTACATGGTATTAAACTTATTTATATAGGGTATTTCCAATTAATTATGATGATATCATTTATTAGAACTTACCTTCAAATTCAATCATAGATTTATGTTTTCTAATCCAAGATTTGTTAAATCTAGTTCCCACGGATTCTTCTAAACGTCCTCTAATAAAAACTACAAAAACCCCAACCCTAGTAGCATAGAGTCAGTGGTTAATTTATTGTATTTTTACTTGATACAATCAATAACCCCATGAAAGAATGAATAGTACGGTAGTTTTTGTAAACTAGATATATACATGAATTACAAATAACATTATATACATAAAAGGTACAAATTATTTTCTTTGAGAACATCATTATTCCCCCTTTGTGTAACGATTCATATTAGTCAAAACATGTTTTTCTATATACTAGGTAATAATGAAACATATTAAATTTTTTATCTTAAATTATTAGTAAGCTTATGTATACAACAAAATCTATGAGTAATTATGGAAAAAAAACAATATGGAACGGTTAAAAACCAAAACACATACCTTTCAAATAATCACTTGAGATAAGAAACATAACAATGGATATTATGCTTATTGAATAATAACATGAAATATAAATAAATAATCTCATAATGTTGGAATTTATATTTTTTTTAAGAGGTTTGGGCCGAAGCCTCATTTTTTATTAATAAAGCAAAGCAAAGACCTCTTTTAACTGGGTAGAGGGAAACCCATTACATAGCCCGAAGGCCCAGTGGGCTTGTAGCCCATTACATAGCCCGTAGTCCCAATTTTTTGGCCAAATTCCGATTCTATGAATAGTAACCCGGTTGCTACAGTGCCGCACAGTACAGCCGCGGCTTTAACCAAAACATCTTAAAATAAATGGTTAAAGCCCCACCCAAATCCATATCTGCAAATAAATAGGCAAGGCTTCGGCTGAGTCCATGTCTGGTATTTCTCATGAGACCAACAAATTAATTTAGGTGAAATATTAGGCTCTTTCTGTCACATAGTAATTCAAATTTATTCCTCATATGAAAATGGTGAAACATAGAAAACATTAACATTCAAATTAAAAAACTAACATATGAAAAGTGAAAACATAAACTATAAACCATGAATTGTATAAAAATAACAAATCCATAGTCAAAATGGTCATAGCACCATGAATAAAATTTGAGAGATGGAATCATAAGAGATAAAACTAATTCAATTACTAGAATAAACAATGTATTTGGAATAGGTGAAGATATTTTTAAATGATACCATTGAATGAATATTTTGGAAAATAATAATTAAACATTCTAAAGTATCCCACACCACATTGAAATATTTAAATCATAATCAGTATGAAGTAATATAATTTAAATAAAATTGGAATATAATGATAATAAGGATACTCATGATAAATAATATCAATGGTAGGTATATACACAACAGATAAGGAATAAGTGGGGAACAAGCCATATATCTCACAGTAGTAAAAGTGACACGATAAAAAAGTATATTACGCTTTCTTTAGTAAAATATTATTTATCATCTAATTTAATTATTTTAATATTTTTATTAAACTATACCAAAACCATATGAATATTTATGATATAATATCTGATCATATTATATGACATTATCACCTATTTGTTGATAATATTTCATTGTTATCCATGTTTTGGATGTTAACTACTTCATTTTTTATGCATATTTTTCATTAATGTCTCAGTTCTTGTTTATTGGATTTATTTTATGAAATATACAAAAATAATAATGGTGTAAAAATAATAATTAATAATTAAATAAATATTTATAACTTTTAAATAATATAGAATATTTAAAATGAAACGCATCACATCGTGATGGAAATAGGTCATATGTATATATGAGAAGCGTTATTATTCCCTTAATTAGTGAAAGGTTAAGGAAGTTTATGGTATATTAATTTTTCAGAAATATATATATCATATCAAAATTATCATATATATCCATTATTTCCATTATTATACCCATCCATGTAATGTGGTGTTGAAAAATAGATTATAACATAGCCTGGAGACGAAATTCCATACATAGGAACACGTGATGATTTTTTAGGATGAATATAAGGTGAAATATGGTTGCCCCATAATGATAATAACATCTCCAAATAAATATTATACTCTATTTAATTATTTTTAACTTAAAAAAACAACTCAAGGGGAATTATAAGAGAAAGAATCATGAATGATTGGATAAAGAGAATTTCATATTCTTTAGCGGACATACATTATAACATATCTTAAGGGAACCATGGTAGGTCTTTTGGTTGCATTAGATCCTCTAGAACATAACTAATGATGTTGGGAAGACAAATGGACTATTATTTTTCTAGATGACTCCAATTGGTGTCCGAAAGTGAGATAAGAGGTTCCCATTTAGAATTGAGGTGATGGGAACATTCAAATTTCTCAAAATATTAAAACAAATTAAGGTTATTCTAGAGATAAAGACATTATAATGGGATAAAAAGTATAAGGGGAGTTAATTTTATATCATATATTATCCCTTTTTATTTTTTTATAACTTTGTTTTTTTAAATAATTTAATAAAATATTAATTCAATAAAATATCATTATTGTAAAATTTGATACTATTCATTTAATTGGACTTCAAATACATCATGAAAACTTTGTAATTAAAATATAATGATTTCAAACATATCTAACATATCATATATAAATAATTAATTATAAAAATTAAATCATCCAAAATATATCAAAAAAATTGTTAAATCATTTATTTTATTTTATTTTTATTTGTTAAATAAGAATCTTTTTAGCATTAAATTAACATATATGGTAATTATATAATTTATATAAATTAAACTTAATTTTAAATAATGAAAATAATTTCACTTTGATAAAAATATACATTTATATTCGTTTATGTCTTGATTTTTCCCATATACAGGCACATAAATGATATTATATACAAAGAGAGTGACATTTCGTAACTATCATATATTGAAATAATATATATGTTATTTTCATGGAAAACTAAAAATTATAAAATACAAATATATTTTAAGCTAATAAGGTTCTAATAGTATTCATAAAATAATTTTTAGATAAACATAGGTCACATTATTACACTTATCTTTTGGTTATATCCCTTATTTAATACATTTAACCCTTACCTTTACAACATGTGTTTCCACGGTATAAGTGTTAATATATTTACTATAAAATTCCAAAAAACAACCGTAATAAGATCATTTTATTAAATTTTAATCCTTATCCAAATCATTTGGTAAAATTTTTTATTTTTTGGAATTTTATATCATTTAATAAAATATATTTTATTTTAATATAATATGGAAGACAATTTTGACACTATTCAATACATTGACATTTATAAAATATCAATACAAAAGATAACATTGAGAAAATACCATTATTACAGCCCTGATATGTATATGTGATCTATAAAATTAGATTATGAAATTAATTATGCCGAATTACATTTATTTTATATTTCTAATATCATTTATTTGATATTTAAATTAATTAAACATTTACTCCATCATCATTATGTAAGCATTCAAGGATATAATTTATTATCTATAATTACAAATTAATTACCATGATATAGATACAATTTTTATATTTACAAATATTATTTATAGTATAAGATAACATTATTATTTCACCATATAATATATGTTATACTTATTAAAAACATGATTGTGATTTGTTTGACATTCCTTATAATAACACGGTAAAAAAATAAAGGCATCCAAGTGTATCCAAGAGGCCATAAAATAGACCTAAGGTTGATTTTGGTATATAATTACTCATCCTGTATAATTAGGAAAATAGTTAGGATAAATTAAAAATACGTATAATACTATTTTGAAACTTAATTACCTCATTTACCCATCACTATAGAAATAAAAAAACTAAATTTAATATTTATATTTTCCAAAAAATTAAAGGTAAATTTACTAAATTTGAAAACTATTTTTAAAAATATGGAATCCATTTTTTTTAAAATACAACACATAATTGGATAAAATTGATTTAAATTTAATCTCATTGACAGAATGAGAAACATAATTTTAAAGTGAAAACATTAGAAAGATTAAATTTTTTTATATCCGAATTCATTATGAAATTGATTTTAATGGCCTAAATTAGATTAGAAAAAAATATTTTTTAATAATACATTAAAACCAATTATAATATAATTTATTACTGAAAATTATTTAGATGAAAAATAATATTCAGTTAAAGTGTATTATTTTACCAATATTCATCAAAACATAAAACATAAAAGAAAAATACAAAAAATTGGATGTAAAAGTAAATTTTCATATTCAAATTTTAAAGAAGAATTTTATTTCTTCAAATATAATTGTAAAAATTTTCCAAAAAAAATATATTTGATCAAGTTTCCAAAAAAAGGTAGAAAAACACTAATTTTTCGAAATACTTATTTGTTGTATAAAATTTGGTAAGTTATTATATATTTTTTATAAAACACATTACATGAATGATAAAAATTATACTGAAAATATTGTATATATATATCATTAATATAATCCAAAAACTGTGATTTTTTTATTGTATGGATTTAAACCAAAATTCTATATATTTAAAAAGTTTTTATAAAAACATTCCATATATATTAAATTGTTTTTTATATTTATTTATAGTTAATATTTAATAAATATAATAAATAATATAATTTCATAAGTTATTTAATACAATACATAACCACAAATTTAAAACATCGAAGATACCTTCATTTAAATATTAATATTAATAGTAATTCTTGTAAAATTTTATCTTCATGTTGTGTACATTATATGCTTTTGTATTGTTTAAATTTTAAAAGAAACATACCATAAAATCTTGAGGTGATACGTTCTTCCCTACTTTAATATTATTTTCCCTTGAAATTTGAAATTACGCATAACAATAAATGGTTGATACATGAAAATTATTTTGTGGGGAACTACCATCAGAAATAGTGTTAAAAAATCATCATACTAATAACAGGAATATTGAAATGCCAATGTTACCAAAAAATTTGGGTTTTGAATTAGATATCTTTACTAGAAGGTGAAAATTGCAACATAGAAGTGAAATCATACTATCAATTCTTGATGGAGAGTGATATTGAACATAGTCATCAAAAATTACACCATCTCAAAAACATAAATATGTGAGGGGTTAAAAGATCATTTATTTCATTGTAATAAAATTAAACATATAGATTTTCAATCAAAATTATTTTAAATTAGTCTAGGGATTATTTTCTTACTAGATAATAACTTGTGAAAATAATATTACATTATTTAATTCCAAGTTAAAGTCATGATCTTATCCTTTGTTTGTGCTTTGATATATAACCACTTCATTAATTATTTGAATAAATAAATGTTCATGATTAATTTTTCACACCTTAAAAAAAATTATGAATCATAAGATCCGTGGTTATATTCTTTAGAAATTAAAACTTTACTAATACCAAAATGGTTGTTAAATAGAATCCAATAAATCATACATTCGGATCAATAAATAATATTAAATATTAAACTTAATCCATTCCATCCTTAAACCTCATCCAAAATACAGTAGTAAAAATTCAATGTCCAAAAAGGTCACTAAATTTCTATAACACAATCATACTTTTGATTCACCAAAAAATGTATTGTGGATATTATTTTCACATACCAAATACTTATTCACTATAAAAACCTTAAGGAAAACATTCAATTTACCAAGGCCTAAAAAAATAATTATAGTGGTAAAATCCTTTTATATCTCGTGATTCTTATAAACAGATCACCAGTGATGAAATTATTATTGAACACATAAATTGTACTCGTTATACTAAACTCTTAAACCATTAAATAATCTTCATCATCTTATTTATTAATATCTCATTCCATAAATTTTTTATTTATAGTCTCTTCTTCATTATTATAATAACCCTTACTTATTTGATTGTTCTCATTATAAACACTATCCAAAACCAAAATAACAATGTGTGAAACACTAGTTCATGTGATATAGTCATGAAGAATCATTTATTGGATGTCTAAATCATGAAATCCTTTTCTCAATCTAGGATCATAAATGACTTAACATGGTTTTCCATGGTCTTACCAAATCTTTAAGACAATATATTATACTAAGACTTATCCTCAACATTATTCATAGGGTAATATTTTCCAATCCATGATTTACAAAATCTAGTTTCCAAGGATTCTACAAAAAATCCTTAGATATCAACTGTAATGACCAAAACCCATATAACCCAAAGTTAGTGGATACTTTATTATAATAGAACATTATACTAGCGATCACTTTCTAAAGTAATAAATAGTTTAGAGATCTTAATATACTAAATACATACATTAATTCCAAATTACATTTTAAACCTAAAATACAAGATTAATTTTCTTTTAGATCACCATTATTCTCCCTTTATATAACACATCATATCAATCACAACATATTTGTCAGAATCCTGGGGATAATGAATCATATGAAAGTGGTGTGCCAAAATTCTTAGTAAGGGTAATCATATAGTAAATGATATGAGTAAATATGGACAAAAATTAAAACTTAAATAACAAAATTAGATTAATTTTAAATAATCACATTAGCTTTAAAACATAACCATGGATATTAAATGACTTAAATAATCACATGTAACGGAAAAAAATAACATCTTATTATAGAATTACAAATTCCTAAAACATAAAATATATTATCGAGGCCTCAGCTAAGACTCCTAAAAATAAATGGTTAAGGCATTGGGAAAATTCATATCCAAAAAATATATTTGCAAGGCCTCCTCCAAGTTCATATATGGTTTTTCTCTTGAGACATACAGATTTATCGAGAGGATATAGTAGGCCTAGAATGTAATGACCCACTTATTCTCATTACCCTAAGAATACAATGATTCTTTACTAGGACCTAAATGAAATACCCATGCTTCAAATGGCTGGAAATAAATGACAAGGTGTTTCAAGTGGAAGTGGGGGATGATTTTCACTTTCTGAAATAAACCACTAACCAAAGAACCATTATATAATGCATGATGAAAACAAGAAAACTCAACCATCATGTTTATAATAAAACCACAACAAAGTTTAACACATAATATGATCAATAAACTATTAAATTATATAGTTTAAGATAACAATACGAAATTTCAAGGCAAAAATAAGACTCCATGCTCCATGACCTCTATTCTACGATGTCTCTAAAAAACCCATGAATCACGATGTGGTGCTAAATACCTATGATATGTTACCTTTTTCAATGACCTTTAAGATAAAATATGTAAAAGCATTGAAGTTAAAAATTAATTCTGAGTATAAAACACCTTACTTTTCAACCAATGACATCCCTACTCACTCCACTAGGACAGAAAGGATAACAACAATTATATAAAATAGTTTCTATAAAAAAATTCCTAAAATATTTTATAAGTAAATATATACAATTTCCAAAAAAAATATCACCAAATGTAAACAAGTACTATGTTAAACTACTTTAAAGAAAGTAATAATTATAGAAAAACAACCATAATTTTCTTTAAAACCATTTCCCAATATCATTTTTTCATAATTACTCCATTTCACTTATTCATGCATCCAACCATACAGGCTCCTTTATGATAGTTCCATAATCATGAAACGTCTCTCATAGATCTACCATGTCATCATATGATAATTTCATCCCATGTTCCATTACACCTTTTTATCTGAGCACGAGGTCATATTCTAACCAAGATGTATAGTGTTTTTTATAAACACACACCAAAATTTTTGTAAAACCATTTCAAATAACCATTTCAATCCATTTCAATAAAAAAGTCATTTTATTAGAACCCATTTAAAAAAAGCAATTCAAATCACTCATTCCATTTCAATAAATTCACTTATTTTATTAAAAATCATTTTATCAAATCTATTAACCATTATTCTAGTGAAATCCAATTTTAAAATCCACATTTTAAAACCAAGAATCAAACACATTAATCAAAAGCATCCATTTTCCAGATTTTCCACAACCGTCACCAAAGACGGTTTCTAGAAATAATAAAGTAGAAAATTCACAATTAAATACACACAAGGAAATAAATTTCAAACCATTACATTTAGATATATTAGGGGGAGTTGAGAGTGATTCCAAAACAATGAAGGTTTTGAAGAAAACTGAAAACGGACGAAGAACAGTAACGAAGCTGGATCGATTCTCCACAAAACAGCCTTTGATCTCTTCCCCTAAAATGATCAAGAAAAAATATAATAATATTGGATATCCAATATCATATATCTACCCATAACATTCATAGATCTGAGAAAATGGGTAGATAGTAAAAATATATCTAATTAGATCTATGAAAACACGACACGAACAGTGAAGAGTGACACATGCCGCCAGACGCATGATTTAAAACACCATGGGAGGGATCCAGATTGACTCTGAAACATTTGGGAGACATAACCTGACCATAAATGGAGAAAAATCAAAATTTAGGGCCTCCAAATTAAAAAAAATGTGAGTTAGAGGGAAAACAATGTAGATCCTATTTCATAGAATCTATATTTCACTCGGCACATGATTAGACCACACGGTTAATCAAATTGTGCACTAACTGTGTTTTTTTTACATCCTTAAGGAATCCCTCGAAAAACCTCCTTGAATATTCTCCCAAACTATTCACCCACTATGCCAAAGAAAATTCCTCAAAACTGCTATTATGTGTTTTTTCTTCTATGATTTCCACACTATTTAGAAAAATTGTGTGCAACCAAAGCGTATCCACCCCAACACATCCAAAGATCACCAAACTCTCCAATCCTTAACCATTATGCATTATAAACATAAAAATCACAATGTATAGGTTATATACTAAAAACTAGGGGTACAATATTCTCCTGGCCATTGGTCCTTTTATCCTTAGGAAAAAGAAAACCGTCACTACCCTAAAAGTGTTCTAGACATTTCCCTTTCATTTCCTTCTCGTGTTCCCTAGTCTCATCCTAAATCTGATCTTGTTTTCATAAAATCCAAAATAGACTGATGCTTTGTTCCAAAAAATAATTTCTCTTAACTATCCAAAATCCAGACTGGGGTATATAACAACAAATAATCCTTCTCTAGTCAACATGATCACATTTGATCACATGGTCAGGATTGGGTTGATACTTTTTCAACTGAGGTACATTATACAAATTGTGCCCTGAATTGAACCATAGTGAAAATGAAAACTGATATGCCACATCCCCAAACCATTCTAGTATATCAAAAGGGACAATATATAAAGGGGATAAATTTCCCTAAATCTTAAAACAACAATGTCCAATCCTTGGAGATATCCTAATGAACACATGATCACTCGCCGAAAATGAAAACGGTCTTTGGTGATGATCTACAAACAATACTTGATGACTCTAGACTATCTTCATCCTCTCTCTGATCGATTGGATGTTCTCTATCATTTCTTGGATATGGCTCATCCCAACCAGTGAAACCTCACCTGTCTCCACCCAGCACAGTGGAGAAAGAGAAGGATTCTCATACAATGATTCAAAGGGAGCCAAATGAATTAAGTCATGATAGTTTTTATTATAAGATAAATCCACTAAGTTTATATGATCTTCTGATGATGCACATAAATCTATTATGCAATCCCACATCATGTATTCTAACATCTATATTATCTAATCAAAATGGAAACTCATATAAGGTTAATATGTCATACTTATAGTCGTATATGTCTTAAGGGATTTCTATAAGGATTTATAGAATCAAGACAGGATCCTCAGATCTCATTCTGAGACTATTGAAACTGGTAATCCATATCTATTTATCCCCACTTGGATATATATTTTGTACATATCCTCAAATCTGTGAGTTTCATGAATAGGGATGAAAATAAATCGCTATATGCTCCCATTTTAACACTGGAATATGTAAATACAGCAACCTACCCCTTGGTCACTGATGTTCTACCTTAACTAGCTATGAATTAAAGCACTTTGAAATGAACATAACTACTTTCTTTTTCATGCCACTCCACCAAATTTGTTCCTTAAATTCCGTATACATATTCTATATTTGTGGATATACATTCCATCTCGAATGGTGATAATTTTTAAGAATTTTCAACTCACAATCCTTAGGTACAACGATCGTATCTCTGGACCCCAAAACTAAACTCCAAAAAACATTCCATCCCACAATGTTCTCCTCACCATTCAGCTATGATCTCACAACTAAGTAATCTGCATAGGATTCTGGTGCGTCATTGACCATATTTACCAAAATAAGAACCATAGATATTGAAAATAAAACCACACCGCCTCCTTGGTATTCACATTCCACATGCATGTTATTTAGAACATTCACTAACTAACATTCATCATAATCCTCCTTCTCCAACAGAACATATGAATTTATTATTAATGCATTGGCCATCTAATTAACATTTCACAATGTATACATTATTTCAAATTACAATATCTAGAGATACCCCATCCATAATCATTTAC
The DNA here is from genome assembly GCA_963277665.1 of Viscum album. Classification (NCBI taxonomy): domain Eukaryota; kingdom Viridiplantae; phylum Streptophyta; class Magnoliopsida; order Santalales; family Viscaceae; genus Viscum; species Viscum album. The sequence continues at coordinate 1,900,369,176 of OY728145.1, forward strand.
GTATATTTAAATACCATTTAGAGAAAATATGAATCAAGATTTTGTGGTCTGTGAAAAATGGTAAATTTCTTACAAAATAAATAATGACTCTAAGTCTTCAACGTATGGAAAAACTCATCTAACTCTGAATCCTATTTTGGGTAATTCTTCTACGGAACTTTCATCTGCCTTGAACCATAAGTAAAAACATGGTATTCTTGAAAGAAAACAGATCCCAACCCAAATTCTTAAGAATCAAAGTAAACCACATGCCCCTATCCGGATTCTAGCATAATCAAGATATTTGCGGATGTAAGACGAACCTTTTTCTCAAGGAAAGTATTCCTGCATTCCGAAGTCCATTGGAATGGATGATTTTTCTTTTTCAAAGATATCATCGATAAACCTCTTCATCAAAAGTCACACACAAAAATTGTCTAACAAACAGCTCTACCAAGAAATCTTCATTTCTCAAATACATTCTTTAGTGGCTACCAAGAGATAAATTTTCTATCATTTCAGGATCCACTAATACATGTTTTCTCTAAAATTATGTGGACATGAAATCATATCTCTTGAATCCAAAAATCACACATTGAATGTTTTCCATTCAAACAATGGTCTCTCAAGACTCCCAACACTTTCGACATGTATTGCATATACTCAGCCTTGGTCCCTCAATAGACCAATATGTAATCTATAAACACCTAAAAAAAGAATCAAGATATTATTGACATATCTGATTCCCAAATTCCATAATGAATTTTGGTGTATTCATGAGACCAAAATAAATTACAACATATTCATACTGACCATATCAGATTCTAAAATTGGTGTTCAGAATATCTTCCTTCTAATGATTTCCTGGTCTCAATTCACTTTTTGAGAACCATTGGGATTCCCTTAATTTATCAAACACATCATAAATGTGTTGAAGTAGATAGAAATTCTTTATCATAACTTTGTTATGATTTTAATAATATGCACATAGCCTTAATGTTTCAATTTCACTCTTCTAAAACAATATTGGGGTATCCCATGGTGACGTACATGGATGAATGAAATGTTTCCTTTCCAGCTACTCCAATAGCACTTTCAATCCCCATAAATATATTTATTCTATCATATAAGAAGGAAAAGAAATATGTTTGGTCCCAAGAATGATATCAAACGTAAAATCCACTTCCCTTAATGGTGGTAACATTAATAAGTTATTGGGAAATACATCTGGTAATTGATCCAAAAGTTCCGTAAAATGGGTATCCTCGATCTCTTCTATCGATGCCAAAGTCAAGGCCGTCAATAGGTAAGATATTGTTCCCACTTATAGACCCAACAAACTCATTGAACCTGTCATTATAACTTTTTTCCTATAAAGACATGCTCGATGCCATCCTTTATTGTGAAACTAACAATTATTATATAATAGTTGATTTGAGACTTAAACATTTTCAATTAATACATATCCATGATTACATCATAGACATCCATCTAGAAAACTGAGAAGTCCCACTTTAGATGAGCTCCATAAACAGCTATAGAACATGCTCTATACATAATGGCTTCACGTTATCCTTCACCAATATAGGTTTTTTGTTTTAACATGGAAGGAATAATTTCCTATTTTAAACATAAAAAATCAACAGCATCAGAAGCAAAGAAGGAATGATATGCAATAGTATTAAATAGAACATTCATAATGGTAGAATTCAATAGAATCATACCTCCCACCATAGATGGTATAGGCTGATAATCTACAATCATATTATATATTCTATAAAATTTCTCCATCTCCAATGTCTACCCCTTGTTGATTTTATGAGATTTACCTTGTTGAAGATTTTGGGTATTCCTTGAATCACCCTAGATAGTTCAACTCTATTGGCGAGACTGATTATGTTTTGCATCTCTATTTGTAGCATATGATGCTTGTGCCACCTGAGATGTGTCTCGAGCACCTAATCTCACAGCACAACAATAATATATTTTATGATTACCCATCCTGTTGTAATTATGGAATAATCTATGTGGCGTTGTACACTCTCATTTCATGTGGTCGAAGGAACCACATTGGAAACATCTTTCTTTCCACTTTGTTCATGGAGGAAGGATCCATGATTTAGGTTTCGAGTTCTACATCCCACTCCAACCTTTTAATAGTTATCCATCTTTAGTTTTCTTGCAACCTTGAAGTTCTCCCCATTTCCTATAGGTATCATCATACTTCATCCTCCCACAGATCAAGATATATCATGTTCAACCATTATCACTAAGTTCACTATATTTATATAATCCTTAATACATGGCACTGCAATCTCTGGGTGAATCTTTTTCCTTATCCCTAATTCGAAGATTCATGCATTAAAAATGTATAATCCCAATGCTCGGGTGAAAAACACACTAAATTATGGAATTTACCCACATATTTTGTGACCAAGTTAATTTCCATATTTAGGATGAAGTAGTCTATCATTTTTGATATCCTAAACATGGGGGATAGAATTGTTTATTAAATAATTCATCAAAATTTTCCCAATAATGATTATGATCAAGTTTATCTTGTACCACTAAGTCCCTCCACTAGTGTGCGAGATAATCAATAATATAAGTCACCTTCATTAATTTAACATTTTATGGTGTTTCGATGAAGTTGAAGATATGATCCATATTGGACAGCCACACATCCACCTTTTCTAGTTCAAATCACCCTATAATATATATGCATTATACTTTATGAAATGGATGGAAGGATCCACATTTCTTGGTTCATCCATCCATTTCCAGGTTTCCACATATTGAAATTCTTTGATGATACTATAAACTTTCTCTTAGATCACTTGTGGGTTAGGTGAAACCATACTCTCTGCACATCGTCCACTTGGGTTTTGTAATTCCTACAAGGTTCCATTTGATAAATAGAGAACAAAATCAGTAAGTCTCACTCTCTAAAAATTGATGGATTAGAATTTCAAATTCAATCACATAATCTATGATATCATTACATTCCAAAACAACATCTTTGATGTTTAATCATTTTTTAAAATTATATTCCTAATTTTCAAAATTACACTACATTCAAAATGAAACAACCATGCCCTTTTCAAAATCATTCATTTGAAAAAAATTGAAAAATTATTCAAAAATTACCACCTTTGGAAAAAAAACATAAATCATTACTCAAAATGAAATATCAAATAATAATTAGAATGCATTTTTTATGATGCATTTCATGCTCGTCTCATTGGATAAACCCATGATAACGAGATTCCATGATTCTATATGTTTCACTGAAACACTTATGTTCCCAACTCCCTATTCACAATATTTTTAACATAAAAAGCTTAGATATATCTTTTTAGGATCTACATTTCATGTCCCGGAAATCCTACTCCTTTCTGTGATCGCAACCTAAGGAATTGAAAAAAATTAATTTCAACTGCAAGACCAAAAAAACCACTAACCAAACAAGATAATGATCAACTTATTCTCATTACATTGGGAATTAAAATAATCATTAAAAGGCCTGATGTGATATCCCCAAGACACCAAATAATGTAAATAAATGCTAATGGGATTCAAGTAAAAGTGGGTTAATATTTTCCGTTTCTGAAAAAACCACTAACCAAACAACCATTTTATGATGCATGATAAAAACAAGACAACTCAACCATCATATTTATAATGAAACCAAAACAATGTGTACCATAGTAGAAGACAAATATAATATAAAAATAAACAGTAGAAGATTGCAATAATAAAATCAAATACAACCACAGGACTCCATGATTTATGATCTCTATTCTCTAGCATCACCAAACTGTCTAAGTATCCCGAGGTGGTGCTAAATACGTCTAATACTTTACCATGTCTCATGTCCTAGATGAAAACATCAATAAAATCACCAATGTTCCAAATATGGTGTGAGTATAAAACACCATAGTTTTTTCCTGAATGACATCCCTACTCATTCTAATAGGATACAAAGGATATAAACATTTATATAAAATAGATTTTATTAAATAATTTCTGAAAATAGTTTAAAAATAGATAAAAATAACATCCTAAACCATGTATATCCTAATGTAAACAAGTGTTACACTCACCCATTTTTCTACAAGTAATAATTACATAAAAACCCAAAATGTCTATAAAACCATTTCCCAAACTCATTTTAGAATTATCATTTCATTCCACTTATTCACGCATCAATCTGTGCATGCTTTATTATGACCATTTTATAATCATGAGTGTTCTCTCATCGAAATACGATATTGTTACATTACATTTAAAACCTATGTTCCATTCCACCTTTATCACTGAGAGAAAGTTTATATTCCAACCAATCCTCATAAATTCATTATAAATACACTGCCCAATTATTCCAAAACCATTTCAAGTAACTATTTCAAATCATTTCAATAAAACCATTTTTTTATTGAAACCCATCTAAAATAACCAATTCCAGTCACTCATTTCACCTTCATAAATTCATTACATTTGTTATAAAAAACAGTTTATCAAATACATTCATCATTATTCAAGAGAATTCCCAATTTAAAATCTATTTTTTTAATTCCAGAATCAAACACTTTATTCAAAAGCACCTATTTTCCATATTTTCCACAACCATCGCCAAAGATGGTTTCTAGTAGTAATAAAGATTCCAATTCAATATAAAATATACACCAAGAAGTTAATTTGAAACAATGACTTTTATATTTAATTAGATGAGTTGAGAGTGAATCCACCTACCTCTAAGGTTTTTCTGAAAGCTGAGAACTGATAATGAACAGTCAGGAAACTGGGTAAATTTTTATTGAAACCACCTTAAATATCATTATCTAACATTACCAAGACCAAATCTCATCTTCTTGGTAATCCATAATCATAGATCTACCCATAAATGGTGTAGATATAATAAAATGAGGGGAGAGGAGAAGTAGATATATGTAGATCATAGAAAATGTGAAAAGAACTGTGAAGAACAGAATATACCGCACGAAGTTAGATTGAAAGAACCAAGGGAGGTCTCCTGATTGATTCCAAATCACAAGGGAGAGGTTATCCTACATTCAATGGGAAATAATACCATGTGAGGACCACTAAGGAGAAAAAAATATCGAGTTATCGGAAAAATTAGTGAGATCTTATTTTTAAGGATCTAGATTTGACTTAGAGTATGGTTAAGTCACACTGTTAGACCAACTGTGATGTAAATGTGCTTTAACTACCTCATTAAGGTTACCCTTACATGACCACCTTGCATGGTTTCTCTAATTTTGATCCCATTTTTTCAAAGATAATTCCTCAAAATTTCTTCTAAATATAGTTTATTTTAGGATTACTAGATGGTTTAGACAAACTGTGCACTGCTAGTGCACATCCCCCCCCCCCACCAAATATCAAATGTTTTCTAACTCTCCCATACATCACTCTTACACTTTATAGACATAAAAATCCAATGTAAGAGTCACATACCAAAAAACTGGGGTACTACACTGACTTTCACTTAGTAATTCCAATTCATTCCTCATCATAAAATGGTGAAACAAAAACAACATAAATATTTGTGTTCAAAAACTAGCATATGAAATGTGAATAATTTGACCATAATCCATGAATGCTGTCAAAATGAAAAAACTATTTCCAAACTAATCATAAAACATGAATAAAATATGATAGAGGGTATCATAGGAGATAAACCTCTATGATGTAAATGTTTCGAGAATGGTTTATTGAATAGATTAAGATACTTTTAAATGAGACCTTTGAAAAAATCTTGAGGAAAATAAACTTTAAACATTCTAAAGTGTCTCATATAACTTGGAAAAATTAGAATCATAATCTGTATGATGTAATAACATTAAATGAATGTTATAATATCTTGTGCGTATTTTTTCATCAAGGTATTTGTATTTTTCATAGTATATATATCCCAAAAATAAATAATGATGTTATAAGTATCACATTTATCCACTAAATAAATTTTTAGATCAATTATTGAATGTTGGATATGAAAAAATGAATCGCATCGGGTGGGTTAGAGGGTAGGTTGTACAAACTCATGAGCGACGGTATCATTCCCTTAACAAGTGAAAGCATAAGCATGTTTATAGTATATTAATTTTTCCAAAACATATATCATGTAATAATTATAATATATATACATTTCTTTCATCATTATTCCCATCCAAGTAAATTCATGATGAAAAGAAGATTGCTCCATAGCGTGGATATTGTAAGTCGTACATACGCATCTGTGGTGCACTCATTTTTCATAGGATGGATATAATGTGAAATATTGGTTTCTAAAAATCATAATAACATATCATCATATATTTGATACTATATTTATTACATTTTAATGGAAAAAAACACATTACTAATAATTATAATAGAAACAAACATAAAAGAGTTGATAAAGATGATTACATTTTCGTTAGAGGACTTCCTATTTAACTTCTCTTATAGAACCTAGGGTAGGTATTTTGGTAGAAACAGAACCTCCAAAGCATAATAAGGATTTTTTGGAACATAATTGGTCATGTTTTTATCATGAAATATGATTAATATTTTTCTGAGTCTGTGAGGTAGGAGTTTAACTTTTATAATTTAGGTGATAGAATTTTTACCAATCATCAAAATATTAAAATATAATAAGAATATTATAGAGTCAAAGAATTGAAAAATCAGATAAAATGAATATGTGAAGCCATTTTAGAATTTAGATTATCCAACTTTTTATTATTTATCATTTTAATGGTTATTAAATAATTTAATAAAATATCATTGTTGTAAAATTTGATACTATTTATTCCATTTGACTTCAAATACATGAATACATAGTGGAAATTAAAATCTATTACATTAAAAAATATATAATATCTTTTATAGGTCATTGAAATTTATTATACCAATTAACACACCCAATATATATCGAAAGTAATATTTTTAAAATCAATTATTTTATTTTTATGTTAATTAAATAAATATTTTTCAGCATTGAATAAGCATTTATGGTAAATTTATAATTTCTAAAAATTCAAATTAATTTTATATAATGAAAATAATTTTATTAACATAAATATAGACATATATTTTCCTTGATATCCTAATTTTTTAACGTGTAGAAAAATAAATGATATTAAATACAAAGATAGTGACATTTTGTAATTATCTTTGATTTGATTAATATATATGTTATTTCTAAGGAAAAGTTCTCATTGAATAGATCCAATTATATATTAAGATGATAAAGGTAAATAAATATTTATAAAATAATTTTTAAAAATAATTATGTCATATAATTACCCCTATCTTTTAGCTTTAAACCTTTTTAAATCCCTTTAACTCTTACCATGACAAAATTTGTTTTCACTACTTAATGGTTAATATATTTAAAATAAAATGACAAAATATCACTAAATGGGTCATTTAAGAAATTTTAATCCATATACCATTTATTTTTATGAATTTCAGATTTTTATGAGTTATATATCATCTAGTAAAATATTATTTATTTTAATGTGACATTAATGTCAATTTTAACAGTATTCATTGCTTTGACAGTAAAAAAATATTAATTAGTAATATAACATATAAAAACCATTAACATATACCTAATATATATATTTATGCTATAAAATTATTTTTCGATGATAGTTGTATATATTAAATTTATTTTCATATTTTTAATATCATTTAATTGGTATTTCTATTAATTAAACAATTACTGCATCATCATTATTTAAGCCTTTAGGGTATTTATCTATTTCCAAATAATTATGAATAAATCAATATGGTTAATTTAAACATATTATATTCTTAAATAATAATTTTATTTGAATATAACTTCTATATAACACCACATAAAGAAATTTTATACTTATTAAAAACATGAGTGTCACATATTGGACTTCCGTTATAATAAAACACTAAAAATTGATTTATGTCATATAAGTGGCTCCAAGAGGGAATAAATTCTCCCTAAAAATAATTTTTGTTGACATTAATGCATCAAATAAATTTAGTTCACGTGTTAGAGTAGTTTAATTGTACTTATAATATTATTATTACCCTTAAATACCTCATTTACCCCTAACCATGGTAATTAAAAAAACTAATATAATTGTTCATGTTTTCAAAAATAGAAAATAATGTTTTACTAAACATATATTTTTTGATTCATAATATGGAATGCATTTTTAATAATTTAGAGCACATAATTGGATAAAATTAATCTAAAGTCAATCACATTGATGGAAGAAGAAAATAGGTTATTAAAGTGAAATCATTCAAAAGATTGAAATGTTTTTATATCCAAATTCATAGTAAAATTGATTCCAATTAAATAAATTATAATAAATGAACTAAATTTAACTATGTATTCCTTAAAACTACTTAAAAGTAAAATATAACACAATAAATTATTAAGATGAAAATTATTCTTCCTATTAAAATTCAATATTTTAAAATTATTTATAAAAACATTACACTTAAAAAAATCACATAAAATAAAAAAAAGTAAATTTTGATATTATGATTTAAAAAAAGTTAATTTTTTCAAATAACATTTATAAATGTTTTCAAAATAGTTTTAAAACTAGTTGTCCATCATAAGGATTAAACATTGTCATTCTAGAAAAATGCTTCTTTGATACATAAAATTTGATGGGTATGGATATATTCTTTAGAAAACACATAGGACGAATGTTAAAAAATATAATTAATATATTATACTTAAATGTCATTTACATAATCCAAAAAGTGTCAATTTTTTATACTATCTGTCTAGAACATAATTATGTGTATTTATATAGTTTTTATGAAAACAATTCATTTATATTAAATTTATTTACATATTTATTTATAATTAATTAGTAATAAATGAATTCAATAATATATTTTCAATAGTTAGTTAAACCTATCCATTATAATAATTTAATGTTTTAGATAAAATTTTCTTTTAAATTATAAAATGAAAAGATTATTGTGGTTCATTTAAGCTCGGTATTGTGTTTAATATATGTTTATTGAGTAGATTAAATTTTAAAATATGCATACCATAAAAAATTATGGTGTTTTTTAGGGGAATAAATGAATGGATCCTATGATATATTATATATAACAAATTTATATTTTAAATAATTAACTTTTTCATCAAATTCTTTCTTTGTTGCAAAATCATATAACAATTTCTTGTTGTAAAATCATTTTGATGTAGTATCCAAGGGAAGGGTCATACAAGTGGAATCCAATTGTGCTCAATTAATATCAAAACATCATTATTGATACACTGGGTTTTATTATAGACAATCTAGACCAATTTTTCCATTTAAAATTTATTGTAAAAATTATACTTTAGTTGTTTTAATAGTGTACCTTCTTAAATCGTTAACATTAGAGGTAGGGGAAGGATAACCACTCTTTGGTCTTGAAAATGTTATTTTCAATTTCTCTGTGAGGTTAGAGATAATTATCATAGAAGAATGTATTGTGGAAAACCAATATCATATACTCTAACATGTTATAAGTGGGATAAATATATACGTTAGAGATTTAGTTATTCCTCAAAGGCCCCCTAACCAACATTTTAATACTAAATGAACCCTCACATAAAATATTATTATTATTATTATTATTATTATTATTATTATTATTATTATTATTGCTATAATTATTTTCTTAATATGTATATATCATGTGGTAATTTAAATATCATTTCATAAATAAAAAAATATTTTACTGATATTAAATATAATATATCATATCACTCAAACCCTTCACCAAGTAAGTCGATCCACCGTTTGATTTTTTAAACCATGATTAATGATTATTTATTTATTACCTTGGGAATTCTTGTTTTTTTATTCTACTCACATATATAATATTTCAAATAATTGGTTTTTAATTTATGATACCGATAAAACCATAATAATTATTAAACAACAAGTTGGGTTTCATCATTATCCAAACTATAAAATTCAAATAGAATTTAACTGAGACTCTTGATACGCATTCTTTGTGATACCCTAGGCTTATTTATCCATTGCATTCGGTCAACTAGCACGAAGTACACAAATAATGTATTGAAATTTTTCAATGAACCCCTTAAGAATGAATTTAATTCCACAATGCAAAAAAAACCTAAAAACATCCACCATGTAATATATACCCTTTATCTTGATAACTTATCAACTAGGTTGCAAAAATCATGTCATAAACCAATAATCATGATTTTATTTCATTGTATTCTAGAAATAGAAAAAAAACAAATTGGTGTTTTGTTAAGTACATTAATATATAATATGGTTAAATTTCAATCAAAGGGATAGATAAGTCTACTAATATTGACTAAAAAGAAAAAATCCATTATTTACTTATTCATAAATTCCATATCACTTATGAAATAACCCAATGTTTCCTACTTCACTATGATGATGTATTGTTAAGTTATTTACAATGCATCGACATAATGAATTCATGACATACATTAATAATTATATGAATGAAATGTTACAATACCCTTGTATTCAAATAGAAATTTCCAACGACATGTATAAAATGTATAATTTATAATGGTGTGTCTATATACATAACCTCTTCTCTATATATTACGAAGTGAAAACTTTTTATGAAGAAGTTCCAATTTCTTATGAGCCTCCAGGACCTGATATAATTCTTCATTTGTGTCCCATTATATAGATGTCACCCATGTTGAACAAATTAATGTTTTCAACAATGTGTATTAATGTTATTTAAAGGGGGAGATTATTGAAAATAATACTCTGTCTCTTTATGATAATTTTGATGCTCACAAATACCCTTAGTTGTTTTCTAATGATTTCACTTAGTATTTCGCAGGAGATTATTAATGTATTTTACTCTTGAAATTACGAGAATTAATTACTTAGCGCGGAATCTGTTTTAGCGTGTTCTGGAAACACTTTTCACATATTACGTAGATGTATATAGCGCGGAATCTATTTTATCACATTCTGGAATCACCGTTCATACCCTACGTGGATAAACGTAGCGTAAGGATGAAAAGCGTGTATACTTTTTGAAGTAAGAGAAAAGTATGGTTAAACAACCATACATTTTTCAACAAAGTATGGAAGGAGAACCTTACGTTTGGAAAGAACATTACGTTTTATTATCAGTAAAGTATGGAAGGTGAACCGTATGTAAATTCTAAGTGATATGTTTTTTTCTCAAAAGTATGTTTCATTAACCTTACTTTTGTAAACAACCATACGTTCTTGGAAAAGTATGGATCTTTTACCATATGTTTGAATGATGAAGAAAAAGTACGTTTGTGATCAACCCTACATTTGTTATTAACCCTACGTTTGAAGACTATGTTATTAACCCTACGTTTGAAGACTATGTTATTAACCCTACGTTTGGAAGCCACGTCATCAACCTTACGTTTGGCGTCGGAATTTTTGGTAGACGGTTTTTATGTACAATGATCAGTAAGCTGATTTATGGGCGGATTTCAAGCCAGATTTAAAATCATTTTAAATTATGAATTTGACTGATTCAAATTCGTTTTATTAATGGATTTAAGATATAATTAAAAGTAGCTTTTTATGATGAGTCTTAAGGGAAGTTACAACTTCTCTGTAAATTCTTATTTTTGAATATTGCGAATCAGAAGGCATCTTTTATGGATCTAAATGTGCAGGAGATATGTATTATTATTTATGCTCTCTCTGAAACGAAAAATATAATGTATGATGAGGTGATCGGTCTTTTATTATTAAAAAGGTGGAAAACAGAGATTTCAACAATTCACGATTGATCTACTGATTCAATAGCAGCGTAAAAGCTCTGTTTGTTCATGAAGAAGGAACTCGATAGAAGATTCACATGTTCAACATCGAATATCTTCTATGGATCTACTACTGCTGAGGTTTTGAACTATATCTCTATATCTACTATAACTGGATCAACTCAGAATTGCTTCTTCTTGAAGATAAATATTTCTAGAGTATTTGATCCATCTGTTGTCAATTGCATTCTGTTGCAATTGTGAAGATCAACTGGAAATTTATTTCTGAAATTTTTTGTTCTTTAATAACCAGCTTCTTGTTCTATGCTGTGTAGGTTCGTGTTTGAACCAGAAGTCTTTGTTTTTCCTTAAATTGTAAAGGTGTCAACTTCCTGTACTCGGTTGTGAATCAGTATGTGGAAAAGAGGACCAGATAGTGAAAATCACCAAGCTCGTGGAGTAGAGCGTTGGTGGAGTGGACTAGGGGCTTTCTGTTCCCCGAACCACTATACATCTTCGTGTTCTTGTTTTTTCATTTTATGTTGCATGATCAAATCTGATAAAGTATAAAGTACAGAACTCATTCAACAAAAGAGCTATTGGAAAAATTGAAAAAGACACAATTCACCCCCCCCCCCTTTTGTGTATAATCTATAGATTTAGATCCAATAATTGGTATCAAAGGAGGAGCTTCTGACAGAGTCTTAGAAAGATGAAGCATTTAAGGATTATTCAATAGAGCATTATGACTGATACAAGAGAAGGGATGTCGATGGTTAGAGAAACATATTTTAATGGAGAAAACTATAGTTGTTGGAAATCGCATATGAAAATATTTCTGAAAAACCTCTGATAGAGAGTCTATTCAAAGATTCTGACTCCTTATGAAATTCCTGAAAATCCTGATGCATGGAGTGCTATTATAGAGGTAGAGTACAATATGAACTCGAAGGTTATGAATGCAATTATCTGCGGTCTAGGACCAGATGAATTTAATAGAGTATCTCATTGCCCGAAAGCATATGAGATGTCGCAAACAATAGCTGTGGCATATGAAGGAATAGATAATGTAAGGAAAATGAGATATGCAACTGTGAAACTGAAATTTGATACTTTTAGAATGACTGAAGGTGAGAGCATTACCCAAATGAATGGGAGATTGACAGAAATTGTCAATAACATAACTGCTCTAGGAGAACCTATTAAACAGGTTGATCAAGAATTAAAAGTACTGAGAGTACTACCTACTAGATGGAATGGTATGTCTACTGCAATCAGACAATCAACACCTGTCAAAGATCTAACTATGAGAGAGTTGATTGGTACACTGATGATATATGAAGATGAAATGAAAGATGAAGCTAATGAACATAACGTGCCTATAAAAAGAGAAGATACTTCCTTGAGGGTAAATTCACTACAAAAGAATAGAAAGATGAAGAGCAAAAAAGTCAAAGCCAAATCAGAAAGCTCTGATTCATCCAACTCAGATGAAGAACTGGCTCAACTAGCCAGAAAATTTAGAAAATTCTACAGAAAGAAAAGAGGCTTCAAAAAATCCTTTAAGGGAGGTAATAAGGATGTGAGATGTTATGAATGCAAAAAGATGGGACATATCAGACCAGATTGCCCACAACTGAAGTATGAAAAGAAAAATAAATTTTTCAAAAGAAATGACATTGAGAAGAAAGACAAGAAAGCTATGAAAGCCACATGAAGTGTATTTAAAGACTCTAGTAGCTCTTCTGAATCAGTATTAGAGAAAGAAGAAGTCAATATAAAGGCAAATATGTGTTTCATAGTAGAAACTGATGAGGTACACTCATATTACTCCTCTGAATCACATTTTGAATCAAGCTATGCAAATAAAAAACTAGCAGCCTACAGCAATATGCTTGAAGAAAGATATGACTCACTATTTTAAAAACATAAGTAACTAAAAATTATACATAAAGTTGTTTCAGATGAAAGAGATACAATGCTGAAACAACATAAAGAATTAACTGATAAATACAATTTCACTAACACTAACTACATTAATTTTGAATCAATATTAAAAACACTACAAGGTGAAGTAGAATCCTACAAACAGGCTGCATTAGTTTTTACAAAATTAGAGAATTCATTAAATGAAATTCTTGGAAAAAATATCATTAAAAAGGAGAGATTTCGAATTGGCAGTAAAGGAGAAAAACCGAAGATATATAAAAATTATTTTGTTCCTAGCTCCAAAAAGCTTAATTGTAATTTTTGTGGGGCAAAGGGACATGTAGATAAAAACTATTTCTTAAGAAAACCTCAAATTTGTGGTATTAAGAAAGCCGATATTTCAAAATACTTATATGATTTAGATAATTTTAAAATAACAAAGCAAATCTGGATACCCAGATCATTGCTAGATAACAGTCCTGGACCCAACAAAATATGGGTACCAAATTGTTTGAATGTCATTGTAGGTAGTCGGTCACCAGAGAAGAAAAGATATATGGTACATGGACAGTGGCTGCTCAAGACATATGAGTGGAAACTCATTGAATTTTTCTTCACTCACTCAAAAGGAAGGACGACTTGTCACATTTGGTGGTAATGCCAAAGGAAATATCATTGTCATTAGAACAGTTGGAGATCCAAAAACAATCTCAATCAACAAAGTACTTTATGTACAAGGAATAAAACACAATATGATAAGTATCTCACAACTTTGTGATGATGGATATACTGTTGATTTTACTAATAATTGTTGTACTATTTTTAAGGATAAACTGTTTAAATTTAAATCACCAAGAACTGAAAATGTCTATACATTGGATTTAAATTCCTTGTGTAAACAACAAGTAAACAGATTAACTGCTAAAGTAAGTGAATCCTGGATCTGGCATAGAAGATTTGGTCATTGAAATGTATATTTTTTACATAAGTTATCTAAGAAACATTAAGTTTCTGATTTACCTTATCTCAAATTTGAGAGTGACAGATTTTGTGATGCATGTCATCTTGGCAAGAAACACAAATCATCCTTCAAATCTGTTAATAAGGTTCCTACATATAAACCTCTAGAACATATTCATATGGATTTATTTGGACCTTCAAGAGTATCAATATTAGCTGGTAAATCATATGTATATGTTTTAGTTGATGAATATTCATGAATTACATGGATTTTCTTTTGGAAATTTAAAAATTAAGGTTTTACTTTATTTGAAAGTTTCTGCAAATATGTTCAAAATGAAAAAGGTTTCAATATAATCTCATTAAGAAGTGATCATGGTGGAGAATTTGAGAATCTGAAATTTAATTCCTTTTTCTCAAATATGGGTATTAAACACACCTTTTCTGCACCCAGAACACCTCAACAAAATGGGGTTGTAGAAAGAAGAAATAGAACAATTCAAGAAATGGCTAGAACTATGTTAAATGAATATATCCTACCCATATATTTTTAGGCAGAAGCTGTGAATACAGCTTGTTATATAATTAATAGAGTTTTAATTAGACCTATTTTGAAAAAGACACCCTATGAACTATGGAATAATATAAAACATAAAGTAAATTACTTTAATGTTTTTGGATGCAAGGTTTATATCTTAAACACCAACGATAATCTTGGTAAGTTCGATCCAAAATTCGATGAAGGTACTTTCTTAGGATATTCTGCTACCTCCAAAGCTTATAGAGTTTATAATAAGAATTCAAGGATTGTTGAAGAATCAGTTCATGTGAAATTTGATGAATCTGATCCTTTTGAGAAAAGGAAAGAACAAATGGATGAACATGACTCTAATGATTAAATGAGACTTGAGAATTTAAAGAATGATTTTGAAAATGATATAAAAGAAATCCAGTCCAGTTCTGAGGAACTTGATACTGAAGAACCTTTAAATATTTTACCTAGACAGTCTAGAGCCCTAAAGAATCATCCTTTAGAAACTGTAATAGGTAACATAGAAACTAGTGTTCAAACTAGAAGAAACTTAGGAAACCTAGTGGAATTATTTGCCTTCCTATATCAACAAAAACCCAAGACTATAGAAGAATATTTAGATGATGAAATATGGGTAATAGTAATGTAGGATGAATTAAACCAGTTTAAAAGAAATGAAGTTTGGATTTTAGTGGAAAGACCTAAGAATTATCATGTAATAGGAACCAAATCGGTTTTTAGAAATAAACAGGATGACCAAGGCACAATAATTAGAAATAAAGCAAGATTAGTAGCTAAAGGATGTAATCAAGAAGAGGGAATAGATTATAATGTGACTTTTGCACCTATATCTAGGTTAGAAGCCATTAGAATCCTTTTAGCCTATGAATCTTATAGGAATTTTAAATTATTTCAGATGGATGTCAAATCTGCCTTTTTAAATGGATATTTAATGGAGGATGTTTATGTTGAGAAACCTCCTGGTTTTGAAAACTCCCAAAAACCTGATTCTATTTTTAAACTTACTAAAGATATTTATGGCCATAAACAAGAACCTAGAGCTTGGTATGAAATATTAAGTTCTTTTCTTTTGAAAAATAATTTTACTGTTGGTATGGCAGATCCAACACTATTTATGAAAATTGTGAAAAATAATGTTTTATTGGTTCAAATTTATGTTGATGATGTAATCTTTGGATCAACTAATCAAACTCTTTGTCATGAATTTTCAAAATTAATGCAAGAAGAATTTGAAATGAGTATGATGGGAGAATTAAATTTCTTTTTGGGTCTTCAAATATTTCAAAAAGATTTTGGAAATGTTTTAAATCAAAGAAAATACATTACTGATTTACTTAAGAAATTTGGACATGAGAACAGCAAGACATTTACTACTCCTATGTGTACTAATATAAAACTTGATTTGGATGAAACTAGGAAATCAGTTGAAAACACGCTATATAGAGGTATGATTTGTAGCTTGTTATATCTTACTGCTACTAGACCAGATATAATGTATTCAGTATATCTTCGTGCTAGATTTCAATCAAATCCTAAAGAATCCCATTTAACTTCTGTTAAAAGAATTTTTAGATATTTAAAAAGAACTGTTTTTCAATCTCTTCTTTATCCTAAAACTTCTGATTTTAATTTGATTTCATATTCAGATGTTGACTTTGGAAGTTGTAGATTAGATATAAAAAGTACATCAGGTACATGACACTTTTTAGGAAAATCCTTAGTATCATGGTCTAGTAAGAAACAACATTCAGTTGCCTTGTCAACAGCTGAGGCAGAATGTGTTTCTGCTGGTAGTTGATGTGCACAAGTGTTATGGATGAAAAACACTCTTATGGACTTTGGATTTCATTTTAATAATACACCTATTTTATGTGATAATATGAGTGCAATTAATATTTCAAAAAATCCTATTAGTCATTCTAGAACTAAGCACATTGATATAAGGCATCACTTTTTAAGAGATCATGTTATTAAAAAGGATATATTTTTATAATTTATAAATAATGAAATTCAATTAGAAGATATTTTTACTAAACCTCTTCCCACATCAATGTTTGATTTTATTAAGGGGTAGCTAGGTTTATGTAATTTTAAATAATATTCTTTTTTATTTTTGTTTTTGTAAATTTTTTTTTATTGAATACTCTTTAAGTATTTCTTTCTTTCGTCGTATGAAAAATTTATTTATTTTTTAAATATATGAAATGATGAGTGATTTCACGGGAATCAAGGCTATCAGAGTCTTTTCGACTTCTAAACCCTTTCACTTCTATCGAAACCCTTTCGAAATCCAAAAATCTCACTTCTTCTGAAACCCTAAACATCGAACTTCTGAAACCCTAACCTTCAAACCTTCAGAGACTCTTGCAGCAATGGTAAGGACTAAAATATCCAGTGAGGCCGAGATGAGCAATGCGAAGAGACAATGCACTAAGGGAAGAAAAATCTTACAAGGAAAGGTAATCGATCTCGATTGGTTGTTTCAGAAAAATCTTTTGTTGAAGCAAGTGTTGTCATTCCAGAATCTTGAACAGATGTTCAATAGTGAAAATACAGAATTTCTATATGAAGTTGAACTTAGATAGTTCTACAAATCTGTACATTTTACTCTGGGAGATACCGAAGATGGTATGTTGTCTAAAATAGAGGATAGGGATTTCTCAATTTCTTCAGTAGAGATTAGTCAAATTCTCAACTGTCCTCATGAGGGAGTTTTTCATTTTGAAATAAAGAATATAAGAGATTATGTTCATAAATACGAAGACATTATATCTTTTATTTTTGGTACCAAGACAATAATGAAAATGTTTGTTAAGGATTTGGAGCCTGATCAGAAGATTTTGATAAAGTTTATTCAGACCGGAATAGCTCCACGGATGGCAGAAATGGAGAAGATTTTGTACCCTGATATGTATATAATTTTTCTCTTACTAAGTGATATTAGGTTAAACTTTCCAAGATACATGATAAGGTATCTTAGTTATTACTGTCAAAGCGAGGCCAGGAGGAATTTCTATCCCTTTGGTAGATTTATTTCCAAGCTGTTGTTTAAGAAAGACATGGTGAGATTAGTGGAAGCTAGAGTTAATTGTCATCATAGTAATACATTTAATGCTAGAACTTTGAGGAATGTTGGATATTTATGGAGCACAATTAAAGGAAATATTTTTCCAGTAGGAGTTGAGGAAGACTCATAGAGTTCTCAGGCTCAACCTACTAAGTCCAAGGAGGGACAAGCTGAATGCCGAGTCAGCAATGTAGCAAGAAGGATTCGATTTGAAGTGACAGATGTTGAGGAAGACAGAAGCCAAGAGGGACTTCATTCATGAAATAGAAGACCAGTAAATGAGGAAGTTACTTCCACTATTTTGGAAACTCCACCAGAACCTTTAATTTCTTATTCTTTTGTGAGAGAAGTTGTTGCTGATAAATCCATGAAAGATGTTAATGAGATAACGGCTCTGGTAGAGAAATCGGAAGCTCAAGAAGAAGCTCAAAGAAACAATCAGGAACAGATTGTTGTTGATGTTGAAGTTGCACTACAACAGGAACAAGAGATGGAGGAAATGCTTGGTGAATAAGTGGCCAGACCTCAGGAAACTTCTGCAAATATTATTCTTGAAAATCCAATAGAAGGCATAGATGCGGATTTTTGTGATGATGTTTGTGATGAGCATGTTTCTGAAGCTCAAACAGAGGTACTTCAAGAGGATTTTTCTGTGGAGGATTTTAAAAACTCTAAGGAAAAATCTATGGACCAACCTTCTCAGGACAAAGAAAAAGAGAAATCTGATGCTAAATCATTGCCTTTGGTATTGCTGCATCAACCTGAGAATGTGAATCATGCACAAGGTGCATCTAATTCAAGGAAAGAAGAAGTTGAAGAACTGTACAGAAAAGTATCTCAATTGGAATCTAAGAATGCTTCTCTTAGAAATGCTTTAGACTTAGAACATTTGAAGTTTCAAAAGCTGAAGGAGTGTACAGTTTCAAGGCATGAAGTTGAAATGTTTCAAGAGGATATGCTGACTGTTGTTACTCAATTAAAATCTAAAATGGTTATGAAGTTAGATTTATCAGATTTGAAGTTGTTTATGGAGAATCAATTTGCATCAGTTTCAAATATTGCAGTTAGTGGTTCAGGTACTTCACCGGACTTAATCAGAAGGTTTCAGGCTATCACAGCTGCAATGAGCAACATGAATGATACGATTCAAGATCTTCAATGTAACAGTGCTCCTCTTTTAGTGTTTCTGGATGATCAGAAATTCTTAGTGGATCAACTGACATCTAGTGAGCCATCAATAAGAATTCTATTAAATCAATTCTCAGAGAAGATATCAGTATTTTTGAAAAATAGGAAAGGATGCATGAGTTTTTCAGAGTCAATTAAATTGAGGATATTCATATAACTCAAGAGAACAGATAGCTCATTGTCAAGATTGGAGATGGGATGATGAAGAGACTTTGGGAGAAGTTTACCAAAATCAAGTCTGCAATTCAGAGGAGATAGACCTTGTGGCCTATCTTACCCAAACCTTGATTCCTGTGTATATCATTGTCATGTATATACTATTGTTTTTGAACGAAAATATTTCTTCATTATTTATTTGTCTCTTCCCTTAATTGTTTTACTAATTTTATTTTTAACATGCCAGTACTCCAGATTTAATTATTGATAAACTGTTCATAAAAGAATTTACCAACAGTTCAGTGCAAAATTAAATGTGTTAAAATCCATGATTTCTTATTCTTTTTGATATCACAAAATGGGGGAGAATTTTGGATAAACACAACATCAATATTTAGGGGGAGTTAATTTTATTGAGGGAGAAAATAAGATGGGACATTTGGATTTATAATTATCTTTTTTGTGGAAATATTTTACTTAAAACATTATAACAAATTTTGAAAGTTAATTTTTTTTTATTTAAATACTTTTAATTACTTTATGGGTTTTGTTTATGGGTTTTGTGATCATCAAAAAGGGGGAGATTGTTGAGCAAAGTATTGTTTTCAACAATGCATATTAATGTTATTTAAAGGGGGAGATTATTGAAAATAATACACTATCTCTTGATGAAAATTTTGATGCTCACAAATACCCTTAGTTGTTTTCTAATTATATCACTTAGTATTTTTCAGGAGATTATTAATTTATTTTACTCTTGAAATAATGAGAATTTATTACTTAGCGCGGAATCTATTTTAGCATGTTCTGGAAACACTGTTCACATCTTACGTAGATGAATATAGAGCGGAATCTGTTTTAGCATGTTCTGGAATCACTGTTCATACCCTAAGTGGATAAACATAGCGTAAGGATGAAAAGCGTGTATACTTTTTGAAGTACGAGAAAAGTATGGTTAAACAACCATACGTTTTTCAGCAAAGTATGGAAGGAGAACCTTACCTTTGGAAGGAACCTTACGTTTTGTTATCAGTAAAGTATGGAAGGTGAACCGTACATAAATTCTATGTGATACGTTTGTTTCTCAAAAATATGGTTCATTAACCTTACTTTTGTAAACAACCATACATTCTTGGAAAAGTATGGATCAAGTAAAAGTATGGATCTTTTACCATACGTTTGAATGATGAAGATAAATTATGTTTGTGATCAACCCAACGTTTGTTATTAACCCTACATTTGAAGACTATGTTATTTACCCTACATTTGAAGACTATGTTATTAACCCTACGTTTGGAAGCCACGTCATCAACCTTACGTTTGGCGTCGGAATTTTCGGCAGACGGTTTTTATGTACAACGATCAGTAAGCTGATTTCTGGGCGGATTTCAAGCCGGATTTAAAGTCATTTTAAATTAAGAATTTGACTGATTCAAAGCCATTTTATTAATGAATTTAAGATCAAATTAAAAGGAGATTTTTATGCTGAGTCTTAAGGGAAGTTATGACTTCTCTGTAAATTCAAATTTTTCAATATTGCGAATCAAAAGGAGACTTTTATGGATCTAAATGTGCAGGAGATATGCATTTTTATTTATGCTCTCTAGTAAACGCAAAATAAAATGTATGATGAGGTGAAAAATCTTTTATTATTAAAAAGGTGGAAAACAGAGATTGAAACTATTCACGATTGATCTACTAATTAAATAGGAGCATAAAATCTCTGTTTGTTTAAGAAGAAGGAACTCGATAGAAGATTCGCCTATTCTACATCGAATATCTTCTGTGGACCTACTAATACTGAGGTTGTGAACTATATCTCCATATCTACTACAACCGGATAAACTCATAACTGATTCATCTTGAAGATCAGTATTTCTAGAGTCTTTGATCCATCTGTTGTCAATTGCATTCTGTTGTAATTGTGAAGATCAACTGGAAATTTCTTTCTGAAATTTTTTATTCTTGAATAACTAGCTTCTCGTTCTAAGCTATGTAGGTTCATGTTTGAACCAGAAGGCTTTGTTTTGCCTTAAATTGTAAAGTTGTCAACTGCCTGTACTCAGTTGTGAATCGGTCTGTGGAAAAGAGGACCGGATAGTGAAAATCACCAAGCTCGTGGAGTAGAGAATTGTTGGAGTGTACTAGGGTCTTTCTATTCCCAGAACCACAATACATCTTCGTGTTCTTGTTTTTACATTTTCGGCTGCATGATCAAATCTGATAAAGTATAAAGGACAGAACTCATTCAAGAAAATAGCTATTGGAAAAATTGCAAAAGACACAATTCACCCCCCCCCCCCACTTGTGTATAATCTGTAGATTCAGATCCAACAACCCATCCAAGGAATATAAATTTAATAAAATAATTCTGCCACTTTAATATTTAATCATACAAAGGTATTTTCTTTTCAATGAGATAGAAACGCTTTTTCCATTATGAAATTAATTTTATACATATGAATACTCAGCATGGTATAAATTATTTACTAATATTAGTTTCTTTGAATATATAGATTATTGTATGTACAACAAAATAGATTATAGGGAACAAAATCCTATAGAATACAACATGAAATTGATCTAACTACTAATAGTTTGTTAAACTCACCTGATAAACATGATTATATTAGGATATGTATTTAGTTAGTTAGCTAATAACATTAAAGATATTGTGCTACATACTATGGAATCACCTTATAAGATAATTCATTAGAGGGATACATCACCGTGTATTAATTATTTATCATATTTCAAGAAATTACATTATTTTTAAGAACCATTTGTAGGATCAAATGACTTTTAATTCGAAAATGTAAGATGTATTAGAAGGCACCACATACTCAATATATATAGATATAAAAACCAATTACAGTAATAAGTTTCACACTTGCATATTACCTTATACTAACAATGATACTAGAATAAATTGATCTAAATGAAGAAAAGATTTGAATCCCATGGACCACAAGCATTATCATTTATTTATATACTAATAACTCATCCACATTATGTTTATCAGATACTATTGGAGAGTTCAAATACATATCCTCTATATTTATCTTTATTTTGTTTTATATTTTTCTTCTATGCATTAAACATATGAAATGAAAAAACATTCTAAATATCATGTTGTGTAAGATAGATTCAATGGTAATACAAGGAAATTGTAGTCTATTTATCAAAATAATCACCTTCTATGTTTTCTAACAACATAATGGATAGATTCCATGCTATATGAAATAGAAAATGATACCTTGTTAATCATTTACAATATCGCTTAAACTTTGAAACACTATTGATCTATATCCATGGATCATGATCCTAAGAAATTGAATTTCTACTTTAAGTCATTATTTGTAAATTTATTTTTAATATTATTTATTTTTGAGTCAGATCATATATTTCCAATTTTTTAAAACAAATATATATTTTAAAACCATAGTGCTCTCAATAACCACTAACAAATACATGGAACACATTCGTTCCAAATAAATATTTTATGATTTTGATTTTTTTTCATTAATTATAGAACGTATTATAATACCTTCTATTAAATATTTTATTTCTATAGTGTATCCAACTGTTTATGGAAGTGTTTTATATACATCGTCTATATGGTATCCACTAAGAAAAGTCATCATGACAACTAATTCCTAATATAATGATCGTAGAAGGTTATTATGTAGATTAGAATTTAAATGTATTTTACCATTATTATTTTGAACAAAAATCATAATATATATATATATATATATATATTTAATAGTAAAAAATATTCAATTTTTATTGGTAATAATTTGTATCACCCATCTCTAGTGGCCCTGCAATACCCACGAATGGATTTACATCAACTTGAGAAACAACAAAAATACAAAACTCGATTTTCATAAATGCAATGTACTCATAATTTTTTATATAAATTCAAGTAATATATAGTTTCCATTTATTAATTTATTGTAGTATTCATTATTATTATAAAATAATAGACTAATAATTTCAGTGAAAATAAAAACACTTATTTGTTTTTAACATCTTAACATAGTATTTGTCTCTCAAAAAATTTCCCCATTAAGACATGTATAGTTTACTATTTTTGTAGAAATTCGGGATCATCTAGAGCCAAGACTTATTTTCATTCAAGCATACTACCACTATATCCTAGGATATTAACTTTCCTTTTATAATTATAATCATTTTTGATTAATACATCACATACAAGAGGATATTTATATTTTTAGTTTCAATTCGATATTTAATTGAGACTCGCCTTTTGGTTACACTGATATATGCATGTATATATAACCATTTTAAGGAAATGGTACTAATAATACATCAAAGGTTGTGTCAAAATGTACAACCATAATATCATAACATATATGATATCTATTAGTAAATATAGTTGGAATATGGTAATCGTTTTAATTTTTATTTTAAAAAAATGTTTTTAAAGTCTGGAATATTGTAAGTACATATGGGAATTATCAATAATCCACCACATACAACTATCACATTTTTATCTGAATAAGGTATTTAGAGTGAGGGAAAACATTAGCTCAACATTTAAATAATTGGTGTATTCTTGGTTATGATTTGATTTTACAATCCCACCCATAGGATCCTATATCATTTACCATAATTGTTCTTTTCTCTATAAATAATTACTAAAATTTCATAAAGGAATCACATTGTGGGTAAGAATTTAACTATAGATTCACATTAGAAAATATCATGCAACCAACCTAATCTGGAACTAGATGCTTTGTATAATAACATTATTTATGAAGATTTAATTGTGTGAATATTAATAAAAATGATATAATAGGGTCTAAATATTAACATTAGTTTTATTTAAATACAAATTATCCTTAAACAAATGCATATAAATCATATATTTTACATTTATCACTCATTTCCTATTATTTATGTATTCATAAACTATAAGTTATGTATAATATAACAAAAAAGAAATAATCTCACAATCAAATAATATACCTTTGTTTTTAATAGGACAAAAAGAAATAAGTTTTCGTAGAACATAATACTAAATTATTGTATTTTGAGAATCAGTCCACAGGGGAAATTGATGTTGTTTTCATCTCACTACTAACATCAGAAGTTCCCCATCTCACCTAATTTGAGAATTCATCATACTACTACAAAGTTTTTGAACTTCTTATGTTTGAATATAAAAATATTATCAAATACCAATGAAAAAAATATACGTGCAAAGATAAATATACCTGAATTAGAATATTCTTATCACCTCGTATTCCATTCATTATAGTATCTCCTCTTGTGGCTATAAAATCTATTTGAGATGAAAATAAACTCATAAAAACTAAATTTCATATTGTTATTTTGTATCATTAAAGGATATTGTAAAGGATCAATTGATGTTGAATTGGTCATGGGATTTTTTAATCTATGATTCACTTTTTCAATCAAAATTTTTAGGAACTAGAGTACTTCCATTCCTTATATACTTGTGGAAGCATAGTCAAAGGATTCCTAATTGTTTTATCTCTATTATTTATATAGATCAAATGAATATAATGTATTCGAGATATAAGGATGATAATATGATATTTATTGAGAATTTATTATCTATATAGAATCCCAAATTCACTAACTCGTCAATTTACATAAAAACATTTTAGGTCAAGGTCAGTGTCCCAATACGTCTCTCTAATATTCACTGGTATAGTGCAATTACAATCTCAATTGATTTATACCTATCTTATTATTTCATGGGGTATAAAGGATAATACATCATGATGTCTACATCCATGTATTTATGTCTCATATTCAACTCTCCAAATAGAGATTATTTATGGGTTAGATAAGCTTCTTCAATTTATCTCCAATAAGTATCATTTTCTACCTCAGATTCCCAATGAGGTAGCGAGTTATTAATATCGGACACCATAACATAATAATAATTATATTATCGAAATTCAGTTCATAAATAACAATATAAATCTTGGAAATATATAATGATAAATTCATGGTTTGTGTCAAGAATTGAATGAATATTTCTCATGAATTGACATTCAATTTTCTAAACAAGTAAAAGCATATTTTTAAAGGACATCATGGCTTCGATGTGTTGTATATTATCTTTAATTAAATATTATTCATTTATATTTATCAAATCTCAATATTTATCACAATTTGATTCGAAATATATTAACTCATTGATATTATATTGAAAAAAATCTATATATAACTTCTCCAGACGCATATAAATGTTTTTTCAAATTATATAATGTTATTTTTTGTTTGTCGTATTTCCAACATCTTTGACTCATTTTTCCACAATTTTTTTAGTGGACTCCTCAATAATAAAATCCTGGGATCAAATTTCTTCGATATTTTCCACTATGATACACCATCAATTTTGAGAAAAACGAATATTGATGTGAACATTATTATGTCAATCCAAAAAATTCTATATAAATCTCAAGTTAATGGAATATTAATAAAAATTGTCGGACCAATTCTTTGATCTATGCTTCCATTATAAATAATGTAATTGAAGGAATTTTATGACATATAATTATTAAATAGGATATTTTATCTAATATGTAAATTTTATTTAGTTTACCTTTTATATGATTGTTAGTATTATACAGGATTTACATAATTAATTAACCATGTCTTGATAAAAAAATTATACATAATCTATTTATATAATTTTATATTACATTATTGTTTATTTATTTAATTTTTGGAACATGTTTAAACATCATGATACCATAAATAATTAACCATGATTAAGATAAAATTATAAAAGTTATATGGGATAATCATGAGTGTAAAATGATAATTTGGTTACAAATTGATGAAAATCTAACCCTTTTCTCTAGGGTAATAACTCCTTAAATAGGTCTTCGTTTGAGTTAGAGCATTATACATTTCACATATATATATCAGTAACTTGTTTCACCTCATCTTCATCGAGAATGATATCCTCTGTTTAGGGATACTTTTCCTTTATATATTTATACTCACAAACAGGTGAAAGGTGTTAGGGGTTCGTTATACTATAAAATAAATTGTGGAAATATGGTCCCTTATATAATAAAAAGTGTTGATGATTTGAATCACATCATATTTAATTTAATATTAAATTATCACATAATCCTTTAAATAGTAATTAAATTAAATAGAAACAAATCACATATAAAGGTCGTCCAATATCATGATCATCAATGAATTAAACCACTACCAATTTAATAAACAATATAGAAATCAATTTTGTTAGTTATTTATTAATATAAAATATATAAATAAAATAATTATTTATAGGATTAATTCACACATTAATTTATCATAATATTCGATGACAATTGTCTTATTTATTCATATAATATATAAGGTTTAATATATTAAAAAATTAGTTCAATTAAATCAAACACAGTATTTGTTGATAAGGGTAACAACATGTACCCTTTTGATTAAAAATAGATTTTTTCTAGAATTTAATATCATTGGCTTTCATTGGAGGCTACACAATATGTACCCTTACATATTACATGGCATGTACTATAACCGACAAGGAATGTGACTAAGAGTTGTGTTTTCCTATTTATGTATTATATACATTTACATCAAGTAGAATACATGGTGTACCATGATAAATTGTAGAATTTATTTATTTGTTTCAATCCATGCAGTCAGCATGACATTTATAACGATATGAAATTTCATTAATATACGTGGTCTATATCACTAGAAATTTATTTTAATTACATTACGTATAAAATGACAATTCATGTTCTGTTGTTCCAAAATGATACAAAAAATAATATATTTCATTATTTAATTTCACCCAACCCACCATAAATAATTCAATCGGTAACTCATGGGAAAACACTACCACATGAAAACTTCATCAGAAAAATTTCATTTAGTTTTTTTAATTCTATAATTAATATTTAATACTTATAATTTATTCAAATTGTATTTTGTATTTTGTTGTGTACTCTGTCTGAATGGGTACACATTACATAACATGTGTTTTCAAATACACATTATCAACTACATTCTATACCTGGTTGGAAACATACAAATGGGCTCTGTGCATATTTATTCCAATATATAATGTGTTAAAAAGTTTTTATTCCATCCTCATTCCACAAAAACCGAAATTCCTAAAAAATTTCACCTCAATATGATTCCTGTATTAATTATATTCCAAATATATTGATATTAACTATCAAATGCATAAATTTATAACTTATTAATAGATAATTTAAAATTAATATTCTCCAACATGTATATAACTTTATGTTTTTGGGGTGTATAAGATATGGTTGGTACCTAATCCAATAGTGGATTAATTTTATTCTTCAAATAAAAACTAAAAATTAGATGATAGAAACTCTAAAAGAATCATAGATTGGATATTTTCACTTAAAATTGATAAAAACTTTATATAGAAAATAATAACTTTTGGTGGGGATTATATATTCATAGTCAGGTCAGTTAAACTTTTCTTCTCATTCCATCTTTGGGATTAAGGATACAATGGTAGAATCTATCAACATTTATCCAAAAATAATATATGAATATAACCAAATATCAATTGGAAATATTGTTTCTAGGTCAATGGAACTATCCCACCTACATAGTTCATTATTGATCAGAACATTAATCTACCCACAATTTATAGACTCTCTCTTCATCTCTCTTTCTCTTGAGAGGGACGAGGAAGAATGTTAATCTTTATTCAATAGATATGTCATTAGGATTTCTCTATATGATCACAAATATTTCCTGAAGGATATTTTATTTAAAATTATAAGGACCTAATTTGAAAAATTATTTCAACCATATCAATATAATTTTTGATAATTAAGGTAACGAAGTTTAAAATAATAATAAAATTTTCATGTTTAAATTATGTAAAGGTGTTTCATAATTGGAATACAACTTTTTTATATGTCATTTAATATCATTTTTTAAAATAAAATTTTAATTTTTTGTAAATATAAAATATATTATATTTAAGTTTTATATAATGTATTTATTTTTTTATGGAATTTTAATGATTCATTTAAATTTTCTAAAGTGTTTATAATTTATAGATTTTTGAAATATTCATAAACTATTTGTAACACTATTGTATATATAAATTATTAATTTATTTAGATTTATTCCATAATTACTTTAAAATTAGAAAATGATTTTATTAGGAATTATTTTATGATTTGGTTTTAAGTGTTGAACTCATTTAATAAATTGCTATACATTTATATGAAGAGTTACAAGTTATATGTGATAGTTTATTTTGATTTCCTCCACTTTTAATTTTATTTGTATTAGGTTATGAGGATGAATTATGATTTTAATTTATGTTTATACTTATTAATAATTCTATTTGTTATGAAATTGATGAATTTCATAAGAAAATTAACCTTATCTTAATGTATATCAGGTTAGACTGGTCACTGGCTAGAAATCATATTGCTAATCTTGAAAAGTGGTGGTTAGATATCATTCAATTGAAGCCTAATTCTGTAGGGATTATTATTTTTACAAGATATTATTATTTTGTATTAAATGGTTTTATTTAACTTATACATGATTTAAATCAATACTTTCCTAAATATAGTTGAAAATTATTTTGTCTTAGTATCGTAAGAAAATATTTGGGTAAGGATTCATATTTATTCTGTTTTAAAATTTTAATTTGGTATATGGAATAAGAATCAAAATAAAATTAGTATAATGTTGTATAAAAGTAAATGGAATACATGTTATATAATGGTGATATGTAAACCCCCTTCAAAAATATTATATATCGTATTAAATTCATAGAATACACTTTTCATAACCTTGATCATCATACTAAGAAGTTTATGCTTACTTTAGGTGTCCCTGGATTATATTATGTGAATAAAAAGTTATGGGTTACTATAATAGGATAATGATTCGTTTTTCCAATTTACATTCAATTACATTTAACCGAGAGACCCTGATTTGGTTAGTCTTATAGAGTAATAATGTTGGTTTAATTTGTATAATATATTCAAATAATGAGTTTCCTATAATAATATCCAAAATTCATATCTGATATGATTGTCCTTATTTTATACCAAAAAGTATAAATTATTGGATAAACAATAATGTGAGTCAAATATTAGTGAAATATGGATATATTCCAAGAAATTTATTTGATGTAAAATTATAAAATGGGTCATGATTTTAGTTAGAGAATATTGAATTTTAGTCCCTGTTAAATGAAAATGAAACATAATAGTCATTTTAAAAAACCATATGTTATTTATAAATTTTATCATCTTCATAAAATATTTTTTTGAAATCAATATTATAGAATAAAGAAGATTAATGTGAGAAACATCATTGAAAATAAAAACATAATAATTTTTCAAAAGTTGGTTATACAATTCTATGTGATAAAAAAACAAATTTTTTGATAACCTTATATTGAAATTCTTTAGCACATGAACCTATATTCTTATAAAAATCATGGATTTATTCACTCATGTTTTCAAATTCATCCCTGATATATGACTATGTAAAATTTATAGAATCATCATTGAAAATGTTATAACAATGTCAAAGGAATTAGTAAATTATTTATAAATTATCAAAATTTTATAATAATAATTGATCATGAAATAATTCATTAATTTCATCCTTGTGATTTCATCAATTTTATTTCACTGAATTACCATTCATCTTGGGTAGAAATTTCAATTGGACCTTAATAACTCCACAAAAGTATGACATGATTCTTAAAGGTTTTATGTGTAGTGTAAAAAAATCATTGCTAGTTGTTAGACTAATTTTTTTCATAATAAAGTTTAATTATGAGATTCACATGATGAATAATTTCATGAAAAATATAATTAAATTGAATATTATTTGAAAGAAACCTATATCCTAGATGATAGTTTTTTCTATATAAAATTTGTGAATAGCTTATATGAATAAAATATTTTCTTTTGTTGAATCAATTCTTCATCATCAATACTAGATTTAGAACATTAATATTACAATTATTATATTAGTACAATAATGTTTTTATTTCCTATATCAATGATCCATATGTCATCCAAAAAACACAAATTTGCCTCACATTATCCTCTATTTTTTGGCATGGATGGATATAATGCTTACGGTGATCATTTTTTCACTACAAGAAACCATCAAGGAAATAAGAAATCATTATGGTAGTTTTGGATAATAAAGGTATTCATTTTGGATCATTATGTAAGTGTATCTATCTAGTGATTGATATAATCTTCTATAAAGCTGCAACACCCTGAGTTTTTGTGGACCTTTTTTTCTCGAATAAATTTAATTTTCAATAATAACATTCATTACACCATGTAAAATATTCCTTTAACATGGAACCAAATGGGAATAAGTTGCATGAAATACTAACATGTCATACATTACATGAAACACCATCTTGGCATATGTTACACACAACATTGATTTGGCGTGTGTTAAATGCAACATTGAGTTTCCATGAAACATTATTTTTTCATATTATTTAGAAAATATAGCAATAAAATCACCATTAAATGTAGTAATATTAACATTAATAAATATGTTTAAATTATTTTTTATAATGGGTTTCTATAAAATAATATTATGATAAAGAATCATTTTATTTTTGGTAAAGTCCTAATATGCTTATGAATACTATTTTCACAAATTAACATTATTTTATGTCATTATATTAAAAATAATATCAATTTTAGAAAACATTAGAAATTTAGTTGGACAAAAAAATTCTTTTTGAATTTATAATGTCTAAATTATATTAAGTATAATTTATAGTATTTTTTTGAGAAACTTCATTTTTGATGAATAATGGAAAAAAATATTTTTATTCAAAACTACATTCTCATCTAAATTATTTATAAGGATAAATTATATTTAAAATTGGTTAAAAAGATTAATTAGATAATAATATTGTTTATTAGTCTAATTTAGGTCATTTTAATCAATTAAAAATTTAAATGTCTTATAAAAAATATCATACTTTTGGATGTTTTTACATTAAAAATCTCTATTGTCATCTTGTCTGAGGGAATTAATTTAAATTATTTATGCCACTAATGTGATTAGAATTTGAAAAAATATATTCCAAGATTATAATTATTTTAATTTTTATTATCTCATAAGTTCCACTTTGTTTTTGAACACAAAATTTAGTGAATGTGATTAAAATTAATTACAACAATTAAGAGGAAAATTAAATTAACAATATTCTGAAAATTTAATATCAAACCCGAAATATATTTAAAACATGTCAAAGATCCATTTTTTGGAAATATATAAACCTTATACTACATTTTATAGAATTTGGTTCACTATTTGATCCACTTTACATGTTAAAAACATGGGTGGAATTCCTTTTTCAATGATTTACAATAGTGTCACACCTCCTCCACTATAAAAAGGCATCCACTCCTTTCACTAATTAATACATATAAAGACACTTTGGATCGACCAACATCATCCCAAATAACTCTTTATCAAACCTAAACTAAAATTTGAAGCCTCTCCATTTTCATAAATAAATCTAATGAAACCGTTTAGTGTAAACCATAAGACTTCATCCAAAGAAAAAGTTACATCCTTCCTCAAGCTTATTTCTTTTGTTTTCATTATCCACCATATAAGAACTACAAATGCGACACATATATAATATCATCAGTATAATAAATTATATGATATTTTATTATATAAATTATTCAACCTAACATAACAAAAACTTCTATATAATGTGTATGGAACAAACTCTTTTTTTGTACGGAGAACTACCGAGTCACAAAACGATGATTGTTCATTTTTCCTTTACCCTATTTCATGGTTTGTAATTACTATGAACATGTTATTTATATATGATATGTATGATAATTATTATGTATTTAATTCTCTATAATAATTTTACAACACAAAACGTTTTCCTTTCAATTTTTTGTAAATACGATTATTTCATTTGAGAAAGTATGGACTACCATCCACTCAAAGCTCTGTGATTTGTTCACACAATACATGGAATGTATTAAAGATGGATTTAGTGAACGTATATGATATATATGTAACATGAAAATTATAATTTAATGATATTTATACACATATATTTATATATACATATGACATTTTCTTTCTTGATTTCAATATAAAAAAATGGAAATAACGTTCATTTGTACATATGACCTACCGTCTCCATGAACGATGTATTCAATTTCATAAATATATATTATACAAATTATTATAATACACATATAATAAATATAAATGATATGTATTTCATGTTTTATATTCTATAGATCATTATATATTTATAAGGGTCAAATTTATAACAAAATAAAACACATGAAAAAACTAAATACAATATTACTCGAAAAGTGAAATTAACATATAATTATTTATAAAGAAGGTAACATAAAGTCATAATAAAATAAAATTTGGAATTATATATATTAATATTCATCAATAAAATATTTATAATAAACTTATATTTATTATATAGGAATCATTTATGAGTACATTGAGTGTGAAGTCACAAGTCAAGGGAATTTCGTCTCACTTTTTATTTTAGTGAGATGCATTACATGTTCACCAAACTTTTCTTATATGTGGGGTATATTAAGCCCATGAATTTATTATGTGATTATTATGGTAAAGCTAATGGGTGTTTAAAAATAAAATGTATTATCATTCTTTCCTGGGTTTTATGTTTTAAGATTTACAAAATCGGATAGACTGTTTTATCTCAATTTTCCATCTTTGAGACATGTGTTTTCTTATGCCCCAATATTATTTTTCAACACATATATAATTCTATTTTATATCTAATATTAATAATATCATTAATCTCAAGAAATTTTAATCTTTATATAATTTCATTTTTAAATGTAGTTTATGATTCCAAGTTACCATGTGGTAGAGTTTATTGAAGCAATATCATCATTTATCGAGATTATTTATGATTATGCTCCCATTCATGAAATATTATGATCTATGTCTGGAGAACACTCACAAGTTTTCTGATCCTCCGATTAGTCACTATTTATCCACATATTGGTACCATTTTCCCACACGTTTTCACTTAATATGAATAAGAAAATGTTTTTATGAAAAATCTAATAGTATTTATCACATTAGTCAGAAATCAAATTTATTTCAAAAAACATGTTTTCATGGTTTTATCAATATAAATATCATGGAAAATGGGTTTGAAATTTTTTTTATGGTTTTCAAAGCTTCCATTAAAAAATTTAAGGTTGTTTCCTTGAAAAATATAATCAGAAATATCTTTTCTTTAAAATGTTTTTTTCAATGCTGAAATTATATTTTCCTCTAGAAATGTTTTTACAAGTTATTTCAAATTTATTTCATATATAATTTTAAATACATTCATATTACTCATTCCTTGGTAGGGAAATTATTCAATGTTTCCATTCATATTATTTCTTTGAATATATTATTTTTTTAATGGAATGATACTTATGAAACTCATTTCACATTCAGGGTTTATAAGCTTTTGAAACATGAGTTTTTCATGGGTTATGTATTTGAAATGATTAGGAAACCTAAAACTTTTTTGACATGTTATTATATGTTTACATTTTTATGATACTCATTTCATTTCATAGGTTATGTTATTATTAAATATTTTTTTCACAGATATGAATGATTTAATTATGATATGGGTTAGACCGATATCTCCCTCTTATGAATTGGGTAATGATTTATATCTCATGAGATAGACTGAGATATACTTGGGAGTGACCTTGACTACTAATATGGATATGGGAGTGAACCATGACTACAAATATGGTATGAGGAGTGAAGTCATGCTATGAATATTTCCATGGGAGTGAACCGTGTCTACCAAGATGGTAGTGGTAGTAAACAAAAACTACTAAAATGGTATTCAAAACAATGCTTTGACTACAACAGAAATAATTTTATATGATTATCTATTTCTTTTAATTCCATATTTTATTTTTATGTAATTCTTTCCAAGATTATGTTCTTCATTTCATTGTAATTGATGTCTTATTATCTAAAAATCATTACAAAATGATTCAAATTTATATTCTTTTGATATGTAGGGTATGATATTATAATGTTATAATCATGTCTTCATACCTCTATTCTCACGTTTATGTTAACATGTCTCCCTTGTTTATCATTACTATGAATCTAAGCCTACACCAATATGTGTTTTATATCACAGGTAATAGAGATATGTATTATGTTTGATGTTCCTATGAAGGGTTATATTCATGAAGAAAATAGTGGGTGATGTTGTAGTTCACTTATGTACCAGTGATTATGTTTCCATGTTTCCAAAAGGAATTAGATTAATATTATCTTTATGAATCTTTTTGTTTAATTTTTTAAGTATACAAAAAAAGATATTTAATGTTAATATATGAAATGTGAGGCTATCTATAGTTGGTATCGGATGGAAATATTAGATAAACGTAGGATAAAAGGATGAGAAAACCTTAGTAAGATACATAAGGATATATCTAAGAATAAGTTTATGGATAAAAAATGTATGGGAACATGTATTGGAATTTCTGTAACGAATAAATCAAGTAGTTTCAATGAAATACATCTCTGTCTAGATACAAAAAGTAGATGTGTCTCTAGAACCCATGTACCTACGAGTAAGAAATCTGACAAGGTGTGTTGGTCCTGACTAGAAAAAACAAGTTATATGACTACTGTCCTTACTGCAAACCTAGTCTGACACTCTCAGAGGATATGGTTAGGGAATTTCCAAACTCTTCACAAACCATCAAGAATGAATTAAATTGATGTGGTCTATGAATAACCTTGTAATAACAAATTGTTTCATACATTAAATAAGTTTTTAATATTTAGACATTCTATAAATAACATTTCAGGATTATTTGGGTTCTCATTATAATAATTGTTATTGACTCTATTCATTTGGTTTTACTCAATCACAGGAACCAAAAGGAACAATGTTTATTGTTATTTCAATGGAAGATGCAATTATTGTACTAATGAGAAACCAAATTCTATGGGTAATGGAACGAAAAATATTGTTCCTATATTCACCTAAATATCTGAATATATGAATCTTGGTGGACTTACAAATGATAAAATTATGGAACAACAATATGTTGAGTCCTTAATGTGTAAACGTTCACATTCTTTTAGAGAGTCTTCTTATCCACTGGTTTTTGAACAGCGGATAAGTAATAATAAAAAAAATGTTCTTTATTCTCTAGTGTTTAGATAAGGAGAAATTCTTTCTATATTTTTATCAATTATAAGAAAAAGAATAGTAGTGGAAGATGCTAATCAATAATATGAGTCACTAAAATGAGATTGAATCCTCAGATTTGCATAGGTTCAAGAACTACATTTTTTAATAAGTAAATTCCTTGGATTATCCATGCCAATATGGATAAAGAGTTCTGTGATCTTATTAAAATTGATTATGAATTTTTTGTACCTAAAAGGATAATTTCCCAAGACTTATGAGGTCCACTTGAGGAATTATAAACTAACCCAAAATTGAAGTTTATAAGTTCTTCATTGGATTAAAGGAAAGTCTCAGAAGGTTGTTGGACATAAGAGACATTAGTAGCTATGAATAGATTATGTTTTCTTGAATCATTTTTGAAATGGAGTTTTTATTCCCATACTTATCTCTTGGTTTTGAAGTGAAAAGTATGATTGATTTTACTAAAAAAATTCAAAACCATGAAGATAACAAGCTCGGATTTCCTTGATTCCCGGTGTATAGGAATAATCATAGAAGAAATTTATTTAAGGGGTATAATAGATGTTTTTAGTATGGTTGGAAAGGACTTAGGGAATTTTATTTTTGATGTGATGTGAAGAAATTTCTGATTATTCAAATGGACAAAAAGCTTCAATGAATTCACCCGCACGATTTAGTGCCACCTGTCTATGGAGAATGGGCATTATGATAACCACTACCCAAACCCATGGACTGGTGATAATGAACACTATGAGAAACCTATTATGAGCATAGATATGGGAAAATCTCAAGAAATCAATTTTTCTGATAGGATTCAATAATGATGTGGTTAAAGGTACACTAATGATTCACTTTAAAATTTCTATTGTCTTATTTGATTTTTTATCCACCCACTCTTTCATCCCAAAAGAATTTTCTAATTTTTTTATGGTTCTAAAAAAAAGATAAGATGTGGAATTAGTAGTTGAAACCCATTTTGGTATGATTATTACAACACAATTGTATGATTCATCTCCTATTGACATTTGTGGGAATTTCCTTCGTGCATATATTTCCATTCTACCATTGGTTCAATGTGATGTCTTCAAAGTCAAGGATTGGCTTTCTATATATAATAACTCATCAATTGTTAAGTCATAGAAGTTATGTTTGATATTTAAAATCATCCTATGATCATACATCAATTTGAAGACAAGAATGGACTTCCTATAATGATTACATTCAATGTTTGTCTCTAAATTCCAATTCATAAGGTTTGTTTGTATGAAATGTTTGATGAGGAAATGGC
The DNA here is from genome assembly GCA_963277665.1 of Viscum album. Taxonomy (NCBI): domain Eukaryota; kingdom Viridiplantae; phylum Streptophyta; class Magnoliopsida; order Santalales; family Viscaceae; genus Viscum; species Viscum album. The sequence goes on from OY728145.1 coordinate 1,900,406,339, forward strand.
ATTGATGATATTCGTATTTTTCAAGAATTTTGGGATGTCTTTCTAAATGAGATACCTATCTATCCACCAAAATGAGACATTCAAATCTCAGTAGAACACATATCTCACTCCATGCCAATTTCAAAGACTCTCAATAGAATGGCCTTAATTGAGTTGTATGAATTGATGAAAAAAATCTAACAAAACCTAGATAAAAAATTCATTTGAACAAGATTTTCACCTTCTAGTGAACCTATTGATTTTTTTAAAAAATAGATATATCAATGGAACTGTTCATTTATTATCAGGATAAGAATATGATCATAATCAATAACAAGTATCCTCTCCCTTATAATGATGACTTGATTGATCAACTGTGTGGATCATAATATTTTCGAAAGATTGAACATCGTTCTAGATATTACCAATTGGGGTACAATAAGGAGAACATCACAATCTATTTTTTCACTAGACTAGCCATGACCTCTAATAGGTTTAATGCTATAAGTGTGGTAGTTTGTATCATTACAAATTCATCACACTTCACTGCTATTAGAGAATACTTTTCTCTATATTAGCTTTCCATGATATACATTAAGTGGTATTTTTGTATTCATTACCACATTCTGTTGTACTGGATCAGGATCTATGTTTTATCTCTATGTTCTGTTCAATTATTTAGAAAGCACTTGATACAAGATTTAGTTTCATAAATTCTTATCATCATCATATAGATGTTAATTATGGAATATAAATTAAAAACCTATAGGATATGTTGAAATCATGTTCTCTAGATTTAAAAGGTGGTTGTTATCAACACCTTCCTCTAGTTTAGTTTTCATATTAAAATATCTCGCAAAAAATAATTCTTATATAACCTTATGAAGCTCATGATGGGAAGAAATTTAGAGCTCTAATTTGCTAGGATGAGTTTCGAGAAAGAAACCTATTAGGACCTGATATCCCAGAAGAAATGGTAGAGAAGTTTAGATCTGTTAAGCAGTATATCAACGAAGCTCAAATTTTGTTGAAATGTTATGCTAAAAACCACTAGTATGATCTAGAATTTAATTTTTTCAAGAATTTTTTCCTTTGGTACTGTCCATGGAAGAATTTTATGAGGTTTAGAAATAAAGGGAATGTCACAACCCGACCCTACCTGGCTCGAGCCATAACTACCCCAAGCCCGCCTCCATAGGCCAGGGGCTGGAGACAAGAACCAAAGGCTAAACAACTTGGGGAGGACTTTTCATGAGTACTGATACACATACACATGCAGCCCACTAAATGTAGAAGTGAAGATTAAAAGGAAAAGTAATGTACTAACTGCTATAAACAACCACATATGTGCATCGACCTCTAAAAAGTACAAAGTAAATGCTGAAGGTAAACAGAAAAGAAAAAGGGAAAAACATGCACCTAACCAGAAAAGTACCACAACCCGGAAATAGGTAAACAAATGTACAAAGATGGGAGGGTCCCTCACCTAGAACCCAACTACGACCACCATACGTAGTCCATGATCCTGAACTCCTTAGCTCCTCTTACATCACGATCGACCTATCTGTCATCATCAAGGGCACACGAGGTGCGGGAAAATCCCAAGTAGGGGTGAGTATAAAAATACATAGTAGGATACATGGAGGCCTGAGGGAGAAACAAATGAGGTATTGAAGAGGTGAGTAGTAGATGGAATAGGGAATAGTAAAGGAGAACGACAGAGAGTTCAGTAAAGAGTAAAGAAGAGTAACATCTCAACCCAATAAGAGAAAGGAAGTAGACTCGTCCAAACACAAGGAGATAGAAACTATTATAAGATGAAACATCTCATCGAATCTTCTCTACCTATAGTAGGAGAGTAGACTCAACCAACCATGAGAACCTAGACACGGAAAGCATGTGGCATACCCCGCGCGTCTTCGCCTCTCCTGGAAGGAGAGTAACCAAACCCAAGGAGTGGGTACTGGAATAAGGTATATACAAATCTATATGCTCAATCAATAAACCTGAAAAAGATTATATGGGAATCTCCATCTTGAATTTCATCCCAAGAAAGTGAGTAGCCAACAATCCTATAAGTAAACACCATTGATGCCCAGCATCCTGCACGTCTACCCCGAACTGCAAGCCAAGGGGCTCAAATCACCGCACCCTGACACTATCCTCTTTGGGCAGCACTAACTCACCCGCACAGTTTTAGGTCATGTCACAAGGACGCGTCTTGGTGGGGAAATCACCCCTCATACTTGAGAGTTCTGTGGAAAGTCAAACCACACCTCTTCACTGTCACACATTCGAGAGGGCTTCTCAAAGTTAAAGATTCACTACTGGAATTTAGTCTTTTCCCAACGGCAGTATACCAATGGTTTACTTAAACCGTTGGTATAGTGAGCCTTTGCCAACGGTTTAAGAAAACCGTTGGAAAAGAGAATTTCGGTGGACCCTTTCCCAATGGTTCACTGGAACCATTGGGAAAGGGTGCTAAAATCACACATTTCCCAACGGTTCCACTGGAACCGTTGGGAAAGGGGTGCTAAACTCACACATTTCCCAACAGTTCCAGTGAACTGTTGGGAAATATGTGCCTTTGCCAACAGTTTTTATAAACCGTTGGCAAAGGTTTCCCCCAAATTGCAGATAGCGATCTCCTCTCCCCATTCGGACAGAGCCCTAATCTATTCGCTCAGGTGCTCTCGCGATCCCCATCCGACTCCACTGCTCTCGCGAATCCGAACACCAGCACCCCCCATCCCAATAGGTACACCCAATACGAATAGGTAAAATTTGATCTCAACCATATTGTTGTAGTTGTTTTAATGAATAGATTTTTTCCAGGTGTTGGTGGTTTAATTGATTATTGAAATTAATATCTAAATAGGATATTGTTTGTGTTTGTGAAGACTTATTTAATGTTATTATATTCTATTTTTGGAAGGAGAGTGTTCAAAACATGTAAATCAGTGTTGGGACGTTTACATGTTTTGGATAATGGATTTTGGGAATTATGGATTGTGTTCAAACCAATTTGATATGTTTTGGATAATGGATTGTGGGGGTAGGGGTGTCCACGGGGGTGGGTGGGTTGTCCACGGGGGTGGGCGGGGGTGTCCACGGGGGTGGGAAAGGCTGTCCACGGGGTGGGCGGTGCTGTCTAGGGGGTGTGGGCTGTCCTGGGGGTCTGGGTGGGGTGTCCTGGTAGGGGAGGGGTGTGTGGGGTGTCCAGGGGGGGTGGTATGTCTAGGTGGTGGTGGTGGGGTTGCAGGGGAGGGGGTGTGGGCTATTTGGGAGGGTGGGCGGGCTATCCAGGGGGGGTACGGGGTGTCCAGGGGGGTACGGGGGTGGGCGGGTTGTCCAAAAGGGTGGACGGGCTGTCCACGGGGGTGGTCGGGCTATCAAGGAGGGGTGGGTGGGCTGTCCAGGGGGGGTGGGTGGGCGGGCCACGGGGGGTAGGGGTGTCTAGGGGGGTGGGCGGGCTATCCAAGGGGGTGGGGGCTGTCCATAGGGAGAAGGGGTGTCGAGGGGGGTGGGTGGGCAGTCCACGGGGGTGGTTAGGCTGTCTAGGGGGTAGGGGGTGTCCACGGGGGTGGGCGGGGCTGTCCAGGGTGTGTGGGCTGTCCTGGGGGTCTGGGTGGGGTGTCCTGGTGGGGGAGGGGTGTGTGGGGTGTCTAGGTGGGGTGGTATGTCTAGGTGGTGGTGGTGGGGTTGCAGGGAAGGGGGTGTGGGCTATTTGGGAGGGTGGGCGGGGCTATCCAGGGGGGGTACGGGGGTGGGCGGGCTGTCCACAAGGGTGGAAGGGCTGTCCACGGGGGTGGCCGGGCTGTCAAGGATGTGTGGGCGGGCTGCCCAGGGGGGGTGGGTGGGCTGGCCACAGGGGGTAGGGGTGTCCAGGGGGGTGGGCGGGCTATCCAAGGGGGTGGGGGTTGTCCATAGGGAGAAGGGGTGTCGAGGGGGGTGGGTGGGCTGTCCACGGGGGTGGTTGGGCTGTCTAGGGGGTAGGGGGCGTCCATGGGGGTGGGTGGGTTGTCCACGGGGGTGGGCGGGGCTGTCCACGGGGGTGGGAAAGGCTGTCCACGGGGGTGGGCGGGGCTATCCAGGGGGTGTGGGCTGTCTTGGGGGTCTGGGTGGGGTGTCCTGGTGGGGGAGGGGTGTGTGGGGTGTCCAGGGGGGTTGGTATGTCTAGGTGGTGGTGGTGGGGTTGCAGGGGAGGGGGGTGTGGGCTGTTTGGGAGGGTGGGCGGGGCTATCCCGGGGGGGTACGGGCTGTCCAGGGGGGTCGGTGGGCTGGCCACAGGGGGTGGCCGTGCTCTCACGAACCCCCCGTCCGAACATCATCGACCCCCGTGGAAAACCCACCTTTTATCCCAAATTCCATATATTTATACATTATTTTATTATATCATGTCTCAAATTATCTAAAATATGTGTTTGATGTTCTTCACGTGACCTATCATAATTCCTTCTCATAATCTATAGTGATCATGGGAAGAACCCATGCATGATTCATGATCACTCAAATTATTTTGCAGATCATACATAATGGAAGCCTTACAGGATGTGAGATGATTATATCTATGAAATCTACTCAGGTACCTGGTGAGGAAGTGCATATTAATTCAAAAAGGTAAATCGCATTTGAGGATACCCTACTAATATGGTTATGGGATGAGGCATGCTCTGATGTGATAACACATTAAGTTCTTGTTGGTTTTACATTTTTCAATAACACATTAGTATGTTTTTTTCACATGTGTAGTAGATACCATGATTATTTTCTTCCTTTATCGTTTACTTAAATGTATTTTCTATTAAAGTTCAATCATATTGAATTGTTTATGAAAAAATGACTTATATGAATTCTTTTTACAGAATGGACAGAAGTTGGATGTATGAAACCGATCGTATCTCAAGCAATTTTCAAAACAATTTGGAGAGCTTTATAGATTTTTCATTTCACAATGCTTCAGATAGTGGTCGCATACACTGCCCATGTTCCAATTGTGTTGGTAGACCTTGGTTGAGTCGTGAAGAAGTCAGCTACCACATAACCAAAAATGGTTTTCAAGCAAACTACTTTGTGTGGTATCACAATGGGGAGAAAATGAAATCTCAAATTGGTGATGATCGAAATGAAAGGACTGGAATGGAGAATTTTTTAGATGATCGGTTTCCGTTTATTCGTCATCATGAAAAAGAAAGGATTTCGACTCAAGAAGACGTCGATATGAGGACAACTGATGCATCTAGTGAAAATGATGATATTGATAGGGTGAAAAAATTGAATGATGCTGCCATGACTCCAGTATATCGACAATGCGATAAAATGAAAAAGCTGGAATTTTTAATACGATTGTTTCATGGAAAATCTATGTATGGGATTTCTAATACAGCAATCGATTACATTCTTACCCTCTTGAAGGATTTACTTCCAGATGATGCAGATATTCCCTCAAACCACTATATGGCATGGAAGTTAGTTGAAGAACTTAGATTTTCCAGAAACAAAATTCATGCTTGCCCGAAAGATTGTAGTTTATTCTGGGAAGAAACCGCTGAATGAAATGAATGTATAAAATGTGGCACATCCTGCTGGAAGTCAAAATCTGATGGAACACCATCCCACGTTCCACAGAAAGTAATGTGGCACTTTCCATTGATCCCCAGACTCCAGAATCTTTTTATGTCTGATAACATATCAATAAAAATGAGATGGCATGATACCAAGAGAAAGAAGACTAATGATGAGTTGGTTCATCCTGCAGATGGATTTGCATGGTAGAGATTTGATGCTCGACATCCTGATTTTGTAGCTGACATGCGTAATGTGAGGCTGGGTCTTTCATGCGACAGTTTTAATCCGTTTGGGCAGATGCTTACTTCGCACAGCACATGGCCAGTTTTTATACACATTTATAATCTTCCCACATGGTTGTGTTTGAAAAAATCTTTCACTTTAATGAGTATACTCATATCTGGTCCCTCTGATCCCGGCATTGATATTGATGTATACATACAACCTTTAATAAAAGAGTTGAAACTTCTTTGGGATGTGGGTGTGCGCACATACGATGCAAGTTCGAAAGACATATTTCAGATGCGTGCTGCGCTTATGTGGACGATCAATGATTTTCCGGCTTATGCAATTATGTCTGGATGGAGAACGAAGGGAAAACTGTCATGTCTAGTTTGTATGAAGAATACACGATCCAGAAGACTGAAACATCGTTGTAGTTTCAGTTTTATGGGACATCGACAATTTTTTCCAAAGGATCATCCATATAGAATGAATCGTCGAAGATTTGATAATACTATAGAGACCGATGATCCACCTCAGCGTATGTCTGGAACTGATGTGCTTAATGAATTGAAAGATTTCAGTTTTTCGTTCGGGAAGGGTCAAATGAAATCTGGAAAGAGAAAGAATGTTTCCACAAAAACCTGTTACAATTGGAGGAAAAGGAGTATCTTTTTTGATTTGCCTTATTAGTCAACCAATTTGCTACGTCATTTCTTAGACGTAATGCATATTGAAAAGAATATATGTGAAATGTTGCTTTCAGTTCTTCTAAATGTCAAGGGGAAGACAAAAGATAATTTACGATCTCGACGTGACTTAGTGGATTGGGGAATCAGACCAGAATTGCATCCTGTGCGTATCAGTGAAAATAAATGACAACTTCCATGTGCTTCTTATGTGATGACACCTACTGAAAAAAAACAATTTTTGGATGTATTAGAGACTATTAGAGTTCCTGATGGCTATTCAAGCAACATATCTAAACGGGTCAATAGAAGAGAGTTGAAGCTCAAATATTTGAAGACTCATGATTATCACGTTCTACTGCATGAGTTTCTTCCAATAGCAATCTGTCATCTTTTGTCCAATAATTTAAGGGTGGGTGTTATTCGATTGTGCCATTTATTTAGAGATCTCTGTGCTAAGAAGTTGTCCAAGTCTTTCTTGCAAAAAATGTTGACAGATGCCCCATTAATTTTGTGTGACTTGGAGAAAATATTTCCCCCATTATTTTTCACATGCATGCTGCATCTGATTGTCCATATTCCAACTGAAATACTTCTCGGAGGACCTGTTTCTTTTCGTTGGATGTATCCAACTGAAAGAAATATGTTCACATTAAAGTCTTATGTTCGAAACAAGAATCATCCCGAAGGTTCTATCATGAACAGTTACTTAGCTCAAGAATGTATGGATTTCTGTTCAATGTATTTGTCCGATCTTACTACAAGAATGAACAGACCAATGAGAAATGAAGAAGAAAAATATGAGCAAATTGAACCCAGTTTTCCATCACTTCCTCAAACAGGAGGAATTCCTGGATCATATACATTGAAGACATTAAGCCTTGAAGAGTGGGAGATGGCACATCGCACAGTTTTGTTCAACTGTGATTTGTTCGATGACTATATCAGGTAACAAAATTGAATATGTATATCTTACATATATATCTGTTAAACTATTCATATTTTTTTATCTACAGGGAACATAAAACAATGATAAATAGGAAGCATCGTTCTTTATATTTGAGAAGGAGAGAGACTTTGCATAGCAAAGAGTTTTCTACTTGGTTAAAATTAAAGGTAAAAATATTACTGTTTAAATTATTTATTTCAATATTTACTTAAGTTTAACTATCATTTATATTGCAGGTATTGAGTTTTTCTGCTGACTCTATCTCTGAGGAAATAAGAGCTTTGGATTTTGGTCCTAATACCATGGTTCGTGACTGTAAATCAATTGTTATCAATGGGTACAGATTTATTGTCACTGAACGAGCCAAAAACATGAGAACACAACATGATGGTATTATGGTTACTGCCATAACAGATTGTTATGCCAGTGCATCATATAGTAGACCGCGAATTGAAAATGTGGGTTATTATGGAGTCGTTGAGAAAATAATAATATTGGATTATTACTCTCATGGACGAGTCACAATGATGAAATGCCATTGGTTTGATTCGATGACGAGACATGGCACATTTATTGATGATTGTGGATTTCTAGTAATTAATATGACCCGCACTCTTGCAACCAAAGAACCATATGTGTTGGCATCAATGGATAAACATGTTTTTTATGTCAAAGATCAACTTCAACCTAAATTTGGAGTCATAGTTGAAGTAATTCCAAGACATATTTTTGATGATTCTGATGATGGAATTGAAACTGTCCCTATTGCCATTGGAACCAATCCATTTATTTCTTTTGATGACTCCAATATCTCAATTGTCAGAGTTGATTGTGAACCTGAAGTTGTGGTTGGAAATATATAGAATCATTCATCCATGTTCTCAATTCTTTTGGTTTACCTCAAGTTGGGTTGTTAAGGTTGGTAATATTCATATTTATTTAGTATTGATCACAAATATGTTTTAGCTGACTTGACCGTTATGTGAATTTTCAATGTTTATTGGTTTCTGTTTTATTTGAATTGCATTTTCTAATTTGGAATTGAACTGTATTCAAACCAAATCAAACAATATTTCTAACCTGGTGAACATTACTGTTGTACACCTCTCTCTTGGATTTTAATGATCACAATCACTCTCATCGTGTTCTAACTTGTTTTCAAGAGTTTTGATGCTAGGAAAAAGGTTGCCCAAAAGTTGGCCCAAGAAGGCTGATAGTGGACTCTCTGAGTCCACCGGCAAACTGGTGGATTCCCACCGGCCCGCCAGTATGGTCACCGGCCAACCGGTTCTTGCCCACTGGCCCGCCGGAGGACCCAGGCAGTCGGCTTGCCCACTGCCTGGTGCCACCGGCCAAACGGTGGATGTCCACCGGCCAGCCGGTGGAACCCAGACAGAAATCCTGCTCTGTCTGGACCACCGGCCAGCCAGGAGCTCAGCACCGGCCCGCCGGTGGACCACCAGCCAGCTGGTGAGACACCACCGGCCAGCCGGTGTGCCCAGTCAACTTGTATGTTTTATTAAATTCATTCAAGTTCTTCTAAAACAATTGATAGCTAAATTACCAATAAATCCCCTCATTCCCTCATATATTTAGTTTTTTGGTTTACACATTAATTTTCTTTTTCTAATTAATTACATATTTGTTTTCAAATGCAGGAAATGCAGCCAATTAAAGAGAGACAGAGAAAAAAAATGGCGGAGAACAATCGTCGGATGGAGGAGATGGGCATTCCAACATTAGTGCCTATAGTGAGTACTTTATTTAATATATATATATATATATACAGAATATATAATGTCATGTGATTAATTTTTTTTGTAAACTTTTTTGTAGGATCCACCATTACGTCGACAGTTATTCGACGAGGAGCCTAGTATTGGTCCTAGTACTCAGGCCGGTGGTACGAGGAGGGTTCGTACCAGAGGTGGACGTAGAGCTGCGCGTGCCCGACTAGACCCTACCCCTCCCACTGACATTTCAGCCTTCCCACATTCTAATCCCGGTGTGTTGTTAGGGACACACGGGGTATTTCGGCCTCCCATGTTTTCGCTACCTTCTGCATCTTCTGCCCCATCATTTTCACATCCCATGATGATTCCCACTCCCCAGTCAGCATCAGGTCATACAGTTGTTCCATCTTCTTTTCCTTCTACTTCTGTCTCTCCGAGCTTTTATATTCCATCGTCTTCGACTCCTGTTCCACCAGAGGGTGTTCCATCAGGTTCTGTGGATCTAGCGCCACTCATTGATCTGACTAGCGCAGGTATATTTATAAAACCCTAACAAATTTTTATAGAAATATTTATTTTCATTATAACATGTTTTGATAAAATATTTGTTTTTCTTTCATGACAGATACATCTACTGACAGGAGGCGGGGGTGGGGCCGTACACGCATGCGTTCGGTGTGGAACTGTCGCACACTGGTTATGTTGGAATATAATGAAGACAATCAGATGGTTGAGAAAACAGGGCAGCAATGTCGGAGTTTTCTGGCGACGCTTGCCAAATACTCCGACATCATTCCCGTCAGCCCGCTTTCGTGGAGACATTTGCCACATGAGGTCAAAGATAGAGCTTGGGCAGAGATATGGGTAAAAAAATCTGTTGTACTTAATTCCATGAATTATTTTTGTATTTATATGAATTAATATTTTGATTTCAGCTTCGATTTAATTTTCCTGATGGTGAGGGTGCACGACTGGAACGTCTAAAGGATTTAGGCGAGCTTTGGAGAGCCTACAATCATGAGCTGTATATTGGCTGGCGTGCTAGAGTTGGAACTGAGTTAGAGGCGGTACCAGTCGTGGATGATTGTCCTATAGAGCAGTATCGTCAGATGATTACTCATTGGACGAGTACCCAGTTTAAGGTATGAATTACATTTGAGGTATTTAAATAATAACTTTCAAGTTTTGCATTAATATTATCCTTTGCATTATCGAATTTTATTTAGGAATCATCTGGAAAAAATAAAAAAAACATTGATGTAAAAAAATACCTCCATACACTAGGACGCACGACGATGTCGGATCATGAGAGGCAGCAGGTATGACAATTTTTTATAAGTTTTCTTTACGACTTAAATTTTCTTTTGTTTCCTCAATTATTTAATCATTTTCTAAAGTTTTTATATAACTTTTATTTTCAATGTCATTGTAGAGGCAAGTACAAAATATTGAAGGACGTGTGCCTCGAGCAAAACTGTTTTGCTCGAGTAGACGAAAAAAGGATGGAAGTGCTGTCAACGAAGCGACTCAGCAGCAGATTGTAAGTTTTAATCTGTTGATTTTATATTTTAATATCTATTTCGTAACTTAATAATATATTTATATTTGTAACAGGATGCTTTAGAGGCCCTTGATGCCCAAGAAACAGACAATTTTTGGCCATCTGATCACTTACATCAGGTGTTGGGAGAGGATCATTCTGGCAGAGTACGCTGCCGACCTAGGATAGCCCCGACGAGGTATTGGCCTGCCTCAGGTACGAGTTGTAGTGCCACCAAGCTGCAGCAAGTTAGGGCACAGGCAGAACAGGCTGAGAAAAGGGCCACAGAGACGGCAGAACAGTCTGCTAGGGAAAACAGTGCATTTATGAAATTTATTTAAGTTCTACGTCCAACACTTCCAGCCGAGGCCAGCCCAGTGATTGATGAATACATGTCATAGATACATTCTATATATGGTGCACCAGGTCGCAGTTCCAGTGGTGGTCAGGCCGATGTCCAGCTTGAAGATGATGATTGCGAGGAGTCTGATGCGGAAGAGGAGGGAGATGAGGAGGGCGAGGAGGAGGGCGAAGGCGAGGAGGAAGGCGCTGTGGAGGGTGAGGACGATGAGGAGGACGATGACGAGGGTGATGATGATGATGATGATGGTGATGCTGATGCTGATGTGGGACTTATTGATCTGTTACATTTTTAACTTATATTACTGAGATTTGATGTTTAATCTATTCTAGTTGTTGGTTTTATCTATACTCGTAATATAGTATTAGAGTTGAGTTATTTTTATATATTGTCTGTTTTTATGGATGTTGTTGTCTTTTAGTGGTTGTGTGTTTGTGAACTCCCTGGACAACCCCCCTCATTCTTGGACCCTGGACAACCCCCCTCCCCCTTGGACCCCGAACACCCCCCAAAAACCCCCCGGACAGCCCCCCAGACAGCCCCCCGTACATCCCCCAACCCCCCACCCTGGACCCCGGATAGCCCCCCGGATAGCCCCTCGGACAACCCCCCCACCCTCCCCCTTGGACCCCGAACAACCCCCCAAACACCCCCCGGACAGCCCCCTGAACAACCCCGGACAACCCCCTGAACAACCCCTGAACAACCCCTGAACAACCCCCTAAACAACCCCCGGACAGCCCCTTGAACAACCCCGGACAACCCCCTGAAGAACCCCCAAACACCCCTCGGACAGACCCCGCACAACCCCCCCACCCTCCTCCTTGGTCCCCGGACACCCACCGGGCAGCCCCCCCGGACAGCCCCCGCGGACAGCCCCCTAGAGAGCCCCCCGTACAGCCCCCAACCCTCCACCCTGGACCCCGGATAGCCCCCCGGATAGCCCCCCCGGACAGCCCCCGAGGTCGTCCGTTATGAATTTGACCGTTGGACGCCCGTTTTGGCCGTTTATGACACCAGAACTGCGGTGTCGGTCACCGCGGGCCCACGGCACGTCCGATTGACGTGTCGTCTACTCGACCACTTCATAAATCACTCACCCGTATTTGTCGTCTGATTTTAGGCCATTCCGAAATCGTTCGGCCCGTTTGGACCACCCTCACGCGCGTTTACGAAGCGCGCACATCACTTAAAACACGAATATTGAGCCGTACCGCGCGAACCGCACGTCCAATTGACATTCCGTCTACGCGTACAAGTCACGAATAATAATGAGAATGTTTCACGGTGGTTTCATCTCAATCCGAGGTCGTCCTCTATGAATTTGACCGTTTGATGCCCGTTTTGGCCGTTTATGACACCAGAACTGCGTTTTCGGTCACCGCGGGCACACGGCACGTCCGATTGACGTGTCGTCTGCTCGAACACTTCATAAATTACTCACCCGTATTTTTCGTCTGATTTCAGGCCATTCCGACTTCGTTTAGCCCATTTGGACCCCCTTCACACGCGTTTACGAAGCGTGCATCACTTAAAATACGAATATTGAGCCGTACCGCGCAAACCGCACATCCGATTGATGTGCCGTCTACGCGTACACATCACGAAAAATAATTAGAATGTTTCACGGTGGTTTCAGCTCAATCTGAGGTCGTCCGCTATGAATTTGACCGTTTGACGCCCGTTTTGGCCGTTTATGACACCAGAACTGCGTTGTCGGTCACCGCGGGCACACGGCACGTCCGATTGACGTGCCGTCTGCTCGACCACTTCATAAATCACTCACCCGTATTTGTCGTCTGATTTGAGGCCATTTCGCCTTCGTTCGGCCCGTTTGGACCCCCCTCACGCGCGTTTACGAAGCGCGCGCATCACTTAAAACACGAATATTGAGCCGTACCGCGCAAACCGCAGGTCTGATTGGCATGCCGTCTACGCGTACACATCAATAATAATAATTAGAATGTTTCACAGTGTTTTCAGGACAATCTGAGGTCGTCCGCTATGAATTTGACCGTTTGACGCCCGTTTTGGCCGTTTATGACACCAGAACTGCGTTGTCGGTCACCGCGGGCACACGACACGTCCGATTGATGTCTCGTCTGCTCGAACACTTCATAAATCACTAACCCGTTTTTGTTGTCTGATTCCAGGCCATTCAGAAGTCGTTCGGCCCGTTTGGACCACCCTCACTTGCGTTTACGAAGCGTGCGCATCACTTAAAACACGAATATTGAGCAGTACCGCGCAAACCGCACGTCCGATTGACGTGCAGTCTGCGCGTACACGTCACGAATAATAATGAGAATGTTTCACGGTGGTTTCAGCTCAATACGATGTCGTTCGCTATGAATTTGACCGTTTGACGCCCGTTTTGGCTGTTTATGACACCAGAACTGCGTTGTCGGTCACCGCGGGCACAGGGCACGTCCAATTGACGTGCCGTCTGCTCGACCACTTCAGAAATCACTCACCCGTATTTGTCGTCTGATTTCAGGCCATTCTGACTTTGTTTGGCCCGTTTGGACCACCCTCACGCGCGTTTACGAAGCGCGTGCATCACTTAAAATATGAATATTGAGCCGTACCGCGCAAACCGCACGTCCGATTGACGTGATGTCTACGCGTACACGTCACGAATAATAATTAGAATGTTTAACGGTGGTTTCAGCTCAATATGAGGTCGTCCGCTATGAATTTGACCATTGGACGCCCGTTTTGGCCGTTTATGACACCAGAACTACGTTGTCGGTCACCGCGGGCACACGGCACGTCCGATTGATGTGCCGTCTACTCGACCACTTCATAAATCACTCTCCCGTATTTGTCGTCGGATTTCATGACATTCCGACTTCGTTCGGCCTGTTTGGACCCCCCTCACGCGCGTTTACGAAGCACGCGCATCACTTAAAACACGAATATTGAGTCGTACCGCGCAAACCGCATGTCCGATTGACGTGCCGTCTGCGCGTACACGTCACGAATAATAATTAGAATGTTGAAAGGTGGTTTCAGCTCAATCCGGAGACGTGGTGTGCCCGGCACCACTCAAAGTGTCCGTCTTTTGTTTCAAAAGGACGTCATTTTAAGTGAAAAACATCAACTGACATACGGAAAACCGACCAAACGCATTCCGAATCTGTTGATAATTTGTCCCAACAATCCATGGGTCATATGTGACGTGTACGAGCCAACCCGAGATGAATTTGAGTCACGGTGTGGCCCGGATAAGTCTAAGTGACTCTCTTTTGTTTAAAATGGACACCATTTTAAGTACATACGGAAAAATGACCAAACGGATTCGGTTTCCGTTGAAACTTTAGGAGAACGATCCATGGGTCTTATGTGACGTTTACGAATCACCCCCGCTTCAATCCGACATGCGGTGCGGCTGACACCACTCAAAGTGTCTGTCTTTTGTTTCAAAAGGACGTCATTTTAAGTGAAAGGCATCAACTGACATACGGAAGAATGACCAAACGCATTCGGATTCTATCGATACTTTAGCACAACGATCCATGAGTCATATGTGAAGTGTAAAAGTCAACCCCGTCTTAATCCGAGATGCGGTGTGGCCGACACTGCTCTAAATCTGTCTCTTTTGTTTAAAATGGACATGATTATAAATGAAAAGAACAACTGGCATACGCAAAACCGACCAAACGCATTCGTAATCTTTTGATAATTTATCACAATGATCCATGGGTCATATGTGACATGTACGAGCCAACCCGGGATGAATCTGAGTCGCGGTGTGGTCAGGATTAGTCTAAGTGTCACTCTTTTGTTTAAAATGGACAACATTTTAAGTACATACGGAAAACCGACCAAACGCATTCGGTTTCCATTTAAACTTTAGGAGAACGATCCATGGGTCATATGTAACGTGTACGAATCAACCCCACCTCAATTGGAGATGCGGTGTGGTCGGCACCACTCATAGTGTCCGTCTTTTGTTTCAAAAGAACGTCATTTTAAGTGAAAAACATCAACTGGAATACGGAAAACCGACCAAACGTATTCGGATTGTGTCGATACTTTATCACAACGATCCATGGGTCAAATGTGACGTGTACGAGTCAAACCTGCCACAATATGAGGTGCGGTGTGGCCGGTATCACTTCAGGTGTATGTATTTTGTTTAAAATGGACATCATTTGAGATAAAAATATATGGTATAGAAAAAACCGATCAAATTATGAATTGAATTTCGGATTCCACATATAATTGTCATCTAAATTTTAAAATGAATTCTAAATAAATTATGTATGTTTATAATTATGTTATGAATTCTACTTTAATTATGGATGTGTATATTTTCAGGATGCATTATATGTGTTGGTTGGTTGGATTTCATTATTTGTATGTGTTGGTTTGTTCTCTATATGTATGCATTATATGTGTTACAGGTACAATAATTGGATTGAAAAATGAATGGAAAACGAGGGCATAATTGGATTGAAAATTGAAATGAAAATGCCCAAAAACCAGACCTGCTGTGCAAATTGCAGGCTGCTGTGCAATTTTCACAGCAAAGCATACGCCAACGGTTTGAAAACCGTTGGAATAGGCTCTATGGAGCTGTATTAGCAACAGTTCAAGGAACCGTTGGTAAAAACACCCTATCCCAACGGTTTGAAACTGTTGGGATACCCTGTTACAGGGTTGTTTTTACCAACGGTTCATGGAACCATTGGTAAAAACCTTTCCCAGCGGTTTGTAAACCGTTGGGAAAGAAAATTGTCTGTTGATTTCCCAACGGGCCAAACCATTGGGAAAGGCCTTTCCCAACGGTTTGGCAGAACAGTTGGGATAGGTTTATTTTTTCTGACCTAACCCAACAGTTCTGTGTAAACCGTTGGGAAAATCCATTCCCAACGGCTTACTTCCCCACGGTTTGCAGAACCGTTGGTATAACATATACCAACGGTTCTAAACCGTTGGGAAATTCTGGATTTCCAGTAGTGATGTCACATCACTGACCCATACAAACCAAGGGTTCCGCTCCGGTAGTCACGGAGAAAACCCACATACTAGCCTAGTAGAAAGGATTATGTCTGAAAGAAGTCTTCGGGTAACCCAATTCCCAACACCGCTGGAGGGTAAACCCACTGGACAGTCTCTACTAGAGGGAAAAACCTAAGAGGTCATCAGGTAACCCACTGCCCAGTCTCTACTAGAGGGTAAAATCTAAGAGGTCGTCGGGTAACCCACTACCCAGTCACTCTTGGAGGGTAAACCCTAAGAGGTCGTCTGGTAACCCACTGTCGAGTCTCTACTGGAGGGTAAACCCTAAGAGGTCGTTGCATAATTCACTTCCAAGTCTCTGCTGGAGGGTAAACCCTAAGAAGTCAATGGGAAAACCACTGCCCAGCCCCGTTGGAGGGTTAACCAGAAGAAGTCAATGAGCAACCCACAGCCCATCCCCACTGGAGGGTAAACCCGGAACTTCTCTGGCCATCCCTACTGGAAGGTACAACACTAGCCAACAGAACATGGAGTGGGTATAACGCAACCACAAATCCCCAGAACAATTCACTTAGTAAAGGATCAGCGCTCGTGTAGTGTGGGTCACGATGATACCTGGAGCTCTGGCTAGGGAAAGACGTCAAGTTAGATCACAGGAGGAGGATATGATCTCGATACTCGGCTAGGGAATCTATGGCCAGGCTCCCTGGGGCTCTGTACCCAACTGGAAACAACATCCTAGTTAGAGGATCGGTGCCCACGTAATGTATTGGTCACACTGAATCCTCAAAAACACTACCAGGGAACATGAAGGGACATGATACTGAAAGCCCACATGGATTAAGGAAAAAGGGGAACCCAAACAACACCACCGATCACACAGTTGAGAACAAAACTAGGGGAAACCACTCAACACCTACTAATATAAACCATCGTTAACAGAGGGGCCCTCTACGTCGTGAGAGATCAAAGGAATTGTAAAGTAGAACACGACATGCATATGGGGCCCTCACGACATGTGGCCCCAACTCATCTCCAAACTAAGCCCAAATGTCCTTGGGTAAAAACCACAATATGCACCTCCATGAATTCCCAAATACTCCTAGAGTATACCATATTTCCAGCCCAAAGTATATCATGGACACAACACCCAACGTCAACGTGAAGGGTGTAAACGTAACTTTGCCAACTTTCTTCCTCCACGACCCTCGCACGGCCAACCACTCCGCTTTAAACACTAACATCACTCTCAATGAATATTCAGAGAAAAAGATACATTTTGTCATACCATAAACGAGTAGTGATTCGTGGGACCCGCATCCCAGTCCTAAAGAGCAATGAATGGATCGCACCATTGTGATTCTCTTGGAAAACTACACATGATTGACTATTCACATGTCTGAATCGAACACCCAATGAAAAAGACAGAAATCACCACCAATTCCCAAAACAACCCTTATTGGGCCTGCACCACCATGCAGAATTAAAGCGGTCGGATTATGCCATTGCAATGCCCTCGTAAAAACACACATAATTGACTACTCGCACACCCCGAACGGACATTTGATGAGAAAGTTGTAAAACGCCGCTCGTAGCTTAAAAGACGGGCAGTGGGGCCCATGCATCAACTCTAGTCTCAACGCCCAAAACTGTATAGGAAAACATCGTCTTGATGCCCACATCGGAACGTCGCTGATGGCGCTCAAAATGGACTCTGGATGTGTCTGCGCCGCCCCAAACAAGAACCTCAGGAAAAGAGCTAAACCACTTAACATACGTGTCGCACCACCGATCCCCTTGTCTCGGGAATTAAAAACATCCCCAAGACCATCTCAAAATGTTCATCTCTATCCATGTAACATGTATCCATAGATGGCATGTGAATCCGACACATGGTTTGAACTTTAAGGGCATTTTAATTTTCAACGCACGAAAATATATGGGTCGGGCTGGTTCGGCCATCCCACCCTGCTTGAACCGGCCCGCGATTCACCACACGGGCCGGCCCTCCTCACCCGGACTAGCTTGAGCTGGTCTGGCTCGCTTTCCATGGTTATGCACCCTTTTCGGGTCGTGGTCCGCTATCTAGGGTCACTGACCCTTGTCCTCTTCTCATGCACCAACCTTCCTGTTGACTCACTGATGCCCGGACCGACTCCGCTCGACCGACGTCGACCACGGCTGCCTCCCATGCTCGATCACCCTGCTACCATCTGCACTCGCTCGCCTGGCCACCTGCGCTGAGACCACCACTGGCCTGATCCGAGCCACCGTCCGCAGCTACCACGCCGCCGCCCGAGATGGCCGGATCGCCACCGGAACCTGCTGAAGCCGCCGGAAAACACCTAAACACACCTAGAACTTCATCGGACAGCTGCGGACACCTCAGGACTCAAAATTCAAATCCAAAATACGCATCGGAAATCTACAAACATATACTACACATTCATGGGCTTTGATCAAAAATTTTATTACAGTTCGATGCTATTAATCAAGATCAAAGTTGGGAGGTAAATTTAAAAAGAAAAACTGATGATCCTACCTCTATAGGTGTAGCCTGAGGCTTCGCAAGCGATCCGCCATCGCCGAATCTACAACCTCCATGGAGAGG
This sequence comes from Viscum album, assembly GCA_963277665.1. NCBI lineage: Eukaryota > Viridiplantae > Streptophyta > Magnoliopsida > Santalales > Viscaceae > Viscum > Viscum album. The sequence continues at coordinate 1,900,424,959 of OY728145.1, forward strand.
AGGGGAGGAGAGATTAATGAATAGAGAGGGGCTCTTGTTGTAGATTCTTCCACCATAGATAGAACAAGGGAAGGGGAGGGGTGAGTTTAGGTTTAAATAAATAATTCTTATAAATTCTTATTTAAATTTTAATCGTCCAGGAAAAGACCCACTTCTGAAATTCCCGATGGGGTTAAGATTAACTCACCCATAGGGTAAATACCACCTCTCGAGCACAACAGCGGTCTCAGAATTTTATTCTGAGTGTCCGTTTGAATGTTATAAATTCAACTCCTAGGGCTGTTAAATTATAAAAACGCCCCTGGTGACATTTTTCACAGAAGGCATGCGCCCTCAAAAAATACACCCCTCCTGGGGTAAACGGCACACTCCGGACTCAACGAAGCCCTTGGGTTTCTCGTCCGAGCTACCATTTAGGAGTTATCCCGTTAATTTGGTGTTCCCAATGTGAATGCACTGGAACTTTAATTATGGCCACACTGGGGCTCAGAATCGCACGCCGTTGGAAGGCGCTGCTCCTGAATAACATCAAGAATATTCCATAGTATCTTATAGTAAATACATGGTACTTATAGGAAAAATAGTATCTAGTTATATCGGTCCCATTGAGATTCATGATTTTATTGGAACGGTAGCCTATCACTTTTAACTTCCTCCAATTCTCTCTTTAATTCTTTGATTGTTTCCATGTATCTATAATGAGGAAGTACATTCCTAACTATTAGCATGTACTAAAATCAAATTTCAATGTACTAGGTCAGGATCTTTCTTACATGGAACAACAAATTGAAATTTTGGAACATACAGAGAATGTTCTAAGAAGGGAGAGCACTCACCTAGTATATGTTTTGGGGAAATATCAACCGGTAGAGGAAGTTACATGGAAATGTGAGAATATGATGAATCATAGGTATCTTAATTTTTTATCCTAATGATGAATTTTTTGGGTTAAATTAATTTGAATGTGAGTATAATGAAACACCCTGATTTTTTAGGGTCCTTTTTTCTCAAATAAATTAAATTTTCATGATATCTTGTAGAGAACTATGTCCCAAATACCATTCACGCAGCACTGACATCGAATTGTTTACAAGACACCCCAAATTTTAATATTCTAAAAGCAACACCAAATTTTCATATGTTACACACAACACTATCTTGGTGTATCTTACATGAAACATTGAGATTCTGAGAAACATCATTTTTTGTTATAATTATTTAAATAAGATAATTACTACCCAGCCACTAAAATAGTAATATTAATAGTAATAATTACATTTAAAATATTGTTTAAATTTTTTTATATAAATAAAACATATTTACATTGAATGATATATGTTTTGGTAAAGTCTTTATTTGTTTAAAAATATGACTTTCTCAATAGAGATTTTTTCCATGTCCTTTTGTGAAAAATAATAAAATTATATTTTGAAATATTTAGAAAATAAAAATTGAAAAATAAGCCCCTTTTATAATTTAAAACATCAAAAATATTTTAGGGATAAGTTTTGTGATTTTTCTTAGAAATAAAATTTTTTGAAGAATAGTGAAAATTACCGAATTTTTTTCAAAACTTCCATTTCATCTAATTTATTTAAATGGTTAAATTATATTATAAATCAGTTTAAATGTTTAATTAGACTCTATATTTTAAATTAACAAAATTTAGGTCATCATAATCAATTTAACATTTAAATTTGGTATAAAAACGTAGCATACTTTTTGATGTTTTTATTATAAAAAAATGAATTGTCACCCCCTCCCTAGGATTAAATTTTTTAATAATTTATACCACTTCATTCATTTTCATTTAGAAAAACAGAATATATATTTTTAATATTCATAATTTAAATTTTCAAATAAGTTTAAATTATACTTTTTCCTAAAATATTAGTAAAGGTGATTAAAACTAATTACAATGATTTAGAGACAAATTACATTAATAATGTACTGAATATAAATGTATGACACAAAAATACATATACGATTTTCTAGGAGACTTTTTCTAGCCATATTTCAACCATATACTGAATTTTCTCTACTTTTTATTATTATTCAATCCTTTTTATAGGCGATAAAATTGGGTGAAATTCCCTTTCCAATGATCAATAAGGGTGTCACTCCACCTCTACTATAAAAGGACTTCTCTCCTCTAACTTACCCACACCTCTAAAGATACATTTTATCAACGAATATCTTCCCAAATATATCCTCAATATCCCTCCCCTCATCATTGAATCATAAACTTTAGAGGAAATAAATCCAAGGAAACTCATTTTCATAAACTAAAAGGTGTTACGCCAAGAAGATGCAACATCCTTCCTCACACTCCTTTAATTTATTTTCATTCTCCACCCTTTCATAAATAATTATACCATGATCATATAATAAAAAAAATATACTAAAATTAATGATATATTACTATTTTATGGTTTCTACCTAAACATAAACACATTTCCATCATATTGTTAATTAACGTACTGTTTTCATGTACGGCGAACTATCGCCCCAAAAAACAAAGATTGTCATTTTTCCTTTACCCCCATTAATGGATGGGAATTATCATAGAAAATATATTTTTATATGATATATATGATAATTTTTGGGTCCCTAATACCTTTTATTTATTGTACCCCACATATCATTATTCCTTCCTTTTTGTGTAAATATAATAATTTTGTTTGAGGAAGTGTGGAATATCACCCCCTAAAAGCGATGTGATTCGTTCACACACTACATGGAATGTATTAAGGATGTATTTAGTGGAAATATATGATATATATATATATATCATGATAATTATTTTTTAGGTATATTCTGTAAGTGTATTTCATTTTCATTCATTCATTAAATAAAACAATAAGAACAAAAAAAATGTTTGTGTGTACGTACGACTTACCATCTCTATGAACGGTGTAATCCATTTCATAATTATTTATTATATATATTATTATAATACATATATATTGAATATAAATGATTTATATACAATGTTATATATTCTAAAAATCATTATATATGTATAAGGACCAAATATTAAAAAAATTAAGACACGTACGAAAAAAAGTGAATATTACATAAAGTGTATAATTTACATTGAATTATTAATAAACAGGTAATATATATTCATAATCAACCCATATATTTAATTAGATATAATAATATTACTATACAAAATAAATATAATAAAAATAAATTTATTAATAGGGATGTTTGTATGAGTATGATCAGAGTCAGGACACAAGGTAAAGGAATTTCATCTCACATTTATATCTCTACAATACATTCCATGTGCACCACTCTTTTATTTTGAGTGGTTTATATACTTACCATGAATGTATTAAATGATTATTATTGTTAAATTTATATCTTTTTATATATCCATTAAATGATATTTTCCTTCATGGTGTTTATGTTTCAAGATTTATCAAAATATTCAGACATTTTGTCTCAATTTACCTTCTATGAGACACAGGTTTTGTTATGCACCAACATTCTTTTTCGAGGTGTGTATACATAAACTATACATATAATATCATTAATATGCTTCTTTTCATGATATCTTAATCTTATTTTCATTTCATTTTGTTACATGGATTATATGATTCTAAGTGACCATATTTTAAGAGTTCACTGAAACAATCTCGTCGTTAATCAGGATTATTTGTGATTATGATCCCATTGATGAAATATTTTGAACCATCTCTCAAAATATATCATTATATTTACTATAAACTATTTATTTATGATATATCCATGCATTTATACCATTTATCAACTCTTTGGTACTTAATATGATTAAGAATATGATTTTAATAAAAATTTGACCATATTTTTCTCTTCATTCATAAGTCTTATTCATCTAAAAAACAATTTTAAAATAATTTTTTTCAAGGAAAAAGGATTTTAAAAATGTTTTATGGGTTTCAAGGGTTTTTTTCAAAAATTTAAAATCTGTTTTCAAATAAAATGATATCAAAGAATGACTTTTGAATTTTTCAATGAATAAAAGTTGTTTTCCTCATGAAATGTTTTTAAATGATTTTTCAAAATTAGTTCCCATATAAGATGAAATCTGTTAGAATTAATCATATATTTATAGGTAAATTGTTCTGTTTCACTATTCATATTCTTTCTCTTAATGGATTCTATTTTGATGGAATGATGTTTATGAAACATTTTTCTCATTCATGGGTTATATGATTTTGAAACTAGATTCATTACCATGGTAAAGATTTTGAAACAATTAGGAAACGTATATGTGTTTTCCAAAGTTATAAAATGATTACATGATTATGAAACCCATATCGTTCCAGGGATTATGATATAATAATTTTTTATTTTTTATCATATATATGTTTGATTTATTTATGATATGGGTGAGACCTATGTCAACCTACAATGCATTAGGTAAAGATTTATATCTGACGAGATAGACAATGATGGTATCGGGAGTGTACCATAACAACTAAGATGGCCATGGGAGTGAACCATGACTACCTAGATTGTTTGAGGAGTGAATTCATGCAACAAATAGGTCCATAATAGAGATCCTTGACTGCCAATATGGTATGGGGATGGAATTAATACTACCAAGATTGTATTTGGAGTAATACCTTTATTACAATGGAAATAATTTTATATACTTATGTGTTTTCCAAAATTACATGTTTTATTTTTATTTTAACATTTCATGTGTTATGTTATTTAATACATTATGATTCATATCTTAGGAACTTCCTTGATTTAGGCCATGATTCATGTTTATAATCTTCTGATATGTAGGGTATGATCTTTTAATGTTAGGATCATGTCATAAAAATCATATTCTCATGTTTATGCTTACATATCTCTATTGTTTACACGGAATAATAATCTGAACACGCCCATTTTTATGATCCATTTCCCAGGAAATAAAGATATATACTAAGTCTGATGTGTCTTAAAAGGGTTCTATTCATGAAGAACCTAGTGGGAGATAATGTGGTTCACTTATGTTCTGACGTTTATTATTCCTTGTTTCCGAAGGGACTACACTAATATTTTATTTGGGAATATGTTTTTATATTTTTTTCTATTCTGTAACATTTATGCAATTTTAATGAATGAAAAGTGAGGTATGTTATAAAAACTAAGGAAAAATTACTAAAATATGGTATGAGTATCAAAAATATAATAACCGGGTTTAAATTGAGTTATATTTAGAAAATATTAATTTCAAAAGCTAAAATTTTTTACATGATATTCAATAAACCCGTGAATAAAATAATTATTATTTACTTAAATAAATTAATTAATACTTATATAAATAAAAATTATTATGAAGTTTATCATAAAAAATTTAAACACAATCCACCAATACTCCTCAATATTTATCATATCTGGAATCATAAAAATTTATTTGAGTAATTAAATATCACTATATTAAGAAATAATAAATAATAAACTATATTTTTCACAACACCAGTGAATTTTTTTAAATATTATCTTATCCAAATAAAATTAAAAAAAAATCCTTTTAAAGTAGCCAAAAATAAATAGATATTATATATCATTTAATTAAAAATATATTTCCATGGATAATTTTTTAAATATTGGACTCACACATATATTATATCAAATAATTAGTGGTTATATATTTTTGAACAAAGTAACACAAATTTTTATTCAAAAATATACCAGAACAATATGTATCCACGATGTTAAATTCTTATAGAATTTAAATATGAATTTGAATAAACCTACTATCTGACCCCTTGGTGTCTTTAATACTGTAACTAGGAAACACTACCTAAAGAATATGAATAAAATCTAGGACCATTCCAAAAATCCCATATTGGTATATTTGATTTTTTAATGAAATAAAACCACCTATCAATATACACAATATAATGTAATCCCTTCATTCTCAAAATATATAATCAGCCATGCTCAAAGCTAGTGTCTATAAAGTTACACTCTTCCATGAGGCATTGAATAATTCTGATTTATTTATATTCTGTCAATTTTCCCTTAATGTAAGCTTAAAAATGAGTGTGTTGTGTTAGGAGCATATGGGATGCTTTGGGATTTGAGTATCAATCTTTAAGAATGATGTTCCTGTAAAACCATTATCACATAATTTTCTATAACCACGTTCCACCCTCATGTGGCATGAAAATTAGAGGATCCTTGTATTTAAAATTTTGTAAATGGGAAAAATAAAACATTAAATACCTAAAAACATTTACGGATCAATTTTCATAATTAATTCATAATTTCTCAAACCATATATTCACCTTTCATAATTAAATCACGATTTCACATTTGCTTCAAATTTTTATGGCCAATTTACCATGATTTCTGTTTTTTTCACTAGTTTCTAAAAATCTATTATTTCTTCCCAAATCAATGAATGATATTATGCATGTAGACTCCATATAACCTAATTTATATGATATCTAAGTTATATCATATAGTATTCTATTTTGATATTGTTATTCCTTTTATATCTTCATACGTTTCATCATTCACATAACCTAGAACTGAAAAATTCATTCATTCATTCCATGAAATAAAAATAATCCCCTTTGATAATTAATTTTGTACATTGATTAAAATAAAAATAGAATTTTCCCATCCCTAAGGGAAAATCCCTGGATTATTATTGAAAAAGAAAGTCAAAAAAAGTACAAAGAAGGGAATGAAAACAGAAAAAAAAACATAGCTCCCTTTATCATGGAGGCCATGATTTTTCCTCAGCTTGTACCCGATGATACGTTATTTATCCCTCATCTCATTCCAAATCTTGGCGCCAATACGTCTTCTTCCACTTCCTCTACTATAGGCTTCATGTATCTCGTTGGCTTATTGTAGAAGCGATTCTACATCTTCCTCAGAGCTTTCCACTTGAGCCTCTTCCTTCCTCTTCATTTGTTCTTTCCTTTCTCTTTTCTTTTGGCTTCAGGTTCTAGCATGATGCCATTCATCATCAATGCCCTTCTTCTTCTTATCTTCTTTTCCGGAAGCTTCCTCCACACAAACAGTTTCTTGCAAAATAGGAGCTCCTGATTCCTTACTCACCTTCACATCCAGATTTTTCATCAACATTTCTGGGGTTCTAGCCATAACAGGTGACTCCAGCTGAGCATTCATAAAAGTATTAACAGTCCTTCCAGCCTCCCCATGGTGAGAGTCAGGAGCATCAGATCAGATTTTTGTGAGGACATTGAAAACAGGAGTAGCCACCAATGTAGCACTGTTCTGGACTGTATTCTTCTCCAGAACAGTCAAAGCAGAAGACTGGTCTGCTCTTTCAACAGGGGAATGATTAACATCATTTAGAACATTGGGAGATTCAAAAGATATTTTATCAATAGCTTTAGTAAAAGAGGGACTAGGAAGAGATGAATCATGGACTAGGTCAGCCAAAGTAGGTTGTTCTGAAATTCTTGAATCAGAGTCAACAGCAATTACAGAAGCAGGTTCAGAAACATTTGTATGCACTTTATCAGAATTGGCATTTAGAGGTTGTTCCATAGAGACCACATTACCATTACAGTAAGGTTGCAAGGCTGGGAGCCCAGATTGTCCTTCCTCCACAATGGCAGCCCAAGATATTTTGGGAGGTGACACTGTGGAGCAGTTTTAAACAATAAATTTAGAAGATTTCTTGGGTGAAGGAGCCTTTTTCTGTTCATGTATCAGGTTTTTCAGTTTAGGGCATGATTTAACATCATGCCCCTTCATAGAACAATTTCAGCAAATGAGACTCTTCCTGCAGTTAGAGGATTCAGGCCCTAAAACTTTATAATCAAAACAATAGCTAGGTAAGATTTCATACTCAATTCTCAAACTATTTTCTTCCTCATCAGTATATAAACAGATTTTATCAATTAAAGTAGATGAAAGATCCACCTTAACTAAACATTTGAAAAAATTTCCATATCTGGCCAATTCAGTTTCTTTATCAATTCTAATGGGCACTCCTATAGCCAGTAAAATGTCACATAGGATCCTCAGATGCCATAGGATCTAGTTTAAACCAAAAATTTTGATCCAGACTTGTGCAACAGAGTTACCCATCTCCAATGAATTAAAAGATCTTTACCACTCACGAATATGTAAATCCCCAGGCTTGAATGAGATGGAGCCAAACCCACAGGCTCTCAATTTAATATCCTCTGAAGGAAAAAAGAAAATGGTAAAAACCCTTACCGAGTGAGATGCAGTTCAAGGTATCAAAACCCCAGATATCAGCAATTCATTACTTGAGATAGTCTAACTTCCAGGGTTGTGAGCCCTTCGGCAAGATCAGCCTAGCGATGATAGAATGATCCCCTAAATTCAATCTCTCAGCCACCTCATCAGCATCGGATTTGACATGTGCAACCAAACCCTTGTTCTTTATCCCTGGATGCAAATCCTCGAAATGAGAAAAGGAAGGGTTATTATGACCTGACTCAACAGATTCTTGCATATGAGGATCATTCTTAGGTTCTTTAATCACTTCCACAAAGGAGATTCCCTATTAAGTCCCCTCAAGTGCTAGTTTCTGTTGCAGGGGATTGGATGCATTAGAGGTTTTTTAGACCAGCTCGTGTCCCATAGATCCGGTCTCCCAAGAAGGATCGAAGCTTGCCATAGTTGGAAGATCAAACAGAGAAGCACAAATGCAAGAAGAAAGATCATGATCTAGGGTTTGCTATCACCCGAGAGTGTGTGTCGAGAGCTCTCCCCATTTTCCATAAGTAATTATGTCAATCAATTTTTCCATCCCTTTAGTGTGATATTATCTTGAGTTTTCTATTCTGTTAATTTATAGGGACATCGAAGGAATGCCTTAACATTGTGAAGGGGCTTATATGTAATATCATTAGATGTAAATTATTTGATATACAAGAAATGGAAATTAAATAAAAAAAAACTCTGATGTTATTCATGAGACAAAATATATTTAAATGTAATATTTATTTATGTATTAGTTTGATTAAATAAATTGGAATATTGGGATAATATCATTTGATTTTGAGTGATTATATAATTCTCAATAAAATAAAATAGCAGGATGATCTCCCTTGATTCATCCATATAAAAGATTCAAAATAAATGAGGATCACATGGATTACATGAGACATATGAAGCTATGTTGTTGGGATGTTAGGATAACGTCCTTGGATTCTATCAGGTTTATGATTTTGGAATGATTGAATGATCACAATGGACTCGACATACTACCAGTTAATTGAGACTAATAATAACATTGATATTATTTCACATAATATATCATTGTTAATATGATAGGATGAGTGCATGGATTATATAAGGGAGTAATGGTTGGAATGATAAATGAGTTATTATTGGATACTTATCTCATTTTCCAAAACCTTTAGGTTCCCCTGAAGTTTTATTTAATATCCTAAGGATCGATATTGTTTTATTTTACTTAATTATTTCCATAATTTTTCCATTAATGATGTACAAAAACATTCATTGTTTTTGGATAAAATGGTTATTCTTCTTGAAACCATCAGTGGGGAATATTGTTTCCAAATCATAAAAATATTGGTACATTAGTTGGTACCTAATAAGAATTTATGTGTTTAAGGTAAAATTAGGGAAACCTCCTTATGTCATACGCATGATTTAGACTTGGATGGATCATAGAGTGTGGGACCGAGATAGTTCTCAGTCCTGTGTGGAGGTTGGCAGATTTGTTTGTTCTCTGATTTACATTTGGGGTCATTTATTTTGGGATCAAATATGTATGAATCCCCATTGTCTATACTGAGGATTTTTTAATTTCATGGGGCGCTTGTTTATTTATTACCAAAATATGCCTCATTTTATATAATTTAATCAAGATATATATTATACACCTTAGTTATATCAATTTTTACACTTTGATTATAGGGGAATATTATCTCTATAGTAACCTCATATACCCTCACCTAATTTTGATAGCCTCTAGTATACTAGGAGGCATGCATGAGTCCATGTGGTGTGTGGGTGGAAGAACTTGTTCTATGCCTTTCAGTTTAGGAAATCACAATGTGTTATCAGAATTGTTTCTCTATCTTACTACAATAGGTTGGTAGAGAGGTGATAGGATGTGATATGGAATGATAATTAAATCATTATTGGTTGTTCTTTACCCCATTATGGGGAAAATAAAAGTCACTAGTGGACATGATTTATGTTAGTGCAGTTTACTTTTAGAGATGATATATTTTCACCTTGGGTTGTGCACATGGGTGTGATTTTATTTATTTAGGGATTTTTACTCTCAGAATTGTATGGATATGGGTGTGAGTTACAGAATTATAATGAAAATAAATTATCATGATATTAGTTGTCTTTCATGTATTTATCTACAAAATGATGCATTTGGGGTTAGTTACATAAATTGTTTTCATCCATTTTTATGGGATTCATATAAATTCATTGGGGAATTGTATTTATCTGAAATCATAAAATGGGAAAAAGTTGAACAAATTTAGTAATTAAGTGCATTAAATAATTGATAGAGATGGTGAGATAGGGTTCCAGTCATAACTTATAAACTACATTTCTTTATAACATGAGGTTGACGCACTTTATAACAACACATTAGAGGTGAAGCTCATAAAATCACTGAAGTAAAATTTAAAGTTGTTAGATACCCATATTTAAAAGTAAAAAATATCATCTCCTATTAATGGGACTTATGGGGTATTGTGCCTATTTATTTTTCCCCAAATATATAATATCAAAACCTATTATGTCATTGAGTTACAAGACGTGTGTTTAGAATTGTAGTATATATCCTCTACATCATCCATATATTATGTTCTAGGAGGGAGTGGATGGGAGCAACCCTAATGGTGATATGTGAGGACCTCCATATGCATAAGGGGTAGTTACAAAATATTGGACTAAGCTAGTATACTACGGGGGAGATCAGTGGTGGATAGAGAGGATCATTGTGCTAATCAATTTATTTACAAACTAACCACGATGTTTTAGCTCCATCATCCATAAGTGTCTATATAGGATGGTGGCCCCTTGTATATGAGCCTTGGATAAATATTTTTCAGATATTATTTGAGCATGTTAAGTGGCTTCATTAAAATATGGTGAGTTCTAGAGTGTATAAGGCAAGAGGATTAGTGAGGTGATAGTTGATCATTTTAGTTTGGGATAAGAAGAACATGGTCATTTCCTAGAAGGAATTTTTGTTCATTTTATTCGATCACATATTCCCTTATACCCCAAGGTTTGAAAGTTTTAGTAAATTCTTGAGAAAAAAAAAAGAAATACAGTATATCATTTATGGATAATGTCAACGGATACATTGACAAGACTTATTTATCAATTATGATAGTGGAAGAAAAGGAATCTCGAGTGAGGATTTTCAAGGATTGGTTGAGGTTTTCTATCTCGATACAGTTGAATGTCCCTAATCTTACCACTTTTTACATATTTGTAAACCATGAACATATCTCTAAATAAAAATAGGGTGAGGGAAATGGACATGGTAATATTTCTTCGATAGGAACTTGTAGAGGGTCTTCTTGAAGGAAAAAATGTCATCATGGGGTGACTTGCCTAAATTGTAGTGGAAAGATCCACTAGGTTTGTAGTCATATAGGATATCTAGTTCAGGATTCTTTCTAGTTAAATGAAGTGAATGATACTCCCCGATATCAGGATGTTGGACCATATACAGTCTAAAGTAAGATCTTTTTAGAATCTTCCATAACTAGTGATTTGTTTGATTTTGGGAATTCTCACTCTTTTATATCATAATGGTTCATGTACGGATTGATCATTACCACGGAATAATATAATGATGTTATGTGAATGATCTTAGTGAAATAAAACTAGCAGATGAGATAATTATAACATGGATTTTTTTCCCAAATTGGCTATTAATTAAATATATAAATGGTGAAAAGATTCAGGATAATGACATTGAATATAAGATTAATTGATGATTGAATTTCAAAACCAATATGTAGGATCATTGTATATTATTTATAATTAATTTAAAATTTTAAAAATTTCATTGTGGTGAATTCATTCTAAATTTATGCATATGACTATATATTAATGTCCAACAATCATTTAATTGTAGGAATCAATAGTAGATTTTGTCCTTCTGTGATCCCTATATGTTCCACAAAACTTTGAACATTTCTATGTGAATCTATGGGTTATATCATGGTGGATCTCGACACTTTCATCCTTCAACTTTGATTTCCCTCAGGATCTATTCAAGCAAGAAATAAATTCAATCTCCCTAGGTTTGAGATTTATGGTGGAGGATGATTTTTTTTGTTCTTGAGAATTTTTTCAGTAAGGTAGTGTTATTTGTCAGCGAGTAAATTCTCTCCAAATGTTGTTTTACAGAAAAAAAACCCACAAAAATAATATAATTGAGATTGTATACTGATTGTGTTAAAAAAATATTAATTAACTATTTTCCCTTCTTAATTTCCATTATTCTTGTGTAACCCCGTATCTATAATAATACATTAAATATTTTTTCTTACATGCACATAAATCCTGAATAAGGTTAAATTTTATATTTATTCAAATAATATTCAGAATATATTATTTCTCACCAGAGCATTAATATAAGAATTTCATTCATCAACACTATTTTTCATTCATTAAATAAGGACTGGTTATTTAATAAATAAATATCAATTAATTATTCTCCAAAAAATAAATTAATAAATTTTATATTATGTTAACTAAATAGAATATAACTATTTATTTTATATTCTTCTAACAAAATATTTTATCAAAACAGAAGTGACAGAATATGTTTGATCACAAAAAAATGTATAATTATTAAACCATGTGTAGGGATACTATTTATTCAGATTTTCAAACAGTAAATATTATTATTATTTAAATAATTTTTCGGATACACATAGTATGTTTACCTCTAGGTCTCTTTCTCAGTGGAATTAGTTGAAGTAGCTAAAAGCCTAGGGCCAATACTTAGAATCAAACTAAGGAACCCATATAGAATGAAATTGATATTTTGATGACATAAATGCTCATATGAATTCTTAATATTTATTATAATCCCATTTTCATTATATCTATTACTATTTATGTTTCATTCTAGTGTGATAAACCTATGTTCTTTATGTATTCTTTTTTTGGCATTAAAAAATATTGTTGTTTCCTAAGTAAATCCATGAATATGGATTTATTTTCTCTATATTGCTCCCATAGAATATATCGAGATATAAAATTCTATAAAAAATAAGGTAAAAATCATTTATTGCATTATTCATTTATGAATTATTACTTGTAACACACCAAACATATCATAATTCATAATGAAAATATATTGTCACGAATTTTAGCAATACATTAAAGTAAATATGTAATAATATAAATTAATAATAATATTAAATTCAAATTATTCATGTACACATCCACTGATATAAACATCCAATGAAACATTCAAATATTTGTTTCTAACATACAGGTCTAGTTCTCATAATCAATAATCCATGAAATTACCAAGGGAATACATTATGAGAAGGAAAATCTATAATCCTCCACTCCTCATAACCTCTATAATTTTTCCTCAAATGATTTCATCCATCTATAGAACATTTATATAATATTATAATCTTGAATCTTTTGTTTTCTCATCATAATTGGGAATTGTTATGACAGTTCAGTGAAATGATACTCTTTGTAAATTATCACATGCTATGTTATAAATAAGAAGAATTACAATGGGATTAACAGTTCATAAATATTTAAAATATATGAATATTAGAAATTTTAATGTACATAGAATTTGGTTCTATGTCACCGACTTCAATAGAATCCCAGTTACACTAGATCCAACTACTAAAAACTGTCAGTCTTATAGCACTCTCATAATAGTCTTGATTTTGAAAATATAATTCTATATTCATGTGGTTCACCATGTTCTTTAAATGGATAATCATTTTACTAAAAATTCAAAAATCTATGAGAAACCATCAATATATGATATATTAATAGAATATTTTTTCATTAGTCTGAACATGGCTCTTTTTTATGTTTCATCGCTATAGTATTATAGTAATGAAATTGGATAGGGTCTTTAATTCTATGTACTACATAAATATATAGAATAAATAATCAACTTCAAATGTATTCTTTCACATAATTTAAAGCTGATATATACTTGGAATTTGTTACAAAATCAATGACAATTGTGTTCTTTGAACTCTTCCATCTTAAAGCACCACTACTGATACTGAAAACATATCATAAATATTTCATCAAATCATTATAATATAACTCAGAACTTGTATAAGTATATCACCTAATAAGTCGATCCTCATCTTTTCTATACACTAGGAGAATAAACATAGTTCTTCTCAAATATATAATTATTTCCTTGAATGTAAACTAGTGTTGTTCGTCTAGATAAGATTGATATTTTCAAAACCATGCTAATTTTTATGGAACATCAATTATTGTACATAACACGACATACATTATTGGTCCTATCACCAGAGAGTGTGGGATCCTACAATGTCTATTTTTCTCCAGTTATGATGTAGGGCACATTGTTATGTAAATATGAATACCATGTGACACTGGAATCAATCCCCTCATTTATTTTTTATACTAAATCCCTTTATTATATAGTAAATTTCTGAGAATTTAATTAGTCCAAGCATCATATTGGGTCCATCATTAATGATCTTTGTTACAAGAATATATGATATTTCAAATATGTCCTTCATAGCAAAAAACTTTTTTAAATAGTCCATAATACATGGTAAAATAGTTCTGTTGTTTCAAACATGTAATATGTCATCAATATATACTACTAGGATAATGAACACATTCCCACTAAATATCATATAAACACATGGATAATATTTATTCTTAATTTAACCAAATTCATTTATAGCTTTTTCGAATCAAATTTTCTATGAAATAGATGCCTAATTCAATCTCTAAATGGATATATAAATGTTCTATATTATATTTTCATCACCAAATGTGACAAGTCCTTTGGGTTATGTCATATAGACATCTTGAAAATTTATCCTATTATGTGAATCTATTTTGACATCCATCTTCCAAATTTTCATAGTAATGGTATGATCTTATTGAAAATAGAATTACAATGTATTTTCTCTTAATTACTAGTGAAAACATTTCATTATTTCCAATGAATTATCTATGTTTAAGGTAGGAAAAAGCCTTTCATTAAGGTTACTATCTTTACCTTCCATGTCATTTTTTCTTTTGAATACCCACTTTCACCCTATAGGATTTACATCAACCATAAGATTGACCATAACCCATACTTGGTTCCAATACATGGAATCCATTTTAGAATTCTGGAATATTTTAATATCACAACATTTGAGCACTCCACTACCTCATTATAAGATACATGTTCATTATTGTAAACCATTAATTAGTAAACATATTCAATGACTAGTAAACCATATCTCTCTTATTCTATTACCTTTTTTGTGCTATTATGTAGTAATTATTTTTTAGGAATATATTCCTTTACAGGGACATGTGGAATTTGGTCTCATACCAACTATTGTGTATCTATAGAATTATCTTTTTTGATATTTATATTTCTCCAACTATTCTTCTTCATGATGTTCCTGCTCTCAATAAATACATATTATCTACCATTTTTTACTTTATTATTTGTGGTGTTGTATTAGTAGTATACATTTTTCCCTTATGATACAAAATAAAAATTCATTTTTTTTTTGTATAGGGTTCTATTTTTTTTCTTAGTAAGCCCTTACTAAATTACTTAAAACTCCATACTCGTGTATGTGACAAAACAAGATTCTTTCCACACAATTGATTAAAGGGAATTTCATTTTACAATTTATTTGGTACTCAGTTTGGTGATTATTCCATAGTTTTTAATGTATATTCCCAATGTGATAATGGAATATATACATGTCTAATCACCAACCATACAATGTCTAAAATGGCACAACTCTACTTTTTTCTAACACTATTCCAGTATGGTGTTTAATGTAGTTTGAGATTATATTGAATCCCAAAATCCTATAAAAATTTGAAAAAATATTGAATAACATATTCATAACCATGATCTGATGGAAGCTTCATTCTATTCATTCTATTCTTATTCTCTACTTCACTCTATAATTTTTTGATTTTATGAAATGACAAAATCTTATAACTCATTAAGTATAAATGTCCATATTTAATCACATAATAAATAAATGTTGTAAAGAATACCCACCTCTATCTTCTACTATAAATAATTCAGAAACAAAACTAATTATCAATCCTAGATGATCTATAGCCCTTCCTCCTTATCCACTAAATGTTTTTCTTGTTCTTTTCCCAAGTAAAAAAGTGTGATATAATTAAATTAATTTAATATCTTATTAGGCTAAATTAAAATAATGATATATATTTTTTAGACACTTCTTTTTTATATGACCAAGATGATGATTCCATATATGAGTGCTATAAGAGTTTTGTGAATATGAATTGTTACCAATTTCCAATACATTGTTCTATAGATTTAATACACAAACACCACTACTTAAATGATCCATACAATAAAAATAATTATATTTATAAAATAATTTCATTTCATTTCTAAATTTAATAATAATACGGTCGGTATCTAGGTACGATATAGAAATTACATTCTTCGTAACAATCGGTAAATAACGATATCTCTTAAAACTAATATTATTCTTGTTTTCAATCAAATTTGGTAGTCTTTGATGGAAATAAGAAATAGTCTTTTCACAAATGGAATCTTCCAAATCCATAAATCCTCTATTAATCATTTAAAATATAATTGATTTGTGTATTTTGATATGATTTGAGAACCATATGTTGTATCTAATAATTAATTGGTAGATAATGAAAGATTATACTTAATAAAAATTCAACATTAGAATTTCATTTCTTTTGGGTGCATATCTACTTCAAGTGGACTTGCTTGATACATGAAAAAAAGTACTACATTATTTTCCTTTCCCTAGTTATAGATCATACCCATATTGGTAGGACAATACTCTCCATATTTAAACTTGTAATGAGTCTTGGTCCCCATTTTCAAACTCTTAAAATTTTATTCACCATAATTATATTAGGTTTTTCAAGCACTATGTCATTGTTCACATGGTGAACAAAATAATGAAGTTATAAAAGACTTTTGGTTTTGTTTCTTAAGTTATAAGTAAAAATAAAAATAGAAAAGGTCATGGGACGTAAGAAACTCTTGATATCTATGTGCAACTCATCATGTAATTTATTATCTAAGATGGCTACGTTTTCATTGTATCAAAAAATATTTTTTAAATGTGAACTATATAGAACCATCTATCCAATATCGGCTGTGAAAAATCATTGAAGATATTATATCTCTCTAATCTCTCCTTCTCTTGATATTGGTCTAAACAGTGCCAAATAATGTCATATGCATCCATGTCCTCATGTTTCATTGCAATCTAATTTGTCAAGGATTATATCATGAAGCATTGAATATGTGTGGATTCATTCAAATTTTTCTCACATAAAGACAACCCTTCCTCACTTTCAACTTTACCAGGCACATCAGGAATTGTTCTTTCAGCATATACAATTTCCATTAATGGTGTAAGATAACATATAAGCACCTTTTCCACACTAGGGAATTTCGATCAATGATAATGTTGTACTTATAAATTATATATCATAGTGATATGTTTAAAGTTATGATTATTACCATTTTAAAGAGTAATATGAGTATAATTTTAATCAATTTTCTGATAAAAGAAGACAAGTAAATATTATATTATTTTTATTAATTTTCCACTATTTTATAAAAACCTAATAGCCCATATCATTTGATTCTAAATAACTTATTTAATTGATATTCTAGTGTAAATTATCTATATTACCCATCTCATCACCCTCATATTTGCGGATTTATAAATTTCATAGGCTTTAGGTAGTCATTCCAAATTTCAACCATAATAACTCATAGTTCCTTGATCTATTGAGTTTACTCTCCAATACAGAAAGACTTCAATTGGAATTTCTCAACTTGTACATATTAGTTACACCATGTACATATTTGGGGTCATCACATTGCATAAACAATGTTATGTTAACCAAATACCTCAAGATAGAATTCCATGATAATTGAAAGGACTAATACTTTATTCAATAAACATATTCAAACTATAAATCGATTTTAACTTAAGTAATGGGTGGTTACACCTATATAATATATATAATTGAGGAACTTTTATCATTATGTGCATGTTACCCATTTTATCTCTATTACATGATTGATAATACTAAGATAATTTAATTATGTGATTCACCATATCATAGATAAAATTTTCATCTAATAAAATATATTTTAGTTTTATCTACCAAGCATGTTAATTCATTAATTCAGGTCGTCGCTATAAAACATCTATAACAAAATAACATTCTAACATGATAATAATAATAATAATAATTTGGTATTATCCTGATATATTACTAATGGTTAGTTCATCAAGGGGATTATAAAATAAATTTTTACAAATGTTAAAAACACCCTGAACAATTTTATGGTTTGTGTTTTAGATTTCCACTTATCCATATATGTATCTCTCTTCGATTGGTTTCACTTAGGCCTTAATCTTAAACCACCAACACTAGTTTGGGATCTATATCCATTACATTTCATTTTACTCACTCACATGTTTGGTGATCCAAATGACTTTTTAAGGGGTTTACATTAATGAAATTTTGTATACATAGACCCCAAGTAGAGGGATGGCACAAAGGATATCTATTTAATTTTAAAAAGATAAATGAAACCAAACACAAACAATGGTCTGGTCTATATTCATTTTTATTAATATACATGAGATAAATTATGTGTTTCGTGAAAATTTTATTGTATTCTAATAATTATTATTTATGATTAATCATGATCAAATAAATGTATTATCTTATATAATTAATCAATTATTTTTTCTTTCTTCTGGTCTGAATATTCTGGGGATTCTCATCTGTTATAATTTTAAAAAAATTAAAAAATGTTTTTTAAAATTAACATGGTAGAAAAAATGTATATTAGTTATAACATAGTGAATACATGTCTGAACTAACCATGTTTTAGTAAATTTGTGTACTATTTTCTCATGAGGCTTGTGGAATAAATTACTTAACATGTAATTTTATATTTCTCAATAATAAAATAATAATAAAAAATCGGATTCATGGTATTTATATATCATGTTACATAATAATGTACATAGAGTATTGAATATATTAAGACTTATACCAGAAATGTAGTTTCAAACATACCATTGATATTAATTATATATTACATATACCTTTTATAATGCAGCTAATATAAAGATATTGACAACAAAGGACACATGTTTCTGTGGTTTTAGAAGATTAATAAATTAATTTTTACTTCTCGGTGATTTCATAATTTACACAACATGTAAAATCTAGTTGGATGGAATGTATATTTCAAGACATTTATCTATGGAATGCGACTAGGGACTAGGTGTGTAATCGAGGCCTAAAAATAATAGAGTATATGGTGTGTTCAAGGGCTACATGGTATGTAGTCTCTGGGTTACATGGTCACAACTCTTTTAATTTGTATATAAGAGTACATAGAGAATATTTTTCAAATAGAATACACATTGACTACATATGTCAAATATAGTGTGGTCTGGCTTATCATGTACCATTTTAGCCTAGTTAATATGAGAAGTATTTAAATACACACCACATGTAATCAATTCTCCTACCAAAAATTAATTCTGAATTAATTATGGGTGTAGTGAAAATAAGTACAAATCTTGTACCAAAGGGCCATATGTACTATAATCTTATGTTAACATGAAAGAATATTCAGTACCTCTTGATGTGGTATTCAAATGCATTTCATTCAAAAAATTAATCAATTTTATTTTTTTTGGATAAAAAAAGATAAAGAGGAAAGTATATCATGATAAAAATAAAACAATTATTATAATTGAATTGAAAACTAATAATAAATACCTATATTATTCAATGAAATATAAATAATTATAACTAATTTTTTGATATATCTAACACCTATTAAAGGTTATGGATTGAGTGGAAGCACTATATAGGTAATTCCTAACTCTCCTTTTGTCATAATAAATTATTAATTTAATATTTACATTATGTAAAACACCATGATGATGGTTATTGATGAAAATATTCATTTATGATTATATTCCAAAGCCAAGAGATGCGATCATACAATATTATTTATAATAATTGTAAAAAAATTAAATAAATACCTAGCGATGAGTTATTTATTCATTGATGGATATCAAGAAGTCTCTATGTTGTATTATCATTCTATTATAGAAATATAGGGTAGATTCCCTATAGTGGTGATCCATGCATTTTCTACGAACCTCTAAACACCATCGTTGAAATATCAGTGTACGTGCTTGGTAGATCCTAATAGTTTCATCATTGAACATTGATTCCCTTGAGAATTTATTCAAGGTATTCTTATCTTTTATCTCTTTATACGTTATGATGGTGTTTTAAGGTGGTCCACTCTCCATTATTCAGATAATTCGTGGAGGGGAGGATATCTAGGACATTCAGTTAATTCCCTATAGATATCGTTCTGTACAACAAATAACATAGAAACCCTTAAAGGAAAGAATTCAATTAGTTTTTTATATAGTTAGGATATAAAATAATAATTTCACATGTACCATTATTTAACATTAACTTCTATGGAACACCATTTCTATAATAAAAATATCCTTATTATTTCGTGACATGCGAAAAACTCACAGATTAAATGAAATATGATTTTATATAAATATTATTATATAAATATTATTTCTTAGAAGACCATTAAACTAGGTCTGTCATTCCTCCGCAATATTTAATGGGCCCAATTATTTTATAAAAAATATTATTTTATTATTCACTAATAGTTAAATAAATAAATGCTATATTCACTAAATAAAAAAATATTTATTAAATATTCAACTAACTATTCATTTTCTTGAATAACCAATGATGTAATATATATGATCATGTAAACATGAATAATTATTATACAACATAAAGGAGTAATATTTATCCAAAATCTTAAATAATAGGTAATAATATTATCTATTTGAATTTATGGACATACTTAGTGTCTGACCCTCTATGCCCTTTTTCTAGAGAATTAGGTGAAGTAACGCAATGTCTATGGATATAAACTTCAAATAGGATAAGAAACCCATAGAGTAAAAAAAATTCTCAATGACATGAAACCTCATACATAGTCTTAGAGTTCAATATAATCCCTTTGTCATGATTTCGCTAATCAAACAGGATGTGTTCTAATGTCATCATCCTATGTCTTCGAAGTCTCTTTCAATGACTTTATAGAACTGAACATGCCTATAGAACACCAATGCCAATGATTTATTTAGTCTAAATAATTTCCATCAAAGGTTCTAATATATAAAATTACATTAAAGAATAGTTATGAATAATCATTTCTGGTATTATTGATCAGTGCAGTATTATTTGTGACAAACCCAATGTCTCCTACTTTTCCATTATCATCTATAAGAATATTTTTCATCAGAATATCAAAGTACATGACTCATAATATTCCTTAATAATAAACATAAAGTCTATGTTCCCATACATATGCCTTTGTATAGGAACCTAAAATGATACATATTAATATGGATTTCATACTAGCAGTTCCTATTCTCATAATCTCATACACTAAAAATTACAAAGGGAGTACACTATGAGGGAGTTCCAAAAGGTACTATGAGTATCCATCCTTAATAGCATGTATCATTTGTCCCTTTCAAATTATATCTTCTAGAAATAGAACATGTATTTAAGAATACCATCATGGAACTTCTGGATTCTCAAAAAAATGGGAATATTCTATGGGATTTTAGTATAATAGATACTCTTAGGAAATTATTATATATTATGTTATTCAGAAGAACAATTATGATGTGATAAGCAGTTTTTAAATATTACAAATGATTAATATATGAAATAATAAATTACTCATATGTTGGTACTATAGAACCAATTCCAATATTATGTCCATCAACACCATATTTAGAGCATAGTCTAAGGGAATATATCATTGTTAAGAGTGTTCCCTAAATATTATGGAATAACGATTCTTATGGTATATATTTGACCAAGAGATGATTAATTTTGACTGAATCATTTTATGGAATGGATGGTCCCATAGTGAGAATGTATTGACTATTATGAGAGATTTTAGATATTAAAATCTCTATATGAACATTAGCACATGCATGCTTGATAATGGGACCCACATATAGTTCATGTGAGGATGGATTGAGAGAAGATGGGTGAAGATAGTGAACAAGTCATCATTTTAGTGATGGATAAAGGGGTCTTAAAAAAAGAACATCTTGCTTCTTTTAGGGGATTAGTTCAAAGAACTATTCTCGGAGGAATTTGTATGAATACCACCAAATAATGGAATAATGTTTACCATAAATCATATTCTAGTTAGCAATAATGTATCTATTATGCCTTCTTGGTTGGCTATGATATATCTACAGGAATACCAAATTCATATAGATGACATGGATTTTATAGGTTCCTCAATACAATAATCTCCCCTTGGGGATCTTTATTCCTTGTTTCTAAGAATGCAGATGGTTGTTTTTGGTTATAAGATAATTCTAAGATGTTAAACCAACTGATGTTAAAGATATCATACCCACTATATAGGATCCATGACTTATTTAACCACATGAGAGGATCCTTGGTGTTTTCCAAGTATTATTTGAGATCAGGCTACAACCATATCTACGTGAAATTTATTGATATACCTCTTACCAAATTTGGTAGGTGACATTGTTTTTATGGGTAATGAGTGATATTGTTCAGCTAAATAAATATTTGGATATATTTGTAGAACCAATTAATTGGGTATCCACCCATACATATATTCATTTTTATCTATATACATTGATGATGTTCTTGTATATTATTGGTCCTAGGTGCTGCACGCTCAAAATTTTAAGGTAAAGTCAAATTTTAGGTAGCATTATCCTTATAAAAAGATCTCTTACTATTTTTTCTATATAGACCATGTTCACTTCATCAAGAATATAATCCTTAAGGGTGATCTATATTTGGACCCAAAACTGTTAGATCTATGGTATCTTGGATGATACATAAGATTGTGTTTGATATAAAAAATTCATAGTGTTAGCAGGATACTACCAATTGATTAATCCTGATTTCTACCTCCTTATAGCATATTTTGTTGGGCCAAGATATGAAAATAATGATATTTCTATGGTCTAATTCATGAGAGGATGTGTTACATGATATGAATGAAATACAAATCAAAACACATATCTATATGATAACCAAGCCTATTATATACTATATGGTGTATAGTAATGCATTGGGGATCATGCTTGGTGTGGTCCTAGTGCAGGTTGGTTCACTTCTAGAATATAGGTCCCATCAGATGAGATAAAAAGAACAAAACCACTTGAGAAACAACCTATTTATACAAGATATAATCCATGCTATAAGATTCCAGTGAAACTATATATTGAGATAAAGGTTTGTCGTTTACCTATACCGATCAAAAAATATAAATTCGCATATCGGTGTTTCAATATTTGATAATCTGGAATCATTGGGTACATATAATTATTATTATTTTAATTAGAACATACCCCTTGTTATGGAAACTTCATTGTTGATTCATCTAGAAGTATGATACGAGCATATGTTAATCAAGAGCCTATATGCAAACATAAGTGTATTTAACTCTTCCCAGACATACACTTGGGGTATATGAATATCATGGGTATGAAACTCTTACATTTTTATCTATATAGACACTAAATATGAATCATATTAATTATAGATAGTTTTTTAATTTGGAGTGCCTAACTCTAAGAGATAGAAATTATGGTTGGGAGCCCCCACCAAACATTTTTCATATTGACGTTGTTAAACTATATGGTCAAGGGAATTTTTCTAGTTCCCAGGGGCATGTGGGAAGAGACTATAAAGGTGTATCATGCTTTTATGTAGGATGTGCACCCTATAATAAACAAAATTTATATGTACCTTTGAATATGGTACTGGTGGAAAGAAATATGAAAGGATATAGTGTGATTCAATATGTGGTGATCCACCCTTCAGGTGGTGAAGAATGGACACCTATTGCCAACTAAAAATTTACTGTCTTTTCCCATTCCAGAGTGGAATTAAGATGATTTTATGATTTATTTTTGGAATGGTCTTCCAAGGACATAATGGGAAAATGGGTTTCCAGGTTTTTTGGTGTTGTTTGAGATTTATGAAAGGGTATTCCTAATGTTATATAGATTATCACATACAATTAGGATTAGTTATATAAATAAATTATTTCAAATATATCATCTTTGAAAATAACATATTCATGAATCCCACACTCATGACACTATTGATATTGATCTGGAGTCTTAAGCTTCATTTCTAGGACATCTTAACCATATTTTGGATCATAGTGAGAATATTCTATATGGAAAGTACATCCCTTTGGTCTATGTGTTATGGGAACATGGACATTTCTAAGAGGAAACATTTCATAGAGAATCATATTTTTGGTCCTAGTGTCCACAAATTTTCATTAAGGGGGATAGTGTGTTCTGAGGCAACAACTCATGAACAATATATCATAAGGTTGGGAGATTATAATTCCTTTAATATTATTTATGTATATAATACAACTTTTTTTTGTAATAATTCCCTTAACTTTACCATAACGTAAGACTCTGTGGTATTATATGAGTTTATGTTTCATTTCGGAAGGGTATATCTCAGGGTTTCGGATTTTGGAAAGTCAGAGTCGGGTGCATGGTAAAAATAGAGTTTAATATAACCATACTCCTTAGTATTGTGTCTTAAAAAATAGAGGATCGCAATTTTTCAAATTCTTTTTTGATGACCTATAAATAGTTAAAATCTTTTATATATTTTAGGCCCACATAACATAGTTATCACACAAATTTATTTAACCATGTCCCTAACCATAGAGGGTGTCATTTCTCAAGACAATAGTTCTTAAAATTGTGAAAATTTTTTGTCCAGTCATGTGGAAAAACTTTTTTCCCAAATAAAAATTGCTAATATTATTATTCTACCTGGGAAATATCATTCATTTCTACCCTCATTCTTCCACAGATACTCTGTCATATGAACGTCCACTCATTCTATTTAAATCTTGGTGAAACTCCTTAAATCTTCCAATAACATGATTTTCATCATAATTTATTAATTAAATTAGTTTATTATATGAGATTTCATCCCTCATTTCATCCTGAAATCAATGGTTCCTTTTCATCCCATTGTTTCTGGATAGTATCCTTATTTTTGGGGTTTTTGTACTTTTCTCAAAATCACTAATTTCTACTCAAATAAGTGACTGATATTCGACGTGTATACTCTATATAATATAATATAATTGTTATTCCAGATATACAAATTCTTTTATCCCTTTTTATAGTGTATTAAATATAGTTGATATTTAGTTTTTTCAAGCACATATCCTAGAAAAAAATTAAATAAATTCATCCCCTATGTGAACATTAAACAGATTGATAATTATGGTTTTTTGCATGAAAATTTTAAAATTGAACATTCCCAAACAATTAGGGTGCTTTTTGATTTAGTTGGGGGTACTTTTTATATAGATGGAAATCTAATGGATGTCTTAATATTGTGATTCCTTAGGGATGTAACCATATCAGATATAAATTTAATGAAATATTTAAAATGGATATTAATAAAAATGTTGTTCTGATTTTCTTTCAGGCCTAAAAATATTTAAATAAAATGTTTGGTTATGTATCGGAATTATTAAATAAATATGAATTTCAGGTTGAGTCTATTGGATTTAGAGTGATTAAATAATACACTCTAAACTAGAATGATAGGATTATCTTATAGACACCAAATACATTCAAACATATTGGTATATTATTTTTAATTAAAATGTACATTAGTATAGCCCAAAAGTCATGAGGCACAGTGTCTTTGGAAGACAAGGATAAAAATACATCATAGTTAGACTAAAGTAAAACATATTTATATTATTCTCCATAATGAGCTCCTAATTCTTTTGTGCTCCTAAACATGCATGGAAAAACATGAGGAATGCATTTACAAAATGGGTGATATAAAAATTTTAATAAGGAGTAAACATGATAATGATGCATGATCTAAGAGTAAAAGATATAACATGACATCATAAAAGAGAAGTCTTGTGAGTAATCACGTGGAAGCATAAGAAAATAACATAGTATCATATGATAATTGAATCATAGAAAATGTGTAAAAAAACATGTCATAAACATAATTCAAGGATAACATCTTAGAAAATATAACATGGTGTAAAAAGTACCGTATTAGATTTGGTTTACTCCACAATACCATACTTGAAATCTCATTATACTAAATACTTAACTAATTATTTGGATCACTATCTAGGTGCACCACTAATGAAATTTTCATTATTTATGTGTACAATATAAACTAAATCAATCAAAAGTCATCAGATAAGTATTTCCCATTGAAGGTAAGTGGGTTTAATATTCTTCCCTCATATCGTAATCAAAGGAAAATTCATAAATTAGGAATTTGATAAATCATCATAAAGTATGTAATGTCCCATAAAAGTAATGTAGAATAATAGAGGAATATATTTTAGTTAAATATATAAAAACATTAGCAGAAATCCATAACATTAAATGTTAGAGTCACTGATTAAAATTTCAAAAAATGATTTCATTGATTATTTCATAATCAAGACAACCTTTTCAAATTGAAATCACTTCTTCAAAGTCTAAAAACAGAAAAAATATTATAGAATCCATTTTCATTTAAAGATTAACAATTCATATTTATAAACGAATTTTTGTAGAATTGATTATTCATGATGACAGGAAATTATTTACATTTTGTATGTCTTAAAAAACATTCATTTAATGATATTTTAAAAGGGATAAAAAGTAAAATGTTCAAAAAAGGACAAGAATATAACATCCAAATAATAAAATATCCAAATATTTGTGAATGTTTCCATATTAATTCATTTAATTAATGTTTAAAATATTCATCAAATTATTTTTTGAAAACAATGATATTAAAGAGATGGGTTTTTGAAAAATAAGATAAATTAATGTATTTTTTATAGAAAAATACATTCTTAATCGTTTTAAGTACCAGGAGATGTAGATGGAACTATTAAATTAAAATTTCATGAATAAATAGTAGATATTATTATGATTGGGTTTTATTATACAATGATCAAATAATATCCAATGATGAAAATTCAACCATATATAATCTAGATAAAAGTGGGATTGAAACAAAAACTCATAACTCATTGGTTCCTTCAAAACCATAACATCCAAAAATGAAGTAAATGAATTGTTAATTAAATATAAAGAGTTATAACTCATTCAACATATAACATGTAATTTTTCATTATATACATCATTCAATAGAAATTTGGTGAATAATAGAACATGTGTGTCAAGGAAGGATGTCTTGAGACGAAACCCTTACCTTGAGTCATGAAATTATCACATATGTATTTTATCTACGATATAATAAAAATATATATATTATCTATATTATTAATATCATTTAATATGTTTAATAATTTATATATAAACAATTATCTTCATTTATTTTAATGACATATTTAAGTACTTTTTATTTTTAGACACAAATTATATATTCAAAAATACCATATATTATTTTTATGGAAAATGTAATATGTTACATTCATGATGGTGGAAGGTCATATATAAAATGATTAACATTTCAATTTGTAAATTATGTTGATAGTAGAAAGTAAGTCTTAGTTTACCATTAATTAATGACCACTATATCATAAATATAATATTATTTATTTATATTCACTTACATGTATCATTTATGTGATTTAATAATAAACACTAACCATATCGCTTTGTAAGGTGCTAGTTCGGTGTACACACGAATAATGTTATAAATGTTCCATGAATTATAAGGTATGGATGTATATGATATATTAAAAATATAGAATTATTAATAATTCATGAATATTATATATAAAAATGGAATTAATCTCCAAGAATTGGAAATATAATACATGATAAAAATTAATTACCTTGATTTCTGAGGTGCTAGTTCACCGTACACATGAAATATTGTTTTGTGTCCCATTTGAAGTAAGAGGAGATGCACTTAAGTTATAACATTCAATTAATATAATATTATTATATTGATATATTTATGTTTTTATATTAGTATGATTTACGGTAATTTTAAGAAGCTGGGATAAGAAATAAAACAATGATGCTTGGTTAGGAATGTTGTATCTTCATTAGACCAACTCTTATGGATTTTACCTAAAGTCAACATAAATTGGATTTCTGATGAAACAAATGTCTCTAGGACATTTTTATTGAAGAAAGAAAACTATTTTGTTAGTTATATAATGAACCTAATGTATTTCTATGTGTATGGAGTTATGGACAAGGGTTCCCTTTTAAAAGTGGGGGGGAGGACACATGTTGTATTTTTGAAAATAATAAATCATACCCACATCTTACACCAGCGAAAAAGTTCAAAAAAGGATGATTATAAAACCTAAAATGATATAAGGTCTAAATAGTTTATAAAATATTATTTTTATATGATTTTAGATAATTGTTTCACTTATTTTTTTTTTAGTTCATGGAGACACATTTTAATCATAACCGTAGTGATAAAGATTAAACATTTTTATAATTAATTTTGACCAAAATTTAAGATCAACTTATTATATAACATAAATTATTTTGATAAAAAATATAGTATCCATTTTTTCAAATTAAATTCCTAGAAGTGGAATAATTTAATTTCAAATTAAACCTGCATATCATACAATAAATTAGTTTTCCAATGAAATTTATTTTATAAATATAAAAAATATTTATATAAAAATTCAACATAAAATCAATTTAAATGCCATAAATTCAATTAATAAAAACAAATTTGAGCTAATTTAAATTTTAAAATATTATAAAACCAAATATAACTTTAAAAAAATTAATAAAACACATTATTTTCATTGTTAATTATAAAGATATTATTTTTAGAAAAATCCCAAAACTGCATCCTAAGTTAATTTTGGTATATTGAATCCAATAATGAATTTCATTTTCTCAACTAAATTTTCATAGTGTTATAAAATTTATTTAATAAATAAAAATAAATAAGGATCACTTTTTGAGAAATAATAAATTTCCAAGACAATAAATACTTCACTAAGAATTATGGTATCATTTAAGAGTACATTTTCTTTATCCATAATAATTAAATATCAAAAATGAGGTTATTACTGTTCAAACTGAAAAAATTAATGGCCACTATATAATGGTTACATTTAAATAATAATATTTTAACTTTTTATCATGTTTTTATTAAACTCAGTGTTTCATGTTGTATATCCTATTGAATGTAGTCTTTCTTTTTAATGTATATTTTTTACATTTTTTCCCATTAAGAAAATTGTCCTTATAATTTGGACATTTTATTAGTAAAAAGGGTTTCACATTGGGAAATTCCTTTTTTGAAAATCCACTTCCTAAAAAGGGTTAATAAAACATTCTAATAAAGATATTGAAAAAACTAAAAAGGTCGCCAGACAACTAGATTTCCACATATGAGAACATTTGTGAGAAGTGAGAACATTAATTTATAAAGAAGTTATACATATGGTATAATGTTGTACATTTCAAGAGAGATAAGGAAAACCATTTATCAAAAATTATTGACATTTTTATTTCAAAGTCCATTTCCTGAATTTGAGGGATCCTTTTACCATCTAGATTAATTAATGAATGAAATATACTTAAATTGAAAGTATAAATTCATCCATTGTTATTTTCCACCACAATATCATCTATTTATAATAAATAAGAGTATTTAGGATTATTTTTTTATTCTTAAATGTATAGAATTGACTTTTATTTTCTCACATGACTCAACAAAATGATATCAAGATATTCTTATTATAATTATACATTAACCAACCCCAATAATGTTTAACCAAAGGTAACAAAAGTTCCAAAATAAATAATGTTCATATTAATCTCCAAATAACCACATAAACATAAATCATTCTATAACTATATAACCCTACATCCCAAATAAACTCAACATACTAGTATTTATTTATATTATTCACAATTAATCCTTCATGGTAAATTACATGTCAGACCCATGGGTTACATATACATCAACTGAGTGAAACACTTCTCAAAACACAATTAATCACCCAAAAATGCTAAAATATAAATACAAATTTATACTAAAATGTATCTCACATGGTCAAATTAATATTTATTAGCAGAATAATTCATGTAATCAAATATATACAAAACACTACATCATGTAGTCCATCGGTAAGAGATTCACCAATATTTCACTTCGATTGTCGGTTCATGCCCAACTTCCTTTCCGAATATAATGAGTTCTTATTTAGAATGATGAATCAAATTTTTCTAAAACAATATTTAATTAAATAAAATATCATTCCCAAAAATATGATAAGAATTCTTAAAAATTGATAATAATTAAAATATTTTTAACCACTAATGTCTTCTATACAACTTATTTTTTCTGAAAAAATCAATTAATTTTAATTGACTATAATTTCCTCAATATCAAGTATATATCGAAATTTATTTTTACCACAATTATTAATTTTTAAATAAAATTTCACCTAACCTATAAATATTCTTTCTAGATAATTATTAATAGTCAAAATGTTCTTGAAAACCCATAATGAAAACTATTTCTGGGAAATCCTCAGAAGATTCGTTATTCTTATAACAAAAGTTAAATTTTTAAAATTATTAAAAAACATGAATCTAAAGTTCCAGTACCTAAACACATAAATAATTACACTTGAATTCTCTTCATAACATGGGACCTATGTAATTAATCTTTTGATTAGTTAATTGAATTAGATAATGGAATATTTCCCCATATATTTGAAATTTATCTTTTAATGGTTTCGCATGATGAAATTTATTTCCCTATATCTTATTAACTAGATATTTATTTACTATTCTATAGTTATATGCTTCTTGTACTCATTTACCACAAATAAAACATATTCATGTTATTTAAACCATTTTCATAGTTTATCTTCCAATGTATTAACTTTTAAAAAATTTAATCTTATTTTCTTTATCATCATTAATACTTGAACATCCACGATACACGATCATTCCCCTTTTTATGGATTTTGAAATGAAATTATGTTTCATTTTTTATTCACAATTTAATATAGCTAATTTTTAATTATTAAAATATGTTTAACTATTATTCCCATTAGTCTCAACATAACATTATGTAAATCATTACATTTCCCATCACATTGGTTGTTGGAATGATTTCTCATATATCCCACCATTAACATAAAAAAGTAAAAGAAAACATATTAGAATGAGTTAACATCTAGAAAAGGAAACTTTTAATCCTATATGTAATTACTATCAAATGATAAGTATATCATGAATTAGGAATCTCTGGGTTTCAAACTAGGTTATCAATGGTAACATTAACTATTAGGTTTTCTAACCTCTCAATTTGTTAAAGTACTTCATAAAGGTTCCTAAAATGTTTATTAATTATAAAAGAATATTATCCAAGAGTGAAAATTTTGGTGCGCATCAAGGGCCCTTGTTTTTCATTATGTGATGATCGATTCTTGTTGAGTGTTCCCGTTTCAAACTTATTACCCCTTATAAAAACTTTTCCAAAGATACACCCCCTTATATTATCTTGAAAGGGATATAATCCCCTAGAAACAACTTACTCTATACATCAATAAAATTATTAGATATTTTTCATTACATAGATTTATCCTTAGACTTATCCCTTGGGATCACACTAAATTTTTCTTACCTCTATTTTAAAATGATAGCTAAACCTTCTATCAAATACCAACTATAGAAATCCCTAACATTTAAACAAATTATTAAATTATTTTTTGCATTTACATACATTAATTACAATCCAAAGATAGTGAGTCATAGTGTCTTTGAAATACTAGGTTCATAAAACATCATAGTGAGTATAAATTAAAACTTATGTTCCTTATTATCTATAATGATCTCCTAAATACTTTTGATTTCCTAAAAATTCATTATATAACATTGGAAATATAGAGATAAGAGGCATGTTTTTAAAATCTCAATAAGGATATAAACATGGTAATGAAGCACAAATTTTTATACAATTTTATAACATGATATCATGAAATAGAAAGCTCGTGAGTAGTCACATAGAAGAATAACATAAAGAAATAAGGAATATTAAAATCAAGTAATCCTATGAAATGAAATAGAAATACAAAAAACATCATAAACATTAGTCAAGACTAACTTCTTAGATAATATGATATTGTAGAAAATGTCCCTAATTGATTTTGTTTACTACCTAATCCCATAAATGAATCTCATGATAAAAATCAATAACCACCATATAAGAGAATTATATGGGGTCACCCATCAAAACATGTTCATTATTTATGTGTTAAAAATAATATAATTCAATCATAATGCATTACATAAGATTTACCCGTGTAATGAAATCCGGTTTCATAATCTTCGATCATATCATTATCAATGTAAATTCAGTAATGAATGAATTTAAGAAATGAGGATTAGGAATTTATTACCCAATCATAGTAAGGGAGAGTAATGATGTTATATATGTTAGAGAAATGTATAGATAATATAAAGTCAATATATAGAATCATAGGTTGTAATTTTTTATTAAAATTTCCTTAAATGATTTCATTGAATATTTCTTAAAGAAATTTCCTTTTTACTTTGAAATTGCCTCTCCAAAGTATTAAAATTTAAAAAAAATTATGAAATAGATTTTAATTTAAAATAAAACCATGAAAACATATAAAGGAAGCTTAAATGAATTAAATACTACTGATGGAGGTAATTTTTTAATGCCATAAAAGTTTAAAAAATGATTCTTTTCACATCATTATAAAAAGGTTAATAAATTGATAATTCATAAATATAAAAATAAATTAATTTCAAACAATTGAATATCAAGTAATCAATGGGGAAAATTATTTAATAAATCATTTGGATAATTTTGAAAATACTCATGAAAATATTTTTAGAAAAAATGTATATAGAAGAAAAAGGATTTTTGATCAAAGATATAAAAGAACTCATATTTTCAAAAAAAACAATCTAAAAACATCTATGTAACAAATAGATTAAAATGTCACAATTACAATAATATTTTATGATTAACCATTGGGTAATGTAATTATAGTGTTTTATTAAATAGTTTCCCATGATGGAAATATGAACATAAATAATCCTAATTAAAATGAGATTGAAACGCAAACACTTATTGCTATGGTGACATATGAGTCATAACTTAGAAGAATAAACTAAATAAATTTTCTACTAATATAAAATAATGTATTAAGTATTAATGATATCATATATAATGTGTAAGTATATACACAATTTAAAAGAAATTCGGTGGGTAATGGAATGTCTGTCTCAATGAGGTAAATTTTGAGATGAAACCCTTACCTTGAGTCCAGTCAATTAATGAGTTTATTTTTTCTCTCATATCATAAAAAATAATCAATTATTTTGTTTCTTAATAAAATTTTGTAGTTTTAATCCTTTATAATTAAAAAATATTATTCATTTATTATATTTATTTATTTAATTTTTTAATCAGTTATGCCCACCTTAGATGTTTTGAGGACACAGATTGCATAATTTCAAAATGGAATTGGGATGTTGGCGGTGGTCATATGGGTAATTGTTTAATAATATATGGAATAAAATTCTTGAAGTCATTATAATATTTATTCACAAATTGTTCTTTTATAAATATCCATGAATTAGGGTTAGGAAAAATGAACTATGTTACCATCTGGAGATGGTAGGTCATATGTATTCATGTATAACATTTCAATTTCTCCATGAACATGATGGGAAAATATAAGTGTTGTTATATATTGAAATAATTAAAATAATATCATAATTAGAAAATTATTTCATTCAATGGATTTTCATTAACCATTCATGTGATGTGTTAATAAAAAAGATTAACATAACTCTGTGAAGTGGTAGTCTTTCATACACATGAACGACGTTCTCATTATACCATGGACGATAATTTTATAAAAAATATGATATATTAATTTAACTTAATTATGATTATTTCATGAATATCATTTATAAATATTAATTCCATCCTCATACGTTTTGTGAGAGGTGATGATGGAAAATCAATTACATCACTTTGTATGAAAGTAGTCTGTCGTACACCTGAATGCTTGTTTTTTACCATTTAATATAACATGGGATGGATTTTTGTTTATAAATTAATATAATAACTTATTAGTATATGGAAGATATATATTGAATTATATAATAATCATTGGGTAAGATTTTAAAGAGAAGGAATAATAAATAAAACAAAGATTCTCATGTATGAACGATATCTCTTCTTTAGACCACCTATTTATGATTATAACTAAAGAATCCATAAATTTATGTTCTGGTATAATTAAGGATTCTATAATATTTAAAAAGAATTATTAAACTTATTTTGGTAAATATTTTCGAAAAAAAGATTTATATTTCTTAATAGGATAAGAGATGGGTGGCTATTAATAAGTTGGACAGTGGAAATAGATGGAATTTTTTATAAGAAAAAGGTATACTCATGATTTATACATGCCACTAGGAAAAACATTGATCCTTATAAGACCTTACATGTTATAAGGTAGAAATATGGCTATAAAATTCTATTTTCAATAGTTTTTAGCCCATTTTAACTATTATATGTTTATATTAATCTTTTATAAACTTGTTTTAGCGTTAAAAATGGTAATTTTTTTCTATTTTTAAAATTAAAAAAAATTAAATTTTCTTAATTTTATAATATAAATTATGATGATTCCAAATATGGAATCTATTATTTCAAAATAAATTTAAAAAAGATTCATATTTTAATTGAAATCTATACATATATATGTGATGAAAAATGATTTCCAATGAAAAAGCCTTCATAGTTATAAGAAAATATTATATAAAAATTCAACAGGAAATAAATTAAATTGACATATATAAGAATAATAATAAATATTTTGAAATAATTTTAATTTTAAACCATTTTATAACAAAATAGACTTCATAAAGTCAATTTTCAATAAAAACTACTATTTTCAATATTCATTTTAAATTTATATTTTTTAGAAAAATCCAAAAAAAATAAACCATATATAGTTTTGATAAAGTAGTTACAAAAATATAATTTAATTATATCAAATATATTTTATAAAAAAAATAAAAACTTTTATTTATTATTTTTCAGAAATAGAAATAAAATAATTGAGAATTTTTTAAGCTAATAATTTATTTACAATGAATTAATTAATTATTTATCAATATATTTTTTATCCTTAATACAAAATTTTATAAATTTATTTATTCATAACCATACTATAAAATTTAAAATGTAGGTTGTGACGGTCATGTTTAAAAAATATTATTTTATTTTTATATCATGGTTTATTTAAACTTATTTTTGTGTGTAGTATACCCCATCAAATGTAGTGTTCTCTTAAAATCATAAGGTATTGCAGATATATTTATATTCCACATGATACATTTTTCAATCGTAGTGTCAATGTAAATATGGGATACTGTTGATTATATAAGACGCTTGATGATACATAGAAGGAATTTAATGTTGAGCTCCTTGACTCTATTTGGGTAATGGGATAAAAATGCCAGGATGGGTTTTATGGATTCCAAATAATACTAGTTCATTGAAACTAATAGGTTGTCTGATTAAGTTTTATATGATATTAGATATTTGGAATGTCAGGATGAGAACCGAGATTAGGTTTAGTACATATTAATTGCACAATCATCGACATGTTCTTTGATATATTTGACATTGACGGAAGTTGGTAGGTCTGACATGGGTTTCATTATTGAGCGTTATGATTGGGGTTTATTTATTTTATTTATTTACCAGTCATGTGATGTATATCTACATGAACTATCCTTACATAAAAATATATTTCCTTATTGAATTCATTTATAGTGGATTTTCATTATTACACACTCCCTAGTTGAGCCATTTTTTGCTACCCACGCATAATTCGTATATATAGGTTTAAATAATATTTAGTTAATTATGTCAGAGATTCATTCTGGCTAGGTTGGAGCATATAATATGGGAATGGGATAGTGATCAGACATTTTTGGAATTAAGCATATTGTTTTATGCTTGTTATTCTATTTGCATTTGGGGACTTGTTTATATGGCATTGGCTTGTATGAATCTCTATTGGGTATGATGAGTGTTTTTTTATAGCACAGGTCACATGGTTGACTTATTACCATCCTATGCCTTGTTTTATTTACTTTTAGCTGAATGGGTGTTACATCAATTATTTAATTCCATGTTTCTTACTATAGTTATGAGGATGTAGTTCCCCATACTAGACTCACATACTCTTGAATCCACTCAAAAACCTCTGGAGTATGTATAGTCACAAATGAGGTAATGTGAAGTACCAGTTGGAGAACTAGTTTAGTGGAATCTAGGTTTGGGTGTCACCGTTTCATCAACTTAGGTTCTTTCTATTCATTATTTCACATTATTTAAATGGTACTTTTAATAAAACGACCATGTCAAAGGAGTTATCTATGCAGTTCTATACATATCAAAGGTCTTGATATATAAACATCAATTCATGAATAAAAGGGATAAATCATTTCTCAAGTTATTTATTAATACCTTATCAGTATTGACACACCCAACATACCAAAATTACCTCATGAACATATATTATCATGGGTTATAGATATATATCGCATTTCATGACTCATGTTATGTATTAATAATACTATAGATGACTATGGGACATTACACACATTAACAGATAGGAACATCCTATGAACTGTATAAATTATTTTTCCAACCGAAGGATAAAGTTCTCAAAATCACTTTTCGTGAGATTATAATGGACAAACAACATGAGGATAATTCTCAATGACACATGTACCCCTTTTCCTTAATATCCTATATCATTAGTTTTTTTCAAATAATATCACATATCCAAAATTTATATATTGAATAATTACTTCATCGAACTTTTAGGTTCTCATCATATTGGAAAACTATTATAATTTTTTAGTATGACACATACTCATAGGATATTATCACATAGAACAAAAACCATGATGTGAAAAATTATTGATAGTTATTCAAAACCATGAAAAAAAATCAATCATAATATATATATATATATATATAAAATTTGGTTCTAGGGAACCAACTCTAATAGACATCAACGTTCAATAAATCCATGTATTATGAACAATTATCCTTCTATCTCCCATAATAGAGTCATTATTCTATTAACATGTATCCTTCGTCAATTGGTCTTCAATGTTTTCCTCCTGGAAAACCATGTTCACTATGTCTTCCCCCCTCTAAGAAAAATTCCTCAATATGTCATACTTCTTTTGTATGTACTTCCTCAATTGATGTCACCTTATATCCTTTTCTAGATTCATTGTCACACCCCGACCAACGCATTATTTTATCTTAATTATTTTGGGTCTTTATTTTGAGTTGCGGTTTGAATCGGTCCTATTTGAAACTGGATTTGGGATCTTATATGGGTGTGCGCCCGTACGCGCGACCATGTGTAGCGCCCAATCACATTTAGACAATGTTTTATTATTAAATGTGTTATTATTTGGGCGCGCGACTTTGCACACGACCGTGCACGTTTCCCGACCTCAATAATAATAATGATATCATTATTTTGGTTTTATTGTTTTAATTTTATTTTTAGTATTCTCATTACTTAAGTTAATATTTTAATTAGATTATGATTATAATTATTATTTCTTTCAGTAAATATTTTGATTTGGTCATTAATATTCAAATTAGTCTTACAATTATAAAATAATTGACTTACATTTACATTACCATTAATTTTTTGATTTTGAATAGGTTAGTTTGAGTTTTTTTTAAAAAGTTTCATTTCATTTTATTATTATTATTATTTATTTTTTCATTTCTTTCTCTCCTATTTTGTTTCCTTTTTTTGTTCTTACCCCTTCCTCCCCTTTGGCCCGTCACGTATAGCATTCCCCCCTTTTGTTTTTTTCATCGCGGCCCCCTCCCTGTAACCCAAACAGTCGCACCCCCCTTTCCCCTTGATCCCTCCGGCTCAACGCCGCGTCGCCCCGTCAGCCTCCCCATCTAGCGCCCTCTTCCCATCCCGGCGAGCCGCACAGCACCGTCCTGCCTCTCCCCATCGTTGTAGCCTTGCTGACCCGCCCCCCTGCACTCCGGCCGACCTCTTCCGGCTGTATCGACTGACAAACGGCAGCCTGGGCCTCTTCACCATCTCGCCAGATTTCTTTGGCTCACTGCACGCAGCACGCCACACACCCTCCCCCTCACGCGACTCACGCCATCACGCAGCACCCCCTTTGAGCTGTGACCCACCTCACCCTCGTCCAATCATCCGTGCATCTCCCCGGGGTTCAGCCAAAGCTCCAGCGGACCATTCTCGTGTCCGCACCATGCTACCGCCTCTTCTAGGTTCGGTCGAGACCCCCTGTGCACCTCCCCTTTGTTCAACCGAATTCTCAGTGGCCTTTTACTTTTTCCGGCATTGCGCAAACCCTGACACCCTCCGCTGGCCTCTGGCCAGCCTTTCGGACTGCTCGTCGTATGTGCGCTATACCTCGGTAGTTAGTTCTTTTAATTTGATTGAGTTGCAATTTGGATTTTGGATTCATGTTTGGTTCGATTATGGTGTAATTGCTCCGATTTCTTGTTTTTAGGGATTATTTGTGTTGTTGATGTGTGTTTGAAGTGTGGCGGACCTTGCACACTTATTTTTTTTGAAGTCGGTCTACACCGAGGTAGGTGTTTTCGCGTATGATTATTAATTTCTAAGTTCATTTTCTTAATTAATTAATTTAGCATGTTTACTAATCAGTATGTTTGGTGCACAATGAATTTTTACTTGAGGTTCTGTATGTTTTAATGTGTTTACTAGCTTGTTAATATGAGATGAGTATTTTTCCCCCTGTCGAACTGCTTGCTAGTGATTCATAAGTTGTGCAGTTTATTTTGTTAGAATTTGCAAAGGGTGTGAATGATGTTTTGGGCGTAGCATCTATATGCGTTTTTTTCATAAGTGAACATTTAATGAGTTTGTGGTGTTTAATGACTATTTGTTTTAAATTTGGTTTTAAAGTGTCTTCCCAACTTGAAGTTGAGTGTGTCATTGGCTCGATTATTTGATGTGTTATTTAGAAGTGTTTTATAGATTGTTTAAGTGTTTGAATTGTTTTATTAAATTATATGTGTAGTGTGTTGGACTTCGCTGCGATGTTTTTTGGGTCGCGAGTATTGAGGATCCCTGCATGCACATACATATGGTAAGGTATGCATATAGATATCCCCTCATTGTACATACTCCCTCATGGCGTGGGGAATATGTGAAATGCATCTAGGGGTGTATATATATATGTATACATGCATGTGCATGTATGTGCCAAGGATCGGTTCGGGTGGTCATCGACAAACAACGACATGTTTGAGGTAGGTCGCCTATGCCTATGTCTTTAGTTTGAATTTCATAATTGCTTGCTTTCTTTGAAAATATTTTATATATATATATATATGTTATATTTACATGTTATGAAATCTGGGTGCATTCGCTAATAATGGTGATGCATTTGTTTTGAAAAAAAAATAATGTATTACTAAATCCATTTGGACTTTCATAAATGAATTGCATAATTTTAAGAAAGAGTTCAAGCTTGTATTTTTTTTATGTAACATGTAGATTGTTCAATTGGGATTTTAAAAGGTTTTGCAGAGATTTTAGATGATTATATGTTCAAAAATGAAAACTATTATATGTAAAACCATAAAGCCTATTTGGCCCCTTGAGATGGTTTGTAAAATTAGAAAACCCCTCCTAAGGCAAACCCTATGGTTTTAGAAAATGACTTGTATGTTGAGTGTACAAATATGTGCCTAATGTTGAGGCTTATGATTTATGTAATGTGAAAGAGGGGAATGCGCTTAAGGAGGGAGAACAGTGGTGATCGGTTTAGTGAGTTTTTAGGATAAAGAAAGTGCAATTTTCATTTCTTCTCTTTTGATCAAAACCCGCCACCTTCTTGAAGTAGAGCATAATGGGAATCCCGGGTATCTAGGTGGGTGACTAGGACTAGTACGCTAGATGACACCATAGAGGTTTGTCCCGGTTTGTCTAGCAGGATTGACGCAACAACACTAACTAAACATATGAATTTCTGAGGGTCGTGGCCTTCTAAGCCACGTTTTCTGAGGGTCGTGGCCTTCTAAGCCATGTTTTCTAAGGGTCATGGTCTTCTAAGACACTTTTCACCGAGGTACGAGGTCTCTAGACTCCCACTTGTTCTAGCTACCTATAGGGATTTCCCATAGTGCTCATTTGTGACATGCTGCTAGTGATGTAAATTTCCTTTTAGTTTTTTTTATACTTGATGTCTTGTTGTGAAAACCATATTTTTTATCCAAACTGGTCCCTTTTCTTTTTGAAATGTTAATGCATGCCTGAAATCTATTCTGAAAATGTAGTGGGAGTAAAATGCTTTACTTGAAAATGCAAACTCGTTACTTGAATTTGAAAAGGAGAAATATTATTTTATTATATCTTATTTTCAAACTGGCATAATTGGATTTCTTACTAAAGGTCGGGACATAAGACGTGGTTATATGTTGGCTTTCCTACTGAGCATTTCGGTGCTCACGCCTACTTTACTTTTCAGTTGCAGGTTTCAGTCTTGGATCACTTTTGGGAGCGAGTGTAGTTAACGTACTGTTGTGATCTATGGGGTCTCCTGAGGTATGTCACGTTGCTTTGTTTATTCCTTGTTCCACTGTCAAGTTGTTTATTTTATTTTCCTTTATTGATATGCTTGTCCAGTTTATGTTCATTTATCTTCGTTATGGTCCAAACCGTTCCCAACAGGTTTGTTTTGATTCCCAACACTAGTTGCCAGCCCGTGGGGATCGGGGACGCCCTTCGGGCCATGTCGCGGACCGGGTCGGGCGCCGGGTCAGATGACGACCCGGCCTAGTTCGTGACAAAATGGTATCAGAGGAGGTTTTGTCCTTGTTATTTGGGATGTCAGGTATATTAGAGATAGGACTATCGGTGCTCGAGGGATAGGTGTGAGAAGAGCGTCGCGAACTTTTACTCATTCCAATCCTCGAGTAACTAGGGGTAGTCCGGGATTTATGTTTTGGCTTTGGTCCTTGTGGATGGGGGATGAAAATAAGAGTAAATCGGTACTGCTCATGGTTTCACATGGAGTAGCGACCCATGTGATGCCTGAGAGTACGGTTCGACACTCCTAGTGGTTGGTGCTTGCCTAGGGCATGGTCTACTAAACCATGTAGCTGGGTTAGACACGACCACTAGTCCTCCACCCATGTGTTTTAATGTTTGTGATATCTTGCTCCAATTTTGGTATTGGCGCGAGATTGTTTTCCTTTAAAAAGGGAAGCAGACTTTGGTGTTGCTCTTATTTTATTTTGGTGTGTGTTTTGCATGATTTTTGGGGTGCTTTTCTCTAGGACCTAGTTTTTGGAATTTGGCATTTGATTTGTTGAAATTTAATTTCTAGAAGAATGACTTTGGTCTTTTGAAATTGAAATGGGTTGTTTTAAAAATGGAAAGCATTCTTGAAATTTTCCTTGAATTTTTGAAATGGTTTTGAAAAGAAAAAGTTATTTTCTGATATTGAGAATGTTTTGTTTTGAAAGCGGAGTAGCCTTGTTTCTTTCTAGTGGTATTCCTATGGGTGCTCACATGTGCATATGGACTTTATTAATGGATAGTTGGTGGATCGTGTGGACGGGTGCCTGAGCGGCACGAAAATGAATACTTGCCACGTACCATGGAGTATCTGGGGTGGTTGATTGATTTCTAAGGTTACTTCTTGTGTCCTAGAAAGTGGACCTTTTCTCAAATGGGTTTTTGTGCTCAAATGGTTTTGGAAATGGAAAAAAATGAATGACATTGTGTTTAGAGTAAAGATGGATTTTCAAAATAGCTTTTGGGATTGTCGTGCAGTACTTGGTTTTTCAAGTGAGTGTTTTTCATTGAAAATGAATTGATGTTTTAAACGGGAATTATTGGATCTGTTTCTGGAATGTTGATGTTTTTGTTGTGATGTGTTTGGATTTTTGGAAGGCTGTTTTGTGTTTCTTGTTTGGGAAATGCCCCCTAGAAATGTTCCATGGGTTCCAGCAGGTCTCTCTCAGTTCTTGGCCTGACACAGACTCTCAGTGGAGTGGCAGAGTTGGGTTCTACTCGGTGGCATCGACTGTTTATAGAGGTCGATGTCAGATGGATGTCGTTGAGTGATTTGGGAAAGTTGGAAGTGTCTCTGGTTTTGAAGGAACTTCAAATGTTGTGCGGATATAATATTGTCTCGAGTACGTCTGGTGGAGCGGGTCTGAACTAGTGAATGGTGATCGTTCCATTTTCGTTGCAAATGGGGACGTCGTGAGCAATCCTCAAGACAAGCCTCATTCCATGATGGTACCTAAGGAAGTGAAGGCGAGGGAAATTGGTTGATCTCGTAGGTGCTCGACCAGTCAACATGCAGCGAAGGAGGTGTGTTGACCTTCCTGATGAGCTAGTTCCATGTTCCCCAGTAGTAGTGTGGAATCGTCAGTCAAAGAAAAAAATGGTACAAGTTGTTGGTCCTCTTTATATTGTGGTAAGAGTAGGTCCCTCATCTGATGAAGAGTGTGAACCAAAGGGACTT
Source organism: Viscum album (assembly GCA_963277665.1). NCBI lineage: Eukaryota > Viridiplantae > Streptophyta > Magnoliopsida > Santalales > Viscaceae > Viscum > Viscum album. Next base: position 1,900,467,906 of record OY728145.1, read on the forward strand.
GTTCGTGGAGTGCTCCTTCCATCAGTTCATGTTTTGTGTCAGACAGATCGCTCAACCTCCTATCTCTAGTGTGGTCAGTCAGACAATCTAAGTTGTTCGCTACAATCCTCAGTGGGTATGTTAATAGATAGAGTGGTCGCGTGAGACACGAGGAGAAGTATGCAGGCTGGTTTTCCAGCAGAGGAAGTTCCAGTGAGAAGTGGTCAGATTGGGACTGTAAGGCTGGAGATGCTTCAGACATCAGTGCCCCAGCCATAGGTCTCGGGGTGAAGCTTGCGCGCAGTCAAAACACGTCAGGCATGGGACTGGCTTGGTCTGACTTTAGTCCGTAATGTCGGGAAGGGGACAACATAAATTTCCCTATCGCGGCACCCTCTCTGAAGGGGTCATTCTTGTTGTGAGGGGCATGGATCCCTTGTCTACATTGCGTGGTCTTATTTTATGGGAGTTCCTCTTGGTCCTTAAAGAGGTTCAGAAAATTCGTATTCCTGTAAAGCCAGTAGGTGTGCACTGTGAACCTCCTTGTGGTCGGATATTCTCATGTCTTGTGAAATTGTTGTGCTCCTGTCTGGTTCACATCCTGGTTAGGGGTTTCTGCTATCAAAGCTATCTCGTTTGGAAGAGTGTTGTCCACTTTAGGAATAATCAGTGCGGGTCGACCCGTGTTGGTGGGTTCGCGATGAAGGGTTCAATCAGTTTTTCTTAAAGTAAATTGGGAATGCCCGCGCGGGTTTCGTGGTGTTAGGAAATTTTAAAATTGTGGGGAGACCCTGTGCGGGTCTCGCCGATCTCCCCTCTTATGTTGGTTAACCATAAGGTGTTTGAAGGGTCAAGCCAGTGTTAGATGTCTATCTGGGTTGGCGAGTTGTTTTGGTTTGAAGAACCAATGTTTGATGAGAACCCTAATATGGTGGGGATACCACCATAGGACGTGCTTGTGGAAGAATTTTTTTGAAAGTGCGCTTGGAGGGGCGACATCTTACTTCCGCTCCGCCCGACCGCGACCATTCTAACTGGTTAGATTGGGTAATGGTTTGCTTGACAAGCGTTCTTGGGGGATCTCCAGCGACCCTAGTGATCCCTATGTTAGGATTCGGGGTGTTCCATGTTGTAGTTGTGTTTGTTGGTTCAGGTCATGGGTGTTTTGAATACTCGGTCTCCAGGTGATTGAGGTTTGGTTTTAAGTATCTTCACGTTCTTGCTATGAATTTTGGATTGACCTAATCCTTGGGGACATTCTGTGGGCAGAAAGTGTCATGGTGGGGAGAATTGTCACACCCCGACCAACGCATTATTTTAACTTAATTATTTTGGGTCTTTATTTTCAGTTGCGGTTTGAATCGGTCCAATTTTAAAATGGATTTCGGATCTTATATGGGTGTGTGCTCGTACGCGCGACCGTGTGTAGAGCCCAATCACATTTAGACAATGTTTTATTATTAAATGTGTTATTATTTGGGTGCACGACTTTGCGCACGACCGTGCACGTTTCCCGACCCCAATAATAATAACGATATCATTATTTTGGTTTTATTGTTTTAATTTTATTTTTATTATTCTCATTACTTAAGTTAATATTTTAATTAGATTATGATTATAATTATTATTATTTTCAGTAAATATTTTGATGTGGTAATTAATATTCAAATTAGTCTTACAATTATAAAATAATTGACTTACATTTACATTACCATTAATTTTTTGATTTTTAATAGGTTAGTTTGAGTTTTTTTTTAAAAAGTTTCATTTCATTTTATTATTATTATTATTTATTTTTTCATTTATTTCTATCCTATTTTGTTTCCCTTTTTTTGTTCTTACCCCTTCCTCCCCTTTGGCCCGCCACGTACAGCCTTCCCCCCTTTTGTTTTTTTTTTTCATCGCGGCCCCCTCCCTGTAACCCTAACAGCTGCACCCCCCTTTCCCCTTGCTCCCTCCGGCTCAATGCCACGTCGCCCCATCAGCCTCCCCGTCCAGCGTCGTCTTCCCATCCCGGCGAGCCGCACAGCACTTCCCCACCTCTCCCCATCACGGTAGCCTTGCTGACCCGCCCCCTTGCACTCCGGCTGACCTCTTCCGGCTGTATCGACCGACAAATGGCAGCCTGGGCCTCTTCACCATCTCGCCGGATTTCTTTGGCACACCGCATGTCGCACACCACACACCCTCCCCCTCGCGTGACTCCCTCTGTCACGCATCACCCCCTTTGAGCTGTGACCCTCCTCACCCCTGTCCAACCATCTGCGCAGCTCCCCGGGGTTCGGCCAAAGCTCCAGTGGACCATTCCCGTGGCCACACCATGCTACCACCTCTTCTAGGTTCGGTCGAGACCCCATGTGCACCTCCCCTTTGTTCAACCGAATTCTCAGCGGCCTTATCCTTTTCTTTCGGAATTGCGCAAACCCTGACACCCTCCGCTGGCCTCCAGCCAACCTTTCAGACTGCTCGTCGTAAGTGCTCTATACCTCGGTTGTTATTTCTTTTAATTTGATTGAGTTGCAATTTGGATTTTGGATTCACGTTTGGTCCGATTTTGGTGTAATTTCTCCGATTGCTTGTTTTTAAGAATTAGTTGTGTTGTTGCGGTGCGTTTGAAGTGCGGCGGACCTTGCACACTTTTTTTTGTGATGTCGATCTACACCGAGGTAGTTGGTTTCACATATGATTATTAATTGCTAAGTTCATTTGCTTAATTAATTAATTTAGCATGTTTACTAATCAGTTTTTTTGGTTCACAATAAATTTTTACTTGAGGTTCGGTATGTTTTAATGTGTTTACTAGCGTGTTAATATGAGATGAGTATTTTTTCCCCTGTCGAACTGCTTGCTAGTGATTTATAATTTGTGCAGTTTATTTTGTTAGAATGTGCAATGGGTGTGAATGATGTTTTGGGCGTAGCGTCTATATGCGTTTTTTCATATGTGAACATTTAATGAGTTTGTGGTGTTTAATGGATATTTGTTTTAAATTTGGTTATGAAGTGGCTTCCCAAATGGAAGTTGTGTGTGTCATTGGCACGATTCTTTGATGTGTTATTTTAAAGTGTTTTATAGATTGTTTAAGTGTTTTAATTGTTTTATTAAATTATATGTGTAGTGTGTTGGACTTCGCTACGATGTTTTTGGGTCGCGGGTATTGAGGATCCATGCATGCACATGAATATGGTAAGGCACGCATATAGATATCCTTTTGTTTTACATACTCCCTCATGGCATGGGGAATATGTGAAATTCATTTATGGGTGCATATATATATATATATGTATACATGCATGTGTATGTATGTGCCATGGATCGGTTCGGGTGGTCGTCGACAAACAACGACATGTTTGAGGTAGGTCGCCTATGCCTATGTCTTTAGTTTGAATTTCATAATTGCTTGCTTTCTTTGAAAATATGTTTTATATATATATATATTTTATATTTACATGTTATGAAATCTGGGTGAATTCGCTAATAATGGTGATGCATTTGTTTTGAAAAAAATAATGTATTACTAATGCCATTTGGACTTTCATAAATGAATTGCTTAATTTTAAGAAAGAGTTCAAGAATGTATTTTTTTATGTAACATGTAGATTGTTCAATTGGGATTTTAAAAGGTTTTGAAAAGAGTTTAGATGATTATATGTTCAAAAATGAAAACTATTATATGTAAAACCATAAAGCCTATTTGGCCCCTTGATATGGTTTGTAAAATTGGAAAACCCCTCCGAAGGAAAACCCCATGGTTTTAGAAAATTACTTGTATGTTGAGTATACGAATATGTGCCTAATGTTGAGGCTTATGATTTATGTAATGTGAAAGAGGGGAATGCGCTTAAGGAGGGAGAACAGTGGTCATCAGTTTAGTGAGTTTTTAGGATAAAGAAAGTCCGATGTTCATTTCGTTTATTTTGATCAAAACCCGCCACCATCTTGAAGTAGAGCATAATGGGAAACCCGGGTATCTAGTTGGGTGACCAGGACTAGTACGCTAGATGGCACGGCAGAGGTTCGTCCCGGTTTGTCTAGCAGGATTGACGCAACAACACTAACTAAACATATGAATTTCGGAGGGTCGTGGCCTTCTAAGCCACGTTTTCTGAGGGTCGTGGCCTTCTAAGCCACGTTTTCTGAGGGTCGTGGTCTTCTAAGCCACGTTTCACCGAGGTACGAGGTCTCTAGGTTCCCACTTGTTCTAGATACCTATAGGGATTTCCCATAGTGCTCATTTGTGACATGCTTCTAGTGATGTAAATTTCCTTTTAGTTTTTTTTTATACTTGATATCTTGTTATGAAAACCATATTTTTTAATCCAAACTAGCCCCTTTTCTTTTTGAAATGTTAATGCATGCCTGAAATATATTCTGAAAATGTAGTGGGAGTAAAATGCTTTACTTGAAAATGCAAACTCGTTACTTGAATTTGAAAAGGAGAAATATTATTTTATTATATCTTATTTTCAAACTGGCATAATTGGATTTCTTACTAAAGGCGGGGACATAGGACGTGGTTATATTTTGGCTTTCCTACTGAGCATTTCGGTGCTCACGCCTACTTTACTTTTCAGTTGCAGGTTACAGTCTTGGATCGCTTTTGGGAGAAAGTGTAGTTAACGTACCGTGGTGATCTATGGGGTCACCTGAGGAATGTCACGTTGCTTTGTTTATTCATTGTTCCGTTGTCAAGTTGTTTATTTTATTTTCCTTTATTGATCTACTTGTCCAGTTTATGTTCATTTATCTTCATTATGGGCCAAACCGTTCCTAACAGGTTTATTTTGATGCCCGGCACTAGTTGCCAGCCCGTGGGGATCGGGGATGCCCTTTGGGCCATGTCGCAGACCGGGTCGGGCGCCGGGTCAGATGATGACCCGGCCTGGTTCGTGACATTCATCATTGCAATATTATGATAAAATTGTGATAGGATATCTATTTTTGGGAACAACATAAATCTCTTAGAATAAATTTGAATCCAAACCAATACGTTGGCTATATCAGAAGCCTCTATAAACTCAAACTCTTCAATAGAGTTAGAGACAACATGTTTCATTTAACTCTTCAAGTTCAGAACTCCCCTATTAATATTGAATACATATCCTAACTATGACTTCATATCAAACTAATGTGTTTTGAAACTACCATATGTATATCCTCTGAGGACTAGCTCCTCATATCCTTTATATACATGGATGATATCCATAGAGTACCTTAGATCATTAAGGAAATCCTTATCTACATTCCAATATTTTTCTCCATTATAATAATTGTATAATTATATCATGAATAAGTCATAGTTTACTTAAATGTTTGGACATATCATGTCATACATGATGAATCATATCATATAATCCTATAGGATCCCTCACATTCTCTCTCCCTCGTTTTTTGTTTGAGGACACATTTTCTTTGAATGATGTATAGAATGGGACACTAGAACCAATCCAATCTAAATAAATTTTACACTAAATATTTTAAGTAAATGATCAATATATATACCTTGACTTAGTCCAAAAGCCTATTATATCTATCAATAATTATATTGACCTTAAAAATTTATGCAACTCCATCCATTTAATTCATTGTGAAGAACATATTTAACTAGTCCATATATAATTGTATGATTGTTATGTCTTTCCCAAATAGGAATGTGTAAACAATATATAATATTAGGAATATGACTTCACTCGCACCAAACATTATTTAAAAACATAGCATATATTTAAAAAACAAAATATCTCATGACTTCATAGAACCAATTTTTCCCTGACAAAAATAATTATTAAATTCATAAATGGATCTAAGAGAAATTAATATCTAATTAGTGGTTCTTGGTGAAATAAATACATCAGTTTGTTTTAGATAGATATCTAACTAATGGTTTTATAACGCTACTAAATAAACATAATATTTGTAAAATTAAAAGATACATTTATGGATTGATGCAAGAATATTGGTAATGTAAAATTTGGTTCAATGAAGCCATTATTTCTATTAGTATCATTAAAAATGAATGTGATCCTTGTTCTTAACAGAATATTAGTTTGAGTTATTAATATTCTTAGTAGTTTATGTAAATTATATATCACTTATTACAAACTACATACTCATATTATGATATATTATGTAATTTTAGAAACTGATCTTATCCATAAAGGACATAGGTGATGCATCCTGCATTCTTAGGATCAATATTATCCAACATACAGCTATGTGGCTTCATAGACTGTGTTAAGGGAAAAATATTCACTATATAGTAATATATTTATTATGGAATATCCTAAGAGGGTGTCGGTTTTAGTGTAAAATGAATTAGAACTCTCCATGAAAACTTTTACTCAAAACGAAAAAGTTTGAGATAGATAGATAGATTGATAATTAGTAGTATCTCTTATTCCTCAATTATAGGATCAATAATATAATCCTTGTATTGTACAAGGATTGATGTAGAATATATATTATTCATGGTAGGAATATAACAAGATGATCTAGGAAAATTACATTGGAATGTGATTAAGGTTATCCATAAGTATCTAAGGCATACTCATGGTATGTTCCTAGTATATAGATATTTTGATGATCTATTTATCATAGTATATATTGATTCTAGCTTCCAAATATATTATAACAATATGAATTCATAGTTAGGAAATTTATTCTGTATCGATAAAAGAACATTGAGTTAGAAGAGTTCAAAGATGCCCGTTTTCAGCAATTATATGGTGGATTGTGATTATATGGAAACTTTTGGTACTGCCAAAGAAGTGGTTTAGATTCAAAAATATGTATAATATATTAATGTGGTGACTAGTATTATTGGTATTACAATTTTTAATTTTGATAATAAAATAGTGGTGGCTCTCAAAAAGGATACATGGGTTGATTAATGGTTGAGGTAGATAGTCTAAATGTATCACCTCCTAAGGGATTTTAATCCTATGAGTGATGTCATGGATTTAATTTACTTACATAAGAAAACATTGATTATACCTTAATTAGAACATTATAATTGTAGATTCATGAATTTAATATAAGAGCTGGTGGCCTAAAATTAGCTAGAAATAAGATCTGGTGAAATTAAGAGATTGTTAGAGTAGGTTTCATAAAACCAACATATATGTATCATATGATTTCTTTTATTCATGGTTTTGAATAATTAATAAATATTTCTCACATGAAGGTTTTTCTTTTTCTTGTAAAAATATGTAAAAATACCATGAGGGTATGTGTCTCATGATATATTTATTGGAGTTACCCTCAATGATAATAACCTATATGTTCCATGAAATTATTCAACAATACATGTTCTATGGTTATATGATAACATTTGATAGGTCATAAATGATATAGGTTATTAGTGGATAGGTTCACATAAGTCATTGAGACTTCGTCTTAGGATGTTCATCCCTAGTAATCTTAAGAAATATGATTATCATAAAATTACACACAAGTAAGAAATCAATATTTATAAATTTCATTTGAATTCTCTATCTATGGAAGTGTGTAATGGATCACAGAATATAATATCATTATTAACCCAGATAATGAGTTGTGTGCTTTGATGTATTTTCAAAATCCATGATGAATTATGTTCATAGAGAAGTTGGGCACATTTGGTGCATCACGACTCATTTGTTATTAATGAATAATATGAGAATTATTTATTCCACTCCATTTAATAATGGAAGTTGATATATTGGGCCCTTGGATGGGAGTAGAACATCAACAATTACGTTTATCATCATAATTATTTAATTAGAAATTTTATTTCTAAAAATTCAGAGAATGGGACATTGAAAACATATGTTGATTACACAATAAATTAACATATTTTATTGGGGATATCTAGATAAAGGGATTATATTTCATAGCGTACATTCATATGTGTTTTTATATCATTGTGACACTAGCTTATCCCTTTTTGACAGCCTCGGTGTATTGATAGATGCTAACAATAGTCATTGGGTAGTATATCCAAATTCCACTAATAAAGTGGTCCTGAGGGTTAAACAATAAGTTTATAATTCCCTAATAGTATATGTATAACAAAACAAATAAACATAAAAATAGTCATTATGTGATAAAACATTATTATATATTCAAAAACAAGATTACATATAATAATAGAGTACATATAAGCTAGTTTGAGGGATCCAACTCAAATAATTCATCCATTTATATCATGTAAAAATGATTTGGGTCATTTATGTGTCAATATTTAGAAAAATTATGGATTCTTAAGTATTAATACACTTATGTATGAAATCATAAGTGAATTTTACTCTGAAATATAGAAGATTTGGAAAACCATATTTGAAGAAAAAAACAATTTTATTTTAAAGTGTTGGTGAAATATAGGGTCTGATAACTATGTATTCTAATAGGTGTTGTAATATTGGGATATTTAAGAGAATTTTCCATGGTGAATTATCAATCGTTTTATATGATACACAATTCTTCATTTTTTTAAGATAGATAAACAAATAAATTATTCTAATATAAAAATATCAAATGTTGGGAGTTTTAAAACTATTGTATAATGAGAATACATTGATTATTAAAAGTAATTAATGTCACATTTTTAGAGGATTTAAATAATAAATTAAAATATTGTGTTAATAGATATTTAATGAAGAGCATAATTATCATAGTCAATACCTGATAAAATTGAGTCTTTTGACCATTATTGAAATTAATAGCAGTAATATTATTTGAATTATTCTAATATTTATATTTTAAAAGCTACTATATTTTAATTTTTAAAAGTAATATCAAAGATACAGCTAGGGATATAGAATTACTAAATTTGAATCTCATATTTTTTATGTTTTAAATATAAATTTCCCCACTTTCTTCTGATGTAGTTTGTTAAGGAATTATTATTTTTCATGAAGCCACATCATTCCATTTCATATGTAAAAATCCCAAGTATATTTTATTTGTTAATGGAAATATTTTACTATATTCATTGATTTATCTATTTAATGATTTATTAAACTATATGTTTTGTCTTGTATAGTTCTATTGAGTTGTAAACCAATTCAAGCACTAATTATACAACCCCTAAAAGGTATGTGTCTAATTTTTATTAATTTATTGGAAATATTTTCATCGGTTGAATCACATCCCGAGTAAAACATTGTGGATAGGTTTTACCTCTATTTGTGGAAATAGAATGTGTCTAGGTTATTCCACCACATGTAAAAGTTTAATTAGTTTTTGTTATAACTTATTCAGGTGAATGGTATACGGTATGAGTTATTAATTCCCTTCAAAACTGAGATACATATTAGTTTATAACATTAATATTTGGTATATAGTGTCAAGAGTTCATATATAATCCTTTGTATCTTCAATACTATAAACCCATTATAATGTATCATTTAGTCTATTCCAATTACTCAGTTCACACATCAAATACACTAAATTGTTATTTTTTAATTTTATTATCTTTTATTCAAATTATTTCCTCATTATATACAAAAATCAGATTAATTATATTAACATAGTTGATCCACCCCCTATTTGATTTCCCATCTCCCATGTGAGATTATCAATTTTGTGTCAATGAATATCCTATTTTGGATTACATTCTATTTCATTCCGAATCCTAGACATTATTTTTTTTGGTAAATTCATTCCTATATTACAGGTCTAGGATCAAATTGTTGTTGGATTCCAAATAACCCAAACATTTTAATACAAATTACTATAGTTATTATCTATCATGGATGGAATGTTATCATAAGAAAATATTTATTGACTATATTAAATCCATGGAAAAAATTTATAATCTCCCAAAGATTGAATGTAATTCCTTTATTAGAAATAATGTAGCTAAGTTTTTTCCTAATTTTTTTATTAAAAATTCATTATTTTTTTATTAGTTTAAATGTTTTTAGTGAAGTATTTATTTGTAAGAATACTCATGATTTGTAAGAAATTTTGAAAGTTACTCATTTTGAATCAAAAAGGCCGATAATATTAAATGTAGGGATGTCATGGGATCAGTATCAAAATATCATAATTGTAGAAAATGAGACTTTCTATAAAGTTTCCCTTAATTTGAAATTCATAATTAATAAGAGCTAATATATTGGGAAACATTAAAAAAATACATATATTATTATAATCATACTTAGATCACAACACATGAACTTGAATTCTATGAAAATTGATTTTTACGAGTGAGAAAATGTTAAGGAATACATGCTACATAAGCATAATGGTGCACTCAATTAGTATGATATTGAGTTGGTGAACATTGACTATGACATTAATTATTTTTAGAAAGGTATTGGTTTAGAAATTTTTATTACCTCTTCTATATCCTCTTATTATTCATGTCCTTTATATTATGTATAAGAGAGGATATCCATGGATCCAAAATGAGTGTACAAATATATTAATAAGTTGATGTATTATCAAAGAGATATGAATAATTATAGGAAGGATTACCATGTTTATAACAATAAATTTATTTCAAATATAAACATCAGCAATTCAATTCATACATGTTATGAGTTCAAGAATTAATTCCCAGGGAAATACGATATTATATAGTTGTAAAATAAATGAAAATATAGTAATTTCCAGATAAAATAGATTATAGTTTTGGAAACATTGAGTAGTATTATGGATTATGATTCTAGTGATGAGGGTTTAATTGTTAAAGGAATAGAAAAATTAGTTTTTTATAGCTGGTAGGAATGAGGGCTATAGTTTTATTATTGATTATGATAAGGATTATAACCTAGATTCCATATGTTATATGCCAAGTGTAAATGTGATAGAAAATAATTTCAATGAGTTACAGAATAAACTACTAAAAAATATCCCATTAATCGTGATGGTTTTTATCTATGCATGAAATAAATACTGAAAATGGTATCCTTTACTGGTGCTAAAAAAGTGTTGATAAAAGGTACTATTTATCAGTGCTTTTTAGTGTGGGAAATGGTACCCAATATCATCAATTTTTTTAGCACTCATAATGGGTATTCATTATCAGTGCTTCTCTTTAACATGTATAAAAGGTACCCTTTATCAACACCTTATTTTTAGCATCGATAAAGAGGTCCTTTATTAGTTTTTCATTTTTAGTGAAGATTAAGGGATCCTATTTTTGTACTTTTTTGTGCTAATTGTGCTCCTCCATAAAATTAAGTAATTTAATATATAATAAATGAGGTTATTAACAAAAATATAAAAAATATTTAATAAAATAATTTTTGATAAAAGTGATTAAATTGATTATAGTATATATAAATTATAAATACTAATAAATAGCATATATTAAATATATAGATATATTTAAAATGAAAATTAAATAAATAAAAATAAATAATAAGTAAATAGAGAAAAATATTAAAAAAATTATTAATTAAATTATTATTGATAATATTCATAAATATTATTTATTAAATATATAGATATATATGAATATATATAAATATAATTTATATAATACAATATATTTATACATTACATTCAATAATCGTATATTTATAGAATAATTATTTATAATTAAAAATTAATATGAACTAAAAAGACTAATCATTTACATTGAGTAGTTGAAATAATTCCATGTTGTTGGAATTTTCAATTTAAAATAGATAAATTGTGCGTTATATTGATTTAAAATACAAAAAATTCATGAATTTTTATATACAATGCACACACACAAATATTAATGAAATTAATGAAATCTTATATTGAAACACGTACACATAATATTTATTTAATTTATTATAATTTTAGTATTAATTTTAAAAATTCATAATAAAATGATACATCTGATATATCATGTCCTCAATGAGTAAATTTGTTTTATAAAATTTTTAATTTAATTATATTAATTCATTAATCCATTATTAATATGTTTTATTTATTATTTTTTATATTTTTATTTTCAATTTTCTATTTGTAATTTAATCAATTTCTGTTATATATTTAAATTTATTAATTAAAATGTTTTAATATTTCCAATATGTATTCATATTTATTTAAATACATATCCATATTTATTTTATAATTTATATTTAATTAATAAAACATATCCACTTTTTCAATATCATTAAAGTGTACTCATTTTTAATTAAACAATTTCACTCATTATTATCGTGCATAAACCTAATATTATATATATTCTTTAATAATGATAAAAATATATTTTTTCAAACAAATTTACAAATAAATATATTTATAAATGTATATTTACTATATTTATACATATATTAATATTTTTATAATTATAAATAATCAATTACAATTTTTTTAAAAATAATTATATTATTATAAATAAATATTTATATATGTTTAAATAATTATGAAATTATAATAAATTTATTTAAATAATGATTTTATTTACTATATTTATATTTATTTTATTTATTATATATATATTATTTTCTAAAAATATTTAATGATATAAATATATAAATATATAAATATTATTTTTAAAAAACTATTTATAAAATTGTAAATAAAAATATTATAAACATAAATATTTATAAGATTAAAATATATATATATTTAAATATTGAATAAATTTAAACTATTAAAATTTATATATATTAATGACATAAATATATACTTAAATAAATTTATTTTTTAGAAAATATCTATAATTATAATTATTAATCATTTATCAGTGCTTAAGTAATAAAAGCTGATAAAATGAATTTTTATCAGTGCTTTTTTATCTCTAATAAACATTGAAATTTATCTGCACAAAAGACACACAAATAAAATCCATATTTATCATTATTAAACCATTCACATAGATAAAGATGTCTTTTATCACCACTTTTTTAGCACTGATTAAGCTCTATAATTGTCAACGCCAAAAAATAACTAATAAAAATGCTTTTAACAAGGCTTGTTATTTTATCACTGATTTAATGGATCTTTATCATTGATTTTCTAGAATCACTGATAATAGTGTCCCGATCTATTTAAATAACCCTGGACATTCGTGTACCAGACACGAAATCTAAATCATTATGTGAAATCAACCTACTGTCATTACTTCTCCTTATTGAGAATGAGCTCAAATCAAGGCATGAACAATTCCAAGTATCAAATCCAAGGCACGAATGATTCAAGGGTCGAACAAATACAATAGTCAAATAATTTATAGGTTTTTTGATTTCTCTACTTTCTCTCGAATGATTTAGAGTGTAAATCCATGGTATGTTATTTTCTACTCATCATCACTCATTGGTGGCTTATTTGGTGATCTACATTTGTGTTTATTGTTATTATCCATTCTTAACCAATAGTATATACTTATGGTAAAAAGGGGATCCTCATATATTTGATCACTCTCCACTAGTGTATCACAATAACATGGTTCAAGAGCTACTCAGGAGTATAAATATTTTCTTACTTCCAATTAGGCGGATTGTTGGTATGTAATGAAAATGACTGAAAGACATGATCAATTATATATCCACATTCAAATAGGTTATCATTATCCCATTTAAATGACCACATTTGGGAATTCCAATATTCCTTCAAACTATATAATATCTAATTCGTATCTTCCAATTAAAACATGTGATAAATTTGTGATAGGTCTCACTTTTGAAGATTACTAGTTACATAAAATTTCCAGAGCCACATAATAGAGCATATCCAATAGGAAGAATCCTTCGGAGTGGCCAAAATTATAAGAGAATTCCCATGTACAGATCCTTCTAAACTCTCATGTTCTTGAGTCCCTCAATAAACATTTAATGACAGATCAAGAATTTACTGATTCACCATCATAAAGAGTAGGAAGTTTCACTTGAAGGAACCTCTCTAAAATAATGTTACTAGATGATATTCATTAAAAACTGTTTCTTATCACAATATAGTGTGATTAATTCTTCCTATTACAATTTTATCTTTAATACACAATATATTAATTAAGTTATTGGTAATGATTTAGGGACCATTTTATATGTACAATGGGGTTCTCTTCTTTTATTCATCCAGATATATGTGGAATCCAATGGTTTTTCTATTCAATCAAGGGATGCATCTAAACACTGGACTTATGAAATACTTGTCCAAATGCATTTTTGACAGTAATGAACTTGTTTCCTATATCATATAACAAGTTATAGGATGTTAGGTGAACTATATTGATCATAATATGTGTTTTAGATACTCAACCCCATGATCTAATATAGACTTCTTTACCACATAATGAAACCTATTCCAAATACTTCTTCTTATAATTATAATACCATTTTTAGCATTATATATAGATATATATGACTAAAACATAATACATATTATTTGAGTATAATTATAAATGGATTAAAGGAAATACATATCACAATGTATTGATCTATACATTGAGGGGCCAAATATGTTATAGTGAATAAACACCGAGGGTTGTTTTATTTATATATCAAATTTATAATTTAAATTATAAACAATATAACATTAAAATTAGTAAAAACTATCTATCAATGTTATCTTGTAACCATAAAAACATCTCAATACATCTTTTTATGTAAGTATTTCAATGTCTTATTATCTAATATGATACTTTTTTAACATCTACAAGTCAATTTCTTCTTCCAAACTCAATTTCCATAAATTCTTACTGACCCCAAATTAAAAATTCGTTGGGATACTTTTTTATACCTTTTTAAATATATATCCATATTTGAAATGATAACACACTAATTAATAGTATTTAAAAATAACATCATTTCCATTCAGTTTTTGAATTTATAACTTTCTTTCATGTTCCCACCACTATTATTTCCAGAAGAGAAATGAAGCTACCTATCCTCACTCACAGAGGAAAAATTCTTGTTTTCATAGTAAAATAATTTTCCATAGAATTAATTTATTTTTTCATATTTATGTTAGTTTTTTTAAAAAAAAGATGAGATTTTTTTCTTAATAATATGGATTCCTTTTTCTGAGTTGGGGTGGTTTTTTCAAAGATTATCATGTACATTCAAGACTATAACTCAGATAATGAAAACAATGAAATTTTTAATGAGTGTAAACAACCATAATGAAAAGTTTAATTCCAATTGCTGATTTAATTAATTTTTTCACCATTTTATCTACAATTTATATGTTAATTTACTAATCATTTTTAACTAACACATATTTAGTCTTTTTCACAGATCTTTTGGGAGGTCATATATCTCTTTCAAATATCTCCAACAATCCAGAAAAGAGGTAAAATGTTCTTTTTCCATTGCTACCATTATTTCTATTGGTTTTCATTGTTGAACTTCCAAATGGCATATTGAGTTGATGTTCTTGGATGAAAATTGTTTTTTTCTAAGAACACAGAATCTATTTTCATTTTTGGTAATTCGATAATCAAATACAATGTATAGCTAAGTAACACTAGTAGTTGAGAATATTTTGATACATTGGGACATTTAGAAATCAAATGAACCTTTATTTGACACATGGTGTGATTTTTGTGACTCTAAGTGCTCCGTTTTATTTAAAATTGAAATTAACTTTAGCAAAAAAAACTAGTGACATACCCAAAACATATCACACACATTCATATTATTATTAAAATTTATGAAAATAATGCATATGAAATTTTTGATGTGTAGGAATCAGCCACATCTCAATTTGATATATAATATGACTGGTATGACACACATTTTCAATTATTTTTTTAAAATAAATATTTTAATTTGATAAGTATCACACTCTAAAAACAAATAAAAACACTCAAATTGTGTTGAAATGTTTGGAAAATTATTCATAATTCATTTTATGACATATAGAAATAAGTCTAAAAATCACCCCACAATAAAATTTTATCGATATTATAAAAAGAGTTTGTTTCCATTTAAAATGAAATTTTAGTAAAATAAACATGTTACATATTAAACCTAAAAAACCTCATTTAGATTATTTTGATACATTAAGAAAATTAAACATATGTCATTTAAGATGTTTAGGAATCATTTTCACCGCAATATGATTCTTGTATGACTCAAAGTGAAACTTTTTAATTAAATTTGAAATTTAATTTATTAAAAAAAGGCCATTGACATACTTAAAATCAAGAAAACACTTTAAGATTGAATTGATACTTTCTTAATACTATCCATAATTCTTTTTTGATGTTTATAAATTAGTCTCACCTCAATCTAATACATTATGTCCCTAGAGTGACTCAATGTTCATGATATCAGTTTAAAATTTTCATTTTGTTTAAAAAGTGTCACTCCCTAAAACCTGAGAAAACAAGCCTTGTTAACTTGATAATTTTTGGAAAACAAGTCATAAGTAATTTATGATGAGAATGAATCAGACGCATGTAAAATTGACACATTATATGACTAGTATGGCTCAAATTGTATGTTTCGAATTTGAACTGGCATTTTAGTAAAAATACATGGAATATGATAAAAACCAACAAATCGTGTTGGAACTATTTTGATACTTTATTAAAAAAATAAAAATGTTATTTGAGATGTGTATGAATCATCCATACCACAATCTAATTCATAGTCTTACAGGTATGACTCCGAGTGAATATTTTTTATTAAGGATGACAATGATTATAGAAAAAAAACTTACTAACTAAAAACTGAGAAAAACATTTTTATTGTTTTGATACTTTAGGAAAATTCTACATTATTAATAATTTATTTTTAGGAATTGGCCTCAACTCAATCGGATACACGATGTGCCTGTAGGGACTCAAAGTGCCTCTTTTTTATTATAAATTATACATTTTTGTTTAAAAAGTGTAAATCATGGAACAACATAAAAATGTGCTTAGATTGCCTTGATTTTTTATAAAAATAAAAAATAACCATTTTTAAAATTTTTTAATTAGCCCCCCATTAAACTGACATTCAAAGTGATTGGTATAACTGAAGTTGCATTTTTTAGTTTAAAATTAAATTTTAGTAAAAAAACAAGTCATACTCAAAATCATGAAAATGCTTCTAGGTTGTTTTAATGCATTATTAAAATGATTCATAACTCATTTTATATATGTAGGAATCATCCACACCACAATAAAACACATGGTGTGACAGGATTGACTATATGTGTGTCTTTTTATTTAAATTCGATGTTGATTTCGGTAAAAAAATATAATTGACATACTCAAAACCAAGAAAACTCATTCGATTTATCTGGATAAATTACGAAAACAATCCACGAATCGTTTTTTACTTGATAGGAATTAGCTGTACCTAAATTTGATACACTATGTTCTTGGTGTGACTCAATATACATGTTGTTAGTTTCAAATTGAAATCTTTGATTAATAAGTCTCACTCATTGAAAACAATGAAAAAACACTCTTATTGACTCAAAATTTTATGAAAAATATCCATATGTGTTATTTTGAGAAGTAGAAATTAGTCTCGTGTAAAACTAACACATGGTGTGACTATTATGACTTAAAGTCCTTGTTTCCAATTTAAAATTCCATTTTTGAAATTAAAATAAGTGATGTACTCAAAATTATAAATCACTCTCATATTGATTCTATACTTTATTAAAATGATTTTAGTTTTTTTCTAGACATGTAATAAATATCCACACATCAATCGGATGCATTGTGTGACCAATATGACTCCAAATTTGTAGTTTTATGTAAAATTAACATTAATTTTAGTAAAAAACACGTCTAAAATACTTAAAACCCAGAGAATGGATTAGTATTGTTCTGATAATTTAGAAAAATAATCTATAAGCCTTGTTTTATGTGTAGGAATCATCCAAACCATAATCTGATAAATGAGGTTCCTAGTATGACTCAAATTGTATGTTATCAATTTTAAATTGGCATTTTATTTCAAAAAAATCAATTAATTTAAAAATTGAAAATTCACTCTAGTTGTCCAGATAATTTAGGAAGCTGATTCCAAATTAATTTTTTGCATGCAAGAATCGGTCTCACCTCAAAATGACACATGATGTTGTAATGACTATTTTATATCTAGATGACCATTTAATGAAAATTGAATTCCATCATTTACTGGACCCACCATTATTTTAACTAAGTATATGAACATAATTTTGAGAGTTGGAACACTTATAAGTGTATATATTAGATTTTGTTAAAGTCAGAATAGGTCCCTCAGATGTCTCATTTTGTTTTTCAAGCATTGATTATTAGAAATAAATCGTTTATAGGGTCTCCACATGGTTCATAGCTTGTGTGAAACTATGTGGACCCAAGAATAAAACCATGAGACCTTCCTCGAAAGAGATGAAATATCCCACACATTTTGTGCATGGTTTTCTAAAAATATAAACTGAGCCCCTACAATGTGTGACACTTAGAAAGTAACTCTCATTATTCATTGCACATTTGGAACACATTTTGGGTAACCATGCATCACAACTGTGCGAGGAGGTTTTTTTGGCAGTGGGTGTCGCATGGTAGGCGCACATCATGGCCAAACCGTGCAGCCAAATCCTAAAACCTTGTTTTTAGGGTACAAATATTTTTTTCCCATAATGAAACATTATATTTTATTTTCACTTTCCTTCCTCCTCCTCTAGAATTTACATCCCTCGCCTCTTTCTCTATGGGTTTTTATAATAAATAATCCATGATTCAATTTTTCTCCTCCATCTGTCATCTAATTCAACTTTCATCAGTCTCTATGAATCCTCATCCATATTCTCTCAATTCCTTTTAAAATTTTCTTTATTTAATCTTCCCTTGATCAAGTTATCATGTTGTAAGATCATTTTCCCTATTTTTAGTCTAAAATTATGCATTATTGATTTCTTCCAAATTAGACCAAATTGGACCATAATATTAGATGACTACAATGTTCTAATCATAAGGTAGGTGTTCTACAGCTTTTTCCACAAATTTCCAAGGAAATATAAATTTTTTAATTTTTTCATGTGCCATAAATTTCTAGGAATCACCTTTTAATTGAGTTATTCATATTAAAAATGATCAACATGCCTAGATAGAATATTTATGACCCTTTTTTTTGTTTTTATTGGATGCCAACCTTAATAATGGATGCCCCTTGGGTGTGCCTACTTTAATTGGGACATATTAATTAATTTAAGTAAATGCTTGGAATTAATTTTAAGAATTTTTCTTCGATTAATAATTTAATCTCAATTTTATGTGTAAAATAAATTGATAATTTCACTTTATAAGTTCTATATTAAATGAAATATATATATTCTTTCCATGTTGGAGTTTATTCACAAGTGCAACTTCTGATGAAATGATTTAATCCTTTTAGGTGATGTTTAAATATTCTAAATGAATTTTTTAGAATCAATATATTTTTTTCTATAATAAAACCCCACGAATGAGATGTCTTGTCTTGAAAAGTGAAAAGGGGTGATTAATAGTTTATAATTTACATGTCTATATTCCATTTCGCCTTCATCAATTCTTGATGTTATAAAATGGTGTCTCCCAGCTTTTAGGTAAATGTCTACTTGAACCATTTCAATATCTATTTGAATAGACTATTTATAAATTGAATGGTCTATAAAGTCTAACATAAATGATAATTGAATCAAGATCCTACTAATGGGTTTATGGGCTTAAAAAATGGAATTACCCATGCATGTAATTTCCCAATGGACAATGGTACCCTCTAAGTGCCACTTTTAACATTGATAAATGAATTTCCCTATTTTATTTAAGTAAATAGAACATGTTAAATTGAATAGATTATTAATGAATTATTTTTTTTCTTTAAATGATTTTTTTTATATAAAATGTATATAATGTTCATGATGGGTTTCTTTCCTTTTTTGAATTTAATGTTTTGTATGAAATTAATTGTATGTGGTGGAAAGGACATGCAGTTAAATGAATTAATATCTACATTATATAATAAAAATATTATGTATTTTTTAAAATGTATTGGTAAATGTTTATCATGAGAGAAAATTCATTATGGATTAAAATATAATTATAAATATGATTCTTCCTTCATAAAGGTTAGGGAATGATATTGAGACTGTTGTTGATCATAGATGAAGTTTCTTCCTTATATTTGGTGTTGATTCATGGAATCTCATACTAGTGATACTATGTGGGGTAGTGGGAATTGAATTCCATGACCCTTGGGAGTGTTGACACGATTGCACAATCACTTCTATTAGAGTGTTTGCATTGTTAATCATTGACCATATCGAGTAAAGATCATGGAATCTCCCACTCATTGTCACATGAAGGTCTTTTTCTTTTTATTAATCTTATCGACTCGTTTAGACTTGTTATGTAATACTAAGTTACACCTGGTCCTACCTACACCCAGTAGCCTATGAGGATTTATATTTCAAAACCTACTCATGAATTCATTTCACTGGGGTACCCATGTAGATCTTAGGTTTGTAGAACCATGGATGATTACTAGTGCTTTTTTTAGTTCTTGGGATTTAAGAGAGTATGATCAAGTTGGATCTCAAGATGCTTATAGAGATCACACATAGGTATTTTATTTTATTTTTTTATTTTATTCTATATTGTATCTTTTATTTTTTTGTATGTATGTTGTTTTAGACTATGTATCGTCATGAGGGAAAGCATTAATATTTTGTACATCAGAATTTTCTGACCATTGTATGTAGTTTTTTTTATTCCAATGGTGTAATTTCATTCATTTTTTACTACATCCACTATTTTCCGTTATTTATCATCTGATATTTTATTGTTGTACTCTAATTTTAGGCTATAGTCTCCCTGCTATCACCTCCTTGGACTCTCTCTTCTATTATACATCCTTTAGTGTATGGGGAGTCATTCTTAAGGCCATTTGACCCACTAATTCGGCTATCATCGTAGTGGTTAGTTAGGTTTGGATTTTTAAAATTGGTATCAATGGTTGATTCATTTAATTTGTATTACTATTTTTGGGGTGGTATATAGGAGGCTTTGAGTTTTTAGATCTTGGTAAATAAACATGTTTGGGATTGATCACCAAACCCATGTGGAAATGTCCAAGTGGTCGAGGAAGGGAATTATTTTCACACTATTCAATATTATAGTGGATTTTTATTTAATCATGATTCAATGGTGTACTTTCCCTAACTTATTGATTTATAAAATTTATGATATTTTACACTTGGCATGATATGGAGTGTATGAATCATTACATGCATCATTATAGTTATATTGAAAATTCACATTTCATGAATATTCAGTTCCATGTTGTTGCATTTCTAGCTTACCAGCAGACTTGTATTTTGTTCCTATATTGTTATTACATGTTCATGTTTTCATTGGATTAAATTCTTATATAAACAAGTGGGGTGGTTTTTTTAGTATGTCTATATGTTTCTAGGATTAGTTAATATCATGCGATGATGCTTGTGTATCAGTGCTTCAATGCTTCTTGGAATGTTTCTATGTGTTTTTTCTTCTAATTGTATGCATAGTTTTCTTATAATAACATGATAGTTATAATTAGATATATAATTGGTTTCATGGGATGACCTTATTGGTTGTAATTAAATAAGAACCATTTCTTATTTTTATGGTGTATAGACGCCTTATAATTGGGAAAGAGGCATCCCTATATACTCAAACCATCTTTTGAGCATAGTCTATATATTTAAAAAACATTTTTGAAATGTAAAATATAAATAATTTCAATTGCATATTTAAAATTTTATTGATTAATTTGAGACAAATTCATAGATGTAATTTTTATGGGAACTTTGGGTATTTATATATAGAAATCCATATAATTGAGCCATTATATATGACCATTTTGTGTTTGGAGATGGTTAAAATGTGAAACTGTATAATTTTTATCTAGAATGAGTCAGTTGATTACCTAAATGAACAATTGTACCCATTTAGGTAAGATGGGGAATATTTCTTATTATATAAACCTCTATGGGTGTTTTGATACATTAATAATTCATAAACTATTGATGGGTATCATTCTGATGAACCAAGGTGATCCTAAAGAGACACTCATAGGTCACCTTATCTTTTGAAACATAAAAAATTGTTTCTAAGATTCTTAATTATGATGGCATTTCAATAAATGCCTAATGTTATAAAAATGAAATTTGATAATGCATTCCTGTCATCCAATGATTTTTTCATCTAAATATTTTAAATGTTTAATGTTTGAATATAAATCAATGTATTGTAATAATGTAGAATAGTATGTGGTGTCCTTCATTTAAAACCTTGTGTAAGGGACGTTTATTGTCTCCTTGATATTAATTTAAATGAAAACATGTATATTTTTTGTAGGACATTCTCTTTTATAAATGGATTAAATTATAGGTGTTGGACATAGTGAAAATAAATGGGTGTGACCTTGTAATAGAGTAGATTCTTATGATTCTGTAAGGGGTTTTCCTGAGGTAAGATAAATCTAAGAGATTAAATTTATTGCTTTTGTTGTCATCTTTCTAACATTTGGTATCATTTAGGTTCCTTTTACTTTATAGGACTCTTAGTTTCAAACTGACACTCATATTTGGATTTGTTTTCATGTTTTCCTTGTCCATTTCGATGGGCATGGGAATTGATTAATGCTCTCAATCAGATAGTTAAAAATTCCTAGGGCATGGTTGGCCTATTAGTATATCCTAGGAACCAATTTATTTTTCATGGGTGACTTTAGAGGTCTTTAGTCAATTTTATAGTTGTATGCGATAGAATGAGTTTGAGCCAGTTTCCTACGTAGTTCAACCTATACATGAATTCATATGGGTGATATCATATGGATATTATCAAGGGTATTTCATCTTGATTTTTTAATCGTAGGGTAGTACGCATTGATTTATGTGCTACCTGTCGTTTTATAAATAATATATCAAACCACTTCAATTCATTGAAATTGATGAGACTTGTGTTGATTAGTACATTATCCGTTCATTTACATAGTTGATTGACCTAGGAATTAAATTAATTTAATTGATCCAAAAACATATGTTGACTTTAATATATGATTGTTTGTTTAGAAACACCAACTATGTTGGTTTTGGACTTTATGGAAAGTGATTTGATGATCTTGATCATGACTCGGTGTAGAGTCACATATTCGTTTTTATGGTGAATCTAATCTAGAACACCTATGAGCGGCTACATTATCTCCCTTATCTCTAATATTTGAAAACTTATATGGTTGGGTGTGTTGCATAAATTTGATTTAATAGATTATCTTTCAATAAAAATTAACAAATCTATAGAGGACAATTGGAAATGTTCAGTCTTTCTAGAGTTCCCGTGTAGCTAACAAGTTTTGAATCATGTTGGTGCTTTCTTAAGAAAACTATGTTGAAATGATTATTTTTTTATGTATCCTTTGAGAAACACCACTGTTTTTTTATGGACTTTTGTGGTCATGTCGAGTGATCACAGAACACCTAGGTTGTTTAAGGCATCATGGTTTGGTTGATGATGATGTGTCGATAGAGTGACATCGAGTTTCTTTCAATATATTAACCAGTATTGGTTTGAATGTTCTTCATTTATTTCTCTTATTCAGTTATAACCATTCAAATCCTATTATTTTATTCTTATGAAAGAGATGACCATGTCCCTTATATTTATTTAATTTCTTATGCACTAAGAGAACGTCTGTCTTGAAATATGCTAAAGTTTTCAGATTTGTTGGGCTTGATAAATGATCTCTATCAGAGATTCATGCTTGATGTGTGGTTCTATTTTTTTTTGATGTATTATTATTATTGAGTGATAATAAGGTTCCTGTATATGAATTACTTATATGGACTCTTGGACACCATCCATTTTCCATTCACTTGACTGCCAGGAGAATGTTGCTCTAGGATCAGTCAATTATTAAATGTGGAAGTTTTGTCTTTGTACTGCCATCTCTCTTTCAAGAAAAGAAAATGGATTAATTTTTCTCAATATCATGGATTCATGTTTTTTGAATTTGAGATTATTGCAGACTGGTTATCGAACTCGTATATGTAAAACGGTGAGTATTCATGTGGCTTGTATCTGGGTGGAACCCTTATTCAAAAAGAGGCATGATGGTATAAACTTCTATGTGATGTTCTAACCAAGGAACGTCACTGGAAGTTAGTTATTGGCTTTGGAGAGTGTGTTCATGAAAACCCATGATGTCATTATGGAAGGAATTGTGGCTCATTCTGTAGTTTTCTAGCCATCTAATTTTGGAATCTTTGATAATTATTAGATAGTTGTTGATCAACTAATTTTCCATCTTGTTTGATGTATATGGTCTAATGTAATTTTGTTAGATCTTATTGTTATGTTAAGGTGGGTGTTGTGTGAGGGTTGGTGGTGTCTTTCAAGGAAAGTGTTCCCAAACAGTTTCAGGTTTTCCATCAGGATTTGACCATTTCTTTTAAAAATAGGTTAATTTTATGGAATTAGATAAAATCATGTTTTCCTTATTAAATAACCCTAACTAGATCATCGTTAGAGGTATTAGGGATTGCTTCATAGGCAATTTAGGCAATGGAGGTGTTATGGTTCAGAATTTCCAGCTTCTGGTGCTAAATCCTAAGGTGGGGATTACCTTTGTACAGATGATTAATGGGATTAATACAAGATCATTTCTCTAGATAAATATGTTTTGTTAAACATGTTTTGGTGTTTATTCAAAAACAATCATTGGCTCAGTTCTTGGTGGTTTAAGCATCACATTCTCAAGTGAATATTTGTAGGTTCATTGGGAATTTGGAAACACAACATGACCATTTTAATGGGACTTCAAGACCCATATAGGTTGGGTAACATTTTCTTTTTTCCTAAAGGATTCTTGGGGTTCAAAATTTCTACGGTGGGTTGGCTGTAATGACCCATTTTTTGAACTAAATGAAAATATAATAGAATTTTAATTTTTTAATTTACTAGATGCTCCATTATTTGAATCATGATATAAAACATAACTCTGATAGATATAACACTTCTATGGGTTGTTTTGGGACTTATTTAAAGTCTTGAGAGATCCCTTAGATGTATAGTTGAGATTCAATAGCATTAGTTCCCATAAAAAATGGTTTGGACGGTCTTCGCAATGTGAATGTTTTGTCTAAAACTATGTTTTCCCTAATAGAAAACTATGAGACCTATTCTAAAAGGAAAAAAAATGCCCAACATGTTCTATGAATGGTTTACTAAAAATGTGTGTATATCCAACATGTTCACAGTTGGTGAATGGTTTGGCCAATCCATGTGGCTACACTATGGGACTCAGTTTTTAGTGAACATTTAAAAATTTTACCATAAAAAAATTTATGTTTTATTTTCTCTTTTCCTTCTCCTCCTTTACTATGAACAACCCTCTTCTCATTTTTGTGGGTTCCTCCCCCACTTAACCCATTCTCAAATATTTCTCCTCCACCTATCATATAATTTAATCATCACCAGTCTCTATGAATCCACATCGATAAGATCTCTATTCTTTTTTAGTAATTATTCGTTTAATCTTTTCTTCATCGAATTTTCATATTGTAAGATCATTTTACTTAGTTTTAGTTAAAAGGTCAATTTCATCGATTTCTTTTAAATCAGACTGAATCTGACTTTTATATTGGATGATAAAGATTTAATAAAATTATGGTAGGTGGTCCATAGATTTTTTCCAAAATATCAATTGAAATATAAAATTTTTATTTGTGTTGTGTGATGGACATTGTTGGTCATTTCATTTTAATTTTGTTATTCATATCAAATAGATTAACTCACTAGGATATAATAATTATGATCAATTTTTAGTGTATAGATGATGCCACCCTTGGTCGTGGACACTCCATGGGTGTGCTAGATTAAATTAGACATTATTTATTAAATTAATTAAATGCCTCAAACACATTCAAAGCATTCATCTTGGATTAATATTGAAATTTCCCTTTATAGGAATTTGATAAATTGATAATAGAACCTTCTATGTTCCTTTTTGAACCACATATATCTATTCTTTCCTTGTTTTTAGTTTTTCTTAATCACTTATTTTGATGTAATGAGTTTTTTCTTTTAAATTATTTTTAAATATTCTAAATGATTCATTTTAAAAAAACAATATAATGATTTTATAATAAAACCACTTGAATGAAGTGTGTTGTCTTCCAAATTTTAATGTGATGACTAGAAAATTATAATATTCTTGGTTTTACATCATTGTTACCTCTTCAATGTTTGATATTGTAAAATGTATTTTCCCATAATTAAATTTATTGTATATTTTTATCATAATACCTGCTAAGTTAATTCCTAGTTTTTAAATGGAATGGATGGGTCGATCGTACCTAAATAATTAATTAACCAAGATATTTTTAAGGTCTTGGAACATGCTTAATAAATGGGATTACCCATGTTAGTAATTTCCTAATGGAATGTGGTACCTTTTACATGCCACATTGAACATTAATAAATGAATATCCACGCTTTGTTTAACTAAAAACATGTTTTAATTTAAACAATATTATTCATAATGGATATTTTTCTTTAAATGAGTTATTTGATATAAAAGGAATGGAATGTCAATGATGGGTTTCCTTCCATGGTTGAATTTAATTTTTTATGAAAATAATTGAAAACGGTGTCCTAGCCACACTGGTAAATGCATTCTTATGTACATTCTACAAATGAAATGTGGTGAATTTTTTATAATGTATTGATAAAGAAATTAATGAGAGGAAATTCCTCTTGTATTTAATTAAAATTAAAAATATGATTATACCATGATATATGATGTGGAATTATGATAGGGGTGCAGTTGAGCATGGTGGAATCATGCTCCCATACATCAGGGGTTGAGTCATGGTGTCTCACACTAGTGATATTATGTGGACTCTGGGAATTGTTCACCACATCCATTATGAGTATTAACATTATAGCACACATACCTCTATTTGAGTATTTAAAAGGCATGACACTGATTATCACAAGTTATAATCACGGCGTTTCTCACACATTATGATATGTAGTGTATATACCCTTGGGTTATAGCTTATTTTCTTGTTTTAACTGGTTATGAGGGGTGGAGTAATGCCTGATCCATCCATCACCTAATATTCTAGTTATATAGCCACTTATGTCCATAAATACATAGTTCATATAGGGGGATGAAATATATACCTATAATAGGTATATATTATTACTATATACATTTTTTTTTTGTTATGATTATCATTTTGGATGTGTTCCAAAGTTGTTAGAGTCGTTCATGTGTCCTATTAGAACCAAGGCTGACTGGTATTTATTTATTTATTTAGAAAAAATTTTATTCATATTAAAGGAACACTACATTAATTTGTGTTCATTCACCAAATTTAGTTGTGGTCATCATTGGTGGTAACCTGCTTGGATATAGATCTCACACCCTACTCAGGCCACCATTGCACTAGGTTACTCGAGTAGAACTTATGTTCACAGTACACTAGAGGATTGCTTGTGTTATTTTTCTTGTACCTATAAGTTAAGAGCATGAGACCAAACTAGGGATCGCCCTTGGGGATTTTATTTTCATTAATTAATTTGTTGTGTACTATAACTGGTATCATGTTGTATGTCAATAGTTTTAGACTATGAGTCATCATCTGGACATGCATGCATCTGTTGTATATTGGTGATGGCCATCCTTTATATTTAGTTTTATGTTATTCTTAAGCTACTCTATAATTCAATAATTACTACTCCTATTTTTTCTATTATTTATCTTCAGATATACTTCTATGCTACTTTGATATGAGGGTATAGTCTGTCATGACCCCCTCCCAATAAGTTGTACCCCTCCTAGGTCGATCATGTGAGAAGGGAGAGAGTGACCCCTGAGTACTGCCTCATGTAGGCCCCGTGTTGGTGACTAGAATCTAGGGTATAGTAAACACACAAATTGGAGGCATTACCCTCTAAGAGAACACATGTGGAAGAGAGAGATAAGATAGACACCAATCAACACCAACTCATACTTAAAAATAAAATAAATCCAAAGTGCACATATCTAATGTCATGCCAGAACTACTAAAACTAAAAGGAAATCCTACACGTACAAAAAAAAAGTAGAAAACTGTAGTGACCACGATTCCCGAATAGCTCCGACAACCCCGAGCTATTATAACCAACCTGATCTCCAACCTACTCCAAGTGACCTAAAAAATGGTTAAATATGTGTTGGGTGAGTATAAAATTATACTCTCTATGATCCTTCCCATAGCCATTCATTCAAAAGTAATGAAATCATGCTAGAGTATAGTGAACATCAAGTGAAACTAAATCCTCACATAAATAGGTATATTATATTACAATCCTCATCATACATACTCTCCCCAAGTATTGCATATAAGAGTATATAATATAATAAAGAATATCAATGGTACCCCGCTACCATTTCCCCGCTTGTTTTCTGTTTTTTCCCAACATCACATATCCTAAGCATCTATCTCCAAAAAGGATTTCCTGCATACACTTGGTAAAATTACCACAACATGCACCTCGAAAAACATAACCACTACATCAACATACCCATTGTAACAAGGTTATTTCTGTGAGACACCATATCTTGCACAACGTGTTTCATTCTTTGGACATTATACCTCAATCCATTACAACATATACACTGAGTATGGATCCCCATGCCATCACATCCTACACACATTAAAGTTATAGTATTAGATAAGAAACTATATTCAAAATATATTTGTGGGAATAACCATAAGATATTATAGCCATATTTACACATATATTGGGAAAACTAATTGTTGTGCCTACCAGCAAAAGTAACTTCCAAGATAAGGGTGTCGGTAAAAAAGGGGTGGTCAGTCATCCATCCTCCCATCAGGATGTTGGGGAAATTACCCCCTAGGGCTCAGAATTCCCTGGGTGTCAAATTCCTAAATAGATAGAGTCGACGAGCATTTATAAACACAAAATATACAGAACATACTATAGGTCACAACCACACTATGGGCATAACCTAGTCTTATACTCATCCACAGCTAAAATCTCTCAAACTCTTGGAGGCCACTACTAAGAATGGTTATACTATAAGTACACAGTCATTTAAAGTGATATATTATATTACTTCATTTTATTTTTATTGGTTTAACTTATCATTAATTAATTCATTAAACATTAATTAACCATTATTAGTTCCACATTATATTTCATTATAGTCAAACACAAAGTCCATTATTCCATTAAATTTCAACCTCAACTTTGTGTCCCAACAATCTACAACCCCATGGGTTAATATTATTTATTAAATCATTTATTAACAGCATTATTACTTTCCCATATTCCCTTTCTTTCTTGAAAAACAATCTAAGATACCATTCATAAAGGGATCAACATGGTGAGTTGATGAACTACTCATCCATTCATTTCTACCTATAGCATGAGTGGAGACAAATCTATATTCGAGAAGCTAAACATGGAATGCATGTGGAAAACCCTACGCGTCTTTGCCTCTTTTTGGAAGGATAGTAGTAAGACCAACTGCCTTGATCAGTGGATAATGTAATATAGATAAACAACAAAAAAGATTCATTAATAATACAACATTCAAATACAACTGTCTTAATCATCTCTGGTGTCCTCCCCGACACCCACATGAATAAACCAATGCATATCGACAATCTAGGCATCAAATACTGCCTCAACTGATGGGCCTCCCTACCCCCACATATCATAATAGCCATCCAGGCCCACATCATAGCACAGGTAGAAAGAAACTAACATCATATCAACTTGGATCTTATCCCTTAAACATGGAATATAGGCTCATACATAATGAGCACTCATGGATCCAAAGCACATGGAACTCGACCTTATAAGAAAGACGGTAACTCAGAACTCTACCAGGAATTATCTTTTATCAAACAACTAGTTGTTTAATACATATAGAATTAACATATTTATTATGTGTAGGTTCCAACAAGGGGAAACCTGTATAGTTAGCTATCACAAATTAACAAATCAGTTAATTGAAATTCCATTAATTAATCATAAAAAAGCATAAACATGCCTCTAGATTATAAATTAATTTAATTAAACATGATTACTGCAAAAAATAAACAAATTAATTAACATGCATATTTAATCACTGAAAAATAATTACAATAAATCCCATTTTATGTTATTTACCTATTTCCGTCAATAACGACATGAAAAACAAAGAAATCATAGATATCCCACGATCTTGAAAAATTACAGGAAATACCAGAAGATCAATACCAACTTATTTATCAGGTTTAAATATTTATTATTTCAATTCAATTTTGATCTAGTGAGATAAATCATGATAACTCAATGATTTCCTGTAAAAGAACAGATAAAAAATGAATACCCTGCCTCAAAATGTTCTTGAGGTTCTTTACCCAAGAATGATCCATGAAACAGATCACAATCACCTACCCCCGTGACATCTACATCCACTCGAGGACACCATGACATCACCACACCAACTAAAATAATATAAAATTTCATCAAAAACATGGAGATCAATGACAAAACATTGGAAGAAGAAATGGGATAATAAGGATCAAACACAAGAATAGAGTTAGATCATACCTTCTAACAATGATGGGTCGACATGTGATTCTTTATCCAAAACAGGGGGTGCGCATGCAGTTTGAAGAAACAACAAGGGAAAATGATCCAAGGATTAAGATTCAATCACACCACTCTAATGGGAAGAATTTATCAACGTGCCTCAAATTGAGAGAATGTAGATGGAACAAAATAAGGGAAGATGCTCGACTTTAAAGGATTACATATGAGACTAATGAGATTTAAAATGGTTTAGAATCTACAATAATGCAGATCACATTAATCCATGCAGTTTGACCATGTAAAGGCATCCTTATCCTTATGAAAATTTTGATCAGAGTTGTGGTCTTTTAAACAGCCTTAAATCCCTTAAAACAAGGATTTTAAGGAATTTTCCGTCAAAGAAATCGCTAAAGGGGTGAAAATATAGAATGTTGGAAACAATGTTCACATATGTACCACCAACACTGACAAATGAAGATGAATCCCCAATGCCAGCAGCACAAATGACTCACTGATGCTGAGAGTAAAACTGAATCACCGATGCTGAAAGTAAAAATACCTCACTGACACCGACAGTACAAATGACTCGCCGAAACTGACTTTACAAATGAATCACTGATGCCGACAGTACAAATGACTCACCAATACTGGAAGTAGAAATGACTCACCAATACCGACAGTAAAAATGACTCACTGATGCTGGACAATACAAATGACTCAATGACACCGACAGCACAAATGAATCTCTGACACAGACTGTACCAATGAATCACTAATGATGACAATACAAATGACTAATCAACTCCGACAGTATATATGACTCACTGAAACTGAAAGTACAAATTACTCACAGAACCGAAGAGTACAAATCACTCACCAATGCTGACAGTACAAATTACTCACTGACGCTGATAGAACAAATGAATCATTAACACAGACATTACAAATGATTCATGGATGCTGATTGTACAAACGACTCACCAAAGCCAATAGTACAAATGAATCACTGAAACCGACTATATAAATGACTCACTGACACCAATAGTACAAATGAATCACTGAAACCAATAGTAAAAATGACTCACCGACAGTACTATTCAAAAAACATGAATCACTATTCACATAACTGTTAATTTAGAAAGTTGTTTGGGATAAGTCACCATTACCTCGCAGAACACCTCAAACACCATATATCATGAATGGAAGAGACTAGAGAGGTTTGGGCCATTACATTAGATACCTCTCAAAAAAATATATTTCTCAATAATTCAAAACCAAACTAAATAGGAAATAGAAAATGGGTTATGAAAAACCACCCTTTGAGGTACCTCACATGGCTCTTACCACTAAGAAGAGCTCAAAAACTTCCTCCAAGGAAGAAAGTAAACCCATTAAGAAAACAAAATTGGTTCCTAAACACTCTCTCAGGGGAGATACCTCTAAAAAGGAACAAGCCAAAAAATTATAAAAAGAAATCCATTTCATAAACCCAAAAGGTATACTACCACAGAAGAACATCGTTACATTAAAATATTTAAACATCAAACAACCTATGGTACTGAGCACATATATGTGACTTAGGTTCCAACATACACTCCTCCATGCATCTATTTCACCATAGGTCATGAACCAAGGGAATACCATGCACATGAAGAACCTTATCCTTGTCGTCCTAGATATCTATAGGCAGCTGCTCAAAGGTCACATCATCATCAACATATACCACACCCCAATCAATGACATGAGAGTTATTATGAAAATAATGATAGAGCTGAGACACGTGAAAAGCATCATGTATACATCTCATCTGTAGGGGAATTTCTACCCAATATTCCATGAATCCAAGATGAGATGACACCTCAAAAATCCCAACAAACCTGGGGGAAATCTTACTTTCATGACCAAACCTCAACTTCCCACAATAGGGAGTCACCTATAGAAACTTTTGATCGCCCACATAAAACTCCAAAGGTCTCCTCTAATGATTGGTATATGATTTCTGCTGATCTTGGGCTGCCTTCATCCTCTGTATAATCACATCAACCATCTCTTTCATATTTTGCACTACTTTTTGTCTGATAATCGCTGACTCTCCAATCCTGGTCCAGTATAATGGAGAACGGAATGATCATTTATACAAGGCTTCAAATTGATTGATATCTACAGTGGAGTGAAACCTATTGTTTTAAGTTAACTCCACCAAGGGTAAGTTCTTCATCCACAAACCTTCAAAATCCAGGACACAAGAGTGCTACATTTCTTCAAGAGTCTGGATAGTCTACTCTATATCACCATCCATCTACAGATGAAAAGAAGTGGTAAGGCACAGCTGAAAACCAAAAGCATGTTGGAGACCTCTCCTCAGCCTGGAGGTAGAGTGAGTATCTTGATCGAAAATGATCGTCATGGGGTTCCATGAAATATCACCACCTTTTATATATATTTCCTCGACATAAAGTCCACTAATATCGATTTCTTGATTTCTATGAAGTGGGCATATTTTGTTAATTGATACACTACCACCCATATAGTGTAATAGACTCCATGAGCTCGAGGTAAACTAGCAAAAAATTCTACTAATATGTACTCCCACATCCTGTGAGGAACATCGGACAGCTGGTAAAAACCACTTAGCACATGGTTCTCGGCCTTCACCTTCTAGAATACAAAACATTAAGAAACAAGCTCCACAAATGAACACTTCAGCTGAGGCCAAAAAAATTAGCACCTCAAGGCTCGGTACATCATTTTCACAATAGGATGAATGGATAAAGGATAACTAAGTAACTGTCTTAGAGCAATATCCTGCATCACCAAAGGAATGAAAAGCCTTCCCTTATACAACACTCTATGTTGTTTATCCTCATATTAACCATTGGAGGCGTTTCCATAAACCACTCAGTCTCTCCAAACCTCCACCTCTAGATCCCCCAACTGGGAATCTTCATCCCATTGCACCAAAGATGATTCCACCGTCGTCTTAAAAAGGAAACCTATGCCCCTGACTTCTACCATTTCCAGATACAATGCTGAAAGTTCTTCCATTACTCTCTAAGAATCAATAAATTCATACACTGCATCACTATGCGACATCCTTCTCAGTGCATCAACTACTCTATTCCCCTTTCTAGGTGTCTGTGATATTTCGAAGTCATATTCCTATAAGAACTCCATCTACTTATGATGCCTCAAATTCACGTCATGCAGGGAGAAAACATACAATAGTCACTTATGACCAGTGCAAATCCCAAAGGGCTCACCATTGAAGTAATGTCTTCAAAACTTCAGATAAAACTCCACTACCGAAAACTCAAGATCATGGGTGGAATAGTTATGTTTGTGGGGATGCAAATGACAATAACCCTAACATAAATTTGAGCTCTAATTCATTAGAACATAACCTACCCATAGATTCATAGCATCACAGAAAACATAAAATTGAATTCTCCCTCCTGGTAGATAAAGAGCTGGAGCACTGACCAACTTCTCCTTATGAAAATTGAATGCTTCCTAACAGTGATCAGTACACACAGACGCCTGATCCTTCATGGTCAACATTTTTAGAAGAGTTTTAACCCTAGATAAATTATGTATAAACCTGTTGTAATATCCAATAATACCAAGGAAACTTCGTACCTTTGCCACTATCTTGGGGACTGCCAAAGACAAAATTGCTTCTATCTTAGAAGGATCCACAACTACCCCTTATTGGGATAAAACATTCCCCAAAAAAAACTTCTTGACCCGAAAACTCACACTTTGAAAACATATCAATCTTCCCTAATTGATGCATAACTCCCAAAATGGTAGGCAAATGTTCTAAATTCTCCTCCCCAAACATGGAGTACTCAAGGATGTCGTCAATGAATATCACCACGAACATATCCAAGAACTCACGAAACACAGATTTCATGAACCCCATGAACACTTCTATAGCATTAGTCACACTGAATAGCATTACAATGAACTCGTAATGCCCATAAAGACAACATAAAATAGTCTTCGGGATATCCTCATGCATCACAAGAATCTGATGATATCATGACCACTATTTGATCACTAAAAACCAATATGAACCCTTTATATGATAAAATAAATCACCAATCCATGGAAGAGGATAGTGATCCTTTATAGTCTAATTTTTTCAGTGATGATAATCAATACACAGCCGCAAGATATTTCTAGCCTTCTTCACGAAAAAAACTGGTGCACCCAATGATGACACAATCAGCTGAAAAAAACCACACTTTAACAGACTATATATATGAATACTAAGATCTAGTAACTCAGAAGGGGCTATCCTATATCGAGACATAGATATAGAAGATGCTCCTGGTTGTAGCTTGATCCCAAACATGATCTCTCATATAAGAGTTATTGCTACAACCTCTTCTAGAAAGACATCAGGGTACTCTTCTACGACCCTGGGTAACACCAACTACTATACTTCGGAAGAACTCAGTATCATCTCATCCAACAATGATGAAAAGGATGGAACATGCATGTGACCCTTTTAAGGGTCTCTCCTTCCAACAACACCACTGGCCCTCTATTCACATCAATGAACACCACCTACCTCATAAAGTAATCCACAATAGCTTACACCTAAAAATACCAATCCATGCCAAGGATGAAAAAAATATGTTTGTATCTTTAAACATTGGAAATATCCACATGAGTGGTGCTTCCCAAGAACTATCTCACAATATCTATATACTTCATACAACTCATCTAGACCTTCTTCTAGAATATTAAACACCTAGGGAACTGCAAGCCTCTCTAACTCAAGTCCTAATGAATAGAAAAGGGATTATAATATGAGGGAGTGTGTGGATCCTAAATCAAACAAGGAATATACCCAAGTAAAAAACAGGAAAAGGGTACCTTGAACAATGTCATGGTCAACTAGCACTAAAAACACTAAATCATGAGCTGACCATGACCTACTCCACAGAATCTCTGACCCTGATGATGACCACCACCATTGTTTTGCTCTTATATAGGAGGATGCAGTGCATCTAGGATCTATCCTCTGCCTACCTAGTCTTCTCTCTATTAATCCAAAGCTAGTGCAACCTAATG
The DNA here is from genome assembly GCA_963277665.1 of Viscum album. NCBI lineage: Eukaryota > Viridiplantae > Streptophyta > Magnoliopsida > Santalales > Viscaceae > Viscum > Viscum album. Next base: position 1,900,503,424 of record OY728145.1, read on the forward strand.
TGGTTGCCTTGGCTGGAATTACCTCAATTGAGGAACCTGGAGTGGTACTCCAGGTTCCCACTGACCACTCTGAAAGGTCACGCACTCTCACTTCTGATGACCTCATCCACCCAAAGAAAAAAAGTGCTTGATCCCTTGGAATAGGCCAGAGAGCCACGACCCCCAGAGAAATGATATTCAGAGGTTTGGGACCTACCCCCGGCCAAATATAAATTCTTCGGCCCTGAAAACTAGGGACATTAGACCATAGCTCTGCTTCATAAGGAATATTTAAGACTCTCCTCTTGTGACAATCTGGTTCAAGATAACTTCATCTCAATGAACTATTCCCTCACCATCACCTCATGATATGTCTTTAGCATAAATAGGGTGACATAGTGCAAGATATCTATATGAAAAGCCTCTTCAAAATATGTAACCTTGGCCTCCTCTTTTGGAAATAGGTCTGAACCATATAGTAAAAGGTTCTTAAAATGGATTCCAAATCCTCATACACAATATCTCCCATGTCGAAGGGTAAGCATCTCCTAGTGACTGGACACCATCGTTGTCGATGAAAAACACCTGGCATTAAACTTTTCTCAAAACTCCACCCATGAGATCATCGAATCCTTGTGATCCCCGAGGAACAAGAACCACCACTGCATCACTTCCCCATGTATCATCATCACAACTAAAGACACATATTGGTCCTTCTAATCACGAATCAAAATTAAGGCTATCTCATCCTCCTCCAACAAGTCGTTCGGGGTTACTTCTAAAATGATGCCCTCGTATAGTTGCAGACTCTGGATCTGAAACTCTCAGAGTTTCCTCCAACAATTTTCATCATCATTGACCTCTATCATATGGCTATTTTTGGAGCAGCCTACTAAACAAATTCTGTGCAAACCTGATGAGGACGTCAACCAAGCGCCATACCTAAAAAATAATAAACAGATAGAGCTCTTAAACATAGAATATGGAAGACTCAATATTAACTAACTAATTTTGTTATTTTATTCATTTTATGTAAACATATCCCATGGTATACCCATTAAAACAAATTCTTAATGAAGAATGATGGATGATCCTTTCCTAGGGATCTACCCTGCAAAAAGTATCACCTCATTTAGTAGCTGCTATAAACATAAAGGCCTATGAATCAAATCACATGGGGGCCTAAAGGGTTATGTCTCAGGTGTCCTCCAATTTTTAAATCACTTGCTAAACTTGTATAACCCCATTTACCTAACAACCCAATCAATATCACCTATACCTAACACTAACTCCATCCTCTCCCTCAACCTCCCCTTGATACCACTTTTTCGTAACCCCCTTCCTAAAAGGTGTACCCCACCCATGATGGAAATGAATGAAGGGAGATAGTGACCCTTGAGTCCCTCTTCCAGTAGGCCCAAAGGTAGCGATGAGCACCAAGGGTATACTAAACACACAAATGGGAGGTATTGCCCTCTAAGAGAACACATGTGGAAGAGAGAGATAAGACAGACACCAACCATCTGCAGCACATACTGCAATATATAATAAATCCCAAGTAAACATATGTAATGTCATGAAATAACTACTACAACTAAAATGGAAAACTATGAGTACCAAAACAAATTAAAAATGATAGTGTCCATGAATCTTGAACAGCTCCTGTGACCCTGAGCTAGTAGTAACCAAACTGATCTACAACTTGCTCCAAGTGACCTAAAAATAGTTATATATGTGTAGGGTGTGTATAGCACTATACCCAATAGGATCCTCCCTCGAGAATATCATGAAAAAAAATAAAGAGAGCATGACAATGCCCAGTGAACAACAAGTGAAACTAAATCATCAACTAAAAGGTATAATATGTTCCCAGCCTCACCATGGATACTCTCACCAAGTATAATATTCAAGTTTATGTAACATTATAATGAATTTCAAGGGTACCCCTCTACTACTTCCCCACTGGTTTTCCTCTTTTCCCAATATCACACATCCTAAGAATATCTCTCCAAAAAGGCAAACCCACAGACACTTGGGTGAAGCACAACAGCATGCAACTCATGAAAAACAACCACTACATCCATGAAACCAGATTAATAGGGTAGTTTCCTAGATCCACCACATCTCACATAATTTATATCAAGCATTTAGAATTATACCTCAAGCCATTATAGACCATACTCCATGTAAGGATCCTCAAGCCATCATAGCCTATACATGTTACACCTATAGTAGTCTATATGAATCTATATCCAGAATATGTGTTTGGGAATAACCATAAGCAATTACAACCCTCTACACACATGTATGGGGAAAACTAACCATTGGTCCTACCATCACAAGTAACTACCAGGCGAAGAGAGTGAGGCCAAATGGGGTAGTCAGCCAACCATCCTCCTATCATAATGTTTGGGAAGACACCCCTCCAAGGCTCATAATCCCTAGGGTTTTAAATTCCCAAACTTTTGTTGTGGATATAGTTTATAGAAAGAAAAAAAGTACAGAATATACTATAGCTCACAACCACTCTATAGGCATAGCCTAGTCTTAGACTCAACTGTAGCTAACGTATCTCGGATTCCCGGTAGCCATTGCTAATACTAGGTATCCTATAGGAATACAACCATTTAAAGAGATCTATTATATTACTTCATTCCCTTTTTATCAGTTTCACATTAAATTAATTAATTATATATACATTAGTTAACCATTAAAAATTCCACATTATATTTCACTAGTATCACACCCAAAGTCAACTGTTAATTTAAATTTCATCATTATCATTATGTCCCATAAAGATAAAACCACATGGGTTAACATCATTTATTCAATCATTTATTAACAGCATTATTTCATTCCCATATTTCCATGAATTCTACAGAAACATTCAACGCTACCAGACAGAAGGGGATAAACATAATGGGTAGATGAACTACCTGTAGATTCTTTTCCACCTATAGAAAAAATGAAGACCCATCCATCCTTAAGAAGATAAAAAACAGAATGTGTGTGGGATTCCATCCAGGTCATCACCTCTTCTTGGAAGGAGGGTATCATGACCATCTGTCTTGGGTGGTGGGTAATTTAAAGCAGATAGAAATCCAAAAAAAATTCAACAAGCATACAACATTCACATCCAACCCATTTCTTTATCTCTGGTGTCCTACCCAACACCCACATGCATAAACTGATGCAACTCACCACTCTAGGTGCCAACTGTTACCATAGAAAAAGGGCCTCCCATCCCCCACATATCACAACAGCCATATGAGCTCACTTCACAACACAAGTATCAGGAAACAAAAATCATATAAACTGGGATATTGGACCTTAAACAAGGCATCCATACTTCATACATAATGATAACTCATGGTTCCAAAGCATAAGGAACTAGACCATACAAGAAAGAGGGTAACTTAGAACTCTACCGGGCATTATCTTTTATCAAATAGTGGATTATTTAATCCATCTCGAGTTAACTGATTTATTATTTGTAAGTTACAACTACATGCAAACTAAATATTAATATATCAAAAATTAACTGAATAGTTAATTGATATGTGTTGAACTCATTATCAACAAGAATCAAAATTCCTCTGGCTAATGAATTATTTCCATTAAACATTCTTACCGCTACAAGATCCAGATTCATTTCCATGCCTCTTTTATCATTGAAAAATAATTACAATAGATCTCATTTAAAATTTTTTACCAATTTCCATCAAGAAAAACATGCTAAAACAGGAAAGAATACATATATCACACTACCTAGAAAAATAAGAGGCAATAACATACGATCGACACCAATTTATTTATCAGGTTTAAATATTTATTAGGCCAATTCCATTATGATCCAACGGTATAAGTCATGCTAACTCCATGATACAATAAAAGCAATAGAGAAGCAACAACTCCCCAACATTAAAAGTTTCTTGACATTCTTTACATGAGATTGATCCATGCAACGAATCAAGATCACCTCACCCTGTGACAACTGCATCCACCTGAGGACGTTGTGGTATGACCGCACCAACTAACACCCAAGAAAATTCAATCAGAAACATGGATATCACTTACCATAACATCAAAATGATAAATATGATAAGAAGGATAAAAAACCCAAGAACCGAGGTAGATCACACATTCTATCGATGATAGGATGACACTTGTTGGTTTCACCAAAATAAGCGGTGTACATGAAATAGTAGGAAACATCATGGAAAAACGTTCCAAGTATTAATTTTCAATCACACAACTTCTATGAGAATAATATATCAGGGCACCTCAGACATAGAGAAAGGAGATGGAATGAAATATGGGAAGGTTCCTGACATTGAAAGATTAGATTCAAGACTAACATGACTTGAAACGGATTAGAATCTCCATTAATTTGGATAACATTAACCTATGCGGTTTTAACTTGTGAAGGAATCTTGATCATTAGGAAAATTAACATAGGATTTATGGGCTTCGAATCTACCTTAAATTCCTTAACACACGCCTTTGAATGTTATTTTCGTCAAAGAAAAGGAAAAAGGGGTGAAACTATAGGAAGCTTGAAACACTATTCACATTTGTCTCACTAACGCTGATAGATAATGATAACTCACCAATGCCGAAATTATAAATTAATCCATAATTTCGAAAGTGAAAAAGAATCACTTACACCGACAGAACAAATGACTCACAGAATCCAACACTAAAAAGGACTCACTGACGTCAACTGTAAAAATGACTCATCGATGCTGACAGTATAAATGACTCACTGACACCTATAGTACAAATGACTCACAAATTCCCGATAGTAAAAATGACACACTGATACTAACAGTACAAATGACTCACTGATGTTGACAATACAAATGACTTACCAACCCCGCATAACGAATGACTCACTGATGCTGATTGTACAAATGACCCACCGACATAGACAGTACAAATGACTCACTGATACCGATAGTACAAATGAAAAACTAACATTGATAGTACAAATGAATCAAAAACACTAACAATACAAATTAGTCGCCAACTCTGACAGTGTAAATGACTCACTGGTGTTGACAGTAAAAATAAATCACTGACACTAACAGTACAAATTACGCATCGATGCCGACAGTACAAATGACTCACCGATAGTAATGTTCAAAAAACTAGAAATACTATTCAAAGAATGGGAAATTTGGAAAATTGTGGAAGATAAGTCACCTTGAACTCCCAAAACACCTCAAATATCATATTTCAACAAAATATTGGACTGGAGAAGTCTGGGATACTAAATAGCCCTGATGATATCTACTCCTTAGACCGTTTCTGGTACTCACCAATCATTGGTATATGGGGAGGTGCAATTTAGGCCATATAGCCTAATGATATAGCCACTATCTTATTTTTATTTTGGGTAAGGATGTTACAAATGTTACCAGTATGACTCAAATTGCATGTTTTATGTTTAAATTTACATTTTAGTAAAAAAACAACAGACATACTCAAAAAATCAAAAATTAATTCATATTGTTCTTATGATTTATAAAAATAATACACAGGTCATTTGGGATGTTTATTAATTATTATCACCTCAATTTGACACATATTGTGACAAGTATGACTCCATGTGCGTCTTTTTTATATATAACTATCATTTTAGTTTAAAATAAAAATTATTTATAAAACTGAGAAAACAAGCCTAAATTTTATTCTCATCATTCTATCTACTATTGATTATTTAATTTATTTATATCTTTTCTCATATACATGTTTGGTTAATGTTCACAGACATAATTCTTGATGATGAATAATAAATGGTGTTACATGAAAGAATCAATTGTAACTCATTCTGATACATAGTATTATTGGTATGACTCAATGTTTAGTTTAAAATTAACACATTTTATTAATTTATTTCATTATAATATTACTAACATTAGAATTTATTCTTATATAGGTGTATTATTTTTCTAGAGCAGGAGTGGTTTTTTCGGTAATAGCATGATTTGGGGTTATGATCAAAAGATAAATGAACATTTATGTTTCTAAATGTATGTAATAATTCATACCTAGGTAATTATATAAACAAATTTCTAAAATGACTATAATATAGTTTTTTGTTAAAAATTAAATTCATTTAAATTCTATATTGGTATATGATTTTGTAGATTTTGTATTTTTTGGTGATATAGTGTGTTGTTGCAGCACATTGCACTGGTGTTGTAGTGCGTTGTTGCAGCACATTAAAGCATTCCCCTTTACCAGTGATAAATAAAATCATTGGTAAATGTTTTCCTTTATCCATTGTTCTAAAACTATTGATGTAGGAACCCTTTATCATCAAATTTTTATAATTGATAAAATCTCCTTCATTGGTGCTTTTTTAGTGCTCATAAAAGACTAGGGATTTTAATCTCACTTTGTTAGTCCACATTGGTAAGGGTCATTTTTAGCATTGTTGAAGTACTATTTTTTAGTAGTGGATGTATTAAAACTTTTGGTGTGGTTAAAATAATTAAATAAAATTTCAAAAATTATTTTTCAAGTAGAAAAGGAAGGTTCATACCCAAGTCTTGATAATTGTAGAAAAAATGAGAATCATAAGGATGAAAACCTTAAGTAAAGGATTATTTCATTTAGGATAAATCATAAATTTAGTGATGATTTTCATTTTTTTAAAAAGGAAAATCATAAGTTAATGTTTGAAATATAATGAATGAAGGAATCATTTTCAAAATTTATTATTAAAAGGTAATGTTCTTATGAGTTTGTAAGAATGAAAATTATGACTAAAATGAATAAGAAAAATGGTGGTCTTTCTTACAATTGAAAAGTACCCTAAATTTACTAGAACAACTTTTTATATATTAAAGTGGAGTTATTTATTTAGTAACTATTTTAATTTTATTTATTTTGTTTATAATGACAATGATTATTCATTGTAGTGGTTTCGATCTATTAGCCACAATAAGGATTTTATACCTATATATACTTTTAATGTTAAACATACAGACTCTACTATAACTTTGGTTCTTGAGTGATATTATTTGAATTTTATTAGACATAATCTAGTTTATAGGACAAGGTGATGGATATCTTATGAAAAACATGTGTACCAATCAAAGTTAAACCTATTCATATGCTGGAATGATCTTTATTTTTTATGTTTTTATGGCTATGGAGAATGTATTTAAATTTGTCAAATTTTATTACTCTGTTCATATTATTCTTGGTTTACTTTTAATTAATTCTATATCATCTATAATTCTTGTAATATAATTAACTTTTTTTGGATCCTTGTTGTTTTTTTATAGGAGGTTTTAACATGATAGGGATTCACCATATTATATATTCAAGATAAGTTTGGTGGGATTAAGGGGGATTTTTTCTTTTTGATTAGTTCTTAATAGTTGATATACATTTAACAATGTCTGAGTTCTGTGAGAGTTATTTAGTTCATGAATGTTAGTTTACTTCTTGAGTTATTATTTATTATTGTGATATAAAGGGTTTATCATGTGGGAAGTTACGTATTTGTTGTATTTCATTCTTCTATTTGGTTTGAATTTTTATTATCTTCTATCATTTTAGTTTTTACATGATCTTATTTATATCTTATTATTATTTTTTATATTCCCAAAAAATGGGGAGAAAAGGTTTTTGTTCTATAGTCATGAAAAGGGGGAAAATATTGATTGTCTCCATTATATAGTGATTTATATACTTTCATAATTACCATTTCCCTTTCATTAACGATTCTTATTCATTATTTTTTTATCATTATCTATTATGATTAGATGTTTTTATTTTTTCATATTTTTCGTTAAATAAATAATTTTAGTACATGATCATAATCATGAAAAGTTATCATCTATTTATTCTAGTAGAATTTGGAAACTACCTATATATGTTTTTTAATTATATGTAAAAAAATAAAAAAAATGAGGTAGCTATACATATTAGAAAAACCATATATATTATGTTAGTAACATTATGTCGGCATTCATAATTGAATTTAACTTTTTTTTTCGTAATGTATAAACTCTTACAAAATTATGCCCTTATTTATACATTCTAAAGTGAAGTTAACTCCTACGTATTGAATATTTGGGAAACCATATTTGGAGAAAAATCATATATATTATTGATCGATAGTACAATATATAATCTAGTGGATAAATATTTTTATTACTTTTATAATAGTATGTTACATATGGTTATGTAGAATGATAATTTATCTATCGCAATCAAGGATAGATAGTTTATTACTATTTATGACAGACAATATTGAAAACGATTCTTATACTCAAAATTCAAATGTTTATAATTTCAAAGGTGTTTTATATCATAAATATGGGTATTATTCATAGATTTTAATATTTATTCTTATGGTTAATTTAAATGATGATTTTTATTGAGATTAGATTAAGTGTATAATTATTGTTTTATACGAATGAAAAAAAGTATTATTATGACTATTATTGTAATTTTAGGTAACAATAACATTTTTTTAATTCCCTCATCATTAATTACCAAAATTACACTTATGTTGGGCCTATTACATGACCTCAAGCATTCCTCCCCATAAACTAGATGTTTTGGACTATCATCGAGGGACTAAACAGTAATGGGTAGAATATTCCCCCTAAAATAAATCCCTAGGCCGATGCTAGAATATATCAAAAAATCAACATAACCTATTCATATAACAGAAATCCTAAAGAGACATGTAGTTACAAAAAATATCCAAATGGGCCTTATAATCAGAAATAGAAGGAAGTATAACTAAATATACGATGAATCAAAATTTTAGAGATTATCATCATATAAACATGGGATAGTAGACATCAAATATAAAAAAATGGAACACAATCTAGTATATAAGCTAAAAAACTAAATAGATAAACTAGACTCTAGCTAAAATCCCATAATACAACCTATGAAATACTATTACCCTAAAAATTTATAGTAATGAACCATTTTCCACCTTCCTTAAATACTAGTTCCTTGAGATAAGACATGAATTTCAACCAACATACATCAAAACTGATATTATGAATGGTTATAGTGTATGAGTTTAATGACCTGATAGAAATCCCAAAAGCCTCAACAATATGATGTGTTATTGTTATTAAGTTAATATGCATGGAATAAATATATGTATTATAGTCATTATCATGTACCACACTAACCCTAAAACATTACATGAAATGTAAACTCATTCATACAAGTTAGGCTATTATATGTTAAGCAGGTCACCACGAAACCTAGACCTACTTGCTACAAACAAAATTTGGTTGGGAAAAGTCTCATATCACAAAAAATACTCATACTAGAAGACTCGTGGAAGGTATAATATTGCATATCCAAGTCAAATCCCTCAAGGAATGGAATACAAGAATTATCCAAACTCATTTCCACTTGGGGAAAGGAACAACAAAAATAAAAAACCCTACTCCTATTAATGTAGCGGATCAATTTTATATTTTATAAACCTCCAATCATAGGTATGACTATAGTGAATAGTTTCTAATAATCCTGATATTATAGAAGTGGGGACACTAAATAGTTACTAACCTTATTACTTTTATAGTAGTGAAAATAATGAATACTTCACAAATCTCCCTCTCTCACCGAAGTGGTTGTAGTGAATAAATATCAACCCATTATATACATAGAAATTCAATAACAAAATAACCCATTCCATCCTCTCATCCTTAAGGGAATCCATCCATCAATAGCTATCACCACAAAATCAATAATAATCTGTGTGTGCATTCCATCCTACAATTTCACCATCTCATCAATAGGGCTCTAGTCGCTTGATAAAAACCCTTATACTTATCATAAACATCTATATTTTTCCCTATCATTCCCCAAACATCACAGTTAGAGTCTCGAGACTAATTTCTTCTCTAATGGAATATCCATATATGTTATCTTCATATTCGTTGTAAGACATAGCTTTATCTTTAAATGTTGTATCTATATGACTTTATAATGATAATAAATGTTTCTCTAGAACAGGAGGTGATAAGGTACTCTAAGAATGTCATTTTTTTCTTGGTCGAATAACTAGATTTTTAGGATTTTAACTTTTGTTTCACCATTGCATAATCCGTCTATAAAATCATACCTCACTATATTCCTATTGTCTTCAACTATTACATGTTATTCATGTGAAATTTTTTTATTAAATATGTACAACATTTATCTTTATATGATTATATGTCCATACTATGAAATATTTAATAACATCTTCGACCTTTGTAATATCTATACCATCATGTGGAATAGGAAACTCAGTAGTCAGCACAAAAGCTAGCTCAATCCCGTCTCTCATGTGATTTTTGATAGAGATAGAATGTGTTTCTAGTCTCTCAAGAAATAATGAAATGTACCCATTGCAACACGGTGGTACATGGGTGTCGACAGATAAAAATCACATATAATTGCACCATGAAAAATTATATTAAAAAAATTATTGAAAGTTGTTTGAATCGCATTTAAGAGAAAGTGTAATGAAAAACTGGATTAACCTGGGTAAGGTATGCTGTTGGGGGGAATGGTTGGCGACAAAGATAGTGGGATCTTTTGATATATTTTTGGATCATTGCCCCACTGCCAATTTTATTTGATCATTTTTTATATATAGATTTTTTAAACAAATCAAATCAAATCTATCTTAAAGTGACACTATTTGTGTCTGTAATAATCTCATCATACTATATATATCTTTATTTGTTTTTATATACATGATATATTTTTTAGGATATATTATAAAACCTAATCCTCTAACTCGATCATATTGTCCATGCACATCAAAGCTACTAAAATTCTCTTTTCTTATGGTATGTGAATTGTTTCTTCTTGTCTCTAAACCTATAAAAAATATGAAAATATTTATTTTTATTTCATATTGTTAAATATCCTAGGGAATTAAAATTATTTCATATGTACATATGCTTCCTATACTGGTTTTGAGTTTTCATCAACTAATATACCATACTTATTTACACGAACATCCATCTATAACACCTGATGTGATATAGAAGTGGTTTTAGATTTTGATTCATCAATATACATATAAACAATGTAACATATTTTGTTTCATATCACATAACTAAAAATATATTATTTATTTAAAATATATACCAATTTCTCCTCTAATGAAGTGTACCTCGTCCTTCCTTTTTTGATCGGATTGTTTTGGTTTTGATGCACGTTATTTTATTTCAAAACACTTTTCTTATTTCGTAAATGAAATTTTTTTAATCAAATTGAATATAATAAATAATTCCATGTAATAAATTATCGATAGTAGTTCACCCAAAATGGTTTCTCATAGCGATGAATTCATAAAATAGTACATGTTTCCTTCTTTATAATGTGTGCATAACTAAGTGGTGGGTGGGGTCTTTTACCCTTAGTATCACTGATATGTTACTTCATCAGAATATTTTGGAAGTCCCAATGGGATTTTATAGTGGACATTAAGTAAAATTTCTTAAGAAAAATTCAAAAATAAATGAATTCTCCAAGGAATAATGAAAATTAAATCATTTTATTACATAAAGTTTTAGTAAAATAGAGAATGTATATTGTTACATTGCGGTTATATATGTCTAAAGGATTTACATCATTGCAGTTTGGAAGTGGTGTTATGAGTCAATATCAATCCAAACATTCAAACTCATTGTGACCCCACGATAACTAATGAATTCTTACTTTTTGGGGTTATTAGGTTCTCCACATTAATTTAAACCAACCTCAAATTATATACCATGACTACATGCCTTGAAATTTTTATTCAAAACTATGATATTATTGTTTTTTTCATAATCAAGTTATTGATAACTAATAATTTTTTATTTTCATCATCAATAGTATATTCATCCTTGGGATCGGTAACATCATCATGTTTATAAGACATTGTCTGCAACAATAGTCAAACATTTAATGGTTCTTGAAGAGAAACAATATAATACACACCTCGCAAAAAGGACCACAATTTCATGTATCATGCATAAAAATTGATACTTTCATGAATAGAAATATAATACATCCATACTACAGTAAAACATACCATCATTATATTTATTTAATATATCTTAATAAACAAGATTTCCTTTCATCTCTTTATGATGTATTTGAGGATACTCATTCCCTATTTCAAATTAGCCTTTCTCCAATAACTATTTGGGAGGTATGTCTTCAATAAACTTTGGAATCAAAATGATGGGAGGAAGGATAGTTGGAATGAGGGAGTCCAATCCATATCAAGAGATTGAAGACAATCAGGAATATATTGATTAAAGTATACTGAGAACCTATACTAATGGAATCAGACAAAAAGTCTCCTCAATTGATGAAGAATTGGAATACATCCACTCTAATTGTCTTGAAGAAATTAATCTAACCCCACATAAATTGAACATCACTTCTATATACTCAAGGATTCCTCACCACCCAATTTTGGATATTTTTTAAATCCACCTTAAGATTATTCGAATAACAGAAATCCCTATAAAGGTTGGACTTTTAAACCTATGCTCGGTATTGATATATAATTTTTTTAATTTTATAAATGAAAATAATTTATTAAATGTTATCCTAAATTTATTATTTTGAGATATTACCATAAAATATTAGAGGAGCTCTAGATACTTCCCCTCATTGAAAATTATTGCACATTGCATTGAGTAGATTTACAATTACCACTAAGACATGAGGATTGGTATAAGTTAGTGTTTGTAGAGGATATTCATTGGCTCCTTCCTATGGAAATATTGGGGTCAGAGTGGTAACATATTTTATATTAATGTAGATATTCACATAATTTTCCCATTCCAAAAAACAATAATCTTTCAAAAATAGTAAAAAAATACGATATATTTAATGTGAAGCCCATGTCCCTCTCTCTCATTCATTTCATTTTAAATAAGAATTTTAAAAAATATATATACAATTTAAAAGATGTTAGAAGAATTGTTTTAAATATAAGATTGAAACATCTAACTAATAGTATCGATAAAGGGAGTTAAAAAATAAACTTCATAAATTAATAAGTTATATAAAACTAATCATCACTAATAAGTAAATAAGAATGCATTATTTCTTTACGATTATTGTTTATATTAATATAAATTTATCATTTATCCTATAAAAAATAATGACGCATAACAATATGAGATTTAAAATATTTTTACTGATTTATACCTATCAGCTTCTATGTAAAAGGCATAGGACTCGATAAGATAGTTCAAGAAAAAATAAAAAAATACAACCAACCCTGATAAAGAATAAACTACATGTCCACAAGAAAAAATTTAAAATACCACAAATTAGGTTTCCCATTAAAAAAATCAACAAGACCCTCAACACACCCACACAATTGAACAATAGTACATCCAAACAATGATGGTAATCATGGAAAATAAAACCTATAAAATTCAATAATAGAAAAAACCACTAGATTCTAAATTCCCAAATGACTCTACATCCACACAATAAATAACATAAGATGGAGTTTGAGATAAATATGGTCCTATGTTCCCCCACATGATTCAGAGTTTTTTTGGAGATTAAAACAAAACGAGTCTCCTCTAAATAATGGTAGGAATCACTAAGAGGGTTGTCCTAGTAGATGAACCTTATATTGTTTTCATTGAACTTTTTAGGATGTGTAATTTAATGATGCAAGACATGAACTGAACTATTTAATGTCCAATATATCAAACTAAAATATCTCCCCAAGACAACTGGACAAATTCTAAAATCATAAACACCAAAAAAACACAACATCAAAAAATTATGAAACTTATTTTTCTTAAAAAAAATAACATTATATAAATTGTTTTAAAAAATAGAATACATGAAAATTAAACAGAAATATTTTTATAGTTTATAAATTGATAAATAAATTTTTTAATAAAGATGGTTCATTTTAAATTATTTCCATAAAAATATACATTTTTTAAAAATCATTTTTCTCAGAACCCATAAGAAAATAAACAAATTATTTAAATTCCATTTATAATATAAAAATCCATTTTAAAATGAACTACTAAAAAGATATAAAAACCAAACATTTGTATAAAAATTTAAAAATAACACATTTTAACACCCTAAATCATTTAAAATTTTGAAAACACAACAAAATACTTGATAAAATTCATTTAAATAAAATTTAACAACACCAAAACCTCTGTATTTTACATCCTAGAGGTGATAATTGAATTTAAGAGTAATTAAATAATTAAATGTTTTTTAATGATGTATTAAATAAAATGACAATCTTCTTGCGGGTTTAGAGGTGACCTTGGAACTATCCACATGGTTGGATATACCATGGGGACAAATCGTGTAGCTCCATCTCTTCAACCACAATCACTCCAAGCTCTACAAAATCACAAAATCACTTACAAAAAAGTGGGAATTTAAATATAAATTCTCATATCAAACACATAAAAATGATCCAAATCTCAATGAAATTCAAAGACTCGATCCCAATGTTCCCAAGAAAACTATTTCCCGAAAAGAAGAGTGTTCGTGACACTCTCCCCCACATGTGCCTCTCGGGTCCTGATAACAGAACATAACCCTAAAATAATTATTGTTATAAAAAAGTTCACTTTGAAACATAGGAATACTAAAGAACCTATACATGGATATCATTTTTCATAAACTAGCCAATACTAAGGGATATAGATAACATTTTTGAGAAATGGATTAACCTCCTCAATTTTTAACAAAATTCAATTTGATCGTTACATAAATCCAACATTACCTTTGTCATAGTGTTTAGTGAAAATTCTATTTTATTTACTCATATAGGCCCATACACATATGTTGAATAATCATACCATATGAAAACATCCTTATCTCTCTCTGAAACCATTATCAATGGGGGAAAATGATGAAATTGAACCACTTGCTTTAATTTAGTAGCAATGAGATGAGATGTAGGGTTGTTCATAATTAAGAACAATGCAAAAACAGAAAATTTGAAACCCAAAACATCAAACAACAATAAAGGAAAATTATAAAATAACATATAATGGACTCTAGCCTTTATTAATCTGTGGGAACATAGAGGAGTCGCACCGACATCAGAGGAGTTTTTCAAGATCATTGGAATCATGATTTACTGAGTCGTGGTTTGGGTTTTTTAAAATATATTGGGGTCAATTTTAACAATGCATTCAGAAAAGAGAAGGCAAAGATCCTTTTTATCAGTGCTAAATTTATAAGCACTAATAAACGACAATCATATCATCCATTTTTTAGTACTGATAAATCTCATTCTTTATCAGCACTAAAAAATCATAGATAAAAAAAATATTTCTCTATGCTAATTTTCTACCATTGAAAAATATCTCTTTTAACAGTGATTTTTGGGTGATGATACAGCTCGAGATTTATCATAACTAAAAAAATAATAGATAAATGTTTTATATTTATAAATATTTCAAAAAAATTATTAAAATTTTATAATAATTTAAATAAATATATTTTAATTTTACATTTATTTCAATATATATATTTATTTATCTATAATTACATAAATAATTATTTAAACCTAATAATTATTTCATTATAATAATTATAAATTTATTTAATTTACATTTCAAGATATATTTGTTTATAAATATATTTGATAATATATTTTTCACATTATTAATTGATATAAAATCTTAAATACATGAATATAAAAAATGAGTGAAATTAAATAATTCAAAATGATTACAATATAAAAATATTGAAAAATAGAAATATTTTTTAAAATATATATAAGTTATTAAAAAAATATGGTTATATATATATATATTTAAGTGGATGAATACATATTGAAATTATTCAATCATCGTAGATAAAGGTATATTAATAAATATTACAAAATGATCAAATTCCAAAATAAAATAAAAAATACAAAAATGAATACCCTAACTGTAGTATTAAAAAAATAAACTTTACGACTTCAGAACATAATATATATTTATTGCTTCATGTTCTAATGAAATTATAAAATATACTAAAATTTGAATAAATTAGATAAATATTAGTTTTATGTGTTTCTATATGTTATTTAAATATATTCTTGTGAGTGTTTATGCATAAAAATGCATTAATATATATATGTATACATGAAATAAATGCAATACATGGCATTTTATTATAGGTTAAATTAAAAATTCAAACAACATTAAAAAATGAATAAGGCATTCAAAAGTTTTTAATTAATATTTTATTTCTATTATACATATTCATTTTATATATCTATATTTAATATATACTATTTATTAGTATTTATAATATATATATTTATATATATGTAAATTAAATTTGTTAATTTTTATCAATAATTATTTAATTTATAAAAAAATTTATATTTTACTTCATTTACTCATTGTATTTTCCTTATTTTAATTTTTTATTTTATTCTGGACCTTTATTAGTACTAAAAAAGTGATGATAAGTGGAAACATTTATCAATGCAAAAAATTCACTGATAAATGGATCCTTTTATCCGTGATAAAAATAAAGCACTGATAAATAATTCTTTAATCTGTGATAAAATCAAAAATTGATAAATTTTACCATTTATCATCGCTAAAAACTAACTACTAAAGAGCTTCATTTATCAACACATAATTTAGTGCTCCTCAAGATGGAATTTATCTACGAATTTTTCTAGCACTGATAAATTCTAGTGCACTTATTTCCAGGTTTTGTAGAAGTGTGGTCAAATTATATAAACATGAATCACAATTTATTAAAATTCATACCAATCCACCACAATTAGAAGGAACATAAAAAAGAAACATTATTTAGAAAATAGGATATCACAGACAAATAGCAAAACAAACAAAAATTACTAGACCTAGATATTTCTTCATTCCTTTAAAACTGAATAAGATATTCTTATAACAATTTTAAAAAGTTTTCACATTCCATCATACTATCTATAGTTTTTTTACAAAAATACTATTTGAATATTTGATGAAAAACCACACTTTATTTTTTAAATACTATTTCTAAACCCATTCATAAAATCATAACATTTCCATTTATATTATATTTTAACCAAATATATATATTTGAAATTATTCTCTTACAATGGAAATCACTTTGTCTTGGAAATTGATCTTCTTGCACAAAACATAATAAAAAATTTTCCATCGACAGTGGTTAGACCAAGGCTCCACTACTAAACCATTTTTAGGAAATGTATTCAATGTTGATTCATCCTAATCTAAGGGTGATTTCATTTAATAAATGAAAAATGAAAAAAAATTAATAATAAGGTAACATTATTATAAAATTAAAAAAATAAAAAGATAAAAAATAAATTAAATATCACCTACATCAACTGGTGATCCGTAAATTGATTCCACACACATATTTAACTACTAAGTTTCCATGAGAACCTATATCTTCCCTAAACCACATCTAATTAATAAAACAAAAATATTAAACTAAAATCCCAAATTAGCATAACCAATTACAAATTCTCTTAGTGATCTCATGATGTTGAAACCATGAATAACATGGTGTGGTCCACTTTTAACTCTCTATAATACCTATGATTTAGATTTACTAAATAAATAATTCATTAAAAAAATATTTCATAATTCAAATTCTATTATTTCATTATGATGGTACAACTAAACCTAAATCCCAAAACTATTAAATTAAACTAATTATAATGGATAAACTATGTGTTTGATCATGTATCTATATAAAGAACCACTATAATATTGAACACCAGATGATCATACTCTAAAAAATGAAAAATATATAAGATGTGATGATATTATAATGAAAATAATGAAAAATTGAATTTACATGGTATAAGAACTAAGAGAATAACATTAGTAATTTTTGGAGGATACAATTATATGTTTATATTAGGAGAACTATAACCATGGTAATCGCACAATTGTAATGTGATAATTTTATTATGACAATTGTGAATTTGGCCATTATAATACTAATGAAATTGCTAGTCATGAATATTTTTAATAAAATTAATAAAATCATATGAAATTTGGTAATTAAATAAATTTTATGTTATCCAATGATTAAAAATACAATTAACCAAATATGACTTCTAAAAAATTGGTTTTTATAGAATTATGAGTTTTTAAAAATTTGAGACCAAACAACTAATTTTGAAGTACAACAATAGTTTTATTTAAAAATTAAATTTCTCATACATATATATATTAATAAAATGGAAATTAAATTTTAAATTAGTACATCAAAATTATCTAATAAATAATTTTTCATAACTCTCTAAGGCACATAATATTTTATAGGTTTTCTAAAATATGATAAAGATATACAAAAAGTCTTATCGGATACTAATGATACACAAATTATTTTTTAAATTAATATAATTTAATCTTTGACCAAAATAAATTTATTTCATCAACATAATACACTTTAATGAATTAAAAATATTTTCAATACCAATCAATAACATTCCAAATTCAAAATTTTAAATTAAAAACATAAAAAATAATATTTTCTAGAAAAAAATATATTTCTTTTCAAAAATAAATATAAAATAATTATGTCAGGATTTAGAAAAATAATTCAAAAATAATTTCATAAATATTATAAACCCTTAGCTAAACTCATGGTTAAGCCAATATATTCTCATTTTTTACAATATATATTTCCAAGTCCAATATATCAAAATTATTAAGAATTATTGCACATATAATATAAATACCCATCCAAACATTCATTCATCTTCACTATAAAATTTTTCATAATGGTTCTCCTCCCACTATAACTCTAAATAATCCTTCCATGTAGTTTCTATTTTTATATGGTGATATTCTTTAGAATAAAAAAGTTACATTTCAAGGTATGGGTATGTAATACACCATTTTCATTTTATATTGTAATATTTTTTGTACTTTCATTTAATATTCCATTTTATATACTTCGATGCATGTAATTAAATGGAATATTCATCCATTTAATATATTTTCAATGAGATTTTATTTATTCCCTTCCAATTATATTATTTCCTTAAGTTTTTATTATTCCAATGTAAGGGTCCCTAATCCCTTATTATTCATTATATATGTGATTCCCTAAAAATCATTTTAATTTAAATGTGAAAAAATATTATGATTCATATTTATGAATTATTTTTATTGTTATCAATGAGATATAAGCATTTCCTATCACTATAATACCGTTATAAGCATTTATAAGGCACCAACATTAGAATACCCCTAAGGGATAAATCTAAATGATGGAGAACATCCAAAAATTGTAGTCAGGTAAAGAGATTGTGATTTCATTGAAATTAAATCCCTATATCGATATGATAATTTAATATAGGATCTATCTTATATTCACCTTGGGGTAATTCAACTTTAAAATGGTGGTTGTTTTTTAACCCACACTTCACTTAGTAAACACTGAATTAGATTATATTAAAACATAGGTTAATACTACTTAGGTATTTTTTATATTAATCACAAGATCATTACAACCCATAATGATGGTTTCTTGTTATATTTTTAAATTTTGGAAAAACAATTAAATTTATTTATCTAATGTTTATAACTGTTTAACCCAATCTACAAGTGTGGGTCGAGGGTAGTTTTTCGATCATTTTTTATAATCCTACTAATGAACATTATTGAACTAAATGTCTATTTTTAATTCATAAACCCATAACATGAAATTTTCATTCACTTTTACCTTGTTATCATTTCATTCGTATTGAACTTTTTGTTAAATTTTTAAAATCCAATTGTTTATCAATTGATTGTTGGATATTCCCCAAGAGAATTGTATTATTCTGTTGAATGGGAAAATATTATTATTCCAAACATCCATTATTTATATATCAATATCTATTAATTAATTTCAATTGGATGTTCACAGGGTTCCAAATAGAACATTAGGATATGTATTATTTAGAAATTCTCTTCATATTATTTATGCATTAGACTTACCATGTGACTAGTGGGGATCATAATTATATATACCCTCAATCAATTTTTTGGACTCATGACACAAACTATATTGGGTATCTAGGGTAGTCATTACATGTTAATTTATGATTTTATGGAACAAGGCATTGAAAATATGTTTATGATGAATATAATTATGCATTCTATCACTATAAGATCAATCTTTCTTATCCATTCATTTATTTATAATTATATAACTCCTTTTTATATTATGCTAATTGTTCTATTCATTAGATAATTTATGTATTTATATCATATTACATATTACATGCTTATGTATAATAGCTTCCACTATACAATACCCCTTACAAATCATCTGAGCTTATCTATTTATATTGGTTCCCATTTCCCTAGGAAATCGTGAATACAACTAAATGTGACATATTTAATTATAATGAGAAATAAAAAATCATGTGTTTAGTTTTTGTAACTAAAAAATTCAATGTAATGTTCACTTATGTGTCTAGTTTATTAAGAAGTATAAATTTATAGACCCTTTGAATTTGGATAGAAGTATTTTTTAAAATAGTAATTAAATAACCATTAGATATTTTATACTAGATTTAGGTTGTTGTATTTGTTATTATAGAACTTTTTTAGAAAACCATAGGAACTAAATTTAAAATAACATGGTTAAAGAACAAATCTCAATCACAAACCCTAGAGATATTATAGAAATATTTCTAAATTACATGATAATAATTTTAAATAAATGCATAGAAATTATATACTATGATTTATAATTCAAATTTTAATTTATAAGATAACTAAATATATACCATTCTCAAAAAATGAATACTAATGAAATTAACATAATGTGTACAACACCTATAACCTGTATAGATATTTCTCTCTAGAGAAAATAAATTTTACTTGAGTTAGATCTTAGTTTATTATAAATATATTATGTTATCTAACTCATATTATTATAAATAAAT
Source organism: Viscum album (assembly GCA_963277665.1). Classification (NCBI taxonomy): domain Eukaryota; kingdom Viridiplantae; phylum Streptophyta; class Magnoliopsida; order Santalales; family Viscaceae; genus Viscum; species Viscum album. The sequence goes on from OY728145.1 coordinate 1,900,524,329, forward strand.
TTTTATAATATGTAACAACTAGTTACACCACATCATGGTGTAAAAACGTTTTATCACTCCATGTAGATGAAACCTCCATCAATCAATGGAACCACTAATCTATTTGTGGTAGATAAATACATCATGTATTCAGAAATTATACTCATACATTTGAGATGCAGTGAATGGGAGATGGTCACCATGGTTGTATATCCTCTAAAATAACATGTTTAGAGATGTTTGTCTTCAATAAAAAATTAAAAAAGGATGAAATGATAAAAAAATATGGATTAGAACTATTTTAAATTGATATTCCAAGAGAAATATTTTCTACATGAATACCTAATGGCAAGGAAAGTAAATTCCCAAATTTTTGGAAAACATAAGGAGGACGTAGTTCATAAGTATGAAGATAAAATTACAATGTTATTGAGGCATATTTTGGATTATTTATATAATCCAAAAAGTAATAATGATCACATATTTGATTGATTGATTTTATGCCTTATAAGGGAATTAGTATCCTAAAAATTTTAATCTTATGATGATATTTTTAATTTTTTTAACTAATAGTAATAATATAATAGAAAAATTATTTACAATCATATTTGAATAAGAGAAGAGGATAATAGTTATACACCTTATTTAAAATAATTTTATATAATATTAAGAGGGAAGGGTAGAATTTACCACATGAATTTACCCAATTAGGATTAACACAGAGAGGATGCTAAATATATGGTTTCTTTTAAAAATTTCATTTATTTTAATTTATCAACATAAATGTGTTAATGTTCATAATCCAATCAATAGTATCTCAAAATTTCACCTCATTTGAAAAATTACTGAGGTATAGATTAGCACACAGTATTTATATGGTATGCTATAAAGACAATCTCCTAAACATGTTTGTAGATTCCCCAAAATTTATTCTCCACTACTATCATATTCAAGATTACAAAGTCTTAGGAAGAAATTATATATACAAAAAATTACTCAATCCACTATTTAAACGTGGTTATACACCCTAGTCATCAACTATTTTGGACTAAATTGGTTATACACCCCAACTTTCCCCCTCTTCCTCCACTTTTTTGAATGGTTATATACCCCCTCCCATGAAACTCTTCAGTACCTAGTTAAAAACTCTAGTCATAGAATCCTGTTCTAAAGGGTGTTGATCCAATATTAGAAAAAACAACTTATTTAAATGATCATCCCCTATGAGCCTATAGAATTTGGATTTCTCATCTGAACCTCCAAAACCTCTACAACTTTTATAAAATATTTTTTTTCATCTTCTAAAATCTCATATATCTGGTGTATTTTGAATTTCCTCAGTTTCATTGAATACTTATGAATATATCCTTTAGATACACCCATCTTTGTCTCACCTTATATCCTATATCCTTTAGAGAATATGGTTCTATCAATGTTCACATTTAATCCACAGATATTCACATTTTTCATCACTTAAAAATTCCAATGATTTTTACAATAATTATACCTTTGATATTTCTCTCATAGTTATCATTTTCAATATTTTATGAATAATAAAACACCATTATCATTTAAAAATTTTAATTTATTCTATTTAAATTTATTAATTGATCCAAAATTATCTACTCATTTATTCTGTATATTATTTTCATTTAATAACACATAATAATACCTTAAGTAAATTTTTTATGAATCATTATAAATGTATCCTCATATTCATAATGGAAATATCGGTACACATGAATCATCACATTTGAATACCTGAAAGTATTGAGTCTTATTATCCCATATGGCTAACAAAATAGTCACACTAATTATTCCTAAATACCCATAAACATTATATTAATAAATCAAAAATGTCACTACTCGTGAAAATATTATTCTTTATATGACTTCATGTGTTTTGAAACATGAATGTCTCACCCATGAATTAATCATTTATTTTTGCATGGATATAACCTCATATGAATCATGAATTCATGTACTAGTTTAGTTAACTCATAATGATCTCTAAATGGTTTTCTCTTTATAATTATCATCTTTCATAAATGTAAGAAATTATAACTTCATTTATATATGAAAATATTTTGATTTCATATAAACAAAAATTTATCTATGCTTGATGTTACATCTTTTGAACTACTCAGTATGTTCTATTTGGAAATGAAATATCAAATTTTTTAATATTGAATTCATCCCTCTAATATTTGTAAGATCGATGAGATACGCATTATGCATGGTCAATGGAATTATTTTTATAGAAGGTTCATCCTTGATTAATTGATGTCGCATTCCCTATATTCCTCATGGAAGGACTATGGGAGTCATATTCTAATGAAATTTCTATGCTAATGATCCACCCTTATAGAAGATCCATGATTATGAATGAATTTCATTGATTGTCCTCAAGCTCAAAAAATATTTCCTTCATATGGACGATATGTGCTTCATAGTAGATCTTTACAAACTCGTGGATATAAATTTATTTGATTGTATATCAATTTTTGATGAATCAGATATCGATTTATAGAGTTTAGGGGCTCATTCGTTGTGTAATTACATGTATGGAAAGAAACCATCAACAATTAGAAGGTATATTATTACACAATTGATGATTGGATGGATATTATTAAATAAATAATGTAGAATGGGTTATTTCAAAATCATTTAATGGATTTTCAAAATTTATCCACAGTATGGATCCGACATCAATCAAACCATCATCCTCCATCTCTTAATAAGAAATATGGTCATCTAATCTAGTCAGATGAAAGTATACAGATCTATTCAGGGATTACTTTGTTATTGCCTCCATGTCTCCCCACACAGTGTATCGCTCGACTCTCATGTGTGAATGATATCCAACCCACTTCCACTCAAGAAATCAGATATCATTTCATTAAAACTATTTATGATACACTTATATTACCAAATATATAGATTAGTGGCTTGAACGTGGTTTCTTCTCAAGGAGGAAGTGTACTCATATATATAAATCTTTAAAAAAAATATTTTGTAGTATATTTTGAAAGTAACAAAATGAGACAAAAAATTGGTTGAACATGATGAAATAAAAGTCGAAACTATATAAAGTAAGAGGAAATTTGAAATATAAATTTGAAGAATAATAAATGGAATTTATTAAGAATGAAACAAGGTCAATAATTTTCATCTCTCTAATAACTATCATTGATTTAATAAAATTAATCTATAAATTCTTAACCTCACAAAACACATTCTTGATATCTTGAAATATTCAGCATTCAATCTAAAATAAATGTCAAAAACATAAAATATCACATACTGCTCATGATCTCTCTCCTAAATGGGAAAATAATCTCTAGTTCAAATCAATTTCACACAGAATATCTTTCCTAAAAATGTGATTATTTTTAGTTAAAAAATAACATGAATTATCATAGAAAACTATTTTTAGTAAATAATATATGAAGAGGAAAATAACAATGAAGTTTACAGTAGAAAAATATTCCTATAAAAGTGTGTGTGGTTGCATCTTATCAATACTATATCACAATTTACAAAGAGTGAAGAATTTATGGATGATTGAAAATATATTCAATGTCTAATAATAAATAAGTCTCATCTCTTGGAAAAATATCCACATTTTATTCATCAATTTATATAGTAAATTGGTCACACAATAAAAGGAATAAGATGTAACAAAAAATATTATTTACTTAAAAAACTCAAAATTAAATTAGAGAGAAGATGGGAAAAGCAAGAGTGGTAAGAGAGAAAACATAATATGGAATGAGGTATGGTCCCAACTCAGATGATAGAGACCAAAATATTTATAAAAACAAACACAAAAAATATATGAAAATTTAAACAGTATCATTTTTCATGTGGCACAACCCAAGGTTTTTATATTGAACCAACTTAGAGTATCATATAAACTGAAAAGTGAGTCAATTCACCACTAACTCAAATATAATTAATGATCTCCATGGGTTGGTGATTATAACCTTGGAATCCATAAATAACTATTGGGAAATATTTCACCCAAAAAATAAAATAGTAAACAAAGTACACTCTAGAAACATCATCAGATACATACAACAATATAATATTATTAGGTACAATGATATGGTACAAAACTGAAAATAAAAATACCTGCAAAAACCCATCTCTCTATGGTCCATGACCACCCACTATATCACAGGCCACCGATCCATATTCAAAAGAAACTTAATGGAACAAACTAATTTGATTATCACTTTATAAAATTCTATAATAACAAGAGGGATGCACAAACTAAATAGTATAACCATGGTGTGAGCTATAGATCCCAGTAGGATACCACAAAGATTCAATGATGTTACCTGAAAAGGTAAGTAAAATAGTCTTAGAGATCTATCTAATTAATACAAAAAAAATTAGTTTAAAAATATATATTAAATCATTTTAAAATCATTTATCAATCCCAATCTATAAGACATTCCATTCCAATATTAAAAAACATGGCATTTTATTGAAAATATCTAAAAATATTTCACAATAGAAATTCATATAAACATTAAATTATGAAAATATGAACCTCATATAAAATGTTTAAAAAGAGTCACTACAATAGATTTATGGTTTATAATAATAATGAACCTATCAATCAAGATAAACAATCCATCCACAAAGTCAACTCTAGTTCCTAATAGTTTCATCATATGATATCATGTATCAAAGATAAAGTGTATGGATTTCATGGGTAAAACCTAGGTATGTAAGTGAGCCCAAAATATAATTGCTAATAAAGAGTTTTTATGATTAATCGGTAGGATTACATCCGGTCTCATGAGTCTTAAGAAAACCAGTTCAACACACACCTTTTTTCTTGGACACATGTGTGTTGCCTAAGACATTCATGTTCTCTATGGATCCACTAGACAGGGTTTGAGTCTACTAGTGAAGCATTTATCTATATCGTCAAATATAACTATCTATATTTCCATTACTATTCAAAATAGGTGAGTGGGATAATCAAGTTACAAGGATAACCATGGGGATCCTTATCAATATCAATCATGGTCTCATGCCCTCAAAATTCCAATCATTTGAATGTTCCCTCCAATCACATTTCACTCTCATCCCTATCCTCTAGATAAGTATGTAATAACCCTTTTTTAACACCTATCAATGCTAAGTAAAAGAATCAATAAAATTATAATTATGTATTATTAAAAGATCATATCATATTAATGTTTCAACTAGGCATTCAAGCATCATCAATTAAATTCAAAATCATTTCTCTAATTCAAACCTTAAATTTGTAAACACACCCACTTACTTTTTCAATCATCATCATAATTATAATAGGGTCATTAAAAATAATTTCATTAAAAACATCCCAATGTTATTCAAGGATGATTCATTATTTAAAAAGGATTATGGTTATTTTAAAATATGGTATTATAACCACATTTCCATGTAAATGAATCACTCATTAAAAATTATACATCCAAACATATTCTAAAACAATTAGAAACCCATTAAATTTGGTGTCTTAGTAATTTTACAAATTCATGAATTTGAAACTATTTTTAAAACAAAAAAAAAAGTTCAACTCATTTAATTCAAATTAAGAATTTTAATATTAGCACAAAAAACTCTAGTCGAGGCCCCAACTTTCACAAAATAATCCACTAAATGTTCTTTTAAAATAAATCATAAAAATATAGAATTATAAATTTCACTAAAATATGAGATAGGTGAAAATTATGGCCATTAAATTCATTCCATGTTCAATTAAATTTGAATAGGGTCAAAGAATATTTCATAAGTAATTACAAGAAAAAAATTTATAGAACATGTGTTCGAAATTATGAAACATATATCTATTAATTTTTTAAAAAATTAGTTCATGATGAATGGAAACAATAGAGGGACCTGGTTGGAAAATATGTAATCCAGCTACAAGGAATCCAATATGTGTGGCCTCCATTGGTGATCATTAAATATAGAAAGATGGATATCTATTGAAGTAAGTGGACATCCTGGATCCAAAATTACATATCAACCATCCATGGTACAGAAAATCACAATTCCATAATAACCGTTATGGTGAATGAATCAAAATCAATGAATACATCAAATACCAATAAGAAAAGAACTCACCAAAATAGGATCACCACATTGATCAATAATTTGATCCACATGTAAATGAGGTGGGTGGGGACAAAAAGTTTTTATAGGGATTCCAAAATCCAAGTGATAAAATTATTCTCAAGTGGCAGTATTTTAGGTTTAATTTAGAGGATTTTAAGAATTTAATCAACATTTTCAAGGTATTTAAATTCCATTAAATGGTTTCCTAGGATTTTTCACATGGTTATAAATAATCATAAATTCCAAAAAGTATCAATACAGGAGATGAATTTTTTTTCTTCATGGTTTCGTTTACCCTGATACCCTTTCTGGTAAATTTTGTTGTCTGGTTACGTGGTTTTCCTAAACTTGCTCCAATTGTGTTCCCCTACAGGTATTACTATAAGGGAAACATAATATGGAACCATGGATTCTAAAATCATGAAAAACAGTGTATAGGCCCATAATTCTTCCTAAAAATCAAAAAACACTTGAAACAACCCAAAACGAGATCCAATAAAAGGATACTAAAATAAGTGGGTCAAAACACCTCAATGAAAGTAATGGGTTGTTATAACCTCCCCGCCATTAGAATTTCTATTCCTAAAATGCGTATTCACTAAATAATATAATAATAAGACACATTAAGTACTCCCTTACTCATCTTATTAGGTAAACATTCCACAATATAGAAGAGAGACTCACCCAAATCATTAAATCATAAACATCACTAAGATAAACAAACCATGAACATCATAAGAATTAAAACCCTAGAAATGTTGAAGTAATTTCATAGTACTTCCCATAATTTAATGATTCATTAAAAAAGGTATATCAAATTAAAATAAAATCCCTTTGAACCAAATAATATACTTAGTACACTAACCAATAAATACTTCTATGGGATGACACCAAAAACATTAAAAGGAAGTAAATAAAAAATAACAAATGATTTCCATAATATACAACACTTTCATTACCCATCTGTGGTCAAACATCCATAATAAATTCGCATAGCTGATTGGGGTTTCTACCCTCGGAATGTAATTGATGGTAACTAAGAATTTTCAATAAAATCCACATCCCACATTAACCTCATAAAATCACACTCCAATAACTCTAGGTGTCTGGTCTATTAAGGAATCAGGTCATCATAATAAACCGAGTATATTTCCAAGGTATTTCTATTTTCGACTAGAAGGATCTAAAAAATCTTATTCAGTGCACAATAGGTCACTACACTATAATAATTACTCTCCAACTATCATGAAAAAACAAGAGGATACCAAATATTAATAATCAAACATAACAATATTCAACACCAACTATATGAAGAAACACATTGATGGAAACTGAATGGACTTTGAAGAAAAAATCCACAAGACATATCACAATTTCAAATCACATGATTACACTCCCTAATCAAGATCACAATGGACAACAAGGAACTAAAGTAATTTTAGAAGAAGAATATGCATTCAAAAGTGCTCATCCACATGGAACAACCACACATATCTCAATTATAAGAAATCATTATTACATCATCAATCCAAAAATAGTCCAAAAAAGACGCCAATATTTCTAAAATAATATGTATTGAAAAAACCCACAATGAGGAAAAACATTAGTAGTTTACACTTATATATCAAAAACAATAATCTATATCAACATCAACCAACATAGTTAGCTGAAAACTCCTCCACCAAGTGAAAAACATCCCTTTCAATCCTATGGTTGGGGACCAATTTTCTTGAAGAAGCTTCTTCCAAATAGTGAGGAGCTAATTAATCATGAGAAAAACATCCCTTTCATATTTCCCACATATAAAACCTTATAAGGTAACACAAACTACCATAGTGATTACAAACTCTTACAGCTTTCAAACAAAATCTCCTTAGATAACAAGGTACTCCACACGGAAAACACGTATCATGACACTTCATTCCCGAAGAATACTATCCTTATTCGACCATGAACGATCCATTCTTCCCATCATGCCATTTTATTAACTCTACTTCATTAGAAATTTCCCATTCAATAATGATCATATAAGAGTTCAAATATCCATCATGAATGGAGGTTACAATGTCTGTCTGAATACTTATTCCAAAAAAATGGCATTATTGAATTAATTATCATCTTTATTATGTAAAAACTACACCAAAATTGAGAATTATCTAGCATACTCTGAAACTGATCACTCATCGTGACCGTAACCCATGAACTGATAAACATTTTCTTTCTTTATTCAAATAAGATTCTACCACCGAATGAATATTGACTTGAAGAATTACCAATACATTATTCAACGGTCATGAGAGGAAATCACAACATCACACCACTCTTATATAGGTCCCTCAAACAAGGTGTTGATAGAAATGACCTCTACAGTATGAGGATTCTTTGTATAATAAGATATACCATCAACTTTATTGATCCATTTAAATTCCTTAATGAAATATCATTCACCATTATAAGAATGTGGATTCCCTATTGAGAAGACCGCAGTGGGTTCCAAATTATGTAAAGACTCATGTTCAACCACTATATTCAATGTTTGGTTAGATTCAACAATGATAGATGAAACTTTAGGAAAACATGAAGAACTACCATAAAGGCCTTACAATTGAAAAATATTATATATTTCTTGAATGAATTATCGGATAAATTTATGATCATCAAAAAACATATGGATATCAAATTAAGAATTATATAACACTCAAATAAAGTAAAATATATATATTAAACAATTTTTCAAGCCATTTTTATCAAATCAACATATACTTCGAATCACACAACACTTCCCAATTTATAACAAAAATATAGTTTTCATTATAAAAGTGAAATATTAGTAATAATTCATCACTGTTTCAAAAATCCTTTACCATCTTAGGAAAATTTTTAGATATTTTCAGTAATATTAATCCTATTTCCAATTTCCAAAACTATTACCATTTAATCCTATATAGTTCCAAATTTATTCTGAAAACATTGTTTTATTACATCACACAAGAGTCCTTGGAAATTAGTTTTCGGTACTAGTCATTTCATAAAACACACATTTTTTTAATTGAAAATATTTTTGAAAGAACTCAACAAAAATTATATTATGATTAAATTTGGTATAAACAAAGGATTTAGAACCAAAAAAATGAGGAAATTTTAAAAAACCCAACAAGAGCATGAAAAAAAACCCATTTTAACCCTTTAACTAACATCTCATGAGTGAATTCATTTTCAAATAAAAGAACATAGTGATAAGTTAGGTTCAAATTAGAACTACTCATAGATTTGTATAATTGGATAGTAATCCACACAATAACTACACAATAGTTTCATGTTTTACTTTTGTATCAGTTACATTGGTTTATCCTTGTTTACAGAATCATAACAGCATAGTGTGAATTTGGTTATCATTCAATTCAAACCCAAAACTCATAATAAATTCCCAAAATCTAACATAATATAATCAAAAATAAAATTATTATATATCTTTAGGAATCTAGTAACACGTAATAAAAATTTATGCCCCTAATTTCCCTGAAAACTCAAGTCATATAATGAGGAGGTGGTGATCATGCACCCATTCCCGAACAACCTATTAAGTCATAACACATCCGTAATCTCCATCCTTACGTGACTCACCCAAATAAAATTGGGAATTAAAGTATATTTAATTATTTTAGAGTAAATATCTCTTCTAATTCCATTTGTGATGAAAAAACCTATATTACCATCTATCATGATAACTGAGTCGATTCTCTCTAACCCAAAGGGTTTTCCCAATCTCTACAGGATGACGACTAAAACCTGGGCATATAAAAATAACTATTTGAAACAATTTCACCTACAAAATATAATAAAAAACAAATTACATCATTGAATAATTATCATATACATACACCTATGTAATCATATCAGGTATAAGGAGATGGTTCAAAACTAGAATTAACAAAGTTATGAAAAAAGCATCCCATAGTTGTCCAAGACCACCCACCAAGTACCATTCTCCCCATACATGGTCAAAAAAATCCTAGTTAACCAAACAATTTGATTATCACATGAGAACATACTATAAGAATAAGAGGGTTATAAATACTAAACGATAAAAGTAGTGTGTGAGCTACAAAGGCCAGTAAGATTCCACCAAAGAGTCTATGAAGTTACATCATAAGTTAAGTCAAATATCCTTAGATAGGTGTATAATAAATTGACTACAAATATTATCTTAAAAATATAATTTAATTTATTTCAAATTGATTTATATAACCATGTATATAAATCCTACCATTTGACCATTTAAAAAATATATATTTTTTTGGAAATATTTCAAAACATTTCACAAGCTAAATATAAATAATCATGAAAAATTGGAATATGAACATAATATCAAAATCTAAATAAGATCTAACACAATAGATTCAAGGTGCATAATAACAATAAATATATAAATCAAGGGAAGTAATCAATCAATTAAATAAACTCTAACTCCATGTAGTGACAAATAATGTTGTCATGTATCAAATATCAAGTATATTTATTTCATGGTTACAGCCTTGGTATAAAATTTATTCCATAATAGACTATCCAATTAATAATCATCATGAATAATCATTTAACTTACATCTAATCTCATGGGTCTCAAGAAAACCAATTCCATTCACACCTATTGTCCTTTCTAAACATCAATATGCTGAACCTTTCATGTTTTATAAGGATCCACTAGACGGGTTATGAGTATTCTAGTGAATCATATATATATTCCATCCTAATTAACTATCTATTCTCTCATGACTACCCAAAATATGTGACTGAGATAATCAAATTATGAGGATCTCAATGGTGATCATTATCAATATCAATTATGGGTGCATTCCCATAACATTTTAATAATAGGAATGTTCCCTCAAATCACATCTCACTCTCACCCCCCATCTCCCTAAAATTAAATAACCCATTCTTTAAAAACCATTAATTGAATGTACATAAATCAAGAAAATTTAAATAAGTAATTATTAAAAGAGTGTATCATTAGAGAGTACCATTCGGGCTATCAAACACCATCAATTAAATTAAAAAAAATCTATTATTAAACTTTTAAAAAGGGTAAACATTATCACATACTATAAAATTCATCATCATAATTTGTAACAACCTGATTCTTATTCTATAGGTATTAGATTCTTATTTTCCTTTTTCCTTAAGTGTTTTTCAGAAAACAAGGGAAATGTGGGAAAATCCAAAATTTATGGGTACATGCCGTGTACTTTTGTTCACACATCGTGTACTTTGGTCGTGTGAGATGACAATATAGGGAGTATAGGCTTTTTGGTGATTAAGGGTGTAAAAACTAACTACACACCATGTACTTAGTAATACACATCATGTGATTAATCGATAGTTGAACAGTAAGGTTGTGGAAGTAGCCACTAGAGGAATGATAGTGCACGCCATGTACTTAGTAATACACACCGTGTAATTAAGTTGGCAGATGAACAGTGTGGTCATGGAGGGTAGTTGTTAAAAAATATTTAAATGGAAATTACATGCCATGTACTTGAGAGTACATGCAGTGTTGTTATGTTTTTTCATTAAAAATAGGCAGTAGCCTCCTCATTCGGAAGAGGAGGCTGAGGACTCAGCAGGAGTTGCGGGAGAGGAGTCTGAGATTTGGAGGAGCACCTAATCGCTCACTAAGACTCTGATTCTTCTGTTGTCGATCTCGTTTGAACTTCATGGGTAAGGTCTTATCTCTCCTTGAGTGTCTCTTTCCTATTCTTTCTCTAAGGGAAGTTATTTAGGTTTGAACGGGTAACTATTAATCTCAGATAAATGTTGTTATTGGTCGTTTCAAGAGGTTCCTTTCATGTATATCGATTAGAGGATATCGAGGTAGGTGGTCTGGTGTTTAATTCCAACTGTTGAGTTGACTTTGTGTACCATTGTGCCATGCGCCCATGTTTGGGGTGTCGTATGGCTGAGACATTGTCTGTTGAGATGCCTATAATTTCATAGATAATCTAATCAATAAGTATAAACTACTGTTTTAGATCATAGAATTGATCTAGGGCCACCCCGAGGGTGTGTTTCCCTTATTTAGTCATTTGTCCTGGATACCCATGGGTATTCCATGATTATACCATGTTTTGAGTTTTTATTTAGAGTAAACATATATAAATTTCTTTCTTATGCATTGGGATCAGCCAGGTTACGTTATTCTCGTATGGAATGCCTGAGTGGAGTGTTTTGTTTAGCCTTGGGGAAATGTTTTAGATAACCTGAGAGCAACATTTCTTATGCATATGGGCAGTAGCTTATATGCCTGAGGGTGGTATCTCATTTACCTGAGGGAAATATTTGTTTTTCCTGTGGGTAGTCACCTAAGGGTTTCTTTTCGGCTTTCCTAAGGTTAAGGACATGCATGTCTGAGGACAATGTTTACTTTGAAGATAACCTCTTGTGGTTTCTATTATGGCACTGGTATAAGAGATTTTTAGTTGAGGTCGAGTCCTGGAAAACTCAGAATTCAATAATATTTAATTGTTAAATAATTATTACAATGGAAATGTAACTGGTAGGAATGGTTACATTTGAGTACTTCCTAGTTTCTTTCATTTCATTATTGCACACAACTATTGCTCTTTTTCACTAACAGTTGGGCATGAGCCTTTGGTGGTTTCCTACTGGGATTTATTTCTGACACCCTATTTGGGTCATGTCTTGGGCCCAAACAGATTATATTGTTGTAGGCGTCGATAAGGGAAAGGGTCCCTACATAGGTACATGATTCCTGTAGAGGATTAGGAGAGCATGGGACCGAGCTTAGGCTTACAATGCTATTGATTTTCTAGTGCACTACTTGGTTTTGTTTTTCTGTACGTTATACTTTCTATTTTATTGTATCAGATTGCCTTGTATCCTGTTTTGGCTGCTTCATTAGAATTAGCGACATGTTGCGTCATCATATATATGATTGTTCGTTTCTTTTACTTCTGTTTCTTTATCCATTTCAGGTATATGTTTTTTACTGCTTCATGTTTCGTATGTTTATATTTTTCTGTTGTGCTATACTTTAAAAATTGAGTTCATAGTTTCCCCACTATCAATCCTTGGACTTTGCTACTAGTTGACATCCTCTGGAGTTTGGGAAAATATGCTTGAGGTCATGTGGACAACCATGTTCGGGGCACCCGTTGTGTGCCACCGAAATCTGGGACATTATAAAGTGGTATTAGAGGAATTCTTTTCTTGACTTACTGTTTAGAGCCTATATCCAGGGATAGGATGGAATTGGTACTTGTTAATAAGTTGTTCCTGGGATTAGCTAACCCGTGAATAGGTAAAATCCATTCTACCTCATTTAATTGCAATTTTTATGGTTTTTCAATTTTAAAGTTGATATGATTTTCACAGTTGGGTGATGCACTTGTGGTGTTCTATTTATATTTATATATATTTGGGTTTTATTTAGTTGAATCCTGATTATATGAAGGTATGCCATCTCATGCATCATTTAGGAACATTTTAAAATCACATGTCATGCATATTTCCATGACATATATGTGCATTATAAATTTCATGTCGTTGTGATATATGTTGTATTAAAAAATTCATGTTGTTGTGATAGATACCTTGATAGATATACCTATTGTTGATAGGGTATTAGTACATGTAACAGTTGGTTTTATGGATTCTAAACCTTTGATATTGAGTAGTATAAGATCTCTTGGACAGAAATTTGGTGGATCATGATCCAGCCTTTTATTGAGTTGTGTACTATAATGTGAAAGGATGGGTGCTAAACATTGGTTCGCGGGGTGTATGGGCCCCCACAGATCGGAATTTGGCATACCGACACTTGAATTTAAGGAAATGGGTCTACGAAGTAGTTTTGAGGCTTACTGTCTAGAAGAACCCAGAATACACGCCGTGTAATTTTTACTACAAGTCGTGTGTTCTTCATTTCCGGAAGAAAAGAAAAAAAATTAAGTACACGCCCTATATTTATATGTACACGTCGTGTATTATAAGGTAGTGTAACCCACTATGTGAGAGGGAACACGGGTCTTCCAGATTTTACAGAGGAACAAGCTGGGTACCTGTTGTACATTCCATGTCATCGTGACCCTATGTCTACCCATGTGACTAAAAACACAGATGGAGAAATCATAGCTTATACACTCCATGTAAATTATGATCACTCCATGTAGTGTAATCTTGGGATCCATCCGTGTAGCTAACAACATGGGTCGGTGTTATATTTTCAAGTACATGTTGTGTCCATATGGAACATGTCATTTAGTGTGAGCCGTGTCTCTAGTCATTTCACGAAAAACATGGGTCTATGAAGCTTGTCTCATACACGTTGTGTACCTGTTGGACACTCCATGTGGTCTTGACCGGTGAGAGACTCTGTGGACTTAGCCGTGTGGCTGGGGAAACAGTGTGTTTTACACGCCGTGTGGGGGTGTAACATGTTGTGTAACCTTATTCTAATGGGATCCATGTGACTTATCCATGTAGAGGGACTCAAGCAGGGGAAGAAAATTCAAGTACCCACTGTGTGTAAGGACAACACGTTGGGTGTTTGGGATGTTACACGACCAGTTCGAGTTGGAGTGCACGCCCATGTGAATGACTTAAGGGAACATGTCGTGTAGTTATTATAAACACCATGTAGTCTTTTTTTGTAAAACATGTATGTTTTCTATCTCATGTTCCCTTTTTATGTTTCCAGTTCTTAGTCCTTGATGATCTTAATCTAAGGTGTGTGTTTGGCCTTGTAGATTCATGCCACTGAGACGACCTCGAGTCACTCACCAAGAGAGTGGCGACGATTATACTCCAGATATTTTAGCCCATGGACTACCAATGGATCCTCCATCAGTGCCAGATGTGGCGCCAGAAATTATACAGAATGTAAGCGCAGATGCAAAATTCAGATAAGGCTTCATGCGGTTCATGAATACCTTCCAGGGAGCACCGTCGGTTGCTACATCTATGTAAGATCTAACATGTATATTCCAGAAGTATTATCCGCCTACGTTTTCAGGGGATGGTGGACCACAGGCTGTGGATTCATGGGTGTATTCTATGCAGACGATCTTCGATCATTTGGAGATTCCTCCTAGGAGTAGGGTCAGTCTCTCTACTAACATGCTACATGATTCCTCCAAGAGATAGTGGGATGTTACCACCCTGACTGAGAATCAGCGAGATATGGAATGGAATGATTTTAAGGCAGTCTTCTATGACTTTTCCATTCCAAAGACGTTATGGGAAGATCGAGCTCTAGAGTTCTTGAATCTACAGCAGGGTGTCATGTCTGTGATGGACTATTTTTCCCACTTCACTGAGATACATAATTTTTCCCCAGTTCTGGTGGGTGATGAGACGTTGAGGGATAGAAGATTTGAGGATGGTCTTTGATATGACATTCGAGCACTGTTGAATGTTTTTAGGTTGCTATAGTGCATGATAATATGAACCAGGCATTGATTACTGAGCGGAACCTACAGAAGCTAGTAGTGCAGACCAGGGCGGTTCGGCACCGGTCTCTAGTACTATTTATATAGGCTATAGGAAGAGGTAGATGTATTTCTCTCACGGTGGCAGTGGTAGCCAGAAGAATTCTTCAGGTGGCCTAGTAATGGGCTACCATTGTGGTAAAGAGGGGCACTAGAGACCTCAGGGTCCACATGACCTAGTGGAGTGTCAAACTTGAGGTAGGATGGGTCATCTTCAACATTTTTGTATGGTGTTTCCACTAGTGACTATTGAGAGGGGTTCTGTGAGGACTCCATGTGCAGGAGTAGGGCCAGCAGCTTCTTACTAGTTAGGTAATTGGAATACATCAGGAAGTTCCAGCAGAGGTGGGGGTCGTGGCTGTTGTAGCCAGACACAAGGATCTTATAGACAACAGGGTGGGTCGGCTCAGGGTTTCGAGGCTGTGTCACAGGTCCACAGCATTTGGCAGACATATGTAGTGCTAAAAACCCAACAAGATAAGGATCTCGGACTTTCCACTATCTGAGGTACTATTCTAGTTGCTTCTGTTTTATCTTCTGTACTTTTCGATACTCGTTACACACATAGCTTTATATCAGTTAACATTGTGGAGAGCCTTGGGATCTGTGATTATTCTTCTTCTGATATCATGATGCTAAACACTCCATTTGGAATTAGAATGGCAGGTGTGCATTAGTGAAATGAATTCCCCATAGAGGTTTGTGGGTGTCACTTTCTATAAGACCTCTATGTATTAAAGATGATAGTCGATGATGTCATTATCAGGATGGATTAGTTGGTACCCATTCGATCCTTTTTAGATTGATATCTTCTTAGGGTGAGTTTCACATCACTAGAGGGTGGAGAGTTTCACAAAAATGGTGAATGGGATTTCCAAGCGAGCAGAGCTGGACCCGAGCATTGTGGGAGAGGTGGAGGGATAGCCCAGATTATGAGTTTATATTTGGATGGCCAAGGAATGTGTCAGAAAGATTTCTCACCAGTGGTAAATCGTTTCAGGGATGTATTACTGAATTAATTTTCAGGTCTACCTTCAGAATGAGAGGTGGATTTCTCTATTGATCTTGTGCCTTGAGTGACACCGGTGTACATTCCTCCCTATAGGATGGATACGCCAGAATTACAGGATCTCAAGAAGTAGTTAAATAAGTTACATGCCAAGGGTTTCATTCGACCCAGTGAGTCTCCCTGGGGTTCGCTGATCCTTTTTTCTATGAAGGAAAATGGTACCCTCATACTCTGCATGGATTATCGGAAATTGAAACAGTTGACGGTTAACAATCAATATCCCTTTCTGAGGATTTATGATCTTTTTGATCAACTTCGAGGATCACAAGTGTTCTTGAGGGTTGAATAGAGATCCAGATAACATCAATTGTGCATTAGACCATTATACATACCACTTATACCCTTCCAGAGATAATATGGTCTATAAAAGTACTTGGCCATGCCGTTTGTACTCACAAACAGGCCAACAGTTTTCCTATCTTTAATGAATTTAGTGTTCCATCCATACATGGATTCTTTATTGGTGGTCTTCGTGGACGATATCTTGTTGTACTCTCACACTTGACACGACCATGACACCCATCTTGAGATTGTACTGAGTACACAGTGAGAGTATTAGTTATATGATAAGCTCTCAAAGTACCACTTTTGGATGGACCATATTCACTTCTTGAGTCATATTATCTCAGAGGCAGGAGTTGTGGTAGACACAAAGAAAGTGATAGTAGTAGTTTCCAGGGAACATCCTAAGAATGTGTTTAAATATAGGGTTTCAGGGGGCTATCTGGTTACAACATGTGCTTTATACAGGACTTCTCCTACTTAGTAGTGCCTTTGACAGGTTTGACTAAGATGGGTATGAAGTTCATTTGGTCAGAGGCTTTCGAGACATCCTTTCAAGAGCTCAAGGGAAGGTTTATATCAGCACCAATAATGATACATCCAGATAAGGGGAATATCTATACAGTTTACTTTGATGAATCAAGTATTGGGTTGGGAGAAGTGTTGAAGCAGTGTGATCGAGTAGTTGTGTACGGGTCTCGGGAGTTGTGTCCACATGAGAGTAATTACTTAATACATGATCTTGAGTTGGAAGCAGCTGTTCATGTGTTACGCTTTTGGATACATTATCACTTTGGAGAATATTTTTTGGTGTTTACGGGCCACAAAAGTCATAAATTCTTCTTTACCCAGCATGACTTGAATTTGAGACAGCGAAGTTGGGTTGAATACCTTCAGTCCTTCGACTTTGAGAATTATTATACTCCTGGTAAGGGTAACGCAGTAGTTGATGCACTGAGTAGGAGGACATAGATACAGGTAGTAGAGAAGGCCATTGGTGAGTGGAAGATTATGGATTTGTTCTCTGAAATGCATTTTGAGGTGCACAATAATCAGGGCTGAACATATCTTTCATCCTTAGTTGTGACTTTTATCATCATGGATAGAGTGACGATTAGAAAGCTATCAGATTAAGAAGGCCTACTTCTATAGGAGTCATTGGAAAGTGGGGACCCTCCTCCTGGTAGGATGATGGGAAATGATGAGGTATTGTGTATCCATGGATGAGTGTGGGTTCCAGAGCATATACACGGGGAGTTTATGCGGGAATTTTGTGCTTCAGCTTTGGAAATTCATCTTAGAGTTACCAAAATGTACCGTGATTTGAGACGTCAGTAATGGTGGCCAGGTATGAAAGGAGAGTTAGCTGGTTTTGTTGCAAGATGTTCCACCTGTAAGCAGGTGAAGGCGGAGCATCCTAGGCTAGCCGAACTATTACAAAAGTTACCGATTCTGGAGTGGAAATGGGATGATGTTGTGACGGACTTTGTGACAAGGTTTTCGAGGTCAGTACGAGGAAATTATGGCATATGGTTCATTGTCTACAGATTTACAATGGAAGCTCACTTTTTTACGATCAAGGAGACCTTTTATATTGACGAGCTTTGGATTTTTTATATCTGAGAGGTAGTACATCTTCATCGGGTCCCTTGTTCTATAGTTTCATATAGGGATGCCCGTTTTATATATCATTTCTGGTAGAGTTTCCAGAGGTCCCTAGCTACACAGGTGATTCTAAGCATTTCTCACCACCCATAGACCGATTACTGGTTAGAGTATACAATATAGGTTCTTGAGGACATTCTACAAGCATGCGTCCTTTATTTTGGGGGCTCTTGGGAGAAGCACATACCCCTGGTCGAGTTTTCCAACAATAATAGTTTTCATGGAAGATATTTAGATGGATCTTTATGAAAATTTATATGGTATTCCATGATGATCAACATTGTGATGGTTTGAGGCAGGTGATGCACCTTTACTGGGACCACATCTCATGCATGAGACTTTAGGACAGGTCCAATTGATTTTAAAGTAGATGGCTACGACACAGTCTCATCAGAAATCTTTTGCTGATCGTCGTAGACAACCCTTGGATTTCATGGTTGGGGATCAGGTTTTCTTTATTGTTTCACCGAAGTTGGGACACATACAGATCATGATACAGGGTATAATTTCACCAAGGAATATAGGGCCATTTGAGATTCTAGAGAGACTCGAGCCAGTTGCCTATCAGTTGCAGTTACTAAAGAGGTATCGATCCATGCACGATGTCTTCAACATATCTCAGATATGTCGTTATCACTCAAACCCATATCACGTTTTTCATCCTAAGGAGGCTGAACTTCAGTTTGATGCATCCCTTGAGAAGCATCTGATTCGTTTTGTTGATAGGATCACAGAGGTTCTCCAAGGTCAGTCAGTTCCTCTCGTACGAGTGATATTGCAGCATGGCCAAGTGCAGGACGAAACCTAGGTACGGGAGACCGACATACATGCTCAGTGGCTAGAATTGTTCTCATCTTTATCTTTACCACCCTTGGAAGGGCAATTCGGGGAAAAATTACTTTAAAGGGGGAGTTTGTAACAAAGATATTCTTATTCTTGTGGTATGGGTTTCTTATTTTCCTTTTTCCTTAAGTGTTTTTTGAGAAAATAAGGGAAATATAGGAAAAATCCCAAATTTATGGCTACACGCCATATAATTTTGTACAAAAGACATGTTCATTGGTCATGTGGGATGAGAATACAGGGCGTGTAGGCCTGTTGATGATTAAAGGTGTAAAAAATAACTACATGCCCTGTAGTTATTAATACACGTCGTGTGATCAGTTGGAAGGTGAACAATAAGGCGGTGTAATTAGCTGCCACAGGAATGATAGTACACGTTGTGTACTTAGTAATACACGCTATGTAATCAAATCGGAAAATGAACAATGAGGCGATGGAATGTAGCCGATAGAGGAACATGTTAAAAGTAATGTACACGACGTGTACTTGGGAGTACACACCGTGTAGTTATGTTTTTTGGTTAAAAATAGGTAGTAGCCTCATCATTCGGCAGAGAGGGAAAAGGACTCACCAAGAGCTGCGGGAGAGGAGGCTGTGATTTGTAGGAGCTCTCGATCGCTCACCGAGATTCTGATTCTTCCACTGTCTGTCTTGTTTGAGCCATGCGGGTAAGGTCTTTCCTCCCTTTGAGTCTCTCCGTCCAATCCTTTCCCTATGGGAAGTTATTTATGTTTGAACGGGTAATCATTCATCTGAGATCTATGTCATTATTGGTCATTTTGGGAGGCACCTTTCACATATATCGTTCAAAGGAGATCGAGGTAGGTGGTCTGGTGTTTAATTCCAACTGTCGAGTTGGCTTTGTGTACTATTGTGCCACGTGCCCATGTTTAGAGTGTTCTATAGATGAGACTTTGACTATTGAGATAACTAGAATTGCACAGGTAATCTAATGAATATGTATAAACAAGTTTTTTAGATCGTAGCTTTGATCTAGGGCCACCACGAGTTACTCTTTCCCTTATTTATCTGTTTGTCTAGGATACCTATGGGTATGCTGTGATTATAGCATATTTTGAGTTTTCTTGAGAGGAAACATATATAAATATCTTTCTTATGTGTTGGGATCATCTAGGTTACTTTCCTTTCCTATGGAATGCCTAAGGGTAGTGTTTTTTTTAGCCATAAGGAAATGTTTTGTTTAATCTAAGGGAAACATTTCTTATGAATGTGGGTAGTAGATTATGTGCCTAAGGGCGGTATCTCTTATACTTGAGGGTAATATTTTTTATGCCTGAGGGTAGTCAGCTGAGGGTTTCGTTTCTACTTACCTGAGGGTAAAGACTTGCATGTCTATGGACAATGTTTACTTTGAAGATAGCCTATTCTGGTTTCAGTTGTGGTGCTGGTATAGTAGATTGTAGGTCAAGGACGAGTCTTGGAAAACTCATAATTCAATAATATTGAATTATTAAATAATTGTTAGAATGGAAATCTAACTGGTAGGAATGGGTACTTTTGAGTACGTCCTAGTTTTCTGCATTTCATTGTTCCACACTACTATTGCACTTTTTCACTAATAGTTGGGCATGAGCCATTGGTGGTTGCCTACTGGAATTTATTTCTCACACCCTGTTTGGGTCCTGTCTTGGGCCTAAACAGGTTATATTTTTGTAGGTGTCGACAAGGTAAAGGGTCCCTACATAGGTAGATGATTCTTGTAGTGGAGTAGGAGAGCATAGGACTGAGCTTAGGCTTGCGATGCTTGTCAAGTTTTTGTTGCACTACTTGGTTTTGTTTTTTTGTGCATTGTACTTTGTGTTGTATTGTATCAGATTGCCTTATATCCTATTTTGGCTGCTTCTTTAGAATTAGAGACATGTTGAATCATCATATATATGACTTTTGGTTTCTATTAATTCAGTTTCGTTGTCCATTTCTGGTATATGTATTTACTAATTCCTCTTTTGTATGTTTATATTTTTCCGTTGTGTTATACTTTGAAAAATGAGGTCATAGTTTCCCCACTATCAATACTTGGCCTTCGCTACTAGTTGACATCCTCTGGTGTTTGGGGGAAATACGCTTGAGTTCATGTGGCCAACCAGGTTTGGAGCACCCATTGTGTGGAACCCAAATCTGGGACATTACAAAATTCAATATAACCCATTAGAAAAATACTATCATTAAAAACATCCAAAATTTATTTAGGGTATTTTCACAATAAAAAATTTGTTTTGGTTGTTCCAAAACATGGTCATAGAAACTATATTCTATGTAAGTGAATCAATCATTTAAAATAGCCCTATATTGCATATTTAAAAAAAGATAGAAATCATTCAGTGAGGGATCTTTGAAATTTCATAAAAATAATCTTTTGAAACCATTTAGAAACATGAAATCATCAAACTCCTTTCATTAAAATCAATTAATTAACTTTTATAAAAAAAACCCAGGGAAAAAGCCTTCACTTTAACCAAACCATCCTTTAAAATTTGTTTTAAAATAAATCCAAAAAACAAGGAATTAATCAATTCACAAAAATATGAGATAGTCCAAGATTAAGGATATTCAATTCCTTCAATTTTCAATTAAATGAAAATAATGTCAATGAAATTTTCACAAGGAATTTTAAGGAAAACATTCATAAATGATGTTTTAAAATTTAATAAACCCATATATCTATTTTAAAATAAAAATGAATTTCAAAATGAAAGAAAAGAATATTAAATCATACTTGGATAATCCGGAATATAACTTTAACGGATTCGAGATGTGTTAGCACTTATAGAGAACACCAAATCATAGAAATGGATCCTGATATAGGTGGGATAAGATCTTAAATTCAAATTCTAAATCAATAATTCATGTAACAAAAAAACACAATGCCAACATAACATTTTGGAAGTAAGAATAAAAATTTGTGGATAGATCAATGACCGCTAACAGTATAACACACTAGAAGAGGATCACTATATCGATCGAAACATTTATACACTATGAAATGTGGTTTGGAGTGACAAAACACCTCTAGAGGACTCCCAAACACTGAAGGATCAAATTAGGTCCAAATAGATGGAAATTAGAGTTATTTAGGGCTGTTGGGATTTTAATTTCAAATTTTTATGGCATTAAAATACTGTATAATGGTTTCATGGGTAAGGTTGCATGGTTAGTAGTAATCGTACACCTAACTATGATCCCCAAATTGAACAAAAATAAGAGATTAATTTTTTAACTGAGTCTATTATTTTTATCCATTAATTAAATACACATTCCTTTCTAGGAAGGATGAATGGTTTTGTAATATATATTTTTCTTATTTTGTCCTACCATGTTCACCTACGCTGTCTACTAGAATGGATTCTTGGTTTGGATACATAGTTTGTTAAACCATGTTACAACCATGGACTAGCACAGAAACCATCCAAAAACTCTAAAAACATATGAAACAACCTAGTAAGAGATCCAAAAAGGATAATCTAATTAATGGGTCAAAACACCTAATATATTTTAATGAGATTTTATGGTTGTTTTTTGTCATATATCATTCATTTTCTAATGAAAGTATTTAAATTCCATAATAGATTGTGCTCCATCATGTGTGATGGCTCTAGATTCAAACAAATTACTTGATCTACACAAAATTAAATGATTTCTTCGTTAAATTATCATACATTAAATGAAACAAATTTATCATTTGGAGTCAATTTCTATTATAGAAATGATTCCCTTTACACCATTCATATTGGTCTGTGTCTTGTCTCTATAATTAATATATAAATTTCTATAATTCAATTAACAAAAAAAACCTATTTTTATCCCAAATTTGATCAAATGTTATTATCATAAACTCATTAATTTGATTATAAGATGAATAATAGCTCTCATATCATATCATCACCCTTAATAGATAATCCTTAGCTCAGTTACATAGTTTCAATTTGTGTCGAGTATGACACCACTATAAAAGAGCTTGATATGTTCTAAAATCCATGAAAACAAGCAACTCAACATTAAAATATAATCAAAAACCATGTGTGAATCCAAAATCAACAATGCGGCTACATCATTGTGGGATCATGACCTTCCCACCCACATCTTTGTAAAGAAAAACTAGAAAAAAAATATTTCCAATCATCAAATATAAATCAGAAAAAAAAAAGTAATCATCATTTGACACAGACCGCCATCAGTGCCACTTTGGGATAATTTATTATGAGCTCAAAATCATCTTCATTAATAGTGAAGTATCAACTAAACATCACATCATCCTAGAAAAACATTAAAACGGAATATATCTTGAATTATCCATGAAAAAATATCAAACTGAAATTCTATACTACATCATCACGACTTCATTACGGAACTGACATTAGTTGGGGTAGATATACCTTCAATTATGTTGGTGGTGTATATATTTAATTTTGGTGGTCCCTTTTTGTAAATGAAGATTTTATTCAATAAATTTCAAGGATAATCATCTTTGATATCTTGACCGTAACTTGGAATGTTCCTCCAAATAAAATTAAAGGTCGTATTTATCTTCTCGATTCATGGTTCTTCATGGAAACTCATCATCATCAAGCTCGGTGAATCGGAATAATCCATAACATAATCTTCATCCAAGCATGGGTTTGATTCTTCTTCACTTAGGTTCATATTTGTTTGTATGAGTAGTCTCCCTAAAATTGACCATCTCAAAAAGTGCTTGACCTCCCTCGAAAAGCCTTCAACTAAAATATTCCAGGATTCTATTCTTCTATAGATACTTCTCGGTTTTTAAATTCGCCAACATGAGGGATGAAACCAGTTTGATGATTTAGGTACATGGTGGATACTCCCAATGTGCTAAGTGTATGTTGTTAAATTTGGATTTGTAGCTAGAAAATGGAATTTAGTTATGTAGTCTACTAAAAATAAGCTACATGGTAAGGATTATAGGAAATATTTACATAGCTACTTTGAAAATTTGTTATATTGTTAGAACATAGAAATTAATCCACGAATAAGATAAAAATTGATTTGTAAATTAATTTTATAAAAAAATTATAAAATAAATAAAATTAATACAAGAATCATATTTTTTTATATAATAATACAAGTCTAAAAATTAAAATCATTTCTCATACAATAATTTTTGTATTATTTAATTGTAAAAATATAACAACATAAATAAAATGAAAGAAATCATATATAATTTAATGTTATAAATTATTAATTTTTAAAAAAAATAGATTAAAAGTAACAAAAATATAATTTAACAAATAGATTATTACCAAAAATAACAAAGGATAAATATTTAAATACACAAATCAAAAATATATAAATTAAACATGGGAAAGATAAAAAACAAAAATTTAACAATTGGAAAAAAGTATATGTTAATAAATTATTCTGATAATTAAAAATTGATTGTTTACACATTGAAAAAAACTTATTATTATTCATTTCATTAATTTAATAAATAAAAAGCAATTGACCATAAATAAAAAAATTCTGATATATTGATTAGTTTAGACATACAAATAAATAATTTATTTAAAAAACTATGAAGAAAAATACAGGAAATAAATGCCACATCAAATTTCCAAACACAAAAGATGGTTCTTTTCTTCATGGAATCCTTTAGTCACATTCACTAGTATAAAATTAATACTTAATAAAAATGATAAAATACCACAAATACTTTTTTCCCTCATTTATCCTCATAACAAGTAAATAAGAATACCCTCTTGAATAAAAAAAATTCAATACAAAATCAAATGCTTTTCACCAAAAATAATTTAAATTTCAAAAAATATTTATAAAAATTTGACAAACCTAATTTTTGCATGGAACTAATATTACAAAACTTCTCTTTACCACTACTTGAACATACATACACTGAAAGTTCAAAATAAATTTAAAAATAATTATTGAAATGAATTTATGAGGGTCACTGGAACGATCAAAAATAATTTTTCCACATAATAAATAATCACTACATGAACTTGTGATACCCACTTGTTACATATCAAAAAATAAATAACACATTATTTGATTATCAATATAGACGTATATTAACATTTAATTTTCATCAATGTTTCTCATAGATGTTATAAAATAAACAAGAAAACAAAATTTTGGGAACACCTATGTCTCAAAATTGTTAGTAACAACCAAAATATATTACAAGAAAACTAAACGTACATTTTCTCATTTAAAAATCAATTTCCCATAATTTATTGCACCTCTAAAAAAAGTAGTATATTTTTGAACAAATAGAAGAATTAATGTAATAGAATTTAATACTCCCGATATCATATGATTTAATAGTTGAATGTTTCTAATTCCTATCATTTTTTATTTTAAAAAAGATCCCCTATTTTACTCAATTTTATAATCACAACCTTCTTCCCTCTTTCCCCTATATAACTCCCAGTCCTAAATTCATATATTATTTTATAGGATTTCCCCAACTCCCGCACTCGACCCTAGTGTTCATAGAACCCTTATCCCTTTTAAATCTGAATTTGGTTTATTTATTTAGGAACTATTTTCATTCAATTGATTCTTTTTATCTGTTTTTTTAAAATCAGGGGATTTATAGGAACATTAAACTGTGGGACATTGTGATAACTGGCACATCATGAATAATTTTTCATTGGAGGTTAACATAATCTAAGATGGATCTAATGCTATATAAATCAGTTAAGTATTTAATTAATATCTTTTAAGATGGAGTTAATATTTTCACATAAAGGGAGATGTTATGACCATGGAAATATGGTATAGTTTTCTAGAAATTCTTTTTTCTATCTATAATTATTCAATCATAAGAATGCTATGAAATATAGTTGGATGATTTTTGTTCTCTAATAGGAGAAAAACATCTTATTTACACCATATCTCCTTATGATTTTTTTTGTGTTTGGTGTTTCAAATCATTTAGTGGTATATGTGTGGATTTTAGAAAGGGTAGATTTTTCATACAAGAAATTGGTTCTCCTTTTGAATTAGGAGGATTTTTTTCTTGTAAATGATAGAGTGACTTGATTTCAGTCTGTAGATGTGGTAAAATGAACTAGTATGGGGTCTCAAAATCCATCATTTACCAAAATATTAGTGATGGAATGTGTAGAATAGGACATTGATAAATTGTTATGTCCCATGCTTCTATGGTAGGAATGAAGAAACAAACCAAGAATGATTATACTTTTTTAGTGTTATGGATGATTTAGGAGAATCTATATTAAAGTACTATTATCCTAAAGCTGTAATATTATATGGAAGTAGTGAGAAATAGAAATGGAATTCCCTCTAAGAAGCTACAGTAAGTGAAAAATAAGGAATCCCATGAAATCCCAAGGTAGGATTCCTTTGACTACTAAGTAGGATTGGGTGAATGTGGATAATAGTCCAAGACCCTAGAGGATCTTCTTATCTCTAATGTTTGGTATTACATTTGTAGGACTAGGAGACAATTTCTTGGTTCAGGAACATGGATAAAGGAAAATGTATTTTAATAAGAAAAAAAAGAACAGAATGCACATACGTCATCAACAAAGCACCCTTACTGGAGGAGAATAATTATGAAGTATAATGTTCCACTAAGGAAGATCCTGGTAATGATATAGTCATCAGACCATCAGTGGAATATGGAGAAGGATTAAAAGTTAGTGGACATCATGTCCCAAAGAGGAAAAGGGATAGAAGGAAATTCATGGATTAGGGGGATACATTATTCATAAGGGAAATAAATATAAAGATAAAAGGGCTACTCTCACAAACCAAAACTGATAGAGACAATGTCTATTAAAACGCCTTGGTCCATTAAGGTGACTGAATTAAAAACAACTCTAGATGATGACATTGAAAAGAAGGATATAACATCTCGTGATAAAAATTAAATGTAATTATATGATAATTAATTTGAATAAGGTAAATTATGTGACAATATTAATATTATAGATCATGTGAAATAAGTATTGGTGTTTTTCTATATCATGATAGCATTCCCGAACTCAAAATGCATGGGGGAAACAAAAGGATTACTGTATTAAGAATTATATTTTTCTTAGGGTATGAATATGGTTGGTGGAAACAATGAATCGAATAATAGTAATTTCTTGGATCCCATCCTAAACACTATGGAAGACATTCTTGAGGAGGTTTTCCCTATCAATAAGTAAAAAAGATGATGTTGATAGAATGTATGAGATATAGATTAGAGTTCATACTATTGAGGATAAATTCTTCTTGATCACAAAACAATGTCAAATATTATCAAAAGTATTCAATAAATGGAAGATAAATATTGAGGAGAATATTTAAAATTTAGAAAAAGTTTCCTATCACATTGAAGATATTATTAGAGATGAACTGAAATCATAGGTAACACCAATACAATAGATTTATATGCGGTGAATGATTGTAACGAATCAGTGTTTTATCAATGTAAAATCCTTTCTTATAATTATCTCATATAATCACATGAAATTACAACACAATGAAATACTATGAACTATGTGAATTTTAATCATAATATTGTCACTTCTATGATTTAAATTTTAAAAAATTAAAATACATAGTTGCAATTAGTAAGATATTGGGAGTCTGATGCAAAAAAATTATTTATTGGTGAATAAAAACCAAACCTTATGAATAATAACCTACCCTTATGAATAGTAATACGACCCTTATTAATTTTAAACCATCCAAAAGAATGGTAACCTCACCCTTTAATGTATAAATGAAAATTAGGCATCTTATAAGTGATAATATGATCATAGTGAAGTATTAGTATTTTTTTAAGTAATAAATATTTATTTACCATTATTTAATTAATTTAAAATAAAATGTATTTTCCTAAAAATATTTCATAAATTATGAATTGTATGTCTTCTCATTTTAAGATAATTTTATAAGACCTCATGTATTTTTTTGAATACATTATAAAATCAATTATAGTTTTAAAATCTGTATTTTTCAAGTAAATTGTGAATTTAATTAAATATTAAATTAATAATATTTAAAAAATTATTTTTTAAAAATGGTGTTCATTTTTGGATTCTAAAAATTGAAAAAATGTTACGGTTATTTTTTGGAATTTTTTTAAAATAATTGATTTTTTGATGAATAGTAAAATACAATAGTTTATGAATTAAGCTAAATACGTTATTTATAGTGTCATGGATGATTTTCTAAAAATGTAATACCACTGGTTCAAACTCACATGCACTTATTATCGTTTTTTCAGGTAATCTTCATTATTTCTGGTCTTGAGGGAAATTAATAAACTAAGGAATTAAATATTAAAAAAACCTCTTCTCTTCCACTATAAGTACCACCCATCCATACCTCTTCTCGTTACTCCTATAAAGCCTTATAACATGCCTAAATTCTAGCCAAATCTCTCCCTATTCTCATCCCCCCCGTTCAACATCCCTTAGTCTCTTCAAAAAACCAAATCCTCTCCCCTTAAGAGGCTCTCAAAGAAGATCAATTCGAGAGGTAAATTACACCGTTCAATTCTTTTACTTTCATTTAAATTTAATTTGTTTTTTTTCTATATTTACCTATCCTCATCCAACTATTATTAAAAATCTAGTAACATACATGTACTGGAATTTTGTTGTGATAATGGAATAATTTTTTACCATCTCTTTGTTATTCTTATTTTATACTAGTACTAAAGACGCCATCCAAGATGTGTTAATTTAACACATTCAAGGATGATGGGTTTTCAATTTCTATTACCATTTCAATTTGGGTCATGAAACAATTTTTATGGTTTAACCAGAATAATAAATATGTATTTTATCTTATGTGTCGTTCTATAATTCTTTTTGACACATTATGTAATATAATAATACAAAAAAATTAATTATGGGAAAAATCTCCAAATTAATCCAAGAGATTGTCATTTATGTTTTATATATTGATTCAAATTCTCTCCATGTAACCAAATAATATTTATAAACATTTAAAATTATGGATTTTCAAAAATAAATTACCACTCCATTTTTGGACAACCGTCCCCATTATACCCGATTCTCCATTCATGAAAATAAGTAAACTGATCGTAAACATCATGAAACCAAACGGAACAGAACAATGAAATTGAACCACTTAACCCATCAAAAAGGGAATTAATGAACAAAAAAAATTTAAAATAAATATTTTACATATAGAATAGGTTCAGGAATTATTAATTAATGAACATTATTTGATTATTCAGGCCATTAATATCATGTGGAGAACACCATTCGCCTTATGGTAAGGGATCCTCCTTATTTCACTTTTACTCAAGAATTTCCTCTATGTTATGACCTTTTATGTGTAATCCCTAATGATGGGATATTCTTTCACTAATCACTAATACTACCCTCATAAAGTATATCTGATAAGAAACTCATTTCTCTATCATTATTCCCTCTTAAGTAAACATGTTACCATGCCGATAATAAATACCAGATTCTACATGAACCTCCTTTGTTCCTTTGGGTTGTCTTGCCTTCCTTTTACAAAAATGAAGTTATGTTATATTTTTATGTGTATCTTCATGATTATAAGAAAATTTACAAAATTCATTTATCAATACCCTTTCATCATTCTCATTTAAGGTTCTACTAGTTTTTTATGTGATTCCCTCCTCAATACATCCCGATAAACAAACCTATTTTGAGGGAACTTCCACAATTATTACATGATTTCATGTGAAATAAATCTTGTATTTTATGGCACCATTATCATTATAAATTAATTATTTTATTTATTATTAAAATATTTTGGGTTCAATTCAGGTTCTATATAATTTATGGTTCCCTTTTCTATTTTAATGGCTCTATTGTATTTTCTTTAAAACCGCAAAAAAAGTTTTAATGATGAAATTTCTTAAATAATTTTCTTACATGTTGTCACTAATACCAAACTTAAAACACAATGATACATTAAAATTTTCACTTATTAATCTCCATGTATATTTTAGTTCCTTTTTTTCATGGACACTTTTATTATAGGCCCATTTTATATGCTTTATGACCAGATTGTGGTACCCAATTCTTTCCTTGGGTAACCCTTATATTTATGTAAAAAAATTTAAGCATGATTTTTTATGTGGAAAACATATTCATAAATATTTAATATTTGTGTGCCCAGATATCACTCTAATTCATTGGGTAATGTTGTATGATGGTCTTGGTTGTTAACCTTGACCTGTTTTACCATGTGCGAAGGTCTTGGCGGTTAGCCTTGGCTTGTGCTTCCATGTGAAATGGTCTTTGAGGTTATCATTGACTCAAGCTAAATTATTGTTTTATCTTTCTTCCACATTACTATGACTCCACGTATATATGATTCAGTTTTTATATGTCAGGATTCCTTATGTTATATTCCTTTTCATATCATCATATCAGGCCTTTTATCCTATCTAATAATTCTTTCTTTGTATTATTATTCCCTTACTTGGCTATTTATCTCATCCCTTTGTTCATATGTTCCCAAGGGTACCATATGTAGATGTTTGAGGATAATGGAAATTAGGAGACCAATTTTTAGATTAAATAGAAAAAAAAAATTATTTTATTCCATGTTTTCATTTTTATTTACCTATTCATCCAAGACACAATACTTTACTATCCTTGTATTCTACTATGTTGTATAATTATGCATAAAATCCATTAATGTTATATGTGAAAGGCTATGGTCTCTATAGTTGATATCAGAGGATGGTATAGTTATTTTTGGAGAATAAGAATAGATAACTTTTGTAATAACTCTATGGATGAGACTAAGTATAAGTAAACAACCCTACGTTTTGATAAGTATAGAGTAAGTGGTTTATCAAAAAAATACATCCATGTATGCATACAAGAAGGTAGAGGTGGATCTGGAACAAATGTATCAATGGGGAAAACTGGAAGCACCGCTTTGAGATAGACTCGAATGGGAACTAGTGAATGACAATTGTCCTTACAACACTCTTGGTTTGATACTCTTGGGTTATATTATTTAGTAAATTAGTGATCTTGGTACAAACCATTATTAAGGCAATGAAAAAAAACCATAAGAATATAAGTTATGAAATAGATCAAGGATAACCTATAATGAAGAATAGGGAATCAAAAGATAGGATATACTTATCCTTTACAAGTTTGTCTGCTTATGTTAAATGTTTTTTCTTTATACCCAATAGAAAAGTATTCAAGACCTCTAATTGTATAATCTTTTTATTAGTTAAGGGTAGGGAATAGAAGAACATGTGACAACAATCAATGAGATAGGGATTGTGATGATTTCCCTAATGATATGCTTGATATAATGGGAATGGGTGATCAAAACATTGTGAGAGTACATGATCATCTATCTCAAGTTATTAATAATAACATGAATCATGTGGAACACCCTCATCCTCCATGGAAATATAATGTTGTTGTTGAATACTTCATGCATCAATGGCCTCCCATGTTTAGTGTATCTTCTGATTGTGTCCTCAAAGAATAGTGTATTAACTCCATTTAAAATATATTATATGTCCTCTAGTTCTCATAAGAATAGACAGTTGTGCTGGCAGTAT
Organism: Viscum album; assembly: GCA_963277665.1. NCBI lineage: Eukaryota > Viridiplantae > Streptophyta > Magnoliopsida > Santalales > Viscaceae > Viscum > Viscum album. Next base: position 1,900,556,352 of record OY728145.1, read on the forward strand.
ACTGTATTTATGGAGAAGTTGATTAGTAGTGGAAACTAATCATGAATACGAAGCCACATGTGGAAGTTGATTCCAAGGATTTGGAGGAATTAAAGAGAATTTTTTTCAGTAAATATTTTTCCTCAAACCCTCTGTCTCAAATTGAAAAGAGATTTTCTTGGACTCATGTAGATGGAAGATGAGTCAGTCGCAGCTTATGAAGAAAACTTTACAAGGATTTCATGGTACACCTCAGGATTTATCATGAACACTAAAAGAAAGTTTGTGAGCTTTTTTAGAATACTAAAGCCGAGTCTACAAAAAACATTCGAGATTCCATACCTTGATAATTATGAGGAGATTGTATGTTGTTCCCTCAAGGTTGAAATGGAGATTAGAGACTCTCAGTGGTATTGTGGGCCTGGTAACAAGAAAATAAAAATGAAATCTAATGTGGGAAGTTCTGCAAATAAATTCCATGATGGAAATAATCCTGACCATCCCACCTGAAAAAATTGTGGGAAGAGGCATCTTGAAAATTGTCAAAAGGGAACCATGAATTTCTTCATATGTGGAATTTTTGGACATCTACCTAAAAACTATCATTAATATATGAAGAATCCCACAAATTTGGATGACGAATGTATGGTTTATATTAACACTCAGCCTGTAGTGTAGTGTTACAACTGCAAGGATCATGGTCATTATGTGAATAATTTCACTAAGCTAATGGTTGTTGGAGGAAATCAACAACAACCTCCAAGGAAACATGGAAGGGATTATTCTATAACTATTTCGGAGGTAGAGCCAGAAAATGATGTTGGTGAAAGATACACTAGTTATTCATTCAAGAATACTAAAGATAATATTTTATTCTAGTTCCACGCATTTTTTCATATCTTGAAAATTTAGTAGAATAATTCAAATACCAACTCAAAATTTCGAGGATAAGTTATCTATGTGAATAGAGAATGGGGAAATTTTTTCGTCCAAGGTTTATAACTAATTCCTAGTTAATTTTTTTGAAGTGATCCTCCCATAAAATCAAATAATACTTCCATTAGTATAGTTTGACCCTATATTTGGAATACATTGGATATCTTTATACAAATCCAACATCACATTTCATGAAAGGGGGGACACTCTTCACATCCCGAAGCATCCTCCAACAATCCAAATGTGTAAATAGAATGATGAATCTCACTTAGAATCATCATATCAATTGTGGTTGTTAATTTATTAAGAGTAGTTATATCGAGCTCAAATGATTGAGGTAAAGGAGAGAATCATTCTTGAAGACATACTCATCGTGAATAATTACACAAATGTATTCCCTAAAGATTTTTCTAGACTTCCTCCTGATGAAGAGGTTGATTTCTAAATTGAACTTATTCGTGGATCTATGCCTTTCTCAAACACAACTCATAGAATGGGAACCATATAGATGGAAGAGCTGAAGATGTACGTATAAGAGAATTAGGATAAGGGTTTTATACACCCGATTGATTCACCGTGGGATGTGAAAATCCTCTTCATACAGAATATAGATGGATAAATTAACCTATGCATTGATTATATTGAGCTCTATAAAATCATAATAAAGAACAAGTATCCCCATATACAGATAGATGACTTGTTCAATCAGATTCATGGGGCCAGTTATTTCTCTATGTTAGACCTTCTGTTAAGAAATCATAAATTAAAGGTTATGAAACAAGATATTCCCAAGACTAGATTTTGAATGAGGTATGGATACTATGAGTTCATAGTGATGACCTTCAGACTCACCAATGGTCTATAAATTCTTTGGTATTTAATGAAAATTCACATTAGACATTACCTCAAAAAATATTTTGTAGTATTTATAGAGATATTATGATATAATCAGTGAGAATGAAATAACATGAAGAGAATTTGAATACATTGTTAAAGAATTTGTGAAGGGGGAAACTGTATGAAAAGTATATTAAATATGAGTACTGGATAGAGGAAGTATCATTCTGGGGGAAGGTTATCACTGTCAAAGGGATATCTGTGAACCCTTCCAAGAAAAAGGTGTAAAGACCCATAAAATTCAAGGAAATTTTTTTTCTTAATTTTCGTTGGAATTTTACAAGAACGCAGTTTCTGACGGAACCTGATTCCGCAGCCCGGTGTGCCCGGAATCATTTTCCGAAGTTTAGCTCGGGTACGTTCAATGAACGAACGAGCGGGTTTTTCTAACTTTTGAACCGATACTCGGAATCTAATTCCGAGGGCACCGATGGAATTGCAGCGCCGGTATTTGCTTAGAAACGCCTTTTTTGGAGTTGCGTTTTTTTGGGTGTGGTTTTTAATTTTTGGGGTTAAGTTAAGAAATAAAATAAAGTGGTGCGACAACTTTATTTTATTTCACTTAAAACCCACTTAAATCCTCTTAAGCAAGGTTAAGCAGATAAGGTGGGACCCACGATATCCTACCCACTTGGTAGGATGTTTGAGAGGTGGGGCCCGCATGAGCCCCACCGTTTCTTTCCCTCTAAGTAACGCACCCACGAAAACCTCTTTTAAATGAAATTCAACCGATGCGTTTTTCTTAAATTCTAAACGCCCCTATTAATTGGGCAGTTAAGTCGTTACCATTAATTCATCGAATTAATGGTTCATTTCTTAACTTTTTTTTCGTTTGGTGGAATAAGAATAAAATAAGAACAAAACATGTGGGTGGCTTGTTGAGAGGATTTGGAGAAACTCTAAGTTCTTCATCCTCCTCCATGAAGAACGTGAAGAATGCGAAGAATGCCGAACCCACGGAGATCAACGACGTGACACCGTGTATCGCGACACTGATGATCCTCCTTCCACGACGTTTCTTCCGTGACGATCCTTCCCCGCGAAAATCTTCGATCATCAACCGATTGAGGTAGGGGATTACGGATCTTTTAATTTACTTTGTGGATTTTATCCTCAACATGGGTTTAATTGGTATCATTAAATCTGTGTGTTTTTAACCTTCGGAGATCGTCGACGTGACGCCGTGTACCGTGGCGACGCGACGCCCCTTCCGCGATGCGACGATCCTCTTCTTCCGTGGCGGTAAATTCCGCGAAGAACTCACGTTCAATGACTACGTTGAGGTAGGGGTTGATTCTTTTAAATCTTTGTGATTTATACCCGCGGCGTATGATTAAAATTGTTGTGACTCTTTTAAAACCACTAACGTAGTGGGTGCAGACTAACGAACAAGTCCGAACCCACCGCCCCTTTCGTTCTTGGTGTTCGAAACGGCGGACGTCAAAAAAAAAGCCGCACAGGTTATGAGAGGTCCTCGAAGTGAAGGACGGACCCCGGGAGGGCCTTTGGCGAGGACGGCATGAAATTCTGACCACCGGAACTCGTCTGGTGGTCCGCGGAGTAGCCCGCAGTCGCGCCTCGCCGGCACGGCGTGCCTCGCCGGCACGGTGGCGCCTGCGGCAGGAGGCGGCGGTGCCCGACGCGCCGCCAGAAGGAACCGCTGCATCTGAAGCCGTAGTGGCAGCATGCGGTCCCGCGACCACGCGGGACCGGAGGGGAACGGGACGCGGAAGCCCGGCCGCATCCGTTAGCAAGGGCGGCCCCACGCGAGGCCGCGGGGGCAGCACGCCCCCCGCTACGCTCGGTCGTAACCGGCCGAGCCGACCCACCTGGCGACCGGGCCGGGCCGTGTCGGCTGGGTTGGACCTGGACCCGGTTCGGGTCGACCTAGTTCGGGCCGACCCAGTGGGGGTTGGGCCGGGTCGGTCCGGGCCCAGACCCCCCGTTTTCAGACCCTTTTCGGTCTTTTGCTTATAATCTGAGCTACGTACCTCTGATCGACACACCGTCAGCGGCGATGTGATCCTTAGATTGAGACGGTCATTTCGGTATATCACACTCAAGGTTTCGGAAAACTTTGGTTTCGATAGGGTTGGTTTGTACACGAAACCAACCGGGGCCTCGGAGCGGAAATGCTTATAACTTGAGCTCCCGACGTCCGATTGACGTTCAATCGACTTTGATGGATTCCTATAAGTGAGACATATATTTTGTCTTACTCTGCCCGAGGTTTGGACATAGGTGGAGTACGGTCAGGATGGTTTTGCCTTAAAACCCAACCGTGCCCCTGGAGCGAAAAAGCCAATAACTCTCAGACCGGGCATCCAATTGACGTTCCCTCTACGACGTTGAGTTCCTGTTGATGATACGGAACATTCAGATACATCAACTCTGGACTATGTGTTAGTTGATGTATCAGCCTCTCGGCTTGTGGAGCGGACCCTCCCGAACGAGCTTGCTGTGTGCGGGAACCCTAGAGCTGGCTGCGACTGCGACGACGACGACTGTACAGAGATCATTAGTGGATTTGATGGCGACGACTATAGAAATCAGCGATCCTACGTGGATAAGTGCTATAGATACTATGTGGGTCCGATCCTATGTGGGTCAGCGCTCAGCGGTCCTGTGTTGGTCAGCGCCTATAGATCCTGTGTGGGTCTGATCCTATGTGGGTCTTTGCGGAGGTTAGTTACCTATCGATCCTGTGTGGGTCAGATCCTTTGTGGGTCATTGCAGGGGTTAGTACCTATTGATCCTTTGTGGGTCCGATGGCTTAGATGAATCAGTGGATATATCTGATAATCTCTGTCATCATATGAATAAGTATACCTGTGTGAGATGAATCCTGTTTTTCTTTCCTATGTGGATTGTGTTGTGCTATTCTATGTGGATTTACGTTTTGCTTTCCTGTGTAGACTGGGTTGTACTTGGGCTCGGATGTTGGAGCGTACTAGAATTGATGACTTAGGAATATGTATGGGTATATACCTAAGCAGTGTCGGATGTTACTTCGTGATTGTATCTTTCCTTTGTGGTTTATCCTTTGTGGATTCTGGGAAACCTTCGGGGGTCTCGGGGTCCCTACTGAGTAGCTTATACTCACCCCTGAACGGGCTATGCCCGCACTACGTTGTGTTGGTTGCAGACGACAGACAGCGCTGATCGCAGTTGAGGCTTGCGGAGCAGGTCGGTACCTGGAGGTGGACCACTGGGCGGGACATACTCGGAGCGGATGGCTGGACCCGAGGAGCTGTGGAGGCTATCTGTACTCACCCTTCAGGTGGGACTTCCAGTGGACGACTCGATATTGCGGATTTACTTTTCAGTTGTTGTTTTCCCTTTCCAGTTTTACTTTACTTTCAGTTTGGTGTGAAAAACGGTAGACATCAACAAAACAAGCCGCACGGGCAATGGGAGGTCCTCGCAGTGAAGGACGGACCCCGGGAGGCCCTTTGGCGAAGACGGCGTGAAATTCCAACCACCGGAACTCGTCTGGTGGTCTGCGGAGCAGCCCGCCGGCACGGCGGCGCCGGCGGCAGGAGGCGGCGGCGCTTGGCGCGCCGCCGGAAGGAACCACCGTGGCTTCAGCTGTGGCGGAAGCATGTGGTCTCACGACTACGTGGGACCGGAGGGGAATGGGACGCGGCAGCCCGGCCGCGTCCGCTGGCAGGGGCGGCCCCACGCGGGGCCGCGGTTCCCTCACGCGGGGGCAGCACGCCCCCTGCTCCGTTCGGCCGTAACTGGCCGACCCGACCCACCTGGAGACCGGGCCGCGCCCACGCCGGCCGGGCGGGGTTGCGCCCAGGCCGGGTTGGTTCGGGCCCATACCCCCCATTTTCGGACCCTTTTTGGTCTTTTGCTCATAATCTGAGCTACAGGCCTCCGATCGACACACCATCAGCGGTGATGTGATCCTTGGATAGAGACGGTCATTTCGGTATATCGCACTCAAGGTTTTGGAGAACTTTGGGTTCGGTCGGGTTGGTTTGTACACGAAACCAACCGGGTCCTCGGAGCGGAAACGCTTATAACTTGAGCTCCGGGTGTCCGATTGACGTGCCGTCGACTTTGATGGATTCCTCTAAGTGAGACGGATCTTTTGTCTTACTCTGCCCGAGGTTTGGACGCAGGTGGAGTACGGTCAGGTTGGTTTTGCCTTAAAAATCAACCAGGCCCCTGGAGCAAAAAAGCCAATAACTCTCAGACCGGGGGTCCGATTGACACACCGTCTGCGACGTTGAGTTCCTGTTGACGATACAGAACATTTGGATACATAAACTCCAGACTATGTGTCAGTTGATGTATCAGCCTCCGGACCCTCCCAAAGGAGCTTGCTGTGTGCGGGAACCCTAGAGCTGGCTGCGACTGCGACGACGACTGTACAGAGATCCTTAGTGGATTCAATGGCGACTACTACAACACTCAGTGATCCTACATGGATCAGTGCTACAGATATTGTGTGGGTCCGATCCTGTGTGGGTCAGCGCTTAGCAGTCCTGTGTGGGTCAGCACCTACAGATCCTGTGTGGGTCCAATCCTATGTGGGTCTTTGCGGGGGTTAGTTACCAATCGATCCTATGTGGGTCAGATCCTTTGTGGGTAATTTCAGGGGTTAGTACCTATTGATCCTTTGTGGGTCTGACGGCTTAGATGAATCAGTGGATATATCTGATCATCTCTATCGTCATACGAATAAGTATACCTGTGTGATCTGAATCATGTTTTTCTTTCCTTTGTGGATTGTGTTGTGCTATCCTATGTGGATTTACGTTTTGCTTTCCTGTGTGGACTGGATTTTACTTGGGCTCGGATGTTGGAGCGTACTAGAATTGATGACTTAGGTATATGTATGGTCATATACCTAAGCAGTGTCAGATGTTACTTTGTGATTGTATATTTTCTTTGTGGTTTATCCTTTGTGGATTCTGGGAGACCTCTGGGGGTCTCGGGGTCCCTACTGAGTAGCTTATACTCACCCCTGCATGGGCTATGCCCGCACTACATTGTTTTGGTTGCAGACGACAGACAGCGCTGATCGCGGTTTAGGCTTGCGGAGCTGGTCGGTACCCGGAGGTGGAACACTGGGCGGGACATACTCAGAGCGGACGGCTGGACCCGAGGAGCTATGGAGGATATATGTACTCACCCTTCATGTGGGACTTCTATTGGACGGCTCGACGTTGCGGATTTACTTTTCAGTTACTGTTTTCCCTTTCCAGTTGTACTTTACTTTCAGTTTGGGTTTATATTCTGGCCCACTTACTTTTCTATACTTACTGTTGCACTCAGTTTTTACTTAGTGTTTACTTCTACTGCTTGCTTGCTCTGTGGTGTTTGTTTACTTTACAAAGGCAATGCCTTCCCTTTTTACCGGGATTTAGGCCTTGGTGCTTGTCGCCATCCCTTGTCCTATGGAAGGTGGGATTGGGGTAGTCATGGCACGGGCCCCAAGGACGGGTCGTGACAAAAGGTGATTGAAGGGTATCCCAGACCTACATCTATAATAGAGATCTGCATCATTTTGGGTGTAGCCATGTGTTAATGAAGAATTGTGATAAACTTATAATGATTTTCAAACACAACGACCAAGATACCATGGAAGGGAGTGAAGTTTGTTAGTACAAAATAATGTAAATACTACATTATGTAGTTGAAAAAAAGACTTATCACTACGCCAACAGTCACACTCCAAAAAATTTTGGAACTCTTTGTGGTGTACAGTGATGCTTCAAATAAGGGATTAGAATGTGTTCTGAGGAAAAAATGATAAAATGATAGCCTATGCCTCATGGAATCTGAAAATCCATGAGAAAAACTATCCTATGCCTGATTAGGAGTTGGCAGCTATGATCTTTGCATAAAATATCTTGCGACATTGTCTCTATGGGGAAAGTGTGAGATATATATAGATCACAAAAGTCTCAAATATGTCTTCCCACAAAAGAGATTAATACGAACCTTTGAATATAAATAGATCTTATCAAAGATTATAACTACTTAATCCACTACCATCACAGTAAGGTAAATAAGGTGGAAGATGCTCCAAGTTGAAAGGATCTTAGATCTTTAACAGTGATTATAATTGAAAATGATCTGAACTTTTAAGATTTATAAAGGATTGAAATGGGAATCATTATGGAAGGAACATAATCTATCCTTTATCAAATTATTTCTCAACCATCCATTATATAGAAAGTAAAGGATGCTCAATAAAAATAGGTGTAAATTCAGAAAAGGGTGTAAGACATTAAAAATGTGAAATCCTCTATCTTCATGATTGAAGAGAATGGAGTTGTAATATTTGGGTCATGATTATTTGTACCGCCCAATATAGAGATAAAGAAGAATCTTTTAAATGATGCACATAACTTAACCTTCATTATTCACCCAGGGAGCATAATGATTTATCCAGATTATTGAGAGAACTTTTTGTGGGACTATATGAAAAATGAGATTGTTGATTATACATCAACGTTCATGGTATTTCGACAAGTGATGTCTGAATGACATATGTCTAAGGGAATGATGTAACCACTACTCATACCAACATGGAAGTGGCAGAACATCACCATGGACTTTTTTCACTAGACTTCCAAGGAAATTGAGAGGAGACAATGCAATACGGGCCATTGTGATCGTCTTACTAAGACAGCTCACTATATAGTAATTCGAGAGGACTTCTCAACAGATCAAATTTCACAGATATATATAAAAGAGTTGGTAAGGGTCATGGAGTACCACTATCAATTGTATCTAATTGATATCTATGATTCACCTCGAAGTTCTGGAAAAATCTCCAGCATGCTCTATCAACTGAACTGAACTTCATTCTAGCCTACCATCCTCAAACTGATGACCACTCCAAGCCAACTATCTAGACACTGGAAGATATGTTGAGATAATGATCTATGGATTTCAAAGGAGGATGGGACCAACATATTTCATTGGTTGAATTCTCCTACCATAATAGTATCCATTCGAGCATCTGAATGGCACCATATGAAGCCCTCTATGAGAAAAGGTTAACAACACTGGGGTGTGGGGATGAAGTCGGTGAGTGTAAGATACTAGGACCTAAAATGGTTGAAGAACTGGTAGAAAATGTGAAAACCATTCAACTACACATCAATGCAGACCAATGTTGAAAAAATAATTATTCATACAATCATCGATGGAACCATGATCTCATAGTTAGAGACATGGTATTTTTACACATATATCCTTTGAAGAAGGTCATGAGGTTTGGGAAGAAAGCAATGTTAAGACCCGTGTACATCATCCCCTTCATGATTCTCGATTGTGTCAATGTTGTGTCTAATCAAATAGAACTTCCACCTACCATATCCAAAGTGCACGATGTCCTTCATGTATCCCTCTTAAAAAATTATATACCAGATTATTGACATGTACTCTCTTCATAGGTGGTACAGTTGGAGGATGATCTTTTTTACTAGGAGTACCAAATGAAGATCTTTGACTATAGACATACTATTCTATGCAACAATCCTACACACCTGGTCAATGTACTATGGGGTACCCTAAGTACAATGAAGCAACATGGGAACTAGATGAGGAAATGAAGGAAAATTACCTGCACCTATTTATGGCATAGAATGCAAAATGAAATTTTGAGGGAAAATTTCATAAGGGGGAATAATGTAACGACCCAACATATTATCAATATAAATTCCTTTCTTATAATTAGGACATATACTCACATGAAATTGCCACATAATGAACTACTAAGAACTATGTGACATTTAAACATAATATTGTCACATACATGATTTGGATTTCGAAGATCTTACATACACGGTTGTGATCAGTATGCTATTTGGAGTCCGATAATTTTTTGTGAATAATAACATTACCTTATGAATAGTAGCATACCCTTCTAAATAGTAATACGGACCTTATGAGTAGAAAATCAACAAAATGAATACTAACCTCACCCTTGAAAGTATAAATGAAATTTTGGCATCTTATAAGTGGTCATATGATCATAGTAAAAATATTAGCATTTTTGTAACTCATAAATAATTAATTGCAATTAATTAATTAATTTAAAAGAATTTTTATTTTAATAAAAGGTTTTCAGAAATTAAAAATTATATGACTTCTGGTTTTAAGATACTTTTATAAGACATTATGTAAATTTTTAAAAACATTATAAAATTTTTTATAGTTTTAAAATCAATTTTTTCAAATAAATTATGATTTTAATTAAAAATAAATTATTCATATTTAAATTATTTTGAAAAATGGAGTTCATATTTGGATTCTATACATCAAAAAAGGTTGGGTTTAATTTTTCATATTTTTATAAATACTAGAATTTTTTGGAAAAGTAAAATAAAATAATTTTAAAATTCAGCTAAAGACTTGATTTATATAGTCTTGTATAATGTTCTGCTGATGTAAACCAAATTGTTTCGAACTCACCTGCACCTATTACTATTTTTATTCATGGAATCATAACTATTCCAGATCTTTATGTAAATTAATAAACTAAGGAATTAAATATTATGAAAACCCTCCTCTCCTCCATTATAAGTACCACCCCTCCTTACATCTTCTCTTCACTCTTCTCGCGCATTGTGCCTTACCAATATTATACCCAAATCTCTCCCAAATCTCATCCCCCATGTACAACAGACCTTAGTCGCTTCAAAAGATCAAATCCTCCCTCATTAAGAGACTCTCGAGATATATTGATTCAAGAGGTAAATTCCTCATTTCCATTATTTTACTTTCTTTTCAAGTTCATTAGTTTTATTTTCATTTGTTACCTCTCTTCATCCAAATGTTATGAAAAAATCATTAAATTAAATGTAATAGAATTTTTTTATGATAATGGATGATTTTATTATCATCTCTCTGTTACTCTTCTTTTAAACTAGTATCAAAGACACCATCTGAGATGTGATAATTTACCACATCCTAGGATGATGGGTTTTCTATTTTTATTACCATATTCAATTCTGTTCATGTAACCATTTGAACAGTTGGACCAGAATATTAAATATTTATTTTATATTATGTGTTTTTCTAGAATCCTTTTTCACACATTATGTAAAATAAAAATACAGAAAAAATTAATTATGAGAAAAATCACCAAATAAGTCCAAGAGTTTATCATTAATGTTTTATATAATGAGTCAAAATCACCCCAAGTAAACAAATAAAATTTACAACCATGTAACCTTATGGATTTTAAATAATAAAATATAACTCTAATTCTATAAAACTATCCTCCTTTTACATGATTCTTCATTCAGGAAAATAAGTCAACTGATCGAAAAAACCAAGAAAACAAACGGACACGAAAAAATAAATTGAACCACTTAACCCATCAAAAAGGTCATCAATTAACATAAAAGGATTATAATGAACCATTTAAATATATAAGAGGTTATGTAATTATTAATTAATAAACCTAATTTGATTATTTATTTCACTAATATCTAGTGGAGAACACCATCAGACTTAAGGTAAGGGGCCCTCCCTATTTCACTTTTATTCAAGAATTGACTCTATGTTATGCCATTTTATGCATAATCCCAAATGATGGGTTATAGTCTCACACATACCCTATATGACCAACATAATATATAAGTGATTATAGACCTCTTTTTCGCTCATTGACCTACTTAAGGACACCTGATATCAGGCTGATAATTTGTAAGGCACAAACCTCCTTTATTCCTTCAGGTTTCTATATCTTACATTAACCAAAATGAAGTTATCTTATATTTTAATTTTAAACCCATAAATTCGGTTTTCATGTGCCAAATTAATCTATAAATACCCTTTCATCATTATCTTTTGTAGATATACATGTTTTTATGTGATTCCCTCGTCAATACTTCCTGATAAGATAACTTGTTTTGAGGGAACATCCCGAATTTTTACACTATTTCAAGTGCACTATATGTTCTGTTTTCATATACCAAATTCTTTGACCAAGACCCTTTAATCATTATATTTTTTTAGTAATCCTTTTTCTCCCATGATGTAAAATAATAATACAAACAAGTTAATTATGAGAAAAATGGCCAAATTAATCCAAGAGTTTATCATTAATGAATTATATAATGATTCAACTTCACTCTAAGTAAAAAAATTGAATTTAAAACCATTTAACATTATGTATGTTCAATTATAAAATATAACTCCAATTATAGAAAACCATAATCATTTTACAAGATTCTCCATTCAAGAAAATACTTAAACTGATCGTAATAACCAAGAAAACAAACGTACCCAAACAATGAAATTGAACAACATAACCCATAAAAAAGGTCATGAATGAACATAAAAAGGTTATACTAAATATTTTATATATGTAATAGGTTATTTAATTATTATTTACTGAACCTAATTTGATCAATAAGTTCATTAATATCAAGTAGAGAATATCATCAGACTTAATGTAAGGGATCCTCCCTATTTCACTTTTATTCAAGAATGTCCTCTATGTTATGGAATTTTATGTGTAATCCCTAACAGTGGGGAATTATTTTTCACCTAAACCACACTACCCTCATGATATATAGGTGATTATAAACTTCTTTATCTCTCATTAAACCCTCTTAAAAACACCTGACATCATACCAATAATCTATAAGGGATTCTACCCGAACCTCCTTTATTCATTCTGGTAGCCTTATCTTTCTTCTAAAAAAATTAAGTTATCTTATTATTTTATGTGACTATTATAAATTCTATATATATGTACCAAAATAATTTATAAAGACCATTTCATCATTCTATTTTGGGAATATACTTGTTTTTATGTGATTCCCTCTTTAATACTTCCTGATAAGACAACCTGTTTTGAGGGAACTTTCTGAATTCTTATCTGATTTCAAGTGTACTATATCTTCTATTTTAAACCACCATTTTATTTATAAAAAAATTATTTTTTCATTATGAAAACATTAATAGATAAATTGTGGTTATATATATAGTATTGTTTTGTTTTATATTTTAAAGTTTGTGTTGTATTTTCTTTAAAAACGCACAAAAAAGTTTTATTGCTAAAATTTATTAAATACATTTATTAAATTTTTTCATTTATAAATTACATAAATTACCATGATACAATCATATTTTAACTTATGAATGTCCACATATATTTTATTTCCTTTTTTTCATGGACACTTTTATGATACGCCCATTTTTTATTCATTATGACATGACTATGTTACCCAATACTTTCCATTGGTAACCCTTATGTTTATGTAAGACTGGTTATGTTTTATTATTTATACGGAAAAAATATTCATGAAAGGTTAAGATGGGTGTTCCTAGATAGTGATCTAATGAATTGTTTCAAGTTGAGTCTCATGATATGTTATCTACAACGGTCTTGGCGGTTAACCTTGGCTTCTACTACCATGTGCAACAGTCTTGGCAGTTAGCCATGGAATGTGCTACTATGTGAAATAGTCTTGTAATTTAGCCTTGAATCGTGCTAAATTCATATTTTATGTTGTTTACACATTAAAATGACTCCATTTTTTACATGAATATATGTTTATATGTCATGATTCTTTATGTTACATGCCTTTTTATATCATTATGTCATGTCTTCTTTCCCATGTGTTACTGCTTACTTGTTACAGTTATTATCTTACTGGGCTATCTAGATCATCCCTTTGTTCATGTATTCTTCATGGTAATGTATGAATATGTTTGATCACAATGGAACTTATGATCTCAATTTTAATGTTAAATAAATAAATGTTTTATTTTGTTCCTTATTTTCAATTTTATGTAACTAGCCTTCCAAGACACTAGAATTTATGATCCTTGGATTGTACTTTAATGTAAAATTATACTTAAAATTATGTAATGTTATATGTAAAGGGTTATGGGTCGATATAATAATTCTATTAATTTGAAACATGTTTTTAATTGTCTGGTGATTTCTAATATATTATGAATATCCTTTTCCCAGAATCTTATGTCGTTTACCTATTTTCTAAAAAATTCATTTTTGAAATACAAATTAAATTTTTAGTGAGGGTAGAATGTTTGACATTAAATTCATATCTCACAAACACCCTTAGTCCTAAAATTAAGAGGAATAAAAAAACATGAATGGAAACCATTACAAAACATGATTTAAAAAATATAGTAGGATTTTAGACTCCTTAAAGAACATTGTATAAGGACACAACCTCGATGATCTATTGAAATGAATGATTTTACCTGATACAAGTTGTCTCGCGGTGGAATATATTGGTATCTTATTCTTATCCCATAATAGAAACTATAAACATTTAATATATAAACTCATAAAATTTTAAAAACCAAAAAATATAATTAAAACAACTAAATCATGATCTAACCCCCCCCCCAATGGTTTCTTTATTTAGGGTTTCCAAAGGGGACAACCTTTGGTTCAACTCCACCCAAAATAAGGTTGTGAATTCTTTACCAAGAACCATATGGTTCTGTTCATTCCATCTTCAAGGATTATCAATATCTAGAATACCCCTTCCATGATAATTTATTTCTTATGGTTTATAAGATGGGGAAATATGAATTAAGGTATGACCCAACTTCTCCATTTTGAGGGGTAATCTGCAAGGTTAATGAGATTTCAAAATCAGGTTGAGACTTCTATTCTCTTTCTGGCCAATGAAATATTTCAGGGATAATAATGAATGTATCAACACCCCCTTTAACCAAAGACCACTTCTTCATCACCTCTACTTATATGTTTATCTCGTACATTTATTTTCAGTAAGTATTAAAATCTCCAAAAAATCCACTACAGGTGAAAATAAAGACCTTATTTACTCTCTAGGAGATCAAAAATATGATGTATCTATTTAAAATCAACATAAATAGAATAATAATAAAAATAAATCTCAAAATTTTATGAATTAACTAAACACTCATCTAACTCCATTAAATTTTTTCCTCCTTGAATGAATGTATCTTTTTCATATTAAATCCAGAAATTGGTCTTATGAGTTTGTATAGAGTATGAGAAAGGTAGTAAACCACCGATAAGAATTCTATGAAAAGAAACACCTACTCTGTTGTGTTTGTATGAAAAAATGGAGGGTTTCTTGAGTTGTATTGACCTATTTTATCATGGAAAATTTAACATTGAGCATATTTTAGTAAATATCATCAAAATAAAATTTATATATGGAATATTTCTCAAAACATTATAATGACTCTCCAATTTTTACATCTCCCATTTCCTTATTGCACATAAAAATTCCTAAAAATTTGGATCTTTCATTTTCAACACTGTTTCATCCTTCTGAACATCATATACCTTTGTTTTAGGGAACACTTCGTCATCTTGAACATTTCATGCATAAAACTAAGGAAAATTTTGTTAAAATTATTTTATTTCTTTATCTAAGTATTCTATAGTATAAAACCTTAACTCTTTATAATAATAAATAATTTAAAGAAATTATTTTTCTCCCAAATTTTAAAAGTATTCCATAACATTATAGGAAATAAATAATACCATTTCATTTTATTGTCATAGAGAATTATTATTTTTACAAGGAAATTAAGAAACACTAAAACAAACGTTCCTCCTATAACATGACACAAATATTTAATGGTTGTTTTTCTTATATTTGGATAATACATTTATATTTTCCAAGATAGATCATTATAGATAACTTATGGGTCAATCTCAAGGAAGTGGTATTTTCATCTAAATGAATAGTCGATTTTTATTTTATTTTTATCTATTTTAAAAGAAGAAAAGTGAGCATGAATATTTGATCAAAATGGTGAAATGAAAATTATATATACAAAAAAAATTATAGGAAAAGATAAACAGAAACAATAAGAATAACAAACAAATCTCAATAAGAAATAAACCAAATCTATATTGATAAACTCTATACTACTTATAAATGATTGAAAATAGTTAAACCATGAATGATAAACCTCATAAAACACACCCTCAATATCTTGAAACATGAACATCTTACTCCATAAAAAAGAATGAACGTAGACAAAACAAAATTCTTCACAAGAGCACTCCCAAATAATAAAAATAATCACATGTTCATATCAATTTCACATTGTATGTAGTCCATGATAAAGTTATTGTTTGTGGAGAAAAAAGTCACCTGAAATCTAAGGAGAAACTCTATTTATAGGGCATGAGAAGATTATTAAGAGGAATATGATTTGTTAGTAGAAAACCATTCTTGAAAAATAGTGTGAGGCCTCATCTCCTCAATCCACTATTTCAATTTTCCAAGATTAAAGAAGATGTAGAAAATTGATAATATTTTCCATCTTTAAGAAGTAATGAGTCTAATATATTGGAACTAACTCTGAAATCATACATCTTTTTCTAGAGGCAATATATCACATATGAAGAAAAATAATTTATAACAACATAAAAAAATTATGTATATAACTGAATGTTTTCAAAGAGTGGTGGATAAAATAGATACAGATGAGGTGGAAAATAAGAATATAAAATGTGGGAGAGACCAACCATAGATGTTGAGGACCACCATATATAGAAAACAGATGAGAAAAGAAACAAAGGAAAATATAAATTATAGTATATCCACATGGAACACCCCATGAATGGTATTTATCTAAACTCATTGATAATTCTTTGAAACCAAAGAAACCATCAGCATATTATGCTCAACCATCAATACAGGCTTCAGCACAAAAACAATTCCCATCTCTCCAAGATATTAATTGATAGCTTTATTAAATTATCATCCATTAAATACAACACTGTTTAAATTCATGATTTAGTTCCTATCATAAAAGTTCTTCCTTATGAACCTACCATGCAAGTCCTTATCTTATCTAATCATTTATTACTTAAATTTAAAAAAACTAAATTCAAAAAACGAAAAAATGGATATACATGCTCAGAAATTTGACGACTCATTCTCAGTATCATATCAAGCATATAAGCCTGATATTTAGGATAGTTCATAGATCTATACTTTTGTGTTGAAAAATAATCCTCAACCCCATTACCCAGTTTCAATTCATGTCGATCATGACACCCCTAACAAATAGATTAATCGACACTAAACACCATGAAAAAATGAAAAAAAACTGGTGACATAATTCCAAGAACCATGTGTGAAAAACAAAATCAATAGAACCACTATGAATTTAGAGAACATGAGCCTCCATAACCTCATATTTAAAGGGAAAACATATTTATAATGAAATTAAATGAGAAAATAGAAATCAGATTAATAATTCATCACAATTCATCCTAGTACACTATGATAACCACTTTAGAAAAATTTCATGTGAGCACAGAAATCATCTTAACCAGTACTGAGTCATCTAAATACCTTTGATACATCTTTAAAACATGTTCAGTCAGTCAAGATTTGAATTCATCCAACCAAAAATTTCTGACTGAAACTCGTTGAAGCATGATTGCCACTTCATTTTAATACTGTAAATAGTCAGTTTTGAAGCACCTTCAAAAATGTTGGTGACATGGATCTGAAATTTGGAAGATCATGGTTCGATTATGAAGATAATATTTAATATGTTTTTGGTATTGTCATCTTCAAAATACTTACCACATATTGGAAACCACATTCTAACCATGTTTTATGCCATCCTCAACTTCTCAATTCAAGGTCTTTCATATCAAGTCCTCTTAATCAATCATAGTTAATTAATTGAATCCATCACCGAGTACCTGTTTTCATTTTTGATCCATGATATGGTTAGGATATTCCTCATTTATTTCATGATTCTACAATTTTAGTATTTTTCTTGAAATCGGCCTCCTCAAAAATGTTCTTGACCTCCCTCAGCATGTTTTATAAAGGAATATTTGGTAATTCTTTTAATTATTTTGAGCCACTCTATTTTTAAATTCAACTAAATGATGACTAAAAGAAGTTCTATGATTTTTGTATGTGGTAGAGATAACAAATTGACTACATCAAACCGTGAAAATTTTGATTTGTGATCTGTAAAATGGAATACAATTATAAGGTTTTTTGAAAATTGGATATATGGTAGGGCTTGTAGGAAATGAATACAAGGCTCATTGGAAAAATGTGTAGGTCAATAACATTTAAAAATTTCAACTATGAGGCCAAAACATATCTTCCATAAATATATTATACTGTAAAGAAACATAAAATAAAATTATTGGCTTAAAAATACATCCAAGATTAAGATAAAAAATTATTTGTTGATGAATTCAATAACAAAACAAGATTTTAAATAAACTTATTTCAAAAAAAATTAAAATAATAAATGATTGAAAATTAAAAAAATCCCATAAAACAATTAACCAATTATATAATTATGATAAATAAATAAAATATAAAAAATAAAATCAATCAATTGAAATTTAATGATACAAATTAATAAATTATTTCGAAGAAATAAATTTAAAATAAAAAAAATAATCATAAATATATTAATACTAAAAAAGGATAAATATTAAATTTTTGAAAAAAAAATTAAACAAATAAACAAATTAAATATAAAAACAAAAAATTAAATAATTAATAAAAAAGATCAATTTAATATATATTTCATTGAACAAAAAAATGATTGTCTAAACAATAAAACTAACATTGTTATTATTAATTTAATTAATTTACTAACTCTATGAAAAATTAACAATAAAGAGATAAATAACCATTAATTGACATATTTAGGTGTTAAAATACTTATATTAAATTAAACAATATGTGGAAAATCTATGAAATAAATATCATATCATTAGCCTTATGGGATAGCTCTCACATTGTGAGATTTAATCCCATATTAGAAGTTGAGATAAACCCTTTTATTTCTTTGGTTTGGTCTAATTAATTACAAAAATATGTTTAAAATATTTATAAAATTATTTATATAATTTCAATTCTATCTCCTCTTCCTAAATTTCATTTTGTAATAATAAAATATTTTTTGAATTCCCTTCTCAATGAATGTAACTAATAATATCCTCATTCAATAATCAAATATTACATGGACATCTAAATAAATAATCATTATCAATAATAAAATGTAATTTATTAAAACAACTTTAGAACATGACCTTAAAATTATGAATAGGTTAATAATCATCAAATATAAATTTCAAAATTTCCATGATCTTATCCACTTGAATTATTCATGATAGTAGCCTCAAATTCTTTTCTAGTACAATAGTAAAACCTCAATAATATTATAAACATACATAGATGATTTATTAGGCATGAAATCCATTTTTATATCATGAATCCAAAAAAATCTTCTAAGTATCACAATAACAGTAATTATACATATATTAAAACAGTTACAATAAATACAATACATTTTTGGGAACTCATAACTAAATCTTTTTATTTGTTAGTAATACTATAATCTATCAATGTAAATATGGTTTATAGTATGGATTATTTGTCCCCATTAATTACAATAAATTCAAAGGCTAGTGAAATGATCTGGAATATTTTATTTTTAAACTAAAGGCTCACACATTCCCTTCCCCCATTTTCAAGTCTGAATAACAGCCTTCATATTCATGAGAAAAAGATCACATTACCGGTTTTTATAGAAATGACCTTTAATTACTCTACTCTAAGTATACTACAGAAGTCCTCATGTTGAAAACAATAACGATATAAAAAATGATTTCAATGTTTTCTATAATACCTAGAACATTTGATACCACGCTCAATAAGATCTGATTTCTCAAATAGTGTGGTATGAAACAAATTTTTCAATAAATATGTTGTATCCTACAAATATCTCAAAAAAACTATAAATTTAAAGTGAAAATAATTCAAATCATCATTTATCACATATTTTCATCAAATAACATACCCTTTCATAAATACGTGTCATATATAATGGATGAAGGATTTATTGAATACATAATTCATCATGTTTTTTAACCTTCCCAAAAATTACACATCCATTAAAAGATTAAAATATGACTGTCACTCTACATATTGTCTCCCCCTAAAGGATTTCACTTTTCTTCTCCACATAATGGTTTTTTATAATCCATGAATTTATTATCCTTTCTTTTCATTAGGATAAAACCTCAAACCTTGTCCTTCAATTATATATTTGTTAAAATAAATAAAAAATAAGAGTAAGGTAATAAGGATGGACCTCTTGTTTCATTTCATGAAATAGTTAGGGTGGGAGTTTCCTATCATCCTTGAAATCTTATTCTTTAAAATTTATTAATGGGATGTTATTTATTCCTTTTATATGGGATTAATTAATTATACACATATTATATTCACTTTAATAGTCTCTTTATGTATAGTTCTTTTCTCATCATAGTGTTTTGAATTTTTTTAACATCTTTTGAATTATTTTTTTTGAAAATTATCTTATCAATTTCCTTTATTCTTATCACCCACCTTTTCTTCCTCAATTTTTTATTACTAGTTCATTTTTTAGAAAACAAAACATGCAATCATTCTTTGATTTCCCTATATCTTCGGTATTCTCACATTTTTTATTGAATAGTCCAATTTTAAAAAAAAATATCTCAAAAATTTTGTCTCGACTCACACTATAAGAGCCTTCACTTCAAGGATATTTAATGAAGTATATAGCATTGTGTCCTTCTAAAATACAAATTCCACACAATTCATTATGTTTTTAAAATCTTCATTGTGTCGAAAGTTTTGAGTTACTTCTAGTCATAAACTATTTATTCTATGTTTTTTCATTCAATTTGACATTTTAAATCCCTCTTTGTTCATTCCTCTTTTCTGGAAAATACATATTATTCCAAAACGAGTATGTATTTTTCCCTAACTTCCACAACATCATAATAACACATACTATTTTTATTTAACACATCTTTGTTATTTTTTTCAATTTCCAAAGAAAACATTCTCTTTTATAGGTAAATGTGATCTATTAGGACTGACCTACATTCAATTATATTTGGAAGAATAATTCACATATTTCACAACCCAACCATCTTAGAAGTTTTTTTGACAAATATATCATAAGATACATAATATTTTACTCATTATTCCTCGCATTCCATAGTCCTGGGAAGATTAAACTTTTAATTCTACTAAATTTATGAAGTTTTTTCTATCATTAATTATATCATATTGAACAAAAATACATACTACATTTTACTAGGTTATTTATTCATCCATTTTAGCTAACTTATCCTTGAGATCTCTTATTTCATTCTCATGTTTGGGATATTTTATTATATTCTAATTAATCTTATTCTAACCAAAATAAATGAGATTCACATAATCTCTATATTAGATAGGCTAAAATGATGAGTCAACATTATTTGTTCTACTGATAAATTTATTTATTAGAAAATTTATGGAATTTATTTTATTTCCATAAATATTCCAATCCATCTGTAATTTTTTTCCTTCTCTTTTCTCTTTATCAGTTTTAATCTTTCTCAAAATAAGGGAAATTATATCATTAGAATTATTATTATTCACAATGAATGTTATCACCTTTCTATAGATCCAAGAATTACTATATTCCATTTAAAATACTTCTTATATCATTAAGGGAAACATCCATTTGATATCACTTTTTTTTACTTATGATGGATGGTCACATAATAGGGGTGAAATAGTGGTTTCGTTTATGAATTATCTTTCTTTTAATCCAACCTCATAATCATATTATGGTTTATGGTCTACTTATTATTATCTTACCATCTCACCTAATGTGTTGTAGTAATGAATGTGAGATTATCACAGAGAATTTACAGTGTTTAGTACAAATATATACTCCATGAAATGATGGTTAGATGTCACAATATTGATACTTCACTATTATCATATCCAGGATTACAAAGGGTTAATTAGAAATGTTTTATACAACATAGTACCTGATCCTCTACATGGACCTAGTTTTTTCACCCTATCCATAAACTCTTAAAACTCAGTTGTATATACAACCTAAATGGACTCCTCTTCTTTCACTTCCTTGATAAGTTGTACACCCAATCCCTTGATCCCTTTTAGCAACCGACTAGATAACCTAGTCAGATAGTCACCTTCTTCTTGGTATTGATCCAGTATTAGAAATGTATACTTATTTATATGATCCACCTTGATAATCTTATGGGATAAAGATTACTCATGTACACCTTTAATATCTTTATCAACCTCCAGAATTTATCATCCAGTATTGAAACATCTTCTAGAAATCTCATTATATAGATTATCATCAGATTCCTTGAATAATATAGAATATTTCATTCTGTGATAATTTCTTATGGATCACCTTCATTTTTATATACATTTGATTATCAAGTCTCCAATATTTCTATTTTTGTTCTTAGAAACACACATTTCTCATCACCTAAAAAATCAATTTATATTGATGTTAATAATATCATGAATATTATATTCATAATTATCATAGAAATTCTCCTTGAATATGGAAGAACTATGATCATTTCTATCAAGTCATTTCCTCTCTATAATTATTTTAATGGATCCCGAAATAACATCTCATTTATTATGGATATTATTTTCCTTTATTATCTCATAATAATATAAAATTTAGTTTTTTCCTGTATCACAACAATGTTATAATGAAATTAATCAAAAAAATATGAGTATTGATTCATCATTATATTTAATTACCCAAATGGTTCTGGAATCATTATCTCACTGGGTTGTCAAAATACAAACCAAAATTATTCATAAATACCCTAGTCTTTCTTATCCATAAATTATTCATAGAACTACAGATTAAAATATGACTATTAATGTGATTTAATGTTAATAAAATCATGTATTTCTTTCATTTTCATTCACAAATAATTTCTCACAAAAAATAATCCTCATACAAATAATACATTCATGCTTGCACCAGGTTCCCGTGGAATGAACCAAAAAAATTACCCTTGGTAATTCTCGTTCATATAACATGAATGAAAGTTTAACTATGTGTATCTCTAATAATATTGAGTTAAACCACAAATATAACTACATAAATTCCAATTGTTGTAAATTTATCATCACTATATTTATTTCCCTATATATAATTCTCAATATTTAAAGATTAATGGTCACCAACCATTCAACAGAAAATGAAAGAAAATATCATTACTCATGGTCAATGGCGTTATTCATATATAAGTTTCACACTTGATTCATAGATTGTGTTTTCCCTATTTTACATATGGAATTTCCATGTGAGTCACATTCATATTAAATTTCCATGATGATAATTTATCCTTATAAAATATTTATGATCACTGAAGACATGCAGAAAGGTCCTGAAACTCAAGGAATATTTCATTTACATGGAAGACCTATGTTTAATACAAGAATCATAATAACTCATTATTAATGAAACATCCTTACTCATAGAATTTATATTCTAATTAATTTTTATTGATCCTTGTATGTATAGAATATATGTAATTCTCATACCTCGTGGAGACTTCAAATACATAAAAATTATTATATTATTAGGTATCATGCTTCTAAAAATCATGCATAATAATTTCTATCCATGCATATTAGTTTTTCATGAATGAAAAATTGATCACCATAGGTTGGGGTCTCTATCGTGGTTGAATTATTTTCACACAATAAACTCTTAAAAATAAGAAGGTAAAAGATGGAATGATGTATTATCAGATCACTATTATAAAAAAAATCAATTGGTGCTACTTATTTCTATAATATTTTATTATAGGTGAAATGTTCCCCACATCAAGAATTCCATATTAATAACACCATTTCTATTATATCACTTAATAACCAATGTTATCCCTAAATATAGTTAGTTGTAAGTATCTGGGATCGCTCTGAGATTTCTCTCCCACCTCTATCAGGCCTCCAAACTTGTCGGTGCATCAACCTCTAATGTGTGTATACTAACCACCATGATGTATCTTAGGATATCCATGCAAGATATATCTCACATGGTGAGTTTTGATCCCACATGTGTGGTTGAGCTAGACCCGTTTATTTCTTAGAGTTGGAATAATTTTTGTTGAACTATGATAAAAAAAAGTTAGTAAATTATTAATATATTTCCAATTCCATCACCTCTTTTAATATTATTCCATTAAAAAATTAAATATTTTTCCATTTTAATCTCGATAAATATCAACAATAATATGTTCCTAAAATAAAATATTATTTCATTGCATTCTTCATCAAATATTCTTCATACTATGAGATTTCATAAAACACATTTATCATAAGTATTTTATCATTATTCGCTTTTCAACGATCTTTATATGTTGTCTATTTTTCTCAAACTTATCTACTTCAGTTCTTCAATCTACAAACTCAAATTTCTTTTTCATATACAATGATAGTTGTTAAATCATCTTATAGACTCATATGGAATCTTTATCGAAGAATGTAATTCAATTCCATCACATGAATTCCTAACCATCCTCTAAGAATAACCACTACCTTCACTATAAACATAATAAAGCATTGATAACAAAATGAAATATGTACATTCTAACTTCAATCTCCACATTTTAATTTATTAGAAGACTATAATTCATCAATCTCAATATATCTGCTTAGATGGATTCTTTATCCTCCTTATTTATAATAAGTAAAAATGATAAGGTATGGAACATCTCTCCTTTTCTTATTATTTTAATTTAAATCATATTCTTCTCCCCCCTTATCAAGTATAAAAAATGTCCATTATCTTCTTCACAAAAGGATGACATAACATGTTCTTCCTTTAAAGAACCATTAATTAGTGCACTTTATGTTTTTAAGGGAAATTCCATTTTATAAAAAATAGATATATATAAACAAGGACATAAATATTTTCCATGAAATACCACACACGTGATACTATTCATATAAATTTCTCATTTCTAAAATAGTTCTTAAATAAAAAAAAATTCAAGAAATATTTTGAAGCTCGCAAACATCACAAAAAAACTCATTAAAAAGATCAAATGAAAATCATGAAACTCCATCTTTAATTCATATTTTTATTCAACCCACACTTATTTTTCATAAATATATAAAAAATATAATGGATTAATCTGTAATTAGATACTTTATTCATTTTTTTATAGCTTCTAAAAATTACTCATCCTCTAAAAATTTAAAATATGATAGCCACTAAAAAGGTTATCTCCCCCTAAAGAGACACGCATATTTTCTCATATTCATAGTAGTGGTGAAACTCTATGATGTTATTATCCTTTGTTTTAAAATTTTTATAGCCTTATACATTCACTTATTAACTATCCTTATGTTATAAAAAATAAACAAAAAAATATGTGAATAAGAATGGACCACTTGTTTCTTCAGAACAAACCTTATGGGGAGAGTTCCCACTTTTCCTTATATTATTCATTGATCAAGGGAAAATATCTTATGTTATTTATTCCTTTTTGAATGAAATTATATACTGTGAACATATTATCATTTCATGAATTGCCTCCATATATGGTTTTTTTTCTTCATCTTAGTCCTCTAAATTTTTAAGTCACTTTTTATGAATTACACTCATGAACTTTAACCATATGTCTTCTTTATTCATAGAACTGACTAGTAATTCATTAAATATTACATCCACACCCATTTTTTCAAACCAAAGAAAACAAACATTATATGGTTTCACAATATATTTTGGATTCTCACATATTTTATTCACCTATTATATTTTACAGGACACTTTTCTGATTATCTTCTGAATTTTTTACCATTTCACACCATAAGGGAGTTCTCTTTGTGTAATTTCCATGCATTCCTTATATTTTTTTCCTTTTTATCTCATCTTACAGATAAATTATTATATATTCTTTAGTATTTAGTCATAACTCGCCCATCTTTTATATCTCATTTATAAACAATATACATTAAACTAGGTAGTGTACAATTAATTTCCAAAACATCTCTAACCCTAGAAGAACACTTGATGTGTTTTCCCTTGTTTTTTGGTTGTTTTACCATTTGAAATGTTAGAATTATTTTATATAGGGGAATTTAATATATTAAAACTGATATGATCTCTCTATTATAGGTAATAATACCTCTAATATTTCTTGGGTAAACCCTCTTCAAATTTTTTTTTAAAACCTACATTGTAAGAAAAAAAATGTTTACCTTATTTATTTTGGCTTCTCTTATCACCATCTTACGGGAAATCAGTTTTTTATGATGTTGAATTATTATTTATATCTCTATCATTTTTACCTAATATTATAATAAAAATTCATTTTCAATTTTCTTGTTTTCTCTTCTTGCCTTTTAGCCAGATTCCCCTTGAGATCTCTCACTTTTTTATCAATTTTCCCCAACATAATTCAATTCATTATTCACTCATTCTTTCCAAAATAAAGGAGATTTATTTCATCAATATATAGTGTTCATGAATATAATGAATCAATTTTATTATTTTAACTCATCGAATCGGTCATTAAGAAATTAATGGTACAATGTTTATTTCACTTACAATTCAATTTATTTGGTAATTTTTTTCCTTCTCATTTTTACCTTACACATTAAGAACTATCTTGAAATAAGATAAATTGTTTTATTTAAATATTTATTTGTATTAGTGGAATTTGGTTCCATTATAAAAATTCTAGACTACCTAATTTCTATATACAATACATCTTGGATATTTAGAGGAAACTATCATTTGATACCACTTATAGTGACCTAGGCCACCTAACCATTGATCGGGGGTAGAGAAGCAATGGTTTCTTATAGATTTCCATTATTATTTTCAATCACTCGAAAATGTTATGGTTCATGATCCACTCCATTGTATCTCACAATACAACCTTATTTATAGTTGTAATTAAGGAGATATCATCACATAATATTATAATGGTTGTATATAAATACCAACATATAAAGGTTTGGTTACACACCCCAACATGGATTCTCTACTAGTATTTTATTCATGAATATAAATTATTATAAAGAAATAGGTTATACATTTATGTAATATATACCATATTAACACAGGTTTCTACACCCCACCCATATACACTTATTCTATAGTTTTTTATGTCATCCATTATTCCTCCCCTTTATCCTCTTCCTTGACTAGTTATTCATCTAGGCCCTTGAACATCTCCAATAACTACTTAAACACCCCAGTCATAAGATCCTCCTATTATTTGTATTAATCCTAAATCAGATAGACATATTGCATCTAAATATCCACCCCATGAACCTATTGATCTGGATTACTCATGTACACCTTCATGATCATCAACATATTCAACAACAGATCTGTAAGTATGGACAGTTACTCTAGATATGGTTTGATAAATATTCACCCCAATTTCTTTAAATAGTCAAGAATTTCACCATCATGGAATCCTAAATTTGTTTCACATACATTCATCAATACATTGGTCTATCAGGTTATCTAAAAATTTTCAATGTATACACATAAAGGTGTAGTTATCATCAATATGAAATTTGACATATTTCACAATAATAATATCATGAATATTATTCTCATAATTATAATTTTAATTTTTCTATGAATATGTAAACCTCAAGATCATTTTCAATATGTAATTTATTGTATTTAATTTGGTTGATGGATCCAAAATTAACTTATCATTTGTTCTTGATATTATTTGATTTTCATATCATATAATATTTCCTCATTTAAATACTATATAAAAATCAATACTCTATTTTTATAATGTTCATCAAAATATAGATATATATTCAACATAATTTCTTGTATTAATGGACAACTAAATATGGGAGTGAATTGAGTTTTAAATAAAATTAATGGTTAAAAACACTTTACCAATAAATAACCAAGTATATAAATCAACCATGTAAACTAAAATTGTATAAATATATAATTTAATGCCTTTAAAATAATGGTAAAAGGGTCGATTACAGCACAGTTATAATAATTTCAAAATCTATTTAACCATTCAAATAAATGTAATCACATTAAAAATAGTATATATTATACTAATTAATGTTTAAAATCAAAGTAATGCGTTGGTTGAGAGTTTTAAAAACTATAAACAGCATTGTTTTTTAAAAAAGTAAAAAAATGAAATCAAAAAATTGAATAAAAGAAAGATGTTCAGTCTCAAGACAATACGTAGTCCTCTATATCTGATAATCACCCACATCCATGAAGTTTGTTAAATAGTAAACATGATCCACAACCTAGACTTTGTTTCTATATAAAATTGAAAATACGATATTCTTGGTTACATACATCATATTCCATAGTTAATCATGGGATAAAAAGTGAAAATGAATAATAGAGAGTATCTAATAATAATCCATACATTATAAGAGCTTGTTCTATTAAATGTATGTAATAAAGAAGGAAAAAATCAAATGTAAATAGAATTGTGAAGAAAAAAGAAGATTTTAGATGTTTTGAGCCCTTCTTTATCTGATCAAGTAAGAGATTATTAGGAATTTTCTTCACATTCTAGTTTTCCATTAAATATTTCATTACATAAAGTTCAATAATCTACTACAAGGTTTCTGTTTTTGTGGGAAAAAGTGTTACTTATTATACTGGAAAATCCTTTATTTTTTTATTAAGCGTAACTAGTAAGTCAATTTTCAAAAACTAATCAACCAATATCCTCTTATACAGAATGGGTTCCTATTATTTTTATAGCTTCTCATATTCTTTAATTATCCATTTTTTAATAATAACAAAATGTGACAGTTACCCATATTGAGAGGAAAATGTGGTCATTTTGAATATTTATTTACTTTTCATGTGTATTTATTTAAGAGTATTCATTATTTAATCAAAATTTCACTATAGTACATTAAATTACATAATATATTTTGGAATAAATGGTTTGAAATTTATTCCAGCTATCAACTATTGTAGGATTTCAAATAACTATTCCAATTTCAACTGACAATTGAAAAAACTAGACTAGTTTTTGAATGAATTAATCTAATGGTATCATAATAAGACGAGTGACTGAATATTTTTATGCTAGTAGAATAATTATTATATCATTATCATATTTGAACTATAGGTATTATATATACTTTAAGGGTAGTATAGTTTTACTAGTAATTGAATATGTAGTCTAGTTGTAGCATGATTGCACTGGTGGTACCATAGGTACACTTGATAGTTGTAGATTCCTTTTGGCATTAGTACAGTCTTCTAATGGTAACATGTCTAAAATAGCTATAGAAGAATATTAACTAGTAGTAACATATCTAATCTAGTGATTTTATAATAATTTAACATAGATAAAAATAGTTACTGATGGTGTAATTTCTAAACTAGTTATAATAGCATGGATATAAAGATAATTGAACTAAGAACCATATTCTATGAAAATTTCATAATATTATAAAACAATTGGAACACCATAGGTAATGTTAAGTAGATATATATATATTGAAAAAATTATTTGTGATCATTAAAATAAGGAAGTGGGTAATTGGGCCAACAATCACCCCTTCAAATGATCACAAATCATGGTTGAAATTAGATATCTTAAAATAAATATCATAGGGTTTTTCAACAGGTGGATTAGACCAAAAATATACAGTTTCATAAAAAATAATATTTTAGGAGCATACTCATTCACATTTACACGTTTACATTTTTTTCAAACATATTATTTTCACCCACATTAGTATTATCATAAATTTATAGAGATGATAAAATGTAACATTTGAAATAAATATGAATAAAGGATATTTATAATGCATTAATGAAAATGTAAATTAATTACATAATCAAAATTCACAAAAAAAAATAAGCAATAGAACCCTATTTTAAGTCTGGTTAATCCTCATCATGAATTGAGGTACAATAAATTGGGTCTTCTCAATTTCCACTAGCAGTAGGTGTAGGACTAGGGCCATAAAGAGGTGTCAGTGGTCTATGGAAAATTGAGGGAAATGGTCATAGATGTTTCACTGCCATAACTAATGTAATTCTAAAGAGAATTAATGTAATGGATTTGATGTTAATGTTTATTGAGATCAGGATAGAATTCAAGGAAATCATTGGAATTAGTGGAGGTTCCATGACTACATTGCATGTAGTATAGAGAAAGGGCTCCATCAGTTCTACAAACTGAGTAATGTCCCATCGACCATACCCCATTACCTAAAATTAATCTACTTTTTTCACAGTAAATAGCATTATTAAGGGGGATAAATCCATTAAATAACATACTTAATCTTTGAATACCTTTTTTATATATGGAATCTATTGATTTTCATCCAAAAACATAAAATGGTATGTAAGGTCGCTTTTTAAAAAGAAAATTATATAGGAAATATATTATAACTTTTTTATGGTTTTACTATCATATCATAATTTATTGAATCATTATATAAAAAAACTTATTTATTTACTTACCATGGGAGTATATCGGTTAATGTCCATCTTTGTGAGAATTAAAACAATTTTCTTGTACAGTCTATACCTCTTCATTGATAGTGGTTTTGATCACATTAGCATTAACATTAGGGATAGAAGAGTACATCACTCTAGATGGAAAATAACCTCAATAAGAAATAGATCAAATCATTACATGTTTAGATAAATCCCTCTGAGTTAAATCTACTCTAATTTACACCATGGTAGAGTGGAGAAAAACTATTATTTATCCTATAATCTATTTTCCACTTCCAAATTCATAAACATTATATATAGTTTATTTTGGAGGTGAGATAAAATCAAGGATACTCTTAATGATATATAACTTTCCTTGAGACTCTTGTCTTAAAAATAATGTGGCATGAGTATATTATTTATATCATACTATAGATCATTCATAAAGGTATCTAGATCAACAATGGTCAAGGAACTGGTCGTATGAGAAGTAAGGGGATGGCTCCCCAATTTAGTGAAAGGAGTAGTATGAGATAGACGAGAACACTGGCCAGTAACCTTAGAACATTCTTCCTAGATAGGCACTAAATATACCACCGCATCATCATATCTAACAGATTCTAAATAGGGTAAAGGAGCATTGAGATCATCTTGGTCAATCATTTCTATCGTAGATCCCATAGGATCCCTCTAAAGAACATAAATGTATGGTATAAGATGATTTGGTGGACTACCTACATTACGATCATCATTATAATTGAAAAATAAGGTCATACCTAGAATATTGGAACCTGTGGATTTCTCCCACTTATAATGTATATCATCTATTTCTATCTGATGTAACTACCACAACTATGATTCCACAAACATGGATAACTAAAAAAACATATGGAATTTCCATAAAAATATTTACTAGAAGTGGTATAACCCTCATAAATAGTCAATAAGTGGTTTATTTCTTCAAATTAATCATCCCCATCAACATTATACAAATAATCATATAATAAATAATTACATCGTTAAGGATATTTGAATTTGATTCTCCAAAATAAGTATAATTTGAAACATTAGTATCATTTGTCGTGTTATTTGAAAACAAACTCTCTTCATAAGTTATGGAAAGACGAGAATCAGGTTTCCTAATGTAATTGAGACTCCCCACAATATCAGTTCATTGCCCTACCTCAACAGAAAATGGAATAGATTCTTATTATTCCTCATTCGTAGATTCCTATCAAATTTTGTCACTAGATTCGTCCATTTCCTCAACAATAGAATCAAATACCACTTTATCAGGCTATAAGGTATGATCAACCATGTCTCATGGTCACCAAAGGTTCTCCATAGTGTTAAAATTATTATATACTCACTCATTATCTACTACCCATCCCATTAACCTATGATTCTAATTTATCATCACTCCTTTCTACGATAATTGACTAAGATAGACACCATCGTATTTATTTATCTTTTTATATATTTTAGTAAATATTCTAATATCATCCAATATTTCATTAAATATTTTAGAATAAACAAGATAATTTGACCATGAATTTATCTTTCAAAATCTACCACGTGCACCATTATATGTCAATACAAGTTTAATTTGACACAACATTTCATAAGAAAAAAACATAAAACATATTGATTTCTCATAATACCGAAATCATCCTTTCTCAGATTTTAGATGTGATAGATAAATTTGGAGAGTATTTTAAACTCAACATCTATTTCTACTGTAGTAAGCCTTATAATAGTTTCATTTCTAGTAATTTCAGGAAGATAATCCATATAAATGAAATTACCTAGTCAATAGTATAGTAACAATTATAGTCCTTATATATTCCCTCATGAGGGACATCTAAGAACTTATCCCATTTAATGGATGAAACCAAAAGTTCCTTAATATAAATCATCATTCTTATTATATCAACATTTTCCAAAAATATGATCTCATCAAAAATATATAAATCATGAACCTACATATTATTGAAAGATCAGTGATTTCATAAGAACCATTCTTCCCAAACTAGTCCTTAGTTAACCATTCATACCCATAATATACTCAAAGTCAACGAAATGGAATTTTTTCCCTTTTTAGTGACTATATGTAATGAATGGTTTTAATGATTTATTAGATTAATAGAATTGTATGATTTTCCTCTTGATTGCATTATAGGTCCCTATTCATCTAATGAACTGGCCTTATTCTTTACTCTCACCATTTCTCTCAGTCATAAAGATTAATGGTTGAAAGTCAAGGGTCATGTGTTCAAGAGAGACATAATGGGGTTTTGAGGTAATTAAAAAGGAATTCATGAGGAAAGAATATATATATAAGCTAATCAATTTATTTTATAAATTAAGGGGAAAACAAAATTAAATACAAAAAGTAATTAATTATAGTGAAATAAAAAAAATAGGGGTAGAATAATGAAATTCATAATGGTAGTTCTAAGAAAAGGTTGAAACTGAGTGGTAGATCCTAAGGGTAGAAATACATGGTATAAATAAATAGTTTCAAGGCCACAGTAGAAAGTAGAGGGTAGAAAACTAGTCGTGGGAACCCCATGGTAAAAATCCTAATCATTGTAATCCTAATGGTAGTAGACATTAATTTTACTATAAATAATATAAATTATGATAATGAAATTATAAGATAAATTTATCATTCAATGTTTATGTATGATATAACTTATTATCTTAATATTAAATGGATTTGTGAATATTTCAACAAGTTCATGTTCAGTTCTAATTAATTCAGAAACTAACTCGCCTTTTCAAAAATGATATCTCAAAAACTGATGTCCTTTATTAAAATGTTTTTTCTAATAGCGAGACACATGATTCATAGAAATGTTTACTATCATAATTAATTGTAATATTAATAAACTGATATCCACAATGTATTAAAATATTTCCATACATAGAGTTTCTGTAAATAAAAATTCTTACTTCTATGTAACCAATATCAGCAATGGATAATGAAAAAGAATCTTTATTTTTTCTATATTTTGAAATTAGATACTTTCCAAGAAATTAACATGTTCTAAAGATAGTTTATCTATTTAACTCATAGTCACCTAATTACAGATAAAAAATAACTAACTAAATTTGAATTATACCATTTAATAAAGAAAAATACAAAATTGGTTGAATGTTTAAGGTATTTAAAAATTCATTTTATCTAATTTAAATAATATTCTTCATTTGTTCCATTAAATGTGAAAAAATTTATAAATTAAATGCATTGTCTGGTCAGACATCTATTACGTAACATAAACTCCCTTTCATAGCTCTATAAGTGGTCTGGTCAACTATTTTTGTATATTCACTAATATCTAGTTTTTAGGTGGTACTCATTGGAATGTCACTTCCTTTTGAGATGTCCATCATAAACAAATCATAGATAATTTTTTTATTTTAATTTATTTAAAATAATTCAATATTTTTTTTGAAAATCATGAAATCAATGAAGATATTTTATCTCACCGATTAAACTCGTTTTAAATTAATTTTTCATAATTTTATAAAATTCATTTTACCTTGAGTTTTTTGTATTAAAAAAGTAATATCAATAGCATATATTTAAACTAATAAAAAATTATTTTGAAATTCATTTTATAAATAGAATATGGTCAAAAATAACTTTTGAAAACCCATTTGAAATAAGAATAATGTTGATCATATCATACACAACTCTACAATATTGTCTTAAACCATATAATGATTTTATTAAGTTAAAACCATGATTTTGAAAAGGAGAATTTTTTAAAATCTTATGGGATTTTCAATTATATTTTTCTCTATAATATAACCATTTAGAAATTCAATCTTAATATCTACTTGATATAGTTTAAAATTAAAATGTCTTTCATATGCAATCAATATCCTAATAACTGCAACTATAGCTGTTGATGAAAAGGTTTAATCATAGTTAATACCTTATTCATAACTATATGCTTTTGTAACCAATCTCTATTTGATTATAATAATTGTTCTAGTCTTATCAATATTTTACATATACTCCCACATGGATAAAAAATTTTGGATTTTTTAAGTCAATTTGTAAATTCACATAATTTATTTCATTTAAAAATATTCAATTCTTGATTCACTACTATTACCCAGTGTTTGATATTGATTTCTTCAAGGATGTTCTTTGGTTAATGCTATAAAAAGGTCTTGATATTCTTCCTAGTTTCTTATTATGGTTTGGGTTTGAGTACCTTTTTTCTGGAAACCTAGAATAAGATCCACGGGATGGATTTTGTGTGTTATAATGGTCATGGGGACTTAAGAACAAGGTTCTTCCAATTCTTATTCTATGTGATGAAGGACATGATGATATAAACTAGGATATTTCTTATTTAAATTGGGAAAATTAAAAAATGTTTAGAGATATTACTGATAAGGATATTTTACATATCATCCCCAAGATTTCCTAGAGCATGTTTGAGTTCATGTGGATCTATGTCAATAATAGTTACATGGACAGTTTCTTCAAAAAATATATTTTTTTATTAATGATATCATTACATTTAATAGTGGTTAATATCCATGAAAAATTCCTTCACAGATTATTTCTAAAAAATTATTGATTTTCCTTTGTATTTTTAATTCAAATTTTACATAAAAAACTATAGTAATTTAATTTAGTGCTTCTACAATTACAAAATTCATATGGAGCCTTTTTCAAGATATTTCTGATAAGAACACTATTAATTACATAAAAAGTTTTCTTAATTGTAGTTGGATTAAAGTAGAGAGGTATTCCATATTCACTAAGAAAATTTTGAAACTTTTTGGAAGATTCATATAAATCCATTTAGTAACCCCTTTTTTTGAGGTATTTATGGTTCATAGAAATTGTGAGTATAGTCATTTTTTGAGTAGTGAGATTAATTATCTTGATTCTAAATCTCTCATCCATGATCACTAATAATGTTTTTCTAAGACAGTATACTATGTTTCTCTTTTTACATTAGATATTTTAAAAAATATGTAGGAGAATCAATTTTGAGATTAATGAAAAGAAATAATTTATATCTAGAATAATCATCAACAATGACATATTCAAATTGTTCTCCTTATATAATTGTTACTCTATATGGTTAAATAAATCCTGATGAACCAATTCTAGTGGTTGAGAGGTAGTTATATATTTCTTTTGTTTGAAGGATATATTGTGTTTCTTCCCATTTTTAAAAGGATTCCACACTTTGTCTTAAAAATTATACTTTAGGTAGATCCTTAGATAATCTTATATTATTTATCATTCATAGTGAGTATATTTTGTTGTGGCCTATTACCTTATTAAAATACCAAAATTAATTATGAAAAGTAAAAATGAATACATTTTAACAAAATAAAGAATCCAAATTAACAACTTAAATAATAATATTTATTAAAGAAAAAAATACTAAAGAATTCAGGGAATCATAAATCTTACCACAATTGTTCTAAAATTTAACATTAAAACCATCACAAAAAAATTATGAAATACTATAAAATTTATATTTTACCCCAAAAATAAATGATTCGGGTGAAGATGATCCTAAAAGATTATTCGAAAATATTAAACGTAAGAAATTCAGGCATTACATATGATTTTGAAAATCCAAGAGTGAACCACCCCTCATATGTCATCATCCACCAATGAAGTGAAATATTCAGGTGCTCTGAAGGCCCACATTGTTCTTGATTCAATGATTACTATATTTTAAAAATCATTCTTCACATGGTGTGATTCTCTATATGCATGTGAAACAATCCAATTGATTTAAGTTACATGATTCATACAATCAATCTAGTGGGGAAGTAGCTTCCATGGGACATTCCAATTTATCTCCCTTATATCGACATTAGAAATAACAAAATCAAATTCAATCCAAATGGGAGTTCACTTTTGTTGAACAACATGTGTGATAGCATATATCATTTATCATAATTATGTTTATATACAATTTCTATTCCAATATAGTGATGAAAACCACCTTTAACAAAACCATAAGGGGTTCAGGGAATAATTCCACAACCTGAAGGTCCCGTTGCACCATTGGAAGCACCATGAACAATGGTTTTAATTTACTATCCTATTAAAATAATTCACCTAGCAGATCTAAGAACACAGTTCCACTTTGAATTGCCTATGACTCCTAATAATCTTATAAGTTTCATATCATCCATCCTATTGTGTATGTCTCACACCAATACCTTTATAGTAGCAATGACCTCCCTATTCATATCCAACATTCCATCAGGGATAGAGGGCTCCAGATAATAATGTATCATACAATTTTGATCCCTCCATATGAATTATAGAATATTAGTCATGGATACTATCATAAGGTGTTGAAACTGGTCTCTATGTCCAGTTCTACTAAGAAATTATAGGTTCTCATCAATTTTCCTACCTGTATTATACTCAAGTCCAAATATATAGCCTATATACGTCCAAAATTCCCTTTCATACACACGTCTAATACAACGGTTTTTTATATTTTCAGCATATCTTAATCAAAAAGGGTAAGATGATAAAATGCATTATCAACCATTTCACATTTTTTCATATGTTTGTAGTTTGTTTTTATAAATTCTCCATAGAAGGATAAATCTAAAAGGCTTTAAAAAATTTTCCTGGAAAATAGATAGCCAAGATAGTATTCTGGTGTAGATATCAATTTTTTCATATAATATTCTTTGCCATTGAATTGTTCATTACTACCAGGCCTCTACACCAGTGTATCACTGGACATGAAAATATTGATTTAAACATCCATTTAAACTTGTAGGGTAACGAAATTGACTCTATTGTATTGTTCTATAAAATCAAAAATAGTCAACTCAATTCTTTCATACGGGATGATGACCCTTTCCCTGAGTGGATACTCAACCAAACATGTATTCTATCAATTGAGGTCATATTTCCTGCTAACCATCCATATGGTATTCTGAATGATTTAATTGAATGATTGCTTGATTGGGGTCTAGATCGATGACCCAATATAGTGTTAATACCAATCCATATTTCATCCCTTGAACTTCATTTATTAAAAATTCACAAGAGGGGTCATCAGTGGATAACAAGTTCTATATGAATTTTCCAATAAAACCATCATTGAAAATTTTTTAATCCATGATACCTAGTCACCCCATCACTATAGGTTCAATTAAATACTTCCAGTTGATAGTTACAAACATACATTCATGTACTGACCTAGTTCCGACAAAGTTTCAGTTCATACAATGAAAATCCTTGATGAGGCCTCTTGGACACCTATAAATTTAGAATGAGTGCAAAAATTTAGAAGTGATTACTAAATTAACTAGGAAAACCATCATAGATTGAGGCATGTAATTGTATTTCTATTGGAAAGTTTATTAATGATTCTAGACATTATTCCCCTATGGAATTGACTCTACAATTTCCCCTAAAAAGTGGAACACTGATATAGTTAAAAGGGAGGGATACCCTTCTCACCCAAATCTTCCTAGAAACCCTCTTCTTTTTTCCCACAGGTTATCCATCACCAAAAAAATAAAATCAGTACCCCAACTGATGGATTTCTCAATAACATTCCTTCAAAGATGCAGACACATTCATTGTTACCAATATGAATAAGTCTAATACTCAATCATCTTCCATTTTCATTGAATGGGACATCTCCACCACACCTGTTTAGAATATTATCGAATAGGAATAGTCTCTAATCATATGTCTTGACAATCCACTATCTAGATACCATAAATCATTGATTATTGGTTTCAAAATAATCTACGAAATTTACAAAATAAATAACTTTGATAACCATATTTTATTGTGTCCAAAAATGATATTAAATAAATACTTTTCAATCCACATTTGTTTCAGATATTTACATATAACTTGAATATAATATATTGATAGAAAAGACTTTTTAGCTCCAATATTTTCTGAATTATTTTAAAAAGTAGTAGTGTTCATGGAAGCTAAAATTTTTTAGAACTGGGAATAAAATAATCTTTATCCATATCCCATTCACTCTGGATCCATACCTAATTCCACATTTAGATTTTTTTCATCCATAATAGAATTGATTTTTTTTTCTATCAATAATATGTTCCAAATACATTTTAATAAAGTATTTCACAATTTGAAAATATGTATTTTCCTTTTATAAATTAAAATTCTTCTCATATACTATACTGAGATCTAATTTATCTAAATCACATAAAAATATATCTTTTTCATATTCTTAAATCTAACTTTTAACTAATACATTTTATCATCGAGTATAGGAAATTTCACTTTTAACTCATCCTCAGAAATTTCAGAATCATCAGATTCATGATTAGAAGAAGTAGATGGTACCTCTAAAATAGTAACCAAAAAGAATAAATATTCTTTTCATTAATATCTTCTTGGATTGAATCTGATTCACTGGAATTACCCTCATATTCTCCCCAAGTGTCATTCATTACATTATTTATTATTTTTTTCTTTATCCTAATACCACTTCTTATACATTAGCTTCATCTAGTAATATTTTATATGTTATTTCCTATTATATTAATATTAGGTAACCTCATTAGAGGAGTAATCCTTTTTTCTAATATTTCAACTAATCTCCTTATTTTTCATACATTCCCTTATAATTTGACTAACAAATGAATATCTTAATTTGATAAAAATTCCTTAATCATCAAGATATATGACCTATTTCCTCGTCACTATCTATATTATCTTCTCTTCCACTTGTAATATTAGGTTTTACAACATCTCTAGGTTTTTACCATGATTCCTTAAAGGTAATAGATTTTATCTTTGGTATCTCATCTTCATTGTATACCATTTTATCTTATTCATACATCATTATATTTATAATAAAATTCTAAAATAGTAATATTTTGATGTCCCATGATTCCCAAATATATACTTTAGTACCTATCAAAAAATATGGTAGAAATTTAAAGATCCTAAACACATAATATTTACCCTTCATCATTTTTACATGTTTAATCATAACATTAATGATCTCAATGAACCTAAGATACAACTTAGAGAAATATTCATTAGGTTTTGTTTTGAGTGAATTTTACATAATATAATTCATATTTAGTATAATTTTATTAAAATTAAAATTTCCTTCATGAGGCACCAAAATGGTATCCCAAATCTAATTAGAGGTATCACTCAATGATATTCTATTAAATACATCCTCTCCAGAAGCACAAAATAAAGGATTCATAACTTTTTAGTTTTAATCATAATTATATGTATTTTAAGAATACCATTCATTTATATCATTTTTCATGTTTTCAATATGCATATTCAATAGTTCCCAATATTACAAAACTAATGCTTCCAAGGTAGATTTTCATTTTATTTTTCAATGAGTATAATATTGACCATTAAGGTAGAGATATATGTTAGTATCAAAACCAGAAGACTTATCATCCATAATAAGTAAATAAATAATAAATAGAATTTATAAATATCTTGATAAACACATGATGAAAGTTAAAGACAAGTAAATACAAGAATAAAACTATTTTCTTATACCTATTTTTGGTATCATTGGATAAATTATTAGGGGGTGAATTGTGTTTTGTATAAATAATAAAAAAATTCAAACTATATCCCCCAGTTTTTATTAATATTCCAAATAAATAAAAAAGTATATATATATAATTTAAATTTTTAAAATGAATTATTGAATTCTTTATCACTTCCCACTTCAAAAAAAATTTAAAATCACTTTAACATTTTAACTAGATATAATCAACTTAAGAATAGTATATGGAATACTAATTAATGTTATATATTTGAATATTTTTTTTCAAAAGACTGTTGAAAAATAAAATAATGTTTGTTTTTAACATATGGTAAATAGATAAAAAACACAAGGAATTGAAAATAAGAGGTTTGGTCTCATGTGGAGACAAATTCCTCAACGCATGATAGTCATCCACTACAAAGTAGTTTATCAAATGACAAATGTGATCCAAAACATGGGACATGTTTTTATATACAAAAACACAAAAGGGAGTGAAGGCTATACACATCCTATTATATAGTTATTTGTGGGACAAAAATTATAAAAATAATAATATATTATATATAATGATATTAAATAAGTATGTGGTCTTTTTATATTAATTGTACAATGTAATGTAGGAATTTCTCAAATTTAAAAAATATATAGAAGTAGAAGGAAATATCAGGGATGCTTTTCTATTGTTCTTATTTCTTTAATCATGTAGGAGGTAATCAGTAATGTTATTTTCCTTTTAAATTGTATTGAAATCTATCTGTAATTAATCTTTGGCAATTTTTTTAATGCCCTGAACCAAGTTACCAAGAGTCAGTGCAGTATTACATAACATTGACATTATACAAGGAATCGTGTCCTCAAAAACTGATCAGTTTAGTATCCTTGGAATTACTTGATACATTCATATGTTTTACATTAAATCATGAAATAAAAACATCGACAACATTTTTTCCCATTTTGAACAAAATTATATCCTTAGAATATCCCTATAGGTCATCAATAAAATACATCTTCACATCCTGGGAAAAATAAAACATATAAAGGGGTGAGCTCAGATTCTTAGTTAGGATAACAATATTGCGGAAACTTTCATAAATATGCTTACACCTTTAAGGCAATATATTAGACTATAACAAAGGACATTAAAACTTAAACTTCATCATAATATAGAAAATATAAAATCCAATAATTCTATTTAATTATTCAAATGGATATTCTACTAGTCGAATAATCACATGCAATATCAATAGCCACTTTCATAATGATGGAATTCATAATTCGACACTTCATAACCACATAATCAAGGACTTGTGACACGACTAAAAATAATATTTTTTCAAGGCCTTGTGCTAGGTCACTAGTTTGTCTCATGAGACCTATCGATGCATCAAGTAGATTTAGTGGGCTTTACCCGTCACTTAATATGTTCAATGCATTCCACATATGAAATTGTTTAAACATAACATAAACATTCGTATTAAAACTAGAATAAAAAATTCCATTACTTTATCCATAAACCATGAATGGTAATATAATAACACATCCACATTAAAACATATCACAAAACCTTCATTACAATAAATAATATTTGTATCATAACAAATCAACTTCAAACATGCTTAAAATCCCACAAAACAATGTTGACATAGATGCAATAAAAACTTTTTTTAGAGAAATATATCTTTATATTTTGAAATAATTAAAAAGTCATATAATTATAAAAGAAAAAATTTATTTTTAAAATATTATTATTATCTTTTAAGTGAATCTTCTATGATGTTATAGTGGTAGAAAATATCTGCACTAACTGTATAAGTTAAAAAAACTTTCTTACCTTAATTTTGTCGAAAAGGTCATTAAGTACCTTGTTAGTAAATTGACATAAAAATTCCTTTCAAAACATATAAGGTCAAATAAGGGTATAAATAACATAAACCCATTGTCTAGTAAATTGTAAAAATGTTTTGAAATACATTTTTAAGAAAACAAGGATGTGGATGATAAAGTGGTCTCAGAAGATACTTACGTAAAAACAACCTAAGATAATAAAGAGATTGTGGAATTAACCCTTACCTTGTGCATTTCATTGGTCTATGGTACGTTAACCTCCTTTATAATAGTTAAATCACTGTTATTAAATTATAAAAGAACTATATACATAAATATGATATCATATATGATCCTTTAATATTGATTTGTTAATAATATTTTAGAATTATCATCGTTTCGGATGTTAACTGATCGGTTTTTCTTTATATTGTCAATTATGTAAGCCATGTTTATTATGGATAAGATGTATTTTATTCATATCCAGAATGATATTATGCTCTTACATATTATTTTTAACCATAAAATGAAAATTATTCTTGAATGATTACGATGGGGAAATAATCTCATCGCGTTCGTGGAGACGGTAATCCGTACGTACGCACGAGCGACATTATCGTTATATTGATGATGAAATATTTTGTAATTGGATGGTATATAATATATAAATAATAATTAGAATTTTATATTTATTATTTACATCACTTATACTCATTATTATACCCATCCAAATATTGAAGCGTCTGAATAACAAACTACACCACGACGTGGAGACAGTAAGTTTTATGTACGCACGTATGGTAACTTTGTCATTCATATGATGGATATAATAATTAAGATGTTTATACTATTTTAACATCATATTATATAGAAGATACTGGAGTTATTGTTTTATAATGGAAACAAAAAATAAAGATGAAGTGGAAGAAGAAGAGAACTCAAAAGAAGTGATGAAATATTTACCTCTTTTTCAGGTTCTTCCTTTTGATTTGATCAAAAGGACTCCTTAGGTTAGCTTTATGATCAATGTAATTACTCTAGGATGAATGTAGGATTGTTTAGAGGATATTTGGGGAGAGGTTGGATGATACAAAAGGCTTTGGTGGTGTTAAATTAAGAGAAGAGGAATTGGCCTTTTATAAGAGAGGTGGCGGTCACTTTAGGAAAAGCTTGAAATATTATTGTATAATAAACTAATTTTGGG
The DNA here is from genome assembly GCA_963277665.1 of Viscum album. Taxonomy (NCBI): domain Eukaryota; kingdom Viridiplantae; phylum Streptophyta; class Magnoliopsida; order Santalales; family Viscaceae; genus Viscum; species Viscum album. The sequence goes on from OY728145.1 coordinate 1,900,599,018, forward strand.
TTTTTAATTTCTCAAAAATAAATTATTTCCATGATAAGGATGGGATGGGTCAAAAACCGCTCAGTAAATAGGTTTTATATAGTTTTAGTTCATCATATTGACCTTATCTTTTAGATTTAACTTTTAGTTGAATAGTTTGATATTTACCATGTCTCTTTGTATTTTTATATTTTATGGTTAATAAACATATTATAACAAGCCAAGAAAACCCCATGTCATTCATTATTAAAATATATAACCTTAACTAAGTCCTTTGTTCAAACCTTAGTTGTTTAGAAACATTATATCAATTAATAATATAGTATTTATTTTTAAAAACTCGATTATGTCAATCTTGACACTATTTAGCATTGGATTTTTTTGGAAGCCATAAAAACTTCATCACTTCGAATTAAATTTATTTAAACAGTCTTAAAATGTCATATTGACCTATATAATTAGTAAAATTAATCATAATTCTCAATTTATATTTATTTGGATATTTATAATATCAATTATTTTAATATTTCATTAATAATGTAATTACAGCGTCATCATTGTGTCATAAATAAAATTGAATTATGTAGGAAATATTTTTAGATTTTTAATGAATATTTATAGATGAATTTATATTTTGTGTAACCCAATATTAAAAATGGTTTAGTTATTTAACATTGAATTTAACTCTTTTAACTCATCTTTAAATAAAAAAATAAAAAAAGTCTTAATCTAATCCAAGTTGACCAAAGAGGAACATATTTTATTCATAAGGTTATTTTGGAAAGAATTATAATTATCCAATAGAATTAGGACATGTGTTATGGTAATTATGATATCCTTTTTATCTATAATTACCCTATTTACGTTTAACCATCGTAAATTAAAATCAAAAATTACTATTCACCAAAAATTATTTTAATCTTATTAAACCACATTTTACTTACTGATATTAACTGTGTATCTTTGATTTTTGAAATTCAACTCACATAAGCGGTAAAATTATGTTTTATGCAAATTTTCAAATGCTCCTTGGAGGTGGGTAAAAGACGGTAAAAAGTTCAATAAAATTTTTATATATCTAAACTTATTATAAAATGACTCAAATGAATTACATTGAACTTATATAAGTATTATTTATCTTTTTTTACCAAAAATAAAATTAAACCAAATAAATGGTTATTTAAATAAAAAGTTTATTTTAACCAATAATGTAGTGTTTTCACTATTCATCAAAAATTGAATGTTTTTATAAAAATACCAAAAATACACCCTAAAGTAATTTTGATACTCTGAATTCAAAAATGGAGTCCATTTTTGGAAAATAAAATTTATAAAATTTCAAAAGGTGGATATTACTATTTGTAACAGCTAGTTTGATTGGACGCGGTGTGTTAGAATCTCAAAGTTGCATACAATGCAAGCTATTGCATTATTCAAGGGGAAACGTACCATGGAATCATGGGTTGTTACATTCTTCCCTCCTTAAAATACTTTCGTCCTCCAATTTTCTATAATACTACCTCGCAAAAATATTTAGGTGGTTTTTCATCATAAGTTCCTCTGGTTCCCACGTTGTATCTTCCATCTTATGATTTCTCCATAGAAATTTTACCAGACGAGTCGTTCGGTTTCTCAGCACTTTTTCTCTTGTATCAAGAATTTTGACAGGCTCTTCACAATAAGACAAAACAGGTTCCATTTCAATTTCCTCATAGGTGATTACAGGTATGGGTTCAGACATGTATTTTCCCAATAGTGATACTTGGAACACATCATGAACTTTGTAGATATTTGGAGGTATTGAAAAACGATAATCTATAAATCCAATTCATTCAATAATTTTGAAAGTTTCGATGTATCTAGGACTCAATTAACCCTTCTTGTCGAAAAATATAACACCCTTCCATGGAGATACCTTAAATAAAACATGATCTCTTACCTAAAATTTCAAATCCATCTTTCAGTTATTGGCATAGATATTTTTCCTACTTTGATCTTCTTTGATTTGGGTTTGGATAACCTTAATCTTTTACATCATTTCCTCAACAAGTTCTGGGCCTACGAGTTTTCTTTCACCAATATCATCCCAACATGTTAGTGTGCGACATCACTTTCCATATAACGCTTCATATTATTCCATCTAAATACATGAATAGAAAATATTGTTATAATAAAATTTTACCTGAGGTAAATATTGATCCCACATACCTTGAACATTAAGTGAGAAAGATCTTGAAATGAATTTTAAGGTTTGAATAGTTTGTTCTGATTGTCCATCGGTTTGAGGGTGGTAGGAAATGCCCAAACAAAGTTCATTATGTAGGGACTTCTAAAAACTTTTCTAGAATCTTGATGTAGAATCGGTATAACAATTAGAAACAATCGATAAGGGCATACCATGGAGTCATACAACTTCATTAATATATAGTATTTCCAGACGTTCAAGTGGTAAATCTTCTCTAATAGCAAGAAAATGTGCTAACTTGGTAAGATGATCAATAATGACCAATATTGCATCATTCCTTCTAGGAGTCTTTGGTAGACCCATGAAAAAGTCCATCATACTATTATCCCATTTCCATATAGGTATGGGAAGAGGTTGCATGAATCCTCCAAGTTGTTTCCTTCCAGCTTTCACTTGTTGAAAATCATACATCTAGACACAAAATCTGCAATCTCCCTCTTCATGTTGTCCCACTAAAAATGTTCTTTCAAATATCTATACATCTTAGTTATACCAGGGTGTATAGAGATATTGGAGCTTTGAGCATCATCCAACAATTCCCTTTTTTGATCACTCATAATGGGAACCCAAAGTCTCTTCTGAAATTTCAAAATTCCATCTTTATATACGAAGTCGATCAATATCCCATCGTTCACAGCATTAATTTTTTTTTAAAATTACTCATCATCAGTATACAAACTTTTTATCCTTTCTAGTAAATATGGTTTTGAAACCATTTACTAAAGTATTGATTTTTCACCTTCCATGGTTATTCCCATATCCATATTTACTAGATCCATGAAAATAGGATCCCTTTCAACTCTCATCTTGTTCAAAACACTATGATACTTTATTCTCAAAGCATCTGCAACCTTATTTTCCTTCCCCGAGTGGTAGTTTATTGTGCCATCATAATCCTTGAGTAGTTCAAGCCATCTACTTTTCCTCATGTTTAGTTCTTTTTTGAGAAAATATACTTCAAACTCTTGTGATCAGTATAAATATCACATTTTCCACTATAGAGATAATATCTCCATATTTTTAGAGCAAATATTATAGCCTCTTACTAAAGATCATGAGTGGGATATTTTTTTTCATTAATTTTTAGCTTCCATGATGAATAGGGAATAACTCTATAATTCTGGATAAGTACACAACAAAGTCCTTTCTTTGAAGCATCACTATAAATATAAAAACCATCATTCCACGATGGTAGAGTCAAGATATGAGCATTAACTAATATTATATTCAGTTCTTCAAAACATTCTTCCCACTCTTTTGTCCAAACTAATTTAACCCCTTTACGAGTGAGCTTGGTTAATGGGTTAGCCAATCGAGAAACATTCTAGACAAAATGCCGATAATAACTTTCTAAACAAATAAAAGTGTGTACATCAGTTATACTCGTCGGTGATGGGCATTAATGGATTTTCTTGGTCTTTGAAGGATCAATAGAGATCCCATCATTAAATATAATATGGACAAGAAATGAAATCTCCTGATGCCAGAATTCAAACTTTATAAACTTTCCATATTATTCATTTTTTCTAAGAGTATTCAGAATAATGTTCAAGTGATTTTCATGATCTTCATATATTTTGGAGTATACCAATAAATCATCAAAATATACCACTAAAAAGTAAACAACATATTCCTTGAAAACTCTTTTCATTAGATCCATGAAGATAGAGGGTGCATTATTCAATCCAAAAGGAATTATTATAAACTCATAATGACCGTACCTGGTTCGAAATGCTATTTTTGGAAAGTCTTCCTTCTTCATACACAACTAATGATATCTAGATCGAAGGTCAATATTTGAAAAATATTAAGCTTCATGAAGTTGGTCGAATAAATCATCAATGTAAGGTAGGGGATACTTGTTCTTTATTTCTATAGAATTGATCTCCCAGTTGTCAATGAACAACTTCATAGATCCGTCTTTATTCTTAACAAAAAGGATAGGGGCTCCCCATGGAGAAACACCAGGGAGAATAAATCCCTTATTACAAAATTCCTCTAGTGGTCTCTTTAGTTAAACTAATTTCATAGTGGCCATTCTATAAGGGGTCATTGATATGGGCATTGAACCAGGAACTAAATCAATGGAAAACTCATTTTCTCGTTCTGGAGGATGTCCAGGTAAATCCTCTGGAAACACATCAACATATTCTTTCACAATAGATATGTCCTCTATTTGAACATTCTTTTCTTCACCCATAATTATTTCATTCTCATCCTCCTAAATAATTGAATTTAGAAGAGCTACTGGGGGTGGATCTAGATAAGAATAAAATGGTGACATTTCTGCTCAAAAGATAAGGTACTCCTTATCATCATCGAGAATTGTAACCTCTTTCTTCTTACAATAAATTTTTTCATCATGTTCCGAATGCCAATCCATACCAAGGATTACATCTAATATAATCATGGTTATGATGATGAGATTAGCAGATAATGAACATTTATATTCCCTAATGGGAATGGATTCACAAAACATTGTGGCAATGATACTTCCCTTAGAAGTTTTGACTGGAAACTCCATTGTTAAATCAAATTGGAAATATCTAATTTTTATAGAAGACCGAGAAGATATGAAACAATGCGATGATCCAGAATCAAATAAATCGTTGGATAAACTTGAGGAAACCATTAAATTTCCTTCCACCGTGTCTTTCAGAGCTTTAACCTTAGTAGTGGTGGTCACAAAAGCTTGTCCTTTATCCCTTGGCCTTTTTTGAGTTAGGTTCCCTTGGCACTTAGGACATTAATTTTCATAATGCCTCTTTTATCTAAAATTGTATCATTCAACATTGACAGCCTCTTTCTTTCCCTTGAAATCATGAGCTTGGTGGACTTTTTCACCACACTTATAGCAGACTCTCATTCCATTTAGGCATGTACTGGGGTGTTTCATCCCATATTTACCGTAGGATGGATATTCCACTTTTCCCTTCTTCCCAATATTTCCATTTCTAGAGAGATCATCATATTTATTCTTTTATTAATTTTCTTTAAAGTTTTAATACTTAAAGAATTATTTTTCTGTCTTGATAGAACATGGGACAATATCATTGTATGATAAGAAGGATTTTGAGACTAATGCTCATCGGAGAAATGGTTTAAACCCATCAAAGAATCAATCAATCTTACTCCTTGGGTTAGGTATATAATCTAAAGTATGCCTTGCTAAACATGTAAAGGTTGCCTCATAATTTGCGACATTCTCATCCTCATTTTTCCACAGACTCAAGAAATTTTCTTTCCATATCCACCTGATGGTCTCCTGAAGAGTACTTTTCTAAGAAAATATCTTTAAACTCCATCCATTCCATGTTTGATACTTTTTCATCTTTCCTTTTTTTTTAATCAATGACCACCATTGATCTGCATCTCATGTGAGGTGATAAACTATCATGACAACGTTTTCCCTTTTGCTACTCCCCAAAGCATCAAATATTTTCCCTAAGAAACTTATCCATTTCTCAGTTACTAGTGTATTTGAAATCCCATTTAATTTTGGTGGTTGTTGCCTCATTAAGTTGTCTAACATTGATCCTTTGCATTGTGGATCAGGGTGCTTCATACGGGTAAGGTTATTATTAATTACCTGAGTGAGTTTTCCCAGTATGGTTATAAGATAATCAGTACCAGTTGCATCAACAACTATACTATAATTATCATTAGTAGGAGGTAAATCCCTACATGGATTGCGTGCGTTAATATGGTTTCTATTCCTTCTACTAGATTCCATTTCTAAACAATGGCATACAACAGTTTATTTTAGGAATCACAATACATAATTCCGATCTTGTAAAAGACTTAACCTAAATTGAACAGTTTGTGGATGTAATCAATAATCATAAAAATATTTTCTTTTAAGAGGTATATACTAATAAACCCTACAAAATGGTTTTTAAAGAAAATGATAACTATCCTAAGAATATCCCCCCAGGAGTGTCATAACCAAGAGTGCATCAAGGCCCATTGACATGCATCAGTTCTCATTCGAGTCTAGATCAAAGTGGTTTTTTTAGGTTTTACCACTAGGTACATTTGTGCCAGGTCCACCTCTACCTACTCATATCTAGATAGGGATGTATTTCTTGGAAAACTCTCAAAATCTATACTGTAACAAAATTATAGGAAGTTCATCTATACAAATCCTCAAAGTCTATCTTAGGGTAGTGTCCTTTAATAAGTGTTTTTCTAAATCTAGTTTCCAAGGTTTGTACTAAACTTTCCTTGATACCAACTGTAATGCCTTGACCCCAGTTACCTAGATTCAGTGCATTGTTACATAAAATTTTCATGATACAAGGAATCATGTCCCAAAAGGACGATTAGTTTAGTATCCTTGTAAGTACTACATACATTCATAAGTTTTACATTACGTCATGAAATAAAAACATTTTGTCCCCTTTTGAACGCACTTATATCCTTATCCTATCCTAGTAGGTCCACACTAAAATACTTCTTCACATGTTGGGAAAAATAAAACATAGAAAGGGGTGAGCTAATATGTCCATTAAGGATAACAATATAGCATAAACTTTCATAAATAAGAATTAACATTTAAGGCAACATATTAGACTAAAATAGAAACATTTTATACTTAAACTTCAGCATAATATAAAAAATATTAAATAAAATAATTCCATTTACATATTCACATGGATATTATACTAGTCTAATAATCACATGCAATATCAATAGCCACTTTCATAATGGTGGAATGCATAATGCCATACTTCTTAACCACATAGTCAAGGCCTTGTTCCAAGACTAAAAATAACATTTTGTCGAGACCTTTTTCCAAGACACTAATTTGTATCATGAGATGTACCGATGCATTGAGGAGCTATATCGGGCTCAACACATCACTTATAAAGTTCAGTGTATTCCTCATATGAAAAGGGTTAAATATAATATAAACACTATTATTAAAACTAGCATATGAAATGTCAATACTTTATCCATAAACCATAAATGGTATAAGAATAACACATCCATAGTAAAACATATCACAAAAGATTCAATACAATATGGATGATTTATATCATAACAAATCAACTTCAAACAAGCTTAAAATCCATCAAAAGGATGTTGACATAGATGAAATCAAAACTTTTTTTAGATAAATATCACTTTCTATTTTGAAATCATTTAAATGTCATATAATTATAAAATAAAACATTTATTTTGAAAATATTATTATAATCTTGTAAGGGAATCTTTTACGATGTTATAATGGCAGAAAATAGCCACACTCACCGTATAAGTCAAAAAAACATTCTAACCTTAATTTTGTGGAAAATGTCATAAAATACATTGTTTGGAAAATGATAGAAATATTCATTTCAAAACATATAAGGTCAAATAAATGTATAAATAACTTAAACCCATTGTCTAGTAAATTTTAGAAATGTTTTTAAATACATTTTTAAGAAAAAACGGATGTGGATGATAAAGAGGTCCCAATGGATACTTACGTAAAAACAAGCTCGGTTAAAAAAGAGATTGTGGAATTAACCCTTACTATGTACTTTTCCTTGGTTGAAAGAAATTTAACCTCCTGTATAATAGTTAAATCATTGTTATCAAATTATAAAAGAACTATATACATAAATATGATATCATATATGATCCTCTAATATTGCTTTGTTAATAATATTTTAGTAGTTTCATTGTTTCGGGTGTTAACTGATATGATTTCCTTTATAGGATCGGTTAAGAAAGCCATTTTTTTATGGATAAGATATATTTTATTCATGCCCATAATCATATTAATTTCTTATTCATTAATATTAATCATAAAATGAAAATTATTCTTGAATGATTACGATGGGGAGTGAATCTCATCGCGTTCACGAAGACGGTAATCCATAGGTACGGACAAGCGAAAATATCCTTATATTGATAGTGAAATTGTATGTAATTGGATATTATATCTTAAATAAAGAATAATTAACATGTTATATTTATTATTTACAACAGTTATACTCATTATTATACCCATCCAAATAATTAAGTGTTTGAATAACAAACTACACCATGACGTGGAGACGGTAAGCCGTACGTACGCATGGATGGTGACTTTTTTATTCATATGATGGATAGAATAATGAATATGGTTGTACTATTTTAATAAAATCATAGTATATACAAGATACTAGAGTTATTATTTTATAATGGAAACTACAAAGAAGTAGGAAGTGGAAGAAGAAAAGAACTTAAAAGATGTGATTAAATATTTACCTCTTCTTCGGGTTCTTCCTTTTGATTTGATCAAAAGGGCTTCATAGGCTGGCTTTATGATCAATGTAAGGCCTCTTTGATGAAGGGAGGATATTTTAGAAGATATTTGGGCATGGTTTTTCCTAGATAAAAGGCTTTCTAGGTGTGAAATTAAGAGAAGGGAAAGTTCCCTTTTATAAGAGAGGTGAAGGTCACTTTAGGAAAAGTTTGAAATATTATTTTATAATAAAATCATTTTTTGATTCTAATGGCTCAAAAATAAATAATTTAGATTATATGGTAGGGATGGGTCTAAAATTACTCAATTAATAGGTTTTAAATAGGTTTTGTTCATCATATAAACCATATCTTTTAGATTTAACTCTTAGTTAAATAGTTTGACATTTAACATGTCGCTTTGTATTTTTATATTATATGGTAAATGAACATTCTATAACAAGCCACGAGAACCCCATTTGGTTAATTTTTAATATATATATCCTTTTATAAGTCAATTGGACGAAACCTTGTATTTCTAGGAATATTATATCAATTAATAATTTAGTATTTGTTTTATAAACTCAATTATATCAATTTTTACACTATTTAGCATTTGATTATTTTCAAAGCCATAAAAACAGTATCACTTAAAATAAAAATTATTTAACCAATAAAAATATGTAATATTAAACTATAAATAAGTGTAAATCATCATAAGTCTCAATTTACATTTATTTGGATATTTATAATATCAATAATTTTAATATTTCATTAATAAGTGAATTACTACATCATCAATGTGTTATAAATAAATTAAATTATTTAATGTATAAAACATATAAATAAAATACCATAATGTAGGAAATATTTTTATCTTTTTAATGAATATTTATAGTTAAATTTATATTGTGTGTAACACTATATTAAAAATGGTTAAGTCAATAAACGTTGAATTTAACTCTTTTAACTCTTCTTTAAATAAAATAATGATAAATGTTCTAATCTAATCCAAGTAGGCCAAATAGGATCATATTTTATACCTAAGGTTTTTTTGGGAAGATTTATAATTATCTAATAGAATTAGGACATGTGTTAGGGTAATTATGATATCATTTTTACCCTTAATTACACTATTTACTTTTAACCATGTTAAATAAAAGTTAGAAGTTACTATTCACCAAAATTTGCTTTCATCTTATTGAACCAAATTTTACTTACTAATATTAACTGTGTCTCTCGGATTTTTGAAATTCAACTCACAGAATCAGTAAAATTATTTTTTATGCAAATTCGCAAATGCTCCTAGGAGGTGGGTAAAACACGATAACAAGATCAATAAAATTTTTATATATCTAAACTTATTATAAAATGACACCAATGAATTACATTGAAATTATATAGGTATTATTTATCTATTTTGACCTAAAATAATTTTAAATAAAATAAATAATTATTTAAATAAAAATTCAATTTTATCCAATAACGATGTGTATTTCTCTATTCATCAAAAATTGAAAGTTTTCAGAAAAATACTAAAAATTCACCCTAAGCTAATTTCAATATTCTGAATTCAAAAATTAAGCCAATTTTGAAAAATAAAATTTATAAAATTTTAAAAAGTGGGTACTTGAATTCATAACTGCTAGTTTGATTGGTCACGGTGTGTTAGAATCTCGAAGTTCTGTGCAATGCATGTTATTGCATCATTCTAAGGTAAACATACTATAGAAGCGTGGGGCGTTACATTTTTTTGAATGGTTTATATTTTTTGTGAAAATTAGAGTGTCATTGAAAACATTGGAAAATCCTCTAGTTTTTTTGTAAGTATAGAAATTCATTCACTATCAAAAATTAATCAAATTTTCATCTCTAGTGAGTGAGGGGTCAACTAATTTTAAAGATTCAGAGAATCTCAAATTATCCATTTTAGGATTAAAAAAATGAGGTAATTCCTTATACTGAGTTAAGTATTTGAGAGGTTTGATACGATTTTTAATTATCTTGTGTTGTTGTTGAAGAATAATAATTTTTAAATCCACATGTGTCATTATCGAATTAAATATTATAAGCTTGCATTGGAATAATTAGTTGTAATTTTATTCTAGACTATCAGGGTACTAGGATTTCAACTAGTAGAAACCACAATTTATGGTATAAAAAATAAAATAGAGATATCATGAATTGAACTAATTGTAGAAGAGCATGTCTAGATATACCATACTATTTTAGAGGTATAATAATTCTTCACGTGGTAAAATAATTGAACTGGATTTGGTAGATGTACAAGAGAAATAGCATAGTTTCACTAGTGGTGAAAATTTTACTCTAGTAGTTTCATAGTTGCACTTGTGATGGTGAAAATAAAGTTTTTTGGTAGAAAGTTATTTTTGGTAGTATAAATTTATTCTTAAGATATCATGTATAAACTTGAAATAATAGAATTTGAATTATTAGTAGCGTAGTTGATATCTTGGAAGAAAATATCAACATGCGGTAGCAAGCTGTTACAACATTCTTGTGTGATAATCACAAGAAGACCTAGAATTTGAGATTTATTAAGGTTAAAAGTTTTATATTTATTATAACATGATTAATTATAAATTCATAGAAATTTAAAATGTCAAATATTTAATTGAACCTACATTTACTTAGAAAAACTATTGATATAAAAGTAGTCATGATCAATGTCTGTCTTTTTGTTAAAGAATAGTGATTAATTCATAGAATTTGTATTCCCTCCTTTCCATATGGAAGGTTAGTGAAAGTTATATACTCAATGTAGTTTCATGCTAATAATAAATCCTTACCAAATATTTATGGTCCTGGAAGATATGCACAGAGGGTTCCAAAAACTCATTGGAGGATTCTATCATATGGAATAATTGTGCTTCATTGTAGATTCATATTTTTTCCATTCTTTACGAGAGTTCCTCCCTCATAGAACATACATCCTCATTAATTATAATTTTTCCATATACACATGCACGATACATATTGATTATTCCTAATTATGTATTATTATACTTATTCGATATTTTCCTCTCATAAAATGAGCTTCTATAAATCATTCATATAATTTTGTATACAAGTATCTCATATTTTGAAGAATGATGGGTGAATCATCACAAGTTGGGGGATCAGACATAGCTAAATAACTTGTGCACATAAAACCATATAAAATATAAAGGTAAAAGATGCTTCTATGGATTATTTGAAAACTGTGATAATATAGATCATGTGGTGTTGGTTATTCACATAACATTTAATGGAAAGTTAATATTTCCCTTCATCGTGAATCCCAAAATTAAAAATTGTGATATTTACTTTACATAATAATTATTCACATATCCTATGATGGTTATATTTGATTATTTTGGTCTATATTATTCTTCCCTTGTGCATTTGGTGTTCTCCCCACACAGTGGTTCCCCTACCTCTCATGTGTGCATGTTAGCCTCCCTAATGCCCCTTAGACTAGGCATTCTTGATGGGCCCTTCTGAGTGAGCTATACACCCACATGTGTAGTTGAGATGGCCCATTTTTTCTTTGGGATGGAAATTTTTTTTACTAAACTCTAATAAAAAGTAACTAAATTACTCATATAATGTTAATTCTATCTCCCCTAATTAAATTTATTCATGAAAAAATAAACAATTTCTACATCCCCTTCTCAATTAATAACACTAATAATATCTTCATGTAATTATAAAATATGTTAAGGCCTTATTCTAAAAATATTCTTCACGTAACTATATATACTTATTAATAATTAATATTAGTGAAGTAGTCAATCTGATTTCATTATACACATTTAGCACATGTCTTTATGCATTATAAACAGTTCAACAATTATTAGATATAAAATTTCAACTTTTTATTGAATTGATTCACTTGAATTATTCAATATAGTAACCTCACATTTCTTTTACATAGACAATTTTTATATCTAAATCATATTATGGACTTACATGGATGATTTATCAAGTATGACATCTATTTACATCTCTGCAATATATAACCATTCACTAATTATCGTCATCACCATCACAAGATGTATGTTAAACTGTCAAAAAAATAAAATAATTAATTGGGAACATAAAAACATGTAATAATTGTAGAAATAAAAACCATAGGTTATTATTAAAGTCGTGGGATATCTATTCATGTTTACATATAATATCCTTCATGTTCATTATTACAAAGTTAGGAAAGAATCTTCTGATGTATAATAATTAAATTTCAACTAGATGGAGAACTATTTAAATAAAATCAAATTGAATCATGGGAATATAACATATAAGAGTCTAGGTGAGAAACTTTAGGCTTATAAAATCACAATTTCAGAGGATGATGACTAGATTGATAATATAGAATGTACTTTTATCAAAAACTAATATTTAGCAAATTCATTATTTGATTCTATATCTACACACTCAATCATGACTTGAAATTTCTTTAAGATAAATGAATCATATAATAATGTCTTAATATATCAATTTCAAATTAAAAATAATATCGGATGTCTAATAAAAATAAATATATATTATTCTTCATCAATTAAAATGAATTTATAGTCCATAAAATCAAATTAATTATTATACAAATTGTAGACATTCAAGTAATAAATGTGGTGGATTTTATCTCAATTTATAATGAGAAAATTTATTATCAAGAGAAATATTATATTCATTGAGGATGTAATAGTATCCTTTATTTTTAGTGGGGACACTTTATTTACTAAGTCCTTTTTAGATCCACCCTCAATAAAAAATCTCGAAGAAATTGTTAGAGAATATGAATTGATGAATGGGAATTATATCTTTAAAATAGAGTATATATCTATTATTATTGATTATATTGATATATTTCATAATGATTTTCTTATAAATCCACTAAATAATATGTTTTAATTCCTCATTGATCTTATACCTAATAAAAATACAATATATAATCCTTTAGGTAGAATGGATCTGATATAATTTGTGGAATTAATTAAAAACTATACAATTTGTGTGATACTATATTCACAAACTGTTGATTTAAACATAGGTATATCATATCATATTTTTTAGGAATAAGGATGGTTATATGAGGTTATGAATTAACTATAATGAAATCAAGTTCATTATCATTAAAAAAATCTTTTACCTATCACTGTAGATTACTTTAATAAAACTCAATGATAATAATACATATCAATGATTGATATCGATTTGGGTTATAATTTACTAATATTCATGAATAATGACATGATAAATGTATATTTTCACCAAAATATAGGTATTATGAGTTGAAATTAATGGTCTTTTTGTTCAAAAATTAATCATCTCTATTTTTAGATTTGATAAATATGGTATTCAAGGATTTTCTTGAAAAACAATTTGGTGTTTATAGATGATAAATTTCTATAATCCAATTTCTATTAAGAGAATAAAAATAAATTATGGATTTTTGTATAGTCTCTATGATAGAGGTTGATGTATGGGATATTCAGTAAGTGTCAATTTCGGCTCCAAAAACATTTTATTATAGTTCGTATTGTCTCAAATGATATAATATATAATAACCCTACAAAAACAATGAAAGTTTATAAACTGAAAAAAAATAAATGAAACATTCCATGATATATAGTTTTCTTGTCTCATATGGTTAAATAAGTATTTCTTCAAAATTTTGCTTGATTACTTAATCTATTAACCATGTTTACAAGTAAAGGTGTAAGATTCACTTGGTCTATGTATTTGAGAGAAGTATTTGAGGAATTAAATGAAATACTAATTAATTCTTTGGTATTGACCTTACCATCAAGAAATTAAATATTTTTTATGTATAGTAATGTATCAATATAAAGGACTAGCATGTGACCATATGAAAAATGATATTCTATTTTCTTATATACTATGGAAATTTAAGACCCATAAGTAAAATTATACATATCTTGATATTGAGATTTTAGATGTAGTATTTACATTGAAAATATATAGGTACTATCTTTATTGAGAAATATTGGGAAAACATCCCTAAAGGATTCAATGTAGTGTTTTGGGTTGATTGTTTTTGTAAAAAATAAAGGTTTCCTAGGATAGTTGTCAAGTTACAGATATATTATTGACAAGGAATGTTGACAAAGACCCATGGAAAAAAATATATGCTCTAAAGGTGGTACATAAAATTGGGTATATAAGGTGGTTTCATTTCCCAAGGGTCTCCAAATTTTCAGTGTGCAAGATTTGGAGGATGGATTAGCCATTATAGAAGATGTATTTCTATGAATGTCTCAAAAATTAATTGAAAATGAATGAGTTTTATGAATACTGATGTTTTGTGAATGTCTTGAGCATTGTAATGTAATGTGGCCTCATGAAGGCTATGTTTTTCAAAGTTTTAGAGAATCAAATTCATGCGATGTAAAGACGATAATTATATATACTATTAGAAGATTCACAAATAGAGAAATTCCCTTATATCCTCAAAAAAATTGGGTATTAAGAATCAAAATAAGGGAGATTTACAAAAAGGTAATACAAGGATAAAAGCTTCTATAACTAGAGTAAACGCTTATAAATAGGCCACTACACCCCTCAGAAGTGTATGACAACACTTAAAAAATAATAAAAGGCTAAAAATTCATGGAGGTTTCTCATGAGAAATTGGTCAATAAGAAAGAAAGTACACTGAGTATATAAAATCTGACCAAACATTGTAAGCATCTGGAAAGTATTTAGGTTCGTGAAGGATATAAAAATCTGACCAAGTATTATGAGGAATGTGAGGTATAAGGGATCTTTGAGAAAGTGTTTTAGATCCGTGAAAATATGATCATTCATAAAGGCTATTTAAGCTTCATAAAAGTGGTGACCTTTAAAAATGTTGGGGGTTCATGAAGGTAGTATATTCTTCTAAATAATTGATACATTTCACTATGGATATGTGAGCTTCATGAAATCATTGATCATATTTAAAGTGTTAAGAAGTGATTTCCCATGGAATATGTTGTAATAGGATTTTCATCATAGTGATGGAAGTGGGAATTCAATAGGGAATCTACCAAAAATTTAGAATGAATTAATTATTTCTAATGAAGGTAACTTCATGTCCATAAATAGTGTTTTAATCCATTCTAGAGAAATTTGAAAAGAAATAGGAAGAAGGTGGTCTTTTCCACCGACAGTGAGCAATCTAAGGATACATTGAGGAAGTCTAATTTGGGAATTATTGAGCTACCACTAAACATAATAAAGGAAGTGAGCCTAGTCATAGATGTGATCTAGCCCTAACCTTATTTTGGTAGTGAGCCTTAATGGATTTGGTGTATTAGAACATTTTCATTGTATGCTCTATTAACATATGGTAGTGAGGGTAAACCAAGTAAAATTTTTCTGCCTCGTGCATGATTTAATTTATGTTCATAATTTTCTATGGGAAAGGGATAGAGGATTGTTTTTTACCAATGAAACTAGATCCAAAGAGGCATTTGTTTTAATATTTTATACCCTGATTCACCCCCACCCCACCCCCCCCCCCCCCCACCCCTCAAGGTATTTAACCTAATTGGGATAAGATGAAATATGTGAAATATATAATAATTATGAAATATTAAAAAATATATTCACTAAAAAATAGGAAAATATGGGAAAATATATTTTTAGGACTACTCAAAGATTATGATATCTAAGTACACTATCACCCTGGGTAGGAAAACAAGGTGAAAAATTCATTGTGTAGAAAACATCATGCAGTTTTATTAATGATGAGAATGAAAAGGATTATATATTCATGAATTTAAAAAAAATATATAAAAATTATTAAGGAAATGGAAGTTTATTTTATTTTCATATAATATTCCAAAAATATTTACTAAATAAGGAATAGTGGTTTAAAAAAGATGACAAGGGTTTACGAAAGAATATTAAATTCATGGAAATAGTGAAATTGATAGACGTTAAGTACAAAAGTTATTGTGTTTAAATTTAAAAACAGACTATGTGTACCATTGGAATCAGAGATATTGAGGGAATTACTAAATTAATCTCATATTAATAACATATTAATTCAACCTAGATGTACTAATAAGTCTTGGTAACTAACAAAGTACTTCTTTTGGGAAAACATCAAGTGGAAAATTTTTTACTATGTGTCCACATTCTATGTATGACAATATGTAAAATTTCAGAGTCAACTTCCAAAGGGTTTAATATGAAATATCCTTATACCAAATTTTATGTGGGATAATATTATGATGTACTTTATTCTTATTATTCCAAAAAAAACTATTAGTAATGATGATATAAGGATAATTATGGATCAACTTACCAAGCCTCTATATTTATAAGAAATAATAAAGGATATACCCGTTGATCATTTTTCATGAATCTCTATTAATGAGGTTTTGAGTCCTTATAATAAACATTTAACAATTGTATCTAATCATGTTCCTCATTTCATATTAATTGTTTTGATGAGTCCTCAAAATTATTTGAACCATGAGATAAATTTCGTCACTATTTATCATCCTTAAACTTATTGGTAGCATAAAAGGACTGCCCAAACCTAAAGGAAGTTTTTATTTCTTCCTCACTTGACTTCCATGTAACATGGGATCAATTAAACCCTTGTGGGTAATTTAAAAACAATATTATCTTCTAATTGAGTGTAAAAATGACACTATACGAGGCCTTGTATTGAAAATGTTGTCAAAATCCTACATGTTGGGAAGAAGATGGGTAAAAAAGGTTTGTCGGTCCAAAACACATTATAAAAAAGCTTAGAAGGTGAGAACTATGTTGATTCTTATCAATATATATCAAATAGGTCGAAAGGTTATGTTGATAATTGAGGGATGAACATCGAATTTGATGTATGTGATCATGTTTTCTTTAGAGTATCACAATGGATATAGTTTATTTGGTTTGGTAAGAAGTGGAGACGTCTAAGGTGCATTAGATCTTTTATTATTTTTATGGGAATTCATTTTTTGTCATAACATTTTTATTTATCACCTAACCTATATAAATTAAATTTTTTCTTCTATGTATTGATGTCATGGAAGTATTAGTTAGACACTATACTTGTACTAGCCAATGCTGAAATCGAGCTTGAATCTAACAGATCCTCTAAATAAAATCCTATCTAGATTAATGAATTTATAATTAAGATATTATAAAATAAAACAAATCATATAGTGAATGTTATTTGGAGGAATCATAAGTTGGGATAAGGAACATGGGATCATGAAAAGTAATGATGATTAATTACCTTAATTTGTTCATCTATTTATGTACACAACAAACTTAAAGGACATAATTATTTAAGGTGGAGAATGTAACACTCTATATATAACATTAATAAAGGAATAACTCCTAAAAGGTTGTTTCATATTTCCCGTTATATTATATCTTCAAAATGGTACAACACATAGTACAACATAAAAATAGAAAAGTACACTCAGAATAATGGAAAAAAATAATGCAGTAAGACACATAGAAATATAAGGCACTACTATAATATTGAACTATAGAGAAACATACTCTAAAAATAATTTAAAATATATGAGGAACATTTTATTATAAATAAAATAACAATAAATGTGATAGAAATGAAATAATATCTAAGATAATGATAATAATGATCTTATAATATTATGGGTAAGTGATTATATAAGGGGTAATATGACTATTGGAATTTGACCATTCGAATATGATTATTATAATAGTGATGAAATAGTAATGTTAGCATGTTTCAACTAAAATTAATAAATTGTTTTTAAAATTTATTATTATCAAAAATTATTATCAACTATTGAATATAAATATAATTACACGCATATGACTTTGAAAAAAAAATATGATTTATACGAAGAAATGTTTTTAAAAATTTTGGAAGCAAACACGTCATTTTTAAATACATAAATAATTTTATTTAAAAATGAAAATTATAATATATATAAAATTATTTTAACAATTTGTATATTAAATTTTAAATCTTCACACCAAAATTATCCAATGTAAAATTTATCCTACATTTTTTACTCAATTCATTTTTTCTGTAAATATTAAATTAAGATAAATATATATGATAACTATTATAACATAATTGTGATATAGAATCATTTAATAATTAATAATAATGAGTTTATACTATAACATAATTTATTTTACCAATATAATTTATTTTAATTCATGAAAATTATTTTATAAACTAATAAAAAAATTTCCAAAGTTCAAAATGAAAATTGAGTTTTTTTAAAATAATATTTTAAGAAAAAATTACATTTCAATGGAAAGTGTAGTATAAAATAATGTATTTGTGTTCAAAAACAATTATATTTCAAAAATTAATGTATCGAATATAAAAATTCATTTACTAATTAGGTTATTTAATGTAATCATTACTTATTTAACTATGATGCCTTTGCATGAGGCATTGATGGCTTGTTTATGATTTCATGTCTTACTCATTACATCATTAATAAACTATTTATTATTATATATGAATTTAGTTATTCTCATGTTATTCATGTATATATTTTCCTCAAAATTACATTTGATAGGTAAATTAGTTATTCCTATAATATTATTTATTTCAATGAATATATATGATAGCTTCTGATATATGTTACCCCTTACTGAGTTTCTGAGATAATAGAATTAAATTATTTATCATTTCCGTAAGAAACCATGAAAACTATAACAAGTGAATTGTTTATTTTCAAGAAAAAATATTTAATTTTAATTTATTTAGTTGAAGTTTCCTATTTTTTCTATATAATGAAAATTTTACTTATGTATCTATTATTTGGGACTATTTAACTACATTATCCCATGTGTTGTGATCATTATAATCATTATCATTGTAATATAATAACAAATGGATAGAGGTTACTAGAGCTCAGGTGGTACACTCTCATTATGACATAGGACATATGAAATTACTATATGATACTCAGGAATCAATGGTCAATTTCACCCAAAAAATAAAAAATCACTATATTAATCTATAAGGAAACATAAATCAATAATATTATGAATAAAAACTTTAAATCATTCATGCAAGACCTCCTTAGATGAGGACCAAACATATTATACTTATATTTTACATATTTTTAAGTAATATTTAATATATCTCCTGAATAAACATCCCTAAAAACTACAATGGTTATTATAATTTGGTAATAGATATATAAAAATTTATTTAAGTACAATATTCATCATATCAAACAAAATTATTTATCTAAGTTTCCCTTATAGACTCATCATACATAGTACCCATCATCATAACATGAGGATATTAGAACATAATAAGGGTGATCTCATATTCTTAGTGAGTGTACAAATATAAGATATCAATTTATAATATTATGTAAGAATATCATGAACACAAGTGTGTGATAACATGATATTATCAATAGATAATCAGAACTAGTAATTTAGAGGTCAAAATAATGACTCATGGTATAAATCATTTTCATGTCACTATATTAGGGAATCATAAAAAATCCATAATTATCCTTGAGTTCATATCTTAATAATTTAAATAATTAATGAGAGTGTGGAATTATAATTTTCATGGAAACAATATCATATTTCATGGTTAACTATGGAGACCAACTTTTCATAGTTGATTTGGAATCACCATTTTTTCATATATTAAGTTGGATAATGATTGTTCCATAATAATAAATAAAAAAAATGAATATATTTATATAAATATTATATAATGGATATCATACATTTAAATAAGTTAGAAAATATAATAAAATTTTATGTACTTGGTTAAGAGATGTACCTTTTAAAAGAGAAACTTCTCTTTTATTAATCCTTAATCCTTGAAAGGATAAAAATTTGGAATGAAAAAAAAACATGGACAATGAAAACAACTCTATAAAGGTGTTATTGTGGGAATTGGATGATCTAGAAGGATAAAACATTTTGAATTTGGGATAAAAGGAGGTTCCAATTTATAATTTACGAAAAGGACACACTGGGAATTACTTAAAATATTTCAATATAACATATATCACAATCTTGTTAATTTGAATAAAATGAAAATTATTTTGAATAAAAGACATTCAAGGGTTCAAATACATTCAACCAATAAAAGTTTCACAATTTTATATAAATTCTAAACTTATAATTTGGTTTAATGCCAACATTTACCATTTTTAACCAATACTATGGTCACACATTTCCTAGAATTTGAGGGTCATAAATTTACTTATAAGGTGATAAGAGGATAAACAAAATTCCATGGATGAAATTTTGGAACATTTACCTTCACAATTATCCAATTTCATGATTTTTGGTGGGTTTTAAATCCCAAAATAATTATCACGATATATCATTAATTTCATTTTTGGAACCATTCATTCCATTTTACTTTAAAGACATCAAGTTGATAGTTAAATTTGAATATACACACTTTTAAAATTATTAAAAAAATTAATTACCTATTAAAATAATGAAATATGAAAATTATACAAACACCTATTTTTTTTAAGAAAATAGTTTACCTTTATTTTTCTACTGCCTATATAGGCACTATATCAGTGTTGTATACGAAATTATGGTAATTATATCATCAATAAAAATTATAAATAAATTTCTATCATAAAAATAAATCACTTTTTTCCAAAATAACTTATCATATTCATTCATAAATTATTTTTTAGCTATGAAAATAAAATTGAAATAATGATACTAAATTTTTTTATTAATCCCTTTTTTTTGAATAATATAAAGTTTAAAATCAATGAAAAATAGCACCAAGTTTCATATTTTAGAAAAAAAGGATGTCAATTTTTTAAATCCACTTATACAAGAGGATAATTTAATGTGTTGTAGAGATTCTAAGTCTTTGTTCCAATGTTTTAAAAAAAATTACCTCTTTTACCCTCATCGAGGTAACAAATCATTACCAAGGATATTATTCATGATGAAAAAAAAGAGACCTTCTGGCCAAATTTGTACAAAATGGTTTCAAATGTGAAATCCATTTTTAAATATTAAAAAATAGAAGATTCATGAATCCTTTTTGAAATAATCATGAAAACGCAATTAAAATCATTTTTTGAAAAATGTGTTTTAAGCATTGAACATGATTTTTTCCCCTCTAATGCCTAGTAAAAACCATAATACAAATGCTAAAACTTTTGATTTAATATATGAAATATAAATTTCATTAAAATATTTCATGAATATTAATTAACATAATTTATTAAGATAAAAAAACACATTGTGCGTATAGACACATTCTTTGAGAAAAAAAATTCATTTACTTTAAAATGATTTTTTTAAATTAATGTATGTCCATTGAATTCATTTTTTATATGGTTAAAAATATATTTTCATAATTTAATTATCTCTATTTATTCTCTCTAATCAAATATCTTGGTAATAACTATCATATTATTAATTTTTTGATAGAATATCACAATACATTTAAATTTAGTGTTGTTTGTAACGAAAAAATCAATAAAATCATATTTATTTAAAGAAAAAAATATCATAAATAATAAGTGTTTAAAATATTTTATAAGAAAAAAATTAATTCATAATTAATTGGGAGATTTTAACAAGATTCAGTGGAATCATGTCCTTGAAACCCTAACAACCCAACTAAAAACATGAGGAAAACATGGAGAAAGAACAAGAAAGATAAGGGGAGTATCATTACCTCTAATCCTCATGAAATGACTCTATTAGAATACCTAGATCAAAGATAAGACATGGGGTGGAATGGGATAGCCAAAAAAGCCTCTCTCCCCTACTTACTATCGCCTGAAGCCCAAGTAACCCAAGGGGGTCCAAAATATAGCTCCCTACTAATTTACCAAAATCCCTTTAGAAAGGCCTACAATAAGGATATGCAATGTCCCTAAGGGTCATTTCATTGAAAAAATCAGTTAACCAAGTCACGGTGAGGCAGATACGGATTGTTTCAAAACCAACCCTATGGAGAGGGGCCACCTCTTGAAAAAGTAATATTATTGTGTAACTAGTATAATACATTCTATGAATTACACTATGTTGAGTTTATGGTCCCTCAACCTTTACCTTTATGGAATGTCCCTTGTAAGTCATAACATGAAATATTCCTTGTAAAAAACCAATCTTCCAGGGCTAGTGAACACACGTTGGTATTTGTTCCACCGATCCACCACTCCTTAAACAACACATATAACGTTTAAAACATGATAAAAATATTTTATACTTGGTCTAAACAAATTTATATTTTCTTACAATTATATATGTCAAGAAAATATTCTGATGATAATTCTTCATATCCTCATGAAGAAACATTGATCCTCCAACCATAAATCTGAATAGACCTTAATCATTAATTCACTACTAACATATCATGTTTCATCACTGATCTCCCGAAACAAATCCACTATGCAACTTTATCACCAAAACACACTATCCAATTAAATCTGATTTACCCACTCACCATGCATCTTAATTCTTTATCCATGAAATTCATCCAACCTTGAGTGTTTTTTTACTCTGTTATAATCATCTAATAAACATTATATATGAGTTTCACCTCAACATATATCATTCTACACAACAATACAAATTAGTATTACTTATCTGAATTTTTAGAAAAAAACTCAACCTCATATGTTGACACATGTCCACAACTCCCAATCAGGATTTTTAAACTCCTCGAGTCATCATGGAATTACCACAACATCTACTCTAGGTGAAATCCTCTCACATGGTTTAATTGTATTATTGGACCCTCAACCAACATAATAAATCATGACCATCCACCCATGACAACAGAAGCATCTCCAATCTGGATCACACATAGACTTCAATACATCCAGGACCACAACCAACATGAGAGTCATAGATTCATAATGAATCTAAACTTACCCTCCAAAGGAGTATCCTTATTATTTCACATCTAAACAAAAATGATGTATCTCCACCACTCACTTCCTCTCTATTTATGAATTTAATGATCACATAAAATAACTATTCCCATACCCTAGAGATAGCCTGAAACACTAAACCTCAAACTCCAAGATGGTTATCAACTTCAAATTTCAATCCTGAGAGAGATAAGTATAAACAATGGGTCCATCTCAAGGATTATGGCGATCTACCGCAAAATACTCTACATCTGATCGATTATTCTGATTAATGGTGCTCCCCAATATATAAATCATTTAACAAACTCAAACCAATCAATTGAAACTATGAAATCATAAAACTCTCATTCAACTACTCTATCCCAACATCAACAATCATTCCACTAACCTAAATACATGATTCTCTCAAAACAACCATGGAATAACTATCGAATGAATAATCCATAAACCCACGTCTCTATTGGTCTACTTGTGAAAATATAGATAAATGGATTATATAGGTATCAGTTTCTTTTTACCATCAACCTAAAAAACTATTTCTATAGTTTTCAACTATATTTATCACTCTCTATGTAAACATTGTATACTATTTAACAATACTATTCAAGCTCCCATTTGAATCCTATTTATAATGAAAAAAACATAGAAATAAGATTTATATAAATATCAAATTCTTATTTTAAAACCAACTCACAAAATTTTACAGACACACAAACTCACATTAATTTTTAAATCACCCATGTAATCCAAATTTTTTCATGAAAAACTAAAATTATAAAAATCTCTAGCCTAGTCTAGCCCTTTCTGGAAAAACAATCCTTCTTTTGAGAATAATTGAATATATTTTCCAAAAACCTTATCTAAAAATTTTCTTAAAACTATGAAATCCTAACCATTTCAAAATAAAAATATTTTCCAGTCATTTCACGTAATCCGAAATTACAAAACCATTTCATGCACACCTTATGCCACTTCATTTTTTTCAAAGCCATTTTCCCCACAAAATTTAAAAAATCGTAAACCATCTACCTATGGTACACAATAATAACATAGAAATAAATCCAACAGGCCCCATGAATCAATATTAATATAAAAAACATATAATTTATTCATGAAAATGTCAAATATTTTATAATTTGATTCGATTAATAATAAATACTGGTGAGGAAAAAATTCCATAAAATATCACTTATTTTCATTTTTATAATACACTAATCATGTCATTATCAAGATACATGAAAAAATAATTGGATCTCAAATGATCTTTTTGACTCAAAATTATTATCAAACAACCTTATTTTTAATTATTTATCCAAAAAATATGTCATCCTAGAGTTCATATTCCCAACACTTAACATCCCCTGAAAAAATGTGTCTCAATTGTTGTCATGCTATCCATTCTAGAAAAACATTCTCAACCACTAACTACCACTGTTATTCCTACCATGTTCTCACACCCGTACTTATTTTGAGTGGATATAGAAATAATTTCCTATGTTTAGTGGTCAATTATATATCTTAAATATAAACTTATAAGATGCATAGGTCGAGAGGATAAGAGTCCACGATCATTGCACCATTTTGGTGGCAACTATTGCCTACTCTGGGACTCTATTGTACATTAAGACATATTCATGAATATTTTATTATAATCCAAAATATTAGACGGGTCTCAATGGTGTCAACAAAAAAAAATTGGAATTTTTTTGATTTCATAATCATGTGTATGTATTTGATGTTCTTAATCAATGAATAACTCTATATTTATCTAAAATTATCCATCAATGGTACCCTTTTTGTAAATATATTAGAGATTATTATATAATTTATTATCAAGATATTAGTTTTAAGACTCCCAGTTGGGAACTCTGTAATTTAAAGTCATCTAGAATAATGGAATTTGATGTAATTACAAGATAAGGACTAAGATATTGGCTACCTACATGTCCTCATGAGTGGAATCATAACCCATGTAACTCAGTGCCTCTTAACTAGACACATCATATAACAACTCTTCCCTTTATTACACATTTACACATGATTTTTTACATAAAACAACCTTTAATTATTCCCAAATAATCAGTAAGTCTATTGTATGTGGGAATCATAAACATGAATAATAAGACATGATATATCACGATAGCATAAATACAACTTGGGAAATGCAGCAACAGCTTAAAACATTGCATCAGACCTTAAGACTAACTTACAAGACACTATAATGAGAAAATTATCATAAATGAATTTAGTTTACAACCTATCCCAACATGATGTATCATGATAGTAAAAATTACCCAACGCATTTGAGTATTGTATAATAATCGGTGCATTCATCACTTTCATTTCAATCTAATGCTTAAGTATGCCACATATATCATGCAACATGGATTGATTCATTCCCATAACATATTAAATGATAAGGGAGTCAGGAATACATACATGTAAGTCCCAATTTAAATAATAATATGTTTATAAATGTGAACACCATTGATATGAAATGGTTATTTTATTAACTGTATAATTGATTTGGAATGGAAAATAGCGGTGAAATTTCGGCATCATAACAATATTGATTAAAAACTCATAAAATTGGTTAATGAGAATAAAAATGGTCTATCATAATTTTTACATAATTTGGGCAGTAAAATGGTCATCTAATAACATATACCATCATTATTTATAGGAAATGGAAGGCATATGATTATAAAGAAACTTGATTAACGAATGGGAAGAAAGAACTCATAGAAAATTTCGGCATGGTAATAGATGAACTTGATATAAAATAATGAGAAATAAATGTTCCTCTCATTATTTATACACAATAATTGATGTATGGTGGTGAGGAAATAACATACCCCATAAATATGAATTAAAAATTAAGAGGCATAAAATAGAAGGGTTTCTTAAATGGAATCAAGAAAGAGAGGATCCATAACCTTAAGTGTATGACACAAAAATATTGAAATGGGATTATTCAGTTCTTGGGGAACCCTAGGAGAACTATAGAGAGAACAGGTAAGAGTGATGATGTTCTCCAAGGATTTTTGGTGGAGAAAAAATGTGATCTTTTATAGGTATATATAGGAAATGAGAGTGGAATTCTTTAATATTTCACTAACGTGGGTTTTGGACTCTATATAATAAAATATTCAAAAACCTAGTCCTTCCCTTGTTTTTTGAAAATTATTTCATCCAAATAGTAGTGTATTGAAATATTTTATAGGGAAAAGGGCTAAAAATAATAAAATATTACCATTTCTTATGTGGAGGTGAGTCACTCTTTTAAAGAAATGAATTTAAAATCATAAAATACATTATATTTTGGAGGATTCATAAAGGATTTATAAAATTAATAAAATAATCTCAAAATCACATTATTTTATAGGGAAACATATATTTGTCTTCAGATACCAATTATAGTATTTCAAAAATAAATTTTCTATCATCATGATGTCATAAAACACACAGTATATTTTATAAAATATTTAATTTTTACTAGAAACATTGACTGTCCCTGAAAATTATGAAAAACTTTTTTTGGATAATTTTAACATTATATTTCCAAAAATAATATTCATATTATCTATATTATTTTATAAATACATGAGTTTCACTTTTGAAATAATAAACAACATATATTGAAAATTAATGGTTTTTGGGAGTAACAGTTTTTTAACCCTAATAAAACAACACACTTTACTTCATAAAATGTATATGATAATATATATTTAAAAGATATAATTTAATAATTAAATTTCATTAAAATATTATTTTTTTCAAAAAATAAATTAATCCATCAAAATAAAATCATTATTTTAATTGAATATTACCCAAAAATACTATTCACTTTTTATAGTATCAAAAATAAAAATATATTCGTAATTATTTACAAAATAAAAAACCAAATAAATTTTTTATTCCCTAATACCAATCCCATCAATACACCAATGTATTCCCTAGGAGTAAGGTGTGTGGTAGTGAGACTTTCATGGGTCATTCGGCAAACTTGGTTTGGGCTGTGATCACATAGAGCGTGAACTTCTCTCGTAAATAGTTTCTCTCAAACTTATGTTGTTGTATCTCAACATGGAATTGGTCGATAGAAAACCCAAAATAATTTATCTCCCTTATAAGCTCTGATAAATAGGCTTCATTGGGTTCAATCCTACTGGATTAGGCAATCAATTTCTTGGCCTTAGTCTATTGGATTTATTAAAGCCCTATATTTATACAAATCATGTTATTATTGTTTAATGGCTAAATCATCAATGGTAAAGATTCATAACAGTATTCTTAATGAAATTTGATATAAAAAATACTTTTATGTTTTTTCTACTACCATATTACACTATAAAACATTAAATCATAGGGGTATTTTTTTTAAACAGCTCGAGTCATTACAAAATTCCCCCTATGAAATTTCACCCTTGATATTTTCAATTAACTCCTTTTAAATAGATGAGGGTAATTATGTTTCTTCACTTCCTATGGTTCCCAAAATGCATATTTAAACGTTTGGTATCCCCATATCACTTTGAAAAGGGGCATTTCTTTATTTCGCATAATTTTTACTCTAAAAAATATCATCTTCAGATACTGCTCCTCATTGGAAATATCATTCCCTCATGGTACCACCTATGGATTGAGTACATGTGAGGGGTCAAGTATGTACTTCCTCAAGAGTGATACGTGGAATATATTCTGATGTTGAGATAATTTGGGTGGGAGTAAAGGTTAATTGGCCACCACTCTTATGTGATCGAGGATCTCAAATGGGCTGATTTATCTTGTAGTAATCTTTCTAATTTTTCAAAATCTCATAAATTTATTCCATGGAGAAATGCGGGGTAATACTATGTCTAAAACATCAAACTATATGTCTTTTTCAATATTTTCATCATAGCTCTTCTATCGTACCTAATAAGATTTCATGTGTCGCAGAATGGTCTTAACCTATTCCACCATATCCTAAACAATTCCAGTTCCTAGTGGTTTTCATTCCTCAACATCATCCCAACATGTAGGTGTCATGCACCTCTTCCCATAAAGGGCATTATATGGGGTCATTTGGATGTTCAGATGGAAACTATTGTTTTAAGATAACATGAAAAGAGGAATATTTTAGTCCCACCCTCCTTTGATTTCAATTGTGCATGTTCTCAACATGACCTCAAGTGTCAGGATTGTCTACTCTAATTGTCCGACAATTTGATGGTGGTAAGTAATGTTGCAGTTCAAATCAGTGTTCAGAGAATACTAATGAATTTTCCAGAATGTAGAGTTTAATCTCGGATCTCAATCAGATAAAATCGAATGTGGTACTCCAAAAATTATGATCTCTTCATTGATGTATAACCCTAAAAATTGATCCAGCAAGAATTCCTCTTTTATTGCAATGAAGTGTGTAGTCTTTATAAGATGATCCCCCACAAACTATATAGAATTATTCCCTCTTGCTGTCTTTGGATGCTCAGTGACCACTTCTACGGTGATGTTTAGCCATTTCCATGTAGGTTTGGGATATGTTTGCCTCATCCCCTTAGATTTTGGCCTTTATGATTTTACTTACTGACATATGATACATCATGATGTATATTCTGTGATCTTCTTCATATTTTCCCACCAATAGTGTTCTATTAGATTTTGATATATCTTTCTGGGTCCTAGGTGGATGGAGAAGGTTGAGCTATGTGCATCATCCAACATATTATTATTTAACTCGGGATTTGATGTTTCACGTATTCTTGACCCAAATAACACAACACCATCATCATTAACATTGAACTCCTAGGATTACCATTTTCTTATATATTCTTCTTTATTATGAATTCTGACATCAACTCATTGAGCATACTTTAAACTCTCCAGGAGAGATGGTTGAGCAATAATTTTTGAAAGGATTGATAATGTTCCTTCCTTTATGATCCCATGTCCATCCTTTACAAATATAATGGTATTAGATCCCTATCAATTCTCATCAATGATAGAATTACTAGATCCTTTCAAAATTGAACATCTACCACTTTATTTTATTTCCCATGATTATAGTCGACTGAGAATATATAGTCTTTGATCAGCTCTTACCATCTTTTTTGGCACATATTTGTCTCTTTTTGTGTAAATATATACTTGTGGATTTTTTTATCCGTATATATTTCACAGTTCTCCAAAAAGATATAAATGTTACCAAATTTTCAAAGTGAAGAACACTAAATCCAACTCCAGATCATGTGTTGGGTAGTTATCCTCTTGAATATTCAACATCCTTAAAGCATAAAATATCACTTTTTCATTTTAGGTTAACACACAACCCTGCCCATTTTTCAATGAAATTCATAATACCATGAAAAGATATCAAATTGAGGGTAGTGTAAGAATAGGGGTTGTGATAGGCCTCATTTTCAACTCTTTGAATCTCTCCTGACATTCATCATTCTAATAAATCTTCACTCCCTTCAATGAGATCATGGTAAAAGGGTTTGATAATCATGATAAATTTCACAAAAATCAGTGATAATACCTAGCTAACCCATTGAAACTATGGATATCTATCACTGATGTTGGTCTTTTCCATCCTTCAATTTCTTCAATCATTTAAGGGTCCAAAGATATATTATTTCTTATGATGATATTCCCAAAGAAATAGACTTCCTTCCACCAGAATTCAAATTTTTTATACTTGGAAAAAATATTATCCATTCCCAAGTCCTTTAGCATAGTACTCAAATTCACCCCATGATCCTCATTACATTGGGAGTATATTACAGTATCATCTATAAAAACTAACAAAAATTTGTTGAGGTAATCTCTAAATACACATTCAATCAAGGCCATGAAGTTTGGTGGAGAATTGGGGATTCTAAGAGGAATCACTATGAACTCATAGTGTCATACCATGTGCGAAAAGCGGTCTTGGGGATATCCACCTTCTTCACTATAACTTAGTAAAATCCCAAACAAAGATCCACCTTGGGGAGTTATATTGCTCTGTTTCACTGATTGAACAAGTCATAAATCTAAAGAAAGGGATACTAGTTCTTTATTATAATCTTATAAAGATTGATAAATTAAATGAAAAGGCATATTGACCCATCCATCATCTTGATAAAGATAATTTGTGCACCACGTGGTGAACTACATGGGTTTATGAACCCACTATCTTGATTCTCCTATAGTTATTTCTTCAACTCTTCAAGTTTCAAAAACAACAATTCTATAAAGATTCATTGATAATGGTAATTCCATAGGTATAATATCAATTGAAAATTCAACCTCTCAACTATGAGGAAGACCCTAAAATTATTGAAGAAACGCATTATCATATTCCCTCCCAATGGGCATGTCTTCAATGATTATCCATTCCATATACTCAATAATCTAATCTAGATATTCTTCCTCATTGGAAAATAATATCCAACCTTGATATGATTGTGCTAAAAAAGATCCATCCTTCCCCTTGAATTTTAAAGAATATGAGGATGATTCTCAATATGTAGATTAATTTCCTTATCATGTAATTTTTTTTCTATATACATGGAAAGAAAATTTATGCCTAGAATACTGAAAAATTTCAATTAATGGAGTATGAAAAGGTTTAATGGGAAATTCAGCCTAAATACTTGGAAATGGGAGGAGTTTTATACTTGGGATATAAAAATTTCCCCACTTCCCATTTTCACCAACTTCTCTACTTCTAGTATTTTTGTGGGTGTTTTAATAGTTCTATAAATCTTTTATGAGATGATGGAATTTGTAGAACTAGAATCAAAATGTACATTCACTATTCATGAATGAATAACTAGTTTACCTGTCACTACATTATTATAGGGATTCATTATATTATTAAAGATGAAAAAATATTTCCCTTACAGCCTTGAGAGTGGTTGGTTGCCTCTGAAAATCTCTTGATTTATGCATTGGTTTGAAAAGTGTCCTAGTTCTTTGCATTTGTATAAATGAACAACCCACAGAGGGATGACTAGATAAATCTTTTCCATCATTGCAATAACATTTTTCTCATGTCAGTAATCAATTTCTAGGTTCCCTTCCTTCCCACACCTAGAGAATTTATTTATCTCCTTAAGGTAATTTCTAGGTTATTTCATTCCACACCTTTGAAAAGTGGGGTGTTTAAATTTTATATAACCATTAAATTTATCAATAATACCTAAAAATATAAACTACACTTTATGATTCTTATCCCTATGATACCCTTGAGATTTTTCTTTCCCCATTTTGACTTTAATAACATATTGAAAAATTTCTTCATAGTAATCAAAGTCTCAGATCACCAGGAATTTTCTTAGATTTCGTTTTAGTCTACTAAAGAAGTTTTTAACCTTAAACTCGAGGGTAAAAACAAAGATGGAGGCATAACATGCAATTCTTGTGATGTTTTCCTCATACACCCCAATAGATGTTTCCTAATTTTTATTGAAGATAAGTAAATCCCTTTCCTTTTTAAAAACAAGAGTGAAAGGAAAATATTTATTGAAAAACATTTTCAGGAAATCCCCCCCCCCATTTCATCAATATCTTCTTCAAGATTAGTATTTATTTTCAATGTTCACCACTGATATGCTTCACCTCCCAAATGATAAATATCCAACAAGACCTTCTCTTTCTCAGAATATTTAATGATAGAGATGATATTTTCAATGGATTGAATCCATTGTCCTATTATTAAGGGACTAGATAACCTGTTAAAATTATGAGGCCTTTGTTGCATAAAGATTTTGATTGTGGATTGTTCTCTCTTGAGAGGATTTTCACACTCCTCCTGATCCAAGTTTATATTCTGATCTTGAATCAACCAAGATTTTATCATCATAAAGTCTCTGATTCCTCCACTTATTAGGTCGGACATCACGTTAGGTAAGTCATCACATTGTCATTCAAATTGATTGATAACCTAATTCCTCTTATTTTTGGCCATTTTATAGAATAAAAGGAAAATTAGGGGTGAGTATATTTAAACTCTTAAACACATAAATATGAATTTAATGACATTAAAGGGATAACATATAACATTCTTGTAGTTCCTTAACTTATGTATTTCTAGTATTCAATCTATGTTGTCTATAAAATAATTCATATCATTTACTCCTATGGGTAATTTTTTTATCCCTTGATAATTGTTAACAATTATATTACAAATTTACCAAATCATATCCCCTAGTAGTGTCAAACAGGGTCTACAGTAAGACCCATTATTATGTAACAGCTTACACTAAGTCTGGATTGGGACAACATATTAGATTTTTTAACCTTAGGGACATCTATATCATAACTACAGCTACATATAGTATCCAAGTACAGATGTATTTTATAAGATAAAACACATACTCTATACTTAACAAAATCTAGGGATATTTTCTTATGTTTAGTCTTATCCTGAAGGCATTTTCCCATGTTTTCTAATCCTAATCCCCAGAATAACTTAAATTTTCCTTTGATACAAATATAAAAACTCTTCCATTAACTACCCATTAACACGTGATTTATTACAAGAAATTGCATTTAATTAAACTTGAATTATTGATAATTATATTGTATTTGGGAATTATGTACATTACATTGAAACTTAAAACATGGAATATGACATCTTTATTGAAAAATTCTTTAACATGCTCAAACTTGACTCTATATTTGAAAACCTGATGAAAAGTATAAGAAAGGGGTGGTCTGTAATGGCCAGTAAGGGAATAAATTTTGAACACAGTAAAACATGTTGGAAATAGGCATATCATGGGGAATAAAAATAGTTTAAATCATAAACATGACTTATAATACTTGATATAGAATGATAAAAAGAAAGGAAACATGGGAAAATTGTAAACAACTTAAAACATTGCATCATGGGTCAAGGATAACTGCCAAAACTTAATAATGAAAAAAGTCCCCTAAAAGAATCAGTTTTACCCCTATCCTAACATTACTTGTTAGGATACTAAACCGTACCAAATGAAATGGAGGGCTATATAATTTTAGGTTCACCCATCACTTTAATATCAATCGAAAGCTTAAGGGGCCAAAGAGATCATAAATTAAGGATTCATTAGTCATCATAACCTATTCCTGGATATGGCAGGGTGGAATAAATTCATGTAATTCCAAATTAAAATAATAATATGGTTATAAAGGTTAACACCATTAATTGGAAATGGGTATGTTATTCACTAAACAGTTCCATTGGAATTGAAAATCGACGTAAAATTTTGGTAGCCTAACGGCATCAACTATAAATTCATAAAAAATGGTTGATGAGGAAAAAAAGGTTTTTCCTCATTTTTACATCATGTGGGTAGTAACATGGTCATGTAAATATATATATGATCATTAGTAAATTGAAATAAAACACATATGACAATAAGGAAACTTAATTAAAATTGATGAAAGAAGAACTCTTACGAAATTTCAAAATGGTAGCGGGTGTACTTGGGAGGGAATACTGACATATAAAGGGGTCTCTCATCATTTAAATGTCATAAGGTAAGTTTTCGGGAGGTTATAAAACATACCCCCATCACTATGAAATAAAAATAAATCTTTATAAAATATAGGAGATTCTTGAATAAAAGTGAGAGAGAGAGAGGATCCCTTACAGTAAGAGTGTGACACTAAAGGCATGAAATTAGCTTCATGAGATCTTTTGGGACCCTTGGGAGGAATTTATAGAGAGTAGGTTACACTAAGGACATGACACAAGGATTTTTAGTGGAGAGAAAATGGGATTTTGTGTGGGTTTGTATAGAAAATTAGAGGGTAATTATTCAATATTTCACATACATAGGTTTTGGACTCTATATAATAAGACCTCCCCATGATTTTTTTCCCTGGTTTCTACAAAATTGGATTGTTTTTTTATTTTTCATTATTCAGTGGTCTGTTCATATTAAAATAATACCCATTATTATGTGGAGGTGAGTCACACTTTTAAATAAATGAATCTAAAAGGATAAAATGTATTATATTTTTTGGAGGATACATAAACAATTTTTATTATTAATAAAATAATATTAAAATCCCATAATTCTAAAAAGGGTAAACATATTCTTGGCTGAGGATACACATTATAGTATTTGATACATCATTTTTAGATCATTATGATTTCATAAAACATACCATATATTTTATATGGTATTTAATTTTTACCTAAAAATTCAACTATCTTAGAAAATTAGGAAAAGTTCACCATTGGATAATATCACCATTTTGATTAAAAATTTAATTTTCATTTTACTAAATAATATTATATGTATTTTTATTTTTACTTATAAAATGATAACTTATATTTATTGAAAATGATGGGTTTTTGGCAATAACACTTTTTAAACCCTAATTAAAACTTACATTTGACTTCATAAAAGTATATGATCATTTATAATTTATTAAAAAATTAATAATAATATTTAATTAAAATATTATTAATTTAAAAATATATTTTAATCCCTCAAAATATATTACTTAATTTTATTTAATATTACCCAAAATTACTATTCTTTTTTTACAGTGTCAAAAATACAAATCTATTCATTATTAATTACAAAATGAAGTAAAAAATCAATTTTCTAGTGTTTTGATACATATCCCTTTAATACACCATTGAATATCATAATATTAAGGTGTGTAATGATGATACATTCAAGGGATCACTCAAAAAACATGTTTTGGGCTGTGATCTCGATGATCTTGAACTTCTCCCATAAACAGTTTTGTTCATGCTTAAGTTATTGGATCTGAGCTTGGGACTCATTGAGGGAAAATCCCAAAGATGTTATTTACCTTGTAAGATAGGATAAAATGGATTCATAGGGTATAATCCTAATATATAATTTCATCACGTCCTTTTCCTATGTTAATTGTATTTGTTAAAGCCTAATATTTATATTAATAATGTGATCATTGTTAAACGTATATATCATCAATGGTAAAGGTTCTTAATGGTCTTTGTAATCCAATTTGATTAAACAAAATAAGATCATGTGTTTTCTATAACCATAGTAAAAAATAAAATTGTAAATAAATGGGTATTTTATTTATAATAGTTTGGTCTTTTACACATCTTATCTTTTAAGTTCATGTGATGAGGAACAAATCATGAAATTTAATTTCATGTAGTGAGAAAGTCTATGAGAAAGTTAAATAGTTAATATTGGTGTGGAAATTAAACAAAAGTGTCCCAAATGACCAATAATAGACGTGTTATACTAGGTGGGATATGATCTTATTAGGAATATATCCCAAAAATCTGTTGATTAAAGGGGATCATATGCAATATGGACCTCCAAGTGAGATGTGACCTGGCTGGGGAAATGGAATAGGTAACATTAGGTTGAATTTGGGGTGTTGGGTTTGAACCATAATCAGGCTTCTTACAAAACCCATTTGTTCTGGAATAAATGCCCACATAGTTCAGATATTTTTGGATTACACCTTTGGAGGAGTCTGATGGTTTGGTTAGGGATTACACCAAATCGGAGGAGGCCCGTGATTTGGATGGGGATTACACCAAATAAGAGGATGCCCAGGATTTGGGATCGTGTGGATTCCATGGATAATACTAACCTATAAGACCTCATGTGCCATGATCAGGGTGAGAAATAAGATGAATTGGTAGGCCTAGAAGACAACATAATCCCCATCATCCACTAGTGTACAAGGTTGGGGTGATGGTATTGATAAATATCATTGAGGTTATTATTCCCTCTCTTATTTTCATAACCTAAGAAGATGAAGAGGAGGAGGGGTTTGACCTCCTTCTATGGGACTACTCAAGGAGATATTTCCTTGTTCCTTGTTCAAGAGAAAGGGTTAGGATCAATCACTATATCTCAAAGGAAAAATAAATAATTATCCCCTCCTTACTATGTAAAATGGGGAGGCCAAGACAAAAGATTTATGGTTGGAACCCTCATTACCATAGGACTATATGTTAAAGTACATTATACGGATACCCCTTTTTAGGTAGTTTGCCAATAATACCTCATTTACCATTGGGATGTATGATCTAGGGGGTATGGTTGTGTTCCATGTACGCTGATTATAAGTATATGATGGA
Organism: Viscum album; assembly: GCA_963277665.1. Lineage (NCBI taxonomy): Eukaryota > Viridiplantae > Streptophyta > Magnoliopsida > Santalales > Viscaceae > Viscum > Viscum album. The sequence continues at coordinate 1,900,635,394 of OY728145.1, forward strand.
CTTGGAAGATGCCATGGCCTAGTTGTTAATGAAAAGGACCAGCATGTTTTTGCACTTGGCGTGATGTGCATCGTGAAGGGGCCTTGTAGGGTCTTAGAACTCTACATGAGGGGATTCAAAAAGGGTCCTAATTGCTTCTTAGTGTTTCATGATTGGGGCCATATAAGGTTTTAGTTATGTGTGTACTTTTTGACCAGCCCAACCCAAACTAGGTTTAGTCCGTTTGGGCGTACCCTTTAAAAAATTGTGCCACGAACCACTATTTTGACATGGCCAAGCCAACCTGAACAACACCATATGGCTTGAGCCCACCCTCAAGACAACACAAACTATTTATCCAGGCTAGGACTCTTAGTTCGGGGCACAGATAGGGGCATTTATTATTTACAAAAAAAATCATATAATTATTTTTTTTAATATTAAATGTTTTCTAAATTTTATTCATTTATTTAAAATTTTTTGTTAAAATTTTTTTGTAAAAAGAATTATCATTTTATAAGAAAATATTTTAAACCGTTTAATGAATGTTTTTAACAAAAAATTAAAACTTTATCCTTAATTTTTTGATCCAATGTTTTCAAAAACATTTTTTTAAACAGTTTTTAAATGTTCTTTTAACGTTTTTTATAAGTTTATAAAATATTATTATAAAAAAACAATGTTTTATTAAAGATTTTTTTCAAAAAAAAATTAAACATTTTCTTAATTTTTTTAATCATTTTTTGAACACGATTTTAAATTGCTTTATTATGTTTTTATAAACATTTTATATCTGTTTTTTTAAATTAAAACATTTTTGAGAAAAATTATATTGTTTTCGTAACAATTTTTTAGTTTTACAAAACATTTTTTGTTTAATAATATTCTAAAAACGTTTTTCAAAACATTTTTTATAAATTTATTGAAACTACTTTTGAATTTTTTTATGTGTTTCTTAAAACAAATCATTTTTTTGAAAATAAAATTAATATTATTATTAAAATTCTATAACTGAAACATTTTTCAATTGATTCTAAACCATTTTATATGTTTTAAATTTCATATTCTAGGCATTTCACAATAACCCTTAACCTCAATGTCACATACCAATTATAATTATAATATTTTATTAAATTTAATTAAAATATAAATATTTGATGCATTTAGAAAACAATAAATGGTCAAATATTTAATTTGAAAATTTTCTATTAAAAAATGACTCTTCAAAGATTCTACTATCAAAATAAATATCAATCATCCTAATAAATATTATTCACAATAATTATAATCCATAAAATCGACATAAAATAATTAATTTAATGTTAATTATAATAAATAATTGACTGAAAAATAATTTTTAAAATAAATATGAAATTTGATCAATATTTCCAAAATAAATAATTATTAAATGGGAGGGGCTGCTCATGGCATTTACTACTATTGGGTGGGCTGGGGTGATTTATTTTTGATTTTATTATTTGATAGATGGATGGATATATATATATATAAATATATATTATGTATAAATGTATATATATATATGTATATGTAAATATGTATATGTATATGTATATATATATCTGTGTGTGTGTGTGTACATGTATATGTGTATATATATATGTATATATATATATGTACGTATATATGTGTGTTTCTATTTTGTATATGTGTATATATGTATATATATATATATATAATATAAACATATATATTATGAATTTTGTAGTTTAAAACTAGGTGGGGCCTTGGAAACTTGTTGTAGGGGGTTTGAGTCTCTCTACCGATAAATTCCCAGTTATTTTTTTTAGAGTGGGAGGGGGGGTTCAGGTCGGGCAACATACGGGCCAACGGGATTTCCATAGGTGGGCTAGCTCTAGCGGATTAATCATCAGCCCAATCCTAAGTGGGACTTTTTTGGGATGGGGAGCTTGGGAATTCGGTTTGGTCTAGTCGATCATTTGTGCTACTAGGACAAAATTACGTGCCTACTCTTAGTTCTTCATGAGGGGGGGTTGATGAAAATGTTTTTTTGTATAATTCACGAAGGGTTTGTGGTGAGGATGATCACTTTATGGAAGGGTTCTCAAATTGAAGGACTCCATTCCACATACTATTCATTATGTAGGATTTTGGTCTACAAGGATTTAATCCACATGTGTTTCTCAGAATTCTAGTCTATAAAGGGACTCACTATGTTGATGGTTATCCCACAAGGAGACTTTTTTATAAAAGCTAATTTTTATACCCTCATTACATTGTTCTATTCAATAAATTTCGACCTATTGAAATCACTTACTTTATATCTCTCTCACAAATAAATCCACTCGAAAAAATCCACCCCCCATCTTTTTAAGTGTGGGGTTTTTCAAAGGGGTATGTACATAAATGTTCAACCACTGCCTATAATGGATTTGGGTTTGAAGGTGGATATGTCACCCCAAAAATGAAATTCATTTGCAACAGTGAAAAAATTCACCTCTGCATGAAGAAAAAATTAATTGTGGGATGAAAATGATGACACACCATTTAAGTGAAATTCATTAGAATGGGGACTAAAGAGGACTCCTCACCCATTAAACAAAATTCATTTGTGGGTAGAATTATTCAAGGTATACTTGTGTACTATCAACTCTCATAGTGTGCATGCCTAGTGGAAGGCGGGTTTCCTTTGTGAATCGTGGTACATTACAATTTCAATCTTCATGGATTAGATTAGTTTACTTTCATTCAGTGATTCTAAAAATACATTATGATCTTTCATTCATTCTTTTTTGGAACCAAAAAATTGTCCCCAATTGAAAAAGATTCTAGTCAACAATAAGTAGAGTCCATTTCATAGAACATTTTGGTCAAGTTGAATTCATTTTGGAATGATTTTTTGGGTACATGTCAACCCAGAGAAGGTCACCCACCTTTAAAATTTTTCTTACCTAACTCATTTGTCACTTGATGGCTTAGATACTTTGCAATATACTATGAGAGTACATGTATATTATCTTATTCGGATAGAATTTTCCTTCACAAATCCATCTTCTTCATAGTGAAACCATCCTCCATGAACTTGTATTTTACATAAAATGATCAATATCCTTGGCTGAAGAATTATTCTCACATAGAAATAAAGTGTTCTGCATAGCGGCTTAGGCGATTCTTGGTCCACAAAGAATCTATGTGATTCATCAGACCTTGCTGATTTTTAATTTAGGGAATCTAATTATATCAAACATTTAATTTCCTAATTTTGAAGAATATATATCCTTCAAATGCTTGTTTTTCTACTAATAATGAGAAATGGACCGCCAAGATAGAAAGGGTGGACAATAACGAAAAATCAATTTTCCCACATCATAAATATTTAGCATACTTATTGATGATGGACTCTAAGGTACCTTATTCTAGACAGGATACTGATTTATGGGTTTGGGTTTCCTATATATGTCCCCATTCCAACACCACGCCAAAAAAAATTCATTATTTCCTTGGATAATCAATTCCAGTAACACACCCCACAAAATATCTAGTCTGGGGGGACCTTTATCCAAGAGTCATGTTTAAAGGGGTTTGTTTCAAGTCACACCCCTTTTTCATTCGAAGAAGTTATCTTCATACCCAAAGAATACACTCACTTCTATAAATCCATTGGATGGAAATACACAACAAACTAGTCATTGGGATGGTCCTTGAAATGGAATCATTATCCGGGGTGTTTGTTGGTCTATAAGAGGGACTATCATTACGGGTTCATTAGAGTTGTGATGATTTTAAGGATGAATAGAAGGTTGTGGGGTTTTATGAGGCAACATATGTATCAGAGTCATTTTCCAACTAAAATATATTAATCATCACCAAAATACTCATCAAAGTGATCCCAGAAACCAACACATTCTATATAGTGTAAAAAGAAGTTTTTATTTTCCATTGCGATGTCCATATTATCTAAGGGGACCCAATTATGGGTCACATGTACGATGAGTTTCTGAATCCCTCTTCAATGTTGGATGACCCTGAGATAACTCCTTCACATGTGAGGGAATTACTCTCCATCTAAAATAATTTTCAAGTGTGTTTTGATCCCCACCCCAGGCTAGATGTCCATTTTTCTGACTAGGTTCAAGTCATCACTATAACAAATGGTCATGAGCCTCATGAAATATGGCCAATGATAATCCCAACACTTGAAACCATAGATGCATCAGTAGTTACTCGTTGATGCTCAAGGAAGGACAATTCCATTATTGGGATTGGGAATTCACCACTAATGTCGATCGATTTTTTCAGCTATCAGCCTTCTTGGGGATGTTTCTCAATATTTTTCTATTATCGGTATGTGAATCAAACACTATAGTCTATGTCACAACATTTGATATGGTGGCCCTACTGTCTATGAGAAGGCACATTATTCTTGATGTCCTAGTAATGGATCAGATTTATATCTTACTTGGGCGCATGTGTTTAGGGAAGTCACCCTACCTTCTCATAGGTCCATTCCAAGTTATGTGGGCCTTGATAGTAGCCCACATAGGTGGCTATGAGTTCATCAATGACCAGCCTGTTACAAATTCTCAATTTTTTCATACATGCACTATATTAGTGTGGTGAAATTGTCGACATAGAAAGTATAATATGTAAAGGATTTGATTAATAATAAAAACTATTTTACAAACACACTATATTCTTCTCCCACTATTATCTTTATAATTGGTTTATCTTGAGATGACACTCAATGGGGTTATCTCATATCCCTATTGGAGGGTGTTTTGGTTGCCAAAACCAATGGAGAACTAATTTTCTGAGGGTATTCAAACTATTTATTTCTAATTTAGTTCCGCTACGTATTGAGAAGATTCCCTTTGTTGACTAACAACACATGGTGAGAAAACAAATTTATTGTTACACACCAAATTTGGATGATGTTAATGGGGGAAGACACAGGCTCTAAGATTTATATTTAGTCTACGAATATTCATCCTACTCTTGCCAGATCATATGTTGAATCATATATTTGATCACACCTCTATGGTTAGTTAGAAAAACATGTCCCTATCACTATTTTTCAACCCTTATCTGAGGTTGTGGAGGATAGTTAGCCCTCCACGGAGGTAGTTAGTTTGGGAATGGGAATCACACTAAATAAACCTATCAATTATAAAATGTGTAGAAAAAGGATGATGATCTTTTGTCGACCCCCCCCCCCCCCCCGCAATGTGGGGTACACCCCTACAGTAAAAGATACCAAACCATCTCCCAAGATTTTCATCCCCATAGAAAATGTATATCCATATGCCTAGTGGGAATGGTGAACCTATAGGAATTCATTTCCCATTGATGAGATCTAGGACTTTATTCAAGAGAGAGGTATCACCCTATCATGGTAGGGTATCATTGCTGCTCCTATAATCATTTCCCATGAGTAGCATCCAGATTTAGTAGAGCCTTATATCATGGAACTTGGGGAATCAATTCATTCACTCCATGACCAATACAGATTTCTAGATCATGTTGTGCAAATTCTCAAGCCCAATCAAATATAGATCAAGGACAAAGGTATTGGTTAAAAAGGAGTTGATGAGGAAATGTATTTAACCCCACCTAAACTAATTGATAGACCCTCATCTTTGCTGTTATGATTTTAAAATAGGATCACTCCAAGGGGAATAAGAAAATAATTTCAATTAAAACATGTGAGGAAACATAATCTAGACACACCTACATGGTCTTCCTCCTATAAACATGGGATTCTTGTAGATGTTGTACTTCTATAGAGGAAAATTTGGGTTGTGCTTTCGAAATAATAATTGGATCTTCTTGGATATATGATGATCAATACACCTTAGCATATTTATTTTTAATAATTTCATGAATAATTCAATTAGTACCATGAGGAGATGGATTCCTCCATCAATTCGTTCAAATATTGTATTTATGGGTCAAAAAGAGTGTGTTTCATGGTCTTTGGAATACTAGAAGGGATCAATTTTGGTGAAGTGGTAATGTGAGATTTTTCATCAATTAAATATTAATTTACAAATTAATATTCTAACCATTTTTATCTTCTCCCTTCTCAGATTTTTTAGGATTTTAGGGGTGAGTTGTCTCCCATTACTTCTCTAAAATACATAGTGGAAGGAATTTTTACTTATATGGATGGTCCTAAGGCTGGGAGTGTCATTGAGGAATTCTCGTCCATGGAAGAAAAACATATGAAAGATATGATTGGAGAACATAAAAATGTATTCAAACCTCCTCCAATCCCTTCTACCTTACATATACAATTACCAATATGGGAATTCATAGAAAAGTGAGGAGGCACACAGTTAACATCTGATATATGACTGTAAGTAAGAAACATGTACTTATTCCTTAATTTTATTCCATATGTCTAGTTGTATTAATGTATAAAAAATTTCGGGGCTTACACAGGCTCTGCAATTTATGAGGTTCAAATCATTCAATAGCATGCATCTCTTTCACCTATAGAGTCAAATGTTGTGGGAATAATTATTCCCTAGAAGTATAAGACAAATGAGGATTTTGGAACAAGAGATGTTGATACTAGATTAGGATTTAAGGGGGCTTATGGTCTACCTTTAGGGCCGATTGAAATTCCCCAAGATGGAATAAATATAGTGGAACTATCAACATAAGCCCAAGGAGATTGAGGTTTAACATTTTCTCCCAGTTATGGGAGATCATTCTCCTAAGTTCAGAATTGATAATCCTTCTACAGGCTATAGATATGGAAAACCATGCACTCTATCACATACATCCCCAAGAGAAATGTATTATAAGACTCAAGTTAATATTTAAGTGGAGTCTTTTTTTATTACTTCCAGTTAGATTGTGAAGACCAAAACATTTGATGTCATAATAAATTAAAGTGAGACTCTCAACTACTTAACTACATTATATTTCTCCTTACTATGTACTAATTGATATAGACCTATTTCAGGATCATTGGTTCATCTATTCCTAGATACATTAAATATCTAATCAATTGAGGTGACCAAAGTTTTAAATCCTAAAAACACATCTAACTTGGAGAAAGTTGAGGAAAAAACTTCACTTTTAAATTTGGTCCCATAATGTGCACTCCCATCTGAATGAAATTATAAAGTAGACCAGTAGAACCTTGACAATATCCACCTTTCATAGCAGACAATATGGAGGAACATATGGAAACTAATTTCCTATACTCCTCTTTCTTATCTTCTATAAATGACCAAAAATGGAACTATATGCTTTTATTCACTTCTATTTTGGATTTTACTATCATGTTATACATTCCAAATTGAAGGAGGTAGTTTCCTTCTAAGAGAAGGTGACCATGGTACTATCTAAACTCACCACCCCAAATTCTATGACCCATTTTTCTACCACAATAAGTATTATTCATTGTGATGCTTCTAATCAGGCTGGGATAGGAGACGATCACCAATGTTTTACTCTAGAACAAAAAATCTGGGTGGAGAAACTCTTTCATGAATTGGATTGCATGGAATGGATTTTTGATGAGGAGTAGTGATAGGTTTTGGACGAAATAAATGACAGTAGAATGAAATATTGTGGTAAGAGTTGAGGCAATAGAATAAGGAATTGGAGGTCATATCATTTTCAATGTTTTTCCAAGTAGTGGAGAACCCCAACCACGTAATTATTAAACTATATGAATTTTTTGTGAATATTTTCCCTCAACTTTTTTTCACTCATATACGGATAATGAAATTTGGGGATTTTCCTCCATAATATTTCCATTGAATGGAAATTATTATGTTATCAACCATCTTTCTCTTCATTCCATATTTCTATTAAAATTTAAATATTATTACTATATTTGGCCAATTTTTTGTTCAAAATATCCATGTATTAGTATATTGCACTTGAAATAATTTAAATAGCATATTTCATTAATTTTAGAAGTTCAGGGTCTTTCTTAATCAGTAGTTATTGTTTTTGGATGAACTTATTTGGCTAAAATTTAAGAGAATAATTATCTCAAACTATGTTTTCATGACTAGAATATAAAACTCCCAATATAGATCTGAATCTGGTGTCGGTAGGTGGATTATTTTATTATTATAATGATTCAATGAATTAAGGAATATGTTTTAAAATATTTTTTGTAGATCATACTCAATGACATGACATGGGGTATTAATATTCTGAGGTGTAGATGGTTTTATATTCCAAAGAAATATACATAGGTCATACTCTTAAATATGGAAGAAAATGACCCTAATATATCATTCTTTTGGGTAAATTCTCATTCTAATTAAATTGAATATTCAGATCCTCCAATATAACATGTTTCATGCTCAGTGTGATAAACAAGAGGTAACTTTGGAATTCATTTGAAACTTTTTAGAATTTCATGGAAAGGAACATGTGGTGGTATTTTTTCCCAATCACATTTCATGAGTGGAATGATTGATATGAACAAAAAACCAATGGTTATGTTTGGTCTCGTGACTAATAAATCCTTGAGAAAGCATAGGACCACTATATAGATTGAACTCTTACATATAGTAATGGGATTTTTACATTTAATCCATGTATGGGATTAGAATAATATGAGTTTCCAAAGAAAATACCAATTAAATTTTCATGGATATGTCTATCATGTTGGTAATATCTCATACGATTTTAAAAATGTGTCACATAGTTTAGTTTCATGTTATAGAGACTCAAATGTTCAATAGTTCAGGGTCATGTGATATGTACCTTGGATTCAAAGTTCAATTTCATTTTGTTGGGAAATGTAATTTTTTTCTCTTAATTTTGAATGGATTTGATCAAAAGTTTATTATTTTACTATTCGGGGGAAATCTAGCTAAAAATGATCCTTCATTATTTAGGTATGAAGATGGGAATTTTTAATGTGAAATATAGGGATTTTAGAATCTAAAAATTGATATGTCAAAATTATGTAAGGACAAAAAACCATGTTCAAAAATTGGGTTTCTAGTATAATGTTTTCAGATCATATAGGTATATAAGAGGTCTCTCATTATAATGAATATTTTTTTGGTGGATGGTCCTTTTACGGTAAGATTATTTAAAGAAACATTAGTGAATGTTATTCATAGTAAAAACAGAGGTGTCCTCAATAAATTCACCTGCGATATCAATAGATAAGGAAAGTTTATAGAGATCCATATTTTTCTAGACATAGATCTTGATCTGTGTAAGTAATGTTCCTAATTTTGAATGGAATGATTCATGTTAAAACCACTCTATAATGGGGGGAATGTTTCATATGTACGTCTAGCCCATATTTAGGTGAAGGAGTTTTTATCAAATTTGTACCCAAGATATAGGTTACTGGTGTCTCTGCATATCTCATTGAAGTCAGAATCAAGCCATATGTACTAAAGGGAATATAGTAGGGAATAACTATGGACCATGTTAAAAAAGAGGTTTCCAGCATAAAGACTCCCCATATGTGATCAAGTTTTCATGAGGGCACTTTTTTTGTTGAATACAGGCATCAAATTCAAGTGATAACCCATATTAAACCCTCTTATTCATATCTAGAGCATACATAGAATAGTGGGGACTTTTTATATTATAGATCGACCATGATTTAAAATTTTGGAATCACTATGTATCTCATGAAGGTGAGAATCAAGTCGAATATATTTCTTCAATATAAGGGTGGTGGGATACCAACACCCAACAATGTGGTACTCTTATGTGAGGGATAAATATATCATATAAAAGACCTCAACCATGCAGTTTAACATCATATGAAAATAATGTTTTGTGTGGCTTTCATGGTTTTGTATCCAAGACCATGTCTACCCTTAGATGAACTTATATTCCTTGATCTTTTGTGGAAACCCTCTACCAAAAAAATCTTCATCCCCTATGAGCTATGCTCAGTGTGAGAAACAAGGAATGTAAATGTTTTTTCAAAAAACAAGACAACTAAAAGCATTGACTGGGGATTTTTTTATCATGTCTTGTCTAGGATATGACGTAGGATCTGGGATTCACTATTTATCTCATAGGTCCGAGAATCATCCATATAGATTTGTTTAGAACTAAGAAATTTAGGATCATGTGGTGAGAACATTATCTATGTAATTTGATTTCATGTGGAAAGAAAATTTTTAACTCAATATCATGGTAATAATTAATGAAATAGGTAATTTCAATTCAAGAATGAGTCATCATGCTTCGGACATGAGGAAGGAAATTGTAATCCAAAATCAAGGTAATTCTAGTATTTGGAAAAGTGATATGGGATAACTATGTAAGGGATGACCGCAGTCCATTTTCAGAATGAGGGTTATGGAATTAATTTGTATGGGATTATTGGTATAGAAGATGTCTCTCAAAAGAACAAATACACATATGTTTTATGGGCCATTTTGGGCGGCTTATACAGAGCCAAAATGGGTCATGTTATGAATTTTCAAAATAGTGGTGTCCTTTTGAAATTGACATTCTATACCGATGGACATGTAAATATTATGTGTGTATAAATATATGTATTCTTGGGAAAAGGAGAATGATATATGGATAGAATATGTCTAAGAACAAATGAACCAATTGTGCCAGCATAATCCATGGGGTCTGCAGTTTCCTAAACATATATGACTCATATATATAGAAGGGATATTTTTATTTCTATTATGGGATCTTGAATTAGGGATACAAATTATGATCTTCATATAGATATTTTTTTGTATACAAAAGGGGGATTTTCAATATTTTGATTCATGGACCAGTGAATAAGGAATAAGTTCCACTACATATCTTCTCTATGTGAGAATCAATCCATGTTTTGTTCAAGAATAAACTCTCCCAATGTAGGATTAACATGTTCACAAGGAGGGGAACATTTTTATATTGAGGATGAAACTATAATTGTAAATATGAGAATCACAATGTATCATGTGATGACATGAATCAAGAAATATGTAGTTCTATATATAATTTGTTGTAGCATACCATCTAACAATGCATTGAAACACAAATTTTACATCAAAATGTTAGTCATTTTTATGTCCTACAATGAGGATGTTAAGCTTTCAGTTTTACATCATGCATAAAAGACATTGTGTAATAGTTTAATATTGTTTGACGAGGATGATAACCATCTAGTTTTATTTCATGTATCTAGGAAATTATTCTTCAGGATTACACCTATATAGGAGTCCCATGGGAGACTTATTTTTTGGCACTGTGTGTATATTCTCAACTCCTAGAGATAAAATTTTGGTTTGGAATTATATGTTAGAGAAAGCCCATGTGAACATTTTATGGGGATAAAACTCTATGTAATAGATGGTTTGGGTTGAATATATGAATATTCATGGATATAGAATTTCTAGGTACCACTACACTCCTCTTTAAGGTGAGAATCATGTCACACAAAGTTTTGGGAAAAGTGATCTCAATGCCAGTCTTAACCATACGATGGGAGGGGGAAATTTGATGTTCTTTTTGGACCCAGGATTATAGATTTGGGAATCACATCATATCCTATGATGCTGTATAACAGTCGCATGTAGTTCCATAAATAATGTATGTTAAGTGTTTATTACCCAAGGTTTTAATCTACTCATGTATGGACAAAAATGTTGTGCAGTTCTAAATAAAGTAATGAGGACATGGACTATGTAGTTTAACATCCTGAGACCATGTTAGAGATTTGGGTCATCCCATATTTATCATATTAGTTAAACTAGTTTAATAGGGGGGAAATTATAGTTTATTATTATGTGATGGGGAATTTTAATAGGGATTACTCCTAGTAGGATTCTCATATGTTATATAGTTTAGATTCATGCAACTCGGAATATGGTGTCTTGTAGATTTATGTCATATGACTTGAACCATTGGTGTACCTTCCACGAAATAAGTGAAAAACTGGATGTGAAGAGGTTCCACAAGGGTTAATGTTTGGTGAATATGATCTCATAAATGGGTGGATTTTAGGTCGTCCCTAATACAAGATTTCTAGGTATCACTACATATCCTGTATAGAAATGAATCAATCCATATGTTGTTCTAGAAAGGAGGTGTAGTAGGAGACCAGTAGAAATGGTTATGATCTATTCAAGCATGAATTAAAAATGTTTTATAGTTTTACCTCATGAAATTAGGATGTTAACTATGAAGTTTTAAATCATGTAGCAAGGAATTTTTTGTACAGTTTAATGGCTTGTGATTAGGATATTAACCATTTAGTTTTATGTCATGTGACCATAATGATTGATCCATTTAGGTTATAATCTTATTACATGGATGAAAGGATTTTGGGATTATACCCACATAGGACTCCAATCTTTATTTTATATCACATGAAGTATTTATTGAGAAATCTTTCATTGGTAGGGGTTATAATGAATTCCAAATCCTTTTTTATTAATGAGTAATATCCATTGGATTGGACCTAGTGTATAGAATCAGGTTCCTCCCATTTTGGTTTAGACATTAAATGTTTTTCCATGATATCATCCAGATTCTAAGGACCATTACTAGTTATCCTTAGAGGATTGAGAAAATTGGAATGTTCTTATTGATGGATTGTGCTATTTGATTAAGATAAATATATAAATGATGTAGGGTATACAGACTATTCTCCATGATTTTATCTATTTTTAAAAACACTTATATGATTATTCATACTTTAAATGATTTCCATCGAAATCTATCTGGGGTGAGGGTAATTGAACCTTGATGGGAAACACATATTTTATTTTTTAAACTAGTGGATATGTAATTTCCTGTGTATTTGTGTGGGTTATAGTTTGGTAGGCCCATAAGGAGTGAAAAATATTATTAGGAAATGATTTCTTTTCTTTAACCACCATATTTTGGTGTATGTTTGATATAGTTTTATTTAAATCTGCAATCTATCCATTTTCCACAATTTGCTAGTGGGAAGAATCGTTGGATTTTATGTTATACTCCTGGTATAACTACTTCAATTTGAAAATTAAAAAATTGATCACATTGTTCATCAGTATTATATGTTGGACAACAAATATGGTGACGATGTTTGACATCATGAAATTAATGATGATTTTGGTTCTAAATTACTTGAAGGGTATCACATTATCCCATTTAAAGAATAGGTATCTTATAGTAAGGATATACATTAACATCATGGTCATAGCTGGAGGGTATGGTCCAAAAACATCCATACCCAAAATAGTGAATGGCTAGAGTATTTGGATATATGCAGCAACTCTAGGAATTGATGGATAAAATTTGAGAGCACTTGGCCAAAATGACACTTTTTGAAAAATTGTGTTCAATTTTATGTCATTGAAAGAAAAAAATATCAAAGTCTCCTAAATTTCTAATAATGATTAGTAATTCACTAATTAGAACCACAAGCACCAACAATATGTTATTAAATAGTAGAAATTATATCTTTTCCATCAAAAAATTTGAAGATGATTTCATTTATGAATACCTTATAAGTAATATTCTAATGACCGAGGATATTAAATAGAGTTAAATTTACAACCCTTATTCAAACATCCTCTTTTATAGCTATGTATGGAAGAAGGGACCCATTTTATAGATATTCTTGGATGTGCATCATCCATCCATTTTCATCATTGTTTGATTCACGAGAATAATTGATCATGTTGATCTCTTCCATTCTAAATTCAATGAATAAAAATACTATTCTATAATGGGATATACTGATAAATATTTCACATTAATCTAGATCTATGAAATTTATAGTAGAATTTAATAACGCATCTTCTTGATCATTTCATGAATGTAGTACATGAATTAATGTATACTCATAGGGTAATTTTGTCATCATCCCATGAATATATCTAGTAAGGGGGTATTCTCCTATTTTTTGATGGAATAATAATTGTTTATCTATATAATTATAAACTTAGAGTCACCTTTGATTCTCATGTGGGTCGGTGGAATTTTCAAATCCAGTTCCAATCATTCAATGAGGGCTTTTAATGTATCCCCATTATTGGTTCAGCCTTATAATAGAAGAATAGAATGAGTTAAAACTACCTTTCTGTTGAAAATAGGATAATCACCAAACCATCTTTGTTGAGATTGGTATCTTCCATTTTCATTCTAGTTAGACATATGGATGCACCATCAATGTATTTTCCCCCCATTTTGTTATATTTATAAAATTAAAATATTTAATTGACTATAAATTCCATGCTTATTTGTACTTATTCCATTTATGGGTATACCCCACATAAAATTTTAAGGACATTCCTTTTATCTATTTTTTTAGTATGACCTAGATGTCAAACTGTTTCAGAATGACCACCCATCACACCAACCATCTAAAGAATAAGCGATGATTGAGGATATATTTTAGTGGGTCAATTCAATAGATCCAATGAACCTTATTGTACTACTGTTAATGCCTTAATTTCTATATTGTGATAATCAAATCCAAATAGTTCATCTTGATGTGTGAATAATGTGTATATGTATCTAACATGGGGTGACTATGATAATAAAGGATAATATCACTACCATCATCTTTTTCCTATGTAAGGAAGTCACTTATAGATCATTCTATAGATACTATATTAAGAATGAGAATGTTTCCTTCAATAACCATCATTAATACTGGTCGACTCAATAGATATTCCTTGCTACTTTCAAAGGATTCTTTTTAGTAATTAGTCTACTAAAACAGAACCCCATTCTTCATCAGTTGGGTGAATGGAAAACATTTTCATTTGATTTTTTCTATGAATAATTGAATATAGGTAAAGTGTCCATGTATTAATCTAAATTCCTCAAGTTTTCTAGGAGGGTACATGCCCAGAATTTTCCTGGTCTTATTAGGGTCGACTTTAATGCCACAATGGCATATGATAAAGATGAGAAATTTCCCTGGTTTAACACCAAAATCTCAATTAATGGGATTCATATTCAGACTAGGTTGTCAATGTTTTTTAAACACAATTTTCAAATCATAATTGTGATTAGAAAATTTTCTAGATATTACCACCAAATCATTAATATAACATTAAACTATTTTCCCTAGGAAGGGATTGAATATGTGATACCTAATATGTTGATATGTTGCACCAACATTCTTTAAACCAAAATGGATTAATGGGTATCATAATAATCATTGGGGACCTAAAGCTTTTTTATTATTCATATCATGAAATCTTTTGGATTTTATTGTACCCCAAATATCCATACATGAAGGAAACATATTTACTTATAGTTGTTTCATCGATCTGTAGTTCTATGATTGGAACTGGGAACTCATATCTTGATAGTATTGATTGAGGTCTCTAAAATTGATACATACTCTGATTTCCCATTATTTTTTTTAATGGAACTGTGTAGGAGTTCTATCTTGGGTATTGAACATACCAAATTATGTTATCATTTAGGATCTTATCAATTTTTGCTCTGGCCTTAGCAGAATTAGTTGAAATTTCCCTTTTGGATTCTTTTTTGTGGTCGTGATGGTCTTCTGTTAGACCAAGTTGATATGTTTTCACATCAAGATCTAGGTCAACCATATAGTTAAATTATATGAAAACTCATCTTGTTTTTTCTTTATTAATGATTTATAAATTTCTTATTTATCAAGGGGAAAATATGTTTTGATCAACATTGGTCATGGATATTCCCCTATAAACAAGTTGATCTATAAGAGTTTATCAACACTGGTAGAGACCCATTATTCAAATGCTATAGGAGTATCCTTGGAGTCATTTTATTCCTATACTACTTTATCCTCTACCTATTTTTTGTACCAATATTAGGATGGGTGATAGATGAAGAAGAATAAATAAGGTTATAGGAAAGATCAGTGTCCCCGAAGCTAGCTCCCAATGGTGATATCACAACTTTTTAGGATCAACAGATGAAGTGGTGACCTGCAAAAGTTCTAAGGATAATGTTGGAGAATTTTCATTTTTTATATTTCTTACAATAGAGTAATATAAAATATTTTCAACATCCTTGAATTCTACTAACATAGCACATATCTTGATGACTAGTGATAATATCTCTGTATATGAGCTAATATCTTTGACTTGACTAATTTTTAATGAATATTCATCATTGATATATCTTAATGGATTAAATAAAGTAATTTCCCATCCACTAATAGTGGTAACTCAAGAAAAATTAACATTTATGGGTTTCTTCAATTGTCTTTCGTATAATACTACATAAATACACTAAGATTCATAATATTCTAAAACATGTTTCTCACCTTATAATGTAACAATATATACACTAGTACATAATTTTAGTCATTGATGGTGTGAAAAAGGGATTAATGCATGTTTATGAAACCATGGCCTTCATAAAAATTCAATAAAATCTAAATCTTGATGGATGAAAAAGAACATAGAAACAGACACTAGATCTCAAAACTAAGTTCTGATCTAAATGAAGTTGAGGGATTTCTATTTGTTTTTATCATACCCCTAAAGCATTAGATAGGAAGTTGTAAATCATATTTAGTGTATCCAAGTATGTGAATAATTATGATGGTAATTATGTTGAAATACGATCATTTATCAATGAATAATCGATGGTTTTTAATGTCATCTAATTTATAAGATATGTACATGGGTATTATATGTCCACTTATACCATTATTTTTATTCTCTTTAGTTAAGGAGATAATAATATGACATTCTATATAGTCAACCTCTACATGATTACATCAGCAGAATAAAATTCATATTCAAACACTTGAGGGAACATTAGGGCCTCAAAAAGTTCTTCTTGTAGATCCTTTGACAAATTGAGAGCATAGATAATTGAATGCTTTTACAGAACTATAGAAGGTTCATATCTGATTTCTCTCAGGTTTTGAATCCTCAGATAGCTTTGACTAGGAAGGATCAAGAATTCATGTGGAATTATCGGTGTCATGAAGCTTTCAAGTATCTGAAGGAGAATTTGGTAAGTGCTCCTGTTCTTTGTCTCCCAGTAGTGGAAGTTTAGTTTAATGTTTTCTATGATGCTTCACATCTGGGGTTAGGTTGTGATCTGATGTGGCAGAGATCATTTGTTTATTATGGGTATCATCAGTTACGTCCCCATGAACGTAACTATTCCACCCAAGATCTTGATTTGGAAATCGTGGTTTTTTCTTGGAAGTTATGGAGACATTACCTCATTGGTTAGTTCTTTGATGTTTTCATCGATCAAAATATCCTAAGGTATGTTTTCTCCCAACGTGACATGAACTAGCGGCAGCATCAGTGGATGGATTTTATATAGGAATACGACTTTGTATTCTCATATACACCTAAAAGGAGAATTTTGTAGCTAATGAGCTGAGTAAGAAGTCATGTGGTGATGTAGTGTGTGAATCTGGTGATTCATGGAGAGTGATGGATGAACATTCAACATTACATATCGATATGGGAGAAGATGGGGGAAGATTTTTTCTTTTATAGATGATCATGCAGTCATCTCTGGTGTAGCAGGTGGAAGAGTCCCAGTAGGGAGATCTAGAGGTGGTGGTTTGGGGAGACCGAGTTGTTTGTGGTGAGGACCCAGATACTTTCTTTGAGGATGAACAACACCTAGTTTTGTATCATGGAAGGATTTTTTTTCATTTTGTGATGTGTGATATGGTTCTCAAAGAGTTACATAGTTCGAATTTAGAGGTACATCCTAGTGTGAAAAACATGTACTATGTTTTGAGGAGTCAGTTTTGGTGGCCTCGGCAGAAGCATGCAGTTACGGAGTTTGTGTCTCAATTTTTGGTCTGTTAGAATGTGAAGGTCGAGCACCGTGTCCCTGGTGGTTTGCTTCAACCGTTAGATATTCCTTAGTGGAAGTGGGAGGACATATCAATGGACTACATTACTGGTTTACCTCGATCTTAGGGATGACATCACACTATTTGGATAGTATTCGATCATTTAAAAAAATCATCCCACTTTATCATGATCAAGGAGTCAGGCTCAATGGAGGTTTTGTCAAGGCAATATATGGAAGAGGTGGTGAGACTCCATGGAGTCTCAAGGATTATCATTTCTAATCATGATCCATGTTTTACCTCTAGGGTGTAGAGAGGTCTCAAGCATGCTTTTGTTTCACAGTTATTCCATAGCACTACTTTTCATCTAGATATGGATGGTTATACATAGAGTACCATCTAGACTCTTGAGGACATGTTGGGCACTTTTTCCTTGGATTTTTTAGGTTTGTTGATGAGGCACTTACCCTTGGTAGAGTTCTCCTACAACAATATTTTTCACTCCACTATTAGTATGGCGCTATTTAGAGCCTTCTATGGCTGACCTTTTCATTCTCCATTGTGATGGACAGGGGTCAGAGAGTCAGAAATACTCAAACTAGAACTAGTGCAGAATACGATATAGTTGGTTCAGATGATTCATGAGAGGATTAAGGTAGCGCATGATCATCAAAAATCATATTCCAATCAAAGGAGGATACCTTTACAGTTTGATGTTGGGGATCGCATGTTTCTGAAGGCAACTCCCTGTCATGGGTAGAGAATGTTTAGTCGTGGGAGTAATCTTTCTCCCTTGTTTATTGGACCTTTTAAGGTGTTTTCTCTGGTTGGGGTCATGATGTATCATGTAGCACTTCACCTGTAGATGAGTCAGATACACAATGTTTTTCATGTTCAAAGCTCCATCATTATCTTCATGATAACTCTCACATCATCGGTTGGGGTGATATCGATGTTGAAAATGATGTGATCTTCGATGAGTAGCCTATGTAGATCAAGAACCGTAAGGAAAAGGTGTTTCATTGGTGTGTTATCCCCTTGTTTCATGTCTTGTGGTGACACGGTGGCGTAGATGAGAGTACCTGGGAACATGAGACATATATACATGCTTATTACCCTGAGTTGTTTGATGTCGAACACTTTTCATGTAATAATGTTCACTTTGTGGTTATAGATCTTTCATTTTTATGAGATGGATTTCTTTTTTTGCTTCTTTTGGATTTCTCTCTTTTGAGAGTTATCTCAATGGGGTGTTGTTCATACCACTTTTCTGTTTCCTTTTAGGTTGGTTTTGAATTCTCAAGACTAAGAATGTTTTGAGAGATATCTGATGGAATGTCCCTGACCTCTTTTGTTCTATTCATTTGCTGAAATCTGGTGTCTAAAGAGTTTTGGGAAGTCTAAGTGACTTATCCCCCACACTATTCCAAATTTCTAGTTCTATGAGCAGTGTTTTCAGTTTTGTGAACAGTGTCATCAGGGTGACCGATGTGAAAAATGTCATCAGTGAGACAGATGAGACGGCATGTCATTCGGACCCGCAGTTTGCGCAGCACAGTTGAATATGTGTTTTTTAGGTGTTTGGCATGTTTGAAAAGCGTGCGTGGGGTGGTCTAAACTCTCCAAACGACCCAGTAATTCCATGAAATTGGATGACAATAAAGGGTGGGTAAATTTTGAAATGGTCAGCCATACGACACGTCAATTGGAGGTGTCGTGTGACCGCAGTGGCCGGAAATGCACTCTGTGTGTCATAAATGGCCAAAACATTCATTTTATGATCAAATGCATGACGAACGACTTTGGAATGAATTGAAATCACACGAAAACACCCTAATTATTATTCTTGAGGTGTACGAGGAGACATCACGTTATTCAGATGCACAGTTTACACCACACGACTGAATATGCTTTTTTAGTTGTTTGGCGCGCTTGAAAAGCGTGCGTGGGGTGGTCGAAACCAGCCGAACGACCTCTAAATGCCGTGAAATCCGATGACAACAAAGGGTGGGTGAATTGTGAAATGGTCGGCAAGAATGAATTGTAGGATTGGTATAGAGTATGAGGTTTCCAACCTCTGATACCAATTGTAGGATCGAAATAATGATGTAGATGCTCAATATACAAGAGGGGGGTGAATTGTACAATTTAAAAATTCCTTTAAACAAAGGGAAGAGCTAAGTTTAACAAAGTTAAACTAAGAAAATTCACAACACCTCTAACACAAAATGAAAACTTGGAAAGAGATTCTGAAAGTAGGTTCCGAAAATATGGTTCCAGAAATTGAAACTTAACAAAAGATTACAATATGAGATTCTACCTTAAAGTGTATAGAATCTAAATGAAACAGAGTACAAGTAAGGAAGTATAAGAAAGATATGCTTTCCTTATAATACAAAATGTAGCAGAAATAAACAAGTAGCAAAACTACAAGTAACAAGATATAAGTCTTTTAACACAAAGAGAAGGGTATCCAACAACCTTGGATAAAGGTCCCTTGATTTATACTTTCAAGAAAGTTTGTCTTACCCACACCAGGGTAAGCCCTTGATAAGAAGATCGGAGACTCTGTCTTGTTATCCCTGCAAGCCCTCAACTTCAATGTAGTTGGAAACCTATGTCTTCCTCAGCAAGGAAGCCCTCGAACTTCAAGGTAGTCGGCACCTCTGTCTTCCTATCCCCGGAAGTCCTCGAATGTAATCACCAACATTCGGAGTCGCACGAAGCTTTGAGAGTTAATAAGAGCCTCTCTCTCTAGAAATCACTTCAAGTGTGTAATCACATGAGTCGAAGATCAGTCAGCATTTCTGCTTTTCAGCCATGAGCTCTTTCAAATGAGATCCTATTTATAGGCAAGGTCGGCCTCCTTTCCAACGGTCATATTTTCCTTAAAAATCGGAGGGACCTGTACACGTGTAACTTAACCAACAGTTAGTTTATAACAGAATAGATGACATTGTTTTTATAATAAAACAAGTGTAACAGAATGTACGACATCGTTTTAAAATCTAACTCAAAATTTCGGAGTGAAGGTTCGGAGTGTAAACAAAAACTATTTTTCGGAGTCTAAATAAATTCGGAGTGTATAAAACAAAGATGATCAGACTCTGTTTAATAGGTGAATTCGGAATGATAATTCGGAATGAGAATTCGTCAACAGAATTTGTAATGAGAATTCATCATCATAATTTCTAATGAGAATTCGTTAACAGAATTCATAAGAAGAATTCATCATCAGAATTCGTAATGAGAATTCATCATTAGAATTCGTAATGATAATTCATCATCAGAATTCTTAATGAGAATTCGTCATCAGAATTCGTAATGAGAGTTCATCGTCAGAATTAGTAATGAGAGTTAATCATCAGAATTCATAATGAGAATTCATAATCAGAATTCGTAATTAGAATTCATCATCAGAATTCGTAATGATAATTTGTATCCATAATTCGGAGTAGAACTTTATCAGAGTTTGTATCCGGAATTCAAAATGAAACTTCATTACAGTTCTCATCTGGAATTCGGTACTTAAAACAGAATGTTTCATATCAAGGTTTCAAATGATTCTGAGAATATATAAATGAATCTAAAACTTATAATTAATAAATATATGAATGAAAATTTGATAAGGATAATTTTTCTTACAAAAGCGATCTTCCTTATAAAAGAGACTTTCCTTATAAAATCAATTTTCCTTATAAAAGCAATTTTCCTTATAAAAGCAATTTTTCTTATAAAAGCAATTTTTCTTATAAAAGAAATTTTCCGTATAAAAGCAATTTTCCTTATAAAAAGGTGTTTGTGATTTTCAAAACAATAAGGAATGGAAAAGTCATAAGGAAAACCTTATTGACTCAACAATCTCCCCCTTTTTGGAAAGCACAAACATCCCTATGAAAAAGAAAGTCTAAGAAGAAAGAAAATATTAAGTCTTATCTCCCGTTGTTTATGGATGTTGATGAATACGACTAACTCCCCCTTAGGCTTTGAAACACTAAGGATCGTATTCTAGATTTCCGGAATGATATTTCATTAAGAATAAGATAGTCTTCTTTAATGAAAAACTTCCCCTTAGAGAAACTCTATTAGAGTTTGTTTTCTTTCTCTTCGTTTGTTAAGATTCTTTTTCCCTTTTATTAGGGTTCTTTTCCTTCTCCCCCTTTGTGATTTTCAAAAATAATTAGATGGAATGGAAAATATAACAAAGTACCTGAAAAATTAGTAGCAACAACAAAAGAAACGACCAAGCACAATTTTCATTAAGTTTGAAAACTCAACAACAAAGAAATTTAGATTCAACAAAAGTTCAGATCTGTTTATTTTGGATCTTTTTCCTTCACCATGAGACCATTAAGAATAGTCTGTATCTTCTTCAAGTCTTTATGGTCTTCCTCGGCTTGCTTCTCTAACATAAGAATTCTTGCATTTTGAGCTTCGATATTTTCTTCCTGGGCTTGAAGCTTTTCTTCCTAAGCCTTAAAGATCTTTTCTTTCTTTAAGAACTTTTCTTCAAACTCAATCTGATGGTCCCTTTCAAACTTCCAGTTTTGAGAAACAGAATTCAGCTTCCCATTCAGATCTCTAACTTCTTGAATCCAGAAATTCTTTTCCTCTGTCAAATTTTCTTCAAAGGATGAAGTTAGTTCATTTATCTTCATGTCTTCTATCTTAAAGGCATCCTTCAAATTGTCTTGGAATTCATCAAAGAGACTCATCTCTTCTATAGTCTTCCTAGACCAACTAGTCATCCTCTTGCAAGATCTTTTGTGGTCTTCATAGCTGACAAAGAAAGTTTTGAACTGAGCCTCAATCTCAACACATTTGTCTATAACCATGGATACAGAGTCTGTTTTCTAATTCAAAGCATGTTGGAGCATCTGGCATCTAAAATCAATACTTGAGAAAGTCTGAATAGAACCTACCAACTTCTTTAAAGACTGAACAACAAAGTCATGCCCCAAAAAAGATGACTCTGAATCCGAGACTTTGCTTGGAGAATTTTCTTCTTCAAAGTGCTCAACCTTCTTCTTAGAAGAACTACCCACTTCCCTTCTCTTTAAAACTACTGAGCTCGGGGTATCAAGAACAAGTTACTTTCCCTTGTCCTTTATCAGAATGGAGTCATGTTCTGGAGTTCTCTTTTCACTATCAGAAACTTGAACAACATTGTCTTCATCATCAGCAAATTTCTGAGCACCACCTTCTACGTTCTCCATTTGAGAAATATCATTTAGAAGTTGTTATTCCTCTGCATGATAGGATACTTCTTCTTCTCCTTTCTCCTCATCCTTTCCTGGAGTGACTAACTTAGAAGACTCGGCTTCTGAAGTTCGGAGTGACAAATGTTCTGAAAGTGTCCCCTTATAATCATCAACTTGTTTCAAAACATCTCCGGTGTCACCACTACCTTCAGTAACTTCTTGTTCCTCTTCCACTTGCTCTATCTGCTCAACTTCCTCAACAGGCTTTGCTACTGCCTCTTCCGGAGCGACAAAGTTTCTTCCTGGAGTCTCAGGTAGAGATTCCAGAGAGAAAGATCTTGGAACATGAATGTTTCTGGAAGCCATCTCTGTAAACATTAACAAAGTTTGAACTACCTCAGCTTCAGACATCTTCTTCTTAAGCTTTTTTTCTTTCACTTGTTTTTCAAGCTCATCTGCAGTCTTTTCTTTCAAGTCCTTAGCCTCTGTAGGATCCAAGACAATTTGAGGCTCCCCTTGGACTCTCTTATCTTTGATTTCCCTCCACTTAGGAACTACCTCATCTGGGTAGGCTTTCTTCTTCTTTGGTTTTGGAGGTGCGGAATGAACTTCCTTAGATTTGGGATTCTCTGCTGCAACTTCAACTTCTTTCAACTTCCTCTTCTTCAATGGCTTAGAGGATTCAGGTTCAGCAACATTCGGAACTGTTTCTTCTTGAGCAGGTAAATCAACAAACTGACCAGTCTTCTTGTCGAATGCTACATCCATTCTTTTGAGAGTACCATCACTCGCCAACATAATCCTGCAAACTCCTGGCTTAGACTTGCAAGCCTCCTTGAAAGACTCAAGGCACCGAACTATCAACTTTGAGAGGATTGCTGGATACATTATGATCTAAGCTCTCAAATTCCCTTTCTTAACATTCTCAATAGTAATAAGAATGTGTTTCATCAGATTAAACTTCCTCAGATTTATCAGAAAATCTAGAATATAAATCTCACTTTTCTTCAGACTATCTTTGTCACCCTTTCTCGGTACGATAAGGCCTTGTACCCATATTTCTAGAATCTGGAAATTCATAGACAGAGTAGCAATATTCGGAGCCTTATCATTTTCCAGTCTGAGAGTCTCTAATGCCTTTTCCTTGTCGAAGCTTCCCTTTGAATCCATAAAAACATGAGAAATGAACTCAGCTTCTCCTTCATTGTTCAGCCATACCAAGCTGGCTTCATTGGCATAATAAAGCTTATAATTCTTTCCATAAGACTTAAACGATAATTTCTCCTTGCCATCTTCCTTATTGAAGAAAACTGTCTCATAGAACTCTATAATCAAATCTGAAAACACTTCATCTTGATTTCTGGGCTTGGATACAGCAAAATCTTCCCATCCGTTAAGCTTTATGTTCTTGGATATAAGAGAATCATACTTATTAAAGAAATCAGGATGAACCAATCTTTCTCTATATACTAACCACTTAGAAATCGCCTTAGAGGAAGACATGTCTTGAGAAGCTACTTCCACAGACATTCGGATCTGAAGACCTCTGAGAAGTTCGGAACGGAGAAATCTGAATTTCGGAACGGCTTTAAAATATAGAGGCAGATCTTCGAGACACTGGAGCTTGAAAACCGATGTGGGAAAATCATTTGGGGTCCCCTTTATATAGGCAACGAGAAGACGGTTCAACTTCCTCAGTTGATCGAACGGTTTTGACATGCTGAGATCAGATCTGACGGTTGAAAACCAATTATCAATAAAACTTGAATCTGATCTTTTGAGGTTTTTATTAAAACAAATAATTAAGAAAACTATAATCCGAAAAAAAAAATATAAGAAAATTCCAACAAGTAAATTATGATTATGAAAACTTGATTAAGGAAATCATTCCTTCGGATTGGCTTAGGAAGATAATTCGTAATGGGTAACATTCTTAAGAAAACTACGGAAAAATATTTTCTACGAAAAAACAAAGTTCGCAAAACTCACTATGAAAAACAAACTCAGTACATAAAACTCAGTACGAAAATTTCATTACAAAATTTGAAAATGAAAAACTCATTATGAAAGATTCGGTACGAAAATCTCGTTATGAAAATACCAGTACGAAATTTTCCATTCCGGAAGTTTTCAATACGAAAATATCCATTCTAGAAGTTTTCTATAAGAAAATATCCATTCTGGAAAATTTTGGTTCTGGAAATTCCCATTCCGGAATTTTAGTTCCGAAAAGTTTGAAAAAACTATCTTTGAAAAATTTAGTTACTCTAACAATCAAATGTACTCCCCCTATGAAAAGGAGTTTATTATTGTAAGGAGACTTTTTCAACAAAAAGTTAATGAAGAATTATTACCTTATAGTTATCATTCCTAAATTTTGTTTAATGTTTTCAAATCTATCAGAAGGAAAAGATTTTGTGAAAATATCAGAAAGTTGATCTTGCGTTCCGGTAAACTGAAGAATAATATCTCCTTTTAGTGTGTGATCCCTAAGAAAGTGATGCCTAATATCTATGTGTTTTGCACGAGAGTGATGTGAAGGGTTCTTACTTAAGGCAATGGCACTTGTGTTATCACACAAAATTTGAGTTTTAGTAAAACTCAAGCCATAGTCTGTGAGTGTGTGTTGCATCCACAACACTTGAGCATAACAACTTCCAGCTGCTACATATTCAGCTTCAGCAGTGGAGAGTGCTACATAATGTTGCTTCTTGCAGGACCAAGAAACTAATGAATCTCCTAAGAAATGACATGTTCTGGATGTACTCTTTCTATCCATTCTACATCCACCAAAGTCAGCATCAGAAAATATTTTTAGAACAAAATCATTTCCAGAAGTTTAAATAATCCTAGATCCATGGTTACCTTAAGGTAGCGAAAAATTCTTTTTACTGCCTTTAAGTGAGATTCCTTAGGATTGGATTGATATCTTTCACATAAGAATACTGAGAACATTAAGTCTGGTCAACTACCTATTAAGTAAAGTAAACTTCCTATCGTACCTCTAAAAGATGTTTGATCTACTTGTTTCCCAGCTTCATCAAGATCTAAAGAGTTTGAGGTACCAATAGGGTACTTATACTCTTAGTGTTGTCAAAACCATACTTTTTGAGAAGATCTTTAATATAGTTATGTTGAGATATGTAGGTTCCTTCTAGTTTTTGGGAAATTTGAAAACCAAGGAAAAAATTTAACTCACCCATCATACTCATTTCAAACTCATATTTCATTAGACTTGCAAAAGAGTCAGTTAAAGATTGCTGAGTTGAACCAAATATGATTTCATCAACATAAATTTGAACAATCAAAACATTTTTCTTATCTTTATTTATAAAAAGGGTTGGATCTTCATTTCCCTTAATAAAGTTATTTTTGAAGCAAAAATCCAGTGAGTCTATCATACCATGCTCATGGGGCTTGTTTAAGACCATACAGAGCTTTGGTAAGTCTAAAAACATGACTAGGATGTTTTGTATCTTCAAAGCCAGGAGGTTGTTCAAAAAAAAACTTCCTCTTGGACATAACCGTTAAGAAAATCACATTTCACATCTATCTGAAAAAAGTTTAAAATTAAAGAATACTGCAAAGGCAAGTAGAATACGGATAGATTCAAGTCTAGCTATTGGAGCATAGGTTTCTTCATAGTCTATTCCCTCTTGCTGATTATAGCCTTTAGCCACAATTCTAGCTTTATTTCTTACTATGACTCCATTTTCATCACATTTGTTTCTGAAAACCCACTTTACTCCAATAACAGAAGTTTCTTTAGGTCTTTCAACCAAGGTCCAAACTTTATTCCTTTCGAATTCATTTAGTTCATCTTGCATAGCTTTGATCCAATCATCATCACCTAAAGCTTCATCAGTGCTTTTAGATTCTAATTGGGAAAGAAATGCTAGATTTTATACTTTATTTCTTAAGGAACTTCTAGTCCTTACAGGTTGATTTACATCACCAATGATACTATCACTGGGATGATTCTTAAGAAACACCTGATTTGAGTTTTGAAATGCCTGTTCATCAACATAGGTTAGAAAGTCTTCTGGGGTAAATGTTTCAGAAGTATCTTCTTGAAAATAATCCTTATTAGAAGGTTCTTCTATCAAAGGTTGACAATCAGTTTTTGAAAACACATCCGAGGATGTAGGCTGGGATGGTTTAAAAACAAAAGGATCAGACTCATCAAATTTTACATGCACTGTTTCTTCAAGAGTACAAGTATTTTTATTAAAAACTCTATAAGCCTTAGAAGTTGTGGAATAACCTAAGAAAATTCCTTCATCGGATTTTGGTGCAAATTTATGTAAGTTATATTTGGTATTCAAAATGAACACTTTGCAACCAAAAACCTTGAAGTAGGATAGTCTTGGTTTTCTACCATTACATAACTCATAAGGAGTTTTATTAAGAAAAGGTCTAATAAAAACTCGATTTATAGTATAGCAAGCAGTACTTACAGCTTCAGCCCAGAAATTTCTAGCTATAGAATGTTCACTCAACATGGTTCTAGTTATCTCTTGAAGAATTATATTTCTTCTCTCAACTACACCATTCTGCTGAGGAGTTCTAGGTGCTGAAAAATTGTGAGTAATACCTTTTTTACTACAAAAAGTTTCAAAATCAGAATTTTGAAATTCTCCTCCATGATCACTATGAATAGTTTTCAATGGAAGGTTTTTCTCATTTTTAACTTGAGCTCTAAAACTTTTGAAATAAGAAAAAGATTCAGATTTCTTTGCTAGAAAATAAACCCAAGTAAATCTAGTGTAATCATCAACTAGAACAAACACATAGTATTTGCCTCCAATACTTCCAGTTTGTGTTGGACTAAAAAGATCCATGTGCACTAACTGTAATGTATCAGTTGTTGAGACTTCACCGATTTATTTAAAACTAGATTTATGTTGCTTTCCATATTGAAAAGGATCACAAACTTTAGAAGAATCAAATCTAAGCTCTGGTAGATCCTTAACTAGTTTCTTCTTAGTGAGTTTACATAGGTTTCTAAGGTTACAGTGACCTAGTCTTCTATGCCATAACCAGGAATGATCTTCCACTGCACTTAGGAAAGGTAAATCTTGGCTCCTGAGGTCTTATAAATTTATGGTGTAAACATTCTCATGCCTATTGGCTGAGAGAATAAATTTTTCCTTGGAATTGTGGACTAAGCACTTATTATTCCTAAAATTCACAAGGTAACCTTCATCACATAACTGAATTATGCTAATGAGGTTGTTCTTAAGACCCTTAACAAAAAGAATATTTGAAATCAAAGTTTTTCCTAAAAGAACTGTATTACCAATACCAACAATCTCTCCCTTATCATTGTCTCCGAAAGTTACCTTTCCTCCTTTCGTTTTGATAATCTTTTCAAAATAGCTTTTGTTACCAGTCATGTGTTGGGAACATCCACTATCCATGTACCATGTATTGTTGCTGGTACTCTGTTTACTTTCCTGAAATCAAGAAGAGAATTAGACTTTCGGAATCCAAACTTGTTTGGATCCGAGATTTCCAGATAACAAAATTTTAGGTACCCACACCTTTTTAGAAAAGTAGGCTTTGTGAAATTCTAAAGATTGGGTTTTGTTTAAGGAACAATTCTTTGCCTAGTGACCACCACATTGACACTTAGTACAAAATGGGGCACTTTGTGGAACAAAATAATTGTTACTAAAAATTGGTTTTTCATGGGTATAACCAAATCCAGATTTATTTATTAAAGGTCGTATTTGAGAATACATTTTATCAAAATTTTCCTTGCCATGGGTAAAGTTTGATAAACACTTCTTTAAGGAAAAAATTTCGGACTTGAGTTTTATAACCATGTTTTTATCCTCAAAATCATTAGTTTTAGAACTAGAACTAGGCTTAAAGACACATTTCTTAGAAATTACTTTTTCTAACTCTTTAGAAAGTTTGTTCTTATCAGAATTTACTTCCTCAAAATTTTTTGAAATACTTTCAAAATCATCATTTTTCATATCAAGATATTTAGAAAGATTTGATATCTCTTTTGTAAGAATATTATTCCTAGAGTTTTCCTTATCAAGTTTTTTATTGAGTTTGGAATTCTCAATTTCAAGAAGTTCAGCAAACCTAGAAACTTCTTCATAAGTAGGTAAAGTATTATCTTCATCAGAAAGGGATTCTTCATCTAAAGAGTTATAATACTTACTATCATTAGAATTTAAAGAAACATTGGTCAATGATTCATAATTTCGTACCTTAGCCATAAAACAATGATTATCAATAGGTTATCTGGATATTAGACCAAGATTCTTTTGTCCTGAAGATTCGTAATCAAAAGATTCATCTAAAGATTCACCACCACTGGCACTCCAGGTATCATTTTCTTTCATAACGTTCTTAGCTTTGGATTTATAATACTTCTTTCTATTCTTGTCTGAATGTCTTTCTTTCCGTTCTTTCTTTTTGGGCAAAGGGAAATCTGGTCTAATATTTCCATCTCTCTTGCATTCATAACAAGTAACTTCTCCATCTTTCCTATCTTTCCTTTCCTTCTTCTTATACTTGGATTGGAAATTTATCTGACCAGCTATCTTGTTCATCCTTCGAGCAAGATTTTCTAACTCACTTTCAGAGACTTCACACTCACTAGATTCGGATTGGAAAATAATTTTCTTAGACTTGGATCTGGTTACTCTCTCAGGAGTCTTAGCTTTCATCTGATTTTATGTTGTTGTAAAAGCAACAGTAACATTTCCATTTTTCTTTTTAATGTTATCAGCATCTCTCTTCATTCTGGTTTCATGTTGAAGAAGAGTTCCAAATAACTCATCAAGAGAAATTTGAGTAACCTTCTTGTTCTCATCTATAGTAGTTCTTTTGGATACCCACTCATTGGGCATAATATCAATTATCTTGTCCACAAGTGCTTCATTGTCTAACCCTTTCTCTCCCATAGACTGTAGACTGTTGACAATAGTCATAAATCTCTGTTGAAATTTACATATTGGTACACCATAATGAAAATTGAAGCCATGGTATTCAGCTCTAAGCATAGCTCTCCTAGTTTCGATCACTTTAGAAGTTACAAAGTGTGTAACTTCTAATTTATTCCAGATACAATTAGCTGCTTCACAATAAGAAATTTGGCTATATATATTTCTAGTAATTGAACAAAGTAAGGTATTGCATACCTTATAATTGAGTTGATACTCTTGCTTTTCCTGGTTAGTAAAAGTTATAACTTCCTTATCAGGAATTTTATAATCACCAGTAAGCATAATAAAGTTCTCCACTCCAGTATTGATAACAAAAGTCTTCATTCAATCTCTCCAGTATTCATAGTCATTACAATCAAAGATTGGTGGTCTTGTAGGATTTAGATTATCAATAGAACCAACATTAATTCCTGTCATACTTAAAAACCTTTGGCACGCAAACTTGTTAGTAGAAAAAAGTTTGTAATAACAAAGTTCGGAATAACAAAATTCGGAATGAGAAAGTTCGGAATGAGAAAGTGAGCAAGAAAAACTTATACATGAGTACAAGTATTTCAGAGACCTGCTCTGATACCAATTGTATGATTGGTATAGAGTATGAGGTTTCCAACCTCTGATACCAATTGTAGGATCGAAATAATGATGTAGATGCTCAATATACAAGAGGCGGGGTGAATTGTACACTTTAAAAGTTCCTTTAAACAAAGGGAAGAGCTAAGTTTAACAAATTTAAACTAAGAAAATTCACAACACCTCTAACACCAAATGAAAACTTGGAAAGAGATTCTGAAAGTAGGTTCCGGAAATATGGTTCCGGAAATTGAAACATAACAAAAGATTACAATATGAGATTATACCTTAAAGTGTATAGAATCTAAATGAAACATAGTACAAGTAAGGAAGTATAAGAAAGTTATACATTACTTATAATAAAAAATGCAGTGGAAATAAACAAGTAGTAAAACTAAAAATAACAAGATATAAGTCTTTCAACCCAAATAGATGGGTATCCAACAACCTTGGATAAAGGTCCCTTGATTTATATTTTAAAGCAAGTCTGTCTTACCCACACCAGGGTAAGCCATTGATACGAAGATCGGAGTCTCTGTCTTGCTATCCTCGCAATCCCTCAACTTCAAAGTAGTTGGCAACCTCTGTCTTCCTTAGTAAGGAAGACCTCAAACTTCAAGGTAGTCAGCACCTCTGTCTTCCTATCCCCGGAAGTCCTCGAATGTAATCACCAACATTCGGATTCGCACGAAGCTTTGAGAGTTAATAATATCCTCTCTCTCTATAAATCACTTCAAGCGTGTAATCACATGAGTCGAAGATCAGTCAACATTTCTGCTTTTCAGCCATGAGCTCTTCCAAATGAGCTCCTATTTATAGGCAAGGTCAGCCTCTTTTCCAACGGTCATATTTTCCTTAAAAATCGGAGGGACCTGTACACATGTAACTTAACCAACAGTTAGTTTATAACAGAATAGATGACATCGTTTTTATAATAAATCAAGTGTAACAGAATGTACGACATCATTTTAAAATCTAACTCAAAAGTTCGGAATGAAGGTTCGAAGTGTAAACAAAAACTATTTTTTGGAGTCTAAATAAATTCAGAGTGTATAAAACAAAGATGATCAGATTCTGTTTAATAGGTGAATTCAGAATGAGAATTTGGAATGAGAATTCGTCAAAAGAATTCGTAATGAGAATTCATCATCAGAATTTTTAATGAGAATTCGTCAACAGAATTCGTAATGAGAATTCATCATTGGAATTCGTAATGAGAATTCATCATCAGAATTCGTAATGAGAATTCATCATCAGAATTCGTAATGAGAATTCGTCATCAGAATTCGTAATGAGAGTTCATCATCAGAATTCGTAATGAGAGTTAATCATCATAATTCGTAATGAGAATTCATCATCAGAATTCGTAATGAGAATTCGTCATCAGAATTCGTAATGATAATTCGTATCCAGAATTCATATTAAAACTTTATCAGAGTTCGTATCTTTTCATTACAGTTCTCATTTGGAATTCGGTACTTAAAACAGAATTTTTCATATCAAGGTTTCAAATGAATCCGAGAATATAGAAATGAATCCGAAACTTATACTTAAGAAATATATGAATGAAAATATGATAAGGATAATTTTTCTTACAAAAGCGATCTTCCTTATAAAAGCGATTTTCCTTATAAAAGCAATTTTCCTTATAAAAGCAATTTTCCTTATAAAAGCAATTTTTCTTATAAAAGCAATTTTTCTTATAAAAGAAATTTTCCTTATAAAATAAATTTTCCTTATAAAAAGGTGTTTGTGATTTTCAAAACAAGAAGGAATGTAAAAGTCATAAGGAAAACCTTATTGACTCAATATGAACATCAATTGGAGGTGTCGTGGTACCGCGCTGGCCAAAAAAGCACTTCGTGTGTCGTAAATGGCCAAAACATGGGTTTTACGATCAAATGCATGTCGAACGACATCATAATGACATTAAATAACATGAAAACACCCTAATTATTATTCTTGAGGTGTACAAAGAGATGGCACATCATTCGGATGTGTGGTTTTCATGGCACGGCTGAATATGTGTTTTTTAGGTGTTTGGCGCACTTGAAAAGTGTGTGTGGGGTAGTCGAAACCAGCTGAATGACCTCGAAATTCCATGATATTGGATGACAACAATGGGTGGGTGAATTTTGAAATTGTTGTGTAGACGGAACATCAATCGGAGGTGTCGTGTGACCGCATTGGCCGAAAACGCACTTTGTGTGTCGTAAATGGCCTAAAGATGCGATTAACCGTCAAATTCATGCCAACTGACATCATAATGACTTGAAATCACAAGAAAACTCTCTAATTATTATTCGTGAGGTGTATGTGGAGACGCAACATCATTCGGATGCACGGTTTGCGCGGCACGGCTGAATATGTGTTTTTTAGGTGTTTGGCGTGCTTGAAAAGCGTCCGTGGGGTGGTCAAAACTGGCTGAACAAAGTCGGAATTCCATGAAATCGGATGAAAACAAAGTGTGGATGAATTGTGAAATGGTCGGCCACACGGCACAAAAATCGGAGGTGTCGTGTGACCGCGCTAGCCGAAAATGCACTTCGCGTGTCGTAAATGGCCAAAACATGTGTTTAACGATCAAATGCATGCTGAATGACATCAGAATGACTTGAAATCACAAAAAACAGCCTAATTATTATTCTTGAGGTGTACGAGGAGACGTCACATCATTCGGACGTGTGGTTTACATGGCACAGCTGAATATGAGTTTTTTAGGTGTTTGGCGCGCTTGAAAAGCGTGTGTGGGGTGGTCAAAACCAGCAGAACGACCTCGAAATGCAATGAAATCAGACGAAAATAAAGGGTTGGTGAATTTTGAAATGGTCAACCAGACGGCACATCAATCGGAGGTGTCGTGTGACCGCGCTGGCCGAAAACGCACTATGCGTGTTGTAAATGGCCAAAACATGGGTTTTACGGTCAAATTCATACCAAACGACATCGAAATGACTTGAAATAACACGAAAACACCCTAATTATTATTCTTGAGGTGTACGATGAGACGACACATCATTAGAACATGTGGTTTGTGCGGAACGGCTGAGTATGTTTTCTTTAGGTGTTTGGCGCACTTGAAAACCATGCGTGGGGTTGTTGAAACCGGCCGAATGACCTCGTAATTCCATGAAATCAGACGAAAACAAAGGGTGGGTGAATTGTGAAATGGTCGGCCAGACGACACATCAATCAGAGGTGTCGTGTGACCGCGCTGGCTGAAAACGCACTTCGCGTGTCGTAAATGGCCAAAACATGCATTTTACGGTCAAATGCATACCGAATGACATCAGAATGACTTGAAGTCACACAAAAAGACCCTAATTATTATTCTTGTGGTGTAAGAGGAGACGACACATCATTCGAACGCGCGGTTTGCATGGCACTATTGAATTTGTGTGTTTCGTGCGCTTGAAAAGCATGCGTGGGGTGGTCAAAACCGACCGAGTGACCTCAGAATGCCATGAAATCAGACGACAATAAAGGATGGGTGAATTGTGAAATGTTTGCCAAGACAGCACGTCAATCGGAGGTGTCGTGTGACCGCGCTAGCCGAAAATGCACTCTGTGTGTTGTAAATGGACAAAACATGCGTTTAACGATCAAATGCATGCCGAACGACATCAAAATGACTTGGAATCACACAAAAATAGCCTAATTATTATTCGTGAGGAGTAAGAGGAGACGGAATGACTTTCGGACACATGGTTTGCACGGCACGGCTGAATATGTGTTTTTTAGGTGTTTGGCGTGCTTGAGAAGCGTGTGTGGGGTGGTCAAAACCAGCAGAACGACCTCGGAATGCCATGAAATCGGGCAACAAAAAATGGTAAGTGAATTTTGAAATGGTCGGTGAGACGGCACGTCAATCAGAGATGTCGTATGACCACGCTGGCCATAAACGCACTCGGAGTGTCGTAAATGGACAAAACATGTGTTTTACGGTCAAATGCATGTCGAATGACATCAGAATGACTTGAAATCACACAAAAACACCCTAATTATTATTCTTGAGGTGTACTAGGAGACGGCACATCATTCGGACGTGTGGTTTTCACGGAACTACTGAATATGTGTTTTTTAGGTGTTTGGCGCATTTGAAAAGCGTGCGTGGGGTGGTGGAAATTGGTCGAACGACCTCAGAATGCCATTAAATAAGACGACAACAAAGGGTTGGTGAATTGTGAAATGGTAGGCAAGACAGCATGTCAATCGGAGTTGTCGTGTGACCGCGCTGGCCGAAAATGCACTTCGCGTCTTGTAAATGGCCAAAACATTCATTTAACGGTCAAATAATGTTGAACGACATCGTAATGACTTGAAATCACAAGAAAACACCCTAATTATTATTCGTGAGGTGTAGGAGGAGATGACACATCATTCGGACCCGCAGTTTGCACGGCACGGCTGAATATATGTTTTTAGGTGTTTGGTGCGCTTGTAAAGCATGCGTGGGGTGGTCGAAACTGACCGAATGACCTCGGAATTCCATGAAATGAGACAAAAACAAAAAGTGGGTGGATTTTGAAATGGTCGGCTAGACAGCACGTCAATCGAAGGTGTTGTGTGACCGCACTGGCTGAAAATGCACTCCGCGTGTCGTAAATGGCCAAAACATGCGTTTAACGGTCAAATGCATGCTGAACGACATCAAAATGACTTGAAATCACATGAAAACAACCTAATTATTATTCATGAGGTGTATGAGAATACAACACGTCATTCGGATGCACAGTATGCACGGTACGGCTGAATATGTGTTTTTTAGGTGTTTGGTGCGCTTGAAAAGCGTGCGTAGGGTGGTCGAAACCAGCTGAACGACCTCAAAATGCCATGAAATTGGACAAAAACAAAGGGTGGGTGAATTGTAAAATGGTTGGCTAGATGACACATCAATCGGAGGAGTTGTGTGACTGCGCTGGCCGAAAATGCACTTTGTGTGTCGTAAATGGCCAAAACATGCGTTTAATGGTCAAATGCAAGATTAATGTCATCGGAATGACTTAAAATCACCGTAAAACACCCTAATTATTATTCTTGAGGTATGTGAGGAGAAGACACGTCATTCGGACGTGCGGTTTGCGCGGCACTTCTGAATATGTGTTTTTTAGGTGTTTGACGCGCTTGAAAAGCATGCGTGGGGTGGTCAAAACCGGCTGAACGACCTCAGAATTCTATGAAATCAGATGAAAACAAAGGGTGTTTGAATTTTGAAATGGTTGGCCAGACGGCACATCAATTGGAGGTGTCGTGTGATTGCACTGGCTGAAAACACACTTCGTGTATCGTAAATGGCCAAAAAATGGTTTTTACGGTCAAATGCATGCCGAACGACATCAGAATGACTTGAAATCACACGAAAACACCCTAATTATTATTCTTGAGGTGTACAAGGAGACGGAACGTCATTCAGATGCGCGGTTTGCACGGCACGGCTGAATATGTGTTTTTTAGGTGTTTGGCACGCTTGAAAAGAGTGCGTGGGGTGGTCAAAACTGGACTAATGAACTCAGAATGCCATGAAATTGTACGGCAACAAAGGGTGGGAGAATTGTAAAATGTTCGGCCAGACGGAATGTCAATCGAAGGTGCCGTGTGACCGCACTAGCCAAAAACGTACTTCGCCTGTCGTAAATGGCCAAAACATGCATTTAACTGTCTAATGCATACCGAATGACATTAGAATGACTTGAAATCACATGAAAACATCCTAATTATTATTCTTGAGGTGTACGAGGAGATGAAACATCATTCAGACCAGCGGTTTGCGCAACACAGCTGAATATGTGTTTTTTAGGTGTTTCGCAGGCTTGAAAAGCGTGCGTGGGGTGGTTGAAACTGGCCGAATGACCTCGGAATTCCATAAATTGTAGAAAAACAAAGTTTGGGTGAATTGTGAAATGTTCGGCCAGACTTCACGTCAATCGGAGGTGTCGTGTGACCGCGCTTGCCGAAAACGCACTTCGTGTGTCGTAAATGGCCAAAACATGCGTTTAATGGTCAAATGCATGTCGAATGACATCAGAATGACTTGAAATCACATGAAAAACAACCAAATTATTATTTTTGAGGTGTACGAGGAGACAACACGTCATTCGGATGCGTGTTTTTGGCAGCACGGCTGAATATGTGTTTTTTAGGTGTTTGGAACGCTTAAAATGTGTGCGTGGGGTGGTCGAAACTGGACAAACGACCTCGGAGTGCCATTAAATTAGACGACAACAAAGGGTGGGTGAATTTTGAAATGGTCGGTTAGACGGCATGTCAATCGGAGGTGTCGTGAGACTGCGCTGGCTGAAAACACACTTTGTGTGTCATAAATGGCCAAAACATGGGTTTTACGGTCAAATGCATTCCGAACGACATCGGAATGACTTCAAATCACACAAAAACACCATAATTATTATTCGTGAGGTGTACGAGTAGGCGTCACATCATTTAGACGTGTTTTTTGCATGGCACGACTAGATATGTCTTTTTATGTGTTTGGCGCGCTTGAAAAGCGTGTGTGGGGTGGTCGAAACTGGCTGAACGACCTCGGAATGCCATGAAATAGGACGAAAAAAAAGGGTGGGTGAATTGTGAAATGGTCGATTGGAAGACACAACAATTGGTGGTGTCATGTGACAACGTTGGCCGAAAACGCACTCTGCGTGTCGTAAAAGGCCAAAACATGCGTTTAACGGTGAAATGCATGCCGAATGACATCGGAATGACTTAAAATCACAAGAAAACGCCCTAATTATTATTCGTGATGTGTAAAAGAAGATGGCATGTCATTCGGACCCGTGGTTTGCGCGGCACGGCTACATATGTGTTTTTTAGGTGTTTGGCGCGTCTGAAAAGCATGTGTGGGGTGGTCGAAACCGGCCGAACAACCTCAGAATTCCATGAAATCAGACGACAACAAAGGGTGGGAAAATTTTGAAATGGTTGGCTAGACGGTACGTCCATCGGAGGTTTCATGTGACCACACTGGCCGAAAACACACTCTGCGTGTCGTAAATGGCCAAAACATGCACTTAACAGTCAAATTCATGCCGAACAACATCAGAATGACTTGAAATCACATGAAAACACCCTGATTATTATTCATGAGGTGTACGAGGAGACGACACATAATTCGGACGTGCGGTTTGCACGGCACGACTGAATATGTGTTTTTTTTCTATTTGGCGCGTTTGAAAAGCATGTGTGGGGTGGTCGAAACTGCCCGAACGACTTCGGAATGCCATAAAATCGGACAAAAACAAAGGGTGGGTGAATTGTGAAATGGTTGGCCAGACGGAACCTCAATCGGAGGTTTCGTGTGACCGCGCTGGCTAAAGATGCACTTTGTGTGTCGTAAATAGCCAAAACATGGGTTTTACGGTCAAATACATGCCAAACGACATCGGAATAATTTGAAATCACACAAAAACACCCTAATTATTATTCGTGATGTGTAGGAGGAGACGACACATCATTCTAATGCGTGGTTTGTGCGGAACGGTGGAATTTTTTTTAGGTGTTTGGCGTGCTTGAAAAGCGTGCATGGGGTGGTTGAAACCCGCAGAACAACCTCAGAATGCCATGAAATCGAACGAAAACAAATTGTGGGTGAATTTTGAAATGGTTGGCCAGACGACACGTCCATCGGAGGTGTCGTGTGACCGTGCTGGCCGAAAATGCACTCTGCGTGTCGTAAATGGCCAAAACATGCGTTTAACGGTCAAATGCAGGCTGAACGACATCGGAATGACTTGAAATCACACGAAAACACCCTAATTATTATTCGTGAGGTGTATGAGGAGACGACACAACATTTTCACCCGTAGTTTGCACGGCACGGCTGAATATGTATTTTTTAGGTGTTTGGCACGGTTGAAAAGCGTGTGTGGGGTGGTCGAAACCGACCGAACGACCTCATAATTCCATGAAATCAGACGAAAACAAAGGGTGGGTGAATTTTAAAATGGTTGGCCAGACTACACGTCAATCAGAGGTGTCGTGTGACCGTGCTGGCCGAAAACGTACTCCTCATGTCGTAAATGGACAAAACATGCGTTTAACGGTTAAATGCACGCCGAATGACATTAGAATGACTTGAAATCACACTAAAACACCCTAATTATTATTCATGAGGTGTACGAGGATACAACACATATTTCGGAAGCACGGTTTTCACAGAACGACTGAAAATGTGTTTTTAGGTGTTTGGCGCGCTTGAAAAGCATGCATGGGGTGGTCGAAACCGGATGAATGACCTCAGAATGACATGAAATCAGACAAAAACCAAGGGTTGGTGAATTGTAAAATTTTCAGACAGACATCATGTCAATCTGAGGTTTCGTGTGACCGTACTGGCCGAAAATGAACTATGTGTGTCGTAAATGGCCAAAACATGGGTTTTATGGTCAAATGTATGCCGAACGACATCGAAAAAACTAGAAATCACACAAAAACATCCTAATTATTATTCTTGAGGTGTACAAGGATACAACACGTCATTCAAATGCACGGGTTGCGTGGCAGGGCTGAATATGTGTTTTTTAGGTGTTTGGGGTGCTTGAAAAGCATGCGTGGCGTGGTCAGAACCGGCAGAACGACCTTGGAATTCCATGAAATCAGAAAACAACAAAGGGTGGGTGAATTTTAAAATGGTTGTCCATACGGCACATCAATCGGAGGTGTCATTTGACCGCGGTGGCCGAAAACACACTCTGGGTGTCGTAAATGGCCAAAACATGGGTTTTACTGTCAAATGAATGACGAACGACAAAGGAATGACTTAAAATCGAATGAAAACCCCCTAATTATTATTCGTGAGGTGTAAGAGGAGACAACACATCATTTGGATACGCGTTTTGCACGGCATAGATGAATATGTGTTTTTTAGGTGTTTGGCGCACATGAAAAGTGTGCATGGGGTGGTCAAAATCGGCCGAACGACCTTGTAATTCTATGAAATAAGACGACAAAAAAGGGTGGGTGAATTGTGAAATGGTCGGCTAGACGAAACGTTAATCGGAGGTGTCGTGTGACCGCGGTGGCCGAAAACGCACTTCGCATGTCGTAAATGGCCAAAACATGTGTTTTACGGTCAAATTCATACCGAATGACATCGGAATGACATGAAATCACAGGAAAACACCCTAATTATTATTTTTGAGGTGTAAGAGGGTACAGAACATCATTCGGATGCATGGTTTGTGCGGCACAACTGAATATGTGTTTTTTAGGTGTTTGGCGCACTTGAAAAGCGTGTGTGGGGTGGTCGAAACTGGTCGAACGACCTCATAATTCCATGAAATTAGATGAAAACAAATGGTGGGTGAATTTTGAAATTGTCGGCCAGAAGGAACGTCAATCGGAGGTGTCGTGTGACTGCGCTGGCCGAAAACACACTCTGTGTGTCGTAAATGGCCAAAACATGGCTTTTACTGTCAAATGCATGTCGAACGACATCAGAATGACTTGAAATCACCCGAAAACACCCTAATTATTATTCTTGAGGTGTAAGAGGAGACGTCATGTCATTCGGACGCACGGTTTGCACGGCACGGCTGAATATGTGTTTTTTAGGTGTTTGGCGCGCTTGAAAAGTGGGCGTGGGGTGGTCGAAACAAGCCGAACGACCTCGGAATGACATGAAATCTGACGACAACAAAGGGTGGATGAATTTTGAAATGGTCGGCCAGACGGCACATCAATCGGAGTTGTCACGTGACCGCACAGGCTGAAAACGCACTCTATGTGTCTTAAATGGCCAAAACATGCGTTTAACGGTCAAATACATACCGAACGACATCATAAGGACTTTAAATCACATGAAAACATCATAATTATTCTTCGTGAGGTGTACGAGGAGATGAAACGTCATTCGGACCAGTGGTTAGCGCAGCACGGCTGAATATTTGTTTTTTATGTGTTTGGCGGGCTTGAAAAGCGTGTGTGGGGTGGTCAAAACTGGCCGAACAACCTCAGAATTCCATGAAATCAGACGAACACAAATGGTATGTGAATTGTAAAATGTTCGATTAGACGGCACGTCAATCAGAGGTTTCGTGTGACCGCACGGGCTGAAAAAGCAGTTTGTGTGTCGTAAATAGACAAAACAGGTGTTTAATGGTCAAATGCATGCCGAACGACATAAGAATGACTTGAAATCACCTGAAAACACCGTAATTATTATTTTTGAGGTGTGTTAGGAGACATCACATCATTCATAAGCATGGTTTGGGCAGCACGAGTGAATAAGTGTTTTTTAGGTGTTTGGTATGCTTGAAAAGCGTGCGTGGGGTGGTTGAAACCGGCCAAACGACCTCGGAATGCCATGAAATCAGACGACAACAAAGGGTGGGTGAATTTTGAAATGTTAGGCCCAACGGAATGTCAATTGGAGGTGTCGTGTGACCACGCTGGCCGAAAATGTACTTCGCGTGTCGTAAATGGCCAAAACATGGGTTCTACAGTAAAATGCATGCCGAACGACATCAGAGTGACATCAAATCACATGAAAACACCCTAATTACTATTCTTGAGGTGTATGAGGAGACGGCACATCCTTCAGATGTGCGTTTTGCGCGGCACAGCTGAATATGTGTTTTTAGGTGTTTGGCGCGCTTTAAAAGCGTGTGTGGGGTGGTCGAAACTGAACTAACGACCTAGGAATTCCATGAAATAGGACGAAAACAAATGGTGGGTGAATTTTGAAATGGTTTATCAGACGGAACATCAATCGGAGGTGTTGTGTGACGGTGCTGGCCGAAAATGCACTCTGTGTGTTGTAAATGGCCAAAACATGCGTTTAACGGTTTAATTCATGCCGAACGACATCAAAATTAATTGAAATCACACGAAAACACCCTAATTATTATTCGTGAGGTGTACAAGGAGAAGGCACGTCATTCGGACCTATGGTTTGCACGACACGATTGAATATGTGTTTTTTAGGTGTTTGACGTGCTTGAAAAGCGTGCGTGGGGTGGTCAAAATGGTCGAACAACATCAGAATTCCATGAAATCAGACGACAACAAAGGGTGGGTGAATTTTGAAATGATCGGTCAGACGACACGTCAATCGTAGGTGTCGTGTGACCACACTGGCCCAAAATGCACTCTGCGTGTCGTAAATGGCCAAAACATGCATTTAACGGTCAAATGGATGCCGAATGACATCGGAATGACTTGAAATCACACAAAAACACCCTAATTATTAGTCATGATCTATACGAGGAGACGACACGTCATTTGGACGTGCGGTTTGCACGACACGGCTGAATATGTGTTTTTTGGGTGTTTGGCGCGTTTGAAAAGCATGCATGGGGTGGTCGAAACTGGCTGAATGACCTCGAAATGCCATAAAATCCTATGAAAACAAAGTGTCAGTGAATTTTGAAATGGTGGTCCATACAGCATGTCAATTAGAGGTGTCGTGTGACCGCGCTAGCTAAAAACGCACTCTGTGTGTCGTAAATGGCCAAAACATGGGTTTTACGGTCAAATACATGTCGAACGACATCAGAATGACTTGAAATCACATGAAAACACCCTAATTATTATTCCTGTGGTGTACGAGGAGACAAAACATCATTCCGACGCGTTGTTTGCACGGCACGGCTGAATATGTGTTTTTTAGGTGTTTGGTACATTTGAAAAGCGTGCATGGGGTGGTTGAAACCCGCAGAATGACCTCAAAGTGCCATGAAATCGAACGAAAACAAAGGGTGGGTGAATTTTGAAATGGTTGGTCAGAAGACATGTCAATCAGAGGTGTCGTGTGACCGCACTGGCTGAAAACGCACTCCGCGTGTCGTAAATGGCCAAAACATGCCTTTAACGGTCAAATGCATGCTGAACGACATCAGAATGACTTGAAATCACAAAAAACACCCTAATTATTATTCACGAGGTGTACGAGGAGACAACACATCATTCGGACCCTGGGTTTACGCGGCACGACTGAATATGTGTTTTTTAGGTGTTTGGTGTGCTTGAAAAGCGTGTGTGGGGTGGTCGAAACCAGCCGAACTACCTCGGAATGCCATGAAATCAGACGACAACAAAGGGTGGGTTAATTGTAAAATGGTTGTCCAGACAAAATTTCAATCAGAGGTGTCATGTGACCGCGCTAGCCGAAAACGCACTCTCTGTTTCGTAAATGGAAAAAACATGCGTTTAACGATCAAATGCATGCCGAACGACATCAGAATGACATGAAATCACATGAAACCACCCTAATTATTATTCGTGAGGTGTACGTGGAGACAACATGTCATTCGGACGTGCGGTTTGTGTGGCATGGCTGAATATGTGTTTTTTAGGTGTTTGGCGCGCAGGAAAGCGTGCGTGGGGTGGTCAAAAATGGTTGAATGACCTCAGAATGCCATGAAATCAGACGAAAACAAAGGGTGGTTGAATTGTGAAATGGTCGGCCAGACAACACGTCAATCTGAGGTTTCATGTGACCGTGTTGGCCGAAAACACACTATGCATGTCGTAAATGGCCAAAACATGGGTTTTACGGTCAAATGCATGTCGAACGACATCAGAATAACTTGAAATCACACGAAAACACCCTAATTGTTATTCTTGAGGTGTAAAAGGAGACGATACGTCATTCGGACGCGCGGTTTGTGCGGCACAGCTAAATATGTATTTTTTAGGTGTTTGGCGTGCTTGAAAATCGTGCGTGGGGTGGTCGAAACCCGCCGAACGACCTCGGAATTCCATGAAATCAGACAAAAACAAAGGGTGGGTGAATTTTGAATTGGTCAGCCAGATGACACGTCAATCAGAGGTGTCGTGTGACCGCGGTGGCCGAAAACACACTCTGCGTGTCGTAAATGGCCAAAACATGGGTTTTAAGGTCAAATGCATGCCAAAAGACATCATAATGACTTGAAATCACAAAAAAAAACACCCTAATTATTATTCGTGAGGTGTATGAGGAGACGATATGTCATTCGGATGCACAGTTTGCGCGGCATGGCAGAATATGTGTTTTTTTTGTGTTTAGTGCGCTTGAAAAGCGTGCGTGGGGTGGTCGAAACCGGCCGAACGACCTCAAAATTCCATGAAATCAGACAACAACAAAGGGTGGGTGAATTTTTAAATGGTTGGCCAGACAACACGTTAATCGGAGGTGTCGTGTGACCTCGGCGGCCGAAAACGCACTTCGCATGTCGTAAATGGCCAAAACATGTGTTTTACTGTCAAAGGCATATCGAATGACATCAGAATGACTTGAAATCACAAGAAAACACCCTAATTATTATTCGGGAGGTGTATGAGGATACGAAACCTCATTCGGAAGCACAATTTGCGCGGCACAGCTGAATATGTGTTTTTTAGGTGTTTGGCGTGCTTGAAAAGCGTGTGTGGGGTGGTCAAAACTGGCCGAACGACCTCGGAATTCAATGAAATCACATGACAACAAATAGATGGTGAATTGTTAAATGGTCATCCATAAGGCACGTCAATTGGAGTTGTCGTGTGACCGTGCTGGCCGAAAACACACTTTGCGTGTCGTAAATGGCCAAAACATGGGTTTTATGGTCAAATGCATGGTGAACGACATCGGAGTGACTTGAAATCACACGAAAAACACCCTAATTATTATTCTTGAGGTGAATGAGGAGACGGAACATCATTCGGACGTGCGGTTTGCGTGACACGGCTGAATATGTGTTTTTACCTGTTTGGCGCATTTGAAAAGCATGCGTGGGGTGGTCAAAATTGGCCGAATGACCTCAGAATGACATTAAATCAGATTGAAAAAAAGGGTGGTTGAATTTTGAAATGGTCATCTCAACCGCACGTCAATCGGAGGTGTCTTGTGACCGCACTCGGCGTGTCGTAAATTTCCAAAACATGCGTTTAATGGTCAAATGCATACCGAACGACATCAGAATGACTTGAAATCACATGAAAACACACAAATTATT
The DNA here is from genome assembly GCA_963277665.1 of Viscum album. Taxonomy (NCBI): domain Eukaryota; kingdom Viridiplantae; phylum Streptophyta; class Magnoliopsida; order Santalales; family Viscaceae; genus Viscum; species Viscum album. Next base: position 1,900,679,750 of record OY728145.1, read on the forward strand.
ATTATTGAGGTGTACAAGGAGACGGAATACCATTCGGACCAGCGGTTTGCACAACATAGCTGAATATGTGTTTTTTAGGTGTTTGGCGCGCTTGAAAAACATGCGTGGGGTGGTCAAAACTGGAAGAACGACCGCGAAATTCCATGAAATCGGACGAAAACAAAGGGTGGGTCAATTGTGAAATGTTTGGCAAGACGACACGTCAATCAGAGGTGTTGTGTGACCACGCTGGCTGAAAACTCACTCTGCGTGTCGTAAATGGCCAAAACATGCGTTTAATGGTCAAATGCATGCTGAATGACATCGGAATGACTTGAAATCACACTAAAACACCCTAATTATTATTCATGAGGTGTACAATGAGACAACACATCATTCGGATTCGTGGTTTGGGCGGCACGGTGGAATATGTGTTTTTTAGGTGATTGGCGGGCTTAAAAAGCGTGCGTGGGGTGGTTGAAAATGGACAAACGGCCTCGGAATGCCATGAAATCGGATAACTAAAAAGGGTGGGTGAATTCTGAAATGGTCGGTCAGACGGCACGTCAATCGGAGGAGTTGTGTGACCGCACTGGCCAAAAATGCACTCTACATGTCGTAAATGGCCAAAACATGGGTTTTACGGTCAAATGAATGCCGAACGACATCATAATGACTTCAAATCACATGAAAACAGCCTAATAATTATTCTTGAGGTGTAAAAGGAGACGGCACATCATTCGGACGTGCATTTTGTGCGGCACGGCTGAATATGTGTTTTTAGGTGTTTGGCGCAGTAGAAAAGTGTGTGTGGGGTGGTCGAAACCGGCTGAATGACCTCGGAATGCCATGAAATTGGACGACAACAAAGGGTGGGTAAATTGTGAAATAGTCTGTTATAAGACACATCAATCGGAGGAATCGTGTGACCGTGCTGGCCAAAAACGCACTCTGCGTGTCGTAAATGTCCAAAACATGCATTTACCAGTTAAATGCATGTCGAACGACATCGGAATGACTTGAAATCACACGAATACACCCTAATTGTTATTCGTGAGGTGTACAAGGAGACGACACATCATTCAGACCCGTGATTTGCACGACACAGCTGAATGTGTGTTTTTTAGGTGTTTGGTGCAGTTGAAAAGCCTGTGTGGGGTGGTTGAAACCGGCCGAACGACCTCGTAATTCCATGAAATCAGACGATAAAAATGGGTGGGTGAATTTTGAAATGGTCGGTGAGACGGAAGGTCAATCTGAGGTTTTGTGTGACCACACTGGCTGAAAACGCACTTTGTGGGTCATAAATGGCCAAAACACAAATTTAACGATGAAATGCATGCCGAACGACATCAGAATGACTTGAAATCACACAAAAACACCCTAATTATTATTCATGAGGTGTACGAGGAGACAAAATGTCATTAAGACGTGCGGTTTGCACGACATGGTTGAATATGTGTTTTTTAGGTGTTTGGCGCGTTTGAAAAGCATGCGTGGGGTTGTCGAAACCAGTAGAACGACCTCAGAATGCCATAAAATCGGACGACAACAAAGGTTGGGTGAATTGTGAAATGGTCGGCTAGAAAGCACGTCAATTTGAGGTGTCGTGTGACCACGTTGGCTAAAAATGAACTTTGTGTGTCGTAAATGGCCAAAACAAGGGTTTTACGGTCAAATACATGCTGAACGACATCATAATGACTTAAAATCACAAGAAAACACCCTAATTATTATTTGTGAGGTGTACGAGGAGACGACATATCATTCAGACGCGTGGTTTGCGCGGCACGCCTGAATAGGTGTTTTTTAGTTATTTGGCGTGCTTCAAAAGTGTGTGTGGGGTGGTTGAAACCCTCAGAAAGGCCTCAGAATCCCATGAAATAGAACGAAAACAAAGGGTGGGTGAATTGTGAAATGTTTGGCTAGAAGACACGTCAATGAGAGGTTTCGTGTGACCACGCTCACAGAAAACGCACTCCGCGTGTCGTAAATGGCCAAAACATGCATTTAACGGTCAAATGCATGCCGAACGACATCGGAATGACTTGAAATCCCACGAAAACACCCTAATTATTATTCATGAGTTGTATAAGGAGACGGCATGTCATTCAGACCTGCGGTTTGTGCGGCACGGCTGAATATGTGTTTTTTAGGTGTTTGGCGCGCTTGAAAAGCGTGTGTGGGGTGGTCGAAACCGGCTGAACGACCTCGGAATGCCATGAAATCAGATGACTAAAAAAGGTGAGTGAATTGTAAAATGGTTGGTCAGACGACACATCAATTGGAGGTTTCGTGTGACCGTGCTGGCTGAAAACACACACCGCATGTTGTAAATGGTGAAAACACGTGTTTAACGATCAAATACATGCCGAACGACATCGGAATTACTTGAAATCACACGAAAACACCCTAATTATTATTCGTTAGGTGTACGAGGAGACGACACGTCATTAAAATTCACGGTTTCCATGGCACGGCTGAATGTGTGTTTTTTAGGTGTTTAGCGTGCTTGAAAAGCGTGCGTGGGGCGGTCGAAACCGGATGAATGACCTCAAAATTCCATGAAATCAGATGAAAACAAAGGTTGGGTGAATTTTGAAATGTTACGCCAGACACCACGTCAATCGGAGGTGTCGTGTGACCGCGTTGGCCGAAAACACACTATACATGTCGTCAATGGACAAAACATGGGTTTTACTGTCAAATGCATGGAGAACGACATCAGAATAACTTGAAATCACATGAAAACACCCTAATTATTATTTTTGAGTTGTACAAGGAGACGGCGCATTATTTCAACGCGCGGTTTGCACAGCACGACAGAATATGTGTTTTTTAGGTGTTTGGCGCGCTTGAAAAGCGTGCGTGGGGTGGTCAAAACCGGCCAAACATCCTCTGAATTCCATGAAATTATACAAAAACAAAAGGTGGGTGAATTTTGAAATGGTAGGCCAAACGACAAGTCAATCGGAGGTGTCGTGTGACCGCGGTGGCCGAAAACGCACTCCGCTTGTTATAAATGGCCAAAACATGTGTTTTACGGTCAAATGCATACCGAAAGACATCATAATGACTTGAAATCATAGGAAAAGACCCTAATTATTATTTTTGAGGTGTACGAGGATACAACACATCATTCGGACGCACGTTTTGCGTGGCACAGATGAATATGTGTTTTTTAGGTGTTTGGCGCGCTTGAAAAGCGTGTGTGGGGTGGTCAAAACTAGCCGAACGACCTTGAAATTCCATGAAATCGGACGACAACAAAGGGTGGGTGAATTTTTAAATGGTTGGACAGGTGGAACATCAATCGTAGGTGTCGTGTGACCGCGTTGGCCGAAAACGCACTCTGTGTGTCATAAATGGCCAAAACATGGGTTTTATGGTCAAATGCATGCTGAACGACATCAGAATGACTTCAAATCACACAAAAACACCCTAATTATTATTCTTGAGGTGTATTAGGAGACCACACGTCATTAGAATGCGCGGTTTTCGTGGCACAGGTGAATATGTGTTTTTTAGGTATTTGGCGCGCTTTAAAAGCGTGCGTGGGGTGGTCGATAACGGCCGAACGACCTTAGAATGTCATGAAATCAAATTACAATAAATGGTGGGTGAATTTTGAAATGGTTGGCTAGATGGAACATCAATCGGAGGAGTCGTGCGACCGGGCTGGCCGAAAATGCACTCCACTTGTCGTAAATGGCCAAAACATGCGTTTAACAGTCAAATGCATGTCGAATGACATCGGAATGACATGAAATCACACGAAATCACAATAATTATTATTTGTGAGGTGTACGAGGAGACAACATGTCATTTGGACATGCTGTTTATGCGGAACAGCTGAATATGTGTGTTTTAGGTGTTTGACGCGCTTGAAAAGTGTGTGTGGGGTTGTCGAAACTGGACGAACGACCTCAGAATGCCCTGAAATTGGATGACAACAAAGGGTGGGTTAATTTTAAAATGGTCGGCTATACGACACATCAATCGGAGGTGTCATGTAACCGTGCTGGCCGAAAACACACTTCGCGTGTCGTAAATGGCCAAAACATGCGTTTAACGGTCAAATGCATGTCAAACGACATCGGAATGACTTGAAATCGCACAAAAACACCCTAATTATTATTCTTGAGGTGTACAAGGAGACGACAGATCATTCGGGTGTGCGGTTTACACGGCATGACTGAATATGTGTTTTTAGGTGTTTGACGGGCTTGAAAAGTGTGCATGGGGTGGTCAAAACTAGTTGAACGACCTCAGAATGCCATGAAATCAGATGAAAACAAGGGGTGGATGAATTGTGAAATGGTCGGCCATAAATCACATCAATCGGAGGTGTCATGTAACAGCGCTGGCCGAAAATGCACTTTGCATGTCGTAAATGGAAAAAACATGGGTTTTACGGTCAAATACATGTCGAACGACATCAAAATGACTTGAAATCACATGAAAACACCCTTATTATTATTCATGAGGTGTATGAGGAGACGTAATGTCATTCCGAAGGGCGGTTTGTGAGGCATGATTGAATATGTGTTTTTTAGGTGTTTGGCGTGCTTGAAAAGCGGGCATGGGGTGGTCGAAACCAGACGAACGACCTCGGAATGCCTTGAACTCAGATGAAAACAAAGGGTGCGTGAATTTTGAAATGGTCGGCTAGACGACACATCAATCGGAGGTGTTTTGTGACCGCGGTGGCTGAAAACGTACTCTATGTGTCGTAAATGGACAAAACATGTGTTTTATGGTCAAATGCATACCCAGCGACATTATAATGACTTGAAATCACACGAAAACACCCTAATTATTATTCGTGAGGTGTACAAAAAGACGGAATGACATTCAGACCCGTGCTTTGTGCAACACGACTGAATATGTGTTTTTTAGGTGTTTGGCGTGCTTGAAAAATGTGTGTGGGGTGGTTGAAACCAGCCGAACGACCTCAGAATGCAATTAAGCTAGACGGTAATAAAGGATTAGTGAATTATAAAATGTTCAGCTAGATGACACGTCAATCGGAGGTGTTGTGTGACCGTGGTGGCTGAAAATGCACTTTGGACAGCCCCCCCCCCCCCCACCCGGACAGCCCCCCCCCCCCCCACCCAATGATCCATGGATCATTTGTGACGGGTACGAGTCAACCCCACCTCAATCTGAGGCACAGTGTTACTGGTATCACTCAAAGTGTCTCACTTTTGTTTGAAATGACATTTTAATAAAAAAGATGACATACGGAAAATATTCACAAGGCTACACATAGATTCTTGAAATTAAGGGATAAAAAATAAAATATGGTCTATTGGTCATACATTATTACAAGAAAATATTCACAAGGCATAGATTGAAACACAATGGGTCATAGTATATATAAAAAAACATGAATTATATTAGGAATGAGTCTCGACATCCCCTTATAAACATGCACCAACACTCATGTTCTAATTCTCAATCGTGGGTCATTCATTCTATACAATAACATACAACAAATAAATATCATATAGTGATTTCATATGAAACCTATGAACACTCAAGCATACCATATAACAAATTAGTCAACAAGGCGACACATAGATTCTTGAAAAATAAGTTTCAAATTCTCATAAAAATACCCCAATGGTGAGGAATACATATGGTGACACCATAACCCCATGGATCACCTCAATCCCATCCTCAAACAGTGGGTTCTTGGACCAAACCAAATTCCCTTTGGTAACCCAATACCAAAGACTTAATTGAATATTCATACCCACTACCCAAGATGGGGATTCATCTCACATCACACCCAAGAGAACAAATTACAATTAGGCACATACCCCGTTATTCTAATTTGAAAAATCTATAAAAACATGTAGGTTATTCCAGTAACCCATCTCATATGCCGAGATTGGCCAATTTTTCCCACTAACACATCAGGAACCATTCATACAAGGATACATAATAATTAGAAGAATATAAACATCCCATGCGCTTCTTATAACTCATCCTAGGTCTATGCACATGAACACTACCATTGTATATATTATGGGTATCATGATCCTTTGCACACTACCCATGTTTTTTTGTTGGTTTTAAGATACTCAACCCAAGACAATGACTAAACATCCAATTTTATTCCTATAACATGTAGGTTTTTTCTCTTGTGAGTATTGGTGTTGTGGTTTGAGTGAGGAATGAATTCTAAATTTTGAATAATCTTATGTGTGTTGGTGTTGTGGTTTGAGTTTGGAATACTCTTATGGGTGTTATTTCATTTCCTATAACATGTAGGCGTTTTCTCTTATGGGTGTTATTGCATTTGAATTTCTAAATTTCAAAATTCTGCAATGAATTCTGAATTTTGAATATTTGGATAGGGATTTTGTATTGGTGTTGTTGCAGGTCAAGAGAGGGGTTGTTGTATTGTTGCGGGTTGGAGAGGGGAGAGGGGCCTACTGTTGTGGAGCTGAGTAATTGTATACCAACGGTTGCAGAACTGTTGGTATATATACTATTATATAATTATAACAACAGTTTTTTATAACTGTTGGTATAGGTTTATACCAACGGTTATAACAAAACTGTTGGTATAGCCTTATGGCTTGGCATGTGCCCTCTATACCAATGGTTCATAACCGTTGGTATAAGTGAAACACACATATTCAAATGGTTTTACAAACAGTTGGTATATGTTATATTTAACACACATATACCAAAGGTTTGTAGCAAACCGTTGGTATACCTTCTATTTTGAAACCTATACCAATGGTTTTCATAGAACCATTGGTATAGGCCTATTGTTACGCCTTACTTGGCCATAGTTGAGGGAACCATTGCTATACTATATACCAACAGTTTCCAAGCCTTTACCAATGGTTTTGAACCATTGGTAAAGTGTAAGATTCCAGTAGTGTAACATCCAAATATTTGAAGAAATAAACACTATGTTTTATAGCGTACATGATACTCCACACTGAGCTTAAACGAATAACTGATTATTATTATTTAAATGTTACCATTATAAAATAGCCATCAGATTGGTGGGTATAAAAAAGACTAACTAAATTATGAAAATATGGCATACATATGAATATATAATTAATTCTTTGACCAAATAATTATAACTAAGAAACCCCGTTCCATAATAAAAGGAAATGTTTTTTTATAAAACTGTTTAAATGTGCACAAGTGTGTTTTATACCTATAAATAAAAAAATGTTAGATTAAATTAATTAAATTTATATTATATTAAATATAATTTTCATCATTCATGCTATCAATTTTCTAAATATTATATAATAACAAATCCAATTTCACTCATAAAAGATGTATTTTTCAAAAAAGTATGTTTTCCCACCTTTTGATGTCACACTTTTTTTAAATATAGTTTCTAACATTTTTTCAAATTACATTTGAGAAAATAAAATTCTTTTTTCAAATATTAATATCAAAATTTACTATGGTTGTTTTTTTTTATTTTTATGATAAGCTTCATTTTTATGAATAGTAAAAAAATGTATTAGATTTTAATTGAAAAAATATTTTACATCCAAATAACTTATAGTGTTAAAATATTTTTTTAATTAGTTTACATAATAATTAGATCAATATTTTATCAATTAATCCAATTTATGTGATTTTAAGAAATTTCATATTAAATTTGGATATAAAAACATTTCAACCATTTTACAATTTTCACTTCAATATCCGATTTTTTTACCTCATCAACGAGATTAATTTTTAATTAATTTTATTAAATTTATTTGAATTTAATTTAGAAAAATGGATTCCATATATGGAATTTTAAAGTCCAAATTTATTAAATAAGATATTTTAATTTTTAGACAATGTAAATAGTAACTTTAGTAGTTTTTTTATTACCACACTTAAGGGTAAATCGAGCAATTAAAGGTAAATATAAATTTTTAAATATTAGTAAATTACCATTAAAATAATTATAATTTAATTTTAAGAGTTATTTTCAACCAAAATCATCCTTGTTCAAATTTTATGAGCTCTTAGATCCACTATAATTAATTTAATCCATTTATAATATTTTTTTTAAAAAACAATGATTTCCTACTTACATTTTAATAACTATAAAATTTTTAATATGGGATTATTGAGATGGTAATATTGACAATAAATATTATTTGGAAATATAAAATATTTATATTCATTGTGGTAATTAATTTTTAATTTTTAGGGAAGAAATAATTAAATTAAAGTCTTGCACAATGATGAGGTAGTAATTGTTTAATTAATATAAATATCAAATAAATAATATTAAAATTATTTACATAATTTTAATTTCAGATAATTAATTTCATACAAAAAATTTATAGATGAATTTGAAATGTTAGTGATGTTTAAGAAGAATGTTTTTAAATTCATCATATTGTTATGATATTTTTAAAAATTAATGTAATGAATAGTGATAAAATTCATATTAGTGGTATTTTAAAATAGATAATATTTTTTTAAATGGTATAATTTTTATAGAAATTTAAAATTCACACAAATAGTTGTGAGAAGTCTTAAAATTTCTTAAATGAATCATTTATTTTCCGTTTGTTATTTTATAATCACTATATTAACCCTTAAAGAGTAAAACCACAACTTGTTACAATAAGAGTTAAAGGGGTTAAATAAGGGTTAAAGCAAGAATATTAGGAGTAAAAATAGTAAAAACTTATCTAATATTCATTATATGAATATATTTAGACCCATAATCATCCTATATTCTAAATAATTCAATTTTGATCCATTTAGAATAGAAAATTAATTTATATTAATTTAGAATTTTGACGAATTTTAAGAGTTCCCCTCCCATATCTTATAAAAGGGATCCACTTCTTATCATTTAACCAAGAATAAAAACCAAATTTATTCATACAATATCTTTTCAAATCCTTTCCTATAATTTATCAACATATTTTAGTGCCCTTATTTTATGCATAACACCTCCCTTAGTGGTCTTTAGTGGTTAAGAAAAATAGTTTGTCTAAAGAAAAGGATGAGAAAGATTGTACATGACAAGTCACACACAAGGTAATGGAATTTTCCTCAATTTTCTTCCATTGAGGAATATTTTGGATGTTATTCACATATATTCTTTTTTAATGTTTATATAACTCTCCTTTTGTTATTTTATATCGAAAGTATCTTTTTTCTCATGATATTTAATGTTTTGAAAAATGTTTCTCTTTCATTTGGAATATGATTGGACTAATTACAAAGTAGTAAGGGATGTAACAACTAATTTTCATTCATTAGGTTAAAATTATAATTCATTGATTATTTCATTCAATTATTATGTTCTAAAATAATTGTAATTATCTTATATTGTATTTCACCTTTTTTATGTGGATTTAATTCAGGTAGACATAATCGATTCATTTTAATAATGTTCACTTTAGTGATATGATCATTGTAAGGTAATCCTTAACTAAAACATCATTTTAAAAGTTTTAATTATTTATTATTCTACATATATATCTTGTTTCCCATGTTTTCAAATTGGTTTTTATTAATGCATTTATGGACATGAATTTTTTAAAATAGTAATTTCCATATTTCCCTAAAAAAATTCAAAAAGGAATATTTTTCACATTATATGTAAGGTACTTTATTTTAAAAACCTCCTTTTAATATACTCTTTCCACTATTTTTACAAAATACAAAAGGACTGATTTTTAATATATTTTTCATTAATAGAATTTCCCACTTTCATATCGCTTTAATGTATCAATTCATCCCTTAATATTTTACAATTTTATTTTCAAATAATGTGTTTTCATTTATGTGTGTGTGGATTTAAAAAAATTAAAATGGATTTAAAAGTGGAAAAGTTATTTTTATTTTATACATGATTTGTGTGTTATGCTTATGTTATGGTTCTTGGGAATTGTTTATGAGTACGGGCAGTTCCATGATATATTGAGGGTAATTGAGAATGTTATAGCTCTCCAATGCATTGGGTAATGAGACGGATTTAACCGGTAGTGAATATCCTTAGAGATTAAAGAGATAAAGTATGTTGGTTATTCCAAAAGTAAACATTACAGTTATTGCATATGTATATGTGAGATCTACAGTAAATGTAAGAGTGATATATAATTGATTCTACAAGCTTACTTTATGATTGTTTTCTATATATTTTTATAGGAAACTTATAATTTCATGTGGATATCTAAAGAGCTTATGTTTTATGAGTGAAAATTATAAATATGTGAAAATATTTACATGGGTTTATAAGTATTCATGGGATAACGGCTTCTTTTTTTTCTTTTTTTCCGTTTAATATTTTTTTGTGCTCATATAAAGATTTAAAATTTTTTTCAAGTGATTTAAGGGAGGATAGAGATAAGGATGAGATCAAGGGGATAATTGTAATTATTTTTTGTAAAGAGAACCCATGATTTATTTTAAAAGGGTTTCCTTTCATGAAAAAAATGTATACTTAGTATAAGTGTCCAATTGTAATATATAGGTTTAAATTGTAAGAGTTTTTCCATATTCACTAGAACTATAAACTAAAAATATCATCAATAGTAAATCCAGAAACAAACCTCTAGAATATTGAATATTTATTCCCGGGTCTTTACAATGAACATTGATTCCAGAATACTTTTAAAGATATTCAAAATTCTTAAATCAACATTTATAACCTATAAAAAATAAAATTATAAAGATATATATATTAATAAAAATAATTACGTTAACATCATTAAAAAAACAATGGTATTTGTGAGCATAAAAATCAATAATATTCATATAGTATTAATGAGAAAACACATGCCCAACAATTTCATTATAGAATAACCTATGAATAGAATAAGGTTTCATAAGCATTTTATCATGGTATAACACAAGGAAGAGAAGTAGAATTCATAAATGAATTGTAATCATAAACATAAATGATTCAAATAATTAATAATAATGGTGTCCTTATATCATATACACAGTAAAGAATGAACTAAATCAAAGGATTACATCTTGGATAAATAGGGAATTTTGAAGATCGCATGGACAACTTATTAAAGAAAGTAACCTTTCTATGAAAATATTATTTCAAGAAATAAAATATTTTGGAAATAATTTTAATTGAAATAACTTTGAAAATTTATTAAGTAATATTGAAAAATCATTTAAAACATTTCTTTGAGAAAATATCCATTCTATATTGAAAGAAACTTTTGGAAACATAAAACAATTTGAAAACATTTTTCTTTTAAAAAAACATTGAGAACTTATAATGTAATCTTCTAAAATAATTTTAAACAATTTATAAAACGTAAAACATTCATAAAATATTTTCCATTGAAAATTATATTAATATATCTTTTAAAAAAATTTCTAAATTTTTTTAGACAACATGGTTTTTGAATAAAATATATTTCTGGACAAAGAGGGAAGTAGGGACATATTTTCTCAAAAATACTTTCTTAATTATCATAATTAATAAAGAGTGTAAAAATGGTTTCATTTCATGAATATATCATTAATTACCATAGGAGAATAAAATTCATGGGTATTATTGAGATATGGATAATAATATTTCATTAATGTAATCATGATCACAAACAATATAGATAAATTAAAAGATTATATCAATAAAAGTTTACCACATTGGTAACATTGAAAAAAAACCAATGAAAGGATAAAATTACATGAATGATAAGATATAGTAAAAATAATTATATTCAGGATATATCATGTCAAATGGGCTGAATATACACCTTCTAAAATAATATTGGTGCATTACATAACATGTGTCTCAAAGAATGAAAATTGAGACAAAATTATATTACTACTTTTGTAACATTAAAACCATAACCACGTGAAAGATATATACTCAAATGGATGTTTAAATATAAAATAATTATTAATAATAATCATAAATGACATTCATGGGAATTATAAAGACCATGTAGAGGAAATATTTGGTGAATATATCATGGGTCTCGTAAAAGTAAAAAGTGAGATGAAAATCCCTTACTACATGAGTAGCCTTAGAATCATGATATCTATGAAAGAATTACATAAATTTAAAATTTTAATATCATTAAAAAATTAAATTCATCAGATAACATATCATATGGAATTATATACACCACACAAAATAAACAAATGTTGAATATAGCATATGTCTCATAGAAATAAAATTGAACCTAGACCTATCATTACCTTAAGTCTTGAATATCATCATACATGTTTAAACCCCCTATATAATAACTATAAGTTTATTATATATATATATAATAACAAATTATATATATATTACCATATATTATTTATTTATGAAGTTATATTACTTTTTTATTAACATTTCCATGTTAAAGTTCTGTTTCGAGTAATAACCGCTTTGTTTTTCATACATGTTTTGACTTTATTATTCTTGGTCCTCTTTATTTGATAATTACTTACTAGTTTACATAATTTATACCATAATATAAATATTATATATAATAATTATTTATGTATTTAATGAAACCCATAAAAGTTTGTGATAGGAAATGAAATACATCATTCATGGAGACGGTTGACCATACGTACACATGAACATTGTTTCTATTTTTTATATATATTGAAATAATGAAAGAAAATGACATATATATATATATATTATCATTATATTATAATTATTATTTAATATATATCACATATATCTATTAAACCCATACTTAATATATTTTATTTAAAGCGTGAAGGTATCACATTACATCGTGAGGCGGTAGTCCACCGTACTCACAAACGGTGTTATCGTATTCCAACAAAATTGAAAGAATGAATTTATGTATTATATAGAAATTAAATAAACATAATTACATTGAAAAAATGATAAATATCACATATAATTTGTAAATACCTAATTATTCCCAACCTTTAAAGGTGGTAATGGAAGAACGAACGACATCAGTTCACGATGTGGTAGTTTTTCGTACACATGAATGGTGATTGTGTATCCCATTAGATAGAAGTGTGTGAATTTATAGGTTATAACCTTAAAATAAAAACATCACAGTTTATTTTTTATACTTATGTTATTATATAATCTTTATATAATAATAATTTAATTGGTTAGAAATGGAAAGAAAACAAAAATGGATGTAGATGAACGTTACCTCTTCCTTGGGTAACTCCTTTTGGTTTTCACAAAATTACAAATTGGTTATATTTCATAAAATAGTGAGTCTTCTAGTATTAAGGTAGGGAAATTTAGAGATTATTTGGGTAGGTTTTTTATGATCCAAAGGGCTTGATTGGGGTGAAGATATGGGGAGAATTGGTGGCCTTTTATAAGGGAGGTGATTGAAAAACTTATAAATACCGAAAGGGTAAACACTTTTGTGAGGTTTCACTTGACTTTAATGACTCAAATAAAGAACCATATTCTAAAAAATAGGTTATAGGGTCTAAATATGGAAATAAAATTATCTTTGGACAAGTTTCAATGTCATTTTCTTTATTGAGTTTAAATTTTAGTCCCTTGGTAAACTCATTTTCTCTTAATAATCGTGATTAATTTTAATTATTTTCTCACATCATTGTAAAAAATAATAATTTAGACCTATTATAAATTATAAATTATTATAATTAGAAATATGGAATCCATTTTTCCAAATTACAATCAGAAAATTGGTATAAATTAATTTCAAATTAATCCCACAGACGGGATGAAACAACGAGTTTTTAAATTGAAAATTGTTCAAAAGATTGAAATGTTTTTATATCTAATTTCAATGAGAAATTGATTTAATGAAATATATTGGATAAATATATTTATATTTTATCTAAATATATTTTAAACCCAAATAATAATAAAAATTTTGATATAAATAAATTAAACAAAAAATTAGTTTTCAATTAAAATTTAGTATTTTTCCCTATTTATCTAAAATAAAACTTATCAAAAAAATACCAAAAAATAGACTGAAGATAAATTTGAAATTATTATTTCAAAAATTAAGTTTATTTCTTAAAATATAATTTATAAGAGTTTCAAATATTATTTTTAAAATAAGTTCACAATTAAAAGGTGATAAAAATTATTTTTAAAAATAAAATCTTTTTATTCATAAAATTTGATTTATTTTTATCTTATTCCTATAAAAATATTGGATTAATGTAAAAAACATATGATTTAATAAATAATATATAAATTTAATTAAAAATTTCATAAAAACTATTTTGTTAAACTTATTTACATAAAATGTGTTTGGGTATAGACAAAAAATTCAGAAAAAGATTTTCATTATTTTCAAATAGTTCTTACTTTCATTTCAAATTAATTGGGTTCAAATATTTTATTTTATAAATATATATATACCATATTTTCATGATTTAGTTAATAATTTTTATACCCTCCATTCCATGAGCTAGGTGATAATAATAATGTTATCTTAACAATATTATTATTAGTATTTCTTAATTTGGTAAAATTATGTCTTGCATATAATGCAATCAATCAAAGGGACTCAGTATTGCATGTATTTTAAGATTAAATTAGTATTTTTTGTTCCAAAATCCTAAAATGTCTTATAATTCAATGTAATCCATCAAATAATTTGAATTTTTTTGAAATAAAATTTATAAAAACTCAGGGTGTTACATTCCACCCCCATAAAATGAATTTCTCCCACAAAATTTGTCAACGTCATGAAATTTGTAATAATTGAATATTAATTTCATGGAAACACACATCATAAAAATTAATAATATACCTTTTTAGGGGAATTTTGAAAAATAATAGTTACCCAAAGTAACTCATAACTAGGTTTCCACATATAATAACTTTACTGGTAAGTAAAAACCTGGACATGGAAGAGGAAAATAACACCCAAATACTAATGAAGTGTGATAGAGAACATGGTCAATAGAAACTTAATGACCATGAATCAACAAACCAAATTTTCTTAAAAAATGTCATTAATATCATAAAAATGTTTATAACAGGACCCTTTTTCCTAAAGCTGGAGAATAATTTCAAGGATATGTAATTACTTGATTTTATTCCATTTCATATACACAATATCACCCTTTGGTTTCTCTTTTATCAATTTCAGAATCATCTCTTCCTCCATGATATGAAGGTCAATTTTTCATTCCTGAAGCATTAATACGTCACGAGATCCATAAATAGAATCATGGGTCATTCCATCTATCTTTTGTTAACATCACTGAAAAATGGTTAGAATAGGTTATCTAATATGCATAAATCCCCTTATGGTGAGATAATAATTTAATATATAAAGCCACATTTGATGTTTAATGTAAAAAATTCCATAATTGGGTAACCTTAAAATTCTTTGGAAATACTAAAATACAATAAATTATAATAAATGTTACTAAATTTCAAAAAAAACATCTTAACGTTTATCCCCCATATATTATAATGTAACTATTGGTTTTCATATACCAAACATATGAATACCTTCATCAAGTATTCTCTAGAAACATGGTAAAAACCTCAATTACAATAAATCCCTATTGAAAGAATACATTCTTTATTATTCTAAATATTATTGGATATAATCCTTAAATCCAAAAATGTCGGGTACTCTAACCATGATAGCATAAACCCCATTTTCAGAAAATCCTTTATCAGTTATAAGGTCATTGATACTATCCAATTTACATTATCCAAATATATCATCTCCAAATCGAATAAAAAAATTTATCAACATCAACAATGCATTAAGGGTACCTTCCTTTAATCAAAATATCAACTTTCTATTAAATCACTTTTTTACATCATCAACACCATTAAACATATCCATTCAAATACTTAATGAAAAACTTATACTAAAAATAATTATATATTTCCTGATTCATATTGCATAATATTTGAATCCTAAAACATAAATACTTCATTAATCCCACTTCCTTCTCAAAACATTAACTAAGCTTCATTATATTATTCCTTAATACGACTTTCCTAAGATATAAAATATAAATCATGTATTAATATTCCCCGAACACAATTAAACCATGATTATAGAAAATACTATTAGAATATTATATAACATTCATGTGTAGTTCATGGTCTCTTTATCATCAATAGAAAAACCATTACACATATAACCTTGTTGAGTTCCTTCATGAGATTCCCACCTATGACATTGATTTTCATAATTCACATAATTTCCACACATAAAAAATTCAACTTTTTCTAATACCCTAGGGAGACTAATATTCCCATCCATTTCATTAACTAAACTCTTCATCTTTCCTTAGAAATTACTTAGTCTATGTCCTTCACCACCACACATAATATATCATCCAATTCCTATGAGACATTCCCTTGAGTGCTTCTTCCCACATTCTTCACATATAAAAAATGAATATTCTTTCCTACATGGTATTCGTTACTTGAATTCTCAGTGAACTCTATCCTTGTATTCTTTTTTGAGTCCAAGAGTTGGTTCAGGTGCACATTGTTAGTCATTTTACATAAAATATTATTTAGAATTATCACAACATCCTTTAACCCCATTCACTATTTAATTTCCATACCCTTTAGTAAATTTTCTATCACATTCAATTTTAACCCAGTTCCTTTTATTTCCCTCAATTAAGTAAAAATAAAATGCATCATGTGAGAAACACTTATCAAAATGGGTACCCAAAAAATCATGAAATTCACATATTGGATCTATAAATCAAAACTCATACTTGTTTAATCTATGACACCTTAGGTTTATCCTAGGTTATTTATAATCACCTCTATTTAAATCCTTTATAATGGTTCATAAAGATATTCTGAATTACCAAATAATAACCCCTCTGAGTTTCAAATTAGGTGTGCAGTAAGGCTGTTCTTGTACACCAATTCCCAACTGAGTCTAGCTCAATAATGTGTTTTTAGGGTTGTTACCCCTATGTACATCAGTTCTAAAACCATATCTCCTTATAGTATCTATATAGGGATGTAATTACTTGGAAACCACTCGCTCAATCCTTTACAAATATTCCAGGATATTTTCCTATGCATTAAATCATCCTTGGACTTTTCCATAGAGACATTCATATAAAAATACTTAGAAATATCTCTATGGATCTCACTAATGTTTTATCATCATAGTTTCCAACACTTCACTATTCCTTTATTTTTATACCAAATATAGAAACACAAGCATAATATACAAGGATGTACAATCATTTGTTATGATAATTTGTCACATTACAAAAGTATATGCACATAGATAGTAATAGTTTACTGTATTTGGAAAGTTGGAATAGAATCATCTAACTTGATGAAATGTCTTCAATGTTTCCCACAAAGATCATCCCAATTATTATTCCTACATAAAACCTTTCTTCATGACCTGGATAAAGGAGACACAAGAAATGATTTTGTAATATGATCACTAAGGGTAAATAAATGACAAAAAAACTAAAAGTTGTTTTCAATTACAATTTAGTATGTTCCAATGTTCATCTAAAATGAAACTTCTCTGAAAATACCAAAAGACCACCCTAATATAATTTTGACATTCCAAATTCAAATATGATTTTTTTTTCCAAATATAATTTATAAAAGCGTCAAAATTTAATTTTAAAATAAGTATGCCATTAAAAGGCAATAAAACCTCTTTTTAGAAACAAAGAACTATAATTCATAAAATTGGAATTATTCTTATCTTGTGCATATAAAATATATAGGATTAAATTTAAAACATTTGATTTAATATGTAATATTTAAATTTAATTAAAAACATTCATCAAAATTTTTTTGTTTAATTTATTGTGTTAAAATAATTCTGTTTTAAAAAAATTGTTTTTTGGAAAATGAATTTATTTATTTTTAAATGGTTCTTGGTTTCATTTCTAATAAATTCATCACAAGAGAATTAATTTTTTAAACATACCTCAAACATAATTTCATAATTTATTTAATCATTTTCATAACATACATTTCAATATCTTGTTTATAACTTGAATAAAATCTTATTATAATATTAATAGAATTTTGTAGTTTGGTAAAATTAGGTCTTGCATGTAATGAAAATTATCGTAGGGACTTTCTATTGTATATAGCACAAACTAAAATAAGTTGTGTGTGTAGTAAAATCCTAATTGGTATAGCATGAAATGAAATACATCAAATAATTTTAATTTATTCAGGAAAAAATTCATAAAAACTGAGGGTGTTATAATAGATCATAGCAGTAAAGGTTCCATGTAACTAGGAAACATGGTGTCCAATATTTGATTATTTACTTCATTCAGAATTCAGTAATTTCTATCGAGGAAATTTTCACTATAAAAAAACTATTGATTCATGTAATTCTAATTATATTAATTAAATAGAATGTGTTTTTAGTTATTTACCTTACCATATTGATTATGCCCTATCCATTTATTTAAATGGAATTTTTTTCAGCTATTTACTTTTCATATTAACTATTCCTTATCTAGTAATTTAAATGGCATACCTTTTCAATTATTTACCATCCCATATTATTTAAAAACATTTTTGTCATCTGAATGATTAAATTTAATTTGTTCTCATTTATTTACATTTCTATATTAATTATGCTTATTTATTCATGGTTACTTCTATTGTAATTAACCCTTACTAGGAATTTGATATCAACATTATTTTGTTTCCTTTCCCCAAGATTCTATGAAATTTATTATGACTGGTATTCATGGATATGGTAGATATAAAAATGGTATTCTCGAAATAAAAAATTATGTTGTAATTTTTGTATTCTATTGTAATGAAAGTCTCATGTATGTATTTAGTTTTCTAAGATTACTACATGGGTTGATCCTTCAGGATACATTTCCTTGTATCATATGCAAGTGAAATGGTAGCAGACACAAGCATTGGACTTCTGAGGTTAGGGTTGCTACATTTTTTATTAAAGGAAATTTAGTATAAACCAAGGAAATCGGATTTAGAAAAATATTTATTAGGGAATATAACTATAATGTAGACTTTCAAGATAAGTATAGAAGAACATAGTAATGGTTTTTCAAGGTAGAGATTATGTGTATTTTCTTAACAATATATCCTTGTATGAGTACTAAAAGTGGACATGGTTCTATCACATATGTACCTAGGGGTAATAACTCCAAAAAGGGTGCATTTGGATTCAATTGAGTATAACCCGATACATAACAATGTGCTTTACTTTGCACTTGGTTTGATACTCCTATGGGATATGCTTAGGATAATTCACATTTTCATTACAAACCATTATGAAGGATTTAAATAGATAATGACAATTAATGACCTAGGTTAAAAGCTATACCAAGGAATGGCCCATGTTATAATAAAACATATGAATTTTTTTGTATTTGGATTTAAGAAATAAATTATAGAAGTGTTTTTCAATAGTATTTTTGTTACAAGAATCATGAAATATATATAGAATTTTATTAATTTTAAGAATCAATTGTGTTTTAATTAACATAACAACTATGGATACCATCATAGATTTAGTTATTTTAATATATATCAAATGTTAAAAGTATTAAAAATGGATTTATAGGTTTTATGGGGTTAGAGTCTACCAAGATTAAGAATATTTTGGAGAAATTTAAAGAAAATATATGTTTCTGTGGAAAATTTATTTCTATAATAATGAATTTATATTTTATTGTCCTAATTTTAACAGTATTGATATCCTTTTGGTTTAACATGATCATTAATGACTTGTTATTAATTTTCAAATAAGATAATTAAACTTTGTAAAATTTGTTGAAAACATTTGTAAAAAGGTTATTTAATGATTAACTAGATTTCAAGTATTTCCATTATATTTTTGTAAATTTCTATAATAATTATTTTAATAAATTTTATAAAAAGGAAAACCTTCAATTAGGGTGGAAACCTATAACATCTATAAAGGTGGTGGGTCTTGAACCCTTGGTCAAAGGATGATAAGGTTTTTACACCAACCACTAAACTGTGTGATTTTTGGGTTATTGTATCATTTTTTCCAACTAAACA
This sequence comes from Viscum album, assembly GCA_963277665.1. NCBI lineage: Eukaryota > Viridiplantae > Streptophyta > Magnoliopsida > Santalales > Viscaceae > Viscum > Viscum album. Next base: position 1,900,699,683 of record OY728145.1, read on the forward strand.
ATTTGATGAGAAAATAATAATGATGAATTAGTTGTATTATAATTTAGTTTTATAGATGAATGTATTAACTGTGTTGGTTTTTGAAACTATTTAGAGATAGATGAAAATACTTTTCACCCATTATGGATCATATGATCCATTAAAAGTGAATTTTACTGATTGAGACATAAAAATTTCATTTATAAATATTAATTTATTGGAGTAAGTTATAGAAGCACAAACCAAGGATTAAATATTTCTTATGAAATAGAAATGTATCAAGTAATTATATTTCCTTATATTTATATATGGTAAAAAAATTCCTTAGCTTTAAAAAAGTATCTTAAAATAAAATGTGATCCTATATCAATCATTTCAGATGATATCAATGACATTTTATAATACATTATATTTTTGTATTTTAGGCCATCAAATTTCCATTTATCATTAAATTTCTTGTGATCAATAACCTCCATGAATCTATATAAATATTTATATTTCCTTCCATGTATATATATTCATGTTCCACTAGTGTTCTACTATATAGAAAAAAATGTGAAATGTTATTCTATATGACCGGTGTACTTCCCTTTCTATATTATAAAGAGGATATTTTATTAACACTTTTATAATGTGGGTTTTTTAATAAATTAGTTTTCAAATATCTATCCCTTGATTATAGAGATCAATATTAAATTCTGAGGATAAATTTTATTTAAGGTGGGGAGGATGTAACACCTAAACATTTTCAAATGTGGATATCATATTTGATAACATGTACCACACACTACACTAAGAATTTCGAGGAATCAAAAACCCCAAAACATTAAGATATGTATACTATTTTAAATAAAGTAAATTTATTATATATCTTTAAATTCATGCAATACTGGGTTATATTGCGTTTCATGCAACAACGAGTTTCTTCGATTGCGTGTGTCACATAAAATATAGTGTCTTACCAAATATTATTAATATTATTTTTAAAAATTAAAATTTTCTACTAACCATAAAATTCTAGGTTATGAAAAGTATTAAAAAAATTATGAAAATATATGGTTTAGTTAATTGTTTACCCATTATTCTAAAATAAATATAACAACTAATTGAATGTGAAGGAAAGGTTTTTATAAAAACCATTTTTATGGGACGAATTTATATTATATTAATTAAATAAATTATGGGATATTATTTTATTATATTAATTAAATTGATATATATTATATTCAATAAATAAAATTTACATTCATACAGTAGATTTTATAGGCATAATATAAGAACAAATCCAATTTTATGCATAAAATGTTGTATTTTTTAAAGGCACTTTTGTCACCTTTTAATAGAACACTTGTTTAAAAAAATTAAACTATTATAAATTTTATTTGAATAAATACATTTATTTTTATAAAAATTAATTTGAAATTTATCTTAGGGTGATTTTTTGTTATTTTTTTGAGGAACTCCATTTTTTTATAAATAGTGAAAAATATTGAATCTTAATTGAAAACAGACTTTTCATCTAAATAATTTATAATTTTGATATATATTACTAAATTATTTTATCATAAAAATAGTTCAATTATGAATTTATTAATCCAATTTAGGTTATTTTAATCATTTTTATATTTAATTTAGATATAACAACTTTGTAAACTTTTGAACATTTTCACTTTAAAACTATCTTTCTCATCCCATCTGTGGGATTAATTTTAAACAATTTTTTCCAGTAATGTGGAATTAATTTGGAAAAATTGATTACATATTTGGAATATGAATAATTTTTAATTTATAATAATTTCAGCTTAATTTTTTATCATTGTTATTTGAGAAATATGTTAAAATAAATTACTATAATTAAGGTAAAAACGAGATTATCATGAGAATAAACTCTAAACATAAGGGGCCAAATGACCTATAAAATTGTCCAACACCCATTTTATCAAACTGTATATACCTTATACCTTATATTATATATGTAATAACATTATTGAATCCACTTTACATAACAAAATGTGGGATTTCTCAATGCTTTTCAAAAATACCAAGTGTGTCCTCTCCCCCACTTATAAAAGGTTATCCCCTCTCCCCCTTCTTCACACCTTAAAACAACATTGGTTCAGAAAATAACATCCCAAATTTCTTTCCAATAGCCATTTAATCATCTTATAATCCTTATTTTGGGCATAAATAAAACCTTTGATGTTTTTAATGAAAACCTAATAAGGACACCCGAAGAAGAGGTAATGTTCTTCTAAAAGTGTTTTATTGTTTCCTTCTCCAATTCCTTAAATATAAATTATACCATGATTATATAATATCCCAAATATCCTAAATGAACTAATATGTTTTTATATTGAGTTTATAAACAACAATTTCACAAACTTCCATCAAATGTGTTATGAATTCATCGTTTGTGTATACGGATAATTACCACATCGCGAACTGATGTCATTCGTTTTTCCATTAAGACCAATAAATGTTCAAAATGATGAGTTAAATAAAATTTATGTATGATATTTAAAATATTTTTTATATTTTAATTTACATTTAATTATTATATTAAATATACCTTAATGCGTTCAATTTTTTGGGAATATGATAACGTCGCTCGTATGTATGGCAGACTACCGCCTCATGAAGTGATGTGATTTGTTCACACGTCACATGGAATGAATTAAAGATGGTTTTAATAAAACTATATGATATATATAAAATAAAAATAATACTATAATGAATATATATATATATATATTTTAATTTTATTTCTTTCAATATTATAATAAAATGGAAGTCGTGTTCATCTGAATGTACGACTTACCATCTCCTTGAGAAGTGTATTTCATTTCCTCTCAAAAAATACTTAATATATTAATATAAAAATATATATAATTAATATATATGATATTTAAATAATTTTTTATAATCTGTATATGATTAAATAATTATCAATGTAATATAAACAAAAAAAATGTCAAATCATACTTGAAAAATATGGCAATTAACACACTAAACAATGAGAATAATGAAAGATAATTTAAAAAATATTGATAAAATATAATAAAAGGATCATTTATGATATAATAAATATTATTATGATTCATTTATAATTTAGTAACATGCTTTAAATTATTATATAGTAGGATAAATTGTGTTTAATAAAAAGGAAGCGTAAGTTAATGGATTTCTTTTCAAATTCATTTTATTGAGAAATGTTGTATTGTTATACACTTAATTTATTTTGTATGGTGTATGTTATTACCATTTGAAATATAATATCTTTAATAATTCCTTATTCATGGTATTTTGAGTTTTTATTTGAATTATTTAATCTAATGGTATTTCAACTTAAAGTTACTAAGTGGTAAATAAATTTATTAACTAAATTTATTTCATAGGGGTATATTACTTTATCAATGTCATTGACATTATATTATTTATTTTTATAATTAATTTTGAAAATATATTATTTTAATTATACTTTTTTGTTTAGATTTATATTTGATAAACTTATTTAAATCATGGATTAATTTTTACTTAAATATTACGATCATTTAAGGGGATTATTTTATAATGTCATTCTCATCGAAATTGCTTATTCTTGAATTTCCATAAAGGTAAATTATAAGTTCATTGTTTAAAAACCCTTTAATTTTCTTCTATTATTGTTATTCATGATATTTTTTAAGTGATTGTATCATTTTTTCACTCTTTTCTATTTAAAATTATTAATAAAATTATTAAATAAAATCCAAGAACATTTTCATCTTCAATTTGAAATCTATTTTTTACAAAACCTTGTTTTATAATAATTATTTCAGAAAAAATATTAGTAATTTTCATAATTATTTATTAAACGACATTTTTAACCATTTTTCATTTTAAAAAAACATCCAAGTAGTCTTATTATTGATTTCCAAACCAAGTATTGTTTTTTCTTTTTACAATTCAAAAGGAATGTTATTTTTACCCTATATGGAATATAAGAAATTACCTACCGTGATTTCATTAAAGATTCTTTTGCTATTTTCTGGAGATATTTTTAAATATTTTTTAAAAAAAAGTGATATTCAAAGAAATGTTTTTTTCTAGAAAAACAAAAACAGGATGATATTTTCTCCAAAATTGTTTTCAAATATCATTATATTATAATTATATTCATCAGTTACAACAACTGTTAATTCTTACTCCAATGGGTATATGTTGTATTGATGCCATCCTTATTATTTTACTGGATATTTTATGATCATTTTGACTAAGCGTTGTATTTACATTCACATCATTAATTAATTTTTTTAGTAAATAACTATCCCTTGAAATGAACACATTCTTATGATCATTAAAAATTGAATTCCCCCAAAATATATATGTTTTTATCCTTATTATGACTATTTACTAATCAATATACCATTTTTACATATGGTGTTCTCTTTGAATGTTATTTGATTATCTAGGGTAATATTTATAAATCTGTATTCTTTAATTAATATGGACATTTGATAAGTCATATTGTTTATAAATTAAACTGATTATTAGATGTGTGAGGAATGTTTTGGACCTAAAATCATGGGTGGGACCCAGTTAATGATCTCCCCTAGATGAATCAGTAGTCTCATGGGATAAATCAGTTAGCTATCCTCTTATAAATCGGTTATTACCATGTATGTTTTAAACTATCTTGAAAATAGAACTTGATGGTAAAGGTTCCACGTACTTGGGAAACCTAGTGTATGATATTTAAGTATTACCATCATTCAAAATTCAGCTATTACTATCTAAGATATTTTCACTATGAAAAAATATATAGATGAATTTAATTGTCATATTGTTAATTACATGGAATGTGTGTTTTTTAATTTACCTTCACATACCGATTACACCTTATCTAATTATTTAAATGGAATGTGTGTTCAGTTATTTACCTTTCAATATTGATATTTTTTATCTAATTATTAAAATAGTATATTCTTTATGTTATTTACGATGTCATATTATTTATACAATTCCTTCTCAAAATATTTATTAAATGGAATCTTTCCCCGATTAGTTACCTTTCCATATTGATTATGCTAATTTATTCATGAATAGTTCTGTTATACATTACACTACCTGAATGGACCAAAGGACTTCATTTTTTATTCATTTTTTGATGATCCCTATTTTATATGCTCAAGGAGAACTGTTACATAGCCCATAGGCTTTGTGATATTATATGACCCAAATTCCGTAAATGAATTAATTCATTATAGACTATGACTACTTAAAACTACTCCCCCCACAGTATTTGCATCGTCATCATCTCTTCAACTTTGTATGGTTGTGTAGCTAGTTTTCCAATATAGAGGTTCATAGTCCTGGTATTGATAGAACATTTCATACACTATCATTCTTCCAAATCTCTTAGTTATACTCTAGTGAATGTGCCTTACAGGGAATTTTATCTCATCCTTAATTTTTTCCTTTCCACAATATTCCATGAATTTTATTATGACTTATATGAAGGGAAATGTTCTATGTAATAATGATATTATAGAAATAAAATATTAGTGTTATAATTTTTATATTATTTTTTAATTTAAGACTCATATATGTATATTTTTTACCAAGACTACTAAACTATTCAGTCCTTCATAATGTATTTCCATGTATCTTATGTGAATGTAATGGTAGTAGACACCATCTCTCGGATTTTAAGGTTGGGTTTACTACAAAAACCATTTAAATATATTCCCTAAGTAATATAAATTGTGTCAGGAAAATAGATAGTAGGATACCACCATAAATCTATATAATTTCTTCCACCAATAAACCCTTAGTTCTAACTTTAAAATGAAAAAAAAATCATATGAAATTTTCATTTGAAAACATTTTCCATAAAACATCATTTAGTTTAATTTAAAAATTCCACATTCAAATAAACTAAAAATATTATAAAATTTTAAGAAAGATAAATAGACGTAAATAATTGAAACATCTTTATGATGAATATATGAGTGTTAAGGTATTATAAATTAGAGAAACCAAGAATGAAGCACAAATGGGCACTAACTATGGGAATATGAAGCTAAGAAACATAAGGAAAACTAATAAATAATAATTTGATGCCTAATGGTAATAATTCGTACCATATACTATCAGTAACACAATTGTAATGCCTAGTAGTTCCCCACACACTAAGGTTTTTATATTTCCATAACCCAATGCATCAAAGGTTCCCATGTGCATTTTTTTCTCAAAAAAAATAAATTGAATCATGGTCATAATTCTATAAAACATTTCTACAAGAGAACCCTTACTACATCAATGATTAAAAACCATTTTATATTCAAACCCCATCTTTGAGTCATTTCATAAAACATATAATATGTATTAAATAATTTTTAAATAAAAAATCATTTAAAACAACTTTCTATGATGCCAAATATGAAATTCACAAAAAAACACTCATAATTATAAAATCAACCCTTTTAATAATTGAAACCAATGAAAAAACATTCATTCCATGTGAAACAACCATTGTATTTATAAACCTACCTTGCCAATAGAAGAATCTAAAAACCCTTTAAAAGGTTATTGCAAAAAAATATGACATCCTCACAACCCAAAAATACATGAAAATTTTCATTTATTTTTCATAATATCCTATATATATTATCATAAAATCCCTCAGTATTTCTAACACTTAAAAGAGAAAATAAATAGGGGACAAATCTTGAATGAAGAGGAGAAAACAAGTGAAATTTTAATATACCTAAAAGAGATCCACCAGGATAGAAGAAAAATCCCCAAGAGACCAAAGGTAGATTAACCTAGAACATTAAGGAAAGGATATATTAAGATAATGATATATTAGGGAGAGATTTTAGATAACATGATAAAGGGTTTCGTGGTAATTTTTCATTTTTATGAAATTCATATGTATTATGAGGATAGGCCTCACTGTTATACAAACCAAACACTGACTGTGCATTCCCTACTACCCTATAAAAACCAATGCACATGATTACCTAGGAATATTTTCACGTTAATACAAACCATGAAAAGTCCACGTGTAATATCATATGTTTTAGACCCTATTAGAATTTCAAAAGGTTTTGAAATTTTCATTTTGTGGATGGGTTAAACCTAAAAATGAGCCTAATATTGGAATTATGAGAGTTGAATCATGTAAATATGATTTTTGTTTTTTGGTTTTTAAGTGTTGAGATGTTTATAAATTTGTTTTGATGAGTTTCATGAGAATTGGGCTCTAAAAAATCACTTTTTTTGAGAGATAGTTAGTGAACAGAGTTAGTTTAAAATTGTGTGGTCTGCGAGGTGGAACTGTGTGGCTGATTTTTATATAGACTAATGGTTTCTATAAGCTTTATGGCCCTTATATAAACCATTATGGACTAATATATCTAAGATTGTGTGTTTTATGGTTTGGTCCAACCATGTGATATGAGGCACACAACTGTGTGAGGGGTCTGTCGAAAAATGTAGAGGAGAATCCCATAAGTTATGCATAGTTTTTTAAACTGAGTGCTTATCAGGCTAGGTGTGGGTTTCCATAGATAGGGTAACTTCATGGTTGGTTCATGGTTTTCCAATCCAGGTATCCAAACCTTATAACTCATTAATGGGATATAAATTACCCTTTTCCCTTATTTCTTTTAACCTCTCTCCCTCCTTTACCCTCTGCACTAATGGTCAGTAGGGGGATGCTTAAGGTCGTATCCTCTTCTCTTAGGTATGGGGATATCTCATCCATATAATCATATGATAAATCATGGTATGGTGTGTTGGAAGAAAATATATTAGTCTTATATTCCACTTTTTTCTTTCCTTCTATATTCTCTCTATCTTCAATGATATCATTATGTGATCTAATTCTCCCTATATTCAAGTTTTTTTTTCAAATATTCTCATTTCCCCCATTAAATCTAGAATCAAATCCCAATAATGTATGATTTAATAATAATTTTATTTAGTTAGGTGGTCTAGTTGATATTTCCTAAAGTCTCATTCCATTATAATTAATTTTCATTGTGTTTTGGGTTGGTTTTACCTTTACTTTACCCCTAGATATTATTTTCCTTAAATAATTGTTTGTTTTGAATTTTAAACTTCTTATTAGACCATCTTATTATCAATTTAGGTCAAATATACAAACAACATCCACCATCAGGTGTTCCATGATTATTAATATTGGCCTATTAACAACTTAATAACCAAAACACCCATTGGTGTGTTGGTTTGACTTCCTCAAATGACTTAATTAATTTAAATGTTTCAATTGAAACCTTCTTTTAAACTTGAAATGTAATAATGTTTGGTAATATATTAAATTAATTAAAATGACATGATAAATAGTATCAAACCCTATATAATCCTTTTCATTATTGAGTGAAAGGTTTTAGACTTAAAATAAATACAGTTGATGAATTTATGTAATTAATTGGCATGGAATCTCCTGCTAACCCATTCCCCTTGTTACTGAAAGGGATACATCTTAAATAAATGTAAATGATGTATTGGAATGATACTTACATGTATAATACTATTTAATAAATAAAAGGTACAAACTATTAATAATATGGATATTTTTTATTTTTAAGAGTGATCAATCATGATCCAGCCATGTATTCCCAAGGGAATGCCTTAATTACTTAAAGGATGCCACCCCAATTCATTAGGATGGTTATTAAAGGAGTTGTCCACCTTAGAACTAGTTCAATGTCTTATATGTGAATTTCTTAGCATTTCCCTAATGATTCACTATATATCTCTATTCCAGATATTATAATTAATCAGATACACTTCTAAGATTCAGCTTAATTACTTCAATCATGTAACACCAAGGGTTACCTCCTTAGTCTCAAAATCATGCTTAGCCTGTGATAACATGATATGTGAATCCACAAATAGGGTTAAAACTTTTCATAGTTAATCAAAAGGATATATCTTATGTATTACACTTAAACCCATGTGGATGAACTTCATGAGTTACCACTGTGACTTAGTTCGACCCTATATAGACGTGGATTCCTTTGTTACACCTTGGATCCCTCCTTATCTTTATATTTATATCATAGGATGTTCCATCATAAAAATTTAAAACCTTGGAATAATATCCTTAAAAAGAATCTTTACAAATAAGTCATGTTTCCTCTCTAGTTTTTGTATATCTCTAAAGACAAACTTTCTTGTATTATTATATGTACATTATGTCATGTTCAAAGGATTTTTTGCATAGTCTGAAGCAGGTATGGTCTGACATGTGTCCTTGGGGAACCTGATTTGATTTAGTTATTTTTATATTTTTTATGCACTTCCTTACTCTTAATATATATCCACACTACGTTATGTTATACTCATAAATTGAAATGAATTATATTTCATTGGTGTTGGCATACTAAGTTTATCTAACATGCTTTTTAGGTCACTTTTGGTACTCAGACAGATTTCTCTTGATTGTAATTTAGCTCCTTGGATTGTGCTCTGTTCAATTTTTCATTTGTAGACTAACTGAACATGAGAACATGGGATTCGTGACTATGCATGTACCCTGCCTAACTACCCAATTTTGAGTCATTTTTTTCTTTTTCAATCAAGAAAAGTGTTTTTTTCTACCAATTGTATGTTTGTTTATTATACATTATAGAAAGTCCATTCCGGATTACATACTCATTATTTATTAATTGTTAGCTGTAAATATCTTTTCGCTTACTTTATTTATATTTATTCTAGATTCCTTATTACTGACTGAGATGGTATAGCCTTTACACTATCCACCATTAGACCCTCACTGCTAGTTGGAAGACTCTGGCATTTGGGGAGGAATGCTTGAGTCTATGTGGTTCATCAGATCAATCCATCATATTAGTGGATTCTAGGTTGGGATGCTAAAAATTAGTATGAAAGATTTTTTTTCCTTTCTTCTTATTATTTTCGGATGGTATAAAAGAGACTAAGGATGTTTCGACATATGGTAAATAGCTTGTGTTTGGGTTGGTTCAACCCATGCTTGAGGAAAAGATCAAGTTTCTAAGGGTGGGAGTATTGTTCATTCTGTTATATATTATAGTTAGTTATTATTTCACCATGGTTGATTTTTTTAAATCATAATGTTATGGATTTATGATTTATCAAATTTTTTCTCAGACTGTTATGTCAAGTGGTTGTTGTTACATGAATAATTATAGGAAAATAGAATTCACATGTCATGAATATTTCATTAAATATAGGTTGCATCGTTGATTTCTTTATGCATGAGTATTTGTATAAAATTACTAAGTAATTATTTATCATGATTTTATGTATAATATGATGTTTGATTTATTAGTATGCTTATTTTTGAGTCATGATTAGTTCATTTCCTATATTTACTTCCCTCCAATGGAATACCTAGTTATAGTTATGAAATATGTATGATTAAATAATGTTTTTTCATCCACCTAAATGGTGTTTCCTACATAGCTTTATGGTATAATTCTATTTAACCAACCGATTCAGATATTTTTGATCCATTACCAACATTTTCATGAGCTGAAACATTAATGTTTTTGATAAAATAGATGCTATATTTTTAATTTATAATTTTTATTATCACTTTATAAATTGAAAAATAATGACCCATATAGTTGAACCATCTAATATAGACTTGTTTTTTTAGAATCATATTAAGTAATCTTGTTTAAATTAAATGGTAAAAATGGTCTAATTAATAAAGTGTATGGGCCTTTATAAATTTGTGAATGGTGACATATGAAATTGAACAACTATATATGGATTGTTCTAATCTGAGTCCACAAATAAAAACTTGTTGGAAGTTACATCAATGCTCCTTCAGAACTATAAAGGTAGGTACCTTTATAACTTGGCAATGGTAGTTCATCTAACTGAACCATGATGCTTATATATAAGTGTTAAACTAAATATTTTATATAAAATGGTTGCCTTTATGAATGTTAGTACCTATTATTTGGGTACAATGACCTATATCACTATAATCTTAAATGCACAACTAGACCAAATTAGGTCAATTGGGACATGCGACTTATGAGATGAACCCACTAAGGATGTTTTAAAAAAATATTGAATAACATGATGGGACCCTAATATTTTCCCTTATTCATTTTATTTTATAGTACTTAAACCCCATGAGTGAATGTTATTACTAATGGAATTTTCATTTAAAGTGTTTCCATCCACTTATATGGTGTTAAATATAAATGTATGGTGGAATATTACTTAACTAGTTCCCTTAATTAATAAAATCCTTTTTATATGCTTTTTAGATTTATTATTATGAGGCGTTAGTAACTTGAAAATCCAATTTTAATTAAATATTTTTCCCCTATAGGAAAAAATTTCAATTTTATTTAATTGAACCATTTGTGAAAACTATATAATTAAGTAAATGGTAAAAGTAGAAATTATAAGAAGATTTTACTAAATTTTTTCTGATAAAATCTAAAAAAATTTCATTGAAATTTTTTTTATCAAAATTCGTAATTAACATCCCTTTATGATAGATTTTTAAATGTTGAAATAAATTAGTCTAAATGACTAAAAATGAAACCTTGTATTGGTGTTTATAGATTGAACCCTCTAGTAAGGGCTTGTCTTTGAATTTCTTTGAGCGGGAACATAATCGTTTCCCATTGGTCTCATTTGGCTTCTTCCCTGATGTTTCGAGAACCTAAGGAATATATGGTAAGTCCAAGGTATTTTTCATTATGACTCTAGATTATAATGTTATACCATATCGTAAATGTAGGGACTAGTCATTGGGTTATAACCCTTAGACATAATAAATTGGTAGAATTTTGAGCCAAGTTTTGAATCATGTTAGGTTTGGTCTATTTAACCCAGTTGAGTTGGGTAGAACTGTTAGCAGATGAAGTGACACCCTCAGGTAGATGGGTGGATGTCTGTTGAGTTGAACCACAAGGGGTAGTTTCCCTATTCATATTCCTTGGGAATGTTAGATGTTTTTCTTTTACATTAGCAATGTAAACATACAATGAGAACTTACATGTTTAAATTCTCAGTGATGATTAGGATTTGGTATCTGGTGTCTGGTATGTGATTCCATTACACCTATGATGATATATTCTCATCCTTATTGATCTATTTTTCTTTATTTTCATTAGTTTTAACTCTTCTATAAGAGTGTTTATAGGTGAATAGTATATTATATAACTGATTCCCATAAAAGGGATTTGATTTCACGATAGAGACCTTAGGGGAAGGTGGGATGCCTAAGGATACTTACTTTTGACTCAGATCCTTATATGTCAATGTCCTTTTTCTATTAAGGATAGAAAATAGAAAATATTGGTTCCTGATAGTGTTTTTCCTTATGAGGTAATATACCTTTTACACTCTTTTCTATACAGATGCAAGGTAGTTACTTGAATCTTTTGATTCAGGCATGGTGATGCCCTAACTTTTTAAAGACACCATGAGTGATTATTTGTAAAAACTAGATACTTTTGGTAGGATTATTTAGGTGCATGTCCTAGTTGAATAGTGATTCTAATGTTGATTCTTTCTTCTTGAAAACAATTTCATGAGGTAGGAGGTCATTTGAAAAATCATGGCTCATGTGAGATACCCAAATTTGAAGAGAATTTCCAAGGGAAACCATGTAATGTTCAAATACATACTTGTTGTATAGCATGGTTAGTTTGACTGTCCTGATGAAAAATTATTGGAAGTGTAAGTTGGGTTAATGAATTGGGGGTTATGGGATATACACCCACTACGTATGGTAATTTTATCATGTTCTTATTGTGTGATGAAACTTTTTAGAATTGAACATTGATGAGTGGTCAAGTAAGGGTTAAGGATCAACATTATCAAATGTGACTATTACTATCAAGGTGATAAAGATCTTTAGGTATTTGAATGTAAGTGATTTGGATGAAGGTTGAACAAGAATAGACTTGGGCACTCATCATCAAGAAACACAGTGCCAGACATTCAAAAATATAGGTTTTTCCTAGTTAATTCAAGCATGGATTATAGGTTGCTATAAATTCTTATCAATTAAATCTTAGTGTACTTCTAATTAAGAATTGATCGTGTCCCATATATTAACATCTCCCTGAGTATGATGAGAAAGCATCATCTATAAGTATAGATACCTTTTAATATAGCTTTTATGAGTGATTAAATGACTCATTGAGATTTATTCTCAAGGATCGATATTAATATAATATAATAGGGTGTAATACACCATTGGTTGTTGGATGGTGGTGAACCTCATTATGATTAATTTTTATCTTTCTCAATGATATTTTTTCTCTAAAAATTGGCACAGGTGATGGTTAATGTTTACCTTAATGCTCATGATAGGCAAGATCCTAGCAATTCCAGTTGTATGTCAAGTGAGGAAAGGGCATGGGCTATGGTGATTAATTACTATAAATTGATATGACGACAAGTAGGATCCTAATTTGGGTAGTAGGATTATGATCACTGGAGGTGACCCTTAGCGGAGAAAGGTTGTGGGACCTTGATACTGATCATGTAATGGTCCTTTTATCATTTTTATGTTGTCAAATAGATGAAGCAAGGTACAGATGGAATCCCTAGAAAATTATAGGTATGGTTTGATGATGTATTTGGGTGGAATCTAGGTGTGTCCATTAATACCATAGTACTTTATGATGACACATTGATGTTGGATCGAGATAGTGTTGTTGCTACTATTTTAGTATAAAGGTTTGAGGATGATATGTTTATATCAAGAGACACCATCAAATGTCGGGTACACTCTTTAATGAATGTAATCAGAACAATATATTTATTATTTTTGGAAAAGTCCTTTAAAAATGGTTCCATTGGCATATCATAAGTTTAAGATGATTTTTTTAAAATAGTTGACCAGAAATCATTATTCCTTTTGATACGTTTGGGGGGGAAATTGCATCGGGCACACCATCGAGATAAGATAGGTGTAGTTTAAGAGGTTTAATAGGGATATCATGGAAAAATGGCATGGATAGTTTATCTTGATTCACTATATTTTGTTTAATAAAATATAGATTGAATAAATAGGGTATTTTCCTCATGTTTAAATATGATAAATGTGCTACGAGTGTCACTAGTACTATCAAGATATGTTCAATAAGAAGTTATAATGGTGTCAGGACCAAGAAATGGAATTGGTCAAGGAAATTTAGAACCTATAGTGGGAATCACCATAGGATGGTTGACTATAGAGATTATGAAGTGATCATGTCTCCAATTATATGGTCTCAGGTAATCTATGTTCTTTTTTTGGTGGTAGATGTGAGTGTTGTCTCTAGTTCTAGGTAGTTTTGATGTTTTATGCTTAGGGTGGATCTGGGAAGTGTGTTAGCAATTAACAAATGCAACACAGCTATTAGATCTAAAATTAATGATACAAGTAGGTTGAGAAATAATTATTTTTTATCAAAGGCTTCTCAGGAATAAGATGTTTTAAGGTAGGCAGACTGTAAGATATCGTTTTTAAGATCTATTTTGGATTTCCAAAGTTTTGTGAAGTTTTCATTTTGTGGATGGGTCAATACTCAAATTGGGAATTATATTCGAATTGTGAGATTTTGATCACATAAATGTGATTTTTTTAGATGGGGATTGAGGAATGATAGTTTTCTTAGATGATTGGATGAGTTTCGAGAGCATCGGTCTCTGAATGCTTTCTTTCCATGAGAGATAGTCAAGGCTCAAGGGATGTTTTAAAACTATGTATCCAGCTTTTCTATAGGTTCATGGTTTGATGAAAATTTGAAAACCAATTATAAAATCATGTAGCCTAATCTTAGGAAGTTGGTGTGTCATATGATTTCTTCCATCTATGAGATAGGTGGTGCATGACCACGAGAGTGGTCTATAGAAAAATGTAGAGGATAATATAACAAATTGAGCAAAGTTTTTCTACTATGGGCTAAACATTCGAGGTATGGGTGTCCTTAGATAGTGAAACTGCATGGTTGTTTCTTGTTTTTCCAAACCATGTGTCCAAACCTTTCATCTCGTTAATGGGATGTAAATTACTATTTTCCCTAGTTGATTTTATCATCTCCTCCTCCCTTGTCCTCCTCACTCACTCATAGCAAGAGGGATACTTGATCTCCCTTAGTCCCCTCCTAGGAATGGGGATATCTACTCTATATGGTATCAAAATCAAGAACCTATTGGTGTATTAGAACCATATCAGTTATTCTTCAATTCTTGTTTTTTTTTCATTAATTTCCTTGAAATCTTATGTGTTATCTTCATGTGAGATAATTCTCTCTATTTTTAAGCAATTTGTCAAATATTTAAATTTTTATTATTATAGCTCAAATTAAAGCATGATAATGGATGAGTGGATAGTAATAAGCATGAGTTATCTTTTATCATTTCTTTTCCCAAATGTTTTTTTATTTATAAGAAATTTTCATTATATCACACATTAGTTTTACTCGGGCTTTTCCCTAGATCCTATTTTCCTTAAAATAATTGTTCATTATTAATTTTAAAGGCCCTATTCAACCCTATTATTATCAATGGATGTATTATATCTCAATGGGATCCAACCTCAGGTGATCCATGATTATTCTTATGGGTCACTTTATACCCTAATAAACTAAACATATAATAATGTGTTGGTTTGACTTTCTCAAATGATTTAATTAATTTAAATGGTTGAATTGAGACCTAATTTGAACCTTGGAAAATATAAATGTAAGGAAATGACATAAATTAATTGAAATGAAATTATAAATGATATAAATCCTTATATATACCTTTTTCATTATTGAGTGAAAATTAAGATACATGAATTAAATAAAGTGAATGAATTGATGTAATTAATTGTCATAACATCTGGTGTTGACCCTTGTCATTTTCTAATAAAAGGTTAACATCTTAAATAAATAAAAATATTACATTGGAATGATCCTTACACAGACAAGAGTATTTATTAAATTCAAGGTTCCTGCTATTATTATTATGGACCTTTCTTATTTATAAGAGTGTTCAGACATGAGCCAACTTTGGATTTATGAGGTAATTCCTTGAGCACTAAAAGGACGCCACCCTAATTCATTGGGCCAATTTCCACGTAAGATACTCACCATGGAACTTGGTCAATGTATTATATGTGAATGCCTCTATGTGTCCCTGAAAATTAATTGGATCTCACTATTTTAGATATTATAATACCTCGAATACACTCCTTTGATTCATATTGATGACCTCGGTCATGAAATGCTTGGGGATTCCTCCTTGGGATCCAAATCATGCTTAGACAAATATTATTTGGGATGTAACTCATTAGAAACTATTAGAAAATTTTATAATGGAATTAAAAGTATATATCATATGAATTACACACATACACTTATGACTAGACTATATGAGTTACTATTATGAGTTTTCTTGACCCTATGTGGGCAAGGATTCCTTGGCTACACCTTGGATCCCTCTTTATCGTTGTCTTTATATCATATATTGTACCTAAATAAAAATGTAAAAAAATTAATATGATCCTTAAGTTCATGAATGGACACTAATATATGGGTCCTCTATAGTGTGTGTGTATCTATATAGTAATTCTCCCTTCTCCTCTTATATATATAAGATGGCATGTTCAGAAACATTTTGGCTTAGGTCGAAGCATGTAGGGTCTTCTAGGTGTCCTTGGGGAAACTAATTCAACTTTTCTATTTTAATTTGTTTAATTCACTTAATTACTATTAATACATCTTCACATTTATTTATGTTATATTCATGGACTGGAATACATTAGAAATCGTTGGTGGTGGCCTACTTCATTTGTCTCGCACCTTGTTTGGGTCATCATTTTCACCCTAAATAGATACCTCCTGAATGAAGGTTATTACCTTGGACTATTCTTGATGTTTTATTCTTTTATAGAGTAGTACAAGACACGGTAGATTTGGAGTAGTAGGTGAGTATGAACTTAGGATTCCCACCAGAGTTACATTTTTTTATTATTAGTTATTCTAGCCATGTATTTTGTTCTACCTATGGTATATCTATTTTCATTATAGTGTAGTATGTTCATGCATGATTACTTATTCATTATTTATTGATTTTTATTTATGATTATCTTTCTCCTATATTTATTTTTATTCCTTCTACAATACCTATTATTAGTCTATATGTTATAGTCTCCCCACTATCCACCATTAGACCCTTGATACTAGTAGGAAGTCTCTGGCATACGAGGAGGTGCTCTTGAGGCCAAGTAGCCTACTGGCATGGGGTTTCATATAAGCGTTCTAGGGGTGGGGTGAGGCATTAACCAACTTCAACTAGACCCAATCCCAATATCATGCATGGATTTTCTAGTCTCTGATATAGTTATACAAACCATTCTCAAACCATGTAAAATTACACTGTAGTTAACATATCCATAATGTCACAGGGTTATTACTAACCATTAAAAAAAATTCCAATAAAATTTCTACCAAACCTCTAAAATATTGACCCCCCAAATCCCAAAAACCATTGGAACCTCAAGTGAGTCAAAAAATTCCTAAATAAAACATTGTTGACGCCTAGAGTGCCTCATAAGGGAATATCTCATCTTAATTAACAAATAACCACCACATGATTAGAAACCTTTTTAACCAACCCCTGGTCAGCTCATCCCCATTGATGGAATAAGAACTGATTGAAAGTATAAATTTTAAAATGAGGGATAATTTGATAAACTCTGGAAATCATATTAATATAAAACATGCACGCCTAATTAAATTAATGACCATAAACATGACATTTATTTTGAAAAATATTAGTGGTCTAATCCAGATAATAATTCATTAATTATCATTTCATAAGTCTATATTATATCATATAAAACATTTACTAATGATAATCACAATAAATCTCCATATACCATTATATTTAATATTATTCATCATGTTTGGAAAACTCAAATTCTGCCTTTAAAGGTCTTTATATCATTCTTCTCTTCACACAACACACATAAATAAATGTTTAATAAAAATTACCTATATTATAAGACTAATATAGATTTATATTGGAAAAAAATATTATTTTTAGTCATTTAGGTGTATACTACCCACATAAATTAATATAACTATCAATTTTAGGTTTTGTTAATTTGATTTTTAATAAATCCATTTATTCTACTTTGTAGCCACCTAAAAAATATATACACCACGCCACTAATAAATTTCTCAAATGAAATGTTATTTACAAAGGATGCATATGGTCATTGGTTAAAACTAGGGTTCCATTACCTGAATAATGGGTTCATTTGTTTCATGATAGATATTTATTACTCTTAAAATTTTTGGAACCACCCCAATTTAAATGATGATTTATTGATTCCAAAAACACTTTATACAATCGAATGAAAAATTTACATTACCTCTAATGTTAAATACTATATATTATGTTTTAAGTAACTAAACTAACTAATAGATCCATCAATTTGAAAATACATAAAACCATATTGAAATATAGAATCATTCATATCACTTTGGAAGCTATGATCTGTGTAATCTTTTACAATGAATTTTTACCCACCATCAATGATCGAATAAAAGTATTTTTTTTCTTGACTTCTTAAGTATGTTATTTTCCAAAATCAAGTAACTCCAACATGGTTTCGATTTACATGTACTAGTAATTCAAAAATTATAGAATACATTAGGTTGATCCTAAAAAATTGTGTGTGTGTGTGTGTGTGTATAAAGAATCAAATTGTATAAGTATAAGGAATTCCATTCATGGATTTTATATCTGACTAATTATATAGTAATTTATTCATCATAAGATTAATACCATGTAACACTAGTAAATACCCCTTCTTGTAATTATCCTTGTAAATTATTTTTATAACATTACCAATGAAAATCTTTTTAAGGTATCTTCATAGTCAATATCTAGAATTTTTTATACTCTTTTTCTAATAATGGATATTTATAGGTAAAAACTCTATTATCCATTTAGATTTCATATATAAACCCCACTTGAACCATATAGGTATTACCCCATCAAAATAATCTACCAAATTCGAAACATGGTTGGGGTATATAGATATATCTCAAATTTTATGTCCTATAACCATTACTCAAAAATAAAACACATAATGGAATCGTAGTTAGTCGTAAGTTTAATTTCTATAAATATTTCTTAATAATCATATTTTAAAGGAAATTTATATCTCCCATTTTCATAACAAAACATAAAAGTCCTTCAAAGTTCATGTATAACCTAATTCAATTAATTTTCCACAACCTCTTATTAATCCATATCACTTTTCATATTAAAAACTATTTATAAGTTTTATCCTCTAAAATCACCATGTTTAACATTACTACCATTAAATAATTGAGTGATATATCCCCTCTTAATTAAAATAATAGTATATTTTACAAAACCTTTCTATATAATAGGATTATATAAATAATATCTCTAATTTTCCTTGGGGTTTCCAATAAATAAGGATTTCTTCATTTGAGGAAATTTATCAAAGAAATCATATTTATGATTCATATAGTAAAATAATTTTATAAGACAAATTATAATGCATCTTAATCCATAACTAATATGTTTTCCTTATGATTACTATATTTACAATACAGTTTAGGAGGAAGGCAATAGTTCTTATAATATATTCTTATAATAATATGGGATGACCGCATTAACCCTTCATAAATTTAATAATTTCTTACAAGGTCTCGAACACAATATCAATTTTTTTCTTGTTGGTTAGTGTTTCAAAACTATTCCCAAATATCTAAAATAACTGTTAAATTATGGGCTTATTTATTCACCACCCAGATCAAATCAAAGCATCTAAATATTATTTTTGTAGTTTATTTTATTCTTAATTTAGAAAATAAATAAAATTTTCAAGGATTTAAATATTATGGCACATGAGAAACAAAAAAAATATACCTAATTTATTTATATTTTAAGTTTTTGAAGTACTTATTCCTACTAATTTTTTGTTAACTCGTTATTCCACAAAATTCAGTTTTTATTAAGATAAAATTTCCATTATCCCAGATAAGCATTCCATTAAAAGGTGGAATGGTGCTTTTTCGTAATCAAGTCCTTCATTTATCTAATTATTTATAATCAAAAAATTTCAAAAATACTCTTTTATAGTGTATTTAAATTCAATTATCATTTATATACCATAGGTGAAAATTCTAGTGGAAATTGTTGCTAAAATCAACTTCCATGACCTTATTATCTTGAATGTTATATTATAGGTTATATGTATCATTAGTGTCTAAAATATTAAACATAATTAAAATTTCATAAACCATTTCATTCAATTATATAGAACAACTCTTTTTCTTAATCATTAAATAAAATAAATTGTTTTCCAAACAATATATAGAAATAAAATTTCTATTTACGGTCAAAACATAGTTACAATTTTCCAACACATAAATGAATACACTATTAAAATATAGATCATATGTTCCATATTCTAATGAAATGAATCTTACCCATTTTATTACATATATATATGATTATTTTTTCATTAATTATCTCTTATTTATGATCTTTTTCACATCAGTACAATTGTGCGATACATACCTAGTTTCTGACACCCTAGAGTTGAAAATAATGAATTTTATTCCTACAATATTCACATTTATATGCTTATAATTATTCTTTTAAAGATCACTTATCAAATTATGGTCTAAATATATGTTTTTATAATTCCATCCTATTATAGCTCTAAAATTGATGTTTAGGATACATGTTAAATCTACAATAAGACAATTATCTTTGGTAAGTAAAAATTTTTATAACAATTTAATAATGAAATTGATTGAATATAATCCCACTGAAATGTTGACCACATACATAATATCAATTAGTGGGATAGGATTCATATATCAATAAATATAGATTCCTTTATTATATCTCTCAATATTTAGTTATTCCGGTAGACTATAATATCACATATGACCCATTGATATTAATGTGAAAATAATCATGACTAATTAATAATATAAATTATCCAAATTATAATATTTTGGGAATCTAATCCAATTAATGTAACCTAAAAATTTGTAACCCATAGATTATAATTGCGTATTTGCATATGCCCAACATGCCTTACACTAGATAATCTATAGTTATCCAACCATTGAATGAACTATGTATTTGGATTATTGAGGACATGACATACATTTAATATAGAAGGGATCTAAAATTTAGTATTTCAAGGGGTTTTATTAGTCTCACTATTTCCTTATACATATCATGCATATAATTTCATTATATAAAATACCAATATGTATAAATTATTTTAATAATTTAATTTTTCATATTATTCCTTCAACCATATTAATATATTACAAAAAAATATATATATATCACATTATAAAATTAATGAACGTGGTACTTAACTAAAAAAATAAAATTATACATAAAAATATCCAACTGTGTCTCAAGTATAATGTACATGGAACCCTTTCATATAATTTTTTATAAGTATACGAAAACAAAATCCATTGAACATAAATTGCAATGTAATTGTTATCCAACCCCCACCTTTCCATAATCGGTCCTATGAAATCAAGACAATGGTAAATCCAATGTAAACACTTTAAATCCCTAAATTAATACAATATAAATTCCTTACTTCCAATAAAATATTAACACTTAATACGTAAAAAAAACATTATGCTTTATTGTTTAATTTAAAACTGTATAAAAAATAATTTTCCAATATTACGTTGTACCTAGAATGTAATTATTATATACATAGTGTAGTAGTTATAATATATGGTTTAAAGTAATTAAATTTTAGAACACCAATATTCATAATATAATAAATTTAAATGACTGAAAAATAAATAGGTATTGTATAAGTAAATGAAAAACCAAAATATTTATCATTATATATTAAAACTTGTACATATTGATAAATATTATCAACCAAACATTTGACACATTCTAAATTCATTATGATTTGGTTTAGATTATTTCAGCCAATGTTGGAGAAGGTTTTAGAGAGTAATATTTTTAATAATAATAAAAATGATGAACCATGTCATAGTTTTATTTAAAACATAATTTCAAGTAAGGAATTACTAAATGATAAGTGGTGTTCAAAACAATTATATTTAATTTAACTTTTTTCTACGAATTTTATTATTCACGTATAATTTATAAAAACCATTCGCTATATTCAAAATTCCATAAATTATTTTATTAATTTATATAGAATAACTATATTTTTAATCTTGTATAAAAACTACTTGTCCAGAAATGAACTGTAAATTAAATTTATATTTGTGGTCTAAACCTAGTATCAATGTTCCATAAAAATAATTAATCCACTAAACAGGTGTAGATCATATATATATACTTTCAATGGCGCAAATCCTTCCCAGCTTTTAATATATAAATCTTTCACTTAATTTATGAATTATAACTTAATTTTGAATTTGTGAACATTATCAAAAATTTGTGTTTCATTATCATTATGAAACACCCATGCTTCATAATTAGATAAATTAATTTAATTAATATTTACAAAATTATTCTCAGAATTCTTATCCTTGATACCACATTCTAATTTTATGTACAAATCCATTAGAGTATAGTTCCCAACAAAATTAGAACTTCAAAATGATATTCAAGATGAATTAAATAATTTACAATAAGGCATAATTATTATTTGTGTGTCATAATTTAAAAAAAATAAGGGATTTTATTGAAAATAATCCGACTTAAATAATTACCCAATACATTTTATTTATTTGTGGGAGAATATTTACAATTCACAAAATATTGAGTCTCTTTAGAATTTATCTCAAAATTTACCTATTTTATTAAATTACCTTTTCAATTATATGGTTAGTTATATATACCTAGCCAACACAAATTAATTATATGAGGTATAATTACTAAATTCTATTGGGAATCTATCATATTCGGTTCTCCCAACAATGTGTAACCCAAAGTATCAATTGAATGTCGGAACCTAATTTTAATGGGTTCATCCATATAGAGCACATTTTCATGAAGAGTCAAATTAATTAGTATTAAAATGATGATATATATCATAAGAAGGACCAGAGCTAATCTAATATTGACCATTGAAGGATTATAGAATGAATTTTAATTTATTTTAATTAAACAAAACTAAAATATAGGGTTTTGAAAACATTTCAAGGTGCTATAAAAAATGGAAAAATTATATGGATTTTATGAAATTAAGTGGTTATTTAGAGAAATATAAAAAATTTGTTATTTTATATTTACTCAACATAATTTAATAATCATAAGTTTTAAACATTACATTTATATTTCTAGAATTTTTTGGTAGAGGGTAGTCGAGATCTTGATGCCTCTCTTTACTCTTTTGAATAGTGCACCTAGAACCAACCCTCGATGAAAAAATATCCATGTAAAGTTTTCTGTATTATTCCTAGAATGTGGGATTCCAAATCATACTTAGATCTCGATTATGTGTGTAGTAAAAGGGGATCTTGTATTGACCAATTGGAACAAAACAAGATTCTAAATTAAAATATCAATCCAATGGGTTATGTAATAAAGAAATTTTTATCCAATCATACCAAAACAAAATTCATTAAATATAGTATAATGTTAATATAAAAATAAAAATATATTTTATTGGGAAAATATTACACCAAACTAGAATATAAAAGGTACCAAAACTCGTTTTTTTAATTGTGTATCTCCCTTACAATGATTACTCATTGATTAACTCACCATAAAGAAGATGAGGAGTATAAAGTGCATCTCCTTCTTTGTTTCAGATCTCCAAATGAGTATTAGGAGATGAAAACCCAAAATGTGACTAGAAGAACCCTAAAAATTATCAAAATAGTAAAACCATTCCCCATAGTCAAACTTATAAATAAGGTTCCCAAGATTCCAATTTATACTCAATGTTTAAGGTGATTTTTGAACACTATTTTCATAACAAAAAAATTTGATTTTGATTTGAACTAGTAAACACCCTTATAGTGAAATTGAAAATTTATGAGAGTTTTTTGTCTTCTTGAATATCTCCAGGTAAAACTTGAAATCCATTGGTGTTGTATATTGTGATATTTTTTCAAAATACATTGTTACACTCTTAATATTAAGAAGTTTTATTTTTCTAAATATAACATTATTTGGTTATGTAGATAGATGAACTAGTAATTGGTATCTTTTAATGAGTCTTAAACATAGATATATGGATCCACCCACAATATTTAAATTGAATTGGATAGATATAATTTCAAAAATTAGAAAATTAGTGCAATGTGTTCCTAGGATTCCATGAAGTTTATCCAATTTTACTTTCACTACATATTCAGTTATCCCAGTCACCTCCACCTAAAATGTAAATAAGAAAAGAAGTTAAATTTATCATTTAAATTGAATTTATTATTAATTAAATGAATTAAATATAGAGTAAATATGATTCAAAAGTTGATAAATTATAATCCATAATTAATTAAATACATTGGTATAAGTGTGGAAATAAATAGTTAATTTATACAAAATAAAATCCCCACAACTAAAAACTTTCACACCTTAGAAAAAAATTAAAGGAAGTGAGTGATACTCTTCCAAGAATGTAAATCCCATTATTTAATCATACAAATAAATCCTGACAAGTTTGTTTGATAAACATTTCATTCTAATATTTCCACTTTTTATCTGATAAATATATTTATTTTTAAAAAATTTTGTATCGCCTTATTATTTAAACTAAAAATTCTATATACCCTTTATAATCATGTTTTCAAAACCACTTTCTTATGAAGTCCCAAAATACAAACCATTTTCATTTCGTACTTTATGTTTTTTTGTGTTATTTTTTAATATTTTCTTTTTTTACCATTATTTTAATTTTTTTCAAAAAAACACATTAATTATCAACTGTGGTTCAATCTAGTACAACAATGAAACTAATAATATAAGAAATGAAAATATGAAGCAACCATTATGGAATGTTGATTAATGTTTACCTAAATTATATATACTTTATATTAAATAAAAAACGTTTATGCATTATTATTGAGTGTGTTAATATGTAGACATATTAAATAGAATAATTAACCTATAAATTACTTATACAAATGGTATCTATATAAAAATGGTTTATATTGTTAAAAATGATCATATCAATAAAAAATAATGAATTATACTAAAATATCACATTAATTTTAAAATATTTCTAAAAATCACATGGCATTAGTGAAATAAATTTACCTAAAATGTTAAAACAACTTGAAATAAATAAATTTAGGAAACAATTTCAATAATTTCATGATTAAATGAACATTTAATATGAGTATTTTAGAATAAAAAAGAGATAAAAATAAAATGAATAATAAAAAACATAAAAAATTCATGCAATAAAAAAATAGATAAAATAATAAAGATGAAAAAATTCATAACTAACACATGGTAATTAAATAAAAGTTTTAAAGTAAGGATATAAATCAATGGGTGTAACTAATAGAAGAATCATTTAAGGTTTAGTTCTACTATTGGAAACATTGAAAGGGTTTAGTGGAAGTGATTTAGTCACAAATCATTAATGGTGTATGTTTGTTGTGTATATATATTTTTAATTTACATAACATGAATAGGATAGAAATTAAAGATAGTATATACGAAAACCTTGTGGGATTAAATCGTACTTAGGTGAAAATTCATCCATATATAGTAAAAGATGACCTTATACCCAATATGGAACTGATGATATAGGATCAATCATCCATGGGAACCCTTAGTTTATTCATTATTTATTCTTGACTTATCATATAAATCTATTAATTTTTATTCTAACTCCTAAATATATAATTTAGTTTGAGAATATACACACAAAAATTTAGAATTGAATTTTTGTAATACCTCAATAGGCTTGATTCTCTATATGAATAGTGTAATGTCTGGGTTTCAGGTGTCGCCCAAAGGTTCCTTATAACCGTTTGGTCACATGGCCTCAAGCGCATTTCCCCGAATGCCAGAGGATTCCAACTGGTAGTGAGGGCCTCGGGTTTGATAGTGGGAAAACTATGCCCTCATAGGCATAGTAACATGGTGTAATCAAACAGTAAACAATAGAGGAAGCAGTAATACCATACAACAGAAGTAAACCGCGGAAGACTGATAGTAATAACAACTGCATCATATATATAAACAATCGATGCATGTCACATGTATCTATGAATGAATACAAACAAGTCACAATTCTAGAAATACAATATTGAGACCCAAGTACAGAGAATGGTGACCTCGAATATCATCCCAAGCCTCAGCTAGGTCCCATTATCTCCAGCTCCAACAACAATAAATTACCTGATGAATAAGGATGAGAACTTCTATCTATACATGCAACCACATAATCTATTTGGGTCCAAAAGCATGACCCAAACAGGGTGTGATATGAATCCCAGTAGGAAACCACCAAAAGATTTGTGCCTAATAGTTAGTGAATATATATATCAGGCAATATGTAAATAATCAATAAACAAAGAAGTACTCAAAAGCAAACAATCCTATAGTATTCAATTATATTTTTTTACATTTAATATTTATTCAAACCGTTGAATAATGAAACCTTGGGATCAAGCCTAATATTTTTATCCCTCTATATAATATAAAATATAGACATCTCAAAATACCATATAACCAATCAAGAAAGACTGAGTCCAATCTTGTGCTTTGTCTTGGCAAACTCATCACAATCATTCAAACATTCGAAATCCACCCTCTGGGAAGTTCTCATAGTCTAACCCTTCTGGTTTAGCATATCATCATTTCAATTTCAAATGACCACTAGGGTATCTATCATGTTCAATACCACATTGGTCTCTATAGAAAAAATAAAATCATAATGACCCCTAGCAGCTTTCACAATTAATGCCCTATGGTCCAATATTTATTTAATAATGACCCACTAGGTAGCTCTCATGGTCTAACCCCTCTAGTATATGACCCCATTCCAGATCCCATATTCAATTCCTCTGGTCCTTTATAACAACAATTATACAAAATGACTCTACCTCAAAAAGATTTTACAGTCAATCCCCCTTTTATATGCTTTCATAATACAAATCACATGCATTTCAATATAACCAATAACTCCATCTTAACAACAATAGGCATGGAAAACAAACAATCCTAACATGATTTCTAGACCCAACATCCAAAACCAAGAAAATATGGGAAACACATTCATAAAAAAGTTAATAATCCTTACTCATAATCAATAACCCTTTCTCAAACAAACAAACCACAGCGGGCATTAAATATAGTTAAATTCCAAAATATGCAATACTCTAAACATGGGAATTCATTAATTTAATCATATATAATCCAAATACTATCAAATAAAGGTATAAAAACTTACCTCTATGTTGTATGATGAACACTCTTGAACATCAGCCCTAGAATCATCCTAGAATAACATAGATCTTTGAAAAGAGTAAAAATGATCAACCCTTGGTAACTCAAGAGAGAGGTTAAATTAGGAAGAGGGGCTCTAGGGAAAAAGATAACTCACTGATGGGAATCTAACGCACTTGGCGGTGTCTCAATCAGAGATCATATGGAAGAACAGGAAGAGCTCAAAGATTTTTGGTTGTACGTCACTTTCTTGTACAAGGAATAGGAATAAGAAGATACTTCTAGATATTAGACGTGGCCCCGGTCCAATTAATCAATTAAAAAAGAAAAGTACATTTTGTGTTCATTTAATGTAAATATCATGTACTAGCCTCAAATGGCCCCCTCTTTATGTGGTCATCTAGGTCACCCACACGGACACATACTGACCGTTACAAGGCCAGTACCTAACTTCCTGCAGCAACCAGATACAAAGAATGTACCCAAGAGTACATGGCATGTACTTATAAAATTTTCAATTCCTCCTTTTTCCTCAAAAGCAACTCAAAATAAAGATCCATACTTGAAAATAATATTTGGTTTCAAACTAATAGTGTGGTGAAAAATTATTCCAAATATAAGTTGATAAGGTGATGTGTAAATGGGTTTTATAAAATCAATATGGTAAGCCCACAATGAATCATTAAGTCTAGGACATAAATATTTTCTATTGGGTTAGAATTTTTTTAAGAATTTTTTTCTCTTATCAATTAGGCACTTTGATATTTCCATTGGATTGGGTTTGATAAGCTATGGAAACTCAATAGCTGAGCCATAGTGATGTGAATGTGGTCCATTGTGTGGTTTTATAAATAATAACCCTAAACACTAAAGAATATTGGGTTCTCAAAAATTATATAACTGTCATTGGATCATCAATACTTGTGGATTATTATTATACCCATTTAGACACATACTATACTTCCATAAGAAATACTATGTTTCCAAATGAATTATGGAATATCTAATAAATTAAATTCCCTAAATTTCGAGAAATTCATGAAAATGTAAGGGTTTTTTAGAATTTAAAATATTTTGTATATAAACCAAGTCCTAGGAAAACCAGAATATGATCTATAAATATCATGTTCATACCAAAATTATTTTGGATTAAATATCCCAAAATCAAATAACTCATGAGAAATATGTTGGGGGATAATGTGGCCCCTGCATGGAATAGTGTGAAAGAACCAGAGTATGGAATAAAACTCACTATCATGAAAAATGCCTTAGGATTTTGTCACTGCATGTGCACCAAAGTTATGGGTCATCTTAGATAGAACAAAAAAGATTCATGATTATGAAATTAAACTTGGTTTTTATTGGAATTAATATAAATGAAATATGTTTCCAAATAATTTATAATTCCATATTACTATGGAATAACATCTGGAACCTAATATAATTACTCATTAGGTAGTGTTTGAATTTTGGAAATTCACCATAAGGAGTCAATATCAAAACAAGGAAGGATCCCATTGATATTTTAATCCACCAAATTCTTTATTCCATTTTAATATTTAATTTCTAAATTTAATACCAAAAGGAGGAGATTCCAATGAATTAAACATAGCTTAGATTCTGGCTTCTTATGGAGATGTTTTTGGGCTCTATGATCTGTATAAATAATAACTTTTAACTCTAAAATTTATGCCATAAATTTATCCAAATGAAACAAAATAGTAAGAAATTGTGTATAAAAAAGGATCTCTTAAAGGAAATTTATTTAAAAACCAATTTCTAAACCATTTCAAAATAGTTGTTTGTCAAATAATTTTTTAAGAGCTTTAATGAAACAAGAGGAAAATAGAATGTTTAAAAATTTTATAAAAGATATAGAGAGATAAATATCCATTTTTTAAAAAATATATGAAAAGGAATAAAATTGAAATAAAAATAATCATTTCATAAATATGAAACATGGTATAGGACGTAGGTCATTTATAGTAAAAGGTAACTTTATATCAATGTATCACTCATGATCTAATCGATTCAAATCCAATGTATGTGTAACCACTAAGTAGAACAAGTTGTCTCCCAGTGGCGTGCTAAAATTTTTCCATGATACTATATCCATGGAAATAAAGGAGTATGCATCATCCTAATAGTGTACCATAGAAGGAGGTAATGTCTTTTCCAAGAGGGATTTTCTTTTCTTCCATGACGCCACATCCAACTCACCCACAAAAGAGTTCATGTCATGGATTGGTATTGTAGTTTCATCTGTCCATGACACCATAACCTTGATTTTGGAATAATCCAAATAGAAACACAGACTTGATTAACCCCTTAGATATCTAACTTCCTAGGTGCTTTACTCATTTAAAAATTGTCACATTTAATTTAAAAATATAAAGGGGACAATTATCAATCTATAAAAACCTTTCACTTATTGAAATTAATATATTCTCATTTTGAAGCATTTCAATCCTAAAATCATAGAGAAAACATTTAAAATAGCCACGATACATATGATAAATTACTAGAACATCCATAACATGGATTTAATAAATTTAAATATCATTTATAAAATATAACAACAAATGTAGATTATGCCAACCTAGACTTTATAATTCGTTTAATAATTCACTTAAAACTTGTTTAGAAATCAATATTGAGGATCCCAATTAAAACCTTAAGGTTTACTTAATTTTTATACCCATATGCATCTTCACATATATGTATTTCTCTTATTTCACAAAATCACCTATTATCATGTGAATTGGTATATATATTTTCTATATGCAGACCTATGTATATGAACATAAACACAAAATAAATTTACAACCCTCGCACTTTTATAAAAAATAATTTTTAAAATGATTTATTATTTCTTTTCACTTCATGTATTATATGAAATACCAAGTATGATTAAGATCCAAATGAACATACTCTTTTAAAACAAAAACATACTTTAAAATTATAAAACACATGATTAAATACCATTCATGAATTTTTTTAGACACATAACATTTTAAACAGTTTTAAAACTAATTTAAAACAAAAACTTTAAATGATAAAGTCTATTAAATTCAATGGAAACCATGAAATATTTTTTTTCTTTTCAAAATGAATTATTAACACTTTTAATATTAGTAATAATCATATTAAACATGACTAAAAAGGTTATGTAATAAATGTTCTTGAATATAAAGACTAAAACAAATGGAAACCTACTTGTAGCTTTATACCTTTAATAATTAGAGCCCAAAACAACCCAACAAGGTCTAAAGAGGATCATAAGACATAGAATAATCCTAAGAAATAAAAATACCTAATTAAAATAGAGTCATATAAAAAATTAACTGAAATCCTCTTCTAAGGTTTCTATTAACATGTGAATTGTGAGAGAGAAATTGAATAAGAGAGAACCAAAAAACAGATGGAGATGTAAGAAAATAAATGCTAACCTCATAAGATATCAAAACAAAATGGAGGAAAATTCGGTAAAAATGGTATGCTAATAGAAGGGGGTCACATGCCTCAACCTCCTGTTGGTTAATTGATAAGAATATATATATATATATATATATATATTGAGGTCTTACCTAAATTTAGGGTGAAATAAGGGGAAATGATATACATGAATTTTTTAAAGTACATAAATTGGGAATAGTTTGGAAGCATAGTTTTCCAAACCATTACCCAAAAATAGTGGCATTATTAGAGGGTCCAGATCACCCCGCATGAGGGGGAGACATTGTCAGATAAACCATACACCAACCAGGAAATTTGTCTCAATTAAATAATGAATTCTCATGCATGTATTCCTTATATTTTCCACTTTGTTCCAACCATGCACCATTGTGTAGAATTAGAAAATATTAAATGTTAAACCATTTCAACTTGGAATTTGTTTAAAAGATCAAAACTTATTAAATAAATAAATGAAAGAGGAAAAATTAAGGCCAATGTGTGATAAAAATCCCCCATAATTATTTTTTCTCTCACAAATAATTGGATTAAATGGTATAAAATATAAGGAATGGAGTCCAAATCCCTCACTAAGGACACAGTCTAAGAAATATGAGGAGTGAATCAACATTCTACTGATAAATAATGATATCATTCTTAATAGATAAGTAGTACATACTATAATCTTCCAAAAGACTCATCAAAAATATTTCTGAACAAATCTAAAGAAATAAAAGGAATCTAAAATAAAATGAAATATTCAATCTGTAAAATACCATCTCAAAAGCTAATGGATTCCAAAAATTGAAAGGGGTGTGATGGAAAAAAAATAAAAAAATATTGGTCCTTATGTCCCAAGAAACATCCCAACTTATAATATAAGACAAAAAATCATTAATAATCCTCTATGAAAAAGTTTTTGGGTAAAAATCATAAGAAAAAATGCACAAAATTTTTCAAAGAAGAGTAGTTCTTCACAAATGAACCAAATACGGTGCTCTCCCCACTATAAAGACTATGTTATCATCAACATCAATAGAACTGGAAAACATTCCAATCAGGATACAACAACCAAAAATTCTATGAATAAAGGGATTATAACTGAAAGGGTCTATTTAAGGGATATCTATAATTTTCAAATAATCAATCGGACTATTTTCCAATCTATAATATGATACTCCAAAAATAAAAGGCTCTCAAAATAGCCCAAATATCATTTAGGAATAAAATATTCCAAAACATAAAAGAATTAGAATCAATATATACGAGTCCAAAACACTAGATCATTCAGGTGGTTTATCCTCAATATAGAGGACCTTTTCCAAGACTATAGGAGTAGTGTCACTAATAAACCCTAGATAGACCATAAAAATAAAACCCACTACCATATCCCCAATAATAACATCTTCAAATTGAACTAATTAAAATGGAAACACTTCAAAAAATGTTCTAGATGAAGGACTCTATCAAAAAATAATTACCCAATGACTCCTTGAATATAAAATGTAGAAGGAACCCACTCATCAAAAGAAAAATGGAAACTCACTATTAAATATCACCAAGGACATCAACAAAATGAACCATACTTCCAAAACACAAGATATGTGACTTAAAGACATCATATTACATGGACATTCCACAATCCACCAAAACCTTTCAAATGGTGATCCAATGGAAAAAATGGAAATCCCAAGAAAACAAATCAAAAACACAATCACTTATAAAAATAAATCACCACACAAAATAAAATCCAAATTGAAACACCAAAAACAAAATTTAAAATCTCTTTCAAATTTATTCCAAGCCCGTGATATTTCCCCTTTAAAGAATAAGAAGATTGAAAAAAGTAATTTCCTCATTTATAATACCAAAAAAATTCCTTTCAATTAATCTTACAATGTTCCATTATTAATTTCAAATCTCACTTTACCCTTTAAAACTAAATAATCAAGATAATATCTTAGTTTAAATTTCATAAACTCTACATTTCACTTGAATCGATTTTAAATTCCAAAAATTAATTTTTAAAACCCTTATAGAATATAAATTTTTGAACCCTACATTAAACTATTTTAGAAAAAATTATCCACTAGTTTAAAATTAAAAATTTAACTTTTCAACCTAAATCATTAATGTCTATATTTTAACATTTTAGTTTTCTAAATATCAAAACATCAATTCTAAATCAGATTCTTAAAATAATTTTTTACCAATTTCTAAAAAACTAATTATTTATCTTCTAAAAACTAGGGCACACCATCCAAAACATAATAAGTAAAAATAGACATTATCAAATATCACCCTAGAGGAACTAGTGGTTTTATATGACTTGGTCAAATAGTTTAGTGGACCACATGAAAAGAATGAGAATAGCACTAAAAGTAATATTAGTCAATGAACTCAGGATCCACATGTATCACTAAGTAGTGATATCACACCACAAACCATTGGTTTACTCTCATTTTCATCTATCAATCATGTAGATCTATAACAAATAATCAAATTAAAACTTAGATTCAAAACTGAAACCCCAAAATCCCATGGTAACTCAAGCCTTTTCATGAGAGGTGATCATCAGGAACATACCCATGGCCTACCTTTTGATACATGATGATCCTAATCCAATATACCTAACATCCAAAAATATAAAAGAGTGCTCTGAAATATAGGACAACTCAAGAATATAGGGCTCTAATGTCATTTTTCATTAACCAACCCATGTCATCCATTAGTCTGATGCCTATGTTGTCCTGCAAGACACCTGAAGAAAATTCTTGATTTTCTCGGCTGAGAACAAGTTCATGTATATATATAAAACACTTCCTAGGAATAGTTTTTCATCATAAATAATTTAAATAAACAATAGAAAAAATGGGAATGATAACTATTTTCATTAGATGTCCTTACACCAACAAAAAAAATAGATACAATATATAAAGAAAAGTAATTAAATCAATTTTAAATAATAAAAATATTTAAATAAAAATAATCTTTCAGCTAACCCAAAACTCCCCCACCTTTATAAATGACTGACACCATATTTATCTCCTCTAAACTCTGCATATATAATTGATCTTCAATAAAATAAATGAAATAAGTTATGTTCATACATAGATACAGCAATAAAGAAAACTAAAAAAAATATTTACAAAACTCAATGTGACACCAGGAGTCACAACCAAACTGAAAACTATTCAATGCTCGATGATTAAAAATAAATTATACAAAAACTAAAGCAAAAAATGAAAAATATAGGCATGATAATAAGATCAATAGGAATGTTAGTGGAGATCAAACATGAAGTGAATTATTCAAATAAATTATTATTTTTATGATTTTTTTATAATAGATTAATAAAATTTGTTCTCATTTCATTATATATAAAATCCAATATAATGATCATCTAATATTTAAAAACTTCCCTTTCCTTTTATTTAAATTAAAATAATCCAGGGAAAACATTTTTCAGCCTACACTGCTTATTATAAAAACCTTTTGAAAACCACTTCATAAAAAAATTGAAACATTCATTTCTCCAAGAATTTTTAAAACACATTAAATAATTTATAGGAAAACCATACATTTTAATAGTTTATAAGAGAGATATAGAGAGATAAATGTTCATACATTAACAAATTTCTAAAAATAGAATTTCCATAAAAATAATCCTTTTATAAATATACATAATGGTAAAACCCTTAGGATATATAATGTTAATTATACCTATATTTCCTTATATTAATTGTGATACAATTAATAAAAATAATATATGTGTGCAACTATTAAGAAGAACATTTCAAGACCTAATGGCTTGGTGACATCAATCAATGGCACCACATCAATAATCACTAAGGATTACATGCCTTGGCCTAGTGATGCACCTCTAAGGATTTCATGACTTGGACAAGCTATAAGGTGTCAACCACTCAAAAAATAACATCTAATTCACCCACTAAGGAGTGCTTTTCAAGAACTACCAATGTGTTTTCACCCATCTATTACCCCATGGCCTTTATCTAGTTTTGTTAATGTTGAATAATCTAAATATATATAATAACTAGAATTATCCCTTAGATATCCAGCATCCCGTGTTCTTTACCCATTTAAAAGTTTCAAATTTCATTTAAAACAAATGTAGGGTCCTTTCATCAATCCATC
This sequence comes from Viscum album, assembly GCA_963277665.1. Taxonomy (NCBI): domain Eukaryota; kingdom Viridiplantae; phylum Streptophyta; class Magnoliopsida; order Santalales; family Viscaceae; genus Viscum; species Viscum album. The sequence continues at coordinate 1,900,734,648 of OY728145.1, forward strand.
AAACCATTTCACATATAAAAATCAGTATATTTTCCTTTTGCTCAATTTCTGTTCTCAAATCAAGGAGAAAATATTTAAAATATCCAAGATACATATAATAAATCACTAAAACTTTCATAACATGGATTTAACAAATCTAAACATCCTTTTAATATAAAATAATAAATGATGATCATAAAAAACCTATCATTTTCCATTTATTTTACAAATACCTTAAAAACCCATTTGAAAATCAATATTAAGTATCACATTTTAAAACCCAGGGTTTCCTTTATCTTTATGCTCGTATTAATATGTATATATATATATATTTCTCTCTTTCCAAAATTCACATATCCTCTTAGAATTTATATATATACATATATATATACACACCTATGTATTTGATCATAACCACCAGAGATATTTACTACCCTATAAATTTTATTAAAAATAATTTTAAAACATTTTATCATTTCTTGGCATTTCAATTATTACATACAATGTCAATTTAAAGTAAGAACCAATTTAAATGCACATTAAAACCCAAAAAATTAATCAAAAAACACATAAGTAATATTCAATTGGGAATTTGACTACACATTTGGTGTTCAAGTTAATTGTTAAAAAAATTAAATCAAATAATTTTAAATGGAAAGTCCATTAAATTTAAATGAAAGGAACTAAAACTTTATTTCCTTTTCAATATGATTTATAAAAACATTTAATATTGGAAATATGCATCTAAAAAATGCACAAAAATGGAAAGAAGTAAAGGTTACATAATTTAAAATTTAAAAAAAAGGGGAAACCAATATAGAAATCGATACCTTTGATAACTAAACCCTTAATTCATCACAAAAAGTTCTAAGTAGGCTCACAAGACAAATAGTAATCCTATGAATGAAATTGTACTTATTAAAATAGATCAATGGAAAAAAGTGACTAAAACCACCTTCTATGGTTCAGCCTCACATGCACACATTGAGAGAGAAAGGGAAAAGGGCGGAAACTAAAATGAAGATAGATATATAGAGAAGAAATGATGACCTGAGAAGACCAAACACAAAAGTGAATGAGAAATCAGTGAAGAGAGGAGTCTAGTAGGGGACTTGGATCAATTTAGTGGAAAAAATAAGGGTAAAAGGGGAAAACATCCATTTTCATAAAGGATTTTTTAATTTTCATGGTTTTCATACATGGTTAGAAAAATGTTCCACCAACCATGTGGGCCTTGTTGGAGGTTCTAGATCACCCTACACAGGCAGGGTGAGTTATCAGATGAACCATAAACTGACTTTGTAATTTAAATATATTAATTAATTGACTTACCCACATGGATACTTCTTGGGTTCCACTAACTATGATCTTTCCATGTGTATATTTTGAAAACATAAAAAACTAAAAATATAACAAAGTTTAACCTAGAATTCATTAATGGGATAAAAAATGACTAATTAAATAAATAAAATTGTATAATTAATGGTCAGTATGTGATATATGTCATCCCCATAAATGAAATGTCTAAGTGTTATCCTTTTTTATAAAATGAAATGGTATTTTCAATAATTTAATACATGATTATTTTCAATAAGGTGACTAAGTACAACACTTACACTATTCAATCACAAATTTAAGTAGAATCTATAGAAAGTAAATTCATACCTGAATACTTTAATGAAATTCTCTATATAATATAAAAACATAGAAACCATGCATCACTGGAAAGTAATTGAAGCATTTAATAGAAAAAATGGAATCCTCATATATGAAAATTATCCAAAGGTAAAATTGAATGTTTTCATTTCCTAGTCCTCAAGGGTAATACAAATATGGATATACCCAAAATACCAATCAAGGAAGTATAAGTGGTACTTTCCAACTAATCTCTCTAGATTCAAATCAATGCACAATAATGGTAAATGGTCCTTCTTAGTTTACTAGCTTAGTCATCAATATTTTATACATACATGTCAATTATTCTTCACATAGGTTGGAAGCAATTCATTAGTTTCATTTTTTTATTTCGATTAGTATAGTTTTCCTAGGAACTTATTTCATGAGATAGATGAATTGTTTATTATAGATAGGTAAAATTATTATAGTATCAAATACATTAGTTATGTCCTTCTTAAAAATATCAAGGATGTTTTAGTTAAGTCGGTGTTGTTACTACCTCACCAAGTAGGACTCATTGTATAATGATATGTGATTCCTAAAAATTTATGGGATAATACTAGTAATTTCAATAAGTATACATATCAATTCTTATTTATACTCTCTCAAATCAATGCGTAATCATAATTAATGTATTGGATGGATTGAACTTAGAATGATAATAGGAAATTTTTTCCTATTATTAATATATAAATATTATTAATTTTCACTTATTAGTTACAGTTCATATTCTCTAGGATTTCTGTTTGATGATAGGTAATAAGTGAGGGTCCATTAAATCGCCTAGTTTTTAAATGGTAACATACCTAGATGAGGTGTCATATTTTACCACATAATAAGAACCATCAGTGGTCATTGTGTCCCAAGTGGACACTAAATCACTAATCAATAAAGATACATGGAATTTTTATATAATATTACAACATTAAACACGTGTATTATTACCTATAATTCCTATTAATGATGAAAACTAAGAAATTGGATCATGGAAAATAAGATATTTTTCTGTGTATAAATGGAGTGCATCAAAAAAATTAATTGATTGAGTGGAATGTAATTCTAAGAGGCACTTTAGGGAAACATAGATTTTAAAATGGAGAATGAAATTACTTAAATCCATAAATAATATACCATTATTTATAATAAATATAGTCTTGGTAGCTTTCAAGATAATTCTCTCTAATATAATTGGTATATTTCCATTCAACCTAAAATATTTTATTTTTTCTCATAAAAATTATTAGGAAAAATAATGTTTTTAACCCTCATAAGAACATACTCTAAAACACTAGTAAGGTATGTGGTAATATAATTTTCTAGTTGAACAAATATTCCAGTAAGCATCAGATCCCCTTCCTATAATGAAGAGAAAATAGAGTGAGGAATCACATTTATTGAAGCAACAAAATAAATCTTGGAATCGAAAATGTAATACTTCCCTGTGATACATGGAATCAAGAATGGTATTGAATCCTTAATTTTTATAATAATTGATGGATGTATCAATGGAAATGAATTCCTCTTTAATATCACCTATTAATCTACAAAAATTTATCATTGTTTCTTACAAAACACCTTTTGGAACTCAGCATAACATAAAATTTTATTTATAGTATCAATCAAGGGAATGCTAACATGTAATATTTTAAATTTTTTTATATTTTATTCTTGTGTTAATATTTTTTTGGATTTTATAATTTTTTGTACCTTTGGGTAAATGAAAGTTGGATAGTTGGGTCAAGTATCACATCAAATGAAACTCTCTTTATTTTGGTGATATTTCTCTTTAGACAAGGCTTGTCAACTTATATATTTTTAGGTATGGTTGGAATAGTGGTTACTACAGCATGTAAAAACTAATATAGTGATTATTTGGATTAGAAGTTTCATACCACTTCTAAGGTTGATACCACTTATATTTACCTTATCCCTTAGGTTTACTGAATGCTGAGAAGAATGTTTACCCAGCCCTTAACTTGGATTTCCCACCACCGAGATGGTGAGTAATCCTAATTGAGTTTTTAATTATTTTTGTGGTATTAGGTGTTATTTGATGGAATTTATGGTCATTTTTATACATGGTTTTGGTATTATCAGTTAATATTGGGTTTTATATGGGGTTTTGCAAAGTCCTTTCTGTCGATTGAGTATTTTTCAGTGACGGTGGAGGATGACTACCCTAGCCTAAGTGGTTCCATTACTATTTATGTTAGTTGGAATACCCCATTCCATATATTATTTTATATATTTTAATCCAATTATTTATAGATATTATGGTTCTCACTTAATGGGTAAATGGGATGGATATTTTGGGGATATTGCCTCATAATTCTCAGAATGTCCTCTTGGTTGATGGAATTTTTCAGAATATTGGTTGTTCATGGAACAGACATTTTAATAAATTAGAGGATGATATTGGGATATCCTATGTAAAATAGAAATATATTGGATTATGGTGAATACCTCCTCAAAATTTTATTCCACCTTCTTCATAAAATTGTAATTCTACACATCCTAGAATCCTCTTATGAGTGAACTAGATTGCAAACTAAGAAGGTTTATTTTTTACACCATGTTTGTAATGATGGTCCCTTCAGCAGGTAGAGTCTAGTGCATTAGAGAACCACCCACAAATACATTAATCATATTATGATCAATATATATTATATCCTTGTTGAGATATTTGATTAGTATTTTATCATTTATTTGATGTTGATGATAGCTTCCATATAACCTTTTAAATTGTTCTCAGTATTTAGATAATGTTTTCCTGTGTCATTATATTATTCCACATATTTTTTATCTTATATTTTTAAATCATGAGGTTAGAAAAAAAAATTAAGAAAAAGGTGGCCTATGTATTCCCATTCCCTAAATGATGTTTTTATATATTATAACCAATCTTTTATAGAGTTTTATAATAGGAATAAAAAAGAACAATGTTTTCTTGTTTTTTAAAAAATCCCATAATGATCAATTTTTATCACATGGTGTGGAATTCCATTAAATTATTAAGTGGTTATTCTATAGTATTCACAACGAAAATGAAAATAAGTGAATAAAATGGAATTTATTTCAAAATTAGTATCTTTACCAGGTAACTATATGTAATCTCTTTATTATTCAATGATATCTGATGTAAATTCTTTTTAAATTCTAGTTATCTTTATCCATTCTATAAAAACTAAATTCAGGTTCAGTTTTATTTATAGATGTAAAAGGGTTTATATGGTTATTGATGAGATGTGTATCCTCTTTCAAAGAGTGAGGTTGTGTGTTTTAGTGTCAATAATGTAGGATACCCTCTAGTTTGGGTTCAAAGGGATATATTTTTCTCTGAGTATAATGTGTCATGAAAAGAACCAACACATAAAAGAAAATTAAAACAAAAGTAGATATATAAAAATAAAAGATAAAAATATAAACATATATCTACACAATACTTAAAGATCATATAAAAACACCCACTAAACAATAGTTATCCTTAACAATGATGACAATATTTAAAAACATTGTAATGACACATCAAATTAATTAGGTTTTAAATGAGGATATATATCATAGGTATGACCCTAGGTTGTCTCTCAAAGATAATTTAAGATAAAAAGTGTTAATTTTTAATAACTTTAGTAAAACAACACTAAAAGATGGATTTTTGAAAATGTTTCAGTGTATAATAAACAATGAAAATAACTTATGGATTTTATGAAATGAAGTGGTATTTAATGGAAATATAATAAGATAATAATTTTAAGTTTACTACACATAATGGAAAGTTCATTGTTCTAAAAATTACAATTAGTTTAATGAAATTCTTTGGTATAGGGTAACAATGATCTTGATTCCCCTCTTTACCCTTTAGAATAGTGAACTTATAACCAATACTTTACACAAAAATTTCTTTGTCGAGGTTTATATATTATAAATTGAATGATGGATTCCAAATCAGATTATGATCTCAAGTATGGATAAGAGTAAAAAGACCCTTGTGGTGACCAATAAAAATAATAAATAATTCCCACTTAAAATCTCAATCTAATTAGTTATGGAATAATAATTATTTTATAAAACCATAAAAAAATAATTCCTTCAAAGTAAAAACTTTGTTAGATACAACGAAAATAAATTTTTTCAAGCATAACATACTCTAATTAAAAATAAAATTAGATTTCTAGAACACCATATTCAATTTTATATCTCCATAACAATGATATCCAATTATTTATCTAGCTATCAAGAGGAGAAGGAGGCTCTAGGGGATAACTATATTTATTTAAAATATACCTATAAATATAGTGAGACACATAACCTAAAATATTAGGAGAAAATATATAAATTTCTAAAAAAAATAAAACATTTCCCCTTGTTTGAACTTACAAATGAGGTGTCCCATGTATTAATTTTTTGGAAAAAATATATTGTGATATTTGGCACTCAGTTTTTCTAATACCAATGATTATTTGGATTCAGATAATTAAATTTCCTATATCAACTTTTATAAATATAAATAGTTGTTTTACAACCTATTTAATATATCCCTATAAATTGTTTCATTAATTAGAGTTCTATAATGGGAGATATTATTAAAATACTCCGTTGTACTCTTAACTTCAAGAAAAATATTTTCTAAATATATGACCTAAATTGTCCCACTAGATTGATTAACTGGGATTTGGTTTCATCTAAATAGATTTATTCCCAAACATTATGAATCAAACCACCAAATTACATCCTAAATGGATAGATAAAATTTCCAAAATACAATAATTAGTGCACATGTGTGATAATAATTTTATATATTTTGGCCCATTTTACATCCACATCATATTGGGATGTCCAAATCACCTCAACCTACATAGAAAACATCAAAAAATGGAATTTTAATTTCAAAAATTATTTATCTACAATTAAATGAATTACATTTTGAGTAAAAATTATTGAAATTTTGATAAATTATATCCCATAATAAAATAAAAACATCACTTTAAGGGTTGAAATCAATAGTGAGTCGCAACACAATCACATACCCTACATTACTTTTATAAGATAATCCAATGCACCTAGATTAATCATGACCTACCATTTGATTAATCTAGGACCGAATATGAATTCACTTTGGAATGAATCCAACAATTAATATTTCATTGGTTTTTCATAGTCTCACCATTTATATATACATTTCATGAAAATCATTATTGTTAGGTAATCAAGGATAAAAGACACTATTCCTAATTAGTGGCAGAAATTAAAAATAAAAATACCAAGATCACCATTCTATAAAAACAAAATAATTTATATATAATATAATAAATAATATTGTGTATCATACATTATAGATGATTAATTTTTTTTCTGTAATCATATGCTTTATGAGGATCTCTAATAGAAATCCAATAGACTCCCTCCTTCATTATGTATCAACATGCTGAATCTGAATAATCAAACCCTTGGAAGGAATTCTCCAAAACTTCAATGGTATTTTAGTACATATCAACAAAAAATGGAGGATGATAAAAATAGATTAATGATAAGGGGAGAATTAGAAGGAATCAAAGACTATCCCTAAAATTCCATACTCATGGAATGGACTCTTTAAATAGGCATCAATTATTCTCCCCAAGTCTCAATCACATTTAATCATATGTTATAAAATTTATATGTAAATTCCTTTGGTGAAAAATTTGTGTAATCCTTGTACAAATAATTAACACTTATACGCACTTATTTATCCCACAGGTTTCAAATTATAAAATTTTTATCAATGATATATTTACATGGAAGATATATCCAAAATTTAACACTTCATGTTCAACTATTGTTGGCCTCACAAGGTTAAATACCCAGACAGTGGGAGAATTAGGGTGTGATTAATTAAAACAATTTTCTCTTATTATATTTTTTTGTTATTGAATAAAACCATATTCTATATTCTTCTCAAAGTAATGTATATATACACAAAATTAATCATACAATAGATAATTAAATTCTACCTTGTTCAGAGGAATTGTGCCAATTTAAGCAGAATGCAAAGGTGATGTGTGGACGCACCAAATTTCACTATAGTAAACTATTTTAAAAAGGTTTGGAGAGGACTAACTATTCCTCCGGGTTAGAAACTAATCACAGTTTGAGAACTCATTATCCTCTCAACTAAAGTGAACACACTACTCCTATAGATGCTTTTTAAAATAATCTATAGCATCTCTGATTTGACTCACATTTTTGAGAGTATACCATGAAGATCCTTTTTCACTTGAGAGATGAAATTATCTTTACCATGTAGCATTTCTATTGAAAAAAACCCTTTTAAAATAATTAATTTCATGAAATGATTCTCCATGTACTACCATATGTGCTTCATGAAATGATATTCATAAAAAATGACAATATATTCTTTTCATAACACTATTAATTTTTAAAACTTTTTCTATATTTCATGGATTACTTTTCACCATGAATTTCCTTCTATGATTCACATATTAGTATTCAATAAAAACATTCTTCTATGCTTTACAGATCATTATTCACCATGAACTATCATTTTTGCGTCATAGAACACTATTCACCAAGAACTGTCTTATGTGCTTTAAAAACTCCTTTCTCCATAGAATAGATTCTTCACTTTACTAAGAAATACCTTATAATTTTTACAAGATCTAAAGTGATGATATTCCTGAATAAATGTTTTTCTATAAATGAAATGATCAGTGAATACATTCATAGAAAAACACATCAAAAAAATATGTTAAACACATAGCACCATGTACTGTATGTGCTTCTTGGTCTTTATACTTCTAATCATTAATGGTCACTAAAACTCCTTATGAACTTCATGATTTTTTATACTACTTTCTAGTCTGGTCAAAATCCTTATCACTCCATGTAAATAAAAATACACCAAGATCTTCTTTAATCACTTCACAATACATAAACATCCTTATTCATTTTTTGGTCTCAGGTACTTACTACATAATTTTCAATACTTAAAAACCTCATTTATTTCACTATATAAATACATTGAGGGGGTCCTTACTTTTCTAAAAAATTTCTATGAACTTCTATCCCAATTGATCATGAATCACCATCAAATTCATATATTGAATCCATTATTTTATGGAATGTGTGTAGAAAATCATTTATTATGTTGCATATGTGTAGAACCTCCTTTTATATACATCAGGTGTATCGCACACCCTTTTCTACCCTAAAATATGTAATTAGTCATTTTTATTCATTTTCTACCATAAAAAATATATATACCCATTTATATTCTTTCACATAGAACTATCATTTATATGATAAATTTATACATTTCCATTTTTATACCTTTGTGAAAATATACCTTTGCTATACTAAAATCTATATATTTCCTATTTTCTACCTTTTTATAGTGCTTCATTTTCTTTTCTAAAATATACACTCATCCATCTTTCTATACAATTCACACACCACCAACAAATTTTTCAATAACCATAGAAAATTTAATTCTTAATGAACACAAAAACCAAAAAGCTATAAAAACTTACTATGAGGTATTTTCCCCAACAATCTCAACTTTTGGGTTTTTTGAAAATACTTCTAAATTCTAGACCATCTAGTTGAAAATTCTTGTACACTTTCAAAAAAAATATTCTTCAAATCTATAGAGAGATCCATGATATCATAAAATTGTAATATAACCCTACATGAGTCATTATTGTCATTAGAAACAAGATTAGCATGAAACATTTATCAGGGAATCACTTTATCCCCCATAAAAATTGTATAACTTTATAAAAAACAAAATTTGAATCATTATCAATGATTGAGATCAACCCATATACCACACACGATACTGATTTCATTAAAAACTCAAATTTCATCACTTTTTTTATTAGTATTTGTTCATAAAATAGCTTTAGCATCATCATATTTATTGAAAAAACTCACCATTGTACTATCCACCACCCATTGGTTTTTTCCTTTTATGAACATTAATTTTATTCTTTTATAATTCATCCCAATGTTCACTTCTTTTTACTCTCTATAGTAGGTAAAGGAACAAAAAACAACACATAGGAAAAAACACTATACCTTAGTGATAGAGGGTCACACATCCACATTGTTCAAATATGGGGAGCTGACTAAACTCTAATAGTGAACTGATGACTATGAAAAACATCCTTATATAAGGTATTGATCATAATGTTTATGACTTATAGTTCAGTTGGAACATACTCCAACTTCATCAACCCATGCTCCATTATTTCCGTTATAAAATGATATTTGATTTCAATGTTCCTTGTCTATGTGTGATGGGATTGATTTTTACTAAGATTTGTAACACTTGAATTATAATAATTGAACTATATTGGAGACTTCAATTCAAATACCTTGTCTTAAATCTATTTCTTAATCCGCTATAACTATGTGAAATCTTGAGTGGTTGTATTATATTTAACATCTATGGATATTTGAGAAATTAAATCTTATTAATTACTTAGATAAGAAATATATATTCTACCAATGTAGAATACATCATATAATGTTATCTTTCTATCATCTATTAAATCATCCCAAAGATATATGTATATCCAAACAACTCATGATCTAATTCATAATTGCAAAGAAGGATGAAATACAGTAATATTTTGACCTACCAAAGTATTATATTCAAGGAAACAATGTGCCTCTTTTTGGGATTGCATTTATATCTTGCCTCCTATCTTGTGGGAAAAATAATATCAGGTCACGTCACAATTAAGTACAAAAATCTCCCAATGATCTTCCAAGATTATATAACATTTACCACTTTACTTTCATTGTCACTTGACAATTTCATCTGGATAGAAAATTGATTCATCGTACCCTAGGAACCCACCATTCCAAATCTTCTCACAACCTCATTCATATATTTTGATATAGAAATAAAAGTATCATACCTTCCATTTGTCACATGTATACCATGGAAAACATAGGCTTTCGAAACATTTAAATTTCAAACTTGCACTTCATGAAATACTAGAAAAAAAATTCAGTGCACCACTTTTGATCCGCTAATGATTATGTCACCGATATAAAAAATCACCATCACCATTTGATTACTCTCATTTTTGACATAAATATTTTAATAAAATAAACCATAGTTGAAACCAAGATTATTTAAAAACTAATCAAGTCTTGAATACTAATATTTACATGTCTGATTTAATCCATACAACACCTTCTTCAACTCAAAAAGTAGGTTCTCATATTTATAAATAAGTACACCATGTAGTTACTCCATGTAAACTTATTTTTCAAAAACCCCATTAAAAATGATGACTTCAAATCATCCTAGAAAACATAAACTACCTATTCATAGTAATGACAAAAAATATTTGAATTATCTCCATCCTTTCCACTAGAAAAAATATCCCATTTATATTTATTCCATCAATCAAGGAGTATCCCTCACACACAATTCATGGTTTGTTTCAAATCCCTGGGCCATATTCTTGTAGTTTGTTATAAAAAATATATTTTGTCTTAATTATTTTATTATCTATCATACTCTAAACAATCTCTTATGTTTTATTATTCTCTTTTTGGTCAAGATATTCATTCATTCATTGAACCCAAATATTATCTCTTGCATTTTCTTAAAATCATTTTAGATCTACCCATGATAATAATGATGTTAGTTTTACAGAATTAATTCTTATTTCATTCACTGGTTCTATCTAATAATCAATTATATTATTCTTCTCAACTTAATAATGTCTCATTAGAATCTTTTTATATACATCTCTAGAATTATCCTACTCATCATTAGTATTTTACCCTAAATCTACCCCAAGAATTTTCACTTCTCTAAGATGCACCACTCCACACCATGATCTTCTTGAACCTCCTTACTAATTTTTTGAATATTATACTCATTATCTATGAAAAAAATATAATTTATCACAAAAAACATTCCTAACCACTTATTTAGGAGTCTATATTCATTATTTTTCTGGATTACTAAAGTAAAATCCATTAATCTTCATAGGATTCAAGCTTTATCTATTTCTCTTTATTATGATTTAAATTATTACTTATGAAGACATAAAATTACTTAACTGTCATATTCTTTCCATACCAAAGCTTATATAGTCTCTTTTATTTTCTTGGACCCAAAAAATAAATATTAGATATATATAATGATGTCATGGTTTCTTCCTTCAAAATAGTTTTTGGGAGATATTTTTCAAAGAGAGTCTTCTTTGGAATATTTTTATGATTTGATTCATCCTATCAACCTCACCAATTTGTTGTGGAGTTATCACTATTAAAACGTGGTTCCTTATCTAATGTTTTCTGTGATAATACACCATCTAGTTGTTGGTAAACTCTGTTCCAATATAAAATTATAATTGTATAATTTTTTTAAAGCATATTTTTAACTTCTATAGGTTGTTCTGTTATGCACCTAAATACCTCATACTATTGGGTGATGAACAAAATCCCTAACATCTTTCTGTAATTATTAATTAAAATAATATATCATCTCTTACCATTAATATCACTTCATGATATAGGTTAACACACATCAATATGCACTAGTTTATGCCCTCTTGTTGATATTTTTCTATTCTCCTTGTATGTTTTTTGAATGATCTTCCCATGTTGGGAAGCATTGCACATGTGAGTATGATCACATGATAAATTAGGGTGTTCTTGAGGAACATCATATTTCACAAAATTTTCTAAGGATGGTTACCTAAAAATCCCATGTCTCTTATACCATAATGTATTTTCCTCTCCCTTAGATAGTAAGAAAATATCATTCTATCCACTCATAAGGTATATATTCCACTTATTGTAATTCCCATGTATCAAAAATAAACAATATTTTTATTTTATGGTACACATTTTGATGGTAATTCTTATTCTATTTCATGAGTCACATTATTGACTAACACTTTGTATGTTTTGAATTAGACATTCAATGACCAAGACATCTTCACATCTCATGTCTTTACCCCAAAACTATTCTTTTCCTCAACTAAAAGTATCCTGGCCTTCATCATTTCCAATTTTGAAGACACCTTCCTGTATTAATTAATTCCAATGACTATATCATTGTTTCATATCATGTGGGAAGTGAAACCACTATCAAGGATCCATACACCATAACTATCAAAAGCTTTTTGGGAAATCTATATATCCAATATCTGCTAAAATCTTTTATTCTTCATCCATGTCTATGAATTCATACCTATTGTTTATTGATATTTTGGATATTCCTGAATTATGATGGACCAACTTCATCTTGAAAAGGTACAAATAAATTTTGGGTTTTTATCCTTCTTGATAATTCCTTCAGCTATTATGTACACTCACTTTGGGTCTTTATTAACACATTATCATGTAAGGTCAAAGAGAAATATATTTACATATTTCTAAATCCACCATAGTAGAGACAATGACCCTAAAAATAATGACTAAAATATTGAAATTTATACTGCTTCTATTGTTACACATCTTCCCTTTAGTATATTTTGACTTTAAAATAAACATTTTTGAAAAAGTTCCATATTTCCAAAACAATAATACCTTAAATGTGGTGAATTCATGTGTGTCATTTCTCTATTATTCTATGATTCTTATGATTCTGATTCATATCCAAGTCAACCATCAAATTTATAGGGAGTGTTTGTGTTCTCGCATCAGTTATAACTTCTTTATGTTTATGTTTAGTCCCCATACCAAATTTTTTGTTTTAAGGTGTAATTTTCATCTACTGAAAATAATTTCACTATTTTTATGTAAAATTATACTAAACATTTAATTATTTTTTAATTCTATACCCTGATTTCTTGATTTTATTTTAGGTGTAAAGTGTCTCTCCAGATCTTCTACTTTTTTTCTTAGGCTAACAACTTCCTTCACATGTTCTTTAATATGATTGACTTGACATTTCACTATTTTAATCAAATGATTAATAACCCTAGTTTGTTATTCAACTGTGATCTTGAAAAAAATTAAATTCTCCAAGTTCTCTATATTTTTATAATTAATCTTTCCAAGAATCACCTTATACTCATAATTCTACACCTCTTATAGTTTCATATTAACATTGGAATGATGAACCACTCTGTTAAATTTCTTCATTCTGGAACTAAAGGCATCAATAACATCAATATAAGCCTCCAATTCAACATGAAGACAAACTACTATTTTGGAATTTCCTTAATTATTGTCGATGCATTACCTTATGAGGGAACTTCCTACATCCTCCACCATAACATTTCCTTTTTATTCATTGTAGACATAAATTTCATCTTCCTTCATTTCTTCAAAACATTCATTTTCTTTTGAAAAAATTCTTCTTTTATAAGAAATTTTTCATTATTTTTTTCATTCCATTCACATTGGTTATATAATTCTTCAATATAATCTCATAATCATCCTCATTATAATCTTAAATCTTCTTGGGACACTTTCCTACAATGTTCCCTACATTTACACCTAGAAAGCATGTGAGTGAAAGTTTTTCTTCAAACATTCATTTATCCCTTTATAGATTTGAGGAAAAGGATAACCAAAATTCATACACCTATTCTTATTCCTATCAATATTCCATGGTGATATTCATAATATTTCATAACAATATATATTACTCTAATTTGAACATTGGTTATAGATAACTAAAAATCATGTTTTAAGAGGTTAATTATCATTTCATTTCCTAAAATATTTACATCCAACATAAAATAATGAAAAAGTGGAGACTAAATTTTGTATAAGATGATATATTTAATATTTATAACTATTTTAATAATACTAAAAAACCATACATAATTGCATACCTCGTTACATCACATATAATAAACTTGTAATTATGCCTTATATTTTTAACATTTTTGTGAGTTTTTAAACTTATTAAATCAATATATAAATCATGGAACATCTCTATGTGACCACAAGATAAAAATCTCCCACTCAAATATTTAATTAGTAACCGATATGGGGAAATTTAGTTAGAATAATGGTGAGGATTGAGAATCATATTCATAATGTTCATCCATTTGAACAATGTATTTAAACATCTTATCTTCATGAAATCATATGTTATAATATTAATAAATATTGTTGTCTACTTAAAACTCATTCTTTTTTTATCATCATCATTGTTATTATATCATTTCCATTATAAAATTCCCTTGAGATCATTTTATCAACACATTTATCTCTTTATATTTTTTCTTTACCAACACATACTAAAAGCTTTTAGGATATAATGTTTCATTCATTTTTTTATTTGATGTGTGTAATCATTTATTGGTTAAATTTGAAATTTTATAATTTTAAACATAATCTCACTAGCCTCTTAAAGACTATATTATCTTTATAATATCATGATAAGATACACAAACAATTTGTGTATAGTAATAACACTATTTTCCTTAAGTGGGAAAGCTTACCAAAATAAACTATTATATGCATATCTTATGTGGTTTTCAATGTCTATAAAGAAAATTTGTTTCATTAAAATATGTCATTATAGGGTTGTGGGATCATATCCCTTATATTTTAATAAATATTTTGAAAAACTCATAATCTTATATACAATTAACGTGGACGCGTCTCTCCAAAAGGATGGGCTTGTTTCCCTCGGTCTTCTGGCCCGTAATCATCTGGGGCAAATCCTTGCTGCAAAATATGTTCCACACCTGGCCTTCTAGGAACTGGCAGTTGCTGAGGCCATGGCCATCCTTACTGGTTTGTTGCTCACTTTGGATTTTGGATGGAGCGACATTGTTGTGGAGTCTGACTGCATTACCATCATTAATGCTATCAAAAACAACGTTGGTGGACTTCATCCTTTTGGTACCATCATTATGAGGATTCTCTCACTCGGCCAGTGTTTTGCTTCTTGCACCTTCCCTTTTATAAAAAGGGAATGAAACAATGTGGCCCATCAGCTGGAAGCCTCAGGCCCTTTTGACTCCATCCAACTCTGGCTGGACAATTTCCCTACTTGACTTTGTACTTGTACTTCTGCTGATTTGTGCCATTAATAATATCTATTTTAATAAAAAAATTACTTTTATTATTATCTTCTCTTGAAACATAATATATATTTTAAAGAATCATAACCCATGTGTATTAAGTCCATTATCTCATATTTTTTATGATTAAACGTTGTTATCAACATATTCACTTATCATATAATAGAATTCAGATAAATATAAACATTATTTAGATACTTATGAGCTTGATATATACCTTTTTATTTAAACCCATGATTCTGAAATCCTTCGCTTCCATTTGGATAAAAACTACAAGATACATAAATTATTTTCTTTCTTTTAAACTCATGTATGCCTATAAAATTTGAAAATTATTCATTTGGTATCATATAACCATCAAAAACAAAGAAACTATTTCTATAACACAAATATATAACATGGAATTTCAATAGATTTTCACAAACCCCTTTAGGTTCCTTGGATAATTCCACTACATATAGAATTATTTTTTATCCTTCCTAAAACCCCTCATAGGATTCAATGAACAATCTTGACTATTTGAAAAACCAATCTTTTCCTTTTGGATTAAAATTTTACCATATAGTATTGTCAACATATTACCCAAGACTAGACATCATATTTCATAATCACGTATAGGGTAAACATTTATTGAAATAATTCTCACAATCAAAACATTTACAATAATGATTACTGAATGAATTCCTTAACCAAATCAACATTAAAAGAAACCATTAGTATCTGAAAATCATTAACATACACAATCATATTGATTATATGAGTAGAGGATAATGTTCATTGGGTTATTTTGCATCTAATTCATTTGAAACCTCAAGTGAATAATTTTATTCTTGTCATAAAAATATCGGTTAAAATGTTCACTAGTATAAAATATTTTTTTACTGTTACCTTTTTTTAGTTGGATTTATTAATAATCAATGTAATAAGTATTTTTTTTATTGTACGTTTTCTAAATAACCAATATGAAAACCAAAAAGTTGTTATTTTAACATTAGTTACTTAAAGAATATATTTTTAAAATATTACACAAAATATGTTAACACCATTTTTTTAAAAAATATACATTAAATATATTTCAATAAATATATTTAACAAATTGTATTTAAAAAAATAACGTTAGAAATATTTTTGAAATATATTTAATGACATTTTTTTTCAAAAAAAATGTTAAGAAGAAATTAAAAAATAACCGTCACACTATAATTTAAAGTTTTCGCATCCCTTAAGACATGTTTTTCGCCCCCACCACTCAAATA
This sequence comes from Viscum album, assembly GCA_963277665.1. NCBI lineage: Eukaryota > Viridiplantae > Streptophyta > Magnoliopsida > Santalales > Viscaceae > Viscum > Viscum album. The sequence continues at coordinate 1,900,751,578 of OY728145.1, forward strand.
ATGTTGTCAAATAGTCCTGGCGACAAATTTATCATGTCATGTCCATTTTTTAATTTACCTTTAAAATTTCACAGATTATGCCACTCAAATTGATCACATCCCACTACTTAAAACATAAATTCTATATTTTATTTAAATATTTTCAACCAACTCAAAGATCTACAATTAATAATGAATGTTTCAAGTGAGAGGGTGGTGTCAACAAAGGTAAATGTGGTATGAATAAAAAAATTGGTATACATAATTTTATGCATTTTCTAATCAAATATTTTTATTCTATTGTTTCTCAAAAACAAGTTATTATTATTTTTTCTCTTATAATTTTTTAAAATATATATATACTTATTTATATATTGGTTATTGTAATAAATTATATGAAAAATTTATTTGCATGTTTGATATTATAGTAACTTATGTGGTAAATGTTTTTTCACATCTATTATTAGAATAATATATGTCAAATATTAGTTTTATTTTAAAAAAATATATATATTTCAAATCAATTTTACTGATATTTTATATGGTAAATTTTTTTCACATCAGTTAAATTAATATATGATAAAAATAAATATTTAATAATACATTCAATTATTTTTTTCATATAAATGGTATTAAAAAAACAAAAATAAATGATTTAAAAGAGAAAATTTGAACTGATTGTTGAACAGCTTCAACATATGGTTACTCAAGAAAGGGTTACTCTAACGTGTATAATTTTTCTTCCTTCATAAGAATGATTCTTAATTTATTACATAGGTTGGGAGATTTATTTCACTATGAATATATCTTCAAATATTAATTTGAATTTTATGTTTAATTGTGATGATGTCATTATATCTACGGTAGAAGTTTTTATAAAAAATCATCAGGTTTTATATTCATTTAACAAAAAAATATTAAATGCGATCCCACTAAAATGATATCCCATTTTCATATAAATGATATCAATTAGTGTGAAATATTGATTTGATGAGAGGCCTTTGAGAGGAAGCTTCTCTCTCAGCCCGTGGCGCTAGGGTTTCTTATCAGTTTACATCCTCTCCTCCTCCGGAGTGTCTCAGAGTTGCTCAACGGCTACCATCAGCCTTCTAGAATCTCAGTTAGCATCGACGTGCGGAGGTTCCTCGGGTTTCAATTTGGTCCTCAGTTAGGCTTCGCGGGCGGCGTTCCTTCAACTTCGGCTTTCGGAGTGGTCTTGGTCTAGATCCTGGCTCGTCTCTGTGTGTGGTGCTTCCTTTGTTCACCCTGGAGCGTTATCGGCATTGGCGGAATCCTCGACAGCGGTTTCCTGGCTCAACTCGGCATAGGCGTGTGGCGTTGTCTTCATCCTCCTCGGATTCAGGTCGCATCGGCGTGCGGAGGTTCTTCTGGTCTCGATTCAGTCCTCGGCCTGGCTACGCGTGCGGCGTGGCATATGAAGTGGTCTTGGTTTGGATCTCGGATCGCCTCTACGTGTGGTGCAGGATCTGTCTTCCCCAGAGCTCAATTGGCATCGACGACTTCATCAAACAGCTTGGACCTCGTTGTCGGCTCTAGAGTGGCCGGAGGGGGAGGAATTTGATTTTGGTCCTTGGTTCTATGGATTTTGTTCAGTTTTTATTTCTCAATGTTGTCAACACTGCGTTGTTTGTCTCTGGTTTTTTGTTTTGTTTATTCTTCATTATGATGGCTACCGATCGTGTGAGTGCCCATCGGCCGGCGACGTTGATGAAGTTGAAGCTTAAAGGATCCATGGTTGTGGTGATGGATCTCGATGAAGTGGGTTTCATTGAAAGTCTTTGGTTACATTCTCCGCCAGTGAGGATGGCGACGATGAAGGTTCTGATAATGGATAAATGCAGCGACATGACCGGCCTTTTGGTTTGACATGGTGGTAGGCAAGGGAACTTTTTGGAATTCAGTGGGTAAGCTCGTGGATGTTGGGTTTTTGTTAAAAGGAGGCTCCTTTTTGTACGGTCCCCACTTACCTAAAAAGTGGCTATTTTAAAATACAAAAAAAAGGTTTATGGATATCAATTAGTGTGATAATTTATATATTTCATCATCACTTACACTTGTTAGGAACATAAATAGCTCATGACTATATCTAGTTGATAATCATATCAAACATATCGCACGTGGCACATGGATGGTTCAGTGGGAAACTCCTTGCATAATACATCATATGGATACTCACAAATTTATTCCTCTAGTATCCTATTTTTTGGGGTTTTCTAGAAAATTATGACCAGAATCATACTCCAGAAATGAGGCACTTAATATTTAAGGTCTCTTTATTACTTTCTTTCCTTATATTTGATAATCCAGGCGCATCCAGTTTTGGCGTAGAATACCTGGTTGGATGATCATGGTCTTGAAAACTATCTCTTTGGAAGGAATCTAACTCTTAATATTTTTAAAGGGGTTTAATATGAGCATATTATCTCATTTATTACATTTATATGTTTGAATTAATCTAAATAATTATTTTAAAATATTATTCCTTCCAATAAGTCAATATGTTCAAAACATATTAATGTGCAACTCCACAAACTACTCATAACTTATGTTACTAATCAAAATTGAAATCCAACAACATTAACATATATCTAAATTCATATTATGTATAAAACATGTCATGTAAACACTTAGAATCATATAAAATCAATGATCCCCATAATAGTAATCTTGAAGTGACATATAACAAACACCCTCTTTTCAAGAAAAGGCACAAACCTCTTGGCCAGTGGCCAGCCAAACTCAAATACTCTTTAACCTAGGTTACTTTACCCAATAGAGACCTCAATTCCATAAAAATATGTAATACCTAATATGTATAAAATAAAATCATCTTTAAATTCAGTCACTTAACCCAATAAAAGCCAAAGAAAATGAATAAGAGAGTTAAATCAATTCTTATACCTAGTAAGTGACTCCTAAAATGCATGTATATCAATTTATAGAGATAGTTTGACAAATTAGAAAATCATACACATATTCTTTAATGAACCATATTAGGTCAACCCACTAATTCACTTCATCATATTCTCCACAAGTCCTTTAACTAATGAAGAAATGGGTTTCCACATTGATTTTTTTAATTTTTTAAAATATTTTATCAGTAGTGTCTTTGTAAGGTACGTTATCCAAAACAATTTGATTTATGTTATTCTAACTAATGTAAAAAAACTATTTTATATATTTGATATTATAAAACCATTAAAAAATCCTAAAGAAAATGTAATATCAATCATCTTTTTATTTCCATTATAAAAATATATATGTAAAATCTTTCTTTAAAATCATTTTTTTAAATAGCCATCATAAAAAACATTCTTTTAAAATGGTCAAAAAATAACTAACATAAAATTTAATTTGTTAAAAAAATAAAAAAGAATCGGTCTTTTAACCTGTAATATGTCATAAACTAATAAAAATTGTAGTTGAAATGAAATTACATAAAAATATTTACATAAAAACTTTGTTTTATTTATAATAACATTTAAATTTGAAATTCAAACATAAATATATATGTTAAAAATAGATTAAAAATAAAAAAATAAGGGTTCTAAAAAAATACATAGATCCTCATCATATATTATTTAAATAATTTATGGTATATGGGAAAGTGACATAAAAATATACAAATTAAATGAAACGTATTCAACATGTATTTTCAATATAATAATAAAACAAATAAAAAACTAAGGTTGTAATAAAATCTAACCTTATGGAATTCTTTAACAATTATATTAGAAATTATTTCAAACATAAATATTAGAAAGTAATATCCACATTATTTTATTACTTCTTAATGATGATAATTCTATTTGAAAAAATAGATGAAAATTACATTTTGAGTATCTTCTATAATCTTGTAATTAAAAATAAAGTTACCTTTGCACACACAAATTTTATATTTGATTTCATCTTTCCTATTGACTCTATAGCGTAATATATTTCTTACTTTTGAAAACTATACATATATAATGAAATTAAAAGTTATTATAATAAATAATTATTCAAATTTTGAAACATGCATTAATATAGTTCATTAAATGTTTCTCGCAATGTCATTATGGAACGAGTATAACCAGTAGACTTTAATATCATTAAGAAAAAACACACAACATCCAATGGCCATTGATATAAGAAAATATAATATAAGTGGTTTTTTAATTTATAGAAACAACACTTTATGAAATATATTTTTTATACCTATCAAGATAAAGAAACATCTAACAATTAATTGCGTTGTTCTGAAAACTTTTAGAAATATATTTTTTCTTCCATCATCCTTCATTTCCTCTGTTATTGGAGAAGTAAATTGTGTGTACAAGAATCCATACACTGATTCCATATCATAGTGAATAAAAAGTGTATAAATATACCTAAAAAGGTATTATAATTATTATGTTAGATCAATAAAATTTATATAGTTGAATGAAATATGACAATCAACTTACATAAAAGATTTATATCAGTGTGAGGACTAATATTCCTAATTTTACAAGTTGCATGATATCTATATTTCAAATCATCACAATAATATTACACACAAAAATATCAACACCCATTGGAAGGTCATAAACATCCAATAAAAAAGATTCATATATTGATAATTTAGAATGCCCTTTAGAAAAGGTAGTATCTTAAGTTAAAGGGGCTACAATATGTTTTTTCTTTCCATAAAACATTTCTTTACCTTTATAGTATTCCTACAAATATATAAATATATATTAATTTATTTATTTAACTATTAAATCAAATTTAACACCAATAAGAAAAATAAAGGTTATAATCTATGTATACCTTAATTGTAGGTTATTATATAAGTCTATATGGCCAAAGTAAAAAAAAATATGATGGTTTTTTAAACTATAGAAATATCATCTACAGGGAATGGTAGTTTAGTGGATGCATCTATAATATCATGTATTATTACCCAGTGTTGATCCATCTCTATATATCGATGATGTGGGGTGTCCCCAATATAATGTGGACCCATGTATTGAAATTTGATATTTGGGATCCTAACCATATAACTAATAGTATATGGGAAGTTGTGTAGGATGGGGTATATGAGTGGGATATATTGGAAAAGGTGGATGAGTGGGATATCTAGCCGAAGGTGGGGGAAAGGATATGTATCCTGAAATTATCTATATATATCAGTAAACCATGAATTAACTAAATCTCTAATCTTTTCCTCCTTTATCTCACACATTTCAGAAACATTACCTTCTAAATAATCTATTTTTTATTTATATTCATCATCCCTTGAGAAACTTCAAAGATTACAAAATTGTTTTTTAATTCATACACCTACCTTGAATCCTCAAAATGTGACCTAAGTATTATTAATTTACTTATTTGATAGCTATAATATCCATCCAATCCTTAAGTATAAAGTTCCCTTATGTACTCTGATCCATAGAGGCTTCCTGTATTGAATATTTAAAAAAAATATTTTTTAATTAAAAAATAAAAAATGGTGAAAATAAAATTTAATAAATCCTTAAAATCTCTTTAGTTATATCACTCAAGTCTTCTATATGGAGTATTCAGTAGATGATGGGGGATTAATCTACACAGTGTGGAAGTAACAATGAAATGAATCCAAGCTAGACTGGTGTGGGAGGTCCTGGAAGGTTGTTCTATCTTGGTTAGTTTCATTCTAAGGAAATATGGGGATGACCTTGATGATCTAAGGATAATGTTCATGGGTTTATAGAATATTCTTAGAGGTAACATTTTGATACACAAGAAGTAGTCCCAATGGATTTCGGGATGCATTGATGTTAGTTTCTCTCTTCACCACTAGGTCAGTTCCCTTCTTGACTTCCCGAGATGCCCTACACCTAACATCTCTTTTATTCAAGTGGTCCAGAAAATATCCTTTATGTAATACTTCCTTAATTAGCATCAATGGGAGGTCTCTGATCTCATTGTGATGTCTCTTGAAAATGATTGTTTAATATTCATGAATTTCCCCATGGGGGTGTTCTCAGTCAAATATTTTAAGGGGTTCTCTATCCCAATAGAAGGAGTTGTGTTGGAGAAAACATTTTTTGGTGCAAAGACATTCCCTTTAAATATAATTTCTTATTTTTTTAGGATCCACAATAATATAATTTCTATAGACAATATGATTAGAAGGAAGGGGTCAATATTGTGTTGAAATAATGGTTTTTCCAGAATGATGGTGAGAAAATAGTTGTTCATATATTCATTGAAAGTTATTGGGATACTGTGTTCTATAGGGGTTTTGATCATATCATCAGACTTGATAGGGATTCCACTGCATTCATGGATTTTATTCATAACGGGTTGCATAGCGGAGACATTAACATGTCGGATTGTAAGGTGAGGGATAATTTATTAGTGGTTGGATATTGGAGTATTTTAGATACCAAAAACAATGCACATAATTAAGAAAATTTCATCTCACCCTTTCCCATCTAGGTCAGATCTAGGAGTCTCATGGTGGAGCTGGGTATTCAAATGATGTTGTGGGATAACATAAACTCTTATAAGAAAGTTTTTGGTGAGTCGAAGAAACTATACTTCCTCATTATTCATACCAATGGATATGGGACTGTTGGAAACCTCCAAAGTGGGCCTCAAGATCAATATTGATGGTCCGTGATATATTTTATTTAAACAATGAAGAGGCATTCTCCCAGGTCATATAGGTTCAATTCTCAATGCCTTTTGTAGATTCTATGGTAGCAGGTATTGTTGGAGTTAGTGTCCTAGAACCAACTACATTGTAATTTATTCATTAATAAAATATTTATCACATCTTGATTGTTCTTCTATGTGACAATGCATGTGATAATGTCCTACGGAGAGTTGTTGCATTAAAGGGTCATAGCGGATCCCTGCTATGATGAGAACCCGGAAGTTCCATAACACTGTTCTTTAAAATATGTTCTATGGCTGTATGATGTTGTTTGAGGGACACAAATAATACAGTCCATTAGGGGCGAGGACTCATAAAACTTTGAGGCACCTTCTCATGGAGTGCGCCCTTGGTAATATCCAGGAGGATATTATGAGAACGAGACCTGCCAGTAGGAAATCCACATTTCATAGTGTCATTGGATGTTCCTATCTTCAGACGTGTGTATTGGTCCTTAGACTTTAAGATTATTATTAATGGGTATTACAACTCGTGCACATAGACGTATTGATGAAAACTGTGACGACACACTGTTCGAAGGAAGGTATGATACGTTTGGTGTGTCACGAGTAATACATCATTGATAGATATTGCGAGAAAGGATTTGTCCCTTCTGTTCCATAATGGAAGTAGATATCTCAGGCCCTTTGATGGAATTGATATAGCCGAAATAAATCCATGGACATGGTAAGGTATGGGCAGGTTCAATTCCAGAAAGTCAAAGAAAGAATAATCAAGAACATGGGTTGATGGCACTAGCATGCAACCCGATTAATTAGAGATATCGAGACAAATGGATTATATTACACGGTAAACATTCGTAGGAGGTGACACGTCATTGTGGCATTTACTTCTTTCTCTATGGGTGCCATGGCATGTTGCTAGATACTAACCTTGGAATTTAGGTAGACCCCGCCTAATTCCACTGAGAAACGGGCCTAGAGGGTCACACACTAAGTGTGTCCATGTATCTTAGTTAAATATTAATTTAACAAGTTAAATAAAGATTATTCCCGACTAGGGTTTAATAATTATTTAAGGATGCGTGATTGCATTTATTTCAACACTAGTTATTTGAGAGAATATATTGTGGGTGAAATAATATGTTTATTAGCGAGTAATGCAGTTACATTTATTTAAGAAATAAATAGCCATTACTCAAGGACTAATAAATGTGGTGGAGGAAATGGAGAAAAGTGGAAAATAAAAGTACACGTCATGTATATTAAATATACACGACGTGTAGTTTTATGGAAGACGAGTACACGCCGTGTATTAATGATTACACGGAGTGTAGTTTTCCTGTCAGTATTTTGAGGATATAATATTGTTTTATTAAATTATATTAATTATAATCAGCATGGGCGCATGTCAAGGAACTAATAATTCGACATGTGGGTTTCAATAAGAGTTAATGAAATAAATAAAATGCGTAACACATTTATTTATAATCATAACTATGTAAACCTCAAACCTAATTATAAATATTCTCCCAACCCCAACACTTTTCCCCAATCGTTGTGCACAATAATTCTGGATAATTATTTCAAGGCCGAAAGAACTACTTCCTCTAAGAACGCTCTCAAGAACGAGAGAGATCCTCCTCCATCGAATCAAGACGGTCAAAGGTGGACATCACAAGAGAAGGTTCTTCCACACTAGCACCCGAAGATCCCTTCGGAGAAGTCCAGAGATACGTGGCACACGTTTGGATCACCGCTAGAGGAATCCTACACTTGGATTCTACGACGCAACGACGGATCATAGGATCATGACCGGAGACATCAACGAAGGAAGAATTCCACCACGGTAATTTTTGTGAATTAATTAAATTAATTATAACCAACATATGATGATCCTATATCTTTGGTTCTAGGATTCCCTCTTTTGTTTTTTGTTCTTCATTCTATTCCAAAGATCTGGGATTTTATATCGTGACGGATCTCGGTTGGAACGTTGTTTAATGCTAAAATTAAAGTTGGGAAAACCCACCAACGTGCTTCCGCTGCCCCCGGAACCTACAAGTGGTATCAGAGAATTCATATCATTGATTATAATTATTTATTTTTTCGTTGGTGATCTACGCATTAAATAATTTAGTTGTTTCAATTCAAGTTAATTGTTCTTTAAATCTGAATCTTGAGATCTATTCTTCCTCTATCGTTTCTCGTTCACCATACAGAAACGACCTTTTCTTTTAATTTTTGATTAAAATAAAACAGAGGATCTCATTCGGAGGAGCCAAACGTTCCTGTCCATACAACACGAGAATACATGGCGTGTATTCTGAAGTACACGATGTATAGTCAAGGTTCATGCATCAGACTGGTCTGTCAAATCAGGTCGTGTATTGATCCAAAATAATTCATTTATGACAGCATGTGTTGACCAGGAACATGTGGCACACAGTTTCCGGATTACACGCCATGTGGTCCAACAGAACACGGCGTGTAGCCCCTTTTGGTTAGGGTTGGACCGTGTACCCCGTGCATGGATTTCCTGGATGGAAACTGTGTAATGCGGAAACTTCACGATGTGTGTCTCACTGTACATGCCGTGTACTCTGAAAATTTCCGAAGTACATTAACACGCCATGTCCCCGGACGTGTACTTCAGATGGATGGTGAGGAAAAGTACACACCATGTAGTCGGAACTACACACCATTTACTCACCCAAATTATGCAGATTTATTAAAATTTATTATTATACAAACCCTTGAGACGTGTACCATAGTGCAGGCATAAAGCTGAGGCACAACACATGATAGTTGTTTTATATATATGCGTTTAAATTAACATCTGTGTAATAAATGGGAATTCACTGGGTTGCCTCCAAGGTACAAGTTACATATAAGGATAATTTAAAATGAATTTATTTGTTTAAAATTATGATGGATGAGAATCTCAAGGAAATTCAGAAAAGGATTTAAGATAAAAGGATTGATTAATTAAAGATAATTAATTGATTCGAGCGTGATTTGTCTTAAGTAAGAATGATTAAAGAATTGAATTATAGTTTTATTTATGCGTAAATATCGTTGCATGTATGGATGATCATGAGCTAGACCAAGACCTTTGTATGTGAATGGTTTCTTTTAATTTATTTATTTAAATTTGTTGGACTACGAGCCTTCTCCTCATTAATATGTAGAAACTGTGCGCCCAAGGATTATTTTATGTAAAAATCCCTTTTTACCCCTCACTTACGTGTGAGATAAATGCATATGTAATAGATGGAGCTCCCAAGCTAGTGGAGGCGGATCAAGTCAGAAGCCAAGGTGAAACCAATCCAAGGAGATACAAAGGTGGACAGGTGGAAAGCTGTAAACACGAACTTGAAAGGTTCAAGGTGTTTCTCCCCTAGGTCTTGGGTTAGTTTATCAACTACTTGATAAACTAACCAATAGAAAAGATCATGATCATACCATTTATTTTATTTCTATCAGTTTCATGGTTTATTTATTGTAGGTGTGTTTTCATGATCACACAATTAATGAATTAAATAAGCATGCAAGATAGAACTAAAATAAAAACCGGCTTATGCGTAAATATTATCTTAGACATGGTTATTCACTTAAGTATATCCCCCTTAATATTAACAAGAATGTAATCAAAGATAATAAAATGGTAATTTATGTATAAGGATAAAATTCCTCAAAATAAATATTATGTCGGTATAGCCTTCCATAATCTTGGTTAGAATCGAACCATAGTTCAAAGTGATTAACCAACCCTAGTTGGGGTGCTTTCAATTATCAGGGAATTCTAATTCAAGGTTTTGGATTTACTTGACTTGGTTCACATCAAGGGTTGACTGCCACAGCAGGACTTGGTGTGACCAAGAGGCAAAGGTTGAGGAAATCCAAAATAAAAGGATTTCAGGATTGGGGAGTCCACTCAGCGGATCAAGGAGCTGGGAGTTAATGCAGTTGGCATTTGGAATTCCTACATAAAACCCTTAAAGTTTATTGACCAACCCTATTTGGGGTAATGCGAAGGGAAGTATGGATCCTTTCCATTAGAATATTCAGGCAACAGAATATTCTGAAGTCAATGGTGAGGGATATTGGATTTCGATAAAATAGTGGGAGACTAATAAGTATTAATTTATTTATTTGTCTCAGTTTTGTAATAAAGTACTAAAACTTTGCTCATATTAATTTTTAGAAATAACAAGAAAATGAATTCAAACATATCATTGCAAACCATACTTGAGAAGGAAAACCTTATCACCAGCACCAATTTTCAAGATTGGCAGAGGCGTTTACGCGTCATCCTTCACCACGAAAGGAAATTGTATGTGATAAAAGAGCCTATTCCAGTTGCACTTGGGAAAGAGGATTGTGATGAGGAATTATCTCTCTATATGAAACACATGGATGATGCCACAGATGTCCAATTTTTCATGCTATCGGCCATCTCCAATGGGCTCTTGAAGCAACATGAAAACATGGATGCATATAGCATGATGTCTTACCATAAGGATCTCTACCAAGAGAAGGCTAGACAAGAGAGATATGAGATCTCAAATTCTATGTTTACAACTATGCTTGGAGAGTCTGCGCCAACTGGGCCTCAAGTAGTCAAGCTTATTGGCTACATTGAATGCCTAGACATCTTAGGGATTAAATTCCCAGATGAGTTGCGTAAAAATATCATCCTATCATCACTTCCAAACACCTTCTCTAGCTTCATTGTCAATTATAACATGATCAGAAATGAGAAGAGTCTATCGGAGCTTCTAACCTTGATTCTCTAGGTAGACAAGGACATGGGGCGTGACAAACCCGTAGTCCTTATGGTGAAAAAGAAAAGGAAGGAAAAGGAAAAGGGTCCAAAGACTTATAAATGGTCTAAATCCCCTTAGCACCATCATTCCAAGAAGGGGAAGATCCATATGCAGGGAAAGGAACGGGAGGTGGTATTTTTTCATGTGGCAAGCAAGGCCACTGCAAGAGGAACTGCACCCAGAAGCATGTGGATGCTAAAGGTACATTTTTTATCCAGTGAAATCTTTTTATTTCAACACATTGGGTATTAGATACAGATTTTGGGGCTCACATCTGTATTCAAATGCAGGAACCAAGTAGATTTAGAAAGATTTATAGAGGAGAGGTGGATCTTCGAGCTGCCAATGGCGCAAGGCTGGCTGCGTTGGCTATTGGCAATTACCACCTCTCACTACCGACTGGGATGATTTTGGTTTTACATAACTGTTATTATGTGGATAGTGTTACCAAGAACATAATTTATGTATCTTGTTTGGATATGGATGGATTTGTTTTCAAATTTGGAAATAAGGGTTGTATCTTTTATAAGAACAATGTATATTATGGTATGGAACATTTAAATAATGGTTTGTATATATTAAATTATGAAAACCAAGTGTTGGAAATCGATAATGAAACAAAATCACATGACTCATACATCACCCAGTTGTGGAATCACCATCTCGGTCATGTGAATGAGAAGCGCTTGACAAAGATCTGCCAAGATGGCTATTTGGAATCTACTGATCTAAAACCACTTGATATTTGTCACGCTTGTTTACAAGGAAAAATGACCAAGACGCCTTTTGGTGGATAGGGTGAAAGGGCCACAGAGCTTCATGGAATGGTACACATGGATGTGTGTGGACCATTTCCAGTAGAAGCTAGAGGTGGATATTCTTACTTCATTACTTTTACTGATGATTTGAGTAGATAAGGATATGTCTACTTAATGAGGTATAAGTCAGAGGCCTTAGAGAAATTTAAGGAATTCAATAATGAAGTAGAGAATCAACTTGGTAAAAAGATAAAGAAACTTCGATCGGATTGAGGGGGAGAATATCTGAACCAAGAGTTCATCGATATTCTATGGGAGTCTGGGATTCTATCTCATCTCACTCCTCCTTATACACCACATTGGAATGGTGTTAGTGAAAGGAGGAACCGCACCTTGTTGGACATAGTGAGGTCAATGATGAGTCATGCGGATCTTCCATTATCCTTTTGAGGATATGCATTACAAACTACAGTATACACATTAAACCGAGTACCAACTAAGGTGGAAAATGGAATTCCCTCCGAGCTATGGAATGGAAAGAAACCCATTTTGTCACACACACGTGTATGGGGATGCGAGGCATTTGTTAAGGCATCCTCAGGAAACAAACTAACACCTCGGGGAACAAGGTGTATCTTTATAGGATATCCCAAGGAAACGAAAGGATATTACCTATATAACCCTTCAGACGAGAAAGTGATTGTCGCCAGACAAGCCATATTTATTTAGAGGGAGCACATCCTCAAGAAGGATAGTGGGAGCAAGATTGACTTCAACGAATTTGATGCTCAAGATACACAGGATTTGGTACCGGAACAAGTTCCACAGGTCCTCGTGGAAGAGGTTTCATAAACACAAGCACTGCGTAGGATCTCAAGAGAGGTAAGGGAACCAGAGAGATTTGGTTTCCTAGTCACCGAGAATGGTGAATCATTATTGTTGGACAATGATGAACCTCTCTCCTACAAGGAAGTAGTAGAAAGCTCATAAGGTGCAATATGGATAGAAGCTATGAATTCTGATATGGATTCCATGTATCAGAACCAAGTATGGGTTCTGGTTGATGAGCCAGTTGATGTAAATCCTGTTGGATACAAATGGGTATTCAAGAGAAAGTTAGATATGGAAGTTCATGTTAGCACCTATAAAGTAAGGCTAGTGGCTAAAGGGTTCAGAAAGAGACAAAGAATTGACTATGATGAAACCTTCTCGCAAGTTTCCATGTTTAAATCCATAAGAATCATACTTGTCATAGCAGCTTACCATGACTACAACGTTTGGAAGATGGATGTCAAAATAGCATTCCTTAATGGGAACCTTTAGGAAGATTTCTATATGACACAACCAGAAGGGTTTGTGACACCAGGTAAAGCTAAACGGGTTTTCAAGTTGCATAAATCCATTTATGGATTAAATAAAGCATCCAGGTCATGGAAAATTTGATTTGATGAAGCCATAAAGGAAATTGGGTTCATTAAGAACGAATGTGAGACATGTGTTTATAAGAGGTTTAATGGAAATGTGATCATTATCCTATTAGTATATGGTGATGACATATTACTTATTGGAAATGATGTACCAGTCTTACAGTCAGTTAAGGACTGGTTGAACAAATGATTATCCATGAACGAAATGGGTAAATCAGCCTACATTCTAGGGATCAAGATCATTCGTGATTGATCCAAGAGGCTGCTTGGACTAAGTCAGGGTACATACATTGACCAGATACTAAAGAGATTTAGTATTGAACAATCCAAGAGGGGATTAGTTCTAGTTTCACATGGCCTATATCTTTCTAAGAAAATGTGTCCTCATACACAACAAGAGAAAGATAGAATGAGTAATATACCATACGCTTCGGCTATAGGATCTATCATGTATGCCATGTTATGTACTAGGCTTGATGTTGCCTATGCACTAAGCATGGTAGGAAGATATCAAACAGATCTAGGAGAACAACATTGGACTGCTATTAAGACTATCCTTAAGTATCTAAGAAGAACTAAGGATATGTTCTTGGTGTATGGAGGAGACTAGGAGCTTTTCATCAGAGGGTATGCTGATGCTGGTTTTCAGACAGATCAGAATGATCAAAATTCGTAATCTAGATATGTTTTCTGTCTCAATGGAGGAGCTGTGAGCTGGAAGAGTTCAAAGTAGCAAGTTGTTGTTGATTCTACAGTGGATTTCGAATATATATCGACTTCAGAAGCTGCTTCTGGATTCATAACGTTTTCCAAGAGCTTGATGTGGTTCCTATAATTAAAGATCTTATCTCATTGTATTGTGATAATACTACAGTGGTGGCTCTTTCAAAAGAACCAAGGTCACATCAACAGACAAAGCACATACTCTGGAAGTATCACCTCTTGATGGATTTTTATCAAAGAGGTGATGTTGCAGTGAGCAGAGTGTCCATGGAAGAGAACATGGCGGACCCCATGACTAAAGACCTATCTCAGCAGAAGCATGAATATCATGTGAGAGATAGCGGGTTAAAAGTTGTTATTAGTTGGCTCTAGTCCAAGTGGGAGTCTGTTGGAGTTGGTGGCCTAAAACCAACTATAGTGTACTTTATTCATTAATAAAAGCCTTATCACATCTTGATTGTTCTTCTACGTGACAATGCATGTGATAATGTCCTAAGGACAGTTGTTTCATTAAAGGGTCATAGTGGATCCCTGCTACGATGTGAACCCGGAAGTGTCATAACACTGTTCTTGAAAACATGTTCTATGGCTAGATGATTTTGTTAGAGGGATACAAATAATACAGGCCATTAGGGGTGAGGAATCATAAAACTTTGAGGCACCTTATTATGGTGTGAACCCTTGGTAATATCCAGGAAGATATTATGAGAACGAGACCCTCCAGTAGGAAATCCACATTTCATAGTGTCATTGGATATTCCTATCTGCAGACGTGTGTATTGGTCCTTAGACTTTAATATTATTATTAATGGATATTACAACTCGTGCACTTAGATGTATTGATGAAAACTATGACGACACACTGCTCGCAGCGAGGTAGGATATGTTGGGTGCGTCACGAGTAATACTTTATTGATAGATAATGCGAGAAAGGATTTGTCACTTTTCTTCCATAACAGAAGTGGATATCTCAAGACCTTTGATGGAATTGATATATCCTAAATAAATCCATGTCCATGGTAAGGTATGGGCGGGTTCAATTTTGGAAATTCAAAGAAAGAATAATCGAGCACATGGGTTGATGGAACTAGCATGCAACTCGCTTAATTATAGAAATCAAGACAAAGGGATTATATTACATGGTAAATGTTCTTAGGAGGTGAAACGTCATTGCGGCGTTTACTTATTTCTCTATGGGTGCCTTGGCCTGTTGCTAGACGCTAACCTTAGACTATAGGCAAACTCCGCCTAATGCCACTGAGAAAGGGGCCTAGAGGGTCACACACTAAGTGTGTCCATGTATCTCAGTTAAATATTAATTTAACAAGTTAAATAAAGATTATTCCCCACTATGGTTTAATAATTATTTAAGGATGCCTGATTGCATTTATTTCGACACTAGTTATTCAAGATAATATATTGTGGGCAAAATAATATTTTTATTAGTGAGTAATGTAGTTACATTTATTTAAGAAATAAATAGCCATTACTCAAGGACTAATAAATGTGGTGGAGGAAATAAAGGAAAGTGGAAAATAAAATTACACACCATGTAGTTTTATTGAAGATGAGTACACACCGGGTATTAATGATTACACGGTGTGTAGTTTTCCAGTCATGGTTTTGAGGATATAATATTGTTTTATTAAATGATATTAATTATAATCAGCATGGGCGCATGTCAAGGAATTAATAATTCAACATGGAGGTTTCAATAAGAGTTAATGAAATAAATAAAATGTGTAACGCGTTTATTTATTGTCATAACTCTGTAAACTTAAAACTTGATTATAAATATCCTCATAGCCCCAACACTTTTCCCCAATCATTGTGCATAACAATTCTGGAGAATTCTTTCAAGGCTGAAAGAACTACTTCCTCCAAGAACGCTCTCAAGACCGAGAGAGATCCTCCTCCATCGGATCAAGGAAATAGAAGGTGGACATCGCAAGTGAAGGTTCTTCCGTGCTAGAACCCAAAGAACCCTTCGGAGACATCCAGAGATACATGGCACACATGTGGATCACCGCTAGAGGAATCCTACACTTGGATTCTACGACGCAACGATGAATCATAGGATCGTTACCGAAGACATCAACGAAGGAATAATTCCACCAAGGTAATTCTTGTGAATTAATTAAGTTAATTATAAGCAACATATGATGATCCAATCTATATGGTTCTGGGATTCCCTCTTTTGTTTTTCATTATTCTTTATATTCCGAAGATCCGGCGTTTTATATCATGACGAATCTCAGTTTGAACGTTGTTTAATGCTAAAATTAAAGTTGGGAAAACCCACCAACATGCTTCCGCTATGCCCGGAACCTATAGGTATTATATCATTGATGAGTCCAATTCTATTCTTAATGGATAATAAAAATGACATGATTATAAAACCTCAATTAATTCAATTGAAATGAACTATATAGTGATCCACGAGTCTATTCAAGGCAACACTATCACCCCCTATTCAATCACTTACCACATTCAAAGGTATGTCAATTGTATCCCTAACAGCATGATCTTACTTAACACATAAAAAGAATATAACAATGTTTTGGATTTTATAGCTTTATAAGGTGACAATGATAGTCCTCGTATGATTCTCACTAGAATTAGAACCCTTTCTGCCGAGTGTGTTGATCTTGTTAGAAAGGATTCCAATGTTTTTCATGATTTTAAACCAACTTGAACTCCCTAGCCTCTAGTCTTTTTTTCTATTTTTTTGACATTTTTTATACCACTAAGGTTTTATTTTCCCCAATAAATAAAAAGATCAATTATTTTTGTAATAAGGTTTCTATTTTTGGAAATATTTGTACCATTAAAACCCTTTTTTATTCATAGTTTCAAAAAAAAGGTGTGTTCCCTTTTATCATTTGTGCCATCATCTATTTTTCATGTATAGCATGGGGGGATGGTTAATCATTACTGATCTTTAAGACTAGGATCTCAATTTTTGAAATTTTTCATCCATCATTTTATCTTTTAATAAACAATACCATACAAAATATAAATTATGAGGGTATATGTTTTTGGTTCAGATTTATTGATGGGATTAATTATGTTCTATTTAATTAAGTAAAAACATTAAGATGATCATATTTAGTGATATTACAAAAAAACATAAAAAATTATAAATTGAACTTACTATAAAAGATTCTTTATATCTACTTTAAATTAATTTCTTCTATATTTCTTCATCTAAAAATGATATATATCAAATAGATTTTTATTTTCTCTTATACCAAAAATGAAATCAAAAGATAAGGTGGATTTAAAATCCCTCAATCTCCTATCAGAAAAATATAAACATTTATTATTGAATTCTTTTGTGTCATGTATATTATATTCCATCTAATGAGAAAGAAAAAAATAACATATATTAGCAAAAAAAATGTCATGATATATTAAAAAGATAAATGAGATTACTAAAATTGTGTTCCATAATTGAACTAATTTCATCTTGTCGACACTTATCCTATTAGAAATAAAAATTATTACTTTTGTAATGGATTTCATTTCCACAAAACGCATTCATTGTATAAAATTTTGACCCCTTGGAATTCCATTATCATCAAACTCATTAGATATACTCTGATTTTATTTAAGAGGAAGTGGTCATGTAGGTAGACATGTCCTACCGCATTTACCAAGCCTGGAATCCTTCTTTATCCATAAAAAAGTATAATAATACTATACAAAAGGATGAGGAGCATCCACGTAAGATTTATGTGTAGGATCCTTCCAACAATATCAAGGGGAATTATTTTTCATTAATAGAATTATTCTACAAATAAAATTATCTAATAATTAGTAAATTATTATATAAATAAAACTAATACATATAAATTTAAATATAAATTGAAAAATGATCCGATAAATACTAAATTAACCTAACCACATTTTAATTTATATTCATTAAAGTAGTTAACCAAAATGCCAAACAAATAGTGAAAATTTTTACAAGAAATTAAATTAATCAAATAGATGAAAAAAACATAGGAAAAAGATTATACAAATCCAATTATTATATATTAATTTTCATAAAAAATGGAAAATGATACAAAAAACTAAATTAAACTAAACTAACTCTATCATATTCATTTTAATAATCAAAAATCATAAAATAATATTGGAAACACTCATGAAATATTAAATCATATTGAAAAAATAAAACAATTCTTAAGTAAAAAAATTGTATAAATCCAATAATTACATATAAAATTGAAAAATTGAAAACTTATACAAACAAAACTAAACTGAAATAAATAGTTGATTTATCATATTTTTTATAATATATAACATAAGTAAAAAAGTTATAAATATTATATCTTATATTTTTTAAATTTTGAAAATTAAAACAAGAAATATATATATATATATACATATATATATTTATTTCCTATATTATTAAGATATTACTAAAGAATGGTCTACCATATTCCTTCAGAATTATCATTTTGTATGGAACAAAATATGTCTATAATGTGCTGATTAATATCCTCTAATAATATTTTCATAGATATATGTGTATTTTCTAATTCATCATCAATGTCATGATTTCTAAAACCAAATACTAGTTTTCCCTTGAAAACTAATGAAACATTGCACATTTGATGGATCGAGAACATAAAAGAATTTGTTCCTCTTGTGTCTCCATGAAAAAAGGGTCATCTTTTTTTCCAAAATATTTAGAATTTTTTGTGTCATATAGAATTATTAATTTCTAACACTATTATTAAAGATATCCCATTTACATTTAAACATAATAACTCAAAATTTAATGTAATAAATATCTAAAATTTAGTTAATAACCCTGTAATAATAACTTGATGCAAGGATTAGATTTTAAACTTTTACATGTAAAAAATTGTGTTGCTTTAGAAAATTACAATATAATATTTTCATGAAATTCATCTATATTGTTCTAATATTTTTAAAAAAATGTATGTACATTAAATTCATACTAAAACCGTGTTATCACAATTAAACTTGGTCTCCCACTAACCAACTCATGATTTCTTATCCATCCAATCTACCATACTTGACCACTTTAAACAATGAAAAGTATGTTTTTTATACTCATTCAATAACCACAGATCATTATTATTTGGATAACACTATTTTAAAACATCAATATGAAATTTTTTATCTGGTTGAGAAACAAATATGTTTTTCATGATTTATAACTTTCCTATTTTAATTATTCACCTACTAATGATTATGTATTCAATAAATGATACCCCTTTCTCTAGAAATTGACTTGTTCATGAAAAGATTTAGGTAAAATGATGTGCTTCACTAAAAAATAACCGTTTTTACAAAACTCTACAACATCCTTAGAAATATACTTCTTAATACTATAGGCCTATAGTCGATATATATTCTTAACATACCCCTTCAATATCTTCATATACCTTTTCAAAGGATATATCCAATTTAAACAAATAGGACCAAAAATCTTTATCTATCATGCCAACTGAACCATCATATACACCATTATATCAAAAAAAAGGTTTTAGAAAGTAAATTTTTAGTTGAAAAATTATATAATATTTATTATTCTAAAAATTATTCAATGAATTCAATTCCATCAATTTGTTAAAAAAATAATTGAAAAAATAACAAATATTTATGATGGCCCTTTTTTCCTGATGTTTATTATTATATTTAATGAAAATATTATAAGTTTTTTCAATATAACAATATAATCATGATATTTCATAAATATTAACATCAAATATTTAAGAGACATAAATTTTTAATATTTAATGAATATCCCTCAGGAACTTTTTTTCTGAAATGATGATGCCTTGGTCAAAAGTTCAAAGAACTAAAATATATAAAGATACGAAAACATAGCCACAAAATTCTGAAGGAAGGAAAATTATTACAATATTTTTCATATAACGGGATGAGATCTACTAGGAGGTTCTCTATTCACATATTTTAGATGCTAACACCTTTATTGGTAAGACCATCCACAACCCTATTTGCCCCGCGATAATCAGGATTGATTATATGGTTGAGATCTAATAGTTGTTGGGAGAAAACTATCCATATGGTTATAAGGGTCCATGCTAGGTGAACCACTCCATATCGACGGGCAATTATGATGGTAGAGGAGTAGCTTTTGATCCAAACATTTTTCTATCCTTTTTACATGATGATACCAAGGGAAATAATGATGTTGTATATATTCTCTTTTAGGGAGGAGACAAAACCACACGTACCATAGTAGCATATTAGAATATGACAGTTGTGATTTATACACATTATTCCAAAACCTTTGGGGTTGGGGTTTCCTTTTAAAGAACCATCCACATTAATTTTGATCCATCCAGGGAGAGTGGGTTTCCAAAAGACATCCAAAATACCATTCAGCTAAATAAAAATTCCTTCGATTCGGATCTGATGAAGAATAATAAGATCCCTTGTGGAATTGAGATAGGTACTTCTTTTCATTATTCTAGCTTCTTTGATTGAAGTGAAAGCTTTACCTAAGCTACATGAATATTGAAAGTGTTATTTTTTAGAATGAAAAAAAATTTCAAACCATATGATGTGAATCACCTCCACCACATTAGTAATGAAAAGATACTAAATTTAAGGAGAGGAATCCATTGCAGTGAATTCTTGAAGTTTTGGTTGAATGGAGTTCAAACCTATCTATTTAAGATCAAAGATTTCAAATATGTATTTCCATAATGTAGAAGCATTAGAATAAGAAATGAATATGTGGTCAATATCCTCTCTGTGTTTATTACACATGTATCACATAGAACAAAGTTTAATAAAAAATAATTTAACATTACAGTTAGTGGGAACTCTACTGTGGGTTGTTCTCGAAATCAGGGTGAATTTAGAGGTTCTAAACAATTTTTTGTTAATGATATTTAACCAAGATAAATCCTGTGTATTATTAGTGAAATTAAGATTGTAGGAAATTTTAGAGTTTAGAATACCATTATAAGCTGGTTCCCAAACCAAAACAAATCATCAGTGTTGACAAAAGGGTAGTTTTTAATAATGTTATTGATCTCATCAAGTAAATTCCAATCCATAGAGTGCATGCATTCCATTATATATATATTAATATCAGTAGTAATATGGATAGAACCAGTCATAGAGCTAAGAGGGTAACCATTCTAGTTATCCAACCACAATTTCAAAAAAGATTTTTTGTTAACATTCCAACTAGAATGAGGCATAATTTTAGAAAAATATTTCTTAATGGAAGGCCAGATAGAATATTCCATGCAAAAACATTTACTTTTATTATATTGTTATAAACTCTTCCTCTATGTAAATCAAAGGACAATGAGTTATTTTTTATAAGGATCCACGTGAGTTTAGCTTTAAGGGATTCATTATAAAGGTCGTGGTTCTTAATACTGATGACACCATTGTCAAGGGGTTTGAAAAAATAATTCCAAGGAACAATGAAAATCTTCTATTCCAGGGTTTTTCCACATCAGAAAAAAAGTTTTTTATTCTAATGTTAATATTTTTAATCATATCAATAGGCCATTCACAAACCATCTTGGAGTAATCCATTTTAGATACAATGGTATATTTAACAATTCAAAGTCAGCCTTCCATAGATAAAGTTTTTTCTTTCCAATAGGAAAGTGCATTATTAATCTTATTCTAGGAAAATTAAGTACTTTATAGCTTCCCCAATAAGATGGGTAATACAAGGTATATGAAGGGGAAGGATCCTTCTTTTATACTAAGTTCATTTATAATTCTGTATTTTCTAGATGTGGGAAATAATTTTCTAAATAAAATGGATGATTTTTTCTAGTATGTGGATTGATCGGACACTTCTTCATAGTGAGAGAGAGAAGTTTTAATATTTTGGATGATTCTTTTGTCCCTATGAAGGAATAAAATAATAGCATCTGTATGAAAAAGATGATAGGGAATATTCAAGTTTCTAGAGGAAATTATGGGCTTAATATTACCTTGGTTAACCAAATTAATGATAAGTCTACTATGATAGTCCTAGGAAATAATAAAAAGGATGGTTGAGAGAGGGTATCCTTGTTTGACACCTTTGTATAAATTGAAATAGCCTTTTGGGGAACCATTAATCAAAATAGAAATGTGAGTAGATCCAAACATGGTTTTAATTTTGTTAAAAAATTCACTAAAGCCAAACTTGTTTAGGACCTTAAAAATAAATCCCAGACAACGGTGTCAAAATATTTTCAAATTTCAAGCTTAATAGAAATGATACCACCTCTTTGAGACTTCTTTAAACAGTTTGTACTTTTAGAGGAAAGGAAGATGCAGTCTTGTATGATTCTTCCTTTAAGGAAGTCAAATTAGTTCCAAGGGACAATTTTTATAGCAATGGGGGAAATATTTGAATTTCTAAATCATTATCCAGTTTGGGAATTAGGGATAGGAATTGAGCATTAATACCATAAGTAAGGTATCCATTAGAAAAAAAATATTTAACCAAATTAGAAACATAATTTTTGACAATATCCCAATAGTGTTGAAAAAAATCATAAGTGAAACCATTAGGACATGGAGAACTATAATTTTTTGAGCTAAAGACAACATCTTTAATCTCATGATCTATAGGAACACTAGTTAAGATAGTGTTTTCATTGTCTCTCACTATGTTATGAATGATATATATATTTATTATCTTTTTTAGATCAGGACCATTAAAGATATTTCTAATGTAGGAGACAACATTATTGACCAATCCTTCCTCTTTATCAATATTGTTATTCCCATATTTAAGGATGGTAAGAGGTATAAATATTTCCTAGTTATTTTCACAGTGTTTTAAAACATATATTTTCTACCACCATCTTTAATCCAGTTAATTTTGAAAGTATGTTTCTAAAGATTTACTTTTAGAGTGAGAAGAGAATTTATCTTAGTGAAAGGATGAATTTTTTAGTTTGGATATTTCAAAAATTTAGTGTGCATTGATTCATCTGGAACTTGGTTGATAGTGTTTTCTAAGGAATAAATTTCACTATCATTTTTATTGATTCTATTTTTGCACCAGGATTTTAGATTTTGATTTACAAGTTTTAATTTTATAATATAGGAAAAAGTATCAATATTAGAGTTCATCAAGATCTAGGTTTCCTTGACAATCTTATCACAATCAGTAATCGAGTTCCATGAATTATTAAACCAAAAGGGTAGGAATGGTTTTTAATACTTATTATTATGACTAACTAAAATATGGTGATGATCCAAATTTAGTCTAGGCAGTGTGATGCTGGAAATAGTATTCCAATTATCTAGGTCTTGGTTGTTTGTGGGAGCTCTATCAAATTTACTATCCATGAACCTATTATGATACCTTATATACACCTATTATATTTACAACCTACTATATTTATATCAATGAGATTTTTTTTCTTCAATACAATTTTTATATTCCTTAGAAGAAATGTTTGAGTGTGAAGGGCCCATCTTTTCACTAGGCCCAAGATAAGCATTGAAGTGTCCAGAGATGATCCAAGGGGCTTGGATAGTGTTTTTTAAAGCAGTAAAGTTATTATAAAGAGATATTCTATCCTAGTACCTATTATATTCATAAATAAATGTATAGAAGATTTGTGAGTTATGAAAAATAATATCACATATAAAATCCTTAGTGTCATTGTTATAAGCATGAACATTTCTTAGAGAAGAGTGAGAAAAGATCCAAAGAGAAATACTAAATTCTTATTATAAGTATCACAAATAAACATGTAACTATATTTATCTAAACCATTAAAAATGGTAGAAAAAATTAATTTTAGGCTTAGATATAGAAAAAAATTGGTTTATGAGTGAATTTTTTTTAACGTTATGATGGTGTGAGGTTTAGTAATACTAAAATAAATCCAATAGAGTATATTCATTGGAACCTAAATTTGGGGCTAGGCCCCCTTTATTATTTCCTCTGGAGTCCTTCCTCCATGTGTATTTCCTGATGGACTTGACAGAATTCTCTTGGATATGGGGTGAGTCCCTACCCTTCTTGGTCATGGAAAGGTTAGGAGAAATAATATTATCATTTTTACTTGTCATGTCCTCTGTCTGAGCCTTTGATTTTTCACCACTAGCTTGTGGAATATTGAAATTCCTATCATCATCAGCATCCTTGTTATCAGATTTTGTACACATTCCTCATGTCATAAATTTATTTTTATCACTTATATGTATCTTTTTAGATGGTGGATGCCTTATAATTTCTTAATGACAGCTTTTTTATTCCACCATTTCTTATTAAGGTGTGCATTTTCAGGGGCTTCTCATCCATAGGGGTTCATGTTTCATTCCACTTGATTGAATTTAAAACTAGAGGGCTACAGATTAAGGAAAGAGAGGAATATTTCATGTTCTTATCATTTTTTTTGTGACAAATTAGCATAGAAAGTAGTGAAAGCTCTTGGTGTATGTTGTTATCTCCAACATAATAGTCTTTATTGTTGTTCTTCCCATCTAGAGTGTGTAAATTCAAAGACTAGTTGTTGTGTTCTTGGGTCACAATTTAAGGGGCATGATCCACATGAATGTCTGCTTCAGTAGACTATTGAGTATCTTGACCTTCTAGTTTGGACTATTTAACCCCATCTGCAATAGGTGGAATAGTGGATCCATTAGCATCCCTAGGGGCATAGCCCTTGCGTGGCTACTTTTGTGAGGTATTTGTATTCTTGAATCCACAAATACCATATTTCCAATCCTTTTTTATGAAGATATTTCAATTAAAACTCCTTGATCAACATTCATGTCCTCTACCGTTAACTCTTTGCAAGGCATGGAGTCTTCAATTCCAACTCCTTACATGGAGTATTTGATAGTGTCCATAATAAGGGTAGAAATTTACTCAGGAACACCTTGTTCCTCATTTTCACCCTCCACCTTTTCAACCAATTCAACCCATGATTTCCTAGGGGTATTTTGAGGTTGATGGGTCACCAGTTTTTTTACCCATTTTACATTTCTTTTCATAGATGGCTCAGTCTTCTCCAAAACAGTCCTTTTATCCTTCTTGTGCCTCTTGATTTCAATCCAATACTTATTGGTGGATGGATTGACATTTTTTTCAACACTCTAAAATTCATAATATAGTGTCCAATGAGCTTTCAATATTCACAAAAAGGTGGAATATGCTCATATTCTATCTTAACCATAGTTTTTTTATCTTTAGATTTGAAAGTGATGACATGAGGTAGCTCTGGTTCTAGAATCACTTCTACCATAACTCTTGTATATAGACCCAATTCTCCATTCAATGTTATTTGGTCAGTATTTAATGGGATTCCAATGTAATAGGTGATATCATGGAATATTTTTAGGTTCCAAAAAAACCAATTAATACCATGAAGTAAAACCCATAATTGAGCTATAGATTTCCTATGAGTGAATGGGTTGAAGGAAAAATCCAATGAAGATAAGTAAAGACAACCCAGTTTCAGTTGAATGCAACCTTTTTTACAAAAACAATATAAGTCTTCCTGAGAGTGGATAATTATACGAAAGTAATCATTCCCAATTGGGAAAATTATCCAGTTTTGTATTCCCCAACAATGGGGGATTATAAGATTAAGCTAATCCATTTGAGATAAGAAATTCTACCAAGGATAGAGAATATACACATTTGTGCCCTTTTTTGAAGTAATTTAGGATCCACATTGACCGAAAATCCTCCATCGTCTAGATTTTTAAACATTGGTGTCGTTAATGAGGAATATTTTTATAGAACTGGGCTCTTAAGAGCTTCCATGAAAGATATCCCTTTAGTTTTTTTACATGATGCTCGAATGGAACCTTCGGTGAGAGTTGTATACTCCTATTAAATTTGTGTGGTCAGTATCTCAACCACTCAGGATCATAGGAGGCCATGAATAGCCAAATCTATCAATCTATAATTCATTCATCACTAAGATTTAGTAACGTAGGGTTTTCAATGTGACTGTTCGAAAGGTATCTCTGAGAGCTTCCATTCTCTTTCAATTCAATGAGAAACTTTGATACTATGGATGCACTGAAAAAAATAATGTTCACCCTCTTGGATAATGTATAAAAATTTGGAGGTAGATTTGTTTGTTTCCCTTTAGGAGTGAGAAATAACTCTAAAATTATTCACTTTGATAGTAAATACAATCATTTATTCAAACCATCCTTTGTCTTTAATTTAATATCTTCCAATGACGCAATCAAATTTTCATATATATTCTTCTCAATATTCATCACCTAAATGTTATTTTTGAATTCATCATATTTCAAATATGGATTCTAAAAAAATATTAGTCATTTCCTCCTTATTTTTTCAGTACATTATCATTGTGACTTTCCAAAAAATATATTAATTTTTCACTCTCTCAAAATATAGATCTGTTAAAATGGATTTTGAATGATATAAAATTTTTGTGCTCCATTGAAAGGATTTTTAAATCCTCGAAAAGAGTGATCCATAATAAAAAAAGACACAAATGACCCATGTTGATGATTTTACTCTGATGTTTGAGTGGAAAAAATGAATCCCCTTATCCACAAACTTTACAAGATTAGTTCCCCTTAATACTATATCCAACCGAAATTTCATATGTTGGAATGTTATTTAGAGTAAACATAATCATTGCATGCATTTCAAAATATTATTTTTTATAAAAATAGTGACATATAATAAATTTCTCTCATTAATGTTTCAAATCATAAATTAATGGTGAAAACTAATCATCAATATCATTTCAAGGAAATTTTGGTCTAGAAATCATTAAAATTAACTTGATATATTTATTATTTACAAAACAATCTAAGAGATAAGTTCTTAATTAATGAAAAAAAGTATATGAAAAATGTGTTCTACTAAGGATCGAATCATACCCCGTGTTTTATTACATATTTTATTCAATATAAATTTATATTATTTTGAGTTTTTGGATTTTTTAGGAGCTGGCCAGAATTTTCAAAATTTTAAAGGTTTTGTTACTATGTACGACTATCCCAAATTTTTAGTAAACTATATATTACCCATGGGATTAGTTCTATATAATTATTTTTATATTAATCATTATTAGTACATGGTTTATTAAACCATGTGGATTCTCTAGGGTAACCATGAAAGGTGTTTTTGAGTGCCCAGTATTGGTGGAAGGGTTATCACACTATTTGTTAGTCTGTGTAAGAAAACCATGCATTGAACCCTCTTTTTAAAAATTCTTTTTTATTATTCTTCGTGTCTCTTATTTATTTTAATATTTTTTATTCCCTTATAAGCCCATTTTTGTTTCACTTAACCCCCCCTCTAGATAAATCCTTCATAAGGAATTCCTCACTAGAGGCCCCCCCTTGCTGGTTGCCTCTCCCATACAACCTCCCTTACACAGCCCCCCATGGTTAATCCCTCCATCATATGAATTCCCCTCTCCCTCATGCACCAATACCCCAATCTAAACATCTCTCTTAGATGTGATTCCCACTCATGAAACCCCCTATACAAAAATATATTCTTCATTTTTCTTAGTGATTTAGGGTAAGCTCTCCATAGAAAGATTCATCTTGCCTTTACTCCTTGTTCGCTCATAATTCCATCCCCCCTCATTGTTTTTTTTGGTTTTATTAACCCCACCTCTGTGTATTTACCTTATTTTTTTCATCAGTTCTTAGGGTTCACATGGGTCTCTTCTTCCTTTAATTCATCTCCTCTATCAAAGGTGACACGTTTTGTTTCATGTTCCATTAATTTGAGGAATGTTTCCTTGTGTTTAAGATTAAAATTATATAGATATTTGTTGATTGATGTTTTAAATGAATTATTTAATAAATTATTCCAACTTATTATAGTTAAATTAGATTTTGAAAAGGATTTAAAGTGTTTTTCAATTGTAAAAACTTTCATTACATAACATTTAAATTAGACTATGAAATGATAATTATTAAAAAAATAATATAATTATTTAAAAAAATTGAGATTCATTTAAAACTTTTAACCCCATTTGGGGCTGGAAATAAATTAAAAATATTATTTTTGGACAATTGTAGTCCTTATGTGAAAGTTTAATCAAATTATATAATGAGGTTTTAAGATCTATTTTTTTATAATTTGTTTTTGAAAATATTTAGAAATAGATTTTTAAATGGATTATTGAATGTTAATGTACTAATAAGTTCTTTATTTATAATTTTATTTTTAATGGAAATGAGACTTTTGTAAAATTCCCCTTAATATATACATACATGGTGGTTCTATATATAGGTAAAACCACATACACACACACACACACACACACACACACACTCACACACACACACACAGATATATATATATATATATATATATATATCTGTGTGTGGGTGTGTGTACAGATTCACATGAGAATATGTGAATTTATGAAATGAGGTAAATAGGAATGTGTATGTGTTTAAGTGTATATTAGTTATATTAATCCATAATTTTAAAGATAAATATCATATCTTTTTATATGAATACTAAATAAATTTCAGAAACTTACACTTGAGGATCATAATAGTTTAATTTCATTGAAGACTAGAGGCACAATATTCTTATTTCATGAAATATATTCAATATATCCCACAATAATCTTGCCACATGGTACTTTGACCTGGAATAACCTACATAAACCTTTCTACAAAACCTGTAGAAGGAAATATAAGAGAGGATAAGATTAGATGCTCCATAAGGGTAAACATATAAGATATAAATCTATGATCCTGTGAAATCATAAGATAATAATGAGGGTATGTGATCTTGAACATAACATAGAAAGTTCATACCTAGCATATCATAGATCATAAAAATGAGTCATGGCATAAAAATTGTCATTTTAGAAAACATGTCTAATAAGAGTTATAAATCATCATAAATCAATCATTAACTATAATAACATTTCATAAAAGTGTGGATCCATTATAAATATAGATAAAATATTTCATATGTTATGTTTTACTACCAAGACCATCAAAATAGTGGATCAGAACATATCACTTGTTTCCCATTGTGGATTAGGATACACCTATTTCCTATAGTGGATCAATTGCACATGTTTCCAAAAGTATATCAATACCATCAATTTCTTTCTCATTATTATCTCATGAGATATAAATATTTACCCAATGCACTAGATGGAGATATAGGTTCCACCTAACTCATAATCAAAAACATACTTACCTGTGCAATAATATTATAAAACATTTATCATATCATCACATAAATAACATTGTAAATAAAATGGGTTGCCTAAAAAATTAATTAATTCATCATAGCATAACCCAGGAAAATAAATAGGTTTTATAAAAATTTCATCAACATTAAAACTAACCTTCCAGATAAAAATACATATGGTATCATTCAATTTTATCCCTAGTAAACCATAAGTAACATACAATTATGTCAACTTAGATTGAAAACAATTTTGAAAGAAAACATGGATCATTTATTTAAGAATATATCATTTACCCTTTTAAAAACACTTTTTAAACATAAAATATTTTCAAAATAATTTTCTTTTAAATAACCTTGAAAACTTATAGAAGAATATTTAAAAATAATTTAAAATATTTCTTAAGGATAAAATATTTTCCATTTTGAAAAAAAAATTAAAAAAAAAATTCATAAAACATTTTGTAAATACATTTATTTGAAATTAAACTTTGAAACTTGTAAAGGAAGATTTAAAATTCATGTATAAATTTTCATGAGGAAAATATCCTTTTTTTAAGACACTTTTTAAAACATAAAAAATTTTCAAAATCATTTTATTTGAAAATATAGTTAAAATAAGATAAACTAATCTCCAATAAAAATAATGTTTACAATGAAAAGAAATTTTTTTCATTCCATACACATTAGAATAATGATTCCTTTCACATTTTCACTAAAATCTAAACAGTAATTTTTTGGAAAAAGACATAAAGATTACATTGAAAACATTTTTAAAAAAAATAAAACATCCTTAAAAATTCCTTTAATAAATCTTTTTAATAATTTAAAAATTATTTTCAAAACAATATTAGAAGACATGGTTTTGGAAAAAATGTTTTTTGACCAAATAGTAAAATAAATGGTTTTTTCATAAAAACACCGTTTAAACAATTGTGTACATAAACAGAGGAAAATCAAGTGAAAACATTTATTCCCATAACATAACTATATGAGAATAATTTTAATTATTTTATTGGGATATGGATCATAATATTTCATCATGAGAAGTATAAGTATAAACAATCCTAATAAATGATGATATTGTATCATAAAACCCTTACCAATTTGGTAAATTTTGTATCATAAACCCCACAAAAGAGAGATAATAAAATTTACATTTAAATATAGATAGTTTTCTTTGAAAATTTCATATAATAAATTCTTTGTAATTATATATAGTATATAAAAGAAACATTTTGTGAATCTCGTACGTTTCTCATGAAAAATAAAAGTGAGATGGAAATCCCTTTCCAGAAGTCTGGACTTCCTTCTTACACATTAAAACCTCATTTATAATAAATATAACTTTATTATACATATATTAAATAAACAAAATTTAATATTTCATACCATATATGATTTACTTATAACCTTTTATTACCCATTTATTAACAATTTCATGTTAAAGTCGTGTTTATTGCAATAACTGTTTTGTTTTACATGAATTTTTTGATTTTTTATGTTTGGTCCTCTAAATTTGATCGTGGTTACAAAATATCAAAAAAATTAACAATGATATAAATATAATATATATTTATTATATATATATATATAGTGATAAATAAAACTTATAAATGGAAAATGAAATACATTGTTCATAGAGACGGTAAGTCATATTTATGCCTAAACATTGTTTTCATTTTAGAGATAGAAAAAAAGTAAATAATATATTATTATAATATTATAATTTTTATAATATATATATATATCATATATTTTCATTAATTCCATATTTATATCCTTTTGTATGTAATCCTTGAACAAATCACATCACTTCGCGAGGTAGTACTCTATCGTACACATGAAGGATGTTATCGTATTCTAAAAGAATGGAAGGTAAAATGATACATGTGATATAATGGTTCCAAAATCATAATATTATCACAAATATAAAATAAAAACAAAAAATACATCATTATATCCATCTGTGGGATGTGGTTATAGAAAATGAATAACATCAGTTCGTGAGGTGGTAGTCCGCCATACACAAGAATGATGATTTAGTAACCCATTTGATAGAATAAGAGAAGAATTTAGGTTATTAAATTAACAAAATAACTTAACAGAATATTTAATAAACTTATTATATTACATATTCATGTTTTAATAATAATTTAAGGATATATAGGAATAAATTTAATAAAATTATCGGTTAAAGACATTACCACTTATTTAGACAACTTCTTTTGGTTTTCACTAAAAGAATTCACAGATCATATTTATAAACAAACTAAGGATTATAAGATGATATTATAGGATTAAGGAATTTATTTGGGTGTTTCATGGAAGAAACAAAGGTTTTTGGATGTTTGAAGAGGATAGGAGAGTGGGTGCCTTTTATAAGTGAGGTGAGTGGTACACATGTAATTTTAGAAAAGAAAAAGGCGTACCCATGTTTTTCACATGATAAAAGAATTAAAATGGTCCATTAAATATAAAAAACGTATAAGGTATAAATATATCCACAAATTTTTTATTGGACATGTTATATTTCATTTTTACCCCCAATTATTTTGTTTAACCCCTCGATAAGCCCATTTTTACCTTAACCAAAGTATATAATTTTTACTATTTTTATTATTCATTATGGTAAAAAATTAAGTTGAAACTATTAGATTATAAAAATTATTCTAATTATAAATACTTAATAAATTTTTCCAAATTCCTATCACATAATTTGAAAAATATAATTTAAAAATAATCTCGTAGACGTGATGTTAATGCAGTTTTCCCAAGAGAAAATGCACAAAATTTTAAAATGATTTTATATAAAAATTATTATGAAATTCATTAAAATGAGAAAAATTGTATTAATATATATATATTAAATAATTTTAATTTTAAACCCATATTAAAAAATTATGTTTTTAAATTCTTTTAAAGAAATTATGATTCTTAATACAAACCAGTATTTTTCACTATTCATCGAAAAATTTAACTTCTAAGAAAATTATCACAAATTCAACCTAAGATAATTTTTGACATTATGATTTAAAAAATTAATTTAATTTTTTAGAATATGGTTTATATAATTGGGAAATTCTAATTTTAATATAATTTTGTAAAAGCAAAGAAAATGTTTTTTAGAAAAAAACAGTTTATAGGGTAAATTTTTATTTATTATTATCACTTATTTACAAAAAATAGAAGATAAATTTTAATAATTTTATTATATATATAATATAAAATTTTCATTGAAATAATTCATCAATAGTGATTTATTTAATTTATTAAGATAAAACTTCTTTTTCCATATAAAAACAGTTTTTTAGTAAAAGATTCCCTTTACTTTCAAACGGTTTTTATTTTTATTTCTAATTAATTGTACACTAAGTAATTAATTATATATATATATAATATATATTTTCATAATTTAGTTAATATTATTCATACCCACCATTCTAACATCTATGTGATAACTATCATATTAAATAATAATATTTTAATAGTGTGTCATGTTTCTTTTAAACTCGGTGTTGCATGTAGCGCAGGCTCAACTCAGTGTTATGTTTAACAAAAGATAAAATATGTGTTGTGTGTAATTAAAAATATCAAAAAGATTAAATTTATTCCAAAAGATAAATATTTCATAAATTCTAGGGGTGTGATATTATTCCCATCTAAAAATGAATTTCCCTTAAAAAAATTTACTTTGGTACCAAAAACTAAGGATACTTATGCCTCATTACATTCTTAATTTCTCACATATCTTCACCTAAATTTTGGTTTTTTCAAAAAAAATTAACCATGTGATTTTTCTTGTTTCATAGGACATTCTCTATATGATGCCGAATCTCAACTGATTTTCCCTTATAATAAATATAATTTTCTATTAGTATGAATTTTGTGTTCAGCACATGTGAAGGATTAGGTATTTACTTCCTTAGGAGATGTATATGGAACACATCATGAACCTAAGAGAGGTTCATTGGAAGTTTCATGTCACGAACTAGGCCAGTGCGTCATCCGACCCGGTGCCCGACTCGGTCCGCGACATGGCCCGAAGGGCGTCCCCGATCCCCACGGGCTGAAAACTAGTGTCGGGCATCAAAACATGAAGTTGGGAACTATTTAGCCCAGAAAATAAAAGACATACAAACAAAAATAAACAGAACAAAATAATTAAACACTAACAGCGAGAAATAAAATAAAGATAGGCAACTAGGCATACCTCCAAGTGACCCCATGGGTCACAACCAAACTTATAACCACGCTCGCTCGAAGAGAGATCCAAGTCTATAACCTGAAACTGAAAATTAAAGTAGGCGTGAGCACCGAGATGCTCAGTAGGAAAGCCAAGGAATAACCACACCCTATGCCCTTACCTTTAAAAAGAAATCCAATTATGCTAGTTTTAAAATAATAAATAATAAAATAATGTTTTTTTTCTTTTCAAATCCAAATCACAATTTGACATTTTTATGAAAATCATTTCTATTCCACAATATTTTCAAAATCGATTCCAAGAGTGCATTCACCTTTAGAAATTGCAAGAAAAACAGTTTAGTTTGAAACAAGTTTTTTCACAATGAGACAGTAAGTATGAAACAACTGAAAATAAAGTTACATCTCTAGCAGCATGTCACAAAGGAGAACCATGGGTAGCCCCTATAGGTAGCTAGAAAAATTGGGAACATAGAGACCTCTTAACTTGGTGAAACGTGTCTTAAAAGGCCACGACCCTCAGAAAACGTGGCTTAGATGGCCACGACCCTCAGAAAACGTGGCTTAGATGGCCACGACCCTCAGAAATTCATATGTTTAGTTAGTGTTGTTGCGTCAATCCTGCTAGACAACCCGGGATGAACCCCTTCCATGTCATCTAACGTACTAGTCCTGGTCGCCCACCTAGGTACCCAGGGTTTCCCATGTGCTCTATTTTAAAGGGTGGTGAGGTTTTAACAAAAACATATAAAGAACATAACACTTTCTTACCCAAATTCCATTTCACCACTCACCACCGTTCTCCCTCCTTAAGCGCATCCCCCTTTTTATGTCACATAACCTCGCACAATCCTCTTTATTAGGCACATATCACAAATCACACACTTAACACACACATCATGTTTCTACAACAACGGGGCATGCCTTAAGAGGGGTTTTGTTTTACTTTCGCAAACCATTCTCAAAGTGCCAGACGAGCTTAATTAATTTCAATAAACACATTTCATTTTTGAACACAAAATCACCCAACGCTTATGTTTCCAAAACCATTTGAAAGTTCAACTAAACAACCAAGGTACTATATCCTTAAAAGCAAGCTAGAAAACATGTTTAAATCTAAAAAAACCATTGGAAATACTTATTACACACTAAAATCATTAAGGAAACCACTTTTAAAGAACCATGACCATTTTTGTATATACACACATATATATAGCATGTGCATTTCATATAAAGGCAGAATATGCATTTAAAGAACACCAAGCAAAAAATGGAAATTCTAATAAAAGATTAGGGCATAGGGGACCTACCTCAAGACACACAGCTTTTGACAAGGGTAACCCGAGACCGCTTCACCGCCATGCATATACATATTCATTCATATGCATATACACAGGTCCTTACTGCCGATGACTCAACCCCCGAGGAAGGGACCATTCACTATACATATAATTTAATAAAGGAATTAAACATTTAAACAATTTATAAAGCATTTGAAATATCACATTAATGGTTTATACCAACAAAGCACTCAAACATCCTTCCTAATACCAAGCGCACCATGACGCAACACCAAAAACATGATACGACAGACTTTGCAGCACTTGCGTGACATAATAAACCCACAAAAAAGTTTATAAAACACTACAAAAAGCTCAGCATGGGTTTTTTACAAAATCAGAACATTCATATTAAATGAACACACTATGAAACACATCTAAATAATATTAAACCTTAAGTGAAACTATATTCACACCAAGGAAAATAATCAATGAGTGTACTAAATTAATTAAATAAGAAAATTAATTTGTCAAACAACACATATATGCGGAAACCCATACTTGATATAAATATGCTACCAAGAGTTAAAATAAAGATTTAACATCAAAGATCAACTTCGCACAATACATATTAATTAAATAACACGCCAAATTAAATTAACTTTCGAATTTATTAATCGGCTAATAATCAAGAGCGGAACCACATACTTCGACGTCGGAAAACCCCAAATAACAAAGCAAATCTCCAATCACGCACCGAATTTGCCTCAAACAACTCAAATGAACTCTAGCGTCAAAACATCAATTCAATTTCACAAAAATTGAACCAAAGAAACACCAACCCATAACTTGACAACCTACTGAATGAAGAAACAACAAACTAAAGAAGAACGCACCTTCAGCAAGGGTGCGAAGAGCTGTCCAATGCTTGAAGAAAGCTGTCGGGTTGTGCAGCACCGGAAAATCAGGTCGGGAGGAAGATGAGGTGCGGGTCCTTGTGGTCCGAGGCTATGGAGGCTTATGGGCGGTGAGGATGTTTTGGACGCCGCTAGTAGGGGAAGCGCGAGGTGAGCCGGAGGGGGAGGCGTTGGTCCGCCGCGAGGGAGAGGAGGAGAAGTGATGTAAGGCAGGGGCGGCGTGCGGTCGACTGAGAGGAAGGGAGGGTGTTGGCGGAGGGAGAAAGGGGAATGGGAGGTGCCAAAGCGAGGGGCTGGAAGGGATGTGTCGGCCTAGGGTTAGAGGAGGGGGGAAGGAATGGTCCGCGTCGAAAGAGCAGCGCCGCGATGGGAGAGAAACGGGGCGCGCACGGTGGGAGCTCGGGGGTGAGGGCGTCACACCGCCATGGTTCGCCGGAGAGGAGGGAGGCTTGCCGGAAGGAGTGAGAGGAAGGGGGCGGCTAGGGTTTGCAGTAGATGAATGCTGCAAGGGAGAAATGGGGAAGAAAGGGTGAGGCGCGACCCACCACGGTGGAAGAGGGAGGGAAGAAAATATGGGAAAAAAAAGTAAAAATGAAATAAAATAAAACAAAATAAAAATGAAAATAAATAAAATAAAAAGAGGATAAAAAGGAAAACTCAATCCGTTCTAAATAAAAATAATAATAATAATAATAATAATAATAAGTTAATAATTCTATAAATATAAATTTGTTCAACATCCATAACCAAATTAAAGAATCAATTGAAATAATTACAATCCCAACAATATTATTATTATTATTATTATTATTATTAAGACAAATTTTAAATAATCTCACTTTATTTGTTCGTTATTTTATTTTATGAACACTTCAATGTTTACCCTGCTACTTAATTAATTAACCACGTACCGGGCAGGGCGCACGAACAACTGACGAAGCCATGCGGCTTCGCCCGTTCCTCGCCCGCGCGCCTAACACTACCAAGCCAAAACACTCATGTACCATCAAAATGAAAAAACTCACGTTGGGTCTGGAAAAGTGCATGGTCGGGCGCAAGGTCGCGCACCCAAAAGAAAACACATTTAATAATAAAACATCGTCCAAAATACGATTTGGCACTACGCACAGTCGCGCGTATGGACGCACACCTGTATAAGATCCCAAACCCCTTTTAAACTAGAACCAATTCAAACCGAAACTCAAAAGAAAGACCAGAAATAATTAAATGAAAATAAAGCATGGTTGGGGTGTGACAATTCTCCCCACCATGGCACTTTCTTCCCCCAGAAAGTCCCAAAATACCAGGTCAACCAAGGGTTCCAAGAGAGACCGCGAAGATGCTTAAAACAAAACCTCAATCGCCCAAAGACCGAGCATTTAAAATGTCGATGACCTGAAACATCAAAGATCTCAAAACCAGAATCACCAAGAAAAATGACCAACAACAAGTAATTCACCTTGAAACACAACCACAACATGGAACACCCCGACCCCTAACGTAGGGATCATCAGTACCACTCGAGATCTCCAAGAACGCTCGTCAAGCGACCCACTACTTAAGTTATCCAACCAACATGGTCGAGGTTGGGCGGAGCAGAAGCAAGGGGTTGCTCCGCCAAGCGCACTTTGAAAACAGAGCCTTCTACAAGCCCATCTTATGGTGGTCTCCCCACCATATTAGGGTTCTCGGAAAACATTTGTTCTCCAAACCAAAACGACTCCCAAACCCAGACAACTCTAACACTGGCTTGACCCTCAGAGTTCCCTATGTTGAACTAACACAAGACGGGACATCGGCAAGACCCGCACAGGGTCTCCCCACCATTTTAAAAATTCCTAACACCACGAAACCCACGCGGGAATTCCTAGTTTACTTTAAGTAATACCAATTGAACCCTTCATCGTGAACCCGCCACACGGGCCGACCCTCACTAATCATTCCTACAGTGGACAACACTCTGCCACGTGAGATAGCTTTGATAGCAGAAACCCCTAACTAGGAGATGAACCAGACAAGCACACAATGTTTCCACAAGACATGAGTATCTCTGACTGCAAGAAGGTTCACGAAGCACACCCACTAGCTTTACAAGAATATGGGTTTTTCCGAACCTCTTTAAGGCCCAAGAGGAACTCCCATAAAATAAGACCATGACAAGTAGACAAGGGCTCCATTCCCCTGACAACAATAATGACGCCTTCGGAGAGGGTACCACAATAGGGAAATTTAAGTTTTCCCTGTCCCAACATTGCGGACTAAAGTCGGACCAAGCCCGTCCCACGTCTGACGAGTCCTGACTGCGCGCAAGCTTCACCCCGAGACCTATGGCTGGGGCAATGATGTCTGAAGTATCTTCAGCCTCGCAGTCACAAGCTGACCACTTCTAACTGGAACTTCCTCCGCTGGAAAAGCAGCCTGCATACTTCTCCTCGTGTCTCGCGCGGCCACTCTATTAACATACCAATTTAGAATTGCAGCGAACGACCTAGAGTGTCT
Source organism: Viscum album (assembly GCA_963277665.1). NCBI lineage: Eukaryota > Viridiplantae > Streptophyta > Magnoliopsida > Santalales > Viscaceae > Viscum > Viscum album. The sequence continues at coordinate 1,900,790,001 of OY728145.1, forward strand.
AAATGACCACACTAGAGATAAGAGGTTGAGCGGTCTGTCCGACACGCAACACGAACTGATGGAAGGAGAACTCCACGAACAAGTCTCTTTGGTTCACACTCTTCATCAAATGAGAGACCTACTCTTACCACAATATAAGAAGGACCAACAACTTGTACTTTTTTTTGACCGACGATTCCACACTACTTTTGGGGCACATGGAACTAGCTCACCAGAAACGTCAACACACCCCCTTCGCCACATGTTGACTGGTCGAGAACCTACGAGATCAACCAATTTCCCTCACCTTCAATTCCTTAGGTACAATCATGGAATGAGGCTTGTCTTGAAGATTGCTCACGACGTCCCCATTTGCAACGAAAACGGAACGATCACCATTCACTAGTTTAGTCCCGCTCCACCAGACGTACTCGAGACAATCTTACATCCGCACAACATTTGAAGTTCCTTTAAAACCAGAGACACTTCCAACTTTCCCAAATCACTCAACGACATCCAACTGAAATCGACTTCTATGAACAGTCGACGCCACCGAGCAGAACCCAACTCTGCCACTCCACTGAGAGTCTGGGTTGGGCCAAGAACTGAGAGAGACCTTCTGGAACCCATGGAACATTTCTAGGGGCATATCCCAGACAATAAACACAAAACATCCTTCCACAAACCCAAACACATCACAAAACAAACACCAACATTCCAGAAACAAATCCAATAATTCCAATTTAAAACATCAATTCATTTTCAAAGAAAACACTCACTCGAAAACCAAGCCCTGCACAATAATCCCCAAAGCTATTTTAAAAAAATCCATCTTTACTCTAAACGTAATGTCATTTTTTTCCATTTTCAAAACCATTTGTGCACAAAAACCCATTTAAGAAAAGGCCCACTTTCTAGGAAACAAGAAGCAACCTTAGAAATCAATCAACCACCACTAATATTCCATGGTGCCTCGCAAGTATTCATTTTCATGCCACTCAGGAACCCATCCACACGATCCACCAACTTTCCATTAATCAAGTCCATATGTACATGCGAGCACCCATAGGAATACCACTGGAAAGAAACAAGGCTACTCCTCTTTCAAAACAAAACATTCTCAATATCAGAAAATACCTTCTTCTTTTCAAACCCGTTTCAAAAATTCAAGGTAAATTTCAAGAATGCTTTCCATTTCTAAAACATCCCATTTCAATTTCAGATGACCCAAAACATACCTTTAGAAATTCAACGTTGACAAATCAACGCCAAATTCCAAAAACAAGGTCCAAGAGAAACGCACAACAAATATCATGAAAACTGCAAATAAGAGCAACATCAAAGTTCGCTTCCCTTTTTAAAGGAAAAAAATCTCGCGCCAATCCCAAAATTGGAGCAAGATATCACAAACATTAAACACCTGGGCGGAGGACTAGTGGTCGTGTCTAACCCGGCTACATGGTTTAGAAGACCATGTCCTAGGTAAGCACCAACCACTAGGAGTGTCGAACCGCACTCTCGGGCATCACATGGGTCGCTACTCCATGTGAGACCGCGCGCAGTACCAGTTTACTCCTATTTTCATCCCCCATCCACAAAGACCAAAGCCAAAACTTAGATCCCGGACTGCCCCTGGTTACTCGAGGATCGGAACGAGCAAGAGTTCGCGACGCTCTTCCCGCACCTACCACTCGAGTACCGACAATCCTATCTCCGATCTACCTGATAACCCAAATAACAAGAACAAAACCACCTCTGATACCATTTGTTCACGAACCAGGCCAGTGCGTCATCCGACCCGGCGCCCGACCCGGTCCGCAACATGGCCCGAAGGGCGTCCCCGATCCCCACAGGCTGGCAACTAGTGCCGTGCATCAAAACATGCAGTTGGGAACGATTTAGCCCATAAAATAAAAGAAATACAAACAAAAATAAACAAAACAAAACAATTAAACACTAACAGTGGGAAATAAAATAAAGATAGGCAACTAGGCATATCTCTAAGTGACCCCATGGGTCACCACCAAACTTATAACCACTCTCACTCGAAGAGCGATCCAAGTCTATAACCTGAAACTGAAAATTAAAGTAGGAATGAGCACCGAGATGCTCAGTAGGAAAGCCAAGGAATAACCATGCCCTATTCCCTTACCTTTAAAAAGAAATCCAATTATGTGAGTTTGAAAATAAGAAATAATAAAATAATGTTTTTTTTTCTTTTCAAATCCAAATCACAAGTTGACATTTTTATGAAAATCATTTCTATTCCACAATATTTTCAAAATTGATTCCAAGAGTGAATTCACCTTTCCAAATTGCAAGAAAAACAGTTTAGTTTGAAACAGGGTTTTTCACAATGAGACAGTAAGTATGAAACAACTGAAAAGAAAGTTACATCTCTAGCAGCATGTCACAAAGGAGCGCCATGGGTAGCCCCTATAGGTATCTAGAAAAAGTGGGAACCTAGAGACCTCGTACCTCAGTGAAACGTGTCTTAGAAGGCCACGACCCTCAGAAAACGTGGCTTAGATGGCCACGACCCTCAAAAAACATGGCTTAGACGGCCACGACCCTCAGAAATTCATATGTTTAGTTAGTATTGTTGCGTCAATCCTGCTAGACAACCTGGTACAAACCCCTGCCGTGTCATCTAACGTACTAGTCCTGGTCGCCCACCTTGGTACCCAGGGTTTCCCATGTGCTCTATTTCAAAGGGTGGTGAGGTTTTAACAAAAACATATAAAGAACATAACACTTTCTTACCCAAAGTCCATTTCACCACTCACCACTATTCTCCCTCCTTAAGCGCATCCCCCTTTTTATGTCACATAACCTCTCACAAGCCTCTTTATTAGGTACATATCACAAATCACACACTTAACACACACATCATGTTTCTACAACAACGGGGCATGCCTTAAGAAGGGTTTTGTTTTACTTTCGCAAACCATTCTCAAAGTGCTAGACGAGATTAATTAATTTCAATAAACACATTTCATTTTTGAACACAAAATCACCCAACACTTATGTTTCCAAAACCATTTGAAAGTTCAACTAAACAACCAAGGTACTATATCCTTAAAAGCAAGCTAGAAAACATGTTTAAATCTAAAAAAACCCCATTGGAAATAATTATTACACACTAAAATCATTAAGGAAAACACTTTTAAAGAACCATGACCATTTTTGTATATACACACATATATATAGCATGTGCATTTCATATAAAAGCAGAATATGCATTTAAAGAACACCAAGCAAAAAATGGAAATTCTAATAAAAGATTAGGGCATATGGGACCTACCTCAAGACACGCAGCTTTTGAAAAGGGTAACCCGAGACCGCTTCACCGCCATGCATATACATTTTCATGCATATGCATATACACAGGTCCTTACTGCCGACAACTCGAACCCCCGAGGAAGGGACCATTCACTATACATATAATTTAATAAAGGAATTAAACATTTAAACAATTTATAAAGCATTTGAAATATCACATTAAAGGTTTATACCAAAAACGCACTCAAACATCCTTCCTAATACCAAGCGCACCATGATGCAACACCAAAAACATGATAAGACAGACTTTACAGCACTTGCGTGACATAATAAACCCACAACAAAGTTTATAAAACACTACGAAAATCTCAGCACAAGTTTTTCACAAAATCAGAACATTCATATTAAATGAACACACTAAGAAACACATCTAAATCATATTAAACCTTAAGTGAAACTATATTCACACCAAGGAAAATAATTAATGAGTATACTAAATTAATTAAATAAGAAAATTAATTTGTCAAACAACACATATATGCGGAAACCCATACCTGATATAAATATGCTACCAAGAGTTAAAATAAAGATTTAACATCAAATATCAAATTAGCACAATACATATTAATTAAATAACATGATAAATTAATTTAACTTTTGAATTGATTAATCGGCTAATAATCAAGAGTGGAACCACCTACTTCGACGTCGGAAAACCCCAAATAACAAAGCAAATCTCCAATCGCGCACCGAATTTGCCGCAAACAACTCAAATGAACTCTAGCGTCAAAACATCAATACAATTTCACAAAAATTAAACCAAAGAAACACCAAACCATAACCTGACAACCTACTGAATGAAGAAAAAACAAACTAAAGAAGAACGCACCTTCATCAAGGGTGCGAAGAGTTTTCCAAAGCTTGAAGAAAGCTGTCGGGTTGTGCAGCACCGGAAAATCAGGTCGGTAGGAAGATGAGGTGCGAGTCCTTGTGGTCTGAGGCTGCGGAGGCTTACGGGCGGTGAGGAAGTTTTGGACGCTGCTAGTAGGGGCAACATGAGGTGAGCCAGAGGGGGAGGCGCTGGTTCGCCGTGAGGGAGAGGAGGAGAAGTGATGTAAGGCAGGGGCGGCGTGCGGTCGACTGAGAGGAAGGGATGGTGTTGGCGGAGGGAGCAAGGGGAATGGGAGGCGCCGAAGCGAGGGGCTAGAAGGGATGTGTCGGCCTAGGGTTAGAGGAGGGGTGAAGGAATGGTCCACGCCGGAAGAGCGGCGCCGCGATGGGAGAGAAACGGGGCGCGCGCGGAGGGAGCTCGGGGGCGAGGGCGTCACACCGCCATGGTTCGCCGGAGAGGAGGGAGGCTTGCCGGAAGGAGTGAGAGGAAGGGGGAGGCTAGGGTTTGCAGGAGATGAATGCTGCAAGGGAGAAATGGGGAAGAAAGGGTGAGGCGCGACCCACCACGGTGGAAGAGGGAGGGAAGAAAAGATGGGGAAAAAAAGTAAAAATGAAATAAAATAAAACAAAATAAAAATGAAAATAAAAAAAATAAAAAGAGGATAAAAAGGAAAACTCAATCCGTTCTAAATAAAAATAATAATAATAATAATAATAAGTTAATAATTCTATAAATATAAATTTGTCCAACATCCATAACCAAATTAAAGAATCAATTGAAATAATTACAATCCCAACAATATTATTATTATTATTATTATTATTATTATTATTATTAAGACAACTTTTAAATAATCTCACTTTATTTGTTCGTTATTTTATTTTATGAACACTTCAATGTTTACCCTGCTACTTAATTAATTAACCACATACCGGGCAGGGCGCACGAACAACTGACGAAGCCACACAGCTTTGCCCATTCCTCACCCTCGCGCCTGACACTACCAAGCCAAAACACTCATGTACCATCAAAACGCAAAAACTCAAGTCGGGTCTGGCAAAGTGCACGGTCGGGTGGAAGGTCGCGCACCCAAAAGAAAACACATTTAATAATAAAACATCGTCCAAAATACGATTTGGCGCTACGCACTGTCGCGCGTATGGACGCACACCTGTATAAGATCCCAAACCCCTTTTAAACTTGAACCAATTCAAACTGCAACTCAAAAGAAAGACGAGAAATAATTAAATGAAAATAAAGCATGGTCGGGGTGTGACATTTCAAATGATAAGACACTATCCTGATACATTAAATTATTTTAAAGGGACTGATAGATCAGGGTCTTAGTTTTCCCTTATTTCATCCATAGATAAATTCATATAAAGTCCTTATCAACAAATTTAAATTATAGATCATTTCAAAAATTATAAGCATAAAATTTATATCAAATTTATTAATACCTTACATGTTACTAAATTGATCTTACCATTTCTACCATTTCATCATCTTTCTCATGTCCAGATATATTTATTTTTACAATTCATTCTAGTTTGTTGGAGTTAAATACTTCTTTATATAAAGGGCTTCATAAGAATCCATCTGAATATTCGAGTGAAATATACTATTTTATGAAAACTCAATTAGAGGAAGGTGTTGGCCCCAGATGCCTTTTTAATACATGGAACAAGATCTTTTCATATCTTCTAGGGTTTTAATTTTTCTCTCATCTGAACCATCTTTCTATATATGATACAAAATACTAAAACGCAACTAAGTATCAAGATCATGCTGAATACTTCACTAAAACATTGAGGTACGCATTTTATCCCAATAAAATACAATTGAATGCAGAACTCTAGGAAACTTTACCACTTCTAAAATGTATATTCTAGAAATATGATCCAAAGATAAATCTTCTCTGATAAAAATTAATTGCTTTGAATTAATTATTTTATTTACTATATCCTATAATTACCTCAACATCAATGATAAGATAAACACTAAAGGTTACCAGGACCTTTAGTCATAGGTAGAAAAAGTGTAAATTCCTTCCTCCTAAAACAGCTTTTTCATAAAAAAATAGAAAACAAAGGTTTTTAATTCCATGAATGTATCTTAATTTTTTTTTTGATGAAATCATTTCACATAAAACATAAAATATATGTGTCAGTGAATTTGAACTTATGATAAACCCAAAACTCATAAAAATGCGATGGTATCCATAACTCTTAAGTTAATATTACATGGAGAGATATACACTAACCAAATTTAATTCACCTTTTTTTCCTTGTATAATCTCTTATTTTATTCAAAAACATTATCAATTGGGAGATAAGATTCAACCATATACTGATAAAATAACAACTGTAATTTAATTATTCCATAATCCATATAGAGGGAGATAAAAACATGAAATTCTAAGAATATGATTTTAATAGGGCTCATTTATAAAAAATCAAACATTAAATTCCTAATAAAGGAGGGTAGGATTAGTGGGTCCTAATTATCATGATTCACTTTATTCATTATGATTAAATAAATTTTCACTTTCCATTTGTATTCAGAGCTTATTGTGACTTATCATCCGCATTATCCCTTAGATTGGGGTAATGATTCACATAATTCCCAACATCCTTGCACTTAAAAATCAGAGTGTGTGTGGTTCATTAGTTGGAGAATCTTCTCCTCCAATGCATTAACCATCCCATTAATCACATTTTTACATTCAAATGTTGTATTACCCTCCATTACACATTAAAATCACCTCCCAGTTCCAATAAATAAATTCCCTTAATGCATCTTCCCATATTTCTGGCATGTAGATGGCTAGAATTTATTTCCATCATTTGAGTTTTCATGATACTTGAACTTTATTTTTTTTATAAAAACCATTGGAATTGTGGTAATATATAATTTTCATTTATAACTTCAGTTAACATTGAATAAATTATTCATAGCTACTAAATTCTCTTATAGACAATTCATTTTGAGGACTTGGCATTAGAGGACCAAAGAATTGATCAACTTTTATTTAAGTAATGATTATTAAACAAAAATCAAACCATAAAATTCTTATAAAATTTTCTCCATAGGTACCAATAAATTCATCATTCTTTTTATCAAGCTCAATGAATTGATTCCCTATATTTTTTTCATAGACTACGAGGGAATTAAATTCTGAGAAATATCCCCTTAAAATATTCTCATTCTATAGAATAAATTTATTCTTTTTCCTATATGTTCTTAATAAGTTTACACCTGTGATCTTATTATAATTATAGGTTATAAATAGACAAAATTACTTTTTCATAATCCAAACAATTAATAACAGAAAATATCTTTTTATTGGAACAATTCAATTTATTAGTGACTAGTGGATTAGTGAAACCGCTAAAATAAGTTTCACATTTTCTTATGAAAGACTCAATAAAATATTTTTCCATCTTTTTTCATTGGGAAATTTTTCATGACTCATATATGGATAAATTTTTGTGGGAATAGAAACAATATTTATCATTACAAATACTATAACATTTGGTTTCTTAGTAGGACAACAATTTCATTGTCTATCACACTCAACATTTACAAGGTTCCTTTAGGTTCTTTCCATTGACTAAAACTAGAAATCATAGTGGGATAATCCCAAATCATATTATAGAACCACAAAATCATGAGAAAACATTTTTAGGATTTTTAAATGATGACACCTTCTTTTCAGTATATGACACCATTTACTTGACCTAGGTAATTCATCATCATTATTTAAATCCTTCATGGTGGTTTGAAATTTTTTTATGAATTTCCAAATCATATCCCCAGGGCGTGTCAAGGCAGGTGTGTAGAAAGGCCCATTTTTTGAACTAGTTGATGATTGATTCCAACTCAATGCTCCCTTTTCAGAGTTATTACCCATATGTACCTATGTTTTAGATCCACATCCACTTGTAATATCTAGAAAGTGGTGTAATTTTTTAGAAACCCATTTGTCTATACTTCACCAAAATCCAAGGATATTTTCCTATAGCGACCCAAGATTTTATACACAAATATTACTTATTTTAGATGGATATTCAATACATTTCATAAACACATTCTTGAGGATTGTAATAGTTAAGTCTATTTAGTGATTAGAAAAAAAATATTTTTATAACATGAATGATTTTCAATATCTACCACAAATAACTTTTCACATATTACTCCTCTTATTCATACCCTACCTAAACCTTTGTTTATAACTTGGGAAAGGAAACAAAAGAAAGGGGGATCTCAAATGCCCAGTAAGGGTAAACATAGGTGATATCAATCTATGGTCATATGAAATAACAAGATATGATTAAGTTTATGTTATCATTAACATAACTTAGGAATTTCATACCCAACCTATCATAGATCATAGACTTGAGTCATGGAATAAAAATTTATCATTTCAATAAACATGGCCCCTAAGATTGAGAAATGATCATAAATCACTCATTAACCATATTCTCATTTCATAAAATTATGGCACTATTTTAAGTATAGAAAATCAATTTCATATGTAAAGGTTAAAAACCAAGCCAATCAATATAGTGGATCAAGGATTATCACTTATTTACCATTATAGATAAAGAAACACAAGTTTCCCATAGTGGTTCAAGATGCACCTATTTCACATTGTAAATTAGGACCATCAACTTTTTCCCCATTATAATGTCAGGAGATATAAAGATTTAACTAATGCATTGGAGGGAGATATAGGTCTCACACAAATTTTAATAAAAATCATGCTTATGTGTGACAAAATTTAATAAAACATTCATTATATCATCACATTATAACGTCTGTAAAAAAAATTGGTATCACAAACATTTAATCAATTTTCCATAGCGTAAAAAATAAAAAATAAACGAGTTTCATAAAAATTTCATCAACATAAACATTAACAATCCAGAAAATTAATATGGCTGGTATCAATAAATAATATCCTCATTAAAGAATAAGTAACTTTAAATAATGTCTTCTTATATGGAAACTGATTTTGAATGATCACATGGATCATATCTTGAGGAATATATCATTTCCAATTTGAAAATCGTTTTTTAAAACAAAAAAAATTTGTAAAATATTTTGTAAATCCTTTTATTTGAAAAAAACTTTTAATTTTACAAATAAATCTTTAAAAAATCATTCAAAATAGTTATTAAGGATAATAAATTTTACACATTGGAAAACACTATTTAAAAAATAAAATTTTTGCAAATACTATTCTTTGAAAATAACCTTAAAAACTTATAAAGAAATATTTAAAGAAAATAATGGTCATGATGGAAGGGAAATCTGTTCATTTCGTACATGTTAAAATAAATATTCCATTCATATTTTCAGTAAAAGACAAAAAATATTTGTTTCAAAAAATTATATATATTCATTTAAAGAAATTTAGTAAAATTTTACAAATGAGTAAAAATTTCATTAATAACTCATTTTATGAATGTTAAAAAAATTTGAAATAATATTTAGAAAACATGGTTTTGAAAAGAAAAGGTTTTTGACTGTAGAGAGAAATAAAGAAGATTTTCATAAAAACATTATTTAGAACTATTTAGTAAATAAATAGATAAAAATAATGGTAAACCTTTTATTCTCATGAAATTATATAATAAAATAAATTTAATAAGTTTATTGATATATGGATCATAATAGTTCAATAACAAAAGCATAAATATATATAATCTTGATAAATAATGAGATTATATCATAAAACCCTTACAACATTGGTAAATTTTGTATTGTGAACCCCATTAAGGAGAGATAATAAAGTTGATATGTAAATACTAATATTTTTTACTATAATAATTATAAAATAAATTCATGGTTATTAGGTACACCATATAAAAGAAACATGTTGTTAATATTCCATTTGTCTCGTAAAAAATAAAAGTGAGATGTAAATCCCTTTCCATTAGTCTCGACGTCCTTCATACAAGTTATAACCTCCTATATAATAAATATAAGTTTATTATAAATATATTATAGAACCATACATATATATTTCAAAAAATATATGATTTACATAGGAACATTTACTACCAACTTGTTAACAATTCCATGTTAAAGTTACATTTTTGGCGATAATTGCTTCGTTTTCATATATGTTTTTATTTTTTATTTTTGGTCATATTAATTTAATAATGGTTCCATAGTATCAAAAATTCTAACCATGATATAAATATAATATATATTTATTATATATTTATTAATAGTGATCTATAAAACTTAGAGATAGAAAATGAAATACATTGGTCATGGAGACAGTAAGTTGTATGTATTCTTGAACGTTGTTTCCATTTTCCCGATAGAAAGAAATAAAGAAAGGTAAAATATATAATACCATTAAATTTTAATTTTTATGTCATATATATAAAATATTTTCCTTAAATATCTTCATATTACCTTCCATGTAAAGCGTGAACAAATCACATCACTTCAAGAGATGGTAATCTGTGATACACACGAATGACATTATCATATTTACACAAAATGGAAGTTAAGAAGTAATCTATTATATAATTATAACACAAAAATATTAATTTCAGAAGTATAATCTATGAATAGTAAACCCATCATTATATCCATCCATGATATATGGTTACTGAAAATAAATAACATCAGTTCGCGAGGCTGTCGCCCGTCGTACACACGAAAGATAATTTCATAACCAATTTGATAAAATAGGGGAATGATTTAGGTTAATAAATTAATAGAATTACATATCATAAGATTTAATATTATTATTTTATTATGTAATTATTTTATAATAATAAATGAATCAGGTATAGAAAGAAAAAAAATTAAATGCTTGGTAAGGGGCATTACCTCTTTTTTGAAAAAATTATTTTGGTTTTCACCAAAAGGATTATTAGGTTGGATTAATAAATAAAATAAAGATTATAATATTATAGTATAGAATTAACTTATTTTGGTACCCCTTGGCTAAACTAAATGGTTTTTTAAGCGTGAACATGAGAGGATATGAGGTGGTCTTTTATATGTGAGGTGAGTAGCGCACTAGTAATTTTTTAAAAGATAAAGGTATACCCACATTTGTATATTAAAAAAGGCTCTGAAATAGGAAATTATTCAAACTAAAAGATATATTTTCTAAATATTTAAAAAAATGGGTGTTGGACATGTTTTTGGTCATTTTTAACCCTTATCTTTTTAGTTCAATACCCCGGTAAACCAAATTTTACCTAAACCGTGATAAATAATTTTTATCTTTTTACAATTCATTATGGTCAAAAATTAAGTTTACCTAATTAGTTAATTCAAATTATTATGATTAAAAATATATAATAAATTTTTTAAAATTCCATTCATAGAAGTGGGAATATTTAATTTAAAATTACTCCCACATATGCAATGAGAAACTAGTTATCCAAAGAGAAAATCATATGAAGTTTAAAATGATTTTATATAAAAATTCAATATGAAATTGTTTATAATAACCTAAATTGGATTAAAAGATATATAATCTAAAAAATTTACCTTTAAATCCATTTTAAAATATATTTTATGTTTTTAAATTCTTTATAAGAAATGATCATTCTTAATAAAAACCATTCTTTTTCACAGTTCATCAAAATATTTATCATCTCATAACATTCTCAAAACTTCACCCTAATATAATTTTTACATACTGACTTAAAAAAATAATTTTTTTAAAAAAAATAAATTTTCAAAACATGTAAAAATTTAATTTTAAATTAACTATATAAAAGGTGAAATAACTTATTTTTAGACTAGATACAATTTTTAATCATAAAATTGGATTTATTCTTATCTATTATCTATAACAAAAAAAATATAAATGTTAAAAAAATTTTGAATATATAATATTTATATTTCCTTAAAATAATTCACAAAAAATTATATATTTCATTTATTAATATAAAACATTTTTGAGCACGCAAAAATAGTTTTTAGAAAAATATTACGTTTATTTTTAAATGAACTTTATTTACATGTATAATTAATTAGTCACCAAGTAATTCATCATATATATTTATTTATTTATTTAAACCATATATTTTCATAATTTTTTTAATCCTATCCATACCAACAATTCAGATGGATTTTTCATAAATATCATATTAAATAATAATTTCTTAATAGTATGTCACCTTTTTTTAAAACTAGGTGTTGCATGTAATGTAGTATAAACATAGTGTTGTGTGTAACACAAGCTAAATTTTTTGTTACATGTAATGAAAAACATCAAAAAGATAAAATTTATTCAAAAAAATTCCCAAAATCACAGGGTGTTCCTTGAGTAAACCAATAAAAAGGGGTCTCCTCTATTTATTTTAGAAACATAATTGAAAGGCCTTCTTGGAACTTTTAAGAGATTTCAAAATGTGTGAACATGTGTGAGATTATATTGAACTTCATTTGGTTTTTATTGACTTGTATTGTGTCCCTTGGGGAATAATTTATACTTTGCATTGGGTGATGGCTATAAAACCAGGGTTTCTTCTTAAGAGAAAGTTGGTGGTGAGGGTATGTTATTTGATATGCTCTATAATTCTTGTATTTCTCCCTATTTACTATTTATGATTGTCATCGATTGTGATCATTGCATATTTATTCACACTTTCTTTACTTTTCTTATGGGAACCCTAGTAGGTAAGTCGGAGTCTAGACTTATACTACACTTGATAGACGTACACTACTAGTTTACACTCTTGTTAGTTATAAGGCTTGATTGGGTGTGTTATTCAAATGTGGCTATGTAGTACCCCTGGTTTCTGGTAAGTAACCGTTGTTTTATTCTTTTTAAGTACATGAAGCATATGAGAAATGGTTGGGGAAGGTTTGGAGACTTTTAAAGTGTCAAAGGGTAAAAGGTGGTGACGCATGGGCTTCGCATGGTTTTCCCAAACCGTGCGGAAGTCGTGCAGGTGGTGTCACCTTGGACAGAGGAGACCACACGGTGTGCACACGGTTTGGGAAAACCGTGCGAGGAGTCCGTGCGGAGCACCCCTTCCAAGCAGTGACTACCGCACGGTTAGTGCACTATTTGACTAACTTTGTGGGATAACCATGCGCAAAGTCAACTTAGATCCTATTTTTAAGGATCTAATCCATTTTATCTTTAAACCCACTCGTTTTTTCTCCTAGACGGCCCAAACTTTGGATTCCTCTCTGGTGACGGTGGGAGAACACTTACCAGGCGTTTTGGAAGCGATCTGAAGGTTTGCCTTGGTGTTTTGAGGCCGGTTGTTTAAGGTAAGTCTCGTTTCCTTTAGTTTTATTAGATCTCCTTCTTACCTCTTGATGGATCCTTAGATCTACGCCCAATTTTGGTAGATATAAGGTAGTGTATGACTTTTAAGTTGGGTTTTGGTCTTGTTGGTGTTAGGGGAAATAATCTAAGGAGGTTTCGTTGTGTTTCGACCAGGTTCTTGGTCGGTTTCACCTATTTTGTTGAGGTAGGTGGATTCACACTCAACTCCTCTTGCTAGAATTGATTTTCTTAGTTTCAAATTGGTTTGTTTGAATATATTTGATTGTGAAAAGCATGGAATAAAACTTCTTTTGTGATGATTTATGGTTTTGATGAAATTGTGATATCTTGGTGAATTGTTGTACATAGTGATTTGGATTCTTGAATTTAAAATGTTTATTTTAAGTTATGGATTTGTTGGAATGGTAAATGGTTTGATGAAAATGGGTTTTCAATAAAAAGGGGTGTGTTATTGAAATGGTTTTTTTATTGAAATGGGTTGATGAAATTGGTTCATTCTTTGGTTTTCAATAAAAGTTCGGTTTTATTGAAATGGTTTGAAATGGTTGAACACACTTGGTTTTGATGGAAATGGTTTTCAATAAAATGTTTTTTATTGAAAGGATGGTTTTGGCATGATTTTTGTGAATATGTGGTGTGTGTTCATGTTGCATATACAAGGCTTGGTTGAAATAGGACCTTGTTCTCGGTGCCAAACATTTAATGGAACATGGGACTTTTAAGTACAAGGCTGGGTTGAAATATGACCTTGTGCTCAGTGCCAAAGGTGTAATGGAACATGGGAAACAATTACCTTGTGACAACTTGGTTGATCGATGAGAAATCGCTCATGAGTATGGAACTGTCATAATGAAGCATGCATGGCTGATTTCACGGGTTTGTGAAATGGTTGAGTATGTCAAAATGGTATGATTTTGAAATGGTTCGAAAGTTTGTTTTGTTATTTTTCTGGAAAAATAACTTGTTGGAAATTGATTTCCCTTGAACTTGGATTCTTTTGAGTATGAATGGTTTTGGAAACTTGTTTATATTTAGTTATAAACTGCTTTTGGGAAAATGTTTTATATAAACTATTTTTATATAAATGTGGCTAACTCTTCTATCCTAGTGGCATGAGTAGGGAAGTCATTGGGGAAAACCTACTGAGTTTTATACTCACCCCTACTTTTTCACATTGGTGCTTTTGAAGATGTTGTATTCTGGGACATAGGTAAAGGTAAAGAATCCTATTACTAGTGGCTCTTGGTGATGCTAGGGAGATTTTGAGGAGCTTGGAACATGTGGAGTATGGAGTCTTAGTGTCCTTTGAGAGTATTGAGTTGTTTATCAGTTGTGCACTTGATACTTGGTTTGGCCTTCGGCTGCTGTGTACTCTGATGTGGTTTGACATAAATGAAGTTTGTTTAGTTATTATTTCATTTGTTCATGCATCATATAGTTAATGTTTGGTTATGGTTTGTTTATGGGTTTATTTATTAATGGGTAAATTGTCCCCCACCTGTACTTGAAACCCTTCGGTATTTATTGTCAGCCTTTGGTGCCTTGGGGATTTCTCTTAAGTCCAAGTAATGACTTGTTGTATTCTTAAGCCAATAAGAATAAGAGGGTCATTACAAGTGGTATCAGCTTGTTCGGTCCTTGCCTAACAAGTGGTCATCGATGTTCTTGGTCTTAGAGTTGAAATTCATTATTGTCTATTCCTTGGGTCAAAATCTTAGACAAGAGTAGGATTATAGGAACATAAAATGTATAGCATAAAAGGACATAGCTAACCATTTTCTGCTGAACCTCATGTTACTAGGGAGTTGGGTAAATAAGATTTTAGAGACACTTCTTGGATTTTGAAATCTCATTGTAATGGGTTTATCCAATGAGACCAGCATGACATGCATTTTAGAGGAATTTCATCCCAATAGAATTTCATGTTTCATTGTGAGGAACAATTAAGGATTTCGTGCAAGGTGCCAATTTTTGAAAAAAAAATGAAGAAATTGATTTCAACTGAAAGTCTTTGAGAATAGGGTATTTGGTGTATTTTGAAAATGGGTTGATTTTAAAAAAGTATGTTGAATGTTTTCAAAAATGATTTAACATGGGAAAAAGTTTGTTTTGAAAACAATGTTGTGATAGATGATGTGATAGAATTTTAAATTCTAAGCCATCAATTTCTAGAGAGTGATATTGATGAGGGTTGTTGTTGGTTTAGAAAATGGAACTTGGCAGGCGTCTTTGGAACCAACCCAAAGAAGTTGTGGAGAATGTGGTTTCCCCTGAACCATGTGTGAACCAAGAGCTGGTTCAGAGTATTTTCCAAGATTTTCATGCTGTGGATTCAGGGAACTGGAAAAATTAACCAAGGAATGTGGATTATACCATCCAGTTCATGAAGCAGAATCCACCGAACTTTTGGGGTGATGTTAAACCCAAAAAGGCAGAAGTGTGGCTATGTAGGATGAATCATATCTTCAATTTCATTGGCACACCATCAGAGCTCAAGATCAAGTTGGTGAAATATATACTTGAGGATCTTGCACGTCAATGGTGGGATTTAGCGGTGCATGCTAAATTGGATGAAGACCTTACATGGGAGAATTTTGAGGAATTGTTCAACAAACAATTCTATCCTCACACGTTCAAGATCCAGAAAACAACATACTTGTTTAGCATGAAACAAGAGAGTCTCTCTATCATAGTGTATGTGGATAAATTCATGAATTTAGTCCATTTTCCACCAGAGGTTGTGGCAAGTGTGTCGTTGAAGGAATGCATCTTCGAATCGGGTCTAAGGCAAGAGAATCGATCGAAGATTGCGGTGCTCTGTATTATTGATTATACGGAGATGGTAAATAGAGAAACAGTATCTAAAAGAGACATCTCATGAGTTATTGGAGGAGGAAGTATGATGATACCCACGTGAACGGGTGGGAACTCTAATGCTGGGAACAAGTGAAAGAGGGAAACCTACTTCCAAGGTGGGAGTGTGAATCAAAATCAGACGGTTGGATCGATGAATCTTCCTCAATGACCCATTATGAAAGTCGGATGTTTTCAGTGTGGCGAGATTGATCAAATGAAACGAAAATGTATATCACCACTAAGAGCCTTCCAAAATTGCAACAATATGGGGCATCTTCAGTGATATTGTCGCAGTTCCCCACGTTCGAGTGTTCGTGACACTTCTCAGGTGTCATAAGCATCTTATGCTTCAACAGGGCGAGGACAACAACATCAGTCTCGCCAACAAAACAGAGCTAGCCATGGTGATTCTTGGAATACCATGACTCCTCAACAAGGAAAGTCTCATCAAGGCAACAAGTAGAACAATGCATCCACAAAGCAATTGTATAGAGCTGAGCAGATGATTGTGGATGATCATGTGGGACCATCTAAAGTGAGAGGTACGATTCTCTTGAATTCTACCCTTGTGTAAGTGTTGTTTGATACTAGTGCATCGCATTCCTACATTGCTTCTTGTGTTGTTGACTTACTATGTTTAAGACTTGAAATGATTCCCTCTGTTTTGAAACTAAAAACTCCTCTTGGTGAAAGAGAATGTCAATCCTTTGTGTGTAGAGCATGTGCTATAATTGTTGATGGAGCTGAGTTAAAATGGGACTTCTCGATATTGGACATGGATGTCTATGATGTAATCCTGGATATGGATTGGTTGAAAATGTTTAAAGCTCACTTCGACTATTATAGGAGAACAATTAGTTTCATGAATGAAGACTGCATCAACCTTCTCTTCAGAGGGGAGTGGATGGTAAACAATGGTGAAAAGAGCTTGTTGGCACCAATGGTGGGAACGAACTCTTACCAAATCGCAGCGTTGAGTTTGGAATCAATTGAGAAGATTGAGGATAATAGTTTTCTATTTGTTGTGGATCAATTTCTAGATGTCTTTCCAACTACTTCTCAGGGTTACCACCTCTAAAGGAAGTGGAGTTTACGATTGATCGTCTTATGTGGACCACTTCTATTTCCATTCTGTCTTATAGGATGGCACCAACAGAGTTACGAGAATTGAAAGTTCAATTAGAGGAGCTGGAAAGAAAGGGTTTCATTTGGCCAAGTACATCTCTGTTGGTAGCACTGGTTTTGTTTGTGAAGAAGGCAGATGGAACTCTTCAGCTATGTGTTGATTATCGTAAGCTTAACCAAGTTATGATAAAGAATAGATATCCACTTCCACACATTGAAGATTTGTTTGATCAATTAAGGGGAGCCCATTGGTTCTCCAAGATTGACTTGCGATCAGGATATCTCCAATTGTGAGTTCAAAAGGAGGATATTCCAAAGATAACTTTTAGAAGTAGATATGGCCACTATGGATATGTAGTCATGACTTTTGGTCTAACGAATGCACCAATGGTTTTCATGTCTTTGATGAATCATATATTTCAGTGATATATGGATTCTTTTGTTGTGGTTTTTGTGGACGATATCTTGGTGTATTCAAAGATAGGATCTGATCATGAGGAGCACCTGGAAACAGTGTTACAAATCTTGAGAGATCCTCTTTTGTATGCCAAATTATCAAAGTATGATTTTTGGATAGAGGAAGTACGTTTCCTTGGCCATGTAATTTCTGAAAAAGGCATTTCAGTTGATCCTGAAAAGATAGAAGTTATTATCTCTTGGAAACCACCGAAT
This sequence comes from Viscum album, assembly GCA_963277665.1. Classification (NCBI taxonomy): domain Eukaryota; kingdom Viridiplantae; phylum Streptophyta; class Magnoliopsida; order Santalales; family Viscaceae; genus Viscum; species Viscum album. The sequence goes on from OY728145.1 coordinate 1,900,808,093, forward strand.
AATGTGTTCGAGGTACGTAGTTTTCTTGGTCTAACCAGTTGTTACCGACACTTTGTGCATGATTTCTCACAACTAGCATCACTAATGATAGCTCTGACAGAGAATAATGCTCCATTCCAATATATAGATGAATGTCAGAAGTCTTTCCAGGAACTGAAGGTTCATCTTACATCAGCACCCATCTTGATCTTTCCTGAATTATGACAGGGGTATGTGGTGTATTGTGATACTTCGGGAATAGGGTTGGGTTGTCTTCTCATGCAAGGTGACCATGTGGTTACTTATGGCTTAAGGAAATTGAGGGTACATGAGAAAAATTACCCAACATGTGATATGGAGTTAGCTGTAGTCATCCATGATTTGAAAACATGGAGATATTATCTCTTTGGTGAGAAATTTATTGTGTTTACGGATCACAAAAACATGAAACACATTTTCTCACAGCGAGATTTGAATATGAGGCAAAGAAGGTGGATGGAGTATCTCTAGATGTTTGACTTTGACTTGATGTACACACTAGGAAAAGAGAATTCAGTGGCCGATTCATTAAGCAGAAAGTCGTATGCTCAGTTGGCGAAAGAAGCTTCATATGAGTGGCAGCTGATGTTCTTCCTAGATGACATGCGTATGGAATGTGAATACCGAGATGATGTTGTGGTTTTATTTCCAGTTTTTCTTGTTCCTAATTTGGTGGAGATAGTAAAGGAGGAACAGTCATCCAATGTAGACTGTGTTGCAATGATTTCAAAACTCAATGGTGGGGAGACCATTGACGGACGGAAGTTAGATATGAGTTCATTTTTGTGTTTCAGAGATCATATGGTTGTACCTATGGGTAGTCAGGAACAACTCCTTCATGATTACCACCATTCAAAATGGGTTTTACACCCATGTATATATAATATGTATAAGGCATTGAAGGTGCAGTTTTGGTGGAGCGGCATGAAAAGAAAGCTGGCTGAGTTCGTCTCATGGTGATTAACTTTTCAGCAAGTTAAAGCAGAACATCAGCGGCCAACGGGTATGTTGCAGTCTTTACCTGTCTAAATGTGGAAATGGGATCAGATAGAAATGGATTTTATTACACGTCTTCCAAGAACAGTCCAGAAACACGATGCCATTTGGGTGATAGTGGATCGTCAAACCAAGTCGGCCCATTTCATCCCTATTCGTGAAACTTATACGGTGGAAGATATTTTAAAACTCTATATCCGAGAAGTGGTAAAGAGGCATAGTGTACCATTTTCTATCATTTCCGATAGAGATCTGAGGTTCACATCTCTTTTCTGGCAATCCTTACAAAAATCCTTGGGAACTCAGTTGAATGTGAGTACGGCATATCATCCTCAGACGGATGAACAATCTGAAAGGATGATACAGACATTGGAAGACATGTTGCAGGATTTTTTAATTTATTTTGGTGGCTCATGGGAGTAAAATATTCTCTTAGTGGAGTTCTCAAACAATAACAGTTATCAATCCTCGATACGCATGGCTCCTTTTGAAGCATTGTATGGGAATCCTTGTCATTCTCCACTTTGTTGGGTGGAAATGGTGAGACTTCAGTAGTTGGGATAAGCCTTCTCCGAGAAACAACAGATAAGTTTTAGTTCATAAAAAAGAAGATGGAGCTGACACAGATTCATTAGAAATCTTATGAGGATCATCACCGAAGACCATTGTTGTTTTCGGTAAGTGATCATGTCTTTTTGAGAATCTCTCCAAGGCTTGGATGTCGATGTTTTGGGAAGGAGGGAAAATTATCTCCTCAATATATAGGCCCTTTTGAGATACTGGAATGGGTTGGCGAGGTGGAATATCGGTTGACATTACCACCACGGTTCAGTGTAGTCCATAATGTGTTCCATGTACCTTAGTTGAAAAAGTATTAGCCTAATCCTTACCATGTGATAAAATGGTATCATGTTGACCTAGAACTAGATGCTTCGTTGGTACATATCTTGGTGCAGATTGTGGATAGGCAAGAGAAATTCTTGTGGGGAAAAATCATCGATCTAGTGCGGGTTTCGTGGCAACATGGTCAAATTCAGGAGGAGACATGGGAACGCAAGAAAGAAATGAAGGAGCAGCGGCCAGAACTCTTTCAAAAAAGAGATAGATTTCTACTTTCCGGGGATGGAAAGGCCAATGGTGGGGAGAATGTAGTACCCCTAGTTTCTGGTAAGTAACCCTTGTTTTATTATTTTTAAGTACATGAATCATATGATAAATGGTTGGGGACGTTTTAGAGACTTTTAAAGTGTCAAAGGGAAAAGGGTGGTGATGCACGGGCTTCGCACGGTTTTCCCAAACCTTGCGGAAGCCGTGCAGGTGGTGTCACCTTGGACAGAGGAGACCGCATAGTGTACACACAGTTTGGGAAAACTGTGTGAGGAGGCCATGTGGATCACCCCTTCCAAGCAGTGACTACCACATGGTTAGCACACTATTTGACTAACCATGCGGGCTAACCGTGCAGAAAGTCAACGTAGATCCTATTTTTAAGGATCTAATCAGTTTTATCTTTAAACCCACTAGTTTTTTCTCCTAGACGGCCCTAACTCAAGATTCCTCTCTGGTGAAGGTTCGAGAACACTTACCAGGAGTTTTGGAAGTGATCTAGAGGTTTTCCTTGGTGTTTAGAGGCCGGTTGTTTAAGGTAAGTCTCATTTCCTTTAGTTTTCATAGATCTAACTCTTCCCTCTTGATTTATCCTTAGATCTATGCCCAAGGTGGGTAGATCTAAAGCAGTGTATGACTTTTAAGTCATTTTTTGGTCTTTTTGGGGATAGGGGAAGGAATCTAGGGAGGTTCCGTGGTGTTTTGACTTAGTTCTTGGTCGGTTTTTCCTATTTTGTTGAGGTAGGAGGATTCACTCTCAACTCCTCTTGCTAGAATTTATTGGATTAGTTACAAATTGGTTTGTTTGAATGGATTTGAATATTCAAAGCATGGAATAAATCTTCTTTAGTGATGATTTATGGTTTTGATGAAATTATGAAATCTTGGTGAATTGTTGGGCAAAGTGATTTGGATTCTTGAATTTAAAATGTTGATTTTAAATTATGGATTTTATGGAATGGAAAATTGTTTGATGAAAGATGGGTTTTCAATAAAAAGGGGTGTTTTATTGAAATGGTTTGGTATTGAAATGGATTGATGAAATTGGTTCATTCTTTGGTTTTCAATAAAAGTACGGTTTTATTGAAATGGTTTGAAATGGTTGAACACACTTGGTTTTGATGGAAATGGTTTTGAATAAAATGTGTTTCATTGAAAGGATGGTTTTGGCATGATTTTTGTCAATATGTGGTGTCTGTTCATGTTGAATATACGAGGCTTGGTTGAAATAGGACCTTGTGGTTGGTGCCCAAGGTTTAATGGCACATGGGACTTTTAAGTACGAGGCTTGGTTGAAATATTACCTTGTGCTCGTTGCCAAAGGTGTAATGGCACATGGGAAACAATTACCTACTGACGACTTGGTAGATCGATGAGAAACCGCGCATGAGTATGGAACTGTCATAATGAAGCATGAATGGTTGATTTCACGGGTTTGTGAAATAGTTGAGTATGTCAAAACGGGATGTTTTGGAAATGGTTCGAAAGTTTGTTTGGTCATTTTTCTAGAAAAATAACTTGTTGGAAATTTATTTCACTTGAACTTGGATTCTTTTGAGTATGAATGGTTTTGGAAACTTGTTTATATTTAGTTATAAACTGCTTTTGGGAAAATGTTTTATATAAACTGTTTTGATATAAATGTGGATAACTCTTCTATCCTAGTGGCATGAGTAGGGAAGTCATTGGGGAAAACATAATGAGTTTTATACTCACCCCTACTTTGGCATGTTGGTGCTTTTGTATATGTTGTATTCTGGGACACAGGTAAAGGTAAATCATCCTACTGCTAGTGGCTCGTGGTGATGCTTGGGAGATGTTGTGGAGATTAGAGATTGTAGAGCACGAAGTCTTAGTTTCCTTTGAGATTATTGAGTTGTTTATCAGTTGTGCACTTGATACTTGGTTTGGCCTTCCATTGTTGTGTACTCGGATGTGGTTTGACATAAATGAAGTTTTTTTAGTTAGTCTTTCATTTGTTCATGCATCATATAGTTAATGTTTGGTTATGGTTGGTTTATGGGTTTATTTCTTAAAGGGTAAATCGTCCCTCACTTGTACTTGAAAACTTTTGGCATTTATTTCCAGCCTTTGGTGCCTTGGGGATGTCGCTTAAGGCCAATTAATGACTTGTTGTATTCTTAAGCCAATAAGGATAAGCGGTTCATTACAGGATAGGTGCAGGCTAGTTGGATGGTTTGTGTTAGGATGTAACACACACTAAGAGTATTACATATTTAGTAAAGTCTCAAAATATCTCAATTTAGGTCACTAGGGTAGATCCCATGATACTTATTCCTTGATTTTTAGATTGATATTGGTGTATTTTCTCTTTCTCCTTTAGATTCCCCTGTGTACTTGATCTTTGTGGAACCTTGGTTGATTCTCATTTACTCATTGTATTTGTTTCTTTGTTAATATGGTTCCATATAATTGTCCTCTTTATTTTCTTTATGTGAGTGGGTTTTACTATATAATCATGTTATATTTTTTAAAATGAATATTTTAACTATAATGGGTGTTTTCTAAAGAAATTATTTTGAATGGCTATTTTGTTTTAAATAAAATAAAAGTAAAGTTTATAAAATTATTTTATAAAGTGCTTGTTTATACATTTTAAACTAAATTTATATGTTTATAAAATAGTTTTATGTGTCAATGAATTTAATGGGAGGGACATTGGGGTGATAGGAGATATTTTTTTTACATTTATTTACTACTTTACAATTCATTTATGCATATTTGATTTGGCACATATGTCTTACATATAAACAAGTTATACTAGTTTCTTGTTAATTTTTTGTATTTTCTTTTAATATTGTTCAAGAGAAAAAAAATACCACGAATTATGTATGATTTATTGGAATTTTTCTCTACCCTGTGGGGTTTCAAAATGAACCTCAGACCCTATCTCAGGCTAGAGTGAGCATCTAACAAATACAAAACTTAGGTTAGTTTGTGAAAAATTGAATTAAATCAATTGGGTTATTTTCTTCAAACAAACATTGGCTCTTTAATTATTATCTCCTTTTTTATTTGTCATGTCATGTTATTATTGAGTTCTAATTTGTTCGTTAGGACTCAGGAGGCTTTTTAGGAGTGGGTTCCTAATCACCACTAAGCACAACAATGCTTGAATCATCATAGGTAATTGGGATTTGAATTTTGAGCTCAATTTTTTTTATTGTTGATTGTTTATGGATCATCACAAGAATGGTTGAGTTTATTTGGGGGTTTGATTAGATTTTGGGATATAAATGGATATTTATTTTACGTGTGATATTGAAAATTGTATCCTAAAAAATCATGCATCCATGTATCGCTTGATTCCAGACACATCCTAGGAACTATTTCATGATTTTCTATTTCCTTGTCAATATTTTGTCCAGGTCATGCTTGATTCCATATCTAATTCGGTTTTCATATTTATAATTCCTTGGGTGATACCCAGTAATTATTGAAAGATTAATTATTTCTTGAGATATGTTTCCATTGACAGTTTGTATTTTATTAGACCATGTTGTTTATTTTTTGAAATTTATTTTCCGACAGAAAAAATAATTTTATAAAGTAATGTTTTAATTATTTTTAGAGAATTTTTAAATGGGGGGATTTGAAAAAATGGTTTTCAAAATAAAAAATTTTAAATGGTAATTTGGGGAAAAAATTTATAAAATTCTTTGATTTTTATTTTAAAAACATGAAGGGGTTCTAATTTTTAAATTGGATTTATAAATTTTCAGAATTGTGAATAATTTCGAAATGTTTAAAAAACTAAAATATTTTAAAAGGGGGTTTTTTTATTCCTTTTTGTGAAATTAAAAATAAATATTTTTTAAAAAATTGATTTTATATTTTTTAGAATGGAATTCATGTTTCTATTTTTAAAATGAGTGTTAAAATTTTTTAAAAAATGGATTTTTTAGAAAATGGATTGTTTTAACATATGATTTTAGGAAGTTTTATGTTTTATTAATTTTTGGTTTTGAATTTTTCCCTTAGTTTGGTGGGACTTATTGATTGGTCATTTGATACATGAACTATTTTAGTTCATATTTCATGTTATTTTAATTATTCCTCCATGATAAATCATGGAAATTGTTGATAGGTTTTTCCATGAAGAACCTTTATGCAGTTCATTTCCTTATTAGGTGCAATCCCTTTACTTGGTGTAACAAACCAAACTCAAAATCTTATGGTAAGTTTATATTATTTTATTATTTTATCTTTGGCTCTTGGTCTCTAAAATTGTTTCCTCCATATTTTTGTGATTATTAAGGTCTGTCATAGGTATATTAGAAGAAACTAGTTGAATTTTATTGGAGTTTCTAGAAATTATTTTATGGATGATTCTTAGTAATGATTATTTATTTTTATAGAATTCAGAATCTTTGAGAGCCTTTGAGGTAACATTTATTTTTGTGTGATTTGGTTGATTTAGTGAGAGTGCTTATAGGATCCTAGTGGTTTGGTTGGTGTCTTTTCCTCGATTATTACATGTTATTTATGATTTTTTCTCTAAGGCCTATGTAATGTGAGTTCTATTTTTGTAATAGGTTGGGAATGGGTGGTTTTGATTTGGTACTTGGGTAACTATAACAAATAGCCTTTGATCAATTTAGAATCTTGGAGTAAAGATTATTTAATAGTTTTTTGTGTTACTATGTTTCATATTTTAATCCATAGATTACCCAGTTAATTATGGTTACCTTGGTCTAAAGCCCATGTTAATAATTTTTTTGAGAGTTCATAGAGATTCTACTCCTCTGGTTTCATATGTTTGATAGAGATTTTGTAGTTTATTTTATTATTCAAAGGGAGTTTTACTTTTTAGTTAAATTATCTCATGAATAGATGTTATTGTTAACCCAAAAATTTAGAAAAATTATAAATGGTGGGGAGACCTTGATAGGTTTAGTTTCTGTTAGACATTTTGTCCCTCTTTTATTATTGAGTTTCTACTTGGAAATTTTAGGTGTTTCATGAGGATGTGAACTATTTATTTTTATGAATAGTTATAGTGGGTGATTTTCCTTACATTTAGGGTGTTTTCCTACCTCTATACCCTAAAACCTTTCCCCCAATCCATTATATATTTGGATTCCTAGTCTTTTTTTCATTCTTTGGAAATGTATTTTTGGGGGATGAGAGCTTTATAGTGGGGTTAATTTTCAAAAAAAATGATATATTTATTAATTTATTTAGTATTAATTGATATTTGTTTATCCATTGGTAGTTTCAAGGAGCTATGGAAAATAATTTTTAAATATTTAAATGTTTCCTTGGGACACAAGGTTATACCACACTACTAGTAAATCTTGCAAAGCCTATGCGATTAGTTCAATCTCAAGAAAGTGTGGTTTGGAAAGTTTAGTGCATGGTATGTTAAAATATTTAGGTACTGAAGAGTAACATTGTGAGGTGTTTTTTAGTGCCAAGTATAGGAACCCCGGTTATCACATGGTTTGTTAAACTGTGTCGGTAAACTATGTTCTAAACCTTATTTTTGAAAATTCTTTTTTTATCCTTTTTTAATCATATTTATTTTTCTTTATTTTTTATTGTTCTCTTCTTCCCTAGGTCATCATGACTTACCCCAATCTTGGATGAATCCCTCACATAGCCACCTTCACTATGAACTCCACCTTATCAATGGCCTCTCTCATTTAGAATCCCTCACATGCGCCCCTCATAACCAATCCTTCCTTCATCCATCCTCCCTTTTCACTCTCATGTGACTCACCTGGTCTAAACCCCTCTATTATTTATGCATCCCAATCAGGTTGCCTCATCTTCATATGGATATTAATTATGTTTAATTGGATATTTATAGTCATCTCTCCATGGTAAGGACTCCTCCTACTATTATTCCTCATTTTCTCTCAATTTCATCTGCCCTTGTTGTCATGTTTGGTTCAGGTGAACCATAGGTATAGGGATTGTCCCATTTTTTGTGGTTTATTTGGTATTTAAGGTTCACATTGGTCTCTTCTTCCTTAATTAGGTTCCCTCCCCCAAATGAGACATTCTCTATCTCATACATCATTAATTTAATTTTGGTTTCCCCATGTTCAATATTTAATTATTATAACCATTTATTACATTATGATATAAATGTTCTATTTAATTAATTATTCCTATGTGTGATAGTTAGATTGGATTTCACAAAGGTTTCAATGTGTTCTTGATTTGGAATAGTTCCAATACTTGTAATTTCAAATGGAACTTGAAATTGATATTATTTAAATTTTTTTGAGATAAAAAATTAAAATAACATGAAATTATTTAAAATGGATCGACCCCATTTGGGCCTAGAATAAATTAAAAATATTCATTTTTTTCCTTTTATGCTTCATGTGAAAATAGAATCAAATTATTCAAAGGGTATTAAAAATATATTGGATTATAAGTTGTTTAAAAAATATTTTGAAATCAATTTATGGATGGATTTTTGATAGTCCAATTACCAAGATATTATTTCTTTTAAATTTGTGTTTTTAATGCAAATGAAGCTTTTATAAAATTTCACTTAAGATATATATATATACTCATGTGATGGATATACACATATATAAATTCACACACACACACATACACTCATAGATATGTGTGTGTGTGTGTGTCTATAAATTCAAATAAAAATTTGTGAATTTGTTTCGTGAGATAAATAGATATATATATATTGGTGTATATGATTAAAGCTAGAAATTGGGGGTTTATCTATTGGTTTTAAAAACATAATTCAAATAAATTTTTGTAACATTCAATAGATTTATGAATATATTTATAAATTTGTGTGTGTGTGTGTGTGCAAACTCCTATTAAACCCCATTTGGCTTTGATTGACATAGATTGTTTCACCAAGGGAATACATTGTACATTATGTTGGGTGAGGAATATGAAATCTAGGTTAATTATTGAGAGATATATGGAGGTTAGGGTGATTTATTTGATACTTTTTATGACTTTTTTATTACCCCATATTTTTTGTGTATGCTTATTATCAGTTTTTCTTATTTCTTATTTACTCACCCTTGAATAACTTTTTTCATAAGAACCTGAGTAGCTAAGTGTGATTCTAGACATATGCTAAATTACATTATTTGAAAATAATATTGTCCCTAATAGTTAGTGATAGGTATATATGGGGTGTTTCATTCCATTTAGGCTGTGTGTAGCCTAGTCAAATGGTTTATGTTTGGATGCAATGTACGCCTATAGGTTAGTCATGTTTAATAAAGTTTGGGATGGTCTCAATTTCAGACCTAGGGTAGAGCCCATGGAAACTATTCATTGATTGGTGTGTTAATATAGGGATATTTACACATACTTATTTAGATTACCTTGTATATAGGATATGTGTGGAAACAAGTTCAATTCTTCTTTAATCCTTGTATTTTTTCATTTGATGATCTCGTTATCTATGATTTCTAACTTCATTTACTTTTTGTGAGTGTGTTTTAATATATAGTTGTGGTATATTTTTTGATGGATTATTTTACCTAGAAATGTTGTTTTCAAAATAAATTATATCAAATCAATATTTTATAAAATGGTTTCTAAATGTCTTGGTTTATACGTTTTAAACTATTAACCAATCTTTAAATGAGATAGTTAGAAATAAAACATAATGGATATTTATTTTAATATTAATTTAAGGGGTGTGGTTTCTATTTGGAATACCAATGAATATTTTCCTCATTCCAATATATCAATTTAGTTTTAGTTTTTCACCAAAATTTTGAACTCTCTTGAGAGAAACCGTTTATCCAAGGTGAGTTGTTCATTTGATTACATTCAGTATATGGGTCCTACTTCTTGATTTCATAGGACTTTCTTTTACATTCCAAAAGTATCTGGGGTGTGGACCTTTATATTATTTACTTTATCTAATTAGTATTTTTTTACTTTTATTGGATAGAATTTTTTTATATATACTAATGTCTCATGTAAAGGCATATGGTAGCATCTTTTTTTTTTTGTTTTTTCACTACAGGATATGGAGATGGGGGTGATCTGAGGGATTGTTTCTTTAATTTTACTTATTAATTTATAATTAATTTTCTAATATATTATTTGGCATGGGTTTCTAACATACAAATTGTTCATTCTGAATTTTTTTAGTTTTCTACTACTTTTTCTCTGGTTAAATGGAAAATTGTTAATTTTGTTTATATATGATTCCCTGGTGGTTTTCTTTGGCCCATGGGGATAGAAAATTACCCATGGGAACTACCGTGGTTTGTATTGGGAATCAAAAGGATGGAAACTCAATTTTTTTCATGATCATTGGTGATTAATCACCCAACCACTACCTACCACTTAAGATCTTATGATCAAACTCCAAACTACCATCACTTCCTAAATAACAAATAACAAAGGACGCTTTGATACCATTTTACCACAAAAAAACATTATTCATTTATCTATTGGACACCCAAATAAATTTTTGATAAGGCTTGATGGGAAATACTGATCCCCATCAGATGGAAACTATTTTCGAGTATGGAATGATTCAAGTGGGAATGATTTCATCTAATGAATAATTAAGAAACAAGTAGTTTGTATTAAATAAAATATTTCATGGAAAATATATAATTTAGATACATATTCCAAAGAAAATGGGTATAATAAAGTAATAAATAACCTAAGAATATAAAAATAGTAGACAAATTAAACAAGAAAATCCCTTCACTCACCAACAGTCACCCTTTACTACAATGCACATATGCACAAAAAGCCGCATCAAGATGCCTCTACTTAATCCACCAACAGATATCACTACTCTCAAACTATAAAAATCAGTAAAAGTATTATGTGTCTGATGAGATAATGGAAAACCAAATAAAATAAATGACCAATATACCTCCATGTGACTATAAAATTCGTCATCCAAAACTAGTACATCAATTCCATATGAGAAGAAATAAAAGAGCTGGAACCTGAAACAAAACTGATATGATATGCATCAGTATAAATCCATTTTAAAAAAGGAAATATGTTTTCAAAAAATAAAGGGATATTAATTTTAAAAATATATTCATTTCAACATTAAATAGAAGTAACAATTTGTTTGTAAGAAATATTTCACTCAATATAAATTATATTGTTTTTATGCTTTTAAAAGAATCTATAAAAGGTAAATAAATAGATAAACCATAATGGGAAGCCCTAGGTCACTAAGGTTAGGATCTATCCTAGGATCCTCATACTCTTGATGATTAAGCCACATAAATTTTCATGTGTTTGAATTATTAAGGAGGTCGAATCCAAATTCAATGTGGTAACCAAACCATATAATTATCATGTAGTTTAGTTAGTGTTGTAGAATTTTCCAATGGTTAGAAAGGATATACCATAACTAGTGTACTTTCCCTAGCCTACTCACCTAAGTAACCAGGGTTCCCATGTTCTATCTTCATTTCATTAATACAGGTTCCACTTTCCTACAAATGAAATACACCATACAAATGGTCATGAAAATGAAATAAGCCCTTAACACAATATTTTATATATCAACCCAATTTGTGAAATCCTTCAGAACAAAAGAAAACGTATTTACTTTATCAAAAATTGTGTGATATGAATCTACCTACTTTAAAGTGAGAAACATGCCTCATAATTTGAAATCAGAAAATCACTTAAAAATTAATTTAAAAATAGAGTTAAGAATCAACCATTAAATTCCTAAAACCCCCCCACTCGGTATGCCTGTATATATTTATATAGACATGTGTGTGTGTGTGTGTGTTCGTGTGTATTTAAAGTTTCACTAATTTAATCACTCCCATGTGAACCAGTACACACACAAATATATATATACCCATGTATATTCACATTACCAAAAGAGTAATTACAAACCACACATTTTTATAAAACCGGAAATAATTAAAAGTACATCACCAACATTTTGAATTTCAATAATTACTTGAAATTATAAGAAATAATTTTAAAATCCAAAAGAAAACTCACTATAAATATCCAATAAACCCTTTTGTGACCTTATAAATTTTCTATAAAAGATACTGGAATTTTATGAAAAATCTAGGTGCACAATATTAATTAAAGTATATTTTTTCCTAAGATTCAAATTTGGGAAAAGAACCTTTAAATTGATGGTAAAATCGTGTGTAAAAATATTTTTCCTTCAAATACTCCTTCAATATATTCATTATTATCATTTTATATCAAAACCCAGGATTAAAATGAAAGTAATCTAGGTTATTAAATTTAAAGATAAATTCAAGGGGGCATCCCACCTTAGATATATGGAATCTAATTATTGGGGGGTTTAAAGTTGTCTTATTTAACGAATACTGCTAGAACAAGATTCACATTGGGGCTTATGAGCCCTAACAACCAAGAAAATAAGTAATCAGAATCATTATAACGGAAACCCTAGCTAGGATTCAGCCTATGTCAACTCACAGTGAGAGGATGAGAGAATAATGGACGAAAGGATGAAATAAATGGAATATGAGATCATACCTTAGAGATTAAGACCTAAAACAAAAATAAATTTGGAAAAATTGATGAAGAATGGGGGAATGAGGAGGAGATGAATCATGTCTGAAAGGGAGAGGAGACGGGTAAGTTGCATGATTGATTATGGGGAATGTGGTGGGGAGGTGTGTTTAAAGTTTTTAATTTTAGTTTAAATTATTGATAATTTTTTATTATCACCTATGGAAAACTGACACGGTTTGGATACATGGTGTAATAAACTACGTTCTAATAATATTCCCCTCAATAGGCACACCTATAAGCTACATGATTAGCTAGTACAGATTAACTAATTGTGATCCAACCATGTGAAGCTATTATGCCAAAATTATGGGAAATCTATATCGAATATGCATGATTAATACTAGCCATCTGAAATAACTATAGGGGATACATTTAATCTCAATATTTCAAAATAAATTATAACATCCCATAACTCATAGATGAAATGGGAAATAAATAAATAAAGAAAATGATGGCTAGGGTATGAATCTTATCCCCACAATAAACACATTATTCACTTAGAAGGTCACTAAAATTAAAGGATAACAGAAGCATAAAATTCAAAATGAGGGTCACATCAAAGGAACTCATATATTAGAAAGGATCAAACTATAATACTTCTCCAAACCATCCCAAATTTTAACCAATATAATGAAACCACCAATCTCAATGTGAATCTTAACGCCACAAGTAACCCGAAAAACACAAGTATGAACTAGAAAACCAAGATCTATTATAGACCTTCCAAATATATAATATTGATGTTAATATGATTGATTACCAAAAAAATAAAATCCCAAAATATCACCATAATATTGATATCATGATTCCAACTGAACAAAACTCAAACAATTCACTCAATCAAAGTATGTAAATTTTTTTATTTTGATCTCCTTTGGTTTCTTGGTAAAATTTCCATGTTATGAACTCCACTCATCTCCTCTTTACTTTTTCTTATAATTTTCCCTCTCGCTGACACAATTTTATTTTTTAAAAACACTAGGGGTTCTAGTATGACTAAATTATGGGGTTCTCTTAATTTTTAGGGTTTGCGGGGGTTTATTCTACCCCATTTGGGATATTTTTAATGAAGGTGATAAGTTGTGAATTTATGCATCTTAGTTCCACTTGATTTGAGCTAGGTCTCCACACATATAATATTTCAATTTAAGATTTATTGGTTTCTTATTTTTTTAAAATAATTTATTTAATTAGTTATTCTGATGTATGATATTCAAAATGGACTTTAGAAAATTTATAAGGGGTTTTCATCAGGTATAATACGTTTACATGGAATTTCAAGTTAAACCAGAAATAGCATGTATTAAAAAGGTATGAAATAATTACATAAAATTAAATTAAAATGTATAAAGTGTTTTTTGAATCACTTAAATCAAGAATAAAATTGAAAATGTTTTATTGTCCTTTTTGGATGTTTTGAATATGAATTTAAATTCATTTTTCAAAGGATTTTTCAAATTTAGTTTTGAAATATATACATATATTGAAATGGATTTTGAAAATTCAAGTATCAAAAAAGTATTCAAAAATTGGTTTTTCTTGAAAATGTGAGTTTTTTAATATGTCTCTTGATATTGAACACCCAAATGTTTAATAAAAATCTTTCGGTCTTCATAAATAATTTTTTTTAAATAGGGATTTTGGATCTTTATAGTGAGTATTCATTTTTATTCTAAATTTTTATGTGGAATTTCAATTAATGTTTGAAATGGTAAGCATTGGTGTTTTACATAAAATTGTTTCCTCTTTTATAAAATTGATAGGTTTGTAATTACTCTTTACATCAATTATTATGTGAATATATGTGGGTAAGAAAATATATTTTTTTGTGTACCAATTCACATGGGAGTGTGTAAATTGGGGAAACATGAAATATGTGTGTGTGTCTGTGTGTGTGTAAATTTACACAAGATTAAAGAGATGAGAATATTAAGAACTTAATTTTTTTTGTATAACTCAATTTTAAAACAAGTTTTAAGTGATTTTCTAAAGTAATAATTATGAGGCCTCTTTAGAACATTCATGTAGGTGGATTTATAGCACCCAATTTTTGATAAAGTGAATATTTCTTTCTAGTAGTCAAGGATTTCTAAAATTATATTGATATATGAAATGGTTTTTTGTGGGATGATTCCATGTTCTTGACTATTTGTAAGGATTGTTTCGTTTTCATGCCAGTGGTACTTGGATAATAGAAAGTGGTTAGGACAGGGGAACAATGCATACTTAGATGGGTAAAATTGGACAAGTATTTTAGGAAAGGTATGTCCTCCCTTGAATATAGACAATGCTACAACACAATATAAAATACATTATAATGATATGGATTGGTTACTATTGTGACTTTGGATTCAACCACCTCAACAACTCATCCATGGGAATAGTTATATGGTTTGATCACAAAGAGTATGAGAATCCTTGGATGCAGCCTAATATTAATAAACTAGGAATTCCCATTGTGTTTGATCGGTTCATTTACCTTTTTACATTCTTTACAAAGTTGATAAACATTTTAATTTATATTAAGATAATTTTTTTATTTCAAAGCATTTTTTCTAACTGTTTAATGTTGAAATTAATGTTTAATTAAAAATACATAGCCCTCTATGTTTTTAAAATAACCTAAATTTTTAAAATGTGTGATAATTATTATTTGGTTTCTAAAGAAAAAATTGATTTTTACCAACTTTTGTAATTTCATTTCAAACTATCATTTAATGGATATTTTATTTAAATTTAATTCAAATGGTGTGCTTTACTTAGTATACCTACTAAGTTTTATACTAATTCCTATCATATCATTTAATATTTAGGTTTCAACTCTTTTACATACACTAATGGTGAATTGGATTATTAGTTATGTATGATGACTTATATAGCCACATAGAGGTATGTGGATCGTTTATTTTATTTTCATTTCCTTTACCGCATCATCCACATAGACCTTTTATTGCTTTCTATATATGGATGGTGGTGATATCTAATGGTGGATGAAGAAAAGGAATTTGGAGGCGACTTTTTTGCATCTATGAATAATAGGGGGAGAGAATAGGGGTGAGAAGAGGGATTTGTTTGTTTAATTTGTTTAATGTTTTTATATTTTAGTGTTTTTTATTACTTTACTTTTCCCATTTGATTTGGCCTGGACATCTGACTTATAGACAAGCCATGTCAAATTTTTATTTAATTTCCATTACTTTTTTCTCTATTATTTATTAGGTTAAATCATTACCACTTGGTTCACATTGATTTCTGGCACTACTTGATAGCCTATTGGGATCAGGAACACCTTTTGGCCTTTTTTTAGACCGGTTCAAGCATCCAACAAAGGGATGGATCATGTTGGTCTGTGAAAAAAATTTATCATATTTGTTCCCTTTGTAATTTTTATAGTGATAGTAGTTTGGAGTTAGGATCATTGGATATTGGTAGGTAGGTCATGGGTGGGTGACTGATCACCACCAGTCATGATGAAAACTGAGTTTCCATGGGATGTTTGGATTTGAATTTTGAATCTATTTTTTAGTTTTGATTCTTTATTATGATATTTGGTTCGTATTAATATTTTTTTTAATTTTAATGGTATTTTTGGATTTCTTAATGACATTCCATGTTTTAAGGGTGAAATGGGACTTGAAATTGATGGCCTCAAAACCATGTGAATCTTAAGTTCATAGTTTGAAAAAACTCGTAATGGAAATGGTATGACATAAAAATGGTCCTCTAAGACATGTGGACAAGTAATTCATGTATGATAGCCCTTTTTATAAAATATTTTGTTGAGAATCCTTTGACCAAAATTCTTTTGGGTTATGTAAGGGTGTTGTTTAGATTGGTTTTAATAATATTTCACAATGGATGCATAAGTTTTTAAAATGTGAGGGTAAGTTTGGAAAATGATAATAAAAAAGTTTTTTTAAATGAATAAAAGTGTATTTATATTTTTTAAATTTGATTTTATGGGTGAAAAGTAGAATTTTAAAAATTATAGAGGGATTTTACTAAAATAATAAAATTGGACTCAATGTTTAAAAGTTGGTAAATTTTTTAAAAAGTTTTAAATTAATTTTTGAATAGAACATCCCATATTTTGAAACAAAAGTGTGGTATTTTTAGAGAGGTTTTTGAAAAGAACATATTGATTCATTTTTTTCTTATTCTTTGAGTATTGGTTTATAATTGTTCCACTGACTTTTAAAGTAAGTTATTTTTTCGGTTTAGTATTATAGATGGTTATAAAAGATTTATGAGTAACTAAATTGGGTTTTATATGGTTTAAAATTTTTTTATTGTGGTTTTTACTATAGTATGGGATTTTGACATGACTTTTTGACAAATTTCATGAAATTTCGTAATTAAAATTGTTAATTTTTTAAAAGGTTTTGGAAGAGGAAAAATAAGATTTTGTTTAGTAGTCATGGAAATTTATTTAGACATTTTTTTTATGGAATATTTCTATTTTGGTTGATTTGATTTGGGTTATAATGATGAAATATTTTTCTTTCATTGATATTTTAAGTCTTCCTCCTAGGAGAGTACCATATGCTAGTGTCTCTCCATGATTTTTTGTTTCCTTTTTAGTAGTTTATTCTACTTCAATTCGAAGAAAAGTAATCATGTTTGGTTTTTGTCTGGTGTCCTTCTGGTCTTTAGTGTGATCTATTTTTAGGTGATCATAGAAACTATTTTGATGTTTTAGTTGTTTCTAACTTGATGATTATTCAAGTATTTAGGTGTCTACAAATGTTTCAAATTTTTTTGTAACTAATTTAGTGGGTTATGTGTGCCTCTATGAACCTTGATTTCACTTCTAATTTATATATTATAGTGATTATGTAATGATCTTTGACTATGGTTTGGATATTTTTAGTATGGGAAGGGAAAACCCAGTATCCACTAGTTGAGGGTGTTCTTTAGCCAATGCTGGTTTGACTTGTTTGATTCACCATAGTTAGTGACATATAATTAAGATCTTATATTATTATTCCCCTACTCTTTAACCATAGTAGAATATCATTTTTATTTGGTGAGGTAAGGTTGTGGTATATAACATTTTATTTCCCTCTCATTCGTTTTTTCAAAGACCGGTGATTCAAGATTTTATTGTCTCTATTTTGGGGTTTTTGAAATATTTTCTGGGGTGTTCTATTCATTGAAAATGGGATGATGGAATTTTGAGACATTCCTTTAAATTTCTTCCTTTACTTTACTTGTTATTCCTATTTCATTATCATTGTTTCTATTGAACATTGGTTGGTGTTGGTAATTTTGTGATTTTTTACCTTCTTGTATAACTAAGGATTATTTTGGTAAAATTATGGGTGTGCTTTAATTGAGTGCATTGTTTGAGTTTTCTTTAATTGGAATCATTAGAAAATTATTATAGTGATCTTTTGGGATGTTCTATCTTTTGAAAACCACCATATTACAATCATTCTTATATGGCGGGAGATCCGTACCATGTCCTAGATTTCTAGTTCTTCCTTGAGTTGACAGATGTGACTTGGGTAGCTAAGAGTCGCATCAAGATTGTTGATTTCACTAGTTTATATTGAATTTGGGATATTTTATAGACATGTTGAGATTTTATCCTTTCTAATCAATAAGTTCCATTAATTCAACTATCATTTTGAATTTTATGACTATGACATCCTTTAAATTCAGTGTCTTCCTAGGAACAAAATGTGTTTATGTTAGGGAGAATTGTCACACCCACAAATTTAATTTACTTATTTATATGTTTGTTTTTTTTATTTATTAATTTATTTATCATTTCGACCATAAAATATGTGTTGCTACGATATAAATTTTTTAAATTTTTTTTATTCAAATAATTCTGTACGTTTAGCCTGCATGATTAGTCCTAACCATGAAGATACCATGTTGATAACCTATAATGTTGATAGAATTGTTTTACATGGTTTTCACACGATTTGTTAAAATGTTCAGACCAATAATGTATCTTCCAAGTGTTCCACATGAGAGGTGTATCATTTATTAAACCTTATGGATTGTCCATACCGAGGAAAAATAATTGAAAACTAAAACTAAATTAAAAAACATAAAATAACCCTCACCCTCATCATCCCTCTCCCCTATAACTGATCATGAACCATCCACCTTATCTCTCCCTCTTGTACTCATTTCACCCTTTCTCTAGACCTCTGTTATACATTTATTTCTCCTAGTTTATATGTGTTTTCGGTCAAAATCTCCATGGTATGATATCCTCTTCCCTCTATTTTATATATTATTATTTTCTTCCCTCATCCTCCACTATGTGTCCCCCTAGTTCAATTCCTATGTGAGGTTTTAGTTTTAGAGTTTTTGATTCCTTTTGGTCTTGGTACTTAGGGCTTGTGAGGCCTAATTTGAAACCCATTCTAGCAGTATTCCTTAAAGGCAATGACTTTTAGACACCTGGAAACCTAATTAAAAAATTTTGTGGTGGGATTCCCAATGAATTTATCTTTAAATTTAAGAACATCGATGGATTTCAATTTTAATCCACAGTTTTGATTTCAAATGACAATAAAAAATATGTTTAAGTAGTATTTTATTGAAAAACAAGTTTGACATGATATTCACTTCAATTAAAAGGTTTTCCCGAAAATTAAAATCTCGCCTAAAAATTTTATTTATTTAATATTGGGCCCTTGGATGTTTAATAAACATTTTGTGGCCTTCATTGAAAAATTATGTGGTTTTAAAAAGGGTTTCTATATCATTAAATTGGGTTTTCATTTGGATTTTTAATTTCTACTTATTATTTAATGTAATTATTGGAATTAAATGTATTGGTGACATAAATCAAATTTTTTCCTCTTTTATGAAGTTTTTGGGGTTTTAATTATTCGTATTCACTAAATTGTTATGATATTATAGATGGTAAGAAATATATATATGTGTGTGTGTGTGTTAAAAATCACATGGGAGTATATAAATAAGTGCTATATGAAAATAATATATATATATATATATATTCATAATGAGAGGGTTATTTTAATAACTCAAAGGTTGATGCTTAACTTAGTTTTCAAACTAATTTTCAAGTGACTTTCCAAAAATCAAATAATGAGCCTCATTTAGAACATTCAGGTAGTTGGCTTTAAAGAATTCAGTTGTTGACAAATTAAATGTTTTTGTTTTAGTTCTAAATGATTTATAACATTATTTTCATATATGAAATGGTGTTTTGAGCACTGTTTGAATGTTCTTGACTATTTTTAATGGGTGTTTTATTTTTATGCAAGTTTTTTTTGGCTTAATGAAAAATAAGTTTTCACATGGGAACCCAAGGTAATTAGGTGGGTAGACTAGGACAAGTATGATTGTAAGGTTAGATCCTCCAGAGTATGTGTAATATGCTACAACACTAAACAAACTACATGATGAGGATACGGTTTGGCTACTATAAGGAATTTGAATTTCACCTCCTCAACAGTTCGTATGGGAATGTTTATGTCACATCCATGTCCTTATTTTTAGGTCATTGTTTCTTCTATTTTTGGCCTATATTTCCTCTATAGGTCCCCCATATGTCCCCCTTGGAATTTATAAGAAAATTAGGGTTTTGGGTGGCTAGAATAGGTCGCACGGTTTGGTCATATGGTTTACTAAACCATGCATAGGTGTCCAGGTCATAAACAAATTATGTTATTCCAATTTTTCCCTTCTGTAAATAAACCTAATCCCCCCATTTCTTCCCCCATTCGACCCTAGAATCCTTGTAAGGATCCCAATCTCCCTCAACCTCTCCTAGAGCTCATTTTTTAGGGGATTTTGGTGGGGAAATATTATGATTCTTTATGTAAGTGATTCTTACATTGTTTTTATTCCATTTATTTAGGATTTCTTCTTCCTTATTGAAGTTCCAAATTTCCAGAAACTAGGGTTCCGTACCTAGGGTATAATTTTGTGTTTCTTGGTTGAATATTGTGGATTAAGGTTTGTTTTCATCCCCTTGTGGTGTGACATGTGGTGTAGTAGAAGTTTCACATAAATATTTGGGGTTTTGACAACTAAGGTAGGTGATTCCATGTGTAAAAATCCTTTTATGAATTTATCTTGCTTGATTAGCCTATGTTTCATGTTATTATTTCATTATGTTTGGTACGAAAACTATTTTTGGTAGCATTGATTAAGTGGTTTATTTTAAAGAAGAATTTTTTTATGAAATGGGTGTTTTTCATGTGTATTCTATATTGTGTCTTTTGGGGTTATTTTATGACTCATGGGATTAGTTTGTTAAGTGTTTTAGGACTTCCAAATCTGGTTGGTTGTGGAATTTTTGGGAATTTGGCCTTAAAAAAGGATTTTTAAAGGATTTTGTGAGAAAACCCTTGTCTTACCTCTTGAAATTATTTTATAAAATCTTTAGAATGGTTTACTAAATAACACTGAGGGTGCAGAACATGTTTTTGTACTATTTGGGTGTGTATGATTTAGAAATGGTATTTCTATGTGAAAATGACACTTTTATGTGCAATTGTTATTTTATAACGTGTGGAACTTGATTGATCACAAAGAGTGGAACTTGGGTATCTAGGTGGGTCGACTAGGACTAGTATGCTATAGATCTGGTGGTTGTATCATCCCTATTTCACTTATCAAGTTTGAATATGAAAAAACTAACTGAACATTGATGATGTTTGGGGACCACTACAGAATTGGGGTTTCCCCTCCTAGTGGCTCATGCATGAGAAGGTTATTGACTATGGTTTCTCACACACCGAGATATTATGTACCTGGGGCCCTACCACAAGCTACTGCCTAGGGGTGTTCATGTGACTAGTGATCATTGGTTATATTGTATTTACTGTAAGAATATGGTGTGTTTTCATATAAAATTCAGTAGCATGTGTATTTTAATTAAAAGTGTACAGTATTCCAAGTTTCCCTCCTAAATACAGTTTTCATTTAAAGTATCACCTTTTATAAATTCTTCTACAATTTTTTCTTTATAAAGACTTGAAATATTTTTGTATTAAAATATTTACCACATGGAATATTTTTGTATGGCATCCTATTGGGATTATAATCACGCCCTACTTACACATTTGGGTGTGAGAAGACTTGATAATATATGACAAAGGTAATGGAATGTTCCTTGGTGACGACAGATTAAGTTGTAAGCCTCTTTCCTTTGTGAGGTGTTGTGGAGAAGGCTTGGGGTGATTTCTCCTTGAAATGTAGTGGTTATTTAGTTTTAATTGTTTTCCTTCTTAGTTGTGGCCCCATGGGTCTTGTTTAAACTATGTGTTTCAATTCTTAATTTTTATTAAATTCATGTTGTATTAAATTTTCAGATTCAGTTTATTTATTATTGTTGGTTGTTTAATGCTTGTAAACTCAGTTAAATCATTCAAAAATACTTATTTATGATACCTATGAACTTATCATAGCCCGTGGGGAAAGGGAACACCCTTCGGGCCTTATCACGGACTGGGTTGAGTGCCAGTTTGGATAGAGAACATATCTAGTTTGTGAAAAATGGTATTAGTGCATGGTTAATCTCTTTGGGTCATATTATTTGGGATGAGTTTGAATTGATATGAGCTAGGAATATCCGGGATTGGCATTATGGATGAGAGTAGGGTGCATGGACTTCACCTCTCATAGCATACCTCAAGTCACTATGGGATGTTGGGATTCTTTTTTGACCCCTCTTCCAGGTGGGACGTGCGGGTTGTGCACATGGACATTGGTTAGGGGTGAAGTAGTTGTTAATTTAATTGTTGTGATGAGTTTGATTCATTTATTTTTGATGTTGCAGCTGAAATATTTCAGAACTATTGTACTGATGTTTTATTTTGTGAATGTTTCTTTTTGTAGAAACATGCCTCCCAAAAGACCTCCCTTGCACCCATGGGAGTAAGCCGGAGAGAGTTCTCCATCACCGCTTGATCAGATGCTGGTAAAAGCCATGGTCTGGTCTATCCAAGCTCTAGGATATGAAGTGGTTCATGCTCCCACTCTAGATAGATAAGATGATTCTAGTCCAATGAAGAATAAAGCAAAGGAGTTTCTCAAGAACAAGCCTCCTAATTTCTACAGTAGCACAGAACCCCAAGATGCAGAGGAGTGTCTTTAGAAGATCAAATTCATGATTCAGTTCCTTCACACACCTACGGAGGTTAGGTTGAAATGTTCCTCATTTCTACTAGAGGTTCCCAGTTGTAGGGGGTGGGAATTAGTGCTTCAAGTTGGGAAGCATGAGCAGATGAGATGCAAGGACTTTAAGGCTATTTTCAATGACCAGTATTATCTGGATGTCTTGGCCTATACCAGATCCAAAGATTTTATGGAACTCAATCAGGTCAACTATACAGTGATAAACTATTCCAACCACTTTTTTGATCTTTTTTGATATGCCCCTGAGATATTCTCTAATTAATATATGAAGGCTTAGAGATTTGAAAAGGGATTACGGGAAAAAGTTTTATACTCAAGTATTCTTATTTATGCAAAAAAACCAATACTGAGGGGGTTGATCAAGCTTGTATGGTAGATATTGACCACAAGGGGAGGTTTGTTTTCTTTAAGATGGTATCAGTGATGGGCAGTGGTAGTTCATTAGAGAATAAAAGTAGGAGAGAGGAGCAGGGGAATAAGGGAGGTGGTAGTTCAAGCCATCCTCCCAGACAGTTTTCATCTATGACATCTGATGGAATGTACATTGTGTGCCACCGGTGTGGGAGGCCAGGGCACACCCGACCTATATGTACATATTTTCTGAGACCTTATTATCAATATGGAGCTATGGGTCACTTGAAGTGATTTTTTATGGTTGAATTTATACGCCAAATTGGGGATAGATCTATAGATTTTGGGGGAGTTCCAATTTAGTCAGAGCCATCGAGGATGGTTATTTCTCAGTTTGGTGGTTGTAGTGGCGGGGCCATATCATCTTCCAAGTAGATCATTTTCAAGTCAGGGCCATAGGGGAGAAGCAGTTCTAAGGAAGAGATGAGGAATATAAGTCATCTTCATGTTATAGATCTGGCACTAGCGGGATCAAATGTAGGGCCTTCAAAAGTTCAAGGTACCATTTTGATTGAATCTTCTTTAGCTACTATCATCTTTGATACTGGTGCTTCTTTTTATTTAACTCCTCTTGTATTGTGAACCATCTGAATTTTTCAATTGTTTTGTTTTCTTTTTCTATGGAGTTGGTGACGCTATTGGATAAGAAGGAGAAAGGTATCATGTGCCCATCGTGTTCACTACCTGTGTCAGGAGTTGAGATGGAGTGGGACCTCTTGTTCTTGGATATAGACCTTTTTTATATAATCCTCATCATGGATTGGTTAGTTCACTTCCAAGTGCATATCAATTACTATAGGTGGCGAGTGAGTTTCAGGGCACCTGATGGGAGTCCTCAGGCTTTTCTTGGGGAATGGGATCCTCTATCAGGTCATGCGAGACCTCCACTCCTAGAATTGCGAAAACCTATCTTATATTTATCATTACTCATGATATAGGATTATGGTCATGCTCCAGAGTGTGTGGATTACCTCAAGTATTGTATGAGTCCCTGAAGGTGTTTCCAAATGATTTTTCAGGCATGCCACCAAAGCGGGATATAGAGTTATCAATTGATTCGGTGTCTCAAACACATCTGATATCTCTTACCTCATATTTTATGGGTCCCACTAATTTTATATAATTAAATATTAAACTAGATGAATTTAAATCCAAAGGATTCATTCACTAGAACATCTCTCCTTAGGCCTCCCTTGTTATTTATGTGAAGAAAGTCGATCGATGCCTCTAATTGTGAATTGAATACTGGAAGCTAACCATAAAAAAACATACTTTTCACTGAATAAATGAATTGTTTGATCTATTGAAGGGGGAAAAGTGTTTTCCATGATAGACTTGTTCTTGGGTTTCTACCAAGTCAGGGTGAGAGAGACAGATATCCCAAAGAAAACTTTTCAAAGTAGGTACAAACACTTTAGATACCTGGTCATGCCCTTTGGATTGACGAACGCACTACTGGTCTTTATAGAACTCATGAATAGGGTGTTCCACCTATATCTAAACTCTTTCATTTTGGTATTCATGGATGAAATATAGATTTAATCTAGATTCGAGGGAGAGCATGAGAGTCATTTTTGGATCAGGTTGGGCACTATGTGGGATCATCGACTTTATGAAAGGTTGTCTAAGTGAATATTTTCGATCATGGAAGTGATTTTTTTGGGTCATGTCTTTTCATAAAAGGGGGTTTTGGTGGACCTATAGAATGTCATTGCAGTTATGTTATGGGATCAACTGAAGAATGTGTTCGAAATTAGCAGTTTCCTCAGCCTGGAAGGTTACTACAAATGGTTTGTTCAGGATTTCTCCCATTTTTATTCACCCATGACTATGCTCACCCATAAAGGGGTGAATTTTTAATGGGGATTATAATGTTAGGTATCCTTCAAGGAGTGGAAGAAGTGGTTGAATACTACCCCTTTGTGATCTTTACAGATTTTGGAATCGGATATATGGTGTATTTTGATGCTTTTTTATGCATCTCGGGTGTGTGCTTATACAGGGTGATCACATGGTGGCGTATGGATCTCAATAACTCTGACCACATGAAAAGAACTACTCGACCCACAACTTGGAGTTGGCAGTGGGGATGCATTCTTTGAATACTTCGGATCACTACCTCTTTGGGGAGAAGTTTTTGGTCTAATCTGATTGTAAGAGCTTAGCCTATATCTTCTCACAAAAGGATCCTAATCTGAGATAGCATTGTTGGATTGAGTATTTGTAGGGGTTCGACTTTGATATCATCTATACTCCAATAAAGGGTAATGTGTTGGATGACATCCTAAGAAAAAAGTACCAGTGCAGGACTTAGGGAAGTCCAATGATGAGTGGACTCTGATGGGACTCTTTTCTCATATGCACGTGGATACCAAGGAGAATAGTGGAGGTGCATTCTTAGCAAACATTCATTTAATTCCTTCTTTTTTAAAATTTATTTATCAAGAGCAGTCTAGTGATGAGTTATGTCAGTAGTCAATGATGTTTCTTCATGGTGGGGAGACTTCATCTTATTGTTCTTCATCTCCTAAGGGCATCCTCTGCTTCAAGGTCCATTCAGTAGTGTTATTTTCTCTAAGTAGGGTGGTGATGCATGATATCCACCAGTCTCAGTGGGTTATTCATCATGAAGCTACCAAAATGTATTATGATTTTCGTCGAAAGTTCTGTTGGACAGGTATGAGGTGGGATATAACTGATTTTTTATCGAGGAATTATACATGTTAGTAGGTGAAAGCATAGCATCAAAGGCTCTCTGGTTTGTTTCATCATTTACCCATTTCTACCTAGATGGGGGATAAGGTTGCCAAGGATTTCATTTTTGGATTACCTAGTAAAACTTGGGGTAAGAATTCTATTTGGGTAGTGATTCATCATCTGTCCAAATCATCTCACTTTATTTCGATCAGATATACAGCCAAAGTGGATGAGTTGGGTCAATTGTATATTTAGAAGGTGGTGAGGCTTCATGGTGTCATGTTAGCAGTTTTCTCAGATAGATACCCACATTTCACCTCTCAGTTTTGGGAAGGCCTCTAGAAGTATTTAGGGTCACAAATTAAGATGATCATGGCATACCATCCTCAAATAGACAATTAGACATAGTGACAAAATCAGATTCTGGAGGACATGCTTCGATCATGTGTTTTAGACTTCAGAGGTATGGGGGATAGCCATTTCCAATTGTTTGAGTTTTTTATAAAACAATTTATCAATATAATGGATCCATTTGAGGCGCTCTATGGTCGTCCATGTTGGTCCCCCCTATGTTGGGCTAAGTTAGGTGAGACCTCATGGTTGGGGATGAGCCTGGTGCAAGAGACATCTGAGAAGGTCTAGCTAATCAGGAAGCAGTTATTGATAGATGAGAGTCACTAAAAATCATATGTTGACCATAAGAGTTAATACCTTGATTTACCTGTGGATGATTGGATATTCTGGAATGTGGCCCCTCGTTTGGGTCATCGTCATTTGGGAAAGTAGGGAAAGTTAAAATTATGGTATATCAGACCTTTTGAGATCCCTGAGTGCATTAGAAAGGTAGAATTTGGTTATATTTTCCCTATGAGTTGAAATCTATTCATGATGTGTTCCATGTCTCTCAATTTAATAAGTACAATCTAGATCCATCCCACATATTGAATTAGGAATAGTTAGAGATAGGGCCAAATTTATCAATGTTTGAGTGGTCGATGGGAATAGTGGATTCCCAAGATAAGGTAATTCTAAGGAAGTTTATTCCATTGGTCCAGGTCCTTGGCATCATGGGAATTATGTGCATGAGACATGGGATCGGAATTCATGGTTTGATAATGAGTACCCATTCTTGTTTTCTGATTGAGCTTCGGGTGGACTTTCTGGGGTGGAAAGTTTTTATGGTGGGGAGAATTTTTGCATACATATCCTTCTTTTAAGGAATTTACCTCTTTTATTATTGGACTATATCATCCCCCCCCCCAGGTTCCCCATATGTCCTCATGAAATTTTTAAGAAAATGAGGGTTTTTGGGTGGACATAACAGGCCGCACGGTTTGGCCGCATGTTTTGCCAAACTGTAAAAAACAAATCGTGCACATGGGTCTAGGTCATAAAAAATTTATGTTATTCCAATTTTTCGTTTTTCTAAATAAAAATGATCCACCCATTTCTTCTCTCATTCAAACCTAGTAGCTATGGAAGGCTCCCAATCTCCCACAACCTCTCTTGGAACTATTTTTTGAAGGGGATTTTGGTGGGAAAACATTAAGATTATTCAAGTAAGTGATTTCTCCTTTGTTTTTCTACCATTTCCTTAGGTTTTCTTCCCTATTCTTGAAGTTCCAAATGTCCAAAAATGAGGGTTTCATACCTAGGGTATAATTTTGTGTTTCTTGGTTGTATCTTGCGGATTAGTGTTGATTTTCATCCCATTGTGGTGCGGTGATGGTGTGGTTGAAGTTTCGCATGAATATTTTGGGTTTTTGACATCTAAGGTAGGTGATTCCTTGTGTATACATTCTTTGATGAATTTATATTTATTGATTCACCTATTTTGCATGTTATTGTTCTATTTTTTTGGTGTGAAAACCATTTTTGTAGAATTTAATAAGTTTTTGATTTTAAAGAATCATTTTTGTATGAAAATGAGTGTTTTTCATGTGTATTCCATGTTGTGTCTTTTGGAGTTATTTTATGAGTCATAGAATTGGTTTATTATGATTTTTTAGGTCTTTAAAATCTGGTTGGGTGTGGTATTGTTGGGCATTTGGCCTTAAAAATGTATTTTTGAATGGATTTTATGTGCTACCCCATGTCTTACCTCTTAAAATTGTTTTATAAAATCATTAAAGGGTTTACTAAATTACATTGAGGGTGTGGAACATGTTTATGTTCTATTTGGGATGTTTATAATTAAGAAATGGTCTTTCTATGTGAAAATGGTACTTTTATGTGAAATTGGTATTTTATAACATGTGGAGCTTCATTGATCATAAATAGGGAAACTCGGGTATCTAGGTGGGTGGACTAGGACTAGTATGCTAGTGATATGGTAGTGGTATCATCCCTGTTTCACTTATTACGATTGATGATGACAACACAAAATAAACTTTTATGATGTTTGGTGACCACTAGGCCATTGGGTTTCCCCTCCAACTAGCTCATATAGTATAAGGTTATTGACTATGGTTACTTTTACACCAAGATACGATGTACCTAGGTCCCCACAGCTAGCTAGTGTCTATGGGTGTTCTTGTGACTAGTGCTCATTGGATATATCATATTTTCCATCGGCATATGGTGTGTTTTACTAGAAAATTCAGTATTATGTGTGTTTTATTTCAATGTGTACATTCTTACAAGTTTCCTTCTTCAGAGTTGTTTTTGTTTAAAGTTTCACCTTTTAGAAATTATTCTAGTTTTTATTGTTTATATAAACATGCAAGGTTTTTTTCTTAAAATTTTTATCACATGGAATATTTTTGGGAGGAATCCTCTTGGGCTTAGTCTTACACCCTACTTACACCTTTGGGTGTGAGTAAACTTGATAGTGTTTGAAAAAGGTAAGAGAAAGGTCCTTGGTGATGGTGGTTTGGGTTGTTCGCCTCTTTCATTGGTGCGGTGTTGTGGAGAAGGATTGGGGTGATTTACACTTTTCATGTGGTGGTTCTTGAGTTTTACTTGAATATCCTTCCTAGTTTTGGACCCTTGGGTTTTTTAAACTATGTATTTCAAGTCTGAATTTTTATTAAAGGCTTATTTGATTAAATTTCTAGATTCAGTTTATTTATTATTATTGGTTGTTTAATGCTTCTAAACTTGTGTAAATTGTTCCCAAATACATATTTATGAAAACCAATAACTTGTTCCATCTTTTCGGGATAGGGAAAGCCCTTCGAAATTTATCATGGATCGGGTCAAGTGCTGGTTTGGATGGTGAATAGATCTGGTTTGTGAAAGTTTATATGGTTGAGTCACTGAGAGTATGAGGATGCAAGGATGAGGCATGACCATAGGGACGTAGGGATCCCCATTATGAATAATATAGTTATTTACCTTTTTTCCTTCTTTTAAAAGTAAATATAGTATTAAATTTCTGCAAAGTGAAATGTTTCTTTCAAACCAATGTTTCCTTCCATTTAATGTTCAAATAAATTTTTTATTAAAAATTCCTATCCCTCCATTTTTTTAAAATTATATTGCCTTTTTAAAATGATTGTGAATATTCATTTGGTTTAAAAATAAAAAATTTAATCTTACCTTCTTTTATAATTCCATTTCAAACAAGCATGTAATGGAAATTTTATTAAAAGATAATACATGGGTTGGGGTTTACATGGAATTTATATTGAGTTTTATACTCATGAAAATCAAATAATTTTAGTTTCAGATACCAAACCATTTACTTCCACCCATAGTGAATTGATATTTTAGTTATGGATTGTTATTTTTATTTTAATGTGGAGGTATGTTGGTCATTTATTTTATTTTTGTTTCCTTTTTTACATTTCCCATGTAGGCCTTTTAATTCTCTCTATGAATTTTGGTTAGTGAATCTACTTGTGGCTAAAGTAAAGGGATCTGGAGGCACCTTTTTATGTGTACGTTCATTATAGAGGTGGGAGATCAAGGGTGAGTGAATTGATTTGTTAGTTAATTTTTTTTACTATTTTTATATTTTAATATATGTTATTACATTATTATACCCATTCGATTTGGTATATATGTCCAGCTTATAGATATGACATGCTATTATTTTATTCATTTTCTGATACTTGTTTCTTAATTATTTACTGGGTGAAATCATTCCTTCTTGGTTTACATTAGTGTTTGATACTAGTTTCCAACCCAAAAGAACTGAAAATGCTCAATGGGCCTTGTCACAGACCAGTTTAGGCATCTAACAGATGGATTTCTAGGTTTTGTTTATGAAAAAATGTCACACCATGGAATTTATTTTATTTTTTTATATTATTTTATTTAATTATTTTCCATTTTGACCAGGAATTCCATGTTGTTCCTACTTAAATTTTTAGATATTTTTATAATCAATGAAGGAAACACGGTAATCCTGCTTGATTAGTACTAATCTTGTGAAGCCCATGGGGATGAACTTTAATTTTAATGGAATGGTTTCACATGATTATTGCATGGTCAGTCAACCCATTTCGACCTATCATGCAGTTATTAGGTCTTCCTATTGTGGGGTGCTTGGTTGGAACAAGGTTTATTAAACCATGTGGGTTGTTTACACATGAAAAAACATTATTAAAAATTAAAACTAAAATAAAAAACATAAAACATAGATAATACTTCTTTTCCTCCATATCGGATCATACACCATCCCCCTCCTCTGTCCCTCAGATGCATGCTGCACCCCCTCCCTAGACCTTCAATCTTCATCTATATCCCCAATTTCTTCATGGTTTAGGTAGAATAAAAATTCAAGTCTCAGAATCCCATAATAACTTAGGTTTCATCATGAATGGTAGTGACTATTCACCCACCCAAGACCTACCTTCTGAATTTTGATGGTCCTAAAATCAAAATACCACCACTTTAAAAAATAAAAAAGGGTACTCCAATATCATTTTTTTATAAACCAACCAAAGTATCCCCTTAATTAGACACCTGAATCGGTTTGTGAAAATTCAAAAGGGGGGTTCCAAATCTCCATTATCTAGAAAATAGGGTCAGGTATCAAATTGAACCAAGTGGGAATGTTTTTTCTCAATAAATAATCAATAAATATGAAGTTTAATTTAAAAAATCACCATTAATTGCTCATATTTCAAACATCCATGATAAATAAAATGAGTATAAAAAATTAATAATAGTCATGAGAATATAAAAATAATAAACAAATTAAACAAAAAATTTATCTTCTAACCCCTTCTCATCCTTCTATGTAAAGAAAAAATACAAAAAAATCACACTCCAAATGCCATTAATTCATCCCCTACAAGAGATCACAACCCCTCGTCTATATGAACTTGAAAAATATTCCATATACAGAAGAGAAAAAAATGAAATAAATAACCAAAATACCTCTATGTCACTATAAAATTCACCATCTGCAACTACTACCTCAATTCCCCAAGGGGGAAATAAAAGTTCTAGAACCTAAAACTAAAGTAATATGACAAGCATGATTATATAACTTATATTTCATTCCAAGAAAACCACACCCCATACATAATCTTTAAATAAAAGATCTATTACATGTAATATTGAAATATAATTATAAAAGTTGTCATGATTCTAGTTTTTATTTAAAAAATATATAATAATTCTCATTCATTTAAACAAAATGTATATCTTTTTAAAACATAGAGGTATTTTCCTTTTTAATAAAACATTTATTTCAATAATAAATGGAAATAAATTGTTTTGAAAGAAATATATCACTTAATAGAAATTAAATAGTTTATTTATTTTGAAAAGTATGTGGAAAAGGTAAATAAATATATCAAGCATAATGGGCATTCCAAGGCCACTTAAATTAGGCCTCATCCTAAGATCCTTATACTCTCAGTGATCAAATCACATAACTATTACCATTCACCTGCCACTAAGGAGGTAGGAGATAAAGTCCAAGTGGCAACCAAACTATATCATAATTATATAGTTTAGTTAGTTTTTTAGTGTAGTACATAGGCTAGATATTACATAACTTACCTAGCATACTTTCCCTACTCTAAAAACCTCATTTCCCAAGGTTCACATGTGTTAATATTTTTCCGTTAAGCCGTGTACCATTTCCATAAAAATTAAACACACCATAAAAATTATCAATCAGATGAAACCATCCCTCAAAACACCATTTCATATATGAATACAAATTTATAAAGCCTTTATAAATAATGAATACATATTTACATTATCAAAAATTGTGTGTTGTGAAGCCACCTACATACAAGTTCCAAATATCCCTCATAATTTTTATTTTGGAAAATCACTAAAATATTTGTGTGAAAACTGAGTTAGGAATTAACCTTTGAATTCATAAATTTACCCTCCTCATATTACCTTATACATATGTAAATGTGTGTTTTTCATGTTTCACCAATTTAAACACTCCTCTGAGAATTCACAGAGAGAGAGAGAGATGTGTGTGTGTGTGTGTGTCTACCCATGTATATTCACATAACCATTAAGATAAAAAGAGTAATTACAAACCTCATGATTTTATAAAATAGGAAACAATTAATATTACATCACCAACACAAAAAAAGTATGCATTACTTAAAATTCCAATTAAAAATTTTAAATCCAAAAGAAAAATACATTTAAAGAGCCATTTTTTCACAACCCAAGTCTGGTATTTCTAACTTAGTTTCCAAATTTAATATATTTTTGATCAATTTTATTCCACTGTGGATAATGAGTTGGTTGAAACAATTTTCAATTAGATATCCACACATATGTATACCCTCTTAACCATTTGGTATCATTTTAATTTATATATAAACATTTCAAATGATGAATTATTGGAAGATTCCAAAATTCATTAGTAGGATTCTTGGTACTTTTCATAATATATAAATCAACTATTAATATTCTTTCAACTTATATCAGGATGTCCCACAACTTGTACACTCTAAAAGACCTTCATATTCATTACGATATAACACACCGACCTTTAGGAAGGAATTTATTTTAACTAACCCCAATCTCAAAGAGAATTATATTTTTTTATTATAATTTTAATTGAGAATATTGTGGTATTCAAGAATCATTTCTATCAAAATATATATAAATTATGTAAAACTCTTGACATTCCATCGACCCTTGGATTTTGAGTTTACAAATCATAACAATTATTGATAAAACTATTAATCTTTTACAATATGGATATAAATTTTTTTTAGAATCACCATATAATCTCCCAATAAATGGTGTTTTCTCAATTTCTAACAATTCAATATTACGAATCTCTCTGCAATTTTATTAGAGATTTCATTTTTAAAAATCTCCATCATAATTAGATCTTGAATTCTTCCAAACTTCGCCATTCCAAATATAATGAATATAACATATATTTAAAACATTGTGAATTATATGATATTTGGTTTCTTTATTTTTTATCTTTCTCATATTTAAATATTTCATACATGGGTATAAAATAGATCATTGTTTAAAATATTTTTTTTGGAAAATTCCAATAAATAATTAACCCATTCCTCATATTCATCATTCAATACTATAATTATGATTCATTATCACCTATAAGAAATTTAATGTATTAAATATAAGTGACTATATTTTGAAATTTAAATTCAGACTTACTTTTATAAATAACATTATAAAATAAAAAAATAAATAAAAAATAACAAAATTAATAAAATTATTCATCACATATATTATAAATAATAAAAATGAAACATTTATTTAGTGATACAAATTTAATATTGGAAATTATTAATGAATAAATGGTAATTATAAATAAAACTATTATTTATAATTGAGTAAAAATGAATAAAAATAAAAAAAATGAATTTTAAATAAAATAATGCAATGTGTGGAAACTAGATTTTCTACTTTGAAAGTGTTATTTTGTATGAAATAGTCAGGTAAAAATTATATAAAAATCAAATACTAATTTAAAAACAATTTTTATTATACAAATATTTTATATTATAAAACATAGATTGTATGAAAATTGTAATATGTGTACACAAATGATGTCATAATAAAACAAAAATAGAAGATTAAAGGTGGAAGATGGTAATTCAAGTGGGAAGAGGGTGGAAGATACAGGGTCAGATCATAGTTAAGAGACCCCGAAGGATATGGTGGATAGTAGTGGATGATGGTTTAGAATTGCGATATAGATTGGATATGGATGGATCAAATTAATAAATCTCAGTGTTTAATTTATGATAGAAACCTCACTGGTGTCGTGTTGTTGAAATAAAACAAAACAATGGGTTATAGATATTATTACCATTTAAAAAATACATTAGTTATTCAATAACTAACATAAAATTCTTCATTTATTAGTTTTTAACATCCGTTATAAAATAATGGACATGAAAACCAATTTATAATGTCCATTATAAATAATTTACATTGTAAATTAATCATTTTAAATGACATTTTTACTAGTGTGAAGCACTTCCACGATTACCCATGGTTAGTGAATGCATTAGGGTATTAAGTATAATAATTGGGAATGATTTCACCCATGAAAACACAAAAACAAATAATATACTCCACCTAGGAATCTAGATTAAGGAATTTATAACTTAGACATCCATACGCATCAATAATTAAATACAAATAATAAAGAACAAACATACTAAGTATAATTCAATGGATATAATTACTGAATGACCATTATCACGTCATAAAATAGATTTATTGTGAATCAAAATCATATATATACAACTTCCAAAATAAATAGAAGGCTAAAATGGGTGATACATCAATATCCCAAAATCACTGATTAAGGATCACCAAAATTTTTCACATGAGAAAAATCCACATGGCCAATGGTCCCTGTCAATCATCATACCAAGAAGGATGAGATACATTAAGAAGGACCACAAAAAGGTATCCCATTTCCATTTACATGTATTAAACATAACCAAGTATTAATACACTCAATTGATATATGTAAAGTGTGAGGGAAATCTCAGTTGGATTCCACTATAAATATATATATAATATTTAATCTTTCAAATCATTACTACTGGTTTAAAAATAGGTTTTATAAAACACTATCTTAAATAAAACACCAATGAATTCCCAAAAAATATTTACAAATCCATTTCAAATTCATTTTCTTTGTAAGGATAAACCAAACTTTGAAAATCAATGACAATATGGAAAATAAAATATATCAAAGACATATACGATATAACATAAACCATCAATGTAAATAAAATAGTATCTTAGTATTAAATTATATTACATTTTATTTAACATGTGGGACAAGAAAAAAATAATAAAATGAGTAAATGGGGTCGTAATGAAGTCTTACTGGACCCTATGTGAATCCTAAAGACTCATTCCTAGGTTTACCATCTTGGTCTCACTAGGTTCTAACCCCTTTCCGGCGCACAATATTAACTTGGAACTAGTCATATCATAATCAGTACTGGTGCGACACTCATCCAATTCACCAAAAACATACCCAATGTTTCCTATGTGAAAATAATAAATACCAAGTCTCCTAACAAAATCAGTAATAATAGTCACATAATCAACTAATTTTTTACTTAAATACAAAGATTAAAAATTAAAGAAATATATTCATAAATAAATTTTATTTTCAAATATATATTAAAGAACTTTTAGAATCATAAATCTATTTAAATAATTTTATCAAAAACCTCATGTGAAAAAAAAATTGTTTTTTAAATAAAATTCAAGTAAAATACACATTTTTCAAGAAAAAAAAGAAAAAAGAAACAATAGAAAACATAAATTAGTCCTTTATTTTATATTTCTATTATAATATGGTATTATGATCCATAAAAACTCAAAATCTAATGGTATAAGAAATTATAGATCCATTATTTAGAGACACCCATCTCACACTCATTTAAATCCCTAACTGGTGGTGAGAATACACTAAGGAAAAAGAGGGAAACCCCTAAAATCAAAAACCCCCTTGTAGATAGTTTGGTTAACAGAAACACTAGACCTCCATGGACATTAGGTGAGGATAAAATTATGTAAATGATGATATTAGAACAAATAAGATATTGGAAGATCATACAATAGTTATTTTATGAAGAATGATCCACTTGAATCAAAGGGGAGGTAAAAATATAAAAGAATGATGGAATCCATGGATAGGATGGTTCAATAGGGGAATCTTCTATGACACAACTATTGGAAATAAGATACCCATATTTGAAATATCATTTAATCAATTAATATATATTTTAAATAATCTATGAAAAACATATCAGGGTTTGATCTCCCCTATCATCGCATGATACATCGCCCCTGGGAAGAATCACGAACCACAACTTGAGATGTGTCACATCATGGACCTTTCCCTTCATAGTGTGGAAACCTCAAGACAACCCCCATCGCAGAGTGGAACACACCCACTATGGTGTGACCAACATCTTCATTAAGTTTTACAAATAAAAAATCTTACATAGGAGTAAAATCTTATGTAAGAGGGTTCCCAAAGAAAATTTCTTGATGTTTCCTCCCATGTCATGTCTCAAAATCCTCCTCTTTCAATTTTGAAAACACTAGGACTATTACGCAATGTTTTCCGCAAGTTATATTAAATTAAATTAGTCTTATTCATTTGATTTAACTATTTTTAGTTTTCTAGACACTCATGACAGTATGAGGCCCTTGGAAAAGGCATGACCATTACCCGCACCCCCAACAACCTCAGCCCATCTCATCTCTAGGTCTTAATGCCATGATTCCCCTAGGACATGACATTATGTTCCTTTAGCACTAGACATCACGTTGAGATTCCTATATACCATGATGTGAACAGCTATAGTTTAAAACATAATAACCTCAAAAATACTTATAACTCTTAGAAAATAAAGAGAGATAGTGAAATAGAAATGAACTTTAACAAATAACAAATTATATACCTTAAAATGACACCATGGGAGTCCCTATTCTCCCCCCATTATACTTTTTACCCCTATAGTGTTTCCATATCTCCTCACAAGAGAAAAGGTAATGAAATTTATCCTAAAATAATTCCTCTATTTCTTAAGTCTTATTGATATCTATTTCATCCTACCAACTCACATGAACTATAGGGACTGACCTAACCTGTCATGACCCATCCTAAAGGGTATGTGTCGTGACTCCCCAAGCTCACCCCGAATAGGCTAGAGCACAGAGACTAGTGCTGAGTAGGCCTATCACTGACATGGGAGGCCTTATCAAAAGTAATATTACAAACACACACATCGCCAATCCTTAAAAAGTAATAAAATTTAAAAACAATTGAACAACCATGCATGCATACATATAAATCCCACAACCATAGTAACATAGGAAGTGAAGTGAAGTAAATAGGTCCAAATACAAACCCACCATAAGATTTTGAAACACAAGTCCAACCTGAAAGTAATTATTAGGGACTACTGTTGAAAAGCTATAGGAACATACCTTGGTCTGTCCGGTCTCACTAAGGAATTTATAGTCCTAGTCCATCAAGGACTCTATAAAAAGGTTGATCATCTGCACAAGACACGACATGTACGGGTAAATACCATGCAGGGGTGAGTATAAAAATTCTCATCAGTACACCCCGAAACCAAAAGCATACAACCAAGTAAAATACATTCATCTCAGCATAGGTAAATTTCTACAATACATATAACAAGAATATACCGATATAATCAACAAATACACATAGTCTAAATGTAAGTCACAATAGTTTTATACCATCCTAGGATTCCAGCTCGAATATTCCACAAATAACTCAACTAGGATAACACACCATTGATTTTGATAGCACTGTTAATGACCATATGAGAGGTTGTTCTCATTGGGTCACATCATTAGAAAGTATACGCTGATTGTCCAAAGAGAATATTATACATAGATTAACATCACTACTAAGGCCATGGGGTGATATAAACAACCCAATCTGGATTAACCTGCTAAGTAGAGGATTGGTCCCCACGTAGTGTTGGTCATGATGATACCAATAAATCCACCTATTACATGAATATGAATAGAGTATCTCGCTCTCGGTCTCATAGATGGATTCCAATGACTTTATCTGAGAAGTCATGTAAAAGTGATAGTCGTCCAATGAGTAGGATGTGATTCCATACCAATCCTCAGGGAAAGGATAAGGGTAATTTCTACTAACAAAACATGAACAATATATAGAGTAAAATGGCTCTAATTCATGTATAACTAAGTATATAGCTTGTAGAAGGGGTCACATACCATGTCACTTAACCCCAGGTCCTGCCCGTGTAACCGGTATGTACCTCATTCCTGTGTCCATGTAGAGGTACATGATATGTAGGATGCACATCTAGTATACATGTGTTCCAGTACATGACTTAATACCATGTACAAGTGCCCATGTATTAGTACATGGTTTAGCCCAGGTACTCAATCTAGGACTTGTCAATGTGGGGGAGTGCACGGTGTGTAGGCTTCCCGTGTCATCCACCCCATGTCTATCTACCTCTAAGGTATATGCCAAGTCTCTAGGGAGGGGTCACACACTGTGTGATAGGTTCATACACTGTGTGATTCTTAACTCCTTCCAAAAACCCAAGCCACCACAAAGGGGGTCCCACACACCATGTAATCTAGATTACACGCTGTGTGGTTCGTGATTTTCTAGAATCACATGGTATTCCTTAGTGAAACTTATCTATTTCTCCAGCCTATGATCTGGTCATTCCTTGCTAGAAAACTCAATAAAATGACTCGTCTAAGTTTTTCTATCAATAAAAATTAGGTTATGGTCATCAAATCTTCTCATAAAAATAGATCTAAGATTTTTTATTTGTTGCATGCTGAAGAATACCAAATCGGGTATCCACTGTCATCCAACATATCATCTATTACATCATAACACTACCATAGTGTCAGGCTGATCCTAGATCTATGATATCATATAATTGTTCCAAGAAACAGATGTGCAACGATCCATTAATTTGGATTTATGAAACCATGGGATGAATGAAGAATTCCCATAATGAAAGAAGAATTTAGGGCGAGAAAAGCACAAGAACAAAGAGAGGAACATACATCGATCAATGTTTTTATTGATATCAATTTTTTTCTATCATAATATGAATCAAAGATTACACAAATTGAATCATGAATAAATTATTCAAAAATAACCCTGAAATAAACCCATCCCACAAATATGCATGATCCATAAATCAATACATTCATTGATTGATCATTGTTCATTATAAGAATCAAGAATAGGAAAAAGAAACAAATAAAACAGTTTCCTGTACTTGATTTAGATCAATCACTGATGAATAACAGAGCTTTGCTATGATCATTGGTGATATCCTCTAATTCCATTGTGAGTTGATCATTGATCTATGATCCTGTTGTCATTCTCCTGAGATGGAACCTCCAAATCTCTCTCCAACAGCTCCCAAAATCTATAGGGTTATATGGCTAACCCATGTATTACTCAATAATAGTCTATTTAAATGAAAACTCATTGTTGTGTCAAGAATTAGAAATAAAATAATTTTTTTAATTTTTTTATTCATTTCCACACCCATGATGAATTTTCTGAAAACACCTCATGTCCACCAAGGTTTAGTTGATATTACAATAAAACCCATATTCTAAACTCAAAAGTGTCCCCATATTTCTGATCTAGAAACCTTTTTATAAGTTATTCAACATTTTTAGAAAAACTATGTGTGTGTACTATTTAATATATTTTAAATACTTTAAACATTTATTCTGGGCACATCGGTCCTCATAATCACACGTCTTATTAGCTCCTGGTCTCTAAAATAACCTATATAATATCTAAAAATAATATACGGAAAATCCAAGACATTACATAGCCTACATAACATTTTATTAGTGATCTGTGATATAAATAGAATAATAAATAATGGTGGTGTCGGACACCAAATCATAAGTTCCCACTCAACCATGTGAGATGGTTTTTGGAAGATACCTCATTAATCGAGATATGTGAATCATGTAATGAATATAATTTATCTAATATGGTGAGACAAACTGATATGATACTTTCATTAGATTCTCAATTATCTCAAATGTCATGAAATGTTATGGAATTAACATAACCTGATTTCTCAACCAACTTTTTCTTAGTTGAAGTGAATCACATACAAACACCTGATAACAATGTAAAATTCCAACATATAGTGATTAGGGGTGGAATATAATTTCTTCATACACTGAGATATCATCAATTACTTCTGAATCAATTAGATCTTACTAGTCATATCAAGAAAAATATGTAGTCCCAATAGGGAACATTTACTGAATTCAGACCAACAAAGAGGTGACCGACATGGATATCTATATAGGGATTTGAAATTTTCCATATTTATTTAGGGTTTATTAGTTGAATTATAATATAATTCATTAAATGAAAATTATTTCTCCCATGAACCACTGAATTCAAACACACAAGCTCAGAGCATATCATCAATAATCTAAATTTTCTTATTTATCAAATAAACCATTTTTAGATGATCGGTCATGCTCAATTTCAATTGAGAACCCATCACTTATTAAATAACCTTAAAAAAATGGGAGGTAAAACAAAGTTCATTATTAGAGACAATGGATAAAAAAATTCCATAAATATTAAAAACATTTAGACATAGAGGCATCGATGCTCTTCTTCCTTCATTAACTCCTTGATAAGAAGAAAATTGGTTGATTTATTTCATTGGTTAATAATCACCCAAATAAAATCCTTCCCATTAGAAGACCAAGGAAATAATATTAAAAATTATACGGAGATATCATCCCACTTCCATAATATAATGTGAAAATATTGCAACAAATCTTCAAAATTCTATTTTTCATCTTTGATTCTCACATAGTTAGGAACCAAGACTCAAAATCAGCAACTAGACACTTTATCCTAGGAATCAAATACTAACACATTAGATTATAAAATATCTCTATATCCCTAGGGTGAAAAATTCCACTAAAATGGTTCCTACAATGCATCATCTCTTTCCTTGAGGTCAAATGAACCACTAACCACTTCCTAACACTGATGGAACCACAGGGAGACTAAGACCAATAAATCAAGATCTTCCAAAAATTTAGAATTATATTTTTAAACTGATAATCAAGATAAAATACCTATGAAAAAAAATATATTCATACAAGGAGAGTGTGACTTGTACACTTTCAATGAATACTTAATCATTCCCCTCTTTCACATCAATATGAAACTCAGTGAATAAGTTCACCAAATACCCTCCTACATTGATTCATCCACTGTTTGAGTGAGAAGTTGTCTCAACACATATTACCCCACATTCCATTTACTATGGGTATAGGATAATTCAAAATCAAAGGTTAGTAGATTCTCAACACAATAGCTCTATCTAAGATTCAAATATATCTAGGGGAAAATGTACTTCAAAATTTTATGATTTGTATAAATTCTAAAAAAACTAAAATAGGTAATGGTGCAATGTTTTTAAGGAATACATCATCATCATTAATTCAAGTTTGTTCTTGATGTATTTATTCTCATGAGGTCATAACTAGAGTTATTTGTATTCCAAAACATGGTCACACTATATTAAAACATACCTAAACCATATACCTAAGGCAACATAATACGCTATATAATCCTCATTATGTATTGAAACCATCAAACAAAGAGTTGATGTCAATATTACTTTCAACTCTTTAAAATATTTCTATAATATACCATTAAAATCAAACCACACTCCCCTTTATGTCAAATCCAACTTAGAAAATACAAACTTAGAGAAGTTCTAAACAACCTGTACATATTATTGAGCTATGTTCATAAATATTATAATCTTGAATACATTTCTTGGTGCATTCAAAGAAATTACTACTTGGGTCTTTTTGAGATCCACATAAATGACTTCTCAAATACCACATGACCCAAAATATCACCTCTTGTATCTAAAACTGACTCTCATAAATCATAGAATTCCATATATGTTCATTAAATGTCCCTAAAACAATGTCCATACATCCTTAAAAGGCCTCCCTTGACTTGGAATAAACAATGATATCATCCACAAACACCACAAAAATGGTGTCAAGATACTGGTGGAATATTTGATTCATCAAATTTTTGAAAACATCATGTAAATTAGTAAGGATAAATGGCATGACCAAATACTCATGTTACCTATATTGTCTCCTGAAAGGGGTATTTGGAATATCTATTTTCCTCACTCTAGGCTAGTGGTATCTTGGCCTAAGGTCATTCATTGAGCACCATATCACTCCCATGAGTGGTAAAAACATATCATTAATATTTGGTAATCAGTACCTATTCTTGATGGTCACTTGTTTAAACTTTTGGTAATTTATAAAAAATTTAGGACTTGTATCTTTTTTCTTGGAAAAGGGAACCAATCATGACCATGGTAATATACTAGTTTAAATAAATCTCATTCTCTTAATATCAACTATTTCGACCTTTAATTACTTCAACACAGTAAGATTCATTAAATAAAATTAAATAGAAACTTGGAGCATCCCTGGGAAAAGATAAATAAACAATTCTACATCCCTCCAAGTTAGAAACATTAAAAAATAATTGAGGAAAACCATTGGGTACCTATGAACTACCAAAAGAAACTAATTAGATAAACTTCAATAAAAAACATCAAAAAGAAAAGGGGTTTCTGACATGAAATCAACACAATATCTAGGATAACAGGTCCTACCCTAGCTGATCTTGGATACCACTCACCTTTAAAAACATGATTACTTTCATCAGGATAAATGAGTATAACTCTATGATGGTATTAGTCAATTTGATGTTTATAGATGTTATTAGTCCTGAAAATTTTCACAAGGAATCTCAGGAAGCTATTATAAATTTTTTAAAGCCCGAATCAAACCAGGGAAAACTATTCCTCCAGTTAAAAATAGTAAAGTACATGAAACTAAAAAGTAAAATATCCTTCCACATAGTTCCTCACTATGTAGGACTGTCACTTTTCATGGCATCCCTATATATGAAAATCAATTATAGGTTGAGGTGATGAAATCACACCCCACAAGAACAATTATACATTTGCGGTACAAGGAACCTTTTCAATGCCTCCATAGATGAAAATAATCTATAGTTTGAGGTAGTATCCCTACCACCCCACAAATCAAAATACTCTAGAGGCAACAATTTTATTTCAAACCGCACAGCACTAGGTACGCTCTATGGCCGACCAGCCATTTTTTTAAAATAGTTATTTATTATTACCTAAAAATCATTATCTTATTGATAAAATAGACACACATATTAGATAAATGTATAGAGGAGATGACTAGAGAATATATAGTGAGATACTTTTAGAAGGTAATTTTCTTATCGCATACCATAAAAGGAAAATAAGATACCGCAAAAAGGATCTTAGAAAAAGGCACCCACCATCCAAATGGATATCCTTCAAGATGACCTAGCCATTTATAAAAGTGACCCCATTTCACTGATGAAGGAATCCCCTTTTTTGTAAGATCCCCCTTTGAAGTTCCTCTCCCCACATCACTAGAATAGTATACAAAATGGGGTATCCTTATGGCATCTTTTCCTTTCACACTCATTCCCATCCTTTCATGTAGTGTCTGAGCTCATGTTTTCCCCCTTAAAATATTTTCAAAATAGTTCCCTCTAAGAAATAATGAAACTTAGTAATAGAATTAAGGATTCCGACCCCATGGCCACAATATCTATTCGGCCTATTGAAAAGTATCATCAGAATATCCCTCTCATGATTTTGTATTCCCTTGGTAAAGGATGTCCCGAACATAACCTACCTAGTAGGTAGGATTCTCAAGATGTTTATATTTACAAATCCCTCAATAGTAAGAACCACATTCATGGAGGTAGTTCTAGGGAATTTCCCATTTTATATAGTTAGGGGAACCACTTTCCTTTCCCTTAAATGAGGGCTAGTGTTGTATCCTCCTCTCCTCCTCTCTAAAATAATTAAATAATAATCCTTCCTGGAGTAAGCCCCTATACTTTCTATTAGTATTTCATATTTCTCCTTACTTCTATATCCCTACCCTAATCCACCAATAGATTAGGGATATTGTTTGAAGTATTATATATTCCACTTAGTCTTATTTATTCCAATGATCACAACTCACATGGGCTTAGATTTCAGTGGAGATCATATCACTAGCACAATAACATGTCTTTTTGGACCTCTCACTATGTTTAAGTCCCAAAACCTATTTCCATCCCCTAAAATTGACATATTAGGTGTGATAAAAACTCTTTAAGGGTTATATTATCAATAAAGTAATGTTGGTCCTCCCCCAAATTTGTAATCCCCAACTTTCAGAACTATGTGGGATTTGATTCCTCAATCATGGGATACATAGGAATCCTCCCTGAGGTTCAAACACAACATCTTCAATCCACCATCATTATTATTTGGCCATATTCCTAGTAATATCATGCCCCCACCTAAGAGTCTACATTACTTTGATATCATATTCACCTCTTCCTCATCAATCCATGTTCTTGGTGATATTTTTCATTAAAATTCCATATTTTTTATGAGAACCAATTCATTCCCATCGGTCTATATTCCCCACAGGTCCAACCATCAATTTTTTCTCATATATAATTCTCAAAACAACATTTTTAGGAAATGTTCACCTAGAAGTCCTTGATTTATAACTTTAAATAGCACCATGTGGTCATTATCACATGGCCTTAAAAGGTACAATGTGTCTCATTAAGTGTAACTT
Organism: Viscum album; assembly: GCA_963277665.1. NCBI lineage: Eukaryota > Viridiplantae > Streptophyta > Magnoliopsida > Santalales > Viscaceae > Viscum > Viscum album. Next base: position 1,900,852,673 of record OY728145.1, read on the forward strand.
AACTACATGGGTTCTAATTATTTTCAAAATGATATTTGGGAAGCCCTTATCATGGTCCCAATTTAAATATCAAACTTCAACCACCTCCCTGGAAGAAAATAAACTTTATAGTATCCAATTAAGAGACTTTAAATCATATTTTTTTAAATTAAAACATTTCCAAGTATATAATAAGATGTCATGGATAACCTTGGATACATTTTGATGGTTCCATTGATGTATAACCTCTAATTGATATATATAATTATTCCTATATTTTTATGTGATTGATTGTAGATTTGAAGGGTGACCATTTTTATGTTAGTTTTTATCAAGGATTCAAAAATATGACTTAAATCTATAAGAGAGTCCCGGGGAAGGAAACAATTATACCAAAAATGGTGTGATGGGACCAACATCCCATACTCTTGACCAATTAAAGTCCCAAAGTGTCACAGAATAATTTTTTGTGATCTCCTACCTTTGTAAATTAGTTCCATATCATAGATGTGGGAACCATTGGGTGTTGTCGGTTCCACAAACAAGCCCCATTAGAAACCGCCCAAAAAGGATGTGAAATAGAAAATGGAAAACCAGACATGATTCTCTCATTAATCAAAATAATTTTTTCACCCACATGCGAGGACATTTTATCACAAATATTTTCCTAAAAGGAAAAAAGATCTAAACATGGATCCCTCAAAACAATCAATCAATATGTTTTTATCTACTTGCGAAACTCCTTTGATGAATTTATATGACATCCCTAGTATTTACTACACATTAATTTGGGATTTATTATATAAGAATACACATAATACAACCCAAAATATTGATATTTTTAGTGTATTTTGGAATTAAGTACATATCATAACATCTTGAACATGGGCTATAACAACGTTATTGAAAAATTCCTTAACATTATCTTAAAAATAATTTTTCCTCTAAAACTACATGGGATAACCTACAGAAGTACATAAGAAATGGGTGAGATAAAAATCCCAATAAAAGAATAAACAAATAATAACATGAAAAAAGTATTACATATTAGACAATAGTCATTTCAATGGGATATTAAAGGGGTGAGAATCATAAACAAGAATAATAAGGAATGGTATATCATGGTAACATAAAGGCTGCATGGGAAAATTGGAAACCACTTTAAACATAACATTATAAACATCGGTCTAGGAAAACCGCCAAGAAATCATAAAATGGTGTAAAATGTCCCATGATGGATTAAGTTCACTCCCTAATCACTTTCATGATGTATCATGAGACAAAAACATTACCCAAATCATCAGATCACTATATAATTTTATTCACACCCAACACTTTCATATCATGTACATGTATAAGTGTGCCACATAGATCATTCAACATAGGATCATATTTAAACATATTTAATTAAATAATCAAGGAGTGTGGAAGAATTAAATCGAATTCCCAAATAAAAGGAGTATATTTATTAATATTTGAATACCTTTGAGTTCAAATAGTGATGGTATTCACAATAAAAGGGTTTGTAATAGAAAAATAGATTGAAATTATAGTAGTATAACAATTGTATATAAATATTATTAAAATGGTTTAATAAGAAATAATAGGGTATATATTCATTATGAGATAAAATGGAAATTAATAGGTACATGGAAAAGAATATTTTGAAATTATTAATTGGGAATAAAAGACATCAAAGGAATAATATGATTGAATAAAGAGTATAAGAAATGGATACCTTACTAAATTTCAGTAAAGTAATAGATTAGGTAAATTCTATAATGAGTGAGGATAAATGATCTCTTATTATTTTGAAAATTAATTGGACATAATATAGATCTATATAAAGTCCTCAAAACATAACAAATTGATATTTATGAGGTTAATATTAGACCCCATCATTAAACATTACATAATCTTGAGTTAAGTCATGAATTCTACATTGGGGATATTTTCAGGTTTAGAGATTTAGAGAATTATGGTATAACTTATACATAACATCTTGAAGATTATCAGTAGAAACTTCATCTCTATCCAATTTTTTCACAAAAATAAAACTCCTTAAAATAAAAAAATAATTATTTTCATGATATAAATCTTCTTTAATTATACCTTTCTATTACCCTTCATTATACCCTATGAAAAAAAATTCAAAAAACCTTAGGATGAGCATAAAAATATCAGTAAGTGTTATAAAATAAGGAAAGAAAACATTAACACATTAATACATACAAATCAATGAAACCATAATTTTTAATAATAAAACATAATATCCTTAACATAATTCATGAAATCATAATATTTATGAATAAAACATAGCAATCATAAATCATAATGATAACTTGTGGCATCTATAACGTACTTACATGGTAGCTTTCACAGCAATGCATGGAGTTTTGTTTGGAATACCCATCACGGTATATTCCCTAAATCTATTAGGAGACACATTAAAGTTTACCTCCATTACATTACCCAGTGCATTGGAGATATATCTCAGCCTCACCCACCCTTAGTTTATCATGGAACCACCCATATATGTAAATAATTCCCAAGAACCATAACAAATTCATAACACATAAAACAAGCATATAGGAAAGATAACATTTCCATATCGCAATAACAATATATAATTTCAAGATATTGGAGTAATAAATTATTTACCAAACCCATTTTCAATACCAAAATACATAAAAAATGAATTTGATATTTATTTTCCCTTTTAAAAACAATACATCTTGTTTAGGAATCCAAATATCAAATAATGCTTATAGTGGTGGAAAGGTCATTGTCACAGCTTACGTTAAAACGAAACATTATTTTTTCATTTAGTAAAATGATTTTTAGAAAAATATTCCATTTTATTGAAATTAAAATTAAAATTTCTTTATAAATCGTGTAAACTAAATTCATGTATAAATCAAAATATGCCTTAATGAAATAATATTGAGATGAAGTCTCTTACCTTGAGTCTGACTCATCACGTATGTTCCTTGTTCTTCCTGAATAATAAACTCAAGTTAATTTCTAATTGATTCAGAACATTTTTAAATTTTATTATTCCTTTAATATCACTTATTACCACATTATAAATATTACATAATTATTTACTTTAATATCATTCTTTTGGTCGATATTTGGTACTTGAGTAAAAAATAAACTTGTTTGATATAAATTGTCCATATGGTCAAAGTCCCATCATCTCCAAATATTATTCATGATTTAGATATCATATATATAATACACATATCTATTATATATATTTATTTATAATAGAACATAACATTTGGATGTAAGAAATGAAATGCACCATTCATGGAGATGGTAAGTCGTACATGCACATTAATGCTACTTTCATTTCTTTTTTCATATTTAAAGGAATGAAAAATAAATGATATATAGGAATATTATAATTACAGTATGATATAATATTTTATATATGTTATATAATATCATTAAATTCATCCTTTATACATTCTATGTATGGCATGAACGAGTCATATAACTTTGAGGGTGTGGTAGTCCGCACTTCCTCAAATGAAATCATCATATTTACACATTATGGAAAGAATAAAGGTATGTTAAAAATAAAAATATAGAAACATAGAGACAATATAAATATAATATATATCATATAAAAATATATTTCTATCATAATTTCCACCATGAGAGGTGGTAGGGGAAAATCGAACAATCATTGTTTCGTGAGACAGTAGTTCATCGTACACAGAAACAGTATGTTTGTATCCATTAGATGGAGGTGTGTGTAAGTGTAGTTAAAATAATTCTCATAAAAATAACCTAATATATTAATGATACTATTTTATTATTTAATAAAATAATAATAATAAAATAGGGAGTGGAGAAGGAAAATAAAATAAAATAACTTGAGAGAAGACGTTACCTCTAAATCGGGTAACTCCCTTTGATTTTATCCAAAAGGATTTATTGAGTTGCCTTATGCCCAATGTAGGGTTCTATAAGTAAGATATGGATTTTGGGAGATCATTTATACAGAGGTTTTATGATATAAGGGGCTTGAGAGGTGTGATTAAATGGGTAGAGGTGATGCCCTTTTATAAGAGGGATGAGGGGCACTTTAGGAAGGTATTGAAATATTATTTTATTATAAAATGATTTTCGGTTTCAAATAGTCCCAAAGTCATTTATTTCAAATATAAGACACTTTTGGGTTGCAAAACTCTCAACCAATAGGTTTTAGACAATTCTAGGTCACAAATTTAACCTTATCATTTAGCTTTAACCCTTAGTTAACTAATTTAACTCTTACCATATCTTCTTGTATATACATACTATATGGTTAATATAGTTGCTATAAAATTAAAATAGAACATAAAGTGGTTCATTAATGACATTTTCAAAATTATATAATTAATTTTTCTGAATATTATATTTTTAGGACTATTATATCATTTAATAAAATAGTATTTGTCTTAAAAACCCATTTATGTCAATTCTATACTATTCATATCATGACTTTCTAGAAATCCATAAAAACATTATTATTTCAAAAAAACTTCATTAATTCAAAGATAAAAATTCATAAACATCCATAAAATTCTTGGATGGCATAAAATGTATCAAAATAAAATTATTTTAATATTTATAATCTGATTTATTTAAATCATTCATTAATAAGGTAATCACTACATCATCATTGTGTCATAAATATATTTATTTATCTGATGTCTAAAAATTATAAATAAAATACCATGATATAGAAAATATTTTTATCTTTCTAATTACTATTTATAGTTAATGATATCACTTATATAACCTCATATAAAAATTGTTTTAATAAAAAGTTAAATGTTTATGTTACATTTTTCTTTACTTTAAGTTAATTCTGATAAAATGTCATTTTCAAATCAAAGTGGCTCCATGGGGTCCCAAAATCAACACAAGGATGACCATGATCATAAATATCTATTTCAATTTTATTAGAAAATATGTTGGGGTAATTTAATATTATAATATTTTTATTTTTACACTTGCTTTCGAGATTTACACTTTAACCATGGTAAATAAAATAATTACTAAAGTTACTATTCATAATGTCTAGAAATAAAAGGTACATATTTAAATAATTTGGACTTACTGATTCTAAATATGGAATAAATTTATCCATATTTAAAATACAGAAGTTACTGACATTAATTTAAAATTAATTCTCGTTGTCAAAACCAAAAAGCATGTTTTTAAGATGTAAAAACTACCAAAAGATTGCAATGTGTTTATGTCCAATTTCAAAGTGAAATTAATTCCAATGACCAAAATTAGATTAAATGATAAAAATATAATCCAATTAAACTTTAAAAAAATTAAAATTACAATCTAACTATATAAATAAATTATATGAAAATGCAGTTTTGACTTAAAATTCGATACTTTTCACTATTCATTAAAAAATGAACTTTATTAGAAAATTTCCAAAAAAAATATCCAAATTAAATATTTATGTCCCTATTCTATATAAGAAGTTTATTTTTCAAATAGAACATATAAAAATGACAAAAACTATATTTAAAAAGGGTTCACTATCAAATGGTGGTAAAACAACTTTTTAAAAATATTAGTGTATTTCATGCTTATAATCGGATTTGTTCGAATTTTAAGCCTATAAATTTTATCTGATAATGTAATGAAATTTAAAAATCATGTATAATAATATTATAGTTAGTTTTTTCATTCCTGCCAATACAATTTCTAGGTACTAACTACCATTTAAAATATTATTATTATTTTATTATTTATCGATATAACTAAATGTTGGGTGCAACATAAGATTTTACAGAAACTCATTATTTCATGTTGAGTATGATATTAGACAAATCATCCCTTTTATTGTAAAAATAATATATTATTAATAAATATTAATAGAAATGAAAACATATTATTCTCTAAATACATGGGTTGTTACATCCTTCCCCCCTTTTGGGAATTGTGTCCCCACAATTCTATTCACTTGTCAAATAAGTGGGGGTATTTATCCCTCATACCAATTTCAGATTCCCATGTTTCCTCTTAAATCATAGGATTTTTTCAAAAAACATTTACCTGATGAATTACCTTATTCCACAACACTTTCTCTTTTCGGTCAAGAATCTGGACTGATTGTTCCTCATAATAAATATTGTCTTCAAACAAAACTACCTCTGGAATCAAAACATGAGATGGATCTGAAATATAATTTCTCAACATTGAAACATGAAAAACATTGAGTTCCTAGAATAAACTTGGAGGTAAAGAAACTATGTAGGCAATTGATCCAACATTCTTCATAATTTCATAGGGTCTAATGAACCTTAGACTTAGATTTCCTTTCTTACTAAAATACATCAAACTTTTCCATAGATAAAAACTTTGAAAAAGACATGATCACCTACCTCTAAAGAAAGATCCTTCATTCAGTTATCTGAATAACTTTTCTGCCTACTCTAAGTTGTTATCATGTGCTTCCAAATCAACTGAACATTTTCTGCCATCTCTTCTACCAATTTTGGTCCCATCAAATTCCTTTTACCTACTTCATCCAAAAAAGATGGAGTTTGAAACTTCTTTCCATATAATGCCTCAAATGGTGCCATCTATATACTGGAATGAAAACTGTTATTATAAGAAAACTCATCCAATGAAAGATGATAGTCCCAACATCCCCGACAATCCATTGAAGAATAACGTAGCATATCTTCCAATGTATAAATTGTTCATTTTAACTTCCCATCTAATTGAGGATGAAAAGATGTACTGAAATTTAATTCAGTTCCCAATGGATTCTAAAGGACCTTCCAAAAGTTATAAGTGAACCTAGGATCATGATTAGATACGATGGAGAGGGGAGTTTCATGTAACCTGACTATATATTTAATATACAATCGAGAATGTTGATCTAGATATAGATTATCATGAATAGTAAGAAACTGAGAAGATTTAGTCAATCGATCAACAATAACCAAAATTTTATTGTAACCTCGAGAAATATTTAGTAATCCCACTATGAAATCCATAGACACATTTTCCCATTTCTACTCTAGAACATGAAAAATATAAATCATTAATTTAGGTAACTTCCATTATACTTTAACTTATTGAAAAGCTAAACACTTCATAGTAAAGTCAGTAATATATCTTTTCATTCCATCCCACCGGTAATACTCCTGGAGATCTTTTTACATTTTAGTACATCCAAGATGAATTGAAAATAAAGAACTATGAGCTTCACATAACAACTATTTATTCAATTGCGAATCACAAGGAACACATAACCACCTTCCAAACCTCAAAAAAAATCTTTATCAATGTTAAATTAAGGTAACTTACCCTTCTGAACCAATTCTACCTTTTTCTGCAACAAACTGTCTTCTTTCTGCACTTTCTTTATTCTGTTTTCTATAGACGATTTCACTATCACCTTAAACAAAATAGAGGAATTCCCTACACCAAAAAATTCTAATCCAAAATTAATCAAATCAGAAACCAAAGGATCTTGTTCCATATGTACCATGGTTAATGTAGCATTACTCTTTCTACTCAAAGTGTTAGACACTTTATTTTTCTTTCTCAGATGGTAATGGATCGTGTAATTATAATCCCTGATTAATTCTAGAAATCTCCTCTATCTCATGTTTAATTTTTTTGGAGTGAATATATACTCCAAAATATTTTGATTAGTATATATTTCACACTTTATACCATACAAATGATGCCTCTAAATTTTTTATGAAAAAAATAGCATCTAATTCCAAATCAAATGTTATGTAATTTAACTCATTAGGTTTCAACTAACGTGAAGCATAACCAATTACTTGATCATTATTTATACAGACATAGCTAATTATTTTCTATGAAGAATCACTATAGATAACAAATTCTCTATTTATGAAAGGAAGTGCCAAAATTGGATCATTCACCAATCTTCTTTTCAATTTCTGAAAACATACATCGCATACTTTTTTCTAGATGAACTTAACACCTTTTCAAGTTAACTTAGTCAGTGGGCTAGATAACCATGAAAAACTTTCAACAAACCTCCTATAATAAACTGATAAACCAAGAAAACTTTGAATATCAGTTATATTTTTGGTTATTTTCCATTCTTTAACAACTTTTGTTTTATCAAGATCAATAGTTATGCCATCTTTAGAAACAATGTGACCAAGGAATGAAATTTTTTGTAACAAAAATCCACACTTGATGAATTTCCCATATAGTTTCTTTTCCTTTAAGGTTTGCAAGACAAACCTTAAATGACTTTCATGCTACTCTCTACTTTTAGAATATACAAAAAATATCATCAATAAACACAACCAAAAACTTATCCAATAACTCAAGGAAAATTATATTCATAAGATCCATGAATAAAACAGGTGCATTGTTTAACACAAAAGTCATATCTAAAAATTCAAAATGGCCATATCTATTATGAAACACGGTCTTCAGAATGTCTAATTACTTTACTTTCAAATGATGGTACCCTGACCTCAAGTAAATCATCTAAAAATACTGATCTTCCTAGATCTAATAAAACAAATCATCAATATGAGGAAACGGATGCTTGTTCTTAACAGTTATGTTATTCAAGGCTCTATAATCAATGCAAAGTCTCATTGAAATATTTTTCTTTTTAACAAACAATACAGGATCACCCCATGGTGATGTACTAGGTCAAATTATATAATAACTCCTACAATTTATTTTTTAACTCTAAAAGTTAAATTTGAAATATTTGATAAGGGGGTTTTAAAATTGTCTTAGCATCAGAAACTAAGTCAACTTTAAATTAAACATCCCGATCAGGTATTATACAAGGAAACTCATGAGGAAAAAAATCAAGATACTCATTTACCACTGGCACATCATTAATCTGAACATTTATTTTGTTTTCAACAATATGTGCAAGGTTACATTCATTTCCATCTTTTACTAGTTTCTCAGCTTCCTAATATATTATCAAAAGTAAGTGCTCATTCTTATAACTGAACTAAATTTCTTTCTAAAAATAAACCTCTTTAGCTTGTCAGTCAATCTTAGCATGATAAATTGAAGTCCAATCCATACCCAAAATAACATCAAACTCTTCTAGAGCAAAAACAAGAAGTTTTGAAGGTAGATTATATCGACACACAAGGATAGAAAGTTTCTTATAATTTCTTTGTGTCTCAACATTTCCTCCTGGTGTATTTACCACAAGTTCAGGATTCATATCTAGAGATAGAATTCCGAATTTACTAGAAAATTTCTCAAAAATAAAATAATGTGTAGACCCAGAATCAAACAACACATTGGCATAATCTAAATAAATAGTGTACCTTATACTAATTTATTTGATGTCCCAACATCTATTGAAATAGTTTCAAAGGATTTCACCACCCCTTTATGATTGTATTCTGGCTGCTTTACTTCATTTGATTTATTCATTGGACACTCATTTGCATAATAACTCATTTAATTTCACTTAAAATATTTTAGTGACTTAAAATCAGATTTTGTCATACCATTACCCTGATCTTTTTCAGTGAAATTATGAGCCTTATGCCCCATTTTACCACAATATAAGCACTTACCAGAATTCAAAGGGCATTCTCCATTGTTCTTTTTACCACAATTTTCACAAATTTTAAACTTTAATTTCTTAACATAAGAATTTTTTAAAGAGTTATTCCCTTTTTTCTTCCACCTTGACCACTTATTCTTTTGTTTTTTAAAGAACACTTGATCATCAGCAAACCCCATTTCTACCTTCTCTGCACATCGATCAAGTTTTTCATAAGTTTTTAACTCATAAGAAGATAAATACATTAGATAATTTATCTTTAATCCTGGGTAAAAAAAGATTGATTTTACTATCAAGATCCCATATGAAATTTGGAGCATACCTTTCTAGTCGAGTGAATTTTTATATATAAGCAGCCCTTGAGTCATCCTCCTACCTCAATTCCAAGAATTGTTATTCCATCATAAGTTGAACTGCCTTAGGAAAATATTCCTCAAGGAACATACCTTTGAATTCATCCCAATCAAGAGAGTCAATCTCCTCACTATCCTAGATATTTATAACCATTAACCACCACTAATCAACTTCACCTTCAAAATGTTAAATAGAAAGTCTACCATTATGATGTTATGGACACCCCATGACAACGAAAATATTTTCTAGTTATTTAATACACCATTAATCTATCACAGGTTCATATCATTCTCTAAATTATGGAGGATGTTGCCTCATGAAATGTTCCACCATTGACATGTTCCTCTGTGGTTGATTTGGCTAATATCATGCATGGATTCCACCACTATTTATAGCCCGAGTCAAGTATTCCATCACTGCAAAAAACTATTCAGTTCTGATTCTGACCATCTCAGGTTACTGATTTGGAAGTTTGTTTTCTTCTTGATGTCGTCCCTTTAAAGCTTCCATATTTCCTCTGTGGAAAACCATTCTGAAAAGAGAAATATCTTAGTCTAAGCAATATGGTAATCTTTAAATGTTATATCATTTAATTCTTAACATAAAATAATTTATGGAAATTAGTTTAACAATATCTTAAATCCTAAAGTTGTCTAAACCAACCTCTGATACCAACTATATGGCCCCAACCATAAACAGTAAATAATCTTGAGTTAAGTTAGAAATTTGAAATTGAGGATATTTTTAGGTTTAAAGCTTTAGATAATTAGGGAATAAGTTATATATAACATCTCAGAGAGTGAAATTAGACACTTATTCTCTATCCAATTTTTTTCACAAAAATAAAACTCCATAAAATAAAACAGTAATTTTTTCATGATATAAATCTTCTCGAATTCTTCCTTTCACTTACCCTTCCTTATACCCGATGAAAAAACATTTCAGAAAAACTTTATATAAGCACAAAAAGATAATTAAGGGTTATAAAATAAGGATAGAAAACATTTTTCCATCAATACATACAAATCATTGAAACCATAATTTTTAATCATAAAACATAATCTCTTTAACTAACTTCATGAAATCATAATATTTATGAATAACACATAGAAATCATAAATCATAATGTTAACTTGTTTCATCCATAACATACTTACATTGTAGCTTTCATAGATACGTAGGGAGTTACGTATGGAATACCCATTATAGTATATTCCCTAAATATCTTAGGAGAAACATTAACATTTACCTCTATCACATTACCCAATGAATTGGAGAGCTATATTAGGCTCACCCATCCTCTTTTTATCATGGAACCACCCATATATGTAAATAATTCCCAAGAACCATAACATATTCATTTAACATAAAACAAGTATAGAGGAAAGATAACATTCCCATATTGAAATCACAATATATAATTTCAAGATATTTACATAACAAATGATTTATAAAAACCATTTTAAATACTAAAATACATAAAAAGGTTATTTGGTATTTATTTTTCCTCTCAAAAAACATAATGTCTTGTTAAGGAACAAAAATATCAAATAATGCTCATGGTGGCAGAAAGGTTTTTATCACCGAGTACATTAAAAAGAAACATTATTTTTTTCATTTAGTAAAAAGATTCATAGAAAAATATTCCATTTTAATGAAATTAAAAGTCAAATTGGTCTATACAATGTATAAAATAAAGTCATGTACAAATCAAAATATTCCTCAATGAAAGGAGATTGATATGAAGTCCCTTACCGTGAGTCCAACTCGTCACGTATGTTCCTTGTTCTTTAGGAATAATAAACTTAATTTAATTTATACTTAATTTAGAAAAAAAATCAAGTTTATAATTAATTTTATATCATTTATTACCACTTTATAAACATTATATAATTATTTAAATTAATATCGGTCGTTTTGTTGATATTTGGTACTTGAGTCAAAAATAAACTTGTTTGATATAAATTTTCCATGTGGCCAAAGGTCCATCATCTTCAGAATATTATTCATGATTTAGATATCATATATATCATATATATCTATTATATATATGTATTTATAATATTACATAACATTTGGAGATAAGAAATGAAATGCACCATTCATGGAGAGGGTAAGTCGTACATACGCCTGAACGCTACTTTCATTTCTTTTTTCATATTTAAAGTAATGAGAAATAAATTTTACATAGGTATATTATAATTATAGTATAATATCATATTTTATATATGTTACATAAGTTCATTAACTTCATCCTTTATACGTTCCATGTATGGCATGAATGAGTCATATCGCTTTAAGGGGGCGGTAATCTGCACTTCCTCAAATGAAATTATCATATTTACACATTACAGAAAGCATAAAGGTATGTTGTAAATAAAAATACATAAGAATAGAGAAAATATCAATACAATATATATCATATATAAATATAGTTCCAAAATAATGGCCACCATGAGAGGTGATAGGGGAAAATCAAACAATCATCATTTCATAAGGCAGTAGGTCATCGTACACAAAAAACAGTTTGTTTGTATCCATTAGATGGAGGTGTGTGTAAGTTTAGTTATAATACTTATTATAAAAAATCCTAATATATTGAGGATACTATTTTTGTTATGTAATAAAATAATAATAATAAAATAGGTAGTGGAGAAGGAAAATAAAGTAAAAGAACTTGAGAGAAGACGTTACCGATAAATCGGTTAACTCCCTTTGATTTTGTCCAAAAGGAATTATTGAATTTTCTTCTTCCTAAGTTAAGGCTTATAGATGGAAGAGAATGATTTTTGGAGCTTATTTGGGCCGATTTTTTGTGATCCATATGGCTTGAGAGGTTTGAAAAAATGGGTATATGTGATTCCATTTTTTAAGAGGGAGGAGGGGCACTTTAGGAAGGTATTGAAATATTATTTTATTATAAAACTTTTTTGGGTGTAAAATGGTTAAAAAGTCATTTATTTCAAATATAAAATTATTTTGGGTCTAAAAACTCTCAACTAATAGGTTTTATACAAGTCTAGGTCACAAATATAACCTTATATTTTAGCTTTAACCCTTAGTTAACTAAATTTACTCTTAATATATCTTTTGTATATCCATAAAATATGGTTAATATAGTTAATATAAAATTACAATAGAACCTAAAGTGGTTGATTAATGACATTTTCAACATTATCTAATCCATTTTTTTAAACTTAGATTTTTAGGACTATTATATTATTTAATAAAATAGTATTTGTTTTAAAACTCATTTATGTAAATTTTTATACTATTCATATCATGACTTTTTAAAAATCTATAACAACTTTATTATTTAGAAAAAACTTTATTAATTCAAATATAACAATTCATAATCATTCATAAAATTTTTCTATGGAATAAAATTTTTAAAAATAAATTTATTTTAATATTTATAATCTCATTTATTTAAATCATTCATTAATAAGGTAATCACTACATCATAATTGTTTCGTAAATATATTTATTTATTTGATGTCTAAAAATTATAAAAAAACATCATGATGTAGGAAATTTGTTTATCTTTCTAATTATTATTTATAGTTGAAGATATCACTTACATAACCCCATATAAAAATTATTTTAATAAAAAGATACATTTTTATGTTACATTTTTCTTTACATTAAGTTAATTCTTATAAAATGTCATTTTCACATCAAAGTGGCTTCATGGGGTCCCCAAATCGACCCAAGGATGCCCATTTTGGGAATTATCTCATCTAATAGGATTAAGAAACAAGTTAGGGTAGTTTAATATTATTATAATATTATTTTTTACCCTTATTTACCAGATTTTTCCTTTAATCAGGGTAAATAAAATAATTAACGAAGTTACTATTCATATTATCTAAAAATAAAAGGTATATATTTATACAATTTGTACCTTATGATTCCAAATATGGAATCCATTTCTCCAAATTAAAGTCACAAAAGTTTCAAAAATTAATCTAAAATTAATTCCCATTGTCAAAACCAAAAAAAATATTTTTAAGAAGTAAAAACTTCTAAAAGATTGGCATGTGTTTATGTCCAATTTCAAAATGAAATTACTTAAAATGAAGAAAATTATATTAAATTATAAAAATTTAATCCAATTAAACTTTAAAACAAATTGAAATTACAATCTAACTATATAAATAAATCAGATGAAAATGCAGTTTTCAATTAAAATGTGGTATTTTTAACTATTCATTAAAAAATGAACATTATCAGAAAATTACCAAAAAATTATCCAAAGTGAATCTTGATGTCCCAATTATATATAAGAAGTTTATTTTTTCTAATAGAACATATAAAAGTGACAAATACTATATTTAAAAAGGGTTTACCATTAAAAGTCTGTAAAACAACCTTTTCAAAATATTAGATTATTTCATGCTTAGAATTAGATTCGTTTTTATTTTAAGCCTCTAAAATTTATTGGAAAAATGTAATTACATTTAACAAACATGTATAATTATATTGTAGTTATTTTTTTTCATTATCACCAATACAACATGTAGGAACTAACTACCTTTTAAAATAATAATATTATTATATTATTTTTCAGTATAACTCAAAGTTGTGAGCAATGTAAGATTTCAAAGAAACCCATTGTTGCGTGTTGGGTATGCTATCGTACAATGAATCCCCTTTATTCTAAAAATAATATCTTATTCATATATATTAATAAAAATTAAAAGGTATTATTTTATAAATACAACGGTAGTTACAACTAAATATATTGAAGGTGATTAAATTGAAAAGAAGAGAGAGAAATCCACTACTAAATTTCAATTAGGTAACTAAATAGGTAGACGTAAAAATAATAGGGGATAAATGATATCTCATTAGAATAAAATCATGTGTAAATTAAATAGATGTTTATAAATTCATGACAACATAACAATTTGGAATTCAAAACGCAAATTACAAAGAAGGTTCTTAAATTTAAAAGAAGAGAGAATGGTCCATTTCATTGAGAGGGTGATTCAAAATGATTGGGGAGGAATAACGGTGCATTCAAAGTGTGGTGTATGAGAACCAGTTGGATTTCTGCTCAAATTGCAATCATTTGGGCCATGCTTTGGATTTCTGTTGTCAGGGTGTTCAATGTGTAGATCGGAAGGCGGGTAGAGACAATAGCAAGGCTGCCAAGGGTCATGTTGAAGATTGAAAGGAGAAGTAGTAGGCTATAGGGATGGAATGCAGTGAATGGGGTGCCAATGATTGTAGTGGGAGATCTGGGTTAGATGTGAACCAGCCTTTGGGGCTTGGGGAGGGGAACCATTTGGACAAGAACTTGCGGGTGGCCAATGTGCCTTTGGAAGCTGCCTTGGGGGCTCTATTGGGAAAGAAGGCAATAGTACCTATGATTAATCTGAAGGTCTGAGAGTTTTTCAACTGGTTGAAGCAAGACATGGCAGACACCACTAGGTCAATTTAAGAGTTGGTAGGCCTCTCCAATGGTAATGGGATGGTTCCGTTGAAATGTGTGTGCCTGAATGATGACTTCTCACATTTGTGACCTGCAAACCAGATGGAGGGGTATCAATGGTCTTGTAATGGATTAGGGGTGACGAGGTGAATTTATCTGTGCCTCCTAATGATGATGTGATGTACTCGGGTGGCCCGAATAATGGAAGGAAGAGTCCCGATAGTGGTGTTCCCCTTCCAGCTAAAGAGGTGAGGCGGGGAGCCTCTAGTTTTATGGCCCAAAATCTATCCATCTGAGTAACAGTTTTGAGGGTCTGGTAGATGATGCTGATAACTTAGATCCAAATAAATCTTCGAATGTTGATGAGGCCCATTAGAATAAACCTATTAGGGAAGATACTATCCATTCGATAAGTGAGCATAGAAGCCTGAGGAGAATAAGTAGAAAGTATTATTCCTCTATACTGCCTCCATTGGAGACTCGATCTGCCAAAAAAGATGAATAGAAGGAAGGAAGAATTATAGTTCATGGGTCTCTAGACCCAGAACGTTGTGTTAAGTTTTGAAGAAGTGGTGGACCTAGTATTACTTCTTAATCTGACTGAAGAGGAGGCAGCAAAAATTATAGGGAGGTCCCTAAGGGAAACTCTAAATGAGGAACAATACTCCTAGATTGATAAGAAATATCTAATACGAGTAGGGGGATTCAATAATGGGAGGATTAGCCTTGAGGAGTAAATCCAGTCTTGGGATCGGATAACTGCTGAATTTGAAAATCTTATGGTGAGTTATCCAAGATTTCAGGTTAATTCTATCTTATGAAAAAATTTCAAGGAATTGACCTCGGTTAATCTCAAATTACTTTTCAATAACTCTGTTTAATGTGGTGGAAACTGTTGATCAGATTGGGAGGTACGCCGGATTGGGTGGGTTATTCTTGGTCGTTGTTTCTTCTTTTTATGTGATACCATGATGACTTCCACTGGTACTCTACACGGGTCTGCTTCAGATCTTGTTTAGAGAATTTAGCCTACACTAGTTCATGACATCTGGACTTGGCCATAAGAAAGGGTACAACTATGCCATTGGTTCTATGCCTATGCATTTTTGCACGGCACTATCTGTTGGGTGGTCATGAATTGATGTGGGTTTGTCACTGAGATATTTTCATGGGGGATGAGATGACCTTGTAGTATTGTCTTGGGTTTGGTTTTGGTTTTATCCATTGTAATTCTAGTTTCTTTGGTTTCTCACTTTTTTTGAAAAAGTGTTTTGATAATAAAAAAATAATTTTTAGTCAGTTAGTAACAGTTTTTGAAACCGTATAACAATTATATTTGACTTCATAAAGGTTATATTATAATTTTAATTTAATAAATAATATTTAATAGTATTATTTTATAAAAATAAAATTTATTTTGAAAATTTATGAATTCATCAAAAAGGAGTGACTTAATTGAAATTTCTTATTACAAAAATAAAATTTGTGTTTTATCGTATCAAAATCCAATTTTAATCAAAAACATTTCTTAATTATTTATAAAGAAACAAAAAAAATATATAATAAATATTATATTTAAATGAAAATATAAATATTCAAACTATTATAGTTACCTTTTTTATCCATGGTTAAATTATTTTTACCCTTAATTAACCTATTTTAATTATACTTTTGTAATAAATATCTACTAGAGTTACTACTCATATTGTCCAAACAATACATTGGCCTTATTACATAATATTAACTATAATGATTCCAAATATTTAATCCATTTTATCAAAATAAATTCACTTGGGTGTAATAATTTAATTTAATATAAAACCTTCAAGTTCGATGGAAAGTGGATATATGAAAAATGAGTTTTTCAAAGAAAGATGAGTTTTCTTTAATACTATAACTACTAATAATCATTATAAGAATTTTAATTCCTAAAGATATATATAAAATAAAAAAAATGAAATCATTCCCCATTAGGTTTTATTTTAATTAATTATAATAGATTAACATTATGAATTTTAAAACAGTTTTCAAAAAAAAGTTATTAAACCTCAAAATAAACTTTTTCCAAAATATGATATAAAAATAATTTAAATGTAATTAATTAGATTAAATATAAATAAAAAATAATTATTTTAATTTTAAATTTATTTAAAATATTAATGATACTTTTAAATTACTTAATTTATCGAAAGAAATGATACTTTTATAAAAAATGGGTATTTTTCACTATTAATTGAAAAATCAATATTTCCCAAAAGTCCCAAAATTTAACAATAAGTTAATTCTGAAATCATGATATATAAAATGAATTTCATTTTATAAAATAATTTTTTTAAATACTCTAGAAAATAATTATAAAAAAAATTTACAAAAAAGAAATAAATTTCATTTTTGATGAAAAGCTATTTTGAAGACATTACCAAGAAATGAGAGATTATTTACTAAGAATTTATCAATAAATTTATGTTTATTATGTCATATATATATTTTATATATTAGTTAATTATATTCATACCCAAAAATTTAATGTTTATGTTATAACAATCATCTTTAAATAATTATTTCTTGTTCGTGTTTGGTGTTGCATATCGAATACACTATTGAACATAATTGTCTCTTTAAAAACTAAAGGTGTTAAATTCTTCCCCCATTTTATAAATTTTTTCCTAGAAATTTTATCTTTATCTTGGAATGAAATGTTTCTGTAATTGAAAATATCTTTATTGAAAACCCACATTTCAAAAAGGGTTAATAAAACATCCACTTAAAAAGGAGAGAAACGAATGTATGAAGGTCATCACCTATATAGGTTTCCAAGTATGATAACGTCAGTATGAAGTGAAAATATATACATAGAAGAAAAAAAATTACCAAGAACAAATTGGGAGGGATAAAGAACATGGTTTTGATTAATTTGATAACCATAAACCCATAAATATGTGATAGATGAAAAGACCATAAATCCATAATATAACAACATTATTTTTCACAACTCTTTTCTTCGATTTAAGGATTTCATTTATCATCTAGACAATAAACATAAGGAAATATAATTTCTTGACAATTATAATTTCTTCCTTTAAACAATTTCCACTAAAATATCATCTTTTTATCCAAACGATGAGAACTCAAGATGAATTTTTTTAGGCCTGAAGAACTAGAATCATCTTCTAATGGATCACATAATCTACTAAAGAATAACAAGATATTCCTCCTATCTATACTAAGTTAGAAATAGTTAGTATAAAGTCAGATAATACTGAAAATTAATAAACCATAATACATGAATCTCCAAAATTAATCAAAAAAATTGAAATATTTAACATAGATCATCCTTTAAATAAATACCCCTATATCCAAAAATAATAATAACCTTAGCATTAAATAATGTTTTAACCTCAATTTTTGTCTCATACCCTTCATCCTACACATCCAGAAACATAATATAATTATTCTCAAAT
The DNA here is from genome assembly GCA_963277665.1 of Viscum album. NCBI lineage: Eukaryota > Viridiplantae > Streptophyta > Magnoliopsida > Santalales > Viscaceae > Viscum > Viscum album. The sequence goes on from OY728145.1 coordinate 1,900,871,475, forward strand.
AAAAAATTATATTAAACTTAATGGGTATATATACATCAACCAAATAAAACATCTCCTAAAATATCATTAATCATTTCAAAATAAAAAATATATTTGATTCTATAATATATTTCCCAAAATATCCTTAATCATGTTAAACTTATTTCACATAAATTTTAAAAATTGGAATCAATGATTTTTAAACATAATATTAGACTTAAAAATATCATCCCAAGACTCTTTGTGTTTATATCAACATAAAACACATATTAATGATTATCAATCCCTCAATCATGTGTCATGTGAAATATCACTTAATAACTAAATTACTTCTATAGGTGCTTGGTACCATTAAAAATATGTTTTAGATCCTTAAATAAAAAATACTATGGAATAATCCTTATATGTTTAATGATTCTTATATCCAAAATTTTATTGATATAATTATTCTACAACATAATTCTAAAATATTGATACATAAACACTTTAATCCATACACTTGAACAATTTTAATAGTCTAGGTCCCTCCTTAGTCTAGGATTTAACCCTTGAATTAGGTCATTGACTCGTATAATTCTCATATTCTCTGCTCATTACAAATTTAAAAAAAAGGAGAAACATGGGATGTAATTTATTCCCTTACATCATAACCTTCATTTTTTATAGAAACTAGATAATTTATGCCCTATTTTTTCAAACATAAAACACCTAAGAGTTCCTTTTTGGAATTTACCTAGGTTCATATTTCCACATTGTTGACAATAAGGGAATTGAATCTTCATTACATTATCAACATTATCATATAAAATTCTTTGAGATTCAATTACCCTCTTTATTGATGTCTTTATGCATTCAACTATGTTTCAGTTGTTAATTGTGGTGTTTGATATCTCGTTAGGAATAATTATGAGATCTATTACTTGAGATCCTATCATGTTAGGCATCTCAATTGGGTAGTCATCAAATTTCCTCTCACATTGATTATTCATATGGTTTCTCAAATTTCCATCCATTCACTAGAATAATGTGAAAATTTAGGGATAAGTACATTTAAACTATAATAAACACAAATGGGAAGGAAATAACATTAAAGGTATAACTTATAAATGACATGTATTTCCTTAAATTATAATTTTCTAGGCTTAAATATAAATTATACATGATTTATTTCCTAACATAGACTCTTATGGGCATCTGTTTTCCTTAATAATAGTTCATAATGAGGTTGTGAATTCAAAAAAACATGTCCCCAGGGTGTGTCGATCTAGGAGTGAAGGAAGGCATGTTGTCATGCACCAGTTCCCAATCGGTTCTATCTCAATACAATGTTTACTGGTGTTACCCCTATATACATATTTTCCATAGCCACGTCTACTCATTGTATCCAGACATGGATTTATTTTCTTGGAAACAACTTACTATATAATTTAATAAAATTTATTTATTTATTCTTTTATTTAGTCTTATCCCTAAAGTGTTCTCTAAAGTATTATAATCCTAATCCCAAAAAAAACTGTACTTCCCCTTGATTTCATCTATGACAACTCTAGTATTTATTACACATTATTTCATGATTTATTACATAATAAAAAATATAATACAAACCATAATATTAATAAGTATATTGTTTTTTTGAATTAGGTACATATCATAAAATCTTGAGCCTGGGATACAAAAATATTATTGAAATATTCCTCAACATGGTTTTAGAAAACATCAATCCTCTAAAACTACATGGAATAACCTAGAGGTGTACATAAGAAAGGGGTGTGCTATAAATACAATTAAGAGAATAAAAAATAATATGAATAATGTATTAAATTTTAGACAATAGAAATTTAAATTGGACATAAAACGGGTGAGAATCCTAAACCTCAACAATAAGTTATGGTATATCATGGTAACATAAAGGAAACATGGAAAAAGCAGCAACAACTTTAAACCTGACATCATAAACATAGGTCAAGGATAACCACCAAGATATCATAACATTGTAATGACCCAAAGTTTTATCAATGAAATTCACATATTATAATTATTTCATATATTAGATTCACATGAAATCACAAAACAATGAACTACTAAGTACTAAGTGACCTTTAAACATAATATTTTTACTTTTGTGTTTAGAATTTCAAAAATCTAACATACACGGTTGCGTTCAGGATGATTTTTGGGGTTTAATGCAACAAACATAATTTTTGATTTATAGTAACCTACCCTTATGAATAGTATCCTACCCTTATGAATTTTAATATGCCCTTATGAATACTAAATCATCCAAAAGAATAGTAACCTCACCTATGAAGGTATAAATAAAATTTAGGCATCTTATAAGTGATAATATGACCATAGTAAAAGTATTGGTATTTTTGTAAGTCACAAATAATTAATAAAAAATAATTAATTAATTTAAAAGAAAATTTATTTTACTAAAATGTGTTCATAAATTAAAAAATTTATATCTTATGGTTTTAAGATAATTTTATAAGACCTTATTTAATTTTTGAAAACATTATAAAATCAGTTATAGTTTTAAAATCTATATTTTTCAAGTAAGTTATGATTTTAATTAAAAATTATATTAAAAATATTGGGAATTTTTTTTTAAAATTGGATTTAATTTTTGTATTCTAATTGTCAAAGAATCATTAGGGTGAATATTTGGGTTTTTTCTAAAATACTTGAATTTTTTGTGAATAGTAAATATTATAATTTATGATAAATGCTAAAAAAATTAATTTCTACATTGTTCATGAGTCATAGATGATGTAAATGGACATTGGTACAAACTCACATGCACATATTACTTTTTAGGGTCACAAGAATCATTACTATTGATTTTCTTATGGAAAAATAATAAACTAATGATTAAAATATTAAGAAAACCCTCCTCCCCTTCACTATAAAAACCACCAAAATTACCTTCTTTTATTCACTCATATAAATCTTTGTTAATTTTTTAAATTAGGGTCAAATATTTCCCAAATATCCTCACCCACATTAAACATCCCTTGGTCTCCTTAAAATACCAAATCCTCTCCCCTTAAGAGGCTCTCAAGGAAGATTAACTCAAGAGGTAAATTCATGTTTTCAATTATTTTACTTTCTTTTCAAGTTCCTTTTTTTTCTTTTCTATCCTTACCTATCAACATCCAAATGTTATGAAAAAATAGAGTTCCTTATATGTATTGGTATTTTTTATGATAATTTAATAAGCAATTATCATCTCTTCTTTACCCTTCTTTTAAATTAGTAGTAAAAACATCATCTGAGATGTGTTAATCTACCACATTCAAAGAATATGGGTTTTAAATTTATATTACCATATTAAATTATGGTCATGAAACCATTATTATAATTGAACCGGACTATAATATATGTATTATGTCTCCCCAATGGTTCAGGAGTCTTTTTGTACGCCTGGTTTTGATTTATAAATCAAAATTTCTTCGTTGTGATCAAAACCCGCCAATTAACCGAAAAGGTTATCACAAAAGTTTTATATAATGATTCAAATTCACTCCATGTAAAGAAATTAAATTTTCAACCATGTAACCTTATGGATGTTTAATAAAAAAATTAACTCCAATTTTTGAAAACTACCTTCATTTTACATGGTTATTCGTTAATGTATATGAGTAAATCAACTATGAAACAAACTGAATCGAACAATGAAATCGAACCTCTTAACCCATCAAAAAAGCCATGAATGAACTTACAAAGGTTATACTAAATCCACTAAATTCAAAATAGGTTCTGGAATTATTAATTAATTAACCTAATTTTATTATTGATGTCATTAATATCAAGTGGAGAACACCTTCGGACTTAAGTTCCGGATTCTACCCAAACGTCCATTATTCATTTGGGTTAATCTATATTTCTTTTTACCCAAATGAAGTTGTCTGTTCTTTTTATGTACATATTCTAATTTTTTTTGTACAAGATCCAAACTCCTGTATTAATGTTTGGTGGTATACATTTTTTTAATTGGTTCACTTCTCAATGCTTATCGAAAAGCAAACCCCTTTAAGGGAACTTCTTGAATTCGTACAAAATTTCAATTGCACTCTACCATATATTTTAATCCACCATTATTTTTATAAAACCAATTTTTTTATTATTAAAACATTATGGAATCACTTCTGGTTTTTTAAAAAAGATTATTCTTGTTTCTATTTTTAATTGATTTTAGTGTTTTCCTTTAAACTACACTAAATTTTTTAATGCTAAAAATACTTAAATACTATTTTTACATGATTTCACTTCTATTTGACATCACATACCATGAAATATTCCTATTTTACCTTATTAATGCCCATGTCTGTTCTAATGACTTTCTTTCAAGGATACTTTTATGATATGCCCATTCATTATGCTTTATAACATGATTATGATACCCATTTCTTTCTATGGATGCCCTTATGTTTATGATTTATTATGTATGATTATATATGTATAAATCATATTAATGAACATGTCAATATGGGTGTGTCCAGATATCACTCGAACGCATTTGGTAATGTTGAGTCTCATGAGATGTTATGTGCAATGGTCTTGGCTGTTAGCCTAGAGTCGTGCTACCATGTGCAACGATCTTGGTGGTTAACTATGAATTGTGCTCCTCATCATAAAACATGACTTGAATCATGTTAAATTCATGTTTTATGTTTCTCCTAAATTACAGTGAATCCATGTTTATATGATCCCATGTTTATATGTTACGATTCCATGTATCCCATTCCTTTTATTTTCATTATGTCATGTCATCTATCCAATGTGTTAAAGCTCAATTCTTATTCTTATTCCCTTACTGAGATTTTTAGATCACCCCTTTGTTCATGTGATACTCAGGTTATCCTATGTCATTATATGAGTACAATGGTAGTTAGGAGATCAATATTAATATTAAATAAGAAATGTTTTTTGTTTTTTGTTTTATGTACCTAGTCTTTAATTACACTAGACTTCACAATACTTTGATTGTTTTCTGATGTATAATCATACATAAAATCATGTAATGTTATGTGTAAAATTCTAGGGCTTCTATAGTTGGTATCATAGGGAGGTTTATTTATTTTTTGAGATTAGTAATAGAGCACTTTAGTAAGACTATTAAGGAAGAGACTATGTATAGGAAAACATCCCTAAATTTTGGTAAGAATAGAGTAAGTGGTTTATCAAGAAAATACATCCATGTCTGGATAAAAATAGGTATAGGTGGCTCAAGGACAGATGTATCTATGGGTAAAACCCAAAAACTCTACTTTTATCTATACTTGAACGGGAACTGGTGCACGACAACGGTCCTTGCTGCACTCTTGTTTTGACACTCCCAGGGGATATGCCTTGGTAAATTCATGAGCTTGGTACAAACCATTATTAAGGAAGTAATAAAAAGAGCCCATAAAAATATAATTTGCGAAATAGATCAAGTATAACCTAGATTGAAACCAAGGGAATCAAAATTTAGGATAAACTTCTCCTTTACAAGTTAATCCTTTTTTGTTCAAAGTTACTTTTTTATACTTAATAACTATGTATTCAAGCCCTATAATTGTATGTTTTTTCTTAGTTAAGGGTGATAAATAGAAGAACACGTGAAAACAATCAAAGTGGTAGGGAATATAAATATTTCCTTAATGATATGACTAATAAGATGGGAGCGGGTGCTCAAAAATTCATGATAGTACTTTCTCAGCTAGCTCCAGTTATGAATAATAACTTGAATCATGTGGAACACCCTCCACCCTAAAGGAAATAAAAAGTTTTCATTGAATCCTTCATGCAGCAAAGGCTTACCATGTTTAGTGGATCTTCTGATCCCCTTCTCATAGAATAGTGCATTAACACCATTGAAAATATATTCTCTGTCCTCTAGTGCTCAGAAGAAGAGAAAGTCATATGGGAGGTCTATCATTTTTATGGGGATTCTAATCAGTGGTGGACATTGATCAAGAATATGAAGTCCCAAGAGGAAACCGATTCCATGGATTGGGAGTAATTCAAGAAAATGTTTTTCAATAAATATTTTCCCTGAACCCTCTACCTAAAGATTGAAAGAGAGTTCCACTAACTCATGAAGAAGGAAGATGATGTTGAGTCAATAAGGTTTTCCTTATGAATTTTCCATTCCTTTATGTTTTGAAAATCACAAACACCCTATACTTAATCAAATCGATCTTTTACTTCTCTAAGGAAAATTTTCTTAATGAAATTTACCCTAACCTAGATTTCCTTATACATATCAATATTTTTCTTAAGTTTAAAAATCGGATTCATACCCAAAACCTCGGTATCATATAATGCTTAGATATGAATTATTCTGTTTTAGGATCCGAATTCTGGATAAGAACTATAATGATGTTCCACTCCGAATTCTGGATAAGAACTGTAATGAAGTTCCACTCCAAATTCTGGATAATAACTCTAATAAAGTTCCACTCCGAATTCTGGATACGAACTCTAACAAATATTAACTCTGAATTCTAGTCTCCGAACTTCTATTAGTTCGACTCTGAACTTCTATGAGTTTGACTCTGAACTTCTATGTGTTCGACTCCGAACATCTATGAGTTCGACTCTGAAATTCTATGAGTTCGACTCCGAACTCTTACCAAGTTTGACTCTGAACTCTTACTAAGTTTGACTCTGAACTCTATAAGTTCAGATACCGAATTCTAGTGAAACCCGACTCTGAATTTCATCAGAAATTCAGACTCCAGATTTCTACAGAATTTAGGTTCCGAATTCCTATAAAACAAAATCTGAATAACTCTTCATTATAGAATCTGAATTTTATTTTGGTTAGACTCCGAACGTTTATTTTCTTACATTCCGAATTTCATTTTTTCTTATACTTATACGTGTTTTGTTATAAAATGATGTCTTCTATTCTGTTTCTAACCAACTGTTGTTTAAGTGACACGTGTACAGGTCCCTCCGAATTTTAAGGAAAATATGACCGTTGGAGGAGGGAGCTGGCTGTTGGAATTTCTCCTATAAATATGAGCTCATTTGAATGAGCTCAATACTGAAATATACTAATCTTTGACAACTTGTGCTTACATGCTGTTGAAGTGATTTCTAGAGAGAGAGGCTCTTATCAACTCTCAAGATTCATGCAGAAAGTTTGAACGACTAGTTCAATCTTTTCCTTGTGTATACTTGCTTCGTGCAACTCTGAATGATGGGGATTAAATTCGAGGGCTTTCGGGGATAGGAATATAGAGGTGCCAAATTCCTTGAAGTTTGAGGGCTTACTTGCAGAGGAAGACAGAGGTTCCAACTACCTTGAAGTTGAGGGCTTGGAGGGATAGTAAGACAAATACTTCGATCTTCGTATCAAGGTCTTACCTTGGTGTGGGTAAGACAGACTTTCTTGAAAGTATAAATCAAGGGACCTTTATCCAAGGTTGTTGGATACCCTTCTCTTTGGTTTAAAAGACTTATATATTGTTACTTGTAGTTTTACTACTTGTTTTCCACTGCATTTTGTATTGTAAGGAAAGTATAACCTTCTTATATTTCCTTACACTTGTACTCTGATTAATTTAGATTCTATACGCTTTAAGGTAGAATCTCATATTGTAAAATTTGGTTAAGTTTCAATTTCCGGATCCATATTTCTGGAACCTGTTTTTCGGAATCAATTTCCATATTTAAGCAAGTGCATATAACTAGAAGTTTATAACTTCATACTTTTTCCCAATCTTTCATTGGTGTTAGTGGTGTTGTGAATTTTCTTAGTTTAACTTTGTTAGAATTAGATCTTTCCTCGTTTAAGGAAATTTTTAAAGTGTACAATTCACCCCCCCTCTTGTACATTGAGCATCTACATCGTTATTTCGATCCTACAATTGGTATCAGAGGAGGTTTCCGAAATACTTATACTCAAATATAAGTTTTTCTTGCTCAATTTTTCATTTTTTTATATTTTTCCTTGCTTAGGAATATTTTCCTTGAATCCAAACTTTTTTTATTAACAAGTTTTTGTATAGAAATATTTTCTTAAGGATGGCAGGTTTAAATGATGGTTCCATCGACAACTTAAATCCTACAAGACCACCAATTTTTGATGGTAATGACTATGAGTATTGGAGAGATCGAATGAAGACATTCCTTATCAATACTGGAGTTGATAACATTGTCATGCTTACTGGAGGTTATCAAATTCCTGATAAGGAAGTTAGTACATTCACCAATCAAGAGAAGCATGATTATCAATTAAACTATAAGGTACGCAATACTCTACTATGTTCAATGACTAGGAACATATATAACCAAATTTCTTCTTATGAAACAGCTAATTTTATATGGAAGAAACATGAAGTTACTCATTTTGGTACATCTAAAGTCATAGAGACTAGAATATCTATGCTTAGAGCAGATATCGTGGTTTTAACTTTCCTTATAGAGAACCTAAGTACATCAAAGGTTTATGACTATTGTGAATAGCTTACAATCTATGGGAGATAAAGGTCTAGAGGATGAAGCTCTTGTAGAGAAGATCATTGATATTATTCCCAATGAGTGGGAATCAAAGATAAATTCAATTGATGAGAATAGAAAGGTTACTAAAATTTCCTTAGATGAGTTGTTTGTAACTCTTCTCCAACATGAAACAAGGATGAAGAGATATGTTGATAACATAAAAAAGAAGAATGGGAATGGTACTGTTGCTTTTACTACTACATCAAATTACATGAAAGAAAAGACTCCAGAGAGAGTAACACGATCCAAGTCTAAGAAGTTTATTATCCAATCCAAATCTAGTGAGAGTGAAGTCTCAGAAAATGAGTTAGCTAATATTGCTCGAAGGATGAACAAGATAGCTGGTCAAAGAAATTTCCAATTCAGGTATAAGAAGAAGGAAAGGAAAGATAAAAAATATTTAGAGGTCACATGCTTTGAATTCAAGAGAAGTGGAAACATAAGACCTGATTTCCCAATGCTTAAAAAGAAATAAAGAAAAGTGAGGCATTCTGAAAGGAACAGGAAGAAGTTCTATAAAGCCAAAGCTAAGAAAAGCCTGAAAGCTAATACTACTTGGAGTGCTAGCTGTAGAGACTCTTCAGAAAGTGAATCTTTATAATATGATTCACCATCTCAGAAGAATATGGGGTTCATTTCTAATACTTCTTTTCCACATACATGTCTTATGTCCAAGGTACACTCTGTCGAGGCTTTAACCAAATTTATCTCTTAATAAGAATTACTATTCTGAAAATAGTACTAATAATGAAGATACTTCATCCTCAGAAAATTAAGAACCTTCATATGAAGAGATAAAAGAGACTTCAGATCTTTCTTCAGATCTTAAAGATAAAGAACAACTTTTAGAAAACCTTTCTAAAGACCTTGAGAAATCAAATTCTGAAAAGGAAGAACTTTCTAAAGATCTTAAAATGCTATTTTAAAGATGAATGTTTTTGAGGAAAAATCTAACTCTAAGGAAATGATTCCTAAGGATAAGAATTTAGTCATTAGACTGAAATCTGAAATTTTTTCTCTTAAGAAGCTTCTTGAAAAATTTACCTTTGGGAAGGAAAATTTTGACAAGATGTATTCTCAAATTAAACCTCACGGAAACACTACTGGAGTAGGTTATACTCACCAAAAACCAGTTTTCAAAAAAAAACTATTTTGTTCCTTCTAAATCCCCTTTTTGCACTAAGTTTAAAAGTGGTGGGCATTGGAAGAAAGACTATTCTTTGAATAAAGTTCAATCTCTTAGGTTTCATAAAGCATATTTTTCTAAACAAATGCGGATACCCAAAATTTTGTTATCTGAAAATCTCAGATCCAAACAAGTGTGGACTACGAAAGTCTAATTCTTTTATTATTTTCAGGAAAATAAATGAAGTAACAAAAAAATACTTGGTACATGGATAATGGATGTTCTCAGCACATGACTGGTAACAAAAACTATTTTGAAAAGATTATCAAGACAAAAGGAGGGAAACTAAATTTCGGAGATAATGCTCAAGGAGAAATTGATGGTATAGGTAATATTGTTCTTCTTGGTAAAACTTTGATTTCAAATGTTTTATTTGTTAATGGTCTTAATCACACACTCATTAGCATAATCCAATTATGTGATGAAGGATACCATGTGAATTTTAGGAATGATAAGTGCTTAGTACACAATTCCAAGGAAGAGTTTATTATTTCTACCCATAGGCAAGATATAGTTTACACTTTGAACTTAGAAGATCTTAGGAGCCAAGACTTACCTTTTCTAAGTGAAATGGAAGATCATTCTTGGTTATGGCATAGAATACTAGGTCACTGTAACCATAGGAACTTATGTAAACTCTCTAAGAATAAATTAGTTAAAGATCTACCGGAGCTTAGATTTGATTCTTCTAAAGTTTGTGATCCTTGTCAATATGGAAAGCAACATAGATCTAGTTTTAAATCATTTGGTGAAGTCTCAACAACGGATGCATTACAGTTGGTTCACATTGATCTTTTTGGTCCAACACAAACCGGAAGCATTGGAGTCAAATACTATGTGTTTTTTCTAGTTGATGATTACACTAGATTTACATGGGTATATTTTCTAACAAAAAAGTCGGAAGATTTTTCTTATTTCAAAATTTTTAGAGCCCAATTTAAAAATTAGAAAAACCTTCCATTTAAAACTATTCACAGTGATCATGGAGGAGAATTTCAAAATTCTGATTTTGAAACTTTTTTTAGTAGAAAAGGTATTACTCACAACTTCTCAGCACTTAGGACTCCTCAACAAAATGGTGTAGTTGAAAGAAGAAATAGAATTCTTCAAGAAATAACTAGAACCATGTTGAGTGAATATTATATAGCAAGACATTTATGGGCTGAAGTTGTAAGCACTGCTTGTTATACTATAAATAGAGTTTTGATTAGACCTTTTCTTAATAAAACTCCTTATGAGTTATGGAATAGAAGAAAACCTAGACTTTCCTACTTCAAAGTTTTTGACTGCAAGGTATTCATTCTGAATACTAAAGATAATCTATACAAATTCACACCAAATATGATGAAGGAATTTTCTTAGGCTACTCCACAACTTCTAAGGCTTATAGATTTTTCAATAAAAACACTTGTATTGTTGAGGAAATAGTACATGTAAAATTTGATGAAACTGATCCTTTTGTTTTTAAACCATCCCAACCTACATCCTCGGATGTGTTTTCAAAAACTAATTATCAACCTTTGATAGAAGATCCTTCTAATAAGGAAATGTTTGAGAATATGCTTCAGAAACATTTACCCTAGAAGACTTTCTACCCTATGTTGATGAACATGTTTTACAAAACCCAAATCATTTGTTTCTTAAGAATCATCCCAGTGATAATATCATTGGTGATTTCAATCAACCTGTAAGGACTATAATTTCCTTAATAAATGAAGTAGAGAATCTAGTATTCCCTTCCCAATTGGAATCAAAAATCAATGATGAAGCTTTAGGTGATGATGATTAGATTAAAGCCATGCAAGATGAGCTAAATGAATTTGAAAGGAATAAAGTCTGGACCTTGGTTGAAATACCTAAGGAAACTTCTATTGTTGGAGTAAAATGGGTCTTCAGAAATGAGTGCGATGAAAATGGAATCATAGTTAGAAATCAATCCATATTAGTTGTTGAAGGCTATAATCATCAAGAGTGAATAGATTATGAAGAAACCTATGCTCCAATAGCTAGAATTGAATCTATTCGTATCTTACTTGCCTTTGCAGCATTCTTCAACTTTAAACTTTTTCAAATTGATGTGAAATGTGATTTTCTTAATGGTTATGTTCAAGAGGAAGTTTTTTTTTTTGAACAACCTCCTCGATTTGAAGATACAAAATATCCTGATCATGTTTTTAGACTTACCAAAGCTTTGTATGGCCTTAAAGAAGCCCCACGATCTTGGTATGATAGACTTTCAGGATTTTTTCTCCAAAATAACTATGTTAAAGGAAATGCAGATCCAACCCTTTTTATAAAGAAAGATAAGAAAAACATTTTCATTGTTCAAATTTATGTTGATGACATTATATTTGTTTTAACTCATCAATCTTAACTGATTCCATTGAGGATCTAATGAAATCTGAGTTTGAAATGAGTATGATGGGTGAGTTAACATTTTTTCTTGGTTTCCAAAATTCTCAAAAACCAAAAGGAATCTATATATCCCAACATAATTATATTAAGGATCTTCTTCAAAAGTATGGATATGACAACACTAAGACTATAAGTATTCCTATTGGTACCTCAAACACACTTGATCTTGATGAAGCTGGGAAACCATTAGTTCAAAAATATTTTAGAGGTATGATAGGAAGTCTACTTATTTGATAGCTAGTCGACCATAATTGATGTTTTCAGTATGCTTATGTTGAAGATATCAATCCCATCCTAAGGACTCTCATTTAAAGGAAGTGAAAAGAATTTTTTGATACTTAAAGGGAACCATGGATCTAGGATTATTTTATACTTCTGTAAATGATTTTGTTTTGAAGAGTTTTTTGAATGCTGACTTTGGTGGATGTAGAATGGATAGAAAAAGTACATCTGGAACTTGTCATTTCTTAGAAGATTCATTAGTTTATCGGTCCTGCAAGAAGCAACACTCAATAACACTTTCCACTGATAAACATGAATATGTAGCAGCTGGAAGTTGTTGTGCTCAAGTGTTGTGGATGCAACACACACTCACAGATTATGGCTTGAGTTTTACTAAGACTCAAATTTTGTGTGATAACACAAGTTCCATTTCCCTTAGTAAAAACCCTACACATCACTCTCTTTAAAAACACATAGATATTAGGCATCACTTTCTTAGGGACCACACACTAAAAGGAGATATCATTCTTCAGTTTATCGGAACGCAAGATCAACTTTCTGACATTTTCACAAAATCTTTACCCTCTGATAGATTCGAATACATTAAATAGAAGTTAGGAATGATAACCACAAGGTAATACTTCTTCATTAACTTTTTGTTAAACAAATTCTCCTTATAATAATAAACTCCTTTTCATAGGGTGGGTACATTTGCTTGTTCGCATAATCAAAATTTTCGTAGTCAGTTTTTTTTTCAAACTATTGTAACTAAATTTTGTAATGAAGTTTTTGTAACTTATATTTTCGTAACTGACATTTTTGGAAATAAAATTTTTGTAAAGAAATTTTCGTACTGGAACTTTCGTAATGAAGTTTTTGTTCTGAATATTTTCACAATGAAATTCTCATACTGGATCTTTCGTAATGAATTTTTCATACTGTAAACTTTTGTAATTAAATTTTCGTACTGAAACTTTTGTAATGAAGTTTTCATACTGAAAATTTTTTTAATAAAGTTTTCACACTGGAAATTTTCGTAATAAATTTTTCGTAGTTAGTTTTTCGTAGTCAAATTTTTCTTCAAGAATAATATCACCTATTACGAATAAACTTCCTGGCCAATCCAAAAGTTATGACTTCTTTACTTAAGTTTTTGTAATTGTATTTTACTTGCTGGTATTTTACTATGAGTTTTAAAATTTATCAGAGTCTAGTTTTCTCAAATCCGATTGTTTTTCTTAAAAACTCAAAATATCACATTCAAGATTTTCTTTTGGATATGCTTTCAACCATCAGATCAGATCAAAGGGTTTTTCAACCGTTATATGGTTTTTGGAAGTTAAAAGGCCAACTTCATCACCAATATAAAGGGGACTCCCGAGGATCATCCCACATCAGTTTTTCAAAGCTCTTGCATCTTGAAGCCCTGCCTCTCTTCTTAAGGCCGTTCCAATCTTTGTAAAGCCCATTCTGAATCTTCCAGAACTTTTCTTTCTGAATGTCAGTTGAATCTACTTCCCAAGATATTTATACCTCAAATCCAATTTCAAAATGGAAAGTGTACATAGAAAGGCTGGTCCATCCGAACTTTTAAATGTACGATTCTATCATCACCAAGAATATCAAGATGAATGGTTGGGAAGATGAATGTGTATTCAAGACAGGTGATCAAGATGCTGTTTATCCAGAGTTACTTTTACAATTATTTGAATCAGCAAGCTTTTATGAGGAATATGGAAGAGAAATTTTTTCTTTCAAGTCTTATGGAAAGACTTACAAACTTACTTACACCAAGGTGGGAAGCTTGGTAGGGCTAGCTTATGAAGGAGAAGCTGAATTTTGTTCACACAAACTCCCGGATGCTCAAGGTAGTTTTGTTAAGGTTAAGGCCTTACAATGTCTTGGACTTGCTGATGTCAAGACAACAAAGATTACTCATCTATCTCCTAATATTCATATTCTTCATCTTTGGGTACAAGGTTTCCTGGTTCTGAGAAAGGGTTATAAAGATACCCTAAAGAAAAGTGACATATATTTCTTATACTTCTTGGTGAATCTAAGAAAAATAAATCTGATGATGCATGTCCTTGTGATGATCAAGAATATCAAGGAAGGGAACTTAAGAGCTCAAATCATCATGTACCATGCCTTACTATCAAAGATGATAGTATGGTGCTTATATTCTTTCAAGGTTTCATGTAAGTCTAAAGTTTGGAATTGAAATATTATGATTGTCAGTGATTATACGCTGAAAAGAATGAATATGGATTTTTCTATGGAAACAGCAGAGTTTTATAGTTTTCTACAGGCAGAGGTTGATACCATTCTGGAAAATGTGGAAAAAGATGAATCAGTAAAGAAAGTTACTAAGAGGAGTAAGCTTAAAGAAGTGGTTGCTGAAGATAAAACCCCCAAATCTAAGGAAACCCAATCTGCACCTCCCAAGCCAAAAAACATAAAGCATATCCAAATGAGTTAGCTGCTAAGTGGAGAGAAGACAAGGAGAAAAGGAAAGAAGGTGATCCATAGTTCAGATTGGACCCTGCTGAGGCTAAGGCCTTAAGAGAAAAAGTTGTAGATGAGTTAGAAAAACAAGAAAAAGAGAAGAATAAAAATAAAACGATGTTTGAGGCTGAGCTTGAACAATCTTTGTTGAGAGATACTGAAATAGATTCTCAGAAGATTACCATTCTAGAAACCTTTGATGTTCAACGATTACTAGAGACTCCTGGGAAGAAGTACTCCACTCTGAAAAAGTCCAAAGGAAAAGAGATTGTTGAAGAAGTATATAAAACAGCCTGTAAATAAGTAGAGGAAGAAATTGTTGAAGAAGTAGAGGAAGAAGTGGTAGAGGAAGAATAAGAAGAAGGAGGAAGTGCTGATCTAGATGACCTAATTAAACAAGTAGAAGATTATCAATAAAAGGATGAATCTGCAAAACTTGTCACTCTGGGAAAGGGAGTTGAGAAAGAATTTAAGGATGATTATAATGAGTAAGAAGAGAAAGATAATGACTTTTATGAGGAAATAAGCTATGATAAGCATTTTATTGAAGAAGTAGCAGAGAAGGAGAAAATTGATGAAGACAAAGTTTTTCAACTATTAGAGGGTGAGGAAGAATCTCCAGATGATCAAACAATTCCGAAATCTGATAAGGGAAAGCAAGTGCTCATGGATACACCAACAAAAGATTTTATCAGGGAGAAAGAGGTTTGTGGTTCCTCTAGAACGAATCTGGCTGAAACTCAAGAGGATAAATCCACAAGCAAGTTATCATATTCGGAGTAATCAGCACAGGGTCATGACTTTATTGTTGAGTCTTTGAAAAAGTTGGTGGACACCATTCCGATTTTTCCCACTATAGACTCTAGGTGCTAGATGTTTCAACATAGCTTGAACCAGAAGTCAGAATCTTTATCCATAGTGATGGATAAGTGTGTGAAAATTGAGGTCGACCACAGAAATTTCCTTATGAATTATGATGTTCACAGGAAATCATGCAGCAAGGCGACTTTGTGGTCTAAGAAAGTTGAAGAAGGAATATCTGAGTTTGATCACTTTCAGAATGATTTTAAAGATTCCTTTGACACTGAAGACTCCAAGATTAAGAATCTTTAAGACGAGCTAACCATTTAGAAAAATTCTCAGAATCAATAGGTCAGAGATCTGAATGGGAATCTCAAATCGGTTTCTCAGAACTAGAAAGGGGAAATATATTTCTGTATTGAGTTTCAAGAAAAGTTTCAAAAGAAATATGAGTTAGTGAAGATTTAGGAAGAGGCCATGAAGGCTCAAGCAGAGGTGTTGAAAGCACAACAAGAAATGATCATAGCTTTGGAGAAGCAAGATGAGGAGGATCAAAAAGACTTGAAGAAGCTGAAAACTCTGTTGAATAAGCTAATCTCGGAGGAAAAGAAAAAAAATAGACTCAATATGATCTTTTATTGCATTTTTCTTTCCTTGTAAAAATTATTTCAACTCTAATGACATTTTTTGGTTGGTTTTATCTTGTTCTATTATGTACTAATGTTTCAGGTACTTTATTTCTTTTCCATTCCCTTAAGTTTTTTACGAAAATCACAAAAGAGGGAGAAGAAAAAAGAACTACTCAAAAGAGGAGAAGGAAATTTTAAAATGGAGAATGAAAAATTTCTAAGTGAATATATCCTTAAAGTAAGGGGGAGTTTCTCATTACGAAGTTTTTCATTCCCTTGATAATGAAAACTCCACTCTGGAAATTCAGAATATAATCCTTAGAGTTTCAATGCCTAAGGGGGAGTTAGTTGTATTCACTATCATCCATGAACAAAGGGAGATAAGTTTTATTTTGAAGTTTATTGAAAATTTTCAAATTCCTTATATTCTTTTTCATATGGTTGTTTGTGCTTTCCAAAAAGGGGAGATTGTTGAGTCAATTAGGTTGTCCTTATGACTTTTCCATTCCTTCTTGTTTTGAAAATCACAAACACCCTATACTTAAGCAAATCGATATTTTACTTCTCTAAGGAAAATTTTATTAAGGAAATTTACCCTAACCTAGATTTCCTTATACATATCAATATTTTTCTTATATGTAAAAATTAGATTCATACCCAAAACCTTGGAATCATATAATGCTTAGATATAAACCATTCTATTTTTGGATCTGAATTCTGGATAAGAACTGTAATGAAGTTCCACTGCGAATTCTGGATAACAACTGTAATAAAGTTCCACTCCGAATTCTGGATAAGAACTCTAATAAATTTCCACTCTGAATTCTGGATACGAAATCTAACAAACTTCAACTCTGAATTCTGGACTCCAAACTTCTATTAGTTTGAATCCGAACTTCTATGAGTTCGACTCTGAACTCTTACAAGTTTGACTGTGAACTCTTACTAAGTTCGACTCCAAACTCTTTAAGTTTAGATGCCGAATTCTAGTGAAAATAGACTCCAAATTTCCTAATAAATTCAGACTCCAGTTTTCTACAGAATTCAAGTTCCGAATTCCTATAAAACAGAATCTGAATATCTCTTTATTATAGACTCCGAATTTCATTTTGGTTAGACTCCGAAATTTTATTTTCTTACATTCTGAATTTCATTTTTATTATACTTATACGTGTTTTGTTATAAAATGATGCCTTCCATTCTGTTTCTAACCAAACGTTGTTTACGTGACACTTGTACAGGTCCCTCTGAATTTTAAGGAAAATATGACTGTTGGAGGAGGGAGCCGACTGTTGGAATTTCTCCTATAAATAGGAGCTCATTTGAAGGAGCTCAATACTGAAATATAATGATATTTGACAACTTGTGCTTACATGCCGTTGAAGTGATTTCTAGAGAGATAGGATCTTATCAACTCTCAAGCTTCGTGTAGAAAGTTTGAACGACTTGTTGAAACTTTTCCTAGTGCAGACTTGCTTCGTGCAACTCTGAATGTTGGTGATTACATTCAAGGGCTTCCAGGGATAGGAACACAGAGGTGCTGACTTCCTTGAAGTTCGAGGGCTTCCTTGCTGAGGAAGACAGAGGTTCCAACTACCTTGAAGTTGAGGTCTTGTGGGGATAGCAAGACAGAGACTCTGATCTTTGTATCGAGGGCTTACCTTGGTGTGGGTAAGATAGACTTGCTTGAAATTATAAATCAAGGCACCTTTCTCCAAGGTTGTTGGATACCCTTCTCTTTGGGTTAAAAGACTTATATCTTGTTACTTGTAGTTTTACTACTTGTTTAAGGTAGAATCTCATATTGTAAACTTTGGTTAAGTTTCAATTTCCGGATCCATATTTCTGGAACCTATTTTTTGGAATCACTTTCCAGATTTAAGAAAGTGCATAGAACTAGAAGTTTATAACTTCGTACTTTGTCCTAATCTTTCATTGGTGTTAGAGGTGTTGTGAATTTTCTTAGTTTAACTTTGTTAAACTTAGATCTTTCCTTATTTAAGGAAATTTTTCAAGTGTAAAATTCACCCCCACCCCCTCTTGTACATTGAGCATCTACATCGTTATTTCGATCCTATAGATGAGTCTATTGGGGCATAGGAATCAAAATTTACAAGGCTTAAAATATATGCCTTTGGATTTTTCATGAACACCGAAATCAAGGTAGATCAATCCTTCAGCATACTAAATCCGAGTGTACAAAAAGAAATGGCTATTAGATACTTTGATAGTTATGAGGATATTTTATGTTGTGCCCTTAAGGTTGAAATTAAGATCCGAGACTCCCAATGGTCTTGTCGTCCCGGTGACAAAAAGTGTAAGACAGAGTCTTATATGGGTGGTTCAAAAAATAAATATCCTGATAGAAAGAAGATTGAACATCATATGTGTCAAACTTCTGGGAAGAATCATCCAAGTAATTGTCTAAAGGGAACCCAAAATTACTTGAAATGTGGAAGAATGGGACATATGGAAGAAAATTACTAGAGGGATATGAATAATCCTACTAATTTGGAAGAAGAATGGAAAGTTTAGTTAAATGATCATCTTGTAGTGCAGTGTTACAACTACAATGATCAGGGGAATTATTCAAAAAATTACCCCAATACAAGGGTTGTTAGAGGAAATCAGCAATATCCTCCAAGTAAACAAGGATGGACTTATGTTATCACTACTTCTAAGGTGGATTCGGACAACGATGTGGTGACAGGTACAATAATTATTCATTCAAGAATATAAAATGTATTATTTGATTCTAAAACTATACATTCCTTCATATATTTCAAGTTTAGTTGAACTATTCAAAAACCACCTCAAAATTCTAAGGTTAATTTATCTATAAGAATAAATAATGTAGAAATTTTTGAATCCAAGTTTTATAACTCTTCCCCAGTAAATGGTTTTGGACTGAAACTCCCATCAAATATTGTGAAACATAATTTAGTAGAGTTCAATGTTATCTTGGGCATGGATTGGATATCTTTATAAAAATACAACATCAACTATCATGAAAGGGATATCACTCTTCACATCCTAAAGCATCCTCCAATTCCTTACAAGTGTAAGGGGGAAGACAAATCTCTTTTAGAATCATTATCTCAAGTGTGGATATTACTGATTTAAGAGAAACCATGTCTAGCTCAAATGATTGAGATAAAGTAGATGATAATTCTAGAAGATATCCCATTGTGAGGGATTACATTGATGTATTCCCTGAAGAATTGTATGGTCTTACTCTTGTTTAAGAGGTTGATATTTCAGTTGAACTTATTCTCAGATCCCAACCTATATCAAAGACACCTTATAGAATGGCCACCGTAGAGCTTAAAGAGCTAAAGAACCAGTTACAGCAGAATTTGGAGAAGGGATTTATATGCCCGAGTGCTTCACCATGGGTTATTCTAGTCCTATTCATCAAGAAGAAGGATGGATCAATGCAACTTTTTGTTTATTATCAAGAGCTCAATAAAATCAGTAAAAAAACAAGTATCTCATACCACAGATATATGACTTGTTCAATCAGATTCGTGAGGTCTGTTATTTCTCTAAGGTTGACCTTTGGTCAGGATATCACCAATTAAAGGTGAGGAAGGGAGATATTCACAAGGCTACCTTTAGAATGATTTATAGACACTATGAGTTCTTAGTGATTCCCTTCATACTCTCTAATTCTCAAAAAAAAATCATTGATTTAATAAATATAGTCTTTAGATATGACCTTAACAAATTTTTGGTAGTCTTTATCGATGATATTATGATATACTCTAATAAAGAGGAGGAACATGAGGATAATTTGAATATTGTGCTAAAGATTTGTAAAGGGAGAAACTATATGAAAAGTATAGTAAATGGGAGTTCTGTATGGAGGAAGTATCATTCTTGGGGAATATTATCACCAACAAAGGTATATTTGTGGACCCTTATAAGACAAAGGCAATTGAATAGTGGCCCAGGACAACATTTGTAATATATATCCGTAGATTTTTGGGTCTATCCAAGTATTACCAATGATTTTTCAAGAACTTATCACGATTGTCAAACCCAATGACCAATATGTCACATAAGGGAGTGAAGTTCTTCTGAACACAAGAATATGAAGACTGCTTTAAGGAGTTGAAAAGAGGCTTATCACAACACTGATACTCACAATCACAATGAGTGGAGAACTATTTGTGGTGTAAATTGATTCTTAAATGAAAGTTTTATGTTGTGTAGAAATGAAAAATGATATAATTATAGCCTACGCCACAAGAAAGTTGAAAATTGAAGAACAAAACTATCACACGCATAATCTGGAGTTGGTAGTTGTGATCTTTCCATTAAACTTTATGTGGCATTATCTTTATGGGTATAAGTTTGAGATATATATTGATCACAAGAGTATCAAATATATATTCACACAAAAATAGATTAACATGTATCAGTGAATATGGTTAGATATCATCAAGAATTATGACTACATAATCCACTACCACCCAGGTAAGGTAAATAAGGTGGTGGATGATCTAAGTAGAAAGTATCCTGCATTTTTATCAATGATGATAATTGAAAAGGATCCAATATTCTTATATTTGTAGATGATGTATAGGAAAATAATTAAGGGAGGAACATAATCAATCCTTTCTCAAATGATTTCTCAACCATCCCTCATGGATAAAATAGAGGATACTCAAATAAAATAAGTAGAAATTCAGAAAAGGGTGGAAGCTATTATAAATGGGAAATCCTTTTAATTCAAGATTGATAAGGAAGGAGTTATAAGATTTAGGTCACAATTATGTGCATCATCTAATCCAGAGATAAAGAATGACATTTTGAATGATTCTCACAGCTCAACCTTCTCTATTTACCCATGGAGCACAAAGATGTAGCAAGATCTCTGAGATAACTTTTTGTAAGAAAATATCAAGAAGAAGATTGAGGAATATACATCAAATTTCTTGGTATGTCAACAAGTGAAGACTGAAATATATGAGTCTAAGGTGGTGATTCAACCAATACCCATACCTACATGGAAGTGGGAGAACATCACCATGGATTTTTTCACTGGACTTCCAAGGACATCCAGAGGAAACAATGCTATATGGTTCATTGTGGATCACCTTACAATGACATCTCTCTTTATCTCAATTCGAGAGTACTTCTAATTAGATCAAATTTCATGGATATATATCAAAGATTTTGTAAGGACGCATCGAGTACCACTATCTATTATACCTGATAGAGATCCAAGATTTAACTTCATGTTTTGGTAAGGTCTCCAACATTCTCTAAGAACTGAACTGAACTGCAGTACGGCCTATCATCCTCAAACTAATGTCCAATCTGAGTGAACTATTCAAAAATCAGAAGACATGTTGAGAACATGTTCTATGGACTTCAAAGGATGGTGGGTCCAACATCTTCCATTGTTCAAATTCTCCTATAATGATAGTTTCCACTTAAGCATCTAAATGGAACCATAAAAATACCTTTATGAAAAAAGGTGTAGAAAATCAGCGTGTTAGGATGAAGCCAATGAGTGTGAGCTTCTAGGACTTGAAATGATGAAAGAAATGGTGGAAAAGGTGAAAAACATTCAACAGCGCATCAAGGATTCCAAAAGTCAACAAAAGAGTTATGCAGAAAATCATTGATAAGACCTTGATTTCAAAGTTAGATACATGGTATTCATCTATATATCTCCATGGAAGAAGGTATTGGGGTTTGGTAAGAAAGTAAACCTAAGTCACAACTACATCAGACCCTTCAAGATTCTTGATCGTGTAGGATATGTGGCCTATCGACTAACACTCCCACCTACTATGTCTAAAGTACATGATGTCTTCGATGTATCATTATTAAGAAAGTACATACCAGATCCTTTACATTTCCTCTCTTCAGAGGTGGTATAGTTGAAGGATGATCTTTCTTATGAGGAGAAGCTAGTGAAGATCACAGATCGTAGAGATAAAGTTCTATGCAACAAGACTACTCACCTGGTCAAGGTACTAGGGTGGAACCATAAGTACGAAGTGGAAACATGGGAATTGGGGGAAGTAATTAAGGAAAAGTATGCACAACTATTTATGGATTAGATGGTAAAATGAAAATTTCGATGGTGAAATTTTTTAAGGGGGGGAAATGTAACAACCCAATGTCTTATCAATGAAATTACCATATTATAATTATTTCATATAGTAAAATCACATGAAATCACAACACAATGAACTACTAAGTACTAAGTGACCTATAAACATAATATTGTCACTTATATGTTTTGAATTTTGAAAATCTAACATACACGATTGCGTTCAGGGTGATTTCTGGGGTCTAATGGAACAAACTTAATTTTTGGTGAATAGTAACCTACCCTTTTGAATAGTAATCTACCCTTACAAATAGTAATATGACCATTATGAATATTAAATCATCCAAAAGAATTATAACCTCACCCTTGAAGGTATAAATAAAAGTTAGGTATCTTATAAGTGATAATATTACCATAGTAAAAGTATTAGTATTTTTATAAGTCATAAATAATTAATTACTATAAATTAATTAATTTAAAAGATAATTTATTTTCCTAAAATGTGTTCATAAATTAAAAAATTTATGTATCTTGATTTTAAGATAATTTTATAAGAGCTTATGTAATTTTTGAAAACAATATAAAATCAGTTATAGTTTTAAAAAATGTATTTTTCAAGTAAATTATGATTTTTATTAAAATTTTAATTAATAATATTTAGAGAATTATATTTTAAAAATGTATTTCATTTTTTATTTTAAACATTAAAAAATTGTTAGGGTGATTTTTTGGGTTTTTTTCTAAAATACATGAATTTTTTGTGAATAGTAAAATATTATAATTTACGATCAATTTAAAATAAATTAATTTCTGCATCATGTTTGAGTCATGGATGATGTAAATGGACATTGGTTTGAACTCACATTCACATATTACTGTTTTTGGTCACAAGAATCAATAATATTTCTTGTCTTATGGAAAAATAATAAACTAATGATTAAAATATTAAGAAAACCATCCTCCCCTCCACTATAAAAACCACCCACACTCCCCTCTTCTATTCACTCTTTTGAAGCCTTGTTCCTTTCCTAAAATTTTCTAAAATATCTCCACAATCTCCTACCACAAGTCTAGAAGCCCCTAGTATCCTAAAAATACCAAATCCTCCCCTCTTAAGAGGCTCTCAAGGAAGAAAAACTCAAGATTTCAATTCATTTTTTCAATTATTTTACTTTCTTTTCGAGTTCCCCTATTTTATTTTTTATCCTTACCTCTCCCCATCCAAATTTTATGAAAAATCTATTGCCTTATATATACTGGGATTTTTTTATGATAATGTAATAATTAATTATCTTCTCTCCTTTACCCTTCTTTTATATTAGTTGTAAAAACTCCATCCAAGATATGTTAATCTACCACATTCAAGGACGATGGGTTTTCAATTTCTATTACCATCAACAATTATGGTCATGAAACCATTATTATGGTATAACAAGACTATAATATATGTATTATGTCTCATATATGGTTCTGGAATCCTTTCTCACACATGGTTTTTCATTTATAAATCAAAATGTGTTCATTGTGATCAAAACCCGCTAATTTACAAAAAAGGTTATCACTAAAGTTTGATATAATGATTCAACTTAAATCCATGTAACCAAATTAAATATTCAACCTTATAACATTATGGATGTAAAATAAAAAAAATATAACTCCAATTCTGGAAAACCATCCTAATTTTAAATGGTTATCCATTCATATATATAATTAAACTGATCAGGAAACAAATGGACCCAAATAATGAAATTGAACCTCTTAACCCATTTAAAAGGCCATGAATGAACTTAAAAAGGTTATAATAAATCTATTACATGTAAAATAGGTTCTTTAATTATTAATTAATTAACCTAATTTGATTATTCAGGTAATTAATATCAAGTGGTGAACACCTTCGTACTTGAGGTAAGGGATTTTACCCAAACCTCCATTATTCATTCGGGTTGCTATATCATTATTTTTACTCAAATAAAGTTATGTGTTATTTTTACGTACATATTACAAATGTTTTTTATATTCTGCAAAATCATTTATCAAGTTAAAATCATAATTTACTTTTAGGTATATACATTTTATAATTTGTTTCCCTCATAAAAGCTTCCCAAAAAGCAAACTCCTTTAAGGGAACTTCTCAAATTCAATCCCAATTTCAAGTGAAATCTACCATATGTTTTAAGCCACCATTGTTTTTATAAAACCATTTTTTTTATTATTAAAACCTTCTTGTATCACTTCTTTTTTTGTACAAAATATTATTCTCTTTTCTATTTTGTATTCTTGTTAGTGTTTCCTATAAAACCGCACAAAAATGTTTTAATGATAAAAATTATTAAATACTATTTTTAAATGTTTTCACTTCTATTTGACATAACTTAACATGATATATTCATATTTTACCTTATCAATGTCCATGTATTCTATAATACCTTTCTTTCATGGACACTTTTATGTTAAGTCCATTCATTATGCTTTATGACATGATTATGATACCCCCTTCTTTCCATGGGTGCCCTTATGTTTATGATTTATTATGTATAATTCTATATGTGGAAAATATATTCATAAAAATGTTAATATGGTTTTATCTGGATATCACTTCAATTCACTGGGTAAATTTGAGCCTCATTCTATGTTATGTGTAATGGTATTGGTGGTTAGCCTTGACTCATGCTACCATCTGCAATGGTCTTGGTGGATAACCTTGAATAGTGATCCTCTATGTCTGATGAGTCTTGACTCCTACTAAAGTCATGTTTTATGTTGCTTCCAAATTACAATTAATCATTTTTATATGATCACATTTTTATATGTTATGATTCCATTTCCTCCATGCCTTTTATCTTCAATATGTCATGTCTTCTAACCCATGTGCTAAAGCTATATTCTTATACTTATTCCCTTGTTTGGTTTTTTAGCTCACCTATTTTTTCATGTTATCTAAACGTTATCCTATGATGATGTATGAGCACAATGGAAGTTAGGAGATCAATATGAATATTAAATAAAGAAATTTTTTATGTTTTCAATTGTAGGTACCTAGTCTTCAAAGAAACTAGACTTCGCGATCCTTGTCTTGTTTTCTGATGTATAATTATGCGTAAAATCATGTAATGTTATTTGTAAAGGGTTAGGGTCACTATAAAAATGGTGAATAAAGTACCATGATGGATTAGGTTCACTATATAGTCTATTTCATGGCATCTCATGATACTAAAACATTACCCAATTCATTGAAGCGCTATATAATTTCAAGTGCATTCGTCACTTTCATATCATGCGCATGCATAAGTGTGCCACATAGATCATTCAAAATATGATCATATTTACTCAGATTTAATTAAATTATCATGTAGTGATTAATAAATATATTTATGTCCTCAATAAAAGGAGTATAGGTATGTTAATGTGAATACCCTTGAGTATAAATTGTCATTATAAAGACCTGAACTATTATAAATTAAATTCCCCTTTTAATTTAATTAAATATCTTGTTATGTAATATGGTTATAGAAAACACATGAAATTATTTATATATTATATCCAATTGGAATTAAAAGAACATTAAATATCTCTACCATTGGTAATATATCCATTGAACAGTGATCACAGAATTATTAGAAATATAGGGTTTTAACAAATCCAATTGACACAGAAA
Organism: Viscum album; assembly: GCA_963277665.1. NCBI lineage: Eukaryota > Viridiplantae > Streptophyta > Magnoliopsida > Santalales > Viscaceae > Viscum > Viscum album. The sequence goes on from OY728145.1 coordinate 1,900,897,433, forward strand.
AAGGATGTGATGGCCTCAATCCATAGGATAAAACCTTACAAAGCACATTTATGAGAGATTATGAGGGAGATATTATCATTGGTCCTGGTAGATGATTTTGAGAACCTTGATCCTAATAAATCATCATATTCTGATGAGGCTCATATGAGTAAACCTATTGGGGAAGCTACTACTTATTCGGAAAGTGAGGATAGAAGCCCGAGGAGACATAAAAGTAATAGGAGGAGAATAAGTAGAGAGGATTATTCCTATCTACCTCCTCTATTGGAGACTCAATATTCCAAAAAAGATGAATGTAAAGAGGGAATAATTATAGGTCATGGGTGTCCAGACCCATGACGTTGTGTTAAGTTTTGAAGAAGAAGTGGTGGACCTAGTCTTACTTCTTAATGTGACTCAAGAGGAGGCAACAAAAATTATGTGGAGGTCCATAAGGGTAACTCTGAATGAGGAATAACACTCCTGGATTGAAAAGTAGGATCTAATACTGGTAGTTGGATTCAATAAAAGGAGGATCAACCTTCAAGAGTACATCTAGTCCTGGGATCGAATGGCTGCAGAATTTGAAAATCTTATGGTGAGTGAGCCAAGAATTCAGATTAATTCTATCTCATGGAAACTTTGCAGGTAATTGACCTCTGGTAATCTCAAATTACTTTTCAATAACTCTGTTTAATGTGGTAGAAACTGTTGATCAGATTGGGAGGTACACCAGATCGAGTGGGTTGTTCTTGGTCGTTGTTTCTTTTTTTGATGTGATTCCTCGATGACTTCCACTATCACTCTACATGGGCATGCTTTAGATGGGGTTCAGAGCATTTATCATACACTAGTGCATGACATATGGACTTGGTCATATGAGAGGGTACGGTTATGCCATTGGTTTTGTGCCCGTGTTTTTTTGCACGGGACTGTCTATCGGGTGGTCATGCATTGATGTAGGTTGTTCACAGTGATATTTTCACAGGGGATGAACAGACCTTGTATTTTTTTCTTGGGTTCTATTTTAGTTTTATCTTTTGTAATTCTACTTTATTTGGTTTCTCACTTTTTCCACAAAAGTGTTTTCATAATAAAAAATATAATTTTTAGTCAGTCAGTAACAATTTTCGAACCCTTATAATAATTATTTTTTACTTTATAAAAGTTATATTATAATTTAAAGTTAATAAAAAGTATTTATTAGTATTATTTTATTAAAATAAAATTTATTTTGAAAATTTATGAATTCATCAAAAAGGAGTGTTTTAATTGATATTTCTTATTATAAAAATAAAATTTGTGTTTTATCATATCAAAATCCAATTTTAATCAAAACCTTTTCTTAATTATTTATAAAGAAACAACCAAAAAATATAATAATTATAATATTTAAATGAAAATATTAATATTAATACTATTATATTTACCTTTTATATCCCTGGTAAAATTATTTTTACCCTTAATTAACCTATTTTTATTATACCATCATAATAAATATCAATTACAGTTACTAATCATATTGTCCAAACATTACACTGACCTTATTACATAATATTAACTATGATGATTCCAAATATATAATACATTTTATCAAAATCAATTCACATGGGTGGAATAATTTAATTTAATATAAAACCTATAAGTGCAATTTAATGTGGATATATGAAAAATGAATTTTTCAAGGAAAGATGAGTTTTATTTAACAATATAACTACTAATCAGCATTATATAAATTTTAATTCTTAAATATATATATATAATAATAAAACATTGAAATAATTCCCCATTAGGGTTTATTTTAATTAATTATAATAGATTAACATTATTCATTTTAAAACAGTTTTCAAAAAAAAGTTTTTAAGCCTCAAAATAAACTTTTTCTAAAATCTGATATAAAGATGATTTAAATGTAATTAATTGGATTAAATATAAATAAAAAATATTTATTTTAATTTTACATTCATTTAAAATATTAATGTTACTTTTAAATTACTTAATTTATCAAAATAAATGATAGTTTTATAAAAAAAGGGTATTTTTCACTATTCATTGAAAAATCAATATTTCCCAAAAAATCCCAATATTTGACCATAAATTAATTTTGAAATCATGATATAGAAAATGAATTTTATTTTATTAAATAAATTTTCAAATTACTCTATAAAATAATTATAAATATTTTTTTACAAAAGAAATAAATTTCATATTTGATGAAAACATATTTTGAATACATTACCAAGAAATGAGAGATTATTTACTAAGAATTTATCAATAAATTTATGTTGAGTAGGTTAAATATATATTTTATAAATCAGTTAATTATATTCATACCCACAAATTTAATGGCAATGTTATAATAATCATATTTAAATAATCATTTTTTGTTTGTGTTTGGTGCCACGTATCGAATACACTATTAAAAATAATTTTCTATTTTAAAAACTCAAGGTGTTACATTATTACCCAATTTAATAATTTTTTTCCTAGAAATTTTAACATTATCTTGAAAATAAATTTTTCAGTAATTGAAAATATCTTTATTGAAAACCCACATTTTAAAAAGGGTTAATTAAACATCCACTTGAAAAGGAGAGAAACGAAAATATGATGGTCATCATCTAACTAGGTTTACAAGTAGGAGAATGTTAGTATGAAGTGAATATATAGACATAGAAGAGAAAAATAATTACCAAGAACAAATTGGGAGTGATAAACAACATGGTTAGGATTAATTTGAAAACTATAAACCCATAAATATGTGATAGATGAAAAGACTGTAAACCCAAAATATGAAAAAAAAAATTCACAACTTTTTCCCTAGATTTAAGGATTTCATTTATCTTATAGACTATAAACATAGGGAAATATAATATCTTGACATGTATAATTTCATCCTTTAAAAAATTTCTGCTATAATATCATCTTTTTATCCAAACGATGACAACTCAAGATGAATTGTTTTTTTCTTGAAGCACTAGAATCATCCTCTAAGGGATAACATAATCTACCAAAGAATAACAAGATATTAATCTTATCTATACTAAGTTAAAAATAGTTAGCATAAAGTCAGATAATACTGAAAATTAATAAACCTTACTACATGAATCTACAAAATTAAACAAAAAATGAGAAATTTTTAACATAGACCATCCTTTAAATAAATACCCCTATATCCCAAAAAAATAATAACCTTTGCATTAAATAATGTTTTATTCTCAAAGTTTGTCTCATACCCTTCATCCTACACTTCCAAAAACATAATATAATTATTCTAAAATAAAAATTTATATTAAACCAAGTGGGTATATATACATCAACCTAATAAAACATCTCCTAAAATATAATTAATCATTTCAAATTGAAAAATATATTTGATCCTATAATATATTTCCCAAAATATCCTTAATAATGTTAAACTTCTATCACATAAATATTAAAAATTGGAATCAATGACTTTTAAACATCAGATTAGACTTAAAAATATCATCCCAAGACTCTTTATATTTATCCCAACATAAAACACATATGAATTATTATCAATCACTCATTCATGTGTGGTGAAAAAATATCACTTGATAACTAAATTACTTTTATAGGTGTTTAGTACCATTAAACATATGTTTCAAGTCCTTAAATAAAAACTAATATGGAACAATCCTTATATATTTAATGGTTATTATATCCAAAATTTCATTGATATAATTATTCTACAAAATAATTATCAAATATTGATACATAAACAATTTAATCCATACACTTGAACAATTTTCATAGCCTAGTTCCTTCCTTAGTATATGATTTAACCCTTGGATTACAGAATTGAATCATATAATTCCCATATTATCCACTCATAACAAATTCAAAAAAAATAGAAACATGGAATGTAATTTATTGCCTTCTATCATAACTTTCATTTTTTATGAAAACTAGTTACTTTATGCCCTATGTTTTCAAAATTAAAACACTTTCGACTTCCTTTTTGGAATTTACCAGGGTTCCTCTTTCTACATTATTGACAATAAGGTAATTGAATCTCATTACTTTATCAACTTTATTATATAAAATTCTTTGAGATTCAATCCCCCTCATCATTGATGTCGTTATGAATTCAACTATGAGTCAATTGTTAATTGTGATGTTTGATATATCATAAGGAATAATTATGAGATCTATTACCTAAGATCCTATCGTGTTAGGCATATCATTTGGGTAGTCATCAAATTTCCCCTCACATTGATTATTCATCTGGTTTCTCTTATTTTCATCCATTCACTAGAATAATGTGAAAAAATATGGATCAGTACATTTAAACTATCATAAACACAAATGGGAAGGAAATAACATTAAAGGTATAACTTATAAATGACATGTATTTCCTTAACTTATAATTTTCTAGGATCCAATCTAAATTATAAAAGATTTATTTCACAACATATACTCTTATGGGAATCTGTTTCCCTTAATAATAATTCATAATGAGGTTGTGAATTTAAAAAATCATATCCCTCGGGTGTGTCAATCTTGGGGTATGGCAAGAATCGTTGTCATGCACCAGTTCCCAATCGGTTCTATCTCAATACAATGTTTTCTCGTGTTACCCCTCTATACATATTTTCTATAGCCACATCTATTTATAGTATCGAGACACAGATTTATTTTCTTAGAAACCACTTACTATATAATTTAATAAAATTTAGTTTTTTTTCTTCTATTTAGTCTTATCTCCATGGTGTTCTATAAAGTATTTTAATCCTCATCCCAAAAATAACTATACTTTCCCTTTATTCCGTCTATGACAACTCGAGTCTTAATTACACATTATTTCATGATTTATTACATAATGATAAATATTATACGACCCATTAGATCAATAAGTATAGTGTCTTCTTGAATTAGGTACATATCATAAAATCTTGATCATGGGATAAAAAATATTATTGGAAGCTTCCTCAATATGGTTTTAGAAAACCTCGGTCCTCTAAAACTACACGGCATAACCTAAAGGTGTACATAAGAAAGGGGTGAGCTATAAATACCATTAAGAGAATAAAAAACTAACATGAATAATGTATTAAATTTTAGACAATAGAAATTGAAATTGGACATAAAATGGGTGAGAATCCTAAACCAGAACAATAAGGTATGGTTTATCTTGGTAATATAAAGTAAACATGTGAAAATCAGCAACACCTTTAAACAGGATATCATAAACATAGGTCAAGGATAACCACCAAGATATCATAACATTGCAACAACCTAAGGTTTTATTAATGAAATTCACATCTTATAATTATTTCATATATTACAATCACATGAAATCACAACACAATGAACTACTAAGTACTAAGTAACCTTTAAACATAATATTTTCACTTCTATGTTTAATTTGACATACACGGTTGCATTCAGGGTGATTTTTGGGGTCTAATTGAACAAACCTAATTTTGGATTAATAGCAGCCTACCCTTATGAATAGTAACCTACCCTGATGAATTGTAATATGACCCTTATGAATAGTAAATCATTCAAAAGAATAGTAACCTCACCCTTGTAGGTATAAATAAAATTTAGGCATCTTATAAGTGATAATATGACCATAGTAAAAGTATTGGTATTTTTGTAAGTCATAAATAATTAATTATAATTAATTAACTATTTTAAAAGAAAATTTATTTTACTAATTTTTTTTCATAAATTAAAATTATTATGTCTTATGGTTCTAATATAATTTTATAATACCTTGTGTAATTTTTGTAAACATTATAAGATTAGCTATAGTTTTAAAATCTGTATTTTTCAAGTAAATTGTGATTTTAATTTAAAATTAAATTAAAAATATTTAGAAAATCATTTTTAGAAAATTGATTTCATTTTTGGATTCTACACATCAAAAAATCATTAGGGTGAATATTTGGGTTTTTTCTAAAATACTTGAATTTTTGTGAATAGTAAAATATTATAATTTACGATAAATGCTAAAAAAATTAATTTCTGCATTGTGCTTGAGTCATGGATAATGTAAATGGCCATTGGTACGAACTCACATGAACATATCATTGTTTAGGGTCACATGAATCATTACTATTTCTTTTCTTCTAGAAAAATAATAAACTAATGATTAAAATATTAAGAAAACCCTCCTCTCCTCTACTATAAAAACCACTAACACTCCCTTCTTCTCTTCACTCATCTAAATCCTTGATCATTTCCTAAATTCTGATAAAATATCTCCCTAATCTCCTCCCCAACATTCAACATCAATTTTTCTCCTCAAAATACCAAATCCACTCCCCTTAAGAGGCTCTCAAGGAAGATTAACTCAAGAGGAAAATTCATATTTTTAATTATTTTAATTTCTTTTCAAGTTCCTTTGTTTTATTTTCTAACATTACCTCTCTTCATAAAAATTTTATGAAAAATATAGTATAACCAGACTTTAATATATGTATTATTTCTCCCCAATGGTTCAGGAATCTTTTTGTACACATGGTTTTGATTTATAAATCAAAATTTCTTAGTTGTGATCAAAACCCGCCAATTAACCCAAAACGTTATCACTAAAGTTTTATATAATTATTCAACTTCACTCAAAGTAATGAAATTAAATTTTCAACCATGTATCTATATGGATTTTTAATAAAAAAAAATTAACTCCAATTTTCGACAACATTAGTCATTTTACATGGTTATTCGTTAACGTATATAAGTAAATCAACTATGAAACAAATGGACTCAAACAATGAAATGGAACATCTTAACCCATCAAAAAGGCCATGAATGAACATAAAAATTTTATAATAAATCAATTATATTTAAAATAGGTTCTGTAATTATTAATTATTTAACATAATTTTATTATTCATGTCATTAATATCAAGTGGAGAACACCTTTGAACTTAAGGTAAGGATTCTAACATAACGTCCATTATTCATTTGAGTTGCTCTATCATTATTTTTACCCAAATAAAGTTGTATGTTCTTTTTGTATACATATTATAAATTATTTTTACATGATCCAAACTCATGTATTAATTTCCAATCCTATTTCTCTTCTGTGGATATACATTTTTTATTTGGTTCACTCCTCAATGCTTCCCGAAAAGAAAACCCCTTTAAGGGAACTTCTCGAATTCATACCAAATTTAAAGTGCACTCTACCATGTGTTTTAGGCCACAATTTTTTTATAAAACCAGTGTTTTTATTATGAAAACATTTTTGGATCACTTCTGGTATTTTACAAAAGATTATTCTCATTTCTATTTTAAATTCTTTTTAGTGTTTTCCTTCAAACTGCACTAAAATGTTTTAATGACAATAATACTTAAATAATATTTTTAAGTGTTTTCACTTCAATTTTTCATCACATACCATAATATATTCCTATGTTACCTTATTAAGGTCCATGTATGTTCTAATTTCTTTCTTTCAAGGACACATTTATGATACGCCCATTCATTATGCTTTATAACATGATTATGATACCCATTTCTTTATAAGGATATATTTGTGTTTATTATTGATTATGTATGACTATATATGTGGAAATCATATTCATGAACATTTAAATATGGGTGTTCCTAGATATAACTCCAACACCTTGGGTAAAGTTGAGTCTCATGAGATATTATGTACAATGTTCTTGGCGGTAAGCCTTGACTCGTCCTACCATGTGCAACGATCTTGGTGGTTAACCTTGAATTGTGATCATCAATGTTAAATGTGACTTGAATCATAATAAATTCATGTTTTATATTACTCCTACATTACATTGAATCCATTTTTATATGATCCCATGTTTATATGTTACAATTCCATGTGTTTCGTGCCTTTTATTTTCATTATGTCATGTCTTCTAACCCATGTGTTAAATCTCTATTCTTATGATTATTCCCTTACTGAGATTTATATCTCACCCCTTTGTTCATGTTATACCCCAGTTATCCTATGTTGTTGTATGAGTATAATGGTAGTTAGGAGATCAATATGAAGATTAAATAAATAAATGTTTTATATTTTTGGTTTTATGTACCTAGTATTCAAATACCCTAGACTTCATGATACTTTAATTGTTTTCCAATGTATAATTATGCATAAAATCTTGTAGTATTATGTGTAAAAGTCTATGGTTGCTATATTTGGTATCATAGTGAGGTTTAGTTATTTTTTGAGATTTTGAATAGAGCACTTTAGCAACACCATTGAGGATGAGACTAAGTATAAGAAAACATCCCTAAATTTTAGTAAGCATTGAGTAATTGGTTTATCAAGAAAATACATCCCTATCAGAATAAAAATAGGTAGAGGTGGCTCAAGTACAGATGTATATATGGGTAAAACCCAAAAACACCACTTTGATCTAGACTTGAATGAGAACTAGTGCACGACAACGGGCCTTGCTGCACTCTTGTTTTGACACTACTAGTGGATATTATTTAGTAAATTCATGAGCTCGGTACAAACCATTATTAACAGAATTAAAAAAAATCCCATAATAATATAAGTTACGAAATAGATCAAGGATAACCTACATTTAAACCAAGGGAATCATAATTTAGGATAAACTTATTCTTTACAAGTTTATCCTTTTATGTTCACAGTTTCCTTTTTATGATTTATAACTAAGTATTCAAGCCCTATAATTGTATGATTTTTCTTAGTTAAGGGTGATAAATAGAACAACACATGACAACAATAAATTTGATAGAGAATATAAATATTTCCTTAATGATATTCCAAATAATATGGGAGTGTGTGATCAAAAATTCATGACAGTACTTTCTCATCTAGCTCTAGTTATGAATAATAACTTGAATCATGTGGAACACCCACCTCCCTAAAGGAAATAAAAATTTTCTATTAAATCATTCATACAGAAAAGGCTTCCCATGTTTAGTGAATCTTCTGATCCCCTCCTCATAAAATAGTTCATTAACTCCATTGAAAATATATTCTTTGTCCTCTAGTGCTCAGAAGAAGAGAAAGTTGTATGGATTGTCTATCATTTTGATGGGGAAGATAATCAATGGTGGATGATGATCAAGAATATGAAGTCCCAAGAGGAAATCAATTCCATGGATTGGGAGGAATTCAAGAAAAAAATTCAATAGATATTTTCTCTGAACCCTCTACCTAAAGATGGAAAGAGATTTCCTCAAACTCAAGTAGAAGGAAGATGATTACATTGGGGCGTATGAATCAAACTTTACAAGGATTGTGAGATATGCCTTCAGCTTTATCATGAACACTAAAATCAAGGTGGATCAATCATTTAGTAGACTAAATCTGACTATACAAAAGGCATTGTATATTCGATACTTTAATAGTTATGATGAGATTTTATGTTGTTCCCTCAAGGTTGAAATGAAGATCGGAGACTCCCAGTGGTCTTATGGACCCGGTGAAAAAAAGAATAAGAGATAGTCTAATATGGGTGGTTCGGAAAATAAATATCATGATAGAAAGAATATCGAATAACCCATGTGTCAAACTTCTGGGAAGAATCATCCTAGGAATGGTCTAAAGGGAACCCAAAATTTCTTCAAATGTGGAAGAATGGGATATATAGATGATAAGTACCAAAGGGATATGAATAATCCTACTAATGTGGATAAAGAAAGGAAGGTTCAGTTAAATGATCAGCTTGTAGTGCAGTGTTAAAACTGCAAAGATCATGGGAATTATTCGAAAAATTACCCTAATCCAAGGGTTGTTAGAGGCAATCATCAATATCCTCCAAGGAAACAATGAAGGACTTATGTTATCACTACATCTGAGGTGGATTCAGACAATGATGTGGTGACAGGTGCACTAGTTATTCATTCAAGAATAGAAAATGTATTATTTGATTCTGAAACTATGCATTACTTTATATATTTCATGTTTAGTAGAACTATTCAAACACCACATCAAAATTTTGAGATTAAGTTATCTATAAGAACTGAGAATGAGGAAATTTTTGCATCCAAGTTTTATAACTCCTCCATGATAAATGTTTTTGGACTGAACCTCCCATCAAATCTTGTCAAACATAATTTAGTATAGTTCAATGTTATCTTGGTCATGGATTGGCTATCTTTATATGAATACAACGTCAACTATCATAAAAGGGATATCACTCTTCACATCCCGAAGCATCCTCAAATTCTTTACAAGTGTAAGGAGGAAGAATAGTATCCTTTAGAATCATTATCTCAAGTGTGGATATTACTGACCTAATAGAAAGTATGTCTAGCTCAAGTGATTGAGATAAAAGAGATGATACTTCTTGAAGATATTCCCATTGTGAGGGATTACGTTGATGTATTCCATGAATAATTTCCTAGTCTTCCTCCTGGTAGATAGGTTTAGTTCTCAATTGAACTTATTCTCAAATCCCTACCTATATCAAAGACACCTTATTGAATGGCCACCATAGAGTGGAAAGAGCTGAAGAACCAGGTATAAGAGAATCTAGAGAAGGGATTTATACGCATGAGTGCTTCACTAAGGGTTGTTCTAGTCCTCCTCATCATGAATAAGGATGGATCAATGCACCTATGCATTGATTCTCAAGAGCTCAATAAAATCACGAAAAAGAACAAGTATCCCCTCCACAGATAGATGACTTGTTCGATCAGCTTTGTGAGGGAAGTTATTTCTTTAAGGTGGACCTTTGGTCAAGATATCACCAATTAAAGGTAATGAAGGGAGATATTCCCAAGGCTACCATTCGAATGATTTATGGACATTATGAGTTCATAGTGATTCCCTTAAGACTCACTAATTCTCCAAAAAAATCATGGATTTAATGAATATAGTCTTTAGAGATGACCTCGACAAATTTTCAGTAGTCATTATCGATGATATTCTAATATACTCCAATAGCAAGGAGGAACATGAGTAGAATTTGAATATTGTTCTAAAGACTTTATAAAGTGATAAAATATATGAAAATTATAGTAAATGTGAGTTCTGGATGGAAGAAGTATCATTCTTGGGGAATATTATCACCAACAAAGGGATATTTGTGAATCCTTATAAGACAAAGGCAACTGAATAGTGGTCAAAGCCAACATCTATAATAGATATCTATAGCATTTTGGGTCTAGCCAGGTATTATCAATTATTTTTGAAGAACTTATCATGATTTTCAAACCCAATTACCAAGATGGAATGTAAGGGAGTGAAGTTCTGGTGGAAACAAGAATATGAAGACTACTTTAAGGAGTTGAAAAGAGGCTTATCACAACACCGATACTCACAATAAAAATGAGTGGAGAACTCTTTGTGGTGTACAGTGATTCTTCAATGAAAGAATTAGGTTGTGTACTAATGAAAAATGATAAAATTGTATCCTACGCCTCCAAAAAGTTTAAAATCCATGAGCGAAACTATCACACACATGATCTGGAGTTGGCAGTTGTGATCTTTGCATTAAAATTTTTGTGTCATTATCTTTATGGGTAGAAGTGTGAGATATATACTGATCAAAAGAGTATAAAATATATATTAACTAAAAAATAGATTAATATGTACCAGCAAATAAGGTTAGAGAGCACCAAGTATTATGACTACATAATCAACTACCACCCCAGTAAGGCAAATAAGGCAGTGGATGATCTAAGTAGAAAGTATCATGCATTTTTATCAATTATGATAATTGAAAAGGATCTTATCTTTATAGATTTCTATTGGATGTACATGAGAATAATTAAGGGAGGAACATAATCAATCCTTTCTCAACTGATTTCTCAACCATCTCTCGTGGAGAAAAAAAAGATTCTCAAAGAAAAGATGTAGAAATTCAGAAAATGGTGGAAGCTATTAGAAATGGAAAATCCTTTTAGTTCAAGATTGATGAGGAAGGAGTTGTAATATTTGGGTCATGATTATGTGTACCATCTGATACAGAGAAAAATAATGAGATTTTGAATGACACACATAGCTCAACCTTCTCTATTTTCCCAGGAATCACAAATATGTATCGAGATCTATGAGAGAACTTATGGTATGAAAATATCATGAAGGAGATTGATGAATATACATCAAACTTCATAGAATTTCAACAAGTGAAGGCTAAAAGATTGGAGTCTAAGGGGGTGATGCAACTACTACCCATACCAACATGGAAGTGGGAGAACATCACTATGGACTTTGTCACTAGACTTCCAAGGAAATCCAGAGGAAACAATTCTATATGGGTCATTGTGGATCGTCTTACAAAGATAGCTGGCTTTATCTCAATTAGAGATGACTTCTAATTGGATCAACTTTCACAGATATATATCAAATAGGTTGTAAGGATGCATGGAGTACCACTATCTATTGTACCCGATAGAGATCCAAGATTCAACTTGAAGTTCTGGAAAAGTAACCAACATTCTCTATGCACTGAACTGAACTTCAGTACGGCCTATCATCCTCAAACTTATGTCCAATCTAAGAAAACTATTCAAACATTGGAATACATGTTGAGAAAATGTTCTATATACTTCAAAGGATGGTGGGACCAACATCTTCTATTGTTTTAATTCTCATAAAATGATAGTTTCCACTCAACCATCTAAATGGCACCATACAAATCCCTTTATGAGAAAAGGTGTAGAACGTCGGTGTGTGGGGATGAAGTCAGTGAGCGTAAGCTGCTAGGACCTGAAATTATCAAATAAATGATGGAGAAGGTGAAAACCATTCAACAAAACATCAACTCATCTCAATGTCAACAAAAGAGTTATGCAGAAAATAATAGATGAGACCTTGATTTTAAAGTTGGATACATGGTATTCCTCCACATATCTCTGTGGAAGAAGATCTTGAGGATTGGGAAGAAAGGAAAGCTAAGTCACAAGTACATCAGACCCTTTAGGATTCTTGATCAGGTTGAAGATGTGGCCTATCGACTAGAACTCCCACCTACCAACTCTAAATTACATGATTTCTTAGATGTATCCTTCTTAAAGTACATACTAGATCTTTCACATGTACTCTCTTCAGAGGTGGTATAGTTGAATGATGGTTCTTCTTACAAGGAGAATCCTGTGAAGATCATGGATCGTAGAGATAATGTTCTACGCAACAAGACTAATCACCTGTTCAAGGAACTATGGTGGAACCATAAGTATGAAGAGGAAACATGGGAATTGGGGGAAGTAATTAAGGAAAAGTATCTGCACCTATTTATGGATTAGACGGTAAAATGAAAATTTTGAGGGTGAAATTTTTTAAGGGGGAAAGAATATAACAACCTAAAGTCTTATTAATGAAATTCCAATATTATAATTATTTCATAAATTAAAATCACATGAAATCACAACACAATAAACTACTAAGTACTAAGTGACCTTTAAACATAATATTGTCACCTCTCTATTTTGAATTTCGAAAATCTGGTATACACGGTTGCGTTCAGGATGATTTTTGGGGTCTAATGGAAAAAACATAATTTTTGGTGAATAGTAACCTACCCTTATAAATAGTAATCTACCCTTACAAATAGTAATATGACCATTATGAATATTAAATCATCCAAAAGAATATTAACCTCACCCTTGAAGGTATAAATAAAATTTAGGTATCTTATAAGTGATAATATTACCATAGTAAAGGTATTGGTATTTTTGTAAGTCATAAACAATTAAATACTATTAATTAATTAATTTAAAAGAAAATTTATATTCCAAAAATTTGTTCATAAATTAACAATTTTTTTTCTTTTGGTTTTTAGATAATTTTATAAGACCTTATGTAATTTTTGAAAACATTATAAAATCAGTTATAGTTTTAAAATCTGTATTTTTCAAGTAAATTATGATTTTAATTAAAAATTAAAGTAATCATATTTAGAAAATTATTTTTGAAAAATAGATATCATTTTTTTTATTCTACACATAAAAAAAGGTTAGGGTGATGTTTTGGGTTTTTACTATAATACTTGAATTTTGTGAATAGTAAAATATTATAATTTACGATAAATGCAAAATAAATTAATTTCTGCATCATGCTTGAGTCATGGATGATGTAAATGGAAATTGGTTCGAAATAACATTCACATATTACTGTTTTTGGTCACAAGAATCCTTACTATTGCTTGTCATATGTAAAAATATTAAACTAATGATTAAAATATTAAGAAATCCCTCCTCTCATCCACTATAAAAACAAATCACACTCCCCTCTTCTCTTCACTATATTCAAGACTTTTTCCTTTCCAAAATTTTGCTAAAATAACTCCCCAAGATCCTCCCCCACATATAGAATCTCTTGTTATCCTAAAAAGACTAAATCGTCCCCTCTAAAGAGGCTCTCAAGGAATATTAACTCAAGAGTTCAATTCCTCTTTTCAATTATTTTACTTTCTTTTCAAGTTCCTCTTTTTTTTATAATTACCTATATCCATCCAAATGTTTTGAAAACTCCAATTCCTTATATGTACTAGGATTTTTTTATGATAATGGAATAAGTAATTATCTTCTCTCCTTTACCCTTCTTTTATATTAGTTAAAAAACGCCATTTTAGATGTGTTAATCTACCACATTCAAGGACGATGGGTTTTCAATTTATTTTACCATCATCAATTATGGTCATGAAACCATTATTAGGGTTAAACCAAACTATAATATATATATTATGTCTCATATATGGTTCTGAAATATTTTTTTATACCTGGTTTTTTATTTATAAATCAAAATGTGTTTTTTGTGACCAAAACCCGCCAATTTACCCAAAAGTTATCACTAAAGTTTTATATAATGATTCAACTTCACTCCAAGTAACCAAATTAAATATTCAACCTTGTAACATTATGGATGTTAAATAACAAAATATAACTCCAATTCTGGAAAACTATCCTCATTTTACATGTTTATTCATTCATGTATATAAGTAAGCCGATCATGAAACAAATGGACCCGAACAATGAAATTGAACCTCATAACCCATCAAAAAGTTCATGAATGAAATTAAAAAGGTTATAATAAATATATTACATATAAAAGAGGTTATTTAATTATTTATTAATGAATATAATTTGATTATTCAAGTAATTAATATCATTTGGAGAACACCTTCGGACTTGAGGTAAGGGATTCTACCCAAACCTCCATTATTCATTTGGATTGATTTATCATTCTTTTTACCCAAATGAAGTTATATGTTCTTTTTATGAACATATTATAAATTTTTTTTACATGATCCAAACTCATGTATCAAGTTACAATCATAATTCTCTTTTAAGGATGTACATTTTATAAAGTTTTTCCCTCCTCAAAGCTTCCCTAAAAGCAAAATCCTTTAAGTGAACTTCTCGAATTCATACCCAATTTCAAGTGCAATCTACCATATGTTTTAAGCCACCATTGTTTTTTATAAAACCAGTGTTTTTATTTTTAAAACCTTCTTGGACAACTTCTCGTTTTTTACAAATGATTATTCCCTTTTCTATTTTAAATGCTTGTTAGTGTTTTCTATAAAACCGCACTAAAAATTTTTAATGCTAAAAATTATTAAATACACTTTTTACATGTTTTAACTTATATTTGACATAACTTACCATGATATATTCCTATTTTACCTTATTAATGACCATTTATTCTCTAATTCCATTCTTTTATAGACACTATTATGATACGCCCCTTCATTATGCTTTATGACATGATTATGATACCTGTTTCTTTCCATGGGTGCCCTTATGTTTATGATTGATTATGTATAATTATATATGTGGAAAATGTATTCATAAACATTTTAATATGGGTGAACCCAAATATAACTCTAATTCATTGTGTAAAGTTGAGTCTCATGAGAAGTTATGTGCAACAGTCTTGCTGGTTAGCCTTATCTCATGCTACCATGTGCAATGGTCTTGGTGGTTAACCTTGAATAGTGATCCTATTTGTGCAATGAGCCTTGAATCCTGCTAAAGTCATGTTTTATGTTTCTTCGACATTAAAATGAATCCATGTTTATATTATCCCATTTTTTATATGTTATGATTCCATGTGCTCTATGCCTTTTATTTTCATTATGTCATTCCTTCTAACTCATGTGAAAAAGATTTATTCTTATGCTTATTCCCTTATTGGGATTTTTAGATCACCTCTTTTTTCTTGTTATCTAATGGTTATCCTATTATGATGTATGAGCACAATGTAAGTTAGGAGATCAATATGATTATTAAATAAATAATTTTTTATGTTTTCATTTTTAGGTACCTAGTCTTCATAGACACTAGACTTCGCGATCCTTGTCTTGTTTTCCGATGTATAATTATGCATAAAATCATGTAATGTTATTTTTATAAGGTTAGGGTTGATATAAAAATGATTAATAAAGTCCCATGATGTATGAGGTTCACTATATAATCTATTTCATGACATCTCACGATACTAAAACATTACCCAGTGCATTGAAGCACTATATAATTTCAAGTGCATTTGTCACTTTCATATCATGTGAATGCATAAGTGTGCCACAAAGATCATTCAAAATATGATCATATTTCCTTATATTTAATTAAATTATCACGTAGTAATTAATAAATATATTTATTTCCCCAATAAAAGGAGTATAGGTATGTTTATGTGAATATCCTTGAGTATACATTGTGATTATAACAACCTGAACTATTATAAATAAAATTCCCCTTTTGATATAATTAAACATCTTATTATGTAATATGGTTATAGAAAACACATGCACTTATTTTTTTTATATACATTTGGATTTAAAATACCATTAAATATCTCTATCATTGGTAATATATCCATTGAATAGTGATCACATAATTATTATAAATATAGGGTTTTAAAAAATCCAATTGACATGGACAAAGGAAGTGATGGCCTCAATCCATAGGATCATACCTTACAAATCCCATTTATGAGATCTTACGAGGGGTATATTATCACTTTGATTTTCTCATTACCAAGACTAAGCTGATATCCAAAAACTTAAGATTAAACAAAACCGTTTATGGTATAAGTTCAAGCTCATAGAGATCACAGTCCATACCTTATATGTTGAACCACCCTGTGAAATTCTCACCATCGTGCACCTTACTCTTAGGGATTTTGATGTTATATTAAAGGGATATGTTTCAATACCCTATAATTATGAGAATTTAAATTATTTTTAATAGAATGATGGATATATTTTCATCCTATTATGGTTACTTTATTAATGATTTTTATTTCGATATAATAAAACACAAATAGTATTTTTTGCAATATTAAAATTAATTTAAGGAATTTATTTTTATGAATTAATGGATTTTTGAAATAAATAATATTTAAATAACATATTATTATTAAATATTGTTTATTAAATATAAATGATCATATAATAAAGTCAGATGTAATTTTTATAAGGTTTTAAAAACTGTTATTATCAAAAAAAACCATCATTTCTCAATAAATGTCGATTACTATTTTAAAAGTGAACATTCACATATTTAGACAATTATTTAGATAAAATGGATATTATTTTTTAATCATACCATAAAAATTATACAAGGGTTAATTTTTCATAATTTTTTGAGATAGTCAAATTTTTGGGAAATAATTAAATATCGTATAAATATACTTTGTTCATTATGATATCATAATGACCCAAAAGAGATATAATAAATACAATAAATGTTCTCCACAAGAAAATATATGTTTTACCTTTAAAATAATGTTATTTTATATTCATTTGACTAATTTTATAAATCTCTTATGAATCCTAAAAAACCATTATTATATTTTATGGTTTTAAACCCATTTCGTTAAGAGTATGAATTACCTCCACATAAGTAATGGTTATATTTGGTTAAATTATGCCCTTTTATTTATAAAATAATGATAAACACTCCCATTTGGAAGAAAATAGGGACAAAACCATGGGATAGTTTGTGGTTTTGGTTATTTTATTATGTAGAGTCCAAAACATAAATAATAAAGAAATTTTATTATTTTCCTATATAAACTCAACCAAGATACAATTTCTCTTCATTAAAACTACTTTTATAATGTACATACTATTACATACACTCTATATAGTCCTCCTAATTTGCCCCCAAGCTCCCAAGAGGCCCCTCCCAAGCATTTGGAGTCACACACCCAAGTAAGGGACCTCTCTCTCCTCTTTTCAATTCATGTATCTTGTTCATCTTATGTCTTTTATCATTATTTATTAATGTTTTGATATGTTCTTACATATCCCCCATACAATAAATTTGATTTATATATTATTTGAGACCCCTTTCACACAAATTAACTTATCCCATTATCTATTATGTACACCTGTTACCATGCTGAAATTTAGTAAGGGATTTCCCTCTTCTCATTTCCATTAAATCACTTATTTTATATTATTTATCTTAAATTCCACTTTTTTATATTGGGATATGTTCTTCCATATTCCCCTTACTACCCATTTAATTAATAAATTATGATATCCCACTTTCACTATCATTAATCCTCCCATGATCCTTTACGTACACTCATTACCATACCCAAATATAGTTAGCATTATTTTCATTATTCAAGTTTCCTCATTAACTTATACCTTCTATTTCTAATTTATAATGTTATGATATGTTTTTACATGTACCTATAACATCATATTTTATTTCCTTGTGATTAGAGACCCCTTTCTCTCTCATCAATCCATTTTAATAAATCTTTAAGTGACTCCATTATGCTACCAAAACTTCACCATGATTTTACATGATTAAATAATTGTGTAGTGAATACAATACCCATTTCTTATCATGGGTGTTAACATTTTTGAAAATATACTTTTTGATAGGGATATTACATATATTTATTTTAAACTCCTTGATCGTTGAATAAATTATGATGATGAATGAATCCATGTAGTATGATCTATGTGGCACACTTAATCATGATAATGAAATGAATGTGACGGGTGTTCTGGGAATTATATAATGCTCCAATGCATTGGGTAATGTTTAGTCTCATGATACTTAATGTTTGGAAAGTATTGAACCTAATTCCTTTACATAACTTTTTTCACCATGATTTCTTAGTGTTTTATCCATGACCAATATTTATGATGTTGTGTTTTAAGTTCTCTACATTTTCTATTTTATGATTATCATGCTATATCATGTCTCATTGTCCATGTTTATGATTCCTATTCTTTTTATGTCCCATTTGTATGCCTATTTTCTTACATGTATCACCTTATACTATGTCAATTTCCCTTTTGGGATTTATAGCTCAACTATTTCTTATGTTTGTCCCTAGGTTATCCCGTGCAGTTTTAAAATCCATGGAATTTTAGAAGCATGTTAAGAAATTTTTCAATAATGTTGTTGTATCCCATGTTCATAAGGTTACACTATGTACATAATTCTCAAATACACTACAGTTATTGATATTTTGGATTTCATTATGTGTTCTTTTAGGTAATAAATCATGAATTATTGTGTAATAAAGAATCAAGTTTTTATATTTGGTATTAGAGGAAAAATTTAGTTATTTTGGGGATTAGGATTAGAATACTATAGAAAAGTACTTAGGGATAACAATAGGTATAAGAAAACATCCAAAATTTTGGTACGTATAGATTAAGTGGTTTATAAATAAAATAAATCCCTATCTGGATACAAAACATTGATGTTCTTCTAGCAATGATGTACCTAGGGGTAACAACTCTAACAAGGTGTGTCAGGTCTGACTCGGTGTAAACTGGTACACGGAAGTGGGCTATACTATGCACTTAGTTTGACACTCTTAGAGGATATTATTTGGTAAATTCTTAATCCCATTATGAACCATTATTAATGGGGAAAATTACCATAAGAATATATAGTAAGAAATAGATCATATATAACATAGATTGAATCCCATAAATTCATGAATTAACTAGAAAATGTTCGTTATAAGTTAATGTTTTAGTGTCATTAAATTCTCATTGATGTTTTTAATAGATTAAAATTAATTATCTGTAATTTTCCTTTTATTCTATCCAATGGCTGAAAATACGAGGAATATGGTAAATAATCAATGTGAAGGGAAATGTGATGGCTTCCCAAATGAGATACCCAACTTGATGGGAGTAGGAATCCGGAACTTCATGATGATACCCTATCATCTGACTCAGATTCTGAATAGAAACCCAAAACCAGAGGACCATCCAAATCCCCCTAATAGATATCAAGATGTTATTGAGACCTTAATGCAACAAAGGCCTCTAAATTTTAATGGATCATGTGATCCCTTAATCTTGGAAAAAGTATCAGTTTCATTGATAAGATCCTCTCAATCCTTCAATGTTCTGAGCAAGAGAAGATTCTAATGGAGGTTTATCATATAGAAGAAAAATCTGATCAGTGGTGGACATTGATCAATAATACAAATCCTGATAACGATATAAAATAGATGGAGTGGAATGAATTATGGAAAAAAATCGATAAATATTTTCCTCTCACTCTCCATATTAAAAGGGAAATTGATTTCATTTCCCACACACAAAAATAAGATGAATCTATCATGGTGTGTGAGGAAAACTTCACAAGACTTTCATGATACACCTTCAAATTTTTCATTACCCCTGAATTCAAGGTTGAATACTTATTTTGTGGGATAAAACTTGATCTATGAAAATACATGAAAAATATATGACTTTAATAGCTATGAGGAAATTTTCTGATGTACCCTCAAAGTAGAAATGGAGATCAACAATATCAAGGGTATCACGAGGATAAGAAATGGAAATTGGAGTTTAATTCTAGAATTCTGTTGGATAAATCTAATGGAGCCAAGAAATTTCAACATCCCACTTGTCAAAGGTGTGGAAAGATGCACCCTAGAAATTGCATAAGGGGGGTAATGAAATGCTTTAGGTGTGGGAAGGAAAGGTACCTAACTACCAAGTTCTAAAAGGAGAAACCCACTAATGCAATGGAGGAAATAAATTCTCAATCCAACCCTCAGCACATATTTCATTTCTTTAACTACATGGAACCAAGGCACTTTTCAAACCAATTCACTAAGACAAGGATTTTTGGAGACAACTAAAAAAATACAAGGTAGTAAGGGCGAGCTTTTTCCATCACAACCTTTGAGGTGGATCCCATCAATGAAGTAGAGATAGGTACACTAGTTATTTATTCATGGATAGTGAAATTACTTTTTTATTATGGTTCTATGCATTCCTTCATATGACGAAATTTAGTTGAACTATTAAAACACCACTACAAATCTTGAAAGTGGATTTATCGATTAAAATTGAAAATGGGTAAATTATTTCATCCTAGGTATATAACCCCTCCCCTGTCACAATTTGTGGGATGAACTTTCTATAGAACATTATTATACTCACTTTGGTGGAATTTTATGAAATTATGGGTATGGATTAGATTTCTCTATATAGATTCAACATAAATTTCCATGAGAAGGAAATCACTCTCTATATTTCGAATCGACCCCTAATTCTATATAAGTTCAACAGGTAGGAAGAATATTATTTATCATCAACACATCAATGATGGATATTATTTTCCTATAAGAAAGCATAACTAGCCCAAATGATTCAGTCTAAAGAAAATATCATCCTTGTAGACAATCCCCTTGTGAGGGAATACACTGATGTGTTTCCTGAGGAATTTTTTGGTCTTCCTCCTGGATGATAGGTTGAATTTTCAATCGATATTATACCTGGTGTGTTTCCAATATCCAAGAATCCATAGATAATGGATGTTATGGAACTTGAGGAGCTTAAGAAACAACTATAGGAGAATCTGGATAAAGGGTTCATATACCCATGACTTGGGGCACACCATCCCTCTTTGTTAAGAAGAGGGATGGGTCAATACGCATTTTCATTGATTATCATGAGCTCAACAAGATCATGATAAAGACCAAGTATTATTTGTCATGGATTGATGACTTGTTCGAATATCTACATGGAGAATAATACTTCTCTAAGGTGGACCTGTGGTTAGGATATTACCAAGTTAGGGTGAACAAAGAGGATATACCCAAGAATTCTTTTTTTGCACGGTATGGGCACTATTATTTCATAGTGAATACTTTTGGGCTCACTAAGGCTCTAGAAATATTCATGGACTTTATGAATATAATCTTTATAGATTACCTCAAAAAAATTGTGGTAGTCTTTATAGATGATATTCTAATATACTCCAAAACCTATGAGGATCATGAGAAGCATCTGATCACTCTAATAAAGACCTTATCAAATAAGAATATTTATCTCAAGTACAGAAAATGTGAGTTCTGGTTAAAGTAATTCTTACTCTTGTGTAATATCATCAAAATAAATAAGATATCTATAGACCCCTCAAAGACAAAATAAATTTAAGGATAGATAAGTCTAGCATATCTGACAGATATATATAGTTTCCTTGGAATAGTTGGGTACTATCATCAATTTGTGATAAATTTTTCATGAGTTTCAAACCCTATAACCAAGATAACTAGGTTGGGAGTTAAATTTTCTTGGAATTATTAATGTTAAGAGAGATTCAAAGATTTGAAAAGGAGGCATATCACTACACATGTTCTCAAACCACACACAAGTGGAGATCCTTTCGCAGTATTTAGTGATTCTTCAAATAAAGGATTGGGTTGTGTGTTAATACAAAATGAAAAAATCATAGCCTATCCTTCATGTATGTTGAAATTTAATGAACAGAACTACCAAACACATGATTTGGAGCTGGGTACTGTGATCTTTACTTTAAAAATATGGTGTTTTTATCTATTTGGGGAGAAGTGTAAAATATATATGGATCAAAAAAGTCTCAAGTAGATATTCACATCGAGAGAGATGAATATACACCAACAAAGATGGTTAGAGCTTATCGAGGACTATGCCTGATCAATTCACTTCCATCCTAGGAAATTAAATAAAGTGGTAGACATACTAAGTTGAAATAATCTTGTAATTTTATCATTGATGATCATTGAGAATGACCTGATCTTCTTAGACTTTGAATAGTATGTACATGGGAATAATAAATAAAGGAACATCATCAATACTTTCACAAATTATTTTTCAACCGTCTCTTTTGGAAAAGATAAAGGATACATAAATGGATGATGTGGGAATTCAGAAGAAAGTGGAAACTATAAGAAAAGGGAAATACTCAAAGTTTAGTATTAATGAAGAAGGAGTTGTAATATTTGGGCCACGACTATGTGTACCATCAAATCATAAGTTAAAGAAGGAACTGTTGGATGATGAACATAGTTTTACTTCCTCCATTCACCTAGGAAGAAAAAAAATTTGTGTTGAGATATCTGAGAGAACTACTTTGTGGGAAAATATAAAGAAGGATATCTTTGAATATACATCAAATTTTCTATTATATTATAAAGTGAAGGCTGAAGGGAATAAGTCTAAGGGTATGATGAAACAATTACCCATGCCAACATGAAAATGGGAAACATCACTATGGACTTTCTCACTAGACTTCCCAAGACAACTAGGGAAAGAAGTGATATATGGGTTGTTGTGGATAACCTTATAAAGATATCTCACTTTATTGTGATTCAATAGGATATCTATCTTGATAAAATTGTACGGATATACATTAGAGAAGTGGTAAGATTTCATGGAGTACCACTATCAATTGTATCCGATCGAGATTCTAGATTCACCTAAAAGTTCTGGAAAAGTCTTCAACATGCTCTAAATAATGAGTTGAACATCATCATGGATTATCACCAGTAATCTAATGGCCAATCTGATTGGACTATTCATACACTGGAATATATATTGTGAGAATTTTATATGGACTTAAAATGAGGAAGGGACCAACATCTACCTCTATTCAAGTTATCTTACAACAACAGTTTCCACTCAAGAATTTAAATGGCCCCCTATGAAGCCCTTTATAGGAAGGGGTGCAGAAAAACTGCATGTTGGGATGATGTATGGGAATGAAAATTGCAAGGTCTTGAAATGGTCTAGGAATTGGTGGAAAATATAAGGAACATTAAGCATCACATCTAATCTACTCAGAGTCGACAAAGTTTCTTTGCTTACAATCATCAACAAGACCTAGAGTTTGATGTTAGAGACATGGTATTCCTCCACATATCTACATGGAATAGATTGACGAGATTTAGGAAGAAGGGAAATCATATTCCAAGATATATTGTCCCATTTTAGATCATTAATCACACCGGAGTAGTGGCCTAACAACATTCACTCCCACCTAACCAATATCATGTACATGATATATTCCATGTATCCCTCTTGAGAAAGTATATACCTATAACACACGAAAAATTTACAAATAGATTTATTATAGAATTCATAGATCACTGACACTCAACAAACACCACTTTGTTATAACATATCCAAGAAAACATAAATTTGTCACTTCTATGATGTGAATTTTGAAAATCTGACATACACGATTACGATCAGAAAGTTATTTGGAGTCCGATAAGAAAAAATTAATTTTCAGTGAATAATAACATACCCTTATGAATAGTAACCGATCCTTATGAATAGTAACTTACCCTTATGGATAGTAATATGACTTTTATGAATGGTATCAATACCATGGAATGTATAAATAAATTTAGGCACATTAAAAATGAAAATCAATATTTTATGTGTTTATATTTTTTTATTAAATAATGATATTAATTAAATATTTAATTAATAATATTTAGAGAATTATTTTTGAAAAATGGACTTCTTTTTTGGATTCTACATGTTGAAAAATATTTAGGGTGAATTTTTGGTATTTTTCTGAAATACTTGAATTTTTTGTGAATAGTAAAATACCTTAATTTACCGTATAAATACATTATAAATTAAATTAACTATTCCTAGCATCATGAGTGATGTAAGCACCCAAAACTCAAACTCACATGCTCTTATTACTATTCTAATTCAATGAATACTAACTATATCTTGTCTTGAGAAAAATAATAAATTAATGATTATAATATTATGAAAACTCTCCTCCCCTCCACTATATAAACCACCACTCACCTCCTCTTCCTCTCACACCACTAAAACTTTGATCCTTGCCTAAATTCTACTTAAATAGCTCTGTAACCTCCTCCCCAACTTCCAATACCTTCTAGTCTCACCAATAGTCAAAATCAAAGGTCTTAAGGAGTTTCTCAGGGAGGAGTACTCAAGAGGTGAACCTCTCTTCTCTTTTCTTCCAAATTATTTTACAAGTTTTACTATTTTGTTTCTCTCTTCTCACTTAACCTCATAAAAATACCATGGTAATTCTAGTAACTTATATGTACTATATTTAAGTATTATAATGTAATATTTTATCATAAATCTCTCTTTTTTCCTTCCTTTTATATTATAAATGCAAACACCGTCCGAGATGTGTTAGTTTATCACACTCAAGGAAGACGAATTTTAAATTTTCATTACTATCTTCAAGACTAGTCATGAAACCTTTTCAATGGTTGAAAAATATCATAATATAAGTATTTTATCATTTTTAATGTTTTGTAATCCTTACACACTCTTAAAATGGTATAATAATACAAAACAAGTTCATTGTGCACAAAACAGCCAAGCCAAATCCAAGGGTTTATCATTAACTCATCGAATGAGTCGTCCTCATGGTATATAACCTGAATCATTATAAGATAATTTAAATATCTATAAGGTCATTGATAATATATATTAATTATTCTGGATGTTTAACCACGTTTCAAATGAACTTTCATTCATGAATACAAGTAAACAAATCATGAAAACCAAGTAAGAAAATGCTTCCAAAACAATAAAATTGAATCTCATAAACCCGTCAAAATGCCATTAATTAAACTAAAAAGGTTATACCATATCAATTACATGTTTATGAAGTTATGTAATTATTAATTAATGAATATAAATTTTATTATCCAGGTCCTTAAGAACAATCAAGAACACCTTCGAGCATAAGGTAAGGGATTGCTTAACTCAATTTTCATTCTTTGAGTTAAACATCTATTTCATTGGTGACATTTTTCCAAGAATATGTTTGAATTAACTCTGATTGTTTTATACTATATATATACTTATATTTATTGCATTTTAATTTTTCACGCACAAACATTTCATTTATTTATCCCCACTCTAATGATACAATCTTTATAATGGATATCTTAACTCAATTTCCCTTCGTTGGGTTAAACATCAATGTCATTGGTTTTTTATTCTCCCAGAATACATGTGAATGAACTATTATTGTTTTATTAATTATATACACTTTTATTGTGTTGTTTTATGTTTTTCACACATAATTATTTCTTTTTTTTCTCCCCAATATAATGATACATTCTTGGTAAGGGATCCTCTCTCTCGCTTTTGTTCAAGAATATCCTCTATGTTATGCCTTTTTATTTTTAAAACGTAATGATGGGGTATGTTTTTGAACCTCCCCCATACTTCCCTTAATATATATGAATAATGGTATAACCCTTTACCTCTCATTAATCCCTCGCAAGAACACTCGTTACCATGCCAAAATGTTGTAAGGGGTTTTCTCATCTCACTTTCAATTCTGTCGGATTTCCGTTGTTCACTTATTATTTATTATATGTGGTATAGGTGTACTAAAATTTGATATATATTATCATAATTCTCTTTATATTCATGGTATTCTGTGATTCATTTGTTGGTTATTAACTTTTGGTCATACAACTCAATTGATTAAAACAAGTTAATGAGCTTTGTCTCAATTTTCACTTCATTGTGACTTGCTTAGTATTGTGCACCTACTCTTTCTTATGTGGTGTACCTAATGCCCATTTGAGATAACTTTTCAATTGAAATTTTATTCTATTTAAATTTCCATATTCTCATATCATGGATGTGATTATTGTTTAAGTCGTATACCATTTTACATACGGTATTTATTTTGAATTTTATTTTGACTGTGGAAATATTGATGAATCTTTATCCTCTATTCTATATGGATAATGTAAAGGAATGTTTATCTCGTGTTGAATCTATTTATAAAGAATTATTTGGACATTAAGAAGTGGGTGGGGCCTGCTACAGCCTCTTGATGCATCGATAGGTCTCATGAGACAAATTAGTTGGCGACAAACCCTTCGAGTTAGTTTCCAAAAATCAGACGGGTTTTGACCCACATAACTAAACCATTTTTAAAGGTATTATGGTATCATGTGACAGATACATGACATCCAATTAATAATAATTCTCCTTATTCATTATCAGTTATTACTATCCATGATGTTTTCACTATGACAAAATCTATGGATGCAGTTTCATTCTTAGTTTATTAATGGCGTGAGTATTTCATTTATTCACCATTCAATATTGATTATATCAAATTGTTTACAATTAATTTATTATTGATTCATGTTTCGTCCATTGGTAACTCTTACTGACCATTTTATCTCACCCCTTTCATTTGATTACCATCAACAGGTTATTAAGAGGAAACTATTTATTGATTTTTTGGGATACATATCTTAGTTTCTGTTATGTATTTTATTTTATAACCTTTTCTAATGTAATTTAAGTTATATCTTTGTACCTAGTTTCTTCTAGACTACTAAACTGATTGTTCCTTCTAGATTTCATTCCTTCTAACCATGCCAATATAACAAGTAATGCACCGGCTCAAGTCTAGAGGGTTCGGGGTGTTACAATACCAGACCCCTCACATGTACTCAATCCATAGGTGCTACCATTGGAGAATGATCTCTAAAATGATGAGAAGTTGTTGAAGATATTATATAATTGATACAATGTTATATTAAATAATAAAATGCACATAGTCAAAGTGATATGGAAAAACCACAAGTTTGACGAAGTAATGTGGAAACTAGAGGAAGTGATGAAACAAACTTACCCTCATCTGTTTTAGTTCTGGAAATGAAAATTTTGAGGGTGAAATTTCTTAAGGGGAAGATTTTAATGACCAAAACTATTATAAATAAAATTCCCATTTTTATTTAACCAAATATATTTTTATATAATATGGTTATATAAAACGTGTGAACATATTTCGTTTTATTATATCCAATTGTATTTAAAAGACCATTAAGTATCTTTACTATTTATATTATATCCATTTAATAATGATCACATTATTAGTATAAATATAGGGTTTTAACAAATCCAATTAACATAGATAAAGGAAGTGATGGCCTCAACCATTAAGATTATACCATATGAAGCCCACTTATCAGAGCTTATGATGGAGATAACATCACTAGGATTTTCCCTTGACCAAGAACAAGCTGAGATCCAACCACTTAATCAAGATAAAAACCATTTATGGGATAAGTTCAAACTCATTGATATCACGGTCCAAATCATGTACACCAAACCACCCCATGAAAGATTCACCATTGCGCACCTTTCTCTTAGGGAATTTTCTGGTTCATTAATGGGATATGTATCAAGAACCTATAATTATGATTATGTACATAATTTTTGTATATAATTATGAATATATTTTCATCATATTATGGTTACTTTATAAATTATTTTTATTTTGATATAATAAAACACAAATAGTATTTTTGGGCAATATTAAAATTCAATTAACGAATTTCTTTTCATAAATTAATGTATTTTGGAAATAAATAATATTTAAATAAAATATTATTTTTAAATAATGTTTATTAAATATAAATGATCAGATAATGAAGTCTAATGTAATTTTTTTAAGGGTTCAAAAACTTTTATTGTCAAAAAACCCATCATTTCTTAATAAATATCAATTACTATTTTAAAATTGAAAATAAACATATTTAAAAAATTATTTCGATAAAATGATTATTATTTTTTGAATCATAACTTTGAAATTTTCCAATGGTTAATTTTTTATAACTTTCTGAGATAATAGAATTTTCAGGCAAAAATTAGATACTATATAAATATACATTGTGTATTACGATATAATAATAACCCAAAAATAATGTAATAAATACTATAAATGATATCCATGACCAAATTTATGTTTTACCTTTAAATTAATTTTATTTTATGTTTATTTTATTAATTCTATAAATCCCTTATGAATTCTTCCAAACCATTAATATATTTTAAGGTTTTAAAACCATTTCTTTAAGAGTATGACTCACCTCCACATAATAAAGGGTATTGTTTTATTAAGTTCGGACCTTTACCTTATAAATTAATTATAACCAACCCAAGTTTTTAGAAAAAATAGTTAAAACCCATGGTATGGTTTGTGGTTTTGGTTATTTTATTATGTAGAGTCTAAAACCTAAATAATAGAGAAATCCCCCTATTTTCCAATATAAACTCACCCAATCACCCATTTATCTTCACTAAAAGTCCTTTTATAATGTATTTAATATGAACTATACTCTCTATTTTCTTCCTAAGGCACCCCCAAGATCTCAAGAATCCCCTCCCAAGCATTTGGAGTCACACATTCAAGTAAGGGACCTTTCTCTCCTCTTTTCAATTCATGTATAGTCTTCATCTTATGCATTTTATCATCATTTCCTAATTTTGGGATATGTTATTTCATATACCCCTTACTTTAAAATATATTTTTATATTATTAGATACCCATTTCACTCTCATTAATCCATCTCATGAACAGTTATATACACATGTTTCCATGCTGAAATTTAGTAAGGGATTTTTCTCTTCTGGTTTCCATTCAAGCACTTATTTTATGTTATGTCTCTTAAATTCCATTTTATTATATTGGTATAAGTTATTTTATATTAAAATTACTATAAATTTAATGTATAAATTATGGTATCTCCCTTTCAGTCTCATTAATCCCCCCATGATCCTTTAAAAACATTTGTTACCATACCGAAATAAGGTTTGGATTCTTTTCTTTATTAAAGTTTTTTCATTGACTTATGCCTTCTATTTCCTTTTTATAATTTTGGGATATGATTTTACATGTCCCTATTAAATTAAAATTTTATTTATATCTGATTAGATACCCCTTTATCTCTCATCAACCCATTTTTATGAATTTTAAATGACGTTGTTATACTGCCAAAATTTCACTGCGATTTTCTATGCCAAAATAATTATGTAGAGATTACCATACCTATTTCTTATCAAGGGTATTCACATTAATGAACATATAATATTTGATTATGTAATTAAATATATTTATTCTACACTCCTTGATCAATGAATAAACTATGATGATGAATGAATCTATTTTGTATGATCAATGTTGCACACTTAACCATGAGAATAAAATGAATGTGATGGGTGCTCCTAGAATTATATAGCACTCCATTGAATAGGGTAATGTTTAGTATCATGAGACATCATTTTGGGATAGAGAGTGAACATGATTCATTTATGGGACTTTTTACAGCATGATTTTTGGGAACTTTATCCCTGACCAATGTTTATGATGTAGTTTCTTAAGTTTTTGTCACATTTCCCGTGTTATGATTATCATGCTTTATCCTTGACCAATGTTTACTAAAATGTATCATCTTATTATATTTTTATTACCTTACTATGATTTATATATCACCCATTTTTTATGTTTTTCCCCAGGTTATCTTGTACACTTTTAAAATCCAAGTAATTTTAGAAGCATGTTAAAGAAGTTTTCAATAATGTTATAGTATCCCATGTTCAAGATGTCATTATATGTACCTAATTCCAAAATAAACTATAATTATCAGTAAATTGGGTTATATTATGGGTAATTTCATATAATAAATCATGAATTAATGTGTAATAAATAATAGGGTTGTTATAGCGATGGTATTCACAATAAAAAATTTTGGCACGGAAAAATCATAGTGAAATTTCGATAGAATAATGGTTGTAGATAAAGATTCATAAAATAAATTAATGGGAGTAAAAGCGGAGTTTAATAATTTTTAAATAAAATTGATAGTAATATATACATGTAAAAACATATACCAGCATTATTAGTTGGAAATAAAAGACATAAAATGAAGAAGATTCTTGAATAAAGAGGAGAAGGAAATGATCCCTTACTAAATTTCGGAAGAGTAACGACATGGGTAAATGCTATAATGATATAAGATAAATAATATATAAATATTATGAAATAAATTATAAATTTGGGGGATCATTATAAAGTCTTTAAAACATAACCAATTAATATTCACAATGCTAAATAGAAAGATGGTTCTTGAATTGAAAAGAAGAGAGAAATCCCTTACTAAATTTTAACATGATAATGGATTAAGTAAAGGTAAAATGAGAGGGTATAAATGATATATAAATAAAATATAATAAATTTTAAGTTAAATTTATGTTTATAAATCCATTAAAATATAACCAATTTATATTGAAAAGGCTAATTACGAAGAAGGTTCTTGATTTGAAATGAAGAGAGAAATGTCTCTTACCTTGAGAGGGTGATTCCAAAAGTATGAAACAAGATAATTAAGATATTTGAGGAACATTTGGAGTACTGTAGATAGTGTAGATAATATTAAAGACATTATATAAGTATTTTTATTGAAGATGAAAGGGATCGTGGGTGTGTTTATATAGGAAAAGTGACGGGAGCTCTTTATTATTTCATAATCTAAGGTTTTGCACTCTATATAATAAAGTAATCAAAACCACAAACCTTACCATGTTTTTTTCCAATTATTTCTACCAAATATAAGTTTTTTAATTATTTTATAATTCCAAGGGTGGAAATAATTAAATTATTACCGTTGGTGGGGTGAAATTGTGTCATGTTCATAAACAGATGATTTTAAAACCATAAAATATAATATAGGTTTTTGTAGGATTCATAAAGGCTTTATATAATTAATAAAATAACATAAAAATAAAATTATTTTAAAGTGGAAACATTTATTTTTTCATGGATACATTTATAGAATTTATTACATCACTTTTAAGTAATTAGGATTTCATAATACATACCATATATTTATACCATAATTAATTTTTACCCAAAAAATCGACTATCGTAGAAAATTATGAAAAATTAACTACCGGATAATTTTGACTTACTGCTTCCAAAAATAATATTTATTATTAAAAAATAATTTTCTAAATAATTAAATTTTTACTTTTAAAATGAAAATCGAAATTTATTGAGAAATGATGGTGTTTTATTAATAATGGTTTTCAAACCCAAATAACAATTACATTTAACTTAATAAAAATTATATTATCATTTAAATTTAATAATTTTTATCTAACAGTATTGTTTTATTAAAATTTAATTTATTTTTAAAATTCATTAATTCATTAAAAAGGAATATTTTAATCTAAATTACTTATAAGAAAAATATAATTTGTGTTTTATTATATCAAAATCTAATTTTAATCAAAATAATTTATTAATTATTTATAAAGAAAAGAATATAATGATTATTATATTAAAATATAAATATAAATATTCATAATATTAGGGTCACTTTATTTGTATCCCTTGTAAAAATAGTTTTACACTTAATTAACATATTTTTCTTTTATTGTGGTAAAAAGTATCTATTATTGTTACAATTCATATTGTCCAAAAATTATGTTGAACTTATTACCTATTATTAATTAGGATGATTCAAAATATATAATATATTTTATGAAAATAAATTCATAGAGGTGGAATAATTTAATTTAATAAAAAACTTCTAAGTGCGATGGAAAATGGTTTTCTGGAAAATGAATTTTTCAATGAAAGATGAATTTACTTTAATTCTATTACTACAAATCATAATTTTATGAATTTCAATTTTTAAATATATATATATATGATATAAAAATTTTATTTAAATCATTCCTCATTAGGGATTATTTTAAATAGCTATAATAAATAAACATTATTAATTTTAAACAGTTTTTTTAAAAAATACGTTTTAAGGCTAAAAAACTAATTTTAAAATCCTGTATAAGGATGATTTAAATGTAATTAATTTGATTAAATATAACTAAAAAATAATTATTTTAATTTAATGTAAAATAAAAATAATAATGGGACTTTAAAATTACTTAATTTATCAAAATAAATGACATATTTATAAAAAATGGGTATTTTTTACTATTCACTGAAAAATAAATTTTTCCCAAAAAATACCAAAATATCACCACAAGTTAATTTTGATATGATGATATAAAAAATGAAGTTCATTTTATTAAATAAATTTTCTAAATATTCTATAAAATAATTATAACATTTTCTACAAAAATAAAAAAATGAAGAAAACATATTTTGAAGGCATTACCAAAAATTGAGTAATTATTTACTAAGAATTTATCAAGAAATTTATGTTGAGTAAGTCATATATAACACCCCGTGATTTTTCAAGAAAATTTAATATTGAATGAAGGAAACACTTTGTCTCTAAAAAAAACCACTTTGTTATAACCTATCTAGCAAACATAATTTTTTCACCTATGTGATTTGAATTAAAAAAAAGATATACACAATTGTGTTCAGTAAGATATTCAGAGTTCGATAAGACAAACATATTTTTTTGTGAATAGTAACATAACCTTATAAATAGTAATATGAATAGAAATATTAACCTTATGAATAGTAAATTAATTATTATTTTATTGTCTGAAGGTTATAAGATAATGAGATCTTAATTAATTTTTCAAGGTGATATAAAATGAATTATAGTTTTAAAATTATTATTTTTTGAATAAATTATGATTTTTTTTTAAAAAAATTAATTAAGAATATTTAGGAAAATATTTTTTAAAAATGGATTTCATTTTTGATTTCTACATGTCAATACCTGGTTAGGGTGAATTTTTGGGATTTTTTTGAAATACTCGAATTTTTTATGAATAGTAAAATACGGTAATTTACCATATATATACATTATCAGTTAAATTAACTATTCCTTGAATCATGGATGATGTAATAACACTTGTTTAAAATTCACATACACATATTACTATTCTTGGTCATAATAATCAATACTATTGGTTGTCTTTCGAAAAATAAAAAAATAATGAGTTAAATAAGGGGAAAACCCTCCTCTCCACTATAACCCCCCCCCCCCTCACTCCCTCTACTTTTCACTCCTCTAAAGTTGTGTGTATTTTATACATTTTTCTCAAATATCCTCCCAAGATCCTCCCCCAATTCCATCATCCCTTGGTCTCATAAAAAGACCAAAACCTCTCCCCTAAAGAGGCTCTCATGGAAGATTACTTCAAGAGGTAAATTCCTCTTTTCATTTCTTTTATTTCATGTTCCTCACTATTATTTTTCTTTCCTCACCTCCATTCATCCAAATGTTGTGATTTCTCCATTAAATTACATGTACTATATTGTTTTATGACAAATGAATATTTATTCATCATCTAACCTTTCCCCTTCTTTTATACTAGATATGAAAACACCATGTGAGATGTATTAATTTATCACATTCAAGGAAGACAGGTTTTCAATTTCTATTACCATATTAAATTATGGTCATGAAACCATTTTTATGTTTTAACTATACTATAATATAAGTATTATAACTTATTTAAGGTTTTTTAATCCTTTTTTACACATCATATTAATTTATAAATCAAAATGAGTTTGTTGTGATCAAGAACCGCCAATTTACCCAAACAATTGTCATTAAAGTTTTATATAATAATTCATCTTCACTCACAAATACCAAAATGAATTTTATAACAATTTAATATTATTTTTGTTCACTAATAACATATAAATTCTATTTTGGACAAACATTATCATTCTACATGCTTATCTGTACATGAATATAAGTAAACTGATCATCAAAACCAAGGAAGAAAACACTCCCAAACAATGAAATTGGATCCCTTAAACCATCCAAAGGATAGAATGAACCTAATAAGGTTATGATAAATAAATTACTTCTATATGAGGTTCCGGGATCATTAATTTATGAACCTAAATTTTATTATTCATGTCATTAAGATTAATTGAGGAACACCTTTGGACTTAAGGTAAGGGTTTTCTACCCAAACCTCCATTTTCATTCGAGTTACTCTTATTATATAATTACCTCAATTAAATTCATATTTATTCATATTTACTCTTATTATATTCTATTATAATGTTCTATATATTTTTACCAACTATAATTCTACATTCATTTATGGGGATTTATATGTTTTAAAAGGACCTTTCAAAAATTCTTCCTGAAATACAAGCCTAATTTAAGGGAATTTCTCAAATTAATACCTATTTTCAAGGGAACTCTATTATATGTTTATAGAAACCATTATATTACTAAAATCACTAATTTTATTATTAAAATAATATCTTACTTCACTTACGGTTTATACAAATATTTTTCCAAAAGAACTCTTCTTTTCAAAATAAAAGAGTATTTACCTCAAGAATTACTCGATGATTTTATAAGAGTATCTTCATGTGTTTCAACACTCTTGTTGATTATTATGTATTTTTAGGATTAATATTTAATGATAACATATAACATATTTAATTTAATGTTTTATAATTAATTTTATTTTGGATGTTTTATCTTAAAACTATTCACCAATTTAATCTGAATGGTTAGAATTTATGCTTAATGTTCAGGGAAAGTTATTTGCATTTCATATATTAGTTTCAATATGAATTTATATGTTGTTGATTTTTATCCCCATTCATATAAGTAATTCATTGAACTTAGTAAGTGTCGGGTGGGGACCTCTATAGTCCCTCGATGCATCGGTAAGTCTCATTATACAAACTATGGTCTTAGAACGAGGCCTTGATAAAGTGGATATTTATGGTCTTGGAATGAGGACTTTATGGTATGGTTACGATGTCTCACATTATGAATTCCATCATTATTAAACTGGTAATTGATAGTTCATGTGGTTATTTGACTAGTATAATACCCATAATTATATTTTATTATGGTATTATTTATTCATCTATTATTCCTTCCATATTATGTTCATGTTTATTTTTTTAAAAGAGTGAATTTTTATGTAATTCAACATGCCTAATATTTATGTTTATGATATCTTTCATATTATTTCTTACCCTTACTGAGTGTTTGAGCTCACCCATTTATTATGTTTCATTTTTCCAAGACATGAAGAGGTATATTATGAAAGGCATGCAAAAATAACCTAGGAGTTATGGATGTTTTCAAAGGAGTTTCTATGTTGTATTTATTTTCAAGTTGTAATTTTGAACTTATATATGTATCTTGTTTCCAAAACTGCTAAACTACTCAGTCCTTTGGGGTTTATATTCCTTTTTTATATTCCAATTTAGTAAAATAAGGCACCGGCTCTGGGAAACATGGGTCGGGACCTTACATAATATATATATATTTATTTATTTATTTATTTCATAAAGTAGGTAATTCTATTAATACACACAAATTTAATGGCTAGGTTATAACAATCATATTTAAATAATAATTGTTTGTTCAGATTTGGTGTTTCATATCGCATACGCTATCGAAAATAATTTTCTATTTTAATAACTTAAGGAATTATTGTTTCATAGTTTTTCTTTGTTTAATACCATTAGGAACTTTCCCCAAAACACCATTCAATAAAAAATGGAATATTTACTTTAATTAAAAATGTACACATAAACTGTTATACAAGTCAGATCCTCAAAATCTAGAGGATATTTTCACCCAACCAACATCTCCAAAAATAGGTGTTAAATAAACTAATCTAGAAGTACCAACTCAATGGTACCATCCCAATCCTATAGTCTTCTTGTGAATCCCTTGAGGACATGAATCCCCACTAGCTAGTAACATAGTAATGACTGGGGGAAAAGAAACAAGTGGTGCCTTGTTCTATTTCAAATAACTTTGAGGGAATATACCTACAATAAAACAATAAGTTCCTCAATTATTTGATTGAGGTAGATGAATAGGTTAACATGCTCCTCATCATCTCATTATATAAGTTCCCTAGAAGGGATCCCGCTAGCGGTCTCAAATTCCAACATCATACGATATCAAGTCCTCAACATGATGAGGGTTCCATCCAAAGGGACTCTACTTAGACCACCTAGACTAGATTTCATATGGTATCCTTCCAAGGGTGGTAAATAATAATCCAATAGAAGTCACAAAACCCCATTCCAACCATTGAAACCCACCAATATATGGTGGAAATTTTTAAGTACACATATATCCCTACTCGCACCTTGAAAGCCTATCAGTGTAATCTGACAGCACCCACAGTATCTCTTTAGCATATTTTAGTGGAAAAAAGAGTTTATCCCAGGCTTCCACCCCCATACCATACCCCTTACATCATATTATAGTAGTCAATTGAAGACATGAGAAGGCATATATCCTTACTCCAACAACATAACTTATATATATATCCTCATTCCAGCTGAAAATTTCACTCATCATATCTTGGACGTAATGAATGGGTTGGAATCCATCCCTTCCCACTTTCTAAAACCATCCAAGATATAATGGTAGTTGTGGTAGTGGTGAATGGGTGGGAAAAAAACCCCACACCCATAATTGGGGTATCCCATTAGTACAATGTAAAGGTTACTCGTGAGTGGATGAATACTCCCTCCCCCATTTAGGAGGGTCTTCATGACACTCCTATAATAAATAGACAATAGGATCGGGAACTTATACCCATTCCAATTGATTATTATTGGTATATCTCAATGATCATTCCCGGGTAGGAATATATACCTACTGAAAATATAGAAACCTATCATCATATATCATCATTAACATGAGAGTCTCTTCATAAAAATATCATATATGAATGTCATTATCAATGGAATGTGATCAAATCAACCAATTATGAGTATCCAAAAGGACATCTCTCCAAATGTAATCAAAAATCAAGAAGTAGTCTCAAAACCCTATTCTAATTAATGATGGTGTTATTAAGTCCATCAAACAGCTATAAATGGTGATGTAAGAACCTATTTACTTGTCAAAAATTCATGTAATAATAAACTGTAGTTGCAAAGGTCCTTTATGAAACTTCACTACTAGTAGCACTGGAGGTCCTCCCCATAATATTCACCCTAAATATCCCATTTATGGACACGCTAAGATCAACCATGAGAGCTACCTCTTGATGAGTACTATGGAAAACCTCTTTATGGCCATAAGATCAAAATGAAATAAGGTCATCCCCTTTCCAATGTACACATTGAATATCCTCTCATTGCACCAAACTCAAGATCAATTGAATATTCACAAAATAAAGAGAGAAGTTGTGATAGCTACAACACGGTAATATAAGATTACCCTAGCTCTCAGGTTTGGAGGAATTTTTATCTCAAAAAATTAACTCAAGATCTTTAAATCTAGTTTGAAGTGAAAAAATTTGATCTATAATATCCTCATACCACATGGATAATGGAATTTTTATCCCAATCACCTCCCCCATAGAGTTTATTCTTCTCTCATCTTGGAGACATGTTAGAAGCTGAGACCTTATAGTGTGCCTTAACTAGTGCCCATTCTCTGTTAGGAATAATTCATATAGTGAAGCTCTCTAGGTATTCTATTTGGTTCACCCTTCATAGTATAGCCTCAAGAGAAGACTTATAATAAAAGATGTCGTCCCAAAAAATCCATAAGTCAAAATGATCTTTCATGTGCGTAACAACTTATGGGGATCACAACTTATCATATGGTCATCCCAAAAGAAATAAAACCACCTATTATCCCAGAAGTGATATGGAAAAATAAATGTATTACACCTATGTAAATTTCATTAACACAGACCTTATCAATGCTACAGAGTGTGAAACTAATGTGAAAGAATGGGAGGGTATGTTTCTACTTGAAACCCAAGCCACACAAAAAAATTTCGTGGAAGGTGTGTTTACTATAAATCCATGGATTGAAAAAAAATAGAGACTCCCATTAATTCCTTGCTACCTCCCTCTAGATGTGCTTCATAAGAAGAAAAGGGTAAGGTTATAGCCACATCCCACCCATTATATAAAAAATTTGATCCATAGATATTTAAAAAAGATTCACTCAATATTAAGCGAAGATGAATGAGTTGAAGAGACATAATTCAGAACTACTTAGAGGAATTTTCTTTACCAGTTAAATCCTTCAATACGTTCCTAATCTTACCCTCATTTCCAACATACCTCTATATTAGGACCTTTTCAAGCTGACAAAATTTTTGATAGAACATCTACTCAATATGGGGTCAAAAAACTAGTATATTCATAACTAATGATAGTGGGATAGCAAGATTTACCCATTAGGGAAACAACCATACCAATGTCATGTCAACTATCAAAGACTATCCCATACCAGATATCAACCAAAAGTATAGGCATAGCTTCTACATTAGGTCATACCACCCAAAATAGGAAAATGACCATTTTGTGGTGGTTATTTTTGGATATGGTGGTGGTTTAAACCACTGCCATATTCTTCAGTAGTGGATTCAAAAAACCACCACTAAATTGTGTGTTGGAATACAATACACTGCGTTTTCCTTGATTTAGTGGTAGTTTATGGTAATCATACTAGTGGAAGAATTTAGCGACGGTTTATTATGGTTTTCACAGTGGTTTTCCTGGCAAAATGTTTTTTAATAGTGGTTCAAATTGTCTCTAAAAAATCATTTTAACTGGGAAAACCACTTCCAAAAACCAAGATAACCGCCGTGAAATAATAAAGGAATATGAAAACTGTGTAGCAGCAGTTTTCACCACCACTAAATTACTTTTCGTAGGAGCGGTTTTAACCGTTGTGGATAGAAAAATATCGAAATTATAGTAGCGGTTTTAACCACCGCTATAAATAATACATTTATTTTTCGGTGGCTAAAACCACGGTTAAATCCATATTTACAAAAAAAAGCATCTAATTCGGCATCCCTGGTACCAGTGCCCTAAAAAGAAACATTCTAATTTCACATGCACACACATACCACATCAAAAAGAATACCAGGAGACCAAAATTTTCATAAGAATCATAGGATAGATACTTGAATAATAGTTTTAGTGTGATTCAGGTACATAAAATTTATTCTAAGTACATAAAGTGTCACTTTTGGATATAGTGGTTTCACAATCAGGGATATCAGTTGATCTCGAGTATGTTGATGTATTTGTGTATCTGTCATAACCTAGGAATGTAATAAATAGTTGATTCTTTATTGGATTGTATAGTAATTAAAGGAGAATAATTTTGGATATCTCTCACTTAGCATTTCTAATGACCACAATTACCAAGAATGAATTCATGCTTGACTGTATAAACTAGTGTGAGGAAGTTTCCATAGTGTTGAAGAAGTGGTTGTTGTTAGCTATGATCCTAAGCATTCCTAAGGCTAATGTTGGACATGTAGTGAAATGTGATGCATCTGGTTCTGGATTAGGATATTTTATGATGTAGATGATAAATTAGTCAATTTTGGTTTCATTAGCTTTTAACCCACAAGATTAAACACTCTAATCCGGTATTTTAGTTTGTATTTGTGGTCCATGCATTGAAATAATCATGACTGAACCTCTTGGGAGAGAGATTTGTTGGGTACTTTGGAACCTAGAGTGTGTATAATATTTACTCAATGCATGGACATAATATTTATCAGATGAATTTCATAGAGTAATTTTATATTTTTGACATTGATAAGTATTATTAAATTAGAAATGGAAATGTAGTGGAAAATGCATTGGGATAAAAAATGTAGGAGATGGAAGACAGATTTCATTAGCTGAATAGAAGATCTTATCTTCACTGTAATACTATTTGGTGGCTGTAGTTGAGGGTCTAGGGGAACAAATGTGGGTATCCTTAGATATAAGGTCTTCATTGGTTAAAAAATAAAAGTCAAATTAGAATATTGTTCTTGAATGTATCATGATGTGTGATAGGTTGAAAGAATGTGAAACTATTTCAGGATTGAATTTTGATATACATGGAGTGTTTATAGTTCTTATCATGGTAATGGTCACATATTCCATGAGAGATGAGTTTATGATATCCTATAATGCTTTGAAGTGTGATGTTCACCCAGGGCCAACTATGATTTTTAATAATGAAAAGTGGATTTTCTGGTGGCCCTCCATAGTAAGAGACATTGAAGGCCTTATTTCCCATTGATTTACTTGTCCAAAAATTATCACCGAGTTTTAGTGTTCATAGTATAAGTGGGATGTTCACCCAGGGATGACCTGTTTTACCTCATAGTTTTGGTAATTATAATATAATCCTACGAGTTGATAGTTAAAGTTGTGTCTAACCTTTTATCCTCATATCGATGAGCAGTCAGGAAGGATAATCCAAACCATATAGGACATGATTCAGGATTTTATTATATATTTTATTCACCAGATGTATATTTTGGGGAGATACAAATTCTGGTAGTGTAAGACACTCAAGTGATCAACAGATATTTTTAAATTCTACTATTAATGAACTGGACAGTCCCTCTACCTTAACAGGATCAAGACACTCAAGTGTTCAACAGATATTTGTAAATTCTTATCAAAACTATTTTGAATAAGATGAAAGCATGAGTGGGAGTGATCACTTGACAACTATAAAATATGATAATAGAATACTATAAATTTTGAAGAAATAAGGGTTATCCACTAAAAACAAGTTGATGGGAGTTACAAAACTGGATATTCCCAAGAAAATAAATAAGAAGGTTTGTCATTCGTCCTTAGGTAACAAACATAATAATTTTAGGAAAACTGATTCATAAGAAATGATTCATGATGATAAATAATCAACATATATGGTGCATACCACACTATAGAAATCAATACATAAAAGGAAACATCAAAAATCAATAAAATATATAAAAGGAAACATGAGAAATCAAGAAAATATTAGGTCATGAAAATGTTTGGTGGAAACTATGTGCCACACATGATACATATACAAACTGATAGCTACCATATTAGTCCAAAATATCAACAATACAACTAATCATGGTCAGATGATGAACACAGCTCATCACCTTCTCCACCTCCATCTTTACTTCTAGCTACCACCTATAAGAACACTATATTGAAAATTAAATACTATTGTATATTTATATTTAAACTTAAACCCATTAAAAGTTTGAAAAATAAATTATATTGAATTTTTGTGATTTACCTGCTCACCACCAGTTGATGCAATACCACTGGGGGCATATCTGGTCATCTTCTAATATAAATCAATCAACTCTTTCTGCAAAGCGGATATCTGAGCCCCCTGGTCTTGAACTGTATTTCGTAGAGAAACAATCTCTCTCTAAGTATCTTAGGGTATGGACTAACTACAACCAAGAATTGATATAGCTGAAATCCCCGGTGTCATACTAAAGACCTCAGATGGTATGGGTCTCGAACCCATCCCATGCACTCTACTAAGATTTTCCTTCCCAAGGACTTTAGCAACTCGGTCATCTTTTGAGACTAAGTAGGACTGCACAGGATTGGCATCCCACTGTTATTTAATTTTAACCTATAAATAAAATAGTAGTAATATTACAAGAAATATATATTAACATAGTAACAACTTATAATAAGTTATCATAACGAAAAATGAGTTCACACCCCAACTTCTTTGGAAGGCGCATTAACAAAACTTCTATCATATTTTTGGTGAACATTCAACCACACTTCTGTTCGGGATTCTTCATGCCCTAAACTTTGTGACTGTATTAAAAAAACATAAATCAACACTTTAATATATTAAAAAAATAATATTATCTTATAAATATTTAAACTAATGAAAATATTACCAGAGAAGATTGGATTCTAG
The DNA here is from genome assembly GCA_963277665.1 of Viscum album. NCBI lineage: Eukaryota > Viridiplantae > Streptophyta > Magnoliopsida > Santalales > Viscaceae > Viscum > Viscum album. The sequence goes on from OY728145.1 coordinate 1,900,940,019, forward strand.
AAAAACTCTTTGACCCCGCAGTGTGAGGGATGAGTTTCTTAGCTCGTCTTGATTCGTTATTTCTTGAAAGATCCTTAAAAAAATAAAATAAAATTTAATAGTAATGTATTAAAGGTCATCTCCTCTTAATATACATGTATAAATGTAAAGTGATATTAATATAGTAATATATATTTAAATATCATCTGCTTCTCATCGCGATGTCTGTCAACAAAAACATTTCATTGCTCTTTGGGTACCCCATAGAGTAGCTTGTCATACATCTGTTAGGAAGTCAACGAAGTATCATTGACATTTCCCAACAATCTCCATTTAAATTCTTCCCATTTTTTTCCAAGATTTTTCAATTTCCACTTTCGTGCTATCACATCAGCAACCGTAAAGTGGGAAAACATCTATACACAGAAATTCATTTTGAAAATATTAATAACATGACATTCAATTACACCATGATTTATTAAAATTAAATTCATTTAGGAATCAAAAACTTCATTTTTCCAACATGTAGGCATATTCCTCCAATCATTATATGAAATAGGAATGGAAACAAGCTCTACGGATAACTGGCCTAAACTTTGGCCAAGTAATCCTACGGCGTCATCTGTAGGGACCCCATATAAATCAAATGGGAAAACTATCTACTCTCCAATCAGATTCCATACATCTAAACATTTTATATTTTTTACCACACATTCATTGTTTCCATCTTTAATGAACAAACATTTAGTATAAAAAAAGTGCAATAAATTTATTCATATTAAAATTTGTACCTATAACATTTAACCTCTAGTATCCCCGCAAAGAACTAAAAGTGGTGCACCACTCCCCCACTATTTAGGATCCTGAAGGAGGAGGAGTAGAATGAGCTACTGAAGGGATTCTCATAGAGGGTTTTATAGATAGTGAAGGGGGATATAGTGTAGGGGGACAAGCGGATGGTGGCACAGATTCTGTAGGGAGGGAGACAGATGGATATTCATTTTTCATAGTGGTCGATGAAACAATATATCGCTTCCCCCTTGGCATTCCAATCATTTAATCAAATAAAATTAAATTCAAAACATATATTTCAAAAAAATTATGCAAAAAAATTAAAAATGATAATAGATGCACAGTACTAACAAACAAAATATACATAACAATGATAATGAATGGTTGCACAAATGAAATAAGTAGTTTCTAAATGAATGCATAATTGTACATACAATCATTTTCTATTTCAATCATTTTGGTTTCCTAGTCAATTACTTCATCCACTTCATTCATCCTTGCTAGAATAATGATTTCAATATCATGATGGAAAAATAATTCTGATTCTAGTTGTTTATAAGATTCAATGTTATAGGTCAAATCTTCCACTTCATCACCCATATCATATAAGTCTCTTTGTTTTATGTGAACAAATACACTCCACCCTTCATCCACAATATCATTCACAAAAAATACCAATTTTTTCTTGGAATGATAACATATATTGATCATGCAGTTCACGATCACCAAAATCCACCAAGTGAAAGAAGTTCACATAAGTAAATTGCAAGGAATCTCTTTTAACAACTCTGATAATATCTACCCAATTTCATTTTAATAAAACAACTAAAAAATTACCACGGTAGTTTAATTTAATAATATCATTCCGATTTACATAGTATCCCGCATCAGAAAATGTAAATATACCACTATTCTATGTTTTCAAACCCTCTTATTGATCGATTATAAGAAATCTAATGTCATTCATGTGGTAAGCGTCGAACTTTCTAACTTGATTTAGTGGATGTCGAGCAAGAAACTTCAAATATCGAGTATCAGTATTCATGATCTAAAAAAGGAAATATACTTTATTATAATTACAAAATATACTTTATTATATGTATCAGTATTCATATTTATGAACTTACAAATCGTTCAAACCATTCTACAAGATCTTTATTAACAGCTTTTGTTATATATTTATCATTTCATGTTTGGACTCTCATTTGTCTCTTTGTTTGTATCCTAAACTCTTCAATAAATGGATCTACAATTTCACTATTTAGTAGCACATATCTATGTGCATATAATAATTCCATTTCTATCAGTGTAACAGTTGAGGTCCTCCCAACTGTTCGGCCAATAGTAGGAAATATTTTTGACTTTACATGTATTTGAGATTGAGTTAATGTGTTGTTAACATATACAACTCAATTAAATCTTGTCTCAATATCATCCAAGTGTCTATAAAAAAAGGTAAGATGCTTCTTTTCCAAATAGCCTTCAGCAATAAAGCCTTCTAGTTAAGCTTTATTTCTCACGTATGATTTCAAATGCCCAAGATATCTGTGAAATAAAATAAAACAACATAATTATTCATTTAATTATGTCCCAAAAATTGTTTACTTAACTAAAAAATATATAAATAAAGTACATATCAATTGGATACATCAATAGATAATGAATGGGGCCTCCTAATTTAGCTTCCTCAACTAAATGCACAGTTAAATGCATCATGACAGTAAAAAACGATGGAGGAAAGATCATATCCATTGCACAAAGTTTAAATAAAAACCTCTCCTAAAGTTTGTCAAGATCAAATTTATGTAGATATTTCTCACATATTTGTCTGAAAAATGTGCAGAATTGGAGTACAGAAGTAGTGAATTTTTCAAGTAATAATGTACACAAATCCAATGGTAGTAACTACTGTAACAAAATATGTGAATCGTGATTTTTCAATCCATGTAACTTACAATTCATTAAGTCAACACACCTTGAGATGTTACTTGAATATCCATCATATACTTTCACATGATTTAAAATTATAATGAATATATCTTTATCTCTATATTTCAATGCAAAAATTGTCAGAGCATACTTTTCATTCTCATCTGGTCAGAGATCATGTTTTATGTACATTACTTGTAAGTATTTCTGATAATTGATATGATCCTTTGACTTTCCATGCTCATTAAGAAATGTAAAGATAAAATTTTTATATAAATTCTTCTCAATATAAAGCACATAAATAATATTCCACAAAATATTAAATTCCCAATATGGAGATTTGAAGAATATACTTTTTTTCTTTCATTATTGTATTCTGATTTAAATTGATGATGCACTTCAACTCATTTCCTACTATCATTCAAATGATGAACCTTCCCAAATTATGTTTCAACATTTACAAGTTGTTTCAATATTTTATAACTTGTTAACAACTTTAGAGGTGTCCAACGATCAATGAAATCATTGAATTTTGATCTGTTCAGCCAAAATCTATGAGATGCATCGAGAAATATTTGATGGAACAAGAAGCACCATTTTCTACTATGAGGTAGCCATTTGGGATCAAAATAAAAGTTACAAATAGGACAAGTCAAACCCATGTAAGTGTTCCAACCAGATAAATTCCCAAGCCTCAGAGAGTCACTAATGGTCCATATTAAAGCATCATGCATTTTGAACATTGTTTTAGAAGAATCATCAAATATCTCAACATTGTTGCTCCATAACTCCTATAATTATTCAATTAAAGTCTTCAAGTATATATCAATATCATTTATAAGCATTTTTTTCAGGAATAATCATTGAAATGATAAAATACATTTATTACATACACATCCATGAGGACAGATTGTAAGGGATCAAAACAACTGGCCAAATACTATAACTAGTACTCAAAGTCCCAAATGGGTTGAATCCATCGGTAGCCAATCCCAATGGAACATTCCTAAGATTAGATGAGAAATATGGATGTAATTAATCAAATGTCTTCCACAGTTGTGAATCTCATGGATGTCACATTAACACATCATTGTTATTATCTACAGAATGCCACTTCATTGTTCGGTGATTTTCGATGACATTAATAATCTTTGCAATCGAGTCTTTAATGGAAAGTAACGAAAAACCTTTGTAGGTGTGTTACTTTTCTTCTTCTTCATATTAGTATGATTATTCAGACTTCCAACATCACCCATTGACTTCCATCTATAAAAAGAACATTTTTTACAATCTTGCCTACTTGAATACTCTCTCCAATAAAGCATACAATCATTGGTACATGCATGTATTTTTGTATAATTCAAACCAATCCTGATAAAAACTTTTTTAATATTATAAAAATACTCAGGGATGTTTTATTTGGGAAATACATCATGAAAAAATTCCAATATCATGGACATTTCCTTATTTGTAATTCCACATAGACATTTGATATGGTACAACTTCAGAAGAAAATAAAGTTTTGAATATTTCAAACATCCACTATACAAATCTTGATTTCCATCATCAACTAAATCATGAAATGTATTTTCCTCAGTGAATTTTTCTCTTACATTAGTCTCCACATAATCAAGAGGAGGATCCAATGATATGTTACAATCTTGATCTGGTTGTCTTATAGTCTCAAAAACATCACTTGTTATGTTTCTATTTGTAGCACCCTCATCTGGTCATTTTTATATGTTTGGATGTTGATGGTGGTGTCTTGCAGTGCCTAATGAATCATTTATAAGTTTTTTCATTTCGTTTTCCATTTTCTAAGAAGTTGGGACCTTATTCTATGGATTGAAATAATTGTTCAACCTTTCTGTAATGTTCGATTCTCCATGCCAAATCCAACACAAATATTGACTAGGGAATTTCTTCAATATTAAATGTTCATAAACTTCATCTCTCTTCAACCTTATTCTAAATTTACATTTAGGACATGGAAATCTTATTCTCACTTCAACGGATCAATTGAAAATTAAAAAATCTAAAAAATCCTCCAAACCCTTAACATATTGAGGTGTGTTCCTTGGTGATGTGATCTAGCTTTTATCCATGTATATCACAATGTGACTACACAATATTTTAAAAAAATTAAAACACATAACTATTACTAAATAGAGAAATAGATTCATATATACTAGTTGAAAAAATATATAAATATTTTAAATAAGTTTTTCTTATATAAATACATATGGTAAATAATGAACCCACCCACCACAAAACCAAAGCATTAAAATCAAAAAGATCAATAAAAAAAGAGGAGAAAAAACATCCTATCCTTATAGTTTTTTGTATTTCGTGCTACACCAAAACATATGGACAAATTGATGATTTCATAACTTTGATATTACTAATTTAAGGTCTTGATAAATCGTATAATAATTGAATATAAGTTAGGAATATGAAATGGAAATAAACTCTTACCTTAAACATGACTCACTACTTTAGAAAATACATGGGGAACCAAGATGTAGAACATGCCAAGAATCATCAGGTGAAAGGAGTAATGGCTAGGGTTGATGAATTCAAGTCTTATAGAAAGTGGTAGAACCTATTAAATATACCTTTTCAATTTCCATTTAATTTTGTTTCAATTACAGAAAGTGGGAGAACCAATTAAATCCATAGTCTTTTAGAATTCATATAAAATATTCAATCCCCAAAAAATAGACAATAGGGTAGTATTAAATATTGTGTATATTAATAATTTTTGGCTACTTTGTATGTTATTGGTGGCCTCGAATTAGGATTCAAATAGTTGGGTATGGTTTGGGGATGAGAATTTTAGAACATGCGGGGTATCATTGTGAATTGTTATGGGTAGCAACATGTTGTGACCATACGTGTAATTAACTTTTTCTGATCTGGGGTGGATCATGGAACATCAATGGGGGTTGAAACATAATGTGGACCTCTTTCATAAAGAAATTATAGTTGTCCTTGTGATTTTTCCTTTTAGTATCTCAGTAGATAGATAAGTATAACCTAAAATCGGGACAATTACATGTTTGGGATGATCTTCATATATGATTCGTGTAAATATTTTTTCTAATCACTATGATTAAAAAAAATCATATGTCCTATCTAACAGGAATCTATAGAGACTCTCTATAAGTATTTAGAGATGTTAAAAAAAGATGTGTACGAGTTACCCTCATCAAATTCTTGAAGTAGTACCATTTCATTGTGTTATTATAAAAATACCAACAAAAAATGATAGAAAACTTCTAGATTCATCATAAGTAGGATCATTGATAGGAAAATCACACATAGATTCCAAAGGGTTTATTGAAAAGATTAATCAAAACTAATAACAATTTGTCACCATAGCTGCTCTCATAAGATGAATTCATGAGGTAACAACTTTTGATTAATCATATTTACTTGAAACTAAACTTGATAAGTTAAACATTGTGGTGATATAGATGGATCTTAATCAAGTTCTTGAACATAAAACACATGAGTTATACATTTTATGATCATATTTTATCCATTTCACTAACCATTTTCTTGATGTTTAGGGCATGGAAAGTTGTACAGTAACCTTTCATCCAAGGAAAATATAAAAAAACTAGGAATCTAGAGAACCTAACCATGTCTATTATGGATTTTGAAATCATCATATCTAAGATAGACCCACCCTATCAAAATCAATACTCAAACCAACCCCCATTCCAATAACAAAACCAATAGTTGCAACACACACCACCCTTCTGAAAACACCATAAATATCCTTATAACCAAGACAACCAAAAACACTCTCTCCTACAAAATAAAACATACCACCATTCATCCTCTAGTGAAAAAAAAATATGATTCATCCAAAAAAAAATACATAGATGGAATTGAATTGAAATAGATAATAAAAATGTTGAAAGAAATGTCCAAAACCCCATGAAAACTTCTAATAAAAATAGTTTCTACACCCTACGAGGCGCGCTAAGGGTCAGTGAGAAGCATAGATCGGTGGAAAGGGTCATTAGGAAGCATCAATCGGTAGAAAGGGTTGGGACCTATAGTGGAGAGGTGAGTGAGGTATTTGGGGGGTCGGCGGCGATGGGCGGTGAGCCGCGCTGAGGGGCTGCGAGGTGCACTGAGGGGCGGTGAGGTGGTGAGACGCACTAAGGTGAGGAGAGATAGGGCTTTAGGGGTTATGGGGGGGTCTCACCGGTGTTGGGGGGAGAAATTTTGGGACTATAAAAAATATTTTAGCAGTGGTTTTTAATAAACTACTGCTAAATCATTTATAAAAAAAATTAGCAGTTGTTTAGTAAACTGCCACTAATAAACCACCGCGAAAGGCTATTTATGTTGTGGTTCCAGCCATTTCCCCTATTCAAGTTCTAGTTCAACCAACCATCCTTCAAAATTTATCTGACACTATTTATTCATTGGGAGCTTGATTGGATTCGATATAAAGATGAAGTGCACTGATACAACTATAAAGGAAACCATAACCCAAATGGTTAGATGTTAATATTCTATCACTCATCTTTGTAAACCCTATGTTTCTAACATTTTATGGTATAAGATATTTAGAATAGTATTTAATGAAATTTTTATCCAACTATGGTCCCAAGGTGGGGACCCTTGAACAGTAAAAAGTGGCTAAACTATGAATCCTTATACAAACCATGGAATGGGAAACCGTTTTTTGATACATCAATTTACAAGTCCAGTCGATCAAAGGATTGGAAGATCTCCATCAGATGTTTCTCTAATAATTTATCTCAACACTACAGAATATTGTGATATAATCCTTTCAAATGGTAAATAGTGAGAAAATTATAGGGTCTTATCTTTCATCAATAGGTGGAAGGGTTTGACTTAATATATGATCTTACAGCATCCCCAAGAATATTTTTTGGACCTCTATATAGATAACTTCCAAGATAATTTGTAGACACCACTCATCCATGTGAAAAACATAGGTAGGTTTGGGAACTTTTATCCATCACCAAAAGATTAGAAGAATCCATTCTTATAAACAAATTCAAGTCATTTTTTATCCTTGTGGCTTAAGAAATGAGAATAGTTAAAGCATAAAATGTGACCATAACTCTGAATCTAGCTCATATGCTAACTCCAGCTCAAAATACTGCACCCCATTATATGGAACCTCCTCTTAGAGAATACAAAAATAAAATCCGCATCAGGATGAGAATATGGAACACAGAAGAAATCAATTTTAGGAATGAAAGAATAAGGTTTATTCATTTTGAGATGAAAAAGTTCTAGAACACTTTATAAAATCCATGGAAAACAACTTTTTATAACTACTAGAGCCAAGGAAAACAGATCAGGTTGGCCTTGATGATCACTCAAACTATTCCCCCTTTCATTGAATGTTGGTTCATATTATTCACGATTTCTTTATCTTTAATTATATTCTATAAAAGTTGGTTGATTTTGAGTAGGTAAAATTGGTCATGCTGCTTGCACAAGTTTATTGTGTTTCTATTACCATTCTAGAGGATGAAGGTGAATGGGAAGTGGATCTAAGTAAGGGCATAAAGATTATCAATAATTGGATGATTATAAATATGATCGATTTGGAATCATTCCATCTTCAGAGAATAGTTTAACTAACCAACCATACACCCAGTATCCTCTACCATAGTGTGACCAACTTTATCAGCACCACAAGCTGCTAAGATTAGATTTTACAAGAAATAGTGTAATAGGAGGAATAAAAATTAGTAATAGGAGGATGAGCTAGTACATATTCAAAATTCCATATTTAACTTCTCAGATATCATGCCCCCAATCTCAATGGGATAAGAACCGCCCTGTCAAATATAGTTCTTATCAGATGAATTGTTTATCTTCGACTCCATTAACATCATTATTCTAATAGAACCCTTCTTTAATTATGACTGTGGATATGAATTTGAATCCCTCGGACATAATATAGGGACCATAATTAGTGGCTACAATAGCCTTGGTGACGGGGGAAGGCACAGTTGTGTTCGGACCCAATATTCTAACCACATCCTTACTAAAGTTGGTTATATTACTGAAACTCATGGAAGATCCCTTCAACAAGAATATAAAGAGTTGAAAAATTCACTTATATTCATTAACAGTCTTTCAGGAATGATTATTTTATAATATCGTCTTGAAGGAGTGTAAAAGTCTCAACAGCCCAGATGGGTGGGCAGGCCAGGTCTGTCTAATAAAACAGTAACAAAAATTACCTTAATGTCATTTCAACTACTATCCTGTTTATTTCAAGTGTTTTATCCCATAAATTTCCAATTAGGTTTTATCCATCCAAGGAAAAATATGAAAATATAGATTATAAATATGATGGTTTGAAAATATTATCATTGGTGTTATCCAGACATACTATTTAGGATGCTCTCAATTTATCAAAAATATTTGGAAAACTTTCATAGAGGCTTTTCTAAGCCCTCAATATTTTGAAGTTGAGGTTACAGTTTCTGAATTATATCATGTAGTTATAGATCCTATGTAATTCCACATGATTATATCTTTTATAGAGAAGTAAAATGATGTTGTTACATAGGGGAATATTAGACTAAAGTATATAACTAGAAGGCTAGAAGATATTGACATTTAATAGGCCTTTAATGATAACATATTTTAGGTCAATCTCATTCCAATACAATAAGTTTTTCAATTTGGTTACAATGAATCCAATTTGTCCCCATTGACCACGAAACTCTAGGTTTATGACAAGATCAAACAAAATACTCTTTTCCAAATCAATAATAGGACTTAATTTGGGGACCTTGTATCTAAATCTGAATTCCTTATCATTCAGAAAGATACTTCTTTTAACATCCTTCTTGGAAGGAATTGGATTAATTAACATGTGATGATCCCTTCATCATACCCTTAATGTCTCAAATACTGTATTAATAGGCAGATCATAACATTTCATAGTGTTATAGATCTATTTCATTCTTCTGAATCTCAATATATAGATATAGTATTTTATCAGTGGGAAGGGAGACAACCCATGAATGATGATATTTCCTAGGTTACTACCCTAAAAATATGAAAATGACCTTGTATAACCCCTTTAGATATATCAGTGATGAATATGTATTTCCCATTAACAAAATCAAAAGTGGATGTTTAGGTTTGGGTGGAAGTGAATCCACTCTAATAATATCATTTTCCATAACTATACTAAAAACATTGGAGAAACCTATGGATTGCATAACAAAGATGATAAACAAAGTGAAAATACCAATTTTTTCCTCCACAGAGATTCAGGATCCCTCTACATCATCAGTTGAGTCAGAATAAGTTTTTTGTACCATAGATGGGTAATGATAATTCCCCAAACTCATCTTCTTGAAAATGGAATTTTCATTATTCTCCTAGATTAGAATATACCCCTTCCTAACCCATTTCCTTTGGGATTGGAATATATGATGAATATGAAGGAAAGGAGGAAGACCTCAAAGATTCCCCTTCATAATTTGAGGAAGTTTTTTCTTCCACCATAAACAAACTTTGGGAAACAAATATGGGTACGAAAGAGGATCCATGACCTACACATATTAATGGAGCTATGCTTGTCAAATAGAAAGATCTATATACTTATTTCATAATGTATTATCAACATTTTTTTAAATACAACTACACATAAATTCTATTACTTAATCATGATGTGTCCACCCACCACATGGGGTTTTCATATTATCATGGTGGTTATAAACAAGCAACCATGAGGGGAAATCCAACCAATACTACCAAAGTCGAAGACAAAGGTGACAAACTCATCAAGTACAACTTAATTCTGGTATTTTAGTAACTAAAATCATATAATATATTATCCCATTCAAGAATAATATTTGATATATTATATTATGCATTGAATTTAGAGATCTCAACTAATATTGTCCAAATAAAGACTTCCCAGTTCCGATTACAGAATTTCTAATCAATATTACAAACTAATATCAAGCTCTCTTCTTTATGGATGAATCTTTAGGATACAACTAGATCTAAATGGCTCATAAGGATAGATAATTAACTAACTTCAGGGAACCCTAATGGGTATACTATAACTGAGTAGTTCCCTTTGGTTTAAAAAATGTTGTCACTACATACCAATGTGTCATGCATTGTAACATCAACCCATTCTTAGGAAATTCTATCAAGTCCTATTTCAATTATTTTGTGGTGAAATATATGAAATTTTATGATCATCTTATTGGCATATAGATCATTTTCAACAAGTTGTGGTATCATGGTCAGAAAATTAACCCATTAGAGTGTGATTTTGGTACCTTAAGGAGGTTTCTTGTCTTTGTGGTATTCCATTAAGGCATCGAAGTTGATCCTGAGAAAACAAATGTTATCCTTAAAATGTAACCTCTAAAAACATCAAGGTGTTAAGAGGGATACAAGTAAATCACACCTACATTTGATGCTTTATATAAAATCTTTTAGTAATTCACTTTCCCTTTACCAACTTGATGAAAAAGGGGGTCACTTATTAATGGAATGATGACTTACAAGAATCAGTTCATAGTCTCAAGAAACATATCTTCAGTATACCAATGTTAATGCAACATGTCAAAGGAAAGACACTCATTTTATATGTGACATATTTAAATCAATCACTGTGTACTTTCCTCACCCCAAATAGGGACACGAATAATGAAAATTGCCAATATTATCTCAGTTGGATCATGATCGATATTGAGACTCATTATTCAGATATCGAGAATAACTATTTGGAATTAATAATTTCAATTAAAAAAATGAGTCACTACCTACATAATCATGAAGTCCATTTGGTCTCTCAAAATAAACAACTCAAATACATCCTCAAAATTCTTATGTTTACTAGATGTTTTTCATGATGGGTAGTCATATTGCAGCAGTTTGACATTCATATCATACCGCATAATGCGATAAAGGGGTGAGATTTAGAATATTTTCTCTTATAGAATCCCTCTTCATAAGAAATATCATTGAATACCAAATTATATGATAAATACATCTTATATTTTCATAAAAAAACCCATACATGAGAGATGTATTTTGATGGTGCAACCAAAAGACAAACTGAAAAGAGAATGAAATACCCCAAGCCAAATAATTTTGGGTTCAGATTCATTCTTATATATACAAAAAATATAGTTTCTAGTATTCATTTCTATTGTATAAGGGTTTTACTAATAATGAGGTAGAATAGTAGGCCTTCATTGTAGGCTTATAACTAGAACTAAATATGCTAGTGAACCACTTAAAATTCAATGGTGATTCAAATATTTTAATCAAGCAGACCGATGGTGATTATTCCATCAGAAAATAGGATCTGAACCCACTTCTTAACTATTTCTCAGGTTTGATGTTAAAATTATCTTTAGAGACAACATTAACTCGCATCCCATGTTCACATAATATTGAGGTAGATGCATTGAAAAATACAGCTACAAATTTTGTAAATATCGACTAGGATGAAATAGTCATCATTACTATGAACCATAGAATAGAATCATCATTTTTTCATGATATCATGGATGAGATCGATGACGTAAATTCTATCCCAAAACTAGAAGCTCCAAGAATTTTGTAAATGTCAACCATAATGAAATATCTTTGAAACAGGGTTCACCCTATCAGATAGAGAGATAAAAGAGAAAATCTGATGATAGGAATTCAACTACACCCTTTATGAAAACATAAATCCTCATAAGATCCTCTATAAATGGATATTTGATGGGGTCCTATAGGGTTTATTAATAGAGAAAAAATTGTTTCTATCATGAAAGAAGTACATAATGGATCTTCTTCCACCCATCAGTCGGTCACCAATCAATCTCACCAAATCAAGAGGCATGGGTATCATTGGTCTTTAATGATAACAGATTTCACATAATTTACTAAAAAGTGGAATTCATGTCAATTTCATGTTGTAATGACTCTAATTTCCCATGAATTATTTTTTGATATTTTATTTCTTATTTTTGGATCTAGACCTGGATATGGTGTGAGATCCCAAGGCCCAGTGTGCCCTAAATTAATTTTGGAAATTTATTAAATATATTAAATGCACACACATGTAGTTTTCATGAAAAATTAAAATAAATTCTAAACTAAGGATCATATTTAAAATATGATTCCTCAATTGATTTTAGAGCATGGGATTTACCCTATGTGCGATATAATCTTTGTTGATGTTGAATATTTTTTAAAAAGTTGTCATAGGTGTAAAGTAACAAATTAATTATTTAAATTAATTTATTCTATTATAATAGCACAATGACATAATATTTTCTATAAATTTATGGATATGGTAAAATCATAGGTTTATCCACATAACCTAATAGATTTAGAGGATCCATTGGAGGATATTGTTATTCATGAGCAACAATAGATAAGATGGGGTTCAAGGATTGGTGTGCCAACGGAATGTCTGAATCCCGCCAATAGTAACAATGTAGATTATTCTTCATCAATGATCAATACAAATTGATGTAGAAGATTTGTTTTACTTGTATTTATTCTCATTTTTTTATTCCTATTATGAAAATGAATCAATAGACCAATGGATTGATTTACGGGTCTTGTGTATGGCAGGGATGGGTTAGATTTATCTGGGAATTCAGAATTGCTTTGTGATTATTTTATTTTATCTATGTTTATCATTCTGATGGAAATAAATCAAGGAAAAAACATCGAATGAGGTTTTTTCCTCATGTTTGTGGTTGTGAATTTCTTCCCCCATTTCTCCATTCACCGCTGTAAAATATATTAGCTCTCGATTCAAAAAATACAGGATAAACTATCATTACACACCCATTTATTAGCACAATAGATTGTTATCACATATATGGTTTTAGATCGATGATGGGATCAAGAAAACATGATGGTGAAAATAGATCAGGACCATATCTGGCATACATTTGTGTGGATCTTGTACATATGGTGACAATGAACCTCAAAGGAAATTCTCAAGTGACTGAGATGGTCAGAAACCAGATTTCCAATGATGAATGGTTCTATATAACTCAGATTGATAACATCCGATGTTATTTATTGCTAGATTAAAAACTGTAGGAGTGGGTGATAATGCATGAAATGGATTTGTGGGTTTTGAAAAATTCCACATAAATTAGGGAGTAATCTGAGATTACATGATGTGTGGGACCCCTAGTGTAGCTCTAGGGTTTTCGTGAGAAGTTAAGTATCACAAAACATGTTACCTTTAACACATGACATGTGTCTCATTCATGGAACATAGTTTTGTGCCTGGAGAGGTACATGGGCATGGACATAGATCACTATACATAAACACCACCATCCGTACATACACAAATCCAACTATACTCAAACACAGCCAGGAGTACAAGGTCTTGGACACACCATTTACTCTAAAATGGACACGAACATAGACACGGGAATGGTTCATGAAACATGGGTAAGACCTAGTGCCAAAGGGACAGGTTTTGTACCACTACTATGCACCATGTACCTCTTTTAAGAAGGAATAGGTCCTCTTAAATCTTCATCTTGGATAAATTTCATTAGGTTGTATACCCTCGACCCATTTCCTAGGGGTTAGTATGGAATTACATAGAACACTTAGGATAGTTATCCCTTTAGTGATACTTCTTAGATAGAGTTATTGGAATCATTCTGTGAGGCCTAGAGTGAGATCCTCTATCATCATCTTTCCCTAGGTAGAGTTCTTGGTATTGACGTGACCAATACTACATGGGCGTATATCCTCTACATAGTGTGTTATTATAGATTGAGTTGTTGTTATACCCCCATGGACTTGGGTGTGATCCTTATCCATATATCATTCTCTTTATACTTTTAGTGTGTACTTATTATAGTGAGATCCAACAAGTATGAAACCTTGGATGAATTCCATCAGTGATACGTGACTCATGGAGTTTGTTCTCTTGGATGAGTGTTATGTGGAACCTTCAAGAATGTTTCCTAGAATGGAATTAAATTTGTGAATTTACTATATTTTTTGGGCATATGTAGATACTATTGTTATATGTATTGTAGATAGATATATGTGATGATATGACTATTATAATTGTGGAAATATGCTTAGTGATTTTGGGTTTTCCTACTAGGTATTGTTATAATCACCCCTATATGGGATTTTCCCACATTTTCTATGTCTTATCCAGACAATCGAACTTTTAACGGAGTCCTAGAGGGATTGGGACTAGAAAAAACATAGTGAGACAGATTGACCAAGGTGCATTCTTTAAATTACCTTAAGAGTATTCCACTTCTATACTTTTAGGTTGGAATTATTTTCAGACTCATTATAGAGGGATTATATTTGTCACTTTTTTCTTTTGAGTGCTTTTTTTATAATATGATGGTGGGATTTAGATGTATACATTAATAGTTTATCAATTGTTTTAAATTTCCAAATTGTATGGGATTGGAGATGTGTGTGTGTGCATGTTCTTTAGGCTAAGGTCTCTATGTGAGTGACATGCCTATTTGGAACTAGTGGTCAGCCCCTTGCCTATTGGAGGTGGGATTGGGGAAGTCATGACATGGACCCCATTGGGATGGGTCATGATAGATTGGTATTAGAGGTAGTCATTTCTACCTGATTACTAAATTCTATGATATTGGTTTTGGGAAACAGTGCTAAGTGTTTTGAGTTTGGGTTTCAGGCCAAGGATTCCAGTGTTGGTGTAGAGGCCGATGTATCGATACACCAGGACTCTAATAACCTTATTTTAGACTTGTACAAGTAAAAATTGGTTTTAGAGTAAAAATTGGCACATAAATAAAATAGGGATGGGTTTTTTCTTCAAGTCCTTCTTTCCTCAACTCTCCAAATATACTCACTGACCATAGTACATCATGTTTATTTTAGGATGCTTCCACGACATCTACAAACTAGGATTTAGCATTATAATCACAAGGATGATCTCCTCAGTGATGAGGATTTAATAAATAGACATGTTCTAGATGTGTTACCTCTAGGTGGTGCACTATTTGTACCACCACCTATCGAGAAATATATGGTACACACAGTACTAAAAGATGAGGTGTGTAGGCTAAGCTCACTTCTTGATTTTCAGTGATAGTGACCCCTCAGATTCTGAGGAAATCCTAAACCAAAAGAGACTTAGGACTATCTTGAGGTGGTGATGTGATATTTTAATCTTTTTAAGACACTATAATATCATATGGTGGTCCTAGAAGTGAGCCTTTTTCTTGGAACAGTAGGACGATGTTGGCGTTTAATTCTAGGAAGGTCTGAGTTTGAGATCCTTTTTAGAGAGGATTTATCACCATATATGATGAGGGTTTTATGCATCTATGAACTTATATAGTTTCAATAGGGTTGTAAAATAGTGGATGAGTATTAATCTATTCTCACCAACCTCTCTAGGTACTTTATGGATATGGATTATTATCAGTTATTTTAGGCTCAGGCATTCAAGTGAGGTCTATGAAGAGACATCTGAGCTAGTGTGATACCTTTCAGAATTCCAATTTCTATATATTCTGGGGTAAAAGAGTGATATTTTATGGTTGAGAGTTTCCCTGCTAATTAAACACAAACAGTTTTTGTCAGCAGTGGGAATCTAGGATCAAAGACTTTGGATACAAGGAGACAACGTCAATCTTATGGACTTGGATGTGCGAGGAATTTTAAGAGGTGATCTTACGATATAATTTCTATGGTTTAGGTCTCATATTATGGGTATAATCATCCCAATAAGAGTTTTTACTACTCATGTGATGTTAGGGAACATCTTTCATGATATTTTATGACCCACCATATGGGTGATTGGGAGACAGTGGATGTGATTCTAAGAAGAGGCCATGGTAGGAGCAGAAAGTTTTGTAGGGAAAAAGATGTGGTAGAGTAGCTGTGAGAGAATATGGAGGTGGTATATGTTTTGAATTTTTACAATTATCGCCCCCAAGAAGTCCATGCTGGTCTTATAAAGCTGGAGGACATGGGAAAGGGAAGTTGTTGGTGGTTGAGTATTATGACTCGGAGGCTCCAAGGATGATACAAGGTATGATATTTTTCTTTTCTACCTTAGTTTTCATATTGATAGACATAGGTTCTAGTCATTCTTTTATTTCCACATATCTTTTTTGAGACTTAAAGAATTCAGTTGAGCCTTTGGCTTAACTCTTGGGTTTGGAGACTCCTATAGGAAGTGACTCAGCAATAACACACTTCTTCCAATATTGTGACCTAACTCTTAGAGGTAATAATTTCTATTGGGATAAATTTTTAGTAGTGATTAGGACTTATGACATCAATATAGGTAGTTTATGATAGAATCATGCATATAATGGTGTATTTGATTACTCATTAGTTGGCTAGTGTGACCCTTTGTGCAGTAGATGCTTTGAGTTTTTATTACCCTATAGTAGTGGTGGAGGAATTTATAGGATTACCTCCCCACCAAGAGATAAAATTCTACATTGATATACACCCTAGGATGATATTTATATCTACAACAACATATTGTATGGCTCCCATAGAGCTTTGTGAGTTGAGGATGCAGTTTCAAGACTTATAGTGGAAGGGTTTTTGAGGTCTAGTGTTTTACCCTGGGCATCACCAGTATTTTTTACCAATAATGGGGATGGTATATTGAGGTTATGTGTGTATTACCATCTTCTAAATCATGTGAACATAAAGAATACGTATCTTCTATTGAGGATCGATGATATTTTTGATCTGTTGAGAGGGGAAAGATGATTATATAATATTGACCTTAAATTAGTATATCCCTAGTTGTGAGTATGATATGAGGATATATAGAAGATGTCATTCATATGCTGCTATGGTCACTATAAGTACTTTTTGATTCCCTTTGGCGTGAAGAAAATCCCATCATTGTTAATGGGACTCATGAATCAGATCTTTCATCCTTTCTTAGACTGATTCATGGTGGTCTTAATCAATGATTTCCTAGTGTAATCAAATTTGAGGTGGATCATATGAGTCATTTAAGAACAATTATAGATTTACTCCAAAAGAACCATCTTTTGGGAAGATCTTGAAGTACCAGTTATGGATTCAGGTGGTCCACTTTTTAGAAATGTTATCTCTGAGGATGGTGTAGCAGTGGACCTAGAAAAGGTTGAGGCTGTGTTAACTTGGGAGCCACCCAAGAGCATGATAGAGGTTTACATATTCCTTCGGTGGTTTGGATACCATCAGATATTCATATAAGATTTATCCAAGGTATCATACTTCCAAAATACTTTGATCCAAAAGGGTAGCATTTCTTGTGGATAGAGAGGTATCATCAGGATTTCTAGGAGTTGATGTAGAGATTGATGAGCACTCCAATCTTGAGATTACCAAAGGAGGTATCAAGAATGTAGTATTATACAATGCATCAGAAACTAGGATTAGTTGTTTTTTATTCATATGTATGGGTTTATTGCCTATATTTTACATCTATTGATACCACATGATCCAAATTATGTGACTCATGGTCTTGAGTTAGCAGTGGTATTCTTCCCACAAAATATGTGGAGAAACTAAATTATGGGTAAGTGATTTATCATCTATTCTAACCAAAAGAGTATCAAATATATCTTCTCTTATATAGATCTTAACTTTAGATATAGGTGATGGCTAGAGTTCCTCCATGATTATTACTTTAAGATTGTCTATACTCCTGGGAAGGTGAACATGGTAGCAGATTCTATCAGTAAGAGATTTTGATCACATTAGTTGAGTGAGGAATTTGAGCAGTGGGAATAATTATAGTTAAACTTTTTTGGATGGGGATAGAGAATCATACCACCAGTCATTGGTTATTACCCCTACACTTATATAATGATTTAGGGAGTCACATCTTAGAGATACTAACAGTGAGACCTTATATATTCAGATACCCATTGGACATTCTCATGATGAATTTTCTGAAGGTGGTGATCATGTCATTCTTTTTAGAGTGTGCATTATGGTACCATTGGTATTTCTGGAGGTGGTTCTAGGATATTTTTATACATATCCCTTGGTGTTACATTCAGGTGTTCCAAAGATGTACCAGAACGTCTGATGTTTTTTAGTGGCCAAGGATGAAAAAGAGAGTGACAAAGTTTTTCTCTCAATTCATTACTTGTTAGAAAGTGAAGGCTAAGCACCAGGTTTTAGTGGGGTTATATCAACCCCTTTAGGTTCCAGAGAGGAAGTGGGATGGGATATAAATAGAACATTTTATAGGGTTACCACATACATTTATGGTACATGATACCATTTGGGTGATCATATAATAACTCACCAAGTCATCCCACTTCCTAATTATCTGATAGCAATGTTTAGAAGAGGTATTGGGATGCCTCTATATGCATGAGATAGTCTGAATCCATGGAATTATCTCAATGATTGTTTTTTACCATGATTATTTCATCATATATCAGTTATTGATGGGATTATAAGAGGATTTTGGGACTCAAATGCACTTGAGCACGGCTTTTCACCCCCAAACTAATGGCTAGACTAAGTAAATAATTCATGTTCTCGAGGACATCATGGGAGATTTCATGTCGAACTTTGGCTATAGTTTGGTAGGATCACCTACCACTGGTGGATTTTGTGTAAAATAATAGATACCATTCCACCATCAGTATGTCACCATTTGAGGCCTTGTAGAGTTGACACTACAGGTCTCCCCTATGTTTGACTGACCCAGGAGAGTCAGTACTCATGCACCTAGAGTTGGTTCAAGCCACTGTAGAGACGTTGTAGGTCATCTAGTAGTATATGAGGATTGCAAATAGCCTCATGAAGTCCTACTTAGACTGATGATAGAGTCCTTTGGAGTTGGATAAGGGAGACTTTGTGTTCCTAAGGGTCTCAACCCGACATAGATTATGAATATTTGGTTAAGGTAGAAAGATATCTCTGAGATTCATTGGAACTTTCCATTTATTTCATATACTTTACAGGTGGGAATACCACTTATCTCTATCGTTGTATTTAGACTAAGCACATGGCATATTCCACATATCTCAACTTAGGAGGTACATGCATGATCTGTTGCTTATTATCAACTGGGGTGAGTGGGAAATCAAAGATTGAGCTACCATTGTTGAGTACCCAATAGATATCAAGGGTCCATTGGATAGGATCCATAATGGGAGATCAATTCCCTAAGTACGTGTCTAGTAAAAGCACGAGAATATTTAGGAGAGAACCTATGAGAAAGAGACTAAGATGTTTTCTCAGTACCCACATCTCTTTTTGTATACTTTTGTTTTTTCTTTCCAGGATGTAACTCCCCAAGGTGGGGAGAATGTAACGAATCATATTTTCCATGTATTATTTTTGGATATTGTACATACTATTTTCAAATCTAGTCATGGATATGTCATGAGATTTCGAGGCCTGGTGTACCCAGAATTAATTTTTAAAATATATTAAATATATTAAATACACGTGCATGTAGTTTTCCTAAAAAGGTGGAATAAATTATAAGAGGATTCTTGGATTGAAAATTTGAGGCCTTTATTGAGTTCAAAACGTGGTTTTTACCATTGGAGTGACATAATATTTGTTTTCATTGGGTGTTTTTGAAAAAAGTATCATGGGAATAAATTAATAAATTAATTATTTAAATTAATTTATTATATGGTAATAGTAAAGGGACCTAATATTTTTATAAATTTATTAGTATGGGAAATTCCTAGGGTTAAATACATAACCCTATATAATTATAGAAGCAGTTGGAGGAGATAATTCTTGAGGAGCGACACTCGATCAGTTCGGGATCAAGGATCAGTGAGCCAACGGAATATATGAATCCTAGTAATGACAGTGACACATATTTTTTATTCATTAGAAATTGGTCCAAATCAATTTAGGATGCTTTTTTTATTTGGACTTATTCCCATTATATTATTACTATAACGAACGTGAATCAACTGACCAATGGATTTATTTTAGGATCATGTGTATTGAAGGGGATGGGTCAGATTTATCCGAGATTTGGAAATTCATTTGTGATTATTTTATTATCTCTTCATCTGTCATTCTAAAAGAAAAAAATTGAGGCCAAAATGAACATTGTTTGAGGTTCATTCCTCATGTTTTTGGTTGTAAATATCTACCCCCATTTCTTTGTTCATTGTGGGAAAATCTCTTGGCCTAGGGTTCAATAAATAATGGATAAACAATCATTGTTTTCATGTTTCTTGGAACAATGGATTGTTATCACATATCTAGGTTCTGATCGATGAAAAAATCAAAACATGACAGTATTTATAATGGATCAGGACTATATTAGGCATAAATGGGTGCATTTTCTGGATATACGATGATGATGGACCTCCAGGGTGATTCCCGAGAGACCAAGATGGTCGAAAACTAGATTTCTGATGAAAAAAATATCCATATGACTTAGATCCATAACATTCGATGTGATTAGTGGTTGGATTGAAGGATGAAGGAATGGTAATATAGAGACCCTATACTTTTACAAATAACATTACATGATTTTAAGCATAATTATACATCAGAGTACAATCCATGGATCATATAGTCTAATGTCTTGGAAGACTATGTACATAAAACTTAAAACATGGAACTAAATAAAACATTTCTTTATTTAATATTCAAATTGAGCTACTAACTTCCATTTTTCTTAAAAACCTGCACAGGGTACCCTAGGGAACACATGAACAAGGGGATGAGCTAAATATCCCAGTAAGGGAATAAGAATAAGAATAAATCATTAGCACATGGGATAGAAGACATGACATGATGATATAAAAAGTCATGTGACATAAAGAATCATGACATATGAACATGGAATCATATAAACATGGAGTCATATTAATGTGGTAGCAATATAAAAAATTACTTTATCATGAGTTAATGTGAACCTCCAAGATTGTTGCACATGGTATCACAATCCAAGGATAACCGCCAAGACCACCGCACATGGTAGCACAAGCCAAGGCTAACCGCCAAGACCGTCTCACATAACATCTCATGAGAATCAACTTTATCTAATGAATTGGAGTTCTATATAGTTTCACCCATATTAACTTTTCATAAATATTTTTTCCACATAAATAATCATACATAATCAATCTTATATAAACATAATGGATTCCCATGGAAAGAATTGGGTACCACAATCATGTCATAAAGCATAACAAATGGGCATATCATAAAAGTGTCCCTGAAATAAAGAAACTAAAATATACATGGAAATTAATTAATAAGGGTAAATAGGAATGTCTCATTCTAAGTTATGTCAAGTATAAGTGACCAAATGAAAGAAAAGTATTTAATAAATTTTAGCATTAAAATATTTTTGTGTGGTTTTAAGGAAAATACAATAGATCCTTTAAAATAAAAATGGGAAAAATACTTTATTTAAAACCATAAGTGAACCAAGAATTTTTTTCAAAATAAAAAAATACATATTTTATAAATAAAATGGTGGATTATAATATAATATATAGTGCACTTGAAATCAGATAATAATTTGGGAAGTTCCCTAAAAATAGGTTTTCTTATCGGGGAGTATTGAGGAGGGAATCACGTAAAAAACATGTATATACCCAAAATATGATGATGAAAGGTTATTAAAAAATGAATTTGGTACAGTTACATAGAATTTAGAAGATTCACATAAAAATATAAGATAACTTAATATTGGTTAAAGGAAGATAAGGAGACTGGAAGGAACAAAGGAGGTTCGGGTAGAATCCCTTACGGATTATCGGCATGGTGTTGGTGTACTTAAGACGGATTAATGAGAGATAAATAAGTTTATCATCACTTATAAATTATGAGGTTAGTATGGGTTAGGTTAAAAATAAAACCCCATTATTATGTATTACACATAAAATGGCATAACCTAGAGGACATTCTTAAATAACAGTGAAATAGGATGGATCCCTTACCTTAAGTCGGATGGTCTTCTCCACTTGATATTAATGAACTGAATGATCAAATTAGGTTCATTAATTAATAATCAAAGAACATTTTATATATCTGAAACATTTATTATACCCTTTTTATGTTCATTAATGGCCTTTTTTATTGGTTAAGTGGTTCTATTTCATTGTTCGGGTCCGTTTGTTTTCTTCGTTTTTACAATCGGTTTACTTATTTTCATGAATGGAGAATCATATAAAATGGGGATGGCTTTCCAGAATTGGAGTTATATTTTATTATTTAACATCAATAATTTTACATGGTTGTAAATTTAATTTTTTTACTTGTATTGAAGTCAAATCATTATATAAAACATTAATGATAAACTCTTGGATTAGTTTGGCGATTTTTCCCATAATTAACTTGTTTGTATTATTATTTTACATCATGTATGAAAAAGGATTCAAGAACAAAACATAAGATAAAATATATATTTAATATTTTGGTTCAACCATAAAAATGGTTTCATTACAAAAATTTAATATGGTAATATAAATTGAAAAATCATCGTCCTTGAATGTAGTAAATTAACATATCTTGGATGGTGTCTTTACTACTAGAATAAAAGAAGAGTAATAGGGAGATAATAATAAATTTTTACATTATCATAACAACATTCCAGTACATGTAAGGTAATTGAGTTTTCATAACATTTGTATGAGGATATTTATGGGTAGAAAATAAAACAAATGAACTTGAAATTAAGGTAAAATAATTGAAAAGAGGAATTTACCTCTTGAATCAATATTCCTTGATAGCCTCTTAAGGGGAGAGTATTTGGTCTTCTGAAGAAACTAAGTGCTTTTGGACGTGGGGGAGGATCTTGGGGAGAGATTTGGGTATAATTTAGGAAAGTCACAAGGCTTTAGATGAGTGAAGAGAAGATGTAAGGAGGGTTGTAATTATAGTGGAGGAGAAGATGTTTTTCATAATATTTAATTCCATAGTTTATTAATTTCTCTCAAGACTAGGAAAAGTGATGATTACATGACCAAAAATAGTAATAAGTTCATGTGAGTTCAAAACAATTGGTCTTAAAAAATCATAGCATCATCCATGACTCTATAAATCATATATTTAGCTTAATTTTCAAATTATTGTATTTACTATTCATAAAATATTCAAGTATTTTAGAAAAATCCAAAAAATTAACCCTACCCATTTTTTAATGTTTAAAAACCAAAAATGAACTCCATTTTTTAAAAATAATTTTCTAAATATGATTAATTTAATTTTTAATTAAAATCATAATTTACTTGAAAAATACATATTTTAAATATATAACTGATTTTATAATGTTTTCAAAAAAATTACATAAAGTCTTATAAAAGTATCTTAAAACTAGAATACATAAAAATGTTATTTTATGAACACATTTTAGGAAAATAAATTTTCTTCTAAATTAATTAATTAATTGTAATTAATTATTTATGACTTACAAAAATGGTAATACTTTTACTATGATCATATTATCACTTATAAGATACCTAAATTTCATTCATACATTGAAGGGTGAGGTTACCATTCTTTTGGATGATTTATTATTCATAAGGGTCATATTACTATTCATAAGGGTAGGTTACTATTTAGAAGGGTAGGATACTATTCCCCAAAAAAATTTTGTTCCATCGGACTCCAAACAGCTTACTGATCACAACTGTGTATATCAAATTTTTGAAATTAAAATCACATAAGTGACAATATTATGTTTAAAGGTCACATATTTCTTAGTAGTTTATTGTGTTGTAATTTCATGTGATTATACGACATAATTATAAAAAAGGAATTTACATGGATAAAACATTGTGTCATTACATCATTCCCCCCTTATTAAATTTTTCCCTCAAAATTTCGTTTTACATTCTAAGACATAAACTAGTGCGGGTAATTTTCCTTCATTGCCTCCTACAGTTCCCATGTTACCTCTTCATACTTAAGGTTCTTCCATAGTACTTTGACCAGCTGAGTAGTCTTGTTACATATAACTTTATCTCTATAATCCAAGATCTTCACTGTCCTATCCTCATAATAAAGATCATCCTCAAACTGTACCACCTCTGAAGATAGTACATGTGAAGGATCTCGTATGTACTTCCCAAAGAAGGATGTATGAAAGACATCGTGTACTTTGGACATGGTAGGTGGAAGTACTAGTTGATAGGATGTAGCCTCCACATGATCAGGAATCTTAGAGGGGTTTATGTACCTAGGAATTAACTTTACTTTCTTCCCAAACCTCATGACCTTCTTCCATGGAGATATTTGTAGAAATACCGTATCACCAAATTTGAACTCAAGGTCTCATAGACGATTGTTTGGATAACTCTTTTGTCAACTTTGGGCTACCTTGATGTGTTGTTGAATGGTTTTCACCTTCTCCACCATTTCTTCAACCATTTCAGGTCCTAGAATCTTACTCTCTCTGAATTCACCCCAACACACTAGTGTTCTTCACCTTTTCCAATAGAGGTATTCATATGGTTCCATTCGGATGCTCGAGTGGAAACTATTTTCGTTGGAGAATTCAACTAGTGGAAGATGTTGGTCCCATCCTATTTTAAAGTCCATAGACCATGCTCTTAACATATCTTCTAGTGTCTAAATATTTCACTTATATTGTTCATAATATTGAGGATGATAGGTCGTACTGAAGTTTAGTTCAGTTCTTAGAGCGTGTTGGAGACTTTTCCATAACTTCAAGGTGAATCTCAGATATCGATCGGATACAATAGATAGTGGTACTCTATACATCCTTACCACCTATTTGATACATATCCATCAAATTTGATCCAATTATAATTCCTCTTTAATTTTTATCAAGTGACTTGTCTTTGTAAGACAATCCAAAATGACCCATATAGCATGTTTTCCTCTGGATATCCTTAGAAGTCCAGTGAAAAAGTCCATGGTGATGTTCTCCCACTTCTATGTTGGTATGTGTAGTGGTTTCATCATCCCCTTAGACTTATTTCTTTCAGACTTCACTTATTAACATACCAAGCACTTTGATGTATACTCAGAAATATCCTTCTTCATATTGTCCCACCAAAATTTCTCTTGAAGATCTTGATACATCTTCATGATCCCCAGGATAATAGATAAGGTTGAGTTATGTGCGTCATTCAAAAGATCCTTCTTTATCTCTGGATCATATGGTACACATAATCGTGGCCCAAATCTTACAAATCCGTCTTCATCAATCATGAAATCAGGGGATTTACCATCTTTAATGGATTCCACCCTTTTCTAAATTTCCACATCTTTTCTATGATAATCCATTATTTTATCTATAAGGGATGGTTGAGAAATCATTTGATAAAGGATTGATTATGTTCCTTCCTTAATGATTCCCATGTCCATCCTCTGAAAATCTAATAAGATTAGATCCTTTTCAATTATAAACTTTGATAAAGATGCAGGATTATTTCTACTTAAGAGAATCTGCCACCTTATTTGCCTTACCAGGATGGTAGTGGATTGAGCAGTCATAATCCTTGATGAGATCTATCCATATTTACTAGTGCATATTAATATCTTTTTGTGTGAATATATATATTTGATACTCTTGTGCTCAATATATATCTCACACTTCTCCCCATTGAGATAATGCGGCCAGCTTTTTAACGCAAAGATCACAGCTACCAACTCCAGATGATGTGTAGGATGGTTTTGCTCATGGATTTTCAGCTACCTTGAGGTGTAGGCTATCACTTTATCATTTTTTATCATCACATAGCCTAAGAATTTATTTTAATCATAACTGTACACCATAAATATTTCTCCATTTGTTGGGAGTGTGAGTATTATCATAGTGATAAGCCTATTTTTCAACTCCTTAATGCAGTCTTCACAATCTTGAGTCCAGAAAAACATCACTCCCTTCCATGTTAGCTTGGTCATTGGGTTTGACAATAGTGATAAGTTTTTCACAAATAGTCGGTATTACCCGGATAGACCTATAATGCTATGGATCTCCATTACAGATGTTTCCCTGGGCCACTCTTTAATTGTCTTTTTCTTGGAAGGGTCCACAGATATCCCTTTTTTGGTGATAACATTCCCCAAGAATGATACTTCATCCATCCAGAACTCCCATTTTCTGTACCTTTCATAAATTTTATCCCTTTTTAAAGTCTTTAACAAAGTATTCAAATGCTCCTCATGTTCCTCCTAGCTCTTAGAGTATATCAGAATATTTTCAATAAAGACTACAACAAATTTTTTGAGGTAATCTCTAAAGACTCTATTCATTAAATACATGGATATTTCTGGAGCATTAGGGAGTCCAAAGGTAATCACTATGAACTCATAGTGTTTATACCTTTTTCAAAAGTCATTCTTGGGAATATATTCCTTCCTCACCTTTAATTGGGGATATCCCAACTAAAGGTCCACCTTAGAGAAATAACTAGTCCCATGAAGGTAATCGAACAAGTCATTTATCTGTGGTAGGAGATACTTGTTCATTATTTTGATTTTATTAAGATCAAGATAATCAAAGAAAATGCGCATTGATCCATCCTTTTTCTTGATGAAGAGGACTGGAGCACCCCATGGTGAAGCACTCGAGAATATAAAACCCTTCTCCAGATTCTCATGTAACTGCTTCTTCATCTCTTCCAACTCTATGGTGTCCATTCTATAAGGCATCTTTGATATAGGTAGAGATCTAGGAATATGTTCAATTGGGAACTCAATCTCTCGATCAGGAGGAAGACCAAGTGACTCTTTAGGGAATACATCAGTATAATCCCCCATGATGGTCATGTCTTTGAGCATGATTCTCTCCTTTTTCTCAATAATTTGATCTAGACATGATTTCTCATAAGGGATTAATATCCACACTTGAGAAAATTATTATAAAGGAGAATAATCTTCTTCTATACACATTTAAAGAATTTAAGGATGCTTCGAGATGTGAATATTGATCCCCCTTTCATGACAGTTGATGTTGGCTTTGTATAAAGATAGCAAATCCATGCCCAATATAGCATCAAACTCCACTAAAAAAAGCATGAAGAGATTTTCTAGGAGTTTTAGTCCAAAAATTTTAACTGGGGAGGAATTACAAACCATAGATTCAATAATTTATCTATTTATTATTCTCACATATAACTTATACTCCAAATTGTGAAGTGCTATTTAAATAGTTCTACTAAAAATTCAAGATATAAAAGAATGTGTAGAACCATATTCAAATAGTAAGTTCTCTATTTTTGAATGAATAACTAGCATAACTGCTAAAACATCATTGTCCGGCTCCACCTCAGCTGTAGTGATAGCATAATCCCTTCTTTATTTCCATGGAGGTTGTTGTAGATTGCCTCTGACAACCCTCATCTTAGGAAAATTGTTCACATAATGCACAGGCTCTTTGAAGTTTAACACTACAAAACAACATGAGTGTTGATTTGAATATTCCTTTATTATTGCACATTAGCGGGATTCTTCATATCATGTCGGTAGTTATTATCCATATGTCCCAACTTTCCACATTTGAAGCAATTATTAGTTCTCTTTAGATAGTTCCCAAGATGCTTCTTTCCACAATTTTTAAATGTGGTATGGTCGGGATTCTTTCCATCATGGAATTTATTTTCAGAACCTCCCACATTAGATTACATTTTCCTCTTATTTTTATCAGGACCATGATACCACTAAGAGTCTCTGATATCTATTTCAACCTTTAGGGCACAATTAATAATCTTCTAATAACTTTAAAAGTCTAAAATCACCAATAATTTTTTTATACTCGGCTTTAGTCTTCTAAAGAAGCGATCCACCTTAATTTTGGTGTTCATAAAAAATCCATAGGCGTACCTTTCAAGCCTTGAAAAGTTTTATTCATACACCTTGATTGACTCATCTTCCTTCTACTCACTAATGGAAATGTGACCTTTCCTAACACTTCTATACCCTCTTTACCAACGGTTTTCCAAAACCGTTGGGAAATGGTAGGCTTTCCAAACGGTTTGGCCAAACTGTTGGGAAAAGTCTACTTTGTGGCCACTTTTCCCAATGGTTTTGGCCAACCCATTGGGAAATCCTACCCTTTACCAACAGTTTGTCCAAAACCATTGGGAAAGGTATAATTTGTGGCCACTTTTCCCAACTGTTTGTCCAAACCATTGAGAAAGCCTACCCTTTCCCAACAGTTTGGCCAAACCGTTGGGAAAGGTCCCCAATATTTCAACATCCCTTCCTAAATTCCAAGGACCTATACCAACGGTTGTCAAAACCGTTGGTATAGGTCCTTTTATTTTTTATCGGATCCTCTTCACCAGAACATTCTATAAATCAAAATTTAAAATAATTATGATAATAAATATATATATTTATGAAATTATGTTCACAAAAGTCATGTTAGGTTAGTGGTTAGGTCGTTCAATAATAAACCATAGGTCCTGGGATCAAATCCCAACGAATGTTTTTTTTTTGGAAATACATATACCAACGGTTTTAAGGAACCGTTGGTATAGATTTTCAAATTACTTATACCAACAGTTTTCCAAAAACTGTTGGTATAGACCTATCCCAATGGCTTACTTGCCTACAGTTCTCCAAACCGTTGGTATAGGCTATACCAATGGTTTAGAAGCCTATACCAACGGTTCTAAACCGTTGGAATAGGTTAGTTTTCCAGTAGTGAATTGAGTTCGAGGAACTCTCTTTCCATCTTGTGATGAAGGATTCGAGGAAAATATTTATTAAAAAACATTCTATTTAATTCCTCCCAATCCATGGAATCAATTTCTTCTTGGGGCTTCATATTCTTGATCAGTGTCTACCACTGATCATCTTTCCCATCAAAATCATATACCACCAGTACAACTTTCTCTTCTTCTGAGAATTGGAGGATAGAGAATATCTTTTCCATGGAGTTAATACATTGTTCTACGAGGATGGGATTGAAATATCCAGTAAACATGGTAGGAATTTTATACATGAAGGATTAAATGGAAACTTTCTCTTTCCTTAGAGGGGGAGGGTGTTCCACATGATTCAATTTATTATTCATAACTTGATCCAGTTGAGAAAGTACTTTTATGAAGTTTTGAGCACCTATTCCCATCATATAAGGCATATCGTTAGGGAAATATTAACATTCCCTATCACAATTATTTTTGGCATGCATTCTTCTATTTCATGAAATTAACTAATAAAAAGAGTTTACAATTAAAGGGGTTGAATACTTAGATATTGAGCATAAAAAGGAAACTTTAACCCATAAGAGGATAAACATGTAAAGGAGAAGTATATCCTAACTTGTAATTCCTTGTGTTTCATTCTAGGTTATCCTTGATCTATTTCTTAACTTATATTCTTGTGGTCTTTTTTTCATTCACTTAATAATGGTTTGTACCAAACTCACGAATTTACCAAATCATATGCCTCAGGAGTTTAAAACCAAGAGTAAAACAAGGCCTATCATCATGCGCAAGTTCCCATTTGAGTCTAGCTCAAAGTGGTATTTTCGGTTTTTACCCCTAGATACATCTTCTATAGAGCCACCTCTACCTATTTTTATCCAGAAAGAGATGTACTTTATTGATAAACCACTTACTCTATACTTACCAAAATATAGGGATGTTTTGTTAAACTTGGTATCATCCTTAAGCTTCTTACTAAATTTATCTATTCCTAATATCCAAAAATAACTATACCATCCTCTGATACCAACTATAGAAACCCTAGCCTTTTACATATAACATTACATGATTTTAAGCATAATTATACATCAAAGTACAATCCAAGGATCGTAAAGTCTACTGTCTTGGAAGTTAAGGTACATAAAACTGAAAACATGGAACTAAATAAAACATTTTTTTAATTAATATTCAAATTGAGATCCTAACTAACATTGTGCTCAAACATCTTCATATGGTACCCTAGGTAATACATGAACAAATGGAAGAGATAAATATCCTAGTAAGGGAATAACCATAAGAAGAAATCATTAGCACATGGGATAGAAGGCATGACATGAAGATATAAAAAGGCATGTAACATAAGTTATCATGACATATAAACATGTAATAATATAAACCTGGAATCATAGTAATGTAGAAGAAACATAAAACATGAATTTAGCATGATTCAAGGCTAACCACCAAGACCATTTCACATGGTAGCACAAGCCAAGGCTAACCACCAAGACCGTCGCACATGGTAGCACAAGCCAAGGCTAACCGCCAAGACTATCGTGCATAACATCTCATGAGACTCAAATTTACCCAATGAATTAGAGCTCAATCTAGGTGAAACCATATTAACATTTCATGAATATTTTTTCCACATAAATAATCATATATAATCAATCATACATAAACATAAAGGTTACCCATGAAAAGAATTGGGTACCACAATCATGTCATAAAGCATAACAAATGGTGTATCATAAAAGTGTCCATGAAATAAAGGAAATAAAATATAAATGGAAATCCATAAGGAAAAATAGGCATGTATCATGGTAAGTTATATCGAGTATAAGTAACAACATGTAATAAAAGTATTTAAGAAATTTTATCTTTAAAACATTTTTTGTGCGGTTTTAAGGAAAATACTATAGAGATTTTAAAATAGGAAAGGGAAAAATCCTTTATATAAAAAAAAAATTAACCAAGAAGGTTTTTATATAAAAAAATTGATTTTATAAATACAATGGTGGATTAAAATAGAATATATAGTTCACTTGAAATTAGGTAAGAATTTGGGAAGTTCCCTCAAAACAGGTTTTTATGTCGAGAAGTATTGAGGAGGGAATCACTTAAAAGCATGTATATAACTGAAAGATAATGATGAATGGGTATTTATAAATTAATTAGGTACATTTATATAGAATTTATAATATTCACATAAAAAAGATAAGATAACTCCATTTTTGTAAAAGGAAGATAAGGCAACTCAAAGGAACAAAGGAGGTTCGGGTAGAATCTCTTACAGATTATCGGCATGGTATCAGGTGTACTAAAGAGGGATTAATGAGAGATAAAGGGGTTTCTAATCACATATAAATCATGATGTTAGTATGTAGGAGGTGAAAAATCATACCCCATCATTGGGTATTACACATAAATGGGCATAACATAGAGGACATTCTTGAATAAAAGTGAAATCGGGAGGATCCCTTACCTTAAGTCTTATGGTGTTCTCTACTTTATATTAATGATCTGGATATTAAAATTAGGTTCATTAATTAATAATTCCAAAACCTATTATATATTTAAAATATTTATTATAACCTTTTTATGTTCATTCATGACCTTTTTTATGGTTTAAGTGGGTTCAATGTCATTGTTTAGGTCCGTTTCTTTTTTTGGGTTTGTACGATCGGTTTACTTATTTTCATGAATATAGAATCATATAAAATTGGGATGGTTTTATAGAATTATAGTAATATTTTATTATTTAACTTTTATAAGGTTACATGGTTGTAAATTTAATTTTTTTTACTTTGATTGAAGTTGAATCATTATATAAAACATTAATGATAAACTCATGGATTAATTTGGTGATTTTGATCATAATTAACTAGTTTTGTATTGTTATTTTACATCATGTGTAAAAAAAGGATTCCATAACAAAACATATGATAAAATAAATATTTAATATTCTTGTTCAACCATAAAAATGTTTTCATGACCATAATTGAAGATGGTAATAGAAATTGAAAACTCATCGTCCTTGAATGTGGTAAATTAACACATATCGAATGATGTATTTACTACTAGTATAAAAGAAGAGTAATTAAGAGATGATAATAACTTATTCCATTATCATAAAAATATTTGAATACATTTAAGTTATTGTAGTTTTCATAAAATTTATATGAATAGAGGTAAGGATAGAAAAGAAAAGAAATGAACTTGAAAAGAACGTAAAAGAATTGAAAGGAGGAATTTACCTCTTGAATCAATCTTTCATGAGAGACTCTTAAGGGGAGAGGATTTGGTTTTTTGAAGAGACTAAGGGATTTTGGACGTGGTTTATGATCTTGGGGTGAGATTTGCGCAGAATTTAGGCAAGGCATAAGAATTGAGAGGAGTTAAGATGAGAGGTAAGGAGGATGGTACTTATAGTGGAGGAGAAGAGGGTTTTCATAATATTTAATTACTTAGTTTATTAATTTCCCACAAGACCAGAAATAGTGATGATTCTAGGATCAAAAATAGTAATAAGTGCATGTGAGTTCAAATAAATTGGGCCTATATAAGCATAACATCATCCATGACTCTATAAATCATGTATTTAGCTTAATTTTCAACTTAATGTATTTTACTACTCATCAAAAATTCAATTATTTTAGAAAAATACAAAAAATTAACCGTAACTATTTTTCAATATTTAGAATCCAAAAATAAACTCCATTTTTTAAAAATAATTTTCTAAATATGATTAATTTAATTTTTAATTAAAATCATAATTTACTTGAAAAATACATATTTTAAAACTATAACTGATTTTATAATATTTTCAAAAAATTACATAAGGTCTTATAAAAGTATCTTAAAACAAGAAGAAATAAAAAAAATTAATTTATAAAAACCTTTTCGGAAAATATATTTTCATTGAAATTAATTAATTAATTGTATTAATTATTTATGACTTAAAAAATGCTAATACTTTTACTATGATCAAATTATCACTTATAAGATGCCTAAATTTTATTTATATATTCAAGGGTGAGGTTACTATTATCTTGGATGATTTACTATTCATTAGGGTCATATTACTATTCATAATTCTAGGTTACTATTCATAAGTGTAGGTTACTATTCACTAAAAATTAATTTTGTTCCATTGGACTCAAAACTGCTTACTGATTGCAACCGTGTATGTTAGATTTTTGAAATTAAAATCACAGAAGTGACAATATTATGTTTAAAGGTAACACAGTTCTTATTAGTTCATTGTTCTGTAATTTCATGTGATTATATAACATAATTATAAGAAAGGAATTTACATTGACAAAACGTTGGATTGTTATAGGTAAACAGTGTGTGAAATAGCTTAGCGGGTTATGTAAAATCCCGCATAACACGGCATGTAATCTAGGATTACATGACGTGCGGGACCCCTGGTGTAGTGTTAGGTTTTCTATAAAAAAATTATGTATCAAACAGCATGTAACCCTGATTGCAGAGCATGTGTCCCTTTCTTAGAGATTGTTAATGTTCCTAGGGAGGTACATGGGCACGGGCACAGGCATGACTAGCCATACTTGGACATGGCCAGCCATACAAGAACACGATCATCCATAGATAGATATGGCCATTCACACACAAACACATACAATATTACATAGGCTTAGACATGCCATGTACTCTAACATAGACACAGACACAAACATGGTCATCGGTTATGGTACACGGGAAGAACCCGATGGTGGAGGAACGCATTGTGTACCACTCGTACAGGTCATATACGCAGCTTCAATAAGTCTTAGATCCCCTATACTCTTTATCTTATAAAAGTTTCATTAGTGTGCATACCCTTGATCCATTCTTTGGGGGTTAGTATATAATCACATCCTACACATAGAATAGTGATCCCATCGATGGGAATTCTAGGATAGAGTTATTGGAATCCTTTTTTGAGTCCGAGAGTGAGATCATCTATCATTATCTTTACCTGGGTGGGGTTATTGGTATTGTTGTGACCAAAACAATGGGTTGTCGATCCTTTATTTAGTGAGTTATTTCAGATTGAGTTGTTGGTATACCCCATGGCCTTGGGTGAGATCCTCATCAATGAATCATTCTCTTTAAACTTCTAGTGTATACTTCTTGTGGAGAGATCTGATGAGCATGACACCTCAGATGGATTCCATTAGTGATATGTGACTCATGGAGTGTGTTCTATTGGATGAGTGTTCTGTTGAACCTTTGATCATGTTTCCTAGACTGGAATTAGGGTTGAAAATTTACTATCTTTGTTTAATATATTTGGATATTCTTGTTATCTATGTTGTAGACATATAACTATGATGAGATGACTATTATTATTGTGGTTATATGATTATTGATTTTGGGGTGTCCTACTGGGTATTATTATACTCACCCCTACAGGAGCTTTACCCACATGTGTCATATCTTATGCAGATGATCAACCTTTTGATAGAGTCCAAGAGGGACCTGGACCAGGCAGATCTTGGGGATCCAGACTGATCGAGGTGTGTTTTTATGGTTACCTTGATAGTAGTCCCCTTCTATACGTTTAGGTTGGACTTGTTTCCAAACTCATTGTAGTGGGATTATATTTTGACCTTTTTGCTTTATAGTACTTGTTGTCTTACTCTAATAGTAGGAGTTATATGTATTCATGAATGGTTTATCAGTTGTTTTACATTTCAATATTGTATGGGCTTGGATATGAGTATGTGTGTGTGCAAGTACATTAGTCTAAGGCCTCCCATGTGAGTGATATGCCTACTGAGTGCTAGTCCCCAGCTCATGGGCTATTGAAGGTGGAATTTTGGTAGTCACAGCATAGGCCCCATTCAAACAGGTCATGACACATTTCAACTTCATCCATCAATCATCGAAGTTGTTACACACTTCCAAATACTCTTTTCCATTTTATGTATGGGTAATGGATGTTATGGGGCTATACTCTCCAGCTACAACCATGTAGTTTAAGTATATACTCACTACTATCAACTTATTTTATAAATGGGATGAGTAAATACCTCTCAAGAAAGTCTTGATGAAGAGCATCATCAATTTCAAGAATCCGAACATAATTACCAAATTTGGTGTCCCTTATATAATACTGATAGAAAATGGAACCAATTTTTTCAATTTTGAATTAAAAAAAGTATATACCATGAGTATAACATTGATTCCAATCATTCTCCCTCTATCATGCAGAGGTTGAAGGAAAATATAGGCATTCAATAAAAATATATCGAGCATACTCCAAATAATGATGTACAAAAATAAGAATTTTTTTCATTAGAAACATATGAATTCATTGTAGGTTTACCATACTACAACTCATACTAACACAAAATCAACCCCATATTCACTATTATATAATATAGAAGCAGTCTTTCCCTTCAAGGTCCAATTTTATTCACTTTTTATTTCCATTTACAACCATCTATCTATATATGATCAATATAATAATAAACTAAACGAACTATAATGGATATATGATAAAATATTGTGTACCTTTCATCATTTAGAGGTACATCAAAACCGAATAGTATGATAATTTAACAATAAAGTTTACCTCCATTAATTTCTCCAAGGAAAACTATTTTTGTCTCTCAGGACCTTGATGATACTTGGTAAGAAACTGCCAAAACTAGAGCCCAAATGTTAAGTACATTACATCATTTATAAGGTTTTATTTAATGGTCCATAATCACTGATTACCATAGATGGTGAGTATAGCATGCCCCCCACCAATGCAATGTTTCTCAAGAAATACTTCATGTGATCAAAGATAACATTCATTGATGCATGACTTTAAAATTCATAGTGTTCTTTTTTACATGACCTTAAAAGGAATGAAAAACATCCTTATAGCATGAAATTAAACGGCGTTCCCAATATCCTCACCATATGATGTTAAACTACAAGACCAAAATCGTTACTGTATGACATTAAACCACAAGGTTTGGCCCTCACCATTTCTTATTTCTCAAACTAATAATGTCTCCTATGTGATTAGGAATCCTGGTAGGGACCTGACTACATGGTGGAGATGAATGAAGTCACCTTGTGATCCAAGAACCATGAAATTAAATTATGTGTAGGTCATTTTGAAAAAACTTTTGTGATGCGATATCTTATGCCCTCTTTTCATTATGGGTTTAAAACATCCTTTCCAAAATACATTAAACTGCATGTCTCATGTCCCATTATCAGGACATAAAACTATACACTGTGGTGGCCCTAACCTTAGAATACCATTGTTCCTAGTTCTAGTCTCCTACCACACCTCTATTACAGCACTACATGTGGATTTTTTCTCAATTTTATGATATTCATATTGATGTTTGGGTACTTAATCCTAGGCCCAATCATAGAATAAATAAAATTATAATACCCCCACTCTCAGGTGTCTGATCTAGATCTTCACTGGAGATTCTAACAAGATTTTTCCTTTCATTCATAAACCCATACTCAAACAAATACCACTTCCCCGACATATTTTCCAGACTTGTGCTGGGAAATTCCTTTTCCATAACTATATATGCTTGATTCCTATTACTATAGGATGCATAGTAATGACCAAATATCAAATCTTATACCTTGACACAACATAATAAAAAAATTTCACCCACTTTCTCATGCATATGACCTTGATTCATGTAAGAGATTTAAATATGAGTTCCCGCATTTAAAAAATCATGGTTGAGACAAATGTTCCTTTCCTTACATACTATATAGATCTTTTAAAGGAACTATCCACCCATTCTTGTTCAATTCTGATCTAAAATATCCTTACATACTCATGTGACTTCCTTTAGAAAATCACACACTATATCTTAGGAAATTCTGATCCCCATAATCTCTCAATGACTATCATTGAAAATGGGTTTCAACATTGAATGGAACCACTATTTTTCCTATTTATACTATTCCAAATTTAGATCTACATGATATGTTCCCCTAATGTGTCCTATCAACCAAAGTAAACTTTATTCATAGGATAAATTATTCTTATCCTCATACACCCTAGAAATATTATAATGGGAAAAAAATTTAACATGGTTTGTAGTAATTCCCTATATATTTTTCCATACTGTTTTATTAGATCTGATAATCCTGAGATTATGGCTTAAAAAGTTACCCATTCATGCTACAATAATGTTGGAAAATTCCTGGCTGTATCACCATGTAATTAAAAATAAAGTGGTACCCATAAAAAAATCGTGATTGACATTTTTTTGTACAATTTGGATAACTCCATGAATTCTCTTGTTTATCACAATGAGCATGACTCACATGGGCTTAGATATTTTGAGAGATTATTCTAAATCACATGGCTAAGTTATTACAAAACCATAATCATCCACCAATCATGGATGCAATACCTTAAAAGCAACACCATTGGCCAAATCTTCATGACCCTAAACTCTATCCACTCATCCTTCTGATCACTATACTATTAAATTAAGTACACATATATGTGGGATCCTATGTACTAGAATTTAGGTTACCTATTTATATCAATTATTTTCCTTTCCCTTTTTGTATAGACTACCTCACTAACCAACTTTTGTCAAATCTATATGAACCTAAATTATATAAATCACACATCACTTTTGCACAAAATTAAATTGTGTGATACATTGACCCTTGTTTTAAGTGTCCATTTTATTTTCAATGTTAGTCTCCCACCACACTAGTTTCATTTTTAAGAACTATGTGTGACTTGATTCTTATATTTATAGGATACTTAGTAACACCCTAGTCCCATATCTTTGTCCATCCACTACATAAATAAAATTTCCTTTCCTCATACAAGAACCTAATCAGTAAGGGGAATTTTATCTCAGAACTATGTTTGGATTGATTCTCATTCTAATGAGATATATAGTGACTCTAAAATACCTCATTCTAGGCCCAACCAAAAATATATAACTATCCTTCACAATTCTCTATTCATTGAAAGATATTCCAATGTGAGTTCTATCAATTATAAACCCATGATTAACACAAATTCACCCTTCCTTACATAGAGACTTTTTTTTCACATCCAACCCCAATTTAAATGTCTCTATCATATTATACAGGCACATTCCTTTCATAAATCACACTCCATATCTATAGAAACTTGGACACCCCAAAATCAACCTTGGTTATCAAAAATAAGAGTATCTGAATCTGAAGGGAAACTTTATTTTCTCTACTCATACTATACCAAATATATCTCTTCCTGATGTGTACCATAAATGCATCCTATCAACTAAATACAACCTCATACTTAGGAGAAAGTCCTCTTATCCTCATATTACTTGGAAACATCATAATGTGAATCACTTTTCGAACATGGTATATGGATAATCCCTATGTACTTGTCACATACCATTTTCTCATATCTGATAACCCTAATATTATGGCTTACAAATTCACCTCATCATGTCCATAAAATAAATAAGTATTCTAGACCAAAAAACATTCCCAACATGGGATAAAAAATCATATGGTGTACACTACAAACATACCTTGATTAGCATTCATTGTACAATTTTGATAACCCCCCACCTCCCCCCCAAATTTATCTTTCTTCACATATCAACCATAAATCAGGTGGGCATTGAGATTATAGGGAATTGTCCCAATATTTATGAATAAACACTTCCACGAGTCAAGAAGTGATTGGTCCATCCTACATTTCATTTAATTGTTTAGAGTGGCTTCCATCACATGGTATGTCCTATTCTGCACATGATCCATACCTTTGTGAGGAACCTTTTTCTAAGAACTATGTGTGGCTTGATTCTCACTCTATTGAGATGCATAGTGATACTCAGATCTTGTATCACAGCCCAACTACAATGCAATGAAATTTAACTTTCTCCCTTGAATTTGAACTAGATTTATGTAAGGAACCACTTATATGAACCATGAAAATCATGGTATCGTGATTAGAGACACCCCATCATGATATAATGGAGTCTAAAAGCTTCCATCATGATTTTAGAACATCCTATGTCCATAAATCACACTTTATTATTCTATGAAACTCAGATCATCATAAACCTTCCTTGGTTATTGATGAAAAAAGTAACTCTGAAGGACACCTCTGTTTTTACTATGCATACTACACCCAATGTTTCTTTTCATAATGTGTACCCCTAATGTGTCATGTCAACCAGAGATAGTTTCATCCTCATAATAAAACCCTTTTATCTTCATACCCCTAATATCATTATAATGGAATCATCTTTTTTAACATGGTATATGTTCACTCCTTATGTATCAATCCCATGTCACTATCTCAGATCCGAGATATTTCTCTCTCCTACCAAGTCCTTATATCGGGCTTAGGAAAAATCTTGTATAGAAATAAAAAAGGTAATATTTTTAGGTCCACCCAGGAAAATTTCAGAGTGCAACATTTATCCATTCTTGAAATTTCATTATATATATTAAAAAAATACTTTTCAAATTGTGACATGAGATTATTCATTCAAATAGGCCAACTCTAGTGTTATGGTGATAGTTATACCTATAGATGTATGTGATACCTATCTAAATAATAAGAAAAAAATAATTTTGATATAAGTGTTGATGATTGTGATCGAGGTTATTATTCATGGTTGAATGATCTGGAATATTTTTAAGTTTCATTTAAATGAATTTAAAGTTATTATGATATGATTATCAAAAAGGGCCGAAATACATAAAACATAAAGTGACCAAGTTTTCAATTATTAATCAAAAAGGGATAATGGAGGAACATCCACAATTTGGATTCTCTCTTTGACTCTAATGAGCAAAGTGAATCAAAAAAAAGTTAATACAAAATCATTTACTATTTTTTTTAATAAATCAGCTTGTTCTAAATAAGAAACATTGAGGGACTTCTTGAAACTGGATCTCTAATTAGATTATTATTCTTCCAATTTATTAACATGGGAATTTATATCATGGTTTTTTCTAATAGATTTTATCCATCTGTTTTTTTATGAAATTTTTTCCTTCACTATGGCTATATGATCCTCGTATTCTCACAAATCTATAGTTATTATAGCAAAAAAATTAGGGAGTTTTAATCCCACGGTAAAAAAGTGATGTAGCTCCATAGACACATCTTTCAAGGCATCTACATGATGATTGGAAAGATTAAATTGGAGGATATCACATTCTTGAGTCACCAACTCCTCTTGAGATATGAGAATTTGAAGAATATGTATATGAAAATTCTGGTAGTCAAACCCACACTACTAGAAATTTAGCATGTATCCACTATTTAAAACCATGGATATAAGTCCAAAAACCATGGATATAGGTTATAGCCACAGTTTTATGAACGTTGGATGGTATTGGAATGGCTATAGGCCAATACTTATAGCCACGGTTATAAACCGTGGCTATAGCCCTATAGCCACAGTTTGAACCGTGGCTGAATACCTAAATCCACGGTTTGAAATCGTGGAAGCATATTAAGGCATAGAGGGCTATAGACATAGTTTCAAACTGTGGCTATAGGGCTATAACCACAGTTCAAACCATGGATATAGGTTTTCTCATTTCATAAAATAACATCCCCCCATAGAAAAACCCCTTCCCACATGCAAGCCCCCCCTCCACTCCCCTAGATAACCCCCCCCCCCCCCCCCTCCAGGAAAGACCCTGGACACCCCCCTTAGACAGACTCGGGACACCCCCCCCCCCAGACCCTAGAAACCCCCCCAGACAGACCCTGGACACCCCCCCCCCCGGATAGACCCGGGACACCCCCCTGGACACGCCCCTAGATAGACCCAGGACCCCCCACCCCCCCAAGGAAAAACTCTGACATCTACTCCCCGGGACATCCCCCCCCCCCAAGATAGACCCTGGACACCCCCTCACCCCCCAGACTCAGGACACCCCCCCCCCCAAACAGACCATGGACAGACCCCCCCCCCAGACCCTGGACACCCCCAAACATACCCCCCCCCCACAGGACAGACCCAGACCTCCCCTGCTCTAGATAGCCCCCCCCCCCCCCCCCCTCCTAGATAGACCTTGGACACCCCCCCCCCCCCAAGACCCTAGAAAACCCCCCATACAGACCCTCCCCCCCATACCCTGGACACCCCCCACAGACAAACCCCCCTTAGGACAGACCCTGGACATACTACCCCCCCCAAGACAGACCCTGAACACCCCCTCACCCTACCCCCTAACCCTCCCCCTGCCAGTCCTCTTACCATCCCCCCTACCAGTCCCCCTGCCCTCCCCCTACCATCCCCCCCCCACCCCTTTCCATCCCCCCATGGTTAAACCATAAATATTGGTCCCTAATAACACTTTCAAAACCATGGAAAATAGACCCTATAGCCACAGTTAATAACCATGTAAATTTATTCCTACCCAACTATACTTAATCACCAAATGCTTCCATAATAGGTGCACCTTATAGCAGTACTCACATCCTCTAGCTACGAGCAAGAAAAACACCACCTTACAAATAAAACTGAACTCAATCATAATACAATATAT
Organism: Viscum album; assembly: GCA_963277665.1. NCBI lineage: Eukaryota > Viridiplantae > Streptophyta > Magnoliopsida > Santalales > Viscaceae > Viscum > Viscum album. The sequence continues at coordinate 1,900,981,854 of OY728145.1, forward strand.
ATCATAATAATTCAAACTATCTCCAATATAAACAATATAAAATTTCAATATCAATATCATCATAATAAAAAAAGAACTATTTGATAAAATTAAATGTATATACCAAGAATAAAATTTACATCTGAAATGTACCTCAATATCAACATCACCAGAACCATCATGACCCTCATCATCTCTTATAGAAACACCAACATCATTATCACCTCCTCTCATACCACCGCCACCACCATGACCACCATCATCATGATCATTGAAATATTCATTGGTTTATGCACCTAAATCAGTGGAAGGAGTGAAGAATCCTGATAAACATAATGCAAAAAAAATGAGAACACATTTAATTAATGAAAACATTCAATGTTTATATGGTTATTCATATAATATCATTATGTGACTAATAAAATACTCTGATAAACATAATGAATACAAATGAGAACACATATAATTAATGAAAACATTGAAATATTCTTGTGTATGATGATTCGTGAACATAAAATTGAAGAGAAATAAGAAGGATGTTTAGAATAAAGAGCAATAGTAAGAGTCTTATGGTCTAAATAGAACAAAATAAGAATGATAGAGTAATAATGTTTGGAAATGGTTAAAATATTAAATAATATTTATTTAATGATGCCCCTCCCCCGCCCCACCCCCCTTTCACCCCACCTGCACCCTCTCTAGTGCCTTACAGACCCCCCCCTACACCCCACCTGCACCCTCCCCACTGCCCTGCAGACCCCCCCCCCCCTCCCCCTGCACCCTTCCCCCCCTACACCCCACCTGCACCCTCCCCACTTCCCTCTAGACACCCCTTACCCCCCCCCCCTCCCCTTGCCCTGCAGACCCCCCCCCCCCCCCATTGTCTCCCTTGAACCCCACCTTCACCCTCCCCACTACCCTATAGACCCCCTCCCCCCCTGCACCCTCCCCCTACTGCAACACTTTCACCCCACCTGAACCCTCCCCACTGCCCTGCAGACCCCCCCCCCCACCCCACCCCCCTACACCCCCCCCCCCCCCACACCCCACCTGCACCCTCCCCACTACCCTATAGACCCCCCTCCCCCCTGCACCCTCCCCCCACTACCCCACTTCCAACCCACCTGCACCCTCCCCACTGTCCTGTAGACCCCCCCCCCTCCCCCTACACCCTCTCCCCTTCTAGTTTTCCCTCCCCCCCACTGCCCTCTTGCACCCCACCTTCACCCTCCCCACTACCCTGTAAACCCCTCACCCCCCCCCCCTTGCACCCCACTAATGGTTAACATTATGAAGGAAAATAATCATTTTGAATGATGTAAGGATGTTAACCACACTCTAAAAATGAATGACATGATTGCCTTGGTGTGAGGAAATGATAAATAAAAAGAATCTTTTTTAATAAGATATGAAGGTTAATGTGACAGAAAAATAACAATTTAAGAAGAAAAATAAACATATTATAAAGGTTTTTATAGATATATAGAAAAGAAAATTGAGGAATCAATGAGGTTGGATGAAAAAGAAAGTAAGGATGAATTTTTATTTCTAGAGTTCATGAAGAAGAAAACCCCACATACAAAAAATAAAACATAGAAAAAGAAGTGTATGAAGAATAAGAAGATTAATTATTGGATAATCAAGGGTGGTCACATGAAGAAAGATGAAGATAACATGAATAGTGATTTTTTATTAAGATAATACTCTCAACCCTATTACTCTAACTAATAAGGAAAGGTAGATAAATTTTATTCCCTTCTAGTTCTGTGATAGTTTTTTTAGTTTTATTTATAGTAATAATAGGTTTCATGGGCCTACATATGGAATCAATTATGACCTAATGAACTAGCAGGGATCTCATCTTATTTTTTCAAATGTTAAAGTCATTATCACCATCGTATTTTTCGATTTCGAACCTAGTTTTTGAAATTTTTACAAGAATATTAGATTTCTAGTTCTTGCATACAGAACTATGTGTACACCCCTAAAATCTGACCAATCTCAAGCATAAACTATGTTTAAAAAAATATTTGAAATGAATAGGAATTATTAATGTAAAATTGGCTCTAATAAAATGTAGTAGGTAAATAGAGGCAATGTATGAAGTGATCATGATGCAGAAATACACAAAATAAATTACTGACAAAAGAAATGGGTTTAATAGAAAAGAAAAACAAGTCTGGATCTAATACAACTTTGTGAGGGGTAAGGTTGAAAAGACAAAAAAGAATAACATACAAACACCTAAGGACTGATATGGGGATTTAAAAGTAGCATTCCAATAAATAAGAATCTAAATATTCAAGATGCAATAATTTAATGAAAGAAGTAATGAACATATAATTTATGTTATTCAATCTCTTTGGACCCTACGTGGATAGAAAAAACACAACCCAGAATCAAGTATTTCAATAATATCAAAATAAGAAACAATTATAGTATATAATGATGAAGAAACATCAACATGATAAAAAAACTACAACTTTTAAATAAGATTCAAAGACTTAAAGTGTCGGACACAAAGAGGTCTGGTTGTCCTGATCACACCCCCCCCCCTCCCCCTGCCCCCAGCAAACCCCCCCCCCCTACCCCCCACCTACACACCCCCTCCCCCTTCCCCCAACACCCCCCCCCCCCCACCTGGACACCCCCTCCCCTACCCCCAACAAACCCCCTACCCCCCCCCCCACCTGCACACCCCCTCCCCCTGCCCCCACCTTCACATCCCTCCCCCCCAGCACACCCCTCTGCCCCTTCCCCCCCCCCCACCTACACACCCCCCTGCCCCCTCCCCTACCCACCCTATACCTCCTACCCACCCCATACACCCCCCATTCCACCCTCCACATTTCGTTCCACTTAAACCACTTAATTAAATATGTTTATAAAGGATCATTCGTGATGTTTTTTCAGAAAAAAACCTATTTTTCTCTAGATCAAGATGATGGATGATTCCAGGAATCCACTCATGAATTTGGAATGAGTAGTTATTTCCAATATGATTAATAAATCTTGATTTGTTGGATAATCCATAATACTTTCCAAGGATGTGTATTCATTTCGTGGGTAGTTTATAATTACCTATATCATTATGAGTTAGAGAATTAAAATGAAATTGAATTTTTAGTCTCCAAGTAGCGAGATTTTCATGAAGTAGTATTTAGAAAAACAATCTGAGTTTTGGGATGTCTCTTGAGGAATTTTTATTCCTATTTAGGTGTTTAGGTGGTGCATGGGGTAATCAAGTAGCAGTTAGAGGGATCTATTCCATTCCACTTAATTTTAAGACCCATCAATTACCATATCTAGGTACACTGGGTACCATGTCTAATAAAGGAAAAAATAGTTAATTATGAGTTTTATAGTGGGGTATCCTCCAGTGGGGAACTAGGTATGGCTTACTGGATATCCATGTGCTAGGTTTATGGTTGTCTTCTCTAGGAATTTCTTACTCCCTTACTGTATTCATGTAGGCCATGTCTTGAAGGAGATAGTGGTGGTACATGATATGATAAAAGACCTGAACTAAAGAATATATTGGTGATATGAGATGAGATATGGTACCTAAACCAATGTGATTAGGTGATATAATGAGATGAGAAGAAATAACTCACCCTGGGTGAGATTTTTGTGGTATAAGATAAGATATAAGACCTCACCCAAAGTGGGATGGTTTCCATTTGAGAGGGTTTATGTGAAGTCACTCTAAGTGAGTGGGAGGTGTTATTTGATAAGTTATGAGACCTCACCTTGAGTGGGAGGGTGTAAGTATGAAATAAAACATGATATCATAACTTTTTATGGGACCCCTCCTTGAGTGAGAGGGTTACGGACCAAAAGATTAGTGGAAACTATCTGACCCAGGCTGTACAGTTTGTTTAAACAATACGTCTAAATACAAGGGAACCTAAAAGTCTACATGGTTTTTCTACAACCATGAATTCTTAAGTGCACATCCATGTGACCTATTTCAGATGGGGGGAATACCCATTTATCATGGTTTGCACACAGTTTGTGAATTGTGTTCATAAACCATGTGCAGGGAGGTTTTTGGGAAAAAATAGCATTTTCCCCTTGTTAATTATAAAAAATATTTATTATTTTCCCTTACTTACAGTGGATATTCAAGGGGTTATTACTCCCATAGAGATTCCTCCACCTCCATGCTTGGATCTTCTACTACTCCTTCTGGCATCTGTTTTCAATTCCGTCGGAAGCATTGGATAACACAACCTCAACCTCAAGGCGCATTTTCTTTTAATGACAACAACTGGAATCTTTTTTTTTCTGGTTGCACACATATGAAACTTCACATATATATAAGGACACATATCCCCTATGTACATATTTTCATGGCCAAATATGAATAATGGGGTCCTCATATATATGTTTATACTTGCATATACCCTTTTACACTTACACATGTATGCATTTTTCATATCTATATGTAAGCACACCTAGCCCCAATATATATATTCATACTGCCATGAGTGAATATATATAAAGAGGGAACTTATATATGTATATGTCTACCTATGCATACACATGTAATCCTTCATCAATAGCGACTCGAATCCACCTAAACAAAATCCAAAACGCACTATAAAAATATAAGAAACCCAAAAATCAAAAAAAGCTCTAATTAAAATTGGGCCAAAGAATAAAAACAGAATAAAGCTTACCCAAATCTAATGTTGAACTCACTTTCTTCAATGGTGTTGGATAGAACCGGCCTCGCTATAAGAATATACCTATAAGAAAATACTGGGAAAAGAAATGAGATATAACAACTTCTTATATATATGTGATCAGTGTGTCAATTGTACATGATAAATGATACATGAATCCATAACCAACAATGAAAAAATAATATTCATATTGATATGTAAATACCAATACTAAATAACATGATCATTAATAAAGCTCTTTATTTTTCAAACATCACTCATTCAACTCAAATCACAATGATTTAAGCTATGATGAATAACCCAAGAATAAAATTTACATCTGAAATATACCTCAATATCAGCATCACCAGAATGATCATGACCCTCATCATCTCCTATAGAAACACCAAAATCATTATCACATCCTCTCAGACCACCTTCACCACCACCATCTTCATGATCATTGAAATATTCATTGGTTTATGCACCTAAATCAATGGATGGAGCGAAGAATCATGATAAACATAATGCATAAAAATGAGAACATGTTTAATTAATGAAAACATTAAATGTTTATATGGTGATTCATATAATATAATTATGTTACTAATAGAATACTCTGATAAACATAATGGATAAAAATGAGAACACATTTAATTAAGGAAAACATTGAAATATTCTTGTGTATGATGATTTGTTAACATAAAATTGAAGAGAAATATGAAGGATGTTTAGAAAGAGTAACAAAACCATCTAAAATAAGATCACAACCACCCACATATATGATGAAGTTATTCATGTGAATATCCTTAACAGTTGTCCCAGATGCAAACAACTTCATTAGAAAAAAAATTAACTACTATTCAATAGTTACAATTGAATTTTTAGTTTGAAATAACAAAATCAAAACAGAATACATGTTTTTTAGATCAACTAAACAAACTGCAAAAAAACACTTGTTCTGTTATCTATAAATAAGAACTTCATTATTAAAAAAATATGTAACATTTCAACTATTGATAAAAAAATACAAAGATAATTTCAATTGAAAATAAAAATAAAAAACGGAAATCATGTTCTATTATAATTATGTTTCAAGAATGAAAACTCACACCTAATTAAAAGAAAACTAACAATGTGTGGATAAATAGAGAAGACACCTCCATGGTGAAACAATCCCTAGCACCAGCCTCTTTGTACCTCTAGGATTTGTTGGAACCCATATATACTCAATGCTTGTGAATTTGTGGATATTGTCAATATAGATTCCAAAATATATTTTATTTACAATATCCAATGATATATTTAAAAAAATATTTGAATTTAGATATTCAATCCTTGATAAAAGAAAATAAAGAAATATAGTTTCATAAATGTAATATATATTTGTGACAATTAACTATGTGGTGGGGTTTAAATTTTTGGTAACAGCCTATGGGTGTTTCAAGAAAGGATGAATTTAAAGATCTATAGGTGACAGAGAGTTCATCTTCTACAAAAGAGAATCCATCAAAATGAAAAACAAGTAAAAGAAAAAAGATAAAGCAGGGATGGATGTACCATTTGAAGAATGAAAAGTGTTGAGGAAACACCTATCAAAATTACAAACACAACCCATGTGGAAGCTGTAACTATCCCCTTTGATTTTCTGCAGATTGAAACCAAAAATAAAGAAAAAATTAAAACATTTAAAGATGGTTTTTTTACAATTACAAACTTGTAAAGGAAGGCGTTTTTTTCATAATCTTCCATCCCAGTAATCTTTTCATGTTTCCGCATAAGTCCTTAAAATAGTTATATTGAGAATCTCCCTTCTAAGGAACCTATTCAGGAACAGTAAGGAAGTATAAAGAGAGAGTCCTGAAGATAGATCATTAAATAATTATAGAATTAATGAATTAGAAAAAGTAAAGCTATAAACCACAAACAGCATATGAAACATCTAAAGCAGTCAGTCAACTCCTGATATTCATATAGCTTTTTGATCACATTCCAATCAGTTCAAGAGGAAATTTATCCTTACTGAGCTCCAAATAATCCTAAAGGGAGACTTGGACACTCTTTTTCTTCAGCTCATTCTTATCTAAAACATCTATATTTCAGTGTCTCAGTCATCTGAAGAGTCATGGAGATTGTCATATTGAATAGAACATTTTTTATAAAATAAAACCTGAAATAATACATATATATTTCACTATCAATACACCATAAAGAAAAATAAGCATAAATAAAGGGCTACTTGTATACCTTCTTCTCTAAGGATATCATTTAAAGCTTGGAACATCCCTGTATACATTGAATTTCCATAAAAACCTCTTCCAAGGAGAACCCATGAAGAAGTATCCTGTAATTGAAACTGTGAATGAGTGAAATAATTATGTATGAAATCCTTTTAAGAAAGCTTCAATATGAAAACACTTCTATATAAGCAATCTCCAAACATGTATGTATAAGAAGTGTTTTCATATTGAAGCTTTCTTAAAAGGATTTCATACATAATTATTTCACTCATTCACAGTTTCTATATAAGCTTCAATATGAAAACACTTCTCAAAAGTACAGTTATATACCTGAGTGGATGATTATTTAACAAACCCAACGTCAGTGAGTCCACTATGCTGTAATAGAATACATTTATAAAAAACAATGAGAACGATAGGAAATCTGCATGATTGAAACTGCAAAAAATTTGTACTGAATCAAATCAGTTTGACATACCTAAAATGGAGAATGTGTTGATGCAGTGGAGTAAATCTATATCAACCATGGAAGAAATTTTAGATGAAGAAATATTGACCAATAAAAAGAAGTGAAAGCAGTAATTGGTGAATCAAAACAGATGATGTATTGTATTGATGTTTGAAAAATCCATATGTAGCTAGAAAAACTAATTCTTAAAGATAACTAAATTTTTTTTCAGAAACTTATGAGAACCCACCATTTTTTAAGCACTATATTGTATTACAGCCTGCAAAATTAGTATGAAAATAGTGAAATGTGAAACTATAGAGTATAGAAAAATGATATTGAGATGCTATAGATGAGAAAATATCATATGCATGATTCATCAGGAGATGGATAAATCTACACATAGGGAACATTTCTACCCCCTCATCTATTTATATGAAGCAACGGTAAGATAGATTTTTGAAGAAAGTAGCAGGTTTCAGTGATTGTGAATGGAAACGCAAAGCGGGTATAGGGCGTGCTTCACCGAGGTAGATCTCATAAGAGACAGATAATACCGAGAACCCATGGAGGAGTATAGGGGAACCAGGTGATGGAGGGATATGTCGTCTAGGGTAGGTAGGAACCCTAGCTTAACAGGAGGTGATAATCGACCGGGATGAGAAACTGAGGGAAATCGACAGTCGGTATTGATGTGAAAAAAAATTGGATCCATAAAAGGAGGGTGACATCATAGTCAATAGAGGGAATTAGGGTGGATTGATTTGAAGGATGGTATCGGAGTACGATGGTGGTAATAATGCATAGGAATCTAAGGAGGATGGGATAAGAACCGAGATTAGGAGGAAGACAATGACTGGGGTCTGCGGGGACCATAGGTTGACAGGAGAAGAAGCATGAGTGTGGGGAGAAAATGAGGGAAACCGCATGTGGAAGAGGGACTGAGGGAAAATAAATGGTATGACGTGAAGGAAGATGATGAACCTTAGGTCGATAAGTGATGAACCTCGAGCTGGAGGAGAATCTGAGGGAAACTGTGTGTGAAAGAGGGGAGGAGGGATAGCAAGAGATTGACGTCGATAAGGTATGTGGGAGTTAGGAGGAGAAGAAATGTGGGTTTCTGAATATTGGATACGTGGAATGGAGAGGAACCCAGGATTAGTATAGTTATTAGATATCATATATCCACTAGGTTTTATTTTAATACTATTTATGAAAGTAGTAAATTGAACATATTGAAGAACCTCAATTCACTCTAACATGTTTAGAGATTTAGTTTCAAAATTATGAAATTACTTATTGTGTTTAGAAAAAAAAATATTATTCTTGATAACTATAGGTAAATAGGAAGATGTAACATTTAAAATTTTCCTAGTGGGAAGAATATCATTGGGCCCATGTCATCACAAAGTAGCTTCAATGATGGTAACTTCATTATCACTGTTGAGAATTTTAAATCTAATAATGATGAACCACCAAAGAATAATCAGTGGTTAAATATTCAATTTTATTACTATAGGATAGATCCGTAAATTCCATGAGCTCACCTTTAGCTTGGGGATGATTCTGGAACATCTATATTTTTAAATATAACACCAAAATCTGATCATGATACATCTTGGTCATGTTTTATCATACCTGAATCCATGAAATATTAGAATAGTATTAACATATAATCTATAAGAACCACTATTTTGGGAATATTTATGTAGGTAATAAACCATGATAAATAAAAATCATGCTAGTAAACATATACTATATCAATTGGTAAGTTTGTTTGGGTAAAGATATCAAAAGATCAGAAAGAACAAGATCACATGAAATCTTGGTTAAAGATGAGAATGTGGAAGTTTAATGTCATTGCACCACATTATATGAGGGAATGGTGAAAATGTAATGATTTCATCATGGATAACTTTATTAAATAAGAAATTATTGGATTATTTAACATAATGAGAAAAAGAAAACAATGTTTCAATGTGCCACAATATTTCTAACACTTGAATGGATAAATAAATCTTGGAAACATAACCTTACTTGGTGATGGATGGCCTTTGGCATTCATGGAGGACCGTCTGAGGTTGCAGTGACTAATCCTATAATCTATGAACTACATCATTATTGTGGTCTAGGGTTGGATTTTTAAAAAAATCACACTTATGCCACCACTCTATGATTCCCCATGATAATGGTCTAATTTCACTAAGTCTTGGTGAAATCTAACATATACCATACCCTAAAAAACTAAATATTAAAAGATATGAATAAGAAAGAATAATGGAGGTATAAGAGGAATATTTACCTTTATCCATTTAAAGGAGAAGAACACTATAAGTCATTTTTAAAGGTATAATCCAGAATAACTATTTTTTTTATCCATAAAAAAACACCCATCCCTACTGGGTAACCAATCCACCTCTACTGTGTACCTGATGGCCCTTATAAAATGTCAACTACACTTTTAGGAACATCGAGTACCCAGTATCCCTCCATCGGGTACCTTATAAAGGCTGTAATTTTTTACAAACCCATTAAGAGGCACCCAGTGCCTCCCAATCGAATACCCAATGACTACTCCAATTTTTTTGCAGTTATCCACCACCCTATGATTTGGAAACAAACCCTCTAAATAACCATTATCCTCAAGTAAAAACACATCCTAGAGATGTACTAACTCTTGAAATTCCAATTCATGTCCCAATTCTCAAAAATCTCCTTGCTTCAGGAAAAAAAATTCCCTCTGAAATTACTGACCATGTAGTTGTGTGGGTCATTAAAAACTCCAAACCATAAGAATTACAATCCTTGAGAAGCATCCAGGATGATCCCCTGATTACCAATTTAACTATCAAAATTTGAAACCATCACTTTTTATCGATTCCAACTATCCACAACTCCACCATGAAGATTCCCAGTCTAGATTAATTCGATCTTCACCAAAAACTGCTTGTCCCTCACTCCACACATATCAATTATAATTATAATAATGTATCTAATTCAAAAACCTCTTTACCATACTCAAACATTTGAAACTAATCCAGTTTACTGCTACACGCACAAATAAGATAATAATGAACACATAATTGTTCATAACAAGAAGGAGGAAGATCACCAGGAGGGGTTTGGACACGTCGGAGGCACGTCGGAGGAGGTGGGGATGCCACCTAGGAGCAGCATCGGCAGGGGAGGTAAGGTGTCCCAAGTTTGGTGGCAGCGGCTCGCGGTGGGGTTTCCTTGTTCAGTTTCATCGAGGGGAATCCTCGAGAGGGGAACTGTCGATGGAGGAGGATCGGTGAGAGTAGAGGTCGCGATGGTTTGGGGAAGGAGGGTCGCCCGCAGAGGGTATAAGGGAGGAGGGCGCTGTCGTGAGATACTTTGAGGGTTTAGAGGGTCGTGAGGGGCACCGTCGGTGGAGTAGGATCAAGGAGAGGAGAGGACATGATGGGTCAAGGAAGGAGGGTTTCATGGAGAGGGTATCAGGGAGTATTGTACCATTGTTTGATACATCAAGTGTTCAGAGGGTCTTGATCGAGGGAAGATGGAGGAGAAGCCAGATGCAATTTGAAAAAAAAAACAGTGCAAAATTTTATCCATGGCAGTATATACTGAATTGTGGCTATAAATATGCTATAGACACAGGTCTATTAAACCATGGATATAGATTTGTGGTTATAGATTAAATTTCTAGTAGTTCCACCTATGCATAATCCAAGGAAAATTTGATAATTACTTTCAACATTATTAGAAATATTTTATAAATGGGTATTCGTGATAATAGTGAAAACATATTTCCAAGACCATTTTTACACATCCTATTTCTCAAGGGAATCATTAGGATCCAAATCTAGTCACCTTATGCTACTTGTATATAATACAGAATCAGGTTCAATACAGTGGGGACTAGTCTAAAAAACAACATTATTATAGGAGAGTATTTCATCACCGTTTCCTATTTAATTTTAGAGATTGATCCATTAAGACTGATGTATACTGGTGAAGTGCTCAGTGTCATTTCATTTGTACCAATGCTCATAAGACAACCAAAAAATGAACAAAAATGTTGGTTTTTTACTACTCTCAACATTAGGGGGACTTGAAGATGAAATTCCCCCAGAATTCTTGGAACATTTAGGCATACATTTTTCTACATCAGAAACTGGTGATAGAAATATGATAGTTGGGGAGCTTGGAGAAGCTAATGGCTAATTCACTATTCAAAATAGTTTCCCTAGTATGTCATTTGGACAATATTCTACCCATATTTTTTAATAACCCCATGAAATGTTGGCTGGAACATCAGTGAAAGGAAAGATAACTTCCCCACCAAAATCCTCATGCATCAGCATAAACCAAAGTTGATGAAGGATGGCTGGGTGTAATTCTTTCTTAACCCTAATGAGAGGTAACATGCCATTTATTATAAACATCCAAACTTCTATATGAACCTATAAGGGGTGTAAGGATTGAAAATAGTCACTCTATTTATTTGAGATGTCAAAATTTTATCTCAAAATGAGATGATATAAGAGCATTCTTCCAAGATTCCCCCATTTTTTCCCATCACTACACTAGAAGGTTCCAAGTAGGGAATGAAACAAATGTGGAGGGGGTCCCTTATGATCTCAATAACACTATAAATGTGAAGGTATTTCGGGTATAAAACACTAATGTTGAGTATTTTGGGATGAAAAATAGAATAAGGGATCATTGTGATATATTTATACTCATAACATTGAAATTTTTCTTCTACACAACCATATAGAAATTGGAATGGCCTGCTCATGTGATGGGGAGATCATCCCTCCTATACATGAACTAGAAACTTGTAAATATGAGAAAGGGTAGGTACAGTTAGGTTGATGGGTTGTCCCCCTAATAATGTGTTCATCGTTATTAAGGTGAAAACCCTAACATCGGTATAAGAATCACAGTATGGGAAGAGTTATCCTCTCATAAACATTATAAAAATTATCACCATCCCAAAGTATAAATATATATCTAACTGGATCATGTAAACTCATATAGTTTGTTGACCCTCCTTGAGGGTATCCCAATATGAATCTAGAACTAATCGATATTATTGAGTTGAATGAGTCCCAGTATGCTAAAACTTTAGCCTCGACCTACTGGTTTAAAATAATAGATTTTTCTAATCACTAAATGGAATAAGTGAATGGATGTTTATAGGATGAACCAATGACTTCTCATACACAGTAAATATTTCCCTTACAAATTGATAAATTTATTCATTATTCTCCCATGTGTTAGCTACAGGTAGAAACTCATAATAAATCTTACCAAGGATGTTAATTCCCCCCAATTGATTGATATCCCATGAATTGATCTCAACTTATCTATGTGGTAGGTGAAAGGTGTTGGTACTCGAACACCAATTACTGATCAATTCAGACAAGATCCTGGTTAGTGGAAACATTTTCAATTGGGAAATCCATACCGCCTAGCATAAACCATTGGCATCCAACCATTCAGTAAATTCCATGAGATTCTGATTCTCCCAAAATTCCGAGGTCCATTTATCATACAAACTCCCTCCAAACCACAAATCCCACTTTGATCTCTTCCATCTAGTGGAATATCCTAGTGAGAGATTAAAACTGCATGAGTAGTCTTGAATAGTGTATTATAGGGATATTTCATGATCATGTCAGTTGTTTTGAGCATATAGGGAACCATTCATAATAAATACTTTCCCTTAACTCGATTCAGAAATAACATGACCCATGGGATATTTTTTCACTTGAGCATGATTCTAGGAAACTTTGAACCAAGAAGATAAAAGGTTTTGACTAACCTAAAGTATGGGAGCGTCATCTTATATATTAAAGTTATATAAAGGTATTATATTGTCCAAATAATAATCTCGAAACTCTAGTGGGAGAATATTCTTCATAATTTCTTCCTAAGGAATGATAAAATATCGAGGGTTATCCTAATAATTTCCAGTAATAATATCTCTTCAGTCAGTGGAAGTCATTAAACTAGATAGGTACCTAGGATCGGGACCATCATATCTACAAAAAAAACAGTTGAACATTTAATATATGGTGTAATTAAGATAAATTATTGTAAATTTATCGAAATGTTGAATTTTTTTAAGAAAATTGAATGCGGTGAGGATTTCGTGATATAACATACGGTCTATACAATTTAAAAGTAACTATATGGATTATATCATCACTATTTTGAAATAATTCAACAGGAAAGTGTCATATTTAGTTCACAGAATTACTAGTTCGCATACAGTAATGCTTCATTGTGTGGAAGAGGTCGATCACAAAGGGAAGTCTCTATACGGGGAGGGTTTTAGGATGTAATCTATGAGTGAGTCACAAAGATCATATAGTTTTCTATGTGAAAAATGAATTTAGTCTAACACTTTTATATAGGTATTTTATCTTCTCTATGTCCACATGACCACTATAAAGCTATAAACTGAGACGGCTTCTTCCTCGAAATTTCCTTCTCTTCATGCTGATCAGAACCCATTCCTATGGGGGTATTTTTTGGGAACAAAAAACTTCACAAGTAATTGTAGGAATATATAATGAATTTTGGAAAGATAGAATCAAATTATGGAGAACTATCCATGGGTTGAAAATTAGTGAATTACATGAAACCGAAAAGCATCCAACTCCTTCTGTATAGTGGCTCATTATGAAAGACTATCTCTTACCATGGTGTCCCTATAAGAAAAAATAATTTGTGGGAGAGGCTATAAAATCACACACCCTTGCAAATGATTTTTTATTTTCAGAATAATGAATTAATTCTAGGCCTCCACAATGACTTTTTTATTTTAAGCAAGGGGTTTCTTTTTCATTCCCCCACAAATGATAATTATTTGCGATGTGAGGCGGTCTCCCTACCACCCTTCAAACTAGAATCCTATATGAGTGATTGTTTTGTTACCTACCGCATAGTGTTGAGTATGCTCTGCAGCCAACTGGCCATTTTGGGAAAATTTTTATTTCTCATTACCTATAAATACCTTGTTTTATCACAATAAAAAATAAAAAACATATGTACAGACAATAGACAAGATCAAATAAGACTCAGTGAGAGGCTTTCAGTAGGTAAATTGCTTACTTCATACCGCAAAAAGGGAAAGAAGATCCCACAAAAAGGATCCTTGTCTAAGGGACCTACCCATAAAGGGATATCCTTTGAGAGGAATCAATCATCCATAAAGTGGAACCCCCATCACTCATGAATGAATCACTTTTTCAAAATATCCCCCTTTGAAGTACCGCATCCTGCATAGTGAGAATAGTATATGGAATGGTGTAACCTTAGGATATTTTTCCCATATTCTCTCATATCCATCATTGTTTGTAGAGTGTGACCTCATCTGGTCCCCTTTATGATCTAGAAAAATGGATCCCTATTACAGATACCAAAACATTGTAATAGAATTAATGGGACCTACCCCACAGCCATCAGATCTATCTAGGCTGGAGACGAGGCACATTAGTATATCCCTCTCACGATTATGAATTCTCTCAATAAAGTATTTTCTTCACTTAACCTACCTAAAATTTAGATTCCTTGGTATGTTTATAGTTGTGCATCCCATCAGTAACAAGGAAATAATCCCTGGATGTAGTTCCAATGACCTCCCTATTTTGGATAGTGAGGGGAACCACTTAAATTTCCCTTCGATGAGAGATAGTGTTATATCCTCCTATCCTCCTATATGAAACTATGAACTACACATCCTTCCTAGAGTAATACCATATTATTTATTATAATATTTTATATTACTCATTCTTCCTATATCCATTCCCAAACCCACTAGTGGATGTGAAATATTCTGTGAAGTTCCAGATCTTCCACTTTCTCTTATTTCTCACACTAGGAATGACTCATCTGGACTTAGAGGTCAGTGGTGATCATATAACCAGAACAATTAGACATATTATTGGGCCTCCCATTAGTTTTAAGTCCTAAACCATGTTATTATCCTATAAAAAAGGAAATATTCCCTACAATACAAACTTTTATAGGGTTATATTACCAATGGTGTAATATTGGGCCTCCCTCGAAGTTTCCATCCTCAGCTTTCTTAGCTATGTAGAATTTGATTCCTATACTCATGGGATATGTAGGAAGACTCCATATAGTTAAACCCCATAATATTAAATATACAATCATTATTATTTTCCATATTCCTAGTAAGATCATGCCCCCACCTAGGAGCCTATATTCCGACCAGTTCCTCTTCACCACTTTTTCATCGGTCCATGATCTCAGTGAGAGTTATCCTTACAGGGACACATTTATTATGAGAACCAACCCATTATCATTGTACCATATTCTCTATGGGTCCAACCATAAAGGGATTATCATGTGTAAGTCCCACATAAACCTTTACTAGGAACCTTTTACCAATACATCCTTGTCGCATGACTATAAACTTCATGGCATAGCCCTTGTCACACAACCTTAAAATCTGCAGCGTGTCCTATTAAGTGGAACTAAACTATGTGAGTTACGATTCCTTCCACAGTGATATATAGGAATCCCTTCTCATGGGATATATTCCTATATCAAACTTCAACTACCTCTCTTAAAGTAAATAAACTCCAAAGTTCCAAATTATGAGGATTTTAATCATATTTCTTTAAATTAAAGCATTAACAAGTACATAACAAGATGAGATAGAGAACCTCTGATACATATAGATGGTTCCATTAATGGAAGACATATATTACATACATATGGTTATTCCTTCATGTATATGTGTTTGATTATAGATGTAAAGGGTGATAAGTCTTATATTAAGTTTTATCAAGGATTCACAAATATGAATTAAATCTATAAGAGAGTATCGGGTTAGGAAATAGTTCCCCCAAAAGTGTTTGATGATCCCAAACTATCATCCTATCAACCAATACATGTCACTAAGAATTACTTGGAAAAAAATCAATGATCGTCTACCTTTGGAAAGCTGGTCCATATCATGGATGTGGGAACCGTTTGGTGTTTCTAATTCTATGAACAAATCCCATTGCAAACTACCCAAAAAGGGTTGTGAAACAACTTTCCATCCAATATATACCAAAAATAAGGTCATATATATCAAAATAATGTAAATTAATTATTATTATATTAGACATATCTTGCATAAATGTAAAATATTCACAATCCAAATATTTTAGATTGAACCCATAGTAAAACCTAGATCTGATACCAATTGTTGTAACTAGAGACACCCTGAGTGGGGTGAAATGAATTAGGGTGTTTCCAAAATCAAAAAAAAATTGGTTACAAATACCATTCCCTTAGCATATTTTTCTTTTATTAAAAGAAATTTTATTCAATATTTTATTACCTTTTCTTTATTGATTGTGTCCACAACAAATATATTGTGAATGTGTAGAAAGTAAAGTTCAAATCACATAGATATTTTACTTAGTTTACTCAATTTAGGATACAATCAAAGTACATACACTCAATATTATGTGGGTGTCCCAATTTTCAATAAAACTCACTATTTTTGTGGATACAATGTTTTGGTGAAGTCACTCCACCCCAAGGCTCACTTATAGTACAAGTTTAGGGAAAATATCACTCTCAACCAAGGGTAATGGCCTTATATTTCTTTATACACTACTCTAGAAGATATCAATTTATATAATTATAGGTCACTTCTCATTTTATTGACATTAAGGTCACTCCAAGTTCAGAATGTAGTTATGAAGTGAACTACATCATAAATCTCAGTATAGTGCTATAATGAATATCATGTACTCCTTATAAATTCTAAGGAAAGATATAAATAGTTCCATATTAGAAGATTTGAATCATTGATTCACACAGCATAGAAATTGTAGATTTAATAATTCTGTAATAGTAATTACCTTCAAAGTATATTCTCTTCTTTACATTAATAGACTAGATGTATCCACAATGTTGCACAATCCTTGAGATTTCATCTCTACTCAAATTTAGATGCAATCAATAGAACTCTAAATATTCTATTTAATTCTCCTTAATTTTTTCGTAGCACTCTTCCTTTTAAAAAATATATCTATAATATATTCATGTTCAATAAAACCTATTCCTTTATAATTCATATATATAATAAATCCCATTTTTAAACCTTAGTTCCTCTTCCTAATAAGAACAAAAAGTTCCTTCTTCCTCAAAACTATATTGAAATATTATTTTCTATTCATCATAATAGTATTATATTATATATCCTGATAACTTTAAATTTAAATCGAAAAAAATAACTACCTATAAACTTCCTAAGCTTTAAAATCATCCCTTAAAACCTCTTTAGGATGATCTCTACCATTGATATTCAAATAGGTAGTTGAAATTAGTTCCATAATTGTCAAATAGTTTATGATAAATATATATCATAAAATATATTAAAATTAAATAGGTTATAGTAATCATGATGTGATAACATTCATCATAGTGTGTTTGTATGGTTTCTTCTTCAAATCCTTTAATTTCTAGTAGAATCATAGTGTGAAAAAGAACGTCATAACGTGATCTTTATTTATATTATAAAATAGAAAAAACTACATAAATCATGGTATTTTTTTATTTCATAGTCTTAACATCATGGAATGTTTCCTTTAATCATAGAATGGAATCAATATTCAAAACATGACACTATTTTTCATTGAAAATAGCTTAAGGATTAACTATCATGGACTTTCACCTTTATTTATGCTTGTAATGTCCTGATGTGGTTCCGTTAATAATAGTGTGATCTATGAATCATAGTGTGATCTAATACCAAATATTGTTAAACTATGTACTTGTTATGGAGTGACTCCCTTCTATGTAAATGGAGTCTACAAATAAATAAAACCACTAAAATTCAAAAAATATTCTTCATGGCATGACTAATACGTTATGGTGTGAAAGGCCCTTAGTTATGATATACTCAACCATACCTATTCAAGTAAGAGCCAAGACTTTTCTATTTTTATAGTGACTATAATCATGCCATATAGTATGCTCTCATAGAAAAACGTATTCCAAAAACAACTAGATTATCTCCAAAAATATATCTCAAATTATTTGAAAACATCTTCAACCCTCTGTTGTGATTATATTTATTCAAAACAAATTGTCATCCAAATACTCATCTTCTAAAATATCTTCGGAATCATTAAATTCTATATCTTTACACTTCTATCTTTATATTTTGAAATAACTCATTACTATTGGTTTTCTACATCAATATGAACAATTCATTCTCACTAATAATAACATAAGATTCTTGAACCTTCAGTAATTTTTATTTATATTCCATTATTTATTTCCTCCAAAACATACATGTTTTGGATATTGATTATTAATCCTTTTAATTAAATTAATAAATCATAGATTCTTTTCATTAGAAATTGTTAACAAATATAACATAAAATCTCACGGTTGCAACAATCCCTACCATTGGATTTTGTAGAAAAGTGCTTCTATAAAAACCATAAACCATCTGGAGAAAGAAATGATCTCCCCCTTTCTCTTTCAATCCTAGACCATAAAAATTTTTTATTCCCCCCCCCCTTCTCCAATAAAATGTTAAAGTTTTTCCTTTACCAAATTATTTATTTCTTATTTTCTATCTGCACTCCCCCTTAATCAATAATTTCCTTTCACCTCATTTTTAAGAAATGTCATCATCTTTTTTTATTTTAAGAACCTATAGTTTAAAAGGGACTATGCTCAACATATCTTAGTAGATTTAATCCAATTACATAAACCAATAAATAATTATGATCTTTTAACCATCTAATGAATATAATTATAACATTTAAAATTATTTCATCTATCCTTAATTATAACTAAAATTTTGTCTCACTTTCACATATAGATTCATTCATATAAAAAAATTCTAGTGAGTAAGTTTATCACTTGGAAATGGGTCACCAAAAAATCACATAATCCTACTAATTTAGAAATATATATAGGAAACATGATTCTATGTTAATAATTTCAATGTTATCCACAACACGCACTTACTTCTAAATGTTTTAAAACAATGAAAAATAATGTTCCTCCAACATAAAGATACATATTTCTCAATAACACTCCTATGAAATGGTTAGTGTATAATAAATAAAACACAAATTTTGTGACATATAACAAAAGTTTAACCAATTAATATTACTTATTTATGATAAACTAGTGATACTGATTAATATCCATAATCTCCACTTATTCATAGGATTTATCCATTATTTGATGAGGGTAATCAAATTTGAATACTTGTAATTAATTCATCATAATTTCATCAACTATTAACACCAATAAAATTATAATATTAAGTATGTGGAAACTAATTATTAATAAAAATATTTTATTCTCAACAGGTTTTAGTATTCTGTTTTACTCCAAATCTAGCTTCATACCATCTATACTTCATCATATCAACATGTATAACTAAGATCATCTTTGATTATTCATAGAGGATTATTCATATCAATTAGTTACCATGTATGGATTAACATCGCATGAATTTATTCATCTCTATATATATCTCAATATATAAAAATATTCTCCTTTCAATCTCTCTTAACCTAATTTTTCTATCATATTTTTCTATGAGACATCCAATGTGGTTGCCTACAACTCCATTTATTTCATATATTTCCTTTCAATACATACACACTCCATGGATAAAATCTCCCCCTTAGTTATTTATCACTCTAATAATATTATATAAAAATTTTGGGCATGATGATAGGGTTTCTTCTGACATCTTTATGTAGAATAATTTTTTTAGCCATTCTTAACTAGACATTGAATTTTGATTTTTTCCAATACTTTATCTTGAAAACATCACTAGTTAAAAATTATTTTAAAATTTTTGGATCTTAATACTTATTCTACCATAGTTTCTTATTAATAAATTTTGTAACAATCAACTCACTAGTATATGTTTCCACATTTAATTCACATTTTTTGTATTCCTTACCAAGATTATTTCTCCATGAAAGGAAAACACCCCTAGCATTCCACTGATTCTTTGTAGTGATGTGGATTAAACCACTTAATCATGTATCATTATTATCTTACATGACTACCATTATAATCACATCAAAAAAAAATATCCTTGAAAAACTTTTGTTTAAACATTTATCCACTTTTTTATGGGAACAAACTCCATCAAATTAGAATATGGTGTTCTTTATTTCACATCTTCATTAAGAAAATTTAGATAAAACTATTCTTTCTTTTTCTCTCTACAGGATTTCCTCTTCTCTTTCTAGGAAGTCTGATATGATTAAACAAACATTTATTATTGATTCACTATCTTCTCATTATCTATGATGGAATCTGTGAATAAATTATCAATGATACATGATACTTCCTCCTTTTCCTTCTCTCTTTAAAGTCAACTATAATCATGACACTATTTTTGTGTGGAATAAGTTTTTCTTTATTCCATTCATGTATCCTTCATGTTATAGGAGTGGGGGATATCACACTACTATAAAAAACTTATATCAATGAACTTATACCAGGGGTTTGAAAAACCATTGTTATAGGTTCTATATACCAATGGTTTTACCAAACTATTGGTATAGGTATGATGTTGGACCACTTATTCCAATAGTTTGTTTAAACCATTGGTATAGGGGGCTTATACCAATGATTTCACCCAAATGTTAGTATATGTTTTTCTTTTGGACACCTTTATTGATGGTTTGGTTAAATCATTGGTATTGGTGGCATAATTAATTATGTGTAATTTTACTAATGATAATAAATACATGAAAATTAATAATTATTTTTATAAATAAATTTTTTTATTTATTTATGTACATAAGAACACAAAATTAGTTGTAGTATAGTGGAAAATTAAATGGAACATTACACTGAAGTCATGGGATCAAAACTCACTATTTAAATTTTTTTCTATATAATACTTATACCAACAGTTTGACTAAACCACTAGTATAGTTATTTCCTTTGAAATTACCTATACCAATGGTTTACACCACATTGGTTCAAACCACCTATACCAATGGTTTGACCAAATTGTTGGTATAGGTCTATCCTAGTGGAAAATCAATCAATTGTTTGAGTTCCTATAGCAATGATTCTAAACCATTAGCATGCCATTTTTTATATTGGTGGCATATTGGAACTTTCATTATCTTTGATGTCATAGAACCTTGACATGTTTATATGATTATCACAAATATAACATCTCCTTATGAAATTAAAACTTTCAATATACTTTCATGGAAGAGATGTGTTAGTGGGTCTCCAATGATTTTACATATCTAATTTATTTTTAACACACATCCATTATATGTTTCAATATTCTATATAATTATCATTAAAATGTTACCTTTATTTGAGAGCTATTTCCACCAGTTTTACAAAGACTATTATGTCTATTCCCTGATTCCAAATTTATATACTTATTGCTATCAACTAAAGTCTCAATGTAGCAATATTCAATGTCTAGCTTCTTATTTATAACACGAAGCTCTACTTCAAGATTTTTAATCCTCCCATCATTCACCTTTAATTGGAGTTCTAAATTCTCAATTTGAGAATTATTCTTATTATACATAGTATTTATCTTCTCTTTAAACTAATCTCTAAAGGTAGGCATAAATACTTTAAGGGGTTTATCTATTTCCATGATTTATGTAAACCCTTGAACATGTTCTTTAATTATATCACTTTTTCCTTCATTTCCTTATTCATTCTTATAGCGGACTCATTTGAAGTCATATATTTGTTAATAATAATTCAATTTACTTCCTCTAAATTAGTTATCTAAGAACTATTCTATTCTCCTTTATTCTTCAAGAAATGTACTTCACTTATGAAGACTTGAAGATTCTCATACTTGTTACACAAATAGTCTTCACATTTAACACAAGATGTTTTTGCTTATTTTATACCATCATCCTCACACCATTCAAGTGATGTAAAATCAATATCTTTATATTTATAAGAAATTTATACTATAGATTTACATTCATATATTAATTAAAAACTTTTTTTGTTCTCCTTGGTAGGAACACCCAATTTATTTATTTACTTCTTATTGTTATTATTCTTCTTGATTCTTGACATATATCATTATTCTTAAATTGAATTCATACTCATATCATCAACTATTTCATATTAAAAACTACTAAAGAAACATAGTTTTCTTCTTTCAATATAGATCCAATATTATACAACTCTCTTAGATGTATTCATATATCCTTAGAAAAAATTAATTGATCTATCTTCTAGGATGAACCCTCTTCCAAAGAATTATATATATATTTCTTGGCACAAACACCATTCTATAATTTTCTTTAATCAGTTTCATACCCAATTCCATGACAAATCTTAAAAAAAACAATTATCAAGACATAAAAATGAATTCCAAAATGTACCTCTAGATTTTATATAAACTCTTACTTCCGATTAAAATAAAGATTTCCATCAAATAAATGAATTTTTATTATGGAATTAATATCATGAATAAACACAATGTATTTTCATGATAAATATTTTAGGTTGAATCCATAATATAACATGTCTCTAATACCACTTGATATAACCCAAGACACTTAGAGAAGGAGGGTTGAATCATTTTTTTTCCAATTCAAACTTGTTCTTTTATTACAAATACTTTTCTTTTCGTATCTTGTTCCTTTTTTATAAGTAAATTTATTCAACCTTTTATTAACTTCTCTATCTTGAATGTGACCACATCTAATATCATGTGAATGTGTGGAAAGTAAAATTCCTAGTACACGTATTTTTTACTTGGTTCACTCATACTATTATATATCCAAATAGAATACACACAACATTTTTCTAGTGTACCAAAATTCACTATAAATAACTGATTTTTCGATATAATATTTTCGAGAAGTCACTCCACATCAAGTCCCACTATCTGTAAAAATTTATAGAATAGGTCACTACCCCCCAGGGGTAACACCTATTAATTCCATAGAAACTCAATAAAACATTATTTTATAGGATTTTAGGTCACTTTCAGTTTATTGACATGAATTTCACTCCAAGTTAAGCATGTAGTTCTGAAGTAAACAACATTATGAAACCTAGTGTGATACTCTATTGTATACCATGTGTCATAACCAAAGTATAATGCCTCATATAAAAAAATACTTATCCAAATAGTTGAATATTTGATTTACACAGAAGAAAAACTCTAAATTTAATAATTATAGAATATGAATTATCTTCAAAGTATTTTGTATTCTTTACCTTAACAAAATAGATGTATCCATAATGTCCCACAATCCTTGAGTTTTATCCTATACAAAAATTAAGATATAATTAATATAAATTTTGATATTATCTTCACTCCCTCTTCATTTTTTTACAACACACTTCCTCCTCAAAAATAGATCTTCAATATATTTATATTCAGCAATAAATATTCATATCTAATTCATGTATAAAATAAAACCCATGTTATTGACCCTTCATTATTCTTCCTTCTAGGAACACATTGTTCCTTTTCTCTCAAAACTATATTCTTCTATATATTTTTCTAATCTACATAGTAGTATTCTATTATCAATCCTTGCAATTTGAAGTTCAAATTGGAAAAAATAACTACTTGTCAAATTACTTAGTTTCAAAACCATCCCTTATATTATCTTCTAGTATATCTCTACCATTTATATTCAAATAGGTATTTGAAATCAATTATCTAACTATCAAAAAAAAATTGTGAAAGAAAAATCATCAAAACTATTTAAACTATTCAGGTTACAACAATAATAGTGTGATAGAATTCACCATGTCATGTTTATATAGTATCTTCTTCAAATCCTTTAACTTATATAAGAATCATAACATGAAAAATAATTACACATAATGTTTTTTATTTATGTTTAAACCCATATAGAACCTCAACAATCATAATCTTAATTTTTCTTTCATGGTTTAAAAGTCATGTAATGTGACCCTTAATTATGGTGTGGAAACAAGATTCATGAAGAGAACCTATTTTTCATTGTAAACACACTTGGTTCTTAACTATCATAGCCATACTCATTTCTTCATAGACATAATTCCACAACATGGTTCCTTTAATCATGTCTTGATCTATGTTTCATGACATGATCTAATGCCATATATTATCAAACTTCATAACTATAACAACATGAATCCCTTCCACGGCATGGGTTTCTTCAAAGAACCATAAAAAATAAACATTTCATAATATTACTCACAGAATGATTTATATTTCATGGTGTGAAAGACCCTTACATATTAAATATTCACCCTTACATATTATATTATGCTCTATGAATTTTTTATTTTTCTAATGATTGTAATCACAGTGTGTATCTTATGCTCATGATGTAACTTGTTCCATCAACAACCAAAGTATCTCCAAAATATATCACAACTTATTTCAAAACATCTTCAGTCCTCTTCCATAATTTTTTTTATTCAATAACTTTTGGTCATCTAAATACTCATCTTTAGGAATATCTTCTAGATTATTACTTTATACATATACTAGAATAAATTCTAACTTTAGAATCTAGAATAACTCATTACTTTTAGTTTTTTACTTCCATAATAAAAAATATTTATCAAAACTCATAACTTTAGGTTGTTAAACATTCAGTAAATTATATTCATTATCCTTCAGTGATTTTATCTAGAAAATTCATCGTACAAATCTTAGTTTATACTCTTTTAAATCTAATCAACAAATCCAATAACCTTCTTATTAGTTATTGTCAACAAATCCAACATATAATATCCTAGTTTCAACAATGATACTTTTTATGAATCCATTCATCTTGATCAGAATATTTCATATAAGGATTCAAATACTACAATTTTTAGAGTTTATTGTAAACCTGATGTAGTTTTAACACATATGCCTGATTTACCCTATAAATTGTAACTAGATCTGTTCACCACGTGACCTCATCCACACCACCCCAGATTGAAGAGGTTTTCTACTAGCTATAGGTATCTAAGGACGTATCATGGGGAGGCTATACCCCCAGTTTTAGTGTGTGTAATAATGAAAAAATAATCAAACATCATTCACATATTATAATAAACAATGTATATAGAATAAATATAATATAATAATAAGTAATAATATAAATGTCAAAGCATAAATTCATATATCAATATGGATATCCCACTAGTTTTATCATATATACATGATAAATAAAATAATGAAATACATGAGTCTCTACTTCATATTTGAGTTATACCTCTTCCTGATCAATTAATCTCATCTAATCTACCCTAATCAACAATGTTAATCCTAATATTAGGCTTCAACCCTACCTATTCTTATAATAACCAAGTGATCACTGCTTGGGTACCCATGAGTAATGATGGCCCAAAAATTGTCTGAGTAAAAAAGATAGTATGGAACCACCAAAAAGTTCCCATACTAACAATAATAAGATATGATATGTGCATGTGACATAATCAAAAAAATGAAGAATGTGAAGAATATAAATAAAAAAGTAACCCACGATAATACCTACTTCATCTCGATTCCTAAATTTCTCTAGGAATATCATGAGGACCATGCCATCTTCAGTATCACAACTGCACTATAAGCATAGTTGTATAATGTATTTCATGCCCAGTAACCATCATCAATCCTTAAATCCCCGACCCCAATTGACCTCTCCTACTTCGAACAATGTTAGAGTGTCTCTATCATAATAACCATATCAGGGGAACCTCTTTACACACACTGGGGATCTAGTGCTCACACCACCATCATGATGAGTATTAAACCTAGGGGTATCACTAGGAATCCCTCACCCTCAATCTCTAAAGGCTAAATCCATGGTAGTTCTTAGGAATTAATCTCTGTATGGTCAATGTCTGATTCCTAGTATGGGGAGGACCTAGGAAATATTATATTTTCAAGAATTAATAATTCCTAGTATACCCAAAAATATCAAATGGAATTCCCTTCTCGATCCCATGGTATGTTTTTAGGAATCAAACAAATCACGAATCCTCATCCAATTTATCAATGTTGAATCAACCAAACCCTAGGGGTATCCTAGTAATCAACAAAGGGTATCCAATAGTCACCCTATATATTCCCAAAATCTATGGTCAGGGATATATTCCCAATCAGAACCTCTAACTTCCATTTGAATCCCATATAATTAATGAATTCACAATGGTCTATTGGTATTTCCATTCAAATCCCGGCATCTGGACATTTTCAATGGTATCAAAATTAAAAATAAATCATTGTCATCCCATAAATTCATGTATGTATGCAGTCATATTGCTCTAATGTTGGATCATGTGTACCAACTCTATGAACCCACTCTTGTATATACCATATCTATAGATACTAGATGGTTAAAGAATTCACCCATAAATCAACCATGAGACTAATCCCAACATATTAGGCATCTTATTGTTTTATCCATCTCATTACTTGATTCCCAGCCTTGTTGGGGAATCACATCATTTATAGACCCAAAAAATGATTCAAAGGCATCCTAGTAAATCATATATAATAATTAATCAATAAAATATAATATAACTAGGGGTGGATAGACACACAATCCTGTCACTATCGTCACATCCCCATCAGTCTTGTATTTTAGTTTGGGTTCTAATGTGACACCCAAAACCATTACTACCAAAATCCCCACATACTCGCTCAAGGTTATTCTATCAATCGGGAATTTAATTGTTCCCCCTAGGTCATAGTACATCATAGGTACCCTCACGAGGTTCCTAGGTCTCATAAAAGGTATCAGATGACACCCAATTCTCTTGGGACACTATATCCCATAGAATCACCATTATGAAAACAAAGCCTCATTGGTGACATGAGGTTCTCCACATAGGAAATAGTTAAGGGATGGCCCAAGGCCCATCTCGGTTGGAAAGATCACTCTTGTTCAATCCACTCACCCAACCTGTCAAATGTATCCTATGGTCTATCCAACTAGGATAAGGAATTCACCAAGGTCTATACACACCTAACTAGGGTCATCTATCTCAAGTTGTGACACACCTCTATAGGGAGTTACCCATAGGTTCCTTCTCAGGGTCCACTATGTTATTCACATTAAATTCCTTAGGGTACACCCCCCCCCCCCATGGGGGTCCTAATGTCTCAGGTCATGGTCTCGATCAACTATGGTTGAGGTTTCATACTAAAAAAATAAGACCATTGTGTCCTAGGATCTCATTCATTTTGTTCAAGGCGTTTAATTAATTGATAATTCAAGTTTTCACATTTCAATTTAATTAAATATTCATATTTAACTGATTTGAACCACCTAAAGTGGTGATCCCAGACATCATATGCCATCCAAAAAATTATAACAACTATGGGGTAAGTGTATGAGACCACCTAGCACAAATTGAATCATTTCCAACTTATCTCAAAGGGATTAAAGCTATTTTAAGGCCTATTTCGGTCTTTCCATGCCCGAACCTTATTTACATCACCAAGCTCCTAATTTACACTAATATGATTAGAATAATTAATTATATTGAATATAATTAATTAAAAATTTAATTAAAACTAGGAACATTCAATGAAAAATTACCACATTTTCTCAATTCACCAGAACTACAACCTTAGAACCCCAATGGTACATCCCATATCATTGAACCTATTTTGAGTGAAATCCCTAGAAAAAAAATCCAACTCAATTGGTAATTTAAATTAAAAAATTGTAAAAACCTATGAAAAATCCATAACTATAACATACAATGTCTAATCATCAAGTAACTAGGTGTAAATTTATTTATAGGACATCCTCTTCCTATGCATAGTGGAAATCCCATGAGAATCTATTGATTACACCATGATATAGTTTAATCAGCACCAAAACCCTAAATTAAAGAAGATAATACTAGAGAATATTGGAGGGAGGGAAGATAAGAGGTCATTGGTGGTTATAATTGACCTCAATCTGCCTAGGAATCACCACAAAATTGACCCAAAAAGTTAGGAGAACTAATAAGTAAGAGGGTAGGGGTTGGTTATCCTTTGCATGCATGAGAGGAGGATAAAAGGGGTATCCCCCTTTTATGTTCATAGGGGTAAAATGTTAAAAATAAACCTTTAATGAACGAATTGGTTTGGTTGCACCATGTGCTAACCATGCAGCCTTCACTGTCTAAGGAATCCCACTTTTCACGGTTGACCCACACAGTTTTTCAAACCACATGTCGAATGTACAAAACACTTATGAAACATTATGAATTGTCACTACTGGAAAATGGACCTATCCCCACGGTTTTCATCAAAACCGTGGGGATAGGTACCCCCTATACCCACGGTTTTGGAAAACCATGGGTATAGGTCAATTTTCAAGACCTGTACCCACGGTTTTCAAAAACCGTGGGCATAGGGGGGTCTATCCCCACGGTTTTCCAAAACCGTGGGGATAGGTCTTGAAAATTGACCTATACCCACAGTTTTCAAGAACCGTGGGTATAGGGGTACCTATCCCCACGGTTTTGAGGAGAACCGTGGGGATAGGTATAGGATAAAAAACCTATACCCACGGTTTTGAAAAACCGTGGGTATAGGTTTCCCATGTGTGCGCGGGAAATTTTTTTTTCCGCGGGAAAGATTTTTTTTTGGCAGGAGTCCTATACCTACGGTTCTTCCCTCTATACCCACGGTTTATATAACTATATTTAACTAAATATATATACATATACACATAATTGATAGTATGGTAGTGGTAGATGCGATACTTTGCAGCGAGGAGGTCGTGGGATCGAAACCCGCCTACGGCATTATTTTAGGATCTATACCCACGGTTTTGAAACCGTGGGTAAAAGCCATTGACACCGTGGCAATTGGGAATGTTTTGTTGACACGGTGGCAGAACACCTATACCCACGGTTTTGGAAAACTGTGGGTATAGGCTGGGGACCTATACCGACGGCGTTCCAGCCCACGGTTCCCAAAACCATGGGTATAGCCTATACCCACGGTTTTGGGGGCTATACCCACGGTTTTGAACCGTGGGTATAGGCCTTTTTTCCAGTAGTGTGTTTTTCTATAACCATACACAAACTACATACCAATCCTCCATCCCAAAGCAATCCTAATTTTTTCCTATAAAAAATCACATGGTTTTACCTTCAACATTCTTGAACCATTCATACTAGACATTCTCAATAAAAAAATAACTAGAAATATCCTAGGATTCAGGGTGTCGCATGGTTTCCTCTAAACTATGTGATAAAAATCATATACAGGTAAAAACTCTTCCAAAAGCTAAAGATTATTCTTGAAGCCTTTAATAACATATCAATAGCTTGGCCTACTATTTGAGCCACATTTCATGTTTAAAAAATAACTTTATGATGTTTTAACTCTTAGAATTCCGTTCCGAATCTTGGTTCAAAATTTTATCTGCCACCCAAATTGAAAATTCAAATTCCTCCTAAATTTTCAAACTCATCTATATGCACAGTATATTAAAAACTTAAAACCATTACACTTCACATATATGATAATGATTGGTGGTCTACCAACCATTCAATCCAACCTAATTCAGTTATTAAACAATCATCACTTGTCCACGTTTCATCTTTGAACACTCAATATGATTTTGAGGTGTGACTTCAAATTCAAGGTGCCTAACCAACCAAAATACAAACCACCACCTAAATTTCCATAAAAATAGTATTATGTTGATTATCCAATATTTTATATTTCAATACATGAAAATTTCCTCATCCAATTGATCACTCTCCCTATGGTTCTCCCCATTATTTTACATAATGCATAAAAGCTAATTCCAAGCCTCAATGCCTCCAACTAATGTGATTTTATATCCAAGAGACGTTATTAGTGGTCTAATGACCTAATATGTATGGATCCCAAATTACCACACCTAAACATGAATGAAAACACTATTCAATAATTGGTTTCTATTCTCATTTCCAAATTCTAATTCAGAATGGATGTTCCTCCACTATCCATGCACAACACGATCATGCTGAATTTTTATTGAGATTCTCTAGACAATGACTAAAAAATAACTGTCATGTATAAAATGACATACCCAATGTGGTTTCTATATCATTGTGTTCCATCTCAGAAAAAATAGTAGTCATATATCCTCTAGAAAACCCTTCTTAAAAACACTTAGTTACATCCTCTGGCACATCACCAAAAAACCCATCATGATGCCTTTAATCCTAGGGGAATCTTGTGATCATAAAAGTTAAACACCAACATACATACCTAATACCTAGATTTATTTACTTAATTGGATCATCAGTCTACTTAACTAGTACTAGTATTTCAATTAGCACCAACACATCACCCATCTGACACATTCAAATCATCATAAATCATCCCAAGGCTAACGCCCACACTCAGACTCCTTCCAATAGAACATTTGAATTTATGAATATAATTTACTAGGTAATCCATATGTTCTTGAGTCCATTTATTCACTAGCATAAAAATTCCAAAATTATCATCCAATAGCTGATCACATATTCATGTGACCCTTTACAAATGAGGGTCACTTTTCATGATTGATATTCTACTCCCCATCATAGGAGTTTCCTTATCATCTCTTCACTTGATAAAAACCTAAACTCTATATACCAAACCCTATCCATCCTCAAACTCAATGTTTAGACATATCCAAACCATTTCATACCCAATTTCCATCATAACATCAATCACTTCCTATTCCTTTCTTGTGGGAATGAAACTAATGAAATTTAGTAATATTTGATCCATAATGAGGTAATTTCGCTCAAATGGTTATTGGTGCACTCCCACCATATGGATTCCCTTAAACCACTCCTCTATAATAAATTATCAAGATCCATCCTTAACATGTGTTTTTCAATCATCCCAATCCATGTTCAATTCTATCCATGATCTGGGTTACTGTAGCCATAAGAATCTCATCAAAATTTCCATCAATTCTTGGTATGCTCATGATTATTCACTAATTTATAATTTAGATGGGTACCACACACAAATAGTGTATATCATTCTCATATCATCCTATGTAGTGAGTGTATAATATTATACCACTCAATCCATCTCCCTAATCATGCTTTCATAAGTTGTATGGAACTAATACTAGGCTAATACTCCAATATCATAGACCATGATCCAAGGTACACCAACTCATAAAGATAACCACACACTTATCCACCGTCAATTGTTGTTTCAAGTTATGATCATCTACTCACAATATAATCATATACCAAGAACATAAATAACAATAGGTTCAGACACAGAATTTCCCTCCCCTTCCAAACCAACCTCAACACCATGATGCTAGCACCTAATGTGCTTGATCCCACAAAAACCCAAGTCATAACCATGCCCATATTATAATATCAATTTCACCCCTCATGAATATATATCAAAATATAGAACATTCTCATGATTCCTACATCAAAAGGACATGAAAAACCAGATTAACCCCTCCCATGGGTTTCCCTTGATCACCACAAAAGATCTGATTCAATGAACACTAAGTCGTATATTAAGGTCTCTAGGTCCTCCCACCTGGACCATAAACAAAGGTCTATCTAGAGGTCATACTCCTGGGAAATATCTTGTGTTTTTATCTATACCCCATGGAATCATCCGATATTATTTGTGTTAAGGAAACATGGTCACCATGTTTGGTTAGATATAATTTAATTCCAATAAATATGAGAAAATGCAATCTAGGTTGTTAATGGAACTTTAAATATCTTAACACAATGCACTCACTCCCTTTGAGCATATTAAAATTATACTTATCCCTATATGACCTTTTCACACCACACAGGCACACACATAAAACCTAAATCACCCTATGATGATCTATATCTAGAAAATTATCATTACCCAGTTCATTTAAGTACCAATCCCTTCGATATGGAAAAAAACTATATAAGTTTTTACTGGAACTTTAAGTAGATAAACCTATATAAAACCCACCCTTGTAGGGTGTACCTATAAGGAAATAATTAACCTTACAAACCCCCCAGGGTCTCTACTCTTCCCCTACTAATGTGACTATATCTCTATCATTATAATTGATCATATTACCATAGGATCCATATAACCTACCACCAAAATAAAACTTATGCCTATAAGTTTTCCCAGCTAAGTAGAATTACACTAACTACTTATATAGTAAAAATTTTCATAAGTAATTGTTTCTGATTTAAATAGATGAGCTTCGGGATTTTGTGAAAATAGTCACACTAGAAGACCTATATATCATGTGATTCCTATATGCCTGATATAATGAATGAGTCACCTATGGTATCTACAAGACAAGAACCAAAATTCATAATTGTATTCTTTCCAACAAGACTAGAGAAAAAAATATGACAACTAATAAACCATAAATCTCACACCTCATGTGTGTCACAATTGGTAAAAATCACAATAAACATAACATTTCAAACCAAAAACAGTAATCTCGTACCCATGAAAACATGGACTTTCACTGGGAAGGTGTTCGCAATACACTAGTTTGGGTTCCATTACAAGCTACAACACATCCCTAAATATACTTTATAAAAACTCCTGCAACATTAAGACAAGAAATAGAAATATACTTTGATACCACATGGTAATTCCATAGCCAGACACACTCTATGAAAAGTAATTATATCGGTTCCTTACATGACCTTAAGTACACATTCCTAAATTTGAGAGGCTTTTGACTAGTAGTGGGGGTCTAAGGGGTTAACTTGGGGAGGTTATACCCCTATTTTCAGGGTTTATAATAATTAAGAAATAAACAAACATCATCCATAAGAGCTAATAAAAAGAGTATATTGAAGTAATCAGTAATAAGATAAATGTAAAATCATACAATCATATATCAAGATGGATATCCAATTTTTCCAATCATATATACAAGATAAATAAAATACTAAAATACATGAGGATTTACTCCATATTTGATCCATACCATATCCACATCACCTAATATCATTTAAGATGACCCACTCACCTATACTAATCTTGATCCTAGGAATCATACCTACCTATTCCTACAAAAACCATGTGAGCATTGTGTGGGGACCCATATATAATAGCATGTTGAGGAGGGTTTGGCTAAGAAACTAAGTAGGTAACCACTAATATATTCCTATACTAAATGGAATATATTGTGATATGTGCATGTGATATGCTACGTAATAAATAATAATAATATGTAGAATATAAATAAATAAACAACCCATAATAATAGTTGCATTCTTCTGATGCCATAATTCCTCTAGGAATGTCACGATGATCGTTCCAACCACAGTATAACAAACAAGCAATATTCATACTAATATAATTTGATCTAAGCTCAATAAATATTGTCAATCCTTAGGTCCCTGACCCCGATTGGCCATAGTTACTTTTTCCAGTTCCAAATTGTCTATGAGTGTGTGAATCACCTCAAGGGAACCTATGTCCACTCACTAGGGATCCCACACTCACACCTCCTCTATGATGATTAGTATACCTAGGGTGGCATTGGGCATCCCTCATACTCAATCCCAAAAGGTTAAATCCCAGAGTAGTAACTTTTAGTTCTTAGTCAGGCCAACATCTGATTTATAGAGGGGTGAGGACCTAGTAAATCCTATATTTACAAGCATGACTGATTCTTAGGTAACCTAAGAAATTAAATGGAATTACCTTATGGATCTCATGGTTCATACCTAGGTATCCAACAAATCATGTATCCTCATCCAATCTATCAATGGTGTGTCCATCCAATTCTAGAGGATATCCTAAGAATCACTTGAGGGGATCCAAAATCCACCCTCGGTATGTCCAAAATCTCTACTTAGAGATATACACACACCTTTCACCTCGTACCAAAATTGAATTCTGGGTATCATGGGAATTCGAAAAATTTATTGGTATCTCTATTTTAATTCCAGTATCTATACATTCACAATGGTATCACAATATGAATGGAATCCATTCCATATTGAGCGGTCTTGTGTGTGTGTGATCACGTAGCTCTAATGTTATATAATGTATACTATCTCTAGAAATCCACTCCTATATAAACCATATCTCAGGATGCTAGTTAGGATAGGAATCCACCCCAAAATAATCCCTAAGACTGGATCCTAATATACCAGGCATCTCAAGGTTTCATCTATCTCATCATGTGAATCTCAAGCATATCAGGAAATCACATTAGTTCCAATACCAATAATCAATTCATAGGTTTCATGGGTAATCGTAGATCATAATTAATTGATAAAATAAAATATTACCAGGGATAGAAAAATAACCATTCCTATCACTATCATCACATCCATATCAGCCTTATACATCAGTTTGAGTTCTAAGGTAACAGCCATAACTATCACTACCCAAACACCCATGTACCCACTCAGGTTCAGTCTACCAATGGGGAACCCATACAGGTCCCCTAGGTCATAGTACACCAAAGTCACCCTCACAAGGTTCTTTGGCCTCCACAAATATCTTGGGTCACACCCAATGCTCTAGGGACACTATATCCCATGAAATCATCATTAAGATAACATGGAATCAACAACCACACAGGGTTTTCCACATATGCAACAATCAAGAGATGGCCAAAGGCCTATTTCATTTGGAAAGATCACTCTTGATTAGTCTACTCACCCACCCTATCAAACATATTCTATAATTTATCCACCCAGGATAAGGACATCACAAGGTTCCACATCTTACCTACTAGGGGTTTCCATATGAATCCATGGAATAACTCTACATGGTGGTGGCCACAATATCCTAATAAACTATCACTAGGTTATGCTCATTCAGTTACTCAAATACCTCCCCCCCATGGGGGTCCTAATCTCTCAAGTCAAGGCTTCATCCAATGGAGGCTAAGGCGTCATACAGGTTCTCTAGGACCATCATGTCCTATTCTCTTATTCATTTTTCTCAATACATACAATTAATTGATCATTCCACTTTACATGTTTCAATTCAATTTAATATTATAATTTAACTATAGGGAACCACCTTTACTGGAATACCCAGATATCATATTCCATCTAAAAATCATAATAACTATAGGGTTAGTGTACAAGAATGTATACCTTGAATTGAATCCTTTAAAAAAAATTATCCATGGACCAGAAGCACTACAAAGGATTGTTAAGATCCATCCATTCCCATTCCATGTTCGTGTCACCACTCAAGCTCCTAACTCACATCAATAAGATTATAAAAATTAATTATGTAAAATATAATTAATAAAACAATTTAATTAAAAATAATAATATTCAGTGAAAACACACCATCTTGTCACATTACACCATAACCACAATCAAGGCACCCTAAAGGTCCATCTAAAATACCCAACCCTACATTGATTGAAATCCCCAATAAAAAACACCAAATAAATTGTAAATTAAAATTAAAATTGGAAAACACCCTAAGAAAAATCCATAATAGTGACATACCATGTTGAATCATAGTTAAACTGGGTGTAGATGGGGTTATAGGATGTCTTATACCTAAGAATATTGGAAACCCCTTAGGAATTTTTGATTCTTCCATTCTTTAGTGGAATCTACACCAAAACACTAAATCAGATAAAATAAAATTAGAGAATATATGAGGGAATGAAGAGTAAAGGTCACTAAATCTTATATATTGCATCAATTTTCCTAGGAATCACTAGAAAATTGACCTAAAAGTGAGTACAGTCATGGATAAAGAGGGGAGTAGGTCAGATGGCCCATGTGTTCAAGAGAGGAGGAGAAAAGTGGGATTCTCCATTTTATTTTTTTCAAGGGTAAAATGGTAAAAATCCATGTTTAATGAACCATGTGGTTTGGAAACATATTTTTCCAAATTGTGCACAAACCAAGCATCCTTCACTATCCTAGGAAGCACAATTTTCACAGTTGGAGTGCAAATTTTTACAAATCATGTATCCAACATGAAAAAACACTACTGTAACATTTAACTAGATTTATCCTCAACCATGTACAGACCATGTGTCAAGACTCCATCCTAAACCAAGCCACATGGTTTCCTCTGAAATTTAAAATGTTTTTCCCATAACCATGCTCAAACCATGCATGGAAGTTTATTCTTAGAATAAAAAAACTAAAAAAACCCTAAGCTTTAAGGTGCCACATGATTTTCTCTAAACCATATTCCTCAAACCTTTTATAGGGAAAACCGTTTACAAAAACTCCAAATATATAATAAAGCCTTTGATACTAGCTCTAGAACTTAACCTTACTTCCAAGCATCATTCCTTGTCTAAAAAAACATGTTGGGAAAAATACCTCAAGGTAACAATGTAATTTTTTTGGTTTGATTGTTTTTTTTTTTTTGAAAAATAAGGTTCCAAGGTCATTTTTGGAGTTCTATAGAGATTTTTGACTAGGTGTGTTGATAAATACCCAAGAAAAAGGAATGGACTCTCTATAGGTGTTATAGAAATATGTGTATACAAGGTGATGTTGTTTCCTAATGTTTTCCAATCTTTTGGGATCCTAGATTTTGAGGATGGATCAATCATCATGAAATTATTATTTCCATTAATGTCTCATAAAAATATATAAAATGCAAGATTTTTTTGAATATTGGAGTTTCTCAATGCTGTTGAGCTTCATAAAGAAATTTGGAGTTGAAAATACTAGGTTTTTGGAAGGTCTAAAGGCTCACAAATGCATGATTAAAATGTAATACATCTCCATGACTACAAGAATCATCCCAAATGGGAAAATTTCACATGTGCTTCATGAAAACTGGGATCTTCATGAACAAAAGTGAAGAGCTTCATGAAAATGTCATGATGAAGATGGAATATTTTGTAAGAGAGGTATCACCTATAAATAAGAATCTACCCCCTCATTTGAAGTATATAAATCCTTATTAAAAATAAAAATTCTTGGAATTCACAATGTTGATCTGTGAAGTTTTTTCTTGCCAAAAAGTTCATGAAAAAATAAATTTCATGAAGTTTGTGTAGGCCAACTGATATTATTGAGCTTTTTGAAGGCTAAGTAAGACTTGTGAAAGTATTGATCTTTGTGAAGGCTAATTAAGCTTTGTGAAAGTAAAGATCTTTATGAAGGATAAGTGAGATTTGTGAAAGGAATAAGCATTGTGAAGGCTATATAAGCTTTAAAAAAGTAGTGATATTCATGAAATTTATCAGGTTTAATAAATAAGTATATTATTTTGAATAATTAGGAAGTTTCGTGAAGGTTGTGTGAGCTTCATGAAAGCATCGAGCATCACAAAATGTGATGAAAAGGGATTTCCCATTGAATCTATAGTAAATTGGTATTCATCAACTAAATTAAATTAAAATATAATGTTACACCAAATTAAGTGTAAAAAAATTTATTCAAGTGATAAAAAGAAGATTCTTATGAAGGAGCAGTGAGCAAACTTCAGCTGAGAGAGCAGTGAGATTTCATATTGTTATTGGTTGTAAACTAAGAGGGATAGTGAGTCCACTCTGAAATTTGTAAAGGAAATGATCCTGATCATAGAATTGATCTATCCTGAACCTTATTTTTGTTTTGATCCATTGTGGATTTGGTACATCATCACACTGCCATTTTATGCTCCTTAGACAAAGCCTAGTGTGGGTGAACCAAGTAAAATCATTTTGTCTCATGTACGATTTCATTTCTATTCATAAATTGTTATGGTAAATGGAGATAAGAGTGTTTTATTTAACAAAAAAATGAGATATGAAGGGGAATTTGTTTTAATCTATCATTCCCTAATTCATCCCCCCACCCCCACCCTCTTAGCGTATTTAACCTTGTTGGGCTAACAATTGGTATGAGATCCAAAGTTTTATTTTAGTGCTTCTATCTAAGAGGATTCAATGGAGGTTATCAATAATAAATAGATTCTGATATTTGAGGAAAAAATAAATTATGGAAGAATTATATGCATCACTACTTATAATATTTATAAATGGATGTCTTTATAGAAGTGATGCATGGTATTTTGGCCAATGTGGATAGTGGTGATTATCAGAAGCTAACCAAAGGGAATTGTACGATGATGCCAAAGGAATAATTGTTTAGGGGGAGACCTATCTAATGAAATATATATTTAGGTGATGTCATTTAATTCATCACATTCTATGTAGGAAATTTTTATAAATATTTATGACAGTGAATCAAAAGTCTAAGAAGCAGAGAAACAGGTTTTATGGAACAAGTACAAGGATCTCATAATTCTCCCTAATAAGTCTATTGATGCATTATTTGACCGGGTAAATGTTGTTGTAGAAGAAATGTGTGGTCTTGGAGAATTTATTAAATATATAAAGATTATTAAGCACATCTTAAGAATATTTCCACCTTTGTTCATTCTAAAAGTTTCTATATTGGAAGATAAATATATAAAAGAGATGACATTGGATAGCGTGCACATTAATCTTACTACATATGAGATGAGAAATTATGACAATGAGTCTATGTAAAAAGGTAAGTCTAACAACGTGCCATACAAGTCCATGAAGAAGATCTCTATTGAATATGGGTAGGAATAAGAAGAGACAGATGAATTCATGTCATTCCTTTCATCAAATTTACAATGAGGAAAAGGAAAGTTCAAAAGGAAACATACAATTTCATGCTTTCTATGTGGAAGGTTTGGACATATTATAGTGAGGTTCCCCAAGAAGTTTCAAGATGATGATGATGATGAAGTCAAAATTCCCATTAATAATTCTTTAGCCTATGTAAAATGTAAGAAAATTTTTAAGAGAAATTTCTTCAACAAGAAGAATATCCTTTCATAAGAAAATGAATTTTCAAAAGAATATGAGGATTAAGATATATAAAACTAAAAAGATCATGGAGAAAATGTTATGGTGGAAATTTTATTAATATCCCATAAAAATGATTAAAGTGAAAATGATGATGAAGATGCAGATGGAAGATTTGATCTTCAGGCTAAATTAGAAATCTCTCTTGAGTAGATATATGTTTATAGATCCAAAACGAACAAATTAAATAGAGTGGTTTGTGATTCCAAAATCTTTATTAATTATTAGGAAGAAGACAAGTTTGGTCTAAAAAAATAAATTTAAAATATTAAGTATATAATGTTATAAAACTGAGAAATGATTGGTCAGTACAAGATCAACGTTAAATAATAGAAAAGGGTGATCGATGGTTTAAATAACACAAAATAATATCAAGATAAAATCATCAAAAATATTGAGGAGGAGTTTTTTTACCTAGTAAGGAAAGTGAGAGATCTTGAGAAATTCTTGACTCCAGCAAAGCAGGTCGCAAATGAAGAAAAAAATGGAAATGTTGAGTTCAAAGTCCCAGTGAAATAGAAAAAGTAATGTTAAGAGAAGAAAATGATAGATCAAAATGATATATTTAGTATAGGTCTTGATCAAAAAAATAAATAATTAATTGTTTAAATCAAACCACAAGAACCCACTATGAGATTAAAGATTTATTTCGATATGAATCAGAACCAAAAGATTTAGAGAAATGAAGGGGAAACAATAAGTGTAGTAGTGGCACATAGGAATCCACCCTGTATTAGATGTTATTTCTGTGTAAATATGGTACACTCGAAAAATGTATGTTCCATAGCCAACAGGTAACTAGGGGAACAATACCAACTTAGTTATTGATATAGAGGTAAATATTCCAAGATATCATTTGATGGACATTATTTCAGATGTGGAGGATTATAACACATGGAAAGATATTTCTCATCAATAACGATGATGAATGTGCTGAAGAAGACTGAATGTGGTCATAAGCAGTAACTCAATGTATCTTAAAATGAGACAAAAATGAAAAATTAATTGAATTTGTTCCATCATACTCTATATAAAATCAATATTATCAATCCATACCGGGTATGAAGTCAAAAACATGGATCAAAAAGAAAAGAGATGAGCAGGAAGTGGTTGCGGAGATTTCCCTTAAAGTACCATATCATTCTATTTTAAGGATCCTTATTAGTGTATGAACTCCCCATATAAAATGTAATAATGATCTTGTTAGAGGAATAAAATATGATAAGGAATGTTCTGTAAAATTTTAAAATGATGAAGGCCTAAATATTATTGGCTCAAGAAATTCCAATTTTAGGGGAAAAGAAATGAGATGTGTTGATTTCTTCATTGTTGAAGGTATCAATCACAACATGATTCATGTTAGTAAACTATGTGACTCAGATAATTCTATAATATTTACTAAGAATATTTGTATCATCAAAGGAAGAGTTGGAAATTTTGTTCTATAGGGAAAAATAACAAAGGGTGATCTCTACCTTGTGAGTGGAGAAGAATATATGTGATTTTTATCCAGAGAGGTAGAAAATAGGTTATAGAATAAATGACTTGGTCATCTATACTAACCATACCTGGAATATCTGGTCAAATTTGATGCAACTCATGACCTCTCTAAGATATTATGTGATTGTAATCATATGTTCTATGTTTTTCAATATGGAGAGATTATTAGAAATATGTACAATGAAAAAGAACAAAATTCAACCAAAGTTATTGAATTAGTTCATTCTATTGTGTTAGGACCTATATCACCAAGATCCATTTATATAAAGAGGTATTAAATTTTTTCATTGATGATTTACTAGGATGGAATGGGTATTTGACATTTCCCACAAGTATGATGTGTTTAGTTTCATAAACAAGTATCATAGGGAATCTAAAAGGATGTTTGGATAAAAATATTATGAAGTTTTGTACTAATAATGGTACATAATTCAAAAATAATCAAGTGGAATATTATCTCGAGAAACACAGGATAAGGAATCAAGTTTCAGTAGTGAGAAATCCTTGATAAAATGGAGTAGTTGAGTGGAGAAATTGAATCATAAACAATATGTCCAGAAAAATTCTTATTGAAAAGGACCTACCAAATAAATTCTGGAAGGTAGCATTCATGACATCAGTCTACATATCCAAAAAGGATTTGTTATGTTCAAAGGAATAAAAAAACTCCATATGAGTTATGGTATGGGAATAATCCAACATTGAAAGACTCTCAAATATTTGGAAGTAAATGTTTTATTCTCTATAAGGAGAAATATAAGAAATTTCACTCACATAGATATTAGGGGATATTTCTTAGATATTTAGGAAAAATAAAATAATATAAATGTTTCAACAAGAGTCTTGGAAGGTTATTTGAAAGCAATGTTGTCACCATAGTATATAATGGATAGAATCTTCAAAAACACATTGAATAGTTTCCTTATTAATGTGATGAAGAGATAAGAACCTAAAGGGGAGTTAAAGTGGAAATGTTGATTTAGAAGAAGATATTGATGATGGGTAGTAGGAAGTCAAATCTATATCTACATGAAATCTAAAGAGTCAAGATGAAATTGATAGGAAAAATTTCATTGGTGATTAGGCAGCACTGATTCAAATATGAAGAATGAAATCTTTATAGAAGACATATTTCCTATATCAATTAGAGCCTAAATGTTTTTATTAATAAGATGGAGATGACAACTGGGTTTAGGTTATTAATGACAAGATTGACCAAATTTAGAATAATCAAACATAGGAGATTTTTTTGAGACTAACAGATAAGAATTTCCTTAGGGCCAAATGGGTATTTTGCAGGAAAATTAATGAATATGGTATAGTGATTTGAAAAAAATCATGACTAATATAAAAAGGTTACTCCCATATAGAGGGTATCGATGTTGATGAAATATTTTCACCTGCTTCATGGCTAGAAACTATCTGATTATTCTTGGCCATATCACTGCAATGAAAGTTCAAGGTTTTCCAGATGGGCATCAAGTAAATGTTCCTAAATGGGGTTTTAGAAGAATAAGTGTATATAAATCATCCTGATGGTTTTCTCAATCATTGAGATGAAAATAGATTTGTTTGGATGAGGAAGGAACTATATGGGTTGAATAAATCACCAAGAGCATGGTATTCATGACCATATCATTTTTTGAAGAAGCTCAGTTTTCAGCTTGGTTGAGTTGATTATAATAATTATGTCAAAAATGATAGTAATCAAAGGATTATGGTACTAGTGTATGTTGAAAACATGCTATTTGGTAGGATAGATGAATAATATTAAAAATAGCTCATAGAATTCATGAAAAGTGAATTCAAAATTTCAATGATTGGTGAACTAATGTTTTTCCTTGTTTTACAGGTGACATAAGGAAAGAATGGCACATTTATTTCTCAATATAAATATTATAAGGAGGTTTTTAGAAGATTTTTAATGGATAATTCCAAGGATATGATCATTCTTGTGGCTACTCATATGAAACAAACATGGGATGATGAAGTAAATGTATTTAATGTCACAGAATATAGGCAAATCATTGGTAGTCTATTGTAATTTACAGCAAAACCTTGATATTGTTTTTTCCAAATTCCAAGAAACAATATATAAAATCAATCCCAAGGAAATACAATTAGTTTAACTAAAGAAATAATACTTCGGTATATAAATGGAATGGTGGATTTTAGTTTACTATACAATGAAAAATATCAATATGAGTTATTGGGCTATGCAGATGCAGATTGGGATGGATTAGTAGATGATAGAAAATCAACATCTAGTGGTGTATTCTATCTTGGTGGATTGTGTATTTCTTTTTGAAGTAAGAAATATAATTGAATTTCATTGATCAATGTAGTAGATGAATATATTGCGGATACTCAAGATTTCATGTAGTTATTATGGATAAAGAAGCAGCTTGATGATATGGTAGATCAAGTGAATTCTCTGATTGGAATCCATTAAAATAATTCATGTTCTATAAATCTTAGAAAAAATATATTACATCCCTCATAGAATATTAAATTAAAATCAAGTATCATTTTATCAAGGAGAAGGAGTATCATGGGATTGTGAAGTTGAAGTATGTGCCTATAGAACTACAGGTTGCATCCATTCTGAAGAAATTCTTTTACCAAAGAGGTATTTAAGTGTAATCAATAGGTTCTTGGAGTTTAGTTAAATCCCTACAATTTAAAAACTATTAATGTGATCCTTCTCACCATGAGGTATGGTTTTTTTCCCTTATGAGATGATATGTGTTCT
Organism: Viscum album; assembly: GCA_963277665.1. Classification (NCBI taxonomy): domain Eukaryota; kingdom Viridiplantae; phylum Streptophyta; class Magnoliopsida; order Santalales; family Viscaceae; genus Viscum; species Viscum album. Next base: position 1,901,025,224 of record OY728145.1, read on the forward strand.
TTACAATTTTGTAGCCTCAAAGGAGTGGCTTTTGGATTCATTAAAAAAGGGGGAGAAAATATATTAATCAAGATAGGGGAGAAGCTGATAGGGGTAGCAATGAATTAAGAGTATTTTTAAATATGATGATGCTAAATATGTTCAATAAAAGGTTATATATCATGAAATATGGAGTTTATAATGAAATTATTTGACTGGTTTGGGAATTAATTGATTCATTTGATGAACTTTTCATGCTAATTTTGTTTCTCATGTTGATCATGGATCATGTGGGCTTAGAGTGTGTATTGATTAAATCTTTGATTTCTATCAGAATCAAAAGAAGATAATTTTGGTAGAATATAGAAGAATATTTAATGTGGTATCAAAATGTGAATAGTTTTCAACAAACCCAAAGAGGGGGATTATTGGGGGAAAATCCCTCAAGGTAACATTGCAATGTTTTTAGGTTGATTGTCTTTTTTGATAAAGAAGCTTCCAAGGTCAGTTTTGGAGTTCCAAATATATTTTTGACAAGGTATGTTGAAAAATATCCAAGACAAACGAATTGATGCTTTAGAGGTGGTACATAAATATGTGTATACAAGGTATCATGGTTTTTTAGTGTTTATCAAATTTTTGGGGTCCAAATTTTGGCAGATAGATCAATCATCTCAAAAGATGTATTTAAATTCCTGAATGCCTTGAAAACATTATTTTTATTTATTTATTGATAATCCCCCTTTCAAGGGGTGAGGGGTAATTCTTAAAAGTCCCATAGGATTAGATATTACATGACATATAGGTCTTAGAGGAAATGTCTAAACTATAACTACATGAAAATTATCCTCCCCAGCTTCTATATCGTGATGTTAGCTCTCCACCTTCACATTTCTATTTCGCTAGGCTTCTTGTGCATGCATAGGCTGGTACCAATGGCAATGTCATACCCTCTATTTCTTTTAAATATTTTAGCTTCTTCTCTGGTGAATGTTCCTTCTCTAAATCCTCATCTGGAGTTTGCTCCTTGTAGAGTCTTCCTGGTCTATTAACCACAAATTCAGGGGGGGAAGCCTTAAGGTGTCTCGTAGTCCTTAAGGTGGCCCAAAGGCCTTGAGGTGGCCTGAAGGACTTGAGGTGGCCCAAAAACCTAACTGGCTTGAATACCTTGGGTGGCATTAAATCCTTGAAGGACCTGAGGAAAAAACTGGTGGCCCGAAATCCAAACGGATGAATAGTTTCTGGTGTTACAGTATCAAACACTACTTGCTATCATTCCTGTTACAGTACTACTACAATAAAATGAGAATTGTGCCTCTTCCCAGATTTGAACTTGGGAATTTTGGATTCACTTTCCAAGTAAGCTTCCCAAAAGTATTTATCTTTTCAAAGGCTAAGTAAGCTTCCCAAAAGTATTGAGCTTCGTGAAGGCTAAGTAATATTTTTGAAAGTAGATAGCTTCGTGGATGCTAAGTGAGCTTCATAAATGGAAGAAGCCTCATGAATTTCATCTGAACTTCAAAAAGGTAGTGATATTTGTGAAAGTAATGGGATTCTTGAAATAATAATATTAATTTGAAAATTTTGGCAGTTTCATGAAGTTTGTGTGTGATTCATGAAAGAAGTGAGCATAGTTAAAGTGTTGAAAAGGGATTTCCTAGTGAATATATGGTAAATTGGTATTCATCACCTAGATAAAAGTAAAAATTAATAATGAACCAAATGAGTTGAAAAACATATTGACTCAAGTGATCAAAATAATATTCTTTTAAAGGAGTAGTGATCACACTTCAGTTGAGAGAGCATAGATATTTCTTATTTTTTATTTTTTTGTAAACCATGATGGGTAGTGATTCCACTTTGAACTTTGTAAGGGTAGTAAGATTGGGCATATAAGTTATATATCCTAAATATTATTATGGTAGTGAGCCTTAGTAGATTTGGTATATCGGTACATTTTCATTTTATGCTCCTTGGATGTGGCCTAATGAGGGTGAACTAAGTAAAATAATTTTTTCTCGTGCATGATTTAATTTTTGTGCATACATTTCTATGGGAAAGGGAGAAAAGAGTGTTTTGTTTAATGAAAAAACAAGATCCAAAGGGGATGTTGTTTTAATATTTCATACCCAGATTCACCCCCCCCCCCTATTAAGGTATTTTAACAAGTTGTTATAACACATCACTTTAAGATATTAAAACTATTAGAATTCCATTTCTAAACCCAGTTAAAAATTTGGCCTTCCCACCAAATTGAAAATTAAAATACCTCCTAAATTTTTAAACATTCCCATACATGTGTGATTTTATATAGTGGTGATAAATTTGTAGAATCAATTGTGTGTTCTCTCATAAATAAAAATTTAGGTTACTAGGTGTTAAAATTATTAACTAAAAATCATTGAATTTTTAGTCTTGCAAACATCATGTTACTCTAAAATGTTTTCTTTGTAATTGTTTTTTCATTTTCATTAATGAATGATATTTTTAATTATATTTTCTTGATGTTTGATTGTATTTCATCCATATATTAAAATTAGTATGGTTGGTGTTAAAATCATGAATGATAGAATTAAAATATGGATGCTTCATATTAAAATTCCCAAAAACATGATGTTAAAATTTATAGTTTTTTATTTTTCATACCATTAAGTTTGACATGATTATCTTATGTCACTATATATACCTTGAATGGCTTGTAAATTGGTATGAATTTATTATGTCATGTCACATATTATGTCTTGTTTTCTTTACCCATTAGCAGCGACTTTCTAATTATATTAATATTTTATTTTTCTATATAGGAAATGATAAATATTAAAGAAATATATGGGAATATATTTTTTCAAAATGATCAACAAATGATAGAGATGATACTTTTTTCTCTTGTTCTCATTGTGGCTATAGTATTTCAAATATATATATATATATAATACATAATATATAATTTCTAATCATTAATCACATTTTAATTTTAATTAGGAATCACCATCTCGGACAGAATAGTTCTTTGGCCAGAATTGTAATAGTGGTGATTAGCTTCAATGTTTAAGGGAGTTGATATTATATGTACTTGGAGAACTCCTCATCCACAATCCCACATAGACCATTCACTGGATATAACATATAGAATAAATTATCATCATATATTTCCCCTTGATGCACTAAGGATATTCAAACAACTTATACCATCATAATAATTTCCACCAGACTGTGATTCTCATTTTATTTTCCTTGTATGACATTGGATCTTTCACCTTATCTCCATTATCCTCTGACTTATAATCCGGTATATTCAGATAATCCATATAATACTGATCACCATAACCATACATTGGATCACACTAACAATACATAGGATATTGATCCTTTATATCCTAGGGATGCATTAAAGGCCACGAATTATCTTTCCTCATGTATATGAAAACAACTATATTGAATTTTATAACAATAATTTGTTTTTGTTGAAATGTGTATTAATTTTATTTTTTTATTTTATTTTTTCATATTTGGATCTTCTAATATTAGGAAGAATGGGAATAATTTCACGCATAAATTATAAAACCTTTATATAGAAGTAATATCATATTTAAATGAAGGTATTCAAACCATTGGTTAACATGGTAAATAATGTAGAAGTTTTATGGAGATGCTTGCAAAATATAGTGTCATCATTCTTGGGTAACCAATATCCTAAATGAATATTGTAGATAAAATTAACAATAATCCATAACTTAATATATGGTGAGGAAAAACTTATTAGATTAAATTATATATTATTATTATTCTATTCATATGAATTAATGTTTTGGTAGTAGCTTTGTTATAATTTTCCTTATGGTTAATTTGTGAGAGTTTCATTATTGATGTAATTATGTGGGATATGGATGGAATATAAGAATGAGTTATATAATGGTTAGAAAGGTATATTTATAACATATTTATATATTATATCATTCCTTAATTATTTTCTAGTTACATTGTACTAGGAGATGATTTCCTATTGTAAGAAGTAAAAGTTTAAGGTGTTATTTTAATTTTATGATTTTTGACTAAAAATGATTATGATTTTTATTAAAACTTTGATTCTTAATCAAATAATTATATTCTATGATCTATCATAAGGAAACAAGAAATAAGAGTCTTATTTAGTATGTGAACATGTGGGGACAAACAACAATGTTGGAACATGAGAGAAACCATGTATTTTTCAAGTTCAATTGAGAATAATTAAAAAAAATAGGATTTAGAGTATAATAAACATCATTTTTTCATTTCATTTTTTATTGTTTAAGTTTTAATGATTAATATAATTATTGATTATTATTTTATTAAATTTATTTACTTTTAGAGTGATTGATATTGAATAAATAAGGGAATCTAATTTGAGAAAAATTATTTTACTCAAGTGAAAAGAAGAAAGATGGATGTTTTATTAATTCTGATAGGAAAGAAAATATTGTATGACTTATTATATTCATTAAAACTTTAACATATATTTCTTACATTTTATCTATTTTATAATTTCAATAGTGTTCTATAGAGTCTCTTGATAATAAATAAGGTGAAAATTTTTTCCTAATGAACATTTCCAACAAATATTGGGTTAGGATCACCAAGGGAGGGTCTACCATAGACTCAAGAAGTCTATCCTGTCCACTAAGAATTATCTCACTTCATCTAATTCAAACACCTCTGTTAGTACTAATTAGTTTTTTTAAGAGGTCCTTTAAAAGTAGTAAAGGATAAAATTCCAGTCCAAAAGAATAAAATAGGTCAAAAAGTTTGTAAATGAAATGATGGATATGTGTCTATCACTTCCACCAAATATTATTACAGTTATTGATACATAAATATTGATGATTCACTCATTTTATGATACTTTGAGTGATGGAAATGATGATCATATTAGTGGTTATATTAATGTAATTATAGGCTCGAATAGTGATACAACTGTTTGGGTAATGATTCCTCTAATGATATTTTGAACGAGGATGACATTAGAGATGAATTAGCTAATGTTGGTGACTGTGATGAGGATTTTTTGTTGTGAGATATTGATTTTATCCATTTCTTGAATCATATTTGTGACACTTTCAATCTCATGGTTGGAATCTTAAGATTGAAACTGATTTTATATGTGTCTTATCATTGTTTTTTTGAGTTATTTACTAGTTTGATGTAAAATATGTAATATGTATCATATTTTGAATACATATTATGACTTTAATTTATATACTAGTTAGATTTTATTTTTTAGTTTTGTTTGCAAGTTATTTTTAGTGGGTGTTGATTGGATAAAGTGATCATTTACTAGTGTAAGATATATACCAATGGTTCATGGAACCATTGGTATAGACTTATATCAATAGTTCATGGAACCGTTGGTATAGACTTATACCAAAGTTTTCTAGGATCTACTTATAGAAAATAGTTATACCAATGGTTTATGAAAATATTTTTATATAAATATATATTAATGGTTCATGGTACCATTCATATATAACTATACTAATGGTTTCAAGAAATAGTTGGTATATAATTTTACCAAAGGGTATATAGAAATAGTTTTTGGAAACCAATAGTATATCCATATCCTAACTAGGATAGTCACAATGGTTTTCCAGTCTAAAAATAGTTTTAAAATATTTTTATTGCCTAACTATCTAGTGGCCAAGAGAGGAGAAGAATGGGTGATTTGGGAAAAGAGGATAATTAGTAAGAATTAAATACTATTTCATACATCCCATCTATATGGAATAACCACCTTATATAGGCCTCATGTATTCTCCTTAAGTCTCTATCACATTTACTCATATTTTATAAAATTATGATTCAATTCCTTTAGATACAACTCTTTGCATCCCTTGCCCATACAATTAAGACTTATGTATACTTATTTATCCAATTAGATTCATATTATAAAACATATAATCAATGATAAATTTACATCTAATATAGATATAAAATTTAACATCCAACCGCCAAGATGAATCATAGGTTTCCATGTGGATTATATAATAAGATTCAAAGCATTATGATGTATCCCTTTCCTGTAATATGTTTTGTTTGTAGTGTCATGATATCAATATATCATGATTTATGATACATCATTCATTGATTGATATGATAAGTCTTGGATTCATGTATGTCATACCTAGTAAATGCTCATATCATCACATACGATATAGGCTCTAGGGGATTTATCCATTGGTTTCATATCATGAAATCCCCACATGTATGCATGATTTTAATGATTAAGTTTTATATCATATACCTTCAAACATATTAATATGTTTAGAGGACATTAATATATAACAATTTATAAAAATAATTATATGTGTTACTTACCTAAAATAATAAATAATTATATCTACTCATATCAAAATGCATCTTATATATAAGGTAAATGAAACTATTTCATGTAAAATTTTAAAATTATATGAAAGAAAAATCTATTCAATGGAATATATAGTGAAACATGTATGAAACCCCCACTTTTATAAAATGGATCCTAAGCTCCTAGGTTAGGGGAAAGTCTGATCCAAATTTTCACTATCCATAGATTAATACTTCTAAGAGGCCTTGGTTTTATTACAATATTAACACCTAATATGTATAAATAATATTTCAAAAAACACAATGAAAAATCACATCATGGTTTCTTTGTATTATTCATTTCAATCAAGGAATTTCATAAAATATACACCTTGCACCATGACATGCTTTTATTTATTTATTTCATGGTTTTCAAATAGAAATATAATTCCCAAAAACCCTAACCCTTTTTTAAATAAATATTTTTTTTAAATCATGATTTCATAATGCATATTTTTTTGTAATAAAATCTATAACATTATTTCAAAAAAATCTTAATAAAAAATAAAAAAAATCACAATGTGGTTATATACACTATATTATGGTTCTAAAAAAACTTTTCCTTTTTTCCATGTTTCAAAAATGATATTATTAATTCATCAATTCCACTGACACTAATACTATGGAGGGGTTTTTTAGGAAATCATTATGCACAAAATTTTTTGGAATAAAACAAAAATCCCAACCACAAGATTAGTAGAGAGAGGAAATGATAAAATTAAATGAAAATTAAATCATGTGTACCTCACTGTTATTATTCATATTTCCTTGATCAATGTAGTTGGTAGTGACCTCTCAGTGGATTCATTAAATTAATCACCTCTATAGGTATTCTTTAAACAATTTGAATCATTGAATTATTCAATAGTACCACTTCACATTCAAGTGACATTCTCGCACCACCCCCATGATTAATAAAGATTATATAATGAGAGAGATTTTTATCTTGTATGAAATTTAATGATTATGTATAAATGAGGTAATAAAATATATTAAAATATATATCATTCACTGAATGATGGTTCTTCTTTGAGTCCATTCATTTCATATATTTTGAAACATTACAACTTTTATCTTTCCTTTATTGTAACATATATAATGGTGATATCATTAACTAAGTGATTATTAAAATCCTTTAAGGATTTATTAATCAAACACTTCATCACATGATATATCACAATCCATCAATATAAAAATCATCATAATATAAATGGTCAAAAGACATATCTTATCATTCATGATTAACAACACGATATGGAATAAGTGAACATTTTATAACACAAATCATAGCATGTTGACTTTCACCGTGTCGTGGTTTAAGCTTTAGTATATACATCAAAAATAATATTTTACTGGATGTGGTAAAAAACATATTTTTTATACCCAAAAAAAATTATAGATATAGAACATAACATATTGCTTCAACACTTCAAAATTTCTTATTCAATTCAGTTCACTCATAAAAATCTTCATAAAAATATGTATTCATTTTTACTTGAACCTTTTCTATAATCACGGTATAAGAAATGTACATTTACAAATATAAAATATGTATTATAAGGGCACAAAACATGCCTTTTTGAATCATAAAACATTATTCTTTAGAATATCAAAACATTACAATTATAGAAACACTACAAATAAATCTCTCTTAATTATTTGGAAACTTTATTCTAAAGAATTTCAATCTTCATTTGGATTAATTTAAGTCTAATAAACAATTATTTATATTTTATCTCTCACACTAAACATTTTATATCACTCCCATATATTATATCACTTCAGTTCCAAGATCTAGTATAGAACATTCTCCACCACAACCACATAACATAACACTATAATTTCCAACTTTAGCATAGAAAAGTTTCCATCACGTCCATATAGCATACACTACAAGAGAAAAAAAACATATTTTTATTGATTTAATAACATATTTAATTGATCATGATTTACTTATGCTTAAAATTGTCATGAAAATTATTATATTTTAGTCAATATAAAATTCCTTATACAAACATTGACTCTTTTAATCATCAATCATTCTAAAAAACTTATTAGTTATATTTAGTTTAACTTCCCATAACATTTCCAACACTCGAAATACTTCAACATCACAAGAAATTTCATCCTATTAATAGAATTTATACTTCAAAGAACATTTCAACTCTATAAAATATATCATTGTTCAACTCATACCATCTTCACATAATATTTCAACTCAACATAAAAGTAAATTATTAATCTCATATCAACTTCACGCAACATTTAAACTCTATATAACATTTATATCACAATTTCAAAAAATATTTTAGACTTGGTTCCATAGAATATTTCAATATATGTTAAAAACATATACATCGTAGCTTTGTAAAACATTAATCTCAATTTCTGAAAATATGTTTTTTAGCTCCATTAAATATTATCTTAGTTTGATAATATTTTACTTTTTAGTAAATATAATATAAGATCATATCAAATAAAATTAAATTAAAAATATTTTTTTTATTTATGCACAAAACCTTTGGTTTTGGGTGTTTATTACTTTCAATTTAGTAGTGGGAGAATTCTACAATATCTGATCTGTCTTCAAATAAAATCCACATGAAATGAAACAAAGAACATAAAAGGTGTGTGCCTTTTTTAATGTGTAATAAATCATTTAATCTTTAATGTATACTTGATAGATATCACAATACTTTCAGCTAAATGCCTCCTACCTCTGAGGGATTACATCATCCCTTGGATCCTTTCTCATAAAAAGAGGATCCAAATCCTTCAAAGAGGTATTAGTTCATTCTTAAAATGAATGAAGAATCGGGAGAAGATAACTTTGAATATATAGTATTCATAAATTGGTACTAACAATAGGATGGATCACATCTATTTTAGAGATTAGATTTATTTAATTAAGATAGTTGTGGCATGTCTACCCACTCATGGCATTACTTCCCATTAATGTTTAATATTCATTGAACACTTAAATTAATATACATTGTATGAAAATCCCTAAATAAATGAATCCAATTGATTCATAATTGAAGAAATATATGGGGATAGGTTCCTAAATTCATGCTTGTGATATCATATATCAGGTACCCCATCATACTCTATCTAGAAAGTCTATCATAGGCTATAATATATTCACTTTTATTCATATATTTCAACCTTACAATTTAAGGATTTCATAAAATATGATATCCCTAAGTTTTGTTATTTCCAAAAATCATACACCTACAAAAAAATCCTATAAGGACATAATACAAACCTTCATAACACTTTTTTGAATCCATCCAAAATTATTTTGGAAAAATTTTATCAAACTCTATTTATTTTCGAACAAAAAAATTGTCCAAAATTTTATCCTCTTATAAAGGACTAACTGTGCAACCTTGTGGGACTGTTTATAATTGATAATAAATCTGAAATTATGATTTCATATATGTAATCGAAGAGTGTCTACTAGAAAAGAATCAGTTCCACTCAAGTTATAAAGGGGTCTAGTGTGATCTCGATCAAATATACTCATATCTCCATATAAATATATACACCACAAGATGTATCATATATATCATATGTATACCTATATAATCCATTTTTTCATGACATTGAGTGACCAATAGACATGGAACAACATAAATCTAGCATAGTCCATATCATAATTTATTCTATAAAAAATCTAACCTAATCAATGAGTACATCACATGTTATTTATCAAGAATACAAGCACATAACATTACCCTTATCCAAGTATCTAAGCACATCATATATATATAACTATGAATTTCCATGTATTTCCTTGGTGTAATTAAATCAATGTCTAGGAATCATTCCTTATCATATGAGTGGAAAAATACCATCTTTGTTGAGATCTAACCAACGAGATAATCAGCACCACATCCAACCACCCCTAATTAGCTAAGTGTTATGGATTTTCTAATAAATATATCAATGTATAAAGTTTCGCATGATATATATCTCACAACCCATAGGTAAAACGAATTCATAATAAGCATACACCCATAAGTATATAGATGAATATATGGAATTCCATGATATATACTTTACTAGGTCGGTCTAAATAATAAGTCTTCACTTATTATCTCATGATTAAACTACTCACGCTAATTTTAACATGAAATCACAATCCATTAAACTCCATGTTTATCATCAATTTGGGATAACTCAAAGTTATACTTTGAGGGGATGTTATCATTCCACTATTCATGTAATATAAATTGAAGCACGTGTGAATGAAAAATGAAGATGGAATTTTATTATAAAATAATGATACATTTACAACCATTATAATAAATTTCATATGTATTGTATTATGAGAGATAAAACATGACCCCCATGCTTCTTCTATGATAACATTTTATTCAATGGTTCCACTAAATTATCATTTATGGCCACCTGAAAGATTTTATCATCACTCCTCTCAATGATCTCTCATATAAAATGGTATTTTTGAAGGATGTGTTTGGTTTTTTTAGACCATGGTTCCTTGGCCTAATCAATGGATCCATTATTTTCATTGTAAACTATGGTTTCTCCCTCTATTATAGGAGTCTCCTCAAGTTCAAAAAAGAACATCCAAATCCAAATAGCTTCCTTTACAGCATCTGATTTAGTGATGTAAACTTCCTCTATTTTTGAGTCTTCCAAGGTGTATGGTTTTGAAATATTTTAAGTGATAACTCCATTTTTCAAGAAAAATGTGGAACCAAATTGGGATCTCATGTCACCTCGATCAGATTGGAAACCTATATCTGTAAATCCCTTTATAGAGATATTATCCTCTTCTATAAAGAACAATAACATATCTTGAGTCTATCTTAAGTATTAAGGAGGTTCTTAACAATAATCTTATGACTATCACTAGGATTGGATTGGTATCTACTAGTTATGTTAAGATCATAGGTTGCATCAAGTTGAGTACACAAAATGAAATACATGATAGGTCCTATGGTGTATGTATAGGCAATTCTATCCATCCTTTCTAGATATTTTGAAGGATATTGAATTTTCCTAAGATTTGTTCCATGTAACAATGGTAAATACCAATTTTTGGATTTATCCATGTTAAAACACCTAAAAACTTTACCAATATATATATATATATATATCCTAAATTAGCCTAAAAACATCTTACATATATATCTATATATTTTCATACCCATTATATAGTTTTCTTCACCCAATTATTTTATAGAGAATGATTTTCCCAACCATTAATTTACATAGTATAAAGTCAGGATTTCATTTTTGATAAGAAGTATGTGATATATATATAGTATCAAAAAACCTGTAACACTCCCACAAATATGATTATATAAAAGGAATCATCCAGATTATTTATGAAACCAAACTCTTTGATTGTATTATCAAAATATCTATTCTAACTTCAAGAAGCTTGTTTCAGTCTATAAATAGACCATTGCAAATTTTATACCATATAAGAATCGTTTGACACTTTAAAACCTTCAATTTGTATTATATACACATCCTTGAGTAAATTCCTATTATGGAAAGTGATCTTGACATCCATTTGATATATATTATAGTCAAAAAAGATCTGTTATGATAAGAAATCTCATACTAATATATATTATCACAATAGGTGAAAAGTTTTTTTCATATTCAATACAATGAATTTTCTAGACACCCTTTAACACTAGGAACACTTTATAGGTAGACGCTCTACCATCCATGTCAATTTTCGTATATAAACCCCACTTGGACCCTATGATTCTTACCCCTTTATGTGCATCTATCATGTTCCAAACATGATTAGTATACATGGAATCCATCTTAAATTCTATAACTTTGAACCATTTATCATAATAAAAACTTTCAATGTACTCCTGGTTGTAGGTTAATTTCCTATGAGCATTAATTTATCATCATTTTCTATAAAAATTCCCTATCTTTAAATATCTTATATAATCCTATAAGACCTATGAGGTTATTATGTAACTTCAGTTGGTTCTTTTTCCATGACTCATTATGGAACTGAATAGACTTCAATTTTAGGAACACTTTTATTTTCTTGAACTTTTCCAAGTTTAACTTTTCTATCACTATGTCTTTTACTTATATGATTCTTCTCAAGGTAAACACCACATTGAAACACATTCCCTTAATTTATAGTAAAATTATAAATGTAGTATCTTGAAGTATCTTTGGAATAATTAATAATTAAAAATTTATTAGATTTATGGTAGATTTTATCATATTCCAAATTTCATACATAAACTTCACAACCCTAAATACTCATAAAATTCATATTAATTTTTTTGCCATTTTATATCTCATATGGTTTCTACATGACTACTTTAGATGGAATTTGATTTAGTAGGAATACAGCAGTCTTTATAGAATAACACTAGAATAATATAAGAAGGTCACACTGACTCATCATCGATCCAACAATTTCTAATAGGGAATGATTCCTCCTATCAAAAACATCATTCCACTATGGTGTTACAAGTGAAGTGAGTTATGTAATAATTCCATAATATCCTATATGTTCAATAAAATCATAAATAAATTATTCACCACCCTGATCTGATCATAGAATCAAAATAATTTTTCCTCATTGATTTATACATTATTCTAAAACTCTTTGAACTTTTCAAAAGTTTCATACTTTTGTCTCATTAGAAGCATATAACCATACCAACTAAATTCATTGGTAAAAGTGATGAAGTAACTAAAACCACCACTTTATTCTATACTCATTAGTTTACATACAACATTATGTATGAGATCCAATAGTTCACTATCCCTTTCACCATTTCCACTAAAATGTGTTTTAGTTTTCTTTCATAATAAAAATGATTATAAAGTATCAAACAACTCATAATAGAATAGTTCCAACAATATACCTCTATATTTCTCATTCATATGTGCAAGGTAAAAATGCCAACGGTGAGTGGTATTAGAATCAAACTCAGCCTTTTATTCTGAATTTTATATATAGGATTATCCATAGCTAGAATATATAAACCATTTTCCATATTCCCAATGTCATGAAACATTTCATTCTTATATTAATAAAAACTCTTGTTCTTAAAATTGAATTAAAATAACATCATTTCCAAACAAGATATAAAAATAAAATTTATGTTTATGGTGGGAACATAATCAAAATTATCCAATTCTAAAACTAATCCACTTTGTAAATTCAAAACATAAGTTCCCAATTCTAGTGCAATAACTCATTCTCTATTTCTAACATAAATTTTTATTTCACCATTTTCCAAATATATATTATCTCTAAGTCTATGTTTATCATTATAAATGTGTGATACACATCTGGTACTTAGTACATATGAGTCTGATTCGATGAAATTAACCTTAACAACACTAACATTCAAATTCTCAGAATACTTATCATTAAGAACACTTTTTAACCTTAGATACCAATCTAAAACTATTAAATAGGTCATACATATAAGATATCTCAAAATTATTATCATGGATTATGACATAGTATCATGTTTTACATCTTTTAAACAAGTAATTTAAATAAAATTACTCCCATTAAAAAATGATAACCCCATACATCATATTTATTTATTGATCCATGATCCATATTTCATCTTGTATTACACAAGATATCAGGTAAATAATTCAATACTATATCTGGTAGAAAACTATTATCAATCATATCACAAATTATTCTGGGATATTTGTGTGGATAACTCCTTATACTAATGCATTATATGGGTTAACTCAATTATATTCCTTTGGTATCCTAATGTTTAGTGTTTCCTATTTAAGTGTAACCAAAATCAAATGCTAATAATAAGGAACCTAATGGTTAGGTTCACATAATTACTTTCTTTCCTTACACAAGATAATTCATGGGCACTAAATGGTTAGGGTCACCCATACTGAATAATCAAGGTCGTGACAAGTCCTGCTTTGTAAAAATATAACACTTACTATTTTTAGGGGTTTTATTTTAAAAGTCCCACAAAATTAATATACATTAAATGTATAATAAATTCATAACTATTTAATAATAGGAATTATTTATTATCTCAAGTTTAATTCCTTTGTGTATTCATACTTCTAAAAATTTAGTTTTTAAATCATTATTCTATCCACCAAATTAATATGTCAACACTATATTAATGTGTAACTCTTTACATAGGCCACAAGTGTTGTTACTCACCAAAATATATAATCCAAAAGTATTCTTACATGTCCAGATGTATCTTGTGAATGTGTTATATGAAATATTTATATAAGGGTTTAGAATTATATGAAATTAATAATCTCTACATGAGTAAGCCTAGATCCATAGATGGCCAACCACTGCATTTCAAAAATAAGGAATAAACCTCCAAGATAGTGGGATATCCAATATAAATTCCTTATACCCATGGATACTTTACTCAAGGGAGAATCCAATTCATAAAAGTTCTATAACCTAACTTGTACAAACTATTACCAACAAATAAATTCAAGAAAATAATTTTAATTAAAAACCAAAATCAAAATATGATGAAAACTAAATCTTATATTGTTGTACCTAGAATGTAATTCATGTATTAAAAATATAATAAAATTAATACATCTCATAAATAAAACATACACAATATTAATAAATCAAAAAAAAATAAACATAAATATTTAAAAGGAATAAAAAAATAGATAAACTCTTTATTTATTTTTCAAAACATGAATTAAAAATATATCCATTTCATATTTAATTTAGTAATTAAAAAATACAATTTCATAATACTAAACACTTATACCTCATAAACATTTCATAAATTATAAGAAAATATAGAAAATTATTAAATTTTTAACATTTTATTGAAGTTTATGGGTGTAGTGGAAGTGCCTATTGGGAAGTTTTCAACTTTGATTTTCTCATAATCTATGAATAAAATGAGATGTACATGATGAATAAAGTCATGAATACCGAATTAAATCAATTATTAATTGATAGAAACATAAAAATCATAAATAGAGTATCTTTTTTCATATAATTTATGATAAATTTATTTTAATAAATAAATAACTTGTGTTGAATTTATTTCTTCATTATTGATGATTGGATAAAGACCTCTTATTGTATCATAGTTTCAACATAGGAATCAAGGGTGGATTCACTTGAGTAGTGATCCAAATGTGTTCCTCCATCCTTAAATCGTCGTCACATAATCCTTTGGTTCTTATCCCATATGGTTTTAATGCTTATAGTGATAACTGTTGATTGCGGCAGAATCCTTTAAGGTGAGAAATAATCATTCTAGTAATTGAGGATAATTGCACTGTATTCTTGAAAGAATTCTAGAGGAAGAATTTTTTAGGGATTGAGAGAATATTTTATATAACTCATTTTGAAAAATTATTTTAATGGATATTTCTTTTGAAAATGTCAAAATTATGTTTAAATAAATATTGGGTTAGAAAATAATAATTTTATAAGAGTCCTTATTATTTCTTTTTCTTCTTCTAACCCCATGTCTAAATAATAATTGAATTATAATTATTTACTTCACATTTGATAAACTCGTGGATAAAATAAATATTATTTCTGGAAATAAATAACTCAATATTTATATAGATAATATTTAATATTATATTTATCACTAAACTGTTAAACATGGTTTTTCAAACACCATCGATATTTATCCAGCCTCGAATAATGCCTATTTTTTAAATCAAATAAATATAACTGTATTATTTGTTAATAAATTAATAAATATTATATTTACTAAATTAGTGGATAAATATTTGTAAAATAAATAAATATTTTTTACCTTGAGAATAAACTATAATTAATAAATGTTCTATATTCATATAATTAAATAAATAATTAACTAGTGAATAATATTTATTAAATACTCAACAAAAATATATATTCTCTTGAATAGCTGGTAATTGAATATTTCCAATCAACACAACATGAATAATTAATAAACCATATATAGTAATATTATGTATAAAACATGTTAAATTCATATTGAATTTAGATGAGGTTATGAATATATTTAGTTTGTGGCACTCTCAGTCTCTTTCTAAGTGGAATTAGGCTACATTGACTAAAGTAAATGGTTGGTGTCAAGAATTGCACCAAGGATCCTATATAGAAATAATTTTTTATCACAAAAACATGATACCTTATATGAACATTTACTATGTAATATAATCCCATTTTCATTATATCTCTAATCAAGAAGGATGAATGCCAGTATCATCAACTTACGTTCTCAATTTCTCTTTCATTGACTTTTTTAAAATGAACTTGGCAATCGAATTTCATGGACATGGACTTAATTAGGCAGTTCAATTCCTATTAATGGGATAGATATATCAACTTCCCCTAAATTGGGAAGGGAATAATCCTTTCTCATATTATTTAGTAATTAAATATCACTTGTGATGCACCCAACGTATCCTACCTCAATAAGAGAAAATTTCATCGTGATTTTTTTCAATACATCAAATTACATGATTGTGACATGAATTAATAATAATATTAAAATATGAGGATAATTACACATGTTCATGGATAAAAACATCTAATGACATAGAAAAATGTGGATTTCCTACTTGTGGGAAAAATTGTCATAATCATGTACTTTGGAAATTACCAAGGGTTTACACCTTGAGAAATTATCTCAAATTACTATGAGTCTCCACCTATGATAGTATGTATCATTTTCATCCTATAAAAATATATCATCCAGCTATATAATATATATATATATATATATATATATTTAACAATACTATCATGAAACTTCTTGGTTCTCATCATAATGGGAACTTCTAAGACATTTAAATGTGATGTTTATCCTTATGAAATTATCACATACTATGTCATATAGGATAATAATAATTATGTGATAAGAACTTTATTAATATTAAAAACAATTAATATAGGTAATCATAAAGTACATAGAAGTTGTTAATATGACACCAACTCCAATGAACTCTCACTTAAACTAGATCCAACTACTAACAACCTTTAGTCTGTTAGATTTTACATGATATTCATGTTTATGATGGGATAAGGATTTATTCATGTGGTCTACCAAAATTTACTCCATGGAAACTCCACTCACAGTGACTTCACACTTCTGAGAAAAACCCCTAGGAAGGTAATACTTTCAAAGTATGTGTTTTTTATGTTGGTGTGATCATGTATTCTTTGCATGTTACACCACTACAGTATTATCACAATATAATGTGATGGGGTGTTTAATTCTAATAAACACATTAAGATATTTAATACATTTTTATATCAAAATAACTTCTTTTCCTTCATCATAATTTTCTATATACTTGGCCTCTATTATAGAATCGATGAAAACTAACTACTTTGAACTCTTTCAGTTCACATCTCCTCCATTGAGACTGAGACATATCCTTACTATGAATTTATATAATTCTAATCAGTTTTTAAAATAGACTTAGTATATCCTTTGATACTTATGTTTTAATCTCCTTCATATAACGGGAACATATCCTTATTACACCTCAAATACTTAAAGATATAATTTACAGAAGATCAATGTTGTTCTCTATGATAAGTTTGATATCTACATACCATAATCAAAGAGTAAGAAATTTCAAGCCTACTTCATAACATGGAATATATGATAGAACCTATCATAAAATCATTTTGGATATTTCTCATTTTATCTCTCTCTTATTGTTTCTGAGGAAAAATTTTCTTAAGGAGATGCATGCCATGTGGCTCTAGAACCAACCCCCTCTTAGATTGTTCCATTCTAAATATATTTAGTATATTTTCAATGTATGTACCATGACTTAGTCCAAGTATGGTTTTGGATCTATCATGAATTATCTTGATTCCAAATATATATGGTACTTCACCTAAGTCCTTCATGGAGAAACACTTATTTAACCACTCCTTAAATGAATTTAAGATGAATATGTTGTTTCCCACAAGTAATATTTCATCAACATATGTTATTTGGAATATGACTACATTTCCACTAAACTTCTTGTAAACACATAGCTCACGTTAGTTCTATATGAAAACAAAATCTTTTATGGCTTAATTGAATCAAATATTCCATGACCTATATGCTTTCTTCAATCCATAAATGGATCTCTACAACTTGAAAATCTTATTATAATTTCCATGAGTCACATACCCTTTAGTTTTTGGCATATAAAAATATTCCTAAAGTTTCCCATTAATGAAAGTTGTTTTGACATCCATCTACCAAATTTAATATTAATTGAAAACTATTATATCAAGTATAATTATGATGGGTTTAATCATGGATACTGTAGTAAATGATTCATCGTAGTCTATGACTTAACACTATTAAAACAAATTATCCACTAATTATGTTTTATATATATTTATTTTACCTTTCAGGTACAATTTTATCTTAAGTAACCATTTTCAATGAATGGGGTTTACATCAACTAGCAGATCAAATAAAACCCATACATTATTCGGATACATTGAATCCATCTCAAAATTTATGGATTCCTATTATTTTTAATCTTTTTATCTCTCCACTATATCCTTATAGGAAATAGGATCACTATTGTCAACCAAAAATGAATCACCATCCCCAGTGACTAAATAACAATATCATTCTAGTTCCCTAACCACTCTAGAGATCCTACATAATACTTGTGTTTCAAGAAAAACATATTCCATGGGGACTTTTGGAATGTTTTATTTTATCTAATATTGCATATATTAAGCATAATCTTCATAAATGTCAATATATCTCCCACTATCCTTCTAATGGATGTTCTAACTCTCAAGAAAAATGGATTATCTTGTGATGTTCAACTATTATTAAGGTAGCAAGATGTACTCCATTGGCTTCTGGAAGATCCACTTCTCCTCTAAAAATTTTATAAAATCTACTTTTTGTTTACATTTGGACATAGATGTGAGCACCAAAAGTTTTATATAATACCCAATATGTGGATATAGAATGATTTCAGTTGATAATTAATTCATCTTGATATTCCCCTAACTTATTTAATTGGGTGCAATTATTCTTCTAGTGGCCTTACTTTCTTCATTAAAAATATACTACATAATTTTCCTTCACCTGTCTTTGGATCTTAATTTTCATAGAAGTATGGTGCTTGAGATCCTTGGAGTAGGATTGATTCTAGGTAACCTTTTCCTTATTATTCCTTTCCTTATTCACCATAAATACAGCATGATTTTCTTATCCCTTTTCTTTATCAACCAAGTGAATCAAAGTAAAGAGTTTTGAAAGAGTCTTATCACTATTTATCTTGTTATAATTCAAAATGAAGCTGGATAATCCTTTAGTTAGTGAGGATAAAATGATATATATGTGAATATCATTAGGGATATTAAATCCTGAGATGTATAAACACTCTATGTAGCCAATAATTTTCACTACATGAGGTCTAGCTGGCACTGACTATCCATTCCTGAACATGAAAAATGTATTGGAGATGTCTTATCTCTCTTGTCTCACATTCTATAGATATAGATCATGAAGGTGAGACATTATGTTATAAAAATACATATCCTCATATTTATTTAGAATCTCATTTGACTTGGATGATATCATGAAATATTATATATTTGTGACATCATCCAAATGTTTCATGTAGAGAGATGGTTCTTCCTCACTAGACTCTTTACATTGTGCTTTAGGAATGGGATTTTCCAATACATATAATTTTCATTCATGGAATAGTATAACATGTAATAACCTATGCCATTCCTAAAAATTAGAGCCTGTGAGAAGGTTATCCATCTCTAGTATTGATCACAGTTATATAGTTGAAGTCATGTGGGTTTCTATTTCTATAATAAATTAGTGTAGAATTTTACTACAAATCTATATTACTAAAATTAGATAATAAATTTAATTTAATTTATTAATCTCCAACTATTTTATCAAAACTCAATATCCCTCACCATTGGTTTTAGAATATCATATCACATAGATATTTCAGTAGAAAAGATTCATATTTCCCTTCTCATAACGCAGATGGAGGTCTAAAAAGCTATTTTAAGGTATTTACTTAGGTATAACTTACCAACGATATTAACTCATAGCTCATTGATCCTTTAAGTGGAGTCCCCAGTCCTGAAATTATAGATTTAGATTTTCTCAGTACATTACCTACTAGTTTCACTAAGTCCTGCAGAGGAAATCATTCCTTAATACAAACTAGGTTAAGTTAACTAAGAACTTAAGATAGAAATTCATCGATGAATGAAAGAACCCCAATAGAGATTGGTGAATCACTTTAAACTATGGTTTGATTACTACCCATGTAGTGGAAGGTTATACTGACTTAATATTTTCTTTTAGAGGGTTTTTTTATATTTAGGTGTAGAATTACTATTTTATATTAGTGTATGCTTGTTAATATTAAGTTGACTTTACTTAAGTGATCTACCATGTCTTGATAAAATTACACATTATTTTATTTTTTTTAATTACTTATTTCATTCTTGTTAATTAATTAATTTAATGATTAAGAATCTATAAATAATTATCCATGAAATTTCCAAAAAATAAAAAAATTAAATTGGAATGACCCTGAGTTTCTCTAATGGTTTCTTAATTTAGAATATGATAACACAACCCTTAACCCAAATGAATAAACTCCCAAAACCATGCCTAGTTCAAGTTGCGACATTCCACTTTTTCTCTTGTCTACCTACTAGATTGGTTTCACCTTGACTCTAAACTTGAACCACCTCTAATCGCTTAGGTGATTCATCCATTACATAAGATTTCCTCGCATGAAGGTGAGGGGAATTAAAGGATTTTTTGGGGGTTACATAAAAGAAATAGTAGGTACAGAACCCATACATAATTATAAATGGGTAATGACATGCATGCTATTATGTAATTTAATAAATTATTACAAAAACCATGAAATGATAATAATTTAAATAAACCAATCACATACACAAGCTGGTCTAAGCTAATGGTTATCTAAATGCATTAAAAATAATGAAAAATACTCTAGGTAGCCTTAAAACAACATATTTATTTTTTATTAAAACAAAATAGAATATATAGATACAAAATCACCCTAAAAATAACTGAAATATAGAAATAAAAATGAAAAATTGAGAAAAAAAACATGGGACAAATCACTCTGGGTGGTCTAAAATTGTGAAAACCAAGCGCTTTAGCACTAATAAAATTGATTTAATATGGGGGGGATGGAACCAATACTAGTGTAGATCAAATGGGGATAATCAGGAACTCCCTTTGAATCCAGTAATTCTTCCATTTTTTTTTCCTTCCTGCCAATTGTGAGGTAAACTCATGCCAATAGTAAGTCACCTACATCATTTTTGAATGAGGTACTTCAATTCATTCTTTATTATTAAGATAAATTACCTTGAATTAATTCAATTAATTAACTAATCAATTAATTAATTCTGTTATCTTAATATCTATTTGAAAAGTCTTGGGGAAAACCATCACTTTATACATCATTAAAAATAAATGGATCGGTCAGTATTTATAGACAATTACGTGGAATTAATTGAGAATTTATTAATTTTGGAAACCTTGTTACATAGTTTACACACCAGCTAATAAAAATTAAATTTGGTTTCAATATTCAAATGAATTATTCTTTATGTAATTTAATTTTTTTTTATTATGGGATGACTACACGGTGTGCACTAATAAGCTATAGGTCATGTTTGTCACTTATTGTATACATAGGGTAAACACCTACAGACTCAGAATGTATCTTAGTCGGGATACACAAAATGTATTAACGAGATACATTCCATGTGGTCCACTTTTCATGTGTCTACAAAACACACCTGCTAAATCGACGTATTTCCCTGATACAAATATTAATGATTCACACGATGTTTATGGTGGATACATGCTATGTGTCTCATTAATGTTATATCTTTTTGGTCTCACACATCATATAACATGTATTTGACCACATGATTTCTATTAATTTATCTATAAAACCATTTATACTACATGATGTCTACCCCATCTATATGTTATGTAATCCAAAAAACTATGTGTTGGGTTGGCCCTATCAATATGTGGTATATTTAATACATTTAATAAAAACAGCATGTCATTAATCACTCAGCACGTCATGTTTCTCATGACACATCTAAGTGAGATGAACCTTGGTACATGGAATTTACTTATAATGATGAATCATGTATACGTATCTAATGTTCATAAATTTTAACACCACCAGATTTCATTTCTGATGATTCTTTATATGTTCTTAATCTATTTAAGACTATATGAAAGTTTAAAAGGGCTTATTAATATGTCGGAAACATGTTCATTAAACTCCTAATTAAATAACAGATAAAATAAAAGTAAAGAACTAACAAAAAGAGAGCATATTTTATCAATTAATAATAAATAATCATAAATTATTATGTGACTACTCTTATTCCACTTGAAGATTCTAGACACAATGAAAGTTTCAAATGGGTAGTTTCCAACTTGACTTTTTCATAATCTATGAATAATTAGAGATGTTCATAATTAATAACATCATGACCAATGTAATGCCCTCAGTTTGAGGTAAATTCATATTTTTTATATTTACTTTTATGTTATTATATTTTTGGGTTATATATGGAATGTTTCATAAGGTTTTGGAGGTAGTCAAGGGGGAAAGTCATGGTGGATCTAGAATCTAGTTGTGGGAGGCAGTTCATGGAATGAATATTTTCTAGGAAGATTCAATAGAGATTAGATATGTGGTTATTCATGGCATGAATAGTGTTCATAATGTGAATTGTCTTGGGGATTTTTTTGAAAAATCACCTTAAATAGATTAGGTTCATCTATCTTAAGAATTCATGATTTGAACTTTTCTTCCATGGAATAAATTTGGTCATTTCTAATCATCCCTTTTGATTATAGTGCCCCTTCATATTTTATTGGCCTTATTTATTTCCCCTAGAACTCTAGGATTCCTCTAGGTTATTTTTGTGATTCTCTTCCCTTCAGAGGTCAATTTCAATGGATCTTTGAGTATTGGAACTAGGCAATTAATGCTATAAATTTTGGTACTTCTACTATGTAATACCCTTATTATCTTTTTTGGAGAAACCATAGACCAGGGATATTATGACTAGATTTATAGTATATGGATCATTTTGATAGAAATTTGGGATTCATTTAAGGAATAAAAAGTGGATCATGGATCTAATAAACATGGAATGATTCTTCTTTTCAAACACATTTGAGGTAGGTGCATTCTCCCTTATTCCACTTTCTCCTGGAATGTGAAGGATCTTGTTTTATAATAAAATTTATCCTTATTTTTGACTAAAATAATCATTCTAAATCCCTAATAGAAACACTCTTACTAGTTGGTCATAAAATATTTGGTTGTGGGATATTCCCACAGTATGTTTGGTAAAATGATTTTATATAATTTCACCAAAGAAGGTTTTTGGGTATAAGAACATGGCATAAACCTAGTTGGGGTGTATTCACACGCATATGGGAAGGTCTTTGTGGGTTAGATATAGTCGCAGTGCTAATTATGGGGCACATTGGATTATACCCCAAGTGATGACTTGGGACTAGATGGATAGGTTTCTACTCACAAGTTGGACTGTTTAGATGGTCTGCTAAGACACGATATGGATTGGGTTTTTGAATTTCATAGTTGTGTGGGTTCATTCTAGGAGTATGTTTTGGTGTGAATTATTTTACTAATTTATATATATCTATATTTATCTCTGGTTTCAAAACTTTTTTCATGTGTTATATTATAAATATGGTCTAACATATTCTTATTTTAGTGGAATGTTTGAGAAGTCTCAGGTCTTTCCAAATGAGATGATATACTCACCCCCTGTATATTCACTTTGATTAATATACAAATACTATTTATCATGATACATGTAAGGGGTGTTTTCATTCCTTATTAGAAAAGCACCTTGATGTCTCAGTCTTATAATTTATATGTTGGAGCTCAGATATGTCTTGTGGTGGGGTTGGACAGGGTGCCATATCGGTGCCTTGGTTCCTATTAATGTATTTTGGTCAATTTTAATGTAAAATTTTTGGTGTCTTTTTTACTACTATGAATCTTATGATTATTTTGGTTTCTTATATCATTGGAAATATATTGATTTTTATATCATCCATCATGATTATTTTAGAATCATTGGGGTTTATCTATTACAAGTTACTATATAAGGGAAAATCATCCCCCTAAATTTAGTAATCCCTTTTCAATTATTATTAGACATTGGTGTCTAGGGTAATTCACCTAAGTTTACTGTGATTTCAGTCTTTCCTTATCCTATGGGTCAGGTTGAGATATTATAAATGGTATCAGTTTTTTATGGCATATCAGTTAAGATGGTAGTAAGGATATAGGATGTGTCGAAACTTGAAACTGATTACATAAAAATATGTAGCTAACCCATTTATATTGAAATTATTATTACCAAGGTGTTATGTGTAAAAAAATTATTATTAAATACTTCTAGGAATGTTGGCATCTCATCATTGTGGGTTTAACTGATGAGTGTTTGGTATCATACATTGGTAAAGATACTTCCCAATAGGATTGGATTATCCATATGTTATTTAAAATTATATATTTTTAAATTATGTTACTATAAACTTTCTTTTTGCGCTATAATATATTGTATAACAAATGATTAAAGAGACATCTAGTAACTGACTAGAGATTGTTACTACGGTTCTATAAATATTCCACTGATTAGGATACCTGGAAACAAGTAAGAGGATATAGCTAAGAATGTCATTCCACCTAAACCATGGGTGAACTATGAAGTATCATGTAATCATTATATGTTGTTGAAAATAGAAATTGAACTAAGGAACTACATCATGTAGATAAATCATTGGAATTCCAAATACAAAACCCAAAAAAATCAAGTGATTTAGGACCTGATCAAGTAGAAGAATGGCTAGGTAGGATCAATAGAATATTGAATTTCTTTATAACTCCATCCAAAATTATATTCAATCTAGAAATGTATATTCTTGAAGACCTAGAATGATAGTGGTGGAACTTAACTATTAAAGCTAATCTTGATCAAGGAACTACTTGGTAAGGATTTGATAAATTATTTAAAAAAATATTCACATATCTTTCAGGTGTCATAAATGGATAAATTATTTGATATGAAGCAAGTATGTTAGTTATAGATTATGAAGCTCGATTCACTTACCTAGCTCACTTTACACCATATGTAGCTGACAGTAAATATATCAATGTGTGCATATTCATGTATGGTCGGTGGATATAGATTTGATCCATGTTTTTCATGTTATTCATTGAAAACTATAAGGACATGGTGATGAAGGAGAAATTGGAAGAAATATACATTTATGGGAAGTATATGAAAGGAAAAAAATTCTCCAACTCTACATGGGTGGGAACTCAATTATTGGAAATAAACATGGAAGGGACAACTACTATCAAGGTAGCAGATCACCAAAGAACTATACCACTAGATCAGTCCCATTTACCCATCATCACAATAATGATATGGGTTTCTTCCAATGTGGCTAATTAGGGCACAAAACGAGGTATTGTAAAACATTATATCAAGAGTGTCACAACTATGGAAGAAAAAAAACCTCAAGCATTATTGTAAAAAAAACTATTAAGATAGTGGATGGGGATAGATAAAATTAGTCTCATGTATCTCATTCTTAACTGGGATGGTCTCATTAGATTATTTATCACCCCCAAAATTGCATAACCTAGTATGATTCCATGAATGCCTAGATATTCAATAAAATATCACCTTAGTAGGGGAATAAAGACTACTCAGTGGGAACTGATTGAAAACTTCATAGAGTTGGTCTATAAATCACAATTGAGCAATTAGGTCACTCAATAGTGTGAGGTACCATCATTATTCACTCAATCCTTAGACATGTATTTTTGACACTAATTCATCCCACTCATTGGTTGCTTCTCATGAAGTAAATAAATTATGGTTACACATGGAAATGATGCCTTGTGTTCTCATAATAAAGACACTTCTTGGGAAATGGGTATATAGTGGATTTAAGTGTTTAGTGTGTTCCAATACCATCAATGAAATGAAATTTTTAAGGGATTTTACTATATTGTAAATGTACACTTTAAATTTAATCTTTGGAATGAACTCGTTAGTAGAATTTAAAGCTTTTATAAACTATTACACCCATAAAGTGTCCTTCACACCCTCTAATGGTGTTTTCTTTTATTTAAAGTGGATTAAGATATGAATTCTAGTATACCAGAACCTCTAGTGACTATGGATGAAACTATATCTTACCAGATATCAGTGATGAAATTGGGATTTGTTAATGAAACTGAAAATTGGAGTCTTCCTACAACAGTAGACCGATACCCTGATGACTTTATGCATGATTTCTCTAGGATACCATCTGAATGGGAAATATAATTTTATATCAATCAATGTTTGAGAAAAAGTCTTATTTCATTTATATCATATAAAATGGAACCAAAATAATTTTAGGAATTAAAGGTCTAACTTTATGAACTAGAAAACAATGGGCTTCATTAGACCAAGTACATTTCCTTGTGTTCTTCCTATGTTATTCATAAATAAGGTCGATGTTTCTCTTTGATTATGTGTTGACTATCATAAACTAAATCAATTCATGATCAAGAATTGATATCCTCTTTCTCAAATTGATGATGTATTTGATCAATTAAATAGATTCAAATAGTTCTCTAAAATTTATTTATGATCCGAGTATCACCAACTCCAAGTAAGGAAAGAGGATATCCCCAAGAAATATTTTTGAAGCTGATAAATTCACTAAAAATACTTGTTCATGACCTTTGGTATTATGAATGCACTTGTTTTTTTCATGGAATTAATTAATTTTTTCTTTTATAAGTAATTTGACTCATTTTTTTGTTATTTTTTGGTGATATTTTGGTGTAATATCAAACCATAAATGACCATGAATGGAACTTAGATATTGTATTGAGAAAATTTCATGAACACCAAATTTATGCTAAATTCTATAAGTGTGACTTATGGATAGAGGAAGTTCATTTATTTGTTCCTATTATTTCTAAAAAAGTCATATTAATTAATCTTTAGAAATTTAAGTAGTCATTTTTCAGATACCACCTAAGAATTTATTTGAGATACATAGATTTCTGGGATTATCAGGCTATTATCTTCTCTTTTAATGGGATTTATAATGTGTCTCTTCTCCTATAATAGTTTTTAATGGTATTACTTTATATTCAATTGAATAATGACTAAATTCCTTTTGGTATATTAAGGTTTGTCTTACTTCGGCACTTATTCTCATCTTACCATAATTATGGAAAGGGTATGTAGTATATATTTTTAGGCATCTGGATCTATATTTGGCTATGTTCTAATATAGGGAGACCATGTCACAACTTATAGATCAAGAAAATTACAAACATAATGCATGACTATACATTAAAAACATGGAACCAATACCACATTGGTGAAAATTTCACCTTTTTTATAGATCTTAAAATTTTGAAACATCTCTTTTCATAAAGATATTAGAACTTAAGACAATGATTATGGATGGAATATATCTAGAAGCTCATCTTTGACTTGGTTTATACAACTAGGAAATGAAATTTGGTGGTAGATTATTTGAGTCTGAAGTTATATAATGAAGTGTCTAGAAAGGCTCATAACTCGTGGAAACTTATAAGAGTAATTTTCAATATGCATTCGGAATGTATGGAAAACAATTGGATGTATTTTTTTTGTTTTCTTTTTTTCCTAATTTAACAAACTTTTTCAATGAGGATTAATATTTGTTGGTATAGGAAAACTCATCTACAAGATATTCCAAATGCTTCCATACATGATCCAAGAGCATATCCCATTTCACGGGCTTTGATTTGACTGGTCGTAGAGCCCAAATAGAGTTACAGATTAAGAGTTATGGACATTTGAAGTTGGGTTGGAAAACTGGTTCACAGAGCCCATTCGTAGAGCTCCCTATGCGATCATGGAGTATAAGAACTTGATGGGAGCCTCTGCAAGCATAGCGAAGGTCGTGGTGGAAGCCTCTGTGACTCTGAGAAACTTGAGGGAACTACCTCTTGTTGCGGAGCGTGATTTCCTTCACAGTGTCATTTTATCTTTGTGGAACACATTTGTTCACTGCTAAGAGCTCTGCAACCTCCATCGCCTATAAATTTTCGGCCCACCCTCCTTCATACGGATGGTTTCATAGCCCCTTGGGGGGATGATCTCCCATTTCATGGTGCTCCTGAGCACCGCGAAGTGATGCCCTTCGTGAAGGCCTATTCCTGTTGCGAAGGAGGGAGCTCCTTAGGGTTGCTCGAGGCTCCATGAAGATTAAGCCTTCATGGAGCACTCTTCTAATAATGCACCTTATGCTAAGGTGAGGCTATGCTCTGCGAGCACCTTCCCTTCACAAAATCTACTTTGCGAGACCCTGAGTTCTGTGAGCCCCATGCTCCGCGTGACCCTGAACTCTAAGATCCCCATGCTCCATGAGAACATAAGCACCATGAACCCTTTTCCATTGTGAATCCCTATCCTTCGTGAAGTTCATACCTTTGTGCCCACCGGTCCATACCATAGGGGCTGCGACCCCGCACCCGAGTGAGGAATCAGTGTCGAGCTACATTCCTGGCCCTATGGGCCAGTCCCTTTGCTACCATCACTGACCCCCATGAAAAATGGAGAGTTGCACTGCAAACTTTTCGGTCTAGGATGTTAACTTTTTCCATTGTGCCCTTGTGTACACCCACCTTCCACATATGGAATACCATGATTTGAGATACTCCTCCACACTCCATGAAACACCTTGAGTTGACATATCCTTGTTGGTCTGTTTCCTATGTCATGAGTTGAGATTATCATCATCACTTCCCCGAGTACCTTCGTTCAAACCATTCCTCAAGTAACTCATCCAAACCCCGTCACCTGAATCCAATACCAGGTTGAACCAGAAAGGGTTGCTCTTGCATAAGTCCCAACACCATCCATTTCTAGGCACCTTATTTCAATATTCCTCTCTACATGACTATAAACTATAGTACACCCTATATGCCAAACATAGGATGTCTCTTGTTCCGAATAAGAGATACCTTATGCACCAAGCATAAGATGTCAATAGTCCTCTCTACATGACTATAAAATGTAGTACACCCTATACTCCAAACATAGGATGCCTCTTGTTTCAAATAAGAGATGCCTTATGAACTAATCATAAGATTCCAATTGTACTCTCTACATGAATATAAAATATAGTACACCCTATATGACAAACATAGGATGCCTCTTGTTCCAAATAAGAGATTCCTTATACACCAAGTGAAAGATGAAAATAGTCCTCACTACATGAATTTAAACTATAGCATTTCATGTCATTAAAAAATATGATTCCTCTTGTTCCAAATAATAGATGGATTATGTGACAAGCATGAGATACCTCATACCATGATTACAATGGCGTAATTTCAAGAGCATTGGAATCCATTCAAAAATTCCATCACTCCAACTCACACTTTGTGTTTCCTTCAGTTAGATCTTTATCCTCTTTCATGTCTGAAGGGACCCCCTAACATTCTGGTCCCATGCTGCTTCGGCTCACCTACAATTCTAGGCCAATGCCCTGAAAAATTTTGGACAACACTTTGATTTTGGCCCTAGATTTCGAATATAGTCAACATTTTTCCCTCGTTTGTTTGTTTCCATATGCGATGTGGGTGTTGTGTTGTGAATATGGTCAGTAATTATATTATTTCTTCATGCCTCCCCCATTATATTTCGAATGTTGGTCATATGATTCACACTTTTCATCTCTCTTTGTTTGGATTGATTCCAACTCCCTTGGTGTTATACTGCTTGTACATTAGTGCATAGGTGTAGGCCACAATTATATGCCTCAACCCACCAGTGAGTTGGGATGCCCTCATGTCCAGACATGAGGAAGACATTTCGGGAAGCTTCCATGTGTAATCCCCATCCACCATTGTTGCTTCTTAGTGGCACCCGGGAAACTTCCATGTGTAATCCCTTTCACTGTTTCCACTCCTTAGAGGCACAACTTCCATGTGTAAGCCCCTTTAACCAATTCCTCTCCTTAGCGGCACCCGAGAATCTCCCATTCATAATCCCCTTTCACCAATGATGCTCCTTAGCAGCACTCGGGCTACTTTCATGCATAAGCCCCATCCATCATTGCCACTTCTTATTAGCACCTGGGCTGCTTCCATGTGTAATCCCCATTCACCATCCTTTGTGGACTCACCTTTGTGCCATGATAATCACGTCTTTTTTGCCTCTTGTTTCTCACACCAAGCATGAATCACGTGGGCTTAGATTAAGCATCGACCATGACACCCTCATGGGTTGTCTTAGTGTGTAAGCCTCATCCCCCTCACACCGAACTACGTGTACTTTGATCTTTTCCTATTCCATGAAAGGTATTTAGGAAGCCTCCCTGAGTTTCAATTCCATCACCCATCGATCCCAACCACTTCATGTCAGTTCATCCTCATCCCTCATAACTTTAAACTGTATGCCCCATTCATCCCACAATATGTTAAACTATATCCATTCAAAATACGTGGGTTTGGATCCTTGTCTCTTAGAAAGGGTGCGTAGGAAACCTCACTGAGGTTCAACACCAAACATTGGTAAACCCATTAAAAGTATGTGGGTTTTGATCCATGTCTCCTAGACAGGGTACGTAGGAATCCTCCCTGAGTTTCAACCCCAAACATTGAACTACATGGGTTTTGATCCCTTTCTCCTAGATAGGGTACGGAGGAAGCCTCCCTGAGGTTCAACCCCAAACATTGGTAAACCTCAGTGTCCCCTTTACTATGACCTAGATCCTTGGTCCACCCTTTAGCAATGTCAGACCAACTCTTGGGCCGTTAACCACGCATAATCCCCAACATGTCTTTGGGTCGTTGTCCTTCACGTACACCCCAATTCCATGCCCCATCCCGAACTATGTGGAATTTGATTCCTCACCATGAAGATATGTATGCAGCCTCCCTGAGGTTCAAGACAACACCCTTGTACCATCTTGGTCTCTCCCTTAACCCCTTTGTGTTTCAGGAAGGTCATTCCCCAACCCGGAGGTTCTACTTCCTCCAAGTCCCATCCATGCATCCATTCTCACAGGCCGCCTCCTCAAGTGTCCCACAGCCCCATCGAAC
Organism: Viscum album; assembly: GCA_963277665.1. Taxonomy (NCBI): domain Eukaryota; kingdom Viridiplantae; phylum Streptophyta; class Magnoliopsida; order Santalales; family Viscaceae; genus Viscum; species Viscum album. Next base: position 1,901,056,778 of record OY728145.1, read on the forward strand.
TACATGGAATTTGATTCCCTGTCATGGGGATACATAAGAAGCCTCCCTAATTTTCAATCCCAAAACCCATGTCCCATCCTGGTCTCTCCTTTGAACCCTTTGTGTTTCAGGAAGGTCATTCCCCAACCTGGAGGTTCTACTACCTTCGGGTCCCATCTATGCGTCCATTCTCTTGGGCAGCCTCCTCAGGTGTCCCACCACCCCACTGAACTATGTGGACTTTTATTAACATCCAAAGGGATACATAAGAAGCCTTCCTGAGGTTCAATCCCAACACCCATGTCCCATCCTAGTATCTCCCTTGACCTCTTTGTGTTTTGAGAAGATAATGCCCCAACCCAGAGGTTCTACTTCCTTCGGGTCCAATCCATGCATCCATTTTTGTGGGTTGCCTCCTCAGGTGTCCCACTACCCCAAAGAACTATGTGGAATTTAATTCCCGACCACGAGGATGAATAGGAAACCTCCCTAAGGTTCAAGACCAGAACCCATGTCCCATCCTGGTCTCTCTCTTGAGCCCTTTGTGTTTTGGGAAGATCATGCCCCAACCCAGAGGTTCTACTTCCTTCAGGTCCCATCGATACATCTATTCTTAGGAGATACCTCCTCGGGTGTCTCATCACCCCACCGAACTATGTGGACTTTGATTCCCTACCATGGGGATACGTAGGAAGCCTCTATGAGGTTCAATACCAACACCATTGTCATCTTCATGGTGGTTCTATCTCATTCACCATCCACGTCATTCAACCCTCCATCACCCATCCTAGTTCTTTCCTATGTCACCACATCCTGGTAATATCATTCCATCCACCTAGGAATCTAACAATACATAATCCCCATAAAATCCATATCCATCCAACCAAGAGTGTTCCTCTTGCGATGTGCCGATATCCATGTGTAATTCCTAGCATATCTCTAGGTCGTTATCCTTTATGTACACATCAATTCCATGTCTCACCCTTCTAACTATGTGGTTTTTTATCCCTGCCATCTACACAGGGTACATAGGAATCCTCCCTTAGGTTCAATCCCATCCAATGGTAAACCATAATTTTTCCCTATCTAGGGTGCACTCTCCCTGATCTGCCCTAAGTGGTGTCTAGATCATCCTTCACGGTGTGACATCTTCCCTCTATGGGGTACACCACCCTAGGTCCACTATCATTGAGTATTTTGATCCATCCATCTGGTGTCCCCCTTTCTTGGGTGAACTCTCCCTAATCTTCCCTCAATGGTGTCCAGATCAGCCTTCACGATGTGACATCTTCCCTTTATGGGACAACCCACCTTGGGTCTGCTCTCATTGAGTGTTTTGATCCATCCATCTAGTGTTTACTTTTCAGGGGTGAACTCTCCCTAATTATCCCTAAGTGGTCTCCTGATCAGGCTTCACAGTGTGATATCCTCTCTTTATGGGACACACCATCCTCGGTCTGCTCTTATTGGGCAACCTGATCCATCCATCTAGTAAACCTTCTAGGCACTCCCTCCTAGAGATATACTAATTTGATCCATCTATATGGTATGTTCTGATCACTCTCATGCCGTCTCTATAAGACATTAAACTCACGACCTACCTCATGTTAAACATGAGATGCCTGAGGAAAACCTCGGAAGACACGCCTTTGGTGTAACCGTCTCCGCTAGATGTTAAACTCATGTCATACCCTGTTTTAAACATGGGAAGCTGAGGAAACCCTCAGGGACATGATTATGGCATGTAATTCCTCACACTCGATGTGGGATGCCTTAGGTTCTGCGCCCTTGAGATTACCTCTTACAAGGAATAATACAGTTGACCAATGTCCATGCATCCAGATATGCCCTGGCATGCCTGATGTTACAATATACTCCAACCAAAGGTTGTTTCCCTATCAAGACTCCTCAGAATGTCCTGATAGAAGCAGTGTAATTAACCAGTATCCAGAAATATATGGTACTAGGAATGATATTCATGAACAGTGTCTTAAATATATGAGGGAGACTCGGACTAGGTGATGAATTCCGAGGAGGAATCCATGGAAGGAGATACCAACATCACATAATCCCGTTTTGATCAAGGAGAAAACATCCCTAAATAATTGGTGGATACCACCTGCCTTTGGAAAGTGGGAATGTGGGGTGACATCCAGCATGTCCTCGACAAATTTATGTTCACCCTAGTGAAAGCGTCGAAAACATTAATAAAACCCATACTTCCTTACCATTAGGTCAAAAATCAATGGTGGGGAGACCATTGAAGGTTGGATAAAGGATGTGAAATCTATGTTTTTTTCAAGATTTGATGTTAGTTCCTCATTCATGCCAAAAATAACTCATTTATGTGAATAACCATTCAAAATGGGTTGTCTATTAGATTATTTAGAAAAAGTACAAGGAAATGAAAACCCATTTTTGGGGATCGGGTATGAAATACAAGTTGACTGATTATGTTACAAGATATCTCACATATCATTATGTAAAGTCTGAACATAAATGACCAATAGACATGTTATAGTCTATACCTATACACTTATGAAAATAGGAACATATTTCTATATAATTTTTCACTAGTATACCATGGAAAAAGAAGAAGAGTAGAATTATTTGGGTGATTGCAGACTGACTAACCAAATCATCACACTTCATTACAATTCGATAGTCTAATACAGTTGAAGAATTGTTAAGGCTTTATATCTCATAATTTTTTAAGTTTCATGGAGTACCAATTTCTATTGTCTATGACCAATCCCCAAGATTCCCCCCACGGTTTTGGTGATCCTTTAAACAAGTTGTTAGAACTCAGTTGATCGTGAGAGAAACATATCATCCTCAAATTAATGGATATTCAAAATATATTATCCCTATACTGAAATAAATGATCATAACTTCTATTATGTATTTTTTTGGTTCATGGGAAGATCATGTGTCTTTAGTGTTATTTTTATATAATAATAGTTACTAGGACACAGTATATATGGCCCAGTTTGAGGCATTGTATGACCATCCATGTCAATCTCCACTTTATTGGGTAGAGACTAGGGAAAACTAATAGATTGGACCAAGTCTTATACATGATACTACAACAAAAATCTAGATTATAAGGAAATGGATAGATGGACGCAATAGAGAGTCATCATAAATCATATGTAGATCATCAATAATGACCCTTATCTTTTGGTGTATGTGAACATGCATTCTTGGAAGTGTCACCAAGACTGGGTGATATCTATTTGGTAAAGGTAAATTGGCTCCTCGGTACATCATACCATTCAAGAATCTACAATGTATTGTTGAATTTGTGCATTGGTTATCCTTATAACCAAAATTCAATTTTTTCCATAATTTTTTCTATGTGTACCAACTAAAGAAATACCTACCTAATCCTGGCCATGTGATTCATTGGGACCATGTTAATCTTGAACTGGATACTATATTTACCCATAACCTGATTATTATTCTAGATAGACAAGAAAATAACTTGCAAGGAAGACATACCTTTTTGGTACGGGTATTATGGAAGAATGGCCAGATTTAAGTGGAATCTTAGGAATGGTAGAAGTCTATGCGAGATCAATGGTCAGAGCTCTTCCAAGAAACCACTAACCTAAAAAAAATTAGGATGGAAACCCCAATAATTGTGAGAATTTAACACCCTTGATTTTAGGTACTTTCCTATTTTATTTATTTACTTTTAAGTTATGAAAAATTTGGGATGTATTTCAGGAAGTTTTTAAAGGTTTTGAAGGTGTTAAAGGAAGTAGAAGTATAAATGGAGTTGGAATTTGGTTATAGGAGGCAGTTCATGATGTGGATTCCTATTCATAGTGTGAATGGTTTATGGGAATATTAAACAAAGATATGATATGCAATGGTTTTTTACATAAATAATATTCACAGTATGAATGGTTTTTTTAATTTTAAGAAAAATGTGCCTTAAATTTTGATGGGTTGGATACCCTGATAATTTATGATGTGAACTATTCTTTTATGTTGTGAATTAGGTTAGTTCTAGATATCTATTTTAATTCCAACACCCCTTCATCTATCATTGGTCTTCATTGTTTCCACTAGAACTCCTAGATTCCACTAGGTGATTTTTTTTATCATCTTCCCTATGGAGGTTTATTTTAATGGATATTTAAGTACTAGACCTATGGAATCAAAGGTAAGAATAATGGGTTTTCCTCTACTTTTTAATCCACTTGTCTTTTTTTTAGAAAACCTATATTGGGTTTTTCATTCTTAGATTTATGTTCTAGGGCTCATTTTGATAGAAATTATTTGGGATTCATTCAAGGAATAGAAATGGGATCCCGGATCAATGAACCATGTAATTATTCTTCTTATCTAACACATTTGAGGTAAGTGGATTCTCCCTCATTACACTTTCTCCTAGAATGTGAAGGATCTTGTTTTCTAAAGAAATTTATCCTTCTTTTTGGCTAAAAAACTCTTGTTAAATCCCTTCTAAAAACACTTTTTCTAGTTGGAATTAAAATTTTAGGTTGTGGGTTATTTCCACACATGTTTGGTAAAAGTAATTTTATGGAATTTAAACAAATAAGGGTTTTGTGAGATCATGGCATGAACATGGTTGGAATTCATTCACATAAATATGGGGAAATCATTGTGGGTTAGACATAGTCATGGTGAAAAATTTTAGGCGCATTGGATTATACCACCAATAATGACTTAGGACTAGAGGTATAGGTTTCCAATCACTAGTTGGACTATTCATAGGGCCTATTGAGAATGGAGATGCATTGGGTTTGTACATTTCATGTGTGAGTGTGTTTATGCAAGGATTATGTTTTGGTTCTAGTTATTTCAATTATTTATGTCTATTTATCTTGATCTATTTTTTAAAAAACTTTTTCCTATTTTATATGATAAATGTGAGATAACATGTTCTTGTTTAATGACATGTTTGGGAAGTTGGGGGTTTTCCTACTTAGTCAATATAACCACCTCATTAATTTTCACTTTTTTGTATATATAGATAATTTTTATCATGATATAGGTAAGGATAAGATTTAATACTTTAGTAGTGCATCACCTTGATGTTATAGTTTTATTGATTGGGATTTAGAGCTTGAAGATGTCTTGGAGTGGGGTTGGTGGTGGTTCCATATAGGTTCCTTGGTTCCTCTTTGTGTCATTGAGTATTTTGTTGATGTAGACTTATTGGTTTGTATTTTACTATCATGAACTTTATTGTGATCCTGGTTCCATAAGCTACCCCAATCCATATTTTCAACAGTTTCTCTATGTTATTGCAAGTGCAATAAATCCCCCAGTTGGCCTATCCTCCTTAGTGCCCATAGTTGGAATGTGTTACCCCTTCCAGATCTGCATCTTCTCTACTAAGGATGTGCACCAGATCAAAAAACTCAGAAGAGGGTGTCATGTTTCCTCTCAGATAGTAAGAGGTGTCTCTCATTTTGAGGTAGTTCTAGACATATCTCATTTCAATTATCTCTCTTATTGTTTTGAATTATTAGGGTATTGGTTCCCAGGTGAAAATGGATTCCATCCACAAATAGGTGTCGCTAAAAAATATTTTGGTTGTTGTAGTCTTTGAACCTAAATAGAACCCCAACAGGATTGGGGATTTCTCCAGAAGAATTTTTCTAAATCATTTAATGCATGGATGGATAGAGAACTAGTATACATGTTATTCTTGGATTATTCCATTGTGTTTGGTACAATGAACACTTAGTATTAGCACTTAACAATCATCTTGGAATTTGGTGACATCAAGTGTCTGTTTTTGTTCAACTATGCTAAATGTGATGCTATATTAAGGAAAATATTTGGCTAAAGCTCTCATCCTGCAACCCTGGTGATACCCCATGGCTAGTTGGGGGAGACTTCAACTTGATTATGGATGTTTTTTAAAAGAAAGGAGTTTGTTTTGGTTCTAGTAGAGACAAATTCGTGTTCTCCTTCATCACATCCCAAGAGGGACTTATGGACTTGGGCTTCATGGGAGATAGATATACGTGGTGCAAAAATCAGCATGGGAGCAGGAAGTCCTGGTGCAGACTTGATCAGTGTTTAGGAAACCTGTAATCCATTTCCACCTTTCCCATCTTGGAACTTAAACATCAGGTGTGTGATGTCTCTAGCCATTCTCCTTTACTTATTCAGATGCGTCAGATTCAGGTTGGAAGGGGGTGTTTTTCTTCTACAACCACTAGACTACCCAGCCAAGTTTCCTCCCAATAGTTCATAAATCCTGGGATAAGCTGACTCTGGGAAGTGGATGCACTATGATCCATAACAAAATTCATCACCTAAGGATGGACCTAGAGTCATGGGCTGATCTAATGCCTATTGTCCTATCAATATTAGAAGAGCTTGAAAGGGACATCAGTACCTTGGAAGTGGTGCTGGAAGAAAAATGGGATGAGGTGGATTTCTCTGTACTTGGTCAAAAAATAAAGTAGCACAATGAGGATTTGTTAGATCATGAGTGATGACTTCGTGAAAAATCTAGTGCCACCTAGCTCAGAGGAGGGGACCAAAATACACGGTATTTTCATGCATGCCTCAAGGAGAAGTAGTGGACCCCTACTCCCATCATTCAACTTAATGAAGGATCTTTCACCAGTGGTAGGGAGGTGATAAGTGGTACAGTGATCAACTATTTTAATTATTTATTAGTCTCTCCAAACTAGGTCATGTAGAATGATTACTTAGGGGGTCAAGATGATATTTTCATCTTGATCCCTCAAGTAATCACCACCTCTATCAATGAGAATATTAGTACTATTTAAAATGAGGATGAAGTGTGGTACACTATATCCTCACTCAATAAATAATGTTCCCCTAGAACAGATGTCATTCTAGGGTTTTTTTGTTCAAGTTCCTGGAGCATCATTAAAAAGGACTTTCTTGAAGCGATACAAGATTTTTTTAGGGGAGTCCCCCTCCCAAGGGTGGTCACTGCAACCCTAATGGTTCTTATTCCAAAGTTTAATAACCCCTATTCTATAAGTAAATTTAGTCCCATTAGAATGTGTAATGTGGCCAACAAAATTATGGCTTCCATCATCAACAGAAGTCTCTCCCATTATCTCCACTTGTGGGTTTTGGAGGAGCAACATGCATTCATTCAAGGAAGGTCCATCCAAGGGACAATAGTTCTAGCTCAATAAATGGTGGGAGAAATCAATAGAAAGATTGTGGGTTCTAATATCATCATCAAAATAGACATATAAAAGTCTTATTACCACTTAGAATGGAATTTTATTATTAGGGTTTTAAGGGTCATGAGTTTCTTAGAGTGGGTCATTGACCTCCTATTTCGGTGCTACAGATCATCATGGTCCAACATCATCTTTATGAGAAATCAATTTAGTTTCCTAAGACAAATCATGGGGTTTCTCCAAGGCAATCATCTCTCCCCCAACATCTTTATTATAGCCCAAGATGTACTTAGAATATTGGTGAATCTCAGTAGGCAGTAGGGAATTTTCAAGCCCTACCACTATGGATCCCGCTACAATGGGGTGTCCCACCTTTTCTTTACAGATGATATGATTTTATTTATGAATAGTGGGATATCTTCCATAAGGGGGTTCAACAGAATTATAGAGGAGTACATAAAATGGAGTGGTCATATATTTAACCAGAACAAAAGCAATGTATTTATCCCTCCCTCCTGCTCGAACAGTTGTAGCCACAATATTGAATCTCTACTGGGTATTTAAAATAAAATATTTCCCATGGAATAATTAGGAGCTCCCATTTCCCCAAGGAGAATCTATGTTAGACATTTTTAGGGGCTAGTTTTCAAGATCACTAATCGGGTTAAAAATTGGAAAAATTGTTCTTTGTCCTTTAGGGGTAGGATTACTCTCATTAACAGCATTCTGACCTCTATTACATTGAACATAATCTCGGTTATCAGTGCACCCAAATATTTCCTAATAATAATTGACCAATTATGTGCACTTTTTTGTGTTATCCTCAAGGGGAGAAGAGGATCCATTAGGATGCGTGGAAAAAACTCGCCAGGCTGATGGAGGATGGTGGAATTAGCTTGAGGAATGTAGGGGAGGTTATGTGTGCTTACTAGGGTAAGATGTATTGGGATGTTATTATAGGAAATTCCATTTGGATAAAAGTCATCATAAACAAATACGGCATGGGAAATCTTCCTACTAGTCATAAACCATTTCCCCTATAGAGAACCCTACGGATTCACATCCCCTTTTTGCAACAAATCTCTCGGTGGATTATAGTCCGTAGAGAGTTCATTTTCTGGAATTGAAACTAGGTCAGTGAGACTATGGGCTTTCATGGATTGTCCAATTATGCTTATCTCTTTCAATCAAGCTGTTGTGCACCCTCAATTCATCTAGATGGTTCTCAACCTTGGACTATAAATTTTTTATAAAGATATATTTATTAAGGACTCCCCGAACCTATGTAATTTTGTGGGGACTAATTCATATAGTTTTAAAGATATTGTATATAACAGGATGATCTCACCATAGAAAAGTAGTGACTCATGGGGAAAGATCCTATGGTGTAAGGCTCTTCCAAGTAATTTTAACTTTTTGGTTTGGAGAATTTGTAACCATGTTGTTTTGACTGATGTTTTGATCAAATGCAATGGGGTTCACCTAGCTTCTAGGTGTTTTTTCTACAAGCCCCAAAGTGAGGAAACTATCTCTCACCATTTCTTTGGTAGAAACTAGGCGAGGAGTGTTTGGTCCATACTGGGGGATTTCATGGGCATTGTTTCAGCTCCATCCTCCATTGATGCTTTACTCCAACAGTGGTTCCACAGTGTGATCTGTAACAAACATGAAGAAAAGGGGTGGTCGGATCTATTCTCAGTGGGATGCTGGAGCATATGGGAGGCCAGGAACCTTTCTCACCACAAGAAATCTCCCTCCAGCCGGGCGATCAAGGTTAGAACTAAATGTTCGGTAGAAGAACTGTGCATCCTTCTTTCTATTATATATGTTTCTACCTCTATCAGAAGGTTTCTACCAAGCTCAATTACAGGCCTCACTTTTGTTGTAAGGGGTAAATAGGTGAGATGCTACCCGCCCCTCCATGGCCTTAAGATCAACATAGATGGTTCTTTTAGCCAAGGCAGGATTCATAGCGGTGAGGTCATCTGAAACCCTCTCAGATCAATGGTGTATATGGAGCTGAAAATTCCCTTCGCACAGAGGCTAAGGCCATGGTTAATGGCCTTGAATTGTGTCTTATCAAATGAATTTTAGTTTCTACCATCAAGATAGACTCAAAGATAATTTGGAGTTCTATCAAAAATACTTCCTCTATCCCTTGGGATATCACATATCTGATCCAAATATGCAAATCTCTAATTCCGAATGAAGTTGATTTTATTCACATGTGGTGAGAAGGGAACCATGTGGCGGATTTCCTAACTTCCTTAGTGTCCCCAAACAATCCTCACATGGAATTCTCATCTCTCATATCTCTTACCCCAGGATGTAATGACATGATTATTAGAGATGCTTTAGGACTCCACTTCTTCAGGACCCCATGACCTTGTACTCATTTCTTGAGTATGTTTTTCCCGCTTTCAATAAAAATTTAGTATGTTTGTCAGAATCTAATTTCTTATGTCATTAAATTTCTGTTGGTTTTTATATCATGCATCTTTTTTATTTTGGTATCGTTGGGGTTTTTTATTACAAGTTATTGTTTAAGAGTAAATCATTTCTGATGATTTAGTAATCCCTTGGCATTTATTTTTAGCATTTGGTGTCATGGGGGCATCACCTAAGGTTAGGGGTATTTCAGTTATTCCCAAAGTAATGGGTTGGGTCATGATGTTACAACCAATGAATTAAGTTGGTGATTAATAAATAGAAACTCTAGAACCAAGAAGATAGGCTCTTTTCACATAAAATTTATAATTAATTTATTTGAATAAAGAAATACCTTATGTTGAATTTATTTCTTCATTATAGACTATTTGATGAATTCCCATTATTATATCATCATTGTGTCAGAGAAACTAAGGGTAGATTCCCTCTAGCAGTGATCCACACATGTTTTGTGAACCTCTAATTTTTGTCGTAGAATCCTTCAGGTGCTAGCATGGATGCTTACATCAATCATTTTTTATCATAGTGGAATCCTTTTATGTGAGAAGGAATCATTTTGGTGGAGGAGAATAATTGTGATATGTTCTTAACAACATTCTATATGAAGAGAGATCTATGGATTTAAATAATACTATCAAGAAATCATTGTGTACAATTATTAAAATGGCTAGGATTTTGGAAAATGTCATTCTGGTTTTAAATAGATCTGGGGTAATAAAATAAAAAAATGCATAAGCACCCATATTATTTACTTAATCCCCAAATAACCTCATATAAAAATAATAATAGAATTATTATTAATTACTTAACATGTTCTATACTCACAGATAAAATAAATATTATTTCATTCAATAAATAATTTAATATTTATTAAAATAATATTTCATATGAAATTTATCTCCAAATCATAAAACTTGGTTTTCCAATCCTCCTAAATATTTATCAGGCCTTGAATTATGACTAATTATTTAATAAATAAATTTCATTTCACTATTCACCAATTAATAAATAAATATTATATTCACTAAATTTATAAATAAATATTTATTAAATATTCATGTAACTAATTAATTAAATATGTTGTTACCTTTCCAATAAACTAAAATAAATAAATATTATATATTCATGTAATTAAATAAATAATTACCTGGTGGGAAAATGTGTATTAAATATTTAACTCACATATATATATTCACATGAATAACTGGTGATTGGATATTTATGATTAATACAACATGAATAATTATTAAACCATATATGGGAATAATATTTATTCAATATTGTCACAAACCTTCCTATAGGGGCCTTTGTCACGACTCCCCAAGCTCACCTCCAATAGGCCAAGGGCTAGAAACTAGTTCCAAGAAGGTATATCACTAACATGGGAGGTCTTAGCCTAAGTAATTGTACACACACACATAACTCCAAGCAATGCTGAAATGTAAAAAAACTAAACAACCATTAATTCATACATCTAATCCCATAACTAGAGTACAACAAGAAGTAAAAGAAAGTAAATAGGTACAAATATAAGCCCACCACAAGGAGTCTATAACACAACTACAACCTAAAAGTATGTATTGGGACTACTATTTGAAATCTTATAAAATTCACCTCGGTCTACCCAGTCTCACTAAGAATCTTCTGGTACTTAACTACCTAGGACTCTATCAAAAGGTCGATCATCGGCAAAAGACATGACACATGTGAGAAAAGACCGTGTAGGGGTGAGTATAACAATACTTAGTAGGACACCCTGAAAACATAAATCATACAACAAAATAAATATAGTAAACTCTAAACAGGTATATTTCTATGTCACATATAATAAGAATATCCAGATATACTCAACAAATACACACAGTCTAGAGGTAAGTCACAACCATAGTATACCAACCTAGGATTCTAGCTCGAAGATTCCACAAAGAACTCATTTGGGATAACATGCTTCTAAGTCTGATAGCATTAATTACATTCATCTAAGAGGTACTACTAATCGGGTCTCATCATGAGAAAGAATTTTTTTTATAGTCCAAAGAGAATATGATTCAAATATGAGGATCAATGTGAAGGCCATAAGGTGATAACAATAGTATAATCTAGATTAACCCTCTAAGTAGAGGATTGATTCCCATGTATTGTTGGTCCTTAATATACCAAGAACTCTAATTAGGGCATGAATATTAATAGAGGATCTCGCTCTGGGCCTCTTAGAGGGATTCCAGCGACTCTATCCAAGAAGTCCTGCTGAAGGGATCGTAGTCCTAGGAGTAGGAGGCGATTCCATAACAACCTTCAAGGAAAGGATAAGGGGAATGAACCCTAATGAAACTTTTCCAATATAGAGAGTAAAATAGATACAATCCATGTATAAAATAGTATACGGCATGTAGTAGGGGTCACACACTGTGTTCCTTGACCTCGGGTCATGCCCATGTAAACGGCCCATGTCATCAAGTCGTATCTATGTAGTACTACATGGAATGTAGGATGACCGTGTATTAAACCTATGTTCATGTACATGGCTCCAACCCATGTATGTTTACCCATGTACCAGTACATATCTTAGCCCATGTGCCTCGTCCAATTTGTGTCCATGTAGGGATGTACATGCCATGTAGGCAGTCTGTTTACTCCACCACATGTCTATGTACTTTCAAAGTACATGTCGAGTTCATATAGGAGGGACCCCAAGTTGTGATAGGGGTCACACACCATGTGATTCTTAACTTCTTTTGGAAACCCTATCCACCACTTAGGGGGGCAACAAGGCATGTAGATCCAGTTTACACGTTGTGTAACGTGGGATTTTCCAAAATCCTATATATATTTCCCATTCGTTTTGGCACCTATGATCTCTGATCTAGTGATCATTTCTCCATAATATTAAAGATTCCAATTCTTCCAAATGTCATTTTCAACAAAAAATAGGTTTTTCTCTTAGATCTACTCATAAAACATATCAAATATTCATTCTTTATTGTGCGCTTAAGAATGAAAAATAGGGTATCCTTCATTGTCTGAATTTCTCCATTTACATCATCACACATCCTTCATTTCATTCCAATCCTAGATCTATAATATCAGATCTTTACATTATGAAATGATCATGCAACGATCGATTGATCGATATTTGTCGAGTCACATCCCAAACGAAGAACTCATGTGACAAACGATGATGAGGGGAAGAAAATCATAGGAACATATTAGAGGAATGAACCTTGATGGATGTTCATATCAATCTCGATCTATAAATATTAGAATGAAAATCAAAATAATAAAGTCACAAAGATTAATCTCCTTCCAAAACACCGCAAACATTACCATCCCACAAGATGATCGAACTACAGATCAATATGTTCTTTGATTGATTTGAGTTCATCATAGAATTAAAGAATGGTGAATAAATAAATCAAAACACAATCCATGCCTCAATTTAGATCAACCTATAACAAATAATTAAGTTCTATCACATTCATCGGTGAGATCCTTTGAATCTGAGGTGCATTGATCATCAATCTACGATCTCATCATCGTTCGCCTAAGAGAATTATCTAATGGTATCTCCGAGGGTTCTCCAACATCACTAGGATTATGTAGATAACCCTATAATTATAATATAATAATATATTTAAATATTCTTAACTGATGTGTCAAAAAAATAAAATAAAATAATTTATTTCAATTATTTTATTCATTTCTGCACGCACGATGACTTTTCGACAAGAAACCTACACCGACTAATGTTAATTCATGACTAGGGTAAACCTTGTGTTGCGAACTCAAAAGTTCCCTTAGATTTTTGATCTGGGAACCCTCTTAGAAGTTATTATACTTTTTTATAAAAACTTCATGTGCGTGCTATTTAATATATTCAATATATTTTAGACATTTATTCCAGGAACACTGTGTAAAGAACCAACCCTAGTCGCCCAGAGCCGATGCCTTATTACATTACATTGGCATGATTACAAGATAGTATCATCCCAAAGGAATGAATAGTTTAGTAGATTTGGAAATCTAGATACATACATATGTTTAAGATTACAACTTGAAGAGAAAACAACATAAAAGTTGCACTAGGAACATCCACCACTCTAAGATTATCCCTGCAAGTCAATTATAATATACCTCTTCATGACATAGTAAAAATTAAACATAAGAAGGGGTGATATCAGATTCTTAGTAAGGGTAAAAATTATAGTGTAAGATAACATAAACATTATACATGGTGAATAATTGAAAACATGTACCTTTAAAAATAAACTTGAAAATAATATGGCAGGAATATGAGCTGAGTAAATATTTCCATAATAAAACATAATCATGGGCATTCCACTAGTTGAATAACCACATGAACTATCAATTTCTAACTTCATAATGAGTGAACTTTATATGATGGAAATTATGAAACATATTTTCAAGGCCTTAGCCAAGAAGTCTAAAAATGATTAAGGCCTCGGCCAAAACCATATCTCAAAATGGGAAAGGTCTTGTCCAGGTCCATATCTATTTGTCTCATGAAATCTACCGATGAATAAAGGGGATATAGTGGGACCCACCCATCACATAATAATTCCAATTAATTCTTCATATAAGTGGGGATACACATAAAAAACATATACATTCATATTGAAACTAACATATGAAATGTAACAAACTTTCCACAATCATTAAACATAAACACTAACCATTCGGAGTAATATGGTGAATGGTTTCAAGACAACACACCCATATTCAAACTAATCATAAACCATTCAACAAATAAAATTAGATGATATCATAAAACATTAGTCTAATTTATTCATAACAATCAATAAGAGCGTTGAAACAAATGAAAATACTCTTATAAAATCATCGAGTAATTCTTGAGATAAATACTCTTTTACTTTGAAAATAAGTGTTATTTTGGAAAAATATTTTTCTAAAACCAGAAGTAAAATAATATATTTTTTTTTCATAATAAAATTATTTTTTTTATAAAATAATTTTTTCTTAAAATAGATTATAGATTGCCCTCGAAAATATGTAAGAATTCGGGAAATTCCTTTGAAATGGGCTTGTATTTTGTGAAGAATTTTTGAAAGATCCTTTAAAAACATATAAATAACCATAAATTAAGGTATTATTATAGTTGGGACACATATATATAACATTAAAATATAAATTATTAGGAGTAAATATTAATGAATAATAATTTAATTGAGGTAAGTAGATAATAAAAGTAACCCGAATGAAAATGGAGGTTCGGGTAGAAAACCCTTACCTTAAGCCTTAATGTGTTTTGATATTGAACTTAAGTTCATGGAATATGAAATTAGACTTATTAATAACTTAATTAAGGACCTAATATACATTTATTTAGTTTATAATAATTTTATTAAGTTCATTTATGTCCTTATTGATAATTTATAAGATTGAATTTCGTCGTTTTGGAGTGTTTGTTTCCTTGGTTTTCATGATCGTTATATTTGTATATGAGTATGGATGTTCATGTGGAATGGATGTAATTATTAAGAAATGAAATTATATATTATTTATGAATATAAAGAATTTTTAATGGTTATATATATCATTTTTTTCCATGATATGAGTATGAATCATTGGATGAAATGACAATCGCTTAGATTATTTGGTGGTATTTGAATTATTATGAACTAGTTTTGTCATATGAATTAATACTATGTACATATAATGGTTCCAAAATATTAAGTAGGTTATAATAAATATATTATATTCTATTTCAACCATCAAAATGGTTTCATGACCAGTAATTAAGGATAAATTGAAGAATGTAGGTTCGTCGTCCACGAAGGTTGTAAATTGGAACCTCATAGACGATGATTTCATTTATAAAAGAGAGAGAGAGAGTAAGAATATTGATAATGGTTATTAAATTTACATGGAATACTTACATTATATATATGATAATGGATCTATAAGGATTAATTGGACAAATTATATTAGGATAGAAGAAGAAAAGAAGATAAATTGAAATGAAATTAAATGAAAAAGAAAGATGCTTTACCTCTTAAAATAACCTCCTTGAGAACCTCCTTAAGGAAAGGGGTTTTGGTCTTTTGGAAATAACAAGAGCTCATAGATGAGGGGAGTGAATAGGTAAGGATATTTGGGAAGAACTTTTAGGAGCTTCAAGGCTTAAAAGAGTGAAGAAAAGATGGAGTGAGGGGGGTTTATAGTAGAGGAGAGGAGTGATTTTTGAATATCTTATTCATTATTTTATTATTTCCCTCGAGACAACAAATTGTGTTGATTAACATAACCCCTAATAGTAATAAGTGCATGTGAGTTTTAACTAAGTGTTCTTACATCATCCATGATTCTAGGAATAGTTAATTTAATTGATAGTGTATACATACGGTAAATTATTGTATTTTACTATTCATCAAAAATTCGAGTATTTCAGAAAAATCCCAAAATTTCAACCTAACTATTTTTTGACATGTATAATTAAAAAATGAAATCCATTTTTTGAAAATAATTTTCTAAATATTATTAATTTAATTTTTAAATAAAATCATAGTATATTCAAAAAATAAAAATTTTAAAACTATAATTCATTTTATTTCACAATGAAAAATTAATCCAGATCTCATTATCTTATAACCTTAAGAAAATAAAATAATATTATTATTTAATGTTCATAAGGGTCATATTATTATTCATATTACTATTCATAAGAGTGTGTTACTATTCACCAAAAATTAAGTTTGTCTTATCAGACTCTAAATATCTTACTGGACGCAATTGTGTATGTCAGTTTTTCAAATTTCAAATCACAGAGGTGGATAAATTGTGTTTACTAGCCAGGTTATAACAAAGTGGTGTTTTGTAGAGACTCAGTGTTTCATTCATTTAGCATTAAATTTATTTACAAAATCTTGAGGTGTTACATTATCCCCTCCTTACAAAACTTTTTTCCTCGAAATTACTATAATGTTAACTCACAAAAATATTTGGGTAGTTTTTATCATAAGCTCCTCAGGATCCCATGTTGCCTCTTCAATTTTATGATTTCTCCAAAGTATCTTTACCATTCGAGTCGTCTGATTCCTCAACACCTATTCTTTAGTGTTTAGAATCTGAATAGTCTCTTCACCGTATGATAAGTTAGGTTCCAATTATATACCTTCATAATTGAGGACATGCGTTGGGTCTGGTATGTACTTTCTCAGCAATGTGACATGGAACACATAGTGTACTTTAGACAGGCTAGGTGGCATAGACAAATGATATGAAATATCTCCAATTCTATCTATAATTTCAAAATTTCCTATGTACCTAGGGCTCAATTTCCCTTACTTTCCAAATCTTATAACACCCTTCCATAGATGTACTTTTAAGAAAACATGATCTCCCACTTGAAACTCCAAATCCTTCCTTCAATTATCAGCATAGATTTTTTTCTTCTTTAAGCTACTTTGATGTGACCTTGAATAGTCTTTACCTTCACTGTTGTTTCCTCCACAAGATTTGGGCCCACAATATTCCTTTCATCAGCTTCATCCCAACATGTTGGTGTATGACATCTCTTCCCATACAATGCTTCATATGGTGCCATTTGAATACTCGAATGGAAACTATTATTGTAAGAAAAGTCCACTAAAGGTAAATATTGATCCCACATACCTTGAAAGTTAAGTCAGCATGATCTTAACATGTCCTTTAAGGTTTGGATCGTCCTCTCTGATTGCCCATCAGTTTGTGGGTGATAAGCAACACTCAATCAAAGTTTAGTATCGAAATCTTTCTAAAGACTTTTCGAGAATTTTGATGTAAATCATGGGTCATGATCAGACATCATGAGAGAGGTTCTCCATGAAGTCTCACAACTTCATTGATATAGATTCTTGATAGGTGCTCCAGTGGAAAATCCTCCCTTATATCGGGGAAATGTTCAGATTTTGTAAGTCGATCAACAATTGCCCATATTGCATCATTATTCCTTGGGGTGATGGGTAATCTAGTGAAAAAATCCATGGTGATGTCATCCCATTTCTATGTAGTAATAGGTAGAGGTTTCATGACTCATCTATGGTGTTGTTATTCGGCCTTCACTTATTGAAAGACTAAACATCTTGATACATAATTAGAAATTTCCCTCTTTATGTTGTCCCACCAGAAATGTTCCTTCAAATCTCTATACATTTTAGTGCTATCAGGGTGTATAGAGAAATTAGAGCTATGATCATCATCCAATAATTCCCTTTTTCGATCAGTTATAGAGTTAACACATAGCCTCTTTCCAAATTTCAGAATCCCATCTTCACACACAAAAACAACCAACTTCCCATATTTCAAAGCATTAATTTTCTTTTGAAGATTCTCATCATTAGACTATGAATATTTAATTATTTCCAATAAATATGGTTGGGAAACCATTTGAAAAAGTAGTGATGTTTCACCTCCTTTGATAATTCCCATATTCATCCTAACTAGATCTATGTAAAAAGGATCTTTATCAATCCTCATTTTGTTGAGAACTCCATGATCCTTCCTTCTCAATGCATCGGCTACTTTATTTTCCTTTCCTAGGTGGCAGTATATGGAACAAGAATAATCCTTGAGTAGTTAAATCCATCACCTTTTCCTCGTGTTGAGTTCTTTCTGTGAGAAGATATATTTCAAGCTCTTTTGATCCATATATATCTCACATCTTTCACCATAGAGATAGTGTCTCCATATTTTTAGAGAAAAGATCATAGTAGCTAACTCAAGATCATGAGTAGGATAGTTTTTTTCATAAATTTTTAACTGCCTTGATGCATAGAAAATAACTCTATCATTTTTCATAAGGACACAACCAAGTCCTTTCTTTGATGCATCACTATAGATCACAAACCCATCATTCCTCAGTGGTAGAGTTAGGATTAGAGCATCCACTAATCTTCTCTTAAATTCTTCAAAACAGTCCTCACATTATTTTTTCTATACAAACTTAACCCCTTTATGTGTAATCTTGGTCATTGGGTTGGTTAAACAGGCGAAGTTCTGAATGAAATTCCAATAATAATTTACTAAACCAACAAAACTTTGTACCTCGGTTATGTTCATTAGAGTAGGTTATTCTTGAACAGGATTTTTCTTCACAAGATCAATAGATATTCCATCCTTAGAGACAATCTAGCTAAGAAAGAAAGTTTATTGAAGAAAAAATTCACACTTTATAAATATCCCATATAATTCATTTCTTCTAAGAGTCTTCAGAATAGTGAACAAGTGATTTTCATGATCTTTGTATCTTTTAGAGTACACCAAGATATCATCAATAAATACCACTACAAAGTCATCAGGATATTCCCTAAAAACATTATTCATTAGATCCATGAAGATAGAGGGTCCATTAGTCATTCCAAAAGGCATTACTGTAAACTCATAATGCCCATACCTGGTTCTAAATGTTGTCTTTGAAATATCTTCCTTCTTTACTTGAAACTGATGATATCCATATCGAAGTTTAATCTTCAAAAAATAGTGGGATACATGAAGTTGATCAAATAAATCACCAATTCAACGTAGGGGTACTTGTTCTTTATTTTTATAGCATTGACCTCCATGTAGTCAATGCACAACCTCATAGATCCATCTTTTTTATTACCGAAAAGAACAAGGGCTCCCCATGGAGAAACACTAGGGTTAATAAATCCTTTATCACTAAATTCTTCTAGTTGTTTCTTCAGTTATACTAATTCCATAATGGTCATTATATAAGGAGTCTTTGCTATAGGTTTTGAACCAGGAATTAAATCAATAGATAATTCAACTTCCCGCTCTGAAGGATGTCTAGGTAAATCCTCTGGAAAAAAATCAATATATTCTTGCACAATAGGTACGTCCTCAATTTGAATATTTTTTACTCACCCATAGATAGTGCATTCTCATCCTTGCTAAGAATTTCATTAAGTTGAGCTATTTGGGTGGATCTAGATAAGATCTAGATAATTATGTTTCTTCTCTAAAGATAATGGATTCTACACCACTATCAAAAATAGTAACTTCCCTCTTCTTACAATAAATATTTACATCATAACATGAAAGAAACTCATTCCAGGTTTTTTGTTTTGGTGATTCTGGATATATCTAGTGATTCAGGATATCGTTGACTGGCTATGAATCCGGTGGTTTTTTGAGGTATTCTATCGCTGGTTCTTCCTCTTTTTCATGCTGATTATCTCGACATCATGACTGGATTGCTTTGGAACCCGGTGAGGGTTCATCTGTGGTCTGATCGGAGTAGATCCATGATCAGAGTGGCATTTCTAGTTCATGATGACTTGGATCTCCCCATATGTGGCATTCCCTCGGCATGATGGTGGGCCATCCAGTCCTTGGTGATGATGGCGTGATCTCGTGTCCCTTAGAATTTCTTTTGGGCTTCTGCGGTGGTGGTGGCGGGATGTCTCGTGTAGTGCGGTGGGATTTTCCCAGGATGGTCATTATTGGTGGTTCCATGGTCTCATGTTGGCTTCATACTGGGGAACCCAGATAGTATACATGGAATTTATTGAGATGGGGTTAGAACCGATTGCCTTTATTGTGAATGGTTTTTCGGATTTGGACGATTGAGATGGTATGGCGCTGCCATCGGTACCGGGCCCATGCATTTTTTACGAGACATCTATCTGATCAGCCATGCTCTGGTGGAGGTGTTCCTTAACGATGTTGATGCTGGTAAGGGGTTCTTCTATGTAGTTTTTTCCTGGGTGGTGGCATTCTTGTTTTTCCATTTTTTTGTGTGTCTCTATGTTAGTGAAGTCTTGGTTTTTACCCTTTAACCTTAAAAGGGGGCTTATCCAAAATCAATAAAAATTTAGGCTTTCGGGTCATTCAGTCAGGGTATGATGATAATTTTATCAACTAAATCACATTTATGTGTCCTAAGGGGGACTAATCGACACATCTTTATTGAAATGATACATCCCCTAGGAGTTTAAACTGAAAACTCCTTTATCAAATCAAATTGGACATCTCTAATTTTCTGGGAAAATTGGGAAGATATAGAAGAATGTGATGATCCAGAATCAAATAAATCATTGGATAAGATTGAGGAAATGATTAATGTACCTGCCACCACATCATTAGGAACTTCAATATTAGAATTTGTGATCACATAATCTTGTACCTTATCACTTGGCCTTTTTTGTGGCATGATTCCTTAACGCTTTAGACAATCATTAGAATAGTGACCCATCTCCCTATAATTATATCATTGAATATTATTAGATTCTTTCTTACCTTTGAAATAACTATATTGATGGACTTTCTATCCACACTTGTAGCACACCCTTTTTCCTTTTAAGCAGGAACTAGGGTGTTTCCTTCCACAATTATCACAAGGTGTAAAGTCAACTCTTCCCTTCTTCCCCATTTCCTTACTTCCTTTTCCATAGTTTTCAGCAGCCATCTTCTTCTCTTGCTTTCCCTTAAAATCATAAGACTTAGAGAATTCATTTTTCATCTTGATATCACTTGAGACTATATCTTCATATGATGAGAAACTTTGGGATACTAGAGCCCTTCGGAGGAATGGTTTTAAACCATCAAAGAATCGATAAATATTGCTCATCGGATTACATATGTAGTCTATGGCATGTCTTTCTAACCTTGTAAAGTTAGCTTCAGACTTTGTAACATTATCTTCCTCTTTTTTCCTTAGATTCAGAAACTATATTTCCATATCTACTCGTTGTTCATGAAGGAAGTATTTTTCTAGAAAAAATCCCTTAAAATCCCTCAATTCCATATATTCTATTTCTTCCTCCTCCTTTGTGTTTTGGATTAATGACCACCAATGATCTGCATCTCCCAATAGAAAATAAAATTCCTTGACAACCTTTTCTCTTTCGTCACATCCCAAAGCAAGAAATATCTTCTCTAGAGAACTTATCCACTGTTCAACTATAAATGAGTTTGTGGTCCCATTGAATGATAGAGGTTTTTGTCACATAAAGCAATCTAACATAGCTCATCCATGTTGCAGATCCATATGATCCATTCAAGTAAGGTTATTGTTTATAACTTGGGTAAGATATCCTAGTATATTTATAAGTTGTTCAGCACCAATCGCAGTACCAGATCCAACATCATTATATTGAATCAGAGGGAAATAACTACATGGTACACACACATTCATACATTTTCCATTCCTTCTACTAGGCACCATTTCTAAATAATTTCATACACTAGATTAGGTTATGGATCATAATGTATAATCTCAACGTAGAAAAATACTTAACATAGCTAATCTGATAATCATAAACATGGTTTCTTTGAGGAAAATTTTACATTTAAATCCTTCATAATGGTTTGTAAAGAAAATTTGAATTATCCTAAGCATATACCCCAAGAGTGTCAAACTAGGTGCGTAGTAAGGCCCATTGTTGTGTACCAGGATACCCCAGGTCAAGCCCGAAACTCCTTGTCGGATTTTGCACTCCTAGGTACATATGTGCTAGAACTACGTCCACTTGTAGTATCCAAAAAGGGATGTATTTTCTAGAATGATCCACATAATATATTCCTTACCAAAATTTCAGGATGTTTTTGTATGTTTATCCTCAAAGGTTGTCTTAGGGTTTTGTTCCCTGATCTACATTTTCTAAATCTAGTTTCCAAGTTTTCTACTAAACTTCCTCTGATACCAACTATACAGACCCAACCTCAGTCACCCGAAACCAAAGCCTCCTTACATTACATTGGCATGATTACAATAAAGTCACATCCCAAAGGAATGAATATTTTAGTAGATTTGGAAATCTAGATAGATACACAAGTTTAACATTATAACTTCAATAGAAAAACAATATGGAAGTTCCACTAGGAACATCCACCACTCTAATATTATCCTTGCAAGTCAATCATAATATACCTCTTCATGCCCTGGGAAAAATGAAACATGAGAAGGGATGACATCAGATGCTCAGTAAGGTTAAACATTACAGTGGAAGATAACATAAACATTAGACATGGTGAATAATTGAAAACACATTCCTTTAAAAATAAACTTGAAAATAATATGGTAGGAATATGAGCTGAGTAAATATTTCCATAATAAAACGTAATCATAGGTATTATACTAGTCTAATAACCACATGAAATATCAATTTCAAGCTTCATAATGAGGGAAATGCATATTATGAACATTCTGAAACATATTTTCAAGGCCTCATCCAATACATCTAAAAATGATTAAGGCCTCGGCCAAAACCATATCTCAAAATGGGCAAGGCCTCAGCCAAGTCCATATTTATTTTTCTCATGAGACCTACCGATGCATCGAGGGGATATAGAGGGCCCCACATATCACATAATAAGTCCAATTCATTTATCATATGAGTGGGGATACACATAAACAACATATATATTCATATGGAAACTAACATATGAAATGTAACTAACTTTCCCCAATCATTAAACATACACTAATCATTCAGAGTAATATGGTGAATGGTTTAAAGACATCACATCCATATTCAAACTAAACATAAACCATTCAAAAAAAATTTAGATGATATTATAAAATATTAGTCCCATTTATACATAATAATCAATAAGAGTGTTGAAATAATTGAAAATACTCTTATAAAATCATGGAGTAATTCTTGAGATAAATACTCTTTTACTTTGAAAAGAAGAGTTCTTTTGGAAAAATATTTGTCTAAAACCATAAGTGAAATAATATAGTTTTTTTCATAATAAAATTATTGTTTTTATAAAATAATTTTTTCTTAAAACATATTATATAGTTCCCTTGAAAATAGATAATAATTCAGGAAATTCCTTTGGAATGGGATTGTATTTTGAGAAGAATTTTTGAAAGATCCTTTAAAAACATATAACTCACCATAAATGAATGTATGATTCTAGTTTGGACACATATATAGAAAATTCACATATAAATTATGAGGATTACATATTAATTAATAAGAATTTAATTTAGTTAAGTAGATAATAAAAGTAACCCGAATGAAAATGGAGGTTCGGGTAGAAAACCCTTACCTTAAGTCTGAATGTGTTCCGCTCTTGAAATTAAGGTTCTGGAATATGAAATTAGACTTATTAATAACTTAATTAAGAACCTATTATACATGTATTAAGTTTATCATAATTTTATTAAGTTCATTTATGTCTTTATTGATAAGTTATAAGATTGAATTCTGTCATTCTGGAGTGTTCGTTTCCTTAGTTTTCATGATCAGTATATTTGCATATGAGTATGGATGTTCATGTGAAAAGGATGTAATTATATATAATTGAAATTATATATTATTTATGAATATACATAAGTTTTAATGGTTATATATATCATTTTTTCATGGTATGAGGATGAATCATCGGTTGAAATGACAATCACTTAGATTATTTGGCAGTATTTGGATTATTATGAACCTGTTTTATCATATGAATTAATACTATGTATATATAATGGTTTTTGGATATTAATTAGGTTATAATACATATATTATAGTCTATTAAAACCATAAAAATGATTTCATGACCATCAATGAAGGATAAATTGAAGAATGAAACTTCATCGTCCACGAAGGTTGTAAATTGGAACCTCACAGATGATGATTTTATTTATAAAAGAGAGAGAGAGAGTAGGAAGATTGATAATGGTTATTACATTGACATGGTATGATTATAGTATATATATAATACTAGAGTTATAAGGATTAATTATATATAGAAGGTTAGGAGAGAATAATAAAAGAAGATAAATTGAAATGAAACTAAATGAAAAAGAAAGATGATTTACCTCTTGAAATAGCCTCCTTGAGAACCTCCTTAAGGGAAGGGGTTTTGGTCTTTTGGAAATAAAAAGAGATCCTGGATGTGGTTAGTGAATAGGGATAGGTATTTGGTAAGAACTTTGAGGAGCTTAAATTCTTATAGGAGTGGAGAGAAGAGGGAGTGAGGGGGGGTTATTGGAGGAGATGAGTGATTTGTGAATATCTTATTCATTATTTTACTATTTCCCTCAAGAAGACCAATAGCATTGATTCATGTGACCCCTAATAGTAATAAGTACATGTGAGTTCGAACTAAATGTGATTACATCATCCATGATTCTAGGAATAGTTAATTTAACTGATAATGTATACATACGGCAAATTACCGTATTTTATTATTCATAAAAAAATCAAGTATTTCAAAAAAATCTAAAAAATTCACCCTAACTATTTTTTGACATGTATAATTCAAAAATGAAATCTTTTTTTGAAAATAATTTTATAAATATTATTATTTTAATTTTTAAATAAAATCATAGTATATTCAAAAAATAACAATTTTAAAACTATAATTCGTTTTATATCACATTGAAAAATTAATCAATATATCATTATCTTATAACCTTAAGAAAATAAAATATTATTATTATTTACTATTCATAAGAGTCATATTACTATTCATATCTCATTAGGGTATGTTACTATTCACCAAAAATTAAGTTTGTCTTATCAGACTCTAAATATCTTACTAAACACAACTGTGTATGTCAGTTTTTCAAATTTCAAATCATAGAGGTGAAAAAATTAGGTTTACTAGATAGGTTATAACAAAGTGGTGTTTTTTAGAGACTTGGTGTTTCATAAATTCAATATTAAATTTATTTTCAAAATCTTGGGGTGTTACACACTGGGCCTCAGAATTGCATGTCGTCTCAATAACTGGTCTTGAAAATAATATATATAATATCCAAAAATAATACAAAAAAAATATAATCCATTACATTCTCCCCACCTTAGAGATTTAAATCCCTGAAAATCTAAAATAAGGGCTACACAAAAAGATGAGGGTACTGACCATGAATCTCAGCCTCCCACTCCCATGTGCTTTCCTATAGATTCTTGTTCTACCACCAGACACGCACTAAAGGAATCGATCACCCATGAAGTATCCTCTCTTATCAATCCTCGATATCTTCCAAGTGCTTAGAAAAGGTCTCTCCATCACCGATGTCCAGCTTTCCTCAATCGATAACGTGTGATGGGTCATGCACATACCTCCTCAGTTGCGACACGTGGAAGAAGTCATGTACCCAGTATAAATGCAAAGGTAGAGCTAAGTGGTATTCCACCTTGCCAACTCTATGCAGTATCTGGAAAGGGCTGATGAACCTCAGAGATAGATTTCCATTGTGGCCAAATCTATGTAATCCACATCAAGGTGAAACTCATATGAACACATGGTCTCCTTCCTCAAACTCTAAAGGCCTCCATCACCTATCAACGTAAGACTTATGATGGGTTTATGTATTTTTCATCTGCTCATAGATGATCTTCAGCTTCTCTATTATAGTTCACACTAACTCCAGGCCCATGATTGCTGAATCTTCTAGGTTAGTACAGTGTAGTGGTGATCCATAGGGTCACCCATACAAAGCCTTGAATCGTCCCGTAATGATGGTGGAATGGTAGCTATTTTTTTATGCAAACTCCACCAGTGGTAGGTGATCCTCCCAACTACGACCAAAGTCTAAAATGAAAGATCACAACATTTCCTCCAGAACCTGAATGGTCTGTTAAATATTGCCATCATTTTGTGGGTGAAAAGATGTGCTCAAGCATAAATGAGTCTCAAACGCCTCCTATAATCCCTTCAATAATCAGGATGTGAAGCGATCATCATCATCAGAAATGATCGTCGATGAAAATCCATTGAGTCAGACTATCTGAATGTATAGGCGTCTCAATCTGTCAACTAAGATTTTATCCCATATATCTAGAAAGTGGGATGACTTGGTGAGTTGGTCTGTGATCACCTAAATGGAATCATGTCCCCTAGACATATGTGTTAAGCCTGTCACGAAGTCCATAGATATCTCATACCACTTCCACTCTAGAACCTCAAGGGGTTGAGCTAAACCCGATGGAACTTGGTGCTCAGTCTTCACTTGCTGACAATTAAGTCATTGATAGACAAACTATGAAACTCCTTTCTTCATCCCTGGCCATCAAAATTGATGTCGGAGGTCCTAGTACATATTTGAAACACCTGGATATACTTTCAAAGGAGACGTATTAAACTCTCTTAGAACCTCCTCTCAAAATTTCATTGGTACCATCGTGCGTCTTCTGAAAAGAACAATGTGCTCCCTGGTTTTAAAAAATTCATCAAGAGAATTTACAATAGATATATGAGTATATAGGGTCTCACAGTCAGTATCCTCAAGTTGTGCCTCCCTAACTCACTACAAGAGTGGAGGGGTAACAACCATCAACTGGAGGTAAGCTGATCTATCTCCATCCACAAAGGATAACTACAATGAGGACAACTCCTATAAAGCCTCATTTAGAAACTTCTAACAAGATATCCTGCTGAGATTATCTACTACCGCATTCATCTTCCTGGGATTATAGAAAATTTAGAAGCTATAATCCTAAAGGAACTCTAGTCATCTCCTTTATCTTAAGTAGAGATTCTTCTGAGAGAAGATATATTTGTGACTCTTGCGATCGGAGTATATGATAAACTATTCTCCCATCAGGTAATGTCACCATATATTCAAAAAAAAGAGTACCGCTACTAGATCAAGATCATGGGTCACATAGTTCTTCTCATGTGGTCTCAAATTGCGTGAACCATAGGAAATCATTTCTTGTCTCTACATTAGAAAACAACCAAGCCCAGTTCCTGATGTATCGCAAAATACTATGTACTTGACACCCTCCTATAGTAATATCAAGATGGGAGAACTCATCAAACTCTACCTCAACTGCGGAAAATCCTACTGAAACCTCTATGTCTGCATGAAAGGCTTCCCCTTTCGAGTCGAATCTGTCATCAGTGCTGATATTTTGGAGAAATTAGGTATGAATATCTAGTAATAGTTTGTCAACCCAAGGAATATTTGCACCTCCATCACACTCTTATGTGTCTCCCAAGATAACATTAACTCAACCTTGGCCGGGTCCACTACCACTCTATCTGCTGAGATAATGTGTCCCATAAAGTGTACTACCTAAATCAAGAACTGACACTTCAATAGATTTCTGTAAAGATGGTTCTCTAAGAGTACAACAAGAACCATCCTTAAGTGTCTTGCGTAATCCTCCTCGAATTCTGAGTACACAAGGATATATTTGATAAATACTACCATGAAGCAGTCTAAGTAAGTCTGAAATATCTAGTTCATGAGTCCTATGAACACTATTGGGACGTTCATCATGCCAAAGGGCATCACCAAGTACTCATAGTGACTGTAGTGACATCTTAATTTCTTCTTCAGTATATACTCACCTCGTACTCTCAATTGAAGATAGCATGATATGAGGTTAACCTTTGAGAAACATCACACTCCTCTCAGCTGGTCAAAGAGGTCATCAATCCTCGATAGTGGATACTTGTTCTTCATAGTCACTATGTTCAAGAGATAGTATTCCACACATAACCTCAAAATCCCGTCTAAATTCTTTGAAAACAAAATTGGTGATGCCTAGGGTGAAACACTGGTTTGAACAGAGATCTTCCACTTAAAGTCCTCCAACTGTACCCTCAGCTCGTGAAGCTCAATAGGTTTCATCCAATATGACGGCACAACTATCGATTCCATCCTGGGGTGTAAATCAATACATAAGTCTATCTCTCAGTGGAGAGGTAAACCCAGAACATCTTTGTGGAAGACATCGTCATACTATGCCACCACTATAATAAATTGGGAACTTAAAAAATTCATTGTACCAAGGGTTAATATATCCAACTGATGAGTAATCGACTACACTCTCCTATACATGAGTCCATAATGAACTTCTTAGGTTTCCTTTTCATCGAAAAAGGAGAACCTGGTTCCATCACTGTGGACACACCGCACCCTTCACCTAAAACATTCAATCTGGGCATGAACTGTAGATAACCAATCCATACTAATAATGACATTGTAAATCCACGATGTTACTACCAAGAGATTCCAATAGTAACTCTCACCTCCAATAGTTAGGTCACACTATTGGCACAAGTGTGTGATCACTGATAATTCTCCATTAGGATTCTCCAAGCGTAAGGGTGAATCCAAGGGTTCAACTAGAATCTCTATGTCATGTACAAGGTATGCGAAAAGAAAGGAATTGCTAGAACCTATGTATATAAGCACTATAGCTAAGGTAGAAAAGACACAGATCATAACTCGAATAATTCCCATAGCATCTATGTCATAAGCTTCAACTGCCTGCAGTTATCCCCTCCCCTGTCCTCCAGCTCCCTGATCCTAGCATGGACCACCTGGGGGTGCTGGTGGAAACAAGTCAAAACATCGACCACCTCTTGTTGCTCTCCCAGCTCCTTTGACACATTTGCCAACTTGAAAACCTACTTGCTCCTACCGTTATCTCTTCTTTGATGGATCATCCACGGTCTCTATGTCAGTTGTTCGGTGGGTCAGACAATCTCAGGTGAGATATCCCCTACTATCACATGAGTATCACTTCCTCTCTCTGGGCTGACTGGACCCACCCTATGATCCCTTAACTACGTATCCTTTTTTGATAAGACTTCCTCCTAAAACATATCACACATCCAAGTCCCTAAGACTGATGTTGGATCCATCCTGCCAAGGTCTATGATCCTTCTTTCCCACTACTGAAAACCAACAGTTATATCTACTCATCCAAGAAACTCTCAACCACCAAAGCTTGCTCTAGCACACTAGAATATGTAGGAATGAATAGAAGGATAACACTAGCTTGGATTTCTCTATGCATACCATGCTTGAATTTATGATCCCTAAAGAACTTATTGTGAACCATATTCATCGAGTAACTAGAGTTGTTGTTAAACATCGATGAATACTCAATTACTGGTGTGCTACCCTGCTAGAGCTACATAATCTCCTAGAAACATACAGCCCTTAGTGAAACTGGTGAGAACTCCACTCTAAAAAGGAACTTGAATTCTATCGACGAAAGAGACGCCTCATCATAATACTAGGTAACTAAACCCCACCATCAACCTATTATTCCATATAGAAGGATCACTGTGAGGACCACTATTTGATCTGTTGGTGTCCTAACTAAATGGAATACTCAGTTCACCACCTCAAGAAAGTCCTCAACCACCTATGGGTTGGGCTCTCCTCATAATCTAAGGGGTAAATATCACTAAAACTAATGAATCACGCTCAGCCTACGCACCTCATTCATTGGTACTGCAGGTACCACGTGTTGCTCTATGGGTGGTATGGTCGGTGCACCACCCGAAGGTAACATCTCGGGAACTGGTCCCTGTATTGATGCCCCGTCACTGAGGGGATCGTCCTCGTGATCATCATGTTGAATCTTAGCTGGAATATGTTGTGGAGACATCCTGAAACAAACAAGATGTACCACAGTTAATGAGTAAATCTAGAGAGATAACTTAATAAGGACATGAAAAGAACAACCCATTCCTATATGATGCATGTACCATTGTTTTCCATGAAACTACTGTTCTCATGTGATGAGTTGAAAAAATAGTTTATTAAATTCCTGGTGTATGGATACATCATTCACTACACCAACATTGGAGTCTTTGTCCAAAAAGCCGAACCCAAAATGCTTAACACTGTTTCCCCAAACCAAGCTCACAGACTCTCGATCCTAAAGTAGAAATGGCATTCCCTAATACCACTATGTCACGACTCATCCCATAGGGGGTCGTACTGCTACTCCCCAGTCTCACCTCCAATAGTCCACAGGCTAGAGACTGGTGTCGAGAAGGCATATCACTTACATGAGAGGCCTTATCCCCAAGTACCTATATACACGCACATATCTCCAAGCCTATAAAATGTTATAATGTTAAAAACCAACTGAACAACCATGCATGCATATATATAATCTCATAACCATAGTATAGCAAGAAGTAAAATAAAGTAAACAACACCAAATAAAATCCAACCACAAGGAGTCTGTAACACAAGTCCAACCTGAAAGTAAGTACTGGGACTACTGTCATAATGTCATAAGAATGAACCTCGGTCTATCTGGTCTCACTAAGCACCATCTGATCCTGGTCTGCCTAGGACTCTTTCAAAAGGTCAATCATCTTCACAAGATATGATACGTGCTGGAAAAGACTGTGAATGGGTGAGTATAATAATACTCAATAGGACACCCTGAAACCACAAAGTATACAACAAAGGAAATATAGTCATCTCTAGATAGGTTTATGTCTACAGGACATATAACAAGAATATTTAGATGTACTCAAAAAAAGACACACAATATATAGGTAAGTCACAACCATAATATACTAGCCTAGAATTCTAGCTAGAAGATTACACAAATCACTCATCTAGGAGAACACACTCTTGAGTATGATAGAATTGAGGATGTCTGTCTGAGAGGTACTACTCGTCGGATCTTATCATGAGAAAGAGTATGCTGATAGTCCGAAGAGAATATGATACATAGATGAGGATCGCTGCCAAGGGAATGGGGTGATACCAACAAATCAATTTTTATTAACTCGCTAAGTAGAGGATTGACGCCTGTGTAGTGTTGGTCACGACGATACCAAAAAATTCACTTAGGGAATGAAAATGAATAGAGGATCTCTCTTCAGGCCACTTGGAGGGATTCCAATGAATCTATCTAAGAAGAACTTCTGAAGGGATTGTAGTCGAATGAGTAGGAGATGATTCCATACCAAACTACAGGGAAGGGATAATGGGAATGAACCATAATTAAATTTTTCCAAGATATATAGGACAAGAGATCTGATCCATGTATAAAAGAGTGCATGTTGTGTAGTAGGGTCACACGTTGTGTCACTTGGCCTCAGGCCCTACCCGTGTAAATGGTATGTGTCATCAAGTCATGTCTGTGTAGTACTACATGATATGTAGGATTCCCATGTAGTCTACATGTGTATCTGTACATGGCCCCATCCCATGTTCATTTTCTCATGTACCAGTACACGGGTTAGCCCATGTGCCTGGTCCAACCCGTGTTCGTGTAGGGGCATACATGCCTTGTAACCAGACTGTGTACTCCACCTTGTGTATGTGTACTTTCTGAAGTACATGCTGAGTTCACCCAGGAGGGACCACACACTATGTGATTGGGGTCACACGTCATGTGATACTTAACTTCCTCCAGAAACCCTAGCCGCCACTAAGGGGGGCCACAAGGTATATAGATTTGGTTTTCACGCCGTGTAATGCTGGATTTTCCAGAATCCCAGATCTGCTTTCTGTTCATTCTAGCACCTCTGTCCTCTGATCTAGAGATCATTTCATCGTAAGATTGAGGATCCCAACTTGTTCGAATGTTGTCGTCAATAAACAACAGGTTCCACCAACAAATCTGCATAGAAAACGGATCAAATTGTCATTATTTATTATGCATCCAAGAATGAAAAATTGGGTATCCTTCATTGTCCAAATCGCTTCGTCTTTGTCATCTCACCTCTTTCGTGTCATGTTAATCCCATATCTATGATATCATATTGTTGTGCCAAGAAACAGGTGTGCAACTATCAATTGATCATGATTTGTCGAGCCATGGGCCAAATGAAGAATTCCCACACTGAATGATGAACGGGGGAAAGAAAAGCATAAATACATATTTGAGGAATGAACCTTGATCAATGTTCATATCAATCTCGATCTCCTTCCGTTAGATTGAAAATCGAAATAATCAAATCACAAAGATTAATCTCCCACCAAAACCCTTCAAATAATCCCATCCTACAAGACGATCAAACCATGGATCAATATGTTCATTGATTGATTCACATTCATCATATAATTAAAGAACGGTGAATAAACAAATCAAAACACACACCCTGCCTTGATTTGGATTGATAACTAGTAAAGAACGAAGTTGTGTCATGTTCGTTGGCAAGATCCTTCGAATCTATGATGTATCGATCGTCAATCCATGATCTCATTGTCGTTCTTATGAGATAATTATCCAACGGTATCTCCAAGGGCTATCCAACATCTCCAGGGTTATGCGAATAACCTTGTAATTGTGAAATAACAATCTATATAAATATTTTTAATCGCTACATCAACAAAAATGAAATAAAATAATTTATTTCCATTATTTTGTTCATTTCTGCACCCACGATGACTTTTCCACAAACGACTTGTTCCAGCTAATATTAAGTTGCACCTAGGGTATACCTTGTGTTATGAACTCAATTGTACCCTCAGATTTCTAACCTGAGCACTCATTTAGAAGTTATTTCACTTTTTCAGGAAAATTGAATACATGTTCTATTTAATATATTTAATATATTTCAAACATTTATTTTGGGCACACCGACCTCATAATCACATGTCATCTTAGCGTCTTGTCTCAAAAACAATCCATATAATATCCAAAAATAATATAGTTAAAATATGAGACATTACAATCATTTTATATTCATATATAATTTAACTAAGGTTCCTAATACACTTAGTGTGTAACCCTCTATGCCCCTTTCTTAGTGGTGTTAGGTTACACCATCTAAAGTCCAAGGTTAACATCTAGAAACACGTAAAGGATCCCATAGAGAAATAAGTTAACATCACAATGAAATGTAACCTCGTGTGAATGATCACTATGTAATATAGTCCCCTTATCTTGATATCTCTAATCAAGCAGGTTGCTTACTAGTGTCATCAATCTATGTGCTCGATGTCACTTTCTTTGACTTCCTGGCCATGAACATGATAACTGAACACCATGTCCATGGGCTTAATTAAGTGGTTTAATTCCCATCAAATTCCCTAACATATCAACTTCCACTAAACTAAAAGGAACAGATCCTTTCTAGCATTATTCTTAGCACAATATCACTCATGACACCCCCAATGTGTCCTACCTATCCATGAGCATATGTTGTAACAATTCTCATCAATACATTAAAGTATGTGACTCATGATATGCATTAATAATAATCTTAAAGTATAAGGATCATTACACATGTATGCAGAGAGGAACATCTAATAACACATATAAATGTGGATTTCCTACTTACGGGTCAAGTTCTCATAATCTCCTACTTTGGAAATTACCAAGGGCGTACTCCATGAGAAAGTATCTTAGTAACCCATTAGCCTCCACCCCTGATAGTCTATATCATTTTCATCTTATAAAATGATACAATTCATATAAAGAACTTATATTTAAGTATATTGTCATGAAATATTTGTGTTTTCATCATTGTGGGTGACTATTATGACCTTCCAATTCAATAGTTACCTTTAGGACATGATCACATACTATGTCACGTAAAAGAACAATCATGATGTGATAAGAACTTTATTAATATTCAAAATAATGAATAAAGGTAATCTTAAAGTTCATTGAAGTTGGTTCTAGTGCACCAACTCCAATATTTTTCTTATATTGTATGTTATGACTGATAATAAAATTATCAATCATGAATTACGATTGATATGAAAGAGTTTTCAAGAGCATTTTCCCTCCATCCTAGTCCTTCTGAGCCCAACACATAAGCTATTACAGGGTTTTATCCTAAAACCAATTGGTGATAGGATGCGCAGTACATCCTAGATTATATGTCAATCTTTATTCCTTATGAAAACCGATGTGGAATTGGGTTTATGCCCAAAAAATCCTCCTCCCAAACCAAAGACCATGCATTTGAGTCTCCCCTTTAACAATAATCCAACTAATCCAAACATCTTGCACGTGTACCATCATTTCTATCTTCACTGGAAAATTACACTTGGACATTGTTATCAAGAAGACTTTCGATACTAGGCACCACCATGGATCCACATTCTCCAAGATGATCCATCATTATCATTCTTAAACTGGTTTGGGGATCTTCCACCCACATCACACCTAGGCTACACTATGGATCTGATATTTCTTGTGAGGATTTTTTTTCCTCAAACTCAATCCTTCCAGGCCCAACACATAAGCTCTTACAAGGTTCCACGCTAAAACCAATTGGTGATGTGACGAGTAGTCCATCCATATTTATATATCAACTGTCATTCCTTACAGAAACTAATGTTGGATTAGGTTTTCACCCAAAAAGAGTAATCAATCATATCAATCGTGTTCTATGATATAATTGATCATACTCTACGATTAGTATCATCACTTACGATTGGTGATATCATAAGGTTCCAATCATATTTTATGATATCATTGGTATTGTAGATACAATGTGATGCATTATTTTTCTAAAACTTAGAACTCGGTCCTATTTTACAACATCATATATCATACCCTACAGATCAGTTCAAATAGGTGGTGTTCATGTATATCATATCTTGTGATATGGGTCTATCATATGCTACAACTTACCAAAACAGTAGAATTTCATTGTATTGTATTTTACAATATGGCTTAAAATGCCATATGATAATCATGTTCATTGAAAACAAGTAGGTTAACATGTTGCTCTGCTAAAGAATAAGGATCTGATTCCACTGAGGGGTTTTTGGTGTTCATCTCATGAACTTTGGTGGTAGAAGAATCCCATAATACAAATATATCTTCAAATAAAATCATCATGGTATGAAATAGAGAACATAGAATAGGCATACCATTTTTGTTCAGTAATCCTTCTTTTACTCTTCAACACACGCTTGATGGAGATCATGATAGCAACACGCAAATGGCTTCTGCCTCTGAGAGATTTCACCAACCATTGGTGTAACACCCCAAGCTTCCACGGTACTCTTCTCTTTCAATAATGCAATATCTTTCATTGTACGCAAGTTCGAGATTCTAACACATCGCGACCAATAAAAGTAGTTGTTATGAATAGTAATAACCACTTTTTGAAATTATATAAATTTGATATTTCAAAATGGACTTCATTTTTGGATTCAGAATATCGAAATTAGCCTATGTTGAGTTTTTGGTATTTTTCTGAGAACATCCAATTTTCGATGAATAGTGAAAAATACTTAAAAAGAACATTTTTAATCAAAATAATTTATAGTGATAAATTATAATATTTAGTGGTTTTAAAGTATAATTAGAATATATTTTTATCATTTTATCCAATGGTGGTCATTATAATTAATTTCACTTTGAAATTAGACATAAACAATTGTCAATCTTTTGATTGATATTCTTTCTTAAAAACACACTATTTGTTTTGACAACGGGAATTAATTATAAAATTAATTAATGAAACTTATATTTTTTGAATTTGGTAAAATAGAAATCATCTTTGAATTTGGAATATCAAATATAGCTTAGGGTGAATTTTTGGTATTTTTCTGAAAAACTTCAATTTTTGATGAATAGTGAAACCACTAAGTGGTAGTTAAAAAAACTGATTTTTCGTTTAAATGAAATTTTACCGCTTCTGTGAATTTAATTTCAAAAATCCAACATACATGGTTGTAATTAGTAAGTAAAACTTGGTTCAATGGGATGAAAATAATTTCTGGTGAATAGTAACTTTTGAGTCTTATTAACCGCGATTAGATGTAATTAGAGTAATTTAAGGTAAAAATAATGTTATAATAATATGAAATTACCTTAACACATGTACTAATATTATTGGATGAATCATGGTCGACCAAGACAATCCATGGGTCAATTTTTGGGACCCCATAGAGCCACTTGGGTAAGATAATGACATTAATACCTTTTATTTAAAGTAAAAATAAAAATGTCACAAACATGTATTGTTTTGCTAAAACAATTTTTACAAGGGGTTATACAAGTTATCTTTTCGACTATAAATACCCATTGGAAAGATAAAAATATTTCCTACATCATGGTATTTGTTTATAATTTTTAGTCATTAAATAAATAAATTCATTTATCACACCATGATGATGCAGCGATTACCTCATTAATTAACGATTTAAATAAAATGAAAAGATAATGTAAAATCTAAGACTTACACTTGTAAAAAACCTATTGGATGAGTATATTTAGAACCCTTATCACCTTATATTCGAAATATATAATTTTGGGACCTTTAAAATCCTAAACTCATTATATAATAAAGTAACATTTCATGACTTTCCAAGAGTGCCCCTCCTCTCCTCTTATAAAAGGCCTCCACCTCTACCAACTTATTCACACCTCTCAAGCCATTGACTCGGCTAAACTCTTCTCATTCTATATCTCCACATCCCTCTATTTATCATAGAATCCTTACCTTAGGCAGAAATCTCTTCAAGAAACCATTTTGGTTCAAACCAAGAGGAGTTACCTGATTTAAAGGTAATGTCTTCACTTGTGTTCTTTTGTTTTATTTTGCTTCTCCAACCCCTTAAACTCTTTTTATTACTTTCCTTTGTAACAACACCAGTATCTTCAATATACTAGGAATGTTTTTATGAGAATTATTTTATTTACACTTACACACACCTTCGTCTAATGGTTAAAGAACATGCTGTTTCTGTGGGTGGCGAATTACTGCCTCACGAAACAATGATTGTTCAATATTCTTTTAATACATTCAATGGTGGCCATTAAGATGTCACTATATTTATATATGATATATATTGTGTTTATGTTTTCCTTATACTTCTGTATTTTTCATTTATGGCATACCTTTATGATTTCCATTATGGGTAAACACGATAATTTCATTTTAGGAAGTGTGGTCTACCACCCCCTCAAAGTGATTTGAATCGTTAATTCCATATGTGGGATGTATAAAGGATGGAGTAAATGATATTATATATGATATTATACTGGAATTATAATATACCTTTATATCATTATTATTTCATTCCATTAAATACAAAATATAAATGAAAGTAGCGTTCATGCGTACGTACGGCTTACCGTCTCCATGAACGGTGCATCTCATTTCTTACCTCTAAATGTTATGTAATATTATAAATGTATATATATACTGGATATATATGATATATATGATATCTACATTATGAATATAATTCTGGATATAATGTATATTTTACCACATGAACATCTTGTAATTATAAGAAGTTTATTTTTGACTCAAGTACCAAAGATCGAAAAAACGACTGTTATTAACTTAAATGACTACATAATGTTCATAACATGGTAATAAGTGAAATAAAAGGAATAATGAACTTGAAAAAGGTTCTTAAGCAATTAGAGATTAACTCTAATTTATTATTCATGAGATTAAAGAACGATCGAGTCAAGTCGGACATGAGGTAAGGGACTTCGTCTCAATCTCCTTTCATTGAGGCATATTTTGATTTATACACAACTTTCTTTTATACGGTGTATAAACCCCTTTGACTTTTATGTTTATTCAAAAGGAATATTTTTTATACAAAGCGTTTTACTAAATGAGAAAAGGGAATGTTTTTTTTTGTCGTACATATGTGGCGACAACGACTTCTCTGTCGCTGTGACCATTATTTGAGTTCGGATTCCTCTACAAGCCATGACTTTTTTAAAATAAAAAATAAATACCATGTTTTACTTTTATTTTATTTTGGTATTGAAAATGGTTTTTATAATTTTTTTATTATATCAATGTGTTGTATTGATATCTTGTGATTGAAATGTGTAAATGTTATGTTTCCTTTATGCATGTTTTATGTGATACGATTATGTTATGGTTTATGATATGTTTAAACCTTTTCATATAAGGAATGCATTGGACTTAATAAGTGATGGGTGGAGCTCACTATAGCTCCTCGATGCATCGGTAGGTCTCATGAGACAAACTAGTGTCTTGGCACGAGGCCTTGACAAAATCTTATTTGTAGTCTTGGCACGAGGTCTTGGCTACGTGGTTATGATAGTCTGGAATTATGCATTCCATCATTATGAAAGTGGTTATTGATATTTAATGTGATTATTCGACTAGTAGAATATCCATGTGAATAAGTAAATGGAATTATTTCATTTTACTTTTTTTATATTATGCTGAAGTTAAAGTTTAAAAGGCTTTTGTTTTAGTTATACATTGCCTTAAATGTTTATGTTTATTTATGAAAGTTTCCGCTATATTGTTATCCTTACTGAGCATCTGAGCTCACCCCTTTCTATGTTTTATTTTTCCCAGGATGTGAAGAAATATTTTATGACTGACCTGTAGGGATAGTCTGAAGGGGATATGGGTGTGGACTATGGAGACTATGATATTGTAGTTTTTCACTTTATGATGTAATGTAACATTTATGAATGTATCTAGTGTTTCCAATGCTACTAAACTAATTTGTCTTTCGAGACTTGATCTTTTTTGATCATGACAATGTTACGTAATAATGCACTGATTCTAGGTAACTGGGGTTAAGGCATTACAGTTGGTATCAGAGGAAGTTTAGTACTAACCTTGGAATCTAGATTTATATAAACTCTGATTAGAGCACATAGCCCTAGGATAGACTTTGAGGATTAGTATAGAAGAACTTCCTAGAATTTTAGTATTATAGAGATTTTGTGAGTTTTCCGAGAAATACATCTCTGTCTGGATACGAGCAGGTAGAGGCGGCTCTGGCACAGATGTACCTAGGGGTAAAACTCAAAAACACCGCTTTGAGCTAGACTCGAACGGGAACTGTTGCACGACAACGGGCCTTGCTACACTCTTGGTTACGACATTCCCGGGGGATATGCTTAGGATAATTCTCATTTTATTTACAAACCATTATGAAGGGTTTATGAGTATACACTTCCTCAAAGAAAACATTTTTATGATTATGGATTATATCCATAAACTGTTCAACTTATGTTAAGTGTTTTACAAGTATGGAATTATGTATTTTGATTCATAAACTGGTCTAGATTATGCCATTGTTTAGAAATGGCACCTAGTGGAAGTAATGGAAACCATATCAATGCACGCACTCCATGTAGGGATTTCCCTCCTGCTCAAGATAAATATAGTGGAGCTGGTGATACAACTGGTGCTGATCAGCTCCTCACCATACTGGGACAACTCACTCAGGTTATGAATAATAACCTTACTTGTATAGAGCACCCTGATCCGCAATGTGGAGGATCAATGTTAGACTGATTTATGAGGAAACAACCACTAAAATTCAATGGGAGAACAAATCCCTTAGTAGCTGAGCAATGGATAAATTCCTTATAGAAAATATTCCATGTCTTGGGGAGTAGTGAAAGGGAAAAGGTTATCATGACAGTTTACCGCCTCACTGGAGATGCTGATCAATGGTGGTCATTGATTCAAAATACAAAGGAAGATGAAGAAGTATCAAATATAGAATGGAGGGATTTCAAAGATATTTTCTTAGAAAAATACTTTCCTCGTGACCATCGAGCAGATATGGAAAGGCAATTTCTGAGTCTGAGGAAAAAGGAGGATGAGAATGTCGCAAAGTATGAGTCTAACTTTACAAGGTTAGCGAGGCATGCTGCATATTATA
This sequence comes from Viscum album, assembly GCA_963277665.1. Classification (NCBI taxonomy): domain Eukaryota; kingdom Viridiplantae; phylum Streptophyta; class Magnoliopsida; order Santalales; family Viscaceae; genus Viscum; species Viscum album. The sequence goes on from OY728145.1 coordinate 1,901,096,642, forward strand.
TATGTAACCCAAGAAGTTTGATTGATTGTTTCTTTGATGGTTTAAAACCATTTCTCCATCTAGCTTTAGTATCACAATCTTTCTCGACGTACGAAGATATAGTCTCGTGTTCTATCAAGACAGAAAAGGAATTCTCTAAATCTTATGACAATAAAGTAAAGCAAGAGAGGAATAGAATGGTGGAACAAGAGACAGATAAAGGGAAAGGGGGAAAGAAGGATTTTCCATTATGCTTAATTGTGGGAATAATCACCCCAGTACTTGCCTAAAAGGAATGGGAGTTTGTTATAAATGTGGAGAAAAAGGTCACCAGGATCGTGATTGCAAGGGAAAGAAAGAGGCTGTCAATGTTGAATGCTACAATTGTATAGAAATGGGGCATTATGGAAATGAATTCCCTAAGATCCAAGGAAACTTACCTCAGAAAAGTCCAAGGGAGAAAGGCCAATCTTATGTTGTTACTACAGTTGAAGTGGAATAATTATTGTATTTGTGTTTTTGGACTCAAGAACTATATTATGGTTATAAGAATAATGTGATATATATAAGGATTGTACTGTAGTACTTGTTGTTTTCATTAAGGTTTTAATATGATGAAGGTAATCATATTTTTAGTATGTGACAATAAGAGAAACTTTACTATGTTTGGGGAATCTGATGAGTTGATTTTGGAATTTAGATACCTTTTAGAGAAAGTATGGATAGAGGTATTTTGGATAACTATAAAGGTTGGAATGGATTAAGTTTAACTTTGGATAGTATTGTTTAAGGTTAAAACATTTCTGAAGATTATTTTTGGAATATTATAATACTATAGTTTTAGGAAAAGGACAACCTGCAGGTCAGGGGATAACCCGTCGCGTCGGACAAAGCTGTAGGAATCAAACCCACAACCATAGTGTGACAGGCCTTTATTACCTACCACTAGCCTACAGGAAGTCCCTGGTTATTACAAAATAGTTTTCCTAATCTAAATGGTATGTGTTAATATTTTTAACCTTGTATTTTAGGATAAATATAATATTTTTGAGTTCTATTATCTTTTTGAGTGAAAGATGAGTTTGTGGTAGAAATTAGTTGAAGGTTGAAACTCTACTTGTCAAGCATATATATATATATATACCTATCTCTTATTCTATGAATAAATTAATTCTTAAACTTTATGAAAGGGATATTGAAACAAAAAAATGTGTTATCCTAATACCTTATGTTTTTTTAAACTGATGATATTTTAAATCAACATAGATTGAAGGCTTTGAGGCCCTCAATTTTACCCTTGTTTGTGATTGATGAACTCAATCACTCCCTAAAAATATTTACATTTTTCCTCCAATTATATGTCTCTAATTTCCACCAATGTTCTCCTAATCGATATCATAATTTGGTGGTGACTTTTTCCATTTCCCTTTCCCTATTATTAAGGCTAAATTGTATTAACCTTATTTCCGATATGGGTTTTCCACAAAGGTATTTAATATTTTCAACCTTTTATTTTCAAAGAACATTTTCAAATTGCGAGGATAAATTTATTGAAGGAGGGGAGAATGTAACACCCCAAGCTTACACGGTACGCTTCTCTTTCAATAATGCAATAGCTTGCATTGTACGCAAGTTCGAGATTCTAACACACCGCGACCAATCAAAGTAGCAGTTATGAATAGTAATACCCACTTTTTGAAAGTATATAAATTTTATATTTCAAAATGGACTTCATTTTTGGATTTGGAATATCGAAATTAGCCTATGTTGAATTTTTGGTATTTTTCTGAGAACATCCAATTTTTAATGAATGGTGAAAAATACTTAAAAACAACATTTTTAATCAAAATAATTTATAGTGATAAATTATACTATTGTGTGGTTTTAAAGTATAATTAGAATATATTTTTACCATTTTATCCAATGGTGGTCATTATAATTAATTTCACTTTGAAATTGGACATAAACAATTGTCAATCTTTTGATTGATATTCTTTCTTAAAAACATGCTATTTGTTTTGACAACGGGAATTAATTATAAAATTAATTAATAAAACTTATATGTTTTGAATTTGGTAAAATATACATCATCTTTGAGTTTGGAAAATCAAATATATCTTAGGGTGAATTTTTGGTATTTTTCTGAAAAACTTCAATTTTTTATGAATAGTGAAACCACTAAGTGGTAGTAAAAAAAACTGATTTTTCGTTTAAATGAAATTTTACCGCTTCTGTGAATTTAATTTCAAAAATCCGACATAAATGGTTGTAACTAGGAAGTAAAACGTGGTTCAATAGGATGAAAATAATTTTTGATGAATAGTAACTTTTGAGTCTTATTAACCGCGATTAGAGATAATTAGAGTAATTTAAGGTAAAAATAATATTATAATAATATGAAATTACCTTAACATGTGTCCTACTCTTATTGGATGACTCATGGCCGACCAATACAATCCATGGGTCAATTTTTGGGACCCCATGGAGCCACTTGGGTAAGATAATGACATTAATACCTTTTACTTAAAGTAAAAATAAAAATGTCACAAACATGTATTGTTTTACTAAAACAATTTTTACAAGGGGTTATACAAGTTATCTTTTCAACTATAAATATCCATTTGAAATCTAAAAAAATTTCCTACATCATGGTATTTTTTTTATAATTTTTAGGCATTAAATAAATAAATTTATTTATCACACCATGATGATGCAGTGATTACCTCATTAATTAACGATTTAAATAAAATGAAAAGATAATGTAAAATCTAAGACTTACACTTGTTAAAAACCTATTGTATGGATATATTTCGAACTCTTATAACCTTATCCTTGAAATATATAATTGTGGGACATTTAAAATCCTAAACTCATTATATAATAAAGTAACATTTCATGACTTTCCAAGAGTGCTCCTCCTCTCCTCTTATAAAAGGCCTCAACCTCTACCACCTTATTCACACCTCTCAAGCCATTGGCTCGACTAAACTCTTCTCATTCTATCTCTCCACATCCCTCTCTTCATCATAGAAGTCTTACCTTAGGCAGAAAGCTCTTCAAGAAACCCTTTTGGTTCAAACCAAGAGGAGTTACCTGATTTAAAGGTAATGTCTTCACTTGTGTTCTTTTGTTTTATTTTTCTTCTCCAACCCCTTAAAATCTTTTTATTCATTTCTTTTGTAACAACACCAGTATCTTCAATATACTAGGAATGTTGTTATGAGAAGGATTTGATTTACACTTACACACACCTTCGTCTAATGGTTAAAGAACATACTGTTTATATGGGTGGTGAATTACTGCCTCACGAAACGATGATTATTTAATCTTCTTTTAACACCTTTAATGGTGGCCATTAAGATGTCACTATATTTATATATGATATATATTATGTTTATGTTTTACTTATGCTTCTGTATTTTTCATTTATGGCACACCTTTATGATTTCCATTATGGGTAAATGCGATAATTTCATTTTAGAAAGTGCGGACTATCGTGCCCTCAAAATGATTTGAATCGTTAATGCCATATATGAGACGTATAAAGGATGGAGTAAATGATATTATATGTGATATTATACTGTAATTATAATATACCTTTTATCATTATGATTTCATTCCATTAAATATGAAATATAAATGAAAGTAGCGTTCATGCGTACGTACGGCTTACCGTCTCCATGAACGGTGCATCTCATTTCTTAGCTCTAAATGTTATGTAATATTAAAAATACATATATATACTGGATATATATGATATATATGATATCTACATCATGAATATAATTCTGGATATAATGGATATTTTACCACATGAACAACTTGTAATTATAAGAAGTTTATTTTTGACTCAAGTACCAAAGATCGACAAAACGACTGTTATTAACTTAAATGACTACATAATGTTCATAACATGGTAATAAGTGATATAAAAGGAATAATAAGCTTGAAAAATGTTCTTAAGAAAGTAGAGATTAACTCTAGTTTATTATTCAGAAGATTAAATAACGATCGAGTCAAGTCAGACACGAGGTAAAGGACTTCGTCTCAATCTCCTTTCATTGAGGCATATTTTGTTTTATACACAACTTTATTTTATACGGTGTATAAACCCCTTTTACTTTTACGTTTATTCAAAAGAATTATTTTTTATATGAAGCGTTTTACTAAACGAGAAAAGGGAATGTTTTTTTTTGTCATACGTATGCGGCGACAACGACTTCTCTGCCACCGTGACCATTATTTGAGTTCGGCTTCCTCTACAAGCCATAACTTTTTTTAAATAAAAAGTAAATACCATGCTTTACTTTTCTTTTATTTTGGTATTGAAAATAGTTTTGATAATGTTTTTATTATATCAATGTGTTGTATTGATATCTTGTGATTGAAATGTGGAAATGTTATGTTTCATTTATGCATGTTTTATGTGATACGATAATGTTATGGTTTATGATATGTTTAAACCTTTTCATATAAGGAATGCATTGAACTTAATAAGTGATGGGTGGAGCCCGCTATAGCTTCTCGATGCATCGGTAGGTCTCATGAGACAAACTAGTGTCTTAGCACGAGGCTTTGACAAAATCTTATTTGTAGTCTTGGCACAAGGCCTTGGCTACGTGGTTATGATAGTCTGACATTATGCATTCCATCATTATGAAAGTGGTTATTGATATTGCATGTGATTATTCGACTAGTAGAATATCCATGTGAATAAGTAAATGGAATTATTTCATTTTACTTTTGTCATATTATGCTGAAGTTCAAGTTTAAAAGGCTTTTGTTTTAGTTATACATTGCCTTAAATGTTTATGTTTATTTATGAAAGTTTCCGCTATATTGTTATCCTTACTGAGCATCTGAGCTCACCCCTTTCTATGTTTTATTTTTTTCAGGATGTAAAGAAATATTTTATGACTGACCTGTAGGGATAGTCTGAAGGGGATATGGGTGTGGACTATGAAGACTATGTTATTGTACTTTTTCACTTTATGATGTAATGTAACATTTATGAATGTATCTAGTGTTTCCAAGGCTACTAAATTAATCGATCTTTCGAGACTTGATCTTTTGTGATCATGTCAATGTTACGTAATAATGCACCGATTCTGGGTAACTGGGGTCGGGGCGTTACACTTGGATTCCTGTTCACAACAAGAGGATCCTGATCCTTTAAAGGGGTGTTAGTGACTTCTTCAAAGAAGATGAAGAAAGAACTAGGAGGAGAGAGCTTTGACTAGATGGCTTGCATTGAGAGGTATCAACAACAAGAGGGATCACATCCCTTTTATAAACTCTCTTCATTCAGTCTCTCATTGGATGATGTAATCTTCTCCTTGAGTAAATGTCCATATTTCATCTTTAGTATTGAGCAACAAATACAACAAAACAACTTAAGGACACTTTAGAATTGGTAAAACAGATGCAAATATGGTCGAGGATCCATTCACTATAAAATTTACATTTGGATTTATTTATACTTTTGCATGAGGAACACTATTGTAGATCGCGTGATATTCAACGCTAGCCTTTATCACCACTTAATAAAAGTAATGATAAAGGGGGTGTTTTTTTCACGACTAGCTAAACAGTGATGATAAAGAGTACTTTTATTGATGCTAAAAAAACGTTGATTAAAACGCTTCTTTGTTGGCACATTTTCTTAGCACTAATAACGTGCAACTTTGTCAGTACTTTTTTTAGTGTTGATTAAAATGCTTCTTTGTCAGCACATTTTCTTAGCACTAATAACGTGCAACTTTGTCAGTACTTTTTTTAGCGTTGATAAAAGGTATATTTCATTTAAAAATTATATATCATTAAAAATCATATATTAATATATAAATATATTTATATTGATATAAATATATTTATATTGATATAAATATATTTATATTGATATAAATAGAATATATTTTATTAAATATGATTTATATAATACTAAATATGTATTTACACTTAATATATAAGATGTTTAGTGGGAATGGTTTATAAAATAATTTGAAATTAATATTAATTGAGAATTTGTTAATTATTATTGAGTAATATTCATTTAATAACAATTTGATGATAAAGAAAAATTCAATAAATTAATGAACGTTTTAAATTAAGTTGTAAACATGACTCAAACTTCAAACAGTAATAACTGTTGATCAGGATGCCTGTTTACGGTCTACCATATATCAAATCAAAACTTCTGAAAAGATCTACGACATGGTCATGGGAGAAACTCTAGTCATTGTTTTTTTGAGATAAAAAAGGCCTGAATGACCTCTAAAACTGAGTTTTTTGTCGGGTATCCCGATTTTTTAACATTTGATGGAGTTTCAATCTCGTTTAAAGGGGCATTTTTGTCTTTCTATTAGTGGAGATTGAATTTATTAGCAGTGCTTATTTTCATGTGGATATTATGTTCAAATTTTATCATTTTTCATATTGTAGTGTTATTTATAATTAAATATATACATATTTGTATATATTTACATATAAAAATGTAATTGTATTAATAAATATTTAAACATATTTACATGTAAAAATTATATTTAAATGTACATATATAAACCATATGGAAAAAAGCATTTACCATCCATTATATATATATATATATATACACTTAAATTTGTGTTATATAACAATTAATATATATTTATATAAAAGCATTATATATATTTAATAATTTATAATTTCATTTATTCTTTTATAATTATTTATTATTGTATGTATAGATAAATATATAAATACGTGTGTATACGTTGGTCAACAATGTAAATACATCATATAAATGTATTTATATAAATATATCCTTAAATATATAACATAAATGTATATCAACATACATGGAATTAATGAATTTAAACATATTATAGAAATATATTATATAGACTTATTTACAATAAATATGAATTTTATAAATACATTGTATCAAATTTATATGTAAATATACAAGTATATGCAAATCTCTATAAATATATATGTAAATATATAAACAAATTTTATAAATATATTTAAAAATAATAATATAAATAAATAAATGTATAAACAAGATGTGTAAAAATATAAATAAATAAATAAATAAATGGTAAAATATAGACAAAAATAGAATTGATAGGGGTGGTCAATTAATACAAAGAGATCAGCTGTTTGATTCCTTCTAGGGTGAAATCCAAATTATTAGTTGATTTCAAAATTTGGGTATAAAATAATTAGTGATCGTTATGAGTGGATGGTGGCCTATGAATTGTGACTCAGCGGCCGAAGATGCCTCTCTACTGGATGCTCTCGGAAACCAAAGCACTACGCTTACCGCCAAAGCAAAACCATCTGGACGCCGTGACGGATAAGGGACATCCTTAACGCGAACAACATGAATTGGGGGCCCGTTCTGCCGCTTTCCATTATTACGGAACGGCGTGATCCAACGGTGGGCGTGGTGCCAGCCTGCATGCACCGTATCCACGTGGCACGCGGATACTCGCACCGATTAAGGCCATCCGCGGTGCATAGGGCCTCGCCACGGTTTACACGTGTCTTTTTTAATTAGTGTAATTCAAATGTTTTTTGAGTTTTTTTTTTTTATAATTTGTGATTTTTTCATATATCTTATTTTCTATTATAAAATATATGGAATTCCAAAATAACCCCATTTTTTTGTTTTATGATTTTCGACTTTGTCATTGTTTTCATATTCACTATGCTTTACCGAAAACATTATTGTAGCTGAATGTATTTGTGTACCATTAATTTGTTTTCTTGTTTGTAAAATTAGCCAGCTTTTGTTGTGTGTCTTCTAAAATTAAATATTTAAAAATGCGAACAAACAAAAACCAAACCTTTTTTATTTGATATTTGATTAAAATTTTCTTTTTTCTTATAAAAATCTGCATTGCCACCGGTGATATTGTTGTTTCTTAGAGTTATCATTTATTTATTTGCGATAAAAACAATACTTTTATTTGTATTTGATCTCCCTCCATATTGGTTGACTTAACAAAATGTACATTATCCACAATAATATTATTTTGGTTTGAAGTTTATATATATACAAGATAGTTCAGGAACGGGCGGAGCGGTCCTAGAAAACAAATATAAAAATAAAAAACAACACGAGAAGCTACATGAGGGTTTACATATATGGTTATGTGTCTCACTTCTTGCATCTGAGTCCACCAAGAGTGAGCAGAAAGGAGTAGCAAACAACCACATTGAGCTGGCCTCCTCAATTGCTTTCTTTGGTAATGCATCCGCCACTTTATTTGTCTCCTTGTAGGCATGCATTACATTTAGATGGATGCCCTCACCATCATGTAAACATCCGATCCAACAAGGGAGTATTTTTCAGCGAACATTCCTGAATCTGTTCCTTAGGGTCTCCACGGCAAGAGAGGGATTTGATTCAACCCCGAGCTCATTCCATCCATAGCAGACAACGTACTTATCTCAAATCTAGGAGAGGTAGGATGCATGAATTGAAACATGTGATTATAAAAGTTGTTTTTTAAGGAAATGATCAATTAAAAAGAATGAAAATCATTCATTACAAGAGAGCAAATCCATCGAAGAAAATCATAAAGTCAAACCTGAGTCTCACCATCAAAGCTTCGACCTTCCAAAAGATGAGCAATTGGGTTCCATTCTCTTTTGACAAAGGAAAAACGCAAGAGGAAAAGTGCTTCATCATAGCTCTGATCTTCAAAATTAATCAAAACGACGACAAACCTTCATTTTATTCCAAAATAGAATCAATAACAACCTGGCCCATCAGACTTGAGAATGACTTCCTTCCAACCCTATTCAAAAACAAACTCCAAGCTCAACAGAATAGCATGAGTCTCAGCAACCAAATGACTCTAATTAGTGACAAAAGATTTATGGAGAGCTGCATTAACATTAACTTCAAAAGTACCAAGCGTGTAACACCCTCAAATGATAAAAGGTTAAATGACTAAATGATATGACTCATGTCAACAAGGTGCACCTTCCTTTTCAGGAGGCTACATGATTAGAACTCCACAGTTAAGCATGCTTGGCTTGGAGTACTGATCAGAATGAGTGACCTTCTGGGAAGTTTCTCAAGATGTGTGTGAGTGAGGACAAAACATACTAGAAAAGACATGTGTTGGCTTGTGAGGACAATCATTAGTCAGATGACCCGTTCGGGCATGTGGGTGAGCCGCAGGGTGCGGACCACATGTTTGCAGGGCAACTGGTGCTACCTGGCGGGCCATGACCCAATGACCATGATAAAGCGGGTGTCTATGCTATCAACGAGGTAAAGTTGTTACATTTGGTATCAGAGGTGGTACCTAGCCTTAAGTGCGATGCACTGCCTGAGTTGAGATGTATACCCCACAACGAGGACGTTGTACTCTAGGGGGGGTGATTATAACACCCTCAAATGATAAAGGTTTAAATGACTAAATGATACAACTCATGTCAATAAGGTGTACCTTCCTTTTTAGGAGCCTATCTGATTAGAACTCCACAGTTAAACGTGCTTGGCTTGAAGTAGTGATCAGGATGAGTAATATTCTGGGAAGTTTCCCAAAGTGTGTGAGTGAGAACAAAACATACTGGAAATGACATGTGTTGGCATGTGTGGACAATCATTAGTCAAATAACCCATTCAGGTATGTGGGTGGGCCTCAGGGTGGGGACCACGTGTCTACAGGGCAACTTGTGCTCCCTGGCAAGTTAGGACCCGACGACCATGATAAGGCGGGGTGTCTGTGCTGTCAGCGGGGCCCAGTTGTTACAAAGCGTGAGGGTGGGGGGCATACTCATCCTGGGATCTCTCTCTACCATGCCTACAAACAAGTTTTGATTTCCAAGATGACAACCATTCAGATGCACTTACAACCCAAAAGTGCATTACTACAAAATATTCCTTTAACAGTGCTAAAATTGGCCTTTATCAGTACTAGAAAAGCAAAGATTACCGGAGTGTGATTAAAATACCTAGGCTTTTATTAGCACTAGAAAACTGCTGATAAAAGAGTTCTTTGTCGGTGCTTCTAAAAGCGCTGATAAAGGGTGACCTTATCAGTGCTTTTAAAAGCATTGATAAATGTGTCCTTTATCAGAGCTTTTAAAAACGCCGATAAAGGGACCCTTCATCAATGCTTTTAAAAGAGATAATAAAGGGGCATGTTGCAGCGTGCTATTAAAAAACCCCAGGTTTTTATTAGCACTAGAAAACTGCTGATAAAAGAGTTCATTGTCGACACTTCTAAAAGCGCTGATAAAGGGTGACCTTATCAGTGCTTTTAAAAGCATCGATTAAGGTGTCCTTTATCAGAGCTTTTAAAAACGCTGATAATGGGACCCTTCATCAATGCTTTTAAAAGAGCTAATAAAAGGGCAAGTTGCAGCGTGCTATTAAATTTATAGCACACTATAACACCAAAAACAACACAAAAAACAAGTGAAAATACAAATTTTAAATGAAATAAAATTTACAACACAAATACAAGAAAAAACATTATATTATAAACATACAAACATTAGTTTATACAATTATATGAGTAAGTACAAATTATCACAGATATTAAAAAACATCAACATTTCTTTGTTTTTGGCCATTGACCCCCACTCATGATATTACCGAAAAAACCACCCTAGCTCGAGAAAAAGAATGAACCTATATATGAAAACAATTCTTATGTTAGTAATACTACAAAGAAATAAATTAAATAGTAAGTGTTAATTTTAAACTAAACTTTGAGTCATACCAGGAATACTGTATATTAGATTGAGTTGCGGTTGATTCTTGCATGTCTCACCTTTTCTTGTTCTTCTTCAAGCATTATCTCTGTGAAAATTAACTAAATAAGTATAAGATAAAAATGATAAGGAAATTAATTAAGTAATAAAAGATATAATGATGAGAAAACAATCTAGGCTCATTTGCTCGGTTTTGATGATGTGATGCGCGTTTTAAACTAAAATGAAACTTATATATTGAAAACATGAACTTGGAGTCATACTGGTCACACCATGCGTCAGATTGAGATGCGGATGATTCCCACACATCTCAAATGACTTAGATATTGTTAACCTAAATTTTCAAAACAATACGAATATGTTTGATCGATTTTGATCATGTCACTTGTGTTTTTTACTAAAATGTCATTTTAAACTGGAAACACACACTTTGAGTCATAACAGTCACATCATGTGTCGATTTGATGTAAAACTGATTCCTACACATCAAAAATGTCTTATGAATCATTTTCCTAAATTATCAATATAACTAGTGTGCATTTTCTCAGTTTTTAGTGGGTGATTTTTTTTGAACTAAAATGTCAATTTTAAACTAATAATGGATACTTTAAGTCATACTAGACACATCGTGTATCAGATTGAGGTATGACTGATTCATACACATCATAAATGACTTATAGATCTTTTTCCTAAATTATCAAAACAATTGAAATAACTTTGTTCAATTTTGAGTATGTGAATGTTCATTTTTACTAAAATTAATGTCAAATTTAAATAAAAAGACACACTTGGAGTCATAATGGTCACACCGTGCAACAGATTGAGGTGTAGATGATTCATACAAATAAAAAATTACTTATGGATCATTGTCCTAAAGTATCAAAACAATCCAAATATGTTTTCTCAGTGTTGAGTATGTCACTTGTGTTTTTTACTAAAATGTTAATTGAATCTGGAAATACACACTTTGAGTCATACCGGTCACATCACATGTAAGTTTGAAATGTGAATGGTTCCTACACATCAAAAATTAATTATGAATTGTTTCCCTAAATTATCAAGATAATCCAAGCGTGTTTTCTCGATTTTTAGTTAGTGATGCTTTTTGAACTAAAATGTCAATTTTAAATTGACAATGGACACTTTGAGTCATATTGGGAACCTCATGTATCAGATTGATGTGCTGATGAAAGCTACACATAAAAAATTACTTATGGATCTTTTTCCTAAAGTTTCAAAATAATCTAAATGTGTTTGCTCAGTTTTGAGTATGTCAGTTGTCTTTTTTACTAAAACTAAGGTCAATTTTAAATAAAAATATGCACTTGGTGTCATACCGATCACACTATACATAGTATTGAGGTTCTACTAATTCTTACACATCAAAAATGAATTATGGATTGTTTTTCTAAAGTATAAAAACAATATGAATGTATTTTCTCAGTTTTGAGTACGCCACTTATATTTTTTACTAACATGTCATTTTAAAATGGGAACACACACTTTGAGTCATATCGGTCACATCATATGTTAGTATAATGTGAGACTGATTCCTACAAATCAAAAATGTCTTATGAATCATTTTCCTAAATTATCAAGGAAATTTGATAACATTTTCTCATTTTTTAGTGAGTCGCAATTTTTGAACAAAAATGTAAATTTTAAACTGATAACAGACACATTGAGTCATACTGGGAACATTGTTTATTGGATTGTGGTGTTACTAATTTTTAAACATCAAAAATAACTTATAGATCATTTTATTGAAGTATCAAAATAATCTTAATGTGTTTTATTGGTTTTGAGTATATCCGTTATCTTTTTTACTAAAATCAATGTCAATTTTAAATAAAAAAGACACACTTGGAGTCATACCAGTCACACCATGCATCAGATTGAGGTGATGCTGATTCTTATGCATTATAAATGACTTATGAATCTTTTTCTTAAAGTATAAAAACAATCTGAATGTTTTTAGTTAGTTTTGAGTATGTCACTTGTGTTTTTTACTAAAATGTTATTTTAAGCTAGAAACACGCTCTTTAAGTCATATTGATCACATTGTGTGTTGGTTTGACATGATACTGATTCCTAAACAAAAAAAATGACTTATAAATCTTTGTCTTAAATTATCAAGACAATCCGAGCATGTTTTCTCAGATTTCAGTGAGTGATGATTTTTGAACTAAAATGTCAATTTTAAACTGATAATAGACAATTTGTGTCATACAAGGCACATCATGTATCAGATTGAGTTGCGACTGATTTATAAACATAAAAAATGAATTATGGATCATTTTTCTAAAGTATCAAAACAATATTAATGCATTTTCTTAGTTTTGAGTATGTTAGTTGTCTTTTTTACTAAAATTAAAATTAATTTTAAATAAAAAAACACTTAGAGACATATTGGGTTGAGGTGAGGTTGATTTCTTCACGTCAAAAATTAATTAGGGATTATTTTACTAAATTTTCAAAACAATCATAGTATGTTTTCTCAGTTTTGAGTATGTCACTTGTGTTTTTTTTACTAAAATATCATTTTAAATAGGAAACACACACTTTGAGTCATACTAGTTACATCACATGTCTATTTAATATGAAACTTATTCATACACATCAAAAATGTCTTATGAATCATTTTCCTAAATTATAAAGATAATCCGAGCACATTTTCTTGGTTTTCAGTGAGTAAAACTTTTTGAACTAAGATGTCAATTTTAAACTGATAACGAACACTTTGAGTCATACTGGGAACATTGTGTGTTAGGACGTGGTGCGGTTGATTCCTACATGCCACATATAACTTATGAATCATTTTAATAAAGTATCAAAGCAATCTGAATGTGTTTTCTTGGTTTTGAGTATGTCAGTTGTTCTTTTTACTAAAATTAATGTCAATTTTAAATAAAGAGACACACTTGGAGTCATACTGGTGACACTATTCATCATATTGAGGTAATTTTGATTCCTACATGTCAAAAATGACCTATGGATAATTTTACTAAATTATCAAAACAATATGAAATCATTTTCTCAATTTTGAGTATTTCACTTGTGTTTTTTTACTAAAATTTTATTTTAAACTAGAAACAAGCACATTGAGTCATACCTGATACATCATGTGTCAGTTTGATGTGATAATGATTCCTACACATAAAAAATGAATTATTAATCATTGTTCTAAATTATCAAGATAATCCAAGAGTGTTTTCTTAGTTTATAGTAAATGAAACTTTTTGAACTAAAATATTAATTTTAAACTGATAACAAAAACTTTGATTCATACTGGGCATATAATGTATTAGATTGAGGTAAAATCAATTCTTACATATCAAAAATGACTTATGGATAATTTTTCTAAAGTATCATAACAATTCAAATGTGTTTTATCTATTTTGAGTATGTTAGTTGTCTTTTTTTCTAAAATTAATGTCAATTTTAAATAAAAAGTCACACATGGAGTCATAACAATCACATCGTGCATTATATTGAGGTGAGGACGATTCCTACACATCTCAAATGACTTATGTATTGTTTATATAAAGTATCAAAATAATATGAATTAATTTTCTTAGCTTTGAGTATGTCACTCGTGTTTTTTTACTAAAATGTCATTTTAAACTGAAAACACACACTTTGAGTCATACTAGTCTCATAGTATGTTTCTTTGACATGAGAGTGATTCCTAAATGTCAAAAATGACTTATAAATCATTTTTATAAATTATCAACCCAATCTGAGCATGTTTGATCAGTTTTTAGAGAGTGATACTTTTTGAACTAAAATGTCAATTTTAAACTGATAGCTGACACTTTGAGTCATACTGGTCATATCATGTATCAAATTAAGTTAAACCTGATTCCTACATGTCAAAAATGACTTATTTATTGTTTTAATAAATTATAAAAATAATCTAAATGAATCTGACCTATTTTGAGTATGTCACTATTCTTTTTTAATAAAATCAATGTCAATTTTAAATAAAAAGACACACTTGACATCATAGTACACACACCGCGCGCCATATTAAGGTGAGGATGATCCCTACACATCAAAAATTATTTATGGATAATTTTTATGAAGTATAAAAATAATCTGAATGTGTTTTCTTGATTTTGAGTATGTCACTTATGTGTTTTACTAAAATGTCATTTTAAACTAGAAACAAGCACTTTGAGTCATATCGATCACATTGTGTGTCGGTTTGATGTGATAATGATCCTACATATCAAAAATGAATTATGAATTTCTTCCCTAAATTATAAAGGCAACCCGAGTGCATTTTCTTGGTTTTTAGTGCGTGACACACGTTTTGAACTAAAATGTTAATTTTAAACTGATAATGGACACTTTGAGTCATACCGGGTACATCGTGTCTTGGTTTGAGGTGAGAATGATTTATACACATCAAAAATGACTTATGGATCATTGTAATAAAGCATAAAAACATTCCAAATGTATTTTATTGGTTTTAAGTATGCCGCTTTTTTTTTTACTAAAATGTCAACTTTAAATAAAAAGACACACTTTAAGTCATACCAGCTACACCATGCATCGAATTAAGGTGTGACTGATTACTACTCATCAAAAATTAATTATGTATTATTTTCCTAAAGTATAAAAAATAGTATAAATGAGTTTTATGAATCTTAATTTTCTGATGTGTGTTTTGAACTAAAATGTAAATTATAAACTAAAAAATATAGTTTGAGTCATACCGAGCACATTGTGTACCAGATTGAGGTGCGACCGAATGAGTATGTGAAATGTTTTTCTGCTTTAAACTATTTATAAAAATATAGAAAAGTGATAAAATGTTCCATTATGATGGAATATAAAACCTCATGTTTCCTTAAACAGTTCATGTTTCAGGAAGCATGTGGTTTCATCTTCCATTAGAAAGGAACATGTTCTTTCTTTTCTGGATTTTTGCAGATAGTTGAAAAAAATATGACTTCCCAAAAGATCTATGAAAAAAATAAATAATTATTAGATAAAAATGATAAGGAAATTTGATTTCAAATAGTAGATAAAATGATGAAAAAAATTATTAAATAATTAGCAGTAATTCACCTTTTCATGATGGTTGTATACATTCTTGACCCAATTCATTATTGTCATTATCTCAATTGCAGCCTCAAAGTCCAATCTTTCATGAGCATGAGCAGCTTCAAACAAACCACCCCAAATCGAGTAAAAGAATCCACCAGTATAATAAAACAATTCTTATGTTAGTAACACTATAAGAAAATAAATTTAATATAAATATTAAATAATGAATTACAAGTCCCATTGTTTTAAACTATGATTCTAAACTATAAAATTTTTGATTCACACACTGTGGATACATATGAGATATTTTAGAAGCTCAATACCATTAACATGATATATTTAACCACTTTACAATAACATAACATTCACATATTACACAAAATTACCATACAAACTTTTATCCTTTTGGGTTGGTGTAAAAATCATATATAAAAATTATCCTTCTTATTTGCTACAAAAAACTAGAACAACACATTATATATTCCTGGATTATACTAAAAATTAGTGTATCTTTTTATTTATGCCTAGAAAACATTAACCATTAGTTCAAACATATTAGCATTCATTGATTGAACAAAAATAAATATTTTCATTTGAGTTTTTATGGAAAATAATAAAGTTTATCTTTCCCCTTCACCATCATAGAGTAAAAACTCTATGATAAACCATTTAACTTATTCGATGGAAAAAACTTAAGTGTAAATCATTATGTATTTTCATAAGACACTAAAATCTATGAAAAATTATTTCCCCGCTTTGACAGAATTAAACATTAGTATAGCCCTTTATATATCCAAATGTCACTAAAATCTAGCACATCCATTAAGTCTTCCCAGATTTTACTATAGATTAGTATATAATTTTCAATATCCTAGGTGATGATAAACTCTAACATAACATCATCATTATTTATCCTTTTAAATGGGAACATCGATATTCTCAAGTATTTTTTTATTGAGAATGATGATGAGTTTATTAATGAGCTTGTGAGCATGGATCATTTTACACAATGAATGTGAACATGAATATTAGTGATGAGCCAATGGACACATTTTTAATGGTGATTCAGTGAACAAGTATCTATACACATAATAAGGATAGGTTAAACACCTCTAATCAGGTAATAATTATGAGATTCTATATGGTATAATGGTGCAATGATTTAATTTCACATCATGTGCATTCAAAAGAATCAGTTTTAGTCAATCCATTTCACTAATTTAAACTTGATGTACAACTTGAATGGATTTTACAAGAATTTGTGATATTATATCATGCATCTAATTATGATCGAATAGCCCAAATAATTCCACCACCCACTAAAGTGAAACCACTATATCGTTCTTTCTTCTACCATTCACCACTACCAATGATGTAACTCTAGAGAAATAATTAGCCTAATTTTATTCTAAAAATTATAATTAAATTAACTAAAACAAGTAGATAAAATTATGAGAAAATTAACTAAATAAGTATTAAGAATTCACCTCCTCATGATGCCTATATACATTCTAACACCACGTTTTCTTCTCATTTCTAAACAAATTGATTTCCTCCATTATACTTCTCTATGAAAAAAAGATAAAAAATAATATATAATCATTATGATACTAATGATTCATTCCCCAAATATATTTCTAAGGTCATATCCTGTACTAGATCACAAACATAGAAGGTAATCACCAAAATTTGTTGTCGATAAACATTCTAACACCATGTATGTTTCCCACTCATCTCTAAAAAAAATTACTTATTCTTTTGAGTAAGAAGGTTGTTATAAATCTTGGTAGTACTGAGAAAATATAGACAAAAAACGATTAAAAAATATTTTTAATGAAATTGAAATTACCTTTGGAAATTACATGTTCAGGGATGATAGTCTTTTCATAGTTTATAATATCTCTCATAAATTTTCAAACATAATATTCATAATATTTACCATCATCTTGCTCCAGACACTAGAGAAACATTGACCAAAATAAGTAAATTGTTTTGAAATATGTTTTGATAGTTAAATCATTTTATATATACCTTAATTTATTTCTATTTGATGAAATCCAGAGTTTTTTTATGTTCATTTGGAAACTTCATGCCATGATTTAGCCTATATTTAGTGACCGACCTATCATAACAAATTTTTTGTTAAAACACAGACTAAAATATATAATTCTATGTTTATCTATGAAATATTGATTATAGTGTATTAAAAATTCACAATACACATCATATGTGGTCATTTTTTTGGATATCCACGAATGGGTTCCAAAAAATAAATATTTTGGGTATCCAGATTGAGTGTGATCAGCATCCTATGGTTCATAAAAAACCAAATAAGTAATGAAAAAAATAAATAAAAAAATTTATGTGATTAGATTGTAGAGTTTTACCCCTACATTATAGGCATAAAAAATATTCTTTTATCAGTACTTGTTTTTCTGAAATGAATCATATAACTCATCTTTCTTCATATCAATTTATTCCTCCTCCAAAGAAGTTTTTTGCATAGAAATGATACATGGATTAATGAATCCAAATCATGCTTCACATGGTTTTCCCTTTATATAGTAGTAATATAAATTCCTATAGAAATTATGGATAGTTATTAACTTTAATGAACATATTAAATCACTATTTAGACATACATATTATGAAAATGTACCTTATGTATGTATTCAAAACTAAGACTCTCAGCCATTCAAACTTGAGAAAATCATTTATACTCTCAAGACCAACTACGTCTGTAACAAAAGTTCCAAATATTTCTTCTTCATATGAAATATAAGGCATATTTTCATCTTTAAAAATAGTCTCTACATGAAGTTGTAATGAAAATAAATGTTAATGTGGAACTGGAGGGGAGAAGGTACCCCCGAAAGGTCCTTTTGATTTCTTGGACGATTCACTAGATTGTCTTGATCCGACCATCTGTTTCCACATCGCTTTATCTATATGTAATACTATACCTCAATTCATAACTTTTTTCATCAATTGTTATAGGTTTTTTATAAGAAAGAATTTGTTAAAGAAATGTTCCATATATATTTATAAGATTATATGGATATGCTATGAAGTTCCATTAACATCATTGACCATTGTAATATCTGGATCATTAAGTGGAATAGGAAATTTAGTGGTCATCTCTTGATATACCTCAATCCCTACTCTCATGTTGTATTTTGGGAGTTCTTTATTGTGTAGCATGTATTTCGTTATATTATACATTATACCCCTTGTAACAAAGCAGTGCGTGGGTGATGACAAATATAAATCACATAAAAATTTAACCTATAGAATTTTAGTAACATAAAGTTATCAAAAGTTTCTAGATTCACATTTATTAGAAAAGAGTAATGAAAAAATTGATTACATCAGGTAAGGTATTCAGTTGAGGGGAACGACTAGCCTTAAACCTGGAGGGGTCATTTGGTTCTTTATGTGAAGATCTTTATTCTACCATTGGTTCACTTTGATCATTTCTCATATATTGGTATACCAAACCAAAATGGGAAATAATAGCATGAAAATCATCTATTTGTGCCCATAATACTTTTATTATCTTATATGTATCTTCTTGTGGTTTTATCTTATATAAATATTTTCAAGGATACACTCCAAAATCTACTCCTCTAACATGACCATATTGTTCTGGCCACTTCAAAGATACTGAAATTACCTTTTTCTTCTGGTACAATCATTTCAAATTCTTGTGCCTAAACTGTATAAAAAAATATGAACATAAATAGATATTTTTATGTAATACTATTATAAAGAACAATGAATTAATATTATGTCATACTTACACAAGTTTCTCATAATTATTTTATGTTTTCATCAACTATTTTACCCTCCTTATTTATGCTAGCCTCATTCCATAGCACATGACATGAGATGGAAGTGGCTTCAGATTTTGATTAATCAATTTTCATATAAAATAGGAACATATGTTGTTTCATATCACATAAAATTTTTATTGTTGATTTAAAATACATACCATTTTCTTCTATAGTGAATTTTACCCCATACTTGCTTTGTGATAGGAGTACATTAGTTTTGATGCACGTTCTTTATTTTTAGCACTATTTGACTATTTCATAAATTATTATTTTTTGAATCAAATTTGAGAAAATAAATAATTTTAAATAATATATTATCTATTATAATTCACTTAAAATGATTTCTCATCATGAATACTAATGAAATAATTCCATGTTTTCTACTTTATAATGTGTACATAACTAACTGGTGGGTAGGGACTTACTTTCCTCTCAACATCCCTAAGATATAACTTGGTAAGAAGAGTCCAGAAGCCTCTATGAGACTTTCTAGTGGCCATTAATACATATTTCTTATGGAAATATTCTAAATTAAATGAACTATTGAAGTAATAATAAAAATTAAACCAATATTTCATTAAATAATTACTTGGTACAATAGAGAAAGTATATTGTAACATTAACTTTATATCTTCCCAAAGGGTTTCCTTCTCTATAGGTTGGACGTGGTTCCATGAATCTATATCAATAGGAAAATTGAATCTCGTTTTAACCCCAACATAACTAATAAACATTGACTTATTGGGGTCAATAGTCTGACCGCGTTGATTCCATCCAACCACAAATTTTATACCCTTATTTATTACCTTGATAATTTTATTCAACGATGTGATGTTGTATCATTCTTATTTTTTTAATCAACATGATATTGATCCCCTAATAATTCTTTAGTTTCAGAAACAATAGTATGTTCTTACCTAGGATTTGTAACATCATCATGTGCCGAAGACATTGTGTACATGAGAAATCAAACATTTAATTTAGATTATGTTAATGCAGTAGAGATGGAAAAGAATAGTATATTAAAAAAACTTTAACCTTATAATTTAACTCTATTTTTAAAGGTTGAATGGATTATTCTTCTCTATAAATAATCCAAATTCTCTCTTTGTGGTCTACTCTAACATACAAGACATTATCTATATTGGGACCTCCATGAACTGATTGTGATCTCCCAATGAAAGGGTCATCCTTGACTGAATTTTCATCTAACCCTATAGTTGTTTTAGTCACCAGTAGGAAAATCAACCAATTCTGGTTTTTTGGATCTAAGACATAAAATACTTTCACTGCTTGTAATGCCATTATGAATGGATCATCCTTTTACACTTCCACACTGAAATTATCCTTCATGAATCCCATTTCATCAACTTTCACTACACTTCTATTGTCAATCCATTTGCAATAGAAAATTGTCACTTGAAATGTTGTATAATCCAACTCGTATATATGCTCGATAATGCCAAAATATGACATATTCACAAAAATTGGATTTCTATCCTCGGAACTGAATATGTGCATCTATTCCTTTATAAGCATAACTCCACTATTTTTCATCATACTGCAGTCATCGTGTTCTTTTGTATAGAATTTATAACCATTGATCACAAAACCAATGTAATATATAACATTTGAATTTGTTCCCCCATCTAGCCATAGAATTCATTCATGAATTGAATTCATATTTTCAAATAACTCCTTATAAATTTGATCTTGTAACTATCTTATAAACTATTGATTACGTGTATTTTATATCCATCCTCTAGATCTTGATGGATTCAAATATCTAATAATTTTTTTTTGGGATTTAACGTATGGATCAACATCTTAACTATTTTATAAAATTTAAAGGTATGCTTGGTCCCACTCTATGATGGTAATTGTAATCACATCTCTTCCAGAAATCCCTTTTACCATAAGGCATCCACTATGATGAGACTTTGGGAGACCGATGATATCAACACTTGATAGGTAATCAGTATATAATTCAACATCTTCTTTAACAATATACCATTCTTCAATACAACCATCTAGATGAATCAGATGCTTGGAATACCCTTTCAAAATCTCCACATACCATTCAATGAAGTACATCCATCTATAATGGGTAGGACTGCATAGTTGAAACTATCTAACCAAGTGAACCCTCATGTGGACTATTATATCAAATAATGATGGTGTAAAGAATACATCACTTAACATAATATGACTACAACATCCTTATTAATGATTTGAAACTTTATCCAGTCTATAAATTTACTTCATATGACTTTTAAAAATAATTAGATTCTGGTTTATGTATGTCTTATATTTTTAGGTTGAATGAAATGTTAAGAAATAGGCATAAAATCTTGCATCAAAACATGACATTCATGTGATTTTAGTCCATATAAAATCTAATTATTCATTGACATGGTATTGTTGATATTTTATTAAAACCCCTTTGAAACTTTTACACCACTAAGGAAAATGAAAATTGAAATTATTCATATTAGGATAGAGTATAAGATTTCAGAGGAAGAAAAGTCCTCCCTTTACCCTTCAATGGGGCCAACTCTTCCCTTATTTCTATTTCAATCATGTCCAACCTAGCCTTGATTCCATATTTTGTTTTTCTAGGAACATTTTGTAATGTTCCAATAACACTATCAAATATTTTTTTCTACATGCATGACATAAAGAAAAAGTCTAATGTACAAACAATTATAATACGGTAATTCAAAGAAAATTGATCTCATTTTACAACCTAATTTCATAAGGTTTTTTAAAAATGGTTTGTCGAAAATAGTGTTAATATCTTTTACTTTATCAAATAGTTGATCACCTGTTATTAGAGATGGTGTTTTACCTTGTTCAGTATTCCCATGGAATGCCATTGTCTAGGATCGATATTTATATCATCGAGGTAAAAATTTCCAATGTCCTAAAAAATAGTCTTTTAGAAATGATTCAACAAAATTGAGTGTGTGCATTCTTTACAAATTGGACAACCCAACACTCATTTAATGTTATATCCTAAAAAATTTATATAATAAGGAAAGTCATTTATCATCCCATACAACATGACCCACAATGTAAATTCTTCACTTCTATGAGAATCATACATTGTAACACCTGTATCCCACATAAATTTTAGATCTTTGATCAATGGATCCAAATAAACATCAATACCACTATCAGGTTTATTTATTCTAAATATAACCAGATATAATATAATGTATTTGAACTTCATGCATAACCATGTAAGAAAGTCATAATTTACTAACATGATGGGCCATGAACTGTGAGTAATAATCTACACACCAAAAGGATTTATTCCTTCAATAGATAATGCAAGATGAAAGTTTCTTAGATCATTTCCAAATTCAGGATACTCTTAATCAATTTTCTTTCACCGAGGAGAATCTACTAAATTTCATAGGTTCCCACATTTAATTATTTATCTACATGCCATTTCAATTGTCTCATGGTTTCCTAACATCCATATAGTCTTATGAATCATGGAATGATACGAAAGTACTATTGAGTCAATAAGGTTTTCCATATGACTTTTCCATTCCTTCATACTTAGGGGAGATTGTTAAGTAATTAATGTTTCCTTATGAATTTACCATTCCTTATTGTTTTGAAAATCACAAACACCTTATCTCAAGGAAAAACTCTTTTTACCCTATGTTTTACTTCTATAAGGAAAAATTTCCTTCCCCAGGGAAATTTATCCTTACCATGTTTTACTGTTCATATCATATTTTTTATAAGCGTAAAATTCAGTTTGAAACCAAAAACCTCAGAATCCTATAATTACCTAGATATGAAGAATTCTGTTTTAGGATTCGAATTCTCAGAATTCTGGTTACGAAGTCTTCTGAGTTCTGACTCCGAATTCTGATTACAAATTCTGGATACAAACTTTTCTGAGTTCTGACTCTGAATTCTGATTATGAATTCTGGATATGAACTCTTCTGAGTTCTGACTCCAAATTATGATTATGAATTCTGGATAGGAACTTTTCTGAGTTCTGACCCCGAATTTTGATTACAAATTCTAGATACAAACTCTCTTGAGTTCTGACTCCAAATTCCGAATATTGAATTCTAGTTAAGAACTTCTCTGAGTTTTGACTTCGAGTTCTATGAATACAGACTCTGAACTCTTATGAGTTCTAACTCCGAATTCTCATGAACTCTGACTCTGAACTTTGTAAGTTCTTGTTCCTAATTCTTGTGAATCCCGATTCCGAATTTCCTTGAAATTCAGACTCTGGAATTCTATATA
The DNA here is from genome assembly GCA_963277665.1 of Viscum album. Taxonomy (NCBI): domain Eukaryota; kingdom Viridiplantae; phylum Streptophyta; class Magnoliopsida; order Santalales; family Viscaceae; genus Viscum; species Viscum album. The sequence goes on from OY728145.1 coordinate 1,901,120,504, forward strand.
ATTCAGGTTCTGAATTCTTAGAAAAAAATCCGAATATCCTTGTATTATAGACTCTGAATTCAATTTTGGTTAGACTCCGAACTTTCATTTTCTTACATTCGGAATATTGGATTTTAGTTATGTAACCATATTTTTTCTTACACTTGTTCTGTTATAAAACGATGTCCTTATTTTAGTTACTAACTAACTGTTGTTTGAGTGACACGTGTACAGGTCCCTCTGAAATTCAAGGGAAAATATGACCGTTGGAAGAGGGAGCTAACCGTTGAAGCTGTGCCTATAAATAGGATCTCATTTGAAAGAATCTCAACACTGTTCTATGACTCTAGAGATTACATGCTGTTGAAGTGATTTCTAGAGAGAGACTCTCATTTCTTAGTGCGTACTGAACTTCTGGTTCAGATTTTCTTTGTGCGACTCCGATTATTGCTGTGTACAATCGAGGGCTTCTGGGTATAGGAAGACAGAGGTTCCGACTACCTTGAAGTTGAGGGATTACGAGGATAGCAAGACAGAATCCAATTTTCATATCGAGAACTTACCCTAGTGTGGGTAAGACAAACTTTCTTGAAAGTATAAATCAAGGGACCTTTATCCAAGGTTGTTGGATACTCTTCTCTTTGGGTTAAAATATTTACTACTTATTACTTGTTTTGTTACAAGTTTTTTCACTGTATGTGTATTGTTGAGGAAAGTATAACTATCTTATACTTCCTTATACTTGTACTCTGATTTAGTTAGATTCTATATGCTTTAAGGTAGAATCTTTGTTGTTTTAAACTTTCATTAAGTTTCTTTTCTGGAATCACTTTTCCAGAATTTCATTCCCGGAATTATATTTCCTGAATCAAGAAAGTGTGTATAACTTAGAGGTTTTTTAAATTACCTTGTTTAACCTTGTTAAACATAACCATCTTTAAAAGTTATAAAGGAATTTTTTAAAGTATACAATTCACCCCCCTCTTGAATTTTAAGCATCATTAGATAGTTTACTCAGTATCTCTTTTATTTTGATCCTATATTTGGTATTATAGAGTATATCATACTCACATACCATCTCAACAATTGGTATCAGAGTAGGTGACCTTGAATCCTGAACCAATCTAACAATTGGCTTCATAATTTTGGTTCAATCTAAATTAATCTCACGATTAGATTTAGAAGAGAATTCATATCATTATTTTCTGGAATCATTTTTTCGGATTCATAAAGTTCAGGTTCATTTGTCTTAGAGATAAATCTTGTTCTATATTTTCCTTGCTTAGGAATATTTTCCTTGTTTATAAACTTTTTATATTAACATGTTTTGTGTGGAAAGAAATTTTTCTTAAAGATGGTAGGAATCAATATTGGTTCAATAGAAAATATCAATCAAACTAGACCACCTATATTTGATGGAAATGATTACGAATATTGGAGAGATCGCATGAAGACTTTCATTATCAATACTGGTGTTGATAATTTTGTTATACTTACTGGAGGATATAAAATCCCTGACAAAGAAGTTAGTACCTTCAACAATCAAGAAAAACATGAATATCAACTGAATTATAAGGTACACAATACTTTTCTTTACCCCATGACTAGAAATATATATAGCCAAATTTCATCTTATGAAGCAGAAAATTGTATTTGGAAGAAACTTGAAGTTACTCACTTTGGAACTTCCAAATTTATTGAAACTATAAGATCCATGCTCAGATCTGAATACCATATCTTTAACTTTCCCTATGGAGAACCCATATGTAAGATACAACAAAGATTCATGACTATTGTGAATAGTTTACAATCCATGGGTGAGAAAATATTAGATGATGAAGCTCTTGTTGATTAAATCATTGACATCATGCCCAATGAGTGGGAATCCAAGACGACTGATATAGATGAGAACAAAATGGTTACTCATATTTCCTTAGATGAATTATTTGGAACTCTTCTTCAATATGAGACCAGAATGAAGAGAGATGATGATAATGTAAAGAAGAAGAATGGGAATGGAAGTGTTGATTTTACTACAACTTCTAATCATATTAAAGCTAAGACTCCTAATATAGTTACTAGATCAAAATCTAATAAGGTTGTTATTCAATCCGAATCTAGTGGAAGTGAATCCTTAGAGAATGAATTAGCCAATCTTGCTTGAAGGATGAACACGATATCTGGACAGAGGAACTTTCAATCCAAATTCAAGAAGAAAGAAAATAAAGATAAGAAAGATTTAGAAGTTACATGTTATGAATGCAAGAGAACTGGATGCATAAGATCTGATTGTCCTATGCTCAAGAGAAAAGAAAGAAAGGAAAGGCATTCAGAGATAAATAGAAAGAAGTATTACAAGGATAAATCTAAGAAAGTCCTGAAATCTAATGACACCTGGAGTGCCAGTGGTGGTGACTCTTTAGATGAATCTTTAGATTATGAATCTTATGGACAGAAGAATCTTGGTCTAATAGCCAGACTACCTATTGAAAATCATTGTTTAATGGATAAGGTGCATAATGCTGAATAATTGACCAATGTTTCTTTAAATGAAAATTATAGTAATGATAAATATTATAACTCTTCGGATGAAGAATATTCTTCTGATGAAGATAATATTTTACCTTCCTATGAAGTAGTTTCTAGGTTTGACAAACTCTTTGAGATTGAGAACTCAAAACTCATGAAACAACTTGATAAGGAAAAATCTAGGAATAATATTCTGTCACGAACCGAATCAATCGCCACAAAAAATGGCACCAAACCCAGCCCATGACATGGCTCGAAGGGAATTCCCGATCCCCACAGGCTAGCACAAGTGCCCAGGTATCATAAAATGAAAATTGGGAACGATTTACCCGAGTTTATAAACATAAAACAACAAAAGAATCCAATGAAACAAATATGGATTTTTCAAACCAAACAATCTTTTACAAAAATTCAGAACTGAATTACATAGCTTAAAACAACTCAAAAGGTCTATAACAAAGGTAAAAAACCAAATAAGGACAGCCCAAGAACCCTCATGGCAAGGGGTACCGCCCTCAAGCCACCTCCACAAGACTTCACCACCAAGGACCTGCTAGAAACCCGAACCACTGGAACAAAAAACTGTACCCAACCCGCGACAACAAAAATAACCAAGTCTACTTACACCCAAGGGTGTAAGTAGGGTGTGATCCAATTCTCAGTAGGATAACACCACTAAGATATTCCATGTGATAAACATTTAAAGACGAAAAGCATGCAAGTTTTCAAAAACATGAAAAGCCAGTTACAATTTCTAAAAGATGCAACTTTGAATAAAAACAGTTTTCAAGTGGGCTATCATTAAGAATAAAAACTTTTAAAAATAATGTCAACACTACTAAATTTTCCATCCAACTATACCATATGCCGACGGTAAGTACAAAGTAAATAACGAGCACAAGAAATAGGAAATAACCCATAGGCACTAGCTCGCTGTGGGTCCCAGGTACCTCGTATCTCGGTGAGAGTAACCATCACAAATTTCCATTCTCGTGCATGAGCCACTAGTAGGGAACATACCCATAACCTATTGGTCCCCAATAATCATCATCATAGTTTAGTTAGAGTTGTAAGTGTCAATCTTTCTAAGTGAAACTGAGGCCAAACCCCACGGATTCACTAGCATACTAGTACACGTCCACCCACCTAGATACCCAGGTTTTCCCCTTGTGCTCAAACAAGTTCAACAAGTCAATAAATATACATTGAACATAAAAAATATCATTTTCACATCACAAATTCACCAAACAACCCATATGTACACCACACAATTCACAAAAATCCATTTTTCATTCAAAATGATTTTGAAATCCGAATCACACCAAAATAGCCCACAACACATTTCACATTTCTTCAACACTTCCACAAAACCATTAAACAATTTTGAAAAACAATTATAAGATATTTAAGCTCATATAACAACCCAAACACATGGAAAATAACACTTCTTTCATAATCAAAAATTCAATTTTTCATATCACACTCACACAAAACACTCCACATCACTTTCACATCACTTTCACTCCTAAATATCTCCTTCAAACAATTTAATAAAATATTTACAAGATGATAAATATCACATAACAACCTTTTCACAAATGAAATGGAACTTTTAAAAATATACTCCTACCAAAACAGTTTGCTGATATAGTTTCACATATTACACAACCCAATAAACCATTCAAAACTTTCATAAAACAATTATAAATTGTATACCCAAACTTTGCACATAAAATCCATTTCAAAAACCTCTTTTTAAGCCAAAAGCACACCAAGACCCTACCAAAACAGAATTGGCAGCCCAATCAACATGTAATAATCCACTTTCAAATATTATATAATCACCTTGAATAATATCACAAAAGATACCCATGAGAACACACAAATCCATAAAACACTTTCAAGGAGTATAACAAGGTTATACAAATAAAACAATTCAAATAAACCCCCTTTTTAGGCCCACATGGAACTATATAATTACCCAACCATAATTGGCAGCCCATTTAAACAACTAATAAATCACTTCCACATTTTACAAAACTACCACAAGAGATAACACATGAAATACATTTGAAAAATACACACTTCAAGCAAAAATGTAACTTTAAAAACAAATGCTTTACTAGTGATACCAAAAATGGTTTTCTCATAATTCACAATACATAAGGAACATGTAAAATTATTTAATCAAGCAAACTAACTCATCATTAAATGTTTACCCACGGAATCACCTACCTTTTAAGTTGAAACACTCAAAACATGGTGTGAAACATAAACCGCAACACCGCCGCACCTCGAGGAATTGAAATCCAACCTAAAACCAGAAGCATTCACCCAAAAGACAATAAATAAAACCCTAGGTTTGAACCCTAAATTCTGGACATTAGAAACCTTATGGATAAGGTGTGAAACCCTAATCACATTGAATGTAACCCTAAGCAAATTGAAAGAAGAATGAAGAAGACCAACTTACTTGAGGGATCTTGTAGAAATCGCCTCACATAAACCAGTATCTGAATTTTAAAACAGCAAAACATTTAAGGGATGTTCGAAAAAGGATAAGGGGACCCTTTAGGAATTTGAATGGGGAAAAAAGAGTGATAATTGAAGGATTTATGAAGGAAACAATTTACCTTTATAAATCTGCCCAAAATGTGAGTTCTTCAAAAGTTTTGACATAAAACGCGATGCAAATGAGCTGCAAAGAGGGTGGGAGGATATTGGACGCGTGACTGGGTTCAAGGGTCGTGTTTGGGGCTTCGAATCACTAAAAATTCCTTAATATTGGATAAGTTATTAATTAAACAAATTTTATTTTTAAAAATTGAATTGGGATTTCAGGCAGGCCCAATCCCTTAAATAAAAACCCATATACAGCTTGTTTATGGTTTTCTAAAGGCTCTGAACTATAATGGTGGTGTTTCTATGTCAGGGTAGACCATTTAGGAACTTTAATGGGTGAAAAATATTTAAAAATGGAAAATTTATAGAAGAATCAAAATTTATTTTTAAATCTGGAATTGGGCTCACGGTTTGGCCCAATTCATGAAAACTCACCCATTCCACCATAGAAACTTGAGAAACCCAAAAAACAAAGCATAAATGAAAATTTAATGAAATTTAACTTTAAAATAAGTCATTTATGTGACAATTCTCTCCACCATGAAAACTTTCCTCCCCAGAAACTCACATCAAGGACAAAGAAACAACCAAATCCAACTAAGAATCCAAGAGGTACTCCTTTGCCAGGTTTCACCCCCAAAGGCCAAAACACCTCCATTGATCAATTAAGGATTACTCTCACAACCAAAACATATACAACTTTCCTGAAATGATCAATCACATTCATACATTATCCCAAAATAAAACTCCTCAAACACTATCCAAATAACACTCAAGCAATTCATCCAAACGAACAATAACATTGAACAAGGATACACTTACCTTACTTTAACTAATCCATTGGGCGCTCTCTAGTCCCAAAGTTTACCCAAGAAAGATGTTGGTAGCTAGATAGCTCCGAACAAGACTATCTACACCAACCCAAGACCAGGGATAAATGTAAGTTACTGGTACGAGGGGACACAAATACGCTCCCCACCATAAGAGACAACCAATATTTTTTTTCTGAGACAAAAACAGGACACTAAAAGGGGGAGGCCTGAACGGACTCCCTGGTACATAGGGTAGACTTCCATTCAAAATTTCTGAAGGAACATACATTAAAATCATAGTGGTTCTCCCCACCATAAGAACCAACCATCTTAACCGACTAGCATGTGCTGGCACAAAAACCCAAAAATTTCAAGATTTGGGAAGGTCGTACGGTTAGTCCGCACAATTTGTGAAACCATGAACTAACTATGCAAATCAATATTCCTGCATGACTTCTAGGCACACAGTCTCTCTTAATCATTCACAAACCATGTGCTCAGCCTGTCTAGCCAAATTTCCATCCATTCTCCAAATACTCAATGGAAACCAAAGGGGGAGGTAATGACATTGGGTGATGTCATGGGTATAAGGCCCTCCACCTATTTCCACCAAACGTGAAAAATAGAATAAAGATAATGAAACCATAGGTTTAAACACTTCATATCTTTCACACCAAGGATATGAAATTGTACAGGGGTTTAAATGACCCAGGGATTTCCCCTAACTACGAGCTAGCTTCTCTCCGAGACCTATGGCTGGAGCTCAAATGATCGAAGCATCTTCGGCCTCGCAGTTAGTCCTTGGAAACCCCTTGGATGAGAATTATTCTTTCAGTGCTACCAAAAACTACACTGCAATCCTCGATATGATTTCCAATACATAACACATTCCAAACTCACTTTACACTAACCCAATATTTCAATGAAACAAGGGCTTAGAATATGAACAAAAATCACACCTTGTTTCTTCGGGTAAGAAACAATAGAAGTAAATAACACCTATACTCACCTTCTAAAAAAATGGATGATTTTGAAGTTTTTACAAGGGATACATTCTCCCGACATAATAGAGACTCTCAAAGTATTGCATGAATTTCACCTTTAGGGTCAATCGAGCACATGACATCACAAGGAGTCACCAAACATGACCATTACGACAAATATAAGCAATTAATGGAAAGAGACTTTATACTACATCCCCAAACAATACACAATTCTAGAACGTGGCCACAATATCCCCTTGTGACTAGATTTCCCACACTGGTAGTTTATTGTGAAATTCTTCTTTGAAGAGACTACGATGGACTGAGAGGACCTCTTAGACACCATCCAGATACTCATCCATGCTAACAACCCCAAACCACTTCCACCTTAGGAAAATCTGAAAACTTAAGAAGCTATGGTCTCTTGAAACCTTCCATGATCACTCTCCCACTTCAAGAGGATACAAAAACCCAGGAAAGGAAAGGGTGTAGACTCAATCTTAAAAGCTCAAGAAAAAGATTCCTTATATTGATCAACTGGAGGGTCTTCAAACTGCGAAACAATCTGGGTTTCACTTCAGTTGTGAAATAACCCTTAATGGGGCGTACCTTATCCAAAGATTTAACCTAAGGACCCAAACAAGATGGTCCATTGGTCAAGAAAAAAAAACCATAAACCAGATCCAAACACATGAAGGTAACCACCATAAAGGTGTCCCGAAACATATCTTAGAGGAGACTACTAACTGGTCCTTCTACCCATCTTACCGACCAAACATAAACCCAAAGCATAGTTCAAATAGGAGGGGTTATTGGACTAAAAAAACATCCCACAAAAACAACATTTTCAAAAACCCATAATACAAACCATCCCAAACTATTAATCAAGACATCATATTTTTCTTTAAAACCATTTCTTTGAAAACAAACGGTTCAGCGGTTAACGTATCCACCAATGGTACCCCATGGGCCTCACACATGCATGTTTTTGTGCCACACCAGACCCCCTCGTCATATCCGCCCCGACACTCATCTAGTCGTGCCATCAACCATCCATCATCCCATATAACCCCATGCATGTGGTCCCTAATGGAAATACCAAAGGTTAAAACAAAAATTCTTTCCACTTTTCAAAACCAAAACGGTCAACCAACACATCCTTTTTTTCCTATAACTGCTAACCACGAGATCAAAATCCCAACTCACATCTTACAAAAATTTTCAGAAAGTCACAAACATTTAGAAAATAACTCACTTTCAAGATATTCACATCAATTTCAAAACATCTCATCCCATTAAAACACACTCTGATTGTTTAGAAAACTCTATTGGAAACACTTTTCAAAACCAACTTCAATATAGTTCCTGCTTTCAAAGAGGTGTCAGCGCACCATTTTACATTTCAAAACAATGCTGAAAATTTAGTTCCGCCATTTCATAAACCAAAACATTCCCTCTTTATTTGAAAATCATTTCACAAAAACTTTACACTTCTTAAAACCAAAGTGCTAAGATTTCAAAACCTTAGCACAAAACAGTGCGAGAGGAAACTAGTTTCAGTGGGTGACTTGGAAATATGGTTCACGGCCATATTATAATCACTTCACTGTCACAGAGAGTGTTCTAGGGAATATCCTTGGCTCCACATGGCTTGCTAGGCCCTACAAGCTCACTAGGACCATTAAACCCACTCTCTTTTCATTTCCCTTAATCATCATCGAACCAAGAAAACCGAAGGACTTAGATAAATCCCGACTTCTCTTGGAAAATTGAATCCCATTATGAGGTGTGGTGATCAGGCACACTACCCATAACTAGAATTCCATGTCCCAATAATCCTAACTCCAGACTATCCTGACTCTTCCCCAAATAACATGACCCAAAGAGTTAACCTAAACCTCCTCTGATACCATTTTGTCACGAACCGAATCGATCGCCACAAAAAATGGCACCAAACCCAGCCCATGAAAAGGCCCGAAGGGCGTTTCCGATCCCCACAGGCTGGCACAAGTGTACGCGTATCATAAAATTAAAATTGGGAACGATTTACCCGAGTTTATAAACATAAAACAAAAAAAGAATCCAATGAAACAAATCTGGATTTTTCAAACCAAACAATCTTTTACAAAAATTCAGAACTGAATTACATAGCTTAAAACAACTCAAAAGGTGTATACCAAAGGTACAAAACCAAATAAGGACAGCCCAAGAACCCTCATGGCAAGGGGAACCACCCTCAAGCCACCTCCACAAGACTTCACCACCAAGGACCTGCTTGAAACCCGAACCACTGGAACAAAAAACTGTACCCAACCTGCGACGACAAAAATAACCAAGTCTACTTACACCCAAGGGTGTAAGAAGGGTGTGATCCAATGCCCATTAGGATACCACCACTAAGATATTCCATTTGATAAACATTTAAAGATGAAAAGCATGAAAGTTTTCAAAAACATGAAAAGCTAGTTACAATTTCTAAAAGATGAAACTTTGAATAAAAACAGTTTTCAAGTGGGCTATCATTAAGAAACAACACTTTTAAAAATAATGTCAACACTACTGAATTTTTCATCCAACTATACCGTATGCCGACGGTAAGTACAAAGTAAATAATGAGCACAAGAAATATGAAATAACCCCTAGGCACTAGCTAGCTGTGGGTCCCAGGTACCTCGTATCTCGGTGAGAGTAACCATCACAAATTTCCATTCTCGTGCACGAGCCACTAGTAGGGAACATACCCATAACCTAGTGGTCCCCAATAATCATCATCATAGTTTAGTTAGAGTTGTAAGCATCAATCTTTCTAAGTGAAACTGAGGCCAAACCCCACGGATTCACTAGCATACTAGTAAACGTCCACCCACCTAGATACCCAGGTTTTCCCCTTGTGCTCAAACAAGTTCAACAAGTCAAGAAATATACATTGAACATGAAAATATCATTTCCACATCACAAATTCACCAAACAGACCATATTTATACCACACAAGTCACAAAAATTCATTTTTCATTCAAAATGATTTTGAAATTCGAATCACACCAAAATAGCCCACAACACATTTCACATTTCTTCAACACTTCCACAAAACCATTAAACAATTTTATAAAACAATTATAAGATATTTAAACTCATATAACAACCCACACACATGGAAAATAACACTTCTTTCATAATCAAAAATTCAATTTTTCACATCACACTCACACAAAACACTCCACATCACTTTGACATCACTTTCACTCCTCAATATCTCCTTCAAACAATTTAATAAAATATTTCCAAGATGATACATATCACATAACAACCTTTTCAAAAATGAAATGGACATTTTAAAAATATACTCCTACCAAAAGAGTTTTCTGATATAGTTTCACCTATTACACAACCCAATAAACCATTCAAAAGTTTCATAAAACAATTATAAAGAGTATACCCAAACTTCGCACATAAAATCCATTTCAAAAACCTCTTTTTAAGCCAAAAGCACACCAAGACCCTACCAAAACAGAATTGGCATCCCAATAAACATGTAATAATCCACTTTCAAATGTTATATAATCACCTTGAATAATATCACAAAAGATACCCATGAGAACACACAAATCCATAAAACACTTTCAAGGAGTATAACAAGGTTATACAAATAAAACAATTCAAATACACCACCTTTTTAGGCCCACATGGAACTATATCATTACCAAAACATAATTGGATGCCCCTTTAAACAACTAATAAATCACTTCCACATTTTACAAAACTACCACAAGAGATAACACATGAAATACATTTGAAAAATACACACTTCAAGCAAAAATGTAACTTTAAAAACAAATGCTTTACTAGTGCTAACAAAAATGGTTTTCTCATAATTCACATCACATTAGGAACATGCAAAATTATTTAATCAAGCAAACTAACTCATCATTAAATGTTTACCCAAGGAATCACCTACCTTTTAAGTCGAAACACTCAAAACATGGTGTGAAACATAAACCGCACCACCGCCGCACCTCGAGGAATTGAAATCCAACCTAAAACTAGAATCATTCACCCAAAAGACAATAAATAAAACCCTATGTTTGAACCCTAACTTCTAGACATTAGGAACCTTATGGATAAGGTGTGAAACCCTAATCACATTGAATGTAACCCTAAGAAAATTGAAAGAAGAATGAAGAAGACCAACTTACTTGAGGAATCTTGTAGAAATCGCCTCACATACACCAGTAGATGAATTTAAAAACAGACAAACATTTAAGGGATGTTCGAAAAAGGATAAGGGGACCATGTAGGAATTTGAATGGGGAAAAAAGAGTTAGAATTGAAGGATTTATTAAGGAAACAAATTACCTTTATAAATCTGCCCGAAATGTGAGTTCTTCAAATGTTTCAACATAACACGTGATGCAAATGAGTTGCAAAGAGGGTAGGAGGATATTGGACGCGCGGCTGGGTTCAAGGGGCGTGTTTGGGGCTTGGAATCACCTAAAAATACTTAATATTGGATAAGTTATTAATTAAACAAATTTTATTTTTAAAACTGAAATTGGGATTTTGGGCAGGCCCAATCTCTTAAATAAAAACCCATATACAACTTGTTTATGGTTTTCTAAAGGCTCCGAACTACAATGGTGGTGTTTCTATGTCAGGGGAGACCATTTAGGAACTTGAATGAGTGAAAAATATTTAAAAATGAAAAAGTTATAGAAGAATCAAAATTTATTTTTAAATATGGAATTTGGCTCACGGTTTGGCCCAATTCATGAAAACTCACCCATTCCACCATAAAAACTTGAGAAACCCAAAAAACAAAGCATAAATGAAAATTTAATGAAATTTAACCGTAAAATAAGTCATGTATGTGACATATTCTTACTAAGGAAATATAATATCTTTCTAAAGATCTTGATAAGAAAAATGTTTATTTTAAAACTATTTCAAAAAATCTTGAGGAAGTAAATTCTGAGAAGAATAAACTTTCTAGAGATGTAGAAAAAGTAATTTCTAAGAAAAATGTTTTCGAGCCTAACTATAATTCAAAAATAAATGTTTTATAAGACAAGAATTTGGTTATCAAACTGAAATCTGAAATATTTTCCTTGAGGAAGTGTTTGTCAAACTTTACCTTAGATAAAGAAAATTTTGATAAAATTTATTCTCAAATCCGACCTCTAAGGAATAGTTCTAGTTTTAGTTATATTAGTTCTAAACCAATTTTTAGTAACAATTACTTTGTTCCTCAAAGTGCTCCATTCTGAACCAAGTGTCAGTGTAGTGGACACTGGGCAAAAAATTGTTCCTTAAAAAAAACCTAGTCTTTAGGATTTCATAAAGACTATTTTTATAAAAAGACGTGGGTGCCTAAAATTTTTCTTTCTGAGATTTTCGGATCCAAGAAAGTTTAGATTCCTAAAACCTAAATTTTTCTTATTTTCAGGACAATAGAGAAGGTACCAATAGCAATACTTGGTACATGGATAGTAGATGTTCCCGACATATTACTGGTAACAAAAACTATTTTGAAAAAATTATCAAGATGAAAGGAGGAAAAGTAACTTTCAGAGATAATGCTCAGGGAGAAATTATTGGTATAGGTAACATTGTTATTCTTGGAAACACTTTGATTTCAAATGTTTTATTCGTTAAGGGTCTTAAGCACAACCTCATTAGCATAATCCAATTATGTGATTAAGGTTACCTTGTGAATTTTATGAATGAAAAGTTCCTAGTACACAAGTCTAAGGAAGTGTTTATTCTTTCTTCCCATAGGCAAGATAATGTTTACACACTAAACTTAGAAGACCTTAGGATCCAAGATCTACCTTGACTTAGTGCAATGGAAGATCATTATTGGTTATGGAATATAAGGTTAGGACACTTTAACCTTAAGAACTTATTCAAACTTTCTAAGAAAATATTAGTTAAGGATCTATCGGATCTTAGATTTGATTCTTCAAAAGTTTTTGACCCTTTTCAATATGAAAAGAAACATAAATCAAGTTTTAAATCAGCCGGTGAAGTCTCAACTACTGATGCATTATAGTTAGTGCATATGGATCTCTTTGGTCCTACACAAACTAGAAGCATTGGGGGAAAGTATTATGTATTTGTCCGGGTTGATGATTACACTAGATTTAGATGGGTCTATTTTCTAGCAAAGAAGTCTGAAGATTTTTATTATTTCAAAAGTTTTAGAGTCCAAGTTAAAAATGAGAAAAACCTTCCATTGAAAAGTATTCATAGTGATCATGGTGGAGAATTTCAAAATTATGATTTTGAAACTTTTTGTAGTAGAAAAGGCATTAGTCATAACTTCTAAGCACCCAAAACACCTCAACAAAATGGTGTTGTTGAAAGAAGAAATAGAATTCTTCAAGAGATAACAAGAACCATGTTGAGTGAATATTCTATAGCCAAATTTTTTTGGGCTGAAGCTGTAAGTACTGCTTGTTATACTATAAATCGAGTTTTGATTAGATATTTTCTTAATAAAGCTCCTTATGAGTTATGGAATGGTAGAAAACCTATACTTTCCTACTTTAAGGTTTTTGGTTGAAAGGTATTCATTATGAATACTAAAGATAATCTACATAAATTCACTCCAAAATCTGATGAAGGAATTTTCTTAGGCTACTCCATAACTTCTAAGGTTTATAGAGTTTTCAATAAAAACACTTGTACTGTTGAAGGTACAGTACATGTCAAATTTGAGGAAATTGATCCTTTTGTTTTTATACAACCCCAACCTACATCCTCAAATGTGTTTTCAAAAACTGACCATCAACCTTTGATAGAAGATCCTTCTGATAAGGAAAATTTCCAAGAAGATATTTCTGAAACATTTACCCCATAAAATTTTCTACCCTATATTGATGAACAGGTTTTACAAAACCCAAATCAGTTGTTTCTAAAAAATCATCCTAGTGATAGAATCATTGGTGATGTGAATCAACCTGTAAGGACTAGAAGTTCTTTAAGAAATGAAGTAGAATATCTAGCATTCCTTTCCCAATTAGAATCAAAAAGCACTGATGAAGCTTTAGGTGACGATGATTGGATTAAATCCATGCAAGATGAACTAAATGAATTCGAAAGGAATAAAGTCTGGACCTTGGTTGAAAGACCTAAGGAAACTTCTGTTATTGGAGTAAAATGGGTCTTCGGAAATAAGTGTGATGAAAATGGAATCATTGTAAGAAATAAAGCTATATTATTTTCTAAAGTCTATAATCAACAAGAAGGAATAAACTATGAAGAAACCTATGCTCCAGTAGATAGACTTGAAACTATTTGTATTTTACTTGTCTTTGCAGCATTCTTCAATTTCAAAATTTTTCAAATGGATGTGAAATGTGAATTTTTAATGGTTATGTTCAAGAGTAAGTTTTTGTTGAACAACCTCCTGGATTTGAAGATACAAAACATCCTAATCATGTTTTTAGACTTACTAAAGCTTTGTATGGACTTAAACAAGAACCTAGATCTTTTTATGATAGACTTAGAATATTTTTGCTTCAAAATAATTGTGTTAAGGGAAATGCAGATCCAACCCTTTTTATAAATAAATATAAGAATTTTTTTTTGATTGTTCAAATTTATGTTGATGACATTATATTTGGTTCAACTCAGCAGTCTTTAACCAATTCCTTTGCGGATCTAATGAAATCTGAGTTTGAAATGAGTATGATGGGTGAGTTAACTTTTTTCCTTGGTTTTCAAATCTCTCAAAAACCAGAAAGAATCTATATATCTCAACATTATTATATTAAAGATATTCTTAAAAATTATGGATATGAAAACACTAAAAGTATAAGTACTCCCATCAGTACCTCAAACACACTTGATCTTGATGAAGTTGGGAAACCAGTAGATCAAACATCTTTTAGAGGTATGATAGGAAGTCTACTTTACTTGACAGCTAGCCATCCAGACTTAATGGTTTCAGTATGTTTATGTGCAAGATAATAATCCAATTATAAGGAATCTCATTTAAAGGAAGTGAAAAGAATTTTTCGCTACCTAAAGGGAACCATGGATTTATGACTCTTTTATACCTCTGGAAATGATTTTGTTTTAAAATGATTTTTGGATGGTGACTTTGGGGGATGTAGAATGGATAAAAAGAGTACATACGGAACTTTTCATTTCTTAGAAGATTCATTAGTTTCTTGTTCATGCAAGAAGCTACACTCAGTAGCACTTTCCACCGCTGAAGCTGAATATGTAGTAGCTGGAAGTTGTTGTGCTCAAGTGTTGTGGATGCAACACACACTCACAGACTATGGTATGAGTTTTACCAAAACACAAATTTTGTGTGATAATACAAGTGACATTTCCCTTAGTAAAAACCCTACACATCACTCTCGTTAAAAGAACATAGACATTAGGCATCACTTTCTTAGGGATCACACATAAAAAGGAGATATCATTCTTCAATTTATCGGAACACAAGATCAACTTGCTGATATTTTCACAAAATCTTTACCCTCCGATAGATTTGAATACATTAATAAAAAGTTAATAATGATAACCGTAAGGTAATATTCCACATTGAATTCCTATTTAACCAATCTCCTTACAGCAATAAACTCCTTCTCATAGGGGGAGTACATTTGTTTGATAGTTTTTTGAAAATTTTTGTAGTCATTTTTTTTAAATTTTTTTCGCAATGAAGTTTTTTTTCATGTGTTTCGTAATGAAGTTTTTCATACTTGAAATTTTCGTAATGAAGTTTTTCATACTTGAAATTTTCATAATGAATTTTTTTTCGTATTTGAGATTTTCGTAATGAAGATTTTCGTAATGAAGATTTTCGTAATGAAGATATGTGTACTCATTTTTTTTTGTACTCAAGTTTTTTTTTTCGGAATCTAAAGTCCTTCAAGAAAAACTTTCCTCAATAAGAATAATTATCCTAAAAATCCGAAAGGTATGATTCCTTCTTGAGTTTTCATAATCAACTTTTACTTGCTGGTAGTTTATTTTGTTTTTAAACTTTCTCAGATTATAGTTTCATTAAATTCGAATGTTTAAAAAAAACCTCAAAAGATCGGATCCTACCAAATTTTCCTTGCGGCTATCTTTTCAACTGTCAGATACGATCTGAAGAATTCTCAGCCATTGGATCGAGATGAGAAGTTCAACCATCGCTTTAACACCTATAAAAGGGGACCCCCGATGGTTTTCCCACATCCGTTTTCAAGATTTTGCGTGTCGAAGCTCTGCCCCACTTCAAAATCCCGTTCCGGATTTTCCAAGTTTCTTAATTCCAAATGTCTGGTGAAGTTCCTTCTCAAGATATGTCTACTATCAAGCCGATTGAAGAGTGGTAGATATACATGGAGAGGTTGGTACATCTGAACTTCTCCAAGAAGTTTGACTCTATTATTTCAAATAATATCAATCTTAATGGATGGGAGAGTGTATGGATTTTCTGATAGAGTTTTATGAGTCAGCTTATTTCTTTAAGGAAGATGGTAGAGAAAAATTTTCCTTCAAGAGTTTTGGAAAAACATATGCACTTTCTTACACCAAGGCTACTAGCTTGGTAGGGTTATCCTATAAAGGAGAGGCAGAATTTTGTTCCCACAAGCTGCCATATGTTCAAGGTATTTTTGTAAAAGTGAAGGCTATGGAATGTCTTGGACTTACAGATTTCAAGACCACAAATATTTATCACTTGTCTACCAACAATTGGATCCTTGAGTTATGGGTTTAGGGTTTTATAGTACCAAGAAAGGGTGAAAAGGACACCTTTAAGAAAAGTGATATGTATATCTTAGATTTATTGGAAAATATAAGGAAGATCAATCTGATGAAGCATATTCTCATTACAATAGAGAATATTAAGAATGGGATTTTGAGAGCATAGATAATCATGTATCCTTCCCTACTCTCCAAGTTGATTGTTCAGTGCCTTGAATCTTTCAAGATCCCTTGCATTTATAAGCCGAGGAATTGAAAAGTAATGTTAATCAGTGATGATAACCTCAAGAGGATGAAAGTTGGTTTCTCTAAGGAGTCAGGTGAGTTTTATGATCTACCAGAGGATGAAGTAGAAGTCTTTCCGAAGAATACAGAAGAGGATAAACTGTCGAAGAAGTCTGAAAAGAAAAGAATATTGAAGGAAGTAGAAGATGAAGGTGAAACCCCTAAAGCTAAGGAAGATCAAATCGCACCTCCAAAGCCCAAGAAGAAGAAAGCCTATCCGGATGAGGTAGTAGCCAAATGGAGGGAGGATAAAAAGAATCAGAAGGAAGGAGAACCATAGTTTGGTCTAGATCCTGCTGAGGCCAAAGCTCTGAAAGAGAAGATTGCTGAAGAGCTTGAGAAGCAAGCCAAAGAGAAGAAGAAAACGAAGAAAGTGTCTGAGGCTGAAATTTGTCAATCTCTTCTGAGGGACACTAAAATAGCTTCCGAGAGAATTCCTATATCGAATAATTTCTTAGTAGAACCATTACTTGAGACACCGGGGAAGAAGTACATGACTCCAAAAAAGGACCATGAGAAGGATGTTGAAAAGGAAGCTATGGAAGAAGTTCAAGAAGAACAAAGTGGTGAAGATAAAAATGATCCGATAAAGCAAGTAGAAGACTTTCATGAGAAGGAAAGTTCTTCTGAAAAATTATCAATCCGTAATTCTCAAGACGGATCCTCAAAATTTGATACTCCTGGAATTGATGAAAAGGATGAAGAGGAAGTGAACAAGTTATCTGAGTAAGAGAGTTATAATCATGACTTAATTCACCCTGAGGATATTGAGGTAGGAGCCGAGAAAGAAAAAATTGATAAAGATAAGATTGTTCAGTTGTCTGAAAGTGAGCATGAGTCTCCAGATGATAAAGCTGTTCTGAAAACCAACAAGGGGAAACAAGTGGTTGTTGATACCCCAACCAAAGAAATTCTAAGGAAGAAGGAAGCTAGAGGATCTTCTAAGAGGAAGCTGGTCGAGATAGAGGAAGAACCATCACCATGAAAAGTGTCAGATTCAGAGTCATCAGATTTAGGACATGATTTTGTTATTTAATCTCTAAATAAGCTTGTTGACACAATTATGATCCTTCCAACCATTGAATCTAGATGTCAGATGCTCCAACATAGCATGAATAAAAAATCATATTTTTTATCCATGGTTATGGATATGTGTGTAAAGATTGAAGCTGATCACAAGAACTTCCTTATCAACTATGAATCCCACAAAAAATCTTGTAGGAAAATGGTCAGCTGGTCAAAGAATACAGTTGAAGATTTAAGAGAGATTGATGAATTTCAAGGTGATGTTAAGGAAACTATTGATAATCAAGATAGAAAAATCAAGGATCTCACAAATAGATTTGAGAAAAAGTTAACTCTTGAGAGCAGAATACTCAGATTAAATATGTCAAAGATCTGAATGGGAAGTTGAATTATGTTGTCCAAAGTTGGAAAATATAAAGGGATCTTCAGATCAAGAGTGAAGAAAAGCTAGTGAAACAAGAGGACTTGTTGAAGGATCAGGTAGACACTCTGAAGGCTCAAGATGATAGGATCAAATCCATAGAGAAGCAATTAAAGGAAGACCACAAAGAGATAAACAAGCTGAAAACCGTAGTAAAGAAGTTGATACCCAAGGAAGGAAAATAGATCAATCCGATCTTTTGTTGTATTTTTTCCCATGTATAAATTATTCCAATTTTAATGAAATTATGGTTGCTTGTTTTTGTTTGGATGTTTGTACTAATATTTCAGGTACCATAATTTCTTTTCCATTCCCTAAATTTCTTTTTGAAAATCACAAAGGGGAATAAAGGAAAAAGTATTCTAAGTAAAGAAGAAATATCCCTAAGTAAGGGGGAGTTTATCAAAGGGGGATTTCTCATTACAAAGATTTCCATATTCAAGATAAATGAAAAATATCATTCCGAAAATCTAGAATATGATCCTTAGTGTTCCAAATCCTAAGTGGGAGTTAGTTATATTAATCTTTGCCAATGTGAAAAGGGAGATAAGCTTTATTTCAAAGTCTAGATTTTTTTTCAAAGTCCCTATATTCTTTTTCGTAAGGATGTTTGTGCTTTCCAAAAACGGGGAGATTGTTGAGTCAATAAGGTTTTCATTATGACTTTTCTATTCCTTCATACCTAGGGGAGATTATTAAGTCATTAAGGTTTCCTTATGACTTTACCATTCCTTCTTATTTTGAAAATCACAAACACCTTATCTCAAGGAAAAACTCTTTTTACCCTATGTTTTACTTTTATAAGGAAAAATTTCCTTCCCTAGGGAAATTTATCCTTAACATGTTTTATTGTTCATATCATAATTTTTCTAAGCGTAAAATTTGGTTTGAAACCAAAACCTCGGAATCCTATAATTACCTAGATATGAAGCATTCTGTTTTAGGATCTGAATTCTCAGAATTCTAGTTACAAACTCTTCTGAGTTCTGACTCTGAATTCTGATTACGAATTCTGGATATGAACTTTTCTGATTTCTAACTCTGAATTCTGATTACGAATTTTGAATATGAACTTTTCTGAGTTCTGACTTAGAATTTTGATTACGAATTCTTGATACGAACTCTTTTGAGTTCTGACTCTAAATTCTGATTACGAATTCTGGATATGAACTTTTCTGAGTTCTGACTCTAAATTCTGATTACGAATTCTGGATACAAACTCTCCTGAGTTCTGACTCTGAATTCTGAATAATGAATTCTAGTTATGAAATTCTCTGAGTTTTGACTTTGAGTTCTTTGAATACAGACTCCAAACTATTATGAGTTCTAAATCCGAATTCTCATGAACTCTGACTCCGAACTTTGTAAGTTCTGGTTCCAAATTCTTGTGAATCCATATTCCTAATTTCCTTGAAATTTAGACTCTGGAATCTATAGAATTCAGGTTCCAAATTCCTCAAAAACAGAATCTGAATATCCTTGTATTATAGACTCCGAATTCAATTTTGGTTAGGCTCCGAACTTTCATTTTCTTACATTCTGAATATTGGATTTTATTTATGTAACCATATTTTTTGATTACACTTGTTCTGTTATAAAACTACGCCGTGCTTTCAGTTACTAACTAACCTTTGTTTAAGTGACACCTGTACAGGTCCATCTGAAATTCAAGGGAAAATATGACCGTTGGAGGAGGGAGCCGACCGTTGAAGCCATGCCTATAAATAAGAGCTCATTTGAAAGAAGCTCAACACTGTTCCATGACTCTAGATATTACATGCTGTTGAAGTGATTTCTAGAGAGATACTATCATTTCTTAGTGCGTACTGAACTTATGGTTCAGATTTTCTTTGTACGACTCCGATTGTTTCTGTATACAATCAAGGGCTTCCGGGGATAGGAAGACAGAGGTGCCGACTACCTTGAAGTTGAGGGCTTGTAGGGATAGCAAGAAAGACCCCGATCTTCATATTGAGAGCTTACCCTGGTGTGGGTAAGATAGAATTTCTTAAAAGTATAAATCAAGGGACCTTTATCCAAGGTTGTTGGATACCCTTCTCCTTGGGTTAAAATATTTACTACTTGTTACTTGTTTTGTTACAAGTTTTCCACTGTATTTGTATTGTTTAGGAAAGTATAACTATCTTATACTTCCTTATACTTGTACTTTGATTTAGTTAGATTCTATACACTTTATGGTAGAATATTTGTTGTTGTAAACTTTCATTAAGTTTCTTTTCCGGAATCACTTTTCCAGAATTGCATTCTCAGAATCATATTTCCTGAATCAAGAAAGTGTGTATAACTTAGAGGTTTTGTAAATTACATTGTTTAACCTTGTTAAACATAACCATCTTTAAAAGTTCCAAAGGAATTTTTTAAAGTATAAAATTCACCCCCTATTGTATTTTAATCATCATTAGATACTTTACTCAGTATCTCTTTTATTTTTATCCTACATTTGGTATTATAGAGTATATTATACTCACATACCATCTCAACAAGTACATACATATTTTGAAGTACTTGATTTATTTTTCTTTTATCAATTCGTGCGACACTTAGGGAATTTTATGAGTGATTCAAGGTACTTATGAAACAATGTGAATTAATTTAGAAAATCATGTATTTTTTTAGAGATAATTCCCACTGAATGTAGATTTTTTAGCATTATATATTTGATAAGGAAGGTCATTTTTTTCTAGTAACATATCATTCAAGAGACCAAGTAATTATGTAAATCTGGTGTCTCTCCATCAGTTACCAACTTTCAAATTATATAAATTTAATACACTTGACAATGTTGTGTATTTAGTAAAACTGGTATACAATGGTCTCTTAGTATATCTATTTAACTTCTAAAACAACTTTGTACAATCACGAAGGTTATCTTTAATTGAAATTTTCATTTCTTCCATGAAATATCCATCATCATTTACACTATTTTTCATATCAAATAATTTATAAACTACAATATCATCCCAATCAGAAAGCATGTTCATTTTTAACATGTTTATTCCAATATTTATAGTTCTAATCTATTCTATGTAAAATTAAATGTTCTTCCAACTCTTTCAGAATAAATTTTCTTGAATAAAAATAATGTAAACACAGACAAAGGATTTGAGAAGGGTCATATGTGTGCTCTATTACAAACTTGATGAACTCTTTAAATTCATATTCATACTCTTATTTCATATGATTAGTGTACATCTATTTTTGATCCATATCCATACTATTAGGTTCATAAAATATTCATTTTTTATAAAAAATAAATAAATACACATAATATATTCATTATCATAGGTGAAAGTTATATATAATTCTAATAAGTTGAACCTAACATTTGACTGTTTCAAATAATTTAAGTATGCTTTGAAGGAAATGGGTAATTGAATTTAAGAAAAGAATTACTCCACTATAGTAGGTGTTATCCTCTCAATTCATCCAAAATGATCATCACTACCCAATATGAGATGACTACTGATCAGAGTAGTTCAAGAAATATAGGTGCATGTCCAGAAGATATGGGGGATGATTCTAAAGAAACAAAATGCAATAATAACTATTTGGGAGATAAAGCTTATTAGGATGATAGTTGTATCATTAAATCTAAATTTTCTTAGGCTGGTAATTAGAGAAGTAGTAGAAAATATTTCTTAGTTTGTTTCCTAAAGTTGAAAAGTTTCTTAGGCACACAGTGGTTTAAAAAATGCACTGATAATACAATACAAGTTCACAATTCCCTTACTCTTTCATACCCCTTTCCCCATTCCAAATGGGTTGAGATACATGATCACCTTGGCTCGATTATACAAGAATCACTATACCTTGAATAAAAAAATATTCTACCAAGACTACAATATGCTATCCTAGTGAAAACAGATGAATGATTTCTTAGTACCTCATATTTCAGACACTATGGAGAGGCTCCTAGTTGGTATAAAAAGAATAAAACATAGAAATCATCTTACTAAGAATGAATTAAATAATAAGTGGATGAATTCCAAAAAATTTATGTTTATGGAAAAATATTAATGAATAGGAAATTAATTATCTTATGACTATGAATGTTTTCAAAATTACATATTGAAACCAACCTCTTTACAAAGAACTTTGCAAGAGACAATTTTTTTTAAATTACCGCATCTTAATTTAAAATTTCAACTGAAAACAAATTTCAAAATTCAAAAGGCTGCATTTTTATTTTTTAAAATCCTGTTTGAAATCTTTTTTTTTAAATTCCACGTGAAAATTGACCAATTTTTTTTAAAACAATTAATGGGAATAAAACTTAGATAAAAATTCACTAAAATAATTCAATCTTCCAAAATATTTCCTTTATTTTGAATCACCATCATTCAATAACATGTCTAAAAAATCATTTTAAAAAATTAGTCATGCATTGAATTTTTTTAACATAGTTCTAATAAATGATAAAACATATTTAACAACTATTTCTAGATTTTAAAACACATACCTCTTCACCATGTAATTTATAAAATTTCAATAAAAATCAATTTTCATTTCAAAACTCCTCCTAGATGTCATTTTTGAAACCCAACACTTTTGAGACCACACATGATTGTCAAAATCATTTAAAAAAACCATAAAATCTAGTTTAAAAAATAGAACATTACATAAAATTATTCTTTTAAATGATGCACCAAAAATAATTTTAAACAAAATATTTCTTAAAATTCAGTTATGATAGAAAACTAGCTTTTAAATCACCATGATAAACAAAAACAGTGCATTAAAACCACTCTTTGATCCAGCTATAAAAAAATAAAATAACATTATGAGATATTTTAAATCAAAATAGGTTAAAACTAAAAATCCAGGAGGAATATAGAGTTGAGCATGATTTCACATCAAGGTTTTTAGAATCATGTGCCAACCATGTAACATCCTCTGAAGAGTTATCAATACCATACACATGGGTTATTCATTGTTTTCAGACTATGAAGGTAATGGTTTTCCTATAATTTTTCTTCAAGTATTACCCAAAAACTCAAGAAACTAACAAAATATTTTATTCAACTCAATGGGGATAAAAATATTATCACCTCATGTCAAAATCCATAAAAAATAATCAAGATAGAATAAAATTAAATACTTAATCATTATTACTTGTGGAAACTCATTTCTTATCATGAAAGATAGTGATAAATAACCTACACATATCATAGCTCATGAATTTTTAAGTACTCACTCCATACAACAAGACTCATAAAATAAAAAGAGTTCTTTGATACAATTTTGTAATGAATATGCTTGGATCAACTAGCAAAATCACCTAAACTATTTCTCCAAAAGATGCGAAGAGTGTTTCCGATTTCTAAGAGATCAGGTAAAGAACCATGGTATCAATCTATATAAAATTGGGATTTATTTTACCATTTAATAACATTAAATAAGTATTCTAAATGTTTTTGAATACATAACATGGTGTGCCTATACATTAGACATTCATGGATATAAACTAAATAGTTAAAAATAAATAATAAAAAAAGGATTCATTAGAAAAATAAATAAAAAATCACTTAATATATAAAAAATAAGAGTAATATATAATCATGTTTCTTTGTAACTGAAAACAAAATTCAAATTGAGAAGATTTTCAAATTTTCTAATAAAAGAACAACCCAAAATAAACCAACAACTAAGCCACAACTTGAACATCTCCATGTGACCCATGTTCACTTACCTCCACCAAAATTTCCATAAATGGACTACATAAATGACATCCAAATTGAGATCATAACCTCAAAAATTAAATGAAAACATAAAATATCTATATACCCATATTGGTGTTTATGTAGGGCGTGAGCTAAACAGGCCTATAAATATTTCACCAAATAGTCAATTAAATTTCATTTATAAAATATTTCACAAAAATAGTCTGAAAGCCATTTAAAAAAATATTTCCAAAAAGGAAAGTATAAAGGAATGAAATATTGTACATTTATCTCTTTTCAAAATCCCAAGGTAAAACCTTTTTGGAAAATAAAATACTACCATGATTAAGATCAATATAATTATACTTAGGTTGATAAAAAAATTTCATTTAAAATTATTCTTTCAAAATCCAATTTTTACCAACCAATAGATGTAATCATACATTTAAAAGTTAAATCAGTTTAAAATATTAAAAATTTGAACTTTAGAGCTTATGAAAATAAATCAAAATCAATTTTATTCATTCAAAACATTTCTCAAAACACATTTTATTATAGAAACAAAAAATAAACTCAACCATAAATTAAAGATGACATATTGATCAAATGAGATCCACTATAACAAGTATGTATAATAATAGTAAACAAAATTTAATTACTACAACATGTCTATGAAATGTAAAAAGGGATGAAAAAAATGTTTGTCGTAGGGATCTCTAAGCTAATATCATAAAATGAAAAATTGAGTAAAAAATAGAGGAAGCTATAAGATATCTCTTCTAAATTATTCACATCATATAGGGTGTAGATGATATCCAAATTAAATCAAATCAAGCGGATTAAATGAATAATAATATATTAAATAATAAGGGAAAGTATCAAACACATTGAAGTAGAAAAAGGGAATTGAGATTTCTTAAAATGGAACCAAAGTGGAAAAAGGTAATGAACATCGAGAGAGAATGAAAAAAATAATGAAAAAATAATCAAAAATGGTGAAATTCCTAAATTTATCGATTTCTAGAAAACATATAGGCAAAATCACCTTACACAGAACCCAAACAAGAAATCAATGAGTGCGAAGGAGGAGAAAATAGCATACCCTGGATTTAAGACTTTATTTATCTGAGAGAAAAAAAGGAGTGCTAGTAGAATGAGACTTCCAAAAAACAATTAAGAACCATTACTAAATCAATCACTGTAATACCCTAAGATTTTATGGTATGTATCTTTTTAAATTTAATATATCTAATAGCTTATGATGCACTCAACACCGAGCTTAAACGAACCAAAATATATTATTAATATTATTATTTAAAATGAAATTATCTCATAGTCATTAAATTGGTGGTTATGAATATGATTAACTAACTTATGAATATATATTATTGAATTCATTGGTTACAAATTAATTATAAATAAATATAAAAACCAATTTAAAATAATGGAAATGTTTTTATAAAAACTATTTAAATGTGAACAAGTGTGTTTTATATCGATAAAATAAAAAAATCACAATATTTGGATTATATTAATGAAATATATTCAATTTAACATTTGAAATTCATCCTACGTGTTTTCTATACATGATATAACAACAAATTCAATTTTACGTATAAAAGATGTATTTTTATAAAAAGACAGTTTTATCGCCTTTTGATGGCGCACTTGTTTTAAATCTAGTTTTAGAACTTCTATAAATTATATTTGAAAAAATAAACTTCTTATTTTAAATAATAATATAAAAATTTAATTTTTTTGAATTTTTAGCTTTCTTCTAGTAAGTTTCATGTTTTGATGAATAGTGATAAAATATTGCATTTTAATTGAAAATAGATTTTTTGTCTAAATAATTTTTAGTATTAAATTATATTTTTAATTGGTTTTAAAGTATAATTAGATCAATTTTTTTATCATTTAATACAATTTAATCCATTGTAATCAATTTCACATTAAATTTGGATATAAAAAGATTTCAATCTTTTGAAAATTTTCGCTTTAAAAACTCGTCTTCTCGTTCCGTCTATGAGATTAATTTTAAATTAATTTTAGAAAATTTTGTGTTTTGAATTTTTAAAAATGAATTCCATATTTGGAATTAAAAGTTCCAAATTTAGTAAATAGTTCCCTTTTATTTCTGGGAAATATGAACAGTAATTTTAGTAACAATTTTTATTCCCACGATTAAGGGTAAATTGGGTAATTAAGGGTAAAAATAATATTATAAATATTATAAAATTACCCTAACATTTATCCTAATTTTATTGTATGAGTTATTTTATACCAAAATAATCCTTGGGCTAATTTTATGACCTCTTGGAACTACTTGGATGACTTTAAGTTTTTTTTAGTATTTTATTCTAAGGAAAGTCCAATATGTCATACCCATGTTTTTAATAAGTATTGAATTTTTTATATATGGTTATTCAGAATAATTATCTATATATAAATATTAATTTGAAATATAAAATTTTTATATTCATCATGATAATTTATTTTAAAATTTTAGGTAAGAAATAATTAAATTAAAGACTTTCACAATGATAATGCAGTGATTATTTAATTAATGGACATATCAAATAAAAGTTATTAAAAAAATTAAAAGAAATATAATTTTATATAATTAATGTAATAAAAAAATTTACAGATGAACTATACATATTATGGATGTATTAATTTTTTTTGATGTTATCTGGTGTATTGATATTTTTTAAAAAACTCAATAAATGAATAGTATCAAAATTGACATTAATGAAATTTTAAAATAAATAATATTTTATTAAATGATATAAAATTCATAAAAATATAAAATTTAGGAAAATTATTTATATAATGTTTAAAATTCAATTCACAACTCATTTATGGTTGTTTTTTTTATTTTATATTAACTATATTAACCCTTAAGGAGTAAAAAGCCAAGTTGTCATGGTACGAGTTAAAGAGTTTAATGAAGGGATAAATCCAAAATATAAGGGTAATAATGTAAACTAAACATGTATAAAAATTATTGTTTGAGATTATTTCTACCCATATTCATCTTATATTTGAAATAAATCACTTTTTTGCCATTTGGAATTGAAAATTAATTTATATTAATTTAATATTTTTAGAGTTTCTAAAAAGTAACCCTCACCCCAATTATAAAAGGGAAACTTCTCCCTCACTTTCTCACACCACTTTGAGCCTTATATATCAAAAAAATCTATCCATGTATCCTCCCAACTCCCCTCAATTCATTCTAGAATCCTTACTTTGGGCAGAAATCCAACCAAAGAAGTCGTTTTTTGCAAATCAAAAGGAGATACCCAAAGAAGAGGTAATGTTAATCAATAAAATTTTTGTTTTATTTATTACTTAAAGACCTTAAATTATATTTATTTAATGTTTATATAATAAACTAAGTATATTAAATATATTTATATGTTTTTATATTAAGGGTTTGACCTACAATCACACACACTTCCATCAAATGGGATATGCAATCATCGTTCATGTGTACGACGGACTACTGCCTCGCAAACCAATTTCATTCATTCTTCCATTAACACCTTTCATGGTTGATAATAATTATTTAATTTATATTTTTATATGATATATATTATTTATTTATTCTTCTGTAACTATTATATAACATATACCTTCATGCTTTCCATTTTGTGTAAATACGATAACTTCGTTTGTGGACGTGTGGACTACCACCTCCTTAAAACGATGTGATTTATTCACAATTTACATGGAATGTATTAAGGATTATTTTAGTGAAAATATATGATATATATGACATAATAATTCTACTGTAATTATATTAATTACTTTCTTTCTTTCAAAACAATAACAAAATGGAAACAACGTTCATGCATACATACAACCTACCATCTCCATGAACAATGTATTTAATTTTATATTTCAATATTTTATAGATTATTATAAATACATATATAATAAATATATATGATATTTATTTCATCTTTATGATCAAGGAGATGATGAAATCATTGTTTTGATCCGATCTGAGCGTTTGGGGAAAACAAAATGGTCTGACGGGTGATAATCATTTGTCTATTATTATAGATAATTTCACATCGGGTTCACCATTATTGTCTCAACTAGATTCATTTCATTATCCTTTAGGGGGTATTGGGTTGACCCTATGGGTAATGGTTATTTTATCCTTTTTTATTATGAAGGAGGATCCACAATCGAATAGTCCCGACAGGTGATTGTAGGGGGTTAAGTATTTGTGAAATTGGTCCTCTTAGGATATGATTTCCTCAGATGGTCTCCAACGGGTTCATTAATAGAGATAGAAACACCCAACAGTCCTTCTATCCATGATTCATGGACCTTATTTTCAAAGGCAGACACTTTTTTGATGGTTTGGTCAACAACACTTGAGGATTCCATTGGTCGAGAGGATAGGAGGTTGAGCTCATCACACCCTTTTTGGGGGGAATTATTTCCCACTCCAGGGATCTCTTATTGATTTAATCCATTTTCATATTTTCATGAATCCTCAATTCATTCCCAATGATTGTATTCATGAGTTACCCTTAGGTCACAAGATCATCATGGATATACATGGATTTGATGCTACGAAGACAATACTAACTTAAGCCATGCAATGAGGCACTCTGGAGTTTATCATCATCCAGGAGGGACATAAGGTGGTTTGATGTTGGGGTATAACCCATAAGATGTGATTCCTATCTATCCTTTTGAGAGGAATCATAGACCAGGTAGTTCAATGTTTCTTAAATGGACACATTACCTTTTAAGATCATGTGACGGGGACTCATCTATGTAGTTTAACATCATGTAGTGAGGACATATAGGTTAAAGATGCCTGGTCAAGACTTGGTTTGGAGATTATGCTGAAGATTCTTGAGGGTCCCATGAAATATATTATCTTCTGGGTGAACATGAACCTATTGGGTATATAGCCTGGAGAACATTAGGGTTGATTTAAGGTTCATATTTGAACCTCAAGGAGTATTCCTACTTATCCTAGTAAAACAGGGAATCAAAGTCCGCATAGTTTAGTTATCGGGACTTACACCTATGAGGGGTATCATTTGAATTTTAAGGAACATTTTATATGTACTTAATTATAGGGGGAACATACCTTGAGCTCAATCCTTAAATAGGCTTCCTATGTATCCTGGTTAGAGCAGGAATCAGAGTTCTCATAGTTAATTTATGGGTCATGACTTGATTGAGGCTTATGCATGGGAGCTACCTGTCTGAGAGAATCGAATTGGTACTTACTCCTCAATAGTATTCCCTTTGTTGGGGACATTATTGGGGTGAAACGTTTGAAAAAGGGTACCTCTTTGATCTCAGGCCTTAAGTAGGCATCCTATGTATCCCAATTATGGTGGGAATCTGAGTTCTCATAGTTTGTTTATAGGCTTTGACAATGTCGTATCATCATAGACCTCTAATACCACTGAGTCATGCTTAGTGTGAGAAAAAATAAGATGTGAGAGATTCAAAAAGGGTAAAAATTATCTTCTCTGCTGATGGAAATGGAAGATGAAGACAACGGAAGAGGTCGTGGCTACGAGCCCATGGGGGAGGGTAAGAGCATTGGGTGTTTCAATTCCCTCACTTGGTACCATGTCGAGCCGATGGTGGGAGAGGGTATTAAGTAATGAAACTTTTAATGTGTAATGATATTGAAATTTGTGTGTTCTAGATCTTAGAAGTATAGGGTCTTACCTCAATGGGAGTTACCTAGAGCTAGTTATGGGAAAGGGGAGGAGTGTGATTCCTTCCCAAGGGGGAAGGAAAGAGTGATCTTCTCGCTTGTCACTGAAACTCATCGAAGAGAAAGGCCAGTGATTACCCCTAATCCCTAGAATAGGGAGACTCATGTTGGAATCCCAAGCTCTGATCTGAGCTTACCTTGGGGAGGTATACTTAGATACATTCTAGGGGTCCAAACCATTGTGGGGATAGCCTTTGTGATTCCACTTACCTTGGATATGTAAATTCAGAAAGGCATGATAGGGTGCCTGATGATCTGATCATATGGGACCAGTGTCATTGGAGGAGGCTTTGGCCTGATGCTGGTGGACTGGTTCATGAAGGATCTATGGAGAACTGGACGGTAATGGAGGGGCATGATTGGAGCCCAGAGGAAGGACACTTGAAGACACCCTATTCTGCGAACTGTTTTCTCATGTGGAATGGGGGAAGACCCGTATAGCATACTATCATGTGGGTATAGGGGTCATCCTTATACCGAAGTGGTATATGGATCAGAATGTGTTCTGCATACTAGAATGGTATGCGGCTCTGGATGTGGTCCGTGATGCGGTAGGCCATGTATCCCCAGGTTCCATCCGCGTACAGATACAGTACATGATGCATGATCTAGTATGCATAGCGATGTTCTATGTGGAGTGTTAGATTGAAGAAGGTTTTGGAAGCCTTTGGTTTATGGTAAGTTCATCTGTGAGGGATTTATGGTTTGCAGTTTCACTATTTTAGTTCGCGATTTCACCATTTCAGTTTTCGGTCTCACCATTTCGGTTTGCAGTTTCACCATTTCAGTTCATAGTTCGCACTTCATCGATGATTTGAGACTGAATTCAATGTCTCCGTACATATCCAAAATATCCGAAGTTATAGATATATATTATATCTTCTTCTCTACTCTTGTTCCTGCTCTGGTCTTTTCTGGTTTTTTTTTTCTGGTACCTCTTGTGGTCCTTTTATAAGGTTCTAGAGAAATCATATCTATGGGTATGCATCATATTTTTTGGAAACCCATGAAGATATAACTCAACACACATAAGAATTAGTCAACCAAGGTTTGAGAAGGCTGTGGTTCGTTAGACGTGGTTCGTGGAACCTTCCAGCTTGCTTCACCCGTGAACTTCTTAGTTAATGGGATGGTATGTGGTGGCATTTCTCTATTAAATTCCACCAACAACATGGTTCGTGGTGTACTGGGTTTTCTAGTCATCACCTCTTGGGACAGAACCTCACAGGTTCTTCCACGTATCGATGGTTCGCAGTTTATGCGCCCTGCAAACCTTTCCCAGTGATGGTACATGATCAGCCAAAAATCCTTTGCAAAATTTTATTTCTTCAAGTTTCTTCACAAATTTGCAATCCAATTTGCATCTATTTACCTTACTAGACATGAAATAATATTTTATTCCTTCTAAAAAGTACTTGTGGGAGTATTTACCTCCCTTTCCAAAGTTTTCAAGACCCTAAAATCATTATATAAGAAAGAGGATAAAAAATATAACAAATACAAACACATGTGAAAAAATATAGCAGTTATTACCCAAAATGCAACTTTAACATGGAATTGTTAATAAACAGTTAATATAAATTCATAAGTAAATAATATATGGTATTATATAAACTAATATGGTTTTGAGATAGATGTATAACAAAACTATATTTATTATACAGGAGGTTAAATTATATTCGACTAAAGGAAGCATAAATTAAGGTACTTTGCCTCAATCTACTTTCATTGAGGCATAGTTTGATGTTATACACCCACCTTGTTTTATGATATGTATATAAAAACCCTTTGACTTATGATTTTATTAATTTATTTATTATAAATTTTTTTAATGTTTTGTTAAATTTTATTCTTTTATGGTGCTTATGATTTAAATGTTCAAGGTAGTATGAAACACCTTGAATGTTTAAAGATTTAATTATCAAATATTATTCTGTATATAAATATTATTGATATTATTTTATATAAAAGTATTACAAAAAAAAATTTATATCTATTTTGAATTTCATTCAAAGGTTTTCAAAAATGAATCGTTTTACGTGTTTTATACATAATGTTTTGATAAACGATAAAAGGAATGTTCTATTCTTGACATATACAATGATAATGAATTTTCCACCACCGTGATCATTATTTTATTTTTGTATTCCTTTTGAATATTTCATGTTTCCTTAAATGAAAAAACATATTTATCTTTATGGGTATTTTGTTATTGAAAATGGTTTTTCAAAGAAAAGGGTGTTTTTTTATTGAAAATGGGTTCTTAAAAGAAAATTGTATTTTTATATGAAAGTGTTTTTCATATGGGTTAATAAGATTTTTTCATCACTAATTTTTCAGTGATATCATTTAAATTATTTTCAACTATGTCAATATCATTTGTTTAATCTTGTACTTCATTAAAGTTTATATCTTATGATATCATATTCCATACTTTAGTAAATGGTTTATGTCCTGTTTTACTATGGAAGTATTGATATACCTATGACTAGTTATTGATTTTGATAAGACATATTGATTCAGTTATATTATTTATTCATGTAAGGAATGTATTGGACATGAAAGAATGGGTGAGGACTGTATATAGAAAATACACTTGATGCATAGGTAGTCTCTTGAGATGAAATTAGTTGGTGATAAACCCTTCTTATTTTTTTCAAGCAGTTTTAAATTGCTAGGAGGATAGACCTTGACAAAAATTAGACGGGTTTCTACACACATACTTAAACTGTCTTGAGGATAGATCTTTATAGTAACTATCTTAAGGATAGATTGTGATAGTGCAGACGTCCAACATTATGAATTCCATCATTATTATTATTCAATGTGATTATTTGATTAGTTAGAATATCCACGATCAAGTTTTAAGATCATGTGATTATTTATATGGCATTATTCAACAATCTTTTATTCTTGAAAAATTTATTATTCATTATTAATTCAAGTTAAATTATACAATACTTTACCCTTAATGAGTATTTGACATCACCCCTTTATTGTGTTTTATTTTTCCCTAGGATTTTAATAAGTCTATTATGACTGATATGAAAGGTTAATATTGGAGAATAACGATCTTCTCGAAGAAAATACTTTTTGTATTTTATGTTTAAAATGTAATTTTAATTTCAAATATGTAACTAGTTTAACACGACTACTAATATTTTTGGTCCCTTGGGATGCAGTTTCATGTATCTTATGCTAATGTAATAATGTAATGAATTGGCCCTGGGCTTCTAGGGTCAGGGAGTTACAGTTGGCATCAAATTAAATTTAATAGAAACCTTGAGAACTAGATTTAGGAAATCATGGATTGGAAATCATAGCCCTATGACTAACTTTGAGGATAAGTCTAAGTATTAGATATCATACAATAGATTTGGTAATACCATAGATAACATAAGTTAAACCTATAGTATCATAAATTGAGAAAAATATGTCATGATTTAGACATCCTATAAATGATTATTGATGACTATATCACTGTGATTAGTGTTGATTACATTGTTCTTTGGGTTTTGGTCAATGGTTAGAATCAGCAAGATTATATAAGTAATGATTATACTACTGATGATGAAGAGAATATAAAAGAAAAATGAAAGGAAGGAGGTATTAAGTAATAATATTATGAAGTGTTGATAATGGTTTAAGAATGAATTAGAATGATTAATGTTCATGTGTATTTGGATTCAAGAATTATTTCATTAATGGTTTTATGGTTATAAGAATCAAGAGATATATAAGTATTGTATTTTAGTACTTATTCTTTAAGTATTTGGAAGCATGAATATTTTCATTAAGGTTTTAAGGTGATCAAGGAATTTATATATGTAGTATGTGATAATAAGAACTACATTATATGGTTTGGGGAATCTAATGTTAAGTTATTCAATAAATTTAGTGACCTTCCTTATAAATGTTTGGTCTTTAAATTTTGGACATACGTATTTTGGATGAGTTTTAAGGTTGGAAGGGATTAAGTTGAACATTGGATATTATTGTTTTAGGTTAAAGTATGATTTATTGGATATTATGTGCTAACAATTTTTGTTTTTTTAAATATTTAAAGTCTAATGGAATTACTGGTGGATTTAATGATTCATTAAATTGCTTCATATATGAAAAATTCAACTTGAATATCCATTTCCTGGCGTAAGAGATGAAGTGAAAATAGATCAAAGCACAACCAAAGGATGACATTATGACATGGAGGAAAATAAAGTAAGTTATCTTAATTAATTTATCTAGATAGTAAATGAACCCCTCAACTATATAAAAAGTATTTTGAAACAAAGAATGTTATCTGTTTACTTTTCTTACTATGAAATCAATGGTCTTTTAACTGATCACAAGATTTGCAGTTTTTTGATAATTAAAATTATAATGATAATGTTCTATATCACTCTCTATCAGAAATTGATAGTTATATTTCTCTTCTATATCCATGTTTTCACTTTCCACCAATAATTTCCTATTTTAAATCCTAATTTTTTGGTGACCTTCACGTTTCCCTTTCCATTTTATTAAAGAGGATATTTTATTAACCATATTTTTGATGTGGGTTTCCCACAAAGTAATTTTATAGTGTGAAACTTTGATTTTTGAAGTACAATTTCAAATTACGAGGATGCAATTTAATGAAGGAGGGGAGAATGTAACACCCTAAGATTTTATGGTATGTTTTTTTTTAAAATTTAATCTCTCTGATAGCTTATGTTGAACACAACACTGAGATTAAAAGAACCATGATATACTATTAATATTATTATTTAAAATGAAATTATCTCCAAGAAATTAAATTGGTGGTTATGAATAGGATTAACTAACTTATTAAAATATATTATTGAATTCATTGTTTTCTAATTAATTACAAATAAATAAAAAAAATTAATATAAAGGAAATGTTTTATAAAAACTATTTAATTGCGTACAAGTGTGTTTTATATCAATAAAATAAAAAAATGACACTGTTTAGATTATATTAATTAAATATATTCAATTTAATGTTTAGCAGTCATCCTATGTGTTTTATTGACATGATATAAGAACAAATCGAATTTTCTGTATAAAAGATGTATTTTTATAAAAAGATAGTTTTACCACCTTTTGATGGTGATTTTATTTTAAATATAGTTTTTGAAACTTTAATAAATTATATTTGAAAAAATAAACTTCTTATATTAAATTGGAATCTAAAAATTTACTTTTGTTAAATTTTTGGTATTTTTCAGATATGTTTTATGTTTTGATGAACAATGATAAAATATTCCATTTTAATTGAAAACATATTTTTCATCTAAATAATTTATAGTGTTAAATTATATTTTTAATTGGATTTAAAGTATAATTAGGCCATTGTTTATCATTTAATCTAATTTAGGTCCTTGGAATTAATTTCACAGTGAATTTGGATATAAAAATTTCAATCTTTTGAACATTTTCACTTTAAAAACACGTCTTCTCATTCTGTCTACATGATTAAATTTAAATTAATTTTAACAAATTATATGTTTTGAATTTTTAGAAATGAATTACACATTTGGAATCAGAGGTTCCAAATTTATTAAATATCTCCCTTTTATTTTTGGATCATATGAATAGTAATTTTAGTATTAGTTTTTATTACTGTAGTTAAGGGCAAATCAAGTAATTAAGGGTAAAAATAATATTATAAATATTATAAAATTACCCTAAAACTTTTAATAATTTTATTTTATGAGTTATTGTTGAAAAAAATCATCCTTGTATCGATTTTATGGCCTCTTGAAGCCACTTGGATGACTTTAAGACTTTTTTAGTATTTTATTTTATAGAAAGTCCAAGATATCATACTTAAGTTTTTAATAAGTATTACATTTTTTATATATGGTTATTCACATGATATATTTGACTATAAATATTAATTTAAAATCTAAAATGTTTATCTTCATCATGATAATTTATTTTTAATTTTTAGGGAAGAAATAATTAAATTAAAGTCTTGCATAATGATGATACAATAATTGTTTAATTAATAGACATATCAAATAAATGTTAATAAAAATATTAAAATAAATATAATTTGATATAATAAATTTCATCCATGAATTTTATAGATAAAATAGAAATATTAGGGATGTATTAATTGTTTTTTGTTCAATGTTAAATTTTTTATTGATATTTTTTAAAAAAGTCAAGAAATGAATAATGTCAAAATTGACATTAATGATATTTTAAAATAAATCATATTTTATTAAATTATATAAATTTCATAAAAATATAAAATTCATCCAAATTATTGAGATAATGTTTAAAATTTTGTTAATGACACATTTATGGTTTGTTTTTCATTTTATTGTAACTATATTAACCCTTAAAGAGTAAACAACCAAGTTGTCATGGTAAGAGTTAAAGGGTTTAACTAAGGGTTAAATCCAAAAGATAAGGGTAAGAATATAACCTAAACATGTATAAAATTACCGGTTGATATTATTTAGACCCATAATCATCTTAAATTCTAAATAACTCACTTTGGACCCATTTTCAATTGAAAATTAATTAGTATTAAATTAATATTTTTAGAGTTTCTAAAAGTACCCCTCACCTCAATTATAAAAGGGAACCTCCTCTCTCAATTACTCACACCACTTTCAGATTTCTATATTGACAAAACCCTACCCATTTATCCTCATAACTTACGTTCCTTTATATTAGAAGCCTTAATTTGTGAATAAATCCAACCAAAGAAGTCATTTTGTACAAATCAAAAGGAGATACACAAAGAAGAGGTAACATTCATCAACAAATATTTTTGTATTATTTCTTCCTTAAAACACTTAAATTCTATTTATTTATTGTTTATATAATAAACCAATTATACTAAATGTAATGATATGTTTTTATATTAATTTTTTGACCAACAATCTCACACACTTCCATTAAATGAGATATGCAATCATCGTTTATGTGTACGACGGACTACCGTCTCACGAACCGATGTCGTTCGTTCTACCATTTCAACATTTCATGGTTGAGAATAATGATAGAATTTCTGTTTTTATATGATATATATGATATATATGATTTATTTATGATTCTAAAATTATTATATAACACATATCTTTATGCTCTCTATTTTGTGTAAATACGATAACTTCGTTTGTGGACGTGTGGACTACCGCCTCCTCAAAACAATGTGAGTCATTCACACATTACATGGAATGTATTAATGACAAGTTTAAAGAACTTATATGATATATATGAAATAATAATTCTACTAGAAATATATTAATTACTTTCTTTATTTCAATACGATAACAAAATAGAAACAACATTCATGGATACGTACAACTTACCGTCTCCATAAAGGGTGTATTTCATTTTCTATTTCTATCTTTTACAGATTATTATGAATAAATATTTACTGAAAATATATTATATTTATGACATGTTTATCATTATTTAGACAATTAAATCATGATATAAGTAAGAGGATAAAAAATATAACAAATCAAAACACATGAGAAAAAAACAGTTATTACCCAAAACATAACATTAACATGGAATTGTTAATAAATGGGTAATATAAAGTCATAAGTAAATTGTATATGGTATTATAGAAATGAATATGGTTATGTGATAGATTTATAATAAACCTATATTTATTATATAAGAGGTTAAAACACATTTTACTAAAGGAAGCGTAAGGTAAGAGACTTTGTCTCAATCTCCTTTCATTGAGCCATAGTTTGATGTCACACACCAACTTTATTTTATGAGATATATATACATACCCTTTGATTTATCATGTCATTAATTAATTTATTATCAAGTTATTTAATGTTTTTTTAAATGTTATTCTTTCATGGGGTCAATGATTTAAATGCTCAAAGTGGTATGAGACACCTTAAATGTTTAAATATTTAATCATCAAATCTTTTTCTTCATGTCAATATTCTTGATATTATTTTATATAAAATTATTATAAAGAAAATTTTATGTCTATTTTGAATTTTATTCAAATTTTTTAAAAAATTAATCTTCTTACATGTTTTATACGGAATATTTTTACAAATGACAAAAGGAATATTCTATTCTTAATGTATACGGAGACAATGACTTTTCCACCACTGTGAACGTTATTTTATTTTCTTCTTCCTTTTCAAGATTTCATGTTTCATTAAGTGAAAAACAATATTTATCTTTTTGATTATTTGTGTATTGAAAATGTTTTTTCAAAGAAAATGGCGTTTCGGTATTGAAAATGGGTTCTTAAAGGAAAAATGTATTTTTATATGAAAGTGTTTTTTTATATGGGATAATAAGTTTTTTTCCTCAATAATATTTCAATGATATCATTTAAAGTATTTTCATCTATGTCAATATCCTTTATTGAATCTTGTAATTCATTGAGGTTTATCTCTTATGATACCATCTTCCATACTTTTGTAAATGGTTTATGGACAGTTTCACTAGGGAAGTATTAATATACCATATGAACAGTTATTGATTTTGTTAAGAAATATTGATTTAGCTGTATTAATTACTCATGTGAGGAATGCATTGGACATGAAAGAATGGGTGGGGACCCTGTATAGAAAATACCCTCGATGCATAGATAGTCTATTGAGATGAAATCAGTTGGAGGCAAACTGTTCATGTTTGTTTCCAAGCAGTTTTAATTTTTTAGGAGGATAAATCTTGACACAAATCAAATGAGTTTCTACCCATAAATTTAAACTGTCATGAGGATAGATCTTGATAGTAACTATCTAGAGGATATATCATGATAGTGAAGATGTCAAAAATTATGCATTTCATCATTATCATTATTCCATATGATTATTTGATTAGTTAGAATATATATGCTCAAGTTTTAAGTTCATGTGATTATTTATATGGTGTTATTTGATCATCTTTTATTCTTTCTATATTCATTATTCATTATTAATTCAAGTTAGCTTTTGATGTACTTTGCTCATACTGAGCATTTGAGCTCACCACTTTCTTATGTTTTATTTTTACTCAGGATTCCAAGAAGTCTATTATGACTGATATGCAGGGATAAGGTAGGAGAATAACAGTGTTCTCAAATAAAATACCTTTATATTTTATATTTAAAATGTATTTTGAATTTCAAATATGTATCTAGTTTACCAAGAATAAAAAACCATTCGGTCATTTGGGATGTAATCTCTTATATATTATTCCAATGTAATAATGTAATACATTGGCTCTGGGCTTCTAAGGTTGGGACATTACAATCGCAGTTAGAGCTCTTTAAATAGATCGAGGAGGTTTTTATCAGCGCTTCCAAAAAATCACTGATAAAGACACCATTTATCAGTACTAAATTAAATGATAAGTGCTGATAAAAGATATATTTATCAGTTGTATTTTAGCACTGATAAAGATACATTTTATCAATGCTAAATTAATTGATAAACACTGATAAAAGATATATTTATCAGCACTTTTAGCCCTGATAAATCTCTATCATTATTGGTGTTGATACAAGGCATCTTTATCTGCGCTAAGACATTAGCACTCATAAAGAATTTATAATTATAATTATAAATAAAAAATTGTAAATATATTTATAAATATATGTATATGATTATAAATGTATTTACTTTATTATATATATTTATATTAATATATATGTTAAATATATTAATTATTTAAATATATCTATTACAATTTTATAATTATTTAAATATATAATTATATATTTATAATTATATAAATGCTTTTTCCAAAAGATTATTTTTTTATTTATAATTATATATATAATTGTATAAATATATTAAATATACATTTATAAATATATATATTTGTGAATAAATAAATAAATAAATAAATAAATAAATAAATAAATAAATAAATAAATAAATAAATAAATAAATAAATAAATAAATAAATAAATAAATAAATAAATAAATAAATAAATAAATAAATAAATAAATAAATAAATAAATAAATAAATAAATAAATAAATAAATAAATAAATAAAATTATTTATTTATAATTATAAATATGGTTATATAATTATATATATATTTATATAATTATATATATATTTAATAAATAAATAAAAATATAAATATAGAAAATATATTCATCATTTAAATATATTTATTATTATTTTATAAATATAAATATATTTATGTCATTATATATATTAATATAATTATATATATATATTTAATATATAAATATAAGTATATTAAATATATTCATTATTTAAATATATTTATTATAATTCTATAATTATTTAAATATAAAATTATTTGTTTATAATTATATACACTTAAAAAAATATAATTATATATATAAATATAAATATAAATATAAATATAAATATAAACATAAATATCGTAAATATATTATTTATTTAAATAAATTTATTATAATTTTATAACTATTTAAATATATATAATTATTTATTTATATTTTTATAAATACTTTTTTAAAAAATAATATTTATTTATTTATAATTATAAATATATACATTTATAAATATAGTAAATATACATTTATAAATATATTTATTTATAAATATTTATTTACAAATATATTTTTAATATTATTAAGGAATCTATAATCTTAAATGCATGCCTATTATGAATGAGTGAAATTGAATAATTAAAAATGAGTATGCTTTAAAATTATTGAAAAAACGGGTAAGTTTTATGAATTAAATGTCAATTATCAAAAAAATATAGTTATATATTGAAATAAAGATAACATAATAAATAAATAAATATAAATAAATATTGGAAACTGATTAAATTCAAAAAAATATAAAAAATGAATAAATAATACATAACTGTAATAATATTGAAAATAGATAAAGAAAATTTACTGATTAATAACACAATATATTGAATTTATCATGATATAAAAAAATTCTAAAATGAACACTAAAATTTGAATAAATTACATAAATATTAGGTATATGTGTTTCTATATATGATTTCATTAATTATGTAAATATTTGTATGTGAGAGTTTTATATAAAAATGCATTAATTACATATATATATGTGTAAAATAAATGTAAGACATGTTTGATATATGTTAAATTGAAAAATCAAACGACATCCAATTATGTCCATTACTCGATGCAATCAGTCAATATTTTTAGTTAATATTAATTTTTAATTAGAAATCATTATTCACTGAAGATGACTTATTTAATATAAGCATAAATATTTTATGTTATATAAACCATATATTAAAAAATATTATATATATATATTGAAATATATATGAATATATTTCTATATTAAATGCATTATTGAATAATTATGTATAAAAGCCATTAAAAATGAATAAAACATTAATATATTTTTAATTATTACATTTTATTCATTATATATATACATATCAAACTTATCAATTTTTATTAATAATTATTGCATTAATAAACTTTTTAATAATTTTTTAATTTATTCAGTTTTAATTTTTTTGTTTAATTATTAAAATTTATTCATTTTTATTTTTTTTAATTATTTAAATTTATCCATTTTACATATCTATATTTAATATATACTATTTATTAATATTTATAATATATATGTAAGTATATTAAATTTATTCATTTTTATCAATAATTATTTAATTAATAAAATGTTTAAGATTTTTCTTAATTTACTCATTTTTAATTTTTATTCATTTAATTATTTCATTTTATTCATTTTAAAAAACAATATATTTAATATATACTATTTATTAATATTTATAATATATATATATATATATTAAATTTATTCATTTTTATCAATAATTATTTAATTAATAATTTTTTTAATAATTTTTTAATTTACTCATTTTTAATTTTTATTTGTTTAGTCATTTAATTTTACTAGAGACCTTTATCAGTATTGATAAAGGCCGATACTGTTAAATACTTGTTTTGCAGTAGTGTTGGTTTGGTCGGTCAACCTGTTTAAACAGGATCTCATTTCAACGAACCCAAATCTCCCAATCAACTGAGTAGAGGTCACAAACTATTTCAACATGAAGTAAAGAGACCCACTGGACCTAATTAAGTAACAAATCAATAGAAAAATCAATGACCACTTAGGAATTCTCTTTCCAAACTGTACAAACACCTCTAGCTCCTGGACAATTCAAAATCGCAAGTGAAGAGGATTTTATTTCACAGAACCAATGAGAGCATAATGGGACACTCATCTAATGTCATTTAAATAGAAAATCCATTGTAGGGAGATGATCCCAAAACAAATCTTCCATAATAAAACCTTATTTTAGGTGGAAATGACAACCCCCAAAGGCACTTCCAAGGTTGGGGCACCAAAGAGGGAGGAGATTCAAAAGCAAACTTATAGCCTGATTTGATAAAAAAAGAACCATAGGATTTCTTACACCAACACAATGTATATAAACCCACTCCTACCATAATTATAATACTAAGAATAATATCACGATCCCCATCATTAATCTTGGAGGCTACCTTATCAAAAAATCATCCATCCCAATTATCATTAAAAAGATCCTAAACCTTGGCATGTTCTAATCCTAAAATAGCTCATGACGTCGCCCTTAAGCCACAAAGATCAATAATCCAAGGGTCAATCCAAATATTAATCCTCTCTCTATCACTAATTCTCTAATAGAGACCTTTATTCAAAATCCAATGTGAGCCCCATATACTTCTCCCTAAACAACTAGGTATTGGACCCAACCATGCATTCAATTTTTTTAATGAGAATAATGCTTTGCATGAATAATCTAGGCACTCAAGGAATAAGGATTTTAAAAGAGGTTCCAGACCTACATAATAAGAAAAGAATTATTAAAATTACTCAAATTATAAAATCCCAAACCCCCACAAGCCTTTGGTGCACATAATTTATCTCATTCCACCTAGTGGGATTTCTTTTTCTTGTCATGATATCCCCACCAAAAAGAATCCAATTGTGAATGAAACTGATCAATAAGACCATCTAGGAGCATAAATGAAGTCATGACATATATGGGGATGGATTGGACAACCACATTGACAATAATCCCTTTCCCTGCTTTAGAAACTCTCCTTCTAGAACATAAATGAATATTATTCACTACTGGGAATGGGGTTTATCCCCACACATATATTCCTACAGTTTTATAAACCGTGGGAATAGTTTGTTTTTATTTATTTTTACCCACGGTTTTATTAAAACTATGGGTATTAAAACATCATCCTGCCTGAATTATCGGGCTCCTCCTCACTCGGCGCTCCCCCCATTCAACCCTACCTCCCCGACCCTTACTCCCGGCCCTATCCTCCCCTCCCCGACCACCGCCTCCCAGCCCTCTCCTCCCCTCTCCGACTCCCCTCCCCGGCCTCCGCCTCCCGGCTCCGCATCCCGGCTCCGCGTCCCGACTCCTTCTCCCGGATCCGCGTCCCTGCTCCGCCTCCCGGCTCCGCATCCCGGCTCCGCATCCCAGCTCCCGACCTGGACCTCCTAGCCTTCGCCTCCGCCTCGACATCTCTTAAACAAGGTAATTTTACTTGTGATGCTACATTAATGTTATGGGAGGATATCAATGATTCTTGGTTGATTATAGGGGTTACCATGTGTAATGATTAAACTCTAGTATTTGAAGTTGTAGATACTGGTTGATTTAAGTGTCACATAGATATCCATAGATTAGTAAAATTGGGAATTATTTATGATAGAGTCGGGGTTATCATAAATATCAACTTATATATATTATGTATGCTAACAGTCCTCATGTCCGAATACATATCTTCATAAATTAATAATAAGACAAATAAATATATTATAATTAATGATAAAAATTAAAATATATGAAAATTTTTGTTAGTTATAGGATGGAGATACTGGTGTAGTACTCTATATGTGGAATGTGAAGTTGTAAATGGTTCTCAATCAATAGGTAGGTGTGGAGTAAGAAAGTATTCTCTTATAAGATTGCATTTCATGGGCGATGGAAGATCTAAAAATGGGGTTATAGATAATGATAGAT
This sequence comes from Viscum album, assembly GCA_963277665.1. Taxonomy (NCBI): domain Eukaryota; kingdom Viridiplantae; phylum Streptophyta; class Magnoliopsida; order Santalales; family Viscaceae; genus Viscum; species Viscum album. The sequence goes on from OY728145.1 coordinate 1,901,164,293, forward strand.
CGGAAATTTTTTGATCCATACATGATGTAGTAATATGTGTGAAATGAAACAACAATTAACTCATCTTATGTTATAAAATCCTTGATTGGATTCCTTATGTCCTAGAGAAATCAGTGGTGGCTCTATATCAACAACAACATCTAGGTATGGGGGAATTAATATCTCAATTTCCATTTTAGGATCCATATTATCCTTGATTGGATTCCTTATATCCTCAAAAATGGGAACAAAAAGTGCCAACAATAGCCCCAAATCATTCCCATTCCATAGGTCCAGGGTAATTTTTATCATTATTATCACCCCTAAAGGAATTAATCTTCTCTAGTTTTGAAGATAATTATCAATGTTCAACATCCCAATCATTCCTCCCACTATGAGATACACCTCTTTCATTTTGGGTTTGCTCGACAAGTATGATTGGAAATTCCCTTATGGTCACTATTCATAGACCAAGGTAGGGGGAATTTACAATAAAGGAAGTTAAAAACCATAAGTTTCATAAGAAAAAATGGACTAATATTACCAGGGGTCAGATAAATGACCCTAATGCAACCCTCAAAGGAGGAGTAAACAGTGGATAATTTCCCTTTTGCGTGGAGAGTGATGGGGTAAATCCCACTACTTGATACACGTTAGTGAACATCATCATAATTAATATAAAAATTGATGTCAACCAAGATTTAAAAATATAGGGGAATGATGTGGAAACTGTTCATTTAGGGGTAGGTGATGTGGATGAACAAACTAAGGCAACACATACACGTAATCAGAGAAATATGTAGAACATGGAACCTATGAATGAGTAATTTCCCTCTCCTCGATGGAACTCTGCCTAGGATAAAGGGAAATGTGTGGATACAAACCAATCACTACCTAGGGGAACTGAAATTACCTCTATAGAGGAACTACTAGCACAATAAGAGAATGTGATATAGAATCTCAGATATATCGATGAGGAACTATCGGGGACAATATTTCTGCTAGCTATCGTCTTCAAAAAGAGACAAAACACTCTCATCACATACATCAGGAGAGGGATAATATGCATTAAACGGTGTAATTTTAATGTTAGGTTGGGTATAGATCCAAGAAATTTATTTACATAAATGAAGAAGTTTTGAATGATTACGACTTTCCTCTATTATGGTGACAACATCTTCCCCATTAGAGCGATCATTCAGTTTTAGCATAGATTGAGAATCGATGAGATATGAAGGTGGGTCCACCTCATCAATACTTTCCCAATACATATAGTTAGAATGTGGACTAGACAATAATACCTCAAGAACTCCTCAACACCACTGAATCATTAGATTCCAAAATGGAATCCATTGAAGGGAGGAACACCCCCATATAACCCAAAAATAAGTTATATCCCGAATGTGTGGATAAAACCTTTACCTTATCCAATTTTTACAATACTATATTCTAAAGCCTTGATTTTTTGGGAGATCCAAAATTACATCTCACACACTTCATGTCCTAAAGAGACTTTATGATGAGCCCCTAAGATCAGTAGGAGGAAACAAAACTAAGATGTTTTTGTATGTAATTTGGTAGGAACAACCTTATTTTAGTAAAAAAACCTTTTGGTAGGATCCATTGTGGAATATAAATTTATTCGTTATCAATTCCTAGATCATTTAAACTCCATATTAATGAAAATAATTATTTTTGACCTCACAGATTGCAAAAAATGTGAAAGTGATAGAGTTTCTTACTTCATCTCTAGATGGAAAAGTTTAACATATTCACTCAGAATACCTTTATCAAAAAAGAAATGGATGGAAATTTGTGATGGGAATATTTAGGATGCGATACGAACACCTTTTATCTTGATGAATTATCTAGGTAGATTCTATGAGTTTTCAGAGACAACACAATGCTTAGAAGATGCCATTTAAAAAACCTAGGCCAAATCTTGGCCGACACCCATGACATAGGGAAAAAGGACTAGTAAGGTAGATAATGCTTCTCTTACCCTAAAATCAATAGTATTTCCAATTCAATCACCTAGGAAGACCCTAAATCACATGACACCTCCCATTGAGCGGCATTAACAACAAATTCTCCCTTGAATGAAAGAAAAAAGTGATCTGGGTCACCCATGACTTGAGGAACGGATGGACGAAGTGCATTACTTATTAAATGAAACGTTTTACAATTATTTCCTTACATACATGGAAAATAACATAATCAAGATACAAAAACCTAAGAAACCTAATGAGGTCAACCTCACAGACCATCATGTCTACTATTCTTTTTATAGGAGATTGGTCCACACCGTTTAAGGCTGATTTGTCTTCAATTACATTCTGAAGAGCACAACTGATTATAGATATATGATATTAGAGAAGGCCCCAACATAGGTGGCATATTTAACCTTTACCCATACCAGAAGAAGAGGGTGACTATCAAGAAAAACTTACTATGTGTGGAAAAAATGTTCGATAAATAGATGACTCGAAAGACACTTGACCGAGATCATACCTCCTCCAATGGCCTGAAGGCCTTCAAATTTTTATTAAGATAAGACTGCATTTTAATGGATGAATGGGAAAACCCAAAGACATCATGAATTGGGACAAATAATTCCCTAAGGGTCAAGGAAAATAAAATCAGATTGACAACATAAAAACTGCCCCTCCCCAACATTTGAATGTGATGAAGCTCTCCACCATTATAAAGTGATTAAACAAGCAAGTGTCCTATGTCAAAGCACAGTCTTGATCCGATGGCTGACGCCATGCCCTCTCAAATGACCAAATCCAAAAAACTCCGCATAGATGAACTGAAAGATCTAAATCCTCTCTTGGGGCTGTTTCATGTGGTCATGACCTGTTGCAAACCATCCGATGCGAAACCAGGAAGACCAAGCTCATAGCATCCTAAGAGAATAGATTTTCAAACCAATAATGATCACAACACATAGGGAGGAATAATTTAATATTCATTGTAACACACCAAGATTTTTTTCTATGTCTAAATTTTTTTCTCTTTGATATCTTAATTTTCACTAAACACCAAGCTGAAACAAACTCCAAAATATTATTGTATTGTATTGACCTATTTTGAAAAACCTAAATAATGAGAAATTAACATTCATTTTTATTTCAAAATAAATAATTCATTATTGTATTGAGTGGTACAATAACATTTTAGTTGAATTCATTTGGAAAATCATGCTCAATTAATTGTTTAAGCATGCTAGACTATATAAGACACATTATGATCATATATAGTGCTTTATATGAAAATACCATTTATAATTTATTTTTAACATAATTATATGAGTACATACATAATTCTTAAACCAATCATTGAATGATTCATAATTAACATACTAAATTTCATGACCAGTAACACATGGAAATCATCTTCAAATCTTGATAATGTATGTTCCATAAATTATGAAAAACAATTAGTGATTTTTTTTTAAATTTAAAGTTTTTTACTATGTATTAACGTAACATTTTAATGTTATATTTAAAGGTGAATTGAACAACATGTAATGGTTTAGAGCATTATTTTTTAAGCTAAGCATCCAAACCATTTACATAGAATTTAATCAGTCCTTGAGATTTAAATATAATTTATCATTTGTTTGTTGTTATTCTTATTATTGCTAGATATTATTTATTATCCTTTTAAAGGAAATATATCTCGGATTTCTTATCCAGGTTTAGGATTTATAATGATATCCAATTTGATCCTTTCTAGATTTACATGGAAAATAAATATGGAAAGATGGTTTATCCTGACCATTCTTATTATTGCTACTTATTCAATCATAGACTCCTCTTGTCATTAAATATGTTTTTCTAGCTACTAATATGCATTGATTAATTTAATAATAAAATTTATTGTAATGAATTTTTTAAATATGATTTACATTGTTGATTGAATGATAATTTTTTTTCTTGTTATAGAATGGATAAAAGCTGGATGTATCGTACCGATCAGATTTCAACCGAGTTTCAAAGTAATTTGGAGAATTTTTTAGATTTTGCATTTAACAATGCATCAGATGGAGGATGTATACAGTGTACCTGCTATAATTGTGTTGGAAGACCATGGTTAAGATGAGAAGAAGTTAGTTACCATTTAACAAAATTTGGATTTCAAGCTAACTATAATGTTTGGTTTCACCATGGAGAGACGAGTCAATCTTCGACTGTTCATAAACGAAATTAACTAAGTGACATGGAGAATTTGATATTTGATCGGTTTCCATATGTGTATCATTCCGAGAGAGATAACATGCCAGTGCAAGAAGACAATGATATCAGTACACATGAGGAAAATGTTGAAAATGATGATGTTGAGAGAGTGAAAAATTTATTGGATGATGCCAGAATTCCAGTATATCAAGAATGTACTAAAATGACCAAGTTAGAATTTTTAATGTAGTTATATCATGGAAAAACCATGTATGGGATTTCTAATACCTCCATTGATTATATTCTTACATTTTTGAAGGACTTGCTTCTTGATGGTGCAGATATTACCTCCAATCATTACATGGAATGGAAGTTAATTAAGCAGCTTGGATTTGCTACTAATAAAGTCCATGCTTGTCTGAAAGATTGCAGTTTATATTTGGAGGAAACAACTAACCGTAATGACTGTAAAGAATGTGGTACATCTAGATGGAAGAAAAATGCAGATGGAACACCATCTCGTGTGCCACAGAAAGTCATGTGGCACTTTACATTGATTCCCAGACTTCAAAATCTATTCATGTCTCCAGAAATATTAGTTAATATGCGATGGAATGATGTTGAGAGAATTAAAGGTAATGATGATCTGGTCCATCCTACATATGGATTAGCATGGCAAACATTTGATGCACAACATCCTGATTTTGCAGCTGAGGTGCGTAATGTCATATTGGGCCTATCATGTGATGGTTTTAATCCGTTTGGTCAGATGCTTACTGCTCATAGCACGTGGCTGGTTTTTATTCATGTTTATAATCTTCCTTCGTGGATGTGTATGAAAAAACCTTTCACTTTCTTGAGTATACTGATATATGGACCTTTGGATCCTGGTAATGATATAGATGTCTACTTGTATCCTTTAATAAAAGAGTTGAAACAACTTTGGGATTTAGGTGTGAATACATTTGATGCTTCTTCAAAGAATACGTTTCAGATGCCTGATGCCCTTCTATGGACTATAAATGATTTCCCTGCCTATACAATGATGTCTGGGTGGAGCACAAAGGGAAAACTATCACGTACCGTTTGTATGAAGAATACACGATCGAGAAGGCTTAAATATCGTCGTAGTTTTAGTTTCATGGGGCATCACCGATTCTTGCCAATGGATCATCAATACCGGAAGAATCGTCGGAGGTTTGATAATAATATTGACACTGAAGAACCACCTCAACGTATGTCAGGAAGTGATGTTCTTGATGAATTTAAAGATTTCATCTTTTCATTAGGGAAAGGCCAGTTGAAATCTCGAAAGAGGAAGAATGATGATACTGAAGTCACTTACAATTGGAAAAAGAGAAGTATTTTTTTTGTGTTTCCATATTGGTCTACTAATTTGTTACATCATTGTTTAGACGTAATGCATATTGAGAAAAATATATGTGAAATGTTGCTTGCAATTCTTTTGAATATTAAGGGGAAGACCAAAGATGACCTCCGATCTCGTCGGGATTTATTGTATTGGGGTATTCGACCTGAACTACATCCTGTTTGTATCGGTGAAAACAAATGGAAAGTTCCCTGTGATTCTTATGTGATGACACCGGCAGAGAAAGATCAATTTCTGGAAATATTGGAGAATATCAAGGTTCCAGATGGCTATTCCAGCAACATATCTAAACGAGTCAACAGAAGACATTTGAAATTGAAATCCCTAAAAACTCATGATTATCACATCCTACTTCATGAATTGATTCCAATAGCAATTCGACAATTGCTATCCAATAATGTAAGAGTGGCAGTGATTCGGTTGTGTCATTTTTTTAGAGACCTTTGTGCTAAAAGGTTATCCAAATCATTGTTGATAAAAATGCAGCAAGAGGCTCCATTAATTCTGTGTGAGTTGGAATTTTTTTCCTCCATCCTTTTTCACTTGCATGTTGCATTTAACAGTTCATCTTCCAACTGAGACACTTCTTGGGGGACCAGTCGCTTTTCGGTGGATATATCCCACTGAAAGAAATATGTGCACTTTGAAATCATATATCCGAAATAAGAATTATCCTGAAGGTTCCATTGTGAGGAGTTATCTGGCCCAAGAATGTATGGATTTTTGTTCAATGTATTTGTCTGATGTGAGAACAAGACATAATCGACCAATGAGAAATGAAGATGAGAAGTATGAGGAAATTCATCCCTCGTTTCCATCTCTTCCCCAAACAGGTGGAATTTTCGGGTCATATACATTGGTTACATTGAGCTTTGAAGAGCGGAATATGGCACATCGAACAGTCTTGTTTAATTGTGGTTTGTTCGATGCCTATATTAAGTAAGTAATTTGAATATATATATGTTATCTCATACGATATCATATCACATATACCTTATACTTTTATTGTCATTTTATGTAGAGAACATAAACAAATTATAAGTAGAGTTCATCAGTCTTTGCCGTTGAGAAGGAGAGAGGCTATGCATAGCCAAGAGTTCACAGCTTGGTTGAAATAAAAGGTATGACCATTAAATTATATACCTTAAAATATAGATATATATTTAATTATATTACTCATATGTATTTCAGGTATTGAGTTTACCTGCTGACTTCATTTCTCAAGAATTAAGAGCTTTGGCTTTTAGTCCCAATTCTTTGGTTCGTGACTGCAAATCTTTAATAATCAATGGATATAAATTTGTTACAACTGATAAAGCGGTGAAAATGAGAACACAACATGATGGAATTATGTTAACTGCTAGAACAGATTGTTATGCCAGTGCATCATATAGTCGACCTCGATAGATGATGTGTATTATTATGGACTAGTTGAGAAAATATTGTTATTGGATTACTACTCTCAAGGTCGATTCACTATGATGAAATGTAAATGGTTTGATTCAATTATGCGACATGGTACATTTATTGATGATTGCAGATTTAGAGTTTTTGACATGAGTCGATTCCTGCATACCGATGAACCATACATTTTGGCATCAATGAAAAAACAAGTGTTTTATATGAAAGATCATCTGAAACCTGATTACGGTGTCATTAATGAAGTAATACCAAGAGATATTTTTCATGATGCGGGGGATGAAATTGTCACCATTGATGCCCCCATAGGTGTTAGCCAAAATATTGTATTTGATGACACAAATTGTCCCATTGTGAGAGATGATGTTGAACCTGAGGTAGTGGAAGGTAATATATAAAAGCAACCATATATATTCAGAGTTAATTCAGTTTACATTGACGTGAGTTTATCAGGTTGGTACGAATGTAATTACTATAATTTAGTTTTAGTTTTGAATGATATGTCTATTTTAGTATTGTTTGGTTTCATTTCATTTAATTATATTTATTTCAATTCAGAAAACTGGGTTTAAAATATGGTTTTAAAAATTGTATAACTTGGTTGTAAATTATCATTACTGAAATATGTTATGAAATTTTTTGTATTCTCTGGCTTCTAAGTTGTATTTATGATTTGTAAAAATTGTTGCTAAAAAATATTTATTTCATTCTTATACAGATTATGAAGAAAACTACAGAAGCTCGCAAGAAAAGATTATTTGATGTTGATCCTGTTAGACGCGAGCGTGAGTTGTCTTTAGTGAGTATAATAATTATAATATTTATCTTTCGCATTACATATAATATGAAGTTCATATTTTTGATCAAATTTATTTTAGGGATATATAACTTCAGAGATTCCTCTTCCTAGTATGGGACCGAGCAGGGATCCTCCTAGACCTAGGCGGAGCTCCCGTCTTACCACTCCCCACACTGACCCATCAGTGGACATCCCATCTACCACACATGTCCTCCCTTTGCTTGAGACCCCTGGGATGTTCCCATACATGCTTCCGTCATCATCCCATTTACCCTCTTTTTCCCATTCCATGTCCATGCCGACTCGACCGATGTTCTCACCTCCACAATTTCCATATCCATTCATGTATCCCCAGACCTACTACGCATATTCTGACATGTCTACGCCACCTCCTTTTACTACCATCCATCATACACATATTGAGTTTGTTCCTTCAGTTTCCACTCCTGTTCATGAAGATCAACCAGAGCATGCTGTGGAACAGATACTTCCTTCGGAGGATGCTGATCCAGCACAGTCCACAGATGCCTCACAGCCTATTCAGGAGCCTGCATCGGATTTTTTATTATAAATGTTTCAAATTATAGCATTTCACTTTTGTCTTATTGTATTGTCACTTAACTCTTCTCTTTTCACCTCTTATGTTATTTAGTGGGATCTTCTAGTAGGCGACATGGGCGCACTCGAATGCGGGATGCCTGGAATCGCGAAACTCAGATTATGGTGGATTACAATCCTCAAAATAAAATGGTAGGTAAAAATGATAAGGAGTGTAGAAGTTTCATGGCTAATTTATCCAAATATCATGATATCATTCCAGTGGAACCGGTCTCATGGAGACATATTAGTGATGACATCAAGGATAGGGCATGGGCGCAGATATGGGTATGGAAATTTTATAAATTTATATTTATATTAGTAATGTATTTATATGACTTAACATTTTTGTTGCAGAGTCGATTTAACTTTCCTAACGGTGAAGCTGCCAAAGATGCTAGGTTGAGTGATCTTGGAGAGTATTGGCAGTCATACAAGTATGAGTTACATATTGGTTGGAGGAGCAGAGTGGGTACCGAGTTAGAGGGTGTACCCACAAACCCTGACTATCCAAAAAGTCAATATCAAAAAATGATCGCACATTGGAAGAATGAACAGTATAAGGTACTACCCATATTTAATGGTTTTTATATAAAATTTAATTCTTATTACTTGTATTGTTTTTTTGTTTATTAGGAAGTGTCAGCGAAAAACAAAAAAAAAACAAAGATGAAATGATATATCTACACACATTGGGGCACACTACAATGCCCGATCATGAGAATCGGCTGGTACGTTCAATCAATTTTTTTGCATTTATCATATATGGTTGTAATCCAAATTTTTGAATTTCTCATATGTAGCAAGCTGAATGGGGCATTGAAGGTCCTGTACCTCATGCCAAATTATTCTGCTTCAGTAGGAAAAGAAAAGATAGAACTGCAGTTAATTCACAAACACAAGAAAAAATTGTAATTTTTTTATATATATTTCAAACATTTATACGAAATTCATAATTTAATATGTGTATAATTTCAACAGTCTACCTTGGAGGCCATGGATGAGGAAGCTGACAACTTAGGTCCAAATGATCATTTGAGTCAGGTGTTAGGTGTGGAACATCCAGGAAGAGTCCGTTGTAGACCAGGAAAAAACATTATCCCCTCTAGGTATTGGTCATCATCGGAATCCTCTAATGCCTCTAAGGCCTCTGAGTTGGAAAGTAAGCGTGCTGAATTAGCTATGAAAAAGAAAATAGTATTAGAGGAGCGTGAAAAAAGTAATCTAATTAATGAACATTTCATGAAAGCTATGTCAATGTTGATTCAGTCACTACCACCATAGGTTGCTGCCACTTTTGATTCATGTATAGCATCAATGATCTCTTTACATAATGCCTTGGGTGATTCCCATGAGGGTCCTAATGGCGATGACGGTGGTGGCGATAGAGCTGGCGAGGATGTTGTTGATGCTATTGTTGGTGATGAGATTGCTGTTGCTGCTGATGATGATGATGATGTTGCTGCTGGTGATGATGATGATGATGATGTTGCTGCTGATGATGATGATGCTGGACATGGGGATGACGATGATGGTGATGGGGGGGATATTAATCCCCTCCATTTTTGACTTATAAGAGATACTTGTGTTGGAGTTTTAATTTTTTTTTGTATTGGTGGACTTCTTTTATGTGAATTTCTTTATGCAATGAAATGAATTTTTGATTATGTTTTCATCAGGGGTGTTATTTGAAAATTATTTAGGTAATATTCAAATGCCATTTTTGTTTTTATGGTTTGGTGTGTTAATTATTATCCCACCATCTAATCTTGGCCTTAGCAGTGGAGGGGAGGCTTGGTATGGGGGGCTGTAGTGGAGGGTTGGGGGGGGGGGGGGCTGGGAGGGGAAGGTTGGGAGGGAGGGGGGGGGGGGGGGGGTGCAGTGGAGGGCTGGGAGGGGAGGGGGATTCATTCACATAATCTCTTTTTAATATACTCGACATGCAGAGGATGTTCATCAGGCGAGTATGACCGTGTCCTCCACTTTGAAGTAGAAGAGCTCATCTATTGAAGGTGTTGAGAAGGTTTAGTTGCTTCTGATCTTTTTCTTTAAACGTAAAGGCACTGATTGGTATGTGATCTGATAGTTATATGAATATTCAGAGCTGACTAACTGATTTAGATGTTTCATATGCTGTTTGTGGTTTTCATCTTTCCTTTCTGTAATTTTTTAATGTGGTTTTGTGTATTTTAGGAAGACTCCAAACACAAAAGAAAAATCCTGTTTAGTGGGGAGGGAGGGGGAGGGGCTGGGCAGGTGGGTAGGGGGAGGGGCTGGGCAGTGGGGAGGGAGGGGGAGGGGCTGGGCAGGGGGGGCTGGGTAGTGGGGAGGGAGGGGGAGGGGCTGGGCAGGGGGGCTGGGCAGTGGGGAGGGAGGGGGAGGGGCTGGGCAGGGGGGCTGGGCAGTGGGGAGGGAGGGGGAGGGGTTGGGAAGTGGTGAGGGGCTGGGCAGGGGGGGCTGTGCAGTGGGGAGGGAGGGGAAGGGGTTGGGCAGGGGGGATGGGCAGTGGGGAGGGGCTGGGCAGGGGGGGCTGGGCAGTGGGGAGGGAGGGGGAGGGGCTGGGCAGGGGGGATGGGCAGTGGGGAGGGAGGGGGAGGGGATGGGCAGTGGGGAGGGAGGGGGAGGGGGAGGTGGGGAGGGGGAGGGGTTGGGGGAGGAGCTGGACACGGTGTCGACTTATCCACCATCGCTAAAGGTATGGTTTTACCACACCATTTTTTACATCATGAAAAGTTTTCTTTTTACTCAACTGCATCCTCAAATATTCAATTTAACCCCAGACTCATATTTTCATAATATGATGCAGTAGGACTTCAAGTTCTCCCATAAATAAATTTGCAGCTGATTTAGTTGATTACCATGGCGCATTAGAGGATCGACCACTCCCAGTACATCACCTTTCATCAGCGCCTTTTGAACAATCATCAATGGGGCACTATCTTCCAGTTGAAGGTAAACACTTATGGTTGCTATCATTAAACCTGACATTTCTGACTATTCATTGCAGCACAAATGCTCTATTTCCTCTCTGTTTCCGGCCATAATTGGTATGTGGGATACATAGTGAATCAAAATTCTGGAAACTGAAAGTGTTCTTGAAGGGTGTGCTGGAAACACAAAGCAAGTGCACGGGTGAGGTGGATGTTAAAAAAACTGCCCAGAGCAGCCACTTCAATCGAATCTTGACCGATGTGTTGCTCACCCCACAATAGGTATGTTCTCGTAATATCATTGAAATAATCTCCTAGACAATTTTCAATATTTCCCTTCGCATAATACTTTTTCATACATTATTACGCACTTCATCTTTTAAGATGAATATTGATTATTTTTATTTATATATTGCAGGTGACTCACTCTGCACATGAATAGATCAAGGGAATCCTGCACTAATAAGTGCCAGATATCTACAACAAGTATGTTTTCCTAAAATTGTGGAATTAACCTCCCTACCATGCATCATTTTTCATTTGCATTTACACACTATATGAATGCAGGTTATTGGTCATAAAATCATGGAGTTAACCTCCCTTTCATCCAACATATGAATGCAGGTGATATGTTTTCACTATTGACTCCACTATATATTGATTTTTTTGGGTCATGTCTAAGAGTTTCTAGACATACTTTGATTGTTCTCATCCCAGCATAGCGATGAACCAAAATATTGGTGAATGTGCATGGGCTGATGGAATGAATGCCTTCGATTTACAAGCACGGAGAACAAACTTAAGAGATGTGTATCATTTATGTCTCAGTGAGGATTGATGAATGTATTTTTTTCCCAACTAACTATTCAACAGGATAGGATGTATGGAAGTTTATATTATTTACAACTCAAGTAGTAAATGATACAGTGATAATCACATTCTTCATGAGTTTGACTAGTATTTTTTGTGTTATAATCTGTTTTCTATTATAGTGAGTTGTATTACCTTAAATAAACATACCTTATGGGAACATATTTAGTTGGACATCCGATTTTAGATTTGTTTTCTGTTATAATCTATTCTGTAATACAGTGAGTTGTAGTACCTTATCAAAATTTTAGGATGTTTTCTAACAGTTTTAGTACCTTACCTATTTGGGTCTGCATCCAAATAAAACATGTCATGCATCTACATATTTCATGCTGGGAGATTCATGGGGAGGGATGGGCAGTGGAGAGGGAGGGGGAGGGGTTGGGCAGGGGGGGAGGGGGAGGGGGGCTGGGCAGGGAAAGGGCTGGGTAGGGGGGGAGGGGGAGGGGGAGGGGGAGGGGGGATGGATAGTGGGAGGGCTATGCAGGGGGGGAGGGATGGGCAGTGGGGAGGGAGGGGGAGGGGCTGGGCAGGGGGGAGGGGGAGGGCTGGGTAGGTGGAGGGCTGGGCAGGGGGGAGGGGGAGGGATGGGCAGGGGGGAGGGTGAGGGTTGGGCAGGGGGGAGGGATGGGCAGGGGGAGGGCTGGGTAGTGGGGAGGGAGGGGGAGGGGCTGGGCAGGGGGGGAGGGGGAGGGCTGGGCAGGTGGAGGGCTGGGCAGGGGGGAGGGGGAGGGCTGGGCAGGGTGAGGGCTGGGCAGGGGGGAGGGTGAGGGATGGGCAGTGGGGAGGGATGGGGAGGGGCTGGGTAGTAGGGAGGGATGGGGAGGGATGGGCAAGGTGAGGGCCGGGCAGGGGGGGAGGGTGAGGGCTGGGCAGTGGGGAGGGATGGGGAGGGGCTGGGCAGTGGGGAGGGATGGGGAGGGGTGGGCAGGGTGAGGGCTGGGCAGGGGGGAGGGTGAGGGCTGGGCAGTGGGGAGGGATGGGGAGGTGCTGGGCAGGGGGGGAGGGGGAGGATCATGTATTTAACCATCAAAAAATTTAAATTAGAGAACTATCTTTGAAATGGGTCAGGTTTCTCTTGGAAGCTCCTGGTTCACTAGGCCTGGTGATAGAAGAAAATGGTCTCATCCCAGTCACTCTAGAATGAATATGTTAAAACACTAAATAAAGCACATGATGATTCTATGGAACTTCTAGAACGATGCCTTCATTTTCTTGTACATGTTTGTGTACCCATATGAGACCTATGATTTTGAAACTGGAAGAGATGTACAAGTATTGATTGGAGGATAAAACGGTATTTCTATAATTGAAACGGGTGAAGTTACTTGACTCGCCGACCGATGTCTTTACTTTCAATTGACTATCAAGTTTAGAATTTATGAATATACTTTATACTTCACTATACTACTAAGGTGTAGAACAACGAGAGTCCAAGTTCGATCCCACAAGGAAAACGAGTGATCTACAAGAGCCTGACATTACTTAATTATTAACCTGGTGATTTGTAAGCAAAAATCAGTTCAAACAGAATTTTAAAACAAGAATTTAAATGATATTTAAAGAAAATTAATAAACATAGAAGCGAGATATCAATTTCAAAGGATGTTTAACAAGAGATGTCCACCTCTTTCATTCATGAACGAGTCGAATAAATTGGCTGAAAGATCGTTCTAAAATCACGAACTTCTCTATGGTCAAGTCCATTGATTCTGCCTAGGTTAATCTAGTTCTCTTGGTCGGAGAAATAAACTAACATAAGCGCATTAATACGTTGTTAATATTTTTATTATTAATTGTTAACCATAAGTGAGGGTTATTTATTTTATCTTTTGAATTCAACTCATGTCTACACATTCTTTCTTTTCTGTTTTAATGTTTTAATGTTTTCATGTTTTCTAGGTTGACATGGCAGCCCTGTTACACATGGGTGATGTGGATCTTAAGGCTTTGGGAATTCCAATGGTAAATGAATTATTGTTCTTTCATGTGCTTTGATCATAGGTTTTTAATGTTCATTGTAGGAGGCCAATACTGTTTGATGGGGGCATCAGATTTCTGTATTAGATTTTTTAAAATTATTTTCTGTTTGCCTCAATTGGAGGTGACAATTTTTAACTTGACATGATATCTGGACATGACATGAGTTAAACAGGTTTGGGTTAGACATAAAGTGGTTCAGGTTGTGATAGGGTTGAGGAATATTACATAAATAACTCAACATGAGATAACATTTTATTATAATTAGAACAACAAAAGTTTTCATAGGATGGATACAAGCAACATATGCAAGTGAATCATTTGGCTCCAGCATTACTTACAGTTTTGCTCTTGCCATCTCTTATTAGAGCTTCTCCAAGTCGAATTGTTAACATGAATTCTGTTTTAAGTTCTTTTGTCTGAAAAATTCATTTTCTTTTACATATTACTTCTTAAATTGAAAGTGAAAAACATTATGAGCATGTCCAGTCTCAGTGCTTTGCTCTTTTACTCGTTACATCTACATGATTTATTAGCTGATTTTTGACCGTGTTTCATTTCATTACTGCTTTCTTTGCACCACAATTATGGGTTTGAGATAATTTTTTATCTTCCTTTCAATAGATATATCATGTTGGCTTTGTCGACTCTGAAGATATGAATGTTATTTCTGGTGAAAGGAAGTTCACCAGTTTAGTGGGATACTCCAGCAGCAAGCTTGCACAGGTACACATAGAGTAGTACAGTGTTTGGTAAGAATGTGAGTCTTCCTCTGTTTTTTAGTCAACATACTTTGACGAGGTCCTCTAATTTCCATTTTATTTTCATGTTGGGATTGATATACTAGAGTAGGTATTTTCATATTATTGTTGATTTCTAATATATTTGAATGGCAGGATTGATATGTCTGTAGGTGCAGAATGGTAGGGAGGTGGAGTTGCATCTACCTGGGGAAAAAGTCTATACCCACGGTTTGCCAAACCATGGGTACATTCTGGGAGTTTAATTCAGTATACCTATGGTTTGCAAACCGTGGGTTCATATAGCGATATTTGAATCACTATACCCACGGTTTGCAAACCGTGGGTAGATATGGCGAGATTTAAATCACTATACCCACGGTTTTCAAACTGTGGGTATAGATGTCTATACCTATGGTTTGTTAAACCGTGGGTAATGTGAATTTTTCTTCATCTATACCCACGGTTCTATGCAAACTGTGGGTATAGCCCTATTGAGACATCACTACAGCCGGCGGTTCTTGAAACCGTGGGTATATCCTATACCCACGGTTTCAAGGGCTATACCCACGGTTTAAAACTGTGGGTATAGGTGCTATTTCCAGTAGTGATTATTAATTATATCAACAATATTGTATAATACCTATTTCATTGATTTTACAAAAAACAAAAATCATAGGAAGGCCAAGGTATTTTTGGTGTTTATCCACCGATTGGATGCTAGAAGCTTCTTGCAGATCAAATTTTCTGAAAGTAAATACTCGTCATAAATAGATCTCATATTTAGATAAGTTAAGTGACTGACCCAAAGTTATTTCATATATGGACATAATATTCATGATAACATGACATTCCTCAAAATTAGATTGAGTAAATAACAGGCTATCATCCAAAAATAGAAAATGGGAAATAGGGGGCAGCAACGACATACTTTTTTCACTATGTATTAGATTATTCTTTACCATACGTATGATAAAATTAGAGAAAAAATAAACCACAAGGATAAAAAAGTACATGGAAAGAGTATCTCCCTGATTAATATGGAGAGACAAAACAATTATTTAGGTAATATTTCCATTAACCCTGATCTTGAAGGAAACATAGTAAACACATTATATAATGATATATATTCATTGGTTTCTAAGAAAAAATCATAAAAAATCACTAAAATTTATCATATTCCTTAGTCATGTCCAATTTCCAAGCAATCAGAACCCTTTTATAGGGAGATAGAGGGTCTTCATTGAGTGAAAAATCTAATGGGAAACAATGGAATTATTCAAGACAAGCCTTTTGGACATAAAGACACTTTGAATGTCAAAAATAATGGAAGGAAACAAAATTCAAAGTTTATTGACCATATTTTTTAAGAAAATATTACAAGTCACATTGAAAAGGATAATATGAATGAATTCCAAAACTTTAGAAGGATTTTTTACTTTTAGAATAAAGCTGATCAAAGTTTCATTAATTTAATTGAATAAATTACTACATTTCTGTTAGTCTTTCTTGAGCTGTGTGATATCAAGCCCCAAAACATTCCAAAATTTCTTGAAGAAAAGGGAATGAAATTCATCTAGGTTAGTGGACTTAGTGACATGTATTTTCAAAATATCCAGGTTATCCTCATCATCTATGATGTATTTTGAAAGATCATAATTCATAGAATATGTCAGTACTAAGGGGATACATGAGGCAACCATAGTAGAAATAAAAGACCCCTCAGAAGAGTACAGATTATGAAAGAATCTCAAAATAATATCATGTATTTCACTCTCTTGGATAGTGACTCATCCTTCAAGCATTTTCAATTTTGAAATAAATTTTTTCTACATCTTGTTGAAATATTTTGATAGAAATATAATTCATTCTAGTATCATTATTTAATGCATTATTCTCTCACCCTCATGAACCTGAAACTCTATTTATAATTTGAGTATCTAAATCTATTTCAAGAGAAAAAACCTGTAAGATCATATAATTTGAATTATGAATAGAATAACACAACTTTAGAGTCTTTTCAATATGATCAATATCATAATAAAAATTACAAAATTTAGATATAGTCCATTAATTAAGACAAGAAACCACATTTTCAATTTTATAAAAGAAATCAGCATTACAAGAATTCCACGAAGACCTGACCACACATCACAGTCTTCCTCCTCAATCTACATGCTTTCAAATCTAAAAAAACTTATATTTCAAACATACATCCCACATTGGTTCATCATGAGAACAATGTGACCATGGTTTGAAGAAACAAGGGATAGATGGGAGGTCTATAAAATGGAAAAAGATATATCCAATGATAAGACTTCATAAATCTATCAAGTCATTCAGATATCATAGTGCTCTTTGAATTTCCATAAAACTGAGGGAATGGAATTCCTATGTAGCCTAAATCATACAACCCTTTAGACCTAAAAACATTGTGAAAATATGCCATGTGATATGGAGGACTAAAAACACCCATTAATTTTCTCTTTGTAAAAGTATTTAATCAATGTACCCAATGAATAAATGGATAGAGATGTCATTGCAATCATACCTCAATAGTTCCCAATATTTTTATTTATAAGCCTGATTGGGCTAACCATAGAATCCCATTGAGAACCATTATGAAATCCATTCCTACTAAATGGAATCCTCAATACGATTATAAGAGTAATATTTAATTTTGACAACCATTTCATCTTTCTAAAGAAGGCATAAGCCACTTGTATGACCCTATCTCCAAACAAGAAAATTACATAGAAATCCCATCTTATTGGCCAAACCAATCATGTCCCTTCTTTACAACATAGTTTTAGATAGGAAAACCACATTCAAGTAGTATTTTGAGCACCATAAAAGGAGTGATTGAACTGTACGTAGATTTCCAATCCCATGAAAGTTATAACATAATATATTCATTGTTACATATAGGATGAAACTTCCTAATGAACTAGAAGAGAAAGATAAAAAAATATGTAGCCAAAGATCTGATTCCAACCACTGAGAAAGAAAGAAGATAAAACTAAATAGAACCCTGAAAAATTAGAAGATAAAGACCAAAATATCCATGTATAAAAAAACCTAATAAAATAAAATCCACCAATCTTGGTAGTGATAGATCCAATTCTAACCCACTGAGAATTAATGATGTGA
Organism: Viscum album; assembly: GCA_963277665.1. Classification (NCBI taxonomy): domain Eukaryota; kingdom Viridiplantae; phylum Streptophyta; class Magnoliopsida; order Santalales; family Viscaceae; genus Viscum; species Viscum album. Next base: position 1,901,182,328 of record OY728145.1, read on the forward strand.
ATTAACCAAATGAGGAAGAAAACCAAAATTGAAAACCCTTGGATGAAAACAATATGATTTTAATCCCCTAATAAGAATGATATGAATGAGTTGGATGTGGAAGAAATTACAGATCATATCCCGAATATGTGGATACATAAAACCCAAATGAATCCAGTTTTTTGAATACCATAATCCGATGAAGCTGGTATGAACCCAATAAAGAATATTTTAATGGAGAATGAAGTTAGAGATTCAATCAAACTGAGATGGACAAAATATAAAAACTAGATGAAGCAATCAATCTGATTGTGAGGATTAGAGCCATCGACCCAAACCGATGAACCATATGAAGTATATTTATGACTGATGAGCCTTGGTGATGAGCCAAAGGAAAAATTCATACCTTCCAAATAATAAAGTGAGAGAAAATTATGACAAAAAAAAATTCAAAGATATAAATTCCAAACAAAAAAAAACATAGAAATATACCACAGAGTGGTAGAAAAATCTAGGAAAACCCATGAAGGATGACTATCACAACGGAGAGAAAAAATTCTCATGGTGGAGAGATTATTTATAAAAGATGTTTTAACCCCTCTAAGTGATTTAAAATAATTGGAAGAAACTTGATTAGATGAAGTTTAGAGGAACCTAGTTTCAAATCATATTATATTATTTAATGTTATCATATTTTTCATTATGAAATAATTAATGAATAAAATGATTAAAAATATAGATTTGGATCTTTTTAATTTATTATTTGGATTAGAGGAAAACATTACTTATCATAATGGGTAGAAAAAACAAGAAATTGTTTCTTGTTCTTTCTTTCACAGATATAAGCATGAAAATATTTCATGTTTTTTCTAAGATTTGATGAAAATTAAAAGCATGAAACAATTTCATGCTTTTTGTGTTATCATAAAATGAAAAACATCAAATAATTTCAAGGTTTTAGTCCAACCCATACATCAAAATCATGAATTAACTTCTCAATTTTATTTTAGATTTCTATGAAAGGTATCCCCCACCAATTTCTTCATAACTCTTCCTCTCTCAACTAATTTTCAAGTAGTTATGCTATTCTTCTGACCTTCTACATATGAGATATTTTTCTAGTTTTTTTAAATATTTATTTTTTAAATTATATTTTAGTAGAAATAATATTTTCCTATTTTATTTTTTATATTTTTATATAAACTAAGTGAAATTAATTCAAGATTTAATTTTGTAAATAAAAATATTACAATTTATTTTTATGTATTTTATGATGTATGGTAATGATAACATAATGAAAGTTTACTGAAATATTAATTTTAATAATAAATATAAAATATAGATTTATAATGTTACAATGATATTTTAATAATTAATTTAGTTTAATTTATTGCACGATTTAATTTGGTAAATTCAAATATTATAATGCATGTTTAAGTATTTTAAAACATGTTGTAATGAAAGTGCGATAAAAGTGTACCACTACTTCAAAAACAACATATACCCATGAACCTATAGTCACAAACTATCTCATTTGTGGCTATATGTAGCATATACATATGGGAATTTACTGCCTATGACTATATCTTTACCCACACCAATATAGGTGTAGGGTTATAGGAGGTGCTGGTGACATTTATAGGGGTGTGGTGGTGGAAGCTATAACTATGGGCAGTTGGGATTGTGGTTGTAGGTTTCTAGGGGGTGGAAGTTATAACCCAGGGTGTTAGATCTCATGGATATAGGTATGTATGGGAAAAAACTATAGATAGGGGTGACCAATCCCATGGCTATAGGTATACGTGGACGACAACTACCACCATGAGTTGTTGGGCTCGTGGTGAGGTGTGGGGGTAGAGAATATAGCCACAGGTGGTTAGTCCCATGGTTATAGGCTGTGAGGATATGAACTATAACCATGAGTGGGTCTAACCATGGCTATAGGGTGTGGGGATGGGAGGTTCATCCACATATGGATTGGCCCATGGATATAGGTGTTAGAAAATTTATAAAAAACTTAATTCTAGAATCAGTTAATTTATTCAATGAAATTAAATTGTCACTTATCTCCATATAATATAGAAAAAAATATAAAATTAGAATCAAAAACTAAATGTCTTCAACACTCTACATGAGGGATGTAGATGTTGTATTTTCCCTTTTATCTATTGAGTATAGGGGGATTAATATTTATAGCTAGTTATACCATCAAGAACCCACCCCAATTTATTCCATCATTAAATATTTTTAAAGCACAAGAGATTGATTTCCATCAAATAATTAACAAATAATATAGAATAAATTTAATAAATTGAATTCATAGACAAAAATTATTATATTTAATGTGCACCATATTAATTTTATGTACTTTAATTTACTGGCCCATAATTTATCACATTTAGAATTAATTGATGTACCATTTCTTAGATTTTCCCACTTGGTCCAAACCAATTGAGGAGAATGAATTTAATATTTCTATTTAGTAAGAAAAATAATTCACAAATCATAGTGTTATTTACTCTAAATAATGAGTATTCCCTTAAAAGTATCACAATGTATCATGAATCTTAAATAAACATATAAATAAACCATAACCATATTATAACATACTCGACTTTGAAGGTACATATTGTTTTTAAGTTATTACTTATCTTGTTTTTTTTCATCACTTGGAGGTGTGCATTATGGGTATGGGGTCTTGAAGTTAAGTCTTAGAGGATAGAGGATCATGTGGGCTACTTGGTGGCTGAAACATGGCCATCATCTAGATAATGAGGTGCACTAGCCAGCTAATCGTGCTAGCCACGAGACCTGCAATTTTGAAGATCCCACTAGACAACCAGTAGACAAATAAAAATTCCTACATTTATCCAAGGAAAACCATCCATATGGTGGAGCCTAGATATCAAAACCTCCCAGATAGATCCCACTTATTTCTCTAGGCTTCCTCTTCCTCTTATCTTGGGTGCTTGAAGTCTAGATCGATCCATGGGAACCTATCATGGTAATATCAATCCATTATAAGCTTAATTATCCTTATTTATCTATAATTAAACCTATATACTATCCATATTTTCTATATCTATGAATCTCCACCCAGATCTAATGGAGAATTAATGCTTGGTTGATAGATTAGTTTTGGATTGCAAGAATTGGTGACCTCTCTTTGACCGATCGTAGATATCACATTAGCGACGAATCTATTTTGGTAAGTTGACATGTATTTTATATATTTGAATGATCAACTACTTAAATCTAAATTATAGAGTCACTTTAGTGATGGATTAGGTATTTTCTAGTGAATGTTAGTGTGCGGGCCTAATCTGGGTATCTTCCCTTAGTGGATCTGGGAAATTGGCATCAACCCTATAAAGGTAGGAAGTCCTCATAATCTTAGTCCCTTTTATGGAGTTTTTTGACATGATTAAATTGTGTATATATGACTAGTGTAGATAATTTTTCATTATATGGTATGTTTTCATCTGTGGGTAGCTTGTGAGACCTTTTTTTGTATGGCTTGTGTGTTCCTTGTTTTGTCACACCTTATATGTGGTTATTTCATAGTCATATAATATTTGATATGCCATAATTTTTCCTTTATATATTATGCCTTACTTTTATATTATTTAGTAGATTCTGAAATAATTATTATGATATATTTCTCCTTTCTATGTCATGGCTCACATGTGTATTTTTTCATAGCTGGTGGAATCTCTATTTCTGTGTTCAGGTTGATAGGTGGCCCTAAAAAACTTAGTTATCCCCTTAGAGGGGAAGCATGAATGACATGAATTATAGATTGTGGCTCTAAATATAAGATGGATAAATCCAGAGAATGACATGTGATTATACCATGTAGTATAGAAAATCATACTTTATTGAAAGAGGAACCATATGCTGGTATGATGTACAAACAAGGAACTTCCTTGCGTATGTGTAGAGTTCCATTTGTTTGGGTGTGCCAAGAATGTATGTAATCAAAGGAAAGTGAGTATCCCTAGGTCATGGGTGTGACTTTCCCTTAAATGAGGGAATTGACTTATTCCTTAAAGGTGAAACATGTATTATATTTAAAGGCTGGATGTGGTCACATAACATGATCTATGTCATGCGATGACTAATTATGAAATTCTTATAGATTGGAACCAAAGAAGGTATGACTGGGGTTTGTGGAATATTGGTTAGTGCATGATCACTCATTATATGATTGGTTGTATGAATTCATGTACATTTTACTTTATATCATGACATACACATCAATATTCATGTGAAATTTCATTAAGTACACATCAGTGGTGTCATATTGGGTTTATAATCACACCCTAAATGATATTTTTAGTGTGTGAAGATTTTATGACCAAGGAACGAGAGAAGGGAAAGGGACCAGTGGTAGGTTATTGTGGATCTTAGAGTTAGGAGATAGATGCAGTACCAAGGTAGAATTTAAACATCTACCAAAACATATTTTATTATTGTCTTCTAGTTATACCATGTACACTTTCTGACTTTCCACATTGGGGGTCTGTTCATTTTGATTACATATGACCCGACATGAAATCTGTTATAGCATCTTGTTTACATTACTTTCCACTGTGTTGTTTAGTTTTATTATGTTCATGTTTTTATATTCTTGTGTATGACTATTATTACTGAGGGAATAGTCTCCCCAAGACAAATCTATACTATTTCCACTAGTCAACAACCTTGTGAATATAAGGAGGCACACATGAGGTCATGCGGCACTTTAGGTTAAATTTGGTGATTTGGGACAGGGTTTTAAAAAATGGTATCAGATCCGGATTTTCTTTTCTCACATTCTTCGTTATTTTGGGATATGGTATAAAGGAGATAGGATGCATGGAACCTGGGTAAGGGAATTTCCATGTGCCTATCCAACCCATGTTTAATGAAACTTAGAGTCATCGTGATGGGATTTCTGTTATAATTTATGGGTGCATTCATGCATCATGAATAAGCATGACTTATCAAATTTCATGTATATACTTGTTGTTTTTACATGGAATTTATTTAATTAAATGTCCTGACTTATGCTATCCATTAGTGATATATCTATATTCTATACTTTTGTGATGTATCTGTGATTGAATTAGTTAGTTGAACTTATTCATGATATTATTATTTATATAAATGATTATGGCTAACGTGCAGGTACAAAGGCCTAGGCTTGCAACTTGGGTAACACTTGGAGGGTTATACCTGTTTTATAGGTATTTACAAGGATAATAATTCTTATATAAATCCTTTATGTGTGTGTTATAGATTCTTTCATGTCAAATATTTTGGAGGGAAATTGTTTCAACTCATATAGAAAACTCATTTTGGAGAGAAATTATTTCCAATCATATAAAAAACCCTTATCATTAGTAGTAAGTAAAATGTCATTAAGTGTTTTAAAATAGTAAAAAAGTTTCAGCACATGGGTTCTCTCATCATCCCATGGTCTCAAGATAGGGTTTTGATGGACACTAGTGCTACTCTGCCTTACCCGTGGGGGTGGGGTGGGGTGGGGGAGCTCTCACCTCATCCAACACATGGGTTCACCCCTTTACAGACCACCATTATCTTTAACTTTCCTATTGATTTTATTATAACCTAGAGTCTTCCAACTATTTAATAAATATCCATCACTTCTGACCGACTCTTCTGAGTTCACTTATATGTCTTACCTTATTTTCTTACCCTTGATATCATGTTTTTTTTTCAATTATCATACCTCTATTGATGCTTTAGATAGGTTATCTAATATTGGTTGGGGCCTTCATAAGCATGCAGTGGTGGGTTTACTTAACCCTTGAAACATCCTCATTCATTTTTATAATAAAGGATAATTGATTAATTCATGGTCAGAGCTCCTAAAATCTTAAAATAAATTCATTTATATCTCTTTATATGGTCATTCAATTTTTATATGAGATGTGACTTTCCTTCAATGGCGATTTGAGTCCACCTTCCTGGGTTTCCCCTCCCATTTCAAAATCTGATGATCCTCAGGATGGTTAGATATCTAGTTGATTGATACCATTACTCAGATAAGAGGATCCAAACATTGAGTCATCCTCTCACCCCATGAATCAATGTATATTTTTTTGAAGATCCTAAATAATTTTGTTTAGATTGAAATTTAAGGTTAATAAAATTATAAAAAAGAGACAATATTAAAGTCCTAGAGTGAGTTCCATCATCTCTATTACTAATAATGAATTTTTTCCTATAGTTTCTATAATTGTAGTTTTGTTCCCCAAACATATATTAGGGAAGGAATGTTGAATGAGACCATGAGAATTCAGGGAGAAGACAATGATAAAAATGGTGCTAGAAATATAATTCTCATGATTTTCAAATATTGGTTTGATGGAAATATGATTTTTATAGCTACCATTGAAACATTTTATATTAAATATATTCAGGTTTTCAATGTGGAAGTGGCTCAGAAGAAAAATGTAGCTGGTGGTGGAAAAGAGATGGTGAAGGTTGATCAATCATCACCTATGGACTAATCCTAATTCAAGGTCATTAAGTCTTCGTATGTGGTAGTAGTGAAACATTATTATAACTCATAAATGGTAGCTATAGATAAATATTATACTTCTGGGAGTGGAACTATATGGTATAAGTATTATCACACATTTTATGGTTCAAGTTTATCTTCTATTAATTAGAGTGTAACTGAGGGTCTTTGTTGGCTAGAAGAGCCTGATAATGGTCAGACCTGCAAGTTTGTTCAGAAGACTCTATCTTTCATTGAAACTTAGAACATGTTTATGACATTGGAAAATGAAGTGCTAGTTGACAAGTCAAACAATATAGTGGCCCATCAAGATGGGAAAAAAATAAGTGGGGAAGCATGGGAGATAATGATTTTAAGAAGGAGACTAATTCCTATACATTCTCTACTGAGATCAAGGAGTAGGTTCAAGTAGAGGAATAAATTTTATCTAATTCCAAGAATGGAAGGAAATCAGTGGTGGAATCATATAAATTTACCAATCTAATTATGATTACACATGAACTAAATGACTATTCATCCCTAAATAGGTATGTAGTCACAAGATGATCTAGTAAAGAACCAACACCATCAAAAGTATAAAAATTGTCATTTGCTGACAACCAAGTTATAGAACTTAAGATCTGAAGGAAAGAGATAAATAATCGAGAAGTTCAGCTGGCCACAAATAGGGTCAACTCACTTTTGAAGTGGGTAGCAATACATTAAAAAAAGTAACTCATTCTCCACTCTAAATGAGAGATAGAGGATGAATTTTTCTCATATTGAGCAGAAAGGAAGAGGTAAGGAAAATGTATGAAAAGGAGATACAAGTATACTTGAATGATGAGAAAGAAAAATGTGTCAAATATAAAGATAGAATCTTGGTTCATGGTTTAAATATGAGGAAACTCCACATAGAATAGTTTATCCTCACCTGAGGAAAATTATTTACTACTTTGAAGCTCTAGTTGAAGATGACCGAAATAACAAGTAAACAACTTTGAAATAGAGTTACATTGGGTGCATAGATCTAACAACATAAAATTCTATTATAATTAAAATATCATGACTTTTTGTGGAAAATACCTCAACTTAGATTTTTTCTCCTTGCAAAGATTACACATAACCTACAGTAATGTTTTTATTTAAATAAAAATATTTAATTTTTAAACAATTAAAATTTCATCTATTTATAAAAAAATAAAAAATATTTTACTCCCATAAACCTTATAGAATAGAAATTTATCCATAATATTTTATTAAAAACCAAATGAAATAATTACCTCATGAAATAAAAAACACCATCATTAGGATGCTTGTTTTAAACCATAGAATTACCTTTTTACCTTTCACACTAAATTATCACCATTACAAGATAGGAATAATTTAGGATGATTTATGTAAACCTCCTCATCTAGATTACCATTCAGAAATGTTGTTTTCACGTACATTTTTTACAATTCCAAATTAACACGAGATATTAATGCCAACAAAATATATAAGGAATAATTTTTGAATACTAGATAAAATTTATTGGTATAATTGATCCCTTACTTTTGAGTGAACCATTTAGAAACTACTTAGACCCTACATTTATTAATGTTTTCTAATGAGTTTTTGTTGGTTTTAAAAACCCATTTACATGTATTAGGTTTTTCACCAAGTAGAAACTAAAAAATGTCCCAAACATTATTAATCTGCATGGAAATAATCTCTTAAATCATGGAATCATACCACATATTTGACTCTTTACAACCCATTACTTGTGAAATTTTTTTGAGATCATTTTCAGCTATAATATTGTAGTCATATTCTTATAGGTTCACTTTGTAATAAGGGAAATTATTAACCCGCCGGACTTGAATATGATGCAACAAAAGTGGGTGGAATACCTATAGTTACGGATCATAAAAGTCTCAAATACATCTCCACTTAGCGAGACTTGAATATGAGGCAACAAAAGTGGGCGAAATACCTATAGTTACACACCTAGTAAGGGAAATTTAATGCCTGATGCCTTGAGCTAGAAAACCCAGATGCAATCCATCAAGGTGTCCAGTAGTGAGTAGAAAATGATGGCAATGTTTTCTGAGATACATATAGAGGTTCCAAAACAGCATGGGAAACCAGTCTTAGTAGATTTGGAAATAACATCCTCTCTTATGGAATGGGTTCAGATGCATCAATTATTTGATTTCGAGGGCCTCGTTATGAGGGGAAAAAATACAAGAGGGAACCCACCTCTAGGTTGGATTGTTGATGGCAGTGAGACCCTTCCCTACCATAACCATGTATGGGTGCCTTCATATATATAGGAAGAGTTGTTGAGTGAATCTCCTGACTCCATTTGGGTAGTTCATCCTAATCTTACCATGATGTATAGAGATAAACATCATCAGTACTGGTGACCAAGTACAAATAGGTAGATAGAAAACTTCATCACTTGGTGATCCACATGTCAGTAGGTATAGGAGGATAATTATTAACCCATCGGACTTCTACATCCTTTATCCATTCCTAAGTAAAAATGTAATGACATCACCATGGATTTCATGACAGGCTTGTGGATATCTCCACAATGCAGTGATGAATTATGGGTGATCATTGACAAGCTGACCAAATTCACACACTTATTACTCATCCCAGAATCCATATTTGGTTATGAGTTTGGAGGGATTTAATTTTGGGAGATAGTGAAACTTTATGGCGTGCCCCGTTTTATCATTTAGGACCAAAATTCCCTATTCACATTGTAGTTTTGGAAAGGGTTTTAGAAGGAATTGGGTTCAGAGTTTCTATTATGTACTACATATTAACCTCATAATGATGGGTAGTCCAAGCGGACTATATAGGTGTTAGAGGATATGTCGCAGGCTTGTATCCTTGATTTTGGAGGTTCATGGGAAAGGAATATTCCTCTGGTTGAGTTTTCCTAAAATAATAGATTTATGGAAACAATTCATATGGCTTCATATGAGGTCCTCTATGGTAGACCATGATGTTAACCTATGTGCTGGATTGAGGCAGGTGAGGTAGCTTTACTGGGTCCTCGTATCATTCAGGATACTTTAGAGAAATTCCAGCTAATTCATAAGTTTATAAATATAGATCAGTCTAGGATGAATCCCTATACATATTTTCAAAGTAAACTTATAGAGTTCAAGGTGGGATATCAAGTCTTTATACATGTATATTCTTGATTGGGTCATAAAAAAATTAGGGTACATGGAAAGTTATCATTGAGATATGTCGGGACTTTTGAGATAGTGGAGAGAGTTGACTGGTAGCCTATCAGTTTCTATTACCTCAGAGGTACTATTCCATTCATGACATATTCAACATATCTCAACTTTTACAATATCATATAGACCCCCTATAATTTTTTTGATCCAATGGATATATATTTGGAGGTAGATGTGTCCTTCAAGGAGCATCCAATTCATATCATTGATCTTGGAACAAAGTATATCCAAGGTAGGTTTGTTCCATTGGTCCATGTTCTATGGAAGAACGGATGCATGAAAGATGAAACCTAGGAGTTGGAAGATTATGTACATGTGTAGTGTCCAGAACACTTTTTAGATGACGTATTACCACCCTCTAAAGGGTATCTCGAGGATGAGTTGTTTAAAGGAGGGGAGGCTGTAATTTACCATCTTTATCTAAATATACAAACCATTTTTTGGGTCTAAATTCCTTTAAACGACCTTAATAATGACTCCAAATGGGTTTAAGGTGGTCTCAGGTGCTTCTAGGACTCTTTCAATTCCCGAAACCTTGAAAGGTTAAGTGGAAGACCATGCTGCATAGTTAGAGAAAACTGTGCCACCCAAGATGCATGGTTTTCCAAATACACGTGGTAGCTGATAGTGGGAACCTGGGTTCCACATTGTTTGTCCTCAATTGTGAAACCCAAGACACATGACTATGCGACCACTAGAAAGTTTTGGATATAGTGGCCTTGAACGGTTTATACATGGTTAGTCAAAATGTGCACCTAACCATTTGAGGTTCCCCCTTATAGCAGTAAATAGTTCACAGTTGGCACATAGTTTGGACAAACTGTGCGATCAAACCATGTAATCAAATTGTGAATAGTGTATTCGAGGGTGAAATTCCTAGTTTTCCCTTAATGTAGGTTTTAACCCCAATTTCTTACCCCCTCCTTTTCTGGTAGGAATTTTCTCTCCCCCTTGGTGCGTGGTGCCTTCCTCCTCCCTCTCATAGGCTTTACTCTTTCTTCATCCTCTAAAGTCTATTTTTCACACCATAAAATCTATTGGAAATATCTTGGTAATATCCTACTTTCTCACTCCTCTCTTTTTAGGTTACTCCTCTATCAATTGTGCAATTTTAGTGCGATGGATTTTTCATTATTTTTTGGTAGTTTGATAAATACTTTGATTTCTTCCATTTTAGGTTGGATCAAGGCTAGATAATGAATGAGTGGAGTGCTACTACATCTAGGTAGGGGGTATATGTTATTTTCTATCATTTTATCATGTTTTATATGTCACACCATTGTGCCTCTTTCTGAAATCTTATAGTGATTCTTCTTGTTAAATAAATTATTTAAAGTGGTTTTACATGCCTTTTGTGACTTTATATTTTGATAAAACCCATTCGAGGGTCATTATCCTCATTGATGGAATCCCCCTTGGGTTTTCCATCCTTGAATTGCCCATTTTCTATGACTTAACTAGTTAATAACCTCATGTGAGTTGAATTTTTATTAAATAACTTAAATTATAAATTGAATTGTGATAAATGGTTGACCATGAGATTAGTTATTGAGATTAATACCTCACACCATGTATTTAAATGATCACGTTTGATATTTAAATTTAATTACATACACCTTTTATTTAAAATTCTCATATCAAGTCGGATAAATACCTTGTTTTATTCTATATGCTTTTCTTACATTATGTTATGCCAATTTCCTTGTGCCTTTGCCTCATTTATGGCTTATTTCTTAAGCCATTTGATTGGATTGAATGGAATACTATTCTTGGTCAAGATTGATAGATTGATCTATTGAAATGTCATTGATGATATTTGATTATTTGAATATTAATTATTTATGCCTATTCTTGTATTACATTACTTATTCTTAATGCATGTTTCCTAGTGATCATATATTATATCCTAGAGATTATGTATGTGCTTAATGCCTTATGACTTTAATAGTTTGGATTGTGATGTATGACTAGATTGTTAGATTTTGTCATGAGATGTTTATTTAATGGAATAAAATTATATATATTATTTTCTTTGTGATATGTGATTTGTTTGTATTGATCACTTTCTATGGCCCGGGAGAGAACATGAGTCTTGAATTATGGATTTCATGGATGAAATTGCCTTGCTCGGTCAGATTTACCTGACGCGCTGAGAGTGATACTTTGTCTTGACAGGTACAAGGTCTCCAGGCAGTTATTTATTCTTGTGAGTGAGGCTGGTTCCATAAGGGAGTAACCGTGGATGGACCCGTTGGCAAGATGGATACTCCGTTCCTCATGTGATACTCGATACCCTATGTGAGATCCTTGGTACAAACTCAGAGTCACCATACCTTGAGTGATACAAGGAACACCATATGGTTTTCCTTGGATGGAATTAGAGTATTGGGTTATTCAAAGACGCCCGTAATGACCCTTGGGATTCTTTTTAGACCACCCTGGATAGGCTCGAGACTCCACTAATGGATTTGAAGGATTTATGGAATGAATGCCTATTTCTTTTGAAATGTTCCTTATTGATATTTTTAGGATTTTTATATAATGACTTCATAATGTTACCTCCAATATAAAGCATAATTTTGGGGCATTCCTCTTTTACCTTAGTTGGTTAAATCATAACGGCCCTTGTATACATATCATGACTTTCACATGAACCTCATTCAAACTTCCGACTAAGGATGAAGCAGGTGGTATGTGACAAGTGTCCATTTAGGAACCCGAACCAAGGTTTGCATGTTTTATTTATCTAATTATCTAATTTTATTTATATATGGAACACTGTCATTATTTAATGAATTAAATGTATCAGCCTAGACACTGTGGGTACTGAACTAGTGATATTATATCTCACACCCTACTCAGGCTCCATTTGGTACCTGAGTAGACTTTCTAATCGAATGTATAGATAATGGGAAATGTGCTGCTTCTGATGCTTGATTTACTTGATGCTTAGAATGGAGTTTAGGGGTAAAGGACCAAGACTATGCTCAAGATTATGTGTATCGATTTTTGTGATTTTTTTTTATTTTAAAGGGTGTAGTATATTATTGTATCCTCAGTTCATCATACTCAAATTTTTTATATAGACACATGAAATCATGATCATCATTTTGTATCTATGAATTGTAAAAATTGAATAATCATAAAATATCTAATCATATCTTTTCTCTAAAAGATCCTACAATGATTTCCCTCGACATTTTCCTTCCCAGTAATATTTCACATACATGAAATAGTCATATATTTATTCTTTAAATACCCATGTATCATATCCTCTTATTTTAATCAAAAAATGATTCCCATATTTCTAATTATATGCATCCTCTATACAATAATCATTAGTGGAGTTATCTTTACTGCTGATCACGTTGATATATTCTTAAATCTTGTCATTTTATTATTTACTAAATTTTTTATTATTATTATGATTCTTATTCTTTCATTTTATGCTTCATTTAAATTTCATTTGTAATAATAGGCTTATAAATTCATAAAGTGATATACATGCCTAAATCTAGGTTATCACATTCTCTTTATAAAATATATATCGGTTTTTTTCCATTTAGTTTTTCATGAAACAATATATTCAATATAATATTTATTTAAAGGGAAAATATATAATAAAATATTAGGGTGTTATATTATTCCACCCATAACTAAATTATTTCATAATATTTTTTTTAAATTAATTAAGGAAAAATATTACTTCTTTTGAGAATATAGATTTGATCTGGGATTTATTGTTTTATCCCATAATGTTTCCTTAATATAAGGAAAATTAATATTATATCAACATTGATCAAATAATATTTTCAGTTTAAGAAATTTCAAGGAAATAATTATACCTTTACCAGGGTATCCCCTAATTTCCATTATTGTATTATTTATAAAGAGTGAGAGTCCATGCAGTGCAATAACGTTTTAAAGAATTTTCAAAATCCTTTACTTCCTTTGTCCAAATATATATTGTATTAAATTGATGAATACAATGATATTTTAATGGCCCCAAACCTAGTTTCCTAGAGTCATTACTTTATTACATTTTCATAAGTTATAATGAATCACATCCTAAAGGACCTTATATTTCAGGAGTATTGGTAAAATAGATATTTAATTAAATCTCCCATTATAACTGTAAACATAAAATAAAACATAGTATTTTATTTGAGTGCATCATTATTTACCCTAGAATAACCATGAATATCAATCATAACACTCGTCTTGGCACCCTGATGAAATAATCATAAGAAGGGTTGAGATCCAATGTTTAGTCAGGGTATGAGTATGGAGGAAGCTATTAATAAATAAATAATAATCAATATGGTAAGGTAAATAACAGAAACACATTCCATTTTTTAACTAATAACAGGTGCATAATACAATAGGAATAAATAATGATCAAATAATTCCATATACGCAATCACATGAGTTTGAAACTTTTCCATGGATACTATAACTAATAAAATAATCACATGGACATCAATGAATAATATCATAATGAGGGAATACATAATTCCAAACATCACAACCATACTATCAAGGCCTCATGCTAAGACATCTTATATAAATGGGTAAGTCCTCGACCAAAAAACCCACGCTAGTTTACCTCATGATACCAAATGATGCATCAAGGGGATATAAAGGGCCATATCCATCAATTATTAATTACAATGCATTTCACATATAAAATGGGTAAAAAATAATTAACATAAACATTCATCTTGAAAAACTATCATATGAAATGTAAACTGTTACCCCAATCAATAAACATAATTAAAAACCTTATAGAGTAATATGAATGGTATCTAACTGGTACATCACTAGTTAAAGTTATCATAAACCATCAAGAAAAATAACAAGGATAGTATCATTATTAAATATCCCTAATGGATCATAAGTTCAATAAAAATTTCATTAAAAACATTCTTAAGGAAAATAACCTTTTTTACATTGATTTTTTTTAAAACTAAAAAGATCACAAAATATTTTGAAAATATATTTTGTTGAAAATAACCATAAAAATTATAAATTAATCTTTAAAACATTGTGTGGTCATGATGGTGGAAATTATACACATTCCATACATGTTAAAATAAAGATTCCTTTCGGAATTTTGGTAAAATGCAAATGAGACTTAATTAGAAAACAACTTGAAGATTCCATTAATTTTTTAAAAAATTAAAACATGGGTAAAAATTACTTTAATAAATATTTTTTATAATATTAATTTTCTTTGCAATTTTTTTATAAAACATGATTTTGGAAGAAAAGATATTTTTTACCGAAGAGTGAAATGATATTTAATTTTATTAAAAAAACTTCTCAATCATTTTAAGTACCCAAGAGATTAATATGATACTACTAATTGAAAAATTAATGAATAACCAAAGGATAATAAAAATAAAGGGGTTTATTATATAATTATAAAATAGTTTTTTAATGTAAATTCAAGTATAAACACTACCAATTAAAGTGAGATGGAAACATAAATCTCTTACCACTTTGGTAACTTCTGAATTGTAAGCACAATGAAAGGAGTAATATAAAATGAAACATTAAATACCATTAATAGAAATATATTAATGATATAAAATATCATAAGAGTTTTTATATACACAAAATAATATAACTAAGTGGTGAACATGGGATACGTCTCATAGAAGTTAAAGTGAGATTAGAAACCCTTACATTAATTTTGAACTTCTTCATATGTGCATGAATATCCTATATAATAAATATATGTTTATTTTAAATATACTAAATAACTATAATAATATATCTCATACCATATATGATATAATTATTGTCTTTTATTACCCATTAATTAAAAATTATTTGTTGAAATCACTGTTTCAGGTGATAATTGCATCATTTTTCATGTATGGTTTGGTTCAGTAATTTATATATTTTTAATTTAAACATAGTTACATAATAACCAGAATTTTAACCATGATATAAATATAATATATATTTATTATATATGTATTTAGAGTAAACTATAAAATTTAGATATAGAAAATGGATTACAATATTCATGGAGATGGTATGCCATACAAACACATGAACTATGTTACTATTTTTTCTCGACGGATGAAATAAAAAGAAAATAAATATTAATTAACATTTATAAAGAAATTAAAATATCATATATATCATTTATATTAATCAAATACGTCCTTATTACCATGAATTTAAAAATAAATTGAAAAACATTTCACATCGATACATGGATGCAGTAGTTCACATGTACACACGAGTGACATTATTGTTTTTCAAATGATTGGATGGTAAGAAGTTATATGTGAAATTATTTTTATAGAAGTATTTTTGAGGTAATAAATATTAAATATATTCATTAATTTTAACCTTAATACCTTACAAGTAAAGTGTAAGTGAAAAATGAATCACACTGCTTTGTGAGGCAGTAGTCCACCATACATACGGGCGACGTTATCTAATCCACACAGAATGGAACATGAAAAAGTAAATGGGATATAATAATTATATAAGTATAATAATATCATAAATATTTTATTAATATGATAAATCCATCATTATATCCATCCTTGAAAGGTTTTTATGGAAAATGAATTACATTAGTTCGCGAGGCGGCAATCCGCCATACACAAGATCGATGGTTTCATTTCCGATTTGATGAAAGTGGAGATATATATATGTTATTAAATTAAAATAATAAAATATAATTATATATTAGATAATTTTTTTATTATATTATCATATTTTAAGTTTATTTTAATAAGGTGGAGGAATAAATAAAACAAATACGCATGTTTAAGAAATATACCTCTTCTTTAGAGAGCCTCTTTAGGTTTATACCTAAATCACAATTAAGCGGGATTTATGGTAAAAATAAGTCATCTATAATGAGGTAAAGGAATTAATAAATTTATTTGGTCAAGTATTGTCTGAACCAAAGTGATTTTGGAGTGTGAATAGAAGGGGAGTGTGGGTGACCTTTTATAAGAGAGGGAGAGGCCACACATAGAATTTTTGAAACAAATCAATTACACCCACATTTTTATCATTAAAAAGGATAAAAATGTGTGATTTTATAACCTTAGAGGTTATAAGGTAAAAATATTGACATATAATTGGCGTTTAAAAATTTTTAGGTCATTTTTAATACTTATATTCTTAGTTTAACACCCACGGTAAACCAATTTTTACTTTAACCGTTGTAATTAATTTTTACTATTTTCACTGTTCATTATGGTAAAAAATTAAGTTGAAATTATTAGATAATATAAATAATTTTGATTAGAAATATAGAATAATTTTTTCTAAATATAATTCATAGAAGTGGCATAATTTAATTTAAAATATAACCCACAAACAGGTTGAAAAAATGAGTTTTCTAAAGACTTTTTTTGAAAAGTTTGTAAGTTTTTATATCAAATTTAAATATGAAATTTATTAAAATGACCCAAATTTGTTAAATTTTAATATAATTTAACTAAATTTACTTCTAAACTAATTTAAAAATTAATTTATCCATTTAAATAATTTAAAATAAATGCAGTTTTCAATAAAAAACAGTATTTTTCACTATTCATCAAAAAATAATCTTTTCAGAAAAATTACAAAAATTCACCTCGAAATAATTATAAAATTTAGATTCAAAAAATGAAGTTTATTTTTTAAATTAATTTTTTAAATGTAGTAAAATTTTAATTTTAAATTATGTGCGATATGCACGACTAAATCACCTTTTAGAAAAATATAGTTTTTTAGAAAACATTTCCATTTATTTCAAATGATTCTTATTTGATTTATAATAAATATATAACCATTGAATTCATTTTATATATGTGTGAACCATATAATTTTAATAATTTAGTTAGTTCTATTCATACCCACAAACTTAATTGCTAGGTTTTAATGGTCATGTTTAAATTATAAAATTTTAATAGAGTATTTTATTTCATTTAAACCTAATACCGAATTCATCATATATTATTAATGAGATTAAATTTATTTAAAAAGAAATATATATTAATGTCTTAGTTTGTTACATTATATTCTAATATTGTAGTTTTGTATCATATTTGACATCAAGGATGATGTTTCAATTTTGAAATATTGGGGTGTTATATTATATCCTCTTAAATAAATTGAATCCATGTAATTTAATCTTGATCATGGAAATTAAGGGTTTGGCACTTGAAAATAACTTTTTTCAAAACCCAGATCATAAAAATGGTTAATAAAAAATCCGCTTGATAAGAAAGAAAGATAAGTAAAAAGGTTATCTTGAATAACACATAATTAGATTTCCATGTAGGAGAACATTGGTGGAAAGTGAAGATATATACATAGAAAAAAAGAATAAATAATAATATAGAGTGATAGAGATCATTGATCACAAGAAAGTGAATGAACAATATAAAGATAAAGACTTAAATATCATAAATATATGTTGATTTAAAATATTATTTGATTAATTTGATATGAAGGTACTATGATAAAATTTTGATTTCAATATTCTTTTCCTAAAGTTGAGGATTTTTATTAATGTATACGAATATAATGAAAAATAATTACTTTATATCTTTCTATTTAATAAGAACAGTTTTATCCTTTGGTTGTGGTTCGATCAATTTTGAATCCATCACTTACTCCAAGAAATGAATATCCATAAATGTTTTTTATGGTTGGATCTCTAAAATTAACTTTTAATGGATTATAACATCCATAAAAGAGTAACAAGCTATTCGTCCTGTCTTTAATAAATCCAAAATGGTTAGAATAAGTTCTTCAATATAATACATTAATCTATAATACCTAAATAATAACTTCCAAAATTCAACATAATCCTTTTTATAAATTGATAACCTTATGACTCATCCAAAATTTGTTTGGCCAAATTCAAAGTCCAAATATTTTTGAAGGAAGGCCACTAAATATAACAACTGGGCCCTACTGATAGCACAAATACCCTATCTTAACATGACCATCGTGTCCTAGTCCTCTAGGTATAATCATTTTACCCATAGACACGTGGTCCCATCCCTGGGGCCCACCTACATGCCCAAATGGGTCAACAGACTAATGACTATCCTCACAAGACAACACATGTTATTTCAAGTGTTCTTTTTCCTCACTCGCACAGACCTTGGGAAACATCCCAGAGGGTCACCCATCATGATAACTACTATAGTCTAATAATGATTAATAATGGAGTTTTAATCAGGTAGGCTCTCTAAAATAAAATCACATCTTTTTGACATGATTCATATTGTTTAGTCATTTAACACTTTATAATTCTGGGGTGTTACATTCACCACCCTTTAGATCAAAACGTCCTCATTTTAGACCCTACATATTAACCCATGTAGTGACATCAAACTTATAGATATGTTTCTTTTCTGATACCAATGTAAAGTCTTGAACCTTCTCTTCTAGATTCATTACTAAAACATATTGTGTATTGTTTTATTAAAACTAATATAAACAATACATATTACATTATAAATTTCAATACATTTTTTGGTTTAGGTTTTGAATAATTAGAAAAAGAAACAATTTATCAAAGTTTTACAAAAATAAAAAATATTTATTTTCTTTTTATGCACTAACACCTTAAATGAAGTCATCCATATTAGAACTTCTAAAATACCTATGAAAAATATTTTAAAAACATGTAATGAATAGAAACTTTCTTAGTAAGGGGTTTTAAAATAGTGACAAATATTTTTACTAATGATAATTTTGAAACTACTTATTAAATTTAATATCAAATATATATTTCAAAAAGTGTTAAAAAATACTTATAATTTTAAAAAATCCATTTCCCAAATAATGTTTAATTTTTTTATTTCTCCTTAAAAATTAATTTGAAAATAATATTTATTTTTATAGATTAAAATGATACTTGACAAATGTTATAAAAACCTTATGGACACTTAATAATATCACTAGTAGGACATAGTTCCATTGAGGTCATGAGTTCACTTCCTATTCCTCCTCATCTTCTCATTTGATATAAAATTTCCAAATTAATTTCAAGAAAACATTTTTAAGATCCATGTTTCTCATTAATAACCCATAAAAAACACATCAAAATATGATATAAATCATTTTTATTAAATAAAATAATTATATAAATCTTAAAATTGAAAAAGAATATTTTTTATAAAATTCAATAGTGTTTAGAAGAAATATATATTTCTATAGAAATACATTCATTTCTAAATACATAAACATCTATACTTTATAATTAAAACAAATGATTCTGTAAGAGTGCCTAAAATATCAGTAACATCATAGAATATGGACATATATACTTTAATGACATTCATTTTTAAATAGAAAAAATCATTTTCACATAAAATGATAACTTTTATTATTAGAAATATTAACATTAAATCAAATAAAATTAAATTAAGAGTTAAACAATTACAAAACAATTTTTTTTTATTGTTTTAAATTATTGACTGAAATAAACTTGGAACAGATGATTGTTTGTATAAAAATTCCCTTTATATGAAATTATTTAAAATCACTCTTAAAAAGGGGCTTAAAATAATAAAATTTTTCCTAATTTAAATGGAAACTTTGAAAATAAAATTCATTTTACTAGAATAATGTTTTTTGAAAATAAATAAAAATATTTAAAATATAAAACATATATGTGAAAAATTAATCATAATTTTGAAGCAAATAATTTGTGAAAATATTAATGTTTTCTCTTATTAATTCACATATATTATATATGTATAAAATGAAATACATATTCAAAAATAATTTCATATTAAACATACAAAATTACGTCTTCTATGTTTAAAAATATATATGTAATTTTGGAGAAAAAAAACATGAATTTTAAAAATAACTTCCTTAATTTTTTTATAGAACATAAAATTTTAAAATAACTTGCTATAAAAGTAAATCATGTACTTCAATTAGAAATGATGATGATGTTGGTAAGATTTATTTACAAATTCTTTTAAAGATGATAAATGAGGGTGATTGATATATAAAATAGAGTTTTAAAGGTTGGGGTCAAGTTTTCTTTTATGGCTTTATATAGTAGTTTTCTTCACATACTAAATTAATTATTGTCAAAACTCATCCCATTGTTTGTGAGAAAGTGAGATTTGAGGATCTGGTGTTGATTTTTATTTGATATAATGTTTATATTTTAATGTGTCAGTATAACTTGGATATCAATGTAGATTCGAAAACATGATGAAAATAGAACAAAGAAGGTTGTTAATTATGAAAGGAAGAAAAAATTGTCAAGATATAGTAAAAAAATTCAAATTTTCCTAACTTAAGAAGCATGAATATATATTATATTTTGTGTACCAATTCTGATCCTTTCTAAATTGATTCCTGAAAATTCATGATACATCAAAGAGATGTGATAAACCCCACAAAAAATTTTGGAAAAATAATTTCAGTTTAATATAATGAATCAACCATAGATTTATTGAATATAATTTGATTAAAAGAAGAAAAACTAGATTAAAAATAGGGAATGTCAACCAAGATCATTGAAAAATGATTTAAAAATATTTTTCTAATTTTAAAACAATCATTAACAATCAAATTGTGTATAATAGAGATGTATTTGAAAAATATGATACTAATATTCATATCAGCGTTAAATTAAATATGACAAACTGAGACAACCAATGTCTACCATGGAGTAAAATGAAGAAAAAGGAAAAAAATATTTAATAATCCAAAAACAGAAGATTCAGACACTATAAAAAAATAAAAATAGATACCTATGATCTGAAAATCAAAATAGTAGAGTAAGGTGACCAAATCCTTCTGACTTCGAAACCCTTTGACATTCGATCTTACTGTAATTTGAACTCAGATATAGTATTTTGGCATTCAAAACCCCTCATCTTCACTCGATATTTCATCCTTGATCGATCTACACTTGGATGAATCCCTCAGATGATTGTAGAAGACTTGATGTCCCTTTCCGAGATCGAGCCCTCATCTCACTCGGATTCACAAAAATGGAGCCTTCTAGATCCCCTTTTCTCTCAAATCCCTTGTTCATGGTTGAATACTCTCAACGACCCATCCTCCTAAAATTAACCCTAATATTGGTTTCCCTTATTTCATATTTCATGATTTCTTTTTTTATTTAATTATTTCATTTTTGTACATATATGAAATTCAGTTTTTATAATAATAATATAATTTCCATAATTATTTATATTAATATGTTTATAAATTAAAAATTTTATAAAACAATTTATAATCCAGATTTTATATAAAATAATAATAATAATAATATTCATATATCATAATAATTTTGTTTTTATATATATTTATAATAAAATTTATTACCTTTATATATTTAAACCAACTACTTAATAATAATTTCATAATTATAGAATTTTAAATATAAATTTTGATAAAATTACTTATTATAATTACTTTATATGAATTTAAGTATTATGTAATTAAAAATAATTTTTTTTATTTAAAGTGTTAAATCGTAATTCCTATTATTTATTTATTTGTGTTGAAACAAAATATTATTTCATCATTTAATGATTTAATAAAAATATTTTTTATAAAAGTATATTTTAAACAACATTTATTAATGAAAATAATTTTAGTTTAAAAAATGATTTATTATTTTAAAACATTTTTCTATTATTTTTAATATAACATATAATTCTATATAATTATTTATAAAAATTTTATAATCCTTTCAAATAAACTTTTGTTTTTTATACAAAATATATATTTTTAATAATAATTCAACAAATATATTTATATTACAATTATTCTTTTAAAAAAAATAATACCACATAAAAAAACAATATTATTTTATAATTTCAAATTTTAATTTATAAAAAAATATTATTTGTTTTAATTAATAATTTATTTAACATAGGATTGAAAAATTATAATTTTTTTATAAAATAATAATTGATAAGTTTATATTTTTCAATATACCATCAATTATAGTAAATGTTTTATTCTAAAATTAATTCAAAGTAATATTATTTCTATGTATTATTATATAATTTTAAATAGTTAAATTAACTTATAATTAAATTTTATTTCGATTAATTAAAACACTTAATTTTAATTATAATTTTTAAAACATATTTTAATTAAAATTATAAAAAAATCTATTTAATAAGAAATTTTTAGTAATTTAAATCTTTTGAGATGTTACACTAACTTAACATTCTACCCCCTAGATAATATTAAATATATCTTAATGTCACATTACAAATATGTGAAAACCTATATCACCATAAAACCTTTATGAAAACATGCATGCTTCCAAAAATAAAATTTCCGGTTGTTGAATATATTCCATAAATCAAAACATGCAGTAAACTCCAACAAAGATAACATAAACCATAAAATCTCTCACCAATTTCAAGGTCACCAACACTATCCCATAAATATCTATTTATCAATATTATCTCAATAACGAGCTCAAATTAAGGGTTATCTTTCCTCAATCACATGCTTTCTAAAAAGATCATCTTACCACTAAATCACATTTCTTTGTTCCATTCAATATATTCATTCAAATATTTATAGAAAAACTACAATAGTTTAATCGTATTATATTTCATGTTTCTTATAACCAAATTAAAATTCATAAAAATACTTATACCAAATAATTCTTGAATCCATGTACACAAGAACCTTAATCCATCCACTTTTACTATATTAATAACATATGATTGAACTTGATCCCTTAGCTTTGTCTAAGATATATTCCCTTAACTCTTGGGTCATTTATTTGCATAGTGTCCTATATCTTTACAGTTGAAGCATTTCACCATGGAATAATATTTCTTACCCTTTCTATCATGAGAATGGTGGACTTTATTTTTTCAATTGTATCAAACTCCCCTTCCCTTCAAGAAAGTACAAGATTATTTATTTCCATTATTATCACATAGGGGAATACTTTTTTCCCTTCTTCCCCTTATATATATTTCTCTCTTCCATCATCTTCTTCTCCGACATCACTTATAATCTGTAATACATGGAGATTTTTTCTATGTATTGATAGAAAATGATACCATGTCCTCATATAATGGTAAGGTTTGGGAGACTAGTTCCCATTGAAATGTTGTATTGAGACCATAATGTAAATGGCCAATCTTGTTCTTTGAATTATTTATATATTTTATAGCTTAAATTTCAAGCCTTGTAATATTTTTTGTACTTATCAATGTTCTCATCTTCCTTTTGTCTTAAAATCATGAATTGTATCCCCATATCCATTCATTTCTTGTGAGGAAAATCAAATTTTAAGAAAAATTCCTTAAAATCCTTCCATTCCATGTTTGTTATTTATTCTTCATCCTAAGTGTTTTAAATCAATGAAAACCATTGATCCACATCTCCTGAGAGATGATAAAATGCCAGGAAAAACTTCTACCTTTCATTACTTCCCAGAGCAAGAAATATCTTCTTTGAGGAACTTATCCATTTCTTAGCTATAAATTTATTTTTAGTCCCATTGAATAATAGAGATTTCTGAATCATGAATCAGCATAACATTGTTACACTACATGTTGGGTCAGTAGGATATTCTATGTGGTTATGGTTATTACTTACAACCTTATTTAACTACCCCAATATGGTTATAATTTGATCACTTATACCTATAGTTCCATCTTCGACTTCATTATTTTACCTAGGATCGAAATCCCTACATGGGGTAAATAAATTGTTATAGTTCCAATTCTTTCTTCTAGACACTATTTATAAACAAAGTAATACACTAGATTAGATCATAATATTATGAAACACAATTCATATTCAAAAAACTAGTGAAACACTTAACATAAATTGAAAAATTTATGCATGGATAATCTCATAGTCAGAAATATAGTTTCTTTGAGGAATATTTTCAAATCATAAAAATTTATTCAAACCCTTTAAAATGGTTTTTAAAGAAAATGTGAATTAACCCAAAAATTTCTCCCAGAAGCGTCAAAATAGTTTTGAATTAAGGCCCATTTTCATGTACTATGTAATGCTCGAGTCAACCCTGATACAATTTTTATGGAGTTTTTACCCCTAAGTATATCTATTCCAGAACCATGTACACATATAGTATCCAGTAAGAGATGCATTTCTAGGAAAAACACATAATCACTTTCTCACCAAAATTTTATGATGTTCTTATATACTTATATTCAAATTCTATCATAGGGTTATGTTTTATAATCTATGTTTTCCTATATCAAGTTCCTAATGTTTCCACTAAACTTCCTATGATACCAATTGTAAAGACCCCGATTGTAGTAGCCCAAATTAGGTGGGTATTTTATTACATTGGAATAAAATATATAGGGAATCACATCCTAATGGACCGTATAGTTCATTATTCATGGTAAACTAGCTATATAATTTAATATCACATTATAATTGAAAACATAAAGTAAAATATATTATTTTTTTCAAATTCATAATTATACCCTCTAGCATAACCCTACATATCAATCATAATACTTATCTTAGCATCATGGAGAAATAAACATAAGAAATGAGTTAGCTCAAATTCTCAGTAATGGTACGAGTATGTTTAAAGATATAAATAAATAAAGCCTAATCAATATATCAATGTAAATTACTGAAACACATTTCATCTAATCAATAACTTGATCATTATATGAAAGGAATAAATAATGATAAAATAAATCCATATTCGTAATCACATGAGATTGAAACTTTTTCATGGATATTCTAAATAATAAAATAATCTCATGGACATTAATAAATAATATCATAATGAGAGAATACATAATTCTGGATGTCATAACTATAATATCAAGGCCTCGTGCTATGAAATCTTACATAAATGGGTAAGGCCTCTCAAAAAACCCAAGCTAGTTTGAATCATGAGTTGCATCGATGCATCGATGGGTTATAGTAGGCCCCACCTATAATTTGTTAATTTCAATGAATTAATCCTATGATAGGGGTAAAACATAATCAATTTAAACATTTGAATTAAAAAAATGGCATATGAAATGTTAATAATTACCCAAATCAATAAACATAATCATAAACCATCTAGAGTAATATGAATGGTATCAAACTGGTACATCCCCAATAAAACTGGTCATAAACCATCAATATTAATAATAAGGATGGTATCATTACAAGATATACCCAGCGTATCATAATTACAATAATGGGTTTATGTCATTGATAAATAGAAATACCAAAAAATTTTATTAAAACATTATTGAAGAAAAGAACCATTTTTACATTGAAAATATATTTAAAACTAAAAGATTATAAAATATTTTAAAGCTCATTTTTATTGAAAATCAATTTGAAACATATAATGCAATATATAAAACATTGATTTCTCATAATTTTCTAAATTACTTACATCCTGTACAAGTTAAATCAATAATTCCATTCACATTTTTAGTTAAATCCAAACATGAATTGTATGGAAAACTACATGAAGATTACTTTCAAAACATTTTTTAAAAGTATAAAATGTGTCAAAATTTATTTAATAATTCATTAGTATAATTTTAAAAGTATTTTTTAAAACATTTTTTGAAAATATAGTTTTGGTAGAAAAATGATTTTCAACTAAATAAAGAAATGAAGTCGGATTTTATTAAAAAATATTCTCAATCATTTTAAGTACAAAAGAGAAGAATATGGAAATATTAATTGAAAAATTAATGAATTAACATAGATGAATAAAATTAAAGGGATTTATTATTCAATGATAAAATAATTTCATTCAATGGAAATTCAAGTATAATTAATCCCTATTAAAATGATATTAAAACATAATCTCTTACCAATTTGGTAACTTTTGAATCATAATCCCAATAAAAGGAATAAAATGAAATGGAACATTAAATACCATGAGGATATATATATATATATATATGATATAACATGTCAAAAGTATCAGTATATACCCCATAAAAAATAACTAAGTGGTGAATATGACATACATCTCAAGAAAGTAAAAGTGAGACTAGAAACCCTTACCTCATGTTCAATTTTCTTCGTATGTGTCTAAACCTATTTTATAATAAATATAAATTTATTATAAATCTATTAAATAACCATAATCATATATTTAATACTATATATTATTTAATTATAGTATTTTATGACTTGTTTACTAACAAGTCATTATTAAAATCACTATTTCAGGTGATAATTACTTCATTTTTCTTGTATATTTTGGTTTTGAAATTTTGGTTATTTTACTATGATTATGGTTAAATTATCTATAGAATGTTAAAAATGATATAAATATCATATATATTCATTATATATATATTTATAATAATATATAAAATTTAGAGATAGAAAATGGATTACACAGTTCATGGAGACTGCAGGCCGTACATACACATGAACGCTGTTTACATTATATTCTCGACAAATAGAATGAAAGAAAATTAAATACTAATTCACATTTATTTATTCATTATTATGTCAAATATAAAATTTCTATTAATTAAATATATCCTTATTACCATCCATGTCAAAATAAAATGAAAACATTTCATATCGCTACGTGGAGGTGGAAGCCTTCACGTACAAACAAACGACGTTATTGTTTTCCAAAGGATTGAAAGGTAAGAAATTATATGTGATATTATCTTTCTATAAGTAGTTTTAGGCTATAAATATCACACATATTCATAAATTGTAAAATTATCACCTTCCATGTAAAGTGTATGGGAAAAACGAATTACACCTCTTCGTGAGGCGGTGGTCCGTCGTACGCACGAGCAATGTTATCATATCCACCATGTGATAGAAAGTGAGAAGTTATATGCGATATAATAATTAAAAATTATAATAATTTCATAAATATAATATAAATATTATAAATACATAATTATATCCATCATTGAAAGGCGATGATGAAAAATGAATTACATCAGTTAGCGAGGCGGTAGTCTTCCATACACATGATCGACAGTTTCGTTTCCAATTTGATGTAATTGAAGAAGTAATTAGTTCATTATATTAGAATAATAAAATATTAGTATACAAGATACATTGGTGTTATTATATTATCACAGTTAAAGATTTTTTAAAGGAGGTGTAAAAAAAATTCATGTTTTAAGAATTTTAACTCTTATTTATAGTGACTATTTTGGTTTATAAGAAAATAAATATTAGGAGGGATTACTAAAAAAATGTAACATCCTAACCAAAACCACCGGGTCTAAACTAGAAAGCTATATGACCTCATAGGTGCCTCCCAGTATGCAAGAGGTTACTGATTAGAAGTGAGGGTATCAAGTGAAACCTTGAGGACACTATACCCTTTGTATCATGTCATAGGATCAATAATATTGAATAAACCAAATAATAAAAAATCATTGTAAATGAAGAAATAGAATAATGAAAAAAATATAAGATATCTCAAAGTTTCAAGCTAGTACAGAGTATAAAGTAGTATAAAAATACAAGATAAAAGTAAATAAATAATTATCTGTGGGGTACTCCAGGGTCTGTCCCGGTCCGCTCCCGCTCTATCGTCCACTACTCAACCTTCTTCCGTAGGGACCTTCCCATTCACCAGATCTCTGGTCACAAAATAAACAAGTGTGTCGAAATGCATGAGTAGGGTGTGAGTACAAGACTCAATAGGACACCACTAATGCATCCTTACCATAAGGGAAAAAATATATATAATAGTGTATATCACAACATAGGTAAATTCTCAGTAAACATACATGTGCCGAGTCATCAAGCACTCACCAAACCACCACGAATCCTGGACCCACCTGCTTTGACTTGTTTCCAATAAGAATGTCAAGAACACACATGCCTCCATGAAGATCACAAAGCTCACCCCACCCATCCAGTGGTTGTTATAGGAACACCATATGTTATTTTGGGTTTATATTTGGTCTTCTTTTCCTTTTAATCACCCACGAACCAAGTTTGTAGGAAGCCGTGATTTGTATCTTCCAGAAAACCAAAATTCTTTCCCCTCTATAGGGGTAGCGCCATCATCTTTTAAGGATGTTAGGACTGCCTCAGAATGGGTAACTGGCCACTAGACCACGTAATTCCTACTCTCAAGGATCCACCTATGTATATTAGTATCAGCTAGCTAGACACTGTGTTTTCACCTCTATAAGGGTAACCATGTCCACATATAAGGATGTTAGGACTATGTAAGGATTGGTAAACTAATACACCCAACCTCAAGGAACCACCCATGTATCATAGTATCTGTCAGCTAGCCCCTATGCTTTCCCCTCTACAGGGGTAACCACACCCTCCGTTAAGGATGTTAGGACCACATCAGGTTGGGTAACCTCATACACCCAAACTCAAGGCTCCAACTAAGTATCTTGGTACCCACAACACAATTCCATAGGTAATGAAACACACTAAAGAAATGTGCTATTTCAAGGAATGATAAGTCACACCAAGATCAACAATAGGATAATGAAACATAAATGAGTACACCCAAGGATACTCACACACCCACATTCAATTCATCACCAGCATGGGTTAGTCCAACACAAACATCACATCATGATAACATCATATATATATGGACCAAAATGGGAAGGAACCTCCCACCTCAGGGATTTCCAAGTCGAATTTGAGGTTTACAAAGGTTGTTGTCAACTGAACCATAGTCACACCTAACCGGAAGACGATTGCACACCAAAAAATCATTGAACCATCCTTGCTGCAAAATTATTTAGTATTATCGCTATCTTTTATAATTTAAATATATTTAATTAAATATGAACAAAATACTTCACCACATAAAAAATCTTAGGAATTAATTTCTACTTATCATGATGAATCCAACATAACCGAAGATACAACAATCCAATCAATATCAAATAAGATATTGAGGAGAGAAATTTTGAATAATAAAATATAATAGTAGAGAGAGAGAGAGTAAGAGACATGGGAGTGGCATGAAAAATAATGGTATTCCAACCCATGCCATGTGCACCTCCCCAGATCCAATCTATAATTTTTTTCATTAATCAATTTATTAACATTTATTAATTGCATCACCTATTTATTACTTTCTTCTACTAATTCTATGCACCAAACCATCATCATATTGGGAGTTTCTTAGACTTGTACCATCAGACTAAATTAAATATTCAACACTAGTCTTGAAATGACCACATCAATTTGAGGCTTATGTAGCTTCCAATGTCATGTTAATCCAACACCATAGAATGAAGTCAACATAGAAATGATATTTTGACAACAACAACAACAACAACAATAATAATTTAATATTATTATTAATATATAATTTTTTTAAAACACTATCCGAGCCACACTGGGATCTCAATGTGCACTACAACCGTATAATATTTAATTTATTTAATATTATCTCTTTTCATTTATTATAATATTATCAAATAAATTTGATATAAAATCCCCACATCTCGAGGCAGTCATGAAGGAGGTGGCGCCCCTTCATGTTTTTTGTATGTGCAATCTATCTATTGGAGCCTTTTTATCCCCATTTAATTTATTAAATTATAATAATATTATTATTAGAAATAATAATAGTAACAAAACATTATTATTTAATAATAATAATAATAACACACCATTAAAATATTATCTTTTATAATTAATAATAATAATAACATCAATTCTTATTTTTATCATTAGTTATCTCTAATCATTTCCACCATTTACATTTCAACAAAAACCATAATTAAATACCTTAGATTTGAAATGCTCATTTAATCTATGATTCAATATAAAGTCAATGGAAGAGTATCTAAATTCATTCATTAATGGAGTTGTATATTCTAAATTAGCCAAAACTGTGTAAATTGAATGCTTGAAAAAGTTTTGTTGGGAAATAATGGAGTTTTCAACATAAGGTTAGACATGAGTGAAATTCCTTTTAAATAATTAAATAAACTTAATTATTTAACACAAAAATTAAATAATGCCTAATTTCTGTTGTTCATAGAAGTTATGCCCCGTCTAGAGAAAACCCCCTGTTGACACACCGTTAGGGAAATATTTAATTATTTTCAATAAAATAATATATTAAATATTATTTAAAAACATTTTCTCTTGTGAAAGGAATCAAAAAATCCAACTCCTTCAAATAATATACTCCTCCTAGGGTAAACATAGTGTTTCTAACCTAACGGTGGTCTCATATTTCTCATATAGTGCACTATTTTGGAGCTATTCAATTATACTGAATAAATTATGTGCGATTAAAATAATATATTTAATATTTTTATTCTGTCTTCTCCAAGGATTTTTGGGTCTTAGAATCTCACACTAACTTAGTGTCTCACTCCAAAAATATTCCATTGAATATTTCAAAGTGTTAACTGATATTTTTCTCTTAAGTACATCCTTTAACACATTATTATATTATTTTAATGATAAATCATTTTTTACCACTCTGGGTATTAATAATTTATCATAAGAGGGTTATTATTATCTTTTTAAAAATAGGGATATTACAAAAAATAAGTTCTCTATTATGTGTGGAAGGAAGTAAGGGTGTTCTTTAATAAGATGGGTATAGGAACACTTGTAATTTTTAAAAGGAATCAATTACAACGTTATTTTTTATCACGTCAAAAGCCTCTAAAATGGGTCATTATCAATCCTTAGAGGTGGTAAGGTATAAATATTTCCATAAAATGGGTTTTGGAAAAGTTTTAGTTCATTTTTAACCATTATATTCTTATATTAAAATTTTTCAAACCCATTTTACCTTAACCACAAGAATTAATTTTTATTGTTTTCACTATTCATTATGCTAAAAAATTAAGTTTACCTTATTATATAATATAAATTATTCTTATTAAAAATATGGAATTAATTTTTTAAAATTAATTTCTTATATTTTTCATAATTCAATTAAAAAAACCCCATATACCCATTGAAAAAAATGAGTTTTCCAAAGACAAAATTTCAAAATTTCAAAAAGTTTTTATATCAAAGTTCATTATAAAATTGATTATGATGACCTAAATTAGATAAATTTTAAGATAATTTAACTAATTTTACTTTTTAAAAAAATTAAATATAATTTAACCCTAAAAATAATTTAAAAAAAATTCACTTTTCAATAAAAATAACTATTTTCACTATTCATCAAAAAATTAATCTTTTCAAAAAAGTCCTAGAAATTCACCCAAAAATAATTTTAAAATGTTTATTTCAGAAATGAATTTTACTATAAAATAAATTTTTGGAAGTGATAAAAAATTAGTTTTAAATTATGTGTGTAAAACATTACTAAACTACCTTTTAGAAAAATATAGTTTTTTCAGAAAAAAAATATTTTTCATTCAAAATTTTATCATTTTATTTCGAATCTATATATAACTATTTAATTTATTTTATACATGTCTATTCTATTTAATTTTCATAATTTAGTTAGTCCTTTTCATACCCTCCAAATTAACAGATAGGTTGTAATGATCATGTTTAAATAATAATATTTTAAAATATTGTTTCATTTCATTTAAACCCAATGTTGCATGAATTGTAAGATATCAAAGAGATTGAATTTCTTTGAAAATAAATTTATCATAAAGTCATAACATGTTAAATTATATTTTAAGATTGGTGTTGCATGTCATATATGATATTGAAGATGATTTTTATCTTTTAAAATATTAGTATGTTACAGATATAACATTAAAAAAGTAAATTTTATGATATATAATTTCAAAAAATATTAATGAACCTGATTTTTATAAATATTCCAATAAAATAATGTTTGAAATTTTCACACTGCAGTCTTTCCAAAAATATTATAAATATTTCCAAAAATACAAAAAATTTAATCTAAATACATATAGATTATATGAGGGTATCCATCTTCTATAGCTACTAGAAAATAATTATATTCACTAAAATATTGTGATAAGATAAAATATATTAAAATTAATTGATGATAATTACTATACCAAAAAATATGAGATAGTTGGGCTTTCATAATTATTTCATAAATGATCCATATCCCACAAAAATTCTGGGCGTGTATGGAGGAGGTTCTTGTTATGCTGGAACATAAGATCAAGGAATCACTAAGAGGGGGGGGGGTGAATATGTGATTCATCAAATTTTATTTTATTTTTCATTTTAAGTTAAACCTTTCCACTGGTTAGAGTGAATTTTGATGTAAAATAAACACAAGAACACACAGAGATAACACATTTTATTTAAAAGTTTCCTTACTCAATGTGATTAGCTAGTCCTTGGAATGATCTGGTAAATTCTACGATCATATGATCCACTAATATTTTTTTGACAAAAATAAGAAAGTAATATAATTAGAACTATCTTAAAAGTTTCCTGACTATTTTGTGCATCCTTCACATCAAGTGCATCCCTCACTAATGCAACATTTAAATGATAAAGATACAATAGATACATATTCATTCCACAAAAAATAATATAGTTTTCTAGTGTGATGAGATATTATTCTTATTCTTATTTCCTTGAAAAATAAAGGATTCACTTTAATTTTCTGGCATAATACTATATTCCACCACTGATTCTTCAATAGAACCTCTTCGCCAACCTACTCACACATACACGTCATGATCTGAAAATATCTGATAAAAATTTAATGAACCATGAAAGTTAATCATTTTTATTTCTACTTAATTAAAATATTTATGATA
Organism: Viscum album; assembly: GCA_963277665.1. Classification (NCBI taxonomy): domain Eukaryota; kingdom Viridiplantae; phylum Streptophyta; class Magnoliopsida; order Santalales; family Viscaceae; genus Viscum; species Viscum album. The sequence goes on from OY728145.1 coordinate 1,901,215,705, forward strand.
CCATGTAAATATATTTGAATTAAAACTCCTAGGAAAAATCAGTTCACATCATTACAATAAATTTTGTGGCAAACAACATGCATAATTAATCTCAACTACATCGATTCATGAATAATTAACACATTATTTTTATTATTCTTTAAAACATATATTTATTCAACATTAAATCCATGTGTATGTATCAATACATGAGTAATATATATATAGGATCACACAAACTTTAATCTTGTAATTATTCTTCTTAAAATCAAACCACCTTCATTTCATAGAAAAACCACAACTTATAATATGAAATAATCATGAATTTATAGATGAATGAAATCTAGTGTAGCTTTCTTAAAATAGCGTATAAAGATTTCCATGACGTCTTCTCCCCAATTTATATCAACGAAAATCTAACACCTCTTTATAAAACTGAAATTCAAGGATAACATAGCCAACCATCCTTCTTATTTATGTGTATACACATGTAAAAAACATACCTAATTTTTTTCCATCCTTTCTTCAGAACTCTAGATCAATTGCATCTAGTATCAAATACCCTCTTTATACTTTAGAATTAATTTAAGACATCCTTTTATAAGTATTATGATACATTATATCATGATATTTAATCCTTATAAGAAAAATTTAATTTGAAATGAAAAATTTAAATTTCTGGTAGCACCAAATACCATATGACTCATAGTTGACCTATTTTTTCAAGCATTCACATATCCTATAGTAGATTATAATGGTAACACACCCTCTATAACACCTAACAATAACAAAACCACAATAAAACCTTACTATAGGACTTCACTGGTAGCACCCTAATGGTAGCACCTTGAAGGTATCACCTAAATGGTATCACCCAAATGGTAACATGTTGGTGGTATCATCTTTATGATAGCAAATTGACAGTAGCACCTCAATGATAGAACTCCAATATTAGTACACCCAATGATAACACCCTATATGTCTCACCCCAGATAAGTTTATAAATGTTTTGACAAAAAAATACAACACCATAAATAAATCATTTCCTACTAACAATCTTCTTCACCAGATCTACAATACAAACAACAACACAAGTCATCTTGGTCTTAAGAATCCCACCTATAGATTTTTTTTCAACCAAGTAACATAAATTAATAAAGAAATAAAATTCAATAAATGGATCACTATCAAAAAATTATAACCCTACATGAATATACTCAGTGTTGGAAACCAGAATAATTGAATAACAATTCCAGGTTTTCCACAAGAAATGATTTAAGAGACTTTCTAAAAATTTATCCTAGCCTTTGAACCTCATCACCAAAAGAAAACCTGAATAGAACTGATCATAAAAACCACCTACGACCACTTCATAAAATTATTAAAATATTTCACACATACTGAAATCCTAGCTTCCAACTTTTAAAAAATACCCCTAAATACATTCTCTATGTTAAGAGGTAAAACACATATCGATGGATAGATATGTCATCATTTTTCATTCTCCTTTAACAAAAACATCCAATTAAAATAATATATAGGAGGCATAAAATACATACCTTATCTTTTTATAGGGATATGTTGAACACCAAATTTAAAACTTAGTTATGGAATGCGTATTTTGACAATAGATTAGTGAATATATTGACAATCTAATATTTCATCGAATAAAAAAACATCAATTAATTTCTATATACAATCTACTTGATGAAGTGATATTTAATATTGATGTGATTATCCTTTAATTTTGAAAAATATTCTTATAAAAATTAACAACACTCTGATTATCACATCCAAGAAGAAGTGGCATCTTCACACTCACCTTTAGATCTTCCAACTAAGTTTTTATCCAAATTAATTGAGTTGTATAATGAGTTTAAGCAGATATTCTACCTAGTTAGTTCTAAAATTTAAAAAAATATCTTATTTGTGTTCCAATACACACATATATTACCAATAAAAAAAATTATACCTGATGTGGATTTTTTTTCATTAGTACAAATTTCCCAAGATGCATCAACATAACCAAACAGATCCAAATTTTCTTTCCTATCATATTTAAATCAAAAAAATATTATAAATTTTATATAACTAAGAAGAATTTTTCTTGTAATAAAATTTATATATTTTGAAGCACTTTGATATCTAGAAAAAGGGTGATAATATATATAATAAATGTTTTTGAAGTTATATGTTATAGAAAACTTCCAGTCATCTTTCTAAACTCCCTTTCATTAAATTATTTCCCTATATATTTCTAGATAAATTTTTTCCCATTGAAATTGGTGTGAAAATATATTTTTAATCATTCATAACAAATATTTTCAAGAGTTCCTTTTTATAATAATATTGATAAATAAAATTTGATATTTATCTTGAGATATTTTCACACCAAGAAAGTATTTCATCTCTCCAAGAATAGAAGTTTCAAATAAATAATTTATTTATTTAGAAAACATCTCACAAATTTATTTATCATTTAATTCAAATATGATGTCATATATATAAATAATATTAAGGAGAGATACCTTTTGTATATATTTTATTTAGAGATTACTATATAACTTCCCTTTCTAAAATTCAACCCCTTCAAGAAGTTTTAAATCTTAGAATAACATGATCTTATGGATTGTTTTATCATGTATATGGCCTTATTTAACCTTCAAATAGAGTTTTTATCTTCTCTAAGAATATTAATACAAGTTATCTTAATTTATACCACTTAATCTAATTCTCTATTGAGAAATTCCGTCTTAACATCTATTTGGTAGATATTGTATTCCCTTTGTGAAGCAATAGAAAAGACCATTAAAACGGTTTCAATCCTTTAAACTGGTGAAAAGGAACCATTAAAGGAAAAAAATCCAATACTATAATAGCCTTTACACACCAATATTTCATTATTCCTCACCTCTTCATCCTTTTCACTCAATTTATTTTTGAACACCCACTTTGTCCTGATAGCATTATTATCTTTAGGTTTATAAACTAGTTCCCAGGCCTCATTATTCCCATTTTGATCTAATTTATTCATAAAATCATCCCCCCATTTGATGTTACAAATATTATTCAACATAATTAGGTTCAGCGAGAGATATTTGATAAGTATGAAATTTTAATTATAGTTATTCTAGTTTTTGCCTATTTTTAGGATTTCCAATAATGGTTTGAACATGAACATGTCTTCTTAGCCTTGGATGAGTTGAATATAATTATTCCTCATCACTTGATATGGAAAAATATTTTCCTTTAGTATGTAAATCATTAAAAGTTTAATATTTTTCTATTATTTATTCAAATTTTTCAAAAGAATTAACATAAACATCACTTTCAGAAATAACTTCATTATCAAAAATTTATTTCTTTGAAAATTCTAGGACCATCACATAATTTATTTAAATAATTATACCAGTCTCCTTGTTATAGTAGTAAAATCCTCTTCTATTTGGATGATAACCAAGAAATATTCTAAAAAACCTATTGGCTCAAACTTACCCATATTTTCACCTTTAATCTTGATGATTCAAGGGCTTACAAACACCCAAATATGATTTAATCTTAAAGAATTTTAGTAGTACCTATCATATGAAGTCATATATGATTTTTATATATAGAATCAATTATTTTGAATATGTATTCCTTATCAAATTAATTGCCTTTAAAATTCCTAGAAATATCATTTTCCATCGACATTGTTAGATCTATCTCAACCAAGATTCTATTATTCCATTTAGATACACCTTTTTTGTGGTGTGTATGGTAAAATATGTTCATGAGTAATACTATGTTTTTCAATATTAGACTCATACCTATTATTAGTGTACTTATATTTATCTGAAGTCTATTCAAAGATTAACCACACTCCTTTTCAGAACATCTTTTGAAAATATTGAGAATCTTTAGAGCCTCAGATTCTTGTTTCATAAACATAATATATGTAATGTGAGTAAAGTCATCAATAAAGAAAATAAATAATTATCTCCATGTAGAGACTAAATTCTCATGGGCCCCCAAATATCTAAATGGATGACTTTTAAAATATGTGAAGTTAAAATCTCAATCTTTTTTTGTGATGAATTATAGATTTTCTCCTTTTGATATATAGAGAAAATATAGTCAATATCCCTCTTCATTTTAGGAAATTCATGAGCACTTTATCTTTGAGAAATATGTATTTTTTTTCCAAGGTTGACCAATTGTTTTTCATCAAAGTTCATTTTGAGCTATCTTTCTTAAATAACATGAATTATTAGCATCATTAATTTGAAATAATTTTCTATTTTTTGATAAAATTTGGTAATTAACTTTCCATATTCAATAATGATTTCCCAAAAACCATATTTTCTGAAAATTACCTCATTATCTTCACAAAATATCTATGAACCACTTAACAAGTTGTGTTTCATCACATCAACATAAAGTGTGTTCTTGGATTTACAATTTTCATTTCTAATATCCATATAAACAACCCCTTTACTCATGTGAGACCCATCATTTCCAAAGTTCACTAAGGCTTCTTTTTATTTAACAGAATTATTCAACAACTTCAAGTTTATTTTCATATGAAAAGAGTACCCACTGTCCAATATTGATGAACACATTTCCTTTGATGATTTCATAGATGCTTCTAAAACTAAATATTTTTCTTCACCATTTTCCTAAGACTTAATTTTTTATTAGAATGAAAACATAGTGATAAATTAATTTTCAAGATGAACTGTATGATCAAATCTTTCACACGCTTCTTCTAATAATGGAAATATATTTTTAGTACTGAAAACATATTTTCAAGGTTAGTTTATAATATTTTTTCTTATATTGGGATGACTCCCATTAAAATTTTCTCAAAAGTATTATAGAATCATTCTAAAAAAACATCCTTGATGTTTACTAAAATACTTCATAATACCAACAATATACCAAAAAGTTACATCTACCTTCGAAAACAACATACTTTCTTGAGAAATGTATTTGAATTTATCCTTTATTGTGATTAACTATCTTGGATTCCTTTTTCGATCCATGGATTTTGAAAACTCCTGGAATATTTATCTTCAAAGTAGACTTATTTTCACCATTTTTAGAGTTAATAGATGTAGTAATTTTTGAATTAAAATTAACAATCCAAGAATTTCCATATTTTTGGGACTCAACATATTTAAACACAAACTTGGTTTTCTTGACTTGATTCTTATTCTAAAAAATATTAACTACCTTTTTAGTACAAATATCATCTTGAGAATATGATTTTTGTTAAACTTATTGAACTTATTTCTTCTTTGATCATTCACTAGCTTCTTGAATAGAAATTTGAAACACAATTATAGAAAGGTTTAATTATTACTCCACTTTGAAAATTTTTAGTTGAATTATACTATAATAATTTTAAAATCCTTTAATAACTTATTTCATATTGATTCCCAAGGTCTTCCCAGTGTCAAGAATATTTTCCAAATTATCAAACGCCTTTAAAAACTTATGTTTTTATTCTTCATGGGTTTTTTCCATATAGTTTGTATTCCAATAATCATTATTAAACTTCTTGTTTTACTTTTAAGGATTTTGAATTATTGAAATGAATTATATCAATTATATTTTAAACATAAACTCCATTTTAATTTCCCCATCATCACTTCCAGAGTTACTGAATTCATTATTAGTGAAGCCTCCATCATTAATTTTAATAATAAGAATATTTTCACCAAAAGTAGTTTTAGTATCTACCTATTCTTATTCATTACAACATTTAATTTACTCCTATTTTTATTTAAAAGTTAACCTTATATTTATAGATTAATTATTATCCATTATTTTAGGAAATAATTTTTCATGGCAGAATTATTATTTTAATATATTTTGAAACATTCATCTTCTTCTTCATTGGTTTTATATTATTTTAGTTTAGGATTTTTTTCTAAAAAATATCCAAAATCTATATAATTAGTAAGTTTATGTGGTGTATTACCTTTAAAATTTCCCTTGCATATTCTCATATTTTTGATATTAGAGAAATAATCTTAGATAATTTCACAACGACATCAGTGTGTGATATTAAAGAGACAACTTTATCATCATCATAAACAATCCTATTTTGCTTCTTATATTTGGATGCTTTAATTTTTTTTTCATTTACATTTTTATAAAAAATACCATCTTTTCTAATTTCATAAGAAATAAGAATATAATATAGATCATCCTGAGGAATATCACATGGATTATTTTCTTCCAAATATAAGACTTTAGCATCAAATTTATCTAGTAAATTATATATAAATTTTCAACAATATTAGAATCTTCCAACTTATCACAATAGCCTCTAATGGTACTCAAAAATTCATTAAGTCTTGTGAAGAAACTACTAGCAATCTCATCATTATTCATTATAAGATCTCCATACTTGAGTCACCAGAACTATAAATAGTCCCACTTCACTTTGGCATTACATTCATAGATATTCTGATGTTTATCCTAGATATATTTTCTAATTTTATCCATTTAACTTTTAAAAATTCAATTTCAGAAATATAATATAAAATAGAATTCCTAGAATGTACATCATTTTCAATATTATTCTATAATTCTATTTTTATGGGAACACCTTCATCATGGGGAGAAAATCTACCAATTTTCACTTAAAGAACATCATAACTGATAGACATAATATAAGGCAATATATATCCTTCCAATTATAAAAAACATTCCCATAAATAAATGAATAATTACCATAATATATCTAAAAAACCCATAAATTTTTAATTATACTAAGAATAAGTGTACTTAGAAGGATTTAATTTGAGGAAATTCCATAATAACACAATTTTAACAAATAAATGAATACTTAACATAATATATCTAAAAATGCATAAATATTTAAATCAAAAGACAATGATTTGTATATTAATATAATTTATTCAATATATAAGAAAACAAAATATAAATTAAAAAAACAATATAAACATCCATTTATGTGTTTAAAAATTACTTATAATTAAATTATAATTTTATTAATATCAACCTATAATTTAAGGAATAAATTTGAGAAAACTCAAAATTTTCTTCATAAACATATTTATAAAGTAAATATTTACATAAAAGTATCAAAAATATCCAAAAAAATTTAAACAACACTTTATATTTACTATAAACTTTGAATAAAGATAAAATATCTAATCATATACTTTTTCACAAAGATCCTATAATGATTTCCCCTAATGGTTACCTCACTAGTAGTATCACACACACACATTAGTAATATGTTCATTTTTTAAGTACCCATGCATCATATTATCTTATTTCCCTTAGAAAATTATTCCCATATTTTCACTAGTATATATCCTCTCTATAATCATAATTTATGATGTTATATTCTTGGATGATCATGATAATGCATTCTTCAATATTACAAATTTCTTATTTAATATTTTTTATTGTCACATTATTATTGTTCTTATTATATTTAATGTTGTTTTTATATTTCATTTATAACGGTGGGATTATAAATTCATGAAGATGTATTACATTCCTAAATCCATATTTTCAAATTCTCTAAATAAAATTTATCTCAGTTAATTTCCATTAGGTGTTTCTTGAAATTATATATTTAACATAAAATTTATTTAAAGGGAAAATACATTCTAAAATATCGGTGTTTTATAAATAAACCCATTATTTACATAGATATATCATCATATAATAAATATTTAAATGTATAATGTAAATATAAACATGAATACAACAAGACCAATGTATTCCATATCGATCAATTATATTTTAGGAAGATCATTGAGAAACTACAATCTATCTCTTGCCTCTATAGACATTAAATACTAGAATTCATTTACGCTATGTGAGTAGAAATTTAACTCAAAGGGTGTGCTAAAACATTTTCCAAAAAGATAAATATAGAACCTATAGTAAGTGATCTTCAATTTGAATTGATATTTCACAACTACAAAAACATGAAGGATCATATACATTATATTGGCTCCCTTCAACCAAAAGAGGAGGTTTAGAATTGGATGATAATATTTGGTTGCCACCACACATTACTTGTAACATATAACCATTGGATTGTCATAATATTTGAATGTTTCAATGATAATAATATAATTTTAAATAAATAAAGTAATTATATTTATGATATTCTAGAAAAGGTAAAATGTTTAGAAATTTGGAAGTACCCTTGAAATTGTTATCTCATATCGTAGGCCATTTCATATACTATACCATAAAACATAAACATACCCATTCCTTTAAAAACAAATCCCTAATGTTTCCTACTATATGAATAATGTGCATATTATGGATTATTACATGGATTAATCATTCAATATTATTTATCCCATTTTAGGGATTAACTAAAAATCTCTGACTTATATTAAAATCCCATAATGACTTTATGCAAAGAATAATAACTATTTATGAATCCATCCAAATTGTTTAGATTAATTTTATAAAAAACTCTTAATTTAGGAATAAAAACTTTATCTAAAATATTATACTTATTCTAAGACCTATATGTGTGACCCTATGGGCCTTTAAATCAGTGATAAAAAATATAAATTCCCTAATTCATAATTGTAAGTAAAGAGACGCCACAAGTAAAAGGTCATTGCTACTCAATATATAAAGGGTCTTAAAATGATCTTGATAAAACATACTCATATACCTTTATGAATATTTTTACTATAATATGTATCATATACATAATATATATACTTATATAATATCTTTTTACATGGCATCAAATGACCATTTGAAAAGGAAAATTTGAATCAAGTATAGGCCAACTCATACATTTTTTTATATTTTAAGTAGATTGGTCATACAAAATGATTACATCACATGATAATCATTATAATAGATATGAAAATAACATTTAACTTCTCTTAGAATGAATATATTTAAATAATCACTTTATTAAATACCTATATGTATTTTCTTATCATACAAGTGGATAAATCCCATCTTTTTTGAACTCAAGTTATGAAATGGACACCAACATACCCAAACACACTCTGATTAGCTCAACCTCAAGGATGGTGTAACAAAGGTATTAATATATAATGATTTAAATTCTATGTATATTTCTAAACTTAGTTAAAAATGATTTAATGATAATCATATAGCCATAAGTATATCATTGACCATATGACATTCCATGTGATATACTTGCAAGGTTTAGTCTGAGTAATAAGTTTCCACTTATTATTGCATGAGTATAATCTATATTGTATACAAGATTATACTAACACTAATATTATCATTTCATCAAAATAAATAATACACTATAATGAACATTGATTAAATATAACTAAAAGTCATGTTTTGAGGGGATTTTGTCATTCAATTATTCATGTTTAATGAGTATAGTATATATAAATGAATCATAAATGAGGAATGAATATTTTATAAAATTTTGATAAATTTTATTACCATTAAATAAAATGTCTCTTGTATATATATATATATATTTAACATGACCGTCATTTATTTCTACAAAAAGAGTTTTTCAATGGATCTATTACATTCTTCTATATTGGAAATGCACTAAAAGGGTATATCATATTTAATATCATGCCTTATATTGTATGAATAAATTTTCATGTTATTAAAGTCATATATTAATATTTTATGGTATCATAAAAAAATATAGGATGTTTCATTCTATCTATATCATACAATATAATTGGAATGTGATATAGTTTTCAAGGGATGTGTGTGAATGAACCACTCCCGCTGCATGGTTTCATCAGTTTTAAACAAATTGGATTAGTTTATTATTGTATTGAAACATGTTAATTAATGTTATCATTTAATTATATTCTAATATTCTATAATTGTGTATAAGAGATTCTAGTTTTACCTCAGATGTGTTTTTCATAAAACACATATCGGCTTTGTTATCCTGTTCATCATGTGAAGATTCTAAGTCACATAAACTATACTCAGAAGCACTCCATATTTCTTTTATTTCCTATTTATACATTTTATCATTTTCTTCATATTTCTTTTTGTAATTGAGATTTGGATTTTCAGACATTATATTTCCCTTTCCCTTACATTCATAGAAGACACTCTCATCAGACTTGTCACTTCTTTTCCAATATTTTTTCTAGCTTCCTTTTTGATCATATCTTCCCTAGAAGTTAGGCTTTCTGAAAAATTTCTTCTTCTTGTAGAATCTATTAAATATTCTAGATAATTGATCCATCTCTTTATCACTGTTAGGTGATTATTTTTAATAGTTATAACTTTATATAGATACTTCCAATTTCCCTTTCTCTTTGTCTTTAGAAGTGGTGGTCTTAAATGCAACAGATTTTTTTGGGTTCATCCTCCTCTTCCTTGTTTACTTTCAGATCATCTTCATACATCATCATTTTCCCAATGAGTTATTTTACAAGTAACTTGCTGATGTCACATGACTCTCTAATAGAGACAGAAGTCCCTCTCCATTTTTCAGGTAGACATCTGAGAATACTCATAATTTTTTCTTTAGCACTGACTTTTCTTCCAAGAGAAATAATTGTGTTGAAAATTTCGTTGAACCTGAGACATATGACAGAAATTGGATCATCAGGTTTCATTTTAAAATTATCAGATTTAATATTATAATTATTAAGTCTCATTTCTTTCACACCAGAAGTTTCTTCATGTGAAACAGATAAAGTATCCCAAATTTCATTGGAAGTTTTGCATGCATAAATTCTGTTAAATTCTTAATCTCCTAAAGATAAATATAAATCATTCATGGCTTTAAAATTATTATTTTAGGAATTCTTGGTAGGGTCATACCAAGTGATTCTATTAGTAGCCGTAATCTTATACTCATCCATAATTGAAGACCGAATTTCAAATCCCTTACTTTCTAAATGCATTTTCATTTTAATTTTCCATTGGGAATAATTAGTCCTATTAAAGAATGGTGTTCTGTTTATTGCAACACCTTATAGTCTGTTATCCATTAATAAAGAAATACTTTTAAAGAGCTAGAAAAAATGAATTTAAAAGAGATAGAAATTTATAATTAGCAAGAAAATGTAGAAATCATTAAATTACAACTAAAATCACACTTGAATGGGGTCAAAAATAGAGTCTTAATAGGAATGCAAGATCATTTGATAAAAAATGTTCTTCAGATTAGAGTACTCAAGTGGGCGGTGAATTGAGTATCTATTAAAATTTTCTATTTGAAAATTATTCTTAAAAGGTTCCCCAATAAATTTAAATTCATCACAGTTAACTAATGTAATACGGTTATGAAAGTTTGACTATTTAAATAACTTCTCAGAAGATTGATTAATTCTAAGTAATATTAATATTGGTTATTAACATTACTTTTGAAGCTATTCTAATAAAGAAAATAAATTATAACTTCTTTCTAAGATTAACTATCAAAGCTAGTTTAGTAATTTCTAAATTATACAGTAAAACAGAGTAAACTAAATTAAACAACACAACAGATATAAAACAAGTGGTTCAGTTTCAAGTCAAGAACTAATCCACTCCACTTGGTGATCCCCTTCCACCGAGAAATTTATATTAATAAACATGTTCCACACCCTGGATCGGGGTAAAAAACAGTACACAAGACTATTCAGGTTACAAAACCTCTTCCACAGTTCTTCATGGGTATGAAGTATCAGGTCACACATGGACCTCTTCTATACTTATCTGTGGGAATAAAAAAGTCTAAAAATATGTGAGAGGAAGGATATATTGTATCTTTCTGTTTAATGCAGGAGACAATGTGATCTTTTATACATAAACACACACACACATCTCAAAAGCTAAAAACAATACATAATAGGGAAAATATGATGAGATAGGGATAGAAGTGGTATGAGTATAAGTCTATTTTTCTATGGACTCCTAGGATGAATAAGTTGCAGGAATCATGTCCTCTTGTGGAAAACAGAGTATCACAAGGCAGTGAGATCTGGCTCATTCTCTTTGTGGAGTTGACAATATGAAGATTTTCTAGACTCTAATATATGGTATTCAAGATTTTTGGATTTTAGAATGCTTTATGTGTTCTTTAGAAGTGTTGAGTTGAATGTGTCTGTTATTTTTTCAAGAATACCCTTACTTATTCGTTACATGCACACTTGTTTCTTTATCCTATGATCTTTTCATTTTTGGCCACATTGTTATTTTAATTCATGGAATGCATGTGTTAGAGCTGACATGATGCATGTATTCTTCATCTCGTAACTCATACTATCAGGTGAAATTTCTACAAAGAAAGATTAATTTTGTCAGTGCATTTAAAATCTTGAAATATGACCATTAGAGATTAAATTGAAAAAAGACAAAACATATTAAGAAATGGTGTCATAGTCTGTCTGGAAATGGTGTCCCCATGAAACGACGTCTCCTTGAAATGGTGTCTCCTTTAAATGGTGTCTCCTTGAAACGTTGTCTCCTTCTTTTCCTTAGAGCTATGATATAGTCATGATGGCATAGTTTTATAGAGATCAGGAACCAGTATCAAAAATGCAGTTTCTGATCACGATGTCTGGATGGTCACAGTGTCTGGTCATGGTGTCTGGTCACGGTGTCTGGTCATAGTGTCTGGTCGTAGTGTCTGGTTACTATGTATGGGTCATGGTGTCTGGGTTATAGTGTCTGGTCATGGTATCTGGTCATGATGTCTGGTCACGATGTTTGGTCATGGTGTCTAGTCCACGTGACTGGGTCACGATGTCTGGTCACGGTGTCTGGTCATGGTGTTTGGTCACAGTCTTTGGGTCCCTTTCCAGAAAAATATAACCGATTTCAGAATTACAGTTTCTCAAACTTAGCCAAAATAGCTATATACCGAATTAAATAGTGATATTCATAGAATTTATTAGACTTAATCATTTATCAAGAAAATCCATTATAACACAAACTCAAATTAGTTTACAATAGTTATTTAAGGCATTAAGAAACCAACCATCTGTACACACGATTTGAGATAGATTAAATAAGATTAACAAGTTTTATAGGATGTATATAATTTTTGATCATTAAAACATGACTAACACATGAGGTGACCAAAAATGTTTATTATAGTTCTCATTGAATTATATTATAATATTCTATAGTGTATGGGTTTCATGAGAAAACACTTGATATAGCCGATATAACTGATACTCTTCATTTAATAAAGAGTGCTAGTGATGGATTATAAAAGGGAGGAGTTCAATTTTTTTACCCATTCTATGATATCCAAAACTGAAAATATGGAGCTATATTCCAACATTAACTTCCATTCATCATTAAAAGAAGGTGATAAAAACCCTTTGGAAGGTTTGGGATCCTCTCATTATGAATGAGGATCTAAGGATGGTTTATCACCTATGTAGGTAGGAGGAAATGTTTAATAATTTATTGATTTCATTATAACATTATGGTGGTAATATAGAGTCAGTCCCATTTAAGGCATAAAAAATCTATTTTCTCTTTGCTTTACTACACTTTGCATTCATTGAAGATATATCGACAAACTATGGGGGTTTTTACACTATAAATTATCATTGGATGACCCCCCTAAACCCATTAGTGGTGTCATATCCTTATTATTCAATGATTCAATGTGTTTACCTTTTGGTGAAGAAATTGATGTCATAATGCATCTCGAGATGTATCATTAAATATGATATGACATGACTAAATGTCAACCATTGATTTTCTATTTTTCATTTTTAGAGTATGAAGTAGTTATATCATAAAATATGATATAGTGTGAACCTATGGTTTTTTTAGTATCGTAGGTTACGATATATGATATTTTAATCCATGATAGAACTAGGTTTTCATAAAAAACAGAGTATCAAAACATAATTATGATGTACTGGATATCATAAAATATGATTGAGGCATTATGATATCACCAATAGAATTTTTCGATTACAATCCTAGCATACAATTAGGAGTTATATCATAAAATATGATTGATACTTGTATATCACTATACTGTATCAATCATATTTTACAAATCATAATAGGATTATCATTAATAAAATAAGATATATATAAAAAATTTATATTTTGATATATTTGTTTATAATTTATAAAATGACAATAAATTATAAATAATAGGCCCTGTAAAATAGGATTTTTATGCCAAAACAATATAAAAAGTTCATATTTTTTATCTCATGTTTTTGAAAATAAATAAAGTGTTTAATAATTGGATAATTCCTTTATAATATTCATGTTTATAATGTCTCCATGAAATGTGAATATTTTAATTATGTGATAAATTGATTTTAATAGATTATAAAGCTTTATACTATATCATAGGTGCAATTTGATCATATTTTGTTTTAATATACCTTTTCCTTTATCTATAATTTAATTTATAAGATTTAATATAGTTGTTAAATATAGTTTGTACATATTATTATTTAGAGTTATTATAATTTTGATTCACTCTTGAGTAATTTGTACCTAGAGAGAGGGACTCAGGGTTAAATTTTACACTTTATTGGAGGATTATTAATTTTTTTAGAAATGTGGGGGTAAAATATATATCACTAAGGTCCTAATAATGTTGATATTGTTAATCTCATAACACTATAAACCTTTAAATAACGAGTTTATATAACTTATAAATGTGATAAACGTGGATATGTATGAATATATTTGACATTTATTTTTGGGTAGGTAACAAAAATTTGTGGGTTATGTAAAGAGTTTCATATTAATGTAGTGTGAACACATTAATTTGTGGATGGAATAGGGATCCTAAAACTATATCATTAAAATCATGAAAACAAAGAATAATGAAACATGAGAAAATAATGATTACATGAGAAACAATGGGTTTAAATATTCATGTAATCATTGAGTAAAACTTAGACAGGGAACCCTAAAATTTAGGATACTATAGGAATAAAGTTGAATTTATATCTATATGATGGATTCAATCAAATATTTTCCCACTCTACTATCTAAAAATAATAATTATTATGATTGTAGTGTTCTATTACATAAATAACCTTGTGATGAGATATAATCTAACTTCGACTCATTACATAGTGAAATATGGGTCTTTTATAAATAAATGGATTTGATTTTTGGGGTCATCATTTTTAATAGGAGTAATTTCATTAAAATTTTGATGAAAAGATAAAAAGAATGATATTCAACCATATATATGTCTTTGTTGTATATTATGTCTTACTTCATGAAATTAATTTTGATACCCATTATAGGTATGACATATGAAATAGTTATTGATTGGTATATAAGTTTGATAAGTGTTATCAAAGAGAAAAATTCAAAGAATTTGAATGTGAATGTTATAAAACTCAATTTTCCAAACTCTATCTTATGGGTATTAGCTATTGGTTTTGCATAACACATTTGTGAAGATAAAATAAATCATATATAAAAGTGAATTGATAAAGGAATAATTAGATATTTATGAAAGTAGTGGAATAAGACTTTCTACACTGGAAGTAGGTACATATGATTTAAGTCTACTAGGTGGATTAGTCCTATAATTGAAGAAATATTATGATGTTTCATCAAAAAATATACATTTTATTTCTAAATATTATTTGGAAAAGATAAAATTTTAATTCATTATTAAGAACATGAATTGTTCTACATATAAGAATGAAATGTTTTATGGAATTGGGAATATGATTAATGGTTTATAAATTTTTGATTTGGGTAATCCTATCTATAATATTCCAAATAAGAAGGTTAGGGTTTATTATAATCCCACATACATTTGGGATTTCTCCTTGGACATATGAATGAAAAAAACATACAAATACTCCATAGAGATGTATTTTTAGAACCATTAAATTATGAATCATTTGAAAATTCTGAATCATTTTTTATTTTTAAAATGAAAAAATTACCTTTTAGTGGAAACTGTTAAATGACTATAGGGTAGTTGGATATCATAAATAGTGATTTATATAGACCAATGAGTACTCAGTGAAGTGGTGGTTTTGATTACTTTATTATTTTTATCAATGAATTTAGTTGATAGGGATGTGTGTTTTTTATAATAATGAATTATAAAAATTTCTAAAATATCAAATAGTTTTAGAATAAAGTAAAAAATCAATTAGGAAAAAATATTAAGATCATATGAAAGGGTCTCGAGAAAACTTCTTAGGAGTAAATGACATGTAGAAGGGTTACACATAGTGTCCCTTGACCTCGGGTCCTGCTCGTGTAAATGGCCTATGTCACATCCCATGTCCATGTCTGTGTAGAAGTACAAGGCATTTCGGCTACTAGTGTACTCTTCCAGTGTGATAATATATGAATTAGTTTGTGTATTCATCTAGGACATGTACATGTAGGGGAGTATATGGCGTTCTCCAACAAGTGTACCCTAACCTGTGTATATGTACCCTATGATGTACATTAAAAGTATCAAAAAAGAGTTCACACACAATGTGATACTTAAATATCTCAGGAAACCCTAGCCACAACAAAGGGGAACCCACACAGAGTGTTGATCTGACTTATCCACTATGTAATGAGGAATTTTATAAATTCCTAGATTTGGTTATGTGCATATTCTTCGATGCTCTAGCCATCGATATATGCATTCCTTACCCAGTAAATCATTGAGTCACCTCACATGATCCTCAACATCAATGAACAACAAGTTTTATTCATAAAATTCATTCATAAAATGGATTTATGTGTTATTATACATTGTGCGCTGAAGAACACGAAATTGGGTATCGAGAGATATCCAATCAGTCACCTTTCCCATCATCACACCACCGTTGTGTCATGTCAATAACAAATCTTCAATATTAGATCATTAAACTAATAAATAGGTACACAACAATCGATTTAACATGATATGTTCAACCATGGGCCAAACAAATAATTCCTGCGATGAATAAAAAATTGAGGGTGAAAAGCACATGAAAAATAAATTGGAAAAAACCTCAATTGATGGTCTTATCAACCTAGATTTATTTTCGTGAGAATAAAAATAAAGAATTAATAATCTCAAAGTTATTCTCCAAAAACCCAATTAATATAACCCATCCCACAGGGTGACCGATCCGTGAATCAATAAATTGGTTGATTGATTCATGTTCATTTTAGAAATTGAGAAAAACAAAATAATCCAATAAAAAGATGTCCTACCTTGATTTGGATTGATCACAGATGATGAAAAAGACTACATCATGATCATTGGTGAGATCTACTAATTCCAAATCATACAGATTGTCGATCTTAGATCTAGTCAGCATCCACCAACGGAATCCCCTTCCATGATCTCCAACCACTCTCCGATGATTTTCAAGGTTATGCATCTAAACCAAAAATTTTTCCATAAGAATTTATTTAAATGAAACATTAGGCACCTACATAAACATATTAATAAAATAATTTTTTCTAATTATTTTATTTATTTTACACCCATAGTGAATTTTCTAGAAACACTAGGTACAAACAAAGGTTATGTTGTGCCTAGGGTAAACCCAAAATTATGAACTCAATGGTGCCATCATAATTTTGATTCGGTACCCCCATTTAGAATTTATTGAAAATTTTTAGGAAAAATAAACACACTTTATATTTAATATATTTAATATATTTCAAATGTTTATACTCGATACACTAGGCCTCAGAATCACACACCATATTAATAACTACCCTAAAAAATAATCCTATTATTATCCAAAAATAATACATGAAAAATCTGAGTCATTATAGAATTTTGTCTCATATTTCTATATAGATATATTTGTACTAATTTCTATTGTATTGTGGATGAAATTTCCACCTTCATTTGATTTATCTATGTTTTCTTTCCCTTTTAACACATTCCAAAAACTCTATTTTGATCTCTCTTAAGCTTTTGTAAATATATTACTATTTCATGTTTAAAAACTTACTTAGTATTATTTTCCATAGATGACCAAGTTTTATATTCCATAACGAGTTCTCATATTTCATTATTATACTTCATGCATTGTATGGATCAAAAATCATGAATAGGTTTCCATTTATTCCAACCACTTGAG
Source organism: Viscum album (assembly GCA_963277665.1). Taxonomy (NCBI): domain Eukaryota; kingdom Viridiplantae; phylum Streptophyta; class Magnoliopsida; order Santalales; family Viscaceae; genus Viscum; species Viscum album. Next base: position 1,901,233,692 of record OY728145.1, read on the forward strand.
AAACAATTCTTCCATAACTTATGATTTTAATGATGAATATATTTTTTATGAATGTTACCACATACCGGTTTTAAAAATGATGGAAAAACATAACAAATTGTGTTTTAGCCCTTAAAAATACATAACATCATTTGATATGAATTTATCATTTTCAATCTAAGCTAAACCAATACATTTTATTTTTACGGAGGAGTCATTACCAAATGTTATTTCACCTCCTTCATGCTTCTCAATATTCTTAATAATTTTAGCATCACTCATCATATGAGAGGAAATCCTACTATGACATATCCAAGTCTTTGTTTTCTTTATTAATTATAATTCTACTTCTACTATGATATGATGACTTGGGTTCCAAACAATGATTCCTTGATTCAGTTATATTCATGACCTCAGGTGAGCCTCCCCATATGATAGAGGCTGCCGACTAGCAGCAAGGGTCTAATATCAATCTTGGTGAGGCTATAACCTCTTTATAAAAGCAGCATAATAGGAAAAATAAATGAAAAATAGTCAAATGATATATACATAACCAAAATAATACCAATATAACATGATAATTGATAGAGGAATACAATATCCAAAACTAATGTTGTAGATATGACCTTACAAAATAAGTGTCAAGTGTCTAATGAAAAACCTAAAAAATAAATACACTAATAACTTTAAGAAGTTACCGACAATATTTTAGGTTCCCTCATCCAAGAACCATCCCAACTCAACCTTCTACATAGGTATCATTACCTTATCCTGTCATGTAAACAAGAATCCTATTCGGGTATTGATCAGGAAGAGTATTTAGTGTGCGAGTACAACTAAGTAGGCCAACACCAACAACATATAAAATAACAACCACTCAATAAAATTGTATAAGGTTGTATAAAGTATAAAATACAATAAATAAAGTAAATAATATATATATATATATATATATATATTAAATTATTAATTATTTAACAATGTAAATACTAGGTTTCCAAGGACACCCAAACCCTCAGTGACTTCTTTGGCCCATGATAAAATCTAAACCACGACACATATTCAATTAACAAATCATTATAACACATGGGATTTCATTACCCATTTCATTTCAATTTAATATCACATCCACTTGGAACCATGGTCCAATGCCCACATTTTGGCCTATAGTTCCATTTTTACCTCCCTCTGAGTATTTTTAGCATCATTCAAAGTCTCACACCTCATTTATCAGTCAATAACCAATGGGTATTTAGAGAATCAGTCAGTTTCCTGCACTCATATACGAATCAATCAAATATGAGTATCTGGAGCACTAGTCCATGTCCCACACTCATATATCAATTAATCAGACATATATGAAATATATCCAACATGTCACATCAATCAAGGTTAACCAACTATAACCCCCATTTTATCAATTCAAATCATATATTCTATCAAAATTATCAAAAAAAACATGGTCTAACATTTCAATCACATGGAATAATATAAGAAAGTCACCATTAAACCATTTTTTATTATTTAAATCATATAACCCATTAACTCATTAAGGTTAATCCAACCATTGAATAATTAACATTTTCATTTATTTCATTAACATATTAATTGACCAATAAAACAAGACCAATTTCCCATAAATTATATAATCACAACATTACATTAATTAATTAGCGAATTAATTAATAAAATTCCACCAATCTCAATTACCCCAAATTTAATACAAATAATTATCACATGAAAATTAAATTAAATCCCTTTAATATTCGATGAAATTTATCAATCATGGAAATTAAAATTTCATTACTAAATACACCTAATTAAATAAATAAATTCAATTTAGAACCCCTATCAAAATATCGTTGATAAATTCTCACAAAAAAAAAATCCCCAATTGAATGAGAACAACCAAGATCACAATAAAGAATGAGATCTAAATATGAAACCTAGATCTAAGATCATATTTATTAGATCCATGAAAACCTAGATCTTGATCCATTACACATAAAGTTAAACATATATTCAAAGGATTATAGAAATATGGTAGAGAGTGAGGAAGCCATATGAGATGATAATATATTACCATGAGAGGTTCAGATCCATAAAAGGACCTTTAATTTGTCTAGAAGAGTGGGAATAATGACTTGGAATTCATCTAGGAGCCAATAAAATTTTAAGTAATTGGTTTATGGTTGACCTAGGGTGTTTAGGGACATAATATAGGGGTTCAAATAAATTTTAATGAATTCTCGGGGGTTTAATTTTTTGTGCGCACAGTTTTATATATGGCGAACATGGTTTTACCAAAAAGTGAACCTAACCATGTGACTTCTCCCAGAGGGAGGGGGGGACATGTTTACTATTAGGAGGGTTCATGGTTTGTTAAAGCATTCACCGACCATATTAATACCCTCTATTTGGGTATTCCGGTTTTTCTATCCTGGGTGCATGGTTTCGATAAATTGTGCGCCAACTATACACTACCCCTCTTCTTCAAAAAATTATTTGATATCACCCTAAAACTTTCAAAATTAAAAAAAAAAAAAAAGATACAATAAAAACAAGGAAATTGAGTGCCTGGAAACTATATTAATAATTCTTCATAAAAAGTTTATTATCATACAATCTCCCCACCTTATAAGAGCTCGTCCTCAATCTGTACTCCCATGTATCTCAAGATTCTAAGGTGAAAAGACCAGGCCACTGAGACCACATATATACTTCTCTATCCCATGTTTTATACTAAACACAACCTTGTTTCCAAAATATATGAAGTATTAACATGATATTTCCCCTCAACACTTTCTCACTATACTCCGCAACACATATCAAATTCTCCTCAAAGGATACATCAGTCTCAAGATTAACATTATCCACATTGATCACATGAGATGGGTTGGGGTGACACATCCAAATTCACGACACATAAAAAATGTCATTAATAAAAATATACCTCTATGGAAGATCCAATCGGTACACCATCGAACTTATTCTATCCACAACCTCAAATGGCCCAACAAATCTGGGTTCTAACTTTCCCTATATTTGAATCCTAGAATGAACTAATCTCAAAAACACCTGAAGGATCACACAATCACCAACTAAAAAATCTAGAGGTCATCAAGGCCAATCAATATATGACTTATTCCTATTATTATTCTTATCCATATTTTTCTAAATTAGTTGAGCATATTCTGATATCTCCCGCATAAGACTCAACCCCAACAACTCTAACTCACCAACCTCCATCCAAAAAAGAGTTTGTTTGCATGGACTACCATAAAGAGCCTTATATGGTTCCATATGTATAGTTTATTGATAAATTTTGTTATAGGAGAACCAAATTAGTGGTAGGTGATTCTCAAAAGACCCAAAAAACACAAGAATACACACTTGAATCATATCCTCAAGCATAAGTATAGTATTTTCCAAATTCCTATATATTTATGGGTGGAATGTTTCACTCAGTGAAACCTGTGTACCGAACACCTTTTGAAAACTCTTCCATAAGTAAAATGTAAAATGTGAGTCATGGTCTAAAACAATACTCCATGTCACCCCATGTAAACAAAATATCTCTTGAATGTATAAGTCTCCCAACTGATCCTCTGATAACGTCTCCCATATATGAATTTAGTGTGATACTTTCTTCAACTAATCTACTATCATCCAAATATTGTCATTATTCTAAGGAATCCACAGGAGACCCACCATAAAGTGCATGGTAACTTCCTCCCACTTCCATTTAGGAATGGGAAATAGCTGTAGTACACCATGTAGTCATTGATTCTCATCCTTATCCTGTTGACTGATGTAACATCTTTTCACAAACCCTATTATGTCCTTTTTCAGGCCCAACCACCAAAAATTTCATCAAAGGTCATGGTATATTTTGGTCACACCTAGACTCACTACCCACTTTGAGGCATGAAATTCATGCATAAACTCCTCCTGCAAACTTATAGGCACAAAAAATAGATTCTTTACATAAATGATCTCATCCTCATCCATGGTCCAATATGAAGGTGACTCCCCACATTTAAGGCTTTCCCTCAAGGCTAAAAATTTAAAATCATGATAGTACCTTTTTTTGATGTAACTCAAAAGTTTAGACTCCACTAAAATTGATATAAGAGTCATCTGATCTTGAACTTATTGAACCACAACATGCATCTCAACCAGCAATGTCATCATCTTCTACTCAACATTAGAGTCTCTAACTACCTGAGTCTAAGTTTTCCTGCTTAAAGTGTTAGCAACAATGTTTCCGTTCATAAGAATATATACTAGATTAAATTTTAATGATTTCATATACTCAACACATTTATACTATTAGAGATTCAATTTTTTTTAAAAAAATATATACTTTAAGGTATTATAATCAGTATACATAGTAAATGTTTTTTCCAATAGATAATGCCACCAACACTTCAAGACAAAAAAAATTGTAACTAGTTCGATGTCATGTATATGGTAATTTGATTCACGTTTCTTCAAGTTATGATAACCATATTCCACAAATTGATCTCCCTACATCAAAACTACTCTACGAATGATCGTAAAATCATCACAAAACATCATATACTCCTCAACTGGCTCAGGTAGGATCAATATTTGTTTCATTTTCAAGTGATTATTCAAATCCTAGAAGGAATTCTCACATTATCTTGACCATTGAAACTTTATCCCCTTCTTGTTAAAGCCTAAATGTGGTGATTCCAATCAATAAAAGTATCGGATGGACCATAGATAATATCCTTATAACCCTACAAATCTATAGATATCAAAAACAATATTAGGTTTCCCCCCAAAAACAACTTCCTCCACCTTATTAGGGTCCACTTACACATCTTCCTCAAAGATGATGTGACCCAAGAAGTATACCTAATCATTATAGAATTGACACATAGATATATTTTCATATATCCTAATTTCTCTAAGTTTACACAAGAGGATGTCAAGATGTTGGGCATGATTGTCTTGAGCCTTAGAGTACACCAAGATGTCATCCTCAAATAAAACTACAAACTGATCTAGGTATGGGTAGAATATTAAATTAATCAAGGCTATAAACACTTTCAATGTGTTCGTCAACACAGATGACATCATGAAGAACTGATATAGGCCTTACCTTCTTCTGGAAGTAGTCCATGGTATATTATGAGTTATAAATCTTAACTGACGATACCGTGATCTCAAGTCAATGTTAGAGAAAACACAATATCCTTTCAACTGGTCAAAAATTTCATTGATACATGGAAGATGATTCTAGTTCTTCACTTTCATTTGATTAAACTTATGATAATCTACACATTATTTTAAAATTAGATCCGACTTATTTGAAAACAACAATGGGGAACCCTAAGGATAAATACTTGGTCATATAGAACCCTTAACCATCAACTCTTATAGCTGAGTCTTAAGTTATTGAAGCTATGTTGGTGCCATTCTATATGGTGGAATAGAAAGTCGATCAACCATGTTATGAGCTCAATCATAAACTCTATGCCTCTTTTAGGTAGAATCACTAAGGTAAAGACCCGTAAAATTCAAGGGAAATTTTTTTCTTAATTTTCTTTGGAATTTTACAAGAGCGCGGTTTCTGACGGCACCTGATTCCGAGGCCCGGAGTGCCCGGAATCAATTTCTGAAGTTTGGCTCGGGTACGTTCAGTGAACGAACGAGCGGGAATTTCTAACTTTTGATCCGGTGCTCGGAATTGAAATCCGAGGGCACCGATGAACTCGCATCGCCGATATTCGCTTAAGGGGACCTTTTCCGAAGTTGCGTTTGCCTAGGAAGAGATGTTTAATTTTCTGGATGAAATGAAGAGTAAAATAAATTTGTTATACAATATTTATTTTATATCTTAAAAGTGGTTATAATCTTTTGTTGGAAGTTGGGTGGTTTAACCACCTAAGAGAGGATTAAGGTGAGGAGGGGCCCACCCAAGCCCCACCTTTTCAAATTCCATAACTCCCCTCTCTCCCTCTTAAAGGCTTGTCAACTTAACATTTATTTAATTATACAACTCATGTATAATAAATAAGTGAGTTTAATTTTGAGTTTTTGAAATTCAAACTCTTGAATTTCAAAGGTTGGGTTGTGTTAATAAATTAAGAGTAAGCTTAGTTTATTTTTGGGTTAGTTCCTTTGTTACTTGAGAGGATTGGGAGAATCGTTGAGAGACTTGAAGATCTTCTTCGTCTTCGATGAAGAACGTGAAGAACGGTTCTTCTCCGTCAAGGAACATCGATCCCACGACCTTCGAGACTCGGCGTCCCGGATTCTTCCGTCTTCATCTTCCTCCTCGACAAGGGAGAAGTCGCCGACCGTGGTGATCATCGCCGACAACAACGTACCTCTCTTCTTCGTCTTAGCGACAAGTGAAGAGACGTCGTTTCCTCCTCGGACGCACCCCGACGTCCACGGAATCTACGTCCGACGCCGCGACACCTTTCTCCGCAAAAACTGACGTACGGCGTCAATTTTCAAGGTAGGGGTTGTTGTTATTGTTTATTTATTTATCCTTGTTCGTGTTTCTAGCATGACTAACGTGAGGTTTATAATTTTGTGTTATTGATTAACGGGAGGGGGTCGGACCGCATGAACACGGCCGAACCCCCTCCATCATTCTTGTTGATTTATCTTGCGGGTGGAAACAAGGTGGCGTGGTGCCGTCGCGCCGCGCCGTGGAAGAATCATCAAGAACGCGACGCCGTCGCGCCGCGTCAAGGGGAATCGAAGGCGCGGCGGAGGGGCGCGGTGCCGTCGCACCGTGCCGGACGACGAACACCGCGGCCGGTTCCGGGCCGCGGCGGGACGAGAAGACCGGCGGCCGGGCCGCTGGCGTCGGAATCCGGAAAAAGGGGACCGGTTTGCCGGTCCCGTTTGAGAAAAACCGGCCGGCCAGCTGGCCGGCCGGATGGACAAAAATCCGGGGGAATTTAATTCCCCCGGCAGCTCAAAAGCCCCCCCCATTTATTTGGGGGGCGGTTTCCTTGAGGGGGGCAGGCGGCCCCCCGGTTTCCGAACAAGGAGGCCCCCCACGAGGGGGGGTCCGTTTGAAAAAAAAGGGGCGCGACTGATTGCCGCGCCACCAATCCAAGAAGCGGGGGGCCTTGCCCCCCCCGCGCGCTGCCTCCGTGCGGCGCCAGGCCGCCGCGCCGCCGCGCCGCCGGCCGGCCGGGCCGGGTCGGACCCGGGTCGGGTCGACCCGGTTCGGGTCGGCCTGGTTCGGGCCGACCCAGGGGGGGTCGGGCCGGGTCGGCCCGGACCCGGACCCCCATTTTCGAGACGGTTTCGGTCTTTTGGCCATAACTTGAGCCACGGACCTCCGAATGACGAACCGTCTGCGGCAACGCGATCCTTGGATCGAGACGGTCGTTTTGGTATATTGCACTCAAAATTTTGGAACACTTTGAGTTCGGCCGGGTTGGTTCGTTCACGAAACCAACCGGGCCTTCGGAGCGGAAACACTCATATCTTGAGCTACGGACGTCCGATTGACGTGCCGTCAGTTTTGTTGTGTTCCTCTTAATGAGACGATTCTTTTGGCATGCTCCACCCGAGGTTTGGACGCAGGTGGAGTACGGTCGGGTTGGTTTTGCCTTAAAAACCAACCGGGCCCCGGGGACGAAAATGCCAATAACTCTCAGACCGGGCGTCCGATCGACGCGCCGTCTGTTGCGTTGAGTTCCTGTTGACGATACAGAACTTTTGGATACATCAACTCTGGAATTTGTGACAGTTGATGTATCAGCCTCTCGGCTCGTGGAGCGGATCCTCCGAACGAGCTTGCTGTGTGCGGGAACCCTAGTGCTGGCTGCGACTGTTACTGTGACTGCTACTGCTACTGCTACTGTGACTGCGACGACGACAGTACAGAGATCCTGTGTGGATTCGACGACGACAACTTCAGCACTCAGCGATCCTACGTGGATCAGTGCTACAGGTCCTGTGTGGGCCCAATCTTGTGTGGGTCCGATCCTGTGTGGGTCTTTGCGCTCAGCGGTCCTGTGTGAACCAGCGCCTACAGGTCCTACGTGGGCCCGATCCTGTGTGGGTCTTTTGCGCGGGTTAGTTACCTATCGATCCTTCGTGGGTCCGACGACTTAGATGGATCAGAGATCATCTTTATCGTCTTTCGAAGAAGTATACCTGTGTGAGCTGAATCCTATTGCTTTCCTGTGTGGATTGTGTTGTGCAATCCTGTGTGGATTACGTTTTGCTTTCCTGTGTGGAATACGTTTACTTTCCTGTGTGGACTGAGTTGTACTTGGGCTCGGAGGTTGGTGCGTATTTGAAATTGATGACTTAGGTATATGTATGGGCATATACCTAAGTAGTGTCGGTTGTTACTTCGTGATTGTACCTTTCTTCGTGGTTTATCCTTTGTGGATTTGAGAGACCTTCAGGGGTCTCGGGGTCCCTACTGAGTAGCTTATACTCACCCCTGCACGGGCTTTGCCCGCACTACATTGTATTGGTTGCAGACGACGGACAGCGTTGATCTTAGCTGAGGCTTGTAGAGCAGGATGGTACCTGGAGGTGGACCACTGGGCGGGACGTGCTCGGAGCGGACGGCGGGACCCGTGGAGCAGTGGAGCTATCTGTACCCACCCTTCAGGTGGGATTTCCAGTGGACAGCTCGGTGTAGCGGCTTTTACTTTTCAGCTGCTGTTTTCCCTTTTGAGTTGTACTTTACTTTCAGTTTGGGTTTGTATACTGGCCCATTTACTTTTCCTCACTTTCAGTTGTACTCTGCTTTTGCTTAGTGTTTACTTTCCGCTTGCTTACTCTGAGGTGTTTGTTTACTTTACAAAGGCAATGCCTTCCCTTTTTACCGGGATTTGCGCCTTGGTGCTAGTCGCCAGCCCCTGGCCTATGGAAGGCGGGCTTGGGGTAGTCACGGCACGGACCCCGAGGGCGGGTCGTGACAACTAATAAGTCCTTAGTAAACACATACTAAAACTTATCCATTATGGGTGGAAAGATCTCATGATTTACACATCATTCATCCAAAAATAGACTTGTAACCTGGGTGGTGAGCTCCCCTAGTTACTGGTGAACTGGCCTAGCACAACCTACCTGGATATACCACTCTACACAGTGAATATAATTGTCACCATTTGGAGACGTAAAAGTCACAATCCTGTGGTAAAAATATATGTGATCTCAGTGTGTTACATAATAGTCCATACCCACAATTAGGTCAAAGCCTAACATGTGAAGGACATAAAGATCCTAATGAAAACTATACTCCCCAACCTCAAGAGAACACCCCTTTCAAAAATAATTATCTCTCAACCATACTCCCAATGGTGTATTGATCTTAATAACTCCACTAAAAAACGACACTTTCAGTTTCAACCCACTCACAAGTTGTGTAGATATAAAATAATGAGAGGAACCAATATCAAATAAGGAACTAGGTAGTAGAGAAGTTACAAGAACAGTACAACTATCAATTTACTGTTCAACCTCCCTATCCACTAGTGCAGGATGAACTGTATGCAACTATACTAAATGTCTTCCCTGAGATACAGTCTAAGTCCCTTGAGCTGCACTACTCTACTGAAATGGGTGATCTTTCCCAGAATCACCTTGTATACTGCCTCGACCGCCACAACTTATTGAACTCCAACTTCCAGACTGATATGGAGTTGAATACCCCCTTACAATACTTTGATTCTTCCTATATCCTCCATCATTACCAATATATCATGGGTTCCTACCAAAAAATATATATATGTACTACCCTTCCTTAGGCTTGGAACTCTAACAGTGTTTGGGGGAATTGTCCACTAATGTGACCCAACCTATTACACTGATGAATGATAACTCGAGTAAGATCCTATGTAAATGATCCTTCTACCTGGCCACTCTAATTTACACTACTTTGGTAACAATTATCATAAAAATGAATCCTAATCTTGGAATTAATACCACATAACCATCCTATAGAGTCCACCTATCCTTCACTAGAAGCCTCCTTCTGGTTACCCCCACGAATGAGTGCCCAATTAACCTCCTCAAAAAACTTTTTCATCCGAAAGATATTCACCTGGGACTTAATTTCACATTTAATCCCATATTGAAATTGTTTATAGTCCATAGAATCATATCTTTATAACACTATATAAAAGCAGTGCAGATATTTAGAGGACCGTCATAGCCCATAACAGACATACTCCCCTAATTCAACCTCATAAACAAATTTTCTCTCTCTTACCTGAGCATATCAAGGTAAATGTATTCTTAGAACTTTTTCTCAAAGTAATTATACTCTATATTCTCAAACCTTCCATCCAAAGACTAAAAATCCCACCAATGATTCAATAATCCTCATAACGTATAAGTAGAAATCTTGACCCTATTCTCATAAGGATTCTTTAAATGGTCAAGTATAGTGTAGATGGACTCAATACCGAATTCAACTGCCTTAGGTCCACCCTATCCGGTGAATGTTAGAGGGTTATATACTTAAAACTCCCATGCCAGGTTATATATACTCTTAAAAACCTACTCTAGGTCTATCTCTATAAACATTATGAAGTGAGAAAAGTTCTAACATAACTACTCTTTGATTCCCTCACCTGACACTATCAGTACCTCAGGTTCCACTGATTGAGGATCATTTCCAGTCGTAGCCTCTTTTTTTCCTATCAAAATGATTTTTCATGGAGTAATATATATACAATTCCAAACACAAATCATCAGAAATATATCAAAAAATTATCACAATTACAAGGATTCAAAATAATCTATAACAATACATCCCCCAAACATCGCCACATAATCATAATCGAGGCACTATCACCATAATTAACCATCCTACATTTAGGTCATCATTAACAAAGGGTAAAATCATTCTCATTATTCAATTTTATCATTAGACACCCATTTATTCATATATTTCATTATTTTACTACTTTCATGTTCACATTAGGCACCCTTTTCCTTAAAATTTACACAAGAAAGAAAAGCACTTTCATATAAACAACTCATCCTAGACCAGCTTTTCTATGCATGATTGAAAATGATGCATGTAAAAATAATTCTTGAGTTCCTAGAATGATTCATGGATACCCAAATCTCATTGAATATCTGGATATGATTAAAATTTCATAAAATATTAGAAACAATAATCACATCACACAATAATTGCATCACTCTAGGTGAAATAACATCCAATCATCACATCAACCAACAATAACAACAATCCCACATTGGGTACTTAGGTTTCTCCCATTCATGGGTAACCTAATACCATGAATGAGATAATGTACAAGGCCTAATTCTTTATAGTCTCATGTCTACATTTCCCCAAAAATATGATAAAAGAAAATAAAAGAAAACCACCTTTGATACCACTTTGTGATGTCCCAAACTGGGTACCGTACACCAGTGCCCGAGCCGGTTGACCACATGACCTCAATTACACCTCCCCATAAGCAAGAGGCAAACCACTAGTAGTAGGGGTATAATATCATTCTTGGAGAGACTAAACCATCTTTATCAAATAATTACAACAATAGAAATAAATGAAAAATAGCCAAATGATATAACCATAACCAGAATAATACTAGTAGCACATGATGACCAATAAAAGAATACAATATCCAAAACTAAAGCAATAGATATGACATACAAAAATATGTTTCAAGTGTCTAATGAAAAACTAAAAATCAATAAATACGTTGGAAACTCCCAGCAGGTCCCGACACTATGTATGGTTCCCTCTCCCATGTTCCATCCAAACTTAGCCATCTACATAGCGCTCTTTCCCTTATCATATCCTTCAAACATGAAATCTATTCGGGTACCAATCAGGAAGACCAAGTAGAATGTGAGTACAACTTAGTAGTCAACCAATAATGAAGTCTAAAAAAATATATAGTTAATAACAATGTATGTAGTTGAATAAAGAATAAAATTAAAGAAAAAAATTAAACAATTTATATATATTTAACCACATAAACCCTCGAGTTCCCAAGGACAATCAAACCCTCAATACCTACTTAGGACTATTCCAAATTATGTACCATAGCACATATTTAATTAAAAAATCATTATAAAACAGGGAATTTCATTATCCATTTAAATTCAATTTAATATCCCAACCACTTAAAACCATAGTCTAACAAATTTTTTTGGGCCATTAATGCCATTTCCAAAACACTGTGAGTATTTGGAGCATCAATACCTATCTCACACCTCATTGATTTGTAAATAAACTATGGGTATTTGGATCATCAGTCCATGTACTACACTCATATATCAATCAATCGCCTATGGGTATTTGTAGCATCAATTTTTGTCCCACACTTGTATATTATTCAATCAAACATAAATCACATATATCACATCACTCATGTTAATCAACATTAACCCCCATTTTATCACATCACATCATGTATTCCATCACAATTGTCAAACAATCATGGTTCAACATTTTAATCACATGGAATAACATAATAAATTCACCATTAAACCATTTTACATTATTTAAATCATATAACCCATTAACTCATTAAGGTTAATATAACCATATAATAAACACCATTCTCAATTATTTCTTAAACATATTAATTTTCTAGTCATCCAATCCGAATTTCACATTAATTCCATAATCGCAACATTATATTAATTAATTAACAAATTAATTAATCTAATTCCACCAATTCTAATTATACTAAATTTAACACAATTCATTATCACATAACAATTGAATTAAATCACTTGATTATTTGATGAAATTTATCAATCATGGAAATTGAAATTTCATAATTAAATACATGTAATTAAATCAATAATTTAAATTTATAACCCCTAACACAAGATTTTTGATGAATTATTTCCAAATAAAATACTCAATTGAAGTAGAACAACCAAGATCTTTAAGAATAATGAGATCTAGATCTGAAACCTTGATCCAAGATCAAATGGATTAGATCCAAGAAAACCTAGATCTAGATCCATTAAAAATAGATGGAAAATCTCTTTAAAGAATGAGATAAAGATGAGAGAGAGGGAGGAAACCATATGGGATGAGAATCTCTTATCGAGAGAGTTGCATATCTATCAACAAACCTTTGATTTGTCTATAATAGAGGGTGGAATTACTTGAAATTCATCCAAGAGCCTCTAAAATTTGAAGGAATTGTTTTTGGGTTGATATAGGGTGTTGGGGGATAATATATGGGGGTTTATGAAATTTTAATTAATTTTTTGGGGTTTAATTTTCCATCCACACAGTTTCATATATGGGGAACACATTTTTCCCTAACCGTGCAGATCCTCCCTCAGGGGGGGGGGTCACATGGTTACTACTAACAGGGCCGATATTTTTTGCAAACCATGCACCAAACATGTGAATCCCCTCTATTTTGGTTTTCATGTTATACTATCCAGTGTTCATGATTTTGAAAAAATGTGCACCAACTATGAACTTCCCCTCTTCTTCCCAAAATTATCCAATTTCACTCCAAAAGTCCCCAAATTAGAACCCAAAAGATACAATTAAACAAGGAAAGTTAGAACCTAAAAACTATCTTGAGACATCTCCATAAAAAACTGAGATCATAAAATATCCCACCTTATAAGAGATTATCATGGGGGTGTACTCCTAAGAATCTCAATATTTAGAGTAAATAATATCCAAACATTAAGCACACATATCTACTTATCTCTCCTATGTTTCCTCCTGAACATGGACATGTTTCCATAATATATAAACCATGTGCATGGTATTTACCATCAACACATTCTCACTATGATCCACAACATGTATAAGCTCCCTAATGTATGTATCATTCTTGGCATAAAAATAATCCACATAGATCACATGAGAAGGGTCAGGGTGATATTTCCAATTAGTTAATCTAATTCCACCAATTCCAATTACCCAAAATTTAACACAATTCATTATCACATGAAAATTAAATTTAATCCCTTGAATATATTTCCGAATCATGGAAATTAAATTTCACAATTACATACTTTTAATTAAATTAGGACTATGGGATTTTCAATTTAGACCACCTACCTCAAGATCATTGATGAACAATCACAAATGGAAATCCCCAATTGAAGCATAATAACCAAAATCAAGACGAATAATGAGATCTAAATTCGAAACATAGATCCAAGATAAAATGGTTTATATCCATAAAAATCTAGATCTATATCCGTTACCAATAGAGTAAAACATCTCTTCAAAGGATAAATGAATGCTGAGAGAGAGGGGGGAAACCATACGAGATGAGAATATCTTACTGGGGGAGGTGCAGACCCATCAATAGACCATTGATTTGTCAAGAAAGGAGGTTATAATGCCTTGAAATTCATCCAAGGTCCTAAAAAATTTAATTTAATTGGTTTAGGGTCAATCTCAGATGTTTAGGTATATTAGATGGGGGTTCATGAAATTTTAAAGGAATTTTAGGTGGTTTAATTTTCCCCCTGTATAGTTTCCTGTATGAGGTGCACTATTTTTCCTAATCATGCACCTAACCTTGCACCTCATCCTAGGGGTTTTTCATGGTTACTACTTGGAGGGAACACAAATTTTAAAATAGTGTTCCAACCATGTGAATCTCTTATGTTTGGGTTCACACAGTTCACTAGCATGGGCACACGGTTTGGGTAAATCGTGCACCAACCATGCTCTACCCCACTTCTTCCCTAAATTCTACAATTTCACCCCAAAACTCCTCATTATAAAACCCAAAAAATACACAATGAAAACAAGGAAATAGAATACCTAAAAAATTTCTTGATATATCTCTAGAAAAGGGTTAGAATCTTACATTTACCAAGAATGAATTTTCTTTTTTTTGAATACATGAAATACTTTTCCTTTATCTTTGAGAGGGAATTGACATGATACTATAGTCATAAAATTATATTCTCTATGAAAATTTTGATTATACATACTAGAAATATATTCAAGACAACCAAATAATTTTTTTTTCAGTTCACCACTAGTTTCCTTCCCATCCTATGTTCTTCTAGGTTACAATTTATTCTCATTGGAGCTCCTCCCACAGGTTTCTTGCCTTCTCCACAGTAATGAAATGTTACAATGATATGTATATGTTTTATTTTTTGGAATTCCACAACAAAATTAAAAACCCTAAAATCTAAATTTCCTCGAGAAACTGAGGAAATATCTAGGAATATTTTTTCTAGAATTTGATAATCAATGAACTTATTTTTTCTAATATTGATTCTGATTTTGAAAAAAAGATTCACTCAATATTCTTCTATCATCTTGTACTTTTCAGGTAACTGTTCTTCATTATTCTTGGTCCATATCTGACCATTTTTAGGATTTATACATGCACTATTATTATTAAAAATTCTAGAAATAGATATTTCTGATGAGGATATTACCAGATTTTTTCGAGCAACATTGGAGGATTATCCTTTAACATCAATAAATATTTTAAAGAACTTTTTGATCTTTTTTAGGTTATTTATTAGCATTTAGAATTTTTTATTGTGTCTTTGAGGATTTTTTATCATGAAAATATATAATTTATTTATATTATTTGTTCATTTTATCATTTTTAGCCTTTGATGTGAGATTTTTTATTTTAGTCAATAAGAATTATTCCCCTTTTGGATTTTTCACCTTTTTCATCAATTGTTTTCAATTATATGTTATAATAATCTTATTATATTTCTTTAGAATGTATTTCTTCTCAAGAAATTCCTCAATTTCTTATTTGAGAATGTATTCATAATCAGTTGGTCCCAAATCATTCTAATCACTTCTAGATGAATCAACAACCTACTGATCATGATCCATACAATTGGAAAATCTTCCTTTTATATCTTCAACAAAATCAATGTAAAAGGAAATATATACTTCCTCTTATTTACTCATTTTTTCCTCATTTTAGTTCATAGAAATATCTTCCTACCTCCACCATCCTTTTTATCTTATGTTAAAATATACATCCACTTATTTCATTCAGTTTTTCATCATATACAGATCCATATAATTCTCCTTTATTACTTAAGAAACTAATTTAAAAATATCCAAGACCATTTTAATTGAAACATATACAAAAAAACATGACTTTTTCTTTATTTTTCCCTTTTATAAGTCTTATAAATAAATGAAAGAGTCGTTTGATATTTTTCTCCTTTCTTAGAATCACCCATGTCAAAAAAATCTTAATCATTTATAATTTTAATATTTCTCATGGATTCAAAGGTGATCTATTATTTAAATTTCTTTTGGAATGCCTAAAGTTTCTTCATTTTATAAGAAATTATAATATTATGTAACTCATCAAGAGAAGTATATTATATATCATCAAGTATGAAATTTTGGGACTAAATATATTGGGAAAATATCTTATCAATTTCTTAACAATCATGATACCACCAAGATTCCCACCAATGCCTTAAATATTACTTGTAATTTAATTTAATCTAGTAAATAAGTAATCAACATATTCATACTCTACAATTTTAATGCCTTTAAATTTGCTTATCTGAATCTATAGATTTTACTCATTGAATTTCCCATTGGCTTCATAACTTCTTTCAAACTTATCATAGATTTCTTTTATTGTTTGTAGGACCATAAATTTAATGTAAAATTTCATTTATAATGACATGAGAATAACATTATAATATTTTACATAAAATTTTATTTTTATCTTGTTAGAAAACATATTATGAACATTATTCAAAAACTTGTGGAAAAACCACTATGGCTACTTCACAAATTTCCAGACCTAGAGACAAAAGATATGGAAACATTCAATTTTTCCAGTGGGATGATTTTTCCATGGAATATAGGGGTACACATATTGTTAAAAGAGTTGATATTATCCATTAATCAAAATATAATTGACTGGATCCTCTAGATGGAACCTATGGTTCTTATACTAATAATAATGATTATCATGATCAATTTCCTCAAATAGGGGGGGGGGTCGAATTAGTAGAGTTACATTTTTATAATTTATTTTAATAAAAATAAACCTCTTTGACTTATTATAGTATGATCTAAGATAAAATGAAATAACATAACCTCACACTATCATTCAAAAATTAAAGAGAAAAGGACACAAAGATTTTTAAAAGGTTTGGATATAGTGGGGAATCCTACATCATATCACAGATGGTTACTCTCCCCAACCATGGATTCTATTCCCTATATCACTATGTGAAATTCAATTACAAAAAATCATATGACATAACACTACACATGTCAGGATTCACACCCAGTAACACATGTTCCCTCTTAAATGAAAAATATGATTACAAAACTGAATAAGATCACCAAAATATATCTGGTTTTACAGGTAATGAAAGATTAAAATGCACTTCCTTGAGCCATAAGAATATGCAAGAATGAATAACCCAAATTGTATAATTGTATTTAATTTCATAGAAATTTTATACTAAAAATAAATCTCTTAAAGACATGAGATTAAAAAGATGTTTATCGCTAGAGATTAAAAACACAGCTTCAGAATGCACCCTCAATTATTTTATGTGTCTCTATCACACCATTCTTCACTATACTTCAATGGTTTTATTATTATGAAGCCTATCTAGTGCTCCAATCAGACCCACCACATTAAAAACATTACAGTGAACAAATAAAAAGGATTAATAACCCAAAATATCAATAAATGTAGTCAACTTCCACATCTACATCAAGGCCATGATTTCAGATCCATTAAAAATGATCTATTCAAATTTGAAAACAAAAATATCCATGACTAGTTTAATTTTTTAACCAACAGAAATTTTAACCCTTCATAGAAAATAATATAAGCAGTTATGTGAAACAATATGATACATCGATCTCAGTGACCATAAGTTATGTAGCATATTAACCTATATGATTTTACATTCATTTTTTTGAAAAATGTCTTTATGATTCTCAATCAGTTATGTGGGAGAATTTGGCTATGTCGATCAATTGATAATATAGATCTCAAAATTAGTAAGATACATGAATGAAATGCATATGCGGTTCCATTTGGTAGAAAAAATGACTATATGAATTAATTAAGTAGCTAAAATGACTATGTGAATACGCTACGTGATTTATCCTTTACCAATTCAGTTACATAGTTCAAAAAACTACATGATAGTCCCCCTTTACAAAAAATACTATCTAGATCTAGAAACCACCCAAAATCAAATAAAACTACTTGATCTGATCTCTATACCGTCTCAAAACATATTATAACATCATGGAATTCCCTTCCATGATATTTAAATCCATACAAACTTGATCAATGCCCATTATAATCTATGAGATCCTCAGATATGATTGTAAAAAAATACAGAACAATCATAACTTACTAAGAACCATGGGATTTCCAAGCGATTTAAACTAAGCCACTAACCTATGGGTTTCTTCATTTTGATTTAATCGTAAGAGATATTGGTTATAGTAAAAAAAATCTATACAATATAGATCATATAAATAATTTAAAAGGAATCTTATCCACCCATGAAAAATATTTAAAATCATCCATAACCTTCATAATATTTATTCTATATAATACTAGTAATAACCACTTTTTAGAGTTCTTCATGAAAAACCTCTATCACTTTACCAATATTTTTTGACTTTATCGAAGAATCCTCTTTAATATATCTTTATAGATCGTCACACCTAGTATGAAGGATTCTATACTCATATATTTTATCATGAAGAATGTTCCCAACTCTATCATTATAGAGTGTAATATCAATATATCATTTCTATTAAGTAGTATTTCATCCCCATAAAATATCAGAAATGTTGAAACACTCCCACTATCCTTCTTGTAAACACAAGAATCACAGTAGTTAAAAATAGTATTTTTCAAATCAGTCTTTAAATTTCCAAACTCTTATACAGTAAAAGTATATGGTTCATAAAAATATACATTTTAAAATGGAATCTTTTAATTAGTATTCTAAATAAAATTAATGAAACATTAATAACAATTTTTATAATAAAACATTACCTTCTATAACTTCATAAATGACCTAATTAAAATGATTTCATACAAAAATCTTAAAACATAGTATCCAAATTCCTTTACTCTTTATTTATAAAATTAATATTTAAAATATTTTTCAATTCAATAAAAAATTATTTAGTACTACAACAAAAATTTAGTAATTATAAATACAATGTCACCTTTTCTTTTACATATTTGACCATGGAACTCTTATTTCTTATTGTATAATTAAACAAATCCCATGATATGTTTGAAAATAATATGAATAAATTAAATTTAAATGTAATTATAATATAAACATGTTTTAAAATATTAAAACTAATTTGTTCAATACAATATTAAAATTTCCCTCACTTAACAATGGATAGAGAATTATTAGTAAAGTGTATTATCCCATAGAAAAAAATTCTAACATCCAATGGCCACAGATATATAAGAAAATTTAAAATGAATTTTTATTATCTTAAAAGGTATATAAACATTTATGAGATATATTTTTTATACTCTTTAAGATAAGAAAGTTTCCATATAAAAACCCTACTCCTTATTTCACTTTAATATATGATTTAGTACCTATAATCAAACTTAATACAACCCAATACCGAGAAGTATATTGTATTTGGGAATTAAGTAAATGGAATAACATCTAAAAAATAGGATACAACAATATTCTTAAAATCTTCCTTAACATGATTCTAAAATTCCATGGATTTTAAAACTATACTGGATAACCTGAGGACAAACATAAGAAATGGGTGAGATATAAATCCCAGTAAGGGAATACAAATGGAATAACATGAAGAAGATAATACATGTTAGACAATAGGCATATTAATCAGGAATAAAGAGATTATAAATAATGAACATGATCAATGAGACATGATATAACATGATAATCATAAAAGAAACATTTAAAATGTGGGAACAACATAAAACACCGAATCATAGAAATAGGGAAATGATAAACCCACCAAGACATAATGGTGGAAAAAGTCCCATAAAGGAATTAGGTTCACTCCCTATCCTAATGTGACATTTCATGACACTAATTATTACATAATTCATCAGAGAAAAATCTGTGTGCACCCATCATATTCATTTCATTCTTATGCTTAAGTGTTCTAAATAGATCATAAAACATGGATTCATTAATCATCATAATTTATTAAAAAATTAATGAGGATGGAATAAAAATATTTAAGTACCCAATCAAAATTTATATGTATATAAATATGAACACCCTTGATTGGAAAAGGGTATGATATTCACTACATAATTTTTTTGGCCTGAAAGATAGTAGTGAAATTTCGGTACCATAACAACACAACTTAATTATTTGTAAACATCAGTTTATGAGAGAGATATGGGTCACTAATCCCATTGAAATAAAATGGGCAGTAATAGGGACATGAGAAATCAAATCCCATCATTATAAATTTTGAAATATATGGCATAAGGTATTGGAAAAACTTGAATAGAGAAAATAATTCTAATTGTATTTCATTATTGTAATGGGTGTATATAAATGATAAAGGGATGATTAATGGGAGGAAAATGGGATCTCATCATTTATAAAGTAATTGGTAATTAAGGTGAATATGTAATAACATATTACACCTTAATAAAATGGAATTTAAGATACATAACATAAAAGAAGTTCTTGAATGGAAATGAGAAGAGAGGAATCCCTTATGAAATTTCAGTATGTTAACGGGTGTGCACAAGGGATCATGGGAGGCTTAATGAGAGTGAAAGTGGTATATCATCATGTAGAAATAAAATTAATAGTATTTGAGATATGTAAGAACATATCCCAACATGATAAAATGGAAATTAAGATGCATAATAGAAAATAAGTGATTGAATAAAAAAGAGAGTGGAAGTCCCTTATTTGATTATGTGACTCCAAATGATTGGGAGGGGATTCTTTAGAGTTTGGGGGAACCTTTTTATAAATATATATAGGTGAGGAAAGAGTATGTATGTGATAAAAGTATTTTTATTTAAGAGAACTGGGATCTTGGGTGAGTTTATATAGGATAAGAGATAGATTTCTTTATTATTTAGGTTATGGACTTTACATAATAAAATTATCAAAACAATAAACAATCCCATGGGTTTTGTCCATGGTTTCTAGAAAATGAGAGTTGTTTTTATTATTTTTTAAGTACAAGGTCTGATATTATTAAAATAATTTCCTTTTTTATGTGGAGGTGAGTCACACTCTTAAATAAATGATTTTAAAACCTTAAAATATATTATATGTTTTCGAAGGTTCATAATGGATTTAAAAAATAATTAATGTAAAATTTAAATAAAATTATTTTAAGGGGAAAAAATTAATTTGGTCATTTATTCAATTTATAGTAATTATTATATCACCTTTTGGTAATTATGATGTAATAAAACAAAATGTATATTTATACGATATTTAATTTTAACCCAAAATTTCAACTATCTTAGAAAATTATGAAAAATTCACCATTGGATAATTTGAATTATATGATTACAAAAATATTATTAATTTTATATAAATAATTTTAATAATATGTGAATTTACAATTTTAAAATAAAATTGACATTTATTAAGAAATGCTGGGTTTTTGGATAAAAATATTTTTTGAACCCTTATAAAAACTAAATTAAACTTCATAAAAATTAAATGTTCATTTATATTTGATAAAAATTACTAAAATATTATTTATATAAAAAATCCATTAATTCATAAATTCAATAGATGAATTTTAATATTAAAAAAAAATACAATTTTTTATTTATTTTATCAAAATAAAAATCATTTACAAAGTAAAAGTAATAGGATGAAAATGTATTCATTATTATATAAAAAATAATGTACATATTCATATTGATAGGATCTTGATAAATATCCCATTAATACACCCTAAAACTCTCTAAGAGTATGGTTCACGCTGGTGGGACTCTCATGGGTTTGTTTGGTGAATGTGGTTTGGGCCGTGATATCGATGAGTTTGAACTTCTTCAGTAAAAGGTTTATATCATGATTAAATTTTTTGATTCCATCTTGGTCTTGATGAAGGAAAATTACTATAAATTATATCTCACTCATAAGATCCAATAAATGGGTTTAATAGGGTATAATCCTACTGGTTGAGGCTATCACTTCCTTTGTTTGTGTCAATTGGATTTTCTAAAACCCTATATTTTTTCTAATCTAGTGATCACTATTCAAAAACTATATTATTAATAGTAAAGAAAATTAACTATATTTTAAATCAAATTTGGATATAATAAAATAAAATAATTTCATGTTTTTTATATAAGAATATTATATAATAATACATTTAATTAAATCAAAAGGAAAATTTTTATTTATAATAGTTCGGGTCGTTAAAATCTTCCCTTATTAAGAAATTTATCCATCGATATTTTTATTTCTAACACTAAAATAGAGGAGGATAACTTTGATTCATCAACTCCTATGGTTCCCCTATTTCTTATTCAAACTTTTGGTTCCTCCACAACACTTTTACTAGATGAATTGTTTTATTTTGTAGAAAATTTTCTATATGATTGAAAATATTCACCGGCTACTCCTCATAGGAAATACCATTATACAATGGTATGACCTCTGGATTGAGAACATGTTAGGGGTATGGTATTTACTTTCTCAAGAGGGATACATGGAATAAATCATGTACTTGAGGTATGTTTTGTGGTAGTGCTAGTCGATATGCCACCATTCTGATGTAATCAAGGATATCAAAAGGGCCAATATACCATGGACTAAGATTTCCCTTATTCCAAAATCTCATTACTTTCTTTCATAGAGATATTCAGAGGAATACCATATCTCCAACATCAAACTCTTGGTCTAACTAATAATTGTTAGCATAAATATTTTGTCAACTTTGATCAACCCTAATGTGCTGCTGAATGGTGTTAACCTTTTCCACCATTTCCTCACCCATTTCAGGACCAGTAGTTTTCATCCCCCAACTTCATCCTAACATAAATGTTTTCTACATGTATTCTTAAAAATATCTTCAAATATATCCATTTTGATTCTCAAGTGGAAACTATTTTTGTAAGATAACTCAACAAGAGGAAGATGTTGGTCCCATCCACTTTGGAAGTCAATTGGTCTTGATCTCAACCTGTCTTCAAGTGTCTAAATAGTTTTCTTATATTTCCCATCAGTTTGAGGGTAATAAGCTATGTTGACGTTCAAATTAGTATTAATAACATGTTAGAGACTCTTTGAGAACATAGAGGTGAATCCTTGATTCTCAATCGGATATAATTGATAGTTGTACTCTATGAAAACTTACCAATTTTCTAATTTATATCCATATAGGTTGATCCAATGATAAATCCCCTAAAATTATGATAAAGTGAGATATCTTTGTAATATTATCCACAACAACCCATATATAATTATTTCCCCTAGATGTCTTTGGATGTCTTGTAACAAAGTCCATTGTGGGGTTATCTCATTTTCATGTGGGTATGGCTTATGGTTGCATCATCCACTTGTATTTTTTCCTTTATGATTTAACTTGTTGGAATACGATACATATTGATGTATACTCCATAAAATAATTCTTCATATTTTCCCACCAATATCATTCTCGAAGATCTAGATGCATCTTTGTGCATTATGGGTGGATGAAGAAGGTTGTGTTATGTGCATCATCCAATAATTCCTTCTTTAACTCAAGATTTGATGGTGTAGATAACCGTGACATAAATCTAAAAAATAATTCTTAATTAACACTAAATTTCAAGGATTTACCTTTTATTATAGTTTACACTTTCTTATAAATTCCAATATCATCCTCTTGAGCATATTTTAACCTTTCCAGAAAGGATATTTGAGAAATGATTTTTGAAAGGAATGATGATGTTCCATCCCTTATGATTCCTAGGTCCATAATTTCAAAATCTAAGAAGATCATGTCCCTATAAATTCTCATTATTTATATAATTGATGAATCATTTCAATACAAATAATCAGACACTATATTTTCCATACCAAGATGGTTGAGTATTGTGCAGTCTTAGTCCTTGATTATCTCAAAGCATCTTAATTGGTGTATATTCATCTCTTTCTGCGTGAATATATATTTGAGTCATTTGTGATTCATATATATTTAAAACTTCTCACCGAAGAGATAATGACGATATATTTTCAAGGTGAAGATAACTGCATCCAACTCTAGATCATTCATTTGGTAGTTTTATTCATGAAAATTCAACTGCCTAGAAGCATAGGCTACGACATTGTCATTATGCATTAAAACTCAACTTGAGACCTTCTTTTAAGCATCATTGAATACCACAAATGGATATACAATTTTTTGTAGTGTGGCCATAGGTGTAGTGATAATTTTCATTTTCAATTCCTTGAATCTCTCTTCACATTTATCATTCTAAGAAAACATGACTCCCTTCCAAGTTATCTTTCTTTGAGGGTTTGAAAATCATGTGAAATTTATCCAAAATGGATGACAATACCCACCTAATCCAAGGAAAATGCAGATATCTATCTTGGATGTTTCCATCAATTAGCCTTAAATTGATTTTGAATTTTAAGGATCAAGAGATACCCCATTTCTTGTGATGATATGCCCAAATAATGATAATTCCTTCAACCAAAACACAAATTTTCTATACTTGGAATAAATATTATCCTTTGGAAAGGTCTTTAGAACATTTCTTAGAAACTCCTCATAATCCTCCTTGGTTTTGGTGTATATTATAATATCATCAGTAAATATTACTAAATATTTATCGAGGTAATATCTAAAAACTCTATCCATTATGTACCTAAATATTTCTATATCATTAGTGATTCTGAATGACATTACTATGAACTCATTGTGCTGATACCTTCAACAAAAAGTAGTCTTGGAGATATCTAACTTCTTCAGCCTAAATTGGCAATATCCCAACCATAGACCCACCTTAAAGAAGTATTTTCCTCCACATAGTGAATCAAAAATGTAACCAATCATGGGTAGAGGATACTTGTTCTTTATAATGATATTATTGAGCTCATTATAATTAATTCAAAAGAACATTAACCCATCATTCTTCTTGATAAAAGGGACTGCTTCACCACATATTAATGCACTTGGGAATATGAAACATTTATCCAAAATCACCTATAATCGTTTCTTAATCTCCTCAATATCTACAAAAACAATTCAATATAGATTCTTGGATATTGGTAATCCCTATGTATAAGATCGATTGAAAATTTAACCTCTCAGCTAAGAGGAAGACCATGATATTACATGGGAAACACATCTGCATATTCACTAATAATGGGTATGTATTCAAGGATAATTACTTCCTTAGAATCAATCATTTGAGATAGATACACTTTATCCTAGGTAAATAATATCCATTCTTGAGACGTTGGCTCTAAATAAGATTCATCTTCCTCCTTACACTTGCACAAAATCGGGGCTCAATTCGCAATACATAGAGTGATTCCATTATCATAGAAATTTATGTTTTCTCTATTTAGGGAAAGTAAATACATCTCCACAATTTTATAAAATTACACTAAATGAAGTGTGAAAAGGTTCACTGGGAGGTTCGTCCCAAAAATTGTGAAAGGGGAGGAGTTATATACTTGACATGTAATAGTTTCCCATTTTCCAATTTTTACTGACATCTCAAGCTCTATAATTTGTGGTGGTGTTTCAATAATTATAATAAACATTAATGATATTATGGAATGAAAATAACTATAGATTAAAACACTATCATTAACTTTTTGAGTCTGGTTTTAATGAGTTACTTTATCCAAAGTTGTCTTAGTGATGAGTATTTTTAAATTATTAAATTGATAAATGGGGAATCTAATGAAAATAAAGGGATAACTTATAAATTAATTTTTTTCTTAACATAAGAATTTATAGACTTAAATATATGTTATTCATGATATATTTTCTAATATATATTATTATGGGATTTTTTCCCCTTAATAACGGCTTGTAATGAGATTATGAATTTACCAAATCATATCATATGACAGTGTCAAACCAGGTGCACAATAAGCCCTATTTTCATGTAACAAGTTGCCTCATGTTAGGCTTGGGACACCTTGTCAGAGTTGTTACCCCTAGGAAAATCTTTTGCAAAACCACACCCACTTGTAGTATCCATGAAGGGATGTATTTTTTGATAAAAAACATACTCTATACTTACAAAATCTTAGGAATACTTTATTATACTCAGTCATATCCGTATGGATTTTGCTAGAGTTTTCTACTATTAATCCCAAAAATAACTAAGAATTCCCCTGATACCAGATATAACATCCCTACTCTTTATTTCACACTAATACATGATTTATTAGATAAAATTACACTTCATACAACCTAAAAGATCTATACATATAGTGTATTTTGGAATTTGGTACTTGAAATAACCTCTTGAACATGAGATACAACAAAATTATTAAAAACATAACATTCTCCTGAAATTCAATGTATTTTAACACTACACAGGATTAATTGGGTAAACCATTAGAAAGGGGTGAGATATAAATACAATTAAGGGAATAAACATGGAATTAAATGAAAAATAAAATACATGATAGATAATCGGCATATCAATTAGGCATAACAAGAGTTGGAATCATGAACATGAATAGTGGGACATGATATATCAAGATAATTATAAAGAAAAAATGGAAAACATGGTATCAAATTAAAACAATGAATCATAGTCATAGGTAAAGGATAAACCCACTAAGAAATCATGGTGGAAAAAGTACCGTAAAGGAACTAGGTTTACTCCCTGTACGAATGTGACATATCATGATACTAAACATTACCCAATAAATTGGAGTGATATCTGGGCGCAACCATTATATTCATTTCATTCTCATGCTTAAGTGTGCCATATAGATCATAAAACAAGGATTCATTCATCATAATAATTTATTATAAGATTAAGGATTGTGGAATAAATATTTGAAAGCACCCAATACAAAAGTATATGTGCATAAATGTGAAAACACTTGATAGAAAATGGGTATGGAATTCACTACACAATTATTTTGGTATAGAAGATCAGGGTGAAACTTTGGTAGTATAACAACATCACTTAAAGATTTGAAAAAATGGGTTGATGAGAGAGAAATGGGTCTATAACCACATAGAAAACATGTGCAGTAATAGGGACATGTAAATTGTGTGTTGGAGGTTTAATGAGAGTAAAAGGGGTATATAATAATTTATAAATAAAAAGGATATTAATTGGGATATGGAAGAAAATATACCAACATATAAAAATGGAAATTAATAAGCATAACATAAAATAAATTCTTGAATAAAAAAGAGAGTAGAGGATCCCTTAAATGAGTGTATGACTCCAAATGCTTTGGAGGAGATTTTTAAGATCTTTGTAGAACCATGGGAGGACTCTATATAGGAGAGGGAATAGTATTTAATTTTTATAAGGATTTTTAGTGAAGATAAATGGGATCTTGTGTGGGGTTATATAGGAGAATAGGGGGATTTATTTATTATTTAGGTTTTGAACACTACATAACAAAATATCCAAAACCACAAACCATACCAAAGTTTTTTCCCATGGTTTCTCTTAAATGGTATTGGTTTTTATTATTTTATAAGGAAAAGGTCCTAAATTAGTAAAATAATTCCCTTGATTATGTGTAGGTGAGTCACACTCTTAAATAAATGATTTTAAAACCTTAAAATATATTATAGGTTTTGGAAGATTCATAATGGCTTTACAAATTAAATCAAATAAAATTTAAATCAAATTATTTTAAATTGAAAACATTTATTTTATATTTGATCCATTTTCTAGTAATTATTACATCACTTTTGGGTCATTATGATGTCATAAAACATAAATTATATTTATAAGATATTTAATTTTTACCCAAAAGTTTGACTGTCTCATAAAATTATAAAAATTTAACTGTTGGATAATTTCAACATTATAATTCCAAAAATAATATTTTTTTATCAAAATAATTTTATAATTAAGTGAATTTTTACTTTTAAAATAAAATCAATATTTATTTTGAAGTTCAAGGTTTTTGGACAATAATATTTTTTGAACTGTTATAAACATTAAATATGACTTTATAAAATTTATATGATCATTTATATTTGATAAAAATTATTAAAAAAAAATTATTTTAAAAATAGATTAATCCATAAATTCATTAATTGAATTTGAATATTAAAAAAACTTTAATATGTGCTTTATTATATAAAGATAAAAATCATTTTCAAAGTAACAATAAGAGGATGAAAATATATTCATTAATATATAAAAAATAATGTACATATTAGTATTTCTAGATTCTTGATACATATTTATTTAATACACGAGAAAATACTCTATGAGTATGGTGTGTTATGGTGGGACTTTCATGGGTTGGTTTGATGAACATTTTTTGGGATGTGATGTCGAAGAGCTTGAACTTCTCCCATAAATAGTTTCACTCATACTTAAGTTATTGGATCTAAGATTGGTATTGGTCAAGGGAAAATAATATAAACATTATATTCCTTATAATCTTTGATAAATGGAATTCCTAGGGTATGATCCTACTTGTTGAGGCCATCAATTCCTTTTTACGTGTAAATTGGATTTGTTAAAACACTCTATTTATACTAATCATGTGATCAATGTTTAATGACTATATTATTAATGATAAAGATACTTAACGGTCATTTAAATAAAATTTGGATATAATAAAATAAAATAAATTCATATGTTTTATAGAACCATATTATAAAATAATACACTTAATTAAATCAAAAGGTAAATTTTTATTTATAACTGTTTGGGTTGTTACAATCCAACACTGTATAATTGCTTTATTTTTAAGTCTTTCAACAATATGATATGTTCTTTCTGTATCTGCCATTATATTTTCTATAGGTGAAATAACATTTCGGTTTATAAATACATATAATACCATAATGTCTTTGTTTATAAAACTTGTATAAATATACGTAATATAAAACAAACATAAGAATAAATTTTTGATAAATTAAAATAATAGATATATTTAGGTTAATTGAAATAAATGAAAAAAACTTGTATCATATTAATTCCCAACTCATCTATGGTCACAAGCTCCAAGATATTTTTTTCAAAAATTAATTTCTGTCATTGAATGCCTAGAAATTACATATTCCATTAGAATCTCATATACATCTAATAATAAATATGAATATGTGGACAAGAAATCCAGACTAGTAGAAGTTGTATTATAAGTCATTCAACTTTGTATTTTTTATTTTCTATATAGTATTTATTTACATTTAAAGTATTCTAGTAAAAAATAGATTAATATATAAAATTTAAAATGTTAAAAAAATTTAACAACAAAATGAAATAAAGGATATAATGTACACATACCTCTATTGTGATTTTTCAAACAAGTCTAGATGAACAAACTAAAAATTTTGAATACTTTGACAAACTATAAAGTCCTTGTCTATAGGAAATGGTATTGTTTATTATCTATCTATATTTTCCTATACAATGAACCTATGATTCTATATCTCTATCAGTTGATGATGAATGGTACCTCTAATATAATATATCATCCCACATGCAACAACATGATATTGGGGATCATCAACATATAACTCCCAATAAAAGGAAAGATGTATAGAATGAGGTGTAGTAGTAGGATGTATAGGAGGATTAGGGTCTATAGACAGAGGTGGCATAGGATATGTAGGATGGGTGGGATCTACAAGTGGAGGTTTAGTAGTGGGATCAACAACTTGAAACTATATTTTCATGTTTGTAAACATTGACTTTACCAAAAATACGATCCTATCCTCTATTGTCTCACAAATATGCCAAACTATATCTTTCGAAGTCTCTATTTTTTTTAAACACAATTCATTAAAGAAGATTCAAAATATGAAAATAATTTTTTTTACCGATATACCTTCTAGGTATCCTCATATATGACCCTAGTGTTTAATTTTCCCCAATGATGTAGCTAAAATATCCTTCCTACCCTCATCTATGATGACCCCATTAAGTCTTTTCTCCCAAATAGTTTTTTTATAGAATATTTAAAAAATCCATAATGAATCACAATATATAAATAATTAATTTAAATTAAATAAATAAATAAAGTATAAATCTTATAATCCTCTTAGCTAAAACCCTCAAATCTTCTATAAGATATTTTACTTTTTTTGATCATCTGAACCCTCATACATTTCTCATGTCTTGTAGGGGGAAGGAGGGTCAACCTTTGTGGATCTTGATGAATCAACTCTCATTTTTTGAAAATTTTCATCAATCATAAATTCTTTCAATAACATATACCCATCCTATGATAAAGTATGTGGGTATAAGTTTCTAGATTAGATATAATGATGATATCTCCTCATTTACTGTAAAATAATAATAAATAAAATAATAATATTGTCATTAATATTAAAATAACTTATAAAAAAGTAACATTATCCTTATAAAAAATTCTTCTCTTCATCTACTTTCCACAAACTTTTTTATTTTATCTTCATCTATAAATGGATATATATCAAAAGGATTATAAAGTTTTTTATTATAAAAAATGAAATATGACGTGTGGTTTGATTTGAAATCCCTCTATATCTAAGCATCCAATGATAAAAATTTCATCCTTACTCCTCTGGTATTATGTATATCATATGTCATCTGATAAGAAGGGGGAAACATATATTAATATACAATTTTTATGATACGTAAAATAATAACAAACGATCTTACCAAAATGGTATCCCATAATTGATATATTTTAATTTAGTCAATACTTCTCCAATTATCAAAAAAAATATTAAATTTTATTTTATCTGGAACTACAATAAAATCCTTGATTTTTTTTTGAATTAGGACCACATAGAATATCATTATAATCAAAGTGTACTTGTTTCATCTAGTCTTGGATACGATAAAATGATAATTTTGGAGAATGTTTGATTCCACATTAACTAACCATTGAACTCTTTCCCCCCATATAATTAGGCACCTTTTGTACAGAAGGATGATTAGGCTCATCAATGTGATCATGTGTACGTTCGTCTACATTGGTATGTGTACGATACTCTCTTGAAGTATACAGTGGATTAGATGTTTGATATATCATTATACTATAAGTAAAAGTAATAAATAATTTTTAAAAAATATACAAATACAACTATTACATAAAAATTCAAATAAAAAATGAAAATTTTTCTATAAAAAGTAGACTAAACTAAAAACAGTTTTATTCATATTTTTATAGCTAACTAAAATGATAACGACAATAATGAGAGATAAAAGGACATAAATGAATAAAAAAAAATCCAAAAATATTGAGTGAATAATAAAAATACTCCAACGTATAACACCGTTTTTACACTATAAATAATATTCATTGAATATATGAAAAATGATTCAACAAAAAGTAAACTAAACCAACCACATTCTTATACATATTTGTTAGAGTAGTTGACTAAATTTATAACATTATTGGGAGATAAAAAAAAAATGAAAACAAATCCCAAAATTTTTCATGAATAGCAAACATGCTCCAACCTAATAAATATATTTTACACAAAAAATAATTTTTTTGAATATACACTTTTATATAATTTTTTATTTTTTATTTACCATAATATATTTAAAACAGTTGTTTAATAAAATCAAAAAATAGATAAGTTATGTAATGGTAAACAGGGTAACCTAAAATAAAATGAACTTATATAAATAAAAATTTAAATATTTAGTTATAATATGTGTTTTAATAAAGAAAATAAAACTAATATATCTAAAATTTTATGAAATTTTAAAAAGTAAACCAGAAATAAACATATGTTACCTGTAATATTAGGAATTTACTAAAGGATTTCCCCTCAAATTCCTTCATCACGATTATTATGTATTGAAAAAAACCATTTCTACATCATTCCCATCAATATTATCTATTAATCTATCTATATAAGTAGGGATATCAAAAAAATCAGTATCTTCGTTAATTTTATCATAACCAAAAAAATATTTTCTTACTTGTAAAATAATAGACCATTGCATATCATATTGATCAAGAATATAGAATTTATTTCCTTTTGTTTTCATGATAAAAGGATTATCTGTGTATAATAATCTATTTATGTTAACTAAATTTATTCAAAATTCATTGTTTTTGAAAGTTTTGTTACGGATAAAAACTTTAAAACCTCCTAAAAATATACTTCTCAATAATTGAGGCTTCAGATCGATATTGATTCTTAACATAACCATTCAATATATTCATATATAATTCAAAAGGATACATCCAACATAGATATACAGGTCCACAATGCTTTATTTCTCACACAATTGAACCATTAAATTCACCATGATTTCAAAAAAACATGGGTGAGAATACTTTTCTAATTGAGAAAGTATAGAAACCTATTAGTTATTATAATTGTTCAAAAAATTAAGACCAGTCACCTTATTAAAAATTGAATTGAAAAAATTACACACCTTAATTATAGTCATTTTTATATAGATGAGAAATATTCCATGTAATGATGATTGTAGGAGTTTTTGCATCATTATGTGACAATCATGATATTTCATACATGCCAACTTGAAATCCTTAGTGACTCAATTTTTTTTACAATTTAAGAATAACCCTTTGGAACTTTATTATCACGAATACACTAAAAAATATAATTTTATTCCTCTTAGATAATGTTTGATAATATTGGGGTTTAAATGTTAAACTTCCCTTAGGAGTGGGAGATAACTCTAAACATATTTCTATTGAGAGTAAGTAAAATCTGGTAATCAACCCCTCTTTAGTCATTCCTTTAAAATTTATCAATGTTCCAATCAAGATGTCATATATATTCTTATTAAATTTCATTATATTGATATTTTTTTGACATCATTGTATGTCCAATATAGTAGCTCAAAAAATATTAACAATTTCTTCCAAATATTTATATAATTAGCATATTTTTTACCTTTCTGAATTTCACATCAATGCTTTTCATTTTCTCAAAATTCTAATAAATGGATAAAGGATTTTGAGAAATATCAAATTCTTCTGAGCATTTGAATACCTTTTTTTAATATTTTATAAGAGTAATATACAGAAAAAACCATTAATGACCCATTTATACTAATTTATCCCATGTCCCAGTTGATAATATGAAGTATATTGTTCAAAAATTGGACAATATTTATGCCTCTTATCACCATATGTAGTCAAATTTCCATCTTCTTGGAAGTCATTTATAGTGAATATAACATTTCATGGAGTTGAAAATATACCATTTTATAAGAATCATACACCCTAATACCTTACTCCCATAAAAGTTTCAAATATTAAATTTATGATGATAAGAAAACATCAATATCATTTCTGGGATGTTTTGGTCCAGTTATCATTAATCTCCACATTAAATATTTTCACTTCATATAAAATTTAGGATATAAGT
Organism: Viscum album; assembly: GCA_963277665.1. NCBI lineage: Eukaryota > Viridiplantae > Streptophyta > Magnoliopsida > Santalales > Viscaceae > Viscum > Viscum album. Next base: position 1,901,267,131 of record OY728145.1, read on the forward strand.
TGTGAATTACCAATAAAAAATGGGGAAAACTACGTGTGATACTAAGTGTTTGATATGAATTTATCCTATCCATGAACTGTCCAAGTATGAGTTTTCTAAGTTCATTTCTAAATGTAGGAAAATGTTGATCAATTATCTTCCACTATGGAAAATCAACTAGATGTTTTAATTTTCCATCACATATCCACTCATTTGTATGACATCTTAAATTTTTTTTCATCATCTAAATTTTCAAATAAGTATTTCAGATGAGGAATTATAGGAATATAGAATAATTAATTAGAAGCGGTATCTCTAACTGCTAAATTGGCCTATAATTTTTCATTCAACATATACTATGATGTCCCAGATTTATAAAACCTTAAAAAATTCATATTCCATCATATATAACACATAATCATTTTGGAAGGAATATATTTTCTTTTACCCAAATCCCTTCGAGTATAATATGTTCTTCACTTTATAATGTGAATATATAAGATCATTTTATTTAAGAATAATGTCTTTCAAGAATTGTAGCAACTCTATAAAACTCTTATCACTCCATCCATTTTCCACCTTCAAGTTAATCAATCTTAAAACCATTGATAAAACCATAAATTCTATAAACCAAGATATAATTTTTTTTCAACATCACCATATAGATGCTCAATTATTGTTTCTTTATCAATTTCGATTACTTCAATATCAAGAATCATTTCTATAATTTGATTAGACTTATCTTCTTGCAAATCATCATCATCAACTAATATAAAATTATTCCCCGGTTCACCATTCCAAATCCAAGGGTTGTAACTCAGACTAAAACAATGAAAAATTTAATGGTGTTTTATCTCTAATAATTTCAAATTATTCAAATTTAAACATTTTAGTCATGGAAAAAACATGTCATTGTTTGGAACATTTCATTTTGAAAATTACAAAAAATCATCGACACCTTCCTCATATTTATCACTTATTCGAAGTATATTAATCCAACATCAACACATTATTATCTATAAAAAATATCAAAAACAAATATCTATTCAAAAGAATATTGTATTGATAAAAGTGAGTTATAGTGTTGAATAATATATTGTTTCAATGATAATAAATGGGAACACTTTTGGTTTTATTCATCCGTAAAATGTTGCTGGGGTTTCCAATGATCGTGAATATATTTTTAAAGATGTTAATAACATTATAGATGAATTTTAATTTGAATTTTAATGATTATACAATCAAATAGAATATAAATGAAATAAATTTATATCATTAGAGTTTAAAAGTGTTTCTTACTAGAAATGATCGAATAAATGAGATCCCAAAATTAGGAACTACATATCTAGAAATATCATGTGAATATTTCATAGAATTAAAAGTAAGAAAATATGATGAATAATATATAGTAATTAGTGACTATAATGATTTTTTTGTGATAAGAGATTAATTATAAAATTATTGTAAAAACTATTAGTTTCTAAAAAAACAAGATGGAGGATGAAGTCAAGACACTGACTAAGAAAATTTTCTTACAATAATAGAAACTCTAATGAAATGTTATGAATAAATCTTAGTGAATAATAAAAAAATTTGGATGAAAATATTAACATTTAATGGTATTATTTCTTATAAATATCACACTTTTTTATTATTATATTATTTATCCAATGAAAAGATATATTTCATTGAATAAAGAAATCTATTTTTTAAAGTAAAAAAATGTAAAATTTTATATCTAACCAAATTTAACAAAACACGGTGTTAAATATAATAATATATGTTTTATTGTGAAATTATTTTTCCCCCAAGTGATTATTTATGGAAGAAAGGAAATTTCATATTCATGTTTTACCAAGGAGTGCTTCATATGAAAATTATTATACTTTCACTTGATATTTCTTTGTATATGTTGAATATGATTACAAATAATCTTAATGATGATGAATATAATAAGGGAAGATTATTTTTTAATGGATAACTATTCTTCTAAGAGTCTAGTTATAGAGTGGATATATCAACCTAGTAAAAAATCATAATTATATGATTTGTTAAAGTAGTAAAGTGATTATTAAAATTAGGCTATCCTAAGACTGTGAAGTTGAGAGCCATACAGAACTAAAATTAATGTAATGCTTAAATCCACAATACTAGATTCATACCTCACTACCTATATGATTCTTTGAATTGATATTACCTATTCAAGGATTTTAAAATATATGTTTGTGGATTTTTATTTATAGGAGCCCGTGGTTTTGAAATCTACACCTGAAATAAATTAAAGACCTTATTTCTTCACCAAAGTATGTAAAACTTATACCTAAAAAAAAATCACATTTTCCCAGTAGTTTTAAATTAAATATATGATTATAGAGAAAACCAATTTATAGATAAAATAATAACACCAAATATATATGAAACTGATTAAAAAATACATTAAATAAATAAATAATAGTTTGAAATCATTAAAAAGGAAACTAAAACTAAATAAAATACAAAAAAGGGAACATACCATATTTTAAAAATGTAATTCGAAATAAAATAATTGATGAGAATCAATATTTTCAGGAATAATAATTTTATATAATCAAACTAAAACCTATAAAATGTAAAAATCATTGTATAGAATTAATATTTCAACTACTAATTTATAGGATGGACAACTTATAGAGGATCAAGAATGTGTGAGGATTACTTGAGAGATGAGAATATATGTCTTAAAACATGTAAGGATAAATTCACTAAGGGGGTGGGTTAGAAAAAAATTAATAAGCGCATGAAGAGGCCAATGAAACTTGAGAGTGGATGAAGATGGTAATATAATATTAGAGTCCACCGAATAAAATAAATGAAGGGTTAGGGCTTCTGTGTGGGAAAAATGATAATACTGTCCTGAGAAATAAACTGAAATGAGTCTTCCTAACTTTGGATAAAATTTTAAATCATTTTGGTTATTTAACCACTGATGTAAAAAACTATTTTTTACATTAATAAAACATAACTGACATTATATATTGAATTTCAAAGTATTTTATTTTGAAACCAACATGGTAATCCAAAATTTTAATGTTATTTATCTGGAAACTGATATATATTATAAACACAGTGTGAATTTCACATCAATTATAAAATAATAAATGATAAAAATGCATCATGATAAATATAATTTGTACAAGTTTCATCTATGTTTTTTGAGGAAACCAAATCCTTTAATCACATAATAGAACCATACATTCTAAATCTAAGTATCTTTCTTTAATCTATAAATGTATTTTTATAACTTAAAAACCATAGTATAATCATTTATCACTTTAAAACTTTTTAGTTTCATCATATACACATCCTTGTCTAAATTATCATTAATTAAAGTAGTTTTTACATCCATTTGATATGTCTTAAAATCACAATGAGATATTATGTAAAGTAATATTTAAATATAATTTACATCACCACTGAGGAAGAGGTTACTTTATTGCTAAAACCATGAATTTTTTTGTAACATTTTCCCACCAAAAAATATTTATAGGGATACACTCTACCATCCATCTCATTTTTATTTCAGAAAATCGACTTTTTCCTTACAGGTTTCACCACTTAAGGTGCATCAAAAAAGTTAACAAAATACTTAGTTCATATAGATTATATATCATATTTCAATACCATTAACCATTTCTTATAATTTAGTCTCTTGATATAATATTGGTAGGATGTATTTTAATTATCTATGACCTTTAATTTTTCATCATTTCCTACATAAAGTCAATATCTCTTTTGATTCTAATAAATCCTTTGTGATATTTTTGGTTCTTATATAACCTGAGTAGGTTTATCTTCTATAACCATTTATGGAGTTGGCATAAATCTCATCACAATAACATTTCCAATTTGATGGATTTAAGCTTATCTATTTTTAATTTCCGTTCTACTAACTCTTTGATTAATGTGACACTTGACAAGGAAAATTCCATATCAATACACAAACACTTTTTTAGTAGGATTGTAACAATAATATCCCCTAGTTTCTTTGGTAAAAATAGGTAATAATATTTTTTTCCAATACATGGATAATATTATTAGAATACATATAAGGTATGAATGATTAAAAATCCCCAATCCTTATAAAATACATGGGGAATATTCTTAGTCCATATATCATATGGTGTATTTTTGATTTATTTACATGTAACACAATTTGGAATAAATTTAGTAGTTTCTTATGTATATCATGAAAATTATATAGGAAGGTCACATTAACTCATAATCGAATGAACCATGTCTAATAATGTATGATTCCTACTCATAGATCCAAAAATCTTTTATGGTATTCTAGGAGAAGTTATTTTTAAAACTATTTAATAATCTCTTATATGATTGGGGTATTCCTAGACTGATTATTCACCCCTTGATCTAATTATAGAATCTTTATATCATTACCTAGTTGGTTTGGTATATAATTCTAATTTTTTAAAATATTTTAACTTTAAATTTTTTTTAAACTTTTTTCCCATATGAAAAACATATCTATATTGACTATAATCACTAGTAAAGGTTATGAATCCCCTATACCCACCACTAACTTGGGTAATAATTGGTTTACATACATTAATATATATTAGACCCAGTATTATGTTATCCTTTTCACATTTTCCATTAAAATGTTAATTGATTATTTTTATTAATAAAAATAATCATATTTATTAAATAATTCATATTCAAATGTGTCTGAAAATCCGTCTCTATAGATTCTTTAGATTCTCTTCTCATTTATATGTCTAATTGAATAATTTCAAATATATGTAGTTTTAAAGTCAATTCTGAAAATATTATCCTGAATGTTATAGATTGTATTACCCATTAAAATAATGTATAAAGCATTCCCATATTCCTAATTCCATAAAAAATTTTATTCACACACACACATATTAATTCTAGTTCATAGTAATGAATAAATTCCCTTATAATCCAAATATGATATAATAAAATTTATTCTTAGAACCAAAAAGTATAAGCATATTTTAAAATTTAGAATCAATATTCTAGGTAGAGATAGTTTTTATGTGTCATACTCTAATGAAAAAAATCTTAAACCATTTACAACATGCATATCTATGTCATACGTCATTAATTATTTTTTCTTTTAAACTCTATATTTATCATTAGCAATATCTGGTGTACACCTGATATCCAATATTAGTTATTCAAAATTTGACAGAAAAATATATATAACATACACATCCATAATCTTAGAATACTTATTATTGAGAACACTTATAAACCTTATATTACAATATATAAATACTTTATAGGTCATAGATAAAAGAGATCTCAAAATGGTAATCTTGATTCATTTTATAATAAGAAAAAAGGAATATCTACAAGTGATTATCATGTTTTTTATCATTTTATCAAAATATTTTAATAAAAGTACTCCCAATAAAAGTATTACCCCCCAAAAAAATTACATTTATTTTTATACGATCCATATTTATCTATGTTTTGAGTCTAATTTAGCATTCCTATTAAAGATTCACCATTTTTGTAGGACATCATGCTAGTCATATCACATATTATTATTGGATAGTTAAATGGAAAAATATTTTCCCAAATACATCATATGGATTAAAATAAACTATATTCCTATAGTATCCTAACTTTTAGGGTTTACCAACTATGTTTCATATAAATATCACAATAAGATATGGTTTCTTAACTATTAAGGGTGTAAATATGAACCATGCCTTATATAAGTCAATCTAGGGACAACTTTTTTATAAAAAACTTACTTAGTCAGATATAAAATTTTTTGACTTGTGTTTTATTTATAAATAATCTCACTTTTATTATTTTAAGGGTTTTTCTAGTGTTAACAATTTAATATAAATCCAAAACATTATAAATTAATAAATATTACATCTCACACAATATTTTTTATCTTATATTTTATTCTTATACATATGCATTCTTCTAATGGAATATTTTTCCATCCCTATCAAATAGACAAAATTTGTATGTTCAAACCCTATTAAAGTGTAACTTTTTACAAAAATCATAGTCTATTTTACTCACCCAACAATATAATACATACATATTTACACAAATATGAATTCATACCATACTTAAGGTACATGAAACTATATCATATAAAGGATTATAATAACATGGTACCAATAATATTTATAAGAGTAAGCATGTAGAAATAAGTAGCCAACCCCTACTTTTGTAGACAAGGCATAAGCTTCCATAACAATGAGTATTCTAACCCAATGTCCAATTGTACACCATTCTTTATAATTTGTAGGGATATTAATTTCATCATAACTATTACTCCTAATATACATATAATATACTTAACCCCTAAATCTGGGATCATAACATGATAATAGTCCAATGTTAAGGTAGATGGAAACTAAATCATATATTTTCGTATCTAACATGTAATGCATTGTTTGAAAATCTTATAAGAAGTAATTTACATCATAAATTAAATCATAAAAAAATATTTATAACATATAAAAAGTTTATACACTTGAATATTTAAATAGAATTAAATACAAAAAAAATTATTTATTTTACAAAAATGGTATATTAATATGAACATTTCATACTCCATTTCATCATAAATATATTCCATTTATAAGGCCTATAAATTATATTTTATAAATAAAATTTAAACTATATGATTTTTTTTACAAAACATTATAATTTTGATATTATGATTATATTATATTTTGTGATATATAATATCTTTTATAAATCTTCATTCATTTGACTCTTATGATAACCACCATCAAAGATGGCCTATAATACCTCACAAAATTAACTATTATATAGTAAAATTAATATTATTAACCACATAAAGTTTTTATAATATCACCTATATTGTTATTACTATATGAAAATCTATTTTTTGAAACATATATTATCAGAAATAACCAACAATAATTATTATTACAGAATAATAAATAGTTCCAAATTGTGGTATTTGATCAATTTAATGATATAATTAAAAAATATATAACCTATAACTAAAAATAATGTTGAATCATACTTTATGATATCTTATCCTGTAATAAATAGAAAAATAATCAAAAAAATAATACTTATCTATGTCATATCACACCTTATTATATATATATTATTCATGAAATTAGCATGGAAACATATTGATTCAACAATTTTGGTGGATTTGATACCACTGATAGGGTTTTAAGAACATCCCATATTTATAATAGTGTAATAAACCCATTATTTAGCAAGATTTATGATCATATGAACCGATATGTAAATAAAGAACATAAAAGTAAACAAAAATACTTCAATTCTAGTGTTCTTCATATAGATGGATTATTATTGAGGAATATCACTATATAACACCACTCACTAATGGAAAAAGGGGATATAACCATGGGTAAAAAATGTAGCCATAAAAAACCATGGTTGTCTCTTATATCCATGGTCCGACCTACCATGGACACGATTTTCATTAAAATAGGGGTTCACTTCTCAAGACTATATAGCCATGGGATAAAAGCTTGGAAATAGACCTATAACCATGATCTAAGCCCATGGACATTAGTTTATTTCCATTAACGAACCTATGACTATAAATCTACAACCACATCCCAAGCCCCTGGCTATATGTTTCCCAAATTTTAAAAATAATCAAATATTCTATTTTTTATACTCGAAACAATAAAAAAAATTAGGAAACCCAAAATAATAATTAAAAATACCTAAAAAAGTACAATCTAATTATTATAAACTATGAATATAGTTTACATAAACAATGATTCTATTTAGTATCAATATCATTAGAAACCTCATTTAAAATCACATCACATTTCTCATCAATATATATTATAGAAATAAAAAAATCACCATCATCATCCCCACCAATAACTCTCACACCACCACCGTTATCATCTATAAAAGCATCACCATTACCATCCAATCTTAAGTTAGAATATTGAGTTGATAAAACCTCATAAGAAAAGTGAATCCTCATCAAATTGATATCAATTGACACAACACTCTATGGTGGAAGTGAATAAGGAACCACATACATGGATTACACAAATTTTCATTTACTTTCATTTAGTGCTGGTAATATTCTTCTAATATTTTTTTTTTCTTATTTGATGCAAGAATTAATTTTTTAATCTATTACTATATCATAAATTTTTCTCTAAGAAATAATCCTAAAGGACTATTTTTTGATGGTATAATATTCTTTGTAGTTCAAAAGTGCACCTTGCCTTAATTATCATCTCCCAATACTTAATGAAAATGATCTTTTAGACCCAAAATACCTAGTCAATTTTCTTTCAGTACCTCAAGATCATTATATTAAAGAATATAATATATTAATTAATATAAAAAAACAATCAAAAAAGAAATAAATAAATTTAGTCAACATAAGAGAAATTAAAATATACTTACAATTATTTCATGGGTATCACTATTTTTATGATTTTATCTTTATTTTTCCTCCTATTCAAAGCATGGTATAGTAAGGAACACAAACCACAATACTCAATGCATTTTTATATAATAAATAAATAAATAACTATTAGATAATTTAATTAAAAAAATAACTTGGTGGCATATCCTAATTTTTGATGTGATATCAAAAATAAATGTCATTCATCTAAAATAAAATATTAAAACTAGTTACTAAATAAATAATACAGATAATAGCATCACAAATGAAATGACATTCATAAAAAATATGAAACTAAAAATATTTATAGAATCATTTAAGAATAAACCAAGTTATAAATAAATTATATACCTTCCAAATGAATATATAGATATTTTATTTAATGACATAATAATTAATAAACATATAGTTGTGTGTGTAGGTATTGTATTGTTTTAGATGATTCCAAAAATTATTTATTGGTTTTTATGAAATTAGAGTATTATAAAATTTTTATGATATATAATATTTTATGTGACATATTTTACTATTTTCGTTGTGGTTTTATACATTTTTTTGGATTAATTATTAAGAAATAGATTTTAGTTATTTTCTTTGGTTCAATTCAAGTTGGGTCAGTTGGCTTGATCCCTATATTATTAGTTTCATTCTATTAAGTTTGTTTTAGGTTACATCATGTTGGATTAGATTAGGTCGATAACATTTGGTTCTATAAAAATTTATTTGATTCAATATAGTTGGTATAGTTTGATTTTATTAGAGTCTTATTGATTTGATTTTGTTGAATTACATTGATAATATTAATTATATTGTGTATATTTTTATATTTTATTTTATTTTGATTTGGGTATTATCATATCATTTGTCTCTCCATTATTTTAAATTGACATAGTAATGGTATAGTTTTTAATGTAAAATTTGGTTTTGAAATTAAAAGTCTCACATTTGGAGTTGTTTTGAATGACACTAATATTTTGTTGTGAAATAGTTATAAATGATATTATATAATGTTTTTTCATTAATTTAGTGAATTATAAAAATTATTTTTATAATGGAATCCATTAATTTCTTGATTATATAAAGATTAGTTATATTTTAATTTAATAATTGTTTCAAATTATTATGTCTACACTTTCATCTGTATAGAATCACTAAAATTTTAAAACTATGTTTGTTTTAAATCCATGTTTTAAATATAATATATCCATGTTATTTTTCTAAAGTGAAATAAAAATCCTAATTTTATAATTTATATTCAAATTTTTATGTTATGTATCATTTTAATAATTTTGAATGATCATGTCTACATGGTTATCTAGTAGGATTGTTTGGGTGGTATCTTATGTTAGTCCTGTTCTTTTTAATGTTGGAAATATATTAGTTATAAACGTGTTTATTATTCTCATATAAACATAAAATGTTTGATATTTTCTGTATATTTTATTATAAAAAATCTACAACCTTTGTGTATAACTTTTTTATAATTATTTAATTAGATGGTTTTAACAATTTAGTGCAACGTTTTACAAAAAATGTTAGAGATTATTAAGGTTTGGATAGTGATTAGTTTATTTTAATTAAGATAAAAGGGATTAACTTTTTAAAAATTTTAATATACTAGTATCCATAATTTTTTTTAACAATAATGATTTTTTGATAAAATAGTTGGGTGATTGAGTATTTTTAAAAGAGTTTTTTATGGTTCATAATTTTAGGAACAAAATATTTTTAATTTTTTTCTTCAATGATGAATTTTTTGATTTTATGGGAAATTATTTTATTATTATTCAAAATTGTATACAGTTGTGTGGATTTTGATTATGGACTTCATGGTATGTAGTAATGTTTAAAATATGGGTCATGTTTGGACCAATTTGGTTTCATTTCATAGAATTTATTTTGAATACGTTAATTGGTTAGAAGTGGTTTTAAAATTAAGAATGAGTTGAGATGTATGTATTTTTAATTGTAATTATATTGAGTTATATCTAACTAATTGGTTGAATATTATTTAATTTTAATACTTTTAATTGGTGCATAAATTTAAGGCTAAATATGTGTTTTCTTGGTAAGTTTTTCATAGAAGTGTTTATTTTAAATCTAATTTTATAATGTTCAAATGTTTTTGGTTGGATGGATATTTAAATATATTTAAAATTGATAATTCAAGTTTGAACAATATGTAATATGATAAAATAGTCTTAATGGATTTGATTATGATTGATTTTGGTCTTAAATTATAAAAAGTGGAATATTGAGTTAATTAAATTCCATTTAGTCTTTCATTTTTCATGATGAAACAAGTGATGAGATGTGGAAAACTCATTTTTTATTTTTTGGGTTTGGTTATGTTTGTTTTAGTTTAGGTTGGTTAGGTATGGTTTAGTCATTTCAAGTTTTGTAGAGTGGTTTATTATATTTTTATTTAGGTTAGTTTATTTTTATTCCAATTTAATTAGTAGATTTGATAGAGTTATATTTTATTTAGTGTGATTTTATTTTTATAAATAAAGTTGATTTAATTCAGTTAAGTTCTATTTATTTTAGTTCAATTTGTGTTTTTTAGGTCCTTTAGACTTGACTCAGGTCTATTTATATATTATGTACTCAATTTTTATAACTGTTGAGGTGTGTGGAAGGATTTAAGAAATAATTAATTTTTTTATTTCATTTCATCCAATATAGTAATTGTTTTTAATAAATACATAAAAATATGAGACATGATTTCATTTACAAACACAACTAATTATAAGATAACAAATTTTAATATTTTCAAGCATTATATAAATATAGAATCATAAATTACATAATTCTGTTCATGATCTGGGAGATAAGTGCACTAAAGAGTATGAAAATATTTCATAACACTTTTATTTCTATTAGGTCTATTAGTTTTATCCTTTAAAAAACGTTTTAAAATTACTTTAATAATAGAAAAATTAGTAATCCATACAGTAAAAACCAAATTTAAATAAATAAAATATTAAATATGATTTTTATTAAAACCTTAAATTCTATACTATTCTAATAGATGATTATCTCCCAGTACTAAGATAGTGTGAAATCATTTAAAATTGGGGTTCCTTCAATCTTGGTATCAATTCTTTATTTTCAACCAAGATACAAGTAATACTTGTATTCTTTTTATGTGACGCCTTATATCCACACTCCCGAATTATATTCCACAAACATATACCTTATATATTAGCTTCAATACCAACTATAAATTTCTAGATATAAATACCCCATAATTACATTATTTAAACTAAATATTCCATTACATACATTCTTAATCCATTTTTGGGTTAGAGATTTAGGGAATTAAGATAAAAATAATCATATAAATATCATGTTGTTTCTCAACTATTATATATTTTAAGAAACTACTTAATCCATAAGGATTCATAAACATATCCCATAAATTCATTTACATGTTATTTCCTTATAAACATATCACATGTATGAATTTTATCTATAGCATGGGGAATGTAAATAAAGAAAAATGTGAGCTAAATTATTAGAAAGCGAAGCATATAACTAAAACCATCAAAAAACATAAGCACAATATAAATATTATGGAAGGAATAAATAAATTACATGAAGAAATAATCAACTAAAACCAAGAGCATACTATATAAATGGGAACAAATGAATAAATAGATATCAATAATAATGATCTAATACTGATAGAATGCATAATACTGGACATTACAAACATGTTGTCAAGGCCTTATGCAAGACACTTTACTTATCTTCGATATCACAGTCAAGATAGGTTTCTAAATTGGGTAAGAATATATAAAATACCCAAACATGTTCTTCTTATTATACCTATTGATGAATCGTGGAGTTTTATAATTCTAGGAATTACCCATCTTCTAATTAATTCATATCCATTCACTATAAGAGTCAATAATACATTTCATACCGTACCCCAGTGAACCTCTAGCTGAGGGAAAACATGGATATAGAAATAATGAAAAATCTAGAATGTAAATTCATATTAAACCTATATTAGTAATAAATAATCATAAAGAATGTTAATACTTTTCCACATGTTAATAAAAAAGACAATATAGTCATAAACTATCCATAGAATGAATTTTTATGGTTAAATAATAAAAATTTCACTTTCCAATAATCATCAGTATTAGAATAACAACATATGTAATGCTAATACATCACCCCATGTCAATAAATTAATATTCCTTCCAAGTGAACAACAACCCATCTAAGTTATCTAAAATTTTATATTCACACAGTTTAAAGAAATGAGTATATGACTAAGCTAGTAATATAATAATATGATCATAATCCATTTAGAGAAATAATGTGGATAGTTTCAAATCAACGTATCCCAAGAAGTTAGAAATATTTAACAAAGGGTTTATTTTTTAGGAATGGATATCCTCTAAAAATAATGAAATAATACCACACAATATAAACAAAGGAAATAATGTAACCAACACATATGAAATAAGTTCAAAAAAAGAATATAACTCATTTAAAGGATGTTTGTATAGGAAAAATATTTACTAATAGGGAAACAACTAAATCAATATACACTTGAATAAGGGAACAAAATATGGATAGTAAATTCCATGAAATAAAAGTAAATAATATGTAGAATCCAGCCCCAAGTACCACTAAACAAGGATTTGAGATGATGGTCCACATGACCTCAAGCGCATCTCCCCAAATTATAGAGGCTGCCGACTAACAACGAGGTCCTTGGGTAAGTCCATGGGTAAACTATTCCCTCATAAGATAAGGTATTACCCAGCGGTAAATAATATATGTAACAAGTAGCTGAATCATAGATAAATAGAATGAAATAGAAGAAGTAGATAAATGAACCAACAAAATCAATAAAAAGGGAAGTTGAATAGTCATAATAAATACCATGATGATGCCAATTTATGATGCCAAAAGTAAATAAATCAAAGTGCAAGGGTATGGGGTACAAGCATAGAATTCATGATAACAAAAACATCCAAAAATACTAAAATATTGACATGAAAACTTGAGCACATGTTTGATCTTCTTCCCCACAAGCACCACCGAAAACAGAAAATCAGTCATGTATCTGGAGCGACACGCTCTTATGTATCCATACCTACAAACATAAAGTCTTCTCAGGTACTAAATGACACCCGAGAAGCGCTTGATATATAATCTCAGTAGGTCAGAACCCACGATGTCTAAACCATTCCATTTCATGATGTAGATAAATAAAAATGTGCCATATATAATAAATGAAATAAATGTGAATACAAAAAAAATAACTGTAACTTGGTCTAGGTTCCTAAGCGGACACTCATCCCATACCACCTGCTTCAGCCTAAGCCAGAAGTCTGGATGAGATACCTGGTATGATGAACATATATATATAACAATTCTTAAGTAACATGATAGAGAAAAGATAAGGGAATACCCCCAATCTTTTTCTTTGGCTTGGTATCTAATCCATATGTAAAAACCAAGCACACTAAAGGCATAAGATAGGTATAACGAAGTTTAAGTAAACTCTATGCAGTATCAATAAAAACCTCCCATGAATTTATATTAAAGTTGAAATTTTTTGAGGTAGAGTCCAAGCCCATCCCTAAGGTATCACAACAGTACATTCGTTCAACTATATCCAATGCCACAAGCCCATCCAAGGTGATCATTTCGAAAATACAAGTATCTCTTATGGTATTGTAACTCTAAGTTCATCTCGGGTATCACAAGTATGGAACCAAGTATAATCCAAGGCTTGGTGTAGCCATCTTTCTAATGGTTCCATCCTTGGTTTCTCCTTAGGGAACTACTATCACCCAATAGTATAGTAAAAAGGCCTGGGGAAATCCCTTTCCTGGTGATCCTAAAACTTCCTTTTCCTGGTGCATTGTGTGGTAACCTATCAAGCACGGTGAGTCTAAATGTGGGTGCTTAATATAGGACCCACATTCTCTCCCAAACCTGATTTCATTTAAAACCAAAAGAGAGGAATATATACATATATATGTCATAGTGTAAGAATTAATGATTTCAACCCTTTAATTAACCATTTAATGCCACTTTCTTACAAATTATTTATATCTAATAGTCACAAATAATAATAACACAATATTAAACAAAAATATAACTTTATCAGTATAAGTAGAGGCAATATAATTTAATAATATAAAGGCAACATAAGTCTTATAAAAAAAATTATTTGGGAAAGAAGTATCAAAGGAAAACCAAATTCATGGTTTTTGATTCATACTAAATAATTAATTCAATTTAGAAAATCAACCCAAATTATCACACATGCACATGTAATTAAAAATTTAATGATTCACGACCAAAGTTAAATAGATCTATTATGTAGGAACACCCAAAGGGGTGTTAAATGGAGTTACTACAGCCTTAGAAGGGTTTGTCCTTAAACAATAGTCACAAAGATCAAGATAAAACAGTTTAATTAAATTATTCCACACTATTTGGGATTTTTTGGTGGGCACCGACGAGCGGTGCAATAGTAAAAACTAAACAAATCAATGAAATGGTAGGAAAGAAGATAAGTACACTAAATTATAGTCTTTGTATATCCCATGTTCCACGACAACCTTTGATTTTCCCTAAAATGAAAGAAATGAGAGGATTTAACAAAAACCCCAATTTCAGCTAAAAACCTTCCACATAATATTGTGCAATAAAGGTAAAATGAAACCAACAATTAATTAGCATGGATGATAAACCTTATAGAGAGGTTCACTTTTCTTCTAAATAAATTGAAAACGGAGTAGAATCAGAGGTAGAATAGGCTTCTAAAGCGGAGACGGGGTTGGCACACTACTTGGATAGAAGGGGGGAATGGCATACATGAGGAGAGGAGAGGGAGAGAAGAGGGGAAAAAAGAAAAGAAAAGAAATAGAGGGATGAAAAAAATAAGAAAGAAAAGAAATAAATAAGGAAAAAATAAAAATAAAATAAAAATAAAATAAAAGGAAAGGAGAAATTAAATAAAGAAATAATAAAATGGGTTAACACCATTTTTAATTATTTTCACTTTTCTTTTAACCATTTTTTATTTTATTATTTATTTTTATTCATTTTTAATTTTTTTATTCCTTTAAATTTATTTTATTTCTTTTAATACTTTTATTTATTTTAACCCGAACATTTCACCAAGGTATGGTGTATTATTTTACATAATTCCCACACAACCATAAAAAATTTATTTGTTACTCTAGACCTATAATAGACCGAACAAGAATGTTCCCAAGGACAATTTAATGAATTATAATAAAACAAACTAAACATTCCATATATTTGTTAAAGTTGGGATGTTATAACCTCCCCTTATTAAGAAAACTCATCCATAAGATTCCCTTCTGAGGGTATTTGAATATCGTCTGAGAAGAGTTCTAGCCACTACGCACACACATCAGTCTCTTGCTCCCAGGTCTCTTCCTAAACATGTCTATGTTGTTATAGAACCTGGACCAGTGGAACAGAATTGCCTTAGAGAACCTATGTTATTCAATCAATGATATGAATCAGATGCTCCTCAAAGGATGCATCCACCTCATGTTCGATGTCATCAGTGCTAAATGATTGAGACGGGTCCGGATGATATTGTCAAAGATATGATATATGGATGAAATCATGCATTGAATGGTACCTATGAGGTAACAAAAACCTATAGGCTTCTATCCCAACTCTATCCACTATCTCGAATGGCCTGATATATCATGGAAATAACATCCCTTTCCTTCTAATTCACCTATGACCCAACCTTGGCAAAACACGTAGA
Organism: Viscum album; assembly: GCA_963277665.1. Lineage (NCBI taxonomy): Eukaryota > Viridiplantae > Streptophyta > Magnoliopsida > Santalales > Viscaceae > Viscum > Viscum album. Next base: position 1,901,283,336 of record OY728145.1, read on the forward strand.
AAGACCCGATATCCCACCTCAAAATCCAGGGGTCTGTGATAACGATCGATATAAGAATTTTGTCTAGACTGATCTATATCTGTACAATTATGAATCATATGGATATGGTTAGAAGTATCATGAACGAGATTAGGACCCAGAAGTGCTACATCACCTGCTTCGATCCCCTAAAGAGTTTAATGACACAGTCTACTATAGATGGCCTCATATGGATCCATTTGAATTGTTTTCTAGAAGCTATTATTGTAGGAAAACTCAACTATAGAAATAGTTTTTTCCAAAGAACCACTAAAATGAATGATACCTGACCACATCATATCCTTTAACACCCATATGGTCTTCTCGGACAGCCTGTCAGTCTGGGGGTGATATATAATACTCAAAAGAATATGTGAACCCAATGGATTCAGAAAAACATTATAGAATCACAATTTCAAATGAGAATCTAAATCAAACACAACAGAATGTGGCATACCATAAAGTCAATCTATCTTTTGAATATATATTCTCCTTAACTCATCAATAGAGGAGGTCTTTAAGATAGGTATGAAGTGCATTACTTTGGTCAACCAATCGACGATCACCCACACTACATCACTGCCTCAAGGAGATCTCAAAAATACTATAACGAAATACATGGTGAAGTCATTCCATTTACACTCAAGAATGGACAAAGTCTATAAGAGTCTTGAAGGTCTCTGGTGCTCTGCCTTCACCTGATGGAAGGTGGAGCACCAAGTAATGAAACCCGATATTTGATTCTTCAAACTGGTCTACCAATACAGAATATGAATATCTTTATACATATTGGTAAGTATAGGACGAACTTACTAAATAGAGGCATAAGATTCCCTCATCATCTCTTCCCAAATATCAGAAGGGACTTATACACAACCATGGTAGAGTATAGTTTCAATGCTATCAACAAACCAACCTGAAGGTGGGTTCTCTCCTATGATGATCTCCCTCAAAATGTACCCCTCCAAATCAGATAAATGTCCCATGAAGACTCACTCCAGAAGAGAGGATTTCATTATAAGATATGTTAGAACTAGTTGTCTATGCTACTCATAAACCTCCAGATGCATCTCAGAAAACAAATCCATCATATTCCAATCACTTTTGGATACTTAAACAACTTGTTTCTATGTTTTGTGGCTTAAATCATAAGACACAAAAATAACCTTATCAGGGGTATAAGAAAGCTAAAAGTTGAATGACTACATGTATTCGATCCAACTGCGCTGCCTCAAATTTATGTCTCGCTATGTGGAGATATATTTCAAGATTTTATGATCCATTTAAACAAAGAACCTCTCTACCAATAGGTAGTGTCTCCAACAGTAAAAATCAAGTACCAAAACTTCTAATTCGAGTTCGTTCATAGGATATTTCCTCTCATGAGGCCTCATCTGGGGGGATCCATAAGCCACAAATCATTCATCTTGCTTCAGAATTGCACCCAATCTTTCTCCTAAAGCATCATAGTAAATAGTATAAATTATTCCTGGATCAGGTATAATTAGGACTGGAGATGACATGAGTCTTCCCTTTAACTCATAAAAATATTTCTCACAAAATTCTGACAAGATGAACTAAACACCCTTCTTAGTCAGATCCATAATAAGAGATTATAAGTGAGAGAAATCTAGGATGAAACACCTGTAATAGTCAATAATCCCCAAGAAACTACATATGTCAAAAAAAATTAGGCTAATCCCAGGAAACCATTGCACTCACTTTTTATAGGTCAACTAATATGCCTACCTTAGATATGATATGGCCCAAGAAGTGAACCTTATTGATCTAGAAGTGGAATTTAGTAGGATTCACATATAGCTGGTGCTCTATTAGTGTACTCAATATGATCTGAATATGGGTTTCATGGTCGTATCTAGAGGGTGAATACACTAAGATGTATTCTACAAAGACCACCACAATAGAATCAAGGTACAGGTGGAAAACCCAATTCATCAGAGCAAAGAAAATTGATGGCATGTTTGTTAGACTAAAAGACATAACCAAAAAATAATACAATCTATACCTACTCCAAAAAGGTGTATGGGGTATATCTGATGTTTGCAGATGAACCTGATGATATCCCAGCCTTAGATTGATATTAGAGGAAATGGTTGTTCCTTGGAACTGGTTGAAGTGGTCATTTATACAAGGCAATGGATATTGGTTCTTTACTGTAAGCTAGTTGAGTCTACGGTAATCCATGCACAATCTAAGGGTACCATACACCTTCTGGGAGAAAAGGACTCGTGAACCCCACGATGATGTTCTATGCATGATAAAACCCTTAGCCTCAAGATTTTCAATATGCTTCTTGTGTTCTAGAAGCTCTATTGGTTCTATCCTATATGGAGGAATGGACATTTGGGCCTCACCTAGAACTAGCTTGACAATGAACTAAATTTCCCCCATAGGAGGTAATATGGAAAAATCTTCAAGGAATACATCCTTGAAATAATAAAAAACGGGAGTGAATTCCACTAAATGCATTACTTGATTGCTCATAATGATACTATCTAGCTGAGATATCACTTTGCCTAGCCCAGAATTCATGGGTCCAGCTTGATCTTCCTAAACATCATATTCTCCCTTGTGTATATACATGATTCCCTCATGTTTTTTGAAATACACCCAATAGAGATATGAATCCACTTGGGAATGATAAAGAATGATCCAGTCCATGCTGAGAATGAAATCAAAGCCAGTCATCTCAAGGATAAAGAAATTCTAGAAGAAACAGTACTCACCTATCTCAAGGGGGTACTCTAATAACTAGTGTATTCCATCTATTTTGACCCCAAATAAGTTTTGAGAGACATAAAACTGAATAATTAGTCGATGGTAAGATCCAAAATCTCAATAGTAGCATCAAATATGAAAGAGTGTAAAACACCAGTATCAAAAAGTGAAAAAACTAAAGTATAGGCCATAAGGATAATACTTTAAATAGTAGATGGCCCTTGACTCTGTTACACTAGCACTGGCTACGCTGCATATGTTTGGTCTGATCCTTCACTCTAAGATGCTGCCTGACTAGGCTGAGCAGGTCCAATATGCAGACACTAGTGTTTTAGAACGTGGTTTCATCAGCCACAACCTCAACTCTATCGACCTGACTGGGTGGTGGATAGGGAAATCCTAGCCTAACATGGAGATGTTGAGCCCATAACTGATGGATGCACTGGAATGCATTCCCTACCAATAGATGATAAAGGAAAAGAACTAAATAAATGATTAAGGTGACCTATATTTCTCCAATATTGACACTCCATCAAGTTCATCATACATTAGGGTTTCTTATTGCCGAACCTGCTAAACTTAGGACATATGATATTGCTGTCAGTATATGTCATTTTTCTATCCTTTACCCCACCTAAAACCTCTAAATGACTCTTCTAACTTCCTGAAGAACAATTACCCTACCATGGAACTGAACTACCCTGGTTCACTAGGTCAACTTCTCTTAGATTTTGTTCCGTAATTAAGGATTGATTAACAATCTCTGTAATAGTTGAAAAATGAATGATGTTCACCTGTGAGTGGATATCATATCCAAGTACCTCCTAAAAGTGCCTCACAATCATCTGTGTGTAACCGGTCAGAGATGGAGCAAAATGATGGACCTTATTTACGTGAGTAGAATACTCTAACACTATCATAGATCCTAGTTGAAGATATAGGAACTCTATAGAACAATCTAATATTAGAGTATATGGAAATAATTGATAATAGAATTCTTTCTAGAAGCCTATCCAAACCATGTATCGAGGTTAGTTTTCCTAAGAAATAACATCCCACCAATGCTTGGAGGATTCAAAAAGTATAAATATATCAAGTTTGACCCTCATCTCTGTAAGCATATCAAGATGTTTGAAGATGGATTCCATATATTTTACCCATTAATATACTGTATTGGGACCTTGATCCCCCAGGAAAGTGGGAGGATGCTATTTTAGAAAGTCTCATGTGACCTCTACCATAGTTGGGGAAGGACTAGGAACACTCTAAAATGACTGTATGAACCTGATAAGATTACCCATGAATTAGGAGTCATCACCCAATGGATGATCAGGAGGAGTTTCCATAAGAGGAACTATAAGAGGCACTATAGGTGGTAGTACAAGAGGTTTTACACGTGGTTCCTAATGTACCAACTCTAAAATTCTCTCATCATTACTCTCCTAGCGTATGATATGAAGACGTCACGACAACATTGTTCTAAAATTTCCAAATGCACACCTTAGAAGAGTGTCTATGGTAGATGAGGTAAACAAGTAAATGAGAAGTAAGAATAGGGTAGGTGCAAGGCCTCCCAAACAATAGCGTAACATGTTAGGAAATAATGTAAAGTGGGTAGGTAGTCAGCTTGCCTCTGAGTTTTACACAACTGATAGCCAGCTCCAAGATCCAGGTCTAGGTAGAAAGAGAAGATTCCTAAGATGGATCCCTAAGACACATACCCAATTTATATTTATAACTAAAAAGTAATTAAAGTTTTTATAACTAAAAAAACATAAATTTAATACCCAAGATTTTATAGTACGTTATTTCTTCAAAGTAATTCAATAACTTGCATTACATGAAACATCGAGTTCAAGCGCACTACGACTTACCAAACAAGCCGTTCAAAAGCAGTTACGAATAATATCAACTTAATTTTGAACTTTATATAATCCTTATAATTTTAGAATCCATATTATGAGTTTCTTAGACATAGTTTAAGAATAAATTCACTTTTTTCAGATAAAAGAAGTATTTTTCAAAAAATGGAAATTTACCACCTTTTAATGGAGAACCCTTTTTAAATACAATATTTAAAACTTTTATATATTAAATTTGACAAAATAAACTTCTTCTTTAGAATCAGTACATAAGAATTTAGTTTCAATAAATTTTTGTTGTTTTTCTGATAACTTTCATATTTGGGTGAATAATGAAAAATACTATATTTTAACTGAAAACAACTTTTTTAATCAAAATAACTTATATTGTTAAATTATACATTTTAATGGTTTGGAATATAAATAGATTATATTTTTACTATTTAATCCAATTCTTGTCATTGTAAGTAATTTCACTTTGAAATTGGACATAAACAAGTTTCAATCTTTTGATAGTTATTATTTCTTAAAAATACGCCTTTCCATTTTGACAACAGGAATTAATTTTAAATTAATAAATTAAACTTCTATGTTTTGAATTTGGTAATATGGACTTAATTTTTGAATTCATAATATCATAATTATCTTAGGGTAAAATTTTGGTTTTTTCTGAAAACTTTCAATTTTTGATGAATAGTGAAAAACACTGAGTTACTGGTTAAAACTAACTTTTTATTTAAATTATTATTTATTTTATTTAAATTTATTTTAGGTAAAAATGGATACATAATACCTATATAAGTCCAATATAATTAATTGTATTCATTTTATAATATTTTTGGATATATAAAATTTTATTGAACTTTTAACCGTTTTTTAAGAACCTCCTAGGAGAATTTGCAAATTTGCATAAAACTTAATTTTACTGCTTCTGTGAATTGAATTTAAAAAATAAAAGAGACACAGTTGGTATTAGTAAGTAAAATTCGGATCAACAAGATAAAAATAATTTATGGTGAATAGTAACTTTTGACTTTTATTTACCACGATATAAAGTAAATAGGGTAATTAAAGGTAAAAATGATATTATTATTACCCTAACACATGCCCTAATTCTATTGGATAAGTTTAATTAGAATAAAAACTAACATAGGAATGAAATATGATCCTTTAGGTCCACTTGGATTAGATTATGATATTTATTATGATTTAATTTAAAGAAGAGTTAAAAGTGTTAAATTCAAGTTTTAATAAGTAAAACATTTTTAATATAGGGTTACACATAATATAAATTAAACTATAAATATTCATTAGAAATCTAAAAATATTTTATACATAATGGTATTTTATTTATAATTTTTAGATATTAAATAATTAAATTTATTTATGACACAATGATGATGCAGTAATAAACTTATTAATACAAGATTAAAATAATTGATATTATAAATACCGAAATAAATGTAATTTGAGACTTATGATGAATTAAACTAATTTTATAGGTTAATATGACATTTTAGGGTTGATTAAATAAATTTTTTTCGAAGTAATCATTCTGTTATGATTTTAACAAAAACAAATACCAAATAGTGTCAAAATTGACAAAAAATAGTGTTTAAAACAAATATTATATTATTAACTGATATAATAGTCCTAAAAATCTAAGGTTAGGCCAAATGACTTATATAATAATATATATATAATTAATGAACCAATGGGGGTTATATTGGTATTTTATTGTAATTTTATTAACCATATAATATAAAAATACAAAGAGACATGGTAAATGTCAAACTATTTAACTAAGAGTTAAATCTAAAAGTTAAGGTTAATATGGTGACCTAAACCTATATAAAACTTATTGGTTGAGTGGTTTTAGACCCATAACCACCTTAGACTTTTAATAATTCATTTTGGATCCATTATAAACCGAAAATGAATTTATTATAAAATAATATTTTAAGTTTTTCCTAAGGTTCCCCTCACCCCTCTTATAAAAGGGAACTTCACCTTCTCTCAAATTCACACCACCAAAGCCATTTGTCTCATCCAAAACCTAACCAAATATCCTAAAAACTATCATAACTTAATCCTAGAGGCCTTCATTTTGTCACAAATCCAACCTAAATAGCCCTTTTGATCAAATCAATAAGAAGAACCCGAAGAAGAGGTAATGATTTCACCACCCTCTTTCAAGTTCTTGTATTCTTACACTTACTCTTTCTATGTTAATACCATACCAAAATAATAAATCCAATAACTTATATATACTGTGATGTTATTATAAATATGGCACAACCATATTCATTTTTCTATCCATCCTATGAATGATAATGTCACCATGCGTGCATACGTACGACTTACCGTCTCCACGTTATGGTGTAATTTGTTATTCAACACTATGTTATTTGGATGAATATAATGATTAGTAATATGTATATAAATAATTTAAATAACATGATAATGTCTCTATAAAATTAATATACCATCCAATTCCAAACCATTAAGGAAATTATATTTTCGCTCGTGCGTACGTATAGATTACCGTCTCCACGACGCGATGAGATTCATTTCCACATTCACCATTCATCGATGATTATAAAAATATATATTACTAATAATTATGTAATATATGAAATAATAATTCTACTTGATATATATATATATTTAAATATATATAAGTATTTATTTACTTACATATACCTTATTTACTTACTTCCGTTCAGTATGATATGAAAATAGAAACAACGTTTATGCGTACGTACGACCTACCGTCTCCATAAACGGTGTTTTCCGTTTCATATATCTCTATATTATAAATATTTATATTCTAAATATATATGATATATGAATCAAGTTTTATATTCTGGAAGTATTTAAATCATGATCTATATGATACGATCAATAATAACAAGTTAAAATACGTACGATAAAGAAAGTGATTATTACCCGAAATGTTAATTTAACATAGAAATCATTATTAAATGGGTATTATAAAGTCATAAATGAATCATGTATGATATCATAAATATTAATATGGTTCTGTTATAATTTAATAACATACTATGGTCTTTATATAGGAGGTGAAACGTAGCCTTGACTAAAGGAAATTGCAAGGTAAGAGTTAATTTCACAATCTCTTTATTATTCGAGGTTGTTTTTACATAAGTATCTACTGGGACATATTTATTATTCATGTCCATGTTTCATAAAAGAGTTTTCAAATGGATTATTTTAAGTGATTTTTTTTACTAAAACATCACTTTAAATGTTTTAAATATTTATTCTTCAAAATCATTCTCATTAATTTCCATGTTTTTAAAATGGTTTTTAAGGATTTATTTATATGGACATGAATGTTTTTAAAATTATAATTACATTGAAAATTTTCAAAGTGGTATGGGACACTTTGATTCAAAAATTTCTTTAAATGTCTTTTTAAATTGTGTGACTTTTAAATGTTTTCATGAAAAATAGATATTTCTCTCAAAGAGTTTTACAAATCATTTTCATCTATGTCAACATCCTTTGATGGATTTTAAATTTGTTTGAAGTTGATTTATTATGATACAAATCTTCCATATTGTATTGATGGATTTTTTATATGTTTTACTATGGATGTGTTATTTTTATACCATTCAAGGTTTATGGATAAAGTATTGACATTTCGTATGCTATTTTTAATACAAATGTTTATGTTATGTTTCAACCTTTTCATATGAGGAATTATGTGGACTTAGTAAGTGATGGGTGGAGCTCGCTATAGCTCCTCGATGCATCGGTAGGTCTCATGAGACAAACTAGTGTCTTGGTAGAAGGTCTTGACAAAAATTTTATTTGTAATCTTGGCACAAGGCCTTGACTAAGTGGTAATGATGTCCGGTATTAGGCATTCCCTCATTATGAAATTAGTTATTACAAGTGATTATTCGAATAGTAGAATTTCCATGTGCATGTTTATATGGTAATGTTTGATTTATTCTTCCGATATATGTTAAAGTTTATGTTTAAAAGGCTATTTTTTTATTACACATATTTCCTTAAAATTTTATGGCTTCCGCTAAATTATTTACCCTTATTGAACATCTGAGCTCACCCCTTTCTTATGTTTTATTTTCCCAGAATCCCAAGAAGTGTTTTATGTTTGAGATGTAGGGTTAAGCTAAGGGAACAATGGCATTCTCAAAGGAATTTTTTTTGTATGTTAGAAAGTGTAATGTAATGTTTTTGTATGCAATATATTTTCTAAGACTGCTAAATTGATCGGTCTTTAGGGACTTGATTCCTTGTAATCATGCCAATGTATTAAAATAATGCACCAACTCTGTGAATCTTGGGTCAGGGAGTTATAGTTGGCATCAGAGAAAGTTTTGAAACAACCTTAGAAATATATTTAGTTAAACTACGATTAGAGAAAATTACCCTAAGAGAGACTTTGAGGATTAGTATAGAAGAACTTCCTAGAATTTTGGTACTGTAGATATTTTGTGAGTTTTCCAAGAAATAAATCCCTGTATGGATATGAGTAGGTAGAGTCGGCTCTGGAACATATGTACCTAGGGGTAAAACCTGAAAACACCGCTTTGAGCTAGACTCGAACAGGAACTGGTGCATGAAAACGAGCCTTGCCGCACTCTTGGTTACGACACTCCCAGGGGACATACATAGGATAATTCACATTTTTATTACAAGCCATTACGAAGGATTTAAGAGTAAATACTTTCTCAAATAATACATTTTATGATTATAGATTATATGCATAATATTTTCAATTTACATTAGGTATTATACAAGTTTAGAATTATGCTTTGCGTTTCATAAACTAACATAGTGTATTCCATTATTTAGAAATGGCGCCTAGTAGAAGGAATTAGACCTCCAACAATATGCATGATCCAAAGAGTAAGAAGGATAATATCTTTAATTATATTAATCCAAAATTTAGAATGTAAATAGTCTCCCATGTATTATCATCATATGAAGAAATAATATCACGTGTTAATAAGATAAGTAAATAATTATCTAAGTCCTATGGCTTTGAAGGGAAGCCAGAGAAGAAAAGGATGGTATAAAGAAATACGGATAAAGGGAATAAGGGAAAGAAGGTTTTCCCATATGTGATAACTGTGGAAAGAATCACCTTGGTAAATGCTTGAAGGGAATGAGAGTTTATTATAAGTGTGGAGAAAAAGGACACCAAGTACGTGATTTCAAAGGTAAGAAAAATGATTCAAATGTACAATGCTTCATCTAGAAGGAGTTGGGACACTACTCGAATCATTGTAAAAATCATCAGAGTATACCCCAAATGTTTCTATTGGATAATAATAAAGTTATGATACTACCAAAGATGAAGAGGAATGATTAGATTTCTTACGTTGTTATTAAAGTTTTTTGTAATTTGAATATTGTATTAATGATGTACATGTTATAAGAATTATAGAGTATATAAGGATTGTACTGCAGTACTATTTTATTAAGAACTTGATATTGTGTGGAGCCAAGAAAAATGACTCAATAGTAGGTTAAATTTTTGGAAAATATATGTTTGAGAGAAAGATAAACCATAATGGGGTTATGATACTGAGGTAGTGATTTTGGAATAATACATGATTGATTTGGATAAATTATATTGGATATTCTTGACTACCCTGAAACTGATTAATGATTTGTATATTCCATCACTGTTGGAGTTTACAACATTTTTGGATAGAAGGAGTATATCCAGTATTCTATAAGGAATACGGGATCATGAATGTAATCAATAAGGTTTTATGGAAATTCAAGATGTTGCAGTGTTTTAATAGAATACATTATAATGGTGTTCACATGTTATTACGTGGAAAAAAGGATCTTCATTTTGATTAACTTACTTATAAATTTTGGACTTTGAGTTTGGACATAAGTATTTTTGATAAGTCTAGTTTGAGATTATTTTTGGATTTCCATGTAAAGGACAACCCGAAGGTCGGACGATAGCCCGTCGCGTCCGACAAGGCCGCGAGACTTGAACCCGCAACCGAAGGGCGACACGGGTGTATCACCTACCACTAACCCATGTGATTTCCTGGATTGGAAAATGTTGTTTTTCTAAAAGGTATGGTAGATGAATTATAAATTCATTTTTTTGGAACCATATACGAATAGGATAAATATAATATTTTTTTAAGTTCTATTATCTTTTAGAGTGAAAAATGAGTTTGTGGTAGAAATTAGTTTAAGGATGGAACTCGACTTGTTAGGTATATATTTTTTTCTTCTCTTATTCTATGAAGAAATTAATTCTTAAACTTTAGGTAAGAGATCTTAAAACTAAAAATGTGTTATCCTAATACCTTATATTTTGTTGAACCGATGATATTTTAAATCATCATAAATTGATGGCTTTGAGGCCCTTAATTCTAAAATTGTTTGTGACTGATGACCTCAATCACTCCCTATAAATATTTTTGTTTTCACTCCAATTATGTTTCTCTAATTTCCACCTATGTTCTCTTAATCGAGATCATAATTTGGTGGTGAATTTTTCATTCCCCTTTTCCTGTTATTAAGACTAAATTTTATTAACCCAATTTCCGATGTGGGTTTTCCCACAATGGTATTTTCTATTTTCAACCTTTTATTTTTGAAGAACAATTTAAAATTGTGAGGATGAAATTTATTGAAGGGGGTGGAATAATGTAACACCCCAAGCTTTCATAGTACGCTATTTCTTCAAAGTAATTCAATAACTTTCACTACAGGAAACATTGAGTTCAAGCTCACCATGACTTACCAACCTAGCTGTTCAAAAGAGGTTATGAATAATATCAACTGAATTTTGAACTTTATATAATCCTTATAATTTTAGAATCCATATTATAATTTTATTATTCATAATTTAAGAATAAATTCATTTTTTTTCAGATAAAAGAAGTATTTTTCAAAAAATGAAATTTTACCGCTTTTTAATGGAGAACCCTTTTTAAATCCAATATTTGAAACTTTTATATTTTCAATTTGAAAAAAATAAAATTTTAATTTATAATCGGGAAATAAGAATTTAGTTTCAATAATGTTTTGGTGTTTTTCTGATAACTTTCATATTTGGATGAATAGTGAAAAAATACTCTATTTAAACTGAAAACAACTTGTTTATTCAAAATAACTTATGGTGTTAAATTATACATTTTAATGGTTTTTAAGTATAAATAGATAATATTTTTACCATTTAATACAATTCTGGTCATTGTAAGTAATTTCACTTTGAAATTGGACATAAATAAGTGTCAATCTTTTGATAGTTATTATTTCTTAAAAATACGCCTTTTGGTTTTGAAAATGGGAATTAATTTTAAATTAATAAATGAAACTTCTATGTTTTGAATTTTTTCAAAATAGGCTTAATTTTTGAATTAATAATATCCAAATTATCTCAGGGTGAAATTTTAGAATTTTTCTAAAAACTTTCAATTTTTGATGAATAGTGAAAAACATTGAGTCATTGGTTAAAACTGAATTTTTATTTAAATAATTATTTACTTTATTTAAATTTATTTTAGTTAAAAATAGATACATAATACCTATATAAGTTCAATATAATTCATTGGATTCATTTTACAATAAGTTTAGATATATAAAAAGTTTATTAAACTTTTTATCATTTTTTACCCACTTCCTAGGAGAATTTGCAAATTTGCATAAAACATAATTTTACCGCTTCTGTGAATTGAATTTAAAAAATCTGAGAGACACGGTTGATATATGTAAGTAAAATTTGGTTCAATAAGATAAAAATAATTTATGGTGAATAGTAACTTTTGACTTTTATTTACCACGGTATAAAGTAAATAGAGTAATTAAAGGTAAAAATGATATTATTATTACCCTAACATGTGCCCTAATTATATTGGATAAGTTTAATTCGACCTAAAACAACATTAGGAATAAAATATGATCCTTTAGGTCCACTTGGATTAGATTAGGACATTAATTATGATTTAATTTAAAGAAGAGTAAAAAGTGTTAAATTCAAGTTTTCATAACTAAAACATTTTTAATATAGGGTTATACATAAGATAAATTAGACTATAAATATTCATTAGAGATATAAAAATATTTCATAAATAATAGTATTTTATTTATAATTTTTATACATTAAATAATTAAATTTATTTTTGACACAATGATGATGCAGTAATTACCTTATTAATAAAATATTAAAATAATTGAAATTATAAATACCCAAATAAATGTAATTTGAGACTTATGATGAATTAATCTAATTTTATTGGTTAATATGAAATGTTAGAGTTGATTAAATCAATTGTTTTCGAAGTAATCATGCTGTTATTATTTTAACAAAAAACAAATACCAAATAGTGTCAAAATTGACATAAAATAGTTTTTAAAAAAAAATATTATCTTATTAATTGATATAATAGTCCTAAAAATATAAGGATCATCCAAAAGACTTATATAAAAATATATATGACATTAATGAACAAATTGTTATTCTATTGGCATTTTATAGTATGTTTATTAACCATATAATATAAAAATACAAAGAGACACGGTAAATGTCAAACTATTTAACTAAGAGTTAAATATAAAGGTTAAGGTTAATATGGTGACCTAAACATGTCTAAAACCTATTGGTTGAGTGGTTTTAGACCCATCCCAACCTTATACTTTAAATAATTTATTTTTTAACCATTATAAACCGAAAATGAATTTATTATAAAATAATATTTTATGTTTTTCCTAAGGTGCCCCTCACCCCTCTTATAAAAAGGCTCTTCCCCTTATCTCAAATTCACACCTTCAAATCCATTTGGATCAGCCAAAACCTTCCCAAATATCCTACCAACTATCCTAACTTCATCATAGAGGCCTTCTTTTGGTCATAAATCTAACCTAAGGATCCCTTTTGATCAAATCAAAAGGAAGAACCCGAAGAAGAGGTAATGATTTCACCACCCTCTTTCAAGTTCTTTTATACTTCCACTTAATCTTTATTTGTTATTAACATACCAAAATAATAACACCAATACCTTATATATAATGTGATTTTATTATAAATATGACAGAACCATATTCATTTTTCTATCTATCCTATGAATGATATTGTCACTATGTGTGCGTACGTATGACTTACCGTCTCCACGTCGTGGTGTAATTTGTTATTCAAAACTATGTTATTTGGATGTAAATAGTGATGAGTAATATGTATATAAATAATGAAAATAACATGATACTATCTTTTTAAAATTAATAGACCATCAAATTCCACACATTTAAGGAAATGATATTGTCGCTCATGCATATGTACGGATTACCGTCTCCACGACGCGATGAGATTCATTTCCACGTTCACCATTCATCGACGACTATAATATATATTACCAATAAGTACGTAATGTATGAAATAATAATGCTACTGGAGGTATATATATATATGTATTTATTTACTTACATATACCTTATTCACTTACTTCTGTTCAATACGATATGGAAAAAGAAACAACGTTTATGCGTACGTACGACCTACCGTCTCCATAAACGGTGTTTTCCATTTCATATATCTATCTATTATAAATATTTATATTATAAATACATATGATATATGAATCAAGGTTTATATTCTGTAAGTATTTAAATCAAGATATAAATGATATGTTTTAGAATAACAAGTTAAAATACGTACGATAAAGAAAGCAATTATTACCCGAAATGTTAATTTAACATGAAAATCATTATTAAATGGGTATTATAAAGTCATAAATGAATCATTTATGATATCATAAATATTAATATGGTTCTGGTATAATTTAATAACATACTATGGTCTTCATACAGGAGGTTAAATGTACCCTCGTCTAAAGGAAAGTGCAAGGTAAGGGTTAATTTCACAATCTCTTTATTATCCGAGGTTGTTTTTACATAAGTATCTACCAGGACATATTTATTATCCATGTCCATGTTTCATAAAAGAGTTTTCAAAGGGATTATTTTAAGTTAATTTTTTACTAAAACATCATTTTAAATGTTTTAAATATTTATTCTTCTAAATCGTTCTCATTAATGTCCATATTTTCAAAATAGTTTTTAAGGATTTATTTATATGGACATGAATGTTTTTGAAATGATAATTCCTTTCAAAAGTTTCAAAGTGGTATTGGAAAATTTGATTAAAAAATATATTTAAATTTATTAATTTTTAAATTGTGTGACTTTTAAATGTTTTCATGAAAGAGAGATATTTCTCTCAAAGACTTTTACAAATCATTGTCATCTATGCCAACATCCTTTGATGAATTTTAAACTGTTTTGAAGTTGATTTATTATGATAAAAATCTTCCACATTGTAATGAAGGATTTGTGATATGTTTGACTGTGGATGTGTTATTTTATACCATTCATGGTTTATGGATAAAGTATTGACATTTTTTATGCTAGTTTTAAAATGAATGTTTATGTTATGTTTCAACCTTTTCATATGAGGAATGAACTGGACTTAGTAAGTGACTAGTGGAGCCTGCTATAGCTCCTCGATTAATCGGTAGGTCTCATGAGACAGACTAGTGTCCTGGCACAATGACTTGACAAAAATTTTATTTGTAGTCTTGGCACAAGGCCTTGACTATGTAGTAATGATATCCGACGTTAGGCATTCCCTCATTATGAAATTAGTTATTACATGTGATTATTCGACTAGAAGAATATCCATGTGCATTTTTATTTGGTAATGTTTGATTTATTTTTTCCATATTATGTTAAAGTTTATGTTTAAAAGGCTATTGTTTTTATTACACATCTTTCCTCAAAATTTTATAGCTTCCACTAAATTAATTACCCTTACTGAGCATCTGAGCTCACCCCTTTCTTATGTTTTATTTTCCCAGGATCCCAAGAAGTGTTTTATGTTTGAGATACAAGGTTAAGATAAGGGAACAATGGAATTCTCAAAGGATTTTTTTTGTGTTGTATGCTAGAAAGTGTAATGTAATGTTCATGTATGCAATATATTTTCCAAGACTGCTAAACAGATTAGTATTTCGGGACTTGATTCCTTGTAATCATGCCAATGTATTAAAATAATGCTTTGACTCTGGGAATCTAGGTTCGGGGTGTTACAATACATCAAATAAAAATAAGAATATGCATACTGAAAGTAGATATGGTATGTCAATATGAATGTCATTTTAATTCTTATGGATCATAATATGATGCATGTATAATGAAATTCCCTCATGTCATTAGGCTGCAATAGTTAAAATCATCATCTCAATAACACCAATACCAGTAACTATAGAAAACAATTTTTTCAACCAACAATGAGGTCGTATCAATAATAAATGGTACAATCAATAACTAAAATCCCCAACTTAGAAAATTTGTGTTTCCCCTGTACATGGGTTAGATACACCCAAGAATAGGGTAAGTTCAAAATTTATATTTATTTTTCTTTTGTATAACCCAAGCAGTAAGAAAAAAGGGAGAAAATACCTCCTTTGATACCACATTATAGAATCCCACCCGGAATACCACTGAAATGGGCCCCGAGATAGTGGGCCACACGACCTAAAGTGCATATCCCAAAATGCCAGAGGCTACCGACTAGCAGCGAGAGCCTTGGGTAAGTCCATGGGGTGAATATTCCTTCATAGGACAAGGTATTACCTATAGGTAAATAATATATATTACAAGTAGCAGAAGCATGGGGAAAAAGTGGACAGTAGCAGAAGTTGATAAAAAACCCAACAGAATAAATAATAAATGCAGAAGATGAATAGTTGTAAGAGGTTCCATGATGATGTCAATATATGATGAAAAAAGTAAATAAATCAAAGTGAAGGGGTATGAGGTAAAAGTACATACTACATTCTAACAAAACCATCCATAAAGATCAAAAAATTTGATAAAAAATATTTATCATAGGATCAGTCCTCTACCCTCCAAGATCCATTCAAAAGTGCAAAGAAATCAAGCATTGGGGGTGGTACACTTCCCTATGTCTATACATGTGAATATAAAGTCTACTCAATTACCAAATGGTGCCCGATAAGGGTGTGAGATATAATATCAATAGGCCAAACCCCACATGTCAAAACCTTTCCATTTTTTTCTAAAATCAAATAAAAGTGTTCCATATATAATAAATTCAAGCAATCTGAATAAATAAAAAAATAACTTTAACTTGTTCTGGGTTCTTAAGAGGACACCCATCCCATACCACCTACTTCAGCTTAAGATGGAAGTCTGAATGAGATACCTGTTAAGTAGAATATATATAGAAAGGCCTAAATAAAATGAAATACCAAATAAAAGGGAATACCCACCAAGATTGTGCTTTTTCTTGGGGCTTAATCCATATGTTACACCAGGCGCACTAAAGGCACCAAAAAGGTATCCCAAAGTAGAAAGAAACATTATGAAGTATCAATAAAAACATCCCAAGAATTTATATTAAAATTGAAAATTTCATAGGTTGAGTATGAGCCAGTCGCTAAGGTATCTCAACGACACATCCATTCAATTATATCCAATTCCACGAGTCCATCCAATGATATCATTTTTAAATTACTAGTATGGCTCATGGTATGGTAACTATGAGTCTTTCTCAAGTATCACATGTAAGGGACCAAGTATCATCCAAGGCTTGGTGTAAGCATCTTTCCAACAGGTTCTTCCTTGGTTTCCCCTTAGGGAACCAATATCACCCAATAGTATAGTAAAAATAATTAGAAAATCCCTTTCTTGACGAGCCTTAAACATCGCTTTCCTAGTGCACTGTGTGGTAACCTATCGAGCATAGAGAGTCCAAATGTGGGTTTTTAATTCGAGACCCATATTATGTCCCCGACCCGATTTCCTTTAAAATAATAAGAGATTAATATATATATATATATCATAGAGTAAGAATTCATGATTTCATCCCTTTAATTAACCATTTAATTCCACTTGATTACTAATTATTCAAGACTAACAGTCATAACTAATAATAATAACAGAATATTATAAAAAACTATATCTTTATCAATGTAAGAAGAGGAAATGACATTTAAAATTAGCAAGGCATGATAAGAATTATAACAGAAATTATTTATGAAAAAAATTCAAAGGAAAACCAAATTCATGGTTTAAGATTCATCCTAAATAATTTATTCATTTTATAACTTCAACCCAAATTATCACACATGCAAACGTAATTGAAAATTTAAATATTCAAGGCCAAAGGTAGATATTCCTTTTATGTAGGCACACCCAAACAAGTGTCTAATGATACAAAAGAAACCTAGGAAGGGGTTCACCACAAACAATGGTCAAAGAAAAATAGTTTGATTTAATTAATTCTCATTATTTGGGATTCGTTGGTAGGAAACGATGAGCGACACAATGGTGAAAATTGAACGAAGCAATGAAACGAAGATAAATAACATAGGTAACCTACCTCATAGTCATAGTATATCCCACCTTCTACAAAAAACTTTTCTTTGACCTAAAACTAAAGAAATCAAAGGATTTAACAAAAACCTGAATTTTGGGTAAAACACTTCTGTGAAAGATTGTATGAAGAAGAAAAGATGAAATAAAAAATTAATTATCGAAGATGACAAGCCTTACTGAGAGGTTCACAATGCATTCAATGGCGTTGAAAAGAAAGGAGGATTAGAGGTGCAATAGGCTTCTGAAGCAGAGATGTGGGGTGGCGTACCACTTGGACAGGAGGGGGTGCAACACACCGGAGGAGAGGAGAGGAAGAGAACAATGGAAAAAAAGGAAGGAAAGAAAAGAAATCGAGGTGAGAAAAGAAAAGAAAAAAGAAAATAAATAAATAAGTAAAAATAAAAATAAAAGAAATAAATAAGTAAAAATAATAATAAAAGGAAAGGTCAAAAGAAATAAAAATAATAAAAAAATGGGTTAAGCCCATCATTAATTATTTTCACTTTTATTCTAACCTATTTTTATTTTATTATTTATTTTTATTTATTTTCATTTATTTTGATTCCTTAAAATTTATTTTATTTATTTTAATACTTTTAATTACTTTTAACTTAAACATTGTGCCAGTGAATGGGGTATTATTTTACATAAATCCCGCATATGTATAGAAAAAATTTATTTGCTACTCGGGACCTGCAACAGACCGTGCAGGCGTGTTCCATAGGTTTCTTTAAGGAATTGGACGAAAATAATTTAAATGGTACATACCTTGGTTAAAACCGGCGTGTTACATAATTTTTAATAACATTAATGGGATAGTAAATCAACAGAACACCATACAAAGGTTGCATGGTTCATTTCATGTAACTTGTCTCAAAGAATCACAATTGAGACCAAGTAAACCCATATTATATGAGTAAAATTTTAATCAAAACCCAGTAAAATAGAGGGTTTTTAATTGAAAATCAATTACCCTAATTAAAATATAATTAATTATATGATATTTCAAATAGAAAAAATACACATCATATAAATGAAATTTGGTTCTTAATATCAAACATGTCTTAATAACATGAATTTTAGATGAATACCCTTACCTTGTCCTAGATTTGTTCTGAATTTTCTCCAACTATCTAAAATAATTAAATTAAATTAAATAAATAAATATCCAATAACACTATTCATAAATATAACCAATTATATTCCACATTTATAATCATTATATATATATATATTATTTAGTTTTTAACTATTTTCATCATTGGTTGTAAGTAATATTTATCACTTTGAGATAGTTTCATAAAAAACTTTTAGTATTCATTATTGTTACAAAATTAATCATTATATGATAATTAAAGGTAATGGAATATATCTTCCATGATAATGATAAAGGGTATAATTTCATTCCATGTTAGTTTTTTTAACAAATCCTGAAGATGAAATCGATGATGACCATGTTTTAGGGATTTTAAACAAACTAACAGTGTTTTCTAAATTAATGATATTAATGTTTATATAAACCTAATATAATAAAAAACATAACATTATTTAAATATAATATATTATTAAAAGGTACATAATATCACAAAGTCATTCACGACACAAATGAATAATATTTTTCAAGTAGGTTGTAAGACTGACCCATACATGAACCCCTGATTAATAGATGATTATAAGGTAGTTTGGTTGTAATATAATTATAATAGTAGTATAATAATCATATTTGGTTTTTATTAGTGTGATATATCAGAATTGTAAAGATTTATAAATATAATGTAATTTATATAAATCCATTACTTTGAAAGAATATATCATTTTATTCTTAGTTTGCTCATTTTAAACGATTGAATATGGGCTAATAATTTTTTGATCATATCATTGATATGTTTTCAATTTTTTCATAAAATAAATTAATTATATCATAATTATCCTTTAATACAATCCTAATTACTAGAACTTTTAGGTGTTGATGAAAATAAAAATGATAATCAATCATTCCATTGTAGGGATAATCCACATATACACATGGTTGTTGATTTTTTTCTATAGAATTAGATAAAAGATTGATATGATTTATTGATTCAGAATCATATAAATGATATAAATGAAAAAATTATTTATTAAATTAATCCTTTAGACCATCCTTTTAAGGTAGTGAGGGAATACAAAACACATTGTGTCATGAAGTTGATAGTCCATACAAAACATGAATTATGATTTCATTTTTCTTAATAGAAAAGGGAATATGTGATTAATGATTATTATCAAAGAATAATAACATTAAATATATAAAGAATAATTATTTAATTAAATAGGTATTTATAAAATATAATTTTTAAAAAATATAAAATAAATAAATTAATTAAAAATGATTACTCACGTTGAGAACCTTTGGATTTTCGTAGAATATACCTTATAAATGAATAGAATAAGAAAATATATTGTAACTATAATTTCAACAGAGAAAAGTAATATTATCAGGGAAGGATAAGGAGTAGATATTTCATAGAAAAATGAATTTTTAAGAGTGACTTGAAGGGTTTGTGAGAGATACTTTTTATAAGTGATGAGAAAAACATTTTTGTAAATATTTAAAATTAATATAAAGGTAGAACATGATAAACATATTAAAGGGATCAAAAAATAGAAAATAACATAGTGGAGAAGAAATACATTAGATACAAACCTCATCTACTCAATTCATGACATATTTTTATCATTTTTAAAGTCCTTTACACCTTGGATTATTGCTTTTACCATTTTAACATTTACAACAACAACTAGTTTTCACCCAAGAAAACTAATCCTTATAAATAAAAATATATTATTATTTATCAGATAATTTTTATCTAATTATTCCAAATTATATATTCATATCATTTAATAAAATTTATAAAAGCAATAAAAATAAAATTAAAAGTATAAAAGTATGATGTGTTAAAATTTTTTTTTGATAAAATATTACTTATATTCTAAAATATAAAATATTGGTTTTTAAATTAGAATAAAAATTTTATAAATGTTAAAGACACATATAAAATATATATTTTATCTTACAAAAATTATTCTTGAATTTCAAATTCATACTTGTATAATAATAATGTCCTATATGGCATGTTATTTGTAAAAACAACATTTTCACTTTAAAATCTTTCCTTTTAGAAAATTACAATGAATTACTCTTAAGATTATATTATTACAGTTAAACAAAAAATGATGTTAATTATTTAAAAATAAATCTATAAAATTTTATAATTCAATATATGAATAAAATCCTAAAATATAGTGTAATACTATTTATATTGGAAAATAGCATTTTAAAATATTAATTATTATTTATTCTTATTTCCAATAAACTGCTAATTAATTTATTTCTAATTCATTATTCATATTATCAATACATATTTTATTATTATCTAACAATAATATAATTAGTTTATTGAAATTAAATGTCAATTTTATAAAAATAAATTTATAAGCATAAATTGATTATCATTTTTTAGCTATACTAATTGAAATTCGTTCATAATAAAAGTATCCATTATTTTTATTCTATAAATGTTTCATAAAGAGGTTACTACTATTCATTCCATTTAATTCAATGGTTTGGTTTTAACAATCATATATAATTATCATATTTTTATTAAAATATATCACCGTTTCATTTTAGTTTGGTGTTTTTTGTTGAGATTAATATCAAACACATTGAATTATTTAAAGGTAATTATATTTTAAAATATCTAGGTGTTACATTCTCTGCATTAAGTAAATTAAATCCGAGAAATATAACTCATAATACCATAGTATGTAACTCATAATTAACCATACATATCTAGATGACCATGGGTTTATTTCGGATATGGAAATAGTTTTATCTATATGAAAAAAATTATTAGAATCAATTTACAAAGATAGATAACGCGTTATTAATTTCATATAGGATTCTATTAATGTATTAAGATCAAGATCCATAAGGAATAACTACTCACAAACCATGAAAATTATTTATATTTTAATTATACCTATAACATTCCATTACCATGATTGGGTAAGTTTTCAACATTTTCTAAGTCCTGTTTCAGTTAAAAATTAATTTATATGAATTTTTTGGTTTACTGCATACTGCAGAATAGATACATACAATATACCTGAAGTACACGTCATGTACTTAGTTCTGGTTTCATGTCATGGACTGGGAGATCATGTCGTGAATGGAGAGGTCATGTCGTGGGCTGGTACACATTGTATACCTGAGGTACACATAATGTAGTGGTTAAATGTTAGTTTTTAATCCGAGGCGATGGGTTTTTTAGTGTAATATATCTATCTTGGACTACACGTCATGACCCTGTCCACATCCAGTTTTAAAATATATGATCAGAAGTTCTAATCAGTTCATTTCATTCCAGACCCCTTACATATTGGACATATACCCTTCTTAGGAATTGTTTAGAGGCACCCCTCCTTCCAGTTTGATCAGATCAACTTTGGATCATTGCTTCTCTTGTGGTTCAATTCCCTGGTAAGGGTTCTCCCTTATTTTCTATCATTCTCAAAATTCCTCTCTTTATCTCCTCATAGGTATTAATGTATCATATAGGAATTGATTGATCTATGCTAGTGGTGTTGGATCATACTTATATGTTGTTTTTCAAGGACTCATTCACCTTCATTCTTGTTGATGGGTGCTATTGCAAGTGTCGTTCTTCGAAAATAAGGTAGGTGGTTCTATCCTGATTTTCAAAATTGATTACCATCAAATTTTTTGACATACTTCAATTTATAATTTAAACTCAAATGCTCAATATTTCTATCAATTACATTGAGAAAACCTAATTCTAATAAATTGCAGGATTTGAAAAGGTTTTGGCATGGAAATTTAAAAAACCCCCAAATTTCATTGAATTGGGGTGGGTTTATAGAAATTGTCTTTTTAAATTGTTGAATTCAAATTATGGATTTAATAGAAATGTTTCCAATTAAATTTCTGAATTTAATTGGGAATAGAAATGGTGAAAATGATGGAATTGGTTTTGAATTAATTTCAAACATGTGAATGACTTAAAATTTGTTGATATAAACTCAGTGGGTTTATCTTGAGAAAAAGGAATGATTTTAAATAAAACCTATTTTGGTTTTAAATGGAATGAAATTGGAACTTTTTAAATGGAAGAATGGGATTGATCTTATTTTTAAGCAGTCTTAAAATAGTTCTCCAATCATGTAAGAGTGCATGCAAGTCTTAGGTATTTAGTGAGTTATTTGGATACACTCTATGCTATTACAACATTATAAAACATACATGCAATAGGTTATATCCCTGACAGGTTAGTGATGAGTCTCCATAGGCCAGTGTCGTAGGGACGTGTGTCTATACATTTTTCTGGGTTCACAGAGAGATTGAATAATCCTATAGCAGGTTAATACTATCGTACCTTTTTGCAGATGACCATGTTGCTCTCTTGTTTATTTATAGTTGAGATATAAATGTATGCCAATGTTTATTTAAACTGCATTACAAATTTTTAAATTTACATAAAATGTTTTTTATAAATTCTTTAATTAAGCCATTATTTTAGAAATTTTCCATCCCATAGAAAGTAAATCTTATTCTTTGAATATATTTTCCATCAATTTGAAAATGCATAGCATGTTTTGTTTAAATATACTTTTGAATTTCCAATCCTGTTTATTTTGATAATTGAAATCTTTTATTTGGAAAAATATATATTTGGAATCAGTTCTTGAATCTTTGGTGGTATCCGACTGGGCTTAGGCTCACACCCTATTTTTAAATTTAGGTGTTTTTAGACTTTCTTCTTCTAGGCTCGAGCAAATGGAAGGGATCTCTTGGAGTTGGATCCAACTATTGAGATTTTTATTTGGTGAGTTATGTCCTTAGGGACATTGGGGTTGTTTTTTTTTGTTTTAGTAATTGGGTTTCAGTATGTTGTATTTTATGCCTAGTTGTATTCTGTTACTTTAATCCTGTTAGAGTTTCCCTTTGATATGCATACTGTCTTTTATCTTTTTCTTATCATTTTTTGTGGCATAAATCATTCCCACTTGTATGTTATATGATTCCATGTGCTAGTTATCGACCCATGGGGATTGGGAATTCCCTTTGAGTTATTTCTAGACCGTCTTGGTTATCAGGTTATTAGGGCACTCATGCTAGTTCGGGACAAATTAGTTTTAGAGGAGGCTGTAGATCCTTTTTCTTTAAGTTAGTATGCATTTTTGATGTCTTTTTTAGGACTTAAGAGGTAGTTGCGATCTAGTGTCTATGTAGATCCCACTAAAATGAACATTAAGTTTCCAAGGGAGGTTAGGTAAAAACACCTTGTGGATTAGTACTAGAATTTTCCCTATAAAGATTTGGATAGGTTGAAATCCAAATCCAAGTTATCCCTTATTTTGAGAATATTTTCTCCTTCTACTCACTTGGGGCATTAATCTAATGTATTCCTTTTTTCTGTTGATGTTGTGTAACATCATGAATCTGAGAAGATGTGCGGATTAGATACAGTAAAAGGATAATGCTGATCCTCTTCCAGTAAATCCTATTGTTTATCTGAATCTAGTTGAGGTGATTATGCACATAGCCTAAGATCTGGGACATGCACCACCTCCAGTTCCCTCTCAGTCTCCAGTGGTGGATACCCAAGTGTATTTTCTTCAGAATCATTCTTAAGTGTTCTGTGACCAGAAGACACCAGTATTCAAAGGCTCCACGGATCCTCAATATGCTGAGTAATTGTTAGGAAAGATAGAATATCTATTTGAGTTCTTGAAGATGATAGAAGTGATCAAGGTGAAGTGTGACACCTTCGTGCTGGAGGGATCAAGCAAAAGATGGTGGGGCACAATGGTGACAGTAGACACGATGTCTTGCAGTGGAAAAAATTCATGGTTTTTTTCAACAATCAGTCATATCCAAAGTTGATGGTGTTGGATAAGGCTGTGGATTTTTTCAAGCTTGTGAAGGCTGAAAAAACTGTGACTAAGTATTTAAATCAATTTTCTAATATAGTATAGTTTTAACCTGAGATAGTATCTAAATATAGGATGAAGGCTCGACGGTTCGGGTTGGGAATTCGATTAGATATCCCTTCACAGATTTTCTTTTTCAAGCTACCCAATTATACTGATGTTCTGGACAAGGTGATGATGGTTGAAGTGGAATTGGATGTCAAGCCAGAGTTGACGGGAGTTCTGTTTTCTCTTAGTGTTAGCGTTGGTTAATTCAATGGAAAAGAGAATCGCGATGATCCCCATGATAGTTATAGATAGTAGAGTCATTACAGACCTCTTAAAGTGCTTGGAAGAAGTTTTTTGACTTGCTATCTGTGTGGAAATCTAGAATAATCTTGGATGGTATGAACTAAGGCACATAATAACTATAGATTCTGTTATTGTTCATGACACTTGTAGAGGTTCTTCCATCAATTCTCTACTCTGCGTAGTGGAACATGATCATCATCACCTCCCAAAACTACAGGGAAGTCAAATTATTCACTAAAAAAGGTTTCATTCATAAAAATTTATAACAAAGCTTCTTCATGCATTAAAAGAGTCTCCAGTGGAAGAAGACACATGTCCAGTGACTGTGAGAGGTAACATTACCATTGCTTCATCATTATTGACTTCCCTTTTTTGATATAGCTGCATCTCAATCTTTTATTTAATCCCGTATCATTAATATTATAAATCTTCTTATGGAGAAAATATCTTGTAAAATGGAAATTACTACACCCCTTGGTATGAAGTGAGAGTAGGGTCTCCGTAGTATTTCTTGTGTCTTCTCTCTATCAGATGTTGAGCTAGCTTGTAGTTTTTTGGTTCTTGATATGAAATACCTCGACATAATATTTTGGATGGACTGGGTCATTTCCAACAAAACATGAATTTATTATTATCTATAATGGGTCTACTTTACTACACCTAGTGGTGTGATGCTTGTCTTTCAAGGATAATGGGACCCAAGGTAGAGTAGAGTCAGACCTTCTTATCTAGAGATGGGTAAAGTGATATCAATGTTTTCTTTTGACCTGGAGTGAGATTCAATGGGTGGTGATCTTCCTATAGTTGTCTTCAAGTTTTTTTGATGAGTTTCCTTCATATTTCTCTAGTCTACCACTAGTTAAAGAGGATGAGTTTTCTATTGACTTAATGACTAGTACTCAATCAGTCTCTCTCCCATCTTACTGCATGTCACCAGTAAAGATGAAAGAGATGATGTATTAGTTGGATGATCTTGTTGAGATATGATTTATTCATCCAAGTGTGTCACCTTGGGTATCGCCGGTTATCTTTGGTAATAAGACTAGTAATTATCTTCTCTTATGTGTTGATTATCAAAATATCAATCGAGCTACAATAAAGACCAAATATCCATTGCCATGGATTGAAAATATATTTGATCATCGGAAAGGGGAGAATTGGTTTTCAAAGATCGACCTTCGATCTAGTTACCATCATTTGAGGATAAAAGAATCTAACATTCAGAACACTGCCTTTTGGAGCAGGTACATTCACTTAAAGTACCTTTTCATTCCCTTTGGTTTGACATATTATCCTTATGTTTTTATGAATTTAATGAAAAATATTTTCAATGAGTTTCTGGATACCTTTGTGGTAGTATTTTTAGATGAAATTGTTGTTTATTCCAAGTTATAGGAGGATCAAGTTCCACATCTGAGAATAGTATTTAATCTACAAAGAAATTACTGCCTTTATGTGAAGCTTTCAAAGTGAGATTTTGGATTTGGGAAGTGAAATTATTGGGACATGTGGTGTCTAAACATGGCGTATTAGTTGATCCTGAAAAAGTTATGGATTTTATGACATGGGAGCGGCCAAAAAATATCTTCTAGATCTAGAGATTTTTGGGTTTAGCTGAATATTACCACAGGTTTGTGAAATACTTCTCTAATATATCTTCTATGATGACTGCTCTAACTTATAAAGGTGTAAATTTTGTGTGGAATGATAAATGTCAGAGTTCATTTGTTAAGAAAAAATGTATGTTGACTACTGTGCCAGTGATAACTCTTCTAGATGCCGGGTAGGTCTGTGTGGTCTCTTGTGAAGCATCAGGTTCTTTCTTGGGATGCATTATTATGTAGGGTGATCATGTAGTAGCATATGGATCTCGATAACTTAGGACTCACCAGAAGAATTATCCTACCCATGATCTAGAACTTGAAGATGTGATACACAAACTTAAAATTTGGCGGCACTAACTTTTTTGCGAAAGGTTTATGGTGTATTCAAACCACAAAAATATGAGTTATATATTCTCCCAAAGAGATTTGAATCTTCAACTGAGGCATTGGGTGGGGTACCAGTAGTCTTTTGACATTAAAATCACCTATACCATGGGGGAATGGAATGTTGTTGCTGACACTTTGAGTAGGAATCTTCAAACCCAGGCATTGATGGAATCATTAGAAGAGTGGAATTTGATGGCTCTTTTTGCACAGTTGCATATTGGAGTTCAGGGGGAATGGGATAAGGTTTCTTTATCTAGTGTCTACTTGACATCTTCTCTTATCAAGTTGATTCTTCAAGATCATGAGCTTAATGATTAATTTCGTATCATTATATAATCCCTTTTTGGTATGGAGATGGTTTCTCTTTAGTTGTTATCCAAAGGGGGTATTCTATGATATCAGAACCACTTTGTTGTATTTTTATCATCAAGGAAGGTTGTGATGGGAGACTACCACATCTCTATGTGGGCTATACACCTGGGAACCAAAAAAATTTTCCATGACTTGAGGTATCTATTCTGGTAGCTAGGAATGATACGAGACATTGCTAAGTTTGTCTCTCATTGCTATACATTCCAGCAAGTGAAAACTGATCACCAAAAACCTTCAAGTTTTCTTCAACCGCTTCTTATCCCTACTTGGAAGTGGGATGGGATCTCTATGGACTTTGGGGCGGGGTTGCCTCACACGTAGAGAAAGTATAATAAAATATGGGTTTTGATTGATATTCTGGCCAAGTCGGCTCACTTTATACCCATTTGTGATATGAAAAAAGTTGAGGAGTTGGGATATCTATATGTGAAATAGACTATTCATTTTCATTGAGATCCATTTTCTATAGTCTTCGATAGGGATCCTTGGTTCACTTCTCGCTTTTGGAGAGGCCTTTAAGAGGCACTGGGTTCTCAAGTTCTTCTGAGCACGGCCTACTATTCGTAATTAGATGTCCAGAGAGAAAGATCTATTTAGATTCTTGAGCATATGATTTGATTTGGTGTCCTTGAATTCTATGGGGATTGGGATGATAACATGGGGCTGGTTGAGTTCTCTTATAACAATAGTTACTAATCCACTATCATAATGTAACCTTTCAAGGACTTGTTTTCCCAACTTTTTATATATTTTTTATGTTGGTCAGATGTTAGTGAAAGTTATTTGGTTGGACCAAGCATGGAGCAGGACACGACAACAAAGATTCAGCTAATTCGTTAGAGGACGTTAATAGCACAAAGCATATACAAGTCTTATGCTGATCGATGCTATATACATTTGGAGTTTTCAGTTGGTGATTGTATTTTCTTAAAGGTTTCACCCTGGTTGGGTCATCGATGGATTGGGAGGCAAGGGAATCTTGTTCATCACTTTTTGGGACCTTTTGAGGTAGTCGAGCTAGTGGGGAATGTTCTATACCATTTGGAACTCCAACCACAGCTAATGTTGATACATAATATGTTCCATGTATCCTAGCTGAGAAAGTATCTATCTGATCCATCTCACATTTTGATCTAGAGTGATCTTGATATCGAGTCTGATTTGTCTTTGAATGAGGGATCAATTAGGAAAGTTGATTCTGATACCAAGGTACTTCATGAGAGGATGATAACTTTAGTTTGTGTGCTATGGCCGCATGGTTTTTATAGTCATGATACATAGTAATGCGAGTAACTATTGAGGGAGTAGTGACCTCATCTTTTTGGCATGAAAGATTCTTAATTGGATTTATGGGGGTAGAAATTATTTATGGTGGGGTGTTTTTAACATCATGTTATCTTGGTTGGGTAAGGATTCCACCTTTTCTAAGTCCTGTTTCAATTAAATATCCTTTTATGTGATTTTTTTGGGTTTACTACAGACTACAAAATAGGTAAAAGCTGTGTACCTGAAGTACACATCGTGTACTTGGTGCTGGTTTCATGTTGTGGATTGGGAGATCATGTCATGAATGGGGAGATCATTCCAGGAGATGGTAAACATATTGTACCTAAGTTACATGTATTATAGGGGGTTAAATTTCAGTTTTTAATTTGGGGCGATGAGTTTTTTGGCGTAAATTATCCAGCAAGGACTACATGTTGTGACCCTAGGGTATATGTTGTGACCTGGCCTGCATCCTATTTTAAAACATAGGATTGACAATTCTGATCGGTCCTTTTCATTCCAAACCACTTGTCTCTCAACCCTAGACACTTCCTATGTGTTTTTCAAAGGTGCCCCTCCTTTTGGTTTGATCAGATCAGCTCTGAATCATTGCTTCGCTTGTGGTGAAATTCTTGGTTTGGGTTCACTCTTGTATTATCTTTTTCTTCAAGTCCCTATATTTCTCTCCTCATTGGTTTTAATAGATCATTTAGAAATTTATTGATCTTTGCTGGTGGTGTTGGATCTTTCTTCTAGGTTGTATTTCACATTCTCCTTTGCCTTCTTTCTTATTGACGAGTGTCGTTGTGAGTGTCGTTCTTTGGGAAAGAGGTTGGTGGTTCCATCATGATTTTCCAAATTTATTACCATCATATTGCTTGACTTACTTCAATTGATGATATAAACTCAAATTCTCAATCTTGTAGTCAATTTATTTGATAAAAACCAATTCCAATGAATTGGAGGATTTGAAATAGTTTTGGCATGGAAATTTGGAAAACCCCCAAATTACATTGAATTGTGGTGGGTTTA
The DNA here is from genome assembly GCA_963277665.1 of Viscum album. Taxonomy (NCBI): domain Eukaryota; kingdom Viridiplantae; phylum Streptophyta; class Magnoliopsida; order Santalales; family Viscaceae; genus Viscum; species Viscum album. The sequence goes on from OY728145.1 coordinate 1,901,313,328, forward strand.
TGGATTTTTTTGATTTAAATTATTGAATATAAATTTTGGATTTGAGAAAATATTTTCAATTAAATTGGGAAGAGAAATAGAGAAAATGGTGGAATTGTTTTTGAATGGATTTCAAACTTACGAATGGATTAATATGATTTGATATAAACCTAATGATTTTATCTTGTGAAAAGGAATGTTTTTAAATAAAACCTGTTTTGGTTTTAAATGGAATGAAATTATCACTTTTGAAATTGAAGAATGAGATTGATTTCATTTTTAAAAAGTCTTAAAATAGTTCACCCATCAAGTAAGAGCGCATGGAATCTTTAGGTATTTAGTGAGTTTTTTGGATACACACTACGCTATTAAAATATTCTAAAATATACATGTAGCAGGTCACATCCCCAACAAGTTGGTGATGAGTCTCCTTTTTCCAGTGTCAAAGGGATGTGTGTATACATATTTTTCTGGGTCCACATAGAGAGTGCATAATCCTATAGCTGGTTAATACTATCGTAGATTTTGGAAGATGACCTTCTTGCTTGCTTGTTTATTTATATTTGAGATTTAAATGTATGGAAATGTTTGTTTGAACTACTTTACATGTCTACTAAATTTATACAAACTATTTTATATAAATTTTTTACTTAATCCATTATTTAAGAAATGTTTCATCTCGTATAAATGTAAATCTTGTGCTTTGAATGCATTTTCCATCATTTTGAAAATGAATAGAATGGTTTGTTAAAATATTCTTTTGAATTTCCAAACTAATTTATTTTAAAAATTGAAATATTTTCTTTGGAAAAATCTGTATTTGGCATCTATTCTGGATTTTTTGGTCGTATCCTATTGGGATTAGGATCACACCCTACATTTTCTATTGGGTGTTTTTATACTTTCTCCTTATAGGCACGAGCAAAGGGAAGATATCTCTTGGAGGCAGATCCAGCTACCGAGCTTTGGATGTAGTGATTTGTTTCATTAGGGACATTGGGGTTAATTTACTATTTTAGTACTTGGGTTTTAGTTCTTTTTATTTTATCCCTTGTTGTATTCAAGTAGATTAATCCTAGTGGAATTTTCTTTTGATATCATGATGTATTTTATTTTTTCTTATGCTTTCTTTTGGTATAAATTGTTCCCAGTTTTATGTATTATGATACCAGGTTCTAGTCACCGACCTGTGGAGATTGAGAACACTCTTTGGGTTATGTCAGGACTGGCTCGGTTATCAGGTTACCGGGGTATCCTGTCTGGTTTGTGATAATACCACTAGGGGTTTTTATTAATAAATAAATATCCTGTATTTGGTAAAAAATATATATGACATGTTACACTAGGAAATCTAGCGTAAAAAGTCACATTATTAGTATTTTCATTGGATTTTAATTATTTATAAGCCTTTTGGTGACTATTTCCCTTTTTAGCCCTAGGATTGGAACACTGATTCATATAATGCCTACCTCTCTTGAAATTAAAGCAAAAAATTTATAAAGATTCTATAATTAATATACAATTTTGAGTCTGATTACCTTCATATCTACACTAATTTAATTAACCTTCCCTTTTAAGGAAATTACTCCCATGTTTCTACCCATATTTTTAACATTTAGGAAATTTATTTTTCATTATTTTTTATCTTTTTGATTCAAATTTCTAAGATATTTTATCATTTACTTCTTTAATATGTTTTTTATTTCAACTATGTTCATGATATTATTCATAATTATTGATATTTGGTTTGTCATAATCATAAAATTTTTCACTTCAACCCTTATCCTATTAGGTTGTTCAATGGAAGAATTTATGCATTTCCATGGAATCCTTGGTTAACTTGGTTTCTTTAGGATTAATTTATTACTAAATCAAAAAGGATTTAACATGATTGATGATTATTATAAGAAAATTATCATAAATTATCCTTGGAAAATTTCACATAAGTATGTTTCACTTTATAACACTATTATTTCAACCTATAGTTCTTATAAATCAACTTGTACCAGACTATCTTCAACCTATATAGCTCTTATTTTAACATATATCATTCTAGAATAAACCTAGGTTACTTTGAGTTGGGTTATCTCATATCTATTAATAAAACCTGAAAATAGAGATTCCCAATTACCATGATCTTTTTTTTAAAATATTATAAACCGAATTTTTTTTGAAATGTATGCTCTTATAATCAATCTTATCTGTTATCCAAGAAAGAACATATGAATTAACATTTACCTTAGCCTATGAATGTATAACTTTCAATGTATATTATCCATGTTCACTTTACTATTATGTTATCTAACCTAAACATATTAAAATCCCTAGTAATGGTATATAAAGAAAATGTAGATTAGCAAAAGAATATCCACTGAGAGTGTAAAACTAGGTGTGCAATGGGGAATTTTTTTTGTTCCCTAGGTGATGGTTGATTTAATTTCCAATATTCCTTTTCAAGTTTATTACCATAGATAAATATGTTCCAGAGCCTATATCAAATTTTAGTATCTAGGAATGGATGTAATTTCTAATAGAACCACACAATATTTACTTTACCAAATCTTCAAGATGTTACCCTATACTTATAATTCTCTCTTAAACCTATCCCTATATATTTCACTAAATTTTTCTTATCTAATCCTAAAATAAAAAGTGCATATCACCAAAGAATTAGATCGTATACTATACCAAAGGTTTATCTATACCATTGAAATTATAATATAACTTAACTTTCCCCTATTAAATTATCTCTAAAAAACATCTTAATATTAATAATTATTTAAACCCTAATCTGATTCCAATTATGGATCCCCAGAACTGTACTCCAAAATATGGGGCTATAACCACATACCCTAAATACATTCCAAATAATTTTTTTATTTATATATTTAGATAATTAAGAAAAAACAAAAACTAATAAAGCCCATGTTTATTCTCTACTATTGGACATTTTAAGGAACTAATTAATCTATAAGGATTCTTCAAAATCTATCACAAATTATTTGACATATTTTTTACTTCTAAAAATAGAATGTGTATTTTCTTCTACAAATATTACAGAATAAATATAAAAGAAAGGGGTGAGATCAGACACTATATACTGAAAACTTATAATTAATGATGTCTAAAAACATATTCATGATATATATATTATAATAAGAATAAATAAATTAAATTAATCCATAATAAATTGAAATTGACAAAATTATATATAAATGATAATAAATAAAATCATGGATATCAATAATACTAATCTCATACTAATAGAATGGATAATATAGAGCATAAAAAAAATACAGTTAATGCCTTGATCCAAGACTCTTGTCATCATGATTTCAGTGAAAACAACTTGGTAAATTTGGAAGGCATACACCAAATACCAAAAAAATATTGTCTCATGAGTCTATTCAATCCATCAAGGAGTAGTATAATTCTAGGCCACACCCATCACTTGATCATTTCAAATTCATTAACCATAAGAGTCCACAATAATTTTCATAGCATTCCCTAAGGAACTTTTAGTTGAATGAAAACATGCGTATCATTATAATGAAAAATATAGAATTTCAATAAATAATTAACATATGTTAGTATTAAATAATCCTAAAAAATTTCAATAATTTTCTCCATTTCAATAAAAGGTACAACGTGATCATAAACCTTCAATAGAAAAAAGGTGAATGGTCAAAAAATACATACTCAACATTCTAGTAATAAAATGTATTTAATTTAAAAAATATATAATACTAGTACATTACCATATATACATAAAATAAAATAATTTCTTATTGAAAATTATCCCATATTAGTTATATAATATATTATATTCATAGCATATAGATAAATGAGTATATAAATAAGTCAATACAATAATAACATGATCAAAATCCATCTAGAGAATGAATATGAATGGTTGTAAAAGAACATAACTGTAGAAGTGAGAAATATTTATTAAAGGGTTTATGTGGTAAGAATTTATATCACTAGAAAAAAATGAAATAATACCATACAATAAAATCAATGGTTTTAATGGACCCAAATTATATGAAATAAGTTTCATAGAATGATCACAACTCATTGAACAAAATTCAAGTTACAAAAAATCATTACTATTGGGGAAACAAATAAATCAATAACCACATGAATAATAGAACATGATTAGGAAAGTAACTCCCATGAAATAAAAGGAAATACATTATAAATAATTAATGGTATATTAAATCAATATAACAATATACAAATGAAGAATGTTACATAACATGAAATAAGTTTAAAGAATCAGAATTGAGACCAAGAAAGCCTATACAACATGAGTAACATTTTAATCAAAACCCCTTGATAGAGAGAGAATGTAACTAAAATTAAATTATTTTGATTAAAATATAATTCATGAAATTTTATCTCAAATATAAATTATATACACTATATAAATGAATCATGATGAAAAATACCAAACATGTCTCAAATAGAAGAATTTGAGATGAAAACCCTTACGTCGGTCCTGATTCATCCCGCACCTGCACCAAACATAATGGATAATTAATTAAATTTAATTAAATATATAAAAAATAACCTTATTCATAAATATAAAAATTTATAATATATATTTATAACCATTATATACATATATTTGAGTTAGTATTTACTTATTTTCATCACCAAGTGTAAATAATCTTTATCTCTTTATACTAGTTTCGGAAAAACAATGTTGGTATTATTTATTTTTACAAAATTATTAAATCCATGATAATTAATGGTACTAGAATATATGTTACAAGGTATTTATAAATGTTACAATTTTATCCGATAGTAGTTTTTGTTTCAAACCATGAATATGAAATCATTAATGATCATATTTTGGTGATCCTTAACGAATGAAAGTTGTTTTCTTAATTAATGAGTTAAATGTTGTTATATCCTTACTAGAAACCAAAATAATTATTTACGTATTTATATCACATTATACTAGTAAATATGTTATCATATTAATTCATGATATAAATTCATAGAATTGTTCATGTTTGTGGTTAAACTAACCTATACATGAACCTACCATGAGTAATGGATGATTATGTGGTCGTTTATCTATAATATCATTATCATAGAAGAATAATGATCCTATTTGGTGATTATTAGTGTGTTATATCATAATTATAAATAATTATAAGAGAATATAAGTTATATAAATTTATTACTTTGAAAGAAGATATTCTTTTTTTATTAAGTTCACTCGTTTCAAATGATTGAATTAAAAATAAGCATTTATAGATCATATCATTAATAGGTTATCCAATTTCATACCAAAACATTATTTATATCATAAAAACCACATTTATCATTTAATTACATCCTCATTACTATTCATCTAAGGGGATTATGAAAAAAATGAGAATCAGTCATTCTAAGGTGCCAGTAGTCCACATATACTTACGGCTGAAAATTTCATTTTTTATAGCATGTGAGAAAGGATTAACATAGGTTATTATTTTAGAATCATAAAAATAATTTAAATAAAATAATTAATTATTTAATTAACCTTTTATTCTATCCTTTTAAGTCAGTGAAGGAAAAAAACCCATTGGGTTGTGGAGGTGGTAGTCCACACAAAGCACAAATTATGGTTTTATTCTTCTTAATAAAAAATGGGGAAAATGTGATTATTGATTATTCACACAAAAAAATAGAAAATAATAATATAACCACTACTTATTTAATACGTATTTATTTAAAAATTATAATTGTAAAACAAAATATAAAATAAATTAATTAATAAAAAATTATTACTCTCATTGACCCCGTTATATTTCCTTAGAAGATTCCAAGTAAATGGATCAAATAAGATAATCTCTTATAACTGTAAGATCAAGAGAGTGAAAGATTATTCTAGGGGAATGAAAAATGGTATGTTTTTATAAGGAAATAAAATTTTTAGGAGTGACATGAATGGGTGGTGAGAGGCCCCTTTTATAAGTGTTGAGAAGGGAATTTTTATAAATATCTCAACTTAATATAAACAAACCACTTTCTAAACATGTCAAGTGGATAGAAAATAGAAAATAATTGATTATGTAAGAGATAAAGTTAATCCAAACCTCATACAATTAGATATATACATATTTTTATCATAATTCAATCCCTACACCCCTTTAATTATTACTTTTACCATTTTAGTTTTAACTACGGAAACTAGGTTTTACATATAGAAACATAATATTTATTCTTAAAAATAAAGTAAAACTTATTATATAATTTATTCCCAATGATTATAATTTTGAAATAAGTTTAATTTTATTAAATTTATAAAATTTTTAAAAATTAAATTTAAAATAAATATGTAAAATTTATTACAAACAATTTTTGAGAAAATATTACTTATATTTTAAAATATCAAAATTGGGTTTCTAAATTAAAATAAATATTTTTGAAATTATAAATACGCATATAAAATGCATATTTTTCTTAAAAAATGTATCATGAATTTTAAATTCATACTTCTTTACTAATAATTTCATAAAAGTCATGTTATTTATAAAAAAATATTTTCACCTAAAACTCATTCTGTTTCAAAAAATTCCAAAATTCATTTTAAGATTATATTATTATTATTTGTCAAAATATTTTTTAAATTTTGTAAAATTAAATTTAAAAAATTTGATAATACAATAATTTACTGGAATTCCAAAATATATTGGAATAGTCATTATATTATAAAATATATTTTTAAAATAGTAATTATTCTTTATTACTATTTAATTTAAATTACTAATTAGTTAATTAGTAATATATTAGTCATATTATCAATATATTTTATTATTATCTAAGCATAATATACTTAGTTTCTTGAAATAAAACATCATTTTTAGAAAAATATATTTTTTAGTGTAAAATAATTTTGTTAGTTTTCTAGCTATACTAATTGAATTTCATTTACATAAAAAGTATAAATTTTTATATTTCTATAAATATTTCATAAATCAGTTACTCATATTCATTCCTACTAATTCAAATACTAGGTTTTAATTGAAATAATTAATATTTATAATTTTATTAAAATATATCATGGTTTCATTTTAAATTAGTGTTTCATATGGGGAAAGATATCAAACAAAATGACTTATTTAATGGAAATCATATATTAAAATTTTGTGGTGTCTGAAACTAAATTTCCCCTAACTCTATGATACCATAATTATTAATATTTTTTCATTAATGTAAATTATATCCAAGATACGTTGTATAGAATATTTGTTAATAAATTTTAATCAATATATATATATATATATATAATTAATATTACATACACAAATCACATACCATGAGGTTTCCTTTATTTTATCTCTAAAACTCTATAATTTATGGATTTTACATGAGAAATGCTTTTATTATTAGAAAGTGTACCCATAAAACTATTGTATTCATTTTTATTCCTAATAATTATAGCCCCATATTCATTATATTAAACCATAATTTCATATACAATTTTTATACTGCTCACATATTTGTGTAACCTCATCCATCCATAATGAAATGATATGATAATAAAAAAAGTGTAAAGAAAAATAATTTATATAAATTTACTATTGATTACTTTTAGTAAGGTTGAAGCACATACCAGAAGATGGGGGATCTTATATTACATAGACTTCTGTATCTAGAGAATGTGTAGTGGAAGTATTCTATTTTGTGGCTGGTTGTATATCAATAGTCTGACTAGTATTTAAAGTTGATGAAGGATACTGATGATAGAGGTATAGAAACTAGAGTAAATCTCTATTCACAAGATGGTGGATATGGATATAATGTTGAGATATATGGAGGATATATTAATTATACAATTTATAATGGGTATGGGTAATAAGGTGGTGTAGGGGCATGATCACTTCCATCCAGAGTGGTCTTGTGTGAAAAGGGATATAGAAAAGGATTGGACATCATTATTTATTGAAAATACGGTAATGGAATCACTAGTGGATGATGTCCTAGTGACTAAAGTGATATAGTGGAAAACTGAATTATTGAATTAGTAGTATTGATAGTCATAAAACAATTCAAATATCTCAATATATAATGTGTAATAACCCATGATATACCCTATGGATCTTAAGTGAAATTGAGATATCTCTTGGATAAATCTCCCTAAAAAAATATTGAAAATAAAATAATTTTCATAATTTTGAAAAAAAGGATAAAAATATTATCAACATACTTGGTTGTAATCAGATATTTTTCTCTATTCAAGGTCCCAGATGTGAGTAGTGGATAACAAAGTAAATAGTCATAGTAGTTATCAATGGGGCTATCCATAAATTTCAAAAGTGCTTCTAATTTATCTGATTTTTTTCTCCTGAACTATTCATATACAGACATAGTGAAATAAAATTAAAAATAATAATTTTTGGATAATTAAAAAAATTAAAAATGTTAAATAAACCTATTTTATGACATGGATAACAATTTAAAATTAACAAAATATTTTAAATTAAAGTATTTATCAACGTAATAACAATAATATAATTATAATTTTATATTCGGTCAATACCTTAAAAAATCATGTCAATATTATTTTTATGTCAATAGTATTTATATTTTGACTAAACAAATAATTCTATATAATTTACTTAAAAAACTATAATAGGTACAATGTATAATATTTATGAAAAACATGTACGATTTGATGATAATAAACAAAATATTTCCATATGTTTTAACACTATTTGTTGTCTTTAAAATTTCCGGTTCACTATCCTTTATAACAATTAAATCATCCATTCCATCAAAGAAACATTTTGGTGAATATCAGTAGTTTTATCTAAAAAATCACTATAAACCATGAATTCATAAAAACTATATGTTGTAATTACATCAAAATACCAAAAAATCATTGTTTTAAATAGCTAGTTACATAAAAAACAATTATATATTATAAAGCAAAAATATAAGGATCATCGTTCAGAAGATAATAATTCATATCAATCATTCTAAATATTTAACAATCTATATGCATTCTTTGTCTTGTTATTGAATCAATCAACTTTAATTTCATTATTGTGACATGGCTATCATCACAGTAATATAATATCATTATTATCTCAACAAAACCATAATATGATATATTTACTAATAAAGTTTTTATAACTAATGCACTAGAAAAATAATACATTTTTTTTCCTATTATGACATTGTCATGCTATTTATACATGATTTTTACACAACTATTTATATTAAATTTAAATAAATTTATGCTAATTTCATTAAAATCACGTGACACTTGGTTCACATGAAATAAAAATTCCTTTATCTCATCAGATATATCACCCATTCATCAAATTCGAACCTAAAATATATTAATATCAAATATTAAACCAACAAATATGGTTAATAATTTTTTAAAAATAAGTATGTTACCTTTTACTTTAACCAAAAGGAATTTTTTTCCTTCCAATTAAAAATTATATTAATAGAAACAAATATGTTTATTCATTTTAATTTCGATATATTATATGAAAATTTGAAAATTTTATGAGTCTATAGTCTTTGAAAAAACATCACCATAAAAAATAAATATTTATTAGTTTACCAGATGTTATCATTTACCACACAAAAATTGAATAATATTATACAATGATCCATTTTTAATACTTTCCTGATCAAAGTAAACAAGTAATATGATCTAGATATCCCACATTTTTTGGAAAATGATTGAAATTTAGGCTCAATGAGATTATATTTCCCATTTTTTTTTAGATCCCATAGATACATTATCCATGAACATTGATTTTTTTTCATGCATTATTATGATAAATAAAAATTCACAATAAATACCTCAAGATGATTCATATTCCTCACATAATATTTTCAACTATAAATCATTATTTCTTTTAGATACATCCATCTACATGAAATGAGATCACTGAAAATAATGTATATATGAATATTCATAATTATATGTAATATAATCATAAAAAATAAAAAAAATATTTTTTTTATAATCCAAAAATAGTGACATTTAAATATTTTTATAGTTGTTTAAAAGAACTCATATTTATCAATTTAATATAAGAGACTATAGAAAATTAAAATAAATTAATCACAATGACCATCCCATTATGTGATATTAAATGTTGAATGGAAATGGGAATCAAATCTTTCAACATGACATGATAGTTGTGGGTTTTAGAATATTTTAGTTTCATAAACCATATATTCACTAATTTAAAAATTCTATAAGAATAATCTTCCAAAAACATTAAAGATTTACTGAATTAAAGGAATTATTTTTCCTTTACACTTTTAATAATAAATATGAAAAATTAACCTTCCACATATTCTGATAAATGATCACATGATAAATGTTATTTTTATGGCCCAGTTCATAAAATAATGATGTGGGTTCAAATTGTATTTTGTTTTTATATTTTCATTTAAAAGTTTTTAAATTATCATTTATCATGAGTTTTTAGATATCCATTACATTTAAATAATTATTCTAAATTTTTTTTGATCAATATAAAAAATCAAATGAGGTACTTTTATTTCTCTAACTATTATCTTGTTTTTAAGGAAAATTACTTCAAATTATATAATTTTATTAAATCTTTCCAAGAACATAATTAAAATATACATTTTCTTTAAGGATTTCATCCCTCAAAATTTATTAATTTTTTCTATATATCACTACAAAATTACCAAATAATCTTTAATTTTTACTATATAGATGGTCCCTCGATAAAAATTATAGATTTCCCTAGAAGATAAAATTTCACCAAAATAATAATATCATTGAATGTGTACTTTTATAAAATTAAGGAAGGATAATTTATAATTTTTTACTTTAACTATAATTCATTCTATAAATTGGTAAATCATTTATTTTCCATATTAATTTTTCAAAAAACATAAATAAATATTTCTTAAATGCATCGTATTCCTGCACAGTAGGGGTTCAAATCTCTTAAAAATCTTCTACTAATGGTTGTAAGTATATTTTAATTTAATCTAAATGATTATTGGATCTAAATATAAATATACTCATGATAATAAATTTATTATTCATACACATCCACAAAAAAGAGTTATAAATGTCAATAATAACATTCCAAGTACTATGTAGAGTTTTAATTTAGTGAAACAAGTGGAAACCATTACATGATAATCCTTATATAACATTTTGTGGGTTAGCTACAAAAATAAGAGATTTTCTATTAGTGTTTTCCATTATACAAATATTATTGGATTCACTATTTCGTCATTGTTCTTTTTTTAGACATCTTCAAGCCATCTCATACCCCTTTCCATTTGTTATGGTATTACTTTATTTTTTAAAAAATATAAGAATTAAAGTAAAATGTATCATTACTTTATCTGGTATACACAATTGGGTTCTATATTTATTAGCCTCCCATATTTAATACCAAATTATTTGTACACATCAAAATTTTCATTTTACATAAAAAAATTACACTAATATTTTGGGCTTTCATGGATTTTAGTATATGAAAAATACAATTTTTTCAATCAACTTTGATTCCCTAAAATCATTTTTTTGGAATACTTTATTCATTAGTAGTAATTCCTTAAAAGTGTAAAGATATATTCAATAAAATATTTAAAAAAATCCATACATTTTTTTACCATGATACAATTACATTAAAAATTCAGGATTTCCATTTTCTACATTCCTAATATACTGAGGTATTTTTACACTTATTAACATTTCTAACATGTTTAATGTCTTCATTTTGGTGAATATATGATAAATAAATTTTTATCTTCATTTCCTCTTACACTAGTTTATATGAAGTGGTGGGTTGAGACACAAAATGAAAATGATCAAAAATAATATTCTCAATACCAATCTTTTCTACTGAATAAATTTATTTATCTACTTGATAGTTTTCTCTATTATTACAGCACACAAGATAAATATTTTTTAATCCATTTTTAGTGATAAGGTATTTCAATTCCTCATGTGCCAACCACAGTCTTCCAACATAATCAACACATGGTCATAGAACTTATCCATAGTCTAAATCATTATTGAATGAAAAATATATGAAATATTAAAACCCCTTCTAAAACTCATTGGTGAAATGATCATTATTATATGTCCAACTTATACTCATTCTAATATGAATAAAAAAATTTTTAGTAAAAATAAAAATTTCTATTAAAAACATTAAAACCCATTCATGCTTAAGAGAAATACTACAAATAATTATGGATTTATTATTGTAATTATTAATGAATTAAGAAGTATAATAAATTTTTAAAAAATTATATAAACCTTAAAAAAATTATCCTACAAACGATATATTAATACCGATCATTATTAAAAGGGTTTATCTCTAAGAATCTAGGGGTATCAAATTAATTGTGTAATGAAAAATAAAAAATTGATTAAATTTGTAAATTCATCACATTTAAACTAAATAGTTTATAAAATTTATCTTTTTTAAAGTTTTTTATATGGAATATTTTACTATAAAAGTGTAAAAAATCATTAGAAAAATTTAGTGAGCAACCTCGTTATAAAATAAAAATAAAAATATAATCATCTAGAAAATGTCTCAATATGATATGTATTATTTCATATGATAAAAAATAATAATCAATAACTTGATTATTATAATATGATAATGATATACTAAATGAAAATTAATTAACAACAATAATATATAAAATAAATACATTATCTATTAAATTAGTGTACTATGATATTATAACTTGATATTATAAATATCATGGGTAATAAAATAGGGGTCTAATTAATTTAAATTTTTGGAATAATTTATTGAATTTATAATAAAAATAACACTTTTTATTCAAAATTTTGTATTTAATTATGAATTTTTTTATACATGACTATTAGAAATTTTAATAAAAAATAGAATATTATTTCCCCATTTTTTTAATGTTGATCGAAATTTTTGGTTATATTGGATTTTATTTCAATATGATTGGAGAAATATTCTTGAGAATCTGATGAATGGTTCTTTTTATATCATATAGAGAATGATTTAATCTAGTAAAAAGTGAAAAGTGAAAATTATATTAATTTGGATATAAGTTGAATTAATTATTTTTTGTGCCATAAAGAATTCATTGAAACGTACAAAAGTAATATGGGAATCTTGAAATTAAAAATAATAAATCATATTTGTGAAGATTATTGTAATTTTAAAAAATAGATAACCTAATATAGATACATTGAAATTTTTAGATGTTACCGGACTCAACCTAAAAGTCTAGGTAAATTGGATTTAATAAGAAATTGTAACACCCCGAGCTTCCACGATACACCTCTCTTTCAATAATGCAATAGCTTGCATTGTACGCAAGTTCGAGTTCTAAAACACCGTGACTAATCAAAGTAGCCGTTATGAATAGTAATACTCACTTTTTAAAATTATAGAAATTTTATATGGACTTCATTTTTGTATTCGTAATATCGAAATTATCCTAAGTTGATTTTTTTGTAATTTTCTGAGAACTTCAATTTTATTATGAATAGTGAAAAATACTTAAAACAAATTTTTTGATCAAAATAATTTATAGTGATAAATTATACTATTGAGTGGTTTTAAAGTATAACTATAATATATTTTTACCATTTTATCCAATGGTGTTCATTAGAATTAATTTCACTTTGAAATTGGACATAAACAATTGTCAATCATTTGATATATATTGTTTCTTAAAAACACGCTATTTGTTGTGACAGCGGGAATTAATTATGAAATTAATTAATGCAACTTATATGTTTTGAATTTTTTAAAATAGACATCATTTTTGAATTCGGAATATCAATTATAGCTTATGACGAAATTTTGGCATTGTTCTGAAAAACATCAATTTTTGATGAATAGTGAAACCACTAAGTGGTAGTTAAAAAACTGATTTTTCATTTAAATGAAACATTACCACTTCTGTGATTTGATTTTCAAAAATCCGACATACATGGTTGTCATTAGGAAGTAAAATGTGATTCAATGGGATTAAAATAATTTTTTTGGTGAATAGTAACTTTTAAGTTTAATTAATCGCAATTAAAGGTAATTAGTGAAATTTAAGGTAAAAATGATATTATAAAAATATTAAAAGACCTTGACACTTGTCCTACCCATATTGGATGAGTCATGGCCGACCAACACAATCCATGGGTCAACTTGGGGACCCCATGAAGCCACTTTGGTTGGAAAATGTCATAAATAACTTTTATTTAAAGTTAAAATAAAAATGTCACAAACATAAGTTGTTTTACTAAAACAATTTTTAAATGGGGTTATACAAGTCATATTTTTAACTATAAATATTCATTAGAAAGATAAAAATATTTCCTACATCATGATATTTTTTTATAATTTTTATACATTAAATAAATTAAATTATTTATGACACCATGATGATGCAGCGATTACCTGATTAATTAACGATTTAAATAAAATGAAACGATAATGTAAAATCCAAGGCATACACTTGTCAAAAAGCTATTGTATGAGTATATTTAGAACCCTTATCACCTTATACTATAATTATACAAGTGTGGGACCTTTATAATCCGAAAATCATTGTATAATAAAATAACATTTCATTACTTTCCAAAAGTGCCCCTCCTCTCCACTTATAAAAGGCCCCCACCACTCCCACCTTACTCACACTTTCAAAGCATTTTGGCTCGGCCAACCTCTGCCCAAATACTCTCCCAACTTCCCTAAATTACTCCTAGAAGCCTCAATTTGGGCAGAATTCTTTCCAAGGAAGCCTTTGGCTCAAATCAAAAAGAGTTACCCAATTTTAAGGTAATGTCTTCTCTAATGTTGTTTTGTATTATTTTTCTTATCCAACCCCTTAAAATCTTTTTATTCATTTATTTTTTAACAACAACAATATATAAAATATACTAGGATGTTGTTATGATAAGGATTTGTTTTACACTTACACACACCTTCGTCTAATGGTTAAAGAACATACTGTTTCTGTGGGTGGTGAAATACTGCCTCACGAAACGATGATTGTTCAAATTATTTTAACACCTCTAATTGTGGCCATTTTGATGACACTATTTTCATATTTGATATATATATTATGTTTCTGTTTTCCTTATTCTTCTGTATTTTTCATTTATGGCATACTTTATGATTTCCATTATGGGTAAACGCGATAATTTCATTTTAGGAAGTGCGTACTACCGCCCCCTCAAAGTGATTTGAATCGTTAATGCAATATGTGGGATGTATAAAGGATGGAGTAAATGATATTGTATATTATATTACACTGGAATTATAATACACCTCTATACTATTATGATTTCATTCCATTAAATACAAAATAGAAATGAAAGTAGCATTCATGCGTACGTACGGCTTACCGTCTCCATGAACGATGCATTTTATTTCTTACCTATAAATGTTATGTAATATTATAAATGAATATACTGGATATATATGAGATATATGATATCTATATAATGAATATAATTCTGGATATAACGGATATTTCACCACATGAACAACTTGTAATTATAAGAAGTCTATTTTTGACTCAAGTACCAAAGATCGACAAAACGACCGTTATTAACTTAAATAATTAAATAATGTTGATAACATGGTTATAAGTGATATTAAAGGAATAAGAAACTTGAAAAGGTTCTTAAGAAACTATAAATTAACTCTAGTTTATTATTTAGGAGGTTAAAGAATGGTCGAGTCAAGACAGGACGCAAGGTAAGGGAACTTCTTAACCCAATTTCCATTCTTTGGGTTAATCTCCTAATTTCAAATTATGTCATGATATTATTATGTACTATCTTGTATTTGTACTTTATTTATGTGTAATTATAGTTAATACACAAAATAGATCTATTTTATTCAAAAAAATGATCTTTGTAAGGGTCTTCGTCTCAATCTCCTTTCATTGAGGCATATTTTGTTTTATACACAACTTTCCTTTATACGGTGTATATACCCCTTTGACTTTGACTTTTATTCAAAAAGGAATATTTTTTTACACAGCATTTTACTAAACGACAAAAGGAATGTTTTTTCTTACGTATGCGGCGACAATGACTTCTCCGCCGCCGTGACCATTATTTGTGTTTCGGCTTCCTCTACAAGCCATAAACTTTTTTAATGAAAAATAAATTCAAAGTTTTAACTTTGTTTAATTTTGGTATTGAAAATGGTTTTGAAAGTGTTTTTATTATATCAATGTTTTGTATTGATATCTTGTGATTGAAATGTGGAAATGTTATGTTTCCTTTATGCATGTTTTATGTGATACGATTATGTTGTGGTTTATGATATGTTTAAACCTATTCATATGAGGAATGAATTGGACTTAATAAGTGACGGGTGGAGCCCGCTATAGCTCCTTGATGCATCGGTAGGTCTCATGAGACAAACTAGTGTCTTGGCACGAGGCCTTGACAAAATCTTATTTGTGGTCTTGGCACGAGGCCTTGGATACGTGGTTATAATAGTCTGGCATTATGCATTCCATCATTATGAAAGTGGTTATTGATATTGCATGTGATTATTCAACCAGTAGAATATCCATGTGAATAAGTAAATGGCATTATTTCATTTTACTTTTTCCATATTATGTTGAAGTTCAAGTTTAAAAGGCTTTTGTTTTAGTTATACATTGTCTTAAATGTTAATGTTTATGTATGAAAGCTTCCACAATATTGTTATCCTTACTGAGCATCTGAGCTCACCTCTTTCAATGTTTTAATATTTTCCAGGATGTGAAGAAGTATTTTATGAAAGACCTGCAGGGATAGTCAGAAGAGGATATGAGTGTGGACTATGGAGACTTTGTTATTTTAGATTTTCACTTTATGATGTAATGTAACATTGATGAATGTATCTAGTGTTTACAAGGCTACTAAACTAATCGGTCTTTTGAGACTTGATCTTTTGTGATCATTCCAATGTTACGCAATAATGCACCGACTCTGGGCAACTGGGGTCGGGGCTTTACAGTTGGTATCAGAGGCAGTTTAGTACTAACCTTGGAAGCTAGATTTAGATAAACTCTGATTAGAGCACATAGCCCAAAGATAGACTTTGAGGATTAGTATAAAAGAACTTCCTAGAATTTTGGTATTATAGAGATTTTGTGAGTTTTCCAAGCAATACATCCCTGTCTGGATACGAGCAGGTAGAGGTGGTTCTGGTACAGATGTACCTAGGGGTAAAACCCGAAAACACCGCTTTGAGATCTACTCGAACGGGAACTGGTGCACGACAATGGGCCTTGCTGCACTCTTGGTTACGACACTCCCGGGGGATATGCTTAGGATAATTCTCATTTTCTTTACAAACCACTATGAAGGGTTATGAGTATATACTTCCTCAAAGAAAACTTTTTTTATGATTATGGATTATATCCATAAATAGTTCAATTAGTGTTAAGTGTTTTACAAGTATGGAATTATGTATTTTGATTCATAAACTAATCTAGTTTATTCCATTGATTAGAAATGGCGCCTAGTGGAAGGAATGGAAACCGTATCAATGCACGCACTCTGTGTAGGGATTGCCCTCCTGCTCAAGATAATTATTGTGGAGCTGGAGATACAACTGGTGCTGATCACCTTATCACCATACTGGGACAACTCACTTAGGTTATGAATAATAACCTTACTCGTATTGAGCACCCTGATCCGCAACGTGGAGGATCAATGTTAGATCGTTTCATGAGGCAACAACCACCAACATTTAATGGGGGTACAAATCCATTAGTAGCTAAGCAATGGATAAACTCCTTAGAGAAAATATTCCACGCCTTGGGGAGTAGTGAACGGGAAAAGGTTATCATGGTAGTTTACCGCCTCACTGGAGATGCTGATCAATGGTGGTCATTGATTCAAAACACAAAGGAAGATTATGACGTATCGAATATGGAATGGAGTGAGTTCAAAGATATTTTCTTAGAAAAATACATTCCTCATGACCATCGAGCGGATATGGAAAAGGCAATTTCTGAGTCTGAGACAAAAGGAGGATGAGAATGTCGCAAAGTATGAGGCTAACTTTACAAGGTTAGCGAGGCATGCAGCAGATTATATACGTAACCCAAGAATTAAGATTGATCATTTCTTTGATGGGTTAAAACCATTTCTCTGTCGAGCTTTAGTATCACAATATTTCTCAACATACGAATATGTAGTCTCGTGTGCTATCAAGACAGAAAAGGAATTCTCTAAGTCTTATGACAACAGAGTAAAGCAAGAGAATAAGATAATGGTGGAACAAGAGACAGATAAAGGGAAAAAGGGAAAGAAGGATTTTCCATTATGCGATAATTGTGGGAAGAATCACCCTGGTACTTGCCTAAAAGGAATGAGAGTTTATTACAAATATGGAGAAAAAGGTCACCAGGCTCGTGATTATAAGGGAAAGAAAGAGGCTATCAATGTTGAATGCTACAATTGTAAGGAAATGGGGCATTATGCAAATGAATGTCCTAAGCATTAGGGAAACTTACCTTAGAAAAGGCAAAGGGATCAAGGCCAATCTTATGTTGTGACTACAATTGAAGCAGAATAATTAATGTATTGGTGCTTTTGTACTCATGGATTATATTCTGGTTATTAGAATAATGTGATATATATATATATAAGGATTGTATTGCAGTACTTGTTGATTTCATTAAGGTTTTAATATGATTAAGGTAATCATATTTTTGTATGTGACAATAAGAGAAACTTTACCTTGTTTGAGGAATCTGATGATACAATTGATTTTGGAATTTAGAGACCTTTTAGAGAATGTCTAGACGGAGGTATTTTGGATAACTATAAAGGTTGGAATGGATTAAGTTGAACTTTGGATAGTATTGTTTAAGGTTAAAACATTTATGAAGATTATTTTTGGAATATTATAAAACTATAGTTTTAGGAAAAGGAAAACCTGCAGGGTGGGGAATAAACCATCGCGTCAGACAAAGCTTCCGGAATCGAACCCACAACCATAGTGCGACATGACTTTATTACCTAACACTAGCCTATAGGAAGTCCCTGGTTATTAGAAAATAGTTTTACTAATCTAAATGGTATGTGTTAATATTTGGAACCTTATACAATTAGGATAAATAGAATATTTTTGAGTTCTATTACCTTTTAGAGTGAAAGATGGGTTTGTGGTAAAAATTTATTAAAGAATGAAAGTCTACATGACAAGTATGTATATTCCCTTATGTTCTTAGTAAATCTCCTAAATAAATTCCTCAACTTTATAAAAGGTAACTTAAAACAAAAATGTTGTCGGTTAACTTTTCCAACTGGGGAATCAATGATCGTTTAACCAATCACAATTTTTTTATTTTCTTATAGTTAACTTTCTCCTAATCCTATTTTCTATAACTCTCTATAAGACCTTGATGGTTTGTTTCTCCTCCATATCCATATTTTCATAGAATCCTAGTATGGGCTATCTCGGGTGACCTTTGTACTTATCTTGCTTTATTTTAATGTTTTATTCTTATTAACCCTATTTCCGATGTGGGTTTTCCACAAAGGTATTTTCTATTTTCAACCTTTTATTTTCAAAGAAAAATTTAAAATTGCGAGGACGCAATTTATTGAAGGAGGGGAGAATGTAAGACCCCGAGCTTCCACGATACGCCTCTCTTTCAATAATGCAATAGCTTGCATTGTACGCAAGTTCGAGTTCTAAAACACCGCGACTAATCAAAGTATCCGTTATGAATAGTAATACCCACTTTTTAAAATTATTGAAATTTTATATGGACTTCATTTTTGTATTCGTAATATCGAAATTATCCTAAGTTGATTTTTTTGTAATTTTCTGAGAACTTCAATTTTATTATGAATAGTGAAAAATACTTAAAACAAATTTTTTGATCAAAATAATTTATAGTGATAAATTATACTATTGAGTGGTTTTAAAGTATAACTATAATATATTTTTACCATTTTATCCAATGGTGTTCATTAGAATTAATTTCACTTTGAAATTGGACATAAACAATTGTCAATCATTTGATATATATTGTTTCTTAAAAACACGCTATTTGTTGTGACAGCGGGAATTAATTATGAAATTAATTAATGCAACTTATATGTTTTGAATTTTTTAAAATAGACATCATTTTTGAATTCGGAATATCAATTATAGCTTATGACGAAATTTTGGCATTGTTCTGAAAAACATCAATTTTTGATGAATAGTGAAACCACTAAGTGGTAGTTAAAAAACCGATTTTTCATTTAAATGAAACATTACCACTTCTGTGATTTGATTTTCAAAAATCCGACATACATGGTTGTCATTAGGAAGTAAAATGTGATTCAATGGGATTAAAATAATTTTTTGGTGAATAGTAACTTTTAAGTTTAATTAATCGCAATTAAAGGTAATTAGTGAAATTTAAGGTAAAAATGATATTATAAAAATATTAAAAGACCTTGACACTTGTCCTACCCATATTGGATGAGTCATGGCCGACCAACACAATCCATGGGTCAACTTGGGGACCCCATGAAGCCACTTTGGTTGGAAAATGTCATAAATAACTTTTATTTAAAGTTAAAATAAAAATGTCACAAACATAAGTTGTTTTACTAAAACAATTTTTAAATGGGGTTATACAAGTCATATTTTTAACTATAAATATTCATTAGAAAGATAAAAATATTTCCTACATCATGATATTTTTTTATAATTTTTATACATTAAATAAATTAAATTATTTATGACACCATGATGATGCAGCGATTACCTGATTAATTAACGATTTAAATAAAATGAAACGATAATGTAAAATCCAAGGCATACACTTGTCAAAAAGCTATTGTATGAGTATATTTAGAACCCTTATCACCTTATACTATAATTATACAAGTGTGGGACCTTTATAATCCGAAAATCATTGTATAATAAAATAACATTTCATTACTTTCCAAAAGTGCCCCTCCTCTCCACTTATAAAAGGCCCCCACCACTCCCACCTTACTCACACTTTCAAAGCATTTTGGCTCGGCCAACCTCTGCCCAAATACTCTCCCAACTTCCCTAAATTACTCCTAGAAGCCTCAATTTGGGCAGAATTCTTTCCAAGGAAGCCTTTGGCTCAAATCAAAAAGAGTTACCCAATTTTAAGGTAATGTCTTCTCTAATGTTGTTTTGTATTATTTTTCTTATCCAACCCCTTAAAATCTTTTTATTCATTTATTTTTTAACAACAACAATATATAAAATATACTAGGATGTTGTTATGATAAGGATTTGTTTTACACTTACACACACCTTCGTCTAATGGTTAAAGAACATACTGTTTCTGTGGGTGGTGAAATACTGCCTCACGAAACGATGATTGTTCAAATTATTTTAACACCTCTAATTGTGGCCATTTTGATGACACTATTTTCATATTTGATATATATATTATGTTTCTGTTTTCCTTATTCTTCTGTATTTTTCATTTATGGCATACTTTATGATTTCCATTATGGGTAAACGCGATAATTTCATTTTAGGAAGTGCGTACTACCGCCCCCTCAAAGTGATTTGAATCGTTAATGCAATATGTGGGATGTATAAAGGATGGAGTAAATGATATTGTATATTATATTACACTGGAATTATAATACACCTCTATACTATTATGATTTCATTCCATTAAATACAAAATAGAAATGAAAGTAGCATTCATGCGTACGTACGGCTTACCGTCTCCATGAACGATGCATTTTATTTCTTACCTATAAATGTTATGTAATATTATAAATGAATATACTGGATATATATGAGATATATGATATCTATATAATGAATATAATTCTGGATATAACGGATATTTCACCACATGAACAACTTGTAATTATAAGAAGTCTATTTTTGACTCAAGTACCAAAGATCGACAAAACGACCGTTATTAACTTAAATAATTAAATAATGTTGATAACATGGTTATAAGTGATATTAAAGGAATAAGAAACTTGAAAAGGTTCTTAAGAAACTATAAATTAACTCTAGTTTATTATTTAGGAGGTTAAAGAATGGTCGAGTCAAGACAGGACGCAAGGTAAGGGAACTTCTTAACCCAATTTCCATTCTTTGGGTTAATCTCCTAATTTCAAATTATGTCATGATATTATTATGTACTATCTTGTATTTGTACTTTATTTATGTGTAATTATAGTTAATACACAAAATAGATCTATTTTATTCAAAAAAATGATCTTTGTAAGGGTCTTCGTCTCAATCTCCTTTCATTGAGGCATATTTTGTTTTATACACAACTTTCCTTTATACGGTGTATATACCCCTTTGACTTTGACTTTTATTCAAAAAGGAATATTTTTTTACACAGCATTTTACTAAACGACAAAAGGAATGTTTTTTCTTACGTATGCGGCGACAATGACTTCTCCGCCGCCGTGACCATTATTTGTGTTTCGGCTTCCTCTACAAGCCATAAACTTTTTTAATGAAAAATAAATTCAAAGTTTTAACTTTGTTTAATTTTGGTATTGAAAATGGTTTTGAAAGTGTTTTTATTATATCAATGTTTTGTATTGATATCTTGTGATTGAAATGTGGAAATGTTATGTTTCCTTTATGCATGTTTTATGTGATACGATTATGTTGTGGTTTATGATATGTTTAAACCTATTCATATGAGGAATGAATTGGACTTAATAAGTGACGGGTGGAGCCCGCTATAGCTCCTTGATGCATCGGTAGGTCTCATGAGACAAACTAGTGTCTTGGCACGAGGCCTTGACAAAATCTTATTTGTGGTCTTGGCACGAGGCCTTGGATACGTGGTTATAATAGTCTGGCATTATGCATTCCATCATTATGAAAGTGGTTATTGATATTGCATGTGATTATTCAACCAGTAGAATATCCATGTGAATAAGTAAATGGCATTATTTCATTTTACTTTTTCCATATTATGTTGAAGTTCAAGTTTAAAAGGCTTTTGTTTTAGTTATACATTGTCTTAAATGTTAATGTTTATGTATGAAAGCTTCCACAATATTGTTATCCTTACTGAGCATCTGAGCTCACCTCTTTCAATGTTTTAATATTTTCCAGGATGTGAAGAAGTATTTTATGAAAGACCTGCAGGGATAGTCAGAAGAGGATATGAGTGTGGACTATGGAGACTTTGTTATTTTAGATTTTCACTTTATGATGTAATGTAACATTGATGAATGTATCTAGTGTTTACAAGGCTACTAAACTAATCGGTCTTTTGAGACTTGATCTTTTGTGATCATTCCAATGTTACGCAATAATGCACCGACTCTGGGCAACTGGGGTCGGGGCTTTACAGTTGGTATCAGAGGCAGTTTAGTACTAACCTTGGAAGCTAGATTTAGATAAACTCTGATTAGAGCACATAGCCCAAAGATAGACTTTGAGGATTAGTATAAAAGAACTTCCTAGAATTTTGGTATTATAGAGATTTTGTGAGTTTTCCAAGCAATACATCCCTGTCTGGATACGAGCAGGTAGAGGTGGTTCTGGTACAGATGTACCTAGGGGTAAAACCCGAAAACACCGCTTTGAGATCTACTCGAACGGGAACTGGTGCACGACAATGGGCCTTGCTGCACTCTTGGTTACGACACTCCCGGGGGATATGCTTAGGATAATTCTCATTTTCTTTACAAACCACTATGAAGGGTTATGAGTATATACTTCCTCAAAGAAAACTTTTTTTATGATTATGGATTATATCCATAAATAGTTCAATTAGTGTTAAGTGTTTTACAAGTATGGAATTATGTATTTTGATTCATAAACTAATCTAGTTTATTCCATTGATTAGAAATGGCGCCTAGTGGAAGGAATGGAAACCGTATCAATGCACGCACTCTGTGTAGGGATTGCCCTCCTGCTCAAGATAATTATTGTGGAGCTGGAGATACAACTGGTGCTGATCACCTTATCACCATACTGGGACAACTCACTTAGGTTATGAATAATAACCTTACTCGTATTGAGCACCCTGATCCGCAACGTGGAGGATCAATGTTAGATCGT
This sequence comes from Viscum album, assembly GCA_963277665.1. Taxonomy (NCBI): domain Eukaryota; kingdom Viridiplantae; phylum Streptophyta; class Magnoliopsida; order Santalales; family Viscaceae; genus Viscum; species Viscum album. Next base: position 1,901,337,330 of record OY728145.1, read on the forward strand.
TTCATGAGGCAACAACCACCAACATTTAATGGGGGTACAAATCCATTAGTAGCTAAGCAATGGATAAACTCCTTAGAGAAAATATTCCACGCCTTGGGGAGTAGTGAACGGGAAAAGGTTATCATGGTAGTTTACCGCCTCACTGGAGATGCTGATCAATGGTGGTCATTGATTCAAAACACAAAGGAAGATTATGACGTATCGAATATGGAATGGAGTGAGTTCAAAGATATTTTCTTAGAAAAATACATTCCTCATGACCATCGAGCGGATATGGAAAAGGCAATTTCTGAGTCTGAGACAAAAGGAGGATGAGAATGTCGCAAAGTATGAGGCTAACTTTACAAGGTTAGCGAGGCATGCAGCAGATTATATACGTAACCCAAGAATTAAGATTGATCATTTCTTTGATGGGTTAAAACCATTTCTCTGTCGAGCTTTAGTATCACAATATTTCTCAACATACGAATATGTAGTCTCGTGTGCTATCAAGACAGAAAAGGAATTCTCTAAGTCTTATGACAACAGAGTAAAGCAAGAGAATAAGATAATGGTGGAACAAGAGACAGATAAAGGGAAAAAGGGAAAGAAGGATTTTCCATTATGCGATAATTGTGGGAAGAATCACCCTGGTACTTGCCTAAAAGGAATGAGAGTTTATTACAAATGTGGAGAAAAAGGTCACCAGGCTCGTGATTATAAGGGAAAGAAAGAGGCTATCAATGTTGAATGCTACAATTGTAAGGAAATGGGGCATTATGCAAATGAATGTCCTAAGCATTAGGGAAACTTACCTTAGAAAAGGCAAAGGGATCAAGGCCAATCTTATGTTGTGACTACAATTGAAGCAGAATAATTAATGTATTGGTGCTTTTGTACTCATGGATTATATTCTGGTTATTAGAATAATGTGATATATATATATATAAGGATTGTATTGCAGTACTTGTTGATTTCATTAAGGTTTTAATATGATTAAGGTAATCATATTTTTGTATGTGACAATAAGAGAAACTTTACCTTGTTTGAGGAATCTGATGATACAATTGATTTTGGAATTTAGAGACCTTTTAGAGAATGTCTAGACGGAGGTATTTTGGATAACTATAAAGGTTGGAATGGATTAAGTTGAACTTTGGATAGTATTGTTTAAGGTTAAAACATTTATGAAGATTATTTTTGGAATATTATAAAACTATAGTTTTAGGAAAAGGAAAACCTGCAGGGTGGGGAATAAACCATCGCGTCAGACAAAGCTTCCGGAATCGAACCCACAACCATAGTGCGACATGACTTTATTACCTACCACTAGCCTATAGGAAGTCCCTGGTTATTAGAAAATAGTTTTACTAATCTAAATGGTATGTGTTAATATTTGGAACCTTATACAATTAGGATAAATAGAATATTTTTGAGTTCTATTACCTTTTAGAGTGAAAGATGGGTTTGTGGTAAAAATTTATTAAAGAATGAAAGTCTACATGACAAGTATGTATATTCCCTTATGTTCTTAGTAAATCTCCTAAATAAATTCCTCAACTTTATAAAAGGTAACTTAAAACAAAAATGTTGTCGGTTAACTTTTCCAACTGGGGAATCAATGATCGTTTAACCAATCACAATTTTTTTATTTTCTTATAGTTAACTTTCTCCTAATCCTATTTTCTATAACTCTCTATAAGACCTTGATGGTTTGTTTCTCCTCCATATCCATATTTTCATAGAATCCTAGTATGGGCTATCTCGGGTGACCTTTGTACTTATCTTGCTTTATTTTAATGTTTTATTCTTATTAACCCTATTTCCGATGTGGGTTTTCCACAAAGGTATTTTCTATTTTCAACCTTTTATTTTCAAAGAAAAATTTAAAATTGCGAGGACGCAATTTATTGAAGGAGGGGAGAATGTAAGACCCCGAGCTTCCACGATACGCCTCTCTTTCAATAATGCAATAGCTTGCATTGTACGCAAGTTCGAGTTCTAAAACACCGCGACTAATCAAAGTATCCGTTATGAATAGTAATACCCACTTTTTAAAATTATTGAAATTTTATATGGACTTCATTTTTGTATTCGTAATATCGAAATTATCCTAAGTTGAATTTTTTGTAATTTTCTGAGAACTTCCATTTTTTTATGAATAGTGAAAAATACATAAAACAATTTTTTTGATAAAAATAATTTATAGTGATAAATTATACTATTGAGTGGTTCTAAAGTATAATTAGAATATATTTTTACCATTTTATCCAATGGTGTTCATTAGAATTAATTTCACTTTGAAATTGGACATAAACAATTGTCAATCTTTTGATATATATTGTTTCTTAAAAACACGCTATTTGTTGTGACAACGGGAATTAATTATGAAATTAAATAATTAAACTTATATGTTTGGAATTTTTTAAAATAGACATCATTTTTGAATTCGGAATATCAATTATAGCTTAGGGTGAAATTTTGGCATTGTTCTGAAAAACTTCAATTTTTGATGAATAGTGAAACCCCTAAGTGGTAGTTAAAAAACTGATTTTTCGTTTAAATGAATCATTACCACTTCTGTGATTTGATTTAAAAAAATATGACATACATGGTTGTAATTAGGATGTAAAATGTGGTTTAATGGTATTAAAATAATTTTTTGGTGAATAGTAATTTTTAAGTTTAATTAATCGCGATTAAAGGTGATTAGTGAAATTTAAGGTAAAAATGATATTATAAAAATATGAAATAACTTTGAAACTTGTCCTACCCCTATTGGATGCGTCATGGCCGACCAAAAATATCCATTTGTCAACTTGGGGACCCCATAGAGCCACTTTGGTTTGAAAATGACATAAATAACTTCTATTTAATGTTAAAATAAAAATGTCAGAAACATAAGTTGTTTTACTAAAACAATTTTTAAATGGGGTTATACAAGTCATATTTTTGACTATAAATATTAATTATAAATATAAAACGATTTACTACATCATTATATTTTTTTTATAATTTTTAGACATTAAATAAATTAAATTATTTATGAAACCATGATGATGCATCGATTACCTGATTAATTAACGATTTAAATAAAATGAAATGATAATGTAAAATACAAGGATTAAACTTGTCAAAAACCTATTGGATGAGTAGATTTAGAACCCTTATCACCTTAGCCTCTAATTATACAAGTTTGGGACCTTTAGAATCCTAAAAGCATTGTATAATAAAATAACATTTCATTACTTTCCAAAAGTGCCCCTCCTCTCCACTTATAAAAGGCCCCCACCACTCCCACCTTACTCACACTTTCAAAGCCTTTTTGCTCGGCCAACCTCTGCCCAAATACTCTCCCAACTTCCCTCGATTACTCCTAGAAGCCTCACTTTGGGAAGAATTCTTCCCAAGGAATCCTTTGGCTCAAATCAAAAAGAGTTACCCGATTTTAAGGTAATGTCTTCTCTAATGTTGTTTTGTTTTATTTTGATTATCCAACCATTTAAACTCTTTTTATTCCTTTATTTTGTAACAACAAAAGTATATAAAATATACTAGGATGTTTTTATGATAAGTATTTGGTTTACACTTACACACACCTTCGTCTAATGGTTAAAGAACATACCGTTTCTGTGGGTGGCGAAATACTGCCTCACGAAACGATGATTGTTCAAATTCTTTTAACACCTCTAATGGTGGCCATTTTGATGACACTATTTTCATATATGATATATATATTTTGTTTATGTTTTCCTTATTCTTCTTTATTTCTCATTTATGGCATACTTTATGATTTCCATTATGGGTAAACGCGATAATTTCATTTTAGGAAGTGCGGACTACCGCCCCCTCAAAGTGATTTGAATCGTTAATGCCATATGTGGGATGTATAAAGGATAGAGTAAATGATATTGTATATGATATTATACTGGAATTATAATACACCTTTATACTATTATTATTTCATTCCATTAAATACGAAATAGAAATGAAAGTAGCGTTCATGCGTACGTACGGCTTACCGTCTCCATGAACGGTGCATTTCATTTCTTACCTCTAAATGTTATGTAATATTATAAATTAATATAATGGATATATATGAGATATATGATATATATATCATGAATATAATTCTGGATATAATGGATATTTCACCACATGAACAACTTGTAATTATAAGAAGTCTATTTTTGACTCAAGTACCAAAGATTGACAAAACGACCGTTATTAACTTAAATAATTACATAATGTTCATAACATGGTTATAAGTGATATTAAATGAATAAGAAAATTGAAAATGTTCTTAAGAAACTATAAATTAACTCTAGTTTATTATTCAGGAGGTTAAAGAATGGTCAAGTCAAGACAGGACGCAAGGTAAGGGAACTTCTTAACCCAATTTCCATTCTTTGGGTTAATCTCCTAATTTCAAATTATGTCATGATATTATTATGTCCTATCTTGTATTTGTACTTTATTTATGTGTACTTATAGTGAATACACATAATAGATCGATTTTATTCAAAAAAATTATCTTTGTAAGGGTCTTCGTCTCAATCTCCTTTCATTGAGGCATATTTTGTTTTATACACAACTTTATTTTATACGGTGTATAAACCCCTTTGACTTTGACTTTTATTCAAAAAGGAATCTTTTTTACAAAGAATTTTACTAAACGACAAAAGGAATGTTTTTGTCTTACGTATGCGGCGACAACGACTTCTCCACCGCCGTGACCATTATTTGTATTTCGGCTTCCTCTACAAGCCATAACCTTTTTTTAATGAAAAATAAATACAAAGTTTTAACTTTCTTTTATTTTGGTATTGAAAATGGTTTTGAAAGTGTTTTTATTATATCAATGTGTTGTATTGATATCTTGTGATTGAAATGTGGAAATGTTATATTTCCTTTATGCATGTTTTATGTGATACAATTATGTTATGGTTTATGATATGTTTAAACCTATTCATATGAGGAATGCATTGGACTTAATAAGTGACGGGTGGAGCCCGCTATAGCTCCTAGATGAATCGGTAGGTCTCATGAGACAAACTAGTGTCTTGGCCCGAGTCCTTGACAAAATCTTATTTGTGGTCTTGGCACGAGGCCTTGGCTACGTGGTTATGATAGTCTGACATTATGCATTCCATCATTATGAAAGTGGTTATTGATATTGCATGTGATTATTCGACCAGTATAATATCCATGTGAATAAGTAAATGGCATTATTTCATTTTACCTTTTCCAAATTATATTGAAGTTCAAGTTTAAAAGGCTTTTGTTTTAGTTATACGTTGCCTTAAATGTTAATGTTTATTTATGAAAGCTTCCGCAATATTGTTATCCTTACTGAGCATCTGAGCTCACCCCTTTCAATGTTTTAATATTTTCCAGGATGTGAAGAAGTAATTTATGAATGACCTGCAGGGATAGTCATAAGAGGATATGAGTGTGGAATATGGAGACTTTGTTATTGTAGATTTTCACTTTATGATGTAATGTAACATTTATAAATGTATCTAGTGTTTCCAAGGCTACTAAACTAATCGGTCTTTCGAGACTTGATCTTTTGTGATCATGCCAATGTTATTCAATAATGCACCGACTCTGGGCAACTGGGGTCGGGGCGGTACAGAAATGCTGAGACATGATAGGATGGACATCTAATAACTTCTAGAACATGGAAAGATTTCTTGTCAAAAAAATAACATAGGTTGAATCCAAGACAGAGAATAATTTTAGAGGGATGATTTGTGGGATATTAGAAAAGGATAATATACTTTAATGAATTTCAGTACGATGGATCATATGTGATAAATTATGAAATAATGGAGTAATGTTATGGATTTTTTGGAAGGAGTGGACATGCGATTTTACTTGATAAATTTAACTAGAACTTTTTTCTACATGTCATACATCATGTGGAAATAGGTTTATTAGCAGACATACAAATTCAAATCTATATATACTTTAATTTTGTGGGATTATAGCCATTAAATCTAATGTTCATCGATATATATAGTTTTTTTAGAGGGTGTATAGTGACAAGTACTGATGGTTGTGGCTATAACTGCGAATTAGAGAATCCTATATCCACAGGAATAAAAGAACATGGATATAGGTGTTAAATATTTATAGTCCCATATATTATAATGGTTAAATTTAATATATAGTTATAGAAATTTTATCATGTTTCTTTGGGTAGAATTAATACAATTCACTTTGGATCTTGCTTCTATAGGTGGAACTCTAGACACTATAATCAATATATGTTATGTAAAGACCCCTCAAAATCCAAAGGTTTTCTCACAGCCTATCATCATAATAATATATAGAACATAGAATAATTGAGATTTTAATTGAATTCAAAACACACCAATGAGAAGGATAATATACTTTATATAGTTTAACTTAATTCAATGATTGAGGTTGAGCCTTAGTCTACAACATTTGGTAGCCTCCATACAATACCCGTAATGTAATCCTATTTGTTTATTATGATTATTAAACAATTAAAAAACCAAAATATAATATTAAATCCATAATTGAATCATCACTATTTTTTTTAACCAAATTTAATTGAAATCATAAAAACCCGCACACACTTGATATATTATATTATAGGTTATTTCGTACATCGCACAATACAACATAAGCATTCATATTCCATTCATGACATATCCATATCATTTCCTATGATATGCATTATAAGAATATTATGATTTATAATATGGATAAATCATAAAATAAAATTCATATAAATTTATTGTAAAAACTAAAATGAAAGTTCCTTGTGAATATGGAATGATATGGAGATATAGTCATTGTTGTTAATGATAGGTTTAATATATTCATTTTTTGAACGTTGGAAATGGATTTAAACCCAAATATAGTATGATCCATATTTATGAAATTAATCTAATAAATCTATTGTAAAATAGAGTTGAACAAAGTTCATTGCACTCATGTATAATTAAACCTATCTTCCTTGATCTTGATAGAATGCTTGAGGAAGATTAAGAGAAGTATTTGATCAAATCCTTCTACCTCAGAGGGAGGAACACCATATGTTGGATCCCGATCTCGATTGAACTAATATTGTACACCCGAAGGAGAGTTGAAACCTTGATTGAGGAATATTAGGAGATGTTTGAGGGGGTAACACCAGATTTTGGATCCCTATCTTCCTTCACCTTGATAGAATACTTGAGGAAAACCAGGAGATGTTGGTATCACATTATATTTTCCAAACATATTTCATGTAACACCCAAAGATTTTAAAAATAATATGTTTGGGTTTTATAGAATATTTTATATAAAAAAAGTTTATATAATAATTTAATACCCTGAGACTTTATGATATATTTATTTTTAAATTAATTCGATCTATTCAATAGCTTACAAAACCCGTAACATAGAGTCTAAATGAATCATAATATAGTACACTTTTATAACCCAACCATTAAATTGTAATTATGGAACATTACTAACTAAATTGTGAAAACTATTGTTATTTATTGATTATAAATAAAATAATAGTCATTTGAAGGGAAAAAATAAATGTTTTCCAAAAAAATAGTATTTTTCTAAAAGACAGTTTAGTTTCAATTTTCATACATAATTTAACATTTATTTTTTCCACTTTTAGAAAATATATTTGATAACATGAAATTCATTTTTTAAATAAACATATCAAAAATATGTTAGTTTTATTTTTTTTATGTTTCTGAAATGTTTTATTTTTTTATGAATAGTGAAAAATAATGATTTTTATTGAAAACAACCTTTTCATTTAAATAATTTACAAAGAAAAGTTATATTTTAAATTATTTTTAATGTAAAATTAGTTAAATTATATTACAAGTTAACAAATTTATGTCATTATAATCACTTTAATACTTAATTTCAATATTAAAACCTTCAATACTTATAAGAAATTTCTATCCAGAAACCAACTTTTTCTTCATGTCTGTGGGTATAATATTAAATTAGATTATAAAAATTAAAAAAAAAATAATTTTAAAAAATTGGTTTCACTTTTTTAATTAAAATAATATATATAATATAATCAGTTTAGATTAATTTTTTTACCATATTTAATAGTAAAATCAGTAAAAATTAATTACCACAGTTAAGATAAAAATGGGTTTCCTAGGGGTTAAACAAAGATGATAAGGGTTAAAATGTAAGATCCTGGTTTTTTTGAGGTATTTCTTTGTTTAAATTTTGGTTTGAATCATTTATAATTTGTTAATTAAATGTTCACTGGGTTTATGAAGAATCTTAGGGGGTTCTGGGGGTTTGGGGCACGAAAGGAAGGAGAACCAGGCCAACCTGTGCAAGTCGTAAGGATGATGTATGGTTTAGTAAACCACGTGACCTTCTTAGGAAAACCATGATACCTTGGACAATAGATTTATTCATGTTTTAAGCATGGTTAGTCAAATCATGTGGATCTCCCCATTTAACCATGTGACCCAACTCCCCTTAGACAGTGGGTTGCACACGGTTTGGAAACCCGTAAGGGTAAACCATGCAACCCATTAAAATTTTGAAAAATAAAAGTTTCTTTATTCTATGTTTTTTATTTTCTAACCTATTTTTCTTTCTATTCTTCCCCTCTCAACCCTATAGATGAATCTATAACCTTATGTGCTTATAATGACTGATCTCCCTTATTTCTAGACCATTTAGAATCGTTGGATGCAAATCGAATCTCCCGGAAAGTCGAATCTCCCAATTGAATTTTTTTCAGATTAGGGTTTGTATCTTGGGTTATCCTCTTTTGCATCCCAAAAAACCTAGTTTTCTATTTTATTTTGCCTTGAATATTTAATTTTTTCTTGAATCTGGATCTATGGCCGTGATTAGAAGTGTGTTTATCGTCAGATTCAAGGTAGGTGGTCTACAAGTTATATCCCATAGTTGTTGACTTGATTTATGCATGTTTGGTTACATTCTAGGGTTTTTATCTTATTATGTTCTTGAATCATTTAGTTTTATTTTGGAATAATGGATATCGAAATGAAATTTTGAAAACCTTATGATTCATGGGGGATGTATGTAGGATTAGTTGACCAATTTACGGCCACCCATGGGGTGTGAAGAAATTCAAAATCCTAGAAATTATTAAGGTTAAGTATAGAGTTATCATATGATAACATAAAGACCATGATGAATATGTTAAATTTAGTTGAAATAGGAGTCCTTATATATTTCTCTAGTCTAGGATAATGGAATAAGGGGCTGTTTCACTACTACAGAAATGGGAAAGGGAATTATTACCCTTTTATCAGTGATAACAAAAAGCATTGATAAAGGGGGTCTTTATCAGTGCTGAAAAAAGCGCTGATAAAGGGGGGACTTTATCAGTGCTAAAAAAAGTACTGTTAAACGTGACCCTTTATCAGCGCTTTTTTTAGCACTGATAAAGGCCCCCCTTTATCATCATTTTTTTAGCACTGATAAAGTTGGGATTTATCAGTGCCTTTTACTACCGCTGATAAATTTTATATTTCAAAAGAAATAATGAAAAATAAAATATTATTATATAAGTATATTTATATTGATATAAATATAATATATATTTTTTAAAGATCTTTTAGATAAGTATAAATAGAATATTACATTTAATGTATAATAAATTTAGTAAAAATTGCTTTAAAATATTTTAAAAAATATTATTAATTAATAAAATGCTAATTATTATTGATTAAAAATAATTTAATAAAAATTTGAAGACACAAAAAATCAAAAAAATTAATAAAAGATCTAAAATAAGTTGAAAATGTAACTCAAACTTCAAACGACCATAACTCTTGATCCGGGTGTCTGTTTGAGCTCTACATCATATCAAATCGAAACATGCGATGAGCTCTACGCGCTAGTGATTGAAGCAAAGATTTTGTCACATTTTTCAAGGTCAAAAAGGTCCATAAGGCTTCCAAAACTGAGTTTTTAGTCAGGATACCCTGATTGTTTAACATTCAAACAAGTATAACTTCTAATCTGGATGTCCGTTAGGACTGTACCACATCTCATATCGAATATTGTTTCATTTTCTTTGATTTTATTGGTTGTGGTGTTGAAACGGGCTTATGGATTATAAGTTATGGTCATTTTAACATTCTATGTCTTTTAAAATACACAAATATATGTATTTATTTGTAAATATATATTTTTCTATGTGTGTGTACGTCAATGTGTGTGTGTGTGTGTTGTATATATGTTTGTATGTATGTATGTATTTATTTATTTATAAACAGACATAAAAAACATATTTCATAAATGTATTTAAAACAAATATTATAAGTATATATTAACATACAAATAAATATACAGATAACAAATTATAACTACAGATATATATATAAATAAATATGAATATATATAAATATACATAAATATACGAATGAATATATATATATACTAATATATGTATAAATATATTTATATTAATATGAATCTATATTAATATACGAATAAATATAACAATATATATATATATATATAAATAAATAGATATATAATTAAATAGATAAAAAACGAAATGGATTAGTGATAAAGGTGTAGTCGTGAAAGGGGGGAGGTCGCGGGTTTCAGTTCAGGTCGAAGCAAAGAGGTGCGTGCATGTGGGGATGCATGGGAATGGCAGCGCATGGGAGAGTGTGAGGGGGGGGGGTGTGGGGGGGTCCGCCAGCCCTATTAAAGGGGTGTTCAAGAGCTGTTAAAAGATCCCCTGTATTATATAATTCTTTTTTTGACTTTTATCAGTGCTTTTTTAGCACGGATAAAAGTGGACTTTATTAGAACTTTTCGGAGCACTTATAAAAGGGACCCCCCTATATCTCCACCTTGATTAATAGCACTTTTTTTTAGCATTGTTAATCGACTTTTCTAGTACTGATAAAGACCATATTTTTAGTAGTTTTTGGACAATTTTTAATGGGTTAGTGTGATATGAATTGTAAAAGGGTAATTGGTGGATGGTTTAAAGATTATAAATGATAAATGTGTTAATTAGTTAATTGAGATTTTGTTAAATGGCCTTTGAATTATGTGAGGAATTACATAGAGGGTTAGTTCATATAAAATGGTGAACTTGTTAAATTGGTAACGACTCTGGAATTAAGGAATGGCTCAATTGGGATTTCATAAGAGAATTAATGAATATGTAAATGGGTTAAGATATGGGAATGGATGAAAATGGTAAATGGGTTAATGTATGGGAATTATTTAATATGTTTAGTGAGTTAGGCATAAGAAATGGGAATGGGTTACGTGTGTTATTCAATGTAACGACAATTGTGTTAATGGGTTATGGAATGGTATAGATTTCTATTTTTATTGTTAAGGTTTGTGATTTTGATGTGTTTTGTTTTTGGGTATGGTTGTGATGTGGTATATGTGTAGGGATTGTATAAATAATCATATGCACATGGCTTGTTAGTGTGGGGGTATTGAGATGAGGTTCTACGCCCATAGGTCAAGTTAGACAAAGGCTCTAAACTCTACCAAAAAATGCCCGAGTTAGGGAAGGGGATATAGGATCTATTCTCCTAGTTGTTGAATTCCACCTATAATGAGGCTTCAAGGTGAGGATAATGTGTCAATGTGATGTGTTTATCCTTAGTGTGAGAGGTACTTGACCTATTACCTTATAAATAGTGATTTATTTGCATAGACCCATGTGTAAATGATGTATATGTCTAACCTGTGGAACATGTGATAAAAATGGATTAAGTAATAAAGATGGTATAAATGATGAAAATAGTAAAAATGATAGTAATGGTTAACGTAGATATTATTAACTAATGTCATATGATTTGTCCTTGTTTTCTTGTCATTTATTTATTTCTTTTGTTGTACTATCTGTTTAGAATGGATATTTTTTAGACACCATTGGTGAAGACCAACTAAGTTGTACTCATACCATGCTTAGACTGCTGTTTAGTACCCAAGCATCATTGTTTCAAGTCAAGATAAGGGCAAAGGCCTTATTCCAGGGAGTTGAGTTGGGCTTGGGACATGCATGATTTAGTATCCAGACTTAGATTTAGGAGTCGTTTTGGACTTCCGTTGTTGACTTTAATTTGGGTTTTCTTCACATTGGAACTGCTTATCATGACATGACATATTTTTACTATTGGCTATGGTTTGTGTCCAATTTTGGGAGATGTTAGTCTATGCATGATCTTTGGTTATTATATATTTCTTCTTCTAATTTAGTTGTTATATGCTATGTATTACTTTGGTAAAGAGGGTATACTCTCCCCATGTAACTTTTTAGACCCTGACCACTGGTCAAAAACATCTAGAGTATAGGGAGGCCCACTTGAGGTCACGTGAAAACATGGATCAAGGCACATGTTTAGTGTTCTTCAAGTCAAGGATGTTAGAAAGTGGCATCATAGGATTTCATTTCTGTAGTCTTGTTACATGGGATAGTAGATAGGATGCTAGGATGTGATGGGATTTGGTAACGAGTTGGTGCTCCGGAGTAGCTGACTCATGTGTGATGGAAAACCCAAGTCACGCATGGTGGGGATTGTTGTTCTTTTTATGTGATGTTACAGTTTAATGATATTTCAACATTTAGTGATACACATGTCGTGTGATGTGACTATTTTATGATATTTTTCTTGTGGTCAAAATGGAATGAGGTAGTGTATTCACACCTCATTTTAGGAACTTAACGATATAGGTGACATATATCATTATAGGAACAAACGAGATGAGTATGTGAGGAATAGAGAGTATAATGAATTTCACTTCATTAGGAATTTAATGAAAATGGTGTCAAATAACTATGATAAAAATGGTTAAATAAAAATCAAAGTTAAATAATGATTAAATAGTTGTGTTTAATGAAAAGTGTAAATGAGTCAAAATGATGATTGTATCAAGTTGTTAAATGGGAATTTTTTCTAAGAGAATAGATTCATGTTTTAAAAGAGAAAATGGTTTAAATAGGTGTTTGGAAGAAGACTTGTGATTAAGTAATTTTGTTTTCCCCATGTTGATCATGATCCGAATTAATGATAGCAGAGGGTAGTGTTCTATGTGTGATGATGACCATTAGGATAGTGTATGCTGAGTAGGTTATTTTAGGTTGATAGTGTAAGATATTTTCCATCTTTGGTTTAATAATTTCGATCATTATTTGAAGTTTCTGTTGAAGAGACTATTTTAAATTATGGTATTGAATAATTTTGGGACTTTTGAAACTTTGGGTGAATAAGGGAGTTTGAAATGTGAATCCATGAGTCCCAAAATGTCAAATTAAATTATAAAAGGTTGTATAATGATGGAAATTTTGGGAGAAAATGGTAGTGGGAATAATTTGTGTTGTCATTTTGACCCTTATATGGGTGGTCTGAGGTAGTGAGAGTTCCTTAGTTTTAGACCCTGGATTTGGGTTGTGAGGCCTTTCTGGTTATGATGTAGCATAGTATATGTGCTTAGGGATCCCTTTGTAGAGCTGTGGCCTTTGGGTTGTGATTAGTTGTTCGGAAATGCGAGTATAGAAAATCTCATGGGTCAGGATCGTACCGAGTGAATGATCAACCTTAAGGAAGGTTCCTAGGTTTTAGTGAACTTGTGAGTAGGGACCTTGTGAGTGTGTTTCAGATCCCAGATAGGATGTTTGGCTTGTAGTGCTGATGTATGTTTGTGATTTACTTTAGTGTGTAACCAAGAGTAAATGGTCACTTAGTGTTCCAAGCATAGTGCGTATTAGAATGGGGGATGAGAGTTCTATTTATCAACTTTGATTTGTTTGTAACTTGAAGTTTATGGTTTGGAGAGTGAAACAAAGGATATTTCTTGCCGTGACTCCATTTTTGGGGGTTGGAATCATTTGGAATTTAAGGTGACCTATTAGAGAGATCATATTGGGTTTCTAGTGATTTTGGGAGTGTATCGCATAGGTAGATGCTTTGGAATTGATAGTGGGACATAGAGAGTGTTTCTTAATGTAGGTTTGGCCTAGAGAGCTATGTGGTAAGGTTGATGGTTTAGTGTCATGACTCTATTTGTGGTAACGTATTGAAAGTTTCAGTAAAATAAAAGGTGACCTCATTTAAGGCCAGGCAATTATGCAGGTGCCTTGGAATATGAAGCTTGGGAGATTCTTTAGAAGTTGAATCGATGCATATGGGTACCATCAAGTTTACGTAAATGGTATATTTGTGCCATGGGTATTTCATAAGGGAACCTCAATGATTTTAGTAGGTTTAAAGCTTAGTTTTTAAGGGTTATATCATGAGGATGTCTGAATCATCTGTTTGGATGATGCCTAATGGAGGCCTTAATTTTGATTTAAGAGGAAATATACAAGGGCTAATGAATCAAGTTTAGATTATTTTTTGGCGGTAACTCCTTAGGAGAGGGTGTTCACATGGTTGAAATTGTTTGTAGAATGGTTTTTATGGTTGGATGATATGTTTAGGATACCTTTGGGTTTATGGACTAAGAGGCATGATTAGGTGAATAAGTAGGGTTTGGGATAGGCTCTAGTGATGTATGGATATGTTAAAGAGTGTTGGGTTTGATTAGAGTGGTGGAAGGTTGTGTTAGTTTATTAACTATCAGGTGTAATTTGAAAGAAATCAAGTGATGTAGTAGAAGTAATTACAAAGGAATCATTAGTTCATGGCTATAGGAGAATGGTTGTGGAGCAGTGGTGAGTCTTAGAAGACAATATTTCCTGAGTAGTGGTGGTTAAGTGTTGATGAGTGGTGTGTGGAAATAAATCCTAAAATACTTGGTAGGAAATGGTGTCCCATAATGTTAGGTGAAATTTATTATAGATAATATGGTGGGGGTGTTATTCGATAAAATCTTAGCATACCTTCAATTAGTGATGACCATGCCTAACATCTTGAAATCATCTTGGGTATGTTGAGAAACCTTTGGATTTATGCCATGTGACTTGAATATGTTTAGATTGAATTAAGTAAATCATGGAGTTTATGATCTTGTGTAGGTATATGTTGAGATTTATGGTGGTATATACACCATTAATAGTTTACTATGAGATCCCCAGAATGGAACAAATGTTGACGAATTCTGTAAGTGTCATTCTTGGAACCTGGTAATGAGTA
The DNA here is from genome assembly GCA_963277665.1 of Viscum album. Taxonomy (NCBI): domain Eukaryota; kingdom Viridiplantae; phylum Streptophyta; class Magnoliopsida; order Santalales; family Viscaceae; genus Viscum; species Viscum album. Next base: position 1,901,352,416 of record OY728145.1, read on the forward strand.
TTGGGTGATATTTATTTCCCTATTTTGGGAAGAGCTAGATAAACATGTCTATGTTTTGAGGTTTATATTTTGATAGAGTGTGATATTTGGTGATTAGAATTCCTCACAGAAAGTGATGGTAACAACACTCCTAAGGTGGGGAGTGATAAGTCAGTCCTAGATGTGGGGAGGAGAACATTGAGTTGATGTAGTGCCACCAGGATGCTAATGAGAAACCTGTGAGGTGTATAGTGGGTTCCTCTGAAGAGTTTTATGTGGGAATTGATTGTGGTGGATAATTGATCCAAGTAGTGTATTTGTGATTAAGCTAGTTCCAAATGAAAATTCAAGATGTTTGCATTAAAGGAATTAAAGGAGTGGTAAGATAAAACAACAGTTTGTGGAAGGAGAGGTCAGTCTCTATAACTCCAAAAAAATCAGAAGTAGACTGAGTTAAGTGTATTTTGGTAGTATTGGAATGTCTTAAAGCTTGAAGACACATTGGACATGTGATTTAGTTTCATTACAATGGTGTAGCTAATAATTCAAGGATGATTCATATGTGGAAAGCTCGACTCATCTAGAAGTGTGGAGGGGGGGAATAGATGTAGAGAGTTGTAAATAAACATAAGTGGATATTTTAGGGTAAGAGGTACATTTAAAATTTCAAAATAGGTCTGGGTGAGAACCTTTCCTTTTTTAGTTAGTGTATGAATGGTTGGAGTGCTTCTGTTAGGAATATTTATGGGGGTAGTGGATCCTGATGATGGTTTCAGGGTACTGACGTCGTGATGGTGGAAATTCTACTAGAAGCCAGGGAATGACTTCAGTAGCTATGTTGGAAGACATCCATAGGATTCAAGTCAATAAACACCTTCGAGATGTGAAAATGGGTATCATACCATTAGTGGAAGGTGGTTGTTTGGGAACAATCCATCTCGGATGGTCCAACATAATGTAGTAATTGGAATGGGTGTGGTAAGTGTGACTACCTTCAGTTTGATGTTTAGAGTGGAAAGTGCCTTTTGGAAATGAATTCATACTTGAATGAAAAAATGTTTCAATTTTGTACTCGAATGGATGATGTAGTAATGTACCCCCAGGTAGTTTCAATGATGAGGATGGATTCTAATATAGTGTGAAGTATTTTTGAATGTTTGGACATGGTGAGTTGGGAACAGGACAAGTATGTTGTGGAGTTGAGTTGTAGTTATGGTGGTCCTTTTCTATAGTGGGGGTTCCAATCACTGGAAAATTTTAGAGGGAGTCATAATGGAGAAGTGGTTGACTGATAAAGTAGTTGAAGTTTTTGGTTATAGGGACTCAAGTTATCACTATTTGAGTTAGTTGGCCTTGATGGTAAGCGTTTTCATGAGGTTTAATTGGTTGGGTGTTCTGAAAGTTTCAGCTGTATCTTGGATGTACAATTATGGAATGGGATTGTCAAGACATGTGTGGTGGATTTACATATTCCAGGAAATGTGGTTGGAAATACCATGTGTTTTATTTCAAGTGATATCAAGTTTTGGTCACCATTAGATTTTTGGAAGTAGAGTAAAATGGCGCCAAGTGATTTTGGTCATGAGTTGCGAAGAGGATTGGACTGGTGGGGTGCCGATTGAATTTTCCACGATGTTATGCTACTGTGTGTGATATTTTTTTTTGTGAATTGGGCACTATTTCCTAGGACTCCCGATGGAGTTATAGTGGTTGGTGTATGGTTGAAGTTGATTTGTCCTTGGGGATCTTTCGGTTTGTATTATGAATCGTAGTGAGAAAGTATTTTGGGGGAAAGACTATGCTATTGGATCGCATTTTGTTATAACATGGTAATGTTGAGGAAGAAATGTGTGAGATAGATTCAGTTGTGAGGGATCTGTGGCCTAATATTTTTACGTTGGATTCTTAGTGATTCTCATAAAGATGGGATTATGGACGAGTTATTGTAAGATGGGGAGGTTGTAAGATACCAATTTTCATGGAGGTTAGTTCTTGTTTATATATTGGTTTGAATCCTTTAGTATTTCTTTAATAAAATGTTCACTAGGTGTATGAGTAAGCTTCGGGGTATTCTAGGGGTTTGGGGCATGAAAGGAAGGATAATCCGGCCAACCTATGAAAGTATCACTTTTGGAAAATAGTTATGTAAACCATGCGACCTTCCTAGGAAAGCCATGAAACCATGGAAAATGATTTAACAAATGGTCGAAAAATGGTTAGTTAAACCATGCGGAGCTCCCCAAGTAACCATGTGACCCAACTCCTCTTAGATAATGGATTTAACATAGTTTGAAAAACTGTGCGGGTAAACCATACAACCCATTAAAAGTTGAAAAAATTATAGTTTTTCTATTCTAAATTTTTTAATTTCTACTTGATTTTTCTACCATTTTCACCTTTCAACCCTTGTAACAAACCAAGAACCTAGAAGTCCCCTAATGATTAATCTCCCTCATTTCTAGGACATTTGGAGGGCTGTTGGTTGTAGATCTAATATCTTGTTATGTTTAATCTCCCTCTTGTTTCTTTTGTTTCAATTAGGGATTGTATCTTGGGTTATCTTCCTCCAAATCCCAAAAACCATATTTTTTTGTTGGATCTTAGGTTAAATATTTAAGGTTTTTTTGAATCCATATACATGTCCCTGATTTAGAGTGCATTAATCATTATATTTGAGGTAAGCAATCTACAAGTTATATCCCATAGTCATTGAGTTGATTTGTGCATGTTTAGTTGCATTACTGGTTTTTATCTTATTGTGTTATTGATTCCTTTATTGATATTTGGTATAATGGTTGTCTAAATTGTAAGTTTAACCCATCATGATCACTATGATTTTCATGGAGGAGGATTTGACCAATTTAGGGCCACCCATGGGGTGTGCCTATATTCCCGAACTTAGACATTGGTATGTTTATATTTAGAGTTATCATGTGACAAAATAGATCCCATGATGAGAATGTTGATAAGTTAAATTGAGTTGAAGGATGAGTATTTATAAATGTTAATAGACTTGGATAATGGTAACATGGGTCATTTGGATAATTTTTAATGGGTTACTAGGATATGAAATGAAAAATTGTGATTGGTGGATGATCTAAGGCTTATAAATGATAAATACGTTAATTTGGTTAATTGAGATTGTGCTAAATGGCCTATGAATTATGTTTGGAATTTATAAGAGGGTTAGTCCATATAAAATGGTGAACTTTTTAAATGGGTAACAGCTTGGGAATTGAGGAATGTGTTAAATGCGATTTCATAATGGAATTAATGAATATGTTAGATGAGATAACATATGATAATTGATGAAAATGGTAAATGGGTTAATGTATGGAAATTATTTAATATTCTTAGAGAGTTATAAATAAGAAAGGGAAATGTGTTTCTTGTGTTATTTAATGTAATAGTAATTGTGTGAATAGGTTGTGGCATGTTATAGATTCCAATGTTTATTGTTATGGTTTGTGATTATTATGTTTTTAGTTTTGGGTATGGTTGTGATATGGTATTTATGTGGTTATTGGATAAATAATAATGTGAACATGGATTGGTAGTGGGGGATATTAACATGAGGTTCTACACCCTAGTGTTGAGTTAGACAGAGGCTCCAAACCCCACCCCAAAATTCATTGGTTATGGAAGGGGATGAATGATCTCTTCCCATAATGGTTACATTCCACCCTGAATGAGGCTTTAAGGTGAAGATAATGTGTTGATGTGATGTTTCTGTCCCCAGTGAGATATGGACTTGAATTGTTCCATTATGCATAGTGACTGATTTCTGGAGGTCCATGTGTAAATGATGTATATTCCAAACCATTGGAACTTGTGATAATAATGTATTAATTAATAAACATGGAACCAATGATGAAAATGGTAAAAATTATAGTAATGGTTAAATTAGAAGTTATTAACTAATGGAATATGAGTTTTACATGTTTTATTTTCATTTAATTATTTCTTAAATTCATTATCTATTTATACTAGATATTATTTAGACACTGTTGTTAGTGGCCTACTGAGTTGTACTAACACCCAACTCAGGCCTCCATTGGGTACCTAAGTAGATCTCATGGTTATAGGCCAAGAGAAGGGAAAAGTCCCTATTCTAGGGAGTTGAGTTGGGCTTGGGAAATACATTATTGAGGATATGAACTTGGAATCAATAACCATTTGGGTGTTACACCATTTTCTATACTTTTGTTTTTTTCACTTTTGGCATTTCTTAACATAGAATGAAATACTTTACTATTCATTATGGTTTGTACCCTATTTTAGGAGATATTAGTCTATGAATGATATTTTGTTATTATATAATATTTCCACTAATTTAGTTGATATTTTTTTTGGATTACTCTTGTAAAGATGGTGTAGTCTCCCCACATGACTTATTAGACCCTATTCACTATTTTGAAACCTTTAGTATATGGGGAGGCGTGCTTGAGGTCCTATGACAACCCATCATAAGGCACTGATTTAGTGGTCTTTGGGTTGGGGATGTTATATAAAATGACAAAAAACTTGTAAAAAACCCATTTTATGGTCATATTTTGACCATACCACCTAAAAGTTCGATAATAACCCATTTTGGATTCTTTTTCCCTGAGAAAAAATGTTTATCACTTTATCTTTTCAAAAATTCCATGTGTGTCCTCTCCCCCCACTTATAAATGGCTACTCCATCCTTTCACATATTGATTACTCTCAAGCCCATTGGATAGAACAAAAACATAAAAAATATCTCCCAAAAATCCTTATACACATTATTTATCTTCTTGTATTCTCAAAAGACCGACCCTAAGGTCCTTAAGTGGATATCCAATGGAGGTTTCTATAAGAGAAGGTAATTGTCTTAATAAAGATCTTTTAATTTCTTTTTTTATACATTCAATTATGTATTAAAAAATAGTATAATAACACTAGTATATCCTATACAATGATATTTTGTTATCTTTATAGAATAATATTTATCCAACTCGTCCATCAAATGAGAAACAAATGGTTTGATTATGTGTACGGTGGACTACAACCTCACGAACCAATGTTACTCATTTTCCATAAACATATATCATGATTTTATATAATTATAGATTTAATATCTATATATAATATTTATTATATAATTATATTTTTTAAATTATAATACAAAATATACCATCTTACCATAATCTCTCTTTAAAATAATGCAACGTTGCTCATGTGTATGGTGAACTACCTCATCACGAAATGATGTGATTAATTTTCCACTTATGATTTCTATGGATGGTAATAAAGATAAATTTAATTAATATGTATGATATATAAGACACTATATGTATTATATGAAATTAATATATCACCCACTTCCTTACTATTTCACTCATTACTGGAATAATATCGCCGCTCTTGCGTACGTACGACCTACCATCTGCACGAAGCGATGTGATTCATTTTCTCTATATAACCTTCAATAATTGTTATAAAAATGTATATAATGAGTCAATATAATATTTATAACATTAATATAATTCTTGATATTATTTAACTATATAATATGTGAAAGAACTAAGGCTTTAATGACAAAACAAGCATGAGAAAACAATATAATTAACACCCAAAATAATGAAAGTAATAAAATATTATTAATAAATGGGTGATAAAATGCTATAAGTGGATAATATATAATACTGAAATAATAAATATGGTTTTTTTATAAATTCATAACATGATTAAAAGCATTATATTGGAGGTTAAATCTTGTTTAAAAAAGTAAGCACAATGTAAGGGTCTTTGTCTCAATTTCCCTTCACTAAGAAATATGTCTAATTTTATGCACCTAATTTCATGAATATGGTGTATATAATAATATTTTTTCTTATAATATCATGAATAATTATTAAATCAAGGTATTTTAAGTTTTAATTTTTATTATTTAATCTAATTGGATTTGTATTGAAAATTATCAAGTTGTAAATATTTTCATAACTCAATTTCATTTCATTTGTCTATATTACTTCTTCATAATCATTTATATTATTATATTATTGGTGTAATGAATTTTGACTATATTATATTTTATATCCACTTGTTTTATATGGATTTTAATTTTATTCACATGATAAATTCATGGATTAATTATCAATTCAATCTTATAATCATTGTAAGAGATTTCACCTCAATTTCTATTTCACTGAGAAATGTTTGTTAATATGAACTTATTCACTTTTATGTGGAATATACAATAAATTATTGATTCATTTAACAAGAATAAAAATATATTCACTATGGATATTTTTTTCACGTTTATTATTCAATGTGTTATAATTTAAATTCTACCAAATAGGTAAACAATTATTGTACAATCTCACTTTCTTTTGCGATTGTTTAATTTGTATTGAAACAATCAATTTATAGTGATCATTTTTCATTATAAACTACTTTTATATTAAATGTAAATATTCCTGTAAGATGGATATTATCATTTCATAAACCATATTATTTTTATATATGGTGTTTACTTTTTAAATTACCTGATTTAATATGGAAATATTGATAAGTTTGTATCCTTTATTCAATACAGATATTTGATGATAAGGGATATTGTTCCCAAATTAAATAGATAATTTTTATATGTTAGGAATTATTTGAACATGCAGTTATGGGTGGGTCCCAGATCTATATATATATATCCCCATGATGCATTGGTAGTATCATGAGGAGTATCATTTGGATAACCTTATTTAAATAGGTTTCTAGTGTATACCTACCCATCAGTTTCAAATTGTCATGTGAAAGGTCTTTATAGTAGAGATATCATGGTTACTAAGAACATGACATTGAATAATTGAGAATTTAATTCATTGATAATTCAGTTATTAGTATCCATGAGATTTTTGTAATGATATTATATCTGGATTCATTTCATTATCTTTTTATTGAGTAAATGAAATGTATTTTAAGTTATTTACCTTGCCATATTGATTATTACTTATCTAATAATGGTAGTAAAATTATTTTAGTGTAATGTGTGTTTACTTATTTACCTTTCCATGTTTATTATTTTTATTTAATCATGATATCTTCCTCTATACATAAACCTTACTGATCATATGATATCACCTTCATTTTGTTTTATTTCCTCAGATTCTTGGAAGTATACTATGAATGGTATGCAAGGATATTTTAGAGGGAATAATATTATTCTCAAAAAAATAATGTTGTAATTTGGTTATTAAAATGTAATATGTTAATAATGTATGTATCTATTTTACCATGACTAGTAAACTATTTGGTCTTTCAGTATGTGTTTCTGTATATCTTACTCCAATGTAATAAAGTACAAAACAACTCTGAGCTTTTGGATTTGGGGTCTTTATAGTTTTTATTAGAGGAAGTTTTTGTATAACCCTTATGAACTATATTTAAGAAAACATAGGTTAGATATCATAAACATATGGTAAAAAATTAGGATAATTTTATTAAAACATCTTAATGTTTTGGTAAGGTATAAAGTATGTGGTTTTTTTGGAAATACAACCCTATCTAGAAACTACAAGTGGGTGTGGTTATGGAACAAATTTACCTAGGGTAATAACTCTAAATAAGGCATGTGAGTATTGAATCAATTATTTCATGGTACATAATAATAATAATTATTGCACATATGGTTTTACACTCCCAGAGCATATTCCTTAGGTAATTTACATTTTTATTTATGAACTATTATGAAGGATTTGAAAATATGATGACAATGAATGGACAAGGTTAAACCTAAGGTGAATTAGATTGAAAATAAAGTTCCATGATTTATACATCCTACATAGGATTATATTGTATTCCAACTACAATTATTATTTATCACTCTATGATTTTTGGGTTTAGTCATTGACTGGAACCCAGAAGAATCATGTAAACATTGAACATGAAAGAAAATGCGGTGACTATGAGAAACTATATGGGATTATAATAGAAGTAAAATATATAATAATGATTTATAATAAATTATATAAACATATTATTAAAAAACTATACCTTAAACAAATCCCAGAATCATCAAATAAGAGAAGAATAGAGATCACTAAGAGCTTGAGTGGTGGAGACCATGGAGGAAAGAAGTCTCGAGTTCCTTCATGTTAAAAATATCTAAATAGACACATAATAAGGATTCTAAAATTAATTAGAAAATGTTTTATGTGTTGAAAATAAGGGAATTAAACAATGAATTGATGAGAAAAAATTTAATAGTATGATTTAAGGAAAAAAATTTCATCATAGGGATCCATTTATAGTGCATTTTCTTTAATGTGGGGAACATAGGAATTATCCGATTCAAGGACCTATTCTAAAGGTAAAACCCTAGACCAAGGAAGGAATTATATTGAAATAAATATTTTAAGTATTTATGTATTGATATACATGAATTAAATATATATGTATTTTTTCCAATGCTATTTTTGTTATAATAATTATGAAACATCTAAGGACTGTGTTAAATTTTAAAATCCTATATGTATTACTTAACATAAGAGTTATGGATACCATACTGGGTTTATGAGTTAAATGTCTATCATAAGTTCAAAGTCTTAAAAATCCCTTTTGAATTTGGTTTTTTAGGAATATAACAAGATTAAATATATTTTGGAAAAAATTTAGGGGAAAACAAACCTTTGGTTAAGTATATGAAACATTTATTTGAGTAAGAATGCCTTTACATTTTTTTTGAAATAACATTAATGTTATTGGTAAAATTTAAGGCTTGTATTATATTTTATGATGTATTATATACAGTTCATCATAATTTTGTAATTTTATAGTAATTACATTAATATGGTTTTAGAAAAAGGATAACCTACATATTAGGGGAAAACTCATCACATCCTGAAAATCAATGGGTCTTGAACCCACAAACAATGTATGATAAGGGTTTAGAACCTAACACTATCCTATGTGATGTTTTTTTAATATTTAATTGTTTTTACTTAAAAAATAAATGAATAAATATTAATGATGAACTAGTGGTGTTACTATTTAGGTTTAGAGATTATTAACTTGTGGTAACCATATTACTGACTGAAAATAGTTTTTTTAATTATAACACAAACACTTTTGAGGAAAAAGTGAGAAACCAAACATGACTTCACCACTTAACCACTTCACCACTTCACAACTTCACCACTTCACCACTTCAAACATACAAGACTTCACAACAAACAACAATCAAGCACAATGGATGGAAACATATTAAGTAAGTATATTTCCATATATTCTTATACAATAAAAGAATTATTTAACTTTTGGAATAGGATATTGTAAATAAAATTTTATCCTATTACCTTCATATATCATGAATAACTGGTCTATTAAATAATTATATGTTTTTAATTTGCAGGTCCTTAAATTTACAATGATCATACACATTATTATAAACAATTACCTTAGTCTCCCTCTAACATTATTTGGGAATTATGATTTTCTTTCATTTTCATATATTCACTTCCCACCTATGTCCCCATACTTTTAAAACAAGTTATTTTATATTCAATATAATCTTTAATATTTCACTTTATCTATATCAAGAATAATTTTTATTAACCCTTTTATAATATGGGTTTTCAATAAATAAATTTTTAAATTTCAAACCCTTGATTTACAAGTGAAAGTTTAAATTGAGAGGAAACAATTTATGGAAGTTGGGGTGAATGTAACACAAAAAAATTATAAAATAATAATGTTGGGTTTTATAGTGTATATGACATGAAACACAATGATTAGATGATAATGTTACACCCCAATACCTTATTTTATATATTTTTAAAATAAATTCAACTTCTTTAATATCTTACAGAACACACAACCCAGAGTCTAAATAAATAGTAATATAGTATAGTTTTTTAACCTTGACAATAAATTAGATGGTAAGAATATTAAAAAATAAACTATAAAAAATATGGTTATCTATTGATTAGAGATAATATAATAATCATTTAAAACAAAAATTACTCTTTTCTAAAATATTGTATTTTTCTAAAAGACGGTGGAGTCACGCTTTGACCACATAATTTAAAATTAAATTTCACCACTATAAAAAAAAAATTTAATAATTTTTTTTTTGAAAAAAACATATGATAATTATATCAGGGAGATTTTTTTTTTTTTGAAAAGTTTCATTTTTAATGAAAATAGAAAAATAATGTATTTTATTGAAAAATACCTTTTTTTTTTAAATAATTTACTATTTTAAATTATATTATAAATTGTTTTTAAATAGATAATGGTTAAATTATATTAAATTTTTTCTAATTTAGTTAATTGGAATCAATGTAATATTTTTTTTTTATATTAAAATGTTAAATACCGATGGAATTTTTCTCTTTAGAAACCTGCTTTTTCATCGTTTTTGTGGGTAAAATTTTAAATTGGATTCTAAAACTTATATAAATTTAATTTGAAATGATGGGTTTAATTTTTGGAATAATAATAATTTATATTATATAACAAGGTGAAGTTGATTTCTGACCATTATGAATAGTAAAAGAAGTAAAATTTAATTACCACGGTTAGTGTAAAAATGGGTTTATCGAGGGGTTAAAATAATAAGACAATGGTTTCAAATGACCTAAAACTTTTCCAAAACCCATTTTATAGACATATATAGACCTTATCACTTATATGGTTCATGAATGACCCATTTTAAAGCTTTTTACATGATAAAAACATGGGTATAACTTTATCTTGTCAAATATTCCATGTGTGTCCTCTCCCCCACTTTGAAATGGCCACTCCCTCCCTTCACGTCTTCAAACCACTAAATCCATTTGAATCGACCAAATGGGAAATGAAATCGTCGATCGTGTATATAGCGAACAACAACCTCATGAACCAATATTACTCATTTCCATCAACAAATATCAATATTTTATATAATGGGGGATTTTATTAATATATATAATATTTATGATATTATTATAATTATTTATTTATAATATCACACATATCTTCTTACATTCCATTTTTTTTAAAATACGATAACGTTTCTCTTGTGTACGGAAGACTACCGCCTTGCGATGCAATGAGATTCATTGTTGACTTACTATTTACATGGTAGGTAATAAAGATAAATTTAACGAATACATTTCATATATATGAGATGTTTTTTATTTGAAAATAAAATTATATATCACCCAATTCCTTACCCTTTAACCTATTAATGAAATGATACCATTTCTTGTGCGTATGTACGACCAACAGTATCCACGAAGTGATGCAACTCATTTACCTTGTACAACCAAAATAAATGATTATAAAAATGTATATAATTATTATATGTGATATTTATAACATTAATAAAATTATATATATGGTTTAACAATATAATATTCAGAAAATACAAAACATTCATGACCAAAAATGCCTGATAAAACAAGGAAATTAACATAGAAAAATGAAAATAATTAAATTCTATTAAAAAATGAGTGATAATTTGTTATAAGGGTATTATATATGATATTATAATTATGAATATTTTTCAATTATAAATTAATAACATGATTAAAACCATTATATAGGAGGTTAGTAAGCATGAGGTAAGGGACATTCATCTCAATTTCCCTTCATTGAGGCATATTGTAATATTATACACCAAATTTCATTTATATAGTGTATATACTACCCATTTTTTATATAATATCATTAATAATTAATATTTAATGGTCTTTTAAGTTTTAATTTAAATTATTTCACTTAATTTTATTTTACTTGGAAATTAACAAGTAGTAAAAAAATTTGTTACTCAATTTATTTACATTGAGTTATATTACTTATTAATTCTCTTTGATATTATAAGATAATGTGTGCAATAAATTTTGACTAATTATACTTTATTTAAAATTTTTATGTTTATTTACATTTGTTACACATAATTGATTCATTTATTAACTCTCACTTCAATGTTATGATAATTGTAATGGATTTTATCTCAATTTCTATTTCATTGAGACATATTTTTTAATACACACCTATTATCTTTTATTTGGTTTGTTTACTACCCCTTTTATATATTTAACAAGAATACATATATATTCATTATTATTAATGATTTTTTAATGTTTATTGTTTGAGGGGTTATAATTTAAAAGTTACCAAAGAGATAAAAATTTGTTTTATAATCTCACATTATTTTGTGATTATTTTCATTCTCTTGAGAAAATCACTTAATTATGATCATTTTTTGTTGTAGAATAAATTTTTATAAAATATCCAGACTATTTTATGTTGGATATTATTATTTCCTAGATTTTATACCATTTTACATAATTTTTTTCTTTTAATGTAATTTTATTAACTTGGAAATATTGACAAATCCACATACTTTACTCTATACGGATATTTGATAATAAGGAATATTTGTCATGAAAGAAATTGATTGTTTAATATATAAGGAATTATTTGTAAATGTAGTTATATCTATGGTCTAGTTATAGATAGTACCTTGAGGCATCGATAGTCTCTTGAGACAAATCAATTATCTATCCCTAGATAAATGGAGTTTTGATTTATACCTATACAAAAGTTTTAAATTGACTTGTGAAAGGCCTTAATAGCAGAGGTATCATGATGCCTGATATCATGAAATCCAATAATTAAGAATCCATTCATTAATAATTTATTCATTATTATCCATTATATTTACACAATTATATTATATATGAATGAATTTCATTCTCAGTTTAATGATTAAATGGAATGTGGTTTAAGTTATTTAACATTCAATATTAATTATAACATATCTAATCATGACAGTAAAATTATTTAAATGGGATATGTGTTCTATTATTTATTTTAACCTATTGATTATTCTTATTGATTCATGATAACTTTCACCATACTTAACCCTTACTAATCATTTGAGCTTTCCCTTATTTTGTTTCATTTCTTGGAAATCTTAGAAGTGTACTCTGACTGATATTCATGGATATACTAGAAGGAATAATTATATTCTTGAAAAAAATCATGTTGTAATTTGTGTATTCAAATGTAATATAGGAATCATGTATGTATATAGTTTACCAATATTATTAAACTATTTGGTCCTTCAAGATGTGATTCCTTGTATCTTATGCCAATGTAATAAAGTAGACACTCAATTTAGGATATTGGGGTTTGGGTATTTACATTTCAATTTTACCAGCATCATATGAATATATAATATATACATGCATTACATGTATTATATGCATGTAATCATCATACATATCATGAATGATTTATATGTTCACTTAATCCTATATACATATACATAAATATATATAGTATCTCATACTATATTATTTTAGTGCACATATTTAATAATCTCCCACTTGCTATAAAATACATAAGGACATTATACAAAAGTTTATAATAATTTCTGAATCCCTCAAAATTCCTTTTTTACATGGTTTAATCAATATCTCTTTAATTTAAACTAATAAATTTTCCAAAATTTTATCCTTATCTAAGGGCCTAACTATGTTACTCTATGGTCCTTAGTAGTGTTGAAAAAAATAAACATCCCTATTTCATAAATATAAAAAATGAATAGCCTTAAGCATCACATCAGTACTAGTTATGCTACCAAGGGTTCTCGTTTGATCTCTGTTAAATAGACTCATATATTTATATGAGAATATACACCACAATATGTATCAAATATATAATATTTTTACATATATAATCTATTTTTACATGATATAAAGTGACTACATTACAAAAAACATTAAAATCTAGTAAAATCAAACTCATATGTTGTTTATTATTTGAAATAAACTGATCATGTTGATAAATACATCACATTTTTTTCCATACAATAGATGATAATATGATATATCTCTAATAAAAATAGTTAATAACATTATATATAACCCAACCATGCATGGAGATATATTTCCATTGTCAAATTCAATCAAGGACCAGATCCCTTAACTCATCATACAAGTGGAAAATCCAATTTTTGTTGAGTTATAACTGATGAAACGATCAAAAATAAACCTAACCACCCCTGATTAGATAAGTTTATATTTTATCTTAAATATGTAGGTTATCGATGTACTAAGATTTTTATACTAGGTATTCCACCAACCTTAGGTATTAATTATAAACAATAAGCATACACACTTAACCATATCGATGCTCACATGACATTCCATGAGAAATACATTGGAAAGTCTGTCTAAGTAATATGTATCTACTTATTGACTCTTGAATATATTCTTCATATCTTAAATAAAACCATTTTTAATATGTATACAAATCTGTTTAAGGTACCCTAAGTTTATCACCCCAAACCATAATACTTCATAATGATCATCGATTAGGGATGACTCAATGTTTTTACTTTGAGGGGATATTATCATTCAATATTTCATGTAAAATTATTTACAACACACATGAATTAATAAAAAATTGAGAATGAATTTATCATGATATATACGGTAACCATTAAATAAATCTCTCAAGTATCATGTACCGAGAGATTCTATGTGACCCCCATGCCTCCATTGTGATATTAATGTCATTAATAAATTAAATATATAAAAAATTACTACCACATATCCATGTGATTATTTGATAATTATATACCACTAAAATATTTAGTGTGTGACATATTCTATGGATAATTAGGATACATAGGAATTATATTCCTAATTTTCAACTCTTTGAACATATTCAAACATCACAATTCAATAACACATATATGTTACAAAGTAAAATTTTGTTGTTTAATTATAAATGTTTCTAATTTTAACACTCTCTTTCATGAGATCATATACATAATTTTTTTTCCTATAAATAAATTTTTAAATAATTTTAATATTTATGTTATTAATTTACCAGTACATCTTAAAAACCCTTTAAGAAAAAATGATGTTAACTTTTTTTATTGTAACATAAATGTGAATATTAAAATTATTTTTTCCTTCATACAATAAAACGCCTTTTACGATATAAATAATAATTAATCTTGTAATATGACTTATACAATCCTTCAAGAAATAGGGATATTAAATTATTCATAGAAAATAAATATAACTCTTTAAAATTTTATTTATCACAAATATCTTCAACTCTTTATGATATTATATAAAAGTTACTATTATCTTAGATTTTTGTAATTATTTATTAATTAAATTTTAACTTAACTAATCTTGAATATACCCCCACAATCCTCTTAAACACTATATTCTATTAGGTACATATTTCTATGATTTAACCCAAAAACACATTGTGTTTTTAGAAATAACATTTATTTACATTCATATAAATACTTAACAAAAAAATTATTATTTCCATTAATATATGATATTCTAGTTTTATGGAGTATTTTATTGAAAATAAAATTTTATTCAAAAAATTACACCAGTATTGGATGGGAATCACCTCCCATAATATTTAAAAAAATATATTGATAATTAATTATCCTATATAAAACACTTTTTATTCATACTCTCTTCTCAAAACATATTATAGAATCTAATGAATCATAATCCATATGTATATCATTAATAATATCATTGATTTGTAAAATGTTTTTGTTAATGAAAAAAATATATTAACATATAAGAGAATTAGATAAATATACACAAACATTACTTACATTAATTTGATCTTGACACAGTCTTTTATAGTCAAATAATTAAGCTAAATAAATTTATCATCATAAATTGGATAAAAACAATAGGCTCTATCAATTATTACTCTGATTTTGAACTATAGTATATTTAAAAAAAAATTAAAGTACACATTCATTATCACATACCATTAAAAATTAAATAATATATTTCTATAAAATTAATAACTAACAAGGACATTTCATGAAGTTTCCAAAAAATCTTTTAGGAATCCTCGATAATCCCATAATATAGAATCATTATTCATACTTCCTAAAAACAATATATTTCAATGAACTTGGTTTGATATTTGATAAATCTTTTTGGGAATTATGATGCCCTCCAGCTCACATATATGTTTAATTTTTAGCTCAGTTTGTCTATTATGATGTTTTAGAGGATTTTGAGAGTTAGGGGAAATAAATTTATAGTTTTTAGGTGAAATAATCTAGGAAAATAATTTAGGCACAAGGATTGTCTAATAGTTTTGTAAACATGAAATATATAAATGTTGGTTCTAATGTTGATTTTTATAGTTTGAGCATAGTATTTCAAACCATGATAGTCTTTAGGAAGGACATCTGGGAGTATTGGGTTTGGTATAAAGGTTTGTCACAAATTTCACATTGTTTTTATAACCATGTGGATATTTCCAAGTAACTATGAAACTTGGTTATGAAGTTATAGTATATATTATAAAATTAACGAACAATCTTTTTAACCATACACCACATACAGGTTTCTTAAAATTGAAAAATTACCCAGATTACCTCTGTCATTTTTTACTCTAATATTACCCTGATCCCTCATTATCTCAAACCAACATATCCTTGGCACTCTAGAGGGTTATATATATTATTTATTTGTTATTATTTGTCATTTTAGTTGGATTAATTCAAAAAATGTTTCGATTTGATATCAATTTCCTCTATTCTCTAGATCTCCTATTGATCTTTAATTAATTTGATCTGTTGAAAACTAATTGGGATGTGATTCATAGATATATAGTGTTTGATAGTGAATAAATGACATTTATTATGGATATAGTCTTTTGAATGCTGGATCACTCCAATTCAAATATCCATTTTCAAAGATTATTAGGTTTCCTCTATTGGTGAGATTGGTGTCTATATAAAATGGTCATATCAATTGATTTACCTTTTTTATTTTAAATTAATTTGTGTTGGTTTATAAAATTAATTTATTTTTAATATGTGAGGGATTGTTTATGAAATTTCAACTTGGGTGATATGAAAAATAGATTTTATTTGGAAACTATTTTATTTTATTTTTCTATTTGATGAAATTCCCCAAATATAGGTTTTTCTCTAAAATTATTTTTTAAGCCTGGGAGCAGTGATTCTCTGATTAGGGAAATGTTTTATAAAATTTTGAGTATGTTTTATTTGGATGTTTTTTTTGAAAAAAAATCACATGGGAATACCTTAGGAATGTTGGGTAAGAATATATGAAAACCTTAGAGTGTGTGGCATTGATACAAGATATTATTGTGATACACATAAACTATGGTATGACTCAATATAATAGGATTCATGTTTAGGAAGACTTAGTGTTCCTTAAAAGTACTAATTAGGTATTCCCATAGTCTAGAGCCCAAATATGTTATGTTATCTTGGTTTCATATACATATCATGTTTTAATTGATCTTGAGTTTATCATTTGAGATATGGATTATTTTGATTACTAACCTCTATATTATCAATCTTGTCATTTTTTCATATTCTTATGCATTTTTATTTAGAAAAATTTTAAAGGAAAGCCAATGGGTGTTTTGTTTTAAGTGTTTTAAAATTAAATTTCTATAAAATTGTTTTTTAAAATATAGAAAAAATGGTTTCATAGTGACAGATATTGAATAAATTCATAGTGATATCATAGTGAGTATTTTCCTAAAACTTTATATATACCTATAGGCATATGAAGATTTGGTTTTATAGGATATAGATAATTGTAAGGGCATTATTTATCTTAACATGTTATCTTGGTTATTGTTTCCTTCATAGTGTTTTGGGATAATGGAGATAGATGTTCACATGGAGTTACAATATTTGATTTGGTTGTCCCCAGTTCAGATTTTTCCTTGGTTACTATGTATTGTGGTTATGAAACTCTTCATGTAGGATGTAATTTTTTTATTTACCTCTTTTATGTTATAAATGATACATGTTTTGGTTTTTATATTAATTTATAAGATGTGGTGATCCACCTTGGTTTACCTATCATATCGACTCGATTCGGTTTGTTAAAAATGGTATCAAAGGGAATACCCTAACAAAGGTGAGATGAAATTTATTGGGATAAGTTTGTGATTTCTGGTAGATTAGATTAGGACCATCATAATATCAGGTGGTAAGTATGGAAGGGTTCTTGGGTAGATAACTATTATGTATGACCTCTAGTTTCTAGGGGTGTTCAGAAGTTTTTCCTCAAGATTTGAGCATGGTTTTGGGTTATCATGATAAACCTAATTTCTTGGGTTTATTTAGATGAAACATATATCATATTATTTTATGTATCATTAAATCTTTGGATTACATAATTTATTATCATCAAACGGGGTTTTGAAACTGGGGATGGATTTTAGACCACAGTATGGAATTTACCAAACTGAATCCTCCTAGTATTCATAGTAAAAGGGAATTTAAGAATAAAAATAGTGTATTGAATGGATTTGTGGGATATTATAATTTTTAAATACTCTATAGGACTCAAAGGTGGGTTTCTACACTTATATTTTTGAAGGACCAATAATGAAATTGTGATATTCCATTAGGAATGAGAAATTTCATGAGGATCGTACATAGACCAATTTAAATATGGTATTCAATAATTGTTTTTATCCAAAGTCATTTTGAGTGGAAAATAATCATTAATTTTTGACCTTGGAGAAAGGGGAGCATTCTGTTATGTATTATGCTACCCATTTTCTTGAGTTTATTAATTTATTACCTGAGCTTGTTTCTAATAAATTACATAAAGTATAGAAATTTGAGATAGGTTTGAAGTAAGATATTAAGTGAATTTTGATCCCCATTTCACTACCAAAATTTTATTAGGTGGTTGATAAATAAAAAATTTATAAGGTATACTTTTTTGTAAATAAGGGTTCAGGTGGAGCTTCGGTTGTAGAATGGGGAATCTAGAGTGTTTTTTCTACCCAAGAAAGGAAATGAAGTATAAACACATAGTTTACAATAAGATATCCTTAAAAGATTCCTTATGTTAAAACTAGGTGTTTTTTTTCCAATATGGGAGAGATATACAAAAAAATATTTACTTTACGTGTTACTTCCCAAGTATAAAAAATGAAAAAACAATGTTTTATAGCATACATGTTAAACCACCTTAAATTTAAATAAACAATCAAATATTATTATTTAAATGTAACCATTATAAGATAATCATTAAATAGGTGGGAATGAATAGTATTAATTTAATTATGAAAATATTGTTTACAAATTTATATATAATTATTTGGTGACATATTAGTTATAAATGAATGTAAAACCCTTTTTAAAATGAAAGGAAATGTTTTTTTGAAAAACTATTTAAATGTGCACAATTGTGTTTTAAAAATAAAAAAAATCACTGTTGTTGGATTATATTAATGAAATTTATATTCAATATATTAAATATAATTTTTAACATTTATTTTATTTGTTTTATTGAAATGACATATGAACACAACCAATTTTACACATAAAATAAGTATTTTTCAACAATGGTAGTTTTTCCTCCTTTTCATGGTGCACCTATTTTAAATATATTTTTGACAGTTTTATAAGTTATATTTGAAAAAATAACCTTATTCATTTAAACTTGAGTATAAAAATTTAACTTTTTTGAATTTTTGGTATTTTTATGGTAACATTCATTTTTGATGAATATTGAAAAAAAGAAATCATTTTAATTAAAAACTGTTTTTTCATCAAAATTATTTATAGTGTAAAAATATAGTTTTTAATGGTTTTAAAGTATAATTAAATAATTTTTTTATCATTTAATACAATTTAGTTCATTTTAATTAATTTCACAGTGAAATTGGATATAAAAACTTTTTGAACTTTTGAACATTTTTACTTTAAAAACCAGTTTTCTCATTCTATCAATAATTTTAATTTTTAATTTATTTATGAAAATACTATGTTTTGAATTTGAAAAAATGGATTCCATGTTTGGAAAAATAATTTTAAAATTTTGTTAATAAAAACCATTTATTTTTTGAAATTATGAATAGTAACTTTAGAATTATTTTTTATTACCACAGTTAAGGGTAAATTGGGTAATTAAAGGTAAAAAATATTTTAAATATTATAAAATAATCCTAAAAATTTTCATAATTAAATTGGATATGTTTTTTGAAAAAAAAAATCTATGGGACTAAGTTATATCATTTTTTAAGCACTTTGGTATGAGTGTGACATTTATGTTATTATATTCAAAGAAAAAGAAATTTTATGACTCTCGTTTTTAGGAAGTAAAATATTTTTAATATGGGTTTATATAATAGATATGTTTGACTATAAAACTTTTTTTAAAATATAAAATTATTAACTACATCATGGTAATTTATTTATAATTTTTAGGGTATAAATATTTAAATTAAATGGTGATAAAATGATGATTCAGTAATTGCTTAGTTAACGAAAGAATCAAATAAATGATATTATAAATATTAAAATAAATATAAATTTTTATAATTGTTGTCTTAAAATAATTTTATGTATTACTATGACATGTTATGGATGATTTAATATAACTTTTTTGAAGATATCATGTTTTTTATGACATTTTTAAAAATAAAAATATTAGATAGTTTCAAAATTGACATTAATGATATTTTAAAACAAATAATATTTTATTAAATAATAAAAAATTTATAAAAAACTACATTTTTGAATAATTATTGTGGTAAGTCTAAAATTTTTCTAAATGAATCATTTATTGGTCTTTTTGCATATTATAGTAATTATATTAACCCTCAAATTGTAAATTACATAATATTATGGTAAATATTAATAATGGTTAAAGCATAAAATGATTAAAAAATATTCAAAACTCATATAATTTTAATTTAATGAATGTTATTCGACAAATAATAATAATATATTCTATATAAATCAATTAGTATTCATTTGGATAAGAAAATTAATTTACATTAATTTAATAATCTAAAGAATTCAAAGAGTGGCCCTCCCATCTCCTATAAAAGGGAACCCATTATTCTCATTTCAATGCACCAAAAATCCTTTTCTGATATACCAATATCTACCCTAATACATTCCTATAATCACTCCCCACAATCTAGAGGCCTTCGTTTAGTTAGAAAAACCTCTTTATAGGTGTGAAGGTGTTAATCAAATGAGATCTTCCGAAGAAAGGGTATCATTTTTAATCAAGTATTTATATTTATTTCTTATTACACGTCCTTAAAATATACTTCAACCATGATGAAATAATAAATATTATATCCTAAATATACTGAGATTTTATTATGTTAATATCATAACCTATATCCATCTCTGTTTCCCTCACATGGAAAAATATTTATTCATTCGTGCGTATGTATGAACTATCACATCCACAAACTGATATATTTCATTTTTCATCATTGTATATCAATAATGGTTATAATGATGAAATTAATGATTATAATTATATTGAAGACATATTTATCATTATAAAAATTTAATTTATCATTTAAGTTCTTACATTTCTATGAACATAAAAATGATAACATCGTTTGTGTGTACTGGTGAACTATCTCCTTCCTGAAGCGATGCGAGTAATTTTTCATCACCACATCACTTGAATGATATGTATAAGTATATTTAAATTACTAATATGATATTAAATATATTATTACCATTCTGGAAATATAAAATAATACTTAATTTCTTTCTATAATTATTGTTGAAAAATGAAAGTATTACTTATTTGTACATACAACTTACCATATCCATGATTGTAACATAGTTAATTTTTCATAATCATATTTAATG
The DNA here is from genome assembly GCA_963277665.1 of Viscum album. NCBI lineage: Eukaryota > Viridiplantae > Streptophyta > Magnoliopsida > Santalales > Viscaceae > Viscum > Viscum album. The sequence goes on from OY728145.1 coordinate 1,901,374,041, forward strand.
AATGGATTTAAAATTTTGATTTATTTATAATAATAATAATTATTTCCTGAATATTATTCTATATATAATTGAATAATGACCACTTTGACAATAGATATCATTCCAAATTAATTTTGGACTCATGTATAGTATACCTTCGAACGCACTTCGCACATATGATGGAGCTCATTTTATACTATTGAAGTGGTCATATGATTTCCATATGAAGTAGGATTCATAAAAAATGATTCTATAGGTAATATTTCAAGAACTCACTATACCATTCCAAAACCCTTTCGATTCTTCGTATTCTTGGTAATATAGTAGGACAATACCTTTATTTGGATAGCCGGACTAAGGTAGTATGTAACCTGATCTCTCTGAGGATTTGTGTCGAAGTTGATCATCATAAGCCGCCAGTTGAGTCTTTTTTAATTGTTGTGGTTTATGAGTTCCAGTATAGGAAAGATGTTGTGTTTGAGTCATGGTTTCAGTTATGTTCATCGTGTATGATATTAGGATATATAATATGGGTTTGTAGGCATAGAGGGTTGAAACATCTAGGTGTTGGTGATGATAAAGTGAATCAGTATTCATTTTATCTTTATGTTAGTAAGCTCTTATTTGTGTATTTAACTATTTATAATGATTTTTGGGAAGGTTTGGTTTTAATTGATGGTGTGGCTACTAGAATGGGTAATCTGGATGCTATAATGGACAAAAAACAGGGAGCTGTGGCACCTTCTAACTTGATGATGTCTGATATTTTTCGCAGACTAAGATAGGACCTGGATGGTCCTTCAGATTGTAATGTTCGGAATATAAGTGATAATTTTAGAGTATGTGTTGTCATTGTCTAGAATAATTCTATTATATATTTCCAATTGAATTTGAGTAATGCAGTTGGGGATAGGTGGAAGGTTTTGATTAGCAGGTTACTAGAAGGGGGTCCCATCCAGTGATGCTTTGTCTACTGATATATTAAGATTAGGCAGTGTCTTCTTCCTCAATGAGGGAATACAAGGGACTATCCAGGATGTGGCTAATCAAACCACTGTTGGAATTAAAGTGGGTGCTACCCAGTGAACCTACCCTCGCTACAACTGAGATATATATTTGGAGGAAAAGAAGTGGTAGGTTTGAATATTAATCAACCAGACTCATTCCAAGCCAATCTTGATGGCGTCTGTGAGAATGAGTCTATTGAAGATAGTTTTAATTTTTCTGGAGGTGACTTCTGATCCAAAGGAGTAACTAGAGGTAGAAAGAGAGGAAGGATTAATGCTATATACTTCCTCAAATGGAGACTCATTCAACAAATAAGATAAACACCAAGAAGATAGAAAAAAATAATGTTTTCTAGTATAAGGTAGGTGATGTGAGTGATCAATCCGTGGAATTTCTTTTGATTTCAGAAGAAGTAGTCAAACATGTCTGTCTACTCAATGATACTAAATAGAAAGCTATTAAAATGATGGGGAGGTCACTGAGGGTGACCCTAATTGAAGAGAAATATGCTTGTATGGACAAGAAGGACCTGATTCTTATTAGGGGATTAAATAATAGAAATAACAGTCTAGTGGAGTACATTCAGTATAGGTGGAATATAAACTTTGAAATTGAAGATCTAATACTAGATGAAGCAAACACTCAAGTAACCATTATATCCATGTAGTTTTTTTGGGGAGACTAACTCTATTAGACTTAAATAATCCTTCAATGGATCTATTATATCCTATTGTGTTTGAATGATTGGTTTCTTACTTTTTTCGTAAAAGTGTTAGAAATAATAAAATTTAATTTTCAGGAAGTCCTTTCATTGAGGAATTTCTTGATGATATGTAACTTTATTTTTTTATATGATTTATATACAAATACTATGTATTTTTTTATCCATATTTTATATATAATCTAATTATTTAATGTTTAGGTAAATGTATTATTTTATTGAGATTAAGATTTAAATTTTCAAAGTGATATGGTACACCTGGAATGTTTAATAATTTAACTATAACAATATTTTATCCATTTCAATATTCTTGATATTATTTTACATATTTATTTTTATGGATATAAAGTACTTGAAATTAAATTTTATCTATATTTTTAATTTCAATCTATGTTTTTCGAATGGAATCTTTTTACATGTTTTATATGGAATGTTTTGAAAAACAGAAAAAGGAATGTTTTTTAATGAATTCAACGACAACAAATTCTCATTATCTATTCCCATTATTTGATATTTGTATTCCAATAAAACATTCATATTTTGAAAAATAAAAATAAACCCATATTTTCCATTTATGTGTATATTTTTATTGAAAATGGGTTTTGAAAATTGATTGATTATTTATTTAAAATGAATTGTTATCTTATGAGTGTAAATGAAATTTAAAGAGGGACATGTTGAGAATTCAAAGAATTTATATGTTGTGATTATATAAATGTACAAAGAAATTTGATGAGTGGTTATGTGATAAACCAAATGTGGGAGGTTCCATGATAAAACAAGTTTGTCTAGTTACATTATAACCTCCAATGTATTGAGTTTGGAAGACATATATATTCTATTTATAAGAATGACATGAATGGAAGTTGACCGCATGGTCATTACATTAATAAGAGTGACAAGTATAATTATTTCCCAAGGCACCTTTATGTATTATATAAGGTTTGTAATGGTTTTACGGTAATCTTGTGATTACAAAAAAGTATGAAATGAGTATATTTTAAAAGGAGTGTATTTACTACTTATTAAGGTTGGAAGGTATTAATTTATGATAAAGTTTTCATGGGGTTTAATTTTTATAAATGGACTAAAAATTTTATTCTTTATACATCCCTCATTGTGATTTTTCTTCTCATCCCATGTTTTTTTAAATTTTTTTCACATGAATTAAGGATGAGTAAGAATTTTGAAATTTCAGGTTTAATTTTGTGAAGGGTTTTCATAAAAGTTATCGTACATTATTTTAAAAGTTCTAGAATATAGAAAAAATTTATATTGTTTAGAAGTGTCAAATTTTTATTATTATGGTTTTTTGTATGAGTTATGTTCTAATTATCTAAAACTATAAAAATTAAAGGATCCTCAATGTGAAATAAATAATATCTCTTGACTAAAACTCAATATTGTGTATTGTTTATAGCAAGGTACTTATAGTTTTTTTCAAAGGAATTTTTTAGAAAACTTTGGAGATTATGATTTTTTATTAAGAGTTTGGGATATCATCATGGGTATATAATTTTAAGGATTATCATATGTTAAATGTCTTATAAACCCCTAATGAGGATTTAAGTTATGAAGTTTTAAGGTGGTTAACACTATTTTTAAAGACGTTCATTTTTTAAGGTAATCATGATTTATTACTTTTTGGGGTAAAAATAGAAGGTATGATATAACCTTTGAGGTTACAAAAAGTTATTGTTATTTTTGTGGACATTATCATATTTTTGGAATGTTATAATAATTATACAGTTTTATAAAAAGGTGAACCTATAGGATGATTGATAACCCTTCGCATCTAGAAAGGCTGTGAGAATCGAACCCACAACTGAAGGGTGATCAGGGTTCATCGCCTAATAATGGCATATATGAAATATTAGGTTATTATGACTTTTTATTTTTAGTTAAATGAGTTGATGGTATAAGAATAAGTTGATTTTGGGGACAATGTTTTTATCATATTTGAAAAATGATTTGGAGATTAAATGATGATTGTTATTTTGGAAGGTGTTCTCATTTTTGGGGATCCTATACGTTCATGGTAAATAGAATACTAAGGTATTTTATTTGAGTAATAAATTTTGAATTATTTTTTTGGAAGAATCTATGATTTAATTGTGGACTTATATTGATTTAGGTTATTTATATAAATGGTTATCATATCCTAAAGATTACTAGGGAAATTAATTTTTGGTATGATACTTCAAGAGTAATTGATGTTATTTAGAGATAACTCTTAAAATTTATCTTGGAAGACTGTGTGATAAATTCCTTAGAATTTTCTAGGTTTCATCACAGTTATATTATTTTTTAAAAAATTTAAGGATAGTTCTTTATTGAATGGTATATGTCTAACTTCAAGTATTACTATTGAATTTTAGATAATTATCTTAACATGTACTAAAAATTTTGGTTTTGGTTAATTTATACAGACAAATAAAATAGATAGTTAATATTTTTTGGATATTTTTATTCTCTAGAAATTGATTCTAGTGCATCAGGTGTGGAAAAATATTTTTAAATACTTTTTGTTTAGAGAAAAAGATGGTTTTAAGGTAAAATTTGATTAAAATATGAAACTATACTTGTCAAGTAAGTATATTTCATTATGATCGTTTTCCAGGTATTAAAATAATTCCTCAACTAGATAAAAATGATCTTAAAAAAAATTTATCCAGTTAGTTTTATTAACAATAAATCAATGACCTTTTATCCCATCATAGAATTATGGTTTTTTGATTATTAAATTTTTCCTGATCATGTTTTCTTTCATTCTCCATCAGAACATTCTGGTTAGTTTTCTATTTTATATCCATGTTTTCCTACATAGAACCCTAGTATTAGTTATCTCAGGTGACCTTAACACTTTCGTTTTTTGCTTTTAAAGTTGAATTTTTATTTATCCTTTTTTGGATGTGGGATCACAAAAAAGGTATATTGAAAATTAAAAAACCAGTTTTTAATTATGAGTTCAAATTATGAAGTTATAATTTATTAAAGGTGAGGATAATGTAACATCTTGAGTTTTTAAAAAGGTAACACTGATTGATAACGTGTACAATACCCCAGATCAAGTATAAATGAGAAATTAAATATTATTTTTTAAATGTTACCATTATAACATAGTCATTGGAATGGTGGGAATAAATATGATTAATTTAGTGATGAAAATATTTTTTATTCATGTTTATATAATTCTTTTGTGAAAAATTAATTTTAAATGAATGTAAACCCTTTTTAAAAAAGGAAATGTTTTTCTAAAAAACTATTTAAATGTGTAGAAGTGTGTTTTATAAATACTAAAATCGAGTATGTTTGACTATATTAATAAAATATATATGTAATATATTCAAGAAATTTTTTAAAATTAAATTTATTTGTTTTTTTGACATGATATATGAACAAATCACATTTTAAACATAAAAAAATTATTTTTAATGAAGGGAAGATTTGCCTCATATTGATGGTGTGTCTGTTTTAAATATATTTTTTTGACACATTTATAAGTTCTATTTGAAAAAATAATCTTATTCATTGAAATAAAGGTATTGAAATTTAGTTTAGTTTAATTTTTGATATTATTCTGATAAGATCCATTTTTTTGATGAGTAGAGAAAATACCAATGCATTAAAATTGAAAAGTACTTTTTATCAAATTTATTTAGAATGTTAAATTTTATTTTCTAATGGTTTTAAAGTATAATTAAATCTTGTTTTTTAAATTTAATACAATTTAGTTCATTATAATTAATTTCATATTGAAATTGAATTTAAAAAAATTGTGAACTTTTGAATGATTTTACTTAAAAACCCCATTTTCTAGTGGTAAGGGCTTCTTCTTGGAATCCAAGAGACCTAGGTTCAAAACTTGGTGGAGGTGAAATTCTGAGCTACTGAAGCAGTACTATACCAGATACTATTCAGTACTGTAACTGCTAGAACTATTCACCCGATTTGGGCTTTCAGGCCACTGGTTTGGCCTACGGGTCTCCAGGGACTTCGGGTTATCCTAGGTCTTCGGTCCTCAGGGCCTTCGAGCCCCAAAGACCATGAAGTATCCCAGTTCACATAGAGCATGCCCCAGAAGAGGATCAGAGCAACAAGACTAGCAGTCACTAGAAGCAGAGCTACCAAATTGGATGAATGAGAGGGTATGACAACCACCATCAGGACCAGGCACCATACAGATTTGTACGGGGCAATTCTAGCCGATCAACAATGCAAGATGGGGAGCCAGGTAATCAATGATGTAGAAGCTAGGGGAAGGGGCAGTTCATGTGGGTTGGGACTACGGGTCATGTATTGGGCATAGTATGCCTTTGGGCCTTCTGGACATGTATTAAAAGTATTGTTGGGCCTTGTACCCTGGGCCTACGGGTAATGTACATGTTCCCCTTCACCCCTTAAAAATGAGGATTATCTATAATAAAAATTAAAAAATAAGGCCTTCAGGCCATTTGGGCTAGTTCCGTCCATGTGATTAATTTTAATTGATTTCCAAAAATTATATATTTTGAATTTGACAAAATGGATTCCATATTTTGATTTATAAGGTCCAAATTTATTAAATAGGTCCCTATTATTTTTTAAAATTATCAATAGTAACATTATTAATATCTTTTATTACCACATTTAATGGTAATTTGTGTAATTAAAGGAAAAAATAATACTATAAATAGTATAAAATTACCCAAACACTTTTCCTAATTTCATTAGATTAGTTTTTATAGACCGAAATAATCCTTTGGATGAAGTTATTTCCTCTTTAATCCACTTGGCTGTGAGTATGACATTTATATTATTATATTCAAAGAAAAATTAATTTTTTCACACTCATGTTTTTAACAAGTAAAATATTTTTATTATGAGGTTATATAAAAGAAATGTTCAAATATAAAAAGTATTTATAAATATAGAATTACTACTTATATCTTGGTAATGTATTTATTATTTTTAATAAATACATAATTAAATTAAATGGTGACACAATGATGATGCAACAATGGCTTAATTATTGAAAGAATCAAATAAATGATATTATAAATATTAAAAATAAATATAATTTTATGTAATTTATGTCATAAAATAATTTTCTAGATGAATATGACATGGTAGGGATGAGGTAATAGAGTTTTTTGAATTCATAAAGTCATTATGATATTTTTAAAAAGTCAAATAATGAATAGTGTCAAAATGAACATTAATGATATTTAAAAATAAATAATATTTTATTAAATGATATAATTTTCTTTAAAAATCTAAAGATTTGAAAAATGAATGGGTTAAGTCAATAAATTTCATAAATTACACATTTATTTGTATTTTAGGATGTTATAGTAATTATATTAGCCCTCAAATAGTAAATTACATGATATTACGATAAACATTAATAAGGGTTAAAACAAAATGATAAAGATTAAAAAATAGTCAAAACGCATATAATTTTCTTTTTTATGAATTTTATTTGACCCATAATAATAATATATTCTAAATAAATCAGTGTTTCATCAATTGGATTATAAAATTAATTTATTTTAATTTAATTATTTAAATAATTACAAGAGTGCCGCTCACCTCTCCTATAAAAGGGCATTCATTTTTATCATTTAAATACACTTAAATTTTTTTGGATTGGTAAATCTCTAAATACATACATTCCTATAATCCCTAATCAAATTCTAGAGGCCTTATTTTATGAATAAAATCCTCTTTAGAGTTTTTATGTGTTAATCAAAGGAGATCATGAGAGGAAGAGGTATAATTTTTAATCAGGTATTTCTGTTTTAATTCTTCTTTCACTTCCATAAAAACTACTTCATACATGGTGAAATAATAAACATAGTATAATGAATATAATTTTATTTAATTATTTTAATATTATCACCTATATCCAAATTCATTTCCATGAAATGGAAAAAAATAATTATTCGTTTGTGCATATGTGTGAACTATCACCTCCACGAAATGATATATTTCATTTTTAATCACAATTTCTAAAGTCTAGTAATAATTATGGAATTAATGATTATATAAAATATTAATTACATATTTATCATTATAAAAACAAAATATATCATTTACATTATTACCTTTCGATCCACAAAAAACTGATAACGTCGTTCATGGGTAAGTGTGAGGTATCGCCTCTAGGATGTGATGTGATTTGTTTTTCATCACCACATCATATGAATGATATATATATATATATATATAAGTAAATTTAAATTATTAATTTTATATTAATGATATTATGGTCATTGTGGAAAGAAAAAACCACATTTACTCTCCTTCCATAATGATCACTGAGAAATGAAAATGTTACTCATGCGTATGTATGACTTACCATCTCCATGATTGTAACATAGTTAATCTTTCATAACCATATTTAATGAATGCATGTAGATGTCTGGTTTATTTATAATAATTATTATTATTTAATGAATATTATTTTGGATATGATGGAATAATGACCACTTTGACTATAGAGATCATACCAAAGTCACTTTAGACTCATGTACCAAATATCATCAAAATATTTGACATGAACTTAAATAATTAAGTAAATGTTATAACATGATAATAAAGAAATAATAAACTTGAAAAAGTTTCTAAATAAATAATATAATTAACCTATGTTTATTATTTAAAATTATAAATAACATACATGACGAATCAGACTTGAAGTAAGAGATTTGGTCTCAATCTCCTTTCATTGAGGTAATTCTTGATTATATGCATCATTATTCTTTTATAAGTTGAATATACAACTACCATGAAGTTTCTTATCCATATTTTATCTATAATAATTTTATTTAATATTTTTTTAATTTTATTTCTTGGATATTAATATATAAATGTTCAATGTGGTATGAGACTCATTAAATGTTTAAAGATTTAATTATAGCAAAGTTTTCTCAATGTCAATGTTTTGATATAATTTTACATAATTATTTATATAGATAAAAAATAATTTTATATAAAAATTATCTATATTATTGATTTTAATCAATGGTTTTAAAACTAATATTTTTATGAGTTTTATGCGGATTGTATTGATAAACCAAAAAAATGAATGTATTTTTTAACGCATACGATGAAAACAACTTATCCACCACTGTGATGATTATTTGATATATGGATTCCAATACAAGACTTAATTTTTTTAAGAAGAAAAAGAAACCACTCGTTTTCTTTTACGAATATTTTTTTTATTGAAAATGGGTTGATTACTTCTATAACATGAATTGTTTTTTTACAAGTGAAAATGAAATTTAAAGAGCGACATGTTAAAGATTTCATGATTTTATGTGTTGTAATTATACAATGATACATGAAAATTTGATGGGTGGTTACATGATAAATCCAATATGAGTTGTTCCATGATAAACTAAGGATGTGTTGTTATGTTATAACCTCCAATTTGTTTTGTACGGAACCAACCATTTAGTTATTCCTTATATAAGAGTGACACATATGGAAGTCGACTGCATGGTTATTCCATTAATAAGAGTGGAAAGTATAACAATGTCCCAAGGTAACTTTATTTATTTTCTATAATTACTATGCGTTTTATGGTAATATTTTTATTATAAAAAAGTTATTAAATGATCTTATTTTTAAAGAAAAGTATTTAATACATAATATGGGTGAAAAATATTCTTTTATGGTAATAGTTTCATGGGTTTTAATGTTTATAAATGGAATAATAATTATACTCTTTTTATATACCTTACTGTGTTTTTTTTGCTCATCAAAAGTTTTTTAATTTTTTTATAGGAATTATGGATATGTAAGGATTTGGAGATGTATTTTTTAATGTTTTTATGAGTTTTCATAAAAGTTATCATACTTTATTTTAAAAAATTTAGAGTTTGGAAAAAAAGGATATTGTTCAAAAGTGACCAATTTTTATTGTTTTTATTTATTTGAGTTATGGTGTAATTATATAAAACTATAAATTAATAATATCCTTGAATGTGAATTCTTGTTAAAAAACCCAATATTATGTAATGTTTAATGATGGGTCATTAAAGAATGGTAGCACCTAGGAATTTCTAGTGTTATGAAAAAACCTGTTATCTTAACCAGTTTTTTAGAACATTTTAATAGGTAGTTTTAGTACCATATATTTTTGTTATGTAACCCTTACATGATTATTTTCATGGTTATGATGTTAAGGGTGATGAATGGGAGTGTCGGCATAACTTTGAATGAGGTTTTGAGGCAAAGGGGTAGTGGCACGGGCGGCGCACGGTTTGTCTAACCTTACAGCCAAACCATGCATAGTTGGTCTTATTGAGGAATTGGATACCCAATGGCTGGGTCAAAGTTAGAGATAACTTGTGAGGAAACCATGCGAGTGTCTTCCTAGGCAGTGGCTAATGCACGGTTAACGCATAGTTTGTCTAACTATGCGAACTAACCGTGCAGACACTTAAGTGAGATCCTAAAAAGTGGATACCACATGTTTTTGACTCTAAATGGTTTTTTCCTCCTATGTTTCCATAACATGGGATTTTGATTCTACTAAGGTCAAATAAGTTCCTCCCATCATTATAGAGGCAATCCAAAAGCTTACCTTGGCGAATTGAAGTTTGATTCCTGAGGTATGTGATTGTTCTTCTTCATTCTTGTTCGGTTTCTTAGATATAATTAGATCTACTTATTCTCTTCTACATGTTTATTAGATCTAAGGCCGTTATGGATAGATATTGGTATTTAGATTCCAAATATGATGTTTTTTGGTGTTGGACTTGTTAATATGAGAGATCTAAGGCGTGTTCTTGGAGAATCAACCTAGTCTTCTTGAGCGTTCTTCATTCATTGTGGTTTTCGTCAAAACCATTGAGGTATGAGGCTTCTCTCTCGACTATTTTTTCTATGATTGATTAGAATAGTTTCAAATTGTTTTATTTGAATGGTATTTATTGTGGAATTCATGGAATAAATATTCTTTTGTAATGTTTATGGTTTTAGTGAAATTGTGAAATCTTCGTGATTTATTGTGAAAAGTGATTTAGCCTCTTGAATTTAAAACGATTATTTTAAATTATTGGTTTGGTATATTTCATAAATGGATTGATTAAATGTTGGTTTTAAATAAAAATGATGTTTTATTGAAATGGTTTGGTATTTAAATGGCTTTGATGGAATTGGTTTTCAATAAAATGGGTGTTTTTATTGAAAATGTGTTTTGGCATGATCCTTGGGCATATTAGTGTGAGTTTATATTTCATTTCTGGGTCTTGGTTGAAATATGACCTTGTGCTCAGTTCCAAAGGTTAAATGTCACATGGGATATAATGATCATATTCAATATACATGGATTGGTTGAAATATGACCTTGTGATTGGTGTCAAATGGTTAATGAAATATGGGAAACAATTACCTTGTGAAGACTTTGTAGATCGACGAGAAACTGCTCATGAGTACGGAACTGTCATAACATAGCATGAATGGTTGGTTTCATGGGTTTGTGGGATGGTTGTGTATGACAAAAAGGTGATATTTTTAAATGTTTTTTAGTTATTTAGTTATTTTTCTGAAAAAATAACTTTCTAGAAAATTGGTTTTGATTGGACTTGTATGATTTTGGTTATAAAATGTTCCAGAAAACTTGCTTATATGTTGTTATAAACTATTTTGATAAAATGTTTTATGTAACTGTTCATTGTAAATGTTTCTAACTCTTAAATCCTAGTGGCTTGAGTGGGGAAGTCATTGGGGAAAACCAAATGAGTTTTATACTCACCCCTAATTTGGCACTATCATGATTTTTTATATGATATCTTTTGGGACACGGGAAAAGGAAATGTTTCCCACGTTTTTAGAACTACCTCATGATGTTTGGGATGTTAGGAGATTATGGAGCTTGAAGCCTTTGGATCATGGAGTCCTGTGATATTTTGAGAGTCTTGTGTTGTTTATCCTCTATGTACATTGATACATGGTGATTATTCTATTGTTGCATACTTTGATATGGTTCTAAGATACATGATGTTGTTGAGTTGTATTTATTTTGTTCATGCATCATATAGTGAATGTTTATTTATGGTTGGTTGGTTTATTGGTTTATTTCTTAAAGTTAAAATCATCCCCACTTTTATTTGGAAGCCTTCGGCATTTATTTCCAACCTTTGGTGTCTTGGGGATGTCTCTTAAGGCCAAGTAATGGCTCGTTGTACTCTCAAGACAATGATAATAGGTTGGTCAACACAAATGTTATTAGTCTTATCCTTCCCTTGTGGTACAAATCATCCATTTTCTTGGTCTTTGAGTGGGAATTCCTTTTCATCTATTCCTTGGGTTAGAATCTTAGTCAGGAGTAGGATTTTTTGAGCTTGTAATGTATAGCATAAAAGGACTTAGCAAAACCATTTATGCTAAACTTCATGTTTCCCGGGTGTTGGGTACATAAGTGTTTTGGATAAAATTCTTGAATGTTTGAAATCTCATTGTCATGGGTTTAACACATGAGATGAGCATCACTTACATTGTATAGGAATGACATCCCAATACGTTTTCTTATTTCATTGTGAGGAATGATTTATGATTTTGTGAAAAGATGTAAATTTTTGAAAAATGTAGAAATTGTTTTCAAATGAATGATTTTGAAAAGAGGATACTTGGTGTATGTTGATCATTGTTCAATTTTCAAAACAAATAGTTTATTTTCAAAAATTTCTGAGCATGGAAATATGTTGTTTTTGGAAAACAATTTTGTGATAATTTATGTGATATAATTTAAAATTATCATCCATCAGTTGCAAGAGAGTGATATTGAAGGAGTTGTTGTTGGTTTAGAAAATGGAACCCGGTAGGTGTTGTCAAAACCAACCTGAAGAAGATGTCGAGAATGTGGTTGCAATTGAACCATGAGTGAATCAAGGGATGTTTCTGAGTATTGTCCCATATTTTCAAGTTGTGGATACAAGGAACTAAAGGAATGAGACACGACTTGTGGATAATACCATTCAGTTCCTGAAGAAAAATACACCTAACTTCTGAGGTGATTATGAAACCAAAAAATTAGAGGTTTGGATGAGTTGGATTAACTGCATCTTCGATTTTATCGGCACACTAGTGGAGCTAAAGGTCCAGCTAGAAACCTATATGCTCGAGGATATTGCACGCCAGTGGTGGTATTTAGCAGTGGAGGCTAAAGTGAATGAAGGCCCTACATGGGAGGATTATGAAGAACTATTTAAAAAACAATTCTATCCTCATACATTCAATATCCAGAAAATGTTAAACTTCTTCAACCTGAAACAAGAGAGCCTCTTTGTCACAGAGTACACAACTAAATTTCGTAATTTAGTCCATTTTACACCAGAGGTTGTAGCATGTATGTCTTTGAAGGCACACATCTTCAAATCAAGGCTAAGGCAGGATATTTGATCGAAGATTGCAGTGTTCTGTGTTACAAATTATACAGAGATGATGAATAGAGAAATTGTGGCTGAACATGATATCTAGGGATCAATAGGAGGAGGAATGATGATACCTACATGAAATAGGGGGAACTCAACCACTGGGAGAAAGAGGAAAAGGGAAACCTATTTTGAAGGTGGAAGTGGAAATCAAAATCAAACGATGGGATCGGTGAACCTTCTTCCATGACCCCAGAGAAAATAAGGTTTCTTTCAATGTGGTTCTCTTGACCACATAAAGAGAGAGTTTACGACACAACCTAGATCTTATCATAATTGCAGCAAGATGGGACATCTTCAGCGCTATTGTAGCAGTGATCCAAGGTCAGGTGCTTGGGACACTTCTCAGGCATCGCAAGAATAAAATGTTTCGATAGGGAGAGGATAACAGAATCAATATCTTTAGCCAAACATATCTAGACATGGTGATTCTAGAAATATCATGACTCCTCAACAAGTTCAATCTCAGTAAGGCAACTAGTAGAATAATGAAATGACGAAGCAACTGTACAGAGCGGAGTAGATGATGGTCGATGATCAAGGTTGACTATCTATGGTGAGAGGTATGATTATTTTGAATTATACCTTAATGAAAGTACTCTTTGATACTGGTGTATCTCATTCTTTCATTACTTCTCGTTTTGTTGAACTACTATGTTTAAAGTTGGAAATGATGCCTTCTGTTTTAAAACTGCAAACTCATCTCGGTGAAAGAGAATGTCAAGCCTTTGTGTGTAGAGCATGTGATATAACTGTTGATGAATCTGAGCTAAAATAGGACTTCTCGATGTTGGACATGGATGTATATGATGTAATATTGGGTATGTATTGTTTTTCAATGTTCAAGGATTACATCGACCGTTATAGAAGAATATTTAATTTCACAACTGAGGAAGACATAAAACATCACTTCAGAGGAGAGAGGATGATAATGAATGGGGAAAATAGCTTATTGGCACCAATAGTGGGAATGAGCTCTTATCAGTTGGAAGCACTAACTTTGGAATCAATGGAATAGATCGAGGAAAATAGTTTTCCAGCAGTTGTGAATCAATTTCGAGATGTCTTCCCCAAGAACTTCTCTAGGTTACCACCTCTATGGGAAGTAGAGTTTTAAATTGATCTCCCTCTGGGGAAAAGTCCTATTTTCCTTCCATCTTATAGGATGGAACCAACAATGTTATGGGAATTGATAGAGAAATTGGAGGAATTGGAAAGCAAGGGATTCGTTCAGCCATGTACATTTTTGTTGGCAGCACCATTTTTGTTCATGAAGAAAGCAGACATAACTCTTCCAGTGTGTGTTGATTATCGTAAGCTTAACATAGTTACAAAAAAGAATAGATATCCACATCCATGCATTGATGATCTGTTTAATCAATTAAGGGGAGCTCAGTGGTTCTCGAAAATTATCTTGTGATATGGATATCAACAATTACGAGTTCAAAAAAAGGATATTCCAAAGACATCTTTCAGAAAAAGATATGTCTAATACGAATATATAGTCATGACTTTTGGTCTAGTGAATGCACCTGTGGTCTTCATGACTTTGATGAATCAGATATCTCAGTGATATCTAGATTCTTTTATTGTATTGTTTTTGGACGACATCTTGCTGTATTCAAAGACACGATATGACCATGCAGAGCATGTGGAAAAAGTCTTACAAATCTTGAGAGATCACCATTTTTATACCAAATTATCCAAGTATGATTTTTGGATATAGGAAGTACTTTTTCTTGGCCATGTCATTTATGAAAAAAGTTTTTCTTTTTATCTTGAAAATATAGAAGCGATTATCCTATAGAAACCACCAAAGAATGTCTTCGAGATATGAAGTTTTCTCGATCTAGCTGGTTTCTACTGACACTTTGTGCATGTTTTCTCAGGACTAGATTCGCCAAAGACAACTCTAAAAAAGAATAATTATTCATTCCAATGGATAGAGGAATTCCATAAGTATTTCTAAGAGATGGAAGTTTGGATTACATCAGCACCAATATTGATTTCTCTAGAATCAAGATAGTAGTATGTGGTGTACTTTGATGCTTCAAGATTAGGGTTGGGTTGTGTTCTCATGCATGGAAACGATGTGGTTGCTTATGGTTCAAGGAAGTTAAGACTGCATGAGAAGAACTACCCAACACGCGATTTGGAGTTAGCTGCAGTCATCCATTCTTTGAAGACATGGAGATATTATGTATTTGGTGAGAAATTTAATGTGTTCACAGACCACAGAATCATGAAACACTTTTTCTTATAGTGGGATTTAAATCCGAGGCAAAGAAGATTGATTGAGTATCTTCAGATGTTTGACTTTGACATGATGTATACACTAGGAAAAGGGAATTTAGTGGTGAATGAATTGAGTATAAATTCATATTCTTAGTTGGAAAAATAAGCTTCAGATGAATGGAAGTTGCTGTCAGTCCTAGCTGACATACCCATGGAATCTGAAAACCGAGGTGATGTTGCAGTTTTATTTTCATCTACGCTTGTTCTGAATTTGGTAAATGTGGTCAAAGAGGCACCATAGTATGATGTGGAATGTCTATTTATGAGTTTAAAACTCAAAAGTGTGGAGACTATTGAGGGATGGAAAATTGATTGGAGTTCAGTTTTGTGCTTTAGAGATCGGATATTTGTACTTATGTCTTGTCAGAAACAACTCCTTCATGATTACCACCATTTGATATGGGATGTACATCTAGTTATATAGAAGTTGTATAAGGTGTTGAAGTTGCAGTTTTGGTGGAGTGGCATGAAAATAAAGGTGGTCGAGTTCATCTCGCAGTGCTTAACTTGTCAGTCGGTTAAAGCTGAGTATCAGAGACCAGCAAGAATGTTGCAATCTCTACCTAACCCAGTGTGGAAATGGGAGGAGATAGTGAGGGATTTTTTATAGGTCTTCTAAGAACGGTTTGGAAACACAATTCCATATGGGTAATAGTGGATCAACTTACCAAGTCAGGCCATTTCATCCCTATTCGTGAAACTCATATGGTGGAGGATCTATCAAAAATCTATATTTGAGAAGTGAAAAGGAGGCATGGAATACTACGTATCATTTCTATAAATCCTTACAACAAGATCTTGCGACTTAGTTGACTATGAGCATGGCCTATCATCCTCAGACAGATTGGAAATCTGAAAAAATGATATAAATGTTGAAATACATATTGCGGTCATCTGAAAAATATTTTGGTTGCTCATTGGAGGAGCATATACCCTTGGTGGAGTTCTCACACAATAATAGTTATTAGGCCCTGATACATATGGCTCCGTTTGAAGCATTGTATGAGAATCCTTGTCTTTCTCTACTATGCTGGGTGGAAGTAGGTGAAACTTCACTAGTTGGACTGAGCTTGTCAAAGAAACAACATAGAAGATCCATTTGATCAGAAAGAGGATGGAGATGGCTTATACTTGTCATAAATCTTATGTAGATCACTATTGAAGACCATTGTTATTCACTATGGGTGATTATGTTTTCTTGAGGATATCTTCCTAGCTTGGACATCGTCATTTTTAGAAGTAGGGAAAGTTATCTCCTAGATACATATGCAATTTTTAGATACTGGAATGGGTCGGATAGGTTCCATATCATTTGGAATTACCACTATGGTTCAGTTCAGTGCATAATTTGTTCCATGTATCTCAGTTGAAAAACTATTAGCCTGATCCTGACCATGTGATCAGATGAGATCATGTTGACCTAGAGTTGGATGCTTCATTGATACATATCTTGGTACATATTGTGGATTGGAAAGAGAAAGTCTTGCATAGAAAATTCATTGGCATAGTGCGGGTTTTATAGAAACATGGTCAAATTCATGAAGAGGCTTGGGAATGTGAAAAGGAAGTGAATGAGCGGTGGCCATAAATCTTTCAATTGGGTGAGGGTTTTCTACTTTTCAAGGATGGAAATACCAATGGTGGGGAAAATGTAGTACCCCAAATTTCCTGAATGTAACAATTAATTGATGTTTTTCATGGTTATAAAGTTAAGGGTGATGAACGAGAGATTCAGGAGAACACTGAATGATGTTTTGAGGCAAAGGGGAAGTCGCACGGGCGGTGCACAATATTTATAACTGTGCAGCAAAACTTTGTGTAGTTGGTCATTTTGAGGCAGTGTCTCCTATATGGTTGTAGAATGGTTAGAGAAACTATATGAGGAAATTGTGCAAGTGTCTTCCTAGGTAGTGGCTAACACACTATTAGTTCATGGTTTTCTTAACCGTGCGAACTAACCGTCCATGCACTTTAGTGATATCCTAAAAGTGGATCCCATAGGTTTTTTCCTCTAAATGGACCATTTTTATTTCTAATTAGCCATAACTCAGAATTTTTCTTTTTTTAAGTCCAAAGAAGGTTCTCCCATCATTTCGTAGGTGATCTGAAGGCTTCCCTTGGAGAAGCGAAGCAAGATTCTTAAGGTATGTGATTGTTCTTCTTTGTTCTTGTCCGATTTATTATATCTCCATAGATATACTTCTTTATTTCTCTTGGCTTATTAGATATATGGTCGTTATGCGTAGATCTAGGTATTTAGATTCCAAATATGATGATTTTGGGCCTCGTTCTTGTTAGGAGAAGAGATCTAAGGCGGGTTCTTGGAGATTCGACCCGGTTTTCTTGAGCGTTCTTCGTTCTTTGTGATATTCATCAAAACCTTTGAGGTATTTGGCTTCTCTCTAGACTCCTCTTGCTATAATTTATTATTCTAGATTTAAATTGGTTTATTTTAATTGGATTTATTGTCAAAATCATGGAATAAATCTTCTTAATGATGATTTATTATGTTAGTGAAGTTGTGAAATCTTTGTGAATTGTTGTGCAGAGTGATTTATCCTATTGAATTTAATATGATAATTTTAAATTATTGATTCATTGGAATTTTTAAATGTATTGATGAAATTTTGATTTTCAATAAAAAGGATGTTTTATTGAAATGGTTTGGTATTGAAATGTCTTTAATGGAATTGGTTTTCAATAAAAAAAGGTGTTTTTATTAAAAAGGTGTTTTGGCATGATCTTTGGGCTCATTGGTGTAAGTTCATATTTCATTTTTGGGGCTTGGTTAAAATATGACCTTGTGCTCAGTGCCAAAGGTTAAAATGGCACATGAGATATAATGTTCATATTGAATATACATGGCTTGGTTGAAATAAGACCATGTGCTTGGTGAAAAAAGGTTAATGGAACATGGGAAACAATGACCTTGTGACGACTCAATAGATCGACAAGAAACCACTAATGAGTATGTAACTTTCATAACGTAGCATGCATGGTTGGTTGCATGGGGTTTTGGGATGTTTGGGTACGAATAAAGGGGATATTGTGAAATGGTTTTAAATCTTGTTTAGTTATTTTTCTAGAAAAATAACTAGTTAGAAAATTGGTTTTGATTGCACTTGTATGCATTTGGTAACAAATGGTTTTGGGAAACTCCCTTATATATTGTTATAAAATATTTTGTTAAAATGTTTTATATAAACTATTCATTGTAAAATTTGCGAACTCTTCTATCTTACTGTCTTGAGTAGGAAAGTCATTTTGTAAAACCTACCGAGTTTTATACTCACCCATGCTTTGTCACTTTGATGCATTTGTAGATCTTATCTTCCGGTATAGGATAAAAGGCAACGATTCCCACATTTTTAGCACTTCCTCGTGATGTTTGGGCTGTCTGCAGATTGTGGAGCTTGAATCTTGTGGAGCATGGAGTCATGTGCTCTTTTGAGAGTCTTGTTTCCTTTATCTTCTATGTACTTTGATGTTTGGTTATTCTTCTACTGTTTCATACTATGATATGGTTCTGAGATACATGAAATTTTTGAGTTTAATTTATTTTTTTCATGTATAATATAGTGAATGTTTTTTATGGTTTTTTGGGTTATTCATTTATTTCTTAAAGGGAATATCATCCACCACTTGTATTTGAAACCATTCAGCATTTATTTCTAGACTTTGGAATCTTGGAGAAGTCACTTAAGGCCTAGTAATGACTCTTTGTACTCTCAATCCAATGAGAATTGGCATTTCATTATAGTAGTAGAGCTAGATACACACTTACAAAGGGATATAAGGATAATTATATTTTGTAAAATGGTGGAAGACATCATTTTTATGCAATGGAAGATACTCACATAGTGAAGGAAGTTCCTAGAGGAGGGGAGGTTGTGAATATTTCTGCATGGAGTATGCACCAAAGGAATTTGAAGCAATAACAGCTACTATGATTGGTGTGATGATCATTTAACCTTCCATAGATATAAAATAGTTGATAAATGTGAATCTTATTCATTAATAAATTCTAAATTTATTATTGTGTTTGGATTATTCTTAGAAATTATTCTATTCATGATGGATCTTTCCACTCCCTTAGGAAGAAGGAAGGAACAAGGTTACAAATGTTTCGATTTCCATGTTATAATGATTAACCAGGAGGTCATGTTGGATTTTATTATTCTTGATCTGGATATATTTTCCAACATCACTGGCATGGATTTAAGGTTTATCTTTAAATGATAGATGAATCTTTTTCCTCATCAGGTTCAGTTTCAATATTCCAATGTGACTACTCTCATATATCATGGATAATGGGGTCCTATATCTAGGAGATCAAGGCCTATTTTTCTTAAGGATAGATTCATCTCATGCCTATTTCCTATAATTATTATCAATGCCATTGGCTAGTGTTTAAGTTTTTCACTTTCTAGCATGGTGGATGAGTACCCTGAGGTTCTTCCTAATGTTTTTTTGGATTACCACCCTATAGGGAGGTCAAGTTCTCTTTTGACCTGATCCCCAGGATGAGACCCATCTCTATGCCAAATTATTATTTGAAACTTATTAAGTTGAAGGATACTAAAGTTAATCTCGAGTAATTTGATTCCAAGGAATTTATACAAATGAGCATGTCACTTTGGGTTTTACCAGTTCACTTTGTAAATAAAGTATACATAAAGCTTTATATTTACATTGTCTACCAATATTTTAATTTGGTGTATATAAAGAAAAATTCCCTTTACTTAGGATTGATGAACTATTTGATAAACCCAGGGGATCAAAATGGTTTTCTATGATCGATATTAATTTAGGGCACCCTCAGTTAAAGGTCCAAGAAAAGTACATTCCTAATATAGACTTCATTAGATGTTATTGAAATTATGAGTATTTGGTTATGAAATTTGGTCTTACTAAATCTAATATAGTTTTTATGGAATTAATGAATTATATTTTTAATTAGTTATTGGACACTTTTTGTTTTTGTTTTTTATAGTTAATATTTTAGTGTTTTCTAAGTTGGAAGAAAAACAATGGGATCATCTAGATATCATTATTAGAAACTAGAAAGAAGATTCTATCAATTGGAAGCTTCATGAATATTATTTTAGATTTAGGAAACAATGTTTCTAGGCCATGTTATATCTAAGAGGGGTACTTTAGTAATTACCAAAATGATCCAAGTAGTGATGTATTGGAAAAAACCAAGAAATGTTCTTGATATTTAGATATTTCTAGGATTAGTTGGTTATTATTAATTTTTCGTTGTGTATTTATCTAGGATTTCATCTCTAATGAAATTATTAACATATAAGGGAAATAAGATAAAATTTAATGGTAAGTCTCTAAGATTGTTTGAGGAATAAAAGGCAAGAATAACTTTAAGTCTAGTTTTGATTCTTTTGGATGTAGTTTTAGGCTATGATATTTTCTACATTTCCTTAGATATTGGATTTAGTTGTGTTATAATATAGGGATAATATATGCGGTCTTATAGTTTATTCAAAAAAAATCATAATGAGAAGAATTATCCTACACATGAAATCGATTTGGCTATAGTGATGCATGCCCTTAAGATTTTGTTCCACTATCTCTTTAGTAAGTGGTTCATAGTGTATTTATAAAAAAATATTGTTAACTATATTTTTACCCAAATAGACCTAAAATTGTGACAAATATTATGGTATGAGTATCTTAAATTTTTTTTATTTTCATATTACATAAACATATGAGAATGGAAATTTTGTTTCTGATTCATTGAGCATGAGTTTTATGAATTAACACTTAAAAGAATAAGTGGAGGATCGATATTTGATGAGTTTGTTTAAAAAGATAATCTTGGATGTGAAGGACGATAATAGATAGTTGTTATTATCTTCTCTTGAAATACTATTCATCACATGATTATTGGATTCATCTTGGGAAAGTAGCATACACCAGTTTTAAACATTTTAACCAAATCTTTAATGGTGGGGATACCTCAGGTGACTTGTCTTGGTCTCCCGTTGGTGTGTTGTATTTCAGAGACTAATGTATTATTTTGATATCTTTGAGGGAAGTGGGGATTGATAGTGGAAATCAGTATAGTTGGTCCATTAAACTCAGGATCACTAAGATATATAATGATTTGAGATGTTAGTATTGTTAGCCAGAGTGATGCATTTCTCTATGGACATCATTATTGTGTTTCTTAATTTTCAGCATATTATATTGGAGTACTAGGGACCTTTTGGGTTATTAAATCCTTTACCCATTATTGATTGAAAGTGGGATGATATTTCTATAGACATATCTATTTTTTTCTACCGATTTATAGCAGGTGAGATGAAGTTATGTTTATTATTGATCAACTCACCACATCTCAATATTTCCTTCATATCAAGGAGATAATTAATGTGGTAGATCATGAGAATCTATATGTCTAAGAGGACTTGAATCTATATGGAGTTCCTTTTTCAATTTTTTTGATATGGATCTATATTTTACTTATAAAATTTGTAATTGTTTTCAATATGTGATGAGTACACAATTAATTTTATGAATGGTGTATAATTCTCAATTGGATGGGTATAAAAAGTGATCTATTTAGATTCATGTGGATATTATTTGGGAATATATGGTTTATGTTAGTAGTTTGTGGGGGAAAACTTCTTTTTTAGGTTATCCTATAATAATAGTTATTAAAAATCAATTAAAGTGGACATTTTTGAAGCATCGTATGAGAATATATATATATACATCCCTTATGTTCGTAAGAATTGGGAGAACATTTTTTGGTTGGATTGAGTCTTGTTTGAGATATGATTAAAATGGTTTAGTTGATCTATAGGAGGATAGTAAAAACGCATAGTTGAAAGAAGTCCTATATGGACTGAATTTTTCTCCCATTGGAGTTTCAGGTTGGTGATTGAGTTTTTATCATGGTTTCACCTTATTTGGAACATTATCATTTTGGTATGTAGGGTAATATGGGACCAAGTATTGTTAACCCCTTTGATATTATTGAATGAATTGGAAAGGTGGATTATTAGTTAGACTTTCTGTCTCTATTAACATCAGTTCATGATGTGTTACATGTTTCCCAATGAATGTGGTCTTAACTCGTCCCTTCCTATGTGATCTAATTGGTGGGTGATGATCCTAAGAGTGACACCTCAGTGGTTGTGTAACTAGTTTAGATTATGGATCGCCAGGATAAAGAGTTGTGTGGTAAAGTAATTCATTTGGTTTGTGCACTATGGTAGTTTAGATGGGATATCCCTAAGACATGGGAGTGGGAATCATTGATGATTCATTATTGCCCCTCTATTTTTTATGAGTATATAATATTGATGAATTTTTGGGGATAAAAAGTTTCATGGTAGGGAGAATTTGAATAACAACTTGGTTATAAATATGTTTAATTTTTACCTTAGTTTATTCATTTTTAGGATATAGGGGATTTTTGGTGTTAGGGGATAAAAATTTAAAGTTTTGGGGGAAATAGGATAGGTGTATGGTTTAGGAACATGGATTGTTTAATTGAGCAGTAACCGTGAAATATAGACCAGTTGATTCCAGTAGTGATTTGATTGTCTTGGGCTAGTTTTTTATAACTGTTCATGTCACTAGGAAAACCATGTGGGTGTGTTGAGTTTGAGATATAGTTAATAACATGGATTATTGGTTCACGCCCAAATTTACCCAAGAGAAGAAGGGTAGAACGGTCCTTGTAGTGTAGCTTGGGTTGTCGATTCCACAGAGACCTAAGAAGATACCTAAGATACACAACCTAAGGGATAGATTTTTGGCTATGAAGTGGCCAACTTGGATTTGTTTTTAAGTGTTTTGGGAGAAGACTAATAAGCTTAGTTGAGTTCAATTTTAATGAAATGGGTTGATCTTAGGGTTACGCTTGGGTGGATTGAATGCATTTTATTTCTTTAGACAAATTTTTGGTTTTATTAATTATTGATGAAACTATTCTTCAAAATAACACTACCTTCATCATTTTCTGGTTAGATACTAACTATACTCAATATATAGTCACCAACACACTTAGAGAACCATATTCATGATCTCTCCAATGTATATGGTTAATTTAGTAATTGGAATTAGCCTTTTCAAACACAGTGAAGATGAGGAGCGAAAATAATTGAAGAATGGAAGTCTTGAATTATTTAACCAATTAACAACAATTCGTGCATTAAATATCAATCAATCCAGCCTTTTAATCTTCCTAAGATCAACCCATTAAAGGGTTATACCTCCATTTATGATAGACTATCAATGGTGGGCGGAAGACGGCTTACAAGAATTGAATTGAAGAGATTAAAACCGCGGAAATAACGAGCACTCCTCCGTGTGTGTGAATGGAATTCACACCTATGTGTGAACTATGTCACCAACACACAGAGTTATCACTGTGCTTTTGTGATTTTAGAGATTTAAGTATAGAAATTTGAAGAAGAGAAGGGAAGGAATTGGATTAAGAACTTAGAAATACAAAAAGAAACTTACATGGGGAAAATGAAAGCATTACAACGAAAATTGAGCATAATAACATTACATGAAAGAAGGTATA
This sequence comes from Viscum album, assembly GCA_963277665.1. Lineage (NCBI taxonomy): Eukaryota > Viridiplantae > Streptophyta > Magnoliopsida > Santalales > Viscaceae > Viscum > Viscum album. The sequence continues at coordinate 1,901,398,030 of OY728145.1, forward strand.
TGAGTTCCTCCTCACCACCACTGCCTTAAATAGGAAAATTTGGATCCTTATGCCGAGCTCCAACATTCCAAGTCATCCCAATCAATGAGGGTAGGCATAGGTGGTGGAAAGTAGGTGGAGAGGAGACTTCTCCACCCTTGACCCGAGATGGCATCCAGCTTACATCCACTTGACAGATCCACTTCAAAGTCCTTCTAGATGGCCGATTTGGAGTGGGCCATAGAAGACAAAAATACATCCCCGGATGTCTTCTAACCTCCTATAAAATATCAGCCCAATTTAATTTGTGGTTCGGGAGATATGGAAGATTCATTGGGCTGCAATTCTGGGCCGCAGATTCTGGCCCAGATTCTGATCTTCCATTTGGGATGCCTTGATCACCATCATGGAGACCGAATTAGCACTTTGTCCTGAATACTTATTTGTTCCCCTATATGTATTCTATCATCAAAAGAAATTTGGGCTTCATTGGTCCAGTATTGTGGGACCCACATCCTCAACAGTGGGTTGATGTCCAATCTGCCTTCACCAGAATTGTCTCCTTTCATCACCAAATATCTTCATCATCCTTTATTAATCTTTCCTTGCTCCCTGAATGAGAAACATTTAAATTTGAAGTGAAGATACATTTACAAAAATATAATATTAAAACATGAATAATTACATTCAATAAAATCATATGAGTCATTGGGCCTAAATTGGTGTACATTAGGCATGAAGTGCACAATTGATGAGGGTGGATGTTTAAAATTAAAATGTACTAACTCAGGCCCATATGATCAAAAATTAACTTTTAATCCCAATGAAATGTAATTATAAAATGTGTTTTTATTGTCTAATCACACCCCCCAACTTGAGATTTTCTAGTCCCGAGCAAATAACTCAAAGATTATGAAAATCAAATTCCCTTTTCCAAAAATTTTTTAATAAACAATGCTCACCAAAATACCTCATACCAAAACAATTATGCATCCCATCAAAATCATTTAATACAATGTAGGTTCTAAAGCATAACCCAAGCCCAAGCCCATTCTTCTGATCAAATTCAATGCCACATTTCATCCAATTACCATTAATCATGATGATGTGTTGTGTGTCACAATAGACATGGGGGTTCATTTTTATTCAAGGGGGAAAAGATGGAAGCGCTAGGTGGAATCACATTTTAATATTAATATGAGTATTCATTTTTTTCTTTTTTTTCTTTTTTTTCAATGTTGCCATGGTTATTGAAATTGAATTCAAATGAGTCAACCCTTGTAGCGAGACTTTGCCGATGACTCCCAGGCTCAAAGGCCTTAGGGCACCAAGTGAAGCCCACATACTCGGGCATCATCTCGAGCGAACTCATTCAAAAAAAATTCGAATTTCCACAAATAGAGATAAAATTCCCAACTCTGGGCCAGACAACTATGGAGTCAAGATCCCCAAGTGCCGAAATCCACACATTAAGTCATTTCATTGCTCTATGCGCAAATTTATTGTTGTTTTTTTTGTGCTTTTTTTACACCTCTTTATTTTATATATATTTATTTAAAATACTCATATTAAATTTAAAATGATCACCAAAACTATGCTATTTATTATGGGACCCCAAGAATTCAAATTAATACCCCACAATCCAACGGACGTGCATTGTGATTTTTTTTATAAAAATTGGATGAAAATGTAACAGTGAAAAATCACATTAGACAGCCACACTTTCCAAAATTTTATGTTCATGAACTTAAACATGTATTAAAATCAGAATCAAGGAATACAAAATTATTTAATATTCAGTTTTCAAGGTTTGAAATGTGTAATAACATGTTCAAGGTTAAGGAAAATTTTCACTCAATTAACATGCACATTTTATTGCTCTATGTGATTGATTTTTATTTTCACCTCCCCCCAACATAATATAACACTGTCCCCAGTGTTTAAAGAAAATATAATTTAGAAGGGGCACATGAAGAGAATAGGAGCATAGAACAATTTCACCTGATATTTGATGTTGAAGTTTGTGATGCTCTCATTTAATCCCTTGGTCTCCATGTCACTTTAAGAATCCTCACGGTAGTATACGCTTGTACTCCTATGATTTCCCTGAAAATACATCAAACTTGGCAGCCCCTGAATCTCAAAAACCAACATAGTTAGACACAATGGAAACCCCTTGAGGTTCCCTTTTCTAAAAAGACAACAATAAAATAAAAAAATAAAATAAAAATAAAGACAAAACATACTTGTTAATTTTTAAACTCCAACGATCGACACTCATAACAAGTAATAATTTTTTTAAAAAAAAAATTATATATATATATACCAAAATTTAAAATATAAGTATATATATATAGAAGATAGAATAAGGAAGCACCAACCACCGTAGTTCAGTGGTAGGCGTGCTCCCCTATCTCCCTTCGGTCCCGGGTTCGAGTCCCGCGGCTTCGCCGGTCGTGACGGGGTTTGACCCACGTCCTACGGCGTGTCACTTTTTTTTTACAGTTTTTTTGTTTTTCTTTTGTTTTTTGTTTTTTAATAAAATAAAATAAAATAAAAATAAAATAAAAACTTACAAACACCTATATTGTTGATACATTGTCTTATTTTTAATTTCTGGGTAAGATAATACTCAGGGATCGCACCGCGTGACACGGATGAATACGGTGCTCCCCTTTCATACCTATCCATACTCATAAGAGAAGAACAGGTCAACAATATGAGGTAAAATTATATCAAATTGCTTTTCTAAAAAAAATTGATTAAAAAAATAAAGTGATTGTAAATTTAAAAATCACGGGTTGCCTCCCATTCAACGCTTTGTTTAACGTCGTTAGCTCGACTTAAACCCCTTATTGATTAATTGTTGTTTTTTTTCATCAAAGGTAGGTTCACTCAGGTCTTCATCAACTTCATGTTTTTGGAATGGTTCTATGAATGGTTTGACTCTATGACCATTAACTTTAAATATTTGACCATTGGTGGGATCTTGAATTTCAACAGCCCCATGGGTGTACACCTTATGCACTATGTATGGACCGGACCATCTAGACCTCAACTTTCCCGGGTGCAAATGAAGTTTAGAACTATACAAAAGCACAGGTTTCCCTGGTTCAATGTGTTTAGTTTTAAGATTCCTAGACTGGTAGGCTTGAACTCTAGCTTTATTGATCCTTGAATTTTCATAAGCCTCCATCCTAAGTTCCTCAAGCTCATTTAGATCCAATTTCCTCTTTATTCCGGCCAAAGAAATGTCAAAGTTCATTTTTTTGATTTCCCAAAAGGCCTTATGCTCAATCTCCACAGGAAAATGGCATGCTTTACCATAAACCAACCTATATGGGGACATTCCTAGGATAGTTTTAAATGTTGTTCGATATTCCCAAAGAGCATCTAAGAGTTTTCTTGACCAATCTTTCCTAGATGGATTAACAGTTTTCTCAAGAATTTGTTTGATTTCTCTATTGGCTAACTCAGCTTGACCATTGGTTTGTGGGTGGTAAGTGGTGGACACTTTGTGAGAAATTCCATACTTCTCCATGAGCGATGAGAATGGGAGATTGTAGAAATGAGTTCCACGATCACTAATGATAGCCCTAGGAATCCCAAATCTAGAGAAGATGTTTTCTTTAAGGAATCTAATCACAGTTTGATGGTCATTGGATTTTGTAGGAATGGCCTCAACCCATTTTGAGACATAATCGACAACCAAGAGAATGTAAAGATATCCCCTAGAGTTTGGGAAGGGACCCATGAAATCAATTCCCCAACAGTCAAAGATTTCAACCACTAATATTGGAGTGAGAGGCATTTGATTCCTTTTTGTGATGGACCCTACTTGTTGACACCTAGGACAGCTTTGACAAAATGTGTAGGAGTCCCTTGAGAGGGTGGGCCAAAAGAGACCACATTGAAGAACCTTGGCAGAAGTTTTCTTAGAGGAAAAGTGACCTCCACAAGCCTCACTATGACAGAACATTAGGATGGACTCTTGTTCGGATTCTGGCACACACCTCCTAATGACTTGGTCTGGACAGAACTTATATAGGTATGGATCATCAAACACATAATGCTTGACATCAGAAAGAAATTTTCTTCTAGCTTGGGTCGCTAAGAATTTTGGAATGACCCCTAAAACTAAGAAGTTGGCTATGTCAGCATACCAAGGGCAATCACTCACAGAATAGAGGTTCTCATCGGAAAATGAATCAGACACGGAAAGGTGATGTGAGTTGTCCTTGAATTCCAACCTAGAGAGGTGATCAGCTACAACATTCTCGACACCTTTTTTATCCTTAATGGTTAAATCGAACTCTTGAAGATGAAGGACCCACCTAATCAATCTAGCCTTGGCATCTTCTTTTTGGAAGAGATATTTTAGAGCTGAATGGTCGGTGAATACAATGATGGGTGATCCTAAGAGGTAGGACCTGAATTTCTCTAAGGCAAACACAACAGCAAGTAACTCCTTTTCAGTGGTGGTGTAATTGATTTGGGCATCATTTAAGGATTTGCTTGCATAAGAAATGACATATGGAGTTTTATCACACCGTTGTCCTAACACAGCTCCTACAGCAAAGTCACTGGCATCACACATGAGTTCGAAAGGAAGGTCCCAGTTTGGAGATTTCATAATGGGAGGAGAGGTGATAGCAGATTTAAGGGTTGAAAATGAACCCTCACAGCTTTCTGTCCAAACAAATGGAGCATCCTTTGCTAGGAGAGCACAAAGAGGGAGAGAGATTGAACTAAAGTCCTTAATGAATCTTCTATAGAAACCATCATGTCCTAAGAAGGACCTCACTTCCTTAACAGTTCTGGGTGATGGAAGGTGACGAATGATGTCAACCTTTGCTTTATCAACTTCAATTCCCCTACCCGAGACTATATGGCCAAAGACTAACCCCTCTTTTACCATGAAATGGAATTTTTCCCAGTTTAGGACCAGATTATTTTCTTCACATCTTCACAAAACTCTCTCCACATTCCTAATACATCCCTCCAATGTATCCCCAAAGACAGAGAAGTCATCCATGAAGACCTCTAGAAAATCCCCTACCATATCTGAGAAGATTCCCATCTTGCACCGCTGGAAGGTTCCAGGGGCATTGCATAACCCGAATGGTATGCGTTTGAAGGCAAATGTGACGAATGGACAGGTGAAGGTTGTCTTCCCTTGATCCTCCAAGGAGACCTCAATTTCATTGTACCCTGAGTACCCATCTAGGAAGCAATATAATTGATGACCTGCCACTCGCTCGAGGACTTGATCAATAAAGGGCAAGGGAAAATGGTCCTTCTTGGTACAAGAGTTGAGCTTCCTATAGTCAATACAGACTCTCCAGCCACTACTCACCCTAGTTGGAATAATTTCCCCATCCTTATTAGTGATCACAGTGATTCCATCTTTCTTTGGGACAACTTGAATTGGGCTTACCCACTCACTCTCAGCTATGGGGTAGATGATACCAGCTTTCAACAACTTAAGAAGTTCTTTCCTTACCACATCCATAAGATTTGGATTGAGTCTCCTCTGAGGTTGACGACATGGTTTGGATTCAGATTCAAGAGTAATCCTATGAGTTCCAATAAGTGGGATAATCCCAGGAATATCAAACAGGGTCCAACCAATGGCTTTCTTGTGTTTCCTAAGGACATCTAGAAGCATCCCCTCCTGATTGGCTTCAAGAGAAGAAGATATGACTATAGGATGTGTTTGATTTTCCCCTAGGAAGGAATACTTGGGGGAAGTAGGAAGTTCCTTCAATTCAAGATCTGGTTGGTTCATAATTTCAGCAGACGATTGGGGCATTGGATCAAGATCAAATTTGTTTCCTAGATTTTCAGATTGAATTGATTCCCCATGTGTAGAAGTTTCAGCCACAAGATTGTGTTGACCTGGGTTAGGGAAGGGAGTTTGAGTTGTCTCCATGAATGTGGTTTCCTGAAAGGTTTCATTGATTGTTGGTCCTAATACATCATTATAGGAGCAATTTGAAAATGATTCGAGCCAAGGAGATAAACTTCCTTCATGTGAACAAAGGAAATCAATCTCATCCTGACTTAAACATCCATCAAATATTTCTTGATGTTCTATGGATTCATTTTCAATGCTTCCTAACATGTTTACTTCATGAATGTCCTCATCATCTCCTATTTGTGAGCTTTCATTATAGATGTTCAAGTCTAGACTCATGTTCCCAAAGGTGATGGTCATGTTCCCATTTCGGACTCGGATAACAGAGTTGATTGTTGCAAGGAAAGGACGGCCAAGAATGATTGGAGTTTTCTCCCTAGGACCTAAGCTTGGATGATTGTCAAGGACAATGAAGTCAGCAGGGTAGATGAAATTCTCAACTTTCACTAAAACATCCTTTAAGATCCCCTTAGGAACCCGAACACTGCGATCAGCGAGTTGAAGAGTGACAGATGTGGGTTGGAGTTCTTCGAGCCCTAACTGACAATACATGGCATAAGGAATGAGGTTTACACTGGCACCTAGGTCACACAAGGCCTTGACAACTTTTTTCTCTCCTAGTTCAACATTGATGTAAGGGCAACCCGGGTCTTTCATCTTTGGAGGAATGGTCCCTTGAATGGTGGTACTCACATTAGCAGCCAAAAGGACTTGGTTTTTATGTGAAAATTTCCTTTTAAAAGTGCACAAGTCCTTAAGGTACTTTGAGTAGGCTGGTATGGTTTCTATTGCATCTAGGAGTGGAATGTTCATCTTGACTTGAGAGAAGATTTCTCTCAAGGTTTCACTCAGTTCAGGCTTGGATTTCCCCCTCATGCGTTGGGGAAATGGTTCAGGTTGTGGGGTTGTTTGTTGAAGAGTTGTTTCTTTCACATTGTTATCAGTTTCCTCAGTTTGATCTTGTGGTTCATTTGAATTTCCATCCAAGTTTGAATCTTCAGGTGGGTTCTGAATTAGTTGTTCAGGTTTCTCAATTGATTTCCCACTTCTTAAAACATTCACGACCTTTAGTTGTTCATGAGTTGTTTGAGCACAACTTGACTCTCCCCTTGAAGTTGAGGATGGCACCGCCTGAGTAGGCATGGGTGCCTTTCCTGTTTTGATGGTTTGAAGTTCTTGTTTTAGGGAAGAGACTTCTGAGTTCATCCTCTCCATTTGTTTGCACAGTTGTTCTAGTAGGCTTTGTGGAACAGTTTGGGTTGGTGCTTGAGTAGGTTGGTTTATCCCAGGGGGATATTTTGGAGGTGGGATGGTTTGTTGAAAATGGACCGATGGCTGTTGGTATTGGATAGGTTGGGTTTGGAACTGGTTATGGGTTTGGTAGTTTTATTGAGGGTAAGGATTTTGCCCTTGTGGTTGGCTATGTTGTTGGTTATCCTTCCATCGGAAGCCTGGGTGGTCATTGTACCTAGGATTGAAGGTGTTTTGGTATTGGGGCTTTTGAAAGTTTAGGGCATTGACTTCCGCTGGGGGTCCTCCTATAAGAACATCCTTGATGGATGGAATGGTTGGGCAGTTATCTGTTTTATGGTCATGTTTGTCACAGATTGTGCAAACAAGGTCTACATTTTGGATTTCATGGACTTTCCTAAGGTCTATCTCTTCAACCTTCCTAGAGAGTGCTGCGAGTTTAGCCCTAAGGCTTTCCTCTTCTCTAAGTGTATGAATTCCAGTGGTTCTTTGTGGCTTTTCAGAATAAGGTGAAGTTCCCCAAGTTTGGTTTTGTTCAGCCAGACTTTCCAGATACTCGTAAGCATCATTTGGGGCCTTGTTTTTAAAAGTTCCATTACACATCATGTCAATGAATTGTTTATTACCCAGACCCAACCCTTCATAGAAAATTCTCACTTGTTCAGGTATGGAAAACCCATGGTGTGGAACCATGTTTAGGGTGTCTTTGAACCTCTACCATGTTTCATAAAATGACTCTCCCTCTTTTTCAAAAAAGTTTTGGATGCTCTTTTTAAGTGCAATTGTTTTTTGATGAGGGAAGTATTTTTTGTAGAATTCTCTTTGTAGTTGGTCCCAAGAGTGGATTGATGCAGGTCTCAAGTTGTTTAGACAATTTTTAGCTCGATCCTTTAGTGAAAAAGGAAATAGCCTCATCTTAGCGGATTCTATTTGATGTGGGGGACACATGGTTTCAACAATGTCGTTGAACTCTTTGACATGAAGGTATGGCATTTCTGACTCCATCCCATGAAAGGTTGGAAGGTGGTTTAGGACATGGGGTTTGAATATGTAGTTGGTGTCTCCTATGGAATTGTGTCTAATGAATGAGGGGGCATTGGTCCAAGCTAGAGTGAGGTAGTCGTTCATGGTTTGATCAACTACATTCCCTAAGTTTGGAGCTTCTTTCTTTTGGTTTCCCTTTTGATTCCCCCCAGGGTTTACAATTTGATTTTGTGGATGAACCTCCATTGGACTTGTTTCAAGTTCTGACTTTGGGGTTTCAAGAATATTTGGATCTGATTTAAACAATACCTTAGGTTCACTTTACTCCCCTATCCTAGGACTTTCCACCCTAACTAGTCTGTTTGAGAAATCGCGGGTGTAGGCGGACATGCGCCAAAAAAAAGCGAGAAAGGGACAAGATAAGAGATCTTGGGTGAGAGTAGAAGAATGGAGGTGAGGAAAGAAGGTTTTTTTTGGATCTAAGGTACTTACTTGGTCCCCGAAAACGGTGCCAAAATTTGGTTCACGCCCAAATTTACCCAAGAGAAGAAGGGTAGAACGGTCCTTGTAGTGTAGCTTGGGTTATCGATTCCACAGAGACCTAAGAAGATACCTAAGATACACAACCTAAGGGATAGATTTTTGGCAATGAAGTGGCCAACTTGGATTTGTTTTTAAGTGTTTTTAGAGAAGACTAATAAGCTTAGTTGAGTTCAATTTTAATGAAATGGGTTTATCTTAGGGTTACGCTTGGGTGGATTGAATGCATTTTATTTCTTTAGACAAATTTTTGGTTTTATTAATTATTGATGAAACTATTCTTCAAAATAACACTACCTTCATCATTTTCTGGTTAGATACTAACTAAACTCAATTACTAGTCACCAACACACTTAGAGAACCAGATTCATGATCTCTCCAAGGTATATGGTTAATTTAGTAATTGGAATTAGCCTTTTCAAACACAGTGAAGATGAGGAGCGAAAATAATTGAAGAATGGAAGTCTTGAATTATTTAACCAATTAACAACAATTCATGCATTAAATATCAATTAATCCAGCCTTTTCATCTTCCTAATATCAACCCATTAAAGGGTTAACCCTCCATTTATGATAGACTATCAATGGTGGGCGGAAGACGACTTACAAGAATTGAATTGAAGAGATTAAAACCGCGGAAATAACGAGCACTCCTCTGTGTGTGTGAATGGAATTCACACCTATGTGTGAACTATATCACCAACACACAGAGTTATCACTGTGCTTTTGTGACTTTAAAGATTTAAGTATAGAAATTGGAAGAAGATAAGGGAAGGAATTGGATTAAGAACTTAGAAATACAAAAAGAAACTTACATGGGGAAAATGAAAGCATTACAACGAAAATTGAGCATAATAAGATTACATGAAAGAAGGTATATGAGTTCCTCCTCACCACCACTGCCTTAAATAGGCAAATTTGGATCCTTAGGCCGAGCTCCAACAGTCCAAGTCATCCCAATCAATTAGGGTAGGCATAGGTGGTGGAAAGTAGGTGGAAAGGAGACTTCTCCACCCTTGACCCGAGATGGCATCCAGCTTACATCCAGTTGACAGATCCACTTCAAAGTCCTTCTAGATGGACGATTTGGAGTGGGCCATAGAAGACAAAAATAAATCCCCGGATGTCTTTCAACCTCCTGTAAAATATCAGCCCAATTTAATTTGTGGTTCGGGAGATATGGAAGATTCATTGGGCTGAAATTCTGGGCCGCAGATTCTGGCCCAGATTCTGATCTTCCATTTGGGATGCCTTGATCACCATCATGGAGACCGAATTAGCACTTTGTCATGAATAATGATTTGTTCCCCTGTATGTATTCTATCATCAAAAGAAATTTGGGCTTCATTGGTCCAGTATTGTGGGACCCACATCCTCAACAGTGGGTTGATGTCCAATCTGCCTTCACCAGAATTGTCTCCTTTCATCACCAAATATCTTCAGCATCCTTTATGAATCTTTCCTTGATCCCTAAATGAGAAACATTTAAATTTGAAGTGAAGATACATTTACAAAAATATAATATTAAAACATGAATAATTACATTCAATAAAATCATATGAGTCATTGGGCCTAAATTGGTGTACATTAGGCATGAAGTGCACAATTGATGAGAGTGGATGTTTAAAATTAAAATGTACTAACTCAGGATCATATGATCAAAAATGAACTTTTAATCCCAATAAAATGTAATTATAAAATGTGTTTTTATTGTCTAATCAATTATGCATGGTTTTTATTACCATTATTCTATCCCTAGGTTATCATGTGACTTTTTTAAGGAATAGAAGCTACCACACTGTTAGTGCAAGGTTTTTCTAACTGTACGGCCTAATTGTGTACCCCGTATGAGTTTCTTAAAATTAAAAAATCACCCTTATGACCATGGTACGTTTTCTCTAATCTTACCATAATCCCTAATTAGATTGAACTAGACTATCATTGATTCATTATAGGGTTCTCCCCATGATTCCTTATTAATTATCGATTGTTTTAAGGTGGATCTAATTAATATATATATTCAACTTTCCTCTATATTTCTCCCTTGTTATATAGATATCATATTGATATATCTTCCCCTTGACCTGTTGGAACCCAACTAGGTTTTTAATGATGAATCTATAATGTTTTGTAAATCTGTAAGCGTGTTTTATTTGGATGTTTTGTGAAGACATAACACATGGTAACATTTTGAGAAACTTGGTTAATGATGTATGAAAATATTTGTGAGTGTGAAACCACTAAAGGGTATGGTTGTGATACCAATATACTGTAGCAGGACATGGTATCATATGATTCATGTTTATTTCATCCTAGTGTTCATTGTGTGTATTATTTATGTATTCCCATAGTCTATATCCCAAATATGTTTTGTGATCTTGGTTTCATATATGTGTCATGTGTTGATTACTCACATGTTTATCTATTTAGATATGTATTTTTTTTATTACTACCCTCTTGATATTTTCATTCATGTTCATTTTTCATATTATTGGGGATTTGAATATTTATTGTTTTGAATGGAAAAATAAAGTATTTTTATATAAATTATTTTCAAATAAAATATATTTATAAACATGTATTCTAATTTTGGATGAAATGGTTTCATGGAGACAGAAATCGGAAAGATTCTTGATGGAATCCTTCTAGTAATTTTCTTCACACCCATCATATGACCTAGGGAATATGGAGATTTGGTTTTTCATGATATAGGTAAAGTGAAAGGATTCATATATATCTATGAATTTTATTATTTGTTGTTTATTTAAAAGTATCTTTGGATAGTGGAGATTAAGGTGTACATGGAGTAAAAGTCTTAGATTTAGTTTCATCTAGTTTATACTTTTAGATTGGTTTGTATATATCATGGATCTATAACTTTTCTTCCCTAAAATACTTCAATTTTTTACCTTATTTATGTTTTACATGAGACATGTTTTGGTTCCTATGTTAATCTACACCATTTAGTGCCCCTCCTTAGGTGACGTGTTATATTTACCTGGGTTGGTTTGTTATAGGAACCCTAAAACTAAATATTATTCTTCTAGTTTAAAATTTTACCCACTTGTAATATCCATACAACACTATAACCTAGGAACCATATTCACAATTAATAAATCTGTCACACTTTAATAATTATTATTATACTTTTCATAAACTCATTTAACTTTTCAAAACATTTAAACAACTAGAAATATACTGAATTCCTTAACCAAAATAGGTCTTATGTAAACTAAAAGTCTCTATAAGTCATTAGTATACAAAATACCATTGATTATAAGAGTGGATATTAAATTGCCTCATATTATTTTTCCATATAATTCATTTTAAACATTAACTTAATCATTTTATGCTTCCATAATCATCTATAAGAATTTGTAAAAATAACATTAACACATTCTTACCTGATAATATGTTGATTTAACATTGAATATTACTTAAGAATTTTTTTATGTTACTAGTGTTAGGAGTATCTTACATTGAAATATATCCTTCCAAGGATTAATGTCACAGTCAAAATGGTTGATAATGATTCCTTTATCTTCATCAAATTTTTAATCAAAATAATATTATGTTTTATATATTTTCATTAAGAAATGTTAATAATATTTATCACACTAAAATTGGTTATACTATACATGATATCTATTTTGTTGGACAATATCCATATTTCACTAGTCAATAACCCCAATATGGTGGAAAACTCATCACTTTAGTTGTTTTCATTGGCTATCAATCCAATAAAAATAGTTGTGATTCTTAGAAAGTTGAGTGTAAAAATCAATGTTTATATACATCATAAAGAAAATACTCAACTCAATTACATTTAGATCAGAACATTTTGGGCTTCCCAGGTATGTAAAAAAATGAATAAAAATGAGTTAACGCAAGAAAATACAGGGGTACCCTATTATAGTGTGAAACTACCCAATTAGATAATCTAGTGTTTGTAATTACTTACTTTCCATACACATGATAATCCAAGGGAACCTCAATTTGGAGTGAAACTACCTAGTTGGATTGTCAAGTACTTGAAAAGTGTTACTCTATAAGAAATATCACACATAATATTTATGAGTGATTTCTTTTAAAGTCTAATCAATTTAATATACATCATATTCATATTAAATTCATTATTATTAGATATTATATAATATTTAGCTTTTTATTTTTATTCTATTTGTGCATATATTTTTCTAATGATTTAGTTTTTAGAATCCCTATTCCATCCAATATGTTTAGGTATTCACACCACATTAAAATAAAAATTTTATATAAGCCAAATTTTATATCACTCACCAAAAAATTGAAGGAAAGTATATTCATACATATTTGAATGCACCATATGAATAAGGTATATGAATTCTTCATATAAAGGGATAGTTTTATTTGATCTTTACATAAATTAAAAAAGCTACTATAAATATTTTATAATTAAGCTAAGCATTATGGATAATGAATATTTTTATACATAATCATTTTTATATTTATTTTTGATATAAATAATTTATATTTTATATGATATGAAATTTTTATATATATGACGTTTTAGAATAAATTTTAAATTCATTTTCTATTATGTAAACACTTTTATGTTATTTATATAAAATATAAATAATACTTGTCAAATCATTAAACATATATATCATAATTTTTTTGAAGTGGTCAAAATAATATTATTAAATAAGGCCTTCCTTTTAATTTTAATTAATTTCAAATTAATCAATAATGAAAAAATTTAAAATTTAAATATAAATAATTTTTTATATTGTAATTATATTTTAATTTTTAAAATCTTTATGAATTATACATGTGATTCATTAAAAAACAATTTCTTTCTAGATCATCAGGGATGCCAGAAAATTTTGTAAAATGTATTTTGAATATTAAAATTTAATATTTTAAAGTATTTTCATAAATAATTATTTGAGGAAAATTTATTTAACTAATCATAAATTATTTTATAATTATTTAATTTGTAAAACATTTAAAAATTAAACATTTCTCAAAATAACTTTTTTTATGATTTATAAACAATTTTTTTTAATCATTTTTTAAAAATTAAAATAATTAATTTTTTAAACATCCACTTCACCTTTATGCTGAATACTATTCTATATAAGGGTGAAATGCATGATTCCAACTCATTCACTCTACATAATGGTATATTTTAATGACCTTTATAATAAAAATAATGTATAAGGGTATTCTTTATATAGCTTTATTAAAAATAATATTTATAAGGGTTTTTTATATAGCTTTATGTAAAACAATACGCATGTGTATTATTTATATACCTTTACTAAAAAATTCAATGTTAGGATGTTATTTATATATCTTAATGAAAAAATATGTATGGTTAATCATTGTCAACCATTATGTAAAGGTAACCTGTAAAATGTCTTAGTGTTTCACAATTTTCTTCAAAAAGTGGTAAATTAAACACAATTAATCCTTAAATAAAAACAATTTGATACTAATGATGGATGGGAATCACATTACCTCATATAGAAACATTCAATGTGATATCTATATGAAACTATCCATGTAAGATCCCATGATTTAGGATCCATTTAATTTTTCCCATAATTATAAGGAATGTTTCTCTATTATTTAAATAGAATTAATACATGAATATAGATTGGTCCACAAAATATATGAAGGGAATAATAAATTTAAAAGAATAATATCTTTAGAACTAGAAAATTATGTACACCACCATCACATTTAAGAATTATTATTAGTATAATAAATCCTATAATTAAAGAGAACACCATAAAAAGGGAAAGAATTCAGTGTGATTTAAAATTGAAACCATGGAAATAAGAAGTGTGACTTAATAGGCGATAATAAAATGAATGATTTTTGTAAGCCTATATATAGAAATGGAATCCGACCCTTATGAATGTACTCATTGAAAACATATTAATTGTAAATATGGTTGTTTCAAATATGTTCATTTTAGAAGTGATTATTGAAGAAAAGTTTGTTGTATATAAATGTGTCAAATAGGTATATCCGAGTTATGTATTGTTTTTAACACGTTTATGAAATATATTTTAGAAAAAATAATAATGAAAATATATTATATTTAAATAAAATTCATTTTTTTTATAAAATATTATTATTAAAATAATTATTTAAAAAATATTTATTTTTTATATCAATATGTTGATAATATTAAATAATTAGGTTTTAAATAATCAATAACATTTATATTTAGGATAAGAAGATTTTATACTTAAAAATTAGTTTTTTAAAAAACTGGCTTTTCATACAATGTGAATTTTTTAGAGACTAAAAATATTGTTGCTAAATTAAGAAGAAGTTTATTATTTATATATATTAAAACTCATTATATTTTTAATTTATGTGAAATAATATTTAGAACATATAAAGAATAATTTTTTTTAATATGTTTAGTTTATGTTTATTTTTTTGTATCTTTTTTTAAATTCCAAATTTATAAATTTTATAATTTTAATTTTTAAAAATTAAAATCATTTCAAAATTATACATATCAATATTATCATAAGATGAACTTTTTATATTTTTCAATAAAAATTAATTTTTAGGAGAATAATAAAATTTTTGATTTGGAAAAATATGTTTCTATTAGAATATTATGTTTTAGAAATAATTTTTAAAATAAAAAAAATATATTTATAAAGTAATATAATGCATTTTAAAATAATTTTTTTTAATTTTAAAAACATATATTTAATGTTTTGGTAACATAATTAATAGTTCACAATTTTTTTTATATTCATATATTAAAAATTATTTTATTTTCCCTTATAAGAATATAATTTAGAAAAATTTATTTTTTGTTTGAGATTAACATGTCCATATAAGGTCAAAAAAGTATAAAAATAAAAAAACTGTGATTGAAGATAATTACTTTCATACTGGTAAAATAGTTTTTCTCAAAGAGTTATTTTGTTATAATTATATAATTTCTTTT
This sequence comes from Viscum album, assembly GCA_963277665.1. Lineage (NCBI taxonomy): Eukaryota > Viridiplantae > Streptophyta > Magnoliopsida > Santalales > Viscaceae > Viscum > Viscum album. Next base: position 1,901,413,665 of record OY728145.1, read on the forward strand.
GTAATGAAATAATTTAGTCGATTGTATATAATGATAATAATATAATTTTTTAACCTATATATAAATTTACTACCACTAATTAATTTAGTAATAAATACAGAATATGTTTAGGAACACTTTATTGGGAAGATGTCATTATTTTACAAAAAAACATTTTTTCAATATATTAACAGTTTTTATTTAAAAGATATTTTTATATTATTTAGAAATTTAGATATATTTAATGGATATTAAATATAGTTTAATTAAATTAATATTTACTAAAATGGTTTACCATATATTTTTAATAAAATATAAATTACAATATTAAGAACTAGTTTCCAAGGTAAAAACCAAAAAATTGTAAAATGTAAAAATAGAATAGTAAATAGGGAAAAAATGTTTAAAAATTGCATTAGAATTATAAGTTGAGGAACACTCGACCCAATATTACCCAAAATCCATTATTTAAAACTTTTGGAGTCTTTTACCCTTGAATAGTGTAATTATATCATTGAAACGTAAAGGGTATTCACAAAAGTTCCAATTTCTTCACTTTTAAAAGGGGATCACATCCACCCTTTCAATGATAATATTTGTATTCATATTTACCCTGAAACTCTCATAAAAATACCATAAATATAATTTCTCTTCAAATAATTATCCCCTTGACCTCTAGGAGTTATCATAAGGCCTTCATTTATAGATATATCTCTTAGAGAAGACCATGTCTCTCAAGTAAGTATTACATAAATTTTTAATATTTTATTCTTAATATTATATTTCCAAACCTATTATATTATTACCAATATAATTATATAAGTATCATTATTATATTTATATATTATTATATATATTTAAGAACTATTATTTATTCTTCTCGATCCACTATGTAAAACAAAAGCGTAATTATTTTGTGTGTGTAGACTACCGCATCCACAAAGTGATGTATTTTAAAAAACCAAATTTTCTCTCATGGATTGTTTTAGAGCTAGTATTAATGAATAAATATTATATATATAATATAAATATTATTATTAAATTTTAAATTATGATATTATTTTATTCCCATTTTACTCTTTGTGAAATAGAACTGTTTATCATGCGCACGTGCACACAGCCATCTCCACGGGAGATGGATTTCTGAAGAACCTATGTGGTGTTTTGTTTTGAAAAAGTTTTGTATTTGTTGAAGATACTATCTGATAATCAAAGTTCCATTGATCTTTCGAAGAATCCTATTCAACATTCAAGATAAAAACCCATTGATATAAAGTATCACTTTTTGAAAGAGAGAGCTACGTCTGAAGATGTCTTGATGGAATATATTTCTACAAAGTATCAGATTGCTGATATTTTTACAGATGTAATGTCAAAGGAAAGGTTTGTTGAACTGAGGCTGCAACTCCATGTTCAGCCTCCTCCCATGACTTCCTCAAAACTTATAACGAAGTATCCCCCATCGTGCATTAGATTATGTTGACAAAGGGGGAGCGTAAGTAACAATGTTTACTTGGATTTATTTTGTGAATATGAAGCTATGATTATCATATAATGGGGGAGAGAGAAAGAAAAATGGGAGAGGAAAAAAAGTGAGAAAGAGAACGATAAAAGTTGAGGGGGAGTTTGAGTAAGGTGATGTTTCTCCTTACATGGCTACAAAATTTTCTTGTCACCGAGGGATGGAAATCCTTCAAAAACATTACTTTTTCCAGTAGTGTGGTGTCAGGACACTCTCTTTATGGGAAAGGAAATGTTTGGGTAATGTTCAAGAACCTAAGTTGTGAAATTTTTTTTGAGGTGAAATTTTTTAAACAAGGGTTTCCAACAAATCCAAAGGGGGAGATTGAAGAATCTATGCGGTGTTTTGTTTTGATAAATTTTGTATTTGTTGATAACTAATTTTTTTGTTGAAGAATGTTTTTTAGTTACAGAAAGTTTAAGTTACTGGTTGCTGAATATTTTCTTAAAGAGGATGATGTTGAAAAATAAGAAGTTAGAAGTTAAGAAAGTGTCTCAAACTTTCTAAACAAAATTAGATAATGCTTTGTTGATCTTAAAGTTCTCACATAACATGAAAAGTTTCATGATAAAAGTTTTTGAAGAAATGGTAAAGAGGATTAACGATTTTCACTAAGAAAAATTCTGAGAAAATTCGGAACCTGTTTCCTAAACATGAAATTTAGAACCTGTTTCTTGAACCTGAAATACAGAACCTATTTCTTGAACTAGAAATTCATAACCTGTTTCGTGAACATTAAATATAAAACCCATTTTATAAACTAGAAATTTAGAAATAGTTTCCTGAAGCAGAAATTTGGAACCTGTTTCCTAAACCTGAAATCTAGAACCTGTTTCCTGAACTAGAAATTTGGAACCTGTTTCCTAAACTAGAAATTGGGAACCTGTTTCTTGAACCTGGAATCTAGAACCTATTTTATGAACTAGAAATTCGTAACCTGTTTCCTGAACTAGAAATTAGGAACCTGTTTTGTAAAAAAGAAATCTAGATCCTATTTCCTGAACCAAAAATTCGGAACTTGTTTCCTAAACAAAAAATTCGGGACCTGTTTCCTAAACCAAAAATCCAGAATTTGTTTCTCGAACCAGAAATTCGAAACCTGTTTCCTAAACTAGAAATCCAGAACCTATTTCTAGAACTACAAATCCAGAACCTATTTCCTAAACCTGATTTTTGAACCTGAATTTTGAGAAACCTTATGAGGAAACCTGGATCCTACTTCTGAACATGTTATCTGAATCCTACTTCTGAGCATGTTGCTGGGAAACTTAGATCCTGCAACTAGAATATGTAGTTGAGATCAAGGAAATGTTTCTTACAACAAACTTCCTTAGATAAGGAAATGTTCCTTATAGAAAGAAAAGGTTCTCACAGAAAAGGTTTGTCAAGAATATTAAAGAGGTGAAGAAGTCAAAGGAAGATCATGAAAAGTTTAGAACCTGAATTCGGAACCTTATAACAATTATGTGTATCATGTTGAGAAAATAGAAATGACAATTCTGAGAAACATGTTGATAAAATTGGAATGACAATTCTGAGAAACATGTTTAGAAAACCAGAACCTAATTTATACACAATTCAGAACCTGATTACTGCGCAATTTTCTGAGAAAATCATAACCAAGATCCAAATTTATCATTATGAAAATGATATGAAGAGTTCAAGAAAACCTTAATTTCAACTTTGTGAGAATCTCAGAGAAATTTAAGGAGATTTGAATAATTCAAATACTAAATATTAAATGTGAGAGATTTTTTGAGTTTTTGAAAATTTAGTAAGCAAGAAATATTTTCAAGTTTCCTGCCTTTTTTTCTAAGTTTCCTATAAATATGTGCTCAGATCATTCTCTCATTTGAAACTTTTACACATGCGGGAAAGGTGGAGCACTGGATAATTCGAAGTGAAAAGTTTCTACCATCTTGAAAACGTTTTATTGAGTGTTTGAGAAGAAGAGAATCAGAATCATCTTACCTTGATAAGAAGATTAGAATTATCTTGAAGAAGTTTTTCTTGGGTTTTTTAGCAGAAGGAAATCGGAATCATCATTACCTTGTTGAGAAGACCGGTTTTAGAAAATCAGATTCAAGAAAACCAGACTGAAGATTCGGAGTGAGCATTTGTGAATCAGCTTCAACAAGGTTCTTATTCTTGTGTTTGGATCATTTGTTATTTAAGGAAATATTGTAAACTAATAGGAGTCGGTATAATTTTTTCTATCGAGAGATAAAAGGTGTATAAAAAGAGTTGTCACAAGTTTTATTCACTTATTTATTATAGTGGATTTCCATAAACCCACGGGAGAGGCTATGGAATGTACATAGGTTCTCTTATTGAGGCCCAACCTTATAATTATTGTGTTCCTTTATTTATTTACCTTTCTTGCCTACTTTAGTTTCTTGCTAAAGTTTTATAAGGAAATAAATCTTAACATGTTCCAAGGGTTAAGTTTCTTAAAGTTAATAAACTTATAAAAAGTTTAACAACTGATTCAACCCCCCTTCTCAGTTGTTATTTGATCCTTGGAACTTCAAGTGGTACCAGATGGTGGTTTCCTTGTTTTATCCTTATTATGGAGAATATCAATTCTATCAATAGTATAGGAATTCCTACATTCGATGGAAAGAATTATTACAGATGAAAAAATATGATGATTCCTTATCTCATATCTCTTGGCCTTGAAGTTGATGATGATTCTACTATTGGATTTCCACCTGTTGAGAAAAATGATCCTATGACATTTGCTGATAAGAGAAACATAGAAGTTGATGGAGAGGCTATAAATTCTATTCTCATGTCCTTATTAGAAAATGTATATCAAAAGGTGATGTGTCTCACAACATCAAAAGGCATGTGGGATAAGTTGGAATGTGTTTTAGAAGGAAATAAAAAATTCATGTAGGCCAAGCTACAAATTTTTCATAGTAAGTTTGAAGACATCAGGATGAGAGATGATGAAACAATTGATGAATACTTCACCAGAGTTAATGAAATTGTATACAACATCAGGGGATTCGGAGAAGACTTATAAGATTCTACAATTGTGAATAAACTTATGGGAAACCTTCCAAACATGTTTGATTCTAAAAATTCTTCTTTAGAAGATAAGGATGATTTATCTCTTGATGAACTGCATAAATTTTTTGTTGCTTATGAAATGAGGAAATCTCCAATCTTTAAGAAGAAGATAAAAGATGAAATGACTTTTGAAGCTATGAGAAAGATGAAAATCCATGATGATGATGAAGGTGATCATTGTGAATCTGTTGATAAGGAATATGAAGAGTTGAATGAAAAAATCATGTCTCTCATATCCAAGAACTATTAAAGAGGAAGAGGAAAGTATGGAGGGAAACTTCCTCTCAAATGTTTTGAGTGTGGTGGAATCAGAAACTTTTCTATGAATTTCCCTATGAAGAAAGTCGGAGAATATCAATATGTTTCTAATGAGAATCCTCGATGGAATAAGTATAACAAGAATGAAAAAGAAGAGAAGGCATCTAAAGAATTCAAGAAAAAGTTTTCTGGAAAGAAAAGAAGTATGTTGATCAAGAAGGTTGAATTAGAATAATCTGACCATGATTCCTCAGAATATAAATGTAAAGAAAGATTCAGTACCTTCATTGAAAAAGTTGAGAAAACAAATGTTTCCTTAGAGAGTGAAGAAGGTGGTGAAGAATATTACATATAATATCAGCTAAGATCCTAACTTCTTGCATGTATTGAGAAAAAAAATCTCTCAAGATAGAATTTTGTTTGATGAAGAAAAATCATGAATAAGTTCATGATGTAAGTAAATATGTTTCCAAGAAGGAAGATGAATACATTCAAGAAATATTATGTTTCAAACTTAGAATTTCTGAACAAGGAAAGATTTTTGAAGATCTTAGTAAGAAGTTGGAAATGAAAGAATAAGAGTTCAACACTTGAAATCCAAAGTTATTGAATCCGAAAATACCCTAAGGAAGATGAATGAAAACTTCCACAAATCCACTAAAGTAAAAGCTGAGAATTCCAAGATTGCTAAGAATGCTTACCATGAGAATTAGGTGAAATCTTCTCCTATCAAAAATAATGTTTTATCTGATTCTTCTAGAATTTTAGGTTATGAAAAAATTATTACAAAATCTTGGGTGGAGAAATGATGTGAGAAACCTATCAATCCAACAAAAGTAGAAAACTCACTGAAAAGAATAGATGGCCTATATCCTAATTTTTTTAGAGATGAAATAAGTTATCAACCTCAACAAAGTTTTCATAGAGAAAGATCATTCTTGAATAGAAAACCAAGATTTGAGGGCTATTTCTGGTGCTTCGGAATATGTGGTCATAGAGCTTATAATATTTGGCACAATTTATCTCTACCTAGAAGAAGGTTTGAGCAAAGTTGAAGAAATAGTGAAATAAGAATGAGTAACTTTCCTTACTCACAGAAAGTTGAAAAGGTGAATTCTCAATATGTCAAAAACATTCTAACAAAGAATCAATTTGAATGTTTGAAAGAAGTTTGTGAAATATGTGATCAGTCTGGACATCATGCCGAACGATGTATGACTCTCCTTCTAGAACAAGTTTCTTATGATAAAAAAGAAAAGAAAGCTGAAAATAAGAAGGTTGATGAGAGAGATTTTGTTGTTGAGATAGCTTTGAAAGTAAGTAAGAGGAACAAACCATGGATTCTTGATAGTAGTTATTATTCACATATGACAGGTGATATAAAAGTCATGGAACATGTTGAAATTCATGATGGAAGAGAAGTTACTTTCGGCAACGACAGTTCCTTAAAAATTAAGGGAATCAGAACAACAAAGATTGAAGTAGAGAAACTGAAATCTAAGGAAGTCTTGCTTGTTGACGGGATAAACCATAACTTACTTAGTGTAAGTCAACTTTGTGATGATGGAAAAGAAGTTATCTTCAGAAAGTATTCTTGTATCATCACAAGTGTGAAAAATGGAAAAATTATTATAAAAGGAGAAAGAACCAGTGTGGATCTCTTTCAAATTGGAGAATCCAATAACTCTTGTTATTTGAGTGCTGAAGACGAAAAAAAGTTGTGGCACCAAATACTTGGCCACCTTGGGAAGAAGAACATGAGTAGTCTTTCAAAAGATGATGTTATTCAGAATTTTCCAGAACTGAAAAGAAGAGATAAAGATGTTTTTATTACTTTCTAGAAAGGAAAGATGACTAACAAAAGTCATAAAAGAGTTGAGATTCAATCTAACAAACCACTTGAGCTTATTCATTCCAATCTGTGTGGGCCGATGAGACATCAATCAAAAAAAGTAGATTTATACTTTATCACTTTTATTGATGATTTCACTAGGATGAAAAACATCATGTTCATGAAGAATAAGTCATAGGACATTGAAATGTTTAAATTTTTCATTAGAGATGTTGAGAAAGAATTGGGAGATTCCATAAAGAAGCTGAGAAATGATAATGGTACTGAATTCACAAGCAATTATTTTGAAACTTATCTAAGGAATCATGGTATCAAACATCAGTATAGTTCTCCCTATACTCCACAACAAAATGGATTGGTAGAAAGAAAAAATATAATCTTGATGGAAATGGGAATAAGTATGTTATCAGAATACAAACTTTCAAAATTCTTTTGGAGAGAAGCTATTAGCATAATTTTTCATGTTCAAAATAGATGCTTGTTGAGACCAGAAATCAACCTGACTCCTTATGAGATGTGGTTTAACAAAAAACCTCCTTTTAAATAATTCAAAGTTTTTAGAAGTCCATGCTTTCTCAAAATCAAAAATTCAAACTTAGGAAATTTTGATGAGAAAGATTAAGAAGGAATATATATGGGTTATTCATAGAATTGAAGAAGTTAAAAATGCTGGAACAAATATTTACAGAAGTTGGTGGACTCATATGATGTGAAGGTAATTCAAAATATAACTTCCTTTACAAAATTTGTTAAGAATATTGGGGAAGAAAAATCAGAGAATCCCCACCAGAGTGAAAGTGACTCAGATGAGTCACATGGGGAATAAAGTGATGTTGAGAAAGAAAATGTGAGTTTTTTTACCTTACAAACATGTTGAAATTGAAAATATTGATGGGGATCAGAAGGCTCCAATTTATACAAGAAGGATGTTAAGATTAGAAAATCAGACTTCCATTATCTCAAAAGTTGAACTAGAATTAGTTTCAGAGGATATTGAACATAAAGAATGGGTGGATGTTATGAATGAAGAACTTGATCAGATTGAGAAGAATGAAACATGGGAACTTGTTCCAAGGCCAGAAAATAAGAATGTTATCAGAACCAAGTGAGTTTACATAAATAAATTGAATGATCATGGAGAAGTTAAAAGAATCAAAGAAAGGCTTATGTGTAAAGGATATTCACAAGTGGAAGGTATGTATTTTGATGAAAAATTTTCCCCTTTTGAAATGTTGGCAACTATTCGAATGTTTCTTGTAGTGGATGCTTATCGGAATTACAAGGTTTATCAGATGGATGTAAAGTCTGATTTCTTAAATGGTGAGATTGAGGAAGAAGTTTACATTAAACAAACTTGTGGGTTTTTACTTTATGAGGATGAAAACAAAGTTTTCCAATTGAGTAAAGCCTTTAATGGGCTGAAACAAACTTCACAAGCATGGTATTCAAAGCTTTACAATTCTCTGAGACAGATAAACTTTTCTAAAGGAAAGGTTGGTAGAAACTTGTATGTTAAAGATGTTGACTATGGAACATTAATTGTAATCATTTATGTGGATGATATATCTTTTATTGGAGATGAAGAAAAGGTTTGTAAAGAGTTCACTGAAGAGATGAAGAAATTTTTTGAAATGTCAATGTTGGGAGAATTGACATTATTCCTTGGCTTAATGGTTCAACAACAAGAAAACTACATTTTCTTATCCCAAGAAAAGTATGCCAAGGAATTATTAAAGAAGTTTGGGATGGAATAATCAAAGGAAGTTTCAATTCCTATCTTAGTGGGCACAAATTTGAGTAAAGATTAATCAGGGAACAACATGAATTAGAAAGACTTTTGAAATTTTATAAGAAGTCTTCTTTATCTTACATCCTCAAGGCCTGATATTGCTTATGTTGTAACTCTATGTTCTCGATATCAAAGTAATCCAAAAGAATCACACATGTTGGCAGTTAAGAGGATTTTTTGATATGTTAAAGGAACAAATTTGCATGAGTTGTTATACATGAGAAACAATGAGATGAAGTTTCATGGTTATACCAATGCTGATTGGGCTTGTGATTGTAATGATAGAAAATCAACATCAGGAGGAACATTTTTCTTTGTGGAATGTTGTGTGAGTTGGAATAGTAAGAAACAAAGTTTGGTAACTTTAAGAACAGCTAAATCTGAATATGTTGTAGCTACTCAGGATTGCACTCAAATAACGTGGATGAATGTTCAACTAGAAGATTTTAAAGTAAAAGTTTCTAAACATTTGAAGATACTTTGTGATAATCAAAGTGCCATTGATCTTTCAAAGAATCCTATTAAACATTCAAGATCAAAACACATTGATATAAAGTATCACTTTTTGAAAGAGAGAGATGCTTATGAAGATGTCTTGATGAATATATTTCTACAAAGTATCAGATTGTTGATATTTTTAAAAAATTATTGTCAAAGGAAAGGTTTGTTGAGTTGAGGCTGCAACTCTATGTTCAGCCTCCTCCCATGACTTCCTAAAAACTTATAAAAAAGTCTCCCCCATCGTGCATTGGATTATGTTTATAAAGGGGGAGAGTAAGTGACAATGTTTACTTGGATTTATTTTGTGAATCTGAAGCTATGATTATCATATAATGGGGGAGAGAGAAAGAAAAATGGGAGAGGAAAATAAAAGTGAGAAAGAGAAAGATAAAAGTTGAGGGGGACTTTGAGTAAGGTGAATTTTCTCCTTACATGGCTGCAAAATTTTCTTGTCACTGAGGGAGGGAAATTATTCAAAAACATTACTTTTTCTAGTAGTGTGTAGTCAGGATAATCTCTTTATGAGAAAGCCAATGTTTGGGTAATGTTCAAGAACCTAATATGTGAATTTTTTTTGAGGGGAAAATTTTTAAACAAGGGTTGCCAAAAAATACAAAGGGGGAGATTGAAGAATCTATGTGGTGTTTTGTTTTGATAAGTTTTTGTATTTGTTGGCAACTATTCTTTTTGTTGTAGAATGTTTTTTAGTTACAAAAAGTTGAAGTTTCTAATTGCTGAAGATTTTCTTAAAGAGGATGATGTTGAAATATAAGAAGTTAGATGTTAAGAAAGTTTCTCAAAATTTCTAAACAAAGTCAGATGATGCTTTACTGATCTTAAAGTTCTCACATATCATGAAAAGTTTCCGGATAAAAGATGATGAAGAAATGTTGAAGAGGATTGACGATTTCACTAAGCAAAATTATGAGAAAATTCGAAACTAGTTTTTGGAACCTGAAATTCGGAACCTGTTTCCAGAACCTGAAATCCAGAACCTGTTTCCTGAACCAGAAATTCGGAACCTATTTCCTGAACCATAAATTCGGAACCTGTTTCCTGAACCTGAAATCCAAAACCTATTTCTTGAACCAGAAATTCAGAGCCTGCTTCCTGAACCTGAAATCTAGAACCTATTTTGTGAACCAGAAATTCAGAACCTATTTCTCAAACCAAAACTTCAGATCCTGTTTCCTGAACCTGAAATCCAGAACTTGTTTCAGGAACCTGAAATTCAGAACCTGTTTTTTGAACCAGAAATTTGGAACTTGTTTCCTCAACCACAAATTCATAACCTATTTCCTGAACCAGAAATTTGGAACCTGTTTCTTGAACCAGAAATTAGGAACCTGTTTCCTTAACCTGAAATCTAGAACCTATTTCATGAACAAAAAATTCAGAACCTGTTTCCTGAACCAAAAATTCGGAACTTGTTACCTGAACCTGAAATCCAAAATCTGTTTCCTGAACCAGAAATTCAGAACCTATTTCCTGAACCATAAATCTAAAACATGTTTCCTGAACCAGAAATCCAGAACCGATTTCCTGAACATAATTTCCGAACCTGAATTTTGAGAAACCTTATGAGGAAACCTGGATCCTACTTCTGAACATGTTATATGGATCCTACTTCTGATCATATTGTTGGGAAACTCATATCCTGCAACCTGAAGATGTATTTGAGCTCAATGAAATGTTTCTTACAAAAAAACTTCCTTAGATAAGGAAAAGTTCCTTAGAGAAAGAAAAGTTTCTCATAGAAAAGGTTTTTTAAAAATATTAAAGAGTTAAAGAAGTCAATGGAAGATCAAGAAAAGTTTGGAACCTGAATTCGGAACCTTATGAAAATTCTGAGTAGCATGTTTATAAACCCGAAATGAAAATTCTGAGCAACATGTTGAGAAAACTGGAATGACAATTTGGAGAATCATGTTGAGAAAAGAAGAACTTGATTTATTCACAATTCAGAACCTGATTTCTCAGCAAGTTTTTGAGAAAATCAGAACCAAGATCCAGCTTCATCATTCTGAGAAAGATATGAAGAGTTCAAGAAAACCCGAATTTCAACTTTGTATAAATCTTAGATAAATATAAGGAGATTTGAAGAAGTCAAATATTAAAGATTAAATGCAAGAGATTTGTGGAGTTTTTGAAATTTGAGGAAGTGGTAAAGATTTTCAAGTTTCCCACATTTTTTTTCTGAGTTTCCTATAAATATGTGCTCAGATCATTTTCTCATTTGCAACTTTTACACACATGGAAAATTTGGAGTACTGAAGAATTTTAAGTGAAATTTTTCTACCATCTTGAAAATGTTTTATCGAGTGTTTAAGAAGAAGAGAATCAGAATCATCTTACCTTGCTAATAAGATCAGAATTATATTGAAGAAGTTTTTCATGATTTTTTTAACATAAAGTAATCAGAATCATCATTACCTTGCCGAGAAGACCGGTTTCAAAAAATTAGATTCAATAAAACCGGACTGAAGATTTGGAGTGAGAATTTATGGAGCAGCTTCAACAAAGTTCTTATTCTTGTGTTTGGATCATTTGTTCGTTAAGGAGACATTGTAAACTTACAAGAGTCAGTATAATATTTTCTATCAGGAGATAGAAGGTGTCTAATGGGAGTTGGCACAAGTTGTATTCACTTCTTTATTATAGTGGATTTCCATAGACCCACGAAAGTGGCTATGGCAAGGATGCATGTTCTCTTATTGAGGCCGAACATTGTAAATAATGTGTGCCTTTCTTCCTTTACCTTTCTTGCATGCTTGAGTTTCTTGATAAAGTTTGATAAGGAAATAAATCTTAACAGGTTTCAAGGGTTAAGTTTATTAAAGTTTTGAAACTTATAAAATGTATAATAACTTATTCAACCCCCCTTCTCAGTTGTTATTCGATCCTTGGAACTTCAATTTTATTTGTCAACACGACCCAATATAGATGGAATGAAATGTTTATTTAAAAAATTTAAAAAATATTATCATTAAACTATAGATATTTTTTATATTATTAGGCAATTATAGAACACTTTTACCTCTTTCATTAATCCTAAAGGGTTATTAAAGAATTGACATAAAAACCAAGATTAATTGACCTCAGAGGAAATTATATAAAAAATAAATAAAAAATGATAATAAAAAATCATAGAAAATTAAGTATATATATTAATAAGTTTCTCATTAATTTATTTAATAATCATAATTTAATTATTCACGGAGTTAACCATAAGTAAATAAGGAATCATGACATGAGTTAATGGATCTTCTGTAACACCCTCGTTACTTTTCAATTACAAGTTCTCTTTTCTTTTCTCAATTTTATGCAACATTATTCTCATAAAAATATTTTATTATTGTATATATTTTGAATAAATATATACTTAATTAAATAAACATTTAATTTCTTGGGTTATACATGTTTTTAGTTCCCCTTTAAATTCCAACTTTTATATAGACCTAGTTTAAGATATCATTCCTATTTCTTATCTCATGTAAACCATCACCCCCATATTTTTTTAAAAATATGGAAAGATTATAAAAACCCCCATTATTACATGTATTAAAATCTTGTTTCAGTAATGTTTTTTTGAACAAATGATGTCTTTACATGTTTAAAAATATCCATAACTTATTTCATAAATCTTCACACATGTGGTTTTTTTATTATTTATTCTTTTATATCATTCTTATAAATTTTCTACATTGTAAATTAATGTTAAATAAATATATGTCTTTTTAGTTATAAAAGTCCAAAAAAATAATTTTCTATTATCTTTGTAATCCTTATGATTTAACATTCTGTGATTCCTTGAATGAAAATTATGTAGCCCACTTCTGATGATTTATGTATGATTTATATTTCTCATGTGGACTGCATAAGTACGATTTTAATTATGTAATGGGTGGGACTAGAATTATATATCCCTAAAATTATTTTTGTAATGTTTTAATCTCATGTGATTCTAAGTATGATGTATGGGCGGTTAGAGAAATAAAACTAGGTTATGTGGTTAGTGGACCTATAATTTTATACCCCTCCACTTCATTAGGTAACAATTTATATGTCATGAGGTCTTATATAAGGTATTAGGGAGTAAACATAATATACCATAAGTATTTTGACACATTATAATGATGTAATTCAGATAGAACCTTAATTTATGTTAATGATGTCCTATTTTATATTGTTGTAATATGTTTTTGATTCCATGATCATATGATATCATTTACTTAATCCATGTTTCCACTTTATTGATCATCCTATTTATGATATCATATTATGCATCCTAACTATTATATTATGATTTATTTATACTTTTATTCATGTATTGGGATTTCAATCTCACCATTTTCCTTATTTATTTTCCATAAGGAATCCTTTTATGTTTTATAATATCAATGGTAGTTATGAGAATTATATATAATTTTAAATAAAGATGAAATTTTTTAAATGTATGATTTTTTATATGTGTCAATTCTTCAAATCACACTAGATCTATAGATACTTTAATTTTAATGTTGGGAAAGTATGATTTAAATCATTAAATAATATGTTTTTAAGTCTTGGGTCACTATATTTCATTATTGAGTGAGGGTTTAGTTATTTTTTGAATTTAGTTTAGTAGTATTTGGTGTTTGGGATAGAGGACATTAGTAAAATCCCTATAGATTAGTCTAATTAAAGGATGATATCCTAAAATATTAGTAAATTCTTAAGTATGTAATTTTCATAAAAAAACGTTCCTCTCTAGATACTAGAATGTGGATATAGATGTGACACCGATGTACCTAGCGGTACCCATCCTGAAATTAATTAGTCGAGAATTTACATGATCATCACTCTAATGCATGATTAGTGGTCCAAATATTACACACATTATTATACACTCCTAATGGAATAATTTGGTGTATAAAATTCCATTTAAGAACTACTGTGAAGTATTTATTTCTTAGTTACTTTGAGGTACTAGGTAGATATGTATAAGATAACTCAAATGAAGTAAACTTAAATTAAACTAATATTTACATTGGTTAAACTAATGTAATTACAGGATAACATAATGAATTAATAGGGTAAAATGTTTTAAGTTTGAATCCCTTTTATTTTATTTATTAGGATAATTCCCCTATGATATTATTTTTTCATCCCTCATGTTAATCCTTTTGGTTTTATTGATAATTAGAACTAGTAAGAACCGAGTTAGGAATGAGTGAGAGGGGCTTTCTAGTGATAATCTCTATGATCAACCCATTAGAATAGAATATTGGTTGAAAAATTTGGGGATTATACCAAACCAACTATCAGAAAATATAATTAACAATATATATTGTTGAAAAAATAAATAAATAAAAGAAGAGAATGATGGATACTCATATAATTTTGTGTCAAAATGATGATGAGGTATTTTTTTGAATTTGTTTAAAAAATGTGGGAAGAGGCACCCATGTGAATGTATTAAAGAAAAAATAATATGTTTGGACAACAGTAAAGAATGGATTCGAGCAATATACTGCAGAGGAAAAAAAATTAAGAGTTCAATTAACATGATTGGAAAAATAATGTTCTCCATAGGTATCCACGAGAAATTTGATGTTTTAGATGTGATAAATTTTGTCACTATACAAACCAGGGTACAAATCCAAGGGACTAAGATGAAAACCAACACAAAAATCCTCCTTTAGCATGGAAAAAAAGATAATCTTATTCAATGAATACTATTGAAGTGGATAGTGATATTTAAATGGAGATTAGAATAATTATTTATCAATCTATATTTTTGGAATCCATATGTTACGTATGTTTTCACTAACTATTATCCATTGAAATAAAAAAACCTAGTGGTATCATTATTGCATCTAAGTTTAATGAATATTAATCAAGGGTTTTTTAATTATGATTCATGAAATTCATATTATCTTCCTATAAAAACATTAAATGCGATTTTTGGAATTCATATTTCTCTCTAAAAATAGGAATAATTATGTTTTGGAATAAGGTAATCACATTTTATATCAACCTATGTTAGTCTATCGATGAAAGTATGATTATGATAAATAATTGGCTCAAAAGGATGGATAAAAACTCAATATTAATGATAATTGTATTCTATGGAAAAATAAATTTTCCCTAAGTTTTAAAGGTTTAAATTTATATAGAAAAAATACATTGATTTATGGGTACCTTTTAGATACCCATATATATTTTCATTACCATGTGATAATTAAAATTGTGAGGATATAATTTATATATGTCGGGGAGAATGCAATGAACTAGGTTTCAGAAGACATATTTTTTCCCTATAATTAAAAATAATGTTTTTATATTATTTTAAAATAATTGATACATTATTAGAGATTGATCCAGAAAATATATGAACCAAGATAATGTCACATTATTCAATAATAATGAAATATTAAAATGATGTCACAAGAACCCATGTATTTCATGTAATGGATTATTAGACATCATAAATGATTACATCCATTGAAACTATAAAAATTTATAGGGGACAATAAAATGAAATGAATAATATATTTAGATATAGAAAATCCCATAGACCCTTATTTCCTTATGAATCACCAGTAGTATAAAAAAACCTATAATTAAGAATAAAAACATGAAAGGAGAAATACTATTATGAGGTATAAAATGAAAACTATGGATGTGAGAAGTGTGACTTAAGATGTGAGAATAGAATGAATGATTTTTGTAATACTATATAAAAAAATGGAATTTGACTGTTGAAAATGTGGTAATTTCAAATATGGTCATTGAAAATATGGTTGTTGAAGATTTAGTTATCGGATATACATGGGTTAATTAGGTATACCAAAGTTATGTATTTATAGTAACTAGTGTCAATAATATATTTTATAAATAATAATAACAAAAATAAGATAAAATATATAAATAAAATATTTAAATTTTATATTATAATTTTTTTATTAAAATAATGATTTGAAAAAATTAAAGGAAACTTTTCAATACCAAAATATTGATTAAATTAAATGATTATGATATAAATAAACAATAATAATTATATTTAGGTTAAGAATATTTTATACTTCAAAATGTATTTTTTATAAAATATTAGATTTTCAAATGCTATACATTTTTTAAGTGACTAAATATATTATAGTAAGATAATTATGAATTTTAATATTGATATATATTAACACTAATTTAATTAGTAATTGATGTGAAATAATATGAAGAATAGATAAAGTCTACAAACTATTTTTTCTCTCTAAGTAGTTTTCTTTTATTTTTACATCTTAATTTAAAATAAAATATTATAATTTTTGGGATTTAGATTTGGTATAATAAATATCATTTTTTAATTATAGATTTCAATATTACTAGGAGATGAATTTTAGGGTTTTTTAGAAAATATTTAATTTTAGGCAAGTAGTGAAAATACCATTTTTTAAAAAATATAGATATTAGGACATTGTTTTTTAAAAATAATTTTTGAAATAACAAATATATATTTATAAATTAAAATAATTCATTTAATTTTTTTTTAATTTATAAAAACCATACTTAATTTTTTTGTAACATATTTAGTGGTACACTAAAAAAACTCATTTTTACATGCTTATATTAAAAATTAATTCTTATAATTTTTAAGAATATAATTTAACCAAGTGGATTTAATATTTGCGATAAAAACATATATATTAGAAATTAATTTAACTTTAAATTTAAGACATAAAAATTACATTACTAGGATTAATGTTAAATAATACAATAATGGTATTTTTTTCTCATAAAGTTATTTTATTACCATTGCATAATTTTTAACTAATAAAATAAATTAATCAATTGTCAATAATGATAAAAATATAGTTTCTAAACTTTATATAAATATATTAACACTCACTAATTTTCAAATGAATACTAAATATGATTTGGAACACTTAATTAGGAAAACATCCTTTTTTCTACAAATAATATTTTTTTAATACATTAAATGATTTTAATTAAAAGATAATTTTATATTAACTATAAATTCAATTTGATTTATTAGAGATTAGATTTTACTTTATAACAACAATATTTCATAATAAAGGATACCATATTTTTTTTAATAAAATATAGATTACTTAGTTAATAACTAGTTATCAATGTGAAAACTAAATTACTACAGTATAAAAAAATAATGTTAAATAACTAAAAAATTATTTGAAAAAGTGGTTTGAATTATTGTTCATGGAATTGTTGAACCAATATCATTATATAATCATTTATTTCAAACTTTTTGATTCATTTACCCTTTAATAGTGTAATGATTTTGTAAACCCTAACCTTTTAAAGAGATATCATAGGCTCATTTACAGGTACTATTTTCCCTTGAGTTGATTACTTTTCATTTGGGTTTTACCTTGGGGTGCGTTTGGGAGAAAATTGAGAATTTTGGAAGGAAGTGGGAAAGTGAATGGTTAACACATGGTTTTCACAATCCATGTGACCCATCCTAGAAAATTGTACAAACCCAGGAGGATGAGATCCACATGCAAGACACACGGTTTCTCGAACCGTGCACCCAGAAAAGGAGAAATTGTGCACCCCTTAGAAGAGGTGCATGGTTAAGGCACAAGGTTTGTAAAACCATGTTCCTCTACCCACCAAACCATGAAAGTGTTATTAATTAATCCAAATTTTAGTTTTAAAAATACCCAAACCCCCATATTATCCCAAATCAATCCCCACTCAAACCAACTCATTTTATATAATTATTGGAGGTTCTCATATGCATTCCTAGTGATCCCTACCTCTGTTATTGGTGATTCAATGTCCGGATCAAAGATCGTCACCTTCCCTAGTAAGTGATTCTCATACCAATTGGTTTCTCATCTATTTATCATTTTTCTCTCACCCTTGAAAGGATTTTTATGCAATTTTCATTCTAGAACTAGATCTATGTTTATTATATATTCATTTATTTGATCCAAGATCTATGTTTCATATCTAGATCATCTTCTTTGCCAGGTTCATGATTAAATCAATTCAAATTGGTGTTATTTCATTAGTTATACTTATCAATGAATCAAGGTAGGTAGTTTATGATTAAAATACCCAAGTATTGATTTAAATTTTGTGTATGAAATTTTGGAATTTATATTATATGATTATCAATTGAGTTCTTGATTGAATTAATTAATTAATTAGGTGAATTGGGAATTTTATATATTGAGATTATGAATTTGAATAATTGATTATTGAATTAATTATGGGATGTTGATATTGTAAATTTAAATAATTAATTGTTTAATTAATTATGGGATATTGATATTGTGAATTTAAATAATTAATTGTTGAATTAATTTTGAGATATTAATATTATGAATTTTAATAATTAATTATTGAATTAATTATGGGATATTGAGATTGTGAATTTGAATAATTAATTTTAGAATTAATTATTGGATATTGAGGTTGTGAATACGAATAATTAATGGTTGAATTAATTATTGGATATTGAGATTGTGATATATGAATAATTAATTGTTAAAATAATTATTGTATGTTGAGATTGTGAATTGATAATTAATTGTCAAATTAATTAATGTACTTAATGTGATTAATTAATTATTTTATCAATTAATGGAATCTATTTGATTAATTAATTTTTGAATTAATCAATGGAATGATGGGTATATATAATTTTTTAATTTGATTAATTAATTTGTGAATAAATTAATGTTGTAATGATGTGTGGGACATGGTCTGCTTCACCAAAAGCCGATAGTGTGATAAGAAACTATGAATAGTTAAAATGAAATTCATATGTGATAATCGTGGTAGGGAAAAGGTCCACTCAATATAAATCCCATAGTGTGAATTGAAATGATAAACAGTAACAATGGAATTCATATTTGACCAGACAAGGTATACTATATAAAAAACCCATAACGTGAATTGAAATGATGATTGGTTACAATGGTATTCACATGTTATTAGAGATAATGAATGGTAACAATGGAATTCATATGTGAATTATGATAATGAATGGTAAAAATGGAATTTAGATATATGATATCTCTTCTAGATAGTTCATAATTCAACATGATCCAAGGAAGGTATAGAGAGTTCCTGTGTTGTTGGGTACCTATGTGTTATGTGGTTAAATAAAGAGTAATTGAATAAGTGTAATCTTTTTACATTATTATTTTTATGTATTCTTTATAAAACTATATGAACTTTATATTGAATGAATATTGTTTTAGACACCATTGTTGGTGGCCTAATGAGTTGTACTCACACCCTACTTGAGTTTCCTGATCCATACTAGAACAAACTTCATGTTTGTAGAATAGGATAAGATAAATTGACCTATGTTAGATGACTGATTTGTGATGGGGTATAAATGAAGTAACCAGATGTGGTTCGAGACCCACTTGGGAGTAGTCGGTTTCTTTACTTTTGGGTTTTCATTTTGACACTTGTCACATACTTTAGCATATCATATCTATAGTTTAGTTTTGATATTGTATTTCTAGTTTTGGGTCTTTTTGTGATATTGGTATTATTCTGCTTATGGTAATTTCATTTGATATTTTTTTACATATTTTTCGATTGTGTATTACTCTAATATCGATGAAAAAGTCTCTCCATGGTTGATATTAGACCCTTTCTTCTCGTCAGTAGCCTCTAGAGTACGAGGAGGCATGCCTAATGTAAAATGGGATTTGGGTAAGTTATTGAACTTGAATTGTTTTTACTTTCTTGTGAAATTAAACTGAATATGGTTCCTAATATGAAATTTAAAGTGAAAAAAATGATGCAATATGATAATAATATGGTGTCTAAATGAGAAACATGAATATTGAAAATTATTTTACTATTTTTTAACCATGACCTAGATGTAGAATGGTTACGGGTAGTGATAGCACCTAGGTTTTGAACATGTGCAGAGGGTTGGGAAAAAATATTCATGGGAATTTTTGTGATTTCTTATTACCTAAATATCATAGTGTGGGTCTATGTGTCCTGATACGTGTGTTTGGAAGTGTAGAGATACTCCTCCATGAATATGTTTTCTGAGAAGATGAATGGAGGATATATTTGGAGATGATGTACCAGTAGTGTAACTTATGGTATCGATAGTTCCAGGTGAGGAAGAAGGGGAGAAGTTCCGTGATCACTTTACTTGCATCATAGAGTTTATGGAGAGAGACTTAGGTCAGGTTTTGAAAAGATTGTCTGATTTAACATAGAAGTTTCAGTTGCATAACCCTCTTACTTTTATAAAAGAGGGTGGACCTAAGGGATATGAGTTCTATATTGAGTTCATCCAGACTATAATTGAACATTTGGAGACTCCTATTGAGAAGATTTTCAAGTTGGATGATTATATTCTATGAGGATCATAGAAAAACTAGGGGGATGTTTAGGATTAGACTGGATATGGGAAGAGAATTTTAAGGAAGGACTTCATGGAGAAGTTCCATGAGAACTTATATCCATAGATACAGAGCTAGGAGAGACAAGATGATTTCATGAGGTCGACTCAGGGGAGAATGTCCATGCTGAACTACAATGGATGATTTACAGATTTGAAATAGTTTACTCCAGCATTGGTGGGGGATGAGACAACTAGATAGATTCATTTCCGGGTTTGATTTACATGTGACATTAAGTCCTAAGTTAACATATTTCAATTACAAAATTTTCTTGAGATGGTGTATTTGGCACTAATAGCATAGAGAAACCTAAAGGTTTCTTCCAATGCAGGGTATATGGTCCCTTCTAGATGATTAGAATGTATGACTTTCGAGATCAAGAAGTATCACTATAAAAAAATTAACCAGGGTAGTGGAAAGTAGGGTTTTAAGATGGAGGTATCAATTGATCAGAATCTTACTCAATTAATCTTTCACTAGTGTGGTAAGTTAAGACATTTCTAGAGATAGTACCCTGGCCGCTAGTAGAGTGTTGATATTACAAAAATATGGGACATCTTTAGAGGTTCTTCAGGAACCCAGGACAGAGAGATAGTGATGGATTAGATAGAAAAAATCATCACGCCAGAAAGGGATCTTCATTACTATATCAGTTTGACAGCTAGAGTTCTAATATATGATATAGTATAGGCAGTGGATGAGGTGATTTTGGGTTAGAGTGCATGTATTAGTATAGTGGTGTACCTTAGGGGACTCACATTGCATTAAATGGAAGAGGTTAATGAAATTTTCATGCAGTGTAGCCTACACTTGTGGATTAATAGGCCAGACCATCAATAGTGAGAGGTTTTATTCTTGTAGTTTCTATGTTTTCCAGTTATTTATTTGATACTGATTCCTCTCATTTATTTATTTATTCATAACTTTTGAATGGTTTGATCATGGAAGAAGAGTTCATTAGCGGGGTGGTGATGATTGACACACCACTGGGAGTATAGTCAAGAGACATTTTCTTGTGAAAGGGTTATTTTATCATAGTTGGATAGTATTATTTTCTATGTTATCTCTATATTCTTGACAAGTATGGTTTTGACATAATTATGTCTAGGGACTGGATATTTGTATACCAATCCCACATAAGCTATTATTGTAGGAGAGTGACTTTTACATATCCGAGGGTGAAAAGTATATTCACCATGGAGAGTGTGATATCAAGTCAATCTGAGCAGGGATGGTTCACCAGCAACTGGGAGAGCATTCTACCCATGTTTATAATCCTTTTCTAGATGATGAAGGAGTGAATCATGGTATCATTGCACCTGTAGTGGAGGGGTTTTAGGATTTTTTTCTAATGAATTGGCAGTGAGGTCACCTAATAGATATGTGGAATTTAAAATAGATCTTATTTGGGGGCTGATCCAATTTCTATTATACTATACAGAATTGAACCAGTAGATATTTAGGATCTCAATACTTTTCTAGAGGGTTTGTATGATAAGGGGTTTATTTGTTTGAGTATGTCTCCTTGGGGTTCACTAGTTTGGTTTGATAAGAAGGATGGTGGGACTATTTTCTTTTATGTTTGTCACTGATGTTTGAGCTAGATGACATTAGAGAACTAGTACCCTCTCCAATGCCATAATGATCTATTTGACTAATTTATAGGTTCTTATATTTTATCCAATATCTACTTGATATTAGGGTGTAATTAGTTTAGAGTTCATATGTATAATATATGGATATCTACTTTCTAAAGTAGGTATATCCTATATGATTTCATCATAATTCCATTTGGGTTGAAGAACACAATAGAATTATTTATGGCCTCGATGAAAAATATCTTCCATCAATACCTGGATCATTTGGTTGTTGTGTTTTTGGATAACATCTTGGTGTTCCCCTAGAATCATGATGATCATGACCAACACGTTGACATCATCCTCAGTATATTGATATAGCAGTGTCTATATTCTAAGATATATAAGTCATAGTTTTCGATTAGTCTAGTACACTTTTTAGGCCATATAATCTTAGAGGAATGTGTTTTAGTATACCTAGAGAAGTTCCAGGTAGTTGTTTATTGGGATCATCCAAAAAATGTTTTTGATATCCATAAATTTCATGGGTTTCATGGATATCATCATATATTCATCCAGAACATTTCCTGATTGGAAGCGCCACTTATAGGATTGACTATGATGGGGGTATAGTAGCAATGGTAAGAAGAATATAGTACTTCCTTCCAAGAGCTGAAGATGTGGTTGACATCGACACCAATTTTGATCTTACCTTAGTTAGGTGAGGATTACATGGTGTTTTATGATTCTTCTGGGTTACAGATTAGAGCAGTGTTGATGTAGGGAGATTGAGTCGTGGTGTATGGATCTTGAAAATTGGTGCCACTTGAATGGAACTACCCTATGAATGAAATTGATTTGGTTGCAGTGGTTTATGATTTGAAGTGATAGAGGAATTATCTGTTGGATGATAAGATTACAATGTATATGGATCATAAGAGCATAAAGTACATCTTTTCACAATGTTATTTAAATCTACAACAGTAGAGGTTGGTTGAGTATATATAATCATTCAATTTTGATCTATCATATACTACCGGGAAGGGAAATAGGTTTATTGATGTTTTAAATATAAATAATAATACTCAAACTATTCATAAGTCTAGTAATAAGTGGAAAATGAAGACTTCATTAACTGAGATACACATGGTGGTTCATGAGAGTCAGGACAAGATGGCTCTTATATCAGTTTCAGTAGAGTTTTCACATTTTAGACTGATCAGAGACAAAAAGTATGAGGATCAAAATTATTTGACATTGAGGGAAAGCCTTGAAGGTGGGAAGACACCTTCTAATTGGACCATAGATGAGGATGAGATCATATATTTTTGGAATCTGGTAGTTGTACCTATGAGTATATATGAGGATTTGAGGCTAGAGTTTCATGCCTCAAAGTTGGAGGTACATCTAGGCATGACCCAAATGTACCGTGACCTGTGATGACAATTTTGGTGATTATGCATGAAAAATAAGATAATAAGGTTTGTGACATGAGGATACACCTATCACCTGGTGAAGTATGAGCATCAATGACATTAGGGATTGTTACATCAATTTACCATTTCAGAATGGACGTGGGAATAAATGACTATGGACATTGTGGTGGGTCTCCCAATAACACCTTGGAAGAATGCTGATATAAAGGTGATTGTGGACCGTTTGACAAAGGAAACACATTTCTTACAAGTATAGGAAACTTTCTTATTGGATAAGTTGGATGTAATATATGTTCAAGAGATAGTTTGTTTTTTTGGGGGTGCCATAGACTGTTATTTCAAAAAGAGACTAACATTTTACTTTATTATTATGACAGGGATTGTAGAATTCACTTGGTAAACACATTTTGTTGATTATGACTTCCCACCAAAAGAAAGATGGGCTATTGGAACATACTTTTGAGGTTCTTGAGGATATGAAATAAGTGTGTGTCCTAGAATTTGGTGGGCCTAAGGAGAAACACATGAAACTTATGGACTTCTCCCATGACAACATTTATTAGGAAACTATAAAGATGTCACCATAAGCGGCTTCTTTTGATAGTCCATGAAAATCGTCGCTATAATGGATGGAGGTGGGTGAGTCAGAGTTATTAGGACCAAGTCTCATGCTAGAGATATCAATGAAGGTATAGTTGATTAAAAAGTGTATGGCTACAATTCCTTGTAGATAGAAGTCGTATATAGATAGATTTTGATGAACATCATATTTTACTTAGTGTGATCATGTATTCCTTCAGGTGTCGCCTAGGATGAGTCACCATATGATACTAAGCCATGGAATGTTATAGCCTTGGTTCCTTGGATCATTTGAGGTTGTGGATTGAATCAGGATGGTAGCATACTAATTAGCCTTTTCATAGAGATTAAGTGCTATACCTGATATTATACATGCGTGACAGCATCAGTGGTATCATCCCGACCCTTATCTTGTGATTGATGTGGATGAAGTTGAGCATGAGAAAGTGGTGTGGGAAAATACCATACTGATAGTTTCTATATTGTGGAAACATAGGCGTGTTCAGGAAGAAACTTGGGAGAGATAAGAAGATGTGGGGGATAATGTCATGATATTTTTGTCTTGGACTCTTCAAGATTCTTGGGAGTACATCTCAAGGATGATCTATTATAAGGTGGATAGATTTAAAAACCCAGAACTTTTCAAGAGATTTCTTAAGATCATTTACTGGTACAATTTTGGCTTGTGTTAAGCACATTCATTTGGGTTTTACATTGGGGTGATTTTGGTTTAAAATTTATAATTTTGGAAGGATGTGGGAAGGTCCATGGTTGGTGAAAGATTTTCTGAAACTGTACACCCTATCCGATAAAACTATGAGAACCTAGGTAGGGGGATTATCATGGACGGTGCATGGTTTTTCGAGTCGTGCTCCCAAAAAGGAGAAACCATGCACCCCCTAGAAGAGGTGCACGATTAAGGCACACAGTTTGAATAACCATGCACCTCAGCGCAACAAATCATGCACATAGTTTTAATTAATCCAAATTCTAGTTTTAAAAATATCTGAACCACTATATTAACCCAAAATCAACTCCCACTTAGACCAACCATTTTATCTCATTTTTGGAGCATCCCTAAAACATTTTTAGGGCTCCTGACCTCCATAATAGGGATTCAAAGTTTGGATTGAAGATCAACACCTTCTTTAGTAAGTGAATCTCATCCCAATTGGTTTCCCATCTCTTTCCCATTCTTCTACCAAACTTGAAAGAATGTTTATTCACTATTAATTCTATATCTAGATCTAGGTTTATTAAATATTTACTTTTTTGATTAGGGATATTGTTTTTAGATCTTGTTCATGTTCTTTATCGTGTTACTGATTAATCAACTTCAAATTAGGGATTCTTCCATTAGTGAGTATTGCTAATGTATCGTGGTATGTGGTATATAATTCAAATACTGAATTATTTTTTTAAATTAAGTGTATTTAATTTCTGTATTTCTGTTAGGTGATTAGAATTTGAGTTATCTTTTAGATTAAGTAATTTGGTTAATTAATTAGTTTTGGGAATTCTAAAATTGAGATATCGAGATTGTGAATTTGAATTATCAATTGTTTAATTAATTATGGGATGATGATAAAATGAATTTGAATAATTAGTTGTTGGATTAATCATGGGATGTTGATATTGTGAATTTGAATAATTAATTATTGAATTATTTACGGGATATTGATATTGTGAATTTGAATAATTAATTATTGAATTAATTATGGGATATTGAGATTTTGAATTAGAATAATAAATTAATTAATTAATTATGAGATATTTAGATTGTGAATATGAATAAATAAATTTTGAATTAATTATTCGATACTAGTATTATGATATATGAATAATTAATTGTTAAATTAATTATTGGATATTGAGATTGTGAATAGATTAATTAATTGATGAACTAATTAGTGGATATAATTGATTAATTAATTATTGAATTAATTAATCAAATTGATTGATTAATTAATTTTTGAATTAATTAATGGAATGATGGGTATTTGAAATTGTTGAATTTTATTAATTAATTGGAGAATTAATTAATTTGATAATCATGTGCGGGATATGGTATGATACACCAAAATCCCATAGTGTGATAAGAAATGATGAATGGTAACTATGAGATTCATGTGTGATAACCATGTGTGGTGTAGGGTCTATTGTATAAAAATCCCAAAGTGATAATTGAAATGATGAATGGTAACAACAAAATTAATTTGTAATAATAATGTATGGGATAAGGTCTTATCTATCAAAAGGTCATAGTGTGAATTGAAATAATGAATGGTAAAAATTGAATTTGGATATATGATATCCCTTGGGGATTGTTCAGATTCTAGCATGGGCCGAAGAAGGTATTGTGACTTGGGGTCTCCTTGGGATCCTGAGTGTTATGCGGTTAAATAAAGAGTAATCTAATAAGCATAAAATATTTACATTATTTATTTTAGATATACTTTATATAAATGTATACACTTTTTATTGAGTGGATATTGTTTTAGATGTTGTTAGTGGTGGCCTACTGAGTTGTACCCACACGTTACTCGGTCTTCCTGATCGGTACCCAAATAGAATTCATGTTTGTAGGATAGGATAAGGGAAAATGACCTGTGTTATATTGATGATTTGGGATGGAGAATGGATGAGGGAACTGGATGTGGGTTTTTACCCCAGAAGTTTTTATTGTCAATACTTTTGGGTTTTCATTTTGACACATGGAACACACTTTAGCATAGCATATCTACAGCACAATTTTAATATTTTATTTCTAGTTTTTCGGTTATATTTTTATATAGGTATTATTATGGTTAAGGTAATCTAATTTTATTATTGTTTACTTTTTTTCTACAAGTGTATTACTCTGATAAAGACGGTATAGTATCCATAAGATTGATATTATACCACCGCTACTAGACAGTAGCCACTAGCATATGGGGAGGAATCTCCGAGATTATGTAGAAGATTGTCTCGGGTCACTGATTGTATCACCTGGGTTGGGATGTCACAAATATCCTTGAAATGAAAAGCATATTCACAAAAGTTTACATTTATTCACTTCTTAAAGGGATCACTTCTACCCATTTAATGCCAATCTTCCCAATCATATTTCCTTTTAATCAGTACCCAATATACCTCTCCTAAAATTAACCTTCTCATTCTAAATACCCTATGCTTTAGACATTTTCCTTAGGGATTCATTTCCAAGGATATCTCTAAGAGAAGATCGAGTCTCCGACTTAAGTATTACTTATATTTTAATCATTTCTTATTAATTTTATTCTTAAAATCTTATTATATCCCTCACAATATAATTAATCAGTTTCATTATTATACATAGTTGTTACTATATGAATGTAACAACAACTATTTATTCCTCTATATTCATTTAGTAAAAAAAGCGTCCTTAGTGCATGAGCACAGACTACCACCTCTATTAAGCGACATATTCTATTTTTGTAACCACATCCCATGGTCAGTTTTAATGATAGGATTGATTAATAAATATTTTATATATAATATAAATATGAATATAAAATTGGAAATTATCATATACTTTATTTCCCTCTCACTCTTTTTGAAATAGAAACATTAATTATGATTACATGTATATTACCACCTCCACGAGCGAAAAATTTCATTTTTCATCACAACCAAATATGGTTTGATCTGAAAATTTATTTCATATATAGAAAGAGTATTATAATTAAATATAAACATTATAGATATTATGAGACTCTTATGAAACACCTTTTATGAAAATCAATAATTTGAAAGGGTTATAGAGGAATTAACTAGACAATGCCAAGTAACAGACATAAAAAGAAATTATATTAAAAATAACTAAAAGTTGATAATTTATTAACCATATAAACTTAATTTTATATTAATATGGTTCTATAAAATGTATTTACTAAATATTTTTTTCTTCATAGAGGTAATCACATGTTCATTGAAAATCTATACCTAAGGTTAGGGATTTTCCGTATCACCCTCATTACTTATCAGTTTTAAGTTTTCTTTATTTTTATCTATTTTAAATATTTTTATTATCATTTAATTCTTATATTTTTGTATATATTTCCCTTACATATATATCTAGTAAAATATACATTTCATTTTTTTTTGTTATGCTAGTTTTTAGTTCCTTTCAAAATTCACACTTTTAAGTAAACCCGACTTAAGAGAAAATTCCAATTTCTTGGATCATATCGAGTATCAACCCCATTAAATCTTTTAAAACCATGGATATATTATAGAAAATTTATTATTTTAGGGATAAAACCTTGGTTAAACTCTAGGTTTATGGGAAAAATAATGCCATTTTATCTTAAAAAATATCCTTTATTTATTTCATAATGATTCACCCAAGTGGTTTGTATTTATTAATTCTTCTACTAGATCATTCTCTTGAATTTTATAAATTTTAAATTTATTTTCTAGACATCGGTCTCTTTTAAATTAATAAATTCCAAAACAATTTAATTGCTTCATCTATTGGGGATCCTTATGATATGGACTTCACTTATTCCTTGAAGTAGAATTATGAAACCCACTTCCACCTCATGGGTTTGATAATGATTTTGATTTATATATAGTTTTTCCATAATATGGAATTAATATATATTATTTAATTATGAGATGGTTGATAATGGAATTATATAGGCTTGTACTGCATTGGTAAATGTTTCTCTTTCATTATACACCATGTAAAATGTGCAGGTTGTTAGCCTATGAACATTATGTTATGTGATGGGTGGGTCCAAAATTATCTAGCCCTCTAATAAATATGTTAAAGATTATATCTCTTGATATTTTATGCAAGTGATTTGGGATTAAAATGAATCCACTATGGTAATTGTTCCTACTTTATGATGATGGTCTTGAGAGAGAGAATTATCTTATGTTTATGAAGTCATGTTTTATATTGTTACATCGTGTTTATGATTCCATGATTTTATGATATCAATTATTTATGCCATGTATCAATACTTATTATTACCCTCATTATGATAAACTTTTATGCCTCCCAACTCTCATGTTATGCTTTATTTTAATTTTTATTCCCTTTTTGATATTTCTAGATCATAATTTTTCTTATGTATTTTCCCTAGGCCATCATATGTATTTTTAAAAGATCTATGTGAGTTCTGAGAAATATGTGAAGTTTTAAATAAATATGAAGATTTATTGTTTAAGATAATGTATTTATGTTAATAATATTCCAAATACAATATAACTATATATATACATGGTTGGTATTATAGGAAAATTATGTCATAAATAATTTGTTAATATGTGTTTAAGGATTGTGTCACTCTAATCAAGGCACTATATTACCCCAAAACAAGGGATATATAAATATTTTCATCATTAATGAAGTCCCCAGGGAGGGATCATCACATAATCCCCACTCATGTATGAGAGTTACCTTCAATATAAAAACCCTTTATCCTCTACTATACTTCCACAAATTGGTTTTGTATGATCATCCTGTGATATTTAGTAGTAGAAGAAACCTGAAAAACAGATAATTCTATCATTATGAAAAAAATCTCTAATACTATCATAAAACAGAGTACAAAAAGTATTTAAAATTTATTACACCGAAAACTATCTTCCTTAATCTTTGGATAATTATCTTGGAAGATCGTGAGGAGAAGTTGATCAAATTATATAGCCATAGAGTAGTGAAGACCAACCTCTAGATCCTGATCTCTATTATAGGACTCCCATATGCTTGAAGGGGTGTTATCTCTTTCACTAAAATTATGAAAAAACCATGAGAGGGAAGGATATTATATAACTTTTTCATGAAACTGATGATCACCAGTAATGTTGAAATAATAATATAAATCCACATGAAAATGAAGAGAACCTATTATCCAATATAGGTGATATTTGATTCTTCTTTATAATTGATGAACATGTCTATAATATTCACATATTATCAAATAATACCAATGATATGAATCTGGTTAATATGTACTAATATCTTTAAATTATCATCACATGCATCCTATTATTTCTGATAAAATCATAAAAGGAGAAACAAGATGTGTACTTTTCATCACATTGGAATTTCTATATGTATTTAGGTCTTACATGCATCATATGTATGTATAAAGTATAAAAAAAATACATATATCCCATTAATATAATCATATAAATCATATTCATGATTTATATATGTTTTTTATAATATATATATATATATATATTATTTATCACTATTTATTTTTGTGCACATATACAACATATACGACTGTCACACTCATACAAATTACTCAAGCCATATAGGGAAATATTTAAACAATATACATATTAGATATGATATTATAACCAATATTTTTATGAATAAAATTCTAGATACCATCACACCTAACCTATAACACATTTTATTTTATAGAGTCATGATGTAGGACATCAAATCCATTGGTCATAATCTTATTATTTCATTGATTGAATTTTTTTTACAAAAGCCTTAAAATTTTCATTTTCCAATGTGGGAGCTGACAGTGACATTAGAGGATGTGTTATAAATATTGATCTTTCCCATCCATTTATAGTTCATTATTTTTGTGATATAAGTTGATTTTTGTGATATCATCCACTATTTTCTATGAATTTATGTTATTAGATGACCACATGTATTTATGGGATACTGATTTTCTTGGGTTGGTTGGATGAGCACTTTACAGAGATGTATGAGGATGATGATGTGATCATGATTATTCAAAACAAATGTTCATATATTACATGGATACATTGAGGAATTTTTTCCCATCTACAATAATATATTACTACACTTGGTGTACTTAACACTACTAAAGGACATGACAATGATAGCTATATACATCCAATGCTCAACAGTATTAGAATATATTTATAGATCCCTACATTCAACATATTGATTAGTGTGGTAACATGGTATATGTTGTGATGTATTACTAAATATGTGTGTACAAGAAAATTTTCTATACATTTCTTCTCAGGTTTTTCTGCCACTTCTTCAACAACTAATATCATATTGTCCATTGGGATCCTAATAGGATTATATTATGGATGCTAATAATTTTATTAATATATTATTTTTATCAATACAATAACATTATAATAGTTAATTTACTGGGTTGATTCTGGATTGGCATCTTCTACACATAATTAATAAATTATTTTAGTGTTCTCAACTTATCACTAATAGTTTACACCCATGTGATATAAGATAAACTAAATTTATGTTATTATTTTATAAAATATTACACTAAAATGTTAGTTAAACTGTCACGACCCGTCCTCGGGGACCGTGTCGTGACTACCCCAATCCCGCCTTCCATAGGGCAGGGGCTGGCTACTAGCACTAAGGTGTAAATCCTGGTAAAGGGAAGGCATTGACTTTGTAAGTAAACCACAAACACCACAAAGAAAGCAAGCAGTAGAAATAAACACTAAGTAAAAACTGAGTACAATAGTAAGTGCGGAAAGTAAGTGGGTTATTATACAAACCCAAACTGAAAGTAAAGTACAAATCGAAAGGGAAAACAGCAACTGAAAAGTAAATCCGCAGCCTCGATCCGTCCACTGGACTCCCACCTGAAGGGTGAGTACATATAGCCTCCACAGCTCCTCAGGTCCAACCGTCCACTCCGAGTACGTCCCGCCAGTGGTCCACCTCCAGGTTCCATCCTACTCCGCAAGCCTCAACCACGATCAGCGTTGTCCGTCGTCTGCAACCAACACAATGTAGTGCGGGCATAGCCCGTGCAGGGGTGAGTATAATCTACTCAGTAGGGACCCCGAGACCCCCGAAGGTCTCCCAGAATCCACAAAGGATAATCCACAAAAGAAAGATACAATCACGAAGTAACATCCGACACTGCTTAAGTATATGCCCATACATATACCTAAGTCATCAATTCTCGCTCAGCTCTAACATCCGAGCTCAAGTACAACTCGGTCCACACAGGAAAGCAAAACGTAAATCCACACAGGATAGCACAACACAATACACAAAGGAAAGAAAACAGGATTCAGCTCACACAGGTACACATCAATTGTAAAGTAAGAGAGATGATCATATGTAGTCACTGATTCATCTTACTGGGACCCACATAT
Source organism: Viscum album (assembly GCA_963277665.1). Classification (NCBI taxonomy): domain Eukaryota; kingdom Viridiplantae; phylum Streptophyta; class Magnoliopsida; order Santalales; family Viscaceae; genus Viscum; species Viscum album. Next base: position 1,901,445,753 of record OY728145.1, read on the forward strand.
GATACAAGCATTGTAGTCATCGTCGTCGAACCCACAGAGGATTCCGGTACAATTGTCTTCATCGTCGAACCCACATAGGATTCCAGTATGATAGTCTTCATCGTCGAACCCACATAGGATCCCAGTACGATAGTCTTCATTGTCGAACCCACATAGGATTCCAGTACGATAGTCTTCATCGTCGAACCCACATAGGATTCCAGTACGATAGTCTTCATCGTCGAACCCACATAGGATTCCAGTACGATAGTCTTCATCGTCGAACCCACATAGGATTCCAGTACGATAGTCTTCATCGTCGAACCCACATAGGATTCCAGTACGATAGTCTTCATCATCAAACCCACATAGGATTCCAGTACGATAGTCTTCATCGTCAAACCCACATAGGATTCCAGTACGATAGTCTTCATCATCGGTCGCAGCCAACTCTAGGATTCCCGCACACAGAAAGCTCATTCAGGAGGGTCTACTCCATGAGTCGAAAGGCTGATACATCAACTGACACATAGTCTAGAGTTGATGTATCCAAAAGTTCTGTATCGTCAACAGGAACTCAACTTCGCAGACGGCGCGTCAACCGGACGCCCGGTCTGAGAGTTATTGGCTTTTTCGTTCGAGGGGCCTGGTTGGTTATTAAGGAAAAACCAACCCGAACGTACTCCACCTGCATCCAAATCTCGTTCTTAGTAAGCCAAAAGATCCGCCTCACTTAGAGGAATTCAACAAAGTCGACGACACGTCAATCGGACATCCGTAGCTCAAGTTATGAGCATTTCCGCTCAGAGGGCCCATTTGGTTTTGTGTACAAACAAACTAGGCCAAACCCAAAGTACTCCGAAACCTTGAGTGCGATATACCGAAACGACCGTTTTGATCCAAGTATCGCATCGCCGCTGACGGTGCATCGATCAGAGGCCCGTAGCTCAAGATACGGGCAAAAGACCCAAAAGGTCTGGAAACAGGGGGTCTGGGCCCGGACCTACCCGGCGCAACCCCCCCCCCCCCCCCCCCGAGTTGGCCCAAACCGGGCCGACCAGACCCGGCCTGGGCGCGACCCGACTGGCCGGTCTGGGCGGCTCGGCGCTGGCCGAGCGGCCGCACCAAAGGAGCCTCGGCCCCCGCGCGGGGGCCGCTCCATGTCACCGGACGCGGCGCAAGACCGCGTCCCTTCCCCGCGGTCCCGCACGGCCACAGGACTGGCGCTCGCCGCCGTGGCTTCAGCCACGACGGGTCTTCCAGGCGGCGCGCCGGGCGCCGCCGCTTCCTGGAGGCCGACCGCTGCCGACCGCCGCATCCGGCTGCCGGCGCCGCCGTGCCGGCGTGGCGCGCCTGCGAGAACTTCCGCGGACCACCGGACGCGCTCCGGTGGTCCGTTTTGTCTGTGGTTTGCGCCTACGGTTCTCCCGGGATCTGAACATTGCTGCAAAGGCCTCCAATCACCATTCCGATACCATTTCATAAACGCCGTTAATCCACGCATCAACAAAAAACTGCGGAGGGTTGTCAGGCTGTGTTTGTTTGGCCCGCACCCTCCACGTTAGGTGATAACAACTGGGAATAATAATCAACACATGAAAACATAACAAGACACAATTTTAATAAATTAAAATTGATCATTGATCCAGGTTCTTTATTTTAGAAGGAAACAACCCTGGGAATAAATATTATTCTCAAATAAAACCCCTACCTCTCAGTAGTCGTCGAACGAGAGTTCTTCGCGGAATTGACAGTCACGGAAGAAGAGGATTGTCACGTCACGGAAGGGCATCGCGTCGTCGCGGTATACGGTGTCGCGTCGACGATATCCGAGGGTTAAAGAAAACACAAAGATTTATTTTCACGAATTAAATCCATGTTAAGGATAAAAACCACCAAGAAAATTAAAAAGATCTGTATTCCCCTACCTCAATCGGTGTTGATCGAAGATTGTCATGGGGAAGGATCGCCGTAGAAGAACGTCGGGGGAGGAGAATCATCGGCATCGCGGTACACGGCATCGCGTCGTCGATCTCTGAGGGTTCAGTGTTCTTCGTCGCCTTTCGTCGAAGGCCGGCGTTCTTCGCGTTCTTCACATTCTTCATGAAGGAGGATGAAGATACAGTTTCTCTAAATCCTCTCAACAAACCGCACCCAAGAAGAAAGTGTGTTGGTCTCATTTTATTATTATTCCAACAGTTTCAAAACAAGTTAAGAAACGAACCATTAATTCGATGAATTAATGGTAAAGTCTTAACTGTCCAATTAATAGGGGCGTTAAGAGTTTTAGAAAATGCACCAGTTGACTTTCATTAAAGAGGAGTTTTCGCGGGTGCGTTACTTAGAAGAAAAGAAACGGTGGGGCTCATGTGGTCCCCACCTCACAAATATCCTACCAAGAGGGTAGGATATTTCGGGTTCCACCCTATCCGCTTAAACTCATCTTAAGTAGCTTTAAGTGGCTTTAAGTGGCTTTAAGTGAAATAAAATAAAGTTGTCGCACCACTTTATTTTATTTTCTTCACTTAACGCCAAAAAAAATTAAAAACCACACTCGAGAAAACGTAACTCCGGAAGAGGCGTTTCTATAAAAATATCGGCGTTGTGATTCCATCGGTGCCATCAGAATTAGATTCCGAGCATCGGTTCAAAAGTTAGAAAAACCCGCTCGTTCGTTCACTGAACGTACCCAAGCCAAACTTCGGAAAATGATTCTGGGCACACCAGGCCTCAGAATCACGTGCCGTTAGAAACTGTGTTCTTGTAAAATTTCAAAGAAAATTAAGAAAAAAATTTCCTTGAATTTTACGGGTCTTTACATAAACCATTGTGACAATATATATGTCTTTTTTATATTTTATTTTTATGTTTTATAAATCTCAAACTATGGAGTTATCATGATGATTCTTCCACCATAATACACAAATATGATTGGAAACCAAGGATTAATGGTTCTAGTAAACTACATCCAAATCATTGAGTGAAACTATCTAGATCATTTCATGTGGTAGTCTAGATCCTTGCCACACATTCCTACTGCACTATGATAGGTAACATATTTATAGAGTATTAAGATCACAGGGAGGTGGGAGGTTGATTTGGAATATTATTGTGATTCTTATAGAGAGTGCTATGATATAGATGTCAAGTATATTTCACATATCTGACTGCAATGATTATACATATTTGTATATATAAAAAAATATTACTTACCTTGCATGCCATGGGATAGGCCACCATGACATGGAATGTTTACAAAATTAAATTACATCTTCCATTTCATCTTTAGTATTAAGGTAAATTCTACTCAATTTTCATTCATTAAAGTTACAATTTATTATACACATATTCATCACTAAAGAGGAAGTAATTTTCAATAGGGAGGAATTTAGATATGTCTTGGATCTTATATATACTCTCTGTGACTTACAAAAGTTTTTATAGGATGAAGATATATAATCATATCTTGATATAAATTTCCCTAATGAGTGTTTTGAAGGTATTAAGGCCACCAAACCTGATAACACTACCACAAAACTGGGTTTCCATAGTGCCACCCTTTATCATCACTAAAAAAAGTGCTGATAAAGGGCCCTTTTAACAGCACTAAAAAATAGTTGTGAAAAGTGACCCTTTATCAGTGATTTTTTTAGCGACGATAAAGTCCCCCATTTATCAGTGTTTTTAGCACTCTTAAAGGGGATCCCTTTATAAGTACTATTTTTAGGTGCTCTGATAAAGGGGGGGCTTTATCTGTACTTTTTCCTAGAACAGATAATGTTTATATTTAAGAAAAATTCATGCAAAATAATATATTTTTATATAAGTATATTTATATTGATATAAATAATATATATATATCTTAAATACATTTTTGGTAAGTATAAATTGACTATTACATTTAATATATAATAAATTTAGTGAAAATTGATTTAAAATATTTTAAAAATTATTATTAATTAATAATTTTCTAATTATCATCGATAAATAATCATTTAATAATAATTAGAAGAAACAAAAAAATCACAAAAAATTAATAAAATATCTAAAATAAGTTTAAAATGTAACTCAAACTTCAAACGACCATAAATTTTGGTCAAGGTGTCTATTAGAGTTCTACAGCATATCAAATCGAATCTTGCGACAATATATATGGGCTAGTGGCTAAAGTAACATTCTTTCACATTTTTCAAGGCCCAAAAATGCCCATATGGCCTCCAAAACTGAGTTTTAGTCGATATACCCTGATTGTTTCACATTCAAACTATTATAACTTCTGATTCGGATGTCCTCTAGGCCCGTCCACATATCATATTGAATATTGTTTCATTTTATTTGATTTGATTGGTTGTGGAGTTGAAACGGACTTCTGGATTATATGTTATGGTCGTTTTAACATTCTATGGATTTTCAAATACACATATATATGTATTTATTTGTAAATAAATATATGTATGGGTGTGTGTGTGTCTGTGTATGTTGTATATATGTATGTATGTATGTATTTATTTATTTATAAATACAGAAAAAAAACATATCTTATAAATGTATTTAAAAATAATCTTAAAAATATATATTAGTATACAAATAAATATATAGATAAAAAATTATAACTATATATATATATATATAAACTAATATAGAAATATGTATATATACTAATATATGAATAAATATATATGTATTAATATTATTAAATATAATTAGATTAATGTGAATCTATATTAATATTCGAATAAATATTAATATATATATATAAATATATATATATATATATATATATATATATTAATATATGAATAAATATATATGTATTAATATAACTAAATATATTTATATTGATATGAATCTATATTAATATATGAATAAATATAACTATATATACATAAATAGATATATCATTAAATAGAGAAAAAATTAAATAGCTTAGTGGTAAAGGTGCAGGCGCTCAAGGGTGGAGGTCTCGAGTTCGAGTTCGGGTGGAAGAAGGGAGGGGTGTGCGGGCATGTGGGGGATGCACAGGCAAGGGTAGCGCATGAGAGAGTTGGAGGGGGTCCACCTAGCACTGATGGGGGGGTCAAGAACTGTTAAAAGTTCCCTACACCTTATATATTCTTTTTATTTTTATTTTTTAATTTATTTTACTTTTATCAGTGCTTAAAAACAGTGCAGATAAAAAGGTGTCCTTTATCAGTGCTAAAAAAACAGCGGATAAAGGATCTTTTTATCATCGCTTTTTTAACACTATAAAAGACACATTTTATCAGTGCTTTTTTTGCACTGATAAATGGGGCCTTTATCAGCGCTTTTCTAAGCACTGATAAAAGGGACCCCCTTTATCTTCACCTCAATTAACAATAATTTTTTTAGCACTGTTAATGAACTTTTCTAGCACTGATAAAGGCTATATTTGTATTATTTTAAGGAGAATCCACCTCCACCACCACCAACATGATGATTGGGATGAGAATAGTTTTGAGGATGGGGATAATGATAAGGACCCAAACTTTTTAGAGAGGAGATCATTTAACACATGAAATTACACATTTAGTAGATATAATATGATTTCTCTAGGAATTGCATACCACTTATATAACCTCATATTATATGAAATTATATGAGAGTAACATTATTAGGGATTAGGAGAAGTGGTACCCATATATTATATCACAATACACTCAATAATTGATAAAGGATATATTGGAGGACATATACAATTTTTATGTTCCCTTTTTACAATCTCTAAGGGGTCCTAATAGGAACCTTTTTTTTACTGACATATGGTTCTATATCTTATCTTTTGGATTCAAATGAAAAACACTCTATGGATACATTAACATCACAATACTTCAAGGAGCCAACAATAATAGACAACTTCAAGGATCTATTGACAATACATATATATATTCCCCTTATTGATGCTGAGGCAATGCATGAAGAGGAACTACCTCTAATAGTGGGAAAACATAAACCAATCAGACACTATACACTTATTGTTAATGTGATTCATAAATAGAGATATGTAACATGGATGAAATGATTAATATGTTCATTATTTTAACATAATTAACCTGTAAAAATATTTTGGTTATAAAGTAATTAAATATTTATTTATATTCAACATTATAAAGAACATTTAATCCTAATTTAACCACTATAATAATAAAAAATTGAAAAATTCAAAATTTTTAATTAATACCAAAAAGTATAAATTTATTTTGATCAAATTATAATATTACAATACAATATAGTGTACAAGATATTCCAATGTTAACTTATTACTAAAATGTATATATGAATATTTTACTTATATAATCTGTATAATATTATAAATTTCTATTTCTAATATAAAATATGTTGAGTGACTATTATTTTTCATTTAATACATTTTTATATTTGTAAGAATATTTATAAAGGTGGAAGTGATGTTGGATTATTTTCTGGAAATGACATTAGTATTTCAATAATTATTTAATATTAAAAATATCTTATTTTAGCCTTAAATTATGTAGAAAATTAAAATGTTGTAAAATTTTCCCTATATATAAATTTTGAAATCATTGCTTTGTTTGGAATGAGAGAATTTTACTAGGGAAGGTATAATTTTATTTTTTTGGATTTAGAACCTTTATTACAGATTATTGGGTTTCTATTTAAAACACCAGCGGGCCTAAAATTTTCATTATAATTATATTATTATATCATTGAAATAGGGATTAATTTATGGATTTATGGGGATCATAGTTTTATATTTTAAGTTGAAAAAACCCATGGTTTTACAAATCCATCATCTCATAATCTGTGTGAATTGTAAAAAAAAGAGCACCAAAGTCATAAGCGTACCAGAAACATGATAGACACAAACTCCACATCCGTAGAGGAAGCTTGATAATGATTACCAAAGATTAAACAATGATTCTATTATCTATTTGTGAAACAAAAACTTTAGGTCTTCATTGAAAATTTTAGAATATTTAACTCGGTAAATGGGTTCCAACAAATTCTTCTGAATATAAATAGATGTTTAGGTGGAAGAGAGATATGGATATATTCACATGCAGCTAAGGTATTCCAATAGAAGTATGACATCCATTATATATCCTTCCCCGATGAATTTAATTTAATGAAGATAATCAAATATATAGGTTTTATCTAGTGACATATGTAACACCCCTAACTTTCGCAATACGTTTTCTTTTGAATAACGCAATAGCTTGCGTCGTACGCAACATGGAGTTTTAACACACCACGACCAATCAAACTAGCAGTTATGAATAGTAATACCCACTTTTTGAAATTCTATAAATTTTATTTTTCAAAATGGACATCATTTTTGGATTCGAAATATCAAAAATAGCTTAGGATGAATTTTGGGTATTTTTCTGAAAACATACAATTTTTATGAATAATGAAAAACACTACATTATTGTTTAAAACAGAATTTTTATTTAAATAATTAGTTTTTTTAAAATTTATATTAGGTAAAAATAGATACATAATACCTATAAATGTTCAATACAATTCATTGGGGTCATTTTATAATAATATTAAATATATATAATCTTATTGAACTTTTAACCGTCTTTTACCCATCTTCTATGCGCATTTTCAAATTTGCATTAAATGTAATTTAACCAATTCTATGAATTGAATTTAAAAAATCTGAGAGACACGGTTGATATCAGTAAGTAAAATGTTGTTTAATATGGTGAAAATATTTTTTGGTGAATAGTAACTTTTGACTTTTATTTACCACGGTTAAAAGTAAATAGGGAAATTAAAGGAAAAAATGATATTATAATTACCCTAATACCTGTAATAATTCTTTTGGATAAGTGTATATTGAAAAAAATAAACCTTAGGAATAAAATAAGATCCTTTTGGTCCATTTGGATTAGATTAGAACGTTTATTATTATTTTATTTAAAGAAGAGTTAAAAGTGTTAAATTCAAAGTTTAATAACTAAATAATTTTTTATATTGGGTTATACATAAGATAAATTCGACTATAAATTTTAATTAGAAAGATAAAAATATTTCCTACCTAATGGTTTTTTATATATAATTTCTAGACATTAAATGATTAAATTTTTTTATGGTACAACGATGATGCAGTAGTTACCTTATTATTGAATGATTAAAATGATTGATATTATAAATATCCAAATAAATGTAAATTGAGACTTATAATGAATTACACTAATTTTATAGGTTAACATGACATGTTAGGGTTGATTAAATAAATTTTTTCCGAAGAGATAAATTTTTTATGACTTTCACAAAAACAAAATACCAAATAGTTTCAAAATTTACATTAATGAGTTTTAAAAAAAAAATTATTAAATGAAATAATATTCCTAAAAATATAAGGTTCGGCCAAAAGACTTATATAAGGTTAGATATATCAATAATTAACCACATTAGGTTCTATTGTCTTTTTATATTATGTTTATTAACCATTTATTATAATAATACAAGAATACATGGAAAAAGTTAAACTATTTCACTACGAGTTAAATCTAAAAGTTAAGGTTAATATGGTGACCTAAACTTATCTAAAACCTATTGTTTGAGAGGTTTTCGACCCATCCCCACCTTAACATAGAAATAAATCATTTTTCAGCCATTATAAACTGAATTCGATTGTATAATAAAAAAATATTTCAAGCTTTTCCTAAAGTGATCCTCACCTCTCTTATAAAAGGGTACTTCCCCTTCTCTCAAAATCACACCTCCAAATCCATTTGTCTTGGACAAACCCTTCTCAAATATCCTCCCAACTACCCTCACATCTATATAGAGGCCTTAAATTTATCATAAATCCATCTTAAGTATCCCTTTTGATCAACTCAAATGGAAACACCTGAAAAAGAGGAGGTTAAACGTACCCTCGACCTAAGGAAAGTGCAAGGTAAGGGTTAAATCCTCAATCCTGTTATTTTTCGAGATTGATTATTTATAAGAATTTTCTAGGACAAATTTATTATCTAGGTACATGTTTCATAAAATACATTTCAAAATGATTCTTTTATGGTACCCTTTAACTAAAACATCATTTTAAAAGTTTTAAATATTTATTCATCTAAATCATTCCCATTAATGTCTATGTTTTCAAAATGGATTTAAGGATTTATTTATATAGGCATGATTATTTTAAAATGTTAATTCCATTCAAAAGTTTCAATTTTTTATGGGACAATTTGATTCAAAAATATCTTTTAAATGACTTCTTTTATAAATGTGTGACTTTTAAATGATTTCACAAAAAAGATATTTCTCTCAAAAAGTTTAACTGATCATTTTAAACTATTTCAACATTCTTTATTGGATATTATTATTTATTAAGGTTTATTTATTAAAATAAAATCTTTTATATTGTAATTAATGAGTTGTGATATGTTTGACTATGTATGTGCTATTTTTATACCCTTCATGGTTTATTGTAAAAGTATTGATATTTCATATTCTATTTTTAATACAAATGTATATGTTATGATTCGAAATTATCATATGAAAGTGGACATAATAAGTGATGTGTGGGGCCCGTTATATCCCCTCGATGCATCATTAGGTCTCCTGAGACCAACTAGTTTCTTGTCACAAGGTATTGAAAAATATTTATTTGTAGTCTTGGAATGAAGCCTTGACTATGTGGTAATGATGTCCGACATTAGACATTCCTTCATTATGAAATTAATTATTACATGTGATTATTCGACTATTAGAATATCCATGTGCGTGTTTATATGGTAATATTTGATTTATTTTTTCCATATTATGTCAAAGTGTATGTTTAAAAGGGTGTTGTTTTTATTACATATCTTCTCTTAAAAGTTTATAGCTTCTACTAAATTATTTACCCTTACTGAGCATCTGAGCTCCCCCTTTCTATATTTTATTTTTCTTGGATGTGAAGATGTATATTATGACTCACCTTTATGGATTTTCTAATGGATATGAATGTGTTCAAAGGAGACAATGTTGTTGTTGTTTTTCATTTAATAATGTATTGTAAAAATTATGTACATATCTTGTACTTCCAAGGCTACTAAACTGATTGGTCTTTCGAGATTTGATCCCTTGTGATCATGCCAATGTTATGTATTAATGAAATTACTCTAGGAAACTGGTATCAAGGCGTTATAGCTGGTATCAGAGGAAGTTTAGTACAAGCCTTGGAAGCTATATTTAGAAAATCTCTGATTAAAGATCATTACCGTAAGATAGAATTTGAGGATTAGTATAGAAGAACTTTCTTAAATTTTAGTAATGTAGAGATTTTGTGAGTTTTATAAGAAATATATCTATGTCTCAATAAGATAAGGTAGAGGAAGATCTGGAACAGATGTACCTAGGAGTGAAAACTCTGATAAGGAGTTTTGGGCTTGACCGGATGTATCCTTGTACACGACAACGGGCCTTGCTGCACTCTTTGTTACGACACTCCTGAGGGATATGCTTAGGATAATTCACAATTTCTTTAAAAACCATTATGAAGGATTTATAAGTATATACCTCCTCAATAAAAACATTTTTATAATTATGGATTATATCCTTAAACTGCTCAATTTATGTTAAGTGTTTTACAAGTTTGGAATTGTATATTGCAATTCATAATCTAATCTACTGTATTACATTGTTTATAAATGGTGCCTAGTGGAAGAAATAAAACTTTAATCGATGTAGATAATCCATGTAGGGATTTCCCTCCTTCTCAAGATAATTATAGTGGAGATGGTGATGCAATCGGTGCTGATCAGCTTATCACCACACTGGGACAACTCACTTAGGTTCTCAATAAAAACCATACCCATTTAGAGCACCCTGATCCACAATGTGGAGGATCAATGTTAGGCCACTTCATGATACAAAAACCACCAAAATTTAATGGGACTACCAATCCATTTGTAGCAGAGCAATGGATAAGTTGCTTAGTGAAAATACTTCATGCTTTAGGGAGTAGTTGTAACATCCCAGGTAAATAAAGAATAAAACATTTTTATATTTATTAATATTTATGAATTAAATATTAATTTTATTTTAAAGGGGTTTCTATGTTCGATAGCGTACCCGATACGCAACAAAGAGTTTCTTTGAAATCTTACGTTGCAAACTAGTAATAAAATAATATTATTTTAAATGGTAGTTAACACGTAGCCGTTGTATTGGAGGGAATGAATAGAAATAACTAAAATATTATTGTATATGTTTGTTAAATGTTTTTAAATTTATCCAATAAAGTATAAAGGCTTAAAATACGAAAAGAATTCAATTTTAGGCATAGATGCTCTAATATTCACTAAAAGGTCGAACTATCAGCTTTTGATGGCGAACCCTCTTTAAATATAGTTTTGGTCAATCTTATACATTCTATTGGACCAAATTAAATTATTCTTTATAACCGGGACATCAAAATTTACTTTGTGTAAATTTTTGGTATTTTTCCGTTAAAGATCATTTCTTAATGAATAGTGAAAAATGTTGTATTTTAATTCAAAACATCTTTTTAATCTAATTTATTTATATGATTAGATTATCTTTTGAATTGGTTTTAAAGTGAAATTAGAATATATTTTTACCATTTAATCCAATAGTGGTCATTGGAATTAACTTCACTTTGAAATTGGACTTAAACTAGTGTCAATCTTTTGATACATATTATTTCATAAAAACACGCTATTTTTTTTAACAGCGGGAATTAATTATTAAATTAATTAATGAAACTTATATGTTTTTAATTTTGTAAAATAGACATAATTTTTGAATTCGGAATATCAAATATAGCTTAGGGTGAATTTTTGGTATTTTTCTGAAAAACTTCAATTTTTGACGAATAGTGAAACCACTAAGTGGCAGTTCAAAAAACTGATTTTTTTTAAATGAAACTTTACCACTTCTGTGATTTGATTTTAAAAATTTCAACATACATGGTTGTCATTAGGATGTAAAATGTGGTACAATGAGATTTAAATAATTTTTGTGGAATAGTAACTTTTAAGTTGTTAATCGTGATTAGAGGTAATTAATGTAATTTAAGGTAAAAATAATGTTTTAATAATATGAAATGACCTTGACACATGTACTACCCTTATTTGATGTGTCATGGACGACCAATACAATCCATGGGTAAACCTGGGGACCCCATGGAGCCACTTTGGTAGGAAAATGATATTAATAACTTTTTATTTAAAGTTAAAACACAAATGTCACAAACATGAGTTGTTTTACTAAAACAATTTTTAAATGGGGTTATACAAGTCATATTTTTTACTATAAATATTAATTATAAATATAAAAAGATTTCATACATCATGATATTTGTTTTATAATTTTTATACATTAAATAAATCAAATTATTTATGACACCATGATGATGCAGCGATTACCTCGTTATTTAACGATTTAAATAAAATGAAAAGATAATGTAAAATCTAAAACATACACTTGTCAAAAACCTATTTGATGGGTGGATTTACAACTATTATCACATTATCTTCAAAATATATAATTTTGGGACCTTTAAAATCCGAAAATCATTTTATAATAAAGTAACCTTTTATAACTTTCCAAGAGTGCCCCTCCTCTCCTCTTATAAAAGGCCCCCACCTCTACCACCTTACCCACACCTCTCAAGACTTTGGATCAGCCAAACCCGGACAATTTTGTCTCTCCACATCCCTCTATTACTCCTAGAATCATCACTTTTGGCAGAATTAATTCCAAGGAAGCCTTTGAGCTCAAATCAAAAAGAGTTACCCGTTTTAAAGGTAGTGTCTTCTCTTGTGTTATTATGCTTTATTTTGCTTCTCCAACCGCTTAAACTCTTTTTATTTCCTTATTTTGTAACAAAAGAAGTATCTTAAATATACTAGGATGTTTTTATGAGAATTATTAGAGCTACACTTACACACACATTCATCTTATGGTTAAATAATATAATGTTTCTGTGGATGGAGAATTTCTGCCTCACGAAATGATGATTGTTCAATATTATTTTAACACCTTTCATGGTGGCCATTAAGATGTAACTATTTTTATATATGATATATATTATGTTTGTGTTTTCATTATGCTTCTGTATTTTTCATTTGTGCCATACCTTTATGTTTTCCATTGTGGGTAAACACGATAATTTCATTTTAGGAAGTGCAGACTACCGCCCCCTCAAAGTGATTTGATTTGTTAATGCCATATGTGGGACGTATAAAGGATGGAGTTAATGATATTATATATGATATTATTCTGGAATTATAATATACCTTTATATCATTATTATTTTACTCCATTAAATACGAAATATAAATGAAAGAAGCGTTCATGCGTACGTACGGCTTACCGTCTCCATGAACGGTGCATTTCATTTCTTACCTCTAAATGTTATGTACTATTATAAATACATGTATATTCTGGATATATTTGATATATATGATATCCAAATCATGAATATCATTCTGGATATAATGAACCATTGACCACATAAACAACATGTAATTGTAAGAAGACCATTTTTGACTTAAGTACCAAATATCGACAAAACAAATTTTATTAAATTAAATGATTACATAACGTTTATAACATGGAAATAAGTTATATAAAAGGAATAATAAACTTGAAAAAGGTTCTCAAGAAATTATAAATTAACTTTAGTTTATTATTCAGGAGATTAAAGAGCAATCGAGTCACGTCGGACACGAGGTAAGGAAACTTTTTAACCCAATTTCCATTCTTCGAGTTAATCTCCTAATTTCAAATTATGTCATGATATTATTATGTCCAATATTGTATTTGTACTTTATATATGTGTACTTATAGTGAATACACATAATAGATCTATTTTATTTAAAAAAAATTATCTTTGTAAGGGACTTCGTCTCAATCTCCATTCATTGAGGAGTATTTTGTTTTATACACAACTTTATTTTATACGGTGTATAAACACCTTTGACATTTACGCTTATTCAAAAGGAATATTTTTTATACGAAGCGTTTTACTAAACAACAAAAGGAATGTTTTTTGTCATACGTATGCGGCAACAACGACTTCTCCGCCGCCATGACCATTATTTGAGTTTCATCTTCCTTTACAAGCAATAACCTAACTTTTTTTAAAATGAAAAATAAATACCATGTATTAATTTTCTTTTATTTTGGTATTGAAAATCGTTTTCATAATGTTTTTATTATATCAATGTGTTGTATTGATATCTTGTGATTGAAATGTGTAAATGTTATGTTTCCTTTATGCATGTTTTACGTGATACAATTATGTTATGGTTCTTGGGAATTTTTATGAAGATAGGTGGTTCGGTGATAAACTAAGCACATGTGAGCCGAATATAGCTCTCCAATGCATTGGGTAACGCGAAGGAGTTAAACGTTAAGGTTTCTCTGAAGAGATTTAGGGAATATACTATGATGGGTATTCCAAATGTAACCATGAGGGTTACTCCCTACATAAGAATGTTATGAATGCCTCAAGTTACCTTTATGTTTTATGATTTCTATGATTTATTCACGATTTGATGAGGTATGTTAAAATTATTATGTTTTATGAGAAAAGTATGATTTCAAACATGGACTAATGTTTTCATTTCCTACTTTAATATCCCTTACTGAGCTTTTTATGCTCATCCCAAGTTTTTGAAATGTTTTTCACATGTCAAGGGAAAGGTACATGATGTGATGATAGGGTCAAGGAAGTTTCATGAAAGAATCCATGTGTTGTTTTGAATATGTTTCCATTTATGGGAAAAAATCAATACTATCTTTTATGTAACCACTTTGTTTAAATGTGGAATTTAATGCATGATTTATGATCTAATTCTATAAAACTATAAACCTAAAAAGATCCTCAATGTGTAATCTTGTAATAACTCAAGATTAAGTAATGTTTAAGGTCGGGGCCTTATAGTTGGTATCAGAGGTCAGATTAGATAACTTTAGGAGTTAGAAAATTGTTAAATTATAAATTAATTTATGGTATGATTGAAATGAAATATCATTTAAATAATACCATGTTGCTTCACCTAAGATATTTCTGCGTTAAGAATGGTTTTTCATAGAGGAAGCAGAACAGATTTTCTGGGGAGGCATATAGAGGGAAATGACCTTTCAAATCAGTGTTCTGAGATGGTAAGAATCAGAACTAAACAGTTTGTTGCAGTGATGGCTCAGTTAACTCAGGTGAAAAATGTTGGCTGTTTTTATTGATGATATTTTGGTTTTTTCTAAAATTAAAGAGGAGCATGAAAGTCATTTAAGGGTTATCTTTCAAACCTTAAAAGAAAAGAAACTGTATGGAAAATTCAGCAAGTGTGAGTTTTTGTCACAACAAATTTCTTTCCTTGGTCACATTGTTTCAAAAAATGGCATAACTATTGATCCTTCTAAAAAAAAAGTTGTTAATGAATGGTCAAGACCCACAAATGTAACCAAGATCCGTAGTTTTCTTGGTTTAGCAGGTTACTACTAAAGGTTTGTTGAATATTTTTCATGGTTATCTAGTCCAATGACTAATCTAACTTGTAAGGGTGTTAAGTTTATCTGGAAAAAAGAATATGATGATTGTTTTTAGGAGTTGAAAAGAATATTGGTGAATGCTCCGATTTTGGCACTTCCTTCCAGGAATGGTGAGTTTGTTATCTACAATGATGCTTCATTGAAATAACTTGGTTGCGTCCTAATTCAGAATGATCAGGTAATTTCTTATGCTTCATGTCAATTGAAAACTCATGAGGTAAATTACCCTACACATGACTTGTAATTAGCTTATGTTGTTTTTACTCTAAAAGTTTGGAGGCATCATTTGTATGGAGTAAAGTGTGAAATATATAGTGATCATAAAAGTTTAAATTATATATTCACTCAGAAATTATTGAACATGAGACAGAGAAGATGGAATGAATTAATCAAGGATTATGACTGTACAATTCATTACCATCCGGGAAAAGAAAATAAAGTGGCTGATGCTTTGAGTCTAAAAAGTAATGCTTCATTAACCATGTTACGTTTGGAACGAGATCCTTTTGTTTTTGATTTGATGAACTTTGGCATAGAATTTTTTGGTGCAGGAAGTTCTTCTGTTTTATTTCAGGTATCAGTGAGATCATCCCTGTTAGAAAGAATTAAGCAAGCGCAGAAGAAAGATAGTGGGTTGCAGAAAAAGGTAGAGCTGGTTCAGAAGGGTAAGTTGCCTGAATTTAATATTGATAATGATTGTTTTTTGAGGATTGGGAAGAGATTATGTGTGCCTGGTGATTCACAGTTGAAGAATGAGTTGTTATGTGAGGCTCATAGTTCCCCGTTTTCAGTTCATCCTGGCAGTACTAAGATGTACAGAGATCTGCGGGAGTATTACTGGTGGGATGGAATGAAAAAATATATTGCTGATTTTACTGTAAAGTGTTTGACTTGTCAGTAGGTTAAAGCAGAGCGGCAGTTACCGAAAGGGATGCTTCAGCCTTTACCAGTGCCAGAGTGGAAATAGGAAAATGTGTCCATGGAATTTTTTGTGGGATTACCGAGGACATCTCGAGGTAATAATGCAATCTGGGTTATTGTTGATCGATTGACTAAATCTTCTCATTTACTTCCTATTCGAGATAATTTGTCTCTAGATCAACTTGCTTTGTTGTATCTTAAAGGGATAGTCATGTTGCATGGAGTTCCCCTCTCCATTGTATCTGATCATGATCCCAGGTTTACTTCTAAATTTTGGAAAGGCCTTCATAAGTCATTGGGTAGTGAATTAAATTTTAGTACAGCTTTTCATCTGCAATCAGATGGGCAGTCAGAATGAACAATTCAGACTTTGGAGGATATGCTACGTGCTTGTTTGATGGATTATCAGGGAATTTGGGACTAACATCTTTCTTTGGTTGAATTTTCATATAATAACAGTTTTCATTCCAGTATACAGATGGCTCCGTTTGAGGCATTATATGGTAAACGATGTCGAACTCCAGCTTTTTGGGATGAAGTGGGTGAAAGGAAGATAATGGGACCAGAATTGGTAGAAGAGATGGAAGAAAAAGTTCAGTTGATTCAGACACACATGAGAATAGCTCAGAGCAGATAGAAAAGTTATGCGGATAACCGGAGGAAGGATCTATCTTTCGAGGTAGGTGATCATTTTTTTCTCAAAGTTTCACCATGAAAAAGTGTGATGCGATTTGGAAAGAAAGGAAAGCTGAGTCCAAGGTTCATTGCACCATATGAAATTCTGGAGAAAGTTGGATCAATTGCTTACCGAGTGGATTTACCTCCGATTTTATCTCAGGTGCACAATGTGTTTCATGTTTTGATGTTGAGAAAGTATATTCCAGATCCATCTCATGTTTTGAGCCCAGAGGTAGTTCAGTTGGAAGAGAATCTCTCTTATGAAGAACAACCAGTCCGGATTATTGACCATAGGGAGAAAGTGTTGAGGAATAAAGTAATTTACCAGGTAAAGGTTTTGTAGAAAATCCATATGGTTGAAGAGGCAGCGTGGGAATATGAAAATGCTATGAGGGATAAATAGCCCTACTTATTTTGATAAGTGAATAAAATTGTGAGGATGCAATTCCCAAAAGGGGGGAAGTATGTGACATCCCAGGTAAATAAAGAATAAAACACTTTCATATTTATTAATATTTATGAATTAAATATTAATTTTACTTTAAAGGGGTTCCTATGTTTGATAGCATACCCGATACACAACAAAGAGTTTCTTTGAAATCTTACGTTGCACACTAGTAATAAAATAATATTTTTTTAAATGGTAATTAACACGTAGCCATTGTATTGGCGGGAATGAATAGAAATAACAAAAATATGATTGTATATGTTTGTTAAATTTTTTTCCATTTATCCAATAAAGGATAAATGCTTAAAATACGAAAAGAATTCAATTTTAGGTATAGATACTCTAATATTTACTAAAAGGTTGAACTATCACCTTTTGATGGCGAACCCTCTTTAAATATAGTTTTGGTCACTCTTATATATTCTATTGGACCAAATAAAATTCTTCTTTAGAATCGGGACATCAAAATTTACTTTGTGTAATTTTTTTTATTTTTCCGATAAAGTTCATTTTTTAATGAATAGTGAAAAATGTTATATTTTAATTCAAAACCTATTTTTAATCTAATTTATTTATATGATTAGATTATATTTTGAATTGGTTTTAAAGTGAAATTAGAATATATTTTTACCATTTAATCCAATAGTGGTCATTGGAATTAACTTTACTTTGAAATTGGACTTAAACTAGTGTCAAACTTTTGATACATATTGTTTCATAAAAACACGCTATTTGTTTTGACAGCGGGAATTAATTATTAAATTAATTAATTCAACTTATATTTTTTGATTTTTTTAAAATAGAAATAATTTTTGAATTCGGAATATCAAATATACCTTAGGGTGAATTTTTGGTATTTTTCTAAAAAACTTCAATTTTTGATGAATAGTGAAACCACTAAGTGGCAGTTAAAAAAAC
Organism: Viscum album; assembly: GCA_963277665.1. Taxonomy (NCBI): domain Eukaryota; kingdom Viridiplantae; phylum Streptophyta; class Magnoliopsida; order Santalales; family Viscaceae; genus Viscum; species Viscum album. The sequence goes on from OY728145.1 coordinate 1,901,464,216, forward strand.
TGATTTTTCGTTTAAATGAAACTTTACCACTTCTGTGATTTGATTTTAAAAATTTCGACATACATGGTTGTCATTAGGATGTAAAATGTGGTACAATGGGATTACAATAATTTTTGGAGAATAGTAACTTTTAGGTTTTTAATTGCGATTAGAGGAAATTAGTGTAATTTAAGGTAAAAATAATGTTTAAATAATATGAAATGACTTTGACACATGTCCTACCCCTATTGTATGTGTTATGGCCGACCAATAAAATCCATGGGTCAACTTGGGTACCCCATGGAGCCACTGTGGTAGGAAAATGACATTAATAACTTTTTGTTTAAAGATAAAATACAAATGTCACAAACATGAGTTGTTTTACTAAAAAAAATTAAATGGGGTTATACAAGTCATATTTTTGACTATAAATATTCATTAGAAATATAAAAAGATTTCCTACATCATGATATTTTTTTTATAATTTTTAGACATTAAATAAATTAAATTATTTATGACACCATGATGATGCAGTGATTACCTCATTATTTAACGATTTAAATAAAATGAAACGATAATGTAAAATCTAAGACCTAAACTTGTCAAAAACTTATTGGATGGGTTTATTTAGAACTCTTATCACCTTATATTTTAAATATATAATTTTGGGACCTTTAAAATCCGAAAATCATTTTATAATAAAGTAACCTTTTATAACTTTCCAAGAGTGCCCCTCCTCTCCTCTTATAAAAGGCCCCCACCTCTACCACCTTACCCACACCTCTCAAGCCTTTGGCTCGGCCAAAACCTGCCCATTTTGTCTCTAAACATCCCTATCTTACTCCTAGAAGCCTCACATTGGTCAGAAGTCTTTTCAAGGAAGCCTTTGAGCTCAAATCAAAAAGAGTTACCCGTTTTAAAGGTAGTGTCTTCTCTTGTGTTCTTATGTTTTATTTTGCTTCTCCAACCCCCTAAAATCTTTTTATTCCTTTATTTTGTAACAACAACAGTCTCTTAAATATAATAGTATGTTGTTATGATAATTATTAGAGCTACACTTACACACACCTTCATCTAATGGTTAAAGAACATAATGTTTCTGTGGATGGAGAATTTCTGCCTCATGAAACGATGATTGTTCAATATTATTTTAACACCTTTCATGGTGGCCATTAAGATGTCACTCTATTTATATATGATATATATTATGTTTATTTTTTCCTTATGATTCTGTATTTTTCATTTTTGGCATACCTTTATGGTTTCCATTGTGGGTAAACACGATAATTTCATTTCAGGAAGTGTAGACTATCGCCCCCTCAAAGTGATTTGATTAGTTAATGCCATATGTGGGATGTATAAAGGATGGAGTTAATGATATTATATATGATATTATGATGGAATTATAATATACCTTTATATAATTACGATTTCACTCCATTAAATATGAAATAGAAATGAAAGTAGCGTTCATGCGTACGTACGGCTTACCCTCTCCATGAACGGTGCATTTCATTTCTTACCTCTAAATGTTATATACTATTATAAATACATGTATATGCTGGATATATTTGATATATATGATATCCAAATCATGAATATCATTCTGGATATAATTAACCTTTGACCACATAAACAACATGTAATTGTAAGAAGACCATTTTTGACTTAAGTACCAAATATCGACAAAACAAACTTTATTAAATTAAATGATTACATAACATTTAAAACATGGAAATAAGTTATATAAAAGGAATAATAAACTTGAAAAATGTTATTAAGCAATTATAAATTAACTTTAGTTTATTATTCAGGAGATTAAATAGAAATCGAGTCACGTCGGACACGAGGTAAGGGAACTTCTTAACACAATTTCTGTTCTTCGGGTTAATCTCCTACTTTCAAATTATGTCCTGATATTATTATGTCCAATATTTTATTTTTACTTTCTTTATGTGTACTTATAGTTAATACACATAATAGATCTATTTTATTTAAAAAATTATCTTTGTAAGGGACTTCGTCTCAATCTCCATTCACTGAGGCATATTTTATTTTATACACAACATTCTTTTATACAGTGTATAAACCACTTTGACTTTTACACTTATTCAAAAGGAATATTTTTTGTACGAAGCGTTTTTCTAAAAAACTAAAGGAATGTTTTTTTGTCGTATGTATGCGGCAACAATGACTTCTCCGCCGCCGTGACCATTATTTTAGTTTCTGCTTCCTCTAGAATCCATAACCTAACTTTTTTTTAAAATCAAAAATAAATACCATGTATTAATTTTCTTTTATTTTGGTATTAAAAATGGTTTTCATAATGTCTTTATTATATAAATGTGTTGTATTGATATCTTGTGATTGAAATGTGGAAATGTTATGTTTCCTTTATGCATGTTTTACGTAATACGATTATGTTATGGTTCTTGGTCATTTTTATGAAGACGGGTGGTTTCGTGATAAACTAAGGGTGGGTGAGCCCGATATAGCTCTCCAATGCATTGGGTAACGTGAAGGAGTTAAACGTTAAGGTTTCTCTGAATATATTTAGGGAATATATTGTGATGGGTATTCCAAATGTAACCATGAGGGTTACTCCCTACGTAAGAATGTTATTAATGCCTCAAGTTACCTTTATGTCTTATGATTTCAATGATTTATTCACGATTTGATGAGGTATGTTAAAATGCATATGTTTTATGAGTAATGTATGATTTCATACATGGAATAATGTTTTCATTTAGTACTTTTATATCCCTTACTGAGATTTTTATACTCATCCCAAGTTTTTGAAATTTTTTTCACAGGTCAATGGAAAGGTACATGATGTGATGATTGGGTCAAGGAAGTGTCATGAAAGAATCCATGTTTTGTTTTGAATATGTTTCCGTTGATGGGAAAAAATTAATACTATCTTTTATGTAACCACTTTGTTTAAATGTGGAATGTAATGCATGATTTATGATCTAATTCTCTAAAACTCTAAACCTGAAAAGATCCTCAACGTGTAATCTTGTAATAACTCAAGATTAAGTAATGTTTAAGTCCGGGGCCTTATAGTAGTGAAAGAGAAAAAGTTGTCATTGAAGTTTATCATGTAAAGGGAGATGCATATCAATGGTGGTCATTAATTAAAACCACAAAGTAGGTTAAAAAAGTATCAAATATGTAATGGAGGCAGTTTAAGGAGATTTTAATAGAAAAATACATTCCTCGTGACCATCGAGTGGATGTGGAAAGTCAATTTATGAGTATAAGGCAAAGAAGTATGAGAATATCGCAAAGTATGAGGCTAACTTCATTAGGTTAGAAAGGCATTAAATATATTATATATGTAACCCAAGGAGTAATATTGATCGATTCTTTGATGGGTTAAAACCACTTCTCTGTCGAGCATTAGTCTCACAATCCTTCTAATCATACGAAGATATTGTCTCATGTGCTATCAAGGCAGAAAAGGAATTCTCTAAGTCTTACGAATTTAAATCAATGAAAGAGAATAAGAGATCTATTGAACACTCTAGAAATAGAAGTAAAGGGGAAAAGGGAAAAGTTGAATATCCATCCTGTGGTAAATGTGGTAAGAAACACCCGGGTACTTGCCTGAAGGGAATGTGAGTATGTTACAAGTGTGGTGAAAAAGGCCACCAAGCTCCATATTTCAAGGGAAGTAAAGAGGATGTGAATGTTGAATGCTACAATTTTATAGAAATGGAGCATTATTCAAATGAATGTCCTATGCACCAAGGAAACCTACCTTATAAAAGGCCAAGGGAGAAATGTCAAGATTATGCGATCACTATTGTAGAGGTTGAAGCTCCGAAAGGTGTGGTGGTAGGTAATTTAATGGTTTCCTCAAGTTTATTCGATTTTTTATTTGATTCGAGATCATCGTATTGTTTCATATCTTCCCCATTTTCTAAGAACATTAGAAATTTTCAATTTGATTTAACAAGGATGTTTTCAGTGAAAACTCATAAAAAAAGTATCATTGCAACAATGTTTTGTGAATAAGTTCCCATTAGGGCATATAAATTTTCTTTATCTGCTAATCTCATCATCATACCCCTGATTGAATTTGATATAATCCTCGGTATGGATTGGCTTTCAGACCATGATTGGAGAATTTATTGTAAGAAAAAGAGGTTACAATTTTTGATGATGATAAGGAGTACCTTATCTTTGTAGACGAAACGTCACCAACTAATTTTTATCTAGATCCACCCCCAGTAGCTTAACTATATTCAATTATTGGAGAGGAAGTGAATTAAATAAGTATGGGTGAGGAAAAATAATGCTCAAATAGAGGACGTTCCTGTAGTGAAAGAATATGTTGATGTGTTTCCAGAGGATTTACATGGACATCCTCCAAAACGAGAAATTGTGTTTTCTATTGATTTAATTACTGGTTTGAGGCCCATATCGAATTCCCCATATAGAATGGACACTATAGAATTAGTGGAAATAAATAAACAACCAGAGGAATTGAGTAGTAAAGGATTTATTCTCCCTAGTGTTTCTCCATGGGGTGCCCAAGTCCTTTTTTCAAAATAAAAGATGGGTCTATGAGGTTGTATATTGACTATTGGGATATCAATGCAATAATAATAAAGAATAAGTATCCCATATCTCTCATTGATTATTTATTTTATCAACTTCATGGTGCTCAATATTTTTCAAAGATTGACCTTCGATCTGGATATCATCAGTTGTCTGTGAAGGAGGACATTCGAAAAACCACATTTGGAACCTGGTATGGGCATTACGAGTTTACAGTAATGCCTTTTAGACCGACTAATGCCCCCTATATTTTTGTGGATCTAATTAATATAGTTTTCGAGGAATATCTTGATGAATTTTTAGTGGTATTTGTTGATGATATCTTGGTATACTCAAAAAGAAATGAAGATCATGCAAATCACTTACACACTATTCTAAAAACACTTAGATGAAATGAATTATATAGGAAGTATAGCACATGTGAATTTTAACTTCAGGAAATTTATTTTCTTGGCCATATTGTCTCTATGAATGGAATCTTTTTCAATCCTTCAAAGACCAAGGCAATCCAAGAATGGACATCACTGATGATTATAACTGAGGTACACAATTTTATTGGTTTAGTAGGTTATTATTGGCACTTTGTCCAGAATTTTGACCGATTGGATAACTCATTAACCAAGCTCACACGCAAAGGGGTTACATTTTTTTAGACAAAAGAGTGTGAAAAATGTTTTGAAGATCTAAAGAGAATATTAGTCAATGCTCCTTTCTTGACTCAACCATGGGGGAATGATGGGTTTGTTATTTATAGTGATGTTTCAAAGAAAGGACATGGTTGAGCCTTATATAGAATGATAGAGTTATTGCTTATGCATAAAGATAGATAAAAATTCTTGAACAAAACTATAAAATTCATGATCTTGAGTTATCAGCTATAATCGTGGCTTTGAAGATATGGAGACACTAACTCTATGGTGAGAAATTTGAGATATATAACAATCAGAAGAGTTTGAAGTATATTTTTTCACAGAAAGAACTCAACATGAGGCAAAGATGATGGCTTGAACTACTAAAGGATTATGATTCCACTACAGACTAACACCTGGGGAAGTAAAATAAGGTGGCAGAAGCTTTGAGCAGAAAATATGTTGGATTTTTTAACAAGATGAAAGTGGAAAGTGATCATATGTTCATGGATCTAGTAGATATGGATATGGGAATAATCATGGATGGTGAAACATTAATACTTTTTAAAATGGTTTCCAAACCATATTTACTAGAAATGATAATATGTTCTCAGACTGATGATGTGAAGTTTCAAAATAAAATTAAAGATGTTAAATAAGGGAGATTGATTGACTTCATATATGAAGATGGAATTTTGTAATTTGGGAAGATAATTTTTGTTCCTGATATACCTGATCTAAAAAGTTAATTGTTGGAAGATACTCATAGCTCCAATTTCTCTATAGACCCTTGTAACACTAAGATGTATATAGATTTGAGGGAACATTTTTTGTGGGACAACATGAAGAGGGATATTGTTGATTATGTGTTAAGATGTATGGTTTGTCAACAGGTTAAGGCTAGGAGACAACATCTTGGAGGAGTCATGAAACCCCTTCCCATACATGAGTGGAAATGGGATGATATTATAATAGACTTTATCATGTGACTACAAAAGACTCATAGAAGGAATGATGCAATATGGGTCATTGTTGATCATCTTACTAAGTTAGCACATTTTATTGCTATAAGATAAGATTTACCACTTGAATGTTTAGAAAGACTATATATTAATGATGTTGTAATACTTCATGTAGTACCCCTATCGATTGTTTCTGATCGTGATCCCCATTTTACATCAAGATTCTGGAAAAGTATTCTAAAGGGCTTGGATACTGAACTTCGTTTGAGCACTACTTACCACCCTCAAACTGATTGACAATCAGAACAGACTATTCAAACCATAGAAGACTAGTTGATATCTTTCTCACTTGACTTAGAGGTATGTGGGATTAATATTTACCTATGGTAGAATTTTACTATAATAATAGCTTCTATTCAAGTATTCAGATGGAACCATATGAAGTGTTATATAGAAAGAGATTTCACACACGAACTTTTTTGGATGATGTTGGTGAAATAAAACTTGTAGTCCTAGATCATATTGAGGAAACAATGGAAAAGGTAAAGGTTATCCAAACCCACATCAAAGAGGCTCAAAGAAGTAAAAAAAGATTCGCAAATAACTAATATAAGGATTTGTAATTTCAAGTAGGAGATCATATTTTATTGAATGTATCTCCATTAAAGTGTGTTATGTGATTCAGTAAGAAGGGAAAATTAAATCCCAAGTACATCATACCTTTATAAATTCTTTAATGAATTGGAGTTTTATATTATCATTTGGAAATTCCGCCAAGTACCTCCAAAGTTCATGATGTGTTCCACATATTATTTTTGAGGAAATAAATTCCTGACCCAACAAATGTACTCACCTATGAAGAAATAGAACTGGAACCTAACCTATCTTATTGCGAAGTGACTATTATAATTATTGATACTAGAGAACAAGAATTGAGAAACTAGATGACCCATCTGGTGAAAGTTCTATTGAGAAATCATAATATGTAGAGGTAATGTCGGAAACCAAGGAACATATGATGAAGAAACACAAGAATATTTTTATGCAGTAATATTCTAGAAATTTCGAGGAAGAAATTATCTTAAGGATAGGATACCGTTACACCCCAAGCTTCCATTGAACGTTTCCCTTTGAATAATGTAATAGGTTGTGTTGTACGTAACTTGGAGTTTTAACACACCACACCCAATCAAACGGGCCGTTATGAATAGTATTACCAACTTTATGAAATTTTATAAATTTTATTTTTAAAAATTGATTTCATTTTTGGATTCATAATATAAAAAATAACTTTGGGTAAATATTTGGAATTTTTCTGAAAACTTTAAATTTTTGATGAATAGTGAAAACACTTCGATATTAGATAAAACTGACTTTTTATTTAAATAAGTTTTTATTTATTTAAATTTATATTATATAAAAATAAATACATATTACCTATAAATGTTCAATGTAATTTATTTGAGTCATTTTATAATAATATTATATATATATAATCTTATTGATCTTTTTACCGGCTTTTACCCGCCTTCTAGGAATATTTGAAAATTTGCAATAAACGTAATTTTACCACTTCAATAAATTGAATATTGAAAAATCCTAGTGACATGGTTGATATTAGTATGTAACATGTGGTTCAATAAGATGAAAATAATTTTTTTTGAATAGTAACTTTTGACTTTTATTTACCACGGTTAAAAGTAAATAGGGTAATTAAAGATAAAATGATATTATAATTACACTAACACATGTCCTAATTTTATTGGATAAGTGTATTTAGACTAATATCAACCATAGTAATAAAATATTATCCTTTTGGTCCACTTGGATTAGATTAGGACATTTATTATTATATTATTTAATGAAGAGTTAAAAGTGTTAAATTCAATGTTTAATAACTAAACCATTTTTAATATAGGGTTATACATAAGATAAATTCTACTATAAATATTAATTATAAAGATAAAACTATTTCATACATAATGGTATTTTATTTATAATTTTTAGACATTAAATAATTAAATTTATTTATGATACAATGATGATGCAGTAATTACCTTATTAATGAATGATTAAAGTAATTGATATTATAAATATACAAATAAAGGTAAATTGAGACATAGGATTAATTCCACTAATTTTATATGTTAATATGACATTATAGGGTTTATTAAAAAAAAATTTGAAGTGATAAAGTTTTTATGACTTTCACAAAAATAAAATACCAAATAGTGTCAAAATTGACATAAATGAGTTTTTAAAACAAATACAATATTATTAATTAATATAATATTCCTAAAAATATAAGGTTTGGCCAATGGACTTGTATAAGTTTATATATATCAATAATGAACCACTTGGGGTTCTCTTAGCTTTTTTATAGTAAGTGTATTTACCATTTATTATAATAATACAAGAATACATGGTAAAAGTTAAACAATTTTACTTAGAGTTAAATCTAAAATATACGGTTAATATGGTGAACTAAATCTATATAAAACCTATTGGTTGAGGGGTTTTCAACCCATACCCACCTTAGTCTTGAAATAAATCGTTTTTGAGCCATTATAAATCGAATATGATTGTATAATAAAATAATATTTCAAGCTTTTCCCAAAGTGACCCTCACCTCTCATATAAAAGGGTACTTCCCCTTATCTCAAAATCACACCTCCAAAGCCATTTTTCTCGGCCAAACCCTTCTCAAATATCCCCCCAAATACTCTCAAATCAACCTAGAGGGATTACTTTGATCATAAATCCAACTTATGGATCCCTTTTGATCAACTCAAAAGGAAACACCTAAAGAAGATGATGTTAAACGTACCCTCGACCAAAGGAAAGTGCAAGGTAAGGGTTAATTCATCAATCTCATTATTATCCAATATTTTTTATGTGTATGTATTTTATGGAAAATATTTATTATCCATGTTCATTTTTCATAAAATAAATTTCCAAATGACTCTTTTAATGTACTCTTTAACTAAAACATCAATTTAAATGTTTTATATATTTATCCTTCTAAATCATTCTCATTAATGTCCATGTTTTCAAAATGGTATTAAGGATACATTTATATGGACTTGATTGTTTTAAAATATTAATTCCTTTCAAAATTTTCAAATTGGAATGGGACACTTTTATTAAAAAATCTCTTTTAAATGACTACCTTTATAAATGTGTGACTTTTAAATGATTTCGCAAAAAGGGATATTTATCTAAAAAAGTTTTTCTGATCATTTTCAACTATGTCAAAATTCATTACTAGATATTATTCTAGATTAAGGTTGATTTATTATAATAAAATCTTCCATATTGTATCAAATGAGTTATGATATGATTGACTGTGGATGTGCTATTTGTATATCATTCATTGTTTAAGGTTAAAGTATTAACATTTTGTATACTAGTTTTAATATGAATGTTTATGTTATGTTTCAACATTTTCGTACGAGGAATGCAGTGGAATTAGTAAGTGACGTGTGGGTCCCACTATAGCCCCTAAATTCATTGGTAGTTCTCATGAGATAAACTAGTGTCTTGGCACAATGCCTTGAAAAAATATTATTTGTAGTCTTGGCAGGAGGCCTTGATTATGTGGTAATGATGTCCGACGTTGGGAATTCCCTCATTATGAAATTAATTATTACATGTGATTATTAGACTAGAAAAATATCAATGTGTCTGTTTATATGGTAATTTTTTATTTATTTTCACCATATTATGTTAATGGTTATGTTTAAAAGGCTGTTGTTTTTATTACATATCTTTACTTAAAAGTTTATAGCTTCTGCTAAATTATTTACCCTTACTGAGCATCTGAGATCACCCTTTTTTGTGTTTTATTTTTCCTCGGATGCGAAGAAGTATATTATGAATGAAATGTAGGGATAGTCTATGGGATATGAATGTGTTCAAAAGAGACAATTGTTTTGTTTTTTTATTTTATAATGTATTGTAAAAATTATATACGTATCTAGTACCTCCAAGGCTACTAAACTGATCGGTATTTTAGGATTTGATCCCTTGTGATCATGGAAATGATATATAATAATTCCCCAACTATTGGTAACTAGGTTAGGGGCATTACAGTTGGTATCATAGAAAGTTTAGTAAAATCCTTGGAATCTAGATTTAGAAAAACTCTAGTTAGAGGACATTATCCTAAGATAGACTTTAAGGATTTGTATGGAAGAACTTCCAAAAATTTTGGTAATGTAGAGATTTAGTGAGTTTTTCATGAAATAAACCCATGTCTAGATATGAGTAGGTAGAGGCGGCTCTAGAAAAGATGTACCTAGGAGTGAAAACTCTGATAAGTAGTTTTAGGCTTGACCCTAGGTATCCTAGTACACAACATCAGGCCTTACTGCACTCTTGGTTATGACACCCCCAGGGGATATGCTTAGGATAATTAACATTTTCTTTACAAACCCTTATGAAGGATTTATGAGTATATACCTCCTAATTTTCATAGGATTATGGATTATATCCCTAAACTGTTCAATTTATGTAGATTGTTTTACAAGTTTGGAATTATGTATTACGATTCATAAACTAATATAGTGTATGTCGTTGTTTAGAAATGGTGCTTAGTAGAAGAAATGGAAACTGTATCAACCCACGTAATACATGTAGGGATTTCCATCCTACTCAAGATAATTATAGTAAAGCTAGTGATGCAATTGGTGTTGATTAGTTATCACCATACATGAACAACTCACTCGGGTTATGAATAATAACCTTACTCGTATGGAGCACTCGGATCCACGATACAGAGGATCAATATTAGACTGCTTTATTAGGAAACAACCACAAACATTCAATGGGGCTAAAAATCCATTTTTAGCTAAGCAATGGATAATTTCCTTCAAGAAAATATTTCATTTTTTAGGGAGTGGCAAAATAGAAAAAGTTGTAATGGAACTTTATCACCTCATTGGAGATACAGATCAATGGTGGTCATTAATTCAAAACAAAAAGGAGGAAAAAGAAATATAAAATATGCTATTTAGGGAGTTTAAAGATATTTTATTAGAAAAATAATTTCCTCGTGACCATCGAGCAGATATGAAAAGACAATTTATGAGTCTTAGGAAAATGGAGAATGAGAATGTCAAAAAATATGAGGCTAAATTTACACGGTTAGCAAGGAACGTGGAAAATTATATACGTAATACAAGGAGTAATATTGATCAATTCATTGATGGGTTAAAACCATTTCTCCATCGAACATTAGTCTCACAATCCTTCTCATCGTACGATGATATTGTATCATGTGATATTAAGAAAAAAATGAATTCTCTATGTATTATGACTTTAAAGAAATGAAAGAGAAGAAGAGATTTGCTGAACTCTCTGAAAATAGAAATAAGGGTAAGAAGGGAAATGTTGAATATCCATCATGTGGTAAATGTGGGAAGAAACACCCCAGTACTTACCTAAAGGGAATGGGATTCTATTACAAGTGTGGGGAAAAAGACCCCCAAGCTTGTGATTTCAAGGGAAAGAAAGTGTCTGTCAATGCTAAATGTCACAATTATAGAGAAATGGGGAATTATGAAAATGGATTTCCTAATTGCCAAGGATAATTATATTAGAAAAGGCCAAGGGAGAAAGGCCAAGCTTATGAAATCACTACTGCTGAGGTTGAAGCTCCGAAAGACTTGGAGGCAGTTAATTTAATGGTTTCCTCAAGTTTAACCAATACTTTATTTGATTCTCGATCATTACATTGTGTTATATCTTCCCAATTTCTAAGAACATTAGATATTTCCCATTTGATTTAACATGGATGTTTTCAGTCAAAAAACATAACAGAAGTATCATTGCAATAATGTTTTGTGAATCAGTTCCCATTAGTGCATATAAATTATCTTTATCTACTGATCTCATCATCATACCCATGATTTAATTTGATATAATCATCGGTATGGATTGGATTTTAGACCATGATGTGAAAATTTATTGTATGAAGAAGGTGGTTACAATTTTCGACGATGATAAGGAGAACCTTATCTTTAGAGTAGAAACTTCATCACCTGATTCTTATCTAGATCCACCCCCATTAGCTCAACTAAGATCAATTTTTGGGGAGGAATAGAATGAAATAAATATGGGTGACAAAAATAATGTTCAAATAGAGGATGTACCTATTGTGGAAGAATATTTTGTTGTGTTACTATAAGATTTACTTGTAAATCCTCTAGAATGAGAAATTGAGTTTTATATTGATTTAATTCCTTGTTCAAGGCCCATATTGAAGACCCTTTATAGAATGGACGTTGTGGAATTAGGGGAACTAAATAAACAACTAAATGAATTGAGTAATAAAGTATTTATTATCCATTATGTTTCTCCATGGGGAGCCCCTTTTCTTTTTTGTTAAAAAGAAATATGGATCCATGCGGTTGTGCATTGACTATAGGTAGATCAATGGTATATCAATAATGAAAAAGTATCCCCTACCTATCATTGATGATTTATTTGATCAAATTCATAGATCTAAATATTTTTCAAAGATTGACCTTCGATATGGATATCATCAGTTGTGTGTGAAGAAGGAGGACATTTATAAAATACCATTTCGAACTAGGTACAAGAATTATGAGTTTACAGTAATGCCTTTTGGACTGGATAATGCACCATCCATTTTCATGGATCTAATGAATAGAGTTTTCACGGAATATATTGATTAATTTGTAGTGGTATTTATTGATGATATATTGGTATAATAAAAAATCTACAAAGATCATGAAAATCACTTGAGCACTATTATGTAAACCCTTAGAAGAAATGAATTATATGGGATGTTTTGAAAGTATGAATTCTGGCTTCTGGAAATTTATTTTCTTGGCCATATTGTCTCTATGGATGGAATCTTTGTTGATTCTTCATAGAGAAAAGAAATCCATTAATGACCAGCACCGATGAGTATAAATGAGGTACAAAGTTTTATTGGTTTAGTAGGTTATTATCGGTGTTTCCTCCAAAAATTTTCCTGATTGGATAACACATTAACCAGTATCACATGTAAAGGGGTTATGTTTGTTTGAAAAAAAGAGTGTAAAGAATGTTTTAAAGAACAGAAGAGAAGATTATTCAATGCTCTTATCTTGACTCTACCATCGAGGAATGATGGGTTTGTTATTTTTAGTGATGCTTCAAAGAAAAGATTTGGTTTCGTCCTTATGAATAATGATATAGTTATGACCTATACATCACAACAGTTAAAAATTCATGAACAAAAATATCCCACTTATGATCTTGAGTTATAAGCTATAATCTTTTCTTTGAGGATATGGAGACACTATCTATATAGTGAAAAATGTGAGATATATACCAATCAAAAGAGTTTTAAGTATATTTTATCACAGAAAGAACTCAACATGCGGCCAAGACGATGGAATGAACTACTCAAGGATTATGATTGCACTATACACTACCACCCGGGAAAGGAAAATAAGGTGGAATATGTTTTGAGAAGAAAGGTTCATGGAGGTTTTAATAAGATAAGAGTTTAAAGGGATCCTATGTTCATTGATCTAGTAAATATGGATATGTGAATAATCATGGAAGGTGAAACATCAATACTTTTTCAAATGGTTGCCAAACCATCTTTAATAGAATGTTTAAAAAGTTCGTAGACTGATGATGAGGAGTTTCAAAAAGAATTAAAGTTGCGAATAATGAGAGATTTATTAACTTCAAACATGAAGATGGAATTTTGAATTTTGGGAAGAGAATTTGTGTTCCTGATATACCTGATCTAAAAAGTGAATTTTTAGATGATGATCATTACTACAATTTCTCTATACACCCTGGTAGCACTAAGATGTATAGATATTTGATGGAGCATTTTTTTTTGGGACAACATAAAGAGGTATATTTCTTATTATTTGTGAATATATATGGTTTTTCAATAGGTTAATGCTGGAAAAAAACTTCCTAGTGGAGTCATAAAACCTCTTCCCATACCTGATTAGAAATGGGAGGATATTACAATGGACATTGTCATGGGGATACTAAAGACTCCTAGAAGGAATAATGCAATATGGGTCATCGTTAATCGTCTTACTAATTCAACACATTTTATTTCTATAAGAGAATATTTAACACTTGAACATTTATCAAGACAATATATTAATGAAGTTTTAATACTTCATGGTGTACCCCTATCGATTGTTTCTAATTGTGATCCCCATTTTACATCAAGATTATAGAAAAGTCTTCAGAAGGCCTTAGATACAGAACTTCGCTTGAGCACTTCCTACCACCCTCAAATAGATGGAAAATCAAAACAGACTCTTCAAAACTTAGAAGATACGTTGAGATCTCTCTCACTTCAATTTCAAGGTATGTGGGATCAATATTTACCTCTAGTATAATTTTCCTATAAAAATAGCTTCCATTCAAGAATTCATATGGCACCATATGAATAATTATATGGAAATAAATTTTTCACACCAACTTTTTGGGATGATGTTGGTTGAAGAAAACTCATAGGCTGAGAACATTTGGAGAAAACAATGGAAAAGGTGAAAGTTATCCAAACCCACATTAAAACAGCTCAATGTAAGAAAAAGATCTATACTGATAACCAAAGGAATGATTTGTAATTTCAAGTAGGATATCAAGTTTTCTTGATGTTATCTTCATGGAAGGGTGTTATACGATTCGGTAAGAAGTGAAAATTAAGTCCCTGATACATCGGGCCTTTCGAAAATATTGAACTAATTGGAGTTCTAGATTATCATTTGGAAATGCCTCCATGTCTCTCCAAAGTTCATGATTTGTTCCACGTATCATTGTTGAGAAAATACATGACTGACCCAACGCATGTACTCAATGATGAAGAAATAGAACTGGAACCAGATGACTCATCTGGTGAAAGTTCTATGGAGATCATAAAATAGAAGAGGCAACGTGGGAACTCGAGGAACTTATGATGAAAAACAACCTATATATTTTTATGTAGTAATATTATAGAAATTTCGAGGGAAAAAATTATTTGAATGAGGGGATAATGTAACACTCCAAGCTTCCACGATACGTTTCTCTTTGAATAATGAAATAGCTTGCGTTGTACACAACTTGAAGTTTTATCAGACCACAACCAATCAAACTAGACGTTATGAATAGTAATACCAAATTTTTGAAATTTTATAAATTTTATTTTTCAAAATGGACTTCATTTCTAGATTTTGAATATCAAAAATAGCTTAGGGTGAATTTTTGGTATTTTTCTGAAAACTTTCAATTTTTGATGAATAGTGAAAAACACTGTGTTATTGGTTAAAACTGACTTTTTATTTAAATAATTAGTTTTTTAATTAAATATATATTAGTAAAAAATAGATAAAAAATACCTATAAATGTTCAATGTAATTAATTAGAGTAATTTTATAATAATATTAGATATATAAAATCTTATTGAAATTTTTATCGTCTTTTACCCACCTTCTAGGAACATTTGCAAATTTGCATTAAACGTAATTTTACAGATTTTGTGAATTGAATTTCAAAAATCTGAGATACACGGTTGATAACAGTAAGTAAAATGTTTTTCAATAAGATGAAAATAATTCTTGGTAAATTGAAACTTTTGACTTTTATTTACCACGATTACAAGTAAATTGGGTGATTAAAGTTAAAAATGATATTATAATTACCCTACCACACGTACTAATTCTATTGGATAAGTGTATTTCGACCAAAATAAACCTTAGGAATAAAATATTATCCTTTTGGTCCACTTGGATTAGATTATTCATTTAATATTATTTTATTTAAATAAGAGTTGAAAGTGTTAAATTCAATTTTTAATAACTAAACAATTTTTAATATAACATTCTACATAAGATAAATTCAACTATAAATATTTATTATAAAACTAAAAAAAATTCCTATATTATTGTATTTTATTTATAATTTTTAGTCATTAAATAATTAAATTTATATATGATACAATGATGATGCATTAATTACCTTATTAATGAAAGATTAAAATAATTGACATTATAAATTTCCAAATAAATGTAAATCGAGAATTCTGATGAATTCAACAAATTTTATAGGTTAATATGACATGTTAGGGTTGATTAAGTATATTTTTTTCTATGTTATAAAGTTTTTATGAGTTTCAAAAAAACAAAATACAAAATGGTTTCCAAATTGACATAACTGAGTTTTTAAAACATATACTATATTATTAATTAATATAATATTCCTAAAAATCTATGGTTCAGAAAAAGGAAGTAGATAAGGTTATATATATCAATAATTAACCACTTGTAGTTCTCTTGGGTTTTTATAGTAAGTATATTAACCATTTATTATAATAATACAAGAATACATGGTAAACCCTACTCAATTATCCTCTAAACTACCCTCAAATCTACATAGAGGCCTTAATTTGATCAAAAATCCAACCAAAAGATCCTTTTTGATCAACTCAAAAGGAAAAACTGTAGATACCCGAATCTTGACGTACATAGACATTACATTACTTTTGCGGAATACTTAATTCATAACAAAAACAGACACACAAGGACCATAATAGTTTAGTGTCTTTGGAAACTTGGAATATAAACTTCTAATCATGTTGAAAGATCTTCAACATCTCCCATAACGATCCTCCCCTTTTTGTTTCCTTACCTAAAACCTTTATTTTAATCCTGGGGAAAAAGAAACATAAAAAGGGTGAGCTCAAATGCTCAGTAAGGGTAAGCATGGAGAAAATAAAACAAACCATATACATTTGAACTTAGAAACATGAACATAATATTTAAACATCAAAATCTTGAGCAATGACATAAAACATGGTAGTACGTAAGGCATAGATCATAATGGATCATCAATCATGATAAAATAGCATAGGAATAAAGCATGTAATTGTGGCATCCATTAATCACATGTAATGATTTCCATAGTAGCCAAGGAATTACTGCCATGACCATCTTAGTGGATAGAGTCCCATTCTGTATCGAGTTCACTCCTCGTGTCAGTCCTGTAACACTGAACCGGATTAACTTACCGTTCTAGACATGTCTACCTCATGAGATATAAATCTTTACCCAATGCATTGGAGGGAGATATAGGTCCCACCCATCTCATAATTAAATCATTCTTACATGTGCCACAAAATAAACTTAAAACATTCATCGTAACCCAAAGAATAAAATGGGTTTCATAAACATCATCCCATCATCTCATAATCTATATAAAACAATTGGAAATTTCATCATAAGAAAAGTGAAACCAAGTAAATCATAGAGAAATTAAACTTGAAACATACACATATGAAATAAAGTCATCTTAGATGGAAAATGGTTTTGATAAAACACTTGAAATGAATTCTTGAGGAAAATATCCTTTCTTCTCCATAATCATTCTCTTTTCACAAAATTTCATGCAATTTTAAAATAAAAGGATTTTGTTGAAAATAGTCATGAAATCTTTTGGAGGAATCTTCATGAAAATTAGGCTTTATAAAACTGTAAAAATCCGTTCGTGCCGTATAAGTTAAAAAAACATTCTTCTCGTACTTTTGCCGGAAAAGTCAAAAAAGTACCTCATAACGTAAACAAAAGAAAGATTCCTTACATACCATGTAGTAAAAGTCAAAAATGGGTAAAAAGGACTTTAAAATACATAAAAACACTTTTATAAAACAAGGACATGGACGATTACAATAACCCCAGTAAATACTTACGAATAAGCAATCTCGGATAAAAATGAGATTTGCAAAATTATCTCATACCTTAGGTCCGATATGCTTCGTACATATCCGAAACTCTTGTATAATGATTTAAATAATGTCATTTACTTATTACAGAATCATATTCATTGTTATGATATCATATATGGTTCACTTATGACTTTATATTACCCGTTCTTTTGTAAATTCCATGTTAAAGAGCGTTTTGGGTAAAATCGTTTCATTTGTCGTCTGGGTTTTGACTTGTAATTATTCATATGATTACTTAGATAATGATTACTTAATTCTAGAATATAAAACATTATTTATATATAATATATATTCATAATATATAACATATCGATAAATGGAAAGAAATACATCGTTCATGGAAACGGTAGGCCGTACGTACGCATGAACGTTGTTTTCATTTATTTATTGAGTTGAATGGAATTAAGTAGATGACATACATATACATAAATCCAGTATCTCTATAATGTCATATATTTAATTATTATTTCTTATATATAATTTATAATCATTCTTAAATGGTTAACATGGAGAATGAATCTCATCGCATCGTGGAGACGGTAGTCCATACGTACGCACGAGCGATGATATCGTTTCCATAATTATTGAATTGAATTGGAGTGGATGACACAATATATCATAATCATTATGATGTTATAATAACTTTTTATAGCTATAATTTACACCATTATACCCATCCATGTAAGGTGGTGTTGGAAAAACAGATTACACCACGACGTGGAGACGGTATTTCGTACGTACGCACGCGCGGTGATTTCATTTTCCATAGGATGGATAGATGGTGAAATAGGGTTGTTTCATACTTATAATAACATATCAGTATACTAGTTATACTTATGTCATTACTTCATAACGAAACAACTAAAGAAGAATAAGTAGAAGAAGAAATAAAGTTGAAAGAATCGGTAATGGACATTACCTCTTCTTTGAAGCGCCTCTTGGAGACCTCCTCTTAGGGCACTAAAATTGGTCTTTGAAGAATACCAGGACCTCTAGGATGTTTCTAGGGAATTGTAGAAGATAATTTGGTAGGGTTTGTCCGATCTTGAAGGCACAAATTGGTGTGAGAAAGGGAGGGAGGAGATGCCCTTTTATAAGGGAGGAGAGGGGCACCTTTGGAAATATTAAAAATATTAATTTATAATAAATATAACCCCACATAAAAACCTTCACAAATGACTCATATTAGAATATTAGATGATATAGGGTTGTAATATCATCAACCAATAAAATTTAGAAATGTTAGGAAATTATTTTAAACATTATCAACTTGATTTATCCTTAATCAATTTAATTTTATTTGTGGTAATATAATTCTAAATTTTAAATTATAACAAAAAATTACTTTTTTGTTGTGAATTGTCTATAATTGGATACTTTATAAAATTTTAGACCATTGAAATTTAAATTTATAATTTTTAAATATTTTTGTGATTTTTAAACAATTTTATAATATGTTATTTTTATAAAATAACAATAGTGTCAATTTTGACACTATTCATTTATATGAATATAAATAAAATATATACAGAAGATATGTTTGAAATAAAAGATTTAATAGATTCATAAAAGGCCATATGTATCTATAAAATTAGTGTAGAACATTAAATTGTTCATATAATATTTATTTTATTATTTTTAAAACCATTTATTTGGATTATCTCTTAATAAAATAATTACTACAACATTTTTGTATAATTACTTAATATACTTATTAGTTTCATAAAAATTAAAAATAAAATCGTATTATGAATATAAATCTATTACCTTTCACAATAATAATTTTACTAGAATTTATCATCTTAAAATCACAATATTTAAATTGTTATATTTATTAAATTATGAAGGTGACAACTTTGGCATCATTTAAAATAAAATAATATAAGTGTAATAATCACTTTTATAAGACTCCAAACGGTTATATATTAGGTCATTGGATGCTTATGGTATATATTTACACTACCAATAAGTTTTGGTCAGGTTTTTGGGTCTTTTAATGGGTATTATTATTTCAATTAAAACTATATTACTGATTTGTCACTTAATAAATAATTTTTGCATCATTAATGTATCACCATTAATGACAATTATTCAATCCATAAAAATTATAAATAAATGATCATTATATAGATAATTTTATTAGCTTCCTTGAGATTATTCATTTTCAAAGTTTTATGATGTTTATCACTAAATTAAAATTATTATACTTATAAGATTTAAGAGAGTGACATGTTGTCACTTTCTTTGGTTTTGATAATAATTAAATTATTTTCATGGTCAAAAGTCCATAAAATGAATCTAATCCGACCCTTAGGTGATATGGGTCTACTTTTAGCCATTAAATATAATTTTCTCATCTGTTAGGGTAATTTTATAATATTATATTTACCCTTAATTACCCGATTTACCTTTAACTATGGTAAATAAAATTTACCGTAGTCACTATTCATAATTCTTAAAAATAAAAAGTAGCCTATTAACATAATTTGCACCCACTGATTCCAAATATGGAATACATTTTTTCAAATTCAATACACAGAAGTTGCAGAAATTAAATTAAAATTAATCTCGTTGTCGAATGAAAACAGGTTTTTGATTAAAACATTGCAAAAGATTGAATAGATTTAACCTATGAATTCAATGTAAAATCAATGCTAATGGCATAAATTATATTAAATGGTAAAAATATATTCTATTTTTAATTTTAAACCATTCAATATTATAATTTAACCATATAAATTATTACGATGAAAAAAGTTGTTTTTAATTAAAATATAGCGTGTTTTTACTATTCATCAAAATATGAAAGTTACCAGAATAATATGAAAAATTTATCCAAAGTAAATTTTTATTTCTTGATTCCAAATAAGAATTTTATTTTTTCAAATTGAACTTATAAACATGTCAAAAACTAGATTTAAAGTGGGTGCGCCATCAAAAGGCGGCAAACTGCATTTTTTTGAAGAATACTTATTTTACCCAGAAAAATTGTTTTGTTCTTATAAAATGTTCTAGAAAATGTGTAAGATGAATAATAATGTTATAAAATTCAAAATTTAGTTACTACTATTCATAACGGCTAGTTCATAATAATATTATAATAACATATCGTTGTTTAGTAAAACCTGGTAGTGCGTACAACACACGCTATCCAAGAAGGTCGCGATTGCGTGTAATGCAAGGCAAGTCAGGGATGCGTGTTGTGAAAGCTCCTTTTGGTGTAGCATACAACACAAGACATTAATGAAATTAAAAAGAATATTTTTCATAAAATCTCGGGGTGTTACATTCTACCCCCCTTAAAATGAATTTCGCCCTCGAAATTCATCGGGGTTATAAATGGGTTACTACTCAAAAGTTTCTTTAATAGAAACCCACATCATAAAAAGGAATACCAAAACTTGACTTTAAAAACCAAAGTATGAAATGTAACGGTTACCCAAATTAACTCATCACTGGGTTTTCACGTAGGAGAACATAGGTGAAAATATGGATATGGAAGAAAAATCTAACCATCAAGTTATGATGGAGAGTGGTAGAGAACATGGCTATGAAAAAGCCATAAATCACAAATCCATAGATTTGTGATGATCTAAGGTACCATCTGATTCATCGGATATAAGAGCACTAGGACAACATTTTTTTGTTTTCAATATCATTTCCCTAAAGTTGAAAATTTTGAATTAGAAGAAATACTTGCTCGATTTTGGTACAATCTCACTGTTGTTCGTGATTTGAACAATTTCCACTTCATCTCTTAATGAAATGAAGTTGAATTTGTTATTCGTGAAGTGCTAACAGATCATGTGATAGAATGATAGGTCATTCCATCTGTTTCAAACAAAAGGATAAAAAAAGTTATCAAATATACATAAGTCCATCTATGGTGAGGTTAATCATATAAAATTCCAAAAATGAACTTATACTTCATATATTATACCGCTTAATAAATTAAAACTAGTTTCTACTAACCAGGGACTTCCTGTAGGCCATTGGTATGCGATAAAGGCCAGTTGCACTTTGGTTGTGGGTTCGATTCCCACAGCCTTGTCTGACGCGATGGGTTGTCACCCATCCTGCAGGTTTTCCTTTTTCTAAAACTACATTACTATAACATCCCATCAATAAAATCGAAAAAAGTTCTATCCTTAAACAATACTAACTTATGTCCAACATAATCCATTCCAATCTTTAGGCTTATCTAAAAAACTTTGGTCTAAGCTCATAGTATAAAGAAAATTATTACTTGAAATGTCACATAACAATCACGTGAATGCCATAATTCATCCCCCATATATCATAAGATATATCTTTTTGGTCAAATTAAAAACATGTGAATGCCTTAATCATGTATTCTCTTGAATAATGAATACCCATTGAACCTTAGTGAAAACATGAATGTAGTAAAAAGTTAACACATTCCACATACGAAAATCCTCAAAATTATATATACTCAAACCATGATATCACTTAGTCCTTATATCAATCATGAGCTCATGAATACAATCAAACATCTCATTATCTTCTTATCCCTTCATTATGCACATATCATATACTTTCCAAAAATATCTGAATAACCTTTCATGGTTACCGGTACCATTCAGTATATACTTCCAAATAATTTAGGAAAAACAATAGTGTAACAATCCTTAGATGATTCTTTATTCCATAGTCCCATACATTATTCTTTATAAACATATAATCATTCCACTAACTTCTTAAACCACTGACTGGGCTTCATCATTTTTTTCATCTCATATTTCATTTGTAGTCTCTTCATCATCATCCACATAAATACTACCTGTATGACCATGCTGATTCTCTTCATGAGATTTTCCCTTTGGGCATTGGTTTGCATAATGCCCATACATTCCACATTTAAAACATCTAACCATTTTTGATGTCGTAGCAATACCATTATCTTCATCCATGGTGTTAACTGAACCTTTTCCTTTGCACTTACTGGCTTTGTGTCCTTCTTTGCCACACCCAAAGCATCTTCCAGTTCCTTTGAAACAATCTCCATGATGCCTCTTCCCACATGATTTACATGAGGGAAATTGAACTTTCTTTCCTCTATGATCATCATGAAACTCCATCTTTCTCTTATTATATGAGTCGGGAGACTTACCAAAGTTGAGATTATTGATCATATTATGAGATTTCTGATTAGCCATAATAAAGATGTTTGGACTTCCAAATCCCGTTTCATTTGGTTTCTCATGAAGAATATCATTCCATTGTCTGTCACATCCTCCATTATCATGAATCTTCCTGTTTCCAGCCATTTTCTAAAAACCAAAAAGAATAGTGTGAGAGGTAAAAATCATAATAAAGGGGGATTAACTTCAATATCTAACATCATAGGTTAAATTATAAGATCTTTACCCTAGTTCTAGGACTATATACTATACGTATACTTATCCTTAGGGACATCCCTAGACATACCTTAGAAATATCTCTAGGGATCTCACTAACGTTTTCGCATCCTAGTTTCCAAAGGTTGACTAAACATTTCCTCTGATACCAACTGTAGAGACCCGAAGCTTGACGTACATGGACATTACATTACTCTTGCGGAATACTTAATACATAACAAAAACAGACACACAAGGACCGTAAAAGTTTAGTGTCCTTGGAAACTTGGAATATAAACTTCTAATCATGTTGAAAGATCTTCAACATCTCCCATAACGATCCTACCCTTTTTGTTTCCTTACCTAAAACCTTTCTTTTAATCCTGGGGGAAAAGAAACATAAAAAGGGTGAGCTCAAATGCTCAGTAAGGGTAAGCATGGAGAAAATAAAACAAACCATATACATTTGAACTTAAAAACATGAACATAATATTTAAACATCAAAATATTAAGCAATGACATTAAGCATGGCAGTACGTAAGGAATAGATCATAATGGATCATCAATCATGATAAAATAGCATAGTAATAAAGCATGTAATTGTGTCATCCATTAAGCACATGTAATGATTTCCATAGTATCCAAGGCATTACTTCCATGACCATCTTAGTGGACAAAGTCCCTTTCTGAATCGAGTTCACTCCTCGTTTCAGTCCTGTAACACTGAACCGGATTAACTTACCATTCCGGCCATGTATATCTCATGAGATATAAATATTTAACCAATGAATTGGAAGGAGATATAGGTCCCACCCATCTCATAATTAAATCATTCTTACTTGTGCCACAAAATAAACTTAAAACATTCATCATAACCCAAATAATAAAATGGGTTTCATAAACATCATCCCATCATCTCATAATCCATATAAAAAATGGACATTTCATCATAATAAAAGTGAAACCATGTAAATCATAGAGAAATTAAACTTGAAACATACACATATGAAATAAAAGTCATCTTAGATGGAAAATGGTTTTGATAAAACACTTGAAATGAATTCTCGAGGAAAATATCCTTTCTTCTTCATAATCATTCTCTTTTCACAAAATGTCATGCAATTTTAAAATAAAAGGATTTTGTTGAAAATAGTCATGAAATCTTTTGTAGTAATCTTCATGAAAATAAGGCTTTATAAAACCGTAAAAATCCGTTCGTGCCGTATAAGTTAAAAAAACATTCTTCTCGTACTTTTGCCGAAAAAGTCAAAAAAGTACCTCGTAATGTAAACAAAAGAAAGATTCCTTACATACCATGTAGTAAAAGTCAAAAATGGGTAAAAACGACTTAAAAAATATATAAAAACACTTTTAGAAAACATGTACATGGACGATAACAATAACACCAGTAAATACTTACGAATAAGTAATCTCGGATAAAAATGAGATTTGCAAAATTATCCCTTACGTTAGGTCCGATATGCTTCGTACGTATCCGAACATCCTGTATAATGAATTAAATAATGTCATTGAATTATTACATAATCCTATTCATTGTTATGATATCATATATGGTTCACTTATGACTTTATATTACCCGTTCTTTTGTAAATTCCATGTTAAAGAGAGTTTTGGGTAAAATCGTTTCATTTGTCGTCCGTGTTTTGACTTGTAATTATTCATATGATTACTTAGATCATGATTAATTAATTCCAGAATATAAAACATGATTTATATATAATATATACTTAGAATATATAATAGATCGATAAATGGAAAGAAATACACCGTTCATGGAGACGGTAGGCCGTACGTACGCGTGAACGTTGTTTTCGTTTCCTTATTGAGTTGAATGGAATTAAGTAGATGAAATACATATACATAAATCCAGTAGCTTTATAATGTGATATATTTCATTATTATTTATTATATATACTTTATAATCATTCTTAAATGGTTAACATGGAGAATGAATCTCATCGCATCATGGAGACGGTAGTCCGTACGTACGCACGAGCGATGATATCGTTTCCATAATTATTGAATTGAATTGGAGTGGATGACACAATATATCATAATCATTATGATGTTATAATGACTATGTATATTTATTATTTACACCATTATACCCATCCAATTAAGGTGGTGTTGGAAAAATAGATTACACCACGGCGTGGAGACGGTATTCCGTACATATGCACGCGCGGTGATTTCATTTTCCATAGGATAGATAGATGGTGAAATAGGGTTGTTTCATACTTATAATAACATATCAGTATATGAGTGATACTGATCTCATTACTTCATAACAAAACAACTAAAGAAGAAGAAGTAGAAGAAGAAATAAATTTGAAAGAATCGGTAACAGACATTACCTCTTATTTGAAGCACCTCTTGGAGACCTTCTCTTAGGGCACTAAAATTGGTCTTTGAAGAAGACCAGGACCTCTAGGATGTTTCTAGGGAAGTGGAGAAGCGAATTTTTTAGGGTTTGGCCGAGCTTGAAGGCACAAATTGGTGTGAGGAAGGGATGGAGGAGATTCCCTTTTATAAGGGAGGAGAGGGGAACCTTTGGAAATCTTAAAAATATTAATTTATATTAAATCTAACCCCACTTAAAAACCTCCAAAAATGACTCATATTCGAATATTGGATGAGATAGGGTTGTAATCTCATCAAACAATAAAATTTAGACATGTTAGGAAATTATTTTAAACATTATCAACTTGATTTATCCATACTTAATCAATTTAATTTTATTTGTGGTAATAAAATTCTAAATTTTAAATTATAACAAAAAATTACTTATTTGTTGTGAATTGTCCATAATTGGATACTTTATAACATTTTCGACCGTTTAAATTTAAATTTATAATTTTTAAATATTTTTGTGATTTTTAAACAATTTTATAATATGTTATTTTTATAAAATAACAATAGTGTTATGGTAATTTTATAATATTATATTTACCCTTAATTACCCGATTTACCTTTAATTATGGTAAATAAAATTTACCGTAGTTACTATTCATAATTCCCAAAAATAACAAGTATCCTATTAACATAATTTGGACCCACTGATTCTAAATATGGTATCCATTTTTTCAAATTCAATACACAGAAGTTGTAGAAATTAAATTAAAATTAATCCCGTTGTTGAATGAAAATGGGTTTTTGATTAAAACATTGCAAAAGATTGAATTGATTTAACCTACGAATTCAATGTAAAATCAATGATAATGAAATAAATTATATTAAATGGTAAAAATATATTCTATTTATACTTTAAAACCATTAAATATTATAATTTAACCATAAAAATTATTACGATGAAAAAAGTTGTTTTTAAATAAAATATAGCGTGTTTTTACTATTCATCAAAATATGAAAGTTACCAGAATAATATGAAAAATTTATCCAAAGTAAATTTTTATTTCTTTATTCAAAAGAAGAAATTTATTTTGTCAAATTTAACTTATAAACATGTCAAAAAAATATATTTAAAGTTGGTGCGCCATCAAAAGGCGGCAAAACTGCATTTTTTGAAGAATACTTATTTTACCCGAAAAATTTATTTTGTTCTTATAACATGTTCTAGAAAATGTGTAAGATGAATAATAATGTTATAAAATTCAAAATTTATTTACTACTATTCATAACGGCTAGTTCATAATAATATTATAATAACATATCATTGTTTAGTAAAACCTGGTATTGCGTACAACACACGCTATCGAAGAAGGTCGTGATTGCGTGTAATAAAAGGCAAGTCAGGGATGTGTGTTGTGCAAGCTCCTTTTGGTGTAGCGTACAACACAAGACATTAATGAAATTAAAAGGAATATTTTTCAAAAAATCTTGGGGTGTTACAAACACCTGAAGAATAGGAGGTTAAATGCACCCACGAACAATGGATAGTGCAAGGTAAGGTTTAATTCTTCAATCTCATTATTATATGATATTATTTTTCTGTTGGTATTTTCCTAGGAATATTTATTATCTATATCCATGTTTCATAAAAGACATTTCAAAATTATTCTTTTAAGGTACACTTTAACAAAAACATCATTTTAAATGTTCTAAATATTTATTCTTCTAAATCATTATAATTAATGTCCATGTTTTCAAAATGGTTTTAATGATTTATTTATATAGATATGATTGTTTGAAAATGTTAATTCCTTTCAAATGATTCAAAGTGTTATGGGACATTTTGATTAAAAAATATATTTTAAATGACTTCCTTTATAAATGTGTGACTTTTAAATGACTTCAAAAAAATGGATATTTCTCTCAAACAGTTTTACTAATCATTTTCAACTATGTCAACATTATTTATAGGAAAATATTCTTGGTTAAGGTTGATTAATTATAATACAATCTTCCATATTATATATTATTAGTTATGCAATGTTGGACTATGAATGTGCTATTTTTATAACCTTCATGGTTTATGGTTGAAGTATTGACATTTCATATGAAAGTCTTAATACAAATTTTTATGTTATGTTTCAAATTTTCATATGATGAATGCATTGGACATAGTAAGTGAAGGGTAGGGCCCACTGTAGCCCCTCGATGCATCGATAGGTCTCATGAGATAAGCTTGTTTCTTGGAAAAATGCCTTGACAAAAATTTTATTTATAGTCTTGGCACAAGGCCTTGACTATGTGGAAATGATGTCTTGCATTTGGCATTCCCTCATTAGGAAACTAATTATTACATTTGATTATTCGAATTATAGAATATCCATGTGCATTTTTATATGGTAATGTTTGATTTATATTCTCCATATTATGTTAAAGTGTTTTTTTAAAAGGATTTTGTTTTTATTACATATCTTGACTTAAAAGATTATAGCTTCCGTTAAATTATTTATCCTTACAGAGTATCTGAGCTCAGCCCTTTGTTATGTTTTTTTCCTTGGATTCTAAGAAGTGTATTATGTTTGATATGTCAGGTTAAGCTAGGGGAATAATGGTGTTTTCAACATATTATTTATGTTGTGTGTTATGATTTAATGTGTAACATAACATTCATGTATGTAATATATTTTCAAATACTACTGAATTGATCTATCCTTGAGGACATGATTCCTTGTAATCATGCCAATGTATTAAAATAATGCAATGGATCCAGACTTCTAGGTTTGGGGAATTACCACATATCATTGAACCCATAGTTTATATATTATTCGAGTCTTCTTCATTGAACACCTTAATAAATGATTTATATGGCATAAATGATCCATACCAAAAAACATAAGATGATGAAATCATATTGGAGGTGGTGGCCATATGAGTTCAATCACATCCAATTCTTATCATTATCCATATTCTAAAATATTATATAAATTGAAGAAATATCCTATTCAATTTTATGATAATGGTTTTGTCATTAAATATGATATACCCTCTTAGTAAAATTCAAAAAATCTCCAACATGAAATAAAGACCCATTAGGAACTTTATTAAAAACATAAAAAACTCTATGAATCCATCCAAAATAGTTTTTGATATAGTTATCATACCATATTAATTTTGGAACTATAACAAACTAGCCCTGGGCGACCCAACCCACCACCTAGACCACTCTTCTATATGGCCAGAGGCATGTTCTCGAATTCCCTAGAATGGAAACTAGTGTTATAGTATTTAAAATTACCACATGATAATGATTTCACCCTCAAGGTTACCAGTTTAAAAAATGGGTTCAAATAGATAACCCAATATTTGGTTTCAATACCTTAGATAACCATGTTAATAAATAAGTATACACTAAACAACAACAAAAAAATCATCCAAACAAGGAATTATAATAAATAAAACCCAAAAAAAATTCCAAATTTTTCCCCTAATTAAATCATGGAGTCCAAAAAAATTATCCTACAAGGAGTCCGAAGTAATTTATTTTATAAAATAAAAATCTATTAAGTTTCAAAATAAAGAATACAAGCTAAAAAATAGGAGGACAAGGAGTACAACCCAAAACAATCCAAACTTGTCAAACTAAATTAGAAAACAAACCTTACCATCACCATGTGACTCACAAGTCACTACCATAACTAAACATCACCCACTTCCCATGAGAAGTTTTGTAGTAATCCAATAGGGAATCCAAAACCAAGAGACTTAGAAAATACATGAATGCTACATGCCCATAAATATGAGTATATAGGGTATGATGAAATTTGTAATTAAATAACACCAAGTTTCTATTTTATTACACTATAAAATAAACCTAGAATTCTATTTTCAAAATAAATATAAGAAATTAGGTTTTCAATTCATTTTCATTGACTGAAAAACAACAAAGAAATAAAAATTA
Source organism: Viscum album (assembly GCA_963277665.1). Lineage (NCBI taxonomy): Eukaryota > Viridiplantae > Streptophyta > Magnoliopsida > Santalales > Viscaceae > Viscum > Viscum album. The sequence goes on from OY728145.1 coordinate 1,901,493,786, forward strand.
TCTTTAAAGAGAAAATGCATCCTTTATAAAAACAAATTTTATCGTCACTTTCCATTTTAATCACCACATTCTAAAGTGATCTAATAACTAGTTTAGAAATAAATTATAGAGATATGATAAAAAATCAAACACTTTAAAAACCATCATTAATTCTTCCTTTAAAAGAAATACTAACACTCCCTATATAGAGTAAATAGAAAAGGGAAACCAAAAGAGAACATCAAGCCATGATAATGTTTTAAAATAATAAAAATATCAAAATGATATAAAAAAAGTCAACATTAAGACTAAACCACATGAAATACCAATATAGAAAAATAATATCCACCTATATAATAGGAAAATCAAATTTCAATAAAAAATAAATAGGCATAACATATGATAAATATCATCAGGAAACAATATATAAAATTCTGGGATTATATTAAATATGAATAGGTGTAACCAACTACTGACAAGTTAACTATTTCACAACTTGTCACCCAAGTCACTCTCAACTAGAAACATCCATGGGACACCCACTATCTAGGTCATAAAATTAAACTAGGGTATACTAGGTAATATATAAATCTCAAAAATTAAGGAACATTTCTCTAGATCTTCCACTTGGTATCTTAGGGTTCCCCAAAGGGTAATTAATAGATGTGTACATCTATTAATCTGATTCCAATCACATGAAAACCAAATTTTCCAAAGGTAATATAATCACAACAATAAAATACATCCCATGAAAAAAACACCCCATTCAATAATAAGGCCCCTTAAAAAATAATAACATGAATCAAAATTCTGTAAAACATTAAAAAATTCACACAAGTGTAAATAATGGTAAAATTAAGGCTAAAAAAGGGTGTAACCATCAATCTATAAAATATATTTCTCACAAGGTACCAAACAAGGCCTTTTCTTTAAAACCAAATATCAAGACTTTAGAAAAAAAAAATTCTTTTCGAAACCAAATATTATCCCATGGGAAATCCAAACTAACACTAAGGTACAATAATAAGAAATCATGAAATATTCTAAAACATTCCATAGTTCAAATGAATCCCATTTTATTTAACGAGAGGGAAAAGACCTTTAAACTAAGAAAACACCCCACTGTATTAATCACACTTAAAAAACATCTTGACAAAAATTTATTGATTAAAATAGTCATCATAATTTTATTAAACATCTATAATTCATAAAATATCATTTGAAATATAAGTTCCATTAAATAATTAAAATTCACCCATTTTCCATAGGAAAAGACAAAAAATAAAGGAAAGACATTAGTAGAAATATTCATATATCATATACCTCATTACTATAGTTCATAAGCTAATTTTTAAAATCAATTAATCATAGATATTTTAATTAAATGAAATGGAATGAAAACACTAACTTTAACTATCATAAACATGTTTCCTCTGACGAAAACCACCAAATTAGGTCCCAATAGTCGGATAAATTTTTTATAAAACCAGACACCCAAATATTTAGATAACCCTGGACATATAAATGAGATAATAAATCCAATAGTGTTAGTGATGTTTGGAGAAATAATAAGAAACCATGAAAATAATGATGTAGAGTTCATAACCTTTCAATCGAGGGAAGAAACCACAAAGAAATAACCTTAAATCCACTATAGAATGGAATTGAATGAGAAGAGATGATGTAGTGAGGAACCAATGTCAAGGGATAAGAAATATGAAATCTAAATGAGGATCCCCAATTCAAAACAAGGTGAAATGGAAAAAATTCCCAAAACTGAGCAGACTACCTAAATTACTCACACAGTTTACCAAACCATGAAGTAATCATGTGATCACCAGTATCTAAAACTATATATGGAGCATGGTTTCTACCAAATGGTTACCCAAACCATGAACATAACCACAAGGCATTATAAAATATTATAAAATTAAATTATTCCAACTTATGGAACCTCAAAATCAAGGGATAAATAAAAATTATTAACATATATGAAAAAAATGTAATTTCATAGTGTCAAAATTCTCTCAATCATTCTAATTTATCACACTAGAAAGTTGTTGAAAAAGAAAAATGAGATGGAATTCCAAAAACAATGCACCTAAAGAAAGGACCCAAACTACTACTCAACTTCCTAAACCTAAAAATGTGAACAAAGGATAGGAAAAACCCATTAATAAAGGGAACCATTATAAAACTATTCATGAATTACTAACCATTGAACCACTTGTAATCATATTAGATGATTAAACACAAAAACTAAGGGATAAAAAAAATAAGATGTGAAATTGGGATGGACAACCCTTTGGACTTCTTTAAATTTTGGAACTTCATTATACACACATATCATAAATCATATATGCTTCCCGAGTACCAAGACAAACCAATGAACAAAATGAACTTGCCTAGTTAGGATTCAAGTACCACTTAGATGAGGATGGGGTGAATTAGTGATGTCTTTTTATTTTACGTTACCTTAAATATGAAACAAAATTTTCCTCCTATTAAGAATTTATTTACCAGATTAACAAAATTCAACCACACACCCATAGGAACACATAAATTTAAAAGGATCACTACTCAACGAGAGTAGCTACATCCTTGGTATGGTTTGGAAACAATCTATTACCTCACAATCTACTGAAAAAATCCTATGATGTAGAATATAATAAGTAGGATGTTCCATTACACTCATTAAGCACTATGAAAACAATCCAATAGTGTGTGTGCTTTTCTATCATAAAATTATGTAATAAAATGATGTAATAAAATGTCATGGTGATTCTTGATCCACTTCCACAAATTTGATCTCTTTAATAAATTCTTCTTTTTCCAACCCATAAGTTGGTAATAACATCATAGAATTTGTAATAATACTTAGTCTGACACCCAAATTTGATTTACAAGTTGTATTAGACAAGATTTGATTCTATTTGAAATATCTATTCACTTAAACTAGGTATTTGAAACTATTATTTGGAAAGATCCCTCACGGAGCTCCTTTATGAAGCTTACAACCTTCATGAAGCAACTGACCTTCACCGAGCTAACTACCTTCATGAAGCTCACTAAGTCATCGAGGAATATCTCATCATCACAAAGAACCCATTACATATAACAATTTAAATCACCCTATACATTTTTAGTCCTTTTTTTATTCTCAAGCTCGCATAGAAGTCTAGGTTTACAGAGCTCCACTAACTTCAAAAAATCAAAATGATTCCATATTTTGTTGATTATATCTATCACAAATGAAGTGGGGGTAACCTCATATTTAAAGGATTTATAGTTCACAATGCTCCACCACCCCCAGTTTATTTTTTGGATCATCAAAAATATATTCACGATGCTCCTCCATTATTGATGATCCACTATTATGTATCATTGTCACAGATATATCCATTAAACCATCATGCGATCACGATGCTCCACTTCTCGTAATCATGTAGATCACCATCAAATTTTATTGTTCCTTCGCAAAACACCATTTGAGAACACAATACTTTCAAAACTCATGAATTTTCTATATTTTTTATAAGTACTTCAATAAAATCCATGTTTTGTGATTCTATCCATCCTCCAAATTTTGGACCCAAAAATTTGGTAAACACTTTAAAATTGAGCCACCTTAAAAAAATATTCGGAAAAACCTACACTTTTGATTCACTGTCACACATCAACCTATTTCTCTCCAATAAATTCGGAAAAAAATTGGCAATATCTTTCTAACTTACAGTCATAAGTCTTTCCTAATAAATTATCCAAATAACTTCTAATATTTTTGAAATTCAAACCAATAATACATCTTCAGATTTACCAAGGAAATTATTTTAACTTTATGGTATTCTATAAATATATTTCCTTCCAAATCAAATGGAATTTATTATGAATTTTGAATCTGATTTACAGAGTATTAAAATCAATTTGATCATACACTTATACATAGTGAGGTGAATTCATTTCTTCTAAAACATCCTAAACATGAAAAGACAATACCTGAATATGATACTCTTTTTTATCATTTTGGTCATAACAATCTCCCCCTTTTGATTTTTTTAAACCAAGATTCATAAACTACCAAACTCTATAACATCAGTAAATGGATTACTAATAAACAATTCTAATCATTCATGATATAACTATTTGTTGGAAAAATAAATATTGGCCAAAAAACCATAATTTCCAAAAAGTTGTGAATCATTCCAGCCCCATATTTCTTTCTTATCCTTCTCCCTTGAATTTTTCCACTTCTTCCACATTCCTGGAAGAATAACTTTTTTTCCTAAAACCATTCCAACAAACAGTTAGTATAGTTCATATATTACATGTTGGATTCATAGATTACCCACAACTCCCCCTTAATGTATAATTCAATAAGGATTCACAACATACCCAAAATTCCCCCTTAATACATGATTCCATAAGGAAATATTCCTGAAAAAATTATCCCCCTTGATAATACTATCTGAAGGTAAAATGAGGGAGTGGATAGAAACACATACCTAAAACTTGATGAGAGAGAAGTTGGAAACCCATGTTCAACCTCAATTTATAAAATTATTCCTTTGGTAAAGATTTTGTGAATGTTTTAGCAACCTATTACATTGTACAAATATGCTCAATCATCAATTCATTCTTCTCCACGTTCTATTTGATTAAGTGGTACATTATGTCAAAATGTTTTGAACGAGAATGTTTTACCAAATTCCTTGTAAGATTGATGGGACTTTGATTATCAAATACTAAGATCAATGGCAACTTTAATTAAACAAGTATGTCTTCCAACCATGTTTTCATACACTTATGTTTTTTAAATTCTTGAGTGGAAGAAAAATTATCTTATATATCTATTCTAAGAGTTATTGAATTCTGTTTCATTATATTCCAACTAACATGACTTTTCCCAAGAAAAAAACTCAACTAGATGTGGATCTTCTATCATCAACATTTCTTTCCCTATTAGTATTTGAATACCAAAACAAGTCAATACTTTCTGAGTTATCAATCCTAATTCCAATGTTTATTGTGCCTTTGATATATATAAGAATTTTTTTCCAGCAATTAAATTAAATTCTTTAGAATCTCTCTGAAATCTTTCACATAAGGTAACATCATAAATAATGTTAGGTCTTCAGGCAGTAAAATATAAAAAACTTCAAATCATCTTTCAGAACTCTTTATGGTCATCATATTTTACTTCACTATCTTTAGAAAACTTGGTTCTCACTGAAATCATTATAGAAATTGCTTTTGAATTTTTTATTCAAAACTACTTAAGAAGTTCCTTAGAATACTTTTCTTGAGAAAGAATAATGTGGTTCTTATTTTGTAAAATATTTAAGCCAATAAAGTATTTCATTTCTGCCAGTAGGGACATCTAAAACTACCTTTTCATATCTTAAGAAAATATTTCAATATATATTTCATCATTTATGGAAAAGATAATGTCATCACCATAAACAATTACGAACAGAGAAAAACTCTTGAATTTATTTGATGTAAATATTGGTATAAACGCTTCCTTTCTTAAACCTAATACTCATTAAGAAAGAGTCTAATTTATTGTTCTATTCCCTTAAAGCTTATTTTAGCTCATACATTGATTTTTTCAACCTTCACACATGAATTTCATATTTACCAATATCAAATCCACATGGTTGTTCAGTGTAAACTTCCTCATTAATATCCCCATTTAGAAATGCAGATTTCACATCCATTTAAAATATTTTGTACATTTTTTTTATAGAAATAGAAATCAGTATTTTGATTATTTCTAACCTTTCCAAAAGATAAAAAGTCTCAAAAAAATCAACTCCTTCAATTCTTGAGTAACCTTTGCACACTAATATTTCATTATTCCTTATCATTTAAGCTTCTTCATTTAAATTTTTCTAAAAAACCCATTTTTTACCAATAATATTTTTGTTATCCAGATTGGGTATGAGTTCACAAGAATAATTATTTTCTATCTAGTCAATTTCTTCATTCTTTTATTAAAGCCATTATGGATGCTCAAAAGCTTTTTTCACATCATTCGACTCATATTTTTAATTCAATGAAGTGTGGGTAATAAGTTTTTATGATATTCTTGTTTGAACCTTATGATATTGATCACCAATAATGTTTAGATCCTGCACATTCTTCCTCATCCTAGGATAACCTATTTGAGTTTCATCCTCATCACATGAAATAGATGAGTCATATTATTCTTCTTGAGTAGGATTTTCACAATTGAAAGTATTATTAGAACTATTAACAAAACATTTCTTATCCTACTCAACTTCTATATCAGCATAAGTCTGTTTTTCTTTCTCAACATTTTTTAAAACATTCACATTAGTAGAATCAAAAACTATTCTTTTTTATTTGTGGAAACATATATATTCCCTTCCTTTTAGAGCATATCCATGAAAAATTCCATCTTTACCTCTTCGCTCAAAATTTAAAAGGTTTCCTCCTCACTTTTTTATGATGCATGGACTCCCAAAAAATCATAAGTGTTTCAAACATAGAGTTTTAAAAAAAACATTTCATATAGGTTAATATATGAACATGGTATGTAGAGACATCAGTATTGAATATACATAGTAGTACTCATGGATTGTCTCTAATGGAAATGAGAAAGATAATGTTCAAGTAACATAGTTATCCCCATTTCTACCAGACTTCTATTCTTTCTTTCAGTAACCCCATTTTGTTGAGGTGTGTATGGTGAACTGAACTCATTCCGAACTCCATGATTCTAAAGATAATTTTAAAATTCTTCAATCTTATATTCACCACCACTATAATTTCACTACTTCTTTAATAAATACTAACATTACTTCTCTTGTTTCCTCCTAAAACTATTAAACATTTTCAAAGCACCAAACTTGTGTCGCATGCACATAACACAAGTAATGTGAGTAAATTCATCAATGAAAGTGATAAAGTAATTATCTATATTTTTTTATTGTTTTTTCATTATCCCCTAGATATCCTAATGAATATTTTTTAGGGGAAATTTTGAGAAAATGTCAACTTTCTTCTTCACCAAATTTGTAATATTTCATTTTTTAAAAATAGTGAAACACCGGTCTATTCTTCTTGATATATCAATAATATCTCAGACACTATCTCGCTTTGATACTTTCTCATCTTCCTATAACACATGTGTATCAGTATTTTATGCCATAATTGATTTTTCTTCTACTATACCCATGTAAGAAGAGTTTTGTATATCACCAACATAAAACAAGTTACCATTTGTATCATGAAATCTTATAATTATCTTTCCATATTCCTCACTTTTCAAAAAAAACCTTCTTTTCGGAATATAACATTGTTAACCTCATCAAAAAGTTATGAAACACTTAGCAGGATATGTTTTAAAACATTAATATATATGGTTTTCTGGAATTTCATTTTTTATTTCCCAATAAACACTGATCTAACCCATTTTATTCTAAAAGATTCATCATTTCCAGATGTCACCATTCCTTATTTGAAGTATTTCACATTTTTTTACAACATTAAGTCTCCTATAAAATGAGAAGAACACCCAATATCATGAATCCATGGTAGTTATCATTTTATATCCTTCAATTCAGTTTAAACAACAAGAGATTTTTCTTAATCCTTTTCTTTATTCACCTCTATATTTTGAGCATTGATATGAAACATTTGTTGTTCCGGTAAAAAAACAAGACAACCTTTTTCAAGATTTATAGGTTATTCACATATTTCAAAAATATTTTTCAATGGTTGAAACCTATTCTAAACTTTCACACTAACCTTTTCATATTTATTCTAAACTTCCTTCTCAGACTTCTTATTTTGAGAGGTTTAACTTGCCCTCAAACCTTGGTTTACATAACTAGTGGAATCATAGTAATGTTTTTGGTTAAACAAAAAAAAATTTATTTAAAAATCCATTACAATACCAACATTATCTATAGAAATAGTAATTGCCTCTAAATTTTTTATATTGACTGGTGTTGTGAGTATGTTTCTCAAAAACCATCATAATTGAAATTTATTGAGCACCAACCTTTCTATTTTCAAATAGAATATTCTTCTTCAACTGAAGTTTATTTCTAAATTTTTTAGAAATAAAAGTAATAGATTTTTTCCCGACTCAATATTTTTAGAAGCTTATGAATTTTAAACATTGTTAACTTTGTCAATATACATAATATTCCCATCTTTATTATTTTCTGAACTAACTTCAACATTCTTCTAAACCTTTGATGGTAAATTTTTTTATCCTTCATAGGTTAATCCTAATTATAAATTTCACTAACTTCTGAGTTTGTGTTTTGAAACTTATATCCCTCTATTCAGCTTTAGATTTTTTTGTTAGAAAATTTCTAACTCCTATTATTTGGCATTCGTTTTAACACCCTAATGTTAATTATGATTCTTTTCCTTCTCAACAGAATTCTTGAAATAATCAATCTATTTAACCATCTTCACATTCTCATGAGGAAACAATTATTGATTCTTAATGTAGATTCATCATTTATAAAATTCTTATGTTCTTTATAAATACTTCTAAACTTTCTCAAACATTTTTTCATCTGATCTTTGAGATGATATTCTGGTTGAGTTTCTTATTCTTCAGAGCTTCTGCTCCCAAAATCTAAATTGTTCACTACTGCAATAAAGGTATTCTCCCTATCTTTATCAGAAATAGATTTTTCAGATTAAACTGTACTATATTATTATTCATCATATTTAGATAAAAATATTCTTCTTTTTGATTTTTAGAACTTTTTATCCTTCTCTATAGAAAAATATTTATATTTATCTCTCTTTTTCATCCATGACCTTCTTAGCATTATTTCTTCTTCATAACTATATTATTCTTTATTTCATTGAGGTAAATTTTCCATAAGGTTTCCAATGTATCCACATTCAAAAAACATCAATGAAATTATCCATTATATTTACTTAAGAGACTTCTCACATTTTTAGAAAACAAGTATAAAATATCATGAAGCTTTGTGCATACCTCATTTTAGGAGTCAAAGTCAATAAAATAATATAACCTTCTTATAATTTTCTTTCTTGGAGGCTTTGAAAGATATTTCTCTATTAGATTTTATTTTTCTATTCATAGTCTTATCCCTTACCATTTCATAAGTGGTGATAGTGTATTGAAAATCATCAAGAGATAATGTTTCATGGTCTCTATATTCTATTGAATATACTTGAGAATCAAAAGTATCAGGTATAGCATCCCGCCATTTTATAACAAAAACTTTCATTACATTACACAAATCTGAGGATCGTTAAGGTTTAGTGTCTTGGAAACAAGGATCATAATACATAAAAAAACATAAAACATTCTTCTTAAACACTTGCAAGGCGTCTCCTTAAGTTCATTCTAGGTTCATTACTGCATCTCATAACCTGGGGACATACATCAAAAGAAAGGGTGAGCAGAAGGCCCAGTAAGGGAAACAAGAGGAACATTTTACATGTGAACTTGAGATACTTCAATAAGGACATGAAAAGAACTTTAAGGCATTAGAATGAAATCATGAGGCATTTCATAATAAAAATAACATTTTTCATAACTTGAAGATGTGACTACATCATTTAACATAGACAATCATGAACATATCACCAAGGTCCATCCCCAAGGTGTCATTTGAAAATTACCAAGGTTATTCACCAAGGTATCGTGAAAATTGTAATCTCTAGTGGTTACATCATTACCCAATGCATTGGAGCGCTATCAGGGCGCACCCTTAAATTTGCCTTTATTATCATGTGAGCCACATATATCATCATCAATAATTTCATAAATAACCCATATAGCATAAAATAAATGGGTTTCATTTCATAAACATAACGTTTTAAAAACTGCTTTAAAGACATGATCTTTACGTCACTTTAAACCCACGGAAAGGGAAAGAGGGTTTCATGTATGAAATTACCAGAATTTAAAATAGAACATTTTGATATATATGTGAATACCTTTGTGGAAATAAGAGCTTTGAGTATTCAATTTATAGCATAAAATAATTTTTAGAAAAGAGAGAGAGGCATTTTGAGACGAAAATTCTGCAGCATAACGGCTATGTTACAAGGTTTTAGAAAACATTGAGAAGAGAGGGGACATGGGTAAAACATTCATAAATGACCCATAAAATAGTAGAGGGACAAAATATAAGGGATTTATGAACATGGTAATGAAATTTGAAAATATACCATATGAAATGAAGAACATGAAAGGAAGAAAAAAAAAGATTTCTCTTGTGAGAATTCGGCAGCCTAACGGCGTCACTTAAACATCAACAAAATTGAATTGACAAGGTCAATTAGGGTCTCTCATCATATGAACATAAGATTCCAGTATGATAGATATAGAGATCATACCCCAACATAACAAAAAGGAACTTGAAATAATTGACATGAAAGTAGAACTTCAAAACGAGAATGGTGAAGAACCACTTAAAAATTCGGCAGCCTAACGGCGCCACTTAAACTTCAACAAAATACTGAATTGAAGAGATCAAATGGGGTCTCTCATCATATGAACATAAGAGTCCAGTATGATAGATATAGAGATCATACCCCAATATAACAAAAAGGAACATGAAAGACTTGAATGAAAATAGAACTTGAAAACGAGGAAGGTGAAAGAATCCCTTAAAAATTCGGCAGCCTAACGGCGCCACTTAAACATTCTTAAAACGAATTGATGAGAGCAAGGGGGGGGGTCTCTCATCATATGAACATGAAATAGGCAGTAGGATGAATATAAAAGAAAATCCTCCAACATAAGAACATGGAGTATAAAAGAAAAGACATAAAAGAGATTACTTGAAAAGAAAGAGAGAGGTCGGATCCCTTACCTTAAAACGTAACTCTTAAACCTCAATGGTTGGGACCATGAGGGCTTGGGGGCACCTTGGGAGGACTCCTTGGGAGGTAATGAGACCAGAAATTCGTTGGGAATGAGTGGGGAGTCGAATGGATGAGAGGAGGGCTTGGTATTTATAGGGAAAGTGAGGGGACAAGGCATTAATGGCCAAAGGACACCTCACATGTGCTTTTCTCAAACCCATGTGCTCTCCTTTGGCATTTATCATGGAGTTAGGCCACATGGGGCCCCCACAACAATAATTCATCACCCTTGGCCGGACAACCCTCAAAATCTCTCATGACATCATCATGACACAGCTATGATGTCACTAAACATACCGAAACCCTAAAACTGCAATTTTACTATTCACTGAAAATTCAACTTTCTCAGAAAAATCCCAAAATTTCACACTAACCAAATATCAATGCTCTGATTTCAAAAATGAACTCCATTTTATAAAAATAATTTTGTAAATATTTTTAATTCAATTTTTAAATAAAAACACTATTCATCGAAAATTCATTTTTTCAGAAAAAACCCCAAAAATTACCATAACATAATATCGATGCTCTGAGTTCAAAAATAAAGTCATTTTTATAAAAATAATTTTCTAATTATTTTTAATTAAATTTTTAATTAAAAAACACTATTCACCTGAAAAAACTAATACTTGAATAATAATTAATGAAACCGTTATTTAACTATTTTATTGAATCACATTACTTAATCAAGGTGCCTAGATTATTTTAAAACTTTCTTTAAGTGAGATTACTAATCCATTTGGTCATATTACTAATCCTAATCATAAAATCACTATTCATAATTTACTATTCATCAAAAATCAAGTTGATCTTATTAGACTCTAAATTTCGTACTGAACATAATTGTAGAAGACCATTTTTTGAAAATCATTACATATTTTTAATTATTTAAGGTTTACACAACCATTTTTAAAATATCCTTTTTCTAAAATTCATCAAAAATATGCATACAATATTTATCTGGTCATTTAAAAATTCATAAACATCATCATAAGAAGAAATCCAAATTTTTATTTAAAAAAAAGATTACACAACGCAATTACGGTCTCGTTACATAACCCCTTATAATACCAGCATAGGACCTAAGAGTAAGGTGTGCTAGGGTGATAGAATTTTGGGGCGGCTCAGTCAACATTGCCCGAGTAGTAATTTCTATCAGTTTGAACTTCTCACGAAGGCGATTCCGTTCTAGCTTCACATGATGAAGCTCGGCTTGGATTTGATCCAGAGCAAAGCCCAATGGTGCTACCTCTTTCCCAAGCTCTGTTAGATGGGCTTCGATCGGTCCAAGACTACTAGGTGAGGACATCGAATCTTCTTTCTATAATAATTAACCAAGATTACTTATATTTAGAGACAATAATCAAAACATTTTGTTCACAGCGGTCATGTTGACCGATGGTTATATAATAGTCAAAACCCACTGATCTCATTTTAATTATAATCATGTTTATCAAATAAAACATTTTTGTTGAGTATAACAATAACACATAAAATTAGGAAACAAAATTTATTTAAAAATTTCGGGTCGTTACATCAGGAATAATTATTAAGATCCTTTCAAAAAATAAATAATGCTCTAATTTTTAAGAAAGACATTTGATAGTGGTGAAAATGTCATTTACCATTATAAAGAAGCTCCAAAAAGTTTCAAAAATATCCTATTTTCAAATATTTATACTTCATCCTCCAGATTTGTAGATTTTTCTTTTTTACTTTTTTATTTCCTTCATATATTTTTTTCATCTTATCATAGATACCTTTAGCTATAGAAACAACTTTCACTCTTAAAAAGTCATTTTATAAAGTGATGAGAGTAAATCATTTTTATCTATTACATCACTCTCAATATTCTTATTATCGGGAGGTTTAAAAGGTACCTGATAATCAATAGGAGTAAATCCATCTGTTTTATCTTGAAGAACATCATATCCAAGATACATAAGATAAGGCATCATTATATCATTCCAGATATGATAATTTTTTAATAAAATATAGGAGTCCCTCTAATGTTCACATAATTAATATTTTATATCATATGTTCTCTTTAGAACTTCAGCAAATAATAAATGAGGAGAACCTTTCTCTGATACCAATTGAAGTTTTCTAGTCAGGATTCATGTATCACTGAGAGGGGGAGGGGTGAATCTGTGATATCTTTTTATTTTATGTTTCATTAAATACAAAACAACATAAACCTAATATTAAGGATTTATTTCCATAATGAACACAATTCAACCACAAATCCATATTAACACATAAATTTTCATTGTTTTCTACACTAAAAGAATAGATATGTACTTGGTATGGTTTAGAAATAATTAAATACCACACAATATAGTAGAAAAAAATCCTTTTAGGTGGAATAAAACGAGTATGATGTTCCCTTACACAAAAGTATAAATATGAAAATAATCAAAAGGAATGTGTGATTATTTTGGAACAAATTGATGTAATACAATGTCATGGTGATTCTTGGTCCCCTTCCACAGATTTGATCTCTTAAAACAATTATTATATTTATCAACCAGAAGATGGTAAAAACTTCTTGGAATTTGTCATAATACATAGTCTGATACCCCAGTAAAATTTCCAAGTTCTATCAGACTAGTTTTGATGCTATTTGAAATCGCTATTCACTTAAACTGGGTATTAAAAACTACTATTCGCAATGTTACCTCATGAATCTCCCTCACAAAGCACAAAACCTTCACGTAGCAACCTCCAATCATGGAGTAACAACCTTCACAAAGCTCACTGAGTCAATGTGAAATATTCTATAATCGAGAATCACCTATCACATAGAAGAATTGGAATTATTAAAGACTTTTTTATTCTTTTCCCAATTATTAAGATCACATAGAAGTCCAGGTTCATAGATCTTATCTACCTTTGTGAAACCATCACAATTCCATATTTTCTATATTATTTCTGTTACAAATGAAGTGGGGTATCTTAATATTTATAAGCCCGCCTATTTGAGATGCTACACCACATCCAGTGCATATTTATGATTTCTCAAAAATATATTAACAACTCTCCTCCATTTGCGATGCTCTACTGATATTTTTCATTGTCACATAGTTCACCATCCAGTCATTATGAGCTTGAGATTTTCTACTTCTCATAATCACATATATCACTATAAAATTTCTTTGATCTATCCTGAAACAACCCTCACAAATACTATCTTCATGAAACTCATTAATTTTTCATATTGTCATCAGGCCTCCATGAAAATCCATGTTTCAATATGTTAGTCATCCTATAAATTTTGGACCATAATATTTGGAAAACACTTAGAAATTTCACCACCTTAAAAAAATAGTTCAGAAAAACCTACCATTCATATTCATAGTCATCAAAAAAAATATTTATTTCAATTAAAATCATAAAATTATTGGATTCACCTTTTCTCCCCCTTATAATCATAAGGCTTGCATCATAGGTTCTCCAAACAACTTAGGATATTTTTTTAATAAAAAACAGAAAAACATCGTTAGATTTACTAAGGAAAGTATTATATCTTCTCTATCTTCTAGAAATATATTTCCTTCCAAATAAAAGGCATTTATTAAGAACTGTGAATCTGATTTATAGAGTATAAAGATTAGTCTGATCATCCACTTATATAGAGTGAGGTGATTTCCTTTCTTCTCAATATTATTTAACAATAATAGATAATACCTAAATATGATACTCTTCCTTATCAGCATGGTCCTAACACAAAACATAACTAGAACCTTTATAACATGCGATTATGAATTAAAAATACTCAAAAGATCTTCCCAAAAAATAAATCCATGAAGATAACTCTCATTAGAAAGAATAAAACACAATAAAACCTTTTAATTTTATCCCCACAATCTATAAATTTATCCTAAATGATTAAATAACAGATAAACACACCCAAACGATTGATCACAACTAAACCTAAAATAACGATGAGACAACTATAAAGAATGCGACAAGAGAGAAAAAAATTGAGAAAAATAAAATAGGTCACCATATCAAATCACTAAGAAAATGAAATCAATTAAAAATCAGAATAACACTATAAATAAGAATATACTTGAACAGGGAATAACAAGGTTTCATCATTTTGTTGTGAAACTAAATGAAGTGTAATTCAGGTACAAACTCACAGAATAGATTCCCATGGAGATTCTGGAGGATAATATCTACTTGTAAGTACTCATGGTCGAACCAAAAACCAACATCTGACCCCTTTCATTGCAATCTACACCCAAGGCATCCCAATGTCATCCATCAAATAGACCACAACCCATTTTCCACACAATGAACACTTAAAAAATATTCATATTAATTGAGGCATGAATTTATTAATGAATATATCTAAAAATATATATATATTAAATCTATTATAATGAATGATATGTTTAATATATAAAATATTAAACAAGGTCAAATAAATGAATGATTAAAAAAGGTAACACCCCAAAGACAAAAAAAAAACAAATTCTGGATCTCCAGTAGAAGAAAATCCACAAACTACTTATCATATAAATATTAGTTCAGAGGATTATTATTCTATTTTAAATTCATCTAAAACAACCTTTGAATTTGTATGAGATGGATATATAGTTTATGATTCCTCATTAAAGTCAAACAAGAGGGCCTAGTGTTCCTAGACTTCTCACCCTAGAAGCACAATATTGGATCTCACTTTACTAAAGTTGGAACTTCAAGTTGGGAAGAAATATTCTCATCATAACTTACCATATCCTATTTCTTATTAGTTGGATCACTCTTATAGACCCAATATTAGGTGAATTAATTAGTTTTTATAGTTTTACATGCCAATAATTCCTCAATGATGAAGGCCCTATACACCACTGTCACATAGGCATTCATGTTAGACTGAAACACCACTAAACCAATATCTAAATGAATTCCTTTTGAAAATAACCAAGCATTTATTGAATCATAAATTAATAACACTTTACATAAATTTACGAGTATAGTGTGGGTTTCAATATATTTCTTCACTGACTCATCACCCTAAGAGATACCCATGAACTCTAATGCCTTCTCAACTATCACTTCTCATAGATAAAGCTGCTGAATGAAGGTAACCTTGAAATATCTCTAATAAAAAACATCAAATTTTTGGAAATTCATAGAGATATTATACTAATTTATACCAAATACTTGGAATAAAATATTGGTTCACCTAAAACTAGAGGTCTATAGAGCACTTGGTGTCTAGATGTTCTTCTTGAACTTAAGAAGACGCTTCATTTACTCCTAGAATCATTTATCACTACAAAACATTGGAGGATTCCAATTTAGAAACTCTCAGATAAGATCCAAAATTTTAGAAGAACATGTCCTTTCTATACCATTAAGAGTCTGGGTTAATTCAGATTGTGAGAATACATATCTAGATCACTATAAGAACACCATCAGACATTCCCTTCTTATCTTTTCAATTACTTTCTAGAGGTCAGATTTAAAAACACAACCAAAATAGATAATTTAGTCAATATATCCCTACAAACAATACAATGGATATAAAATTTAATGTAAAATAAATAAATATAACAAAACAACCTTTTATGAATTCATTTCAAGAATTAAAAATAATGTATATTTATTTCACATTGAAACACCCCACTGGTTCTTCAAAATCATTTTTAATGATCCATTCTAAATCAATAAAACATTTCATGGACAAAAAAATAAGAAACAAACTTATTGAAAACCAATTTATGCTTTTAACTAAAAATATTTCATTCAATCAAACCATTTATGATAAAGGATAAAACATTTCACAAGTGCAACTCAAAACACCCAGAACATGGTTTCAAAACATTCCCTACACCATGGCATAAAATATCACTTCAAATTTTCATCAAATAAATTTTAAAACCCATCAAAATTCACTTAAATATGAATAAATAAAACTCATCAATCATAATTGAGGTTAAAACAACAGAAAGAGTGAATAAATAAAAAATCAAAACTTTCTATACTATGCACGATCTATGTGCATGATTTGTTAGATAGTGCACAAACCATGAGAGTTCCATTATATGGTGCCTGCAATGGTTATTCCATACCTATTCATCGTTTTATAGACCATTTTATTTTACCATGATGCTTATATATTTCTTTTTGTTTTAATCCAAAATAGTGAATTTCTAGATACATCTCCAAGGGCTTTCTTAAAACTGAAAGTATCAACAAACAAAATTGATATCTCATGAATTAAAATCTATAAAACCAAAATTAAAAACAAAAATACCAAAAATACATGAAAACTCAAGGATTAACATGATGAATAGCTAACCATATAGTCATCCACACCTACCACTTGAGATTTGATATCCCTCAAAACTGCCTATCATTAATCCCCAAATACAAATAGGGCTCTAATACCATTTTATAAGGAACCAACCATCCTAGGGCTTCCTATCTTGACACTCGAACCACTTTACCCTAAGTAATGATGTGCGTTACCAATCACCACAGGATGGAAACTAGTGAAGGGGTATCACAAGTGACCATGTGAGGATGATTTAACCCCCAATGAAACTAGGATTAACAATAAGTTCCAATAAATAAACCGATATGAGGTTTCCTTTCAATTGATCATCATTCCCAAAAATAAGTAGATACTAAAAAACAATGACAACATTCAAACTTGAAATAAAAATATTGAAAACCCAAATGATTTCACCAAAACATTTTCTATATGAGTGAAACCATTTTATACTATTGAAATCTCTTACACACTATAATAAATAATTAAATTAAAAAAAGTGTCTAGGGAGACCAACACATAACATGACCCAAACTATTCGAATTAAATCATAAAAAATTCATAATGTGGATCACAAGTCTACACTAACACACAAAATCACCCATTTCTAAAAGGGGGAGTGGTGGTAATCCAACCCACATGCCAAATCTTGGGATACATCCAAAATACATGAATAATACTTATCCACTAATATGAGTATGTAGGGTGTGATCCAAATCCTATTTGGTTGTCACGAAGATTACATTTTGTTTCTTTTATAAAATAAACCAAGAATTATTATTTTTATAATAAATATAAGCATGTTATTTTTCAATTAATTTGATAATCATGGAAATCAAAAAATATATAAATATTCTATTAATTGAGAATAACTTACCTTTGAAAATATAAATTTATTCTTCCCTTTCCATTTTAGTAATTTCCTTTGAAAACAAGTCACCCACATGGTTTTAAATCAACTTCAGTGACATCACAATATAAATGATAACATTAAAATCAAACACCATTTTTTCATTTAAAATCATTATACACACAACACAAATATGAGAAAAGTTAAAAGGGAACCCATAAGATAACATCAATCCATAGAAATATCATAAAATAATAACCGTATAAAAATGGAGAAAAAATAATCTATATTAAGGATAAACCACTGGAAAGAATAATACATAAAAATAACCCCATCCATATAATAGGAAACACACATATCAATAAAAATAGGCCTAACATATGATATATATCATGAGGAAACACTATAAAGAATAATGGGACAATACATGACCTAAACATGTGGAACCAATAGTCAACAAGTTAGTAGTTATTGAAGTCATCACTCAAATCACTCTCAAAAAGTCCCATAGATGGCATATTACATATCTAATTCAAAAAATTAAACTAAGGTAAAATCTCTAGTATGTAACCCTCAACTAGTGAAGAAACTATCCTTCGATCTCCAAATTTATAACCTAGGGTTCCTCATGGAATATAAAATGGTTATGGGATACTATTAATTTAATATCAATAACATGATTACAACATAGACTAAAGGAATTATAATCACAATAATTATATACATCCCACCTGTAAAACGAACCATTTAATAAAGACCCACCTTACAAAATTGATAACATGAATCACAATTTATTAAACCATTAACAAATGTGAAAAAAGTATAAACAATATGCGAAAATGGGGCTCACTATGGGTATAACCATTAACCCCTTAAATATCATTATTGTGTGGTTCCAAATAGGCCTTTTATTTTAAGCTAAGAATCAGACCTTTGGAAACCAATTTTTAAAACCCTTTGGAAACCAAATATCATTCTAAGTAAAATCAAAACCAATACTAAGGTAAAATCACAAGTAATCAAAAAAGCCACTAAATTATTCTATATGTTAAAAATACCCCATTTTTCTTTAAAATAAGGAAACCACTTTAAAATGGGAAAACATAACACTTAAGAAATAAAATTGGATGAAAACATCGTGAATAATAATTTTTATTAAAGAAAACAATTTTTTTCATTTTATAAAATTTATAAAATATATAAAATACCACTTCATATCAAAGTAAAATTTAATAATAAAAAATAAAACATTTTTCCAATGAAAAAACCCAAAAACTCATGGATAACATTTAAAAACAAGAATTTATATGTCATACAACATATTATAATAGTTTAAAATCACATTTAAAACCTCAATGATTTACATAACATTTTAATAAAATGAAATGAAATAGAAACACCTACATGAAATGGGATAACCATGTCACCTATGGGGAATGCAACTAAATTAGGTCTTAATTGATAGCTCACAACCCTTTGGAATGAAAACATGAAAGACCTGGACAACAATAGAAATTAAAATTGAAAAAAGTTTTAATAGGGTTAGAGAATTTGGAAGTCATAGGAAGAAAGTAGGAAAATAAGGAGGGAGAATTCCTAAACATTCAATATATGGATGAAACCATAATTTAATCACCTTAAATCAACCATTGAAGGGATTGTAATGAGAAGAGATGATATTGGGAGGATCTTAGGTAATGGGGTTCAAAACTTGGGTACCAAAGTAGGTTCTCACAAATAAAAACAAGGTGAAATGAAAAAATACCCAAAACCAAGTAGATCACACAATTTACCAAAACATGTAGTAACTATGTGATCTATGTTGTCCAAAACTACATATGGAGAATTATTTCTATTAAAAAAATTATAAATTCATGTTCCTTACCATTAATATCTATAAAATCTTCAAAAATTCTATAATTCCACCATATTACACCCTGAACCTGAAGGATAAATGAACCATATAAGTATAAATAAAAAATGACATTTCAGGGTGTCATAGTAACGAACTCTTGGCCTAAAAATAATCATTATATAAACACCTAATAGTGTGACCCTTCAAGACAAAGTATCATAAAAAAATATATAATCCCTTTTTCATAGATGTAATAGATTTGTGAACTTTAGAGAACTATAAGTTTTACTCAAGATTTTAAGGGGTTTGTGGAGATCACCATCAAACATAATAATATATCATATGATCATATCCCCCAAAATTGTTATCATATAAATTACATATATACCAATATAATCCAATTTCTCCTGACATTGAGTGACCAATAAACATAGAACCATGTCAATCTAGTATAATCTATCTCACACTCTCTTTATTTTTCAATAAAGACAAACCATGTTAGTGAATACGATACATGTCATTTATATAATAGATGAGGACATCCCAAGTCCCTCATCCAAGTATTTGAAAAAAAATATTTTTGAATCAAATATGAATGACAATCAATTTTCTTAATCTAATTTATTCAAATGACATAATAATTTTCTCATCATACAGTTGGACAAATCCTATATTGGTTCAGCTCCAACCGTTGACATGATCAACAATATACCCAACCACTCCATATTTATCTAAGTCACAATTGATTTCATAAAAAAAAATATCATTGTATAAAATAACAAATTATATGTATATTGTTAAACTTATATAAAAATGATTGTAAATATGAATACATCTTCTGTATATTAATGATTGTATACATTCCATGAGATATACTTGGTAGGTCTGTGAATTTAATTAGACTCCATTTATTATCTCATGAGTATAATACACATAATAATATTAATATATCATCATAACACAAAATTATTCATGATGATAATCAAATTAGGGAAAAATCTAAGTAGTATGTTAAGGGGGTGTTATAATTTCATTGTTCACATAATGTAAAATATAAAAATCGTGAGTAACCTGTAAATGGTGGTTGTATTTTATTACCAAAATATTGATAAATCATGAATACATTATATAAATCTCATGTGTATCTAATACCAAAATATTCCACATGAACCTCATGTTTCTTATTTGTTAATGGTTTAATTAGTGGATCCACTACATTATCATTTGTATCCACCCTACTGATCCTAAAATTCCCCCTCTTACTGATACCACATATAAGGTGGTATTTTGTGAATATTGTATTTTTCCTTTGGTGTGATCAGTCTTATTTTTCATGAGTTATGGATATGTTAGTGTAATATTAATTCTTTATCACTGCATCAATTCTAGAAGACACCACTAGTTCAAAAATGATCATTGTTATCCGAACTACTTCCTTCAAAAAATATTATTTAGAGATGCACTTTTCCTCTTTTGTCAAATCCCCCATAGTGGTCTATTTGAAAATCTTCCAACTAATTTCTCAATTATTCAAGATAAAAATCAACCTATATTGATATTTAATATCATCTCTATTTTATTATAAACTTTTACCCGTGAAACCTAATACCCAAAGATTACCATCCACTATAAAGACCAAAATCATATCCTTACTTATTCCCAAGTACTTAAAAATTTAATTAAAAATAATATAATTACTATCAATAGGATTGGATAATTATATATTTTTAATTTAAAGAGTATCAATTACATTAGTTTGAGTACACAACATGACATACATGATAGAGCCTATGAAAGATTCATAAGTAATTATATCCATCATTATTAACTCATTAGAGGGATACTGAACAATCTTGAGATATGTGTCGTGTAATAATTATAAAGACACCATTTTTGAGATCTCCATGAAAAAACATTTTATCACTCAACCAATATTTATATCAAGAATTATTTTAAGTATCCTTTTACATATATCTATGAAGATATTTATACCCAATATGTTGGGAGCTTCACCAATTTCATTTAATTTCAAGGTATAACATATTTTAGTTTTATAAAAGATTTAATATATCTTTACCAGCTTTATAGACATTTTAAATGTGGTAGGAACCATGTTTTATAATTATTGTAGGGTAGGATTGAATCCAAATCTTAAGAAAAGATGAAAGCTTATTGGCTAGCTGGTGTCTTGGACATGTGCCTTGTATCCCTATATATCCCACTAACTATTCAATGATAAGGAATGTATCTCTAGGATCTTTATGAAGGTACCATCTTGTTGGGTGGAAAAACATTGTACCTCTAGTAGTTCCACTACCCCTAGTGGGATCCCTACGGAAATTTTTATTGGGGTGGTCCTATAATTTACCCCAGGATCCCCTATTTGATATTCCCTCTATAAAGGTTCAACCCTTATTTATATAGAATGGACCTAAGATATCTCATTTGAGGGAATTGTCTACCTCCTTCCCCTATATTCATCTTTTAAGATTCGATTGATATGTTTACTCCCAAATGATATGTTTTACCTATTCTAGCCTGAATCTTCCCCTTATCTTGATATGAATCATAAATATAAGCTATTTTGGAAAGATCAATGGTTACCATAATTATATAATGGATAATTGATGGTTCATTTTTTATAAAAATTGTATCTAGATAATTTATATCCTTCCCTTGGTGTTAGATTTCATTTTACAAGTTGATCCATCTCTTATCCATGTTTCCCCTTGTTATATCTTGATTCAAGAATCCTGGTTTTGATGAATTGGTATTTTTTATAGGGGTCATTGGTTTAAAGACATGGTTCAGGGATGGATCTTTTAAATTGGCATCAATACAGCTGAGGTAGTAAGTCCTAACCACATATGAACTTTGTATAAAGTTGATTGGAAGGGTTGGAATACATGTTCATGTATTTGTAACCATGCAATCATTTGCATGATATGGTATGCTTGTGTTTTTCATATTGTGTGAATGTGTGTCGTGTGATACCTATGAGTTTTATGATGTGATTTGGTTCTACTATGCTATTCACTATTATCTGTGAATACTTGGCCTACGTAGGTTTGTATCTAGTATTATGGTGGCTATTGGATCTTTATTTAATAGTTATCCCCTAGAGGGGGAGTGTCTCTGGGTGGGACATGGTTTCAATGAAAATAATGAGACTTGAAGATAAGGCATGGGGATGATGACCTTATGGCCTAATTTAAGAGAGAGGATAAGGTATAAGGAACTTGTGGTAGGAATGGGGACAAATGATGGGGTACCATGGCCTTATGGCCTAACTTGGGACATAGTATGGGGTACAAGAACCTTGTAGCCTAACCCATTTAATAATTGAGAATGATAAACTTATGTTTTGACTCAAGATTGTGAAAGGGGTGAGAGGGGCATGTGGCCTAATCCTAGGAACCTTGATCCGAGACCTATTTTAGCCTTGGGTATTAATCCAATATTTTATGATATTTGAGACTTTTTTTTCTAAAATAGAGTCAAATCAGGTATATATGGGGATCATGGTAGCATGGTTAGTGAATTATCGATTAAAATATGATTACCTTGTAGTTTTTGAATTTATGTTCCATCTTATATACATATGAACATTATGTTAAGGATTTATTGGTGGTTTCCAACTTGGTTTATACTCACACTCAATAGAGGATCTCGATGGATTTTTATATTTCAAGGTCAAGGATCTAGCTAAGGGAAAGGGCCCTATGTCAGGTAGCTGAGTAGGTGGATTTTAGAGGATTGAGGTGATTCTGAAAAAACTCTGTCTTATTACTGCACTATTTTAGATCATTTTCCTTGATTATCAAACACATGTTTACCTACCACATTGGATGTATTTTAGTTTATACTGTATGACTTGAATACTATTTTATACCATAATGGTATTCTTTTAGTTTCCAATTTATTGTTCTTTGAGGTTTATTTACAGTTTATTGTGATTCCGGTGTATGGATATTGTTACCAATGGTATATTATCCCGACCACATTCTTCATACCCTAACAACTAATCAGTGGCCTCTTTTATATGGGGAGGAATACATAAAGTCATTCAATATTCTAGCCTAGATTGGGTAATTGGGATTTGGGTGTTACAAAGTTATATCTGAGGGGGTTTTTTCTTTTCTTCCTGACTATATTTAGGTAATAGTATAAGAGAGACAGGATGATCAAAACATGGGAAAGGAAATTATTCCATTGTTTAGCCAGAACTATGAAGTGGACATTTGAGTTACCAAGGAAGTAATATCACTTTTACTAGTTGTATTATTGTAGCTTATTTCATATACTAATTAAAATTTTATTGTTATAGTTTATGGGATTTGGGTGCAATCACAAATTATGAGTAGCCTCGTAGGCCCAGATGTCATACCTACGATTTATTGTCATACATAATAACTAAATTAATTAAATATAATTGGTAACATATGATACATTATTCTATGATATATCTATTTTTATATTTTAATATTTTTAATTTATTGTGTTATATTATCTTATATGCATATGAATATGACTAACATGAATGTACTAGAGACATGGATTGGTCCCTAGGTAGTGTTCAGGGTTATATTCTTTGTAGATGTGGTTAGACTCTTAAGATGAGTCTCCATATAGAGATATTTTGTATGTGACAGTGATTGATTGACTAGTGTAGTACATTAACCTATTGAATTCATTATGAATTTTAGAAAATTCCAACTTGAAGTCTCATTATGTGACTGCCTAGGGAAGTGGTTTAGGATGCTTCTGGAAGGGAGGTTTCTCCTATAAAGTCTCTATTTATACAAGAGGGTATATATAAACATGATCCAATGTCTACTCTAGTTGTTTAATAAGTAGAACCTCTTTAGCATAGAGTGTATTGGATAGATCCTATTCAAGGTGGAGGAGCTCATAAGAATATGGTTGATTAAGCTCATGATTTCTATATTTATTATCCCCTATCATTATAGTGAATTAAAGGACCCCAAGATTATTTGAATTGGAGTGATATCATCGATGAAATAATTAATCTAGCGGAGTCTATGGAGTATTGACAGGTTAAGTGAGATGATTTTATGCATTAAAGAACCATGGGGAGATAGTGGGGTATTATGAATGAGGTGGGGAGATGTGAGGGTATGACTTGAGTCACCCTCATGAATCACCTATTTGAATATTTTTCCCAGATACACTAAAGTCCAATCGAGCTCTAGAGTTAATGGATCTTCAAAAGGGGATGATGTCTTTATCTTATTATTCTAATCATTTCACATTGCTTCATATTGCTCATATTTTGTATAGGAATATGGTGCAAAAGGATCATAATTTCAATAGTTTTCTTCAAATAGAGGTGAGGGAACTAGATAGAAGCATCAACCTAGAGACATATTCCGATGTTCTATATGGAGACTTGATAATTGAGATTGTTCAAAAAGAAAACATAGTAATAATTCTTCTTTTATCCCTTGGTGCACTGATTAATGGGACACATAGGGATATAGTGAGTGTTTTTTTGCTAGTAGGAAGAGGATGGGTGAGGAGATGTGACCGTGTGGCGGTAAGAATTTAAAGAAAATATGATTTTATTTATATCCTTATAAGAAAGGAGTCATATCCCTTTGTATAAATTGTAGAGGGATCAACCACTAACTAAAGTTTATCCCTGAATCACAAAACAAGTTTCATCGAGGTGGAATGATGGGGAATATCCAACATTTATATTTAAGGGTGATGCACATAGGTTTCTACAAGGTTTTCTGGAAGAAATGGGATATGATTCATGGAGCTAATCAATAATCTTAGTAATAGGTCTAGATTAATGAGGGGTTTGTCACTCAACCGAACCATGGGGTGTTAGGGATAAAGTAATGGGACTGATGAAAAAATAGTGTATACCATGACCATGTTACAAATGATGGGGAAGAAGAATCATCTATAGTTAGGGATACGGTTCTGATTATCTCTATACTTACTACTATTTTTTTGACATAGGACCTTAATATTTATTTTTATCTACTCATGTCATTTAATGGTTAAATTCTTTGATTAAGGAATATTTTTAATTTATTTATATTGATACAACCTTGAGAAAGATGGTATAACATATTAATATATTTATAGAGTTTATTATTATAGTTTTTCTTGTAAGCACTCATGTTATTTTATGATCATAGTGATGAGTAGTTTCAATGTGTTTTTTGGCATCGATTGATTGACTAGTAATTAGGTGCAAATTGAATAATTCAACAGATGAATATCCTTTACTATGTTGAGGGGAGGATATTTTTTACCATTTAATGGAGTGTTGGAGGAGAAAAAAATGGGATGATATTTGAGTTAGATTGGAGGTTATATGTCATAGGTTGTAGGAATGGTTCTTAAATCAGACCAGGTAGTAGCTTCCTTATCTTTTCCTCTAGTGGTTGACCGTTATAAAGATGTCCCCACAAAAATTTTATCAGGAATTATTTCTGATATAGGAATTGAACTCAATATCAAACTAATTCTAGGAGAACAACCAATATAAATCCATTTATATGTTATATAATCAAATGAGTTATATAAAATTAAGTGGATGCTTCAGGGTTTAAAGGAGAATGGATTTAACAGATTAATCAGTTCTCCATGGGGTGATCTAGTTTTGTTCTCATTGAAGGAGGATAAAATATTCTAGATATTAAAGAATTATTTTAAGATAAATCCAGTCATAGTAAAGAAAATTTATCCGTCTCCAAGCATTGAAAATTTATATTATTAGTTTAGGGAAGCCTGGTGGTTATCCAAGATTGAATTTCATTCTGGCTACCATCAGCTTAGGGTAATAAAAGTGGACATAAATAATATATAATTTAAAATAAGATATTGTTTGTATGAGTATCTCATGATTCCCTTTGGGTTATGAAATTATCACTTAGTGTTCATGGATATCATGAATAGGATTTTCTATCCATAGATATAATCTTTTTCATTGTAATCATTGATGATATCTAGATACACTCACAATACTCAGAGAAGCATTATAGGAACCTTTAGATCTTGTTGAGTATATATTGAGTGAATTGGCCTTATTAACAGTTTTTAAAGTGTTTAATTTGGATAAAAGAGGTGAACTTACTTAGGAATGTGGTTTCTGAGGTGAAAATCTATGTTTATCTAGACAAGGTAGAGGCCATGATTCTTGGGCCTTCCATAGAAACATGTTAAATATTAAGAGTTTCCTAGGATTTTTTAAGTGATGGATATGGTTCATTAAGTATTTATAATTTTTTTAAAAACATATGGCAATGATTACCAAGAAGGGGGTTATTTTTGAGTCAAAATATCATTTTGAAGATGCCTCCCTAGTGATAAGGGGGAGATTCAAATCAACCCCAATTTAGATTTTACATGATTTGTGGACTGGGGATGTGGTTTATAGAAATTAATCAAGTGTTGAAGTTTGAGATATAATAATGTAGAAAGATTAGGTAGTTGATTATGTAACTCAAAAGTTATTAAATCACAAGTATAATGATCCTCCAAATGACATGGAGTTAGAGTCTATGGTCAAGTCCCTAAAGTTTTGGCACTATTATCTCTCTAGTGAGAGGGTTTTCATCTACATGAACCACAAGAGATTACAATATAAATTATTTTATCATGACTTAAATCTCTAGTATAGGTTTTGGTTGAGTATCTATATAATTTTGACTTTGAGATGGATTATTCTTATAGAAAGGGTTATTATTTTGTAGTACCTTTTAGTTGGAAGACATAAGAGCCTAGAGGGATACCTTTAGGGGATGAATAAAGATTAATTATATTGATGAATGAATGGTTATTGGGTTCATATAAGTATTAAGAGGTGATATCATGTTACATATTAGTTGTCTACCTTGGGGTAATGGACAAAAACTAGCTAGGGGATAGAATCTAAATACATAACGATGTGAGCATAGGTGGAGGAGAACGACCCATTTCCAAGATATTATTTATATGGAGATAACATTATATAAATTCATGGAATAGTTATAGTTCCTTTATTATTATGAGAAGAGCTGATGAGAGACTCTCTTGATTCACAAAAGGTGGTGTACCCTCGATCAATGAAGATTTACCATGATATCTGACAAGAGCTCTCGTGGTAAGGTATGGAGGGGGAAATAATTGGTTTTTTCTTTCATTTTCCTATCTATCAGATGGTTATGACCAATCATTAGTGATTATTTGGTTTAGTTTGTTCTCTTAAAATCCCATATGGAAGTGAGATGAGGTGTTGTTGGACTTTTTATGGGGTTACCCAGGACTTTGAGTGTAACACCCCATGTAAATAAATAATATGACATTTTCATATTTATCAATATTTGTGAATAAAATATTAATATGACTTTAAAGGGGATTCTATGCTCGATGGCGTACCCAACACGCAACAACGAGTTTCTTGGGAATCTTATGTTGCACTCTAATAATAAAATAATATTATTTTAAATGCTAGTTAACATGTAGTCGTTGTATTGGAGAGAATGGATAGAAATAACTAAAATATGATTATATATGTTTTTAAATGTTTTTACATTTATCCAATAAAATATAAAGGCTTAAAATACGGAAAGAATTCAATTTTAGGCGTATATGCCCTAGTTTTCACTAAAGGTTCACTTATCGCCTTTTGATGGAGAACCGTCATTAAATATAGTTTTGTTAACTCTTATACATTTTATTGGACCAAATAAAACTCTTCTTAAGAATTGGGACATCAAAATTTACTTTGTGTAAATTTTTCGCATCTTTCCGATAAAGTTCTTTTTTTTAATGAATAGGGTAAAATGTTGTATTTTAATTCAAAACCTCTTTTTAATCTAATTTAATTATATGATTAGATTATCTTTTGAATTGGTTTTAAAGTGAAATTAGAATATATTTTTACCATTAAATACAATAGTGGTCGTTGGAATTAATTTCACTTTGAAATCAGACTTAAACTATTGTCAATCTTTTGATACTTATTGTTTCATAAAAACACGCTATTTGCTCTGATAGTGGGAATTAATTATTAAATTAATTAATGTGACTTATATGTTTTGAATTTTGTAAAATAGACTTCATTTTTGAATTCGGAATATCAAATATAGCTCAGGGTGAATTTTTGGGATTTTTCTGAAAAACTTCAATTTTTGATGAATAGTGAAACCACTAAGTGGTACTTATAAAAACTGATTTTTCCGTTTAAATGAAATTTTTCCATATTTGTGTTTTTAATTTCAAAAATCCAACATATATGGTTGTCATTAAGATGTAAAATGTGGTTCAATGGGATAAAAATAATTTTTTGGTGAATAATAACTTATTAAGTTTTTAATCGCGATTAGAGGTAATTAGTGTAGTTTATGGTAAGAATAATGTTTTAATAAAATGAAATGACCTAGAAACATGTCCTACCCTCATTTTATGTGTCCTGTACGACCAATACAATCCATGGGTCAACTTGGGGACCCCATGGAGCCACTTCGGTTGGAAAATGACATAAATATCTTTTTATTTATTGTTAAAGTAAAAATGACACAAACATGAGATGTTTTACTAAAACAATTTTTACATGGGGTTATAAAAGTCATATTTTTAACTATAAATAGTCATTGGAAAGATAAAAATATTTCCTACATCATAGTATTTTTTTTATAATTTTAATACATTAAATAAATTAAATTATTTATTACATCATGATGATGCAGCGATGACCTCATTATTTAACGATTTAAATAAAATGGAAAGATAATGTAATGTCTAAGACCTAAACATGTCCAAAACCTATTTTATGAGTGTAGTTAGAACCCTTATCACATTATACTCGAAATAAATCAATGTGGGACCTTTAAAATCCGAAACTCTTTTGAACATAAAGTAACATTTTGTAACTTTACAAGAGTGCCCCTCCTCTCCTCTTATAAAATGCCCCCACCTCTACCTCCTTACCCACACTCCAAAAGCCTTTGGCTCGGCCAAACCCTGCCCATTTTGTCTCTAAACTTCCATATCTTACTCCTTAAATCCCCACTTTGGGCATAAGTCTTCCCAAGTAAGCCTTTGAGCTCAAACCAAAGGGAGTTACCCGATTTTAAGGTAATGTCTTCGCTTGTGTCCTTTGGTTTTATTTTGCTTCTCCAACCCCCTAAAATCTTTTTATTCATTTATTTTGTAACCAATACAGTATCTTAAATATACTAGGATGTTGTTATAAGAATTATTCGAGCTAAACTTACACACAACTACATCTAATGGTTAAAGAACATACTGTTTCTGTGGATGGAAAATTTCTGCCTCCCGAAACGATGATTGTTCAATATTATTCTAACACCTTAAAAGGTGGCCATTAAGATGACACTATATTTATATATGATATCTAATATGTTTATGTTTTACTTAAGCTTCTTTATTTTTCATTTATGGCGTACCATTATGGTTTCCATTATGGGTAAACGCGATATCTTCATTTAAGGAAGTGCGGACTACCGCCCCCTCAAAGTGATTTGATTCGTTAATACCATATATGGTACGTATAAAGGATATATTTAATGATATTATATATGATACCATACTGGAATTAAAATACTATTATGTATCATTATGTTTTAATTCCATTAAATATGAAATAGAAATGGAAGTAGCGTTCATGCGTACGTACGGCTTACCGTCTCCATGAACGGTACATTTCATTTCTTATCTCAAAATGTTATGTAATATTATAAGTACATATATATAATGGATATATATGTAATATATTAAATCTAAATTATTGATATCATTCTTGAATTATAACATATATATATCTCTCTCATTTTGTTTTAATTCCATTAATATGACAAAAAAATGAAAGTAGCGTTCATGCGTACGTACGGCCTACCGTCTCCATGAACGGTGCTTTTCGTTTTTTATCTCCAAATGATATGGAATAGTATAAAATGAATATTTACTGGATATATATGATATTTTAATCATTAATACTATTCTGTAAATTATTTACTTAAAACTACATGGGCAATCTTTTTTCAAACAAGTTCATTTTTGACTCATGTACCAAACATCAGCAAAAACGTCTGATATGAACTAACATTATTAAACAATTATTATAACATTATAATATATTATATTAACTGAATAATAATATATAAAGGAGGTACTTAGGCAATTATTAATTGACCAATGTTTATTATTCAGGAATATAAAGAAACGAACAAGA
Source organism: Viscum album (assembly GCA_963277665.1). NCBI lineage: Eukaryota > Viridiplantae > Streptophyta > Magnoliopsida > Santalales > Viscaceae > Viscum > Viscum album. The sequence continues at coordinate 1,901,524,867 of OY728145.1, forward strand.
CAAGTTGGACTTGAGGTAAGGGATCCTACTCCTCTCTTTCTTTTTAAGTACACTCTTTTATGTCATTCCTTTTAAGCTAATATTTCTTGTGATTGTGATGTTCTTTTAAATTACTCTTACTGTAATTTTTATTTACATATGATGAGAGACCCTATTCTCTCTCATCAATCCATTTTGGATGTTTTGAGTGGTGCCGTTAGGCTGCCAAATTTTCATAAGAGATCTAACCTCTCTCTTTCTTTTTAAGTATTCTCCTTTATGTCACTTATTTTAAGCTCCTATTTGTTATGTTGGGGGATTTTATTTTATATTACTTATTCTGTAAACTTTATGTTGATGTGATGACAGACCCTATTTCCTCTCATCAATCCATTTTGGAAGTTTTAAGTGGCGCCGTTAGGCTGCCGAGTTTTCATAAGGGATTTTTCATCTCACTTTTATTCCCGTGAGATTTATGCTACATTTGCCACAATTTCCTTTGAGTGGTGTATGTACTGACCATTATTTTACTAATTGTGTAATATTCTTTCATTTATGAGTATTTACATCAATGATGTATTATCCTTCTTTCACGGGGCATATGTTTCGAAAGATACCCATGTCGGTAAGGGAACCTTTCACCCTCCTCTTTTTAAAAAACTTATTTTGTTATGTCTTTTAATTCACATAATATTATTTTGGGATATGTTCTTCTATATCCTTATTGATGTGAATTTTATGTCCAAGTGATGAGATACCCTTTTTATCTCTCATCAACTCTTTTTCTGAATTTTGAAGTGACGCCGTTAGGCTGTCTAATTATTGCAAGGGAACTTCTTAACCCAATTTCGATTCTTTGGGATAAACTTGTACACCTTGAATATGTCGTTCTATGATTATGTTTGAATATCCTCTGATTTTTTTACACTTAATACCCACTTATATTTTGTGTATTCTTTTGTCACACATAGTTATGTAAATGATTTATCCTTAATCCAAGGATGTCATCTTTGTATGGGACTTCATCTCAATCTCCTTTCATTGAGGCATATTTTGTTTTATACACAACCTTCTTTTATACGGTGTATAAACCCCTTTGACTTTTACGTTTATCCAAAAGGAATCTTTTTTATACTAAGCGTTTTACTAAACAACAAAAGGGAATGTTTTTTTTCGTACGTATGCGGCGACAACGACTTCTCCTCTGTCGTGACCGTTATTTGAGTTTCGGCTTCCTCTACAAGCCATACCTTCTTTTTAAAAGAAAAATAAATACCCTGTTTTAATTTTCTTTTATTTTGGTATTGAAAATGGTTTTCATAATGTTTTTATTTCAATGTGTTGTATTGATATCTTGTGATTGAAATGTGTAAATGTTATGTTTCCCTTATGCATGTTTTATGTGATACGATTATGTTGAGGTTCTTGGGCATTATTATGAAGACGGGTGGTTCTGTGATAAACTAAGGGCGGGTGAGCCCGATATATCTCTCCAATGCATTGGGTAACGCGAAGGAGTGAAACATTAAGGTTTCTCCGAAGATATTTAGGGAATATACTGTGATGGGTATTCCAAATGTAACCAAGAGGGTTACTCCCTATGTAAGAATGTTATGAATGCCTCAAGCTACTTTTATGTCTTATGATTTCTATGATTTATTCATGATTTTATGAGGTATGTTAAAGTTCTTATGTTTTAAGGGTAAATTATGATTTCATTCTTATGTATATATGTACCCATGTTTCCTTTCCATATTTTTATATCCCTTACTGAGCTTTTTATGCTCATCCCAAGTTTTTTTTTGAAATTTTTTTCACAGGTTAAGGGAAAGGTACATGATATGATGATAGTGTCAAGGAAGTGTCAAGAAAGAATCCATGTTTTATTTTAAATATGTTTCCATTGATGGGAAAGAAGAATACTATCTTTATGTAACCACTTTGTTTATATGTGGAATGTAATGCAAGTTTTATGATCTAATTCTCTAAAACTCCAAACCCGAAAATATCCTCAATGTGTAATCTCGTAATAACTCAAGATTAAGTAAGGTTTAAGGATTGGGCCTTATATTTGGTATCAAAGGTCGGTTTATATAACTTTAGAGGTTAGGGTATTCTCCAAGCATAAGTGACAGTACCATAATGGATAGGATTTTAGAAAGAGTCCTTGTTTTAGATAAAGTGAATGAGTAAGTATATCTTAGTGGTTATCTCCCTCATTAGTAAATGATGGTTTTGTTGATATACTCACACTGAAATTCCTATTTTTAGTGAATGGATGGATCTAGCAGGCACCAAAGTGACAATAGGTTTGAAGGAAACTGTTGTGGTTCTCTGATTAAGAGACTAGATAAAATGGGGGATTCAATGAGGAAACTCGTGGTTGTTCTAAACCAACTATCAAGGAGCCATGATCAACCACTTGAACCTTGGTATGATCTTTAATGCATCATGTATGAGATGACCAATCGATGTGGAAGTTCAGGTAATAATTATAAAGGTAACCAATAGAGTTTATATGATCCTTACTTTTGAGGTAATTATGGGTTACTATATGTTATGATGGAAGTGAAAGGCATGATATAAAATTGAGGTTAAATTATGTTATGGTTATTTTTGATGATTTTATATCTTTTTGGGGAATGATTTTATAATTATATAGTTTTGGAAAAAGGACAACACGCAGACCGTGTGACTACCCGTCGCGTCGGACAAAGCTGCGGGAATCGAACCCACAACCAAAGTGCGACTGGTATTTGTCACCTACCACTGGACTACGTGAAGTCCCTAGTTAGTTTGACTAATTCTTTTTAGTTAGATGATTTTATGAATTAATATTAAGTTGATTTTTGGTTATTTATGAAAGTGATTAACCTACCATGGAGGATATGTGATTAGGTTAAGTACTTTTCAATACGAGACTTTAAGAGCAACTGATGTTGTTTGGAGATAAATGTTACGATTTAACTTGGAAGACTCTGTGACTAAATCCTTCAAATATTTGGGTTTCAATCTTAGATTGGTTTACTTTGAATAATTTTTTGGACAAATTGTTTATCGGATGGTCCTCGTTGAACTTTGGGTTTTGTTGGACAAATTTTGGAGATTAAGCATAGATTTTCTTTTTAAAGGGTTATCCTTTTCTGGATTATCTGACCTTGTACTAACCTTTTTGGTTTTGGTTTTGGTTAAAGCCTAAAGACATGGGAAGTATATAGTTCTTTTTGGTGGATTAGGTGATTCTCTAGAAGTTGATTATAGTACTCTTAATGCGAACAAGTCTCCCTAAATACTCGTCTTTTGGAAAAAATATGAGTTTGATTAAGGAATCTAGTAAAAGTTGAAAGTCAACATGATAAGTGATTATGTTTCCTTATGAATAAATTCCTCAATAAAAGTAACTTAAAACAAAAATGTTTTCTATTAACTTTTCCTACTGGGGAATCGAATACCGTTTAACCCATCACAAGTTTGTGATTTTCTTATGGTTAACTTTCTCCTAGACATGTTTACTATCACTCTCCCTCAAGAACATGACCCTTTGCTTTTTGTTCCATGTCCATGTTTTTCTACATGGAATCCTATTATGGGTTAACTAGGGTGACCTCTGTACTTATCTTCCTTTATTTTAAAGTGATTGTTTTACCGACTCTTGTTCCGATGTGGGACTTTCAAGGATGTTTCCAAGCTCAATTTTAAAAATTGCGAGGACGCAATTCCCAAAAGGGGGGAAGGATGTAACACCCCAGGTAAATAAAGAATATGACATTTTCATATTTATCCATATTTGTGAATAAAATATTAATATTAATTTAAAGAGGACGCTATGCTCGATGGCGTACCCAACACGCAACAACGAGTTTCTTGGGAATCTTACGTTGCACTCTAATAATAAAATAATATTATTTTAAATGGTAGTTAACATGTAGCCATTGTATTGGCGAGAATGGATAGAAATAACTAAAATATTATTATATATGTTTTTAAATGTTTTTACATTTATCCAATAAAAGATAAAGGCTTAAAATACAGAAAGAATTCAATTTTAGGCGTATATGCCCTAGTTTTCACTAAAGTTTCACTTATCACCTTTTGATGGTGAACCATCATTAAATATAGTTTTGTTAACTCTTATACATTTTATTGGACCAAATAAAACTCTTCTTAAGAATTGGGACATCAAAATTTACTTTGTGTAAATTTTTGGTATCTTTCCGATAAAGTTCTTTTTTTTAATGAATAGTGTAAAATGTTGTATTTTAATTCAAAACCTCTTTTTAATCTAATTTATTTATATGATTAGATTATCTTTTGAATTGGTTTTAAAGTGAAATTATAATATATTTTTACCATTAAATCCAATAGTGGTCGTTGGAATTAATTTCACTTTGAAATCATACTTAAACTAGTGTCAATCTTTTGATACTTATTGTTTCATAAAAACACGCTATTTGCTCTGACAGCGGGAATTAATTATTAAATTAATTAATGTGACTTATATGTTTTGAATTTTGTAAAATAGACTTCATTTTTGAATTCAGAATATCAAATATAGCTCAGGGTGAATTTTTGGGATTTTTCTGAAAAACTTCAATTTTTGATGAATAGTGAAACCACTAAGTGGTACTTATAAAAACTAATTTTTCCATTTAAATGAAATTTTGCCATCTTTGTGTTTTGAATTTAAAAAATCCGACATACATGGTTGTCATTAAGAAGTAAAATGTGGTTCAATGGGATAAAAATAATTTTTTGGTGAATAGTAACTTATTAAGTTTTTAATCGCGATTAGAGGTAATTAGTGTAGGTTATGGTAAGAATAATGTTTTAATAAAATGAAATGACCTAGAAACATGTCCTACCCTCATTGGATGTGTCATGGACAACCAAGAAAATCCATGGGCCAACTTGGGGACCCCATGGAGCCACTTTGGTTGGGAAATGACATAAATATCTTTTTATTTATTGTTAAAGTAAAAATGACACAAACATGAGATATTTTACTAAAACAATTTTTACATGGGGTTATACAAGTCATATTTTTGACTATAAATAGTCATTGGAAAGATAAAAAGATTTCCTACATCATAGTATTTTTTTTATAATTTTTAGATATTAAATAAATTAAATTATTTATTACATCATGATGATGCAGCGATGACCTCATTATTTAACGATTTAAATAAAATGGAAAGATAATGTAATATCTAAGACCTAAACATGTCCAAAACCTATTGGATTAGTGGATTTAGAACCCTTATTACCTTATCCTAGAAATACATCAATGTGGGACCTTTAAAATCCGAAACACTTTTGAAAATAAAGTAACATTTTGTAACTTTACAAGAGTGCCCCTCCTCTCCTCTTATAAAAGGCCCCCACCTCTACCTCCTTACCCACACTCCAAAAGCCTTTGTCTCGGCCAACCCCTAACCAGTTTGTCTCTCCACTTCCCTATCTTACTCTTTGAAGCCTCAATTTGGGCATAAGTCTTCCCAAGGAATCCTTTGAGCTCAAACCAAAGGGAGTTACCCGATTTTAAGGTAACGTCTTCACTTGTGTCCTTTTGTATTATTTTGCTTCTCCAACCCCCTAAAATATTTTTATTAATTTATTTTGTAACAAATACAGTATCTTCAATATACTAGGATGTTGTTATAATAATTATTCGAGCTACACTTACACACACCTACATCTAATGGTTAAAGAACATATTGTTTCCGTGGATGGCAAATTTATGCCTCCCGAAACGATGATTGTTCAAAATTCTTCTAACACCTTCAAAGGTGGCCATTAAGATGACAGTATATTTATATATGATATCTAATATGTTTATTTTTTACTTAAGCTTCTTTATTTTTCCTTTATGGCATACCTTTATGGTTTCCATTATGGGTAAACGCGATATCTTCATTTAAGGAAGTGTGGACTACCGCCCCCTCAAAGTGATTTGATTCATTAATACCATATGTGGTACATATAAAGGATATATTTAATGATATTATATATGATACCATACTGTAATTAAAATACTATTATTTATCATTATGTTTTAATTCCATTAAATATGAAATAGAAATGGAAGTAGCGTTCATGCGTACGTACGGCTTACCGTCTCCATGAACGGTACATTTCATTTCTTATCTCAAAATGTTATGTAATATTATAAGTACATATATATAATGGATATATATGTAATATATTACATATAAATTATGGATATCATTCTGGAATTATAACATATATATATCTCTCTCATTTTGTTTTAATTCCATTAATATGACAAAAAAATGAAAGTAGCGTTCATGCATACGTACGGCCTACCGTCTCCATGAACGCTGCTTTTCGTTTTTTATCTCCAAATGATATGGAATTGTATAAAATGAATATTTACTGGATATATATGATATTTTAATCATTAATACTATTCTGGAAATTATTTACTTAAAACTACATGGGCCATCTTTTTTCAAACAAGTTCATTTTTGACTCATGTACCAAACATCAGCAAAAACGTCTGATATGAACTAACATTATTAAACTATTATTATAACAGTATAATATGTGATATGAACTGAATAATAATCTATAAAGTAGGTACTTTGGCAATTATTAATTGACCAAAGTTTATTATTCAGGAATATAAAGAAACGAACAAGACAAGTTAGACTTGAGGTAAGGGATCCTACTCCTCTCTTTCTTTTTAAGTACACTCTTTTATGTCATTCATTTTAAGCTCATATTTCTTGTGATTGGGATGTTATTTTATATAAATCTTACTATAATTTTTATGTAAATATGATGAGAGACCCTATTCTCTCTCATCAATCCATTTTGGATGTTTTGAGTGGCGTAGTTAGGCTGCCGAATTTTCGTAAGAGATCTAACCTCTCTCTTTCTTTTTAAGTACTCTCCTTTATGTCACTTCTTTTAAGCTCCTCTTTGTTATGTTGGGGGATTTTATTTTATATTACTCTTTCTGTAAACTTTATTTTGATGTGATGAGAGACCCTATTTCCTCTCATCAATCCATTTTGGAAGTTTTAAGTGGCGCCGTTAGGCTGCCGAGTTTTCGTAAGGGATTTTTCATCTCACTTTTATTCCCATGAGATTTATGCTACATTTTCCACAATTTCCTTTGAGTGGTGTATGTACTGACCATTATTTTACTCATTGTGTAATATTATTTCATTTATGTGTATTTATATCAATGATGTATTGTCCTTCTTTCACGGGGCGTATGTTTCGAAAGATACCCATGTCGGTAAGGGAACCTTTCACCCTCCTCTTTTTAAAAGACTTATTTTGTTATGTATTTTAATTCACATAATATTATTTTGGGATATTTTCTTCTATATCCTTATTGATGTGAATTTTATGTCCAAGTGATGATATACCCTTTTTATCTCTCATCAACTCTTTTTCTGAATTTTGAAGTGACGTCGTTAGGCTGTCTAATTATTGCAAGGGAACTTCTTAACCCAATTTCGATTCTTTGGGATAAACTTGTACACCTTGAATATGTCATTATATGATTATGTGTGAATGTCCTATGATTTTTTTACACTTAATACCCACTTATATTTCATGTATTCGTTTGTCATACATAGTTATGTAACTGATTTATCCTTAATCCAAGGATATCGTCTTTGTATGGGACTTTGTCTCAATCTCCTTTCATTGAGGCATATTTTGTTTTATACACAACCTTCTTTTATACGATGTATAAACCCCTTTGACTTTTACGTTTATCCAAAAGGAATATTTTTTATACGAAGTGTTTTACTAAACGACAAAAGGGAATGTTTTTGTCGTACGTATGCGGCGACAACAAATTCTCCGCCGCCATGACCGTTATTTGAGTTTCGGCTTCCTCTACAATCCATACCTTCTTTTTAAAAGAAAAATAAATACCATGTTTTAATTTTCTTTTATTTTGGTATTGAAAATGGTTTTCATAATGTTTTTATATCAATGTGTTGTATTTATATCTTGTGATTGAAAGGTGGAAATGTTATGTTTCCTTTATGCATGTTTTATGTGATACGATTATGTTGAGGTTCTTGGGCATTATTATGAAGACGGGTGGTTCCGTGATAAACTAAGGGCGGGTGAACCCGATATAGCTCTCCAATGCATTGGGTAACGCGAAGGAGTGAAACGTTAAGGTTTCTTCGAAGAGATTTAGGGAATATACTGTGATGGGTATTCCAAACGTAACCAAGAGGGTTACTCCCTATGTAATAATGTTATGAATTCCTCAAGTTACTTTTATGTCTTATGATTTCTATAATTTATTCATGATTTGATGAGGTATGTTAAAGTGCTTATGTTTTATGGGTAAAGTATGATTTCATTCTTATATATATATGTACCCATGTTTCCTTTCCATATTTTTATATCCCTTACTGAGCTTTTTATGCTCATCCCAAGTTTTTTTTGAAATGTTTTTCACAGGTCAAGGGAAAGGTACATGATATGATGATAGTGTCAAGGAAGTGTCAAGAAAGAATCCATTTTTTATTTTAAATATGTTTCCATTGATGGGAAAGAAGAATACTATCTTTATGTAACCACTTTGTTTCTATGTGGAATGTAATGCAAGTTTTATGATCTAATTCTCTAAAACTCTAAACCCGAAAAGATCCTCAATGTGTAATCTTGTAATAACTCAAGATTAAGTAAGGTTTAAGGCTGGGGCCTTATAGTTGGTATCAAAGGTCGGTTTATATAACTTTAGAGGTTAGGGTATTCTCCAAGCATAAGTGACAGTACCATAATGGATAGGATTTCAGAAAGAGTTCTAGTTTTAGATAAATTGAATGAGTAAGTATATCTTAGTGGTTATCTCCCTCATTAGTAAATGATGGTTTTGTTGATATACTCACACTGACATTTCTATTTTTAGTGAATGTATGGATCTAGAAGGCACCAAAGTGACAATATGTTTGAAGGAAACTGTGGTGGTTCTCTGATTAAGAGACTAGATAAAATGGGGGATTCAATGAGGCAACTCGTGGTTGTTCTAAACCAACTATCAAGGAGTCATGATCAACCACTTGAACCTTGGTATGATCTTTAATGCATCATGTATGAGATGACCAATCGATGTGGAAGTTCAGGTAATAATTATAAAGGTAACCATTAGAGTTTATATGATCCTTACTTTTGAGGTAATTATGGATTACTATATGTTATGATGGAAGTGAAAGGCATGAGATAAAATTGAGGTTAAATTATGTTATGGTTATTTTTGATTATTTTATCTCTTTTTGGGGAATGATTTTAGAATTATATAGTTTTGGACAGAGGATAACACGCAGACCGTGTGACTACCCGTCGCGTCGGACAAAGCTGCGGGAATCGAACCCATAACCAAAGTGTGACTGGTATTTATCACCTACCACTGGACTACGTGAAGTCCCTGGTTAGTTTGACTAATTATTTTTAGTTAGATGATTTTATGAATTAAGAGTAAGTTGATTTTGGTTATTTATGAAATTGATTAACCTATCATGGAGGATATGTGATTAGGTTAAGTACTTTTCAATACGAGACTTTAAGAGCAACTGATGTTGTTTGGAGATAAATGTTACGATTTAACATGCAAGACTATGTGACTAAATCCTTCAAATATTTGGGTTTCAATCTTAGATTTGTTTACTTTGAAGAATTTTTTGGACAAATTGTTTATCGGATGGTCCTCGTTGAACATTGGGTTTTGTTGGACAAATTTTGGAGATTAAGCATAGATTTTCTTTTTAAAGGGTTATCTTTTTCTGTATTATCTGACCTTGTACTAACCTTTTTGGTTTTCGTTTTGGTTAAAGCCTAAAGACATGGGAATTATATAGTTCTCTTTGGTGGATTAGGTGATTCTCTAGAAGTTGATTATAGTACTCTTAATGTGAACAAGTCTCCCTAAATACTCGTCTTTTGGAAAAAATATGAGTTTGATTAAGGAATCTAGTAAAAGTTGAAAGTCAACATGATAAGTGATTATGTTTCCTTATGAATAAATTCCTCAATAAAAGTAACTTAAAACAAAAATGTTTTCTATTAACTTTTCCTACTGGGGAATCGAATACCGTTTAACCCATCACAAGTTTGTGATTTTCTTATGGTTAACTTTCTCCTAGACATGTTTACTATCACTCTCCCTCAAGAACATGACCCTTTTCTTTTTCTTCCATGTCCATGTTTTTCTACATTCAATCCTAGTATGGGTTAACTAGGGTGACCTCTGTACTTATCTTCCTTTATTTTAATGTGATTGTTTTACCGACTCTTGTTCCGATGTAGGACTTTCAAGGATGTTTCCAAGCTCAATTTTAAAAATTGCGAGGATGCAATTCCCAAAAGGGGGGAAGGATGTAACACCCCAGGTAAATAAAGAATATTACATTTTCATATTTATCCATATTTGTGAATAAAATATTAATATGAATTTAAAGGGGACGCTATGCTCGATGGCGTACCCAACATGCAAGAACGAGTTTTTTTGGAATCTTACGTTGCACTCTAATAATAAAATAATATTATTTTAAATGGTAGTTAACATGTAGCCATTGTATTGGCGAGAATGGATAAAAATAACTAAAATATGATTATATATGTTTTTAAATGTTTTTACATTTATCCAATAAATGATAAAGGCTTAAAATATGGAAAGAATTCAATTTTAGGCGTATATGCCCTATTTTTCACTAAAGTTTCACTTATCACCTTTTGATGGCGAACCGTCATTAAATATAGTTTTGTTAACTCTTACAAATTTTATTGGACCAAATAAAACTCTTCTTAAGAATTGGGACATCAAAATTTACTTTGTGTAAATTTTTGGTATCTTTCCGATAAAGTTCTTTTTTTAATGAATAGTGTAAATTGTTGTATTTTAATTCAAAAACAATTTTTAATATAATTTATTTATATGATTAGATTATATTTTGAATTGGTTTTAAATTTAAATTAGAATATATTTTTACCATTAAATTTAATAGTGGTCGTTGGAATTAATTCCACTTTGAAATCAGACTTAAACTAGTGTCAATCTTTTGATACTTATTGTTTCATAAAAACACGCTATTTGCTCTGACAGTGGGAATTAATTATTAAATTAATTAATGTGACTTATATGTTTTGATTTTTGTAAAATAGACTTCATTTTTGAATTCGGAATATCAAATATATCTCCGGGTGAATTTTTGGGATTATTCTGAAAAACTTCAATTTTTGATGAATAGTGAAACCACTAAGTGGTACTTATAAAAACTGATTTTTCCGTTTAAATGAAATTTTGTCATCTTTGTGTTTTGAATTTCAAAAATCCGACATACATGGTTTTCATTAAGAAGTAAAATTTGGTTCAATGGGATAAAAATAATTTTTTGGTGAATAGTAACTTATTAAGTTTTTAATCGCGATTAGAGGTAATTAGTGTAGTTTATGGTAAGAATAATGTTTTAATAAAATGAAATGACCTATAAACATGTCCTACCCTCATTGGATGTGTCATGGCCTACCAAGACAATCCATGGGTCAACTTGGGGACCCCATGGAGCCACTTTGGTTGGAAAATGACATAAATATCTTTTTATTTATTGTTAAAGTAAAAATGACACAAACATGAGATATTTTACTAAAAAAAATTTTACATGGGGTTATACAAGTCATATTTTTGACTATAAATATTCATTGGAAAGATGAAAAGATTTCATACATAATAGTATTTTTTTTTAATTTTTAGACATTAAATAAATTAAATTATTTATTACATCATGATGATGCAGCGATGACCTCATTATTTAACGATTTAAATAAAATGGAAAGATAATGTAATATCTAAGACCTAAACATGTCCAAAACCTATTGGATTAGTGGATTTCGAACCCTTATCACCTTATCCTAGAAATACATCAATGTGGGACCTTTAAAATCCGAAACTCTTTTGAAAATAAAGTAACATTTTGTAACTTTACAATAGTGCCCCTCCTCTCCTCTTATAAAAGGCCCCCACCTCTACCTCCTTACCCACACTCCAAAAGCCTTTGGCTCGGCCAACCCCTGCCCAGTTTGTCTCTACACTTCCCTCTCTTACTCCTTGAAGCCTCAATTTGGGCATAAGTCTTCCCAAGGAATCCTTTGAGCTCAAACCAAAGGGAGTTACCCGATTTTAAGCTAACGTCTTCACTTGTGTCCTTTTGTTTTATTTTGCTTCTCCAACCCCCTAAAATATTTTTATTAATTTATTTTGTAACAAATACAATATCTTCAATATACTAAGATGTTGTTATAATAATGATTCTAGCTACACTTACACACACCTACATCTAATGGTTAAAGAACATACTGTTTCCGTGGATGGAAAATTTCTGCCTCCCGAAACGATGATTGTTCAAAATTCTTCTAACACCTTCAAAGGTGGCCATTAAGATGACACTATATTTATATATGATATCTAATATGTTTATTTTTTACTTAATCTTCTGTATTTTTCATTTATGGAGTACCTTTATGGTTTCCATTATGGGTAAACGCGATATCTTCATTTAAGGAAGTGCGGACTACCGCCCCCTCAAAGTGATTTGATTCCTTAATACCATATGTGGTACGTATAAAGGATATATTTAATGATATTATATATGATACCATACTGGAATTAAAATACTTTTATGTATCATTATGTTTTAATTCCATTAAATATGAAATAGAAATGGAAGTAGCGTTCATGTGTATGTACGGCTTACCGTCTCCATGAACGGTACATTTCATTTCTTATCTCAAAATGTTATGTAATATTATAAGTACATATATATAATGGATATATATGTAATATATTACATCTAAATTATGGATATAATTCTGGAATTATAACATATATATGTCTCTCTCATTTTGTTTTAATTCCATTAATATGACAAAAAATGAAAGTAGCGTTTATGCGTACGTACGACCTACCGTCTCCATGAACAGTGCTTTTCGTTTTTTATCTCCAAATGATATGGAATAGTATAAAATGAATATTTACTGGATATATATGATATTTTAATCATTAATACTATTCTTTAAATTATTTACTTAAAACTACATGGGCAATCTTTTTTCAAACAAGTTCATTTTTGACTCATGTACCAAACATCGGCAAAAACGTCTGATATGAACTAACATTATTAAACAATTATTATAACATTATAATATGTGATATGAACTGAATAATAATCTCTAAAGGAGGTACTTAGGCAATTATTAATTGACCAAAGTTTATTATTCAGGAATATAAAGAAACGAACAAGACAAGTTGGACTTGAGGTAAGGGATCCTACTCCTCTCTTTCTTTTTAAGTACACTCTTTTATGTCATTCCTTTTAAGATCATATTTCTTGTGATTGGGATGTTATTTTATATTACTCTTACTGTAATTTTTATGTACAAATGATGAGAGAACCTATTCTCTCTCATCAATCCATTTTGGATGTTTTGAGTGGCACCGTTAGGCTGCCGAATTTTCGTAAGAGATCGAACCTATCTCTTTCTTTTTAAGTACTCTCCTTTATGTCACTTCTTTTAAGATCATCTTTGTTATGTTGGGGGATTTTATTTTATATTAATCTTTCTGTAAACTTTATTTTGATGTGATGAGAGACCCTATTTCCTCTCCTCAATCCATTTTGGATGTTTTAAGTGGCGTCGTTAGGCTGCCGAGTTTTCGTAAGGGATTTTTCATCTCACTTTTATTCCCGTGAGATTTATGCAACATTTGCCACAATTTTCTTTGAGTGGTGTATGTTCTGACCATTATTTTACTCATTGGGTAATATTATTTCATTTATGAATATTTACATCAATGATATATTGTCCTTCTTTCAAGGGGCGTATATTTTGAAAGATACCCACGTCGGTAAGGGAACATTTCACTCTCCTCTTTTTAAAAGACTTATTTTGTTATGTATTTTAATTCACATAATATTATTTTGGGATATTTTCTTCTATATCCTTATTGATCTGAATTTTATGTCCAAGTGATGAGATACCCTTTTTATCTCTCATCAACTCTTTTTCTGAATTTTGAAGTGACGCCGTTAGGCTGTCTAATTATTGCAAGGGAACTTCTTAACCCAATTTCGATTCTTTGGGATAAACTTGTACACCTTGAATATGTCATTCTATGATTATTTTTCAATGTCCTCTCATTGTTTTACACTTAATACCCACTTATATTTCGTGTATTCATTTTTCACACATAGTTATGTAACTGATTTATCCTTAATCCAAGGATATCGTCTTTGTATGGGACTTCATCTCAATCTCTTTTCATTGAGGCATATTTTGTTTTATACACAACCTTATTTTATATGGTGTATAAAACCCTTTGACTTTTACGTTTATCCAAAAGGAATATTTTTTATACGAAGCGTTTTACTAAATGACAAAAGGGAAATTTTTTGTCGTACGTATGCGGCGACAACGAATTCTCCGCCGCCATGACCGTTATTTGAGTTTCAGCTTCCTCTACAAGCCATACCTTCTTTTTAAAAGAAAAATAAATACCATGTTTTAATTTTCTTTTATTTTGGTATTGAAAATGGTTTTCATAATGTTTTTATATCAATTTGTTGTATTGATATCTTGGGATTGAAAGGTGGAAATGTTATGTTTTCTTTATGCATGTTTTATGTGATACGATTATTTTGAGGTTCTTGGGAATTATTATGAAGACGGGTGGTTCCGTGATAAACTAAGGGCGGGTGAGCCCGATATAGCTCTACAATGCATTGGGTAACGCGAAGGAGTGAAACGTTAAGGTTTCTCCGAAGAGATTTAGGGAATATACTGTGATTGGTATTCCAAACGTAACCAAGAGGGTTACTCCCTATGTAAGAATGTTATGAATGCCTCAAGTTACTTTTATGTCTTATGATTTCTATGATTTATTCATGATTTTATGAGGTATGTTAAAGTGCTTATGTTTTATGGGTAAAGTATGATTTCATTCTTATGTATATATGTACCCATGTTTCCTTTCCATATTTTTATATCCCTTACTGAGCTTTTTATGCTCATCCCAAGTTTTTTTTAAAATGTATTTCACAGGTCAAGGGAAAGGTACATGATATGATGATAGTGTCAAGGAAGTGTCAAGAAAGAATCCATGTTTTATTTTAAATATTTTTCCATTGATGGGAAAGAAGAATACTATCTTTATGTAACCACTTTGTTTCTATGTGGAATGTAATGAAAGTTTTATGATCTAATTCTCTAAAACTCTAAACCCGAAAAGATCCTCAATGTGTAATCTTGTAATAACTCAAGATTAAGTAAGGTTTAAGGATTGGGCCTTATATTTGGTATCAAAGGTCGGTTTATATAACTTTACAGGTTAGGGTATTCTCCAAGCATAAGTGACAGTACCATAATGGATAGGATTTCAGAAAGAGTCCTTGTTTTAGATAAAGTGAATGAGTTAGTATATCTTAGTGGTTATCTCCCTCATTAGTAAATGATGGTTTTGTTGATATACTCACACTGAAATTTCTATTTTTAGTGAATGGATGGATCTAGAAGGCACCAAAGTGACAATATGTTTGAAGGAAACTGTGGTGGTTCTCTGATTAAGAGACTAGATAAAATGGGGGATTCAATGAGGAAACTCCTGGTTGTTCTAAACCAACTATCAAGGAGTCATGATCAACCACTTGAACCTTGGTATGATCTTTAATGCATCATTTATGATATGACCAATCGATGTGGAAGTTCAGGTAATAAGTATAAAGGTAACCATTAGAGTTTATATGATCCTTACTTTTGAGGTAATTATGGGTTACTATATGTAATGATGGAAGTGAAAGGCATGAGATAAAATTGAGGTTAAATTATGTTATGGTTATTTTTTATGATTTTATCTCTTTGTGGGGAATGATTTTAGAATTATATAGTTTTGGAAAAAGGACAACACGCAGACCGTGTGACTACCCGTCGTGTCGGACAAAGCTGCGGGAATCGAACCCACAACCAAAGTGCGACTGGTATTTATCACCTACCACTGGACTACGTGAAGTCCCTGGTTAGTTTGACTAATTATTTTTAGTTATATGATTTTATGAATTAATAGTAAGTTGATTTTGGGTTATTTATGAAAGTGATTAACCTATCATGGAGGATATGTGATTAGGTCAAGTACATTTCAATACGAGACTTTAGGAGCAACTGATGTTGTTTGGAGATAAATGTTACGATTTAACTTGGAAGACTATGTGACTAAATCCTTCAAATATTTGGGTTTCAATCTTAGATTGGTTTACTTTGAAGAATTTTTTGGACAAATTTTTTATCGGATGGTCCTCATTGAACTTTGGGTTTTGTTGGAAAAATTTTGGAGATTAAGAATAGATTTTCTTTTTAAAGGGTTATCCTTTTCTGGATTATCTGACCTTGTACTAACCTTTTTGGTTTTGGTTTTGGTTAAAGCCTAAAGACATGGGAAGTATATAGTTCTCTTTGGTGGATTAGGTGATTCTCTAGAAGTTGATTATAGTACTCTTAATGCGAACAAGTCTCCCTAAATACTTTTCTTTTGGAAAAAATATGAGTTTGATTAAGGAATCTAGTAAAAGTTGAAAGTCAACATGATAAGTGATTATGTTTCTTTATGAATAAATTCATCAATAAAAGTAACTTAAAACAAAAATGTTTTCTATTAACTTTTCCTACTGGGGAATCGAATACCATTTAACCCATCACAAGTTTGTGATTTTATTATGGTTAACTTTCTCCTAGACATGTTTACTATCACTCTCCCTCAAGAACATGAACCTTTTCTTTTTCTTCCATGTCCATGTTTTTCTACATGGAATCTTAGTATGGGGTAACTAGGGTGACCTTTGTACTTATCTTCCTTTATTTTAAAGTGATTGTTTTACCGACTCTTGTTCCGATGTGGGACTTTCAAGGATGTTTCCAAGCTCAATTTTAAAAATTGCGAGGATGCAATTTCCAAAAGGGGGGAAGGATGTAACACCCCAGGTAAATAAAGAATATGACATTTTCATATTTATCCATATCTGTGAATAAAATATTAATATGACTTTAAAGGGGACGCTATGATCGATGGCATACCCAACACGCAACAACGAGTTTCTTGGGAATCTTACGTTGCACTCTAATAATAAAATAATATTATTTTAAATGGTAGTTAACATGTAGTCGTTGTATTGGCGAGAATGGATAGAAATAACTAAAATATGATTATATATGTTTTTAAATGTTTTTACATTTATCCAATAAAAGATAAAGGCTTAAAATACGGAAAGAATTCAATTTTAGGCGTATATGCCCTAGTTTTCACTAAAGGTTCACTTATCGCCTTTTGATGGAGAACCGTCATTAAATATAGTTTTGTTAACTCTTATACATTTTATTGGACCAAATAAAACTCTTCTTAATAATTCGGACATCAAAATTTACTTTGTGTAAATTTTTGGTATCTTTCCGATAAAGTTATTTTTTTTAATGAATAGTGTAAAATGTTGTATTTTAATTCAAAACCTCTTTTTAATCTAATTTATTTATATGATTAGATTATCTTTTGAATTGGTTTAAAAGTGAAATTAGAATATATTTTTACCATTAAATCCAATAGTGGTCGTTGGAATTAATTTAACTTTGAAATCAGACTTAAACTAGTGTCAATCTTTTGATACTTATTGTTTCATAAAAACACGCTATTTGCTCTAACAGCGGGAATTAATTATTAAATTAATTAATGTGACTTATATGTTTTGAATTTTGTAAAATAGACTTCATTTTTGAATTCGGAATATCAAATATAGCTCAGGGTGAATTTTTGGTATTTTTCTGAAAAACTTCAATTTTTGATGAATAGTGAAACCACTAAGTGGTACTTATAAAAACTAATTTTTCCGTTTAAATGAAATTTTTCCATCTTTGTGTTTTGAATTTCAAAAATCCGACATACATGGTTGTCATTAAGAAGTAAAACTTGGTTCAATGGGATAAAAATAATTTTTTGTTGAATAGTAACTTATTAAGTTTTTAATCACGATTAGAGGTAATTAGTGTAGTTTATGGTAAGAATAATGTTTTAATAAAATGAAATGACCTAGAAACATGTCCTACCCTCATGGGATGTATCATGGCCGACCAAGACAATCCATGGGTCAACTTGGGGACCCCATGGATCCACTTTGGTTGGAAAATGACATAAATATCTTTTTACTTATTGTTAAAGTAAAAATGACACAAACATGAGTTGTTTTACTAAAACAATTTTTACATTGGGTTATACAAGTCATATTTTTTACTATAAATATTCATTGGAAATATAAAAATATTTCCTACATAATAGTATTCTTTTATAATTTTTATACATTAATAAATTAAATTATTTATTACATCATGATGATGCAGTGATGACCTCGTTATTTAACGATTTAAATAAAATGGAAAGATAATGTAATATCTAAGACCTAAACATGTAAAAAACCTGTTGGATGAGTGGATTTAGAACCCTTATCACCTTATCCTTGAAATACATCAATGTGGGACCTTTAAAATCCGAAACTCTTTTGAAAATAAAATAACATTTTGTAACTTTACAAGAGTGCCCCTCCTCTCCTCTTATAAAAGGCCCCCACCTCTACCTCCTTACCCACATTCCCAAAGCCTTTGGCTCGGCCAACCCCTGCCCATTTTTTCTCTACACTTCCCTCTCTTACTCCTTTAAGCCTAACTTTGGGAAAAAGTCTTCCCAAGGAAGCCTTTAAGCTCAAACCAATGGGAGTTACCCGATTTTAAGGTAACGTCTTCACTTGTGTCCTTTTGTTTTATTTTGCTTCTCTAACCCCCTAAACTCTTTTTATTCATTTATTTTGTAACAAATCCAGTATATTAAATATACTAGGATGTTGTTATAGTAATTATTCGAGCTAAACTTACACACACCTACATCTAATGGTTAAAGAACATACTGTTTCTGTGGATGGCAAATTTCTGCCTCCCGAAACGATGATTGTTCAACATTCTTCTAACACCTTCAAAGGTGGCCATTAATATGACACTATATTTATATATGATATCTAATATGTTTATGTTTTACTAAAGCTTCTGTATTTTTCATTTATGTCGTACCTTTATGGTTTCCATTATGGGTAAACGCGATATCTTCATTTAAGGAAGTGCGGACTACCGCCCCCTCAAAGTGATTTGATTCGTTAATACCATATGTGGTACGTATAAAGGATATATTTAATGATATTATATATGATACCATACTAGAATTAAAATACTATTATTTATCATTATGTTTTAATTCCATTAAATATGAAATAGAAATGGAAGTAGCGTTCATGCGTACGTACGGCTTACCGTCTCCATGAACGGTACATTTCATTTCTTATCTCAAAATGTTATGTAATATTATAAGTACATATATATAATGGATATATATTTAATATAATACATCTACATTATGGATATCATTCTGGAATTATAACATATATATATATATATATATATATATATATATATCTCATTTTGTTTTAATTCCATTAATATGACAAAAAACTGAAAGTAGCGTTCATGCGTACGTACGACCTACCGTCTCCATGAACGGTGCTTTTCGTTTTTTATCTCCAAATGATATGGAATAGTATAAAATGAATATTTACTGGATATATATGATATTTTAATCATTAATACTATTCTGGAAATTATTTACTTAAAACTACATGGGCAATCTTTTTTCAAACAAGTTCATTTTTGACTCATGTACCAAACATCGGCAAAAACATTTGATATGAACTAACATTATTAAACAATTATTATAACATTATAATATGTGATATGAACTGAATAATAATATCTAAAGGAGGTACTTAGGCAATTATTAATTGACCAAAGTTTATTATTCATGAATATAAAGAAACGAACAAGACAAGTTGGACTTGAGGTAAGGGATCCTACTCCTCTCTTTCTTTTTAAGTACAATATTTTATGTCATTCCTTTTAAGCTCATATTTCTTGTGATTGGGATGTTATTATATATTAATATTAATTTAATTTTTATGTACATATTATGAGAGACCCTATTCTCTCTCATCATTCCATTTTGGATGTTTTGAGTGGCGCCGTTAGGCTGCCGAATTTTCATAAGAGATCTAACCTCTCTCTTTCTTTTTAAGTACTCTCCTTTATGTCACTTCTTTTAAGCTCCTATTTGTTATGTTGGGGGATTTTATTTTACATTCCTCTTTCTGTAAACTTTATGTTGATGTGATGAGATACCCTATTTCCTCTCATCAATCCATTTTGGAAGTTTTAAGTGGCGTCGTTAGTCTGTCGAGTTTTCGTAAGGGATTTTTCATCTCACTTTTATTCCCGTGAGATTTATGCTACATTTGCCACAATTTCCTTTGAGTGGTGTATGTACTGACCATTATTTTACTCATTTTTTAATATTCTTTCATTTATTAGTATTTACATCAATGATGTATTGTCCTTCTTTCACGGAGCGTATGTTTCGAAAGATACCCATGTCGGTAAGGGAACCTTTCACCCTCCTCTTTTTAAAAGACTTATTTTATTATGTCTTTTAATTCACATAATATTATCTTGGGATATGTTCTTCTATATGCTTATTGATGTGAATTTTATGTCCAAGTGATGAGATACCCTTTTTATCTCTCATCAACTCTTTTTCTAAATTTTGAAGTGATGTCGTTAGGCTGTCTAATTATTGCAAGGGAACTTCTTAACCCAATTTCAATTCTTTGGGATAAACTTTTACACCTTGAATATGTCGTTCTATGATTATGTGTGAATGTCCTCTGATTGTTTTACACTTAATACCCACTTATATTTCGTGTATTCGTTTTTCACAAATAGTTATGTAACTGATTTATCCTTAATCCAAGGATATCATCTTTGTATGGGACTTCGTCTCAATCTCCTTTCATTGAGGCATATTTTGTTTTATACACAACCTTCTTTTATACGGTGTATAAACCCCTTTGACCTTTATGTTTATACAAAAGGAATATTTTTTATACGAAGAGTTTTACTAAACAACAAAAGGGAATGTTTTTGTCGTACATATGCGGTGACAACGACTTCTCCGCCTCCATGACTGTTATTTGAGTTTCGGGCTTCCTCTACAAGCCATACCTTCTTTTTAAAAGAAAAATAAATATCATGTTTTAATTTTCTTTTATTTTGGTATTGAAAATGGTTTTCATAATGTTTTTATATCAATTTGTTTTATTGATATCTTGTGATTGAAAGGTGGAAATGTTATGTTTCCTTTATGCATGTTTTATGTGATACGATTATGTTGAGGTTCTTGGGTATTATTTTGAAGATGGGTGGTTCCGTGATAAACTAAGGGCGGGTGAGCCCGATATAGATCTCCAATGCATTGGGTAAGGCGAAGGAGTGAAACGTTACGGTTTCTCCGAAGAGATTTAGGGAATATACTGTGATGGGTATTCCAAACATAACCAAGAGGGTTACTCCCTATGTAAGAATGTTATGAATGCCTCAAGTTACTTTTATGTCTTATGATTTCTATTATTTATTCATTATTTGATGATGTATGTTAAAGTGATTATGTTTTATGGGTAAAGTATGATTTCATTCTTATGTATATATGTACCCATGTTTCCTTTCCATATTTTTATATCCCTTACTGAGCTTTTTATGCTCATCCCAAGTTTTTTTTGAAATGTTTTTCACAGGTCAATGGAAAGGTACATGATATGATGATAGTGTCAAGGAAGTGTCAAGAAAGAATCCATGTTTTATTTTAAATATGTTTCCATTGATGGGAAAGAAGAATACTATCTTTATGTAACCACTTTGTTTATATGTGGAATGTAATGCAAGTTTTATGATCTAATTCTCTAAAACTCTAAACCCGAAAAGATCCTCAATGTGTAATCTTGTAATAACTCAAGATTAAGTAAGGTTTAAGGCTGGGGCCTTATATTGAGAGGTCGAGAGGCAATGTGGGTTGTGGTTGATCAGATGATGATGGTATCACATTTTATTCCAATCCAAGAGAATCTATTTATAGATGATATGGAGAAACTCAATGTTTGAGAGATAGTGTATATGAATAAAGCAAATAGAATTATTATATTGTAAATATTCTTGCATTTTACACCACAAATTTTGAATGTTTTGAAAATGGTGATGGGGACATAGTTTATGATGAGGAATACATATCATTCAAAAACTAATGGGCAACTAGAGAATAAAATCTAGACTTTGGAGGATATGGTTCAATCACACGTGTTGAATTTTGGTGGAGAATAGAACGATCATATAGACTTATCATAGTTTTTATATAATAGTAGCTTCCAATATTTTATTTATATGGAATCATATGAGGTTATTTTTTTCTAGTCGTGTCATTCCCCACTATATTGACAGGAGGTAGGTGAGGTTATATTATTGATTATAGTTTTTAATAAAAACCCTATAATTGGGTAATGTTTATTTTGAAGAATTTTATTACCACTCATTATTGAGAAATATCATATGCTGACCCGAGTATATGGCCATTTTTGTTCACCATGGGCATCTGAGTTTTCTAATGCGTGTCACCTAGGTTTGGGAATCAATGACTGCAGAAGCTGGGGATGTTGTAATTGCATTTCATGGGAAGGTTTGAGATCAATGAACTTATCAAAAAATGGGTTTACTAATTTGGTATCACTACATGATATCAAGGCAGTCATAACAAGTTCCATGTGTCTTATCTTCAGAGGTATTAGATCTATCCAACACATGTGATCGATTGTGAGGACAAAGATTTGGAAATAGAATCATTATTTATAGAGAGATTGAAATAGATTGTGAACTAGAGTGAGAAATTACTCTAGGGGAAGAGGGTATTACTTGTTTAAGTTTTTTGGAAGCATTTAGGTATACAAGTATAACACCCCAAGGTTTTAAAAATAATATAGAATGCATGAAATTTTTTTAGTAGATATTTAGAGACAGACATTAAAAATAAATTTTCCACTTCTATGTTTTGAATTTTGAAAAATGGTCATCTATAATTGTGTTCAGTAAGTTCTTTAGAGTCTGATGAAAGCAACTTGATTTTTAGTGAATATTAACATAACCTTATAAATAGTAATATTACCCTAATGAATAGTAATATTTTATTATTATTTTATTTTCTTAAGTCTTAAATAAAATAAAATCTTGGTTAATTTTTTAATGATATATAAAAGTAGTTACAGATTCAAAATTGTTAATTTTTTAATATAGTATTATTTAATTTAAAAACTAAATTAATAATATTTAAAAAATTATTTTCCAAAAAATTGATATCATTTTTGAATTCTACACATCAATAAATGTTTAGAGTAAAATTTTTGGAATTTTATGAAATTCTATAATTTTTGATGAATAGTAAAATACGATAAAACATGATAAATGCCAAATACTAGATTTTCTGCATCATAGGAGATTCAAGGATGATATAATACCACTTGGTTAAAACTCACATGCCATTATTACTATTTGGGGTCACATTAATTAAGACTATTCAATGTCTAGAGAAAAAATATTATAATAATGATTAAAATAATGAAAAATGCCCCCTCTCCTCCATTATAAATACCGCCCTCATTACCCTCTTCCTCCCACAAATCTCAAGCTAATTTTTACCTATGTTCTATCCAATACTCCTCCCGAGCCTCTTCTCTACGTCCTAGAGCATCTAGTGTCACCAAAAGGCCAAAACCAAATGCCTTAAGAAGGATCTCATGGAGAAGAGATCAAGATGTTAACATCCTATTTTGTTTTCCTTATTTTCTTTCATTTTATGTTGTTATTTTTAATATACTTTGTATTATGTTAGTATATGTAATTACATATCCCCCTTACTTCCCATATTAATTAATAAGGTTTAGAGACCCATTTTCTCTCATCAAAATATTTTATGAAATTTTAAGCGACGTTGTTAGGCTGCCGAATTTTCGTAAGGGATTTCTCAACTTTTCTTTTATTTCAAGTTTCCGTTATTTTTTTTTTATTTAATCACCCACCCATATACAATAGGAATGAATTATATATTATATTACATATTATGTATTTCTACATGTTTATGGAATACTCTGTATTTCAATTATTCTCCTCTCCCACTTATTCAAGAAATTAAAACATCATCTGTGATGTATCGATTTACCGACATCGTGGATGATGTGAGTTCAATTTCATTTACATTCTTGAATATTGGTTAATAAACCATTTTTTATGATTGAAAAAAATTATTATTTATGTATTATATCTTATATAAGGTTCTGGAATCATTTTATACACATGTTATTAATTTATAAAACAAATGAGTTTATCATGATTGAAGAATCGCCAAAATGACCTAAACAAATATCAATGATGATTTACCTTATGAATCAACATCATGTATTAATTAAAAATGATAAAAATTATAATTTATAGTTATGGAAATAGGTAAATACCACTCCATTCCTATTCTATAGTTTCAATTCCAGTAGACAAAAATATGTATCATGAACCGATCATGGAAATCATGTAAAGAACGCACCCAAAAACAATGGAACAAAATACTAATAATTAATGGGTGAAATTAGGTTATGAAATGATCATATAAAAATTAATAAACATGAAAATGTTTCTTTAAGATAATAATAACACTCTTTTAACCATTATACAGGAGGTTTATACAATCTCGAAGTAAGACGAACCCAAGGTAAGGGAATTCTTAACCCGATTTCCTTTATTTTGGTTAACCTTTTAATTCATTATTTATGTGGTATTAAAATTGTTTGTGTGATGGATTTTGTTTATATTATGTTAATTTATGTGTAATTACAATTTATATATATATTACCTTGACACTATTATGTATCTCTTCAATTTTATGATATTTATAAGTGTTGTTTCTTTTAAAAACCCCTTTAAACATTTTGTTTTACAAAATTCTAATGAAATGTTTTCATTAAATTATTCTGGTCATATGATTATATTCTTGGGAATTGTGAATTGGTTATGATTATTTTTGGGACCTATATCTCCCTCAATTTCATTGGGTATGTGTATTTTGGAGGTCGGTCGTATGGTTACTCTATGTGTAACTACGACGGTTACATAAATTGTAAGGTAGCTGTGAGGGTTACCAATTATTAGGTAGCTGAGAGGGTTAAAAGATTATGTAAGTAATTCCCCAAGATACCTTTATGGTTCTATTTATTTTCTTAGGTGTTTTTGGAGTCTTTTGTACGTCTCATTTTTCACAAAGTAAGTATATATGGGTGAGAAGTGTGGCTTTTGGAAATGATTTTATACATTACACGTATTCTTGGATTAATATGTTCTTTCTTTATTATCATATACCTTACTGGGATCTTTGTGCTCATCCTATGTTTTTAAATGAATTTCATAGGTTATAAGTATTCTTAAGACAAATAAGGAAGACAAGTTAAATGTTTTAAGAGTTTTAAATGAGATCATGTTTTATTTGAAATGTTTTATATTTTAGAAGAAATGAATATTGTTTTTATGGTATCCACTCTGTATTTAATGTGTAATTTTATTAATGTATTATGTCCCAATATCTAAATCTCTAAAATTAAAAAGATACTCATTTTGAAGGAAATTTATTTCTAGACTAAATTCAAGATTATGTAATGTAATATGTTCGGGTATTTATAGTTGGTATTAGAGGATGGTTTAGATAAATTTAGGGGTTAGGATGATGTTAATATCATATTGCAATATTTTTACTCTATGATTAATTTTAAATGTTAAATAATTTAATGATTACCAAGTTTCTTCGACTAAGATATGTTTGTTCAAAATGGTTGTTCGTAGAAGAAATAGGGAAGATGAAGAGGAGAGGCCCTGACAGAATGACATCCTTTCGAATCTGCAGCTCGGAATGGTAGGGATTGGAACTGAGCAGTTTGTGATAGTAATTGCTCAGATAATACAAGAAATAAATTTTTGTGGAATCCATGTAAGAGAAAAACCAAAGGTACCACAATGAAACATGAAAATAGCTAAACATTTTATGAGAAAACACCCTCCTTATTTTAATGGATCTTCTAACCCAGTAGGTATTGAAGGATGGATTAAAGACCTTGAAATGATTTTTGATGTAATGAGTTGTTAAAATAATCAAAAGGTATGTTTTTAAATTTATCATTTTGATGGTGAATCTTATTAGTGGTGGTCAATGGTAATGGATATCAGGGATAGATAGGATATTTATGCCATATAGTGGGATGAATTTAAAAGTCTTTTCATTGAAAAATATTTTCCTAAGGTGGTGAGACTATGGATAGAGAAGAAATTCCATGAATTGAAGAAAAAGGAGGAAGACTCAGTTGTTTTGTATGAAGAGAACTTCACCCAACATGAAAGGTATGCTCCAAATATTATTCTAGATCTTGATATAAAAATCAACCACTTTTACTCCGGATTGAATCCAAGTTATCAAAGGGAATTGTACTCCTGTGAATTCAAAAGTTATGAAAAACATGTCTGATATATTGAGAGGGAAGATATGGAGTTTTCTGATGATCACGTGCACTTGGAAAACAAAGAGATAAAGAGGATCATATGGAAAGATATGGGTAAGAATCAACCAAAGAAATCTGATGGTAAGAAAATCTAGTTTCTAGTTTTTGAAATGTGTGGCAAGAAGCACCATGGGGAATGTATTACTAAAACTGGGAAGTGTTTTTGATGTGGTATGTTTGGACATATGGCATGAGATTATAATGAAAATAATCCTAAGACTAATCCTGATAAGAAAACTGTAAAGTGTTTTAAATTTTTTGAGATGGTTCATTATGATAATCCCTTCCCAGAGAGAGATACGAATGATGCAAATAAGTTATACTATAAGCTGAAATGTGTAGTGAGATCCTATGAGACTACATCAGTAGATGTCGAGCCATCCAATGAAGTTGTATCAGGAACCTTGTTTGTTTACTCAGATTATTCTTAAGTTTTGTTCGATATGAGGTCTATATATTCTTTAATTTCTAAGAATTTTTCTGGTAAATGGGAAATATAACCTTGACAAATGAGATTTGAAATTATTGTTAAAAAACTACTGGGAAATATTATATCCAAGAGGAATTATAAGAATAATTTAATTATGGTATGTGGAAAGACTTCACCTGCAAACCTTGTGGTTTTTTCCTTAGTCGAGTTTAATGTTATTCTAGGAATGAATTTTCTTTTTTTATCATGCAAAGATAAAATGTAGAGCTAAAAAATTTATTTATCATAAAGAGTTTCTGTTTGTATACATGAGCGGACCCATACAATAGATAAAATCTCAGGAAGCTGAGAAACTATTGAAAGGTGGAAATGAAATTTATCTTGCTCATATTTTTGAAAACAAGGGAAATATTCAGATTAATGATGTTCTAATGGTAAATGAATACCTTGATGTTTTATAGATTAGTTACCTAGTTTCATACCTGATAGAGTTGTCAAATTAAATATTTGCTTAGTTCCTAATAATAATCCAATTTTAGAACCCCCATATCATATGGCTCAAATAGAACTTCTTGAATTAAAAATTAAATTGCAGGATTTTCTTGATAAAGTCTTCATACATATTAGAACTTCACCATGGGGT
Organism: Viscum album; assembly: GCA_963277665.1. NCBI lineage: Eukaryota > Viridiplantae > Streptophyta > Magnoliopsida > Santalales > Viscaceae > Viscum > Viscum album. The sequence continues at coordinate 1,901,552,504 of OY728145.1, forward strand.
GATCCTATTTTTTTCATTAAAAATAAATATGGTTCCATGAGAATATGAATTGATTACAGTGGTTTGAAAAAGATCACTATTAAAAACAATCATCCTTTGCCTCACATCGATTAATTGCTTGATCAACTCCAGGGAGCACTATACTTTTACAAGATTGACTTGAGATATAGATACCATCAACTGAAGATGAAGGAGGATGACATCCAATAAATATATTTTCGTACTAGATATGAGAATTTTTATGTTTTTTTATTCCATTTGGGTTAAATAATTCACCTAAAATATTCATGAATCTTATAAATAGAATATTTCATGAGTTGTTGGATACGTTTGTGGTTGTGTTTATTGATGAAATTATGGTATTTTATAAGAGTAAAGAAGAGAATGAAAAACATATAAGGGTTGTTTTACAAACCTTAAAGGAAGATAAACTGTATGGAAAATTCAGAAAGTGTGATTTTTGGTTACAACTGATTTCTTTTCATGGGAACATTATAAATACGGATGGAATAACAGTTGGTCCTGCCAAAAAAAAAGTGGTTGATGAATGGCCCAGACCTAAAAATGTTATATAGATTTTTAGATTTCTTGGATTAGAAGGTTATTACCAATGGTTTGTTAAGAACTTTTCATGGTTATCGAGCCTAATAACTATGTAAACACAAAAAGGGTTAAATTTATTTGGACAGAATAATGTGATTTTTGTTTTCAGGAACTGAAGAAGAGATTGGTGATTGATCTGGTTTTCACCTTACCTTTCTTAAATGGTGAGTTTTTCATCTATATTGATGATTCATTGAAGGTACTTGGTTGTGTTTTGATGCATACTTATCAGGTAATTTCTCATGCTTTAAGACAACTAAAACCCCATAAGTTATGTTATCCCACACATGACTTGGAATGGGAAGTTGTCATATTTTCTTTTAAAATTTGGAGGCATCATTTATACGGAGCCAAATGTCATATATATACTCACCACAAATGTTTGAATTATATATTCAATCAAGAAGAATTTAACATGAGGAAGAAAAGATAGCTAGAACTGATAAAGGATTATGATTGCACGATCAATTACCATCCAAAAAAAGAAAAAAAAAGTTGCAGATACCTTGATTCAAAAACATCATGCACCATTAACCATGTTAAATTTGGAACATGATCCCTTTATTAATGATTTGATGAATTTTGTCTTAGAAGTTTTTGGTGCAGAAAATACGTCTATTTTGTTTCAGGTTTCAGTGTTGTCATCATTGTCATCTTGAATTAAGAAAGCGCCTAAGGAAGACCACGAGCTATTGAAAAAGGTAGAATTGGTTAAAATGGGTAAGTTGCCATAATTTAACCTCGATAAAGATTTTGTGTTATGATTTGGAAAAAGGTTGTGTGTGCCTTGTGATTCTCAGTTGAAGAAATATTTATTGTGTGAAGTTCATAGTTCTCCATTTTCAGTTCTTCCAGGTAGTACTAAGATGTACAGAGATCTTAGAGCGTATTTCTGGTGGGATGGAATGGAGAGAGATATTTTTGATTTTACTATGAAATTTTTGACATGTCAACATATTAAAGTAGATAGGAAGTTACCAAAAGGGATGATTCAGCCTTTTTCCATGCAATAATGGAATATGAGAATATATCAATGTAATTTCTGGTGGTACTACCTAAGACTTCTTGAGGTAATAATATAATTTGGGTTATTGTTGATCAACTGACTAAATCTGCACATTTTCTTTCTATTCAAGATATAATGCCTTTGCATTAGCTTTCTTGACTGTACCTCAAATAGATTGTTAGGTTACATGGAGTTCCTCTTTCCATTATATTTGACCGGGATCCCAATTTCCCTTCTATATTTTTGAAGGGGATTCAGAAGTCATTGGGCATAGAAATAAATTTTAGTACAACTTTTCATCCTCAACCAGATGGGAAGTCAGAATGAACAATTTAGAATTTGGAGGATATGATTTGAGCTTGTTCAATGGACTACCAGGGATGTTGGGATCAACATCTTTCTTTAGTTGGTTTTCTTATTATAACAATTTTCTTTATAGAATATAGATGACCCCTTTTGAGGCATTGTATGGGAAGTGAGATCAGAATCTATCATTTTGGGATGAAGTTAGTGGACAGAAGTTGATGGGGCTAGAATTAGTAGAGGGAGTGGCTGAGAAAGTGAAGATGATCCAGAAGCACATGAGGACACCACAAAGTTGGCCGAAAAGTTGAACAGATAACAGAAGGAAAGACTTCTCTTTTGAGATAGGTGACCATGTTTTCCTTAAAATTTCTCCAAGAAAATGTGAAATTCATTTTGGTAAGACAGGAAAGCTAAGTACACGATTCATCGGTCCTTTTGAAATATTAGAGAAATTTGGACCAGTTTCATACTGTGTAGATTTTCCTCTGAGTTTATCTCAGGTACATAATGTTTTTCATGATTTGATGTTGTGAAAGTATGTGATCGATTCATCACTTGTCTTGAGTCAAGAATCAGTTCAGCTAGAAGAGAACATTTCTTATGAAGAGAAACTAGTTCAGATTATTGATTGATGGGAACATGTATTTTGGAATAAGTTATTCCTCCCGGTAATGGTTTTGTGGAGAAACTACATGGTTGAAGAAGCGACTTGAGAATCTGAAAATGCTGTGAGGGAAAGGTACCCTCACTGATTTAATAAGTAAATAAAATTTGCAAGGACGCAATTTCCAAAAGGTGGGGGTAATGTAACAGCCCAAGGTTTTAAAAATAATTTGGAATGCATGAATTTTTTTTATTAGATATTTATATATAGCCTTTAAATATATTTTTTCAACTTCTATGTTTTGAATTTCGAAAAAAAATCATCTACAATTGTGTTCAGTAAGTTATTTGGAGTCTGATGCAACCAACTTGATTTTTAGTGAAAAGTAACATACCCTTATGAATAGTAATATGACATTAATGAATAAAAAAAAATTTAAATTTTTTATTTTCCTTAATTATTTAAGATAATTAAATCTTGGTTAAAATTTCAATGAGATATAAAAGCAGTTATAGTTTTAAAAATGCTAATTTTTTAATATATTATGATTTTATATAAAAATTAAATTAATAATATTTGGAAAATTATTTTCCAAAAATGGAATACATTTTTGAATTATACATGTTAAGAAATGGTTTGGGTGATTTTTTGTGAATTTTATGAAATTCTTGAATTTTTGATGAATAGTAAAATACGATAAAATACGATAAATGCTAAACACTTGATTTACTGCATCATAGATGTTTCAAGGATGATTTAATACTACTTGTTTCGAAATCACATGCCATTATTACTATTTGGGGTCACATGAATTTAAAATATTTATATTCTTGAGTTAAAATATTATGATAATGATTAAAATAATGAAAAATACCCCCTCTCCTCCACTATAATTACCACCCTCATTCCCCTCTTCCTCCCAAACCTCTCAAGACTTTAGCCTTACATATTTTCTACCCAATACTCCTCCAAAGTCTCTTCCCAACTTCTTGTAGTTAATGGTCTCACCAAAAGGCCAAAAGTGATGGCCTTAAGAAGGATCTCTAAGAGAAGAGATCTAGAGGTAAAAATCCTCTTTTGCTTTCTTTCTTTTCATTCATTTTATGAAGTTATTTTTAACTTCCTTTGTTTTATGTTGGGAGTTTTCATTCCATATCCCCATTACTTCCCATATTATTTATGAATGATGATATACCCCTTTTCTCTCATCTAAATATTTTATGAAATTTTAAGCGATGCAGTTAGGCTACCAAATTTTCGTAATGGATTTCTCATCTTTTATTTTATTTCGAGATTCCTTTATTTTATTTTTATTTCCACACCCCCTTATCCAAGAGGCATGAATGATACAGTATCTTACATATTATGGATTTCATCATGTTTATGTAATACTCACCATTACAATTATTCTTCTCTCCCACTTATTCAAGAAATTAAAACACTGTCCATGATGTGTCGATTGACTAACATCGTGGATAATGTGATTTCGATTTCATTTATTTTGTTCTAGAATTGTCATGAAACCATTTTTATTGTTTAACCAGATTATAATTTATGTATTATATGGTATATAAGGTTCTGGAATCATTTTATACACATGTTATTAATTTATATAAAAAATGACTTCATTACAATCGAAGAATCACCAAAATGACCTAAACAAATATCATTAGTGAATTAATTTTTGAATCATCCTCCTGTCAAAATTCAAAATGATAAAAGGTATAATTTATGGTTCTAGAAATATTTAAATACCACTCCATTCCAATTCTGGATATTCATTTCCAATCGACAAAAATAACCATCATGGACCGATCATGGAAATCTTGTAAATAATGCACCAAAAAATAATGGAAGGAACAAAATTATAATAATTAAAGGGTGAATTGAGGTTTTTAAATGATCATATAAGATGTTATAAACATGAAAATGTTTCTGTATAATACTAATAACACTATTTTAACCATTATAAACGAGGTTTAAACAATTTTTAAGTAAGACGATCCCAAGATAAGGGAATTCATAACCCGATTTCTATTCTTTGGGTTAACTTTTTTACTTCGTTATTTATATGGTATTAAAATTGTGTGTGTGATGATATTTGTTTATATTATGTTTTTTATGTTCAATTATAGTGTATATACATATTAAATCCACACTATTTTTTTTAAAGGTTGGGGCCGAAGCCTCAATTTATTATTTGAATGCAAAGACCTATTTTTAAACTGGGTAGAGGGAGACCCATTACATAGCCCGAAGGCCCAAGGCCAAGTGGCCTGAATACAAGGCTTGAAAGCCCATTTAAATGGCCCAAAGGACCCCTCAGTGAACAGTACAGCTACAGTACCCGTGTTGCTATAGTACCACCACCGCTACAGTATCTGCTACAGTCCCTCCACTGCTACAGTGATGCCGCAGCTATAGTGCCAACACTGCTACAGTACCTGCTACAGTACTGCAACAGTGCCTAAGAAATTCTCCCCTGCCCAGATTTGATCCTGGGTCTTTTGGATGCCAAGCAGGAGCATGTACCACTAGGGTACAGGCTCGTTGGCAAATCCACACTATTAATCATGTATTCAATTTTATGATATTTATAAGTGGATTTTCTTTTAAAAATCTGTTTAAAAACTCTATTTTACAAAATTCCAAAGAAATGTTTTTATGCAATTATTCATGTTGAAAGATTATGTTTTGGTTCTTGGGAATTGTTTATGATGATGGGTATGACCTATATCTCTGTCCAATGAATTGTGTATGTGTATGATGAAGTTCGGATGTCTGGTTACTCCATGTGTAACTATGATGGTTACACAAATTGTAAGGTAGCCATGAGGGTTACAAATTTTAAGGTTGCCGAGAGGGTTACAAGATTATGTAAGTAATGCCCCAAGATACCTTTATGGTTCTATTTATGTTCTTATGTATTGTTTAAATATTGTGGCAATCTAATTTTTCACAAAGTATGTATATATGGGTGAGAAGTGTGACTTTAGGAAATGATTTTATACGTTAGAAGCATTCATGGACTAATATGGTTTTTCCTTATTTTCATATCCCTTACCGCACTCTTTGTGCTCATCCCATGTTTTTAAATTATTTTCATAGGTTATAAGGATGCGTAAGGCAAATAAGAAATACAAGTTAATTGTTTTAATAGTTTTCAATGAGGTCATGTTTTATTTTAAATGTTTTATATTTTGGAATAAATGAATACTATTTTTTAGGGTATCCATTAGGTATTTAATTTGTAATATTATGAATGTATTATGTCACAATAACTGATGCTCTAAACATGAAAAGATCCTCATTTTGAAAGGAAGAAATTTATTTACTAAATTCCAGATTATGTAATTTAATAAGGCTAGGTCTTTATAATAAGAGAATACATGGTAGTGAAATTTGGTTGTCTAGGCACAATGACATGGGTTATTTGAATAGGAAAACTAGAGAGACTTATCAAGTATGAGATTCGACTAAAGGGGGATATTTTTAACATCCTAAAATTGTAAGTTATAATTTATTTAATTTTGTAATATCATTAATGGATTTTAACCACTTTTTAGATTATTTATAGGTTTCAGGGACCAAATAATAGAATTCCAAGAGGGTAGGATTTAACCAAAACCTTCGGTGACGGTAGTGGCATACTAGCTTGGTGTGATTTCAATCATATATTACATTTTTTTTATGAAGTATATAAATATGATTATCATTATCTAGAATATATAATCCATTTATCATATTCCTAATAACATAACACATATAGTTCATATATATATAAAAACTATTATTCATACTAGTGAATTAGTATCCATTCTTTTATGAATAAGAAAAAGAAATAAAATTTTCCTTTATTGTTTGAACATAGTAACAATGGTAAAATTATAGTGTTAATCTACATGGTTAATTTAAATCATAATTCCCTACATCTAATATTATTTTCCATCCCACTAGTTATATCTTGAAAAGTGATTAGTTAAGAGTAACACCCCAATCCTACCTTTAATAGTCCAAGGGGAGGAAAGAAGTGATGATTAGGCATATTACACATAAGGGAGTCCCTAGCATATGGAACCTACAAACACACACATATTTGATTCAAACAAACCATGTGAAAATATAAAATAAAACTGATACCCAAATTCATGCATACAATAATATCCTTCTATTAGAGTACATAAAAGGTATTAAAATTTATAAAGGGCTAAATGCAATTCCACTAAAGCTATAAAAGAGTCCAACTATCTAAGAAGGAGGGGAATAATCAAATGAAACACCCGGTATGAACCATGATCTATCTATCTCAACTATCACCTACCTACCGTTGGTGCACCTAAGACCCTATCAAAAGACTTTGTATCTATATAAGACACTAAATATACAGGTAGTTCCCCAGCAGGTGTGAGTATATATATACCGAGTGGGAAACCATGAAATTACCAAACATGAAGAATAAAGGGAGTAGTCATATCATAATCACAATGGAATTTTAATAAAAATATGATACATAACAATCAAAACCCAGATATACTCATTATAGACACTAACTCTCAAGGTAAAGTCACAACCACATGTCTATCCATAGGATTCAGCTCGATGAGTCATGTTAATGTTCATCAAGGAGAATTCACTCCATGGGCCTAATAATATGGATGAATCTCATCTAAGAGGTCATTATCATCATAACTCACCTTGAGGAAGTATATTCTTGAATTCATAAGATCATGATACATAGATTGGGGATCTTAATCAGGTCCACTAGGTTATACTAGACTTCACCTAGAATAACCCGCTAGGCAGGGGATCATATAATCATATATTTTGTTATCAAAGATCCCTCAAACCCCAACTAAGTAAGGAGAATAAATTATAGATGATCCCATACCAACCACATGGAGGGATTCCAAAAATTCTATCCAAGACTAATACTATAGAGGGGATCACATCCTATGCTCAGGATGTGATGCCTCACTATACCCTCATGGGGACTGACTAAGGAAACACACCATAGAGAAAAATTTATATACTAAAGATAATGAGGGCCTTATACTACCATGGAGAAAGTAAATGATGTGTAATGGGTGTACACATTGGGTCTTATCTACCACGATACTACTTGTGTACTTTGGAACATCTATGGTCATGCTAGTGTACCTAGCTATGTCCGAGTCCCTAGTCATTCCTACAAACTCTTTCTCTATCCGAGTATCGATTCATGTACGTGTACTTTGACAATGCCTGTGTGTTGGCCTATTTCCATGCCTGTGAACCCCTAGGGTTTACACCAAGCTACCGGCATCTGGACACATAGTGTGTGTTGGTTGCCACATATGATGTAGTATTTTGGTTTATTCATAAACCCTAACCGCCATTTATAGGGTCCACACAATGTGTATTCTTTGGATTACACGCTGTGTAGTAGAGAATTTTTAAAATATATATAAACAACATGGATCTTACAATAACACATCTACCATTGTATAATCCACCATGAAACTCTCTATAGAAGCTGAATTAGAGTCGAATGAACTCTAATCTTTATTGATGGTCCGATTCTGGCCACATTTTCCACTCATGAGATTCTTGTCATCAAACCACCTCATTTGAATGCTGAAACACATGAACATACATCTCATTGTCCAATCCCTGACATCCTATACTATCACAAAATGAAAGCATTCCATTGATTCAATACGAAAAACAATGGTATCAACCAATTTATCTATACAATGGTTTTTCAATGTTTTATTACTGATTATTTGTTGAACCGTCGACAAAATAAAACATCGGCGATGAATGTGTGAAGAACGGGGGGGGGGGGGGGGGTAGAAAAAAATATGAGTGAACTTTATCATTTGTTTAGGTTGACATAAATATGTTTCCATTAGAATGATGAATGAATAAATAATTATCAAATAATATCAATTCCCAAATCAAAAAACATAAATCCATGCCTGATGTGTTAGTGTTTTCACACTCTGTGCCACATCCTTTTTATATTTTTATTGACTTTTTTATACCAAAATAGTTGTTTTCTATTAAATTTTTGAAAATTATTCTGCTTTTGTGTAAAATAATAATTTTTAGTTTAAATCATGTGTTTTAATGTGTATTATTGTCCTTTTAAATAATTCTTAAATTAAATAATTTTTTGTGTGAATTTTACAGTTATTTTTCATTCTCTTTTTTTTTAAAATTTTCATTCTAGTTAGTTTTTCAATTCACTAATTTATGTAATTATTTATTTTTAATTCAGAAATAAATAACACACATTAATTTTTAGTCTTTAAATAAATAAATTAGTTTTAAAAATTTAATTTTAATCAATCAATGTTTTTATTATTTAATTTACATAATTATTTAATTAATTAATTGGTCTATTAATTGATAAGAGTAATTATTTTAATTTGTTTTAAATTATATTATCCAAAAAAATATTTATGTTAAATAATTTATTGTAAATGTTATTCTATTTATAACATTTTTTTATTTAGTTTTTAATTATATTCATTCATTTAATTTAATGGACTAAGTTATTAATCGTTTTTTAGTTTTATTAAATTTTTCATTTATTTAATTTGTTTTGTTTTGTGTGGTTTGTTCGACATGAAGGTGTTACTGCATTCCACTGTTTCTTTATTGTCATGGTGCCACTATTTCTCCATTCCCCTTGCCACCAGTTCACACCTTCATGGTGCCACACTTGTTATCTCACCCTTCCTCACTGTTCCACCCTCACAGTGCTTTAATTATTGTCCTGGTGCCATACGTTCTTATTGTATCATAGCAACCATGTGTCCACCTTCACAGTTCCACAACAAGTAGTTATCACTCTACCCCCACCTCCTCACCTCCGGCCTCGTACACACTATAATCCCAACAATCAACACAACACAAAACAACTAGTCACATAGAAATAAGATAACTTTTAAATTTTCAACACAAAAGATCAAAAGAATCGCAGAACTCTAAGAATTAATCAGTAGTAAAAATCAAAATCAAAACTCAAAAAATATTTCACCTTGAAATTTATGATCGAAATCGCTTTCTCCCTAAAGCCACATTGCTTCCATCCTGGAGCAGGACCTCTATGTAGGGATCCACTTACATCTTCAACCACTACACCTTCGAATCTAAACTCACCACGAACCTATTGAAGAACCGCTACAATCCTGCTCCACCGTTGTACCATGTTCACCTATTGAGGACGTCACCATTCCATATATTTTCACCCCAGAATTCCTTGCTTCATGTCACTGGTGCTGTACCCCAGTCCCTTTGACCCACCAACCCTCTCCTCCCATCTTTAGAAGAACCCTTCGAACCCCTGATTTTCCAAGGTCCACATCCACCACCACTGATCTGAGAACTCCCACATACGTTTTTGTTGTTATTTGATGGGGAGGGTTGTGGATTAGCGCATGTGACCCATTCATTCTGTTAGGAGCTACTGCCCATGTGACTGGAATGTAAGAAGTAGAATTGTAAAATCTCCATGTGGAGAATTGGGAACACATCCAGCGATATTCTTGTGACTTCTACTAATGGGTCATCAACATTCATCATAGGGTGATTGAGAATTTTATGAGAGAATTCATAGGGAAATTCATCGGGGGCTCGGACAACTACTTCATCCTTCTACTTCCACCATTCGATTGAGAGAAGATTAGAGGAATCAAAGAACTAGATCAGCATTCCATATCATGATTCCTAGGGCGGGATATAGAGCACACTAAAACGTCACATCCACCATCGATCATTATGGATCGGAGATTTTAGGATATCAAGTAGGGAGACAATCATATGTATTCCCCTTTTTCTCTATTTTTCTGCAACTCAATTCAAATTGTTGTTCATTGATTTTAATTCTATCATGATAGTGTTGAATTCATCCATTATGACTATCTAATATCATTTGGGTGGAAACAAGAAGGATTGTTAGATTTTTTTTACTCTGATTCACACACTGCATCTTCTATTGGATTGTCTCTATCTCTCACTGTTTGCGGGTTAATTTTATTTTCCAAACAACAAGATTGAGTGAAAAATGCTCTTGTTTGAATCTAAATGAAAACCTTTTCAATATAATAACTTCATTGAAAAATTAATCTTGCTCAAATGAGAGAGATACACTGATCTCAATTGTAAATTTTAGCCTAGTGACATCTAACTTTTATCACCATTCAATAGAATTAATTTTTTAGTTGAAGGAATGTAATGGTTATTTCATCGCCAGCTGTCCAGACAAAAAATCAGTCCAATTTCCTTAAGTAAGATCTACATTCTTAAACATTAGTGCATGAACAAGGGTAATCCTTATCGAATCTAGCCAGTGGACTTCTCCTTACTCATCTACTGGTTATTTTCACCACAAGCATTATTATTCTCTTGTCTGCTTCCATGTACTCACCAATTCTCTATCACTTCCTCCCACATTGAGAATTACTCACTTCACTCCATTAAAAACATGTGATTTCTGTTGTTTTTTGTGTGTGTGTTTTTGTTTTTTTAGAAGACCACTAAGCGCAACTTTAAGCCTCTTTGTGGTTCAACCCTATCTCGCCACTATTCTAAGTAGTAAGTAGGTTATAAATTTAATTTTGCCTCCTATTATCAATGATGCTTGAGTGTGAAAATTTTGGTGTTGTTTCTAGGGATGAAACGTGTGATGTAAAAAAACAAAACTAAAAATTCACATACATATAAAAAAAGAAAAAAAATCAGAAGAAAAACAAAAATAGTAAAAAAATATGCAAAAATAAAATTAAAAAAATTGTGAACCTGCTGCATGAAAACCATGTCTATGTCTAAATACGTTGTACCTGGTAATCCTGAAAATTGATAAACACCTAAAGGAGTTGAAAAATAACAAATATAGGATGAAAATGGAAGATAATAGAAATGAAATCATGAACAATCCACTACCAGAGAATTTGAAACAAACTGGAATGATGAAATCACCTGGAAATGAGATAGTTGAGAGGCACAATTTGAGAGAGTTATTTCTACCTTCGGTGTCTAGTGACCATTCATGAATTTGGATCTCTGATAGGTATAGGAATTATAAAATCAATCAATCCATGATTAGTCAGCTACCTACCTTCAATGTAATGTGTAGTGAAGAATCTCTTGACTTAATTAGAGACTTCTATTGTTGTTTCCAACAACTGCCACTTAGGGGTCTCACTGGGGAAGAGATTAAACTAAGAGTGTTCCCCTTCTGCATCAAAGGAAATGAAAGGTCCTAGTTTCAACAATTATAAGAAGAAATATTTTTCACCTGGTATCATGTTTATAATGGTTTCATAATGAAATTATATCCTATGAGGTAGACATCTGAAATTAGTCATAAAATTACTAGATTCCTTCAGTACGATGTATAACTATTGTGTGATGCATGGGACAAGTTTATAATTTTTCCTAGAAAGTGTACAAACCATCAATGCACACTTCAATTCCTCAGGGACACCTTCAACAATAGTCTCACCCCTTACCACCAAGCCTTGGTGGATCAGTCTTCTAGAGGAGACTTTAGTGATTGGACTACTGAGGAGCTCCAAAAAATATTCAACACAGTTGATCAAGACTCCCTACAAAAATTCTCTAGGAGAAGAACCATTATTATAAAAGAAAACAATCCTACCCCTCAAGATGAATACCAAGCTGCTGTGTTTTTCAATGAAAATACCAATAAAACACTTAGGGAGTAGTGTCACCACTGTGACATGTTTCGTCATTCTCAAACCTGTTGTCCAAACACTGATATGCCTGTCCAATATCATGAGAGTTACAGCTTTGCTGGTTATGGACCTAAGTTTCAGCCTAGGGAAGACCCTTTTCCCAACACCAAAAATTAGGGGTATAGGAACCATCAAAACCTTTCATCGAGGGAGAAGGGAGTCCTTCGACATGTTTCCCCTCCTAGATTCTAGTAGCATACTTGGTAGAAATTCCAACCCCAAACCCAACCCAAGGCTGAGTCATCCAAGTCGAAAGATGAGGTGAAATACATGTTCCATAAATTGATAGGGAGGTTTGATTAATAGAAGACCAAATATAATAATGATAAATTTCAAATGGATGCAATAATGAAGAATTTGGAAATTCAAATGGGGCAGTTGGTTGGGGATGTAGGATGTAGAAACAAAGGTAGGCTTCCTAGCACCAATTAAGTAAATTATAGGGAGAATTATGTGGATGTGACTACCAGAAGTAGACTCCAAACCCACCAAGATCCTAGGAAAGAACCCCAAACTGCTGAAAATAAAAAACTAGATGATGATGAAAACTCAAAACTGGAAAAACCAGTATATGAAAAACTGGAAAGCACCACTATAATTCATCTAGTTCATCTTTTTCTAACTCAAAAAACCAAAAGAAAATGGCTTGAAAAACAAAGACAATAAAGAGAAGAAAATTATTAAAGAAGAAGCTCTAGGGATGCCCCTGATTATGACAAGGTTTCCTTCTATCATTCTATTTCCTAAAATAATTGAGAAACCAACACATGATTATGAACTGTTTAAATTTTTTAAGGTGGTTAAAAAGATAAACATTGATATACCATTATTGGAAGCCTTGATTTAAAGCCCATTATATCTGAAATCACTCATGAAAATATGTTTAAACAAAATTACATTGGAGGAATTTCCCACCTATAGTAAGACTGGGGAGTGTACTACTGTCTTGAAAAATAGGATACCACCTAATTTTCATGACCCAGGTAGATTTGATATCCCATGCACCTTTGGGGATAGAGGTGGTAAGTACAACTGTTTGTGTGACCTTGGTGCTAGCATCAATCTGATTCCCCTATCACTTTTCAGCACTTAAGATTAGGAGTTCCCCAACCCACCACTGTTGTGTTATAGCTTGCTAATTGGTCCATTACTCATCCAGTGGGTAGGGTTGATGATCTATTAGTGAGAGTATAAAAACTCTTTTAGCCTGATAACTTTCTCATCCTTGATATTGAGTGTGACCAGAAGGTCCCTATCATTCTTGGTAGTCCCTTTCTAGACATAGGGGGAGCTGTGATAAATGTCTCTAAAGGGAAAATGATTTTCAATTTGGGTGAACATAAAGAAGAATTCAATGGGTTTAATAAAATCCAAGAACCCACACCCAATATTCCCTAAATATGAGATATTAGTTATTGAGAGTAGTGTTGATAAGGAGGAAGAGTAGTTACTAAGGATGATAGATGAAATTGACAGCGAACTGAAAACTCCTACTGCCACTTACATGGGGATCAGATCAATTAAGGATAGAGAATATGTTGATGAGTTTGAGGGTGAGTTTTTAGAGAACCTAGATGAGTTAGTTTTGGAACACATTATTACATCAAGAGATGATTTTATGTTTGATGAGAATTTTTCTAGAATCTCTAGTGATGATGAGGAATCCTTATTTACTTCCTTCTTCAAGAGGTGGCATGTAGACCTTGGGCCACCCAGGACCAAGTTTCTTCCCTCAAGTGAGTCACCTTCCATCCTTTAAATCAATCATTGTCTTTCCCATATCAAATATTATTTTCTAGAGACAGTTCCACCCTTCCTGTGATCATTTAATCTAACCTGGAGGTAAGTCAAGAGAAAAATATGATTAGTGTTTTGAAGAAGTACAAGTCTGTCATAGGCTAGTCAATTGCTGATATCAAGGGGATAAGTCCCACCTTATGCATGCATAAAACTTCCATGGAACCTTAGTGTAATACTAGAGTAGAATTCCAAAGAAGACTCAACCCAAAAATGAATGAATTTGTGAGATAAGAAGTGATTAGGATTCCTGATGACGGAATAATTTTTCCCATATCTAATATCCCCTAGGGAAGTCCTATCCAGGTCATTCCAAAAAAGAGTGGAGTGATAGTGGTCACTAATGAGACAAATGAAAAAATACAAAAAAGGGAAGTGAATAAATGGAGAGTCTATATAAACTACAGAAAGTTGAATGATGCCATAATAAAGGACCACTTTACCATTCCATTCTTGGAATAAATGTTAGAGAGTTTGGCAAGAAATGATTTTTTTCTTGATTTTTATTTTGTTAACAACAATATTTCCATTTCTCATGAGGATCAAGATAAAACCACCTTCACCTGTCCATTTGGGACACTTTCCTACTTGCGGATTCCATTTGGCTTGTGCCGTGCTCCAACCACTTTTCAGAGGTATATGATGGAAATATTTTCAGAGATGAATGGAAAGATAATAGAGGTTTACATGGATGGTTTTTATATAATGGGAAGTACCTTTGAGAGTTATATGGAAAATATATAGGTTGTGTTGTCAAGGTTCCAAGAGACCAAGTTAGTCTTAAACTGGGAAAGGTGACAATATATGGCCACTAAAGGCATACTTTTGGGTCACAAGGTATCCAAGAGGTTCTTGTAGGTTGATAATTCCAAAGTTGAGTTTATTAAAAAGTTTCCCCCACCTAAAAATTTCAAATAAATTAGATGTTTTTTTGTCATTCTGGGTTCTACATGAGGTTAATTAAAGACTTTTATAAAATTACTAGACCCATATGCTCCCTGCTGGTTAAGGACACACCCTTTTTTTTATGAGAAATATCTAGAGGCCATTAATTTTCTCAACGAGAAGTTGACTAATTCACATATAATCACTACTCGTGTCTGGAAGATTCCCTTTGAGGTAATGTGTGATGCTTGTGATTTTGCAGTAAGAGCTGTTTTGGGGTAGAGAAAGGATAGGAAACTTCAAGTTAGTTTCTATGCCAGCAAGCTACTAGATGATTCCTAGAAGAATTACACAACCACTGAAAATGAGCTTCTTGTTGTGATGTTTCCGTTAGAAAATATTTGGCAATACTTGATAGGATCAAGGGTCATTATTTTCACAGTTCACTCAGTCCTAAAGTACTTGATGCCAAAAAACGACTCAAAAAACAAACTCATGAGTTAGAACTTATAGTTATTGGAGTTTGATTTAGTGATTAAGGATAAGAAAGGGGATGAAAATGTTGTTGAAAATTATTTGTTTGGTCTGCCAAACACCTCAAGTGGGGAACAAATGGAGATCAACACTTCTTTCCCTGATAAACAATTGTTTGCGGCCTCTGTGTAGAAATCTGCTTGGTTCTCCAAATATGTCATCTTTCTGGTAGTTGGAGTCATGCCCAAGGATCTCTCACACAACCAGAAGAAGAATTTTATATCTAAGCTGAAATATTATATTTGGAATGGACCTCTTCTCTTTAGGATATGTGATGGTAGTTTTTTTAGAAGATGTGTGGTTGAGTATGAGATATTTTCCATAATTTAGATCTACCATTCAACACCTTGGTGTGGCCACTATGGAAGAGAAAAGGACTTCATAGAATGTCCAACACTACTAGAATTTTATACTTTACCAACGGTTGTAAACCGTTGGTATATAGTATACCAACAGTTCCCTTAACCGTGGGCAAGTAAGGCGTGACAATAGGCTTATACCAACGGTTCTGTGGAAACTGTTGGTATAGATGTCAAAATAGAAGGTATACCAATAGTTTTCTAAAAAACATTGGTATATGTGTCTTAAAGTATAACATATACCAACAGTTTGTAAACATTTGGTATATGTGTCTTACACTTATACCAATAGTTATAAACCGTTGTGATAGAGGACATATGGCAAGCAATAAGTCTATACCAATGATTTTGTTATAACCGTTGGTATAAACCAATACCAATGGTTATAACAAACCATTGGTATAGTTATATAAAAGTATCTATACCAATGGTTTTCAAACTGTTGGTATATAATTTCTCAGCTCCACAGAAGCAGGATCCTCTCCCCTCTCCGGACCTGCAACAAGACAGCAACCCCTCTCCAGAACTGCAACAACACCAATACAAAATCCCCATCCAAAGTATTAAAAATTTAGAATTCATTCCAGAATTTAGAAATTTAGAGATTTAGAAATTCAATAACACCCATAATAGAAAAGTCCTACATGTTATAGGAAATGAAATAAAACCCATAAGAGTATTCCAAATTTAGAATTCATTCCTCACTCAAACTACAAAACCAACACACATAAGAGTATTCAAAATTTAGAATTCATTCCTTACTCAAACCACAACACCAATACACACAAGAGAAAAAACCTACATGTTATAGGAAACACATGGGATGCTTAGTCATGGTCTTGGGTTGAGTATCTTAAAACCAACAGAAAAACTTGGGTAGAGTGGCAAGGATCATGATACCCATAAGATAGGCAATGGTAGTGGTCATGTGCTTAGACCTAGGATGAGTTACAAGAAGCACATGGGATGTTTATATTCCTCTAATGATTATGTATCCATGTATAAATGGTTCCTGATGTGTTAGTGGGAAACATTGTCCAATCTCAACATATGAGACGGGTTACCGGAATAGCCTACATGTTTTTCATAGACTTTTCAATTAGAATAAGGGGGTATGTGGCTAATTGTAATTTTCTCTCCTGGGTGTGATGTGAGATGAATCCCCATCTTGGGTAGTGGGTATGAATATTCAATTAAGTCTTTGGTATTGGGTTCCCAAAGGGACTTTGGTTTGGTCCTAGAACCCACTTTTTGAGGATGGGATTGAGGTGATCCATGGGGATATGGTGTCACCATTTGTATTCCTCACCATTGGGGTATTTTCATGAGACTTTGAAACTTATTTTTCAAGAATCTATGTGTAGCCTTATTGACAAATTTGTTATATGGTAGTCTTGAGTGTTCATAAGTTTCATATGATATCACTATATGATATTTATTTTTTGTATGTTATTGTATAGAATGAATGACCCGTGATTGAGAATTAGAACATGAGTGTTGGTGCATATTCATGATGGGATTTTGAGACTCATTCCTAGTATAATTCATGTTTTTCTATATATACTATGACCCATTGTGTTTCAATCTATGCCTTGTGAATATTTTTTTTCTAATAACGTATGAACAATAGAACATATTTTATTTTTTATCCATTAATTACAAGAATATATGTGTAGCCTTGTGAAGATTTTCTGTATGTCAGTTGTTGTTTTCACTTAAAATGTTGTCTGTTTCAAACAAAAGTGAGACACTTTGAGTGATACCAGTCACAGCGTGCCTCGGATTGAGATGGGGTTGACTTTTACCCGTCCAAAATGATCCATGGATTGTTGGGTGGGGGCTGTCTGGGGTGGGGGGTTGTCTGAGGGGGGGGGGGGTTGTCCGGTGGGTGGGGGGATGTCTGGGGTGGGGGCTATCCGGGGGTGCGGGAGGCTATCCAGGGGTGAGGGGGGCCGTCCAGAGTGCATTTTCAGCCACTGTAGTCACACAACACCTCTGATGGACATGTTGTTTGGCCAACCATTTCACAATTAACCCACTCTTTGTTGTCGTCCAATTTCATGGAATTCTGAGGTCGTTCGGCCGGTTTTGACCACCCCACACACGTTTTTCAAGTGCGCCAAACACCTAAAAAACACATATTCTACCGTTCCACACAAAATGAACATCCGAATGATGTTCTGTCTTTTCATACACCTCACGAATAATAATTAGGGTGTTTTCATGTGATTTCAAGTCATTCTGATGTCGTTCAGTATGTATTTGACTGTAAAACACATGTTTTTGGCCATTTACCACACGTAAAGTGCATTTTCGGCTACCGCGGTCACAAAACACCTCTGATTGACGTGAAATCTAGCTGACCATTTCACAATTCACCCACCCTTTATTGTCGTCCGATTTAATGGAATTATGAGGTTGTTCGGCCGGTTTTAACCACCCCACGCACGCTTTTCAAGCACACCAAACACCAAAAAAACACATATTCAGTCGTGCCACGCAAAACGCGCATCTGAATGACGTGTTGTCTCCAAATACACATCACGAATAATAATTAGGGTTTTTTCATGTGATTTCAAGTCATTCTTATGTCATTCGGGATGCATTTAATCGTTAAACGCATGTTTTGTCAATTTACGACACACAGAGTGCGTTTTCGGCCACCACGGTCCCAAGATAACTTCGATTGACGTGTCGTCTGGCTGAACATTTCACAATTCCCTCACCATTTTTTTTCTCCTGATTTCATGGCATTATGAGCTCATTTGGCCAGTTTCGACCACCCTATGCATGTTTTTCAAGCGCGCCAAACACCTAAAAAACACATATTCCTCCGTGCCACGCAAACCGTGGGTCTGAATGATGTTCCATCTTTTCATAAACTTTACAAATAATAATTAGGGTGTTTTCATGAGATTTCAAGTCATTCTGATATCGTTCGGTATGTGTTTGACCATAAAACACATGTTTTGGCCATTTACAACTCGCAGAGTGCGTTTTCAACCACCGTGGTCACATGACACCTCCGATTGATGTGTCGTCTAGCCGAACATTTCACAATTCACCCACCCTTTGTTGTTGTCTGATTTCATGGAATTATGAGGTCGTTCGACTAGTTTTGACCACCCCATGAATGCTTTCCAAGCGCACCAAACACCTAAAAAACACATATTCAGCCGTGCCGCGGAAACCACGCGTCTGAATGATGTGTCGTCTCCTCATACACCTCACGAATAATAATTAGGGAGTTTTCGTGTGATTTCAAGTCATTCTGATGTCGTTCGGTATGAATTTGACTGTAAAACACATGTTTTGGCCATTTACGACATGCATAGTGCGTTTTAGGCCACCGCGGTCACACGACACATCCGATTGACGTGCCGTCTTGCCAACCATTTCACAATTCACCCACCCTTTGTTGTCGTCAAATTTCATGGAATTCTGAGGTCGTTTAGCCAATTTTGACCACCCCACAAATGCTTTTCAAGCGCACCAAACACCTAAAAACACATATTTAGCCGTTCCGTGAAAATCGTGCATCCGAATGACATGTCTTCTCCTCATACACCTCATGAATAATAATTAGTGTGTTTTCATGTGATTTCAAGTCATTCCAATGTCGTTCAGTATGCATTTGACCGTAAAACACATGTTTTGGCCATTTACGAAATGCAGAGTGTGTTTTCAGCCACCGCGATCGCACAACACCTCCAATAGATGTGCCATTTAGCCGACCATTTCACAATTCACCCACCTTTTATTGTCGTCCGATTTCATGGCATTCTGAGGTCGTTCAGCCGGTTTGGACCACCCCACCCACACTTTTCAAGCACGCAAACACCTAAAAACACATATTCAGCTGTGCCGCGCAAACCGCAGGTCTGAATGACGTGACATCTCCTTGTACACCTAAAGAATAATAATTAGTGTGTTTTCGTATGATTTTAAGTCATTCTGATGTCGTTCGGTATGCATTTGACCATAAAACACATGTTTTGGTCATTTACGACACGCAGAGTGTGTTTTCAGCCACAGTGGTCACACGACACCTCCGATGATGTCCCTTCTGGCCGACCATCTCACAATTCACCCAACCTTTTTTGTCTTCGGATTTCATGGCATTCCGAGGTTGTTCGGCTAGTTTCGACCACCCCATGCACGCTTTTCAAGCACGCCAAACACCGAAAAAACACATATTCAGTTGTTCCACGCAAACTGGGCGTCCAAATGACGTTATGTCTCCTCGTACACCTCAAGAATAATAATTAGGTTGTTTTCATGTGATTTCAAGTCATTCATATGTCATTCGGCATGCATTTGACCGTTAAACGCATGTTTTGGCCATTTACGACACACAGAGTGTGTTTTCGGCCAGTGCGGTCACACGACACCTCTGATTGACGTGCCGTCTGGCCGACCATTTCACAATTCACCCACCCTTTGTTTTCGTCCAATTTCATGGAATTCTAAGGTCGTACGGCTGGTTTTGACCACCCCATGCACGCTTTTCAAGTGCACCGAACACCTAAAAAACATATTTAGCCGTGTTGCGGAAACCGTGTGTCCGAATGACGTGTTGTCTCCTCCTACACCTCAAAAATAATAATTAGGGTGTTTTCGTGTGATTTCAAGTCATTCTGATGTCGTTCAGCATGCATTTGACCGTTAAACGCATGTTTTGGCCATTTACACAATGCATAGTGCGTTTTCAGCCACCGCGGTCACACAACACCTCGGATTGACATGTCGTTTGGCCGACTATTTTACAATTCACCCAACCTTTGATTTCGTAGGACTTCATGACACTCTGAGGTCATTCGGCCAGTTTTAACCACCCCACGCACGCTTTTCATGCACACGAAACACCTAAAAACACATATTCAGCCGTGCGGCGCAAACCGCGTGTCTGAATGACGTGTCGTCTCCTCTTACACCTCACGAATAATAATTAGGGTGTTTTCGTGTGATTTCAAGTCATTATGTTGTCGTTCGGTATGCATTTGACCGTTAAATGCATGTTTTGTCCATTTATGACACGCAAAGTGCATTTTCGGCCACCACGGTCACACGACACCTCTGATTGATGTGTCATCTGGCCGACCATTTTACACTTCACCCACCCTTTGTTGTCGTTCGATTTCATAGAATTCTGAGGTCGTTCGGCCAGTTTTGACCACCCCATGCATGCTTTTCAAGTGCACCAAACACCTAAAAAACACATATTCAGCCGTGTCATGCAAACCGCGCATATGAATGATGTGTTGTCTTCTCGTACACCTCAAAAATGATAATTAGGGTGTTTTTGTATGATTTGAAGTCATTCTGATGTCGTTCGGTATGCATTTGACCGTAAAACACATGTTTTGGCCATTTACGACACGCGGAGTGTGTTTTTGGCCACCGCGGTCACACGTCACGTCCGATTGACGTGTCGTCTAGCAGACCATTTCACAATTCACCACCCTTTGTTTTCGTCTGATTTAATGGAATTCTGAAGTCGTTCGGCCGGTTTTGACCCCCCCACGCACGCTTTTCAAGCACACCAAACACCTAAAAAACACATATTCAGTCGTGCCGTGAAAACCGCATTTCTGAAAGATGTGTTGTCTCCTTGTACACCTCAAGAATAATAATTAGGGTTTTTTTCTGTGATTTCAAGTCATTCCGATGTCGGTCGGCATGAATTTGACTGTTCAATGCATGTTTTGGCCCTTTATGACACGCGGAGTACGTTTTTGGCCATCGCCATCACACGACACCTCTAATTGATGTGTCATTTAGCCGACCGTTTTACAATTCATCCAACCTTTGTTTTCACCCGATTTCATGGCATTCTGAGGTCGTTCGACTAGTTTTGACCACCACACGCACGCTTTTCAAGTGCACCAAACACCTAAAAAACACATATTCAGTCATTCCGCGCAAACTGTGTGTCCTAATGATGTGTCGTCTCCTATTACACCTCACGAATATTAATTAGGGTGTTTTAGTGTGATTTCAAGTCATTCTGATTTTTTTTGGCATGAATTTGACCGTTAAACGCATGTTTTGGCCATTTATGACACGCAGAATGCGTTTTCAGCCAACACGGTCACACGACATGTCTGATTAATGTGTCGTCTAGCCAACTATTTTACAATTCACCCACCCTTTGTTTTTGTCCGATTTCATGGCATTCCAAGGACGTTTGGCCGGTTTTGACCACCCCACGCACGCTTTTCAAGCGCACCAAACACCTAAAAACACATATTTAGCCATGTCAGGAAAACTGCACGTCTGAATGATGTTTCGTCTCCTCGTACACCTCACGAATAAAAATTAGGGTGTTTTCGTGTGATTTCAAGTCATTATGATGTTGTTCAGGATGCATTTGACTGTTAAACGCATGTTTTGGCCATTTACGACACGTGGAGTGCTTTTTCAGCCACCGCGGTCACACGACACCTCTGATTGATGTGCCATCTGGCCAACCATTTCAAAATTCACCCACCCTTTTTTTCGTCTGATTTCATGGCATTCCGAGGTCATTCGACCAGTTTTGACCACCCCACGCACGCTTTTCAATTGTACCAAACACCTAAAAGAACATATTCAGCCATTCTACAAAAACCACACGTCCAAATGACATGTTTTCTCTTCGTACACCTCAAAAATAATAATTATGGTGTTTTGGTGTGGTTTCAAATCATTCGAATGTCGTTCGGCATGCATTTGACCGTTAAATGCATGTTTTGTCCATTTACGACACACGGAGTGCGTTTTTGGCCACCACGGTCACACGACACATCTGATTGATGTGCCGTCTGAATGAACATTTTAAGATTCACCTAGCCTTTGTTGTAGTCCAATGTCATGGAATTATGAGGTCGTTCGTCTAGTTTTGACCACTCCACACACGCTTTTCAAGCGCACCAAACACCTCAAAAACACATATTCAACCGTTCCATGCAAAACGCCTGTCCAAATGATGTTTTGTCTCCTCTTACACCTCAATAATAATAATTAGGGTGTTTTCATGTGATTTCAAGTAATTCTGATGTCGTTCGGCATGCATTTTACCGTTAAACGCATGTTTTGGCCATTTACGACACGCGGAGTGCGTTTTCGGCCTGTGCAGTCACACGACACCTCCGATTGACTTTTCGTCTAGCCAACCATTTCCCAATTAATCCACCTTTTGTTATCGTCTGATTTCAGGGAATTCTGAGTTTGTTTGGCTAGTTTTGACCACCCCACGCACGCTTTTCAAGCATGGCAAACACCTAAAAAACACATATTTAGCCCTTCTGCGCAAACTGCGCGTCTGAATGACGTGCGTCTCCTCATAAAACTCAAGAATAATAATTAGTGTGTTTTCGTGTGATTTCAAGACATTTCGATGTTGTTCGGCATGCATTTGAATGTTAAATGCATGTTTTGGCCATTTACAACATGCTGAGTGCGTTTTTGGCCATCGCGGTCACACAACACCTCTGATTGAGGCAGAGTTGACTCGTACCCATTAAAAATGTCCAATGTATTATTGTCATAAAGTATCAACACAATCTGAATGTGTTTGATCAGTTTTCTGTATGTCAGTTGTTGTTTCACTTAAAATCCAGTTCATTTCAAAAAAAGTGAGACACTTTGTGTGGCACCAGCCACATCGTGCCTCGGATTGGTTTGGGGTTGACTCCTACACATCACAACTATCCCATGGATAGTTTTGCTAAAGTATCAATAGAATCCGAATACATTTGTTCGGTTTTCCGTATGCCAGTTAGGCAAATCGTGCAACAAAAGTGATAATATCTTATATTAAAACTATAGACATTGTGCATGATGTGCATCCCCTAGTGCATGGTTAGGGAAAATCATGCACATTGCTTCTAATATATATCCCTATATGGTTGGTAGATAACTTTTGGGATGGACTTAATTTTTTTAGTAACCGTGAGGCATAGTGTTTTTTTACGCCGACCGGGGTTCCGAGCTCCGAACAAGCCCCAGAAGCCCCATAAACCATTATAACGTCATTAAGATTCCATATATGGTCAAAAATATAGAGTTATAGTGAATTCAAAAATATCCATACCAGAGTGAAAAAACAGGTTAAAAAATAAAGAGTTATACAGAATTCAAAAATGTAATGGATAAATCTGCCCCTGATCACCATCACCATCACCACTATCATCATCAGCCTCATCTTTGCCGCCATCTCTGTCCTCATCTTCATCCTCTTCATCGTCTCCATGCTCATCCTCAGCACCATCCTTGCCCTCGGCCCCATCCTCACCCTCATCCTCATCCTCATCCTCACCCTAATCCTCTTCAACATCCTCGTCATCACCAGGAACGTCATCATCTCAACCACCACTAGAACTGCTGCCCAGTGCATTGGATAATGAACCCATCGATGACATATATGTCTAACAAGTCGCACTGGCCTCTAGTGGAAGTGATGAAGATAAAGCTTTGACCAGTTTCATAAATTCTTTCTCCTTTGTTTGAACCTATTATTCCAACTTTGTGACCCTTTTATCAAACTATCTTGCATGCTCCTTAACCTGTTCCAACTCGGTGGTACAAGAATGGATACCTGGAAAGGACCAATACCTGGTCGGGACTATATTTTTACCAGGTCGGTAGCGTACTTGACCAGAGTGCTCATCTCCCAAAACATGATATAAATGATCATGTGGCCCTAAATTGTCAGGCTCCTGGGCATCAAGGGCCTCTAAAGTAGCCTGTTAAGAATAATAATAGATAATTAAATTTCAAAATAGATATTAAACTTTTAAATAAACAAATTAAAACTTACAATCTTTTCTTGTGTCGATTCATTAATCGCAGTTCCATCATTTTTCCTTCTACTTGAGCAAAAAAAAAATTGCCTATGGGAGACGTCCTTCAATATTCAATTTGTGCTTCTGTAATGAAATTGAAACAATATAAAGTGCAAGTATAATCATATATTCAATATTCAATAAATCACATAATTTAAGTAGGAAACAATAAAAAGGGAAAGTCCTAAAGAAAAATTATAAACAATTATATCTTCCCAGCTGCCTCTCATGATCTAACATAGTAGTGCGCCCCAAAGTGTAGAGGTATTGCATTGAATCAATGTTTTTTTCATAATATTCCTAAATAATGTTTAATAATAAATAAGATAATATTAACGCAAAATATGAAAACTGTCATTTAAATTCCTCAAATGGAATTAATAACTTAAATTTGGCAGTCGCCCAATGGGTAATCATTTGGCGATATTACTCTATCGGGCAGTCATCCACGATAGGTACTCTATCCAACTTTGTTCCCACTCTATCACACTATCCAACATACAACATTTTCTTATAAACTCTCCAAATCTCTCCTAGCTCCTTTAAACGTGTTGGTCATGCACCTTCGCTATCAGGAAAGTTAAATTGAAGCTGACACAAAATAGATTAATTCATATAAATAAAAAAAATAGTACATTAAATCCAATAGATTTTTTACCCATATTTGTTCCCACACATTATCCTTGACTTCGTGTGGAAGATGACTCCAAGAGAGAGGGATGGCCGTAATGATGTTGGATTATTTGGCTAGCATCGCCAAAAAACCCCGACATTCCTTACTAGATTTATCAATCATCTATCCATCATCATTGTATTCAACCATCAACTATGTCTGGCGGTTTCATACCGCACGCAAGCGAGTATGCCCCCTCCCCCGCCCCCTATCAGAAGATGAACCTTTTATTAAAGGAAAAAATATCAGTACAAGTCATAATAAAAATAAATTTTGGTATAATTTTTTTTTAGAGTTATATAAATATACCTGTGGTAGTCGGATCAATGGGTGTCACTGGATGTGGAGAAGCTGAAGGAATATCTTGTACAGGTGGAGTGTCCCTCATTGTATGCTCCTTAGCTACATACTATGTCGGAGTAGGAATTGAAGAAGGTGGAATATAATAGCTCGGAGATAATGAACCAGAAGCAAAAGATGATGGAACAAATGTCTTGCCAACTGGTAGTGTAAACATCAGAGGCCTAAATATCCCCTGTGTCCCTAAAGACACACCAAGTTCAAAATGGGGCGTAGAAGATACGTCTGTGGTAGGGGGATAATCCAATCAGGTACCACCAGTGGATCATCTAACTCTTGCACCACGATCCCTTGTACCACTGGCCTCAGTACCGGGACCACCAGATGATCATCTAACTCTGACACCCCCCCCCTCCCACCACGAGCCTCTGTACTGGGAGCAATATCAGGCTCCTCGTCGGATATCTCTCGTCTAGGGGGTGCATCCTAAAGAAAAGTTTAACACAAAATCAAACACATGATATTATAAGTTATTGAAATATATATATTTGAAATAAAATACTCACAATAGGGATGAGTGGAGGAATGCCCATCTGTTTCATGCGATGATTATTTTCTATCATCTTTTTCCGCCACATCTCTTAAATGGGTGTCATTTCCTACAATGAAAACAAATATGGAAGTAATTAGAAACAGATAACTAATGTGTAACCCAAAAAAATATAGAAAAACCATTATGATAAAAAAAACATAAATAAACAGAAGATTTATGGTGGTTTGAAGGTAAGTACTAGGATACACACTCTGAATGATGTAGGTGTATTCATTGAATCATGTCTCAATTGATTTTGGAGAGGGACATTCAATAGTTATAGGTATGGATTTGATTAGAAACACCTATAAAAAGGATATCCATGAATTGTGACTGCCCAAACCAGGATGTCACTCATTAGTGACCCGAACCCAGATGGTCACATGGCCTCAAGAACATCAAACAAAATTCCACATGTTATTGAATAATAGTGGGAGCCTTTGCTATGTCTGGGGGATACTATTCCCTCATTACCTAACTTGTACAATTTTAATATTATCAGTTAAAAAGTGTAAGAAAGATAACAATGGGAAAATATTGGAAATGAATGAAAATAACCAAATCAGTAATACGAACTAATAACAGAATCATAAACTGGATGATGGTAATGTATGTCATGTATCAAGAAAAAAAACACAGTTACAACTAGTAGGAAGCAGTAGTATACAAGAGGCTCAATAAATTCTAAAATTTGACCTATATTCTTTATCTACAACCTAATCATCTGGTTCACCGGTGGCAAGAGTGTGAGTCATGTCAATAACTCGAAATCCACAATCATCAATAAAGGTGCATTGCCTCATCATTGAATCAAACCATTGGTAAAGGGAAGAGTTTTACCAATGGTTGCACACAATTGTTGGTAAAAGAGGACTTTAAGTCCCTTTATAGTTATCCCAAATAGAGGCACATGCCTCAGGTCCCATTATGTGTTATAGGCGTCCCAAATCATTAACTCATGTTCAATAAATCATTCTTGTCACCTCTATTGTCATACCTTTCATTACACAATTAGTTCCCGAAGTCAAGCGCACCCCATAGGTGGATAAATTTTAGGCTTCTACACAAATAGGTTGTTCATAGCTTGTAAAAAGGTTTAATTTCATAAAGTATATAAAAAAATAATTATTTATAAATTTGAGATTAATAATAAAGTATGTCAATGATAACAAGATTACTAAATTAAACTTGTGACTTATCTAACATTTTTATGGATGTATACACATGCCATCATGGCTAGTGAAAATCACCCCACCATCATAAAAGTGAGTATTAGCCACGAAAGAGACATAATATACAATGTACAATGAGAACCATATTTAATTGACCCTAAAGTTATATTAGTACTGTCATCTTAGGAAGCCAATTATCATTCATGACTAACCATGTCACTATAAACAACCTGGATTGTATGAGTTTTCTCTCTGATCTTAACAACATCATCACACATTCTTACAATGATGTGAATCATTTGGAATATGGATGATATTAACACAAAATTTCCATCAATACCAAGCCTTCTAAGAACTAAAAATTTATGGATGATAATAACACATAATTCATTTTGAATCAAATTTGATTCAATATCAAATCCCAACACACACACCCAAATCAAATAGAAAACAAAAGTCATACACACCCAAATCAAAACAGAAAACCAAAACAGTATATGTAGATCATTAAAATGAAAGTATCAATTACAAATTAGAAGTGTAGAACTAAGAAATTCTGAAAATGGATCAGAACAAAGGATTTCTGTAGTAGGGTAAACAAAATCCCGCTTCTCCACATCACCCAAATGAAAATATAAAACCAAAATAGTAGATGCAGTATCACTTACAGAATAAAAATGAAGAACTAATAAATCTTAAAGATGAAAGGATTTCGGCCATAGGGGAAGGAAAACCCCAATTCTCTCTTTTGTTTAGGGATACAACTGCGTGGAATGGGGGAGTCCAAGATTCTATGAATTTGGGGAAAAACTTTCCCAACGGTTTGTAAAAACCGTTGGTAAATGATTATTTAAACCACTCTATACCAATAGTTTAAGAAAACCATTGGTATAGAGTATACTTTTCCCAACAGTTTTCAAAAATCATTGGGAAAAGATGATTTAACCAGCTTTTAGCAATGGTTTCCTTAAACCGTTGGTAAAATAATTGTACAGGCGCTGGGAAAACCTCCCTTTCCAATAGTGTAGTAAGCTGGTTTCTACTAGCCAACATTCTTTAAGGATTCAATGAGTCTGGTTATTAGCTGTGAGAAATGTCATATACTGGGAAATGTTGGAATAAGGCAAGAGCTACCCCAAAATGAAACTCGGGGGGTTTAAATCATTGTTGTATGGGGATTTTACTTCATGGGACCATTCCCATCCCCCTATGGGAAGGGGTAAATTTTGTTTTCTATGGGCTATGTGTCCTAGTGGGTTGAGGAAGTGGCACTCACCAACAATTTAGCTACTAGTGTTGTGAAATTCCTCGCGGAAAACATTTTTTCCAGGTTTGGTGTGTCTCAAGAATTCATCACTGATAATGGTACTCACTTCAAGAATTATATGTTCAAATCCTTGATGGATATGTATGGGTGCTCCCATAAGACAAGAACCACTTACCACCCACATTCTAGTGGGTAGGCAGAAGTGTCAAACAGAGGGCTCAAACAAATTTTAGAGAAAAAAGTGTCTATCTCTAGGAAAGACTGGTCAAGGATATAGGATGAGGATCTTTGGGCCTATAAAACTAATTATAAGACTCTTATAAGGATGTCACCATACATTCTTCTCTTTGTAAAACATGTGATCTTCCTATTGAGTAACAAAAAAAATATTATTGGGCAGTGAAGGCCCTCAATTTTGATTTCATGTTTGCTGGTGGGAGGAGACTGTTAGAGCAGAGTGAGTTGTAGAATATTAGAAGAGAGCCTTATAAAAATGATTAAATATACAAAGAAATAACAGAGGCTCTTCATGACTCAATCATTCCAAACATGAATTTCAATGTGGGTGAGAGGGTCGTGCTTTTAAATTCATGATTGAATCTATTTCAGGGAATGTTAAATACCAAGTGGTGAAGACCCTTTAATATTGTTAGGGTTTTGGTTAATGTAGCTGTTGAGCTAGTTGGAGAAGGGAATCGACCTATCATGGTCAATGGTCAAAGAATAAAGCGCTTCTCTGAAGGGTATCCAAATGGCTTGGCTTCCATATATCTGTTGGAGGAATGATCTCTTTCAAGTATAATAGAAGACTATAAACTCAGTGTTTCATGGGAACTAACCCATGGTTGCATAGTTGTTTTCTTTTTTACTCATGTTTTCAATAAAAAAAATATTAATCATCTATACTTCTTATTCTCCAATTTATCCTCTTGAAAGTTTATGGTGCCTCATGATATGTTGTTGTTTGAGAGAGAGAGTTTTTGCTGACAGAAACATGGTAAAGGAAACCCAAGGGAGAAATCCACTGCATCATATGGATAACATCTATTTCTAATCACTCCCTTGGATTACATTTCATGAACATAAAATGAGGCAATCTTATTTTTATTATTTGAACTTGTAGGTTAATGAAGAGGAGTGACCACCCAGTACTGTTGAAGAGGGTCTGTCTATGGAAATTAGGGAAAAATCTCTAATTATTTTCGGAAGTGTTGTTATGACTTTTTCCATTTTTATTTTTATCCTTATATTTTCTAGTCTTCTACATGAAATTAAGTGTGGGGAGACCCTTTTTTCATTTTAATTGTCGAAAATTGAAATACTGCATAGGCTGTTAGTTGATTTAATCTAGCGAGTTGAATATTTTGATGAGCTGATTTTTTGAAACATGATTTCACCCCTACATTCAATTTAATTATGTTGTTAATACACAATATTGTTAATAATTCTACAATTTGAAGTAAATTGATAAAATATTTTGTCTTCTTTTAAAAATTTAAGACATAAACTTTTCAAAAGTTGAACCAAACTTGTTGCTGGTGATGGTTGGTGGGTTAGGTTATTCTTTTGTTTTTGTTATATTGTGTTTTTCTTTCCTTTTTCTTTTTTGTGTGTCAATGAAAAATTTTGAACCTTGTTTCTACCCCCTCTATATCATTTTTAGCTAAAATGACCATCTGTTTTGAACTTAAAATGTCTCCCACCATGAGAGTCATCATTTGGAACAATTTTGGGTTTTATGTGTGTGGGAGTGGGGTCATTCTAGTTTCATTTCAAATTCCCCATTCTTGAACCCGGGTGTGTTTAAAAAAGAGGTGATTTTTAAAAAAAATTAAAATATTTAAAATATTTTCAAATTCTTTCATCACTTTATGGTCATTTGAGGTTCAATGGTATTTCAATTCTATCCTATAAGTGGATAATTGCTTGTTGGATGTTGAGAGTGACAATTAGTCAGAAACTATTAAACAATAGTTATTGCTGAGTGCAATTGTTCTTTGCCGCTAGGGATCTTTCTATTTAGGATCTAAGGATGAGAGTTTGATAGGATAGGTTTTTTGGAATAAGGATCATGATTTAGGGTAACTAGAAGTTGTCAGTGGAACCTAGGGGACTCACATTTTTTGAAAAATAAAAATATTCAATCAATTTAGGAAGTCAACTTGATTGATTATTAATTAAGTCCTTTGTAACTTGAGTAAAATGGGAACCCGTAGTGATTATCTGAGACAAGGTGCAAAGGGTGCATTTCCGTGAATAAATAAATCCAATTTCAATCGTAATAAGTGCTATGCACAGTGCACTGCACTTGGAATATGGTTGGGAAAAATTAAAATAAAGTAACCTTGTCAAAAATGAACACATGAAGGTAAGGGGAATTTTAAACCAAGATGAAGAATGGAGAAATTGAATTGGTTAATTTTCATTTGAGTTGAATCAATAAAGTGATGAAATTAATGGGCTTCAATTTTTGGACCCTGGGATAAGGTTAGAATGGAAGGTGCCTTGGTTATGTTTTTTACATCCACTCCATCTAACCTGTTAGCACTCCTTGAATCAGAACATGAATTGTAAATTGATGTAAGGTAGTTAATGAGTACACATAGGTGGAATGAAATACAATATAGTGTATAAATTTGTGAGTTTTTGACTTGTATTGAGTATTTAAAGCTAGACAGGACGTCATTTTTGAACACTCTTAAAAAGCCTGACCCACTGTCTGGTCCTATTTCTAAGGGTATTAAAGTTTAATCATGTACTATTTGTATTGAAACTCACAAATCATCTTTCTGTTTTAAATTTAAAGCTATGTACTTGTTTGAGGACAAAGAAAGTTTTAATTGTGGGTGAGTTTGAAGTGGTTGTGTTTTCACACTCTTTGCCACATCCTTTTTATTTTTTTATTGACATTTTAATACCAAAATGTAATTTTTATTAAATAAATGATAATTATTGTTCTTTTGTGTAAAATAATCAATTTTAGTTTCAATCATGTGTTTTAATGTTTGTTCGGCCAGTTTTGACCACCCCACGCACGCTTTTCAAGCACGACAAGCACCTAAAAAACACATATTTAGCCGTTCCGCCTAAACTGCGCGTCTGAATGACGTGCGTCTCCTCATAAAACTCAAGAATAATAATTAGTGTGTTTTCTTGTGATTTCAAGACATTTCGATGTTGTTCGGCATGCATTTGAATGTTAAATGCATGTTTTGGCCATTTACAACACGCTGAGTGCATTTTTGGCCATCGCGGTCACACAAAAACTCTGATTGAGGCAGAGTTGACTCTTACCCATCACAAATGTCCAATGTATTATTGTCATAAAGTATCAACACAATCTGAATGTGTTTGATCAGTTTTCTATATGTCAGTTGTTGTTTCACTTAAAATCCAGTTCATTTCAAAAAAAGTGAGACACTTTGTGTGGCACCAGCCACATCGTGCCTCGGATTGGTTTGTGGTTGACTCCTACACATCACAACTGTCCCATGGATAGTTGTTCTAAAGTATCAATAGAATTCGAATACATTTTTTCGGTTTTCCGTATTCCAGTTAGGAAAATCGTGCAACAAAAGTGATAATATCTTATATTAAAACTATAGACATTGTGCATGATGTGCATCCCCTAGTGCATGGTTAGGGAAAATCATGCACATTGCTTCCAATATATATCCCTATATGGTTGGTAGACACCTTTTGGGATGGACATAATTTTTTTACTAACCGTGAGGCATAGTGTTTTTTTACGCCGATTGGGGTTCCGAGCTCCAAACAAGCCCCAGAAGCCCCATAAACCATTATAACGTCATTAAGATTCCATATATGGTCAAAAATAAAGAGTTATAGTGAATTCAAAAATATCCATACCAGAGTGAAAAAACAGGTTAAAAAATAAAGAGTTATACAGAATTCAAAAATGTAATGGATCAATCTGCCCCTGATCACCATCACCATCACCACTATCATCATCAGCCTCATCCTTGCTGCCATCTCTGTCCTCATCTTCATCCTCGTCATCGTCTCCATGCTCATCCTCAGCACCATCCTTGCCCTCGGCCCCATCCTCACCCTCATCCTCATCCTCATCCTCACCCTAATCTTCTTCAACATCCTCGTCATCACCAGGAACGTCATCATCTCGGCCACCACTAGAACTACTGCCCAGTGCATTGGATAATGCACCCATCGATGACATATATGTCTAACAAGCCGCGCTGGCCTCTAGTAGAATTGATGAAGATAAATCTTTGACCAGTTTCATAAATTCTTTCTCCCTTGTTTGAACCTATTATCCCAACTTTGTGACCCTTTTATCAAACTATCTTGCATGCTCCTTAACATGTTCCAACTCGGTTGTACAAGAATGGATACTTGGAGAGGACCAATACCTGGTCGGGACTATATTTTTACCAGGTCGGTAGCGTACTTGACCAGAGTGCTCATCTCCCAAAACATGATATAATTGATCATGTGGCCCTAAATTGTCAGGCTCCTGGGAATCAAGGGCCTCTAAAGTAACCTGTTAAAAATATTAATAGATTATTAAATTTCAAAATAGATATTAAACTTTTAAATAAAAAAATTAAAACTTAAAATCTTTTCTTGTGTCGGTTCATTAACCGCAGTTCCATCTTTTTTCCTTCTACTCGAGCAAAAAAAAAAATTGCGTATGGGAGACGTCCTTCAATATTCAATTTGTGCTTCTGTAATGAAATTGAAACAATATAAAGTGAAAGTATAATCATATATTCAATATTCAATTAATCACATAATTTAAGTAGGAAACAATAAAAAGGTAAATTCCTAAAGAAAAATTATAAACAATTATATCGTCCCAGCTGCCTCTCATGATCTGACATAGTAGTGCGCCCCAAAGTGTGTAGGTATTGCATTGAATCAATGTTTTTTTTCATAATATTCCTAAATAATGTTTAATAATAAATAAGATAATATTAATGCAAAATATGAAAACTGTCATTTAAATTCCTCAAATGGGATTAATAACTTAAATTTGGCAGTCGCCCAATGGGTAATCATTTGGCGATATTACTCTATCGGACAGTCATCCACGATAGGTACTCTCTCCAACTCCGTTCCCACTCTATCACACCATCCAACATACAACTTTTGCTTATAAACTCTCCAAATCTCTCATAGATCCTTTAAACGTGTTGGTCATGCACCTTCGCCATCAGGAAAGTTAAATTGAAGCTGACACAAAATAGATTAATTCATATAAATAAAAAAAATAGTACATTAAATCCAATAGATTTTTTACCCATATTTGTTCCAACACATTATCCTTGACTTCGTGTGGAAGATGACTCCAAGAGAGAGGGCTGGCCGGAATGATGTCGGATTATTTGGCTAGCATCGCCAAAAACCCCGACATTCTTTCCTAGATTTATCAATCATCTATCCATCATCATTGTATTCAACCATCAACTGTGTCTGGCAGTTTCATACCGCACGCAAGCGAGTATGCCCCCTCCCCCTCCCCCTATCAGAAGATGAACCTTTTATTAAAGGAAAAAATATCAGTACAAGTCATAATAAAAATAAATTTTGGTATAATTCTTTTTTAGAGTTATATAAATATACCTGTGGTAGTCGGATCAATGGGTGTCACTGGATGTGGAGAAGCTGAAAGAATATCTTGTACAGGTGGAGTGTCCCTCATTGTATGCTCCTTATCCACATACTATGTCGGAGTAGGAATTGAAGAAGGTGGAATATAATAGCTCGGAGATAATGAACCAGAAGCAAAAGATGATGGCACAAATGTCTTGCCAACTGGTAGTGTAAACATCAGAGGCCTAAATATCCCCTATGTCCCTAAAGACACACCAAGTTCAAAATGGGGCGTAGAAGATACGTCTGTGGTAGGGGGATAATCCAATCAGGTACCACCAGTGGATCATCTAACTCTTGCACCACGATCCCTTGTACCACTGGCCTCAGTACCGGGACCACCAGATGATCGTCTAACTCTGACACCACCCCCCTCCTACCACGAGCCTCTGTACTGGGAGCAATATCAGGCTCCTCGTCGGATATCTCTCGTCTATGGGGTGCATCCTGAAGAAAAGTTTAACACAAAAGCAAACACATGATATTATAAGTTATTGAAATATATATATTTGAAATAAAATACTCACAATAGGGATGAGTGGAGGAATGCCCATCTATTTCATGCGATGATTATTTTCTATCTTCTTTTTCCACCACATCTCTTAAATGGGTGTCATTTCCTACAATGAAAACAAATATGGAATTAATTAGAAACAGATAACTAATGTGTAACCCAAAAAAAATATAGAAAAACCATTATGATAAAAAAAATAAACAGAAGACTTATGGTGGTTTGAAGGTAAGTACTAGGATACACACTCTGAATGATGAAGGTGTATTCATTGAATCATGTCACAATTGATTTTGGAGAGGGACCTTCAATATTTATAGGTATGGATTTGATTAGAAACACCTATAAAAAGGATATCCATGAATTGTGACTGCCCAAACCAGGATGTCACTCATTAGTGACCCGAACCCAGATGGTCACATGGCCTCAAGCCCATCCAACAAAATTCCACATGTTATTGAATAATAGTGGGAGCCTTTGCTATGTCTGGGGGATACTATTCCCTCATTACCTAAGTTGCACAATTTTAATATTATCAGTTAAAAAGTGTAAGAAAGATAACAATGGGAAAATATTGGAAATGGATGAAAATAACCAAATCAGTAATACGAACTAGTAACAGAATCATAAACCGGATGATGGTAATGTATGTCATGTATCAAGAAAAAAACATAGTTACAACTAGTAGGAAGCAGTAGTATACAAGAGGCTCAATAAATTCTAAAATTCTACCTAGATTCTTTAGCTACAACCTAATCATCTGGTTCACCGGTGGCAAGAGTGCGAGTCATGTCAATAACTCAAAATCCAAAATCATCAATAAAGGTGCATTGCCTCATCATTGAATCAAACCATTGGTAAAGGGAAGAGTTTTACCAATGGTTGCACACAACTATTGGTAAAAGAGGACTTTAAGGCCCTTTATAGTTATCCCAAATAGAGGCACATGCCTCAGGTCCCATTATGTGTTATAGGCATCCCAAATCATTAACTCATGTTCAATAAATCATTCTTGGCACCTCTATTGTCATACCTTTCATTACACAATTAGTTCCTGAAGTCAAGCGCACCCCATTGGTGGATAAAGTTTAGGCTTCTACACTAATAGGTTGTCCATGGCTTGTAAAAAGGTTTAATTTCATAAAGTATATAAAAAAATAATTATTTATAAATTTGAGATTAATAATAAAGTATGTCAATGATAACAAGATTACTAAATTAAACTTGTGACTTATCTAACATTGTTATGGATGTATAAACATGCCATCATGGCTAGTGAAAATCACCCCACCATCATAAAAGTGAGTATTGTCCAAGAAAGAGACATAATATACAATGTACAATGAGAACCATATTTAATTGACCCTAAAGTTATATTAGTACTGTCATCTTAGGAAGCCAATTATCATTCATGACTAACCATGTCACTATAAACAACCTGGATTGTATGAGTTTTCTCTCTGATCTTAGCAACATCATCACACATTCTTACAATGATGTGAATCATTTGGAATATGGATGACATTAACACAAAATTTCCATCAATACCAAGCCTTCTAAGAACTAGAAATTTATGGATTATATTAACACATAATTCATTTTGAATCAAATTTGATTCAATATCAAATACCAACACACACACCCAAATCAAATAGAAAACAAAAGTCATACACACCCAAATCAAAACAGAAAACCAAAACAGTATATGTAGAACATTAAAATGAAAGTATCAACTACAAATTAGAAGTGTAGAACTAAGATATTCTAAAAATGGATCAGAATGAAGGATTTCTGTAGTAGGGTAAACAAAATCCTGCTTCTCCACATCACCCAAATGAAAATATAAAACCAAAATAGTAGATGCAGTATCACTTACAGAATAAAAATGAAGAACTAATAAATCTTAAAGATGGAAGGATTTCGGCCGTAGGGGAAGGAAAACCCCAATTCTCTCTTCTATTTAGGGATGCAACTGCGTGGAATGGGGGAGTCCAAGATTATCTGAATTTGGGGAAAAACTTTCCCAACGGTTTGTAAAAACCGTTGGTAAATGATTATTTAAACCACTCTATACCAACAGTTTAAGAAAACCATTGGTATAGAGTATACTTTTCCCAACAGTTTTCAAAAATCGTTGGGAAAAGATGATTTAACCAGCTTTTAGCAATGGTTTCCTTAAACCTTTGGAAAAATAACTGTACATGCGCTGGGAAAACCACCCTTTCCAATAGTGTAGTAAGCTCGTTTCTACTAGACAACATTCTTTAAGGATTCAATGAGTCTGGTTATTAGCTGTGAGAAATGTCATATACTGGGAAATGTTGGAATAAGGCAAGAGCTACCCCAAAACGAAATTCGGGGGGTTTAAATCATTGTTGTATAGGGATTTTACTTCATGGGACCATTCCCATCCCCCTATGGGAAGGGGTAAATTTTGTTTTCTATGTGCTATGTCTCCTAGTGGGTTGAGGAAGTGGCACTCACCAACAATTTAGCTACTAGTGTTGTGAAATTCCTCGCGGAAAATATTTTTTCCAGGTTTGGTGTGTCTCAAGAATTCATCACTGATAATGGTACTCACTTCAAGAATTATATGTTCAAATCCTTGATGGATATGTATGGGTGCTCACATAAGACAAGAACCACTTACCACCCACATTATAGTGGGTAGGCAGAAGTGTCAAACAGAGGGCTCAAACAGATTTTAGAGAAAAAGTGCCTATCTCTAGGAAAGGCTGGTCCAGGATGTAGGATGAGGATCTTTGGGCCTATGGAACTAATTATAAGACTTTTATAAGGATGTCACCATACATTATTCTCTTTGTAAAACATGTGATCTTCCTATTGAGTAACAACAAAAAATATTATTGGGCAGTGAAGGCCCTCAATTTTGATTTCATGTCTGCTGGTGGGAGGAGACTGTTAGAGCAGAGTGAGTTGTAGAATATTAGAAGAGAGCCTTCAAAAAATGATGAAATATACAAAGAAATAACAGAGGCTCTTCATGACTCAATCATTCCAAACATGAATTTCAATGTGGGTGAGAGGGTCGTGCTTTTAAATTCATGATTGAATCTATTTCAGGGAATGTTAAATACCAAGTGGTGAAGACCCTTTAATATTTTTAGGGTTTTGGTTAATGTAGCTATTGAGCTAGTTGGAGAAGGGAATCGACCTATCATGGTCAATGGTCAAAGAATAAAGCGGTTCTCTGAAGGGTATCCAAATGGCTTGGCTTCCATATATCTATTGGAAGAATGATCTCTTTCAAGTATAATAGAAGACTATAAACTCAGTGTTTCATGGGAACTAACCCGTGGTTGCTTAGTTGTTTTCTTTTTTACTCATGTTTTCAATAAAAAAATATTAATCATCCATACTTCTTATTCTCGAATTTATCCTCTTGAAAGTTTATGGTGCCTCATGATATGTTGTTGTTTGAGAGAGAGAGTTTTTTCTGACAGAAACATGGTAAAGAAAACCCAAGGGAGAAATCCACTGCATCATATGGATAATATCTATTTCTAATCACTCCCTTGGATTACATTTCATGAACATAAAATGAGGCAATCTTATTTTTATTATTTTAACTTGTAGGTTAATGAAGAGGAGTGACCACCCAGTACTATTGAAGAGGGTCTGTCTATGGAAATCAGGGAAAAATCTCTAATTATTTTCAGAAGTGTTGTTATGACTTTTGCCATTTTTATTTTTATCCTTATATTTTCTAGTCTTCTACATGAAATTAAGTGTGGTGAGACACTTTTTTCATTTTAATTGTCGAAAATTGAATTACTGCATAGGTTGTTAGTTGATTTAATCTAGCGTGTTGAATATTTTGATGAGCTGATTTTTTGAAACTTGATTTCACCCCTACATTCAATTTAATTATGTTGTTAATACACAATATTGTTAATAATTCTACAATTTGAAGTACATTGATAAAATATTTTGTCTTCTCTTAAAAATTTAAGACATAAACTTTTCAAAAGTTGAACCAAACTTGTTGCTGGTGATGGTTGGTGGGTTAGGTTATTCTTTTGTTTTTGTTATATTGTGTTTTTCTTTCCTTTTTCTTTTTTGTGTGTCAATGAAAAATTTGGACCCTGTTTCTACCCCCTCTATATCATTTTCAGCTAAAATGACCATCTGTTTTGAACTTAAAATGTCTCCCACCATGAGAGTCATCATTTGGAACAATTTTGGGTTTTATGTGTGTGGGAGTGGGGTCATTCTAGTTTCATTTCAAATTCCCCATTCTTGAACCCGAGTGTGTTTAAAAAAGTGGTCATTTTTTAAAAAAAAATTAAAAAAATTAAAATATTTTCAAATTCTTTCATCACTTTATGGTCATTTGAGGTTCAATGGTATTTCAATTCTATCCTATAAGTGGATAATTGCTTGTTGGATGTTGAGAGTGACAATTAGTCAGAAACTATTAAACAATAGTGATTTCTGAGTGAAATTGTTCTTTGTCGCTAGGGATCTTTCTATTTAG
The DNA here is from genome assembly GCA_963277665.1 of Viscum album. NCBI lineage: Eukaryota > Viridiplantae > Streptophyta > Magnoliopsida > Santalales > Viscaceae > Viscum > Viscum album. The sequence goes on from OY728145.1 coordinate 1,901,591,813, forward strand.
GATCTAAGGATGAGAGTGTGATAGGATAGGTTTTTTGGAATAAGGATCATGATTTAGGGTAACTAGAAGTTTTCAGTGAAACCTAGGGGACTCACATTTTTTGAAAAATAAAAATATTCAATCAATTTAGGAAGTCAACTTGATTGATTATTAATTATGTCCTTTGTAACTCGAGTAAAATGGGAACCCGTAGTGATTATCTGAGACAAGGTGCAAAGGGTGCATTTCCATGAATAAATAAATCCAATTTCAATTGTAATAAGTGCTATGCACAGTGCACTGCACTTGGAATATGGATGGGAAAATTAAAATAAAGTAACCTTGTCAAAAATGAACACATGAAGGTAAGGGGAATTTTAAACCAAGATGAAGAAGGGAGAAATTGAATTGGTTAATTTTCATTTGATTTGAATAAATAAAGTGATGAAATTAATGGGCTTCAATTTTTGGACCCTGGGATAAGGTTAGAATGGAAGGTGCCTTGGTTATGTTTTTTACATCCACTCCATCTAACATATTAGCACTCCTTGAATCAGAACATGAATTGTAAATTGATGTAAGGTAGTTAATGAGTACACATAGGTGGAATGAAATACAATATAGTGTATAAATTTGTGAGTTTTTGACTTCTATTGAGTATTTGAAGCTAGACAGGACGTCATTTTTGAACACTCTTAAAAAGCCTGACCCACTGTCTGGTCCTATTTCTATGGGTATTAAAGTTTAATGATGTACTATTTTTATTGAAACTCACAAATCATCTTTCTGTTTTAAAGTCAAAGATATGTACTTGTTTGAGGACAAAGAAAGTTTTAATTGTGGGTGAGTTTGAAGTGGTTGTGTTTTCACACTCTTTGCCACATCCTTTTTATTTTTGTATTGACATTTTAATACCAAAATGTAATTTTTATTAAATAAATGATAATTATTGTTCTTTTGTGTAAAATAATCAATTTTAGTTTCAATCTTGTGTTTTAATGTTTGTTCGGCCAGTTTTGACCACCCCACGCACGCTTTTCAAGCACGACAAGCACCTAAAAAACACATATTTAGCCTTTCCGCCTAAACTGCGCGTCTGAATGACGTGCGTCTCCTCATAAAACTCAAGAATAATAATTAGTGTGTTTTTGTGTGATTTCAAGACATTTCGATGTTGTTCGGCATGCATTTTAATGTTAAATGCATGTTTTGGCCATTTACAACACGCTGAGTGTGTTTTTGGCCATCGCGGTCACACAACACCTCTGATTGAGGCAGAGTTGACTCACACCCATCACAAATGTCCAATGTATTATTGTCATAAAGTATCAACACAATATGAATGTGTTTGATCAGTTTTCTATATGTCAGTTTTTGTTTCACTTAAAATCCAGTTCATTTCAAAAAAAGTGAGACACTTTGTGTGGCACCAACCACATCGTGCCTCGGATTGGTTTGGGGTTGACTCCTACACATCACAACTGTCCCATGGATAGTTCTACTAAAGTATCAATAGAATCTGAATACATTTTTTCGGTTTTCCGTATGCCAGTTAGTCAAATCGTGCAACAAAAGTGATAATATCTTATATTAAAACTATAGACATTGTGCATGATGTGAATCCCCTAGTGCACGGTTAGGGAAAATCATGCACATTGCTTCTAATATATATCCCTATAGGGTTGGTAGATACCTTTTGGGATGGACTTAATTTTTTTACTAACCGTGAGGCATAGTGTTTTTTTACGCCGACCGGGGTTCCGAGCTCCGAACAAGCCCCAGAAGCCCCATAAACCATTATAACGTCATTAAGCTTCCATATATGGTCAAAAATAAAGAGTTATAGTGAATTCAAAAATATCCATACCAGAGTGAAAAAACAGGTTAAAAAATAAAGAGTTATACATAATTCAAAAATGTAATGGATCAATCTTCCCCTGATCACCATCACCATCACCACTATCATCATCAGCCTCATCCTTGCCGACATCTCTGTCCTCATCTTCATCCTCGTCATCGTCTCCATGCTCATCCTCAGCACCATCCTTTCCCTCGGCCCTATCCTCACCCTCATCCTCATCCTCATCCTCACCCTAATCCTCTTCAACATCCTCGTCATCACCAGGAACGTCATCATCTCGAACACCACTAGAACTGCTGCCCAGTGCATTGGATAATTCACCCATCGATGACATATATGTCTAAAAAGCCGCGCTGGCCTCTAGTGGAAGTGATGAAGATAAATCTTTGACCAGTTTTATAAATTCTTTCTCCCTTGTTTGAACCTATTATTCCAACTTTGTGACCCTTTTATCAAACTATTTTGCATGCTCCTTAACCTGTTCCAACTCGGTGGTACAAGAATGGATACCTGGAGAGGACCAATACCTGGTCGGGACTATATTTTTACCAGGTCGGTAGCGTACTTGACCAGAGTGCTCATCTCCCAAAACATGATATAAGTGATCATGTGGCCCTAAATTGTCAGGCTCCTGGGCATCAAGGGCCTCTAAAGTAGCCTGTTAAAAATATTAATAGATTATTAAATTTCAAAATAGATATTAAACTTTTAAATACACAAATTAAAACTTACAATCTTTTCTTGTGTTTGTTCATTAACTGCAGTTCCATCTTTTTTCCTTCTACTCGAGCAAAAAAAAATTGCCTATGGGAGACGTCCTTCAATATTCAATTTGTGATTCTGTAATGAAATTGAAACAATATAAAGTGCAAGTATAATCATATATTCAATATTCAATAAATCACATAATTTAAGTTGGAAACAATAAAAAGGGAAAGTCCTAAAGAAAAATTATAAACAATTATATCGTCCCAGCTGCCTCTCATGATCTGACATAGTAGTGCACCCCAAAGTGTGGAGGTATTGCATTGAATCAATGTTTTTTTCATAATATTCCTAAATAAAGTTTAATAATAAATAAGATAATATTAATGTAAAATATGAAAACTGTCATTTAAATTCATCAAATGGGATTAATAACTTAAATTTGGCAGTCGCCCAATGGGTAATCATTTGGCGATATTACTCTATCGGGCAGTCATCCACGATAGGTACTCTCTCCAACTCCGTTCCCACTCTATCACACCATCCAACATACAACTTTTGCTTATAAACTCTCCAAATCTCTCCTAGCTCCTTTAAACGTGTTGGTCATGCACCTTCGCCATCAGGAAAGGTAAACTGAAGCTGACACAAAATAGATTAATTCATATAAATAAAAAAAATAGTACATTAAATCCAATAGATTTTTTACCCATATTTTTTCCCACACATTATCATTGACTTCGTGTGGAAGATGACTCCGAGAGAGAGGGCTGGCCGGAATGATGTCGGATTATTTGGCTAGCATCGCCAAAAAAACCCCGACATTCCTTCCTAGATTTATCAATTATCTATCCATCATCATTGTATTCAACCATCAACTATGTCTGGCGGTTTCATACCGCACGCAAGCGAGTATGCCCCCTCCCCCGCCCCCTATCAGAAGATGAACCTTTTATTAAAGGAAAAAATATCAGTACAAGTCATAATAAAAATAAATTTTGGTATAAGTTTTTTTTAGAGTTATATAAATATACCTGTGGTAGTCGGATCAGTGGGTGTCACTGGATGTGGAGAAGCTGAAGGAATATCTTGTACAGGTGGAGTGTCCCTCAGTGTATGCTCCTTAGCCACATACTATGTCGAAGTAAGAATTGAAGAAGGTGGAATATAATAGATCAGAGATAATGAACCAGAAGCAAAAGATGATGGCACAAATGTCTTTCCAAATGGTAGTGTAAACATCAGAGGCCTAAATATCCCGTGTGTCCCTAAAGACACACCAAGATCAAAATGGGGCGTAGAAGATACGTCTGTGGTAGGGGGATAATCCAATCAGGTACCACCAGTGGACCATCTAACTCTCACACCACGAGCCCTTGTACCACCAGCCTCAGTACCAGGACCACCAGATGATCGTCTAACTCTGACACCACCCCCCTCCTACCACCAGCCTCTGTACTGGGAGCAATATCAGGCTCCTCGTCGGATATCTCTCGTCTAGGGGGTGCATCCTGAAGAAAATTTTAACACAAAAGAAAACACATGATATAATAAGTTATTGAAATATATATATTTGAAATAAAATACTCACAATAGGGATGAGTGGAGGAATGCCCATCTGTTTCATGCGATGATTATTTTCTATCATCTTTTTCTGCCGCATCTCTTCAATGGGTGTCATTTCCTGCAATGAAAACAAATATAGTAGTAATTAGAAACAGATAACTAATGTGTAAACCAAAATAAAATATAGAAAAACCATTATGATAAAAAAAACATAAATAAACAGAAGATTTATGGTGGTTTGAATGTAATTACTAGGATACACACTCTAAATGATGTAGGTGTATTCATTGAATCATGTCCCAATTGATTTTGGAGAGGGACCATCAATAGTTATAGGTATGGATTTGATTAGAAACACCTATAAAAAGGATATCCATGAATTGTGACTGCCCAAACTTGGATTTCACTCATTAGTGACCCGAACCCAGATGGTCACATGGCCTCAAGCACATCCAAAAAAATTCCATATGTTATTGAATAATAGTGGGAGCCTTTGATATGTCTGGGGGATACTATTCCCTCATTACCTAAGTTGCAAAATTTTAATATTATCAGTTAAAAAGTGGAAGAAAGATAGCAATGGGAAAATATTGGAAATGGATGAAAATAACCAAATCAGTAATACGAACTAATAACAGAATTATTAACCTAATGATGGTAATGTTTGTCATGTATCAAGAAAAAAAACATAGTTACAACTAGTAGGAAGTAGTAGTATACAAGAGGCTCAATAAATTCTAAAATTCGACCTAGATTCTTAACCTACAACCTAATCATCTGGTTCACCGGTGGAAAGAGTGCGAGTCATGTCAATAACTCGAAATCCACAATCATCAATAAAGGTGCATTGCCTCATCATTGAATCAAACCATTAGTAAAGGTAAGAGTTTTACCAATGGTTGCACACAACTGTTGGTAAAAGGGGACTTTAAGGCCCCTTTATAGTTATCCCAAATAGAGGCACATGCCTCAGGTCCCATTTTGTGTTATAGGCGTCCCAAATCATTAACTCATGTTCAATAAATCATTCTTGGCACCTTTATTGTCATACCTTTCATTACAAAATTAGTTCCCCAAGTCAATGTCACCCCATGGGTGGATAAAGTTTAGGCTTCTACACTAATAGGTTGTTCATGGCTTGTAAAAAGGTTTAATTTCATAAAGTGTAGAAAAAAATAATTATTTATAAATTTGAGATTAATAATAAAGTATGTCAATGATAACAAGATTACTAAATTAAACTTTTGACTTATCTAACATTGTTATGGATGTATACACATGCCATAATGGCTAGTGAAAATCACCCCACCATCATAAAAGTGAGTATTGGCCAAGAAAGAGACATAATATACAACGTACAGTGAGAACCATATTTAATTGACCCTAAAGTTATATTAGTACTGTCATATTAGGTAGCCAATTATCATTCATGACTAACCATGTCACTATAAACAACCTTGATTGTATGATTTTTCTCTCTGATTTAACAACATCATCACACATTCTTACAATTATGTGAATCATTTGGAATATGGATGATATTAACACAAAATTCCCATCAATACCAAGCCTTCTAAGAACTAAAAATTTATGGATGATATTAACACATAATTCATTTTGAATCAAATTTGATTCACTATCAAAGCCCAACACACACACCTAAATCAAATAGAAACCAAAATTCATACACACCCAAATCAAAACAGAAAACCAAAACAGTGGATGTAGAACATTAAAATGAAAGTATCACTTACAAATTAGAAGTGTAGAACTAAGAAATTCTGAAAATGGATCAGAACGAAGGATTTCAATAGTAGGGTAAACAAAATCCCGCTTCTCCACTTCACCCAAATGAAAATATAAAACCAAAATAGTAGATGCAGTATCACATATAGAATAAAAATGAAGAACTAATAAATCTTAAAGATGGAAGGATTTCGACCGCAGGGGAAGGAAAATACCAATTCTCCCTTCTGTTTAGGGATGCAGCTGCGTGGAATGGGGGAGTCCAAGATTCTATGAATTTGGGGAAAACTTTCCCAACGGTTTGTAAAAACTGTTGGTAAATGATTATTTAAACCACTCTAGACCAACAGTTTAAGAAATCCATTAGTATAGAGTATACGTTTCCCAACAGTTTTCAAAAATAGTTGGGAAAAGATGATTTAACCAGCTTTTAGCAATGGTTTCCTTAAACCGTTGGTAAAAGAACTGTACAGGCACTGGTAAAACCTCCCTTTCCAATAATGCAGTAAGCTGGTTTCTATTGGCCAACATTCTTTAAGGATTCTATGAGTCTGGTTATTAGCTGTGAGAAATGTCAAATGCTTGTAAATGTTGGAATAAAGCAAGAGCTACCCCAAAACGAAATTCGGGGGGTTTAAATCATTGATTTATGGGGATTTTACTTCATGGGACCATTCCCATCCCCCTATGGGAAGGGGTAAATTTTGTTTTCTATAGACTATGTGTCCTAGTGGGTTGAGGAAGTGGCACTCACCAACAATTTAGCTACTAGTGTTGTGAAATTCCTCGCGGAAAACATTTTTTCCAGGTTTGGTGTGTCTCAAGAATTCATCACTAATAGTGGTACTCACTTCAAGAATTATATGTTCAAAGCCTTGATGGAGTTGTATGGGTGCTCACATAAGACAAGAACCACTTACCACCCACAGTCTAGTGGGTGGGCAGAAGTGTCAAACAGAGGGCTCAAACAGATTTTAGAGAAAAAAGTGTCTATCTCTAGGAAAGACTGGTCAAGGATGTAAGATGAGGATCTTTGGGCCTATAGAACTAATTATAAGACTCCTATAAGGATGTCACCATACATTCTTCTCTTTTGAAAACATGTGATCTTCCTTTTGAGTAACAACAAAAAATATTATTGGGCAGTGAAGGCCCTCAATTTTGATTTCATGTCTGCTGGTGGGAGGAGACTGTTAAAGCAGAGTGAGCTGTAGAATATTAGAAGAGAGCCTTAAAAAATGATGAAATATACAAAGAAAGAACAGAGGCTCTTCATGACTCAATCATTCCAAACATGAATTTCAATGTGGGTGAGAGGGTCATGCTTTTAAATTCATGATTGAATCTATTTCAGGGAATGTTAAATACCAAGTGGTGAAGACCCTTTAATATTGTTAGGGTTTTGGTTAATGTAGTTGTTGAGCTAGTTGGAGAAGGGAATCAACTTATCATGGTCAATGGTCAAAGAATAAAGCGCTTCTCTGAAGGGTATCCAAATGGCTTGGCTGCCATATATCTGTTGGAGGAATGATCTCTTTCAAGTATAATAGAATAATATAAACTCAGTGTTTCATGGGAACTAACCCATGGTTTCTTAGTTTTTTTCTTTTTTACTCATGTTTTCATTAAAAAAATATTAGTCATCCATACTTCTTATTCTCCAATTTATCCTCTTGAAAGTTTATGGTGCCTCATGATATGTTGTTGTTTGAGAGAGAGAGTTTTTAGTGACAGAAACATGGTAAAGGAAACCCAAGGGAGAAATCCACTGCATCATATGGATAAAATCTATTTCTAATCACTCCCTTGGGTTAAATTTCATGAACATAAAATGAGGCAATATTATTTTTATTATTTGAACTTGTAGGTTAATGAAGAGGAGTGACCACCCAGTACTATTGAAGAGGGTCTGTCTATGGAAATCAAGGAAAAATATCTAATTATTTTCAGAAGTGTTGTTATGACTTTTGCCATTTTTATTTTTATCCTCATATTTTCTAGTCTTCTACATGAAATTAAGTGTGGGGAGACCCTTTTTTCATTTTAATTGTCGAAAATTGAAATACTGCATAGGTTGTTAGTTGATTTAATCTAGCGAGTTGAATATTTTGATGAGCTGATTTTTTGAAACATGATTTCACCCCTACTTTCAATTTAATTATGTTGTTAATACACAATATTGTTAATAATTCTACAATTTGAAGTACATTGATAAAATTTTTTGTCTTCTCTTAAAAATTTAAGGCATAAACTTTTCAAAAGTTGAACCGAACTTGTTGCTGGTGATGGTTGGTGGGTTAGGTTATTCTTTTGTTTTTGTTATATTGTTTTTTTCTTTCCTTTTTCTTTTTTGTGTGTCAATGAAAAATTTTGAACCTTGTTTCTACCCCCTCTATATCATTTTTAGCTAAAATGACCATCTGTTTTGAACTTAAAATGTCTCCCACCATGAGAGTCATCATTTGGAACAATTTTGGGTTTTATGTGTGTGGGAGTGGGGTCATTCTAGTTTCATTTCAAATTCCCCCTTCTTGAACCCGAGTGTGTTTAAAAAAGTGGTCATTTTTAAAAAAAATGTTTAAAATATTTAAAATATTTTCAAATTCATTCATCACTTTATGGTCATTTGATGTTCAATGGTATTTCAATTCTATCCTATAAGTGGATAATTGCTTGTTGGATGTTGAGAGTGACAATTAGTCAGAAACTATTAAACAATAGTGATTGCTGAGTGCAATTGTTCTTTGTCGCTAGGGATCTTTCTATTTAGGATCTAAGGATGAGAGTGTGATAGGATAGGTTTTTTGGAATAAGGATCATGATTTAGGGTAACTAGAAGTTGTCAGTGGAACCTAGGGGACTCACATTTTTTGAAAAATAAAAATATTCAAACAATTTAGGAAGTCAACTTGTTTGATTATTAATTATGTCCTTTGTAACTGGAGTAAAATGCGATCCCATAGTGATTATCTGAGACAAGGTGCAAAGGGTTCATTTCTGTGAATAAATAAATCCAATTTCAATCGTAATAAGTGCTATGCACAGTGCACTACACTTGGAATATGGATGGGAAAAATTAAAATAAAGTACCCTTGTCAAAAATGAACACATTAAGGTAAGGGGAATTTTAAACCAAGATGAAGAAGGGAGAAATTGAATTGGTTAATTTTCATTTTAGTTGAATCAATAAAGTGATGAAATTAATGGACTTCAATTTTTGGACCCTGGGATAAGGTTAGAATGGAAGGTGCCTTGGTTATGTTTTTTACACCCACTCCATCTAACCTGTTAGCACTCCTTGAATCAGAACATGAATTGTAAATTGATGTAAGGTAGTTAATGAGTACACATAGGTGGAATGAAATACAAGATAGTGTATAAATTTGTGAGGTTTTTGACTTCTAGTGAGTATTTGAAGCTAAACAGCACGTCATTTTTGAACACTCTTGAAAAGCCTGACCCACTGTCTGGTCCTATTTCTATGGGTATTAAAGTTTAATCATGTACTATTTGTATTGAAACTCACAAATCATCTTTCTGTTTTTAAGTCAAAGATATGTACTTGTTTGAGGACAAAGAAAGTTTTAATTGTGGGGGAGTTTGAAGTGGTGGTGTTTTCACACTCTTTGCCACATCCTTTTTATTTTTTTATTGATATTTTAATACCAAAATGTAATTTTTATTAAATAAATGATAATTATTGCATCTCCTACCACGGGGCCGTCAAAGCCAAAATCATCGCGAACGAGTTGAAGAACCACCACATGCCTACTCCGCCGCTGAACCCTGTTCACCCACCAAGGACTTCGCCATTCTAGATCTTATCACCCCGAAATTCCTTGCTTCGTGTCACCGGTGCCGCACCCCAATCCCCTAACTACCAACCCTCTCCTCCCCTCTCTGGAAGAACCCTTCAAACCCCTGCTCCGTTGTGGTCCGCATCCACCACCTCCGATCTGAGCACTCCCACGAAGCCGGTGCCACCTCTTTCATCTTTAATCAGGCCACCCTGGTGAGCCGCAGCCCGGCACCCTCCTCATCGCCTCTACCACTTCCCAACTTCCTGATCCGCACAAACCGCCCTCCTCAGTTCCGCCTTCCCCACTGCCTCGCCACTCCTCCTGCTGTGCCCTCTTCATTTTCACCTCGCCAGAACCCGACCCCCATTTCATCTTTTCTTTTTCTTTTTTTTTCTTTTTTTTTTATTGTAACATATAATATAGTATATATATTATATGAAATATTTATCATTTACAGTACAATATATTCATATGTATAGTAATAATAGTATATAAGCTTTTATATAATATTAATATATCATAATAATATATGTTGTTAAATAAATATAATAATTATTAAACATATATGAGTAACAATAACATTAGGTATTATATATATATATATATATATATATATATATATATATATATATGTATTTTCATTAATTTTAATTAGTGATATTAATATATAGTATATGTATATAATAGTTTCATTTTTACCGATTCATGTGTGTTTTTGTTGTTCCATACTAAGGGAGTGTTGTGGCTCAGCACGTGCGACCCATTAATTCAGTTAGGAGAAACTGCTCCAATGATCAGCACATAAGAAGTTGAACTATGAAAGATCCTCGTAGAGGCTAGGAAAACACATCTGGTGAGATTCCATAGACTTTGATTACTGGGTCATCAGTATTCAGTACAAGGTGATTGAACATTTTACGAGAGAATTCACAGGGTAATTCATCAAGGACTCGACCACTACTTCATCCTTATACTTCCACCATTCAATTGAGATCAGATTCGATGAATAAGAGTATTAGATCTTCATTCCATATCTCACTACTGGAAATATAATATTTCCCAACGGTTCACAACCGTTGGGAAAGCCCCTCTAACCGTTGGTATATGATATACCAACGGTTCTGATAACCGTGGGGAAGTAAGCCGTTGGGAAAAGGTTTTCCCAACGGTTTACTGGAAACCGTTGGTATAGGCTCACAAAAGCCACCCTATCCCAACGGTTCTGGCAAACCGTTGGGATAGTTTTTCCCAACGGTTTGGGAGAACCGTTGCGAAATATCAGTTTTGGGATAGTTTTCCCAACGGTTCTCCCCAAACCGTTGGGATATCCCCATGGATGAACTCTTTCCCAACGGTTTAGAACCGTTGGGAAAAGAGATATTTACCAACGGTTCAATGAACCGTTGGTAAAAACTTCTTTAGGATTATATGCCAACGGTTTTAAACCGTTGGCATATCCTATGCTGCAAATTGCAGCAGCCTGCAATTTGCACAGCCCCTGTCCATCAGGCCCCTCTCCATCAGGCCTCATTTTGACCTCATTTTCAATCCAATTATTGTACCTGCAATAAAATAAAACATACATATACAATTACGAACAAATTCATACACATTTAACATATAATGGATCCTGAAACTATACACATCCATAATTAAATTAGAATTCATAACGTAATTATAAACATACATAATTCATATAGAATTCAATTTAAAATTTAGATGACAATTATATGTGGAATTCGAAATTCAATTCATAATTTGATCAGTTTTTTCTATACCATATATTTTTACCTCAAATGATGTCCATTTTAAACAAAATACATACACCTGAAGTGATACCGGCCACACCGCACCACAGATTGAGGCGGGGTTGACTCGTACATGTCACATTTGACCCATGGATCGTTGTGCTAAAGTATCGACACAATCTGAATGCGTTTGGTCCGTTTTCCGTATGCTAGTTGATGTTTTTCACTTAAAATGACGTCCTTTTGAAACAAAAGACGGAGACTATGAGTGGTGCCGACCACACCGCGTCTCCAATTGAGGCGGGGTTGATTCGTACACGTCACATATGACTCATGGATCGTTCTCCTAAAGTTTAAATGGAAACCGAATGCGTTTGGTCGGTTTTCCGTATGTACTTAAAATGTTGTCCATTTTAAACAAAAGAGTGACACTTAGACTATTCCTGACCACACCGCGACTCAGATTCATCCCGGGTTGGCTCGTACATGTCACATATGACCCATGGATCGTTGTGATAAATTATCAAAAGATTCCGAATGCGTTTGGTCGGTTTTGTGTATGCCAGTTGTTCTTTTCATTTATAATCATGTCCATTTTAAACAAAAGATACAGAGTTAGAGCGGTGTCGGCCCCACCGCGTCTCGGATTAAGACGGGGTTGACTTGTACACGTCACATATGACTCATGGATCGTTGTGCTAAAGTATCGATAGAATCCGAATGCATTTGGTCGTTCTTCCGTATGTCAGTTGATGTCTTTCACTTAAAATGACGTCCTTTTGAAACAAAAGACGGACACTTTGAGTGGTGTCAGCCGCGCCGCATGTCGTATTGAGGCGGGGATGATTCGTACACGTCACATATGACCCATGGATCGTTCTCCTAAAGTTTCAACGGAAACTGAATCCGTTTGGTCGCTTTTCCGCATGTACTTAAAATGGTGTCCATTTTAAACAAAAGAGAGCCACTTAGACTTATCCTGGCCACACCGCGACTCGGATTCATCCCGGGTTTTCTCGTACACGTCACATATGACCCATGGATTGTTGGGATAAATTATCAACAGATTCGGAATGCGTTTGGTCGGTTTTCCGTATGTCAGTTGATGCTTTTCACTTAAAATGACGTCCTTTTGAAACAAAAGACGGACACTTTGAGTGGTGCCGGCCACACCACGTCTCCGGATTGAGCTGAAACCACCGTGCAACATTCTAATTATTATTCGTGACGTGTACTCACAGACGACACGTCAATCGGACGTGCGGTTTGCGCGATACGACTCAATATTCGTGTTTTAAGTGATGCGCGCGCTTCGTAAACGCACGTGAGGGGGGTCCAAATGGGCCGAACGAAGTCGGAATGTCCTGAAATCAGACGACAAATACGGGAGAGTGATTTATGAAGTGGTCGAGCAGACGGAACGTCAATCGGACGTGTCGTGTGACCGCGGTGACCGACAACGCAGTTCTGGTGTCATAAACGGCCAAAACGGGCGTCCAACAGTCAAATTCATAGCGGACGATCTCATATTGAGCTGAAACCACCATGGAACATTCTAATTATTATTCGTGACGTGTACGCGCAGACGGAACATCAATCGGATGTGCGGTTTGCACGGTACGACTCAATATTCGTATTTTAAGTGATGCGTGCGCTTCGTAAACGCGCGTGAGGGGGGTCCAAACGGGCCGAACGATGTCGGAATGGCCTGAAATCAGACGAAAAATACGGGTGAGTGATTTCTGAAGTGGTCGAGTAGACGGCACATTAATTGGACGTGCCATGTGCCTGCGGTGACCGACAACGCAGTTCTGGTGTCAAAAACGGCCAAAACGGGCGTCAAACGGTCAAATTCATAGCGGACGACCTCAGAGTGAGCTGAAACCACCGTGAAACGTTCTAATTATTATTCGTGACGTGTACGCGCAGACGGCATGTCAATCGGACGTGCGGTTTGTGCGGTACGGCCAAATATTCATGTTTTAAGTGATGTGCGCGCTTCGTAAACGCGCGTGAGGGTGGTCCAAACGGGCCGAACGATTTCGGAATGGCCTGAAATCAGACGAAAAATACGGGTGAGTGATTTATGAAGTGGTCGAGTAGACAGAACATCAATCGGACGTGCCGTGTGCCCGCGGTGACCGAAAACGCAGTTCTGGTGTCATAAACGGCCAAAAAGGGCGTCAAACGGTCAAATTCATAGCGTACGACATCAGATTGACCTGAAACCACCGTGAAAAATTCTAATTATTATTCATGATGTGTATGCGTAGACGGAACGTCAATCGGACGTGCAGTTTGCGCGGTACGGCTCAATATTCGTGTTTTGTGTGATGTGCGCGCTTCGTAAACGCGCGTGAGGGGGGTCCAAACGGGCCGAACGAAGTCGGAATGGCCTGAAATCAGACGACAAATACGGGAGAGTGATTTCTGAAGTGGTCGAGCAGACGGCACATCAGTCGGATGTGCCGTGTGCCCGCGGTGTCCGACAACGCAGTTCTGGTGTCATAAACGGCCAAAACGGGTGTCCAACGGTCAAATTCATAGCGGACGACCTCAAATTGAGCTGCAACCACCGTGCAACATTCTAATTATTATTCGTGACGTGTACAGGCAGACAACACGTCAATCGGAGGTGCGGTTTGCGCGGTACGACTCAATATTCGTATTTTAAGTGATGCACGCGCTTCGTAAACGCGCGTGAGGGGGTCCAAACAGGCCGAACGAAGTCGGAATGGCCTGAAATCAGACGGAAAATACGGGTGAGTGATTTCTGAAGTGGTCGAGTAGACGGCACATCAATTGGACGTGCCATGTGCCCGCGGTGACCGACAACGCAGTTCTGGTGTCATAAACGGCCAAAACGGGCGTCAAACGGTCAAATTCATAGCGGACGACCTCAGATTGAGCTGAAACCACCGTGAAACATTATAATTATTATTCGTGACATGTACGTGCAGACGGAACGTCAATCGGACATGCGGTTTGCGCGGTACGGCTCAATATTCGTGTTTTAAGTGATGCGCGCGCTTCGTAAACGCGCGTGAGGGTGGTCCAAACGGGCCGAACGATTTTGGAATGGCCTGAAATCAGACGAAAAATACGGGTGAGTGATTTATGAAGTGGTCTAGCAGACGGCACATCAATCGGACGTGCCGTGTGACCGCGGTGACCGACAACGCAGTTCTGGTGTCATAAACGGCCAAAACGGGTGTCAAACGGTCAAATTCATAGCGGAACACCTCGGATTGACCTAAAACCACCGTGCAACATTCTAATTATTATTCGTGACGTGTACGCGCAGACGGAACGTCAATCGGACGTGCGGTTTGCGCGGTACGGCTCAATATTCGTGTTTTAAGTGATGTGCGCGCTTCGTAAACACGCGTGAGGGGGGTCCAAATGGGCCGAACGAAGTCGGAATGGCCTGAAATCAGACGACAAATACGGGAGAGTGATTTATGAAGTGGTCGAGGAGACGGCACGTCAATCGGACATGTCGTGGGCCCGCGGTGACCGACAACGCAGTTCTGGTGTCACAAACGGCCAAAACGGGCGTCCAACGGTCAAATTCATAGCGGACGACCTCAGATTGAGCTGAAACCACCGTGAAACATTCTAATTATTATTTGTGACGTGTACGGACAGACAGAACGTCAATCGGACATGCGGTTTGCGCGGTACGGCTCAATATTCGTATTTTAAGTGATGCACGCGCTTCGTAAACGCGCGTGAGGGGGGTCCAAATGGGCCGAACGATGTAGGAATGACCTGAAATCAGACGACAAATACGGGTGAGTGATTTCTGAAGTGGTAGAGAAGACGGCACGTCAATTGGATGTGCCATGTGCCCGCGGTGACCGACAACGCAGTTCTGGTGTCATAAACGGCCAAAACGGGCGTCAAACGGTCAAATTCATAGCAAACGACCTCAGATTGACCTGAAACCACCGTGAAACATTCTAATTTTTATTCTTGATGTGTAAGCGCAGACGAAACGTCAATCGGATGTGCGGTTTGCGCGGTACGGCTCAATATTCGTGTTTTAAGTGATGCGCGCGCTTCGTAAACGCGCGTGAGGGGGGTCCAAACGGGCCGAACGATTTCGGAATGGCCTGAAATCAAACGACAAATACGGGTGAGTGATTTATGAAGTGGACGAGCAGAAGGTACGTCAAGCGGACGTGCCGTGTGCCCGCGGTGACCGAAAACGCAGTTCTGGTGTCATAAACGGCCAAAACGGGCGTCAAACGGTCAAATTCATAGCGGACAACCTTGGATTGACCTGAAACTACCGTGAAACATTCTAATTATTATTCGTGACATGTACGCGCAGATGGCACATCAATCGGACATGCGGTTTGCGCGGTACGGCTCAATATTCGTGTTTTAAGTGATGTGCGCGCTTCGTAAACGCTCGTGAGGGGGGTCCAAAGGGGCCGAACGAAGTCGGAATAGCCTGAAATCAGACGACAAATATGGGAGAGTGATTAATGAAGTGGTCGAGCAGACGGCACGTCAATCGGACGTGCCGTGTGCCCGCGGTGACCGACAACGCAGTTCTGGTGTCATAAACGGCCAAAACGGGCGTCCAACGGTCAAATTCATAGCGGACGACCTCAGATTGAGCTGAAACCACCATGCAACATTCTAATTATTATTCGTGACGTGTACACGTAGACGGAACGTCAATCGGACGTGCGGTTTGCGCGGTACGGCTCAATATTCGTATTTTAAGTGATGCACGCGCTTCATAAACGCGCGTGAGGGGGGTTCAAATGGGCCGAATGAAGTCGGAATGACCTGAAATCAGACGAAAAATACGGGTGAGTTATTTCTGAAGTGGTCGAGCATACGACACATCAATTGGACGTGCCATGTGCCTGCGGTGACTGACAACGCAGTTCTAGTGTCATAAACGACCAAAACGGGCGTCAAATGGTCAAATTCATAGAGGACGACCTCGGATTGACCTCAAACCACTGTGCAACATTCTAATTATTATTCATGACGTGTACGCGCAGATGGAATGTCAATCGGACTTGCGGTTTGTGCGGTACAGCTCAATATTCGTGTTTTAAGTGATGCACGCGCTTCGTAAACGCACGTGAGGGTGATCCAAACGGGCCGAACGATTTCGGAATGACCTGAAATTAGATGACAAATATGGGTGAGTGATTTATGAAGTGTTCGAGCAGACGGCACGTCAATCGTACGTGCCGTGTGCCCGCGGTGACCGACAACGCAGTTCTGGTGTCATAAACGGCCAAAACGGGCGTCAAACGGTCAAATTCATAGCGGACGACCTCGGATTGACCTGAAACCACCGTGAAACATTCTAATTATTATTCGTGACGTGTACGCGCAGACGGTACGTCAATTGGACATGCGATTTGCGCGGTACGACTCAATATTCGTGTTTTAAGTGATGTGCGAGCTTTGTAAACGCGCGTGAGGGGGGTCCAAACGGGCCGAACGATTTCAGAATGGCCTGAAATCAGACGAAAAATACGGGTGAGTGATTTATGAAGTGGTCGAGCAGACGACACGTCAATCAGACGTTCCGTGTGCCCGCGGTGACCGACAACGCAGTTCTGGTGTCATAAACGGCCAAAACGGGCGTCCAGCGGTCAAATTCATAGCGGACGACCTCAGATTGAGCTGAAACCACCGTGAAACATTCTAATTATTATTCTTGATGTGTACGCGTAGACGGCACGTCAATCGGACGTGCGGTTTGCGCGGTACGACTCAATATTCGTATTTTAAGTGATGCACGAGCTTCGTAAACGCGCGTGAGGGGGGTCCAAACGGGCCGAACGAAGTCATAATGACCTGAAATCAGACGAAAAATATGGGTGAGTGATTTATGAAGTGGTCGAGTAGATGACACATCAATTAGACGTGCCCTGTGCCCGCGGTGACCGACAACACAGTTCTGGTGTCATAAATGGCCAAAACGGGCGTCAAACGGTCAAATTCATAGCGGACGACCTCGGATTGACCTGAAACCACCGTGCAACATTCTAATTATTCTTTGTGACGTGTAAGCATAGACGGCACGTCAATCAGACGTGCAGTTTGCGCGGTACGGCTCAATATTCATCTTTTAAGTGATGCACGAGCTTTGTAAACGCACGTGAGGGGGGTTCAAATGGGCCGAACGAAGTCAGAATGACCTGAAATCAGACAAAAAATACGGGTGAGTGATTTCTGAAGTGGTCGAGTAGACGACACGTCAATTGGACGTTCCATGTGCCCGCGGTGACCGACAACGCAGTTCTGGTGTCATAAACGGCCAAAATACTGTCCATTTTAAACAAAATAGAGACACTTTGAGTGGTGTCGGCCACACCGCGCCTCGAATTAAGGTGGCGTTGACTCGTACACGTCACATATGACCCATGGATCGTTCTCCTAAAGTTTCAACAGAAACCGAATGCGTTTGGTCGGTTTTTCGTATGTCATTTTTTGTTTTCACTAAAAATGAAGTCCATTTTAAACAAAATAGAGACACTTTGAGTGGTGTTGGCCACACCGCGCCTCGTATTGAGGTGGCGTTGACTCGTACACGTCACATATGACCCATGGATCGTTTTCCTAAAATTTCAACAGATTCCGAATGCGTTTGGTTGGTTTTCCGTATGAACTTAAAATACTGTCCATTTTAAACAAAAGAAAGTCACTTAGAGTGGTCCCGACCACACCGCATCTCGGATTTTGGCGGTGTTGACTCGTACACGTCTCAAATGACCCATGGATCGTTGTATTAAAGTATCAACACAATCCGAATGCGTTTTGCTGGTTTTCCGTATGCCAGTTGATGTTTTTCACTTAAAATGATGTACTTTTGAAACAAAAGACATACACTTTGAGTTGTTCCGAACACACCGCGCCTCAGATTGAGGCGGGGTTGATTCGTACACGTCACATATGACCCATGGATCGTTGTCCTAAAGCAACAACACATTTCAAATGCGTTTGGTCATTTTTTCGTATGTCACTTTTTGTTTTCACTTAAAATCTTATGGAAATTCATATAGAATATTTTTATATCATATTTAGTATGGATTAGATTTTAGTTGATCGTGCTATGAAACATTTCAGAGCTAATGAAATTAAGGAAGGTGGAGGGGCTGTCCGGGGGGCTGTCCAGGGGGGCTGTCCGGTGGGTGTCCGGGGGGCTGTCCGGGGACCAAGGAGGAGGGTGGGGGGCTATGCGGGGTCTGTCCGGGGGGTGTTTGGGGGTTGTTCAGGGGGTTGTCCGGGGTTGTTCAAGGGGCTGTCCGGGGGTTGTTCCGGGGGTTGTTCAGGGGTTGTTCAGGGGTTGTTCAGGGGTTGTTCAGGGGGTTGTCTGGGGTTGTTCAGGGGGCTGTCCGGGGGGTGTTTGGGGGGTTGTCCGGGGTCCAAGGGGGAGGGTGGGGGGGTTGTCCGGGGGGTTGTCCGGGGGGCTATCCGGGGTCCAGGGTGGAGGGTTGGGGGCTGTACGGGGGGCTGTCCAGGGGGCTGTCCGTCTGTCTGGGGGGTTTTTGGGGGGTGTTCGAGGTCCAAGGGGGAGGGGGGGGGGGGGGGGTTGTCCAGGGTCCAAGAATGAGGGGGGTTGTCCAGGGAGTTCTCAAACACACAACCACTAAAAGACAAAAACATCCATAAAAACAGAAAATATATAAAAATAACTCAACTCCAATACTATACTACGAGTCTAGATAAAACCAACGACTAGAATAGATTAAAAATAAAATCTTAGTAATATAAGTCAAAAATGTAACGGATCAATATGTCCCACATCAACATCACCATCACCATCATCATCATCATCATCACCCTCGTCATCGTCCTCCTCATCGTCCTCACCCTCCACAGCGCCTTCCTCCTCGCCTTCGCCCTCCTCCTCGCCCTCCTCATCTCCCTCCTCTTCCGCATCAGACCCCTCGCCATCATCATCTTCAAGATGGACATCGGCCTGACCACCACTGGAACTGCCACCTGGTGCACCATATATAGAATGTATCGACGAAATGTATTCATCAATCGCTGGGCTAACCTCTGCTGGAAGTGTTGGACGTAGAACTTCAATAAATTTCATAAATGCACTGTTTGCCCTAGCAGACTGTTCTACCGTCTCTGTGGCCCTTTTCTCAGCCTGTTCTGCCTGTGCCCTAACTTGCTGTAGCTCGGTGGCACTACAAATCGTACCTGAGGCAGGCCAATACCTCGTCGGGGCTATCCTAGGTCGACAGCGTACTCTGCCAGAATGATCCTCTCCCAACACCTGATGTAAGTGATCAGATGGCCCAAAATTGTCTGCTTCTTGGGCATCGAGGGCCTCTAAAGCATCCTGTTACAAATATAAATATATTATTAAGTTACAAAAAAGATATTAAAATATAAAATCAACAGATTAAAACTTACAATCTGCTGCTGAGTCGCTTCGTTGACAGCACTTCCATCCTTTTTTCGTCTACTCGAGCAAAACAATTTTGCTCGAGGCACACGTCCTTCAATATTTTTTACTTGCCTCTACAATGACATTGAAAACAAAAGTTATATAAAAACTTTAGAAAATGATTAAATAATTGAGGAAACAAAAGAAAATGTAATTCGTAAAGAAAACTTATAAACAATTGTCATACCTGCTGCCTCTCATGATCCGGCATCGTCGTGCGTCCTAGTGTATGGAGTTATTTTTATTCATCAATGTTTTTTTTTATTTTTTCCAGATGATTCCTAATTAAAATTCGATAATTCAAAGGATAATATTAATGCAAAACTTGAAAGTTATTATTTAAATACCTCAAATGTAATTCATACCTTAAACTGGGTACTCATCCAATGAGTAATCATCTGACGATACTGCTCTATAGGACAATCATCCATGACTGGTACCACCTCTAACTCAGTGCCAACTCTAGCATGCCAGCCAATATACATCTCATGCTTGTAGGCTCTCCAAATCTCACCTAAATCCTTTAGACGTTCCAGTCGTGCACCCTCACCATCAGGAAAATTAAATTGAAGCTGAAATCAAAATATTAATTCATATAAATACAAAACTAATTCATGGCATTAAATACAACAGATTTTTTTACCCATATCTCTGCCCAAGATCTATCTTTGATCTCATGTGGCAAATGTCTCCACGACAGTGGGCTGACGGGAATGATGTCGGAGTATTTGGAAAGCGTCGCCAGAAAACTCCGACATTGCTGCCCTATTTTCTCAACCATCTGATTGTCTTCATTATATTCCACCATAACCTGTGTGCGACGGTTCCACACCGAACGCATGCGTGTACAACCCCGCCCCCGCCTCCTGTCAGTAGATGTATCTGTCATGAAAGAAAAACAAATATTTTATCAAAACATGTTATAATGAAAATAAATATTGCTATAAAAATTTGTTAGGGTTTTATAAATACACCTGCGCTAGTCTGATCAATGAGTGGAGCCGGATCCACAGAACCTGATGGAACACCCTCTGGTGGAACAGGAGTCGAAGACGATGGAATATAAAAGCTCGGAGAGACAGAAGTAGAAGGAAAAGAAGATGGAATAGCTGTATGACCTGATGCTGACTGGGGAGTGGGAATCATCATGGGATGTGAAAATTATGGGGCAGAAGATGCAGAAGGTAGCGAAAACATGGGAGGCCTAAATACCCCGTGTGTCCCTAACGACACACCGGGATCAGAATGTGGGAAGGCTGAAATGTCAGTGGGAGGGGCAGGGTCTAGTCGGGCATGCGCAGCTCTACGTCCACCTCTGGTACGAACCCTCCTCGTACCACCGACCTGAGTACTAGGACCAGTACTAGGCTCCTCATCGAATAACTGTCGATGTAACGGTGGATCCTACAAAAAAGTTTACAAAAAAAATTAATCACATGACATTATATATTCTGTAAATATATATATATATATATATATATATATTTGAAATAAAGTACTCACTGTAGGCACTAATGGTGGAATTCCCATCTCCTCTATCCGACGATTGTTCTCCGCCATTTTTTTTCTTCGTCTCTCTTCAATTGGCTGCATTTCCTGCATTTGAAAACAAATATGTAATTAATTAGAAAAAGAAAATTAATGTGTAAACCAAAAAACTAAATATATGAGGGAAAGAGGGGATTCATTGTTAATTTAGCTATCAATTGTTTTAGAAGAGCTTGAATGAATTTAATAAAACATACAAGTTGTAATGTTCACCAAGTTAGAAATATTGTTTGATTTGGTTTGAATACAGTTCAATTCCAAATTAGAAAATGCAATTCAAATAAAACAACAACCAATAAACATTGAAAATTCACATAACGGTCAAGTCAACTAAAACATATTTGTGATCAATACTAAATAAATATGAATATTACCAACCTTAAAAACCCAACTCGAGGTAAACCAAAAGAATTGAGAACATGGATGAATGATTCTATATATTTCCAACCACAACTTCAGGTTCACAATCAACTCTGACAATTGAGCTATTGGAGTCATCAAAAGAAATAAATGGATTGGTTCCAATGGCAATAGGTACAGTGTCAATTCCATCATCAGCATCATCAAAAATATGTCTTGGAATTACTTCAACTATGACACCAAATTCAGGTTGAAGTTGATCTTTGACATAAAAAACTTGTTTAGCCATTGATGCCAACACATATGGTTCTTTGGTAGCAAGAGAGCGGGTCATATTAATTACTCGAAATCCACAATCATCAATAAATGTGCCATGTCTCGTCATCAAATCAAACCAATGGCATTTCATCATTGTGACTCATCCATGAGAGTAATAATCCAATATTATTATTTTCTCAACGACTCCATAATAACCCACATTTTCAAGTCGCGGTCTACTATCTGATGCACTGGCATAAAAATCTATTGTGGCAGTAACCATAATACCATCATGTTGTGTTCTCATGTTTTTGGCTCATTCAGTGACAATAAATCTGTACCCATTGATAACAATTGATTTATAGTCACGAACCACGGTATTAGGACCAAAAGCCAAAGCTCTTATTTCCTTAGAGACAGAGTCAGAAGACAAACTCAATACCTGCAATATAAATGACAGTTAAACTTAAGTAAATATTGAAATAATTAATTTAAACAGTAATATTTTTACCTTCAATTTTAACCAAGCAGAAAACTCTTTGCTATGCAAAGTCTCTCTCCTTCTCAAAGATAAAGAACGATGCTTCCTATTTATCATTGTTTTATGTTACCTGTAGATAAAAAAATATGAATAGTTTAATAGATATATATGTAAGATATACATATTCAATTTTGTTACCTGATATAGTCATCGAAAAAATCACAGTTGAACAAAACTGTGCGATGTGCCATCTCCCTCTCTTCATGGCTTAATGTCTTCAATGTATATGATCCAGGAATTCCTCCTGTTTGAGGAAGTGATGGAAAACTGGGTACAATTTTCTCATATTGTTCTTCTTCATTTCTCATTGGTCTGTTCATTCTTGTAGTAAGATCAGACAAATACATCGAACAGAAATCCATACATTCTTGAGCTAAGTAACCGTTCACGATAGAACCTTCGGGATGATTCTTGTTTCGAACATAAGACTTTAATGTGAACATATTTCTTTCAGTTGGATACATTCAACAAAAAGAAACAGGTCCTCCGAGAAGTATTTCAGTTGGAATATGGACAGTCAGATGCATCATGCATGTGAAAAATGATGGGGGAAATATTTTCTCCAACTCACACAAAATTAATGGGGCATCTGTCAACATTTTTTACAGGAAAGACTTGGACAAATTCTTAGCACAAATATCTCTAAAAAAATGGCACAACCGAATAACACCCACCCTTACATTATTGGAAAAAAGATGACGGATTGCTATTGGAAGCAACTCATGCAGTAGAACGTGATAATCATGAGTCTTCAAAGATTTTAGCTTCAACTCTCTTCTGTTGACCCGTTTAGATATGTTGCTTGAATAGACATCAGGAACTCTAATAGTCTCTAATACTTCCAAAAATTGTTTTTTTTTCAGTAGGTGTCATCACATAAGAATCACATGGAAGTTGCCATTTATTTTCACTGATACGCACAGGATGCAATTTTGGTCTGATGCCTCAATCCACCAAGTCACGTCAAGATCGTAAATCATCTTTTGTCTTCCCCTTGACATTTAGAAGAACTGAAAGCAACATTTCACATATATTCTTTTCAATATGCATTACATCTAAGAAATGATGTATCAAATTGGTTGACCAATAAGGAAAATCAAAAAAGATACTCCTCTTCCTCCAATTGTAACAGGTTTCTGTGGAAACATTCTTTCTCTTTCCAGATTTCATTTGACCCTTCTCGAATGAAAAAATGAAATATTTCAATTCATTAAGCACATCAGTTCTAGACATACGCTGAGGTGGATCATTGGTCTCTATAGTATTATCAAATCTTCTACGATTCATTCTATATGGATGATCCTTTAGCAAAAATCGTCGATGTCCCATAAAACTAAAACTACAACGATGTTTCAGTCTTCTGGATCGTGTATTCTTCATACAAACTAGACATGACAGTTTTCCCTTCGTGCTCCATCCAGACATCATTGCATAAGCCGGAAAATCATTGATCGTCCACATAGGCGCATCACGCATCTGAAATATGTCTTTCGAACATGCATCGTATGTGTGCACACCCACATCCCAAAGAAGTTTCAACTCTTTTATTAAAGGTTGCATGTATACATCAATATCAATGCCGAGATCAGAAGGACCAGATATGAGTATACTCATGAAAGTGAAAGATTTTTTCATACAAAACCATGGGGGAAGATTGTAAATGTGTATAAAAACTGGCCATGTGCTGTGCGAAGTAAGAATCTGCCCAAACGGATTAAAACCGTCGCATGAAAGACCCAGCCTCACATTATGCACATCAGCTGAAAAATCAGGATGTCGAGCATCAAATCTCTGCCATGCAAATCCATCTGCAGGATGAACCAACTCATCATT
Organism: Viscum album; assembly: GCA_963277665.1. Lineage (NCBI taxonomy): Eukaryota > Viridiplantae > Streptophyta > Magnoliopsida > Santalales > Viscaceae > Viscum > Viscum album. Next base: position 1,901,616,204 of record OY728145.1, read on the forward strand.
AGTCTTCTTTCTCTCAGTATCATGCCATCTCATTTTTATTGATATGTCATCAGACATAAAAAGATTCTGGAGTCTGGGGATCAATGGAAAGTGCCACATTACTTTATGTGGAACGTGGGATGGTGTTGCATCAGATTTTGACTTCTAGCGGGATGTGCCACATTTTATACATTCATTTCGTTCAGCAGTTTCTTCATAGAATAAACTGCAATCTTTCGGGCAAGCATGAATTTTGTTTCTGGAAAATCCAAGTTCTTCAACTAACTTCCATGCCATATAGTGGTTTGAGGTAATATCTGCATCATCTGGAAGTAAATCCTTCAAGAGGGTAAGAATGTAATCGATTGCTGTATTAGAAATCCCATACATAGTTTTTCCATCAAACAATCGGATTAAAAATTCCAGCTTTTTCATTTTATCGCATTGTCATTATACTAGAGTCGTGGTAGCATCATTCAATTTTTTCACCCTATCAATATCATCATTTTCACTAGATGCATCATTGGTCCTCATATCGACGTCTTCTTGAGTCGAAATACTTTCTTTTTCATGATGACGAATAAATGGAAACCGATCATCTAACAAATTCTTCATTCCAGTCCTTTCATTTCGATCATCACCAATTTGAGATTTCATTTTCTCCCCATTGTGATACCACACAAAGTAGTTTGCTTGAAAACCATTTTTGGTTATGTGGTAGCTGACTTCTTCACGACTCAACCAAGGTCTACCAACACAATTGGAACATGGGCAGTGTATGCGACCACTATCTGAAGCATTGTGAAATTCAAAATCTATAAAGCTCTCCAAATTGTTTTGAAAATCGCTTGAGATACGATCGGTTTCATACATCCAACTTCTGTCCATTCTGTAAAAAGAATTCATATAAGTCATTTTGTCATAAACAATTCAATAGGATTGAACTTTAATAGAAAATACATTTATGTAAACGATAAAGGAAGAAAATAATCATGGTATCAACTACACGTGAAAAAAAATACTAATGTGTTATTGAAAAAATGTAAAACCAACAAGAACTTAATGTGTTATCACATTAGAGAATGCCTCATCCCATAACCATATTAGTAGGGTACCCTCGTGGACAGCCCCGCCCACCCCCGTGGACAACCCACCCACCCTCGTGGACACCCCCTACCCCCTAGACAGCCCAACCACCCCCGTGGACAGCCCACCCACCCCCCTCGACACCCCTTCTCCCTATGGACAGCCCCCACCCCCTTGGATAGCCCGACCACCCCCCTGGACACCCCTACCACCTGTGGCCAGCCCACCCACCCCCCCTGGACAGCCCGCCCACCCCTTCTTGACAGCCCGACCACCCCCGTGGACAGCCCGTCCACCCTTGTGGACAGACCGCCCACCCCCGTACCCCCCTGGACACCCTGTACCCCCCCTCCCGGGATAGCCCCGCCCACCCTCCCAAACAGCCCACACCCCCTCCCCTACAACCCCACCACCACCACCTAGACATACCAACCCCCCGGGACACCCCACACACCCCTCCCCCACCAGGACACCCCACCCAGACCCCCAGGATAGTCCATACCCCCTGGACAGCCCCACCCACCCCCGTGGACAGCCTTTCCCACCCCCGTGGACAGCCCCGCCCACCCCCTTGACACCCTTTCTCCCTATGGACAGCCCCCCCACCCCCTTGGATAGCTCGCCCACCCCCCCTGGACACCCCTACCCCCTGTGGCTAGCCCACCCACCCCCCCTGGACAGCCCGCCCACCCCTCCTTGATAGCCCGGCCACCCCCGTGGACAGCCCGCCCGCCCTTGTGGACAGCCCGCCCACCCCCGTACCCCCCTGGACACCCCGTACCCCCCCTGGATAGCCCCGCCCACCCTCCGAAACATCCCACACCCCCTTCCCTGCAACCCCACCACCACCACCTAGACATACCACCCCACCTGGACACCCCACACACCCCTCCCCCACCAGGACACCCCACCTAGACCCCTAGGACAGCCCACACCCCCTGGATAGCCCCGCCCACCCCCGTGGACACCCCCTACCCCCTAGACAGCCCAAACACCCCCATGGACAGACCACCCACCCCCCTCGACACCCCTTCTCCCTATGGATATCCCCCCACCCCCTTGGATAGCCCGCCCACCCCTTGGACACCCCTACCCCCCGTGTCCAGCCCACCCAGCCCCCCCTGGATAGCCCGCCCACCCCTCCTTGATAGCCCGACCACCCCCGTGGACAGCCCGTCCACCCTTATGGACAACTCGCCCACCCCCATACCCCCCTGGATAGCCCCACCCACCCTCCCAAACAGCCCACACCCCCCTCCCCTGCAACCCCACCACCACCACCTAGACATACCACCCCCCTGGACACCCCACACACCCCTCCCCCACTAGGACACCCCACCCAGACCCCTAGGACAGCCCACACCCCCTAGACAGCCCCACCCACCCCCGTGGATAGCCTTTCCCACCCCCGTGGACACCCCCGACCACCCCCGTGGACAACCCACCCACCCCCGTGGACACCCCCTACCCCCACAATCCATTATCCAAAATATATCAAATTGGTTGAACACAATCCATAATTCCCACAATCCATTATCCAAAACATGTAAACATTCACGATAGCCTCCCCCAACTCTGATTTACATGTTTTGAACACTCTTCTTCCAAACATATAATACAAAAACATTAAAGAAGTCTTCACAAACACAAACAATATCCTATTTAGATATTAATTTCAATAATCAATTAAACCACCAACACCTGGAAAAAATCTATTCATTAAAACAACTACAAAAATATGGTTGAGATAAAATTTTACCTATTCGTATGGGGGTGTACCTGTTGGGATGGGGGGTGCTGGTGTTCTGATTCGCGAGAGCAGTGGAGGGATGGGGTTCGCTAGAGCAGCGGAGCGAATAGATTAGGGCTATGTCCGAATGGGGAGAGGAGATGGCGATCTGGAATTTGGGGGAAACCTTTGCCAACGGTTTATAAAAACCGTTGGAAAAGGCACACATTTCCCAACGGTTCCAGTGAACCGTTGGGAAAGGGTCCACCGAAATTCCCTTTGCCAACGGTTTTCTAAAACCGTTGGCAAAGGCTCAGTATACCAACGGTTTAAGTAAACCGTTGGTATACTCTCGTTGGGAAAAGACCAAATTCCAGTAGTGTCTTGATTCCTAGGGCGGAACATCGAGCATAATCTAGTGTCACATCCACCATTGAGAAACAAGAATCAGAGCTTTCGGGAGATCATGTAGGGATATGAACATCTTTATCCCCCTTTTGCTCTGTTTTTCTGCAAGTCAATTCAACATTATCTTCATTGCTTTTCATTCTTTTATGATAGTGTTAAATTTAACCATTATGTCTAGATAATCTCCTTTGGGGGGGAAATAATATGGATGGTTAGATTTTTCACTCTGATTCACGCAATGCATCATCTATTGGATTGTCACTCTCTTACTCTTTGCGGGACAATTTTATTTTCAAAAAAACAAGGTTGAGTGAAAATGGATCATGTTTGAATCTAACTGAAAACTGTTTTAATTTGATTAATTCCCTTACAAATGAATCATTCTCAAATGAGAGAGATGTACTGAGATTAATTGGTAATTTTATCCCATTGACATCTGAATTTTATCTCCGTTCAATGGAATGACTTTTACAGTTTAAGGATTGTAAGGGTTATTTCATCGCAAGTTGTCCATATGAAAAATTTGGCTAGTTACCTTAATTCGGATCCACATTCTTAACCCAGAACAAGGGTAAGCCCTATCAAAATTATCCAGTAGACTTTTCCCATGCTCATCTATGGTTTTTTTTCACCACAAGATTTCTTTCTCTCTTGTCTGCTTCCGTGAACTCACAAATTCCCTATCACTTCCTCACACACTGAATTTTACTCACTTCACTTTATTACCACCATCTAATTTTTTTTGTTTATTGGTGTGTTGTTGATTGTTTTGTTTTTAGTAGATCGCTAAGAACATCTTTAGGCCTCTCTATGGTTTGACCCTATATTCCCACTGTTCTATATATTAAGTAGGTTATAAATTTTAGTTTGTTGCACATGACTAATGACGCACGAGAATTAAATGCGCACAAAATATAACCGACCCAAAAATCAATCCGTTAGTGGAATTGATTCATGTTCATTCTGGAATAAAAAAATGGGTACTACATAAACAAAAAAATTCACAACCAATAATTTTCATAGGTCACTGATGAATAATGGATGAATTTATCATTAGAGAGATCCATGAACTCCATTAGCATAAGAGATACTTCGAATATAGGGTTTTGATCCTCGATCCTGATGTCATCTGTCAAGGAAATACACTACAATCACTCTATTAAATCCATAATGTTATGAGGCTAACACTAGGTATCTGGAATAATATTTTATATATATATGAGGTTTAGGTTTAGTATTTTGTAAAATATAAATTAAGATACAATTTATTTAATAATTATTCTTCATACAACAATACTCAATCCAAACACCCGATATACACAATGCTTTTTTCATGCTTAGGTTAAAACCCACATTTTGGATTTAATGGGGGTATCAAATTTTCAATCAAATAATCCTTTTATGAGTTATTACTTTATTTACATAATTTAGTTTGGACATGATATAATACATTTAATATTTTTATTACATCAATACAAAGCATCCCTGCGCCCTGTAATCCCATTCTAACTTTGTGCCATGTTTTGAAAATATTCCTTAAAATATTCCTAATCTTTACGAGTAAGAAAATATTCATTACATTCTCCCAAACTATGGGATTTTTTCATAAGAAGAAAAAATCCTACTTAAATAATGAGGGTACTAGGCTCACATCCAATTCTCCCACTCTAAACTTCACTTTTGACAATTCCTGTGCGGTCACCAGACATACACCAAAGCAATATTTTACCCATGAATGATATTATACTTTTAATCCTTGATCTCTAATAGGTACTCTTTAAAGGCCTATCCATCATAAATGTCTAGATCATCCCATTCAATAACATGGGTTGGATCATGCACATACCTACTCAGCTGCAACACATGGAAGACATTATGTCCCCGATCTAACTATAATGGTAGGGTTAAGTGGTATGCCACATCAATAACTCTATAAAGTATTTTTAAAGGGATGATGAATCTCAAAGATAACATTTAGCCCCATACAAATCAATGAAATCCTATCTAAGGGGAGACCTTCAAGAATATATGGTGTCCTTCTTCAGATTCCAAATGCCTCAATTTTCAGTCCAAATAATACTTTTTATGACTCTAAGTTGTCCGCATATGACCATGGATGATCTGAACTTTCTCTATCACTTCCTATACCAACTCTGGTCCCATTAGCATATACTTCCTTGGACGAGTCAGTAGTGACTTCTCCAGTCTCTAATAAAATCCCTTCAAATAGTTCCATACCAATGGTGAAATTGTTGCTATTGTTGAATAAAAACTACACCAAGGATTGGTGATCCTTTAAAATATGGAAAAATTTTGACATGCAAGACCAAAACATGTCCTCCACGTTCTGATTAGTCTACTCAGCCTAGCCATCAGTTTTAGAGTGGAATTCCTTGCTCAAACAAAACTGAGTCCCAAAGACCTCGTGCACTTCTCTCTACAGCTGTGACATTAATATATAATCATGGTATGAAAAAATAATTCAGGAAACCTTGTAAATCATTCTATATTCTATATGTAAAATCACCACAATCTCTCCATTATATTTTTCAATTGGATATTTAAGAAGTTGGTAAACATTTTGAGTCAATATATGATCACCTAGATGGAATTATGTCTATAGAGGTTAATGGGAGGCTCATCCCAATTTCCATAGATATACCTGCCTCCTCTCACTCTAGAACCTATAGGGGTTGATCCATAAAACACTAACACCTAGATCTCACTCTTCACTTACCGATAAGTGGGTCATTGAGAGAAAAACTCAACTATAAAATTCTTCATTACTAGGAACCACAACTAATTCAGAAGGTCATGGTACATCTTCACCAAACATTGATTTACTGCGAAAGAGTATTTATGAAACTCCCTAAAAAACTCCTCCCACAACATCACAGGTACCATCATCCATCATTTGAAAAGGATGATGTGCTCACCAACATTAGAAAATCCATCAGGAGCATTTGTAGTGGATATATGAATACACAAGGTATTAAAGTTAGTATATCCATTACGATCCTCTTTAACACACTCTAGAAATAGAGGGGTAACAACCATCGACTGGAGGTAATCCCCCCATTTTCTCCCAACAAGGAAAAATGTAATGAAGAAAACTTTTATAACACCTCACTCAAGAACTAAAAACAAAATATCCTATTGATATTATCTTTCACCATACTTGCCTTATTAGGATTATAGACTATATTGAAGTAATAATAATGAAGGAACTCTATCCATTGCCTATACCTCATGTTAAGATCTTTATATGAAAAGATATACTTGGGAATCTTTTCGTCAAAATAGATGATATAACACTCACCCATACAGTAATGTTTCTACATCTATAGGGAGAATAAGAGATCTAAAAACTCAATATATTCGATATCATAGTTTTGATCATAGGGTATTAGCTACTTGAACCCATAGGTAATAAACTAATACCTCTACATAAGAAAAATACATATCTAATTATAGAGGCATAATAAATTCAATATACTCAACACCAACCTCTGGAAGTCTCAATATGGTTGCACTCATAAATATTTATCACAACACATAAAAGGCATAGTGGAACCACTCTGTACAAATGAATTGATTCTCCTTTAAGGTCAAAATAGTCAATGGTTCTAATATACTAGAGAAATCATGAAATATATCTGATAATATCTAGCCAAACTAGGGAAGCCTCATCCATCCATCACACTCTTGGATGGATCATAAGCTATCTAAACCTCAAAATTCATTGTATCCATTGTAATAACCACTTATGATATGATATGTACTAGAAAATGGGCCTCTAAAACCCATAATTGACACATTGAGAGCTTCCTATAGAGATGGTTCTCTCAGAGTGTGTCCAAGACCATCCTCAAGTGTATTGTGTGCTCCACTACAGAAGAAAAATATACTAGGATGTCATCGATGAAGATTAATATGAACCAATATTAGAAGGAATGAAAAATCTAGTACATGATTCCCATCAACACTATTGTGGATTTATTCACGCTGAATGACATCACCAAGTACTAATAGAGACTATAATGACATTATAACTACATCTTCAATATAGCATCATCCTAAAATCAGAGCTAGTGATAACTTGATTCATGGTAAATCTTAGAGAACCATCTCACCGCCTTCATCTAATCAATGAGGTTATCGATCATATATAATTCATAATTAATTTTGATAGACATATGGTTTAGGAAAATATAATAAAAATAGAACCTCTGGGACCCATTTTCCTTCCAGGTTAATAACACTCAAGATGCCTAGGTTGACACGTTGGGTGTGAAAATGAACCTTTATCTCACAAATATTTACATGTTACATACTATATGTTGGTATAGATATCAGGGATGTTATAAAGTGAATATATATATATATATATATATATATATATATATATATCTCGATGGGTAGGTAGCCAAAAACACCATCAGGGAAGATATCCTCACACTACACCACCACTGTAGGAAAATGGTAGACCATATCTACTACTACATCAAGGGACATAACAAAAAAATAGTGAGTAATCAGTTATACCCTCTTATGTATTAACCCATCATACTTTTTAGAGGTTTATTTCTCACTGATGAAGGAAAACCTCATCCCACCTTTATAGAAAGACTACATCCTCCACCAAATATTGTTGATTTGTGCATGAACTTTGGATAGAAAGTCCATACCTAGGATGAAATCATATGTCCTCATCATAACTATAAATAGATCCCAAAATAATCACTATCCTCAAAGATTATATCACAATATTAGAAGAAGTGTTTGATTGAAAAATCCACTATGATAGGAGTTTCTAAATACAATGGTCGAGACCGAGGCTCCACCATAATCTCCAGATATCTAACAAGGGTAATGAAAAAAGTGGGCTCAAACCTATTTCTATAAGTAATACATATATATTTGAGAAGACTCAAATCATTCCACTAATCATCCCTAGAGACACTAAGTCATAGGCCTCCACTTCCTGCAACACTTCTCATCCCTGACCACCAGCTCTCTCAGCTTGGTGTAAGCCACTTGGTGGTGATGGTGGAAATAAATCAAACCACCAAATGAATTATTCTTTTATACCCACTACTCTACCATGTATAATAATCTACATACTTCCCATCTCTAGAAACTATTCCTTATTGGGTGGTCCATCAACAATATCTCTTTTATCTCCATGGTGGGTTAGAAAATATTGCAGGAGATGTTTTTAACCATTATAGGAGAAAAAATACCTCTCCCATGGATGTATCAATCCATTCTGAGAGACCTAAACTATATACCCCTACCATAATAATAGATCTTAAATCATATCACATGCCCAGATCCCTATTTATAACATTGTATATCCACTAACTAAGTCAATACTCTAGGGTAACCACCACCAACATGGGATGTTGAGGTCTACTCAGCTAGAAATATCTCCCCTACTACAGATTTATCATGAACCCTAGAAGGTAGGAATATAAATAGATATCACGACAGCCCAAAAATATTTTCATAGGAACCACTAACTAGTATTTTCTGGAAATAACATATCACCACCATATCCATAGAGTATCATGATAGGTTGGTGAACCTCTATAAACAACCTTCCCCTGTTATACTGCCCCTCTAAAGCTACAAAAGCTCTTGGTTGCACACTAACCACAAAATGGATAGATAGAAATATTACGTAAATATTATCTCTAACTCTATCCATGGTTGGATAGTCTCATCATCTGTATGAGTCACCAGACTCCACCATCACCTAGAAAATCCATGAAGAAGACTATCCTCTAGGCCAACCATTTGATATGGAGTTCTCCAAACAAGGAGAAAAACTTATGTAACTACCTCAAGACAATAATAATTTGTCATAAAATGACCCACTAGGCCCTCTTGGATAATAATAATCGAAGAGTGACCCCTCAACAATAACTTTTATTTTTTGGGGCTCGATAAAAGCATTGAGTAGGCATATCACACACTATAGAGGACTCATCCTAAGGTACCTATACACACATACACATCTACAATCCACCAAAACAATGATAAAATATAAAATAAAACTAATACCCAAATTCATGAATACATCAATATCCCACAATCAGAGTATGATAAAAATATTGGAAAGTATAAAGGGACAAATAAAATCCCACAGAAGTTGAAAAGATTCCAGCCTACTATGGATGAGACTATTCAAATGAAACACCTGGTAGAAAACATGTTTTTCAAGCTCAAATATGATATTACTACTCTTTGTCTACCTAATAATCTGTTAAAGGCCATTCATCTACATAATATACAACATGTATCCAAAGAGCCCATGTAGGGGTGAGTATATACATACCCAGTTGGACACCCTAAAATTAAAAAACATAAATCATCAAGAGAGTAGCTATATCATCATAATAAAGTAATGTTAATATTAATATGATTCATAAGAATTATAACCCATATATACTCAAGATATACACTAAGTTTGATGTTAGGCTGAAAAATGTACTTCCATCCATATGATTATGCTCGAGGGATCAAGGAAATGATCATTCGATATAACAAACCCCCCGATCCAAAAAAGACCGATGGAATTCATATGAGTTGTTTTGGTCATTATCCCAAACCATGAAAAATTATATGATGTAATTCATAAGGTTATGATACATAGATAGGGGATCTCATTCAGGGAATATGAGGTATACTATACCCAACATAGAATAACTTGATAAGTAGAGGATCATATAACCAAGTATGTTGGTCATGAAATTTACTTACAACAAACCTAGGGAAGGAGATGAAATGATCGAGGTTCCCACCTCAACCACAAAGAGGTATACCTAAAATTATATCCAAGAAAAATACCATAGAGGCGGTCATATCATATGCTTAGGTTGTGATGCCTCACTATAAATTCATTGGGAAAGACCAATGGAAGGAACCCTAGAGAAACATTCCCATACTGAAAAGAACGAGGGCCTTAAACTACCCTTAAAAAATTACACCGTGTGTATTCAGAGTACACGAAGTTTCTTATCTACCTCAGGTCTACCCATGTACTTTGGCCTGATCCCATGAACATGGGAAAATGACTTATTACTATGGGCATGCTCATGTACCTGGCCATGTCTGGGTACCTGGTCGTTCCCATATACTCTGACTATTTCCAAGTGTCGATCCATGCCTGTGTTCTAGGTGTACCCATGTATGTGCCCATGTATCCCTATTTTACAAGATGAACCTCCAACACTTAGACACATGGAGTGTGGTGGATCCCACCCTTCGTTTAGAATTTTTCATTTTTCATAAAACCTAGCTACCACAGCCAGGGTCGACACAGTGTGTGTTTTTGGGACTACAAGCCATGTATTGTGGGATTTTATAGAAATCTAGAAACCTCTTGTTTCATCCCCTTGTGCCTACTCCGTAACTAAATCCTATAAGAAACTCACTATATAATCTAGATAATATTTTAAAAAACTCTGATATTTGTTGACGGATGGATTCTTTCCATGTCCTCTAATCATGAATCTCTAACCTTCATGATGGCTGGCCAAAATGAAAAATCATATGAACATACACCTTACAGTCTGATCAAAAAAATTATCCATCATCACACACCACAATCCTGATATAAATTCCAAATTGAAACCCATAGTATTAATCAATTTTTACAAATAACAATTGAACAATGGTAGATTACCTGGTTTTTTTAAATAGCCATCCAAAAAAAATACCAATTTTGAATATGCAATGAATGGGGTAGGAAATTCACTAAACAAAAGAAGAGGAATGAATCTCAAACTTTTTATATATATTCCTCAATATTTTTCCATTATAGTGATGAAAAATAAAAAATTATCAAATAATATCAATTCAAAAATCCTAGGAACATTAATCCATTCCCACAAAACAGGATTGACCTATGAATCAATTTGTTGGTGGAATTGATTTGTGTTCATCATGGAATAAAAAAATGAGGAATTAAACCGATAAAAAAACATACCTTAATGTTAGGATTTATATTTGATGAAGAATGGTTGAAAGTTTCATCAGTGAGATCCAAACACTCCATTGGGATAGAAAATCCTTGGAAAATTAGTCTCCGATCCTTGATCTCAATATCATTCACCAAGGTTCTCCTCTATAATCTCTCATTGAATCCCTAGGGTTATGCAATTTAACCTAGGGATTTTTTCATAAACATTTTTATATAGTTGATATTTAGGATTAGGATTTAATTGAAAATAAATAAAATAATCATTATATTTAATTACTATTCAACAAAATATGACACTCAATCTAGACACCTGATAAACACAAAGATTATATAACACATAGTGTTAAATGTACATTCCAGATTTAATGGCCACCTAATTGTTTCAATCCATTACTATATTTGAGATTTATTACATTAGTTAAGGGAAATATTATGAAGATGATAGAATATAATTCATATTTTTATTATATCAACACAGATCCCTCTCATACCCTCAAATTCAGAGTTTTTAGTACTTTTCTATGAGGATGTGTGTTGCACGCCCAATATCCACTACCCATGAGTCAAATATATAGAAGTCGAACTCTATAACATTCACACTCCCATTATCAAAATAAATTTATTTGAAAACAATTTTGAACCATATATACCAATCTAACATTTCAATATAAGTCATACCTATTGGGAATCTCAAAAGGATTATCATGATGTGAGCCATAATCTATAACAAAGACAAATATTATACGTGTGTATCAAATTATATATATTTTCATTAAGGAAATATAATGAATGTACACCCACTAAAAATGATGAACCCATACATCATTTCATTTTAGTGATCTAAGAACCATATTTAATGATGACTTTAATTAGGTATCATGTAAATATGACATGACTATACCTAAAAGAAAACTACATATCTATCATATCTTATATGGTTCTTGGATAGCTGGGTAAATAATCATTAATCCAAATCCATTATATATATTCACTCAACTATATTCCTCTAGTATCCAAAATTTTAGGTCTTCCAAGTTTAGTCTAGAAAAATGTGAATTCCATGAATAAAGAGCTAAACAGTTAGGGCTACATCGAAACTGTATTTCCTTACAAATGATAATACATGGGCTTATAATCATTATGGTTTCTTACACTGAATTATCTAGGTATGTAAAATATAAAATTTTAAAGGAATATCAAACTTTTTATTTTAGGTGTTTCTTTAAAAACTATCACTATTTTAATATATGTCACATGCATATTACACCTAACTCATCTCATTAAACAGTTTTTATCTCATGTTTTTTTATTAATTTTTGTATGAATGATTCCAATGAATGTTATTCTGAATCTATATTCCATCAATAAAATTATTATTTTCACACACATTAATGTGTACATATTTACACAACCCTCATGTTTTTGTTACTCAACTTAAAGCAAAATAAAAATTAATTCATAAATATATAAATAAATTACATTCATCAAATATATGAAATCTTCATTTAAAGGATTATAATTATATGAGATAAAAAATCACCACATAAGTAAGCTTGGAGAAACATTTATACAACCCTGACCTTTCTAGAATAAGCCATAAACGTCTAGACTAGTGCTTAGTATATCCCAAAGTCCATCTGTACAAGGAGTCATTACACAATTGAGAATTTAATTCCTTGTTACCATAAAACCAAATATACCCAAAATATATTAAAACTTAATTTTTAAGGTCATAAACCAAGTAAAAAACTATGTTCGAGGTATATAAAAAAATATTATGATAACACACCTATCGTGTAATGTAGGGATATATTGATTAGAAGTAATTTACCATGTAAATTAATCATACACCATATTCATTACAAATAAAAAATTAATAATAATGAAAATTATAGATGAATAAACTAATAAAAACACTATATTAATTTTCCAGACTATGAGAAACATATATGAAACTTTTATATTTAATTTAGGCATGAAAATCATATTTTATAATTCTTAACATAGATATTTTTTAAATAATTTTTAAACCAAAATTAATTTTTTTAAAATATGAATTTTTTTAAATTTTTTCACTATGTTACACTCTTGGATGGATCATAAACTATCAAAACCTCAACCTTCATTGTATCCATTGTAATAACCACTTATAAGATGACATGTCCTAGAAAATAGGCCTCTAAAACCCATAATTGACACATTGAGAGCTTCCTATAGAGCTGGTTCTCTCAGAGTGTGTCCAAGACCATCCTCAAGTGTATTGTGTGCTCCACTACAGACGAGGAAATCGATGAAGATTAATAAGAACCAATATTATATGGCATGAAAAATCTAGTACATGATTCCCATCAACACTATTGTGGAATTATTCACGCTGAACGACATCACCAAGTACTAATAGAGACTATAATGACATTATAACTACATATTCAATATAGCCTCATCTTGAAATCAGACCTAGTGATAACTTGATTCATGGTCAATCTTAGAGAACTATCTCACCACCTTAATCTATTCAATGAGGTTATCGATCATATATAATTCCTAATTAATTTTTATAGATCTATGGTTTAAGAAAAGATAATAAAAATAGAACCTCTGGGACCCATTTTCCTTCTAGGTTAATAAAACTAGGGATGCCTAGGTTGAAACGTTGGGTGTGAAAATGAAACTTTATCTAACAAATCATTAAATGTTACATCCTATGTGTTGGTATAGATATCAGGGATGTTATAAAGTGAAACTATATATATATCTCTATCTCTCAATGGGGAGGTAAGCCAAAAACACCATCAGGGAAGATATCCTCATACTACACCACCACTGTAGGAAAATGGTAGACCATATCTACTACTACATCAAGGGCCATAATAGAAAACTAGTGAGTAATCAGTTATACCCTCCTATGTATTAACCCATCGTACTTTTCAGAGGTTTCTTTCTCACTGATGATGGAAGACCTCATCCCACCTTTATAGAAAGACTACATCCTCAACCAAATATTATTGATTTGTGCAAGAACATTGGATAGAAAGTCCATACCTAGGATGACATAATATGTCCTCATAATAACTATAAATAGATCCCAAAATAATCACTATCCTCAAAGATTCATATAACACTATTAGAAGAAGCGTGTGATTGAAAAATCCACTCTGATAAGAGTTTCCAAATATAATGATCGAGACCAAGGCTCCACTATAATCTCCAAATATCTAACAAGGGTAGTAAAAAATGAGGGCTCAAACCTATTTCTATAAGTAATACATATATATTCGAGAAGAATCAAATCATTCCACTAATCATCCCTAGAGACACTAAGTCATATGCCTCCACTTCTTGCAACATTTCTCATCCCTGACCACCAGCTCTCTCAACTTGGTGTAAGCCACTTGGTGGTGATGGTGGAAATAAATCAAACCACCAAATAAATTATTATTTTATACCCACTACTATACCATGTATAATAATCTACATAATTCCCTTCTCTAGAAACTATTTCTTCTTGGGTTTTCCATCAACAATATCTCTTTTTTCTCCATGGTGGGTTAGAAAATCACGCAGGAGGTGTTTTTAACCATTACAGGAGAAAAAATACCACTCTTGTGGCTGTATCAATCCATTCTGAGAGACCTAAACTATATACCCCTACCATAATACTAGATCTTAAATCATATTGCATGCCCAGATCCCTATTTCTAACATTGGCTATCCACTAACAAAGTCAATACTCTAGGGTAACCACCACCAACATGGTATGTCGAGGTCTACTCAGCTACAAATCTCTCCCCTACTAAAGCTTTATCATGAACCCCAGAAGGAAGGAATATAAATAAATATCACGATAGCCCAAATTGTTTTTCATAGAAACCACTAACTATTATTTTCTAGAAAGAACATATCACCACCAAATCCATAGAGTATCATGATAGGTTGGTGAACCTCTATAAACAACCTTCCCCTATTATACTGCCCCTATAAAGCTAAAAAATCTCTTGGTTGCACACTAACCACAACATGGATAGATAGAAATCTTACGTAAATATTATCTCTAACTCTATCCACGGTTGGACAGTCTCATCATCTGTATGAGTCACCCGACTCCACCATCACCTAGAAAATCCATGAAGAAGACTATCCTCTGGCCCACCATTTGATATGGAGTTGTTCAAACAAGGAGAAAAACTTATGTAACTACCTCAAGACAATCATAATTTGTCATAAAATGACCCACTAGGCCCTCTTGGATAATAATAATTGAAGGGTGACCCCTCAACAATAACTTTTATTTTTTGGGGCTCGATAAAAGCATTGAGTAGGCATATCACACACTATGGAGGACTCATCCTAAGGTACCTATACACACATACACATCTACAATCCAACAAAACAATGCTAAAATATAAAATAAAACTAATACCAAAATTCATGAATACATCAATATCCCACAATCAGAGTATGATAAAAATATTGGAAAGTATAAAGAGCCAAATATAATCCCACACAAGTTGTAAAAGAGTCCAACCTACTATGGATGAGACTATTCAAATGAAACACCTGGTAAAAAACATGTTTTTCAAGCTCAAATATGATATTACTACTCCTTGTCTACCTAATAATCTATTAAAGGCCATTCATCTACATAATATACAACATGTGTCCAAAAGCCCATGTAGGGGTGAGTATATACATACCCAGTTGGACACCCTAAGATTACAAAACATAAATCATCAAGAGAGTAGTTATATCATCATAATAAAGGCATGGTAATATTAATATGATACATAAGAATCACAACCCATATATACTCAAGATATACACTAAGTTCCATGTTAGGCTGACAAATGCACTACCATCCATATGATTCTACTTGAGGGATCAAGGAAATTCTCATTTGATAGAACACACCCCCTGATCCAAAAAAGACTGATGGAATTCATATGAGATGTTGTGGTCATTGCCCCAAACCATGAAAAATTATATGATGTAATTCATAAGGTCATGATACATAGATAGGGGATCTAATTCAGGGAATATTGGGTATACAATACCTTACATATAATAACTCTATAAGTATGGGATCAAATAACCAAGTGTGTTGGTCATGAAAGTTACTTATAACAAACCTAGGGAAGGAGAAGAAATGATAGAGGTTCCCACCTCCACCACAAAGAGGTATACCTAAAATTATATCCAAGAAAAATCACATAGAGACAATCATATAATATGCTTAGGAAGTGATGCCTCACTATAAATTCATTGGGAAAGACCAATGGAAGGAACCCTAGAGAAACATGCCAATAATGAAGAGAACAAGGCCTTAAATTACCCTTAAGAAAGTACACAGTGTGTATTGGGAGTACACAAAGTGTCTTCTCTACCTCAGGTCTACCCATGTACTTTGTCCCGATCTCATGAACTTGGAAAAATGACTTATTAATATGGACATGCTCATGTACCTAGCCATGTCTGGGTAGCTGCTCGTTCCCATATACTCTGACTATTTCCAAGTGTCGATCTATGCTTGTGTTCTAGGTGTGCCCATGTATGTTCCCGTGTATCCCTAGTGTACAAGATAAACCTCTAAAACATGGACACATGGAGTGTGGTGGATCCCACCCTTCGTTTATAATTTTTCATTTTTCATAAAACCTAGCTACCACAGCCAGGGTCGACACAGTGTGTGTTTTTGGGACTACAAGCCATGTATTGTGGGATTTTATAAAAATCTAGAAACCTCTTGTTTCATCCCCTTGTGCCTACTCCATCACTAAATCCTCTATGAAACTCACCATATAATATAGATCATATTTAAAAAAACTCTGATATTTTTCGATGGATGGATTCTTTCCATGTCCTATACTCAAGAATCTATTACTGTCATGATGCCTGGCCAGAATAAAAAATCCTATGAACATACACCTTACGGTCTGATCACAAAAATTATCCATCATCACACACCATAATCCTGATATAAACTCCAAATTAAAACCCATAATATCAATCCATTTTTACAAATAACAGTTTAACAATGGTAGATTACCAGGTTTTTTTAAATAACCATCTAATAAAAATACCAATTTTGAATATGCAGTGAATGGGGGAGGAAATGCACTAAACCTAAGAAGAGGAATAAATCTCAAAATTTTTATATATATTCCTCAATATTTTTCCATTATAATGATGAAAAATAAACAATTATCAAATAATATCAATTCAAAAATCCTAGGAACATTAATCCATGACCACAAAATAGGATCGACATATGAATCAATTTGTTGGTGGAATTGATTTGCATTCATCATGGAATAAAAAAACGAGGAATTAAACCAATAATAAAAACATACCTTATGTTAGGATTTATATTTGATGAAGAATGGTCAAAAGTTTCATCAGTGATATCTAAACACTCCATTGGCATAGAAAATCCTTGGAAAATTAGTCTCTGATCCCCGATCTCAATGTCATTCACCAAGGTTCTCCTCTATAATCTCTCATTGAATCCCTAGGGTTATGCAATTGACACTAGGGATTTTTTCATAAACATTTATATATAGTGGATATTTAGGATTAGGATTTAATTGAAAATAAATAAAATAAACAATTTATTTAATTACTATTCAACAAAATATGACACTCAATCTAGACACCTGATAAACATAAAGATTATATCACACATAGTGCTAAATGTACATTCCAGATTTAATGTCCATCTAATTTTTTCAATCCATTACTATATTTGAGAGTTATTGAATTATTTAAGGAAAATATTATGAAGATGATAGAATATAATTCATATTTTTATTATATCTATACAGATCCCCCTCTTACCCTCAAATTCATAGTTTTATAGTGCTTTTCTATGAGGATGTGTGTTGCACACCCAATATCCAATTCCCGTGATTCAAATATATAGAAGTTGACCTCTATAATGTTCAAACTCCCATTCTCAAAAGAATTTTATTTGAAAAAAATTCTCAACCATAGATACCAATCTAACATTTCAATATAAGTTATACCTATTTGGAATCTCAAAAGGATTATCATGATGTGAGCCATAATATATAACAAAGACAAATCTTATACATGAGTATCAAATTATATATATTTTCATTAAGGAAATATAATGAAAGTACACCCACTAAAAATGATGAACCCATAAATCATTTCATTTTAGTGATCTAAGAACCATATTTAATGACGACTTTAATTAGGTATCATGTAAATATGACATGACAATACCTAAAAGGAAACTACATATCTATCATATATTATATGGTTCTTGGATAGCTGGGTAAATAAACCTTAATCATAATCCATTATATGTATTCACTCAATTATATTCCTCTAGTATCCAAATTTTTAGGTCTTCCAAGTTTAATCTAGAAAAAGGTGAATTCCATAAATAAAGAGCTAAACAGTTAGGGCCACCACGAAACTTTATTTCCTTAAAAATGATAATATATGGGATTATATTAATTATGGTTTCTTTTACTGAATGATCTAGGAATGTAAAATTTCAAATTTTAAAGGAATATCACACTTTGTATTTTAGGTGTTTCTTTTAAAACTATCACTATTTTAATATATGTCACATGCATGTTACACCTAATTCATCTCATTAAACAGTTTTTATCTCATGCTTTTTTATTCATTTTTGTATGAATGATTCTAATGAATTTTATTCTGAATCTATATTACGTCAATAAAATTATTAAGTTCATACACATTAATGAGTAAATATTTACACAACCCTCATGTTTTTGTTACTCAACTTCAAGAAAAATAAAAAGGAATTCATAAATATATAAATAAATTACATTCATCAAATATATGAAATCATTATTTAAAGGCTTATAATTATATGAGATAAAAAATCTCCACATAAGTAAGCTTGGAGAAATATTTATACAACCCTCACCTTTCTAGAATAATCCATAAACCTCTAGATTAGTGCTTAGTATGGCCCAAAGTCCATCTGCACAAGGAGTCATTACACAAGTGAGAATTGAATTCCTTGTTACCATAAAACCAAATATTCCCAAAATATATTAAAAATTATTTTTTAAGGTTATAAATGAAGTAAAAAACTATATTCAAGGTATATAAAAAATATTATGATAACACACCTATCATGTAATGTAGGGATCTATTGATTAGAAGTAATTTTCCATGTAAATTAAGCATACACCATATTCATTACAAATTAAAAATTAATAATAATGAAAATTATAGATGACTAAACTAATAAAAACACTATATTAATTTTCCAGACTATGAGAAACCTATATAAAACTTATATATTTAATTTAGGCATGAAAATAAAATTTTATAATTCATAACATAGATATTTTTTAAACAAATTTTAAACCAAAATTAAATTTATTAAAATATGAATTTTTTAATTTTTTTTCACTATGTTACAATTTATATTAGAAAATATTATTATCATTTATAAAATATGTTTAATAAAGGATAGTTTCAATTCTAAATTTATGATATATTCTATGATATATAATTTACTTACAAGTTATGAATCAGATAACTTTTTATGATTGGAGATATCATACAAGACCATTTATATTTAATGATATAATAGATATTAAATTTATAATAGGGTAATATATTTTGTAAAAAATCAAGATTGAAATGTATTTTATAATATCATATATCATATTATATATCATATTTCAAAACCATGATCTCAAAATATATTGTACCTTATGATATATATCAATTATATTCCATGAAAAAACAAAAAAAATTATCT
Organism: Viscum album; assembly: GCA_963277665.1. Taxonomy (NCBI): domain Eukaryota; kingdom Viridiplantae; phylum Streptophyta; class Magnoliopsida; order Santalales; family Viscaceae; genus Viscum; species Viscum album. Next base: position 1,901,636,163 of record OY728145.1, read on the forward strand.
ACATCATATTGTTTGTTGAAAAAAATTATATAAAATATAAAATTCATAAAAAAACATATAGATTATCATATATGAAACCTTGAAGAATAAGTATTTGATAACATAGAAGGGATTTAGGGGATCCTCGAATGATCCTTTTTAGTGAAGAAATACATTGTTTTCTTGATATATTTTCTTAGAATGAATGTAATTATTATTAAAAAAAACACAGCGAGCCTAATAATACCTAAAACATGACATATACTAAATCTATATTGATAGAGAAATCTTGATCATAACCATTAAAGAAAAATATATTCCTACGTTCATTGTAGAAATACTAGTATTAGATCCTCATTTGAACTGAGTAGATCCCAAAATCACCAAAGGGGATCTAGTGCCATCTTAGAGTGTTGAATGTCATTTTGGAGGGATGAGGGATTCAGTTTTATTCTTAGGAAACCATGAAAGTAAAATATAAGGTATCTCGTGCTTTATATATCCATCACCAATTCTCTTCAATTAATAAAGAGCATCAACCATATCAATTGTGTATATTATTATTCCATGAATCCATAAATTTTAACCCATTTTAGTGTTGTTCATTGAATAGTGAAATAAATAATTATCACACCATAAATGAATCCTCTAATGTATCATAAAAAAAACATGCAGGAGGTGGATTCCAAAGGCATCAACTTGCATGAAATGGTTATTATAATCTTTATCATACCATATGATATAATCATAAGTGGAATACTATACTATTTTAAAATATAGGTTATATCATTAAATAAAATATAATCATTTTGTAAACTTCCAACATAGATATCAGCATAAAAGCCCTAACCCTATAATAAATTTGATTCTTTCATTATGATTTAGTAGATCGTTCTTTGTGGTGGCTTGACCAATGATCCCGAGGCATAGCCAAATTATCGAAGCTACAAAATTAGCACATCATGGTGGGAATTATTATTATTCTCATTCATATTCATATTTCAAATTAATATATATATCATATTTTAATTCATAAAAATATTTATTGAATTATCATGATGGATGTTTTTTAATATTTATAATTTAAAATTTTAATAAATAATCATTCATGTTTAATAATAGTGTAAATGTTAAAATTATTTGTGATATTTTCCTCGATCATGTGTACGTGCATCATAAAGGATTAATATTCATAATTCATCAATATAATTTTATTTTAGATGATCTCTAGGTATAAAATTATCACAAATTGAAATAATTTTTTATGTCATGTTTAATGAAAATTCATTTAATTATTTCATGTTAAAGGATTTATTTTAGATGTTATACAGATGATTATTATTTAGAATTTTTAATAAAATTTTATAGTTTTAATATTATAATATTCCATGATAAATATCCATGATCATCACCATATTCCACTAAAATAATCTTCATATTTTTATGTTACCTATTTTTCAAACTTACGACTAAAAAAATCAATTGGTTGTTATCTCAAATGACCACAATTACTATCTTGGCCTTCACAATGTCTGGTGGTCTAACATTTTGGCATCCCAAAGGGAATATGAATAATGTATGGTAATTTTGATTTTAGTTTGGGGTGGTGGCAGAAAAGGGGAAGTGTGGAGTGCATGGATGACAACTGAGAAATATCAGAATGAAAGTGAAAACTTAAGTAGAGTTATTATACCGTATAAAAAAGGAAACAGAAATAGGAGTTGAATGAAATGACATGTATGATGGTTTCTACAGTGATAATAGTGTAAAATATAATAAAAATGGTGTAAAAATCATATAAGGAAGTTGAATCAACTACATAGTGTGTATTTAAACAAACATACACATTGTTTGTCTCTTACTACAATTATATTGTTTTCATGATGTTATAAACATGAAATAAAGTGAAAATTCATGTTACACCCCATATTATCCAAAATCATAGAAAAAAGTGGGTATTTAAGTACACACTAGGCTGACAACCTGACCCCACATTCCTTGCGAGCTATTATACATGATGTGTATTTTGTAGACCCTAATAGAGTCACTCTACTAGTATACTTGGAGTTATTATAGGCCCTATACAAAATATACCATTCTTTAAACTTCATATAGATTGAACACACATGGGATGAAAAAAGTAGTGTATTCCTAGTTATAGATAATGCTCACATGTCGTGTACCTAGAAGTATATGTTGTGTACTAGGTAGTCTAAGGTGTTTTTATTATCTTCTTACCTGGGATTTATAACGAGTCACATGAATAAACAACTTTGAGTTTTTTATATATATAATGTGATGATGTGTATATCTCAACCATTTAATGCTTTTTTTAGGTTTTGATAAGAATAATTTACTTAATTTCATGGATATGATGAATTGTGGGTGAGAAGATTGATGTGGACATAAGGTTAATAATCCCATTTCCCGCATATTGATTCTTAGGTGTTGGTTCTCTATATAAATATAGGAGTAGTAACCCCCTTAGTGATCAGGAATGAGTACAATACTTATAAATTTTATAACCCACTAAAATGTTAGATACTTAACATGAATATGTGTGGGTACTCCATATTGGTTGGTTCCCACTCATATGAGGAGAACTCTTCAGTGAGGTGTGGGTCATACACATTTACTATATAGGTTTTATAAGGCTGTATCATAATATGGGTAGTCTAAGTGATAAAATTTGAATAAATTACAAGTAATATTGGTTCCCTTCAGTTTATAAATTCTGTGGAGTTGAGATATGAAGAAAATGATTCTACTTAACCTTAGTTGACTTGGTCCTTTAAAGAATAAATGGTTGTTCTGATTATGCTGATTTGATTTATTTTTTCCTCTCTCTATTTTATTTTATAGTTTCCAAATTGGGTATGATTATACTCCCCACTTATTGGGAATCATTATCACACATGTTGTGTTTGTATAGATGGTGCATAGTTTAATAGTGACTTTGGAGGATGTAGTGCTAGTGGAGATAGAATCTAGTAGTGCACAATGGTGGTATTTTCTATCGGTGGATGAAATTGATTTTTCATGATATATAATACATATTTCTATGTTATTAGATGTTTTTATGACAAGATAATGGGAATTTGTTTCCTGACACATGTTGTTGTTTTCATATTCATACAATTTTATCAAAATATTTCGATATTTTTCCTCAACACATATTATTGTTTTCATTTTCATAATATTGAGATGTTTATCATGTGTTGCATGCATGTTACATTATAATTAACTATGAACTTAATTTTATTTATTATATAATTATTCAAGAGGTTTGTAGATGTTACCCATTTGTGTGATACAAATTATTTACAATTAATTATAATTCTCATAAATAAATATACCATTGTAATATATTAATATTTATCACATGACATATTGATCCCCGTCAGAATTGTTTCGTTTTAGTGCCTTTGGATACATGGATTCATAAAAAAATATTTCATAAGTGAAATGAATAATCTCCCATTATATTTTTCATGACTGGATCCCTTATTAGATATATCATACATAATACCTTTCTTCATAACCTAGGGAAAGGAAATAGAAGAAAGGGTGAGCTCAAATGCCCAATACGGTTAAATAAGTGAGATATCAACATAACATGAGTATAAGGGTACGAGGACATGCGAATAACATTTGAAAATGATACCATGCATATCATTGATCATAAACTTTATTTATTTCACAAATATTAGAAATTTATAAGACATGATTCATAATTTAATCAAAGAAAATGAGCAATAGAATCATATAATAGAAAAATACATCAAATTGTTGCATACACATATACATATAAACTCATTTTATAAGTAGTCTGTGATTCAATTATTGGACTATTAGAGTCTATTGATATCACTCCCCAAACCATATTAGTATTTGAGGTTAACTCTCAAGACTATCATAGTGGTTTTTTCACTCCCCAAAACATTCTAAGAGTCATGGGTTACTCCCATGATTATCATTGTATATAGAGTCCCGTACTAAATCGGGTTGAATCATCATTATACTATTACTCATCTCATGAGATATGAATATTTAACCAATTAATTAGAGGGAGATATATGTACCAAAGATCCCATAATGAAAATCACATATATGTGTGCCATAATATTATAAAACATTCATCATATTAGAACCAATTAAAATAAAGGGGTTTCATAAACATTTCATAACATCATAACCCATGGAAAAGGAATGGGTTTCATAAAAATTTCTTCATAAAAATAATAAAACACAAAAAAAAAAGAATAATAATGGCTTACATGGATCATATACTTAGTAAAGCGTGAGTAACATCAAATTATGTCATCTTAGATGGAATAATATTTTAAAAGATCTATTGAATAATTTCTTGAGGAAAGCCTTTCAATATTGAATATCACATTTTTAAAAAAAATTATAAAACATTTTAAAAATACCTGTCTTTTAATATAATATTTTAAAACATAAATTTAATATTTAAATAATTAATTGTCCATGAAATAGGAAAAAACCATTCATTTTATATATGTTAAAATAAAGATTCCATTCACTTTTTGATAAAATCCAAAAGGTTCGTGTTTGGAAAATGACATGAAGATTCATTTTATACTAGTTTTTATAATGTAAAACATTAGTAAATATGTATTTAAATAATATTTTTAGATTTGTAAAAATTATCTTTAAAATAATTTTAGAAATCATGGACTATGAAGAAAAAGGGTTTTCCACTGAAGAGAGAAATAAAGATGTTTTTTATTTAAAAATTATTTTGAAGTCTTGTGTACATAAATAGAGTAAAACAAAAATAATAGTAGTACTTTCATAAAATAACCATAGTATAAGGAAATGAAATGTTTACATGGGTGTTATATCATAATATCTCATCATTGGAAGAATACCATAAACAATCCCACTAAACAATGAGATTTCAAAATTAAACCACTACCACTTTGGTATCCTTTGAATCAAAAGACCCATGAATCATAATATCAAATAAATCATTAAATATAATAAATATAAGTATATTCATGATATAAAATGTAAATTTTTAAGCATGTACATATCATAAAAGTGTATAGGTTCATAACATAACATATGTCTCGAAGAAGGATAATTGAGATAAAAATACCATACCTTAAGTATCAACTTCCTTCATACGTGTTCAAAACTCATGTATAATAAAGGGTGGATTATTATGAATATATTAAATAAAATTAATTATATATATATAATACCATTTTTTATTTACTTATGACGTTTTATACCATTTTATTAATAATACCTGGTAGAATCCCATTTCAAGTAATAACTGATTTTTTTCAGGTATGTTTTCATTTTGAATTTTGATACTTCTAATTTTATAATGGTTACATTATTTCATGAATTTTAACCATTAAATAAATATCATATTTATTCATTATATTTGAAGGTAGTGTAATCAATAAAAGTTAGTGATAGAATATGAAATACACCATTCATTGGGATGGTAGGCTGTACATACGCAAGAACACAGTTTCCATTTTCTAAATGGATGGAATAAAAGGAAGAAAAAGAATATATCACATTTATAGAGATATAATAATTCCACAATTATCATATATATTATTTAAATTTATCATCATTATGATCCATTTAAATCTTGAGAGAACAATGAATCACATCACTTTGTGATGTTGTAGTCCTTCGTACACTCAATCGACGCAATCATATTCCAATGGAATGAAAAGTAAAAACATGTATGTGATATTATAATTCTATAATAAAATAATATCGTTAATATCATATATAAACATTAAATACATAATTACATTATTCTTTGAGAGGTGTTGATGGAAAATTATTAACATCGGTTCGCAAGGCGGTAGTCCTCCATAAACACAATTGATGATTTTGTTTCCAATTTTATAGAAGAGGAGATATATATAAGTAATTACATTAAAATAATACAATATAATTATATTTTAGAGACTTTTGTTATAATATTATAATACTTTAAGAATATTTTTAAAAGGGGAAGGATAAATAATAGAAAAATAGATGTTTAATAATTTTACCACTTCTTTGAAGAGACTCTTTAGGTTTATACCTAAAACCTTCATAGGGGGGATTATTTTTCAAAACAAGGCCATAAGGATGTGAGGATGGAATTAAGTAAGATATTTGGGAAGTTATTGGCCAAACCAAATGGTTTTATTAGTGTAAAGAGGAAATCATATGGGGTGTCCTTTTATAAGAAGGGGGCACATGGAATTTTTGAAAAGAATAAAGTGAACCTTACTTTTCCACATAAAAAAGTTTATAAAATTGGTAATTATAAAATATTATATGTTATAAGGTTGATATATGGCCATAAAATGGTTTTTGATACATTTCTAGGTCATTTTACCCCTTCATTTTAGTCTAACCTTGGTAAACCATTTTAACCTTAACCGTGGAAATTATTTTTTACTATTTGGACTATTCTTTTTAACCAAAAGTTATGTTCAAATTATTACATAATAATATTTATGGTAGTTAAAAATATGGAATCCAATTTTAAAAATTCCATTCATGTAAGTAATTTTTTTTAATTTAAACCATAACCAGCAGACATGGAGAAAAAGTTTTTTTGTAAAGAGAATCTTTTAAAAATCTTATAAAGTATATATATAAAGTTTCATTATTAAATTGATTACAATGAAAAATTGGAATTATTATAATATAATTGAGATAAATTTTCTTTAAAAACCATTTTTTTAAAAAATAATCTTAAAAATTCTATAAAAAAAGTCTATTTTCTATAAAAAGAAATATTTTTCACCATTCATCAAAAATTTTTTCTTTTCAGAAAATCCTAAAAACACACTAAAATATAGTTTTGAAATGTAAATTTAGAAAATCATATTTATTTTTTTCAAATAAATTTTTAATTAGTGGAGAAAATATGTTTTATTTTTTGTTGAGAAAAATAAAATAAAACATATTTTTTGAGAATATTATTTTCGAAACATATAAAGACTTTACTTTAAATTAAGTAATTCATTGTAAATATATTCTATTTATATAAAACCATTTTAATTAATATTTTAAATTTGGTGATTCCTATTTATACTACCCTTTTTAATAAAATGGTTATAACAGTCATTTTAAATAGTACTATAAATTGTTTGTTATGGAATTTTTAAACTTGTTGTTGCGTGTAATGTATGCCATCGAGGAAAATAAATTTATTCGAAAAAAATATTCCATAAAATAATATGGTGTTACTTTATAACCACCTTAAAATAAATTTTACCCTCAAAATCACATCACTTTATTATAAAAAATTTAGTATACTCCTGACTCATTACTTCCCCAAGTTCCCACATAGCTTCCACAAAGTGGTGGTTTCACAAAAAAATTGACCAAGTGAGTGGTATAGTTTTGTAGAATATTATATGTTCTACATAGAATCTCCATTGGTTATTCCCCATAACTAATATCATTATCTAACATTATGACCTATTAGTTCAGTATATGTAAGAGGTCATGAATGTACTTTCTTAGGAGAGATACATGGAACACATCATAGACTTGAGAGAGGTTTGATGGAAGAGCCAAGATATAAGAAACACAACATACTTGTTTAAGTATCAAAAAGAAGAAAATATAACTAGGTATCAGTTTCAATTTCTTATAAAATATCATATCCTTCTTCCATGAAGAAATTATTAGAAACATTTTGTTACGAACTTCAAAATTCGGATAACACAACTGATTATCCATATAATGTTTATGTAGACTTTGTGGTGCCCTTATGTGTTTCTAAATGTCTCTAAAATTCTATTCCATTTATTCAGATAGCTGAGGTCCCAATAGTTTTCTTTATTTATCTTCTTCTTAGTATGTTTGATTTATAAACTTATTTCCATAGTGGGATTCATAAGGAGCCACCTGAATGCTTGAGTGAAAGCTATTGTCGTATGAAAAGTGGTCTTGAGGATGTTGTTAACCCCAAAAACCTTTGAAATCCAATAAACAAGATCATATAATTTTCTCACGATATTATAATTTATGAATGGCCATATGTATTAGGATGATATCCAGTACTGAAAGTAAACACCATATCAAGAACTTTTTAAAGACTTCCCCAAAACGTTGAGTTATAGCTCGGATCCCAATTAGATATAATTGAATGTGGTATTCTATAAAACCCTACCACTTACTTAATATATATTCTAGAAAGCTTATCGAGAGATAAGTATTCTTTAATAGCGATGAAGTGTGTTGAATTTTTAAGTCAATGGACTACAACACATATAACATTTTGACCTTTACTAGTTTTGGGGAGTCCAATGACAAAATCCATGGTGATTTCTCCCATTTTTATTTTGGTATGAGTAATTTTTGTGAAATAACTTTATAATTTTGTCTCAAAACATTAACTTTCTAGCTCATTGATCCAAAAGATACAAACTCTACACTATATTTCTTCATGACATCCCACCATAAATAATCTTTCAAAACATTATACATCTTTATACTTCCCATATGACTAGAGAGTGAAGAGCTGTGAGCATCCTATAATAGTTCCTTCTTAAAATATAGAATGGATGTAACATATTCACAATATAAAAATTGGATTTTATTGGCAAGTTAAACCACTGCCTAATTGTACTGCGACTGTTTTGGAAAACCACTGATGAATCATGCATCTGAATTTATTTTGTGGAAATTTTTCAAAACCGTCAGAGAACGATTCAGTGTGAGTTTTTTGAAATGGGGGGGGGGATCATTTAACGATGGTTTAAACCATCACAAAATCAATTCAAGGATTTTTTATTTCATTAATATTTTTTATTTTTTAAAAAAACATGATAATCAATTTTTTTTAAATATTTAAATATTTAAATATTTTAATATGTTAATACTTTAATATTTCAATATTTGAATATTTTATAATTCTTGTAATTAATTTATTATTATTTATTTAATATTATTTATTTATTATTATATTCTTATTTTTTTATTTTCAGAATTAATTATTAATTATGTTATTATAATTTTTATTTTATTACTATTATTTTATTACTATTATTTTATTCATATTTTATTCATATTTTTAATTCTCTTAATTAATTTATTTCTTATTTATTTTTTATTAACATGCACAATCATATCCCATATATTGAAATTCTTCATTAAGGGAGATTTGAACCCCTTACCTTTTGCTTATATTCTAAAGTCTTTACCACTCTAGTAGGCTCTTAATGTGGTAAAGAAATAAAATTTAATATAATTATATGTATTGATGTATAAAAAATAAATAAATAAAAAATAAATATATTAATAGCAAACAAATAAAAGATAAATAATTAAAAATAATAATGAAAAATAAATAATTTATAAATAAATGAAAAATAAGACTTTAATAATAATTTAATAATAAAATATTAGTAAATCTATAAAAAAATAATAATAGATTATAAATAAATTAATAATTACTATATATACAATATCTATATAATAAATAAATAAATAAATAATAAATAATAAATAAATAAATTACAAACAAATAAATGATATATAAATAATCAAATAATAATATAATAATGAAAAATAAATAAATAAATGATAAATAAATAATAATAAATAACAAATAAATAATAAATAGTAAATAAATAATAAATAACAAATGATAAATAATAAATAAATAAATAATTAATTTAAAAATAGTAAATAAAAAATAATTAATAATTAATTAATATCAAATTTATAAATAACAAAAAAGTAGTTAATATATAAATAATAAATAATAAATATATAATGAAATAAATATTGAATTACCAATAAATTAATAATAAATATATAATAAATGAATTTTAAAGGAATAATAAAAAAATAAAGAATAGAGAAAAAATAATAAATAAATATTAAATAGCTATTTAATAGTAATTTCAAAATAGTACTAAATCAATAATAAATAAATATTAAATATTAAATAGTAAATAAAAAATAAAAAATAATAAAAAATAAATAATAAAGAATAAATAATAAAGAATAAATAATAAATAATAAAGAATAAATAATAAATAATAAATAATAAATAATAAATAATAAATAAAAAATAAAAAAACAATAATTTATAAATAATATATAATAGATAATTAATAATTAATAATAAATATTGATATAATAAAATAATCAATGGATAAAAATATTTAGAAATATGTATACTTACAAAAACATTTACGTAAATATATACAAACACACATTTATATTACATAAATATATATAAACACACTCATATATATAATTTTACATGAATATAAATATATATATAAATAAAAGTAAATACACACTCACACATTAACACATATATCATATAAAAATATATAAACATAAATATGTATAATGATTTACAAAAGTATGTAAATATACACAAATATTCAAAAATTTATATAAAAAGATATATATAATTGATATTAAATTACCAAAATAGAGGAAAATCACAATAATTGCACACCATCAAATCAATATGAATGTAAATAAATGGAATAAAATCATAAATGATATAAAAAGAACATGATGAAACTCTTATACAAAGATAAAATGTCATTAAATGTGTATGATATATATATAAATTTAAAATTAATTAAATATATTATATATTAATATTTATTCACATAAATTATAATATAAATATAAATATATAGATATATTAACATTAGAGATATATATGTATATATATATATATTCATGTAGTTTTACAGTAAATTTATTTATGTGCAATATTTATTGACAATGATATATTTATATAAAAATACATTTATATATGATGTATACACAAAATATTATTGACACACAAGCACATAATTATATTTCTTAAACACACAGAAAAATATTTACACACACACACACACATATATGTATTTATTTACATATATAAGAATATACACATAAATATAAATTTTCTTGTTGACCCACATATGTTTATATATAAAAATTACTTATACAGATATATATAAACAAATTAATTCATTTATATAAGGTAAATATTTATTTTAAATTAAATGAATAAAAAATATTTATTTCTATATGTTTTATATGTATAAAAATACATTTCAATGTAAATATGTATTTAAACAAGTGATTTATTATAAGTAAATATAAAAAAATATTCATATATTTAATTATAAATAAAAATAAATAGTAAAAAATAATAAAAAATCAAAACCGTAATATCAATATGAATGTAATATCAAGGAATAAATTAAATCCCCACAAAGAGAAGACATTAATACCCCCTTAGATGAGGTTGAAATTCCATATAATGGAAAAAAAATTGGGATACCCCGACTAAAAACATAGTTTTGGATGCCTTTGGGAAATTTTTGGCCAAAATAAATGTGATCAGGGGTACTCTTGATCAATAGGGAGTAGATCTCATCAAAAAATTCGATTTGATTTATTGAAGATCCCAAAAAAAAACCCAAATCAAATGTTATGGCCGTTTGAAGTTCAAGTTTGATTTCCAACATTTCTAGAATATATAATAAATCTAATTCTTTTAGTTATTAAAAAACATAAGTCTAATGTTCTTTTAGTTCATTTCATCATCTTTGATTTGGTAAGTTCTGTAGCTAGAATGGACCGTCGGATCAAATGTTTTGGACATTTGATGCCAAAGTCTGATTTTCAACTTATTAATGATTTGTTTTAACTTTTCAATTTTTATTAACTAATAAATATAAATATTTATTAATTATGATGCTATAATTAATTAAAATTATAAACAATAAACATTAATGATAGAAAATAATAAATAATTAATCCTAATTAAATGTTTTTTTTATTTTTTCCCTTTAATTAAACGTTAGATTTTTTTAATACCACTACTATTTCATGAATGTTCCTAAAATAACACCATTATTTCTTGGAGATTTTTTTAAAAAAATCACCACTTAAAATAAATTTATATTTAAAAAAAAAAAATAAAAAAAAAATAAATAATTTTTTTAAAACATTTAGTAGTGGTTTTTAAAACAACCCCTAAAAAATAGCAGCTAAATTTGATTTGTTCCAATAGTGATACTTGGTTCAGGAACCTTATCATTCCATCAGAATATAGTTTGAAATCAGAAACATTTCTCACCTTCTTTTGATACTCCACATCATCCATATATGCTTCTTTTATCCTCACATCAATTGATGGTTGGAAAATTATTTTAGAAAGATATATTTCCCACTTTTTCATGATTTCCAAATCAATCCTTTGAAAAGAAATTAATATTGGGTCTTTCAGGATCTACATCATAAATAATCTTGCATGATCCTTTAAACTAAAAGAATTAACCTTTTTTTTCGATTTCCCAGGGTGTTAATATGTTTAGAAATCATAATATTTAATCAAATCCAACCATATTCAGTAGAACATGTTCATCTCTTTTTATGTGATTATATACTTCAAACTCTTATCATCGATATATATATCACACCATTCTCCATAAAGAATATACCAGAATATCATTAATTCAAAATTACCATAGCTCACTCCAAAATCATGAGTTGGGTAATTTTTCCAATGGACACTCAATTGTAGTGAGGCATAAACTATAACAATTTCATTTTGTGGGAGAACACATCCTAATCCCTTCATAGATACATTATTATAGATTACAAACCCTTCTCCACCATAGGGAAATTTAAGAATAGGTTCACTGACTAATCATATCTTCATTTCATTGAAATTTATCTCACATTCATCTATATAAAGGAACTTAGATCTATTCCTAGTTAACATAGTGAGTTTATTAGATAGTCATGATAAATTCTCCACAAACAATCTATAATTTTCAACTAAACCAAGATAACTATTGATATTAGTCACTGTAGTTGGTCTGGTCCAACTTCTGATATCCTCTGTCTTTGATAGATTTACAATTATATCCTATCATGATATTTTATGACCCAAAAAATGAAACCTTTTGATAAAAAATTCACACATTGTAATTTTTTCATTTAGTTTCTCCTTACAGAATTTATTACAATTATTAGGGGATCTCAATGCACTTCCCTTCTATTAGGATAAATGGTAATATCATCTTCAAATACTACCTTAAACCGATCAAGGTAATTTATAGAGACTATATTCATTAAATCCATGAAGTTAGCATGGGTATTAGTAAGAAAACATTTTATACCTATATACTTATAGTTCCTATACATTGTATGAAATGCAAACTTGGGTATATCCTCATTATCAAACCTCAATTGATGAGATTGAGATCAAATTTAAATCTTGAAATAAATACTCGGTTCAATGTAGTTGATCAAACTTTTCATCAATACAAGGGTAGAAGATACATGTTCTTGATTATTTCACATTCATCCCATGATAATAAATAAACAGTCACATTGATCCATTTTTCTTTTTAGAAAATTGAACTGATGCAACCCCATGAGAAACACATCACTGAATGAATCCCATGTCAAGGTTCTCTTGGATTTTCTTCTTCAATTCTTGAAACTAAATCTAGGACATTCTATTGAGAGTATTTTAAATAGTTGTATCACTAGGTATGAGTTCTATTGAGAAATAAAATTCATGTTTTTGTGGAATACTAGACAAAAATTTTAGAAAAACATCAATCAACCCCCATACAATAGGAATATAATCAATTTTGAGTTTATCCCCAACAATTTGATACAAACACACCTTTTTAATTTTAATAAAAACCCATACAATTAATTTTATTTCCATCAGAATTTCATATTTATCACCACATTGATATACTATCATTGTTTTAGTTTTAAAAAAAACATTACTTCCCTTTCATAGAAATTTATGTGGGATTTATATGGAGAAAAATAATCAATGCCTAAGATAATAGCAAATCCAACAAGAGGTTGAATAACAATATTTACTAGAAGTACATTCCCACAAACATCAACTAGATAATAATCATTGACTTGTGATGTGATCATTTTATCATTAGGTGTTTTTAATATTAATTCAACATCTAATTTTGGGGTTATAATTTTGATACCCTTATAAAATCTTTCTCGTATAAAATAGTTGGAAGATCTGGAGTGAAACTAAACATTTGTTGTTCTAGAGTGGATAACAAGTGAACCTTTCACCAAGTCATTATCACACCACTCATCTGAAATAGTGATGGCATAAAATATTCTTTTCACTCAGATTAAGAGGTTTCTATCATCTATTATCATCATTAAACAACATATTTTGGAAGTGGTTAGAATAATTAATATATACCACTCATTTTAAACACTAGAGTGTGAGTTGTGAATTACTTGGGAGATTTATATCTTTTCACTTCATCAGATAACTTATTACCATTACTTAGTGAATCAATTGATTGATGAACTCCCTTCCAATACACAAAAAATTTAACAGTCCCCTTAAGACAATATCATCTATGATATCTTCCACACTATGAGCATGGAACAACAATCATATTCTTTTATCTATAATTTTTAGATATTCCTTTGAATTGAATCATTATTTTCTTATGAAAACCATGAGATTCATGGGTAACCCTAATCTACATTTCTACCTTGATATCATAATGAATGATTTCCTCATGGATACTGAAGACCCTAATCACTGGAACCCATTAGAGAGTATATTTTAATAAATTATAGAATAAATTCTCCTAACATTCAGGTTGGATTCTAATAACATAAGTGTACCTTACATGTCTTTTAAAATTCACTTCATAGGTACTAAAATATTCATCATCCTTCTGATTTAAGTCAAGGTATTCTTTCTCTATTTTATGAAAACAATACCTAGAAATTAATTATTGAAAAATAATTTCTTAAATTCATCATATTCTATAGATCAAATTTTGAATTTCTTACTTGTACTCTTGATATGATTCCACCATTAATTATCGTCACCTTCCAAATTATACTCAATAGAAATGATTTTTTCATGATCTATACATTAGAGAAATTCAAAATATCTTTTCAATAATACCAATCCATTTCTCAACAACTAATGTATCAGAAGAATCGCTAAAACCAAGTGTATTATTTCATGTGAAGGACTTAATATAACATTTTCCCCTTCTTTTGTTCATATGGAAGTTAAAAATGATTCATAGTTTGTGAATGTTTCGTGATCATTTATATGATATTTTTCGTTCCATATCCCATAAAATTTATTTACATAGGAGAAAAAAACATTGGGTTGTCCATCACACTCATCATTAACATAGTTCGTTCACATTCCAACCATTTATTAAAACCAAAAATCATATTTTAAGAAATAATAATCATAGAGTAAGACACCATAATAATAATAAAACACTGTAAAGATGCCTAAATCACAACACCTTACATTTACTTTATGAATCCTTAGTCTTAACTAGGGAAATTCATTGTCCTTATTCAAATCATTTAGAATGGTTTCATGAAGAGTTTGTTAATTTCTAAAATGTACCCACCAGGAGTGTCAAACTTAGTGGAAAATAATGCCCATTATCCCACACTAGGCGTTGATCGAGTGAAGATCAATGTGATTTTTAGAGTTATTACCACTAGTTATAACTTTTCAAGATCTATGTCTACTTATATTATCTTGACATTGATTTAATTTATTATAAGACACTTTTTCTACCCTTCACCAAAATGCTTGTATAATTTCATATACTTAGACTTTTTTTAGGGTTCTCACTAAAGTTTTCTCACCCTTGTTTTCAATGCTATAACTAAACCATACTTTGATACCAATATAGAAACCCATACTTTTTTTCACATAGATATTAAATATTCATATATTAATATTCATTATATAAAATAATTATTTATCTAATAATCCTTAATATCTAGTGTCTTTAGAAGCATAGATACCTAAAAAAATAGTCCACGAGATAACTACATCATATCCCACTAATTTATTTAGAACTGGAACCCTTCTTATACATATCATACATAATATATTTATTTATAACATGGAGAACAAAAACCTAATAAAGGGTTAGCTCATATCTTCATTAAGGATAAACAAGTGATATATAAACATAATAAGAGCCTACAAGTCTAATAATTTTAGAATGACATTTGAAAACCATTCCATGTAAATTATAGAAGATAAAGATGAGTGGTGGAATAAATCATGGTAGTTCATAAGAGATGAATCATAATTGAATTAACTAACATGAGCCATGAAACCATAACTATAATATTCCTCACTAATACTTGACCAATATATCCAAAATCATACCAATCAACTTCAATATCCATATCATGTGTTAGGTAACCACTTATAGGCCCAACATTTTTTCCATTCCCATGTATTGTATTTGATTCTCAGAGCTTCGTCAGGGATTGTCTATTGTGATTTTCATAACACAATAATCAAATATGCAATTAGGTCCTCAATGTGATAAGTTTATATAAGCTTGGAATTATTTATTAGATGGTGCACCTACCGAATCACACATATTTACTAGACATAATTCATGTCAACAATCCAAAATGATATAATTTATTTTTTGAACTTTATAGCCACATTCATGTTTGATGGGATGTTATATACGTTCAATACAAGTGATTCCAATCCAGTTATCTTTTTTATATATATGAGATATACCCTTCACCCTCACCATGACTATTTTTAGATTTGGGTTTGGTTTTTACCCCAGTCTCACCACGGCCACCACCCCCAATCCATAATTTCTCTCCCTTTTATCTTTCACCCATCCACCACTCATAGTTGAGACATCCACATACCCTCTACCTCCCATACCATAGGTTATATGATTAATTATCTTCTACCTATGAAATATATACTGATATATTAATATCATAGAGAGGTGATTGGATCAGTTACATGCAACCAAGGGATTCATTTCTCAACATCTCACGCAACTCATTTTGCTGTTATTTGTAACATTATTCAATCAGAATCCTATAAACACACATAAAACATCTCTTTCTACTACAAATACAAGCATGATTTTCTTATTTATAGAGTTTTTGGGGATATGTAATTACAAATTTTCACCCACCTTTAGTAGTCTAAGTATTTGTCTTCCGTAAGTTCCACCGATACGCCACATCCTATATAAGATTTAAATTCTACAGAAATTGATACTGAATCATTAATATTAATGCTTTATTCATATCTATTATATTTTTATGAGTGTTAAAAACTTTTTATAGTGTAATAGATGGATGTTATTCCTAGAAATTAGTTTTTACGATATTTAAGATGAATTTGGGTGGATAGAGATGATTTCTTGATGTTTTGACTTGAATTGATGAAATATGAGAAGATTGAAGTTATTATTTTTGAATATTTTTTTTTTAACTATATATTTATGATTAAATCCTACATACTTAAGAATAAATCCATTGAAACTGTCTATGTCTAAATAAATCAATGTGACAAAATAATAAATTTTTTATTACACTTAGGAGCACAAGTGTGAATCCATTTTTCTAAAGGCTATATCAGAGTAAACCACTATCCCATAATATTAACTTGGAGTTGTGTAGGAATAATGATGAAATTACTTAAGCTATATAATAATAAAAATTTATTACATAGGGAGATACGGTGTGGAAATTGAACTACATATATGCTACAATGAGTCTTTTTATCAAAAGAAGTTATATCAAAATAGTCCAGAGGTCTAATCGATCCATAAGATTAAACCAATATCATATATGATTAAATATAATACTGTAAATGAATAATTAAATGCTAAAATAGGATGCATAAGATACTTTTAAGAATCATGTGAGATTAAAATGTGTTTATAGGTGAGTTTTTATCCTGAAATAAAATGTTTATATGTTTTTATCAAGATAATAAAAAACACGATTTCTTTGATTATGTTATAATTCAAGTTAAGTTTTTATTGATTTTTTGGGATGAATATCACAATGTTATATATTGTTTTATAATATAGTGATATTTTTATATATGATCACTTTAACATGAAAATATTTTGTTTGTTTTGTGTATTTTTAAAAGAAATTTAAGTTGAAAATTTTGGATAATTATATGAGAATTTCTGAAAATATCATTTCCTAATGTTTCTAGATATTCAAATATTATGAGTTAAAATGTTTTTATAAAGATATAATGTTGATAGTTTTTCACTGTTATCATTTAATAAAATATAAAATATAATTAGTTTGATTTCGATATTAAAAGGATTGACATATTTTAGTAATGAAAGACTTTTCTCTTAAATATTTTGAGTTTTAGTGTCAAATAAATTGTATTTTAGTCAAAATAATAATTAAATAGGATTCTAGGAAAATTCAACATCACTAAATTGAGAAATAGAAACCTAAATATTTCTATGAAAATTGAGGAAGAAGAAAACCCAAAGGTATTTTTTTGCAAATTTGGGGGATGAATATTATATTAATCTTGTTGAAGAGAGTCTTGTTATTCCACTAGTTATCATTATTTTATAATACTATTATGTAAAAAGTCAAAGATTTTATAAACTATTGGGTTCCATCATTTTTTTAGGTTCAAGGATATGCCATTATATATTGATTCATCTTGATAATAATAGAGAATCTTTGTGTGTATTGGATAATAACCACCATACATTGTGGATATATTCATTCATATTTGATGGGAACTAAACTAAAAAATCCAATGTATTCTAGATTTACATTATACAATAATGTGAGATTGAGATATATATAATGAAATTAATCTTTTAATGGGTTATTTAACCAATTAAATATGATTATTAACACCATTATAGGATATAGTGGAAAACATATAGATTCAATTATTTCAAAGAAATTAATAACAATTATTCTTGGTATGTTTGAGGATAATATTTTAGATCCAATATATATAGATATTAATATTTACACAATCTATTAGTTACATGAAAAGTTAATTAATTTTTATATGAGTAGAGAATATAATCTCAATATAATGATAAAAAATAAAAAAATTTAAATCTTCCTAGAATTTTAATATTTAATATAAAATTATTATTTCTAATGAAGATAAGAATATGGAACATTTTCATACAATTATCCCCTTGATGTTGAGAAAAATTTAAAGGGGGAAAGCCATGTTTCAATTTAAACTACATTTTAAATGTTTTAATTATAGTAAAATTGTTCATTTTTTTTCTATGTGCCCTATAAGAATCATGAATGAATATGAATATTATTAAACAACCAAGATATCATTTATTAAAGGATTTCCCTTCAATAAAAATGAATTTTAATAAGAAATTAATAATAATTTTCATTTTAATTTATTTAGAAAGAAGTTTTTATACATTTAAGAAGTTATTTTTGAGAGTGAGAAAATCTATAGTGATGCAGAAGGTTTTAATATGGCATTAAAATAATTCTACATGGATCAAGAATATAAAGATAATTCATCCTTAGAGGTTGATAAAGAAAATTTTCTAGAGTTTCTAGTTGGAAAATTTGAATAAACTAAGGAATAAACCATGAGAATTGAAATAAATATGTTATTAAATGATATTGATAACATAATAGATGAAATTTAACATTGAATGGAAAAACATTATAGAGAAAAGAAATTTATATTGTAAAATAATGTATGGTAAAAAAAGTTGAGATGTTGGAACATGAGAATGATGATAAAAGTAATTGAATTGATTATAAAACTTTTACTACAATTCTTATGGATGAGGGATTTTATAGGTTAAATAGTAATATTATTGAAGTTTATAAATAAATGGAAAATTTAAAAAATAATTACAATAGATCTATCAAACACGATCATGAAATATCCAATAATTTGAAATAATAATTAAAGCTAACAAGTAGTTGAATGAATGTAAAATAATACCAAATTTATAGTTTCTTATTGGATAAAATATCAAACTTGAAGAAATGATGTATAATATTAAAAAAAATGAATATAAAATCTTGTTTTTAGAATAATAAATTAGAATAACGTGTTTATATAATCCAAAAAGGTTGAAGAAATTGTAAATCATGATCATATATTGATAGATAAAATACTAAAAAACATCCTCACTATCCCCAAATGACTAAATAAGAGATTCAGAAATTGGTTGAGTAAAATTAGTTCATTGAATATACAAAAATAATATTGAATTATAAATTATGAAATAACATAATATTTACTAAATTAATAGATTTTATGTTTACCACTGGTATTGTGGGGTTTTTATTCATATGTCTGATAATTTATAGTATATATTTTTTTCTTGGACTCATAATGGATTATGAACCAATGGGGAGACAATGAAAACTTATATAAAACTATTATTTATAGCAATTTGATAAAATATTATGGTGAAACGTATTTTTTAAAATATTAAGGAAGATTATAGAAGGCTTCATCGATAAAGAAACACCTCATATGGATGCCTTATAATTATATTTTCTCAATTAAATCCAAAATTTGATATCAAATAATGTTTAGAAAAATAATTAATTAAAATTGTAAGAAAATATTTTTGAATTTGTTTCCAAGGAATGAAAATATAATACTTATTAGAATATGTGTAAATTTAGAACTTCTTATAGGAAAATTTATTTGTAATACTAGATGAACATTGAAATATATTAAGTAGGAGTTTTTACAGTTGGTAATCATAGATCATCGAAGAGAAATGGTGTTGGTAAATAAAAAATTATTAAGAACCAGTTAAAATCCAATAAATATTTATTTATTATTGGGATAGATCAATTTTTTAAAGTGTATTAGAACCTTGAGATGATAGAAATTATGATATTTTTTAGAAGAGTGGACGTTTAGTAAATATGATGAAATACATTACAGCAATATTAAGAGGATTATGAACCCATGGTTACTTAATTTTTTTTATAAAAGCTAAACCTTGTTGTTACATGTGTATAAAATTAGATAATTACTTATGTAATAGACTCCATAGTTATTTTTTTCAAAAGATCCTGATGAATTTGATTAGAGAATAGGCTGTGAGAAATATTCTAATTTTCAAATATGACATTAAAACTATTTTAAAACAATTTAAAAAGGGAATATGGTCAATAAAATTCTAAAGGGAGTTGAGATCGAAACTATAATAATATTGGAGTTGGTTCACACTGATGTTTGTGGAAACATTAAAAATAAGTTAACAATTAGCGACAAGTATTTCACTACATTAATGGATGAAATTAATAGAATAAAATTTATTATGTTTATATCTTACAAATGTAAAGCTTTGAGCATGTTAAAAAGATTGAAAAGTCTTGATAAGATGAAAACCAACTCTTATTTGAAAAGATAGAAGTATGATAATAATAGTGATTATACCAAAAATAATTTTCCAAAATATCTTGATAAAAATTAGATAATAATTATGTTTAGTTCAATTTATAATCCACCCAAAATGGACTGGGTGAATGAAAAATAAGATCTTATTAATAATGATATAACCATGATATCTATCCCTTACACTTTAAGATATTTTTTATTGAAACCAATCACTATTGTAATAATTATTCTAAATAGGTTCTTCTATAGGAAAAATTATTATATTAAACAATATAAAATGATGTTCAATAAGTTTTCAAATCTAATATATTTTTGTGGTTTGGGATTTCATGCTTGATCAATAAGAAAGTTTGCAGTGGTGGAAAACATGATGAGAATAAGAAGATGGGATATTTCATATTTATACGCCTAATGAATGTTTATATAGATGCTAAAACAACATGTATGAGAGGATAATTTATTTTTATGATAAAAATTATTTTTAAATGTAGATGAGATTAAGAATTAAATCATAAATGATAGTCAGGATGATATTGTCATTATTGAACACAATTTATGGTTTGAAGATATTATATAATTTTTTTATGATAATTCATATTCATATTATTCAAGTAGTGAGGCTATGGGTTTCAAAAAAAAGTATAGATTAAATAATTATATTAATATTTATTATGATAGTATAATTTTATATTAGAGTCATGGGGTTAAAAAAAGAATAAAAATTATAGTAGCTAGTCACACTAGCATACTCTTAATTATTGAGACCCAAATTATTGATAAATCTATATAATATAAATTAATAATTGATTAAATTAATGACAACTAAATAATATTGAAAGGAATAAGACAATGTATTTTGTACATAGGATGAAATAAAACAAAATTATTAAAAAACTATATTTTTACAAGCAATATGATTGAAAAGAAGATGATATATTGAAAAAAATAAAAAATGAGTTTCAAGGGGTATTAAAAAAAATAAGGAAATAATTTTGATGAAACATTGTCCCCTATAACTATAAATGAGGCCATAAGGATATTTCCTTCCATAAAAAATAATGTAATTATAACATCTACCAAATCGAAGTAAAATTACATTTTTAAAATTGGGTGTCGAATAAACAAGTTCATATGAAGAATCCTCAAGGGTTTTTTATATATTAAACATAGATTCAAAGTGTGGGAATTGAAGAAAAATCTATATGGGTTAAAGAAATCTACATGTGAAGAATTTCTAGCTGAATTATTATTTTAATAGTATGAAATTTAGAAAAGGAAAATTAGAAAATATTTTTTTTGAAAAATAAAAACACCAGACCACTTATTTTAACTGAAAATGTTAATGTTATAATCTAGAAAATTAATAAAGAAATTTGTGTGAATAATTTTCCACTCAAATGAAGAAAATTTTTTAGATTTCATTTTTTTATGAAGTATAATTATTTTGGGGTATTGAAATTACCAAAAAAAATTGTCATTTTTGTGTATATAAAGGAAAATATGAAAAATGGTTATTAAGATGGTTTGGAATAGAATAATCAGAAGGAGTGTCTACAAAAATTCAATTAAAAAAAACTTGATTAAAACTGACAATGAGAAGGGTTTCAATGATAATTAATTCATAATGCTGATTAGTAGTGTTTTGTACATGTTTTCATCATGGCTATACATTATTTTTACTATCACCCTATATGCTAGGTCTCAATCTAATAAAAATGATTCAAATATATTTACAATAAAGGTAATATGGAGACATGTGAAAAATAATTCCAATTACATACTATTGTATTAGAAGATAGGTGAGATGAACTTACAGTGTTTCAGAGTTATTGCATTCTCTAGTCATGTTAGTGATATAAGTTCCACATGTGGAAGAGCATTATTTATTTGGTGGAAGATACATGTGATGTAATTATAAATAGAAATCATCAGTTATGTTAAGATATAATGAATCTAGGTTTGTTACTACATCACAAGGAGCTATATAAATGATTTTTATGGAGACTCAATTTGAAGATATTCATATTATTATTGTGTATACCCTATTCATTGTCTATTACAACCAAAGTGCTGTAAATCAATATGAGAATATAGTGAAATATTATATATTTAAACCCACTGATATCATGTAGTATTTCATGACATAAATGGTTACCAAATACATTTTAAAATTGTAATTTTTTCTATCCAAGGAGAAAATTGAAGATATTATCAAAAACCAATACCGACCGACTCTTTTGAGTAGTTGGGACTATAAATCGGTGTGTACCCATTCCCCCAAAACACTGATGTATGGTTCAGATTTACCCGTATAATAAACTATGTTTTTCATTTGTAAAAATAAGAATATATGATCTACATGGAGAGAAATAAAGATATTTTTTAATGTTTTTAATTTATTACAGAGTTAAGTTAAGTAAAATGCATGAAACGTTCTCTTGTACAATTCTAGAGTGGTATTTTCTTAGTTACTACCATGTGATGAATTTATTAATGGGATTTTTGACGTCTGAATTAATATTTTTTTATATAATGAGATATCTCAATTGAACATAGAGTTGATCGATTCATGGTTAATTTAATTTAAAAGAGATATTACCAACAAGATAAAACAACCATTTTTATTATAGAAAATATAGGGGTGAAAATATGTATTCAAATTTAAGAATTATTGATTCAGGAGGAATAGAAATGATTTTAAAATAAGTTTTTTTTAATTTTATATGGCTTGATAAAATGCAAGACATTGAAAAAAAATTAATAAGTATATCTCATTGAACCATTAGGGATGATATTTAATTTATTTTCAATACATGTGGATGAGTGTTAATAATTTTAGTTATCTTTATAGATTTTTGAGTTGTCAATAAATTTTATTTAATGTATTTTGAGATGAACTAGACTAAATTGAGATGATTTGAAGAATTTTATATTTTATTTAAAGAAATATAATAATATTGAAGTTAATATGTATGAATAAATTTTAATTTTTTCTTAATACATCTGTATAACTCTACACAACATATGAATAAATACTTAATAAATAACTATAAATGAATAACTATATATAGTACGAGGACAAATTCAATGAAACATTATGGTGTGTAATAGTAAAAATAGGCTTTTAAAGGGTATGTATGTGTAACCTAATCTCACATAAGATTAAAATTGAGATGTGTATGACTAATATTTAGATTCTTGAATCCATATAAGAGTAAATACTACAATTTTAAGAATAAATGACGTAATTAAGGTATGGTGTATGAGTATCCCTGAATCTACATATTTTTAATTTGAGGCTATATAAAAATAGTATTGAGATTCTAGATGCTATAAAATACTAATCCTTACCCATGTATGAATAAATTTTCTACTATGTGTATATAAAATTGAAGTTTACAATGGATGTGTATCATATTTTCAAGTGTCATTAAGATTAAAATGTGTTCTCAGTAAATCAAAATTTATAAATTATATGATTCTAAGATATTATTTCGGTAATAGACATCACAATACATTTATTTAATCTATGATTCAATATGTTTTTTTCTATATTTTGAAGAAAAATATTTTCACCTTGAGATAAATTTTTACACCTCAATGATATTGTTTCATATGTTCATGAATACATGAAGAAATGTTCATGTAATTTTTGGAAATTTTATGGAATTTAATGATGAGAAATATGGAGGATTAAAAAATATTTTTTGAGAATATCATTGCATGATATTTATGAATATTAAAATATTTTGATTTGGAATACTTTTTTGAAGATAAATAGTTGAAAGGTTTACATGGCTACTATTTTACTAGTTTTAAAATATATATATTGAAATTCCAATATTATTGGATTTATATATTCAAATTATGGAATATTTTTATCATGCATATTCTAGATATTGTGGGAAAATTAAAGTGAAGTAATCCATGATAAAAATCAGAGAAAAATTTGTGATAATTACATATGGGAAAATTATGAAAGTGGTAGAAAATTATTGTTTTGAAAAGTTAAACAGAATATAACCCAATGAGATTTCTGTATAGAAGAGGAAGAATAAAAAATTCTTCTACTTTGATGGAGACTTATGCTTTAATTGATGATCATTTTTTATTAAACATTATATCATATTTTTTTTGTAATAAGATGTTTCTTGATTGAAAAATAGTGTTACATATATGTATAATGTTTATAGATATACCCATTCCCATAGATTAAAATTGATAATAAAAGATAGTCATTTTGTGTGATATATAAAAACTACCATACAAAAGGGATCTAGTGATCCATATTGAAGGGGAACCACATTAATAAATATGTTTCATTCCATTATTTTCATTATGTACGAAGGTTATATTTATATATCTTTCTAGAATAAATAAGTGTGTGACTATTTTAAAAACAAATGTTTTGACAACGACTCAATTCTATATTAATATTGATTACTGTGTCATGTGATCATAAAAATTGACTCTCCCAAGGATACCTTGTAATTATTTTTGGGAAAACTTTTTTATTTTATATATATACAAACATATATTATTTATTATTTTGATTATTGTGGTTTGACATAGATCTATACATATTCATATTACCATCCATTTATTTTATTAAGGATGTTTTGATTTCACAATTCCTTATCTTATAACTTAATGTAATTTCCCGTAATATTTTTCTTTAATTTTAGATATCCTCTATCTAGAGGTGTGTATTTTTTCATTTATTTTATATCATTTTTTATTTAAATTATTTCATTACTACCCTGATCCCATGAAATTTAGAATTTCCTTTATCCTACTCTATATTGTTCATAGGGAACTGTGTGAAATATTCTTTCTGGAGGAGGGTACATGGGATATACACATGGTCATTTTACTCTATGTGGGCTAAGGATAACAATTTTATTTCTATAATAACATGATTTATAGTTTCTAAAATCAACTATAATTTATACTAAGTTAAGATAAATTTGATGAATTATCTTAAGATATAAAAACTTTTAACATGTCAAATTTTAATTTTAGTTTACATCTTTTGAAATTTTAGGAAATGTTTTCAAAAAATTAAATTTAGTGATTTATGGATTAAAAAATAAATTTACTTGGAAGAATTTTAAAATTAAAAAACAACTTATTTTTAAATTAATTTTATATTATTTAGTTTTATTACATTAATTTTATGGGAGTTGTGAACATGGTTAATATTTTTTTTTAATTTTATGATTTTGTGTGTTATTTTAAACCAAAATACATTCCTTCTATTTTTAAAAATTTTGCAAATCAAAAATAAAATCAATTTTTTTGGTACGTTAGAAAAAGAAAATCACGAGATAAAAAATTTAACCCAAATATATCAAATATATCCTAATACTATATCATTTTATAACTCATATTACTTGAGCTGCCTATAAAAGTTTTAACTCACTATTGGTTTTGAATTAGCACTTTATTTTGTTTTCTTGATACATCAGAAAATGGAAATTTAAAAATGTATTAAACAAAACAAAATTAAAAAATGGAATACCTTGAAATGTTAATGATATTTACCTGACTTAATTTTGAATGAAATTACTAAAATATGACTCATTTATTCTTCTTTTAATGAGTGAATCATGGTTATTTTTTGCTTGTTTTTAAGGGAATTAAATTTTTTTTATATGAAATTAATATAAAATGAAATGATGGTCATTATTTCACTCTTGTGATTTTTTAAGGATTTTTATAGTTTTTTATTAAGGTAAATAAAATGGATATGTGTCTGGGAGTTTGATAAAATCTATTTGTGCTTGATATTTTGATATTTTTTTGTTAGAAAGATGGTAGATTCTATCTAATATTGTTATTTGATGTGATGAAATACTTCATTTTAGTATTTCTAGATAATTTATTTATTTTCATATAATAATAAATATACTAGAGAAAATTTGAAGTGTGAAATTTAAAATCACAGTGTGTAATTAAGAAATACAAGCCTTATACTTTTTGATGACGCATAACACGACCACAACAATACATGCCTAGTTACCCATTCAATAAGAACACACATTGGGAAGGATAATTCCGGAAATGTAGATATATCATGAAGTTTTTGGGGGGAATTATTTGATTCTATTCCCCATGTACATATCTATTACATACCATGTGGTCCACAAATAAATAGTATACATGAGAAATTTAAAGGGCATCATGGATATTCAACCACTTTGGAATAGAATTTAAATAATTATCTAGAAAACTTGAATACACATCATGTAATTATGTACATGTTATAATATTTTTTAAGTAGAGGATTGATTTTTTTGGTAGCATAGGTATAATGTATTTATGTTACCACTCTACTCATTAGACCCCCCTAATCCATTAGAGGTGTTTTATTCTATTTTCCTTATTTTACACTATTTTATTATCTCTACTCTATTAATTATTTATCCATGGGTTGGGTTTAATTTTATACAAAACCTCTAATACTCCCCATGTACATGGTGGGAAAATAGTAAAGGCATTGGGATTATAATGATAGAGGGGTTATGGATTAATAAACAATCATTTTATTTTTCTATTATCCTATTTCATTTTAGTTTACAACCGTTTTGTGAAACTAATATTTAAATACATCTTTTATGATACATAAAAACAAGGATTTCACAATCATAAAAAAACCCAGGGGTACACAATAATAAAACCCATGATCATGGGAAATATTATTTCCACCATCTACAATTTTTGATATAAATATGTTTCTAGGTGATTTAATTAATGTAAAATGTGATTAAACCAGTAGAAAATATATTTTAATGTTTAAATTATACGAAATAGGAATTTAATTAAATATTCATGATGAATAACAAGAAATAATAATTTCATGTTCTAAAAGATAATTTTTATAACATTCCATAATTCAATTTGAGACCCTGAAAGATTATTTTTATTTCATTTTTTAGTGTCTTTGTTTTTATCACTTTCAATTTATTTTATTTTTAATCTATTGGTTTTGTTTTCTATGCTAAAATAATCATATGAAAAAATGGATACAAATTAATCTATTGAATTTGTGTGTTCCTTCCCTTATATCAACCATAAAACATATCTATTAAATAATTGTTTGGAGAAAAATATTTTCACATCAAAGAATGAGTGACTTATCATATAATCTCAATCAATGATTTTTACTAAAAAAGATTAATAAAAAGTTCAATAAACTAAATACAGATATGAACAATTTGGAAATGAGAAGTGAAAATAAACCATTTAAAAATCTTTATGAAAAATCCTTGAATATACTAAGCAACCTCCATAATCTAAAATTAGTAAAAAATTTTATCATTATTGAAGTAGATAAGAATTCATTAATCTTTAATAAATCTCATTGAATAAATTTATAATAAAATAATTTCAAATGAATGGCTCAAGATATTCAAAATCAACCTTATATGTTCAATAAGTTCATCTATAGTAAATAAAAAAAATCCTCCATAAGCTTTTCCTCCTCTTTATTTGTGTTTCCCACCACTAAGATGCCTTAATAAAAAAATAGTGTGGGTAGATGAAAGATCTGAAATTTTTGATGGGTGATTTCTATGGATGAATATGATAAAGGATCATATTATATCTTATAGAATATGGTTTACCGCTAGATACAGAACTTAGATAATATGTGGTCAATCCATTATCATAAAATCTTATTTATTTATTATTATCATGGGACCTAAATTTAAATTAAATAACTATCAATTAATAAGGAAATATTTGTTTATAAGATTTTATTATACCATGATGGATTTAGATAAATATGTTTTTGGAAATTTTATTTTCTTAGTAGATTATTGATTATATATTGATAGAGAGTTTTTAAGATTATGTGAGATTATTAATTAATGATTTATGGAGTAATTATTTGTTATTAAAAATAACATTAAATTATAGTAAACAAATATCCACAAATTTGGAAAATATTATGATATTTTTATTAGGGTTGTTCTCTCCTAAGACATGGTATATAGTAATATAGGATTAAATTAAGAGTGAGTGGATTTTATATAAGGATATAAAATGATATCTTTTAACCTAGGATTGAATTGGTAGCTATAACATGAGAATACCATGTTGTATGATATAATGAAAAGTGAAGGATTTATTTATTAACCTATACACCATTATTTACAATATAATATAACATAGTAAAATTATATACACACATATATACAATTTATTATTCTTAAATTGATTAACTTTATAATTTTGTGTGTGTGTATTTTTATGGAAGTGATAATTTGGTAAATGTTAAAGATCATGATATACATGAAATTCAAGAGATATATTTTTGGATTTATAAAATATAATGGGGTTACTATATAGAATAAATTTATTTTGTACTTATATATCTATTATTGAACCATGAATAAAGGACATTGAAAAATATGTATCCACTATTAATGAAGGTGGTTATAAAATCAAATTGAGGTCAATATCAAAGATGATCAATTTAGATTTTTGGAGGGATATTTTTTCCTCAATCTATCATATAAAAAATAGGATGAATGTTGAAGAAAAAATTTAGAGAATATAGTATTAGAGAATATAAAAAATAGGTGTAGAGGGTGAATATATATTTAATATTTAATAAATACGGAAGAAAAAAATCAAAACATTAATCATATCTTGGAACAAATTATTGAATGATGAAAATAATTGAGATTTAATGAATATGAAATTAAAAAATAGAAGAATGTATAATGAGGAGATAAATAAAACTTGTACATATTTGAGGTAAATGAGTCAGTTATAAGAGAAAACACTATTACCCATCCATTCATGGTTCACACAAGTGATATTTCCCATAAAATATTTTCAGTTCATTGATCTTCTTTGTATGGAAAATGATAGAAAATAGGTTGTGTGTCCACAATAGTATTTATTTATAGATAGTGAGTGAAATAAATAGTTAGTAAATAAAAGATATAACTTTTAGTTATTTTAATAGATATTTATAGTGTAGTATATATGTGTTAGTGTAGCGAAATCAATAGAAACGTTCGATTACCCTATTTATTGAAGGTAAACCATGAAATTCTGTTGTGTATAGATTAAATGTATTACATTATAAAATTTGTGTATAATATATTATCATTTTTCCAAAATAACATGTAACAAAATATATTATTAAAAATAAATATTAATATCTAATAGGGATTAAAAATATTTAAATTAGTTTATATCTTTTTTTACATATATATCAAGACTCAACTGAGTGTTCATTTCTTGGATGGCTTCCATGAAAACATTCCTGAGGATCAAACCCAAATATATATTTACCAAAAAAAATTTAAAAATATATTTAAAACTAATAAATGTTTCTTTTATTCTATAATAAATCATTACTATAAAAAAAATCATGTATATGGATAAAAGGTATGTGATCAATTTTTTTGTCTAAATATGTTATAAAATTAGTCAAAAAATTATATTAACATTAGAATATGTTATATTATTTTTACTAAAAATAAAAATATTAATTTTTCCTTTTGAACATTATTCTCATCAAAATAAACAAAAAAACTTCATGTTGATCCCATAGTTATATTTTTAGAATTATTTTATTGAAATGTTTTGAAAATATTATCAAGGGATTCTAGAGAGAAAAAAGTCACATGAGTGGGATAAAGCCTCATCAATTAACATTGGCCATAGATCTTGGGGAGTTTTAGTCAAATGTATTATATTTAGTATTTTATTCTCTATATTCTCAACTCATGAAGGGTGTTAAAGATACAACATTCACCTATTTCAATTATTCACACTTTTTTGTGTGACCTTCTATAAATATGAAAACCCCCTCATGATATACCTTAATAATGATAGTGGTCAAACACCTTGATGTTGAAAGATACTCTTCCCTAGGCCCCTTTTATCATGGTATCCCCTCCTAGAATAAAAAAACTCATCGATATAGGGGTTTTAGATTGATAGTTTTACCAAATTCAATTAACAAGGTATTATAGTGTGTCTTATCTCTTGGGTTCATTGACATCATTTTCAATCGTGTTTGTATGGGTTGTTCTAATTGTATACCGATTTTGGATGGATAGTTCCTTGAAAAATTGTGATTCCCTGACTTCTTGGAATCTTCTACATCTATTGTTGCATGATTTTTCAAATATACATATATAATTAAAATAATAAAATAATTTACAAAAAGACAATAATTTCAAAAATATTTCTCAAACTATAGTGAGAATTTCATAGAATGGAAGGTGGGAAAGCACCATTAAATAATATTTATAAATAATTCACCTTCCTAGGAAAATATTTATTCATTTTTTTAAAAGAAGAAACATTACCACTTGATATATTATCCTAATTTTTTTTGAAGAAGGTATTTTTAAGAAAATTTCTTTTTTATTAAATTTTTTAATGGAGGATCTTCCCTACTCTGCGCCTCTCTCTCAATCTCTTTATTTTTAAAAATCATTTATTTTCATTACGTATTTTTATATATATATGGGAAAAAATTTTAAACAATTTTTATCTCTTATTTTACTCAACATTAATTTCTTAAAATTATTTCAAAAATATTATACCGTTAAGATCCCCACCCAAGAGACACTTTAATAAGGGATTGATCATTGCCATCCTTTTATGTTTTTCGATATAGTATTTGGGTTTCTATTTTCCGATGCCTTATAGTAACTATATATTATTATTATTCACACGATAATGATACTATTAATAATTTAATTAATCATAATAAATAATATTAATGATGAAACTAGTAGATAATCATTATTTTTTTAATAATTATTAAAACATAACTAATATTAATTAATAATGTAATTAGTAATAATTATCAATAAAAATCAAATTATTAATATTTGATAATAATTAGTAATAATTTATAATAAAATATAATTAGTAATATTCATAATAAATTAAATAATAATATAATTAAAAATTTACATAGTCATTGTTGAAATACTATAGCAGTAACATAGAATGTATTGCATTAGTACAACAATAGTGACACTATTCACATGAATTGAGATTTTACTCCAATGAATTGGACCTACAAGACATAAGGCCTCTAGTATATTAAATAATTTCATCCCATATGTTATTTAGAACAATATTAGTATGTCCTTTGGGCCATAGTTCTTTTAGACCATCCTCAGTGAGGAGTAGGTGACATGGCAGGATTAAACAAACAAATTTGTGCAGGTTGGTGGTACACTTTTGGGACATGCATACAATATAGGATGTGAGACCATGAAAAATGGATGGGTGCATTAGAACTTATCAATATTACATCATTCTCAATAAATTTTTTATGTGGGACAGATGAGTTCCTTTTCATGTGACTATCAACACGATGAGACCATTTGATAGTTCAACTACATTGGTATGAAATGAATTGGGGCACCATGCATGTATCACTGGGTGGGTGATAATAAAGAGAGATAGTTTTATCGACTATTATCATCCATCCCTCTTTCTGCAAGTTTATCTAATTTGGGATAGAGGGGTTCCCTACAACATTGTTTTAGAGGCCAACATGATATAATGATTCTTAGTGGGGGGTGTCTTGGGAGGGGGGATATATTTCAAATTAGTAACGTGATGTGATGGATATTGATAGGGGATATGGGGTATAATATCGATGACAAGGCTTTAAGAGGGATCCTCATTTAGGGGAAACTATGTATTTTCACTTCAGGTTAATGGGCCTTTTAGCTACCCATGCTATAAGGCCTCTATGTCTCTAGGACTTTGGGCAATGTATTATAATAAAATAGGTCCAATAGGAGCTTTTCATTCCTTATGGAAATCGTTGAGGCCAAACCCCTTGATGATCCCATGTGTGTGTTGTTTGGTTTATTTTCATCCTCTCCGATAATAATAATAATTAATAATATTTTACAATTAATTTAGAAAATCATATTAATCAAACTAATAATTAATTTTAATAAAAATTATTAAAAAAATATTATGAACTAAGTAATTAATAATATTTTATTAAAATTGATTATAAATTATTATAATAATGCATTTACTAATTTGATAATAGTGTAGTAATTAACAGTAAATAGTAATTATTTATAATTGATTATTAATTAGAAGTTTTTAATAATGTAATAAATAATAAATAATATTTAGAATATAATTACTAATAATGAATTATTATTTAAAAATAATATGCAATTTAATGAAGTAAACAATTAGTAATAATTAGATTTTGACAAAAATTATCAATCATGTAACTAATACCAATAAATAATATAAATTAAAATAATAATTTTCATTTAAAATTTTAATAATGAATAATAATAATGTATTTAGAAAATTAATTAATACAATATTTAAAAATAATTAGAAATAATTAATATTCTAATAAAAAATTATAATAATCGATAAATAATTTAAAATACTCAATGGCAATAATATTACAACTAAAAGTAATTAATAATAAAACAATTACAAATCAATAATAATTAAAAATAATAATTTAATTAATAATATATTTAACAATAAATAATAATGTGATTAAAATTATTTATTGTAAAATTAATAATATTTTTAAATAAAATTATTCATATTTTTTTTAAAATAATAATTTAATAAGGTAATTAATAATAATTATTAATAATTGTTTATAACCATGTAATTAATAGTGTAACTAGCTATCTATTAGTAAATATATTTAATAAGACACAATAATAATGCAATTAGAAATAAATTAATAATAAATTATTAACATGTTCAACAATACGTAATTATAAAAATAAATAATATTGTTAACTCTATGACTGCGAATCCTTTTGTGAAGGGACGAGGCTTGTCCCACTTGGGTTTCTCGGATGCATGTGTGTTTTTGGTTTGTAATCTTATTTACCTAATATACGTTATAATTTATATTATACAAGATTTCAAAGTCCCCTATATGAAAAAATTTAAAATATAAAAGTTATATTTTGAAACAATAATGTGTTTTATAATTTAAATAACTATTTTTTTAATTTTAAAATTTTGATTATTTTTTTGATTTTAAAATATCCTTTAAATTTCATTTGAATTTAATTTATAATTTACATTTTATAAGCTTTAAAATCCACCTAATTCAAAAAAATTTATTCTATAAATGTTATATTTTGAGATAATAGTGTTTTGTATTTTATAAATTATAATAATAATAATAATATTGTTTATAATTATTATAAATATTATGAAATTATTTTTATTTTAATTATTTTAAATGTTTTCAATAAATGTTTTAAATTTAATTTGTATGTTCAATTTTATAGGCTTCCTAAGTCCCATACTTCTAGGGTTTTTTAATTATATTTGTTATCTTTTGAAATAATGGGGTTTTATACCGTTAAAATATTTTTTTATAATTTTTTTATAATTTTTTTATAATTTTATATTTTTAATTATTGTTATTTTTTTTCAAACTATGGTTATAATTTGATTTATGTTGTTTTTATAATTTATATTTTAAAAACCCTTGATTTCTGAAACAAGACATTTTTTAATATATAAATGATATCTTTTGATTTTATAATTTTTAGTATCATTAAAAAAATTATTTTTTTTATTATTTTTGAGAAAAAAATATATATTCGAATTATTTTTATGTTTTTTGTATATGTTTTAAATTTAAATTTTGATTTTATTTGTTGTTCATGTTTTCTAACCTTTCATAGTCACCTACTAAGAAATACATGAAAGTAAAAATGATATGTTGTGATATGAAAATATTTTAAAGACTCTTTTTTTATCATTAAGGAGTTTGGAATATTTTATGAAATATATTTGAAGATTTACCCTAAGTGAGCATGAGATTTCAGGGCCAAAATAGATTCGTAATTTATATATTAAATATATTAAATTTCTTTTATCACATACATTCATTTTATTATAATTAATTTAATAACTCCAAAATGTGGTCTTGTATTGAATATTTGAGAATTTCATTAAATATAAAATATTATATTTACCCTAGTAACAAAATAATATTTTCCATTATCAAATGATTTTATATCGTATAGTCATGAGAGAAATAAATGAATTATTTAATTTAACTATCATTATTTTCCAAACCCAAAACATAACCACTTTATAAAACAATTTATTTATATTTCCATAGGGTTATCTACATAAGACTCTAGGGAATGACTTGATGGACCTCCAGTGGTGAGTGAATTATTGGATATCCATGGGATTGTTGATTCATTATCAGAGTTCCATGAGGATCATCTCCATCAAGGGAGTTCTTGGATATCTCCAATAATGATGATGAAAAAATGATATTTTATCATAATGAATCGAAACTTGAGGTTGGGCACTTTGTATTTTGTTTTTTCCCCATTTAGGATTTGAGATGAATCTGCATTAATTTTTGCCTAAATTAATTTATGGATCTGTCTCCATTAATTGGTTTAACATTTCTTTTCTCTTACCTGATCAAGGAATTATTGTTTTATTAAATGTTGAATTTGTTAATTTTGATAACCCAGCTCATTCAAAAACATCATTGATGATGGTCAAATGAACACAACCATTTTAAAGACCTGGACTTTCCATGGAATTTTTTTTAAATACATGGCAATTTTACGTTTCCGTGAAAATTTACAGTGCTTGATTCCGAGACCCGGTGTGCCCAGAATCAATTTCTAAAGTTTTTTGGGTACGTTCACTAAACGTACAATTGAGATTTTATAACTTTTGAACCGGTTCTTGGAATTGAAATCCGAGGGCACCGTTGAACTCGTAGCGCCAGTATTCGCTTAATAAGACTTTCACGTCGATGACAGTTGGTTGAGAATGAATGTTAGTTTTTGAGTTTTTAAGAATAATTTAAATAAAAATAAAGTTTGACTTTATTTTTATTCATGGGGGTTAAAACCTTCAAGACGAGGTTAGAGGTGGGGGCCACCACACCATAACCTCCCATGAGAGGTTATGGTTGTGGGTCCCACCCAAGGTCTAAACACCTCTTATCAATTAAAGTTGTGGGGACCACCTGAGGATGAAACCCCTTGAACTCCCCAATTATGGAGCCACCACCCATGAGACCTCTTGAACTCCCTTAATTAATTTGTTCCAACACACAAGAATTAATTAATTGGAGCCCCCTTAATAATTTATCCATTTGAATTCATGCCAATAATTAAAATAATAGACAATATATTATTTCATTTGTATTGGAATCATTCATTTGTTGGAAGGGAGAATTGAGGAGAGGAGGAGCTCTTAGAGACAGAACACCAAGGAGGAAACAACTCTCCAACAAAGAAGGACCACCAAAGAACAAAGAACGCTTCATCCTCTAATGACAGACACCTTCTTCCTTCTTCAATCGGATCAAAGGAGGGAGCGCCGTCCTTGAATAACACCAATGACACCATCCTTGGCTTCATCATTTCCGACGTCAACGAATCGACATCCGCATTTCCTCGACATCGTCAATGAACAACGAACCAGAGGGAGGGGATTTAAGTTTGAATTTGTTTCCAATCTTTATCGTTCAAATCTTGGTTTACGATTTGCTGATTGATATCACCATAATGTGGAGCGCGTGGGCTGAAGGAACATGCCCTGACCCTCCCCCTTCATTTTTCCTCGCTTGTTGATGATGGTGGAAAAGCAACGGCGGCCGACATCTGGCCGACCAGGAAGAATACCGGTTGTAAAGGAAACCGAACGTGAAGGAAACCGGCCGCGAAGGAAACCCGCAGCATAGGGCCACCGGGTCGTCGAAAAATTGAGGTGCCGTCGCGCCGTGCAGAAGAAACAAGCCACGGCCCCTGGCCGTGGTGGTATAGAAGGTCGGCCACCAGGCTGGTAGAGGGGTGTGGCACCGTCGCGCTGCGCGGAAGAAGGAGCCGCGACCAGGGTGGGCTGCTGCAGTGGAGCAGAGGCGGCCGGCTGGGCCGGCCACCGACAGAGCAGGGGAGGTGGGCTGCTCGGCCAACCGGGAGGAGCGGGACCTGGGGTGTCCTACGTGACCTGGACCGGTGGCACCTGATGCCAGTTTTGCTCTAACTTGAACGGCTCTGCCGTTCGGGACTCCCAGGGGGCGCGCGGCCTCCCCCTGGACGCGGCTGAGGCGGACCCCCCGTGGGCCGCAGAGCAGGACCCAACACGGGCTAGGCCGCCCAACGTGGTCCAGGCCACTGAGCGTGGGTCGGGCCGCCCCTATGGGTAAGGTCAGACCGTAGACTAGGTCAGACCCGCAGACTAGGTCAGAACCCATTCCGGACCCGTTTGACCCGATTTCACCTTTTTGCCCATAACATGGGCTATAGGTGTCTGATCGACGAAACGTCTATGGTGACAGAAATCTTGGAGTGAGACATTTCTTTTGGAATACCCCAATTGAATTTTGGACATAGTTGGGGTATGTTTGGGTTGGAATGAACCTAAATCCAACCGGGCCCCCAGAACAGAAATGCCAATATATCACAGACTGGGCGTCCGATTGACGCGTCGTCTATTGCGTTGAGACCCCTATGACAAGGAAGACCTTTGAGATACTTATACATGGGACTTAGTGACAGTTGGAGAATCGACCTATAGCTTATGGAGTGAATCCTCCCAAAGATGAACGAGCAGAGTATGGATACCTAGTAGCTGGCTGAGACCTGATGACTGCTGACCGATTCGACTTGGTGTGTTTCAACTAACCCAGTGGGGAGCACCTCTGTGTGACGTGGCAGACCCACAGTGGGGGGCGCCTTTGTGTGACGTGGCAGACCAACGGTACTCGACAGGAGGAGTACCTTAGTAGGCTACGAGGGGGAGCACCTTTGTGTGAGTGAGGCATACCTGCAGTGGGGAGCGCCTTTATGGGAGCGCAGTAGACCCACGGTACTCTACAGGAGGAGTACCATAGCCGTCCAGGATAGTGGGAAGTGCCTCTATGTGACACGACATGCCCACAATACTCTATAGAGGAGGAGTACTCCATCATATGATGTTTCAATAGTTTGACTAGGAGTGTTACATGTTACCACCCATAGAATAAAATCCTGGTTTGAGCTAAGTTAGTAACCTTTGTGGTTACCTCACGATTGAGATGGATTACTTGATAACTTAGGTATATGTATGGGTATATACCTAAGTGGGGTTATCTGTTGATTTCATACTTTATGGGTTACCCTTGTTGGGTTTTGTGAGACCTTGAGGGTCTTGGGGTCCCTACTGTGTATCTTTATACTGACCCCTGCACGGTCGATGCCCGCACCACGTTGTGTTGGTTGCAGATGACAGACAATGCTGACCGAGGCTGAGTGGATAGGACTGGACGGTACCTGAAGGTGAACCTTACGACGTGTTGGTACACGGAGGAGACAAATAT
Organism: Viscum album; assembly: GCA_963277665.1. Lineage (NCBI taxonomy): Eukaryota > Viridiplantae > Streptophyta > Magnoliopsida > Santalales > Viscaceae > Viscum > Viscum album. Next base: position 1,901,674,706 of record OY728145.1, read on the forward strand.
ATGTGGAGTGCTATGGAGGCTATATGTACCTACCCTTCTGGTAGGATCCGTGGTGGACAATCCAGGAGCTACTTTCACCTTTAAGTTGTTTTGTCCCTTTTTAGTTGTACATGTACTTTCCTGTTGGGATTTTATTCCAGCCCCCTTTACTTTTCATCATTCATTTGTATGCAGTTTTTTACTTAGTGTTTTCTTCCACTTGTACTCTTATTGTGTGTGTTTACAATTTATAAAGGCAATGCCTTCCCAGGTTAGGGATTTATGCCTTTGGTGCTAGTCGCCAGCCCCTAGCCAATGGAAGGTGGGCTTGGGGTAGTCACGACACGGGTCCCGAGGACAGGTTGTGACTACCATTAATCATGACTTAGTGTTTTTATGCCTTTCTCTCTCCATTATTGATGCTCGTCATCAATATTTTAGTGAATTGCGATTTGATAATACCTAGAAGTATCAATCATTGTGAATTAGTTGTTTGAAAAAGTGGATCAAGCACAGGGTTTTTCTTTGAGTTTTTTGGAATGAGACCAGGGAAAAGAGACAAAATAGAAATTTGGTGATGGTTTGGGTAATGACGGTATTGCAGGCCAAATGGAGAAGATCACTCTAGAGGAGGAATAATGGGAGACCCTGAGTGAAGGGTGTCCAACATTTAACCACCTAAAATGACAACAACTCGGTATTGGTGACAAAAGTATGGTTTTAGTAGGATGGGCCATGTAGAGCTCTAGGTTGTGACAACCACCAATTTTAATTTATTGAACATCCATGAATTGACTTATGGATGGTGATGGAGGATGGTCAACATAGATTTGGACATTGCTGCATGATTGTTGGTGGAGTTGGAGACAAAAAAAGGAAGAACAATTAAAACCCCATGGAGATCTAGATTTTTTTATAAATTTCTGACATACCCAACATGCCTTCTTCAACCACACATTGTGTAATCCCCTAGCTGTGGCGACTAGGGTTTTGGGTGTAGATAAATATCACACACCATGTGTGGAACATACATGCTGTGTGACCTGGTAATAGAAATTCAGTATCTAACCTAGGTGTACATGGGGATGGATACTTTAATATCCTGATATTATAATCTAAAGAGATTATATTTGATAATTTTCACGACACACAAATTTGAGGGTAAATGAACTGAAACATATATTTATTTAAATATTACCGCTATAACCTAGTCATTAAATTAGTTGGTATGAACATGATTAAATAATTTTCATATATATATATATATACAGTATCTAATCAAAACAAATGTATTCATTAACACTTAAGAAATAACTAGTCAATTTTTTGTAAAGTCATTTGATTCTTCAAAAGAATGATTTATTTAAAAATAAATTTTGTTTTTTTAGGACTAAATATTATAATTTATTTTTGGAACATTTTGATTTTTTATTTTATAAATGAATTTCCAATTTTGGAAAAATAATATAAAAAATATCCTATTTTGAAATTTTTAATTTTTTTTTGAAAATTTTGATTTTTCATTGAATTGTAAAAAATACTGATTTTTATTGAAAACTATTTTTTATTTTATTATAATTAAAAATTAAAATTATATTTTGGATTAGTTTCAAAATTCAATTATAAATTTATATTTAAAATAATACAATTATGGTTTATGGAATGAACTTTTTTACTTGAATTTAGTATAGAAACATTTTATATTTAAATTTGATTTTGTCTGAAAAACCATTTTCATCACTTTTTCCAGTTTAATTTTAAATTAAAATCTTATAAATCAATGTTTATAATTTTGAAAATTTTAATACATATTTGGAATCATTGGGTCTAAATTTATTGTTTATCCCCTTTTTATTTTTGATAAATATGAATAGTATCCTTGATAATTTTTGTTACCACGGTAAATGGGTAAATTAGGTAATTAATTTCTAAAAATAAATGATAATGACTATAAAGTTACCCTAAAACATAAAATAATTAAATTTTATTCTTAAATATTTTAAATACACATAAAATATTTGTTTTTATGTCTTTTTTTTATTTTTGGTGCGATTAAGACCTTTATAATATTTTATTTAGAGAAGAGTTAAAAATATGACACTTTTATTTTTAATAACTATAATATTTTTATAATGTGAATAAAAATTAGATATTTTTTCTTATAAACATTAATTTTAAATATAAATAATTTATCCTCATAATGATAATTTTTTTACTTTTTAGTAAATAAACAATTACCTTAAATTCATACACAATGCTGATACAATAATTATCCAATTAATGGAAAAATCAAATAAATGATATTAAAAACATAACAAGTAATATAATTTGAGGTAATTAATGTGATCAATAAATTAAATATAATAATATAAAATTTTGGGTATCTAATTAAATATTTTTTTCTAATTTTATTTTTTTCTATGATTTTATTAAAGTTGAAGTAATGAATTATTCTAAAAATAGATATTATTGATATTTTATAATAAATAATATTTTATTAAATGTTATAAAATTCTAGAAATATTATATTTAGAAAATTTATTAGGATATTCTTGATAATATCAACCATTTTTTCATTTATGAGACTTATTTTCATTTATAGTAGCTTTCTTGATACTCTGGGTATAAAAAACCTTCTTGTCATGTTATGTTTGAGAAAGATTAACGAGAAGTTAAAACAAAAATATAATGGTAAAACTAGGATATATAATTTTAAATAAATTAATTATGTGTTTATTTAAACTAATAATAATCTTATATTCAAATAATACTTCAATTTATATCTGTTTTGAAAATATGTAATTTATATGAAATTAATATTTTATGAAATTCAAAGAGTTCCCTACCCCTCTCTTATAAAAGGGTTTCACTTATTCTCATTTTATAAGATTTTTAAACCAATTTTTGTACCATATATTCCCCAATAACTTACTAAAATCTCTTTCAATATTGTATATACCTTTTTTATTGTTTAATACCATCCTTAATGGTATTAAGGTATAAAGTAATGGTTGTTGTCATAAGAAGAGGTATAACGTTTAACCGAATGTTTTTGTTTTATTTATTATTACTCCTATATAAAATACTAACCGACCATACCCATATAATATCATAACTATATCTCATATACTTATAAGTTATTATTTTAAATTCATACCTTTATCTATCTCAAAACTCCATCAAATTGCAAAGGAATCCAATATTCATGTGTATGGGGGACTACCTTCTCACAGAGTGATGTATTTTGTTTTCCATCACTCCCTATCAGGGATGGGTATAATGTTGGAATTAATTTTTAAATATGATATTCATTAAATATTAATCATTCTGAAAAATAATATATCATTTACCTTTTTACAATTCCGTTAATAGAATAATTACAATGTCATTCATGTGTATGTTTTGACAACCACCTCTATGAAACGATGTGATTCATTTTTCATCACCATATAACATTAATGATATATATAAGTAGGTTTAAATAAATAAGATTAAATTTATTACATAATTATAATTCTTGGTTGATAAAACAATACATACCTTCTTTCCATAATGATCCCTGAAAAATGGAAGCATTACTAATGCGTACGTACGACTTATCGTCTCTATGATTGTAACATAGTTATTATTTTTTCATTTCCTTCATTCATTATGTATTTGAAAAGTATAATTTATATATAAAAAATAAAATTATTTCATTATTATTATTATTGATATAGTGTAATAGTTACCTCTTTGACCATATTCAACCTACCAATGTCATTTTAGACATATGAGCCAAATATCGCTAAAATGCATGATGCAAACTTAATTGATTAATTAATTTTTTTATAACATGGAATAAAGTAAAAATAAATTAATAATAAAATTTTAAAAAGGTTCTAAAGAAATTAAATAATTAACCTGTGATTATTATTTAGGATGTTAAAGAGCATACATGATGAGTTAGACTCAAGGTAAGAGACACATTTATTTAAAAACCTCACTTTTAATGTCTGGAGGTTTTATTTTCTAAATATTTATCCTACATTTTGAATTCCTTACAAAAATGTCAAGAGAAAATATGATATATAATATACGGTTTTGTAAATTTATTTTTTGGTCACATTTTACATCATTACAATTTTTTAGAAGAAATAAAATTCTAATGATTTTTCATAAGAGAATTTATTTTAAAAATAATCTATTGAAGTTTAAATTTAGGATCACTTTTTTATTATATGTACATATTTTTAAAATTATATTATGAAGGAATTTATATAGATGTAAATTAATTATAGAGTAAATTTTATGTCTGTTTATAATTTTTTTCAATGGTTTTGAAAAGGAATCTTTGTGTGAAATATTTTTACATTATTTAAAAAATATAAAAGGAATGTGCTATTTTAATGTATATGAAGAAAATGACATTCCCTAACTATATATCCATTTTTTTTAATTTTAAAAACATTTATAATATTTCTAGTTTTAATCAAAGAAAAACCTTATTTCTATTTATTCTAGTAATTCTTGTTTGAAAAAATTTGTATTATAGGAAAGTAGAATATCAATATCCAAATCTTTTTCTTCTAGGTGAAAGATTTCATATATTATTATTATATTATGGTCCTTTGGAATTGTTTATGAGGACGAGTGGTTTTGTTATAAAATGAGAATTGGTGATCCCATTATATATATAAAATTAATTAGGGAAAGGGATGAAGTTAACAGATTATGATTCTATTCTAATATTATGGGAATATACTATGATTAATTTTGAAAATTTTGGAATGATTTAACCGATAATGTTTATCCAAAGATATTTTGAGAATATACTATAATTGTTATTCCAATTTTAACCATGATGTTAGTTTATGTATAACTGTGATGGTTATTCTATGTGTAACTATGAATGTTATCCCATTTTTAATAGTAATTTGAAAATGATACCTTAAGTAACATACATGTTTTATATATTATTTATATTTTTTTTAAAGGGAATATTATGATTTATCAAGGTAATACAATGCTATTATATTTTTATGGTTGAGAGGTATAACTGTGAGGAAAATTTATTATGAGTTTTTCATGATTTCAAATAATCCTTTGTGATTTTTTATTTTTACATTAATATTTTTTATGAAATGTTTTATTAAAATAATTTGGATAAAACGATGATTTTTTAGCTAATAAATTTTTTATTTTAATTCAATGATTATTTGGAAAACTAATAATATTTTATAAATATTAATAGAATAACAATTTCATTTTATATTTTTATGTACCTTACTGAGATTTTTGTGATAATATAACATTTTTTTTAAATGTTTTTCATGGGTTTCAAGGATGAGTATTGATAAATAACAAGTCATGTTTAAATTTATGATGATTTTCATGAAAAGAAAATATGTTTCATTTAAAAATTATTTATAATATGGGAAGATGTATATGGATTATAATTGTCAAATTTATAAAATATGGATTTTTAGTGTATGATTTATTACCTAATTACCTAAAACTATTAACTTAAAAAAATCACAAATTTAAGAGAATAATTTCATGACATAAAAAAAATATTATGAAATGCTTAAGGATTAGTCCTTAAAATTTGTTTTATAGGGGTGTTTAAATAACATCATAGTTTAAAATGTTATTTGACCATAAGTTCAATGTTGTCTATAATAGTATGTTAGGTATAATTATGGTTATTTTGATATATATAAATTGGTTAAAATAACATGGTTAAGTATATCTTAATGTTTTTATTGATATGATCACACTACCCCTTTTTGGTTTTAGTAAATGGTTATCCAATAGGAACCAAAGTAGCAATGGATCTTAAAGAAAATAAAGTGGTTTTATGAATAAGAACCCAAATTCAATAGAATATTTAGTGAGAACAATTGTGTTAATTTTTTAACAACTATCAGAAGTTATGATTAACAACATGAAGTTAGGTGTTTTTCTAATGTATCAAATAAGGGAGAGATAAATCTATATGGATGTTCAGGTGTTGAAGATCATAATGGTAAAAATATTCAATGGCCTATGTGTAGATAATGTGGGAAGAATAATATTATAAAATGTATTGAGAAATTGGGAAGATGTTTTGTATATTGTATAGGAGGGAATAAAGAAATAATCGACCAACAAAAAAGAAGCATTCATTTAACACCACAAAGTGGAATAAAGTTATTCACAAGGAACTTATTGAATGTTTTAAATATATGGAGTATGGGAATTATGTAAATCTATGTTATAGGGGGAAAACTAAGGAAATACATCATTAAGACTATATATATGGATATTTATCAATTCCTAATTCCATTGATATTGAAGATGGAGAAATTGAAAAATGACATATTAAAGGTATGTATTATATCTCAGTGTATGTTTTGATATTGTTGAATCTTAGTACATGATTCATATTTTTTAGGTAGTAAGTATTAAGGTATAATAGGGAAACATGGTTAATGAAGAACATATAATGATTATGGTATCTATATTAAGGTATTCAAGGGATATGATTAAGTTGTATAGTTAAGGATGATCATAGGTTCCATGTCTTGGACACCCTGTTTGATGTTTTATGTGACAGGAATAATTATTGATCAATTTTCTAAGTTTTGGTAGATTCTTGAGTATTATTAACCATTAAGTTTAACATGTAAAAAATTTATTTAAATAAGAATGATATTTTTATTTTATGGTGAAAAGATTAAAGGTGTTGGGAACCTTTTATGTTTATATGATCTTTGATGATTAAGGATATTATTATGATGTTTATAATATTTTTGTATTGTTATACGAATTATGATGGTATATTTTTAGTAAAAGGACAACCCATAGGTTGGGTGATAACCCATCACCTCCTGATAGACCATGGGGTATTGAACCAATAACCTATAAGAGACAAGGTTGTAATACCTACAACCGATCTATGTGATTTCCTTGTTAACAAGAAATCCTTTTTTCTTAAACTATTTAATATATAATGATTATATTGATTTTGGGAACATATTTTTTGTTTTAAAGATAACGTTGGGATTGATATGTGATTTAGTGACTAGAATATTAATTTTATTTCATAAGAAGTTCACTATTTAGGGAACCTTTTTTAATTATGGTAGACATAATCTTATGAGATTCTATTTAATGATTAAAGATTGAATTATATTTTATAAATAATATATGATATAATCATTATGATTTAGGTTATTTATGGAAATTATTATCATATCTTGGAGATTATATCAATAGGGAATATTCATTTTTGGGTATATGACTTTAAGAGTGATTAATATTGATTTTAGTTAAAAGTTAAATTAATTTGGGAAGCATATGTGATATTGTCCTTCTGAATTTTTCAGTTTCAATCTTGGATAAGAATATTTTGAAGAATTTTTAATATAATTATATATTGAACTTCAGATTTATATTTTAGGCTTTAGATATTAATGTTGTTTTTAATCATATAAAGGTTTATTATTTTATAAAATTATCTTATAATGTCATAATCATTATGGTATTGGTTCATGTATAAAGATATGAGGTACATTTATTTATCAATGGGTTTAAGTATGTGATTTGATAAATTTTCTAGTGATTTAGAAATAAAAAAATAATCATAATTACTCATCACTAATAGTAAAATACGAGCTTGTGGTGGGAATTGATTAAAGGATCAAATTATACTTGTCAAGTAAGTATATTTCACTATGTTAGTAGTCTAGATGGAGATAAAATCATCAAATATAGTAAAATATATTAAAATAAAATATTATCCCATTACCTTCTATTTTAATGAATTTATGGCCTTGTTCACACCTCTATTTTTTATGGTTTTGTGGTCGTTGAATTTATCAGGATCATTTAATTTCTTTTGATTAGTAATCTATATCGCTCTCCATGGTTATTTGGAAATTAATGTTTTCTACAATTTCCATATTTTTAATTCCCATATATATTTTACCATTAGAAAACCTAGTTGTGTGTTACTCAATATGACCTTTATATTTTCCTTTTCCTTTTTTCGTGATAATGTTTTATTAACCATTTTTACCTTTTGAGATTTTAATAAAGGTATTTTAAAATACATACCGTTGATTACTATGATTAGGATAAAGATTGGTTGGGTGCAATTTTATAAACTGTGTGTGTGTGTGGGGTGGGGGTGGGAGTTTAATATCCCAATATTTTTAATTAGGGAAATTCTGTTCGATAATTTTTATGACATGCAACATCGAGCATAAACAAACCCCGAAATATATTGATTTAAATATGACTATTATGAACTAAACATTAAATTAGTGGGTGTAAATATGAATAAATAAATTTTTAAATAAATAAATAAATATATATATATAATGGTTCAAGTAAATATAGATGTATTTATTAATTGTTAGGAAATAAGAACTCAATTTTTAGAAGTCAATCCATTCTAAAAATTTTTTTTCTTCAAAAATATTTTTATCGCTTCTTAAGAGAATATTATAATTTATATTTAGTAGTTTTAGATATTTTTTTTTAAAAATATCATTTTTAAATCATAATATCAAAATTATCTTATGTTATAATTTGGAATGTTTTCGGAAAAGTTCGATTTTTCAGTGAATAGTCCTTTTTTTATCAAAAGCTATATTTTACTTTAAAGTTTTTATAAATTAAAATTATATTTTGGATTAGTTTTAAAATTTAATTATTTAGTTTTTATTTTACATATTCTAATTATTATTGTTAATATTATATTTAAAGTTTAATTTATTACAAAATCATTTTATACTTAAAATACAATTTTTTCTAAAAAATAGTTTTTCATTGTAATTTTCCAATTTAATTTTAAATTAAATTCTTATACTTCTATTTTTGTAATTTTAAAATAGGGATTCCATAATTTTAATTAGTGGGTCCCAATTTTGTAAATAAAAATGTCTTATTTTTGGTAAATATGAATTGTAACCTCAGTAACTTTTGTTACAAAAATTAATAGTAAATTGGGTAATTAAGGTTTAAAAATAATAAGATAAAGACTGAAAATTGACCATAACACTTAAATTAATATTATTGGATTATTATATTTTGTACATACTCATCTAAGATTTGGATATATGGAATTTGTTTATCCATTTGGGTGTGATTACAAACTTTGTGGTATTTTTTGTAAGGAAACGTTAAAAATGGAGCACTCCTGTTTTTAAAAACCACAATATTTTAAACATGGGGATAAAGAGAAGATATTGAAGGTACTAGACTTAAACATTACATAATCTAGTAAATTATTTTATAATTCACTTCCTTACATTAGAAATGATATTTTAGGTTTAGAGTTTTAAAAAATTCATACATAATTTATACATATCAACCCAAAAGCATACAAAGTGGGTACTAATAAAATACTATATATTTCTTCCATAATACAAATGTTTCTAATAAAAGATGATATATTCTCATGAAAGATCTTCACAACATTCATCCTTTATTATTAATTCATTTACCCATCCTTAATCCCTATGAAAAACATTATAAAACTCAGTATGAGTACAAAGAGCTCAGTATGGGACATAAAAAGAAATATGGAAACCATTCTTCCATGAATACTTATAAAAATATAAAATCATTTTAAATAATATATACCTCTCATCTTTAAAGTATCAAATACATTGTGAAAACATGAGACAAACAAAAAACACAGAGATCATAAATAAAACCATCATGGTAACATGGGGAATTAATTACTCAATATTGTAACCCTCATGGATACCATATAAATTTTAACCCTCATGGATAACTTACAATGAAACCCTCACAACTACCATATGATGTAACCATCATGACTAACTTATGGTTTAACTATTTCAGTTACACATGGAGTAACCATACGGTAGACCTCTAACATAGACATACACAGTTAATTGGAGAGAGATATAGGTCACACCCTTCATAATAAAAAATTTCCATGAGCTATAAAATAATTATAAAACAAGAATACTTGAATAAAAAAATTCCTTTTATTTCTTTAAAATAGAAAATTTAAAGTGGATTTATAAAGAAATGTCCCTTACAAGTATAATTTAATTGAAGTGAGAATTAATAAAATGAATGGAATATATGTATACACTGTAAATAAACATAACAAAACATCATATAATAAAAATTCATTTCACAAATAATCATTGTAAAAAATAATCAATGAATTATAAGGTTAACCCAAAGAATAAAAATTGGGTTAAGTATTCCCTTACCTCTGGTTAGTATTAATAAAAACGAGTTAAAACCTCAGGTATAATGATTTAAAATGTGTTAATAGTATATTACATAAACATATTAATATTTTAAATTACTTATATGATATTATTATAACATATTTCTACCCATTAATTAATAATATTTTGTTTTTTCATTGTTTCAGACACATTTATTCCATGGTTTCAATGGATGGTTCATTATAGATTTTCTTATTAAATGGAAGAAAAAATCCTGAATTAGAATGAAATTGTTTTAATATGATCCCAATATTTAAAATTACATCATATATCATTTTTTTGATATGAGGATGAATCATTAGATAAAACATTAATGAAAATGATATAATTTATTTTGGCAGGATTTATGATCATCATGAACTTATGTCATTTTATTCAATATAATGTTTATAGATAGATTCGAGAATTAAATAACTTATAATATCTATAATAAAATATTATTCAACCATAAAACTAGTTTAATAACCTTCCTTGAAGGTGATAATGAAAAAATAATGTGTATTTTCCATGATGGTGGTAAATCGACACGTCACGAATGATATTCTCATTTTTAGAAAACTAGGGAGTGGAGAATAATTTTGGTGATTAATTTATCCACAAAAATGATAATATTATAGTGTATATAATATAATATAGTTTTCATGACACTTTGATAAGTGGAGGGGAAGATATAAAAATAAATGAAAATAAGTTGAAAATAAAATGAAATAGGGGTTTAACTCATGAATTCTCCTCCTTAAGAAGCTTCTTAAGGACCTTTTTTGGCCTCTTGTTGATACTAGAAGGTCTTGGATTTTGGAAAGAGTATTGAGAGGTTAATTGGAAATAAATTAAATAATATACATGTATTTGAGGTGTCATGAGAATATGTGTTGAGAGGTGGCATTTACAATGGAGGAGAGGGGTGCTTTCACCTTACTATATCCATAAGTTTATTATTTTTTCTCAGGACTATGAATAGTTTAAAAATTACCACTAAATATTTTAAAAATAATTATTTAGGATTCTATATTATGGTGACTAATTCAAAAATTAATTAAATAATAGTTTATTTAAATAATAATGTATACATACCGTAAATTACCATATTTTACTATTCACTAAATGTTCATGTATTTTAGAAAATACTCAAAATTCACCCTAACCATTTTTTGATATATAGAATTCAGAAAGGAAATAAATTTTTAGAAAATAATTTTCTAAATATGATAAATTTAATATTTAATTAAAATAAAAATTTATTCAAAAAATACAAGTTTTAAAATTATAACTGATTTTATGACACTTTGAAAAATTAATTAAGATTTCATAAATTATTTTATAATAATAAGACCAAAAAATATTTATTTATGAATATATTTTATGAATATATATTTTCTATTAAATCACCATATTAATTATAAATTTGTAATTAAATATTTATGACTTACAAAAACAACAACACTAAATTTATCATTTCCAAAACAATTATTTAATTCTTTAATAGAAAAAATACATCAGGATTAGACTTATAAAATACGTAAAAAATATTTATAGTCTTATAGTTGAGGTTACTTTTATATTATTATAGATTCATTAATTTCTATATTTATCACTTATTTCATTATAAATTTATAATGAGTCTTACTATTTAATTATAAAATGAAAAAAATTCTAAGTATCTCGGTTGTAGTATTCTCCCCACATTATGGAAACTACATCCTCCTAATTTTTTTTACTTACTAAAAAGTGAAGATACATTTCCCTCATATTATTTTTAGATTCCCATTTTGCTTCTCCAACAATGTGGTTTCACCACAAAAATATTACCTGGTAAATTAACTTATTCAGTAATACTTGCTCTCTATGATCAAGAATTGGAACAAGATTTTCCTTTTAGGAATGATTCTACTCTAGCAAAACTACTTTTGGGATAAAAAAATGGGATGAATCAAGAACATACTTTATTAACATCTAAACATGAAAAACATTGTCAAACTTAGATAAAATTAGAAGCAAAGTTACTCAATATGAAACTGGTCCAAATTTCTTCTGGATTTTATAAGGCCCAATGCACTGTGGAAATTGCTTTAATTTCTTACTAAAACACATAAAAAATTTCCAAGGAGAGGTTTTAAGGAAAACATGATCACCTACCTCGAAAGAAAAGACTTTCCTTATGTTATCTTCATAAATTTTGTGCCTTCTCTAAGATTTCCTAATTTGTTGCAATATCATATTCAATTTATCAACCACTTTGTCACCAAATTTTGATCCCATCAACTTAGTTTCCCCAAATTTATCCCAAAATGACGGAGTTCAACAATGATTTCTCAATAATTCATAAAAAGGTGAAATTTTTATACTAGAATGAAAACTGTTATTATAAGAAAACCCATCTAAAGAAGGATATTGATCCCAAATTCCCTTGAAATCCATTGAACAAGCACGTAACATGTTTCCCAAGGTCCAAATTGTATGCTCGGTGTTCTCTTAAAATGAGGATGAAAATCAATGGAAAAATTAAATTTTGTTTCCAATGACTTCTAAAGGCCTTTATAAATGTTAGAAGTTAACATGGGATCCTGATTAGATACAATGGAGTGGAAAACTCTATGTAACCTTAATATCTCTTTGAGGAAAATTCAAGAAAGAAAATCCAAATACACAGTATCTTGAATTGGAATAAAAGGTGAATATTTTTATCAATCATCCAATAATAACCATAATCACATTATTACCATGAGAAATATATGGTAGTCTCAACAAAACTTGAATGGATATATTTTCAAATTCACACTCTAACACTAGAAAATGAGGAATTATCCCCTTTGGTAGTTGTCTCTATTCTTTTACTTGTTGAAATGTCAAACATTTCAATGTAAAATATGAAATATCTACTTTCATTCCACCCCACTGGTAATACTCTTGAAAGTGTCTGTATGTCTTAGTATTTCCATGATGAACTAGAAATGTAGATTTTTTAGCTTCATAATATAATTATTTCTTTAGTTGGGAATTAAAAGGAAAACATAATCTATTCCCAAATCTAAAAAAAATATTTCTCAATGTAAAATTTTGGAAACACACCTCTTTTAAACAAATCTACCTTTTTCTAAAACACACATTCTTTTTTATGTGCCTGATTAATTCTTTTTAATAGAGATGATGACACTAACTCCTGAAGCAAAATTGAGATATTTCTTGAACCACCAACTTCCAAGACAATATTCATCAAATCATAAACCAAGGGGTCATGTTTCAAATGTAACATGATTAATGATGCATGTTGTTTTCAACTCATGAAATTTGAAAATTTGTTTTCTTTTGTTTTAAGGTAATTGAATGTAAAATCATAATCCTTTACCAGTCCATCCATCTTCTTTTCCATGTGTTCAATTTCTTTTGATTTAATATATACTTTAGACTTTTATGTTCAATATATATATCACATTTGGATCCACATAAATGATTCCTCTAAATTTTCAATGTGGAAACTAAATCTTATAATTCTAAATCATGTGTGAGATAATTTAATTCATAAGGTTTCTATTGTATTGAAGAATAAGCAAATACCAGATCATTCTATATTATAATGAAACCATGTCCCTTCATTGAATCATCAATGTAGATGAAAACCTCCCTATTTATGGGTGGCATGGCCAAGACTCGAGCATTCTCCAATATTTTATTCAATTTTTGGAAACAAACATAACATTCCTCTATTTAAATAAATATAACCCTTTTTCATGTTAACTTATTTAGTGGGATAGATAACCATGAATTTTTTTTAACATACCATCAGTAACAACATACTTACCCAAGAAATCAACGAATCTATATAAAATTTATAGGTGTTGTCCATTCATTAACCAATTTTATTTTAGAAGGATCAACTGCTATGAAATCCTTAATTAAAACATTTCTATGAAAATAAATTCATTGAAACAAAAAAAATCATATTTTCTATATTTTCCATATATCTTATTTTTTTGAGAGTTTTTAGAGAAATAATTAAATGATTTTCATGATAACCATAACAATATTAAAATAACAAAATAAAATCAATAAAATAAATAATAAAATTATAAAAATAAAAAATTAATATTCTATTCATAAGATCTATGAATCGCTATTACAAATATGGATTTTATCAGTGCTAAAAAGTCCTCTAATAGCACTAAAAAAGCACTGTTAATGTCGGGGAAGATGGGGGGGGGGGGGTCCCCTTTATCCGCGCTCCAAAAAGTGCTGATAAAGACCCCTTTTATCAGCACTTTTTTTAGCACTGATAAAAGTTAAAAAATTTAAAAAAATTTAAAAGAATTAAAAAACAATTAAAAAAAATCTGTAAATCGGAGGGGGCTTTTAACAGTGCATTCCCCCCTATTTATCAGCTCCCTGCCCCACCCACTCACCCGCAAGCCCCAAACACGACGCCCCACGTTTTATCAGTGCTTTGTAGACCGCTTTAATAGCGCTATATCCCCCCCCCAAATTCACCCACGCACGCGCCCCCTGCCTGCCTCTACCAGGTTTTGAACTCAAGACCTCCCCCCATGCGCGCTAAGTCTTTACCACTCCTCTAATTTAATTTTTTCTCCAAATAGTGATATATATATATTTAGTTATATTTATTAATGTATTAATATAAATTTATATAGTTGTATTAATATATATATATAAACATATATAGTTAGTTATATTTATATATGTATATATTTATATATTTATTCGTATATTAATATTAAGTTATATCTATATATTTATATATATTTAGTTATATTTTTTATCCATATATTTATTTGTATATTAATATATATTTATAAGACTAGTTTTAAATACAATTATAAAATATGTTTTGTTTTGTGTGCGTGTAAATAAATATATACAACACACACACACAAACACACACACACACACACAAATATATATATATATATGTGTGTTTCTATAAGTATAATTATAAATATATATATATATATATATAATATCAGTTTGTTAATATATAGACACACACAAATAGACAGGCACACATTATATAGGTAAATAAATAGTTAGATTAATATATAGGTATATAAATATTTATATATTGGTATTTTAAAAAAATGGATATTAGTTATCATTTATATAAAGATAATATATGTTATATGTAAATATGTTTAATTATTTATTTAAAAAATTAATTTTTAAGTGTGAATATATAAAAAATATGTATATATTGTTATATACTTGATTATAAATAGCAGTGAATTATAAAAAATGATAAAATTTCAAATACATAATATCAATATGAATGTAATACCTTGGAATAAATTCAGTCCCTACCAAAAAAGCCAATAATAACCCCTTAAACGAGGTTAAAAATCCACAAAATGTTAAAAAATCCGGGTACCCTGACTAAAAACTCAGTTTTGGTGGCCCTTTGGGCCTTTTTTGGGCTCGAAAAAACCTTTACTGGGGTCCCCCCAGCAACAATGATGCAGAGCTGATCGCAGGCTTCGATTTGATATGTGGTAGAGCTCAAACAGACACCCGGATCAAAAAGTTATAGCCATTTGAAGTTCGAGTTGCGTTTTCAACATATTTTAGATCTTTTTTTTAATTTTTTTAGTATTCAAATTGTTATTAAATGACTATTACTTCATAATAATTAGAAAATTATTAATTATTTTTTTTTAATTTTTTAATAAGCCATTTTCACTAAATATCTTATATATTAAGTGTAACTGTATATTTACACTTAACTAAAATATATTTAAAATTATATTTAAAAATATATATATTATAATTATATCAATATAACTATATCTATATATTTAAATATTAATATATATTTTTTAATGATTTTTTTGGAAGCAGACCCTTTATCCGCGCTTTTAAAAAAAGCGATGATAAAGACCCCCCTTTATCAGTGCTAACGAAAAAGCACTGATAAAGGGGTACCCTTTAACAGTGCTAAAAAAAGTGCAGTTAAAGGGGGTACCTTTAACAGTGCAAAAAAAAGCGCTGATAAAGCGGTATGTTTATCAGTGCTTTTTTTAGCGCTGATAAAGGTAACCTTTATCAGCACTTTTTTTTAGTGTTGATAAAAGTACCCCCCTTTATGAGTGCTTTTTCATTAGCGCTGATAAAGGGTGGCGCCGGGAATGCCCAGTTTTGTGGTTGTGAATACAAAAGCAGAATTTTTCAAACCATGGGCCTTAGAAACAAAATCATAATTCCATATCTAGTACAAAATGAAATTTTCATGATTTCATCCTCCTTCACCTTCAGTTGATGGTACCCAGATCTAATGTCAATCTTTAAAAAATATTGATCTCCCTGGAGTCGATCAAACAAGTCTTCAATATGAGGGAGTGTATACTTATTCTTAATTTTAATGTTATTAAAAGCTCTATAATCAATAAAAAGTCTCATAGAACTATTATTCTTTTTAAATAAAAAAATAGGAGAACCCCATAGTTATGTAAAAGAATGAATGAAACGTGTATCAAGAAACTACTATAACTGATTTTTCAGTTCCAAAAGCTCCAATTGAGCCATTTAATAAGGGGTTTTTGAAATTGGATTAGCATCAGGAACTAGGTCAATAGTAAATTCAACTTCATGATCAGTAATAACATCATGAAAATAATCTGAAAAAATCTAAAGGTATTCATTTACCACCAAAACAATATTTATCTAAGTAGTTCCATTATTTTCAACAATATGTGCAAGATAAATTTCATTTCCATCTTTTAATAGTTTCTCAGTTTTCTAATATGTTATCAATGACATGGGTTGATTCATGTATAAAAACTGAAACTTCTTCTAAAAAACCAATTCTTTAACTCTAAAATCAATCTTAACATGATAAACATAAAGCCAATCCATACCCATAATAACATCAAACATTAAGAAGGAAAAAATAACAAGGTTTGTAGGTAATGTGTTTCCATAGACAACAACATAAATATTATTATATTGTAATTTTGCTATAATATTCCCCTTGGTGTTTCATCCAATGTTATAGTTTAATTTCTTAAGGTGATATTTCCAATTTACTCAAGATTTAAAAGAAATAAAGAAATGTGTAAACCTTGTATCAAAGAAGACATTAAAAAAATCTGAGTAAACAAACAATGTACCTTATACCACTTCATGGAATTTCCCAACATATGATGATGTAGTCACGAAGGATCTCACTACACCTTTCTACTTATAATATGGCTACATTCCATCATTATCATCTGTCTTCTAGAAGGTATTTACAAAGTTCCCCATCTCACCACATTTATAACACATTACGGTTTTCTTATCAGAATTAAACATACTATGACTAAGATCATCTTCATTGAAATATCATGTAATATGTACAATCATACATCATAAAAAACACTTCCTATATTTGTTAAGGCATTCTCGGAGGATTTTCTACCACACTTTTCACAACTGGAAATTATAATTTCTTACCTTCATATTTATTTTATTGATTCTTACCCATTTCTTACCATCTAGACCTTTTCATATGGTTATTTTTAAATTACACATGATCATCGGAAAACTCCATTTCTACCATCTCAGCACATCGAACAATTTTCTCATTACTATTGAATTCATGAGAGGCCAAAGACATTCAAAATCTTGGAATAAATCTTGATTAAACATAATTGATTTTCTATCAAGATTTTTATTAATATTTAGAGCATACCATTCAATTTGGGTAATGTTTACTTCATACAAAACCAATGGGTATTCATCATTTTATTTAAATTTAATGAATTTATTTTCCAGTCTAATTCGAACCTCCTTAGTAAAATATTTTTTAATGAAAATATTTTTAATTTCATCCATTTCCAAGGAAGCAATCTCCTTAATATCCCTGATATTCTTGACCAATGAGAACCACTATTTATCTTCACCTTTGAAAATAAAAAAAGATTATACTTTTGATTATATGATCACCCCATGACATCAAATATCTTTTCAAGGGATTTAATCCATTATTTAGCCACCACTAGGTACTAATATCCATTAAAAGTGGGTGGGTACTTCCACATAACATGTTCCACTGTCATCATGTTCATTTTTGGTGGTTATGGTTGTTCTATTTCATGGATTCCACTTCCATTTATAGCCTAAATCCACGAATTCATTACTATCACAAACTACTTGTTTCCAATTCCCACCAGTCTAGGATTAAAATTCAAAATATATCATCCTCTTGTTGCCTTCCTACGTCAGGTTGTCTATTTCTTCTATGGAAAACCATTCCGAACACACATATCTTTGATAAAGAAACATGATGATATATAAATGATATATATTTTAACAGATCCAAAAGTTAAAAACCATTTATGGTATACTATTTAAAATATCCTAAACCCTAAATTTATCTAAACCATTCTGTAATACCAACTATAATGTCCCAATATTAAACATTACAAAATCTAGTAAATTGTTTTAGAATTCACACTCTTAAATTACCCAAGATCCTTTAAGTTTAGAGTTTTATAAAATTAGGAGATAATTAATACATATCAACCCACATGCACACAAAGTGAATACTACTAAAATAGTATCCATTTCTTCCATAATACAATGTTTTTAATAAAACATGTAATCTTCTCATGAAAAATCATCACAACATTCACCTTGGATTCTTGTTTCTCTTATACATCCTTAAACCCTATGAAAAACATTTTAAAACTTGTGATGAGAACCAATAGCTCAGTAGGGGACATAAAATGAATTTTAATAAACCATTATTCCATGAATAATTATAAACATATTAAATCATTTTCATATAGATATACTTCTCATCCTTAAAGAGTCATATGCTTACTTAGCTAAAACATGAATTTCTATAAAACATAGAGAAAATAAATAAAAAATAAAGGTATATTATGGAATTAAATACATAATATTTTAAATCTCATTGATACCATACAATTTTTAACCCTCATAGCTACCATAAAACATGATCCTCATGATTACCTTATTATGTAACCATCATGAATACCTTATGGTGTGACCATCACAATTACATTTGGAGTAACCATAAAATCGACCTACAAAATAAATATTACCAATGCATTGGAGGTTGATATATGTTCCAAAATTATTCATAAAATACTCACATGAACCATAAAATAATCATAAAATAATAAACCTTTCATAAAAACATTCTTTTTGAATGTAGTAAATATAGAAATTTAAAAGTGGTTTTTTAATTAAAAGTCCCTTGAAAATATCATATAATTGATGCGAGAAAAAATAAAATTAATAGAATATTTATGTAAAATATAAATACTAATAATAAAACTTAATATAATCAAAATTAATTTCACAAATAATATTAGTACTATATAATAAATGAAGTTGATGGCTAACCTAAAAAATGGAAATTGGGTCAATAATTCCCATACCATGGGCTCATCTTACTTAAAACATGATAAAAACTCATGTATAATGGTTTAAAGAGTGTTATGAATATTTAATAGAACCATATTAATAATTATAATTACTTATAATATATTATTATGACATATTTCTACACATTTATTAACAATATTTTGTTATTTTAATTGTTTCAGGTGCATTTATTTCATGGTTTCCATGGTTGGTTCATTTTGGATTTTATTGTCGAATGGAAGAAAAAATTCACAATTGGAATGAGTTGTTGTATATGTGATTCTATAATATTAAATTATACTATATAATTTTTTTTCTGATATTAAAATGAATTATTAGATAAAATAATAATGAAAATTATTTAATTAATTTTTATGGTTTTTACGATCATCAAAAAATTATTTTTTTTATTAAATTTCGGGTTTATATATTAATTCACAAATATTAAATAACTTATATTTTGTGTAATAAAATATTATTTAACCAGAATAATTGTTTTATAACCATATTTAAAGGATTTAAGGGAAAATGGAAGTTTATCATCTGTGACTGTGGTAAATCTACGCATCACGAACAATGTTCTCATTTTTAGAATAAAAGTGAAAGGAAAAGAAGTTTGATGATGAATTTTATTTCAACATGATAAAATTAAATTATATATATGGTAATTTAGTTTTCATTCCACTTGGATAAGGTTAGGTGAAAATAAAAAAAGAAAAATAAAGAAATTTAAAATAAAATAAAAGAAAATGAAAGAGGGTTTTACATTTTGAAGTCTCCTCCTTGAGAACCTTATTAAAGACCATGGTTTGGTTCATTAGTTGAGAACAGAAGGACTTGGATGCGGGTAAGAGTGTTGGTATAGTAATTGGTTAGTAATTGACCAATCTAATAGTCTATGAGGTGTGAAGATAAGATTCAAAAAGGGATGTTATTTATAGTGGAGGAGAGAGTATTTTCTCATTATTATATTCATTAGTTTTTTATTTTGGCTTAAAACAATGAATGGTTTTAGAATTATCAACAAATATATTAAAATAATAATGTATTATTTGAGATTATGGTTCTTACATTAGTGATGACTCAAGGAATAGTGTATTCAACATATAATGTATATATTTAGTAAATTAAAGTATTTTACTATTCAGAAAAAGTTATGTATTTTAGAGAAATCCAAAATTTTTTACCTAACCATTTATCGACAAGTATAATTAAAAAATGATATCCATTTTCTGAAAATAATTTTCTAAATATGATAAATTTAACTTTTAATTAAAATCATTATTTGTTCAAAAAATAAATGTTTTAAAATTATAAACGATTTTATGAAACCTTAAAAAATTAATTAATGTCTCATAAAATTAGAATATAATTATACGACAAATATATATTTATTTATGAATATATTTTATGAAAATATATTTTATTTTAAATAATTAAATTACTTATTAAATTTCAATTAAATATTTTTGACTTACAAAATACAAACACTTAATTTATTATTTCCAAAAAATTTATTCACTTATCCAATGATATAAATTTATCATGATTTCAGATATAAGGCACATAAAGTTTACATATACTCTCACAGGTGAGGTTACTGTTCAATTAGTATAGATTCCTTAATTTCTATAAATATCACTAATTTTATTATAAATTTATAACGAGTTTAACAACTTAATTCTAAAATGAAAACACATTATTTTATAAGTACATTGGTTGTTACAAGATATGTTTGATTATAAATATTACTTTGAAATAAAAATGATTTATATTCATTATGATATTTTTTCAATTTATTGTGAATAAATAGTTACTTTAAATGCTTACACAGAGCAGATACAATAATATTTCAATTAATGGAAAAATAAAACAAATGATAATAAAATATGAAAAGTAATATTATTGGAGATAATCAATGTGATCCATTAATTTTTCATATGAATATAATATATTGGTGATGTAATAAAATATTTTACAAGACTTCAGTTTTCCTTTTGGAGTTATTAATGTCATGGTAATGAATACTTCTAAAAATTAACATTAATTATATTTTATAATAAATAATATTTTATTAAATGAAATAAAATATTTAAAAATATTATATTCATAAAATTTATTAGGTTATGGTTAGTAATATCAATAATGGTCCATTTATGGGTGTTTGTGAATTTAATTAATTACTTTAACCCTCAAAAAGTAAAAAACCTTGTATTCATGGAAAGTGTGGAAAGGGTTATCGATGGGTTAAAACCAAAAAAACAGGGTTAAAATGTTATCTAAACTTTCCCATAAATTATTATATAATATTATTTTGACTTATCAAATCCTATATTTTAATATTGTATGTTTGGATCCTTTTGGACATCAAAATTATTAATTATTATATATTAAGTTAATATTTTAAGAAATTTTAAGAGTGCCCCATTCTCTTATATAGGGGATCAGATTCTTCTCATTTATTATCACCTAAAATCCGATTTGGATAAAAAAAATATCTACCAAAGTCCCTTCCAAAAACATATCCTCACATTATAGAGGCATTAGTTATGGAGTAATACCAACATTAGTTGTTTTAAGGTTTAAAGAAACAAAGGTTGTTCAAAGAAGACATATAGTGCTAAATCGAATGTATTTATTTTATTTATTATTAAAAATCCATAAAACCTTATTAAATAATTGATATATAATAATATACATATATTCCATAGAATTATATGTTCTTATTTTAATTGAATAACCCATATCCATATCCATCCTCCATCAAATGGGAAATGAATCCCTCGTTTGTGTTTAAGGCTGAGTACCGCCTCACAAAGTTATGTAATTTGGATTCCATAAAAGACTCTCATAGATGGTTATAATGATAGAATATAGGCTTATAGATGATATTAAATATATATTCATCATTATCAAAATATAACCTATCATTTAATTTCTTACCCTTCCATTCATCGAAGAATAATAACATCATTCATGTGTACATGTGGACTACCTACTCCATGAAGAGATGTGATACATTTTTTCTCATGAAACCACAATGGTGATATATATAAGGAGGTTTAAATAAATTATATATTATTTATGATATTATGATATTTATTTAAAGATAAAATAATACTTACCTTCTTTCCATAGTTATTTTTTAAAAATGGAAACATTACTCATGCGTACGTATGACCTATCATCTCATTGATTGTGACATATTTCATTTTTTATAATCATATTTAATGATGGGTTTTAAATGTATAATTTATGTATAAAAGTGATAATTATTTAAGGATTATTATTCGGGATATGACATAATAATAACACATTTGACCATTTTCAACATACTAATGTCATTTTCGATAGACAAGCAGAATATCACCAAAATGCCCAATGTGAACTTATTTGACTATGTAATTGTATATAACATGGTAGTAAGTAAATTTAAAGGAAGAATAAACATGAAAATTTTTATAAATAAAGTAAATAATTATCATAAGTTTATTATTTGGGAATATAAATAATATATGTGATGACTCAGAATCGAGGTAAGGGAAACATTAAGTTAAAAACCTCATTTAATATGTTTTCATGTTTTGTTTTATAAATATATATTTTAAATGTACATATCATTGTAAATGTTTTATGAAAAACTTTGATTTATAATTCAGTATTTTTTAAAAAATTATTTTTGACAATATTTGACTTTTGACAGTATTTTTAATAGAAATAATCTTTTAAATATTTTTTGCAAGGTAATTTCATTAAAAAAATATTATTTTAAATATTGTCTTTAAAATATGTTTCTCTACCACGTATGTATTTTTAAAATTAAATTATGATTTTATTTATGAGGAAATAAAATAAATATAATATAAATTATATGTCTCTATTGACTTTATTTCAATGTTTTCCAAGAGAAATATTTTATTGAATGTTTTGAAATTATTTACAATAAAAATATATTCTATTTTTAAAAATTTGAAAACAATGGATTTCATGAAGTAAAATAAATTATTATGTAATGTTTAAGGCTCGGTCCTTATAGATTTGTCTAGGTACATGGGTGTGACCAGAGTACACTAGAATGACCATGTTTTAGAAAACATATAGTGTACCGGGACACGACTACTCTACCTGGGCATTGGCTGATGTTCAAGGACACATTCCATAAGGGGATGCGAAGGCCCCATGAAACCATGAAAGTTTGGGTGCCACCTAAACACACTATGTAGTCCCACATAGAAATTCATGCCATGTGTTGATGAGGACACATATAGGTGTCAAGGAAATATCACCCTCCATGTGACCCTAGGCACACACCATGTACTTTCCTTAAGAAAATCCACCTTTCATATCTCTTTTTTCAATCCTCAATGGGTCTATATAGCTAAAACTAGAGTATTTTCAATAAAAAGGGTTTAATATCTAAAATTGGTTTAGGTTAAACAATTACAATAAACAAATTTAATAATTTATTTTTACTAAACACCCCTATAAATGGTCACAATTTCTGAACGCCCCACATTGATATATATTAGGTCATGCATAGGGTGAAAATATTATTCCAGACTTTACAACAGTCTCCAATTTCTAATTTGAGACTCCATTTAAGAGTTATTACATTTTCTTTATGAAATCGCATTCATGTAATATAAAATATATTTAATATATTTATATAAGGCACAATGGGCCTAGAAATTGCACACCTTTTTTTCCTGTAGCTCTAAATATATATGTAGAAATATTTCAAAGTGTCACAAAGAAAAAATTGTTTATATATAAGAGTAAAAATGAACAACCTTGTACTAATATATGGCCAGAATACCTAGAAACAACTAATGTACCTGTGAACATTCCAAAGTACATAAACACGGTCCTAGGCCAGATGGGAACAAGAAGCCACCAATGTATAAGAAATGACCTATACCACTAGTACACACATTATTTTACTGTATGTCCAAAAATTACATGTATAGGTTAAGACATGACTAGGTATCTAAGAAAATGTGACCAGCCTTTTGACATTAGGTACATGTTGTGCACTTGCCTTAGAAACATCAACCATATTTATGTAATTCTTAATAACATTGATTTGGGGTTGCGAGTAGTGCATCCTGATTAGATTTCCATATATAACATGAAGTATGAATTTTTTTAGAGGAATATATATTATGCGATGAGATTCTTGTGGTTTACTTCTCTTAGAGATGATTATCTAGTATCAGTGATCGATTGTGATCATAATAGTGTTACTGGGGATAAAAATCCCTCTATCACGTCAGGGCGTGATGCCCCATAATCTATACATAGGTAGGGTTCTAAATCCCCATACTACATTGTGCACATGTCCTAAATCTATGGAATGTAACGCCTCTCCTATGAGCTCTAACAGGTTCAGGTCCAACACTAGAGTTAGTGCTCACTTGACTGTAGAGTTTCGTGGTGAGGAATATGCCGTCTACACTATTTTTTATTGATATTTCATGTTATTATTGGTGATAGTTGGTTATCCCTTATTTATCGATCTCATTGGAGAGGTTTTGGATCTCCAACTAGATTCATGAGTGGTTAAATTAAATGCAGGATAAGTTATTCCACCCCTCAGTTAAGGATAACATCGGTGATATGAATGTTTTCCACATTGTTTCTTTATCAGTTGTGAATTATTGTGGGGACATGAGATAGGAATTTTATTCTACTTATTGAATCATCATTTTATATGGGCTATAAAGATATAGATATCCTTTTTCTCTTTGTTTGGGATTCTTATTAGGCATATCTGGCATACAATTATTATTGTTTTATCATATTTTCATTGACATACCTTGATGTTGATTAGATGGATACTCTATCATTGATGATTTTTTGTTTGTCAAATTTAGGGTTTACTACTACGTATTTATTTACTGACCCATGCATGGTATTTTCATGAACATGACATGTATTTTGTAGATTATAATCCTTTTTGATGGTGTCCTATGTGGACTTGGAGTAGGGAGCGTATAGTTGATCCTGACAGACCATGGTTCATACGAGGTGTTGCTTTTGGTAGCTTCCCCATGTTTTCAACTGATTGACTTCTTTTTAGATTTTTGGGATTGTATTTGATGCTTTTTATTCATTATAATTATTGTTGTACTCTGATGTGGGAAATATTTTATACATACGTTTACAGTATGAGTTGTTTAACATTCTGTATTATATAGGTTTTTAGAAACATGTGCTTCAGTCCAAGGTCTTCCATTTATCAAATATTTCTATTGGATGATGGATTCCATACCATATCCTATTGTAGGTACCCATATGGAATCATTCTTGACTTACGACTAGCTAGGAGGGACTCATTAGGTCAAGTCATGAAAAATTTGTGCAATATTTATATTTCTCAAAATAAGAGTTTAGTGATAATCTAGCTCTGAGTATTGGGTTGGGAACTAAGGAATCATTGTTAGGGTGTATCATGTATAGATTTCAGGATACAAAATCTAGTTTTTCTATGGTGGAAAACATATATATTCAACAATAATCTAATAAACTAACTGTTGACTCAACACATGTAGGCATTGGTTTTAGAAAAAACATTTGTACATGCATCATATAGGAATGAGTTGTGTATTCCTTTCCCATATTGATTAATATCCCTAGTTATTATCTTTGACGATGGTACATCAAGATAATTTTCAAGAAATTATTTTAAATAAAAACCATCTACAATTTTGATATAATTTCATGAAGATGACTAGTTGAGGGATGAGACATTAGATCTGGGACCTATTTTTGAGGTGTTTTCTCTAGTTGGGTATAGAGTAGTGCTACCACCTATTAGGAATCCATTGGAACAACCTCAAGTGGTCTATGTTGATAACCGTCTTTATGTTGAGAAGTTTATGGATCTAGTATGATAGGATGATGGTATGAACAAGTTTAGTGCATTGCATGAGTTATAGGGATTAAGACAAGTCAAATTTTATGATAAGATAAAACCTTATGAAGTGGAGGATTGACTGAATGCAATAGTCTAGGTTTTGATGCTATGCATACCCCAAATGACATTATCTTTTTTTTCATTACCAATATTCTTCATGGAAAAATAGTTGGTTCCAATGGTAGCGGTAGATGATGCTACTATATGGAGTTTAAATCATTGTTTTTTGATATATAGATCACCCGATATTCATGGTGAACTAGAACCCATTCTTTGATGGTAGAGGAATAGAATGATATGATGGCGTGAATGTATAACATGGATAGAACCCCTCTTGATGTTGGTTTTGGAAGTGAGTCTTCTCCAGGGGAAGTGGTACATTAGTAGAGCCCTAGGTTAGTGATATTCAGCATGAATTTAGGAATGTAAGGAAGAGGGAAACATCACCCATTGAGAAAAATACATGTGATGTGATCTAAAGCCATACAGGTTAGTCAGTTCTACCTAAAGAGGATAATTATTATTTGTGGTGGATAACTTCCATAGACTTATGTGTTCAATTTTGTTTGATACACAATGGTGTCGGGGAGAGCCACAATTAAAGTGGACATGTTAGAAAGGGGAAGGATAAATTCCAATAGTAGTGGTTTATGACATAGAGGATCCAAGCTTGTTCAAGGTATGACATATTCCCTCACTTCTCCATGTAATGTTTTATCATAAATTTATAATCCACATTTCCTTGAATATAACTGCTATTTGAGGGCTAAAGATACCATTTGAGTATTTCTAGCTTTACCATTATGTTGGAGGCTCCTTTAAGTGAAATAATGATAAAAAACTTCTATTGATAGCGTGACATAAATTTGGGAGCAGTAGGGACTCATGTGGAATATTTACATAGAAACAATGAGGACCTAAAATGTTTTCCTTAGTTTAAACTGATTGCATGCAGTCTGTGTTGAGATGACTGATATTGGTTAGGGTTATAGTGGTTTAGAGTTATGGGATGGAGTTTTCCTCCGGTGGCAAGAATTTATACTAGTCAAAGGAGTATGATCTCATGTGTAGGAGTATATAATTTATTTCTTATCATTTGGATTGTGTTACCCTTAGAAAATTGGATTCTATAAGCATTCAGTTACCTATGGTGATGGATGAGCATGAGGATATCTCCCATGGGGATGTTTCTTACCTCCCCATCAAAAGTTTGTATTCAAGATAAACTTTCACTAGGTATGGCCTGATATCTGTAGTAGTATTTTGGATAACCCTATATATCTATGAGAGATGGAGGAGCTGTTTGAGAGTATATAAGGAATGGGATTTTAAAACACTGTGTGTTTTTCTTAAGAAGCCTAGTGTTGTTCACCTAAAAAGAAGATGAGTGAATGAGTTTAGGTGTAGATTGAAATCATCCAAATCATGTGGCTATAATGGAGGAGTATCCATCCTTGGGAATCAATGATGTCTTTGACTAGGGGTTAGGGGTAAAGTGATTATTAGATTTTGACCTTAGGATGAGTTATAATCTGATCTGAGTTTGATAGTAGGATATACCAAAGGTTACTTCCAAAAGATGTCATGGATTTTTTGAGTTCAAGGTGATATATTTTGGTATGTTGGATGGTTAAAAAATGTTTGTGATACTCATGGAGAAGATATCTTAGCTCTTATTGGATCATGTCATGGTAGTATTCTTAGATGGACCCCTTATGTAATTGGCATCATTGTTGGAGTATGCAAGTTAATTTAGGATAATTCTAGACATTCTCTAAGTGTACTTGATTTTTTGGTTTCTCACAAAGAATAATTTATAGATTCAAAATGTACACTTATAAAGATATTTCTTATCGATAATAGGAGTAATAGTGGACCCTAAAAAGGATGATTTTGTGCTATCTTGACATCCTTCAAAGTTCTTATCCGTAGTAGAATATATTAAAAATGAATTTTTCCATCCGATGTTTCTAATAAATGTAAAGAAATAGTTTACCTATTTGGAGTTAGACTTTGAGGATGATGATGGTTCTATGTATCTCCTATTTATGGTTGTTACCTCTCTACTACTTCTGTCAGTCGGTGTGGCTTAACTTGAGTATATCGATTTATAGGTCTTGTGTGACCAGATTGTCCACTAGAAATATTGTTGATGTATTTTCTAAAAGTTGGGAGTATTACATCCTCCATAAATAGAAAATTATACAAGTTTGTTTTGTGAGAAGAGGTGGTGAGGTATATTTTTTTATCTTAGAAGTACCCCTATCAGAGGTGTTTAATACCAAGATCTGTTAGAATGTTTTTAGTGGACAATAATGTTGGAACATTTTTCTAAGTTTAAATATTGATTTCACACATACATATTGATAGAGTACAATGTTTCATGATGGAAGTGTAGATGGGAGTGGTATTTTTGTTTGTTTTTAGAGGGGATTACATGATAAGTTGGAGGACATTATGCTCTCATAGTAAACAAAAACTAGATCATCATGTTGGCCCACTTCTTAACTATCTAAGAGAAGATATTAAGGGCGAGTTTTGGATTCCTATGCATACATGAGTTATTCCATATTTTTTATAATTCCATCAATGATCATTTCAAACTATGATTCATGCTTCAGTTCCCAATTATAGGGAGGAAATATGAGGATTTTGAAAAATTTGTTGATGAACATGAATTTTTTCCTCATAAAGTTGTCCATGTAAAGTAGATCATTCAGATCTTGGGAACATTCTTTGGGATTTTATGTCATCTTGGGGCTATAAATGGGTGGACCAACCACCATAAGTGAGGTTTTTGTATCACTTTAGTTAAAGATCCACCATTGGTGTAGCACCATATGAGGCTCTATATGGGAGACTCTATGGTTCACTACTTTACTGGTCCGATATAGTGGGATATAGAACTTTTGAGCCTTGAGTTGGTGCTAATAATGGTTGTGAATGTACAGTTCATTTACGGGTGGATTAGGATTTCCGAAAAACATAAGGGGTCCTTTTGGGATCAATGTTGGAAATATTTTTATTTTTATGAGGATATAATATATTCTAAGATACCTATACTCATTGAAGATTATGGATATTTAGTATGAGTGGTATAATATATTTGGGGTTCACAAGACCTTTATTTTTTACTATGCTTGGTTAGTGAGGTGGCATACCTCTTGTCTCTAAGATTGTAGTTTGACCAGGTGTTTAGTGTTTTCCACATGTCACAACTGAGGTGACATGTGCATAAATCATTTCATGATATCAAACAACATGATATGGAAATTAATGAAGATGTTACATTTTTACCATTCTTGGTGGTGTTTGAGAGATGAATGGAAAATACCCTTCATGGGAAAATGTTTCCCTGAGGATCATGTTTGTTAATTGCACAAGAACTATTAGGAGAGCTCATAGGAGTGGGAAACTTAGTTTAATATTTTGGTATCCTCAAATTTATGTAGGTTATTTATTTTTAGGATGAAAATCCATGAAGGTGGGAAGAATGTAATGAATATGTTTTTTGAGTAAGAATTTAGAATATTTTAAGAAATATTTACTATGCTACATGATGAGTCAGTGCGAAATTCTGAGTACAATGATCATCATAATTGTTATATATAAAATAATATATTTATTATACCATGAGAAATCCGTTTTTCAGAATTAATGGAGTAATTCAAGAATATAGACACATATTGGAAATATGAGATCTTTATTAAAACCAAAATGTGGGGTTTACCCAGGGTGTGACATAATCTTTGTTGGCGTCAGCTGCATTGATAGAATCTAGTCATAGGTTCATTACATGAATTAAATTTATTATTTAATTTAATTTTTATTATTTACCAATACTAAAGTGAATTATTTATTAAAATCCTATAATGGTAATTTACCTAGGGATATACTAGTCAACATTGATGAAATGAGAGGATGGAGATTTGGTGTAGATTTCTTTGGCGGATGGCCTCAAGATCATGGATGGATGATCAAAGTACTGTGAGAATCATTCCATTGGTGGAGATCTTGGATAAATCCAAAAACAATTATGTTATAATGTTCTTCTTTAGTGATCAATCCCAATCCGAGGTATAGAGTTTGGTTTTTGTGATATTATCCCTATTCATGTTTTGAGATAAACATAGATTAATTCATTCCTAAAATATTTCATGGACTGATTTCTCTTTCTTGGTCTAATGATTTTTATCATCTGTGAATTAAGAATTAGAGTTTTATTTGATGTTGGATTTATTAATTTTGATAATAGATCTCATTATCACATTCTATAGATGATGGAAAAATAAAAACAACCATCAATCTAGACAAGGTGTTTATGTACCTTTTCCCATACATTATTGATGTTCATTATTGGTATTTAATTTATATGTGATTTGATGATACCTAGTAATTTCAATCATTGTTTGTTAATTATTTGGATTTTTTTTGAGAAAATGAATTTTTATTTGGGTTTTGGGAGATGTGATAGATGAATGATGATGAAATGGGAATTAAAATATAGTTTGGGTAATGATGGTTTTGTGTGCTAGATAGAGTGGGACTCTTCGGATGAGAATTGATGAGTAGACTAGAGTGAATGGTGGCTAGAATGCAGCCATTGATGATGTACAAGGCACAATGTTAGTGTAGAAAGTGGGGTTACAATAGGATGGGCAATGTATAGCTCCAAGTTGGGATGATAATCATTTTGTCAGTGAAGAAAAATCAAATTCTAACTTTCAAGTAGTAGTGGAATATTTTCAACTCAGATTCAGACATTTTAGTCTGATTCATAATATATTAAAAGGAAATAAAAGAGGTGAGATTTAAATTTCTTGGAGTTGTGGAATTTCTAGAAATTCCGAACATACATAGTGTGAGGCCTAAGAAAAACATTCTATTTAGTACCCTGACTATGGCAGAATGGGTTTTGGGTGATGTTAAAAATCACATGCCATGTATGGTATATACAAATGATGGGACCAGTTTCTCTAGTACAATGTGTATCCCCAGGGTACATGATCACACAAATGAACATAGAAATAAGAAAAACTATTTCACACAAGCATTGATGTTTAGTTAGACATGGATTAGGATCAGAAACACGACCAATGGAAACTGGAAGAAGCCAAAGTACACGAGTATGGGCCGAAAGGGCACAGGGTAGCCCCAGGTTGCCAAGATATGTCATGCACCACCAGAATACACCTTTTAGTTCTTCATGGACAACAAATATAAATTTAAAAAAGGATATAATAGGTATCTTGGTAAGGTTAACTTCCATGTGACCCATGGTACACATTTTGTACTTTATTTAGGAAGTTCCACATTGTATATATCCTTCATCAAAACTCAAATGTGGTCTAGTGAGTATCCTATTATAATTATTTTTTTACTTGAAAAATATGATGGTGGGAATCATTTATGAATGATATATATGATGTAAAGATATTATAGTTGGATCATTCTCATATTTATTCCAAGTTAGTAGCATAAATTATATGTGATCATAGGAGAGTTACCTGGGTTTTAAACCCCCTTGTAAATTCAGTGCATGGGTCTCCCATAATATTTACACAGGTCAGGTTGAAAATGCACAATTATAAAATGGGTGTTAATCCACTATCTATGGAGTATCACACCTCATATTCAATATTTATGAATCATAGGTCCTCCAATGGAGATAGTGTTCCCTTTGGTGAGAAGTATAGTGGTGAGTTGTAGGCTGTCCACACTATTTCTTATGAGACTATGTGCGAATCTTGGTTTGGGTTGGTCCTCCATCAGCTATAGAGAAAATTGGAAATTAGTGGGATCTCAACCTTTGTTCTTTAGTGGTTAAGTGAGATACATGATTATAGGTTATACCTCCTCCAATGTTGAGTGTATTGGTGAGGTGTTGGTTCTCCCCATTGATTTACAAATGCTTATGTATTATGTTCGGAATTATAGATGGTCTTTTGGAGATTCTAGAAGATTAGTTATTTTAAGATGGGCTATGGAGATAGAGATCCCAATTATATCTTTTTTTAGGATTCATTTTAGAATTATCTAGGTTATAATTATGGTTACACATTAATATTTAATTGATATACCTTGATGGAGATGAGATGAATAATTTTTTTTTGATACTTTATGTTTGGTGATCTCGGGGTGTTCTACTAGGCATCTATATACTCATCCCTGTATTGAAATTACTAACACAATTCATGTATTATGAAAATAAAAAACTTTTTAATGGAGTCCAAGGTAGACTAGGATTAGGCATTGTATAGTTGAGATAGACCGGTCGTGGTTTGTACCAGGTGTTTCTTTTGGGTAGCTTCCCCCATGTTGTCAGTAGGTTGGTTATTTGTTGAATTTGTGGTATTGTATTTTGACCCTTTCATTTTATATACAAATTATAGTAATTTTATGGATGATATATTTTATGCATGCATTTATACTATTAGTTGTTTACCTTTCAGTATTATACTGGTATTTGGTGATGTGTGTGTGTTCATAGGTAACTTAGGCAAATGCACCCCAAGTCTGAAATATTCATACTTTGTGTTGGTCACCATCCTTTTTCATATTAGTGGTGGGATTGGGGATTCATTATTGTCTTATCACCAACTAGGAAAGACTATGTGTGTTTATTCTTTATTTTTTTCATTAACATTTTTCCTTATTTTTTTGTGAAATTATTTATATTTTCAATAATTTTTTATGTTTTCTATCTAGGTTTCAAAATTTATTTTGATTTGATTTATTATGTATATTTTATACTATTTTAAAATCATCTACTTATAACACAACATGATTCATTATATTTAATTTATATGAATTTGTAAGCTTTTAAAATATAAATAATAAATATAACATTATTCAAAATTATGAAATTGATATTTTTTATGAGAAAAATTAAAAGATACATTGAAAAAACAGAAACATAAAAATTGGAAAAGGATTAATAAATAAAAAACATTTTAAATGAAAGAAAACATTTCTTATTTAAAAACATAAAACTTATAAAAATTATAAATACATGTGAAATGAAATTGAAAACATATACATTAAATTACTGTTCACTATTATTTATCATTAATTAAATATTTAATAACAATATTAATTAGTATTATTTATATATAAGATAAAGGGGATTTAGATACCCAAAAAAAACACACACTGAGAAACCCTAGTATATCAAGCCTCATCCCTTCCCATAAAGAATGATAAACGTCCACTAGACCTATTTATATGAACCACTTTATTAAAAGAGTAGTTTCATCATGTATCATCACCAGTCTTACACAACACCATCCCATGTTAATAGTCATCTCATTTTGAATAAGTTTGAATGGTGAATCACCCATCACCCAGAGTCATCAAATCATGATTTCCACTAACTCAAAGTGGATAGGAACCCATCCATCCCACAGTAAAAATTCATGGGGGTATAGGGTTAGATGATAGGTTCTCTCACACCTATATATCTTTTGATCTTCCTACTAGGTAATGTCTATATATATCCACGAATAATTTCCTGCTTGTTTAATATTTTCTTGTGATTAATTCCAATATTTATATGGTTATGTGGTTGGGAACCCCTTTTCCAACTTCAAAAATCTATAAGGACAATATGTTTATTGATTTTCACTAACACATTCATCCCTATAATGAGGCCACCCATTCAGTGATGCCTATGAATCTTTATGTTATACCTATTTTTTAAGACATTTGATAGGTCAATCCAGGATAATTACTTCTATATTATGATGGTCTAAATACCCTCTTTCCTAATTTCATTTGAGAGTCTAGAGGACTAGTATACCTAAGGCCCAAATATTGGATCAAAATCCAAAATCTTGTTAATAGTAACACTGATACAAACTTCTATAGTTCAATAATAGTAATGAAGAGATGTCACCCCTTATAAAATTTTCAACCAGTTAATTCATGAAGGATTATGTGTTGTTTATCTCATAGGAAAACCACTGAATTACAAAATATGGTGTGGGTTATAAATGTATTACAAGAAACTCTCCACAATTTTTATGGTACTTACCTGCCACCCATTTTTCTAACCACCCTTAACTAAATTCAACTATGGCCAGACTTGAATCTGTATCGGTTCCTTTATAGTGGGGAGTGTAAACCTTACATGTACCACTTATCCCGACAATGATAATAATTAGTATTTAGTATTATTAATAAACTAATAATTAGAATATTAATTATTATTAATAATTAGATTAAATATATTATGGATGATTTATCAAGATATTCTCATAATGGAGATTGGTTTTGTGATCAAAATCATATTTCTTCAAATCCCATGAGAAATATGGATTTCAAAATATTTGGGAACAATGCTTTTTTTATATTGTAAAAAATATCATGAAGTTTCTTTAGAGGTAATCATATATATTTCTAGTGATTATATATTTTTTCATCAATTAGTGATGTTCAAATATAAAATACTATATGGGAGGGGAGCATTTTCCTTGATGTTGTGAATCAAAAATTTATTATATAAAGAATCAATTCATTCAAGTATTCAATAATCTCACTTTTTTTCCTAATGAGAAGAGTGATTCCATTGGATTTTAATGAAATTCCAGGAGAACCTCTACATCATGAAGATTTATATATTAAAAGATAAACACAATGGGTTGTAGATTTTTCCACATTATCATTCAATCTATTGATTTAAATAAAGAATATTGGTTATTTAGCTTAGTGTTTCTAAGACCAAGAACACTTTTAATTCAATATTGGAATTCATTCATTATCCCTTTTAAGGATTCTAATTTGGTTACTGAGGTATTGGTTATAATCCTTGGATTATGTTGGATTTATTAGACTCTTGTGATTTTAAGGGATATTACTTCTTCTATTAAAGTTCCAATTAAAAATGATATGGAGTTTAAAAATTCTCAATTTTATCATTCTTATCATATATTCATCCAAGTTTAACATTCAACAACCCTAGTTAATTGTTGTTTTATAATATAAAAATTATGATTTTTTTTGTTTAAAAGTGGAATAGTATAAATTGAATGCATTTTTGGATACATGAAAAACAATGGGTTATTCTATCAATTTTTTTGAAAGAAAATAATGTATTTTACAAGTTATTTTTATAAGCATTATAGTTATGTGTAGGATGATTACTTCTAAAAAAATTGGGTTATATAGAAATATGGGAAAACATGTTTACAAACTGATGAAGATTTTGGCCATCAAAGAAAATTTTATGGTAGGATAAGTGATATAACATAATACATTAAAACCACCACTGAGGATGTTTCACTCTAGAAGACTTCATTGATTTTATTTGGTTTCCCTAGGGTCATGAGGATTTGAGAGACCCACCCTATAACCCTGAAATCGCATTAGGGATACCATAAGATGTTAAAACATGATTTACTCTTCCGCTATTCATATGAATGGGATAAACTAGAGGATCATGTTCATTTTTTTTGGCGTAAAAAAAATGAGGAATGGAAAATTCAATGTGAATCAAAGGATATCCAATGTTTTATTTCAATGAAATTATGAGGTGGAAATTTTAAATCCTTATTATCAAGGTAAATTTCACTATCTTAGTGTTAGTGATACTGGAAACCCAAAAATACGAGAATGAAATTATGAGGTAGAAATTTTAAATCCTTTGGTCTGACACTAGATTTAGTGCTCACTTGACTGTGGAGTTTCGCGGGGAGGCACAAACTATCTACAATATTTTTAGTGATATTTGAAGTTATTATTGGTTATATTTGGTTCTAATTTAGTTTTAGGGCTCATTGGAGAGGTTTTGGACCTCCAACTAGATTCAAGGGAGGTTACATTAGATGCGTGACAAGATATTATCCCCCCTCAGTTATAGAGAGCATCAGTTATGTGAAGGTTCTCTACATTTGTTCTTTAATGAACATAATGATAATTAGTATTTAGTATTATTAATAAACTAATAATTATAATATTAATTATTATTAATAATTAGATTAAAATTTTTATGGATGTTTTATCAAGAGATGGTCCTAATGGTGATTGGTTTTGTGATCAAAATCATATTACTTCAAATTTTATAAGAAATAAGGATTTTGAAATATTTGGGAACAATGATTTTTTTGTATTATTAAAAATATGTGAATTTATTTTAGTGGGAATCATATATATTTCTAGTGATTATGTTTTTTCATCAGTTTGGGATGTTTAAATATAATATACCATTTGTAAGTGGAGCACTATCCTTGATGGGGTGAATCAAAAATTATTATATAAATAATGAATTCATTCAAGTATTAAATAATATCACTTTTTTCCCCTAATGAGATGAGTGAAAACATAGTATTTTAATGAAATTCCATGAGAACCACAACATAATGAGGATTTTTATATTGAAAGATAAACTCAATGGGTTGTGGATTTTCAATATTATCTTTCAATCCATTGTTTTAAATAAGTAAGATGGGTTATTTAGCATGGGGTTTCTTAAAACAAGAACTATATTAATTCAATAGTGGAATTAAATCATTATACCTTTTAAGGATTAAAATTTGGCTACTGAGGTATGGGTTAGAATGCTTGGATTTTGTTGATTTATTGGCCTCTTGTGATTTTAAGAGATGTTACTTCTTCTCTCGATGTTCCAATTAAAAATGATATGGATATTAAAAATTCTAGATTTGATCATTTTTCTCATATATTAGTCCATGTTTAACATTCAACAACCCTAGTTAATATTTTTTCCCTAATATAAAAATTATGATTTTTAAAAAAAGTTGAATATGAGAAATTGATTTCATTTTTGGATAAATGAAAAACTATGAGTTATTCTTTCAAACTTCTTTGAAAGAAAATAATGGATTTTACAAGTTATTTTTATAAGCATCATAGTCATGTTGAGGATGATAGTTTTTAAAAAATCAATTTATATAGAAATATGGGAAAAAACTTTTCCAACCTGATCAAGATTTTGGCCATTAAATAAAATGTTATGGTAGGATAAGTGATATAACAGAACATATTAAAACCTCCAATGATGATGTTTCACACCTGAAGACTTCATTTATTCTATTTGGTAGCCTTGGGGTCATGAGGATTGAAGAGACCCACCCTGTAATCCTGAAACCCCATTAGGGCTACCACAAGATCTTAAAAACATGATTTACCTATCCCAAATTCATATAAATGGGATTAACTATAAGATCATGTTCATTTTATTTGTGTAAAAAATGAGGAATGGAAAACTGAATGTGAATAAAGGATATCCAGTGTTTTATTTCAATGAAATTATGAAGTGGAAATTTTAAACCCTCATAGTTAAGGTAAATTTCACTATATTAGTGTTAGTGATACTAAAAACCCAGAAATATATGAATGATACTAATATAAGAGAAGGAATTGATTGTCGGCACCAGCCTTATGACATATGGGTTGATGTTAACTCAGATGTCAAGTCATATAAAATAATGTCATCAGATTTCAATGATAAATAGGAAAAATACTATCTCTCAAGTTCCATAAAATTTAGAAACCAAGTGATGGATGCTAAATGTTCTTACTTTTCTCCATCAAAGAATGAAATAACTCAGAAGGATTATTCAAACATGAAAATAAAAAAGGTTATAAGATCCTATATAGAAGTGTCTATTTTTCATCAATGTTAGTAGGTTTATTTAAATATCAAGGATGAACCTTTTTTCAAAGATAAGAAAAAATATTCTAATATGGGATATAATATTTTTCCAAAAGATTTTATTAGAGAGCTTGATAAAAAATAGAGAAAACTATACAGTTTTTTAATAATCTTAGTAATGAAATAAATGAATTGATTAATGGGAAAGAGAGAGAGATTTATAATATGATTGAGGTTGGTGTATATAATATTCATTATTAAATAAATATAATAAATAAAATGATTTAAAAATTAATGATGAAGCTACAAGTAAACCAAATTTATATTATAATAACTTTATTTGAGCAATAGCTTTCATTTATTACTATTTAGTTGTTTTTTATTCCATCTAGTTGTTTAGTGTTATTTTTGTTTGATAGAAATGAATCCTTATTGTATTATGATGATTATTTTGATTTATTAGTACTATTTGTTTCTTGTTTTGGGTTGCATATTAATTATTTTTTAGTTGGATTCTATGATCATGGTGTTTTTTCTAAGATTCACGTAAATCCACAAGTGATTTTTTATTAGTCTCACTATTCAATATAGATTTTTTTATCAATGAGTATTGAAATTATATTGAGATAACTTTAATTTGTTCAAAATTTAGAAGGGTTTTAATATTTCAATTATGATGAAATGGTGAAATAGTTATTTTTTGATGGTGGATGTCATGGTAGTGCTTGGCATGGATGTAAGAAACTGCAGGTTTACTATGACAACCCTCTTATTTATTACACATTAGCTCATTTTTTGATATATTAGATATACATAATAAAAACCATAATATTGATTCATATAATTTATTTTGTAATTAGGTAATTACCCAAAAAATTAAAAAAGTAAGTACATCATCTTTATTGAAAATGTCCTTAACATTCTTGTATTGAAATTTAAGGATTTATAGGTGAAGTGGGGAACTACTACGATAGTTTCTTTGGAATTGGATAGAATGCCTGAGAATGGAGTGAACGGGGAGGCAGATGGATATAGGTGGTGTGAAAATGTGGATGCATGACTCTGGTGGTGGCAAGAAGCCGTGTTGCGGTGGTGGTGGAGACCTCGTCGGGATGTGTGACTAGGCATCTTGGAAAATGTGGAGGCCTCATTAGGTGGGTGTCTGTGGAGGGAAATCCGACTAGATGGGAGAAGGTGATGGTGATATCATCATAATGTGAGGAAGACATGTATAGGTGGTTGTAGGAAGAGAAGATCAAACCTCATCAAGATTGGCTGATGCATACAGCAGGTGATCCTGTTG
The DNA here is from genome assembly GCA_963277665.1 of Viscum album. Taxonomy (NCBI): domain Eukaryota; kingdom Viridiplantae; phylum Streptophyta; class Magnoliopsida; order Santalales; family Viscaceae; genus Viscum; species Viscum album. The sequence continues at coordinate 1,901,714,131 of OY728145.1, forward strand.
GACGTGCGAAGGCGATGAGGGTACTGGACCGGTGGATGCAGGATATCCCGACAGAAAATTATGGACCTTCCGAAATTGAAGGTGGGGTTGATGAATGGGACATGGCTATACCATCCTAGTCATATGGGTCAATTGATATATAAATAAGATACTATATTGAGTTTCTCATCCCAGGGAGGGGGGTGTTAATGGGACCCTCATTATACGGATAGGGGTTGTGTGTGTGAGTTGTTTGGTTGTAATTGTACCACCAATATCTAATTTAATATAAATAATAGTAAGTGATTAAACATGGAATATCATGAATAGGGTAATACATGTTATAAAATAGGAATATAAATGGAAAATAAATGGGGTAAGAATCATAAATAAGAATAATGAGGTATGATATAGAATGATAATCATAAAGGCACCTTTGGAAATGTGGTAACATCTCAAAACACTGTATAAGAAACATTATTGAAGGATAAATGTCAAGAAATAATGACTTAAAAAGTCACATGATGGATTTTTTAACTCCCTAATACCTTTTATGACATCGCATGATACAAAAACATTACCCAGGTCATGGAAACACTATATAATCCAGGTGCACCCATCACTTACATTTCATTATCATCCTTAAGTATGCCATATAGATTATAAAATATGGATTCATTGATCATAATATTTTATTCCATGATAAATTCCTATGTAATAAATATATATAATTATCCAATAAATAATCATAAGGTCATAAAGGTGAAAACCTTTGATAGGAAATGGGTATGGGTATTCAATACACAATAGTTGGACATGGAAATGGGTAGTGAAATTTTGGCACCATAGCTGGGGTGTATGAATATTCATGGGTGGTATTGAAGAGAGAAAAATGGGTCTATCATCATTTATAAATAAAATATACAGTATAGAGTATATTGAATACCACATCCCAACATTATTCAATGATTATAAAATACATACGATATAAAAGATACTATATTATTTCTCAAATATAGAGTTTGGACTCAATATAATAAAACAAAAAAACCACATACCTTCCTATGTTTTTTTCCCATGGTTTCCACTAAGTCAATTCATATAATTAATTTAAAAGGATAAGGTCCAAAATTAATAATCTAATGCCCTTTTGTTGTGAAAGTGAGGCATACTCTTAATGAAATGATTTTAAAACGTTAAAATATATTAAGGATTTTGGAGGAATCTGAAAGTATTTATAAAAATAATACAATAAACATAAAATAAAATTATTTTAAATGGAACACAAATATTTTTTCATTTATACCATTTATAGTATTTATCACGTCACTTTTGGGTCATTATGATGTCATAACAGACACCATATAATTATATGATATTTAAACTTTTCCTGGAAATTAGAAAATCGCAGAAAATAATGGAAAATTTAACATTGGATAATTTTTATTTTTGATTCTAAAAATAATATTTATTTTTTCAAAATAAATTTATAAATATTCCAATTTTTAATTTTAAATTAATAATTTACATTTATTGATAAATTGTTCTGTTTTTATCAATCAAAATTTTTAAACCATTAAAAAAATTACACTTGAGTTCATAAAAATATTATGATCATTAATATTTAATAAAAATTATTTATTAATAATATTTTAATAAAATATTATTTATTTGAAAAAATCAATTAATTTTTTTAAACAAACATCTTAATTTAATTTGAATATTAAAAATAGAATTTTTTATTGTTTGGAAATCAAAATCATTTATAATTTATTTGTAAATATAAACATTATTCTATTGAAAATAATATATATAGTGTCTTGATATATATCAATTTAATACAAAAAAAAACACTATAATGTTAAAGTGAATGAAAGTGATATTTTCAGGTGGGGATTTGATGTACATGGTTGTGGCTGTGATCACGGTGAGCTTGAATTTCTCCCATAAAAAGTTTTGGTCATTATTATGTTATTGGATCTCAGCATGGGTTGAGTCAAAGGAAAATCATTGAGATTATATCCCCATAATAATATCTGATAAATGGGATTTATTGGGAACCATCCTACAAGTTCATTACATCAAATCCTTTTTGTCTATCATTTGGATTTGTTAGAACCCTATATTTAGACTTATCATATGATCACTCTTAAAACAACTATATTTATCAACAATTATGATGCTTAAAATTATTAAAAATATGATATTATATAATAAATCCAAATAAGTTAATTTAATTTCAATAATCATATTACATAATAAGACATTTAATTAAATCATAAGGGGGGTTTTATTTATCAATGTTTGAGTCATTACAATCTTCGCCCTTCAGAAATTTTCCCTCAAAATTTTCATTTCATACACAATAATAGATGAGGGTATTTATTTTTCATCACCTTTTATAATTCCAACATTGCTTCTTCTAACTTGTGGTTTCTCCACACCACTTTTACCTGGTGAATTTTATTATTCTATAGAACATAGTTTCTATGATATAAGATCTTCCCCGGATACTGCCCATATGATAGATCATTATCCAATGGTATAAACTCTAGATTAAGTTCATTTGAGGGTTTCGGTATCTAATTCCTCAATATGAATACATGGAATACATCAAGTACTTTAGATAGGTTAGGTGGGAGTGATAGTCAATAGGCCACCACTCCAATGCGATCAAAGATCTCAAATGAACAAATGTATCTTGGAATAAGCTTTCGGTTATTCCCAAATCACATGAATTTCATACATGGATATATTTGAAAGAATAAAATATATCTAACATCAAAATATAGGTCTCATTAATTATTGTAATCATATATCTTTTGTGCACTCTGATAAACCTTGATGTCTGGATAAATTTTCTTGACCTTTTCCAACATATCCTAATCCATTTTTGAACCTATCAGTTTTCGTTCACCAAAATTATTCCAACATGAAGGTGTTATATACCTATTACCATATAGTGAATCATAGGATGTGATTTGGATGATTGAGTGGAAGCTATTGTTGTATGAGAACTTGACTAGAAGAAGATATTGATCCCATCCTATTTTGATGTTAGTAGAGCATTCTCTCAACATATCCTCGTGTGTCTGGATCATCTACTCATATTGGTCATTATTTTAGGGGTGATAAGACACGATGGAGTTCAAATCAGTATTTAGATATTGTTAGAGACTCTTCCATAACATGTAGGTAAATCTTGGGTCTCAATCAGAAACAATTGATAGTGGTGTTCCATGCACCCTCAAAAAATTTCAAATGTAAATCCTTACAAGTTGATTGATTGAGAAATCCTATAGAATTTCAATAAAGTGAGTAGTATTTTTTATACAATCCACCACAATTAATAAATCATTATTTCCTATTTATGTATTCAGATGACTAATGAAAATGTCTTTGGTGCTGTTTTCACATTACCATGTAGGTATTAGTAATGGTTGAATCATCCTATATTATTTTTTTCATTCAATATTATCTAGTTGAAAAACAAGACATCTTGATGTGTATTGAGTGATCTCCTTATTCATATTTTTCCACAAATAGTTCCGTCTATGATCTGGGTACATATTTGTACATATTAGATGGATATATAAGGTTAAAATATGTATATCATCCAACATATCCTTATTTGAACCAAGATCTGATAGTGCACATAGTCATGATCGATATATCACAAATCCATCTAAATTAACATTGAAATCAATTGATTTCTCTTAAATTATATCTTTCACTCTATTTTGAATTCCCACATCATCTATTTGATAATCCATTATCTTTTCCAAATGATATGGTTGAGAAATCATTTTTGAAATGATTGATGACCTTCCTTCATTCATTATTTCCATGTCCATCATATTTAAGTCTAATAATCTCATATACTTCAAAATTCTTACCAATGATATAATGGCTGGATCCTTTATTCATTGATAATCTTCCATATTATTCACTTTTCTAGGATGGTAGTGAATTGATCAGTTATAGTCTTTGATATACTATAACAATCATCACTATTTCATATTCAAATATTTCTATGTGAATATAAATTTGAGGCTTTTGTGATCCGTATATATTTAACACTTCTTCAAAAATATATAATTCCACCATATTTTCAACATGAAGACAACTACAACCAACTTAATTTCATGTATTATGTAGTTTTGTTTAAGGATATTCAATTTCCTTGATAAATAGGCTATCACTTTATCATTTCACATTTACACACATCCCAATACCTTATTAGAAGAATCTTTTAAGACAAAAAATGTTCTCCACTTGTGAGTATTGTGAGTACAAGTGTACTGAGAAGCCTCTTTTTGAACTACTTGATTATCTATTCACATTCATAATTCCAGGAAAAATTGACTCACTTTTGAGTTATCCTAGTATGTGTTTTGGAAAATTTCAAGAAATATATCACAAATTTATGACAGTATGCAGCCAATCCATAGAATTTCTATCATAGATAATAGCCTTGTCTATCCAGCAATTGCTAATATATTTTAAGGGTCTATAGATATACCATTTCTTGTGATAATATTCTATAATAATGTTACTTCCTTCAACTAGAAATCACATTTTATTTACATGGCATAAATCTTATCCTTATGTAATGTATTTAGCAGTGTGATCAAATTTTCCTAATTATACTTCTTGATTTTTGAGAAAATTATAAAATTAACGTACCATAATTTTTTTAGGTTATCAATAAAGACACTATTAATCAAGTCCATGAATAATGATGGAGAATTAGTGAGTATTAATGGAATCTTTATAAACTTATAGTTCCCGTACCTTGTATGAAAATAATTCTTGGGGATATCCTTTTTCCTTAACCAAACTTGCTAATACCCCGACCTCATATCCACCTTGGATATGCATTTTTGTCCACATAGATGATCAAAGAATTAACCAATCCATGAAATATAATACTTTCCCTATATCATGATCTCATTAAACTCACAATAATAAATTCAAAGTCACATTAACCCATCATTTTACTTGATAAAGGGGACTGATTTATCCCATAGTGATGCACTTAGGAATATGAACCCTTTCTCTAGATTCTCCAATAGTTGTTTAATTTTTCCTCATGTTCCACCAAATACATTATATATAGGGACTTGGATAATGGTAATGACCTAGGTATTTTCTTTACCGAAAATTGAACCTCTCCTCTAGAAGGAATACCAAGAAATTATTCTCAAAAAACTTCAAACAATTCTATCATAATGGGAATATATTCAAGGATGATCATTTCCTTAAAATCAATAATTTTTTATAGATATTCATTAACAATGGTAAATGAAATACATTCTTGATATTCTAGTGCTAAATAAAATTTAACAATCCCCTTCCAATTGTATATAATCAAAGGACGATTCATGATAAAAAGAGTGATTTCATTCTTTCAAAAATTTATATTGGCTCTATATAGGGAAATCAAATCCATACACAGAATAGAATCAAATTCCTACAAAGTGGGCTTTAAAAGGTTTGATGGGATTTGTATGATACAAATTATTATAGGGGAGGAGTTATATACTTTTGATAAAATAATTTACCAATTTTCCATTTTCATTGAGATCTATACTTCCATGATGTGTGGTGTTGATTAAATAGTTATATTAAATGTTGAGGATATGAAGGAATACATAAAAACATAATAAGAAATTATATTCTTTATTAATGAATGAATAACTAGAATACCATCCACCACTTCATTATTGAGATCCACCTTATTAGTTTTGAAGTAAAAGGATCACACTCGCTTCCTTGGAGGTTTCTGGTTGTCTCTGAAAAGCCTTTGCTTAGTGAATTGTTTTTCAATGTGTCCTAGTTCATGGATGTTGGAAAAATGAACAAAGAGTTGAGGGTTTCTCAAAGGATTCCTTTTATCCATCACATAATTGGGTTTCTTCTATCATAAATCACTAAGTATGTTTCCTTCATTCCCCCACCTAAAGCAATCCCTCATTCACCTTAATCAATTTTTTGGAGTGATTCTTTTTGCACTTTCGACAAGTGGGATGTTGAAATTTATTAGATCCATTATATTTTCCACCATAACACTATTATTAATCTCCACACTCCACTTCTTATCCCTGTGATACCATTGAGATTCACTAATCTTCATTTTTACATTGGGGGAACATCAGACAATTTCCACATAGCTATCAAAGTCTTATATTTATATGGCTTTTCATAGTCTAGTTTTTATCCTATGAAAGAATTGTTCAAACTTGAATTCATGGGTTATGAAAAAGGTACTTTTGTATAATTAATTTCTTGGGATTTTTTTCTCGTATATCCCGAAATATTCTTCATCTTATTTAGTTTAGAGAAAGAAAATACCATTCCATTTTATGTTGAAGAGTGCAAGAAAAATATTTATCAATTTTTTTCCAAATTCCATCAACCCAATTGCTTCAATATCTTCCCTAAGATTCATATTCATGATTAGTGTAGAAAAAAATCTATTTATCTCTCTATATGTGAAATATACAATATAAACATCTCTTGTTCTTTACATTGAAAGATGTAGAAGACTTTCTCAATAGACTCGTTCAATTGTTCCCCGATTAATGAATCAAATGATTTATTGAAATTCAGAGGTATTTGTCACATAAAGGCCTCAATTTTAGATTTTTATATATTATAATGATTTAGGCACTCCTCATGATATAGTTTTATTTTAATAACCCGAGTAAGCTGAGAAAGTATCATCATAATGTTCAGGATTACCTCTCCCATAGGGTTGGGAAAGTTGCTGCTTCAGTTATCACATTTACCTTCAAATTAGTTATTTACCTGATCCCTCATATTACTCTCCATTATCTAGAATAAAAGGAAAATTATTGATAAATATTCTTATAATATTAAACAAATAAATGATAATCCTATGATATTAAAGAGATAATATATAAATTACATGTATTTTTTAACTTATGAATTTTAAGGATTTAATCTATTTTATCCATGATCTATTTGATTACATATATTCTTATGGATATTGACTCCCTTAATAGTGGTTCTTAATGAGCATATGAATCTAAAAAATAATATCCCATGATAGTTTCAAACTAAGTGAGCATCAAGGCCTGTTTTCGTGCACAAGTTCTCGTTCGAATCTAGCCCAATACAATGTTTTTGGGTTTTACACATCTGTACATATATACAAGATCCACATCAACATGTACGATCCAGACATGGATTTATTTTATTGATAAAATAGTTACTCTATAAATAACAAAATGTAGTGATGTTTTCTTGTACTTAGTGTTATCCCTAAGGCTTTCTATATTGCTTTCAAATCCTAATGCCAAAAATAACTAAACTTTTTCCACCGATACCAAAAATAAAAACCCCACTCTTTTTAAACATTAATTCATTATTTATTATAGAAAATTACACACAATACAACCAAGAAGATTAATAGTTATATTTTATTTTTTAATTAGGTATATTACATAATTTCCTAAAACTGGAAACACATCATATTAATTAAAAAAATCCTTAACATTATCCTACTTAAAATTACATGGGTTTACACAGGGACACACATAAGAAAGTGTGTGAGCTATATAGAATAGTAAGTTAATTAACATGGAATAAAATGAACAAGGTAATACATGTTAGAAAATAGTCATATCAATGGGGAATACAAGTGGTGAGAATTGTAAACATGAACAATGAGGCTTGATATAGAATGAGAATAATTATGACAACTAGGGAAATGTAAAAATGTCTTTAAACACTGCATGATAAACATAGGTCAAGGATGAATACTAGGAAATCATAATGGAAAATTACCAAGATGTATTAGATTAACATTCCAATCTCTTTCATGATGTTTCATGAGAAAAAAACATTACATAATGCATTGGAGTGGTATAAAATTCTGGGCACACCCATCACATTCATTTCATTCTCATGCTTAAGTTTGGCATATAGATAATACAACATGGATTAATTAATAATTATATTTTATTCCATGATAATGGATAATGGAATGAATACATGTAATTACCTAATAAATATTTATAATTTCATAATGGAGAATACCCTTTATAGGAAATGGGTACGGGTATTCACTAAAAAATTGTTTGGCATGTAAAATCATGATTAAATTTCGAGATCATAATGTGTGTGTATGCTTTTTCATGGGAGGGATTTATGATAGTGAAATGGGTCTATCATAATTTAGAAATTAAATGGACAGTAATGGGGATATGGTATTACATATCCCAAAATTATGAAATTAAGATAAAATTCATAATATAAATAAGATACTTAAATAAAGAATAAAATGAGAGGATCCTTACCTTGAAAGGGTGATTCCAAATGCTTAATAGGAGATTCTTGAGATATTGGGGGACCCTTTGGAGAACACTAGAAATGGGAGGAATAGTATTTAAATTCTCCAAAAAATTTCGGGATGAAAATTGGGATATTGGGTGGGTTTATATAGGGAATGTGGTTGTGCATTCAGAGGACGGGATGGCTGAGAAGGAGGTAGACGTCCATGCTTCTGCCAAGACGCCCGAACTGTTGAAGGCAAGATCGATGCAAGTTGACACCACCAAGGAACAATGTGAGTGGATTGACAAACAACACCAAATCCTAGTTTGAGGTCTCAACAACAAGAAAATTGATGAGGAGGAGTTCTTGAGAGCTTGGGGGAAGTTAGCATCCCATTTCGAAGGCATCATCAGTGATGACCCTGGAAAAGAGGTAACTTCTCTCTTCTAAAAATTGTTTAATGATAGCAGGTCTACTGGTTTTAAGTTGGCCTTTAATAAATTTTTAATGTGCTATAGTGTTTGACGGCTAGGGTGTACTTGTTGGTTTCGTACTTACTCTATAAAACTTCTTTTGTTTATAATAAAAAAAATATATTTGGTGTGTGTGTATATAGGGAATGAGTGGGGAATTCTTTATTATTTATGAAGCACAGGTTTTGGACTCTAAAAAATAAAATAACAAAAACCACAAACATTTCCATGGTTTTTGAAAATTGTTTCTACAAAAAGGGTGTGTTTTCCATTATTTTATAAGGATAAGGTCCAAAATAAATAAAATAACACCCTTTCTAATGTGTAAGTGATTCATACTCTTAAATAAATGATTTTGAAACCTTAAAATATATAAACAATTTTGGAGGATTCGTAAAGGGGAAATAATTTTAATAAAATAAATACAAAATTAAATTAATTTAAAGGGAAAATATATATTTTTTCATGGATACCATTTATAATATTTATTACATCACTATTGGGTCATCATGATGTTATAATAAACACTGTATATTTATAAGATATTTAATTCTTACCCTAAAATTTAACTTTCTCATAAAATTAATAAAATTTAACCATTAGATAATTTTGATGTTATGATTCAAGAAATAATATTCATTTTATCTAAATATGTTAATTTTAACTTTTAGAATAATATTCAATATATATTGAGAAATAATAGATTTATTGTCCATAATAGTGTTCGCACCCTTATAAAAATAACTTATTGATTCATAAAAATAATAAGACCATTTATAAATAATAAAAATAATTGAATAATAATATTCTAATAAAATAATATATATTTCATAAATCATTTAACTCATTAAAATAATTTTCATAATTTAAACTGAATATTAAAAATATAATTCGTGCTTTATTGAAAAAAATTAAAATCACTTATAAAGTAGAAATAAATATAACCATTATTTCATTGAAAATAATATACATATTCATAAAATTATGGTATTGATACATTTTCATTTAATACAATATAAAACACACTAATATTAAGGCATGTGAAAGTGAGATTTTCATGGGTTGGTTCAACATGCATGTTTTTTTCCATTATCTCATTGAACTTGGACTTCTCCCATAAAATGTTTCTCTCATGATTAAGTTATTAGATATCAACATTGGATTATTCAAGGTTAAATCACATAGATGATATATCTTTTATAAGATATAATAAATGAGGTTCATAGAGCATGGTCAAACTGGTTGAGGCCATCACTTCCTTTGTCTGTGTCAATTTGATTTGTTAAAACCCTATATTTATACTAATCATATGATCACTGTTTAATGACAATATTATCAACGATTATGATGATAAACAACATTTAAAATCTGATAGGATATAATATCACCAAATAAGTTTATGTTTTTTCTATAACTATATTACATAATAATACATTTAATTAAATTATAAGGGGAATTTTATTAACAAATGTTTTGGTTATTAAAGTGATAGATGACATTGTTATGGGTCTTATGCACTGGAACTATAACAAGACTGAAAATACTACAAGTTTGACTACAAGGTGTTGATTGTATTATATACTAATTCTATTACATTATTTGGCAGTGTTTAGTGTTTGATTTCTTTATTCGGAAATTATACATTGTATTCCTAAATTTTTGTTAGTGTGTATATGTTTTCTTAAAAAAATATCTTAGTTTATAGTTTTATTCCTCCAAATCCAAGGATCACACTATTATTTTTATTAATTAGATTATAATTTTTTGATAATTTTTTAAAAAGTAAAAATAATTATATTATTAATTCTAATAATATCATTTATTATTATTAATTATTAATTATTAAACATATTTATATTATTAAAAATAGTAACTATTGATTTCATTATTTATAATTTTTAATTAATATGAAAATATTATTAATTAAAAGATGGTATAAATGCTTAATTATCAATACCTTAACTCCCTTTAGAATCCATGGTGATACATGTTTTCGATTATGATGAGTTTATATCCAGGACGATACTTAGATCAGAAGGAGTTTTTCATAAATCATGCAAGTAACATTGATGTTGATAATGTGTTAAAATCATCCTTTCTTACTTTAATATCAATAAGAATGGGTTTACAATTCATTATTGATACCTCTCAAGTGATATGAAAAAATTGTATCCTTATGAAATGAAGTGATTTAATTAATTAAGGAATAAGAAAATCTCACTTTTTTTGAAATTTTTTAATTGATTTTTATATTATTCTAGTCTTAAATCTATCCCTCTATATAGAAGAATTAAACAAATTATATTTTTTTTCTTTTTTTTATAAAACCATAAAAATCATAGGGAATGAATTTAGGAGTTTGAGTACTAAATTATTACTGAGTAAACAAATAAAAAAATGGGAAGTCTTAAGAATCTTGTAGATTTCTCAATTTTATATTTTTACTATCAGGAATTATATTTTTGGAGGACAAATTTAATATATATTATTTTTTCAAATTGTTTCTATTTTGATGAAATTGATAATAAATTCTTTGTTTAACCCCTATGTTGTTCACATCTTAAGTGTTATAATATTTCTAGTTTTTTTAGACTAAGATTGAAGTTGACGGGAGATTCAGAGACCAGGTGTGGATGAAATTAAGTTATTGAAATATATTAAATATAATAAATATATTAAATTCTCGCATGCACATTTTTCATAAGAAAGTGTAATAAATCCCAGATGTGGACTATAAATGGAAACCATAGGTCAAATTTTTTGCTCAGATCATGGGTTTTAGATATGTTGTGATATAACCTTGTAACTTGTTAGGCATTCAGGTTATGGCGTGACCATGGATGAATGTTTAAAATAAGATAAGTAAACAATTTTATTTATATAATAACCAATAATAATAATAACTCTCTAAATATAGGGTTATGGTAGAATTTTGGGGTTATCTATATAACCCTAGAGATTTAGAGAAGCATTTGGAGAGCTGTTGGTGGAGGTTCTATTGGGGAATGACAACTGCAATAAAGATCGATGATTTGTGTCCCATGAAATCTGAGGATATTTCCAAGGAAAATGAAACTGTTTTTTTGTTCACTAGTGATTAATCTATATTTAGGTAGGATGTTTGTTTATTTGGATTTATTCCATGTGATTATTTCCTATGAAAAATGAAAATCAATCAACTGATGGATCAATTCAAAGATCAAACATATTATAGGATGTGATTATTTGCAAGGATTTATTGGGATAATTATTTATTTATATTTTTTGATTCATTTTTCATTACTCTAAAATAATGAATCAAGGATTACCAAACTTAACCAAGGTTCATTCCTCTTTGTTTTTTTCTTTATCTTTCAACCCATTCTTGCAATTTCATCATTAGTGCTTCATTTAACTCGTTTTTCAACTAGAACACAGAGAAATAAAATATCGTGCATCCGTTTCTTTGAGAAACGGGTTGATATCATTGATTCGGGATCAGTAAGACTTGGGGATTGTACAATGGAGGAAGAAGTAGTAGATCAAATTGATTTGGGGATAACTGATTCTATGTTCTTTAATGTGTGACAGTGAATTATGCATGAAGGTATTTTCATTGCATCTTTGACAGTCAAATTACGGTGTTTAATGAATGTAGGGCTAGATTGATATTGTAGCTTTGTTTTAGGAATGGGTCATGGACAGAGGAGCAGATGGATATTCATGAAATTGAACTTGGATTCTCAAAAATATCGTAACACATGATGTATAATCTTTTAATACATAGTTTTTCAAACCCCAGGTGTTGTTCTAGTGTTTCCATGGTGAAGTTAAATATCACACGATGTGTGACCCCATCAAAAAACCTCTGAATTGACTAGGAAGATCAGCATGTACCTCAGAGGGTACATAGACATGAACAATAGTACATAGTCATTGATTCACCATGTACTCCAACATGGACACGACTAAGCCAAGTGTACTTATGTATAGGAATGTATTTGGACACAGTCATGATTTTATGGGCTCGAACACACCATGTACAATGGTATAGAAACAGAAATGAATAGAGTTCGTGGTACTGGGGTTGGACCCACTACTAAAGGGACACAAAATGTACTACTAGTACACACCATATACCCCTTAAATGATGGATAGTCCCCGTTGTCTCTTTATATTGGACACTTTTAGTTATGGTATAATCCCTTTATATTTTCCTTTGGGTTATTATGTAATCACTTCTTCCACATTGGATAGTGATCCCTTATGTTGTAATTTTTTGATAGACTTTTTTTAATTATTCCACAAGGCCCATAGTGAGATCATTTTTCTCCATGTTGGCATAGTTGGAGTTCTTAGTATCATCGTAACTAACACAACATCAACACCGATCCTCTATATAGTGGGTTATTCAATATCAAGTTGTTGGTATAAACCATGGTATTGTATTTTATCCTAATTTATGTATCATTATATTCAATACTTCTAATGGTGAGACCCAATATGCAACACACCTTGGAAGGATTCCATTAATTATTTCTAACTTGTAGAGTGTGTTCTCCTAGATGATTTTGATATGGAACCTTCAAGAATCATTCCTTGATAAGAATTATAGTTGTAAATTTACATTGATACTATGTGTTATTGATTATATCTGGATATTATTATTATATTTGTTTTAGATTTATACCTTTGTAGAGTTGTCTATTATTCTTATGGTTATATACTTAGTGATTTCAGGGTGTCAAACAGGGTACTGTTATACTAACCCTTGCATGGAATTTCACTGCACATTTCAAGTATTTTAAATATTATTTACCCATTGATAGAGTCTTAGAGAGATTAGAACTAGGAATACCTTATTGAACTAGACCGACTGAGTTGTATTCTAGTGGTTAACATTGCAACCCTCCCCTTCTATACTTTTAGGTTGGACTTTTTATCAGTCACTTTGTGGTGGGATTGTATTTGGACCGGTTTACTTTCTAGTAATTGTTTTCATAATTTGGTTCCAGAATTTAGAAGTATTAATTCAAGGATTATAAATTTTAAATTTCATCATTGTGTGTGATTATATATGAGTGTGTGTTTATAGGTACATCTGGCTAAGACCTAGCATGTTAATCATATTCCTACTCAGTGCTAGTCTCCAGCCCATAGCCTATTCGAGATAGGCTTGGGGAGTCACAGAATGGTCCCCATTAGGACTAGTTGTGATATAATGGTATCAAATTATTCATGTTGACCTTAGGACCAATGTCTTTGAGATTGGTTTGTGGAAATAGTTTTAAGTGTTTTGAGTTCATCTTTCAGGCCACAAACTCCAGTGTTGGTGTAGTGGAAGATATATCTATACAATAGGACACAGATCACCATCCTTTTGACTTGATACTTGTGAAAATTTGTTGAATTTAAATCATTGGTACATGAATCATATAAGAAGAGTCTTTGGTTTTCATGTATTTCTTGAGTCAATACTCTAAATATACTCATTGATTGTGGTAATATTGTCTATTACAGGATTCCTGTGCAACATATTCATACTAAAATTTAGTATCAGGATCATGAGGATGGTCCCCTCAGTGATTTAGTATTGATACATGGGAACGTTCCAAAGGTGTTACTTATAGGTAGTGAACCATTTTTACCCCCACCTATTGAGAAACAAATGGTACCCACAGTACCAGTAGAGGATGTGTGCAGGATGAGCACACTTCATGTGTTTTAGTGACATTGACCCCTCTAGAACAAATATGATCTTGAACCACATGTGGATGAGTACTATATTGATGTATTGAAATTAGTTTTATTTCATTTTAGGAAAATGACAGATCAGATTATGGTTCTGGTAGCGAGCCTTCTATACGGCTCTTCATGATAATCGTGGGGTTTAGTGACTTATTCATATGACAAGGTGACTCTATCACAGTCAGAGTTTAAGTTCATTTTTAGAGAGCATTTATCTCTAAGAATATTGTGTGTTGTTCACATCTAGTAGCATAAAAATATTTATTTGGGTAGTATGATATTTGATGAGTATTCAACGAGGATAAAAAACCTATCTATACTCAGTGGATGTGGTTCATGATCAGTTATCTTGGGCTCAAAACTTTGAAAGCGGACTCTATAGATACGTCTGAGAAAATTTCATTACTCTATGAAATCATACCTATGATGGGGTGCTAGAGTTGGATTTTGTGGTTGATATTTTCTTGTCTTAGTAGACACAAAAAATACTTACAGGTAGTGGGAACTCAAGAGAAGAGACTTCAGATGTAGAGAGATGATGGTAGTCTTTGTGACCAAGATGTTCAAGATGGTTTATGAGGTGATCCATGGATATAGGGTCTTTGTTTAGGGTTCATAGGATGGGTGTAGGTATCCCAAGGAGAGGTGATGATACTAATGTGATTGTAGGGGATATCTTGTAGGATATTGTCTAACCTACCATACATTTGAAAGGGAGATAATGGATGAGCCTCTATAGAAGTATAAGTTTTAAGAGAAAAAATATATGCAATGAAGAAAATGTTGAAAATGATCTGGAAGAGAATATTGAGGTGGTATATTATTCAAATTGATTACAACACCACCCGCAGGTTTTCCATGCTAGGCTCATGATGCAAGAGGATATGGGTGGGGGAAGCTATTTTTTGAAGAAGCATTTGACATAGAAGATACATGGATGATATGAGGTGTGATATATGTCATTTCAATATTATATATAGCAATTATAGTCATATGATAAAGTCATTACATTATATAAAAACATATGGTTTTAGAATTAGAGATTTTAGTTGACCCCTTATGCTTGAATACTCATACTGTAGGCTACTCAACGATCAAACACTTGTGCTGATAGTGTAACCTATATCTTGCTGGTGAAATTTTATTTTGTGATCTTCTTATAGTAGCAATGATGCCTTAGGAATTCATTATTTGAATGGATTGTTTATCTATAGTTCATTCCTAGAATGAATATGTAAGGTGGAGGATGTGGTGTGTCCACAATGATGAGACTAGGTTTTCATTTATTGGTGAAAATGAAAACTAGACAACAAAAAATAATCTCATGCATAAGAGGGTGAATATGATCACTAATCAATTTTATATAATGACCATTGTTTTAGTGTATGTTAGGAGTTGTTAGTTCCCAATTGCGGTGGTAGTGTTTGAGGACATCATTTAGGAGGACGTTCTTGGCTTTCCCCCCCAACAAGATATATAATTATGTATTGATTTACATCCCCAAATGATTGTGATACGTATTCCATCATATCATATGGATCTCACATTGATTCATGATCTATGGGTGTAGTTAGAGGTATTATAGATGAAGTGATTTGTTGAACATAGTGTTTCACCATGGGAATAGGTAGTTTTGTTCTCTAAGAAGGTATATGAGAGTTTGAGGTTATGTGTGTACTACTATTTTCTAATTGATGTGACTGTAAAGAAACTGTATCAAATAATAAGGATAAATGAACTCTTTGATCATTTTATAGGGGCGTGGTGGTTCTCGAAGATTGAACTAAGATCAGTCCATTAAAAATTGCATGTACAGAATTAGGATATACTAAAGACTACATTCAGATGTTTCTACGGTCACTATGAGAACTTGGAGATACCATTTTTCATTTGAAATACACCAAAAATGTTCATGGTAATCATGAACCAAATCTTATAGCTTTGCATAGACTGGTTTGTGGTAGTCTTCATCAATGATATCCAAGTGTAGTCGGCATCTGATGAGGACTACATGAGACACTTGAGGATGGTTCCTCGATTTACTCTAGGAGGACCATTTTTACAAGAATATCTCAAAGTCTCAGAAATTTATTTTTTAGGTACACTTCTTGGGACATGTTATCTCAGTAGATAGAGTGGTAGTGGGCTGAGCCATGGTCATGGAAATATAAGCTTTCCATCCACCAAAGAGCATGACTGTGGTGTGGAGGTTTACTGGGTTGGCATGATACAATCCTAGTTTCATTCCTGATTTCTCTAGGATATCAACTCACATGACAGATTTAACTCATAAGGGTAATCCTTTAATGTGGAAAGAGAGGTTCTATTAGGCTTTCCAGGAGTTGAGATATAGATTAATGAGTTCTACCATCTTGATATTTCCAGAGTAGGGTGTCAAGTACATATTGTTTTGCAATGAATCAAGAAATGGTCTTGGATTTTTTTCTAATGTAGAGGAAGGTAGTGATTAACTATGGATCATTTTAGTTGAGACAACATGAGTAAAATATGGGACCCATGAACTTGAGTTAGTAGTGGTAGTGTTTGCACTAACGATATAGTGACACTACCAGATGGGAAAGTAGTTTATCTTCAATTCTGACCAAAATGGTGTCATGTATATATTCTATCAAGGGGATATTAACATGATATATAAGATATTTAAAGAGTTACTCCAGTATTATGAGTTTTAGATTTTATATACTCATGGGAAGGGGAACATTTTATTATATGATCTTAGCACTAGATCATGTATGTAGTTGATCAGTGAGGTGTTAGAACAGTTGGCCTCCTTGAAGATAGCATTTGTGGATAGAGATAGATAATATTTCCTCCAATCAATGTTTGTTACCTCTATTACTTTATAGTCATTCGGGGAGGCATAGACTGGGTATACCAACTATGAGACCCTACATAATTAGATATCCACTTGACATGATCCTGATAAAATTTTTGAAGTGGGGGAGTACAATGATTTTTAAGAGGATTCACAATGGTAGCAGCGAGGTTTCAAAAGTAGGTTCCGAGATATTTTAATACATACCCTTTGATGGTTCAACTAGGTGTGGTAATGATGTACCATGATCTCCAATGTAAATTTTCGTGGCTAGGGATGATGAACTTATTTGCAGAATTTGTATGTTCTTTCCTTACTTGATAGTAAGTATAGGTTGAGCACCATGCTCCAATGGGTTTATCTCCACACCTTTAGGTTCTAGAGTTGAATTGGGATATGATATAAATATAATTCATGATGCACTTCCCACATATGTCTAGGGGATATAATTCTATCTGGGTGATCGTAGTCCAACTCACCACATTGGACCACCTCTTAGCTTTCCGAGAGCAGAGTTTAATAGATATATTGGGACACATCTACCTACAAGAGATAATATGATTATATGAAGTTCCCTTGATGATCATTTTAAAATGTGATTCATTCATTATATCTAAGTTATTAAAGGTATTATATGAGGCTTCTGGTACTCAAATATTTTTGATCACAACTTTTTTCCCCAAGATTGATGGATAACTGAATGGACCATTCTGGTTCTGGATGACATGTCGTGAGAATTCACGTTAGACTTTGGTTATAGTTGGGAGGATCACCTACCATTGGTGGAGTTTGTTTCTAACAATATTTAACATCCCACCATCTATATGGAACGATTAAAGGCCTTGTATAGGAGACCCTACAAGTCACCACTATACATGACTAACCTATGAGTGTATTCAATTATGGTCCTAAGGTTGGTGTGAGATACTACAGAGATGGTTCATATAATCTTGGAGTGGATGAAAACTACACCAAGACATAATATTCCCTATGAAAAGTAATGATGGAGGCTAGTGAATTTCTAGGAGGGAAGCCATGTGTTATCGAGGGTCTCAACTTGACATGGATTATAATGATTTGTTAGGGGATGAAAGATATATCCTAGTATAATTTTCCATTTCCAGATACTACATAGGGTTGGCGCAGTGTCATACCACTTAGCTCGACTACCACAGTTAGAATGGGAACACAAAATTGTTTACATGTCATAGCTGAGGAGATATGTAGGACCTGTCATGTGTTATCAATTAGGGAGAGTTGGATATCAAGGATATAGCTAACGTTACTGAGTACCTGGAAGAGATAGAAGAGAAACACAAGATGATTCTTCATGGGTAAGTGATTTCTTTAGTGTGTGTTCTTGGGAGCATGTGATTCTATAGGAGGGCACCTAATAGAGGGATACCCATAAACATAGTCAGTACCCACATCTCTTTGTGCAGTATTTTTTTGGATTTTTAGAACCTAAATCTATATGGTGGGTAGAATTTTACATCCTGTTTATTAATTGTAATGTCTTTTAATATATCTAGTAATATTTTTTATGACAAGAGCAAATACAAAATGATATTTCGAGGCCGAGTGTGCCTAGAATTATTATTTTTTGAAATAAATTAAATATATTAAATAGAATCAAGTTATTGTTTTCTTAAAAAGAAGAATAACATAAAAATAAATATTTAAATTAGAAATATGAGGCCTCAGTAATGTTTAGAGTGTGAATTTTACCCTAGTATTGATATGAGCTTGGATCAAATTGGGCATTCGGGTTGAGGAAGAATCGTGGATGAATGTTAAAAATAAATAAAATAAATAAATTATTTTATTTAATTACCTGACCTAATAAGAATTATATAAAAAATGGTCTTGTGAGAACCTTAGGGTTAACCACATAACCCTGTAGATTTAGATGAGCTATTAGAGAGCCATTAGAGGTGGTTCCATTCAAGAAAGATAATGTGATCGATGATTGAGAAACGATGTGCAATAGAATCCTGGGATCTCTACAACTACAATGATATAGATTAATTCTCCATCTTAGATCAATCCAAATCAAGGCAGGATGTTTTTTATTTGGATTTCATCCCCATTATAATTTCCAATGATTAAGGAAAATCAATCTTCAAATGGAATTTTTTTGGATCGGTCATATTATGGGATGGGTTTATTTGCGAGTATTTATTGGGAGATTTGTTTTATTTATTTTGGTTATTAATTCATCATTACAACAACAATTAGTTGATGATAACTAAACATGGGTGAGGTTTGTTCTTATTTGTGTTTTTTTATTTTTCTTACTATTCTTTCACCTTCATTATCAATGATTCTCTTGGGCACTAGCTCGACCAAAATACTGATAAATCATCCATTGGTAACCCATTTATTGGGGAAATGGTTCGATATCATAGATCTGAGCTTGGTAAGATGTGGTGATTATACAAAGGTATAATAGGTAGAGAATTATATGTATTTGGGGATATCCTATTTCATGTTCTTTGGTACAAGACTGTGAATGACACACAAAAGAGTTTTTTAAATGGTTTTAATGTCCATATTTCAGTGTTCGATGATGGTAAGGCTTTGATGATGATGTTCCTTGGTTTCCAACATGGTGTGGCCAGATCGATGGCCATAAGAGTAGAAAACTACTCATGAAATGTATCTGGGATTCTAGAAAATCTTATAACACACAATGTATAATTTATAAATATATGACATGTGGGACACTTGGTGTAACCCCAGGGTTTCCATGGTGAAGTAAAATATAACATGACGTGGGACCCCATCATGTTGTTTGTGAATCAACCTAGCATCTCACTTTGTACCTCATAGGGTACACAAATATGACCAGGAGTACATAGTCACACAAATTCTATGCACTGCAACACCGACACAACCATGCTAGGTGTACATGTGAATAACCATGTACTTGGACATAGTTAAGAGCACATAGTCTTGGACATGCCGTGTGATATGGAAAGTAAATTGACACATGAATGTGTTGTGATACACAGACAAGAATCTATGTCAAAGGAAAATATAAAGTATTGTAACGCCCCGACCCCAGTTGCCCAGAGTCGGTGCATTAATTACATAACATTGGCATGATCACAAGAAAGATCAAATCCCGAAAGACCGATTGGTTTAGTAGCCTTGGAAACACTAGATATAATCATAAAGTTTTACATTACATTCCAAAGTGAAAAACTACTACAACAACAAAGTCTTCATATCCACACTATTAACCCCTCATAATATCCCTGCAAGTCATTCATAAATTACTTCTTCACTACCTGGGAAAAATAAAACATAGAAAAGGGGTGAGCTCAAATGCCCAGTAAGGATAACAATATAGCGGAACATTCAAAATAAGCATAAACATTTAAGGCAATGAATTACTAAAACAAAAGCCTTTTAAAATTGAACTTCAACATAGTATGGCAAAAGTAAAATGAAATAATGCCATTTACTTGTTCACATGGATATTCTACTAATCGAATAATCACATGCAATATCAATAACCACTTTCATAATGTTGGAATGCATAATGCCAAACGTTAATTTCATTGTCTAGGCCTCATCCCAAGACCTAGGGGTTACTTCTAACCGGAACCCAACCCGGAGTGCCTCTAATAACCGGACACCAACCCGGAGTGCCTCTAATAACCGGACACCAACCCGGAGTGCCTCTAATAACCGGACACCAACCCGGAGGGCATACTTTTACCAGTCCCTAACCTGGAGGGCTTACTTTAACCAGTCCCCAACCTGGAGGGCTTACTTTTACCGGTCCCCAACCCGGAACATACTTGTTTAGCACATTCATCTGAAGAAAAGTTTGAAATATAACATAAACATTCGGGTTAAAACTAGCATACGAAATGTCAATAGTTTCACCATAAACTATGAATGGTATAAAATAGCACATCCACATTCAAACATATCACAAAACCTTCAATACAATATAGAAGTTTTGTATTATAATAAATCAACTTCAAATAATCTTAAAATCCATCAAAGGATGTTGACATAGATGAAATCAAAATTCTTTTAAAAGAAGTATCTCCTTTTATTTTGAAATCATTTAAGATCCATATAAAATAAAACATTTTCTTTGAAAATATTCTTATAAGCTTGTAAGGAAAGCTTCGACGATTTTATAACGGTGGAAAATAACCGCACCCGCCGTATAAGTTAAAAAAAACATTCTTACCTCAATTCTGTCGAAAAGGTTAAAAAGGACCTTGTTTTGAAAACGACGGAAAGATTCCTTTATAAACCTCTTATAAAAATTCAAACAAAGGTATAAATGACTTTAACCCATATTCTTGTAAATAGTAAAAATGTTTTGAAATACATTTCGAAGAAACATGGATGTGGATGATAAAGAGATCCCAGTAGATTATTACGTATAATACAACCTCGGATAATGAAGAGATTGTGAAATAACCCTTACCTTGTACTTTTCCTTGGTTGTGGTAGGTTAACCTCCTCTTCTTCGGGTTCTTCCTTTTGATTTGATCAAAAGGGCTCCTTAGGTTGGCTTTCTGATCAAACTAAGGCCCCTAGGTTGTAGTGAGGGATGTTGGGAGAGTATTTGGGCAGAGTTTGGCCGAACCAAAAGGCTTTAGAGGTGTCAAGAAAAGAGAAGGAGGAGTGCCCTTTTATAAGAGGGGTGAGGGGCACTTTTGGAAAAGCTAGAAATATTAATTTATAATAAATTCATATTCGGTTTCCAAAGGCTCCAAAGTTGACTATTCAAAGGATGAGGTGGGGATAGGTCGAAAACAACTCATCCAATAGAATTTAGACAGGTTTGGGTACTTATATTAACCTTATCTTTAAGTATTAACTCTAAGTTAATTAGTTTCACTTTTACAATGTCTCTTTGTATTTTTATATAATATGGTTAATAAACTTACTATATACATCCAAGCGACCCCCAAGTGGTTCATTAATAATTAACCTATAATAATATAAGTCTCTTGGCCGAACCTTAGATTTTTAGGAATTTAATATCAATTAATAATATAATATTTTTTTTAAGAACTCTTTTATGTCAATTTTGACACTATTCAATAGTTGATTTTTGTGAAACTCATAACAGATTGATTACTTAGAAAAAAGTCAATTAAATCAATCCTAATATATCATATTATCCTAGAAAATTAGTTTAATTCATTAAAAGTTTCATATTATATTTATTTGGGTATTTATAATATCAATTATTTTAATTTTTCACTATTATAGTAATTACTGCATCATCATTGTGTCATAAATTAAATAAATTATTTAATGTCTAAAAATTATAAATAAAATATAATTATGTAGGAAATCCTTTTATCTTTCTAATGAATTTTTATAATCGAAAATCCAACATGTATAACCCTATGTAAAAATTGTTCTTCTAAAAGATATATGCTTGTGTCATTTTTGTATTCATTTTGACTTAATTAAAATAAAGTGTCATTATCACTTACAAGTGGATCCATGGGGTCCCAAAATTGACACAAAGATGCCCATGGTCGACCATGTATCAACCAATAGGGTTAAGACACGTTTTAGGGTAATTTAGTATTATTATAATATTATTTGTTTAACCCTTATTTACCGGATTTACCCTTAACCATGGTAAATAAAATATTTACCGCAGTAATTATTCAAAATGTCTAAAAATAAAAGTTACCTATTTACACAATTTGAACATCCTGATTCCAAATATGGAATCCATTTTCCTAAATTCTAAACACAGAAGTGGCAGAAATTAATTTAAAATTAATTCCCGCTGTCAAAACAAAAAGCGTGTTTTTAAGAGATAATAACTATCAAAAGATTGACACTTGTTTATGTTCGGTTTAATTGTAAAATTATGTCCAATGACCAACATTATATTAAATGGTAAAAATATATTCCAAATATACTTTAAAACCACTAAAATTCATAATTTATCACTATTAATTATTTTGATTAAAAAAGTTGTTTTTAATTAAAAGTTAGTAATTTTCACTATTCATCAAAATATGAAAGTTATCCGAAAAGTACCAAAATTTCACCTTAGGCTAAATTCGATATTCCGAATCCAAAAATGAAGTCCATTTCAAAATATAAAATATATATTATTTCAAAATTTAGGTATTACTATTCATAACGGCCAGTTTGATTGGTTGTGGTGTGTGTTAAAACTCGAAGTTGCGTACAACACACGCTACTGTTTTATTCAAAGGAAAGCGTACCGTGGAAGCTTGGGAAGTTTCATTTTAAATTTTTTGATGTCTCCATTTAGTCAAAAAGTTTAAAATATTGTATTTAAAAAGGTTTCACTAAAAGTTGATAAAAGTGCAATACTGAAAATGAATTTGTTCTTGCATTATGACTAAGAAACTCATAATATGGATTCTAAAATTATAAAGTTTAAAATTTAGTTAATACTATTCATGACCTCTTTTAAAGGATTTTTTTTTGGTAAGTCATGGTGCAATTGAACTCCGTGTTGCGTGTAGTGCAAGTTATTGAATTATTTTGAAGAAATAACACACTATGAAATCTTGGGGTGTTACATTCTCCCCTCCTTCAATAAATTGCGTCCTCGCAATTTGAAATTGTTCTTCGAAAATAAAAGGTTGAAAGTAGAAAATATATTTGTGGGAAAACCCACATCAGAAATTGGGTTACTAAAATTTAGTCTTAATATGAGGAAAAGAGAAGTCAAAGGGTCACCACCAAATTATGATCTCGATTAGGAGAACATTGGTGGAAATTGGAGACATATAATCGGAGGAAGAACGTAAATATTTATAGGTAGTGATTGAGGTCATCAATCACAAACAAGTATAAAATTGAGTTCCTTAAATTCATCAATCTATGATGAATTGAAATACCATCGGTTCAACAAAACATAGGGTATTAGGATAACACATTTTTGACGTTTCAAAATATCCTAGTTGAAATCCCACATCGAAAAATGAATTAATGAGGCCTCTATTTAAAATAAAGAGTCGAAAGTATGAAGATTACCGAAAATAACACATACTAGGGTTCCATGTAGGAAAATATGGATATGGAAGAAAAATCTAACCATCAATTACCTGATGGAGAGTGGTAGAGAACATGGCTATGAAAAGGCCAACAATCCCAAAGCCATAAATTAGTGATGATTTAAGGTACCATCTAGGAAAACATTTTTGTTCTAATTTTCTTTTCTTAATATTGAGGAATTTTTTATGAGATTGGCTAAGATCATATAGAGATATACTTACTTTATAATTAGAGTTTTATCCATTAATAAATTTCTACCACAAACTCATCTTTCACTCTAAAAGATAATTGAATGTAAAAAAAAATTCTATTTACACTATTCGTATAGGGTTCCAAAATAAACGAATTTATAATTCATCTACATGATCTTTTAATAAAAACTACATTATTTAATCTAGGACATCTCATAGTCCAGTGGTAGGTGATACACCCTTGTCGCCCTTCGGTTGCGGGTTCAAGTCTCGCAGCCTTGCCGGACGCGACGGGTTGCCGCCCAACCTCCGGGTTGTCCTTTTATGGAAATCCAAAATAATCCAAACTAGAACTATCCAAAATACTTCTGTCCAAACTCACAGTCTAACATTTATAAGGAAGGTAAACATAATGTAGATCCTTTTTACCCCGTAATAGCATATGAATACCTTCATCATGTATTCTTTTAATACACTGAAACATCCCGATTTACCATAATCTTTATTGATTACATTCATGCTCCCTTATTCCATATAGAATGCTGGATATACTTCATCAATCCAAAAATGTTTTAAACCCCAACAATGATGGAATATACAAATCATTAATCAGTTCCAGGGTAGTCAAGAATATCCAATATAATTTATCCAAAACAATCACATATTATTCCAAAATCACTTCCTCAGTATCAGAACTATATTCTCTTAACCATATATTTTCCAAAAATTTATCCTGCTATTGAGTCACTTTTATTTGTTCCACACAATCTCAAGTCCTTAATGAAATAGTACTGCAGTACAATCCTTATATACTCCATAATTATTGTAACAAGTACATTGTTGATACAACACTCAATTGACATAATCAACATAAGAACTCTAATCATTCCTCTTCATCTGTGGTAGTATCATAACTTGATTATTATCCAATAACATCATTTGCGGCATAGTCTGATGACTGGGACATAGGTTCGCGTAGTGTCCAAACTCCTTGCAAATGAAGCATTGTACATTTAAAACCATTTTCTTACCCTTGCAGTCACGTACTTTGTGCCCTTTTCCTCCACACTTATAACAAACTCCCATTCCTTTCAAGAAAGTTCCAGGGTGTTTCTTTCCACAGTTAACACATATGGGAAAATTCTTCTTTTCCCTTTTCCCTTTATCCATCTTTCTCTCTTCCATCCTTTTCTTCTTTTTATTCCCTTCAAAGCCATATGACTCAGTAATCTCTTTACTTATCTTATCAATACATGATATTATTTCTTCATATGATGATAATACATGGGAGACTATTTCTCTTATAAATTCTAGCTTAAGACCATGAAAGATATGATCCTTCCTTCTCTTTGGATCATGTGCATTTCCGGAGTTCTCATTCCTTCTACTGGGCGCCATTTCTAAACAATGGCATAAACTAGATCAGTTTATGAATCAAAATACATAATCCCATACTTATAAAACACTTAACATAAATTGAACTATTTATGGATATAATCCATAATCATAAGAATGTTTTCTTTGAGGAAGTATATACTCATAATCCCTTCAAAATGGTTTGTAAAGAAAATGAGAGTTATCCTAAGCATATCCCCCGGGAGTGTCGTAACCAAGAGTGCAGCAAGGCCCGTTGTCGTGCACCAGTTCCCGTTCGAGTCTAGCTCAAAGCGGTGTTTTCGGGATTTACCCCTAGGTACATCTGTGCCAGAGCCGCCTCTACCTGCTCGTATCCGGACAGGGATGTATTGCTCGGAAAACTCACAAAATCTCTACCATACCAAAATTCTAGGAAGTTCTTCTATACTAATCCTCAAAGTTCATCTTAGGTCTACGTGCTCTAATCAGAGTTTATCTAAATCTAGTTTCCAAGGTTTGTACTAAACTTCCTCTGATACCAACTGTAACGCCCCGACCCCAGTTGCCCAGAGTCGGTGCATTAATTACATAACATTGGCATGATCACAAGAAAGATCAAATCCCGAAAGACCGATTGGTTTAGTAGCCTTGGAAACACTAGATATAATCATAAAGTTTTACATTACATTCCAAAGTGAAAAACTACTACAACAACAAAGTCTTCATATCCACACTATTAACCCCTCATAATATCCCTGCAAGTCATTCATAAATTACTTCTTCACTACCTGGGAAAAATAAAACATAGAAAAGGGGTGAGCTCAAATGCCCAGTAAGGATAACAATATAGCGGAACATTCAAAATAAGCATAAACATTTAAGGCAATGAATTACTAAAACAAAAGCCTTTTAAAATTGAACTTCAACATAGTATGGCAAAAGTAAAATGAAATAATGCCATTTACTTGTTCACATGGATATTCTACTAATCGAATAATCACATGCAATATCAATAACCACTTTCATAATGTTGGAATGCATAATGCCAAACGTTAATTTCATTGTCTAGGCCTCATCCCAAGACCTAGGGGTTACTTCTAACCGGAACCCAACCCGGAGTGCCTCTAATAACCGGACACCAACCCGGAGTGCCTCTAATAACCGGACACCAACCCGGAGTGCCTCTAATAACCGGACACCAACCCGGAGGGCATACTTTTACCAGTCCCTAACCTGGAGGGCTTACTTTAACCAGTCCCCAACCTGGAGGGCTTACTTTTACCGGTCCCCAACCCGGAACATACTTGTTTAGCACATTAATCTGAAGAAAAGTTTGAAATATAACATAAACATTCGGGTTAAAACTAGCATACAAAATGTCAATAGTTTCACCATAAACTATGAATGGTATAAAATAGCACATCCACATTCAAACATATCACAAAACCTTCAATACAATATAGAAGTTTTGTATTATAATAAATCAACTTCAAATAATCTTAAAATCCATCAAAGGATGTTGACATAGATGAAATCAAAATTCTTTTAAAAGAAGTATCTCCTTTTATTTTGAAATCATTTAAGATCCATATAAAATAAAACATTTTCTTTGAAAATATTCTTATAAGCTTGTAAGGAAAGCTTCGACGATTTTATAACGGTGGAAAATAACCGCACCCGCCGTATAAGTTAAAAAAAACATTCTTACCTCAATTCTGTCGAAAAGGTTAAAAAGGACCTTGTTTTGAAAACGACGGAAAGATTCCTTTATAAACCTCTTATAAAAATTCAAACAAAGGTATAAATGACTTTAACCCATATTCTTGTAAATAGTAAAAATGTTTTGAAATACATTTCGAAGAAACATGGATGTGGATGATAAAGAGATCCCAGTAGATTATTACGTATAATACAACCTCGGATAATGAAGAGATTGTGAAATAACCCTTACCTTGTACTTTTCCTTGGTTGTGGTAGGTTAACCTCCTCTTCTTCGGGTTCTTCCTTTTGATTTGATCAAAAGGGCTCCTTAGGTTGACTTTCTGATCAAACTAAGGCCCCTAGGTTGTAGTGAGGGATGTTGGGAGAGTATTTGGGCAGAGTTTGGCCGAACCAAAAGGCTTTAGAGGTGTCAAGAAAAGAGAAGGAGGAGTGCCCTTTTATAAGAGGGGTGAGGGGCACTTTTGGAAAAGCTAGAAATATTAATTTATAATAAATTCATATTCGGTTTCCAAAGGCTCCAAAGTTGACTATTCAAAGGATGAGGTGGGGATAGGTCGAAAACAACTCATCCAATAGAATTTAGACAGGTTTGGGTACTTATATTAACCTTATCTTTAAGTATTAACTCTAAGTTAATTAGTTTCACTTTTACAATGTCTCTTTGTATTTTTATATAATATGGTTAATAAACTTACTATATACATCCAAGCGACCCCCAAGTGGTTCATTAATAATTAACCTATAATAATATAAGTCTCTTGGCCGAACCTTAGATTTTTAGGAATTTAATATCAATTAATAATATAATATTTGTTTTAAGAACTCTTTTATGTCAATTTTGACACTATTCAATAGTTGATTTTTGTGAAACTCATAACAGATTGATTACTTAGAAAAAAGTCAATTAAATCAATCCTAATATATCATATTATCCTAGAAAATTAGTTTAATTCATTAAAAGTTTCATATTATATTTATTTGGGTATTTATAATATCAATTATTTTAATTTTTCACTATTATAGTAATTACTGCATCATCATTGTGTCATAAATTAAATAAATTATTTAATGTCTAAAAATTATAAATAAAATATCATTATGTAGGAAATCCTTTTATCCTTCTAATGAATATTTATAATCGAAAATCCAACATGTATAACCCTATGTAAAAATTGTTCTTCTAAAAGATATATGCTTGTGTCATTTTTGTATTCATTTTGACTTAATTAAAATAAAGTGTCATTATCACTTACAAGTGGATCCATGGGGTCCCAAAATTGACACAAAGATGCCCATGGTCGACCATGTATCAACCAATAGGGTTAAGACACGTTTTAGGGTAATTTAGTATTATTATGATATTATTTGTTTAACCCTTATTTACCGGATTTACCCTTAACCATGGTAAATAAAATATTTACCGCAGTAATTATTCAAAATGTCTAAAAATAAAAGTTACCTATTTACACAATTTGAACATCCTGATTCCAAATATGGAATCCATTTTCCTAAATTCTAAACACAGAAGTGGCAGAAATTAATTTAAAATTAATTCCCGCTGTCAAAACAAAAAGCGTGTTTTTAAGAGATAATAACTATCAAAAGATTGACACTTGTTTATGTTCGGTTTAATTGTAAAATTATGTCCAATGACCAACATTATATTAAATGGTAAAAATATATTCCAAATATACTTTAAAACCACTAAAATTCATAATTTACCACTATTAATTATTTTGATTAAAAAAGTTGTTTTTAATTAAAATTTAGTAATTTTCACTATTCATCAAAATATGAAAGTTATCCGAAAAGTACCAAAATTTCACCTTAGGCTAAATTCGATATTCCGAATCCAAAAATGAAGTCCATTTCAAAATATAAAATATATATTATTTCAAAATTTAGGTATTACTATTCATAACGGCCAGTTTGATTGGTTGTGGTGTGTGTTAAAACTCGAAGTTGCGTACAACACACGCTACTGTTTTATTCAAAGGAAAGCGTACCGTGGAAGCTTGGGAAGTTTCATTTTAAATTTTTTGATGTATCCATTTAGTCAAAAAGTTTAAAATATTGTATTTAAAAAGGTTTCACTAAAAGTTGATAAAAGTGAAATACTGAAAATGAATTTGTTCTTGCATTATGACTAAGAAACTCATAATATGGATTCTAAAATTATAAAGTTTAAAATTTAGTTAATACTATTCATGACCTCTTTTAAAGGATTTTTTTTTGGTAAGTCATGGTGCAATTGAACTCCGTGTTGCGTGTAGTGCAAGTTATTGAATTATTTTGAAGAAATAACACACTATGAAATCTTGGGGTGTTACAAGTATTACCAGTACATGTCTTGTACTCCTTCAATGATGGATTGGATCCATTTTACACTTCATCCTAGGAAAATTTTTTTATGGTGCTATCCCTTGATCATTTCTCTAAGGGTTAGTATGAAATCATGTACTTCTCTTACTATAATGATCCCTTTAATGAGACTTCTTGGATAATGTTATTGGAATCCTCCCTTGAGGTTCATAGAGAGATCGTCTATCCCCATCTATCCCTAGATGATGTTCATGGAATCATTGTGACCAACATTATGTGGTCACTGATCATTTAATTACCAGGTTATTCTAGATTGTGATGTTGGTATACACCATGGACTTTGGTGTGATCCTCATATATGAATTATTCTATTTGGACTTACATAAAATACCTATAATAAAGAGACTTGATGATCAGTACACCTAAAATGGATTACTTCAATATTATCCGACTCATGTATTGTATTATTCACGAAAAGTTCTATGTCAAAACTTCAAGAATGTTTCCTAGACTAATAATACAGTTGTGATTGTACCTTGAGACTGTGTATCTTTTTTTAGTATATATGGATATTCATGTTTTATGGGTTGTAGAAATGTAATTGTGTAGATATGAATGTTATTATTACGGTTATATTCCTATTGACTTTGGGGTGTTCTAATGGGCATTACCATACTTTCCCCTATATAGGATTTTCTAGCACGTGTTGTGTCTTATGTAGATGATCGACCCATTGATTGAGTCCTATAGATATTAGGACCAAGTTGAGCTTAGTGATCCATTCTAATAGAGGTGTATTTTTGTGGTTACCTTTATAGTAATCCCATTATATACTTTCTTGTTGGACTTGTTTTCAGACTCGTTGTGTTAGGCAGGTATTTTTCTCTATTTACTCTACAGTACTTGCAGTCGCAATCTAAATGTGGGATTTAGATATCTTCCTGCATGGTTTTTCAGTAGTTTTTTATTTTATTATTTTATGGGATTCGAGATGTGTGCATGTGTACATGGAATTTAGGATAAGGCCACACATGTTAGTGATGTGCCTACATAACACAATTCATCATCCCATGGAGTATTGGAGGCGGGTTTGGGGAGTGACAACACAGGCCCATTGGGACCATTCATGACACTTGGGGATTTAGATTTATCTCACTCAATATTTTCATATGGATAATTCAATATTGGGATACATTTTGTGATTTAGAATGTGTTATAAAATTATTGAATCAGTAACATATTCCGATTAAGGGTATAAAATAATTCTTATAGCAACAAATTTTTTTGGGATATTTTTTTGGATAGTGGAATTCACATTAAATTCTATAGAGAAACAGAGAGACACTAATAAGGAAACTTTTTTAGAATCTTGGTTGAGGTAGAAATTTTCTCCTCTCTTATTGAAACTATCATTTTGGTTATAGATGAACTGAATCTTCAGATTTAATTATTATATGAATGATCACTTGATATATTTTATATCTGCAATTTTATTAGGAATGTTACTAAAAATGATGAAGGAAGTTGATATACTCTAATTGGAAGATGAGTAGAGAATTATTTGATCACTATAAATTTAAATTTTCAATTAATGAAAGTAAGTTGTCCTAAATAATTAAAAGGCATCGAAAGACTATAAAGAATTTTAGTTTTGATAAAGATATTTGGGAAGGATCTAATTGTTATTCCTAAATGAAGGTTGTATCTAACATCATATGTGTCCATTCATTAGGGGATATTGGTTCTATTTCTATAAATTATAATATGGATACGATCCCTAATAATTTTAACTAGTCCATGCATATGACTATGAGGATGGATTAAGATGTTGTGTATTTAAGGTAGGATACTACTTTGATATAGAGTGGGGGAAATTGTTCGAATCAGACCAAGAATATAGTTGGTCTAGGATGTTATGTTTACTTATAAGAAGTAATTTGAGACACATTGATACTTTTATTTAATTTATTTTTAAGAATATTTATTCTTTAATTCAAGGAATTCGAATGGGAAAAAATCTCCTTTCATCATGGGTTTAATTCTTATACACTTGAGGAAGTAGGATAAGGATTAAATGGGGAATCTATTAGGTAATATCTTATAGATCAAGGTGATTCCATCATAGGAAACTATTTGTATGGTTCGTTTAATGGTCCATTAATTGTGAATAACAAATTTTGGGGGAAGGGGTATAAAACAAAACGGCCATAGTGGGATCTATTTTAATACAATGAGTGTTGATATTTCTCCTCATCTTAGGAATTATCTGGATTATGGTTCCTCTAAATGGGTTAATGGGGACCCATTAATATAGGAAACATAACCAGGTCCTTCCACAACTATTCTTATGGATAAAAAGGAATATATGTTTTATATGTCACTCTCTTTGGTAGTTTTGAATGAAAAAAAATTCTAAACTATGTTTCTAACATTATATTTTCATGAATTTATATATTTATATTTTAGAAATATTAACATGGTGGTACTAGAAAAAACTATGGGATCAAGAGGTAGAATATTTTTATTTTTGGATCCCACACATACAAATGCAATCGACTACCTAGTTGTGTAAAACTAGATGGACAATATACCTAGACAGACCAACAGATCTATCCAGGTGACACTATAGAGTTGATGGAACACACCGTCTACCCGATGGTGTTTGTATTATATTAAAATATCCATTGGTATGTTCCCCCAAGACTTAATGTGGCCCAAATCACAATAACTGGTCTAAAAGGTAACACAGATCCTTTAAAACCCCTCAAATGCTATAAATATACCCCTAGTGTTCATAGAAGGAAATTGATTACATGTTCTAATAATATTCTTCTATTTTTACATATCTTGAACTATTTTGTTTTATCTTGTCATATTCAAGATATCTTATATTATTTTAACTCCCTTTTTCAATTTTATTTATTCTTTAATCATTGTGAAATATAGTTGAGTGCATCCTTAAAAGAAATTACACAAAATAATGTCTATTATTTATTTTTCTATTGTTTTTTGTTTATCCCCTAAATAAAGGAGTTGATTATTTATTAATGCTTAAATTAAGGTTTTGGTATCCTTATTGGTTCCTAAATCTAGGATGATTGGGTTTCTATCGATAACTATTAAAAAGAAAGATGTTTTATAATTGTAACCTCTAAAAATTAAGGGAGATTGGTATTTTTAGCCCTTAAAACATGGGATTTACACTGTAATTACGTTTTTTGGTACCTTTGAATCCAATGGATTATAAATCCTATTTAGGACTTGGGTGCATGGATGTAGGAATTTTTGGTGGTTAATTTCAGAACATCATTATCAAATTCGCATGAATAATTTTTTTATTTCCACTTCTTTAACTATTTTATTTAATTACATCCCCTCAAAATTCATATATTTTTACTTATATACTATAGTTTTAGATCACTTATTAAATTATTTTATTTCTTTGAAATTTATTCTTAATTTATTTTTTATAAAGTACAATTCACCCCTTACCATCCTTACTCATACCAATAATTTGTATTAGAGCCAAAATTTTTTATTTTCAAATCATTATCTAGTATAAAGGAATTATCATAAAGGATAACCTCTACCATTATTTCTTATGGTTCCCTAAAAAGAACATATTTGGATAAAGCCCTTTATTTTTATGGACTTGTTAAGCCTATTAGAGAAAACCCATGTCCTCATTTCTTAATATAATAATTTATCCCATTTGGAATATTTTTTAATGAAAATTTTAATAATAAATAGAAGTTAAATTAACTTTTGATGATATTTGTATATTTTAGATTGATGGAAAATTGATAAATTATCATTTATTTCAAAAAATATGAAGATTGAAATTGAATATTAGAGTTTTTATAGAATGAAAATGAATGGAAATGAATGATATAAATGTTATATAGTTAAAATAAAAGTTATAATAGTTTTTCTAAAGGATATTCCTAATGTTTAAAAATTTAAAAATACAATGAATATGCTCAAAAATGATTTTGAGAAATTCACTCAAGGTGATAAAATAGTGAAGTTGCTTTTGGGTTATTAAGGTACTCTAGAACTAACACGAATACAATTTTTGTAAGAGGAATATATTAACATAAAGTTTGAAATTATGATAATAAAACTTGGAACATGATTTATGAATATAATAGGAAAATATCTGCTATGGTAAAACAAAATTACCTCACCTCTCTATAAATCTCTCTTATGAAAAAATTAATATTTATTATGGGTAATCATAATACGAACAAGTGTTGGTTCTAAATCTATCTTGTTGGGCATAATTATACCAAAATTTACTTGGGAAAAAATGTCTTAAAATAAATCTATAGGAAAATACTCAATAGATTCCCCATTGAGCTATATGTAACATGCATAGTGGGTTATTAAGACACTAGTGTAGTAACATATAAAAAATTCTATAAATTGTTTCAATATTAAAAATTTCATCTTTTAAATTATTTATATAATATTTTCATTCCAATATCATCAATATTTTTAATTCGTAATTAATTTTTTAATCAATTTTGTTATTTATTGAAAATTTTCATTTTTGGATGAAATGTAAAAAATTTCAATTTAATAGAGACTTGGATCATAAAATCCAATAAATATATAATTTAGATTTATCTTTTAATATTAATTTAAAATAAATTTCAAACAACCTTTTAAAACCAAATTTGACCTTCCATTGTTTGAAACATTGATTATGCGATTAATAAAATCTATTTTGCTGTTACTATGTTTTATGATTTTCATAAATTTATCCTCTTTATAGTTTTTATTATAAAATGTATATTTAAATTATTTAATTTTTAAAATTATATCGAAATCATCATTTAATTTTTAAATAATTTTTCATATTTTCTATTCAAATTGAATTTGGATTTCAAAGTGTTGTGTGAATTTATGATATTTTTGTTTTTTTGGAATTAAATTTTCCATTTGAAAATTTTTTTATAATACATTATTTTCGATGTTCCAAGACTAAAAATCATGTATGATATGTCATGTTAGAAACCAAATGGAAAGTGCTTCCTCACTAGGTATATGGCTGTGGTTTATAGAACCTTAGTTCAATTTTCTACTCAACAACCAGCCAACACCACTAACGATATAACTATTAGACTTTTCCAAGATATTTGGACAATTTTATTGGGGATATTTATTTATTTTTTTAAACCTCTATTATATTATCATTACTATAATTTATATGTACTTTTTCAGTGTTATAAAATGAAAATCATTCAAAAGTAAATTCTCTTGAAAATATTACTTTTCTATGAATGACTCTAATATCTTATGAATTTAATGCAATATCAAATTTTCATATGACTTGATTTGAATAAAATGTTTTGATTTTTGTTAAGGGTAGAATTTTATTAAATGAATCATAGTCTCAAATGCAAGACTATTTAATCTATGAATTGTTTTATGAAATTTCATGTCTTTAATTTATTTTATTAAATGTTCATCTTAACACCATTTTTAGAATATCTTATGATACTATTATTGTAACAACCCGAGATTTTATGAAAACTATTCTTTTTTAATTTTATTAATGTCTTGTGTTGTACGCTACACCAAAAGGATCTTGCACAACACACATCCTTGACTTGCCTTTCATTACACGCAATCACGACCTTCCTCGATAGCGTGTGTAGTACGCAATACCGAGTTTCACTAAACAACGATATGCTATTATAATATTATTATAACTAGCGGTTATAAATAGTAATAACCACCTTTTAAAATTTTAGAAATTTTAGCTCTCAAAATGGACTTCATTTTTGGATTCGGAGTATCGAATTTAGCCTAAGGTGAAATTTTGGTACTTTTCGGATAACTTTCATATTCTGATGAATAGTGAAAATTACTAAATTATAATTAAAAACAAATTTTTTTAATCAAAATAATTAATAGTGATAAATTATTAATTTGAGTGGTTTTAAATTATATTTAGAATATATTTTTACAATTTAATACAATTTTGGTCATTGGATGTAATTTCACATTTAAACCAGACATAAACAAGTGTCAATCTTTTGATAGATATTGTTTCTTAAAAACACGCTATTTGTTTTAACAGCGGGATTTAATTATAAAATTAATTAATGAAACTTCTATGTTATGAATTTGGTAAAATAGACTTCATTTTTGAATTTGGAATATGTAATATAGCTTAGGATGAAATTTTGGCATTGTTCTGAAAAACATCAATTTTTGATGAATAGTGAAACTATTAAGTGGTAGTTAAAAAAACTGAATTTTTCATAAAACATAATTTTACCGCTTCTGTGAATAGAATTTCAAAAATCCGAGAGACACAGTTGATGTCAGTAAGTAAAATGTGGTTCAATGAGATGAAAATAATTTTTGGTGAATAGTAACTTTTTACTTTTATTTACCACGGTTAAAAGTAAATAGGGTAATTAAGGGTAAGAATGATATTAATATTACCCTAACACATGTCCTAATTCTATTGGACAAGTGTATCTCGACCAAAAAAAACCTTAAGTGTAAAATATTATCATTTAGGCCCACTTGGATTAGATTAGGACATTTATTATTAATTTATTTAAAGAAGGGTTAAAATAGTTAAAATCAAAGTTTAATAAGTAAATCATTTTTAATATGGGGTTATACATAAGATAAATTCGACTATAAATTTTAATTAGAAAGATAAAATGATTTCCTACATAATGGTATTTTATTTATAATTTTTAGACATTAAATAATTTAATTTATTTATGACACAATGATGATGCAGTAATTATCTTATTAATGAAATATTGACATAATTCATGTTATAAACACCAAAATAAATGTAATTTGAGACTTTTTATGAATCCCACTAATTTTCTAGGTTACTATTATATATTAGTGTTGATGTAATTAACTTGGTTAGAACATATAATTCTGTTGTGACTTTCACAAAAATCATATATCAAATAGTTTCAAAATTGACACAAAATAGTTTTTAAATCAAATATTATATTATTAATTGTTATTTTATTCCTAAAAATCTAAGGTTCGGAAAAATGACTTAGATAAGGATATATATATTAATAATAAACAATTTGGGGTTCGTTTGGCATGTTATAGTAAATGTATTAACCATATTGTGAAAGAAAACAAAAAGACACGGTAAAAGTTAAATTATTTAACTTAGAGTTAAATCTAATTGATAAGGTTAACATAACACCCTAAACTTATCTAAATCCTATTGGTTGATATTATTTCGACCCATCCCCACTTTAGCTTCGATATAAGACCATTTGGAACCATTATAAACCGATTTTGACTTTAATATAAAATAATATTTTGAGATATTCCTAAGGTGCCCCTCTCCTCCCTTATAAAAGGGCACCTCCTCCCCCTCCTCCTCACACAACTTTGAGCCTTCAATCTCGGCCAACCCCTGCCAAAATATCTTCTCCACTTCCCTAGTATCATCTTATAGGTCCTGTTCTTCTTAAAAGACCATCCTTAGTTCTTTAAGTGGAGGTTAAGAAAAGGCACGTCAAAAAGAGGTAATATCCATTACCGATCTTTTTCAATTTCTTTCTTCTTCAACTTATTCTTCTTTAGTTGTTTCATGATAAAGTAATAACATCAGTATTTCTTATATACTGATATGTTATTATAAATATGAAACAACTCTAATTAACCTTCTATCCATCCTACGGAAAAAGGAAATCACCGCGCGTGCGTACATACAGAATACCGTCTCCACACCGTGGTGTAATCTATTTTCCGCCACCACCTTAATTGGATGGGTATAATGGTTTAATGAGTAACTATATATGATTATTATAAAGTGATATTGATACTGAAATAGTATACATACACTTCAACACAATTCCATGACCATGGGAACGATATCATCGCTCGTGCGTACGTACGGACTACCGTCTTCACGACGCGATGAGATTCATTCTCAATGATTAACCATTCATGAATGATTATAAAGTATATATAATAAGTACTAATGAAATATATGACATAATAATTATACTGGAATTATTTATATTTATATGTATGTCATCTACTTAATTCCATTCAATTCAATAAGGAAACGAAAACAGCGTTCATGCGTACGTACGGACTACCGTCTCCATGAACGGTGTATTTCTTTCCATTTACTGATTTATTATATATGAATATTATCAATATATATATATAAATCATGTTTTATATTCTGGAATTAAGTAATCATGATCTAAGTAATCATATGAATAATTACAAGTTAAAAACACGAACGACAAATGAGACGATTTTACCCAAAACGCTACTTTAACATGAATTTACAAAAGAACGGGTAATATAAAGTCATAAGTGGACCATATATGATATAATAACAATGAATATGATTCTGGAATAAGTCAATAACATGATTTAAATCATTATACAGAAGGTTGGGACACTTACAAAGCAAGTCAGACCTAAGGTAAGGGGAAATATCACAATCTCATTTTTATCCGAGATTGTTTATACTTTGGTATTTACTGGGGTGTATTTTATCATCCACATCCATGTTCCCTCAATATGTAATATTGTTTCCATCCACTTAAAATAGTTTAAATCCAATTTTACCCTTCGGTGAGTTTTTAGTAAAAGATATGAAAGGAATCTTTTGTCATTTTTCGTACGAGGTACTTTTTTGACTTTTCCGACAAAAGTACGAAGAATTTTTTTTAACTTATATGACATGAATGGATTTTTAAAACATTATTTCCAAGAAGCTTCCTTTAAAAGTTTTCAAGTTTATTTTTAATCAACTTATTTTTGTACGACATGTTAAGAAAGGAAAAATGTTTTTGAAGAAGGAAGGATATTTTCCTCAAGAATGGAGTTCAAGTGTTTTATCAAAATTATTTTCCATATAAGATAATAAAGGGTTCTATTTTTATCTCTATTATTACATTGATTTGATAATGTTGTGATGGAATTATTTTTATAAATTCCTTTATCTTATATGAATTGTTTTATGATGTCACAATGTTTAAGAATCCCATTTTTATTACATGGGTTATGAAATGATGTATGATTTATGATTTTGTGGCACACATAAGAATGGTAGCATTATGAGATGGGTGGGACCTATATCTCCCTCCAATGCATTGGGTAAAGATTTTATATCTCTGGAGATAGACATGGCTGGAATGGTAGGTTATACCGGTTCAGTGAAACTGGACTGAAACGAGGGTGACTCGATTCAGAAAGGGATTTTGTCCACTAAGATAGTCTTGGCAATGAGTCTTGACTAACAAGAAATGATTCTCTATGATTATGTGTGTATGACAAAAAGTTTTATGTTTTATGTTATGATTATTGGGATTACATTTCACTTCAATGATTTATCCCATGTTATGATATTATGAGCTCTCTTTTTTGCAGGTTAAGATTTCCAAAATCTATGTTCTTATGTATATGATGTGATTGATATTTCTTTTGTTTACCATTACTGAGCATTTGAGCTCACCCTTTTATGTTTTCTTTTCCCCAGGATATAAAGAAAGGTTTCAGGTATAAAAAAAAAGAATATCTTTATGGGAGATGTTGAAGATCTTTCACCATGATTAGAAGATTATATTCCGAGTTTCCAAAGACACTAAACTATTACGGTCCTTGTGTATGTGTTTTTGTTATGTACTAAGTATTATGAAAAAGTAATGTAATATCCATGTAAGTCAAGCTCCGGGTCTCTACAATTATGACATATTGAAATTCATTTTGTCCACTTTAAATTAATTTTAATCATTTTTAATTTTCCACTTAAAATTTACTATCATCGTTTCTTGTATTTTATTATTGCAATATCGATGTTAATTCTTTATTTAAATAACTTATCATCATAACTTGTATCTCACTCTCATAAATATCTACATTTTTTTGGGTTTACTATTTTTTTCTAAATTTAATTGGGGGTGGGGGTTAAAGAACCTTATGTTGGATCAAATTTCGTTTTATTCGTTGGGATCCTTATGATATTTAAACAGATATGTTTTTCTTTATATAATTAATGTTTATCTAAATATTGACATAATTCATGTACTTTATTTAATTTTACATATGAATAATCATCTCACCTTATATTTAGGGTAGTCTTGGTATTGATGCTCAATAAAGAGGATAATAGATTACCTTGTGTTAATATACAACATCTATTGTCACTGTAACCATGTAAGAAGACCTTTTTTTTTATTTTTTTATTAAAGTAGTGGGGTGTATAGATTTATCTCAAAGAATTTTTCGAAATTAATTTTAATTATAATTATTTATATATCATTATAAATTTCAATTTCAAATATTATTTGGAGGATTCATTTTGTTATTTATCCTCTATTTCTTATGATTCTCAAAAGTTTTCAAATATTTTTTAAAATTAAATTAGTTTAAAGTAAATGTGATATAATTTCATAAAAAATATATATTTTATTTATATAGAGTAAGTAATTTATAAATGATATATATTTTAAAACATATCATTTTAAAATAATGTTAAATTTTATGTTTTATGCATTAATATATGTTTTTATAATGGACATAAATAATATATCATGTATGAATGAATGAATAAATTTACTATATTTCGAATTCTTGATTATGATATTTATGTTAAGAAATTACTATCTTAAAGTTTTCTTTTCTTATTTAGAACACACGTTTTAAAACTTTTATCTCTTGGAATGAATCATTTTTAAATATATGAAAATCAATTTTTCATCATTTGAATATTATTATACATATTATATGAGGATATTATTTTTTTTAAAAAAATCTTTCAGGTAGATACATAAATTGTTTTCCTCCTCAATATTTAGGGAAATATATTATCCTTATAGATCTAGAACACAATGATATTCATGTGATCATTTTATTTTTATTGTGAGGTAATTATTTAATCAAATATGTCATTTATTTTAAATCATGAAATCATTGTTCTATCATTATATATTGAAATAAATGACTCATTTTTTTCTTTTATCTAACTATAAAAGTGAATGCTATATTTATCCCACTCTCTTATGTATGTTTTTTACCTTTATTTATTTATTTAGCATCATGCATTCGATTTATCCTTAAACTTATAAAAGTTCTTATATTATTATAGAGATTTATCCTTTTAAATAGAAATTCTTCCATAGTAAATTTAATTTCAAGACATATGGTTGTGCAGATTTTAGTTTTTTAAATATTTTTTGGTATGTTAAAAGTCATAAATAAATAAAATTCACATTTATTTTTTAACTCCCTTATCTAAATTGTTAATAGTTATAAAATTTTCATATTGTCTCTTTTATGGTTTTATCTCATTTCATCATAAATATACTAACTTTACCTCTCTAATCCTTGTTTATTAGTTTTTTGATTATTATAATAGGGGTTACGTAATGAATCTAAGGAATGATTTATATGATCCCTTTTTAATCTTATATTAAGGAACACATTGATAAGGAATAAGTTATAATTATGATCTATCAAATATCTTTCAAAAAACATGTTGATTTCAAATATTTTCATAATTATTATTTTATATCCTCAAAAGAAGAGGTAGTTTTTATCATTAAAAAAATATTCAATTTTTAAAAAGGAAATGTTTATAAGTTTCGAATGAATTTTGACTTATTTAAATTATTTTGACTCTTTTATGATTTTTGAAATTTAGTTATACTTTTATTTTCATAGTTTTTTTTTATTTTATCCATTTTATTATCACAAAGTGGATATTTTGAATTATTAATGATCAAATATTTTTTTAAATAATTCTTGAAATGAAATTTTGAAATTTCATTTGAAATTATTAAAACTTTTTGGTTCAATTTTATTATGAAATAATGAAACTCAATTTTAGATATGTTCATGATTAGAACCAATTTATTGCTTTAATTTATCAATTGTTTTTGGTCATATAAAAAGGGGATAGTTTTGTACACCTCACTATATTATGTAGTTTTTAATGATCACAAAAACCAAAATATTTTTATGACATTTTATTTTAATTTATTTCAATATTAATATTTTAGATAAATTTTTAGTAAAGTAGGAAACCAAAAAGATTTCTCAAGTGGTTCATTAAAGTAGTTTTTGGATCCCAACACAAGTAGTTGATAATGGTTATGAATTGGGTTTCACAGGATAAATTGTGGCAATTGGAAAGACCCCTAGATCTATGCAGGCACCATTGCCTAGTCGGTGGCACCCACTATCTACCCAGTGGTGTTGGGACTGCATGAGAAAACATCTCTTTGAAGATGGTCCGATAATCATTAATTCAAACTCTAATAGCTATCACCGAATCCCAAGGACAAAAAGACCATACAAGACCCCCAAAGTTAAAAAAATGACCCCTTGAGATCTATAATTAAAATGGATCACTTATGGTAAGATTAGGAATCTATTTTCCATATCAAGATCTATTTTGTTATATCTTGTTTTATTCAATTATATTCGACAATTAGAACTGCTCACCTAACATAAATTTCTTATTTTATCATTTTAATGGAGATTGGTGTCTATGCATCAAAGGTATAATAGAAAACCAAGTCTCATAACATTTTTCATTTTGGTTATTGCTTGGTCTGTAAAGAATTGGGTTAGTTCTTACGTAGTCCTTAAGGAAAGAGGTTTGGTTATATTTTGGTCATTAATGAATGGGATATTAGGTTTATATATATAACCATTTAAAGGATATAATGATTTTTCCTACAAGATATAAAAGAAAAAGAATATAAGGTTTTCTTATTTTGTCATTAAAACAAGGGATTTACCTTATAAATGGGATGGTTGAGAACTATTGAACTTAAGGGATTATAAATACTACCTGGGGAAGTTAAATATGCACCCTTTTTGGGTATTTAATGAACCTAATTATCATTTTTATTATATTATTTAATTAATTTATCTTTAATTAACACTTTTAATTAATCACTTCCAGTCATAATTTATACTCATGTGCTCTACTACTATAATTTTAGTTAATTTATTTAATTATTTTAATTCCAACTATTTTTTTTAATTTATAAAAAGTTTTTAAAAATAAAATTCACCCCTTTTTTTCTTATGTACAC
Organism: Viscum album; assembly: GCA_963277665.1. Classification (NCBI taxonomy): domain Eukaryota; kingdom Viridiplantae; phylum Streptophyta; class Magnoliopsida; order Santalales; family Viscaceae; genus Viscum; species Viscum album. The sequence continues at coordinate 1,901,757,146 of OY728145.1, forward strand.
CAACAATCCAGGGGATCTATATTAAATATGAAATATAATAATTAAATCTTTGCTCAAAACTAGTAGGATACTGGGGACTATGAGACCATTGGATAGGGCAACAATAATGTTGAAGTAACAATATTTTTAACTAAATGAGATGATGATAAAGGAAAAGTGAATAAATATGGTCATAAATAAGGGGATTCTTACTCCCATTTTAACGAAAAGTGATAGGTTAAGTAGAGAATAAGGGTATCAATGATTACAATGGGATTTTAGAATTGATCTTATAGAAGGTCAATATTATTATATGAACTCACATGGACTTAGAACTGAAAATACTTCTTCCATTATGAGTATAAGAGATGTTTACAAGGTTTTTATTGAGAAGTAACCTATAATGGTCACAATTGTAGTCCAAAATTCTACCTCATATAGTAACGATACTTCTAATTAGATGGTAATGCATGATGGTAGTCCATCCAATAAGAAGGATTATTCTAATAATAATATGATTTATTATTCTGTGATTCATTTAGTTTACTTTAAAAAGGTCAAAAAATACAATAATACACTTAGAAATTATGATAATCAGGATAATGTTGTATTGGTCAAGGACACATCAATGGAGGTAGCTGAAACCTATCGGTTCAACAAGAGGAATGACCCACCTCATTTGTATAATGACCCACACGTTAATAATCCCATAAATATATGATTTCAATAAGTGTTTCAATTACCATTAAATTTTATTTTTAGAGTGATAGAGAATAAGGAAAACTATTACATTTCATTGTGAATACAAAAACACAATGTTCATTTTTTCCACAAATTATGATTTTTATGTTTACACTCCAGTTTTATTCATGACACACATTCTTCATTCAAGGAAAATTTACATAACTCAGTGTTATAATTCATAACTATCAATACTCATCTCTTAGACATATGAAAATCATTTAAAATGTGGGATGAAAAAAACATATTTCTAAAAGTGATATAAAATATAAAATAATCCCATTATTCTAGTGAAATCATGAAAATCCATGATAAAGTTTACATTTTTCAGAATTAAAATTTGTACTTGTAAATATATAATTTCCTATTGAAAAAGTAAATGATCTATCAAAGAAAAAATTTTAAACCCATTTGCATAAATCAGAAAATCCATTAAGGAATCTTGAGATATATGGAAACTCTTCAAAACATTCATTGAGAAGAAAATATTTTACAATTAAAATTTTCTTAACTCATAAAATCTGTAATGGCATGAACCCTCCTGGTCTATTACTTTTCCAAATTTTGGTGTTCACGGTGCCCTGTACCCCATCAGGGACTTGTGAGGGTGGCAATTTCGGTGGTAGGGTGTCATCGTGGTGTCACCCAATGGTGTGTCACCGATCGGTGTCACTGGGGGTTTCTTTCCCTAGTTTTTCCATAATGACTCCTTTATAGTTTAATACCCCTTTAATGTAGTATGCTTTTGTTTTAAAGACTATAAATTATGATCTAATCCCCAAGAGTGGGGTGACACTTGACGAACCCAACCTTTGTGTCAGAGTTACTCGTTTTCCCCTATTTAAATGCAATCCTTTATCTCATAGCTGTTATAGACACCTCTCCGATGGGAATTATTAAATTTTTTTTCCATCATGTGTAACCATCCAACAGTGCAGTGAAACCCAGATATGCCTTCAAATCTGTTTAATATTTCATATCCCATAGCTCGAGGATCTCACCTTTTATCACACAAAGTTTCTTTTATCTTCTTAGATGGCCTCTTTTCCTTCCATAGGTGTGTTTGGAGTCCCTCTTCCCGAGGCTAGTTTTGATTCCATGTTGAATCCTTTCCTACTCACTCATGTAGTCCTTGGTGTTTCTCCCCTACAATTCAAGCATCCTAATATCTTGGCATGATGAAGAAAAAATTCGATCATTGATCATCCCAGTAGGGTTTTATTCCATCTCTCTTTACTGTGTATCATGCGGGGTGGGTATGATAATGTTCCGTTGGGGATGGATGAAACTAAACCTTACCCAAGATATAAATGATTTTTAATGAATGAAGTGGTGTACATGATGATAATGATGCTATACTATTTTATATTACTTTTTATGATGTGAAATGTGTGGGCTTCTATCTACGGAAAATCGTGGTTGTTAGTGGTCCTTCCTTGTGCACTAATAAAACTATGTTTTCCGGGATAATCTTATGATTGAATGGTTGAAATATGGAAACTAATTAATCATGTAAACATGTCTGGTTAAATGGATGCATGATAAATAAGAATCCTTTTGTGATCACCCCAGTTAACCAATCAAAAAGAAGAAACCAAATAAAAGGTGTTGACGGAATTTGAGAGTTTACTTGTTCTGGTGATGTGTATGGTTGTTCTATGGATGATTGTATGGTTATGTGGATGGTAATTGGATCCCCCTATGTGCAGTTGTTGGTTTTTGGATTTGGGGCTGTGTGGGGCCATATGTTGGGGATTGGTTTGGTTCCAGTACTTTGAGGGATCTCATAGATCCTTATTTGTTATTGTGACGTTACAAGTGAACCGAGTGTGAATTATTAGATTACTACTTGGCTGTTTTCCCTTCCTTGGATTATGGATATTCTTGTTAGTTTCTCGATAGTGATGAATTATTTGAACATAATCACTTGAACATGATAACAAGAGTGGGTTCATTGGGTAATTTTTCTCCAGGGAGGTGTTGTGCTATGGTTGTGGTTATTGTGTTTTGTATGAATGAAAAATAATGAGGGTGTTTGTTTATGAGCTCGTTTCATGACCATTAGGTTGGGGTGAGTGAATTTTTACCTATATGAATAAATTTAGTACTTATGTTTCTTATTTTCACCCCATCTAAATAGAGCTATTCATGCAGGAAACCCCCCATTTTTTGGGGGAGGGTGTTTTTTCCAACACTCCTATGAGTGGATGGTTATTAGCTCCTTTTCTGCTCCCTCCCCTGAGTATCCCAAGACACTTTGGGTTGGCTGTGAAGGCCTAAGGTCTATTGTATCCCAATATTATTTGGGAAATGTTGTTATTGTGGTTGGCCTAGGTGTGTGAGGGAAGGGTTTGCTTCCCAAGAATATTTGGTATGAGGCCCAAGTGTCTTTGGGCTTGGAAATGGTATTTCTGACCCAGGTGTCTTCGGGAATGGTTGCAATTGTTGTAGCCCAGGTGTCTGTGGGAAGGGATGTGTGTGGTGGCCCAATTGTCTGTGGGTGGGGACGAGTAGTTGTTTTTTCCCAAGTGTGTGTGGGCGGGTTATGGTAGTGGGACTACAATTAGAATGGCGGGGGAGGTATGACACATAGGATGACTTTAATAACTAGTGGGAAAGTGGAGTGGGGTACCCAAACATCGATGTGTTATTACTATTATTTTACCTGACTTGCGTTATTTGGGGAGTGTTCCTTGGTGAGGTTGGGAGGATAGTTTCCTTGCTAGGTGCTTTGGTTATATCTTTTTTATCACAGGGCATTACAATTCCTCCCAACTTGTGCACAAGAGCATTTGGTTTTCCCAACAGATTATACATGTATACTCACCCTACGTATATAAAACTACTTTAGGTTTCCCAGATGACTTTGAGGATAATGTAGTACATTACAATCTCGAACATTGGGGAAATTTCTATTACCGTTTTCCTTTTCTTTTGGTACATTGCATTTTGTTTTCTTATGCCTTGTATGGGTTTTCCTTTGGAACATGCATATGGAAATGGGTTTTGGATTTACTTTTACCTTCATTGATTGGAGTTATTTGGGTTTTTATCATTGTATATCTTGATCTTACTAAATAAAAAGGGTATTGCCTTCTATATTACGTTTGATTCTATACCATTGGTCCTAGTTGTGACTCTTGGGCCTATTGAAGGTGGGACTCTGGGGGTCATTATATCTCCTTAACTTGAGGAAGGTAGGGTCTGGCAGTTTATTGTCCCTTCCCTTGTCTTGGTTAAGGTGGGTCATGAAAAAATAGTATTAGAGGTGATGGTTTAGAGATAAGATAGAGCTCTGTGTTTGGAATGATAGGGATAGAATGGGATGGTAGGGAAATGATTTTAGGAAATCTTGGTGTGTTAAATAGGCCAGGGAAGTCGAAATAGGACATGAGATTTTAGCCCCCCCGTGATCCAATGCAAGGACTCTGGACCTATGGAATGACCAAGTGAGGCAACACAAATGGAAGGATAGAGACCCTATGAAAGGTAAATACATCATAATGACTTGAGTTCTTGAGTGTTTTGGGTGTTCTGGGAATTTAAATAAATAACAAATTTAGGAAAAATTTAAAAGAAATATTCTACCCTACCCAGGCTTAGGAATTCCTTGTCTACCATGCAGCCATGTCACTCGGACAATGATGGCGAGTAGTGCGGGCGATCAAGGACCATGAGTGTGATATGGATGATTAGTGGAGGACAAATTGAGAGTATTAGGATGACCAGTGGCATAAAAAGATTCGTGCTTTTCATATGTAGACCCTCGGGAAGTACAAGGGTAGTGTATTAGACATGGAGACGGAAATCTAGATCCAAAAGACTGTGACAGCTTTCAGCTTGATCCGGGCTCCAGCTGAGTGCTATCTTTCATTGGCAGTTAGTCAGATGAGGGGAGCAGTGCATCAGTGGTGGATGCTCTACCTCAGAGAGGGGATGGAGAGTGAGATTTTGTGGGCCGACTTTGAGAAGGAGTTCCAGGTGGTATTCCTTTCTTATATTCTTATAGTTGATAAGATAAAAGATTTAATCTTCCTTAAACAAGGGAGTATGTTAGTGAGGGAGATGAGGATCATGTTCAAGGATCTCCTTCGTTTTTTTCCAGACCTTTTTTTCGGATAAGGAGTCTCGAGTGAGGAATTTAGAGGAGGCACTATGACCTTCTTTTCAGTATGTTGCAACTCCCTTAACCCCACCGATGTACTGGGAGGTCCAAAATAAGGATGAAGTGGTGGTGAGAATGCACATGCTGGGAGGTGTACCATGATAGGGGAGCAATTTGGGCTCTCCGAAGGGGAAATCCGTTACCAGAAGGCCTCCAACATTAGGGCCTTCTAGGTTTCGACTATTGGGGAGCATGCCCCAATACTTACAGTTTTGATATCCTGGTCATTTCCCTTTCTTTGTGGGTCGAGGATAGAGATGCTTCATCATTGGCAGCCATCGGAACCTATGGAATCAGTGCTCAGATCGAGTGAAGTACATTGGGGGTTGGCAGGTTCAGCACCCACCTTAGTAACAGTAGTTTCCTGCTAGGCCCTTTCAGTAGCAGCATGGGGAAAACAAGCTCCCTATTTTCCAAGGGGAAACTTGGAGGACGAGGCTAACCTTAGGGAGCTCCTCAGGGACCTCGACTAGGGTGTGGTCGGGGAGGCAGCCGATAGCCGAGGGGAAGAGAAGCTGGGCGTGGGTAGTTTCACACCATAGAGGTAGCAATTCCCGTAGGTCCATAAGTCATTTGAGGTACGATCAGATTGTTTATCACTATTACCTACACCTTGTTAGATTTAGGATCTTCACACTACTTTGTTGCACCCAATTTATCCCATGAATTGTTTCTTGATGTAGAGATACTTCCCTTGCCCCTGGTTTTGAGTATGCCAGTTGGAGGTCAGACCAACTTATCTCATGTTTTCTGGGGATGTAGATTGACGTTGGGGCTCATCGGTCCAATGGACACCTTCTTTTGCTATAGATGCAGCCATATGATGTTAATCTAGGCATCAAATTTCTGTTCTCAGTGTGTTCCACTATCGACTATTTCTAAATAAGGGTCGTGTTTTCAAATATGGGCAGACAACGTGTGACTTTCATCGGTGAGAGGGTTTTCTTGAAGGCAACCGTCAAGTGGAGCCCCTTCGTTCCTTATTAGATGAGCTATTGTTGGAGTCGGCAGATATAGAGATGGTGGATGTCCCAGGTATTGTCAGTGATTTTCTGGACAACTTCCATTGAGAGGCGGTGTCTCTACCCTCACGACGTGATGTTGAGTTTGGGATAGAATTACAACCTGGTGCCCATCCGATTTCGATGGCTCCCTATCAGATGGAGCCTCTAAAGTTTCGAGAGTTACAAATTCAGATTGACTATCTGATGAAGAAGGGTTTTGTTTGACCAAGCATCTCACAAATGGGTGCTTTAGTCTTGTTCATAAAGAATGCATATGGTGGTCTCAGGCAATGTATAGACTGTCGGAGGCTGAACCCGGGGATTGTCAAGAACCATTAGACCTTAATGAGTATCGACTAACTTTTTGATCATTGGAAGGGGGTAGAATGGTTATCCAAGATCGACCTTCAGTCAGGATATAACTTGATAAGGGTGAATGAGGGTGACATCTTGAAGATTGCATTCAGGTGTAGACATGGGAACTTTGAGTTCGTGGCCATTCCGTTCAGCATCCCAGATGCAACAGACATGTTCATGGGATCCTGAACACTGTCTTCCAACAATATTTGGACTGGTTCATAGTTGTGTTTATTAATGTTATCCTAATCTACTCAAGATTTTAGGAGGATCACGCTGAGCATTTGAGGATAGTTTTAGAGGTTCGTCGACAACTCCAACTCTATGGGAAGTTGTCCAAGTGAAAGTTCTAGGCATGTGAGGTGCACTTCCTTGGACACGTGGTGTCCGAGCAGGGAATAATAGTGGACCTGATGAAGGTCTAAGTTGTTGTTTCTTGGGTAGCACCCAAGAATGTGGCATAGGTTCATAGTTTCTTGGGTCTAGAGGGTTACTACCATAGATTATTGACTAACATTTCCCATGTTGTGGCACCTTTGAAATCCTTGACCAAGAATGGCTAGGCTTTTTTATGGAGCGAGAAGTGCCACAAAGACTTTATTTATCTAAAAGGGAAGTTGGTTAGTAACCTAGTGATGGGTTTCCATAAGAGGGGGTGACGTATGAGGTGTTATTTGATGGTCTAGGCCAAGGCTTGGGGTGTGTACTGATGTAACAAAAAAGCATGATCTATTATGGTTTTAGGAAGTTACGCCCACAGGAATGTAACTATGACACCCATGATCTAGATCTTGTAGCAGTCGTGTCCGCACTAAAGTTGTGGTGGTATTACCTCATCGGGGATCACTTCATGGTCTTCAAAAATCATAAGATATAGAGGTATATCTTCTCTTAGTGGGACCTGAACTTCTGATAGAAGAGGTGGATGGAATTTTATCAAGACTCCAACTTCTAAATCTCTTACACTGAAGGTAAGGGGAATGTGGTGGCCACTGCTTTGTGGAGGATGTCACGAAAGGATACAGTTTGATAAGCAACATATACTTGTAAGCGATGGAAGAGTTTGTTGCCCTACACCTGGATTCAATGGTGGAGGCTGGTAGAGGATGTCTATTCCAAATGGCATTACAACCCTCCCTGTTGTAGTAAGTGGAGGAGTCTTATTGGGGGGACTTAGAGGATAAAGTGACATGCAATTTTGTTATCCAGGGAAATGATCTGGAAGGATGATTGGAAGTTGTATAGAATCAAATACTATTTCATGGATAATTGTTCATCCCAGTGGAAATGCACAAGAGAGTTCACTGTGAGTTCCACAAGTCTCCCCTTACGGTACACCTAGAAGTTTTTAAAATGTATACAGGCTGGAGGAGTGAGTTTAGGGGGCCCTGGTTGAAATGGGTAGTGGCGGGGTTCATGTCAAAGTGCCTTGTTTGTTAGCAAGTGAAGGCTGAGAACCATATTCTGGGCGGTCTGTTGCAGCCTTTAGATGTCCCTAAGTGGAAGTGGGAAGATATATTGATGGATTTCATCATGGTACTACCCAGGGTTCGAGGAGGTTCTGATGCTATCTGGGTAGCGGTGGACCGGCTAAAGAAATCAGTTCACTTCATGAAAATTAAGAAGTATAGTGTGGTGGATTCCATAAAACATAGGTATGTGGATAAGGTGGTGCAGTTCCAGGGCATTCCAAGGTCCATTTTATCAGATCAGGACACACGAGTTACCTCACAGTTTTGGAAATGATTGTATCATGCTTTTGGAACCCAGCTTTTACTCAACACTACTTTCCACTCACAGATGGATGGGAAGATAGAGCGGACCATCTAGACATTGGAGGATATGATACAACCATGTTTTTTAGACTTTGGTGGAAAGTGGGTATGACACTTTCCTCTGGTAGAGTTTTCCTACAACAATAGCTATCACTCTACCATTGGCATGACTCTGTTTTAAGCCTTGTACAGGAGACCATGTCACTCACCCATGTGCCGACAGAGGTCAGGCAGGTAGGTGTTCTTGGTCCATAGGTGGTGTAGAGCATGAAGGAGAAGGATCGGCTTATACGGTAGAAAATTAAGGCGGATTAGGACTGGCAGAAGTCGTATGCCGATCATAGGAGAAGACCCTTGTAGTTCGAGGTTAGAGACCATGTGTTCTTGAATGTCTCCCCTCGGCATGGGTAACAGACATTTTGTAGAGGAAGTAATATTTCTCCTAGGTTCGTTGGACCCTTTGAGGTGTTGCAGTAGGTTGGCGAAGTGGCTTATCAACTAGAAATACCACCCCAACTACAATGGGTGCACAACATTGTCTATGTGATTTAGCTCTGTCTTTATCTACACGATGATTCACATGTCCTTTACTGGGGAATGTTGGATATCGATGATGACACAACGTTCATAGAGCTACCCATAAGGATTGAGGATCATAGAGATAAGGTGCTTTGTGGATGAACCATTCCCTAGTTTTGTGTGTTATGGAGGCATGGAGTCCTTGAAGAGAGAACCTAGGAACACGAGGTATATATGCACACCCACTACCCAGAGTTGTTTTGAGTTGTGTTCATTTTTTTTGAAATTGTTTATCATGTGTTGCTAGACCTTGTTAACTATGAGATGGGATATTTTTTGTGTTATTTTAATTTTTATGAAGGGTCCTAACAGTGGGGAGGGGAGGACCTGATTCCTAATCAATATGCATTAATGTGGATGTGATTAAACATATGCGGGTGAGTTATTAACCCCTAAACCGGATAGTATCATGTCATGGATGAAGGGACATCATGATCAATATGACTAAAAGGTGTAAACTTTGTATGTTTGTGTAGTTACCTAGGGGAGTGGAGCAGTAGTGTATCCGTAGTTGTTCAAGAGATAGATGAGGGAAGGTGTTCCTAAATATCTAGGTTTGTTCCAACATTTGAACAACTCAAGGGTGTTTCGGCTCTGAGAGGTATCTTTCGAGGTGGTTGTTCTGACCCCTCTCTTTTATTTGGTGTTATTTTTGATTCTAGAGGATGGTAATTGTTTGAGAAGTATCTGTTGTAATGGCCCAGACCCTCCAGGTCCATTATTTTTCCAAATTTTGGTGTTTTGGAATCTCCGGACCCCATCATTGAGTTGTGAGGGCAGCGGTGTCGGGGGCAGGGTGTCACCGTGGTGTCACCCATCGGGGCCACGTGGGGTTTTTAGCAGTTCCATTCCCCAATTTTCCTATAACACCCCCTTTAAGGTTTAATACCTCTTTAAAGTAGTTTGAGACTGTTTTAAAGACCATAAATGATGTTCTAATCCCCAAGAGTGGGACAACTCTTGACAGACCCAAACTGTGTGTCACTATTAAACATTTTCCTCTCTTTAAATGAAATCTTTTAACTCAAAGCTATTATAGCCATCTCCCTGATTATAATTATTAAATAAAAATTTATTCCATAATGTCTAACCATCCAACAACATGGTGAAACTAAAATCTGCCATTAAATCCATTCAAGTTTTCATATACCATAACTCAAGGATCAAGCCTTTTATCACACATAGTTTCTTTCTTCTTATTGTCGGGTCTATTTTCTTTCCATTGGGGTGTTTGGAGTCCCTCTTCTAGAGGCTAGTTGTGCATCCATGCTGGAGATTTCCTACTCACTCTTGGAGTCCTTATAGTTTCTCCAATGCAAGTCGCACATCCCCAATTCTTGGCACAAGGAAGAAAACTTCGATCGTTGATAATCCAAGTAGGGTCTTCCTTCGTCTCACTTTACTGTGTATCATGAAGGGTGGGTATGATAACATTCCTTTAGGGATGGATGAAACCAAACCTTAAACATGATAATAAATGTTTTTTAAAGAATGAAGGTGTGTACTTGATGATGCTGCTGCTATATTCTTTTATCTTCCTTTATATGTTTTGAATTGTATGAGATTGTGTCCACTAAAAATCATGGAAATTGGTGGTCCTTCCTTGTGCACTAATGAACCTCTATTTTCTTGGATAGTCATGTGATTGAATAGTTGTAATATAGAAACTGGTTAATCACATAAATATGGCTAGTTTAATGGATGCACGATAAATAAAAATCAATGTGTGATCACCCTAGTTAACTAAATAAAAAGAAGAAACCAAATAAAAGGTGTTGATTGAATTTGTGAGCAGACTTATTCTGGAAATGTGTATGGAAGTTTTGATGATGCTTGTAAGGTGATTTGGATGGGGATGACATCCACCATTGTTCAGTTGTTGGTCTGTGGATTTTGGGACGTGTGGGGTCGTGTGTTGGGGCTTGGTTTGGATCATGTACTTCGAGGGATCTCACATATCCCATTTGTTGTTTTGACTTTACAAGAGAACCAGGTGTGAATTCTTAGATTACTACTTTGTTATTTTTCCATTCTTTTCTTATGGAAATTCCCATTATTTTCTTGATAGTGAGGAATTATTTAAACAGAATTACTTGAATATGATATCAAGAATGGGTTCAAGGGGGAATTGTTTTCTAGGGATGAGTTGTTCTCTGGTTGTGGCTGTTGGGTTTTGTATGAATGAATAGTGACGAGGGTGTTTGAATATGTGTTAGTTTCGAGACCCTTAGGTTGGGATGAATTCTTGTTTACCTATATGTATAAATTTAGTTCTTACGTTTCTTATTATCACCCCACCCAAGTTGTGAACTTTGTGCTGGACACCCCCATTTCATGGTGGAGGGTGTTTTTCCCAAAACTCATATGAGTGGATGGTTATTAGATCCATTTCTTCTCCCTCTCTCGAGTAGTCCAAGACTCTTTCGGTAGGCTATGATGGCCTGAGGTCCATTATAGACCAAGATTATTCAGGAAGCGTTTTTGTGGTGGTTGGACCAGGTGTGTGTGGGAAGGGTTTATTTCAAAAGAATCTTAATGATAAGGCCCATATGTCTTCGGGCGTGGCTGTGGTTATTCTGGACTAGGTGTCTTTTGGCATGATAGGGATTGTTGTGGTCCAGGTGTCTGCGGGGGGGGGGGGGGGATGTGTGTGGTAGACCAGGTTTCTTTGGATGCGGACGTGCAGTTGTTGTAACCCAGGTGTGTGCTGGTGGGGTATGGTAGTGGGACTACGGTGAGAATGGCGGGGGAAGTATGATTCACAGGATGATTTTAATAAATAGTGGAAAGGTGGCATGGGGTACCCAAACATCGATGTGTTATTAATATTATTTTACCTGATTTTCATTATTTGGAGAGTATGGCTTGGTGAGGTTGGGGGGATAGTTTCCATGCTAGGTGATTTCGTTATGTCCTTTTTTAAAGGGGAATTAGAATGCCTCCCCACTTGTGCATGAGAGCTTTTGGTTTTCCCTACTGAGTATAATTGTATACCCACCCTACGTATATAAAACTGCTTTAGGTTTCTAGGAGGACTTTGAGGACTGTGTTGGACATTACTAGCTCAGACATTGGGAAAGTTGTTTTTGATATTTTCCTTTTCTTTTGGTACTTTCCCTTTTGTTTTATTGTGCCTTGTATGGGTTTACCTTTGGAACATGTATATAGAAATGGATTTTGGCATTACCTTTCCCTTTAGTTTTTTGATTTTTTTGGGTTTTTATCATCATATCTCTTGATCTTACTAAATAAAAAGGGTAATGACTTCCTTATTACGTGTAAGTATATACCCTTGGTGGTAGTCACCACTCCAGGGCCTATTAAATACAGGACTTCAATGTCATTATCTCCCCTTCAACTTGAGGAAGGAAGGGTCTCAAAATTTGTTGTCCCTTACCTCATATTGGTGAAGTCCATTGTGAAAAAATCAGATTATTTCACAAAATGTTTTTGTGAAAGAATAATATAGGTCTATTGGAGCATCATATTCTCTACCCTTGTTCACTCATGTTTAAATTGTTCTAGAATAATTGAGTCATAGATAATTAGAAAGGAGTAGCCAATATATTTTGCTCCATCAATATTCTCCTTTGATGACCAATCATCATCAAATGAAATGGAGTGATATACTAATCTCACCCATCATTATGAGCTTTATCAGGGCCATTTAACCTAATATATAGTTTTAAAGAAATGTGTCATGATTTTTTTGTAATATGAGAGTTTTTAATACTAAAATCCATTAAAAACACATTTGAAACCATAATGTAAACACTTTTATTTATCTCATAAATATAAGAAAAAGTTTATGTTTCCATAATTTTTTTTAAAAAAATTACACAATATTTATGAAATGGTTTTCTTTTAAAATAACCATGAAAACTTTTAAAGGGATCTTAATTTAAAATAATGGTTATGATTGTGGGAAAAGGCATTAAATACATATACCATAAAAGAAACATTATAATTTTACTTTTTTAAACGAAGACAAACAAAGTCATACATTAAATGTTGAAAAAATTTATTTTTGAAAATTTATTGTAAAAATAAAATATAGAATAAAATTAATTTTATAAAAAAATTAATAACATATAAGATAATTTTTTCAACACTTAATAGAACATTTATATATAGGGGAAATGTTTAAAACATATATGAATTGTTTGAAAGGAAAATTTCATAATGATTTTGTAACATTTGAAGCAAATGGGTGTTTATGAAGAGAACCTTCAATGTATTTGTATTTTTTTCTCATTAAATTAATGATAAAATAAATATACAATTTTGTTCATACAACACAAAAAATAAAACAAGTGCTGGAAATGGAATAACTCTCAATGAAAGGAAATTTATAAAAGAAATTTGTTATATTGTCTTCTTACTGGCCACATTTGTTATTAAAATCCTCTATAATGGAGTTATATTTATTATTTAAATTATTAAAAACATTTTAAATTGTTATTACCTTATAAAAATTCATTTTATTTCATTTATAACTATGTCCTATACAGTTACTAAATTTATTATGTTCATGTTAGATGTTTTGGGGATGATTAGTTCATAATCCCAAAAATAAATTTGGTAAGTAGACCTAGGTCAAAGGGGTCATTGTACCATAATCTCCAAAATATTAATCATTTAATAGTTTTTATTTTTATGCATAAAATAAAATTTTAGAATCATCCCGGATATTAAGAAAAAAAATTAAACCACAATGCTTTGTTAAGATTGTATTCCAGATGTATGCATGAGCAATGCAGTCTATTTTTTATGGATTGAAGGGTAAAAAAGAAAATAATATTCTATATTTAAAAAATCATAATTATGTCCCAAATATTAAATATATTTTTAAAACTATCATTATAAATATCCTTTTCATGTGGTGATGAAGAGAAAAGACACATTTCAATGTAGAGGTGGTAGTGCACATGTACGAATGAGCGATGTTTTCATTTCCTATAGGAATAAAATAAGTTGATCGATAAGGGTTAAAAAGTAAAGATTATATAAATTTTCTAGATTTTTGATAATTTTGTCATAATATAATCATGGTTTAGTAATATTTTATATAGGAATAGGAAGAAATAAAATGAAAACTCTCAGTTATGAGTTATACCACTACATTATAAAACCACTTTTGGATTATATCTAAATCCATCTAGGTTGGTATTTTAATTATACTAGAGCCTCTAGGTCTAAAAGATGATGGTTGGTAATGTATTTACTTATTCATTGGTCAAGATAAGTGTCCCTTGAGGTTTTAATAATAGTGGAATGTTGGCACCCTTTAATATGTTTGGGTAGCAGCACTTTTGAAATTATTCAATGTTTTAAATTAATATAATGACTTATTAATGTTAAAGTAAACCAAGGCCCAAAAAAATCATATAAAATGTTTTATAGGGCACAAATAAACTCAACCAATCACATTTAAAAAAATTTAGAGACATTTTATGCCATAACTTATAGTTAAACACACTTTAATACCTGATTAATATTAACTAATATGACATTACCTTTTTCCATGACCAACTAATTACATGAAAACATAGAAGTGAACTTTTAATTTTTTTTGGAAATTATGATTCAAAATTTGGAATCCATTTAATATGATTCATCATATATAGGTTTAAAATCTAGATATTTTTAAAATAAGACTATATTCCGTAACTTACAAAATACGAAACACCAAGTGTAAGAAAACAACAAAATATTATTATTTAGACACGACTGTTATAACCTTGACAATAAACAGGGTGTTATGAATAGGAGTAAATAAAATTTTAAATTTATATAAATTTTAAAATCAATATAAATTTCATGATTAATTCTTATTGAAATGAACTTAGTTTTTAGTGAATCCATTTTATCGATCCAAATTACATTTTCTTCAAAAATAAATTTTATTTCTTTTTATGAGAAAATTAATTATCTATTTTTTTGAATCATTTATAAAAGTTATATTTTAAAATTAAATTCTTTTCATATATTAGTTTATAAAAATTATCTTGAGGTGAAATTTTGATAAATTTTTTAGAATATTTATTTTTCAATCAATAATGAATAATTATGATTTATGTTGAAAGTTTTATTTTATTTTCGATTATTTACCAAGTAATATTCTATTTTTATATTAGTTTTAAATTTTAATTAGTTTATTTTTATTTAAATCAATCCAATTATGATTTTTTAAATGAAATTTATACTTTAATTTAAAACATTGATTTTTTATAATTAAAATAGTATTTTTCTAAAATATTATTCTTAATCACATTTTCATTTTAATTTTAAATTAAATTATTAAAATTATGTTTTTTTAATTATTAATATATTAATCCATAGTTGGAATAATTGGTGAAAAATTTCATAAATATATCCCTTTTATTTTTGGTCAATATGAATATTACCATTAGTAAATTTTCTTACCATGGTAAAGGGTAAATTATGAAATTACGAGTTAAAAAAAATATGATAAGGAAAATAATATAATCCTAAAACTTGAATTTATTTTATTTGATATGTCCATTTTCTATACACTCATCCAATATTATATTTTATGACATTTTGATACCATTTTTATGTGACTATGACCATTCTAACATTTTATGTAATGAAAAGTAAAAAATTTCACTCTTATTTTTAATAAATATAATATTTTCTTTAACATGAGGATAAATATATGATACATTAGGTTATAAAAAATAATTCAAAATTTATTTCTTTCACCATCATCATGGAAATTTATTTTTAAATTTTAGTGAATAAATAATTAGTTAAAATTATTACACAACACCGATACAATAATTATTCAATTAGTTGACAAATGAAATATATGATATTAAAAATATTAGAAGTAGTATAATTTTAAATAATCAATGTAACTTCATGACCCAGGTTCCACATACCAATGGACCAAGTCGGTTGATTAGGTGGCCTCAGGATTGCCTCCCTATTTGTAAGATGTTTCTAACCAACTATGGGGGTCTAGTATATACAACATGGAAAGAATATACTATCTTTTTTAAAGCAGAAAAATAATAAAAATAAATATAAATAACAAAATGATATAACCAATTAAAAAATAAAACGAATATCAAATTATAAAAAAAATACAATATCCAAACCAAAACATTAGATGCATCATGAAAATTACATGTCTAATTTGAAATGAAAACTCTAATGAAATTCACAATAACACTACCATGTGGGCCTCAAAACCAAAAATAATTGCCTCATAAAAGTTCCCTCCCAACCAGGACATCTAAAATAGGGATCTACACCTTATTATATCTTTCAAACAAGAAGTTTATCCAAGTACCAATTAGGTAGCTCGATTTGGGCATGAGTATAACTTCCAAGGCCATCACTAATGACGTCTAAAAAAATATCCAGTCAATAATAGTGTGTTATATTTTATAATTAAAAAATAAAATCAATAATGTAAATGTTATACATATATGCAATTCTTCTTTATTTAACCACATAAACCCCTAAGTTCCTTTGTATACTCAAACCCTCAATACCAGCATTGGCCTATGCTAGATTATGACCAATCCCTAAGGGATATCTCATATCACAATACCATGGTAATAAATTATTAATTTCAATTAATTTCATATTATATCCAATTGAAATTATAGTCCAATGAAAACATTTTAGCCCTAAAAATCCATTTAAGAACCCCATGAGTGTTTGGATTACTGGTATCTATCTCACACCTTGTTTATATAGAAATTAAATATGGGTATTTGGATCATTAGTTCATTTCCCACACTCATGTATTATTCAATAAGATATGGGTATTTATATCTTATGTTTTTTCCCACACTTGTATATTAATATTTCACACATATCACACAAATATCACATCAACCATGGTTAATCAACATTAAACCTTTTATCACATTTCATATCATGATATATCATTTAAAATATAAAAAAATTATTGTTCGATACTTTAATTGCATGGAATAATATGATCAATACATCATTAAATCAATTTTCAATATTGTAGTTAAATAAACCATTAATATATTAAGTTCTAGTTCACCATCTCATAATTCTTATTTCCAATTAATTTATAAACACAATAATTGACCCATTAAATAATCCTAATTTCTATAAATTCTACAATCATAAAATTCAATTAATTAATTAACCTATTAATTAATCTAATCACACTAATTGAATAGCCACATTTTACAAAATTCAATTTTACCATATTCATTATAATTCATAATTACATATAAAATGAATTAATCAATTCCATGATTCTAAAAATTAATTAATCAATTATTTTATTAAATTCCAGATTCAGTTTTCAAACATTCCAATTCAAAATTTACAACACATACATGAAATTGGAATTCAATATTATTTTAATTGAATTTATACCACCTAACTCAATTTTTTTGTCAAACACTCTTCAACTGAAACCCCAAATTGAAGCAAAACAAACAAGTTCTCGAAGAATAATGAGATCTAGTTCCCAATCCTAAATCCCAAATCAATTGAATTAAGATTAAAAATACTTGATCTAAAACCAAAAATAATAGAGAAAATCCATCCACTTTTTATTTATAAAGAGATATGGTAGAGAAGTGAAAAAATATGGGATGAGAATCTCTTACCGAGAGAGGTTCAGATCATCAATATGGGATTCAGTTCACCAAAAATGGGGCTTGAAGCCCTTGGAATTCACCCGAGAGCCTAAAAAATGATAGAAAATGTTTAGGGTTGATTTGGATAGAATTTGGCTGATGAATTGGGAGTTTGTAAGTTTAAAATAGATTTTTAGATAATTAATACACACACAGATGGTTTCCTTGGTAGGTGCGCACGATTTTCCCAACCGTGTGCCCTAACTGTGCACATATCCTACGAGGGGTGGGGGGGGGGGTGAATGGTTACTATTAATATGGTGAATGGTTTGAAAAACCAAGCACTAACTATGGAAATATATATTTTTTTGGGGTTGTATGATTTTTTGGGGAAATGCGCTTGGTTTCAGAAAAACGTGTGCCAACAGTGCGCTGTCCAAAAAATCCAAATTTTACCAAAATGTACCCAAGAAAAATCCCAATCAAGATATGATCAAAACAAGAAATAAGTGTAGTTTAAATGAGGTCATGAAATCACCAAAAATGGTCGGTATCATAGAATCTCCCCAACTTTTAATAGCTATTCCTCAAGTATACTCCCAAGCATATCTATGATTCCTAAGCCAAAATATATGACCACTGATCTCTCATATTAGATTCCCTATCCCATGTTTCATCCCAAACACCACCATGAAGCCACAAAACATGAACTATTAGAAATGTATTTCCACTTAAATCTTTCTCACTGGGGTCCACTAAATGTATCAGATTCTCCACGAAGGAGACATCAATTTCAAGCTCAATATCAACCACATCAATCACATGAGAATGGTTGGGGTGATACAATTGAATATTTGACACATTAATGATACCTTGAATATTGATATATCTATGTAGAGGACCCTATCAGTATTCAACATGACCAATTCTCTCAAAAAATATCCAAAATTCCAACAAAACTAGGCACCATGTTCCCTACCTCTGAATCATATTGTGACCCAATCTTGGAGACACCAGAAGGAACATACAATCACCTACTGCGAACTCAATGGGTCATCGATGTCTATAACCATATAACTTCATTACACAATGATCCGTAGACATAATTTTCTAAATCAATTTTACCTAATACAATGTCTCATACTCGAGACACTATCCCATAAAATCTAACTCACCTACCTCCATCCAAAATAGAGGTGATCTAGATGGACTAGCATAAAGAGGCACATATGGTTCCATATAAATTTTACTTGATAAATATTTTTCGGATAAATTAATGAGCACTATGTGATTCTCCCAAGACCCAACAAATTTTAGAACATATACTCGCAAAATAACCTCATTTACCTTTATAACACATTATAACTTCACCTTATTCTATGGGTTGAATTTAGTACTCAGTAAAACCTGTATACTAATAAAACTATATAAGACCTAGAAAAAGTTATATGTAAAGCATGAGTCATGGAATCAAACAATACTCTCTGGAACTCCTTTCAGACAAATTATCTTCTTAAAAATACAATTCTCCCAAATTATCCATTGAGAAAGCCTCTCATGCTGGTAATAAATGTGCTACCCTTGTCAAATAGTCGATAATCACCCAAATAGTGTCATTTTACTAAGACATCCATAGTATAAACACAAAAACTTTCACGGTAACATCATCCTACTTCCATTGCAGAATGGTCAATCACTATAGTAAACCACATATTTGTTAATTCTTGACCTTCAAATATTGATAGGTGCAACATCATTTCATGAAACATTTTATCTTTTATCATACATAGCCCTAGAAACTATCATCATAGGTCACAATATATTTTAGTCACACCAGGATGAACTGCCCACTTCATGGAATGAAATTCAAGCATCCGATCCCCCAACATAATTTAAGGCACAACAACTCTATTCTTGACATAGATTATCTCAACCCCATATATTTTCCAATCTAATGGTGACACCCCACCTTCAAGGATTTCCCTCATGTCCAAAAAATCAAGATACAAATACTATCAATCTATAATCTATATTAAAAGTGTAGACCCCACTAATAAAGATACAAGATTCATCTTTTTCTAGCCCTCCTGGACCAGAATATGCATATCATCCAGTTAGGTGGTCATTATCCACTCATAACTAGTCTCTATAATTGCTTGAGTCTATGTTTTCCTGCTCAAAGTGTCCGTAACTCTGTTTTCTTTCATAGGTATATATGCTAGTTCAAAATATTATAAATGTATATAATATACCCACATTATTTATCAATGATTCAAATCCCATTGTGAAAAGATATAATTTGAGATCTTATGATCAGTATAAAAGTTAAAATTATCTAATAATATATAATTCCACCAACCGTCAAAGGATAAATAATATAAGCTAACTCAATCTCATGCATACATTAATTCTATTAATGTGTCCTCAGATTCTAGGACCCATATGCCACAACATGATCTCCCAGTATCAATATTTCACCAAGACTGATCCAAGAAGCATAAAAAAACACGATATACTCCTCAAATGGCACTGTTAGGATCAATATTTGTGACATTTTAAAGTAATTCTTCAAATCATGGAAGGAATTCTCACATGATTCCATTCATTCAAACATTATACCCTTTTTGGTCAAACCCAAAATAGGAGTTACTAAATGGAAAAAGTCTTTGATGGTCCTCCTATAAAATCCCATGAATCCTAGAAAACTACAAAATCTAAAAAAAGTATTGGGTTGCTCCCATGAAATCACTACCTTCACCTTCTATGGGTCCACTAGAAAACCTTCTTAAGAGATGATGTGAGATAAGAAATGTAATGGATCTATCTGGAATTTATATTGAGATATATTGTCTTATAGTTGATGATCTCTCAGTGTACTCAAGATAATTTCATGAAACATGGAATGATATTCATGAGTCTTTGAGAACACAAAGATATCATCCATAAACACAACCACAAACTGATCTAGGTATGGGTGGAAGATTTTGTTTATAAATGCCATAAGCACTGCTAGTTCATTCATCAACCAGACTGAAATCACAAGAAACTCATAAAGACCATACCTTTTTCTAAACGTAGTCCAATGTACGTCAGAAGGTCCAATGATTAATTGATGACAACTCAATATAAATTCGATCTTAGAGAATTTAAAATCATCGCTCAATATTTCAAATAAGTATTTGATATAAAGAAGAGGATACTGGTTCTTCGTTGTCATCTAGTTTATATTCTGATAATCAATACAAAAGAAAAATATTCTTTCAAACTTCTTTCCCAAAAAACTAGTGAACCCCATGATGACATACTCTGATAGATAAAACCCATATCCATCAACTATTCTAGTCGAATCCTAACCTCTTGAATCTATATTGATACCATTATGTCTGGTTCAATAGAAATTAGATCACCCCTATTATGAATTCAATTAAAAATTCCACATCTCTCTCATGTGGAAGCTCTAAGAAGTCATCAAGAAATTCATATTGGTAGCATCCCACTATAAGTTGGAAGACATCCAACTTTACACCTCTATCATCCAGTATCAAACTAAAAGCTTGTGCAGTATGCTACCCTAGTTGCTGCTGAATTATCCCATGCATGTCCTACCTAGATATACCACTCTCCACAGTGAATATAATTTTCACCCTCAAGAGACATAAAATTCAATCTACTTCAGTAACAATTAATGTGGGATCAATGTGATATTAACTAGTTTATAAAAATAATAGGGAAAATAAAGACATATATTGAATGTAAATCCTATATGAAATGATACTCCCTAATTCTGAGAGAAATCCCCTTTCATAGACATATGTCTCTCCACTATAATACCAAATGTGTATTGTTCATCATAACACCTCTAACAAAATCATCTTCCAGACTGAACCCATCCACAATTTGTTAGGATATAAAATAATGTGAGTCATTAGTATCAATTAAGGCAATATCAAGTGTAGAAGCTACCAAAATAGATCCTCTTACCAACAATAGTCTATCATCACCATTCAAAAGTGTAGGATTAAGTGCATGAAACTTTCCTTTCCCTCTTCCTTATGAGGGTATTTGAGTCCCCAAAGTTTTTCTACTCTACTGATATGGGAACTCTGGCCTAGAATCACATTTCCCACTAACTTGACATCCTTGACCAATAGAACCCCATCTACTATAATGGTAAGGGGTTTATGGAACCCCTTAAGTACTCAGATTCTTCCTAGCTACTCCATCATACCCATCTATTGTGGGTTACTTCCATAACTCTAAATATGTCCCATCCGACTAAATGATCAACACTCAATCAATGGAATAGGTCAATGTCTATGAAAGTGACCTAGCCTACAATACTGGTGACATATCACTCGAGTAAGATCTTGTGTATCTAATCCTTCCCCATATCCACTCAACTTCCAACTTATTTAATCAATATTCTCATAAAGACACCACCTACTCTCCAAAGTCAAATGCCATGACCATCCTGTAGAAACTAAATGTCCTACTCTAGAAGCCTCCTTTAGGTTTCACTCATAAATTAGAGCCTGGTTCACCACCTCTGAAATTTTTTTCAACTGAAACATATTCATTAAGGACATAATTTCACATTTAAACCCATCCTAAAATAATTTTGGTGCAGTAGCCTCATATCCTTCCAAATTTGTAAAAAAACTGAAAATCTATAAAGTATCCACTATATTATATCATGAACATACTCCCCTTAGTCAATATCATCAACTCAGTTACCCCCTCATGTCTGAGCCTCTTAGGGTAATAGTTCTCTAAGAACATATCCTTAATATTCCTCCACTCCATATTCTCTAGCTATTCATACTGAGTCTAGATGTTCCACTAACTCTTAACCTAGCTTTGTAACATATAGGTATCTAATTTGACTATTTACTCATACGGAGCATTGAAATGGTCAAGTATCCACTAGATAGACTAAATATAAAAGTTTAATACCTCAAGACCACACTCTCTGGTAAATATTTGAGAGTTCCGTAAATAAAACTCCAATGTCATGTTGGAAATACAATTTACAACCTACCATGGGTCTCTTTCCAAAAACGACATGATGTAGGAGAAATTATCATGAAATTTCTCTCTGTCTCCCTCACCCCACACTATCAATGCCTCATGTTCCATTACTGGAGGGACATTTCCAACTATGTCCTCTGATCAACCAATCAATAATTTTATTCATGGATTCATATATCTAAAATTTTAAATTACCATATTATGAAAAATAACACATAATTAACACCATTATAAGTATTCTCATAAATCTATAATAATTCATCCCCACATTTACCACCACATGGTCAATACTGAGGCACTATCACAACCTTTAACCATCCTACATCTAGGATATGGTTATCAAAAGGAAAACTCATCATATTATAATATATATCTTTCAAAAATATAAAGAAAAAATAAAAGAAAATAAAACTTCTTTGATACCACTTTGTAACGTCTCAACCTGGGTGCCACATACTAGTGCCCCAAGCCAGCTGGTGACGTGACCACATGTCCACCTCCCTATATTCCAATTGATGTTGACTAAGAGTGAGGGTATAATATATATTAATTGGGGATACTATAATCTTTTTTTCAAAGTATAAAAAAATCATAAATAAATAATAATAAATAAATTATATAACTAATAACAAGTTTAAACTAGTTTCACATGATGACCAAAATATGAATACAATATCCAAACCAAAATTTCTGATATGTACTACCAATATATTTCTTGTTTTAAATGAAAAACCAAATCCAATACACACTGAAACGTTAAGGTGGGGCCTAAAAGGGAGTCTTGTTCCCTCATCCAAGCCCCATCCTAACTCAGTAATCTAATATAAGCCAGATTCCATTATCCTATCCTAAAAAAATTAAGTCTGTTCGGGTAACAATCTAGTTGTCAGATGAGGATGTGAGTATAACTAAGAAGGCCACCACCAATTATATATAAAATAATATCTAATCAATAATAATGTATGCATTTTTTTAAAAAATAAAATAAAATAAATAATGTAAACAATTATCATATATTCAATTATTTAGTATTTAACCACATAAACCCCCTGGTTCTCAAGGACACTAGAACCCTCAATACAAGATTTGACCTAGGTCAGAGTTTGAACTATCCCCAAGGTAAATAACATATCAAAATACAATATTTATCCATTTTAATTTCATTTTAATCCATACAATTTCATATTGGATCCATAGTTCAATGCTGACATTTTGGGCCAAGAAATACTATACAGAAACCCATGAATATTTGGAGCATAGGTCCCTTTGTAACGCCATTTTTATCACTCAACCACTTGGGTATTTGGAGAAACAGTTCATGTCCCACACTTGTATATCAGTAAATCACATATGTGTAATTGATGGATCTTTCTATGTACCACACTTTGATATCAAACAATTACAAAAAATATCACATATATAACATCAATAATGGTTAATAAACATCAACACGCATGATATACCATTTCAACTACCAAATGAAATCAAGGTTCAATAGTTAAATCACATGGAATAATATGAGCAATTCTTTATTAATGAGTTAACCCATTAACCCATTAATTTAAATTCAACAATATCTTAATTCCCAATTTCAGATAATTCCTAAACACATTAATTGACCCATTACACAAATCTAAATCTCCATAAATTCCACAATAATAAAATTCCATTAATTAATTAATCTAAGTCCACCAATTACATAATCATATTTACCAAAATTCTTTTTTTCTATATTCAACTTAATTTGTAATCACATAGAAGATTAGTTAATCAATTTAATGAATCCACAAATTAATTAATCAATTAATTTATTCAATTAAATATTAAATTTTAAAACTTTCCAACTAAAAAATTACAAAACATACATGAAATTGGAATCCAATACTATGGGAATTGAATTTATACCACCTATTTCATGATTGTTGATTAAATTTTACCAACAGAAAAAACTAATTGACACAAAACAACAAAGATCACAATGAAGAATGAGATATAGATTTGAATCCTAGATCCAATACCATTAACATCAAGATACAACCAACCAATATCTAAATCAATCAACCATAGAGTAAAGAAATTCATTTTTTATTCATAAAGAGAGACATGAGAGAAGGGAAACTACATGGGATGAGAATATCTTAACTAGAGAGGTGAATATCTTCAATACAAGGTTATATTCACAAATAACAAGGTTTATAATCCATTAGAATCCATTCAGTAGCCTAAAAAATGAGATAAAATTTTTATGGTTGAGTTGGGTTGAATTAGGGTGAATACCTGGGGGTTTAGAAAATTTTAAACCAATTTTGGGAATATTAAAACCAGCATGCATGGATTCTTAGGTAGGGGGACATATTTTTCCAATCCACACACTATAATTGAGCACCTCTCGCGTGTGTATAGGGAGGTGGGGGGGGGGGGTGTTATGGTTATTACTAAGAGGGATCATGGATGGAGAAACCGTTGGGCATTGGTACAATCCATCTATGTCATGGGTAGTGCGGTTTGCTGGGACCGGGCACACAGTTTGGGAAAACTGTGCACCAAACCTTTACATCTTAAAACCCATAAAAACATCAAAATTTTACCAAAAAGCACCCAAGGAAAAACAAAAACAAGGTATAATCAAAACAAGGAAAAGAAAACCCTATAAATGTTCTCGAGACATCACTAGAAAATGTTATGATCTTACAATTTATGTGACCCATTAATTTTTTAGATAAAAGTAACATGTTTGTGATGTATTACAATATTAGAATATAATTAAATTTTATCATGATGTTATAAATGTCCAGTTAAATGAATTGTTCAAAAAATGACATTATTGAAATTTTAGGAAAAGAAATATTTTATTAAATATTATAAATTTTTTAAAAATACTATATCAGGAAAACTGATTAGTTTATAAAATAAAATATCACTCATGGTTAATTTATTGGTAATTTTTCCATTTATTGTATCTATATTACCATGAAAGTGTTGAAAACCTTACTATCATGATAAGTCTTAAAAAGGTTAATAGGGTATTAAAATGCGAAGATAGGGGTAAAAGTTTAATCAAAACATATAAGAGAATAATTTTATAAGATTTTTTCAACTCCTAATACTATTTTATTCAAATATTATAATTTTTACCCATTTAGGCACCAAAATTTATTTATATAGAATTAATATTTTAAGAAATATCAAGAGTGTCCCTCTCTTCTCTTATTAAAGGGAAACACTTATTATAATTTCTTGAAACTTAAAAACCCATTTATTTTATAATTTATATAAACATAAATTCCCAAAATTACACCCCACATTATAGAGGCTGTAATTTATGATGATTACCAATATTAGTGTTCTTATGGTGTAATGATAAGAAAAATTTTCAACCAAGAGGTATAGTTTTAACTGAATATTTTATTTTTATATTTATTACACCTCTTTAAAATATCCCTTAACAATGAATATATATAAAAATAATTATATTCTATATAATGATAATATATTATTTTATTTTAAAATATATATTTTTCTATAACCACTATGAAATGTGAAAGGAGACCATCATTCCTGTGTACGATGGACTTCCGCCTTGTGGGACGATGTAATTCGTTTTCCATCACCACCTCTTAAGGATGGATAAAATTATGGATTTAATCTATATATATGATATTAATGACATATTTTCCCTTTTTAAATATAATCTAACAACTAGTTTATTTCTTTTCTATTCAGAAATGAAAAATAACATCGTTCGTGTATATGTGTGGACTATCACCTCCACAAACTGATGGGATTTCAGTTTCATCACCCCTTAAAATTGATGATATATATAAGTATATATAAATATTTAATATGATATTCTTTATATTATAATATTTCAGTAAATATTAAACAATACATATTTTTTTTTTCCATATTGATTGTTGAAAAATGAAAATGTTACTCATGCGTACATATGGCCTACCATCTCCATTATTGAAATGTAGTTCATTTTTTCAAAATCATATTTAATATTTTCATTTAATATTATAATTCATGTGCATAAAATATTATTTTTTCCTGATTATTATTATTGAGATGATTTAATAATGAAATCTTTGACAATAGTCATCCTATGTATGTTATTTTTTAATTATAAATCAAATATCATCAAAACATGTGACGCAAAGTCAAAGGAGTAAGTAGTTATTATAACATGGAAATAAATGAGATAAATGGAATAAGAAATATATTTTTCTTAAAGAAAATACATAATTAACATAATTATATTATGAAGGAAGATAAGAATGCACGTGATGATTTGGGATCGTGGTAAGAGACTTTCTATTAAAATCCCTCTTTTAAAGCTTCCTTTAAAAATATTTTTATTCAATATCCATATTTTATAAAAATTATTTTATGGAAATATTTATATAGGTATAATATGATGATAAAGTAAAATTCTTGTATCCTTTATTATTCTCTCAACGGTTTCCAAAATTAACATTTTTAGGAATTTTTTTGACGTTATTCACAAAAAACATAAAAACATGTTCTATTTCAAGGTATATAAAGATAATGAATTTTAAATCCACAATATCTAGTATTTTATTGTTTGATTCCATTACAAGATTTCATATATTATTTAATAAAATAACCACTTTCCATATATTATATTTTTTTAAAAAGGGGGTTTTAAATTGATTATATATTTCAAAATATGGAAATGTTTTCTTACTAATGAAAAGAATATTTTTAAGTGTGTAATGTTTGA
The DNA here is from genome assembly GCA_963277665.1 of Viscum album. Taxonomy (NCBI): domain Eukaryota; kingdom Viridiplantae; phylum Streptophyta; class Magnoliopsida; order Santalales; family Viscaceae; genus Viscum; species Viscum album. Next base: position 1,901,784,118 of record OY728145.1, read on the forward strand.
AATTGATGGCCTTTATTTCTTGTTATTATATTATTGTTCTGGGAATTTTTTTTGATAATGGGTGGATTTTTTATAAACTAAGGATGTATGTTTACATTATTAACCAATTACAGGTTTTTTATGATAGACTTAGGATGGGTGGATCCATGAGAGCCCTACAATGCATTGGTTATGGATGTCAACTTTATGGTTATTTCATTTTCATAATTTACTATAATAGTTATAAGGAAATTATTAATTCCACAACCTAAATGTTTTATCTACACTTTCAATGGGGTTTTATTAGAATCATATGATTTATAAATTTATGAAAATGATCTTATGTTTGAAGGGAAGTATATGAAAATTTTTAATGGTGAAAATTTTAACATTGTGAAAAAGTTACTATAAGTATTTAATGATTTAAAATAAATATTTCTGAGTTTCAATTTTCAATTAATATCATTTATAAAATTATTTAGGAAAATATTTGGTAAGATAAGGTGATTTTCCAGGTATGAATAAGTTTATTTTGATCAAAAAGTTTATTTTGAAAAGTTAAAAATTTAAAACTATTCATAGACTAATGGTTATTTTATTTTATTTTTATGCCATTTTTAGCTATTTATAATCATATAAATTTTTAAAACATTTCTCATAGTAATATTAAATATTGGTATGATTTCAAGATTATAATTGTGAAGATTTTTCATAAAAAGAATACAATTTCAGTTTTAAAAGTTTTGTTTGTTGAGGAAAACATATACTAAAAATAAGTAGCCAAAATTTAAATATATTAGTATTTTATATAAGATTTATTCTATAACATTCTAAAACATTGAACCTATAATATATTTGTGAATTTATGAATTTGAAATATAGAAAATTTCTCTGGAATATTATTAGATTATGGGCGGGTTCATATTGTAACGTCCTAGGTAAATAAAGAAATATGACATTTTCATATTTATTAATATTTGTAAATTAAATATTAATTTTACCTTAATGGGGTTTCTATATTCGATGGAATACCCAATATGCAACAACATGTTTCTTTGAAATCTTATATTGTACACTAACAATATACTATTATTATCTTAAATAGTATTTAACTCCTTAATGTTGTATTAGCGGTAATGTATAGAACAAACTCAATTATGATTATACACGTTTATTAAATGTTTTTACATTTTCTAAATAAAATTTAGAGTCTTAAAATGTGAATGAATCTAATTTTATGCATAATTTACATTAAAAGGTTAATTTATCACCTTTTGATGGAGAAACCTCATTAATCTAGTTTTGGTCACTTTTATATATTCTATTTGACCAAATAAAATTTTTCTTTAGAATCAGGATATCAAAATTTAATTTGGGTAAATTTTTTGGTATTTTTCTGATAAAATTCATTTTTAATGAATTGTGAAAAATACAGTATTTTAATTCAAAACTACCTTTTATTTTAATTTATTTATATTTTTAGATTATCCTTTTAATTGGTTTTAAAGTGTAATTCGATTATATTTTTACAATTTAATACAATTTTGGCCATTGGAGTTAATTTCACTTTGAAATTGGATGTAAACAGGTGTCAATCTTTAGATACTTAATATTTTTTAAAAACACGCCATTTTTTTGACAACATGAATTAATTTTAAATTAATTAATCCAATTTCTATTTTTTTTTTAATTTTTTAAAATAGACATCATTTTTGAATTCAAAATAATATATCTTGGGCTGAATTTTTGGTATTTTTCTGAATAACATCAATTTTTGACGAATAGTGAAAACACTGAGTAGTAGTTAAAAAGATGAAATTTTCATTTAAATGAAAATTTACCATTTCTGTGAATTGAATTTCAAAAATCCAACATACATGGTTGTTATTATTAAGTAAAATGTGGTTCAATAAGATTAAAATATTTTTTTTGGTGAATAAAAACTTTTGACTTTTATTTACCACGGTTAAAGGTAAATATGTTAATTAAAGGTAAAAGGAATATCATAATAACAAAAAAATACTTCAAAACATGTCCTAACCTTATTTAATGAGTCATGTACGGCCATGGGCATCATTTGGTCGATTTTGGGACCCCATGGAGCCAATTAAGATTGATAATGACACTTTATTTTAATTAACATAAAGTAAAGGATAAAATGAAATAAACAAATATCTTTTAGTAAATTAATTTTTACACAGGGTTATATAAGATATCAATTCAACTATAAATTTTTTTGAAAGATAAAAATATTTCCTACATTATGGATTTTTTTTATAATTTTAGACATCAAAAAAATATTATTATTTATGAAAAAAATAATGATGTAGTGTTTACCTCATTAACAAAAGATTTAAACAAATAAGATTATAAGGATTAACATAATATCCAAAATCTATCCAATTCTTATTTCATGTTTTTTATTTAGACCATGATTCATCTTGTATTTTACATTAATAAGTTTTGGAACTTTAAAAACCGAAAATCATTATATAATAAAATAATATTCTCACACTTTCCAAAAGTGTCCCTCCTCCCCCTTATAAAAAGACATCACCTCTAACCCATTCCTCATAAATCAAAATTCCCTTGCCTCATCCAAAACCTACCCAAATAAGCTCTCAATATCTTTTTATTACACATAGAAGCATTAACTTATGTAGAAGGAACTTCAATAAGTCCTTTTGGTTCAAACAAAATGGAGTTACCCGAATTAAAGGTAACTGTTTCTCTTACTTTTTTTTTGTTTTTTTTGTTTTATTTTACTTATCCAACCCCATGAACTCTTTTTATTGTTTTAATTTATAACAACACCAGTATCATCAATATATTAGGTTGTTTTTATGATAATGATTTTAACTACACTCACACACACCTCTGTATAATGGGTAATGAACATAGGGTTTCTGTGGACGACGAACTACTGCCTCACAAAACGATGATTGTTCATATATCTCCAAACACCTCCCATGGTGGCCATTATTGTATAAATTTATTTATATATGATATATATTATGTTTATTTTTTTTATTCTTTCTTATTTTTCATTTATATCATACCTTTATGGTTTCCATTATGGGTAAATGTGATAATTTCATTTGAGGAAGTGCAGACTACCGCCCCCTCAAAGTTATATGACTTGTTAATGCCATATGTGGGATGCATAAAGGACGGAGATAATGATATATATATATATATATATGATATTATACTGGAATTATAATATACCTATGTATCATTATGTTTTAATCCCATTAAAATAATAAATATAAATGAAAGTAGGGTTCACGCATACGTACGGCTTACCGTCTCCATGAACGGTGCATTTAATTTCTTAACTCAAAATGTTATATACTATTATAAATACATATATTTACTGGATATATATGATATTTATGATATCTAAATCATGAATATCATTATGAAGATAATGTAATTTGGACCACATGGACAATTTAAAAATATAACAAGTTCATTTTTAACTCAAGTTCTGAGCATCGACAAAATTTGTTATATGAACTTAAATAATTCACTAATTGTTATAGAAAGGTAATATTTTATATAAAAGGAATAATAAACATTAAAAATTTTCTTAATCAAGTAGGAATTAAATTTAGTTTTTTATTCAGGAGATTAAATAATTAAGCGGTCAAGTCGGACACGATGTAAGGGAACTTCTTAACCCAATTTACATTGGTTGGGTTGATATTCTATTTCTTGTTTATACCGTTCATTGATTATGTGAAAAATTAATTTTTATATCTTATCATTTATCTAGAATTTCTTTATGTTTGCTTATATTTAATCCACATAATCTATCATTTTTTTACTAAATGATCTTTGTACGGGACCTCGTCTCAATCTCTATGGTAATATAGATACCATAAAGGGAATATTTTTCTACGATGCATTTTACTAAACAAATAAAATAATGCTTCTTTTAACGTAACCGGTGACAATGACCTTTCAGTTGCTGTGAGTATTATTTGATCATTGGCTTCCTTAACATGCTGTAAATTTTTTAAAAGGAAAATAAATAACATATACACATATGTATTTTGGTATGAAAAATGGTTTCGATTATGGATTTTTTATGTCAATATATTTAAGTGAAATATTGTGATTGAAATGTGGAAAGGTTTTCATTCCTCTACATTTGTTGTATGTGTTATGATTTTATAATGGTACTTGGAAATTTTATTGGTGGTTACATGATACACCAAATGAAGTGTGGTGCCGTGATGAACCTAAACGGGTGGTAACAATGTAATCTTCAACACATTGGGCATGGAAGTCATCCGTATAGCTTTTGCATTTAGTGATATGTGTGGAAGTCGACTGTATGGTTATTCTATTTATTTATGTTTATATACCAAGTTACCTTTATATGTTATGTGTTATTTATATGGATTTTATGGTAATATTTTTGTCACAAAAAGTGTAAGAAATAATAATTTATTCACTGAAGAGTATTTACTACATCATAATGGTGAAAAGTATTACTTATGATAAAGTATTCTTGGTTTACATGTTTTTAAAAAAACTAACAGTTTTCCTTCTTTGTGTATACCTTACTAAGATATTTATTCTAATCACATGTTTTTGAAATTTTTTTCATCGGACATAAAGAGGAATATGGTCAAGGATGGGATCAAGGAAAATTCATGCTGTTTAAAACATTGAACTAGACATGAATATTTTTTTTCATGAATTTTATTTTGTGAAAAATATGGGAACTGAGAAGAACTATCTACTTTGTAACTTTGGGATGTAATGTAACATTTATGACCTAATTATCTAAAATCTAAACCTAAAAAGATCCTCAATGTGAATTATAAATTTAATTCAAGATTATGTAAGGTTTTAAGGTCGGGTCCTTATATTTGTTATCATAGGTCAGTTTGGATAACTTTAAGAGTTGGGGTATTGTAAAATTAATATCCATAAATTAATTTATGGTAATATTAAAATGATATATCATTTTAATATTACCATGATTCTTCACCTAGGAGATTTATTTGTTGAGAATGTTTTTTGGTAGTGGAAATAGGGAAGTTGTGATGGGAAGGCATACCGAGGGAAAGGATCGTCAAAATCAGCAACCTGAGATTGTTAGAATCAGAACTTAATAGTTTTTTGAAGTGATAGATCAGTTGACTAATGTGATAAATGGTGGTTGTGTTTATTGATTATATTTTGGTTTATTCTAAAATTAAAGTGGAGAATGAAAGTAATTTAAGGACCGTCTTGAAAACCTTCAAAGAAAAGAAATTGTTTGGGAAATTCAGAAAGTGTGAGTATTGGTTACAACAAATTTATTTCCTTGGCCACATTGTTTCAAAAAATGACTTAACTATTGATTTTAATAATATAAAATTTGTTAAATAATGGACAAGACCCACAAATATAACTGAGATATATATTTTTCTTGGTTTAGTAGGTTATTACCAGAGGGTTGTTGAGAATTTTGAACAGTTATCTAGTCCAATTACTATGTTAAATAGAAAAGGTGTTATGTTAATTTGGATAAAATAATGTGATTATTTCTATCAGGAAATGAAAAGAGGATTGGTGAATACTCCAATTTTTGAACTCCCTTCTAGAAATGGTGAGTTTGTTTTTTATAGTGATGCTTTTTGAAGGGACTTAGTTGTGTCCTTAGGCAGAATGATCAGGTAATTACTTATGCTTCATGTCAGTTGAAATATCATGAGTTAAATTACCCTATACATGATTTGGAATTAGTTACTATTGTTTTTGAATTTAAAATTTTGAGGCATCATTTTTATGGAGTAAAATGTGAAATATATACTGACCAAAAAAATTTTAAGTATATATTCAATCAGAAAGAATTGAACATGAGACAGAGGAGATGGTTGGAATTAATCAAGGATTATGATTTCATGACCCTTTACCATCTGGGAATGGAAAATAAAGTGGCTTATTCTTTGAGTCTAAAATGTAATGCTATATTAACCTTGTTACGTTTGGAATGAGATCTGTAGGTTTTTGATTGGAGAACTATGGAAAAGAAGTAGTTGGTGCAAGATATTCCTCAATTTTTTTTTCAGGTGTCAGTGAGATCACCTCTATTAGATAGAATTAAGCAAGCGTAGAGGGAAGACAATTAGTTACAGAAAAAGGTAGATTTGGTTCACAAGGGTACGTTTCCTGAATTAAACATTGATGAAGATTTTGTTTTGAGATTTGGGAAGTGATTATGTGTGCCTTGTGATTCACAATTGAAGAATGTGTTGTTATGTGAAGCTCATAGTTCTCTATTTTCAGTTCATCCTAGAAGTAAAAAGATGTAGAAAGATCTTCGAGAGTTTTACTGGTGGGATGGAATGAAAAGAGATATTGCTAATTTTACTGTGAAGTGTTAAGCCTGTTAGAAGGTTAAAGCATAACAGAAGTTACCAAAAGGGATGCTTCAGTCTTTACTGTTTCTAGAGTGTAAATGGGAAAATATATCAATGGGCTGTGTTACAGGGTTACCAAAAACATATGAAGGTAACAATGCAATCGGGTTATTGTTGATCGATTGACTAAATCTTCTCATTTCCTTCCTATTCAAGATAATTTGTCTTTAGGTAAAATTTCTCAGTTGTATGTTAGAGAGATATTCAGGTTACATGGTGTTCCCCTCTAAATTGTATCAGATCGGGATCCCAGGTTTACTTCTATCTTTTGGAAAGACCTTTAGAAGTTGTTGGGTACTGAATTAAATTTTAATATAGTTTTTCATCCACAATCAGATGGGTAGCCAGAACGAACAATTCCGACCTTGGAGGATATGTTATGTGCTTGCTCGATGGATTACCAGGGAAGTAGGGACCAAAATATTTCTTTGGTTGATATTTCTTATAATAGAAGTTTTCATTACAGTATACAGATGGCTCTATTTGAGGCATTATATGGGAAGCAGTGTCGAACTCCATCTTTTGAGGATAAAGTAGGTGAAAGGAAGCTGATTGGACCAGAATTGGTAGAAGGGATGGCAGAAAAAGTTTATTTGATTCAAAAGAACAAGAGAACAGATCAGAGCATGCAAGAAAGTTATACAGATAATCGATGGAAGGATCTTTCTTTTGAGGTAGGTGATCATGTCTTTCTCAAAGTTTATCCATGGAAGATTGTGTTGTGTTTTGGTAAGAATGGAAAGTTGATTCTATGGTACATTGGACCTTATGAAATCCTAGAGAATGTTGGATCAGTAGCGTACAATGTGGCTTTACCTCCATGTTTGTCCGAGGTACACAATGTTTTTCATGTTTCAATGTTGAGAAAGTATATACCAGATCCATCTCATGTTTTGAGCCCAGAGGTAGTTCACTTGGAAGAGAATCTCTCTTATGGTGAACAACCAATCCAGATTCTTGAAGATAAAGAGAAAGTGTTGCGGAATAAGGTAATTCACCAGGTAAAGGTTTTGTGGAAAAACCATATGGATAAAGAGGCAACGTGGGAATCTGAAAATGCTATGAGGGATAAATACCCCCATTTATTTGATAAGTGAATAAAATTTTGAGGACCTAATTTTCTAAAGGGGGGATGGATATTTCACGCTCGTGCATCATTGGGCACGTGTGACAAACTAAAATTTATAACCTAATTAATACTTAGGATAGTGGAAAGACAGGGTCGAACCACAGGGATGCCTTATGTTGTGTTTGTAGATCTAATGAAAATAAACTAAACAAAAACACACACAAGAACAAGCAAACACAGTTGGGGGTGGTGATGTGGAGAGAGTGAGAATTGGTGTGTGTGGAAATGAGGGTGAGCTGGTGAGCGCAAAGGGAGTAGACAGAGCAGCAAATGAAAATGTGGTTTAAACAACCAATAGATTAGTAGGGGGATAAAGTCCACTAGCCGATTCGATATTTCTTAGCCTCATTCATGCACTGAAGCTTTAGAAATATGGATCTGACTTAAATTAACTAGTCAGATTTTTTGTCTGGCCAGATTGTGATAAAATAGTTCTTACATTCCTTCAACTCTAATAGTCATTCTATCCAATGGTGATAATAAGTCAGATGTCACAGGGCTCAACTTGTCAGTTGAGTTCAGTGTGTATCTCTCATTCGAGCATAACTAACTTGTCAGATAGTTCCTCAAATTTAAAGAGTTTTCATTAAAATTTAATCAAGTTCAGTTTTCACTCGACCATGTTGTTTTGAACATAAATCCGTTCAAAGAAAGAGAGACATTCCAAGAAATGATGCAGTGAATGAATCAGATTAAACAAACCTAATCAACCAGATTTTTCCCACCCGAATAAATTTATCAAGAAATAATGGTTGGTTTAAATGAAAAAATAGAATTAAGATCAATGAAATTCTTATTGAAATAAGTTGCAAAAAAACAGAGCACAAGGAAAACTCAGTTGTTTGAACTCCCTTCTACTTCTCTTGAATGTACTAATTCCTGCTGCTTGATGGTGGCTGAAAAGCTAGAGTTTACTTGATGTCCCACCTCGGGAATCGAGGTATGAAATGATCTGATTAGTAGCTTTCGATAATACAATCTTCTCACGAAGGAAGATGCTATATGTTCCTCTTTCTCTGCTCCCCCAGTCTTGATCAAAGCCTCGCTGCTTGTCTCCAGTTCCCTCTATCCCACGCTACTCCCTCCCATGTTTGAATGATTTCCTACCCTTCTCATATGTTAAGGACCTGTAGAAGTCTCTTTAATCATGCTAGAGGTGTTCCTTAACCTCCACGTGTAGTTTTCACTGTGTTGATCCTCCCGTGCTTGTCACCGGAGTAGTTTCTCCTAACTGATTGAAAATTATGCGCGCACGCAGCAAACTACAATATTCCCTCTACAAAAAATGCATGTGATTCAGATACGAAATAAATGAAACTAACTATATATATAATATATATTTATAACACTAAAATAAAAATATAAATATCTAACATTATTATTAAAATAGCTATTAATAACATATAAGATATATAATAAATTTATATTATATATATAAACTTATATACTTTTATTAATAAACCTATTATTATTATTATTGTATATGATATATGGCACATAATATATGAATTATAAAAAAATAATGTACCCAATTATATATTCTTCATGTTATACTAATTATATTTATTATATATGTTAGAATCAATATAATTTTCTATTATATATATATATATATGTTATTATATGTTATAATATAATAAAAAGATAACAATGATAAAAAGATAAAATGAAAGTAAAATAAGGGGGGGGGGGTTATGTTCGTGTGGAGCAAGGGAGGCTCGGGTGCGGCCTAGACATGGATAACAGTGACATGGGATCCGAGGAAAGGGTGCGTCGGGTGGTTCTGTGGTGAGGACTTGGCCATACGAAGGAGGGTGGGGGCGCGCGAGATTTGGCCAGCGGTGGGTTTGAGTAGGGCTGGTGGACTCAGAGAAAGGGATGCAGTGGGAAGGCGAGGTACGTATGGAGGAGGGCAGTTCGGGTTCTAGCAGGATAGATAAGGCAACAAGTGGAGGTGAATGTGTGCAATGTGGAGCAGGAAGGCAAGGGGATGGACCAACGACAAATTTAGTGAGATGAGGTCTGAGCAGTTCTTGCGAGCAGGGAATGCAACTGCTGATGGTTCGATTAGGGCAGACAACAGCTAAGGAATGAAGGCGGCACAATGAAGGCAAGGTCACCGGTGGCTTCAGATTGAGAAAGGATGAGCTATGTTTGGTTCATGCATAGGTGTGGACGGATATGGAAGAATAGATTTTATTGAGTTCTCAGTTTAGAGAAATTTTGTGGTTCAAGTTTTTGATTAGGGATTTCATCCTACTACTGTTGGTTGATTCCTCTATTTTTTTATCACTGCTTATTCTGGATTGAAATCATTGAGATTTGGGTGTGTTGATGTGGTGGGAAGTTTATGAGAGTAGTGCGAGGAAGGATGGATAATGGTGGGGAGGGAGCAGCGGAAGACAGGGGAAGTGCTGCCGTGAAGAAAGAGCAGTGGAAGCGGTGGAAGTGGAACTATGAATGAAACGGTGTCACCATAAGTGTGTCTCATGGTCTCACTATGACCGTGAGTGTGGGACAGTAAGGCAATACTGTGTGTGGGGTAGTAATGGTGGAACAGTGTGATGTGCCACCATTATTGAAATGGTGAGACTGGTTGGAGGCAATATGGGGGCACTGTGACCGTGAAGAAATCACGACATGTAGCAACACCTGCAAAACAAAAAACAAAATAAATAAATAATTTAATAAAACTAATATTAGAGTAATCAATTAATAAATTAAATTAAATAGAAGGGAATTGAAAAATAAATAAATAAAACAAAGTTAAATAATAAAATTAATAATGCTTTATTTAAAAGAATGAATTTATTTGGGTTTAATAATTTAAAACACATTAAAATAATACTATTACTTGCTTAGATTTAATAACCAATAAATTAAAGAATTAATTAAATTAATGAATCAAAATAATAATTGAATGAGATTAAATTGATAACACTAATTAACGTATTAAAAGTCTAACAACTAAAATGAGTTATTTATTTTCAATTTAAAGAGGAAAAAATCAATTAGTTAAATTAATAAATTAACAAACTAACTAGAATGAAAATTTTTGTGAAAATAAAAGAATAAATAAATAAATAAAAATCCACATGACTAATTTAATTTAAGAATTATTTCAAAAGACAATGTTGAATATTAAGAAAACATTATTAAAACCAAAAAATGATTATTTGACAGAGAAAATTCAAAAAAACAATAATTATCAATTATTTAATAAGAAACATTTTAAAATAAAAAAGTCAATAAAAAATAAAAAAAGGATGTGGCCCAGAGTGTGAAAACACTGCCACATATAACTCCCCCACACTTAAAACTTTGTTTGTCCTCATACAAGCACATGCCTTTGACTTTAAAACAGAAATATGATTTGTGAGTTTCAGTTCAAAAAGTGCATGATTGAACTAAAACATCAAGAGGAGCAGGACTAAACAATGGGACAGTCTATCCAAAGGTGTTAAAAAATGATGTTCTTTCCAGCTTCAAAAAATCACTAGAAGTCAAAAGCCTCATAAATCCATACACTTTTAAGTATGTCATGCCTCCTACTTGTACTCATTAACTATCCTACTTCACCTTCCAATGCAAGTTCTAATTCAAGGAGTGTTGACTGGTTAGATGAAGTGGAATTTAAAACTTATCCAAGGGAACCTTCCATTATCACCTTCCTCCAGTTTCCTAAAATTAAAGTCTGTTAATTCGATCACTTTATTTAATCAACTCAAATGAATATTAACCTAGTAAATTGCCCCCTTCTTCACCTGGGTTCAAAATTCCCCTCACCTTAATGAGTTTATTTTTGACAAGGGACTTTATTTTTAATTTTTCCCAGCCAAATTGCATGTGCAGAGCACTGTGTATAGAACTTATTAAAATTAAAATTGGCTTTATTTATTCACAGAAATACACCCAATGCAACTTGTCTCAGATACTCACCGTGGGATCCCATTCGCCCATTTTACTCCAGTTACAAAGGACGTAATTAATAACCATTAGAGTTGACTTACTAAAGTGATTGAATATTATTTAATAAAAATGCGAGTCCCCTAGGTTCTAGTGAGAAATTCTAGTTACCCTTGGTCTTGGTCCTAATTTCATAAAACCAATCCAGTTAAACTCCCATCCTCAGCTCCTAAACAAAAATATCCATAGAGACAGTGAACAATTTCACTCAGCAATCACTCATGCTTAACAGTTTTTGACTAAATGTCACTCTCATCATACAATGAGCAGTTATCCACTATACATGGCATAATTTAAGTACCAGTGAACCTCCAATGACCATCATGTGAATAAATAATTTGAAATTGTTTGAAATATTCTGAACAATGTTTTAAAAAATTGACCATTTTTAAACAAAATCATGTTCAAGAAGGGGTAATTTGATATGAGACTAGAATGACCCCTCTCCCCCACACTTAAAACCCAACATTGTCCCCAATGTTGAATTCTAAGGTGGAAGAAAGTTTATGTTCAATATTGATGGACAGTTTAGTAAAAAATGGTATGGAGGGGTAGAAATGAGGTTCAAAAATTTGCTTTTCCACACAAAAAAGAGAGAAAATAAAAATTCAAATAAAAACAGATGATCCCAACCCCACCAACCATCACAAGAAACCAAGTTTATTTTTATTCCTAAAATTTTCTTTATTTAAATTTTTAAAGAGAAGACAAAAGATTTTATCAATGTATTTCACACAGTGGCATGATTAACAATGATGTACAACAACAACATAATGAAATTAAAAGCAATGGGTCCAAGCATGTTTCAAAAATTAGCTTTAAATAATATTTTTCAACTCTCTTGATACTAGATATTGAACAACCAAGAAAGAGAACATGTTTATTTTTTATATATTAGGGTAAAGTCCCCCATACTTAATTCATAGTGATGATTTAGGAAGCAATTGAAAGTGAAAAAGGGCAGAACAACACTTCCCTTAATTATTGGTGCTTTAACACTGAATTTCATAGACAGATCCTCGTCAGCTGCAGTGGGTTGTTACCCCTCTTCATTAACATGCATGTTCAAATAAGTAAAATAAGATTTCAAAGTTCTATGCTCAAGATAAGTAACCCAAGGGAGTGAGTATAACTAAATGTTATCCATATGACATAGTTGATTTCTCCCTGGGGTTTTCTTGGCCATGTTTCTGGTAGCAACCACTCTCTCTCTAAAAAAACAACAGATCATGAGGCATCATTAAGCTGCTAAGTGATTAAACTGGAAAAAAAGTAGTAGAGGTTAACATTATTGAAGAACAAAAGTAAAAGGAAAATAACAAAGCAACCATGGGTTAGTTCCCATGGAACACTGAGTTTATAGTCCTCAGTTAGACTTGAAACATCTCTTTCTTCCAACAGAGATATGACAGCCAAGCCCTTGGATTCCCTTCAAAGAAGTGATTTATTCTTTGACTATTGATTGAGAATGGTTGATTCTCTTCTACAACTAATTGAACAACTCCATTAACCAAGACTCTAACAATGGTAAAGGGTCCTGACCATTTGGACTTCACCTTTCCTAAAACAGCAGCAATCTTGAATTGAAAAGAAGGAACCTCTCACCAAAATTGAAATTCCTATTTTTAATTATCGAGTCATAAAAATCCTTTGTTCTTTCTTTGTAAATTTCAGAATTCTCATTGGACACTCTTAAAATATCCTCCAGCTCACTCAGCTCTAACAGTCCTCTCTCTCTAGTAGACTTAAAATCAAATTTTAGTGCCTTCACTACCCAATAAGATATATGCTATAACTCAATAGGTAGATGGAATGTTTTCCCAAGAGCATATTATATGGTGAAATCCCTATAAGAGTTTTATAATTAGTTTTATATTCCCAATGGGACTCATCCAACTTCCTTGACTAGTCTTTCAGAGAGCTAGACACTATTTTCTCTAAAATCTGTTTGACCTATCTGTTTGAAACTTTTTCTTTCCCAATGGACTGTTGGTGTTAAGTAGTGCCTATTTTATGTGAGAACCCATACTTATCCATCAATCCTTTGAACATATAATTCTTGGAGTGATCCCCATTATCGGTGATGAATGCTTGAGGCACACCAAATCTAGAAAAGATGTTTTTCTTGATGAATTTCACAACACTAGCAGCTAAATTGTTGGGCAGAGCTACTACCTCAACCTACTTCGACAAATTTTCCACAACAATGAAAATTTACTCATTCCCATAAGAGGATAGGAATGGTCCCATGAAGTCTAATCCCCACACATCAAAGATTTTGACCTCCAGAATACCTTTTTAGGGTGGTTTCTACCTTCTTCCAACATTCCCCAATATTTGAAATTTCTCACAGACAATAACCAGACTCCTAGAATCTTTAAACAGTGTTGGGCAGTAGAAACCATCCTGTAAGAACTTTTGAGCAGCCCTTTCTCCTCCATGGTGGCCACCCTAAGGTGATGAATGGAAGCTCTCAAGTCTGGGAAAAATATCATCCTCAACCACACATCTTCTCAAAATCCCACCAGCACACGTCCTAAAGAGAAGAGGGTCATCCCAAAAATAATATTTCAGTTCAGATATGCACATATTTCTATGGTTTTGTGAGAGATCCTTGGGCATGACTCCAGCTGCCAGAAAGTTTGCATAGTATGAAAACCAAGCAGACTGCTGCACAGAGGAAACAAACAATTGTTCATCAGTGAAAGTAGTGTTAATCATATTTGGTTCATTATTTGGGGAATTGGGTAATCGAGGCAAGTGATCTTCAACTACACTCTCTTCCCCTTTCTTATCCTTAATCACTAAATCGAACTCCTAATACTGCAAGTTCTACCTCATGAGTCTAGGTTTTGAGTCTTTTTTAGCCAGCAAGTACTTAAGGGATGAATGATCTTTGAAAATTATGATCCTTGATCCTATCAAGTACTGCCTAGAATTTTCAAAAGCAAACATCACAACAACCAACTCCTTTTCAGTGGTAGAATAAATATTCTGGGCATCATCCAAAAACTTTCTTTCATAGTAAATAACATGAAGTTTCCTACCCTTCCTCTTTCCTAACACAACTCCTACTGCAAAGTCACTATCATCACACATAACCTCAAAGGGAAGATTCTAGTCTGGAGCAGTGATTACACGTGAAGTAGTTAACTTCTCCTTGAGCAAATTAAAGGCTTATAGACATTTCTCATCAAAGACAAAGGCTGTTTCCTTAACTACCAGGGAGAACATGGGTCTAGTAACCTTAGAAAACTCCTCAATGAACCTCTTGTAGAACCCAACATGACCCAAAAAACATTTGATTCCTTTTACATTTTCAGGTGGGGGAAAATTTTTTATGACCTCAATTTTAGCATTATCAACCTGCAGCCCCTTCTTAGAAACTTTACGTCCCAAAAATATGCCTTCAGTGGCTATGAATTGGCACTTTTCCCAGTTTAAGACTAATTTGGTCTCTAGGAACCTTTCTAAGACTAGTTCCATATTTTCCAGATAGTTCTCAAAGGTATTTCCCATAAAAGAAATATCATCCCTGAACACTTCAATTATCCTCTCAATCATGTCTGAAAAAATTGCCTTCATACTCATCTGAAAAGTGGCAGGAGCACCACATAAGCCAAAGGGAATCCTTCGGTAGGAAAATGTCCCAAATGGATAGGTGAAGGTGGTTTTCTCTTAGTCTTCGGGTGCAATGGAAATCTGGCAGTAACTAGAATAACCATCAAGAAAGAAAAAGAATTAATTTCCTGTCAATATCTCTAACATTTGATAAAAAAATGGCATGGGGAAGTGATACTTTCTTGTGGCAACATTCAATTTTCTTGTAGTCTATACAGACTCTCCATTTATTCACTGCTCTTTTCTAGATTTGCTCATTCTTTTCATTAATGACTACTATCACTCCACTCTTTTGGGGTACCACCTGGACAGGACTGACGTAGGGGCTATCAGAAATTGGAAAAATTATTCCAGCATCAAGAAACCTAATTACTTCTTCTCTCACAACATCCATCATGTTGGGGTTGAGTCTTCTTTGGGCTTATACTCTGGGCTTACACTCAGGTTCCCTAGAAATGTCATGCATGTAGAAGGTTGGACTTATCCCCTTAATATCAGCAATCGACCACCTTATGACTAACTTGTATTTCTTCAAAATTCTAAGCAAATTTTGCTCTTGAATCACCTCTAGATTTGATGAAATGATCACAGGAAGGGTGGAATTTTCTCCTAAAAATAAATATTTGAAATGGGAAGGGAGGGGTTTGATTTCAAGGGTGGGTGGTGACTGGATTGAGGGAAGACACTAGGGCCTGGATGGCCCAAGGTCTTCATTCTGCCTCTTGAAGAAGGCAGTAGAGAAGGCTTTTTCCTCAGTGATAGAGCTTCCAAAAGATATCTCCTCAAACTTATACTCCTCTTTCAAGGTAAGAATGTGCTCCAATAAAAACTCATCTATGTTATACAAGAATGCTCCCTCATATTCATCAAAAAAATTAATCTCCTTACTTGAGTTGATGCCCATGCAAGAGGCAATAATGATTTCAGGTTCACTATTGATTTCAACTATCATTCTCAGAAACTCTTCTTCCCCCTTATCAACACTACTCTTAGCAACTAACATCTCGTTATTGGGGAAGAATGGGTGGGTGGGTTCTTGGATTTTCTTAAACACATTAAATTCTTATTTCTGTTCTCCGAAATTGAAAATCAGTTTCCCCTTGGACACATCTTTCACAGCTCCCCCTGTGGACAATAAAGGCCTACCAAGAATGATAGGAACTTCCTGGTCACACTCCATGTCAAGGATAAGAATGTCAACAGAATTTTTTTTGCCTACCCCCACCAACAGATCATTGACCCTATCCACTGGATGAGTAATAGACCTATCAGAAAGACGTAACATAACAGTGGTGGGTTGAGGAACTCTTAATATCAGGTGATGAAAAAGTGACAATGGAATCAAATTAATACTATCACCCAAATTACACAAACAATTGAACTTACCACCTCTATCCCCAAATGTTTAAGTGATGACAAATCTTCCTGGGTCCTAAAGCTTTGGAGGTATCCTATTCTACAAGACTGCACTACACTCCAATGTTAAGCTATAGGTGGAAAATTACTCCAATGTATTTTTTTGAACATATTTTCTTTATTGATTTTAGATATGACAGTATTTGAATCAATTCTTCCAAGAATGGGATATCAATGTTCATCTATTTATCCACTTTCAAAGATTTCAACAGTTCTGAATCATGAATTGGCTTCTTAATTCTTTGTGGGAAAGGGTCTGCAGGGGAAAAATTCCTCAAAATTTGGGGCATCTCTACAGATTCCTCTTCAAAAAGTTTCATTCTTTTGTTGTATTTGTTTTTCAAGCCATTTTATTTGGGTTTTTGAGCTGGAACAACAGGAATTGGAGGGATTCTAGTGGTGCTGTCCAATTTTCCAGATTCAGGTTCTTTCAGATTTGAGTTTCTAGCTTCATCCATTTTCTTATTTTTATCATTTTTGGGTTCTCTCCATGGATCTTGGTGAGTTTAGAGACCACTTCTAGTGGTCACAGCCATGGAATTATCTCAAGGATTGGCTTAGGTGGTGCCAGGAAACCTACCCTTTTCTCTATTACTAGAATCCCTAACCAAATGCCCCATTTGAATTTCCATGTTCTTCATTATAGCATCCATTTAAACTTTATCATAATCAATTTTGGTCTTTTGTTCATCAAACGTCCCTATAAAATGATGGAACATGTCTCTCACCTCATCTTTTGAGTGGGATGACTCAACCTTAGGTTGGGGTTGGGGTTGGAATTACTGCCTAGGAGGCTACTGGAATCCAGGAGGGGTAGTAGGTCGGAGGACTCCCTTATCCCTTTATAACAGTTTCATATGGTTCATATACCCCTGATTGTAGGTGTTGGAAAAATGATCTTCCCTTGGCTGCATCTGAGGTCGATAGCCAGCAAAGCTATAACTCTCTTGAGGCTGGACAGGAATATCAATGTTTGGACAACAGGTTTGAGAATGGCCATACATTCCCCAGTGGTAGAATATCTCCTTAAGGGTTTGTTGTGGGTTCTCATTAAAGAACCCAGTAGCTTGGGCTTCAACCTGAGGATTAGGGGAGGATTCCTTTATCACAATGGTTCTCCTCCTAGATAATTTGTGCTGGGAGTTTTGAGCTAAGGTGTTAAAAATTTGTTTGAGCTCCTCACAAGTCCTTTCACTAAAGTCTCCTCCAAAAGACTGATCCACCAAGGTTTGGTGGTAAGGGGTGAGACTATTGTAGAAAGTGTCAATGAGGAATTGGGGTGTACATTGATGGTTTGGAAACTGCCTAAGTAACCCTCTAAACCTATCACAGGCTTCATGAAACAGTTCACCTTCATCCTAAAGTAATCTAGTAATTTTGTGCCTAATCTCAAATTTCCACCTCCTATGATAGAATTTCATTGTGAAAGCAATGTAAACTTGATCCCAGGTGAAAAAAATTTCTTCTTAAAACTGTTGGAAACAAGACCTAGAATTTCCCTTGAGGCAGAAGGGGAACACTCTGAGTTTAAGATCTTCCTTAGTGAGACCCCTAAGTGGTAGCTACTGGAAACTATAATAGAAGGAACTAATGATGTCCATAGAGTCTTCACTAGGTCTTCCATTGAAATTCGCCAGCTGACTAAGCAAAGATTTCATGATATCATAATTTCTAGACATAGGAGAGAGTCTAATTCATGAAGGGTTACTAGACACTGAAGTTAGTAAGAACTCTCTCAAACTGTGCCTCTCAGCTATCTCATTCCTAGGTGGGTTCATCATTCCAGGTTGGTTCAAATTCTCAGGAATTGGGTTATTCAAGTTTTCATTTCTATTATCTTCAATTATGACCTTGAATTTGTTATTTTTCACTTTCTTGAGGTGCTTATCAATTTCAGGATTACCAGGAACTAAGTATTCATACTTAGACATGGTTTTCATGTAGCAGGTTCACAATTTTATTTTTAATTTCAATTTTTATTTTTGCATATATTTTTAGTGATTTTTTAATTTTATTTTTTATATGTGAATTTTTTTTTGGTTTTATTTATCACACCTAGCCTCCCCAGCAACGCCACCAAACTTTTCATGCTCGCGCGTCATTGGGCATGGGCGACAAACTAAAATTTATAACCTAATTACTACTTAGGATAGTGGAAAGACATGGTCGAACCACAGAGAGGCCTTATGTTGTGTTTGGTTATCTAAAAAAATAAACTAAACAAAAACACACACAAGAAAAAGAAAACATAGTTGGTGGTGGTGAAGTGAAGAGAGTGATAATTCGTGTTTGAGGAAATGAGGGTGAGATGGTGAGTGAAAAGTGAGTAGATAGAGTTGCAAGGGAAATTATGGTGTAAACAACCAATAGATGAGTAGGGGGAGGAATTCCACTGGCGGATTCGATATTTATTATCCTCATTCATGCACTGAAGTTTTAGAAATATTGATTTGACTTAAAATAACTGGACAGATTTGTCATTTGGTCAGTTTGTGATGCAATAACTCTTACAGTCCTTCAACAGTAATAGTAATTCTATCCAATGGTGATAATAAGTTAGATGTCACTGGGCTCTACTTGTCAGTTTAGTTCAGTGTGTCTCTCTCATTCGATCATAACTCACTTGTTAGAGAGTTCCTCAAATTGAAATAGTTTTCATTAAAATTCAATCATGATCGGCTTTCACTTTACCTTGTTGATTTGAACATAAATATGTTCTTAGTGAGAGATACATGCCAGGAAGTGATGCATTGCATGAATCAGACTAAAAAAACCTAATCAACCAGCTTATTCCCCTCAAAGGAATTTAGCTAGACATAATGGTTGGTTTTAATGCAACAATAGAATTAAGATCAATGAAATTCATATTGAAATATGTTTCAGAAAAACAGATCACAAGGAAAACTAAGATGTTCTAACTCCCTGCTACTTATCCTGAAAGTCCTAATTCCTGCTGATTTATGGTGGGTGTAACGCTGGAGTTCACTCAATTTCCCACCTTGGGAATCGAGGTATGAAATGATCTAATCTGTTTCTCTCGAAACTCAAATTTTCTCATGAAGGAAGATGTTGTATGTTTTTATTTCTCTACTCCCCCAGTCTCGATCCAAGCCTCACTGCCTATCTCTAGTTCCCTGTATCCCGCACTTCTTCCACCCATGTCTAAATGATTTCCTACCCTTCACGTATTTTAATGACCCATAGAAGTGTCTGGAATCAGGCCCGAGGTGTTCCATGGCCTCTATGTGTAGATTTCACCGCGTTGATCCTCCCGCGCTTGTCACCAGAGCAGTTTCTCCTAACTAAATGAAAATGATGAGCACGCGCAGCAAACTACAATCTTCCCTCTACTAAAAATGCATGTGAGTCAGATACAAAATAAATGAAACAAACTATATATATACTATATATTTATAACACTAAAATAAAAATACCAATATCTAAAATTATTATTAAAATAACAATAAATAACATAAAAGATATATAAGAAATTAATATTATATATATAAACTTATATAATTTTATTAATAAACCTATTTTTATTATTATTGTATATTATATATGACACATAATATAGGAATTATAAAAAAATTACATACCCAATAATATATTCTTCATGTTATACAAATTATATTTATTATATATGTTAGTATCAATATAATTCTCTATTATATATATATACATGTTATTATATGTTATAATATAATATAAAGATAACAATGGTAAAAAAACAAAATTAAAGTAAAATAAGGGGGGGTTCTTCTCGTGCAGAGCAAGGGAGGCTCGTGTGCAACCTAGTCATGGACAGCGGCGGTAGGGGATCCGAGGCGAGGGTGCGTCAGGTGGTTCCGCGATGTGGAGGACTTGTTCGGATGAAGCAGGGTGGGGGCGTGGGAGATTCAGCCATCGGTGGGTTCGAGCAGGGCTAGCGGACTCCGAGGAAGGGATGCAGCGGGAAGGCGGGGTGCGTATGGAGGAGGGCAGTTTGGGTTCCAGCTGGATGGAGAAGGTAACGAGTGGAGGTTAATGTGTACGATGTGGAGAAGGAAGGTGAGGGGCTGGACCAGCGATGGATTTAGTGTGATGAGGTTCGAGCAGTGCTGGTGAGCAGGGAATGCGATTGCTGATGGTTCGATTAGGGAAGACCATGGTTAAGGAATGAAGGCGGCACAGTGAAGGCAGGGTTTCCTGTGGATTCATCTTGAGAAAGGGTGAGCTATTTTTGGTTCATTCACAGGTGTGGACGAATCTGGAATAATCAATTTTATTTATTTCTCAGTTTAGAAAAATTGTGTGGTTCAAAGTTTTGATTAGGTATTTCTTGGTGCTGCTGTTGGTTGATTCTTGTGTTTTTTTATCACTGCTACTTTTGGTTTGGATTCATTGAGATGCGGGTGTGTTGACGTAATGCGATACTATGTGTGGGGATGTAACGGTGGAACAGTGCGACGTGCCACCATTCTTGAAATGGTGAGACAGGTTAGAGGCGATACAGTGGCACCGTGACCGCGAAGAAAATGCTCCACGTAACAACACCTACAAAACAAACCACAAATTAAACAAATAAATAATTTAATAAAACTAAAATTTGATTAATCAATTAATAAATTAAATAAAATGGAATTGAAAAATAAATAAATAAAACAAAGTTAAATAATAAAATTAATAATTATTTATTTTAAAGAATGAATTTATTTGGGTTTAATAATTTAAAACACATTAAAATAATACTGTTACTTTTTTAGATTGATTAACCAATTAATTAAAGAATTAATTAAATTAAAGAATAAAAATATTAATTGAATAAGATTAAATTGTTAAAACTAATTAACTTATTAAAAGAGTAAAAACTATAATGAGTTATTTATTTACAATTTAATGAATAAATAAATTAATAATTAAATTAATAAATTAACAATCTTACTAGAATGAAAAATTTTGCAAAAATAAAAGATCAAATAAACAAATAAAAATAAATAGGACTAATTTAATTTAAGAATTATTTAAAAAGACAATGTTGAATATTAAAAACACATGATTAAAACCAAAAAATGATTATTTTACACAGAAAATTCAAAAACAAAATCAATTATTTAATAAAAAAACATTTTAAAATACAAAAGGCAATAAAAAATACAAAAAGGATGTGGAAAAGAGTGTGAAAACACTGCCACATAAGATGTGACATCCCTGGTAAATAAATAAATATGAAATTTTCATATTTATTAATGTTTGTGAATTAAATATTAATTTTACATTAAAGGGGATGCTACGTTCGATGACGTACCCGATACACAACAATGAGTTTCATTGAAATCTTACATTGCACACTAACGATATAATATTTTTATTTTAAATAGTAGTTAACGCATAGCCGTTGTACTAGAAGGAATGAACAGAACAAACTAAAATATTATTATATATGTTTGTTAAATGTTTTTACATTTATCCAATAAAATTTATAGGCTTAAAATGTGAATGAATCTAATTGTAAGCATAATTTACATTAAAAGGTTGATTTACCTCCTTTTGATGGTGAACCTTTATTAAATATTGTTTTGGACACTTTTATATATTATATTTGACCAAATAAAATTCTTCTTTAGAATTGGAATATCAAAATTTACTTTGTGTAAATTTTTGGAATTTTTCGGATAAAATTCATTTTTTAACGAATAAGGGAAAATATTGTATTTTAAATCCAAAATGCCTTGGAATCTAATTTATTTATATCGTTAGATAACATTCTTTATTAGTTTTAAAGTGTAATTAGATAATGTTTTTTACAATTTAAGCCAATTTTATTCATTGGAATTAATTTCTCTTTGAAATTGGACATAAACAAATGTCAATCTTTTTATTGTTAATATTTCCTAAAAACATGCCCTTTGTTTGGCCCACGAGAATTAATTTTAAATTAATTACTACAACTTATATTTTTTTAATTTTTTATAATAGAAATCATTTTTGAATTCGAAATATCAAATATATGTTAGGCTAAATTTTAGGTATTTTTCTGAAAAAAATCAATTTTTATTTAATAGTGAAAACATTGAGTAGTAGTTAAAAACTTGACCTTTTCATTTCAATGAAATTTTGACAACTTCTATGAATTTAATTTCAAAAATCCAACATACATGGTTTTTATTAGTAAATAAAATTGGTTTAATATGATGAAAATATATTTTTGGTGAATAGTAACTATGGCCTTTTATTTACCGCAGTTAAAGTTAAATAGGGTAATTCAAGATAAAAAATATATCAAAATAAAAAAAATTACCTTAACAGTTGTCTTAACATTATTGGATGAGTCATAGCCAACCATTGGAATCATTGGGTCAATTTAGGGACCCCATGGAGCCACTTAAGTGAGATAATGACACTTTATTTTAATTAACTTAAAGTAAAGACAAAAATGATATAAACAAATATATTTTAGTAAATTAAGTTTTACATAGAGTTATATAAGTTATTGTTTTGACTATAAATATTATTTGGAAATATAATAGGATTTTCAACATCATGGTAATTTTTTATAATTTTTAGACATCAAATAAATAAAATTATTTATGAGACAATAATGACGTAGTGTTTACCTCATTAACAAATGATTTAAATAAATAAGATTATAAAGATTAAAATAATATCCAAAACCTATCGAATTCTTATTGGAAGATTTTATTTCGACCATGAGTCATCTTATATTCAAATTTAATAAGTTTTGGACCTTTAGAAACTGAAAAACATTACATAATAAAATAATATTTTCACACTTTCCTATAGAGCCCCTCCCCCCTTATAAAAAGACCTCACCTCTAAACCATTCCACACACTTCAAAATCCCTTTTTCTAATCCAAAACCTTCCCAAATAATCTCTCAAGATAACTCTTTTCCACCTAGATGCCTTACCATAGGCATAATGCACTTTAATAAGTCCTTTTGGTTCAAACCAAAGGGAGTTACCCGAATTAAAGGTAACAGTTTCTCTTAAATTATTTTGTTTTATTTTGTTTTATTTTACTTCTCCAACCCCATAAAATATTTTTATTCCTTTATTTTATAACAAAACCAGTATCCTCAACATACTAGGTTATTTTTTTCATAATGATTCGAACAATACTTACACACACCTCCATCTAATGGGAAGGAACATACAGTTTCTGTGGACGATGAACTACTGCCACACAAAATGATGATCGTTAAAATATCTCCAACTGCCTCTCATGGTGGCCATTATGATGGAAATTTATTTATATATGATATATATGATATTTATTTTTTTATGCTTCTGTATTATCCATTTATATCATACATTTATGGTTTCCATTATGGGGAAACATGATAATTTCATTTGAGGATGGGCGGACTACCACCCCCTTAAAGTGATTTGACTCATTAATGACATATGTGGGACATATATAGGATGGAGTTAATGATATTATATATGTTATTATACTGGAATTATAATATACTTATGTATCAGTATGTTTTAATTCCATTAAAATAATTAATCGAAATGAAAGTAGCGTTCATGCGTACGTATGGCGTACCGTCTCCATTAACGGTGCATTTCATTTCTTATCTCCAAATGTTATGTAATATTATAAATAAATATATATACTGACTATATATTCTATATATGATATCTAAATCATCAATATTATTATAAATATAATTGAATTTCGAACACATGAACAATTTATAATTATAACAAGTTCATTTTCTACTCATGTTCTGAACAACGACAAAATGTCCAATATGAACTCAAATAATTAAATAATTGTTATAAAAAGGTAATAAATATTATAAAAGGAATAATAAACCATAAAAATGTTCTTAATCAAGTATAAACAAACTTTAGTTAATTATTCATGAGACTAAAGAACTAAGGGGTCAATCAGACATGAGGTAAGGGAACTTCTTAACCCAATTTTTGATCTTTGGGTTGATATTCTCTTTCTTGTTTATGTCGTTCTTTGATTATGTGCTTATCATGTATTTATACTTTCTTTACGTGTGGTAATATTTAATACACATAATTGATCTATTTTATTTACAAAATTATCTTTGTATGGAACTTCATCTCAATCTCTTTTAATTGAGGCATATTTTGTTTTAATACATGACTTTATTTTATAAGCTTTATAAACACATTTTAATTTTCATTTCATTCAAAAAGAATATTTTTCTACGAAGTGTTTTACTAAATGAAAAAATAATTTCTCTTTTAACGTAAGTGGTCAAAATGACCTTTCAGCCGTTACGAGTGTTATTTGATCTTTGGCTTCCATAACAAGATGTAATTTTTTTAAAAGAAAAATAAATACCATATACTCTTTTATGTATTTTGGTATTGAAAATGGTTTTGATAATGGATTTTTTATGTCAATATATTTAAGTGATATATTGTGATTGAAATGTGGAAATTTTTTCATTCATTTATATTTGTTGTATGTGTTATGATTTTATAATGGTACTTGGACATTTGATAGGTGGTTATGTGATAAAAAATATGACGGGTGGTGCTGTGATAAACTAAGATGAGTGGCTATGTTATAACCTCCAATGCATTGGGTATATAAGTTGGCTTTATGACTATTCCATTTAGTGATATGTGTGGAATTCGACCCTATGGGTATTCCATTTAATTATGTTTATATCCCAAGTTACCTTTATATGTTATGTGTTCTTTATATGGTTTTTTGTAATAATTTAGTTACTAAATGCTAAGAAATGATCTTTTATTCAGGGAAGAAAATTTTCTACTTTATAAAGGTGAAAAGTAATACCTATGATAAATTGTTCAGGGTTTACTTGTTGTTTTAAAAAAAACTAATAGTTTTCCTTCTTTTTGTATCCCTTACTGAGATTCTTGTGCTCATCCCAAGTTTCAGAAATGTTTTCCACAAAAAGAAAAGTGGAATAGGGTCAAGGATGGGATCATGGAAAATTCACGCTGTCTAAAACATAGAACTAGAGATGACTCTTTTTTTCAGGAATTATTATTTTGTGAAAAATTTGGAAACTGAGGAGAAGTGTCAACTTTGAATCTTTTGTGATGTAATATAAAAGTTATGACCTAATTCTCTAAAACTCTAAACATAAATAGATCCTCTATGTGAATTATTCATTTAATTGAAGATTATGTAATGTTTTATTGTCGGGTCCTTATAATTGTATTTGGAATCTGAGCAGAGTTCAGATAACTTTATAGATTATAGTGTTAATTGATCATATATTAAAATTAATCTATATCCTTAGTGGTTAGTATGATTGGGATAATTATAGTTATTTTTGATAAATTTTAATATTTTAAGATAAAATGATTAATAATATTGTGGTGTTTATCCCCCTCATATGATGGTTTATTATGATTTTATTGACAAGGCCACACTAATAATATGTGTTTTATTAAATTGTTGGATACTATAAGAACCAAATTAATGATGTATGTAAAAGAAAATACTGTGGTTTTTTAAATGAGATACCAAATTTGATGAGATATATAGTGAAAAGTCTATGGTTATTATTAATAAACTAACAAACCACCTTCATTACCTCAGAAAAGATATATAACTATAGACCAAGAAGTTATTATTTAATATTAATCAAAAAGATATTATATTAGATATCTCTGTCATGGAATATGAGTTGCATGTCTCCTAGGATGATGATGTTTTTACGATTTTAGTTAACAAGCATAAATTCCATGCTTCTATACTTTTGGATATTGAATGGGATTGCAACGATAAATAAAGAGAACTCTTGTTAAAAGAATGGGATATGGAAAGTTCTGACTTTTATGCATGTTTAGGAGAAAAGAAATCATCTACTAAATAGAATCCATATTTGGAAGATGTATCATTTTAAAATGATGCGAAGGTGGTTGGGTGTATGGTAGAGGAGAACATTAGTAATATTCCAAAGAATCTTGGGAATCTTCTTTAAGGGGAGAGAGAGGGGGTGGGGGATGATGCTGACATTTGGAACTGCATTCTGAGTCCTATAAAGGGAAATGATAATGTTACATTATGTGGTCCTATATATGTTCAGGAAATCATGGAGGCTATCCATATTCAGAAACCAAATAGTTCCCTTGGGACTGATATGTTCCATGTGGCCTTCTTTGTTGATACATGGGATATTATTACTAATCTGGTCATGGAGGAAATTCATGATTTTTTTCAAGGGTGGTTCATTGAATCAGGATGTAATCACTTCCAAACATGTTCTCATCAACCAAATCAAGGCGTCATCCCTTTTAAACCAGGATAGACTAATTTTATTATTTAACTTCAACTAAAAAATTGATTTATGCCTCCTTAATAAGTTGAAGGGGAGTCTATTCTCAAGTATTATTTCTGAATAACATCATAGATTTATTCCGGGAAGGTTTACTCAAGGGTTTATTGGCATAGAAAATGTGATTTTTGGTGACCTCAATAAGAAGGTTGTGGGGTATAATATAATTGTTAAGGGGGATAGTGATAAATCATATAACACATCAGAATACTGCTTTATTATCAAGAATATGTTACTATTTGGATTCTTAGTTGGGTTCTATGATATTTTCATTAGGTTTATGACTCTCCATAGATTTCTAATTCTTTTTTAAGAAATGTGTTTTCCTTATTCAAATCTGGTTGGGGGCTTCAATAAGGGAATCCTATGTCACCAAGACTTTTCATTTGTTCCCAAAAAATTTTATCTAGAATTTTCAACGTCATGTAGAGGATGGGTATATTATTACTTTTAGGATCGGGGAAGGGCATCCTATTATAACCGACTTGGTGTTTATGGATGAATCTCTATTTTTCATGAATGGAAGGAAAATATCCTTTCAAATATTCATTAGAGATATAGAGTATTATAGTTCTTGGAGTGGAATAAGAATAAAAATAAAATAAAATCATGGTCTTTATTTTCATAAGATGCTCGGTAAGGAAGTGATGGGGTTTCCAGGGATGTCTCAGGATTCCCATTAAAGACTTACCAATTGTATATCTTGGTTATTCTTTGGATGGATGGGATAAAAATACTTTGTTCAATGATATTATTAAAAGTATCCCAGGGAGTATCCTTAATTGAAAAAAAATATTCCTATCATTTAGAGGAAGAATTACATTGATTAAGAGAATCTTGAAATATATTCCCAGGCATGTTATTATAGTCGTTAGGAACCATAAGGGTATTATCAACCTCACATAGAAGATTATTTCTAGTTTTATTAGTGATGCTAACCATTTCACAAGATGTCACTGGCTAGTGTGGGAGGGACTAGGGTAGCCTATTGAGGAAGGTGGGATAAACCATTGAAGTGTTCATGGGTCCACACACTCCATGATGGATAATATTGTCTATGATATTATTGAAGGTCGTTCATTTTGGGTGAGGATCATGCACAGGAAGTATAGTGGTTACTAGATATCTTGAAGTGAAAATCATAGGAGACTATCAAGGATAGAGAGTAGCATGGAAGACCTTTGGGTTTTACTAAGTGATAAGTCAAGGTTTGTGGTGGGTAGCAGTGATCTTTATTTCTTGAAGGATAACTAGGCTGCTGTGAAGCCTATTTTCTATCAAGGATGTCTATTATTGGATATCTCTTTTAGGGAGGCAAGCATTAAAATAGAGTTTACAGAATATATGATCAATTATAATCATATGTTTTTTGCATATGAGTATATTATTGGGGTTATTAAATGATAGTAGTGACCTCTTGGAATCTACGTTAGGGATTTTCAGTAGTAAGGTGTTTCATAAGGGGTTGCATAAAAACAGTGTCACTGATGATTTGGCTTCCAAGATTTTGATTAATGAGATGATGATGAAATTTAATTTTATTACTTTTTTATAAAAGAACCAAGATATTCTAATGGATAATAACATTAAAAATAAATGTTTCACATGCATTCATGGTTTTGGTAATGTTTCAACCTATCTGCAGAGACTGCACAATACCTATTCTTCTGAAGAGACTAGGCACAACTCATGTGGAGTTATTTTAGAAGTTCATGGGTGTTAAAAAGTATGAGGATTCTAATGGAGATTTATTTTTATCTTGGTTTCATGGTAATATATGCTCTTTAAATATCTTTAAGGGTAGGTCATTAGTGATTTCGACGATGTACAAGATTCTTTTGGAGCCTGTGAATGCATCCCAGAATGGTAAAAAGACATCCCCTCTTAGACAAATGGTAAAGTTAATGATTTTTTGGATGATTTTGGATTTTTTAATAGTGGTTAGGAGAGTTTGTAAAAAATTAGAGGCCACATCATTTTGTCATTCTAGTTTCCCATGAATATGAACAGATCATGTTGTGGTCTTTGGGTGAAATTGGAGCATCCTTAACAGGGTTTAAAGTTGATTCTGGATGGTGCATTTGATAAGGGAATCATGAAGGGAAGAGGTCTCTTCAGGGATTTTAGTAGATATTTATTGTTAGTCTTCCATTTCTTCATTATACCAGAGAGACTATAGAGTGTAGCGGAGAGGTCTGTGCATTGTGGCCTTTTACTTTGAAATATTTTTGATTTAAATATATTTTTGGGGGTGTCTAATACTTCTACACTAATGAGTTTTCTTTTCACTAGAAATCCCACCCCTTGGGATATCACATATGTTATGTTGTACTATAATATTATTTTAAACCCCATGATTAATATAATGTACACTCATAGAGAACATAGATTTTCTGCTAGATTTTTGGAACGAAATGGGAGGAGGGATATACATGTGAATATTTTCCATTATTTTCATTACATCCCCACAAGACAGTAAGTGCGTAAATTAGGGGGATTCTTAGATCTATTACCCATATCACCACCTATGACCCAATTGTCATTATATTTATCTTTATTATCTTATTTTCATGTATTTATAATTAAAATTTTAACAAAATTGAATATAGAGAGAGATTCATATTTTATTTGTAGGAATCAAGTATCAAGGAAAAAGATAGAAAATCATTTTAAATAATAGAATGTTCAATGATTAAGGTTTATACATATAGGGATTTAAGAGCCATGATGTAGTTGTATATTTAAGGATGATCATATTTTTAAAATAATTAATTATCACTTGATGTTTTATGAGATTGGAGTACATTGTGAGATATTTATTTAGTACTCATAGATGTTAGAGTTATATGTTTCCATTATTTTTAAATGTGTGAAGTTGTTTTAGGAAGAAATATATTTTCCTTGTGTGGTAGGAAGTTTAAAATTAATGATTACCATTAAAGTTTATATTATATTTTATGAATAGGAATATTTTTTATAATGTTAGTAATTATTGTTGGAACGTTATATAAATTATATATTTATAGTCTTAGTAAAAGGATAACCCATAGGGTAGGTAATAAACTGTCACATCTAGTAAGGCCATGAGTCTTGAACCATCAACCAAAGGGAGACAAGGGAATAATGCTTACCATTGGCCTATATAAATCACTTTTCAGTTTAAATTTTTTTTTACATAGATCGTTTGATAGATAATGATTATATTAATTTTGGGAACATATTATTTTTTATAAAAATAACCATGGGATTGAAAAGTGACTTGTTGATTTGGTGATTAATGTTAATTCCAAAAAAGATAACTATATTGTTTTGGAAACATTATATGATAAAGGTAAATATAATCTTATGTGATTTTATTTATGGATTTAAGGTTTAATTATACTTTGTATTCATATTTTATTTTAATATGGATTTAAGGTGATTGGGGTCATTTATGGAAATAATTTTCATAACATTGAGATTATTTGATTAGGGAATATACATTTTTATATGACACATTATGAGTGGTTGGAGTTATTTGAAGATAAATTACATGTTTATCATGTAAGAATAAGTGATCATATAATTTTAATATTTGGGAATATATTGAAAAATTATAAGAATATTTATTTATAGAATGACATATCTTGAACATTATGTATTACTACTACATTTTGGAGATTAATACATTATTTAATATAATGGTTTAAACATTTTGGGAATCATCTTACAATGTGCTCACTATTTTGTTTCTGGTTAATAGTCAATGAATAAAGGAATAAATTGTTATTCATTTATAGATTGTATGATTATGTAGAAGTTGATTTTTGTTCTTTAGTCATAAAAAATTATGTTTAATAAAAATTATTCAGAGAAAAAGATGAGATTATGGTGAAAACTGGATAAAGGGTGAAAATTATAATTATCAAGTATGTATATATCGTTATATTCTATGTCTATTTGGTAAATGAATTCCTCAAATCTAGGAAGAATATTGTTTAATTTTTTTATCTTATTATTTCTCTTCCAATGAATCTATGGTATTTTTACAGCTCTTTGGTTTATGGTTTTGTGGTCATTAAATTTCTTATCATCATTCACTTACTTATGATCAAGGATCAATATCACTCGACATCATTATTTGATCTTTCTTGGTTTTATTCCATGTCCATGTTTTCAATTAAAATTAATTTTTCTTTTCTAAATGTAGCTATGTTTTACTTTAGATGAACTTGATACTTCGATTTATCTTTAATCAAAAGAATGTTTTATTAACCCTTTATCAGATGTGGGATTTCCAAAAAGTTAATTTAATATTACGAAAATGATTACTAAGATCGATTTATAATTGTGAGGATAAAATTTTTAAGTGGGGATAATTAAATATCTTAATATTTTTAAAATAAATATATGTTTGATATTATACAAAATATAAAACACTGAGGGTACAAAAACCCTAAAATATTATCATTCAAATGTGAATGTTTTAACATACCAATTAAACTTGTGGGTATGAATTAGATTAAATAATTTTTTAAAATATATATTAATGTTTTAATCTTTAAATATATATTGATTAGTTATAAGTAAATAAGTATTCAATTTCTAGTAAAGGTATTTTATTTTTAAAATTTCATTTTCTCTAAAAACATTATTTCAACTAATTCTTATGAGAAAATAATTACTTAATTTTAGAAGCATTTAGATAATTTATTTTATAAAATGAAATTAATTTTTTTCATCACCATATTAAAATTATCATACTATGATATTTTAAGAGTTTTTTAAAAGTATTTATTTTTCAATGAATAGTGAAAAGACAGATTTTTATTGAAGATTATATATTCAATTCGATTATTTAAAAAATTAAATACTATTATGGGTTAGTTATAAAACTTATTTAGTTCTATTTTGATTTAAAATAACCAAATTATTAAATTCAAAAAAATATTTATACTTAAATTTAGTATAAAATTATTCTATTATGAAAAAGGATATATTTTTGAAAAACATTTTTCGTCGCATTTCTCATATTTATCATTAAATAAAATTATTCCACTTATGTTTTTTTTCATTTGAAAAAATTGATTCCATGTTTTAAATCACCGTTTCAATTTATGATAAAATTTTCCCTTTTATTTCTGGTAAATATGTATGATAACCTTGATAATTGAAAAATTGGGTAATTAAGGGTTAAAATAATATGATACAGTTTAGAAATTGAAACTAAAACCTGAATTAATTTTATATTATCAACCTATTTCATCCAAAATCATCCTGTATTATATTATATTATTTTTTTACATTTTTATGTAATTGTAACCAGAATTATATTTTATGTATTGAAAAGTAAACAATATGACACTCTTGTCTTAATAAGTATAATATTTTTAACATGAGGATAGATAAAAGATATTTTTGGATATGAATATAAATTTTAAATATAAATAATTTAAATTAATTATGGTACTTAATTTTTAATTTTTTGTAATGAAAACTGGACATTAAATTCTTACACAACACTAATGCGATAATTATTCTATTAATAAAAAAATATAACAAATGTAATTTGGAAAAATAAACATCTATTATTTGAAAGAAATAATTTTAACCATAAATTTTATTCATATAAATAATATTTTAGGGATTTATTAAATGATTTTATATAACTTAAATTAATTATACTGATTTTATTATAGTTAAGGGTAATAAATTGTTCTCAATCTGAAATTATTGATATTTTATGAAAATAATATTTTATTAAATAATATATAATTCCTATAAATAAAATATTATTACAAGTGAGTATTATATGAGTTTAGATATCATCCTTGGTCTATTTATTGGAATTTTATTTTATTTATGTAACTATTAAGACCCACAATGATTAAAAAAATTGTTGACATGGTAATACTGAAAATGGTTAATTGGGTGTTAAAACTAAAAGTCAAGGGTAAGAGTATGATCTAAACGTGTGAAAAAATTATTTTATGAGCTAATTTTTGCACATAATTATCTTATATTCGAATATTATCAATTTTTGGTCTTTTTGACATCAAATGTAATTTATATTAAATTAATATTTTAATAAATTCCCAGAGCGCCCCTCCTCTCTCTTATAAAATTGAATCATATATTATCATTTATTCACACTTTTAAATCCAATTTATTCTACCATGATATACCCAAATAACTTATAAACAGCCCTCTCCATGTTACTGAAGCCTTATATTTGGAATAATATCTATATTTTAAGACTTAATGAGTTATGTAATTGATATTTTCCATAGAAGAGGTATATCATTAACCAAATCTTTTAGTTTTGATTCTTCTTCAACCTCATTAAAATATTACATAACCATGATTATATAATAATATAAGTATATTAGATATAATTATATTATATTATGTAAATTTCATTACCTATATCAATCTCCATCCATCAGCAAATGGGAATGGAATCCATCGTTTGTTTGTATGGTGGACTACTGCCTCACATACTAATGCAATTAATTTTCCATCACCACCATTCATGGATGATTAAAATGAGTTATTTAATATATATATATAAATGATATTAATTAAATATTTATCATTATGAGAATATAATATATCACCAATATCCTTTACTTTCCACCATTCATGTATACATGTGAACTAACACTTCTATATAGCGATGTGATTTATTTTTAATCACCACATCACATGTATGAACTATATAAGTATATTTAAATAATTAAATTGTTATTTATGATATTAATATCCTTATATGAATAGAAATAAATACTTACATTATTTCCATAATGATCATTTAAAAATGGGAACGTTACTCATTCGCATGTACATCCTACCGTCTCCACGATTGTATCATAGTTCATTTTTTAATAACCATAATTAATAGTTCAATTTTAATGTTTGATTTATTTATAAAAATTCTAATTATTTTATTATTATTATTATATATGTTATTTAATAATTACCTCTTTGAAGAAATTAAATCTACCGAAATCATTTTGGACTTATGAAAAAATATATTCAAAGAACATGATTTGAACAGAAATGATCAAGCAATTATAATGACATGGTAAAAATTCAGATAAATGGAAAGAAAAAATTAGAATTTTTTTTTCAATAAAGTAAATAATCAACATAATTTTAATATCACATGAGAAAAAGAAGGCATATGATGATTCCGACTCGAGGTGTGGGATATTATTTCAAAAAATTCTCTTTTAATGTTTCATTAAAAACCCCTTTTCATCATTGTACATATTTTAAAAAATTAATTTATTTATATTATTATATGAAAATATAATAATTATTAATTAAATTATATTACACTTTTTATAATCATTTATTGGTTTAAAAAAAAATATTTTTACATAATTTTTTGATGTTATATAAAAAAAGGCCAAATTAAGGTTCCATTTTAACATATATGATGAAAAAACGTTTCACACTATAATATTTTTTTTATTATTTTATTCCATTAAAATATTTAATGTATTATTAAAATAAATACCATCATTCTCTATATTTGGGTTATTTTAAATTAGGTTTTGAAAATGTATATGATATTTCAATAATTGGAAATGTTTTCTAATGGATGTAAAAAATATTTCTATGAGCGAAATGTTGTAAAATAAAAGATTGTTTTTTGATAATTTTATGGTTATTGGTAATTGTTAATAGGCTTGGTTGTTCAGTTATAAATCATGTATGGGTATTTACATTATTAACCAGTGATGACTGGTTCCTTGACGAACCAAAAACGGGTGGGTCTGTGATAGTCCCTCAATGTATTGGGTATGAATGTCAACCATATGAAATTATAAAATTTTGGTTTAATGGGAATACTATGATTTATGAAGTTAACATAATGATATTATATTTAAAGAAAAGTATATTATCGTTCATGAAGGTGAAAAGTATATCTTTGTGAAAAAGTTATTTGGACTATTTTATGATTTCAAAGAAATATTTATAAATCTTATTTTTTCATTAATATTAGTTATAAAATATTTTAAATAGATATGTGAGTAAATAAGGAAAATTATTGGGTTAAATAACTATTATTTTGAGCCCAATATTTATTTTAAAATTGAAATATTTTATATGGACTCATAAACCTTTAGTTTTTTTATATCTTTTTTTGTCCTTTACATAGATTTTTACGCTCATCGCAAATTTAAAAATGATTTTCACTGGATGAGTTGAGAAAAGGAAGTTATAAATTTGAAACTTTATTATACGTTAAATGAAAATAATAGTTGTTTTAAAAGTTTTGTTTGGTTAAAAAAAGGATACTGGATAGAAGAGTACATTATTTAATACCGGAGGTCACTATTTAATAGTTATAAACTAAATCTCAAAATATATAAATGTAAAAGATATTTGGGAATGTAAGAAAGTAAATTATATTTAATATTCTTATAAAATGTAATGATTAATGTAGGATCCTCACAATAGGTGACAAAAATTATATTTTATAAAAGTGTGCATAAAGAATGAAAAATAATTTTGAGGAAAATATCCGATTTAAGTGTAAAAATAATTTCACATTGAAGTAAATAAAGGAGATTAATTGAAATATTTTTTAGGTTATAAAATAAAAAGGAAATTTTATATAATTTTGGTGTGGAAAAAAATGGAAAGAAAGTTTTCAACAATACTATTAAATGTAATGTCCCAAAAAATGTTCCCATTTTATTACAATATTATTTATGTTCATAAAAGATGTGCGTGGGTTCCAAAATTAAAAATAATTTTTTAAAATATATAATTTAATTCATTTAAAAAATATTTTGGAGATAAGAATGTTTTAAATTTTACTATTTCATGATTATTTGACAAAAAATTTATAATAGTGTGGGTACTTAAAAATTGATATTTTCAATATTCACCTAAAAATAAATTGTTTTATAAGAATATAAAGAACTATAATCCTATTAAGTAATTATAAGTTCAAAAATGATATATAATTTTTGAAA
Organism: Viscum album; assembly: GCA_963277665.1. Classification (NCBI taxonomy): domain Eukaryota; kingdom Viridiplantae; phylum Streptophyta; class Magnoliopsida; order Santalales; family Viscaceae; genus Viscum; species Viscum album. Next base: position 1,901,819,923 of record OY728145.1, read on the forward strand.
TATAGTTTATTAAATTGGAAAAAATAAATTATATTATCCATGCGTAAAAGAAAATGAAAACCATTTTTGTTGAAAATGTTCTTTTGAAGCACAAAATGAATTCATTCTCATTACTTTTATTATATTCCTAATTATATGTACACCAATTAATTATTTTTTGTATATAATATACTTATTTCATTTTAATTAATAAGAAATATTTATTAATTTAATCTATTATCATCAAAATATAATGCACACATGAATGTATTTTTATAAAAAATACCAATTTTACCATTAAATTATTTTAACTTAATTTAAAACTAATTAATAATAATATTATGACAAATTATACATTTTATTAATGAAAAAATTACCACATATATTATATAAAAACATTATTCCCATTCACAGTAGAAAAACCATCACTAGGACATAAAGGTCGTATAATAATATATCCCTGTTCATTTATGCTCAATGTTGCATACACAATACTTTATCCAAAATAATACTTAAGGAAAAGAAATTCTTTAATCATAAGGTGTGGATTTTTTTTTGATTTTTTGAGATTTATCTATGATATTTTTTTAATTCCAGGAATAGGGAATTTAAGTTAGTAAAGGAATAAAACACTAACTATAAATTCTCACATGAGTATTTTGGGAATGAAAGTGTACCATAGGTACTTAGTGAAGATATCTCAGATTGGTTTGACTTATAAGTGGTATTTTTCTTTGAAAAAATGGATATCGATTAGTTTTTAAAAAAAAATATTAACTCAGAGTATTGGAGTTTTTATCATCTAACATTAAATATTGTATCTAGTCTAACATAGAACAAGACATTCAGGACCTGTCATAAAAATATAACTCCCCTAGAGATCGGGAGAGAAGTGGTGAGGCCCATAAGGTAGAAGATATGACAGTTAGGGAGGAGGAGTTATATTCTATATACATACATGAAATTCTAACCCTTGGTTGATTGTTAAGAATTTTAAGAGTGTCTTGTATTTGTGTAAATATAGACCATATAATATGGGTAAATCCTAAACAATTTTTATTAGTAACGCAAGCTAGTATGTCACTTGGAGTGTTTCTCACTATGTTTGTCTGAGAATTTGTTGGTCTGTTGTATTTGGGTTTTTAGTGGCCACATAATTTGACCTCACAACCCATATGTCACATAATGTTTTTTAAAAAAATGTGTATTGAGATGAGTTTTTTGAGCTCCTGGATCCAACAATTTCAGATTATAATTACTAACTGTCAGCATAAAAGTTATTATTATTTAAATATTATTTAATCACTATTAATTTCTATTAATTATATATTAATTATTATCTATTAAATATTATATTATTTAAATTTTTTAATTAATAACTAATTATAATTACAAATTATTAAACTATTATTTCATTATAAATTAAATTATTATAAATAAGTCTAATATATTAAATTTTATTAAATATTTCCAAATAAGTATTAATTATTTTTTATTTATATTCTTAATTATTAGGATCAATAAAGTTTTATAAATACGTTATTGATTATTATTAAATATTATAAATTAAATTATTTAATATATTAATAATTAGTTTTTATTTTTAGTTACTATAAATTAATAATTAATATCATAATTATTATTTTATTAACAATAATAAATAAATATGATTTTAATTTTTATTTATTATATTATCAATTACTATAAATTATTATTTTTATTATTTTATTTATTTATTATTATAAATTATTATGATTAACTACATTATTAATATAAATGTTAATTTTCTGATAAAAAAAATTATATATTATTATCTAAATATACTAGAAAAAAGGAACCCCAATCCCATATATAAAAGTTTAAAATCATAACATGGAGCCACATCATATAAATTCGTTTATTTTGTGGTGATTTTAGGGGAGTAATTTTTTTCAAAATAATTTTAGAATAGTTATATTAAATAAGAAATAGTTAAATACTATTTTAATTTTTTATTAAATTTTTAAATAATGATAATAATTTTATAAAAAATACATAGAAATAAGTCAAATGTGAGAAATAATATTCTTTTAAATTTTAAAATAGAGTGCACTTTTTAGATAATGACTTCTTTATATTTTTTTAATAGTAAACACTAAATTGGAAAACAAATTCTATTTACAATATTTAAATAAGAAAATTTATAGGAAAATATCTTCTTCAAAAAAATTATACGGAAGAAAAATTCCATGTTATTTCCTAACTATTTATAAAATTCAAACCTTAGTTTGAAAAATTGTTCAGACACCCCTTATTTTGGTAAATTATTTTATTATTTTATTATATTTGTGTTTTTTTCTCCACGTTTTCACCATTCTCTATCCAGATTAAGAAAATGACATCTGTTGACAAATAAAATATCCCCACATGGTGTTATAGAGGATATATAGTAATTAGTTTCCTTCTATGGCATCATCGATGACCCATTTAAAGCTATATATAAAAGTCAAGATTCAATTATAGTAAATAATATTTCTTTTTTATGAAACTATAGAATATTGAACATAACATTATTCTAAAAGGAAATTAAAACCTAAATTCCAAATTTTAATAATTTAATTTTATGAAATTAATTTAATTTTTGAAATCATAATGTAAAAATCACTTTAGGGTGAATTTTTTATATTTTTCAAAAATAGATTATTTTAGGTTGAATAGAGAAAAATACTAGTTTAGCAAAAAATGATCACATTTATAATATTATAATGATATAAGAATCACAAGAATGATAGTGAAACATTTTTTATAGATATAATATATATTTAATATGTAATATAATTTATATAAAAATATATTCCTGAACATAGAAATATATTCTTAATATTTTTTTGAATCTAAGTAATGTTTTTTCAAATAAAATAGGTTTTAGTTATTCTATCTTAATCAATTATTTTCTTGTTTAATTTATATTTTTTAAATAAATATATGATTTCTTTCATTTAAGTGAATAAAAATAATTCAATTTTAATCAAAATTATACTCTATTCTCTAGTAAAACAATTTCTATGTTTAAAACAATTTAATTCATAAAAAGAGATTTTGTCGTATGTAGTCAACTTATTTTAAAATAAATTTCAAAAAATTATAAAAATATAATCCTTGAATATGGATTATATATTTTTAGTAATAATAAATAATTTTATATAATATTTTTAACCTAATTCTTGGTCATATTAAAAAGTAAAAATATTAAATATTTATTCCCATTGGTTGGGTTAAAATTGGTTTACTATGTGGGGGGGGGGGGGGTGTTAATGTATGAGATATGGGTAATAATAAAAAATAATATTGTAAAAATAATATTTTATGATTATATTTAGGCTTTATCATATATTTACCTTACTTTTATAGCCATTTTGTTACAGTTTAACAAAAAAATGACCAAATATTATCCAAATCTATTATGTAATTCCATGTATGTCCCAGCCCACACATATGAAAGGGAAAATATTCTATTAAATTATTATAGAAATTTGAAAAAACTATATTTTCCATCAAATGGATTAAATATTCCCAGATTCCATCCCTCTATTATTTATTATATGGTCTTCTCCGTAGACCATCCTAAGAGAGCTTATTACGTAATCCAAAAAAGGAATCTGAAAGAAGTGGTAATCATCCTGAACAAATCCTTGGGAAATAATTTCTTCTTATTTAGAGAATAAAAATATTGTACACATTCAAACATAATTAATCTATAATCATGAATATACTCATACATTGTTATGATCACATGACAACCATTTTCCACTTCATTTTCGTCATATGAAATATAAGGCCCCAGCCTTAAACCTTACTTAATCTTGAGTTATTACAAGATTACACATTGAGGATCTTTTCAGGTTTATATTTTAAGAGAATTAGATCATGAAACTTGCATTACATTCCACATTTAAACAAAGTGGTTACATAAAAGATAGTATTCATTCTTCCCATCAATGGAAACATATTTAAAATAAAACACGAATTCTTTCTTGACACATCCTTGACACTATCATCACATCATGTACCTTTCCCTTGACCTGTGAAAAACATTTCAAAAACTTGGGATGAGCATAAAAATCTCAGTAAGGGTTATAAAAATATCGAAAGGAAACATGAGTTCATTTATACATATGAATGAAATCATAGTTTACCCATAAAACATAGTCACTTTAACATACCTCATCAAATCATGAATAAATCGTAGAAATCATAAGACATAAAAGGTAACTTGAGGCATCCATAACTTTCTTACGTAGGGAGTAACCCTCTTGGTTACATTTGGAATACCCATCACAGTATATTCCCTAAATCTCTTCGGAGAAACCGTAACGTTACACTCCTTTGCGTTACCCAATGCATTGGAGAGCTATATCGGGCTCACCCGCCCTTAGTTTATCACGGAATCACCCGTCTTCATAATTATGCCCAAGAACCTCAACATAATCGTATCACATAAAACATGCATAAAGGAAACATAACATTTCCACATTTCAATCACAAGATATCAATACAACACATTTATATAATAAATACATTATGAAAACCATTTTCAATACCAAAATAAAAGAAAAGTATAACATGGTATTTATTTTTCTTTTAAAAAGAAGTTATGGCTTGTAGAGGAAGCCGAAACTCAAATAATGGTCACGGCAGCGGAGAAGTCGTTGTCGCCGCATACGTATGACAAAAAACATTCCCTTTTGTAGTTTATTAAAATGCTTTGTATAAATAAATATTCCATTTGGATAAACGTAAAAGTCAAAGGGGTTTATACACCGTATAAAATAAGGTTGTGTATAAAATATAATATGCCTCAATGAAAGGAGATTGAGACGAAGTCCCATACAAAGACGGTATCCTTGGTTTAAGGATAAATCAATTACATAATTATGTGTGATAAAAGAATACACCAAATATAAGTGGATATTAAGTGTAAAATAATCAAAGTTGATTCAAACATATTCAAAGGATGGCATATTCAATATCTGCATGTTGAACCTAAAGAAATCAAAATTGGGTTAAGAAGTTCCCTTGACAGCCTAACAGTGTCACATCAAAATGAGTTGATGAGAGATAAAAAGTGTATCTCATCACTTGGACACAAAATTTACATCAATAAGGATATATGAGAACATATCCCAACATAACAATATGCAAATTAAAAGACCTAACAAAAGAAGTCTTTAAAAAAAAAGAGGGTGAAAGGTTCCCATACCGACTTGGGTATCTTTCAAAACATACACGCCATGAAAGAAGGAAAATACATCATTTATGTAAATACTCATAAACTAAATTATTTTACACAAAGAGTAGAATAATGGGCAGTACATACACCACTCAAAGGAAATTGTGGCAAATGTAGCATAAATCTCACAGGAATAAAAGTGAGATGAAAAATCGCTTATGAAAACTCGGCAGCTTAACGGCGCCACATAAAACTTAAAAAAATGGATTGATGAGATCAAATAGGGTATCCCATAATATTAACATAAAGTTTATTGAAATAAGAATATAAAATAACATCCCCAAACATAACAAAGAGTAGCTTAAAAGAAGTGACATAACAGAGAGTACTTAAAAAGAAAGAGAGAGGTTAGATCTCTTACGAAAATTCGGCAGCCTAACGGCGCCACTCAAAACATCCAAAATGGATTGATGAGAGAGAATAGGGTCTCTCATCACATGAACATAAAATTTACAATAAGATTAATATAAAAAAACATCCCAATAACAAGAAAGATGATCTTTAAAAGGAATGACATAAAGAGTGTACTTAAAAAGAAAGAGAGTAGTAGGATCCCTTACCTCAAGTCCAACTTGTCTTGTTCGTTTCATTATATTCTTGAATAATAAACTTGAGTTAATTTATACTTCCTTAAGAACGTTTTTCTAGTTCATTATTACTTTTACATCACTTATTACCATGTCATAAACATTATTTAATCATTTATGTTAATAATGTTTGTTTTGTCGATATTTGGTTCTTAAGTCGAAAGTGGACTTCTTACAATTACATGTTGTTCATGTGGTCAAAGGTTCATTATATCCAGAATTGTATTCATGATGTATATATCATATATATCATATATATCCAGTATATTCATGCATTTATAATATTACATAACATTTAGAGTTAAGAAAAGAAATGCACCATTCATGGAGACAGTATGCCGTACGTACACATGAACGCTACTTCCATATCTATTTCATATTTAATGGAATTAAAACATAATGATACATAATAGTATTTTAATTCCAGTATGGTATCATATATAATATCATTAAATATATCCTTTATATGTACCACATATGGTATTAACGAATCAAATCACTTTGAGGGGGCGGTAGTCCGCACTTCCTTAAATGAAGATATCGCGTTTACCCATAATGGAAACCATAAAGGTATACCATAAATTAATAATACAGAAGCTTAAGTAAAACATAAATATATTATATATAATATATAAATATATTTTCATCTTAATGGCCACCTTTGAAGGTGTTAGAAGAATGTTGAACAATCATCGTTTCGGGAGGCAGAAATTCGCCATCCATAGAAACAGTATGTTCTTTAACCATTAGATGTAGGTTTGTGAAAGTGTATCTCGAATAATTCTTATAACAAAATCCTAGTATATTTAAGATACTGGAGTTGTTACAAAAGAAATGAATAAAAAGAGTTTAGGGGATTGGAGAAGCAAAATAAAACAAAAAGACACAAGTGAAGACATTACCTTTAAATCGGGTAACTTCCTTTGATTTGAGCTCAAAGGATTCTTTATAAATGATTATTCCCAAAGTGAGGCTTCAAGGAGTTAGAGAAGGATTTGGAGAGACAAAATGGGCAGAGTTTGGCCGAGCCAAAGGCTTGAGAGGTGTGGGTAAGGAGGTAGAGGTGGGGGCCTTTTATAAGAGGAGAGGAGGGGCACTTTTGGAAAGTAAGCAAATGTTACTTTATTTGAAAATGAGTTTCGGATTTAAAAGGTCCCACATTGATATAATTCGTGGATAAGGTGATAAGGGTTCGAAATCCACACATCCAATAGGTTTTAGACATGTTTAGGTCTTAGATATTACATTATCTTTCCATTTTATTTAAATCATTAAATAATGAGGTCATCGCTGCATCATCATGATGTCATAAATAATTTAATTTATTTAATGTCTAAACATTATAAAAAAACTACTATGATGTAGTAAATCTTTTTATCTTTCCAATGATTATTTATAGTCAAAAATCTGACCTGTATAAACCCATGTAAAAATTGTTTTAGTAAAACATCTCATGTTTGTGTCATTTTTACTTTATCATTAAATAAAAAGGTATTTATGTCATTTTCCAACCAAAGTGGCTCCATGGGGTCCCCAAGTCGACCCATGGATTGTCTTGGTCGTCCATGACACATCAAATGAGGGTAGGACATGTGTCTAGGTCATTTCATTTTATTAAAACATTATTCTTACCTTAAACTACACTAATTACCTCTAATTGCGATTAAAAACTTAATAAGTTACTATTCACCAAAAAATTATTTTAATCCCATTGAACCACATTTTAATTCTTAATGAAAACCATGTATGTCGGATTTTTGAAATTCAAAACACTAATATGGAAAAATTTCATTTAAACGGAAAATCAGTTTTTATAAGTACCACTTAGTGGTTTCACTATTCATCAAAAATTGATGTTTTTCAGAAAATTACCAAACATTTACCCTAAGATATATTTGATATTCCTAATTAAAAAATGATGTCTATTTTAAAAAATTGAGAACATAGAAGATGAATTAATTAATTTAATAATTAATTCTCGCTGTCAAAACAAATAGCGTGTTTTTATGAAACAAAATGTATCAAAAGATTGACACTAGTTTAAGTCCGATTTCAAAGTGATATTAATTCCAACGAACACTATTGGATTAAATGGTAAAAATATATTCTAATTTCACTTTAAAACCAATTCAAAATATAATCTAATCATATAAATAAGTTATATTAAAACGAGGTTTTGAATTAAAATACAACATTTTTCACTATTGATTAAAAATTGAACTTTTTCAGAAAAATACCAAAAATTTACACAAGGTAAATTTTGATGTCCTGATTCTAAAGAAGAATTTTATTTTGTCAAATATAACACATAAAATTGTCAAAAATTGGATTTAAAAGAGGTTCTCCCTCAAAAGGCGGTTAATCGATCGTTTAATGAAGATTTATGCTTAAAATTGGATTCATTTGCATTTTAAGCCTCTAATATTTATTAGATAAAAGTAAAAATATTTGACAAACATATATAATCATTTTTTAGTTAGTTCTGTTCATTCCCGCCACTACAACTCCTAGGCATTAACTACCATTTAAAATAATATTATTTTCTTATTAGAGTGCAACGTAAGATTCCCAAGAAACTCGTTGTTGCGTATTGGGTATGCCATCGAGCATATCATCCTTTTTAAAGTAATATTAATATTTTATTCACAAATATGGATAAATATAAAAATTTCATATTCTTTATTTACCTGGGGTGTTACATGAAAAATTAAAACATCGCTCATGCATACGTATGACTTACAATATCTATATAGTGATGTGATTCATTTTTTTCAATAGATTAATTATATAATTATAAAGATATAAATATTAAATATATATGTTATTTGTTAAATAAATATTATTATAGAAATAAAATACATCATTTAACTTATTACCCTTTAACCAACTTAAAAATGACAACATCACTAAAGCGTATGTGTGGTCTACCAAATCCACCTAGAAACATGATTAGATTTTCATGTTATCTATTAATTAATGATTGTAAATATTTATATAATAAATATATATGATAATTATATCTTAAATAAATTTTTTAATATTTTGGAACCATGATCAATATGAAGGATTCAAATTATCTAATCAAAACATGTAATGGAAGATGAAGTTATTTATGCAAAAACAATGATGATAATTAATGATTATTATTGAAGATGTTATTTTATTTTATAATAAATCCATGTATGGTATTATATGTATGAATATTATTCTAGTTTAAAATTATAATAAATTTAAATTTATCATTTATAAGATTTAAAGCACTATTTAGAAAGGAATACACGAGGTAAGGGTTTATTTCACAATATCATCCTTATTTGGTATGGTTTATATATTAGATTAAATTGGGGTAATTATTTGAGATTTATATCATAAATAACACCAATTTATTTATCCTCTCATAACTTCTACAAATTAAAAATGTTTCCCTATAATTTCATTTCTCTAAGTATTTAAAAGTTGAAAATAATGTCTCTAAGTGAAACCAAATTTATTTTTATATTATACAAGGAATATTTTTTTGTCATGCCTATATTTTCAAGAAAATGAATCTCGAATGTTTTTAATATTCACTAATGACTCATAAATTTCAAATTTATACTTTTTTTACTTTTTATAAAATGGTTTCAAATCATTCCTTTTGTTATCTTCTAAATGAGGCACTCTTTACAATGGTATGAAAGGGATATTTCTTTTTAACACTTATCATACCTCTAAATTTTCCTAGTAAAATTAATATTATTTTCCTTGAATCTTACTTGATATGTTTAAGTGCTTTTTTTTAATGAAAATATATTTCTTAATATTTTGGTTTTTAAAAAATTTTAATTAATTGATTTTAATATGAGAAAGGAAATTTTCTCAAGAATTGTATTAGTGATATTTTAAAAGTGTTTTCATATATGTATAAATATTTTGTTGATTCATATGATTTAATTTGGATATAATCTAATGATACCATTTACTATATTACTATAATAAATTTATGATCATATTGTATTATTTATTGAGTTCGGAAAAATATTAATATTTCATATACTATTTTTTCAATAAAAATGTTTATGTTGATTATGTGTTGAATTGTTACTTTTTTCATATGATGAAATAATTTTACTTAGAATTTTATGGGAGAGTCCTATTATCTTCCATCAATATATCAGTATGTATCCCAAGACTATCTATATTTGGTATTTTACATACAATTTACCTATTTATGTATGATATATTATTACATGGTTTTGATGGAAGGATTTTGATGTCCACCATTATCCATTATATCAGTATGGAGTAATGTTTTTTTCCCATGTGATTAATTATGATTCTATTTTTTTCCATGTATTTAGTACATTTTTTCGATATTATATACTTTTTATTTTTTATTAATATTTATCTCTTCCCTATTATTTATTCTTTATTTATCATATGATAGATTCTATTATATTATGTACCTTACTAAGCTTCTAATACCACAGTTTAATTGGTTTTCCTTTCCCCAGGCTACCAAGATGGAATTTATGAATTATTTAAATAATATAATAGACGTAATAATAATGTTATTATGAGAATATTTTGTTGTAATTCATGTTTTCAAATTAATTTGAGGATCATGAATATATCCAACCTCCTAAAACTATTGAACAAATTGATCCTTCAGGATGTTTCCTCTTGAATCATTTGAAAAAATAGAAAAATAATTACTACATCTAAGATACTAGATTCAAGTTGTTATAATCCGTGTAAAATGACGTATAGTATAAACCATATGGATTAAATTTAGATGAAAATATATTAGAGAACATAACCCTATGATAGTCTATGTGGACTGATCCATATATAGAATAATATCCCAATGTTTTGGAATTATAGGTAATGTGTGTTTTTCCTTGAAAATATATCCCTCCCCAGATAAAGAAATTGTATGAGGCTGTTTCATAGATGAACCTAGTGGTAATAAATGAAAGATTTTTTGATTGAGTATTAGTTCGATCATCACTCGTTGATATTGAGTGGTCTCAAGATTATAGTTCTGATTAAGCACTCACTAGGATATGTTTTGGCTGATTCACACACTCTTTACAAACAAACATTATTTTTTTAATATTTTTATTATATGAAGATATTACCAAAGATATCATTATTATGATTGTGAGATTTGTTTTATGTAAATGACCATTTTATGTTAACTGTTATACTAGATTTTGAATTATAATCCATAATTTAATGAGCTAATTCACCATCTTCCATTATTTAGAAATGAAATATATGAGAAGGAATGGAAAATGTTATAATACACATAATCTATGAATGGACTTATTTCTTGGAGAATTCATTGAATCTAGAGATGATGTTATTGGTGGATGTGAAAAAAGTATAACTATATTAGGGAAACATACTCAGGTTATGATATATAGCCTTTCTCATATGGAGATATCTATTGAATACCAACATGGTGCAATAATTTTGACCACATCATGCAACAAAAACCTATAACATTAAATTCATATACTAATCTATTATTTTATAAAAAATGGATCATGTCCATAGATAAGTTATTGCTTACTAATGGAATGGGAGAACTAGAGAATGTTATCATGTAAGTTTATCATCATAAATTAGATACTAGTCAATGGTGATTAATAAGAATGAAAACTAATATGTAAAAATCAATAAATAATATGTCATCGAAGTATTTAAGTGAGATATTATTTGAAAAATAATTTCCTTATGAAGAATGAGTTGATATGTTGATGTAATTCTTTAATCCTAGTCCAAAGTATGGAGAAAATTTATGCTGAATATGAAGATGACTTCACAAGGTTAAAATCTCATTCTATAGATTAATTAAATAATACATAAAGTAATATTGTCTATTTTTTGGGGATAAATCCTATTATTTAAAGGGAATTAGTCTTTTTGAAATTTTCCAAATATATGGTTATGAAATGAGTTTCCATTAAGACTGAGAATGAACTCTATAGTTTATATGATATCTAATTAGAACCTTAAAGGATTTAGGTTGATGAAATATCTAAAAAATGAAATATGGAAAAATGGAAGAAGGGAATAAGGGAGGTATTGAATTTCCAACTTTTAATAATTGTAGAACCATGGGACAATTTTGAATGGAATGGATGTTTTATTCAAGTGGGGAGAAAAATTCCATCATTCAAGTGATTGTAATGGCATAAAAGAAGGTAACGATATCCAATGATTTAGTTGTAAAGATAAGGATTACCATTTAAATAACTTATATAGGCATCAATTGAATTTGAATTAGAAGAGAATAAAAAATAATATAAAATTACTAAAGATGTCTATAAATAAATTTGATGCAACTAATGATGTAGTGGTTGTTATGATGATTAAAAACATAGTTTACCTAATTATTTTCATGATTCAAGAACTTCACAGTCTTTAATATCATCCTTGTTTTCCGAAAATTAGATATTTCCCTAGTATATTAAGAATGATGTTTTCAATCAAGACTCATAGTAGAAATATTATAGAATAATGATATGTTAGTTTTTCCACAATTGGTCCAACTAGGACACCTGGCCTAGTAACACCAAGGTATATAGCCGGTTTTTGAGGTCACTGGGTTTTAAAACCTTAACCTCCTTTAAAATCGAGCCCATGTAACTCGATGCCAACCACCGAGCTACATCATAGTGGTTTTCAACGAGTTACCTGGGCTCGATGTTAATGGAGGTTGAGGGTTCAAAAATTGGTGACCTCAAAAACAGCTATATACCTCAAGGTTCATATTCTATGTGTCCGAGTGGGTCCCAATTGTAGGGATGGGTTGGGGGGACCGTGCTGCAGTAGGGATCTGGGCCCAGTATCGTTGGGGTTCTTAGACCAGGTTCCCATGTGGGTCCCACAACAGTCCCCCATTGAATTGAAACATATATTTATCTAATTCTTTACGTGATTCGAGATATTCACACTCTTTTATATCATCCATGTTTTCCAAATATTAGATATTTTTCTAGAATATTAAGAAGGATGTTTTCCATCAATAATCCTAGTAGAAATATTACAAAACAATGATATGTTAGTTAGTTCCCATCATGAAACATATATTTACACTATTTAAAAAAATAATTGTTATACCTATAGTAGAATTTGATATAATCCTTGGATTTGATTTGATTTAAAACAATAATGAAAAATATATTTCTTATATAAGAAGATTACAATGTGTGGTAAAGATATACTATTCAGTGGCTTCATATGGGGGAATCAATTATATAAATAATTTCTAAATCCACTACCTGTTTGCAACTTTACTGAGATTCATGGAGAAGAAGATAAGAAAAATCCTATTAAGGAAAAATATATCATTTTAATGAAGTATGTACTTATTATTATGGTGTACAATGATATATTTCCTAAAAAACTAACTAGACTCCCACTTTATTATGAATTTGAGTTTTCTATTGATATAGTCACCCATAAAAAATATTTCTAATAATCACTATAGGAAGAAATTAGAGGAAATATTGGAACAGAATAAAAAAGTATAGAGGTTGTGTGGTAGGTGATTTATATAGCCAAGTGCTTCACCATGGGGAGCCCATATTTTTTTTATTGAATATAAAATTTGGTCAATGAGGTTGTGAATATATTACCTAGATATTAGTGCATTCAGAATAAAGAAAAAGTATCATATATCCCGATAGTAATGTCTTATTTGATAAACATCAAGAAGCTCAATATTTTTCAAATATTGATCTTTATTTTGGATATCATACACTATAAGTAAACAAGGAAGATATTTCGAAGATTAATTTTTAAATGAGGATTTAACATTATGAATTTATATTAATTCCCCTCTGATTGACTAATATACCCTCTATTTTTTATAATTTGATGAAAATGTATTCATGTATTATCTGGATGAATTTATTATTTTATTTATTGTAGATATTAAAATAAAATATGAAATTTATGGAGATAATAATATTTATTTATTATATAGACAAAAAACTCTCATATAAAAAAATTACATATTAGTAGATGAAAATTCATTTTATAACATAACGATCCCTGACAGAATCATGTAGGTATGTTGCCATTGGGAACATGATAAATAAATAACTGATACCTCAGTGATCTACATCATCTCCCATGAAGTTTTTTATAACTATAAACCTTCTTTTAAATATCATATAAATCAACTTTCATCATTTCCTATAGGAAGGAAATATAATAAATGGTGATCTCAGATGCTCAGTAAGGGTAAACATGGGAGATATCAACATATAATGAGCATAAGGGTATGATAAAATGAGAATAATATTTCAAAACCATACCTTACATATTATAGAATTTAAAATTGAGTCATGGTACAAACCATGGAAATTTATAAGACATGAATCATAATCAAATCAAGGAACATGATCTATGAGAAAAAAATGAAAAAAATATTTACATTTTTGGTGTATACATAATCATAAAAAGTCATTTCCTTAGCATTCAAGACTCATTAAAAAAACTATTATAGTGGAATGGGCTAACTTCAAAAACATCACTGTATTTGAGGTTCACTCCGAAGAAGAACATACAGTAAAGAATTATTTAATAAAATGGGGTCAGTTCAGAATTATGTCCTATCTTAATCCTAAGATAAATTATATAACCAATGTATTGGAAGGTGATATTGGCCCCACATTCCACATAGTGAAAATAATACATATGTATGCCATAAGATTATTTAAAATTCATCATATCATAACCCATTAAAAGAAATGGGTTTCATAAACATTTCATCATAGAATAATTCATGGAAAAGATATAGGTTTCATAATTATTTCACCATACCAAAACCTGTGAAAAGAGAAATAATTTTCAAAATCATTTTATCATGGTATGGCCTATAGATTAAAAATAAGTTTCATAAGTATCTTTATTTCATGAAAATAATCCATTCAAAAAATGAATAAGAATTGTATTCTTGGATGACATCCATGGTAATTCATAAGTTACATCAAAGTGTGTCATCTTAGATGGAAAATTATTTTTTAATATTTACTAGAACTTTTTTTTGGGGAAAATAACATTTATTTTAAAATGACTTTTTAAAATCTAAAACTTTTTAAAAATTCATTTCTCTAAAAATAACAATATATCTAATAAATGAATATTTAAAACCCATTTAATACATTTATTAAGGAAAATAAAATTTCTTTTAAAATCAATATTTTAAAAATAATTGTTTTTAAAGACATTTCTTTGAATATAACCTTGAAAAATAAAAATAAAATAACCATCTAAAATAATTTAAATATATCCCAAAGAAAGAAAAAAATTTCTTTGACATTTTTTTTTTAAAATTTTAAAATTATATTTTCTTTGAAAATATTTTTATTTAAAAATAAACATTTAAAATAAAAATTATTCTTCATATTATTTAGTGGTCATGATAATAAGAAACTCCATACATAATAAAAAAATGATTTTATTTATATATTCAGTTAAATCCAAATGGGGTTTGTTTTGAAAACATCATAAATATTCATTTTATAAATTTTTCTATAAAGTAAAACACGTGGAAAAAAATATTTAATAAATACTGGGAGAATTTTAAAAACATTTTGGATTTTTTTAGAGAATATGGTTTTGGAAGAAAAGGGTTGTCGATAAAAGAGGTAACTAAATCAATTTTTAATTAAAAAACTTATGAAATCTGGAGTAAATTAATATAGAAAAATTAATAGAAAACATGTATTATGATGAAATAAACAAAGTATAAGAAAATTTCACAGTTTATTGATAAATATTTCATAATATTTTATCACCATAATCATAAACATAAAAAATCTTGATAAATGATGAGATTGTGTTGTTAACAACTTACCAATTTGGTAACATTGAATCATAATCTCTAATAAAAGAATAAAATTAATTGAAACTTAAAATATCATGAGAATAAATAAAATCATGATATGACATGTAAATGGGATTTATATTCACTTAATAAAATAATATTGGTTCATATCATTACATATGTGTCAAAGTTGGAAAATTGAAAAAACAAATCCCTTACCGCTTTGGTAAAATTTGAACTGTAAACCTCAAGAAAGAGAGATCATAAAATGGATATGTAAATCCAAATATTTTTTTTGTGAATAATTTTAAAATAAATTATTGGGAAGTATATAAAACACATAAATTAAATATATGGTTAATATGGTATGTGTCTCATAGAAGTAAAAAGTGAGATAGAAATCTCATACAATAAGTCACAACTTCTTTTGTAATAATTTTTACCAAATGTATATTTTTTGGAGTTAGTTCCCCAGAAAAATCTTAATTTTATAATATGATAACATGTTTTCAATGTTTTTTATTATTAATCAAAAACTTATCAAATCATGATTGTTCTTCTATATGACACAGTATGTGATAATGTCACAAGAGTAGTTGTCACACTAAAAGGCCATAGTAGTTCTTCACTACAATGATAACCTAGAAGTGTTAAGATTCTATTATTAAATATGTGTTAAATATCCATATGATATAATTTTAGGGAAAAAATGATGAATGAAATTAGGTGTGGAGACTCATAGGACTTTGAGGAACCTTTTCATGGTGTATGCCATTGGTAATTTATAGTGTATGATATTATGAGAACGATACATAATAGTAAGAAATCCACATTTAAATGACTCATTGGATGTTCTTATATGAGGAAATGTGTATTGATACTTAGACTTTAAGATTATTATTAATTAGTATTATGATTCGTGCACTTTGAGGTGTTGATGAAAACCATGATGACATATATTTGTGGTGAGGTAGTATACATTGGGTGCGTCATGAGTAACATTTCATTAATGAATAAAGTGAGAAATTATTATTTCTATTTTATTCATTAATAAAAGGAAATATCTCAGGTCCTTTGATGGAAATGATATATCCTAAATAAATCCATGTCCAGGGTGTTCAATAGGAATGTTTGATTTCCAGGGTGTCAAAAAAGTGACATCGAGCACATAGGTTGATGGAACCAATATGAAAACTACATGATTAGAGATATCATGAAAAAGGAATAACATTAAAAGGAAAAAAATCCTTATGGATTTTTATGTTTTTAGGAATTAAGTTATTTCTATATGGGTTCCATGGGATGTTTCTATATTCTAGCTTTGGACTTTAGGCCACTTCGCCAAATACCATTGTGAGAGAGGACTAGAGGTCCACACACTAAGTTCATCCAGAATCTCAGTAAAAGAATATGTCACGACTCATCCTCGGGGCCCATGCCGTGACTACCCCAAGCCCGCCTTCTATTGGCCAGGGGCTGGCAACTATCACCAAAGGCGAATCCCTGAAAGAAAGGGAAGGCATTGCCTTTTTAACCTATAACACACACACTGTCCGAACACAAGAAGTAGAAAAAACAAGTACTAAAATAGAAAATTAAGGTGTGATGAAAGTAAGTGGGCCAGTATACAAACCCAACTGAACAACAAGTACAAGTATAAGTAAAAAGGGAAAATAGATCTTGGATCATCCACCGGGAAATCCTACATGAAGGGTAGGTACACAACTCGAACAATTCATCCATGAAGTACCTCCTGTCTAGTCCAGCTCCAAGTAGCCTCTATCCATCACTCTCAGCCGCGATCCCTACTGTGCTTCATCTGCACAGAACACAACAAGGTGTGGGCGAAGCCCGTGCAGGGGTGAGTATAACAATACTCTGTAGGGGACCCCGAGACCCCCAAAGTTCTCCCAGAATCCATAAATGATAAAACATAGTAGAAATATACAAACACGATGTATCAACCAAACCTACTTAGGCATATTCCCATACATATACATAAGTTACCAGTCATAGTCCTAGATCAAAATCTCGAGCCCAAACACAACTCAGTCCAAAAAGAAACTGAAGTCAATCACATCGATGATAATTATTGAAAGACAAGTCTCGGCTCATACAAGTATAAATTTTGTGTAGAGTGATAGAGATGATCAGATGTAGTCACTATTTCATCTAACCTGTTGGACACACACAGGATACAAGACCAACTAAGCTGTCAGACCCACACAGGATACATGACCAGCTATTCTGTCAGAGCCACACAGGACACAAGAATAGAAATCAAAACTGTCGGACCCATAGAGGATCCCGATACAGTAGTCATCACTGTCGAACTCATGGAGGATTCCAGTTTAGTATTAATCACTATCAAACCCACGGAGGATTCCTATTTAGTAGTCATTGCTGTCGAACCCACATAGGATTCTGGAACAATAGTTGTCACAGCCAGCTCTAGGGTTCCCGTACACAACAATCTTGATTCTAGGAGGGTCTGCTCCTCGATTCAAGTGTTGATACATCAACTATCACGAAATCTCGAGTTGATGTATCCCGTAGTTCCATCTCATCAAAAGAACCCAATGCGACAGACAACACGTCAATCAGATGCCCGATCAGAGAGATATTGACATTTCATTTCCAGGGGTCCGGTTGGATTTACGCTTGATCCAAACCCAGCCATTTTCCAAATTTTTCAAAAATCACTTATAGTATCGCAAATGGAACGCTTCATCGTGGGGGTCCCAGTGCCGTAGACGGCGCGTCGATCGGACGCGCGACCTTAGAGATATTCGTTTTTAGGCGATGTCGGGCCCGATCCATAAAGCCCAGTGGGATGGAGGGTCGGCCTGACTCGGCTTGGCGGGTCTGACCCGGCTAGGGGTTGGCCTGGCCCGGTCGGGCGAAACCCACCCGTGGACCCAACCCATGCTGTGGGCCGATCCAGTTCACCTGGCGGCGCCGCCTCTCCCTGCCCGACCGGCCATAGCAGGCTGGTTCTGCCCTATGCATGTGGGCCGCACAGCAGACCGTGGTTCTCCTCCAGGCGGCTCCTGTGGGTGCCGTGGTCCTCCAGCCTGCCCGGCTGGCGGCCGAACTGTTCGCCCATGAGAGCGGCCCATGGAAGCGGGCCGCGCCTCCTCCGTGTGGCGCCTTCCGGCGTCGCAGTTTTCCAACCCGACCCGCAGGCGACCGACCTGTTTGGTTTGGCCGAGCGGCCTGCGGTTGTGGGCCGCATCCTCCTCCATGCGACCGATGTGACGACATCGGTCCTCCACCAATGCGGCCTAGCTTGGCCGTGGCCTTCTGCTCCACAGTGCGGTGCGATGGCGCCATGCCTCTTCTTCCGTCGTGGCCCTCCCGGCCACGGTTCCTCTTCCGTCTGCCATGGTCCTTCTGGCCGCAGTTATTCTCTGGCGGGGTGCAACGGTACCGCACCATTTTGGCTCTGCCTCCGACATCATCAAAAGGAAACAACAAAGGGGAGGGTCGGGCCGTGTTCATGTGGTCTGAACCCTCCTCGTCATTTGATAACATTTGACACATCAATTGGCCGACAACGAACCAAATCATTTATCGAAGAATGAGGGTATGATTTTATTCAATTAAAATTAATCAAATCCCACTTCCTTGATTTCGATGTTCTCTTGATGGTGTCTTGGAAAGAGAATTCTAAGGTGTCATTATACGTTGCGCCTGTTAAATGCTGTCGATCCCGAGATTGCGCGTCATCCTCGTTTTTCATTGGAGAGGATGTTGTTCTTCTTTGGAAATGATGTCCTTCTCCATGAAACTCCCAAGAGCTCCTCCCAAATGAAAGTTTCAAACAAAACCCCCAAACTAAAATAATAGGCTCTACCTATTTTTTTATTGTTGACATGATTTTCTAAATATTTCGAAAGTTATAATTAATTAAATTAAATAAGTTCAATTCATTAATTTAGATGGTTTGAACACTTAATGAGAGAAGGAATGTGGAGAGTTCACCCAAATTAAATGGAGAGTGGTGGCTTTAACAAATTCAAGCGGAGTTAAAAGACTTCTCCCAAAAGCGAGTTACATTGGGATTAAGAGGGGGGGTTTAAACTAGTAGACCACAATTAGATATATCCTCCAAAGGGAGGTTAGGGTGTGGTGGCCCCCACCTCTAACCCCCACTTAGATACTTTAACCACCTAAAATAAAAATAAGCCATCACTTATTTTTATTTTACTATTTTTTTTGAAGCCGAGAAAACTAACTTCCAAACACACTAAAACGCGACTGTCATAAAGGTTCCCTTAAGAGAATACCGGCGCTGCGAGTTCAACAGTGTAATTGGATTTCAATTCCGAGCACCGGTTCAAAATATATAAAATCCCGCACAAACGTTTACTGAACGTACCTGAACAAAACTTCAGAAATTGATTTCAGGCACACCGGGCTTCGGAATCAGGCGCCGTCAGAAACCGCGGACTCATAAAATTCCCATGTATTTAAGAAAAAATTTTCCATAGGATTTCCTAGTATTTACATTCTCTCTACATCAGGGATTTTTGTCCTCGAAAGTTATAATACACACTATGGGAACAAACGGGGGTACTGAGCACGCATCTGAGTCTCCCGCTCCCATGTGCTCTTCTGGAGGTTCCCATGCTGCCAGCAAACACACACCAGAGGAATCTACCAATCACACATGACTTGATCCTGTCGATCCTCAATAATCACTATAACCTACATGAATGTTTCCCCATCATCGATGTCCATCTCCCCATGGTCAATGATGTTGGATGGGTCATGCACGTATCTCTTCAGTTGAGATATGTGGAAGACTTCGTGCACTTGGTGCAACTGAGGTGGAAGAGCTAGGTGGTAATCCACCTCACCTACTCTGCTGAGAACCTGGAATGGTCCAATGAATCGTGGAGATAACTTACCGCCTCGGCCAAATATCCATATACCTTGTTGAGGTGAGACCCGTAGAAATATGTGGTCGCCATCCTCGAACTCCAATGGTCTTCATCTCCTATTAGCATTGGACTTCTGTCTGCTCTGTGTAGTCTTGATCTGCTCCTGGATGATCTACACCTTCTCTGTCATAGCCTACACCATCTCTGGTCCTACAAGTGCTGACTCTCTTGGGTCAGTCCAGCATAGTGGTGACCTGTAGGGCCAGCCGTACAATGCCTTGTAAGGTGCCATCCCGATGGTGGAGTGATAGCTGTTGTTGTACGCAAACTCCACCAAGGGTAAGTGATCCTCCCAGCTATGACCAAAGTCAAGGACACATGCAAGGAGCATGTACTCAAGAGTTTGAATGGTCCTCTCAGTCTGACCATCCATTTGAGGATGAAAGGTGGTGCTCAAGCGGAGATACATCCCAAAAGCCTCCTGCAACCCGTTCCATAGACATGAAGTTAAACGATCATCCCTATCAAAGACGAACGTCGATGGAACACCATGAATCCAAACGATCTCATGTATTTAGAGGCATCCGAAGCTCTCTACTGAGCCCTGATATCTGATCGGCAGGAAGTGGACCTACTTGGTGAGCCGGTCGACAATCACCCAGATAGAGTCGTGTCCTCTGGATGTACGTGGAAGTCCCATCACATAATCCATGGATATCCAATTCCACTTCCACTCTAGGACCTCTAAGGGCTGAACTAAGACGACTAGGACCTGGTTCTCCCCCTTCACTTACTGACAAGTGAGGCATCATGAGACAAACTCTGATACTACAATCTTCATTCCCAGCACCTGGTGCTGTCATCTGAGGTCTTGATACATCCTTGTCACTCCTGGATGTACCATTAGAGGGGAAGTGTGTAACTCCCCCAATAACTCCTCCTATAGTGCAACTGGTACCATGGTACATCCTCTGAAGAGGATGACATGCTTCCCACCTTCAGAAAACCCATCAGGTGCATTCAATGAGGATATCTGAGCACGTCGTGACTCACAGTCAATGCCCCCATGCTGAGACTCTCTGAATTGTTGAATAAGTAGAGGAGTGAATGTGAGAGACTACAGAAAGGCTGCTCCATCCCTATCCACAAAAGATATCTGTAATGCGGCCATATGATCTGTCACCTATCCTACCAGATGAATGCCTAATATCTTGATGAGATCATCTACTACAATGTTCCCCTTCCCAGGAGTATAGACCATCTCGAAGTCATAGTCTTGGAGGAACTAGAGCCATCGTCGCTGTCTCAGGTTCATATCCTTCTGCGCGAAGATGTACAAGAAAATCTAGTGGTTAGAGTAGATTGTAAAACGCTCTCCCATCAGATAATGCCGCCACATCTTCAAGGCGAAGATCACTGCTGCTAACTCCAGGTCAAGGGTAGCATAGTTCTGCTCATGCTGTCTCAAATTCCGTGAACCATACGCGATCACTACTCACTCCTGCATCAGGGCACACCTGAGTCTGGTCCCTGATAGGTTATAGTAAAAAACGTACCCTATTCCCTCCTCCGGTAGCCTCAAGATGGGCACACTGGTGAACCTCTATCTCAGCTTCTAAAAGCTCTACTGACATCGACCTGACCACATGAAGGGTTTCCCCTTCTTCGTCAATGCTAAAAACGGTTCTCCAACTCTAGAGAAGTCTGTCACAAATCTCTGATAGTACCCAGCCAGTCCCAGAAAACTCCGCACCTCTGTCACACTTCTTGGTGTCTCCCAAGAAAGTACTAATTCAATCTTCACTAGATCCACTACAACTCCATCCTTTGAGAAGATGTGTCCCAAGAAGTGATCCTATCGTGTCCAGAACTGGAACTTCGAGAGCTTTGCATAAAGCTGGTTCTCTCGGAGTGTGTCTAGTACTACCCACAAATGGCAGGCGTGCCCCTCCTCAGTAGTTGAGTAAATCAGTATGTCTTCGATGAAGACTACGACAAAACAACTGAGGTAAGGATAGAAGATCCTGTTCATGAGACTCATGAACACTGCTGGAGTGTTGGTTACGCCGAAGGGCATAACCAAGAACTTTTAGTGGCCATACTGACACCTGAAGAACGTCTTCTGCACATCATCATCTCGAACTCTGAGCTAGTGATAGCCTGACCTGAGGTCTATCTTCGAGAACCATCGTTCTACCTTGAGCTGATCAAAGAGGTCATCAATCCTTGGAAGTGGGTACTTGTTCTTCACGGTCACCTGATTCAGGGGACGATAGTCAACAAACAGTCGCAAGCTCCCATCCAGCTTCTTGGAAAACAAAATCAGAGATGCCCATGGTGAAACACTGGGTCGGATAAATCCTTTCCCTTGAAAGTCCTCCAGCTGTACCCGCAGCTCACGAAGCTCGGCAGGAGCCATCCGATATGCTGGAGTAGATATCGATGCCGTCACAGGGTACATGTCAATGTAGAAGTCCACATCTCTACGAGGAGGTAGTCCTGGAACATTGTTAGGGAAAAACATCCGTGTACTGATCCACCACAATAGGAAAACTCGGACTCCGTACATCAACCGATCCTAGGATGAGACTATCCAAATGATGTGTGATCATCTGCCCCCTCCTTTTCGTAAGTCCATCCTATGCTGAAAAGGCTCCCATCTCACCAGTGAAGGTGAACATGGCCCCATCTTTGTGGATACACCGCACTTTGCACCTAATAAAGTCAATATGAGCATGAATTGTGGATACCCAGTCCATACCCAAGATGACGTCGTAAGGCCTCGACGTTGCTACAAGAAGATCTCATCCAAAGATCTCACCTCAAAGAGTAAGCTCACACTGCCGGCACCCATGCGTAATCGTCAAATCTTCTCCCGTAAGAGTCTCTAGCCATAAGGATCAAGCCAACGGCTCCGTCCGAATCTACGAGATCTGAAGGAGGGCAGGGAAAATAAAAGAATGAAATGCACCTATGTCTATAAGTACTACAAAATGGGTGGAGTAGACACAGATAGTACCTAGAATCATCTCAGGTGCGCCATGGTTGTAGGGCTCAACTACCTGGAGATGAGCCCGCCTCTGTCCGCCTGCTCCCTGTGGTAGGGGTGGACCTTCTGTTGGTGGTGGTGGTAGAGACTCGAAACGTCATCCACCAACCATTGCTTGGCAAGCTCTTCTGCCATGTCCACCTACTCCCGATGGACCACCACGGTCAAACTTCTGCCTCTGCCTGGGAGGTCCCTCTACTATCTGCTGCTGATTTGCATGGCAGGTCTAGCAATCATGATCCATGTGGACCTCCCCGACACATGAATAGCACTACCTGCTCCTCGTATAGCTAGCTCTGTCTCATGTGCCCCACAAAACCGAACATGTATCCTGGGGTCACCCACCTAATGGCCTGGTCCTCTTGGACCTCTTTATCATCTGTCTACTACAGGATGCAGAAGAATCCGCTACGTGTCGCCCTGTGGTGGGTCTCACCGCTGGTGACTGCTCAGCGAGAAAACTCTCCACTAGAAGGGCTCACTCCAGCACCCCCGCCTGTGTCGGAATACTGAGGGGAATTATCGAAGCCCTGATCTCATGCCCGAGTCCATGCTTAGAGGTCTAGGACATGATGTATGGGTCCTATACCATATCTGTGTTGTAGCGTGAGAGGTAGGTGAACCTCGCTGAGTACTGAGCTACTGTCATGATGCCCTACTGCAGATGAATTAACTTCTAAATCTTCACTGCACGAAGGGTGGCAGGAAAAAACTCAGAGTGAAAGAGACTCTAAAAGTCTATCTAGATTAATGATGCCTCCTCATGCACCTGGAGCATCAGGATCCACCATCTGCCTGCTAATGCATGTTGTAGTGTCGCGGAAAGGATCACCATGAGGTCGGATGGTGTCCCTAAAAATCTCAAAACTCTCAGGATAGCCTCCAGCCAATCCTCAGCTTCCTGTGGGTCTGTCTCACCCTGAAACCCAGGCAACCTCTGGCGCTGGAACTCATGCAACGCACTCAGGCGGCGTGCACTCTTTGCTACTCGAGCTGGTGGTATTGGTGGCCCATCAGGGAGTGGTACAGATGGTACCTCCACTGTGATGGGGCCCTGCACCGAGGCCTCGATGCTCAGTGGGCTACCATCTCGTACGAAACTCAGAACCCTAGATGGCTGCCTTCGTGGGGCCATCCTGAAAAGAAATAGGTGAAACACAGTTAAAATAATATACCTGGTGTGTTATCACAAAGTAATCACGAAGAAAAATTTTTAAAAGGAAACACACACGTAATCAGTGTTTTTGTGCACAGAGTCAGAGATCAGAAGTCATAGTCCTAGTGTATGGATATGTTAGCCGCCACACCAACACTAGTTTTCCTAAATTGATAACCACATGTAAAACACTTAACAATATTTCCATTAAAAGAACCAGAGTCCAAGTTCTGTGGAAGAACCGACTCCACTGATACCAATTTTTCATGACCCGTCCTCAGGGCCCATGCCGTGACTACCCCAAGCCCGCCTTCCATAGGCCAGAGGATGGCGACTAGCACCAAAGGAGAATCCCTTAAAAAAATAGAAGGCATTGACTTTTTAACCTGTAACACACACACAGTCCTAACAAAAGTAGTAGGGGAAACAAGTACTAAAATAGAAAAGTAAGGTGTGCTAGAAGTAAGTGGGCTAGTATACAAACCCAACTGAACAACAAGTACAAATATCAGTAAAAAGGGAAAAAAGCTCTTGAATCATCCACTAGGGAATCATACCTGAAGGGTAGGTACAGAACTCGAACAACTCATCCCTGTGGTACCCCCCATCTAGTCCTTCTCTGAGTAGCCTCCGTTCTTCACCCACAGACTCAATCACTTCTGTCCATTGTCTGCATAGAACACAACAAGGTGCAGGAGAAGCCCGTGCAGGGGTGAGTATAACAATACATAGTAGGGGACCCCGAGACCCCCAAAGGTCTCCCAGAAATCAAAAAGGATAAACCACAGTAGAAAGATACAAACATGAAGTATCAACTGAACCTACTTAGGTATATGACCATACATATACCTAAGTTACCAGTCATACTATTGGCTCTAACTCTCGATCCCAAACACAACTCAGTCCACAAAGGAATTAAATTCAATCACATCGATGATAATGATTGAAAGACAAGACTCAGCTAAAAATGGTATACATCTTTTGTAGAGAGATAGAGATGATCAGATATAGTCACTGATTCATCGAAGCTGTCGGACCCACACATGATACATGACCAGATAAGCTCTCAGACCCACACAGGATACATGACCAGCTATTCTGTCGGACCCACACAAGAAACAAGAACATAATTCATAACTCTTAGACCCACGGAGGATAGAGGTACAATAGTCATTGTTTTCAAACCCATGGAGGATTCCAGTTTAGTAGTCATCGCTGTTTAACCCATGAATGATTCCAGTTCAGTAGTCATTGCTATCGAACCCACGTAAGATTCCAGTACAATAGTCGTCACAGCTAGTTCTAGGGTTCCCGCACACAACTCACTCGATTCCAGGAAGGTCCGATCCTCGATTCAAGTGTCGATACATCAACTATGATGAAGTCTCAATCTGATGTATCCCATAGTTCTGTATCATCAAAAGGAACCCAACGCGATGAACGATGCATCAATCAGACGCCTAGTCTGAGACTTATTGGCATTTCCATTCCAGGGGCCCGGATGGATTTATGCTTGATCCAAACCCGACCATTTTCCAAATTTGTCCAAAACTCACTTAGAGTGTCGCAAAAGGACCTCCTCATCGCGGGGGTCTAAGTTCCGTAGATGGCGCATCGATCGGAAGTGCGGTCTTAGAGATATTTGTATTTAGGCGAAGTCGGGCCCGACCCGACCCAGCGTGTCTGACCCGGCTGGGGGGTCGGCCCGGCTGGACGGGTCTGACCCAGCTGGGGGGTTATCCTGGCCCGGTTCGCCCGGCGGCGCAGCCTCTCCCTGCCCAGCCGGTTCTTCCCTAGGCACACGGCCTGCATAGCTGTCCGTGGTTCTCCTCCACACAGCGCCTGCTGGCACCGTGGTCCTCCATCCCGACTCGCAGGCAACCGACCGATTCGTCTAGCAGAGCGGCCCGCAGAAGCGGGCCGTGACTCCTCCATGTGGCGCTTGCGGGTGCCGTGGTTTTCCAGCCCGACCGGCAGGTGGCTGGACGGTTCGGTTCGGCTGAGCGAGCCGCGGTTTCAGGCCGCTTCCTCCTCCACGTGGCCAGCGTGATGGCGCTGGTCCTCCACAACCGCGGCCCGGCCTGGCCGTGGCATTCAGTTCCACAACATGGCCCGATAGTGCCACACCTCTTCTTCCTCCGTGGTCCTACCGGCCGTAGTTCCTCTGCCATCCGCCGCGGTCCTCCTGTCCACGATTATTCTCCAGCGCGGTACGCCAGCACCGCGCCCTTTCGGCTCCGCCTCCAACTCGATGAAAAGGAAACAACAAAGGGGAGGGTCAGGCAGTATTTGTGCGGTCTGAACCCTCCTTGTCATTTGATAACATTCAGAACATCAATTGGCCAATGACGAACCAAAGAATTCATCGAAGAACGAGGGTATAATTTTATTCATTTAAAATTAATCAAATCCCCCTACCTTGATTTTGATGTTCACTTGACAGTGTCGTGAAAAGAGAATTCGAAGGCGTCATCGTATGTTGCGCCCGTCACATGCCTCCAATCCTAGGCTTGAGAATCATCCACATTCTTCATCGGAGAGGACGTCGTTCATCATTGGAGATGATTTCCTTCTCCAAGAATCTCCCAATAGCTCCTCCCAAATGAAAGTTTCCAACAAAACACCTAAACTAAAATAATAGGCTCTACATACTATTTTATTATTGACATTATTTTCAAAAGATTTCAAAAGTTAGAATCAATTAAATTGAATAAGTTCAATTCATTAATTTTGATGGTTGGAACACTTAATGAGAGAAGGGAGGTGGAGTGTTCACCTAAATTAAATGAAGAGTGGTGGCTTTAATAAATTCCAGGGGATTTAAAAGACTTCTCCCAATAGAGAGTTACATGGGGAATAAGAGCGAGGTTTAAACTAGTGGACCCCACCTAGATATATCCTCCCAAGGGAGGTTAGGGTGTAGTGGACCCCACCTATAACCTTTTCTTAGAGACTATAACCACTTAAAAAAAATAATCCATCATTTATTTTTATTTTACTTTTTTTTTGAAACCTAGAGAACTAACTTCCAAATACGCTAAAATGCAACTGCAATAAAGGTTTCCTTAACCGAATACCGGCGCTGCGAGTTCAACGGTGTTATCATATTTAAATTTAAAGCACCGGTTCAAAAGATATTAAATCCCGCATGTACCTTTACTGAATGTAACCGAAAAAAACATCAGAAATTGATTTCGGGCACACAGGGCCTCAAAATCAGGTGCGGTCAGAAATAGCGGACTCGTAAAATTCCCATGTATTTAAGAAAAAATTTTCCACAGGATTTCCCGGTCTTTACAGAATATATAATTATTTTTATTTAATTATTTGAGTTAATATAATTACCATATTTTGTTTCATAATTATTCTTGTTTCCTAGATCACATATATTCTTCCACAAGTTATTGGTGTAAATATAATTTGAGAAAAATATTTGATAAATATTTTGTTTATATTTAGTGAATATAATATATTATTATTTATTAGTAGATAATGAATTTATATTTAACTGAAAAGTTAATATACATTTCAAGGCCTGATAAATACTGTGGATGAATAGAAAAAAAATTAATGGTCAAGTGAGAAATAATATATATTTAATATTGTTTGTATAAATAATATTTAATTATAAGTATCCAGTTTTGCATATGTCAAGAAATAATAATAATTATAATATTATATACATGGTTTTCCACAAGGGATTGAATAAACAACATGGGTAACTTATGAAATTATTTATTTGTAACCTTAGAGTTATTTAATTCGTATTATATTATTTTCATAGTGAGAAAAATCATTTATTTAATTGTGAACAATAGATTTGGAGAATCATCTCAAGACCTAGAGAGATCCCTTCTCTAAGAATTCTCCCATGAATAGAGATTAATATTCATCCACCTCCCACTCTAATGTCTATAGATATTAAGTGGAAACATTTTAATAGATTATCTTGGTGATCAAAGGTGGACGACAAAATCAATATGATCTACTGTGATAACACCTAGAAATTCCAATGGTGATGTTAAAAGACTTGTGAAACAAATGTATATGACCACAAGAGTGAATATTCTCTTTATTCCTATAATGTAATGATGATACAATTTATATATTTTGTTAGATCCATCAATGATGAAAAATTCCAAAAAAGTTAATTTTTAAAATGACTAAATTAATTATAAATAATATTTGTTGATCCTCTATTTAGTTATGGTGCTTAATCCACTATATATATTACTTGATTCAATTCCATTGATCATGGTGTGTACCATCATGTAAATCATAACTTGATCATCAATAATGAAAAAAATAAATTTTTTTAACGATCCTTCACAAGCTTCCACTCCGTCCAAAACCAAGAAGTTTTAACATTATGGTCACATAATTATTTATAATTATTTAAATGTCATTGATTGATTTCGGAATTTGTCAATTAAGTTTCCAATTATTATTTAAGAATTATTTTAATATGAATTGGGATATCTTCTTCTTCCTCTTTCATTTATCATAGATTTAATCAAAACTATTTATTTTTTGTGTGAAATATAATTACAGATCTCATCTAGAGTTGTTGGGTATTCTATATGAATAACATAAGACTAAATGTTGTGTAACCATATTTTCTCTCCATGTACTAGTGTTCAATTTACTATGAATTAATTTGGATTTAATTCTAGTTGTGTGCATTGATGACCCATGGTGTATTCAATTTCTTACACCATGTGTTAACTAGGCAAACCTGGTACATAGTAAACCAGAGTACACACCTAGTAGATTATATACATAGAGTATAGTCCTTTAAGTAATAGATGAGCTATGTATTTCGATACACTTATTACCTGATTGGTGACCATGTATCTAAGATACCACACACCATGTATTCCATTATACACGCAATGTACTCCGATTTTTATGAGGTATAATTTTCATGCTGAGTCCCTAGGTGTGTGCCTAATATATATGGTGAGAGATGTATATTCCGTATACCTCACATGTACACACATTTCTCTTATACAAAATTAAATATAATTAAAATTAATTTATAGTACTGAGTAAACCTTATCAATATCTGCTTTCCTAGGTCATTATGTTAATAGGACATGGCTTCTGATGGGTTTTAATATATATATATATACAAAAAAATATTTAATTAATTTCTATGTAATGTTTCAATATACATATCATGTAAGAGTCATATTGTAGTTATTACTCTATGTGAATTTATGCATGACACATGAAATAAAAATCATGTAATTTGTGTAATCATTAAGTTTAATGTATATTTCATGAAAGTACATTATAAATAATGTGTTCCATTTGTCACAAGAGTAAACATTATATGTGTATAATACATATTGTGTAGATTTAAATGTGTATTCACCATGTTACCTCGATGGTAAATTTATGTACATAGTTTATTTTAAATAAATTTATTTAATTTTTTTAAAATTTTGATGGATGGGAATCTTAAAGAAATTAAAATGAGAATTAGGATAAAATAATTTATCAATTAGTGAATATAATTAATTTATTTGAGAGAAATTTATCTTAAATTAAAATGATTAATACTTAAATTCTTGCCGTATCGAATTTTTAGTTCATTACATTCATGTGGATGCTGACTAGACCATTGTATTTGATTGGTCTCATTTAATTTATTATTATATTAATTTTTTTCCTATGTTCCTTCCATCTTAATATGTATTGGGATTGCGTTCCAATGGTTGTTTTATGCAAAATCCTTGTGTCTCTCACCTATGTGTGAGGTAAATAAAATTTATTGGTTGGAGCTCCCAATCTAGTGGAGTTGGCTCAATTTTGGAGTTGAGTTAAAACTAATCCCGTAGAGATACATTGCTGGACTGGAGTAAAGCTATAAAAAATCCATAATTGGTTCAAGGTGTTTTTTAATCTAGGTCTCTGGTTATTTTATCTACCTCTAGATAAACTAACCATTATTAAAAGCTCATGAACATACAGATTTATTGTTTTATTTCTGTCATGTTTCATGGTTATTTCATTTTGGATGTTTTGTCTCAATCATATAAACAAATGAAATTAACAATCATGAAACATAGAAAAAAAATAAATTATATTGTGCATAAAAATTATCTATCACATGGTTAATTAATTAAATAAATAAACTTAATATTAACAAGCACATGACAAAGATAATAATTCAAAATTTACACATAAAAGGAAAACATCCATCCAGAAAATATATTAAATTGAAATAGCCTTCCTGTACATTAGTTAAAATCAAACCATTGTTCAAAGTTATTTACCATCTAAAATTAGGGTTCCTTCAATTATTAAAGAATTATAACATGAATTTTTGGGTTGACTTAACTGGTTTAACATTAAGGGTTGACTACCAAAGTAGGACATGGTGTAAATGAGAAGAAAGGGTTGAAGAAATCAAATTTATGGATTTCAGGATTGGGGAGTCCACTCAACTAATCAATTAGCTATGAGTTAATGCAGTTGTTATTTTGGATGCCTATATAAACCATTTGTGTTTCTCGACTAACTTTATTTGGGGTGATGAGAAGTGAAATATGGAATCTCTCCACAAGAATGTCTAAGAAATAAGATATTTTCAAGTGAATGGTGATGGATATTGAGTTATTATAAAATAGTGGGAGATGAATAAATATAATATTTATTTATTTGCCTAAATTTTGTTATATATTGTACTAAAATTCTGACTACCTTATTTGCTGAAACAACAATAAAATGAATTAAAACATATCACTATGACCCATAATTGAGGGGGATAACTGTGTCACTAGAAATAATTTTGAAGAGTGTAAAAGGAAATTTCACGCTATCCTTCACCATGAAATAAAATTTTATGTTCCATACGAACCAATTCTGGATGGGGTTGGAAATGAGGGTAGTGATGAATATTTTTCTATCTATGAAAAACATTTGAATGATGATACAAATTTTCATTGTTTGATGTTATCATCCATGAAAAATGTGCTTTTGAAGAAACATGAGGACATTTATCCATATATCATGATATATCACCATCACGATATCTATCAAGATAAGTAAATATAGAAGAGATATGGGATCTATAATTATTTTTTTACAACTTAACTTGTGGAGTCTACACCAGTTGGACCTTATGTAGTTAAGATTATTAGAAACATTGACCTCTTAGACATCTTAGGGATTAAATTATCATATTTATTGTGTAAAAAAAATATAATTTCATCACTTACCATGAAATTATCTAGTTTAATTATTAATTACATTATAAAAAATAATGAAGATGTTTTTTAAAAACATATTACTTTAATTCAGTAAGTGGATAAGGACAAATGGTATTATAAACCCATGTTACTAATAGTGAATCATAATTGGGTGAGCAAGTTGAAGTGAAAAAAGTCTCGTATTAAGTCTAAATATCTCGATCATTGTACTTCTAAGAAGTGGAAGATCCATAAGCATGTCTATAAAAAGGAAGAAGCTTGTTTTATATGTGTAAATCTAGGAAATTGGAAGAGGAACTACACCCAAAAGCAAAGGAAAGCATAAAGTTCATTGGTTATCGAGTGTAATCTCTTAATATCTACACATTTTTTAGATGCAACTTATGGTTCTCACAACTATATCCAAATACAATAACCAATTATATTTGAAAATAGTTATAGATTAGAGGTGGATTTGAGAAATGATAATGGTGTGAGGTTGACTACTCACACCATTTATGACTACATATTTTCATTTCCAACAAAAAGGATTTTTGTTTTAAAATATTGTTATTATGTTTCAATAGTTACCAAGAACATAATTTCAATATTTTTCCCATTGGTAAATGGTTTTTTTCATGTTTAGAAATAAATGATTTTCCTTTTATAAAAAAATGTAATGTTATGAAACATTTAAATAACCATCTTTATATATTAAATTATAAAAAAAGTATTATAATTTGATAAAAAACTATGTTCACAAGACTCATATAACTCCCAACCGTGGAATCACAATCTTGGTCATTTAAATAAGAATAATTTTGGAAATATTTTTCAAAATTCTTATTTTGAATCATTTGATCTAAAACCACTTAAAAGATTCCATGTTTTTTATAAAGAAAAAATTACCAAACAAAAATATGGTGGACAAGGTGATAGGGCCATATATCTTATAGGATTAGTACACTCTGATGTGTGTAAACCATTTCCATTAGAAGTTGGATGTGGATATTATTACTTCCTAACTTTTACTGATGAATTTAGTAGATACAGTTATGTATAATTGATGAGGTATAAGTCTGATTACTTTTTGAAATTCAAGAAATTCATGAATTAAGTATAGAGTCAAAAAATTCAAGAAATTCATGAATTAATTATAGAGTCAAAATGGAAGGTAAATAAATAAGATTTAAAAATATCTAGGGAATGATTATCTTAACAATGTGTTTATCAACTTTCTATGGGAGTTTGGGATTCTATCTCACCTCACTCTACATTACACACAATAGTGGAGTGGTGTTAGTGAAATGAGGAACCTTACCATGTTATACATGGTATGTTTGAATAGTCATACAAATATTACATTATAATTTTAGAGATATGCATTAAAAACTATGACATACATATAAAACAAAGTACGAAATAAAGTGGAAAATGGAATTCTCGTTGAGTTATAGAGTAGAAAGAAACACATTTGTCCAATATATGTGTACGAAGTTGCGAGTTGTTTGGTAAGGACTTATTAAGAAATAAACTATAATCTCAGGGCACAAAGTGTATCTTTATAGGGTATTTATTGGAAACAATGGGATACTACATAAACAACCAATTACACAATTAATTCACTACCACCAAATAATCTCTCTTTCTTGTGAGGGAGAACATCCTAAAAAAAGATTGTGGGAGAAATTTAAATATCAATGAAGCTGATTCTAAAGATACACAATAGTTGGTTCAAGAATAGATTCTATAGGTCTCCATGTAAGAAGTATTTCTAGAAACACAAGTATTGTATAGGATCATAAGATATGTAAGAGAACTAGAGAGATATATTTTTCTAGTAATAAAATATGGTGACACATTATTGGTTCATAATGAAGAAAATAACTCATAAAAATAGGTAGTAGAGAGATTATAAGCTTAAATATTGAAAACATCAGTGAATTATGAAATAAATTCCTTGTATTCGAACCACATTTTGGTTCTGGTCGATCTGTTAGTTGATGTAAAGACTGTTAGGTGAAAATGTGTATTCATGTAAAAAATTTACATGTAAGGTAATGTAAATACCTATAATGAATGGATATTAGCTACTGTGTTTAAACAGTGTCATGGAATTAATTATGATAAAACCCTTTCAATAGTTTCTATTTTGAAATCCATTAAAATTATCCATTCCATAGAATTTTACCATGACTATCAAATTTGTTAGATGGTTGGAAAAATTTCATTCATTAATGGGAACCTTTATGAAGATGTCTATATGACACAATATTATGGATGTGTAAATCCTGACAATTCCAAAAATAATTTCATGTTGTAGATATCCATTTTTGGATTGAAACAAGTATCCAATTCATGAAACATTTGATTTAATAATGCTATAAAAGTTTTTGTTTCATTAAGAATAAATGCGAGCCAGGAGTTTACAAGAGGTTTATTGGAAATTCATTCAATATAATTATAATATATATTTAGAATATATTACTTTTTGAAAACAAAATACCATTCATATAGTTAGTTAAGGATTGGTTAAACATGTGTTTCCCCATGAAGGACATTGGAGAAACAACCTATATTCTCAAGATCAAGATCATTCATGATTGATCCAAGAGGCTACATGGAATAAATAAAATTACATATGTTGATCAGATAATAAATAGATATAGTATAATAAATTCAATGATGGGATGGGTTTGAGTGTCAAATTTTTTAAATATTTTTATGAAAATGTGGCCTCATATAAAAAAATAAAAAGAAAGAATGAGTATGGTCCCGTACGCTTTAGTGAAAAGATCAATAATATCTATTTTGTTATATATCAGACTTGATGTTTCCTAGGCATTGTTCATGGAAATAATATATTAATAAGATATTAGATAATAACATTGGTATGCTATAAATGATATCTTTAAGTATTTTAGAATAACTAAGGATATGTTCCTGATGTATGAAGGAGCTGTGGAGCTAGTCATCAAGGGTTATACTAATGCTGGTTTTCAGAAAGATCAGAATGATTTAAAGTCATAGTAAGGAAATGTTTTGGGTTTCAATGATGGATCTGTGATTTGGAAGAGTTCAAAAAATTTATTTATTATTGATTATAAGACATATTTTGAGTACATAGAAGCTTACAATGCAACAATGAAATCCATTTGCAAACCGAACATTTTCCAGAATATTGATGTTATACCTTTAAATAAGGATCCTATCACATTATATTCTCATAATAATACAGTGGTGGATCTTGAAAAAGGGATAAGGTCACAACAGAGGGTAGAGCATATACTCTGGAAGTATCACTTCTTGTTGTATTTTTATTATAGGGGTAAATTTATAAAAGGTGGAGTACCCAGAAAAATGAACATGTTAGAACCCTTGACTAAAATCCTATCTTAGTAGAAGAATGAGTATCATGACAGAGCTAACAGACTGAAGGTTTTTAGTAGTTGGATCTAGTAAAAGATGGATTCTATTAGAGTTGGTTCCTTATAACCAAATTATGTGTACATTATATTAACATGTATTAATATTTTTAAATATTAATAAACATTTTATCACATTATGATTGTTCTTTTGTGTAACATAGTATGTGATACTTTCCTAAGAGTATCTGTCATACCAAAAGGTCTTAGTGAATCCCCACTATGATGAGAACCCAGAAGTAATATGAATGTATTCTTAAATAAATGTTCTATATCCAAATGATATAATTTATTGGAAACATATTATATGTGCTATCAGGAGTAAAGACTCATTGGATATTGAGAAACCTTCTCTTGGAGTTCCCCCTTGGTAATATCCAGTGTAAGATATTATGAGAATGATACCCACTAGTATAAAATCATCATTTAAATGTGTCATTGGAAAATCCTAACTAAATACATATGTATTTATCCTTATAATTTATTATTATTATTATTAGTGAGTATTATGAGTCACATTCATTAATGAGTTGAATAAAACCATGATGACATATATTCACTGATAGGTAGGATACATTTGGTATGTCAAGAGTAATATTGAATTAATGAATAATGAGAGAATAAATGTTTCCCTTATATTCTCTAATAGGTGTTTAGATATATGTATCATTGATATAAATGATATAGACTAAACAATTCCATGGAAATGGTGTTCAATAGGAATGCTAGATTTTTAGGAATTTAAAGAAAGATTCATCAAGAACTTCGGTTGACAGCACTAACATGGAACCTTCTTTATTATAGATATCATGATAAAGGGATTATATTTGAAGGAATCCATCCATATGAGCTATTATGTTGTTTCAGAATTAATTTTATACTATATGGGTTCCTTGGGGTGTTTTAAGATGCTACCCTAGGACATTAGTTTGCTTCGCCTAATGCCAATGAGAAAGTGTCATATGGGTTCCCTGACATGATGTTTAAAAAATAATAATTTTATCTTTTAAAATAAATTATATAAATGTGAAAAAATCAATTTTCAAATAAGTTAAAAATAGGTGACAAGAATTATTTCTAGAAACATATAGTTTTATGCATAAACTGGTATTTATTCTTATTTATTGCATCAAAAAATAGGATTATTGTTAAAAATTTAATGGAATATTTAATATAAATATTTAATTGAGATATTTAACCACAATTGATTTTGTAATTTATTGAGGTAAAACAAATTTTCTACATAATAATTGTTTTTCAGAAAAAATTTCCATTATTTTTAAATAGTTTTTATTTTTATTTCTATTTAATTTTCCAAAAATGGACTATTTTAATATAAATATGTAAACCAAATATTTTCACAATTTGCTTAATAATATTCAAATCCTCAACTCCAATATCTAGGTGATAACTAATATATTGAATAATAATATTTTAATATTACGTCATTTTTTAAAACTCGGTGTTGTGTGTAACAGAAGCTAAACTTAGTGTTGCATGTAATGAAATATAAAAATTGTGTTTGATGTAATTTAAGATAAACTCAATGTTGAATGTAATGAAAAATAGAAAAAATTGTAAATTTTTTAGAAAAATTGTTTAAAAAAAACTCAATGTGTTATATTCTACCCCCCTTAAAATGAATTTTGGCCTTGAAATTCATCTATTTTGTGAAAAAAATTAAGATAATTTTACATGATTATATCCTTAGGTTTCTCATGTAAACTTATCAAGAATCTGGTTTCACCAAAAACATTGACCATGTGAGTGGTCTTGTTTCATATAATTTTTGAAATAGGATCTAGAATATACATAGGCTATTCCCATAAAAAAAGATCATGCTCCAGCAGTACGACATTAGAGTTCAGTACATTTTATGGACCAAGTATTTACTTCCTCAGAAGTGATACATGGAACTAATCATAAACTATAGATAAGTTCAATGGATGTTCTAAGAGGAATTCTATAGTCTTAGTAGGATCAATAATTTCAATAGAAATAATTTATCTAGGGATTAGTTTTCCCTTCATTCATTCATAGAGAAATTATTAAAAAACCCTTCTCACCAACATCAAATTATAGATAATTTGATGGATTATCATCTTATTATTTATATCAAAATTTTTCAACAATTATGTGGTTTTAAAAAATCTAAACTTATCTACCATTTCATCAGCCAATTATGGTCCCAATAGATTTCTGCACGTAGCCTCATTCCAAAAACTTGGATTTCTACACATCTATTCATAAAAGATATTCATAAGGAACCAAATAAATGATAGAGAGAAAGAATGTTTTTTATAAAAATTTAAATAGAGTAAATTGTTTATCCAAACCTCCTTTCAAATAAATTTTATAGGATCATAGCATATACTTTAGGGTTTGAATTGTTCTTGAAGACTCAACATCTATCTGAGGATGATAAATAGTGATAAATCTCCCCTCTATATCAAGTACCTAATGAACACTTTGAAAAAAAATTGATGTAATATTTAGATCACGATGAAATAAAATTAAATGTGGTACTCCATGAATTATTAACATTTTATTAATTTTTATTTGGGAAATATGATTTAGAGATAAGTATTCTCTGAAAATGATGATGTGTGATGACTTTTTATGCTGATAAACTACTGAAAATATAGAATTATTACCTCTAGATACTTCAGATTTTCTAACAACATAAAATAGGGTGATGTTTTCCCATTTCAATTCTTGTATGTATAATGGTTATATCTTCCCCTTATATTTTTTATATCACCATTAACTTGTTTATATACAATGTATCATGATACATACTCATCAATATCTCTCTTCACATTTTTACATCATAAATACTCTTCCATATTGGCCAGTTATTGACACAATACCCTTTCTTTTTTATGTTTTGTGGTAAAGGCTCATTTTTTTATATTGGTAATAGGTCGTTTCCAAGATTACATGTAATCATTTTTCAAAAAATATATAACATAGATCCTAAAAAATTACAAAATTTCAATAGCTCATAATGAATTTAACATCAATGATAAGATAAACCATAATGGGTAAAAATACCATTAATCACATTCCTACAAAATTTTAAGGCATTCATCCTCAAATAGGTTTTCCCACTAAATCACTTATAAAACCAAATGGTTTTATTTATATAAATATTTCCCAAAATATCACAAGTGTTGATAAAATTCCATCACATAATGAAAAAAATTATCAATAAAAGGATTTGAAATTTTGATCAACCTCAAACTCATAAACCCCTATGGTGTCCTCAAATTTTATGTTAATTATACGTGGAGACATATATACATCCAAAATTAAAAAAATAATTAGATTCCTCATTATTTATTAAAACCAAATACCATTGGAAAAAATAAATACTTATGCAACATAATATTTGAATCAAAATACATAAACACATCAATCCATCAACTATAATGATTTACATTGAATAAGTCCTTCCCTATTCAAGAATTTAATTCATCGGAAATGCAATTGAATTTGATAATTACAATGTTCCCCAGAAGTAAGACATTGAAATCCTTGATTTTTTTTTCACTCTATGCATATATTTTTTAAACATATAAGTTATTCCCCGATATTTGATATATTATTCTGGATGCTACCTCCTACCTTATTTAAAGGTATGAAGATGAAACTACTTTCCATCGTATTCATTAAAGAAATAACATTGATGAAAGTTCATATTACAATTATTTTACATTTTAGTTAGATAAAATATGTTTATGTTGTTAATCATATATGATGAAAACTAATTATGAATAATAACGACATATATCTCTCTACCACCATAATATTTGGTTTCTCATAGTTAGTAAATTATACATTAAATTTAGTGTTAACATGATTCTTTCTAGTTCTAAACACTAGCTAAAACCTAGAATAATTCTTTGATAAACTGTAATCATAGTGGGAAACCACATTATCATGAAACTAACTTATAAGATTTCTAAATCAAGACATATTTTTTCAATCTATGAAACCTTAGGCTTATCCTTAAATTTTCATGGTCATTAGTCAAATCTTTCAAGATGGTTTGTAATGAGTTCGTGAATTTACAAAAACATATCACCCAATATTGTCAAACCATGTGTGTATAATGGATTGGTATCATTCACTAGGTGATGATCAATTCTAGATTAATGATTCATTTTCAGATTCATTACCCATAGGCACCTCTATTCTAGAGCCACATCCACTTGTAATATCCAAACATGGATGCAATTGATTGGAAACCACACACTCTATCCTTTACCGAAATTCAACGATACCTTACTATACTTTGAATCATATATAGGCTTATCCATAGTCTTATCATTGGAAATATCGTTAGAAATAAGACTATGTATCTCATGAATATTTTCTCATTCTAGTTTCTAATGGTAAACTACACCAGTCTATAATACCAACTGTAATGAACCAAAATTCTCATAAATAAATACTAAATATTAGTACATGGATATTCATTAAATAAAATAATGATCCACTTTATATTTTATTATGTACAGTGCCTTTGTAAAATTGGAAACATAAAAAAATGGTCTATAAGTTACCTTTTTCATCTCATACTGTGTTCTAAATAACTGGTACCCTTCTGAGATATATAATATATAATATTTT
Source organism: Viscum album (assembly GCA_963277665.1). Lineage (NCBI taxonomy): Eukaryota > Viridiplantae > Streptophyta > Magnoliopsida > Santalales > Viscaceae > Viscum > Viscum album. The sequence continues at coordinate 1,901,859,931 of OY728145.1, forward strand.
TCATCATAACCTGGTAAATGGGAAAAAGAGAGAGAAAAATATCATATGACCAGTTAGCCTAAAAAACTGAGATATCATCTTATCATGACATAAGGTTATGAGAACATGATAATAAAATTTTAAAACCATAACCTTTATATAATAGATCAAAAACTTGAGTTATGACATAAATCATGGATGTTCATAATAAAATAATCATAATGATATCAAAGGACACGGTCCATGAGAACAAAATAATGTAAAATAAAAAGAGTTTGGGATTTAAAAGAAGTATAGAAAGTCATTTCCTTAGTAGTCAAAGATCATGGTCTAAATTATCATTGTGGAATGGGTTCAATCCATAAACTATCATTGTAGTCAATGTTCACTCCCAAGGATATCACATTGGAAAATGTTCCGTACTAAATATAGTGAACCCACATTATAGTCATATTTATCACATAAAATATAAACATTTATACAATGCATTGGATAGAGATATAGGTCCCACATGTGACATAATAAAAATAATACATATCTATGCCACAATATTATAAAATATTTATCATATCAGAACCCATGAAATGAAATGGTTTTCATCAATATCTAATTGTAGAATAAAAAATAGAAGTGAAATAGGTTTCATAATAATTTAAACTTTTCATCATAGGAAATCAATTGGAAAGAGAAACAGGTTTTATAATCATTTAACCATGTTAAAACACCTGGAAGAGAATGATGATTTATAAAAATACTTTCATCATAAAAAATAATCCCTTAAAAGAAATAATAATAATTGTATCCTTGGATAAAATCCACAATAAATCCAACGTAACTTCACTGGCTACCATCTTAGATGTAGAATGATTTTGAAATATCAATTGGAACATTGATTGAGGAAAGAAACCTTTCAATGGAATCACTTTTTAAAATATAAATCATTCTCCAAATCTATTTCATTGAAAATGTCCTCGAAACTTATAAAAAATAAATAAAAAATAATTTAAAAAACATATTTAGGAAAACTAATTTTCATTAAATATAAAATTGTTAAACATAAACCAATTTCAAAATCCTTTTTTATGAAAAATGATTTTTTGATCTTTTAAAAGGAATATTTAAACATAATTTAAAATATTTCTGGAGAAAAATAACCATTATTGGAAAAAAAAATTCAAATCATAAAATTCCTTAATTTTTTTGAAATAATTTTTTTGAAAATTAACATTGAAACCTAAAATATATGATTGGAAAAATTGAGTGTTGTTGACATTGTGAAATGAAATAAACATTATAACAATTATATCTTTCATATTTTTAGAAAAATCCAAACTAGACTTATTTTAAAAAAAATTATTAATTTTTTTTTTCAAAAAAGCAATAATTGGGTAAATATGTCTGTAATAAAATATTTTGGTGATTAAATAAAGGTTTTAATTTTTTTTAAAATAAATATTTTTTGGAAAAAATGGTAGTTTGGACTGTAGAGAAAAGTAAAGATGGATTTCCTTAAAAATATAATTTAAAATCTCGAGTACATAAAGAGAGGATAATTAAGGTAAAAAATTTATCCTCAAGAAATAACCAAAGTATAAGAAAATTCACGATTTTATTGATATATTTTTCCCAATATTTTTTCCTTTAAAGAATACTCATAGACAGTCCCGATGAATGATGAGATTGTGTTATAATACCCTAACCACTTTTGTAAATTTGAATCGTCACCCCCAATGGAATAAGAAAATTAAAAGAAACATAAAATAATCATGATAATAAAAAATTTATGATATTATATGTCAATGTGGCTGTGTATAATCCTCATTAAATAATATAGTTTTATAACATAACATATATCTCAAAGATGAAAAATATAGACAAAATCCTTTATCAATTTTTTATCTTTTGATCCGTAACACCCATGAAATCTAGATCATAAAATGGATTTTTCAATCCTAAAAATTTTAGGTTAATATTTATAAAATACCTTAATGTGTATTATATACATCACATAAAATAAATAGGTGGTGAAGATGCAATGTTTCTTAGAGAAATAAAAATTGAGTCAGAAATAACTTTCTATATGTATCGACTTCTTTCTTACACATTCAAAACTCGAGTATAATAAATATATTTTTTATAAATACATCACAAAACCATAATTATATATATAAATCCACATATGATTTATTTATGACATTTTATTATCTATTTATAAACAATTCATTGTTAATATAATTTATCATACAATAACTACTTTATTTTTAATGTGTGTTATGATTTGATATTTTTAGTACTCGTAATATGATCACAGTTCCATCATATCAAAAATTATAAACACGTCATAAATATAATATATAATATATATATGTATTTATATTAATACATCTATGTTATAAACAAAAAATTAAATTCTATATTCATTGAGACAAAAAGTTGTATATATGCTTGAACGTTGTTTCCATTTTTTCACAGATAAAATGAATGAAAGGTGAATAATATATTTCATTTACATTATATTTTATATTTAATATATATATATATATATCACGTATATTCATTATATATACCCAAATTATCTTCAATTCAAAGGTTTAGTGAATTTTGAACCACATCGATTCCTGAGGTGTAGTTCATTGTACACATGATCACTGTTATCATAGTCTCTATGGAATGAAAAGTAAGATGGTATAAATGATTTTATAATTTATATGTATATTAATATAAAAAAGAACATATATAAAATTTTAAACTGGATTATATCTATTCATGAGAATTAGTTATGTAAAATGAATTACGTCGGTTTGTGAGACGTTATTCCATCGTACACATGGTCAATAGTTTCATTTCCAATTTGATGTTGGAGGAGATGGTTGTATTTCAATAATATAACATAACAATATATATTTATATGGTATATAAATATTTTATTTTATCATTATGTTTTAATCATAATAGAAGGTGTAGGAGGAAGAGATAAAATAAAAAGATTGGTTGGGGATGTTAGCTCTTTTTTGTATATTTTTTTGGATTACACAAAAGGACTTATAAGGATAGATTTATAAAAAAAATAAGATTCACCAGAAGATATTAGGTAATTATGGAATGGATTTGGTTAGTTATATTCTCAATTAAAGGTTTTTATATATGTGAAGAGATGATGAGAGTGGGGGCCTTTTATTTGTTAGGAAAGTGGCACACCTGTAATTTTTGAAACAGAAAAGGTACACCCACGATTTTCACTTACCAAAAGGATCCCATATGGGGAATTATCTTAATAAATATGTGTTAAGGTATAAATATGGAAATAAAATTGATGTTGTATTGGTTTCTAGGTCATTTTTAATGTTATATTTTTTACTTTGACCCTATGTAAACCCGTTTTAAGCACAACCACAATAATTATCTTTTTTACTTTTTTTATATCAATTATGGTTTGAAATTTAGTTCAAATTATAATTAAATATAATTTTTATGATGAAAATTATTAAATAAATTCTTATAAATTACATTCAAATAACATTAAAATTTTAATTTAAAATAAATCCCACAAACAGTATGAAAGTGTTTTTCCTAGGTGAAAAGCTTAAAAACCTTAAAAATATTGTGTATAAAAATTCATTATGAAATTGATTCCAATGAAATAAATTGAATAAATAGATATATAATTGAAATAATTTTTCATTTAAAATATTATTAAAACCATATTTACATTTTTTGTATTCTATAATGTAAATAATAATTCTTAATAAATCTTATATTCTTCCCTTTTCATCAAAAAATTTATATTTTCTAAAAAATTTCAAAAATTCATTCCATGATAAATTTTATATCATTGTTTAAAAAATAAATTCTATTGTATAAAAATAAATTATTTAATCATTTTGAAAAATAATATTAAAATAGTTTAAAAAAGGAGATATAATGTTTTTTATAAAAATACAGTTTGAAGTGTAAAATTGAATTTATTCTTATCTATTATATATAAAACACATAAGATGAATATTAAATATTTTATTGAATATATAATACAATAAATTCTTTAAATTATTTTATAAAAAGTTATTTTTTAAATTTATTTAGGTAATACACATTTTTTTTGTATAAAATAAGTTTTTTTTAAAATGATTTCCATTATTTTCTAATAGTTTTAAATTTCATTTATGATTTATAAGTCACCAAGAATTAATTTTATATACCTATATACACCATATATTTTCATTATTTAGTTAATCCTATTAATACCTTCTATGCTAATTACTATACGATAACTTCATATTAAATAATAATATTATAGTAGTATATCATGTTTCATTTAAAGTCTTGGTTACATGTGACACAAGTTTAACACAGTGTTGTTCGTAACACAAGATAAAATCAGTGTAGAATGTATTTAAAAATATCAAAACGAATAAATTTATTTGAAAACCATACTTAGAAAAATCTCGAGGTGTTATATTTATGTATAATTATTATAAATCTTAAAGAAAAATAGTTATATTGAAAATATAGAATATCTGAATTCTGGATTTTTGAATATTCATCTCATGGGTATATTATCTATATATATGAAATATCAGTTTATTCTTCATTGAACAAATATGGGATAGGATGTAAAATTTCAAATTTTAAAATAGAGGTATGTAGGATCCTTGTATTAACGTGTTACTATCGTTGATTTATTGAAAAGTTTGATCAATTAGATAGCTTTTAACCAAGATAAAATGTCAACCAAATAAGTTGATATAATTATAAGAATACAAGGATGGTTTTAAAAAATTATGGTGGAGATTTATCAATGCACCAAAATGTATTTACCATCGATATGGGATGGATTTTCGATATACAACTATTCATCAATGAATTATCATGAATGTTTCTCTTTACAGAATGATAGAGTTATTTCCAATTCCTAAAGGTAATAAAATATTCATAAATAGAATAATAAAACTCTTGATCCTGATATAGGAACCATAATATTTTCATTAAATACATGGAGGAATTAATTTTATGGTGAAATTTATAAAATATATAAGAATTATATTGTTTAAGATACATATTCTCATAAAAATCTATTAACCTAAGGAAAATGTGATAGTTATAACTACTAAACGATTATTGTATCTTAATACACTAAACACTAGGAAGTAAAATATGGTGGTTAATTAGTTTAGTAGGAAATATCATAGAGTTTTGACTAAAAGTTAGATTGGAAATTATCCAATAATCATCAAATTAGTAAAATTTTATTTATAAATTATTAAGGGGGAAATAACACATCTTTTACCAATTATTTCCAACACATCCGTATTGGATAAAATAAAATGTTCCTATCTTGATGATAAAAATATTCAAAAATAAAAAAACATTTCTCTGATATATAATTTTTATTATTAATCTATCAAAATGGTATATTGATATTTAGAAATGGGATATGTGTTTCATACATGACTAAGATGAAAAGATAATTATTAGATGATGCTTATATATTACATTTCTCTATACACCATGGATTCATTGCAATGGTTGGGTATTTAATGAAATTTTTTTGGTTGGATAAAATGAACTGGGAGATAGTAGAATATGTATCCTGATTATTAATTTCTGAATAGTTAAAGGTTTTGATATAACATCCTAATATAAAACGTCTACCTATTTCTGTATGAAAGTGGTATGATATTACTATTGACATTATAACTATATTTCTTTCTACTCATAGAAATAAGCATTCCCTATATATAAGTTTTTATCTCCTTAACAAGTCGACACATTTACTTTCTATATGGGAAGATCTACCACTTGAGCACTATTCATGACTCAATATTAATTATGTTATGAGACATCACAGATCACCAATTTTGTTTGTATTTTATCTTGTTTTATGATTTAAATCAAAATTAAAGAAGTTTCTTTAAATGTATCTTGGCATAGAGTTATGTTTGATAACTAACTTTCAGCCTCAAACCGATGGGAAGTCTAAAAATACTATTCAAATATTAAAATATAAATTTAGGTCATTATTACCTAACATTCAAGTTATATGAGTTAAATATTAACATTTAGTGGAATTTTCATATAATAATATATTATATTAAATAATATACATGGAATAATATAAGGAACTACATAGAAAGAGGTTTCTTACTCCAAATTTTTCTGATGAAAACCGTAAAAGGAAGAATGTACGATGAGATTATGTTGAGGAGACAATGGTGAATGTGAAGGTAAGAAAAAATCATATTAAAGAATATCAACATAGAAAAATTATCATGTCAATCCCTAAAGAAAAAATTTAGGATTTCAAGTGGTAGACAATGTCTTATTGATGTTATCTATATGGAAAGGTGTTATAATGATATATAAGAAATTGAAAATATATATTATGTATAATAATACTTTTTAAATTTTTGAAATAATTAGGATCATAGAATACCATTTTGGAATCCACCTATATTCTCTCAAGTTAATTATGTGTTCCATATCTCATTGTTAATAAAGTACATGATATTACCCAACACACTTTCTCACCTATGAGGGAATATAATTTTAACCTAAAATATCATTCTATGAAGTGCCTATCTATTTAATATAATCTAGAGAATAAGTGTTGTAGAATCAGACAACTCGGCTCATAAAGATACATTAGAAAAATAATAAGTTTAAAGAGGTGATGTGGGAAAATGAATATGTTTTGATTGAGAACAACCCATATCTTTTCATGAAGTGATAATTTAGAAATTTTGGGGATGAAATTTTTGAATTGGGGAAGAATCTTCCCACCGATATTCAATTAAATCTCATATACTTTTGTTCTATAAGAAAAAATTGTATAATGAAAATTTTCTTATTCTAGAATGTGATTAAATCATAAATTCCCAAATTTTATAAATTTATTTTGACAAAAATAATTTACTTTTTTTATTCATTATGTCAAAATTATCATATTTTTAATTTTGGATATTTTTTTAGATATATTTGGTTTTTTGTTGATTAGTGAAAATTACTAATTTTAATAAATTTTCAATTTTATGAAATTATAATTATATAAGAATAAATTGAAATTTTTAAAAAAACATTTACTATAAAAAATATATATTTAAAAATTTATATAATTCATATAAAAAAATAATGTTTAACTAAAAAATATTTGATTGACATTTTGGAAATCAATTTAATGTTTTAGTTTACATATTTTAAAAAAATATATAAATGTTTTGTTTTGGGTTTGGTATGGTTTTAATAGAAAATTAATATCATTTAATTTAACATTGTGAAATTAATTTTTTTAGTATAAATATTACACTTTAAATTTATGTAAAATCATTTTTTTATGAAAGAAAACATTTTTATAAAAGAGCATTTTGTTGCCTTTTGCGCAATAATATTAATTTTAATTTATACCATTTATAAAAATTGAATATTTTAAAATATATTCCATATATTCAATATTTATAACTAATATTAGTGAATAATTTTATCTTAATTGTTTTTCAAAATGAATTTTAAAAACAGTTTAAATTTTCCACCATGGTTGGTGTTAGAATGTGTTTACCTATGAGGATAGAATAAGAGATAATGGAAAAAATTAAACTAAAAAATATATAAATATTATTTAATTAATCTATTTTTATCCTATATTAATTAACATTAATTTTACTCACATTTTATGCAACTTTCATAAAAAATTGACTTTATATTATATACATATTTTATGTAATTCAATGAACATCCCTCCCTTTACTTATAAAAGAGGTCCTATTAATTTCCCTTATTCATAATATATAGTAATTATAAATCATCCAATACATGCAAAAATATCTTATAATATTCTTTTCCATCATTCAGGATATTATGGTATAATCCAAAAAATATTCTAATAGGGCTTGAGGTGTATTCCAAATGAGGTCTCTCCGAAAAGAGGAAATAACATTTTTTAAATATTTTGTTATTTATTTCTTATTATAAAAAATAAAAATATGATGTAAAAATACTGGCATAATTAATATACCTATGTTTTAGTATTATTATTGGACTACCATTTACATTTACTTTATATTCAATGAATAAAGAAAATATCAACCGTATGAATGGAAAACACACTGTCTCCACATAGGGATGTAATTATATTTTCATCATCACGTTACTATGATATTTATAATAAGGAAAATAATTAATATTTATATGATATTTATATCATAATTATAAACTCTGAAATATAACATATCATTTAATTTCTAACCTTTCCACTAGTTAAAAAATGTTAACGTTGCTTATGCAAAAATGTGGACTACCACCTCTACGAAGAAATATAATTTATTTTTCATGTTTTTCTATAATGGATGGTTATAAATATATATAAATAATATATATTTTATTTATAAAAATAATAAAAATAAGAATATGATGTAAACATGATCAAGATTTAGGGACCAAAACTATAAAATCCCAATATTCATGAAAAATGCAGAATTTAAGACGGAAAATACCAATGATAGTGATTTTTTTAATGAATGGGTGAGAATATGTTAAGAGAAACAATTTATTATATTATATTTCTTAATAAAATTTTGTTTCTAGGTGTAATAAATTTAATTTTCATATATTAGATATCAAAATCCCATATGAAGCAAGCATGACATGAGATAAGGGTCTACTTCACAACCTCATCATCATTCAAGATTTTTTTATGTTTTCATTAAGGGAATTATAGGTTATTTATTTCATAAAATTCATAATTTTTATTCTCCTATAATTGTCTCTATAATTTACCTATTTTATATTGAATTTCTTTTCTCTATATAATCATAATTATGATAGAAATTTTTAGGAATGTCGACTTTGTTTTTTTATTCCACCAGGAATATTTTCCTTCCATGTTCATATTTATATAAATATGTTTCAATAATTATTTTACAATTCTCTAATAATTTATTAAATTATTTTTTAACATGTGTTAATTTAAATAAAAATATTGAAAATAAATCATTATATCTTTTTCCAAAGAAGAAACTATTTACCAAATGTGTCAATAAAAAAATTATTTTTAACTCTTACAGAACAAAAGTACTTTTCAAACTAAAATGATTATTATTTCACTTAGTGATTCATTTAAATTTTTCCATGGCTATTTATAAAGAATTATTTTCTTAATTTTAGACAATTTTTTATATTATTAATAATTTATTTCAAAATGAAATGGGTATTTTTATCATAAAATTTACCAGTGATATTTTAATTTTATTTCCATATATACTTATATCATTTGATGAATATTATACATGAAGGGGGACATTTTATTATTATCCCATCCACCGTATTACTCTAGATATCTTATAATCATGTTGTTAAATTTAATGAATGTGGAAAATATTTACATATCATATGCAAGTATCAAATTAATAATTTTTATGTTGATTATGTATTAAATTGTTATTAATGTCACTCATGTGATCAATGCATTAGACAAAGTAAGCGATGAGATATTCTCTTTATAGGCCCTAGAGAAATTAGTAGGTCCCATGAGGCAAATTAGTTTGAGCATTTGGTATATGAATTATCAATATGTAAATCATTTATTCGAATAAGGTCTTGATTGTATGATTATGATGTCCAAAATTATGAATTCTATTATTATGAGGCTATTTATTATTATCCATGTGATTACATATATTGTTATTTCATCCATGGATTTATTTCTCTTTTTTATGATAGTAGTCTTGTGGAATATTTTGTTATTGTTTATCTATTTCCTTTTATTCATGATTTATTTATCCCATGATTGGTTTCCATTACTTAATATTTTAGGTAACCCTTTATAATGTTTTAATTTACCTAGGATACCAAGATGGTATTTATAATTGATTTCAGGGATATACTTGAATAAATAATAGTGTTTCTATTAGAATATGATGTTTTATTTCATGTTTTTAATATATTTTGAGAATTATGTATGTATTTAGTTTCCAAAGAATAATAAAATATTTAATCCATTGATATGTGACCCCTTGTATATTGTGAAAATGTAATAAAAATCACTATTGAGGTATCCATAAAAACATTTCTCTATGATTTAAATCACCACCACCTTCCCTAACATTGAAATTAGTTACAGGAAAATCATAGTCACCGCCATCATTATTTGCAACATAATCAGAAGATGGAATAGGTTAAGGGTAATAATTATAAAATGGTTACATCATTATTTAAAAGAAACACAATACTTTTATAATCCTTATTTAATTATAGAAAAGATAGATATTATTGATTTAATGATCAATTCATTTATATTAATTTAGTTTTTATGAGATGGTCGATCAAATTTATATGATTATTATTTTTATGTAACTATAATAATAATGATTTATGGGGAAACAATGTTGGAATACCAATATTTTGATGATATAATCATATTTATTGGAATTTGTTCACTCAAACATAGTTCTCACTACCCATAAACTAAAGTAAATGATCTTTTAAACTAAATATTCCATGTCTCACTTTGGATGTATACTGAAGATCATTCCATTGATGAAATTATTTATTTATTTTAAATAATTAAACAATTAAATAATTTATTATAGAGAAATTATAAAACAAAAATAAATTAATGTTTTTTCATAAGTTTAGCCTAACTATTGAAAGACTCTCCACATCCCTTCATAAAAGGAAGGAAATTCCCCTAGATACTGCACTTAGAATGCTGGTGAATAATAAACAGTTATTCAGTATAAATGTGCAATTGGATCTGTTATAAAATAATAGAAATCAGTCATATACTATGGAAAAGAGAAATACCAATAGGAAGGGTCACATTTCTGGGCTATGGTGATGCTGAAAAATAGTGATACATTCTATGAATAGGAAGGGTTTGACACAGTCCTTTATAGGTCCTCTAGACAAGCATATATTAATTTTATTGAGATAGTCACCCAGAAATGAGGTGTGAATTAAGGAATAAAGGCTTCATAATCTCATAGGAATCCAAGAGCAGGGGGGAGCAACGATTTATTCTACTGACTAGTTTACATATGACTCTACTAACACATGCAACCAGATCATAGTAGAATTTAACAAGGAGTGAAGTTTAAACAAAATTGTAGACAATTAGGAAGACATAGAGAATGGTGAGTCACCAAAGAAAATATCATATTGACATTATATTAAAAAATGAAACGCTGTAAAGATTAATGGATCTTAATTGGATCCTTTAAGAAGGATTATTCTAATAAAGGAAAAATCAATTTAAAACACCACTCTGAGAACTAGATCTATCTCAGAATGGAGAATGGCTCAAGGTAAATTTTTTCAGTCCACTAGAAGATGAATATTATTTTTATTAAGATAAATATAATTCTATTGGATTTTATTAATGATGTTGTTTTTATATTTCTTGATCTTTAACAAGGAAATATTTTCATGTTTTTCCCTATTACTTACCACAATTCTTATTCTGTTATTTATATTTAATAATAAAAATTTCCTCATTATTTAACTTATCCACTGACTACACCTTCATCCTTTTTCCCTTCCCTAAGAGAAAATTCAGATTTAGGAACATTGCAATTAAAATTTATTCATTATATTTTTGGATATTAAATTAAATTTATTCCCTCAGACATATTAATCATTTTTTGATGTTTTCAATATTAATATTTAATGAACTAAAATTGTGTGTTTTGTATTTGTTATTAATGAATTATGATAAGTTATGAATTGAAATTTATTTGAAATAGATTGAACTCCCCAGGCATATTAGTGAGAAAAACCACAATGTTCCATAGAAATTTGTGTTAATAAAAAATACCATGATTATTAAATGTTTTTATATATTTTTATTCCACTGGATATGTTTGGTGATTCATTAAGTTATTTTTTAAGCGTTATAGTTTCCTTAATTATTTATATTACATGTGGAAATAATTATTTGGTAAAGATATTGGTCATTGTGAGTTCCATGGAGTAATGGAATGTGATGGATACAATTACTCAATGAAGGATAAAAATGGTATGTGATGATTAATGCTCTGATGCACAATGAATCAAAGTAATGTATTGATTATAGTATATAATAGTTCTGAGAGATATTGTGAATTACCCATGCTGAGTTAATGAATATCTGATTATATTATATGTGTATAGTGTTAATATGATGATGTTTATAATCTAAGTGTGGTTAAATTCATAATTTTACTAGCTATGGATGTGTATCTCTAAAATTTATAAACCTATGTATAATTTATTTGTTTAAATATTCTAGTAATATAATGTTGTTTTTATCTATATAAAGGAAACCTAAATATAAAATTACCTACATAAATGTAATAATGTATGAAACATAATGTTAACTAGATACAAGTGTAAAGGTATCACAAAATATCATGACTAGTGTGAAGGTAATCCATGACCTAACTAAAGGTAATAAATGCATTCTAATGTTTTTATAATGGAAATAAATGCAATGAGGGGACTTTGTAATGGAAATATACAATCTTTAGAGGTTTTGTAAGGGTAATATGGAAAGATTTAGTGGTGTGTAATGATATGAACTGGAAGTTAGTAAGATATATATAAGTACATTATAGTTTTCAAAAAGTTAACCTAGTTCAGGAATAAAGGTAATATGCCACATCATAAAAGTAATAATGAGTTAGATTTCAGTGTAAATTGGGATTACTAAAATATAAAGACTCTCATAATTTTAAAAGAATGTTTTTCCAATAAATGGTAAACCACATTTAGATTATGGAATAATATTATTTGATCAATGACATATCTTGATGAAATAAATCATGAATCAAATATAAATGATCTTCATATTGAGAATATAAATAAATAATAATAATTAAAAGGAATTAAGTAATTGAGGCTGTGGTGTAATATAAACCATGGAGAGAAAGTTATCTAAAAGATGATAATAAATTAGTAAACACATAATAGCGATGATCTATGTGATATTACATACTACCTTTGATTAATATGGAGGATTAATCCAAAAAACAGTGAAGGTCATGCTGAGATGAAGATTTAAAAGTAGATACTACATATGTGAGTGCTTATGTGTCATTGGATTTTTTAACCACAAGTGTGAGTAAAGAAATAGTGTAGTTTTTTTTCCTACAAGTGAGAATATGTATACTTCTGAAAAAGTTTACATCTTATTGGGTGGAGTATATGTATTATTAAAAAAAGTGATAACTCTAGGAATTCGATTTCCAATATCTTGATTCCATGATTTTTCTGATGATTCAAGAAACAAGGAAAGAAGTAAGATCCACGATGGAGATAATTGATGAATGAATGCATTAATCATTACTCCATTATATTTTCACAGAGTTACCATTAAGGAGTAGAATCTAAAGATTTATAACATAGATTTATATATCATGAGGAATAATTCCATGTCTTCAACATGATTTATATGAGAGTTTAAATGAGATGAAGTTTGAAATATGATTCTTTAGGGAGAGGGGTTTAATGAAATACTTGACTAAAGGTTTTTGGAAAATATAACAATAGATTAGATAATGTTGAAAAAAATTATTGGAGTTTAAAGATCCATTAATATTGAAAATAATATTCACATAAATTTTTATTATATATTATCTGGGTAATACTGAACTATACAGATAAAGTTATCTACTATTAAACGTCACATTATATAAGTTAGAATAATGAAATAAAAGATAAATATGATATTTTATCTATTGAATAATGGAAGTATGGAGTAACTAGAGATAGATAGATATAGTAATATATGTTGGGAATATTACCTTTGTTTTGTAGAATAATAAGTGATATATTATAGTATACAAAAGAGGCTTCTAGTACGTTGAAGATGAATGAGATAAACAAGCATTTTTATCTATGCTACATCATAACACCCCTAATATGAGAAGTGGATAAGTCTAGACTGCATCATAAATATTGAATATAATTATGAAGAACCTTAACGAAACTAATTGGATTTCCATAACTATGAAATAATATCACATCAATACTATATAGTAGGGATATATTATTTCCATTTATGATCCAATTCTCCACGTGGAATCAAAATATTGTATTTTATGATGATTTATAGACCAGTAAATTTTTTATTTCTTTTTACCTGGTATTTTATATGATAAAAAGTTTTCGGAAATACAGTTCTTCATTATTTCATTATACAGTTCTTCATTATTTCATAGTTACTATTACAACTCTTTTGGTTTCTCTTGTTTGTTGTTTTATTTAAAGAATTTAGTGTATATTTTCAAAGGATAGATGTAATGTAAATGTGTAGAATCACTTGAGTTCCCTATGTAATAAACAATTGGATAATTTTCTTATAGGACACCAAATAAAAAGAATAATGGATAAGGAAATAAATTAAGAAAGGACTTATCAAATAAAGAGGAAAACAAACACTCTATAGTAATTGAAGGTAATCCAAGAAGAGTTCATGAAAATATTTTTTCTGATAATATATCTCCTAAAGTTGGTTTTTATGATATTCCACAATTCAATATTAAATTAGATGAAAAATAAGTTTCACCTTGCATAAATCCAATTACAAAAACCATACATTGAAGAGAAAGAACTAGTATTGGAATCAACCACAAAAGAAATGGATAATAGTTTTTCTACATGGATTTTTTAATATTTAAATGAAGATAAGGTAAAAAAAATTTCTTTTCAGAACTATAATATAGAAGATAAATGTACTATTGGTTAATATCATATAAATGATGAATAACGTTTTGAGAAATATTAAAATTAATGCGTTTATTTGATGGATACCCTATAAGACTTTCCTAGAGGTGTAACCATTTTTATTTTTGGATCAACTAAAATCATGAAATATGATATCCACCAACATGAGGATGATTTAAAAACAATGAATAAATATTTTGAATAATTAATATTGGATTTTATAAAACACTATACATGACTTGGACCCTTAAATTTCATGAAACTAGATATTAAAAAAATATAATTGAATTTATTAAATAAATGGATCACTATAATTTTAGAGATAGAATAATACGATAAAGGGATAGAATAAAATAACAATTTATTAAAATAAGCAACTATTTTCAATGACATTCAATTATAGATTAAGGATAACATGATTAAATATATTAAGCATAGCATATAAGAAAATAGAAAAATTTAAGAAGATCAAGACCAATAAATTATTTTTTAATGTGATTTGAAATTGAAAAAATAGAGAATGTTAAATATATTCTCATTATGAGATTCATGTAACATGATGTAAAAATGAATAAATTTGGAAAAAACTTACACCATGTATCCATAACAAGTTGAAAGAAAAAATATTACAAAAAAGCTTATAATTAAAATTTTCATAGTGAAAAACTACTATCTAATGGAAATTACTTACTGATATCATCAATTAATTAATATATAATAGAAAAAAGGAGAAGGCACCACACAACTCTTAAGATAATATTTTTTCTATGTCATTTTTCTTGTACAATAATGGTTTAAATATAAAATTTAGAAAAATTTGGATAAAATAAAATAGAGAGGATTCTATATATTATTTATAATGTTATTATAACCATGTTCATAAGGAACAATTCCCCAAAAAACTCTGAATTGGTGTAAATTAAATAAAAAATCTGCTTCTAGTTTTGGAAAATCTATTAAATATTTGGATCAATGATGGAAATAATGATTTGTGGGATATTATATATTCTATAATATATGTACGAATGGGAGGTTGGGTTTTTGTTACAATCCATCAATTATAGAGGGATATAGAAAACTATTTTGATAGGGATCTAGTCTTAGAATAAACCACATCCATAAAATATAATGATAAATCTTTCAAACATAATCATATTTGAAATGCATGGAAATATATATGGTGTCTGCTAATATAAGTTTCATAATGAAGTGGAATTCAGGTATATATCATTGAATTATTAAAATAAAAAAATGGTAAAAAAGACCATAAAATGTAAATAATACAGATAATCCATACCTATCAAATATTTATGAAAAAATTCTAAATCATTTCCATGATTATGAATAAGTATAAGTATTTATCTTTTGGTGTTAAGAATAAGTGGAATATATTTAAAAAAACATAGGAAAACTCAAAAAAATCTACCAATAATAAGAAAGAGATACCGCTTTTGTGGTAAAATTGGAAACACAATTTATTATTGAAAATAATCCATGAGTTTATGTTTTAATAAAATAAAGAAAGATATTAATAGAGTAATAGTCCAATAGAATGTAAGGGTTCGACATTAGAGAAGGAAACTCCTATGAATCCATTTTGTGAAAAAAAGTATGAGAACATTCCTAAAGTGTGTTTGAAAATATATGGATTTGATTTATAAAAAAAGTGAAACAGAATCACTTGAGACGATAGGAGCCAAAATAATGGAAAAGATTCAACATGGAGATGAATGAAATTCCCATGAGAAGCTGTCAAAACCGAATAGACTATGGTCTCAGGATGAGTTGAATGAGAGGTGAGGGCTATCTATAAACAATTCAAATGATTATCTCATAATTATAATATCCTAATATAAACTCATGAATAACATGAAATATACACAATTTTACACATGTGTATTGATGTCATATGTTAAATGGGAGATCCCACACAATGAGTAAAAAAATTATTCCTAATTCTTAAGAATACTTAGATATACACAAATCAATGCATGAAGAGTCTATCATGATAGGGATCGAAAAATAAAATAATTTTTTAGATGATATGAAATTATCAACATGTTAACTCAAACTAAGTTTCTAAATAGTCCCCAAATTATTTATGTAATAATTTTTGTCCCATTTTTGAACTAACCATCTTTGTAATTAAAGGTGATGTTTGTTACCAAATTAAGAACAAATGGATTATACTATGTCTGAATAATTATTTAAGATATTAAAAGTTCACAATTTTGGCGTAATTCATCATTTTACACTCAATTGAATATTTTGAGAAAAAGTTATTACGTGAGTGGGAGTTTATATGGAGGATATTAGAGATTTATTCACTCCATTTAAATCTAATATTTCATTAATGTTCTTGAAAACTATGTTGAGAGTGTATGAATTCTATTTTTTTATCCTTGGTAGTCAATAATTTATCCAAACATTACGGGGAAAATTATTTTAATTAATTATTTGAAAAAATAGAATATTCAAAGAATATAACAATATTGATTTGGATATCTAAAAGTTCAACTTTATTGTTGTCAATATATGTATTGAGTGACTGTAAGAAATTTAGTTAGAAAATGTCTGAGAATGTTTTCAAAAATTGAAATAAAAAATTAGTATCTACCAGGAGATATGTGAAGAACCCCTAAAGAAGATAGTAAAAAAAGTTAAGAGATGATATTTTATTTTGTTCATTATTGAAATATTTTTCCCTAAATCATACACTATTATATTTTATTCTGATCATGGATCATGTTAACATATATTAGAATGGTTTATAACACATTTCCTAATAATGAAATGATATAATCTACTATCATATTGTATGTAATTATTTTCAATATGGGTGCGAGAGAAGAAAATGATATTGGGTATTGACAATAGATAATAATAGGGAGAATGGTGAATCCAATTGTGTATATTTTTTTCAAAAAATGAATGTATGTAAAAAATATTAATTTCTAATAAGTATATCTAAGTCCCTTAGAATATTAGTGATAAGAAACTTGATGTTCCAAATTCATGACTATTAAAGAGAAATTAATTCATGCTTGGAAGTGTTTACATAGTTGTGGTTCTATTGCATATGTTTAGAGATTATTCTAATATGTAAAAGGTGGTTGGAGTTTTATAATTTCCAAAATGTTTTATATTATATAAATAATTCATTATTAGTTAAATTTTTTAGTTAATGGGAGATCCATAATTCATACATACGCATAAGTAAAATTAATAAATAAAATAGAAATTGATATGTTGATGAAGGAAATAAAGGCAAGTGTTGAAATATATATACAATGGTTTAGAAAGATATTTAATGGTACCAAGTATAGAAAATAAGTGATTATTATATTTGATGTTTATTCATTTAATCTAGATAAATCATGAATCTGTAATAGGTTCTATAGATGGGTAACTCCAATTTTTGGAAACTTGTGTAAAGTATAGTCCTAAATTATTCTGATTACATAAAGGTGAATTGTTTTCTATTTAAAAGTTTCATCAATAAATAATTAATCACATAAATTAAATATTTCTTGGGATTTTAGTCTTTGTATTTTGACTCTTTCCACTGGGTTTCTTTCCACTAAGCCTCTGGACATGAGGCCTCCACCCACTATACCTATAGGCTATAATATGTTAAAACATCAATATTTGTACTAGAGAATCTCGGGACTAAGTAGAGGGATATTCAGTGAGATATTTATCACTGTAAAGGATTATACGATCCGATGGGATAATAATGAGAGTAATGATGGTGAAACATGGGACTAATAGCAGAAATTAGGAAATTGAGCATACAACTTGACAAAGCAGTGATGTAAGGGTTATATATGAAATTCTTGGGTAATTATTATATCGATAGATGACTTGAATGAGGGAATGAAATATTGATTTTTGGGGCATTGGATCACTTATATAGGCCTTTGTTCCCATGGGACTTTAGTACATGTTTTATAGTATTTCGATCCACGCAAGGGTTCCCTCTCAACCAATTTAAAAATAGGGAATATCTTGAAAATTAAATAAAAAGAGAGTTGGTATGTAAATAGTATAAAGTTAACTAGATACCTATTTAAGGTAAATAAAATGATTAGAACCTATTTTATGGTAATCCATATCCTAGAAATATTGAGACCAAAATTATAATATCTACATAAATATAATATAATAATTTAGTGACTGACAAAAAGGTAATATACATGATATAATTGTAACATAAGATTTATTTAAAAATAAGTAGTGTGGTATAAATATAATTCCTAGTAGTCCATATTATATGTAATGGTGGTTTGTAAATTACTTAAATTCAACCATGTTCATGTGTAATGGTAATATCCAGCTATGTAATGATCATTTTGGGTGATATTTCAATGTAAAATGAGATCGGTCAAATATTTGTATTTTGAGTATTTTAAAATAATGAATTCTGAATTAGTAGGAAACTAAACTCAAATAATTCATTACTTTTATTTTATTAAATATAGATCATGATTCAATTACTCATTATTAAACCATAAATGATTTTCATGATGATGAATAAGATAAATATTATGAATGAAAAATATATAGCGACTAGAGGAAATAACATAGGTGAAAACATAATAAGAACAATCTTTAAAAAATAAGAATGAAATGGAAACCATGTCATGGTGATATTAGAACTACCCATGAGAAACAAGTAGGATTACTCTACACTATAGTTATAGGCATGGCTTGAAAAATGATTAAAAAAAGACACTATACATATGTACTTTTTATTAGCAAGTTTCAAAATATTTGTGATTAAAGAACCAACATTGGTTTGTTCTACATGAGAGAATATGTATTCTTATTAGCAAAATACATGTCATTTTATGGTGCATATGTTTCATTCATAGAGATATATAAATATAATTGTCCTAATATCATACAATAATGTTTAAATATCATAATTCCATGATTTTTGTTGTGATTAATGAAACTGAAAATGAAATAAGTTCTATGACCAGAAATGTTTATGTACGTATTTCTGTAGTTATCATTCATTATAAACTCTTCCAAGTTTTAGTTGAGGAAAATATTATCAATGAGACCACTATATTTTCAAATATCATGAGGAATTTTTTTGTCCATATGTGCCTAATTTACAAGAGAATTTGAATGATAAAAATATTAAATGATAATTATCAAAAGGATGGTATTTCAATAAATATTTGAATGATATGTTTTGGAAATTATTTAAATAGAGGCACTAGGGATAATGATTTTTATAGGATTTTAAATATGAAATATTATATAAATTAATATTCACATTATCTATGGATATATATTCAATGGTGGCGGGGGAATTTAGGGTGAAGCTGATTGACAGTAAATACAACTCATTCTAAAATCCTTAAGAAAAAAATGAATGGTTAGAACTAATATAGTACATGTTTAAGAAATTTAAAATCAATTAAATTGAGAGAGATAAAAATAGGTCTAAATAAGGGAAGTCTCCTTGAGCTTTTAAGAAGAAGAAGATGTGATCAATCTTTAGATATAGAAGATCCTTCCTTTATACAGATGAAGTTGGAGAGAATGATATGATATTTTGATATGCTACATTAAAAAAAAACCAATATAAAATGGTGATTTGTCTCCTTTATAACAAATATGTGCTATTAAAGAATAAATGAAATTGATTCATCCTAATGGATTTGATTAATTGTTGTCAAAAATCACATGTATTCTACCAAGTAATGATATATTATTTCCATTGCTGATCTGACAGAAAAGGTGTATGGTGAATACTATATTCATTAAATATTAATAGTCCAGTAAGATTCCACATACTTTTAATATGGTCTATACAAGGATAATGAGATCAAGGTAATAACTTTTCTCAGGGTATATATGATAATAACATGAAATTTTTCTTGTGAGATAAGAAATATAAATTAGTATTGTTGTTGTCGTCCTTGTGGAGGTGAACCACGTTAACAATCCTTGGTGTAGTCTTATTATACGTTAGGTTTCAGTATCTGAATATTAACCAATGGAGATAAAGAGATATAGTGACTATATCATGGAATAAGTAAAGTGGTTGTAAGGGGATAAACATAAAATATATAAAATTATACAAAAAAATGTTCCATTAAACCTCTCTCTAATTTGGAAACATTATTATGTGATCTTAACTAGAATCCATCCATTAGAATACATAAATATTAATTAGATAAATGATTTCATCTAATTTCAAGTATTATTTGAATAAAAAATAAATTTAATAGAATATTCATTATTTTTCATTAGTTTTTTATCATAAATTAGTTGTTTGGTCATCTAGGAACTTGATTAAATAAAAAATTCAAAAAACTATTGAAGGTGGAATTTTATTATGACCAATATACTGGGTATTAGAACTAGAAAAATTATTATATTAAACACTGGGAGATAACATTAGTATGTTATTAATTAATATAAAATATCTTAGGGAAATGTATGTAGATAGTTATTCCTTTCATTTTTTTCAAGAGTGCATCAATACATGGACCCAACATGCATTTACTTTTTGTTATAGTTCTAATAGGATTCACATTAAAGGAATATTAAATATTTTATAAGTTCAAAAATTGTGTTCATTCAAATAAAAATTCCAATATAGGATCAATTAAACTCAAATTTATTCTATATTATTTATTATGACAATGAAACCAGATCAACAACATTTGAATGTTACATATAATTGATCATAAAAATGAGTTCACAACATACATTGGGATGATATGTTATTTGGGAATTTGAATTGCTGTATTCTAAATAATGTGAAATCATATTAATTCATTCCAGTAATTTTTCTCAACAAAACACCATCAAGAACATTTTTGAAGAATTTTTTCTAATATAAAATTAAATCCAATACTGTCTTAACTTTTATCACAAACTGAAAACATTATATAATAAAATGAACAACGCGATACAATATTTTTGTAGTTATATTTTAATACTACTGACCAATGTTGTATTAGTTCCTATATTAATATACAAATTAACCTCTAGTCACTAACAAATTATATCTTTGAATATAGTCATAATTGTGTTCTCAATACAACACTATAAAAATAGAAATCCTTGATAAATAATTTGTTAATCCAAGAGAACCTTGACCTTCAATGATTTTAATGTTATATTTATTCATGAATTATAATGTTTAAAAAACTATTTGTATGATATATTTAACTAAATCTTGAATTCTGATAAATTACATTATAGATGACTGAAAATCCATAAAATATGAATTTTGATAAGATTATTGAAGAACGTTATTCAATGATAGTATTATGTACATATTATGCACTAAATATTAAAAGGATCCAGGATAACCCATTAACTTGTGGAGACTATTATTGAAGTAGAGGAAACTATTTATAGAGATTACTATCTTCACATGAGGGAACTATTGAGATAATTTGTTTAATTTTTAACTATACTCTTTATGGACCATAGATGATCTCCACGGATGTGAGAATTCACATAGAAGGAGAAAAACCTAATCAATGATCGATTTAGTAAAGGAGAGGTTTTTATTCTTGAGTTTCATTATATTTAAAAAATTAAAATATTGATTGATTGTCTTAGATTTTAGTGATCAAATTACTTAAACGAGTGGTAATGTATTCAACCTAGTATTTAGTAGATCTATTATCTACATTGGTTGTTTTTAAATTATATTCCTTTACCCAATCATCTCTATTAATGATGAAACATAATCCATTGAGGGATGAATTTATTTTTAATTAGAGAAATTTGTGTAAAAGGAAGGTTCTAATTTATAATTTCTATGGATCACCCTCTCTTGATTTAGAGTTTACAGATCAACTGAAGGTAATTTATTTTTTAGATAAATGGGAAATTATTCACTAATTCCCCATACACATAAGTAATATTTTTATCTTACAATGATCATTATAATACTAAAACTTATCAAAACTAGTGAAAAAGTGGGACACATACAATAATGGTCGAATTTATAGATTATCAGTTATAATTGGAGTTCATAATTTTGAAAACTATGATATATTAACAACTGAAACAACTAAACTTTAATCAATCACTAATCATTATCTTGATAATTTATCTTGTATTAATTCTCTTCAGTTCTCCATTTTTTTAAAAACTCAACAAGAAATCATATACTCACTAAATATACATTATAAATAGATAATTCATTTTTAATGACATCCATGGATTTTGATACCTCTAAAAGGTAAATAAGAGGTTACAATTATAATATATTTTTACCTCAGATAAAATCCATTCTTTCTACCCAATGGAAGGATGTTTTTAAAACACTCGTATTATTTATGGGCAAAGGATTAAAATTATAACATAACAAAAAATTTATAAATGGATAAAAAAATATTATAGTAAATATATTATAACTATTTATCTTGTGATTAAGAGATCCTATTTGGTCTGAGTTAGATATTTAATTTTTTTACAATCTATTATCTAAATTTAAAAATATATCATATTTTGATAAAAAATTAAAATAATTATGTTAAATGGGAATCTATATTTAAAACCATGGATGAAAATACGAAAAAAACATAGAGATAAATTTTCAAACAAGATCTCATCAACCATAATTAACAAATAGTTTTCATTATAGTGAAACATGAATTTGATTTTGAAATTTGATTCATTCAATTTTTTTTACAAATTTTCATATTCTTACTATAATGGATTATAAAAAAATCCACTAATTCTCCAAGGTGTGAGAACATTAAATTTAATAAGAGTAGTTATGGAAAACATCAAGTATATAGTATTTTACATCTATTTAGATGTATCTAATGATTAGTTCATACATTTGTAACATAAAAAGTAACCTAGTCAGATGAAAATGAGAAAAATTCTCACAATAATTATGAAATTCATAAAGTATTACTATAATATGGAAATAAATTTATGGAATTAATCAATTATTAATAGGGAAACTACATGATTACATAGAGATATTTAAGGATATTTTATGAAACTACACCCATCAATGATTAAGGAATATCATTTATAGCCTTATCACATCAATGAATCCTTGATAATGATAAGATTCTTCTTCATAAAATAGTTTTAGAGGACTTTACTAAAAAAATAACTACTGGAATCTAACGGATTCATTGATAATAATGATAAAAATTTATAATATTTTAGTACTCAATTTGATGCAAATAGAGAAATACATGAAGAAAAACATATTAAATTTTATTTCTTTGAGTCAAAACATAAAAAAAAAACCAATTTAGTTACAAATATAAGAGATAATATATCAATAGATCAAAAAACCAATGTTATGGTTTTTGGACTTTTTTATCCAAACCATATGTTTAATCAATATATATTGGTATGAGACCCTAAAATTTGTATTGCGTCCTACTATAGTTAACTTTTTAAGTAACTAATAAAAAATATTGGAGTGAATATGAGTATGGTTATTAGTAGAATCATTGTATACCACTATTTCATTAAAAATTTCAAGAACCACCACCCCTCCAATAATGATTCTAGAAAAAATATCACTATATTTTCCAACTGCCAATATTTATACTAATGTAATTAAATCACCAACATTTAGATAGTGTATAAAAATAAAATAAATAAAATAGACCCCAAATTTAAAGTGTTAAAAAATTAAATGTAGTAAATTAAAAACAATATACACTATATTATATCATCTTTTTAAATGATTGGTAAGAACCTCAAAAAATTACATGCTTGACCACTTTAAAATACCAAAAGAAATGTGAGAACTACAATGATATGATATTAAAAATATATTCTACCTACCCTAAAATAAAATTTATAGTAATCAATAAAAACCATTTTAAAAAAGGGGACAATAGTCCTAATTAAATAAAATATAAAAAACCTAAAAAATAAAAACATAGATAAAATCCCACAAGAATTTCTGTGATTAATGGTAGAATGGATGAATATTAAGAGGGTTGACATTTTTAAGGAAATACATAACACATTAAAAAATGTTTAAATAAATATAACTATTCAGTGGGACCATATATATATATTCTAATGTTTGAAAATTTTATCATGGAATACTATATTTATAAGAGTAGAATCCATGAGAATGAAATAAAATTAATGGGTGGAATGTATCAACATTGACTACAACATAACATCCATGAAACTACTAAGATCTATGGAACATTGTAATTTATTTTAAAATATGGGAAAATTATTTAAGTAAAACTTTTTATTATATGAGAGATTCAATTAATGTGAATACACATTCCTTGTTAGCATATTTATAAATGAGAGAATTAAATATAATAACAGTGGTTTTTCCATTGAAAATATGAGAAAATATATTTCAAAATTTTATTTTCTCAACTATGTTTTATGTGTTAAACTGAGAGGAATAAATAATTCCATCTCAGTCACCAATTATTCTTAGAAGACTATTTTTTAATACACCAAAGTAAACTGCAAATGTATATGATGGCATATTAATAAAAAATTTAGGGATAAAAGTATACATTTAAATAATTCGGATTAAATGGTATAAAACCAAGATGAACATATAGTTTTATAATATAAATATGTGAATAAAATTAATCAATTTATAGAAATAGATTTTTCAAATGAAAATTTTAATTTAGGAAATAATTGAATAATTGAAAATTTTGATAAAAATAATGAAGGAGGAGACCCTTGTGAGCTATATGAAAAATTTGATAGTATCCTAGTGAAATAGAAATCTAGGAATTCAAGGAAGGATTTTATTTGTTCCCCTATTAATAAAGAACCAAATAAATTTTCACCATTATAAAACTGTTAATTGGTTAAGGGAAGTAAATCCAAACTATTCCTTCTTTTATGAGGACACCCACACTCAAATTAGCGGATTTAATTCTAGACCATAAATATATATTTTTTGTAGATGAAAAAAATATCATAGTGATTATAAATAAAAACATATAAATTAAAATATATAACAAACTAATCAGATTATAATAGAAAAAACTTGAAACAAATTTTATACATCCTTGGTGATATACTGGGACAGAATCCAAAACTTTTCATGTATATAATTTTACATGAAAACAATATAAAAACTAGAAGGTAACTATAATAATTATTAAAACAAAAAATGATAAAGGATGTAAAAAATGAGTTAAAATAATTTTTTATTATACGAATCATATATCCCTTTTTTTATTTATAATGGCTCAATCCAATATTATCAATTCCAAAACCTTCAAGATTTAAATTAGTTAAGAAAATGGGTTTATTATTGTATGATTTAAAATCAATATGAAAGTTTGTGTTGATTGTAATAAATCAAATCAAGTGAATAAATGTTGCACCACAATACCATTCATTGATTAAATATTTGAATTATTATTAGAGAGGAAACAACACTAAATATTGAGGGATTTTAAGGAATTTTTATGTGTAAATTTCACCATAGGACTATAGAGAAAATTACCTATCCCTGTAGTAACTTTTAACTTCAATATTATAGAATTAGGATTATGAAAATTTCCTAGAACATTCTAAATATGTATGAAAATCATTATATTTATCTTTATTGACCGTTTGTTTTAATTTTTTTAGATGGAATAACTATTTTATGAAATACTTTTGATAGTTTTACAAGAAAATATGAAAAATTATTCAAATAGTTTATTGAAAAGGGTCTTGTTTTTACTTTTTTATAATTTCATTTTGTTGATGGTTTTTATACTAATATTTTTTATTTCATATTATTAAACTGAGGTTGGTAAATCAAAATCTAAAACCACCAATACATCACCCTATACCACCTGCATGAAACATGTAATATAATTTTGAGAAAATAATAGGTTCTAAAGGAGATTATTCAAATAAATTAATAATTTTCTTTTTCTATTATATAACAAACTTCATATATTTATGGAATTAGTCATTGATGAATATTATTGGAAATTAGATGACAAAAAAACGAATAGATACACACTTAATCTATGATTCAATCACTATAAATTTTAGATCTCATTTTATTCTAGTTAAATATAATATTTTTTCTGATCATATAGAAATTAGATTTTTTATTAAGTGGTATAAGGGAAAACCATTATTAGTTATATGACTGTTTATGAAATCATAGTTCAAAATGGAGTTAAACGATAATAAGGGATATAAGAATCATGTGGTAATATACATGATCTGATTAACTCACACTAATGTTGTACGAATTTTAGATATAGAGCCACTAAATGACACAATACCAAGTGAACATCTCAAATTTATAGAATGATTGATAGCCCACTATGAAGACATGATAAATTAATATTTATTTTCTGATATTATGTAACATGTTAATAATAAATTATTTTAAATATTAAAAAATGAATAAAGATATTATTTATAAGATGATCTAAAACTACAGAAAATATATTATCATCACATATTTAAGATATTTTTACCTAAAAGGAAAATCTCTTCAGTACAAATGTTTTACCTCACACTAGCTTGTTGGGGAAAATTTGGACTCCAAATAAATAATTAAAATGTCTAGAGTTTTTTTTGTACTAGAAAAAACTATTAAAGAATTTACATGAGTTTTTTGAGTAATATAAAAAATATCATTTGATTGGAAATTCTTAAAATACTAGAAATTCTTTAATGACTATTTTTTAGGCTTCCTTACATAATGTTAATATTATGTGTAATATATTATGTATGGAACATAGATTTTACATTATTATATCATATGTATTTTAGATACTTATATATACTACTTATATTTTATTATGTTTCTAAGTGGGTGTATTCCAAATCTACCAAAACTCATGATTCATATCTTGTGTGTGCGTTAACTTGGAATAATATCATTAATAGCTTTGGGATACTGAGAGAAATAAAATAAAGTAAAATTTATACGTCAATATATAAGAGGATTTGATGAAGAGATATGGGGTAAATTATAAGATGTAATCACCCAACCATCTATAGTCCAATGGGAAAGATAATGATTCCAAAACATATATAAAGGGTATTTTACAGAATACTATTAATCCAAATATAAAACATTGTTTTCAGTTAACAGAAACCCCTTGTGTGAATATCGAATAATATAAAGACCAATATTGGTATGAATAAATATATATTAGTTCATGGGAAGATCCGTTATATTTGTAACATCCTGAGTTTAAAAAAATAAGTACTATTTTCGATAGCTTACATGATATGATCATCAAGATTAAAAAAAGAACTAAATGTTATTTTTTAATGTTATCATTATATCCTTGATTTTATAATGGAGGGTTTGAACAAGATTAAGTGAATTATGAAAATAGTTTTTACACATGTATATATAATTAATTCTTTGGTGCCCAATTAGTTATTAATTAAAATAAAAACCCTTAGAAAATAAATGGAAAACATTTTATAGAAAACTATTTAAATGAGAACAAGTGAATTTATTAAATAATAGAATCAAAGTTTTTGGACTATAGTCAATATATATAAATATATAACATATTCCATATAATTTTTAACATTCATCTAATGTGTTTTCTAGATATGATATAACAAAAAAATTCAATTATTCGCGTAAAGATAATTTGTCATGACCCCTCCTCGGGGCCCGTTCTGTGACTACCCCAAGCCCGCCTTCCATAGGCCAGGGGATGGCGACTAGCACCAAAGGCGTAAGTCACGATAAAAAGGGAAGGCAATGCCTTTATAAAAGTAAACAAACACAACAAAGTATGAAACAGAAGTAATCACAAGTAAAACTAAATACACAAGTAAGTGATTAAAGGAAAGGGGCCGGAAATACAAGCCCAACAGTAAGTACAATCCAACTAAAAAGCTAGTACAACTGCAGTAAAATAAAACAACAACCATTGAGTCGTCCTCCAGAAATCCCACATGAAGGGTGGGTGCAGATGGCCTCCTCAGAACCTCAGGTCCCACTGTACACTCCATGTACGTCTCGCCAAGTGGTCCACCTCCGGGTACCATCCAACTCGACAAGTCTCTACCTCGATCAGTGTTTTCCTTCATTTTCATCCAACACAACATAGTGCGGGCATAGCCCGTGCAGGGGTGAGTATAAAATACTCAGAATGGACTCTAAGACCACCGAAGGTCTCCCAGAATCCACTAAGGATAAACCAAAAAAGAAGGATACAATTCCAAAGTATCAACCAACTCTTCTTAGGTATATTCCCATACATATACCTAAGTTATCAATTACAGTTCAGCTCCAAATCTCAAGCCCAATCACAACCCAGTCCACAAAGGAAAGAAGTCAATCACATCGATGATAATGATTGAAAGTCAAGACTCATCTCACACAGGTATACATCTTTCCTATAAAAATAGAGATGATCAGATGTAGTCACTGATTCAACTAAGCTGTTTGACCCACGTAGGATACTAGACAAGCTAAGCTGTCGAACCCACGTAGGATACTAGACCAGCTACTTTGTCGGACCCACTCAGGATACCAGTACAGATGTCAAACTATCGGACCCACTTAGTATACAAGTACAATAGTCAAACTATCAGACTCAATTAGGATACAAGTACAGTAGTTGTCACTGTCGAACCCACGGAGGATTCTATTACAGTTGTCGTCGTCGCCAAACCCACAAAGGATTCAAGTATGGTAGTCATCGCAGTCGCAGCCACCTCTAGGGTTCCCGCACACAGAATACTTGATTCTGGGAGGGACCGATCCTCGATCCAAGGGGTTGATACATCAAATATCACGAAGTCTAGAGTTTATGTAACCCGATGTTCCGTCTCTTCAAAAATAACCCAATGCGACAGATGACGCGTCAATTGGATGCCCGGTCTGAAAGATATTGGCTTTTCCGTTCCAAGGGCCCGGTTGGAATTACACTCGTTCCAAACCCAGATGTCTTCCAAAGTCATTCAAAACTCACATGGAGTATCACAAAAGGTCCCTCTCATCACGAGGATCCTAGTGCCATAGACGACACGTCGATCAGATGCACGGTCTTAATGTTATTCACGTTTAAGTGAAACGTGCCCGACCCGTCAAGCCCAGTTGGATAGCGGGTCGGCCTGACTTGGTTCGACGAGTCCGACCCGGCAGGGGGGTCGGCCCGGCCTAGTGGAGGATGGACTGGCAAAGGGGGGAAGGGGGGGCATGGCCTGGCCCGGCGGGGCGCGGCCCGGCCTGGCGAGGAGTGACCCGGCCCGGTGGGGTGCTACCCGACCCAGCGAGGTGCGACGCGGCCCGCGGCTCAGCACGTCTGGCCAAGCGGTGCCGGGGGGGGGGGGGGGGCGTGGCCCCCCAGTTTCCCAAACCGGTGGCACTGAGCAGTGTCTCCCCTCTTGTCAGGCCGGTTGAATCCATCCAGCCTTTCTGGAGCGAGCGGGCCGCAGTTCTCCCGCGCAGCACCTGCGGGTGCCACGACCACCTTCATCCCGGCCGATAGGCGGCCAGACAGTTCGCCACCAAAGAGGCACACGGAGCATAGGCCGTGGTTCTCCGTAGCATGGCGCCTTAGAGGTGCCGTGGTTCTCTAGCCCGACCGGCTACGGCCGACCAGTTCGGTTCATCTACCGAGCAGCCCACAGATGCGGGCCATGATTTCCTTCACACGGCTGACGCACAGTCGCCACCTCCAGTCGTCGCCTCCTCTATTCATTGCCGCCTCTAGTTACCACCACCTCCCATTTCCACCACCAAAATTTTCAAGAACCATCAGAGGGTCGTTGGGCCATGTTCGTTCGGCCCGCTTCCTCTACGTTAGGCGATATCAATTGGCCGAAGACAATACAAGAATACACTAAGGACAAAATATAATTTCATTCACTTAAAAATTATATAAAACCCCTTACCTCGTAATTGAGGTTTTTTCATTGACGAGCTACAGAAAACGAGCATCGCAGTAGTCAGGTGTCGTAGAATACGGCGTCACGGAGAACTGTGTCGTCCCATCACCGTTGGAAGTCATTATCGTAGATGGCGTTCCTCGCGAGCGATGTCTCCTCCCTAGACACTGAGGTAGAATAAAGGATGGACACGTTCCTAATGATCTTGTTCCAATTGAAAAGAAAAGTGGAGAGAAAATGCTTCCCGTTATTCGAGTGTTGGAGCGTTCTTCGCAGAGAGGAACACATCCTTCTAGTAATCCAGATGTTTCCCAAAGTTCTCCCAACACAATGAGTGCCCAAACAAAATTAATAGCTAAGGATATTATTTTATTCACACATGAATTTAATAATTCAAAAACCTTAATTAATTAATTGTAGAGTTCCATTCATTAATGAAAAATCGTTGGCAAAAATTTATGGGAGTGAGAAGGAGAAAGAAAGTCACAATTAAAGAGGGGAGTTGTCAAAATAAATAAAGGGTAGTTAATGGGGAGTTAAAGGGTTAGGGATCTTATGGGCCCCACCTCACAAATATCCTCTCATGAGGGGTTATGTGTATGTGGTCCCCACCTCTAACTCTCCCTTGTAGGAATTAACCAACTCTTAAACAATAAAATTGTGTGCAACAATTTTATTTAATTTTATATAAATCCCTAAAAATTAACTTCTCCTCCTGGGAAAACACAACTGTAGTAAAGGTCCCCTTAAGATAATATCGGTGCTGTGAGATCATTGGTGGCCTCAAATTTCAATTCTGAGAACCGGTTCAAAAGATAGAAAAACTCGCACGTACATTTAATGAACCTACCCGAAATAAACTTCAGAAATTGATTCCGGGCACACTCGGCCTAGGAATCAAGCGCCGTCAAAAACTGCAGACTCGTAAAATTCCAAAGAATTTAAGAAAAAAAATTTCCTTCAAATTCTTGGGTCTTTACATTACTACTGCCTCAGGGATTTACATCCTCGTAAAGCTACATCACATACTAGGTAAAAAAATGACGGTACTAATCACACATCTGAGCCTCATGCTCCCATGTGCTCTCCTGGAGGTTTTCATGCTGCCATCGAACACACACTAGAGGAATCGACCATCCACATAGGACCCGCTCCTGTTGATCCTCGATATCCACCAGGACCTCCGTGAATGTCACCCCGTCATCGATGTCTAGATCCCCGTGATCGATGATGTGGGATGGGTTGTGCACGTATATCTTCAGCTGAGATAGGTGGAAGATTTCGTGCACCCGATGTAACTGAGGTGGAAGGTCTAGGTGGTAAGCCACCTCACCTACTCTTCTGAGGACCTAGAAAGGTCCGATGAATCAAGGAGACAACTTTCCGCCTCGGCTAAATCTCCGAAAACCTCATCGAGGTGAGACCCATAGGAAGACGTGGTTTCCATCCTCGAACTCTAGTGGTCTCCGTCTTCTATCAGCATAGGACTTCCGTCTGCTCTGTGCAGTTTTCATCCGCTCCTGGATGATCTTCACCTTCTCCATTGTAGCCTGAACCATCTCTGGTCCTATAAGTGCTGACTCCCCTAGGTCAATCTAGCATAGAGGTGATCTGCAAGTTTGGCCGTTCAGTGCCTCGTAATGTTCCATCCCGATGGTGGAGTGATAACTGTTGTTTTATGCAAACGCCACCAAGGGTAAGTGATCCTCCTAGCTATGAACAAAGTCAAGGACACATGCATGGGTCATGTTCTCGAGATTATGAATGGTCCTCTCAGTAAAACCATCCGTCTGAGGATGGAAGGTGGTGCTCAAGTGAAGCTGTGTCCCAAAAGCCTCCTGTAACCCCTTCTAAAGCTGGGAAGTGAAACAAGAATCTTGATCGGAGACGATAGTTGATGGAACCCCATGAAGCTGTACGATCTCCTGAATGTATAGGTGTCCCAAGCTCTCTACTGAGCCTTTCTCTCTGATCGGTAGGAAGTGGGATGGCTTGGTGAGTCGGTCTACGATCACCCAGATAGAGTCGTTTCCTCTAGATGTACGTGGAAGCCCCGTCATGAAATTCATGGTTATCCCATCCCACTTCCACTCTAAGACCTCTAAGGGATATACCAAGCCTACTGGTACCTGATGCTCTGCCTTCACTTGATGAAAAGTGAGACATTGCGAAACAAACTCTACTACAACCTTCTTCATACCCATCCACCAGTACTATCGTCTGAGGTCCTGATACATCTTCGCCACTCCTGGATTTACCACAAGAGGGGAAGTGTGAAACTCCCTCAACACTTCCTCATGTAGGTCAACTAGTACCATAGTACTTTTCTTGAAGAGAATGATATGCTCCCCTCCTTCATAAAATCCATCAGGCACCTGCCCTATGGATATCTGAGCACGTCGCGTCTCACAGTCAACGTCCCCACATTGTGCCTCCTTGACTCGCTGAAGAAGTAGAGGAGTGACTGTGAGAGACTAAATAAAGGATGATCCATATATATCCAAAAAGGATATATGCAACGTGACTAGCAGCTCCATCGCCTCTCCTAGAAGGTGAATGGCAAATCTCCATCTGAGAACAACAACTAAAACATTCCCCTTTCCATGAGTATAGACTATCTCAAAGTCATAGTTCTAGAGGAACTCGATCCATCACCACTATCTCAGGTTCAGGTCCTTCTGTGAGAAGATTTACCTGATACTCTTTTGGTTAGAATAGACTTTAAAGCGCTCACCCATCAAATAGTGTCACCACATCTTCAAGGTTAAGACCACTACTGCTAACTCCAAGTCATGGGTAGCGTAGTTCTGCTTGTGATATATCAACTTCCATGAACCATACATGATCATTGATCGCTTATGCATCAGGACACACCCATGTCTGGTCCCTAATGCATCGCATTAAACTACATACCCAACGACCTCCTCCGGTATCCTCAAGATGGGCGCACTGGTAAATCTATGCCTCAGTTCCTGAAAGACCTGCTGTAAACTCTCTGACCACACAAAGGGTTTCCCCTTCTTCGTCAAAGCTGAAAGAGGTGCTACAACTCTGGAAAAGTATGGCAGAAATCTCTGATAATACCCAGTGAGACCCAAGAAACTCCGCACCTCCGTCACACTCTTGGGCAGCTCCCAAGAAAGCACTGCATCGATCTTCGTTGGATCCACTGCTACCCCAGCCTCCGAGATGACATGTCCCAAGAAGTGAACCTTTCGAATCCAGAACTAGCACTTCAAGAGCTTAGCATAAATCTATTTCTCTCGGTGTGTATCCAGTACAACCCGTAAGTGGTAGGCATGATCCTCCTTAGTAGTCAAGTAAATCAGCATGTCATCGATGAAAACTATGAAAAAATTGATCGAGGTGAGGTTAGAAGATCATGTTTATGAGACTCATGAATGCTGCTGGAGCATTGGTTACACCGAAAGGCATAACCATGAGCTCGTAGTGGCCATACTGACACCTGAAGGTCGTCTTCTGCACATCCTCGTCTCGAACTCAGAGCTGGTGATAGCCTGACCAGAGGTCTATCTTAGAGGAACATCGTGCTCCCTTGATCTGATCAAAGAGGTCATCAATCCTCGAGAGTGGGTACTTGTTATTAACAGTCACCTGATTCAGGTGACGGTAGTCGACACATAGTCAAAAGCTCCCATCCGCCTTCTTGGTGAACAAAATCAGGGGAACCCAGGGTGAAACACTGGGTCTGATGAATTACTTTCCCTGTAAGTCCACCAGTTGTACCCATTGCTCACAAAGCTCAGTGGGAGACATCCGATATATTGGAGTTGATATTGGTGCTGTCCCAGGGTACAGGTCTATGTAAAAGTCTACCTATTTTCTAGGAGGTAGTCCTGGAATGTCATAAGGAAAAACGTTCGCATACTGATCCCCCACAATAGGAAAACTCAGACTTCGCACATCAACCGCTCCGAGGATGAGACTAGCCAACTGATGTGTGATCGGCTGCTCTCTCCACTGGGAAAGTCCATCTTGAACTGAAAAATATCCCTTATCATTGTTGAAGGTTAACCTGGCCCCATCCATGTAGAGACACCACACTTTGCACCTAATGCAGTCGATCTGAGCATGAACTGTAGACAACCAGTCCATACCCAAGATGATGTCGTAAGGCCTCAACGCCGCTACAAGAAGATCCCAACAGAAGATCTCACCTCCTAGAGTAAGCTCACACTACCAGCACCAGTGCATAATCATCGATTATACTCCTGTAGGAGTCTCTAGCTATAAGGATCGAGCCAACGGCTCTGTCAGAATCTCCGAGCTCCGAACAAGTGCAGCGACAATAAAATAATTACTCACACCTGTGTCTAAAAGTACCTGCATCAAGGGTGGAGTAGACACAGATAGTACCTAAAATCATATAAGGTGCATCGTGGTCGTTGTCCTCAACTGCCTGGAGCTAAGCCGGCCTCTGTCCGCCATCTCCCTGTGGTCAGGGTGGACCTCCGGGTGGTGGTGGTGGTAGAGCCTCAAAACGTCGTCCACCACCCGCTGCTCGGCCAGCTCCTCTGCCTCATCAGCTCGCTCCTGGAGGACCACCAAGGTCAAACCTCTGCCTCTTATTGGGAGGTCTCTCTACTGTCTTCTGCTTGTCCACATGGCAGGTCAGGCAGTCCAGAGCCATGTGACCCTACCTGCCGCATGCATAGCACTGCCTGCTCCTCGTATAGCTAGCTCGGTTTCGTGTGCCCCGCACAACCGAACATGTATCCTAAGGTCTCCCACCTAATGGGGTGGTCCTCTTAGACCTCTATGTCAATTTTCAACTACCGGCTGCAGAAGGATCCTCTATGTGTCTTCCTACGGTGGGTCTCAAAATTGGTGTCAGCTCAGCAGGAAAGCTATCCACAAGAAGGGCTCAATCCCGTAATCCCGCCTGCGTCGGTATACTAAAGGAGATCATCGATGCCCTGATCTCATGTCTGAGTCCCTGCTCAAAGATCCAGGCCCTGAAGAATGGGTCTCTTACCATGTCTGTGGAGCAGTGTGAGAGGTCAGTGAACCTCACTGAGTACAGAGATACTGTCATGCTGCCCTACTACAGATGAAGTAACTCCTGAATCCGCACCACACCAAGGGTGGTTGGAACAAAATCCGAGCAGAAGAGACTCTCGAATTCTGTCCAAAGTAAAGACACCTCATCATACACCTGGAGAATCATGATCCAACATCTACCTGCTACTTCCTATAGGAGGATCACGACAAGGAGAACCATAAGGTCGGGTGGTGTCCATACTACTATGAAAACTATGATGAAAGCCTCCAGCCAATCCTCAGCTGCCAGTGGGTCCGTATCTCCCTGGAACCTGGGTGGCCTCTGCCTCTGGAACTCGTGAAACGCACTCTGGTGGCGTTCACTCTTTGTGGCTGGGGCTGGTGGTATCGGTGGCCCAGCGGGTAGTGGTACCGTTGGTTCCTCCGATGTGATGGGGCCTTGCACCGAGGCCTCATTGCTTGGTGGGCTACCATCTCGTACGTAACTTGGAACCCTAGATAGCTACCTTCATGGGGCCATCCTGAAAATAAACAGGTGTGCCATGGTTAAAACAGTATACCCAGTGTGCTTACACAAAGAAATCACAAAGAAAACTTTTCAAAGGAAACACACACTCAATCAGTGTTTTCGTGGACTGAGTCGGAAATCATAGGTCAGTGTCCTTATGTATGGATACGTCGGCTGACGCAGCAACACTGGACTTCGTGGACTAAAAACCACACTCAATACTTTTAACACTATTGCTTTATAGTAAGATAGATCATAGTCTTAAGTTCTGTGGTAGAACTGACTCCTCTGATATCAATTTGTCACGACTCGTCCTCGGGGCCCGTGCCGTGACTACCTCAAGCCCTCCTTCGATAGGCCAGGGGCTGGCGACTAGCACCAAAGGCATAAGTCCTGATAAAAAGGGAAGGCATTGACTTTATAAAAGTAGAAAAACAAAACAGAGTACGCAATAGAAGTAAGAAAACATAAAACTGAATACAAAAGTAAGTGCTGAAAGGAAAGGGGCCGGAAATACAAGCCCAATAGTAAGTACAGTACAACTGAAAAGATAGTACAACTGTAGTAAAGTAAAATAGAAACAACTAAGTGGTCCTATAGAAATACCACCTGAAGGGTGGGTGCATATGGCCTCCTCAGCACCTCAGGTCCGATAGTTCGCTCCGTGTATGTCTTTCCAAGTGGTCCAACTCCGGATAACGTCCTGCTCTATAAGTCTCCACCTCGATCAGTGTTATCCTTCATCTACGTCCAACACAACATAGTGCGCGCATAGCCCGTGTTGTGGTGAGTATACGATACTCAATAAGGACCCCACGACCCCTGAAGGTCTCCCAGAATCAATGAAGGATAAACCACAACAGAAGGACACAATCACGAAGTATCAACCAACTATACTTAGGTATATGCCCATACATATACCTAAGTTATCAATCACAGTTAGACTCCAAATCTGGTGCCAAATCACAACCCAGTCTACACAGGGAAGAAGTCAATCACATCGATGATAATGATTGAAATTCAAGACTCATCTCACACAGGTATCCATCTTTTGTATAGTGATATAGATGATCAGATGTAGTCACTGATTCATCTAAGCTGTCAGAACCACTTAAGATACTAGACCAGCTAAGCTGTCGGACCCATATAAGATACTAGACCAGGTACTCTCTTGTACACACTCAGGATACTAGTATAAAAGTAAAACTATGGAACCCACTTAG
Source organism: Viscum album (assembly GCA_963277665.1). Lineage (NCBI taxonomy): Eukaryota > Viridiplantae > Streptophyta > Magnoliopsida > Santalales > Viscaceae > Viscum > Viscum album. The sequence continues at coordinate 1,901,897,185 of OY728145.1, forward strand.
GATACAAGTATAGTAGTCAAAATGATAGACCCACTTAGTATACAAGTGCACTAGTCATCATCTTTGAACCCATGGGGGATCCCAGTATAGTTGTCATCATCATCGAACCCTCGGAGGATTCTAGTACGGTAGTCGTCGCAGTCGCAGCCAGCTCTAGGGTTCTCGCACACAGAACGCTCGAATCTAGGAGGGTCTGCTCCTAGATCCAAGGGGTAGATAGATCAACTATCAAGATGTCTAGTGTTTATGTATCCCTATGTTCTGTCTCATCAAAAGGAACCCAATGTGACAAACGACATGTCAATCGGATGCCTGGTCTGAAAGATACTGGCTTTTCCGTTTCAGGGGCCCGATTGGAATTACACTCGTTCCAAACCGGCCGTTTTCCAAAGTTATCTAAATATCACTTAGAGTATCACAAATGGTCTGTCTCATCATGAGGATCCCAGTGTCACAGACGGCGCATCAATCAGACACACGATCTTAATGTTATTCACATTTAAGTGAAACGTACCCGGCTAGTCAAGTCTAGTGGGTTGGCGGGTCGGCCTGACCTGGTTCGGCGAGTCCGACCAGGAAGGGGGGGGGGGAGGTTAGCCCAGACCAGTGGGGCTCGGCCCGGCCGACCGAGCAGTGCGGCGGGGTGCGGCCCCCCGGTTTCCCTAATCGGCTGCACCGAACGGCGCTGCCCCTCCTGTCCGTCCGGCCGGTCTTCCCGGTGCGAGTGGCCCGCATGGGCGGGCCGCGGTTCTCCCACACAGCACCTGCGGGTGCTGCGGCCTCCTTCAACCTGGATAGCAGGCGGCTGGCTGGTTCACCACTGATGTGGCCCATGGAGCGCGGGCCACGGTTCTCCGCAGCGCGGGGCCTTAGAGGCACCGAGGTTCTCACGCCCGGCCGGCTACAGCCGGCCTGTTCGTTTCATCTACCGAGCGGCCCGCGGATGCGGGCCGCGGTTTCCTTCACGCGGATGGTGCACAGTCGCTCCCTCCAGTCTCCGCCGCCTCCGTTCCCTGCTGCCTTCGGTCGCCACCTCCTCCCGTTGCCGCCACCAAAATATTCCAGAACCATTGGAGGGTCGTCGTGCTAGGTTTGTTCGTCCCGCGCCCTCCGTGTTAGGCGATATCAATTGGCCAAAGACAATACAAGAATTTACCAAGTAAATAATATAATTTCATTCACTTAAAAATAATATCAAACCCCCTACCTCGTAATTGAGGTTCGTTCATCGACGAGCTACATAAAACAAGCGTCGCGTTAGTCAGGCGTCGTGGAAGACAACGTCGCAGAGAACGGTGTCGTCCCGTCAACATTGGAAGTCATTGTCATAGACAACATTCCTCACAAGTGGTGTCTTCTCCCTTGAAAAAGATGAAGAATAAAGGATGGAGGCATTCATCACGATCTTGTTCCGATTGAAAAGAAAAGTGGAGAGAAAATGCTTCCCGTTCTTCAAGTCGTGGAGCGTTCTTCACGGAGAGGAACACTTCTTTCTAGTTCTCCAGAGGTTTCCCAAAGTTCTCCCAACACAATGAGTGCCCAAAAAAATTAATAGCTAAGACTATTATTTTATTCACACATGAATTTAAAAATTCAAACACTTTATTTAATTAATTGTAGAGTTCAATTCATTAATGAAAAAGTGTTGGAAAAAATTTTTGGGAGCGGGAAGGAGATGGAGAGTCATAATTAAAGAGGGGAGTTGTCAAAATAAATAAAGGGGAGTTAATGGGGAGTTGAAGGGTTAGGGATCGTATGGGACCACCTCACAAATATCCTCTCATGAGATGTTATGTGGACGTGGGCCCCACCCTTAACTCCCCCTTTAATGAATTAAGAAACTCTTAAACAATAAAATTGTGTACAATAATTTTATTTAAATTAATATAAATCCCCAAAAATCAACATCTCCTCATGAGAAAATGCAACTGTAGTAAAGGTCCTCATAAGAGAATACTAGTGATGCGAGTTCATCAGTGCCCTTAGATTTCATTTCCGTGCACCGGTTCAAAAGATAGAAAACCCCACATGTGTGTTTACTGAACGTACCCAAAAAAAAGTTCAGAAATTGATTCCGGGAACACCGGGCCTCAGAATCTGGCACCATCATAAACTGCGGACTCATAAAACTCTAAAAAATTTAAGAAATAAAATTTCCTTGAAATTTATGGGTCTTTATAGTATTTTTCAAAAAAGTTAGTTTTACCACCCTGTGATAAGGATCTCATTTTAAATATATTTTAAAATTTTTATAAATTATATTTTAAAATATAAACTTCTTATTTTAAATCTGAATATAAAAGGTTACTTTGGTTGATTTTTTTATTTTTCTAATAAGTTTATTGTTTTGATGAATATTGGGAAATATTGAAATTATATTAGGAACAACTTTTTGGTAAAATAATCTATAGTGTAAAATTATATTTTTTTTAGTTTTAAAGCATAGTTGTAAATTTCTTACTATTTAGTACAGCTTAGGTTATTATAATAAATTTTAAATAGAAATTTTATATAAAAGCTTTGTGAACATATTAATTTTTTTAAATTATTAAATCTTTTTCTCACCCCATCAACAGGATTATTTTTAAATTATTTGTTACCATTTTTTTGAAATTTTAAAAATGGATTCCGTATTTAGAAACATCATGTTCAAATTTAGTTAATATGTATCTTTTATTTTTGGATAATATGCATAATAACTTGGTTAATGTTTTTTAGCATGGTTAAGGGTAAATATGGTAATTAAGGATAAATACAATACTAAGAATATTTGAAAATTATCCTAACACCTTTACTAATTTTATTATATGAGTTATTTTCATCCAAATAAACCATGGGTCGATTTTATAAGGTCTTGGACCAACTTGTATTACTTTTATCCATTTTTATTATTTAATTCAAAGAAATGTAATTATTTACATACTTTTGATTTTAACAAATGAAATAATTTTAATATGGAATCAAATAATGGATATGTTAGACTATAAATAGTGTTTTTAAATTTAAATTTTTTTATTTATCATGATAATTTATTTATAATTTTTTAGAATGAAATAATTAAATTAAGGGCTTTGACAATAATGATGCAATGATTTTTTAATTAAAAAAAATCAAGTAAATGATATTAATAATATTTAAATAAAAAACAATTTAATAGAAATATTGTCATCCAAAATTTTATGGATGAATTTGAAATTTTATTGAGTATTTAAAATGATTTTTTTAATTTATTATATTGTTAATATATTTTTCAAAAATTCATGTAACAAATTGTGTCAAAATTAACATTAATGATATTTTAAAATGAATTATATTTTATTAAATGATTTTAAATTCCTAAAAATATAATATTTTACTAATTTATTTTTATGTAGATTAAAATATCATAAATGAAACATTTAGGAGTTTTTTAATTTCCTAATTAGTATATTAACCATTTATTTTCAAAATACTTGATATAAAGATAAAAGTATAAATGGTAAAATAATGGCTAAAAGAAACATATTAGGATTTTAAAAATAAAAAAATTTAGAATTTCCATTGCATGAATTTATTTTAAACCTTAATTATCAAAGTTTCTGTATAATTAATTTGGATCTGTTTGGAAAATAAAAATAAATTATGTTAATTTTGTATTTTGATGATTCCCAAGATGGCTCGTCCCCACTCTTATAGAAGAGAACTTATTCTTATCTTTTATTCACATTTATAAACCTATTTTTTCAGAAATGTTCTTTCCAAATCATATCATATAATCCCTCTATAATGTTTAGAGATTTTATTTATGAATAACACTATCCCTAGAGGTGTTAAGGTGTTAATCAATGAAGATTGTTCGAAGAAAATGTGTTGTTTATATTTAAGTGTTTTTGTTTTGTTTATTTTTAGAATAACATAAAATCATTTTCAATCATGATGAAATAATAACTTCAGAATCATAAATATACATATATGTTATTATGTTAATATCATCACCTAAATCCATATCCACTTCCATCATATCGGAAAAGAATTATCATTCTTGTGTACGATGACATACCACCTTGAGAACTAATATAATTCATTATACATCCATGTATCTCTTGAATAATTACAATTTTGGAATTAACATTATTATATTATATTCAAGACACATTTATCATTGTCAAGGAATAACATTAAATTTAAATTCATACATTTCAATGCACATCAAAATGATAATGTCATTCGTGCATACGTGTGAACTATCACCACCACGTAGTTATGCGATTCATATTATATCATCAAATCATAAGGATAAAACAAATATGTATGATTAATATTATACTAATTATATTATAACCATTTTGGAATGTTAACATAATACTTTCCTTTTTTGAAAATGACCATTGACTAAGGGAAATCTTACCCAAGTGTACATACATCCTTCTGTCTCAATGATTATAATGTAGTTAAATTTTCATATCCATACTTAATAGATTGAGATAAATGTACATTTTTTTATAAAAATGATAATAATATAATAAATATTTATCAGGATATTTCATATATATGAGCACTTTGACTATAGAAATCAAAATAAATTTATTTTGTACTAAATTATAAAATACCGACAAAATGTCCAACATGAACTTAAATAAATAAGTAATTTTTATAACATGAAAATAAGTGATATGAATGGAATAATAAAATATAATAGGGTTATCATGAATGTACATAATTAACCTAAGTATATTATTTTGTAATATAAAGATTTTATATGACGAGTTAGACTCAAGGTATACAATTTTTGTCTCACTTTTTTTTATGTGGGACACATGACTTATACATTACTTGTTTATTTTTGTGTGATGTATGTACTGCACAAGAATGTTATTATGATCCTTATTATTATTATTATGGTATTTACATATCTAAAATTTTTTCTTCCTTTATTGTGGAATATGATTCAATTTATTATAAAATGGTAATGGTTTATACCCAATCTCAAATATATTTAGGATTATATAATTTTAAGTTTCAGTAGGGGATTTTTTTTCCCTGTCCATATTTTTTAAAAATGTTTTCAAATAATATTTTTAATATTATCATATTAATGATTAAAGTCATTTTTACCCATTTTTATCTATTTAAAAAATTATTTTAATATAATATGTTTATTTTTATGAACATGGCACATTGTGATCATTCTGAAAAAAATATACTAAAAGATTATTTTTAATATATACAACTTGAGATGATTTTTCCAATTTAATAATTATTTAATATTTCATTCTTCCTTTAAAATTTCACAATTTTATTTTCAAATAAATTTTTATCTTTTATGAGGTCGTAACTTTGCGAAAATGAAATGTTATTTTGAAGTTGAAAATTTGTTTTTAATTTATTCCTAATTTATGTATTATTATTAGGTTTTGGATTTTAGAAGTGTTTATGTGTATGGTTTTTTCCATGATAAACCATGGGTGGGTGATCCCATTATATCTCTATAATGAATTGGATAATGAGACAATGTTAACTAGTATTGTTTCTCTTTCAAGATTAAGGGACAATACTACTATGGATATTCTAAATATAACCATAAAAGTTACTCCTTATGTAACCGTGATAGCTACAATAAATGTAAGTGCCAACTAGAATTGATGAAACAAGACACATTTATGATTTATTTTTTCTATGAAGATTTACTAGAAAATCATGATTTCATGAGGTCACCTAAAGAGTTTCTATTTTATTTGTGAAAATTATAACTTTGTGAAAATGGGTTCATAGTTTCATATGTGTTTATGGACTAACATTTATTTTCTTTATTTTTTTTATCATAATATAATTTTTTTCTCATCCCATTATTATATATTTTTTTCATATTGTTTATAGGTAAATAGGTATAAGAAGGAGATTAAGGAGAAAACAGTGACGATTTTTCATGATGAGAAATTGGGTTTAATTTTAACGACCATTAGTGAAAAAATAGACGCATGGTATAAGTGTGGACATGTAATTTTTGGGTTTAATTTGTATGATTTTTCCTAAATCTATAAAACTCTAAAATTTAATGATCCTCATAATTTTAATAATATGAATTATAATTCAAAATAATTTTAATTTGTAATGTTTAATTTTGGGTCCTTATATTATTTCAGTCGAAGTAGACCATAAAATATTCAAATTAGTTAAGAAGATGAATTTAAATTTGGTAGGGGCCTAAGAAAAAAGATATCTAATAATTTAATATCATGAGTAAATTAGAAAGGTAAAATATTATAACTATAAGATTTATAATTAAAAATAAATAATGGAACATGAAAAACCTATTTAGAAAATGCATTAAACAAAGTAAAAATGTTAAACTGTATAATTTTATTCTAAAATTAACTATAGATAAAAAAGTTCTATATGGGAAGGAACTTTTTAAATTAGTTTTTTTATTTTTTAGAATAAATGTATCTAGAGAAAAAGAGAATTTATTCACAATTAATTTCTTGAGAGTGAAGGCATACTATTGTAATTTTCAAGAGGATCCTTAAGAAGAGACTAAAATCCTCCGACCATAATACAAATGATCCATCTCGTTTAAATATTGAATTATTTTTTTTTGACTTTTTTCATAAATTTATATATCTTGATAATTTTTAATACTATTTAATAATTCATTATAGACATAACATTCTTCTTATAGAGGGTGAATATATTTTTATTTTTTTGGATATATTTTTTATTTCAATTTTTTTAATTTTAGTCTGTTTTTGAATCCAATTAATCTCAATTGAATAACCATGTTATTTTGGGACCTATTACATTTTTGCATAATAGTTTTAATCATATAAACATAACATAAATAAATAATGAAATAAAACTAATTTTTCAATATAATGTTTAATATATTAATGAAATTCCCATTACTTTTCATATCACATACTATGAAATATTGTCCAACACATATATTAAATTCCTGAAAGAATCATATACCATTTTAAATATTTATTTATATAACCACATTTATATGGAGATCCATGGAATTATTGAATTAATAGAATTTTTGGTGAACTATAACTCAAATATATTTTTATTAGAAACTTTTTTTAAAAAATAGTTGAGGCAATATTTTTTAATGCAGTTTTTTCCAACGAAATATTATTTTCAACCAACCATACATTTTACAATTTCATTTATCTCATAACATCCTTGAAATGTTTTTACAAATCCAAATTGAAATAATAAAAATTATAACTACATTACTCTAATTGTAAAACATATGATCATATTTTTAATCTTCTATTTTGGTTGGTGGAGTTTTTTATAAGTAGTCAATAATAATTAATAAAATATTAGAAAATATAGGTTGTAAATATCATTCAAATTGGATGATATATCACACTAATATTTGAAATTATATAATTTCTGTCTATATAAAATAAATTATGCAAAACAAATTATGAATAAATATCAAATTAAAAAACGATGAGTGAATAAGAGAGAAGGAAAACATAAAAAATATAAAATTAATGAAGATTAGATCTCTTGTAAACATCATAAATCTAGGATGGGATAATATTTTTATAGGTAGAGTTTGGGAATACTTATATTTTGTGTAAATAGATGGCTAAAAATATCCCTTTCTATAGATAAAATATCTTCATTACACCTCTTATATTTCAAAACCATACCCTATGAATATTTAACCACAAAGCCTCATTGGAATCCTTCTTGATTAATTAAAGGGATTTAATTTTTTAATAGTGGATTTAGAGTATCAAAAATTGAATAATGACCCTTTCATATAATTGGATTGAGTAATGTACTTATTGGAATCTATGATTTGAATTATTAGTGAAAAATTGGATTTGAAAGGATGGTATAAATAAGAATAAAGACTTTTAAAAAAGAAAATGGATTGAATTTATTAGATAAATAAATAAAAATAAAATCATGAAGGATTAATAATAATAAATGGTAAAAATGGATTGGGAATGGTCCATATACCATGGATTTTGATTTGAATTTTAGTTGAATAATCTTTTAATGTTCAATTATCTTGGAGTACAAGGAGATATTTTTGGGATAATTGATTGTGTGAATTTATTTATTATACTTTATTGATATTCAATTTATTTTTCTTCCTCATGTAAAGACCCTAACCATATTATCCCAAATTAAGTTGTTACTTTATTAAATTTCTAAATGAAAAAATTTACCTGATTCAAAGGATTTAATAGTTTAGTATTCTTGGAAAACTATATACATACTTTAATCTTCTATTACATTTGAAAAGTTCACATAATACATAGTAATTTCAATGAGAATTCCATTATTCCATTTAGTGAATCCCAACATATTAGTCAAAATAAATATATTGGAATCATGGGGAATAGAAACATTAGTAATTTGTGAGCTTAGATGCTCAATAAGTGACTGAGTACAATGGAAGATATCATGAATTTATACGAGATAATAAATATGGAATGTTCTACAAATTATAACATATGTCATTAAATCAATAACATGAGAATATATAATAATGTGTAAGCAATGGGTGGTTATCAAATAATTCCCTATAAATAGTTACATGATATTTGAAATTATCTATGTAATAAAAACTAATAAAATGATCCAATGTAAATCAATAACTAATCTTATGTTTAGGGAATGAATAATTCCAAAAATTATAAACTTACCGTCAAGGCCAATTGCTACGGAATACTATATAAATTGATAAGGCCTCATCTAAATAGGAATGATATTTTATCTATTGAAACCTATAGATGCATCAAGAGATATTAGTGGATGTTGGCCATCAATTACTAAGTCCAATTAATTCATCTTATGAATGGGTTTGAATAAAAATAAAATACATATTTAACTTAAACATCAGTATTAAAGAAATAGAATACAAAATGCTAATATTTCCAACAATCAAAATTATAATAAACCATCAATAGAAAGAATAATTATGGTATCATTAAAAATTATCGATAGTGGATAATAAGTAAAATAAAAGGTTTTTGTTATTGATGAATTGAAATACTGTTAAAATATCATGAAGAAAATTCTTGAGGAAAATACCATTTTTACTTGGAATCTATATTTTGAAAAAAATCCACACGTTAGAGAAAATATTTTATTCAAAAAGATAAATAGTAACTTGTAAGGTAATCATCAAATAATTGAGTGTTCATAACATTGTGGTAATTTAGTTTATACAGAGTATGTTAAGATAATGATTTCGATCACATTTTTTGGCAGAAACTCAAAGTGTACCTTATTTGGAAAATTATAAGAAGATTACTTTTAGACCAATTTTTTAAAATTGAAAGTCTGTAAAAATTTCTTCAAAAATCGTTATTAAGTATTTAATTTTTTTATTTAAAACATTTTAAGGAATATATGGACATGGAAGAAAAATGTTTAGGACTGAGTAAAAAGAAAAATTAAGTTTACCATAAAACATTGTTCCGCTATCTTGAGTAATATAAATAGGAAAATGAATGTAAAACATATAATTTTTCTGAAAATCCATAGGATAATAAAATAAACTTTTTATAATGTGGAAATATAAAATAATTGTACCTGTGGATACTTAAACATACATAAACTAGAATAATGATGAGATTAAGAAATAAACTATTACCCCTTTGTGAACTTTTGAGTAATAAACCCTTGGAAAGGAATAAAATAAAATGAAATATTAAATACCATGAATAAAAATATATATATTTATATAACATATCAAAGGGGCATTATATATACCTAATAAAAATAAACATGTGGATAATACCAATTATGTCCTAATGGAGTGTACATTGAGACAAAATATCTGACAGTGATTAAACCACTGATTTGATAATTACTAAATGAGTTTATTAACTTTATCAAATTTAATTGAACATAAGAATATTAATATAAAACATAAGATAATGAGATTTCATTTCATACATTATCATAGAATAATGATGAAAATAAATAATTAATATAACCATGGAAAATAAATTGAGATATGAAACCCCTTCCAACTTAGTTACATTTATATAAAAACTACATGAATGAAATAATTTTTATTGAAACACATGATACCATTATCTATTAAGGATTCTGGATATTATATGTATATAATAAATTTAGATGTCATATAAATGAAATTGGTCCACAACATTAAAATATGCTCAATAAAGGGAAATTGGGACGAAATACCTTTCCTCAAGTTCTTTATCTATCACATGTGTTTGACACTATTATATAATAAATAAATAATAATTATAAATAAATTAAAAAAATAATATATATAATAAAATGTATTATTTTCATATAATCCTATAATACTTCTTTATGAACAATTGTTCGTTAAAATCTTTATAAGGAGAAAAAACTACTTTATTTTTTATATATGTTTTAGTTCATCAGTTTTGGTCCTTATACATTGATCTCTAATAAATTACCTATAGAATATGAATCATGATATTAATATCAAATATAATCATTATATAAATTTTTATAGTCATCTATAAAATTTATAGATTGAAAAAAATTAAAATATTCATGGAGACGTTTGACTGAACGTACACATTAACGATGTTGTCATTTTTCAATGAATGAATGAAAATATAAGAGAATACATGTTTAAATTTAAAGAGTTAATATTAATATATATATATATATTCATAAAATAAATAAATATTATCATCCATATTAAAATTAATTGAAAAAAATCACATCATCTTGTAGAGGCGACAATCCATATATATGCATGAAAAACATTATCGTTTTACAAAAGAATTGAGGGTAACAAAGTTCAGGTGATATTATAATTAAATAAGTATAATTATGTCATATTGAAATTATAAATACAATAAATCCACCATTATACACATTCATGAGTGGTAGTGATATAAAAATAATTACCTCAGTTCGTAGGGCAGTGATCCGCCATATACATGATCCACAGGTTCATTTCACATTTGATGAAAGAGGAGAAGGATATATGTAATTAAGTTAAAATAACAATACATTAATATATGAGATATAATTATTTTATTATATAATAATTTATTAATAATAATTTTTGGTGGTATAAGAATAAATTAAATGAAAACACACGGTTATGAACTTTTATCGAAGAACCTCATTAGGTCAATACCAAAATCCATCACTGATTAGTTTTCAGATTCAATTTGGGAATATATGTAATGGAGAGATATTGAAAGATTAATTTTTTTTACGTATTTTCCAATCAAAATGGACCTTTTATTGTTTAGTGTAGAGTTTAGAAGGTTTCCTTTTATAAGTGGGGGAGGGGACCCAAATAGATATTTCATAAAAAGAATACAAAATGAAAATGTTATTACAAATAAAAAATCATCCAAAAGTATATATATTCAATTATTGGATTACTTAAGGTCATTATATGACCATAATATAGGTTCTACACATGTTTAATTAGTCAATATATATATATATATCATTTGATTTAACATACCAGAAAACTCATTTTAATAATAAACATGGTAACCTATTTTAATTGTTTTAACTATTCATTATGAAACAAATTATGTTAAAATTATTAAATAATGTTAAATATTTTAATAAAAAATATAAAATCAATTTTATTAAATTAAGTTTACAAATATTTAGAATTAAATTTAAAATTAAACCTACAAATTTGATGAAAAGCTAGTTTCTAAAGAAATATTTTCTTAAATATTAATTATCTTTATTTCAATATTAAACATAATATTGATTCTAATGACCTAAATTAGATTAATATTAATACAAATGAACTAATTTTTCTTTTAGAACAATTTTAATAAAAAATTATCCAAGTAAATTATTTAAATGAAAATTTAATTTTTAATTAAAATCAACATTTTTTAATATTCATTAAAAAATTATCTTTTTCAGAAAATTATAAACAATACAATATAATATATGTTTTAAATGATGATGTAAAAATTGAAGATAATTTTTTAAATAATTTTTTTAAAAGTATAAACAATTATTTTTTAAAATGAGTAGAAAATGTGAATAAACCTCTTTTTATGAATATATTGTTTTATACATAAAACTATATTTATTATTTTCCCATGACTAGAAAAAGCATTTGATTAATGTTTAAATTTTTCATTTAATACATAAATAAATTTAATTAAAAAAATTCAACAATATTGATTAATTTAATTATATAATATAAAAACAAATTTCACGTATTAAAATCAATTTTTAGGAAAACATGTATATTACATTCAAATGTTTTTACTTTTATTTCTAATGAGTTTATTTTATACAAGTTTAAGCAATATAATTTTCCTAATTTAGTTAATCTTATTCATACCCAACTATTTAATTTCTAGTATACAATAGTCATATTTAAATAATATATTTGTCATTTCATTTGAAATTATTGTTGTGTATCACCTACATTATCAAACATAACATTTTTATTATAAAATATTATGGAGTTAAATTATCCACCTTAAATTAATTTCATCCAAAATGTATGAAATTTTGCTATGAAATTTAGCATTTTACATTTTAAAATTCTTTTATAGATTACCAACATCATAAAAGGGATAACAAAACGTCATCTCAAAAGGATGGAAAATGATATATGATGGTCTTCCAGAATAACAAAAAACATTGTTTACAAATTAGAGAACATTAATGGGAAGTGAATGTTTGTACATGAAAGATAAAATAGATTCCCAAGGACTAATAGTGAATAATAGAGAACATAACTCGGGTAAAATAGTTTACTACAGAAAAATATATTTTATTTTGTTGAAAAGACCATTTATTTTTCATAAATAAAGGTAAATATATATGAATTTAATTTCAAGATTAGTTTCCTAATGTTAATGGATTTTTATTCTACTATGAGAGTGAAAAACGTAAAACATGCACACATAATATCAACTTTATTGTATAAAAAATATATCATACCTTGGTTAATCTTAGATAAATTTTCTCTTCATTTATAACATAAATAAATTAACACTTAATATGAACTTTTTAGGAATTAAGAACTAAAAATAACTTTAATGACCCATAAATCCATAAAAGAGTGACTAGTTTTTCCAGCCCATGAATGTAAAAATAATTAATTCCTAATTTACAACATTAAAGAACACATAATACAATGAAGATGATCACCAATCATATTATCTTTTGGTGATTAGGTACATAGAATAATAACATAAACATGGAATAAAAAATTATAAGAAAACTCTACAATTTAAATATTTTACTCCATGGATTTTCTAAAACTATACAGGATAACACGGGGGCATACATAGTGTTGGAGTGATATATAAATCCATGTAAGGGATTTAAAAAAGAATACCATAAGTTAATGTACAACATGTGGGAAAAGTTTCATATCAATGTAACAATATAGATTTTATAACCATAATTATCAATAGTTAAACATCATATAAGATGACAACATAAAGAAAAAATATGTATGTCACAAACAAATTAATCATGACATCATAAACAGAGGTTAAGGATTAATTACAAGGAATCATAATTTTTTTTAAAAGTCCCATAATGGATTAGGTTTACTCCTGATTCCCAATATAATGTCCTATGGGACTAAAAAAATACCTAATTCAATGGAGCATTATTTTGCTTCACCAATCATATTATGCACACACTCATGTGTTCCAAAACAATCATTCAACATAAAGAAATATTTAATCCCATTTAATCTAAAGAAAAAGGAGTGCAGTAAAAAAAATTAATTACCCTAAAAATAATGTATATTTTCAACTAGGTAATTACCCTTGAGTGGAAATTTGTGTGGGAATTCACTAAAAAAATGTTTGGCACATAAAAATGTAGGTTAATATCAGCTATCTTTCAAGGATACAAAAAGATTCAAGGGAAGGATTAATGAGTGAGAAGGAGGTATCCAAACACTAGGAAATCATAAGTAAGTATAAGGGATTTGTGAGAACATATCCCAACATGACAAAATATAATAAGATGGAATAATATAAATTATGTGCTTGAATAAATAGTAGAAATAGATTCTCACTTACCTTGAGTGGGTGATTCTAAAAGCACGAGAGTCCAGACATAAGAGATTGGGGGAACCATGGTATGGATTTTAGAGAGGTACGGTAAGATTAATTTCATGCTCTATGATTTTTTAGTGAAGATAAATGTGTGGTAGGGAAGGTTTATATTGAACGATAGAGGGTAGTTTATTACTAATTTCCAAGCATAGGTTTTCTAATATAAGTGATAAAATTGTCCAATCCGAAATTCATCCCATGGTTTTTGTCATTGGTTTCTAAAATTGTATAGTTGGTTTAAATATTATATATTTTTAATAAACTATATCATTGAAATAATAACCTCGATGATGTGTAAGCGAGTTATTTTTTTAAATAATTTATCTTAAAATAATAAAATATAATATTGGTTATGGTGGCTTCATTATGGGTTAATAAAAAAAATAGTATAAACCAAAAAAACAAAATATTTTATTGGAGGAGTATAAATTTTTTCATGGATACCCTTCATAGTATTTATTATATTACTTTTTGTGTTTTATTATTTGATAATATATATCGCATAATAACTCAAATTTTAAATTGTACTGAATTTATTTTGTTTTATTAATTTATAAAAAATTAACTATTTAATAATTTTGATGTGCCTAATTCAAAAATAATATTTCTTTTATCAAAATAATTATCTAAATATGGAAATTTATAATTTTAAACCAAAGATCTCCATTTAATTAAAAATATTTTTTTTTGACAATAACAGTTGATAGACCTTTATAAAAATAACATTATTTATCATAAAATTATATAATCATTAATATTTAATAAATATTATTTAATAATTATATTTTACTAAAATGTGAATTATTTAAAAATTATTAATTTCATTAAAAGGGTGAATTGATCTAAACTATATATATCTCAAAAATATCTTTTACATTTTGTTGTATCAAAATATAAATTTTTATCAAACAAATTATTTAATAATATAAAAAGTAATATTAAAAGGAATGAATAAAATCATTTTATTATAAGATGGATATATAATAATTTATACTATTAGTGTCTAGATACAAATCATTTAATTCACTAGTTAATTCCCTTTTAGTAAAGTGTGTAGTGGTGATATTTTCATTGAGTTGTTTGACAAACATGTGTTGTTCCCTGATTTTGATGATCTGGAAATTATTTCATAAATGATTTCATTAATGATTTAGTTAATTAATCTAAGCTTGGTCTTGGAAATGGGGAAATCTCAATGATGATATCTCCCTCATAACATTTGATATATAGGATCTATATGGTATGATTCTATAGGTTGAGGACATCACTTCTTATATCTATTAGTGTTGGAATTAATGAAAAGCATATATATATATAGTAGTCATATGATACCTGTGAAATGAAAATATTTTAAAATTTATGATATTTGAGATTATTTTAATTTTTAAAATGTTATAATAGTACAATGTAGTGCATGTGTCTTCAATAACTTCATTAGTGAATTAAAAATTCATTCAAAGAAGTGAATTTAATTTTAAATAGTTTGGGTTGTTACAAAAGTTTTTTTATTTATTTTTAAATGTTTACTAAAACCAAAATGGTAATCCCCCGTTATCCAACATTGTAAATTAATCTCTAAAACTACAAAAGTAACCCCAAATGTTCAACTTAATACCTTAAATTAGTATTCATCCTTTAAACACTAATAAAATACATCTGACTAAATTCAAAATAAAGTAAATTAGAAATGAGGTCACTAAATTTGTAATCTTATCCTAAAATTAACCCCATGAATATTTTAAATAAACTCTTAATATCACATAACAAATATGTTAATACTTGTATGACCCTAAAACATCAATTTAAATATAACTTCTTCATAAATCATCTATATCCTTATTCCTTAAATGAAATCACATGCTATCAAATATATTCCAGGAATTCAAAAATGCAGTAGACTCTATCCTAAATTACCATATAATCAAATACATAATTATTTTCAATGTCACCTGTACAATATGAATTAATTCATTAATTCTGATCATCTCCTTATCCCTAAAAAATGTATTTACTTTAAAATTAGACACATATTAATGGTTGTCATATCCCTAATCACATGTTTCAATTAAAAAACCCCTTACCTATAAATCAATATTATACACCATCCATTCCATTTAACATATTTCATTAAATTGTTAAATAAAAACTATTGAGGTTGATTCCTTAGATTATTCATGATTCATATGACCAAAATATCACTGATATAAGACTTATAAAATAGAATTACCAAATTTCAATAGATAAAAACTTCAATACTTCAACATTATTGATGTTCATGGAATATGTCATCCTTGGTCTAGGAGTATACATTTGGATTAGGGAATTTATTTGGATAATGGTCATGTTCCCCACAAATAAGATATTAATCTACTCAAAAATTAAATTCTCTATGTCCTTCATTTCGACAGAGAAATTATCCCTCCTTCTTTTGTGATATTCCCAGGGGAGTCTCTTTCCATATTTCTTATATAAATGAAATTGAGTATTCCTTCCATCACGGTTTCGACTATTTTATCTCTCATAAAAATATACCCATATTTTATTTGGTGAGTCTAATTATTATATATGTTTAATGTTTTTAATAACTTATCATGAAAAATGGTTAGGAATAATCTCAATATCATTCTCTCCATTCATTTTCCAATGTGGTTTCTCATAATACCCACATTGTCCATAATGATCAATGTTAGCAGATTTCTCCTGGTTCAATCCATTGACTAAAACCATAATGCATACAATGAGTATCAATTATCTAATTGGGAAACTATATAATAATTCATAGGATATATAAATCATGACATATTCTTTTCAATATATGAAACCCAAGGTTTAACATAGGACATTAATGGCCATCCTTATATAAATTCTATTATCATGGGTCATAATGAAAGTGAAAAATAACCTAATAATAACCCCTAATAGTGTAAAAATAGGTGTGTATTAATGGAACACTCGTTGTACACCCAATTGATAGCCAATATATACTCATCCAACTCTTTTCAAGGTTATTACCCCTATATTCATTATGTCTAAAACCTTTTATAATTGTAGAATACATATAAAGATATATTGCTTGGAAAACTCGATAATATATTCCTTAACAAAAAATTAGTTTTTATTCTAATACCTAGATGTATCCTCACTTTTATATATAGGGATATATTATCTAATCTATGTTTTTATAAATCTAATTCTTAAGGTTTCTACTCAACCAGTCTGTAATACAAAATATAAATAACTTGACTATGGTAACCTTGATTCAGTGGTTATTTTATTACATTGGTACATGATTAAAGTGATATATTACCAACGTATTGAAAATTTAGTAGATTTGGAAAACTATATATATACACGAATCTCACATTACAATGGAAATTTAATATTCTAAAGAGTAATTTATTTCAAAAAAATATCATTCCCTTTAGAACATCCCTATATATTAATCACAATACACTTCTAAGAATTATATAGAAAGGAAACATTAGAATGGAGTGAGCTCATATTCATAGTATGGGTATGTGTATAGTATAATATATCATAGGTATAATAATATTATAAAATATGGAATAATAAATTATTAGGAACACATAAATTTTAATCAATAAATTAAGCATGAGAAATAATATGGTAGGAATAAATTATGAACAAATAATTCAATATAAATAATTTCATGATCATGAAACCTATCCATGGATATAATATCTAATAAAAAAGTCACTTTTACATCAATATCTAATCTCATAATTATATAATACAAAATTAGGGTTGTCATAAACTTAATATCAAGGCCTTGTTCTAGCATAACATACATAAATGGGAAAGGCCCCACGCAACTTTAGAAGAAATTTTGTCTTATGGGTCCTATATAGACATCAAAAAACTATAACAAGACCCACATTTAACTTAATATTTAAAATTAATTTAACATAAGGAAGGGTTGAATAAAAATTCAATACATAATCTGCATTAGCATTCATATTGATAAACAATAGTAAAAATGTTATTATTTCCCCAATCAAATTAACCTCATACCATTTATATAATGAACAATGATTGTATAATTAAAACATATCCGTAGTGTATTATAATTAAAATAAGTGGTTTTTGTCATTGATTAATGTAAATACAATAAAAAATCTATTAAAATAATTCTTGAGGAAAATACCATGTCTATATTGAAAATAGATTCTAAAAATATAAAATATCTAGAATATTAAGAAAAATATTTTTTTTTAAAATAACTGAATAAGTTTTTAATGTAAGATTAAAATCATTTAGTTGTTATGATAGTGTAAAAATTCTATTTATGTAATGTTTTTTAAAACAAACATTCCTTTATCATTTTTAATAGAATTGGAAAATGTACATTTTTTTGGAAATGAAATGAAGATTACTTTTTATCCATCTTGTAAAATCTACAAAATGGGTATAAATTTCTTTAATAAATAATCTTATTGTAATAAAAATATTATTTTAAACATTTTATGGGAAGTATTGATATGGAATGAAAATATTCCCAACCGAGTAGAGGAATAAAGTTTTTTTTTCTAAGAACATGTGTATTGACTCATGATTATTTTAAAGAGTAAAATAAATGGAAAACGTATAATTATAATGAATTAAATTATGAGAATAAAATATATTATCTGAAGATGAAAATATCAAATAATTATCCCTATAGTGCCTTTATAATGAACCATAATTAATAATGACGAGATTGTGAAATAAAACCTTACCACATTGAAAAAATTTGAATGATAACTCCAATGAAAAAAATAAATTCAAATGAAACATTAAAAAACGTGAATATAAATATATTCATGACATAAATTATATGAGTGACACTACAAACTCTATATAAAAATAAATAAGAGTATGCGGCTAATTATGCCCCATTAGAGTGGAAATTGTGAATAAGTCTCTAATAAATATCATACCGTTGATTTGGGAATTATTCAATGATTTGATTATGTGTATTTGATATAAGTCATCATAAATAATTTTAAATAAAAAAAATTTAATAAAAATTCATCACACACATAATCCCAAAATTTGAAATATAATGAAAAACTAAAACAACATAATGAAAAAAGTTGAGTTATAAAACCACTTACCACTTGGTCACTTTCAATTAAAAACCCCTTCGATGAAATAATTTGGATTGAAACAAAAAATAAAATGATCTATGAAGGATTCATGACATAATATTTCAATATTCAGTATATGGATCATATTAAAGAAATTTTTACAACATTAAAATATTCTTCAACTAAGGGAAATTGAGAGAGAACCCCTTACATCAAGATCGATATACATGGTATGTAATTGAACATCAGTTATAATACATATTTAATTATAATACATATATTATAAAACCATAATTATATATATAATACCATATATTGTTTAATTATATACTTTTATCACCCACATATTAATAATTCCTTTTTAAAATCAATGTTATGTGTAGTAATTGCTTCATTTTTTCATATTTTTTTCCCGGTAGTATGATTCCTTACCTATTGACCCAGATTACAGCTCATAAAGAATTTTAATCTTGATAAAAATACCTTATATACTAATTACATGTATATTAAGAGTCATCTATAAAAGATAGATATATTGAAAGGAATTATACCATTCAGGGAGACCGTATGCCATATGTAATCATAAACATTATTTTTATTTTTGATGTATGGAATAGAAGAATGGTATAAAATAGTTATCCTTTAAAAATAATTATTATTTTAAATAAAAAATATATATATAACTCTAATACATACTTATTCTCAACCATATAAAAATAAATAAAAAATAAATCACATCGATTCACGGAGGCATTAGTCCACACCCTTGCACGAGTGATATTATCATTTTCTAACTAACTGTATTGTAAGATGGTATATGTGATATTATAATTATAAAAGATAAATTATGTCAGAAATATCATATATATACATTAAATATATCATTAAATCTATCCATTTTAGGCAGTGATGGAAAAATAATTACATCGCTCGCGAGGTAGTTGTCCGCCGTACACATGATCCATGGTTTTAATTTTCATTTTATGAATGGTAAGATTGATATATGTTATTAAAGTGACATTACCAAATAATAGTATATGTGATACACATATTTTATTATATCATATTTATTGAATAATATTTTAAGGATTTATGAGGTGAAATAAAATTCTAATACATGGTTATGAACTATACCTCTTCTTTAGAAAAACTCATTGTGCTTATACATAAAGACATTGTTGGATTGTTTCCTGATAAAAAAGGGGCTATATGAAATTATTAGGTACAAATAGATGGATTTTTATGACTCTTGGATGTACTAGAATTCTCCCATTTTTTGAGCTGAAAGGATAAGAGGTTTCCTTTTATAATTGGGGGAGTGTACCCACTTAGAAATTTTCAAAAAGAATACAAAATGATAATCTTATTCCCAAGAAAAATCATCCAAATTGATATAAAATCAATTTATGATATTTATTGTTCCAAATATCCCCATTCAGTAGGATTTAGAAATCTTTATTGGTAAACATATCCTCATCCTTTGATTTAACATCTGGTAAACCTGTTATAACTATAAACATGATTATTGTTTTTACAATTTTTACTATTTATTTTGACAAAAAATTAAGTTTAGTTTCTTAAAAAATATTAATTATTTTTATAAAATATTTGTAATAAATTTACCCAAATTCCATTTTTATAATTTTATGAAATTAATTTTAAATTATACTTACAAAAAAGTTGAAAAGGGAGTTTCCAAAGAAACTATTTTCATATTAATATAATTTTTTTAAAAAAATCAAGCTTAAATTGATTCCAATGACCTAAAATGGTTTTATATGAATTTAATTGAAATTATTTTACATATAAATCCATTTAAAAATATTAATTCTTTTATATGAAATAAATTAATAACAAACATTTAATAAAAATCAGTATTGTTCACTTTTCATTAAGAAAAATAATGTTTTAGAATATTTTAAAAACCACACTACAAAAAAATGTTGAAATGTTTATTTAATAAATCAAGTAATTTTTTTGATATAATTTTTATAAAATTACAAAAAATTAATTCTAAAACAAGTGTGAAAATCTTGACTCAACCACCATTTAGGAAAATAAAATTTTAAGCATAAAAATAGATTTATTCTTAATCTAGGCCTAGAAAATATATTAGATGAATAATAAATCATTTTATTATATATATAATTTTTAAATATTAGTAGAATCATTTTCTAAAAGTGATAAATACAAAATTTTAGGATAAAACTTCATTAGGAAAAAATCATGTTTTAGAAAACCATTTGTTTTATGTGCAACATATTTGAATTTTATTTCTAATGAATTTAATTTAATCATGTGCAAAACATATAATTTTTTTAATAAATTATATTATTTCATATACCAAAGTATTTTAGTTATGTTATAATGATCATATTTAAATGATATATTTTTTGGTTCATTTAGGCTCACTATTGTGTATCATATATGCTATCAAATTTATGGTTAATTATTTAAATATCAAGGTTTTACACCTAAATATTTTTAATTCAATTTGTTTTTTGGTGTTTATTATTGCAAGCCGTAATTGTTTTTTTGTGAATATTTTATAATATTGAATAATTTTTAATTTCATGGATTAATTCAATATTTGAATAAAATTAATGATATTCTCATCAATTTTCTCGAATTGTTTCATGTATAAGTAGTAGTTATACTCTCAAGGAACTCATATGAGTGATAAATTATAGAACTAAAAAATGGAGCTCTATTTTTTATTGACCAGTGCACCATGAGTGAGAATTGAAATACCACATATGTCTAACATTTGGATACAATGGTTATGTAACACCCCAGGTAAATAAAGAGTATGAAATTTTCACATTTATCCATATTTGTGAATAAAATATTAATATAACTTTAAAGGGGACGCTATGCTTGATGGCGTACCCAACACGCAACAACAAGTTTTTTGGGAATCTTACGTTGCACTCTAATAATAAAATAATATTATTTTAAATGGTAGTTAACGCCTAGTTGTTGTGATGGTGGGAATTAATTGAACTAACTACAAAATGATTATATATTTTTGTCAAATATTTTTGCTTTTTACAATAAATGTTAGAGGATTAAAAATGCGAATGAATCCAATTTTAAGCGTAAACATTCTAATATTCTTTAAAAGGTCGATTAAACGCCTTTTGATGGCGAACCTTTTTTAAATCCACTTTTTGATAATTTTATGTGTTATATTTGACAAAATAAAATTCTTCTTTATAATCGGGACATCAAAATTTACTTTGTGTAAAGTTTTGGTATTTTTCCGATAAAGTACATTTTTTAATGAATAGTGAAAAATGTTGTATTTTAATTCAAAACCTATTTTAATCTAATTTATTTATATGATTATATTATCCTTTAAATTGGTTTTAAAGTGAAATTAGAATATATTTTTACCATTAAATCCAATGGTGGTCATTGGAATTAATATCACTTTGAAATTGGACTTAAACTAGTGTCAATCTTTTAATATATATTGTTTCTTAAAAACACGCTATTTGTTTTGATAACAGGAATTAATTAATAAATTAATTAATGAAAATTATATGTTTTGAATTTTTTAAAATAGACATCACTTTTTAATTCAGAATATCAAATATAGCCTAGGGTGAATTTTTTGTAATTTTCTGAAAAACTTCAATTTTTGATGAAAAGTGAAACCACTAAGTGGTACTTATAAAAACTGATTTTCCGTTTAAATGAAAATTTTCCACATTTGTGTTTTGAATTTAAAAAATCTGATATACATGGTTTTCATTAAGAATAAAAATGTGGTTCAATTGGATTAAAATAATTTTTTTGGAGAATAGTAACTTATTTAGTTTTTAATCGCGATTAGAGGTAATTAGTGTAGTCTAAGGTAAAAATAATGTTTTAATAATATGAAATTACCAAGACACATGTCCTACCCTAATTGGATGAGTCATGGACGACCAAGAAAATCCAAGGGTAAACTTGGGGACCCCATGGAGCCACTTTGGTTGGAAAATGACATAAATACCTTTTTATTTAATGTTAAAATTAAAATGACACAAACTTGAGTTATTTTAATAAAACAAATTTTAAATGGGATAATAAATATAATATTTTTGACTATAAATATTCATTTGAAATATAATAAGATTTTATACATCAAAATATTTTTTTTATAATTTTTAGACATTAAATAAATTAAATTATTTATGACATCATGATGATGCAGCGATGAACTCATTATTTAACGATTTAAATAAAATGGAAAGATAATGTAAAATATAAGACCTAAACATGTCCAAAACCTATTGTATGGGTGTATTTAGAACCCATATCATCTTATCCTAGAAACACATCAATGTGGGACCATTAAAATCCGAAACCCATTCTAAAATAAAGTAACATTTCTTTACTTTTCCAAGAGTGCCCCTCCTCTCCTCTTATAAAAGGCCCCCACCCCTACCTCCTTACCCACAATTCTAAAGCCTTTGGCACAGTCAACCCCTACCCATTGTGTCTCTCCAAATCTCTCTATAACTCCTAGAAGCCTCACCTTGGGTAGAAGCCTTCTCAAGGAATCCTTTGAGCTCAAATCAAAGAGAGTTACCTTATTTTAAGGTAATGTCTTCACTTGTGTTCTTTTGTTTTATTTTACTTATCCAACCCCCTAAACTCTTTTTATTCATTTCTTTTGTAACAACTAAAGTATCTTCAATATACTAGGATGTTTTTATAAGTATAATTAGAGCTACACTTACACCCACCTACATCTAATGGTTAAAGAACTTACTATTTCTGTGGATGGCGAATTTCTGCCTCAAGAAACGATGATTGTTCAACACTCTTATAGCACCTTAAAAGGTGGACATTAAGATTTCACTATATTTATATATGATATATGATATGTTTATTTTTTTTAATTAAGCTTCTGTATTTTTCTTTTCTGGCATACCTTTACGGTTTCCATTGTGGGTAAACACGATAATTTCATTTTAGGAAGTGCGGACTACCGCCCCCTCAAAGTGATTTGATTCATTAATACCATATGTGGTATGTATAAAGGATATATTTAATGATATTATATATGATACCATACTATAATTAAAATACTATTATGTATCATTATGTTGTAATTCCATTAAATATGAAATAGAAATGGAAGTAGCGTTCATGCGTACGTACGGCTTACCGTCTCCATGAACGGTGCATTTTATTTCTTAACTCTAAATGTTATGTAATATTATAAATGCATGAATATACTTTATATATATGATATATATGATATATACATCATGAATAAAATTCTGGATATAATGGATATTTTACCACATGAACAAATTGTAATTATAAAGAGTTTATTTTTTTGACTCAAGTACCAATGATCGTTAAAACGACCATTATTAACTTAAATAATAACATAGTGTTCATCACATGGTAATAAGTGATATAAAAGGAATAATGAACATGAAAAAGGTTCTTAAGGAATTAGAAATTAACTCAAGTTTATTATTCAGGTGAGTAAAGAACGATCGAGTTAAGTCGGGCCCGAGGTAAGGGATCCTACTCCTCTCATTCTTTTCAAGTACACTCTTTTATGTCACTCCTTTTAAGGTCATCTTTCTTATGATTTGGATGTTCTTTTATATTAATCCTACTTTAAATCTTATGATTTCTATGATTTATTCAGGATTTGATATGCCTATGTTTTATGGGTAACGTATGATTTCATTCTTATGTATATATGAACTCATGTTTCCTTTCCATATTTTTATAACTCTTACTGAGCTTTTTATGCTCATCCCAAGTTTTTTTTGAAATGTTTTTCACAGGTTAAGGGAAAGGTACAAGATATGATGATAGTGTCAAGTAAGTGTCAAGAAAGAATCCATGCTTTATTTTTAAAAATGTTTCCGTTGATGGGAAAAAATGAATACTATCTTTTATGTAACCACTTTGTTTAAATGTGGAATGTAATGCAAGTTTTATGATCTAATTCTCTAAAACTCTAAACCTGAAAAGATCCTCAATGTGTAATCTTGTAATAACTCAAGATTAAGTAAGGTTTAAGGTTGGGGCCATATAGGTTATGAGAAAACTCTATATGTTTTCGATGTTTAAGAATAATTAATAAACAATGAATTATAGTGTTGTTTACCAAGAAAAGATCGTAACATGGATGTAATATGCATCAAATTTGTGTTCTAATAAACAAAACACGATAGAAATGATACTTGTTCTAACATAAAGACTAATTTTATGTGTATTAGAAGAATAATGTCCAATTATAGATAGATTTCAATAAATTGCATTCCACATGAATTATAGAGAGGGAGAGCTCAAACATTCTTATGTCAGAATAATACATAAGGAAGTGTAAAAGAGTGTATCAAATCAGCATTCTGATGCCATTTTTTCCATAATTTTGAAATTATGTATTTATAAACTTGTGAAACGACCCCTATTACATCCTATATTTATTCATGACATTGAATAAAAGTGACATATATTTTCATCTAATTCTAGTTACAATTTTAAACACAAAAGTATAATAAAATAAAAGAATTATGAACAATTTGTAACATGATGTTCATTGTGACACTTTATTTAGGGATTCAAATTAAAATACCATGAATTTTCTCTTATTATAATTCTACCATATTTTTTGACACAACCACTGTTGACGCATCAACAACATGTTAACATCCAACATAGAAAACATTCTTCAAAATTAACTACCTAAATTAAAAAAAGAAAAAAATTGATGAGTCCCATAGATACCTTGTTCAACTAAAATTTACATGTGTATTATGTTCATGTTCTATAAGAACAAAAATAAACATAACATAAACAATCTAAATAAATATAGGATTGGGGAACAAATCTAAATTGGTGGAATATTATACTGTAAAGTGGATGTTTTTGATATCATTGAGGAGATTTTTTCAATGAGAAGCCCATGGATATACACCATAATATATATATATATATATTAAAATTCTAGGATAAACCATTGATATATAGAGAAATTCTTAAGATTGGATTATGATATTTTTTATCTAGACATCATAATTAAAGGGGACATTACTTAAGTTTTTTTTTCATTTTTACATGTATTATTTAAGTGTTATGCATGATTCCCATGGGTGTGATATTCAACATAGTGGGATAAACCCTTTGTCAATGATTTAGTAAATTGGAGAGATACTTTTTTATGTTTGAGTATGAATATTATTTTTAAATTATACATTGGATTTTTTAATTTATTTTAACATGTGTAAGGTACATGGTTATGTTTGATTGTTTTCAATAAGGTATTTCCTCGGTCTATTTATTGCTTCGGTTTCAAATTCATTATATCCATGCCCAAAATAATACCAAAATATGTTGGAATAAGAGTGACTATGTGGAAATTACATTATTATTTCTAGAACTTGTGTCGATGTTTAGTTCTCATTCTTAATTTCTCTAGATCTCCCTCTCTCGATTGGGTGCTTCCAATGTAATTGAAGGTGATTCCACTAATAGAAAATTTGGTTACTTCTCACTACTTCCACATGAATATATGAATGAGGTTTAGTATATAGTGATATTTTTAATACTATAAATTATCACATTAAGAAACTAGATGTGATAGGTATGTGATTATAGACCCTCCCATTGATTAGCAGTTAAAATTGGAGTTTATCATTTATAAAATATAATTACTTTAAAAATGAATCCTTTACTTTTGGATCGATAACTGATCACCATTGTGTTATTTCTTCCGGTGTTTCTACTCTTTAATAATGATAATTTCAAAAAAAAAACACAACCCCCATACTCACAAATAAAAACTTATAAATTCTTAATATATTAACACATCAACATACATAAATTTTCACCCATCTCAAGTGACAATATAGTATTTAATAAATTTATTTTTACCACCCCATGATCAGATACTATCTGAACGTAATCTTTAATATTTTGTACCAATTTCTGTAATAAATTATAAAATTATGTTATATATCAACATAGTATCATAAAAATATTATTATTTTGTGATTATAAAAAATATTTCGAAATGTTATTTATTGAAAGAAAATTTTAAAGAAAAAAAATCATATTATATTATGAAAAAAATTCTTTAACACATTATTTATTATTACAGTGAAGCATAATAAAAATGTAATATTTGATTTTAGTTGATGTCTAATATCACTTGATTAATCCATGTCATACATAAAAATTTCTACGATAGAGATTTTAAAAAAAAATTACATCACATATTATAGTGACTTAAAAATAAAATATATGCATAATCGACCATATAAATAAAAATATTTATTAGTTTATTATATTAATTCATTTAAAAAAAATGGATGAATATTCCAATTTTTAGCATTATCAGTTCTTATATATATTTAGACCATAAAATAATATTAATAAATCCGACGTAATTTTACAAGATATCATAGTGTTTCTTCTTTCATATAAATATTCAAATACAAATTTTTAATTAAACAATTTATAATGTCAATAATAGGAAAAATAATTTCCAAATATAGATTAAAAAATATAAAACCAAATCATATTATTCTATTAATAATTGATTTGTTATATTATAATATGAAAGTTTTAGTTTTCACATTGATTATAATCATTAAAAAATTACCCTATTTCGCCAACTGATAAAAAATCATAAAAAATGATATACAAGAAAGAATTTGAAAACTAGGGCCCCAAAATAGCTGATCGTTTTATTGGATGTACCACTAAAAGCCTCTTAATAATTGGTTAGGTTTAGATGATTATCCTCAATAAGTAATATCATAAATAGGGGTCATTAACCTGATTATCTTTTGAAAAATCACTCCATATCCATGTACAAAATGAAACTTATCAGAAATAATTTATCATTAATCAAACAATCCAAAAGATAGTTCGAAATGATTGAATGTGACACAAACTACACAAAATAATGGGAAATTTAATCACTAAATATAAAGTTAAAGACAAAAGAATGAATATTCCAAATTGAAGATAGATATAATATAAGAGGCACATTCTCATAGGAAAAACACCCAACATAAACACTTGTAGTATCTACCATCATTCATTACCAAAAAGCACATTATTTTCCAACTCTATATTATCCAAGATCACCCAAAAACTCTCCACTCTTTGTATCAACACAACACATGTGAGAGAGAATACCTATGAAAGGGTTAGTATATATTATTTAATGAAAAAAGAATGGAATAGTTGATATGTAACTATTACTTTAATATATACCCATATATATATTAAGTATTGTTATGGAAATTGATATATTTATGTTGTGAAATTATACTCAAGATCTAAAAATATTGTATATTTGTAGGTAAATAATGTTTCAATTTAAATTGTAATAACCAAAATACCATTAATACTTCATGTCATGAACTCTTTACCACCTTTTAGAATTAATAATGGGGGACTTATACCTTGTAGAATTAAGTGAGATGGCCTATGGTGTATTAAACTCGAATGGAGGACCCTTTCCTCCTGGATGAGGGAATGTCTTTTTAGGGAGTATAGACTCTATGGATGGAGGAACCAAACCCCATATCATGGGTGTGTTTTATAGTATCCCACATTTTTCATACATGGATATTAAATCTTAAATTATGAATATTCATAACATTTCTAAAAAGTAATTCTTTTCAATTTTCAAAAAGCTGCTTTATAGTTGAGAAGTAACCAAAACTACAAGAAAGGGATCCAAACACACACAAAACTCATGGGATCATAAATGTATAGCAATATTTTAAACATGGACCCATAAAAAACTGGACATAAGTTAACTACATAACTTCCCACCATATTCTTCATAATTGGAACCCTTATTAGACATATCATACATAATACATTTATTTATAACCACAGGAAAGAAAACATAAGAAATGGTGTGATAAGATTATTTGTAAGGTTAAAAAAGGGAGATGCAAATACATATCATGAGAATAAGGGTATGAGATCATGAAAATAACATATAAGACCATTCCTTCAATATAAAAGTCATAATCAGGAGTCTTGAAAAATTGAAAATTCATAAGAAGTAAATTATAATAGAATAAAAGTATATAATCCTTGAAGTAATAACATAATAAAATAAATGTCGTTTTTTAAATACACATAACCATGTATAATCATTTTTTTAGTAGTCAAGGATAATTTAAACAAATTTCATAGTGGAATGTATTCATATCCCATACCATCCAAGTATTCAAGGATCACTCCATTGAATACCAATATGGAAAAAGTCCTTTAATGAAATTTATTCACTCCCCATTCCAATCCTGTTTATATCGGGAGATATCAATATTTTCCCAATTATCTAGAAGGAGATATAGGTTACTTACATCAAAAAAATTAACACAAACCTAAATGTTCCAAAGATCATAAAACATTATCACATTAGAACCCTTGAAAAGAAATAAGTTTCACAAACATTTCACTATAGCACAATCTATGGAAAATAAACAGGTTTAATAATCATTTCATCATTTCATCCAATCATAACCCATAGAAAAAATTTAGCCAAACACATCCACCACCACTTAATATTATAAAATAATAAAACTACATATAATTACATACAAATAGATAATTATTGTGAAGTGAAATATACCATTTCAATATATTTTTATAATTTAACTATTTAGACTATAATTTTATTCATTTGATACACTATTTAATATTTGTTAAAATATTTTGATTGGGGTGTACTCATTCATGTGGATAAGCTCATAGTTCACAATGTGGATCTATAAAATTGAGGAGGTATTCCATTTGGTTTCAAATGATTCACCACATATGAGATGTGAGGTGGGAACATGAGCCATGCATGCACCACCATCCCGATCATTTGGGTCAAGAAAAACAAAAACTATGTCACCAACTCAACTAATCAATGAGACCACCTAGAGAGAGGTCATCATGTGTCACACCCAGTCCTAGTCCGGGATAACGTGTAGTTTCCTTGTGTTTCATAGATAAAACACAAATCTATACTAGTGAAAAAAACATTTAACACATCGGCATTTTTCACGTCAGTTCTATATAACTGACATGAAAAGCATTAATAATCAATATATTACGATGGTTATTTTATAATTGATGTGATATATCGATCAGGATCCATTTTTTACATTGTTTATTTTATAACTGACGTAAAATGTAATGGCCCGGACCTCTCTGGTCCATTACTTTGTGAAATGTTGGTGTTGGAGGTGTTCCGGGAGGTCAAGGGGACTTATCCCCAACACTTTGCCAATTTTCTAGTTCTGTGAACAGTGTTTCCAGTTTTATGAACAGTAACAGATCAGTGAGACAGATCAGTTTCACAGATCGGTGAGACAGATCGGTGAGACAGATCGGTGAGACAGATCGGTGAGACAGATCGGTGAGACAGATCGGTGAGACAGATCGGTGAGACAGATCGGTGAGACAGATCGGTGAGACAGATCGGTGAGACAGATCAGTTTCACAGATCGGTGAGACAGATCGGTGAGACAGATCGGTGAGACAGATCGGTGAGACAGATCGGTGAGACAGATCGGTGAGACAGATCAGTTTCACAGATCGGTGAGACAGATCGGTGAGACAGATCGGTGAGACAGATCGGTGAGACAGATCGGTGAGACAGATCGGTGAGACAGATCAGTGAGACAGATCGGTGAGACAGATCGGTGAGATAGATCGGTGAGACAGATCGGTGAGACAGATCGGTGTGACAGATCAGTTTCACAGATCAGTTTCACAGATCGGTGTGACAGATCAGTTTCACAGATCAGTTTCACAGATCGGTGTGACAGATCAGTTTCACAGATCAGTTTCATGTACAGTAACGGTGGGTGAACAGTGTTTCCAGACTCCTACAGTTTTGCCCCTTTTGACGTTTCCTTTGACGTAAAATACATTTAAAGCCTTATTTTAAGGGCTCTTAAGGCCGTTTCAAATGCCATAAGTCCTATATTAATTATTCCTAAGTCTTGGAATGTTTTACGTGGTCAAACCGCGTGGGTTAATGCGATCCGTTTTTAATGGAGAATTAACCGGATCTTAAACCATCACCTCGTAAAATCTTAAAAAGGGACGAGATATCATTCTTCCTGGTTCTTTCCCTTTGTTCTCGATTAAGAGGCACTAGAACCTTTCAATCCTTTCCTTAGGAGTTGCACAAACAACCCTTACTCCTAGGATCAATCCCGCTCTGTTGGATGCAACCAAGCTGTGTCGATCATTCTTCCACATAAGTTGTCGCGAGGGGAGGATCGTGACCTGCTGTGTGGATAAAGGACGTCAAGAATTCTTCGAGGTAGGGGATTCATGGCTTCTCTAATTGTATATGTGCAATCGTAGAATTAGCATGATTTATCTCTTTGGATCACAATGAAATTGACCTAATTAAATACTTAAACCGGATTAAAATAATTGGTTGATCGCATGCTGTTGCTTTATACCGTGATGACGGTTTGCCTCATGTTTTCCTAGATATAGTGATATCTATGTTTCTTTGACTTTGTTGTTCGTTCATGATGGAAATTGATAATGAACGTAAAGCCGGAATAAGTTGTTGATTAATTGGCTAAAGATAAAGAGGCATGTAAATTAATCTGGTTGTTGTCGTTGTTGTAGTTGTTCTAATTTGAGGATAATCAAATTAGGGAAGTAAGCATGGTTATTTAATTGTGATAGCTTACTGATTAGGTATCCATGATTGGAACCTACGAATAACAAATCTGCTAATTCAATATGGTTTAGAGAACAGATTATGTTGGAATTTCAAAAAGGGTTCTGAGTTACCCTCTTGTTTGTTAAAGGGCCGAGAGCCCATTTTGTGATGTTTGTTTTCCTGCTGCTTGTGCTGTGATGTGAGCCTGGATGGTTGTTGTGATATGTGGAGGCATGGAGGCCTTATAGTTGTGGTAGCGGATGATGCCTAGTGTGGCGAGATGCATCGGTTTATGCATATGGGTGTCGGGGAGGACACCAAGGGTGATGGTATGAGATGAATGTGATGGTTTGATGTTGGTGGTTGGTTTGATTGTTTATCTTCTTTACTTTTCCCCACTGCTCAAGGCAGCTGGTCTTGCTTACCCTCTTTCCGAAGGAGGCGAAGACACGCGGGGTATGCCACGTGCTTTCCGTGTTTAGCCTCTCGATGGAGGATGGGTCTATGCTCTTTCTATAGGCGGCAAAGACTCGACGGGTAGTATATCTACTCACCGTGTTGAGCCTCCTTTGTGTTTAGAAGCATAGGATGTTTTTCTAGAATGCCTGGGAATGTGGAAAAGTATTTCTGTAATGAATGTTTTATTAAAGGGTGAAAATCCACGGGGATGGAGATGCTGGAATTTAAAGGTGATGTGAATCTTAAAAAGGAGCAGTTGTTTTTGAAAGTGACGCCATTTCAGTTAAATGGGGAATTGTTCAATCTTAATTAATGCTTAAAGAATTAACTAATGTACAGTGGAACTGATAAATGAGAATGGAGTAATCTAATAAATCTCTTCAATTGGTTGTGTGCTTATAGGATACCTAGTATTAGAAGTAGCAGCCTGGAGTCTGAGAGACGTTAGCTGCAGTTGTATCTAAGACTAGGTAATGCCCATAGTGTGGATGTGAGTTACTTATATATTCTGTACTTTTTGTGCTTCTATACGCTACTCCACCCTGTCGGTAAGGGCAACTGACACCCCGGGGATTCTGAGCCCTGGGGGGGTGTTTTCCCCAACATTCTGATAGGAGGTTGAATGGCTGACTACCCCCTTTGGCCCCGCTCTCTTCTCTTGGTAGATCTAGTGCTGGTAGGCACAGTGGTTAGTTTTACCCATATATGTGTGTAGAGGGCTGTAATGGCTTGTGGTTATTTCACACACATATATTCTGGATATAGTATCCTATGGACTACTATAGGTGTAACGTGTATAGGCTGTGATGGCTTGAGGATCCTTACTCGGTGTATGGGCTGTAATGGCTTGAGGTATAATACCCGACGTATGATACACGTTATGCGAGCTATGGTGGCTCCCGGAAACTACCTGGTTACTTTTGGTTGTGAGGATTGTGTGGAGCTTAGCCCAGGTGTCTGCGGGCAAGCCTATGTGGTGCACGTGGTGCAGATTGTGGAGCTTGACCCATGTTGATACGGGCAAGCCTTTGGAGAGAGATGCACAGGACGTATGTCGTTGGGGCAAAGCGGCAAACCAGTGGGGAAGTGGTAGCGGGGTACCCTTGATATTCTTTACTACATGCTATATTCTTGTATGCGTTACTTGGTGAGAGTAGCCTTGGTGAGGTTGGGAACATAGTATACCTGTTTAGGTGACGAGTTAGTTTCACTTGTTGTTCACTGGGCTTTAGCATGCTTTCTTTACTTTTGCACGAGAGGCTTGGGGAGGATCCTACT
The DNA here is from genome assembly GCA_963277665.1 of Viscum album. NCBI lineage: Eukaryota > Viridiplantae > Streptophyta > Magnoliopsida > Santalales > Viscaceae > Viscum > Viscum album. The sequence continues at coordinate 1,901,930,724 of OY728145.1, forward strand.
GAGTATACTGTTATACTCACCCTATGTACATATAAACTGTTTTTCAGGTCACTTGGAGCAGGTTGGAGATCAAGCTGGTTACTACTAGCTTACGGTTGGAGGAGGAGCTGTTCGGGCTTGTGGTCGCTATCGTTTTACTTTCTTTTGGGTACTTTTAGTTTCCCCTTCCAGTTGTAGTACTTTTGCATGACATTTCATATATGTACTTGGGTTTCTTTTACATTTCAGTTATGAGTTGGAGTTGGTTGGATTCTATTCTATCTCTCTCTTCTGCATGTGTTCTCTTAGAGGGTAATGCCTCCCATTTGTGTGTGTATTATACCCTCGGTGCTAGTCGCCAACCCGGGGCCTACTGGAGGCGGGACTCGGGGGTCATTATCTCCCTTTTCACATTGCCGGCCCAGGAGGGGTACACTTTGTGGGGAGGGGGTCGTGACAGAGTGGTATCAGAGGTCTGGTCGAGGGATAGGATGGAGTTTGGAGTTAGGCACAGGTGAGGATGCATGGGATGGTAGGGCAACGGTGTCATTCATGTTTAGCAAGTGGGGTAAACACTGGAGACCGGCAGAGACATAGGCGTTCAGGGCCCCCTATGATCTGTTGCACGGACCTTTAAGTTTACGATGGCTACTAAACAAAGTGATACTGGTTGCAGGGTAGAGACCTAGGAAAGGATCATGCATCATTAATCCTTGCGCCTGTGTTTGAATGGGTAGACCTTGGGATAGGTAACCTAAAATTAATAAAACAAAATAATTAATTAATTAATGTTGAGTCTTCCATATTCCAGGCTTAGGAGCTCTAACGATTGTTATTTTACAGGTATGGCTCCAGGTCGGCGTCCCCGTCAGGTTTGCGCAGAAGGTGCCCAGCAGGCTGTTCCAGCAGATCGCCGCCGGGTAGAGGTTGACGAAGATGACACTTGGAGGAAGACACTCCGAGAGTTTCAGCGCCAGAGTCTACAGAAGTACGAGGGCTCCGTTTCAGATGCAGTCACAGAAGACTGGTTGGAGGAGGTCGAGATAGGCTTCAGTTCGATTCGTGCTCGGAAGGAACACTGGGTGTCCTTGGTTGTGACGATGTTGCGTGGAGCAGCGAGACAGTGGTGGTTCTTGTTCCTCGGGGATCGTGAGGAGTCAGCGATCTCATGGGAGGAGTTTCGAGACATGTTTAGAGTCGAGTTTCTTTCTTCGACTGCGAAGGCATCCAGTCGCCAGGAGCTTCTTACCCTTCGACAGGGGAGCTCCAGTGTTCGGGAGTTTGGAATCCGTTTCAGGAACCTTCTACGATATGCTTCAGACCTGTTACCAGATGATGAGGCCAGGGCGAGGCATTTCGAGGAGGCTTTGCGTCCAGAGATCCAGCGTCAGGTCACCCCATTTATGCTGAAGACATATCTTGAGGTGCTGGCGAGGGCAGAGGTTGTTGAGAGGACTTTGGCTAGGACCGGATCGTCACGAGAGGGGAATCGTCATGATTCCTCAAGAAGCAGAGCTGTGGTCCGGGGTTCCCGGTTTTCAGGACAGAAGAGTTTCCGTTCACCTGGGGGTAGGTCCCGGCCCTTCCCATCTCATTTCTCCGGAGGTAGCAACTCTCAGACCTATGCCAAGGGATCAGGCGCTTGTTTTTCTTGTGGTGGACGTGGTCATCAGCAGCGGGAGTGCCCAACTTTTCAGAGCAGTCATCGTGCACCAGGCGCTCCACTCCAGGTTCCTCCGTTGAGGCAGTTCCAGCCGAGGCAGCAGCAGCAGGTTGCACCAGCTTTAGATCACCAGAGGGTAGATGGAGCAGGCAGAGGACAGCCCCATGACGCTCCCCGTCCTCAGAGAGCAGAGCGCGGCCGTGGTGGTGGTCGTCATCAGGGTCAGAGAGGCCGTGGAGGTGGTCGTGGTCAGCTTCATGCTCTAGCGTTGCCAGCTCCAGGCGAGCCAGACGTCGTCCGAGGTACCCTTTGCTTGTTTTCTACCTTGGTGTATGCCTTGTTTGATTCAGGAGCGACACACTCCTTTATATCCCCTACCCTTGTCCACGCTTTGGGACTTGAGGTAGAGAGGCTTCCAGTGCCCCTGGCGTTGACTACGCCAGTTGGAGGTCGAGCTAGCTTGTTTGAAGTATGTAAAGACTGTGAGCTAGTGTTGGGGCAGCACCGCTCTTGGGGAGATTTCCTATGTTTACGAATACAACCATATGATGTCATCCTCGGCATGGATTGGTTGTATTCGGTGCAGGCTATTGTGGATTGCTACAGGAAGAAGGTCGTTTTCTTTGATGAAGATGGAGAGGAAGTAGTGTTTGTTGGTGAGAGAGATCCTCGGATGAGTCATAGACGAGTTTCATCCTTATCATCCATGATGGCTGGGATGATTCTGAGTTCTTCAGAGGTTCAACAGCTGGCGTTTCCTAGGGTCGTAGAAGAGTACCCTGATGTCTTTCCAGAAGAGGTTGTATCCTTACCCCCTCGACGGAAGATCGAGTTTGGGATCGAGCTACAGCCCGGAGCGTCTCCCATCTCTATGTCTCCATATAGGATGGCCCCTTCTGAGTTACGAGAGCTACGTATTCAGCTCGATGGTCTATTGTAGTGTGGTTTTGTTCGGCCAAGTGTGTCACCGTGGGGTGCACCAGTCTTGTTCGTGAAAAAGGCTGATGGCAGTTTGCGGTTGTGCGTCGATTATCGTCGCTTAAACAAAGTGACAATAAAGAACCGTTATCCTCTCCCGCGGATTGATGACCTATTCGATCAACTGAAGGGTGCAAGTTGGTTTTCAAAGATCGACTTGCGGTCAGGATATCATCAGATGCGTGTAAAGGATGAGGATATCCCGAAGACTGCTTTCCGCTGTCGTCATGGGCATTATGAGTTTGTTGTAATGCCATTCGGCGTGACAAATGCTCCAGCTGTTTTCATGGGGTTGATGAATGCTGTGTTCCGTGAATTCTTGGACAAGTTTGTTGTGGTTTTCATTGACGACATCCTTGTGTACTCCACATCTGAAGAAGAGCATGCAGAACATCTACGAGCTGTTTTGGGAGTTCTTCGCCAACATCGGTTGTTTGGGAAGTTGTCCAAGTGTGAGTTCTGGGCTCGAGAAGTTCGTTTCTTGGGACATGTTGTGTCCCAACAGGGAGTAGCTGTGGATCCTTCGAAGATAGAAGCAGTGGTGTCTTGGCCAGCCCCCAAGACCGTGTCAGAGGTGCGAAGTTTCCTTGGTCTCGCAGGATATTATAGGAGGTTTGTGGCTAATTTCTCCCGAGTTGCGACTCCTCTGACAGCTTTGACCAGGAAGGATCAAGCGTTCATATGGACTGATCAGTGTCAGACAGCTTTCGAGTATCTAAAGGAGAAGTTCGTAAGTGCTCCAGTCCTTTGTCTTCCAATGGAGGGAGTCCAGTTTGATGTTTTCTGTGATGCTTCACATCTGGGGCTAGGCTGTGTTCTCATGCAGCAGAGGTCAGTTGTTTCTTATGGGTCTCGGCAGTTGCGTCCCCATGAACGCAACTATGCCACCCATGATCTTGAGTTGGCAGCCGTGGTGTTTGCGCTGAAGTTGTGGAGACATTACCTCATTGGAGAGCGCTTTGTGGTTTTCACCGATCATAAGAGTTTGAGGTATGTTTTCTCTCAGCGGGATTTGAACTTGCGGCAGCGTCGGTGGATGGAGTTCTTGCAGGAATACGACTTCGAAATATCGTATACACCTGGGAAGGGAAATGTTGTTGCTGATGCACTAAGCCGAAAGTCACGTAATGATGTTGTACGTGAATCTGGTGATTCCTGGAGAGGGATGGAAGAGCTAGCAGCTTTGCATCTTGATATGGGAGAAGTTGGAGGAAGAGGTTGTCTTTTCCAGATGACGGTGCAGTCATCCCTGATGCAAAAGGTGGAAGAGTCTCAGTTGGGTGATCTAGAGGTGGAAGTTTTGAGAGACAGAGTTGTTTGTGGGGAGGCCCCTGATGGTTGGTCAGAGGATTAACAACACCGAGTGTTGTATCATGACAGGCTTTTTGTTCCCTTGGCAATGCGCGAGACGGTTCTCCGAGAGTTCCATAGCTCGCCCTTAGCTGTACATCCTGGTGTGACGAAGATGTATCGATCCTTGAGGAGTCAGTTTTGGTGGCCTGGGCTGAAGCGTTCAGTTGCAGAATGTGTGTCTCGATGTTTAGTCTGCCAGAAGGTGAAGGCCGAACACCGTGTTCCTGGTGGTCTTCTCCAGCACTTAGAGATTCCTCAGTGGAAGTGGGAGGACATCTCAATGGACTTTGTTACAGGTTTACCTCAAGCTCCGGGAGGACATGATGCTATATGGGTGGTAGTGGATCGTTTAACTAAATCGGCCCACTTCATAGCAATCAAGGAGTCGAGCTCAGTGGAGGTTTTGTCGAGGCAGTATCTGGAGGAAGTGGTGAGGCTTCACGGAGTTCCTAAGACGATCATTTCTGATCGAGACCCTCGTTTTACCTCGCGGGTGTGGAGAGGTCTCCAGCATGCTTTTGGCTCTCAACTATGCCTTAGCACTGCTTTTCATCCTCAAACGGATGGTCAGACAGAGCGAACCATCCAAACTCTTGAAGACATGTTGCGCTCTTGTGTTCTTGATTTTGGAGGTTCATGGGTGAAACACTTACCTTTGGTAGAGTTCTCTTACAATAATAGTTTTCACTCTACCATTGGCATGGCGCCGTTTGAAGCCTTGTATGGCCGGCCATGCCGTTCTCCGTTGTGCTGGACTGGGGTCGGAGAGTCAGCAATTCTCGGACCAGAACTAGTGCAGAATACGACGGAGATGGTTCAAGTGATTCGTGAGAGGATGAAGACAGCACAAGATCGTCAGAAATCTTATGCGGATCAAAGAAGGAGACCCTTAGAGTTTAATGTTGGGGATCATGTGTTTCTGAAGGTGACTCCCCGTCGTGGGCAGCGAAGGTTTGGTCGTGGAAGTAAGCTTTCTCCCCGTTTTGTTGGGCCTTTCGAGGTGTTAGCTCGTGTTGGAGCTGTGGCATATCGAGTAGCACTTCCCCCTCGGATGAGTCGGATACATGATGTTTTTCATGTATCGCAGCTCCGTAATTATCTTCATGATGAATCTCATGTTATCGATTGGGGAGAGATCGATATTGATGATGATGCAACCTTCGAGGAGCGACCTGTGGAGATCCAAGACCACAAGGAGAAGGTGTTGCGTGGGCGTTCTATTCCTTTAGTTCGTGTCTTGTGGCGACACGGTGGCATGGAGGAGAGTACCTGGGAGCGTGAGTCACAGATACGTGCTCAGTACCCAGAGTTGTTTAATGTTTAACTCCTTTCATGTAATGATGTTTTCTCTGTGGTTGGACCTTTCATGTTTTGTTTATGTACCTTTGATGTGATGTTGTGAATGAATTGTTTGGGTATGGATTGTTTGTTCCTGGATGTCATAGTTTTGTTCCAGCTTTCGAACAACTCATGGTGGTTTTCCCCTGAGAGGTATCTTATGGGGTGGTTGTTCGGACCCCTCTTTTCTTCTGGGTTGGTTTTTAATTCTCGAGGACGAGAATGTTTTGAGAGGTATCTAATGTAATGGCCCGGACCTCTCTGGTCCATTACTTTGTGAAATGTTGGTGTTGGAGGTGTTCCGGGAGGTCAAGGGGACTTATCCCCAACACTTTGCCAATTTTCTAGTTCTGTGAACAGTGTTTCCAGTTTTATGAACAGTAACAGATCAGTGAGACAGATCAGTTTCACAGATCGGTGAGACAGATCGGTGAGACAGATCGGTGAGACAGATCGGTGAGACAGATCGGTGAGACAGATCGGTGAGACAGATCGGTGAGACAGATCGGTGAGACAGATCGGTGAGACAGATCGGTGAGACAGATCGGTGAGACAGATCAGTTTCACAGATCGGTGAGACAGATCGGTGAGACAGATCGGTGAGACAGATCGGTGAGACAGATCGGTGAGACAGATCGGTGAGACAGATCCGTTTCACAGATCGGTGAGACAGATCGGTGAGACAGATCGGTGAGACAGATCGGTGAGACAAATCGGTGAGACAGATCGGTGAGACAGATCGGTGAGACAGATCGGTGAGACAGATCGGTGAGACAGATCGGTGTGACAGATCAGTTTCACAGATCAGTTTCACAGATCGGTGTGACAGATCAGTTTCACAGATCAGTTTCACAGATCGGTGTGACAGATCAGTTTCACAGATCAGTTTCATGTACAGTAACGGTGGGTGAACAGTGTTTCCAGACTCCTACAGTTTTGCCCCTTTTGACGTTTCCTTTGACGTAAAATACATTTAAAGCCTTATTTTAAGGGCTCTTAAGGCCGTTTCAAATGCCATAAGTCCTATATTAATTATTCCTAAGTCTTGGAATGTTTTACGTGGTCAAACCGCGTGGGTTAATGCGATCCGTTTTTAATGGAGAATTAACCGGATCTTAAACCATCACCTCGTAAAATCTTAAAAAGGGACGAGATATCATTCTTCCTGGTTCTTTCCCTTTGTTCTCGATTAAGAGGCACTAGAACCTTTCAATCCTTTCCTTAGGAGTTGCACAAACAACCCTTACTCCTAGGATCAATCCCGCTCTGTTGGATGCAACCAAGCTGTGTCGATCATTCTTCCACATAAGTTGTCGCGAGGGGAGGATCGTGACCTGCTGTGTGGATAAAGGACGTCAAGAATTCTTCGAGGTAGGGGATTCATGGCTTCTCTAATTGTATATGTGCAATCGTAGAATTAGCATGATTTATCTCTTTGGATCACAATGAAATTGACCTAATTAAATACTTAAACCGGATTAAAATAATTGGTTGATCGCATGCTGTTGCTTTATACCGTGATGACGGTTTGCCTCATGTTTTCCTAGATATAGTGATATCTATGTTTCTTTGACTTTGTTGTTCGTTCATGATGGAAATTGATAATGAACGTAAAGCCGGAATAAGTTGTTGATTAATTGGCTAAAGATAAAGAGGCATGTAAATTAATCTGGTTGTTGTCGTTGTTGTAGTTGTTCTAATTTGAGGATAATCAAATTAGGGAAGTAAGCATGGTTATTTAATTGTGATAGCTTACTGATTAGGTATCCATGATTGGAACCTACGAATAACAAATCTGCTAATTCAATATGGTTTAGAGAACAGATTATGTTGGAATTTCAAAAAGGGTTCTGAGTTACCCTCTTGTTTGTTAAAGGGCCGAGAGCCCATTTTGTGATGTTTGTTTTCCTGCTGCTTGTGCTGTGATGTGAGCCTGGATGGTTGTTGTGATATGTGGAGGCATGGAGGCCTTATAGTTGTGGCAGCGGATGATGCCTAGTGTGGCGAGATGCATCGGTTTATGCATATGGGTGTCGGGGAGGACACCAAGGGTGATGGTATGAGATGAATGTGATGGTTTGATGTTGGTGGTTGGTTTGATTGTTTATCTTCATTACTTTTCCCCACTGCTCAAGGCAGCTGGTCTTGCTTACCCTCTTTCCGAAGGAGGCGAAGACACGCGGGGTATGCCACGTGCTTTCCGTGTTTAGCCTCTCGATGGAGGATGGGTCTATGCTCTTTCTATAGGCGGCAAAGACTCGACGGGTAGTATATCTACTCACCGTGTTGAGCCTCCTTTGTGTTTAGAAGCATAGGATGTTTTTCTAGAATGCCTGGGAATGTGGAAAAGTATTTCTGTAATGAATGTTTTATTAAAGGGTGAAAATCCACGGGGATGGAGATGCTGGAATTTAAAGGTGATGTGAATCTTAAAAAGGAGCAGTTGTTTTTGAAAGTGACGCCATTTCAGTTAAATGGGGAATTGTTCAATCTTAATTAATGCTTAAAGAATTAACTAATGTACAGTGGAACTGATAAATGAGAATGGAGTAATCTAATAAAGCTCTTCAATTGGTTGTGTGCTTATAGGATACCTAGTCTTAGAAGTAGCAGCCTGGAGTCTGAGAGACGTTAGCTGCAGTTGTATCTAAGACTAGGTAATGCCCATAGTGTGGATGTGAGTTACTTATATATTCTGTACTTTTTGTGCTTCTATACGCTACTCCACCCTGTCGGTAAGGGCAACTGACACCCCGGGGATTCTGAGCCCTGGGGGGTGTTTTCCCCAACATTCTGATAGGAGGTTGAATGGCTGACTACCCCCTTTGGCCCCGCTCTCTTCTCTTGGTAGATCTAGTGCTGGTAGGCACAGTGGTTAGTTTTACCCATATATGTGTGTAGAGGGCTGTAATGGCTTGTGGTTATTTCACACACATATATTCTGGATATAGTATCCTATGGACTACTATAGGTGTAACGTGTATAGGCTGTGATGGCTTGAGGATCCTTACTCGGTGTATGGGCTGTAATGGCTTGAGGTATAATACCCGACGTATGATACATGTTATGCGAGCTATGGTGGCTCCCGGAAACTACCTGGTTACTTTTGGTTGTGAGGATTGTGTGGAGCTTAGCCCAGGTGTCTGCGGGCAAGCCTATGTGGTGCACGTGGTGCAGATTGTGGAGCTTGACCCATGTTGATACGGGCAAGCCTTTGGAGAGAGATGCACAGGACGTATGTCGTTGGGGCAAAGCGGAAAACCAGTGGGGAAGTGGTAGCGGGGTACCCTTGATATTCTTTACTACATGCTATATTCTTGTATGCGTTACTTGGTGAGAGTAGCCTTGGTGAGGTTGGGAACATAGTATACCTGTTTAGGTGACGAGTTAGTTTCACTTGTTGTTCACTGGGCTTTAGCATGCTTTCTTTACTTTTGCACGAGAGGCTTGGGGAGGATCCTACTGAGTATACTGTTATACTCACCCTATGTACATATAAACTGTTTTTCAGGTCACTTGGAGCAGGTTGGAGATCAAGCTGGTTACTACTAGCTTACGGTTGGAGGAGGAGCTGTTCGGGCTTGTGGTCGCTATCGTTTTACTTTCTTTTGGGTACTTTTAGTTTCCCCTTCCAGTTGTAGTACTTTTGCATGACATTTCATATATGTACTTGGGTTTCTTTTACATTTCAGTTATGAGTTGGAGTTGGTTGGATTCTATTCTATCTCTCTCTTCTGCATGTGTTCTCTTAGAGGGTAATGCCTCCCATTTGTGTGTGTATTATACCCTCGGTGCTAGTCGCCAACCCGGGGCCTACTGGAGGCGGGACTCGGGGGTCATTATCTCCCTTTTCACATTGCCGGCCCAGGAGGGGTACACTTTGTGGGGAGGGGGTCGTGACATAAAATATATGAAGATTATCTTTTTTACATCAGTTATTGTATAATAGATATGAAAATAGAATCTTTCACACGTTATCACATTAGTTATAAAATAACCGACGTGATAAAGGAAATCTTGGAGCTTTATAACATCGATTTAAAAAAAACTGATGTGATAATGATAATCTCAGCAATTTATCATGTCAGTTATCAAAAGAGCCGACATGATAAAGTGACATTTATCACGGCGGTTATTTTATAAATGACGTGACAAATTTTTTTCTACATCGATTATTATATGACCAACATTATAAACATTAAAAAAATAGTTTTCAACATCATTTATTAAATAACCAACATGATAAATCTATTAGATTAATTATCGCATCCCATATTTAGTTATTCTGTTTTCTTCGATCGAGTGACCTGCAACTTATCTCTCTTGCGTAGAAATCCAATAAATGATTCTTTGAAGTCGTGCACTACAGCCTCATTTTACCAACATCATTATTCATATGTATTCTAATAAGATCTATCAAATTGACACACAACACTCATGTAAGCCTCATATGACTAGTTTTCTGTTTTTATTTTCCGCGATTCCAAAAACTAATTTTTTGAGATGTTATTTTTCTTTGTTCTTTTTATCATGGTAAGTTGAATAGTGTTCATGTATACCATGATAAATTAATTTCTATTAAAATTAACCTATGGAAGTGATATCATGAAAGTTTATAATTTTTTTGTGATCAATCTTGTGTGTGTGCACCTACAGGGGGTTTCCACGGTGCGGGGGGGGGGGGGGGATATGCAAGTGGGTGGGGGTTTCTAGGGGGTTGAGTGGGATTTCTAGTGGGGTGGGGGTGTATAGCGGGTGCTGAAGTGGGTGGGGGTGGTGTACAGGGGGTGCAGGAGCTGTCCAAGTGGGTTGGGGGTGTCCAAGGGGGTGCAGGGGATGTCAAGGGGGGGTGAGGGGTAGTGTCCGGGGGGGGGGGGGGGTGCTGGGGCTGTCCAGGGAGGGTGGTGTCTTGGGGGGTGAGTGGGCTGTCCAAGGGGGTATTGGTGTCCAGGGGGGTGGGGGGTGTCCAGGGAGGTGAGTGGGATGTCCAAGGGGGTATAATGTGTTTAGGGGTGGGGGATGTCTAGAAGGGTGGGGGCTGTCTAGCGGGGTGGGAGCTGTCTATAGGGGTGGGGGCTGTCTAGAGGGTTCGGGGGGTTTTCCAGAGGGTTGGGGGGGGGGGGGGTGTCTATGGTGTCCATGGAGGTGGGGGGGGGGGGGGGGGGCGTAGTCCAGGGGGGGTGTGTGTGTGTGGGGGGGGGGGTCTAAGGGGATGGGGTGTTGAGGGGGGTGGGGGCTATCCATGGGGTGGGGGCCTATACCAGGAGTTTGGGGAGGTGTCCGGGGGGGGGGGGATTTCCAGAGGTTTGGGGGTGTCCAGGGGGTAGGGGGTGGGGGTGGGGTTGTCCAAGGGGGTGGGGGGTGTCTAGAGGGGTGGGGGGCTGTCCCGGGGGTGGGGGCCTATCCAGAGGGTTGGGGGGGGGGGGCTGTCCAAGGGGGTGGTGGTGTCCAGGGGTGTCCAAGGGGGTGGGGGGTGGTGTTCAAGGGGTGGGGGCTTGTCCAAGGGGGTGGCAGTGTTCCGGGGATGACCAAGGGGGCGGGGGTGGTTTCCAAGTGTGTGGGGGTGTCAAAGGTGGTGGGGTGCTGTCTAGAGGGGTGGGGGCCTGTCCAGGGGGTGGGGGGCAGTCTAGGGGGTTGGGGGGCTGTCCAAGGGGGTGGGGGTGCCTAGGGGGTGTCCAAAGGGGTGGGGGTGGTGTCCATGGGGTGGGGGGCCTCTCCAAGTGGGTGGTGGTGTCCCAGGGGTGTCCAAAGGGGTGGGGTGTACATGGGGTGTCAAAGGGGGTGGGGTGGGGTGGGGGGGGGGGGGGTTGTCCAAGGGGGGTGGGGGTGGGGGTGGGGGGGTATTCAAAGGGGCGGGGCCTATCTAGAGGGTTTGTGGGGCTGTCTAGGGTGGGGGGGGGGGGGGTTCTATCTAGAGGGTTGGGGGGGTGTCCACGGGGGTAGGGGTGGGGTGTAGTGTCCAGGAGGGGGGGGGGTCTATCCAGAGGGTTGGGGGTGTCCACGGGGGTAGGGGGTGGGGTGTGGTGTCCTAGAGGGGTGGGGGGGGGGGGCTGTCTAGAGGTATGGGGGGCTGTCCATGGGGTGGGGGTTGTCTAAAGGGGTGGGGGGCTGTCCAAGGGGGTGGGGGTGTCTAGGGGGTGTCTAAGGGGGTGAGGGGTGTCGAGGGGGGGGGGGTGTCCGAGGGGGTGGTGGTGTTCAGGGGGTGTCTAAGGGGGTGGGGGTGGTGTCTAAGGGGGTGGGGGTGGTGTATAGGGGGACGAGGGGCTATCCAGAGGGGTGGGGGGCTGTCCAGAGATTTCAGATCGTTAGGATCTTTGTAATTTTCAGTAGTGAATGAATACATATTTTAATATTTATACTTCATATTTCTTTTTTATGCTATATTGAATTTGGAATCTTGTTCCACCAGGATGTATTCTTTGTGAACCTTAAGAAGAAAGGATCCAAGATGAATTTCAAACTTTTATATGTTACTATATATTCTTTTTAAAATCATTTTCAAGCATATTTTTTTTAAATATGCATAGATTTTTTTATATTTAAAAATTGTTTTACATTCAAATTATGATATTTTTCATATAAACATATTTTTTTATTATCTCAAAAAGATATATAATTTTGATATTTGTTATATGTAATAATGAGCCGAAGTTGGATTACAACACATCGAATGAGTAATGAATATGAAGACGGTTTTGATGCCTTTTTGGATTTTTCTAAACAAATTGTTCCAAGCAGTGACCTTTTTTTCCTATCCATGCCTAAAATGTTTGAATATGAAGAAGTTGAAATGTAGAGAGATAAAAGATCATATGATTTGTCTTGGTTTCAATCTGTGTTACAACCCTTATATTTGGCATGGTGAAACTAGAAGGAATGTCCAATCTACTGATGATGATGATTCGCAAGATTGTAACTCCGATGTAATTGAATAAATGATTCATGATATTGCAGCAGAACAAATTGAGATAGAACCAGGAGTTTCATTTCTATATGGTGATGTTGAAAAGCCATTGTATCCTGGTCGTATAGATTTTATGGTTTTTTTAGCGGTATTAAGATTGATTAACCAGAAGGTGGAACATGGATGGAGTGACAGATGTTTTACAGAGCTGCTAAAATTGATGAAATACAGTCTTCTAAAAGATAACAATCTTCCATATTCACATTATAAGGCCAAAAAAATATTATGCCAGATGGGATTGAGATACAAGAAAATAAATGGCTGTCTAAATGACTGTATGATATATAATAATGAATATGATTTTCTGTTAGAGTGTCCTAAATGTGGGACATCATGGTATAAGGTGAAAGAAAAATCACAGGCTGGTGTAGAGATTAAAAATATCCCTTCCAATGTATTTTGGTATCCTCCTATAATTCATAGTTTGAAATGTTTATTTTCTAATTTTCATGATTAAAAAAGGTTAAGATGGAAATTTGTTGAGCGGATATGTGATGGAAAAATACGCCATCATGCTCATTGTCCACAATAAATGAAAATTGATGAGCATTATCCTACACTTGGAAATGAAATTAGAAATCTCCGACTAGGGTTGTGCACAGATGGAATGAATCCATAACGAACCCTCAGTAGAACACATAGTTCATTGCCTGTTTTATTGGTAATTTACGACCTCTCTCTTGAAGTTTGTATGAAGCACAAATATGTCATATTGAGTATAATGGTCTGATGTAACCCAACAATGATATTGATTTTTACTTGTCACAATTGATTGATGATTTGAAACTTGTATGGGAGGATGGTATTTGAGTGTATGATTCTTATAAAATGGAATATTTTCAACTGCATGCTGTGATTATGTTCATTATAAATGACTTCTGAGCACATGGAAATTTTTCTAGATATAGCGTTAAAGGGTATAAAACATGTCCAATTTGAGAAGAACAGACTTCATATTGTCAATTGCGTCATGGAAGGAAAATAGTGTACTTGGGTCATCGAACGTTTTTGCCTATGGATCAATCCTATAGAAGACTAAAAAAGGCATTCCATGGCTCATAAGAATTTATATTTCTCCAAAAACATTATCCCCTGATCTATATTTTTAAAGGGTGGAAAACCTTGATGTGACATTGGGAAAGACACAAAAATTTGGTAATGATAGACATATTTAGAAGAAAAGGTCAATATTTTTTGAGCTACCATATTGGAGATATCATGAAGTTAAAGATAATATTGATTTCATTCATGGGGAGAAGAATATCTTTGATAGTTTGATTGAAACATTGTTAGATATTAAAGGAAATACAAAACATGGGTTGAATGCAAGATGGGACTTAATATCAATGGGAATATGATTAGAGTTAGCTCTCACTCATAATGGAGGACGAACATTTCTTCCCCCATCTTGTCATACATTATCCAAGAGGGAGAAAATTATCTTTTTTCAGTGTCTTCATGATATCAAAGTGCCTCAAGGTTATTCTTCAAATGTAAATTTTTTGTCCCATTGAAATACTTGAAGTTGATAGGTATGAAATATCATGATTTTCACGTCTTGATGCAACAACTTCAACTAGTTTCATTGCGTGGAATATTTCCCATCTGTGTCAGAAAGACTATAATGAAGTTGTGTTATTTATTCAATTCAATTTGAAATAAGGTTATTTATGTGAATGCTTTGAACATTTTGGAAAAGAATTAAATCTTTCTACATTTTCAATTGGAAATGTATTTTCCAACAAATTTTTTTGATAGAATGGTGCATTTAATGTTTAATCATGTTCGATAAATTAAGCTTTGTTGACCTTTATAACTTTGTTGGATGTATACTTTAGAAAGGTATATGAAAATATTGAAGGGTTATGTTAAGAATCTATATCGACCTGAATCCTCCATTATTAAAAAGTATATTTCTGAGAAGTTTGCAGATCTTTGTACGAGCTACTTATTTGCAGAGCATCATAAGGGATTGCCTCCATATTTCCATGAACAAGTTAATAATGAGGGAAAGGGGATTCGTGGTTTGAAAGTAAAATCCCAGTCAGTTGAACATATGAAGAAGTTAGAATTATACATCTTGAATAACATTGTTGATGCTCAACTGTATATCCCATTGCATATTAATAAGTCGAAACAATGTCATCTAATGAAGAAAGAAATGTGGATTTTGAATGTGCACAACAAAACATTTTTTTCATGGTTTAAAAAGTCATTGCATGGTAGATAAGATGTATCAGATACATTAATATGGGTAGTGTGTGGTCCATGTTTAAATGTGATAACATGGTTTGGTTATGACATTAATGGCTATACATTTCATATAAAAGATCAGGACAATGGAAGTGCAGTTCAGAATATTGGTGTATTGGTGTTTGCAGAAGCAATGCATTTTTTGAGTGATAAAGACAAAAAACCAATTTCTATATCAAGTTTTTATTGTGGAGTGATTGAAGAAATATGGGTGGTTGATTACTTTAAAATTAAAAATCCTATTTTTAACTATAAATTGTATATCAGTAACAACTGTGTTAGACACAATGAATTTGGAATGACAGTTGTTAATCTGAATAGATTGGAAGACATAACTGATTCTTTTATAATGGAAACACATGAAAAACAAATTTTATATGTAGTAGATCAATCAGATATGCACTGGGATATTGTTTTACAAGAGAAAAAACAATAAGTTGGTGAGGATGAACTTGATGAAGATGCTGATTTATGTGAGATCCCTACTTCCATGGAAATATTAACAGAACATAATGATGAACATATTGAAAACATGGTTTGTTCCATAAGGAATGATCACAACGAAGTAATTTGGGAAAACAATCCATTTGTAAATTCCTAAAATTAAAGGTAACATTTTTTTATTTCTTTTTTACATTTATTATTTTCATAAAATGTTCGATATTTTATGTTTTCTCTTTATTAATACATGTATGAAACCAAATAAGTATACGTTTTTGTTTGTTTTAATATTTTTTATTTTACTTTACCATGTTTACCATTACATAAATTATATATATATTATTTTTGTTCAGTGAAAATTAATTTACCATGTTTACCATGTTTACTAGGTTTACCATGTTTACGATCATTACCATTGTTTAACATACTTACCATATTAACCATGTTTACAATTATGTAACTTAGTACATTTTTCTATTTAGTATTTACATTAGTATTGTAATATTTGAATTTGTATATTTGTGAATTAATGTTTCTTTTTTTGATTTGAAGGATAATGACAAAAAATCAACTGATGAACCATATGATTCTGGAGATGAGCATATAGGTCATACCTCTGGGGAGGAATATTCACATGCTCCTCTTGATGTTCCCCAATCTTCCTCATGTGCTCCCATTATAAAAAAGAGTTCAAGAGTTGGTAAATGTGGGTGCACACATTTTCAAAAAATTATAACATGACCATACCCAGGATCAGAGGATAATCGTTGAGTTTTATGAGGAGGATATTTCTAGACGTCCAAATTCAAAAGATTTTAAGATTTTTGTATCAAATCAGTTTAAGAGCAAAGTAAGAATTTTGTATGATGATTGGAGAAGTTTGTAAAAAGAGATAATATCTCTATTGTGGGAGACTATTTTGGTAAGATCTTTTTCTATTCTCTGCCTATTCTTTAAATGTTCCTAGTATATATAATATATTTAACCTCTTATTTATAAGATAAAATTTGATATTCCTGACACTGGAGGAGTCTGGAAGAAATTATTTCTCGATGGCTGCAAGGAGATGGAAGGATTTCAAATCAACCCTCTCATCTAATTTCATTTTTGGTCATAGGAGTCATGAAATTCCATGTCATATATATCCTTTCATAGATGAAAACACATGGAGACCGTTTGTTGAAATTTGAAGAAAAGATTCATTTTTTGGTAATGGTAATGTAAACTTTTATAAGATTTTATATATAAATGATCTTATTAATGTTTGGTTAATTATTTATTATTCCTAATTTATATCAAACAAGGAAATTTCATTAGGATATCCAATCTAAAAATGTGTACCGTAATAGTTTATCTTGGGGAGGGTATACATTCTTGGAAGAAAAAATTATGGTGGGAGAATTACAAATAACTAAGAGCTGAGTCTTCAAGCTCTAGAGAGGTGGCCCCTCCTTCCCCTGCATCTAGAAATTAAAAATGGAAGAGAGCTCAAATGTGAAAAAAAGCCCAATATCTTTCGAAATATTTGAGAATCATAGCTAAAAGGATTGTAAGATATCTATTTTATTTATTTAAGTTAACTATATTATTCATATAATTTCAATCATTACAGAAATGTTCAATTAATTAATACATGTTTCTCTTGAGGAGCAGAGCTCACAGGGGGTATTTACAATTGCTGTGAGGAAATATATTTTATCTGCAGCATTGGGAATGCCCGAAAATCCTGGTCATGTACGAGGATATTTGACAGGTGGATCTGTAAGAAAACTATTTCCACATTCTTCAACTTCTTACATTGAGGATGTTTATAAAAAAATAGAATCCTTGGAGGCTGAAGTTCATAATATTAATGCGACGATGGTGGAAAAGATTAAATTGTCGGTATAGTCTATGTTTGCAGACATGAAAAGACAATTTCAGATTGCAGCTCCCACTCCTCCACATCCCCCTGCAGACCCCATTATTTATCCTCTACCTCCGCCAGTAGCTTCCACTCCACCACCTCAGCCTACGGACACCATTTTTTATCCAACTCCTCCACCGTAGATTCCTACTTATTGTGAGTTGTATGTTGATGATCCTCAACATCAAATAGTTGCATATGGGCTGGTATATTGTATTGGAGATGCAGTTCATCATCAACAATTATAGGTACAGAATCATATGTTCACTATACATGATATTATATATAGATCAGCTCAAGTACCATTACTTATAGATGAGGTGACGACAGTTGGACATAGTATCATCCATTTTTTAATTTGTCCATCTAGACTTCTGCGACTCATTACCATAGAGGAATTTATATTTTATCTTCTATTTGTTTTTATTAAATTGGTTTTACCATTTGAAAACTAATATATTTTTCTATTTATTTTAACAAGAATACTTCAAAGGTAAAGAAACACTGTATAGACAACAACAAAGAGAAATGGCTATGACATCAGATACAGATTCTAGTAGTCTTGACATATTTTCAAGATATTCAAATTTGTTGGTAGATCATTATGAGTTTATAATGGAAGCTCTTGTTTGTGTACATGCAATAACTGTGGGGATTGTGAAAACTGATATCATGGAGCATGTTACTGAAGATAAGTTAGGCATCAACATGGTGCACATTTTTTCCATGTAAGTCTTAACACATTTTCCCTACGTTATATTTATTAAAAATGTATAATTATTTCTATTTTGTATTAGGTATCTTTATAACATTTGTGAGAAGAATGAGCCAACAAATTTATATGGATTCATGAATCCACGATGGATTTCCCCTGAAGCACATGCATTGGATGAGGAACAAAGAATGCTTTATATTGCTGAAAGATTTGAATAGAATATAGTCACACAATGTTGGATGATGCCATTTTTTGAGAGGTATGAAACACATCTATCTCAGAGACTTCATTATATTTTAACATAAAAAACCCGTAACCTTAAATTTTCTTTTATCAGTAATCATTGGATGTTAGGTGTTTTTTTCCCAAGGGAGAAAACACTTTATTGGATATGCTCTGTCCATGGAGATGTGTGGGAAAGTTTTAAGAAAATTTTGGAAAAGTATGTTTCAATTTCTCAATAGTTTTATATTTTATAATGAATTTTAAATTTATCCCATTCGTATTATTTTCTAACAGGGGATGGGTCTACTTTCAAAAAAACACAAATAAAAGCAGTACGATGATCAAATATGTAAATTTAAAGGTATATATCCATTTATAATTTTTACTTTTTTATTTATTACATAAAAATAATATATTGAATTTACACTCATTCAAAAAGAATTGTCATGAAAAATAAGGTGTCATCGAATGCGGATATTATATGTTAAGATTTATGTATGAAATAATAACAACTAGAACATTTTTGAATATTTACTAGGTAATATTTCCTTTTAAACTTTTCCATAATATTTCATTTGATTTATTCATTATACACGTTAACTACAATACTTTTAATTTGTAGCTATTTGATGACCCTCAACCCTATAATGCTCAATATGTCAAACACTTACAAGTGGAATGGCCAATTTATTTTATAGGTTTGATTGAATTTTAGTTGTTTGTAGTGTAAAATTAAAGTTTGAATCTTTTCATTGTAATTGAGTATTTGGTTGTCGTTTAGGTTGGATTTAGTTTTTTTAAGTTTACATTGTATGTTTTGAATATTATATATGTGAATGTTTAATTTTACTCTTCTTCTTGTTTTAGTCTACTTATGATGGTGTTTTTGGTATGGAATCTAGTATGGGGGGAGGGGTTCCAAGGGTGTCGGGGGTGTCCAGTGGGGTGGGGGGGTATCCAGGGGTGTGGGAGGGATGTACGATGGGTTGGGGGGGGGGGGGTCCTCGGTGTCCATGAGAGTGGGGGGGGGGGGGGGGTGGGGGGCTGTCCAGGGGGTGGGAGCATTTCCAGGAAGGTGGGAGGGATGTACAGGGGAGTGGGGGGCTGTCCAGGAGGTGTCCAGGGGTGTGGGGGTGTCTTGTGGGGTTAGGGGGGTTTCTAGGGGTGTGGGAGGGCTGTCTAGTGGGGTGTGGGGTGTCTAAGGTGTCCATTGGAATTTGGGAAAGTCCAGGGGTGGGAGCATTTCCAGGAGGGTGGGAGGGCTGTCCAGAGGAGTGGGGGATGTCTAGGGGGTGTCCAGGGGTGTGGGGGTGTTCTGTGTGATGAGGGGGGCAGTCCAGGGGTGTGGGAGTGTTGTCCAGGGGCTAGGGGTGACCATGATGGTGGGGATTGTCTAGGGGTGTGGGCGGATATCCAGGGGTGGGGGGCTGTTCAGGGGTGTGGGGGAGTCCAGGGGTGTGGTGGGGGCTATCCAGTGGGGTGTGGGGTGGGAGTGGGGGGGGGGGGGGGTCCAGGGGTGTGGTGTGGGCTGTCCAATGGGGTGGGGGTGGGAGGATGCCCAAGAGGGTGGGAGGGATGTCCAGGCTAGTGTGGAATGACCTGGTGTGTGTGGGTGTGTGTGTGTGTGTGTCTGTGGGGGGGGGGGGGGTGGTCCTAAGGGTGTGGGAGGACTGTCTAGTGGTGTGGGAGTGCTGTCCAGGGGGTGGGGGTGTCCAAAAAGGTGGGGTGGGGGGGGGGGGGGGTGGGTGGGGGTGTCCAGGAGGGTAGGGGGTGGGGGTCGTCCAGGGGTGTCGGGGGCTGTCCAGGGGTGGGGTGGGGGTAGTCCAGGTGTGTGGGGGGCGGGGGGGTTCTAGGGGTGTGGGAGGGCTGTCTAGGTGTGTGGGAGTGCTGTCCAGGGGGTGGGGGGGGGGGGTCCAGGATGGTGGGGGTGTTGTCTAGGTGTGTGGCGGGCTGTCTAGTGGGTGGGGAAGT
The DNA here is from genome assembly GCA_963277665.1 of Viscum album. NCBI lineage: Eukaryota > Viridiplantae > Streptophyta > Magnoliopsida > Santalales > Viscaceae > Viscum > Viscum album. The sequence continues at coordinate 1,901,950,510 of OY728145.1, forward strand.
CCAAGGGTGTGGGGGGTGTCCAAGGGTGTGTTCGGGGCTATCCAGTGGGGGGGGGGGGGGGGTTTCTAGGGGCGTGGGATGGCTGTACAAGGGTGTGGGAGTGTGGTCTAGGAGGTGGGGGTGTCGAAGAGGGTTGGGGGGGGGGGTGTCCCGGGGGTGGGGGCTGTCCAGGGGTGTGGGGGTTGTCCGGGGATGTGGTGGTGGATTTCCAGTGGGGTGGGTGGGGGGGGGGTGTTCTGGTATGGTTTTTGTCTTTTTCGTCTGGGGGTTTCTAGTGGGGTGGGTGGGGGGGGGAGTCCAAGGGTGTAGTGAGGGCTATCCAATGCGGTGGTAGGGTGTCCAGGAGGGTGGGATGGATGTCCAAGAAGGTGGGGGGATGTCCAGGGGGTGTCCAGAGGTGTGGGGGTGGTGGGGGGGGGGTTTCTAGTGCTAGGGGAGGGCTGTCTAGGGGAGTGTTGTCCAGGGGGTGGGTGGGTTGGGGGGGGGGGGTTCTAGGGGTGTGGGAGGGCTGTCCAGGGGGTGGGGGTGTCTAGGAGGGTGAGGTGGTTGTCCAGGGGTGTGCAGAGATTTCTAGGGGTGGGGGGGGGGTGGGGGGTGTCCAGGGGTGTGGTGGGGGATGTCCAGTGGGGTGGGGGGGGAGTTATGGTTGGGTTTCGGTCTGTTTTTGGTCTGCTGGTGTCCAGTGGGGTGGGGGGTGGGTGTCCATGGGTGTGGTGGGGGTTGTACTGTGTGTGTGTGGGGGGGGGGGGGGTTCTAGTCTGTTTTTGGTCAGGGTTTGGTCGGGTATTTGTCTATTTTTGGTATGTTTTATGTCTTTTAGTAGGGCGTAGCAGTGGTTGATCGGTGGTGGGGGCTATCTTGTGGGGGGGAGTGGGTTCTGGTCTATTTTTTGTAAGATTTTGGTCTGTATTAGGTATTTTGGCTGGGCATGTTAGTGGTTGATCGTATTTTTTAAATTTTTTTACGTCGCGTTTTTTATAACTGACGTAAAAAATGCACTGGGATTTGTTTTAACATCAGTTATTTGGAAACTGATGTAATAAATGCATGCGAAATGGTTTTTACGTCGGTTATGAAATAACCGATATAATAAATGGAAATTAATAGTTTTTATGTTGGTTATAAAATAACAGATGTAGTAGATATGTTTTCATGTCAGTTATTATTTGACCGGCCATGGAAATCTCTTGGAAGACAGGTTTATCACGTCGGTTATGAATATAACCGACATGATAAATGCTTCAGAGGAGTGATTTATGACATTGGTTATATAATAACCGATGTGAAAATGTATATAACATATCGGTCATTAAAGAACCAGCATAATAAACCATGACATTGAAGCATTTTTCATATCAGGTTTTTATGAACCAATGTGAAAAACGCTTCAGATTTGTGTTTTTCATGTTAGTTGTAAAATAACCGACAGAAAAAAATTATAACGTCTCCTCTAATAACGTTGGCCAAAATCCGATGTAAAAAATAAAAAATAACCGCTGTAAACAACATTTTTTACAGTAGTGCTAGAAAGGTGAATAACTCACTAATATTCCCAAACCATTGACTTTCTATCATACTCACATACATAGTGGGAGGATCCTTTTTATATCCATGGATAATTTAATGTATAATGTTATACCTTTGATGTTTCCCCATCTCAAAATTTCCAATCCACATTGAATATCCAACAATACAATTATTGTCTTCACTATGTTACCACCATTCAACACTATGATTTTTGAACCATCCCTACTGATGTGACTACTAGCATCTAATTTATGGGTCACATCTACTGAGTAACTGAGGCCTGTCACACACCCTTTTAAGATACATTAATTGAATTAAAAAACCCATGAAGGGTGGTATATGTCAAGAGGGGATGAAATAGATAAAAGGTGTTTTTGGGAGGGGCTTCGTGTAATGGATGACATATAACATCTTGAAATTACATACTTACAATGACATGAGATCCATTCTCACTATGTCATTATTGGCATGTGAATGAATATAGAGAGATGGAATAGTGGTAAATGGTAGTCATGACCCCCAATATTCTTCCATGAATTTTTTTTACTAATGAACATAATATCAATACAGGCTCCAAAATAATATTTTCAAAAGTAAAATTTTCACATTTTTTATGATCCATAAAAATATTGATTATAAATTACCCAACTAAACGAGTAAATAATCATAAACATGGTCTATCCTTGAAGGGATAATTCATCGTTATAAAAATATATTGAATGACCTACTTAATGAATTTCAATACATAATATTATTGAGGATCAGGTGAAAGAATAACAAATACTTTAATTAGGGAGATGATACAATTATTTAATGACCTAATATGTTCCCAAGTGGGTATGAAACATAATCTTAAATTATTACTCTCATAGCTAAAACCCATTATCTAAAATGAAATTGTTTATATATATTTCCCATAAAAGTTATTTTAGGGACATTTCAACAATATTATATCCTTAAAGAAAACATTTTAATATTTTTTAATTATAATTTTTTAAAAAAATAGATTGGGTACCCAAGCCATATAATAATAGTTTAAAAATATTACATCTTTATTAAATTATTATTAAAATATTCAATTTTTTGAAGCAAAAATTCATTTTTTAAAATCTATAAAATAATATATAATTTTTTTCAGGAAGAATCTCATTAAATATGTGAGAATAATAACACCCCATATAATTATTAAATTCCATGATATCTCTAAATTAAACCCAGGATAGAACAGTATGTTCCCCAATGATATCAGCCTCCCTTGGAGGGTATTCTCATACAAATCCTAAACGAACATGAGAACTCTAAATTTTTTTCTTCCTTGTTTTTTATGTCACCCAATTTCATATTTTTTGATCTTCTAGGGGAATAACTCTTAATCCAAGGAATGTGTCAGACTTGTATAGTAAATCCATATAAATATTATGTCTACTTGTTATAAGAAACTTCTCAAACTTTGTTTCAGATCTTAAAATGTCAAATAAACCTTTTAGAGTTATTTCAACCCTTATTGATCCTCCAAAAAATTATTAGTGGTTAAATAATCATAAAAAAATGATCCACATATTCCTAATACAAGGTCCTCTATATTTTCTCTATGTAGGATTTCTTATGCCACAAGATTATTATAAACTACTTCTGGATCACCTAAAAAATCTCCTTTATCAAGGATGTCAACTATATACCCATATTTAATGAGTCACTAATTTCCATCTAACCATGGGTAGGATAGAACAGACCCCCATAAAAAGAATTAAAAGGATTTATTCCAATTATATAGTGGTATATATTTTTATAAATGATGGAATAAAATAGAACGAGATCATCCTTCACTCTACTAAAATCGAGAATGAAATATCATAATATGCATGGATGAACCTATATAGTCCTCTCAGTATAATTTTATATATAGGTGTGTAACATCATATTCAAGGAATACTATATTTCAAAATTAGTTTGTAATATTATCCAAAAATAGGATGGAAATATAGTATCTCCATTAAAACTCATTATCAATAGTACTCCATGTAATCATATGATTAATTCAGTAGAATTTTATCTTAATAAATCCATAAAACGTTTCAATTTAATAGGAAGGAAGTGAAATAATTTTTTTAATGTATCTGTAATGACCAAGACATCATTTTTTATCTTCCACAGATATTGGATATTTTTCCAAGTAATCAATTGATATGCTATCCTCCATCCACAATGGTACTTTAAGAGCATGGATCAATATCGAATGAACATGGTGTTTTTCCGTCACCCATTAGCTAGACAGGTATGAGGAATGAGCTACGTAAGACTTCTATACATTCTTGGATATGAATATTGACACATGATGTTTATATATAAATTTTTAAAATATAGATTTATTTATATGAAGGATCATTGGAAATCCCTCCAGACGTAATCCCATATGGTGAAATAAAAAACAATTCACACCCCATGTATCATAGAATATTATATCTATGTAGAAAATATCTTTCAATAAATATGTCAAATCTTGTACTCCCTTTCTCAGTGTAAATGTGTGGGGGTCACCATAATAAAATTATTCTAAGAAAATCATCTCATTTACACAATGAAAAACTAAAAAAATTATTTTTTATCTTTCGTGAATAAATCCTAAAATTTGTCTTCTCTATAAAATAACGTCAATTTAAAATAATGGAATCTACCCCTTATTTCACATTCTGAAGGAATAGAGAATCTTGAAGGTATGGGAACATCAACCGTTTAATTTACCTCAGGTAGATTTTACACTAGAAAAAATGTATATGAGACTACAACAATTTTAATAAACAATAAATCTATCACCAAGAATGCAATACCTATAGGTTTTGAGGAAAATTGTTATACTCTAAGGCCTATATTTTGGGTAATGTAGTTAATATCAATAGGTATTAACTATGAGGAACCATAAGAAATCAACACTAACCTCTTCATCTTAACAGTTTTGAACATATTCCATGATGAATAATTGAACACCATGTACAAAAATCCTTAGAAAAATACTGAACTAGAGAAATAGTAAAAAAATTCTTTAGACACTCAAAATATTATTATAATATATCTATATATATTATAGGATATCATCTTTATACTTGTGATGTTATGGTATTTGATATTCTAGATAAATCCCCCAAAAAACCATCATTGTTACCCTAACCAAAATAAAATGATTCACAACATAAAAAAATTATTTTTGGATCACATGTGATCAATTTTTTAATCAACACAATGTTAACTATTACATTTCCCTCTAAGATGAAATTCCTTAGAATATATATTTCCCAAATCAATAATTTCTATATTTATATTCAACCTCATTATGGGCGTAATTAAAGTAATTCAAAGATGATCTTAAAAATGTCAATATACTCATCCTATATATTTGAATTAATAATTATGTCATTTATGAAGTACACCATGAATATTTCCATTAATTATGAGAGGATATGGTTTATGAGTCCTAGTAACACTAGTGGGGAATTAATCACTCCTAATTATATCACCTGGAAAACCTAATGCTCATTTTGACACATAAATTTCAAATTTAGAGTTTCCTCACAAAACCAATGATGATGAAATATTGACATAATATTATTATTTAGGAAGAAGTCTAATCCCTCATGTTATTCATATAGGTTATATTTATTTAATAGAGAGTATTTAGAAATTATTGTAACTATATTTAGAAAATAATTGTAAGTACAGAGCCTCAATCCTTCATATTCATTTTTATAGAATCAAATAGTATCTTTCTAGAAATACATAATTGGAATCATAAGACATTAAAAAAAAATATTCTTAAAATAAATTGAACTCTTTAAGTCCACCTTATATTTTTTGTTAAACTCTTGAAGATACCATTGTGGTCTTGGGATATATGTTGATGAGAAATATATTCTATCATTGAAGGGGAGATCCCATGATTTCTTCAAAATAAATCTATTTAATCCAATACAAATTCCACAAATAATACCTCTAAAGAACCATGATACAAAAAAAAATTCTCTTTAAGTAGAAGGTGATTGGTTGTAACTTCTTAAGGAAATACAACTCTGCAACTTCAATGTTTATAGAAACTCAACACATAAAATACCTTTCAAGAACCATATAAGGTATAAAGATGTTGAATTGTTTTAAACTATTGTTATATGAATCAAATAATGGTTAAGTAACTCATAAAATTGATCTTTATTTAGATACAATGTATAATTATCCTTAATTAAAAGGTACTCAAACTTTGATCATATATAAAAAAACTCACTTAATGTGTCTTTTATGAGATTATAACTTTGTTTATTGAAAAAGATAGTTTAAAACATTTCAGAGTAGAGAAGACAATGATGTATTCATTATGTAAACGATCCTCAATATTTTGATGGTTTTCGAGAAGGTTTTGTAGTATTTGGAAGGAATGATACAATTTATTTTAAAGTAAATAATACTATTGGAATTAGAGAATGTTAAAAAATTATCAAATAAATTATTATCATAAATGTAGATCAAGATCTAATGAAAGTGATGTTACTTGATCACATGGATTGGTTTTTAGAAGTAATGAGAAAATTAAAATGTATCTGTATTTTCAGGAACATTCTATAAAATGTAAATTGAAAAAAATTAGGTATAGTGGATGTGATTTTTTTAAATAATGTAAATTTTTATGGGGGAATGGTCTTGCCGATAAGTATAAATCAAATAAATCATTTCCATAGAAGAAGATATAAATACATAGAGAAATATAAAATCACAATATTTATATATTAATTATGTGAAATTACATTTTTTGTGAGGATATTTTACTCGAAAATAATTTGTGCATATAAAAGAGGATTAATTTTCATGGACAATTTTTTGTATGAGTGTGTGTTATGTGAAAATTTTTTATGCATAATGGGTGTTATAATGACATAAATATAACTATACAGACTCAATATTTTTATACATTAAAATAAATTTTTTTCTATAAATATTCATTAAATTACACAACTAATGTATGAGGATTATAATTTTTTAGTTTTTTTTGAGAGTAGGTAGAGAATCATCATATTTATTAGAAGATATTAAATATTTGTCACAAAGATCATCCCATTTAGTACTCTTCATATACATACCCTTTTAATACATTTCTTCATAACTTGGGGAAAATGAATATAATAAATGGTAAGATCAGATTCTCAGTAAGTGTAAACAATGGAAACTACGTAAACATAACATGAGCCTAAGGGTATGAGAACATGATTATAATATATTAAAACCATAGCCTACATATAAAATATCAAAATATTGAGTCATGGATAAAACATTGGATATTTATAAAACATGGATCCTAATGAAATAAAAGAACATGATCCATGAAAGCAATACATGGACACAGGTCATAGATTATGGAATAAGCATAACCATAGAAAATAATTTTTATTGTAGTGCATCCTTAGTATGAAGGATATCCTAGTAGAATTTGTTCACTATAAAATTCATTATAGTTTTATATGTTCACTCCCAATTTAATCATGGTGATTAGAGTACCTTAATGAATTTGGTTACCTCCCTATTCTTATCCTATATATATATCACAAGATATAAATATTCATCCAATTTATAGGACGGAGATATAGGTTCCACCAAACACATAATGAAAATCATATGTATGTGCGGGGAATAATAATAAAATAGTTATCATCAAATTAATCACGAAATAAAATGGGGTTTATAAAAATTTCATCATATCACAATCTATATAAAAGGGATAGTTTTCATAATTATTTCATGAATTCACCAAAGCATAAACCATGAAATGTAACAGGTTTCATAAGAATGGTATAACACATATAATATTAATTTTTTTAGTTAACATCTTTTACTTATAAACATAAACCATCCAGTGCCTGAATAAGAACTATATTTATGGATAAAATTCCCAGAAAATCATAACTAAAATCAAAAGGATGTTTTCGTAGATGAAAAATTATGTTGAAATATCTGTTTGAAACTTTATTATGTAAAATAACATTTCATTGTAAATTTGTATTTTAAAACTAAATATTAATAAAATATTTTTGAAATATTTTTCTTTGGAAATAAATTTTCAAAATTGAAAATAATTCTTTAAAAATAAATTAAAACATTTTAGGATGAAAATATATTTTTTTCTTTGAAACAAAGTGAAAAATAAAAACCTTTTGGAAAAAATTTTTCTTGAAAAATAACATGGAAATGTTATGAAAGAATTATTTAAAAATAAAATATATAATTTGTGGTAAAAAATATCATTTCCAATTTAATTTTTTTTAACATAATGTTTTTTGAAAATTACAAACTTTTTAAATAAACATGACAAATTATAACGGAATCTCAAAATATCATTTAATCTAATCCTTGTGGAAAATAACCTTTCTTCTATGAAAAAAACTTTTAAAAACATTATTTTGAAAATCCATTTCTTGGTTAGTAACCATAAAACTTATAATGGATTCCTTAAAAATAATTTAAAACATTTTATAAGGAAAAAATTCATTCATCTTTGAAAAACACTTATTAAAATATCAAAAATCTTGATAATCATTTAATTTGAAAATAATCATGAAATCCTATAAAGGACGGTTCAAATAATAATTGGTGGAATATGATAATTCTTGTATATATTGATCTGGGTAACGATTCTTGGGTCAAAATTGATATATTTTTCTCTAGTAGGAGCATGTTCGGTGGTTCTCAAAGTGATAATTTATCGACATGTGATAATTGATGTTCTATTTTCATATGGGTTGCTTGAGCATTAGGTTCTTTGGCTTCCCCATCCATCAGGTTCAAAATGAACATGGATAGATCTGGTACTATGGGGGTAATGCATGAAGGCTGGATGTTTAGGGATAACAGGAGAAAGATAATCTTTGGTTTCAGTGTTTTTTATGTGACAAGAAATTCTATAGGGGTAGAAGCTCAGGCGTCGTGCAATTTTTTCTCCCTGTAAAACCAGCATGACAACACTATTTCAACTATGTAATCTGATTATAATAGGCCACTTGATATAACTTAAAAAATAATTTCATGGGATATGATTTATTTTATCATGAAATACAGGTCGTTCCTGGAACATGGCCTTGAAATTAATTATATCCGGAGGTAAGTGAATTTTTCTATGGGCTCACTGGCCATGAAGAGTCTTCCTAGTAATAAAATCAATATTTATGAATGAAATGGATCCCTACCATAAGTATTAAATTGTTTTTCAAGGTTTATGCACTTGGTTTTCATCTTTTTTGACCTCCTTGATGCGATTCTATACTTTCTCTTCAAATTTTTCAATAAAAATTATCTCTTCAGCTGGTCATTGTTTAGAAAATGAAAATAATATTCCATTATTTTGTTTTGGAGAAAATAAATTATGTGTAAAAATATCTGAAATAAATAAATTAAATAATGTTAGAAAAAATTGTTTTTTTTAAAAAATAGGGGTTTGAAATAAAAAGTGTTTTTGACAGAAGAGATAAATAAATACCCTTTTTATTAGAATAATTATTTTGTAATATTTAGTACATTGAGAGATGAAAATTAATGGAAACCTATATTCTCATGAAATATACATAGGAGAATATTTTTTTGTGTTTCTTGATAAATGGATCATAATATTTCATAAAATTAAATAAAATCATAATTAATCTTGGTAAATGATAAAATTATATCATAAAACACTTACCACATTAGTAACATTGATTTAAAATCCCCCTGAAATAATTAAATTAAAAAAATATATAATGAATATAAGGTTATTAATGATATAAACTTACAAAAAATCTATATATGAACCTAAAAAAGGGGATATGTGAATAACATAACTTATGTACCAAAGAAGTGAAATTATGATCGAAACCCCATTCCACTTTGCTAACATTTTAAACATAAACACAATGAAAAATAGATCAAAAAAATTATATGAACATACCTATAATTTTTAGGATAATAATAATAAAACACATTCATTGTAATTATATACAAAACATAAAAGAAATAAGTGGTGAATAGAGCATGAGTCTCACTAAAGTAAAAAGTGAGACATAAATCTCTCACATTATGTATCGAAATTCTTCACACACATCCAAGAATCCTAAATAATTAATATAATTTTATTATTAATATATTAAATTATCATAATTATATATATCATAACATATATCATTTACTTATTACCTTTTAATAATAGTTTATTATCAATTACTTTTAAAAGTAATGTTTCATGAAATAGCTGCTTTATTTTTCTAGTTGGTTTTGATACAAAATTTTTTCCCTCTTAATTTGATCATGGTTTTATACTATACAAAATTTTAAATGTGATATATATTACATATATATATATATATATATTTATTTATAAATTTTATAGATAAAAATTGAAATACACCATTCATGGAGACAATAGGTCGTACGTACACATGAACAGTATTTCAATTTTCTAAATGCATGAAATGCAAGAAAGTTAAATAATATATTTCCATTAAAAAAAATATTTTATGTCATATATATCACATATGTTCATTAAAACCATCCTTATTACCTTCAATTTAAAGATATAATAAATCACATCATTTCACATGGTGGTAGTCCACTGTACACAAGAGAAACATTATCATACTACCAAAGAATTGAATGTCAGAAAGTATATGTGATATAATAATTCTATAAGTATATAAATATCATGAATATAATATATAAACATTCAATAAAAAATTATATCCAACTATGAGAGATGGTAAGGGAAATGAAAAAACAACTATTCGTGAGGCTATAGTTCGCTGTACATAGGAATAATGATTTTGTATCCAATTTTACGTAAGTGGAGATGGAAATTGGTAATTTAATTAACATAAAAAATATTATTATATGTAAAATACCAAGAAAATTTTATCATCATGTTTTAATAATAATTTAAGTAGTTGGAGAAATAAATAAAAAAATCCTGGATATGGGTGTAACCTCTTCTTCTGGAAACATATTTTTCTTTTCACCAAAAGTATTATTAAAATAGATTTATGAACAAAATAAAGCCTAGTTGATGGTAGGAGGGAAATAAAAAAGATATTTTTAGGTATTGGACAATCCAATAGGTTTTTAATGTATGAATCAGAGGGGATATGGTGTGGTCATTTATAAGTTAGTAGTGTGACACACATGTAAATTATGAAAATAAAATAGTGTACTCATGATTTTCACATGAAAAAATGATTAAGAATTTGATGTTTTAAAATAAGATGATTTATGGTATAAATATGGACACAAAATGTTTCTTAAAAAGTTTTGTGTCAATTTTAACAATTATAATTTTTGTTTAAATCCTAAATAAACAAATGTTTACCTTAAACACCATAAATAATTTTTACTATTTATATTGGTCCACAATAAAGTTGAATTTATTATTTATTATAAATTATTAAAATAAAAAATTTAAAATAAATTAAATATATCCAGTTATATAAGTGGTAAATATTCATTTCAAATTAATTTAAAAGATGTGATGAGAATATGTGTTTTTAAGGGGAAAACGTCCAAACATTTAAAATATTCTTAAAGAAAAAATCAACCTAAGAAGACTAAAAAGACATAATTTGGATTAATAAAATTAAAAATGTACAATTTTTTCTTTTATAACCATATTTAAACAATTTTTATATTTTTAAAAGTTTTAAAATAAATGAAAATTTTTAATAAAAATTAGTATTTTCCACCATACATAAAAAAATTAATTACAATTAAAAATTATAAAAAAATAACAGGATTATAATTCTTAATGTAAAATTCTAAAATTAATGCCATATTTTGAAATAATGTTTAAAAAATTAGGAAAAATTAATTTTAAAATAATCGCAAAAAAAGTAACAATTTTTTTTAGAAAAATACATTTTTGAGCATTAAATTGGTTTAATTCTTATCTCTTATCCAGGAAACATATAATATTAATAATAATTTTTTTTTCAAATATATAATAGATAATTTACATTAAAATAACTAAAAAAATTATTATTTTAATTTATTTATGTAAATCATGTTTGTGTGCATAAAAATATATTTTAGAAAAATATTTACTTTATTTTGAAATAGTTTATAATTTATATTTTTAATTAATTTGTAATAAAAGAAATCATTATATATATATATATATATACCTTATATTTTCATAATTTAGGTAATACTATTCATATTCATACATTCTATTAAAATTGCTAGATGATTCCGATCATATTATATAATATTATTTTAATAGCGTGTTATGTTTTTTTAAAGTTGGTGTTGCATGTAATACAAGCTACACTTATTGTTGTGTGAAATTTAAGATAAAATCAATGCTTCACTTAATGAAATCTAAAATTAGTGTTGAATATAATGAGAAATATCAAAACATTTAAATATATTTGGAAAAAAATTATTTCATAACATCTTTTGATGTTTCATTCTACCCCCTTAAATAAATTGCTTCCTCACAATTTGAACTTATAGTCATTAAATAGGGGTTTACCATTTGAAAGTCCCATTATGGTGAACCCAATTTGTAAAATGGGATAATAAAAATATTTCATGGTAATTGATAAGGGATGTGAAAATATAATATAAAATAACCCATAGAAGGATTTTAAATATAACTATAAATATGAGTGGTAAAAACCTAGACATAGAGAAGAAAAAACACCTAAATAATGAATAAGAGTGATAGAGAACATGGTCAGGAGATAGATAACTATAAAAAATACATAAATTTGTTATAGGTGAATATTCCATTAAATAATCATAAATGATGTTAAATTTATAACATTTTATTTCATGGTACTATTCTTAATGCTGAATATTTTTTAGCAGAAGTTAAAATATATTGATTTCATTCCATTTAAAAAGAACACTCTCATATTCTGGTTGTGACTTGATCAATTTCAACGTCATCTCTTTATCTAAGTGTTGATTTTTATTTTATTAAGTAGTAAAAGAATACATAAAATAAGGATAATTCATTCTTTACATCACTTGTTGTTATAAAAAAAAATTTGATCAACACAAGCTATGTACAAATATTTAAATGTTTATCTAATGCATTGATCTTAAAAACAACATAAAAAATAAATTTATATAATTCCCTAAAAGTATATCTTTATATCCCTTCAAAAAAATTTATTTATAAGTAGGTTCTCTACATTTCATAACATAAACTCCCAAAATATCATAAAGTATCTAATGATTATTACTTAATAAATATGTAAATATCTTAGTCATATATTTTATTTAATCAAGGTAATGGCCAAAATTACCATTAAACCATAATGAAAATGTACATAATTCTACATTACATGAATAAAACAATATATTATTGAATATATTCAACAAATTAAATAATTTTTTTTAAATCAATCAATGATAGTAGAAACCACTTTGTCCACAAATCGCTAATCAGTTCCACGGTCATCAAAACTGTCCAACTTATATTATTCATGTAAATCATCACTTTATCCAAACTTAATAAAATTTTCTCATCTTTAGGAATATATTATGATTTTTATTCCCAAAATTATAATATAACCTTTCCGTTAAATCACATTTTTAGTCTTCAACACCATTCATCATATTTTGGAAAATCGTTAATAAAAAACATGTACAAAACTATCCATATAAACTTTAGGATTAATATAACATTATTTTTGAATTAAATACAAAATAACTTAATTCATTCAACAGGATTCTCAAAAAATTAACTAGAATTCATTAACCTATTCCATAATACCTCTCTCATACAATATGAAGTATGAATCCTGACTTAATATTGATAAAAATAAATTTAATGATTAATCACTTATTTAAAAAACAAAAAACCGTTAGAACAACCCACAAATTTCATATATCATTTGTACTCTCCTCATAATCAGTAGTATAACAATTTCTTATACCATCATTTTGAGTATCATCATTTTATTCCCCCTTAGGACAACAATTTACATAATTCCAATAATTATAACTTGTTAAGCATTCTAACATTGATGATATTATATGTAGACAATTATTAACATCCATTGAGTTGATTAAAATTTTCATTTTTTTTATCTAAAATTACTTCATTTTTTTACTTATTTTCCATACTCAAAATATCTTCTCGTTCTATTGATACATTACTTAGAGAAATTGTTCCGAAATTCTTGTTATTTAAAAAACTTAATCATAAATTTTCTAATGTCTCCATCACCCAAAATCTTAATGAACTCTATCATTATATTATTATTTGTGTTTGGAGGTGGGATAAGGTGAATTTTCTTAATCATATATCGTGATAAATGATTATTCATAATCACTACACCATTCATACTAATTTTCCTCCCGTTCAGCTTATCATAAACACATTTTCTATAATATTCAACTATGATCTAGTTCATTTCGGTTCCCTTCACTTAATATAACCAAAAATAATAGTGTGATAAATAATAATCATAGTTGGAAACAACATAATTAGAAAAGTAACATATAAGATATCCGAATCAGGAGACCGTATTTTTAATCAATTAAACCATATGATAATCCATTTTCATTCATATACATTTTTAAATCATTCATGATAGTTCTTAAAGAGTATAAATTTGAAAAGAATATCCCATATTTGTATCATATATGTTATATATAAATAACCGTTGTTTTCTATTATGTAATGATATGTTCCATCTCAATGTCCACATTTTATTGTTATTGACCTAGGTATCTTGGTTACAGATCCACATCCACACATAGTACTGAGGCGTATAAGTTATTTATTAGAAACACGTTACTATATCCTTTACCAAAATTCTAAGAAATGTTTCTATACTTTCATTTACCTTATAAATATCCTTAGATACATCCATATGAATTTCCTTATAAATATACACAACGATCTAACTAATGTTTTATCATCCTAGTTTATGAAGGATAACCAAAACATTATTTTGATACCAATTATAACAATATACTATTTTTATAAGATATTAAATCTTTTAGAAGAATATTTTTTACATTACAAATACAACTTTATAAGGATCATAATGATTGAGTGCAATTGGAAACAAGATACATAATATTTTTATTTATAAAATGATATTTAATGTTTCCAAAAATTTATTTCCATTTATTACTCTTCATATATATTAAATAATTAAAACCCATATTCATAACTACTAGAAAGGAATGATTAAGAAAGTTTATATTAGATGATATGTAATGGTAAATTATGGAAAATATGAAAACATAAAACTAGAATATGGGTAATATAATGTTAGTATAACATATTAAAACCATACCTAACATATTAAATATCAAAATTATTAGTCAAGGAATTAATATTGGTTTTTTATGAGACATGGATCATAAAGAAATCATGAAGAAAATCCATGACTGAATAAAATTGGAAGAAGGCATGTAATTGTGGAATAAACATAATCATAAAAATTAATTTCCATAGTATTCATGGAATACATCAAAGGATATAATAGTTGAATTGGGTCACTATCCAAACAATTATATTAGTCTAGGTTCACTCCCATGACCATCATAGTAGAAATAGTCCCTTTATAAACTAGGTTTATGTCCCATTTCCATCATTTCTATATTCATAGATACAAATCATCACCCAATGCATTGGAATGACATATAAGTCCCACTCATCAAATAATGGAAATCATATTAATGTATTCCAAAAGATCATAAAATAGTCATCATATCATAACCTATGAAATTAAATGGGATTCATAAATATTTCATCATTCCATAACCAATGGAATATAGATATGTTTCATAGTCATTTAATTAGTTCATCATCGTAAAACCCAATAAAAGAATTCAGTTTCATAAGTATGGTATAAAACAATGAAGAGAAATGGGTTCTTAAAATTATTTTCTTCATAAACAGTTTCAATGAAGAGAAATAATAATAACGGAAACATGGGATTATATCCCTAGAAAACTATAAGTAGTATAAAATTATGTCAACTTAAGTGGAAAATTATTTTTAAATATCACATAGAAAATTTTCGGAAAAAAACAAATTTACAAAAATAATCAATCATTAAAATTAAATGTTTATAAATTTTTTTAATTTTTTTTGTTTGAAAATAACCTTGAAAACAAATAAATTATTCTCCTAATATAATTTTGAAAATTTATTATTTAAAATATACATTATTAATTGAAGAATATTTTTTATAACATAAAAATGTTTAATAATAATTTTCATTGATAATAACATTCAAAACATATAAGTGAATATTTAAATATCATTTAAAAAATTTATTAAGTAAAATACTATTTATAATTCAAAACAATGTTTTTAATAAATTATTTATTTTCAAAATCACATTTCTTTAAAATAACCTCAAATACTTATATGGGAAGGTTTAAAAATCATTAAAAACATTTCTTAAGTAAAATAATGTTTCTATTTTTAAAAATAATACATAATAAATCAATGATTTTGAAAGTAAATTAATTTTAAAATAACCTTGAAATTAATAAAATAATCTTAAATTAAAATTATTTTTAGGATGGAGGTAATTTTTTTCATGTCAAAAATGTTAAAAAAATATTCCTTTTATATTCTGTATAAAATAAAAAAATGGGAATTTTTGGGAAAAGACATGAATATTCCATTAAACACATTTTCTAAAATTAAAAAATGTATAAAAATGAATTCAATCAATAATTTGTAGAATTATAAAAATATCATGAATTTTATTTATAAAAAAATGTTTTGTAATAAAAATGACATTTATTTTAAGACAGGGAAAAATAAATTTTTTCTTTATAAAATTATATTGAACTCGAATGAAGACAATTTTTCTTAGAAATGTTATGTTGATCTACTGAGTAGATAAAGAGAGGATAATGAAGGGTAAATGTATTATCATGTAATAACCATATTATAGTAAAATTAAATACTTTTTTATATGGATCATAGTATTTCATCTTTAGAAATAAAATAAAAAACAACATCAATAAATGACAAGATTGTATCACCAAACACATACCACTTGGGTAAAATTAAATATTAATCTCCATGAAATAATAAAATTATATGAAACATAGAATAAAATCAATAAAAGTATATTTATTATATAACATTAAAAATGGTCTTTATATTCACCTCATAAAATAAGAAAGGTGTATGCCTTAACGTATGTCCTAAAGAAGACAAATTGAGACAAAAATACATTACCACACTTGTAAAGATTGAAAATAAACCCAATCAAAGAGTGATATTAAATTGGATTTATAAATACCAATTTTTTTATTATAATAATCATATAAAAGATTCAAGTTAGGCATATACACCACAAAACATAAATATGTGGTTAATATTTCTTGTGTCTCAAGAATGTGAATAGTGCGACAGAATTCCATTACTCTAAGTCTCGACAATCTTCATACATGATCAAAACAAAATTTTGATAAGAATAAGTATATTATAAATATATTAAAGTACCATACTCATATATATATTACTATATATTAATTATTGATGACTGTTTATGACTTGTTTATCAGGAATTCTATGTTAATGTTAATTTTAGGTAATAATAGCTTTATATTACGTGTATGTTTTGATTTGATATTTTTGATCATATTAATTTTATCATGGTTAAATAATACATATAATGTTAAAGTTTTTTAAAATATAATAAATATTAATTATACATGTATTTATAGTGATCCATAAAATTTAGAGATAAAAAAAGAAATACACCGATCACAGTGATGGTAGGCCATACGTATTCCAGGACACTGTTTCAATTTTCAAGACATATAAAATGAAATAAATTTTAATTATATATTACCATTAAAGAATAATTTTTTTTATCATACATATCAAACATTTATTATAAAACCCTCCTTATTACCTTCAATGTAAAGACTGAACTAATCACATCGCTTCGCGAGGTGGTAGTCCGCCATACATACAAGCGACGTTATCATATTCCAAAAAAATAAAAATCAAGAAGGTATATGTGATATTATAATTACAGACGTATAATAATATTTTTTATATCATATATAAAATTTAATATTTTATTATAGCTATCCTTGAGAGATGGCGATCAAACATGAATAAAATCGCCTCGTGAGGTAGTGGTCCACCGTACAAATGAATAATGATTTCATGTCCCATTTGGTGGTTTATGTGATGGATATTAGTAATTAAAATAACATAAAACATTTAATTATATATAATATATTGAGGTTATTATATCATAATGTTTTCATAAGAATTTAATGAGGTTTACAAATAAATAATTTAAAATGATCGGTTAGGGGTGTTACCCTTTCTCCTAATGACTTATTTTGGTTTGCACAAAAAGTATTATTAGATTGTATTTATGACTAAAATAATTATTTTATAAATTTTAGGACAATTATTGAATTTATATATGTAGGTATTCTCATAAAATATGTTTTCTTGAAGTATGAATTGGAGAGAAGAGCGGGTGACCATTTATAAGTGAGTTGAGTGGCACACCTATAATTTGTGAAATGGAAAAGGTGAACCCACATTTTTGAAATTCAAAAGTATAAAATCTGATCTATCATATATACTATATGATAAATGTTTTAAATAATATTATCCCATTGGTTTTGGAAATGTTTTGGATTATTTTAAACAAATATCTTTTTTGAGCACGGATAATCCCATTTTTGCATTAATAACTGAAATTAATTTTCACTATTTTTACAATTAATTATGGTCAAAAATTGAGTTTAAAATATTATATGTTATAAATTATTCCTATTAAATGTATTTAATTGTTTTTTCTAAATTATATTAGTAGATTCGGTAAAATATTATTTAAAATTAGTACATAGACATGATGAGAGAGGATGTTTTCAAAAAGAAAATGTACAAATGTTTAAAAAGATGTAATAGTAAAATTAAAAATTAAAAATTAAAAATATTAATATTAAATAAATTAGACTAATAGATATATAAATAATTTAGTTTTTCTTTTAAAACCATCTTACAATAATTTAGAAATTTTTAAACGCATTGAAATAATTAAAAACTCATAATACAAACAAACATCTTCAACTACTCATAAAAATATTTATCTTCTCATAAAATTTTAAAAAATTATCCCTTTGATAATTTTAAATTATGAATTAAGAAATTAATATAATTTTTTCCAGATAAATTTTCTAGTATAATAAAAAAATAATTTTAAAATAAGTTCACAAAAGGTACAAAACTTGTTTATATAAAGACATAGTTTTTAAGCATACAATTTTTTTTATTCTTAACTCATTTATGAAAAAATCATAAAAATAATGTTAATTTTATTATTTAATATATAATAAATAATTTTTATAAAAATTATTCATTAAAAAATATTATTCAACATATTGAGGTAACACACATTTTGGTGCATTTTATTCAGAAGTTGATTTCTTTTATTTTCCCACAGTTTTTATTTTTCTTAATAAATATTTGTTCATTAAAGAAATAATTTTATAAAAATTTGTAAAAAAATATTTTTATAATTAATTTAATACTATTCATACCATCTATTAAAATTAATATGTTTTAAAAATGAAATTAAATAACAATATTTTAATAGTATGACATGTTTCATTTGAACTCGACATGTGTGTAACAAAATATACACTAGATTTTGTATGTAGTGAAATATAAAATTAAATTTCCATGTAATAAAAGATAAAATAAATGTTTCATGTAATATAAAATATCAAAAAGATTTAAATTATTAAAATGAAATATTTCATTAATTATTATGGTGTTACATGAACTTCTTTGAAGTTCAATAAATAAGTAAAATTTATAATTTTCATTATAGAAGATCTACATAACCCAATAATTAAGGTGTAATAAAAGTTTATTGATGAATGATAGAGGAATAATATGATGGAACAGTGAGTTTAGTTTTAATAGGGGTTATTAAGTTATCATGTTGCAAGAGATAAATTAGTTCTTAATGTAAGTTATTGAAAATTGAGGAGGACTCGGAGTTCACTATAAGAATTATAAAAACTTTTCGTAGTAATTGTTGTCTATAAACACATCTCTATTGAATACTACTTTGTGTTAGTGAAAAATATAAAATTTATTTTTCCCTATTTTATTTATTTATCATTTCACATGTAATGATATGGGGAGAATTGTTCCTACTAGTTACAAAATAAGATTGTTGGTGAGGGTCATTTAAGGAAATTGATATCCAAAATTCACCTCTATAAATGTATTTACCTTTATTCTGGTAAAAAATATGTATCAATGTGGAAGGATAAATCCATTTTAACAATCTATTATTTTAAAATAATTGAAAAAATTAACCGTGATTGAATTATCATGTTTAATGGAAATGAATTTTAGTTTTAAAAGAACTAGATGAAACACTATTCTTGATAATTAGGAATTGATTTGTATAAAATTTAGATTCATGAGATTTATTTATTTTTTAGAAAACATATATTTATTATAATAATATTGAAATTTAATAAAACAATGAAAATATAGGAATCAATTTATTAGAAAGATCTATATAATAAATTATCTACATAAATTAGATTTTATATTAATACTCACATTAAATGAGGGAAGGTGTGTTTAATATCTAAGATGTTGACTCAAAATTATGGGAAGAAAAATTAAATTTTTTATAAAACAGAAATTGTACATTAGGTTTATTTAATCCCCAACATGATTTACCTAGATATGGTTTAAAAATTACTACATTGGTATAAGATATAAGAGATCTTATCTCGAATTTTTGATTAATTTTGTTCTCTTGAAGAAATATATACATATATTATTATTATATAACATTAGAAATAAAAAATAGATAGTATAAGAAATATTAGTTCATTATTGATATATGAATATTTTCATTCATCATATCAAGGGGTAATGAAAACAATTGAAGTGTGAGATCAGTTGATCAGTTTGGGTTATGCACAATTTAACCTATAATGAGCAAACAGGTAAAAATAAATATTGGATGGTATATACTTGAACACATATTCTATTTTAATCAATAAAAATAGCATAAAATTGATCTGTGGTAATTTCAATCCTGTAATCTCATTGATAATAATAACTGAATTCCCAATGATGGAAATGATAAATGTTGGAGATTATGATATGAAACAATATTATATCATTACCATTAAGGACGTTTGATAATAATTTTTAATCTATGTGTAGGTATACACAAAAAACCCATCTTACAAGGCTATCAAATTGGTTGGAATGATGAGACCTATTGAAGCGTCAACGTGCTATGTATAACTAGTCCCCACACTTTACTAAAAGTCCAAAAGCGTTACTAATATATGGAATAATAAACCTAATTAAAAAACAACATAAACTATCAAAAAATATCTATATTAAGAGATGAATATATAATAAAATGATATCCCAAGAGTATCAAATAAATTTTATAAAAAAACCCATATGTAGAAATCATTAATGGTTTTGGCTATAATAATATAAATGCAACAGTGAATGAAGATTTTTAAGAGAGATATATTATCTAATGAAAAACATTCAAAATAAAGAGAACATCTCAAAATAAAGTTAAATATCAAAAATTTAATCAAGAAATGAGTTATGACCATAAATTCACAAGGAAATAAGATTTTGTTTTAAAATAAAATATTTTAAAGAAGAGAAAAATATGAAATGTAATCATATAAAATTATTTTTCTTCAAAAAATTTAATTTGTAAAACCATTGAAATATAATGGATTAAATTTCAAATCATAAATCTATTATGGTGGTGTGGAAATCTGCTGATGTATTATAGGTTAAAAGGATAGATTTCTTTTAATTTTTTATAAAAGAAACATGAAAAGATCATTTTAGAAAATATTTTATTTTTTTTCAAAACATTTAAAAATTGAATGATAACATAAAATTTACATGAAGATTTATTCTTCTAAATATAAGGGCCAATTTTTAAAAAATATTGAAAAATGTAGACATTGAATAAAAATTTACCCAACCAAATTGAGAAATAAGATCAATTTTTTTAAATATTAATTGAAATGATTGATGTTCTAATGAAAGGAACATTTAGTATAAAATATTGAATATTTTAAAAATATTTATAGGATAATAATATTTATAGATTCTATGAAGGTTATATTATAATAACCCTTCAATGATTTTAAGGGAAATACCAGAAAATGAGATTTTAATATAAATTCCTTCATCTTTAGTAACTTTAAAATAATTACCCATTGAAAAAATAAAATTGAATAGAAAAATTAATCATACTTAATAAATATTTTTTCAGTTTAATTACATCAAATTATAATTATATACAATATATAAATGTAAATAGGTCCATAATACAAAATATATAAAAATAGAGTTGAAAATCAAGATGAAATCCTTTGCCGAAAGTACAATTTCATTAAAAGTGAAATGAAATCTTGTATAATAAATTTTAATTAATGATAATTTTATAATCAGGTCATTAAAAATATTATTATATCATATATGATCAACTTATTACATTTTAACACCGATTTATTAATAAATCCTTGTTAAAATTTTCTTTTATAGTTGCAAAATGTTTCATTTTTAATGATAATTTCAGTTTGGTTGTTCTAGTCCTTCTACATTGATTATGGTTCCATAATATCCAAAATATTTATCATAAATATTTTTTAACATATATTCATTATATATATAAAAATTCATTGAATTTAGTGATAGAATAGTCAATTACACCATTTATGGGGACGGTCGACCGTACGTACGCATGAACGTTGTTTTAACATTTCGATAGATGAAAAAACGAAAGGTAAATTACCAATCAAATTTATAGGATATTTAATATATCATATAAATATAAATTATACATTTATTTAGTCTATCATTATTACCATCCTTGTAAATTGGAAATGAAAAATATATCATATTTCTTCATGGAAGTAATTGTATATATATATATTCATGAGAAATAGTAACATTTTACAATGAATTGGAAGTTAAGAATGTAGATATGATATAATAATTACAAAAGAAATATTATTTTATAAGAATCATACCTATTTATTAGTTATTTATTTATAAAATTCCATGTCAACATTTAATTAATAATGAATTTTACCACTACTTAGAGATAGTAAATCATACAAACTCACACACAATGTCTCCTCTTTATATAAGTTGAAACAGTAATGTAATATATCTTCTAACCTAATCATAATAATATATTTGTATAATTTTGATATTTTATTTGTGATTATAATATTGTTAAAATATATTTAGATTAATAATTAGAAGAACTAAATTAGAAATAGTTAGTAAAGGTGATTGCCTCTTCTTCGGTTGGCATTATTTATATCCCTTTTTAAGGGCACTTGAATGGAATTTTCCGAATATGGAAACATATATTTCATGGATATGGAATCATTATAACATCCCAGGTAAATAATGAAATTTTAAATTTTCATATTTATTAATATTTTTGAATTGAATATTAATTTTTACCATAAAGGGGTTTCTATGTTCGATGGCATACCCAATACGCAACAACAAGTTTCTTTGAAATCTTACATTAAAAAATAATAATATAATATCATTATTTCAAATGGTAGTTAATGCTTAGCCATTGTATTGTATTGAATGAATAGAACTAACTACAATATGATTATACATGTTTGTTAAGTGTTTTTACATTTATCCAATAAAATATTGAGGCTTAAAATGTGAATGAATCTAATTATAAACATAATTTAATTTAAAAGGTTTATTTTCAATATTTTAATGATGAACCCTCTTTAAATCTAGTTTTGGTCACTTTTATGTGTTCTATATTACCAAATAAAATTCTTATTTAGAATCGGGAATTTCAAAAATAATTTGGATGAAATTTTGGTATTTTTCTGATAAAGTTCAATTTTTAATAAATAGTGATCTTTTTAATTGGTTTTAACGTGAAATTAGATTATATATTTACTATTTAATCTAATTTTGGTTATTATAATTTATTTCACTTTGAAATTGGACACAAACAAGTGTCAATATTTTGATAGTTATTATTTCTTAGAAACACGACCTTTGTTCTGACAGTGAGACTTTATTTTAAATTAATTTCTGCCACTTATGTGTTTTTAATTTGAAAAATGAATTCAATATTTTAAATCAGGTGGTCCAAATTGTGTGAATTGGTAACTATTATTTTTAGAGATTATGAATATTTACTTCATTAAATATTTTATTTACCATGGCTATAGGGTAAATCTGGTAAATAAGGGTAAAAAAATATTACTATAAAACTATACAATTACCCTAACATGTGTCCTAATAATATTGGTTGATAAATATATGAACATGGGAATCTTTGGGTCGATTTTGTGACCCCATTGAGCAACATGGGAGTGATAATGACACTTTATTTTAATTAACTTCAAGTAAAGACAAAAATGAAATAAAAAAACATACTTTAGTAAATTAAATTTTACATAGGGTTATATAAGTTATATTATAGAATATAAATATTTTTTGTAAATATAATAAGATTATCTACATAATGGTATTTTTTTAATAATTTTTAGACATCAAATAAATTAAATTATTTATGAAACAATATTTATGCAGTGTTTACCTCATTAATAAATGAATTAAATAAATAAGATTATAAATATCACAATAATATCCAAAACCTGTCCAATTCTAATTGGATTATTTTATTTCTACCATGAGTCTTATTATCTTATACTTTAATATGTCTTTGACCTTTAGAAACTGCAAATCATTATGTAATAGAATAATATTTTCACACATTCCAAAAGAGCCCCTCCTCCCCCTTTAAAAAAGTCCTACACTCTAACCCATTGTTCATACCTCTCAAGCCCCCGGGCTCATCCAACCACTACCCAATTAATCTCCTTACATCCCCCTACTCCTCTTAGAAGCCTTAACTTATGAAGAAAGCACATCAACTAACCCTTTTGGTTTAATCCAAAGGGAGTTACCTGATTTGAAGGTAACATATTCTCTTAAGTTCTTTTGTTTTATTTTACTTATCTAACCCCTTAACTATTTTTATTAATTTATTTTATAATAAAAAAAGAATCCTCAATATACTAGTATCTTTTAATGATAATTATTCGAAATACAGTTACACACACCTCCATCTAATGGGTAAAGAACATACTATTTCTGTGGATGGGAAACTACGACCTAATGAAATGATGATTGTTGAATTATATCCAACTGCCTCTAATGGTGTCCATTATTATGGAACTATATTTATATATGATATATATTATGTTTATGTTTTATTTAATATTTTTTATTTTCTATTTATAATATACCTCTATGGTTTCCATTTTGGGTAAACGCGATAATTTCATTTCAGGAAGTGCGTACTACCCCCCTCAAAGTGATATGAATCGTTAATTCCATATGTGGGATGTGTAAAGGATGGGAATAATGTTATTATATATGATATTATACTGGAATTATGATATACCTATGTATCATTATGTTTTAATTCCATTGATATAAGAAATAGAAATGAAAGTAGCGTCCATCCATATGTACGACTTATCGTCTCCAAGAACGATGCATTTCATTTCTTATCTCTATATGTTATGTAATATTATAAATACATACATGTATTGGATATATATGATATATGTAAGAACTAAATTCTTATTCTTGAGGTATGAGTTTCTTCTTTTCCTTTTTCCTTAAGTGATTTGTAGAAAAGGATGGAAATGTGTGAAAAATCCCAAATTTATGGGTACACACAGTGTACTTTTTATACACACGCTGTGTACTTAGGCTGTGTGGGATGAGAATACAGGGTGTGTAGGCTTTTCGATAAAAACAAACTACATGTTGTGTACTTCGTACACAAGCCAGGTACTTTGGCCGTGTGGGACGAGAACATAGGGCATGTAGGATTTTCGGCGATTAAGGGTGTAAAAACTAACTACATGCCATGTACTTAGTAATACAAACCATGTAATTTGTTGAGATATGAATAGTTTGGCGGTGGAAAGTAGCCTCTGTAGGAATAGTTAAATAATAGTACATGTAGTGTACTTGAGTGTACACACCATGTAGTCATATTTTGTTTTCGTTAAAAAATGACAGTAGCATCCTCATTCAGTAGAAGCGGAATAAAACTCACCTAGAGCATGGGAGAGAAGGCTGAAGCTTGGAGGAGCTCCTGATCTCACGCCAAAACACTGATTCTTCCACCATAGATCTCGTTTGAACGGCACGGGTAAGGTCTTCCCTCTTTATGAACGTTGCCTTCCAATTCTTTCTCTAAGGGAAGTTATTTACATTTGAATGGGTTATCATTTATCCCAGATCTACATCATTTTTGATTGTTTTGGGAGGCACCTTTCACATAAATTGAATAGAGGATATTGATGTAGGTGGCCTTGTATTTAATTCCAACTAGTTTAATTTGTGTACTATCAATCCATGTGCCCATGTTTGGGGTGTTGTGTGGTTGAGACCATGACTGTTAAGATACTTAGAAATTCCTAAGCGATCTATTGAATAAATATAAACTACTGCTCGGGATCATTGCTTTGATCCAGGGCCACCCCGTGGGTGTGTTTCCCTTGTTTAGCCGTTTGGCTAAGATACCCATGGGTATTCCATGATTATAGCATGTTTTGAGTTTTCTTGAGAGGAAACGTATGTGAATTGTTTTTTTTGTGCGTTGGGCTCAGCCTGGTTACTTGTTTTTCCTATGGAATGCCTGAGGGCAATGTTTGTTTAACCTGAAGACAACATTTCTTATGTCTGAGGGTAGTAACTTCGGTGTATGCAGGCAATATCTCATACAACTGAGGGAAATATTCGTTATGCATGTGGGCAGTCACCTGTGGGATTCGATTCTGCTTGCCTGAGGGTAAGGATTTTCAGGTCTGAGGATAAAGTTTACTTTGAATATTCACTATGGTGATTTATTATGTTGTACCTACATATCTAAAGAACAATCTTGGAATTGATAAATAATTATTAAAATGGAAATTTAACTCCTAGAGATAGTTACTTGTGAGTATTGCCTTGTTTACTGCATATTATTGTTGCACACATTTGTTTCACATTTTAACTGAAAGTTGGGCACGGGCCTTTGGTGGTTGCCTACTAGGATTTATTTCTCACACCCTGTATGGGTCATGTCTTGGCCCCAAACAGATTATATTTCTGTAGGTATCGATAAGGGAAAGGGTCCCTACACAAGTACATGATTATTTCAGAGGAGTAGGAGATCATGGGACCGAGCATAGGCTTGCGATGCTGATGCATTCCTATTACACTACTTTAGTTTTGTTTTGTTGTACTTTGTACCCTATGCTGTATTGTATTAAATTACAGTTTCCTACTTTGGCTACTTTCTTATAATTAGTGACATGTTGTATCATGATATCTATATGACTAGAAGCTATCTTTTTCTTTTATTTTCCATTTTTGGTTTATATTGTTTAATGCTTCCGCATTGGTATGTTTATATATTTTATTCTGCTGTGCTACACTTTGACAAGTGGGGGTATAGTTTCCCCACTATCAGTCCTAGGCCCTCACTGCTAGTCGGCAGCCTCTGTCATTTGGGGAAATGTGCTTGAGGTCTTGTGACCAACCAGGTTTGGGGCACCCTTTGTGTGGCTTCCGGAACCAAGATGTTACAAAGTGTTATCAAAGGGGTTCTTTTCTTCTTGACATACTGTTTAGAGCCTATATCCAAGGATAGGATGGAATTGGTACTTGGTAATAAGATGTGCTTGGGAGTAGCTAACCTGTGTACAAGTAAAAGCCAATTGACCTCATGTTGCAAGTTTTCTGATTTTGCACATTTACAGTTGATTTGATTTTCACTGTTGGGTGATGCACTTGTGGTGTGTTATTTATATTTTTATAACTAGGTTATATTTAGTCGCAACCCTATACGATGAGGGTATGCCATCTCATGAATTATTTAGGCACATGATATAATCACATGCCTTGCATAGTTTCCATGACATGTAGGTGCATTATAAATTGCATTTTTTTTGCGATAGATGTTGTTCTAGAATGACATGCAGTTGTGATAGGTATCTTGATAGATACTCCTACTTTTGATAGGGTATTGTTACATGTTACTGTTGGGTTATGGACACTAAACATTGGTTCCTGAGAAGTATGCGCTCTGTTGGACTGGAATTTAGTAGATCATGATCCAACATTTTGTTGTGTTTTATACTATAATGTTAATGTTCAGGTGATAAAATTTGGTTCACAGGGAGTATGGGCCCCCACGATCGAAAATTGGCATACCAACACTTGAAATTAATATAAAAGGGGATCCAGAGTAGTTTCTGAGGCTTACTATCCAGAAAAACACAGAATACAGGTCGTGTAGTTATAACTGCACTCCATGTACTCTTTTGTTCTGGAAGAAATGAACAAAAATTATGTACACACTGTGTACCTTATATACACACCGTCCGGTCTCTAACCGTGTCCTAGGACGTGTGGGCAGAAACACTGGATAGGGAAGTTCTTGTGGGAACCCGCCGTGTACCGGTTGTACACGCCGTGTCAGCATGACCCTGTGTCCACCTTGTGACAAACAAACATGGATAGAGAAATCTTAGCTTATACACCCAGTGTCAATCCCGCACACGCCGTGTAGTCTAATCTTGGGATCCATCCGTGTAACTAACAACACAGGTAAGTGTTATCCTTTCTCGTACATACCGTGTCCATCTTGAATATTCCATGTAGTGTGAGCAGCGAATCCAGCCATGTCTCAAACAACATGGGTCGATGGAGCTCATCTAGTACATGTCGTGTACCTGTGGGACAGACCGTGTCGTCTTGACCGATGAGAGATCATGTGGACTTGGCCGTGTGGCAGGGGAGACAATGTGGTGTACACGACATGTGCAGGTGTAACACGTAGTGTACCTGGGGTTGAGACACGCCCAGGCCGGCATCAGAACACGACCATATAAGGGATTAATGGTACAAGTCGTGTAGACTTTATACATGTCGTGTAGTGTCCTTTTTCCAGTTCTTATGGTTTTTGTTTATCTTTTCGTGGGCTGTCTTAACCGAAAAAATAAACTTTTATAGTAAATTAAACCAAGGCGTGTGTTTTACCTTCTAGAGTCGTGCCACCAAGAAGACCATGATCTATTCACTAAGAGATTGGAAAAGATTATACTCTAGATATGGTAGGCTATGGGCTACTGATTGATCCTCTAGATGTGTGAGGTACGACACCAGCTGTTATACCTGATGCAGGCGCACATGCACAGTTCCGTAAAGGCCTCACGTAGTTCATGTAGGCCATTCAGGGAACACCACAGGTTGCCACATCTATGACAGAGCTAACATGTATATTCTAGCAGCAACATCCACCTATGTTTTTAGGGGATGGAGGACCACAGGCTGCAGAGTCTTGGATGGATTCTATGGAAAGGATCTTTGGGCATCTGGAGATGCCTCCTGGGAGAAAGGTCAAGCTCACTACATTCATGAATTGTGATTCCTCAAAGAGATGGTGGGATGTTACCACCCAGACTGAGAATCCCCAAGACATGGCATGAAAAGATTTTCTGGTAGTCTTCTATGATTTTTTCTTTCCGAAGATACTATGGGCAGATCAAGATTGAGAGTTCATGAATCTGCAACAGGGTGCCATGTCAGTGATGGACTATTATTCCTGCTTCACCGAGATACATCATTTTGCACTTGTTCTAGTGGGTGATGAGACATTGAGGGCTAGACGCTTTGGGGATGTTCTTTGATATGAAATCTGAGTACTGGTTAATGTTTTTAGGTTTCCTACAGTGCATGATTTTGTGAACTAGGTGTTGATTACTGATCGGAACCTGTGAGAAGCTAGTGGTGCGAACGACAGCAGTTCGACACCGATATCTGGTACTATTACTACTAGAAAGAGGAAGAGGCAGATGGATTTGTCTCACAGTGGCAGTACATGCCAATAAAATACTTCAGGTGGCTTGGTCCTCTGCTACCAGTGTGGTAAAGAGGGGAAAAAGAAACCTCAGTGTCCATGTGACCTTGTGGAGTTCCGAGCTTGCTGTAGGATAGGTCATCATCAGCGTTTTTATAGGGAGTTTCCACTAGTGACTATTGAGAGGGGTTCTGTGCATACTTCGTGTGTGGGACTAGGGCCAGAAGCATCTTACTACTCAGGAAATTGGAATACGTCAGGACGTTCAGGCCAAGGTGGTGGTCGTGGCCTTGGTAGCCAAACAATAGTATCTCAGAGATAGCAGGGCAGGTCAGCATAGGATATCCAGGCTATGTCTTAGGGCTGCAACATTAGGAAGACATATGCAGTGCAACAGACCCAATATGAGTAGTATCTCGGACCTTCCACTATCAAAGGTACTATTCTAGTTTCTTCTGTTTTATCTTCTTCACTATCTTATACTGGTGCTACACATAGCTTTATATCTGTGCCCATTGTGGAGAAGCTTGGGATCTATGTTTCTTCTTCTTCGGATATTATGATGCTAGAAAATCCATCAAAAATTAGAACTCTAGGTGTGTGTCAGTGCAAGAAGTGCCTCATAGAGGTTGATGGGTGTCACTTCTTATGGGACTTCTATGTCTTAGAGATGGCGAGCTATGATGTCATTCTCAGGATGGACTAGTTGGTACCCTATCAATCCTTTATGGATTGTTATCATCCCAGGGTGAGATTTACATCACCAAAGGGTGGAGAGTTTCTATACAAGGGTGAATTGGATGTCCAGGTGAGCCGAGCTGGACACGAGTATCGTGGGCAAGGTGGAGTGATAGCCCAGATTACGAGTTTGTATCTGGATGATCGGGAAACTTTTCAAAAGTATTTCCATCAAGTGTTTAATCATTTAATGGATGCATTCTCGGATGAATTTTCTTGTCTACCTCTAGAGCGAGAGGTGGACTTCTCTATTGAGCTTGTTCCAGGAGCGACACCATTATCCATTCCTCCTTATAGGATTGGTACACCAGAATTATAGGAGATCAAGAGGTAGTTATAAGAGTTACATGAAAAGGAATTCATCCGACCCAGTACCTCTCCTTGGGGTTCACCTGTCCTATTTGCGATGATGGCGGGTGGTACCCTCAAACTCGGCGTGGATTATCAGAAACTAAACTAGTTTATGGTTAAGAACTGATATCATTTATCGAGGATTGGTGATAATTTTTATTAAATTTGAGGAGCACGAGTGTTCTTGAAGATTGAAGTGAGATCCAGATATCATCAATTGCATATTAGACCATTTTACATACCACTTATATTCTTTTAGAGAAGATATGGTCTATACGAGTACTTGGTCATGCCATTCAGACTCACAAATGCACCAGTAATTTTCATGGCTCTAAGGAATTTTGGGTTCCACCCATATCTTGATTCTTATATGGTAGTCTTTGTGGATGATATCTTGGTGTATTCTCACACTCAACACCATCATTCCTCCCATCTTGAGATCGTACTGAGTACACTGAGAGAGTAGTAGTTATATTCTAAGCTCTGAAAGTGCCACTTTTGGATGGACTAGATTCACTTCCTGGGTCATATCATCTTAGAGGCAGGAGTTGTGGTAGACCCAGCGAAATTGAGAGCAAAAGTTTCTTGAGAGAAGCCTAAGAACGTGTATGAAATATGGAATTTATTGAGGCTAGATTGTTACCACATAATCTTTATATAGGACTTATCTCGCTTAGAAACACCGTTGAAGGGTTTGACTAAGAAGGGTATGAGGTTCGTTTGGTCAAAAGCTTGCGAGACATCCTTTCAGGAGTTGGAGGGAAGGTTGACATCAACACCAGTCCTGATACTCCCAGAGCAGGGGAAGAGCTATAAAGTTACTGAGATGCATTAGGTATTGGGTTTGGAGCAGTTTTGATTGAGGATGATCGAGTATTTCTGTATGGGTCTTGGTAGTTGAGGCCACATTAGAGGAATTACCCAACACATGATCTCGAGTTGGATGTAGTTGTTCATGAATTATGCTATTGGATACATTATCTATTGGGAGAACACTTTTTGGTGTTTATGGACCAAAAAATTCTTAAATACGTCTTTAACCATCTTGACATGAATTTGAGACATTTAATGTGGGTTGAATACCTTCAGTCCTTTGACATTGAGCCTGCCAATACACCTGGTAAGGGTAATGCAGTAGCTGATGCACAGAGTAGGAGGACTCAGATACAGGCAGTGTAGGAGGCCAGTGCTGAGTGGAAGCTTATGGATTTATTCTCTGAGATGCATTTGGAGGTGCCAAATAGTCTGGGGCGAACTTATCATTCATCCTTACCAGTGAATTCTACCCTCCTATATAGAGTGAGGATGAGACAACTATTAGATTCAGAAGGCTAGTTCTATAAGAGTTAGTTGAAAGTGGGGACCCTCCTCCTGGTTGGATGATAGGTGATGAATGTGTATTGTTTATCCATGGGAGAGTGTTGGTTATAGGGGATATACACAAGGATTTTATGTTGGAATTTCATGCTTCATCTTGGGCAGTGCACCAGGGAGTTACCAAAATGTACCCTAACTTGATCCATCAGTATTGGTTGTTGGGTATGAAATGAGAGGTAGCTGGTTTTGTTACGTGATGTTCTACCAGTCAGCAGGTGAAGGTGGAGCATCAGAGGCCAGCTGTACTATTACAACAATTACCCATTTCGGAATGAAAGTGGCATGATGTCGCAATGGACTTCATGACTAGGTTGTCGATGTCACCTTGAAGAAATGATGTCGTATGGGCTATTGTGGACATACATATGAAGGTAGCTCACTTTTTGTAGATCAATGAGACCTTCGGTGTTGACGATCTTAGGAAGTTTTATATCCAAGAGGTAGTACGTCTTAATGGGGTCCCTCATTCTGTCATTTCAGATAGGGACAACCGTTTTATATCTCGTTTCTGGCAGAATTTCTAGAGGGCACTGGGTACACAGGTGCTTCTGAGCACAGCTTACCACCCTTAGACAGGTGGCCAGTCAGAGGGTATGATAAAGGTGTTTGAGGACATGCTACATGCATGCGTCATAGATGTTGGGGGCTCTTCGAAGAAGCACATACCTCTATTTAAGTTTTCCTACAATAATTGTTTTCAAGATACTATTGAAATGTAAACTTATGAGGATTTATATGGTAGGACATGCCGATCGCCCTTGTGCTAGTTAGAGGCAGGTGAGGTAGCTTTACTGGGACCACATCTTGTTCAGAAGACTTTATAGTAGGTCTAGTTGATTCCGAAGTGGATGGATACTGCACAATCTCCTCCGAAATCTTATGCTGATCACCGAAGACAACCCTTGGAGTTCCTGGTCAAGGATCATGTTTTCTTTCATGTTTCACCAAGGTTGGGACACAGGTGGATCCGGATGTAGGGTAAACATTCACCGAGGAATGTAGGGACGTTTGATATTCTAGAGAGAGCCGGGCTGGTTGCCTATCATTTGTAGTTACCACAGAGGTACCTGGCCATGCACGACAACTTCCACCTATCTCAGTTGTACTGTTATCACTCAGACCCATCTCACGTTTTTCATCCCAAGGAGGATTAACTTCATGTTGATGCATCCTTTGAAGATCATTCGATTTTTATTGTTGATAGGAGCACATAGGTTCTCTAAGGCCAGTTAGTTCCTCTCGAATGGGTGCTATGGCAGTATGGCCGAGTGCAGGACAAAACCTGGGAGTGGGAGACCGATGTACATGCTCAGTGGCTAGAATTGTTCATAGATTTATCTTCACCACCCTTGGAATGAGAATTAGGGGATGAATTTCTTTAATGTGGGAAGTTGGTAAGAACCCGGTTCTTATTCATAAGGTATGACTTTCTTCATTTAGTTTTTCAATAAGTATTTTTTTAAAAACAAAAGAAATGTTGGAAAAATCCAAAATTTACCAGTACAAGTTGTGTACATTTTGTACACACACCATGTACTTCGGCTGCGTGGGATGAGAATACAGGGCGCTTAGGCATATTGGTAAAAAAAATCTACGTGTCATGTACTTCATACACACACAGTGTACTTTGGCCACGTGGGACAAGAATAAAAGGCATGTAGGCTTGTCGGTGATTAAAGGTGTAAAAACTAACTACATTCCATGTACTTAGTAATACACGCTATGTAACCAGTCAACATATGAACAGTTCGGTAGTGGAAAGTAGCCACCAGAGGAATAGTTAAAAAATAGTACACACCATGTACTTGAGAGTACACACTGTGTACTCATGTTTTTTTCATTAAA
Organism: Viscum album; assembly: GCA_963277665.1. Taxonomy (NCBI): domain Eukaryota; kingdom Viridiplantae; phylum Streptophyta; class Magnoliopsida; order Santalales; family Viscaceae; genus Viscum; species Viscum album. The sequence goes on from OY728145.1 coordinate 1,901,984,301, forward strand.
AATAGGGAGTATCCTCCTCATTTGGCATATGAGGCAGAAAAATCACTTGGATCATGGTAGAGAAGGCCGAAGCTTGCGGGAGGTCCTAATCGCATGCCAAAACTCCTATTCTTCCGCCATCGATCTCATTTGAACTGCGTGGGTAAGGTATTCCCTCTTCTTGAACGTTGCCTTTCAATTATTTTCCTAGGGGAAGTTCTTTACATTTGAATGGGTAATATTTTATCCCGGATCTATGTCATTTATGGTTGTTTTGGGAGGCACCATTCATGAATATCGACTAGAAGAGATCGATGTAGGTGGTATTGTGTTTAATTCCAACAGATGAGTTGATTTTTTGTACCGTTGTACCACGTACCCATATTTGGGGTGTTGTGTGGTTGGGACCTTGACTGTTGAGATACCTAGAATTGAATAGGCGATCTAATGAATAAATATAAATTACTATTTGGGATTGTTTCTTTGATCTAGGGATACCTCGTGGGTGCGTTTCCCTTATTTAGCAGGTTGGCCAGTATACCCGTGGGTATGCCATGATTATAGAATGTTTTGAGTTTTCTTAAGAGGAAACATATATGAATTGCTTTTTTGTGCATTGGGATTGTCTCAGTTACTTGTTTTTCCTACATAATTCTTGAGGCCAGTGTTTGTTTAGCCCGAGAGAAACATTTCTTTTGTCTAAGGGCAATAACTTCCGTTCTTGCGGGCAAAATCCCATATGCTTGAGGGAAATATCCATTATTCCTCTGGACAGTCACCTGCGGGTTTCGATTCTACTTGCCTGAGGGAAAGTATTTTCATGTCTGAGGCCAACGTTTACTTTGAATATTCACTATGGTGATTTCTTATGTTGTACCTTCCAAGCTAAAGCACAAGCTTGGAATTGATAAATAATTATTAAAATGGAAGTGTAACTTGTAGAGATAGTTAATTTTTAGTACTTCCTAGTTTACTGCATTTTATTATTTCACACTACCGTTGTACATTTTCAATTATAGTTGGGAACATACATTGGAGGTTTCTGACTGGGATTTATTTCTCACACCCATTTTGGCTCATGTCTTGGGCCTAAATAGATTGTATTTTTTCATGTTTCGATAAGGGCAAGGGTCCCTACACAAGTACATGATTTTTGTAGAGGAGTAGAAGAGCATGAGACCAAGCTTAGGCTTGTGATGCTGCTACGTTCCTGTTGTGCTACTTTAGATTTGTTTTTCTGTACTTCATACCCTATTTTGTATTTTATTAGATTGCAGTTTCCTTCTTTGGATGCTTTCTTAGAATTAGTTACATGTTGCATCATGATATCTATATGAAAACAAGTTATCTTCTCCTTTTGTTTTCCATTTCTGGTTCATTTTTTCTACTACTTCCTCTTTGGTATGTTTATATATTTTATTTTGTTGCTCTACACTTTGACGAATGAGGGAATAGTTTTCCCACTATTATTCCTTGGACCTCACTGCTATTCAGCCGCCGCTGGCATTTAGGGAAATGCGTTTGAGGTCATGTGACCAACCGGGTTCGAGACACCCATTGTATGGCTTCTGGAACTAGGATGTTACAATATATATGATATCTAAATCATGAATATAATACTAGATATTACGGAAATTTGACCAGATAAACAAATCTTAATTATAAGAAGTTTATTTTTTACTCAAGTACCAAATATCGACAAAATGCCTGTTATCAAAATAAATGATTACATGATGTTTATAACATGGTAATAATTGATATAAAAGGAATAATAAACCTGAAAAAGGTTCTTAATTAACTATAAAATAATTTTTGTTTATTATTTAGGATATTAAAGAATGAACAGTTCAAGTCAGACACGAGGTAAGGGACTTCACCTCAATCTCTATTCATTGAGGCATAATTTGTTTTAATACATGACTTCCTTTCATACACTATATAAACACATTTTAATTTTCATTTCATTTAAAGGGTATATTTTTTTATGAGGAATTTTACTAAATGAAATAAAAATGTTTTTTTACATAAACGGTGACAAGGACCTTCAGTCACCATGAGTATTATTTGATCTTTGTCTTCCTTAACTATTCATAATTTTCATAAAAAGGAAAATAAATACCATATACACTTTTAGGTATTTTGTTATAGAAAATGGTTTTGATAATGGATTTGTTATGTTAATTTATTTAAGTTATATATTGTGATTTATATGTAGAAAAGTTGTCATTCCTTTATATTTGTTGCATGTGTTATAATTTTATAATGGTACTTGGACATTTCACGGGTGGTTTTGTGATAAACCAAATGATGGGTGGTGCCATGATAAAACATGATGGGTGGTTATCTTATAACTTATAATGCATAGGGTATGGAAGTCGGCCATATGGCTATTCAATTTAGTGATATGTGTAGAAGTCGACCATATGGTTATTCCATTTAGATATGTTTATTTCCCAAGTTACCTTTATATGTTGCGTGCCCTTTATATGGGTTTTATGGTAATATTTTGCTTATAAAAGGGTAAGCACTGATCTTTTATTTAGTGAAGAGTATTTACCATTTCATAAAGGTGAAATTTATTACTTATGATAAAGTATTCATGGTTTACTTGTTGTTTGGAAAAAAACTAATAGTTTTCCTTCTTTGTGTATCCCTTACTAAGTTTTTTATGCTCATCCCTTGTTTTTGAATAGTTTTTCATAGGACATAAAGTGTAATAGGGTCAAAGATGGGATCAAGGAAAAGTCATGCTGTCTAAAACATGGAACTAGAGATGACTCTTTTATAAATGAATCTTTATGTTGTGGAAAATATCTGATTTGAGTAGAAGTGTCTAATTTTTATCTTTTTTGGGTGTAATGTAACAATTATGACCTAATTCTCTAAAACTCTAAACCTAAAAAGATCCTTAAGGTGAATTATTCATTTAATTCAAGATTAGTTAATGTTTTAAGGCTGGGATTTTATTATTTGTATCAATGGTCAGTTTAGATAACTTTAGGAGTTCGAGTATTGTTAAATTAATATCCATAAATAAATTTGGGATATTATTGAAGTGATATATAATTTACAGATTACCATGTCATTTCGACTAAGATATTTCTATGCTCAGAATGGTTGTTCGCAGAGCGAACAAGGAAGCTATGTTATGATGACATCAGGAGGAAGACAAACTTCCCAATTGACAACGTGAGATGGTCAAAATCATAACTGAATTGTTTGTTACTGTGATGGCATGATTGACTCTGGCTATAAATGGTGGTGGTATCCATGCACGAGATCAGCCAGATCAACCATAGAAGAACATGTCAGTAGTGGATCATTTCATGAGGCAACATCCCCCATAATTTAGAGAATCATAAGACCCTGTTATAGTAGAAGAGTCAATTAATGCACTGGAGTAGATTTTCGATGTTTTGGTGTGTTTAGAACATTAAAAGGATAGGCTCATTGTTTACCATTTTGAAGGTTAAGCTGATCAGTGGTGGTCGATGGTGAAAAACATTAGGGATAGTGATGAGATTGACTCTCATGATTGGGATGAATTAAAAGGTATGTTTCTAGAGAAATATTTTCCTAAGGTGGATCATATTATGATGAAAAATCAATTCCTAGAATTGTGGCTAGAGGATGAATTAGTGGCTGGTTATGAAGAAAAATTCATTCGACTGGTATGGTATGCTCCATATTTTATATGAGATATTGATAGTAAAATCTACCATTTTTACTCAATATTAAATCCAATTTATCAAAGGGTAGACTCTCGTGGATCAAAAGTTATGAAAAACATATTTTATGTGAGGAGAAGGTGGAAATTGAGTTTAGTAATGATCATGTGTTCTTTAAAAACAATATAATTAGAGGTCAATGTGGTTGGTGAGAGGAAAAAACACTTCAAAAAAGTCTGATGGTAAGAATCTTAAGTTTACAGTTTGTGAAAATTGCGGTAAAAAGCATGCAGGGGAATTACTTTTGAATTTTGGTAAGAGCTACTGATGTGGTAAAATGAGACATAAAGCGCGTAATTGCACTGAAAATGATCAAGGTAATGGTAAGATAAAGTCTGATTTATAGTAAAAACAATGTTTTCAGTGTAATGAAATGGGTCATTAGGAAAATGAGTTTCCAACGAAGAACTCAACTAAGGGAAACAAACTAGACTACAAGTAGAAAGAGGTGGTGAAATCATTTTCAGATACTTCAATAGATGTGGGGCCATCAAATGAAGTAATATCAGGTTTAGTTTTTGTTTGTTCAGATTATGCCAATGTGTTGTTTGATTTTGGGTCTACACATTCTTTCCTTTCTGAGATGTTTTCTAGTTAATTGGGAATTCTATATTAAGATATGAATCCTGAACATATGGTAAAAACATGGAGGAAATATTGAGAAAAAAATAAATTATAAGAACCTTCATGTCCTGGTGTGCGGGAAGAATATACCTAAAAACGTTATCGTTTTGCCTCTAGAAGTGTTTGATGATATTTTGGGCATGGATTGGCTATCTGTTAATCATGCTATGATTGACGGCAGAGCTAACGATGTTTTTTAGAAATATTTTCAGTTTTTGTACACGAATGAACCCTTACTTTTGATAATATATCAGGAAGGTGAGAAACTAGTAAAAGATCGAAATGAATGTTACCTTACACATATTTTTGAAAATAAAGGAACTATTTAGATTAATGATGTTCCGGTTGTAAATGAGTATCTTGATGTTTTTTCTGATGATTTTCCTAGTATTATACCTGATCGAGAAGTTGAATTTACTATTGACTTAGTTCTTAATGCTAAGACAATTTTAGAACCCCCTTATCGAATGGATCAAATTTAACTTTTAGAGCTAAAGAATCAATTACAGGATTTATTCAATAAAGGTTTCATTAGACCTAGAACATCACCAGGGGGTTCTCATGTCTTATTTGTTAAAATGAAAGAGGGTTCACTGAGACTTTGAATTGATTATAGAGCATTGAATAACGTCACTATTAAGAAAATATATCCTTTGCCTCATATTGATGATTTGTTTGATTACCTCTAGGGAGAACAATATTTTTTGAAGATTAATTTGAGGTTGGGGTACTATCATTTGAATGTAATGGAAGAAGACATTCCAAAGACCATGTTTCATACTAGATATTGCGATTATGAATTTTTAGTTATGCCTTCTGGGTTAACCAATGAAACTAATATATTCATGGATCTTATGAATATAATTTTTTGTGAGTTCTTGGATAAGTTTGTTGTTTTTTTCATTGATGATATTTTGGTTTATTCTAAAAGTAAATAGAAGCATGAAAGTAATTTAAGGGTTTTCTTGAAAACCTTTAAAGAAAAGAAACTATTTGAAAAATTCAGAATGTCTGAATTTTGGTTATAAATTTTTTTTTCTTTCATCACATTGTTTCAAAAACTGGCATAACTATTTGTCCTTCTAAAAAAAAGTTGTTGAAGAATGGGAAAGACCCACAAATATAACCAAGGTCTGTAGTTTTCATTATTTTGCTAGTTCTTACTGGAGATTTTTTTGAGAATTTTTTATGGTTTTATAGTCCAATGACTAAGTTATCTCGAAAAGGTGTTAAGTTCATTTGGAAATAATAATGTGACAATTTTTTTTAAGAATTGAATAGAAGATTGGTGAATGATCCAGTTTTGGAATTACCTTCCCAAAATGGTGAATTTGTTATTTACAGTGATACTTAGTTGAAAGGACTTGGCTGTGTCCTTATTAAAAAATATCAGGTAATTGCCTATGCTTGACATCAATAGAAACCTCATGAGTTGAATTACCCTACACATGATTTGGAATTAGCTATTGTTGTTTTGGATTTAAAAATTTGGAGGGATCATTTGTATGGGGTAAAATGTGAAATATATACTGACCACAAAAGTTTAAAGTATATATTCACTCAAATATAATTGAACATGAGAGAATGGATATGGATGGAATTAATCAAGGATTATGATTTCACGATCCTTTACCATCCGGGAAAATCAAATAAAGTGGATGATACTTCGAGTCGAAAAAGTAATTCTTCATTAACCATGCTACGTTTGGAATGAGATCCTTTGGTTTTTGATTTGATGGAATTTGGCATAGAAGTTGTTGGTGTAGGAAATTATTCTGTTTTTGTTTCAGGTGTTTGTGAGATCATCTCTATCAGACAGAATTAAGAAAGCATAGAAGGAAGACAGTGAGTTGCATAAAAAAGTAGAGTTGGATTAGAAGTTTATGTTGCCTGATTTTAACACACTAGTGTAGAAAACATTTTTTACGGAGGATATTTTTTATTTTTTACGCCGGATTTTAGCCGACGTTATTAAAGGAGAAGCTATAATTTTTTTTTACATCGGTTAATTTACAACCGACGTAAAAAACACAAATCCGAAGCGTTTTTCACTTTGGTTGATATAATCCCAATGTGGAAAACGGTTTGGACTCATGGTTTATTACATCAGTTATTTAATAATCCATATTGAATATAATATTTCACATTAGTTATTAAATAAATAACATCATAAATCACTCCTTTGAAGCTTGTATCACTTCGGTTGTTTTCATAACCGACGTGATAAACCTGTCTGCCAAGCTGTTTCCTAAGTCGGTTAAATAATAACCGACGTGAAAACATATCTTGTACATTGGTTATTTTATAACCGACGTAAAAAAATATACATTTCTATTTATAACATCGGTTATGAAACAACCGATATAAAAACCATTTTCCATGTATTTGTTATGTCGGTTTCCAAATAACCGATGTCGAAACTAACCCCAATGCATTTTTACATTGGTTAAAAAATTATGGACGTAGTTTTTTTTCTAAAAAAAACCGATTAACCACTACTATGCTCTACCAAAAGATCTGAAACAGACCATAAACTTACAAAAAATAGACCATAACCCCACCCACCCCACGGGACAACCCCCACCACCAATCAACCACTGCTATGCCCTTCCAAAATACCTAAAACAGACAAAAAACATATAAAAAATCGACCAAAACCCGACCAAAAATAGTCCAACCCCCCCCCCCCCCCACTGTAGATCCCCCACCACACCCCTGGACACCCCCACCCCACTAGACACCCCCAGAACAAAAACTGACAAAAACCCAACCAAAAACTAACCAGAAACCCCCACCCCACTGGACAACCGCCACCACACCCCTAGACACCCACACACACAACTGGACTACCCCTCCCCCCACATCCTGGACAACCCCCCCCCCCACACCCCTGGACAACCTCCACCCTCCTTGACACCCCACCCCCTAGACATCACTCCAATACCCCTAAAACCCCCACCCTTCGGGACACCCCCACCCCTGGACATCACTCTCCTATACATCCCCCACACCCTAGAAACCCCCACCCCACTGGACACCCCCCACACCCCTTGACACCCCTAGAAATCCACCACTCACCTGGATATCCCTCCCACCCTCCTAGACACCCTCCCACCCTCCCACCCCACTAGACATCCCCCCCCCCCACACCCCTGGACACCCCAACCCCACTAGACACCCCCATACCAAAAACAGACCAAAACCCGACCAAAACCAAACCAGAACCCCCCCCCCCACTCCCACAACAATGGATAACCCCCACCACACCCCTGTTTAACCTGCACACTGTTGGACTTCCCCCACCACCTGGACAACCCCCCACCCCTGGACAACCCCACACCCTCCTGGACACGCCCACCCCCTAGAAAACACTCCCACACACCTGGATAGCTCTCCCAAAACCCTAGAACCTCCCCACACCATTGTATAACCTCCACCACACCCCGGGACACCCCAAAACCCCTGGACTTTCCCCCACCCCCTGGAAGACCCCCCCCCACCCCTGGGAAACTCCCCAACCTCTTGGACACCCACACCCCTTGGACAACACTCCCACACCCCTGGACAGCCCTCCCACACCCCTAGAGCCCCCCCACCCCACTGGAAATCCACCACTACACCCCTGGAAACCCCCATAGACTGCCCCCTAGATATCCCCCCACACCACTGGACAACCCCAACACCCTCCTGGACACCCCCACCCCCTAGACAGCACTCCCATACCCTCAAGAAACCCCCCACCCCACTGGCCATCCCCACAAACATAGAAACCCCTAAACATCCCCCCACTCACTGGGAAATCCCACCCACCCTCCTGGAAACCCTCCCACTGCCACCCGTCTGGACACCCCAAACCAAAAACAGACCAAAAACCAACCAAAAACTAGACCAGAACTCCCCACCCCACTGGACAGCCCCCACCGCACCCTTGGACACCCCTGGACTGACTCCACTATCTGGACAGCCCCCCACACCCCTAGAAACCACGCACCCTCCTTGACACCCCCACCCACTGGACAACACTCCCACACCCCTGGACATCCCCCTCACCCCAGAGGACACCCCCACACCCCTAGACACCCCCTAGACGACTCGTGCTCCCCTGGACAGCCCTTCCACCCTCCTAGAAACGCACCCACCCCTAGATTTCCCCCATTCCCAGGGACACCCTAGACACCCCCACCCCACTGGACAACCCTCACACACCCCTAGAAACCCCCTCACCCCAGAGGACACCCCCACACCCCCAGACACCCCCTGGAAAACACTATACGGTTGACGGTCATCAAATAGCTAAAAATTAAAATGATAGTCATTAACATGTATAATGAATAAATCAAATGAAATATTATGGAAACGTTTAAAAGGAAATATTACCAGGTCAAAGTTCACAACTATTCCATTTGTTATTATTTCATACATAAATCATAACATATAATATCCACATTCGATGACATATTTTTGTTCATGAAAATTATGTTTGAATGAGTGTAAATTAAATATATTAGTTTTATGTAACAGATCAAAATATACTAATTATAAGTGGATATTTACCTTTACATTTACATATTTGATCTTCAAACTCCTTTTCTTTGTGTTTTTTCTAAAGTATACCCATCCCATGTTAGAAAATAATACAAATGGGATAAATTTAAAATTCATTATAATATATAAAACTATAGAGGAATTGAAACTTACTTTTGTAAAATGTTCTTAAAACTTTCCTGCACATCACCATGGACAGAGCATATCCAATAAAGTGTTTTCTCCCTTGGAAAAAAACACATAAAATCTAATGATCACTGATAAAGGAAAATTAAAGGTTAGCGGGTTTTTATGTTAAAGTATAATGAACTCTTTGAGAGAGATGTGTTTCATACCTCTCACAAAAGGCATCATCCAACATTGTGTGACTATATTCTGTTCAAATCATTCAGTAATATAAAGCATTTCTAGTTCCTCATCCAATGCACGTACGTCAGGGGAAATCAAATGAAGGTCCATGAATCCATATAAATATGTCCGCTCATTCTTCTCATAAATTTTATAAATATACCTAATACAAAATAGACATAAATATACATTTTTAATAAATATAACACAGGGAAAAAGAGTTAAGACTTACATGGAAAAAATTTTCACCACATTGATGCCCAACTTATCTGTAGTAACAAGCTCTATAATATCATTTTTCACAATCCCCACAGCTACTGAACGTCCAAAAACATGGGATTATATTGGAAACTAATAATTATCCGCCAAAAATTTTGAATATCTTGACAATCTGTCAAGACTACTAGAATATGTTTCAGATGTCATAGCCATTTGCCTTTATTTTTTTCTATACAATATTTCATTACCTATTATTTATTCATACAAAAATAAATATCAAAATATATTAGTTTTCAAATGATAAAACTACTCTAATAAAAAAATAAAATAGAAGATATAATATACATAACTCTATGGTAATGTGTCGCAGAAGTCTGGATTGCCAAATTAAAAAATGGCCCATACTATGTCCAATAGTCGTCACATCATCTTTAGGTAATGGTACTCGAGCTGATCTATCTATAATATAATGTACAGTGACCCTATGGTTCTCTACCTCTAATTGTTGATGTTGAAATGTATCTCCTATACAATATACCAGCCCATATGCAACTATATGATATTGAGGATCATCAACATACAATTAACAATAAGTACAAAGCTACAACGTAGGAGTAGGATAAATGATGGGGTCTGCAGGCTGAGGTTGTGGAGTGGGAGCCACTGGCAGAGGTGGAAGATATATAATGGGGTCTACAGGGGGAGGTGAAGGTGTGGGAGTTGTAGTCTAAAATTGTGTTTGCATGTCTGCAAACATAGACTGTACTGACGCTCTCAAATTATCCTCCATCTTTGAATTAATATTATGAACTTCATCCTCTAAGGATTATATTTTCTTTTGTAAACACCATCAATGTAAGAAGTTGAAGAATCTAGAAACACTTTTCTTACTGATACACCTATCAGATATCCTCGTACATGACTAGGCTATTCGGGCTTTCCCAATACTGCAGATAAAATATCTTGCCTCCCAAAATCTGTAAATACCCCCTGTGAGCTCTTCTCCTCAAGAGAATCCTATATTAATTAATTGAACATTTCTGTAATGGTTGAAATTATATGAAGAATATAGTTAACTTTAATAAATAAAATAGATATCTTACAATCCTCTCTACTATGATTCTAGAATCTTCTGAAAGATATTGCCCTTTTCTAGCCATTCGAGATCTCTTCCATTTTTTATATCTAGATGGAGGGGATAGAGGGACCACCCTTCTAGGGCTTGAAGACTAAGCTCTTAGTTTTTGTAATTTTTCCATCATCATTTGTTCTTCTAATAATGTATACCCTCCCCAAGATAAACTATGAGGGTATACATTTTTAGATTGGATCTCGTGATTTGAATTCCTTGTTTTCTATAAATTAAGAACAATAAATCATTAAAAAAACCTTAATAAGATTATTTATATAAAAAAGGATATAAAATTTTACATTTACCTTACCAAAAATGAATATTTTCTTATACATTCAACAAACTTTCTCCATGTGTCTTCATCTATGAAAGGATATATATGACATGGATTGTCACGACTCCTATGACCAAAAATGAAATCAGATGTGAGGGTTGATTTGAAATTCCTCCGTCTCCTGGCAGCCATCGATATCCATTTCTTCTTGACTCCTCCTGTGTCAGGAATATCAAATTTCATCTGATACAGAAGAGGTTAAACATATTATATATAATAGAAAAACTTGAAGAATAAGAAAACATGAGAAAAATATCATACAAAAATCATCTCCCACAACTGAGAGATTTTCGCTTTGTCCACACTTCTCCAGTAATCATAAAAAATTCTTACTTTTCTCTTACCCTAGGTTAACAGAAAACTCTTAAAATCTTTTTCATTTGGACCTCTAGGAATTTCATCTTCATCAAACTAAATGAGTAACCTCTGATCCTGCATACGAGCAAGTTATAATTTTTGTAAATGTGTGCACTCATGTTTACTAACTCTTGAACTCTTTGTCGTAATGGGAGCATATAAAGAAGATTGGGGAAAATCAAGAAGAGTATGTGAATGTTCCTCCCCAGAGGTATGTCCAATATTCTCATCTCGAGAATCATGTGGTTGATCGACTGATTGATATGTCATTATCCTTCAAATAAAAAAACAAACATCAGTTCTCAGATATACAAATTCAAATATTACAATACAAATGTAAACTGAAGATAGAAAATTGTACTAAGTTATGTAATTGTAAACATGGTTAATATGGTAAGCATTTTAAATAGTGGTAAAGATGTAAAAGATGGTAAGGATGGTAAAGATGGTAAACATGGTAAACCTGGTAAACATGGTAAACCTGGTAAACATGGTAAACCTGGTAAAGTAATTATCATTGAACAAAAATAATAGATATATAATTTATGTAATGGTAAACATGATAAAGTAAACTAATCAAAATTAAAACAAACAAATATTTATACTTATTTATTTTAATACAAGTTTCAATAAAGAGAAATCAAACAATATCTATCATTTTATGAAAATAATAAATGTAAACAGGAAATAAAAAAATGTTACCTGTAATTTTAAGAATGTAAAAATGGATTGTTTTCCCAAATCCTATCGTAGTGTTCATTCCTTATGGCACAAACCATGTATTCTACATTCTCATCATTATGTTCTTTTAATCATTCCATGAAAATAGGGATCTCAATTAAATAAGAATCTTCATCAAGTTTATCCTCACCAACATATTGTTTTTCCCTTGTAAAACAATGACCCACAACATATCTAATTGATCCACTTCATTGAAAAATTTGTTTTTCATGTGTTACCATTATAAAAGAAACAATTGTGTCTTACAATCTATTCAGATTATCAATTTTCATTTCAAATTCATCGTGTCTAACACTATTGTTACTGATGAACCATTTATAGTTAAAAAATGGAACTTTAATTTTAAAGAAATCAACATCCCATATTTCTTCAATCACTCCATAATATGCATTTGATGCTGAAATTGGGTTTTTGTCTTTAGCACTCGAAAATTGCATTTCTTTTTCAAACACCAATACACCACTATTCTGAACTGCACTTCTGTTGTCCTGAGCTTTAATATAAAACATATATCCATTAATGTCATAACTAGACCATGTTATAACATTCAATCATTGACCAACCACTGCCAATTTTAATGTCTCAGATACATCTGATCTACCAAGCAAGGTCTTTTTAAACCATGACAAAAATGTTTTGTTGTGCTCATTCAAAATACACATTTATTTCTTCTTTGGATGACATTGTTTCTACTCATTACTATGCAATGTGATATATGGTTGGGCATCAACTATGTTATTCAAGATGTATAATTATAACTTCTTCATCTGTTTAGCTAATTTTTTTTACTTTCTAGCCATGAATCCCCTTTCCCTCATTATTAACTCATTCATGGCGAGATTTAGGAAAACCTATGTGCTGCGGTGCAGCCAAGTAGCTCATACAAAACTCTTCAACCTTCTCAGAAATATACTATTCAATAATGGAGGCTTCAGTTCGATATGGATTCTTAACACACCCCTTCAATATTTTCATATACCTTTCAAAAGGATACATCCAACAAAGATATATAGGTCCGAAAAGATTTATTTCTCGAACCAGATGAATCATTAAATACACCGTTATATCAAAAAATGTTGGAGGAAAATAAATTTCTAATTGACCAAGTATACAAATTAGATCCTTTTCCAAAATGTTCAAAGAATTCAAATCAATCACCTTACTACAAATTGAATTGATAAAAATAACAAAACTTCATTATTGTCTTTCTAACATAGATGGGAAATATTCTACACAATGCAACTGGTAGAACTTGTTGAATCATGTCGTGACCATCATGAGATTTCATATATATCAACTTCAAGTCCTTCAATGAGAGAAAATTTTTTACATTTGAATAATAACCTTGAGTCACTTTGATATCATGAAGGCACTGAAAAAAGATAATTTTTTCCCTCTTGGATAATGTATGACAAGCCGGGGAAAGAAATGTCCATCTTTCGGTAGGAGTAATAGCTAACTCCAAACGTATTCCCATTGATTGTAAGTATAATCTTGCATTCAACCCATCTTTTGTATTTCCTTTAATATCTAAAAATGTTCCAATAAAACTATCACAGATATTATTTTCCACATCTATGACATCAATATTATGTTTAACCTCATGATATCTCCAATATGGTAGCTCAAAAAATATTGACCTTTTCTTCCAAATATGTCTATCATTACGATATTTTGGTGTCTTTCCCAATGTAACATTAAGGTTTTACACCCTCTCAAAATAAAGATCAGGGGATAAGGGTTTTGGAGAAATATAAAATTCTTATGAGCCATTGAATTCCTTTTTTAGTCTTCAATAAGAGTGATCCATAGGCAAAAACTTTTGATGACCCATGTACACTGTTTTCCTCCCATGATACAATTGACAATATGAAGTTTTTTGTTCATAAATTGGACATGATTTATTCTCTTTAACACTGTATATAGATAAATATACATATGATGGGAAGTCATTTATAGTGAATATAAGCACTGCATGCAGTTGAAAATATTGTATTTTATAATAATCATACATTATAATACCATCCTCCCATAAAAGATTCAAATCATCAATCAATCGTGACAAGAAAACATCAATATCATTATTAGGTTGCTTCAGAACAGATATAATTAGACTCAAAATGACATATTTTTGCTTCATACAAACTTCTGAAGAGGGGTTGTAAATTACCAATAAAATAGGCCATGAACTATTTTTTCTACTGAGGGTTCAGTATGGATTCATTCCATCTATGCACAACCCTAGTATGAGATTTCTAATTTCATTTCCAAATGTAGGATACTGCTCAAACATTTTCTTCCATTGTGGTCAATCTGCTAGATTTCATATTTTTTCATCACATATCCACTCATTAGCATTCCATATTAACCTTTTTGAATCAGCGAATTTACAATTAAATGATTTAAACGATTAATTATAGGAAGATACCAAAATACCTCCGAAGGGATCTCTGTAATATCTACATCATCCAGTGATGTCCCACATTTAGGGAACTCTGACAGAAATTCATATTTCTTCCTATATATCATACATTCATATAGACAGACATGTATTTTCTGGTATCTGAATCCCATCGGGTATAATATTTTATTGGCCTTATAATGTGAATCTAGAAGATCATTATCTTTTGGAAGAATGTATTTAATCAATTGTAGCGGCTCTGTAAAACTTATGTCACTCCACCCATGTATGTGCTTCAGGATAATCAATTTTAAAACTGCCAAAAAAACCAAAAATCTGTACAACCAGGATACAATGGTTTTTTAGCATCACTATATAGACATGAAACTGTTGGTTCAATCTTTATTTGTTCTGCTGCAATATCGTGAATCATTTCTTCAATTCCATCAGAGTTACCGTCTTGCGAATCATCATCATCAGTAGATCAGACATTCCATCCAGTTTCACCATGCCAAATCCAAGGGCTATAACTGGGATTTAAACCATGGCAAATCAGATGATTTTTATCTCTTTACTTTTCAACTTCTTCATATTCAAACATTTCAGGCTTGGACAAAAAAAAGTCTCTTCTTGGAACATTTATTTTATCAAATTCCAAAAAGGCATCAACACCTTCATAATATTCATTACTCATTCTATGTGCCTTAATACAACTTCGCCTCATTATTACCCATAACAAATATCAAAAGTATAAATATTTTTAAGATAAAAAATATATATGTTTATTTGAAAAATATCATAATTTGAATGAAAAACAATTTTTGAAATACAAAACAAATCTATGCATATTTAAAATAATTATGATTGAAAATGCTTTTAAAAAGAAAATATTGTTAGATATAACAGTTTTGAATTCATCTTGGATCATTTATTCTTAAAGTTCACCAATAATACATCCCGGTGCAACTAGATACCAACTTCTCCATTCTAAGAAAAGAAATATAAAGTATAAATATTAATCTATGTAAACATTCACTACTGAATATTACACAGATCATAATGATTTGAAACCCTCGGACAACCCCCACCCCTGTGGACAGCCCCCAACCCCTAGACACCACCCCCACCCCCTTGTAAATCCCCCACCCCCGGGACAACACCCCCACTCCTTGGACACCCCCTTGGATAGCCCCACCCCTCTAGAAAGCCCCCACCCCTTGGATAGCTCCCCACCCTTCTAGATATCCCCCACACCTTTGGACACCCCCACCCCTCCTAGACACCACCCCACCCCTACCCCCTTGGACACCCCCTGGACACCCCAACCCTGTGGACAGCCCCCCTGGATAGCCCCCCAAACCCTCTGGACTGGCCCCCACCCCCTTGGACATCCCCCACCCCCTTGGACAACCCCCACCCCCTATGAAACCCCACAGACACCCCCACCCCATTGGACACCCCCCCCCTTGGACACTCCCTGGACACCACCAACCCCTTGGATAGCCCCCTCCCCTGGACACCACCCCCACCCCTTGGAATCCCCCTGAACACCACCACCCCCCTGGACAGCCCCCACCCCTCTAGACAGCTCCCACCCCTGGAGTTCCCCCGCCCCTCTAGATAACCCCCACCCCCTTGGACACCCCACCCATCCTGGACACCACCACCACCTCGACCCCCTTGGACACCCCCAACCCTCTGGACAACACCCCCCCCCCCCAAAGCCCCCCCCTAGACAACCCCCCCCCCCCACTCTAGACAGTCCCCACCCCCCCAGGACACCACCTTCTCCCTTGGACAACCCACTCACCTCCTTGAACACCACCCCCACCCCTGGAAACCCCTATCCACTTGGAAAACCCCCTCATCCTCCTCACCCCTGGCCAACCCTTTCGCCCCTTGGACATCCCCCACACCCCTAGACACCTCCCCACCCACTTTAACAACCCCCTCACCCCCTTGGATACCCCAACCCCCTTGGACATCCCCCAAACCCCCCTGAACACCACCCCCACCCCCTTTGACACACCATAGACACCCCACCCCACTAGATATCCCACCCAACCCCTGGACATCCCCTCCCACTTGCACAACCCCACCCCCTTAGAAACCCCCTGTATGCACACACACACATGATTGATCACTCAAAAATTGTTAACTTGCATGATATCCCTTCCATAGGTTTATTTTACCAGAAAATAATTTTTCAAGGTATAAATGAACACTATCAAACATACCATGATAGCAAGAACAAAGAAAAATAACATCTCAAAAAATTAGTTTAGGGCATGATGGAACATGAAAACTAAAAACGATTCATGTGAGGCTTACTTGAGTGTTGTGAGTCGACCTGATAGATCCGATGATAATAAATATGAAGAATGAGGTTGGAAAAAAGAGGCTGGAGGAAACAATTTCAAAGAATCGTTTCTTGGTTTTCCACCTGAGGGTGACGAGTCACAGGTTGCCCGATCAAAGAATACATACTTACTCAATACGGGGTGCGATAAATAATTTAAAAGATTTATCTCACCAATTATTTAATAACTGACATGGTAAACTATTTTTTTAATATTTATAACATCGGTTATTTAATAAACGATGTAGAAAACAATTTATCACGTCGTTTATAAAATAACTGACGTGATAAATGTCACTTTATCTTGTCAGTTTTTTGATAATAGATGTGATAAATTGCTGATATTAGCTTTATCAAGTCGGTTTTTTATAACCGAAGTGATAAAGTGTGCAAGATTCGATTTTCACGTCAGTTATACAATAACTGACATAAAAAAGATAATCTGCGTATATTTTACATTGGTTATAAAATAACCGACGTGATATATTGATTATTAAATATTTTCACGTCAGTTATATAGAACCGATGTGAAAAATGCTAATGTGTTAAATGTTTTTTCCACTAGTGACAATGATAATGATTCTGTTTTGAGATTTGGAATGAGATTATATGTGCCTTGTGATTCACAGTTAAAGAATGAGTTGTTATTTGAAGCTCATAGTTCCTCATTTTTAGTTCATCCTGATAGTATTAAGATGTAGGCTATTTCTAATGGGATGTAACGAAAATAGATATTTCTGAATTTACTGTGAAGTGTTTTAATTGTCAACAAGTTAACACAAAGAATCAGTTACCAAAAGGGATGCTTCAGTCTTTACCACTGAAAGAGTGAAAATGGGAAAATATATCCATGGACTTCATTATGGGATTACCAAATACATCTCGTTGTAATAATGCAATCTGGGATATTATTGATTGGTTGACTAAATATGCTCATTTCCCTCCTATTAAAGATACTTCTTCTGTAGATAAACTTTCTCATTTGTATTTTAATGACATAGTCATGTTTCATGGTGTTCCCCTCTCCATTGAATGTAATTGAGATCACAGGTTTACTTCCAACTTTTGGAAAGGCCTTCAGAAGTCTTTGGGTACTGAATTACATTTTTGTACTACTTTTCATCCTCAATCAGATAGGCAGTCAGAACAAAAAATTCAGACCTTGGAAGATATGCTATGTGCTTGTTCATGGGATTGCCAAGGAGGATTGGACCAACATCTTTCTTTGGTTGAATTTTCTTAAAATAACATTTTTCATTTCAGAATACAGATGGATCCATTTGAGGCATTATATGGGAAGCAGTTTCGAATTCCATATTTTTGGGATGAAGAAGGTGAAAGGAAGCTTATGGGACCATAATTGGTAGAATAAATGGCAGAAAAAGTAATGTAGATTTAGAAGCACATGAGAACAGCTCAGAGTAGACAGAAAAGTTATACGGATAACCAGAGGAAGGATCATTCTTTTGAGGCAGGTGATCATGTCATTGTCAAAATTTCTCTATGGAAGACTGTGATGCATTTTGGTAAGAAGGGAAAGTTGAGTCTGAGGTTTATTGGACCTTATGAAATCCTAGATAACGTTGGATCGGTTGCGTAAAATGTGGCTTTAACTCAAAGTTTTTCCCAGGTACACAATGTTTATCATGATTCAATGTTGAGAAATTATATTCCCGATCCATCTCATGTTTTGAGACTATAGGTAGTTCAGTTAGAAGAGAATCTCTCTTATGAGGAACAACCAGTCCATATTCTTGACCATCGAGATATAGTGTTTCTGAATAAGGTAATTCACCCTGTAATGGTTTTTTTGTAAAACATCATATGGTTTATGAGGCAAAATGGGAATATAAAAATGCATTTAGGGATAAATAACCCCACGTATTTGATAAGTGAATAAAATTGTGAGGATACAATTTCTAAAAGGGGGAAGGATGTAACATCCCAGGAAAGTAAAGAAATATGACATTTTCATATTTATTAATATTTGTAAATTAAATATTAATTTTTACATGAAAGTGGTTTTTATGTTCGATGGCGTACCTGATACGCTACAACGGGTTTCTTTGAAATATTACGTTAGACAATAATAATAATATATTATTATTTTAAATGGTAGTTAAAACCTAGCTGTTGTGTTGGAAGGAATGAATAGAACTATATAAAATTTGATTATACATATATGTTAAGAGTTTTTACATTTATCCCATAAAAGATAGAGGCTTAAAATGTTAATGAATCTAATTTTTAAGTATAATTTACTTTAAAAGGATGATTTACTGTCTTTTGATGGAGAACCCTATTTAAATCTAGTTTTGGTCACTTTTATATGTTTTATTTGACCAAATAAAATTATTCTTTAGAATCAGGAAATAAAAATATAATATGGATGAAATTTTGGAATTTTTCTAATAAAGTTCATTTTTTAATGAATAGTGAAAATGTTGCATTTTAATTCAAAAGTGCCTTTTAATCTAATTTATATATATGGTTAGATTATATTTTGAATTGGTTTAAAAGAAAACTAGATTATATTTTTATAATTTAATCCAATTTTGGTTATTATAATTAATTTCACTTTGAAATTGGACATAAACAAGTGGAAATCTTTTGATAGTTATTATTTATTAAAAACAAACCTTTTTTTGACAGTGGGAATTACATTTAAATTTATTTCTGCCACTTCTGTGTTTTGAATTTGGAAAAATGGATTCCATATTTGGAATTAAGAGATCCAAATTTTGTATATAGGTATCTTTTATTTTTAGAAATTATGAATATTTACTTTAGTAAATATTTTATTCCTCATGGTTAAAGGGTAAATCTGGTAAATAATGATAAACAATATTAGTATAATAATATAAAATTACCCTAAAATGTTTCCTAATGAAAATGGTTAATATGTATCTAACAGGGGAATCATTGGGTTAAAATTGGGAGCCCACGAAGCCACATGGGAGTGATAATGACAGTTTATTTTAACTAACTTATAGTAAAGACAAAAATGACATTAACAAATATCTTCTAGTAAATTAATTTTTAAATAGGGTTATATAAGTTATATTTTCAAATATAAAAATTATTTGTAAATATAAAAATATTTAATACATCATGTAATGTTTTTTAATTTTTAGACATCAAATAAATTAAATTATTTATGACACAATAATGATGTTGTGTTTACCTCATTAATAAATGATTTACATAAATAAGATTATGAAGATTAAAATAATATTCAAAAAGTGTCCAATTATAATTGGATGATTTTATTTAGAACATTATACATCTTATATTCTACTTTAATAAGTTTTTGGCATTTAGAAACTGAACATCATTTTGTAAGAAAATAATATTTTCACATATTCCTAAAGAACCCCCCCCCCCCCTTATAAAAAGACCTCACCTATATCTCATTCCTCACACCTCTCAAGCCCCTTGGATCATACAAACTCTACCCAATTACGCTCCCTAAATCACTATACTCATCTTAGAAGCCTTAAAGTATATATAAGTCACTTTAGCGAACCATTTTGGTTCAAACCAAAGGGAGTTACCCGATTTTAAGGTAACATCTTCTCTTAAGTTCTTTTGTTTTATTTTTCTTCTCCAACCCAATAAACTATTTTTATTCCTTTATTTTATAACAAAATAAGTATTCCTCAATATAATTTTATGTTTTTATTAGATTTATTCGACCTACACTGACACACACCCCTGTCTAATGGGTGAAGAACACACTGTTTTTGTGGATGACAAACTAACACCTCATGAAGCGATGATTATTCAATTATCTCATACCACTTGTCATGGTAGACATTATGATGGAATTGTATTTATATATGATAAATATTATGTTTATGTTTTCTTTATTCCTTTGTATTTTCCATTTATAACATACCTTTATGGTTTCCATTATGGATAAACTTGAGAATTTCATTTGAGGAAGTGCGGACTATCGCCCCCTCAAAGTGATATGACTCGTTAATGAAATATGTTGGAAGTATAAAGGATGTAGTTAATGATATTATATATTATATTATATTGTAATTATAATATTCCTATTTATCACTCTGTTTTAATTCCATTAAAATAAGAAATAGAAATTAAAGTAGCGTTCATGTGTACGTACGACTTACCGTCTCCATGAATGATGCATTTCATTTCTTATCTCTAAATGTTATGTAATATTATAAATAAATAAATTTACTAGATATTTATGATATATATGATATCTACATATTGAATATAATTTGGTATATAATAGATATTTGACTACTTGAATAAATTGTAATTATAATAATTTCATTTTTTTCTGAAGTACCAAATATCAAGAAAACGACCGTTATCAAATTCAATGATTGCATGATGTTTATAACATGTTTAAAATTGATATAATAGGAATAATAAACATGAAAAACGTTCTTAAGATATTATAAATTAACATTTGTTTATTAATCAGGAGATTAAATAATGGAAAAGTCATGTCAGACAAGAGGTAAGGGACATCGTCACAATCTCCATTCATTGAGGAATATTTTGTTTTAATTCACGACTTTATTTTATATGATGTATATACAACTTTTAATTTTCATTTCAGTCAAAGGGAATATTTTTATAAGAATAATTTTACTAAATGACAAAAACGAATATTTCTTTTAATGTATGTTGTGAAAATGACCTTCAGCCGCCACAGGTATTATTTGATCTTTGGATTCCTTAACAAGCCGTAATTTTTTTTAAAATGAAAATAAATACCATATACTATTTTATGTATTTTGGTATTGAAAATGGTTTTGATAATGGATTATTTATGTCAATATATTTAAGTGATATATTGTGATTGAAATGTGGAAATGCTTTAAATCCTTTATATATTTTTTATGTGTTATGATTTTATAATGGTATGTAGACATTTGACAGGTGGTTATGTGATAAAACAAAAGACGGGTGGTGCCCTGATAAACCAGGATGGGTAGTTACGTTATAACATCCAATGCATTGGGTATCGAAGTCTGTCATATGGATATTCCATTTAGAGATATGTGTTGAAGCCGACCATATGGTTATTCCATTTATGTATGTTTATGTCCCAACTTACCTTTATATGTTATGTGTTCTTTATATCGGTTTTATGGTAATATTTGGGTTACAAAAGGGTAAGCCATGATCTTTTATTCAATGAAGAGTATTTACTACTTCATAAAGGTGAAAAGTATTACTTATGATGAAGTATTCATGGTTAACTTGTTGTTTTACAAAAAAATAACAGTTTTCATTCTTTCTGTATCCCTTACTGAGCTTTTTATGCTCATCCCATGTTTTTGAAATGTTTCTCACTGAACAAAAATCAGAATAGGGTCAAGGATGACATCAATTAAAATTCATGATGTCTAAAACATGGAACTAGACATGACTCATTTTTTCAAGAATATTTATTTAGTGGAAATTATAGTAACTGAGAAAAAGTGTTTACATTATAACTTTTAGGATGTAATGTAATAGTGATGACCTAATTCTCTAAAACTCAAAAACTAAATAGATCCTCAATATATATTATTAATTTAATTCAATATTATGTAATGTTTTATAGTTAGGTACTTATAATCATAAAATTTAATTGGTTAGGTTTTTGGGGGGCTTGGTCTCTTAGTGTTGGTTTGTGAGAATAGAGATGGGGTTCCCTTTTATATAGGAGGGGAGGATCAGTTTTTGAAATTCCTGAAATATTATAATATAATATGTGTCTTACTGATGTAATTTTTTTTGAAAATCAAATTTATTAGAATATATAGTAGATATGGTTTTAATAAATTAATAATTAATATTTTTATTGGTTTATATATAACTTTAACCATTATCCACTAAATTAACCCCGTGGGTATCCATGTTTAATGTTAATCAGGGTAATGAATTTTATAATATTATTGGGTTATAATTATATATATAATGTCAAAATTAGACAATGAATGGAACATAATTGAAATTTGTGATTTAATACTAACCCCCTTGTCCTCTTTTAGGTTTTTTATTATTTTTAAATAATTTATCACAATATAATTACAATAAAATATTATTATTTAAATTTTCGACACTATTAAATTAATTTGATATTAATGAAACCAAGTAAAATAAGTAATTGAATGGTAATATTTTAAAATACCCCAATATGATATATTCAACAAAAAAATTAATAGAACACAATAATTCATCCAAATCATATTACTTTTATATTTTCAAACTAATTTATTTCATTTTACTATAAGTCGAATAAATACTGGGATGGTGTTGTGTAAGAATTTAAGGTAATTACCTGTTTAATTAAATTTAAAACTAAATAACATGGGTTGAAAAATGTTGTTGACATTTTATATAAAATATATATATATATATATATATTACATCATTTTATCATTATTAAAAAATATTAAGATATTAATATCAAGGGTGTGACATTTTGTATTTTTTTAAACTGATATAATTGGAATTCTTAATGAAAAATGGGAAAAGTGGACACATTTTAGGGATTTAGATGATAATGGAAATATTAAATTCATCCAATAATATATATTTATGTGTGGGAAATATTTTAAATCCTTATCCTAATGTTTTTTGGCTTACCATTTTTACCCATAACAAGGTTGAAAATTTAATCGTGATTAGTATTCACAATTTCAAAAAATAAAAGGGATATCATAATAAAATTTTTACATCATGATTCCAATTATGGAATTTGTTTTATAAAATATGGTTTCTATATTTTTGAAAAATTAATTTAGCAGTTAATCAATAAAATGGGAAAATTTTTTTTTCTAGAAAAATGAATTTTTAGAAAACTAATCAACCTATTTTAAATAATGTCACCATGATAATACAATTTAAACTAATTATGTTATGGAAAATAAATTTGATGATATATATATTTCATACTAAATAAAAAATATAATTATAATATATAAAATACTTTATTTAATGAAAAGAAATTTTAGTTTCATATATATTAATATTTTTCAATATTAACTGGAAAATAACTCATTCTAAAAAAACCAATGAAAAAAAACCTAAGATAATAATTAAAATTTTAAAAATAGATATAGATTTTAAGTAATAATTTATTATTTTTAAAAGTTATATTAAAAAATCATGTTTCATGTTAAGAATTCTATAAAAGATTTTATATTTATTTAAAGAGAAATATTACGTACTATCTCGATGGGGAACATTATACACCCTTATAAGTTTCCCACCCATGATATCTCATCATCACCCTATAAAAAACTGATTGTAATTCTACCTAATCGTATCTTTAGGTTCCCATAGAGTTCCCTATAATTTATGATTTTCCACAAATCTTTGACAAGGTGAGTGGTACTATTTTTTAGAAAATTTTCTTTATGCTCCAGAATCATTAGTATTTTTATTAAAAGATATATTTTTTATCCAGTATATTGACCTCTTTGTTCAGTTTATGTGAATGATTGGGTATATTATTTTTCTATAGAGACACATTGAACACATCATAAACTTGAGAGAGATCAAATGGAAGAAACCAACGATAATCTACCATCCCAATAAGACGAATAATTTTGAAGGGATTGATATATCTAGGATTTTTATTTATCTTAATTACAATTTTCATTACATTATAAAAAGGAGACATTCTTATGAATACATTTTCACCAAATATAAACTCTAGATATCACAAAGAATTATTGGCATAATTTTTTTGATGAATTTGTGATGGCCTTATGTGTTATCGAGTAGATATAAACTTATCTACCATTTCCGTTGGTAAATTGTGTCTCAATAGATTTATTTCTATAACTTTTTACTAATATGTAGGATTTCTATACCCTTTTCCATATAAGACATTATAAGGTTCAAATTTACTTCTTATATGGTATATATATTTGTATGAATATTCAACCAATGAAATGTGTTAATCCCAAACATCATTCAAATCCATAAATATATCTCAATAACATGTTTTATTGAGTTTTAATGGTATTCATTGATAGAAAATCGGTTTGAGGACAATAAGTTTTTCTGAAACACAACTATATATGTAGAGTGTTCTGAAGGATTATCTATAACATCTAGGTAATCCCTAGATCCCAATTATATAAAATAGAGAGAGTTACATCATAAAAAATAATAAATTTATTAATTTATAACTATTTTGGGTGACTAAGAGAGTATTATTCTATAATATTGATAAGATAAACTGATATTAAAAGTACATCGTCTATAAGAAAAATAGAATTAGACCCTTTAGATATATTGGTGAGTTAGATGATTAAATTCCATGTAATATTTTGGCATTAACATTTTGATATAAGAAATTGTTATATCCTAACCTTATAATTATATTTCTTATCCTTAATATGAAGTGAACCTAGAAATTGAGATGCATAATTTTTAACATTCCTTTTCCTATTGTCCCAATAAAAATACTATTTCAAATATTTATACATATATGTACATCCACAATTAATAGAAAATGTTTAGCTATGAGGTTTATAGAATATATAATTCTTGAAATATTTTTTTGATAGAAACATAGTAATGTATAGATCTATATCCTTCTATCATGATCATTGTTGAAGTCTAGAACATTCCTCAACTTCTTCATTAATTAAACATTTTCCTTCAATTCTATTTCAATCATCTCTTATGTTAATGGTTTAACATTCATCTAATAAATATAATATTTTTCCTCTATTCATAATTTTTTAAGATACAACCTCTAAAAATCCATAAAGACATGATCTATTTAATTCATAGCATTGAAAGTCTGGAATTGTTTTTTTAGATTGGAGCATTATCCACCATTCACACCTTCCCTGGGTGGTACTGTATTATATAGTTATAATTTTTGATCAAATGGAACAACCTTCTCTGGTTCATATTAAAATATTTATATATAAAAATATAATAAAATATTTTATGAATAATATATATATACATACAATAATTTCACTATATAAATAATACCTCAATATGATCAATTCAAATAATAACAACTAAAGATATAAACCATTAGTCATCTAATTATTATCATGATATTTCAATTGATTAGAGGAATATTCTATAAACATATCATTTTTTTATGAGGATGAATCCCAGTCCCTTCATTGACACATCACATATACTAGATACCCTTTTCTATTTCAAGGAATTATAAGAAGAGATGCATAGACTAGACTTTTCATTAATTCTTTGAAATTCTTTTCAAATTCATATATTAATAATAGCATAGATTCATACCTTTTAAACATGGTTAGTGTATTATATAGTTATGACAAATCTGTTCAAAAGAATTGTTAGTATACATATATTCCCATAAAATTATTGATCTCGGTTATCATGGTTGGTCTATACAATTTCCCAATAACATACTTATTTGAAGGATCCAATGATATAACCTCACATGATATTATATGAACCAAGAAAAAGTATCTTTTAAAAAAAAATTCAAACTTCGTAAATTTGGAATATATCTTCTTTTTTCTTAGGGTCGCTAACACAATCCAAAAATGTTCATATTTCTCTTCCATTCTCTTTGAATATATATGAATATATTCTGTAAACTATACCAAAAAAGGATCAAGTTAATATTTAATGTCTCTATTAGTAAAACACATGATGATAACATGATCATTATAAATTTCAAATGGAAAAACAATAAATTCAGAACGACCATACCTCATATATACATTTGTGTTGTTTATATATTCCCCTTTAACAATAGATAATAATATCCATACCAAAGATAAATTATGGAAAATATTTATATCCCCATAATTAATCAAATAGATAATAAATATGGTGTAGATGATATATATTAATAATAATGATATTTTTATATTCCCATAAATTATTTCTATAAAAACTTTACCGTCATTTCTTCCTTAAAAGGAATAGTTTAACCCCAGGGCAAAACACTAGGATGAATGAACCCATGATGTAGATTTTAGTTGAGTTTTTATTAATTAAATGAAACTCAATCGTGGAAATTATATATGGAGTCATTGAAATATGTGAAACACAATACATTTTCTCTATTTATAACTCAATATTATTATCTAAGAGAATAATAGGGAACAATTTTAGAGAGACATTAAAAACACTCAGAAAATTGTCATATCATCAATTTTGAGTGTCTTACCATCCATATGAGATATAAATCCATCATTAATAGGTTGAAAAACCCATATAATGTATTTTATTTCCATTGGGAGTTTAGGTTCCTCGTCACATAGATAAACTATTCTATGTTAATTATAAAAATTAATATAATATCTCAAAGAAAATAATATCTTTTCAAGGGACTTAATACATTGTCAAATACAAATGGATTAGTATTTACAATAAAATATTGAGGAATATGTTATATGATGTGATCCAACATTGGTCAATCACACTAAAGAACAATAGGTACCTCTATAAATTATATAATATATCATAACTACGACTAACTAACCTAAAATAGATACGATCTACTCAGTCACAACCACATTTATATTGGCTTAATCAATTGGAAACTACCTAAATTGAACATGAGTGTTGACACCTATTATTACCTTAGGACCTATAAAAAAATAATTTCACACACATAGAGTTTTCTCATAATCATCAGGAATATTTTTCCACAGAATAAAAAAAATCTGTTGTACTAATATTTATAAAATACCATAAGACATTGACATAATTCTCACATTAGTTATGCTTATATAAAATCTGGTTCCCAATGTTTCTACATAAATTCATCAAATATAATCTATAGAATCCACAAATCCAATAAACTAGAGACAATGTATACATTATTAAATTAGAAAAAGATAAAAGGGAACTCACTATGAAGAACTGATATGTTATATAGTTTTTATGAACTATATAAATACATGATTCCAATATTAAATTAGGAATAAAAAAACACAAAATGATTGAAAATATGGTATCCTAGATATTATTCATAATATCTGTCTCCATATCACAGGGAAAGGAAAAAAATGTAGTTTTATCTCATATTCTATCAATGTATTATGGAAAAAGGAATCTATCATGTGAATTTAAATAATAGTTAATATGGAATGATAAATAACTGAAGAAATTAAATTTAATTAACAACTTGATCACAATATGTATCCATGGATAATATCAATACCGTAACCTCAGGGATAATAATAACTTAATTATAATTTAATGGAATTATTAATTTTAGATGTTAGGATCTTAGAAACGTTGACATCTTTACCATCAAGTCCTTATACCAAGATAGTTTAATTGATGGGTATGTATACATCATGAACCCATTTAATTACTGTATCCAACTTGTTTGTCTCATGAGACCTATCGACGTTTTATGGGGATATCTATATCAGTTCCTAACATTCCAATATACGTCCAATGCATTACTTATATATTTAATGAACAATTTAATTCATAAAAAATATACCTTATCAATAAATATCAATACTGAATAAGGATTAAAGAATTTTAATGTTTCCTCAGTCAATCATATAGATTTAATAATATAACAATCTATATAGAAATGGGATATGGTAAATTAAATAATCTTATCCAATGTTAAAAAAATATTGACATTTTAGAAAAATGTAATGTACATATAAAAATGGTCACTTGAAATTTAATGTTTCAAGGGAAATTTAATGACAACAAAATTAATAAAATAGTTGATATATGACTATTATTTAATTAGAAAATTTCATTACTTAGTGAAATAATACATTTTAAAGAATAGAATAAGAAAAAAATGAAGAAAATTTAAATTATTTTTTCATAAAATGGTTTTATTCTTAAATCCATTGAATATATGTATAGGAAACTAATTGTTATAAAATAGTTTTTGTGGAAAGAAAAATCTATTAACACCATATATATTAAAAATAATCCTTTTGAATATTTTTAAAAGAAATACACAAATTAACACTTAAAAATAGAATTATTCTTCTTAAATCATATGAAAATTCAAGAATAATGTAATAATTATTGATAAATTATTATTTTTAAGTAAAAATAACTTTTCTTAAACAATTTTTAATAATTTTAACATAGAAGAAAGATATACTCAATCAGAAAGAGAAACAAGATAATCATTTATTTTAAATATTTACATTCATTATTTTTAGTGAAAAATAAAAGTAAATATAGAAGAAAATATGAAAATCATTAAATATCCATTGGATTGGAAAATATATGGATTCTGTGAAGGATTTATAATAATATTACTTTAATCAAAGTAAGAGAAATCCTAAAAAATGAAATTGTAAAATAAATTCTTAACTCTTTGGTAACATTCAAATTGTTACCACTTGAAGGAATAAACTTGAAAAAGAAATTTTAATCATCATGAATAAATATATATTAATGTTAAATTAATTAAATTGTTAGTATATACTGTATATAAGATAAATAAGTGCATAATTAAAATTATCTTTCAATGGATAAGAAAATTCGGATAAATCTATTACCTCAAGTTTGACTTGAATCTAAAGAGTTATAACCTCATGTATAATAAATATCAACTAATTATAATTCTATAATAAATTAATTTACATACTTATAATATCATATACGATATACTTGTAACATTTTAATAAGACTTTATTATTAATTCTTCATTAAAATTGTCATTTTCCGGTGTTAACTATTTAAATTTTTTTGAGAATTTCGATTATGAATTTCCTAGAAATGTAAATTGATTATGTAACCAAAATTTAAATAATTTTTTTCATGATATTTATATCATATATATTCATTATATATATATTTATATATAAAATATAGTGATAGAAAAATTAATGACACTATTCATGGATATGGTAAGGTTTAAATACTCTTGAATGTTGTTTTTAGT
This sequence comes from Viscum album, assembly GCA_963277665.1. Classification (NCBI taxonomy): domain Eukaryota; kingdom Viridiplantae; phylum Streptophyta; class Magnoliopsida; order Santalales; family Viscaceae; genus Viscum; species Viscum album. Next base: position 1,902,013,945 of record OY728145.1, read on the forward strand.
TTTTTATATATGTATCAAAATAATGGTAAGTAATAATTAATATTTATGGAATATTTATTATATCATATATAAAATATATATAAATTAAACACATCTTTATTATCATATTTGTAATAAGGAAAATAAAAATGGATCACATCGCTTCTTAGATGTGGCATTCTAAACATACCGAAGAGTGATGTTGTCATTTTCCAAAAAACATTTGAATGTAAGTATGTATAAATGATATTTTAATTAAATAAAAATAATTCATAAGAATAATATTTATTTATTAGTTCAATATTTTTAATCATAATAATACAAATTCAGGTAAAAATAAATTTCTTCATCATATGGAGATAGTAAATTATATGTACACACACGTGGTATTTTATCTTTTCATATGATGAAAATGAGACGTAAAATGATTATACCATAATATTAATAAAATATCACTATATTTATGATACATGAGTTAATATTCTACATTTTTTATAAAATATTTATGGGAAGTAAAATAATGAAATTTAGAAGAGTCGTTTAAGGCTTTTACCTCTTCTTCAATAGACTTCCTTCATATCCCATATTAAGGACCCTATAAACGACTTCTTAATTTGAACAAAAAATTATTATTATTTGGGTAAAATGAGAAAATAATTGGGAGTTTTCTTTGTAATATTTTTTTCTCAACATCAAATAAATAAAAGGCGGAATGGTTTTCCTTTTAAAAGTGGGGGGAGGAGCCATTTTATAAATTATAGAAATAATATAACATAATATGTGTTATAATAAGGTGAAAAACTTCCAAAATAACATAAATTTTAAGATAAGATGAATATGGTATTTTTATAAACATAAAATAGAATTTTTATAGGTTTAGATAACATTTTAAGACTTATCCTTATAACTAAACCCTTCATTAACATGTTAAAACCATTACCATGGATATAATTTGTTTTATTTTTAAAGGGTTACAAATTTATTATAATGTGAAATATGGATCATAAAAGTAAAAGGGATGAAATGATAGAACTTATCATATCCCTCTTGTCCACTTTTCAAATTTCTATTATTTTAATCTAATTTAATAAAATTATATTTATTTAAATTATGATTAATTAGTTTTTGGAAACTATTAATTGAAATTGATATTAAAGACACTAATAAAATGATGTAATTAGAATCTAATCATTTTAAAAACATATAATATGATATATTTATATATTAAATTCGCGGGAAACAACATGTTATCGGAATTTCATTACATTTAATATTTTCTGTGAATCATTTACTTTATGTTTCTATTTATTTAATAGATACTACATCATTGTAGTGTAAGTATTTAGGATCATCATTCAATAACTAAATATTTAATATAAATTTCCATAAAAAGTAATTAATATTTAAAATAAAAACTTAAAACTGAGAACAACCACTTTTTATCCTTATGAAAAATATTAATGATATTAAATTCATTAGATTGATATTTTGTATTTATTATTTTCGTAAAATAATATAAAAATCCATATCAATGAGAAATAGAATCAAGTGGAAATATTTTTGATTCATGGATGATAATGGTTCATCAACAATTATAAAATATTATTTATTAAATTATTGGATAATTTTTAAATACATATCCCAATCTTTGGAAACAATTTTATGCGTTTTACCTTATCGATGTGAAAACATTTATGAAGGTTACTATTGATAATATCTAAAAAATAAATGGGTTTATCTACCAAATTTGAATGTCCTCATTAAAAATATGGAATCAATTTTATCAAATTCAATTATTATAATTATTACAAATTAATAAATAAAAATTGTGATGAACAACAATTTTCCAAAAAAATGTTTTTGATATTTACACTTTATGATGCACTTCTATGGTTGTGTATTAATATAACCTAATCATACATTTCATCAGTGATATCGATATCTTGCAATCACTAACATCATTGCAAAATTTCATTCTTCTCCACATCCTTACTTATATAAATTCATTTGGATCCATTTAATGCTCGTGTAAAATCCATTGTCACAATAAAATTCTACTAAATAAATGTGTTGAATCTAACCAAAATTGGAACCCATAGAGAATACTCTAAAAATACCCTTGAGGTTTAGAATGCTCCTCCCTAATTGACCATTTAGGTAAGGATGTTTTTTAGTTTAGAAACTTAATTTTACCTTCAGATCATATTAATGTAATATTAATAATTTTAGGGTATTACTTAGATCCAAATCATATATGATCCAAACTATTAATCCATGTAATATGAAAACATCAGTTAAATCAATATATAGTATCTTCCAATCACTAACATCATTGCAACATTTCACTCTTATCCACATCCTTACTTAGAGAGATTCATTAGGATCCATTTAATGCTAATGTAAAATTCATTGTCATAACAAAATTACACTAAATTAAAGTATTGAATCTAACCACCATTAGAACCCATATATAATACTCTAAAAATTCCTTCGAGGTTTAGAATGTTCCTCTCTAATTGACCATCTAGGTAAGGATTTTTTTAGTTTAGAAACTTAATTTTACCTCCAGATCATATTAATGTTATATCAATAATTTCAAGGTAAACCTTAGATCCAAATCATATATAATCCAAACTATTAATCTATGGAAATTGTTGTTCATGAAACATTATGATACACTTCTATTCTTGTGAATTAATATAACCTTATCTTATATTTCATCAGTGATATCAATATATAGTATCTTACAATCACTAACATCATCGCAACATTTCACTCTTCTCCATATCCTTACTTATAGTGATTCATTAGGATCCATTTAATGCTCATGTAAAATTCATTATCATAATAAAATTCTACTAAATAAATGTGTTGAATCTAACCACCATTGGAACCCATAGATAATACCCTAAAAATTCCATCAAGGTTAAGAATGTTCCTCTCTGATTGACCATCTAGTTAAGGATGTTTTTTAGTTAAGAAACTTAATTTTACCTCCAGATCATATTAAAGTTATATCAATAATTTAATTCTAAATATTTGATCCGAATCATATATGATCCAAAATATTAATCCATGGAATATCAAAACATCCATAATGTATAACAGGGTAATTTGATCAAGATATAAATATTATATAATACTGATACAATGTGATGATTCCATAAGGAAATATACTAAAACCCAAATTTCATTATTCCATTAGATGTTTTTGGGAATCCAATGATTAAATCCATTATAATGTTTTCCTATTTTCTTTATTGTATGGGTAGTATTTTTAAAATCTCATTAGATTTATATCTTTCATCCATATCTTTTTGATCTTCAAGTAGTTTTGATTTATACTATGAGATAACCATTTTCACATTATCACACATGAAATATTATTTCATATTTCTATATAAATGGTATCTTATAGGGTGAATAATTAATGGTAAATTATTAGCTTCATTACATATATAATCCTTCAAATATAGTTTTGATGGAACAAATATAATTCTATGGAACACTATCGTTCTAAAATGATCATGGTTTAACTCAGGAGAATTCCTCATCATCTTCTATAATTCCACATCTTTCTTCTATTCCTTCTTAATCCTCACATAGATGTATAAATTAAAATTCATCAAAGGATGATTATATTTTCCCTATATATTATGGATTCAAGTTCAATTTTTTTAAAATACCTAAATATAATATCTATTTAAATTATTATAATTGAAAAAAATTATGGTATTTCTCACTCAAAACATCCACAATATTTGTATCCTTTAAATGGTGATAATGTATTAAACAACCATAATCATTTTCTAACTCCAATGGCGTTCTCTAGTACATATTAATCTATTTCCCTAAATATACATTTCAATATTTTATTATTAGTATATAAATCACAAATTTCACATTAATGGTTATGCCTGATTATCAAAAACATAAAATTACCATTTCCATATCCAAATCAAGAGTTAGGAAATTCATTTCCTGAATGATGATAATCGGCATAAGCTATCACCATATCATTCTTCATGAGGATGAATTTGGGTCCCTTCTTTGATATATCACTATATTTCATCGATAATTCTACAATTAGGATAGTGTAAGAATAAATGCACAAGTTATCCTTCTATTTATTTATGTTAAATTCATATTAAACTTATCAAACTATAAGAAAATGTATCCTATTCAGTTCATAATGTTATGTGTACAAGAAAAGCATTAGAAATCCCTCATAAAGCATCAATAGAATCTAGGTAGTCTATATATACAATTGATCACAATTATCAAGTTTATATAAGGATATTTCCTAATAACATATATTGTTGAAGGATCTACTGATGTACCATCACAAAAAATTATATTACCCATAAATGATATTTTTTGTAGCTAAAGGTCACACATGATAAATTTTTCATATAGATTATTCTTTCTCAGGGTCATCAACACAACCCTTAAATGTTCTTTAGGATCTACCTTTTTCATTTAATGTATAATAAAACTTTTTATAAAGGATACGAAAAACTATTCAAGGTAATATTTAAATACTCGATTAATTTAAAAAATCAAGATAGAAAGATAAATGGTATGTCCAAATATAATTACTATAAGTTCAAAATTTCAATTTCTCAAACAGAAGTCTATCATGGGTATATCCTCCTTATTTAATCATATTTAATAATATGTAGATCCTGATAAATCTTGAAAAACTATTAAACTTCTTGTAATTGATCAAAACAATCATTGATAGGGGGTAGAGGATATGTATTCTTAATATTGATCTTTTTGAGTTATTTGGTTACAAATGAAAATACTAATTATTCCATATTTCTTCTTATAAAAATAATAGTATCACCCCATGGTGAAATTCAAGGTTGAATTAATCCCTTATCTAGATTTTCATGCAATTTCAACTCCAATTCCTACAACCCAATCAGGTATATTCCATATTGAGTATTTGAAATATGCGAGTCAATACATTTATGTTACATTGAAAACATAATGTCCTAATTTTAGTTAGAAAAGAAAACTCTTCTGGAAATAAAATTACAAATTCCCATACAAGAGGTATATATTAAATTTTGAGTTTCTCTCCAACCATCTAATATTAATAAATAACATGAATAGGTTGTAAGACCCATATAATGAATAAACTTTCTATTGGCAGATTAGGTTCATCCTCACAGTGATGGACTACCCTATGTCTATTTTTTAAAAAGAATAAAACATTACAAAGTAAATTTTATATTTTTATGGAATTAATCAATTTTTTAGCTTCCAATATATTAATAGTTTTATTAAAATAAAGATGTTTCTATATCATAAAGGGTTCTTATATTGGGGAATCACACTTTAGAAAAATAGGTTGCTCCATAAATGAATGGTTATTCATCATAACATGATTCTATTACCCCAAAATTTCCTTAAATGTTTTACTTCTTACAACAACTATATTTTACTGCTTAGTAGGGAAATCCCTATAATGGCTATGGGTGTTGATTTAAATTCTAGAATTAAGTTCCAACAATGAATAATTTTACCCAACGAGTGATATCATAATCATCATGAATGTCGAGTTATAAAATAAAAATCAATATAATCCTAAAAATTCTCAAAAATTATAAGGTTTCCTCATAATTCTAATGTTGGAAATGATTATTTTAAATATAGTTCCATGGTTTCTACAAAATTTTCTTTAACATGAGTTGTATAATCCTATAATTTAGTAACCTAGATCAAGTTTTTTACTTTATTACCTTATTATAAGATATAGGAAATTTAACCTTTAAAGACCAGTCAATTTAGTAGTCTTTTAATACTAGATACCTATATTATTTCAATATAATATTTGAAATACAAAATACATAGTGTATGAACCATTTTTATCTCATTTATATTATTCATAATATCCATATTTATATTTTGGGGGAAGGAAAAAAATAAATGGTTAGATCATATGATTAGAAAGGGTAATCTACAGTAGAAATTATCATAAGTAAATAAGACACAATCAACATTGTAAGGTAAATAAATAAAAATAGAATCCATTTAATAACAAAGTTTAAAATAAAAATTATCCATTTATAATATCAATATATTAAGATCATGGATAATAATGATATAATTATATACTAATAAAATTATTAATGTTGGATATCATGATATATATCATAAGGACATATTTTCCATTAAGGGATTATACCAATAAATATTTATAGATAGATATCAATATAACAGGAACCCATTTAATAAGTCTTACGAACTAGTTTTTATCATTTCGTCGTTGATGCATTGATGAACATTCAATAACCATCCCCACCAATCACTACATCTCCAACAAATTTCCCATATATTGAATGATCAATATAATTTATAAACACTATTCCTTATCAATTAGAATATATATTGAGTAATGATTATAAAATATTAATATTATCATAGTTAATAAAATAACTTTCATAATAATGAACTATATATTTAACTGGTATATAATTTCTCCAAAAATCAAATCCCTGATATAATGAATATAAATATTTTAGAGAGATTTAATTTCCAATTAAAATTTATCCCAAGAATTTGAATGTTTCAAGAAAAATTTAAGGACTGAAAAATTAATAAAGTTATTATAAATGATTATAAATTCATCTATGAATTAGATATTATTATAAAATCAAGATCTTTACAGAATAAAATAAAATTGAATAAAAAAATTAAAATTAATATTACATAAAATTTATAAGTTTTCAAAACCACATAAAAATTATAGAATAACCTATATATCTTGAAATGGTTATGGTGGAAGGAAAATATGTTAATGATGAATATGTAAAAAATTAACATTCATTTTGAAGATTTGTAAAATAATATCAAAATAAGTATTTTGGAAAATAATAAAAGGAATTTTTTCAAAAAATAAAAAAATTTAGGGATAAAATAAAATTTCATTATTTAATTATTTTAGTAGACATAAATGACAATTGAAAAATAAATTAGAAAAAAATTGACATAGAAGGAAAATATTAACAATCAAAAAGAAAAATAACCCGATATTTTCATTGCAATATTTCCTTTCTTTATTCAAGTGAAAATAGAGTAAAATTTGAAATAAAATACGAAAACCCCATAAATATATAGAATATAGGAGAAAATATTTATTCTATGAAGGATATATCATTATAAATTTTGAATGAATGTTTTAACAATCTAAAAAGTTAAATTGTAAAATAAATTCTTACATCTTTAGTAACATTTAAATTGTAATCCCCTGATAGAATAAAAATTGTATGAAATTTTAATCATCATTAATAAAAATATATTAATGTGAAATACATATAATGGGAATTATATTCATCACATAAAATTAAATATAATTATAATACCAATTATGTCTCAATGGAGTGTAAAATTGAGACAAAAATACCTTACCTCAAGTTCAACCTTTTTCAAAAGTGACCTAGCCACCTTTATAATAATTATTAATATATTATATTCTATAACAGATTCCTTTAAATAATTACAGTATCATATATGATCCACCTGTAAAATTTCAATAGACATTCAGTAATAATTCATTATTAAAATCGTCAATTTTTGGTGTAAACTGTTCCATTTTTCATGAGAATTTCTATTAGGTAGTTACAGTCCTTGTAATTTTATAATGGTTCCTTCTTATAAAAAATTTACATAATGATTTTAATATCATATATAATAAATATATATAACTCTATATTTATATTTATTCATAAAATCTAGTGATCTAAAAATTAATTACATCATTCACAGAGTCTGTATGTTGTCGGTACACATAAACATTGTTTTCACATTTCGAAGGATGAAATGATGGTAAGGTAAATAACAAATACCCTTAAAATAATCACTATTATACAATATGTTTCATATATATTTGTTTAAATTATATTTATTATTATCCCTCTAATGTGAAAATTGAAAACATATCCTATCAATTTGTAGAGGTTGTAGTACACACATGCTCACAAGCAATGTTATCAGTTTTTGATGGATTGGACGGTAAATAGGTGGAAATTATATTATTATTTTTATATGATAATAATTATTTCATAAATAATATATTTATTTATTATTTATATATTTATAAAAATCAATTTAAAATGTTGATGAAAATTGAATTTCAGCGCTACGTGGAGACGTTAAACCATACATATGAATGAGTGATGTATTCAATTTTAATTGGAAAAAATACATATTTAAAATGATTGCAGAATATTCATATTAAAATATAATTATATTAATATACTATTAATATTAATTTTTGTTTATTGTAATATATGTATAATAAGTCTCTGAAGAAACAAATTTCATTATGCCATTAAATACAATTACATATTCTTTGATAGAAATCATTGAAACCCATTTTTAAGGTTCATTGAAATAGTTTTTTATGAATAAGATAACTTATTATTTTTTTATATGGATACCTAGAAGATAATTGTTTCGGGTTTTTAGAGTTATTTTTCTCAATGTGATGTAATGAAAAGAAATATGAGGATTCATTTTATCACTGAGGAGATGTGAACATTTGGAAATTAATGAAATGTTATAATATTATATGTGTATACTAATTTAAAACTTATCCAAAATTAAATAAGTTTCAATATACATAGGCTTTGGTATTAACATAATCATTAAATTAATTTTGGAAAGTTTATGATACCAATTTAGACATTATCCATTTGATTAGTAGCCTAGTTAAATTATTTTAACCTTAACCATGGTAATGACTTATTTAAATCTAAAGGGTTATAATTTTTCATATAATGTGAATATAGGATCATAAATGTAAAATTGAAGAAAATTTGGACAATATATTACCCCCTTTCCATATATAAATTTTTTGAGGATTTTTAAACCATTTAAAGAAATATTATTTTTATAAAATATCATTAATATAATTTTAGTCACTATTCATTTATTTTGTCAGTAAATACACCATGATAAAGATTAAACACATACATAATTGTTTAAAACATCCTTCATATAAAATATTCATCATTAAAATTGATGGATCACAATAATTAATCAATATTTTGTTACATATAATATATTTAATATCATTTATTCTATTTTATATTAATTTAATAAATACTATATCTATGTTGTGTAAGTGTTGAATATAATTATTCATTCAATAAAAACAATAACTGAATTACCATGATAAAAAACTAATTTTAATTTCAAATAATGAATTGAAACCACACATAAAATATTTTTATCTATATGAAAATATTTGGTATATATTTTCCTTAATTGGTTATTAATGGTATAGCTTCACCTATCCAAAAGGGTATTGGCATTTGTTGGAGAAATTTAAAAGCCTTACCCTAAAATATCTACCCTTTATTTCTCATGTAATCCTTATCTTGGTGAAAAGTTTTACCATAGACACTATTCATAATGCCTAAAATTAAAAAGGGACATATAAACTATATTTTAACTTCCCGGTTAAAAATATGGAATAAATTTTATCAAATATAATTACCATATTTTTTGGGAAATTAAATTAAGAATTAACTCAAAAAAGTGATGAAAATGGGTTTCTAGATAAATTCCTTTTATACCTAAAGATTAATTATTATCATAATCTTATAAAATAATAATTCTAATGGAAATAAAATTATTACTTTAAATAAAATAGCTATTGTATCCCATTAATAAAAAATCAAAAATATAATGGTAATTTTAAAATTACATGATTAAATAATTTAAATTGACAGTTTTATAAAAATTGTCTTGTTCAGAACTCATTGGAAAATTAAAATGTATATAAAAATATAAAACATTAAACTTATGGTAATACTACAATATGAAAAGAATGATATAATTGAAACATAATAGTATTTTATTATTTTTAGTAGTTCATTTAAATTCTATGTTTAATGTACAGAAATATATTGAAGAAATTACATTTATTTAAAGATAAATATGTCATAAAATCTCAATGTTGTACAAGGTTTCACCATGATGAATTTAACTATGTATAATATAATTATGTAAATGTGACTATAAGGGACATGTGTATTATTAAAGTAACCATTTATGATATAAAGATCATCAAGTGCATCTTAAAAAGCGTTCTACCACCCTTCAATCCAAAATTATTTACGATTTAGGATAAAGACCTAAATAATTTCACATTTAATATTATCCACAGTACTCTTGCTTCTTATCTAATGAGGAATAATGGTAATAATTTTGTGAAAATGGAAAGTATAAGGAAGTTTCATTCATGGAATATAAAAAACTCACTATTAAGGATGATCATCAAGTATATATAGTTGATTTAGTGATGATATTTTATTAATCTAATATACCAAGAAGGATATTTATGTTTAATCGGAAACATAAAATTTCATGATTTTTAAGCTGATAAGTGGCGATCCTTACATAAATGATTCCCAGTAAACATTAAGAATATGGTGAGTATTAGGAAATATCCCATATTACAATTTTAGATAATTTAAATGATATTATAAATTCTAGGATTTTTTTCAAAATTTACAACCTTCTCTCACAAGTGGATAATTCCATATATGAAATAATAGCATATAAAATTTATAATTGAAAAAATATATAGTTCAATAATATCTTGTCTATATTTGGTTGCTCCAAACAATGGTAGAAAATTATTATGATAAAGAGAAATAGAAATTATTATGTATCTCTAATCTATGTTATATGAATCTTTTAAAGATATTGTTTTTTAAAGAACCAAAAAATGAAATAAAATACCGTGGATTATAATTCCAAACTCTATTTTTAATAACATGAGGAAGTAAGGTTGATTTAAGGGTAAAAATTGAAAATAATAAATTAGAAAAGAAATAAAACTCATAGATTTTTATTGAGTATAAAATCAAGGTCAAAGATAAAACCATGGTTATTGATGGATTGAGAGTCAGATTTGATCACCGAGTCACATAAATCAAAGAGATTAATGGAGATGACATCAGTCAATAGTGGATAATTAGGGATCATGAGATACTTTTGAATCCATTAATGGAATAATCTAATAAGAATGATTTTTTGGTTTTAAAAGTAAAGTGGAATCATTGAGGGAAATTAAAATATACAGGGGATTGAAAATACATTAAAAAAACAATTAAAATGGAAAATATAGTATGATACTTGGTTGAAAATAGAATATAGTGGTGGTTGAAACAAGTACACTATAAGGCCCTGACCATAAACCTTACATAATATTGAATTAAATTAATAATTCACATTGAGGATCTTTTCAGGTTTAGAGTTTTAGAGAATTATAACATAACTATTACATCTCAAAAGATTACAAAGTAGACACTTCTACTAAGTTTCCATAATAAAAAAAACTATTAAAAAGAAACATGTCTTGTTCAATGTCTTATATAGTATGAAATTCCCTTGATCCCATCCTTGACCTTATTCCACATTAAGTCCTGTGAAAAACATTTCAAAAAAAACTTGGGGTGAGCATAAAAAGCCTAGTAAGGGATACACAAAGAATGAAAACTGTTAGTTTTTCAAACATCAAGTAGACCATGTATACTCTATCAAAGTAATACCTTCAACACCATGAAGTAGTAAAAACTCTTCACTGAATAATGTATCATTACTTACCTTTTTGTAAACAAAGGATTACCATAAAACCCATATAGAGAACACATAACATATATAAAGGTAACTTGGGACATAAACATACTTAAGTGGAAAAACCATACGGTCGACTTCCACACATATCACTTAATGGAATAGCCATACGGAAAATTTCCATACATACTTAATGGAATAGCCATACTGACAACTTTCATACCCAATGAATTAGAGGTTATAATGTAACCACCCGTCCTGGTATTCACGGCACCACCCGTCATATGGTTTATCATGTAACCACCCGTCAAATGTCCAAGTACCAAGATAAAATCATAAAACATAAAACCAATATAAAGGAATGATAACATTTTCACATTTCAATCACAATATATCATAATAGAATCCTTTATCAAAACCATTTTCAATACCAAAATACATAAAAGAGTATATGGTATTTATTTTATTTTAAAAACATTACGGCTTGTTAAGGAAGCCAAAGACCAAATAATACTCGTGGCGGCGGAAAAGGTCGTTGTCACCGCGTACGTTAAAAAAAACATTCCTTTTTGTCGTTTAGTAAAACTCTTCGTAGAAAAAGATTCCTTTTGTATAAAAGTAAAAGTCAAAGGGGTTTATACACCGTATAAAAGAATGTTGTGTATAAAACAAAACATTCCTCAATGAAAGGAGATTGAGACGAAGTCCCTTACCTTGGGTCCGACTTGACTCGATCATTCTTTAACGTCCTGAATAAAAAAATTGAGTTAATTTATACTTCATTAAGATCCTTTTTAATGTTAATTATTCCTTTTATATCACTTATTTCCATTTTATAAACATTATTTAACCATTTAAGTTAATAATGTTTGTTTTGTCGATATTTGGTTCTTAAGTCGAAAGTGGACTTCTTACAATTACATGTTGTTCATGTGGTCAAAGGTTCTTTATATCCAGAATGACATTCCTGATTTGGATATCATATATATCATATATATCCAGCATATACATGTATTTATAATATTACATAATCATTTATAGTTAAGAAATGAAATGCACCGTTCAGGGAGACGGTAAGTCGTACGTACTCTTGAACGCTACTTTCATTTCTTTGTCATATTAATGGAATTAAAACTAAATGAGAGGTATGTATATTTTAATTCCAGAATTATATTCATAATTTAGATATATCATTCATTATAGATATCCATTATATACATGTAATTTTAATAGTACATTACATTTGGGGATAAGAAATGAAATGCACCGTTCATGGAGACGGTAAGCCGTACGTATGCATGAACGCTACTTTCATTTCTATCTCACACTTTAATGGAATGAAATAATACTGATATAGAGGTATATTATAATTCCAGTATAACATCATATATAATAACTTTAAATCCATCCTTTACACATCCCACATATGGCATTAACGAATCACATCACTTTGAGGGGGCGGTAGTCCGCACTTCCTTAAATGAAGATATCATGTTTACCCATAATGGAAACAATAAAGGTATGCGCAAAATGAAAATTACAGGAACTTAAGGAAAACATAAACATATTATATATCATATATAAATATAGTGTCATCTTAATGGCCACCTTTGAAGGTGTTAAAAGAATGTTGATCAATCATCGTTTCAGGAGGCATAAATTCGCCATCCACGGAAACAATATGTTCATTAACCATTAGATGTAGGTGTGTGTAAGTGTAGATCGAATAATTCTTATAAAAAAATCCTAGTATATTGAAGATACTGGAGTTGTTACAAAAGAAAATAATAAAAAGAGTTTAGGGGGTTGGAGAAGCAAAATAAAACAAAAGGACTCAAAAGAAGACATTACCTTAAAATCGGGTAACTCTCCTTGGTTTGAGCTCAAAGGCTTCCTTGGGAAGACTTATGCCCAAAGTGAGGCTTCAAGGAGTAAGAGAGGGATGTGGAGAGCCAAAATTGGCAGGGTTTGGCCGAGCCAAAGTCTTTGGGAGTGTGGGTAAGGAGGTAGAGGTGGGGGCCTTTTATAAGAGGAGAGGAGGGGCACTCTTGGAAAGTAAGGAAAAGTCACTTTATTTTAAAATGTTATTCGGATTTAAGAGGTCCCACATTGATGTATTTCTAGGATAAGGTGATAAGGGTTCGAAATACACTCATCAAATAGGTTTTGGACATGTTTAGGTCTTAGATATTACATTATCATTCCATTTTATTTAAATCATTAAATAATGAGGTCATCACTGCATCATCATGATGTCATAAATAATTTAGTTTATTTATTTCCTAAAAATTATAAAACAAATACTATGATGTAGGAAATATTTTTAGCTTTCCAATGACAATTTATAGTCAAAAATCTGACTTGTATAACCCCATGTAAAATTTTTTTTAGTAAAACATCTCATGTGTGTGTCATTTATACTTTAACATTAAATATAAAGTTATTTATGTCATTCCCCAACCAAAGTGGCTCCATGGGGTCCCCAAGTTGACCCAAGGATTGTCTTGGTCGTCCATGACATATCCAATAAGGTTAGGACATGTTTAAAGCTCATATCATATTATTAAAACAATATTTTTACCTTAAACTACACTAATTACCTCTAATCGCGATTAAGAACTTAAGAGTTACTATTCACCAAAAAATTATTTTAATCTCATTGAACCACATTTTACTTCTTAATGACAACCATGTATGTCGGATTTTTGAAATTAAAAACACCGAAGTGGTAAAATTTCATTTAAACGAAAACTCAGTTTTTACAAGTACCACTTAGTGGTTTCACTATTCATCAAAAATTGAAGTTTTTTAGAAAAATACCAAAAATTCACACTAAGATATATTTGATATTCTTAATTCAAAAATGAAGTAAATTTTAAAAAATTCACAACATATAAGTTGCATTAATTAATTTAATAATTAATTCCTGCTGTCAGAGCAAATAGCGTGTTTTTATGAAACAATAAGTATCAAAAGATTGACACTAGTTTAAGTTCGATTTCAAAGTAAAATTAATTCCAACGACCACTATTGGATTTAATGGTAAAAATGTTTTCTAATTTCACTTTAAAACCAATTCAAATGATAATATAATGATATAAATAAATTAGATTAAAAAGAGGTTTTGAATTAAAATACAACATTTTACACTATTCATTAAAAAATGAACATTATCAGAAAGATACCAAAAATTTACACAAAGTAAATTTTGATGTCCTGATTCTAAAGAAGAGTTATATTTGGTCCGATAAAATTTATAAGATTGATCAAAACTGTATTTAATGACGGTTCACCATCAAAAGGTGATAAGTGAACCCTTAGTGAAAATTAGGGTATAAATGCCTAAAATTGAATTCTTTCGGTATTTTAAGCCTTTATCTTTTATTGGATAAATGAAAAAACATTTAAAAACATATATAATCATATTTTAGTTATTTCTATCCATTCCCGCCAGTACAATGGCTACGTGTTAATTAACATTTAAAATAATATTATTTTATTACTAGTGTGAAACGTAAGTTTTCAAAGAAACTCATCGTTGCGTATCGAGTAAGCTATCGAACGTAGAAACCCATTTTAATTAAAATTAATATTTTATTTGTAAATATTAATAAATATGAAAATTCTTTATTCTTTATTTACCTGGGATGTTACATCCTTCCCCCATTTTGGGAATTGCGTCCTCGCAATTTTATTCACTTATCAAAATAAGTGGGGGTATTTATCCCTCATAGCATTTTCAGATTCCCACGTTGCCTCTTCAATCACATGGTTTTTCCACAAAACCTTTACCTGATGAATCACCTTATTCCGTAACACCTGCTCCCTATGGTCAAGAATCTGGACTGGTTGTTCTTCATAAGATAGGTTCTCTTCCAGCTGAACTACCTCTGGACTCAAAACATGAGATGGATCTGGCATATACTTCCTCAACATTGAAACATGAAAAAAAATTTGTACTTGAGATAAACTCGGAGGTAATGCCACTCTGTAAGAAACTGATCCAACTTTCTCCAGAATTTCATATGGTCCAATGAACCTTGGAAACAGCTTTCCTTTCTTACCAAATCTCATCACACTTTTCCATGGAGAAACCTTGAGAAAAACATGATCACCTACCTCGAAAGAGAGATCTTTCCTCCGGTTATCCACATAACTCTTCTGCCTGCTCTGAGCTGTTCTCATGTGCTTCTGAATCAACTGAACTTTTTCTGCCATCTCTTCTACCAATTCTGGTCCCATCAGCTTCCTTTCACCCACTTCATCCCAAAATGCTGGAGTTCGACACCACTTCCCATATAATGCCTCAAATGGTGCCATCCGTATACTGGAATGAAAACTGTTATTATAAGAAAACTCAACCAAAGAAAGATGTTGGCCCCAACTTCCCTGATAATCCATTGAACAAGCTCGTAGCATGTCCTCCAAGGTCTGTATTGTTCGTTCTGATTGCCCATCTGATTGAGGATGAAAAGCTGTACTAAAATTTAATTCAGTACCCAACGACTTCTAAAGGCCTTTCCAAAAGTTAGAAGTAAACCTGAGATCACGGTCAGATACAATGGAGAGAGGAACTCCATGTAACCGGGCTATCTCTTTAAGATACAAACGGGAATGTTGATCTAGGGAAAAAGTATCTCGTATAGCAAGGAAATGAGCAGATTTAGTCAAGCGATCAACAATAACCCAGATTTCATTATTAACTATAGATGTCTTCTATAATCCAACAACAAAGTCCATGGATATATTCTCCCATTTCCACTCTGGCACTGGTAGAGGCTGAAGCATCCCTTTCGGTAACTGCCGCTCTGCTTTAACCTGCTGACAAGTCAAACACTTCACAGTAAATTAAGCAATATCTCTTTTCATTCCATCCCACCAGTAATACTCTCGCAGATCTCTGTACATCTTAGTACTGCCAGGATGAACTGAAAATAGAGAACTATTAGATTCACATAACAACTCTCTCTTCAACTGTGTATCACAGGGCACACACAATCTCTTCCCAGATCTCAAAACACAATCATTATAAATGTTGAATTCAGGAAACTTACCCATCTGTACCATCTCAAACTTTTTCTGTGACTCACTATCTTGCTTTTTTTCTTGCTTGATTCTGTCTGATAGAGAAGATTTCACTGATACTTTTTCGACTCAAAGCATCGACCACTTTATTTTCTTTTCCCGGATGGCAGTGTATTTTACAATCATAATCCTTGATTAATTCAAGCCATCTCCTCTGTCTCATGATCAATTCTTTCTGAGTGAATATATACATTAAACGTTTTTGATCAGTATATATTTCACACATTACTCCATACAAATGATTCTTCCAAATTTTTAAAGCAAAAACAACAGTAGCTACTTCCAAATCATGTGTAGGGTAATTTACCTCATGAGTTTTCAACTGTCGTGAAGCATATGCAATTACCTAATAATTTTGCATAAGGAAACATCCAAGTCCCTTCAACGAAGCATCACTGTATATAACAAACTCACCATTCCTGGAAGGAAGTTCCAAAACTAGAGCATTCACCAATCTTCTTTTCAACTCCTGAAAACAATCATCACATTCTTTTGTCCAGATGAACTTAACACCCTTACGAGTTAGCTCAGTCATTGGACTAGATAAACGTGAAAAATTTTCATCAAAACTTTGGTAGTGACCTGCCAAACCAAGAAAACTACGGATCTCAGTTACATTTGTGGGTCTTGGCCATTCTTCAACATCTTTGGTTTTAGCAGGATCAACAGTTATGCCATTTTTTGAAACAATGTGACCCAAGAATGAAATTTGTTGTAACCAAAACTCACACCTGCTGAATTTTCCATATAGTTTCTTTTCTTTTAAGGTTTGCAAGATAACCCTTAAATGACTTTCATTCTCCTCTTTACTTTTAGAAAACACCAAAATATCATCAAAAAACACAACCACCACTTATCACCTGAGTTAACTGAGCCATCACTACAACAAACTGTTCAATTCTGATTCTGACCATCTCAGGATACTGATTTGAAAGGTCATTTCCCTCTGTATGCCTTCCCAAGAAAAGTTGTTTTGTTTCCTCTATGAAAAACCATTCTTAACATAGAAATACCATAGGAGAATCAACATGATAATCTTCAAATGCTATATCATTTTAATCATACCATAAATTAATTTATAATTTAATGATTTTCTAACTCCTAAAGATGTCTAAACCAACCTCTGATACCAAATATAAGGCCCTGGCCTTAAACCTTACTTAATATTGAATTAAATGAATAATTCACATTGAGGATCTTTTCAGGTTTAGAGTTTTAGAGAATTAGAACATAACTATTACATCTCAAAAGATTACAAAGTAGACACTTCTACTAAGTTTCCATAATAAAAAAAACTCTTAAAAAGAAACATGTCTAGTTCCATGTTTTATATACCATGACATTCCCTTGATACCATCCTTGACCTTATTCCACATTAAGTCCTATGAAATGCATTTCAAAAAATAACTTGGGGTGAGCATAAAAAGATCAGTAAGGGATACACAAAGAATGAAAACAGTTAGTTTTTCAAACATCAAGTAAACTATGTATACTCTATCAAAGTAATACCTTCACCTTCATGAAGTAGTAAAAACTCTTCACTAAATAAAGTGTCATTACTTACCTTTTTGTAACCAAAGGATTACCATAAAACCCATATAATGAACACATAACATATATAAAGGTAACTTGGGACATAAACATACTTAAGTGGAATAACCATACGGTCGACTTCCACACATATCACTTAATGGAATAGCCATACGGCCAATTTCCATACATACTTAATGGAATAGCCATACGGCTGACTTCCATACCCAATGAATTGGAGGTTAAAATGTAACCACTCGTCCTGGTATTCACAGCACCACCCGTTATATGGTTTATCACGTAACCTCCCGTCAAATGTCCAAGTACCAAGATAAAATCATAAAACATAAAACCAATATAAAGGAATGATACCATTTCTACATTTCAATCACAATATATCATAATAGAATCCTTTATCAAAACCATTTTCAATACCAAAATACATAAAAGAGTATATGGTATTTATTTTATTTTAAAAACATTACGGCTTGTTGAGGAAGCCAAAGACCAAATAATAATCGCGGCGGCGGAAAAGGTTGTTGTCACCGCGTACGTTAAGAAAAACATTCCTTTTTGTCATTTAGTAAAACGCTTCGTAGAAAAATATTCCTTTTGTATAAAAGTAAAAGTAAAAGGGGTTTATACACCGTATACAAGAAAGTTTTTTATAAAACGAAACATGCCTCAATGAAAGGAGATTGAGACGAAGTCCCTTACCTCGGGTCCGACTTGACTCGATCGTTCTTTAACGTCCTGAATAATAAACTTGAGTTAATTTCTACTTGATTAATAACCTTTTTAAAGTTCATTATTCCTTTTATATCACTTATTGCCATGTTATAAACATTATGTAACCATTTAAGTTAATAATGTTTGTTTTTTCGATATTTGGTTCTTAAGTCGAAAGTGGACTTCATACAATTACATGTTGTTCATGTGGTCAAAGGTTATTTATATCCAGAATGACATTCCTGATTTGGATATAATATATATCATATATATCCAGCATATACATGTATTTATAATATTACATAATCATTTATTGGTAAGAAATGAAATGCACCGTTCATGGAGACGGTAAGTCGTACGTACGCATGAACACTACTTTCATTTCTTTGTCATATTAATGGAATTAAAACTAAATGAGAGGTATGTATATTTTAATTCCATAATTATATTCATAATTTTGATGTATCATTCATTATATATATCCATTATATACATGTAATTTTAATAGTAAATTACATTTGGGGATAAGAAATGAAATTCACCGTTCATAGAGACGGTAAGCCGTACGTACGAATGAACGCTACTTTAATTTCTATCTCATACTTTAATGGAAATAAATAACAATGATATAGAGGTATATTATAATTCCAATATAATATCATATATGATAACTTTAAATCCATCCTTTACACATCCCACATATGGCATTAACGAATCACATCACTTTGAGGGGGCGGTAGTCCGCACTTCCTTAAATGAAGATATCGTGTTTACCCATAATGGAAACCATAAAGGTATGCCCAAAATAAAAAATACAGAAGCTTAAGGAAAACATAAACATATTATATATCATATATAAATATAGTGTCATCTTAATTTCCACCTTTGAAGGTGTTAAAATAATGTTGAACAATCATCGTTTCGGGAGGCAGAAATTCGCCATCCACGAAAATAGTATGTTCTTTAACCATTAGATGTATGTGTGTGTAAGTTTAGCTCTAATACTTCTTATAAAAACATCCTAGTATATTGAGGATACTTTATTTGTTACAAAAGAAAATAATAAAAAGAGTTTAGGGGGTTAGAGAAGCAAAATAAAACAAAAGGACTCAAAAGAAGACATTACCTTAAAATCGTGTAACTCCCCTTGGTTTGAGCTCAAAGGCTTCCTTGGGAAGCATTCTGCCCAAAGTGAGGATTCAAGGAGTAATAGAGGTATGTGGAGAGCCAAAATGGTAAGGGTTTGGCCGAGACAAAGGCTTTGGGAGTGTGGGTAAGGAGGTAGAGGTGGGGGCCTTTTATAAGAGGAGAGGAGGGGCACTCTTGGAAAGTAAGGATAAGTCACTTTATTTTAAAATGTTATTAGTATTTAAGAGGTCCCACATTGATGTATTTAGAGTATAAGGTGATAAGGGTTCTAAATCCACTCATCCAATAGGTTTTGGACATGTGTAGGTCTTAGATATTACATTATCTTTCCATTTTATTTAAATCTTTAAATAATGAGGTCATCGCTGCATCATCATGATGTGATAAATAATTTAGTTTAGTTAATGTCTAAAAATTCTAAAAAAATTAATGTGATGTAGTAAATCCTTTTATCTTTCCAATTACTATTTATAGTAAAAAATATGACTTGTATAACCCCATGTAAATTTTTTTTAATAAAACATTTCATGTGTGTGTCATTTTTACTTTAACATTAAATAAAAGGTTATTTATGTCATTTCCCAACCAAAGTGGCTCCATGGGGTCCCCAAGCTGACCCATGGATTGTATTGGTCGGCCATGACATATCCAATAAGCTTAGGACATGTGTCAAGCTAATATCATACTATTAAAACATTATTTTTACCTTAAACTACACTAATTACCTCTAATCGCGATTAAGAACATAAGAGTTACTATTCACCAAAAAATTATTTTAATCTTATTGAACCACATTTTACTTCTTAATGACAACCATTTATGTCGGATTTTTGAAATTCAAAACACAGATGTTGTTAAATTTCATTTAAATGAAAAATCAGTTTTTATAAGTACCACTTAGTGGTTTCACTATTCATCAAAAATTGAAGTTTTTTAGAAAAATACCAAAAATTCACCCTAAGCTATATTTGATATTCCAAATTCAAAAATGAAGTCCATTTTGAAAAATTCACAACATATAAGTTGAATTAATTAATTTAATAATTAATTCCCGCTATCAGAGCAAATAGCGTGTTTTTATGAAACAATAAGTATCAAAAGATTGCCGCTAGTTTAAGTCCGATTTCAAAGTGAAATTAATTCCAACGACCACTATTGGATTTAATGGTAAAATATTTTCTAATTTCAATTTAAAACCAATTCAAATGATAATCTAATCATATAAATAAATTAGATTAAAAAGAGGTTTTGAATTAAAATACATCATTTTACACTATTCATTAAAAAATGAACTTTATCAGAAAGATACCAAAAATTAACAAAAAGTAAATTTTGTTTTCCTGATTCTAAAGAAGAGTTGTATTTGGTCCAATAGAATTTATAAGATTTATCAAAACAATATTTAATGACGGTTCACCGTCAAAAGGTGATAAGTGAACCCTTAGTGAAAATTAGGGTATAAATGCCTAAAATTGAATTCTTTCCATATTTGAAGCCTTTATCATTTATTGGATAAATGTAAAAACATTTAAAAACATATATAATCATATTTTTGTTATTTATATCCATTCCCACCAGTATAATGGCTAAGTGTTAACTAACATTTAAAATAATATTATTTTATTACTAGTGTGTAACGTATGTTTTCAAAGAAACTCATCGTTGCGTATCAAGTACGCTATCGAACGTAGAAACCCCTTTTAATTAAAATTAATATTTAATTCGTAAATATTAATAAATATGAAAATTATTTATTCTTTATTTACCTGGGATGTTACATACACTATCACCCACTCTATTGTCGATGGGTAAACTTAAAATGATAATGAATTGAAACAGTTGAAGTACCCAAAACACTATTAGTATTGTATATAACCAAAAATAATGTGTAAAATTATTTTGAGGTTACTATTATAGGAATATGATACATTTAAAAACCATTTTATATATGTAATAATACTATAATAAATATGATGAATTACGGAAACTAATAGGACTTGAACATTCTTTGTTTTGTTTCAATTTCCTCAATTTATAATATCAAGGATATGGTGATAAGAATAAATATTTCTACTCAAAAATGGAAAGGAACATGTATACGAATCCCAAGGTGGTGGTACCCATCAACTGAAAGAACAATCAAGTGGGATGAAAAAAAAATTGGTCTCTAGAATTATGAGATAATGTTGGTTCAAAATATTCAGAAGAAGGTGGAGTGTATATGTAATCAATATAGGTAATTAAAAAAATTATATAAAATAATATATGAGTTGGTGATGGTTATATATATTTATCTAAGAGAAACATACCACTGTTTTTCATGTATTTTCAATAGTATATATACTTCCCAAATGACGAGAGACAACAATATATTCACATGCATTATATATGATTAATAATGTGTCTTACATATACCAATATTTCTTTTCCATACATTACTACTACGCCATTTTAATGATAAGAAAAATAAAATAATTACATAACCATGATCCATAGTTTTAGTGTCTGGGGAAATTTATGACCACACATAACATTTACACCAAAATATATTAATATTTAGTTAATTCCTTCTTCTGTAGCTTTTTATTAGCCCTTGATTTCTCCATAGTACAAGTAGTCACTGAAGGATATACATCAAAAAGGGGTGAGATAAATTTCTATTAAAAGGACATATAAGACCATATAATATTATATCATTAGGTGAGAGTTATCATTATCATCATAAAATAGTCATAAGATAACAAACATGATAGGTATACTTAAGAAAAGGCTTAGAATGTGGAAATTCATAAAATTGAAGCATCTTTTCTTAGTGGTCAACTACCACACTATGTTGTGAACAAAAAAGGAATCATGTTCATGAAAATTTCACTTTTCTAGTGAGATAAATCATCGAACAAAATATGTTGGAGTGCTATTATATTCCAGGGGAACTAGATACCTCATAATATTTAAATTATGATGTATAATTTTGGGACCACCCATCACATCATAACATTTACATTATCATGCATGTCACATAGTACATATAGGACTATTTAACATAAAATAAACCTTGGAATAAATGGGTTTCATTTTATAAGAATTAATTAATAAGAATTGGGTTCCCAAATGAAATAGGGTATAACATACTTGATATAAGAATCATCAACCTTGAGTGAAGATGAAACAATCTTGATAAGTAAAAGTTGTGTTTTTTGGAAAGAAGGGTTATTTTGGAAACAATTATATTTGTTATAATGTCATGTGGAAAACATTTATATGACATAAAATGTAATATATATTTTTTGGAATTATTTTTATAGAATATACATATTTAAAATTGGGTGAAATAATAATAAACCAATGAGAAAGAGTTGGGTTTGGGAATTAACCCTTAACTTATGTTTGAATGGTATCTTCTATTTAATATTATGGGTAATGAACTTCAATCCATTAGTTAAAAAATCCATAATCTATTGTAATTGTATTTGATTTATTATAGTTTTATTAAATTCAATTATTGTACTTTAGATTAGTTATATAGTTTAACTTCATCATTTTGGAGTATTCACATTCCTTAGTTTTCTCGATCAGTTCACATGTATTAATGATTAAAAGTTTTTGTAAAATGACTATAAAAAATAAATATTGTTATTATATGTCATATATGATCTTAAAAAAATTTAATTATCCTTAAAAGAATATGGATATATGGTATTAGGATTAATAATTAGATAAATGATTATGGTGATCATTTTAGTTTAACTTAGGCATTTCTATCTAACAAAACAAACTGGTTTTTTAATCATTTTGTATTATGAAAATAAATTTGTCCTAGAACATAAATATGGTTATTAAATACAATTTAAAATATTTTTTAACTATTTAATGGGTTTTTAGCAGTATTTAAGGTGTTTAAGGAGAATGAAATTTCATTGCCCACAATGTTGGTAAATTGACACATAACAAGCGATGATTTATTTTATATAATAAAAGAATGATATGAATCTTTTAATGATGGATATTACATTAACATGATATAATTATAATATATTTAAGGTATATGAGTTATCATTCCTTTAATATTATGGTAGGTGATTAGAGAATAAGAAACTTGAAATTGAAAGGAAATTAAAAGAAAGAGAGAGAGGATTCACCTCTTGAATTCTCTTCTTAAAATCCTCCTCAAGGAACCTAGGAATAGTCTTTTGTGGATTAAAAGATATATTGGTCTGGGGGGAAGGTCTAGGGAAGTGTTTTTGGAAGAAGTTTTTCAAGTATCAATGTTATAGAGGTGTGAGAGAAGAGTGGCGATGGGTGGCATTTATAGTGGGGGAGAGGGGTGTTTTCTAAATATTTTATGCATTAGTTTATTATTTTTCTCAATACATCGAATATTTTGATAATTATCTATAAAATATATTAAACTAATGCATTATTTTTCTAGATTATTGTTATTACATCAACATTACATCATCAACGACTAAAAAATTATTCTATATTTCATTTACCGAAAATTGTCGTATTTTACTATTCATAAAATCCTAATATTTCATAAAATTCCAAATAAATCACCCTAAAAGTTTTTCAACATGAAGAATTCAAAAATAAACTTCATTAAATTAATATAATATTCTATATAAGATTAATTTATTTTTGAATTAAAATCATCATTTACTTTGAAAGTACTGAATTTTATATTATCTCTGATTTTTAACACATTGAAAATTTACATAAGGTATCATAAAATTATAGTAAAATCATAAGACATAAAAGTATTAATTTTTGAATAAATTTTATGAAAATAAAATTTCATTTAAATTATTAAATTAATTATAAAATGTTAATTAAATAGTTAGGAATAAAAAAATATACCAAAACATAATAAATAATATTTAAATTGATTACATACTTATATTATGATATAATTATATCATATTTTTACTTATAAGATGAAAAAAATCTTACTTATAACTTCATGATTGAGGATATTATCCTTTTGGATGGTTTAATATTCATTAGGGTCATATTACTATTTTTAAGGTCATGTTTCTATTTCATAAGTACTGGTTCCTTAACGTCTAGAAACACTTATTATATCATTAATTCATTGGTTATAACTTATATATTATGGTCCTTAAGTGATTATTTGTGATTCATACTATAAGACATTACTATAATAAGGGTGAAATTCCATTGATAAAATATTAGGTCGTTACATTATTCACCCCCTTTTTAAAAAGTTTGCCTCGAAATTTCATTTTACATAAATAGGTGATGATACTTCTCCTTCACCACATCCTCCAGTTACCAAGATTCTTATTCATACAAATAGTTCCCGCAAAACACTTTTTAAAGGTGGGTTGTCATAGAGTGTAGAACATTATATCTCCACTATATAATTCTTACTGGATACTCTTTATTTGAGTGATCATCTTCCAGCTTTACCATCTCTGAGTTCAGTACACATGATGGATATAATATGTACTTTCATAGGATAGGTAGGTTGAACACATCACGAACATTATCCATAGTCAGTGGACGTGAAATCCAATAGGCCACATCTCCTATGAGATTAAGGATATCGAAGGGGCCAATATACCATGGACTTATCTTTCATTTCTTTATAAAAAATATGATTTATTTCTATGGTGATATTTGAAAGAAGAATTTATCTCCAATGTCGAAATACATGTCCCATAGGCGATTAATTACATAACTATTTTTCCGGCCCTGATAAGATTTGATATTTTTCTCGATGGATTAATCATTTTTAGTCATCTATTCCAAAAGATCATGTTGGAGTGTATTTCTCTCACCACGTTCATCCCAGTTGGTTAGAGTTATACATATCATTCCATTCAAAGATTCATATGGTATATTCGAATAATCTAGTGGAAGCAGTTATTGTATGATAATTATACCAATGGGATATGATGATCCCATCCAAAATTTAATTATAAATATCAAGAAGTTAGCATATCTTCAAGAATATGAATATTCCATTTATATTGGCCATCAATTATGGGGTGATATGACGTGCTAAAATTCAATTTAGTACTCAAATCATATAGAAGACTCCTCCAAAATTTATATGTGAACTCGGGATCATGATCAGAGACAATTGAGAGTGGAAACCCATGAAGTGTAATCACTTACTTTGCATATATCTTTTCAAATTTTTCATGTGAGGGGTCTTCCTAAATATAAATGAACTTGTATGTCTTGGTGAGTCGACACACAAAACCCCATATCATTTTATTTGATTTATATGACTTTAGGATACCAATCACCAAGTATATAGTGACATTATCCCATTTTCATATGGGTATATGAAATGGTTTCCTCATCGCTTTGTAATTTTTTTTCTCATCATGAACATGTTGACATATCAAGAAACATGTAATATATTTCGCAATCTCCTTCTTCATGTTGTCCCACTAAAATTTTTCTCGGAGATCATGGTACATATTGGAACTCTTAGGATGGATAAAGAATGTTGAGCTATGTAAACTTTCCATTATATTTTTCCTTATCCTTGGTGATGAAGGAACATATATCCTTATTCCAATCTGAATTACACCATCATCATTGATATGGAACTATTTCATATTCTCTTCCATTACTACATTCACCTTATTTTGTAACTCTGGATCATCCCTTTATGCCTCCTTAATATTCTCTTCGAATGATGGTTAAGAAATCATTCAGTTAATATAGGAAGTATTCCGTACCATTATGATTTCCAAATCCATTCTTTTCATATCCACAAAAATAAGGTTTTTCTGTATCCACAGAAAGGATAATGTAATAGGTTCTTTTTTTTAAGAACATCATCTACTGTGTTTTCCTTTCCAAGATGATAGTGAATAGGGAAATCATATTTTTTGTTTAGATATACCAATTTCCTTTTACACATGATGAGCTCCATTTGTGTGAATATATACACTAGGCTCCTATGATAGGTATATATATCACAATTCTCACAATATAGGTAATTTGACTATATGTTTAAGATAAAATTATTAGAATCTTGCTCCATATCCTGCATTAAATAGTTTTTCTGAAGGACAATCAACTATTGTGATGTTTAGGCTATAACATTATCATTTTACATTAGTAAACAACCAAAAACATTCTTGTAAGCATCAATATATGTATCAAAAATTTCTCCACTTTTTGGTAATGTGAGTAAATGGGTAGTTATCATCCTCTTCTTTAGATCCTTAATGAATTACTCACACTCTTTATTCTAGATATAATTTACATCTTTATTGGTTTAATTAATTAAAATTTTTCAAAATGATGATAAATTTCTCAAAAAACATCAATATGAACCTATTAAGCCAAGAAAAATATAGATTTCTGTGACACTAGAGGGTCTGTTCCATTCCTAAATTACCTTTTATTTATAAGTCCATATAAATTCCTTCACTTGTGATAATATGTTCCATGAATGTGACTTATTATATCAGAAAGTCACACTTCTTGAAAATGGAATACAATTTATCCTTATTTAATGTCTCCAACAAGACTTATTGGTTATTTAAGTTTCTTCTAACTAATGCACTACATGAGAATATCATTAATAAAAAAAAGATTTTTTTGGGATAATGTTTAAAGAATATATTCATCAAAACCATGAAGATTAGAGGGTCATTATTTAGTCTAAAATTAATCACCAAAAAATCATTGTTCCCATACCTTGTATGAAAGGCAATATTCTTATTTTCTCTCTTCTTAAACTTTAGCTGATGATATCCAAAATGGATATCATCCTTTGAGATATGCTGAGCTCTTTGGAAATGATCGAACAAGTTACCAATACTTTAAAGAGGATAATTTTTCTTTATGGTGATTTTATTAAGTTCCCAATAATCGATACATATGAAAATTATCCATCCTACTTCCTGAAAATGAGAACTGGTGCACCCCAAGGTGATACAATAGGGTATATGAAACCTTTATCTCAATCATGTTAAATCTATTTCATCAACCCCTATTATTCCATATGGGACATACTATATGGACACTTTGATATAAGATTATCTTTTTGTATGAGTTGTATTGATAAATCTACCTCAAGATCCTAGGGGAGTTTAAGTAACTCTAATGAAAATGCATCACTATATTCCAACATGATGGGATTTTCCCTATCTTGGCAACTTCCGTTAAATCAACCATTTGAGTGAGGTGTTCTTATTTATAGGGTATCAACACCCACACCATTTAAGTAGTTTACAAAGAATATTCATGATCATCCTTGGAAGTTTACAAGAGCATGGGGAGGTTGGTAATATGAAAAGTTATTTCCCTTTCCTGATAGTTGATATGAGAACTATATAATGATATCCAATCTATTACCATTTTAGATTCATATTCTACAAAGGAAAGTATTACAAGATTTATTGGAAGAATCTTCCCACATACGCCAACTGGGGAAGAGTCCCACACTTGGGTTGATATGATTTCACTACTTGGTTTTTACAAATTTATCAGCTTAACTATTTTATGGACTTGATTTAATAGTCATAGAAATCTTAAAAGATACAATGGAATGTATAGAACTAGAGGCCAATAATAATTTTTCCATTCTTGAGTGAATAATAAGTGTTCCCATTACGAATTCATTTTTATTCACAAATTCTACTTTAGTGATGGAATGAGCCTTCCATTTTTCCATTTTCATTGGTGGCTAATGACACTAAATACCCTTGAGAACTCGAGGTTTAGTGAACTAGTTTCATAGTGTCCTTGCTTCCTATAATTGTAGCATTAGACCATGTGTATCTCTATCATTTCATCCACCACATTTTCTATATTCCTCATATCATTTCTACATTTATGAGGATGATGTCATTCTTTACACCTTTAATGCAATTCACTTTCCTTTTGAGGAAGTTCAAATGATACCTTTCCCCACATTTTTTACATGTGGGTGGTTGAGTTTTCATTCAACCAATTCTCCTTATATCCTACAGATTGAAACTCAGTCATTTTTTTCATATAACCATATCCATGGGACCATTATCCAAACTCCATATCCACATTGATATCACAATGAAAAAATTATTCATAACCCCGAATGTCTCGAATTACAAGAGCCTTTTGAAGGTGTGGTTTTAAGTAACTAACGATTCAATCCATGTTTCTATTATTTTTGATATCAAAAACCAAAGAATACCTTATAAGACTTTGGAAATTGACTTCGTAGGAATTGAAAGAATATCCTTCCTTTTTTATTCAGAACTATGAATTATCTATCCATATTCAGTTGATGTTTTTGAGTGAAACTCCTGTAAATAAATAATATCTTATAGTCTTCCCACTCAATATATTAAATTTCATCTTTCGATTTTGTTTTCTTAATAAAATACCATAATTGATCAGCCTTTATATATAAATGGTAAACTACCAGAGTCACCACCTCTATCTCTGAATGGTGATGAACATATAATATATTCTACTTTTACAAGACCCACTATTTCTTAACTGGTGGATTATATTATTCAATAAATGTCGGTGGTTGTAGCTGCATAAAAAACTTGATAGAAAATTACTCCCTCTTATGTGAAGGTAGAAGTTCAAAATTATTTAGGATATTGTTCATAACCTTTAAAAAATGGGTAAAAATCACCAATAACTTGTGTACTCCACCTCTCGATGTATTTGGGATGATGTTAAGAATATATCTACATTGTCCCTCACACTGGTTGTTGGCCTTATTTCACCCACTTCTCACATTTTCTAAAATTGAAATGGTTAGAAAAAAAATTAGTAAAAATGTCATGAAAAATTTAAATCTCATGTAATATCTAATAGGATCCCTATGTTTTTAAAAAACAAATACTCCTAGTTTCTTATTTATACTTATTCTCCTACTATGGTTTTTCACTAAGGTTCTCTAATCCTAATTCTCAAATTAAATAAATTGTCCTCTGAAACCAAATATAGTTATCCTGATTATTCATATAATACTATTACAAAATTTTAAAATAAAAAACATCAAAGCATTAATTTAATAGTTTCTAAATGATTAGTGTCATGGGAAAATTAGTACTAGACCTTACCTTTTAAAAAATAAAAACTAAATATTTATTTAATTACTTCTCCCATGGGTTCTTAGTTGACCTTGAATTCCCTTTAGTACATGTAGCCACCAAAGGATATACATAAAAAGCGGTGATATAAAATCCCAATAAGTGGGAAGATAAGGAAATGAAACAATTGAAAACAGAGAGAGAGTATTCAATAAAATCATTACATAGGAATAGGATTGTAAAAATTAGGTTAAGCATTAATAAATTTCATAGAATGTTACAATGCATAAGAATGAAACTACATGACTTTGTGGTTTACTACCACACATAGTTCTGAAAAAATATTACACAATGATCATGAATATTTAACTTTTTTCAATATATAAATCACATCACCCAATTTATGAGATATGTTTATAATTCCATGTGCACCCATCACATCATAATATTAACATTTCCCTGTTTAATTCCGGGCGCATCCGTGACATCCGAACATCTATATTATCATTAATTCCACATAGAATATATATCAATATTGAAACTAAAATAACCCATGGAAGGATTTTTTTTTTCATTACATAATCATTCATTAATATGATTTGGGTTTCATAATGAATGAGGGAATAATATACATGATATAAGAATTATCAACCTTGAGTAAAGAAGAAACAATATTGATATGTAAAAGGTGTGTTTTTTTGAAAGAAGAGTTCTTTTAGAAAACATTGTGTTTGTAATAAACACAAGTAAGAAAATTTTATATCCTATAAAATGAATGATAATGATTAGAAACTAATTTTTATGGAATAACCATCATTAAAATTGGGTGACAGAGGGAAAACCCAAACAAATAAACCTGGGTTTGAGAATTTCCACTTACCATATGTCCAAACACTCTCTTCTCTTTAATATATTTGATGATAAGATTAAATTCATTAATTTAAAAAATGCATAACCTTTAATAAATGTATCTGATTCATTATATATTTTTTATGTTCATTTATGGGCCTTTGGATTAGTTATAGTCTTTAATTTCATTGTTCGAGAGCATTCAGTTTTTTTAGTTTTCACGATCGATTCACATGTATTCATGATTGGAAGTTTGTGTAAAATGAGTACAAATATAAATGATTTTAATTATATGTAATCAATTATATTCCAAAATTTTAAATTATATTATAATGGATTTTTATATGGTATGAGGATGAATCCTCATAAAAATGTTAATGATGATTGTTTTAGGATAATTTTGGTAGTTTTTTTATCACAACAAACTTATATTGTTTAATCATTTTGTATTGTGTATAAATGTTAGTTCCTAAAAATAAATATGGTTATGAAAAAAAAATTAAAATATTTTTTCAAAACTATAATGGTTTTATTAACAAAAATAAATTCATTTATTGAAAATGAATGTGCATCACCCCCGATGTCAGTAAATGGTCACATCACGGTTGACGATTTTATTTTTAAAATAAATGTGTGAGAAGGAGGTGTTTAATGATGGATATTAAATTAAAATGATATAATTATAGTATATGTATGTTACTGGAGTTATAATTATATTTATATGAAAGCATGTGAGGATATTATATGGAAAGAAATTGACAGGAAATTAAAAGAAAAAGAGAGAGGATCATCCTCTTATATTATCATCTTGAGATCCTCCTTGAGACCCTTAGGCTTGGTCTTTTAATGAGTCCAAGAGAACCTGGTCCTGGGGTTGGGTCTTTGTACGTTTCTTGCTTATAATTTGGGAAGGTCTCAAATCTTAAGAGGTGTGAGTAGAAGTGGGGGTGAGGGTGGTATTTATAGTGAAAGAGAGGGGTGTTTTCTCAATATTATATTCATTTTTTATTAATTTGGATCTAACCTACACATAGTTTGTGAATTATCTGTAAATATTTTAAAATAATGAATCATGAATCAATATTAAGGTTCATACATCATCCTTACATAAAAAATTACTGTAATATTATAGTATTTATCATTTATTGAAAATTAACGTATTTTACTATTGATAACAAAATTATGTATTTGAGAAAAATTTTAAAATTTAAACCTATACATTTATTGATGTGTAGATTTAGAAAATGCAACCAATTTTATGAAAATAATTTTATAAATATTATTTATTTAATTTTACTATAAAATCATCATTTACATGTAAAATATAGGTTTTAAAATTATAACAGATTTTGTAACACTTTGAAAAAATTATTAAGGTCTCTTAAAATTATCTTAAAATAATAATGCATCAAAATATTAGTTTATGAATACATTTTATGAAAAAAAATCTTTTGAAATTTTAAATTAATTTTAAATAGTAAATAAGTATTTATGAATTATAAAAACTCCAATACATAAGTAATAATTTTTAAAATATTTAATTACATATAATATGATATAATTATATCATATTTTCACTTATATGATGCCAAATATTATTTATAAATTCATGTTTGATCTTAATGTTAATTAGGATGGTTAACTATTCATAAGGTTTATAATAATATTCTTAAGGTAAAGTAACAATTTTATCAATATTGGATCCTTAGCTTTTAGAAGTACTTTTTATTTCATTAATTATTTGTTTATAAATTTTTTTATTACGGTCCATTAGTTAGTTTATATTAGTTATACTATATGACATTACTTTAATGAGGGAGACATTCTATTGATAAAAATATGGTTCATTACGGAAGAATTTTGTAGTGATGAAGGATTGAAAATTATTGGAATGATTAAATAAAAATACCGGGGAAAGTATAATTGAAATGGGGTTGTATTTGTTTATAGTAGTTGAGTTCAAAATTGATTTAGAATAAGCATACTTTTAGGTTTAAAACTGGATTTCATTGATAACTATTTTAAAGTAATGTTTTTTCTAAATTAACTAATTAAAATAATCCTTAATGGGCACCATTTTAATTGAAATGTATGAATTATATTTCAGTAAATATTAATTTATTTTCATACAATTTTAATTATTAGTCATAGATCTAATATAAAATCATCTTTTTCTTGAAAAATAATGTTCTTAAAAACACGTCTTTTCGTCATGTCTATAGTTTTTTAAATATAATTACTCTAAATATATGAATTGAATTTAGTAAAATGGATTTAATATTTATATTCATAACGTCCAACTTAGTTTTCAATGATATTTTAATTTTTATTAATAAATATGTTACCATGGTAAAAAAAATTATTACCGTAGTGTCGGTGAAATAATGAAATGCGTTAATGATAAAAAGGTAGATGCTTAAAAAACTAAAAATTTAACTGGGTGGTTAATGTGTTGATTGATCTATCAAGAATTTAAAAAATTAAATATCAATATAATTTATTTTAAATAATTCCACCCAAATGTGGTTAGATTTTAATCTAATATAATCCTTATTTTATAGTACAAAACTACCCCTACTCATGTTTAAATACCACCCCTCACCACCAAATTTATCCATAAAATACATGAATATCCAAAAATATATAATAGAAAAAAACACTACCCAATATCCATAGATCAAATTATTTCTTGTATAAAAAACATTCCAAGGCCTTTTCAAGACCCTTCAAGCAGGTGATATTCAAGAGGTATCTTTCTCAAATTACATCTCTTAATTTGTAAACTTTTTGTACTACATCCTCATCTTATTAATCCTTAAAGGAATAATAAAAATATAAACATGTAAATAGATGAATTTCATGTTTCTAATGGAATATATTTTATACATACCACTAATTACATCCTCTTATACAATGAAACAAATCCTTTGTCTAAATTGTGGGGAATAACCATCTCCGAGAATAATAATTTTCTATTTTATTTTACCACCATCATGGATAGTCATGATCTTATTATTCTGTATAAATGTGATTTTAAAATTTATGTTATAACCTATTCCATATTATCAAATAAAAATATATACAAAATTTTAAATAAAACAAAACCAATTTGTAATGGTGAGAAAAACCTCCAAAATAATCCAATCATTTATCATTAACATTTAATCAAACAAACCATCCTCCTATCAGAAATAAAAATGATATACGGTACCATTTAATGTTTTCAAGTGCATGAGGATAATTATATTCACTTCAGTAGTTTTATTTACATATCATGAGAAAATTGTCAAATATAAAAAATGGATTGACTATGGAATCCATGATTTTAATTCACCTAAAACAATGAAAATAAAGAAATATTATTAATTAATATGTGGTAAGATGTTATAAAAGTATCATATAAGGTATTATAATTATGACTGTCTTTTTGGATAGATTTTAGAATATTTTTCAATCCTTCGTTCAAGATTTTAGTGTACACAAAACTAAAGGTAATCTTGAGGTAAGGGTTTCTCATCTCACTTTTACTTATAAATGATATATTCCATATTCACCAATTATTTCTGGTGTGTAGGGTATATATACTAAATTTTAATATAAAATATAATTAATAATAATTAAGGTGAAGGTATTAGATATTTCATTTGATTATTATTACTGTAATGGGGAATATGATTTGAATAATTAGAATGTGGCATCTGATTTCAAAACACAATTTTAACTGCTAATGTTAAACTTTCACATTATTTATATTGTCATGCTATGATTATGTTTGAAATTAATTTTGATTACCTTATTCTTTATTTACACTTTTTATTCGTATTTAATGTGGACATACATAGTCGATTCATTTTATTATTTCTCTCTTTAAGGATATGATATTATTATGAAACCTAATTTATAAAAAATCATCTTTTAAAAATTTCACAGTATACAATATTTTTCTTCAATGACCATGTTTTCTAAAAACAATTAAAAAAATGCTTTAACTATTATAGTAAAATATTTTATACCATTTATGCTCATGTTTAAATTTATTAATTTTTTTTGAAATGTATATTTTTTTCATTTTCAATGAAAGGGTCTTTGAAACTCTTTAGATGAAAATATGGAAGGAATGTTTTTTTAATTTATATGGTGTGAGGGAATTTGAATGACATCATAACACATTAATGATTTAAAGTTTCAATAACGTGTTTACATATTTATGTTAAAAGGAAATATTTTTCTTTATAATTATATGTTCTTTTAAACTTAAGTGATTTTGAATGTGAAAAAGAGAAATTTCCTCTAATGATTTTCATTGATATCATTTATAGTATTTTTGTCTATGATAACATACTTTATTGAATCATATAATTCATTATGGATTGATTTATCATGTTTCCATATACTAGATTATATTTAAAGGTTTATGATTAGATTTATTGGGGGATACATATTTTTATTCCATTCACTATATTACTATAGATAGTATAAGATTATGTTCTTTTGATTGGGGTAAGTATTTACAATTTTTATGTTAGTTTTTAATACTAATGATTATTCTTATTATGTTTCACTATTAAATATGAGACATGATATCTAACATGAAATAAAAATGTGGAGATTGGATATATATCTCTTTAATTAATATATAGGTCTCATGAGACTAATTAGTTGGGAAAACCTAATTAGTTTTACCGAGTAGTTATAAAAAATTTTGTGAAAGGTATTGATAATAGAGAGGAACTATGCCTAGAATAATTGCTTTGTACGTATTTGTTTTAAATGGAATCGTGAAAGGTATTGATGATGGAGGTACCGTGATTCTTGAGATCAAGGCATCCAATAATAAGGAATTACCATTATTAAGATTATATATATTATTTTCTCAGAGATTTTCACTATGAAATTATCTATGGATTTATTTCATTCTCTGTTATTAATTAATTGGAATTTGTTTTAGATATTTACCTTACTATAATTTTTATTTTATATTTAATACAGTCTCTACTCTACTTTACCCTTATTTAGAATTTGATTTCAACCATTTCTTATATTTTATTTGTTTCTAGGACTCTAATATGTTTATTATGATTGATATGTAAGGTTAATCATTAATAAAAATTGTTTTAAAAAAGTATTAGATATATTTTATTATATATTTTCATTTTTCTTGTATGTCTAACAT
The DNA here is from genome assembly GCA_963277665.1 of Viscum album. Classification (NCBI taxonomy): domain Eukaryota; kingdom Viridiplantae; phylum Streptophyta; class Magnoliopsida; order Santalales; family Viscaceae; genus Viscum; species Viscum album. Next base: position 1,902,050,059 of record OY728145.1, read on the forward strand.
ATGTATCTTGTTTCCCAAACAACGTAACTATGTGGTCCTTTTGGTTGTGATTCCTAGAATCTTATGACAAAATAAGAAATTAACCATAGACTCTAGGATACTAGGATCGAGGTCATTATAGTTCGTATGATAGAAAACTTAATTGAAACCATGGAAACTGGATTTCAAAACCATATCTATTCAGAAAATCCATGCAGTTATTTTCTCTCAAGGCAAGATAATGATGCCAAATATGGAGTTACAGCTTGGGATATAGCTGCATCTAAATCTTAGAAACAAATATATATATACTAAGAGAGGTAACGTAGGCCATGCGAAATAAAATCAACTATATGGAGTGTAATGATCCACAATGTGGTATAATAATGTTAGAACACCTCATTAGAAAACAACCTCCATCATTCAATGGTAATGAAAATCCACTTTTACATAAGTAATGGATATGTCTCTTCGAACATATATTTTATAATTTGAGAATAAATTAAAGGGATAATGTTGTCAGGATAGTTTATTATCTCTCAGGAGATGTGGATAAATGGATATTATTGATTAAAAATAGAAAGAAGGTGGAGGAAATATAAACCCTGTAATGGAATGAATTTAAGGAAATTATCCTAGAAAAATATTTTCCCCATGAAAAAAAAGATATAGAGAAACAATTATTGTGTCTGAAACAAAATTAGTATAAGAATGTTGCTATGTGTGTAGCAAAAAATAAAAGGTTATCATGGAATTCCTAAAACTACTTTTATAATGCAAAGAGTTTGTTTTAATGTTTATTTAATGTGATTAAAAGAATACCTATAATTGAATTTTTCACCCAAAAATTCTAGTCATATGATGATATAGTATCATGTGACATCAGGATAGAGAAGAAAAACTTAATGTCTTATAGTTTTGAAGGAATATGAGATATTTATTGGACATAAGAGAAAAAATAGATTAGGGGATGAAAATAATAATGGATTTTAGGACATGTGATAATTATGGAAATAAACACCCCAATAATTGTTTGAAGGGAATGTGAGATTGTTACACGGGTTGAGATAAATACCCACAAGATCTTGATTGAAAGGGAAGTAAAGAAGTTTTTAAATGTTTCATCTATAAGGATACATGTCACTATGAAAATAAATGCCCCAAAAGTCAAGGTAATATACACCTAAATAATAAAAGGGATCAAGATAAAGATTATGCTGTTGATATATCGGAAGGGGAATTATTTCTATTCATGTGTATATAGTTCTAATAAATATGTTGTAAAAGTATTTCATTGAGGATACGGTTAAAATATTTTATGTATTGGACTATAATACTATTTCTAAGAGGATTTAAAATCATGTGTTGAATGGTATCGAGAGAAATGATTCAGTGGAAAGTTGATCTTTTTCAAGACACATTTTTTCATAAGGATAACATATAATAAGTTATTAATTTTAAGATAATACTAAATACATCATTATTGGATAACAATGGAGACCATGAAACTGAGTAGTAATTTTATGGTTTATGTTATCATTGTATGTTTTACTATATAATTTTATATAGGGAATATATTTTACAATATGATATTTATGTTTTTAGATCATGCATGTTTTCCCTAAGGTATTATAGGGATCAATTTATTTATATATTTTGTATATGACATTATGGATCATATCTTGTTTATTGTGGAATCTAACGTTAAGGAGATTTTGTAATTTAGTGACTTTCCTTCTAATTTTTTGGTCTTCGAGTTTGTACAGACATATTTTGGATGTATCTTAATATTAACTACTTATGGAATGTATTAAGTTATAATTTGGAATTTATTTATTATTGATGTCATATTTAAAATATTTGGTTATTTATATATATTTATATTTCAATGGAATGACTTGGGGAGCTTAGGATTCCTTAAAATGGTACATGGAATGAGTAATTCACCATGAATATCGATTTTATATAATAAGATATGAAGTTGGAATTGATCGACGCACAAACTCAAGATGATATTTTTCATATAAATCAAGTATGTTTACTTAATGAGTTATACTTTTAGATAGTAAAATAATTCATCTACTCTAGGGAAAGTATTCTTTTAAAAAAAGTTATTCATTTAATATTCTTAATAAGAAATCAATGGTCTGTTAACCCATCACATATTTATGGTTTTGTGATGGTAAAATTTCTAATGATTATGTTCCTTATCTCTCTCCATCAAGAATTGATAGTTATTTTTGTTTTTCATGTCTACATTTTTAATCCCTATTGATTTTATATTATTCAAAAAACTAGTTTTGTGGTGACTTATAAATTTTCCACTTCCTCTTTTTAAGAGGTATGTTTATTAACCATTATTACATTGTAGGCTTCACATAAAATTTTTTTTAAATATAAACCATTATTTTTCAATGTGACATTTTAAATTTTATGACAGAATTTATTAGATGAGGACTGAATGCATCAACTAGATATTTTAAAATAGCACTATGTTTGATTTCTTAAGTTATACAGAATAATGAGCATGAACTTACTCCAAAATATCATTATTTGAAATGACCATTGTAAACTAATAGTTGAATTAGAGGGTCTAAATTAGATTAAGTTTATCATGATATAATTATGATGTTGATACTAAATATAATATCAGTTATTAATATGAAATTAAAATATAATTTTTAATTTTATTTTAATCATCAAATATATATTAACAAAAAAAGGAAACTTTTACTACTTTTTATGATGAAAGAAATATAATTTATTTTGAAATGTTTATAAAATTTATTTTATAAAATGAATATCATTTTTTCGTAATTTCAAAAATTTCATTGGATAAATTTTCTAGGATCATTTGAAAATATAATTTTTCAATTAATAGTGAAAATAGAACGTTTTTTTGAAGAAATGTCATTTATTTTCAAAAAATTAAAAATTAAAAGTCCCATTATGAATTGAATATAGTTTAAAGTAAAATAAATATTATATATTCACATTTAATCTTAATAATTTAATTTTAATATCATTTACATTATTTTATAGATTAATTTTATTTTTTTGTTTAAAAAGGTGATTTTTCTTAAAACATTTTTAAAGCACAAAATGTTTCTCCTTATTGAGTAATTAAATTAATTTGTAATATGGAATTTTTTAAATAAAATTTATAAATTATATATATTAATTTTTATATCATACAATGGTAATTATAAGACATAGTGTTAATATAAATCCATCTTTTCCTAGAAAAAACAACACTTGAGAACTCAATTATTCATCTCATCTATGGGTTTAATTTTAAATCTAAATTTTCTAATTTTGTGAATTTAAATTAGGAGAATGGATTAAATATTTAGAATCATAAGGTCCAGATTTTTTTAATTCAATTTTAATTTATAATCCTAACAAATTTACCATGGTAAAATAAGATTTATGATAGCGTAGGTAACGTAATGAAACATGTTAAAGTTAAAAGTTAAAATATTAAAATAATAGAAATCTAAAATATTGAATAGGATTTTTTCGTTCTAATCAACCGTAACACTAATTTACTTTATTAAATTTTAATATTTATTTTTTTGGGATTAATTAAAAAAAATGTGGTTTTCTTTAAAAATATAATGATTTGTTTGTCACTTAAAACTGCCACTCCTTAAGTATAAATTCCAATACTCACAACAACCATTCACCAAAAATAAATGAAACTCTTAAAATCACTTCTCCAGCCTCTACTATATACTCCCATACATACATTTTTTTTGGTATCACATGATACCAATTCCATGGTTTTTAATGGATATTTTTATGAGATAATATTCTTTAGGTAAATTTTTCAAACAACATCTATTAATTTATTTTCCTTTTCTACCTTCTCCCCTTATACTTAAACCATAGTGGAACAATAACTATATAATTATGTACGTACTGGAATTTTATGTTTCAAATTTAAAATATTATATCCTTACCTTTAATTATATCATATTGTACAAAAAGATGATTTTTTCCAAATTATGGAAGTTAACTATCTTCGTGAATAATGATCTTTTGTTTTCCATTACCACCTTCTAAGCTATTAATAAATGTATTATTATTCTTTACTCAGATTTTAAATATTATTTTATAAATTATCAATTGTTCTAGAACTAAAATATATACATAATATTAAATAAAGGAAACTAGTTCATAATGGTTGGAAAAAAGCCAAAATAATCTAAACATCTAGAAGATCATGAATATATTCAATTTAACCTATGGGGATTTTCTTTTTTACAAGAAAACCCATATTTAAGAAAAAATGAACCGACTATGAGAACTGTGAAACAAACACTCTCAAGATAATGAAAATAATTCCTCATTATTAACGAACAGGTCATAAGATGTTATTAAAGTGTAATATAAGTTATTATAAATATATTTAAACTTATTTAATGAATTAATTAAATTCATTAATCCAACATAAAGGATGTTAAACTATTATAAACTGAAGGGGAGTGTGAGGTAACAATTAGACATTACAATTTTACTTCTTTGATATACATGTCTCATTCACAAATTATTTATTTTGTGTTGTGTAAGTATAATGAAGTTGGAAATATAAAATATTTAATATAATTATATTCATTGTAATGCATTTTTCATGTTATAATTATTACTTTTATGAGTCGTATTATTTAACAGATTACCAAGAAGTAAGGGTTTTCATTACTTAATTTCCATTCATTTGTTTAAAATACTACATAATTGTTTTTTCCTACTAAACTTATGAATGAAATGAAATTTTATTACATTATAATTTATCTACAATATTTTTATTATAGTAAATACACAAATTTGTTTCATTTTATTTATTCTCACATTAATGATATCATATTTTTTAGTGTCAGTCTTTTAAAAACATATGTATTTAAAATAGTATTCTATACTCCTTTTTCCTATATGATCGTGTTTTCTAAAAGAAATACAATAGTTTTTTAACATTATATGAGTGTTTTTTAAATTCATTTATACTGATGCATAATTTCCCTAAAATGGTTTGAAAGGTATATTTTATAATTTTCTAAAAAAAGTTCTTTGAGTATTTTTGGGAACAATTAGATAAGGAATGTATTTTTAAATTATAAGGCGTATACAAAATTTCTTAACATTATAATTACTTAAGTATAAAAAGACTATGTTAAAAGTTTACATGTTTATTTTAAAAGAAAATGTTTTCTTTTATATTTCATGTCATTTTAATCATAATTTATTTCAATGTTAAATTATTATTTTCTTAGAGAATTATTCAATGTTCTCATTAAAGTATTTTTATCTATTTTAACATAATTTTTTTATTCATATGAATAATTAATGAATGATTTATTATTATACCATCTACAATATTTTATTTAACTGGTTATGATTAGTTTGAATTTTTATAATCTATTTTGAGATCATTAGATGTATTACTCATGATGGTTTATGACTACTTTTATTTTATCAGGGTAAGTATTCACATTTCAAATTTTAGTTTTTAAAATGATTTTTTGGGGTGATTAAGATTTACCATTTCATATGTCAAATTCATTGGAAATTAATGAAATGGGTGGGGCCTGATTATAGATAGCCTATTTATACATTAGTGGGTCTCATGATACAAATCAGTTGGCCAAACCTAATCGGTTTACACACAGTAGTTTTAAACTATCTTATAAAAGGTCTTGATTATAGAGAAGTTGTTGTCCAAAACATATTAGTTTGTACCCAGTATTTTTAAACTTTCTTGTGATGGGTCTGGATGGTACAGGTACCATGATTCATGAGATCATGGAATCCAATACTTTTTCATTGCATTTATTGATATTTCCTTTATTTTTATCCATGATGGTATCACTATGATATTATTTATGTATTAATTTCATTTTAAATTATTGATCAAATGGAATGTGATTCATTTATTTACCATTCCATAATTTTTATTCCATATTTGATATTGATTTCACTGTACATATTTTTTTTATCATTTTAGCTCACCACTTTCTTGTGATTTAATATTCCCCTTTATTTCTAGATGTTTATTATGATTGATATATAGGGTTATGTTATAAGAATAATGATATTATCAAAGTATTATCTATATTGAATTTTTTTTGTTAAATTTGAATGTAAGGTTTATACATGTATCTAGTTTTCCAAAACTAATAAATTATTTGTCACATTGAGATGTATTTATATGTATATTATTCTAATGCAATAAATTAATCCCAGACTTCGAGCTACTAGGGTTGGGGTCCTCATTGAACCAATCCAATATGATGGTATTGGAAGTGATCCTTGACTACTAGAGAAATGATTTTATATACTTATGTGTATTCCAAAATTCCTTATACAATGAAAATGTTATCATATCATAGATAATTTTATTTTATTTCTTTTAGGATTAATTTATAATGAAATACTATGATTTAAAACATGAATCATGAATATAGTCTGTAATATACAAGGTATATCTTAAAAATGTTAAACTAAGGTTCTTATACCCTTATGTTAATATTATGATAATTTTATCTTCAATATCTACCTTGTTTACCATTACTGAGAATATGAGCTCACTATTTCATTTTTATCATTTACATTGTTTATAATGAAATGATATAGGAATTATATGTATAATAAGGGTTCTTGTTAAGAATAATATCGATATGGATTCTTAAAGACCACTTTCTTAGGTGTCTATTTTTTCAATGATAATAGTTCTACATTATTTAGAATATATAACTATGTTATGTGTTAAATATTCAACTAAAAATACTATAGTTGGTATCCAAGTTAGCATTATTTAACCCATGGGAACTAGGATGAGAATCATTACTGAGAACCATGGGGATAACTCTATATATAGGATAAAATCCTAATGTGTTATTAATTATCATAGATAACCAAGGGTAACCCTAGGGTTTTTAGATATAAAATAAGTTTTCTTTATTTATAAACCATATAAATAAATTTTTTGGCTTATGTGGCTTCCACTATTATAATTGGTACTAACATAAATATTTTTGGTTTTAGTCAATGGTTATAATTAAAATGAATCATCTTAATTTGAAATGAGACAAAAAATGAAATGATAATCTGTTTAAGAAATTTTTTATGGGGTCTAAAATCAAAAATCACATAGATATGATCACAAAAATTTCTTATGTACCATTTCATTCATCTTAATGAGAAAATGAAAGAATACTGTTATATTGAGTTCTTTACAAGGAAATGGAAACCTTTATTTAGTAGTTCCGTTGATCCAATAGTTTCTAAGGAATAAATTTGTAAAAAATAATACAAATTTTACATTATCCAGTTTTTGAAATTTGGAAAGAAATTTTGGATGTTTATTTTTTTGAAGGAAAATTATTTAGTTATAGACACTTATAAAGAATAAAAGGAAAATTGATAGATTTACTCCATAGAGTAATAATATTTTCTTAGATTATTTTTCAACAATTACCCAATATATATTATTAACTTATAAATGGAGTGTGAATTCCTTTAGATAAAAAGGAAGACAATTAATTTTATGGTACCTATGAATAAAATTTAGTGTGATTGATGAGGTAAAATTATGGTATTGTAATCCATCATAAATTTAAGGATGATCTATTCTTCATTGGCTTAAAACCAAGTATCTAAAATTCTTTATAAATAATGGAATTTGGTGGATATAAAGAATTTTATTGATGTTCCACTATGGTGTAAATAGATATTGGATTTACCAATTAATCTCAAGGTTTTAAAAATAATATAAATATGTAATTCATTTTAAAAAATAAAAACCATTAAGAAAAAATTTGGTCTCTCCACTATAATCATGGGGTGGAAGGAAACATGGTAGTAACCTCATCATTGAGAATAGTGTGTTTTTTTCTTTGGAAAGAAATGTGATTATGAAATTGAATGCTAATGGGACAATAAATAGTTAACTAATGATTCGAATACAGAGAATGCTCCATATAATGAACCAGACACACTCTTGAGATTCAATTAAACAGAGTATTGGGAATTATTAAAACCAATACTCAAACCAAATGGTTAATGATGATGATCAATGAAAAAAACTCTTAATCTTAGAGAAAAAGTGAATTCTCATACGTGTTCGATTTTGGGCTATAGAACCAACTTATATGTACATTATGACAACATGTATTCAATGTTTTTAATATTAATAAACAAAAAATCATGTAATGATTGGTCTTTTTCAGGACACAGTATGTGATAATGTCCTATGAGGGATTGTCACACTTAATGGTCATAGCAGTTCTTCACTATGATGAGAACCCAAAAGTGATATGAAACTATTCATGAATATATGTTCTATAGATGGGTGATATAATTTAATAAACATAAATGATACAATATATCAGGGGTGGAGACTTATAAAATTTCTATGAATATTCTGATGGTGTACTCCCTTGGTAACATCCAATGATATATTTTGATAATTGGACCCACCTGTAAAAAATCCACAGTTATATGTGTCATTAGATATTCCTATCTATAGATTTCAGTATTGGTCTTTAGACATTATGATTATTATTAATAAATAATATGAGCCACATACATTGATGTATTGATGAAAATTGTGGGGGTAGATGATTGTGGTGAGGTATGATACATTTGTTGTGTCATGAGAAAGATTGAATTAATGAATAACGTTAGAAAAGATTTATCCCATTTACTATTTATCAAAAGTTTATTTATCAGGTACTTTTGTGGAATTGATATAACTTAAATAAATCCATGGTCATGGTGTCATAAAAGAACGTTCAATTTCTAATAATTCAGTAAACAGATAATTGAGCACATTGGTTAATGGAACTATCTTTCAACCTACTGGATTTGATATATTTTAATAAAGAGATTATATTACATTATAAATATTAATATGAGATGAAATTTCATGGTTGCATTATTATATTTTCCTATAGGTTCGTTGGTATGTTTCTAAATTCTAACCTTATACTTTAGTCTGCTTCGCATTATGCCACTGAGAAAGATGCCTAGAGGGTTACACACTAAGTGTTTCCAATATCTAAGTTAAATAATTTATTTATCATTTCACAGGTTGAATAAAAATTATTCACGCATGTGGTTTAATAATTATTCATGTATGGTTGATCAAATTAATTATATCCCTGGTTATTTAGGGGAATATATTATGATCATAATATTTAATAAATTTTTATTCGATATTTAGGGAATATAATATTTCATTATTTATTTGTGAATAATACATTGATATTTATTTTTTAAATAATAAGAAATTAATAAAGGCCCAATCAATATTGTGGGGGAATGGAAGGCCATGTTTAATGTTCTAGTGATAAATAATACTGTTGAACATTATTTAATAAAATAATATTTTATTATAATTCAATAGATAAGCATTTGATGAGAAATAATAATATAATTATTATTATTTGTATTTATTTTTTTCTAGTATTAAATAAAATAATCAATGGCATTTGTGGAATTAATTTTTTATCCCTAGTGATATAAATATACACTTTTGTTAGTTTATCGTTAATCCAATTAATTTTTCGTTTTTTACACAATGAATTTGAATAATCCTCTCAATCCACGAGATCTCCCTTCTCTAATAATATTCACAAGAATGATGATAAATTCACCTCCACTGGATCAAGGAGAAGCCCTTGGAATTGGGTATTAATGTGATCAAAGGAGGAAAAAAAGAACACAAATATATCAATATATCTCACATAGATTCCTTTTGAATCGTCCAATGAATCTTGGAAGACATGTGGATCAATGCTAGATAAAATATAAAATTACTATCTTCAACACAATGATGGTCCACCGCAGATCTGTCACCAGATTCATCAATGAAAAAAAATTCCAACAAAAGTAGTTATTTATTTATATAAATAATTTATAAATAATCTGTGATCATCCTCTCTCTTAGTTTTATAATAATTACCTATTTTCTATTACTTTGATTCAACTATGTGAATCATAAAGTTCATTATTATACAGATCTTAGATTGATCATCAATTATGGAAAAAAGTAATGGTGGGAATCGTCCATCACGTGATTCTGCTATACCATGACCCTACAAGTGGTATCATAGTGGTTATATAATTATTTTGAATTATTTAAATATCGTTGGATATTTTCAATTTTCAATTTAGGTTTTCAATTCATGGTTAATAATTATTTTAATGCAAATTGTGAGATGTATTTCTCCCTTATTCATTTCATTTAGATATAATAAAAAAAATTAATTTTAGTATGAAAATAAAATCATAGAACACATCCGAAGGGGGAAAATTTTCTAAATAGACAACACATGACTACATGCCATGTAAGGGAGGTTACACACTGTGTATTCAGGTTCAATGCATCAAGAGTTAGCTTAGAAATTAATTGCAGTCATATGAACTGAATACACACATTAAATTGCACCACGTGTTTACTAGAATTTAATTGTGCATGGTAAGACAAACTACACACTATGTAGCCCAAATACACGGTGTGTAGTCCCTTTGAGTCACAAACGACCCATGTATTCTACACAAGATGCAGCTATCTGGTGACCATGTAACTCCAAGTTCACATGGTGTGTTACACATTATACACACCATGCACTCCAAATTTTGCGAGTCACGAATTACAATATAAGTCCCTAGGTGTGTTTCTCAGATAGACGGTGAGAGGAATACCTGAAATATAAATTAGATATACACACCATGTAATTTTATAAATTTACACAGATTTTAAACTTATTTACTTTACTATATAGATCGCGAGACATGTACTCTCATGTGGTCGTAATGATAAGACTAACCATGTGATAGGTTTTAGTATATATAAATTTTAAAATGTTTGATTAATATTTTCATTATCTTCAGATCGGGATATCATATATGATTTGTATTAAAATTTATAACTCTACATGAATTTAAGCATAATATGTTACCAAAAAATTAGGTAATTTGTGTAATGATCCCTGATATACACATTTTGAATGTACGTGGTAAGTTGTGTATGCCATATGTCAAAAGAGAAAAACAGTAAATGAGTATAATAATTGTTGGGTAGAATCAAATGGGTATTCACCATGTTTCCTCCAAGGTACAGTTATTTATATTTTGAAATTAATTTAATTTATTTTATTAAAATTATAATGGATGATAATCTCAAGGAAATTACTACAATAACTAAGATAAAATGATTGATTAATTAAAGATAATAATTAATCTATTCGAGGGTGATTTTTCTTAAAAAGACTTATTAAGAATTTAGTTACCGTTTTATGGAATGTATAATTAATTTCATATATGTGGATTATCATGATATAAGGCATAGTTTTGTAAGTTATCAATTTCATTTAATTTATTATTAAATTAAATTATTTGTTTGCATGACTTCTTTCCATTAATTATGTAGGGAATGAATGAACATGGATTCTTTTTATTTTTACCCCTTTTCCTTATCTCATGCATGTGAGTAAATGACACATGTAATAGATGGATATCCTAAGATACTGGTTGTGGTTCGTGTTCATAGGCAAGGAGAAACCAATACAAGGAGATACAAAAGGTGTACATGTGGAAAGCTATTAAATCAAAACTCAATTGGTTCATGGTTTTTCTCCCCTAGATCAACATTTAGTTTATAGAACTGTAGAAAAAATTAAAATTAGTATAAGATCATGTTCATACCAATTATTTAATTTCATTTAATTTCATGTTTATTTAATTACAGATGTTTTTTTCGTGATCAGATAATTAATGAACTAACAAGCACCAAAGATGAATCTAAATTAAAATTTATTATTTGTAAATATTATCTAAGAAATGGATAATACCTAAAGTAATCCCATATAATTTTAAGAAGAATGTGATAAATATAATAATTAGATATTTGCACATAAAAGGATAGTTGACCTTAATAAAATATTAAGTTAGTATATCCTTCCCTTACATCAGTTAGAATCAAAACATAGTTCAAAGTTCCTGACCAACCAAAGGTGGGGTACTTTTTATTATCATGGAATTCTAACATGAGGTTTTGGGTTGAATTAATATTGTTCACATTAGGGGTTGGATTCCAAAGAAAGTCATTGTGAACTAATAGGCAATGATTGAGGATATCAAAATTAATGATTTCAGTAATGGGGAGTTAAATTAGAAGATCAAGGAACTGTGAGTTAATGTATTTGGAATTTGGAATGCCTTGAAAAAACCAGTCAAGATTCTTAAAAACCCAAATTTCGGTAATGAGAGGGGGAATCTGAATCCTTGCCACTATAATGTATAAGAAAAAAGATTGTGGGATTCTGATGGTGAGGGATATTTGGTTTTTATGAAATAGTGTGATAATATTAAATATAATATATATTAATTTTTCTAAATTTATTATATAAAGTAATAAAATTATACCATATTATTCTGTAGAAACATAAATAAAATGACAATAATAATATCATTACGATTTATACATGGAAGGGAAAACATTCTCACTGGCACAAATTTCCACGAGTCGAATAGGTTCCTACGTTTCCTCATTCGCCATGAAATGAAATTGTATGTGGTGGAAGAAACTTTACCAGTTTCACATAGTAATGAGGCAAGTGATAAATAATTGTCTCTTTATGAGAAACATCTAAACGATTCTAAAGAAGTTCAGTGCTTCATGCTATCATCCATTAATAGTGATATTTATTAGTAACATGAGGATATTTAAGCTTATATCATGATGCCTCCCCTTCAGGATCTCTGTCAAGAGATGGTAAGAAAAGAGAGGTATGATATGTCCAATGATTTATTCACAACTATGCTTATAGATTATACACCATCTAGGCCTCATGTAGTCAAGCTTATTGGTTATATCAAATTCATGGAAATCATAGTGATTAAAAGCCAAGATGAGTTTTATATGTATATCATACATTTATAACTCCCTAAGGCCACCTCTTTTTTAATTATTAATTACAATATGATATATAATGAGAAGAGTCTTGAAGAACATCATAGATTAATTCTTCATGTGGATACAGACATGTGGAATGACAATCCCGAAGTCTTTACGGTGAATATGGGAAGGAATGATAAGGAAAATGGGATGAAGACATATAAATAGTCTAATGCTCTGAGCAACATCCTACTAAGAAGATGAAGATCCTGATGAAGGTAAAGAAAATGATGAAGTATGCTTTTCATGTGGAAATTCAGGCCACTAGATGAGGTAATGCACCAATAAGAAAGGGGTTGCTAAAGGTTCATTCACTATCAAGTGAAATCATTCAATTTCTACACATCATTTATTAGATACAACTTGTCGTTGTCACATCTATATCCCAATGTAGGAGGAAAGTATATTTCAAATTATTCCCATAGGGGAGGTGGATATGATAGATTTTAATAGAGTGAGGTTGGGATCCCAAGCCATTGGTGAGTACCACCTTTCATTTCCAAAGGGAATGATTTTTTTAATGATTGTTATTATGTACCTATAATTACCAAAAACATAATATTTTTATCATACAAATATACATACTATTTTATTTTTAAATTTGGAAATAAAATTCATCTTTTATATAAGGGAAACATATGTTATGGTATAGATAATTTAAATAATGGTATTTAGTAAATAAATTATAAAAACTAAGTGTTGAAAATCAATAACGAATCATGTTCACATGACTGAAATAACACCCAACTGTGGTATCACCATCATGGTCAAAAAATCGAGACACATTTAACTACGATATATAATGATGGTTATTTAAACTCTTCTCAGCTAAAAAATGTTGGTAGATATCATGCATTTTTACAAGGTAGAATGACCAAACCATCATTTGAGGGATAGTGTGGAAGGGCCACAATGCTTCTTGGATAGGTACACAATAATGTGTGTAGACCATTTCTAGTATAATATATAGGTGTATTTTCATACATCATAACTTATACCAATTGTTTGAGTAGATATGTGTACATTAAATTGAAGAGGTATAAGTATGATTCCATTGGAAAATTTGAGGAATTGATGAATGAAGTATAGAATCATATTGGAAAGAGGATAATGATGCTTTGATCATATTGAGGTGGTGAATATCTAAACCAATATTTCATCGACGTTCTATGGGTCTTTGGGAATCTATCTTAACTCACTTCACCATAAAAACCATAGTGGAATAATGTTATTTAAAGGAGGATCCATATCTTGTTAAAAATGGTAATTTTGATGATGATTCATGCATATATTGTATTTTACATTTAGGGATATGAATTAAAAACAATATCATGCACATTAGACCTAGTAAAATATAAAAAATAAAATGGAATTCCTTCCGAGTAATTGAGTAGAACAAAAACCATTTTATTGTATACATGTGTATGGGGTTGCGAGGTATTTGTTATGGCCCTCTCAGGCAACAAACTATCACAGTGGGGAATGAGGTGTATCATTATAGGGCATCCCATGGGAAAATTGGATACAAAATATACAACCCCTCAGATAAGAATGATTCTATTTCAAGAAAATACATCTTTATTGAGAGGTTGAACATTGTCAAAATGGATAGAGAGAAAAAGATTTATTTTGACTAAGTTTATTCTCAAGATACATAAGAGTTAGTATAGAAAAAGATTACAGAGGTCTCTGTGGATGAAGTAGTTCCTAAAACACCAGAAATGTGTTTGAGAATATGAGTGGGAAGAGAACCAGATAGATATAGTTTTTTCTCACCATGGTGGTCAATCATTATTGGTTGAAAATGATGAAACTCTCTCCTACAATGATGTTTTTGAGAGCTCAGAAGCTACACGAAGGCCATATGTAATGAATTTAGAGTTAGATTCCAAGTATCTGAACCATGTTTGGGTTCTAGTAAATATTCTGTTTAATGAAAAGCCTATCAGATTCAAATGGGAATTCAAGAGGAAACTGAATACGGAAGGTAATATAATAACCTTTAAAGAAACGGTAGTGTCTATAGGGTTTATATAGATTCAAAAAATAGATTATGATGAAACCGTTTCATGATTTTTCATGTTTAAATGCATCAGATTCAAATATTCTATAGTAGCTAACCATGATAATGAGATTTGAAAGATGAATTTAAAAAATGAATTAATTAATGGGAAACATTATGAAGATGTCTATATGACACAAATGGAAGGGTTTGTTATTGTAAGTGTTTCCAAAAGGTATTGAAAGTTTCATAGATCCATTTATGTTTTCAAGAAAGCATCTACATCATGGGATATTTGATTTGATGAAGCCAAAAAACAATTTGGTTTCATTAATATTGAATGTCTCATGTGTTTATAAAATGTTTAATGGGAATGAAATTGTTATCATAGTAGAATATGTTGATGACATATTACTCATTAGAAACTACATACAATCCTACAATCTGTTAAGGACTGTTTGAACATGTGTTTCTCCAGGAAGAAGTTAGGTAAAGTTGCCTATATTCTATGGTTTAAGATCATTCATGAGAGACCTAAGAGTATTATTGTACTAATTGAAACTACATACATTGACCAGATACTATAGTTATTTAGTATGGAACAATCCATCTATGGATTGGATCCAATGTCACATAGTCTACATACATTAATAAAATTGTGTCCTCAAACACAACATCAGAATTATTTAATGAGTAAGATCAACATAAAATTCTATGATAGGATCAATCATTGTATTCCATGTTATGTACTATAATTTTTGTAAAATATTAACTGAGCATGGTAGGAAGATATCATGAATATCCAAGAAAACATCATTAGACTACAGTTAAGGATATACTTATGTATATCAGATGAACTAAGGATATGATCATGGTTTACAGAGGGGAATATGATCTGGTCATAAGGGGTTACACATATTCTACGTTTCATAAAAAATCCAAATTATATGAATTCAAAATGAAGATATTTTTTATGTCCTAAAGGAGGAGCTGTGAGCTGGAAGAGTTCAAAGCAGCCATTTTTCTATGATTTTACAGTGATGTCTAAGAATATAACAGCTTATGATTCATCCATAGAATCCATTTGGATTAGAAATATTTCCCAATATCATGATGTGGTAACTAGTATTAAATAAAATATCACAATTTATTGTGATAATACTATATAAGTGGATCATGTAAAAGAGACAAGGTCACACCAACAAAAATAGAAAATACTCCAAAGTATCACCTATTGAATTTTTTTATTAAAGTGGTGAGGTTTCATTGAGAAGAGTACCTAGATAAGAGAATGTGGTAGAACTCATGACTTAAGTCCTATCTCAACAAAAGCATGAGTATCATGTGAGAACATGCGGAACGAAGGTTGTTAGAAGTTGGAACTAGTTAAATTTGGGTTCTATTGGTGTTATATCCCTTGAACCAACTTCCTTTTAATTTATAATAACATTTTTTTTTTTGAAAATATAAAAAAACTACTTATCACATCATAATTGGTATTTTACCTGACATTATAAGTGATAATTTCTTAAGAGTAGTTGTCACACTAAAAAGGAATACCAAATCACTACTATGATGAGAACTAAAATGTGATATGACACAATTCCTTATTATATGTTCTATAGCTGGAAGATATAATTTTAGGGACACAAATGATACTAGCTATCTAGGTTGGATACTCATAGGACTTTGAGGTATATTCAGATAGTGTACACCCTTTGTAATATCTAGTAGGTTATTACGAGAATGAGACTTTCCTGTAGGAAAGACACATTTATATGTTTTATTGGATGCTCCTTTATTCAACCATATGTATTGGTCCTTAGAATTAACGATTATTATTAATGAATGTTATGGGTAATGCACATTGATGTATTGAAGAAAACTATGACCAAATATGTTCACAACGTTGTAAGATATATTGTATGAATCAAAAGTAATATTGCAGTAATGAATAATTAAAGAAAGGATTTATCCCTTCTATTCTTTAACATGAGTTAATATCTCAAGCCTTTTTTTTGGGAATGGTATATCAAAAAAATCAATGTACATGTTGTTCTATAAGTGATTTATATTTACATAATGTCAAAGAATGAGATAATGGAGAACATAGTTTGATGGAACTAGCATAAAACCTCCTAGATTTATGATATTGTAATGAAGAGACTATATTACATGATAAAAATATGTATGTGGTGATATGTTGTGGCAACAATAACAATTTTTTCAATGGGTTCATTGGAGTGTTACTAGATGCACTCCTTTGACATTGGGTAGCTTCACCTAATTCCACTATGAAAGACACCAAGATGGACACAAACTATGTGTATCTATAATCTCATTTGAATAATATATTTATTATTTAACATTTTGAATAAATATTTTTCCTGTCTGCAGTTTAATAGTTTGGCATATATGCTTGATCTCATTTATTCTGTCACTAGTTATTCGAGGAAATATACTCTGAGTAGAATAATTAATATATATTTAGTTCCTATATAGTTTATATAATAATTATTTACTTATTTATAAATAATGTAATGATATTTATTTAATAAATTACTATGAATTATTTAAGACCAAATGATTATTGTGTTGGAATAGTGGTCTGAGTTTATTGTTCCAATGAGAAATAATTATATTAATTATTATTTAATTATATAATATTTTATTATAAGTCATAAGATTATCATCTGTCGAGAAATCATAGGATTATTATTATTTGAAATAGGGTCTTTCAAAGACTAAATAAAATAATAGGGGAACTTGTGCAATTAATTTTTTTACCATAGAAATATAAATACGCAATTATGTTATTTTCTCAAGAATCTAATTAATTTGTCTTGATTGTGCTCAATGAAATTGGAGAATCCTATAAATCATAGAGAACTCACTTCTCCGATAATGATTCTATGATTGGTGAGAGATCCTCCACCACTAGATCAATGAGAACACATTAGAAGTGGATATTGAAGCAATCAAATGCACACAACGCAAGGACAAGGATCTCCCGGGAAAACACCCAGAGAACAAGGGGGGAGATTCTATTAGTTGAAATAATTATGCTAGCTTATCTATGATTAGTATCATATATGGTCGAATATTAATTGATTTTCAAATCATGGTTATGAAAATCTTGATTAAAGGGGAGAAATATTACCTTTATCAAGTGATTATTCAATAATCTATTTATGTGAAGAATAATGTGGTACATAAGGAAGATATAAAGCTAAATAAGAGGGTGAGAAATGTGGAATAATTTTACCTTGAATATTTTGGAATGATAGGGTTTGGGGAACATTTATGTGGTTTATATATACCATATTTTGAGAAGGCGTCATTGGATGAGGCTCACAACTCATCATTCTTTATTCATCTTGTTTGTAAAAAATATTTAAGATATATAAAACAAAATTTCTAGAAGGATAGATTGAAGGGAAATATTGTTGATAATGTATCTCATTGATTGGTATTTCAGAATGTTATGGTTGAGTGAATCATATATAATGGTTCCTCAAAATGATTCCCTATAACATAATGGAAATTGGAAAATATCCCCATGTATTTTGTCATCAGACTCCATTAAACATCTAAAGGGTATAATTATATATGGGCTAAAGTAAATCACCTTTAAAAGTAAGAAAACCTCATTTCCATTATATAATATTTATATTTGGATCTTTTGGAAAAAATTTATATTAAGGAAGTGCTAAGTTTCCATGTTGTGTGATATTATATTATATCTTATCAGGACCATGGTTTTCCTCAATTTTTTTGGTGAAGCATTCAGTAGGATTTATAAGAAGAGTTGTATTTTTTTGTTTATTATTTTCCACATAATAACGGTCAATCCGAAAAAAATTGAACCCCTATAAGATATGTTGATATCTTGTTTCAGGAATTTACAAGTTTTGATGGTATCCTCACAATCCTCTAGTAGAGTTTTCATATAATTATAGCTTTCAGTCATGAATTTATATGGATACTTATGAAGACCTCCATTTAAATAAGTTTACAACATAAGAATTATTTTATTTTATTGGAGAAAAAATTATATTGGGGCCCTCGTAAGTTTATAAAATGATAGAGAATGTTAAATCCATTCATCATAGTATTAGGGTAGCTCAGAGTCAACATAAAATTTACAATGAAAACCATCAATATGACATTGAATATGAAGTTGGTGATATGTTTTTATTTTAATTTTTATATTGAATATTTTTATTTTATTCCTAAAGAAAAGAAAAATAATGCACAGGTTATTTTCCAATTTCACATACTTGATCGATTATGGATTGTAGCTTATCTCCTGGCAAAGGCATGAAACATATATCATGTTCAAAATGTATTTTATTTATCTCTTAAAGGGAATTACATCCTTAATCCATCACATGTAATAAACTCATAGGTCATACCAATATATAATTCTCTTTACTATGAAGAAAAACTTATTGAAATTTGGGATTGTAGAGATACAGTGCAATAGAACAGTACTACTAACTTGGTCTCTTGAAAAATAAACCATCCATTGAATCTACATCAGAATGTTTATTGTAATGAAAAATTCATATCTTGATTTTTTTGGGAATTTATACAACTAACAGAATTATGAATAATTTAAGGTGACATATGTATAAATTTGTAATGTCTCTTGATCCGAAACAATCTCACATTCCCAGAAAGGGTTGGTTACAAGACATCAAGTTCACCTTCTCATACACTAGATCCTTTCAACCGGTATCAAGGGTTTGATTGGAATATTATGGAGACTAACCCCCTGGCCCATGTATTTAGAGTATATAACATATTGTAAGAATATTCAATAAAAATAAATAAACATTAGAGTGATGAAATAAATGATACAATATAAAATAGCATAAACCAAGAATAGAAGACAACTAAACAATCCAATGAATACTAATGGAGTAATGTATTGAAATTTCAGAATGAAACTCAATTTCATGATAAAAAAAATACAAGAAAAATAATATTATACTAAATAAAAGACTCAACAGTCCGGAATCTCAATCCCCATGTCAGTACCATATCCGAACTCCTACTATAGGAAAACCGCCTATTAGCGGCAGTTTTTTTTTCATATAGCGGAAGTTTAAACCGCCGCTATATAGTTTGGTGGTAGTTTACAGAAACCTCCGCTAAACTTGGCGTCGACAATCTATTAGCGTAGGTTTTATGCATTTCGCGGCGGTCAAAGAAAAGCGTCGTAGTTCCTCATTTCGCGGCAGTTTTTGGAAAATTTAGCGGTGGTTTTAAGGGCTATTTAATTAGCGGTGGCTATAATCTCTACAAAATTCAGGCGTACCAGGCGCCTGCTTAGCGGCGGTTAAAACTGCTGCTAATTCTAACGTGATTTCGCGGCAGTTTTAACCACTGCTAAGCAGTCGGCCGAATATATTTTGCGGTGATTTAAACCACCGCTAAATGTATATGTGGTAAAACATTAGTGGCGATTAAAACCGCCGCAAAATGATGACCCAGAAAAAAAAAAGAATTTCTGTTTATACTCCACCACTGCCCTGGAAAACAAACCATACAACACATACAACATATATATAATAACGAGAAAATTTATGCACCACCTACGCAATATTCATAAACACCCTTTCATTTAATGTTGATGAAAAAGTTGATCCAATTCAATAAGAATACCTAAACCATACAAAATACCTAAAAATATGGATTTAGAATGAAACACAAGATAACATCAAATGAAACAAGAGATTGGGGGTCACATAGATTTATACTTATAGTTTACAGATTATCAAAATTGAAAATATTTGATTCCATAAAGGATTATAGTGTATGGATCAAAATGTGCCAAAGAATAGAGGGGAGGGATCACTACTAGTCGTTTGTCCTATAAGGATGAGGAACGAGGATTAAATGGGTTGATGTTTAGTCAGAATAAGAACCTTTAAAACATTATTGTTATAAAATACTTTATATCGATGATTGAAATTATGGTTCCAGGAAATAAGGTCTCCCCAGTCTACCACATAAGAAGAAATTTGAGAAATAGGGGGAATATTTAAAGAGAATAGAGAATATATTTGTAGATATGTAACCATTAAGAGAGAATCATTTGTGCTAATCAAACAAAATAAGTCCATAAAATGGAAAACATTACGTGGACCACATGATCCATTCTAGGTCACGAAAATCACATAACCCATAAAACATCTTTTGATCACATGATTTTTCTTAATAAATATAATCTTGTTACCATGTGAAGGTCACATGAATCACATAAAGATTAGTAGATCATGAAAAAATCCTCATGAGACAACCGAATCACATAAGATAAACTAATGGCCAAGGGTGTGCATCAAAGTTCTAATAAATTACCATTGATTAGTTCATGGATTGATTAAGTGAGATATTTAGACAAGGTGATCACACGAAGAGGTCAAATGACATGATCACATGATTAGGTCTCCTGTATGGTTCTTGTGATGAGGTCATGCAAAGTTGTCTTGCAAAACAAACGCACGAGAAATAGGGTTTTGAGAGCTATGGAGCTTCATGTTACCGGTCAAATGACCAGCCTGTCACCCCCTATTTATAGGGAACCTCATGGAATATAAATGGACTTATAGAAGAAAAAAAGATGTTTTGAATTCCAACCAGAGAAAGTATAAGAGACTCATGAAGTCATTTCCTACCTCATAACAGAGTCCTTGTTCCTTCAAACATCACTTTTGTGGGGGGGGGAATTTTTTGATGCTAGCCAAATGAGCATTGTATATTTTAGGAACAAAGAAATACCCAAAGCCTAGGTATTAATATATACCCAAAGGAAAGAAAATTCTACCATGTATACATATAGATTAATCACCTAGGTCACAAGGACCATGTGAACTTCAATGAGGCTCATGATCACATGACCATAGGAACATCATGCAAAGGGGTTATGCAATTCATGTGATATATTCCTGATCATGTGAAGCCTTATCAAATATCCCAATTAATAATGTAAAACCCCTATGATTATTCTTTTTTATCATATGACATGTCATCTAACAATATCCCAATATGTTCATAAAATAAAAGTTAGAAAAGAGGAAAGCTTCATGGGAAGGGAGTTGCATTGGTTTTCATGTGATGTGGTTACATGCCTTATAATAACTATTAATGATCATGAAAATCAACTCATAAAACCATCTTGATGTAGTGATATCCATTCAACATGGTTTTTTGGACATGCAACACCCTAATGGGTCAAATTCCCAATGCTAAATTTACAACAGAAACATCAAAGAGCCTATTACCATAGATCATCTAACCAATGAAACAAACACATCATTATCTTTACCACCTGAGGTTATTGTGATCATTCAAGGTTAGCCACTGAAGCTCCTCCAAGACTAATGGTTTTTTAAAGGTTCCATACACCACACATGTCATATGTACAAACCAACCTTTCCCATATTTGTTCAACACATCAACAATACTACTCATGGTCCGATGATGCATCGTCACCCTCTCCACCTCCATCTCCTGCTGCCACCTGTAAGAACATTATATTGAAAATTAAATATTGTTGCATATTTATAATTAAACTTAAAACCAATAAAAGATTTCAAACTAAATAATTGTGATTTTTTGTGATTAACTACTCACCACCACTCGGTGGACTACCACTGGGGGCATATCTGCTCATCTGCTGATATAAATCAGTCAATGCTTTCTGCATAGCGGATATCTGAGCCCCTTGGTCTTGAACTGCGGCTCGTAGAGAATACATCTCCCTCTGAGCATATTCAGGTATGGGCTGACCATAACCAGGAGTAGATGCGGCTGGAATCCCTGATGGCCTGCTAAAGACCTCAGATGGTACGATTCCCAAACCCATCCCCCACACTCTACTAGGATGCTCCTTCCCAAGGACTTGAGCAACTGGGTCATCTTGGGAGACTGAGTAGGACTGCCCAGGACTGTCATCCCATAGTTCATTAATTTTTACCTATAAATCAAATATCAAAACATATTAACATAGTAAAAACTGATAATAAGTTATTATAATAAAAACTTGACTTCATACCCCAACTTCTTTGGTAGGCTCATTAACAAAAGAGCCATCTGATTTTCTATGAAAATCCAACCACAGTTCAGTCTGGGAGGCTTCGTCCCCTAAATTCCGTGACTGCATTAAGAAAAGATAAATAAAAAATTCAATATATTAAATAGAAAATATTGTATTATAAATATTTAAACTATTTAAAATATTACAAATGACATTCGGCTTCTAGAAAATCTTTTTGAGACCGCCGTGTGAGGGATGACTTGCTTCGCCCTGTTTGATGCATTCTGTCGTGAGAGATCCTGAAATAAATAAAATGAAATTTAACAGTAATGTATCTAATGTCATATCCTCTTCATATACATGTATTAATGTAAAATGAGGATAATATAATAATATATATTTCAATACCATCCTCTTCTCATCACGATGTATGTAAACAAAAACATTCCACTGATCTTTCGGTACCCCCTGGGTAGCTTGTCATACATTTGTTCCAAGGTCAACGATGTATCGTTGACATCACACCACAATCTCCATTTGAAATCGTTCCATTTTTTATCGAGATTTTTCAAAGTGCACTTTCGTGCTATCACATCAGAAACTGTGAAGTGGAAGAACATCTATATACAGAAATTCATTTTGAACATATTAGTAACATGGAATTCAATTAAACCATAATGTAATAAAATTACCTTTATTTGAGAATTGAAAACTTCATTTTTCTAGTTTGTAGGCATATGTCTCCAATCATCATATTAAATGGGAAGGGAAATTGGCCCCGCTGCCAACTGACCTATAATCGGCATCATCCGTAGGGACCCCATAAGAATAAAATGGCACGACTATCTTTTCGCCATTCAAGTTCCAAACATCTGAGCTTTTTAAGTGTTTCTCCACAGTTTTATTTTTGTCATCTTCATTGAGAAAATAATTAGTATAAACAAAATGCAATAAATTTATTTAATTAAAATTTATACCTATGACTATGACCCTCCAGGGTGTCCGGCATGAACTGGAAGGGGTCTGTTGCCGCCCAACTAATGAGGCACCTATAGGGGGAGTCGACGACTCAGTCTCTAATGGGAGGCTCTTTGATGGTGTGAGGTATGGTGAAGGGGGAGATGGTGCGGGGGTGTAGGCAGCTGGTGCCTCAGATGTCGTGGGGAGTGACCCAGATGGATCGGCATCCATCACAGAACTAGAAGAAATAGTATACCGCTTCTTCCTTGGCATTCCTATCATTTAATCGAATAAAATTAAGTTCAGAATATATTTTTCAAAAAAATTATGCAGAAAAAAAATTAAAAATGATAATAGATGCCCAATACTAATAAACAAAATATATATAACAATGATAATGAATGACTGCAGAAATGAAACAAGTGGTTGCTGCATGAATGAATAATTGTACATACAATCATTTTCCCCAACAATAATTTCAGTTTCCTGCTCTGTTGCTTCATCCACTTCATTCATCCTTGCAAGACTAATATTTTCAATATCATGATGGAAAAATAATTCTACTTCTTGTTGTTGATGACATTAAACTTCAGAGGTCAAATCTTCCACTTCATCACCCATATCATACAAATCTCTTTGTATTACGTGAGTAACTACACTCCACCCATCATCCACAACATTATTCACATAATATACCATTTTTTCTTGTGATGATAAGATATATGGATCATGCATTTCACGATCACCAACATCCATCAAGCGAGAGAAGTTCACAGAAGTAAATGGCAATGAATCTCTTTTAACACCTCTGATAATATCGACCCATTTTCATTTGAATAAAACAACAGAAAAATGTCCATGGTAGTTTAATTCAATAATATCATGCAGCTTTCCATAGTATCCCAATTCTGAAAATGTATATATACCACTATTTTGTGTTTTCAAACCCACTTCTCGATAAACTGTACGAAATCTAAAGCCATTCACATTATAAGCATTGAACTTTCTAACCTGCTTTATATGACCTCTCGCAGGAAACTTCAAATATTCTGACAAGTCTGCTCGAGTATCAGTATTCTTGATCTGAAAAAAGAAATATAATTTAATTGATTTACAAATTGTATGTCTCAAACTAATATTCTTATTTATTGCAATATTTATGAACTTACACGTCGTGCAAACCATTCTACAAGCTCTTTATTCACAGCATTCATTATATCATTCTCATTTCGTGTTCGGCCTCTCATTCGTCTCTTTGTTTGTATCCTCAACTCCTCAATAAATGGATCTTCAATTTAAGTATTCAGCAGCACATATCTATGTGCCTGTAATAATTCCAATTCTGTCAGTGTCACATTTGTGGTCCTCCCAACTGATCGGCCAATAGCAGGAAATATTTTTGATTTCTAATGCATTTGAGATTGAGTTGACATGTCATCAACACATCCAACTTGATTAAATCTTGTCTTAATATCATCTAAATAACTGGAACAAAAGGTAAGACATTCCTCGTCCAAATATCCTTCAGCAATAGAGCCTTCTGGTTGAGCTTTATTTCTCACGTATGATTTCAAATGCCCAAGATATCTGTGAAATACAAAAATAATATTATGCATTTATTTAAATGTCAATTTTTTTTAATTAACTGTAAAACATATAAATAAAATACCTCTCAATTGGATACATCCATCGATAATGAACGGGGCCTCCTAATTTATCTTCTTCAACCAAATGCACAGTTAAATGCATCATGATAGTAAAAAATGATGGAGGAAAGATCATCTCCATTGCACAAAGAGTCAATAAAAACCTCTCCTAGAGGTTGTCAGGCTGAAATGGATGTACAAATTTCTCACACAATTTCCTGAAAAATGTGTAGAATTGGAGTAAAACAGAAGCAACTTTTTAAGGTAATAATGTATGCAATGCCAATGGTAGTAATTGCTATAACAAAATATGTGAATTGTGACTTTTCAATCCATGTAACTTACGATTCTTCAAGTCAACACACCTTGAGATGTTACTCGAATACCCATCAGATACCTTCACATTATTTAATATTCGAAGGAACATATCTTTATCCCTATTTTTCATTGCGAAAATGGTTGGAGCATACTTTTCATTCTCATATGGCCAGAGATCGCATTTTATGTTCATTACTTGTAAGTCTTTGCGAGCATTAAGATGATCCTTTGACTTTCCATGCTCATTAAGTAATGTGAAAATCAAATTATCACAGAAATTTTTCTCAATATGCATCACATCAAGATTACGGCTTAACAAATTAAATTCCCAATACCAAAGTATAAAGAATATACTTTTTTTCTTCCATTGTTGCATTCTGATTTTACTTGACGATGCACTTCAGACCTGTTTTCCGCTATCATTCAAATAATGAACCTTCCAAAATTCTGTTTCAACATTTTCAAGCTATGTCAATATTTCAGAACCGTTTAACAACTTTGGAGGTGGTCTACGATCAATGAAACCATTAAATTTTGATTTGTTCAGCCGAAATCTATGCGATGTATCAAGAAATCTTCAATGGCATAAGAAGTACCATTTTCTACTATGAGGTACCTGTTTGGGCTCAAAATCAAAGTTACAAACGGGAAAAGCCAAACCCATATAAGTGTTCCAACCAGATAAATTCCCCAGCCCATGGAAGTCACTAATGGTCCATAGTAAAGCAGCATGCATTTTGAACATTGTTTTAGAAGAAACATCAAATGTCTCAACACCATTACTCCATAACTCCTGCAATTCTTCAATCAAAGGCTACAAGTATACATCTATATCATTTCCAGGCATTTGTTTTCCAAGAATAATCATTGATATGATAAAAGATGATTGTTGCATACACATCCACGGAGGCAGATTATAAGGGATCAAAAAAACTGGCTAAATGCTATAAGTTGTACTCAAAGTCCCAAATGGGTTGAATCCATTGGCAGCCAATCCCAATCGAACATTCCTAGGATCAGCTGAGAAATCTGGATGTAATGAATCAAATGTCTTCCATGATTGGGAATCTCGTGGATGTCTCATTAACCCAACATTGTTATTATCTACAGAATTCCACTTCATGTGTTCGGCGGTTTTTGATGACATGAATAATCTTTGCAATCGCGGCTTCAAAGGAAAGTAATGCAAAACCTTTGCAGGTGTGTTCATTTTATTCTTCTTCATGAAATTATGTTCAGTCAGACTTCCAACATCACCCTTTGACTGCCATCTAGAAGAAGAACATTTCTTGCAATTCTGTCTACTTGAATACTCTCCCCAATAATGCATACAATCATTGGGACATGCATGTCTTTTTATATAATTCAGACCAAGCTTGTTAACAACTTTTTTCATATCATAAAAAGATTCTGGGATTTTTGCTTCAGGAAATGCATCATGAATCAATTCCAATATCATGGGAATTGCCTTATTTGTAATTCCACATAGACATTTGATATGGTACAACTTCAGTAGAAATGAAAGCTTTGAATATTTCAAACACCCACTATACAACTATTGATTACCATCGTCAACTAAATCATGAAATGCATTTTTCTCAGTGAAGTTTTCTTTTAAATTTGGCTCTACAGAATCAAGAGGAGTATCCAATGATATGTTCCAATCTTGATCTACTTGTGTTATAGTTTCAAAAACATCACTTGTCATGTTGCAATTTGTAGCAACCTCTTATATTTCTTCTGATATGTTTTGATGCTGATAGTGGTGTCTTGTAGTGCCGAATGCATCATTTATGCGGTTTGTCATTTCATTTTCCATTGTGGACGAACTTGGGACCTCATTCTGTGGATTAACATCAGTGCTCAATCTTTCTGTATTGTTCGATTCTCCATGCCAATTTCATCACAAATATTGACCATGGAATTTCTTCAGTATTAAATGTTCATAAACTTCATCTCTCTTCAACCATGTTCTAAATTTACATTTAGGACATGGACATCTTATTATCCCTTCAACGGATCGATTATAAATCGCAAAATCTAAAAACTCATTCAAACCCTTAACATAATGAGGTGTGTTCCTCGGTAATGTGATCCAGCTTTTATCCATGTATATCACAATGGGCCTACACAAAATAGACGATAGTGTAAGATTATAGAATCATAAGATAATAATGATGATCCATTGATCATAAAGTATGCATAATATAATAAAGATGATTCATTGATCATAATATAATAAAGATGACCCATTAATCATAATGTATTAATAATATAATAAAGATGAACCATTGATCATAAAGTATGTATAATATAGTAAAGATGATTCATTGAACACATTTAAAATAGGAGAGTGGCTATTTTGGTTTCAGTTTTTCTTTCTCCAGGCCCTTGGATCCCTACCTAGAGATCTTCTTGGATTTTTTTGGGAGACTTTGCTCCATCTAGATTGATCCATTCAACATTGGATATTTTATTATAGTTGTGGCGTATATCTATGGGTAAGAAATATTTCTGATTCTTTGTTTCTTTTGATAATGGTGGCACCCTAGGGTAATATTATCAGATCTGGTGGCATATGTTTTTGAATCTTTGTGTATTCTTCTAGATCCTTTGGGAGATCTCATTATGGAGGCCATTCCATGGTTAGTTGTGGTGCAGAAGATGTCTTTTCATGAGGTATTTGGTGTTTTCCATTTCCACCAACCCCTTCTTTTCTAATTTATATCAATATTAATGTTTTTATTATATTCTAGGGCCTTCGTTTTCATCATTGGGTTTTCATTGTTGGTGGATCCCATTACGAGAATGTGTGACTTGAGCTTTGAGGTAGGTGGTTCCACCTCTAGCCTATGATAATTAGCCAAATTTATCTTAATTTATAAGTTGATATATCAAATTGGAATGACTATTTTCATTTGTTTAAGAAGGGGTTTTTGAGAGAAATGTTTTTCCAGTGTTTTTGATAAATGAAAATGAAATGGGTACGTTAACATAAATATGGTTTAGTGTTCAACCACTGATTGTGATCATAAATGTAAGAATAAAATTATGTATTCTTTTTTTAACCTTACTCATTTTTGGTAAATCTATTTTACTAGTTATGTAAATAGAGATAAATTTATAAAAAAATCCATATAATATCTATTGTGTTTCAATAAGATCATGATATCAAATTCATGACTCAAATATTACCATAAATTCACTACCCTAATTTCCATTGGATCAACTGACACCCAATGATTCTATGCCAGATACAATATGAATTTGACTAACACTCATAAAATGTGTAGGTCCAATTTCTCTTATATTAAAAGGGATCTATAGGAGTCTAACCCTGATGAGGGTATGGAGGCTGATATGGGGATAAAGCCTGATTAACTAGACTAGGTAGTAGTTCTTGACGGTGTGGTGTGACTCGTACTACAGTGGTTGATGTATAGCCTGAGGATGAGTAAGATGTTGATTCCTTAGTGATGGGAGAGGGAACTAGATTAGCCTTACCATTCACCATACACATCATCAGTAGATATTTGTGAGTTAATGACTTGTCAAGTGAATTCATGAGGCCCTTCCACCTAGAGACACTGTCTATGACTCACTCATCTGGTCGTTGTTTTCAAATAAAGTAGTCAGATGTTCTGGAATTTCCCATGGTGGTGCTAAACTGAAAAATAAATTGATTATGATGGTCTTCCCAACAAGCTATAGACCCAATGGATAACTATATGTACCAAAAAAACTCTGGCCCATCTAATGTCAGCACAAAACATAGTTCTTTGTGTCTTCCTAATAAAACAGAGTTCACAACATAGGGCCACACAATGAAATAAAATGGGATATGTGTTGTAGCATATTACACATCCCATTGAAGGGGGGAATTGTTGGATTCTAAAATTCTATTGGTGCTGACATATCATAAAACGATGCATGTTATGACATTCCATCAAGTGGTATTTCCTCCTATCACTTCTCCAGGTCCGCAAAGGATACGATGCGGTTCTCCATTGTGTCCTCTAGGAAAGGATTCCATTCTGGGCCAGGATCAATGACAACTAATGAATTTCTAATATCATCAACAAGGTAGGTAGGCTAAACCACCCATGAAGTGATAGGTATAACAACTGGGTGAATTCTATAAGATAATACTGGGGGAATTACTAGAGCCAGGTCTTGAGGAAGATTTTCATTCAATTTCGGTGGATTAGGCAATAAATAGTGTGATCACTTGACATAGGCTCCTAAATTTACCGAATTGAGAGGAAATTGATTTTCCAGATTAAAGGGAATTATTTTCTCAATGAATTTTGGATTCCCCTAATTTTCTAGTGGATATAGGAAAAGATTATATCTTATATCTCCATATTGTAGAAACTAATTAGCATGTAGCTCATTAATGGGAATCTTCTATTCGGAAAGATGCTGAAACATAGAATTCATACCAGGATCAACTATATTCTACCTTGAACAAGACGAGTCATAGGGATTAGTAGTCCTGGTCGGTCCTTTACCCTGGTTGGGGTCTTGGTGTAAGGGTAATTACTTAGAGGAATCTGAAAGGCCGTGCATCTTTCTTTGATGGTGGGTGTCAACACTTGGGGTGTCCAGTAGATGTTGTGCTACCGCAAAGGGTGGGTCCTCTTACTCAAAATTTAATTTAGTTTATCACTCCCTAACTGTAACAATCTCATCTATATTCAAGGTGACTATGCAAAGAGGCACATTATTGACGTCATTGGGCAGATTTGGATATCCTAGGATGGGATTGAAGTAGAGAGAAACATAATTCACTACGATGCAAATCTGTACTGGTGGAGACACTTCCTTAATAATTATATGGATTAGAAAAATGTTCTGAAGACATCATTTTAGATGGTACTGGTGGTATCTTGTTGATGTGGGTGGATACGACACGAGAAGCCCTGCTAAATAAGTCTTGTAACGTTAATGGAAAATGTCATCCCAATGCTCTTGGATATTATATAATTCAAAATAAGGTTCAAGAGGCAGAAATGTGTCTCCCAAATGGTTTGAAAAAAAAAACCCTATCATGATTGAGTGACCCCATAATTATGATGTTGGAAGTAGTTGTAGAAAGTATTTGGACCTGAAACAATAACAAGATAAGAACAAGTGTAAAAAAACGAATTTAAATAATTTTTTTTTTAAAATTCATAATTTAATTTAGAAATGAGACCACCATCCCTCGAAATATTGGAAGAAATTTCATAGCCCACAAGGAATCATTTATTTCCTATAGGAATACAAAAAATTAATAATTAGTACAACTCAGATAACCTAACTAAAAATGTAGTAATTAATATGTTTGAGTTTCAAACTCACAAGGTTTGCCTATATGCTATAAATTATTTCTAAAAATTTAAAACACAATTGATTGATTATTTAAGGAAAGATAATGAAGAAAAAAAATATCTTTGATTTTGAAGTCAAATTACAAATCATGCTAGGTTTAGTGATTTTCATGTTCCTGTGATAGGGATTCTAATTTTTTCAGTTTTATTGATATCTATTTTGAGAATTAGGTCTTTAGGGATCCTTGGTCTCGGTATCCTACACTAGTACAATAACCAAAACTATTGGAATGGTCAAATATTAGGATTTATTATCAGATTAGGATACCCAAAACCGTTTTTAAACTACCCGTGCTAGATTATATAATTTTCACATGAATCCAAAGGTGAATATTTTATTTAGAAATAAGGTACACCTCAAGTCACAACATAATGTTCATGAAATAGAAAAATAAAATATATTGGTATTATTAAACAGAGTTACATCAACCAAAACATGGATAGAAATATCGAAACAACACATGATCAACAAATCCCCCTATAATCACCTCAGTTGAAACAATGAAACTAATTCCTCATGATAATCTTGAGGAGCCATATTGAAATGGTTACCCATTAGAACATTGCAGCAAATAATGGAAGCAACATTAGTGATTTTCACTTTTGTACTCATCTTGGGATGTATCCTCTAATTATCTCAAGGTATATAATTACATGTTTGTTTGGTTTTAGGTCTACATATATAGGTATCTGTAAAAAAATCCCTCAACATATTCATAAAATATCATACATGTTGAATGTTCAAATATGGTAATGAATTCAGGTCATGAAAAGTTCACCTCCATCATAAGAAACCTACTCCTTCTTCTTGAAATCACATCATGAGTTAATTTTAGAGTG
This sequence comes from Viscum album, assembly GCA_963277665.1. Lineage (NCBI taxonomy): Eukaryota > Viridiplantae > Streptophyta > Magnoliopsida > Santalales > Viscaceae > Viscum > Viscum album. Next base: position 1,902,082,178 of record OY728145.1, read on the forward strand.
TGTGGTTCCTTTTATTCCACATATATTCAGGTCATGAGTCCTTTTTATGGCATATAAGAGTGGCATAAAACATGGTTGTATTCTTTAATGAACAACATTGAAATTTGGGAATCTATGGTGTTGGCAAAGCACATTCATAGAATGAAGGATGAATTCATGGAATGAAAGTTTTTGGGACTTCACGTTTTTTATAAGATTTATTCATGTCTTGTATTTCATAATTGTCCTGAACTAGGTTCATGATACGAATCACTAGTTTCCAGCTCCATAACCTCTATTTCAGTTTGGTTATGTAGTTTTGACACTAGGAAGTGTTTGATTGACATCCAATGTCATGGGAATCCATATTTAAGTGGATAGATCGATCAATTTTTCTCCTTTTACTCATTTCTATAAAATATTTGTACCATTAACAATATGAACAGAACATAAAATGTACAAGAAAGAATTAAAAATTCAATTATCAAGAATCAATGTATTTATATATCATAATTGTGTTCATGAAATTTTCTTATCATACTACGTAAAATCTAAATAAATATTCATACTTATAGGATGAATAAATAATGTAGACCTAGTAATTAGGTCACCGGAGATGGAGGTCATGGGGTCGCCGGAGACGGAGGTCGCGGGGTCACTGGAGGTCGCAGATCGCCGGAGGTCGCGGGTCGCCGGAGGTTGTGGGTTGCCGGAGGTTGCAGGTCGCCGGAGGTCATGGGTTGCCGGAGGTTGCGGGTCGCCGGAGGTCGAGGGTCGAGGATTGCGGGTCGCAGGGGGGTTAGAGGAAGAAGGGAGGGTGCGAGGGTTTGGGGAACGAACGGGGTGGGGGAAGAAGGGACGGGATTGTGAAAATGAACGAAAGGTTTCGCGGCAGTTTATTAAAAACCGTCGCGAAACCTTTCGGCGAAAACATTTAGCGGCAGTTTTGTGAACCGCCGCCACAAAACCGCCGCTAAACACGGTTTTTGTTGTAGTGTCCATCCCATAAAACAAGACAAACAATCAACAACAAGGTCATTCTCCCTTGTCCAAACCCACATCCACATAATCTTCTCAGGTACCAAATGGAGACCCAAATAGGGTGTGAGTATAACATTGTCAGTCAAAACCACTATTTATAAACAATCTAGTATAATAATAACTATCTGTAATAAAGTTATAATAAAATGTATCAATTAATTAAATTAATAATAAAATTAAACAACAATTTTATTTTGCTTAATGATGTAATGTCTCTTAGCATGTCTCAATAACATTCCAAAACCAACCATATATCCATGGTAATGAAATCTATATTGGAATCATGCTGCAATATCATTCAGCATGTCTCATTACCATTCCATTCAGAACTATATGACCATAGTAAAACATAAAATTATCATTTATATTGATAAAAGCACCAAAAAATTCCAATTAAGGCCCTATAATAATTTCAGAATCCGTGAAAAATCCCTATAGGAATTATAGAATCCTTGAAAAATACTTATAAGAATTACGTAATATGGGAAAAAGCCTTATATGCATTACAACATGGGACTAGGCCGAGCCCAGTCAATATATGTATTATAGAAAGGGACATGGTTGAGCTCACTCAATATCATGATTATAGTTTATAAGAGGGATTGTGCTGGGGCCGTGCACCATATATAATAATTTAATCATTGTGTCACGACCCGACCTCGGGGCCCGTGTCGTGACTACCCCAAGCCCGCCTTCTATAGGCCAGGGGCTGGCGACTAGCACCAAGGCATAAATCCCGATAAACAGGGAAGGCATTGCCTTTGTAAAGAAAACAACCACCACAGAGTAAGCAAGCGGGAAGAGTAAACACTAAGTAAAAACTGTAACAAGCTGTGCTGAAAGTAAAAAGGGGCCGGAAATACAAGCCCAACTGTAAAGTACAACTGAAAGGGGAAAACAAAAACTGAAAAGAAAAGCCACAGCGTCGGGCCATCCTCTGGAAATTCCACCTGAAGGGTGGGTACAGATAGCTCCACTGCTCCTCGGGTCCCGCCGTCCGCTCCGAGTACGTCCCGCCCAGTGGTCCACCTCCAGGTACCGTCCTGCTCTGCATGCCTCAACCACGATCAACGCTGTCCGTCGTCTGCAACCAACACAACGTAGTGCGGGCATAGCCCGTGCAAGGGTGAGTATAAGCTACTCAGTAGGGACCCCGAGACCCCCGAAGGTCTCCCGAAATCCACAAAGGATAAACCACAACGAAAAGATACAATCACGAAGTAACAACCGACACTGCTTAGGTATATGCCCATACATATACCTAAGTCATCAATCCCTGTTCGGCTCCAACATCCGAGCCCAAGCACAAACCAGTCCACACAGGAAAGAAAACGTAAATCCACACAGGATAGCACAACACAATCCACATAGGAGAGAAAAACATAAATCCACACAGGATAGAATGACACAATCCACAAAGGAAAGAAAAACGGAATCCACACAGGATAGCACAACACACACCACAAAGGAGAGAAAACGTAAATCCACACAGGATAGCATGACACAATCCACAAAGGAAAGAAAAACGGAATCCACACAGGATAACACAACACAGTCCACAAAGGAGAGTAAACAGTAATTCACCTCACACAGCTATACATCGTCGAAAAGGTGAAAGGGATGATCAGATATAGATACTGAATCATCTAACCTGGGACCCACATAGGATACAAGACCAGCTGTCTTCACTGCTTCATTTATGCTAGGGCCCACATAGGATACAAGACCAGCACTGAATCATCAAAGCTGGGACCCACATAGGATACAAGACCAACACGGCTGGGACCCACATAGGATACAAGACCAACTTTCTTCATTGATTCATCTATACTGGGACCCACATAGGATACAAGACCAGTATTGAATCATCTAAGCTGGGACCCACATAGTAACAAGACCAGCACAGCTAGGACCCACATAGGATACAAGACCGGCTGTCTTCATTGATTTATCTATACTGGGACCCACATAGGATACAAGACCAGTACTGAATCATCTAAGCTTGGACCCACATAGGATACAAGACCAGCACAGATAGGACCCACATAGGATACAAGACTTGCATGGCTGGGACCCACATAGGATACAAGAACATCACTCTTCATCGTCGCAGTCCACTGAGGATCTCTGCACAGTCGTCGTCGTCGAAGTCGCAGCCAGCTCTAGGGTTCCCGCACACAGCAAGCTCGTTCGGGAGGGTCCGCTCCACGAGCCGAAAGGCTGATACATAAACTATCACATAGCCCGAAGTTGATGTATCCAAAAGTTCCGTGTCGTCAACAGGAAGTCAACGCAACAGACAGCGCGTCAATCGGACGCCCGGTCTGAGAGATATTGGCCTTTTCGTCCCTGGGGCCCGGTTGGTTTTTAAGGCAAAACCAACCCGACCGTACTCCACCTGCGTCCAAACCTCGGGCGGAGTGTGCCAAAAGATCCGTCTCAGAAAGAGGAATTCAACAAAGCTGACGACAGGTCAATCGGACGTCCGTAGCTCAATATATGAGCGTTTTCGCTCCAAAGGCCCCGTTGGTTTCGTGTACGAACCAACCCAGCCGAACTCAAAGTATTCTGAAACCTTGAGTGCAATATACCGAAACGACCGTCCCGATCCAAGGATCGCGTTTCCGCTGACGGCGAGTTGTTTGGAGGCCCATAGCTCATGTTATGGGCATTTGACCGAAAACGGTCCGAAGATGGGGGGTCTGGGTCTGGGGTGACCCGGCCCGACCCCCCCTGGGGTCGGCCGAACCGGGTCGACCCGACCCGGTCCGACCCAGTCGGACCGGCCTGGCTTGGCTCGGCCGAGCAGCTGGATGCCGCGGGGCGCCGCCCCTGTGGTTTGGGAGAAGCCGCGAACCTCGAAGGGGCCGCGCTGGACAAACGGATGCGGCATCAGTTGCGGTGGCCCTATCCGGAGGTGCGTCGGGGCGCCGCCGCCTCCGGCTGCCGGCGCCGCCGGCCGCTTCTGCGGGCCGCCGAAGTCGCTCCGGTGGTCCGTTTTCCTTCTCATCTACGCCGTTGTTCCTCCAGGGTTCCGTTCTTCACTGTGGGATCAACAAATTGCCCTTGCGCCACTTTTTGTCGTCGCCCGCCAAATCCGCACAACCCTGAAGAACATCGGAGGGTTGTCGGGCCGTGTTCGTTTGGCCCGCACCCTTCGCGTTAGATAAAAACAACGGGAGAATTAATTCAACACATAAAACAACAATTTTAATAAATTAAAATTGTTCATTTGAATCCGGTTCTTAAATTTTAAAGAAACGTTCACTGGAATAAGGGCATTTTCAAAATAAAATCCCTACCTCGCCAAGCCGAACGCGCGGGTTCTTCGCGGATTGATCGTCGCGGAAGGAGGGGATCATCGCGTCGTCACGGAAGGGTGTCGCGTCAACGAACTCCGAAGTTCAAGAACAAAAGATTTAATTAAAAATAATTAAATCCTTCTTGAGTTAAAAACCACAAAGGAAATTTAAAAAGAAAACCAGAACTCTCACCTCAACGGATGATCGAAGGTTTTTGTTGCGGATTAAAGAATGTCGCCGAAGAACGTCACGGGAGAGGAAACATCGGCGTCGCGGCACACAGCGTCACGTCGTCGATTTCCGTGGGTTCGGCGTTCTTCGTCGGAGGCCGGTGTTCTTCGCGTTCTTCGTGTTCTTCTCGAAGAAGGGTGAAGGGACAAGAACTTCTGTCAAAAACCTCTCAAGGTGAAATCCTCCAAATGTCATGTTGGTCTTATTTTATTATTACGCCAACAAACGAACAAGAGTTAAGTAATGACCCATTAAATCGTAGAATTAATTCAATGAAATAAACTGCCCATTTAATTCAACGAATAAAACCTCCCAATTAAATGGTGCGTTAAGAATTTATGAAAATGTGTTAGTTGACTTTCATAATGACGGGTTTTCGCGGGTGCGTTACTTAGCGGAAAAGAAACGACGATGCTCGTGCGGGTCCCACCTCACAAATACCCTACCAAGAGGGTAGGATATTTCTGGATAGCATATTATCCGAATCAACTCAGCTTAAGCCGCTTTTAAGTGACTTCAAGTGGCTTCCAAGTGGCTTAAGTGAAATAAAATAAAGTTTGTTGTACAATTATTTTATTTCTTAACTTTAATCCCGAAAATTAAAAAACCACACCTGAGCAAACGCAACTCCGGAAGAGGCGTTTCTAAGCAAGTATCGGTGCTGCGATTTCATCGGTGCCCTCAGAATTCGATTCCGGGCACCGGTTCAAAAGTTAGAAAAACCTGCTCGTCCGTTCACTGAACGTACCTGAGCCAAACGTCGGAAAATGATTCCTGGCACACCGGGTCTCAGAATCAGGTGCCGTCAGAAAATGCATTCTTATAAAATTCCAAAGAAAATCAAAAAAAAAATTTCCTTGAAATTTATGGGTCTTTACATTACTCCCACCATAGGGCTTTACATCCCCGTAAAGCATCACCACAAACTTAGGGATACAAAGGCGGTACTGAGCGTGCAACTAAGCCTCCCTTTCTAAAGTGCTCTCCTGGAGGTTCCCGTGCAGCTATCTGAAGCGCACTAGAGGAATTGATCATCCACATAGGACCCACTCCTGTTGATCCTTGATCTCCAGTGGGACCTCCGCAAAAGTCGTCCCTTCATCAAAGACCAGCTCTCCATGGTCAAAGATTTGCATCGGGTCGTGCACGTATCTCCTCAGCTGAGATACGTGGAAGACGTCATGCACCCGGTGCAACTGAGGTTGTAGAGCCAGGCAATAAGCCAGCTCTCCAATCCTACTGAGGACCAGGAAGGGTCTGATGAAGCGTGGAGACAACTTGCTACCTCGACCAAATCTCCGTAATCCACGTCGAGGTGAGACACCCAAGAAGACGTGGTCGCCATCCTCGAACTCTAGTGGCATCCGCCTCCTATCAGCATAAGACTTCTACTGGCTCTGAGCTGTCCTCATCCGCTCCTGGATGACCTGGACCTTCTCTGTCGTGGCCTGGACCATCCCCGGTCCCACAAGAGCTGCTAAGATTTCTTCTTTGCCGATAAGAGAAATCTTGTCTCATCCCCTGGATGAACCACTTTCTTTGCCTAATACAGTCAATCCCGAAATGGATGGTACTAATCCATACCAAGGATGACTTCGTAAGGCCTCGACGCTACAACCAAGAGATCCAACCGTTACTCTCACCTCCAAGGTTTGAGTCACACTGTCGGCTACAGTGTGTGGTAACTAGATCTCCTCCAGTAGATGTCTCACAAGTGAGGGTAAAGTCAACAGTCTAAACTGGAACCTCTTAGTAACAACACAAAAGAGGGCAGGAATGAAAACATCACAAAGGTATGCATCTTTAATTATTGCAGCTCATAATACAAAGACCCTACACAATAGCAACAAGGAACTAGAAGTGAAAAGGACGTATCCACTAGTTCCGCTCCTGTCCATCTGCTCCTAGAGCTCCACGATCGAAGGCCTCAGCAGCCTGAAGCTGAGCTCTCCCATGTCCACCAAATTCCCACGGTCGGGGCGGACCTCCTGGTGGTGGCGGTGGCAACACCTCGAAGTGTTGCCCACCATCTACTACTCAGCCAGCTCCTCTGCCTCACCTGCCTGCACCCTGCGGACCACCGTGGCCGAACCTCTGTCTGGGAGGTCCCTCTACCACCTGCTGCTCATCTGTAAGACGAGTCGGGTAGTCTCGAGCCATGTGACCTCGCCCGCTGCATGCATAGCAATGCTTTCCCCTCGTGTAGCTGGCACTCCTTCGAGTGCCCCGCACAACCGAATCTTCATCCTGAGACTGCCCATCTGATGGTCTGGCCTATTTGAACCTCTGCGTCACCTGTCTACTGCCAGCTACAGAAGACCCTGCTACCGGCCGTCCTGCGGAGGGCCCTGTCACTGGAGCCTGCTCGGCGAGAAAACTCTCCACTAGAAGGGCTCTCTCCAACACCTCTTCCTGAGTCGGAATGTCGAGGGAGATCATCGAAGCCCTGATCTCATGCCTCAGTCCCTGCTCAAAGGTCCGAGCCTGGAAGAATGGGTTCCGTACCATATCTGTGGAGTAGCGCGAGAGATCAGTAAATCTCGCCGAGTACTGGGCCACTGTCAAGCTGCCCTGCCGCAACTGAAGAAGCTCCTAAATGCGCACCGCACGGAGGGTGGCTGGGACGAACTCGAAGCGGATGATGCTCTCAAAGTCTTTCAGAGAAAATATGTCTCGTTGTGCACCTGGATCATCAAGCTCCACCATCGGCCCACTGCTGCGTGCAGTAGGCTCGCCGTGAGGATCACCATGAGGTCTGCTGGTGTCCTCACTAGCCTGAAAACTCGCACCACTAACTCCAGCCATTCCTCGGCTGCCTGAGGGTCTGTCTTCCCATGAAACCTGGGTTGGTCCCTGGTGCTTGAACTCATGCAGAGCTCCAAGGCGATGTGCATCGTCAGCGGTCGTGGCGGGAAGCATCGGTGGCTCGGCGGGTAAAGGTACCGCCGGTGCCTCTGGTGACAAGGAGCCCTACACTAAGGCCTCGTCACTCGGTGGGCAGTCATCACACTCCACTCTCGGAACCCTCGCTAGCTGCCGTCGTGGGGCCATCCTGAAATGAAACAGATGCGCCACGATCAGAAAAGTATACATGGTGAGGTGACACAAGTAATCACAAAGAAAACTTGAACACACATGCAATCAATGTTTTCGTGCATTAAGTCAGAAATCAGAAGTCAGGGTCCTGGTGTACGGATACATCAGCCTCCTCACCAACACTGGACTCCCTGGACTGATAACCACACCCAATACGCTAAACACTATTTCTTCACATAGAAGAAAGATCAGAGTCTACGGTAGAACCGAACTCCTCTGATACCAATTTGTCACGACCCGACCTCGGGGCCCTTGCCGTGACTACCACAAGCCCACCTTCCATAGGCCAGGGGCTGGAGACTAGAACCAAGGCGTAAATCCCGATAAACAGGGAAGACATTTCCTTTGCAAAGAAAACAACCACCACAGAGTAAGCAAGCGGGAAGAGTAAACACTAAATAAAAACTGTAACAAGTTGTGCTGAAAGTAAAAAGGGGCCAGAAATACAATCCCAACTGTAAAGTACAACTGAAAGGGGAAAACAAAAATTGAAAAGAAAAGCCGCAGGTCGGGCCATCCTCTTGAAATCCCACCTGAAGGGTGGGTACAGATAGCTCCACTGCTCCTCGGGTCCCGCCGTCCGCTCTGAGTACGTCCCACCCAGTGGTCCACCTCCAGGTACCGTCCTGCTCTGCAAGCCTCAACCACGATCAACGCTGTCCGTCGTCTGCAACCAACACAACGTAGTGTGGGCATAACCCGTGTAGGGGTGAGTATAAGATACTCAGTAGGGACTCCGAGACCCCCGAAGGTCTCCCAAAATCCACAAAGGATAAACCACAACAGAAAGATACAATCACGAAGTAACAACCGACACTTCTTAGGTATATGCCCATACATATCCATAAGTCATCAATCCCTATTCAGCTCCAACATCCGGGCCCAAGCACAACCCAGTCCACACAGGAAAGCAAATGTAAATCCACACAGGATAGCACAACACAATCCACAAAGGAGAGCAAAATGTAAATCCACATAGGATAGCATGACACAATCCACAAAGGAAATCAAAATGGAATCCACACAGGATAGCACAACACACTCCAAAAAACGAGAGAAAAACGTAAATCCACATAGGATAGCATGACACAATCCACAAAGGAAAGAAAAACGGAATCCACACAGGATAGCACACCACAATCTACAAAGGAGAGTAAACAGTAATTCAGCTCACACAGGTATACATCATAGATAAGGTGAAAGGGATGATCAGATATAGATACTTAATCATCTAAGCTGGGACCTACATAGGATAAAAGACCAGCTGTCTTCATTGATTCATTTATACTGGGACCCACATCAGATACAAGACCAGCACTGAATCATTAATGCTAGGACCCACATAGGATACAAGACCAGCACGACTGGGACCCACATAGGATACAAGACCAGCTTTCTTCATTGATTCATCTATACTGGGACCCACATAGGATACAAGACGAGTATTGAATCATCTAAGCTGGGACCCACATAGGATACAAGACCAGCACAGCTAGGACCCACATAGGATACAAGACCTGCTGCCTTCATTGATTTATCTATACTGGGACCCACATAGGATACAAGACCAGTACTGAATCATCAAAGCTAGGACCCACATAGGATACAAGACCAGCACAGCTAGGACCCACATAGGATACAAGACCAGCTTTCTTTATTGATTTATCTATATTGGGACCCACATAGGATAAAAGACCAGCAAGGCTGGGACCCACATAGGATAAAAGACCAGCACTCTTCATCGTCGCAGTCCACTGAGGATCTCTGCATAGTCATCGTCGTCGAAGTCACATCCAGCTCTAGGGTTCCCGCACACAGCAAGCTCGTTCGGGAGGGTCCGCTCCACGAGCTGAAAGGCTGATACATCAACTTTTACATAGCCCGAAGTTGATGTATCCAAAAGTTCCATGTCGTCAACAGGAACTCAACGCAACAGACGGCGCGTCAATCGGATGCCCGGTCTGAGAGATATTGGCTTTTTCGTCCCTGGGGCCCAGTTGGTTTTTAAGGAAAAACCAACCCGACCATACTCCACCTGTGTCCAAATCTCGGGCAGAGTATGCCAAAAGATCCTTCTCACAAAGAGGAATTCAACAAAGCTGACGGTACGTCAATCGGACGGCCGTAGCTCAAGATACGAGCGTTTTCGCTCCGAAGGCCCGGTTGGTTTTTTGTACAAACCAACCCGACTGAACTCAAAGTATTCTGAAACCTTGAGTGCGATATACCGAAACAACCGTCTCGATCCAAGGATCGTGTTACCGCTGACGGCGAGTCATTTGGAGGCGCGTAGCTCAAGTTACGGGCATTTGACCGAAAACGGTCCAAAGATGGGGGGTCTGGGCCTGGCCCGACCACCACCGGCCAGGGCGCTGCCCGGCCGGTCGGACCGGCTTGGCTCGGCTCCGCCGAGCGGCCGAGCAGCTGGACGCCGCGGGGCGCCGCCCCAGAGGTTTGGGAGAAGCAGCGGCCCTCGAGGGGGCCGCGCTGGACAAACGAACGTGGCTTCAGCCGCGTCCCGTGCGGTCGAGCTGGACCCGCGCGACCGCGAGTCTGTTGGCTGCCACTGGCCGCTTCCGCGGGCCATCGGAGTCGCTCCGGTGGTCCGGTTTCCTTCTCGTCTGCGCCGTTGTTCCTCCCGGGTTCCGTTCTTTACTGCGGGATCAACAAATTGCCCTTGCGCCCCGTTTTGTCGTCGCCCGCCAAATCCGCACAACCCCGAATAACGACGGAGGGTTGTCGGGCCGTGTTCGTTTGGCCCGCACCCTCCGCGTTAGATAAAAACCACAGGAGAATTAATTCAACACATGAAACAACAATTTTAATAAATTAAAATTTTTCATTTGAATCTGGTTCTTAAATTTTAAAGAAACGTTCACGGGAATAAGGGCATTTCCAAAATAAAATCCCTACCTCGCCAGGCCGCATGAGCGGGTTCTTCGTGGATTGATCGTCGCAAAAGGAGGGGATCGTCGCGTCATCGCGGAAGGGTGTCGCGTCGACGAACTCCGAGGTTCAAGAACAAAATATTTAATTAAAAATAATTAAATCCTTCTTGAGTTAAAAACCACAATGGAAATTTAAAAAGAAAACCGGAACTCTCACCTCAACGGATGATCGAAGGTTTTTGTTGCAGATTAAAGAACGCCGCCGAAGAACGTCGTGGGAGAGGAAACGTCGGCGTCGCGGCACACGACGTCGCGTCGTCGATTTCCGCGGGTTCGACGTTCTTCGTCGGAGGCCGGTGTACTTCACGTTCTTCGCGTTCTTCGCGTTCTTCGCGAAGAAGGGTGTAGGCACAAGAACATCTGTCAAAAACCTCTCAAGGTGCAATCCTCTAAATGTCGTGTTGGTCTTATTTTATTATTACGCCAACAAACGAACAAGAGGTAAGTAACGACCCATTAATTCATAGAATTAATTCAACAAAAGAAACTACCCATTTAATTCAATGAATAAAACCGCCCAATTAAATGGTGCGTTAAGAATTTAAGAAAACACGTCAGTTGACTTTCATAATGACGGGTTTTCGCGGGTGCGTTACTTAGCGGAAAAGAAACGGCGGGGCTCGTGCGGGTCCCACCTCACAAATATCCTACCAAGAGGGTAGGATATTTTTGGATAGCATCCTATCCGGATCAACTCAGCTGAATCCTCTTTTAAGTGACTTCAAGTGGCTTCCAAGTGGCTTAAGTGAAATAAAATAACGTTTGTTGTACAATTATTTTATTTCTTAACTTTAAGCCCAAAAATTTAAAAACCACACCGGAGCAAACGCAACTCCGGAAGAGGCGTTTCTAAGCAAGTACCAACACTGCGATTTCATCGGTGCCCTCAGAATTCGATTCCGGGCACCGGTTCAAAAGTTAGAAAAACCCGCTCATCCGTTCACTGAACGTACCCGAGCCAAACTTCGGAAAATGATTCCGGGCACACTGGGTCTCGGAATCAGGTGCGGTCAGAAACTGCGTTCTTGTAAAATTCCAAATAAAATTAAGAAAAAAAATTTCCTTGAAATTTACGGGTCTTTACACATTGATTCCTTGTTATGTCACCACAACATTGATATCAAAACAACACTGTATATGTCTCAATGATTAATTGTGTGAATTACCGTTTTCCATCCAATCACCTCTTTCATATACACAAAAAATGATCAATAGTTAAAACAATAACTAGTAATCCATAACATAAGAATTCTATATCAAGAAATCATCTAATGTCTCAATTAAGGATAATTAAACTTCAATACATTATCCATACCAAGTTTATTCAATGTTCACTCAACCAAACAATGTCTATAAACTAGGTCAATAAACTGTTAAAGGAAACATACTCAAATAAATAATCCCATTAAATATTTCGTTAATATAGACACACATTATATTTGTGTAATTATAATATTACCTTTACATGTAAATTATCAAACCATAGTGTTAACATTAATACCCCATACCCTTATCCAAAGAAGAACACAAGTATTCCAATTGTAAAATCCCATGATAAAGAAGGAGATGGTGAGTGACAGAAAGATCCTAGATCAAAATTGATCAATATTAAAACCAACAATGCACAAGGGAAAGAGGCTACACCGTAACATTTGGGGAAACAAATGAGATAATGAAAAATCATAACAAAAAATACATACCTTGGATTTGTCACACAAAAAGGACATCAGAGGGTATGTTAGAACTCCAAGATAACGTTGAAAATTCTCTAGGGTCAAGAGGATAACACTACAGTTATATGAATGTAAAAATAAGCTACATATAATAATTCAAAATATCATGTCAGTGAATTATATTGTGTGTAATGAAGTTACAGGTCATGTAATTATTTTTAGTGGGATACAACAAAAAAATCATCACATCCGATTATTTTATTAAAAAATAGAACAATTACATGACATGTAGTACATTTATACGTTGTGTAAATGTTCCACAGAAGGGTTTCCATCCCACATTCATTATAAAAATCCTGAACCCCCTTTAAAGCATCTCAACATACCGTGATAACAAGATAAAACATAACCCATATATACATGGAATCCATTAATTCAAGAAAACATACATCCTTAAACAATAATTTTTTTTGCAATCTAAGGCTCTACATGTCGATTCTCACCAAATTTTTCTAGTATCCTCACATCCAAAGATACTATTTATTCCAAAATAGACATTCACAATTGGGAAGAAACCCACAAGGATTAAATTTATTGACAAATAAAACAAAATTTCATTAAAAGAAATTTAGAGAGAGGCGAACCTATAAAAGGATGGTATCTTATATCCTCTCCACTATATATGATCTCATCATCAAGATGCTCCAAGAATAACTGTGAGGCCTCAATGAACATTTCATTCCATTGTTTCTAAATATCAGAAACCCTTTCCCAGATATCCTCTTGAAATCTCCGATTTTTCCATTTCACACGAACCAAAGGTATAATCCTACCATGAAGATAGTTCTCCCTATGATCCACATCCTATATCAGATGCTCCAAAAAGGAAGAATCAACACAAATCTTGAGATCTTCTAAATCTATAACATATTACGGGTCTTGATGGTATCTTCAATGTTGAGACACATGGAAAATCTCATGCATGAAAATATACTACTGTGGAAGGGAAGAATGGTACACCATTGAACTAACCCATGCAACAATCTCAAATGTACCAAAAATCAGGGTGCTAGCTTTCACAGTGTCATGATTAGGGGTTTCCCTAATATTTAATACACTTGATGGAATGAATAATTACCAACCATTAATTCCAAAGGTCATATATGATGGAAAACATAGAATTTATGTCTACTATGTGTGGTCATAAACACTTTTATAATCCCCTCAACTTGTATAGTCGTTTCCTCCACAATACTAGGACCAACAAATGCATACTCCCAATCTTCAATAAAAAAATAGGATAACAACAAAACCTTCCGTATAAGTACTTTAAGGGATATATTTGATTGTTTATTGTAAGATATTATTATATAGAAACTACACAAGTTCCATATGATTCTCCCATAAACCAAAAATATCCGAAAACAAAGGCTCAAAACAAAGTCTCTAGAACCAGAATAGTCCATTCAGATTGACTAATAGTCTAAGAATTGTATTAGATGCACATAAGAAATTAATAAACCAAATCTTTCTAAAGATCCTCCCAGAAATGTGATGTGAAATGAGGATCTCTATCAAAAATGATACTCCTTAGAACAACATTAAAATGAACAACCTCACACACATAAAGTATCACCAAATCATGAATTGTAAATATCTCCATGTTATTTAACAAGTGAGATATGTTTGTCAGTCAATACATAATCATCAATACAACCCAATTCCCATGGTATTTCCTGGTGAATTCTGTCACAATATCTATTGTGACAACATCCTTTTTACACTCATAAATTGGAAAATGTTGAAAATATTAGTTGTCCTCTAATGGTTGACTTTCGCCTTTTGTAAAGTGAAGCATACAGTCATGAATCCTACTACGTACTACATCATTTCTAACAAACATTACTGTCTATGGAGATAAAAATATATATTTTTTCAAACCAGGATTCATCGTCCATCTTGAAGAATTAAAATCTTACATTAGATCCACATAGAAGCCTATAGGAACCCATACTCAGCAACATATATTTTTTGAATTTACACTAACAATAGACCATCATAATTGTGTCTCTAAACCAAATAATATTTCTCTAAGAACTAATCCCTCTAGATCAAAAATGTGCTCAGTCAAAATCGGGTCAAAAAAATGGAATAACAGATAATGAATGTTGAGATACTCTTCCTTGCCAGTCATAATTATCTAGATGAAAATCATTAAATAGTTCTATTATCCTCCACTCACTATGAGACGCATACACTTCCTCTGTTTACATTTTTGGCACAAATAATCAATAATGACATTTCTAATTCCCTTTGTATAATCCGTCTTAGTGTCCTAAAACTGTAGATACTTGACCCACAACCCCTACTGAAGGTAAATGTCTCGCTGAGAAATATTGTACCTGAGGCTCTTATGGCCCAGGTATAACAAAAACCTCACATCATGAGATAGGGTTTATAATATCTCAGTAAAAATACCACTTTTTTAACTCTAGATCTTGAATGTGCTAGTTCCTCTCATGTAGTCTATTATTCCACGATCCATAAAAAACAATCGATCCACCTAAATTACAACTACTCGAATTATAACTCAATATGTGTCAAAGTTCCTAGTATATGATTTTCCAAGAACAATTATAGTGAAGAGAAGTGATGAGTTCAACCTAACATTCATCTCTTGAAAATATCTTTTGAAAGAATCAAACCAAACAAAATTCACCCCATTCATGGTCTTACAAGATATCTGTTATACCAAATGAGAAAAATCATGGATAAAGTTATAATAATAACATGATAAACCCAAAATCATCTCATTCTCAAAACATTTCTTAGGTTTCTCCCAATATACCACACCTGCAACTTCCACATGGTCCATGAACACTCCTACCTTTGAGATAACATGTCCTAATAAATTTACATAATTAATCTATAAAATTCATTTTAGTATCATTGAATAAAGAATATTATATCTCATTGTTTTCAAGATGATGTCCCGATGTGGGAATGATCCTCATATTATTAGGAGTATACTAAGATATAAATGAAAAAACTACCACAAAAAGATCTAGAAAAAATTGGATGATCCTTTTTTTATGAATATAAGTAGAGCATTAGTCAAACAATAACTCGTCAATAGAAACTCATAAAATCTATACCTACCCCAAAATGTAGTCTGAGGTATGTCTATTATTCACACCCTTAACTGGTGGTACACTAATCTCAAATCAATCTTGGAGAAGATCTTACCACATATCAAATGATCTATGATATCATGAATGTAACACCCCAACCATCCATGGTACACTTCTCTTTGAATAATACTGCAGTGTGTGTTGTACGCAACATCGAGTTATAACACACCACAACCAATCAAACTTTCCCTTATGAAAATTAATACCCACCTTTTTAAATTTAATAAATTTTATCTATCAAAATTGACCTCATTTTTGGATTTGGAGTAACAAAATTATCTTAGGGTTAATTTTTTGTATTTTTCAGAAAACATTCATTTTTTGATGAATAGTGAAAACACTGATTTATAGTTTTAAACCAAATTTTTATTCAAAAATTTTTTTATTTGAATTAAAAAGTTTTAGGTCAATAAAGATACATAATACCTATATATGTTCAATTCAATTAATTGAAGTCAGTTTATAATAATTTTAGATATATAAAAATTCTATTGAACTTTTTACCGTCTTTTACCCACCTCCTAGGAGCATTTGAAAATTTAAATAAAACATAATTTTACCGCTTCTGGGAGTTGAATTTAAAAAATTAGAGAGACAAGGTTGATATGAGTAAGTAAAATTGGGTTTAATAAGATGAAAATAATTTTTGGGGAATAGTTACTTTTTACTTTTATTTACCACGGTTAAAAGTAAATAGGGAAATTACGGGTAAAAATGATATCATTATTAACCAAAAAAATGTCCTAATTATATAGGATAAATTTAATTCTACCAAAAAAACCTTAGGAATAAAATATGACCATTTATGTCCACTTGGATTAGATTAGGACATTTATTATTTTTTAATTCAAAGAAGTGTTAAAAAAGTTAAAATCAAAGATTGATAACTAAAATTTTGTTAATATAGGATTACACATAAGCTAAATTATATTATAAGTATTCATTAGAGATATGAATATATTTAATACATAATTTTATTTTATTCATAATTTTTAGACGTTAAATAAATAAATTTATTTATGACACAAGGATGATTCAGTAATTACTGTATTAATGAAAGTTTAAAATAATTGATATTATAAATATCCAAACAAATTTAATTTGAGACTTTTTATGAATTAAACTAATTCTATAGGTGAATATGACATATTAGGGTTGGTTATATGAATTTTCTTCTATGTAATAATGTTTTTATGAAAATATAAAAAATTACCAAATAGTGTCAAAATTGACATAAAAGAGTTTTTAAAACAAATATTATATTATTAATTGATATTATATTCTAAAAAATATAAGGTTTGGCCAAAAGGCTTATATAATGATAGGTGTATAATTATTGAACCACATTGTGTTCTCTTGAAAGTATATAGTACGTTTATTAACCATATAATATAAAAATACAATGAGACATGGTAAATGTCAAACTATTTAACTAAGAGTTAAATCTAAAACATAAAGTTATTATAGTTACCCAAACGTGTCTAGAACCTATTGGTTGAGTGGTTTTGATCCCATATCTACCTTATGATTTAAATAATTCACTTTTGAGCCATTATAAATAGAAAAATATTTTATTATAAAATAATATTTCTAGATTTTCGTAAGGTGCCCCTCACCCCTCTTATAAAAAGGGCACTTCCCCTTCTCTCAAATTAACACCTTCAAATCCCTTTGGCTCAAAAAAACCCTGCCCCAATACCTTATCAAATATCTTCCCTTCATTTTATTGGCCTTATTTTAGTTAGAGAGCTATCCAAAAGAGCCCCATTGATTAAATCAAAAGGAAGAACCCAAAGAAGAGGTAAATATCTCACCACCTCTTTCAAGTTCATTTCTTCTTCCACTTCCTCTTTCATTGTTGTTTCAATTATAAAATATTAACTCCAATATCTTCTATATAATGTGATGTTATTATAAATATGGTACAACCATATTCATTATTCTATACATCTTTTGAATGACATGTCACCATACGTGCGTACATACGGCTTACTATCTCCATGTCGTGGTGTAATTGTTATTCAATACATTATTATTTGGATTGGTATAATAATGATGCATAATTGATGTAAATAATAAACATAACATGAAAATTATTCTGTATATATGATATACCATCCAATTATATATTATTTTAATATCAAAAGAATGATATTGTCGCTCATGCGTATGTACGGATTACCGTCTCCTCTAATGTGATGAAACTTATTCCCCATCATATCCATTAAAGACTAATTTTCATTTGATGATTAAAAATAATTTTTAAAGACTTGATATAATTCTATATATGTATAAGATACATCCCATCCATAACAAATATGACTCAAAAAACAAATAATATAAAGTAAAATGAATTCGTTAACACCGGAAACGACAATAATACTAATGTATTATTAATAGAGCAATGTTAAAAGATCATATATGATATCATATTAATTTATATGATTATTGTATAATTTAATAAAAATTATTTCACCATTATACAGGAGGTTAACCTGCCCTCGACCTAGGAAAAGTAAAAGGTAAGGATTAATTCTACAATCTCGTCATTATCCGAGGTTATTTATACGTAATTATCTACTAGGACCTCTTTATCATCCACATCCATGTTTCTTAAAAATGTATATCAAAAAGTTATTACTATTTCATAGACTATGGGTTAAAGTCATTTATACCCTTGTTTGACTTTTATAAGATTTTTACAAAGGAATATTTCCACCATTTTCCAAACTAGGTACTTTTTGACCTTTTCAATAAATTTAAGGTAAGAATGTTTTTTAACTTATACGGCGAGTGTAGCTATTTTCTGCCATTATAATATCGTCGAAGCTTCCATTACAAGATTATAAAAATATTTTCAAAATAAATATTTTCTTAAATGATTTTAAAATTGAAATATATATTTCTCTAAAAAATGGTTTTGATATCATCTATGTCAATATCCTTTGAAATATTTTAAGCTTATTTGAAGTTGGTTTATTATGATACAAAAAATTCATATTATATTGAAGGTTTTGTGATATGTTTGAATGTGTATGTGTTATTTTTACACCATTCGTGGTTTATGGATAAAGTATTGAAATTTCATATGCTAGTTTTAATTGGAATGTTTATGTTATGTTTAAAAATTTTCATATAAGGAATGAATTAGACTTAGTAAGTGACGGGTGGAGCCCACTATAGCTCCTCTATACATCAGTAGGTCTCAGGAGAAAAAATAGTGTCTTGGCATGAGGCCATGACAAAATCTTATTTGTAGTCTTGGCACAAGGCCTTGACTATGTGGTTATGAATGTATGGCATTATGCATTCCATCATTATGAATGTGGCTATTGATATTGCACGTGATTAATCGACTAGTATAATATCCATGTGAGTAAGTAAATGGAATTATTTTGATTTATATTTTCCATATTATGATGATTTTTATGTTGAAAAGGATTTTTTTAGTTTTATACATTCCCTTTAATTTTTATGCTTAATTATGAATGCTTCCGCTATATTGTTATCCTTACTAAGCATCTGAGATCACCCATTTCTATGTTTTATTTTTCCCAGGATGCGAAGAAGTATATTATGAATGAACTATAGGGGCAGTCTATGGGATCTCAGTGTTGTCTATGGAAACAATTTTATCATAGTTTTCTATTTTTTGATGTAATGAAAACCTTATGAATGTATCTAGTACTTCCAAGGCTACTAAACTAATCGGTCTTTTGAGACATGATATTTTTTGGTCATGCCAATGTTATGTAATAATGCACTGACTATGGGTAACTGGGGTTAGGGTGTTACAGTTGTTATTAACGGAATTTTAGTACAAACTCTGGGAAACATATTTAGATAAACTCTGACTAGAGCACATATCTCTAAGATAGACATTGAGGATTAATAGGGAAAAACTTACTAGAATTTTGGTATTGTAGAGATTTTGTGAGTTTTCCAAGAAATGCAACCTTATATGGATAAAATAAGGTTGAGGTGGCTCTGTAACAGAAGTACCTAGGGGTAAAACCTGAAAACACCGCTTTGAGCTAGACTTTAATGGGAACTGGTACACGGTAACAGGCATTGCTGCACTTTTGGTTACGGAACTCCTGGGGGATATGCTTAGGATAATTATCATTTTCTTTACAAACCATTATGAAGGGTTTATGAGTATATACTTTCTTAAAGATTTTTTTAATTATTATGGATTATATCCATAAACTGTTAAATTTAGGTTAAGTGTTTTACAAGTTTGGAATTATGTATTTCGATTCATAAACTAATCTAGTTTATGCCATTGTTTGGAAATGGTGCCTAGTGGAAGGAATGGAAACCATATCAATGCATACACTCCATGTTGGGATTTACCTCCTACTACAAATAATTATATTGGATCTGGTGATACAACTGATATGGATCAGCTTATCTGCATACTAGGACAACTCACTCAGGTTATGAATAATAACCTTACCCGTATGATGAACCCTGATCCACAACGTGGAGGATCAATGTTAGATCACATCATGAGGAAAAAACTACAATCATTCAATGGGAGTAAAAATCCACTAGTAGCTGAGCAGTGGATAAATTCCTTAGAGAAAGAATTCCACACCTTGGGGAGTAGTGAAAGGGAAAACGTTATCATGGCAGTTTACCACCTCACTGGAGATGCTGATCAATGGTGGTCATTGATTCAAAGTACAACAGAAGATGATGAAGTATCAGATATGGAATGGTGGGAGTTTAATGACATTTTCTTAGAAAAATACTTTCCTCATGACCATCGAGTGGATATGGAAAGGCAATATCTGAGTCTGAGGCAAAAGGAGGATGAAAATGTTGCATAGAATGACGCTAACTTTACAAGGGTAGCGAAGCATACTTCAAATTATATATGTAACCCAATAAGTAATATTGATCATTTATTTTATGGGTTTCTTATTTATAGTGATGCATCGAAGAAATTACTTGGTTGTGTCCTTATGCATAATGATTGAGTTATTTCATATGCATCACGACAATAGAAAATTCATGGGAAAAACTATCCTACTCATGATCTTGAGTTATTAGTTGTAATCATTGCTTTGACGATTTGGAGACACTATCTCTATGGTGAAATATGTGAGATTTATACTGATCACAAGAGTTTGAAGTATATTTTCTCACAGAAAGAACTCAACATGAGCTAAAGGAGATTACTTGAACTACTCAAAGATTATGATTGCATGATATACTACTACCCGGGGAAAGCAGATATGTTAGCAAATGATTTAAGAATAAAATACCATGGAGTTTTGAATAAGATTAGATTTTAAATGCATCCTATATATATGGATCTAGTAAATATGGATATGGGAATAACCATGGATTGTGAAACATCAATGCTTTTTCAAATGGATTCCAAACCTTCTTTACTATAAAGGATAAAAAGTTCTCTGGCTAATGATGAGGAGTTTCAAAAAGAAATTAAAGCTATGAATAATGGGAGATTGAGTGACTACATATATGAAGATGGAATTTTGAAATTTGGAAGGGACTTTATGTTCCCGATAAACCTAATAAAAAAAGGGAATTGTTGGATGATGCTCATAGTTCCAATTTCTCTATACACTCATGGTAGCACTAAGATGTATAGAGATATGAATGAACATTTTTGGTGGGACAACATGAAGTGGGAGATTTTTGATTTTGTGCCAAGATGTATGGTTTGTCAACTAGTGAAAGCTGGAAGGCAACATCCGAGAGGAGCCATGCAACCTCCTCCCATACCTGAGTGGAAATGGAATGGTATAACGATGGACTTTTTCATGGGGATACCAAAGACTCCAAGAAAGAACGACGCAATATGGGTCATTATTGATCGTCTCATTAAGTCACCACATTATCTTACTGTAAGAAAAGATTTACCATTTTAACGGTTAGCAAGACTATATATTAATGAAGTTGTAAGACTTCATGGAGAACTAATATCGATTGTTTCTGATAGTGATCCTCATTTTACATCAAGATTCTGGAAAAGTATTTAGAAGGCCCAGAATACTGAACTTCGTTTGAGCACTGCCTGCCACCCCCAAACTGACTGAAAATCAGAATGGACTATTTAAACCTTATAAAACACGTTGATATCATCATCACATGACTTTCAAGGTATGTGGGATCAATATTTAACTTAGGTAGAATTTTACTATAACAATAGCTTCCATTATTTTATTTAGATGGAACCATATGAAGCGTTATACAGAATGAGATGTCACACACCAACCTGTTGGGATGATGTTGGTGAAAGAAAACTCGTAGGCCCAGAACATATGAAGGAAACGATGGAAAAGGTGTAGGTAATCCAAAACAACATCAAGGTAGTTCAAAGTAGACAGAAGAGCTATGCTGTAACACCCGAGACTTTTATGTTATATAAATCATCAAAGGAATCTTTTTCTACACAACACTTGCTTGGCTTGCTTTACACGCAATCGCGACCTTCCTCGATAGCTTGCGTCGTACGCAATACCGAGTTTCACTAAACAACAATATGCTATTAAAACTAGCCGTTATGAATAGTAATAACCACTTTTTGAAATTTTATAAATTTTATTTTTCAAAATGGACTTCATTTTTGGACTCAGAATATCGAAATTAGCCTAGGGTGAAATTTTGGTATTTTTCTGAAAACTTTCAATTTTTGATGAATAGTGAAACCACTAAGTGGTAGGTTAAAAACTGAATTTTGCATAAAACTTAATTTTACCGCTTCTGTGAATGGAATTTCGAAAATCCGAGAGACACGGTTAATATCAAGGACTAAAATGTGGTTCAATGAGATGAAAATAATTTTTTGGTGAATAGTAACTTTTTACTATTTTTACCGCGGTTAATAGTAAATAGGGTAACTAAGGGTAAATATGATATTAATATTACCCTAACACATGTACTAATTCTATTGGACAAGTGTAATTCGACCAAAAACAAACTTAGGAATAAAATATGACCATTTAGGCCCACTTGGATTAGATTAGGACATTTATTATTAATTTATTTAAAGAAGGGTTAAAATAGTTAAAAATCAAAGTTTAATAAGTAAATCATTTTTAATATAGGGTTATACATAAGATAAATTCGATTGTAAATATTCATTAGAAAGCTAAAAAGATTTCCTACATGATGGTATTTTATTTGTAATTTTTAGACATCAAATAATTTAATTTATTTATGACACAAAGATGATGCAGTAATTATCTTATTAATGAAATATTGACAAAATTGATAATATAAATACCAAAATAAATGTAATTTGAGACTTTTTATGAATTCCACTAATTCTCTAGGTTACTATGATATATTAGTATTGATTTAATCAACTTGGTTCGAACATATAATTCTGTTATGACTTTGACAAAAATCATATATCAAATAGTGTCAAAATTGACACAAAATAGTTTTTAAATCAAATATTATATTATTAATTGTTATTTTATTCCTAAAAATCTAAGGTTCGGCCAAATGAATTAGATAAGGATATATATATTAATAATAAACAATTTGGGGTTCGTTTGGCATGTTATAGTAAGTGTATTAACCATATAGTGAAAGAAAACAAAAAGACACGGTAAAAGTTAAATTAATTAACTTAGAGTTAAATCTAATTGATAAGGTTAAAATAATACCCTAAACTTGTCTAAATCCTATTGGTTGATAGGATTTCGACCCATCCCCACTTTAGCTTCGAAATAAGACCCTTTGGAACCATTATAAACCGATTTTGACTTTAATATAAAATAATATTTTGAGATATTCCTAAGGTGCCCCTCTCCTCCCTTATAAAAGGGCACCTCCTCCCCCTCCTCCTCACACCAATTTGAGCACTCAAGCTCGGCCAACCCCTGCCATTTTCCCTTCTCCACTTCCCTAGAATAATCCTAGAGGTCCTGGTCTTCTCCAAAGACCAATCTTAGTTCCTTAAGTGGAGGATTCAAAAAGGCGTTCCAAAGAAGAGGTAATATCCATTACCGATCTTTTCAATTTCTTTCTTCTTCAACTTCTTCTTCTTTAGTTGTTTCATGATAAAGTAATAACATCAGTATTACTTACATACTGATATGTTATTATAAATATGAAACAACCCTAATTCACCTTCTATCCATCCTACGGAAAAATGAAATCACCGCGCGTGCGTACGTACGGAATACCGTCTCCACGCCGTGGTGTAATCTATTTTCCACCATCACCTTACAAGGATGGGTATAATGGTGTAATCAGTAACTATATATGATTATTATTAAGTAATATTGATACTGAAATAATATATATATATACTCCAATACAATTCCACGATCATAGGAACGATATCATCACTCGTGCGTACGTACGGAATACCGTCTCCACGATGTGATGCGACTCGTTCTACATGATCTTCATTTCATAATGATTATATAAATGAATTGAATGAATGAATATGGTATATACTACACTAATACCATTCTGTAAATGAATTATATATAACATAAAGATAAGAATAAGAATTTATTCGACAAAACACGCATAAGAACAAAAAGTTATAAAGGCCCGAGTAACAAGTAACAATGAAATATTACTGTCAAGAAGCTAATAATATGACCATATATGATCTCATATCAATATGTATGATTCTGTAATAAGTCAATAACATTATTTAAACCATTATACAGGAGCTTCGGACACGAACAAAGCAAATTGGACCTAAGGTAAGGGAAATATCACAATCTCATTTTTATCCGAGATTGTTTATTCGTAAGTATTTACTGGGGTGTATTTTATCATCCACATCCATGTTCCCTCAATATGTAATATTGTTTCCATCCACTTGAAATAGTTTAAATCCAATTTTACCCTTAGGTGAGTTTTTAGTAAAGAATATGAAAGGAATCTTTTGTCGTTTTTCCGTACGAGGTACTTTTTGACTTTTCCGACAAAAGTACGAAGAATGTTTTTTTTAACTTATACGGCATGAATGGATTTTTAAAACATTACTTCAAAGAAGCTTCCTTTACAAGTTTTCAAGTTTATTTTTAATCAACTTCTTTTATTTTAAAGTTGTATGACATGTTATGAAAGGAAAAATGTTTTTGAAGAAGAAAGGATATTTTCCTCAAGAATTCAATTCAAGTGTTTCATCAAAATTATTTTCCATCTAAGATAATAAAGGGTTCTGTTTCTATCCATATTTTTACATTGGTTTGACTATGTTGTGATGGAATTATGTTTATGAATTCCTTTATCATATATGAATTGATTTATGATGTCATGATGTTTCAAGAATCCCATTTTTGTTATATGTGTTATGCGATGATGTATGTTTTATGATTATGTGGCACACATAAGAAAGGATTCATTATAAGATGGGTGGGACCTATATCTCCCTCCAATGCATTGGGTAATGATTTTATATCTCATGAGATTGACATGGCTGGAACGGAAGGTTATTTCGGTTCAGTGATACAGGACTGAAAAGAGGAGTGAACTCGGTTCAGAAAGGGACTTTGTCCACTAAGATAGTCTTGGCAATGAGTCATGACTAACAAGAAATGATTTTCCATGATTATGTGTGCATGCCACAAAGATTCAAGTTTTATGTTATGATTATGGGGATCTCATTTTCACTTCTATGATTTATTCCATGTTAAGATATTATGATCTCTTTTGCAGGTTTTAATTTTCAAAAAGATATGATATGATTTTTATTTCCTTTATTTTCCCTTGCTGAGCATTTGAGCTCACCCTTTTATGTTTTCTTTTCCCCAGGCCAGGAAGATGGATATTAAGTAGAATATGCTAAAAGGGACCCTAGATATGATGAAATAAATGGGAGACACTGTAGAAGATTTATGAACCAGTTGTTTATGTTTCCCAGTTTCTAAAGACACTATACCTTTACGGTCCTTTGTGGTTTTATCATATGTTGTAATAAGTGTGCTTCAATTTTGAAGTATTAACAATGTATGTAAAGTATGGGTCGTTATAGTTGGTATCAGAGGAAAGGTATAGTCAACCTTTGGAAAATAGGATGTGAAAGCCTTAGTAAGAACCCTAAGGATAAGTCTAAGCATAGAACACAATCTTAGTGTTTTAGAAATGGCCTTGAATAACCTAGGATAAGACCTTAAGCATGAAAATTTTATTCTTGAATTATGTGGTTTCCTATTATAATTAGTGTTGCTCACACTATTCTTCTTGGTTTTAGTCAATGGCTGGAACCCGAAGGAACCGTGTTAATGCGGAATGCGATGGGCAATGCAATGATTGTCCCCCTGAGCAACCAAACGATATGGGAGCTGGAATGAAAAATCTTGTAGCCATGCTCACACAACTTTCTCAAGCTATGAATCATGCAGGATTTCCAAACGAACAAATGAGGGAGAAACATTCTGTTGAATCCTTCATGAGGCAGCGTCCACCATCTTTCAGCGGGTCTACTGATCCATTAGTTGCTGAACAATGGATTAGTACTACTGAAAAGATATTTTCAGTTCTTCAATGTTCTGAGCATGATAAAGTCATCCTAGCAGTGTATCGTTTGGAAGGAGATGCTGATCAATGGTGGAATCTTGTTAAGAATACAAGGCAAAGGGATGAAATTGAGTCTATGGAATGGGACGAGTTCAAGAACTTATTTTTCAATAAGTACTTCCCTCGTATTCTCCGAACAAAGATGGAGAAAGAGTTCCTTGAACTGAAGCAAAGGGATGATGAATCTGTTGGTACCTATGAAGCAAATTTTACCAGACTTGCAAGGTACGCTTCTGGTATTATTATCCAACCTGAGAGTAAGATCGATCGATTCTTTAGTGGCTTAAAACCAAGTCTTCGAAGGGCGTTAGCCATAAGGGACTTCAATAGCTACGAGGAAATCGTTCGATGTGCTCTCAATGTCGAGATAGAGATTGGAGTAACCCATCAGTCACATGGGTTTGATAAGAAGAGGAAGATGGAATTCAAAGAAAAATCTAAAGAGCACACGAAAAAGAAGATGAACTTTCCCTTATGCTCAAAGTGTGGAAAGAAACATGGAGGGAGTTGTCTTAAAGGGACAAGTAAATGTTTTAAATGTGGAAAGGAAGGTCATCGGGCATTTGAATGCCGTGATAATGGGAAGAAGATGTCTAATGATGCAAACAAAGGAAGGGATACACAGAATGAACCTGCTACACTTCAATGTTTCAAGTGCAAGGAGATGGGGCATTATGCCAATCAATGCCCAAATCCAAGGGTTGATGATGATGGTCGACGTCAACAAACTCTTAAGGCTAAAGAAAAAGGAAAGTCACATGCAATTTCTATCAGCGATGTGGAGTACGATAACGATGTGGTGAAAGGTACACTTACCATCCACTCTAAAGTAGCAAATGTTTTATTTGATTCTGGATCCACCCACTCTTTTATTTCTGAAAAATTTTCTAAGGGTATCACCGTATTACCTCAACAATTAGATGTTGAGTTAGCTGTGACAACACCTAATGGCACATCAATCGCATCAGAAGTTTATAATTCTTCTCCGATCGAAGTTTGTGGGAAAGTGCTTCCTGCAAATCTTGTGATCCTTCCATTAGTGGAATTTGATGTGATTCTTGGCATGGATTGGCTTTCTCTACATGGAGCTCATATCAATTTCCAAAGAAGGGAAGTCACATTTCATATTCCAGATCAACCTATGATCTTCTATCAATGCAAGGATGAACATAACCTTCCAGTGGAAATTTCTTCCATCTTATGGGTATTGATTCCACTAAATGAAGGTTATTTATCTCAGATAGTTGGTGAGAAACTCACGATTAAGAATATGCCCATTGTACGGGAGTTTGATGATGTCTTTCCGGAGGAATTACCGGGTCTTCCACCAAATCGTGAAGTTGAGTTTTCAATAGAACTCGTACCGGGTGCTTTGCCTATTTCAAAGACACCTTATAGAATGGCCCCAATTGAGTTGCAGGAATTGAAGAAGCAACTCCAAGAGAATCTTGATAAGGGATTCATACGCCCTAGTGCGTCACCTTGGGGAGCACCTGTTCTATTTGTTAAGAAGAAAGATGGATCAATGAGACTCTGCATTGATTATCGAGAACTTAACAAGATCACTATCAAGAAAAAATATCCTCTCCCACGCATTGATGACTTATTTGACCAACTACGCGGAGCTCAATACTTTTCCAAGATTGATCTTCGTTCAGGGTATCATCAATTAAGGGTCAAAAGGGAGGATATACCAAAGACGGCTTTCCGTACAAGGTATGGACTCTATGAATTTATAGTGATGCCATTTGGTCTTACTAATGCCCCTGCTATCTTCATGGATCTAATGAATAGAGTCTTTAGAGACTATCTTGATCAATTTGTGGTAGTCTTTATAGACGATATTCTTGTCTATTCAAAGAGCAAGGAAGAGCATGAAGATCACTTGAGAATTATATTGAAGACCCTGAGAAAGGAGAAGCTCTATGCCAAATTTACCAAGTGTAAATTTTGGCTTCAAAAAGTTGCATTTTTGGGTCATATAATCTCAAAAGAGGGGATATCTGTGGATCCAGCAAAAACATAGGTTATCGAAAGATGGTCAAGACCAACAACAGCAACTGAGATCCGAAGATTTCTTGGTTTGGCTGGATATTATCGACGTTTTGTAAAGGATTTTTCACGATTATCTAATCCACTCACCAAGTTGACTCGAAAAGGAGTTAAGTTTGTCTGGACAGAGGAATGTGAAGAGAATTTCAAGGAGTTGAAAAGAAGGTTATCCAGTGCACCTGTGCTCACACTACCTTGTAGTGGAGAAAGGTTTGTGATCTACAGTGATGCATCCAAGAAGGGATTGGGGTGTGTTCTTATGCAAAATGATATGGTAATAGCTTATGCCTCACGACAGTTGAAAATCCATGAGCAAAATTACCCAACACATGATTTGGAGTTGGCTGTGGTAATCATTGCATTAAAGATTTGGAGGCATTACCTTTATGGTGAAAGGTGTGATATTTATACTGATCATAAAAGTTTAAAGTATATTTTCACACAAAAGGAGCTGAATATGCGCCAAAGAAGATGGTTGGAGCTGATTAAGGATTATGACTGCTCAATCCATTACCACCCTGGGAAAGCAAACAAGGTGGCAGATGCATTAAGTCGACAAGACCATGCTAGTTTATCCATGATGAGGATCACAAAAGATCCAATATTTATGGATTTACAAAGGATGGATCTTGGAATTATAATGGAAGGGGAAAAATCTTATCTTTCTCAAATGAATGTTCAACCATCTATACATGTGAAGATTAAAGAGGCACAGAAAGAAGATGTCGAGTTACAAAAGAAGGTGAGAAATGTTCCTGAATTCAACCTTGATTGTGATGGGATAATAAAGTTCAGGAATCGGGTTTGCGTTCCTCCCATCCCCGAATTAAAGAAAGAGCTGTTGGATGAGGCTCATAGTTCTTCATTCTCTATTCATCCTGGAAGCACGAAGATGTATAGGGACCTGAAAGAGTACTTCTGGTGGGATGGCATGAAAAGAGATGTTGCTGAATATGTCTCTCGATGCTTGGTTTGTCAACAAGTTAAAGCTGAGAGACAGAAGTCTAAGGGGATGTTACAACCATTACCCATACCCGAATGGAAATGGGAAAACATCACTATGGACTTTGTCACAGGACTTCCTAAAACATCCAAAGGCAATAATGCTATCTGGGTCATAGTTGATCGTCTTACAAAGTCTGCACACTTCATTGCTATTAGAGAGGATTTCTCTCTAGATCAGCTTGCCAGGATATATGTAAAGGAAGTGGTAAGATTGCATGGAGTACCACTTTCTATTATATCTGATCGAGATCCGAGATTTACCTCAAAGTTTTGGCGAAGTCTTCAGCATACTCTAGATACAGAGTTGAGTTTCAGCACTGCTTATCATCCCCAGACAGACGGTCAGTCTGAGAGAACAATTCAAACCCTAGAAGATATGTTGAGAGCTTCCTCTATGGATTTCAAAGGAGGTTGGGATCAACACCTACCTTTGGTGGAATTTTCTTATAATAATAGCTTTCACTCCAGTATTCAGATGGCTCCTTATGAAGCTCTCTATGGAAAGAAATGCAGGACTCCAACTTGCTGGGACGAAGTTGGGGAAAGAAAGCTATTAGGACCTGATCTCGTTGATGAAATGGCAGAAAAGGTCAGATCTATTCAACAACACATAAGAGCAGCTCAGAGTCGACAGAAAAGTTATGCCGACAACCGAAGAAAAGACCTAGAGTTTGAATTGGGTGATAAAGTGTTCTTACGAATATCTCCCTGGAAGAGGGTTATGAGATTTGGGAAGAAGGGGAAGTTGAGCCCTAGATATATCGGTCCTTTCGAAATACTGGATCGTGTTGGGAAGGTAGCTTACCGATTGGCGCTTCCACCGAATCTCTCTCAAGTTCATGATGTGTTCCATGTATCTCTCCTGAGAAAGTACATACCAGATCCTTCACATGTACTCAGCTCAGAAGTTGTACCGCTGGAGCAAGATCTTTCTTATGAAGAACAGCCGATAGAGATTCTGGATCGTAGCGAAAAAGTCCTACGAAACAAGACCACTCGCTTGGTGAAAGTTTTATGGAGGAACCACCAACTTGAAGAAGCTACATGGGAGCTTGAGGATATGATGAGGGAGAAGTATCCTCATCTGTTTGTTACAAAGTGACGAATTTCGAGGGCGAAATTCTTTTTAAGGGGGGTAGAATGTAACACCCGAGACTTTTATGTTATATAAATCATCAAAGGAATCTTTTTCTACACAACACTTGCTTGGCTTGCTTTACACGCAATCGCGACCTTCCTCGATAGCTTGCGTCGTACGCAATACCGAGTTTCACTAAACAACAATATGCTATTAAAACTAGCCGTTATGAATAGTAATAACCACTTTTTGAAATTTTATAAATTTTATTTTTCAAAATGGACTTCATTTTTGGACTCAGAATATCGAAATTAGCCTAGGGTGAAATTTTGGTATTTTTCTGAAAACTTTCAATTTTTGATGAATAGTGAAACCACTAAGTGGTAGGTTAAAAACTGAATTTTGCATAAAACTTAATTTTACCGCTTCTGTGAATGGAATTTCAAAAATCCGAGAGACACGGTTAATATCAAGGACTAAAATGTGGTTCAATGAGATGAAAATAATTTTTTGGTGAATAGTAACTTTTTACTATTTTTACCGCGGTTAATAGTAAATAGGGTAACTAAGGGTAAATATGATATTAATATTACCCTAACACATGTCCTAATTCTATTGGACAAGTGTAATTCGACCAAAAACAAACTTAGGAATAAAATATGACCATTTAGGCCCACTTGGATTAGATTAGGACATTTATTATTAATTTATTTAAAGAAGGGTTAAAATAGTTAAAAATCAAAGTTTAATAAGTAAATCATTTTTAATATAGGGTTATACATAATATAAATTCGATTGTAAATATTCCTTAGAAAGCTAAAAAGATTTCCTACATGATGGTATTTTATTTGTAATTTTTAGACATCAAATAATTTAATTTATTTATGACACAAAGATGATGCAGTAATTATCTTATTAATGAAATATTGACAAAATTGATAATATAGATACCAAAATAAATGTAATTTGAGACTTTTTATGAATTCCACTAATTCTCTAGGTTACTATGATATATTAGTATTGATTTAATCAACTTGGTTTGAACATATAATTCTGTTATGACTTTGACAAAAATCATATATCAAATAGTGTCAAAATTGACACAAAATAGTTTTTAAATCAAATATTATATTATTAATTGTTATTTTATTCCTAAAAATCTAAGGTTCGGCCAAATGACTTAGATAAGGATATATATATTAATAATAAACAATTTGGGGTTCGTTTGGCATGTTATAGTAAGTGTATTAACCATATAGTGAAAGAAAACAAAAAGACACGGTAAAAGTTAAATTAATTAACTTAGTGTTAAATCTAATTGATAAGGTTAAAATAATACCCTAAACTTGTCTAAATCCTATTGGTTGATAGGATTTCGACCCATCCCCACTTTAGCTTCGAAATAAGACCCTTTGGAACCATTATAAACCGATTTTGACTTTAATATAAAATAATATTTTGAGATATTCCTAAGGTGCCCCTCTCCTCCCTTATAAAAGGGCACCTCCTCCCCCTCCTCCTCACACCAATTTGAGCACTCAAGCTCGGCCAACCCCTGCCATTTTCCCTTCTCCACTTCCCTAGAATAATCCTAGAGGTCCTGGTCTTCTCCAAAGACCAATCATAGTTCCTTAAGTGGAGGATTCAAAAAGGCGTTCCAAAGAAGAGGTAATATCCATTACCGATCTTTTCAATTTCTTTCTTCTTCAACTTCTTCTTCTTTAGTTGTTTCATGATAAAGTAATAACATCAGTATTACTTACATACTGATATGTTATTATAAATATGAAACAACCCTAATTCACCTTCTATCCATCCTACGGAAAAATGAAATCACCGCGCGTGCGTACGTACGGAATACCGTCTCCACGCCGTGGTGTAATCTATTTTCCACCATCACCTTACAAGGATGGGTATAATGGTGTAATCAGTAACTATATATGATTATTATTAAGTAATATTGATACTGAAATAATATATATATATACTCCAATACAATTCCACGATCATAGGAACGATATCATCACTCGTGCGTACGTACGGAATACCGTCTCCACGATGTGATGCGACTCGTTCTACATGATCTTCATTTCATAATGATTATATAAATGAATTGAATGAATGAATATGGTATATACTACACTAATACCATTCTGTAAATGAATTATATATAACATAAAGATAAGAATAAGAATTTATTCGACAAAACACGCATAAGAACAAAAAGTTATAAAGGCCCGAGTAACAAGTAACAATGAAATATTACTGTCAAGAAGCTAATAATATGACCATATATGATCTCATATCAATATGTATGATTCTGGAATAAGTCAATAACATTATTTAAACCATTATACAGGAGCTTCGGACACGAACAATGCAAATCGGACCTAAGGTAAGGGAAATATCACAATCTCATTTTTATCCGAGATTGTTTATTCGTAAGTATTTACTGGGGTGTATTTTATCATCCACATCCATGTTCCCTCAATATGTAATATTGTTTCCATCCACTTGAAATAGTTAAAATCCAATTTTACCCTTAGGTGAGTTTTTAGTAAAGAATATGAAAGGAATCTTTTGTCGTTTTTCCGTACGAGGTACTTTTTGACTTTTCCTACAAAAGTACGAAGAATGTTTTTTTTAACTTATACGGCATGAATGGATTTTTAAAACATTACTTCAAAGAAGCTTCCTTTACAAGTTTTCAAGTTTATTTTTAATCAACTTCTTTTATTTTAAATTTGTATGACATGTTATGAAAGGAAAAATGTTTTTGAAGAAGAAAGGATATTTTCCTCAAGAATTCAATTCAAGTGTTTCATCAAAATTATTTTCCATCTAAGATAATAATGGTTTCTGTTTCTATCCATATTTTTACATTGGTTTGACTATGTTGTGATGGAATTATGTTTATGAATTCCTTTATCATATATGAATTGATTTATGATGTCATGATGTTTCAAGAATCCCATTTTTGTTATATGTGTTATGCGATGATGTATGTTTTATGATTATGTGGCACACATAAGAAAGGATTCATTATAAGATGGGTGGGACCTATATCTCCCTCCAATGCATTGGGTAATGATTTTATATCTCATGAGATAGACATGGCTGGAACGGAAGGTTATTTCGGTTCAGTGATACAGGACTGAAACGAGGAGTGAACTCGGTTCAGAAAGGGACTTTGTCCACTAAGATAGTCTTGGCAATGAGTCATGACTAACAAGAAATGATTTTCCATGATTATGTGTGCATGCCACAAAGATTCAAGTTTTATGTTATGATTATGGGGATCTCATTTTCACTTCTATGATTTATTCCATGTTAAGATATTATGATCTCTTTTGTAGGTTTTAATTTTCAAAACGATATGATATGATTTTTATTTCCTTTATTTTCCCTTGCTGAGCATTTGAGCTCACCCTTTTATGTTTTCTTTTCCCCAGGCCAGGAAGATGGATATTAAGTAGAATATGCTAAAAGGGACCCTAGATATGATGAAATAAATGGGAGACACTGTAGAAGATTTATGAACCAGTTGTTTATGTTTCCCAGTTTCTAAAGACACTATACCTATACGGTCCTTTGTGGTTTTATCATATGTTGTAATAAGTGTGCTTCAATTTTGAAGTATTAACAATGTATGTAAAGTATGGGTCGTTATATATGCCAATACCCAATGGAAGGATTTGGAATTTCAGGTTGGAGATCATGTTTTCTGGAAGGTATCTCCATGGAAGGGTGTTATACGTTTCAGTAAGAAGAGAAAATTGAGTCCTAGGTACATCAGACCTTTAGAAATTCATGAACGAATTGGTGTTGTAGATTACCGTCTGGAAATGCCGTCAAGTCTCTCCAATGTTCATGATGTATTCCAAGTTTCACTGTTGAGAAAATACATGCCTGACCCAATGCATGTACCCCCCTATGATGAATTTGAACTGGAACCTAATCTATCTTATGGAGAAGTGCCGTTAAAGTTTCTTGATACAAGAGAACAAGTGTTGGAAACCGGACAACTCATCAGGTAAACGTCTTATGGTGAAACCATAAGATTGAAGAGGCAATGTGGGAACCCGATGAACTTATGATGAAGAAAAACCCGAGTCTTACTATGTATTAATACTCTAGAAATTTTTAGGAAGAAATTATTTGAAGTAGGAGAGAATGTAACACCCCATGCTTCCATGGTACGCTTCTCTTTGAATAATACTATAGCGTGTGTTGTACGCAACATCGAGTTCTAACACATCACAACCAATCAAACTAGCCATTATGAATAGTAATACCCACTTTTTGAAATGTTATAAATTTTATTTTTTAAAATGGACTTCATTTTTGGATTCGGAGTATAGAAAATATCTTAGGGTGAAGTTTTTGTATTTTTCTGAAAACATTCAATTTTTGGTGAATAGTGAAAAACACTGAGTTATAGTTTAAAACTGAATTGTTATTTAAAAAATTATTTATTTTATTTAAATTTTTTTAGTTCATAATATATACATAATACCAATATAATTTCAATTTAATTCATCGGAGTGAGTTTAAAATAATTTTAGATATATAAAAATTTTATGGATCTTTTCACCGTCTTTTACCCACCTCCTTAGAGAATTTGGAAATACATGTAAAACATAATTTTACCGCTTCTGTGAGTTGAATTTAAAAAATTAGAGAGACATGGTTGATATCAATAAGTAAAATGTGGTTCAATAATATGAAAACAATTTTTGGTGAATATTAACTTTTTTACTTTTATTTACCACGGTTAAAAGTAAAAAGGGTAATTAAGGGTAAAAATGATATTATCATTTCCCTAATACATGTCCAAATTCTATTGGATAAGTGTTATTCGACCAAAATAAACATAGGAATAAAAAATTATTCTTTATGTCCACTTGGATTAGATTAGGACATTTATTATTATTTAATTAAATAAAAAGTTAAAAGAGTTGAAATCAATGTTTAATAACTGAAACATTTTTAATATAGGGTTACATGAAAGACAAATTATACTATAAATATTCATTATAATTATAAGAATATTTCATACATAATGGTATTTTATTTAATATTTTTAGACATTAAATAATTAAATTTATTTATGACACAATGATGATGCAATAATTATTTTATTAATGAAATATTAAAATAATTGATATTATAAATATAAAAATAAATGTAATTTGAGACTTTTTAGTAATTACACTACTTTTATAGGTTAATAAGACATATTAGTGTTGGTTATATGATTTTTTATAAGTAATAATGTATTTATGAATTTAGTAAAAACCAAATACCAAATAGTGTCAAAATTGACATAAAAACGTTTCTAAAACAAACATTATATTATTAACTAATATTCTATTCCTAAAAATCTAGGTCTCGGCCAAAAGACATATATAATGATAGTTTTATCATTATTGAACCCCTTGGGGTTCTCTTGGAAGTATATAGTAAGTTTATTAACCATATAATATAAAAATAAAAAGAGACATGGTAAATGTCAAACTATTTAACTAAGAGTTAAATCTAAAATATAATGTTAATATAGCGACCAAAACATGTCTAAAACCTATTGATTGTGTGGTTTTCGACCCATCCCACATTAGAATTTAAATAATCTACTTTGTATCCATTATAGATAGAAAATAATTTTATTATAAAAAAATATTTCTAGCTTTTCCTAAGGTGCCCCTCACCCCTCTTATAAAAAGGGTACTTCACCTTCTCTCAAAGTTACACCTTAAAATCCATTTGTATCATCCAACCCTGGACAAAATACCCTCTCAACTGTCCTCCCATTATCATAGATTCCTTATTTTAGTTAGAAATACAACCTATGGAGCCCTTTGGATCAAATAAAAAGGACGAACCTGAAGAAGAGGTAAATATCTCACCACCTCTTTGAAGTTACTTTCTTCTTCCACTTCCTCTATCTTTGTTGTTTCTATTCTAAAATAATAACTCCATTATATTATATACAATGTGATGTTATTATAAATATTGTACAACCATATTAATTATTCTATCCATCCTTTGAATGACATGTCACCATACGTGCGTACGTACGGCTTACCGTTTCCACGTCATGGTATAATTGTTATTCAATACATTATTATTTGGATGGGTATAATAATGATGATAAAATTGATGAAAATAATAAATATAACATGATACGGATTCTTTATATATGATATACCATCCAATTATGTATTATTTTAATATAAAAATAATGATATTGTCACTCATACGTGTGTACGGATTACCGTCTCCACGAACGCGATGAGATTCATTCCCCATCGTATCCATTCAAGAATAATTTTAATTTTATGATTAAAAATAATGTTTAAAGACCTGATATCATTATGGATATGAATAAGATACGTCTCATACATAACAAATACGACTCACATAACAAATAATATAAAATAAAACATATCCGTTAACACACGAAACGACGATAATACTAAGATATTATTAACAAAACAATGTTAAAAGATCATATATGATATCATATTAATGTATATGATTCTTGACTAATTTAATAAAAATTGTTTCACCATTATATAGGAGGATAACCTATCCTTGACCAAGGAAGTTTACTAGGTAAGGTTTAATTCTACAATCTAATCCTTATCCAAGGTTGTTTATACGTAATTATCTACTGAGACCTCTTTATCATCCACATCCATGTTTCATAAAAATGTATCTCAAATTTCTTTACTATTTTAAATACTATGGGTTAAAGTCATTTTTACCCATTTTTGGCTTTTATAAGATGTTTATAAAGGATTCTTTCTATTGTTTTCCAAACAAGGTACTTTTTTTCCTTTTTGAAAAATTTAAGGTAAGAATGTTTTTTAACTTATACGGTGAGTACGGCTATTTTCCTCCATTATAACACAGTCAAACCTTCACTTAAATGATTATAAGAATATTTTAAAAATAAATGTTTGCTTAAATGATTTCAAATTAGAAATATATATTTCTCTTAAAAAATGGTTTTGATATCATCTATGTCAACATCCTTTGATGGATTTTAAGATTATTTGAAGTTGATTTATTATGATACAAAACATCCATCTTGTATTGAAGGTTTTGTGATATGTTTGATTGTGGATGTGTTATTTTTACACCATTCATGGTTTATGTATAATGTATTGAAATTTCATATGCTAGTTTTAATACGAATATTTATGTTATGTTTAAACCTTTTCATATGAGGAATGCGTTGGACTTAGTATGTAATGGGCGGAGCCCGCTATAGCTCCTCGATGCATCGGTTGGTCTCATGAGAAATGCTAGTGTATTGGCACAAGGCCTTGAAAAAATATTATTTGTAGTCTTGGAACAAGGCCTTGACTATGTGGTTATGAAAGTCGGGCATTATGCATTCCATCGTTATGAAAGTGGTTATTGATACTTCATGTTATTATTCGACTAGTAGAACATCCATGTGAGTAAGTAAATGGAATTATTTTGATTTATATTTTCCATATTATGATGAAGTTTATGATGAAAAGGATTTTGTTTTAGTTTTATACATTGCCTTAAATGTTTATGCTTATTTATGAAAGATTCCACTATATTGTTATCCTTACTGAGAATCTGAGCTCACCCATTTCTGTGTTTTATTTTTCCCAGGATGCGAAGAAGTATATTATGACTGGCCTATAGGGATAATATATGGGATCTCAGTGTTTTCTATAGAAACAATGTTGTTTTAGTTTTCCATTTTACAATGTAAGGTAAACCTTATGAATGTATATAGTACTTTCAAGGATACTAAACTAATCGGTCTTTCGACACTTGATCTTTTGTGATCATGCCAATGTTATGTAATAATGCACCAACTCTGGGTAACTGGGGTCAGGGTGTTATAATAAATGTGTGGGATAAGACACCAGTTCCTGACTATCATATGATTCAGTCTTTAATAATGCACACATAATCTGATATTCCAAACGAATTTATTGGATAAGATAATTTAAGAAACCTAAGGATATGTACAAGGTAATATGATTCTTTTAGATTCCATATGTTCCAACTAATCTTTGACCACCCAATGCTATTATGGTGTCATTTGGTAAGGCGTGATCAAAACTAGCTCTGCAATGGAAATTTTGAATACAACCTATGAAGACAAACATATTTTCGATAAATATTGAACATATATATGGGTTAAAAAGACCGTGAGTGCTTTTGACCAAATATTCCACATTGATATAACTATAGCAGAACATTGTCCTAATATGGTCGTGCACTACCCTAACATCCAACTACTACCTTGGGGGAAACTGTCATAGTGGAAGTTCTTTTAACCCGAAGATGAGCTCCATGTTTGAATTAATAAAATCTCAAAGCCAGTGATCATGTCCTCACTCAAGTTCCCTTCCATGATAAGATTATGGTCCATCTAATTCTCAAAACTACTCAAACAAAAAACGTTCACATGTGATCTGATCTCATAATGAATACCATCATGAAAACATCCATCCGTGGAGATCTCATCAGCTACCAAAGATGCGGCAATGAAATGGATGTCAGTGAAATGTTTTAAATAGTCCATCACCAATTTTAATTCTAATTTTATATTCATCATCTCTCATGACTTTTTATCCTTTAATGTATTGGTATAGAAATGGTTCAGCAACATAATCTCAAACTCCCTCTAATATAGATCATACTACTTCCCAAAATCCTCTATAATATCCCACCAACAAATGGAAGTCCCATGATTTAAAAATGAAACAAGATTACCCAACCTATTTGTTGGTTTATAAATATGTTTGAACATTTACAGGGAGGACTCAATCCATAACTCGGCCACCAACGATCCTTCCCCCAAAAACATTGGAAAATTTTGTAGTTGAAACTCTCTTCTCAGCGTAGACATCGAAGGAATGTTAATAATAGTCTCCAAATTCCATAGATAAAATTAACCTCAGGAATCTATTTTGATCTTAAACCTCAATATGATAATCAATAACAATATAAAGAACAAATTTAGATTTTTGGGAGCATGTCGATTACTACTCTCTTGACACTCAAGTCAAAGATAATTAATACGAATATTCTCAAAAATGAAAATGTATTACATAAAACATTTTCTAACATAGTCAATGTAAATAGGTGAATACAATAGAGAATAAGTAACTCACTATCTCTCAAATCATGTAATACAAGTTCTTTAGATTGACATGTTCATTCATTTCATTTAGCAGGTAACACAAATATCCCATCTCAATGTTCATAGGAATATTTATATCAAATAAAAATTATTATGTCCCTATCATTAATAGTTCATGTCAATATACAAGTGTTCATATGATGATACATGCATACTAATCTCATTACTTTTTGGTCCATGAGTTTAAATATCCCAAAACATAACATCACAGAACACATGAATCAATAAATGTGAAATAAAATCCTACCGTAACAAGTAAAAAGTACTAACAATAATCCCAACCTTGGGAAACTAAATTTTTCCCAGGTACCCTACTTGAAAACCAAAATATGGCCATTGAATTATATGCATGGTTTTAAAAAACCGTGGCTATATATATTTATATCTAGGGTAAATCAATTGTTTTTATAGAAATATGTCTATAGCCTACACCTATAGGCATGAATTTTGTAAACCACATATATTGCTAGTTCTCTCAATGGCTATAAACAATGTTCCCTGAAACTATTTCTATATCATGTACCAATAGCAATATTTTTCATGGTACCATGGAAATATGTAGTTTTTGAAAAGGATATTGTGGAAATTTTCATGGAACCATGGCTATAGTTTTTTTCCAAAGGTTATATCCATATATTTCTATGGACAATGGCAATAGGTTGTTTTTCTAATGGGTATATCCATATTTTCCCTAGAACCCAAGATATAACCTTCATCTATAACCATGGTTTAGAAAAACCATGGATATAGTATTCCAGTGAAGGAAATAGAGAAAAATTATTGCACAAGAATTCTGAGGGAAGATATATTTCAATGAGTATTCTTCATATTGACACCATTATTAAATGATATAAACATCAATATATATATATATATATATTCCAGAATTTAGTTGCAGTGTATTGGTAAAGAGATTGGTTACCAATAGTAGAGGTACAACGATTGAATTACATTGGAAGAAAATGATTTTACAAGTATACATATGGTTTACTGGGTCTATAGCCACAATTTTCCACCATGGAAGTAGACCCTATGTCCATAGCTTAAACTGTGGCTGTAACCCTATTTCCATGGTGTCCTACCTGGAGTTCTATTTGCATGGTTCCCAAAAACCATGGATATAGGTTTTGTCTTCATGGTAGTAACCGTGGAAATAGCCTATTAGAACTATGGTTATATATTTTTTCTATATCCCCCTTAATAGGATCCACAACCACTTGATACCACAACAATATCATATAGCCACATTTTGGGCCCTATTTCCATGGTTTAGTTCTATGGATATAGAAATTTGTTTTGACTTATAGACCATGTGTTAGATACTCTCACACAAAAGATCATTACCAAGTCTCATAAAATCATGGTCTACCATCTACCATTCCCAAATAGTTAGAAATAAGAATTAAAGATTATGTCCTCTCATAAAAATTTGTAACGTCTATAGATCCGAAACACTATCACATGGAAAAAAATTATTGGTTACGAGACCTAAAGAGCACACCGTTTCACTCTATAGGATTAAGACAAGTAGAGGGGGTGGGGGGTTATAACTGTAGTGGTTTGACTATACACCCATGATTCAATGTTTAAAACATAGTGGAAAAATATGAAATAATAAATAAATAAATATTAAAATTTGGAAATAAAAGATAAAATATAATACTTTGGAAACAAAATATAAAATGAAGATGAAAAATACAATGAATAATAAAGGAAAAATGTAATGACATGAAGGAATGTAACATAATTTCATGCCAGAATCGATAAAATAAAATAAATATAATACAAAAATAAACACACAACAATCCCTGATATCGATCCCCACATTGGTCCCATCTCCAAAATCAAGCCCATCTAGTAAGACTGACAAACAAAAATATGTCCTTACCCCTTTTCCAAACCTGATTCAATACAACTTTCTTGGGTACCATACAGAGACCCGAAGAGGGTCTGAGTATAACACCATAGGTCAACACCACCATCTCTAAAAAATAGTATGCTAAGAAGTGTATTAAATAAAGCGATAAATAAGTGTATCAATTAATTTGAAAATTAATAAAATACAAAAACAACTTACATCATCTCTATGTTGGAATACATTTGAGCATGTATCAAGACCATTCCAACATCTATCATATATCCCCGCTAAAACTACATTCTTAGGCATCATGAGAGGATTTCTTCATACACGTCTCACATCCATGACAACCACAACCACATAACCTTGGTAAAACATAACAATCTAGGTCAAAGAACTATAAGAATTCAAACATTTGGTTCCAAATCCTATAAGCATTACCACATATATGAAAAATCCTTATATGGATTACAATATCTAGGAAAATGTAATATAAGTATCACATTATTTGGGATATGATTTATATGTATTACAACTTGGAACAGGGCCCAACCCTCTCAATATAAGAATTAAAACATTAGACTAGGTCGGTTGTTCTCAATATCACCATTA
Source organism: Viscum album (assembly GCA_963277665.1). Lineage (NCBI taxonomy): Eukaryota > Viridiplantae > Streptophyta > Magnoliopsida > Santalales > Viscaceae > Viscum > Viscum album. Next base: position 1,902,123,970 of record OY728145.1, read on the forward strand.
TAATATAAAAGTGTCAATGTTCTAGGTATGTTCATAATATATAAGAATTTATGCATAGATAATAGTATATTTCATAATAGAATAGATATAAAAACATCACACCATTAACCTCAGTGGTTAATTAAGTGAATTTCCATTTGAATTTCAATTACCTCTTTCATTTATATCTCAAATGATCAGTAATAAAAACAGAATACATAATCTATTACATCGGGATTCTATATCAAGGAATCAAATGAGGCCTTATATCATGGTAAGAACACATTAATCCATTATCCAATTCAATTAAATTCAATTCTCAGTTAGACAATGGGCAGATTTAATGAATATAAATAAAAAATTTATTCCAATATAATCTAAATAAAAAATTCCTTTCACATTTTATTTAATTATGATTCCCACTACATTGGCATAATCACAATATTGCGTATATTTATATTTGTTCAAACCATATAGTTTTGAATTATACTAATTACCTTATCCAATTAGGAATGTAACACTTCCAACAACAAAATCCAATGAGGAAGTTGTTGAAGATGATCATTAAAATGATCGTAGAGGAAAACTGATCAAGAAAAAAACCAAAAAATACATACCAACAATATATTAAAACAAAACATCTAAATAATCAATGTAGAGAAGGGCGAAACTAATCAAAAAGACATACCTAGTATGTCTCACCCAGTCTAGAGTTCTATAAGGTAAGTTGGCACTCCAAAATACCCTGAAGAGAGCACTACGGTCAAGTGGAGAAGACTAAAATGAGACAAATGGAAAAATCAGCCACACATTGTACTTTAAAATAATTGGTTTGGGAATTACACATTGTGTAATGTAGTTATAGGTTGTGTACTTATTTTTAATGGAATACACTAATCAAAACATCACCGAAAATTATTTTATTAAATACACTCAATAATTACATGATGTTTAATCTATTTATAGTATGTTTAAAAGTTTTACAGATTTTTTATCAACACATTTCTTTTATAAACAACATGTACCCCATTTAAACCATTTATGAATACCTACAAACCCTAATAAAACAAGAAACATATATACCTAGAATAAATTAATTAAAAAAAACAAAAATACTTGAACATTATTCCATTTTCCCTAACAAAGTCTCACCATGTGGATCCTTAGATATATTCCAAAGTTTACTCACAACCCAAGATTCTGTTTCATCTAACGATATACATATTTCATGGAAACAAAACCAAAAAGGTTTAATGATTTGGAATATCAAAAAAAAAGTTTGATGAAAAACTCAGAGAGGGGAACACCTAAAAAATATGGGATATTACAAATTGAATTCACTGGGTATCAGTTAGTTAGAAATAAAAAAATATTTGAATATAAAATAAATAATTTTATGTTAAATTATTCTTGTGAACATACTATATTTTCATCATATAAAATTAAATTATTTACTATTTGTTAATTATTTTAATTATATTTAGATACTATATAGTTAACGATATTTTTTAACATTTATCTAATATTTTAAAAGGCATGATATAAGAATAATCAATGTTTTTTATTAAAATTTAGTTTTCTAAAAAAATGGTTTCATCATTTTTTCCATGTTCAATTAAAAATAAATAAATATATTTAATATAAATATAAATTGATAAAATGGATTCCTTATTTGGGATCGTGAAATTCAAATATGGAAAATAGAACCCTTTAATTCGTTGTCAATATGAATAGTAACTGGGGAAAAGTTTTCTCCTCGATAAAGGATAAATACCGATAATATAACCAAAAATAAGTGATTAGGCCATAATTCATCTAAAAAATTCATATTGGATGAATAAAATTGGACACTTTTCACCATAAACTTTAAATTGAGTTGTTTGTTTGACACTTATCCCTAAAAATGACCTACACAGTATCTAATGGAAATAAATATACAAATTGACACTCTCCTAGTTTAAAATATTTATTATGTGTCCACATAGAGACAAAATCATGTTATGAACGAATCTAAATTTCTAGAATAAATGAAATTATTTTCATTTATTAATTTTTTATAAATTTTACTAATAATATAATAAAAGAAAATGTTAATGAAAAATAGAAACAATATTTCTTTAATCAATAAAAAATATATAGAATGATTTTAAAAAAATCTTAAAGTAATATAATTTTTATTATTTAGGGTGTTACCCATATTTTAAAGATGAATATGTCATATTAGTATTGTTTTTAAGGATTATATTTGAATTGGATGTATGAATTTATGTCTTTTATATAAAATCTAATTGATAGTGTGAAAATAGACATTAATGATATATTACCAAAATAATATTTTATAAATATTTAAATAAATAATTAAAATGATACAAGAAGACAAGGAGGATAATATATGTTCAGTTATATAATCTATTTTCCACTTATGATCTAATAGTTATTGTATATGTACTGTTATAACCCTTTTATAGTAAAAAATATGTAATCTTGGTTAATTTAAAAACGTGTTAATTGAGGGGTTATATTGAAAGACAATGAAAAAAACACCACATAATCATATCTAAATTTTATAGGATGATGATATTCCAAAAGAATAATATATTATTTTTAAATCATTGTACATTTGGATGAATTTGGGATATATAATGAATTTATAATATTTTAATCTTTTCTCAATTCCTTAAATCTTTTGAACATTATACGATGAAGAAAACTAACCAAAATAACATTTCAAAATCCCTAGAAACACTATATAGGTCTTGTTATTCCCAAAATACAAACTCTAATATCATTATGAGGATATCTAAATGAGATCACTCAAAGGCTATGTAATCGAATTAACCTGTCATTTTCTTTTTAATACCTATTTTCCTCATATAAATATAAAATAATATATATTAAATAATAAATTCAATATACTTAGTATACTGGAAGTTTATATTGAATACGAAAAAATCATTATTCACCCTCTTTCCTTCCAATGAGATGGGAAAGTGTCACATGTGCTTATATACAATGTATCATTTATATTTAGCGATAAAATTTAGTTCAAATCACCATATTTTAAGAATGAGTATTTCGATGGGTTAAATGTTTATATATTATAATTATGATGTATTTATACTTCTAGAATTATAATATAAAATAAATATTCTTTTAACATTCATGACATGGGATCTAGTAAACCAGTTCCCTGAGCTGGGTCATCATATGACCTCAAGCACACCTCCCCATACACAATTGGTTGTAGACTAGTAGTGAGGGGATAAGAGTCTCATGAGGATACTATACCTACTATACCATAGTATGAAACAACTTAAAAAATTGAATATGGGAAAAATATATAATAATCAAGAACAAAAATAAATAACCATCTCCCAAAAAAAGGCACAAACCACAACCATTAGTAAATGTATCATTTCATATGAAATTTCGCAGTGAGACAAATACTAAAATAAATAGAAATATAAAAATCCTTAAAATGGTCATAAATTTGATTCTGGATCCTCATCCATGTTCTTCTCAATCCTGATTTCACTCCCACTCATAGATCAATTTCCCCTTTCTTGACCTAAAAGCATGAAATATACTTGGGTACCCAATAATGGCCCTAGCAGGGTGTGAGTACAATACATTAGGTGACCACCAACAATGTCTACAAAATATCTATTCTAAATATATAGTTAATAAAAGTTTAAAATAAAGGAAAATAAATAAAATGAATTTCTGATTCCACTATATAGCTATCTCTAGGTATCTATTACTAATCATAGATCCAAATTCTTTATGTTCATTTTATTGTTTAATTATGTCATCATCAACATGTCATCCACGAGTTAGGAGTTGACATCATTCATTCAAATTTCAATTGAATTTATATTTCTACATAAGGGAATAAGTAAAATCTATCTCTCACTGGAGATAATACATCACAACATTATAATTTCCTCAAATCAATTCCACAATCTAGGTGTAATGCAATTTTTAGGATAATGGAGCTCCGTCCCCTTCCTTAACCCACTCAACGGGGGTGGAGTTAGAGCATCAGTCATACTCAACACATTTGGGAACCCTCGGTTCTATATCCTACACCTAAATCCATGTTAATATGCTTATTCATCAATTCACCATACACAAACAATATCAAAATGAAACACAACCAATTCACATAACAATCACACATCAATGTAATCAAAAATAGAATTAATATTATTCTATAATCCATTAACAAAATTAATATTTAAATTACAATCCCATTTAGTATGATTCCAATTATAATGCCTAGATCAATAAGAATATTTAACTATTCCATTATATCAACCCATTTTACATACCTGTACTAATTCAACATGTTCACTATTAGTGTATAGTAACTCTCTTAAGCATTTTTACGTTAATTCATAATCCACAAGTCATAATCTAAATAAGCCCAATTAAACCGCATTCATGCCATACCAATCAACCCCTTATTATATCACCAAATCTACACTAATTATTAATAATACATTTCTTATTTTCATTAAACATATCAAAAAACTAAACACGAGTTCTACATTATCACAAAATGTCCATTTAATTACATAACTAATTTGTAGGCCCAAGAATGTAGGAACACCCTAGGGGTGGTCCTAGATCGGTCAAATCATCTTATATGAATCCCATGGGACCATGATGGTTTATAATTATCATTTGGACCCCCATAATACCATATATCATGAATGAAATCATAATAATAACATGAGATGACGAAGAACACACCAAATATGCACAAATGTACAATGAACCAAGGGATATAACATGAAGACCACCTACCACAAATCCATTGAGGAAAAGTATTTTAATCATATCCTTGGATTTTTATTCAACCACTCTTTGAAGACTCAATGTAGTTCTCACCAAAAAAGGGGATTTTAGCGATTTTTATGGAGATAAGATTAAGATAAATACCCTAAACCCAAAAGAGTTACAGGACTAGGATTATACATTCTTAGAGAATCTATCCACAACCAACGACACTCCAAACATATTGGGTTCGATGGAGAATCTCCTATTGGAATCTTGGGTCACCAGGATTCATAAGTAGGGTTTCATGGGGTGAAATTTAGGATCATCTCCAGTTAGAACATAAAATATTGAGTTATGAGTTTTGTAATGTTGCCCCCACCTAGCACAATTTATGTAATAGTTTTACAGTCAGGTGCCAACTATGTGCCTAGCACAGTTTCGCCTGATTTTCCTTCTTTTTGTGTCCCTTACCACTGAAATACCCACAAATCCTCTCATACAACCAAGAAACATTTTAGTAACCCAATACAAGATATTGAAAACAAAGTTTTAACAAATTCATACATTCATGAATTCCAAGATCATAAAACCTCTAAAACTTATTATGAATCATCATTGATTTGTTCCCTGACCATTATTGAGTTTCTATAGAAAAAAATCAGGAAATTCGCCCTGCTCGTACAATTCCCACACACCTGTTTCTTTCTAAAATTTCCCATTCAACCGCAGAAGTTTCACTAGGGTAACAACCTTTCCCTATAAGACATCTTCACTACAGTCCACAATACAAACCAATGCTCTTCAAAGGATGCATTATCCACAGACTAAATATGTTCAATGATTATCACATGAGATGGATTAAGGTGACACTTTTAGAGATTTGAAACATGAAAAAATATTTCATTCCACCATACCAGTATCGAATATCCATTCGGTAATCCAATCATCCAATCTTCTCCCCAATCTCAAAAAATCCCATATAAATGGGTCCCAAAAAAGAAAAATTTAAAATATGATAGTGACCCAACCTTGGTGAAACCCTATAAAACACAACTTCTACCACAACAGACTTAATAGGTTTATGATGCCGATATTCATAAGTATTTTTCCTACTCAAATCCATTTACATATGTTTCCGAATCAATCAAACCTTTTTTAATGTGTCCATCATACGGATCCATCCTAAAAACTTAGACTCCTCATCTTCTAAAAAAAAAGAGATCTACAAGGTCTCCCCTAAATAGAATCAAAAAATTACTTCCAAATCATAGCTTTAAAAACATTAGTGTAGGTAAAATAAACATGTGACAGTTGCTTAACCCATAAACCACAGAAATCTAGAACACATGATCTAAAAATATCCTCTAATACATGAATTCTATATTCAGATTGTCTGTACATCAATGGGTGATAGGCTGTACTAAAAAATACATGGTTCCAGGTGAATTTTGTTACCCCTACAAGAAGCATGACGTGAAATACGTATCCAGATCCAAAACAATGGTTCTCGACACACCATGCCACAACCCTCTTTCACGAATAGACAACTCACACAAATAACTGGTCGTATATGTATCTTGGATCAGATATAAATGGGAAACCTTATTCAACTAATCCACAACCAACCAAATCACATAATTATTCCTAGGTGTCCTTAGAAGACCCACTCTTAAGTTCATCGTTACAACCTTCTATATCCACTCCACTATGGGAAATGATTACCAAACCATGTAGGTGCTGATGTTCGACCTTCACCTAATGTAAGGTATGGCCTCATTCCACAAAACTGTTAACATATTACAAAATTCTTGGCAACCAATAATATATATGATGATCCCAATACATTTTACCCAAACTAGGATGCAATTCCCACTTCAATACATGGAATTTTCACATCAAATCTTCCCACATAAACAATGGCAGAACCAAATGGCCATAAATACTATAAATTATTTCATCACCAATACCCCAACTTTAACGTGACACCCCTCTCTTAAGACTATATTTCACAATCAAACATTTTTTATCCACAATAAAAATCACCTTGACCCAACTTAAAAGTGTATAATTAGCTGCTATAGATGTGAGAATCATAACATCGAGCCCATCCAAATCTTATAGGATCATCTCATCAAAAAATACTTCATTCTACACTCTAAGATGGATTATTGATGCACCTAATTCAGATTCATTTGAATGAGATAATCCTCAAATCTATCGCTTTTCATGGTGTTTAAACCTACTTTAAGTTAATGGTCTATAGGTACTTGACCAACCTTTGCTCAAGAAGATTCAAATCCCACATAGAGAAGATGTTCATAAGACTTTTATGATTGTTAAACATTGTCAACTGTTCTATCAAAAATTAATGACTCCAACACTTGAATGCATAAAACACAAAATCTAACACAAGATCATGCAAACAGTAACTTCATTAATGATGCCTCAGTGGTCTTGAAAAATACGCTACCAACGAATCATCATAAATAAACATAACCCAAATTCCAACATTTGATGCCTCAAAGAACAAGGTGTACCTATTACCTGGTTCAGGTATGATCAGAAATAGTTTGGTTTTCAATTTCTTCTTCACCATTTGAAAATAATTCTAATATGCCATCAACCAATCATACATAACTCCCTTTACGGTTAATCCTGGGAGTTTCACTTCAAGATTGGGGAAATACATAATTAACCTTCGGTAATAACCCAAAAATCCCAAAAAACTACAAACATATAGAAAATTATTGGTCTTCCCCAATGATAGATAAACATACAGTTTCTATAGATCCATCAACACTGCTTACAAGAAAATGATATGTCCCAAGAAATACACTTTATTAATCTAGAACAGAAATTTTGATAGCTTGGAATAAATTCTATGATCTATTAGTACAGACATGATGATGGAAGATATTTGGTATGATCATTAAGAGTTCTAGAGTACAAAGAGATATCATTAATGAAGATGAGTATGAATTGATCTAGGTATCGCTGAAATATATAGTTCATTAAAGATATGAACACAAATTGTGAATTGGTCAACCTAAAAAACACCATTGTAAACTTATACAAATGGGACCTAGTACTGAACGCTAGTAATGGTACTTTAGAAGGAATCAATATCAACTGATAGTATCTTGTTCTAGAATCAATATTGGAGAAAAAAAGAACCTCTCATTTGGTCAAACATGTCATAAATTCTTGGAAGCGGGTATCAATTATTTATTATCATATGACTCAACTTCATATTGTAGACACCTAACCTTAATGATCAGTCTTCCTTCATTGAAAATAAAATGTGTGACCTAAAATGAAACATACTTTGTTAGATGAACCCCTTCCACTCCAACCACTCCTTATTAACCTTTTTCCAAAATTTTTATCAGTTCAATTTGATCTAGTGAAATAAACAATGGTTCTTCCCCTAGAAGCAACATGATAATAAAATTAACATCTCTCTTAGGTGGTGTCCCTAAGAAAACCTCAAGAAAAAAAATACTAGAATTGATCCAAAATGGGGGGGGGGGGTAGTTTCTCCCTGCCTCCTTCATATAGATGAAAAAAATCCACTTAGTATATAAGCTCTCCCAGTTGCTGGAAAATTTCCATGTATGGACAGCTCAAACATCCCACTCAATGAAAATGGCATAAGTGTCTCTATCAATATATGTAAACAATATCCAACATTGTAAAAAATTAATAGAATTTTGATACAAGACCATCTTTCCCATACCAAAAATTTGGTTAAAACTAGACATCTGAAGGACAAACAATTTCCATAGAAAATGAAATCCACCAACCTCTAATGAAAACCCCCTAAATTATATGATATTCTATACTGGAACCATGAATAGAGTTTCAATTTACATATCCCATCTTTCACATTCCATAGTTGTATCTAAATTAACTAAGAGATGTGAAGAAATAAAATAATTCATATCACAAATGTCCAATAAAGCACTAGAGAGAAAGAAATCTATCTGAATCTAACCACAAATGGAAGACGATCAATCCTTTCCACATCCTAGTGATGAATGAACTTTATTAAGATGACCTACCCCTCTACTCTGGGATCTAGACTAAGTACCATGTACTATAAAAAATTTCCCTATTTCATAGATGATCTCACCATAGAGTTAAACATCCACCATCCCTACCTGTACTACCCATGGAGCTCCAACTAATAGCCTGATATGGGGTGACCAACCCCATTCCCACACATGGGATCTTCTTCTGACCAAAAACTTTTTCCAACTATAGAGGTTTCTTAAAAAACCATTATATATGTCCTGTTATACCGCACGACCGACACTCGACTAGTGGCCAGACACCCTGAAATCGCATGTGCAAAGACCATCCATACAGATTAAAGAACACCTGATCATAACATTGAGGGAATGAAACTCTCTTATATACACTATTTACACTCTAACCCTATTGGAAATTCCCAAAAAAAAATCTTCATACCCTTAGAATTTCTACCACCTATCTACCCAACTGACAACACAAGTACACATCTTGAAACTGCCTTCAGGTTCCCCTCTATGATAATGGGTTGGTCCACTAAAAATGAATACCTATACATATAGAATATATTCATATAATATATTGTATCATTCCTAATACGACACTAGAATAATTTCTCCATAGCCTCCTTATCCATATCCAATATTGGAAAAAACCGACATAAGTTAGATAAATTACTAGCATAATCTATCCTTGATGTAACTCACTAGGTGAAAATAATAAAATCTACAACCTTCTCCTCCCTCAAGGACAATGGGTAGTAGTGTTATAGAAACATTCCAAAATATCCTTCCATACCATTCATTCATCCTTCTATGTCTGAACTATAATGTTCCCCTGATTCCTTTCCTGCTCATGTTATATATAATACGCAAACATGACTCGCCTCTTAGAAGGAGTCTATAAATGGTCAAGAATATTCTGGATAGAATCTATCCAGAACTGGACTATCTATGGACCGCCCTATCTAGTAATGGTTGTAGGGTGTTGCAGCTAAAATGCTCAGCTCAGCTCGAACACACTCGGTGCGACCCGACCTGGGACCCTTTACATTTTTTTAATAAAACAAGTGATGTTCTCAATAAATTTATATTCCTTATCATATTGAGCCATTATATATTCTTTACCCACTACTGAGGGATCATTATTAGGAATTTCCACTAGTTTCCTAACTGTCACACATATTCATGGTGTCATTTCCCTAAAATTCAAAACACACAACTTAGAATGAAATCCATAACAATTCCACAAAAATATAATGGATGACTCACATAGTTAGAAGCCTTACCTTATACACCATTTCAAAAATATTTAAATATCACAACATAAATAAAGATCATTTCAATTCACTTAAAAAACCTTCCTAAAAAAATTATTTAATTATTATTTGACATCTTACATCCATTTTTACCCATTTTCATAATTTTATTAGACACCATTTTAATCAATTTCAAGATAATAAAAGGCATCATAACCGTAATGTCCCACACACCCAACCCACATGTGTGCCAAAAATTATGAATGTCAAAAATATTATTAGGCTCTAAGAATGATGCATGAATGAAAATCCTAGTTCCATTCTATCCATAGGATAAATATCATAAAACTCTCGCATCACATAAAAAGTGCATCACCCATTGGAGAAATATCATCAAATATAACAATACCAAATAAGAACAAGAATTCCCACCCTTGGTGTATTGGGTTTTCCCATGTACGAGGGTTATCTACTTCCAAGAATGATCTCATTACAAATTCCTGACACCTTCTTAGTCTCTTAACTACCTCCCCAAATAGTATGTCTAAGTAAATAGATCGTCTAATACAACATTCCAACATACCGAAACTAGGATACAAAAAACCAATTCCCTGAGCTGGGTTTTTACATTACATGATGTGCGCCTCTCTGTACTGTAGATATTGGTGACTAGTAGTGAGGGTAATCAAATCATGTGGTGAGACAATACCCTAGTTTCCAAAAAAATCCACAACAAAAAACAAATAAAATAGATGATACAAGACATAATAAAAAATTAACATGCATAAATAACATTATCCCAAAATTTGACACAAACCACAACCAACAATAAATATGTCTTTTTATACACATTTATATATGAAATAAAATCAAAAATAATGGAAAATAGTTGGATCCCCAAAACGGTCCTTACCCTATGTATAGAACCTCATCTATGTACCACTCAAGAATAAATCTACTCCCAAGTAGAGGGACCCTACATATTTCATGACATGAAAGCGTGAAATTTACTCAGGTGCCCAATGGAATCCTAAGAAGGGTGTGAGTACAACTCAGTATGCCACCACCAATTGTGTCTATAAAATATTTTATCTTAAAAAATAATGCATGAAGTTATGAAATAAAATACTTGTTAATAAAAGACTGTTATGTGGAAACATGTTAAAAATATCTATATAGCTACTACTTACAATAGTTCAAAACTAAATAAGTGAATCTCCTTATTCAATAATTTCATCATTAACATGCCTTCCATGAGTTATACATTTACATCATTCATAAGAAGCCCCATGAAATTTATCATTATGCTTAGGGGAATAATTCAAGTCCTTATCTCACTAAGGATAATACATTAGAACATTAAAATTTCATAACCATGATGACTTAATCTTGTTGGAATGAAACTTTTAGGGGAATTAAGCATTATCCCCTTTCATAACCCATGTAATGGGGGTGGAGTTGGAGAACCAGTCCAACTCGACCTGTGGGAGGAGCCTCATTCCTTTACCTCACACATCAAGCCATGTGCACATTCTTGTTCATCTATTCACCATACACAAACAATATCATTAACAAACAAAAACAATACATATTACAATCATATATGATATAAATCAACATGGTAATTAATATTATTCCATAATCCATTAACACCGATCCCATTTACATTACTAGACCATTTAGTCTATTTACTATTCTCTTGGCCAGATCCGAAATCATATTCAATAATTCCTGTATATCAACCCATTTTATACTCCATTACCAATTTAACAAATTTACCATTTCATATGCAATAACTCTTATTGTAATTTCTAACATAATTCATATGAAACAAGTACCAAACTTAATTATCCCAAAAAACTGACATGTGTGCTAGGCCAAACAACCCCTTATGCAATTATCACATCTAGACATGCCATAAATATTATATTTTTCATTTCCATTAAACATATCAACATACTCAACAAGGCATCTAAATAATAACACAACAACGATGTAATTTCTTTACCAATGTATATGCCTGAGTATGTCAATGCACCCCATAGATGCCTCTAAAACGCTCAAATCATCCTTGATGCATCCCTAGGCACAATAAGGGTTTCTAATCCACCTTTGTACACCCATTTTACTATATATCATTAATGTAATAATAATAATAATAATATGTTACCAAGAACAATCCCAACATTCACAAATCTATTTTGAAACATTGGGATATAACTTATAGACTACCTACCTAAAATCTATGGAAGAATTAACTCTTAATTATTGCTGTAGAAACCAATTCAACAACTCTTTGAATCCTCAACCATGATCTCAATATAAAAAGGGGGTTTTAGAGATACATATTGAGATAAGAGAAATATAAAAACCCTAAACCCAAAATATCAACAAGGGACGTATTATACTTACTCTATGCTTCGATCCATAACCAAAAGCGCTCCAAATGGATCAGGACCAAAGAATAATTTCATCTTGGAAGCTTGGGTCACAAGGGTTCAACACTAGGATTTCAATAGTTTAAATGGTGGAGAATACTATATTAGAATAGACAATTTTGTGGTGTAATTTTTTTAAAATTCCTCCCACTACAATAAGTTTTCTAAACCGCATTCTAGTCGTGTGCTAACCATGTGCCTATAACAGTTGGGACGTTTTTTCTTTCCTTTCAAGTCCCAGACTCCAGAGACAACCCTGAAGCCCCTCATACACCCAGGAAAAAATTTCATTAACCTAACAAAAAGAGTTTTAAAACAAAATTTATACCAATAAATTCACCAAAAAGTCTACAATCTTACAATTTTCCGTCAAAACCATTGAAAAATGATAATATTTCTCATGTACATGTCTGTATTACAATTTCTATCAAGCGGTGTAATTTAATTTTCAATTCCATTTTATGGGGATGATTAAAAAAATGAATTTTATGAATATATATGAAAGATATGATATATTAATTACACTGTAATGGTGATTTATTATTCATCATTCTTATGTTACATCTTTTGAAAATGAAAACATCATTCATGCAGACATATGACTTTCCATCTCCATGATCTAAGTAATTGATTTTTATTTATCTAGTTTTATAGACTAATGCAATAATAAATATAATGAATATATATTATACTTATTTAGTAATTTATATGATGGATATTAAGGAACCTTGAAAAAATTACAAGGAACAAAAAATAATTGACCAAAAACATACATGAAAAAGGAATCATATGTCTCCAGGATCAATGATTTTAATACAGAATTGAAAATAAATGTGTGATATAAAATTCATAAGTAAATAATATAATTTATAATATATATGAGTATTTTTTAATAATAAATGTATTATAAAACTATTTTTATTACATAATATGTTGCAGTGTTTATGAATGATGTATGACTTCAGGTGATGGATTTTTGTCTCAATTTTATTTTTTGTGGTACAAATGAAATATTCAACACTAGTTTATTTTATAGGTTTTAGATAATACCAATGAATGTATTTTATGATTATTATTATGAATATTTTAGGGAATTATATATCTATATGCGGTTTTTTATTTCATGTGGCTTATACTTGAAATGTTAATAATGTTTTAAGTTGTTTTATGTTAAAATATGATTTTTATCTGGATTGTTTATCATTTAGTTTTAAATGATTAATTATTATGATATAACACTCAATAAAATCATAAATTTTATTCTCATTTTATTATTTATTGAAAATACATTTTTTCCATTCATTCTTTTCAACATAAGTACGTGATATATTAAATATATGCTTTTAAGTAAAATCTACTTTATTTATCTCTTCAGTAAAAAAACATTTCTATATCATTTCTATGTTTTAAAATAATATTTTAATGAATATTTTTACTATCATCATTTTATTTTAAACTTCATTTTTACCCATGTATTAATATGTACAAAAAACAATAGATGAAATATTCTAATATTTTTTAGATTTTGGTACTTATTGAATTTTAACAAAAAAAATATTGTCTGTTAACTTATAATAAATTAATAGAATTTCAACCTTCAGGACCTCTAAACACTATAATGATTTATTTATATGTTTCAAATGATATTTAAACGAAATGTGTTTTCAAAATATTTTGTAGATATTGTTTAAAAGGGATTTTTATAATGGAAAGTGTGTTTTCTTCAAGAATGTTTTAATGAACTTGTAAGGGTATTTCTATTAACCGAAGACAAAAAACCTTGATTTTAATTCTAAAATTCTAGGTAAATCATCCTAGGATACAATAATTAATATTTTTTTAGATGGTTTAATTTTATGATGAAAATATGTGAATGAAACCTATTCTATTTCAATGGGTTATGTGATGATGAAATGATGAAATGATTATGAAACAAGTTTATTTTCCATGGGTTATGTTATAAATAAATGTCTATGTAACCCAAATATCTTAAGCGGTTGTGATATGATTAATGTTTTCATATCTCAGGGAATACATATTTATGATTTTTACTATCAGATGGGTGGGACCTATATCTCCCTCTAATGTGTTGGTTAAAGATTTATTTCTCATGAGATAAATAGAACTGGTTTAGAGAGTGAAACGAGTAAATTAATGGAATCTATCAACTATGAATGTATTAGGAGAAAACCTGGACTACTAAAATGATATTATGAGTTAACCCAATCCACTATGATTGTATTTGGATTCAACCATGACCCCTGTGATGTTTTGGGGAGTGGACCCAATAAACTGTGACATTCTTGGAAATGATCCTTGAAAAATAAAGATTTGATTTTCTATACTTATGAGAATTCTTGAATTCTATGTCTTACACAAGTATTATGATCTCATTGATCATGTTCTTTGATTCAATTATGATTCATTGATTATGAACTTTTTAAATTTATACCATGATACATGATTAGGATCTATGATATAAAGTGTAGGGATTTAAAATACTAATTCATTTTCTAATACAATTATGGGCATGCTTTTCTAATGTGATCAATAATATATCCCATTATTACATGTATGAAGTTTCAAAGCATGCACTTTATTATATTTTATCCAGGTCATAAATAAAGGTTATAAGAATGATATATCTAAGAAGGATACTTTTCATGAAGAACATAATGGGATAATTTAATGAACTATTTGTTTATGTGTCCACATTCCAAATATAATAGGCCAATATGATTAATAAAAGGATTTTTATTTGAGTATACATCAAAATATATGTAATATCTATGCATGTGATGATAATGTTCTATAAGTAAATAGTTATTTGATGTCATTATTTTCCACTAAAAATCAATGCTTTATCCTATAGTTATCTATAGAAATATTTTTCCCAATCCGTGTTTCCCTCATTGGTGTTGAATAATATTTACTTTTTGACCATGACCTCCACCAGTTATTATCCAAGAATCATTATTTAACTAAATAAATCCTAATATGATAGAGAATGACAACATTTTGAATATAATTCCTCAATTTCTATGAGGTGCATGCTTGACAAAAAAAATTATATGAAAATTCATCAAAATAAAGATTTCAATCCCGAATTCCCCAACAATATAATGATAAGGATAAAAAAATATCCTATAATGTTATAATTATACATTCCAATTGTCCATAAAATTTGTACAGGAATTTTTTATTGAAATTTAACCCCCAACACATTGACTTCAAATGCCTATTGAATTTTTTATATAAAATATGGATCAAAATTAGATACAATGGAGAATAAACTCTATATAACATGAAAATATCCTCATGATAAAATATTCAATGGTGTAACAATTTAATGTGCCTTAATACAGTTATAAAATTCAAATATATTTATTCAAATGATTTTCAAAAAAACAAAATACAATTTTTACCTTAATATGTATTTGGAAATCCCACGAAAATCATAGGACATGTTCAACCAATTTTATTCTATAATTAAAAAACTATAAACCCCCCCTTTAGTAGTTGTCTCTCACCTTTGACCTATTGAAAAGTCAAAATTTAATTTTTTTTTGATATATCTATTTTTATACCTTCCCACAAAAAAAATTCCCAAAGGACTTCATATATACAAATGATTCCAAGATAAATAGAAAATGGAGAGTTGTAAGATTCACTTATCATTATCTTTTTCTACTTGGAATCATTAAGAACATATATTATCTATCGAAATAGTACAACTCCATATTTATCTACACAAAATTTACGCAAGATATCCTTTTTGATATATTCTATTATATCTTTCAATCATGATATTCATTTTGATCCTACAAAAATTTGTCCGAAAAAGAATACAGTAATTCGTCCAGGGTCAAAAGAGATAGAGTTTCGATATATAAAATATTTAGGATAATATTTATTGACTTATTTACTAAAGGGTCATGTTCTATATGTAACATAGTTAATTATGTGTTAACGTTTCGACTCAAAGCATAAACTACCTTGTTTTTTTACCTATATAGTGGTGAAATGTGAAATCATAATCATTTATTAGTTACAAATATCATCTCCATATCATGTTGAACTATTTTTGAGAAAATATATAAATTATAATTTTATAGACAATATATATTTAACATTTTAACCAATATAAATGATGCATCCAATTTTTAAATCAAAAATCTCTTAAATCCATCACATTGTCATGTATATGATAATTTTTATTTTAATATTTCCATTTTTGTGACAAATATTTAATTACCTATTTATTTTGAATCAAAATAAAAACATATACCTTTAAATAAGATCAAGATAAAAAAAATTCCCCATTTCATGTTGGAAAGTCTAACACTAGATTTTTAATCAATATTGTATTCAATTTTTATAAAACATCAACATATTCCATTATCAATATGAATTTTGCTCCATTTTTTGATTAAATATAATCATTGGGGGTAGATAACTGAGTGTAGGTTTCAACAACCTATTGGTAGTAACTGAGTAATCCGAGAAACCATGGAATATTAGTGACATTTTTTAAGGCATTGTACACTCTTCTGCATATTTATTTTCATTAAGATCAATATTTATTAAATCTATATAAATAATATTCCCTTGTAATGAAATATGTTGTATCCAAAAAGCTCATTTAATAAATTTTTGATAAAACTTATTTTTTCGGATATGTAGATCAATCCATAGATGTTAATCATGATATATAGAACATTTAGAGTCTCATATAATTTTATTGATGAACAAAAAATACTTATTCTAAAAAAAACTCTATTAATTAAATCCATAAATATAGTGGGTGTATTTGTTAACCTAAAAGGAATAACTAAAAACTCATAATGGCCATAAGTAATATAGAATTCCATCCTTGTAATTTCAATAACCTCCACCATTAGTTTGGTGATACCTGAAACTAAGATCAGGCTTCAAAACATATTATGTACCGTAAATTTGATCAGAGAATTCATTGATACGTGGAAATGAATAATTAATTTAAAATGAGATGTTATTGATTTCTCTATAATCAATGAATTGTCTCATGGATCAATAGATATTTTTAACTAATAGAAGAATAGGAACTAAATGAAAAGTGTTACAAAATTTGAACCCCTTATCAAGAAACCAATGAAATTGTGGTTTCAATTATAACATATCAACTAAATCAATTCTATAATGATGTTTTCAAATGGTCTTATCATTAAAAAATATTTCAAAATTAAAATCAACATACAAGTCAAAAGTGCTACCAAGAAAATTATTAGGAAATACATATATATACTACTGATTTGTAAGTTGATTTTATTTTTTAAATAGTTATTAAGGATAAGAACATTTCAAAACATCATTATAGAAATTAAGAGTGATACCAGGAAAATTATCAAGAAATACATATATACACTCATTCACAACTAGAATATCACAAAATTTAAAAGCTTCTTTATATTCTATAATATATTGAAGAAATATTTAATTCCAATAATTATGTTATTTAAAATATTATAGATATTATATAAAATGTATGATTTAAATTTTAAATACAAATTGAAAATCATTCTAAAAAATAATTTTTAATCTTTAAAGTTATCATGGAATAATAAAATGAAATCTATTTAATATTTAGAATAATATCTAACTCTATGATTATCAATATTACATGGTTTTTAGAAAACACTATTCCACGATTAATAACATGAACATTTAAATAATATATTCATATCATCATACTACAAATATTATTTTCTAAAAAGAGTTTTAAATTAACTTCATAAGTTGTTATTTACATTTTACCAGCAAATTACTCAAACATAGAAGAATATGTGGGTCGAAGATGAAATCATACATTTTTAAAATCTGAATAAAAAATTAATCTACCTATTACAACATAATTTTCGGGTCTTTAATATATAATAGTATTAGTAAAATACATTGATGAAACTTTTTTCCTGTCTTAATGATTCTAACATTGAGAAACTAACTTCATTAATTAACATAATTTCCAACCTATAAACATTTTAAAATATGATTTCCAACATTCCATTACCATTTTAACCATTTATATTTATATTTTCATTATAGTCATGATACAAATGTTTTGGATTTTCACATTGATAAGACATGCCAAATCTCATGATTCATTCTTCAGAATTATTATTTACATACATATAACATGTGAGTAATTTATTTTCCTTACCGCTAAGTTTCAATAATGAATTATTTCCATTTAAATGAAATATGGATCAAATTTTACCATTGTAATTGTATAATCCAATAATAATCCATGTCATAATTTTCATTACACCACATGATTTCAAAAATAAATCCAAAATTATAGAGTAACCGAACACTAATGTAATATTTTCTACATCCAAAGTAAAATAAATAAATTTTATTATCGTATTATAGAATGATTTTTTATAGACGAACAATCTAGTAAAATTTACTTCATATATAGAAACATATCACTCCACAATTTTCATAACCTCATGAGATTTATTTTTTATTCCATGTAAAATTTTTTAGGAAACCAATATTTATGAAATATATCATTAAATGATATTCATTCCATTGAATCAATTTCATAATTTTTGTATATTTCTTAATCATGGATCACCATTGATCATATTCAATTTAAAATGGATAAAAATCAAGGGATAACATTTGATGTTTCAAACATCCAAAAATATAAGATATTCTCTCTAAAAAATTAATCTATCTATAAACTATTATTGATTATGAGAATCCATAAAATTCCTGAGTCTGGAAATTCATGAAATTATCTAAAAAATATATTTTCACTCAATGATAATTTAATCACCACTTTTAATGGTTTCTACCATTAATAACCTATTTCAACTATGTCAGGAGTACAAAAAACCCATATTCTAAAAAAATCTTGGTTGTCGGCTAACAGGGACATAGTTCTCTTGATATCTTTGTACATTATCTAATGTGTCTCCACTATGATGAAATATTATGAACAAATATTAATTGGATGGAGTATCATATAAATAATCTTAATATAACTCATGATAATATAATAAAAAATTATAATATATTATCACTATGTAATAATATCATCCTATCATCTTAAATTATCAGAAACATTCATTTAATCCAAAATATAATAATACATACATTATTCAACCCTTAAATACATGTTTTATGATAAGGGAATAAATTAAATAAATTTAGAATATATTTTTGGATTATATTAATACTTAATTTTTCAAAACATTTCATGAGAAAGTGTAAATTTCCAAATAATATCTTTTTTACCAAAACAATGTTCTTTATAAATTCCCACCTACTTCATTTTTGGTAAATCCCATATTTACAACTTAGAACTTATTTACATTTATACTCACCATTAATCCACATGAGAAATAATTTTAAAATGGTGGATGAGAAACAACATGTTTAATGAGAGACATAATAGTAAAGGAACCTATTATTCAACTAGAAAAACTACAAAATATATAAGAAACTATTATTTTTACCTATAAACATTTGACCAAAAATATCCAGTTAATTTTACATAAAACATTTTAATTTATTAATATAATTAATAAAATAGTGCATATGAAATCGTAAGTGAATCATAGAAGATAATAAAAATAACAAATACTTATCCCTGAAAACCAATGCTTCTCCATTTAATTTTAAAAAAGGTCATAATATTTACTTAAAACCATATGTTCATTTTATTTCCTTTTGAAATAAAAATATTTCCCTTTTAATCAATTACATTTATATCAGTTATTTATCATGGGAAATTATCGATAAACTTATCCCAACATGAACTCAAACAATGGGATCACATAACATGATAGTTGTCATATATATCTAATTAACTTATAATTGTAAAACTTCATCACCTTTCCAAATTCAATTGAGAGAAAAATCTAGCTCAAAGATCATCATAATCTTATTGAGCTCATGCATAAAAAATCTAAAATCTCAATAAAACCTATCATGAATAAGACTCATTTAACTTTCAAATTGACATTAAAAATAATTTAAATTTCTATTAAATCACCTATTAAATAATTCCTTATGATAACTCAAATAAATGAAAATGAATTTCAATTTCCTATGAATTTTTTATAAAACTAAAAATTACAAGAATATTGGGAGAAATATTTTCATTAAAAATAACAATTGAAATCAATTAAGGATTCTTGACAAAAATAAATGGACATGACATTCAAAAATATTGTTCAATCCATGTAGGTTACTTTTTATAAAAATATTTAAAAGGTAGAAATTAACACATATGAAAAATATTGAATATATTCATTTTTTCTATTGTAACAAAATTATAAATTAATTGAAAATACTAATTATCATACTAGTAATAATAATTACAAAAATTATTGAAAAATTTAATAGAACCTCAATATGGAATAAAATTAATTGGCAAGAATAATTAAAAATAATATTTTTACAATAAATCACATTATACTATGTTCCATCTAGCATCATGAATTATTGAACTCCCACATAAAAAAAATAATGTTAGTTTTTTAATTTATGAATTTAGTTTTTCATGTTATATTAATTATTATGTTTACATTTATTTATTTAATTACCATAAATTTTTTATTTACTAAAATTGTAAAATTATTATTTTATTTTATTAGATTGTTTCAGTTTATATCCTTAGAACAACATCAGTGAATTAACAATGGTCAAATGGGTTATGGTTCCATTAACTGTGTAATAAAAAAATTATTATAATTATCATATCTATATATTATATACATTATTATGGGAAACCATGTTATTTATATAGGAAAACAAACCCATTACATTTCAAAAAGATGATAGTCCATACAGATGTATAAACAACACTTTTCTTTTTAAAATGGGTAGAAGATAAATAAATTTAAATCTTTTTTTACATTAAAAATAATAATTAATATGTAACTATATTGATATGTATTCATTATTTCTCTTATTATTGTAATGGTATGTGACTTATTAGATGGTTATATTGTATTTTGGGATTTTGAGGTTTTTAGGTTAAGATCAAGGAGGGATCAACCGATGTTAGAAGATAAAATTTTCCTATAATGGGTGGTTCATTATGTGGACATTTATTCATGATTTGAGAGTTAATTCTTATATTGGTGGTTGGATATTAATATCATGATGTTACAGATGATAGTAATTCATCTAAGTGACTCTCAATGTGAATGAAGATTTCATGATATAAATTAATTAGGAAATAAGGATTGGTAAAAATTGGAGGATGTTCGTCTTGTTTGGAGTTTAAGGATTTAACATCCTGAATATACTTCATCTATTGAATTTTAGTTCATCATGGATGATCCAAACATAAATATGTTTTTCATTTCACGAATGTGTGAGGTCTATCATGTTTATAAATATGAGATCTCTACTAAATTCATTTATTCATCATGGTTTTTGGGAAAACCATATGTGATTTATGGATATATTCTATTGGTCTAGAATAAGATTTGATACATTGGTATAGAAGATGATCACTGAAGTTATGGGGTTGGTTCCCCTTTGTTTACATAGTTTTATCTCATTCTCATTTTGTGGATTTTTAGGGGGATGATGCTTTTTTCAGGGCATGCTTGGGGATGATATTTTGTTAAACATTGATGCGATTTAGTTCAGATAAGGGTTTCCATATACAGTTCTAATTTGTTGGAAATTTCTGTATCACCCCATTATGAATGATTATTTATAAATATTCTTTGAGGGAGGGATCCCGATTCTGTCCCTATTTTTGTGAATGTGTGAAAATTTCATGATTTTTTTCATCCTTATGATCGATTATAAGGATCAATTTAAAAAGATAAATAATTTGTTAAATTTAATATTGACTGGAATGGAGATAATTTTCATGTTTCACTACATTTAATGATATTTATGTTGAGAATATATATTTTCTCACTATTGTTTAATGTCACATCAGTTGGGAGCCTTACTTGTGCTATAGTTGAAAAAACTATAGGATCCTTGTTGAGTTTTTTGTTTGATATCACCCTTAATAAATTTATTAGAACGTATATAGAGTTAAAAAACTAATTTCCCATAAAAGTACAGATTGTTTGATGTAATATCAATGCAATGAAACAAAGAAAATTGATGAAATAGATTTTTTCGGAATCTGGAATATGGTGTTGTGGAAGCTAAAATGTCTTTGCATATGTGGATTTATGATTTATATTTATTTGACTAATGTTGATGGTTGTGTACTAATACGTGTATCTAGGTTGGGTTGTGGAATATTCTGGGAAGTTATGTTTTCGTTGGTTTTAATTGGATGTTGTGTTGGGTGGTGTGATATTGTTTTGATGTGTGGTTGTTATTTTGAGATGGCTAGGTTGTGGTGAGACTACTTAACGTATAATGTGTTGTGATGGTTGTGAGTGTGATATGGGTGTGTTTTAATGTGGTGTGGTTATTTTTTTTCTTATTCAGCCATGGAATAAATTAAAATTCGATAAATAAAATGAATATATTGTTGAAATATTAATCAAGGGATAAATTAAATAATGAGAATGGATTGAAATTGATTTATGGTAATAGGATTAAATGATATGACTGGAAAATGAATGGTCCATTCTAATGACATGGAAATGGATTACTAAGTGAATGTTACTTGATTCTCATTAAAACTATAAAATATTTGAACTTATAATTTAAAGTGGAATAGTGTGGTGTATGTGTGGTGTGATTCATCTAGTGTTCAGAATAGCGGTGAAAGAGGTTGCGTGGTGAAGTAATGGGGTATTCTAAAGATATAAATGTTAACCCATAGGTTGACTATTGTATTCTCTCTACCAAACATATTTTTTTTTATTTATATACACACCAACCAAATTAGGATAAATTTAGTAAAAACCAAATAGTTTAGGTTTTTTGTGCATGCACCAACATCTAAGATGGTGATGTTTAAGATGGTTGGATACCCCCTATTATTTTTTCTTCCTTCAGTAATAGTGATGATACTGATTTGTTTTGTAGACTAACTCATGATGACATGGATTATGGTTTGAGTTGATAGAGTAATGTTAAAGAGGAGATATGTGATGGGGTCCATGTATGTTGGGAGGAGGGTGTAAGGTAGATTTACATTACATTTACGACAACCTACTTGTATATCTAAGTTATATTGGTGTCATGTGATGTTGAATGATGATATCACCTGATTTTAGAGCTTATAGGAGGTTGGTATAAGTCATGATAAATCTGAAACCCTATTAGTTGTACTTAATTATGTGCATGTTGGATCTGCTATTTGGTAACTCATGAATTAGTATACTAATTTCACATGTGAACTAGAGACCTTGGGTATGATGCTAATAATTAAAAATTTTATGCTCACAATACATTAATATAAAATTTTAATCATGTTTCCTGGAGGATATTACTACCTTGGATTTGCAGCTTCCCTTATGTCACTACAATATGACATGAATTTGATATTTACATAGATACTTCTATTTATATTTTTTGGATTCATTTATTAAATAATGGATGGATTTTAGTTTTATTTTATATGTGATGGAGTTAATTTATGGTTATTCATTATATATCCTAATCCAATATTTTTACTCAGGGAAATTCATTCTATATGTGCAATTTTTATACCCTATGTTATAGTAAAAATCCTATAGAATATTAGAGGTCAAACATTGGGGGTAATTATCATTATTTCCTAATTATTATCCAAGGATGAGTATGTTTAGAAAAAGGGGTTATTAAAGACTTTTATTAGAGGTTTTTGTTGAGATTTTAGATAATTTTTGGATTTAAGCACCGTGAGGATTGCATGGTTTGGTAGGTAAATAGTTCTTGTTGATCTTAGTGAATGATATAGGAAAGATATAATAGATAGGAAATGATATTTTAGGACCCCTATTATTTGACTATAAGATATTAAGCTTTTTGAAAGACTAAGTGTTGTGACCAATATTACATTTTACAGACCTAGGGGATTTATATGTATCGTGATTCCTTTTATTCACATTTTAATTCAGTAGTTTTTGAAAATTAAAAAGAAATGAACTAAAATAAACTTGATAAAAATTACATTATAGTTAGATTAGAGTTTATCCATGATTTTAAAAAATTTCCTTGGATATTATCCATAGGAAGATCAAGAATTATAGGTTTAGCTTGTAGATCTAGTTGATCATTAGAGGATAAAAACGATAGGGGATGGGGATACATTTTATAGGGACTTTCCTGAATTTCAGTGAAATATATTAGCAATGTAAGGGGATCATAATTTTTACAGATATAGAGTGATAGTTGGAGGAGTTGAGGATCCCCTATAGTCAAATTTGTAATCAGGATGTATTTTGGGTTCCATTAAAAGTTTAAAAAATGTGGTGAGTTGTACAAAAATGGAGGATATTGTATCTTTATAAATTTAAGGAGGTAAAATTTTAGTTTATTTAGATTTAGAATGTGTGTAATTTGGAAATACATTCATTAGTGAAGAAGGTCTAAAAGTGGTGGGAGTTTCACTCTAACTAGTAGGGGATTTAATGTGTAAATGAGTTTGATACCAGGTTCAGGGGTAATCATTGATTTTTCAATGATTTCATTCTAAATTTGGTTTATTAATCAAAATTTTTGGAAGAAGTTCTATATCTAATGATTACATATACGGTCACCCTACTTATGATTCCCACAATTTTTGAGATATTGAATTATTTAAAGCCTCTAAAGATAATAATTTCTATTAGATTAGATCCTTTTGGGAGTTAAAATTGGGGTGTCTTAATGGGTATACATTTAATTAATAGATCAAATAGATCTATGTATTTGAGGTTCCAAATTAGTGGGGAATCAAATATAGTCGATCCATTCAACTCTATCTTGGATCAGTGTCCCACGAAAACATTCTTGTGGCTTCTCATCTTAATTATATGTCTATGAAGAATATTTAGACAACTATGCTACTTTTTGATAGATCAAGGATGACATTTTGGGATTTGATAAAAAAACACATTTGTAGAGAATCATATTTTCCACTAATGATGTTTTAGTTTAAGTGTCTCCCAACACTTATTTAGAATATGGGGGAAGATCATGTTGGATGAGGGATGCCTTATGATGGTTACATTAATAAAGTACCTAGGATTGAGGACGTGTATGGTTTCTTTTAGTAGAGAGGTATAAGAGATAGGCGTCTAAATTATCATGTGATATAGACACTTTTTTTATTTGGGCCAAAATTATTTTAAGGCACCATCAATTTTTCATCAACCCTTATTTGTGGCTTATTTGATTTATGATCATCCCAATAATCTTTTCCCATAATTTGGAATTCAACTTTGGACAATATGTAAATATAATTGAAATGAAAAGTTCCTGACCCAAGTAGGCTAGAGTGAGTGGTTAAATTATTACATTGGTGTCACACATGTGCGATCACATACCAAAGGACCAAATTGTTTATTAGTATTTGAGAAAAAGACACAAACCTAATTTAAACCTTCAATTAAAAAACATAAAAATATAATATTGTATTTTATTGGATAATGACATTATTTTATTAATAATATTTATGAATATTAGTCAAAAAACACTTAATATCATCACGGGGAAATGAAATATAAGAAAGGGGTGAGATTAGATGCTCTGTAAGGGTATGAGTACTGTAGAAGTAATATTGAATACAAAAGGAATAATAAATATTAGATGTTAAATAACTCAAAACACATATAATTTAATAAATATAATTATAATAAAGAATAGTATTTTAGGAATAACTGATTATCTAATAATTCCATATAAATAATAACATGATATTGATTCTCAACTATGCAAACCATGAATAATGAAATAATACCATGGACATAAATTATTAATATAAAAATGAGGTAATTCATAATTCTAAACATCATAAAGATAATGTCAATTTATTTTCCTAGAAATAATTCATAAATGGGTAACCCCTTGGACAAATAACCACGATTATTTGACTCATGAGACCTACTGATACATAGAGTATGAATAATGATCCTTAGCAATACCTTAATTGATCCAATTCATTCTTAATATGAATAGGGGGAAACATAATTAATGTAAATATTCATATTGAAAATCAGAAAAACACAATGCTAATATTGTTGACAAAAACTATAGATAATCATATACCATTTTGAGTAATATTGATAATGGAATGAAAATAATACATCCACATAAAAATTGATCATATACCATCCACATAATTAAATATGATGACATAATTACAACATTTTCCAAAATCATCATTAATAAAATGATTGTTCTTCTTGCTATGAGAATAAATACTGCAAAAACTCCTCAAAAATTTACTAAGGAAAATATCATTTTCACATTCAATATCACTTTAAATAACAAAAAAAGTTCATAACCCAATGATAAAATTTTTATTGGAAAACAATAATAAAATTTTGTTATGGATTCTTTAATGATATGGTTGGTTATGATGATGGGTAATGCAATTCACGCCATTAAAGTAAAATTAAATTCTCAGTATAAAAAAAAATTAAAAAGAGCATCGTTTAGAAAAATAAAAGATCATTTATTTAGAACCCATTAGTAAAAAGTCAAAAAATTTGGAAAATTACTTTAATAAATTACATGGAGGGTGATTAAAAAATTACTGAATATATTTTTATAATATTTATATATATAAGAGAATGTATTTTCAACATAATAGAGAAACATATGATGTTTTTCTTAAAAAAATTTATAAAAAATTTATTTAATAGAGAGTTGAAAATGATACTATTAGATGAATTTTTTTTAAATAATCATATTTGAAGAAAATATATTTGGTTTATAATTTAATGATCAAATAATTTTAAAAATGGAGACTTAAATATAATCAATCACTAATATTGCAGATATTTTCAAATAAGCCCCACAATAATTTGTAACATTTGAATCATAAACCCAAAATATTAAATTTATACTTTTAATAAACTGATTATAAATATATCCATGTTTAGTACCTACATGACAAAAACTAATAATTTGTGAATATGGCATATTTCCCTTGAAAATAAATCTGAGATAAAAAAAACTCTGACCTCAACTCCAGTTTCCTTCATAAATTTTTAAAAATACTATATAAAAAATATATATTTTATGTATATCTAGTGATGAAAAATATCATTATACATTATAAAATATAATATTTTATTATTACATCTAACCACCAATTTATTAACAGTTCCCTATTAAAGTCACTATTCTGGGCGATAACGGCATTATTGTTCCTATTTGTTTTGGTTCAGTAGTATTGGTTCATTAAAATTGACCATGGTTACATCATTTTAAAATTATGAAAATGGTATAATTATTATATATATTCATTATATATGTATTTAAATTATTCTTAAAATTTTAGATTGAAAAATGAATTGCACTATTAATATAGTAAATTGGTCGTTAAAAACCGATGAACGTTGATTCTACTTGTTCACTGGACCGAACATAAGATATGTAAATAAAATTTTTCCTTTAATGATCATTATTATTTAATTTAAATAATAAATATTTATTAAATAAACATTTATTACCATACATTTCAAGATAAAGTGAAAATGAAATTACATCGCTTCATTGAGGTCGTATTCCACACATACAAACTAGCAATGTAAAACTTTTACTATGGGTTTGAATGTAGGATGAAAGATGTGATATTTAAATTTAATTCATATAATTATCTCATAGATACCACATGTATACAATAAATCCATCATTATATCCTTTATTTATTTGTGGTGATAGAAAATTAGTAACATCTATTTGTGAGGCGGTAGTCTGTCGTACACACGATCGACAAGTAAGTTTACCGTATGATTTTAGAGGAGATGGATATAAGTTATACCATTGAATTAACAAATTAATAATATATATATTATAATTTTTTTTTATTTTCTACTATTTGGTGATTTTTTAAGGATTTAGAGGATAAAATAAAACAAAGACGCCTGTTTACAAACTGTATCTTTTCTTTGAAGAACCTCTTTAGGTTTATTCATAAGTCCTTTTTATAATGGCTTAATGATTCAATTAGGGTCTCTATTTAATTTGGAGGGATTTATGGAATGTATCTATGAAGTTATTTTATGAAAAAAATTTATATGCATGTATGAATACGATAGTATTGGAGGTATCCTTTTATATGTGGGCTTAATTACACACTTTGAATTTTTGAAAGAAATAAAATATTTCAATGTTTTATACATGTAAAATAATCCAAAATAAAAAATTATGAAATTATATATGTTATATGATCTATATATGGATATTAAATATTAATTGAACATGTTTATAGATAATTTTAAGATTTAACATTCTAGTCCAAACCCTGGTAAAACCTTCATAACTCTAACCAAGATAAGTAATTTTTAATATTTTTATTATTCATTAAGATAAAAAAGTATGTTGAACATATTATGTAACATAAATTATATATATTACAAATATTATCCCTTCTTAAAATTTAAAACACAAAATTTTTGAAAATTTAATTGAAAATTAAACCCATAAACATGGCAATAAAATAATTATCCAAAGGAAATGTTTTATTAAATATAAAATGTTTTTATATCCAAACTAAAACATAAATTCACTTAAATGACTTAAATTTGATAATTTATAATATTTTTGAAATAATTTTAATTTTATATAAATTATAAAACAAAATTTAACTTTTAAAATTATTTAAATTAAATTGATGTTTTCAATAAAAATTAGTATTTTCACTATTCATTAAATTTTTTGCCTTTTTTAGAAAAGCCTTCAAAATAATGTCAAAGATAATCATGGGATATTTGTTTTAAAATTGGATTTAAATTTTTGAAATAAATTTTCTAAATGTTGTAAATATTAATTTTCAACTGTCTATGACAAAAGAGATGAAATCACTTTTTAAAAAAATATTATTTTATTAAAAAAAAATTATTTTTTATTTCATATGGTTTTTATTTTTATAGTTAGTTGAGTAATAAAAAATGATATCATTTTATAAATTTATAAAACACATACATTTTATAATTTATTTTTTACTATTAATTTCCCCTATTTTAAATTCAAGGATATAACAGTATTCTATAGTATAATAAATTTCGTGTCCCTATTATATATATCAAAAGCTGTAAAAGTGATTAAATTTATTTAAAATGAAATATATATCATAATGTCTTGGGGTGTTACATAAACTCTCATAAAAATTTCATATTCCAATTTTCTTGAATCTCAAATTGTGAAAAGTTTTGGGTAGTCCTTTATAATAATTATAGTTGTTCACATATTTCATCATATATATTATGTTTTTTTAATGTACATATACTAGCTGAGTTGTAATATTCGTCAAAAATTGTTCTCTAGTGTTCAAAATCTATATAGGATATTCTGAGTATGATAGATTTCATTCAAATTTTGTAATTTAACAAGTCCTCACCTGTTTGGGATCTAGAATGTACTTAATTAATAATGGTATAAGAACACATCATGTAATTTAGAGAAACTGGTGGCATTACCAAATGGTAAGACACTACTGCATGTCTTTGTCAAATTTTAAATTCATCGATATACCAGGGGCTAAGTTTCTCATTCCTAAACAATATTATTGTACCCTCCCATGGAGATACATTAATGAAAATTATTTCAAACACGAGAAATTGTAAATATTACCTCCAGTTATAATATGAGATAATTTGATATGAGTTTGAATAGACTTTACATTTTTTGTTTTATCCTATAAATTTTATGGGCCTAAAAGATTTATTTTTAAAAACTCATCAATATAAGAAAGAGTATGATATATGTTGTTAGATAATTATTAATCATTCCTAATTAGAATACTTTAATAGAATATATTTTTATAGGAGTACTCAAACAAAGGTAGATAACAATCCTATATACCTTAAAAGTCAGGAATGTGTGACCTCAACATGTCTTGTAAGGTTTGAATAGTAATTTTATTTTGTCCACACATTTGAGGATGATAAGATGTAATCAGATACAGCTCGGTATCATGATTCATATGAAGCTTCTTCCTGAATTTTGTTATAAATCAATGATCATGATAAGACACAATTGAAAGAGGTTCTCATAAATTCATACAAATTTACTAATATAGTGTCGTTCAAGGAACACAATTGCTATGTATTTTATTATATAAAGGGAAGGTTTTGATTTTGTGGAGACCTCAATAATATCCCATATAACATTATTATTTATATAATTATATGGTAGTATAGTGAAATAATTAAATAAATGTCATTCCATTTTCATATAGGAATATGTGGAGGTTATATAAATCCTCTATGATTCACTACCTCATCCTTCAATTGTTTACAAACCAATCATATGGCCACATAACTGTAACGCCAAAGATTTTATGAGAAATATCTTGTTTTTATGCATAATGTTATATAAAGGAATATTTCACTACACACAACACTGTCTTGGAATGCCTTACAAGCAAGAGCAACCTTCCTCGATAGTTTACGTTGTACGCAATACCGAGTTTCACTAAACAACGATATGTTATTAAAATATTATATAAACTAGGAGTTATGAATAGAAATAACCAATTTTTGAAATTTTATAAATTTTATCTTTCAAAATGAATTTTATTTTTGGATTCAGAATTTCGAAATTAGCCTAGGGTGATTTTTTGGTATTTTTCTGAAAACTTTCAATTTTTGATGAATAGTTAAAACACAGGGTTACTATTTAAAAATTAACGTTTATTTATATAATTATTATTTTTTTTAAATTTATTTTAGGTCAAAATTGAAGCATAAAACCTATATAATTTCAATGTAATTCCTTGGAGTAATTTTATAATAAATGTAGATATATAAAAATTTTTATTGAACTTTTCACCGTCTTTTACCCACCACCTAGGAGAATTTGAGAATTTACATAAAACTTAATTTTACCGCTTCTGTGAGTGGAATTTAAAAAATCCAAGAGACAAGGTTAATATCACGAAGTAAAATGTGGATCAATAAGATAAAAATTATTTTTGGTGAATAGTAACTTTTTACTTTTTTTTACTACAGTTAAAAGTAAATAGGGTAATTTAGGGTAAAAATTATATAATTATTACCCTTACAGATGTCTTAATTCTACTAAATAAGTTTAATTCGACCAAAAAAACCTTAGAAATAAAATAGGACCATTTAGGTCCACTTGGATTAGATCAGTAGATTTATTATTATTTTCTTTAAAGACAAGTTACAAAAGTTAAAATCGATGTTTAATAACTAAAACATTTTTAATATAGGGTTATACATAAGATAAATTAGACTATAAATATTCATTATAAAGATAATAATATTTTCTACATAATGGTATTTTATTTATAATTTTTATACATTTAATAATTTAATTTATTTATGACACAATGATAATGCAGTAATTACCTTATTAAGGAAATATTAACAGAATTGATATTATAAATTCCAAAATAAATGTAATTTGAGACTTTTTATGAATTACACTAATTTATTTATTTTAATATGACATGTTATTATTGATTTAATTTTCGTTTTTTGAACTAATCATGCTGTTATGATTTTTTTAAAAATCAATTACCAAATAGTGTCAAAATTGACATAAAATTGTTTTTAAAACAAATATTATATTATAAATTGTTATTTTATTCTTAAAAGTATATGGTTCTGAAAAATGACTTAGATAAGGTTATAAATATTAATATTGAACCACTTGGGGTTTTTTTTTGTCTTCTTATAGTATGTTTATTAACCATATAATGAAAGAAAACAAGAATACATGGTAAAAGTTAGATGATTTAACTTAGAGTTAAATCTAAATTATAAGGTTAAAATAGTAACCTAAACTTGTCTAAAATCTACTGGTTGAGAGTATTTCGACCCATACCCACCATATATTCTAAATAAATCAATTTTGAGCTATTAAAAACCGAATATGACTTTATTATAAAATAATATTCCATGTTTTTTATGAGGTCCCCCTCTCCTCCCTTATAAACGGGAACCTCCTCCCTCTCCTCCTCACACCACTTTGAGCCTTCATTCTCGGCTAACCCTGACCAATTTCTATTCTAAACTTCTCTATAAACATCCTATAGGTCATGTTCCTCTTCAAAGACCATATTTAGTGCCCCAAGAGGAGGTTAAGAAGAGGCGCTTCAAAGAAGAGGTAATGTCCGTTACTGATTATTTGAAATTTATTTCTTCTTCTACATCCTCTTATTTAGTTGTTTCATTATGAAGTAATAACAACAGTATCAATCATATAATTATGTGTGATTATAAATATGAAACAACCCTATTTCACCCTATATCCATCCTACGGAAAACGAAATCACCACGCTTGTGTACGTACGGAATACCGTCTCTACGCCGTGCTGTAATTTGTTTTCCACCACCACCTTACTTGGATGGGTATAATGGTGTAAATAAGAACTATATTTGATTATTGTAAATTGATATTGATTCTGAAATAGTATACATACACTTTAATATAATTTTACGATCATGGGAATGATTTCATCGCGCATGCGTACGTACGAAATACAGTCTCCACACCATGGTGTAATCTGTTTTCCACCACCACCTTACATGGATGGTTATAATGGTGTAAAGAATATCTATATATGATTATTATAAAGATATATTGAATCTGTAATATTATACATACAATTCAATACAATTCCATGATCATTGGGATGATATCATCGCTCGTGCATACGTACGACCTACAGTCTCCACGTTGTGATGCGACTTGTTCAACATGATTTTCATTGCACAATGATTATATAAATAAATTACATGAATAAATATGATATATATTATACTACTAATTTTTTTTAAATTATTTAGCTATAACCTAAAAAGAGGAATACGAATTTATTCGATAAAACACGCATAAGAATATAAATCATTGAACACCCAAATAACAAGTAGCAATCAAATATTCCTAATAAGAAGATAAAAATATGACCATGTATGATATCATAAAAATGAATATGATTCTGTAATAAGTCAATGACATTATTTAAATCATTATACATGAGGATCAAATACGTACGAAGCAAATCAGACCCAAGGTAAGGGAAAATATCACAATCTCATTTTTATCTGATATTGTTTATGCTTCAGAATTTACTGGGGCATATTTATGATCCACATCCATGTTTCCTCAATATGTAATATTACTTCCATCCAAATAAAATTTTTTATATCCAATTTTACCCTTTGGTGAGTATTTAGTAAGAGATATGAAAGGAATATTTTGTTGTTTTTATTACGAGGTACTTTTTAACTTTTATGGACAAAGTACGAGAAGAATGTTTTTATCTTATACGGACGGAATGGATATTTAGATCATTATTTCAACGATTTTTTCTTTACAAGTTTTCAAGTTTATTTTTAATCAACTTCTTGTCATTTAAAATTTTAAGACATTTTAAGAAAGGAAAAATGTTTTTGAAGTAGAAAGGATATTTTCCTCGAGAATGAAGTTCAAGTGTTTTATGAAAATTATTTTCCATCTTAGATAATATAGGGTTCGATTTATATCCCTATATTTACAGTGATTTGATTATGTAATGATGGAATTATTTTTATAAAGTCCTTTTATCTTATATGGATTATGTTATGATGGCACGATGTTTAAGAATCCTATTTTTATTACATGGGTTATTCTATGATGTATGATTTATGATTTTGTAGCACACATAAGAATGGTATCATTATGAGATGGGTGAGACCTATATCTCCCTCCAAATAATTGGGTAAATATTTATATCTCATGAGATAATCTTGGTTGGAACGGCAGTTTAATCTGGTTCATTGAAACAAGACTGAAATGAGGAGTGAACTCGATTCAGAAATGGACTTTGTCTGCTAAGATAGTCTTGGAAATGAGTCTTGACTACTATGAAATGATTATCGATGATTATGTGTGTATTCCACAAAGTTTCATGTTTTATGTTATGATTACTAGGATTACGTTTCACTACTATGATTTATCCCATGTTATGATACTATGATCTCTTTTATAGGTTATGATTTTCGAAATGCTATGTTCTTATGAATACGATATTTCCTTTGTTTACTCTTACTGAGCATTTGAGCTCACCCTTTTGTATATTTTCTTTCCCCAGGTTAGGAATAAGGTTATTAAGTAGGATATGCCAAAAGGGACTCTAGATATGATGAAATAAATGGGTGACAATTTAGATGCTTTATGAACTAGTTGTTTATGTTTCATAGTTTCTAAAAATGCTATACCTATATGGTCCTACCATGGTTTTGTTATATGTTGTATAAGAATGCTTAAATTCTGAAGTAATGACAATGTATGTAAAGTATGGGCCATTATAGTTGGTATCAGAGGAAGGGTATAGTCCACCTTTGAAAACTAGTATGTGAAATCCTTAGTAAGAACCATAAGGATATGTCTAAGCATAGGACAAAATCTTAGTGTTTTAGAAATGGCCATGAATAACCTATGATAAGACCTAAAGAATGAAATTTTATTCTTGATTATGTGGTTTTACTATTTTGATTTGTGTTTCTCACACTATGCTTATTGGTTTTAGTCAATGGATAGAACCCGAAGGAACAATTTTAATGCTGAATGCGATAGTAAATGAAATGATTGTCCCCATGAGAAACCAAACGTTATGGGAGCTGGAATGCAAAATCTTGTAGCCATTATCACACAACTTTCTCATGATATGAATCATAAAGGACTTCAAAATGAGTAAAGGAAGGAGAAACATTTTGTTGAATCCTTCATGAGGCAGCATCCACCCTCATTTAGCAGGTCTATTGATCCATTAGTGGCAGAACATTATCAGTACCATTGAAAAGATATTTTCTGTTCTTCAATGTTCTGTACATGTTAAAGTCATCTTAGTGGTTTATCATTTGGAAGGTGAAGCTGATCAATGGTGGAATCTTATAAAGAATACGAGATCAAGAGATGAAATTGAGTCCATGGATTGGGATGAGTCCATGGATTGGTATGAGTTCATGAACTTATTTTTCAATAAGTACATCACTCGTATTCTTCGAACAAATATGGAGAAGGAGTTTCTTGAACTAATGTAAAAGGATGATGAATGAGTTGGTACCTATGAAGCAAATTTTACAAGGATTGCAAGGTTGCTTCTAGAAATATTATCCAACCTGAGAGTAAGATCAATCGATTATTTAGTGGCATAAAACCAAGTCTTTGAAGGGCATTAGCCATAAGGGACTTCAATAGCTACGAGGAAATCGTTCGATGTGCTCTCAAGGTTGAGATGGAGATTGAAGTAACCCATTAGTCATATGGGTTTGATAAGAATAGGAAAATGGAATTCAATGGAAAATTTAAAGAGAACACTAAAAATAAGATGATTTTACCTTATGATAAATGTGTGGAAGGAAACATGGAGGGAGATGTCTTAAAGGGAAAATTAAATGTTTCAAATGTGGAAAATAAGGTCATCGAGCAGTTGAATGTCATAATGATGGGAAAAAGATGTCTAGTGATGCAAAAAAAGAAAGGGATACAAAGAATGAACCTACTACACTTCAATGTTTCATGTGAAAGGAAACGGGGCATTATGAAAATCAATTACCTAATCCAAGGGTTGTTGATGATGATTGATGTCAACAAACTCTTAAGGCCAAAGACAAAGGAAAGTCACATGAAATTTCTATCGATGATGTGGAGTATGATAACGAAGTGGTGAAAGGTACACTTACCATCCAATCTAAAGTAGAAAATATTTTATTTGATTCTGGATCCACCCACTCTTTTATTTCTGAAGAGTTTTCTAAGGGTATCTCCATATTACCTCAGTAGTTAGATATTGAGTTAGTTGTGACAACCCCTAATGGCACAAAAGTCACATCAAAAATTTATAATTATTCTCCAATTGATGTTTGTGGGAAAGTACTTCCTACAAATCTTGTGATCCATTCTATAGTGGAATTTGATGTCATTCTTGGCATGGAGAGACTTTATTTAAATGGATCTCATATCAATTTCCAAATAAGGGAAGTCACATTTCATATTCTAGATTAATCTATGATCATCTATCGATGCAAGGACGAACATAACCTTCCAGTGAAAATTTCTTCCATATTATGGGTCTTGATTCCACTAAATTAAGGTTATTTATCTCAAATGGTTGGTGAGAAACTCACGATTAAGAATATTCCCATTGTATGGGAGTTTGATGATCTCTTTTCGGAGGAATTTCCAGGACTTCCAAAAAATCGTGATGTTGATTTTTCAAAAGAACTCGTACCAAGTGATTTGCCTAATTCAAAGACACCTTATAGAATGGCCCCAATTGAGTTCTAGGAATTGAAGAATAAACTCCAAGAGAATATTGATAAGGGATTCATGTGCCCTAGTGCGTCACCTTGGGGAGCACCTGTTCTGTTTGTTTAGAAGAAAGATGGATCAATGAGACTCTGCATTGATTATCGAGAACTTAACAAGATCACTATCAAAAAAAAATATCCTCTCCCACGCATTGATGACTTATTTGACTAACTACATAGAGGTCAATACTTTTCCAAGATTGATCTTCATTCAGGGTATCATCAATTAATGGCCAAGAGGTAAGATATACCAAATATGGTTTTCCGTACAAGTTATGGACACTATGAATTTATAGTGACGCCATTTAGTCTTACTAATTCCCCTACTATCTTCAGGGATCTGATGAATAGAGTCTTTATAGACTATCTTGATCAGTTTTTGGTAGTATTTATAGACAATATTCTTGTCTATTCAAAGAGAAAGGAAGAACACAAAGATCACTTGATAATTGTAATGAAGACCCTGAGAAAGTAGAATCTTTATGCCAAATTTACCAAGTGTGCATTTTAGATTTTAAAAATGCATTTTGGGGTCAAATAATCTCAAAAGAGGGGATATATGTGGATCCAACAAAAACATAGGTTATCGAAAGATGGTCGAGACCAACAACAATAACTAAGATCTGATGTTTTCTTGGTTTGGCTGGATATTACCGACATTTTGTGAATGATTTTTCATGATTATCTAATCCACTCACCAGGTTGACTCGAAAAGGAGTGAAGTTCGTTTGGACATAGGAGTGTGAAGAGAATTTCAAAGAGTTAAAATGAAGGTTATTCCGTGCACCTATGCTCACACTGCCTTATAATGGAGAAAGGATTGTGATCTACAGTGATGCATCCAAGAGGGGGCTAGGGTGTGTTCTCATGCAAAACGATATGGTGATAGCTTATGCCTCACGACATTTGAAAATCCATTAGCAAAATTACCCAACTCAAGATTTGGAGTTAGCTGCGGTAATCATTGCATTAAAGATTTAGAGGAATAATCTTTATGGTGAAAGTAGTGATATTTATACTGATCATAAAAGTTTAATGTATATTTTCAGAAAAAAGGATCTGAATATTCACCAAAGAAGATTGTTGGAGCTGATTAAGGATTACGAATGCTCAATTCATTACCACCCTGGGAAAGAAAACAAGGTGGCAGACACATTACATCGACAAGACTATGATATCTTATCCATGATGAGGATCACAAAAGATCCAATATTTATGGATTTACAAAGGATGGATCTTGGAATTATAATGGAAGGGGAAAAATCTTATCTTTCTCAAATGAATCTTCAACCATCTATACATGTGATGATTAAAGAGTCACAGAAAGAGGATGTAGAGTTGCAAAAGAAGGTGAGAAATGTTCATGAATTCAACCTTGATTTTGATGGGATAATAAGGTTCAAGAATCGGGTTTGTGATCCTCCCACACCAGAATTAAAGAAGGAAATACTGGATGAAGCTCACAATTCTTCATTCTCTATTCACCCTAGAAGCATGAAGATGTATAGGGACCAGAAAGAGTACTTCTGGTGGGATGGAATTAAAAGAGATGATGCTGAATATGTCTCTTGATGCTTGGTTTGTCAGCAAGTTAAAGCTGGGAGACAGAAGTCTAAGGGGATGTTCCAACCATTACCCATACCCGAATGGAAATGGGAAAACATCACTATGGACTTTGTCACCGGGCTTCCTAATACATCCAAAGGAAATAATGCTATCTGGGTCATAGTTGATCATATTATGAAGTCGGCACACTTCATTTCAATTAGAGAAGATTTATCTCTGGATCAGATTTCCATGATATATGTGAAGAAAGTTGTAAGATTGCATGGAGTACCATTTTCCATTATATCTGATCGGGATCCGAGGTTTACCTTGAATTTCTGGTGAAGTTTTCAGCATACTCTGGATACAGAGTTGAGTTTCAGCACTGCTTATCATCCTCATACAGATGGTCAGTTTGAGAGAACAATTCAAACTCTAGAACATATGTTAAGAGCTTTCTCTATGAATTTCAAATGTGGATGGGACTAACACCTACCATTGGTGGAATTTTCTTATAATAATAGCTTTCACTCTAGTATTCAGATGGCTCCTTTTGAAGCTCTCTATGGTACGAAATGCCGGACTCCAACTTACTGGGATGAAGTTGGGGAAAGAAAGCTATTACGACCTGATCTTGTTGATGAGATGGAAGAAAAGGTCAGATCTATTCAACAACACAGAAGAGCAGCTCAGAGTTGAAAAAAATTATGCCGATAACTGAAGAAAAGACATAGAGTTTCATGTGAGTGATAAAGTGTTCTTAAAAATATCTCCTTGGAAGAAAGTACTGAGATTTGGAAAGAAGGGCAACCTGATCCCTTGGTATATTGGTCCTATTTTAAATACTGGATCATGTTGGGAAGGTAGCTTACCAATTGGCACTTCCACCAAATCTCTCTCACGTTCAAGATGTGTTCCATGTATCTCTCCTGAGAAATTACATACCCGATCCTTCACATGTACTCAGCTCAGAAGTTGTACCACTGGAGCAAGATCATTCTTATGAAGAACAACCAATAGAGATTCTGGATCGTAGCGAAAAAGTCATACAGAACAAGACTACTCGCTTGGTGAAATTTTTATGGAGGAACCACCAATTAGAAGAACCTACATGGGAACTTGAGGATATGATGAGGGAGAGGTATCCTCATCTGTTTGTTACAAAGTGACGAATTTTGAGTGCGAAATTCATTTTAAGGGGGGTAGAATGTAACACCTGAGATTTAATGAGAAATATTTTTTATGTATAATGTTATATAAAGGAATATTTCACTACACACAACACTGTCTTGGCTTGCGTTACACAGAAGAGCAACCTTCCTCGATAGCTTGCGTTGTACGCAATACCGAGTTTCACTAAACAACGATATGTTATTAAAATATTAAATAAACTAGCTATTATGAATAGTAATACCAAAATTTTGAAATTTTATCTTCAAAATGGATTTTATTTTTTGATTCGTAATATCGAAATTAGCCTCGGGTGAATTTTTGGTATTTTTCTGAACACTTTCAATTTTTGATGAATAGTGAAAACAGTGGGTTACTATTTAAAAACCGACTTTTATTTAAATATTTACTTATTTTACTTAAATTTATTTTAGGTCAAAATTGATACATAATAACTATATAATTTCAATGTAATTCATTGGAGTCATTTTATAATAATTTTAGATATTTAAAAATTTTTATTGAACTTTCCACCGTCTTTTACCCACCTCCTAGGAGAATATGAAAATTTACATTAAACATAATTTTACCACTTCTGTGAGTGGAATTTCAAAAATCCAAGAGACATGGAAAATACTAAGGAGTAAAATGCGGTTCATTAATATAAAAATAATTTTTGGTGGATAGTAACTTTTTACTTTTTTTTATGACGGTTAAAAGTAAATAGGGTAATTAATGGTAAAAATGATATTATTATTACCCAAACACATGTCATAATTCTATTACATAAGTTTAATTTGACCAAAAACAACATTAGAAATAAAATATGAATATTTAGGTCCACTTGGATTAGATTAGTAGATTTATTACTATTTTATTTAAAGAAGAGTTAAAATAGTTAAAATCAATGTTTAATAAATAAATCATTTTTAATATATGGTTATACATAAGATAAATTATAATATAAATATTCATTAGAAAGTTAAAAATATTTCATACATAATGGTATTTTATTTATAATTTTTAGACATTAAATAATTTAATTTATTTATGACACAATGATGATGCTATAATTACCTTATTAAGGAAATATTAATATAATTGATATTATAAATACCCAAATAAATATAATTTGAGAGTTTTTATGAATTAAAATAATTTAATAGGATAATAGGATATGTTGGTAATTATTTAATTAACTTTTTTATAACTAATCATGCTTTTATTGTTTTCAAAAAAATTGATTACCAAATAGGGTCAAAATTGACATAAAATTGTTTTTAAAACAAATATTATATTATTAATTGTTATTTTATTTGTAAAAATATAAGGATCGGCCAAATGTCTTAGATAAGGTTATATATACTAATATTTAACAACTTGGGGTTCGTTTTGCCTGTTATAGTATGTTTATTAACCATATAATGTACGAAAAAAAGAAGACACGGTAAAAGTTAAGTTATTTAACTTAGAGTTAAATCTAAATGATAAGGTTAAAATAGTAACCAAAACTTGTCTAAAATATATAGGTTTAGAGTATTTTGACCCATCCCCACCTTAGATTCAAAATAAATCAATTTGGAGCTATTAAAAACCTAATATGACTTTTTTATAAAATAATATTTTATGTTTTTCCTAATGTGCCCCTCTCCTCCATTATAAAAGGGCACCTCCTCCCTCTCCTCCTCACACCACATTGAGCCTTGAAGCTCGAACACCCCTGCCAATGTCTCCTCTACACTTCCCTAGAAACATCCTAGAGGTCCTGGTCCTATTCAAAGACCATCTTTAGTTCCCTAAGAAGAGGTTAAGAAGAGGCGCTTTAAAGAAGAGGTAATGTCTGTTACCGATTCTTTCAAATTTATTTCTTTTTCTACTTCCTCTTCATTAGTTGTTTCATTATGAATTAATAACATCAGTATCACTCTTATATTAATATGTTATTATAAATATGAAACAACCCTGTTTCACCTTCTATCCATCTTACGAAAAACAAAATCACCACGCGTGCGTACGTACGGAATACCGTCTCCACATCGTGGTGTATTCTGTTTTCCACCACCACCATACATGGATGGGTATAATAGTGTAAAGAATAACTATATATTATTATTTTAAATATAGTTTTATTCTGAAATATTATACATACACTTCAATATAATTCTACGATCATGGGAATGATATCATCGCGCGTGCGTACGTACAGAATACCGTCTCCACGCCGTGGTGTAAACTATTTTCCACCACCACCATACTTGGATGGTTATAATGGTGTAAAGAATAACTATATATGATTATTGTACAGTGATATTATTTCTGAAATAGTAAACATACACTTCAATAAAATTCCATGATCATGGGAAGGATATAATCGCTCGTGTGTACATACGACCTACCGTCTCCACGTTGTGATGCGACTCATTCTGCACGATCTTCATTGAACAATGATTATATAAATAAACTGAATGAATAAATATGATATATATTATAAAAATACCATCCTGTAAATTATTTATCTATAACCTAAAATGAGGAATAAGAATTTATTCGACAAAACACGCAGAAGAATATAAAGCAATGAACACCAAAATAACAGTAGCAGTAAAATATTACTAATAAGAAGATAAAAATATGACCATGTATGTTATAATAACAATGAATATGATTCTGTAATAATTCAATGACATTATTTAAATCATTATACAAGAGGTTCCGATATGTACGAAG
Organism: Viscum album; assembly: GCA_963277665.1. Classification (NCBI taxonomy): domain Eukaryota; kingdom Viridiplantae; phylum Streptophyta; class Magnoliopsida; order Santalales; family Viscaceae; genus Viscum; species Viscum album. Next base: position 1,902,166,278 of record OY728145.1, read on the forward strand.
CAAATCGGACCTAAGTTAAGGGAAAATCTCACAATCTCATTTTTATCCGAGATTGTTTATACTTCAGAATTTACTGGGGCATATTTATCTTCCACATTAATGTTTCCTCAATATGTAATTTTATTTCCATCCACCTACAATTGTTTAAATCCAATTTTACCCATTGGTGAGTTTTTAGTAAATGATATAAAAGGAATCTTTTGTTGTTTTTAGTACGAGGTACTTTTTGACTTTTCCAGCCAAAGTACGAGAAAAATGTTTTTTTAACTTATACAGCCTGAATGGATTTTTAGAACATTATTTCCATGAAGTTTACTTTACATGTTTTCACTTTTATTTTTAATCAAATTCATTCCATTTAAAATTTTATGACATGTTAATAAAGGAAAAATGTTTTTGAAGTAGAAAGGATATTTTCCTCAAGAATGAAGTTCAAGTGTTTTATAAAAATTATTTTCCATATAAGATAATATAGGGTTCTGTTTATATCCCTATTTTTACATTGATTTGATTATTTTATTATGGAATTATTTTTATGAAGTCCTTCTATCTTATATGGATTATTTTATGATGGAATGATGTTTAAGAATCCCATTTTTATTACATGGGTTATGTTATGATGTATGATTTATGATTTTGAGGCACACATAAGAATGGTATCATTATAAGATGGGTAAGACCTATATCTCTCTCCAATTCATTGGGTAATGATTTATATCTCCTGATATAGATATGGTTGGAATGACAGGTTAATCCGGTTCAGTGAAACAGGACTGAAACAAGGAGTGAACTTGGTTCAGAAATGGACATTATCCGCTATGATAGTCATGGCAATGAGTATTGACTACTAAGAAATGATTCTATATTATTATGTGTGTATGCCACAAAGTTTCATGTTATATGTTATGATTATTAGGATTACATTTAAATAATCTGATTTATCTAATGTTATGATATTATGATCACTTTTTCAGGTTAAGATTTTCAAAATTCTATGTTTTTTTGAATATAATATTTCCATTGTTTACCCTTACTGAGCATTTGAGATCACCCTTTTGTGTGTTTTTCCCCAGGTCAGGAAGAAGGTTATTAAGTAGGATATGCCAAAAGGGACTCTAGATATCATGAAATAAATGTGAGACAATATAGATGCTTTATGAACCAGTTGTTTATGTTTCCTAGTTTCTTATGACACTATACCTATACGGTACAACCATGGTTTTTTTATATGTTGTAATAAGTATGTTTCAATTCTAAATTAATAACAATGTATGTATAGTATTGGTCGTTATAAAAACCAGCAATTTCCCACGTAATATTCTCCCATGAAAAATGTTAATTCAAATCTATATTCATATTCGTGGAAGCATGGAATATAGATAATTTTCATCTATAGGACATATCCATCAATTCCAACTTTAGATTCGGTATCGATAAAACACATAATATCTTTCCAAATGTAAGAAAAAAATCTCCACCTAATATTTTTTCCATATTTCCCCCATTCATGACATTAATTCTATTTCAAAAATTCTCAACATTAGGTTGATAAAATTTTATCCTGTAAAAAAATATGGGTTTGAATTCATTTGAAAAAAGTGTTGATATAACCCCTTCCTATATAATTTTCATATACATATTAGTATATATTTAAAAATAGGACCCTTATTAATCATCATTCTTTTTAGACCCCTATTATATTTCCTTCTTTATATATATTCTACTTTTTTCCTTCACTAGGTATTAGATTATTGAGAAATCATAATCCTTGAATATATCCACACATCTTCTTATCCTTTTATTGACTACTTTATGCGTAAAAATATATTTCAAATACTTATGATTCATGTCTATGTCACATCATTCTCCATAGAGATAATATCTCTTAAAATTCAGATAAAATATTATGGAAACAAAATCAGAGTCATGGATCAAATTTATTTTTCATTAATCATTAACTATGTTGATGCATACACAATAATTCCTTCATTCTACATATGTACATAACCAATAAACTTTTTACATGAATATATATATATATCAAAAATATTTTATTTTTATGGTATATTCCAAATTACAGCATTCCCTAATATTATAGAAACATCTGATTTTCATACATATATATTACATCATCATAGATGAATATTTAGTACACTACAATAATATTTTTCAAAGGACCATTATAGTTTTGTGTCTTTGGAAACCAAGAAAAAAAATATTCTATCATGGTGAAAGATCCTCAACATCTCCCATAATGATCTCCAAAAATATTAATTTTACCTAAAATATTTCATCATAACCTGGGGAATAATATTATATTAAATGGGTGAGTGGACATGCTCAGTAGGAATAAATAAACAAAAATGAGTATTCATAACACGATCAAGGGGTATCAAACATGAGAACTACATTTGAAGATCATACCATACATATTAGAGTTCCTAATAAATATTGGAAGTTCATAAGACATGGATCATAAGATAAGTAAGCTGATAAGTCATTAAAGAATAACATTAGGATATGAATTGGATTTTTTTTCATGCATAATGGTTTATAATGTTATGGATATTGAAAAGAATAAATAGGTTCACTCATTAAGTTAATGATATGAAATCAGGCCCCTACGTCTACTTATGGAAATGCATCCAGGTTCCGGCCTAACAGTGTGAACCAGAAATCAGGTTCATGTATAACCTTGTTGAAATGATTCATGGTCCATTAATAACATTGTGAACATGTAATCATGTTCAATAATTACATTTTTATCAAGTAATAAGGTTCCCACATTAACATAGGGACATGCAACCAAGTCCATGCATAACATTGTGAACACATAATAAGGTTCACTCTTAACATGGTGAACATGTAATCAGGTTCACACGTAACCATGTGGACATGAAGCTATCTCCATACATAACATTTTGAACATTTAATCACATCCACACATAACTTAGTAAAAATGTAATTAGGTAATCGAATAAAATTATGCACATGAATCATGGTCCATGCTTAACAATGTGAAAACATAATAACATCCTCTTATAAGATAATGAACATGTAATCAGGTTCATGCCTAAAATTACAGACATTCAAACAAGTCTATGAATAAAATTTTGAACATGTAATTAGGTTCACAAATAATATTGTGAACATGACATCAGGTTCATGCATAACATATATACTCAAGAGTCTTCCATCATTACCCAATGCATTGGAGTGAGATATAGTTTGAACCCAAGACCTATTAAAAACATATGTATGAGTTACTGAATATTATAAACAATAATTATATCATAACCCTTGAAATGAGATTGACATCATGAACAATTAATCAAATAATTACCTATGGAAAAAGTTATGTATCGTAATAACTCCCCTGAAAATAAGTTGGTTTCAACAAAATATAACATGTGAATGTAATATGAGATTCATTAACATTAACCATTCATATGAATAATATGAATGTAAGTGTTGAATCATTTCTTTAAAAAGGCATGAGTAACACCCAAATATGTCATCATAGATGAGAAACAATTTTAAAATATCTTTTAAATATACTTCTTGGCGAAAATATCATTTCATCATTGAAAAATTAAATTTTAAAACAGAAATCATTTTGAAAACCATTTCCAAGAAAAATAATCACAATAAATAAAAAATAAATCTTTTAACTCATTTTGGAATAATTATTATTTGTATGATTAGAAATAATTCTTAAAACCATTTAAAACATTTCAAAAACATAGATAATTATTATAAACCATTTTCATTGGAACATTTTTAAAGAATATTTGTAAAAAAATACCCAAAACATTTTTGAAATATTTTTAATTGAAAACCACTTTAAAAATAAATTTAAAAAATATAAAGGAAAAATTTTTCCTTTAAATTAATCATGTAAAAATGCAGTGGAAGCTTCAAAGAAGTTATGGTGACTGTAATGTCCCAGTTCTGGAAGCCGCCCAGAGACACCCCGTACCCGGTTTTCCACACAGCCTCAAGCTCATTTACTAAAATGCCATAGGATGCCGACTAGAAGTGGGGCCCTTGGATGTGATAGTGGGGAAACTATGCTCTAATTGGCAGAGTAACACAACTGAAGTAAACAGATATACAATAGAAAAATCTGTAAACAAACTAAAAAATATTAAAAATGGAAGACTGATGAAAGAAACAACTGGAGCACACACACATATATGACGCATGATACATGTGTCTAGGAAAGCAGCCAAACATGTCACAATGCAGAAATACAGAACAAAAAACCAAGAACATAGAAAAGAAGTAACATCTCCATAGCATCATAAGCCTAAGCTTGGTCTCATGATCTATAGCTCCAAAGCAATCAAAATCTTAATGTGGAGTCAAGATTTCCCTTATCTATACCTGCAACAATATAATCTGTTTGGGCCCAAAAGCATGGCCCAAATTGGGTGTGAGAATAAATCCAAGTAGGCAACCACCACAAGATCTGTGCCTAACAGGCAGTGAATATATGGTGGGTAACAAGTAAAAGGGACCAGTAAACAAGGAGTTACTCCGCAGTAAAGAAGGCACAATTTCAATACAATCAGTTCTATATGTCAACAACATCAAATCAAAGGAGGTAAACATCTGTGAAGTACTCTCAGCCTAACCCCTGTGGTTCAACCAAAACATGGATACTACAAAGACTCTCTGAGGAAGCTCTCTCCATCAATTACCTTTATAGTCAATAGCATTAAAGACTCTCCGAGGTATATCACACGGTCAACTACCATTATACTCAAAAGTGATAAAGACTCTTTGAGGAAGATCACATGGTCAATTCCCCTTATAGTCTACTACATCTGGTTCTCACAGCCTTGTGCAAGTCAAACAAGCATAGAAATGAAAAACGTCCAAAGTAAAACTGAAGAACTACTTAGGTAAATAGTCTACAACATATCAATCATGTCAGATAAGATAATCACTCCATCCTAGAGTACTAGGCATGGGAGAAAATCAATGAAGCCTAATGGGATAAATAGGACCAAACAATCATAAATAGAACATTCTTGGAAAAACACTTCCAAATCATAACAATAAACCCTATTGACATTCAATTATCCTCTACTCAAGAACACAAGTGTGAAAGGAAATTAACAGTGTTAAACTATAAACACGCAACACACGTTTAGGGGTATTAAACAAAAATGAAAATATTACTCAATGAAATTCAATGGGAAGGCAGAAACCACCTACCTAGGTGTGGATAGATGGATATACATGAACCTCAAGCCTTGAATCTCCCAAGAACACCATAGATCTACAAAAATGTATAAGAAAAATGTACACGACATGTACTTATGAAACACACAACATGTACTCACTTTTACCGGCCTCTGCATTAGGCGGTCACCAGGTCACCACACACGACCGTGTGCAGGGTGACTACACAACCAACACTCAGCTACCTGAGGTTATAGAGTATGCAACGTGTACTTAAAAAATATTCAAAAACTCCTCATTTTCCTTGATTACACTAGAAAATAAAAAACATAACTAAAAAGAAGATATGGGTTCTTACAAACGTCCCCCCTTAATGAAATTCATCCACGAATTTCCCTAGGAAGGAAGTATAGAAGATGAAACCCCAAATATCTCTAGCCACTGTGATCATAAATCAGCCTCCCTCTCCCAAGTCTCATCCAATAATCGCTCGTGCTGCCGTAGCACTAGTATTAGAGGAACAAAACAGCCACAGAGAACCTTCACACTTTTATCAACAATCCAGATAGTATTCTCTTTGAAAGATGCAACCACCACCAACTCGACTTCCTCGGGTTGGAAAACGTGAGACGAGTCTGAGAAGTAATGTCAAAGCTAATAAATGTGGAAGACATCGTTCATATCCTAGTACCTCTGAGGTAACTTCAGCTAACATGAAAACGTCCTAACTCCCTCCAAAACCTCAAACGACTAGACGTACCTTGATGAAGGATTACCCTGTCTTTTAATCCTCTTGTTCCCCAACCTCGGTGTGACATGTAGGAAAACCTAATCTCCAACCTCAAACTCCAGAGGTCATCTCTGACGATCAGCATAAAACTTTTGTTGAGACTGTGCAGTAGCCATCCTCTTCTGAATCAACTCAATCTACTCTATGGACTCCTGGACAAGACGAGGTTCCAGCTAAGCTGTCTCTCCTAACTCCAGCTAACATAATGGTGATCGACATGGCCTACCATAAAAAGACTCATATGGTGCCATCAGAATAGTTGATTGAAAACTATTATTTTAGAAAAAATCAACAAGAGTATGTGATTCTCCCAAGTACCTCCAAAATCTAGGATGCATGCTCACAATATATCCTCAAGCACCTGAGTCGTACGCTCGGAATACCATCTATTTGGGGGATGGTAAGCTGTACTAAAAAGCACCTCTGCACCCAAATAATTATGAAGCCTCTACATGACCTGAGAAGTAAAATGTACATATAGTTCTGAAACAATGGAGTGTGGAACCCCATGTAGATGTAAAATCTCTCAGATGTACAACCATCCAAGCTCATCAACACTGAAGGTCTCCTTGATCGGAAAGAAGTGAGAAACCTTTGAGAGTCTATCAATGACAAACCATATTCATCTTTCTATCAAGGATACCTCAGCAAACCTATCACAAAATCTATCGCGACATAATTCCACTTCCACTTGGGAATAGGTAGCTTCTGAAAAATTAATGCTGGTCACTGATGCACTGTCTGTAACTGCTAACAGGTGGAACAACTCATGAGAAAACTAGCATTATTTATTTTCATATGAGGCCACCCATATTGTTGGTGTAGATCACGATACATCTTGGTGAAACCAAGATAAACTGCCTAAACTGAAGAAGGAATGTCCAATATCAGCTCCTCGCATATGTCTCCTAGCACCTATACGTGCCCCTATAAATTCAAGATCTTTTACTTTCCTATGGTCTATCTAGGAATATGGTCCTCTCCTGATGCACTATCCCGTAGGACTAGTCCATTAGAGTATGATTGCAGCCTCATTCTCACTCGATCAAGAAGTGTAGAGGAATCATCTATTGAAGAAAGAAAATTCTTCCCCTGTCTGTCGTGCACCTCCAAATGAATCTCAGAGAACATAGTCATAAGCTGCCACTCACTACTGGCCTCCTGAACAACCTATATCTGAGTCCTCCTGCTCAACATTTCAGCCACAACCTTGCATTTCCCAGGTGTATAGGCATGCTCAAAGTCAAAGGACTGAAGGTACTAAACCCACCTTAATTGTCAGAAATTCATATCATGCTGTTTGAAGATGTACTTCAGACTTTTATGGTTAGTGAAAACCACAAAATGCTCTACTAGAAGGTAATGTCTCCAATAGTGTAAAGTATGAACAACAACAACCAACACTAGATTGTGTGTTGGATAGTTCCTATAATGTGGCCTCCAATGTCGAGACCTGTACGCAATGGCCCCTTCCCCATGCATAAGAAAAGATACCAAACCGATACCTGAAGCATCATAGTACATGATATAGCTCTTTCCTGGTTTAGGAAATACTAGAATCGGTGCAGAAGTCAACATCTATTTCAACTCTTGAAAGGCTAACTTGCAATAATTTGACAACAAGAACTTCATAACCATCATATTCAAGCCTGTCACTAGTGCTGCTATGTGAGAAAAGTCATGTGTGAAACTTCTGTAGTATCCATATCATCCAAAAAAACTCTACACCTTTAAGAATTTCTTTGGTTTCTCCAAAGAAACTACTTCCCCCACTATCTCTTGGTCTACTGATACTTTTGTCTCTGAGATAACATGACCCAAGAAGTGAATCTGGTCTATCCAAAAGTGGAATTTAGAGAGCATAGAATATAGATGATGCTCTCTCAGTGTACTGAGAATGATCTCAAGAATGGTGGCATGGTCGTGTCGAGTGTGAGATTATACTAAGATATCATCCACAAAGACTACTATGAAAGATTCCATGTATGGATGGAATGATCAGTTCATCAGTTCCATGAAGACAGCATGCGAGATTGTGGGACCGAATGTCATAACCACATACTCGTATAGGCCATATCTTTTCCAAAATCCTGTAAGAGGTATATCTGATGGTCTAACACGTACCTGATGATAAATGAATCTCAAGTCAATCTACAAGAACACCCGGGCTCTTCAAATATTATCAAAGAGATCATCAATCCATGGTAAGGGATTGATGTTCTTGACCTTCAATTGGTTCAACTTCCGATAATCCACACAAAGTCTAAGGGTACCACCAAACTTTTTCGCAAACAAGACAGGTGAACCCGAAGGAGAAGTATTGGGTCAGATGAAACCCTTTTCCTGTAACTCCTCCAACTTCTTATTGAGCTGATGCAACTCTGGTGTAGCAATCATATAAGGAGGAATTGATACCAGTGTCTCTCCTGGCACGAGATCAATAACAAATTTCACGTCACAATCCGAAGGAAAACCTGAATAGTCCTCTAGAAAGAAGTCCCTGAAAAGATCCACCACTGGAGGAATGTCCTTATGTAAAGTCCCCCAGTCATCTAGATATAGAATATCAATCTGGCCTATAACTCCTCCCAAACCATGATGCTCGGGTCCAACTCTGCTCGCTTGGACATCCCATTTTCCCTTATAAATAAATGATATATCTTTTGGGGACATGAAACTCATCCTGTGGTGATAGAATTAGGCAACTGGCTGGAAGGGAACTAACCAACCCATTCTGAGAATAACAACATACCCTATCATCTCTAGTACATAGAGGTCCCATAAAAAGTGACACCCACCAACCACTAGGAGCACTCCTTGCACTATCGTACACTAGCCTTTCTAGTCCCCAATAGAGTATCTAGCTTCCAGATATCATCATAAGGAATGATATAGAGCCCATGGATCTCCACAAAATCGACGGATATAAAGCTATAGGAATCCCCTATATTGAAAAGAGTGGAAAATATAACTAAGGAAACTATAATCGTACCATCGATAGTAGAGGGTCCGAGATCCTCCTCTTACTGTGTCTCCTCCACTACAAAAGTCTGGCCTACACCGTAGCCCTGTGACCCTGCCTAACCACTCTGAGCTGATCCACCCTATTGTTTCCAGACGCCTGGTGATTGACTACCACATCCACGACCACCACCTTAGCCGGAACGGTCAGAAGAACTCCAGTTTCCAGACTAGTGAGGAATTAGTGGTGCTGCTCCTAAATGAGGAGTCATCGAAGAACCCCTATCAGTAGTTCTTGGTGATAATATCTATCAGATGTGCTAAATAAGACCCATCTTTCCACATGATCTGCACTCCACTGGGTCCCTTAGACAATGTGGCATCATATTCCCACTCTTCCCGCATTGGTAACACACTACCTGGTTTCCAGAAGATGCAACCCGCCTACTCAGATCTCCATATCTAGTCCCCCTATGGTGCTTCCAGCTATCATCTAGCGGAGCACTAACTCTGGATCCTGAACCGCCCTGGACCACAGCTCTAGAATCCCTCCGATTGCGCTCGGTGATCAACACCTGGTTGACTATAGAAGATTTCGAATTCAACCTGAAGATGTTTAACTAAGATCATATATCCTTCTTGAGACCATCCTCAAACTTCTATGAAAGGAACAACTTATATCCCCCTGGAATGGGTGTATAGTGTTGAATCCTAGTGAAGCAAGTAGAATACTCCATAAGAGAAAGACTACCCTATTCCAAAATCATGAACTATCGGGCTCAATTGTCCCTCAAGGTCTCTGGATAGATGTAATCATAGAAGGTGTGCCGAAACTCATCACAAGACATATTCTGCTAGAACCCCTCCTATGAGATCACATCGCACCACCTCTTGGGGGAGTCTCAAAGCACGTAGGCAGTGAGTTTGACCCTCATCTATGGAGGCATCTCCAGATGCTCATTGATCGTCAACGCGGATTCCATCCATGACTCTACAACCTGGGGTCCCCCATCCCCAGAGAAAGTTGGAGGATACTGCTGCTGAAAGACCCACATCGATTTTGCCATCGACGGGGATGGAGGCGATGCCCCTTTAAAGGTCTTCATGATCCTCATAAAGCCCTACCTGAACTGCGCATTGGAACCAGTGTTATGTATAACTGCTAGTGCCAAGACTAGCCTAACTGGAGGATCTGCGGGTAGTCCCGGATCAGCAATATTCGGTGTTTGATCACCTCCCTATAACTGGCGTACAACCGGTGGACATCTCGGTGGCATGACTCTACACAGTCAAGTGCACATCTTAGATCAATATTAACAGAGACTGAAACTTGAAGTGCAAGAAGGTAACATAAGAAAGAACACATTTATATATTCGAAAACATTTATACATGGCGTGTATAACGACTACACAGCGTGTTCCCTAATTCCCTACACATGGGCATGTACTTCATCCAAAAATGGTCGTGTAACACCCCATACCCATGGAATGTTGTCCAAACACACGGTGTGTACTTGTCTTCTCTTCCCCTACCCGATTTCTCTTAGACGACTAACCCACACGATTCTCATAAATGAAGACTACATGGAGTGTTCTCTCCAAACATGGAGTGTACTAGATGATCTTCATGGACCCATGTTGTTAATGAAACAACTGGATACACGGATCATATTACAAGGTGTGTTTATGTCAGACATGGCATGTATAAAAAGATACTCAACCGACCCGTGTTGTTAGTGACACGATCAGTTAGATGGTTCTACAACACGATGGGTACATCTGGAACATGGCATGACCTACCAAGATACCATTCCCCGTATCTATAAAAACACAGTATAAGACATATTAATATACTACACAGTATTTACATAAAATACATGGCGTCTATTTAATAAAAATAGTTTCTTCACAAATAGAAGAACGCATTGCATGTATTTAACATCACACACCATGTATTTTGGGTTTTTCTAGACTCGAAGCCTCATAAGCTATTCTATAACCATAAAATCACTGAAATGAATAGTGGAAGTGCCAAATTTTGATCCGTGAGGGAATATACACCCCTTAAATCGAAGCTTGGTATCTTATACATGTCATATACAACAAAAATAAGTTAATTATCCACTAAATTCTGGTCCATGAGGGCCTATAACACCTCAAGAACCAATGTTTGGCATCCATTCAAACAAACCCTTGCACAAATAATACCATATCAATCAACAGTTATTTTATGAAGGCATCTATCACAACATCATGCATATCTAACACAACAGATATCACAACAACATGTAATTTCTAATGCATCCTAAATTTTATGGCAAGAATGCATGAAATGTGATTTCTAGAAAGTACCTATATGATTTATGAGATGACATACCCTCAACTCATCGGGTTTTGGCAGAAATAGATCATCAATAACATGAACAGTAACAACACAAAACATGTGAATCACTCAAGGTGAAATAAAATCAACTGTAAAATTGAAAACTAGAAATGTTTCATTAAAAGAAGTTGATTGGATTTTGCCTATACACGGGTCAGCTACTCCCTGGAAAAACTTATTACCAAGTACCTATTCCTTCCTATCCCAGGCTATATGCTCCAAACTGTTAGTCAAGAAGAAAAGAATTCATCTGATGCAACTTTGTAACGTCCTGATTCCGGAAGCCTCCCTGAGACACCCCGTACCCGGTTGGTCACATGGCCTGAAGCGCATTTCCATGAACTCTAGAGGCAACCGACTTATAGTGAGGGCCTTGGGTGTGATAGTGGAAAAAATATGACCTCAGTGGCAGAGTAACATAGTAGAAGTAAACGGATATACAATAGTAGAAGTAGTAAAAAAACTAAATAAATGAAAAAATGGAAGACTGATGAATGAAACAACTGGAGCACACACACATATATGGTACATGATACATGTGTCTAGAAAATAAACCAAACAAGTCATAATGTTGAAATACAGTACAAAACCCATGTACAAAGCAAAGTAGTAATTTCTCCACAACATCACAAGCCTAAGGTTGGTCACATTCTCTCCAACTCCAATGTAGTCTAAATAATTAAGTTCAAGGGTTCTTGACCTTATCTATACCTATAGAAATATAATCTATTTGGGCCCAAAATCATTGCTCCAATAGGGTGTAAGAATTAATACCAATAAGAAACCACCACAAGATATGTCCCTAATAGTCAGTGAATATATGGAAGGTAATAAGGAAAAAGGAACCAGTAAACAAGAAAGTACACTACAGTAAACAATATATAGTTTCAATACAATCATTTCCATATATCAAAAATAGCTAATCCAAGTAGGTAATCCTCTAGGTAGTACTCTCAGCCAAACCCTTCTGGTTCAACCAAAACAAGTATACTACGAAGACTCATTGAGGAATCTCTCTAAGTCAATTACCATTATATTCCAAAGTGTTAACGACTCTTTGAGGAATCTCACACTGGTAATTCACCCTATAGAAAAAAGTGATAAAGACTCTATGAAAAAGCTCACACTATCAATTCCCCTTAGAGACTACTACACCAGGTTCTCACGATCCGGGGTAAGTCGAACAAACATTTCAATGTAATACGGCCAATGTAAACTCCAGGAACAACTTGGCTAAATAGTCTACAACATATCAATCATTTCAGAGAAGATAATCAATCCACCCTACAGTACTAGGCATGGGAAAACATCAAGGATTCCTAACAGGAAAAATAGGACCAAACGGTCAAAAAGAGAACATGCATGGGAAAACACTTATAAAGCAAAACAATCAACCCTATTCACATTCAATTAACCTCTACTCTAGAATACTAGCATGGAAGGCAATTAACAGGGTTAAATGGTAGTCACGCAACACCCGTTCAAGGGTATTGGAAAAAATTGAACATATAACTCAAATACATTCTATGGAAAGTCACGAACCACCTACCTCGGAGTGGGGAGATCGATATACTTGAACCCATAGCCATGAATCCCCCCAAAACACCGTATATCTACAAAAATGTCTAAAATATTCAACGGAGGATAACTTGTGAAATTGGAGAAATTAGTAAAATAATCTATATCAGAAGGAAGAGCTTACTGAGGTGATCCCAACGCAATCGACACCAGTCAAATAAGAGATCAAATTCTCGGTCGGGGGGCTTGAAGGAATATCGCGTCCGTATGGGTTCTCTAGAACTTACTAGGTCAAGAAGAAGTCCTTTCATGCGATTAGATATGACCCCTGTACATTTAATTAAAAAAAGAAAGTACACATCATGTAATTCTGAAGTATACGGTGTGTACTCACCTTTATCGGCCCCCTCATTAGGCGGTCTCTAGGTCACCACACATGACCATGTGCATGGCCGCTACACAGCCAGCACCTGACTACCCATGATAATGGAGTACACGATATGTAATCATAAAGTACACGACATATACTTAAAAAATTTCCCAAAAACTCTATATTTTCCTCGAAAACACCAGAATAGAAAAACATACTTGAAAAGAAGATCTGGGTTCTAATAGTGGAAATAGTGGCAGGCCCGTACGTGCTGGAGGTACCTTTTTTTACCTTAAATGTTATAACATGTTATTAGATATGAAAATGACAATAAAATTAATTATTGGAATGCATAAGGTATGAAATGGGTAAAATATTCCATTAACATAACATGGTAAATATAAAATATATTTAAATATAATTGATTTTAAAGAACACAAATTTTCGATCGAAATGACAAATAAAGTTAGATTTTCATTAAAATATTTTATTTGTTATCCTAGGATCCAAATGGTGGAAAAATGGTTCTAAAAAATGATTATGTCATGGAAAAAATTAGGTAAAGATAATTCATGGGTGTTTTTGAGATATGGATCATGAGATGTAATTAATTAATGAATAATCATAAACAATATCGATATATGATATGACTATTTCAAAAGACTCATACCACATTGTATAATAAAATCATTCTCCCCTTGGAAGAAATTTAAATTTATGAATCTCAGAATATACATAAAACAATATCATTCATGATATAACATTTCAAATGGTTTTCTATATACCACAAACAAAATGTGATTAGTGAATAAGGCATGTATGTCACAATAATAAAAGGTGAGATGAAAGTCTCCTACCTTCACCTTCCTTTTTTGTGTGGTATTTATCCTCCTGAATATTGGTATAAAATTTGTTATTAACATATATTAGAACCATAAAATTTCTTATAATATTATATATAATCTTATTTTAATGACTTATTACAAATTTGTTAACAATCTGCCATTATTTTAATTATTTTTTATATTAATTACCTAGTTTTCTCATGTTTTTTTTTGAATTTTTATTTTCATGTAATTTTAATGAGACAATTATTTCATAATATAAAGGATTTAAACCATGTCTTAATTATATTATATATTCATAAAATATGTATTTATAGTAATCTATAATTTTTGGAGATAAGAAATGAAATGCACTAACCATGGAGATGGTAGATCGTATGTACACATGAATCATACTTTAACTTCATTATTTTATTGAAATTATTAATATTAAATTATATAGGTATACAATAATTCTATTATCATATTTATGTAAGGTTTATTTAGACAATATTTTTTATATCCAATGTATGTTATGAACTAGTCACAGTGATTTGAAGAGGCGGCAGTCCACACATCCTCAAACCAATTTATCATATTTACATAAGATGGAAAACATAAATGTTTGTTATAATTAAACATTTTAGAACCATAAATAAATCATAAATATAATATAAATCACAAATAAATAGAGTTTCCATTAATGATTAGTGGTAATGGAAAAATGAACAATCGTCATTTCGTGAGGCAGTAGTTCACCATACATAGAAACTATATGTTCTTTACCCGTTAGATAGTGGTTTGCATCCATTTATGAATAAATAAGAACATAAAAACAGACTAGTACTATTAGGATAATGTTTTTTATATAATCAGGTAATAAGAGTATAATAAGGAGTGGAGAAGAAAATGAATGAAAAGAGATCATTCGAAAATGTGACCTTAAAAGTGGTAACTACTTTTCGTTTATATTGAAGGGATTCCTCGAAAGGATTTCTTCCCAAAGTGAATATTTGAGTTCTAGAATATGGATATAGAGAAGTTATTTGGGATGATATTGGTCAAAACTATATGGGTTGAGATGTGTAAGGAAGTGGGGGAAGAGGTGGCCTTTTATAGTGGAGGAGGAAGGGAAATCTTGTAATATGTTAACAAAGGAATTCCATACACGTGATTCAAATTGAAATCTTTTCAATAATTTAAAATAAGTAAAAAAGGTTTTATATGGTCTAAATATTCCCATAAAATATTTTTTTGACATGTTTATAGGTCGTTTTGGGCCTTAGGGTTAATGATTAGTGTTTTATTATAATTAATTAACCTTAATCATTTTAATTAATTTTAATCACTTTCACTACACTTTTTTGGTTAAAAGATTATCTTAGTAGAAATTATAAATTTTATTTATTCAAAATATGTTATTCATTTTTACAAATTATAATCACAGAAATGAAATATATTAATTTAAAATTCATCCTTCATGGGGGATGACAAGGGAGGGTTTTAATGTAAAAAAGTTTGAAAGATTGCAATATTTTATAGTCAATTTTGAATGGAAATTATTTAAAACAAACTAAATTGGATTATTTGATAAAATTGTTATTTAAATAATCAATTAAACAAATAAAAAATATTTCCCATTTAAATAAATTAAATGAAAAACCAGTTCTGAACTAAAATTGAGTATTTGTCACTATTCATTAAAAATTGAATCTTCATAGAAAAAGAAAAAAAATTACCATAAGGTTAACTTTACCTTTCTATTACAAATATGTTTTTTATTTGGACATATGAAATTTATAAAATGGTAAAAAATTGTATTTAAAATGTGTTCTCTCTTAAACGGAGTTAAATTTTCCTATATAAAAATATTTTTTTCTATGTGTGAAATTAGGATTGTTCTTATATTATACCTATGTATCCTGATGATTTTATTTAAAAAATAATTCATTAAATATGTAACATATTTATTTCATTAATGTAACTCACTAATTGTGGTTAATTTATCTTATAAAGAAAAAAATCTCTTGATGCATGAAAATAATAATAATATTTCATTTTATATTCACTTAGTTCTCAGTGTAATTTATAATGGTAACCAATAAATTCATTTTACCTTAATATAAATATAAAATTTACATAATTTAGTTAATAATATTCATTAAAACTTATTTAATGTCTGGGTTATATCTTATTATATTAAACAATAATGTTTTAATTATATATCATTCTATTGTAATAATATGTCTTGAATGTAGTGTAATATATAAGAGAATGTCTCCCTTTCTTGTAACACAATTTAACTAGGTTTGATTTTCAATAAAATACATATAATATATAATATTTATTTAATATAGTAAATAATTTGTAATGTATCAGGTTATTATATTTACATTTACAATTATTGTTGGGTGTAATGAACTCTATGTCAGTGTTGTTGGTAACGCAGGCCATGTTGGTGTTGTGTAGCATATTCCATGTTGGTTACATGTGAATGAAATATTTTACTTAGTTAAATATAATACCTCAATTAAAATAAAATTATTCTAAAAAAGTTTTTTACCAAAAAAATAGGGTATTACAAATATTTTCTTCAATTATTTTTAAAAAATATTTAGATTACATTGTCAATATGGATTGAACCCCTTTAAGAGTAAATTTTGTAATCATGATATCCAAGGAATATTTTTTTTTTTGAAAAATCATCATTAGTAACATTACAGATGAATATAACTTTTTATTTCATTTGTGTTCATTGCCATATTTCTTTCATATACTACTATTGACTTTCTATCATCAACTCAGATCCCATCCATGGAGACAATATAGAGCTGAAAAGAATCATTATGAATATAAAATTAACACTTATTAAATTTCCCATATTATAATTTTTTCTAAGACTTTTAAAAAATATATGAATTTTTTTATCGTTGTCTCAATAGATTTTAGAGTTAATCAAGATATCATTAAAAAATACCACAATATAATTATAAGGATATTATTTTAATATATGATTCATTAGATCCATGAAGACAAAGGGTGAATTATCCAATCCCAATGGGATTACTATAAACTCTTGGTGTCTATACATCATATTATATTCTATCATCAAAATATATATTGTATTTACATATAATTCATGATACCCATAATTAAGGATAATCATTGAGAAATATTGATCTCCATGTTTTGATCAAATAAGTTATTAAGGAATTATAGATGATACTTGTTCTCTATCAAAATAACATGGATTTCCCTATGATTAATGTCATAACTCATAGATCCAAATTACATACAAATAAAGAGAACTAGGGATCCTAGAGTCGAAACACTATGGAATATAAATCGATTGTCACAAAATACCTAGAGTGGTTTCTTAAGTTCCACAAATTTTATAATATTCATTATATATGAAGTTTTTTTTGATATTTGTCTTTCACCATTGATTAAACTAACAAAAAACTCAACATTACAAGTTGGTAGATGTAAAGGTAATTTATATTAAAAACAAAAAATGTATTCTTGTCTAATATGTACATCATCAATTTGGAGATTACCTTTCTCTTTCAATGATTTTATCAGTTCATCCTTCAATATAATCTCATTTAGAAGTGCTATTTGTGTAGTTATACACATAATTTCAATGATAATGTCTACCCTATAAATATATGGAATTCTATATGTTCATCAGGGATCAAATTTTCCTCCCCTTTATAATATATTTTTGTGTCATATTTTGAATGATATCTCATATCATTAATTAAATCAAAGTAAGCCATATTTATAATAATGATGTTAGAAAATAGGTGAAATTTATGTGTCATAATGGGAACTCACAAACATATTCCTATTCTAGTGAGACATAAACACGGATTCTTGAAAGATAAATCCCCTATTTTTAAAAAATCTGATGATATTATTAAAGTTCATACCACCATATGAGTAGTTACTTCAACTATATTTTTTGGGATCTCCAAATCTTTTCCTTGCTTCATTTGAATTTTATTGTGGAAATTTCCCCAAATCATTGAAAAATCATTAGCATAGTGTCATATATGCCTAAAATTAAAGAATTCTACATTAAGAGATTCTTTAATTCCCATTAAACCAAGAAAATGTCATCATTTATCTTAAAACACACTGCAAATTATAATTCATAATAGGAATGTTTAACAGTAGTTTTCATTCCATATTTATAACAAGATGAAAATTTAACTCTTCCATTCTTCCATTTTTCTTATATTTGATTTTAAATAATTCTCAACTGCCCTTTTCTTATATTTAATTCATTCGAATCCATATTAATTTGTGATTTTTTTCTCTACATTGATAATATATGATTATATATCCTTGAATGATGATATTTTTTATGATACTAGTTCAATTTGATACATTTCCTTTATTACATCAAATAAATTGTCAAATTTCATCCTTAGATTTTGTACATAGTCCACTTTGTGCCTTTTCCAACCTTGTAATGTTAGATTTAGACATAGAATTATTTACCAAATCATTTTATTATTAAACAAAAACATTTTCCCTCAATATATGCATGATGGACTCAAGAAAAATATTTTTCCATGAATAGTACTCTAAAATACATCCACAATATGTTTACTAATTTCTAATAATCCTTAGTGTTCTTCATCAATGACCACCATTGTTCTAAATCCTATTGAGATAATATTCTCACAACCCAACATTCTCTTATTCATTACATTCTAAATCATGAAATATATTCTCTACAGAACATAAACATTGGCCAATTACAAATGGATTTTCAGTCCTATTAAATGACATAGGTGGCTAACACATGGAATTTTTTAACATTGTCACACCACATTATGAATTGGTACAATTATCCATAAAGGAACTGTTATTAGATATAACCTGAGTATGATTCTTTAATATAGTTAAAATTTGTTCACCTCCAAATGCATCTCTTGCTCTAGATTAATTGTCTTCTTGAGGAGAGGAAATCATATATGTATTATGTGCATTGATATTATTCACATTACTTCATATAGGAAATATTTATAAAAAATGGAGCACAATAGATTAGTTTATAACATTATGAATCCAAAAGAATAATTTCAATAATAGTGAAATAGTTATTATAAATTTATTGTTTATATACACATATATCTAATATCAGAAATCATAAACACGTTATCTCTTGTATTATATTGACAAAAAAAATACATTCAAATAGTTCATAATGGGTTTTATAGATGGTGAGAAATATCACAGAAAAATTCTCTCAGAGTGTGAGATTGGGTTTGCGACAAGGCTTGTTGTCATGCACTAGGTGGTGATCTAATTAATGATCAATGCACTATTTTCATTATTATTACCCCTAGGTTTAATATTACTAGTGCCATATCGACATGTATTATCAATACATAGATGTTTTTCTAGAAAATATATATAATCACTACATTAGAGTAACATTAAGAAATTATCCTATACATACAATTACCCTCAAAGGTTTTTATATGGTTGGGTTTTCTAATCAACATTTTCTTAAATATATCTCCCCAAGTTTCTTCTAAACTACAACTAAGATAAACAACAACAACCCTAACCCTATTATCCTAGATTCAGTAGATTTATTATTACATTGGTACTAGATACATTTGACCACATCGCAAATGTAAAAAGATTTTAACATTTTTTAAAATCTAGATACATACTTGAATTTCAAATTATATTGGAAAATATTAAACAAATAATTTTATTTCCCTTGAGAAAAATATTATTTCCATAATAATATCCCAATATATCTAGTATAAGAAACATCATATAATTATGGGAAAATTAATCACGAGGAAGGGGTGATCTCAAATACACAGTAAGGATATGCATAATATTGAAGATATCCTAAATTCATAATGACTAATCAATATATCAATGTAAATATCTAAAAATATATTCAATATAATAAATAAATTGAGAAAGAAGAATAATATATTAGGAATAAATGATGATTAACTGATTCTATACAAATAATAACATGAAATTAAAAAATATTCATGGATACTGTAACTAGTAAAATAATCACTTTTACAAAAATAACATATCTCATTATGAGTGAATTTATAATTCTAGATATCATAACCAAACATCAGGTCCTTGTGACAATAAGTATTACATAAATTATAAGTCCCTCAACCAAATACTTTATATAGTTTGTTTAATGAGACCATCCAATGAATCAATGGAATAAAGTTGTCCCCACACATCACTCTCTAATTACAATTCATTCCTCACATTAAAATAGAGAAAAAAATACATATAATCATTCTTATTCAAATTATATCAAATTTGATGTTAATAATTTTCCCAATTATTAAACATAATTATAAATAATATTGAGTAATATGGTGAATGGTATGAAAATAGTACAACCCCCAGTAACATTGATCATAAAAAATCTATATAAAAAACAAACATGGTATAATTAACACATTTAACCAATGAAAAATAAATAAATAGAGTTTTTTTCATTTACGATTATTTGTGCCATCTAAATTCATTTAAAAAAGTCTTGAGGAAAGTATCCTTTCCACATTGAAAATTTGTTTCAAAAATTTACAATTTAAAGAACATTAGAGAAATAATTTATTATAAAACAATAATGGATGCCTATAATGGATTCATCAAATTAATGAATTTTCATGATGTAAAGAAATTCATTACATTTTGTTAAAGAAAACGTTTCTCTCTAAACATTTTAAATAGGCGAAAAATAACTTATTCATTAGAGGACAAGAATTTTACATTAAAAATGTTTCCCAAAATTCAAAAACGTGTAATTTGTTTTTCAAAATCAGTTCGATGTCATTGAGAATGGTTTCAAATTTTTTTTTATAAAATATGGATATGAAATAAAATGGATTTTCAACCAAAGAGAGAAATAAGGGAAACATTTCTTAAAAAAATCACAAATATTTTGTGTAACAAGGAGATAAAAATTGTTTTAAAAATTTTAAAATTAATTAATATCCATATGAGAAAAAATATATTGGGTTTGAGATATAAATATAAAATAACAACCCCAAAAGATTGCAAAGCCAAAGCAATCATGAATAGTGACAAGATTTTGAAATAAACAACTACCACTTTGGAAACATTTCAATAAAATTTCCCATAACACCAAATGAAACCTTAAATACAAAAAATATAAATATAATGATCATATATATTATCAAATGATGTTATATACACCCCAAAAAAGAAAAAATTGATGAATATGGAATACGTCCCATTGATATTAAAAGAGAGACAAAAAACCCTTACCTCATATCTGATTTACTTCTTACATATCCAAGAATCATAAAGAATAAGTACATATTTATTATATATATCATATAGAAGAATAATCATATATAATATACCATATATTATTTAACATTAAATTTTATCTTTATTTCATTAACAACTCATTAAAATCACCATTCAAGGTGACAATTACGTATTTTTCATGTATATTGTAGGTCAATAGTTTTGTTCCTTGTACATTCATCATTGATCCATAATATATAAAATGTTAATAATGATATAAATATCATATATATTTATTATTTAATTATTTACCATAATCATCAAATTGTTGATAGAAAAATAAATTACAGCTTTCGTGGGATAGTTGGTCGTATATACACCTGAATGTTGTTTCTATTTTGTTTAACAAATGAAAAAAGGAATAGTACAAATATTTCATCAATAATAATAATTATTTCATTTAAATAATATAATATTATGAAATTAATAATTATTATAATCCATTTTAAAATGAAAAAAAATGATTCACATCGATTTGTAGAAGCAGTAGTCTACACATTCGAACGAGCGACATTATCATATTTTTATGTATTGGAAGGTAAGAAGTTATATGAGTAATTATAAATCAAATAGTATAGAAATTTAATATATATAATATATGTTTATAAGATCTATCATTATATCATTAATTGAGCAGCGGTGAAGAAAAACGGATTACATCAGTTCTTGAGGAGGTACTACCCCGTACACATGATCGACAACTTCATTTACCATTTGATGAATGATGTTATGGATATAGTTTATGAAAAAAATATTAGTATAGTAAAGCAACTGGTGAGTTAGTTTTTAATATTTTTGGAATATTTCAATGTAGTTGGGGAAGAAATAAAATGATGATAATTGGTTAGGAACAATAGAACTTATTTGGAGAACCACTTATGGTTTGTAGTCAAATTACCCATAAAATAGTTTAATAATAATATTTTGAAATCTAATACATTGGGAGGGATTTAAATAAGGTAATTGGGTAGGTTTTGTATAAAGAAATTTTATGTAGATGTGTGATGTGGAGGGGATTTGTTGGGTACTTTTAAAACGGTGGTCATGACACATATTGAATGTTTGGAATAAAATTTATATAATTTTTTTTGCAAATTCATAAATGGATAAAAAATGGATTATTGTGAATAATTATCTGATATATGTTCTAAATATCATCATAAAATTGGTGTTTTATAGATTGTTAGCTCATTTTAATCCTTATCATTTTCGTTTAACCCACAGTAAACCCATTTTAAAATCAATAATGGTTATCAATGCTTTCTATTTTTAATTTTCATTTTGATCAAAAATTAAGTTTACCATATAACCTAGAATTTATTATTTGGATCAAAAACATTTAATCCATTATAAAAAATTATAATCTTAAATTTTATGAAATCTAATTTAAATTTAAACCCACAAGTGCATTGACAAAACTATTTTCAAAAGAAAACTTTTTTTATGTATGAAATGTATTTATATTAAAACTCTACTTATAATTTATTAAAATGAAGGAAATTATATTTTTTATAATTTATAATAATTAATTATAGTTTTAAAATAATTAGAAAGACATCAATATTTATAAATTCGTTAATGGAAGTGGAATTTTTCAATAACAGTCATTATTTTTCACTATTGAATAGAAAACTATTCTTATCAAAATATTCTAAAACATTATTATTATACAATTTTAAATTTTTTTCCCAAAAAAATATTTCCATTAATTAAAATAAACGTTATTAATGTTATAAATATTGTTATTATGTCTAATGTGAAAGAAAAGGATGAAACTACTTCATAGAAAAATCAAAGTTTTCAAAGAGACATTTCTATTAATTTAAAAATTTTATTTATTTTTCTATAATAAATTTGTATCCCATTAATATAATTAATTAATTTTTAAAGAATAAAATTTTCCAAATTTAGTTATTACTATTTTTACCCACTAATTTAATGAATAGGTTATAAAAATATACCTTGTCACAGTTCAGTTAGAATCATAGTTTCCTATATAACATTTTATCAAAGAGATTAATGTTATCCAAAAATAAATATATTACATAATGTATTCTGGTGTTACATCTATTATATTTTTTTTATCAACGTTCTTTAGTGATTAAAATAAGTATTTTTGTATGACAATTGTTTACACTGGTTAAAGGGTAACAATATTAAGTGGGGGATGTTTTTACTCCAGATAGATATATATAATGTTTTCAATGAAATAAATTAGTTGTACACCATCCATGAAGTCGTTAACATGTTCATGGGGAGATTGTTTTTCTAATGTGGAGTGCTCGTGTGTGTAATTTTTTACTGAGAAATGTAATTATATAGGTGGAATTAAAATAAAGCCTCTTTTATCTCATTTGGCATTACTGTCAGTGAGAGATTAGGTAAAGGTGGTTTCCAAGGTTGTGTTGGAGTTGTTTTTTGTTTTTATGAAGAAGGTAATGCTACTACCCAAAATATATGTCATCATGTTTGTGATAAATTTTGAATCAAGATCATATATGTTTCTGATGGATCCCTAACGAATAACAACTATAAAGATGTGATATTAAGGCAACTGAGTCGATGATTTGATATGATAGAGGTTAAACTAATCCAATGTATGTAAATGGTGTCAACTGGTTTTGTTCACCATGAAAGATAATGTTTGTATGAGGCTATTCATAAACAACCAAATGTTAAATATGATGATGATCAAGAATGTATTCTCTCTTCTTATGACTAAATATTTATTTTACAAGATGATAGGATCCAATTGGTTTTTGAAGGATACTTTTGGTCTAGATATCAACAGATGATGGTGAGATATGAGGATATACTAAAAATATATAGTTATATTCTCATATAGTTACATTTAGTTTATGTACATTCCATTTTGTGTCCCAAAATAACTAGCTATGTTCACATATATCATGAACTCTATGTTCTAAAAATTTTGTAGATGAGTTCATAGTAGTGTTCAACAATGATATCCGGATCAATTCACATAAAGAGGAAGATAAAAACAATATCTCGATGATGTTTTACAGTTTCTTAGGAATCATTGCCTCTATAAAAAACTGTCCTGGTGAATGTTTTTTATGTGCTATGTTTACATAAATAGACATGTGGGGACACAGTAGGCTTAGTCGATACACCCATAAAAGTTTGATGTAATTTTTTTTCATGGAAATCACCTATGAACATGGTAGAGGCTCACAAGTCCCATGTTATTATAGGATATTATTGAAATTTAGAATCCACTTTATCTTAGGTTTCCATATCATCTCTATACTTGTCAAATAAGGACCAAGAATCCATATAGACTGATCATTACCAGAAAATGTTATGTTACATGATATAAAATTTAATTAGTCTTTTAGTGATTTGGTTATATAAGTTGGGAGTGACGTTTCTGATTTTATATGATGTTCCCCATATATTTTAGGGTGAATTGTGATGAAATTTTGGGTGGTGATATATTATATATCCACTAATTGATAACCCCATGAGTTCAATTGTGCCAAATATCATCTAAAGGAGGTCACCAATATGTTTCCAATAATGTTGGGGGAGGGATTACATCACTGATAATCACTTTGTGGTTTTCACAGACTAAAAGGTCAAAACATATGAGGAATTTTATTGGGAACTAAATTTACACTAGTAAAGGTGGTTGTAATTTATTATGAATTTAGATTTTGAGATATTATACACTCTTGTAATGGGGAATTCATTTTCCTAGGTTATGAATAAAAAATTCCATGATTATGTGGTTTGAGAGTCCATTTATGTTTTCAATGGGATATTTGAAATTTTTGTAACACAAATCGATGTAGGGGAAAGAAATGACAAAATTTGTTTTCTATAGATTATTATAAAATTATCCTTGATGTAGTTAGTGAAGGAGACTCAATGGGGAGCCGCAAAGGATGAGTTGATGCAAGACAATTTATTCCTCAGTGATGCTCCATAGGCATGATTAGTTGACAGTAGGAACCAAATGTTGTTTTAAGGAAGTTATCTTTTTCTATTAGAAATGTGATAGAGAGTAACCCATGATTCTTGTTGAATTCACTTAGTGGTACATCCTAGTGTAACGAAGATGTATCATGGATTAAAGAGATTATTGTAAGATCATCACCTTTAATGTATAAGCATAGATCATATTTACCAAAACTATATTTACTTTTAGTATATATTTTTTGATTTATCTGGGTTGGAATTGGAAGATTTTATAGAGGCTTTTGTTAGTGCAGGCATGGCACACACTTTTCCCAAACAGTGTGCCCTACCCCCAGTAAACAATGAAAACCCAAATATAGGTGGATTACACAGTAAAAACATTGTTTTTCAAACTGTGAGCCCACATAAGAGTAACTAATCACAACCCTAGAAGATGAATAACACTTCGGTTCCTTATTTGTCAATCCATGATCCCTTTTTCTAGAAAATCGTGCATGCATGTTTAGTTAATCCACAAATTGGTAATTAAGAAAAATCTAAAATCACCCTTACTCACCTAAAGTCAAACTAATTTGAACCTAACCTATTCCTATCATTTTTTGGAGGCTTCTAAATGAAGAACCAGGGCCGTTAAAAACATTTATTGATGAATTCATAGTTAGATTTACGTATCTAAACATATCTGCGTATGTGCTTTCTTCCAGTTTAGGTTTTTATTTCTCTTATATCTCTCTCTAGATATTGAGGAAAGTATTTTCCCTATTGGTGATGGGTTTACACCTAGGATGATTGGATCTTGGTTTTCATTATATTGAATCTAGATTTTGGATCTGGATCTCATTCTTCATTGTGATCTTTTTTGTTCCAAATCAATTTTGGATTTTCATCGGGGATCATTTTTCCACATTCCTGAGGTAGCTGGTCGAAATTCATTCCCAATATTATTAATTTCAATAGAATGCATGATTTTTTGGATTTCAATTTTTATATTATAGAATTTAATATAGACTTGAATTATTTAATCAATTAATTAAATTATGAAAAGAAAAATAAGATTAATTAATTGGGGAATTAATTATTGGAATGATGTGATAATGTAATTGGTGGAATTAGATTAATTAACTAGTGAACAAATAAATGGAATATATGATTGTATAATTTATTAGTTATTAGGCTCGTGTAATTATATTAAATAATATGTGAATTAATTAATGAGATACCAGGATTGTGAAATTTTATTAATTAATTGGTGAAATAATTAATGGGATGATGGGAATGTGGAATTGGTCTAATTAAGTAGTGATGAAATTAATGGGATATTTTAATTGTGGAATTTGATTTATTAATTGGTGAATTAAATAAAAGGATATTGGTATTGTGAAATGGGACTAACTAGTAGATGAATTAATTAGTGGATTAAAGGGTTATATTATTGTAATGATGAAAAATGTCTTAACAGTGAATTAATAATTTTATTCCATGTGATTAATGTATTATATCATTATTTTTTTTGATTATTGGAATGGTATATTGATATGTGAAATTTCATGAGAGGGTTAATGTTGATTAACCTAGATTGATTTGATATTTGTGAAATGTGTGCGATTGATTGATATATGTGCGTGGGACATGGATTGAGGCTCCAAATACAGATATATTATAAATTAGTTTTGGATGGTGACTGAGGCTATAAATACCCATATTTGATAAGTGATTGTAGAACATGGGTTGAGGATCCAAACATCCATATGAGATAGTGAGTAGGGAATATGGATTGTGGCTCTAACTACCCACGTGACATTTAGGTGTGGGGAAGGGAATGAGACTCCAAATATAAATGGGGTGTTAAACACGACGTTTTAGGACCATGAGTTTGGATTTGAGATATGGTTATAATTGGTAATGATATATTGTGAAATAAAATTATAAATAATATCCATGGTATCATGATAGGGTTCTGACTCTGATTTTGTCCAATGTAGGAATTGAGGGTTCGAGTATTCTATGGAATCAATGGTTTTATGTTCCTAATTAAATAATAAACGAAAACGTGGTAACATATTGATAATTTATTTTAATTTATTGTTTATAAAATTGAATAAAATATTATTTACTAGATATTGTTTTACATTCCATTGGTGGTGTTATACTAAGTTGTACTCATGCACTATTTGTGTTATCTGGTCAGCACCAGATAGACTTCATGTTTGTAGGAAAGGATAAAGGAGAAACCCCAATGCTATATGGATTAGTCAAGATGAAGCATGGAAGATGGAACTAGACATTGTATCAGGATACTCTTAGGAATTATAAGTGTATTTGTTTCTTTTTTGTTCTTTATATTAACACTTAGCACGTACAAGGAATGGAATATCTATTATTTAGTTTTGCATATATTATTTTATGTTTTGGTCACCATGTGATTCTAGTTATTTATTGTTATTGGTCATATAATTTGGTTTTTATTATTTATTTTAGATTTATTGAATCTTTGGTAAATAAGGTTCAGTCTCCCTTTAATTGATCCTTGATTCTAGTTGGAAGACTCTGGCCTACGAGGAGTCTTTCTTGGTGTCAACAACTCAACCAGCCTAGGGAACTAGTGCGGGGTACCTCGATCGGGATATTAGAAAGTGGTATTATAGATTTTTATTTTATTATATTTTTTATTAATATTTAGGAAAGTAAATATGTGGAATAGTATGAGTTGGGTCTTAGTTAATAGCTCATTCATGGTAGAAGAAAACACATGTATGAGTGTAAATTCATATAATCAGGGGAATTGTTGTAATTTATGCATGTTGTTATAGATAGATGTTTTTTAACATCAACTGATGAATTTTAGGATGATGTGATTTTGGTTTCTCAGTACTTTTTGATATTTTACTCATGTCGTAATATGGAATAAGAGTTGAGTACGCATGAAATAATTTTGGAACTTGTGATTATTCTCTAACATGAATCATTTTAGTATCACTAGGAAAAATTTGTGTTGGTTATGTTGTTGAAATTTAAATTGTTTCCCTTGATTATGTAATTGAAATGATGAAAGGATCGATATATGAATTTAATTTCATTAAATGATGAAGCATTTTAATATATGATTTTATAATGTGGAGCGTGAATAATGATGATGAGTTTACTATTTTTTAACAATTTCCAAGGTGTAGGATTGTTTAGGATGGTGGTGGAACCTCAATTTTTACCATTTGGTGGGGATTTGGGAATATATAATATTGAATATTATGAATCCATATTATGTGAATGTAAAAATATTGTGTTATGTGTCTGGAGATGTGTGTATGGAATAGTAAAAATATGCTTCCAAGATGCGGCTTGTTGATAGGATAACATGAGGACATGGCGAGAGATTATCCATCAAAAATGGAATATGAGGCACTGATAGCACCAGGGAAAGGATCCAGAGAATAGTTTCATGAGAAATTTGATAGCTTCTCCCAGTTTATAGATATAATAACATGGTTGGTTGTGAAGAGTATATGTGACATGACGTGGGAGTTTCAATTACAAGATCCTCCAAATTTGACTGTAGAGGGTGGACCTGATGTAGTCATGTAATGGATGGAGATCATCCAAAACATATATGACTTTTTTGAGTTATTGGATGTTAAGAGGGTTAACTTTGATCCGTACATGTTATGAGGATTAGTAAAGTGATGGCGGTATGTTCAAGATTAGACTAGGTAGGATGAGGGCATGGTAATTAAAGATTTTTTGGATATGTTCTTGGAGAACATTTATCTTGATACATTGAGATAGGAAAGGACACCTATTTTTATGCAGTTAAATCAGTAGATTTTTTCCAAGGTGAACTATTCTTTTCACTTTAATAACTTGTAGCTATTTTCTCTAGTGCTAGACATGGATGTGATATTTGTGTAATGTTTTTCTATGGTGGAATGAAGTGTGAGATTATGTCCTATGTTAATATTTTCTAGATGAACTTTTTTCTTTTAAGGAGGCAGATCAGGCTCGATATCTGAGGGTTACCTAAAAGAGGATTCTTGTGGAGGAAAATGGTTTCTACTAGATGATTATGAGGTAAATATTCCTATGTAATGAAGGTTTGTTTTGATAATGGTTACTAGACCATGGAAAAGATGAGCAGAAATGGGGAAGGATTAGTCAATTAGGACCTTAGTTGAGCGATTTTTTACTAGGGTGGTAGGTTGGGCCCCAAAAATAGACAATATCTTCAACCACTGGTACAAGGTCGATCTTTTGAAAATATGGGACATATAAATTTGTTATTTCAGAGCCCAAAATAGATGATGGGTGATGGTGCATCTAGGGAAAACCAGATTGTGGGATGGGTTTCTTCTACACGATATCAGTCTAAAAGTTGTAGTTCTATAGGATGGTGAAGTAGAGGTAGTGGATAAGGTGATTATCATAAAGATAACCCATATAAACAGTGTGGGGAATCATATGGGACTCAAAATACATCACATGGAAGAATTATAAGACAATTTCAAGCAGTTCATCATACACTTGTGGGTAGGGAGGTTGGACCATAAATAGTTATAGCTAATATTCATTTATTTTCAAAGAATTATATTGAATTATTTAAAACAAATATATATCATTATTTAATACCTATGAAACTTATGAAATGTTTGATCCTGGTGATAGATTTCATGAGAGGGGTTATGATGATAGATACACCTTTAGGACTATGATTGAGATACATATGTTTGTGTTAGGGGTGTTCTCTCAATGTTGGTGGGTATCATTTAAATTGGTATTTTAGATCATTGAAATGTTTAGATTCAATAATATTATAGGTTTAGAATATTTAGTGGAATACTTGAGCCCGAATTTATTGTTACTATAAGAGAGTTACCATTAAATATTTTTAAGGTGATAGTTATTCATATTGTGGAGAATGGGATATCAAGGTTGGATTTGTAGGGCCCGTTCATTGGCCACTGGGGGAGATCTCCGTCCATGTTGTAGTTATAATATAATATTATGGGGGTGTAAAATAAGATGTATTTCAACCAATAATATACCAGTTACATGGAATTTTTCCTAAGTACTTCTCAATGATTCCTCCAAAGAGGGATTTGGTATTTAAAATTGATCTCATGCTGGGAGATGAGCCAGTTTCTACTCCCCATTACAAAATTCAACCAACAAAACATCATGACATAAATTCAAAACTAGAAGAGTATATGAAAAAGTGTTTATACATCTGTTTAAATCCCATTGGTGTTCACTGGTTTTATTTTCTAAAATGGATTTAGAGACTCTTTTCTAGTGTGTTTACTACAGGAAGATGAACCTCATGAAAGTGAAGAATTAGTATCATCTTCTTCTTGTAGATGATCTATTTGAGTAATTTAGGTGATATTTTTTGTTCTCCAAGAACTATTATAGATTAGGTAATCATAATTTGAGTGTTAATCCATATTATATACTAATTAATACTTTCTTATGAGTTTATGAAATTTATGAGTTTTTTGTGATGTTGTTCAGTTTGAAGAGTAAACCATTAGTGTTTATAGACTTAACGGAAAAATGATTACCTCATACCTAGATCGGTTTTTTGTAGTGTCTTTGGATGGAATATACAGGTCCTAATAGACTCATTACGATCATTACCAAAATGTAGAAATAATATTGAGTATAATGACTGATAATTTACTACACACCAAGATATCTAAGTGGCATTTTTGCATTGATCATGTACTCTTACTGGGTCATATCATGACAGAGTAAGTTTGTCAGTAGAAGTCGAAATTTTTTTGTTGTTGTATCTTAGAAGAATATAAATTTTATTTCCAATAACCATAGTTTTTTGGAGTCAGAAAGATAATATCAATGGTTTATCCAATTGTTTTGGGATATACCTTTCTAGGGATAGACCCAGAAGGGGATAAATTTTGAATGGTTGAATGAATGTGAGAATTACATATAAAAGTTGATGACGCATTTGACAAGGACACCAATATTGATACTACCCAAGTCAGGTGTGGACTATATGGTGTTTTTTTATGCATCTTGGATCAGATATGGTCCAATGATAATGTAGGGAGATTGAGTTGTGACATATGGGTCTCAATAGTTGAAGCTACAGGAATTGTATTTCCCTAAACATGACCACGAGTTAGCTGTTGTTGTTTATTATCTGAAGTGTTAACATAATTATCTTTCGAGAAAAATGTTACTATATATAGTGATCATATAAGATTATAGTTCTTTTTCTTCAAAGAAAGAAATGAATATCTATAAGTAGATATGGTTTGAGTACATGCAGTCATTTGAATTTGATCTATAATGTAATACTAGATAGGGAAAAATGTTAATGACACTTTGATTAGAAAAACACAAAATCCTGAACATCAGGTGTCTAGTGTTTAGTAAAATATAATGACATTATTGGATGATATTGTTATTGTGGTTTTGGAGATAAAGAAGAATATGACTATATATTTCAATTTCAGGGGAGTGTATACTTTGGAGTCAGATAAGATATAGATAATTTGACGATCTATAAGGTTTATCCTTGAGGGAATTCTTAGAATATGGGGAGTCACCTTTTAATAAGATAATAGATGAAGATGGTATCATCTATGTCCCGAATCATATTGTTGTACCTACGAGTATACAGGTAGAGATACTATATTAATTTTTTTCATGAAATAGGTCGTGCATCTAGGTGTAACCATAATGCACCACGACTTACAAAAATAGTTTTTTTGGTTGGGAATGAAAAAGGAGACCACATGGTGTATGACATGAAACTACACCTTTCAATAGTTTAATGTCGATAATCAATGAATTTAAGGATTATGAAAGTCATTTCCCATTCTAGAATGGAAGTGGGATGAAATTACTATTGAATTTTTAATAGGTCATACGATGATGAATTAGAAGAATGAATCTATATTGGGTATTGTAGTCTATTTGATTAAGGTATCCCATTTATTGCCTATATAAGGGTCCTTATAAGTAGATCTGTTTGGATATTTTTTCATATAAGAGATTTTCAATGTATATGGGATTCTATGGAGTATTTTTTCAAAATGTACCTCATGTTTTACTTCACTCTTCTCAAAGAGATCAAAGAAGTCAATTTGTATGTCAGTTTTAGAAAGTATGGATTTTCAGCCAAAAAAATGGGTGTCATAATGTAACATACATGTGATTGAGGATATTATTTGGGAATGTCTCTTAGAATTTGGTGGGTCTTAGGAGAAGAACCTATCTTTGGTGGAGTTAACCTATAATAATAGTTATTAAAAACCTTTACAGATGGAACCATATAAGGATATTTATGGTAGGCCTTGCAGATCACATCTATTCTGGATAAAGGATGATGAGTCAGTGTTATTGGGTTCAAGTTTCAAGCAGGAGACATCTGAGTAGGTTCAAATTATACAGAAGTGGATGGAAATGGATCAATGTGAAAATAATTTTTATTCTAATTGATGTTGATGTCTCATATAGTTTGAAGATGTTTACCGTGTATTCTGTTAGGTATCAACAGGGTTGGGTCACTATAAGATAGAAAGACATTTCAAGTTGGATTCTATGTTTTTTTGACCATTTGAGGTTGTTGAGGGAATCATGCTAGTTCCATACTGACTGGATCATCCACATTGGTATAATTGTATTCACAATGTTTTTCATGTGTCATGAAATTGGAAATATCACCCTAATCCTTATCAAGTGATCATTATGGATGATTTTGATCTCAAGACTGATGTGTCCATTGATAAGAATCTCATATGTGTGTTAGATCATATATAGAAAGTGATGTGGGAAGATATCATGCTTATAGTTCATGTATTGTGGTAACATGGGTGTTTTCAAAAAGAAACATGTGAGAGAAAAGCGAATATGTGGGATCAGGGGCCAAATATTGTTTTCTCAAAATCATAGAGATTATTTTGAGTATAGCTAAAGGATGAGTATTTAAAAGGTGGGAATATTTTAAGATCCAAAAATTCTCTAGAGATTTATTGATCTCATTTATAGGTAATATTTTTCATTTTTTTGATATTTTCGATCTTTATCTTTGGTTCATTTGGTTGGGGATTTATTTTTTTAAGAGGATTTGGGTAGAACATGTTAGGACCACATTTTTCACAAACTATGGCCCCCTACACTAGAAAAAAAATCAAACCTAAATTAAGAGGGATTATAAAGATGAGGCACAAATTTTAAAAATATAATCCATCTTAGGAGTAACTATGTGACTACCTATAATAGGCTCATGGTTTAGACACACCATTTGTTAAACCATACAACCCCTCCCAATAAACCATGTCTATCAGTTTAATTAATATGAAAATTTATTTTAAAAACCTTGAACCCCATTTACATCACCCAATGATGACATAATTCGATTCTAACTAGTTCCTCTAATTTTTATAGTATTTCAGATGAATCCCTATGGCACTCGAACACCATTCTGGATGAAGCAATTGAATGTTTGACAGATCTTCACCTACTTAGGTATGTGGTTTCTTGCATTTTAGGATTATCTTTCCCCCACCTCTCATTACTAATAATGTGGGGATGGTTTTCTATTGTTGATGAGGGACATTGATCAAGGCTTATTGAGTCTGTAATTTTTAGATTTGTATCTAGGTTTTGGTTCTAAATCTCATTCTACATTATAATCCTGGTTGTTCAACATCAATTTGGGATTTCCATTGGTTACTTTCTATCAAAGATCTTGCATTAGGTGGTCTAAATTAATTTTCCATAGTCCTGATTCCAATTTCATGTATATGTTGTCCGATTTTAATTTCAACAACCGATAATTCAATATTGAATTGAATAAATTAATTGATTAGTTAATATATATAACAGGGAACTGGATTGATTAATTGGTTGATTAATTAATTGAATGTAGTGATTATTCCATTAGAATAATTAGATTATATAATAGGGGAGATATTTAATGGGATATATGATTGATGAATTGATAAGATATTGGGATTGTGTAATTTGATTAATTAATTCGTTAGTTAATTAATGGGATAACAAGATTTTAAAATATGAATAAATAATTGATGAATTAATTAATAGGATACTGGGAATGTGGAATTGGAATCATTAATTAGTTATTTAATTAATTGTATATTGGTATTGTGTAATTAGTTTAATTAATTGAAAAATTAATTAATTGGGTACTAGTATTGTGAAATTGTATTAATTAATTGATGAATTAATTAATGGGTTAATGTGTTATATGGTTTAAATGAATCAAAATGGATTAATAGTGAATTTCTCATTTTATTCCATGTTATTAAAATATTGAATCATGATTTTTTTATATTTGAATATTTTATCCTGATGTGAATTGTGATAATAGGGTTAATGTTGATTAACCTTTATTGATGTGATCTATATGATATATGTGTTATTGATTGATATATGATTGAGGGAACATACTAATGCACCAAATACCTATATGTGATAAATTTCATTGAGATAGGGATTGAGGATCAAAATAACCATATATGATAAATTAGTGTGGGATAGGGGTTGAGGCTCTAAATACCAATATGATTTATTGAGTATGTGAAAAGGATTGAGGATCCAAATAACGATATGACATTGGGGTGTGGGATAGGGATTGAGTCTCCAAAGACCCACAAGGTGTTAAATATTATGTTTTATCCCCATGAGTTGGCATTGTACTATTCATAAAATTGGTCATGATATAATGGGAAATGAACAGATAAGTGATAACCATGGTATCATGACATTGTTCAAAATCTATTTGGGGATGAAGTAGGTATTGCGGGTTATGGTGTCCTTGGGAACCCTAAGGATTATGTGGTTAATTAATGAAATATTGAAAATGTGATAACTATTTACATATGATTTGTAATGTACTCTTTATACAACATTAACAACTACTATTGGATTGATAGTGTTTTAGATGCTATTGGTGGTGGCTCACTGAGTTAACTCACAAACAACGTAGGTTTCCTGATCTGTACCAGAATAGAATTTATGTTTTTAGTAAAATATATGGTAAAGGTCCCTGTGTTAGAATGAAAAGTCTTTATAGAACATGGATGAGGGAATTGAACATGATATTGAGAACCTCTTGGTAGCTGGTGTGAGTGGGTAGGCCCCATCTCATCTCTTGTATGCAAATGACATCTTATTGCATGGACAAGATTCAAGGAGAACTATATACTCAATTAAGGCCCTCTTCAGTCATTATGAGGAGGTGGATAGCCATGCCATTAGCTGGGAAAAGTCTTCAATTGTCTTTTGGAATGGGGTCCCGGTCGGCAAAAGGATCAGTATTGTTAGGTTTCTTGGGGTGAGGAGAGGATCACTTCCTTTCCAATATCTTGGGGTCCCACAGTTTTGGGGAAATGGGAAAAGACAATATTTGGAGGGAATTTTTGGTGGTATTATATAGCAGCTGGACAGTTGGAATGGAAAGGCTATGTCTCTGGCCATGAGGGTCTGCCTGGTGAATTCAGTAATCACTTCTAAGTTCGTTTACTCCTTCTCCCTATAGATATTGCCGAGAGGGATTATTAAGGAGATTTAGAGCATGGTGTGAAACATCATATGGACGGGGTCACCACATGAGAGGAAGATGATTACTGTTGCATGGAAGGAATGCATTAATCCTATAGAGATGGGGGGACTTGGAGTAAAGGACCTCCACACCTTCAATGATGGTTTGATTGGGAAATTTACTTGTAACCTGATCACACATGAAGCTGATGATGATTTCCTTTCAAATCTAATTACAAAGAGGCTTTTCAATGGTTATAAATATTATCTTGCCTCATCGGTCTGGGCTTCACTCAAGCATGCATATCGGAGAATTGTGCAGGATACGAAACAGTTGGTCTGCAAGGATTCAACCTTGAACTGTTGGATAAAAAAGTGGCTCACACAGCCCCTTTGGGATCTTAATGTTCCAATGGATGCAGCCCCTATGTCCATCTCGGCCTTTCTTTCACATATTAATTTTCTTATATTTGATATCCCTGTGTAGGTGGCTGATGAGATCAATGCATATTCATTCATGGATGTTGAAACTTTTATTTGGATACCTTCCATGTTTGGGCAGTTTAACTGCAGGTATTTTTACATAGCTGCTTGTGGGGGTCTTAACTCTACACCGGCCTGGTTGCTGCAGTTCAAGGCTACTTTGATCCGGCCTGCAAGATTTTTCTTAATATGGAGGATGTGGAAAAATAGTATGCCATGAGTTGAAGCTGTCCAATGGACTGGCATGAAAATGGATTCTATGTGCTCTATTTGGAAGGCAAAGTAAGACTCGTTGCAGCATATCTTTATGGGCAGTAGGGGGGCCAAACAGCTGTGGCACTATA
Organism: Viscum album; assembly: GCA_963277665.1. Lineage (NCBI taxonomy): Eukaryota > Viridiplantae > Streptophyta > Magnoliopsida > Santalales > Viscaceae > Viscum > Viscum album. The sequence continues at coordinate 1,902,202,948 of OY728145.1, forward strand.
TTGAATATATGTTGGGATTTGTGGTTGACACATGGAGGCCGGTTCTGGACCTGCTGTCCCGTATGGAAAATGCTCCATGCAGTGCAAAGATTCACAATCTACTGTTGGTGGCTGTTGTGACTGTTATTGAAGATACATGGGAAGCTTGGAACAACATGATTTTTGGTGATGCACACTCCACGATATAGCAAGGGATGATGGCAGTCCATCAGGATATTTATGGTGCCTCCATAGTACAGGAAGAATCTATGTATAACACTATTTATGATCTCCAAATTCTGAGAAATCTGGGTGTTTCGGGTCGGCCGCGGAAGCCTCGAATGCTGAAGCATATCCGGTGGATTCCACCCATTGTTCCTTGGCTCATGGTGAATGTTGATGGGGCTGAATCGGGTGCACTAGGTACATTGGGGTGCGGGGGAGTGTTTGTGACCTACCGTGGGTTTGCAAAGGTATTCTTTCACCACACCATTTGAATTGGCAATGCATTCAAATATGAAATCTGGGCCATGATATAAGCTGTCAGGTATGCTGTTCGGTTTAATTGGATGTGTATATGGCTTGAATCTAACTCCCAGTCTGCGATTCATGCGTTGAGGACCAAGACACGTAATGTTCTGTGGTGTATGCTCCCCCAATGGGTTGATTATCTGAACCAGGTTGGGAAAATGTGCTTGGTGGTTTCACATGTCAACTGGGATCCCAACCAGGTGGCGGATGCTCTAGAAAAGTGGGAACTTATTGATCTTGGTGGAATGTGGACTTTCACGGAGCTTGATTATTGTGCCCCACTTATGGAGGCTGATAGATGTGGAGTGGTGTGCACTAGATTATGTAATAACCAATTGTATGCATAACTCTCATAACTTTTTTATTTAATTTCTTAGGTTCTTCTTACACCGTTTCATGGTCTTATATATATATATATATATATTATTTGGTTGTTTGTATTTATTTTCTCAGTAGTGTTACTTTTATGAAGATGGTATATTCTCCCAATGATCAATATTATACCCTCATTACTAGTCAGAAGCCTCTAGCATATGGGGATTCATGGATGAGGTCACATAACCAACCAGATTGGGGTCTGAGTGTGTGGAACCTAGGTTTATATGATACAATGACCTTGATGTAATGGGATGAAATGGTTGGTTCATAGTCTGTGACGAAGAGTCTAGTTTCCTAGTATGTGATATGCAAACACTGTGTTCTTAGAGGGTTGTTGAAAACATAGGATCTTCCTGAGTGGAAATGGGAGGACATATCAGTATATTTTTCCCACAGGGTTACATTGGGATTATAGTGGATGTGATGTATTTTAGGTATTGTAGTATTACTGATGAATTAAACAAATTTTTTAGTGAACCATGAATAATTTTTCATTTGTGTTTTAGAAATATGGGTGTGAATTTTATAGTTATGGTTCGCAGTATACTAAGGAACAACATATAAAATTATGATACTCATTTTAAATCATAGAGATATATGTTATTTTATAATTACAATGGATCATAGTTTTCCACTAGCGTGCCTCTTTACCCTTCGAGTGATGGACATATATAGTAAACCATCTAGAAACTTGAGAATATGTTGTGATCTTAATCCATGAACATTTTCATATCATGGGTAACAAATAATAATTTAGTGGATTTTTCTTATTCAAATAGCTATAAATCATCCATTTGATTGGATTTGTTTGTGTAATTGTATAGACAACCGTGTCATTTTCCATTGGGATAGATATACTCTGGGTAAGTAGTGATTTTTTGTTTGAATTTTGTGAAAATAATGACTGAGAAGATAATTATTATCCAGGAGGGGATGATGGTGGTGAAATATTTTCAGAAGTCCAATAATTATCATAGGATTTGACCCTTGTGGTTTTTGGTTAGTGACCATGATTTCTTTAGAGTATATTCTCATTAGGTCCAGTAGGGGTTTAAAAGAGTGATTAAGAATTCATTCAGGTTCATCTGATTATTGAAGATGTTAAATTAGATAGTTGAGGAATCTTAACAGATGGAGCTGAATCAATGGATAGACATGATCCAAAACATCATCTATATGTCTTAATTTCACCAGTATTATTACAAGAACTTTCTTGTCATTGGTTATGGATACATGATTATTGAGGGTGTGGAAATTTTTATAGAGATACCAATAAGTATTTAGGATCATGAGGAAATGGTATTTCAGGGATAAACCATTTTATTATACTATGTTATGTGGGGACATTTTAACAAAAATAAGAATAATTGGGGGCATGAGACAAAATTTAATTCACAATTTCAAAAAGTTATTTTATTTTTTTTCTTATTCTTCATTCATTTGATGATATGATGTTTCAATATTATATGATTTTAGTTGTTATTTTTTAAATTTCAATATATTTTTTATGGATTCAGTTATATAAATAAATAAAACCCTTTACTAATCAATAAACCAACTTTTTTCATCATTTTTAAAAACACATGGGTGAGTTGGTATAAATAAATTGAGAAAATATCTTGATATAAAGGTTGGGTTTCCTTAATTTGTGTTCTTGGGGTGGTGTTGTGTGATGGTTGATGTAGTTGTTGGCATGTAATGTGTAGAGTTAAAAAGGGTGTGCATGTGGTTATATATATGAGAGGGGTCTTTGGCTGGTGTTATATGGATTGATATTTCTTCAATAAGAGTATGGTGTTTTGGTTTTGTAGGGGAGTTTTGTGGGCACTTTTCTCCAATCAATGTGATTTGATGGTGGTAGTGTTTGGGGGGGTAATGATTCTGTTGAGAGACAAGTTGTAGGATGGATGTTTGGACCCTTCCATTCAATTTTTTATGTTTGGGTTTGATTATTTATGATCAAAATCATTTGAAATGTATCCAATGTGATGGTTTGAAACTTCATGGTCTATTTATTTTTTGGTTTGGGTGTTATATTTGTTCAGTGTATGGTTGACGACGATTTAATGAATTTTAGAGCTGTAATTATACTATATCTTGTGGTTCACAATGTTAAAATGATTTCACAATGTTAGAGGTTATTGACATCTTAGAGGATGGTGATTCACACCATGATGTACTATATTTTATTTCCATTATTAATTAAAAAAACGAAATGAAGGAATAATAAAAGAGGTGAATTAATTCAAGGAAAAAGAACCACAAGAATCTGAGGATGTTCATTGGGTTTGGAAATTGATATATTTATGAAAAGAATCAATTTCACTGAATGAATTGGAATAAGTCAAAAAATACATTACATGATTATTTGATTCATTTTGTGAATATACTAAGTTCTAACATTATAAAATATGAAAAATAAACCAAATTCCATTATTTATATTTAGTATTGGTCATATCCAAAGAGATTTTGGGATAATTTATAGCCCTCCTTTTGGACCTATGATCCTTGGATTCCACAGGTTGATCATTGAGAATCTAAGGTGGGTTCTTTTTCATTTCCTTATTTTAGTTCTTTAGTATTGTGGCAATTCACCGAAGTTATTCTGCTTTTTTAGGCGCATTTGGGACATTTATTTTTTAAAAAATTGACATGACTCGGTTTTAATAAATGTCTCCCTATATGGATTGGGTCTACATGTTGGTTCTCTACCACCTACATGTCTAAATTGATTCAAAAATATTATTTACGGTAGGATATCCACATTAAATCTCTATTTATGTTCATGTATGGGGATCACATTATTTTTATTCTTCCATTATGGTGATATTAAGTGTTATATTAAAATGAAAATTAATTTTATAAATCCCAAATTGATGCGAACTATAAGAAATAACATTTTTTTAATCTTTTATAAAGTTTCATTTGAGAATATACATAGTTGTTCACATTATTGAAAATAATAACTTTTGGGATCCTTATTTTCATTAGTTAACATAATTTTAGAAACCATTCCATGCTAGTTTTTTTATTTCACCCTTAATAAAATACTATAATGGTAAATTTGGAAAATGTATCTGTTGCCCATTGAAATTTATAATTTTGTGAAAATAAATATAATATTTATTGAATTAAATTGATGAAATCTATTTTTGTTGAATTTGGAATGTGGTGTTGTAAAAGGAATAATGTGTTACTATGTGTAGATGTGATTTCAATGTGTCCTTATTTAATGTAGACTATTGTGAAAAGGTATTGGTGGCCATAATGGGATGTTGAATTTGTTGGGAAGTGATGTGTCAGTTGGTTGGCATGGTATGCTACATGGGATGGTGTGTGATGGTAATGATGTGTGATTTTTGTGGTGAGATAGATATGTTATTGAAATATGTATTATCTTATGATGTGTTTTGGTTGTAGTGGGTGTGAGATGGATGAGCTGTTAAATGCCATGGTTTTGTTAGTTTCTCAGTTATCCATAGATTGAATTCAAATTTAGCTACTTGAAAGAAAATGTTTCATAAATAATTGATCATTAAAAGAAGATAATAATTACAGTTGATGTGTGGAAATTGGAATAAATGATATTAATGGAAAATTACTAGATCATTATCATGTGAATGAAATGGATGAGTAATTGGATGTTAGTGGAATCTCCTTAATTATGGTAAATGGTAAAACTCATAAATGAAGTTAGAATTGTGTTATTGATGTGTGGTTTGATGAATTTAGTGGTGGAAGATAGTGGGATTGAAGTTATGTGTTGCATGGGGGGTTTGTGGAATTCTAAATGATAGTTATTGTTAATCCATATGTAAGGGTATTGGGTGATATATATAAATCATGTTTTTTTTCTTTATATAAGTTCTCACCTATTTTGATTACCTTAACAACAAAAACCAAAATTCGGTTATATAAATTTTACCCAACATATAGGATGGTGGTGTTTTAGATGGTTCACTACCAGCTCTTCCCTACTCACCCATTGTCATGAGTAATGACACAGGTTGGTGAAAGAGATTACCCAGTGATGATATAGGTTAGTGTTAGAGAGTACTCAATGATGTTGAGAAGGTAATATTTGGTGGGGATCTTTTCGGGATGGAGGAGGGAACAACGTAAATGTTCTTTATGTTCATGATACCATACATCAAATGTTACTTGACTTGGTTGAGAACCGATGATGACTGATGGTATCTCTAGACTCTAGACCTTTTGTGATGTGGGTATATGTATGAATCAATTAAAAACTTGCTAGATATGGGTAAATATGAAATTTAATATAAATGGAAGGTATGATGGAATGATAATTTTGACATTGGGGAATAAAAGTTCAAAATAACATGGGAGGTTGTTTTAGGGAGGCTCTTATTTTTTACTTCTAATACTAAAAGACTATGTTGGATGCATGATATTTTAATCTTGAAATGTGAATATGAGATTTTTTTACTTAACATATTTCTATGTATATTGGTATAGGTGCATTAGTACACTATTTTTACAAATCCAGTATAGACTTTGGGTTTGATCATACTCATTATAATGATTATGCTCAACTAATATTTAAATAAATTGTTTTAACCATTTCCAAGGGGATATTGGTGACCCAGTGGGACATTACTAGCTTGGATTTGAATATTTTATATATCATTCAATACATTTCATACATAAATATTAAATCTTAATATATGAATGATCATTACTAAAAATAATTATCAAAACTAAAATAATATAGGGTTAGTATATTTGGATATTAGACACAAAAATAACTTGTTCATAATAGATTTACATCATATGCCACATAGTTCTTCAAACCTATCAACATTATTTGACATATCATATTGAATAAAATTATTCATGATTAGGGGAAATTAATTATATGAAAGGCAAAGATGAGATTCTTAGAACGGCTAAACTATAGATATATAAAAAATCACTAAATCATAACATGTTCATATGGGTATGAGAAAACGATTTTAACACCATAAAACTATACCCTTTATATCATAGTTCATAATATTGAGTTATAGAAAAAACATGTTTTTTTATGAAACATGAATCTAAATGTAATTTAATAACATGACACCAGAGTGAATAACATTAGCATAAGAAATATATTTGTGGCATAAATATAATCATAAAAATATAATGTCCTTATTCGGTAGGGAACACTACCAAGACTATCATAGTTGGTTGTGTTAACTCCTCATTTTGTAGTTATGGTTCAACCACAATACTGTCATAATGTGATGGCTTCACCCCCAATTCCATAATAATGGATAACTCTCTGTACTGTCACAGTAGAAGGAGTCCCTTTCTGAACTGGGCTTATTCCCCATTCTATTCATATTTATCTCATGATATATCAATATTTAACGAATGCATTGAAATGCTATATTATTTGAAGCTCACCCATCCCATAATGAATAACGTACATATATTTTCAAAATGATCAGAAAAAATTATGAATATCATACACTTTGAAATGGAAATTGGTTTCGTATACATTTAATCATTTCATCATAGAATAACCCATTTATGATAAATATTTTTTTATAAAGATCTCATCATTAATTAATTGTCTTATTGGAAAATAACATGTTTCTTAGAATCATACTTAATTCATCATCATAACTCATCAAAATAATGAGATATTATTGAATAATTGTATTATATCCCGATAAAGAATAGGTAACATTGAAGAATGTTATCATAAATAAATTTTCCATTGAAATATCTATTCTATTTTTTATTGGGGGAAATAATATTTTCATTTTGAAATGCCTTCTACAATATCAAAAAATTATAAAAATGATTATGAAATAATTATTTTTTAAAATAATCCATGGAAACATATAATTTAGTCTTCAATTAATTGAGCTATTATAATGGTGGTAAATTCCATTCATTCCATATATGTGAAAATAAATCATTCCTTTCACAGTTTTTAAAAAATAATTCAAAATGAAACTCATTAGGATAGTGAAAATAATATTCCATTTAAAACTATTTATAAAATGTAATAAATGTGTTAAAATTACTTTAAATGATCATTTGATAATATTTAAAAATATATTAGTGTTTTTTTATAAAAAAATTCTATAGAAGAAGATATATTTTCAACTAAAGGGATAAATAATGTATGTCTCCAAAAAAAGATGCATTCTTACTATTGAGTTCATTTAATGAGATCCTTTAATGGAAAATATTTTTTATCATGAAATTAATATATGCTAAATTTTTTTAATGGATTTATTAGGAATTGATTATATAATATTCCTCAATGTAAATTAATCCATATGTAATCTGGACTAATTATTATGATTCAATTTTTTAATCCATTTACCAAAATTATTTTCTCATATGTGGTAAACAATAAATTAAAATGGAAACCCCTGGACATAATAGAATATTGTTTTTAAAGAGAAAATTATCCTCATTATAGAAAGTTATATCATGTCAAAATTAAAATTAATTTCATTCCAAATACATTAATTTTATTTAAAATAACATAACTATTGTAATTATAATAAAAATAAATTATATAAAAAACACCTTTCAAATTCATTAAACATAATGGTTGTTTTCAAAAATTGAATTCTTTCACGATTCATCGAGAAATTAATACTTTCAAACAATTATCAAAAATTCATTATTTTATCATTTTTACTTGTGAATATTATAAATGTAATTCATTTCTTGTGAAATAAAATTTCCAATGGTGGTAAAAGTTAATTTTAAAAAATGTACATAATTTTGAGTGATATTGGATTCTAGAAAAATACTATTTTGAGAAAACAGTTAAAATTATTTAAAATAATTCTCATTTTATCTATAATTAATAGATAATGAAGGAATATAATTAATAAATCTATAAACCATATAATTTTTGAAATTAAAATAATCCCATTAATACCCACAAATTGTATAGTTAGGTTATAACAATATAATATTTTACCGTACTTTTAATCTCAGGGTTATATGTACCAGAATATATCAAAGATATTATATTTAAGAAATTTATTTCATAAGTGATTTAAGCTCCATTTCTCATGAACCATTTTCGATCAACCAATGTTTTCTTATTTTAAAACCCCGTCTTGATGAATTCTACAAAGATAAATAAATTTGTCCCCCTAAAGGCTATTTTGTCCATCAAAAGTTTGATATTTTTTGAAAGACCACATCATAAAAATGGAAAATAAAACCTCATCTTTTTAAGAGAGATAGGCATGTTAAAAGGTCATCTATAATAATAGACGACTATGTTTTCTTTTTAGAAAACATTAGTTGGTTGTTAAAATATTGACATGTTGGAAAATTATGAAAACATTTGTAGAGTGATAGAGATTATGGATCACAGAAAAGTGAATGATCAACGTAAAGTTAACAACCTGAAATCTTTATATCTGTGATGGATGTGAAAGTAATAGGATGAAATTTTATTTTCAATATTATATTCCAAAATAAAAGGATTCCCTTTAACATATATAATAAAAAATAAGAAAATATTCGTACTTGATACCATTACATTTAAAAAGAGAAAATTACATCTTTTGGTTGGGATTAGACCAATATATAACCCATTTCACACTCTAACAAATGAATATCCCGGATGATTTTTTATTCATGAGGAACAAATATTAAATTTTAATGGATCATAATATCCCTTAAATAGTGAAAAATCATTATATATCAATCTAAATTTTTACCAAAACCAAAATTAATAGCATGAATCATCTAATATAATAAATTTGTCTCTAAACCAAAATAGTAACAACCTTAGTTCAACATAATCTAATACATTAGTATTTTTATATAAAATCATTTAGGTAAAAACCCCGTTTTTACCATAATAAAATGTAAGCTAGTGGTAGGTGTGATTTCGCCTTATAATCACATGATTTTCGACATCTTTTAATAATATTTATTATAATTTATTTAATTATTTTTTATTTTTAGTTTAATAATTAAAATTTAAGAATTCTATATTTTAAGTTAGCAATTATTCAATTTTTATATTTAATATTGTAACATTATTTTCTATAAGCATTTTGTGTCATTATAGTTTTTTGGTTTTATTACTTCTCTAATTAATTTTTTTTAAATTATTCCTAAAATATAAATTTATACCTTTCTTTAACTAATAATGAAATTATACATTATTTTCATTTAATTAACTAAATAATTAATTTAATTTTCAATCATTGGATTTATGATCATTATTATAATATGAAATTATAAATCAATTAAAATTTTTTAACTTGATTTCAACTATTAATTTAATTCTTAAAAATTTTAATTTATAATTCAATTCATTTTTATATCAAAATTTTATTTTTCTACGGTTAATAGTTTATGTTAATAGATAAATTATTTATTCATTTTTGAATTTTAAATTTCATTATTCAAAAGATTTTAATTATTAAAAAATGTATCTTTTTTTTGTGTTTCTTTTAAATTAGTAAATTAATTTTGTAATTAATTTCTTTACACATTCTTTAATGTGTAAATTCTATTTGCTAACTGAATATTTTTTACAGGAGTCCTCATTGTGTTGTAACACCACTAGAAAAATTAGACATTTCCAATGCAATGGTTTCTCAAAACATCATCACATTCCTCCCACTGACACAGACATTGAAGCACCATTGGAAACCAACTTCAGGACAATGTTAGTAGAAGAAATAAAAGACACCTCTGATGTTCTTTTTCAATACACTTTTGACCCTCTACCTCTATTAGACATTGTCAAACCATATCCCACATGAGACACCTCTATATTAAACGTTTCCTCCATACACCATCACACAGATTCTTGTCCCGCATACCACTGCTAAAACATCTTTCCCCTAGTTAAATCCATCACCCACCATCGACCATAGTTGGGAATTGTGAGATGAGGTCCACATTTTTATAGATCTAAACCTAGGATCCAACAATTCCACTACTGTTTGTGGAATCTTTAGCCGAAGACATCACTCTGTGTTGGGGAGGGTTTTTCCCATTATCTTTCACCCCAGTCAATAATTTAGGAGTTTACATCAGCGGATCTCAACTGAGATCTGAAACCTTGAGTCATCTACTAAATATCCACCAATGTCACTACTTATTGGAGAAGCATGAGCCAATTCCTCTGTTGACATAGGAGATTGATCCTTTATAGTGGAGAATCCAAATCGACTTTATCGTGGAGGAGTTGTACATTGTTTCTTCCTTTTGATTCTCTTCATTGTGGTAGTAGGAACTGATGCTGCAGATGATGTCCCCATAGAGGGAGTTTCTTATCCAGCGAATCACTATGTGGAAGAGTTACAGTCTGTTCTAGGGGAATCCAGAGTAGAACCCCGCTATGTTATTGAAAAACATTAGAGTAAAAAGAAACAAATAATAATAATAATAAATATAATATTAAATAAAAAACATAGTAGATTTAATAAAAAAATAAATATAAGAAAATAATACAAATAAATAATAAATAAATAATAATTAATCTAATCTAATCTAATATAATAAATAATCGTAAAATAATAATAATAATATTTTAATATTTTTATTAATCTAATAATAATAATTATAATTAAACAATATAAATAAAATAATTAATATAAATTAATAATTATATTCTAATTTCAAATAAAATAAATATTTTTAAATAAATTAAATTAATTTTATAATAACATTTAATAATTTATAAATAATAATTACTATATTTATCTTTTATAATGTTATAAAAAATATTAATCTTAATAGTAAACAAATATTTTAATTAACAATAATAATTAATAAATGTCTTCAATAAAATAATAAAAATTATTGTAGTAAATTAATATAATATTAATAAAATTACAATAAAAAAAATATGAATTTATAATTTAATAATAAATAATTATCTAAATGGATTAATAAGTATTTATATAAGTTAAATAGTTATAATTAACATTAATTAATTGTTTTATTTAATGTATATTTCTTTTAGGTGTGTTGACCCCATTCTGTATTATTTCCAACTTCAACTCAAAAAATAGTTGGTGGGTTTACTGAGTTTGTTCCAATAGATAAAATAAATTCATGAGTGCTATAGATGAAAATCACATATGTTCGTTGATATGGGTGGTGACCAACTAATGTTTGTGGATTACATAGTGACTAGTAGTGAGACAATGGTGGAAATTGATTATATAGTAGAAGAAGCAATGAAGGGGTTATATTCATGCATTCCATTGACAATTTGTTAGAGAATGATATTGGAATTATACGAGGAGTATAAGTATTACCAGAGATATGGAAGAACGAAAAAGCAGTACATTTCTAAACATTTCATCGAGGATTATTCTTACCCTTTGTTTTTCATATTTTTATTATTATAAAAGTTTCATAATCCATAATGCAACATGATTTGTGGGTAATTTTTCCTTTCGGGGGAATGTTAATATATTGGATTTTATCTCTATAATACTTCACTATGACCTTTTTCAAATTTTTGAATTTATTAGAAATATAAAATTCTAAATTAATAAAAATAAATTTTCAACTTTATTTTTTATAATCAAAACATTATTATTTTTTAGGGAGATTGATACTAATTTTTTTCCCTATTATGGTAATTTTCAAATCATCACAAAAAATGGGAGAGGTTATTTCTGGTATCTTCATTTTCAAATTCATTTTCAGTTGATGTTTCCTAGAGTGGAAAAAAGAAAGATTCATTTTTTCTAGTGTGATAAAATTTTTGGTGAGGGAGAGTGATCCAACCCATTTTCAATGCTTCATTTTAAAATTCATTTAAGTGAAGTAGAGACACTAAAAAACTGAGTATTATTAACATTGCCTCATGAATATGTTTTTGTCATATTTTATCATTCTATTTTCTTTTTTTGTTCATAATTTATATTTTTTACATCTTTTCCTCTTGTCACCTTCTCAATGTATATTAAAAAAATTCAATACATCATCATTTCTCATCAAAGTCTAAATGTAAAAAAAATAGATTCTCTACCCACTTTTTTCAACCATGGTATTTTTTGGTATTTTTTTTTCACTCAAAAACATTTTACAACCTTCCCTTGGTTTTTTCTCAGAAAACCACTTTACATTAGTAAGTTAGAAACATAAATTTTAATAAAAATTATGTATTGAATGAATAGTGTGTCATGTCTTGTGCAGTTTCCTAGGAAGGATTCGAGTGATAAATGTTTTCAAAACATAAAAAAATTAGTTTAAAAATATTCATACAAAAAAACTTAAAACAACTATTTAATTTTTTATTCAATTTGTTGAGATATTTGGTCTGCTTCTTCCTTCAAATGTTTTTTTACTATTTGTGTTTTAGTCTTATTGTTACTATAACATGAAAATTTTTGTGCCTATTTTTAAAACCTTCATGGGATACATCATTATCCCACGAATTTCTTCAAATAGATCTGATCCCATATACCCAAATAAATTAAAAACACCAAACAACAATATGATATAAAAAACCTGAAATAGAGAACTTAGGGGGGGAGTTCATGTACCTAATAATCAACAAAACATTGACCCTAAACTCCAAGAAGAAAATGAGTGTCCTAAGTTGATGGAGTTTCAACTCCATCAAGTTTATTGTAATCATTATTCAATTATATTGTCTCATGGAGACATGGATTATGAGTTAAAATAGTCCTATTTATCTTTACTACCTTATTCAATGGAATCTCTAGTGAGGAATCTATAGCCCTAATTATATATTTCGACAAATCTATGCAACAATGTCCACTATTAATACTCAAATAAAATTAAGTATGAATGTGATTATTTCCATTTATCTTTAAATTTAATGTGATAAATTTTATTTTAAGTCTAAATCAGATCTTTTTTGAGAAATGGTAGAATGTTTATAAATATTGTTTCATGGAAATTTTTCCAAAAACATTAAACAGACAGTTAAGAAGAAAAATCACTAGTGTCTATCTAGGGTATGGAGAATCCTTTCATGAGGCATGAGGGTGATTTAGGAATATTATTAGGTAGTGTACTAATCATCATCTCCCAGCCCATGTTCTCATGGACACCTTCTTTTATGGACTACCATCTTCTTGTCAAAACCTTGTGGAATAGTCTACTAGGGGTAAGTATAATGACACGATGGATGAATATTTAAGTGTAATTTAGAGAAATATATCTTTGAACTTGAAAAATTAAAATTCAATGAGGATAAGAGTTAATAGAAGTGTAAATTACAATGGTTTAAGAGTAGATACTCATTCTCAACTTGTTTAATTGATAAAAAAACTCCAAAAATTATTGTACCAAAATTCCCAAAAAAACTATTAATCATGTGGGATTTCATTACTCAAACCAATAAAATTGAGAAAAATGTGTCCAATGTGGGATGTTTGGGAACACTAAAAACTAATTTCCAAATATAGACATGTCATCCAACAAGTAAATTATAAACATGTTAACTACGGTCCTCAGATGCCTTCCAAAGAAGATCAACTTCCAAATAACTATAACCAAGGATATATAAACAATCCTAATATTTTGTGTAAAGAACGATCCATGATAAAGTAACCCATTACCCCTTTTACCAAAAACCAATAGAGAAAACAATTTCAATATTAACCATGGGGCAAGACATCTAATTAACAAGGAAATATTTAGGGATGAATGTTCTCTAAACAGGATAAAATCATAAATAGAAGGGACACTCAAGATGAAATTCTCATTACTAAACTAAATAAAAAATAAGCCCAACATGATTCAAAAAATAATCAATATGATGTTAGAATGAAAAATATAGAAAATCGAATAATCCAACCATCTTGAATGCCTAGAATAAGGTAAATCAATCATAGGGAAAATTTCATCATTTATATCACTTGAAGATGAATTAAACTCATAATGAACTTGAGAATGACATTAAAAATATAAAAAATGTTAAACTGCATGATTTTTGAAATAAACTACTACTACATAATAAATCTGGAAAATAAGGGAAAGGTATTGAAAATCAATAAAATATTAATTTTTACCTAGAAATCAGTGGTAATATTATTTTATAAAACTAAAAAATTATGAATAAAGAGATAGATATATATGAATTAGGGGATATTACATATGTTCATTGGATGTTTTCCACACACATCCCATTTCTAAGAATTTTGAAAACCAAATGTAAAAAATGGCAAAACATCTTTAGTTAATTAGACCTTTCAACAAGATCTATGTGAATATACCTTTCATCTATGAATTGATTCAAATTCCATCATATCTGAAATCTATAAAAAAATATTTCACATAAAAATAATTTTATTAATTTACTAGCTACAACCTCACTAAAGAGTACAGAACTATTCATCAAAAGAAAATACCACCAAAACTCCCTATCATAGGTGGATTTTCGATTAACTATACTTTATAGAATAGTGGAAAAATAATATTCATCAATGAATTATGTTAAAGTATCAATATTGTCCCATTATCAATGTTTCTATAGTTGATATTGGGTGGAAATCAACCCCAACTATGATATTACAATTGGATGACCACACATTCACACATCATGTAGCCGGGATATATGATTTTTAGTTGGAGTAAGAAAACTTTTTCTTCTAGTTGACTCAATAGTGCCTGACATAGAGTGTGACCGAGAGGTTACCATCATTCTGGGTAGGCCCTTTTTGAACACTAGTAGAGAAATCATAGAGTTTTCTAAAGGTTAACTGATCATTAAAATTGGATAACAATAGGAAGAATTAATTATATGAAAAAATGTAAAGGGACAAACATTTTCTGAAAATTATTCATCGATAGAGTCCCTAGAAGCTATAAATTCACCTGAAAATATATATGAAAATGAAAATAAGTACTATTTTGAATAAATTAACCTAAAATTTGAAAATTTTCTTTCAGATAATGTCGATTATTCTCAAGCTATAAATCTAGAAAACCTTCCAGAACTGGACAAGAGTCTAGTTTCTACATTTACTAAAGATATATCATTTTATTCATAATATAAAAAAATTATGATGGAACATGAGTTTTATTTTGTTCTCAGAAAAACTTCTGAAGTATTTTATTTTGTATATTAAAATTACATTAAACAACTGAATGATTTTTATTTGATAAATATATTTTATTATGAACTATAATGCTTTGTGGGTGAGTTGACTACTTTGAGAAATTGTGCTATAAATTATAATAATTGTCAAGGAATTAATCATAATTATTTATTTCAACCTCTATACCCATAACATGTTGAATAACTTAGTCCTTCTAGGTCCAAGAGTCAACCTTTATGTGATATGAAACCCACTTTATATATTAAACCACGCCCTGAACATCTAAAGTACTCATTTTTGCTGAAAATTATACTTTTCATGTGATTATTTAAGAAAAACTAAAGTACAACCAAGAATAAAAGTTGTTCAGTGTTCTTAAGATATTTATTTTTTCAATAGGATATTACATAAATGATATTATTGAGATTATCCCTTATTTATCCATCTAAAATATTCCTATGGAAATATATAAAAACATTGAGTTGGGTGATTTATAAGATTACATCCCAATATGAATGTAGTTGTTAGAGGGGAAGTCCCCAAGCTTTTGGACCCTTGGATTATCTATCCCATCTATGACACAACCTGGGTCTGCCTGGTAAATGTTTTACCGAAAATAGTGGTTTCATTGTTATCACCAACGATAAAAATGAAGATATTTAAGTAAGGAAGGCCACCAAATGGAGATTCTGCATCAACTATAATATGCATAATTCATCCACTAGAAATAATAATATTCTTATTCCCTTCCAATATAAAATTCTTCAGTGGCTTGTTGGAAATGAATTTTTTTTGTATTCGGGATATTTAATCTAGAGAAAACCATATCCCTATATACCTAGATGATCAGGAGAAAACTACCATCACATGCCCCTTTGGGATGTTTTCATACATAAGAATACCCTTAATATTATGTGATTTTCCAAAAACCATTCAAATGAGTATGATGGAAATATTTTATGAAATTATTTAAGGGATTATAGTTGATATCATGCTTGAATTATCCATATATGGTAGTACATTTGATACTTGTCTAGAAAATATGGAATTGGTGTTAGGGAGGTGTTTAGAGAAAAACCTAGTTTATAACTGGGAGAAATTCTAGTTCATGGACACTAAGGGTATTATGATAGGACGTAAAATTTCAAATATGGGTTTTGAGGTAGACCCTTTTAAGGTTGAATTAATTCCAAAACTGAAACCTCTGAAAATTGTTATATTTGTTATATACTTTTCATGGCATTCTGGTTTTTTCTGTAGATTTGTAAGAAAACATATCAAAAATCACCAATCCCTTGTGATCTTTACTAGTAAAATATTAACCCTTAAATTTAGATCAAAATGATTTGGAATATTTTTTTTAAAGAAGCATCCCATCATTGACTTTCTTAACATATCATGACGGGAAACATCCCATTGAATTAATGTGTGATGAAAGTGACATGACTGTTAGTGTTGTGTTTTGATTTAGGGGAGATAATAAGTTTCATGTGTTCTATTATTATATAAGGGTTCTAGATATAGAAAAAATAAATAATTCCAAAATAGATGAGTTGTTAGTTGTGTGGTATAATCCTTATTGATTGCAGTTGTACCATCTATGTTCTAAATTCATTGACTTTATGGATTATTCTACCTTAAAGTATCCACTTTCTACAAATGAGGGAAAACCAAGGCTTATTTGGTATATTCTGTTGTTAAAAGTGTATGACATAGAGATTATAGATAACTAAAAAGCTAAGAACTTAACTGATGATTGTCATTATTGGATTCCAAATACCCATTGTAATGATCCAAGGGAGATTGATTATTTCATTCCAAATGAAAATCAGATAACTGTCTCAATTAAGAAGTGTTTTTATTTCGAATACTTTTCTAATTTTCATTTTTCAAGTGGCATCCAAAGGGTCTTGCCGAATAACCAAATATTGAAATTCATTTCTGATTGGATGTACTATCTATGGGATGTTCCCTTACTAATTAGTAAATGTGTTGATGGAATTCTAATAATGTGTGTTCTGGAATGGTAAATGATTCCAATAATGGAGATTTGTCATTCCTCACCATGGGGAGGGTATCATAGTGGTTAAAAGGAAGCCCAAAAAGTGCTCCAAGATGGGTTTTATTTTCCTAAAATTTTCAAGGATGCATGGGTCTATGTAGTTGGAAGTGATATATGTGAGATTATCATCAATTTTAGGTGGAAGAAAATGTTTCCTAGTAAATTTATATTGGATGTAGAGTTTTTTTTATGTTTTTGGATTTTACTATATGGGACCTTTCCCATTATCTTACCAGATAGAGTAAATCTGGGTTTCATATCATTATGTGTTTATGTGGATTTTGGTAGTATCACACCATAACAATCAAGAAAATAGTTTCATTTAATTTGGTGAAGAAAAACATCATTCATAGATATGGGGTGCCAAGAGCCTTCGTCACTATTAATGATCCCAATATAAAAACATAAAAATTTATTATTTGAGGGAATAAAATTATTGTATTCATAATACTAGTACTTCATACCATCCACAATCTAGCAGACATGTAAAAATTTCATACAGGGGGTTTAAATAGATTCTAGAGAAATCTATAGAAAATTCAAGGATGAATTGACCTATGATATTAGATAAGTATTTTTAGGCTAATATAACATCATTTAAAGACATTATATTTATATCTACATATATGATTTTATTTGGGAAATGATTTAATTTTCCATGGGAGTTGTAGCACAAGTCATATTTGATAGTTATGGCTTTAAATGTTGATTTTGAATCTGCTCGATAATGGAGGCTAATTGTGAAATGTGAGTTAGTTGAAATAATGAGAGGGTCTAATGATAAATCTAGGGTTTTCAAAGTGAGGTACAACTTGTTTTATAATTTTTCATTGAAAATATAGAGCTTAAACCCAGATTTTAGTTCATTTTATTTAATTACATAATTACAATCTTTCTGGTTATGATGAGATGTTAGCATTATTGACATTTTGTAGTTGTTAACATGATGAATAATGGATCTTTTGAAATTGTTGGAGAGTAAAACAATCCTATTCTAGTGAACAGTCAAAAAATAAAACAATATTTTGAAGGGAATCTAAAGGGATTGGATGCCTTCACTGTTAGAGATATGATATCAATAAAGTGTAACTGTTGATTTAAAATTTGTGCCTCATAGGATTTTACTCATGGGTTTTTGTTGTTTTTACATTTTTTATTGTTATCTTTTTTAATAAAGTTATTATTTTTTGACATTTTCATCTCTATTTTATAGTGGATACATGTTAGTTTATCTGATCAACTTTGAAAATAGAAAATGTTGCTACTATTATCAATAGAGGATCACAATTCCATTAATTTATTTGATAATAATATGACTCATGCTAAGACATCACTATAAAGGATGTGAATCAATAATTAGAGAAGATCATTTTTTTTTCAACATATTTTCCCACCACTTCCCTATTATTTTTTAAAAAAGGGTCATCCAAAAACTAGTGGTAGTGAGTGCCTACAATGATCGCTCATTTATATGTATGTTATAGTGAGTCATTATTATCCTACTCTACTTTTCTGAATATTGAATTTTTACTAGAAATTTTACTACTATACGTCTAAATCCAATTAATGTGGGAAATAATGTATTGTGGAATTACACCTAACTTCTTGTTAAATATGAAGTCTATTTAGCATAAAATTTTTTATATTATTTATAATAAAAAGGAAAATGAATATTTTAAATTTCAACACCAATTTTTTTGGTGACTAAATTATTTTACATTCAACTTAATGGAACAAAATTTATTTTTTCACAATATTAAATAATAATGTATATGATCATACAATATGATATTTTTATAGAAAATATACTTTTTGAGTTTCACTAAAACCCTTAAACATCTCCTTAAATTGTAGAATTGATAGTATTTTTGGAGCTTTAGCAGTCAAATTATTTTTTCCACCATAGAATTCAACTTTTAGGACAATCATGGGTTTTTTTTTGCGTTGGGGAGGGTGTATATTTATTCTAAATGAATCATTAAAGAAAACATATCAAATTCTTTATCCATTAAAACTTTTTCTTATAAAAAATGGTCCAATTTCTTTATTTCTTCATCTTAATTCAATACATAAATTGAGTTTGGATTAATGGATAATTACTTAATTGTTTTTGATAGTTACTTTGAATATATAAACATGGAGGATAAATGATTACTGATTTAATTTTTTTATCTTTAGGAATGTCTTATTGAGTAATAATAAATCAGAGGGGTATAGTATACATTTTTTTTAGAATTATGATCATAACCTAAAGAAACTAGAATATTGAACATGACATTTGAGACTTATTTTTATTTATTTTATAAAGTATTCACCATAGGGATCCAACTAAAATGGTATACATATAAGTATTTTTAATTTGATGTAAAATTAGAAAATAGGAACTCAAATTGAACCTCTGAGGCACAAGGCACTATGTTTGTGTGAGGTAGTCATCAGTACAACTTAAATAAGTTCGTATACATAGTGACTTTAAAAAGTTACATAGCTGGGTAAATCCCAATAATAAATAATTTTCCTAATTGTCAAAAAAAAATTTGTTTTGGTGAGGGGATGATTGGACACTAATGAACAAGGGGAAAATGAAATATTTGAAAATATTTTTAAATTTACCAATAAAGTGATTTAAAAAAAATTGAAACCTAAGTGACTGTTTAGGCATAAAGTAGATTCTATAAGGAAATTCTTTCCACTTTATATACTCTATTTTCACTCTCAGTTTCATTATGTGAAATTTTATTTAAGTAAGTCATTATGTGAATCATATATGAGGCATGGAATCCTCATAAAAGAATTAATTCCGATCTCATAATGTCCTAGTAGTTATTTTATGTGAGTCAAAAGTCCATTTGAATAATTCTTTAGAAAGACATATTTTATATTTTTTGAACATTGTGCTTCTAAACTTCGAGAAATTCTCGATTTAGAGGTTTTTAAAAAAAAGAAACAAGTTTTGTTTCTCAAAATGATAAAAAGAATTGTGTCAATTGAGGATATTAAATGATTAAATATTGAGTATTTTCTTTTGGCATTAAAATCAAAAGAGCTTCCAGATCCTTAATTAAAGTTTTTATCACTTATTTAATTTTTCATTATATTTTTGTTTAATAATTTGATGTTAAAAATTATATAGTTTAATTTATCAATTAATCACTTTTTATAATTGACATTGTGTTTTTAGCTTCTAAAATAATTTTTTTTATGATATACTTGTTTTCCCTTTATTTAATTATATAATTAATTTTATGTTTTAATTCTATATAAAATATCAATTTTATATTTAATTTAATTATTTAATAATTAATACATTATGTTCATTTAATTAACTGCATATTTAGTTTAATTTATATTCATTTAATTTTTTATTCTTATTATAATTTGACATGATATGTCAATTACTAATTTTTAATTTGATATCAATTAATAATTTAATTATTAAAAATCTAATGATTTCATTCAATTTATTTATATTTTATTAAATTTTATTTGTTTTCTTAATATTGTAAATGAGTAGTTCATATAATTTTTTTTTCATTATTATGTTTGAATTTATTTATTCATTTTTTTCCTATTAAATAATTTTTTTGATTATTGTTTAATATAATTAAATAATGTAATTTGGTTTTTAAATTTTATTTTATTTACTAAATGAATATTTTTTATAGGAGCTGCCATTATGGTGTGACACTGTTAGACAAATTAAACATCACTATCCAAATTATTTCTCAATATATCATCACATTCTTCGCCACTCCATATAGATTAACACACCATTGAAATTTTTTTTGAGACACCTCCATGAGGGAAAAAAAAGACACCACATGTCTTCTTTTTCAAGACACCACAAGCCCTTTATCTCTATGATACACCATCATAAAAGATACTATGTGAGACACTGCCAGATTAAACAGTTCCTCCTCACACTGACACATAGTTTTCAGTCCCACGAGCCATTGTTGATCCTTCCTTCCACTCGAAGAATCCATCACACACTACCAACCACAGTTGGACATAGTGAGATGAGCTCTCCTCTATTCCAAGTATAAACCCATGATCCACTAACGATGTTGCTGCTTGGAGAAGCCAAAGATGGAGCCATCATTCACAACTGAGGAGGGTTGTTGCCACAATCTACCACCATCTTGAATAATTTAAGAGCTCACACTACTAGATATAGACTAAGATCAGAATCCTTGAGCAGGGCACCATTGATCCTCCAACATCGCTACATCTGCGATAAGTCTGACCCAAGGCCGTCACAGCCACTGGAGTTCAAGCAGATGTCGTGGATAGCTTCTACCTCCAGTAATATGGAGGAGCTAAACACCACTGCCGCCACATGGTTCTCTACATTGTGTAGGAGGAACTGATGTCGAAGTTGAAGCTGTCATAGAGGGATGAGCACATTGAGTAGATCACTACATAGATGAGGAGTTGCGGTCACATCTGTTGGATGCCTGAAGAGAACCCCTCTCCATAGTGGATTAACTGGGGAGTAATAAGATCGAAAGAAAGAAAGAAAGAAATAATAATAATTGATGAAATATAAAATAAAAACAAAATAATAAATTTATTAAAATAATTAAACTAAAATAATAATAATTATAATAAATAATAGGGTAAAATAATAAATAATAAATTACATAAAATTACATAAATAAATAAATTAAAAATAATAAGTTTAATATTTTAATTTTTTTATTAATCAAATAAAATTAATTGTAAATAATCACTATAAATTAATTAATAAAATTAGTTTTAATAATAGTAATAATAATTTAAAAATAATAATAATAAACAAATTAAATTAATTTAACAATAACATTTAATAATCTTTAAATAATAGTTCAAATAATTATCTTTTGCAATTTTATAAAAATATTAACTTTAAAAATAAATAACAATTTTAAATAATAATAATTAGAAAAATTATGTAAATAAAATAATCTAAATAATATTATTTAATTAAAATAATAATTACATAAATTATAATAACAAATAAATATAAATTTTATAATTCAATAATAAATAATTAATTAAATGGATTATTAAATATTTATATAAGTTAAATAATATTAATTAACATTAATTAATTGACCTAATTAATTTCTCGTTGTTTTTTGTGTTCTAACCCAATTTTGTGTTATGTCAAGGTTCAACTCAATAAACTGCAGGTGAGTCTATTCAGTTTTTTAATAGGTTCAAGCTAAAGTCATTAGTGATTTAGATGAAAAACATAAGTGTTTGTGAATATAGTAGGAGACCAACTGAAGTCGATGAAAGACGTGGTGAACATCAGTTAGATGATAGAGGAATTTTAAAAGACAAATGTAGTAACAAAAAATGGGTTTTATTCATTATTCTATTTGACACTTTCAAGGAGAACTGTCTTGGACAAAAAGGAGGAGAAGAAGCAATGCATGCGATATAGAGTAAAGAAGCAAGACTAATTTTTTAACTATATCCTTGAGGGACAATTCTTTCCCATTGTTTTTTATGTTTTATTTTTCATTATAAATTACTCGAACTCAATTTCGAAACCAGATTTTTGGGTAATCACACTTTCAATGGAATTGTAATCTTTTGGATTTTATCTCCTTAACACTTCACTTCAATCGTTATCAAATTTCGAAAATGATTTGTGAGATCCATTCTGAAATCAATAAATTTATTTCATAACATTATTTTTCATAATAAAAACATTATAAAAATTTAGTGAGGTTTCATAAAAAGGTTGTTTCATTTACTTTAATTTCTAAAATATCAGAAACAATTGGCGTTATTGTTTCTAATTAATTTTCATCAAATTCAACTCTACTTGATTTCTCTTAGAGTAGAGCACTCTAAGATTCATTTTTTACTATGTGATTATATTCCTGATGATGTTGAGTGATCCAAACCAATTTTAAAGACTCGTTTTCAATAATATTTTAGTGAAGTATAAATTCAAAACAACCCAGTAATATTAACTCTTCCCTATTCATCATTTTTGTTTGTATTTTCTAATCCCCTTGTTTTCTTTCTTGTACATCCATGATATTTTTTCTATCTGTTCATTATATAATTTTATTACAATTTATAAAAAAATCACCACTTCATCATTTATCATCAATATCTAAAAGTCAAAAGGATAATTTACCCATAATTCTCAACAGTGGGTGTTTTTTGATAAATTGGTCACTCAAACACATTTATCAACCATTATTTGGGTTTATCCCCATAAACCACATTATATTAGAATTTATAAATTATAAATTTCCAAACATCACCACATATTGATTGTTATGTGTTTCAAGGTTTTTCACACTTCTCGATCATTAGTTTTGTGTTTAAGACCCCCTTCAATATCGAATGAGTCGGTATGTCACAATGAATGTGAGTGGTGATTTTTATAAAAACATATTGATGTGATTCATATAACATTACCAAAAATTTGATTAATATATTAAAAAATGACAACAATAATCATATAAATTTTTTCTACTAGGGTTTTCTTAACAAATTTTTCTTCAAAATAAAAAATATATCTTAATTTTGGATTATTACCTTAACATCCATGATCTTATTAACCATAAAGGTTATCAAAAAAAATTAATCCTATGTAGTGAGGAATATTTCTCAAATAATACTTCTTGTTTAACCCAATTGTTACATAACTCTTGAACCTAAAACATCTCTAAAATTTCATTAATCACACGAAAAAACAATCATTTGAATACTAAAAATGGGGTGTATTAGACATTGAAATTATGGTACAATTTAAAATAAAAAACCAATGATGTTTTAAAAAATCATATTTTAATATCAGAGGAAAATATATATACTAAAAAATAACCCCAATACCTATATGGTTCATGATTTTTATAACAAAAATACCATTGATAAAAATACGTATACATCATAATTACTTTTAGATCCAATAATTGACTAAAACTAAAAATCATATCATGAGTAACAATAATCAGAATGCAAAACCATGTATTAATTTATCATATTTATAAATTATGATAGCTTCTTTTCAATCTATGTTAGGTTAGTTTTAGCATTGAATATTCATTTTAATCGTCTATTTAAATCATTCATAATTGTTTGTATAGAAAATATAAATTTACCATAGAATACCACCCTGGAGTGTAATAACTGGCTCGTATTATGGCCTATTTCCCATCATGAGGTTATAATCAGGTCAAATCCCATTGATAAATTTTTATTATAATTATCCAAAGGAACAAATATTTTTGAAGCATGGCCACTTTTGGAATCCAAAAAGGGGTGTAGTTATAGTGAAAACCCATAATATATTTCTCACCAAAACATTATGTTGTTCTTATCTACATATTATAAAAATTTACTATATGGTTTTATTCTATAATCAATGTTTTTCAAAATCATTTTCTCAAGGTTTATACTGAAATTATACAACTCAAGGTATAAATACCCCGACCATAGTATCATAGAGTCAGCGGTTACTTTATGACATTAGAATAAGATTCCATGAGTCAAATTCTATTTTAAAGAAATCTTTAATTAGTCATTATAAGCTATATATATAATTTAATAATATTTTATAATATAAAAAATAATATTAAACATATTTTTTTCATTTATTACACCATTAGTCCTTCCATAATAACCCTACATATGTATCATAAAACACATTCCATAATCCTATCTAGAGGAAACTTATGAAAGGGGTGAGATATAATGCATTGTAAGAGTATTCATACATTGGAAAATATAATGAATAAATAACTCATCATCATTATGAAAATTTAATTAACTAAAAAATATTTGATTCATTAATTTAATTGAGAATAATAATGTTGGAGTAAATGATGATCAAATAATTACATATAAACATCCACATGAGCTTGAAATATATCTATAGATATTATGAATAATATAATAAACACAAGGAACATAAATTAATATTCTCATTATTATATAATTCATAGTGATTGGAATCATAAATATACCATTAGTGACACATGCTAAGACATAACACATAAATGGGTAAGGCCCTAACCTAATATGAATGCTACTTGCCTCTTGATACCTACCAATTCATAGAGGGTCTACAACAGGCCCCACCCATCAATTATTGTGTCCCCATAAATTACTCATATGAATGAGGTTAAATATAAAAATTTTAGACATTCAAATTGGGAAACAAAAAAATTAAATGTTAATACATATCCAAATTGATAAACGTATTCATAAACCATTCTGAGAATTATAATTATTTTTATCAAAAAAATTTATCCATAATTAAGAAATCATAAAACATATAGAGAAAGATGTAGCATAGTATTATTTCTAAATATATAAGCGTATAATAAGTGGATAAAAGGTGTTTTTGACATTTATGAATAAAAATTAAGAAAAATATCATAAAATATATTTTTAAGCATAATAAAATATCAATTTTAAAAATAATCCATTACAAAAAAGGTCAAAAAATATAATAAAAATATTTTTTATGAATTTTTTTTAAACATACAAAAGATGATTTAAAACATTTATTAGTCATGATGGTTGGAAATTCTTTTTTATGTCATACATGTTAAAAAATATTCGATTTAAATTCTTAATAGAAGAGTCAAAAGTACATTATTCAGAATATAAATGGGATATTCCATTAATTTCTTAAGAAAAAAATCAATGGTAAAAAAAAATTTAATTAATAAATGTGATATTGTTAAAAAATATAGAAATATTTTTAGACAATATGGATATGGAAGAAAAATGATTTATGTCAATGGAGATAAATAAACTCATATTTTATTAAAATGACATTCAGAAACGTTTTATATACCAAAGAGATGAAAAATTATAAAATTACATGAAAAGTTCCATAATTTCAAGAGTAGAAAAAATATATTGGTTTTATGACAGAACAACAATACAACTCTTATCTAGGATACCTAAAAATGAACAATCTCAAATTAGGATTATATTACAAAACAAACCATTTCTAATTTAGTGGAATTTGAATCGTATTCCATGTGAAAGAAATAAATTCAAAAGAAAAATTAAATAACATTAAGATAGAAATATTTATGATATTAAATACAAAATGGTTAGTATATAAAACACACAATATAAATAATTTGCGAATATGGAATATGTCGGAATATAAATAAAAGTGTAATAAGAATCTCTTAACTATGGTCAAATTTACACTGTAAATATCTATACATCATTTATATTTTTTTTATAAATATATTATAAAAACATAGTTTTATATTCCATTTAACAAATTATTTTTTTTTATTTTTTTATCACCCATTTATTAATAGTTTTTTGTTAAAATATATCTTTGGCGTACAAATTGTTTAATTTTTCATGAATATTTTTATATAGTAATTTTTGTCCTCTATATTGGATCATGGTTACAATAAATCTTTAATTTTATCGATGATATTAATGTCATATATATATATATATCATATATGAATTTATAGATATTTATAAATTTGTAGATAGAGAAACTAATTACACCATTCAAGGAGACGGTAGGCTGAACGTATGCATGAACACTATTACCATTTTAGGTCAATGAAATGAAGGTAAGATTACTATATTCTTCTTTTATAGAATCATTAATATATAATATATACCATATTTAATCCTTAAATATATCTATATTTCTATTTAATTAATAATGTTATTAAAATCATTTCCCATTTTTATGTGGTGGTGGTAGTCCACTAGTACGCACAAGCAATGTAATTAGGTCCCAATGGGCTGGATGGTAAGAATGTATACATGGTATTATAATTAGATAAGTATATTAAGGTTAAAAATACTTTTGGAATCACCTATTTTGATAATCCCAAATCATATTTAATTTTATAATAGGTCATTTTTTTGATAATCGATTTCAATCTATTTTTATCTCATGACTTTGCTAAAATCTGTTTATAGTATAAAAAGTTTCTAATTCAATGGGGACTGTTGAAGTAAATAGGTAAGAGGTCACTGTTTTTAGGCCACTATCACGGTCACCATTGAAAAACCTAGAGATGAACCTCACCACTTGAAGTCATTGGTGAAAATGTCATCGTTGAAGACCTAACTGATGAAGGTTACTATTATAAGAGTAGTAGTTATAAAGTTACTCTTAGATGTCAATAGTAAGTGGTCAATATTGTAAAGCCTACCGTTGGAGTACTAACTGAAGCATACAGATGCCGAGTCAATGTGATAGGTCACTATTGTTACTAGGTTGCTACTAACAAGAGTTTCTGTTAGAAGTCCACTGTCAGAGTTATTACTAGAAGTCTACTATTAAGTAGTCTACCATGGAAGAGCTCACTGGTAAATCATATGGTTGGACAAGCATATCATTGGAAAAGTCTACTGTTAGTAAAGCCTACTATTGGAAAAGCCTATAGTTGGTGAAACCTACCACTGGATATGCCTACTGTTAGAAGTCTACTGCTGATTAAGATTGCTACTGAAGATGATACTGATTGACATGATACTATTACCATTATACTGATAATATATGCTATACTTTATCTATTTTTTTAATATATTCATAACATTCAAATTTTATTGATTTCATGCATCTAATATTAATTAATATAGTTTGTAGACATATCAGGAGACCATATCTTAACATTACAAGGTACGAGAAAGATAGCGCGCGATGTACTTACTCATTTTGTAGGACTAGTAATATGAAAGAGAAAAAGACAGAGGAAGAAAGATATATAGAGGTACAATGAAAAATAAAGGAGCGTCTAAAAGATAAATACATTACTAAAGAACAAGAAGAAGAACACTCCAACGTTTATACTAAAAATCCAAAATCATCACTAAGATAATTTTGAAGAACATATTAAAGGTTCTACTACTGTGGTTAAAAGAACCATTGGACAAAGAAGTTGAACATCACAGTACCTAGAATCCAGTACATGAAAGTTACGACACTCTATTTTTGGAGGCAACATGTAGAGAAGAACAAAACATTTATTTCCTCAACTCCAAGAAGTCCAGAGTTGATATAAAAACAAAAATAGAATTCCCAACTACATCCTAATTTCTCTGACTCAACTATGTTCCTTATTTCACATTTCTGAGTAGTGTGTGTTTGTTACACACACACTGTCTCATGTGCATCAACTGGGGGATACCGAAAATAACTACTCAAAACTCTCTCACCTTTTTTTCCCACTCATAACTGTGGAAGATGCTACGTGTGGTTTGGTTTCTTGTTTTCCCAAGTAGAACAATTGTAGAGGTTGTGGAACCTAGACATTTTGTAAAAACCATTGTAAACCCCAATAAAGGTTGTGTATCATGTTTATTTATACATATTTCTTGGTGGAAGGTGATCAAAAAGTGGAGAGGATAAGGTCTCAGATTGAGACTGATCCTCTTGTTTATATTGTTGTGCCAATCCTCATATTCTCTGTTTTATTTTATCTACTGCTTACATTTTTCATGGACAAAAAACTGTTTTTACATTCACTATGATAGTTAGTTTTGGTTAGTGTGTATATATTCTTAATTCAGTAAACCTATTTCAAATGTTGAATTAGTGATTTTATTGATTCAACTACAGTCTAATCAACCTTAAAGAAACTTTTTGAGCAATTAAACATTTATATATCTATAAATTTATTTGACTAGGCTATTTTCAATTAGGGGATTTTTATCATAAAGGTTTCTTAACAGAAGTTTTAATTAGAACTCAATTCAACCCCTCTTGAGTATCCACTCCGACCAATATTTTTTATCAGAGTATTTTATTTTCAAGTGTTCAAATTCATTTCAACCTGGATTTTAGTTGTATCTTAATGATATTTAAATTTCTATCATATCTATTTTTTTGTACTTTTTTAAGTATCTCTGGAAAATAGAGTTAAGGGTGCTACTACTAACATGCCACCATTCATTAATGGTAATAACTATTCTCAGTGGAAACTAAAAATGAAAATGTATCGAGAGATTACGGGACTTAAAAACTGTGATACAATTGAAGAACAACATGTATTGACTACTACTTCTAGGGACACATGGTCTCAGTTGACTAAAGCTACATATAATAATAACTATAAATTAATGAATGCTTTGTACTATTCTCTAGGTGATGACGAATTCAATAGAATATCTTCTTGCAAAACTGCAAATGAAATTTGGTATACTTTATCTATTTATCATGAGGGAATTTTTTTTTAAATAAATGAGATTAAATACATATATTATTAAATATGATAATCTTAAAATGAGGTATGATGAACTTATTTCTGAAATGGATCTTATGTTCAAGGAAATATTGAATAATATGTGTCTTATTGGAAAACCAGTGGACAGCAAGGACCAGATAACGAGACTGCTTCGATTCTTACCTAAGAGATGGAGAGGAACTTCTATTTCTATCCTAGAGTCTTGTGACCTAGGAAATGTACTAGTGAGAGAACTAATTAGAAAACTTGTGATGTATTTAGAAGAGATTAAAGTTAATCAATAAGTAGGAGAAAAACCACGGAAGAAGACATTAGCATTCAATAATTCAACCTCAAAGAGCAAAGACAAAGAAAAAGTTCATGTTCCTATAGACAGTTCCACTTGTGAAGACTCCAATTTAAGCAGTGATGAAGAGATATCTCATATTTCTAGAAGGATAAAAAAGATCTACCAAAAGAAGAAATTCATTAGAAATTAAAACTACAAGGGAATGTATGATAGTAAAGGACAATGGAATAAAGATAGAAAATGGAATAACAAATGAAATGAAATAATCTTCTATGAGTGTAAACAAAAAGGTCATGTGAAGGCAGACTGCCTCAAGTTGAAATTTAAGAAGAAATATGATGATAAAGGCAAGGGTTATAAAAAGACTATGATAGATACATGGAGTACTTTAGAAGATATCCCCAGTGGATATGATGCATTTGATAGTGAACAAAACATTCATGCAAACTTATGTTTCATGAAATAAGCATATGAGGTAACACTTAATTCTTCTATACATAATTCCTATTTTTCTGGGAATAAGAGTAAGTCACAAAATGACGAATATATGACTAAAGATGAACTATTTTAATACTATTAAATGCTTGAGGATGCCTTTAATGAGCTCGAAGAGAAATATAAATCATTAAAGAGACTGCATGCTTTAAATTCAAATATAAGTAAAATATGGATATTGAAAAAGAGAAATTATTCTAGTTGTTAAAAGAAAACACTGAACTAAAATAATCAAATGAAAAACTAAAGAGTGATCTTGAGAAGTTTACTGTAGGTAGAGATACCTTAATTCATTTTCTAGGAAAATATATTTCCCCAAAATATACAACTAGTATAGGATATCAACTAGGACGATGAAAAATTAGCAAAACCAAATTTGTTCCAAAATCTAGATAGTTCACTGCTAATTCAATTTCTGAACCATATTTGGAGAGAAAATCTTAAAAAGGACATAACAATGTATTAATGCCTTCGAATATTTATGCTAATGTTAGTAAACCTATAAAGAAAATATGGGTTCCCAATGTATTACATTCTAACTTAACTGGGCCCAAGAAAATCTAGGTACCAAAGTTACCCCATGCCTAATCTGTTTAGTAGGAAATTTTCCTAAATGGTTCCTATAATACCTTGTTGTACTTCTACAGTGGATGTTCAAGAAATATGACATGAGAATATTTTTCTTCAAGAGCCTAATCAATGTTGATAGTGTACATGTAACTTTTGGTGACAATGTAAAGGGAAAAGTCATCGGCTTAGACTAGATTGGTAACCCTAATACAATATTAATTTCCAAAGTACATTTTGTTGATAGGATAAAGTACAATTTACTTAGAATATCTCAGTTTTGTGATGATGGTTTTAATTTCAAGTTTTAAAATGATGCATGTAATGTTTTTAATTACAAAAATGATTTTGTATTCACTGCCTGTAAAAATGAAAATGTGTATGTTGTTGTTTCAAATTCCTTATACAAGAAAACGTTTTCTTTCTTAAATGATTTTTATAAGGAATCCTAGTTGTGGCATAGAATATTAGGACACTACAATGTGCACTCACTTAGGAAACTAACTATGAAATGTTTATTTAGAGACTTACCTAAATTGTAATTTCCTGTTAACAAACTGTGAAATCCTTGTCAAAAGGGAAAACACCATAATGTTTCTATTAAACCAAAGAGAGAAGTCTCTACTTCTCAACCGCATAAGTTGGTTCACATGGAATTGTTTAGAACATCATGAGTTTCAATTTTAAATTGGAAGCACTATGTTTATGTTATTGTAGATAATTTTTATAGTTACACTTATGTATACTTTCTGGCTCACAAATTTAAAGCTTGTTCTTATTTTACCAAATACTCTAAATCTATTGAAGATCATAGTAGACATAGAAAAATACCATGAGAAGTGATCACGATCGTGAGATTGAAAATCAAGACATTGAAAATTATTGCACACAAAATGTCTTTAGTCACAATTTCTATGCTCTCATAAGACCTAAAAAAAATGGATTATTAGAAAGAATAAATAAGACACTTCAAGGTATTTCCCGAACTATGATTAATGAGTTTAATCTACCTATTTATTTTTGAGCTGAAGCTGGAAATACATCTTGGTATACCATCAATAGAGTCTAGATTAGAACTCTTCTTAAGAAGTCCCCTTATGAACTTTGGACTAATAGGATACCTTAGGTTAACTACTTTAGAGTTTTTGGGTGAAAAGTCATTATTCTTAACACTGAGGAAAATCTTAACAAGTTTACCTCCAAAAGTGATGAAGGAAATTTCCTACATTACTCAATCTCTATTAAACACTATACAATATTCAATAAGAAAACCAAATGTGTGGAAGAGTCAGTTCATGTGAAATTTTATGAGACTGGTCCACATGAACCAAAAACCTCTCTTGAATATCATGAGGATGATATGTCAATTCTGGTCCTTAACAATAATGATAGTGAACCCTTGGTAAAAGTAACCAGTTCTAGGAATTTTCCAGAATCTGCACATGTTGAGTCTGAACCTATAAAAAACCATGAGGAGTATTGTTCAAATCTTTATAGAGGTATTATAACTGTCATGAACCATCCTTTAGATGCTGTACTATGTGATTTAAATAGAGGGACACAAACTAAAGCTTCTCTAAAAACCCAAGTTGAACATCATGCTTTTCCTTCACAACATGAACCCAAAAATAATAATGATGCTATCAATGATGAATTTTGGGTAATTTCTATGCAAGATGAATTAAATAAATTTTATTGAATCAATGTTTGGGAACTAGTTGAAAGACCAAAGGACACTTTGACAATAGGCACTAAATGGGTTTTTAGGAACAAATTTGATGAGTCTGGGAATATAATTAGAAACAAAGATAGGTAAAATGCACAAGGATATAGTCAAGAGACAGGAATAGACTACAGGGAGAAATTTTCACCTGTAGCTAGGTTAGAGGCCATTAGGATACTACTTTCTTATGCAGCTCATCATAATTTTAAACATTATCAAATGGGTGTGAAAAGTTCTTTTCTAAATGGGTACATAGTTGAGGATGTGTTTGTTGAACAACCTTATGGTTTCACAAATCCCCATTTTCGAAATCATGTTTTTAGACTTTAAAAAGATTTATACGTTTTGAAGCAAGCTCTAAAGGCTTGGTATGATAAGATCAACTCTGTTCTTATTTCAAAACGTGTTACTAATGGAATAGCTGATCCTACTCTCTTCATTAAAATAATTTCATAATATGTTTTGATAGTAAAAATTTATGTAGATGACATCTTTTTTGGATCTTCTAAAAATTATTTATTTACATATTTTTCAAATATAATGCAAAATTAATTTGATATGAGTTTAATGGGAGAACATAAATTTTTCCATGGATTGCAGATTTTTCAAAATAAAGATGGTATGGTTTTAAATCAATGTAAATATGTTAAGGAACTTTTAAAACATTTTGGTTTTGATGGTTGTTGAGGTAGTGATACACCAATGAGAACCACTTGTAATTTGGATGAAAATGAAGCTGGAGAACTAGTGGATCAAACCAACTACAATGGTATGATAGGGAGTCTGCTCAACCTTACAACTAGCAGACCCGACATTATGTTCAGTGTATGCATGTGTGCCCTCTTTCAAGATAATCCCAAATAATCTCATTTAAATGTTGTTAAACGGATTTTCAAATATCTCAAATATACTCCTATATTAGGACTATTTGATCCACGAAAAAAATCATCAGATTTGATAAGTTATTCTGAATCTGACTTTGTGGGTTGCATGATAGATAGAAAAATCACCTCTGGAACATGTCATCTTTTAGGAAATCCACTAGTATCATGGTGCAGTATGAAATAGAATTCTGTTGCATTATCTACTACTAAAGATGAACATATACCTACTGGTAGTTGTTATACTAAAATTATGTGGATGAAATACACTTTACTAGACTATGGATATCAATTAAAACATGTCTCAATAAACTGTTACGACACAAGTTCTATTAAAATTTCTAAAAATCTAGTATCTTATTCTAGGACAAGCATATTGATGTAAGACATCACTTCTTGAGAGATCATTATCAATGAGGTGATATCACTATTGAATTCATTGGCACTAAACATCAATTGGATGATATATACACAAAGCCTTTGAATTCAAGGAGGTTAAACGACGTAAAACATGAATTAGAGATGATTAATTTCAGTATGGAGAACCTCACCATTGCACCTCACTGTTGAACCTCATTGTTAGAACCTCACTGATGAACCTCAAAGTTAGAACCTCATTGTTGAACCACACTGTTAGAGCCTCTCCATTGAACCTCACTATTAGAACCTCACCCTTGAACCTCACTATTAGAACCTCACCCATGAACCTCACTGTTAGAACCTCACCCTTGAACCTCACTGTTAGAACCTCGCCATTGAACCTCACTGTTAGAACCTCCCTACTAAACCTCACTGTTAGAACCTCACCCTTGAACCTCACTATTAGAACCTCACCATTGGGTACCTCACTATTGGACTTTACCATTACTTTGTATTTTATGTGGGAATATAAACCATTTTATTAGTATTCTTGTTCTAGATTGGTTTTTGTTTCAAAACCTAAATGATAAAATTAGATCACAAACACATTTCGATCCACTCTCTTCCTCACCCTCTAATCCCTGCTCTCAAAATCCTTAAACCCTAACTTTCTGTGGAACCCTGAAACCACATTGAACCTCAATGTAATGAGTCAAGAAACCTTCGACTAATTATAGAGATGCTCCAAGACCTAAAATACCCCAAGACGAGTCTAGTGGTGGCAGTAATATATCAACAGATCTTGTTATCCCACATTTGTCAAATAGAAAAATTGTAGCTGAAATAAAGTTAAGAGAAGATTGGTTACTCTTGAGATAATCCTTAGTTTAGGAGGAACTAGAGGCTCAAGGATGGGTGGAGTTATTTATGAACAATAATGGGCTATATTACCCAAGTCTAGTCAAAGAATTCTATGATTATCTGAAAGTCAACATGTCAGATGATGAAAACCGACTAGTGTCAAGAGTAAATAGAACAGAGGTAATATTTTAATCTATTTAATGGGATGAATGTCTAAGGGTACCTCATGAGGGTAAATGTGAATAATACTCTGGAGTGATTTCTTTAAAAAATGATTTTTTTGGGTATGAGAAATCTTGGGATGAAATGACCAGAAATTGTACCTCAAGGAAGATTATTGCTTCTGAAATGAATGGAGAGGATAGATTTTGTTCAAGTTTATCCAACATGTGATAAGTAAAATGTGAGGGTACTTCACTACGTTGAAGTATCAGGACATATTCATACTGTATTTATTAAATCATGGATATAAGATAAACCTGTGTACGTTGGTATTGGATCAGTTGGAAGACATGAGTAAGCGATGTTCCCAATCAAATGCGTTATTTCATGCCAAACTGATTTTTGTGATGTTGAAGGTTAAGGGCATTGCAGGAGATAAAGAAGAAACAATTGTACCCAGTAACAATTTATTTATCTCCATGATAATATGTAAGTTCATGAAGATCAGCTGGAATCCCTGTAGAATAGAATTGGTAAATGATGAAGAGAACCTTTATGAGAAGTTTGACCCTGTAAATAATCCTTCTAGACCAAATGATTAGAGGGATCCAGGTCCGATGCCTGATGAGGTAGAACCTTTTTTTTCTGATAAAGAAGTAGAGTAGGCTATGGAACATGGGGATTAAGGTACTCTTATAGATGATATGAGTGATCTTGATCTACCATCCTGTCCGCTAGTTTGAATGATAGCTTTTGGAGAGCCGAGTCCTGCAAGAGAGTTATCGATGAGATAATCTATACTAAAGGATAATGAGGCTAAAGAAACCTGTGAAGAAAAGTGTGATGAAGCTCATATCACTATTAGAGATACATCAGAAGAGGAATAAGCTACTGAATCTGGTCATTCTTACCATGAGGAACATGAGGCTGATGCTGACAAGGACAGTGAATGAGAGGAACTTAGGTTGAGTCCTATTATTGGGGTCACTGAAAGGGCAGCTAGTGAATAGGAAGAATAAGTTTTATCTACTACCCTTGCTCTGGAAATTATGGATGAGTCAGTAGAAGTGGTGTCTCACTCTACTGGTGAGTCATTTGATCAAGAAGCAACAATTTCCAATGTTGTAGGGCAAAAAGAAGCTTAAATAGTTTTCTAAGAGGTAGCTTCAATTGAGGGGGAGCATCCTATTGAAAAAAGGATCAGTATATGTTTTTCATGAAATTAAAGTCTGGATTGAGGACCCTGGGTTTCTGGTGTTGGGACTATATTAGGACAAATCAGAAAATGAATGGACCAATAGAAGACCTTCAGTGCCAAAACTCATTTTCATACCTCCAGAAAACTCTTTCCCTCAAGAATAAGTAAAAAAGGAAGACCTTGAATCCTTGAAATCTAACCCGGAGAGAATTTCTAAGGATAGTTCCTATGAGATAGAGAAGGATGTTTCTCTATTTCAGTAGCATTCAACATCTAATTTAGCTAAAATACACACCAATATTAACTCTGATCTGCTTCAGGAAGTAAGGAAGTGTCAGAGTCAAATTAGTGAGTTGTCAGAATCTGTAGAGCTTCTGAAAAAATTAGTGGTGAGCCTAAATTCTATTCTGAACTTTATAGGTTAGGTGGACAAGGATATTCAATGTGTCAAAAGTGTTATGCAGTAGTCGGTAACTATGTATGAGGATTTTAAAAATTCCATGGAAACAAATGTGAATGGTCAGGATGATTATGTGAAGAGGTTGATCAGTGGTCTGACTAAATCCTTTAAGGAGACAATACAATTCTCTCTGGCACCTCTACGTGAATTTACTTCCACTGCATCCTCTCCTCTAGTTGACATTAAATCTTTTAGGTCGATTGTTGGAGAAGAAGTTGAAAAGATCTCTGGTGATAGTACTTCAAACTCTCAGGTCATTTCTATGACTTGAGAAATTCATACCCTTGTGGGCAATTATTTAAGGGAAGCTGCTCAAGATCAGAAGGACATCAAGAAAAAAGTTGAATTTTATTAAAAAGGGTGTACACTATGCATCATATAGATGACCATTTCAAATTGTTGTTATAGATCTTGGGGATTCCACCTGTCACTCAGGCATTTAAGGATCAAGTGAGAAATCTTCTAGAGCAGACTCCTGCCTTGGAGAAATTTATGGAAAATAAGGATGACTTTATCTCAGCCATGAAAATATGTGGCAACAGCATCATGGAATCCAAGAATCTTTTGTTACCCTTCCACCATGTAGATTGTACAACCATTGTTGTTACTCCAGTATTACCTTCTGCCCCCACTATTTGAGCCTCAGCCAGTGCTGCTCCTTTGATGTCTCCTGCTCAAGCCATAATAAGCTTGACTCCAATGATTCCTCATAAAGTCACTCCCTCTTGGGACACTAAATCTTCTATTTCAGCTTCTCCATTCATCTTTGATGATATCTCTTAGCCTCAGTCTCTTTAACCACCTACAGACCCTACCTCTTCCTCTTCCAAAGGGAAGGTGTCATTACCTATTTCTGATGTGGATTGAGTGTGGTTGTATCTTTTGAAAGGGATTTTATACTTCTCTTGGAATCATGTAAGAATCTTTCATTAATATAAATATTCTATTTTTTTCACTTATTGTATTTATTTTTTCTAATCACAAAGGGAGAGAAAATACAACACCTATTTATTTTATTAACTTACCTTTGATATTCATTATCTGTGATCATCTTATAATTATTCTAATGTTTAATGGAATAATTTGTGATTATCAAATTTTTTGAGATTCTTAGATTCACATATATTGACAATCCCTAATCATGATTAATTTTATAATAGGTTAGTTGTTTGTCAATCAATTTCAATAAATTTTTATCTCATGACTTTGCTAAAATCCGTTTATAGTATAAAAAGTCTCTAAGTCAAAGGACTATGTTAAAGATCACTAGTAGGAGGTCACTATTTTTAGGCCATTTCCACGATCACCATTGACAAAACTACAGTTGAACCTTAACGCTCGAAGTCATTGGTGAAAAGGTAACCATTTAAAAAATTACTGATGAAGGTTACCGTTATAAGAGCTACAGTTATAAAGTTATTGTTGGAAGTCATCAATAAAAGGTCACTATGGTAAAACCTATAGTTAGAGTACTTACCGAAGCATATAAATGCTGAGTCAATGTGATAGGTTACTATTGTGACAAGGTTGCTGCTACAAAGAGTTTCTATTAAAAGTCCACTATTAGACATTTTACTGGAATTTTACTTTTACGTAGTCTACTATAGAAGAGCTAATTGGTAAAGCCTAACCTTAGACAATCCTATCATTGGAAAAGTCTTCCGTTAGTAATGCCTGCCATTGGACTAGCCTATCTTTGGTGAATCCAACCGCTGGATACGCCTACTGTTAGAAGTCTACTGCTGATTAAGAGTGTTACTGAAGATGCTACCGATTGACACGATACTGTTACCAGTCTACTGATAACATATTATATTCATTATCCATTTTAGTAATATATTCGTAATGGTCATATTTGGTTGATTTCATGCAGCTGAAATTTATTAATATTATTTGTAGACATATGAGGACACCATATCATGACAGTACGAGGTACGAGAAATATTGCACTTTATGTACTTACTCCTTTTGTCGAAACTGAAATATGAAAGGGAAAAAGACCTAGGAAGAAAGATATATAGAGGCACCAAGAAAAAAAATCCTCTAGAAGATAAATTGATTACTGAAGACCAAGAAGAAGAACACTCCATTGCTTATACAGAAAATCCATATGCTTCATGAAGATCTTTTTGAAGAATATATTCAAGGCGGTAATGGTATGGTTAAAAGAACCCTTTTACCATGAAGTTGAACATCTCAGTACCTAGAATCCAGTTCCTGAAAGTTGTGACACTATGTTTTTGGTGGAAAATTTTCGAGAGGAACAAAACATTTATTTCCTCAACTCCAAGATGTACAGAGCTGATCTTCCAACACACAGAGCATTACAAACTCTATCCTAATTTCTCTAGCACTACTGTGTTCTTTATTTTACCTTTCTGAGTAGTGTGTATTTGTTACACACATATTTTATCCAATGCTTTAACTGGGGGATACTGAAAAATCTCTACTCAAAACACTCTCACCTTTTTTTTCATACACATTAATGTGGAAGAAGCCTTGTTTGTCTTGGTTTCTTATTTTCCCATGTAGAACTATGGTAGTTGTTGTATAACGTGTAAAGTTTTTAAAAACTATTGTAAACCTCAATACATGTAGTATATAAAGTTTATTTATAAAAACATATTGGTGAGGGGTGATCACTAAGTGGAGAGGATTACATCCCAACTTGATACTAAACCTCTTGTTTATATTGTTTTTCTAATCCATATATACTAAGTTTTATTTTATCCACTGCTTATATTTTTCAAAGACAAAAAACTGTTTTTACATTCATTCTGATAGTTTGTTTTGGTTACTATGTATATATGCTTAATTCAGTGAACCTGTTTCAAAAGATTAATTATTGATTGCATTGATTCAACTAAGGACTAATCATCCTTAGAGAAACTCATTGATCAATTAATCATTTATATCTCTACTTCCTTAATTGACTGGGTTGTTTTGAATTGGGGGATTTTTATCATAATGTTTTTTTACCAGAAAGTTTAAATGGAACTCAATTCACTCCCTTCTTAAGTATCCACTCTGAACAATAAATACAAAATAAATATATCATGTATATCATTTTTTCCATCCAATAGAGTTAGTAAAAGAAAATGAATTACATCAGTTTGCGAGGTCATAGTTCACCATACACATGATCAACGATTTTGTTTATAATATGTTGGAAAAAGATATAGATATGAATTATTAAATAAAACTTATAAAGCTAATATATAATTATATATAGTGGGGTATTATATTACAATTTTTGAGACATGAATGAATAATGTAAAATAATAATGACAAAAGAAGTGAATTCTTAAAAAGATTACCATCCCTTATTAAAGCCTCATTTGGATCTAATCTTAAAGACAATAGGGATAGTATTTTTGGAAGATCATTAGATTTGAAACCCGCATATGGATTTCATCGAGGGATTTTTTCATGATTTTATCAATCGAAAGCTCTTACTAGTTTTGAAGAAATGAGGGGAGGAACTGCCCTTTTATAATTTTTCAAGAGTGGGGTTTTTTTTCAAATAACCAAGACTATTCAATAATGGGTGGCACTCTCACTATATGTTCTTAAATAATTGATAATTAAAGGATTGGAGGGATGATATATTTTATACAAACCTCCATATAAAAAAAATCTCATGTTTTATATAAGACTTCCCTTAACTTTTAAGTTTCCTTACATTTATTTTATTAGTTCTGACAATGTTATCTAGTGTTTTTACCAATGATATTTATCATTTTAGATTTTATATAAATGATAATAATTAGATAATTTTTAATAAATGGTTTTAAATCTTAATATCAATTTAACAAATAAAAATTACTTTTATGTGAATTTTTTTTTAATAGAATCACATGTAACACGCAAAACAACATTTTACATTTTATTATGACTGCCATGTTTTTTAATATTTAAGAGTGAATAAAATAATTATATGAGAACCATAGGTATATGTATATAATATGTTTGATATTTTAAATATATACCTATAAAATGGATGTGTATATGTTGTTTTGTGATGGTTATATCATTTAATAAAATATTATTTATTATAAAATAATATTAATTTCTATGTTGAAACTATTTAAGTAAATTGACATTGAGAACATCATGAATAATGTAGAATTATAATTTATATATTTTAACAAATATCAATCATGTCATATGTATCTATAAAATCTATGGTGTATAATAATCAGTAAAATTATATAACTTTTAATATTTTTACATTTATTTATATTATTTTTCTATTAATTAAATATTTACTTTGTTTGGGTTTCTTAAGCATTTATTTTTTTAAAATTTATAAAAAAAGAAATTATTACCCACTTGAATGAAATTTAATTAGGCTCAAAATCAACAACAATACTTGTTTACATCATTCTTTTTTCTCTATGTAAACATAATATTTATATTTAAAACAAAGAGGGTGTCATTTTGTATTTTTATTAACATAAATTATAATATTGTTAAATATCATGGACATGTTTCCCATTAAAACATAAAATATAGAATAAGGTAATAAGGGCTGAAAAAATGGCATGATAATAGAATTTAGATATATATTTTATCTATTTTAACCATTAATATTTTCGATTATCCCTTAGTAAACCATTTTTACCCTTAACTCTTGTAAAATATTATTTAAATTTTTATAATTACTTATGAAAAAATATTTAGATGATTGAATTAAATATTATTAAATATATTGATTCCAAAAATGAAATCAATTTTCCAAAATTCCATTTGTATAAGTGGAAAAAGTGAATTTATAATTATACCTCTCAATGTGACGAAATGTATGTTTTCCATAGAGAAAATTCTCTTAAGTATATAATGTTTTAAATAATAAACAAAAATTAATTTGATCATATTTTTTTAAATTTTATTTATAATAAAAATATAACTATAATTTTAATTATAATATATATATATATAAAGGGCTATATAAATGATTTAAACAAAAAATTAATTTTCAATAATTGTATTTTTCACTATCCATCAAGAAATTAATATTTTTCATAAATTATAAATAAATTACTTTAAGATAATTTTTAACATGAGGAATTAAACTATGAAATTCATTATAATGAAATAAATATTTTAAACGATGTAAAAATCTATTTTAATTTATTTTCCCAAAGTGCCACAAAACAACCTTATTTAAAATTGTAGTTTTTTGAAGAAAAAAAATCATTTCATTGAAATGATTTTCATTTAAATTCTATTAAAAATATAACCGTTGAATTTTATTTTATACATGTTTAAAATGTATAATTTTTTAATTTAGAAATTCATATTCATGTCGTCTAATTTGACAATTAGTTTATAATGATATATTATATTATGGTTCTTTTAAACTCAATATAGTTTGTAAAACAAGATATTTAATTGATTCAATTTTAATAAATATATTTTTTGTGTCTTTTATGCTTATTTTAACTTGTAGAATTCATTATTAAACTAAATATTATTGTTTTAAAATCTCATTGTGTGACAATTAACATGATTTACCCTATATCATGGTGGAAAATATTAATCATGATTACTATTTAAAATGATTAAAAATTATTTTTAACTCATTAATAAATTATTATATTATGATTAAAAATATGGAATCCATTTTTGAATTTGGATATTTTTAAATTTCATTGAAATTACTATTTTTATAAGTGTGGATCCTCAATAAGATAGGCTAACTTAAATTTTTTTATTTCAATAAAAAAATTAAAATTGTACAAAAATATAGTATAATATTAATTCTTATAGAATTAGATAGATTTTTAAAGTTATTTAGAACCTATATTAATTTAAAAACCAATAAATCTTTTTATATTACTCTCAAATTTGGCGATTCATTGAAAAACCGAAATTCTATGAAACAATTTTCATTTTCACTATACATTGAAAAACAATTCTTTTAGGAAAGATTAAAAAATTACCCTTCTACAATAATTTATATGTTGATTCCTATAATGAATATCTTTTTATCAAAATAAAATTCTAAAATAAAAAAATATCTTCTATGTGAAACCATGTCATTGGTGAATTTTTTTCAAATAAAACTATTCTACTTTTGGTCTAAAATATAATATTAATTCATTTATAATATTATGATCAATATAAATCCAAAAAATTTATACTAATAAATCATAATATTTGATTATTTATTGGATTACCTAGGTTGTTACAATCCCTCTAGTGACATTTTCCCCCAGCATGATTTTTTGTCTACCTATTTCCTTCCCATGACATTCTTGGGTTTCTATAATATCTTGTTAGTGGTGCTAATTTGTTAATGATTTAAAAACTTGAATGATTCAACAATTTTATTTATCACTAGATAAATTATTATAAAATTATTCCTAGTTTTATAGTATGGTTCTAAAGTAGTATAAGAATGTGTTTTCATTGTCATTCGATGGATTTTACTGATTAATTTCTTGTCCACATTTCTCTTTATCAGAGCCCTGACAACTACCTTCCCAATGTTTATTTCTATATCCAACATCTATAATCACAATAAAATATTATATGTATAGTGATATGGTGATTTTGGATTGGAAAAGAGCTCATGTGGGATGATTCCAACCTCATTATATTGTTATCCTCTTTCACTAATCTTACTTCCTATCCATTTTGTCAAAATTGATGATTGGTCTAGAAAGAAGGTGATTGTGGTCTATTATAAATCTTCTGATGGATTTATTCAACATCGATGATCTAGTTCATTTTCTATAGTTTTCATCATTTTTACTAGGTGGTACTTCCTTGGGTTCCATGATTATTATTTTATCCTATACTAGTCTCTGGATTGGTTCAAACTTATCACGGTGATCTCGTATAATTTTAATTATATTTTTTAATTTCTATCTAATATTCTATAGTGATGTTGGATGTTTTTAAATATTTTTGTGGTGTTTATTCATTTTATATTGTTATTATTTCTCTAATTTAATAGTGAATATGAGGAGATTATCTTGAGTTACATGTCCCTATATGGAAAACCATGTCAGGTGATGGTTTTCTAAGTGAAGATGATTCACAATAATTTTATGTTTAATTTTTACCTAGTTTATGGAGGTATATTAATTTGATTCAATAAATATAATGATGATGTTATTTTCATGGCTAGTTCTCATTGAAGGTGCTTCTTCCTGAGTTAGGAAAAAAGTTATTTTTTAGTGATGTTGTTTTTGAATACCTTCATGAAAATAATAGTCTTCTAGAAATTGAATTATATTTGGTTATAAATTTTATATTCATTTATATAGTTTTTAATTTATACAATTTTATATGATTTTTTTTGGTTTTTGGTGGCTTGAGATATTTTTAGTTTGGTATGAAGACTAGTTTCTTCATAAAAAATAAAGGTCATAT
Source organism: Viscum album (assembly GCA_963277665.1). Taxonomy (NCBI): domain Eukaryota; kingdom Viridiplantae; phylum Streptophyta; class Magnoliopsida; order Santalales; family Viscaceae; genus Viscum; species Viscum album. Next base: position 1,902,246,517 of record OY728145.1, read on the forward strand.
TATGAATTTGATATATCCATGGTATAATATTTTAGAAAACTTAATAGTCTTGAAGTGATTTGGTGAATCACACAATCACTTTACCCTAATTATAATTTCTGCAGTTCTGTCCAAGGGTGGTCACACTTCGACATAGTACACCACATGATGATAAAGGGAATCACATCATGATGTGTTCATAGGGAAAATTAATTTAGTTCTTCTAGGGAATTTTGGATTATGATGTGATTAATCATTCAAAAATGATTATTTGGGTAATTATACATCATATAGATTGGGGAGTTATGTTGTTCCATCGGGCATTAAAACTGTGATGTGCCTGGGGAAACCCAACAATTTTAGGAAACTTTTAATTATCCAAATCAAATTCATAAAGTAAAAGGGTATCCCTTTAACTATATTCACATGAAACACCATAGGGGATATCTATATAATTATTACTATATATTGCCCCATAAATTATATATTCCCCTCTATTTTTTTCTTATAACACCACAATACATTAAAATATGAACATTATTTTTGATATCTTATATAACATGTAACAATGAGATTAAAGTACACCTGAAATGTATTATTTAAAAATGTACATAGTACATTTTTCTTCTAATTGGCAGGTATTTATATGGCTAACTATATTATTAAATTTATGTTATTTATACATGTATAAAATAAATTCATTCAAAATAAAAAATAAAACCATTGGAATGAAAAATAAATGTATTAAAAAAACTATTTTTAGGTGTATAATGATTTTTTATATTAATAAATTTAATTAATAATTATTTTTGAAATATTTTTATTAAAATTAGATATTATATTTTAAATGAAATTATTTATCATACATCTAACTTATATTCTATTTATGGGATTAAAATAAATCAAGGTTTATGCTTAAAAATTTATATTTTTCTAAAAAGCAGTTTTGTATCATTTACAGTACTTTTTTTAATTAATTTCCCCAAATTATAGTTTATTTAGGAAAAAAATTATAATTATTTAATGAATAAACATTTAAAAATTATATTATAGTGTTTTTGTGTGAATTTTCTATAAATATTAATTTTCCTGAAGACTAGTGAATATTAAATAGTTTTATTTAAAAAACTATTTTTCTTTTAGTAAATTACAATGTTCCATAGTTTTTTAATGATGGTTTAAAATAAAATAATTTGAATTATTTAAATATTAATCCAATTTAGGTAATTGAAATCAAATTTATTTTTAATTTTCATAAAAAATTTGTTTATTCATACGAATATGTTTTCATTAGAAACCTATTTTTTGACCAATAAAAAGGTGTAATTTTAAATAAAATTATATCATTTATTTTAATTTTTTGTTAAAAAATAGATTCTATATTTGAAACTAAAATAATTATTAGATGTAAATATGTGGATATTATTGTTTTGGTTCGAATGAACTGTAAAAATAGGGAAATCCATTTACCTTGATTAAGGATAAAATGAGATTACTAAGGGGTCAAACCAGAATAAAAGGTTATGATTTACAATTATTCATTATAAATTATAATTTTTGAAAATATATAGACACTATACTATCAAACTAAATAATATATGGCCATTTATAAGTGTTTTTCCTTGAAATTAATTTACAAATTGTTTTTTCATTTAGGATTGTTTCATATGAGTCCCCTCACCAACTTATAAAGGAAACGTCTAATCATATCCTCTCCAAACATCAAGAGACTAATGGTTCAGAAATTAATTAACCAAACCCATTAATTAAATATTTCCCCATGACCTGGATTTTTTAGTTTGATTATAAACCCATTATAAGAAGGATTTAGGTATGAACTGAAAGTGGTTCTTTGATGAAGAGGTATAGTTCATAACCATGCATGGTCATTTTATTATTTCTTCTACCTACTTAAAATATTTGTAATAAATTATGAGATTTTAAAATATAAGTCCAATATATAATGATATTTTTATATTTTTATTGAATAACATATATCCATATCCTCTTCTATAAAATGGGAAACTGAACCATCGATCTTTTTTATGGAAGACTACTACCTTCTGAACCAATTCAATCATTTTACTTCATCACCTCTCATAGAAGGATATAATGATGGGTTTAATATATATACAAATATATGGTACTTATGAATTAATTAATGTTCTATAATTATAATAAAACGTCTACCTTCTAACCTTAAAGTATTATGTAAAAAGATAATTCCACTAATGGATACGTGTGGACTACTACCTCTACAATGTGTTGTGATTATTTTTTGGTTTTATTTTTACTTTGTTGATAATAATAATATAATTTATGTTTAAATATTATATTTATGTTAAAATAAATATTTAATAACGTGTAAAGGCAATATATCTTCTTCTTCTTCCAACTATTTTGAAATGAAAACCACACCGATGCATGCGTATGACCATCTGTCTCAATAAATATTGGAATTCATTTTTCAATCTCTAAATTTAATATATTATTGAAAAATGTGTTTATTTTTTAATTTTATGTATATCCTAATTAAAATTTTCTAGAAGTTATAACCATGATAAAAAAATAAGGATTTAATCTACTGAACCAAACCATATATGAAAATGGAAGAAGATATTACCAAGAATATTGAATATAAAACATTATTGTTAATAAAATGGTGATAAAATAATATTTTTTTTAATATTTATGATTTTTGTTTTATTTTATATTTATAATAAATTTATATTTATTATATTTTGTATTTAGAAACATATAAATGTTGTTAAAATTATGATAATATAATTTAGATTTATTTCAATTCATTGAGGAATATTTAATGACATGAAAAAATTAATTTTATACTGTGAATATACGACCCATTTTAATATTATATCATGAATACAAAAATAATATCAGTATTTTATGTTTAAATTACATTTATTTCATCCATTTTGTATCTACTTGAGTGAATATATGTATTAAAGGGTTTCTTAACTCAATTTCTTTTTATTGGGTTACATTACAGGTTCATTATTTTTTATATTATAAGACAATGTTTCTAATAAATTATTATTATTTTATTTCGCATTCTATATTTGTTTTATGTGTATCTAATTTTTATACACATAATGAATTCATTAAATAATTACCACTTCAACTGTATCATCATTGTAAGAGATTATGTCTCAATTTCCACTCCATTGGGGCATAAAAGGTATTATGGACCTATTTATTTTTATTTGGTGTATTGACTAAGACTTTTAATTTTTAATGTAAATAATATCACTAAAATTATGGTATTAAATGTTTAATCTGATTTTTAAAATTTCATTATGGTTATGATTAAAATTTTACCTATCTGATATGATTTTATTTCACAATCTCATCATTATTTGAGATTGTTTATTTTTGAGCATCTAGTAGAAATATTATTGGATATTTTCAGCATTAACATATATTTATTATTCTAAATTATTATTCCAAAAAATATCTTCATTTCAATTCAACTTTTAAATCCTCAAGAGGAAAATGTGATGTTTTAAAGGAATGTAATCATATTTTCTACAGGACCCAAAATATTTTACTCCCATTTCTAAAATTTCATTAAAATGTATTAATGAATATTATCAATATTTTATAATTATTTATTATATTAAGTTTTACACATTTTTAAATTTTTACCAATTTGTTTTCAAGAAATATTCTTATTATTTTCTAATAAATTTTTTTTGGGGTTTATATTGATAATATTAGAGGATTATTTTATTATCATACCTGTTATTAAATGAATTTTCCCACCATCATTATTGTAGATTGTTTTAAGGATTTGTTTACATGTTGTTATATTTCTATTACAATGAAAATATTTTTCCTTATATTCTATATTTTTTTTTGTTTCCAATGAATTTTTCAATTTAAAAGGTATGTATAACCATGGATATTTTGAATGAGTGTTTTATGTTATTTCAATTCATTAATGATAACAACAAATTATTTTAAATATTCTATCCTAGGGATGGGTTATAATGATGTCGTCCTAATTATTTTTATGGATGGGTTATGACTATTTTGATTTGAGGATATATTGATATATTGTATTTTTTTTACTCAATATGAATGTTTATGTTTAATATGTATTAAATTTATATTTACCACTTTCATATGATTAATTAAATTTTCATATTAATTGAAATGACAATCCCACAATTTTGCCTAGATGTGTCCATAGGTATCATGGAAAGTATATCTTTAGTACTTTTTTGAGGCCTTAGCCATTTATATTTGTTTTTATGGCAGGAGACCTTGATGGTAATTTTTAAATATCCAAAATTATACATTCCATCACAATATTATTAGTTATTAGATTTCATTTTATTTTTTGATTTATTATCAAATACTTGGATATGTATCAATTTATTGTGATAATTTATATGAAATTATTTTATCTCTATTTATTCATTCTGTATTATTATATTTTCTCATGTTTTGGAAGAAATAGAATTTTTTTAGTTAATTACCTTTCCATAATGATTATTCCGTATGTATTCATCATAGGTTCCACTATAGATAAACACATTAAAAGAATCTGATATAACCCCATTATTATGTGTAAATTAAACAAGAAAAAAGGAATTGTGTTATGATTAAAACGAATGGATCTGATAAAGGAAATGATGAAATTTTCAAATAAATTACTGTGGTTAATTTTAATCTTTTGATGTTATGTGTGATGAAGTACTGTTTTATTTTTTCAAGACTACCAAACAATTTAATCTGTTAGGATGAGTTAGCATGAATCTAGTAAAAATGTAATATAGTAACCACCATCTCTAGGATTTTAGTGTCAGGGTATTTATATTTCTTTCTTTCTTTTCTATCATTATAGTTTCAATAATGACATTGGTTTTACTCTCAATGATATATTTGTTAGTGATTTTTAGGTTTATGTTTCCTCGATGATTTTTGAAGTTCATTAGCAAAGTAATTGTTGTTTAATAACTATGTTAACAAAATAGATGTATTAGTTGTGATATTTCCATGATTGTTTTCTTTAAAAGATAATCCATGATATTCTTATGATTTTTTATTTTTTTATTATTAAAATTAATCTTTTTTGAACCTAAATATGTTATTATATATTGTTTAAGGAATTATATACTCATATTTTTATTTTAAAGGGGTTTCAAGTAGATTTTAACTAATATATATATATATATATCAATGGAATAAAAATTGTAATTTTCTAAGAAAATATCGATGAATTTGTTTTAATGTTTTTAGATATTATAAGGAATCATAGATTTTATAATGATTTCAAATTAGTTATTTCATGTTTCTATTGGGATTTTATATTTTTTGATTTATTATTTACTAATGATAATAATCTTAAAGGAATTTGATGCATTTCAAAGATATTTTCTAATTTTTTCCATAGATGATATATTTCGATGGAGTATACTCAGTTTCATGGTGATATTATACCCAATTATAAATTTGATATATATATTTGTTGGGTTTTTTAGTTTTAATGCTATGTTTTCCATTTATTTAGAAAATAATACTTTTAATGAAATTTATTTTCTAAAATAATGTTCATGAAAAAGCATTATATATAATGTTTGGGTAATTAATCCTGAGGTGTGTTTTGAACATTTTATGGAAATTGTTTTCATATAAGGATTTTTAATATTACGGAAGGACACATGTATCTAGGTTATATGAGTGTTTTGAATTGAAATGATTTATTAATTCTCTTGTATGTGTTAAAATAGGACTATGGATTAAAGGGTCTGAGGTAGTGGGATGAATATATATGATTATGATGTGGGTTTTATGTTTTTTGTGTTATAATTTTTTCAAAACGTCTTGTAAATATCTTTATGTGGTTATATGAATCTCATTATGGGATATGAGCTGGTGGTTATGATTGTAATTAGAAATATTATTAGTTTCCCATAGTATATGATTCATTTTAGATATGTCGAGTGGAACCAATCAGGTTGATTAGAAAAATACAGGAGGTTAATGGATTGGAATGAATCAATATGATGGTAGGTAGTTCCTTGTATGTACATATATTACTGTCTCACTATATTGTTGTAAATTTCCCATGATTATTTCAACTTAATTAATTCCAAATTACATGAAATTTGTTTTAGATTTATTTACCTTTTATTATCAGTGTTCCATCATGATATATTTTACATCTTTTAATTTTAGGTTACAATGATTCCAAAGTTGATGATTCTATTTTCTATAAAAATTATGATGGGGTTTTACATATGAATCCATTGAATAGTTATTTATTTAATATAATATATGTTCTCGATATCAATGTATTGAAAATTCATATGCAAGATTAAAATTTGGAGAAATTTCGTGGAAAAATGGAAATCTATTAACATAGAGAAACATCACATTTTGAATAATAAAAAATTGCATGAAACTAGATTTTGATGATGATATTGGAAAACATACCAGGCACAAAGATAATAATGCATGATGAAGTGATGATTTTGGTGTATAAATAAAATTTTACACATCATGTAACATCATTACATGACTTGAAGATTAAAATATATGAAATAGATTCAGGTATTAGGATGAATAAAACAAGAATGATTATTACATGATGTTTAAGCATACTACATGCTAAGTAAAATCCAAATATGTCAAAAAATAATAATTTCCAACATATCTTTCAATGATATTTCTCAAAATAATTGGACCCAACTACCATTTTACGACTTAATTGAAGGATGGAACCTTATGAACTACCATGAGGCATATAAAAGGGGGATTCAAGCCTTTAGAAACATAATCAATTCTTATATGAGAGGATTAGTTACCGGGTGTGTACCCCTAGGTTTAGACCCAAATTTCTTCATAGATGGATTTTTTATTTGCTTATATTTTCTTTTATTCAGGTAATTTTTGTAAAATTTATATTATAATTACAATATATTCTTCATTCCATTATTGTTCTTTCATATCTAATATCTTTGCTATAGGTATCAGTTTATTCATGATCATTTACCACCTAATAATGATTGGATAAACCATATAGAGGAGATAGAGATCAATTTAATGGGTGAGAACCATCATTTCATGATTTACCTTTTCTAATAAAGATGAATATATTCAATAATATCGTGTTTTCTGCCATTTCTACATTATTCTTAATTCAAAAATTTGCTACATTTTCTTAATAATTAGAGAACCACAATATGATTGAGATAATTTATTATTGACCATGAAATGGAATTACCCTTATGCTTTTTCCAATATGAACTTAATGAACATTAGTTATTTTGATTCATCTAAACATGATGAGTTTTGATTATTGGGTTGTTTTATTGTGATAAACCACATATCTTATGATGAAATTGATTGATGGTACAACTATTTGAAATAATTATTTAATGACAAGAGTTGAATTAATTTATTTTGAAAACCCACCCTATAATCTAATTCCATACTCTTATTATTTTCTATTTTAATTCATTTATTCCAATTTATGTAATTAGTTTAATTAATGAAAATTTAAATAAGAGATACCTAACCATTAGTTATGAATTTTCATCAATACATTAAACGCACTCTATGGGTTGGACCCCACACTTCTTTAATAACATGCCTCTGTAGTTAGTCTGGTTCATCTTAATATAAATTAATAATTTTATCCAAAAATGGAGGAATTAATAATTTCATTCAAGCATGGCAAATTTTGGTGCCATTGCTTGGGAGTAGAGATTCATTATAGACCACTCAAAGAAAATTTCATAAGATAATTAATTTTCATATCACATTTCTGTTTCCTGATTTTAGTCAAGGTCAATGTATTTTATTTCATTTTTTTAGTTTATTATTTTTCAATATTACGTTCTTAGTAGTTGTTGGTGTTGTGAAAGATATATTACTTTTCAAATCAAACATATCCCACTATACTATCAAAATAAATTTTATATCTGGATTATCCAACCAGAAGGGATTCAATGAATTTAGAATGGTGGACACAATAAGAAATATTTGGAATTACTTGTATTCTCATGAGCGTGACGAATTGATAACCCAATAGAGAAACAACACCAACTATCAACCTTAATGAGGATCTCCTGACTATAAAGGCTAACAATTCAATTGTTGGGTTGTGGATAACACTCACGATGACTACTATTTTCAGCACGCTTAGGAGAAACATTGAGAACAAAGAATCTTTAAATATCAATCTCAATGCATTCATGTGATGGAAATGAAGATGGAGTATAATGAGGCTCAACTCAAAGAACCAGGATAATTGGCTAATCACCTTGCTAAAATAATTTAAATATTCATTATCTTATTGGTAGCCTAACAATAGTTTCTAATTTTGATATAGTTTGGTTTGACGATGGGAAATGAAAAGTGGTATAGGAATTCAATGTTGTGAAAATGAAGGAAACTCTAGAGCTGTACTTCCATGGGGAAAATTCCTTCCAACAACCTCTAGAGAGAATTCATATTATAGACTAGCCACATTTCTCACTAAGTTCATTCCATTATTGGATTAGAGGAAGGATGATAATGAAACCCAAATCAATGAATAAGGGATTTTATTACTCACAATTCTCATTTGGTATCTAATATAATTTCCATCGTATGAAACATACCAATAAAATCTAATACATATATTGATTTATTTGAAGTAAAAGATGATCAAAAGGTGGAGGAAGTCAATAATACAGAAACAAAAAAATGTAGAGAAACTAGAGGGAGAGAAAAAATATCATTACCCAGATCATACTAAAAACATTGAAAAATATGAACCTATAGATTTTAATGAAGTATCATAACCGAAGGAATCCCATCTATGTATACAAAAAGGACAAGAATGAGAAATAAAATTATCTTTTCCACTATGTGAATAAGATGATGAAAATTTAATGGACAATATTTATTATCTTGTAGAAGATGAATAAGAGGAGGAAGTCACAATAACACAATCTAGAGAATCAGAGGAAGAAGAAGTGGTAAAGGAGGATGATTAGGAGGTAAAATTTTTACAATTTAGTGAATTTATAATAGAAGAAGAAAAGTTATAGTAAGATGAATATGAGGCAAAATCCATCAACCTCATGGGTATCGATGAGAATAATTATGAATGAGACTCTCTCCTACAATTTCAAGAGATAAAAACCACTCCCCAATTCCTGAAATCAATCTATATGCTCAATATAATGAAAATAAAGAAGGACTGGTGGAGATAGTGAATTAAAAAATTTGTTCTGATTTCAATTTTCTATTTTGTCCATTATATTTATCCTCAAACTATAGCACACATATATTCCAAAAAAACCATTAATGGAGGAATATAAATACATCCAGAGATTCCAAAAAGAGTTATATGTGGGAAAATCCAATATGGTTAGCTTTGTACCATGTTACAATTATATAACAAATGTAAAATATTGAGATGAATGGCCATAAAAAAGAGTAGCTACCAATGGCTACCTGTAATTTAATTATTTTTTCTTGGAATTATATTAATTATTATTTTATTGTAAATAAAACCCCCATGGTTGGAATCATCACCCATTTGATCCTAATATTTCAAATGGCATGTACAATTATAGTTTATTTTAATTATTAAATACAATATGTTAATACTAATTTATTATTAATAATATATAACTAAAATTGTGTTACAGTTTAAATGTTAAATGTTAATTATTAAATTCTAAATACTATATAACTATTTAATGAGAATAAGGATATTCCCAAAAGGAAAAGTCTACATTATAAAATAAAAATAATTTTTAAAAATTCTTATATAAGGCCACTAAAACTTATTACTAAAAAAAGTAGAAATATAATTAGGTATATCATTTGGCCAAACAATATTCAAGATTGGGATATCTTCGTTCAAAATCCCATGCACCAAATAATTTTCATCCTTGTATGCATGTATGATGATATAATTCCTGTAATAAATAGAATACATTTATATGTACATTTACAAATCAACCTCCTAGAATGATGAATAATTCCATTTTTTATAGCTAGCTAAAGAGTGGAAGACTCACATTCCATCTGTAATATTCCAAATCATTTATCATTTTCCATTGCAAGAAAACAAATAATATAAACCATTTCCACATATAAAGAAGTAATGATACCACAGGGAACATATAGACATTCCATTGGATCACTGATATGATTTCTATAAATTTCACTTTTTCCAAATGTCATGGATTCCATCTAGAAGTTCCATCTATATTACATTTAATCTAGAATGATGGTGGAGAGATATGCATAAATTCTAATGTTTTAGAAGGTGGATTATAATAACAAGATAACCCAAGGAACCTAAGAATGAAAATATCATGAATAAAATTATCAAAAAATTCATGTTAAAGGATATTATCATTTTTCACTATAGGAATAATTTTAATAAGAAAAAATATAATGGAAAAATAAGTACTTCCATGAAAAATATTTTTTAACCTATACATAGTACAGGTCATACATCCAAAATTTCCACCAGAAATTGGTTAAAAAACTATACAGAGAGAGGTATCTTGATGTGGGTAGGGAAGTGTTCCAAAATTCATTTATTACGAGGTATCACCTCTTTAAAAATATTGGAATAAACCTCATATATAATTGAATAAGCATCCAAAATAAGAAATAAGTGATCAATCTTTCACCTATAATGATTTCATTAGATACATTTTGGGCACATGTTATTTCCAACTGAATGAAGAAAATCTACAATTTGAATTATAGAGTGCACCGCCATCTATGTATGAGGGAATTAGGACGAGGAAATATAACTTATACTATGAAAAAATGTCCATACTCATCTTATTCCCCTGAATTTACTCATGGGTAAAATATTTGGATGAAATTATACCATTTAAATGAGCTTTTTAGGCCAATAAAACATCACCATTAATATTGTTATAACTGATAACCATTTCTATGAATTTAGCATGGATCATTTCCAAGGAGGTTTCCATATTCAATTTGACAAAAAAATTCATATTAAATTTTGTGTCAGGAGAATTTATGATATGATGAATATACAAACATGTCAACTTGTTTGAAAAAATATGTAGTGTGGAGTTGATGTTGAAAAGAAAACAAAAGTTCAATAAATTTGTAGAATAAGATGCTTCAAGGATGACCAAATGGATGAGTCCACATAATCTATATGCCGAAATTTGAGCATGTCTAGTAATCGTCATCACCAAATGGTAAGACCCTTATTTTTAATATTAGTGGGCCCCCATATGAAATTATTTTGTATGGATAGATTGCATTGGGAGAGATTTAATATTTCATGACCCCCATAATCTATAGGTTGATATCAATGCTTCAATAGAATAGTATAAAGTCTTCATTTAACTATATTTATAATGTATAAAAATATTTTAATTGAAATATTAATACTCATAATGAGAAAATATATCCATTTATAAACAAAAAATGTATAGATATTTATAAAATCAATAACCGCTTTTAGAAGGATAATCTATATTACCTCTGAGAGATTATTGCCTTTCCAAGTGGCTGATAGATTTATTATCTAGATCACTATTTTATATTATATAATATTATTTCTTGTTATTTTAATTAATTTATATATAAAAAATATTAAATATTAAATATTTATAATTATTAGTAAATAATTATACAAAATATTATTCTAGAAGAAGATCCATGTCACTGATGATATACTTTTATTCGTCAATGGAAGACCATGATCCCTAGATTATTTCACAAACATTATAGTCTATAATGGTTTATGGAGATAAAAATAGCTCATTAAAACCATGAGAACCATATTTTGGCCACGATAATGTAGAAGTAGAAGTTGAAGGAGAATCCAAGATAGGTTCGGAATTTCAAAAAGATTTTTTCCTATGATGTTTCTAGAAACACCTATTTTCGATATCAGGGTTCAAAATAGTATGTTTAAAGATATTATTATAATGATCATAGGGGAACATTATCAACTAAAAAAATTGGGTTCTATCATTCATAGGGGTAATTTTCCTTTGGTAGTAACATTTTAACTTTGATTCTAATTCTTGTTCTCTCGGCCATTAAGTCTCCCAATGGAACTGTTGATAGGTTAGAGGAAATTATAATGGCCTTCTGATTGGATAAAAATTTAAGATGGAGATACCATTGGCCTACTTCAATGATATTTTAAGAACCCATATATGGTTGAGGAATTAATTTACATAACCTTAATGTATCCATGAATGTCAGGCATGTGATTCATTCATCAGAGATCACACAAGACACATATTTATTGGAATATTTCATGTGGATATGGAATGAAGATTAATTGAGATTTTGGGGTAAGGGAAACATGAGACTATCTCACCTGGTAAACTACAATAAAGATAAAATGGTTATACGTAAATAGATTTAGTGATTTGTTATTAGACAAAGATTCCTCAGCTATTGGAATTAAAATTGGCTGGGTGTCAATCCACTTTTTTCCCTTGATGTACTGTGCCCAAGTTCTAGTTCAAGGAAGAAAGTTGAAATCCGGGAATCATAAACAAAAATATTAAATCATATTAGAAATAGGTTCACTTAATAATTATAATGGTTAATTAATCTTACACGAACATTCTTACAGACTTTCTTTTAGGACAGTTTTGCATCAAGGCATTTCGTGGGCGTCCCCACAAGATCACCAACCCAGAGGAGCAGGTTTCCATTCTCTGGTGCAAGTAGGTTCTAGAAATGATCAATTTATTGGTTTGGAGGTTGAGGAATTACACAATTACAATAGAAACAACAACACACAAAGGAATAAGATTCATCTGGACTCTCATTTATGGTGTTTTGACTCTCTCGATAGGGTTTTTTTCAATATTATTTTTTTTATTTTTCTAAACGTGTTTAGTTTATTTAGAATGTGTGTAAAGGGAATTAGTAAGGCTGACACCTTAATATTTACCCAAAATACTGCATTGGTGATGACTCCTTTCTTCCAAATCCTAAATGTAATATTCATGCACCTAGCTTTCTGTAAAATAAATATTTTTTTACCATCTTATATATACTTATTGTATGTTTAAAATTTTTATTTTTATTTTGATATGTTTTTATATATTTATTAATAATAAATATTCATTACTATTTATCTGGTATTTAATATCTAGAATTAATACCATTAATGTAGTTTAGATTCTGACTGAAGCCCTCAACCGGGGTTCTCTTTGATTAGAGGGTTTCCCTAAGAAATCATTCTGCATTTCTGATGTGGGATTCTTATTCTTCCATTCCTGCACAGAACATTATTCATTTCTGATGTGGGATTCAAAAATGTTTCTTATACATGGATTTGAAATTCTATAAAATAAAAACTGTAAGACCAATATAAATGAAACATAAAAATTGAATGAAACATATAATAAATAGTTAACAATAAAAATAATTTCTTAAAAAATGTTTATGAAAAATAATTTATAGGCATTCAATTCCAAATACTTCAAATTTATGAATGTTTTAAGTATGTTACTTGGAAATACTATAAAATATAAACTATAAGACCATTATAAATGAAAACTAAACCATTTATTAATCATATAATAAATATTCAAAAATAAATATAATCTATATTTTTTGGACGAAAAATATTTTATATGACATCAAAAACACCAACTTAAATCATAGAAATGTTTCATGATTTTGACATTAAAATCCTATAAAATGTAAACTATTCAACCAATATAAATAAAAATTAAAGAATGGATTAAACATATTATAAATAGTTAAAAAATAATTATGTAAAAGTTGTAGATGAAAAACAATATATAATCTTTCAGAACCACCTTCTTGAATCTTAAAAATGTTTTCAGAATGTGGCTTTCAATGACTATAAATTATAAAATATAAGAAAAATATAAATGAAACTTATGAATTAGATTAGAAATTTATGAGATGGTTGAAAATAATAATAATATCATAAACAATGTTGATGAAAAATAATTTTTTAGCTTTCAAAACCACCTACATGTAACATAAAAATATTTTATGTGTGTAGAATTAGAAGAATATAAATTATAAACTGTATGATGAATATAAATGAAAATTAAAACATGGATTTAACATATAAGAAGAAGTTAATAATTAATTAGTTAATTATTAATATAATTATAATTTTTTAAATAATAAATATATATTAATTAATTGGTTACTTAATAATATCATTATTAATTATTAATTATTAATTATATATTTTATTTTTCGAATAGTTATATCATTTTTTATTATATAATAAATAATTTGATGAGTATCAATATAGTTAATAATTATAAAATATGTAATTAGATAATTAATAATATAATAATTAATTATAATTAGTAAGTATTAGTTAAATAATAATTAATTATTATTAATTATTATTTATTTTAGTATTAATATAATTATTAATTATTAATTATTAATTAATTAATTAAATATTAAATTTGTAATATCATTATTACTTATATAATAATTAATCAGTAATATAATTTTTATTTATATAATAATTAATTAGTTAATTAGTAATATATTTAATAATTTTATAATAACTAATTAGTTAATTTTTAATATAATTATTAATTATAATTATTAATTATTAATTATTTATAATATGTTTAATCAATGTTTTAGTATTCATTTTTATTCATATAAAATTTTATATTTTATAGTCTTTCAAAGCCATATACTTGAACCATTTTTATGTTTCAAGTCACTGGTATTGAAATCTTATATACTATTTTCATCAATAGTTTTTATGAATTTTTTTTATTTTCATGTATTTCTTATATTTTTAATCCATGTTTTAAATTTCATTTATATTGGTCTTATAGTTTATTTTTTATAGACATTTAATTTCACATACATGAAATATTTTTAAGTTTCATGTTGGTGGGTTTGGATGCTAATAAATTAGTTTTCATCAACATTTTTTACGAATTTTTTGGGTTTAACTATTTATTATATATATCATCCATGTTTTAATTTTTATATATATTGGTCTTATATTATTTATTTTACTGGATTTCAAAGTCACGTAATTGAATCACTTTTAGGTTTCAATTCGTGTATCTGAATGATTATAAATTATTTTCCATCAACATTTGTAACATTTTTTTTATTTTCAAAGATTTATTATATATTTCATCGATGTTTTATGTTTAAATAATATTTGTATTATAGTTAATATTTAATATTTTTTTTCAAAGTACATACTTGAAACATTTATGAATCCCACATTGGAAATACAGACAGTTCTGTGCAAGAATGGAAGAAGGTGAATCTCACATCAGAAATGAAAAATGATTTCTTCGGTAAGCCCTCTTATAAAAGGGATTTGTGGTTGAGGGTTTCTATCAGAATCAAGATTACAAAAATGGTTGTACAATTGGATATTAAACATCAGATTAATTATGTTGAATAAATATGTTTTATATGTATATATATAATAAAAAACAAAATCAAATTATAATTTTAAACATACAATAAGTTTATTTAAGATAGTAAAAAAGGATTGTATATAATTTGGAGGAAAGGTGGAAGTAGGGCTGTAAACTTTTCGATTTGGATGAAAGTGGGATCATTAGTGTCATATTTCAGGTAAGCTAAAAGTCATTTTCCCAAATTCCACCATTCACAAACATTTTCAAACATATTTCATGCTGCACACATTTTAATGAAATTCGAGAAAATAAATAAAAAACTCCTCCTGATATAGAATTTTCATGGTACCTCTTTTTCATAGGAAACTGTGCAAAGATTCTATGGAGACCTTATAGACTGAGCATTTTGATCATTAATAGGGGGAAAACATGGTGGTTTTCATGTCTTCATATTTTCAAATAATCTAGTGGTCTGGCACTATAACTAATGTGCATGATACGTTATTTGCAACGGTGTGATGGGTTCTTTGGGAATCAAATAATTCTTCCAGAATCTGAAATTTTATGTCATTTATGGGTCTAATGGTTTGTAAAATGAATCTCATTAGAGATCTTGGGTCTCTTGTTAATGGTGGGGTAATTCATTATCGTTACGGGGGTTCCTCACCAAACTATCCTAATCTATATTGGGAACAAGCGGTACAGGTAGGGGGAGGTGTGTCAGTTAGATAGCCCCAATGTTAGGCTTCAAATTAAATGTGGATTGATTATTTGATCATGGGTTAATGCATGATAGAGGACTGGTCTATGATTTCATGGGTTTTTTTAAAGGACAAGAAAAATTTATTAAAAATAAAAGAGAGACAAGGGTTACATGAAGAGAAAAGATGGTATATTATTACAATATCTTATGAAGTGGGGAGAAGATAAACCAAAAAAGTATAACTCTATGTCATGGCTTGGTTGAATCCTTTATTAACAAGTCCATCCACAACCAAGTTTGCTTCGCGATACATATGGGTGGCAATGCATCTGATTTCAATAAGAGAATTGGGGCAGTTCATCTAGTGGGGAGTTAGAGGCCATGCAAGATGTATCACCCCATTCCAAATTGAATGCACAATGGTGGTGGAGTCACTCTCAATCTAGATGTGGTTCAATTCTTTTAGCTTGACCAAAACAATGGACTGAATCACCACCATCATTTCAGCTTCAAGAGTAGAGGCATTTCCACAGCTTACAAAGAAGCATCCAGGACATCTACCAAGATAATATCTGAAAATAGCCCCACATCCCACATTACCCGGGTTTCCTCTGGAAGATCCATCAACATTGATCTTGATCCATCCATAAGTCGAAGCTTACAAAAAAAACATCAATAGAAAGCTTCATCTTAGTGTAAACACCCCGATGTTTGAGGCGTCAGAGGATCACAAAGGCCCCAACTGAGTTTTCGTAGTGGCCTTTATGGAGCAGGGTTGTTTCCCAGATGGGAATAAGGATCCTTATATGACTTACACTAAGATTAAATGAGTAATTGTTGTGAATAATTGCATTTTTATCATACCATATCACATGTAAGAGCTCAGAAATCGTGGATAGGAAGAGGTTCTTGATTTTCTGAGAATATTCAAGCCCTACACAATTTTTTAGTTGAGAGTAAATAGATCAGCAGATAACCATATGCAGTCAAATAGGCCAGTAACATAATTCCAAAGAGTAGAGGCTGTAGAAAAAGATAAGAAAACGTGATTAGTTTCCTCCCATTGTTGGTGGCATAATTTACATTTAGAGCATAGTCGGACACCAATGGACTAAAGACAAACCTATGTAGGAATGCTCTTATGGGAAATGCACCAGACAAGGTTAACCCTTGAAGGCTTGATCCATGGTTTGTCAAAAAACTTCAACCACGAGAAAATGGGGACAAAGATAGTGAAACAATGATGATAAACGTTTTTTGAGTCCAAAATAGCATCGTGAGAAGGCTCCTAAGAAAAGAGATCATCCCCATTTATAAAGGGGTAATTGTCCATAATGTGCCTAATTTGATCAGGGAGATTAGTTGTACTAGAGTTAATTACATGATTGATGGTGATATTGGTGTTATCTAGATTAGAATATGGATAAATCTTGGAAATGAGTGGGGTACCAGTCTAGTTATCGTGCAAGAAATTTATAGTGGAATCTGAAGTAACCATCCATCTTGATTTATGCATGATGTAAGCAAAGGAATTTTGAATGGATGGCCAGAGGGAGGAATTAAGGTAACTAGATTGACCTTTTTTATGTTTTTGCAAGAACCTGGTATGAAGGAAGGTTATGGAGTCAGATTTTTTGTTGATCTACCTCCAGGTGAGATTATCTTGAAGAGACTCATTAAAAAATATTATATTTTTAATGCCATGACCACCTTTTTCAAGGGGTTTGGAGCATGTCGGCCGTGGGATAGTAACTTGATTTCTTTCAAGTATACTACCAGTCCAGAATTATTTTTATTGTAGCCATTACTGTTTCTAATAATACTATTGGGCCATTTGTATATCAACAGGGGTAAACAATTTTGGATATAATAGTGGATTTTACGAGGCAGATCTTGCAAGCCATGGAGAGGGATTTCCCTTTCCAGGAGGCCGGTTGGTTAGTCACTTGGTTCACAACCGTATTGAAGTACATAGGTTTAGGCCTATCCTAGAAGAGGGTAACTCCATGATAGGTAAAAGGGATGGATCCCTCCTTGATGCCATGACTTTCAATGATGAAATATTTTCTAGAAGGGGGAAGGTTTTTTCAAAATATAGGAAGGATTTATTCCAGCTAATAAGATCTTCCAGAGACATCTTTATAGTGAGACATGGACTTTTTAAGATTGAGTATATTTTTTCTACCCCCATTAAGAAATATAATGATGTCATCAACATAAATGAGGTGAGTCTGAAAAGAATGATTTATGGCATCCAGAATGGGTTTGAACATGATTTGGTGAACAAGAGAGAAAATATACCTACTGATGTAATATTCTGCAATGGAAAAGAGAATAGCATAGATGGGGTCACCTTTCCGCACCCCTTTTGAGAATTTGAAGTATCCCTTATGAGAACTGTTAACAAGGATGGAAATAAAAGCCGAGTTGAAGAGGTATTTTATCTTGCCAATAAATGTTTCATAGAATAAAAAATACATAAGGACATTGAATATAACATTTCAATCAATGGTGTCAAATGATTTTTTAATATCATGTTTGATTGCAATATTCCCTCCTCTGGAATTTTTATTTAGGGAGTTAATGCATTCCGATGCAGTGAAAATGCAATATTGAATGGATCTACCCTTGATGAACCCAAATCGATTCTAGGAAATGATCTTGTTACATAGGGGATAAAGCCTATTAGCAATTAGTTGGGAAAATATATTATATAGAGATTTAATGAGGGAAATGTGGAAAAAGAGCTGTAATTGAGAGGCATTTGCCACTTTAGGGATAAGAGTCGAGAATTGGGCATTAAGGCCATATGGAAGAACTTCGTTAGTGAAGAAGTGTCGAACCATCTTGCAAACATTCATGTGAACTACCTTCTATTGATGTTGAAAGAAACCATTATTGAAGCCATCAGGCCTATAGGCACTATCGGCGTTAAGGCTAAAGATATTATCTTTTATTTCATTGTCCAATGAGGTGCTTAAAGGAAGTGGTTATCTTGATCATTAATCAGAGATTGAATGATACTAGGATTGAGATATTTATTGATATTAGGTCCATTGAAAGTGTTGTGAAAGTAGGATACCATGTGGTTAGATATGGATTCATCAGATTCAAAAAGAGATTCATTATCTTTAAGAAATGATAAGGGGCAGAAAGTTTTCCTAAATCTCTAGTGGACATTGTAAAATTTAATATTGCTATCACCATCAGAGAGACATTTTGTTTTGAAAGTTTGTCTATACAAGTTGTCTTTGTGGATCAAGAGAGAGTTAAGATTCAAGGAGACGTTCAGCTCATTTTGGGGGTCTGAGGTGAAATCATCACAAGTTGAGCTGTTTTGGATTTTAATGAGTTTAGTTTCAATAGTGGATATCTGAATGTCCAATTGGTTAGATTTATCCCTACACTAAACCTTAAGGAAGTTCTAAGGGTGTTTTATCTTAGTGAAACAAGCAAAATCATTAGAGAGATATTCATAGACATCCAACCATTTTATATGATATGAGTGAATTCCAAATTCTTAGACCATGAATTATTGAATTTGAAGGGAATACTGGGTTTTTCTTTTTTAGATAGGAAAATAACAAGGATGTGGTGGTGGTTCGAGTTCATTTTAGCTAAAGTGATGCTGGTAATTTTTTCCCAGACATTGAAGGATGACACATTAATAAAGGACGTATCAAGTTTACTAGAAACAACTCTGTTGTAGTGTCTCCTGTACTAGGTGTATTTGGCCCCTGAGAGGTTGATTTAAATCAGATTACATATTTGAATCGAGGATCTAAAATCATTAGTAGTGATTGGAGAGTGAGGAGGATAAATCTTATCCCTATAAGAGAGAATGGCAATAAAATCATTAATAATTAGCCAGGTCTCCTGGATAGAGCCAGCTAAGTTCGAGAGGTCTTGCCAGAGGGGTCGACGGTCTTGGTATCTATTCTTGGCATAAACCATAGTGCATTATTAGTGTAGATTGTTGTAAGAAAAATGAAAAGTAAGAATTTGATTAGATATATTGTAAATAGAAACTACTCTAAGAGTGGAGTGGAAATAACCCCAAATGGAGTCAATAGCATTGTCATTCATGCAATCATCAAGAAAATTATAACCAACAGAAGATAAATGCATAAAACTCACAGAGAAATTAATTTTAGGTTCAACGATAGCAAAAAAATTTGGTTTATGGTTCATCAAAATCCTTTTCAGGACAAATAGCATATCAGCGTTATCTATGCCTTGAAAATTCTAGAAAACAAAATCTATTAAGACCTGTGTTTTGATTGGGAGTTACCATTTTTCTTCTTAGATCCACGTGAGCCTTTGTTCCTCTTTGATCTTCTACGATTTGAAGAGCTTGTCCAGGGAGTCCTTTCTTCCGGATTACTCATACAAGAATCAGACAAGATGTTAGTAGCATTTGTTAATAAGAAAGGTGTTATAGTTTCAGGGGATTTATGGGCCGATGACATGTTCATAGAGTCACCCTCAAAATCAAACAAAATCACCTATTATGGGGTGAAATAGGATGAACATGTTAGGCATGTTTTCCCATATCCATAGAAGATTCATTGTGGGAGATTTTTGAGTTTATTCTATTCAAATTTATGTTCAATGTGGTGACAGTGAATAACTTAGTATTCTGCTGTGTGCACACTGTCATGTGTGGATTATTTGGTGAAATTGAAGCATTTGAAGAAATAAAACCTGTTTTGTCCCCCAATATTGATCGAGAAGGATAATGAACATCTTACTGATCTATAAAACCATATATTCTCAAAACCTGAGGTGCAAGAGGAACATCTGTTGCCACCAAGGCCATTGGAATGGGGTCCTGTTCAGAGGTATCAGCAGGAGTAGGATGCAGGTGGACATCAGGGACCATCAATTTAGCCTGAGGTTCTCCATGGATAGGATGATTAAAGAAATACAAAACAAAATTCTCAATGTCTACCAAAATTCATAGATCAATATTCTCATTTTCTTCTTCTTCCACTTGTTCATGCCAGGTGGTACCCGAGTTCTCACCCAGAGAGATCGATCGCTTCACCCAGACATCCGATGTTTTTCTCGCAAGTTCATGTTCGCAAGAGGTAGTGGATTTGATATTCTTTTTCCATTTTCCATCAGTCCATAAATCTTCATCTATAGGAGAAACTTAGCTCTTGAAAACCCGACATTTCATAAGTGAGTGTCCCATGATTTTTTAGTATTCTTAGTAGGGTGGCATTCGTTCGCATTCAACCCGAACCTCAGTCTTGAATTTTTCGCACTAAAGACTATGATTTTTTGAAGCTTGGAGGATATTTCGACCTCGAGCATCACCCTCACATAGAGGTTGGGATCATAATTAAGTGTACGAGGATCGATTTTGTGCGGCGTACCTATACAAGAGGTGATTTCATTGGGGATTTTTGGGTGCCAGAAATACCAGTTAAGCCCGTGAAGCCACAACCATATTTGGACCATGTTGTTCTTTGTAGTGTTCGGATTGAAGGTGTAATCCCAGTCTGATATACGAAGAACACTTGGATTGAGCTTCATATTTCCACACCTCCATACTCGATCGTGCTCATATTTGGATTTCAGAAGCATGGGAAAATATCCTTTTCTGATCAGCACCAATTTGCAATCATTTATCCCCAAAAAATGAGAGATTCTCATTTTCAAATCTGGATTCGACCATGGATTGTCTTTATTGAGGTATGAGATGCGAACCATGAGTGAAAATTTTCATATTTTTGTGCGTTGCTGAAGAGAATGAGGATCAGCATCGACAACAAATCTTCCATCTTCGAGCTTCCTACAGAGAGGAAGCTTCATCGTTGCGGGGTTGCAACAATCAACCCCTTTAAGTGCTTCGAGAAATGCGATCCCCATTGGGGGAGTTTGAATTCTCTATCATTGAATTATTTCTCTACAGCAATTAACCCACACCTTTTGATCAAGCCAAAATTATCATAAAATGGAAAATGTTATTGGATTAAGGAATGTAGGTGATACATAATCATTTAGAAGGGAACTTTTGTTCCGACGTGTTAGTAAGATGTCTGATTTATAGCGATGGTTATATTATTTATCAATGTAATGAATCCACCCATAGGATTGTAAGCATTTCACTAGAGGGGATGCTCTAGGCCTCAACCATCTTTTTCCCCTTGAACATTTTTATGCTTCATGTTCATTATTTTGATAAAAAAGGATATTTGAGAGAGAAGTAATAATTATTAATTATTAATAGCTTATAGTTAGTAAATATATATTAATTATCAATTATAATGATTCACTTATATATTATGATTAATTATATTAATATTTAATTAAAATATAAATTATTAGTAAATAATTAATAATTAATTGTTATTAATATTGTATTAATTTATAATAATTATTTGTTAATTAAATAATGAATGTATCAATAAATAAATCAATGAATCTGTTTTTTTAATTTTTCACATTAATTATAATTAATTAATAATTAATTTTTTTTATTTATTTATTAGATAAAAAGTTAAGAAATTTTATCCATCAAATAGATTAATGAAAATTTATTATAAATTTTTTTATGAATGTTTATTTTGTACAATCGTATGTACTAGGGAAGATAAGCGAGAATGTGAAGAAGTGGGGTCTGTATGAGTGAACTATAATGAATTTTTCATGTAATATAAAAACAATATTGAAACAAGTATCTCAAATGTTTTAGTAACATATCAATAATGATAAAAACATTATATTGAGTGATTACTAGTTTATTTTATGTGTAAATGAAAGTCCCGGAGTGGTAAATAATTAGAGAGTTAAGCATGTATAAATGAGTGTAGTTAAAAAATAATTGACATTTTGTGAATTTATTTTCAAACAAGTTGAAAATAAGTAATTAAATGAATACAAATAAAAAAAAATTCTAAAAAATAAATAATTATATACATTAAGAAATTTTATTTTCAGAAAAACAATAATCATATTTTATTATTTTATTTTAAAATATATAAATAATAACTCATTGTTAGTCATTTGGAAATGGTTTTAGTCACAATGAAAAATAGAATGATGAATGACTCTATGATGTTCTAGTAATGACCATGACATGATTGGAGGCATAAAAAATCACAATCCCTTTAATAAATCATTGTGATTAATTTATCAATGTTTTAAACCACTAATTAATGAAAAAGTGATGCAAATGAAACTTTTTAATGTAGTAATACATAATGACACAAGAACCTCTCACTTTGTAAGAAAATATGGATACCTTTTTAATTAAATATTATTTTTAAGACTATGATTCATCTAAAATCACAATGTAAATATAGCCAATGAAGTCTAATTTGTGGTGAACATTTATGATGACGAAAATATATTCAGAGGTAGTACCCTAAAATGAGATAAATAATTCTATTTGATGATAAGAATAGAGTTTTAAATGTCTATGATTAAAAATATCATATATTTTATTTGGTATATACAAATTCAATTGTATATAAAAACACTTGTTTCAAAAAAATGGAGTGTTAATGATAAAATTCAGAATCAATGATAGAAAACTAGTTTCTACACTATGTATGGATAGAAAAAATATATTCAATGGTGAATAAGTATGGGCTATTGAAACCACTATTTACCAAATAATTATTGGATGTTTATTGTTTTTTAAATAAACTATACCCAATATAATTCTTTCAATATACTTTTATATTTTAATATAGAGTTTTCCAAATGAAGGATACTATGAATTGGTGAAATATATATTTATGTACATTAAAGGAAAACCTAAATATGGTTTCGACCATTGTTTAGAGAATGATAAATACTGTAATACAAACTCATATATAAATTTTGTAAGATTTACTGAGTAAAAATAATCAGTTATTTGAGGATAATTATTTATTGGAGTAAAACGAATTTGACGGATTAACAAGAAACAATTAAAAAACATTTATAGAGAAACTGAAGAAGAGTACAATTTTATAATGAAAACAAACACATAGATGATATCAATGAAACCACAACCCAAAGATCTTGGAGAAAATGTGAATCTTACCATAGTGGTCTATCATGAAAAGTAATTTGTCATTGAGAGAAATAAAATATTGTACAACATTCATATAAAATCACTATTGAGATCTTGTCTAATTTTATAAAAAAATATTGAAAAAGGATTTATCTTGTTATAGAACGTGGGAATGAATGAAATTTTTTTTGGATATTTTCATAAAAACATTTTCTGCATCAGCATTCAGAAAGAATTGATTATTCTATGATGTCACCAACCTCAGTTTAAGGTTGTTTGGATTATCCCCTCATCCAACATATATATAATGTATAACATGGTTTCTTTATTTTTACAAAACATTAACCTTCACGTTTAACATTAATTTGGGGGGTGGGGGGATGGTGTGAAATCATAATTTCATTGAGAAAATATTCTCAAATAGGGATTTTTCGTTAGGTGGGGTGTATTTATTCTAAAGTAATGGGTAGATTTGATCCATGTGGAAGATTCTAAAAACAATTCTATTAAGGTGAGTTATTTTTTTTAAGATATCTCATTTCAAGTTTCATCAACAAGTGGTATGAGAAGAAGTGATATAGAAAGGGTTTTTGTTAGGATCATTTATTTTGGAAACAATATTTTCAAAGATAGAACTAAATTGAATGATATGTAAATTCAATTCCATATTTAATTTTGATAGTTTTATTTTATTGTATTATATTCATGAATGATATTTTTAAAACAATGGTAAAGGGAAAGAAAGTAGGAACCATGTTTATCACCAGATTATTTTGGTTAGCTTATTAATGAGTACTAGGATTCCACATTATGTTTGTCCATTTATTTAGAGTAAATATTTTTTATATTTTGAATAATAAAACTCGGTGATTTATGGAGAGTCATGGAAATCCTAGAAGGTTTATATACAGAATCTATTTTTAATGAGTTTCGATCATAGTTCAGTAATGTTTATCACAATACAATGGAAAACTACATCCATTTATATTTAAAAGACTAAAGAAAATATATTTGATCACAACAATCTTCCATAGGTAATATAATAATTATTTGAAATACTTGCTGTTTTAAACACTATATATGAAGATACACCAAACAGATAAGATAGTTATTAATGATTAAAAAAATTCTAGAGTTGGATTTTAATTGTGCCTCAATAATAGAGACCACCATAAAATATAATATATGTTTGAGTTTTCCATGAAATATATTAAGTACATAAGATGAAATTATAATTTATAGAAATATAAATCTATTTAGAATAGTATTTTTATTCCACAGGATTTTGAGAATCACTCAACAATAGAAATTATGTGAGAATAAATATTTTATATGGAATGTTTCAAAGATATAAAGATAAGATGTAATTTTTATCCATTGATACATAATTCATTAATTTTGTGTGTAAGGTTGACATGTCCCAATACTATATATATATATGGTTACATTGAAATAAAAAACAATATGATTTGGACTATATCTTGAATAGATGACTATAATATGGAGGAAGCTTTTTTTGGAATAACATCAAATTTTTTATTTGATGATGATACAAGACATTTCAACATGATGAAAGATATTCTTCTATAATATATTTTAATATTTAAAGAAATATGGTAGATCACTCAATGATATTTAAATAATATTAAATAAGATATTATCTATCTTTTATGGATTTATTTTCTAACTAGGAGGATTCCTTAATGGCTGAAATCACATAAATATATTGATTATGATTAAGGTTTCAATGGAATTAGATTCATGATGTCAACAAGAAATATCAGTCTTTACTGAATTACTCTACATAATTGAAATTTAATGGCACAATGAGGATATAATTTCACTTATGTTTTAGCTTACCTATAAAATTTATTCTATATTTATCATTATATATATTATAAAAAATGATAATTAGTTATATTATTATTTATAATATTTTTTCAAAG
This sequence comes from Viscum album, assembly GCA_963277665.1. Classification (NCBI taxonomy): domain Eukaryota; kingdom Viridiplantae; phylum Streptophyta; class Magnoliopsida; order Santalales; family Viscaceae; genus Viscum; species Viscum album. The sequence continues at coordinate 1,902,272,548 of OY728145.1, forward strand.
TGTCAGTTTTTTATAAACAATACATAATATTTATAGGTTCTAGTGTTGTATTGGTAGTCTATATGGGTAAACATTTCTACCAAAACAATAAAAGACAATTTGAGTGTCAATAAATGATCCATTTAATAGCCCATAATATCTTATAAAACATAAAAGTGGTTTCCATATGGTGTGGTAATGTTTCTATAATATTTAATTTTCAAAAATACCTAAAGGGATTTGTGAAAATATATGAATTTTCTATTACACTAATTATTTTTAGAGACAAAAATTATTTTATTTTGATTGTTATAAAGTATTGAATAGAGATTAATATATTTTTTTGAATATGTATAGGAGTTTAATATTGATGTAATAATGGATATTAGATAATGTATTGTTTTTAGTTATATAGTAAGAGGATTTAACGTCATACAAATAGATGTGATGGATAACCACGATGCTTGGATGAATATGGAATAAAATATATATATTTGGAAAATTGTTTGTTTCCTATTATATATTATGTTACTTGTAAATATCATAACCCATGCTTCAAGATTTAGTTCTAAAAATTATGTTCATTAAAAAAAATGAAAAATACATATGAATATTTTATATACTATGACATTTTTCACTTCTAGTAATTGGAGAATTAAAAAAATTACATAAACAACATCTGAGTATCACAAATATTTATACAATTTCATTAATGTTAGTTTCCTCATTATGCGAAGAAAACATGAATTGAATGCATACTAAAATTGAGAATAATAATATAAAATATTGTGTGATAATTAATATTCCTATTATAAGATTTTAAGATCATTTGGAAATACCATTCATGTAAAACTATAAATATATTTAGAAACATTTATCAAATAAATAATTTGATAAATTCAATACATAAAAAATATTTTTCAAATGTTGAAATTAATTTTTAAATATCATTAAGTAGTCCATATTATTTTTCAAATCATATAATTTATAAAAAATAATTATTTTTAAATACTTATTGAAATTTATCTATTTTAGAAAATAATATATTTTATAGATTAATTATGATAAATATAAGACAGTAATAAAACCATAAGGCCAAATATCCATAACACATGTTGGAAAATTTCCCCTTGATGTAATGAGTTTACTCCCCATACTATATCATTTCATTTGATACACTAGTTCCATATATTAATTAAACAATTTTAATTGTCCCCCATTTTGTCACTCTTATCCCAAAAACATTTCAAAACCATATATAGATTATTTTCATAGAATAAAGTAATGATAAAAATTTTATATGGGAAAATATTATTATTTTAAATTTTTTTAAAAATAACTATGAGAAATACATACATAAATATGTTTTATTACTTTAAAAAGATAACTATATATTCCTAATAAATTAAAGAAATAATTCCGTTAAAGTTCATGTAATGTCATGAATATCTTAGATAATTACCATATCTAGTGATATAAATGAAATTCATGCACATGTGATAATAATTCACACAAAAAATGATAATTTTTATTATTTTCAACTTGTAATAATTTGATAGCTTTTATAGTGTTAATAAAATAAAAAACATTTCCCATAGAATCTTATTTGTAAAATAAATAATTTAAATATAATAATAATTAAAAAGGATTGTTATTTTTTATATTATATTAGCCGTAATAATGGAAGTATTCTTTATAAAATTAATTGACATCATAATATATATATATATATATAGTATTCATTAAAAATAAATAAAATAATGATGGGATTTAATTTCTTATATTAGAAGGGTTATAATTCAAATCAATGTTTGAGAAAAAATAGAGACATTGTTTTTTAAATCAGAAACTTGATATAAATATTTACAAATTAACACCTTTATTTTATAGAATTTTGAAATACATATATACAGATATTTTAATCTATATAAATTATTAAAACAAATATATCCCTTAACATAATTGATGATGAACACAAGATTGTTTTATTTTGGACCCCAAGAAGAATAGTGAGTAAATAATAATTTTTTGTAAAGGATCAAGCCTTCTTGTTGTGAAAAAATGAGGGTAATATATAATTCCTATATGTATATATTTTATTTATCTTGGTATGTTTTTTGGTTATAATGTCATGATATTGGATATATATTTTTTAAAAATCACTCTAATTTTTGTATTTATATGGAGAGGTGTTCGATTATCATTTTTGATTATATATATATATTATGTTTCATGTTGATGCATTTGAAAATACCAAAAGGGGAATGAAAATTTTCCAATGAAGAACAACAATGGCGTTCTTTTGGATTATAATTACACTTTTTTGGATTATATGAAATGATAATATTTATATATATATATATCTTCATTTAGATGTTTATAGAGGGAAAAAAATAAAAAATTAATTCAAGTTCCATTGGTCAAGAGTTCAGTTTACACTTTATAAATTGTTTATCACATTAATAGGAGAATCTATGTCAAAATGGTCCCACTAGTTAAATAATAATCCAATGGGGGAAGGTGTTTAACGTTTCTAGGGAATAATAGTTTAGAAAAAAAAATTAGGAAGAAGAATATTAATAGAGATGAATTGAAATTGGGTGAATAGATCAGATGAAACCAATCTCGAATGGATGGTTAGGATCACATCATGCAGTTTTAGAACTCATCCCACGTCAAAATGGGGATAGTTAGGGAGGTTATTTATATAAAAAATGATGACTTATCCATATATAAATTAGTAAATAATTAAAAAATGGCCTTACACATGGGCCGAGGGGGGTTCTTCCCATAAACTCCATGGGCTAACTAAGCACTACACACAGATTGCTTGAGACCCAGGTGGAATCTATTCACGAGCCCACTTCCATTATATCATATACTCCACAGTGCACTGAGTACTCCCCAATTTACCAAAGGCATGGACTGTTCCCACCTAAATAGTGGATTTATAGGCCACCATTAGTGGTGTTTAACTAAATTTTTTTATTGTATACATTTTCTATACAAAAATAATGTAATAAAAAATAATTATCATGATAACCTTTTTTTACTAATTATTATTTACGTATAGACATTCTCATTAGGTAACATATATTATAATTGTTAATTTATATTACTATTACAATTATTATTATTTAAAAAATATCCTTTAAATTTTATATACTCAATAATTTATTCAAAAATCCATGTTACAAAATTATAACAGTTTCACATATTATTATAACATTTTCATTAACTCATATCATTCTAAATATTCAATTATTATTCATGATTCTATCACATTCATTTTAAATTTATTTTTTACATCACCTAATTGATTCTAAAACCCCATCAATTGAATTTTTAATAACTTTCAAAAATAAAATTCATATAAATTAATTTTCCTATGGGTAATCGTAAAACACATAAACATAATTTAATGTTCATTTCATACTTCTATAATTGTGTTATACTTACCTTTTTATCTCAGTATATTTTCTATTCTTAATGATATAACGTTTCTAATTATGGATGATTCAGAGGATGGGGGTACACATTAGCTATTATTATGTCTATTAGTGGTGTTCTAATTGAGTTTCTATCTATTTTTTTATCTAACTGAGTTATCTATGGATTTATAGTTTTATATGAATGTAAAAGAAATCAATTATTATTTCATAAAAATATTCATTTTGTTCCTTTATTTTAATTATTATGTATTTCCAAAAAAAATTAAAAAACAAAATACATCATAGATCTTGGATGTCATTTGATTATTATCCAACAAGATTATTTTATGATTAAATTAGTTTATTTTTTTATATCACTGGTTAATGATTCAACATAATACATAATAAATTATCAACATAAGAATATAATGATACATTTAGTCTCATCCATGATAAATGTTTTCCATCAATGATATTTCTTAAAATAATAGGGGACATTGTTCCTGCAACCATCCTTAGAATATTTTAATGAAAAAATTATTTTTAATATAATTATATAGATATAATGAATAAAATAATTTATATTAATTTTAGTTATTTATTTTTTAAATGTTCCCACTATAGGGAATAATTTATAGTTCGTACATAGAAATGACATCTTACCCCCTTCCATGAAATTATGATGATAATTTAGTTTATAAGAGGCTAATTAGAGTACGATTTGATAAATAAAAGTGAAACCTTAACCAATAAATGATTATTTATACCAAATTCTAAATAAAGTTCAATTAAAAATCAACATGATTTTAGATTATTTAGATAAAAAAATTGTGAAGGGATAAATTTTGTAACTAAAATAATGTGAATTTATATCCACATCCTATAATTTTAATGATGTTTTTCTAAAGAAAATTGATAAAAGATATAATAGATACAATGTATCCTAATAGAAAATATTGAATTTAAAACATCTCACATGATGATTGTAAACACGGATAGGCAAATTCATAAAAAAGAAAACATATTAACATTTAAATATTTAATAATATATTTTAATTGTTTTTTAATACTGTGAATAAATAGATTATTTTTAGAGATATGATTCATAGGTATAACAATTTAAAAAAATGATCATCGATACTAGTAAGTAAAAGTGTTTATTTGGATTGTTTTATTAGATAGTAAAATAGAGATGTGGATAGAATATATGGATTTGTAAGGATTGAAACTAAACTATATAATTATAATAATCAAAATGCCACTCTATTAGTATATCATATGTGTTAAGATTAGATTTGTACTTATTTATTAATTTTATTTAATTTATAAATTTTTTATGTATATAAAATATATCATTTTATACAAAATGTTTTATCTACCATATAATTCATACTTGTTTGTTTTATTTAATTCATGAAGGGAGATGAGTACTAAAATCTGAAAGTATAAAATTGAGTTATCCGTTACTAAGTTTCACCATGAGGTGTTATGGTTTGTTATAATATGATTAGGTTAACATAAATATGAACTAATATATATATATTTATATATGTGAAATACTCTCTTGAGAAAAAAAATGGATTTTTATGTATTTGATGGATAAATAATTATACCATATAGAGTATTATACTCCATGAATATTATATACCAAACATGCGTGTTTAATATTAAATCCCTAAACCTAGAAGTTGGAAGGATCCAGGGAATGATAACAATCAATATTTAATACCTTTATTTCACAATCCTAGAGGATTTTTTAATCAAGGGTTGGTTGGGTATATTTTTATCACAATTTTTATTGGGAATTTACCCTGATGAAATTTTTCCTCTCATAAGATAACTATTAAATTATAGAAATCAATTATGATAATCAAAGGAATTTTATAGAAATAATTATGCAACGTATATGTGGGGATCCTACCTTTTTGGGTTATCACAATATGAAGAGCTTGTATTATTAGTTTAATAATATGTATTATATCCATTACAATGGTTTATAAAGATTATTTAATCTGAAACATATGAGTAGGTTATATAGGATTGGAAAAAATGTCTTCTCATTCTCAATCGATGTCATTTGAAAAACCGATTATATGATTATTAATACTTATATAAAATACGATTGGTGAATAATGGTATGGATATATATGTGTTTGATTGAGATTTTGTGGGATCTATTTATAGATTAACAATCACTGAATTTTAGCGGGTAATCATTACATTAATTTATGGTTCTGGGAGTTATTAATTTATTTCAAAGATAAACGGATCATTGGGTAAACCATTACATAATATGTAACATTTCTTGAAAATGTATGATATATTTCCCTAAATTAGTTTTATAATATACCCAAAATGAGGTTGGAATATAGTTTCAAAAAATTCTACATATGATGTGACATATGGTGAAAGCGTGACAAGTAGGTGAACTTTAATGAAAGTAAAGTATTATAGAATTTTTAACAAAATCAATTATAATATGGTGGAGGTTTTTATATTTCATTTTTTATGCTAGAATGAACCTTATTTAGGTGAAGATCACCATGATAGGGTTGTATAAATTGAATTTTTATCATATAGTAAACCATGTGGATTGAAATTATTATATAAATATATCTATCTTGATTGGTTAAAATTATCTTCAAGTTATTTTTATGATGAATTTAAATTTAGAAAAATATTATTTAAATTTTAATTGAACATTATATGAATTTAATTATTAGTGGGAATGTATTTGAGCTATGTGATTATATGATGTAACAAATTATATAGTGATGGATATTTGTGTTTTTGGATGATTGTATACATATTTTAACCTCAATATTGTAATTTACTACCATTTAAACATTATAAAGAGAAAATATTTATCTATATTCAACATCTATATTTATAAAACATCATTGAAAACCATTTTAGGGAATGTGATTAGTCATTACTATTGTGTTTTTTGTGTAATCTATGGATACTGAAGGAGGGAGGGACCCATTAGGTTCTTGTCAACGATCTTCTTCAAAAGAATATTTGTGTCTTGAAAAAAATAGTGAAAATTATATTTGTCATTATTAAATGATTATACTATAGAAACGTACAGATACATCCTACATTTTATTTTTTATAGTAGTTTTTCCATTTCATTTTATATGACAGTCATCAAAATAAAGACCATTTCATTAATCAAATATAGACATAAGAATCCCATACATGGATATTTCATCCATTTAGATGAATAATCCTTAAATTTCAAAAACGCATGAATGAGGACCATAATATTTTTTTCTCTATAAATCATGGAACATAATATTCAAATCTGGGGATTTATATTCAATGTTTTAGAAAAATATCATCGTTTTCAGTACTCTTTATAGACATACCCTACATAAAACGTTTATACATAACCAGTGGAAGGGAATCATATGGAAGGGTGATAATCACATCTGAGTAAGGGAATTAATAATAGATTTAAATATATGATCATAATAAATAATAAAATAAGAATAAGGATACGGGATGATGTAGAAAACTTATAATATTCATACCCAAAATGTCAAAGATCATAAAAATGACTTGTGATATAAAGATTTTAAGCTTATAAGAATTGAATCAAATTAGAATAATTGAATATGATCCATGTGTTCATAAAATTGTAATAAATGATATTTCCATGGAATAAATGTCATCTCATTACATTGTGAACATGTATAAATAGAAATAAGTTCCTTCATTATGTTAATGACTTGAAATCAGGCCCTCACATAAACCTATGGACTTGTAATGAGTTCCACAAAAAACATGATGTACATGGATGAAAGAACCATGTATAATGTCATGAAGATGTAATAATTTAAACACAAGATATTGTGAAACATTATTCAGGTTCAAGAATATCATTATGGATAAGAAATACCGGTCCATGCATAAGTACGAAGTAGTCAAGGTTCACTCCCAAGACATAATAGTGGATTTAGTCCCTTAATGAACCGTGTTAATTATCTGTTAAACAGTTGAATACACTATGAGATATAAATAATTACCCAATTAATTGGAGGGAGATATAGGTTCCACTAATAATTGATTATAACATAACCAATTTTCATGTTTATAACACAACCGAATTCCATATTTGTTACAAAACCACAATCACATAATAAAAATCTTACATATATATACCATAAGATCATAAAAATCAGCATATGAAAAAACTTGAAATTAAATGGGTATCATAAAAATTCCATCATAACACTACCAGTGGAAAATAAACACATTTAATAATCATTTCATCATTGCATCAAATCATAACTTATGGATAGAAATGCTGGTTTGATAAGAATTTTATCAAAGTATTTCCCATGGAAGTGAAACATGTTTCATAATGATAATTTCATATTAAACATAAAACATTCATAGAAACAATAACAATGAAATCCTTGGATAATATCCAAAATAAAGATTAAGTTACCTAAAAAATTGCATCTTTGATGGAAAATAATTTTGTATGAAAAAATAGGATATTGATATATTCAAAATTCTTTTCTAGTTTAAAGAAGTCTATTTCAAATGTAAAACACTTTCAAAATCCCTTTTAAATTAAAATAATTTATTTTAAATCTAAAATTACAATATTTCAAAGAAAAAATTTTATTTGAACGAAAATATTAAAACATTTAAATGAAAATTTAAATAATTTATCAGTCAAGATAGTATGAAATATTGTTTAAGCTGTGCATGTTAAATAAATTTTTTTTATTCGGTTAAATAAAATTAGGCATTGTTTGAAAAATTAAATGAAGATTATTTTCAAAACATTTTTTATAATTTATAACATGAGTGATATATTTTTATAAAAAAATCATTAGTGTAATAAATGTTTTTGATTTTTTTTTGTAAAAATGGATTTTGAAAACAAAAAATATATATTTCAAACCTATGTAAGCAATATGGTCTTGTTTTCTAAAAAAATCTCTCTAAATTATTTTATGTAAAAAATTGTTGAAAATGATTCCCTTTCCTGAATTTATCATAAATAAATATATGATAAAAAAATTACGTAGAATTATTGAGAGGTAGATCATGTTGTTTCAATATTGGAGACTTAATCATATGAAATCGTGATAAACGATGAGATTCTAACATGGAACTTTACTTTACTGTTATCATTAAATCAAAATTCCTCTGAAGGAATATCAAAAAATGAGGCATAAAATATCACAATGATGAATAAATTAATGATATTACTTGTCAAAATGGATTTACAAACACCTCAATAAAGAATATATGTTCATTACATAATGTACATCTCCATGATGGAAATGTTAAACAAAAACCCATCACTGCTTTTTTATCTTTTGATACATAAAATCATACAATTTAGATCCTCAAATTGGCATGTAAATACAAAACATTTAAGGGATGCATCAAAAATATAAATTCATGTGAATTATATACAGCACATAAAATAAAAAAACTAATGATTATGGAATATTTTTAAGAAAAAAAATTAAATAGAAACCCCTTAAATTCAATGTTGACATTAATTATACCAATTAAAACCCCTTAAATAATATAAAAAATTATTATTAATCTATTAAATAATAATATTCTTATATATCATTCCATATATTATTTATTACCAAATTTCATTATCTATGTATAAACAATACCATGTTAAAGTTACTTCTCGTTTAATAATCACTTTATTTTTCATAATTGTTTTCATTTATTATATTTGTGGTTCACAAAATTTGGTCATGGTTCTATCATTTTCATAATGGTATACAATAACTAAATATCATATAAATTAAATATTTTGTATTTATTGTAATGCATAATATTTAGTGATATAAAATGAAATACATCAGTTTAATAGGCGGTAGTCTGGTTTACACATGGGCAAAGATTTCATAACCTATTTGATTAAAGTGGAGATAAATATAGGTGACCCAAATAATATAAAACATATCATTATATGAAATATAAGTATTTTATTATATAATGATGATATAATAATAACTAAAGGTTATGAAAGAAGAAGTAAAACAAAAACGTTGATGAATATAACCTCTTCACCAAGAATCCTCTGTTGGTTTTCACTAAAATCCATTATAAGATAGATTTATGACCCAAATAATTCTTATAGGATGAAGGAATGGATTTTCAGATATAATTTGGTATGGTATTGTCCAATTTAATTATGTGTGAATATGTGAATAAGGGAGGATATGTGCTGTAATTTCATATGATGTGCGGAGGACATACATGATGTATTTGAAATCTAATAATCGATTCTAGTTTTTTTATATGTCACAAGGGTTAAAAATTGTTCATTTTTATATATTAGAGGTGTAATTGTATGAATAGTTCCAAAAAATAGTTTTTAGACATGTTTATAGGTTATTTTCCCTTACATATTTATTTTACTACCCCAATGAAATAATTTTTATCTTAACGAGGATAATTATTTTCTATAACATTCATAGTTAAAGTTGAGAAAAAATATTTTAAAGATGTAATATTAAATAAATTATATTGATTCAAAATATAGAATCCATTTTTCCAAATTCCATTCATAGTAGTAGGAAAATTTAATTTAATATTCACCCATCAATGTGATGAGAAAACAAGTTTTTAAATTAATAATGTTCCAAATTATACAATATTTTCATATCTTATCTAATTCATAAAATGAATCCAATGAACTAAATTTTATAAATTGATATATTTTTTAACTTCATTTAATTTATAAATATTCATAAATATAATTTAAATTCATTAATTATTTAAATAAAAATGATATTTTGAATTAAAATTCTATATTTTTCACTATTTATAAAAAAATGTAATCATAAAAAACTCAAAAATTAAACTTAATATTAATTAAATATATTGATTTAAAAAATAATTTTAATTTTTAAATAAATTTATATGTGTAATAAGTTATTTTAGGAATATGTTCTCTTTAAAAAGGCAATAAATTTGTATTTAAGAAAAATTTAAATTTAAGAATACAATTTGATTTATTCATTAATATTTTCTAGAAAACTAAAAATATGAGTTTTAAATATTTTATATAATTTATAATAAATAAATTTAATTAAAATAATTCACATAAATTGGTTTATTATATATTTAATTTATAATTTTATTCATAATTCTTTATCAGAAATACATTCATTTCTTTTCTAATAGGTTTTATTTCAGTTTCTAAATAAATGGTCACTGATTAATTCATTACTTATTCATGTGTAGAATATATTTTCATAATATAGTTAATAGTATTCATACACGAAATTCTAACAGCTTGGTGTATACTATCACATTAAATAATAATATTTTAATAATATGTTATGCTGTAATAAAACGCAATTTTGTATTTAATCATAGAGATGAATAATATTGGATGTAATTCATGAAATTATAAATATTTCTTATAAATTAATTTAATAGTAGTGTTTAATATACAAAAAAATATTTAATTGAATAAATTAATTGAAAAAAATTATAATCATGGGGTGTCACATTCTACCCAACATAAAATGAGTTTCACAATTGAAATTCATCACATTGGAATAAACAACAAATTATTATTGTAATGACCCTGGTTTTTTATATTAATTTAAATTATTTATTAATAAATTTTCAGATCTAGACACTAAGACGGAGTGGGATTCTGGGGACCAGTGTGCTCATAAATAATGTAATAAAAATAATAAATATATTTTATATTACGCATGGGGATTTGGTTTAAGAAAATGAGATATATGTTAAATGAAAGACCGACTGAGAAACTAGAGAACATGGTTAACTCTTTAAGGCGTTGTTTACCCACATAATTACAAAAAATTGGTCAAATAGAGGTTTTATGATATCTCACATGTTTTCGGTATGTTCATGAAATTAATTAAATGTTTGATTTTAATAACATGATTGAATAAAATAATTTATGATTTCCTTTAAATTTTTCATCTTGGAGATTTTCCCTGGGTTGTAATCACAACTTTGGGACAACATGAGTTTCTCTTCATCTCATTAAATTGGTTAAATCACCTCATATGATGATAAAACTATGAATTAGAGATGATCATAGTAAAATGTCTACAACTACATCATTTTATTGTTGGCCATTTCATTCTTTAAGGGTGAACGATCCAAATATCCATGTAAGAATCAAAAATTTATTTATTATTCCCATTTTGATTTAATTTATTGTGTAGATCAATCAATTTCATTGATTTGTTCCAATTTCGGTCTTTGCATATGCCCATGTACGTGTTTATTTGAGTATTCTATTGTTTTTTTATGATAGTTATCCATGTTCTTGATTGATGGCCTAGAATGGTTGACCATGTTTGAAACAATTTTTGTGTGTACTTCTCCCCTACAATTGCATAGTTTTTTAGATTTTATAGACCCCAAAAACCATGTTTGAAATTTCTAGGTGCTACCGAGCCCGGCAGACACATAGAATTGTGAAAAATCAAAATTCTTTGGGTAGATAGACCAACTAGTGGGGTTAATAGATAGATTGTAGAATTTGGGTGATCATTTTGATGATTAGGGACCAAATCCTTAGCGACGGAGGGACTATATGTAAGAAAGATGTGTGACGAACCTCAAAGAATAATCAATAACCAATTTCTTACCACGTTATGACCGACTATGACAGATCCTGAATGGATCCATCAATTGTAGATGCTTTATTGGTGATATATTTGGATAAATATCCATATTCAGTGAGTGGATACAGGATCCGGATTTCGGAATGTATCCTAATTACATGCTGTGTTGTTCGAGGAACGTAGAACATGTTAGGATAAGTTAGAAATGGATAGGTTGTTAGTAGATTATAAGTATAACATGTCATCTAGGACTCCGACAAACCATGAGACCTCATTCAAGGAGAATCAGAGTGTACGTCACGTGTATATGAGCATGGTTAGGGCTAAAAATGTTGTGTACCGAACTACATAGACACATCATGAGTTCAGAAACACATGATGGATATATGGAGAGGGACAAGCTCATAGGCGGGGGATGAGAGGGATGGGTATGAAATACAGTTAAAAAAACACACTATTTAACTCCAAATAGTTGGATATTTGTGTGTCTATATGGATACAACTACATGATGGAGCGGGACCACACACCACGTATATCCCCTCACACATTGTGTACCCATTCTCTCCTTCTGAGGAAACATTTATCTTCTATATCTCTTTCTATTGAACACATATTTGGCATATGAGTATCATATCCTGAGATTTTTTTTCCAATGAAGAATATAATAGTTCCCATTATTTTGGATTTTGGTTTATGGTGTGAGATGTTATGGGAACACTGATTTATGAGGTAATTCAAGTCAAGGATAGAGATTAGTTGGAGGATTACAAAAATCATCAGAGTGGTACCTCCCCAACATACTATTAAGAAGATCCTCTACCCATATACCGAGTGGTAACCTTATAGAATATGTTGTATATCCTTAATATATTAAAGTGAATGCTTCTTATCAAACCAATGTGTGAGTTGTCGACCAATTTAGTGGAACCCCATCATATTGGGTGTAGGTCCTCTACCTAATGAGAAAAACCCCTAATAAGATATGTCATGGGTCCCCAATGAATTGAGTGGAACCCATTATCACATGAAGGCTTTGTTCGTTTAATTAGATATTGGTACCCTCCATTATCTTGTGCGAGAGTCCTCTATGTACTTAAGTGGAGCCCCACATCAGATAGGGCATGAGTCCACATGACATTTTGGTGGAAATACAAATATCATGGGCACAAGTCCTCTATAGATACTTACAGAGTGAACACCCCGCATCTGATGCACAAGGGAGTATTTACTCTATAGGGATATTGATCCCCTTGAGTGTGAAACATAGTGGAATGGTTTCAAACCCAGTTTTTCATTTTCACCTTTTTTCTGGTACTTTTGGGATATCGGTTTCTCTCTCGAGTACTAGGTGTGATGGGGGTCAAATTTTGAGGTACGTCATTATTTAGTTTTTCCCCATTATTATTCCTCAGTTAATTACAGATTTCTTTGATAAAATAAGAGGTTTGGGATTGGTTGAAGGCTACGTCTGGTTGACACATGGGTTGGAAAACTATGCAGCCCAAATAATGTCACCGTGGGAAAAGTGTTGGATTAAGAAAAAAAATACCACATTGTTTTAAGAAGATAAGTTAAACCATGTGGGATAGTAGTGAAATCAATCTCTTATTTGACAATATCTATCTCGCGATTGGAACATAGTTTGGTAAATCATGCAGCCAAACTGTGTGCATTGTGAAGATATAATATTTTTGAAATACCATGTATGACCAACCAATATTTTTACAAAAATTATCTCCTCTATACTCATTCTAGTTCTTTCAATCCTAAGGGGCCTCTCCACTTATTATTAATGATTTTACCCTTCTACCATTGGGTATATATAGGGTTTATTCAATTTTCCAGGATAGATCATCAAGGTATTTCCCCTTCTCTCTTATCCATCTACTTATTTATTTCATTTTCTCTTGAGTTTTTCTTCTTATATATTCATGAAAACCTTGGGATTGTGTTTCAACTTGATTAATGATGGGTAATTTGGATGTTTGAGGTTCTTCTGGGATCTTCTAACCTTGTACATGCACAGTGGTTTTGGGTTTGAATTGTTTTATGCACCAAGCGATTGAGGTTGGTTTCCCATTGCACATTCCCTTATAATATAAGATTCATTGGGCTTTTTTGATTTCAAAAGCTTCCATACATGTTTAATGTTATTGTGTATTCTTTGGATACATGGTTTAGTTTAAAAATTTATTATTTATCCTCTATTTTTGTGATAAATTCAATCATTTTGTTAATTATTTCACCCCAAGACTTCGATGAAATTCCCATTTGGATTTTGTGGAAATGTTGTGAAATTTAAATCATTGAATGGCTATTTAGATATAATAATGACATCAAAAAAGAGGTTTTTAGATTCTCAAATGAATTTTTAAATGTTTTTTCTCATCAAAATAAAACAGAATGTCATAACATTTTGTGGCCCAATTAACATTTTGAATGAAAATGGTTTGATTTTTCATATGTGGTTAGAGTACATGAAGGATATTTGTAAAATGATTTATGAAATAGTGAATAGTGTGCTTAAAAAAATTTGGAATGCTGGTTTGGTTTTCTGATACGTAAATGGTTGTTGTGAAATGATCATGAGTCTTGTTTGGAAATTTGGTGAATGTGGTGAAATTATTATCATGAAAATCGTAAATAAATAATATATTTTTCTATTTTATATTTAATGGGTGGTATTTTATTTTTTGTAGAATCCTTATAAACCATTAACCTTGTTCATAATGGGAGATCCTCATTATGGACTCCTTGTGATCTAATGGTTCCAGGGTAAGAGATAGATCATAGGGGTTGCTGAGGGTGACTCATGTTGTTGAGTTATTATTATATCTACATGTGATTGGATGTTTGATTTGAATTGGTTGTATCACCACCTTTGTACAAGAGACATTACATCCTAGAAAAGTGAGATTATTTTTTGATATTTATTCCTACAATGACTAGATTATAAACTAACTGGATGGCCATAGTAGGTGGATATATTAGGGTTATTACTATTGGATTTTCCCCTTGGCATGTCCCGAGTTAGGGTGACAAGGAGTATTCAAGGTGTTTTTGATTTCATCGTGTGATACATACTTCTAAAGATGGGTCTCATTTATTAGTATGTTTTTGATTATTCATGATCTCCAAGGTTCCTACAATCTCTATTGGAATAGAGTAACTTATTATGGATAAATGAGATAATTGGTTACACTTGTATGTTTATATCCACTTCCCTTATTATTTGGTTGTGGTAGCTATATCGTGTGTGGAATCTTTATTGGAATGTGATGAGTTGGATTATAAATGATTATGGAAAAAAGATTTAAAATAAATATTTTTTATAATCTCATTCAATGTTTTTAAATGAATGCATCACATTTCCCTTAAAAATGATAATGTATCATTAGTGGATACAATCTTTGTTCTATAATGAAAAAAGGAAATGGATTGTGTTCTGTTTTGAAGTAAAAATTATAGAATAAATATTACTTCAATATATTGTATTTCATACATTAAATTCATATTACAGTTATGTTAGTGGACGTTCATGATGAATAGATTTGATCAGGAATGCCTATTGAGTTTTAGTACAAATGACTATAGTTTTTTCTGATTTTAGGTTCTGGTGAAAGTCTCAAATTGGTTCTAATCACCATGGGAGGTAGTTTTTCATAGTGTCAAAGAGTTACCCTAGGTAAGTGTGTCATCATGTTTCATTGAGGATTTGCGTTGAAGTGGATATCTCTGTCCCCTGTTAAATCTTTTTTGATTGTTGTGGGTGAGGATATTATGTATAACCAGTTGGTGGTTTTTGAGTCATGGCTTGATTTTTTCTCTAGGTGATTCAAAATTGGGCAACGTCTAGAAAATACAGAAAAGGGAGTTGATTGTTCATGTAGTTGAGGATGTGCAGGCCGATGTGGTTGCATGTTCACTGTAGAGTAATCAAGGTTTAGTTTATGGGGAGCTGGAGGGGTCTAGTATAGATAATGTAGAACAAAGAATCTTGAAGGAGACAGTGGAGAAGTCTATGAACCTAAGATTTTATGAGGTTCTTGAAATACAAAAATGTGATATGGGGGTGTGTAATACTGGAGCAATAGTTTCCAATCAATTTAAAGTGGACATGGGTGCTGGAATTGAAGGAGTGGTGACACATCAAGACAAATCTGAATCTTCAGGTGGTAATTAAAAGTTGAAGGATGGAAAAGTAAAGGACATGAATGCATCTAGGAATGGTGGATAAAATGATAACAGTGGCGAGTGGGTGAAGATTTCAACAAGGTTGAGTTCAAGTACTAGGAAGCAGTTTCCAAACATCGAGCTATCATTTGAAGGTGAAATCAATCATGTTGAACCGCAAGGTCGAGTATGGGAGGATACAAACATGAAACATCAACTTATGGTTCGACAATTCGATCATCACATTGGTCTTGATATTCTAGTACCCCCATGTAGTTCTGCCCCTGTGGGTGAAAATAACAAGGAGGCAGAGCCATATAGAATGTCACCGAATGAGAATTCATTTTTTCAAGATGCTACAGATTCACTTTTCGGAAATTGTAGGGATAATGGTGTTAGTGTCTTGGGGCCCTTTGAACCAAACACTCCCATTCATAACTCTTCATCCCTTCAGAAGGCCAGGAGAGATGGGAAGAAGAATTTAATGGAGGTCAAAGCTGGCAAGGTGGATTCTCGGTGCTGGATGATTCACCTCAAAGAAGACTCGGGGGTGGAGTTGAAACTGATTTTGAAAGTCTGACAGATCAAGTAAAAACATTGATGCATGAGGCAGATGATTCAGGTTATGATAGTTTTAGCCAATTCTTAATAGACAGTCTGGACTATTTCCAAGGGAAATACCCTCACATCCCTAGAAGGAAGAAGGGGAAAAAAGGAAAGTGTGACTTAGGGAAATGAATTGTGGTCCAGAGGAAAAATCCATGGGACTCAACGACTACTCTCAGTTTCCTAAACTGATAAAAACCATGACATCTAAGAAGGGTGGAAATAATGAATGAAAAGGCAGGGATATGAGTAGAACCAATAAAGGAACCACAAGTGATGGAAGAAGAGGCAGTGGTGTCTGAAGGTCATCCTCCACTCAAAAGAAGAAATGAATGTAAAATTCCTTCAGAAAAATTCCTCAAATGAGTTCATTTTTTGATTTTATGAAAGAAGGATGAAAGTTGATGACATTAAGGAGCAATAATTTTGGATATAAAACATGACCAAATCATAGCCCAATGCTTCAACCAATAAAAAATAGCCTTGGAGGAATTCATTCAGACAAGGTAAAGAATGGTAATAAACCATGAAAAACTTATCAGCGAGAATCTAGACATCCAGGATAGTACTCTGCAATGGGTATTATATAGAGTGACTGACTCAAATAATCTTAATCTCTTGTTTAATCATTTCATGAGCTCATTCAGTACGTATTAGATTTTGTTTTCCAAGATATGTGTTTTCAATTGTACATAATGTGGCTTAATATAAATTTATATTTGGGGAGGATATAGGGAGAAATCATTCTATTTGTTTAAATTGTTTATTCTTGGAACAAGTTATTAGCAAGTGGGGATCAGGAACACCCTTAGGGTTACGTTTCAGATCATCTTGAGTGACTAGTTTGGGGTGATCCGGGTTGGTTTATGAAAAAATGGTATAAAAATCAGTAATATATTTAGAGAAAATTTCTTTTTTAGAGTTCCATTTGTTATTTAGGTATTTCATGGTTGATTTAGTTTGACAATCAAGACTCAATAGGTTGGAACATGAAGAACATAATGAACCCTTGATCATTCTGATCAGCAAGTTTCTACAGGATGTCTGGTATTGTTTGTTTTTTTGGTTCTTTTGTATTGTTTGGTGTTTGGGATATTAAAAGGGAGGTGTTCTAGTGGTCTCCATAAGCTCGAAGGGAATGGAAATCGATGTGTAATTGGGGAATGGTCATAGACGACTCACTATGATGGAGGCATGTTTGGAATTTCCCCACCAACCATGTGTCCATGTCACACAGTAACACTAGTTCCATCATGTTATTTGTTCTGAACCTTCATTAACTATGATTTTCTCTAAAAAAAATTATTTCGGAATTTAGAAATATACAGTTTAATGCCAAAATGGTCTGGTTTTGGAATATGTGATGATGAAATTTAAAAATTAATCATATATAAAATAATAGAAATATTAATTTTATTATAATAACCCCTAGGGATAAAAAGGAAATTATTTAATTTTTTTTGTATTTATACAATGAGAATATGGGGTTTATGGAAAATGGATGTTTAATAGTGGGTTTTTTTTGAAATTATTATAAATTAAAAAGTTTTTTTCATTAATCAAATGATTTTAATGAAATGAGATTAATTGAGTTACAAGAATTTTTTTAATGGAACTAATTGAATTTTTTAATGGTAATTCCTGACATATTATATACTGAACATATTGAAATGGATTGAATTTTGGATTCTGAATATGTTTTTTGACTTTCTAGTTAGTGAGACCCCAAAAGATATCATGAATTTATGATTTGTTTTGAATTATTTGTTTTAGAAAATGATAATGTTTTATTTTGGCCTTTTGTGTATCCTATGGGGTCTCAAATGTGGGAGTACATGTGGATAATGTTTGGATGATGTTGTTTTTGGAGAGTTTTCAGGTTTGGCATGTTTGATGTGTGCCCGGTATGACATGAGTTGATATTTTCTTGAACTAGCATGTAGATGTGGATTTGAGTGAGACTCTAGGGAATGCCATTGGTGAGTGTGAAAATCAACAATGATTATTTTGTTTTTAAAATATTTTTAATGATGGGAATTATTTTTTTTAATCCAATGTTTGTGTATCTTGTTATTCTCTATTTCAGAAGGACAATTTATTTGATGTACTTTTTCTGGGATTGAAGTGATCGTTATATTGCATTCGTATTTGAAATGGTGTTTGTAACACCCCAGGTGAATAAAGAATAAAGAATTTTATTTTTTATAAATATTTATAAATTAAATATTAATTTTTCTTTAAAGGGGTTTCTATGTTCGATAGCATACCCGATATGCAACAAAGAGTTTCTTTGAAATCTTACATTGCACACTAGTAAGAAAATATTATTATTTTAAATGGTAGTTATCACGTAGCCATTGTATTGGAAGGAATGAATGTAAATAACTAAAATATGATTATATATGTTTGTTAAATGTTTTTTCATTTATCCAATAAAGTTTAAAGGCATAAAATACGAAAAGAATTCAATTTTAGGCATATATACTCTATCATTCACAAAAGGTCGACTTATAACCTTTTAATGGAGAACCGTCTATAAATATAGTTTTGGTCACTCTTATACATTCTATTGGACCAAATAAAATTCTTCTTTAGAATAGGGACATAAAAATATACATTGTGTGAATTTTTGTATTTTTCCGATAAAGTTCTTTTTTTAATGAATAGTGAAAACTGTTGTATTTTAATTGAAAACCTCTTTTTAATCTAATTTATTAATATGATTAGATTATTTTGTAAATTGGTTTTAAAGTTCAATTAGAATATATTTTTACCATTTAATCCAATAGTGGTTGTTGGAATTAATTTTACTTTGAAATCGGACTTCAACTAGTTTCAATCGTTTGATACTTATTGTTTCATAAAAACACGCTATTTTCCATGACAACGGGAATTAATTATTAAATTAATTAGTTCAACTTATATGTTTTGAATTTTGTAAAATAAACATTATTTTTGAATTTGGAATATCAAATATAGCTTAGGGTGAATTTTTGGTATTTTTATGAAAAACATCAATTTTTGATGAATAATGAAACCACTAAGTTGTACTTAAAAAAACTGATTTTTCATTTAAATGATATTTTACCACCTCTGTGTTTCGAATTTCAAAAAGCTGACATACATGGTTGTTATTAGGATGTAAAATGTGGTTCAACGGGATTAAATTTTGATTGGTGAATAGTAACATTTAAGTTTATTAATCGCAATTAGAGGTAATTAGTTTAGTTTAAGGTAAAAATAATGTTTTAATAATATGAAATGACCTAGAAACATGTCCTAACCTTATTGGATGTGTCATGTCCGACCAAAAAATTCCATGGGTCAACTTGGTGACCCCATGGAGCCACTTTGGTAGGAAAATGACATTAATAACTTTTTATATAATGTTAAAATAAAAATGTCACAAACATGAGTTATTTTACTAAAACAATTCTTAAATGGGGTTATACAAGTCAGAATTTTGACTATAAATATTCTTTAAAAATATAAAAATATTTCCTACATCATGATATTTTTTTTATAATTTTTAGACATTAAATAAATAAAATTATTTTTGACACAATGATGATGCAGCGATTACTTCATTATTTAACGATTTAAATAAAATGAAAAGATAATTTAAAATCTAAGACCTACACATGTCAAAAACCAATTGGATGGGTGGATTTCGAACTCTTATCACCTTATCCTAGAAATGTATAATTTTTGGACCTTTCAAATCCGAAAATCATTTTATAATAAAGTAACCTTTTATAACTTTCCAAGAGTGCCCCTCCTCTCGATTTATAAAAGGCCCCCACCTCTACCTCCTTAACCACACCTCTCAACCATTTGGTTCGGCTAATCTCTACTCTTTTTGTCTATCCACATCCCTATATTACTCCTAGAAGCCTCTCTTTGGGCATATGTCTTCCCAAGTAAGCCTTTGAGCTCAAATCTAAGAGAGTTACCCGATTTTAGGGTAGTGTCTTCACGTGTGTTCTTATGTTTTATTTTGTTTCTCCAACCCTATAAACTCTTTTTATTCCTTTCTTTTGTAACAACACCAGTATCTTCAATATACTTGGATGTTGTTGTAAGAATTATTTGAGCTACACTTACACAATCCTACATCTAATGGTTAAAGAACATACTGTTTCCGTGGTTGACGAATTTCTGCCTCACGAAACGATGATTGGTCAATATTCTTCTAACACCTTCAAAGGTGGCCATTTAGATGTCACTATATTTATATATGATATATAATATGTTTATGTTTTCCTTAAGCTTCTGTATTTTTGATTTATGGCATACCTTTATGACTTCCATTATGGGTATACGCGATATCTTCATCTTAGGAAGTGCGGACTACTGCCCCCTCAAAGTGATTTGATTTTTTAATGCCATATGTGGTACGTATAAAGGATGGATTAAAATTTATTATATATGATGTTATACTAGAATTATAATATAACTTTATATCATTATTATTTATTTCCATTAAAGTATGATATAGAAATGAATGTAGCGTTTATGCGTACGTACGGCTTACCGTCTCCATGAACGGTGCATTTCATTTATTATCCCAAAATGTAATATACTATTATATGTACATATATATAATGGATATATATGATCTATGTTAAAACTAAATTATTAATATAATTCTTGAATTAAAATATACTTATCTCTCATTTAGTTTTAATTCCATTAACATGACATAGAAATTAAAGTAGCGTTCTTGAGTACGTATGGCTTACCGTCTCCATGAACGATGCATTTCATTTATTACCTCTAAATGATTATGCAATATTATAAATACATGTATATGCTGGATATATATGATATATATGATATCCAAATCTTGAATATCATTCTAGATGTAATGAACCTTTGACCACGAGAACAACATGTAATTGTTAGAAGTCCACTTTTGACTTAAGAACGAAATATCGACAAAACAAACATTATTAGCTTAAATGATTACATAATGTTTATAACATGGAAATAAGTGATATAAAAGGAATAATGAACTTGAAAAAGGTTCTTAAGAAAGTAGAAATTAACTCAAGTTTATTATTCAGGACGTTAAAGAACGATCGAGTCAAGTCGGACCCGAGGTAAGGGACTTCGTCTCAATCTCCTTTCATTGAGGCATATTTCGTTTTATACACAACTTTATTTTATACGGTGTGTAAATCCATTTGAATTTTACATTTATACAAAAGGAATATTTTTCTATGAAGCGTTTTACAAAATGAAAAAATGGAATGTTTCTTTTAATGTACGCAGTGACAACGACCTTTTCTGCCCCCACGATTAATATTTGGTCTTTGGCTTCCTCAAGAAGCCGTAATGTTTTTTTAAAATGAATAAATACCATATAATGTTTTATATTTTTTGGTATTGAAAAGGGTTTTTCTTATAATGCATTTTTTATGTCAATATATTTAAGTGATATATTGTGATAAATTTGTGGAAATGTTTTCTTTCCATTATATTTGTTTTATGTCTTATGATTTTATAATGGTACTTGGACATTTGACGGGTGGTTACGTGATAAATCATATGACGGGTGGTTCCATGAATACCAGGATGGGTGGTTACGTTATAACCTCCAATGAATTGTGTATGGAAGTCGGCCGTATGGCTATTCTATTAAGTGATATGTGTGGGAGTCGACCGTATGGTTATTCCATTTAAGTATGTTTTTGTCCCAAGTTACTATTATATGTTATGTGTTCTTTATATGGGTTTTATAGTAATCTTTTGGTTACAAAAAGGGTAAGTAATGATCTTTTATTCTGTAATGTGTTTTTACTACTTCATAAAGGTTAAAAGTATTGCTTTGATAAAGTATACATGGTTTACTTGTTGTTTTGAAAAACTAACAATTTTCATTCTTTGTGAATCCCTTAATGAGATTTTTATGCTCACCCCAAGATTTTTTGAAATGTTATTCACAGGACTTAATGTGGAATAGGGTCAAGGATGGGATCAAGGGAAAGTCAAGATATCTAAAACATGGAACTAGACAAGTTTCCTATTATGTGTTTTTATTTTATGGAAACTTAGTGAACGTTTCTACTTTGTAATCTTTTGAGATGTAATAGTTATGTACTAATTCTATAAAACTCTAAACCATGAAAAGATCCTCAATGTGAATTATTCATTTAATTCAATATTAAGTATGGTTTAAGTCCAGGGCCTTATAGTTGGTATCATAGGTCAGTTTAGATAACTTTAGGAGTTATAATTCTATTGAATGATTATCCAAAAATATTTTTTATGGTCAAATTGAAATGATATAGCATTTGATGATTACCAGGTTGCTTCGCCTAAGATATTTCTTTTTTAAGAATGGTTTTTCGTAGAGGAAATAGAACAACTTTTCTGGGAAGGCATACAAAGGGGAATGAACTTTCAAATCAGAATCCTGAGATGGTCAGAATCCGAAATAAACAGTTTCTTACAGTGATGGCTCGGTTGACTCAGGTTACTACCAAAGGAGTTGAAAAGAATATTGGTGAATGCTCCAATTTTGGCACCACCTTCCAAGAATGGAGAGTTTGTTATCTACAATGATGCTTCATTGAAATAACTTGGTTGTGTCCTAATGCGTAATGATCAGGTAATTTCTTATGCTTCACGACAGCTGAAAAATCATGAGGTAAATTACCCTACACATGATTTGGAATTAGCTTCTGTTGTTTTTTCTCTAAAAGTTTGGAGGCATCATTTGTATGGAGTAAAGTGTGAAATATTTTCTGATCACAAAAGTTTAAAGTATATATTCACTTAGAAATAATTGAACATGAGACAGGGGAGATGGCTGGAATTAATCAAGGATAGTGATTGTACAATTCATTACCATCCAGGGAAAGCAAATAAAGTGGCTAGTGAATTGAGTCAAAAAAGTAATGCTTCATTAACCATGCTACGTTTGAAATGAGATCGTTTGGTTTTTGATTTGATGAACTTTGGAATAGATGTTGTTGGTGCATGATGGCCTTCTGTTTTGTTTCTGGTATCAGTGAAATCTTATCTATTAGACAGAATTAAGCAAGCACAGAAGCAGGACAGTGAGTTGCAGAAAAAGGTAGAGCTGGTTCAGAAGGGTAAGTTGCATGAATTCAACATTGATAATGATTGGTTTTTGAGATTTGGGAAGAGATTTGGTGTGCCCTGTGATTCACAGTTGAAGAGAGAGTTGTTATTTGAAGCTCATAGTTCTTCGTTTTTAGTTCATCCTGGCAGTACTAAGATGTACAGAGATCTGCGGGAGTATTACTGGTGGGATGGAATGAAAAGGGATATTGCTGATTTTACTGTGAAGTGTTTGACTTGTCAGTTGGTTAAAGCAGAGTGAGAGTTACCAAAAGGGATGCTTCAGCCTTTACCAGTGCCAGAGTGGAAATGGGAGAATAGATCCATGGACTTCATTGTGGGATTACCGAACACACCTTGAGGTAATAATGCAATCTGGGTTATTGTTGATCGCTTGACTAGATCTGCTCATTTCCATTCTATACGAGATAATTTTTCCCTAGATCAACTTTCCCGTATGTATCTTAAAGAGATAGTCAGGGTACATGGAGTTCCCCTATCCATTGTATCTGAGCGTGATCCCAGGATTACTTCTAATTTTTGGAAAGGCCTTCAGAAGTAGTGGGGTACTGAATTAAATTTTAGTATAGCTTTTCATCCTCAATGAGATGGGCAGTCAAAAAGAACCATTCAGACTTTGGAGGATATTCTACATGCTTGTTCGATGGATTATCAGGGAGTTTGGGACCAACATATTTCTTTGGTTGATTTTTCTTATAATAACAGTTTTCATTCTAGTATACAGACGATGCCATTTGAGGAATTATATGGGAAGCGGTGTTGAACTACAACTTTTTGGGATGAAGTGGGTGAAAGGAAGCTGATGGGATTAGAATTGGTAGACGAGATGGTAGAAAAAGTTCAGTTGATTCAGAAACACATGATAACAGCTCAGAGTAGGCTGAAGAGTTATGCGGATAACCGGAGGAAGGATCTGTCTTTCGAGGTAGGTGATCATGTTTTTCTCAATGCTTCACCGTGGAAAAGTGTGATGCGATTTGGTAAGAAAGGAAAGCTGATTCCAAGGTTCATTGGACCATATGAAATTCTGGAGAATGATGGATTAGTTGCTTACCGAGTGGCTTTACCTCCGAGTTTATCTTAGGTACACAATGTTTTTCATGTTTTGATGTTGAGAAATTATATGCCAGATCCATCTCATGTTTTGATCCTAGAGTTAGTTAAGTTGGAAGAGAATCTCTCTTGGGAAGAACAACTAGTCAAGATTCTTTACCGAAGATAGAAAGTGTTTTGTGGAAAACCCATATGGTTGAAGAGGCAACATGGGAATCTGAAAATGCTATGAGGGATAAATATCCCCACTTATTTTGATAAGTGAATAAAATTGTGAGGACGCAATTCCTAAAAGGGGGGAAGGATGTAACATCCCAGGTGAATAAAGAATAAAGAATTTTATTTATTAATATTTATGAATTAAATATTAATTTTACTTTAATGGGGTTTCTATGTTCGATAGCATACCCGATACACAACAAAGAGTTTCTTTGAAACCTTACTTTGCACACTTGTAATAAAATAATATTATTTTAAATGGTAGCTATCACGTAGCTGTTGTCTTTGTGGGAATGAATGGAAATAACTAAAATATGATTATATATATTTGTTAAATGTTTTTAAATTTATCTAATAAAGTATAAAGGCTAAAAATATGAAAAGAATTCAATTTTAGGCATATAAACTCTAACATTCACAAAAGGTTGTCTTATCAACTTTTTATGGGGAACCATCTATAAATGTAGTTTTGATCACTCTTATACATTCTATTGGACCAAATAAAATTCTTCTTTAGAATAGGGACATCAAAATTTACTTTGTGTGATTTTTAGTATTTTCCCGATAAAGTTCTTTTTTTAATGAATAGGTAAAACTGTTGTATTTTAATTCAAAACCACTTTTTAATAAAATTTATATATATGATTAGATTATCTTTAGAATTGGTTTTAAAGTTCAATTAGAATATATTTTTACCATTTAATCCAAAAGTGGTTGTTGGAATTAATTTCTCCTTGAAATTAGACTTAAACTAGTGTCAATCGTTTGATACTTATTGTTTCAAAAAAACATGCTATTTGCTCTGACCGCGGGAATTAATTATTAAATTGATTAATGCAACTTATATGTTTTGAATTTTGTAAAATAGAGTTTATTTTTGAATTCGGAATATCAAATATATCTTAGGGTGAATTTTTGGTATTTTTCTGGAAAACTTCAATTTTTGATGAATAGTGAAACCACTAAGTGGTACTTAAAAAAACTGATTTTTCGTTTAATTGAAATTTTACAAACTATGTGTTTTGAATTTCAAAAATCCTACATACATGGTTGTAATTATGAAGTAAAATTTGGTTCAATGGGATTAAAATAATTTTTGGTGAATAGTTACTTTTAAGTTTAGTAATCACGATTAGATGTAATTAGTGTATTTTAAGGTAAAAATAAGGTTTTAATAATATGAAATGACCTAGAAACATTTACTAACCTTATTGGATTTGTAATTTCTGACAAATAAAATCCACGGGTCAACTTGGGGACCCCATGGAGCCACTTTGGTAGGAAAATGACAATAATAACTTTTTATTTAATGTAAAAATAAAAATGTCACAACCATGAGTTGTTTTACTAAAACAATTCTTAAATGGGGTAATACGAGTCATATGTTTGACTATAAATATTCATTAGAAAGATTAAAATATTTTCTACGTCGTGATATTTTTTTTATAATTTTTAGACATTAAATAAAGTAAATTATTTTTGACGCCATGATGATACATCGATTACCTCATTATTTATAGATTTAAATAAAATGAAAAGATAACGTAAAATAAACTACCTAAACATGTCAAAAACCTATTGGAAGGGTGGATTTAGAACTCTTATCACCATATCCTCGAAATATATAATTTTGGGACCTTTTAAATCCGAAAATTATTTTATAATAAAGTAACCTTTTATAACATTCCAACAGTGCCCCTCCTCTCCTCTTATAAAAATCCCCCACCTCTACCTCCTTACCCACACCTCTCAAGACTTTGGTACGGCCAAGATCTTCTCTTTTTGTCTCTATACATCCCTCTCTTACTCCTAGAATCCTCGTTTTGGGCAGAAGGCTTCCCAAGGAAGCCTTTGAGCTCAAATATAAGAGAGTTACCCAATTTTAAGGTAATGTGTTCACTTGTGTTCTTATGTTTTATTTTGTTTCTCCAACCCTCTAAACACTTTTTATTCCTTTATTTTGTAACAACACAAGTATCTTCATTATACCATGATGCTGTTATAAGATGTATTCTATCTACACTTACACACACCTACATCTAATGGTTAAAAAACATACTGTTTCCGTGGATGGCGAATTTATGCCTCACGAAACGATGATTGTTCAATATTATTCTAACACCTTCAAAGGTGGCCATTAAGATGTCACTATATTTATATATGATATAAAATATTTTTATGTTTTCCTTAAGCTTCTGTATTTTTCATTTATGGATTACCTTTATGGCTTCCATTATGGGTATATGCGATATCTTCATTTTAGAAAGTGCGGACGACCGCCCCCTCAAAGTGATTTGATTCGTTAATGCCATATGTGGGATGTATAAAGGATGGATTCAAAGTTATTATATATGATTTTATACTGGAATTATAATATAACATTATATCATTATTATTTATTTCCATTAAAGTATGAGATAGAAATGAAAGTAGCGTTTATGCGTACGTACGGCTTACCGTCTCCATGAACGGTGCATTTCATTTCTTATCCCAAATGTAATATACTATTATATGTACATATATATAATGGATATATATGATCTATGTTACATCTAAATTATTAATATAATTCTTGAATTAAAATATACTTATCTCTCATTTAGTTTTAATTCCATTAATATGACATAGAAATTAAAGTAGCGTTCTTGCGTACGTATGGCTTACCGTCTCCATGAACGATGCATTTCATTTATTACCTCTAAATGATTATGTAATATTATAAATACATGTATATGCTGGATATATATGATATATATGATATCCAAATCTTGAATATCATTCGGGATATAACGAACCTTTGACCACGAGAACAACATGTAATTGTAAGAAGTCCACTTTCGACTTAAGAACGAAATATCGACAAAACAAACATTATTAGCTTAAATGATTACATAATGTTTATAACATGGAAATAAGTGATATAAAAGGAATAATGAACTTGAAAAATGTTCTTAAGCAAGTAGAAATTAACTCAAGTTTATTATTCAGGACTTTAAAGAATGATCGAGTCAAGCCGGACCCGAGGTAAGGGACTTCATCTCAGTTTTCTTTCATTGAGGCATATTTCGTTTTATACACAAATTTCTTTTATATGGTGTGTAAATCCATTTGACTTTTACTTTTATACAAAAGGAATCTTTTTCTATGAAGCATTTTACAAAATGACAAAATGGAATGTTTCTTTTAATGTACGCTGTGAGAACGACCTTTTCTGCCCCCATGAGTAATATTTGGTCTTTGGCTTCCTCAACAAGCCGTAATGTTTTTTTAAAATGAAATAAATACCATATAATGTTTTATGTTTTTTGGTATTGAAAAGGGGTTTTCTTATAATGCATTTTTTATGTCAATATATTTAAGTGATATATTGTGATCAATTTGTGGAAATGTTTTCGTTCCATTATATTTGTTTTATGTCTTATGATTTTATAATGGTACTTGGAAATTTGACGGGTGGTTATGTGATAAACCATATGGCGGGTGGTGCCATGAATACCAGGATGGGTGGTTACGTTATAACCTCCAATGCATTGGGTATGGAAGTCGTCCGTATGACTATTCTATTAAGTGATATGTGTGGGAGTCAACCGTATGGTTATTCCATTTAAGTATGTTTATGTCCCAAGTTACCTTTATATGTTATGTGTTATTTATATGGGTTTTATAGTAATCTTTTGGTTACAAAAAGGGTAAGTAATGATCTTTTATTCAGTAAAGTGTTTTTACTACTTCATAAAGGTTAAAAGTATTACATTGATAAAGTATACATGGTTTACTTTTTGTTTTGAAAAACTAACAATTTTCATTCTTTGTGAATCCCTTACTGAGCTTTTTATGCTCACCCCAAGTTTTTTTGAAATGTTATTCACATGACTTAATGTGGAATAGGGTCAAGAATGAGATCAAGGGAAAGTCAAGCTATCTAAAACATGGAACTAGACAAGTTTCCTATTATGTGTTTTTATTTTATGGAAACTTAGTGAAAGTTTCTACTTTGTAATCTTTTGAGATGTAATAGTTATGTCCTAATTCTATAAAACTCTAAACCATGAAAATATCCTCAATGTTAATTATTCATTTAATTCAATATTATGTATGGTTTAAGGCCAGGGCCTTATAGTTGGTATCAGAGGTCGGTTTAGATAACTTTAGGAGTTAGAATTCTATTAAATGAATATCCAAAAATATTTTTTTATGGTCAAATTGAAATGATATAGCATTTGATGATTACCATGTTGCTTCGCCTAAGATATTTCTGTTTTAATAATGGTTTTTCGTAGAGGAAACAGAACAACTTTTCTGGGAAGGCATACAAAGGGGAATGACCTTTCAAATCAGAATCCTGAGATGGTCAGAATTCGAACTAAACTGTTTCTCACAGTGATGGCTCAGTTGACTCAGGTTACTATCGAAGGAGTTGAAAAGAATATTGGTGAATGCTCCAATTTTGGAACCACCTTCCAGGAATGGGGAGTTTGTTATCTACAATGATGCTTCATTGAAAGAACTTGGTTGTGTCCTAATGCAAAATGATCAGGTAATTTCTTTTTCTTCACGATAGCTGAAAAATCATGAGGTAAATCACTCTACACATGATTTGGAATTAGCTTATGTTGCTTTTTCTCTAAAAATTTGGAGGCATCATTTGTATGGAGTAAAGTGTGAAATATTTTCTGATCACAAAAGTTTAAAGTATATATTCACTTAGAAATAATTGAACACGAGACAGAGGTGATGGCTGGAATTAATCAAGGATTATGATTGTACAATTCATTACCATCCAAGGAAAGCAAATAAAGTGGCTGATGCTTTGAGTCGAAAAAGTAATGCTTCATTAACCATGCTACGTTTGAAATGAGATCGTTTAGTTTTTTATTTGATGAACTTTGGCATAGATGTTGTTGGTGAATGATGGCCTTCTGTTTTGTTTCAGGTATCCGTGAAATCTTATCTATTAGACAGAATTAAGCAAGCACATAAGCAAGACAGTGTGTTGCAGAAAAAGGTAAAGCTGGTTCAGAAGGGTAAGTAACATGAATTCAACATTGATAATGATTGGTTTTTGAGATTTGGGAAGAGATTTTGTGTGCCCTGGGATTCACAGTTAAAGAGAGAGTTGTTATATGAAGCTCATAGTTCTTCGTTTTTAGTTCATCCTGGAAGTACTAAGATGTACGGAGATATGCGGGAGTATTACTGGTGGGATGGAATGAAAAGAGATATTGCTGATTTTACTATGAAGTGTTTGACTTGTCAGTAGGTTAAAGCAGAGTGAGAGTTACCGAAAGGGATGCTTTAGCCTTTACCAGTGCCAGAGTGGAAATGGGAGAATAGATCCATGGACTTCGTTGTGGGATTGCCGAAGACACCTCGAGGTAATAATGCAATCTGGGCTGTTTTTGATCGCTTGACTAAATATGCTCATTTCCTTACTATACGAGATAATGTTTCCCTAGATCAACTTTCCCGTATGTATCTTAAAGAGATAGTCAGGTTACATGGAGTTCCCCTATCCATTGTATCTGAGCGTGATCCCAGGATTACTTCTAATTTTTGGAAAGGCCTTCAGAAGTAGTTGGGTACTGAATTAAATTTTAGTATAGCTTTTCACCCTCAATGAGATGGGCACCCAAAAAGAACAATTCAGACTTTGGAGGATATTCTACGTGCTTGTTCGATGGATTATCAGGGAGGTTGGGACCAACATATTTTTTTGGTTGATTTCTCTTATAATAACAGTTTTCATTCTAGTATACAGATGACGCCATTTGAGGAATTATATGGGAAGCGGTGTCGAACTCCAACTTTTTGGGATGAAGTGGGTGATAGGAAGCTGATGGGATTAGAATTGGTAGAAGAGATGGCAGAAAAAGTTCAGTTGATTCAGAAACACATGAGAACAGCTCAGAGCAGGCTCGAGAGTTATGCGGATAACCAGAGGAAGGATCTATCATTCGAGGTAGGTGATCATGTTTTTCTCAAAGCTTCACCGTGGAAAAGTGTGATGCGATTTGGTAAGAAAGGAAAGCTGAGTCCAAGGTTCATTGGACCTTATGAAATTTTGCAGAATGTTGGATTAGTTGCTTACCGAGTGGCTTTTCCTCCGAGTTTATCTTAGGTACACAATGTTTTTCATGTTTTGATGTTGAGAAATTATATGCCAGATCCATCTCATGTTTTGATCCTAGAGGTAGTTAATTTGTAAGAGAATCTCTCTTGTGAAGAACAACTAGTCAAGATTCTTTACCGAAGAGAGCAAGTGTTTTGAAATAAGGTAATTCACCGGGTAAATGTTTTGTGGAAAACCCTTATGGTTGAAGAGGCAACATGGGAATCTGAAAATGCTATGAGGGATAAATATCCCCACTTATTTTGATAAGTGAATAAAATTGTGAGGACGCAATTCCCAAAAGGGGGGAAGGATGTAACATCCCAGGTGAATAAGGAATAAAGCATGTTCTTTTTTATTAATATTTATGAATTAAATATTAATTTTACTTTAAATGGGTTTCTATGTTCGATAGCATACCAGATACGCAACAAAGAGTTTCTTTGAAATCTTACGTTGCACACTTGTAATAAAATAATATTATTTTAAATGGTAGCTATCACGTAGCTGTTGTCTTGGTGGGAATGAATGGAAATAACTAAAATATGATTATATATGTTTGTTAAATGTTTTTACATTTATCTAATAAAGTATAAAGGCTTAAAATATTAAAAGAATTCAATTTTAGGGATATATACTCTAACATTCACAAAAGGTCGACTTATCAACTTTTGATGGAGAACCCTCTATAAATGTAGTTTTGGTTACTATTATACATTCTATTGGACCAAATAAAATTCTTCTTTAGAATAGGGACATCAAAATTTACTTTGTCTGATTTTTTGGTATTTTTCCGATAAAGTTCTTTTTTTAATGAATAGGTAAAACTGTTGTATTTTAATTCAAAACCTCTTTTTAATAAAATTTATTTATATGATTAGATTATCTATAGAATTGGTTTTAAAGTTAAATTAGAATATATTTTTACCATTTAATCCGAAAGTGGTTGTTGGAATTAATTTCACTTTGAAATTAGACTTAAACTAGTGTCAATCGTTTGATACTTATTGTTTTATAAAAACACGCTATTTGCTCTGACAGCAGGAATTAATTATTAAATTAATTAATGCAACTTATATGTTTTGAATTTTGTAAAAATAGAGTTTATTTTTGAATTTTGAATATCAAATATATCTTAGGGTGAATTTTTGGTATTTTTCTGAAAAACTTCAATTTTTGATGAATAGTGAAACCACTAAGTGGTACTTAAAAAAACCGATTTTTCGTTTAATTGAAATTTTACCACCTATGTGTTTTGAATTTCAAAAATCCTACATACATGGTTGTCATTTAGAATTAAAATGTGGTTCAATGGGATTAAAATAATTTTTGGTGAATAGTAACTTTTAAGCTTAGTGATCACGATTAGAGGTAATTAGTGTATTTTAAGGTAAAAATAATGTTTTAATAATATGAAATGATCTAGAAACATATACTACCCTTATTGGATTTTTCATTTCTGACCCATAAAATCCACGGGTCAAATTGGGGACCCCATGGAGCCACTTTGGTAGGGAAATGACAATAATAACTTTTTATATAATGTTAAAATAAAAATGTCACAACCATGAGTTGTTTTACTAAAACAATTCTTAAATGGGGTCATACAAGTCATATTTTTGACTATAAATATTCATTAGAAATATAAAAAGATTTCCTACATATTGATATTTTTTTATAATTTTTAGACATTAAATAAAGTAAATTATTGTTGACACCATGATGATACAGCGATTACCTCATTATTTAATGATTTAAATAAAATGAACAGATAACGTAAAATCTAAGACCTGAACATGTAAAAAACCTATGGGAAGGGTGGATTTAGAACTATTATCACCATATCCTCTAAATATATAATTTTGGGACCTTTTAAATCCGAAAATCATTTTATAATAAAGTAACCTTTTATAACATTCCAACAGTGCCCCTCCTCTCCTCTTATAAAAATCCCCCACCTCTACCTCCTTACCCACACCTCTCAAGCCTTTGGTACGGCCAAGCTCTGATATTTTTGTCTCTATACATCCCTCTCTTACTCCTAGAAGCCTCTTTTTTGGCAGAAGGCTTCCCAAGTAAGCCTTTGAGCTCAAATATAAGAGAGTTACCCAATTTTAAGGTAATGTCTTCAGTTGTGTTCTTATGTTTTATTTTGTTTCTCCAACCATATAAACACTTTTTATTCCTTTCTTTTGTAACAACACAAGTATCTTCATTATACCAGGATGCTGTTATAAGAAGTATTATAGCTACACTTACACACACCTATAGCTAATGGTTAAAAAACATATTGTTTCCGTGGATGGCGAATTTCTGCCTCACGAAACGATGATTGTTCAATATTCTTCTAACACCATCAAAGGTGGCCATTAAGATGTCACTATATTTATATATGATATATAATATTTTTATGTTTTCCTTAAGCTTCTTTATTTTTCATTTATGGAATACCTTTATGGCTTCCATTATGGGTATACGCGATATCTTCATTTTAGGAAGTGCGGACTACCGCCCCCTCAAAGTGATTTGATTCGTTAATGCCATATGTGGGATTTATAAAGGATGGATTTAAAGTTATTATATATGATTTTATAATGGAATTATAATATAACTTTATATCATTATTATTTCTTTCCATTAAAGTATGAGATAGAAATTAAAGTAGCGTTCATGCGTACGTATGGCTTACCGTCTCCATGAACGGTGCATTTCATTTCTTATCCCCAAGTGTAATGTACTATTATAAGTACATATATATAATAGATATATATGATCTATGTAACATCTAAATGATTAATATTATTCTGGAATTAAAATATAAAAATATCTCATTTAGTTTTAATTCCATTAATATGACATAGAAATCAAAGTAGCATTCATGCGTACGTACGACTTACCGTCTTCATGAACGGTGCATTTCATTTCTTACGTCTAAATGATTATGTAATATTATAAATACATGTATATTCTGAATATATATGATACATATGATATCCAAATCATGAATATCATTCTGGATATAATGAACCTTTGACTACATGAACAACATGTAATTGTATGAAGTCCACTTTCGACTTAAGAATGAAATATCGACAAAACTAACATTATTAACTTAAATGATTAAATAATGTTAATAACATGAAAATAAGTGATATAAAAGGAATAATGAACTTGAAAAAGGTTCTTATGAAAGTAGAAATTAACTCAAGTTTATTATTCAGGACGTTAATGAACGATCGAGTCAAGTCGGACCCAAGGTAAGGGACTTCGTCTCAATCTTATTTCATTGAGGCATATTTCGTTTTATACAAAACTTTATTTTATACGGTGTATAAACCCCATTGACTTTTACTTTTATACAAAAGGAATATTTTTCTACTAAGAATTTTACAAAACGACAAAAAGGAATGTTTCTTTTAATGTACGCGGTGACAACGACCTTTTCTGTCGCCGCGAGTATTATTTGGTCTTTGGCTACCTCAACAAGCTGTAATGTTTTTTTAAAATGAAATAAATACCATATACTCTTTTATGTATTTTGGTATTAAAAAGGGATTCTTATAATGTATTTGTTATGTCAATATATAAAAGTGATATATTGTGATCAAAGTGTGGAAATTTTTTCTTTCCATTATATTTGTTTTATGTCTTATGATTTTATAATGGTACTTGGACATTTGATGGGTGGTTACATGATAAACCATATGACGGGTTGTGCCATGAATACCAAGATGGGTGGTTATGTTATAACCTCAAATGCATTGGGAATGGAAGTCATCCGTATGACTATTCCATTATGTGACATGTGTCGGAGTCGACAGTATGGTTATTCTATTTAAGTATGTTTATGTCCCAAGTTACCTTTATATGTTATGTGTTCTTTATATGGGTTTTATGGTAATATTTTGGTTTCAAAAGGGTAATTAATGTTATTATATTTAGTGAAGAGTTTTTACTACATTATAAAGGTGAAAAGTATTACTTTGATAAAGTATACATGGTTTACTTATTGTCTTGAAAAACTAACAGTTTTCATTCTTTGTGCATCCCTTACTGAGCTTTTTATGCTCACCCCATGTTTTTTTGAAATGTTTTTCACAGGACTTAATATGGAATATTGTCAAGGATGGGATCAAAGGAAGGCCATGCTATCTAAAACATGGAACTATACATGTTTCCTTTTAAGCGTTTTTATTTTATGGAAACTTAGTAGAAGTTTGTACTTTGTAATCTTTTGAGATGTAATAGTTATGTCCTAATTCTCTAAAACTCTAAACCATGAAAATATCCTCAATGCTAATTTTTCATTTAATTCAATATTAAGTAAGATTTAAGGCCGGGGCCTTATAGTGTTGGTGGTTGAGTCTTGAAGCAATTACATAGTGGTTTTGGGATTTTTTGTGTAGACTTTGATCCTTTATCCCACTATGATTGTGTTTTTTCTGTGTGAGTTTTTCTTTTTGTGTGAGTTTTTATGGATCTATTGAGTTTTTGTGGCATTCTCTTAGGACCCTTAAGTTTTTGATGAATATTAGTGGTCCGGATACGAGTGATTTCCCACTATAAATCATTGTGTTTGATTAACGTAAGGACTTTGTTGTTGAATTTCTAAAGTTAAATACACATTTTCAAAGGATACCAAGCCCCTTTGCTGAAATATAGATCTATTTGGTCATGATTTAAAGTAACTTCTTTCTATGATGAATCTTCTTTTTTTGAGGGTGTTCTGGGTGATTTTCCTTTAATTATAATTTTTGGGCGATGTTGTGGATCTCTTGAGATCTTCTGTAGAAATGAAAGTGTGTGTTATTTTTTAGAGATCATGAAAATTCTTTAGATCTATGTTTTAGTGTATTCATTATCTGCCTCCTCCATGTATCTATTTAGTTAAAAGTGACTTGTTTGAATGAGTTTCATAGAATTTCAGGATATTCTATTTCTAGTTAGGGTGCCTTGTGGCTTCTTATGTCCACAAAAAGGAGTTCTAATTTGGAATTATCAGCTTCTAACTTCATGGAAGTGGATGGTTACATAATTAGAGAACCGGGTAAAGGCCCTAGAGTGAAGCTAGAACATGGATAAGAATCACGAGGGTGTGGGGAGTGTGGATAATTTTGTGCCTCCAACATTAGTGTGAGGAAATTTCTATGTTCCTATTATGGTCACTATATAGCTATGAATTTATTCTCATTATAAAGAGTGTGGTGGACTTATCTCTCATGAAATGATCATGATTTTGTATTCTTGGATAAATGTTTCTTATGATTTTCTATTGTGTGGGGAGGACCATGTGAATCAGGCGTGTCATTGGTTTGTGTCCATTCAAAAGTGATGAGTCATGGGTTAGTTTTTATTTTGATCGGTGTCCCACTCATTAGTCCCCTACCCCTCCCCTACCCATGTGTATGGGGTTTTTGTTTAGTGTGGGGATGTTTACATGTTTTTTTGGCATGATGGTTATTGGTGGGCGGGAGTCCCGTATTGGATCTCATTAAAATTTTTTCTATGATAAATTATTATTAGTTATTTTATGATGGTTGGTAGTTTATTTGGGCCTCAACTGATGGTGATTAGTTTTTGTTTCTGGAGTTTTTTTGGTAGTAGATTGTCTCATCAAATGTTATATAATTTTAGGATAACTTTTTTGTTTGGTCAATTTTGGTTTTCTAGAGTGTTCCTAATGGTTTAGTATGAATCATTAGTGTGAAAGTTGTAACGCTAATTTTCCCATTACTTTCATGGAAGTGGTTCTAATTTCATGTTCCATTTTGTGACAAAGGATACAATTTTTTCTTCCAATAATGATATGTTTTTGGTTTTAGAAGGGGGGATTATGAAGTTGTGAATTACTTATCCACTAATCAATTGAATAGAAAATGTTGCATCTTTTAGGGAGTTGAAAGTGTCAATGGTGGGGAGAATTGTCACACCCAATTTTTTCTCTTCATATTTTTTCTAGTTCTTTTGGGATATGGTTTTTTCTCTCTTGTTCTATGCATGACATATGGTAATGTTTTTTATGTATCATTGTTTATTTAACCTCATGATTATTCTTCAGTTCATTCGAGTTCATTGAGAAAAAAATGGTTTCTTTGTGTATCAAACATATATTTTTTATATTATTAGCATTACATAACTTTGGAGGAATATGTAAAACAATAAAAAAATAGATTCCCAAAGACCATTTTATTTTAGTTCCATTGGAAACATGGAAATATAAATAGTGTTACATGAGTGAGAAACAATAAATCCCACTAGGTTTTCAGGACTAGAACCCTTATTACACACAACATAGTTAATACATATCAACATAACCTAGGGATTTAATCATAAAAAAGGAGTGATCTGAGATTCTCAGTAAGGGTAAATGAGGGAGATATATAAGCATAAAAATTAGTGTAGGGGTATGAGAACTTTATTGAAACATTATAATATAAAAAAATTCAGATCCATGATCATAAACATAAATCATGGATATAATATTTGAAGTTTATAAGACATGAATAAAAATGAAAAATGAACTTAAGCAATGAATGCATAACATAGCAATAAAATGTGGAATTATGGTGGAGACACAATAAAATATAATTACTTACATAGTATTCAAGTAATTACAACCACATACATCTTTGTGGAAATATTTCATTATTAATCTAGGTTCACAACCCATTCCATCCCGACATTACTAAACCTCATTCAATCCTTGTTTTTCCCTATATTACTAAACCATGTTCATTTATCATTCAAACATAATAATAATGAATAGAGAAAATTTCTATTTCCCCCCATGTTTATCACATGAAATATATATCTTTACCTAATTCAAGGGAGGGTGATGTAGTTCAAAACCATTACATATTGAAATCATATATACATATTACCCAAAATCATAAAAAACCAATAATAAACCATGAAATGGAATGGGTATCATTAAAATATAATCATTACATAACCTGTGGAAAAATTTCATATTTCATAATAATTTCATTATATGAATATCTCATGAATATATGTGGGTTTCAAAACTATATAACCCATGAAATAGAAAAGAGTGTCATAAGCCTAATTCAATCACAACATAAACCATTGAATACAGAATATTAATATAAACTTTGAACTTTTTCTTAGAAGGTCATGAGTATCATCAAAAGATGTCATATTATATGGATAAAACAAGGAAGAATATTTTGAAAAAATTTCATGAGTAAAATATCCTTTCTTTTCTGAAAGAAATCTTTTTAAACTGTAAAACATTTTGAAACCCATTTCCATTAAAAATAATTTCAAAACATATAGATTCATGAAAGCATTTTGATTTTTTCCTTGAAAAAAGATAAAATTGCATTGATTTTTTTTTCAAATAATATTTCCATTGAATAATTATAAAATTATCATTAAAACTTTTGGAAAACCATTTTCCATTAAACCTTATTAAATAAGATTCGAAAATTTTTAAAAACATTTTGATTTTAAAATAGGATTGAAAAATTATAATGTAATTTTAGAAAAAAATAAAAAATATATGAAATACTTTTTCGTTGAAAATTTTATTCAGGGATAATTTTTATTTTTTTGTTTTTTTTCAAATTAGGGTTTTTAAAAAAACCATATCTCATACCGAAAAGATAAATACCATCAAATTTTCATATTTGTTCGTAATTATATTAATTACCATAGAGTGGAATAATTGGGATAATAAATATATATATCCAGAATAAATATAGTATAAATAAAATCATGAGTGATCTTGAGGAATCAAACATAATATTTCATCAAATAAGAATAATCATTAATAATATAGAAATGCGATGAGATTGTGTGAATAAATTCTTATCACTAGGTATCATGAAATCATAATCTATATGTATGAAAAAGAAACTACATGATTCATATAATATCATTAAAAAGTATATTCATGATATAACATGTAAAATGGATGTATACATAGCTCGAATAATAATTCTAGTTCATGACACAACATGAGCCTCAAAGAATAAAAATCGAGACATAAATATTTTATAGTTTTGGAAACATTTGAAACATAAACCCATGAATGAATGATCTCAAAATGTATATATAAATACCCATAAATTTATAAATAATAGTAATATAACATATTCATGGGTATTATATACACTACACAAATTAAATGAGTGGTGAACGTGACAGGTATCTAACAAAAAAAACGTTAGATGAAAACAGCTAACCTATTGTATGAAATAACCTTGTACTCAAAAAATATTACTATATAATAAATATACTTTTTATAAATATTTGAAAAAAATCAAATTCTTATATCAAACACAATATATGGTTTTATATTATGTTTTTGTTAACAATATTTTTTTATGGTTTCACATTGGGTAATAATAGCTTTGTTTTTCGTTCGTGTCATTATTTTTAACATCATTAGTCATTATACATATATCATTATTTAAAGCATTTAAATCATAAAATATATATAATTTTTATTAATTATATTTTTATTTACATAATTAATATAATATATTAGAATAAAATGCAATACACTGTTCATAGAGATGGCAGACATTATATACACATGAACATTGTTTCCGATTTATTATTTAATACAAAGAAAGAGACTAAATGAAATGTAAATATATATATATATATATATAATTATGACATTATAATTATTATAATATATATAAATATTCTAATTTCACTAAACTCATCCTTAACACATCAGATGTAGTTTTTTAATGAATTACATCACTTCGAAGAGCATGTAGACCACACTTCCTCAATTGAAATTAACATATTTACACCAAAAGGAAAATATAAAGGTATGATTAGTAAAAGAATCATAGAAGATAAAATAAATATAAATATAATATATAACATATATTAATCGAGTTTCCA
Organism: Viscum album; assembly: GCA_963277665.1. Lineage (NCBI taxonomy): Eukaryota > Viridiplantae > Streptophyta > Magnoliopsida > Santalales > Viscaceae > Viscum > Viscum album. The sequence goes on from OY728145.1 coordinate 1,902,312,724, forward strand.
TCATAATTTCCACCATGAGAGAAGGTAAATGAAATATGAATAATCACCATTTTGTGGGGTGGTAGATCACCATGTACATAAAAATTATGTTCATTACCACTTAGATGGAGTTGTGTATAAGTGTATTTATAACCCTTATCATAACAAAATCCTAGTATATATAGTATAATGGTGTTTTTATATATTCATTAAATGAGAATATTTGACGTAGTGATGAAATAATTAAAATAACGGAGGTTGGGGGAGGGTGTGGAATTATAATCAAATAAATCATTTTGATATGCACCTAAGGGACTCCATGAAAGGATTTATGAATAAATTTAAGATTATATGATTTATTTATGGATGTTTGGATACTATTTTAGAAGATATTCTATGATCTAATGTGGCTTTAGAGGTGTGGGGAAATGGTAGTTTTCATGCCTTTTTATAGTGGATTGGGAGTGACACTCTTGTAAATACCACAATGTATTCAGTAAGGGAGGTCTCCTTCACCTAAATATCCTATAAAATGGATAAATAATGAATTAATGTGAAATAATTGTCTAAAAAATATATCCCACATAAAAATATGTTCATTTTAATAATTTGGTTCCTTACCTTTTACGATTCCCCAATTTTATTATTTTTGTTTTTATTGAAAAATATTAGGTTTTAAAAAAATTAATTTAGCAATTAAGACTAATTTATAGTTAAATTAATAATATTATATATATATATATATAATTAAATATACAAATGTTACATATTTATGAAATAAAATGATTAAGTGTTTCAGAAATTAATTTTTAACATAATAGATTGTGACTTGAAAAACACTACATAAACCCTAATCACGATAACCTTATTTTTACAATATATGGGTGAATATGATAACTATAGAAGATAAGTTATTTCATTAATATAACATATATAAAATTTCTAAACCCTAGAAAATAACTTTTATGAATATAGTATATTTATTAGTTTTAATTCATTTAATGAAATATCATTTATTGTTAAATAAGAATAATATAAATTTTGTCATTATTTATTTAGTATAAATTGTAAAAAATGGAACTAATATTGGAATTGAAATAAATTATTTTTAAGGATATGTAAAATGATATATTAATATATTAATATTTGTTTTGAATGAAATTCAATCAATTAACTTCACTTTTAATATATATAGTGTCATTTATTATAGTTAATTATTAAGAACATAATCACTACTATGGAACTTAATATGAATTTTAAGAAAATAAATCCTATTTAAATATTATTGAAATATTATTATGATAATAATAAACAATTCATATTTCAATATGGTTTATATAATCGAAAATATGATGTTTTGAACATATCCAAAGGTTTCATTAAAGTAAATGGTATGGAAAGTTCCATTATTCCTTTTTACATAAACATTTATATAAGAAAATTAAATTTAAAAATATCCCAATAAAAAATAAAATATTAATAAAGAGGGGATATTGTGAAATTATTCGTATAAAATGGATTTTTTATAAATTTCCAAGTAATTTTGGTCCATAAGATTAAGGTTTTGTCCTTAATTGATCTTAATATTACATTAATTTATGTGATTAATTTTAATCAATTTCATAAATTGTTTTGGTAAAAAATTGAGTAGATATTATTAATAAAAAATATAATAATAATTAAAACCATAACCCTGCTATTTGAAAAACACAAATAAGAAAAGTGGAAAAATTAAATTTAACACCAATCCCACAGACATAACAAGAAATACTAGTTTTAAAGTAAAAACTTTTCAAAGGTTAAAAAATTTTACATATCTAATTTCAAAATTATAAATTATTCCAAGATACTTTTAAAATTAAGAAATTAAAAAAATGACTTTTATTATATCATATTCAAATTATAAATGTTTTTAAAAGTAATTTTATTATTTTTCACAGAAGGAAATGAAAAGAAGTTCGTTTGAGAAAATTTTATTTTTAAAAATATAAAAACATGACAAGAAACACTATTTTTCATAATAAATATGTTTTATTTATATAAAACCATGATAATAAATATTTTAAATTCATTTATTAAAATTAATATTATAATGTTTCTCAAATAGGGTATAACTATCTCATTTAAATAATTCTAACTGTATAATGAGGTTTAATAGAAACTCATCATTGTGCATAATATACGCAAAGTCGGTGGTTCATGTATCAAAATCCATGTTGGTGACACATGAATGGAATGTATGAATTAATAAAACGAAATGAATTATATAACAATAATTCATAAAAAAACATATTTCAAAAAATCTCGTGGTGTAACATTGTACCCCCATAAAAATGAATCGCTCACTTGAAATTATTTTGGGTTATCAAAGGTTTAATTCATGAAAGTATCATTCAATGAAACCCAAGTCAAAAAATTGAATACTAAAAATTTATTAAGAGGGAAAATTTTGTACTATAACGGTTACCCAAAGTAACTTATAACTAGATTCCTATATAGGAGAACATAGGTGGGATATAAGAAATTGGACATGGAATAGAAATCTTACCATTATGTTCAAATGGATATTGATACAGAAAAAATTTAGAAGAAAGTTAAAAATCACAAATCGATAAATATTTTATGACATAAGGGACCATCTAATTCATCACAAATGAAGGTTCCAAGACATCATTATTTGGCGTGAGGATCCATTTCCCTATTATTAATGAATTTTAAGGAAATTATATTCCTAGAATATTTTACTAAAATGACACACTTTTTTGATCCATGATCAAATTCACCACTTTTTTTAAAAGAATGTTACATTTTCATTCCTAAGGTACTAACAGATCATGAGACCCATGATATTCCAACCCATCAATATCATTAACAAAAGTTTGTTTGAATAGGATATAATATATTCATAAATACATATATGAAAATATACAACATTAATCTTGAAGACTTTAACTAATTTTTAACATAATTATTCCATAAATGGTTATCCTTATAACTCTTTAGAATTATTAAAATGGAAATATTTTGAAAAATATCTTGAAATCAGCTTAACAGTTATCCCAATATATCACAATGTAGAACTTGGTTTTCATCTTCCAAAAATGTGAATACCCTCCTTATATATTCTTTTAATAAGCATAATTTTTTTTAAAAATATGAATGATTGTTTTTTATTTCAGTTAGTCGATATATTCATTAAATCTATGATGTTGGAAATTGAATCCCTGAGGATATAAAAAACTTTTTCAATAATCAGTTATAATGTAATCTATACTATCCAATGTTTTTATTCATATCCAACATATCTTTATACAAACATTATTTTATCAAAATCATTAATCAATTATGGGTCACCTTCTCTTAAGGAAAATAGCATATGCCCAAGAAATCAATTTTCTATGATTTCATCAACATTCAATTTTCCTTCCATCCTAAATAAAAACTTATTCTAAAAATACATATATATTTCACAATTTATAATCTTGATATTCCAAAACATAAATAATTAAATCATATGATATTATTCAAAAACGGTTACCCTGGCTTGATCATCTTTTTACTTTAAACCACTTTGCTAGAATATGAAATATGAATCATTTATTAAGGTTAATTGATATATTTTTAATAATTCATCTTATGTTTAATGTTAGAAAAATACAAGAAGAGTATAACATTACTTTCACACGTCATTTGTGGTCTCTTTATCTGAAAAATACAACACATACATGTATCAACTTCATTATTTTATTGATGAGATTTCCACTTTGAAAATATATTAACATAATGTAACTACATCTTATATCAGAAACATGAAATATTATCCTTGTTTATTTTAGTTATATCTACTGAACAAAACAAAAAATCCTGGTGTGGGAAACATTTATCATATTTTGATGAAAAATAATCATGAAAAATTACTTATTGGGTGCCCAAATCAGGTATCCTACCACTTTAATATTGTACTACTTAGGTTTATCCAAGGTTATTCATAGTCATTCTCTATTGAAAATAATTCATTATGGTTCAAAAAGTGTTTTTGAATTCTAAAATAATAAGCACCGAGATTGTAAAACTATGTGGGCACTTATGCACATTGCTATGTTCTAGATTAACCCAATCCAGGAAAACAAAATATTGTCAGAGATTTTACCCCTAGGTATATCTATGATAGATCCAAATCCACTCATAGAATTCTTAAATGGATTTACTTTTTGGAAACCACTCACACTATCAATTACAATTATTTTATGACATTTTCTTAATTGATAACTCATCTGTATACATATTCTTAGAGACATCCCAAGTCATATCCTTAGATAAAAAACTAGGGATCTAACTAAATTTTTCTCATCCTTGTCTCTAACGGTTGATGATACCATCACTCTAATAATAACTATTGAGACCCTCTCTTTTCAAACATTATCATTACATCACCATTTCCGTATACAAAAAACATTAAAAAAATATACTCCCAAAGACCGTATTAGTTTAGTTGCTTTTAGAAAATGGAATCAAAAAAATTGGCACATGTGTGATGTACATTACCTTCCAATTGGATCTTCATGAATACCACCCTTAATATACGTATCATACTTAATACATATCATCATAACATGTGGAAGAAAACATAAAAAAAGTGTGATCTCAGTTGCTCATTAAGCTTAAACATTGGAGGAATATATGAATAAACATTAGAATAAGTGTATGATAATGTGATCATAACATTAAAAGATAATAGTATGTTTATAAAAGATCATAATTATAAATCAGAGAATAAATATTGAAAGTTCATAAGACATCAATAATAATGAAAATAAATAACATAAGCTAGGAATACATAACATAGGAACAAATCATTGAATTTTGATTGACACATGAGCATATATAATTATTTCAATAGTAGTCAAGTAATTGTTTCCAAGTCCTTATTAGTAGAAAAAGACCTTTACTAAACCGTGTTCACACTACATTCTAGTCCATTGTTACCGAATCAAGTTCACTACTTAGTCTAACCCCATATTACTGAAATGGTTTCATTTATTGTTACATCTCTATAATTATAAACTGAGTTCATTTCTTATTACATCCCTCTCTTTCTCATTATATATAAGTATTTACCCAATGCATTTTAGGGAGATATAGGTCCCACACATCCCAAAGTAAAATACTATATTCTTGTTCCAAAAAATCAGAAACAATCCAATCATAAACCCTAAAAAAAATAAGCATCACAAACATATAATCATAGCATAAATTTTGGAAAAAGACACATGTTTCATAATAATTTCATAATAAGAATAACACATGACATGAAGAGTGTTTCAAAAGTATATAACCAGTAAAAGAGAAACATGTGTCCTAAGCATCATTCCATAAAAATATAAACCATTCCAGAATGAATACAAATAAAACTTTTGAATTATTTCCTTGATGGAAACTAATAACATCAAGAGATGTCATCCTGTATGTAAAATAACATTTTAGGATATTTAAAAATACATTTATTGGGGAGAATTTCATTTCTTCTTTGGAGAAAAATTCGCTAAAATATAAAACCTTTTAAAACCCATTTCTTATAAAAATAAATTTAAAATTTATAATGAAGGCATGAAAGCATTGTGGACTTCTTTTTCCTTGTAAACATATAAATAAAGCTAGAAAAAATATTTATGATCATTTTCCATGAAAAAATATAATATAAAATTGAAAATATTATGAAAAACATGTCAAATGAAATAATAGAAAAGAAGATTCAAAAAATTTTAAAATCATATTCTTTGAAAATAACTTTGAAAACATATAAAGGAATCATTTTTAAAAAAGAAAACATTTTTAAAATAGTTTCCCTTCAAAAGTGTATTCAAGAATCATTTGAAAAAAATTTATTTTTTTTGAAAACATATTTCTTGTAATAAAATATATTTCCCACATAAGAGAGAATTACAATCATATTTTCTAAAAATTATTTTATTAGTTAAATTAATTACCAGAGTTAAAAACATTAACTAATCCATGTATATATCATAAATAATATGAGGATATTTAAACTCTTGATATTTTATAGTATATGGATCACAATAGTTCATCAATTTATCATAATCATAAAAAATCATAAAAATCGATGAGATTGTTTCAAAAATATTTTATCACATGGTAACCTCAACTAATAATCTAAATGTAAGAAAAATAAATTAAATTAAACATAAAATATCATGAAAATAATGAACTTCATGATATAACATGTAAACTGGATTTATGTAAACCTTGAAAAATAATTTAAGTGCATAACCAAACATGAGTCTCAAAGAAGGGAAATTGGGACAAAAAATATATTACCAATTTGAAAACATTTAATACATAAACCCACAGATATAAAGTTAATAATATGGATATGTAAATACCCATAAATTTAGAAATAATATTATTATAATACAATAGTGTTCATTAAATATCCCTTGAAAATGAAAACATTGGTGAACAAGGGAAACTGTCCCATGAATATAAAACGTGAGATGGAATACCATTACCATATATCCTGAATCACTTTGTACTCAAAAAATATTCTTTTATAATTAATGTATTTTTATTATCCATATTCTACCGAATCACATTCTTATATCTAATACCATATGTCGTTTTATATTTCGCACTAGATAATACATTTCTGTCGAGGTTTCACATTGGCCAATATTTGCTTTATTTTTTCAATGGTGTCATAATTTGTTATATCTTAGGTCATTATACATATATAATGATTCCAAAAAGTTAATTTATGATATAAATATAATTTAGTTTTATAGTATTTTTATTATAATAATTTTTATAATATATATGTATGAAATCGAATACACCATTCATAGAGATGCTAGGTTGTACGTGAACATTAACGTATTTTCGGTTTTACTTTCATATTGAAATAAAGAAAATAAATGAAATATATGTATATATATATATATCATTATTATAGTAGAATAATTAAACCATATATATATAATATAATTTCTCTAAACAAATCCTTAATACCTCCAATGTAGTGTGTTAATGAATCACATCGCTTTGACGGGGATGTAGTCAGCACTTCCTCAAATGAAATAATCATATTTACACCAAATGAAAATTATAATGATATATGTTGTAAAAAGATTAAATAATCATAAATAAAATATAAATAAAATATATAAAATATATTATCAGATTTTCCATCATAATGTCTACTAGGAGTGTTGTTAAATGAAAAGTGAACAATCACTATTTCATGGGGCACAGCTCGACCTGCACAAATACCATGGGTTCATTACCCATTAGATGAATGTGTGTGTAAGTGTATGTAACAACATTATCATAAAAAATACTAGTATATTTAGTATAGTTATGTTGTTATATGAGCATGGAATGAGAATATTTGATGGAGTGGAGGAAGAATTAATGTAATGGAGTTTGGGGGAGGGTGTTATCTCTTAATTAGATAAATCATTTTGGTTTGAACCCAAGGGAATCCAGGGAAGGATTTATAATGAAAGTAAATACTATAGAAGTATTTTAGAGATGTTTTAAGCCTTTTTTTGGAATTTTTAAGATCAAATGTGGCTTGAGAGGTGTGATGAAGGGGTAGAGTTTCCTTTTAATAGTGGTGGGGGAGTAGCACTCTTGTAAATACAAAATGTTTTCAATAATGCGAGGTATCCTTTACCTAATGTACCAAAAAAATGGAATTATAATTTATTAATGTGAATTTATGGTCTAATAAATTCAAAAAAACACCAAAATATGTTCATTTTAACAATTCATTTCTATAACTTTTATGATTCCCCAATTTTATAATTTTGGTTTTTATTAAAAAACTAGATTTCTAACCAATGTAACATAACCATTAAGAATAAACAAAAGTAATATTTTTTTATACAATATAGTGAAAATGGATTTAATCAATGGAACACAATTTAAAAATAAAAAGTCGTATGTTATTTAGAAAATCAAATTTAAAAAAAGTTTATGAGACTTGAAAAACACTTCATAAACCAGAACTGTGCTAACAATGTTCTTAAAATCTATGGGTAAATTTGTTAATTATAAAAGATCAATTGATCCATCAATAAAACATAATTAATATTTTATAACCCTTAAAATTAGATTGAATAATATATAATTTTTATTAATTTTAACTCATTTAATATAATATCATTTATTGTAAAAAATAATAATGTCAAATTTTGATATTATTTATTTAATTTTAATTTTAAAATACTGAAATAATTTTGTAATTTAAATAAATTAATTTTAATGATGAATAAAATTTTATATTAATCTTGAAATATTAATTAATGATAATAATTCAATCAATTCATGTCAATTTTAAAATTTATTTTATCATTTATTTTATTTAATTATTAAATAAATTATATCTACCATAGTTTTTTTATGATTTTTACATAAATAACCCATCCTTATAAATATTGATACATTATTATGATAAAAATAACACATTTATGTTTCAAAATTGTATATTAAACAAAAATATTATTATTTTATATATATCTAACAGTTTCATAAAACATAAATTTATTTCTAATAGGTTATGGGGTATAATTATTGATATAAAATGGAATTTGGAGAAATTTTCAGGTCATTTTGGTGCTTAATATTAAGGCATAGTTTTTAAGTAAGCTTAATCTTACCTTAATCAATGTGATTAATTTTAATCACTTTCACTAAGTATTTGTGTAAAAATATATTATTATCTTATTAGACTAGATATATAAAACATATTAAAAACATGATTTTTTTCAACTATTCAAATCACAAATGTGGGAAAGGTGAAACTAACGCCGATCCTGCAGATGTGTTAAGAAAGCAATGTTTTAAATTTAAAACCTTCAAAAGTTTAATTCATTTTAATACATAATTTAAATATAGAAAATGAACTCAATTACCATAATTGATTTAATATATGTATAGTTGATCTATTGTGAATTTAAAACCAAAATTGAAATATAAATTAATATTTATAGTCATTTAAACAAGATGGGAGTTTAAACTTAAATGCAATATTTTTCACTATTCCTAAAAAATAATGTTTATTAGAAAATTACCAAAAGTTTACTCTATTATAATTTTGATATTATGAATTCAAAAATTATGTTTATTTTATCAAATTTAAATTAATAATGTGTTTAAAATTATTTTTACTTTTCTTCATAGAAGGACATGAAAATCACTTCATTTGAGAAAATAATACTTTTATATATATAAGGGCTTAAACAAAAAGAATATTTTTCATAGTAAATAATTTTTTATATAAAAAAATTATAAAAATTATATGTAAATTTTTTATTACTACTAATATTAAATATTTTATCATATAGGTATAATAATATTGTTTAAATAATTCTAACAATAAAATAATGTTTTGTAAAAGCACAGTGTTGCGTGTAACGTATGACATGTTAGTGTTGCATGTTGCATAAAAAAGTAGGTATGTTGTAAAATGAATATTTTAATTATTTTAATTTAGGAAATGAATTAAAATTTATTATTTTTGAAAAAATATTTCACTAAATCTCGGTGTGTTGCATTTGGTCTTGGCTATATCCAGTGCACAATTCGTACACGGCTTGGAAAGATGTGAGGCCCAACCCAAGTAACCATGTGACAGGTGTTGGATATAAGTAGAACATAAAATATGTCTGACACATTAAATGTCAAACCATTTATTTTCTTCATGCAGTTAATCCTTTATTGGAGTGTAGCTACCACAAGGTTGGTGCACAGTTTGGTAAACTGTGCTGCCAAATCATGTGGGTAGACATGATATGAAATTGTATGAAATTATAAGTATGACATCTTGTTATTTATAATCCAAATTTCCACCCTAATCACTTATTATATTTCCTATGACCATAATAGGACTCTCCAGTTGTTCTTTATGCCTCCACCATTCTCCCATAGTCTAGATCTAAGGCTTCTCAAGGTTCTGGGCCAGATCTTCATGGTATTTCACCTCCTCTTTTCTACCACAGCCTCATTATTTTATTTTAACATGAGTTTTTTTTCAATGGTCATTTAGTCAATGGGTTTTTGATTCCCAAATATTTATGTTGGGGATTTATGTTTATTATGGTTTTCTTGGATTTTTATTCCTTCTCGAACCCCTACGATGCAGTTTCAGGTGTGAGTTTTTGAAGCGTTAAGCTATTAATGTAGGTTTCCCAAAGAACATTACTTAATAATTTAACATTAATTGTTTTTTTCCTTTTCATGAATTCCATACATGTTATATATTTTTTTGTGACCCTTTAGTAAATATTATGTTTTGAAAAGTGGTGATTTCTCTTTTCTTTTGTTGTAAATGCGATTGTTTTTTAAATTATTACACACCAAGAGATCAATGGAATGACTAGTTATATTTTGTGGGTACTTTTTATTTAAAGAATGTATTGACTTTGAAGAATTATTTTTGACAAACATATGGTGTATTTAGGATTCTCAAATGAATTTATAAATGGTTTTGAATCATAAAAATATAATATAATGTGATAAGGGTGTGTATCCTGATTGGAACATTGATTTAAATTGTTTTATATATAGTGTGTGTTGAGTATACATGAATGATAATTTTAAAATGATTTTTGAAATGGTGAATGGTGTGTTTTCACCAGTATGTAAAGATGATTTGGTTCATACAAAATAACTACCTTTGTGAAATGATATTGAGGCATGTTTGGCACTTTTATAAAAGTGGTGAAATATTTCCCAGGGATGTACTCCATGAATAATCATATTATGTGGACTATATTTAATTTTTGGCTTGTATTATCTCTGAAATCCTCATGAATCATTCACCTTGAGCAGAATGGGAGATCTTTGGTGTGTACTCTTTGTGATCAAATTGTTTCTCTTAAATAGATTGATCATTATAGTGTATAAAGTGAGACATGTTGTTGAATTATTATTATAGGTAAATGTGATTGGATGCGTGGTTGGAATAGGTTGGCTCATCACATTATATGTGAGACATGAGAACCTATCATAGTGAGAGAATTTATATAGACTGATTTCAAAACTGCCTATATTAATCACTAGTTAGTGGCCCACAGTCGGTGGACATAGTAAATTTTTTTCATGGGACTTTGCACTCAATATGTACTGAGTTACGGTGCTGAGTGTTTTAATGGTGCTTTGGATTACATTGTGTGAGGAAGGCTTCCAGGTATGGGTCTCATGTATTAGTATGTTTTGGATTACTCATGATCTCAAAGGTTCCAACAATGTATTTTGGTACATTTTTACTTACTATTGGATATTGATATACATATTTACTATCATGTTTTTATTTCCATATCCCTTATTTTTTGGTTATTTTAGTGCTCTCATGTGTGGTGTCATTCAGGGAATGTGTTGAGTATGCTTCTAAAGGATTATGAAACTGTTTTTAAAATAAACGTGTTTTATACTACGTTGAGATGTTTTTAAATGAAATAATATCTTTCCCATTGAAAATTTTAATGTATAATTAATAGAAAAGAACAAAAATTTCTAATGAAATAGGAAAATGTACTGTGTTCTGTTTTGAAGTAAAAAGTGTAGAAAAATTAAACTTCTATATATTGTATTTCAAAATTTATGTTTATGATTATTTTATTTTAAAATAAGTGCATTGGGAATATTTTTTTAAATGTATACTAAGTTTTAATACTCAAAAATACTCACTATTCTTGATTTTTTATTATGGTGTAGGTATATGACTGGTCTTTATATGCATGGGAAATGGTTTTTATTGGTGGGAGAGAGTGACCCTAAGGGTGACCTAGAGATGCTGTATAATAACTCTACTCTTTATTACACACATAAACAATATTTATTAGATAAAATTTCACTTTAGACAACTATAAGGATCAATAGGTCTAGTTTCGTTGAAAATTAGGAACTTTACATAACAACATAAGACATAAAACACAACTTATTTATTGAAAACATATTTCACATGATCTCAACATTCATTCGTACTTAGTATTACATGTGATAGCCTGAGAACATGAAAAAAGGGTGAGATATAAAGCCCCGAAAGGGAGTAAAGAAGTCATACCATGAAAAATATTGTACATGGTAAGACATAAGAATGTAAATGTATCATAATAAAAAAATGAACATATAAGCATGATAAAACATGATTATCATAACATGGAAATGTGGTAAAAACATTTAACATTAGATTAGCATGATCCAAGGATCATTTCACATGTAGCACCCATAAACCAACATTTTACTTGAATTAGAATTAGTAATCACTCATTTAACGTGACATATCATGATACTAATCATTACCCAATGCATTGAAGTGCTATTAGGGAAACCCTTATTAATCATTTCATTTCATTCATAAGTGTTTCACATTGATCGTACAACATGGATTCATTATACAAAATTATTTATTCCAAAACAAATGAATGTGAAATTCATACATGAAACCTTATAACCAATATGTAAATGTGAATATAATTGAATACTATTGATAGAGAAATGATCATGGTATTTTCTATATAAGGACTTTGTCTTGGACAATCGGGGTGCAATTTTGGTATCATAACGATATGACATAAGTATTCCTAAAAATTGTTAATGGGAGATAATGGGGTATATCAACATATGTACATGAAATGTACAATAAGGGGGTTATTTAGATACATGTCCCAATATATGCAATTGAATTTAGATGCATCATATAAAAGAATTTCATTATTGTAAATGAGAAGAGGGAAATTCCTTACATAATTTTAGCACGGTAACGAGTGTTCTTGAGAAGAATTAATCATATAGAAAGTGGAATAGAATCTTTCAAACATAAAGAGGGCAGTACAGGGGAGGATATAAATCATACCCCCAACAATTTTAATTGTAACTAAAAGGGTATAATAATATAATGAAATTTGGAAAAATGAGAAAGGAAAAAATCCATTACTTGGAGATGTGATCTCAAAGGCTTGGGAGAGTCTTGAGAGAGGCTTAATGGGAACATTGGGATCTATTGAAGGATTATAGAGATAGGATGGTAGAGGTATTCCGTGCTTCAAATGGTTTGGGTAAATATGAATTGGAGATTAAGTGGGATTATATAGGAAAGGAGGGGTAATTCTTTATTATTTAGGTTTTTGACAACAAACATTAAAATAATAAAAAACACAAATATACCCATGGTTTTTTCCAATGGGGTTTTCAAACGTGGAGTGGAAAAAATTATTTTATAAATAAAATGTCCAAAATTATTAAAATATTAGGTTTTCTTATGTGAAGGTGGGTCATGCTCTAAGGGAAATAATTTTAAAAAGTTAAAATAGTTAATTAGTCATGTAGCGTACACTAAGGCATTTTAAATTTAGTCAAAAAATATAAAATCACATTATATTAAAATTAAAACATATATTTACCCAAAAATAGTTTTGATAGTATTTTATGACATCACTATTGTGTCATTACAAGGTCATATTACACAATATATTTTTAAAAGGTTTTTAATTATTACCCAAAAATTCTACAGTCTCAAAAAATTATGAAAAATTCACCATTCGATAATTTCAACATCTTGATTAAAAAAATAATATTCATTTATTCTAAATAAGTTTATAAATATGTGAATTTTTTTACTTTTAAAATAAAAACTGACATTTATCCAAAATTAACCGGTTTTGAAAAAAACAACTTTCAAACTTTAATAAAAATTTCAATTGAATTCATAAAAATAATACGATCGTTTATATTTAATAAAAATTAATTTATTAATAGTATTTTATTAAAATATTATATAAATTTTAAAGCTATTAGTACTTCAAAATAAATCATTTAATTGAATATTAACTAAAAATAATAATTCTACTTTATAAACCATTTACAAAATAAAAATAATAAGAAAAATATATATTATTTATAAAAAATAACAATGCACATAATAATAGTGATAGGGACTTGTTATATAACCTTTTATAACAACCTCCTTAGTCATAAGGGTATGGTGTGTGATGGTGATAGACTCCTTGGTAGGCTCGGATAACATCGTTGAGGTGGTAATCTCTATTAACATACACTTCTCCTGTAGGTGATTTTGTTTATGATTAACTTGTTGATGATCAGATTGGGATTGGTTACAAGAAAATCCCAGTGATGCTACCTTCTTTCCAAGCCCAGACAAATGGTCTTCATATGGAGCAATTCTACTTCATGAGGCCATCGGTTCCTTTTTCTGAGTAAACATGATTTTTTAGAGCCCTACATTAATAAAAATCATGTTATCACTCTTTAATGGCTATATTAGCAATGGTAACAATACATAATAGTATTTTAAAATAAAAAAACATTATAACAAATAAGAGAATATGTTATATATAAACATTTTATATAATAATACATTTAATCAGATCAAGTGTAATTTCAAGTCGTAAAAGTTTGGGTCATTTAGATTTTCCCCCTTAATAAATTTCACCTTCGAAATTACATTTTCACACATTAAAATAGATTAGGGTAACTAAGCTTTATAACTTCCTCTGATTCCCATTTTCTTCTTCAAACATATGGTTTCTCCAGAAAACCTTGACGTGGGGCATTGTATTATTTCGTAGAACTTTTACGCTAGAATCTATGATCTTCACCGACTTCTCTTCATATGAGAGGTCATTCTCCAATGGCACCACTTCTGTATTGAGTACATGTGATAGGTTAGGTATGTAGTTCTTCAAGATTGATACATGGAATACATCAGGTAATTTAGATAGGTTCGGTTGGAGTGCTAGTTGATAGGCCACTACTCCAATGAGATCAAGGATATCAGAAGTGAATATGTCCATTGGAATAAGGTTTCCCTTCTTCCCAAATATCATAATTTTCTTCTGTAGTGCTATGTGGAGGAATACCATGTCTCCAGAATCAGACTATAGGTCTCGTAAATGATTGTCAGCATGGATCTATGGTCAAGTCTAAGTAGCATTAATGTGCTGCGACATGTTCGTAACATTTTCCACCATTTCTGTAACCATTTACAGAAAATGGATTTTTTACTCCCCAACATCATACAATTATGTCATTGTTCTTCACCTCTTCCCATAATGGTCTTCATAAGGATCTATTTGGATGCTTGAGTGGAAACTATTTCTATAAGAGAAACCAACCATAGGATGTTTTTGATCACATCCTTCTTTGAAGTCCATTGAGCATGATCTTGACATGTACTCAAATGTTTGGATAGTCTACTTTGATTGAACATTATTTTGAGTATAGTAAGACATATTTATGTTCATTATAGAATTCAAAGCATGTTGGAGACTCTTCCACAACATAGAGGTTAATCATGGATATCTATCAGATACAATAGATATTGGTACTCAATGCATCCTTACCACGTCTATGATGTATATTCATGACAATTGCTCTAATGAGAAATCCCCCTAATTAAAATGAAGTGTTCAGTCTCTGTAAGATGATCCAAAACCACCCATATAACATTATTTCCTTTGGATGACTTCAGATGTCCGGTGAGAAAGTCCACGGTGATGTTCTCCCATTCCCATGTTGGTATGGGTAATGGGTACATCATCCCATTAGATTTCTTCCTCTCATCCATCACATAATTACATAAAAGGAACATTGATGTATACTCAGCTATCTCCTTCTTCATGTTATCCCACAAATAATTCGTTTGCAGATCTTAAAATATCTTTTTGTTTCTTATGTGAATGGGGAAATTCAAAAAATATAAACCATCTAAAAGTTCATTCATTAACTCTGTATTTGATGGAATGTATATTCATGACCAAAATCTCACAATTATCTATTGCTTAACATTGAACACCATGGATATCCATTTTCTGATAGTTTCCACTTATGAACTCATGCATCATCTTTTTTATCATCAATTAACCCTTCCAAAAGAGATGGTTGAGAAAAAATATGTGGAATGATTTATGATATTACATTGTATATGATTCCCCAATCCATCTTCATCCTATCTAAGACTATTGGATCCTTTTCAATTCTCATCAATGATAGAATCATTGGGTCATTCTTTATAGTGCATCTTCCACCTTGTTCACTTTCCTATGGTGGTAATGGATTGAGAATTCATAGTCTTTGATCATCTACAACCATATTTTTTGGCGCACATTGAACTCCTTCGGTGTGAATATATACATGAGGCATTTGTGATCCTTATATATTTTACACATCTCCCTAAGTGGTAATATTGAAGAAGTTTCATAATGAAATTTACTACATCCAACTCCAGATTAGGTGTTGGATAGTTTACCTTACGAACCTTCAATTTACATGAAGTATAGACAATTACTTAGTCATTTTTCATCATTACATATCCTAAGACCTTAT
Source organism: Viscum album (assembly GCA_963277665.1). Classification (NCBI taxonomy): domain Eukaryota; kingdom Viridiplantae; phylum Streptophyta; class Magnoliopsida; order Santalales; family Viscaceae; genus Viscum; species Viscum album. Next base: position 1,902,329,065 of record OY728145.1, read on the forward strand.
TTGAAGAATCACTAAATACCACAAAATTCTCACCATTTGTGGGTAGTGTGATCTTGGGCATTGTGATAAGCCCCCTTTTCAACTTCTTGATGCTCATTTTTCATTCATCACTCCAAGAAAACATTACTCTCTTATGAGTAATCTAGTTATGAGGGTTGGAAAATTGTGAGAAATTTCTCACAAATTGGTTATAATATACAGCTAATCCCAAGATGCTATAGATATCCATCACCGATTTTGGCCATAGACCTCACTCAATTATAGATGTCATAAATGGATCCATAGATATCAAATTGCTAGTGATTATATGACAAATGAACGAGATATCCTTCAAATATAACACACACTTACTCAACTTTAGATCAAGATTCTAATTTCGCAAGGTCTCTAATACAGTTTGTAGATTCTTCTCATGCCCCTACTTTGTTTTTCAGTATATTAGAATATCATCTATAAAGGCAATAAATAATTTGGAAAGGTAATATATAAAGTCTTTATTCCTCATGTTCGTGAATATTTTAGGCAAATTAGTGAGTCTAAAAGGAATTACTATGAATTCATAGTTCCTATACCTAGTACAATAATTAGTCTTGGAGATATCCTCTTTCTTCACCCTTAATTAGTAATATCCTGACTACAAATACACATTGGAGATGTATTGTTCTCCATATAACTGATCAAACAAGTCATCAATTTGGGTTAGATAATACTTCTTATTTATCCTGATTTTTTTGAGCTCACAATAATCAATGAAACGTCACATATACCCATTATTCTTCTGGACAAAGAGGACTTGTTCACCCCATGGTGAAGCACTTGGGCGTATAAACCATTTATCTGGATAATCATGTAGTTGTTTCTTCAGCTCCTCAAGCTCCATAAAATCTATTCTATATGGAGTCTTGGATATTAAAAATTCCCTAGGTATAATATCTATTGGGAATTCCACATCTCATCATAGAAGAAGAAAAGACAATTATTTGGGAAACACTTCAGAAAACTCCCTAACAATAGGCATGTTTTCAAGAATGGTTGCTTCGATAAAATTAATCATGTTAGAATGATATGTGTGATAATTGGGTAGTAAAATCTACAATTGAGATGATGGTTCTAAGGATGATTCATCATTCTCCTTCCACCTATACAAAATCCGGGGTTGATTCCCCATATGAAGAGTGATATCCCTCTCACAGTAATTTATGTTGGCTCTGTATAGGGAAAGTAAATCCATTCTAATAATTTCATCAAATTCCACCAGAGGGAGTATGTAGTTGTTCACTGAGAAGATAAAACCATAAAATTTGATAGGGGAGGAGTTATAGTCAGGGGATGAAATGGTTTCCCCATTTCCTTTCTCAAAGTAAACTTTAATTCCATGATTTGTGGTGGTGTTGGGATTTTTCTACTAAAAGTTCAGGTTATTATAGAATATGTAGAACCAGAATGAAAAATTATGATCTCTATTCTTTAATGAATAACTAGAATACCTTCCTCCACATAGTTTTCATGGTTCACTTCAGCGGTAGGGATTTAAAATGAATTCACCTGCTACCTTAAAGGTTTTTGGTTGCCTCAAAAAAATCTTGGCTAAGGGCACTGGTTTGCAATGTGCCCTAGTTATTTGCAGTTGAAGAAATGAAAAATGCGTTGAGGGTCTAATGGAACATTCATGTCCACTGTCACAGTAGTAGTTTTTTCTTTTCATTAGTTAATATCTAGGTTCCCTTATCTTCTACACCTAATGAATTTACTCATCACATTCAGGAAATTTTCAAGGTGCCTCTTTTTGGACCTTTGGCTACTGGGGTTCTTTAATTTCATAGCACCATTTCATTTATCCATCAAACAAATAAAATTAAATTCTGGTTTTCACTTCATATCCCAATGATACACCTATTATTAAACAATATCCATTTTAACTTTGTGGGAACATCAGACAATATTTTCATTGATATAGAAGTCAAATATAGTTAGGGCTTTATGCAAGATAGGTATTATCCCACCAAAGAAGCGGTCAACCTTGCATTCAGGGGTAACAACAAAGCTGGAGGCATATCATGCAAGCATTGTGATGTTTTCCTTGTACACTCTGATGGATTTTAACCATCGTTCATGAGGGCCAGAAAGCCCCTTTCAATCATAAGTTAGAGGGTGCCAGGAATGTATTTATCAAAAAACATTTTCCCAAAATTCATCAATTTAAACTCCTCGATCTATTCCACATGCTTCCTATTATTGATCAATTTCCACAATTGACCAGCTTAACCCTCTATATGATAGGATTCCAAAATATCATTCTATTGTTCATATCATTGAAGGATGGAGAATATATTTTCAATGGAGTCAATCCATTTTTAAAAAATTGAGGGATCAGTTGATCAATTAAATGTTGGAGGCCCTTCTCTCTTGAATCTATCAATTATGACCTTTTCATTCATGAGGTGGGTTTATATTCATATTGACTCATGTAATAAAAAAAAATTTAACTACAAAATGGTCATAAAAAAATTTGTGATTCATGCTCCATCATGCTAGGTATCTTATTAGAATAGTCGTCACATTGATCTTCATATTGATTACTAGCCCAATTCCACCTATAACCATCCTTTGGCTAGAATAAAAATTATTTTACGGGAAACACACTAAGGGTAATCCATTGATAAAAGGGATAACTTATAAATTACATTTATTTTCATAATTTATTTCTATAATCAATGATCCATATCCCAAAATATATTCTTAGAGGAATTTTTTTAATTCCATTAATAATGGTTCGTACTGAGCATATGAATTTACCAAGGAATATCCCACCGAGAGTATCATAACCAAGAGTGAAGCAAGGCTCATTGTTGTGCACTTGTTCCCTTTTGAGTCTAGATCAAAGCGGTGTTTTAGGGCATTACCCTTTGATACTTCTGTTCCAGAGAAACCTCTACCTATTGGTATCTAGAAAAACATCTATTTTATTGATAAACCACTTAATCAATACTCATCAAAATTTAGTCATGTTTTTATTATATATAGTATTATCCCTAAGGATTTTATTAGGGGTTTTAATCCAAATACAAATAATAACTAAACTTATCCTCTGATACCATGTCTATAACCAATCAAATTATTAACCAATTAAACAAGATTTATTATATAAACAAACACATAAGACAACAAAAAGATCAAGAGGTCTAGTATCTTGGGAAATTATGAACATTACCTAAAAATATATAACATAAAACTCAACATATTTGTTGGAGAATTATTTTATTTAACCATAAAATTCGTTGTAAATTAGAATTTCATGGGATAACCAGAGAACATTCAAAATAAACAGTGAGATATAAATTCCAATAATGGAGTAAAAATGCGTAACATGATGAATAAAGTACATGTTAGGAAATAGAAATATCAATGGATCCCAAGTGAAAAATGAACATAATGTCATGATATAACATTATTAGCGAACATGGAATTGTGGAAACAACACCTAACATGATATTATCATGATCCATTGATCATTTATCATGGATCTTGAATAAACACTCATTTCACATGAATTATCATTATTAAAACATCATTTTACATGACATATCTGGATTTTAATCTTTACCCAATGCATTGGAGCGCTATAAAGGTACACCCTTCTTATTTATTTCATTTCATACATAACTGTGACACATAAATAATAAAAAATTGATTAATTAAACATAATCATTTATTTAATGATAATGTAGTGTGGAATTAATCGTGAAACTCTATAAAAAATATGTAAAAGGGTATAAAGGTGAAGAACCGTTACAGATAAATGGACATGGTATTCACTACAAAAAGGCATTGTCTTGGAGAATCGAGGTTCAATTTCGGTATCATAACGGCGTGACATAATAATTCATAAAAATATTTGATGAGTGATAAAAGGGTATATAATCATATCTAATATATTTGGAAAGTAAGAGGTTAATATTGATATGTGTACCAACATATTTAATGGAAATTAGATTCATAATATAATACAATTGTTTGAATGTAAATGAGAAGAGAGAAATCACTTACGAAATTTCAACATGGTGACATGTGTGCATGGGAGGCATTAATGAGAGAGAAAGAGGTATCTCATCTTCTAAACATAAGAAAGATGGTGTGGGGGATGTTTGAAATCATACCCCAACATTTTATGTAAAAAAAAGTGATATCACAATATAAAGAAATCTCCACAAAAATGGGAATGAAAGAAATTCCTTACATGGAAGTGTAATTCCAAAGGCCTGGGAGATACTTGAGAAAGGATTCTTGAGAGATTGGGGCACCTTAGGAGGATTATAGAGAGAAGTGAGAAAAGGTTGGTCAAGATATAAATGTATTGAGTGAAGAGGAATGAGAGATTGAGTGGGTTTATATTGAAAATAAGATGGAATTTATTATTATTTATGTTTTTGACACCACACATTAATCTAATCAAAACAAAAAACTAACCCATTGTATTGGCCTATGTTTTTTTCCAATGGGGAGTGGAAAACATTATTTTATAATGCCAAAGACAAATGTTTCTAAAACATTAGGCTTGCTTATGTGGAGGTGAGCCACACTAAATAGGTAATGATTTTAAAATGTTAAAATAATTTTTAAGTCTTGGAGATTACACTAAGGCATTGTAAAATAAATCAACCAAATTTAAAATAACAAAGTTTTAAAGTTAAAACATATATTGTCCGAAAAACCTTTTTATAGTATTTTATTAGATCACTATTGGGTCATTCTAAGGTCATAAAACAAATTACATATTTAAACGTTATTTAATTTTAACCCAAAAAATCAACTGTCTTAAAAAATAATGAAAAATTGACCATTGAATAAATTTGGCTTCATAATTCCAAAAATAATATTCATTTTATCTAAATAATTTTCTAAATATAATAATTATTATTTTTAATATAAAAACATACATTTTTAAAAAATTCATGGGTTTTGAAAAAAAATCTTTTAAACCATAATAAAAATCAAAATTGTATTAAAAAAATTAAGCTAGAATTTATATTTAATAAAAAGTAATTCACTAATAATATATTATTAAAATATTATTTAATTTAAAAGTCCCTTAATTCATAAAAAATATCTCTTAATTTAATATTAACAAAATATATTATTTTTTCATTAAAACACTTTTAGAATATAAAAATAATAAAATGAATGAATATTTTTTACACAAAAATAATAATGCAAATAATCATAGCTATAGGGACATCATACATAATCCATTTTAACACTTGCATAAGACCTAAGTGTTTGGTATGAGATTGTGAAAAACTATTGGAGTGGCTCACATAACATCACTAGTTTGGTAATCTCTATTAACATCCATTTCTCTCATAGGTGAATCCTTCCAATATTAACATGTTGAATCTCGACTTGGGAATGTTCAAGAGAGAATCCTAATGACGCTGCCTTCTTTTTGATCCATGATAAACAGAATTCATATAGAGAAATTAAATTGGATGAGGTTATTATTTCCTTTGTCCGAGTAAACTGGATTTGTTAATGCCATATATTTACACTAATCATGTGATCGTTGTTCAATGGCTATATTTGAAATAGTAACAATTCATAATGTTATTTCAAAATCACAAAACACAAAACCAAAGAATTGCATGTTTTTTATATATCCAATTTACATAAAAATAATATTGATGATATCAAGAGGAATTTTCATTAATAAAATTATTGGTCATTACAAGTTTTTTTGTTAGGTTTTAATTGGGGCTAGTAATTCAGTTTCTTCTATATTTTAGCTTTGTAAAATTTGTTCAGTTCGAATATAGTATTTATTTACCATTAGTATTTATTTTATTTCCACTGTTCAATGTTTTAATCATTATTTGGATAAATCACCCCCTTATTTAATTTATTGATCCCTACCACTAGTTTCCTGCATAAGGAGGCTGGGAATTCCCTTTGTTCAATCTTACAGATTTTCTTGGGTGAATAGTTAGGGTTTGACTTGGGTTGGTTCATGTCATGGGGTTTGGGCCTTCACACGATTACTTATTGGAACTTGTGAGATATGTTTTGCTTAAATAATGCTCTTTTGGAATGTTGGGTGACTTTTTTTCATGGGATGATAAGTGAGATAGATATCCCCCTTCTCTCTTGTTTGGGAATATTTTGATTGAGTATATATATATATATATATATATGTACGTATCCATTCATTTGGATTTGGTTACTATAATACGATGGGATATAAAGACATGTGAGACATGCCATGTAATTTCCTGGTTTTTCTTCTCATGGTCTATTTATGTTACTCTTCTACTATGAGTGAAAATACTCGATCTTTAGTCTATTGACACACTGTGTTGATCCCGTTAATCAATCTCTTCCTTTAGGTTGAACTGTATCCTTTTTTACTGTCTATTATATTTCTATTCATATTCTATCTCTTGCTGATCCCTCTTGAAATTTTAGTTTGTCCAACTCTGTATGTTTATACTCACCTTAAATGGGATTTCCTGTACATGTTGTTTCTGATGCAGATAACATGCTGGTTGTAGTAAGATTAGAGGATCCTAGGATACCTAGTGCATTTGATAACATTTTATGGTCATAATGCAGTGATTAATATCCATGCTATCATAGTGTTTTAGATTTCCAGTTTTGTCAAGTAGGAATATATTTATAGTTTATTGTGTATTTTCCACCTTACATTTCATTATTCACTACTATACTCTTAATTTTTCTATAGGTTTTATATCTCTGTTTGTTCCCCTTATATTTTATCAACATTTACTATGATTCATTTATATTTATTTATAGATATGACAATGTTCTTGGATAATAGTTATTATGGAAAATACTCTCCATGTTATTTAGTAATTTGGTGTGGTTCTCCAGTCCCTAGCCTATGGAGGCATGCTTGGGGTAGTTGCAGTACGAGCCTCAGTTACGGTCCGGTTGTGAATATTTTCTTTATCAAATGTGGTTCAATATTTTGGAAAGATTTTTCAGTATTCCCCTTATGATTAATTGTTTGGGATTAGGGAAACAATTATAAAGGGTCATGAATGTGGCTATCATGCTAGGTAATTCAATAATGGTATGGGGGACTGACATACCCATTATCAAGGACAAATACTACATACTATTTAACTCAGAAAACAAATGCATAGTTTTCAATGAAAAATGGTAAATGAATCATATAGTATTGAGTCATTTACATTATTTATTAATCTCTCTAATCTATATATATATATATATATATTCATTGGACCATGGTCTATCTTGATTAAACTTCTGGATGCCTCTATGATGGAGAACATTACGGTTACCGGTTAGGAATCATGATGATGATCTGATGAGCGATGATGCCTTAGTTTTGGGTCCATCCTTTTATCTTCTTACTCTACTTGGAAATGCAGAAAAACCTCCACCTATACATAATCATATCATTGTAGTAGATCTAGTTGAGGATGCATGCATGCTGAGCATACTCCGCGAGTTCAATAATTAGAGGCTGCTGAGGTTACATAGTGAGCTAGATACACAGGCATTAGAGGATTGGTTAGATTTAGTGGTCATTTTCTTCATTGTAGTCTAGTCACAGATAGATCTTGTGTTTTTTCTAGAATCTATCATTTTCCCCCAAGCAACATGTATCTAGTAGACTCTCTTCACCCATATGCATGATAAATCGAAACTCTCATGGTATGGATTCCATCATCTATTTCATGATCAGAACTACCACCCCATCATGAACATTGTTTGAGATAAAGAAATAAAGGATTTAAAAAATGGATAGATGACAATGGATGAGTATGAATCAATGATCATAGAATTCACACAATACACTTTTGACATGATCCGGGATGTATACATATGTGAACAGAAATTTGAGCAGGGACTCCATAGATAGATCCATTCCATTATGGTTCCCTTTAGCATCCCCTCCAATGTCGAGGTGTTTGAGTGGGAACAAGTGAAAATGATCTTCCTATCATATTTAATCCATGAATCTCATGCTTATAGTGTGTTACAAGTCTATGTCATCTACAGTAACTTGAAGGCAACAGATGAAAGGATCCTGGTGGAAGCGAACTCCAAGTGATAATATTCAATATGAATATTAGAGGAGTCACAAAGGAATTTGGAACCCTAGATATGGTGTTCACTATGATCATGATGGGAATGGTCACATAACAATAGACTTCACAACTAGGTAGGTCGAGTACCATAGGCAGATAGCTGATGGACTTCCATGGTAGAGACATCATTGTTTCTAAGGTTATTCCATGAGAGATCACTATGGTCCCAATGGTGGAAGATAAATTTGAGGAGAAGGAGGAGTGATGTAAGGTGGAAGAAGTTGTGTGATACTTCTAGCAGCTCCACTAGGAGGTGCACATCTGGCTTAGGGAGTTGATGGTCAAAGCAATGTGCAACTGTAGGCTTCGGAGGATTATCACACCATAGCAAAATAGATAAATATAGGTACACTTTTTTTTGTTTTATACTCATTACTTTATGTTAGTAGAAATAGGTTCCATTAATTAAAACATATATATACTATTGGAGTGGGATTTAGATAACCTATTTGAGGCTTTATCCCATCAACTTCGTCATGAGGTTTGTATAGGGAACACTTCTTCTGTATCCTTTATCTGACAAAAGTGTGTGCTATCCCTTGGTGGAGAGATGTTCACAAGGGTCTTTTTGTGTTGTCATGGTGGAACCCTATGATGACATAGTGGGAATGGATAGGTTTTCCATGGTTTTATCCTAGATTGAATTTTACTACAGATGACCATGATTCCTTTTCCCTGATGGTACAAGATTCTCTTTTTTAGTGAGAGAGATTTCATGGAAGGACAAGTGATTTTTCATGTTTGAGGTTTTTTCACATAAAATATTAGTTGGAGATTGAAGTATTTGGTTCTGTAGGATCTTTAGGAATCTGGATTTCTTTATTCATGTAGGAATATATGGACATCTTCCTCGAAGAAATTATGGGACTACCTTAGAAGTAGGATATAAAGTTTTGTATCCCCTCACATCTCAAGACTTCTTTTATATCATTCATGTCATATCCGATGGCCCGTAAAACACTCTAGGATATATGGTTTTATTTGGAGTTCCTTCAATATAAGGGCATCATTAGGACAAATGTGTCCCCGTCAGAACATCCACTACTACTTGGAGTTCCTTCAAACTAATAGTATTACAAATACAATATTTTTTTTACAAATATATATTAAAAAACTATATTCATATATATATCATACAATATATGTTTCAATTATGATTTTCTATTACAAGGTTACAAACATTACATTATTATATTTATATTTTTTGTAATAACAGCTTTGTTTTTTGTATATGTTTTGTTTTGTTATATTTTTTCCTCTTCATTTAATCATGGTTATATAATCTCTAAAATATAATCCATGTTATAAATATAATATATATCTATTATATATTTATTTATAGCAATTTATGAATTTCAATGATAGTAAATAACATATACTATTCATGGAGATAGTAGGTCGTACATATGCATGAAAACTATCATCCATTTTCATAATTGGTTGAAAGAAAGAAATGAAAATTATATATTATCATTCATGAAATTTTTTTATTTCGAATATGTAATGACCCAAAGGTTATTCAATAGAAATTACCATCTTATAATGATGTTATATAATCACATGAATTCACAACATAATGAAATACACTGTTCCATGTGACCTTTAAACATAATATTATCAATTTTTTATTTTACTTTTGAAAATATTACATACCCGGTTGCGATCAGTAATATTTATGGAGTCTGATAAGGAAAAATTAATTTTTGGTGAATAGTAAATGACTTTTATGAATATTAATTTGAAAATAATGAAAAGTAAATCATCTAAGTAAATAATAACCTTATCAATTAAATTATAAATAAAAATTATCAATATTATAAGTGAAAATATGATAGTGTTGGTATTGTAAAAAGGCCAAAATATTGAATAATTTTTTAAAAAAATTATTTAAAAAATAAAAATAATAAATTATTTTTATAAAATGTTTTGATAAATTATTGTTTTTTTACAATTATTGGAAAATTTTATGATACTTTATTTAATTTTCTATGTCTTATAAAATCAGTTATAACATTAAAATATATTGTTTTCATGTAAATGTTGATTTTATTAAAAAGATACTTTCCCATATTTAAAAAATTATTTCCACAAAATGTATTTCATTTTTTATTGTAAACATTGAAAAATGGAAAGAGTGAGTTTTTGGGATTTTTCTGAAATAATTGAATTTCTAATGAATAATAAAATATGATAACTTTTTATTAGTTCTAAAACCTAAATTTCAACATCATGATTGAGGCATTGATTATTTAGATGACCATTTTTTCAAATTCATATCCACTTTTAACTAATTTTGGAACATGAATAATGAATATTTATAGTCTTTAGAAATAATATTAATCTAATAATTAAAATAATGGGAAACCCCACCTCTCCTACTCTATAAATACAACCCCTCTTTACCTCTTCTCTTCACTCCTCTCGAGTGTTTTGTATTTTCCTAATTCAATGAAAATATATCTATAAGACCCTCTCCCATATACTGAAGGCCATGGAATCTTTAAATGTCAAAATACACTCCCCTATAGAGGTTCTCAAAGAATTTATATTCCAGAGGTAATCTTCTATTTTCATTTATTTTATTTTCATTCATGTTACTTTGTTTATTTTTCTTTCATCACCGTGTTTCATCCAAATTTTATTAAAACTATAATACCTTACATGTGATGGAAATCATTTATAGGAATTTAATAATTCATCATCATCTCTAATTTCCTCTCCATTTATACTAGAATTCAAATGACCATCTGAGATGTGTCAAATTATCACATTCAAAGACGATTTTTTTTTAATTTCAATTAAAAACTTTAATACTGGTCATGAATCCATTTTTATTTTAAAATCAGAATATAATATTTGTATTATGTCTAATGTAATGCTCTAGTGTCTTTTTATGCATGATATAAAGATATATATAAAAATGTGTTTGATGTGATCAAAACCCACCATTTAACCAAAAATGATATCATTAATGTTTTATATGCTGATTCATACTCAATCTAATCAACCAAATGAATTTTATGACTTTTTAATCTTCAATATGTTCAATAATAACATAAAAATTAATTTCTGGACAACCATTATCATCTTACATGTTTATCCTTACATGTATATATTTAAACCAACCATGAAAACCAAGGAAACCAACGGTCCCAAATAATTAAAGTGATTCTCTTAACAAAAAAACAAGGTCTTGAATGAACATAATAAGGCTATACTATGTAAATTTTATGAAGAAGAGGTTCTAGAAATAGTTATTAATGAATCTAATTTGGTTATCCATTACATTAAAATCAATTGACGTTCCCCATCAGAATTATAGTACGAGACACTACCCGAACCTTCATTATTCTTTTAGGTATTTATATCTTAATTTGTACCGAAATAAATTCATATATTATTTTTATTAACGTATAATAAATTCTATGTAGTTAACCCAAAATCATGTATCAATATCCATTCCTAATTATGTTTTGGGGATATACATGTTTTTAATTGATTCCCTCATCAATAATTCATTATAAGCAAACCCGTTTTAATGGAACTTCAGAAATTCATACCCAATTCCTAGTTCACTATATCATCTATTTTGTGACACCATTGTTACTATAAAATAAGTCTCTTTATTATGAAAACCATCTTGGTTAACTTATGGTTTTATACAGATTATTATACCATTTTATATTTTAATGAGTATTTTATATTTTGTTTAAAACCACATTAAAAGGTTTTAATGCTAAAATTTCAAAAATACTATTCTTAAATGTCTTATCTTATATTTGAAATCAATGAAAAAGATATATGTCTATTCTCCATTATGATTATCCATGTATTTTTTAATTCCATTCATACATTGACACTTATGTGATACACCCATTCATTATACTTTATGACATGATTATGATACCAATTTCTATAATTGGGTACCCTTTTGATTATGTATAATTCATTATGTATGATTATTTATGTGGAAATCATATTCTTGAACATGTTAAGATGGGTGATCCTAGATAGATCTCAAATTAATTGTCTAAATTAGTGTCTCTTGAGATGTTATTTTCAATGGTCTTGGCCGTTATCCTTGACATGTGCTCCCATGTGCAACGGTTTGGTGGTTAACCTTGACTTGTTATTTATTTGAAACAAGCCTTCACTCGTGTTAAAATTATATCTTCTATCACTGCCACATTATTATTACTCCTTGTTTATATGATCCCAAGATTATATGTTAGGGTTTCAAAATTTCCATGCCTTTTTATATCATTTATCTATTCTTCCTAACCCATGTGCTAAAGCTTTATTGTTATCCTTATAACCTTATTGAGATTTTAGCTCATCCTTGTTTATTCAATACCCAAGTTATCTTATGACGATGTATAAGAAATATAGATTTTTGGATCCCTTCATGAAGAATAAATAAATAAATTTTTATTTAGTCCCATATGATATGTTTTACGTACCTAGTCTTCCATGACACTATACATTATGATCCATGTCTTGTAATATGATGAATTATTATTCTAAAAATAAATTAATGACATATGTAAAAGTATTTGGTCCCTATTTTTGGTATAATACACATGGTCTTATTATTTTTTGAGATTATGAATAATTAACATTAGTAATAACCTTAAAGATGAGACTAATTATATGTGAATATCACTAAATTTTAGTAAGTATAGAGAAAATGGTTAATCCAAAAAACAAATAATTGTATCGACATGAACAGGTGGTTGTGTATCTATCATTTATGTATCTAGGAGATAAATCATTGAACACTACTTTGACCTAGACATCAGGGGGAACTGGTGCCCGACAATAGGCCTTGTTGCACTCTTGGTTCGACCCTCTAGATGGATATGCTTTAGTAAATTCATAAGATCATTACGGACCATTATTTAGTAAATAAATAAAATAACCTATATGAATATATGCTACATAAAAAATCAAGGATAACCTATATTGAAACATATAGAATGATATTTTAGGATATACATTTTCTTTAAGGGTTTATCCATTTATGATTAAATTTTCTTTTTAATGCTTATAGCTTATGTATCCAACCCCTAATTATATGTTAATTTCCATTGTTAATGGAGGGTAGTAGAATAGAACTTTATAACAATATATGTGATAGAGAATTTGATTATTTCCATAATGATATGTTGAATGTTTTAGGAAGGAGTGATCAAAACATCATTATCGTACCTACTCAACTGGTTCAAGTTATGAACAATAACTTGAATCATGTAGAACTTCATACTCTTCTATAGAAGGAGAATGTTGTTGTTGAATCGTTCATGTGGAAAAGGTCTCCAATTTTAAGTGGATCATCTGATCCTATTCTCATGGAACAGTTAATTAACTACATTAAAAAGATATTATATATCCTCTAGTGCATAAAAGAAGAGAAAGTCGTACACACGGTCTATCATTTTGATGGGGAAGTTGATCAATGGTAGTGATTTATTAAGAATACAATGTCCTAAGAGAAAAATGATTCCATGGATTTGGAGGAATTGATGAAAAGTATTTTCAATTAATATTTTCCCCGAATCCATTACCTCAAGATGGAAAGAATGTTCTTTGGACTCATGTTGAAGGCATATGAGTCCATCGGGGAATATGAATAAAACTTCACATGGATTGAAAGATATTCCACCAGGTTTATTATGATCACAGAATGAAAGGTGGGTCTCTTCATAAGAAGACTAAATAGGAGTCTATGAAAACCTTTTGTGATTCGATACATTGATAGTTGTGATGGTAATTTCTATTGTGAATTTAAGGATGGATTGGAGATAAGTGACTCCCAGGGTGTCTCATGGGCCTGATGAAAACAAAATCATAAGATGGTGTCTAATATGAGTGTTTGGGAAAATAATTCCCATTATGGAATGTAGATTGATCATCCCATGTGTCAAAATTGTGTTAAGAAGCATCCTGGTAACTGTCTAAAATGAACAAATAATTACTTCAAATATGGAAAAATTCGACATATAGTAAATAAATGTTGAGGGGATATGAATAATTCCACTATTGTGGAATAATAAAGTAAGGTTAATAATGATACTCATCCCATAATGTCATGTTACAACTACAAATATCCTAGGCATTTTGAAAAAAATTCCCCTAAGGCAAGCATTGTCAGAGGTAACCAACAACAACCTCCAAGGAATCATTGAAGCTCTTATGCTATCTCTACTACGGAGGTGGAGGCAGAAAACGATGTGGTGATAGGTACAATAAATATTCATTGAAGAATAGATAATATACCATTTGATTATCTTTCTATGAATTCACTAATATATTGCATGTTTAGTATAACTATTCAAACACCACCCTAAAATCTGGAGGATATGTTATCTATGAGAATAAATAATGGTGAAATTATTGCATCCGAGGTTTATAAATCCTCCCCGGTAAATGTTTGTAGACTGAACCACCAAACATATCTTTTAATAAATCTTTTAGAGTAGTTCTATGTTATTTTGGGAATGGATTGGCTATCATTATAAACATCCAACATAAACTGTCTTGAAAGGGATACCACTCTTCACATCCCGAACCATTCTATAATTCTTTATATGTTTAAGGAGGAAGGTGAATCTTCTTTAAATTTATTTCCTCAACTGTGGATATTTCTTCCTTGTGAGAAATCATGTCAATATCAAATAATTGATACAAAGAACATGAAACTTCTCGAAGATATGGCCATCATGAGGGATTAAAATAATGTATTACTTGAATAATTCTATGGTATTCCTCTTTATAAAGAGGTTGAGTTCATAATTGAACATATTCATGGATCCATACGTATATCAATGACACCTTATTGAATGGACACAATAGAGCTCGAAAAGAAAATGTTGCAGTTATTAGAAAATCAAGAGAAGGGTTGTATACACCTAAGTGCTTCACTATGGTGTGTTCCAATACTATTCTCCTAGAAGAAGGATGGATCAATGTGCTACTACCTTGATTAGTAGTAGCTCAATAAAATGATGATAAATAACAAGTATCTACTTTTTCATATTAATGACTTTTTCAATCAACTTCATGTGGCCAATTATTTCTCTAAGGTGGAAATTCGGTTGGGATATAACCAATTAATTGTAAGGAGTGATGATATTATAGAGAGTACCTTCCAAATGGGGTATGGACACTATGAGTTCAAAGTGATGGCCTTCATACTGACTAATGATCCATCAATTTTCAGGGATATAATTAATATGGTATTTAGATATTACCTCGACAAATTTTTGGTTGTCTTTTTCTTTGATATTTTGATATACTCCAAGAGAAAAGAGGAACATGAGGAGCATTTGAATACTATGTTATAAATTTGAGAAGGGAGAAACTACATGAAATTTACAATAAATTTTAGTTCTGGATGGAGGAAATATCATTCATGGGGTGTTTAATCCCGCACAATGGGATATCTGTAGCCCCTTCTGATATAATAGAAATTGAAGAATAACCCAGGACAACATCTATAATGGAGATCTAAATCATTCTGGGTCTAACTTGGTATTATCAATGATTTGTGAAGAGCTTCTTATGACTATAAAACAAAATTTCCTAGATGAAATAAAGGAATTGAAGCTCTCATAGATTCAAGAATATGAGGAAATCTTTAACGAGCTCATAAATATTCATATCATCGAACTAGAACTCACACTCCCAATAAGAGAAGAATTCTTTTTGGTGTATAGTGATTCTTAAAAGAAGGTCTTAGGCAGTTTTATGATGAAAAATTATAAAGTGATAGCCTATGCATCAAGGAAAGTGAGAATCAATTAGCAAAACTATCCAACGCATGATCTGGAGCTGGTGACTGTGATCTTTACGTTGAAAATCTGGAGGTATTTTCTCTATGTGGAAAACTGTGAGATATATATTGATCACCAGAATCTAAAATATATATTCAAATATAAATAAATTAATATTCAACTAGAAATATTGTTAAATATCATAATGAATTATAACTGATCAATCGACCTCCATTCTATCAAAGAAAATAAAGAGGTTGATGGTCTAACTAAAAAAGAACCTTCATCTTTGTCAATGATGGATATTGAAAAGAATCCAATCCTATTATATTTTCAGAGGATAGACATGGGAATAGTAAATTGTGGAAAAAAATCAATCCTTTCTCAAATTATTTCACAAGAAATCCTCATAGATAAAATAAAGGATTCTCAAATAAAATATCTAATAATTAAAAAAAGTGTGGAAGCTCCCAAATATGGGAAAGCCTCTGAGTTCAAGAGTGATTCAGAATGATATGTATGATTTGGGTCACAGATATCTATACCATTTTATTGAGATATAAAGAAGGATCTCATGAATGACACACATAACAGAAACTTCTTTATTCACCTGGGGAGAATAAAGATGCATAATGATCTTCGAGGGAAATTTTGGTTGGGGAATATGGAGAAGGAGGTTTCTAAATATTCATCAAAGTTCCAGTTATGTCAACAAGTAAAGGATGAAAGATATAATTCTAAGGAGATGATGAATCCACAACCCATACTAAATAAGAATTGTGAGAACATCACCATGAAATTTTTCACTGGACATCCATGGAAATCCAATGAAATCAATGCTATATGAGTAATTGTGGATCATATTAAAAAGGTATATCACTTTATCACAATTCTATAGGACTTATCGTTTGATCATCTTTCACAAATATTCATCAAAGAGGTTGTAAGGATGCATGGTGTACCACAATCTACTATATCTTATAGGGATCTAAGCATCACCTTGATGTTCACGAAATGTATCCAACAAGCTCTATGCACTGAACTGAACTTCAGTACGGCCTATCATCCTCAAGTAGATGGAAAATCTAAGCGATCTATTTAGACACTAGATGAAATGTTGAAAGCATGATATATGAATTTCAATGGAGGGTGGGTACAATATGTTCCATTGGTTTATTTCTCTAATTAGAACATCTTACACTCTGACAAACCAAATAGAAAAATATGAACCACTTTATGAGAAAAGGTGAATAACACATATATGTTGGGATGAAGTCATTGAGTGTAAGATACTAAGACCTTATACGGTTGAAAAAATGGTGGAGTAGGTGAAATCCATTTTGAAACACATCATTGAACCCCAAGTCAACATAAGTGTTATGAATACAATAGTCGATAGGACCTTGAGTTCAATGTTGTAGGCATTATATTCCTCCATATATCTCTATGGAAGAAAGTCATGATGTTTTGGTGGAATAGAATGTTGTGTCCCAAGTACATCATCCCATTTTATATTTTTGATCATGTTCAAGTTGTGGACTTTCGAATAGCAATTCCATGTACAATGTCTAAAGTACACAATGTATTCCATGTATACCTGTAAATAAAGTAAATACCATATCATTCGCATGAATTTTCCTCAAAGGTGGTATAGTTGGAGAATGAACTATCCTATAAATAGATGTCTGGGAAGATATTGGATCATAAAGATAATGTACTATGTAACATGACTAATAACCTATTCAAGGTACTATTTCGGAACCAAAAGTATGATACGACATCTTGGGAACAAGAAGAGGAAATGTCAGAAAATTAATCACATTTTTTTGTCTTAGAATTCATATTTAAATTTTTAGGGAGAAATTTTTTAAAGGGGGAAGAATGTAATGACCCGAAATTTAATCAATGGAAATTCCCATCTTTTAATTATTTTATATAATCACATGAAATCACAACAAAATGAACTACTAAGAACAATGTGACCTTTAAACATAATATTTTATCTTCTTTGATTTGAAAATTGAAAATTATACATACACATATCTGATCAGTAAGAGTTTTCGGAGTCCATTAAGGGAAACATAATTTTTGGTGAATAGTAATTGAACTATATGAATAGTAATGTTACAACTTTTGAATATAAATGTGGCCCTTATGAAAATCAAATCATCTATGTATGTAGTAACCTTACAAATAAAATTATATATAAAACTTATACATCTTATAAGTAAAAATATGATAGTGTAAGTATTTTTATATAGGAGGAATATTTAATTAAAAATTTGTGAATAATTTAATAACTAATAATGATAATTTATTACCCAAACTTTTATTCATAAATTTTTTCTATGTCCTATAATTATAGAATAATTTTAAGGGGCCATATATAATTTTTCAAATTATTATAAAATCCGTTTTAATTTGAAAATACATTTTTTCAAGTAAATGATAATTTTATTTGAAAAATAGATTTCCATATATGGAAAATTATTTTCATAAAATGGATTTCTTTTTTGGATTATATGAATCAAAAAATGGTTAGAGTGAATTTTTAGGATTTTTCTAAAATTTAAAAAAAAATTATGAATAGTAAAATATGATAATTTACGATTGCTGCTAAACCCTGAATTTTTACATCAATATTGAGTCATGGATAATGTAAATGGACATTAAATCCAACTCTCATGAAATTAATACCTATTTTTTCTACAATAATCATGGATATTCATAGTATTGAGAAATAATATAGAACTAATGATTAAAATACTAGGAAACCCCTCCTCTCCTCTATAATAAATCACCCATATTTACCTCTTATGTTCACTCCAGTCGATCCTTGTGACATTTCTAAATTATACTAAACATGATCCCTAAATCTGATTCTGACATCCATAATCCCGTTGTCTCTTGAAAAGTCCAAATAGTCCCCCTAAAGAAGTTAGCAAAGAAGTTATATTCAAGAGGTAAATGCATCATTTCATTTCATTTATTTTTATTACGGTTCGTTCTTTATTTTTCTTTCCTCACCTATTTTCATACAAATTTTATGATAACTCTAGACCTGACATGTTCTAGAATTTTTGTCTAATAATGGTATAAATAATCATCATCTCTTCTTTCAGCACCTTTTATACTAGAAATGAAATCACAATCCGAGATGTGTTAAATTATCACATTCAAGGATGACGTGTTTCCAATTTCTATTACCATATTCAATTATTGACATGAAACCATTTACATGGTATAAACATAATATAATATGTTTATTATGTCTCATGTAAAGTTTTGAAAAAATTTTAGACATGATATTAATATATAAATAAAATTTCGTTTGATGTGATCAAAAACATTTATTTATCCAAAAGGTTTCTCATTAATATTCTTATAGAAATTTATCATAAATTAAACCAAAAAAAATAAATTTTATGACCATGTATTAATCTGGATGTTCACTAAGAACCATCAAATTTTATTTGGGAAAACTATTATCATCTTACATGGTCATACGTACATGTATATATGTAAACTAATCATGAAAACCAATAAAACAAACTCTTCCAAACAATGAAATTGAACCTCTTACCCAATTTTAAAAAGAAGAACATTAATGAAATTAATAAGTATATAATAAATATAATTCATCAATAAGAGTTTCTAGAAATATTAATTAACAAATGTAATTTTTTCATCCATGATATTCTGATCATGGGAAGGACACTATCAGACTTAAGGTAAGAGACTCTACCCAAACATTCATTAATCCATCAGGTTGTTCTATCATTATTTTTACCTAAATGAACCTATCCACAATTTTATGAAAAATTCTAAATACTTTTTATATTCTCTAACCTATTGTATTAGGATCCATTTATTATTCTCATTTCAAGGATATACATGTTTTTAAGTGGTTCCCTCTTGAATATTTTCTGTTAAGAAAACCTGTTTTAATGGAAATTCTAGAATTCTTACGCTTTTCCAAGTGAACTCTTGCATATGTTTTAAGACGCCATTATTTTTCTAAAATCACTGTTATTATTATTAAAACCTTTTTGTTTCACTTCTGGTATTGTTCCAATGAAAATTATTTTTTCAATTATAAATACTCTTAAGCATTTTCCTTAAAACCGCTCTAAAATGTTTTATTGCAAAACAATTTTAAATACACTTTAAATGTTGTCACTTTTGTTTGAAATAACTTACCAAGTTATATTCCAATTTGGAATTATGAATTTCCATGTATATTTTAATTCCTTTCTTACATGGACACGTGTATGAATCACCCATTCATTATGCTTTATGACATGATTATGATAACCATTTCATTCCATGGGAACCATTATGTTTATCTATGATTGATTATGTATGATTATTTAAATGGATCGTATATTCAAGAACATGTTAATATTGGAGGACCCAAATGTCACTCCAATTCATTGGGTAAAGTCGAGTCTCATGAGAAGTTATGTGAAACGATCTTGTATATTACCTTTGACTTGTGCTACCATGTGAAATGGTCTTAGTGGTCAAACTTGACTGGTTATCCTCTATGTGAAAGGAACCTTGATTCATTATAAAGTCACATTTTATTTTTCTTCCACAATATTATTACTCCATGTTTATATGATAACATATTTATATGTTATTATATCACATGTTCCATTCCTTATTATATCCTTATGCCATGGTATTTAATGCATGTGCTAATGATTTATTATTATGATTATTCTCTTACTAGATTTTTAGCTCATTCCTTTTTGATAAAATACCTAGGTTATAACATGAACATTTATAAAAAAATTAATGTATTGAGATCTTTATGAATACTAAATAAATAAATTTCTTATTTAGTCCCATGTTTTATGTTTTATGTACCTAGTCTATATAGGAACTAGACATTATGATCGTTTCCGGATAATATGATGAATTATGAAGATATTTTCTTAATGATATTTGTAAAAGGATATGGTCACTATAAAATATATAAAATATTTTTATTAAACCTATCTTTAATACCTTTCATGTAAAAAGTTAATGGTTCATATCGCATCCCAGGAGGTAGCCCGCTATAGTAACGAATAATGTTGTTGTATTCCCACAAAATAAAAAATATATAGTCATGTGTGATATAATAATTTAAAAATAAAAATAACATCCTAAAAATCATATATATAATATATAAATAATATATACATCATCATATCCATTATCGAGTGATGGTAATGGAAAAATGAATGATATCAGTGTGTGTGGTGACAGTCCCCCGTAAGTAGAAATGATGATTTAATATCCCATTTGTTGAATGTGGGTATAGTTTTTGTTCATTAAAATAAAATAATAAAATAAAAGTTTATATATAATAACTGGATTATTATATATTCATGATATAATTTGATCTTAAGGGGGTGGAGGAATAAATAAAAAAACACTCATTGATGAACATTGCCTCTTCTTCTAGTATCCTCCTTATATTATTCATTAACCCTACTTGGTTTCCTTTATGGCCAATATAATGGTTATAGGAGGAGGGAATGGATTTTTGAAAGTTATTTGGGATGTTATTGGCTGAACTAAATATTTGTGAAGTTGTTAATATGTAAAGAGTGGGGGTGGCCTTTTATAAGTGGGGGAGGGGATACACTTGGTAGTTTTGAAAAGAAATATGTTCTTCCAGGTTTTTTACATCCCAAGGATCCCAATTAGAACATTTTAGAACCATATAAGAGTAATGGTATATATATTTCCATAAAAATTACATTAATTTGTTTAAATGTCATTTTACAGTTGTCATTTTAGTTTAACCTCTTGGTAAACCCATTTATCCTTAATCAGGGTAATTATTTTCTATAGGCATCATAATTAATTTTACTCAATGTATATGTTTATCATTTTAGAGAATATTAATTACTATGATTAAAAATATATAACCCATTTTTTTAAATTCTATTCACTAATTTGAAGAATTTTATTTTCATATTAATCACACATATGTGATGAGAAATCATGGTTTTGATATAAAAATGTACACAAGTTCAAAATGTTTGTATATCTATATTAAACATTAAAATGATTGAAAATAGATAAAAATTATTAATTCATATAAAAACTAAATAATTTCACATTAAAACCATTTTAAAAATTAAATTTTCTTAATAAATTATTGAAAATAAATGAGTGTTTAAAAATAAAATTCAGTATTTTTCACCATATATCAAACAAATTAAACATTTCAGAAAAAACAAAAACTTAACCCCAACATAATTTATGTATACTTGTTTCAAAAATATATTTTATTTTTTTCAAATTAGTTGTATAGAATTGAAAAAAATCTCTATAAAATTAGAGCACCAAAAAAGGGTGAAAAAAATGTTTTTTTGAAAAGTATTATTTGAAAAAAAATCGATTTATACATATTCAATGTCTAGAAATCTAAAAGGAAGAATTTTAAACGGTTTATTGAATATATTATAAATAAATTTCATATAAATAAGTCACTATTTTTTATTGAGGTATATAAAATAATTTCATTAAAAAATAGTTTTTTCGGAGAAGGGTTTCCTTTAATTTCATATTGTTTTTAATTTCAGTTTTAATTAATTAGTATCCAAAAAAATTATTATATATAAATATTTTAACATTTTTTTGTACTATTTAGTTATTACTATACATACCATTAATTCCAATATCCAGTTGATTTCTATTGCATTAAATAATTAAATTTTAATAATACTTAGTGCTCCATTCATACTCGGTGTAGCATGTAATGAAAACAATATCAGTTTTTTTGTAAAGAATGACAAAATTAGTGTTTTATGCACCCCAATTGAAATGTATTATTTTTTTAATTTAAAATATAATAAATATTAAATTAATATTTATAAATTATTACTTAAAATCATAGGGTGCTAAATATCACAGGATTCCTAGTTTTCTTTCATAGGATTATTATATACTTGGATGTAAAAATAGATGATCTACTTTAACCATCCAATTGGGAGAATTTTTTACTACATTTTTAATATATATGTATATATAGATATATATTAAAATTAATTGAATATATTATTTATTATACTTCTACATTATATATATGTACTGTATATAATTAAGAAAAACGTTATTGTTTCTATATTCACACCATGAACTGAGAAATATTTGTAATAGATCTTTAATTTATGTAGGGAATAAGCTCCAACAAAATCATTTTTCATGGGAACAAAATCTAAATCATTTTCAATATATTATTCTACAAAACAATCCCCTCTAAAATCATGATCAGTGTTAATATATATATATATAGGTATGAATTATTTATTATTACCATTAAGGACATCTTCACATTATTCTATTTAAATAAAATTAACATAATTTTGAGATAACACATTTTATGGGATAAAGAAATATGAAAAATTTCTAAAACACTTCTCATTTATATATATAATATATGAAAATTATGAATCATTATTATAAATTTTTATGTTATCTATTATCAAATCATCATAGTCCTCAAGGGATCCACATATATTATATATATATGGATTATAGTATATAAGAATGATAATTGTTGAATCCAATAATCATATAAGATGAATTTGATGAATAATTTCTCTTTTATTTGGATCATTATAGAAATACTAAAATATTAAGAATGGTTTTCTCTTTCTCCAAAAGTATATAGAGAATGTTATGCATAAAAATTTCTACTAATGTATCACGGTAATTTGAAAATTCTATATTCAATAAATCAATAATGAGCATATAGGGATTTTTATGTTTAATATGCATCATTGGTAATTTATTATGTTTATATATTATATTAATGAATGGTTATTATATTTTCTCTATGTACAACCATAGTTTATGATATCCATATTATGTATCCATTTAATAAATTATTGGTTCTGATAACTTTCATTGAAATATTCACCAAAACAGGAGAGGGGATAAATTTTTATTACCATGAATTTGTTATCTTCATGATAGTTAACACTAGGATGTGATGATTCCTGATTACATTTCATATATAACACTATTATTCCCCATTTTTGATAAAATCATTAAATAAATTATTTCTCAAATTATATTTTAGTGGCATATTGAATCATAAAATTATGGTTTCACTATTTTTTATGGATTCATTAAAATAAAAATTATAGTAGGTATGAGTTTAATTAGTCTCTCTAACAAATTATCTTGGGAAATAAATAATAATTAATTCTCAAATACATTAAAATACTCGAAAAAAACTTCCATTCATTCAATGTTGAGTTATTCTCAGTAATTTGATAAGAATATCCCTTATTTTATTAAAACATTCTAGAAGATATACTTATTAAAATATGTTATCTAAATTGTTTTGGGATCATATGATGATCTACGGTATGAAATAAAACTTATCTTTAATAGATATATTTATTATATTTCTTTAAGGTTAGATAATACCTTCGAAATATTACATTGAATTAAATACCATGAAGAATAATGATCTTTTAATGAATTATATTATCATAAATATCAATTTTTTCGGAGTTATATACCTGGGGTATAATTATTTATCATTACTAAAAACTCAGAAATAAATACTTGATATTAATATTAGTTTCCAACTCTACTAAAGGACTAAATTTAAATTTCGGATGACCAAGATGATCTATTAATTCCGCAGTCCTGAAAATAAAATAAAATGTTACATAATAAGTTATTATTTATCCATTAATGGATTATAATATACACTAAAGGATGGTGGTAATATACACATAAATGAGTCCATTAAAAAATCCAATCACATTCTGATTTTCATCATGATAAATATTTCATTTTTCATTTCATTGAATATTTAGTTTTTTTCTATCCATTTACAAATATTGAAATGGATATTTTAAATGATTAAAATATTTAATAAAATCTTTTTAAAATGCACAATGAAGTTGCAATATAAATCTAATGATGTTTTAAAATATTAAAAAATTTCTTTATCCATGGTTGATTTTGGTTTAATATTAATTTTCTTCTAACCATAATCCTTAATCTTACTAAACTCCACTAAGATATTAATAGTGAAATCTCATTAAAAAAATATAATGATTTTAAATTAATTTAATGGAATATGTTTAATAACCAGTAACTTATAAAAAACAAAAATCTATGTTCAATGGTTGAAATTTTTTGTTTATCAAAATTTATATCACTCAACAGAGTAATATTTTGATTCTCATTCTCTATTTGTGATGGTAAAATAACCATATATAACTCTATATTATTATTATCCCAATTCACCATGGATTATTCTTCTTAGTATTTTTTCTCATTCATTAGTGTTTAGATAATCCCATTTAACCATGATATAATGAATATCAAGACCAATGCAATCTAATTTGTACAACCTAACCTTATTTAGTCGATCTCATTTTCTGATTATAGGTTTCCATAGAATGAGTCAAATATTCTACACTCTGGACATATGCTTATTTTTTTATATTATTATATAAGTATTACAAAGAACCAATCATTATTCAACCAATATATTTATTTTTAAATATGAATTCATTTTTTCATATTAAATTTCCTTTTTAGGTATATAAATTAATATAAATATAACCTAAATCATAAATATAAAAAATATTCATTAGAAAAATGGAATCATCAACTAAGTGTATTATTTTTAAAATAAAATACATTTATGATGTATTAATTGATAATAAATAATTAAGATTTTAAAATTAATATATTTATTATTTATAATCATTAATAAACCTATAAATAACATTTGAAAACATGGAATAAGCATTATAGGATCAATATGGGAAATATACAAAGAATAAAGGAATCTCGTTAGTCTATTTAAAAACCATAAGATCATATCAGAGTGTTTCCCATTAACTTTATAAAATATGAGCATAACTAATAATTTGCCGAATCATGAAATTAAAATTATTACCCAATATTTATCAAAAAATACTTTATAATGAAACATAATGGAAAAAATCATAAAAACGGTTAATAAATGATATGAGAAACAATGAATAAACATTTCCTAAAAAGAATAATTTTACCAGTAAAGGGAATTAAAAATCAATAAAAAAGAACATTTTCTTAGTATATAAATCAAAAACAAATTCAAAGAATATTCATTCTCAATAATTCAAAATTCATTAATGATACATGGAACAATTAACCACTTAACCCTAATTAAAGCCATAATAAATGTATAAACATACATGGTAAATTCCCACCAAATTATCAAAAGATCATAATAATCACCCAGTAAATTAGTGTAGTATATCAGACTCACCCATAACAATAGAATAATTAAATGTAACATAAAATACATGAACCAAATAAAATAATATACTTCCATCATCATAATAATAAAAATATACTTTTTAACCAAAAAATAATGAATTTTAAGATAATAATATATCTCTTAACTCTGAAGCCCTGTTTTCATAACAGAAATACACAAAAAAGATGGAATAAAAGTTTTTTAACAAAAAGGAATTTTTATTGTAATTTATTAATAAAATAGTTTTTTTTACTTTAAAAATGTCACCAACATCATATACCTTAAAACTGTTATTTTTCAATTTATAATGAAAAGTGAACATTCTGTATGAAATACAAAAGAAGATTTATTCAAAAGTTGTAATTATTAAAGATAAATCACTAATAATATCAAAATTTTAATTAATTAATTTATTCATTTACACCTACATCATGTAACATGTTTATATGTATAATTTATTTGAAATCATTTTTAAAACAAAATTAAAACCTGGTTTTAATGAAGAATATTTAGTTCCTCGAGTTTGATTTATAACAAAAATTATTTTTATTAATGGTTAATATTTTTTATTAATATGTTAATTAACTGAAAAAACAATAATTTTCTTTATCCTCTTATTGTTATTTTGGTTTTACATTTTACCATGTTATACTTAAATCACATATTTTATTATGTTTACTTCATACAATTTTCGTGTGTTGGAAATAAAGCCCAAAATGACATTAGAATGTTGAATACGATAAAATTGATCATTATTATGTAATTTAAACAATATTATTCATGTTATAATTATTATTTTAATGATTAATTATTCTTTGTCAAGATGCTTTGTATGGTATTTGTGAAACAAGGATCATATTACAACCTGATGAGGATATTTTATACATATGCCTGAAAAATGTATCCATTTTTCAATGATGTTGAGGGAAAAAGGTATGTATTATTTTTTCTATATATAAAAATACTAATTTAATAAATATAATATTATTTATTTAAATCTACCTATATATTACATTCATATTTTTCAATTATTAAGGATAAAACATTTCACTTCGTGAGATGGTAGTCTATAACCAAACATGGGTGTTGTTTTATTCATTTGACGGTGAATAGATATTGATAAGATATTTATCCTAATATTAATAAATGTATATCCTAGATAACATATTATTTAATTTTTATCCATCATTATTACTATCCCTAATTATCAACAAAAAAAGAAAATATATCACCTCATCAAGCAGTATTCTATACATATGATTGAGTAATGTCTTAATTTTTAATTTGATGTATAAAAATATTACTAAGAGACATATCTTATCATAATAACATATTAGTATATTAGATACCCAGATTTTATTTTAGGAAAATGTTTTGGATTTATTATAATTATTTAAATCATTAAACCAAATGAAAAAACATGATTAAGAACTAAACCTCTTCTTCAAACAACTTCCTTAGGTTTATACCTAAATCCATAATATGATGGAATTATGTTCATTCCCACACAATTAGGATGTGGTTAGAGATTTCATGAAATTATTTTAATAAGTATTTTCTAATATTAGATGATTTTTATCTGTATATAATTTATGATAAGTGGTTCCATTTTATAAGTTAGGGGGAGGATATAATGATAATATTTCATAAGATTAAAATACACTAATGAATGAATGAATTAAAATGGATCCAAAATGACACATTACTAAAGAGGATATGATATAGAGTCAATATATAACCATCCAATAGGATTTAAAAATGTTTTTTTGTTATTTTATTTCATTCCATTTTATTTTTAATACTTGAAACCTATTAAATCACTTACCACAATAACTTGTTATTTACAAACGTTACTATTCATAATGATAAAAAAAGAAAGTGAAATATCTAAAAAATTTAGTAATAATGTATCCAAAAAATGATCCCATTTTATAAATTTTATATTTATTAGTGGAATAATTGAATTTAAATATATTCCCACATAACACGACGAAGAATGAATTTCTTGAAAAATGTCTTTTAATATGTAAAATTGAATTTATAAAAAAATAATGTTTAATGTTGATCCAATGAATTTTTTAAAGAATGTATGAGATTTTAATAGTCTCCCCAAACCATATAAACTAAAACATATTAAATAAATTTACCTTTATAGTAAATAGATAATGTATAAATATTATACACGTTCTCAAAATAAAATGAAATTAACACATCAATGAACCAAGTTTAAAAAAATTATAAATCCATCCTTTGGATGCAAATTTGAAATAAAAATAATATTAATATAATTTTAAAATAATAAAAAACTAATTAAAATTTCTTTTATATTGAGATTATAAACATTATTCACTAACATCATAGCCCATTACGAGAAATATGACCTCGTAGAGGTGTGAAAAAATCATAATTGAGAAATCCACCACACACAAAATACTATATTTGATCATGATTGACATTTTAATCATACTAAACACCAAGCATTTATCCCTTGAAATTTTTTTCCAATGTAATATCCATACGGGTACTTATATTTAATTAAAAAAACCATCAACTCAAGGCCATGGGATATAAGCCAATATGATATGTAAAACATATCTACTATTCGTTAGTGTGAGTATGATATGGGTATTAGATTTCAGTTCAACCATAATTGTTAACAATATATAGTATATTTTTTAGCAACATAATATGTAAGAACCAATTATATCATTAAATATCTTGAATGAATCATGTAGTGTTCAATCATAAACCAATCTACAACTACTTTATGAGGCCACTATATAGGAAAAACATAAGAGGATATTGACTACAATTATTTGAAGATTCCACATCATTAGGTTCAATAACAAAGGATACAATGATCCTTTGTGTGTCCCACTAACTAATTATAATATAATCCACTAAGAATCTATAATGGAAATAAAAAAAATTCACTAATTTAGATTATCATAGAAAAATCATCAAAATAATTTTTTCAAGCATATAATAATATTTAAAACCAAATCCATGGAAGACAAATCCAAAGAATGAAAAAAATTTGAATATAAATAACATGATATGTATCTTAAATCACAATTGGGATATAATTTAAATTCCTCCACTGTGTTGGGGAATATTCATCCTCAAATTTGATGATAAACCACCACAAAGGTTTCCCCATCCTTGTTTTTTATGAACATGTTTTCTTCTTTTTCACAATGACCAGTGTTTAATTCACCCCTCAAAGAATCCATAATCTGTTATGAATTATTCATATTTAGTTAATAATCTTCAACATTATCACTACTGAAATATGTAGTTGATACATACACTAAAACTAAAGATGTATTAAATCATTTAGATCCATTTAAGTGGATCATCTTATTATATTCATCCTTCAATTCTACTCAGAGTAGGAAGGTTTATTTGGTTCTTTTATGAATATTACTGATTATCTAATGAAAATATTTCTTCAGTATATATATTAATCAATGAGCATCTATGTCTTTATTGGTGTGGAGTAAAAAATACATCCTATCCAACAATTTTTTATTATGTTTGGTTTCACCATCATTAATAAATACTTATCTAAACCTGTATTGATTTATTAGTAAGTTTAACAAGGGAATCGTCAGTAATATCACTGAATTCCTTATACTGTATGGCTATAGAACCATTATCCTTATGGAATTTATAATTAACCTCTTCATAATAATAATCTTAAAAAATAAGAACATTTTTTAAGATAAAAAAGAAATATTAATGTATGAAATATTCATTATTTTCCATTTCAAACCAACATCTATTGGAATTGAATTAGAGTATTACCACTATGGAAATGATTATTTTTAATTTGTGAGACCCTTTTTTAAAAGGATGGTAAAATTTTCAACCTAAAAAGTAATAATATATGATGTTTTTAGAATTAAAATCATTCAAAAAATTGGATTCTCTATTATGGAATTGGATGCATGGTGTACATTTTTTTTACAAATCAACATTTACTAATATTCTCAACACTGATGATTAAGAATTCATAATAGTTTCCACATCTATTTTAATTTAAAAAATAATGACAGTTAAATTAATTTTGAGTGTAATTGGATTTATGATCTAAATAATATGGATATAAAAGAACAACAAAACTAGATAAGATTGGTTCAACACCATAATCAAAATCCACAAACAACTTCACCACAGTTATAGGATATTCAGATACTACAAAATACCAACATCATAAAATCTATATTTTTAATTCTATGATTAAAATTTTATAATAACGTTGTAAGAATAAATAATACCTAAGATGATATTATAGAATTCATGGGATTGAATAGATTATATTAAAAACAAATTTCATTGGTGATGTTTAAAAAACCTATTAGGGTAAAATGGAAGTCTAACGATACAGACTCATCATGCATCCTCAAAAAACTATATAGATGGATTAACTATGTGAAAATAAATCATTAAAAGTACCAGTTCTCTCCCAGTAGTATCATCAGTGAAATAACGATGTTGATGATATTTTTTGAAGAATAAAAAAGAACATTGTGGAGAATACATTGAAGAAATTTTTTAGGAAAAATTATATTTGATGGGAATTTCTGAAATATTAGTCCTCATAAAATGTATGCAAATATATGTGGAGAATCTCTCATTTCTAATAGTTTGACTAATATTGGATGTTATCATCCTTATGAAGAGATATATATCTAGTGGATACTATTTATACTATTAAAAAAAGTACATGGTGATTGGATGGATAATTTCAAGAACATTTATTTCAATATTATAGAGAAATCTTGAATATTAATTAAATTATATATGATTAAAAATAATTGACAAAAATTTAAAATGAATTAAAAAATAATACATCTTTGTTCACTTTAAATGAAAATAAATCTTTTTTAAATGATAAAATTATTTCTACAGCCCACAAAGTACATATTTTGGAAAAAATATAAATAATTATTCCTAAGATAAATTTGAATTTTTAATTTCATAAATGAAGGTCATTATATGAAATTTAAAATTAAAATTATGATATTAATATTTTCAATAAATCCATATAATGCAT
The DNA here is from genome assembly GCA_963277665.1 of Viscum album. Taxonomy (NCBI): domain Eukaryota; kingdom Viridiplantae; phylum Streptophyta; class Magnoliopsida; order Santalales; family Viscaceae; genus Viscum; species Viscum album. Next base: position 1,902,360,304 of record OY728145.1, read on the forward strand.
GAAACTAAATTTACTAAGAATAAAGGAATTTTATTTTTGAATGAGAAATCAACTGTTGTTATTATAAGGAAGATGAATCTCTAAAATATAATTATTTAATATTAATAAGGTATTAGAATTATATATTATAAATATTACATGGTTGTCACATATTCCCACTTTTGAAAAATTTTTCCTCATAATATTTACTCACATACTAATTAATGGGGAATATTTTTATCTCAAATAATCTTCAAATACCAATGTTGATACTAAAATTATATGCTTTTTTCACAAAATATTAACCAAGTGAATTTCATTATTATATATTTCATACTATACAAAGTCTTAAATTTTGATAGGTTGTTCGTCATAAAATTTATCTTTTTAATTGATTTAATTCATGACTCAAAACATTAGAAACATATTTTACCTATATCATTTAAAATAAAACATAAAACATGACATGTGACTAAGATAACATCAGAGTATAATCCAATTAATAAGAAAAAAATGATGTTCTAAATAATTTCATATTGCCTAATGAACTATGTAATTCACATTCCCTTTGAAAAAAATATATTTAATTTTTCATTTATATTCCTTAAAAAAACATAGTCTCCATCATCAAAAAAATATTTTTCATACGGAAATCCATTAATATTTTATAATACTATGAGTATCCCTATTATATTTCATAATTACCTTCACTTTTTCATATAGTAATTCTTCCAATTTGGGTCAAAACAAAATCATTTCACCAAATTCATCCCAACTACATGGAGTTTGAAAAAAATTTCTATATAATGCCTCAGAAGGACTCATCTATATATTATAATAAAAAATGTTTTTTTAAAAAAATCAACCAAAAATTCATGTGGACCCCAAATTCAATTTTCATCCAATTAAAAATATCAAATAAGAAATAGAAAATTATTATTTTCTGCTTTTACTCTGCATCATATTAGGGAAAAACATTTTCTACAATTTATTTCATTACCTATTGAAATTTTATGTATTTCCTATAAATTAAGGATAAATATTTTATTTCTAAAAGATATAATAGAAATAAAAACACCATGGAAAATGATTATCTATTAAACATAATGTTTTGATTTATGATATGAAGATATAATTTGTAAAATTGGAATAAAGAAAAGAAGACATTTTCATAAAATCAGTAATAAACTATATTACATTAATTCGTAATAATGTCATTGTTCAACGAACATATGACCTAATGATTTTTTCTCATACTTATATTATAGATATAGAAAAGGTAATAACTCTGATTCATTATATATTATTTTACTCTACCATATTGAGAATTCAATAATTTCATTATAATGTTAGTAATATCAATTTTTATTCCATCTCACTAAAAAAGATCCCTTTGTTCTGTATACGTGTCAGTGAATCTAGGATTAATGAAAAATTTAGAATTGTGAGATTCCATGGACAATTAATTCTTCAAAAAGGAATTTTAGGGAACACAGAATCATATATTGAATCTCAAAATAACATCATTGTCAATAATAAATTTTAGTAGCATAATTATCATAACCAATTTATTATTTTCATATAAATCTAGACCCTTGTTTTGATAATGCGTAATTAAATTTAACATTGATTAATTTATTGAATCACATAACAAAATAGAATAATTTAATTCATACACCATTTCTAGGCATACATTAAGTTATTAATTATGAAAGGGTTCATGTTCGATTCATTTCATAGTTAATGATGCATTATATTTCAAAATTAATGCATCATATAATATTTTATATTTTTAGGGATTGTAATGATTCAAGCATTCATAATTATTTGTAGTTTTAACTATCTTCTTTGTATCATATTCATTTTTTAATGAATATGTACATTAAAATTATATGATTAGTATATATTTCAAATTTTAATCAATATGAATGATATTCCCATATATTAAAAGAAATATGTATACCCACTAGTTTAAGGACATTTGTAGTCTTGAGGTTTTTATTTTAATAAATTATAAGAAACTACCCATTTATTCTACAAGAAAACAAATAAAATTGCATTAAAACAATAATTATTGTTGATAAGAATATCACCATTTCTCGATGGGAGGGAAAAAACAAGATCATTAAATAATTTTATTTTAAATTTCATGATACAATTATTACATTATTTTTTCAATATGAATGTTATGATTTTTGGAATTAACATAGTTAGTGTACAAGATAACTAGAAAAAGTAGACAATAAACAATTGATTCCAACTTAATATTCCTATAAAAATAAAATTCACAATAATATTTTTTGGTCTTGGAAACCCATAAATGTGTTTATTATTATATTGAAAATCATTAATTCTATCATTATTTAAAATATCTCTAACAGAATAAATCACTCATAACCAAAATTTATAATTAATTTTTTTGTAACATATTTTAATTTTTGGCATTCAATAAAAACAGTAAAATATATTACATAAACATCATATCCTTTACAATTTTCTAGGATATAATAAATAAAAAGAATCAAAAATATATCATGTAACTCTTGGAAATATCTATAAAAATGTTTTATAAATGGATTTAAGGATTTTTTTTAAAACCAACGGGAATTACCCCAAACCCATATTACTAACACGTATTACAAAATTCTTTCTTTTCTATCTCATCATGTTTAAAAATAATGTAATGATTTATAGACCTAATATTATTATTGAAAAAATACTGACCACCATGGAGGAAATCTAAGAATCATATTTTTGAGGTAGAAAATACTAATTCTTAATAGTTATGTTATTCAATTCTATATAATAAATGAAATGAAATATTGAAAAATATTGTTTGGTTAATAATAAAATAAGACAACCCCACAACGATGTTAGATGATAAATTATTCATTTTTAAATTAGTGTTTTTATCTAATTTTTCAATTTAAATATTTTTACATGAGTTATTTGATTAAGTTGTATTTACATTGTCAAAACTGTCTGTATTATGTCAATATTGAATTTAATCTCTTCATCATGTATACTATTTTAATATTTAACAAGAAATATAATAAGATATTTATTTAATATAAGAGAATCACTCATTTGAATAGTTTTATTCTTGTAAACAATATGTACTATATAACTTTCATTTATATCAGTACTAAATTTCTCATATTCTTCATATTTTATCAAATTTATGAATTTATTATTGTATGTAAAATATAATAGATTCCTAAATACCATTTTAGTATATAAAATTTTTTATCTTGACATTGTAAGAATATATATTTTGTAATAATATTAAAATGAAACTCTATATGAGGATAAATAATAATAATTAATAGTAATTAATTCACAGAAAAAATAACCGATAGATTATTTCAATTTCTGTTATCCTAAAAAACACCCCTATTTGTTTTGATAAAATGTTACGGATTTATTCCATTCTGTGAAATATTCAATTTGCTAGTAAATTTATCTAAAATAAATGAATTTATAGACATAAAATCAAACAATCGATTAGTATAATAAAAATAATAAAACCATGATAATGAAAATCTCCATCCTTTATTCCTCTATTCGAATAGGTACTCACATATTGACCCATTACATTATAATTTTATCATCTAATTTATTTCTTTTTAAAATCTTTCAAATAATTTCTATAATGAATTTTTTATAAGAAACATATCAGGATAAACTATATCATAATGTTTTTTAAATTTTATAATTCATTCATAAGGTTGAGTTTTTTCCATACTTTTAACTATTTGAATATTGGATTTTCTTACATTATAATTTTCTCTTTGGATTATTCTAAATCCCCTTACTATTAGAATTAATTTTATCTTCCTCTTATTATAAGAAATATTTAGCAGAGAAAAGATTTTTTACTATCTAGGTACATTTAACCATTTTCTCATACAATTTAAATTAATCGGATTAAAATTCCATTTGATATCTTGGTATCAATCCTGTGAAAAAGTATTAATTTTCATATCATGATCCTAAATATAATTTGTTGTGTCGATTGAAAAAAGGGTGATGTGTTAATAATATAAATATACTAAATCCTTCATTTCATCTATAATTCGATATATTTCTCTTCCATATTAATTTAAACATCCTTATCAAAATATTTCAAAAATAAAATATAATTTACATCTTACCATTGGAAGGCATCAATATTTGTTCATTACTAATTATTCATTCTGATTGACCACCATTGATTTAATTCAATATAATAATGATAAATATATTTAATTAACTTCTTATTATACAAGTATCCCAAAATATAAAATATATCTTATAAAGCTATAATACTAACCCTAGCTAACACTGGATTAAATGATCAACTAAATACTATATGTTATTGTTCCATGAAATGATATAATATACATATTCTACACTTTAGTTAATGTGATTTCTATTTATCATAGATGATAACAACATTAATAGCTTTTTAATTTTGAATTAAAAAAAACACTTAGTTTAAATTCAAAACATTATAGGTTGTTGATTTTAACGAATGTTTTACTGTTGTTTCCTTCCTCTTTCAACATCCCTATATCCTCTATGGAAAAACCATAATAAACATACAAAAAATTGATGAAGGAATGTGGTAATAATAGAAATATAATTCATTATAACAACAAATTGTACTCTCTTAAGGGTATTTTATTAAAATTATTTCATCCTATACAATTATGTAACATCATCTCTCCTACTCACTATAAGAATCTGACGAATTTTTAATGGATAACATATATTTTAAAGAAGAATTAATTGTATCTAATTATACAAGAACCTTTTAGGTTTAATGTTTTATAGAATTTATTAATAACCCTTCTTTAACAAAACCATTTATTATAAAGTAGACATTAAAAACAATTTTTCGTTTTTTTAATACAGTAATTTTATAAAGAAGCAAGTTTTATATTTAGAAAAAACATCATGAATTTTAACATCAAATCATCATTATTACTACTCTTCCCTTTACTGTAAGAAAATCATTTTAAATTATTTTATGATAAAAATAATCATATTATGGTGCATCTATAATGAATTAAAGTTATTTATTGGTAAAATTGAAATATATCAGATCATATAAGAGTGTTTCTTTTTCATATAACAAACATTGGGCTCAAAGAATCCTAAAAATAAAAATGAAATCCATATTACTACAAATATATGTATAAATTTATTAAAAAAATATAAATGAATAATCATAATCGTGTGGTTATATTAAAAATCATTGGAACCCAAGAATATATCTATTTAAAAAACTACATTTTACAATTAATGGGAATCGCCATTTTCCTAAAAAACGACACTAAGCATACATTATGGAATATAAAATTTTACATTAAAATTTATTTAAAATATTGAATAAAAAATTTATTTTCCATGAGAAATCATATTTATTGAACTCTTAAATTAACCCTTCTAAGAACCCTTATAATAAAAATAACATACTCAATTAAATATAACATACATTTTTCCTGAGAATATAATTATTACCTAAGTAATTTTAGGGCTATATCAAGATTACCCATAACCATAAACAATATCAAGGGACTGTAACATACATTAAAATATTAAATTATTACATTTACATCATAAAAGTCCAAATAAAAATAATTAATGATATACATAAAACATTTTTAGGTAAATATATATCCCTTTGGTTAAAAACCTAATTTGTAAATATAAAATACCCAAAATAAAGTAATAAAGTGTTTTTATTTAAAAAAACATAAATTATTTTGAATTAATAAAAAAATTAACTAATTTTTGTGGAATTATAGATTTACATTGATGTCATATTCCATAGAATATTTTTTTTAATTTGTAATGAAATTAGAACATTCCTTATGAAATAAAAAATACCATTCCTTTTTTTAAACATTATTTAAAATAAAAAATAGATGAAAAATTAATAACTTAGTAAAATAATTTCTTAATTTACACATATATCATATAATATACATATGGAAAAAATTATTATAAATAACTTTTCTAATAATATTTAAGCTAGGTTTTACGAAATATTATGTACTAGCAGAATCAAAAATATCCTAATCATTATTTATAATAGGTAATTTTAATGTTTTTTTATTTAGTTATATTATTAATAATAAATTACATGTTCATTATATTTTTATTCATCCATTTATTTCACTGATAACAATGTCCTATTTAGAAACTAAATTGATTAAATTTACAATAGTCATTTTGAGCATGATTCATTAATGTTGATCACAATCGTGGGGCATAACATAAAGCATGACAATGTATAAGAAACATATAATAAAGGAATAAAATAACACAATACATTAAATATTGTCATTGGTATAATATTATATCACAAAAAGTTTAATATGGGCTTTAATAACCATAATAACAGTAATATTATACATATGCTACCCACCAATTCCTTCATCAATTTTTTGGAATTGGATAAACAATGGTGTACCGGTTTTGGGCTTGGGATAACTGCTTGTGTAATAAAATTTTGGATTTTTAAAACCTACAATGCTCCCTTTGAGATTAAAAACATTAATATTAAACCATATTATATAGGGATATAATGGACCCACACATCACATAATTAAATTAAATTCATATGTATAGAACATGATCCTGAAATATTAATCATTCCATTATAACTTAACTATTGAAATTGAATAATAGGTTATTAAATATTTCATCAACATAATCACAAACCATCCAAATATAAAATAATGGATTTATAATAATCTTATGTCCCCAGATGATAAAAGGTAAAATTAATGAATTTTTTATTTATGAATATTTACATTAAATTACTATTTGAATTTTTTTTATGAAAGAAAACATTTCATTTTATACAATATTATTTTAAATAAATTAATTTATAAATTATTCAGAAATAATTTTATTTCTAAAAAAAATGATTAAATATAAAGGAAAATTCAATGGAAATAATATTCATTAAGGGAAAAAATTACAACGAGGTTTACATTAAAATAAATATTATGTTTACACTATTGTTAAAAATTACCTCTTTCATAAAATGGAAAAAATATCACCAATAAATTTTTTATATGAATACATACATGGTTAAAAAATAAAATCATATAATAATTTTGGAATTTTAAAAACACTAATGATTTCATTTTTTAAATTCATTGGTATTGATGAAGATAATTATTGACCGAATTGAAAAATATTGTGAATTTTCCATAAAACATTCTCTTGGAATATTATATAATTTGAGAGAGGAAAATCAAAATAAATTTATTATTTTATAGAAATAACCATGGGATAAGAGAAAACATAGTATAATTGATAGTTATATCATGTAATTTTATAATCATAATCTTTAGCTTAAATTGTTCTAGTAAAAATGACGTTGAAACGTAGAACCACTTTCTCAAGTGCAGTTTCTTCACAATAACTCTATCCTCCAGAATAATAAACATATATATTATTACAGTTATATGAAATAAATATATTCCAGATATTATAATATTCTTGTTTTTCTAATATCATATTATTAGCCATTCATTGATAATTAATTATTAAAATCCATGTTCTGGGTGATAAAAATTTCATTTGTAATGAATATTTCGATTAAAATGTTATGGTTATTGAACCATGATAATTTATCCATCATATAAAATTATTAATAAAGATATAAATATAATATATATTAATTCCATACACATATATATAAATATACATAAAAATTAGATATAAAAAATGAATTACACCATTCTTGGAGATGGTAGTTCACATGTAAGCATGAATAATGATTCCATTTTCAAATAAAAAGATAAAAATAATGATAAATAATATTTTAACATCATTAAATAATAAATATATAAAATATATCATATATATTTATTATATCTTGTGTTATTCCAATTAATTTGAGAATGTTATTGGAATTGAGTCATATCGTTATCTGGTGGTTGTTGAACACACATACGCATGTGAAATGCATTCATTTTCCATTTGATGATAAAATAGGATGAATAATGTTGTTTTATCATTATAATAAATGTTCACTATGTTTATTAAACTTTTCGAATAATATTATTATTGACAAAATAGGCATATAAAAGGTTAAGGAAAAAAATTAAAATAGTGTAGTTAAGACTTATACCAATTCATTGAGAGACCTCCTTTGAGTTAAACCTTAAGACTTGAAATCATTTTCGTAAGAGTTGACCAGAAGATATATAATAATGTAAAGGATTCCTGTATAAATATAATTTAGTTATTGGATAAGTACAATGGAGTAAAATTCATTAGTAATTGTGTATATGTGGTTTTCTTTTATTAGTGATGGCTAAGACACATTTGGAATTACATAAAAGATTCCAATAATATATGCACACATTCTTATGAATGGGGAAAAAATGTTAAATTTATTATTAAATATGATAATAAAGGGTCAAAAATATTTTTAAATAATTAAAATTAGATAAGTTTTTATTTAAATATATCCATTTGTCTTAGTTTAACCCTCTAGAAAACCTATTTTAACCTGAACAGTGGTAATAAATTTTTACTATTTTTAATATTTATTTTGACGAAAAATTAAAAAATTAAATAAATTATAATAATAACATATAATCTATTATATCAGAATCAATTTTTATTAGTGGTAGAAATTAATTTTAAAAATAGAACACGAAATGAAACAAAAACCAATTTTTAGAAAAATGTATTTTATGCAAAACATTGAACATATATTCATTCTATACCAAGTATAAAATATAAAATGAATATTAAAATAATATATTGAATTTATAATATGTAAATTTAATAAATATCAATTATAAATTATTATGTATTTCATTAATTATGACTAAAAGAAATTTCACATACAAAAGAAGCTTTATAACAAATAATTATTTTCATATTTAAATAATTTTATCATCATTACGAACCTATACATAACACTTTTTGGATTTTTATCTATAATTAGAATTAAATTTTAATAAATAATTTTTTAGTATTTATCTATATTTATGAAAATAATACATAATGTATGGATAAATAAATTTCATCCAAATAAATAGGTCTTTTAATCATAAAATGATTTTATAGAAAAATTTAATAATATTTATTTATAATTTTTCTATACACTTTTTTAAAGAAAATATATCAACATATACATCACAAAATGGTTAATCATATTCCTATATACCAATAGAATAGTTGTGTTATCAATGTATACCATTTCAATGGTTTATTCAGACTCAGAGTTTCATGTTAAGAAAGCTATCAAATACCTCTTGTTTATTTTAAAGAAAATACAAAAAAATGTTGATGCGTCACATCATAAAACCATTATAAAAAAAATTTCAAATTAAAACTTTTAGTGAAAAAAATGAGGATATCTAATCTTCATCACACTTTATAGATTATATGATGCTTCATAATATTTCTAATTTCTCTAGAGAACTTAAACAGAGTGAGTAGTCTTATTTCACATCACGTAATCTATATAATCCAAGATTTATCTCAATTTTTATTAATTTTAAATATAATTCAATATCAATACAACCTATGATTTCATAAATGTGGGGGATCTGGTTTTTACTGCCTTAAAATGGATATAGAAAACACATCATTAGCTTATTGGAGGATCAGATAATGTGTCATGTGATAAGAAACTATCCTGATTTGATTAAGCATATTATAATGAATGATATATTCAGGTTGAAACAATATATTATTTGTAATTCTACTTACATTATTCCATGGGGAAATTTAAATAAAAATTTTTTCACCAAAATTAAATTTTAGATTGCACTGATGATTTTCATCATAACCCTTTTATCGACTCACTATTTCATTGATGTGTTGCTATGATACTCAAACATTCTGTTACAATTACTCATATGTATCTATTACTAATATCATTTATTACTATGGAAATTGGATATCTACACTTCAATCTATAGAGGGATTCATAAGTAGAAAAATTATTCCTTTTTTAAAAGATATTATTATATGAAAACATGAAATGAGGAAGGCGTTGATCCCAAACTCCGTTACATTCAATAGAGAATGATCTAAAAATTTACTATAGAGTTTAAATGGTAATTCAAGTATGAATATTTGTATAAAAATGATTAAAATTATTAAAATATAACAATGCATCTAAGATCTTACTGAAGACTTCATAAGATCATCTGAGTACACCTCTGATTTCGATCAGATACAATATAATTTCATACTCCAGGAAACCATACATCATCCATAATATAGGTTCATGAAATATGAAAATGTGAGAAATATTATTTCTTATAAATGAAATTTTCTAAATTTATAACTAACTAAACTATAACACAAATAATATTATGGATATCATACATTATGGTGGATTTGAAAATACAATACAAGGTGATGTTTGAAAAATTTCTGTTTCTGTAAATTAAATGGTTATAACATCTCTATCTATATAAATCTATTATATTTAACCAAACAATACACTAGAAATCAAGATAAATACAGTAAATATCATTATTCAAGTTATATCTCTAGAAATACACTTTTATATCATTAATAATATATTTACTTTTGGGATTATTAGAGAATTATGAGTTTTGTGCTTCTTCCAGTATTCCTTCATCGGGTATGAAATTGATTAGGAATGCAATTTGTTCTAGAAACCTTTCATTCCTTCATAAAAAAGAATGAAATAACAAACATCACTCAACATATTTTTTAGATCAATATCCCCCTTCAACAAATATTTGATCATCACATAGATATATGGTTGAGAAATTATTTGAGAAAGATAATATTTCTCAACATGTTTCATGGTTTCATAGTCCATCTTTTTCAAATAAATAAATATTGGGTCCATGTGATCTTCGTAATGGATAATATAACATGAAACATTTGATACAAAGAATAGTGAACCATGTATCCCTTCCAATGGTGGTAATTTATTGAGTAATCATAATCATTAATCATCTTTAACCATGTTATCTAGAACATAATAACAAATTTTGGGTTGGATATACACATTAAAATTTTTTGTGAGTATATATTTCACATATTTCATTGTAAATATAATTCTTCTATATTTTTTTAAATTTTGTTGAAGAAATGTATTTTTATTATTAAATAAAATACCAATTTATATTATGGTAGAGGGAGACCGCTTACATATCCCATAGGCTAGTGGATCACGAACATGGCCTAAAGGCCAATTGTAGTGTCATGCCTATATCACCCATCATGCGTCATGCCTACATCACCACCTCTATCCATCGTTTCTGTATCCCCTCCATCATGACAAATCACCCAAGGGGAATTAAAATATTCTATCCATGTTATTTGTTATACAATATTATGTATATTACCACTGAAGATCTACCCCAAATTCTATTTAGTTATTCCATATATTTAATTAAATTTTTATCACATCTAACTGAAAATAATTAAATTGTTAATTTTCCAAAGAATCATTAATTAGAGTGAGGAAAAATATATTCTGGTATCATTGTAAATAAAAAACAATACATCCCTTTATTTTATGAATCATTATATATAAAAATTATTCTTTACTATATTGAAGATTGATCATAGGTTTACTGATTGTAATTCTCTTTTGTAAAATGATATTTTATTCATATTCATCAAAATAATGCAATATGACTCGATTATGGATTAACATGGTCGTTCGGGTAAACATACATGATAAAATATTATTAATGAATCCATAATAACTATGAAATATAATAAAACATTATCTCTTTGACGAAGGGGTAATTCTGATCCAATTTTTGATAACATACATATTTATGGATTAGTAAACATACCATAGTTTGAGATTATATGACAAAAAATAATGCTTTCTGATTTTAAAATTAATACATATAATGTTTTTCGTAAAAAGTTAGATTCCCTAGGGTCTTATGTATAATCCGCATGTGAACTTCATATTTTTATTTCAATAGAATATATAAAAACATGATATATAATGAATCACACAATCCTATAATGGTAATTTCTATCCAATGTGTTGATTATATCCCAGAGGATAGAGGGGAATTTTGTAATACCTTATATAATATCCATAATCTCATTGTGTCCAAACCTCATATGAAAGGTTCTCATAGGTATGTAATCACCCTTTACCCTCAATTTACATTATCAAGATTGAATATCAATCTCTGATGAAAAATGAGATCCATATTATTGATCCAAAAATAACCAATAAGGGTAATAAGCCACTTATAAGTGTAAATGATCTTTTTGAGTTCATGATATTCAATTTTGAGTCAGATTTATCTATATTTGTTTATATAAAAAATAATAGGGTCACCCTATGGTGATGGACATGAAAAAATGAACCCCTTATCATGATTATCATTGAGTTGTTTCCAAAATCCATGTAACTCAAAATAGGGAATTCAATATTATTATGTAGATATTGGAATGACACATGGTAGGAGTTCTACAAGAAACCAAAATTCACCATTTGAAGGTCGACTAGAAAATTATTTCTGAAAGGTATAATAAAAATCGTATAAATTAGAATGTATAATTAATGTTGAGTTTCTCCCAAACTCTCTTAGATAAATACCCTTTTGAATATTAATCACGACCCATATAATGGTTGTAATTATAAATGTATCTTTAATGTTATGCAATTCTTGATATATTATCATTGGCAAGTATAGAATATAAAATATGACTTACCTAACTTGAAGTATAATATGGTATTTATATATCAATTCCTAAAATTACATTAAATTGCACTAATGGAATATTAAAGATATTTTTTATAAGAAACATACCATAAGCATAATCATGATAATAATCACAGATTTGAGATGTGATCATAATACCATTTGATTTCATCAGTGGTAATTCAATTTCAAATTCTTATAGTGTTAATGTGATACCTTAATAAAAACTATATATATGTGGGTAGATTTTTATTCAAATCATACTTCTTTAGTTATACTGTGGATGAAAATTATAACTCTCAAAACATCAATATTGTACCACACATTTACATAGTAGGTCATATAATATTTTCCTTTGTTATTGAGATTAAGATGTTGGTGACATAAATCCTCATCATTGTCTTCCAGAATCATGTAATAGCTAGAATAGTTCCCATACTACATATTTTTTTAAGAATTGAGTGTGGGGGTCTGTTTTATATATAATTCACTCCATTCTACAAATTATAAAAAGTATCCCTATTAATTTTCCTTTAAATTTCATTATGAAATTCTATTCCACTTTTAGAGTATTTAAAAGATGCAATAATAAAATTTACTCCATGTCGATTTTTACAATTATATTATAATGGAGGAATTATATTTTTCACTCTATTATTTTTATAATTATATTTTAAATTGTTTTATATTTTTGTTTTCACATCAAAAAAATGATATTGATGACTGAATATGATATCCAATTATTCCTCGAGAGCATATCAAATGATTAATACACATATAAGGATGTATATAAAGGTTAAAAAAATTTACATAATAGGTTTTAAATAACTGATGAATCAATAAATCATTATTTTAGGTTGGATTATAAAACCATAAGTGTACCACACATTCATTTAAATAATTTATTCATAGGTGCAAATGGATTCACATCCATCTACTTTAACATAAATAATTCCTTCCATATTTCTATATAAAGAATAAAATAAAATTACAATATGAAAAATAGAATTCTTAAATGATCCCAATGTATAGTGTAAATTTATTTCTATTTCTATATGTTATTGATAATGTTAATAATTCATCATCTTCTCTTTATAAATAATAAAAACCAAAATAACTTTTTAATGATCTGAACATAGTTTAATGAAAAATAAAATTTTAATGGAACTGATCTATCCATAAGAGATTATAATTTTAATAGACCCAATAAAATAATGTGGATGTCTCCACATGATGTACTCGACAATGTTTATCCCCTCCTATTCTAGTTTGGAATCTCCATATGACTTAGGGATTGAGAAAGTTATGTAAGAATAATAAAATGATTTTAGAATCCATCTCCCACAAAATTATTTTTTTCTATAAAAAAATCCTTCAATTTTTCATACCATTTAGTATAAAAAAATATTCATTATGGTTCCACCCATTGACTACCACAAAAAATTATAATTTTAAGAATAATAATCACAGTGATAAACATTATATTCCTGAAAAGTTTATATATAATTACTATACTATAGATCCAAATATCAAATATATGACATCATAGGGTTTCCTAATATTTACATGATCAGTATATATTCGAATCATTCATAATGGACCATAAATAAAATTAAAAATAACCCAATAATATATCGTAAGTTTGTGTATATGGGTGTGTTGTCTTAGGCCCACCCACATTCCCTATTGAGAGTTCTGTTAATAACCAATCCTACTATATAGGATCTGATTTCCCTAGTTTAATCTATGTCATAGATTCATCAAATTCCATAAATAAGATAAAATAACTAGTGAAATATAAGTAAAAAAAATATTTTATCAGTGATAAATAATTTATATAAAATATTATTATTATATGTTTTTCAAGAAAATATAATTTTCCCATTGAAATTATTTTTAAAAAATATAATTAATTCCTTAATATTATGGAAAATTTTACTTCTAAATTTACCATGAAATATGTTAAATGAATATTAAAATAAAACATTAGTCATTATGGTGATAATAACAATTCTTTTAGTGTTTGTTAAAAAAAATGTTCTGTTTTCATCTTTGGTAAAAAATTATATTGTTAAGAAAATGATTAGATGATTCATATAAATAACCCAAAACATGGTGCCTAGATAAATATTTATTCAATAAATTGAGAATAAAAAGGATGAAATAAATATTTAATAGATAAAAACATATAAATAATCCCATAATATTGAAACATATAAAGGTTATTATAACTAAATAATTAATTCACCTGAAATCAATAACTTATCTCATAATTAAGGAATTCCTAAAGTCCTAAATTCACAAAATATTGTAAATTCTTTTCATAAGGCAATTTGAATATGTGGATAGAAACCATTTAATTTTTCAAAATAATATCTATAAGGATATATATTGATGAATTAAATGGATATCAATTACATGGAACCACACATTAAGTACTATATCCAATAAAATCCTCATATGATAGGGATGAAACATAATCACCATAAACATTTGTTCATTCTATGTCAAACTGATCATAAACCATACAATGAAAAAATAAGTATGATATCAATGAAATACATCCCTAGTGGATCACAAGTATAATAAAGGGTTGATGTCATTGATAAATACAAATACCATATAAATGTAATTACTATTTTCAGGAATATAATATTTTCACATAAAAATTTTATTTAAAAAAAAGATAAAAAAAGTAATATTAAAATTATTTTCTTTGAAAATTATCTTGAAAAACATGTAAAATAATAATTAATAATTTTAGTGTTCAATATAGTTGAAAGCACTACTCTTGTAGTACACATTAAAATAATGATTCTTTTTTACATATTTTATAAAACCCAAGTTGGCCTTATTTTCACAATGTGATGATGTTTCCATATGATTTTTTGAAAACAAAATGTGTAAAAAGTTATTTAATACATTACTATTAAAATTTAAAAAAGTTCAAAACATGTATTTATAAAACAAGGATTTTTAGGAAAAATGATTTTTGATGGAAGTGATATTCAAATTTAAATATTCTTAAAATCATTTTAACTATCATTTGAGGTTTGAATGTGTGTAATAAATGATAATATTCATTTAAGTGTTCATTAATAACCTTAGGATTAGAAAATATATATTTTTTTAAGATTTAAAGAAAATTTAATTCACCATAGTCTGTTTAAAAAAACATAATGTTGATTAAATTTTGAAATAATCCTCTACCTCATTTATAAAATTTTAATAATAAGACCCATGAAAGAAATAACGTCAATTTTAACATTAAATCCCAAGAATAAAAATAGATTCATGATATACAATATAAATAGGGGTAGTATATACACCAATGAGTGAAATATTTTGTGAAACAAGATTCTGTCTTATGAAAGTAAAATTGAGACGAGAAATCCTTACCTCGTGTTTAAATTAATAAATATGTTTATGAACCTCAAGTATAATAGATATTTGATTACTATAAAATTAATAAAAAAACGATTCTAATGTGTCTCATACCAAATATTATTTATACATATTCATATTTGAACCATTTTGTAACACCCCAGGTAAATAAAGAATATGAAATTTTTATATTTATCCATATTTGTGAATAAAATATTAATATTACTTTAAAGGGTATGATATGCTTGATGGCGTACCCTATACGCAACAATGAGTTTCTTGGGAATCTTACGTTGCACTCTAATAATAAAATAATATTATTTTAAATGGTAGTTAACGCCTAGACGTTGTAGTGGCGGGAATGAACAGAACTAACTAAAAAATGATTATATGTGTTTGTCAAATATTTTTACTTTTATCCAATAAATATTAGAGGCTTAAAATGCAAATGAATCCAATTTTAAGCATAAATCTTCATTAAACGGTCGATTAACCGCCTTTTGATGGCGAACCTCTTTTAAATCCACTTTTTGACAATTTTATGTGTTATATTTGACAAAATTAAATTTTTCTTTAGAATCGGGACATCAAAATTTACTTTGTTTAAATTGTTTGTATTTTTCTGAAAAAGTTCAATTTTTAATGAATAGTGAAAAATGTTGTATTTTAATTCAAACCCTCATTTTAATATATTTATTTATATTATTATATTATCTTTTGAATTAGTTTTAAAGTGAAATTAGAATATATTTTTACCATTTAATCCAATAGTGTTCGTTGGAATTAATTTCACTTTGAAATCAGACTTAAACTAGTGTCAATCTTTTGATACATTTTGTTTCATAAAAACACGCTATTTTTTTCAGCTGGAATTAATTATTAAATTAATTAATTCAACTTATATGTTTTTAATTTTGTAAAATAGACATCATTTTTGAATTCGGAATATCAAATATCGCTTAGGGTGAATTTTTTGTAATTTTCAGAAAAGCTTCAATTTTTGATGAATAGTGAAACCACTAAGTGGTACTTATAAAAACTGATTTTCCGTTTAATTGAAATTTTGCCATATTTGTGTTTTGAATTTCAAAAATCCGACATACATGGTTGTCACTAAGAAGTAAAATGTTGTTCAATGGGATTAAAATAATTTTTTGGTGAATAGTAACTTATTAAGTTTTTAATCGCGATTAGAGAAAATTAGTGTTGTTTAAGGTAAGAATAATGTTTTAATAAAATGAAATGACCTAGAAACACGTTCTACCCTCATTGGATGTGTCATGGACGACCAAGAAAATCCATGGGTCAACTTGGGGACCCCATTGAGCCACTTTGTTTGGAAAATGACATAAATACCTTTTTATTTAATGATAAAGTAAAAATGACACAAACATGAGATGTTTTATTAAAACAATTTTTACATGAGGTTATAAAAGTCATATTTTTGAATATAAATAGTCATTGGAAAGCTAAAATGATTTCCTACATCATAGTAGTTTTTTATAAATTTTAGATTATTTATGACATCATGATGATGCAGTGATGACCTCATTATTTAACGATTTAAAGAAAATGGAAAGATAATGTAATATCTAAGACCTACACATGTCCAAAACCTATTGGATGGGTGGCTTTCAAACCCTTATCACCATATCCACGAATTATATCAATTTAGGACCTTTTAAAACCGAAAATCATTTTCAAATAAAGTAACATTTGCTTACTTTCCAAAAGTGCCCCTCCTCTCCTCTTATAAAAGGCCCCCACCTATACCTCCTTACCCACACCTCTCAAGCCCTTGGATAGGCCAAACTCTGCCCATTTTGTCTCTCCACATCCCTCTATAACTTCTTGAAGCCTCAATTTGGGAAGAATTATTTCCAAGGAAGCCTTTGAGCTCAAATCAAAGGAAGTTACCCGATTTAAAGGTAATGTCTTCACTTGTGTCCTTTTGTTTTATTTTGCTTCTCCACCCACCTAAACTATTTTTATTCATTTATTTTGTAACAAATCCAGTATCTTAAATATACTAGGATGTTTTTATAAGAAGTATTCTAGCTACACTTACACACACCTACATCTAACGGTTAAAGAACATACTGTTTCTGTGGATGGCGAATTTCTTCACCCGAAACGATGATTGTTCAACATTCTTCTAACACCTTCAAAGGTAGCAATTAAGATGAAACTATATTTATATATGATATCTAATAAATTTATGTTATACTTAAACTTCTGTATTTTTCATTTATGTCATACCTTTATGGTTTTCATTATGGGTAAACGTGATATCTTCATTAAAGGAAGTGCGGACTACCGCCCCCTCAATGTGATTTGATTCGTTAATACCATATGTGGTATGTATAAATGATATATTTAATGATATTATATATTGTACCATACTGGAATTAAAATACTATTATGTATCATTATGTTTTAATTCCATTAAATATGAAATTGAAATGGAAGTAGCGTTCATTCGTACGTACGGCTTACCATCTCCATGAATGGTGCATTTCTTTTCTTAACACTAAATGTTATGTAATATTATAAATGCATGAGTATACTGGATATATATGATATATATGATATGTACATCATGAATACAATTCTGGATATAATGAACCTTCGACCACATGAACAACATGTAATTGTAAGAAGTCCACTTCAACTTAAGAACCAAATATCGACAAAAAAACATTATTAACATAAATGATTAAGTAATGTTTATGACATGGTAATAAGTGATGTAAAAGGAATAATGATCTTGAAAAAGTTTCTTAAGGAAGTTGAAATTAAATCATGTTTATTATTCAGGAATATAATAAAATGAACAAGACAAGTTGGAATTGAGGTAAGGGATCCTACTCCTCTCTTTCTTTTTAAGTACACTCTTTATCTCATTCCTTTTAAAGCTCATATTTCTTGTTATTGGGATGTTATTTTATATTAATATTATTGTAATTTTTATGTTCATGTTATGAGAGACCCTATTCTCTCTCATCAATTCATTTTAGATGTTTTGAGTGGCGCCGTTAGGCTGCCGAATTTTCGTAAGAGATCTATCCTCTCTCTTTCTTTTGAAGTACTCTCCTTTATGACACTTCTTTTAATATCCCCTTTGTTATGTTTGGGGATGTTCTTTTATATTCCTATTTCAATAAAAATTATATTAATATGATGGGATACTATATTTTATCTCATCAATCCATTTTTTTTAAGTTTTATGTGGCGCCGTTAGGCTGCCGAGTTTTCGTAAGGGATTTTTCATCTCACTTTTATTCCCATGAGATTTATGCTACATTTGCCACAATTTCCTTTGAGTGGTGTATGTACTTCCCATTATTCTACTCTTTGTGTAATATACTTTAGTTTATGAGTATTAAATCAATGATGTATTGTCCTTCTTTCATGGGGTGTATGTTTTGAAAGATACCCAAGTCGGTAAGGGAACCTTTCACCCTCCTTTTTTTTAAAGACTTCTTTTGTTAGGTCTTTTAACTTGCATATTTTTATGTTGGGATATGCTCTCATATATCCTTATTGATGTAAATTTTATGTCCAAGTGATGAGATACACTTTTTATCTCTCATCAACTCGTTTTGATGTGACGCTGTTAGGCTGTCAATGGAACTTCTTATCCCAATTTCGATTTCTTTTTGTTCAACATGTAGTTATTGAATATGTAATCCTTTGAATATGTGTGAATGAAAATTGACTATTTTACACTTAATATCCACTTATATTTGGTGTATTCGTTTCTCACACATAATTATGTAATTGATTTATCCTTAAACCAAGGATACCATCTTTGTATGGGAGTTCATCTAAATCTCCTTTCATTGAGGCATATTTTATTTTATACACAACCTTCTTTTATATGGTGTATAAACCCCTTTGACTTTTACGTTTATCCAAAAGGAATCTTTCTTTATACGAAGCATTTTACTAAATGACAAATGGGAATGTTTTTTGTCATACGTTTACGGCGACAATGACTTCTCCGCCGCCGTGACCATTATTTGAGTTTCTGATTCCTCTACAAGCCATACCTTATTTTTAAAAGAAAAATAAATACCATGTTATACTTTTCTTTTATTTTGGTATTGAAAATGGTTTTCATAATGTATTTATTATATCAATGTGTTTTACTGATATCTTGTGATTGAAATGTGGAAATTTTATGTTTCCTTTATGCATGTTTTATGTGATACGATTATGTTGAGGTTCTTGGGCATTATTATGAAGACGGGTGGTTCCGTGATAAACTAAGGGCGGGTGAGCCCTATATAGCTCTCCAATGCATTGGGTAACGTGAAGGATTGTAACGTTAAGGTTTCTCCGAAGAGATTTAGGGAATATACTTTGATGGGAATTCCAAACGTAACCAACAGGGTTACTCCCTACGTATGAAATTTATGAATGCCTCAAGTTACCTTTTATGTCTTATGATTTCTACGATTAATTCATGATTTGATGAGGTATGTTAAAGCGCCTATGTTTTTTGGGTAATGTATGATTTCATTCTTATGTATATATGAACTCATGTTTCCTTTCCATATTTTTATAACCCTTACTGAGCTTTTTATGCTCATCCCAAGTTTTTGAAATGTTTTTCACAGGTCAAGGGAAAGGTACATGATGTGATGATAGTGTCAAGGATGTGTCAAGAAAGAATCTGTGTTTTATTTTAAATATGTTTCTGTTGATGGGAAGAATGAATACTGTCTTTTATGTAACCACTTTGTTTAAATGTGGAATGTAATGAAAGTTTCATGATCTAATTCTCTAAAACTCTAAACCTGAAAAGATCCTCAATGTGTAATCTTGTAATAACTCAAGATTAAATAAGGTTTAAAGCTGGGGCCTTATAGTTGGTATCAAAGGTCGATTTAGATAACATTAAAGGTTAGGGTATTCTTTAAGAATAAGTGACATTACCATAATGTTTAGGATTTCAGAAAGAGTCCTAGTTTTAGATAAAGTGAATGAGTAAGTATATATTAGTGTTTATATTCCTCATTAGTACATGATGGTTATGTTTATATACTCACACTGAACATTTTGGTTTTAGTAAATCGATGGATCTAGCAGGAACCAAAGTGACAATGGGTTTGAAGAAAACTGTGGTGGTTCTCTGATTAAGAGACTAGATGAAATGGGGGATTCAATGAGGAAACTCGGGGTTGTTCTAAACAAACTATCAAGGAGTCATGATCAACCATATCATCCTTGGTGAGTTCGCTAATGCATTATGTACGAGATGTCCATCTCGATGTGGAAGTTCAGGTAATAATTAGTAAGGTAACCATTAGGGTTTATATGATCCTTACTTTTTAGGTAATTATGGGTTACTCTATGATATGATGGAAAATGAAAGGAATGAGATAAACATGAGGTTAAAATATGTTATGTATATTTTTTATGATTTTATCTCTTTTTGGGAATGATTTGAGAATTATATAGTTTTGGAAAAAGGACAACACGCAGACCGTGTGACAACCCGTCGCGTCGGACAAAGCTGCGGGAATCAAACCCACAACCAAAGTGCAACTGGTATTTATCGCCTACCACTGGACTACGTGAAGTCCCTGGTTAGTTTGACGGTTTTTTAGTTAGATGATTTTATGAATTAAGATTAAGTTGATTTTGGGTTATCTATGTATATTTATTAACCTATCATGGAGGATATGTTATTAGGTTAATTACTTTTCAATAGGAGACATTAAGAGCAACTGATGTTGCTTGGAGATAAATGTTATGATTTAGCTTGGAAGACTATGTGACTAAATCCTTAAAATATTTGGGTTTCAATATTAGTTTGGTTTACTTTGAAGAATTTTTATGGAAAAATTGATTATCGAATGGTCCACGTTGATCATTGGGTTTTGTTGGACAAATTTTGGAGATTAAGAATTGATTTTCTTTTTATAAAGGGTTATCCTTTTCTCGATTATTTGTTATTTTACTAACCTTTTTGGTTTTGGTTTTGGTTAATGTCTAAAGACATGGGAAGTATATAGTTCTCTTTTGTGGATTAGTTGATTCTCTAGAAGTTGACTATAGTACTCTTAATGCGAACAAGTCTTCCTAAATATTCGTCTTTTGGAGAAAATATGAGTTTGATTAAGGAATCTAGTAAAAGTTGAAAGTCAACATGATAAGTGATTATGTTTCCTTATGAATAAATTCCTAAATATAAAGTAACTTAAAACAAAAATGTTGTCTATTAACTTTTCCTACTGGTGAATCGAATACCGTTTAACCCATCACAAGTTTGTGATTTTCTTGTGGTTAACTTTCTCCTAAACATGTTTTCCATCACTCTCCATCAGAACATGACCCTATGTTTTCTCCTCCATGTCCCTATTTTCATACTTGTAATCCTAGTATGGGTTATCTCGGGTGACCTTTGTACTTATCTTTCTTTATTTTAAAGTGATTGTTTTACCGACTCTTGTTCCGATGTGGGACTTTCAAAGATGTTTCCAAGCCCAATTTTAAAATTGCGAGGACGCAATTCCCAAAAGGGGGGAAGGATGTAACACCCCAGGTAAATAATGAATATGGAATTTTTATATTTATCCATATTTGTGAATAAAATATTAATATTACTTTAAAGGGGATGATATGCTCGATGGCGTACCCAATACGCAACAACGAGTTTCTTGGAAATCTTACGTTGCACTCTAATAATAAAATAATATTATTTTAAATGGTTGTTAATGCCTAGCCATTGTAGTGGCGGGAATGAACAGAACTAACTACAAAATGATTATATATGTTTGTCAAATATTTTTTCTTTTATCCAATAAATTTTAGAGGCTTAAAATGTAAATAAATCCAATTTTAAGCATAAATCTTCATTAAACGGTCGATTAACAGCCTTTTGATGGCGAACCTCTTTTAAATCCACTTTTTGACAATTTTATGTGTTATATTTGACAAAATAAAATTCTTCTATAGAATCGGGACATCAAAATTTACTTTGTGTAAATTTTTGGTATTTATCTGAAAAAGTTCAATTTTTAATGAATAGTGAAAAATGTTGTATTTTAATTCAAAACCTCGTTTTAATCTAATTTATTTATATGATTAGATTATCTTTTAAATTTGTTTTAATGTGAAATTAGAATATATTTTTACCATTTAATCCAATAGTGTTCGTTGGAATTAATTTCACTTTGAAATCCGACTTAAACTAGTGTCAATCTTTTGATACATTTTGTTTCATAAAAACACGCTATTTGTTTTGACAACGGGAATTAATTATTAAATTAATTAATTCAACTTGCATGTATTGAATTTTTTAAATTAGAAATAATTTTTGAATTTTTAATATCAAATATAGCTTAGGGTGAATTTTTGGTTATTTTCTGAAAAACATCAATTTTTGATGAATAGTGAAACCACTAAGTGGTACTTATAAAAACTGATTTTCCGTTTAAATGAAATTTTGCCATATTTGTGTTTTGAATTTCAAAAATATGACATAAATGGTTGTCATTAAGAAGTACAATGCGGTTCAATGGGATTAAAATAATTTTTTGGTGAGTAGTAACTTATTATGTTTTTAATCGCGATTAGAGGTAATTAGTGTAGTTTAAGGTAAGAATAATGTTTTAATAAAATTAAATGACCTAGACACATGTCCTACCATCATTGGATGTGTCATGGCCGACCAAGAAAATCCATGGGTCAACTTGGGGACCCCATGGAGCCACTTTGGTTGGAAAACGACATAAATACCTTTTTATTTAATGATAAAGTAAAAATGACACAAACATGAAATGTTTTATTAAAACAATTTTTACATGGGGTTACACAAGTCGGATTTCTGACTATGAATATTCATTGGAAAGCTAAAACGATTTCCTAAATCATGGTAGTTTTTTTATAATTTATAGACATTAAATAAATTAAATTATTTATGACATCATGATGATGTAGCGATGACCTCATTATTTAACGATTTAAATAAAATGGAAAGATAATGTAATATCTAAAACCTACACATGTCAAAAACCTATTGGATGGGTGGATTTATAACCCTTATCACCTTATCCACGAATTATATCAATGTGGGACCTTTTAAATCCGAAACTCATTTTCAAATAAAGTAACATTTTCTTACTTTCCAAAAGTGCCCCTCCTCTCTTCTTATATAAGGCCCCCAACTCTACGTCTTTACCCACACATCTCAAGCCTATGGCTCGGCCAAACTCTACCCATTTTGTCTCTAAAAATCCCTCTATAACTCCTTTCAGCCTCAGTTTGGGCAGAATCCTTTCCAAGGAAGCCTTTTAACTCAAATCGAAGGAAGTTACCCGATTTAAAGGTAATGTCTTCACTTGTGTCCTTTTGTTTTATTTTTCTTCAACAACCCCATAAACTCTTTTTATTAATTCCTTTTGTAACACCTACAATATCTTAAATATACTAGGATGTTGTTATAAGAATTATTAGAGCTACAATTACACACACCTACATCTAATGATTGAAGAACATATTATTTCTGTGGATGGCGAATTTCTGCCTCCCGAAACAATGATTGTTCAACATTCTTTTAACACCTTCAAAGGTGGAAATTTAGATGAAACTATATTTATATATGATATCTAATATATTTATGTTTTACTTATGCTTCTGTATTTTTCATATATGGCATACCTTTATGGTTTCCATTATGGGTAAACGTGGTATCTTCATTCAAGGAAGTGCGGACTACCGCCCCCTCAAAGTGATTTGATTCGTTAATACCATATGTGGTATGTATAAAGGATATATTTAATGATATTATATATTATACCATACTAGAATTAAAATACTATTATGTATCATTATGTTTTAATTCCATTAAATATGAAATAGAAATGGAAGTAGCGTTCATGCGTACGTACGACTTACCGTCTCCATGAACGGTGCATTTATTTTCTTAACTATAAATGTTATGCAATATTATAAATGCATGAATATACTGGATATATATGATATATATGATATATAAATCATGATTAAAATTCTGGATATAATGAACCTTTGACAACATTAACAACATGTAATTGTAAGAAGTCCACTTTCGACTTAAGAACCAAATATCGACAAAACAAACATTATTAACATAAATGATTAAATAATGTTTATGACATGGTAATAAGTGACGTAAAAGGAATAATGAACTTGAAAAAGGTGCTTAAGGAAGTATAAATTAACTCAAGTTTATTAATCAGGAATATAAAGAAACGAACAAGACAAGTTGGACTTGAGGTAAGGGATCCTACTCCTCTCTTTCTTTTTAAGTACACTCTTTATGTCATTCCTTTTAAATATCATCATTATTGTTATTGGGATATTATTTTATATTAATCTTAATGTAATTTTTATGTTCATCTGATGAGAGACCCTATTCTCTCTCATCAATCCATTTTGGAAGTTTTGAGTGGCGCCGTTAGGTTGCCAAATTTTCGTAAGAGATCTAACATCTCTCTTTCTTTTTAAGTACTCTCCTTTATGTCATTTATTTTAAGATCCTCTTTGTTATGTTTGGGGATGTTCTTTTATATTACTCTTTCAATAAAATTTAATTTAATATGATGGGATACCCTATTTTATCTCATCAATCCATTTTTTTATGTTTTATGTGGAGCCGTTAGGCTGCCGAGTTTTTGTATTGGATTTTTCATCTCACTTTTATTCCTGTGAAATTTATGCTAAATTTTAAAACAATTTCCATTGAGTGGTGTACGTAATTCCCATTATTCTAATCTTTGTATAATATACTTTCATTTATGAGTATTTACATCAATGATGTATTTTCCTTCTTTCATGGGGTTTATGTTTTGAAAGATACCCAAGTCGGTGAGGGAACCTTTCACCCTCCTTTTTTTAAAAGACTTCTTTTGTTAGGTTTTTTAATTTGCATATTGTTATGTTGGGATATGTTCTCATGTATCCTTATTGATGTAAATTTTATGTCCCAGTGATGAGATACACTTTTTATATCTCATCAACTCATTTTGATGTGACACTGTTAGGCTGTCAAGGGAACTTCTTAACCCAATTTCAATTTCTTTGGGTTCAACACGTAGTTATTGAATATGTCATCCCTTGAATATGTGTTAATGAACTTTGAATATTTTACACTTAATATCCACTTATATTTTGTGTATTCATTTCTCACACATAATTATGTAATTTAATTATCCTTAAACCAAGGATTTCGTCTTTGTATGGGACTTTGTCTCAATCTCCTTTCATTGAGGAATATTTTATTTTATGCACAACCTTCTTTTATACGGTGTATAAACCCCTTTGACCTTTACGTTTATCCAAAAAGAATATTTCTTTATATGAAGCGTTTTACTAAATGACAAAATGGATTGTTTTTTTTCATACGTATGCGGCGACAACGACTTCTCCGCCGCCGTGACCATTATTTGAGTTTCGGCTTACTCTACAAGACATACCTTCTTTTTAAAAGAAAAATAAATACCATGCTATAATTTTCATTTATTTTGGTATTGAAAATGGTTTTCGTAATGTATTTATTATATCAATGTGTTGTATTGATATCTTGTGATTGAAATGTTGAAATGTTATGTTTCCTTTATGCATGTTTTATGTGATACAATTATGTTGAGGTTCTAGGGCATTATTATGAAGACGGGTGGTTCAATGATAAAATAAGGGTGGGTGATCTAGATATAGCTCTCCAATGTATTGGGTAACGTGAAGGAGTGTAACGTTAAGGTTTCTCTGAAGAGATTTAGGGAATATACTGTGATGGGTATTCCAAACTTAACCAAGAGGGTTACTCCCTACGTAACAAAGTTATGAATGGCTCAAGTTACCTTTTATGTCTTATGATTTCTACGATTTATTCATGATTTGATGAGGTATGTTAAAGTGACAATGTTTTATGGGTAAAGTATGATTTCATTCTTATGTATATATGAACTCATGTTTCCTTTCCATATTTTTATAACCCTTATTGAGCTTTTTATGCTCATCCCATGTTTTTGAAATGTTTTTTAAAGGTCAAGGGAAAGGTACATGATGTGATGATAGTGTCAAGGATGTGTCAAGAAATAATCTGTTTTTTATTTTAAATATGTTTCCGTTGATGGGAAGAATGAATATTGTCTTTTATGTAACCACTTTGTTTGAATGTGGAATGTAATGCAAGTTTCATGATCTAATTATCTAAATCTCTAAACTGGAAAATATCCTCAATGTGTAATCTTGTAATAACTCAATATTAATTAAGGTTTAAGGATGGGGCCTTATACATTTATGTACATTTCTTTTTCAAAATCATTATTTCAAGTGATAATTTATTCATTTATCATGTCTGTTTTAGTTTGTTCATTTTGTTCCAATATATTTTATGAGGGTTGAATCATATCCATATGTATAAACATCCTATAAATACAATATATATTCATTATATAATTATTTATGGTAATCTAATATATTTAGAGATAAAAATTGGATTACGCCATTTATAGAGACAGTGGGTTGCATGTTCAAATGGACACTATTTCTTTTTATCCTGACAGAAAGAAAAAATGAAAAATATATTATAAATAATATTTAATGAATTATTATTACTTCATATATTGTGTGTATATTGATAAAATACATTTTTATGTTCTTATATGTAGAAATGTACTGAATATCATTTCACATTTCTATGTGGAGTTGACCGTCCACATGTACGCATGAGTGACATTATAATTTTCTAATGGATTGGATGGAATTAATATTTATGTGAAATTATAATTATAAATGAATATATAGGTTATAAAAATCACATATATTCATTAAATTTTAACTTATTACCATTTTGGATAATCATAAGAGAAAAATGAATCACATCACTTCATGAGGCAATAATCCTCTGTACACACGAGTGACATTATTTTACCACATATAATTGAATTACAGATGGATATTTGTACTAAATTAAGATAGCAACATTTAATTAATTATTAAATTCATTTCTTAATATATTATTATTCATGAAGAGGTTTTGAATGTTGTTTAACACGAAATAAAAAAAAATACTTGTTTAACAATTTTACATCTTCTTCATAGATCCTCATTATGTTTATAACTAATGCACAATAAGTGGGGATTCATAATCCAAAAATACATCAATGATGTGATAATGGAATTAATTAATGGGGTTTTTAGCTCAAGATGAAAAATTGATTTTTTTATAAATATGGGTAGACCGGGGTGGTATTTTATAAGTGGGGGCGAGGACCCATATTCAATTTTTGTTAATATATAGTGATACGCTCATTATTATAATTCAAAATAACCATAAACATTATTCTGTTGAGAACCATAGCTTAAAGACTTGGAAATTTCATGGAATTTTTTTTCTTAATTATTGTGGAATTTTACGAGTGCACAGTTTCAGACAGCACCTGATTCCGAGGCCCGGTGTTCCCGGAATCAATTTCCAATGTTTAGCTCGGATACGTTCAGTGAAGGAACCAGCGAGTTTTTCTATCTTTTGAACCAGTGCTCGGAATTGAAATCTGAGGGCACCGATGAAACAGCAGTGCTGGTAACTACTGAAGAGGACCTTTACCAAAGATGTGTTTGCTCGAGAAGAGTTGTTAAAAAATTGTTGATTAATAAAGAATTGAATAAAAAAATTTGGAACAATTTTTAATTAATTCCTTATCCTAGTGGTTATATCCAACACGGGGTAGTTAGGGTGGGCCCACAAGACCCTAACCACCCATGTGAGGATATTGGTGAGGTGGGGCCCACATGTGCCCCACCCCTTCACATTTCCTATAACTCCTCACCTCCCTCTTAATTCAATAACTCCCTCTTTAATTTTGTTAACTCATCTTTATTTGAGTAACCTTTCCTCTCCCTCCATCACAACATTAATGTTTCCAAACATCACTTATTAATTAAACAAACATACTTTAAATTAATTAATGATTTTGGTTTATGAATTGTTGAAATTCATGTCAAGGTAAATTATAATAAGGTAAGGCCTTATTTTAATGGATATTCCATATTGTGTGAGGATTGGGAGAGAACTCTTGAGAAGAAGAAGTCGTTTCCTAATTTGTTGGGGTTCTTCATCTTAGAATGAAGAACATATCTCCATTATTTTCTTCCTCCGACGAAGGACAGTTCATCTACTTCATTGAAGAACGACCATCCTTCTCGACGAAGAACACTCCCCGGATTTCCATAAAGGGAGGAGACACCGCTGTAGGAAATTCACAAACGACGACGTCACCTTCTGACGTCAACGAACTGACGCCCGTTCCCTTTTGCGATATCATCAAAAAACGATGAATGACACGCAGTAGGGGTTTAAATTTGAGTATACAATTAATTCCTTAATTCTTTCCCTCTAAAAATAAATAATGCAGATTGACTCATTATCAAGTTGATCCACGAATTTTTTTTAATCGCGGGATAGAAATTTTTTTTGGAGAATGGTTTTCTCCAATTTTATTTCAGAGATTGCAGGATGGTTTGCATAAAATTTTTCTTTAAGGGATTCTGTGATGTTTTCTTAAAATTTTTCTTTAAAGGATCGTGTGATGGTTTGATTCAATTTTATATAAATAAAATTGAGTATTCGTTCTTCGTAAAAACCTGTTTAATCTTGGTTATTTGATAACGCCTAACGCGGAGGGCGTGGGACGAAAAAACACGGCCTGACGAACCTCTTCAGATTTTTTTTGATGCGTGGATTGACAAGAGAACATAAAACTGGACCGCAATGGTGTTTGGAAGCCGTCACAGTGAAGAACGGGTCCCGGGAGAGCCGTAGGTGTAGTCGGTGGGCAAATCGGACCACCGGAGCGAGTCGAGTGGTCCGCGGCAGGAACTGCTGGCACGACACACCGGCGCGGCGGACCCAGTGGCTAGAGCCATCTGGCTTCCTGGAGGTGGTGGTGCCCCAGCATGCCGCTGGAGAAATCCCGCCATGGCAACAGCCGCGGTGGCGGACCGTCGGATCCTACGGCCGCCAGGGATTCCGGGATGGCAGGGCGGCGCCAGCTAGCGCCGCCTACATCAATTAACGGGGGGGGGGGGGGGGTGCTCCCCCCGCTCCACGGCTTCCGCTCATCCACTCATTCGGGCCGCGCCGGCCGAACTCGGAACCAGGTCGGGTCGCCCCAGTTCCGGCCGAGCCAGGGGGTATCGGACCGGGCCCCAACCCCCTAATTTCGGACCAGGCTCGTTCAAACGCCCATATCTTGGGCTATGGACCTCCGATCGATGCACCGTCTATTGCGTAGGGATACTTGAAATGATATGGTTGTTTCGGTATATTACACTCAAGATTTCATTAATGTTGGGGTATGGTCGGGTTGGTTCAAACCCGAAACCAACCCAGCTCATGGAGCGGAAACAGTTATAACATGAGTTCTGGATGCCCGATTGACATGTTGCCGAATTTGTTGGATTCATTTTGGAGAGAAAGATCTTTTGGTATACTTCACTTGAGGTTTGGACGCAGTTGGAGTATGGCCAGGTTGGATTGTACCCGAAATCCAACTAGACCCCTGGAACGGAAAAGTCGATAACATTCAGACCGGATGTCCGTTTGACGAACCGTCAGCGGCGTTGGTAATCACGTTGAGAAAAGGTCCCTATAAGTATACCCTATGAGATTTATTGGTATAGTTGAGTTACGGTTAGGTTGGTTCATACACAAATCCAACCGGGCCCCCGGGACGAAAAGGCTAATAACTCACAGACCAGGCATCTGATCGACGTGTCGTCCATTGCGTTGAGACCCATGTGATGAGGTGGTCCCTTTTGATACTTCCATGTGGCACTTTATGATACTTGGAGTATTGACCAGTAGCTCAGGGAGCGGATCCTCCCAGAGACGAGCGTGCGGAGTGCGGAGACCTTGAAGTTGAGGTCTTGACAACTGCTTGACCGATTCGACTTGGAGTGAGTTGAATAGCCCTGTGTACAGAGCACCAAGTATTTGGCGGCAGACCCACGGTGGAAGGAGCACCTGGTAGTTGGCAGCAGACCCGTGGTACTCAGTAGGAGGTGTACCTCTATAGGATATTAGGGGAACTGCTGCTGGGTTTGGGCAACAGACCCCTAGCAGGGAGCACTACTGTGTTTGGGTGCGGACTCATGGTACTCGACAAGAGGAGTACCTCAGCAGTCTAAGGTTAGTGATTAGCACCTCGGAGTCATGATAGGGCTAATCTACTCGACAGAGGAGGAGTTCTCCAACAGTCGTTTTTTTGGTATCCTTAATGAAAACCCTGGTTTGTGCTGAGTCAATGACCTTTGTGATTTCCTCATGATTGAGATGGGTTACTTGATAACATAGATATATGTATGGGAATATACCTAAGTATTGGTTTACCATTGATTTCATAACCTTTGTGATTCCTCATTAATGATGTAGGTTACTTGATAACTTAGGTATAAGTATGAGATTATACCTATGTAAGGGTTATCTATTGAGATCCTTTTTTGTTGTTATCCATGTTGGATTTAGTGAGACCATGAGGGTCTCGGGGTACATTCTTAGTATCGTTATACTCACCCATACATGGGCTATGCCCATACCTCATTGTTTTGGATGTAGACGACGGACAACGCTGACAAAGACTGAGTGTGCGAGGACTGGACGGTACCCAGAGGTGGACCTCACGATGAGTCAGTACCCGGAGGTGGACTTCAGGACAAGACGGTACTCAGAGGAGGTTGTCGAGTGAAAGCGTTGAGGAGGCTATCTGTACCTACCCCTCAAGTAGGATCTGTGGTGGATGATCCAAGAGCTGCACTATCTGTACCTACCCTTCAGGTAAGATCCGTGGTGGACGATCCAGGAGCTACGCTATCTGTAGCTACCCTTCAGGTAGAATCTGAGGTGGATGACCCATGAACTATTTATGTCTTATAGCTGTTGTCTTTTCTGCCGTACATCGTTCAGTTGTAGCTGTACTTTTCAGATGGGTTTGAATTCTGGCCCATTTACTTTCCAGCACTTTCTTTTGTACATATTGTATTACTTTTTCTTGTACTCTGGTTGAATGTTTTTATGCTTCATAAAGGAAATGCCTTCCCATTTATTGGGATTTATGCCTTTGGTGCTAGTAGCTAGCCCCTGGCCTATGAATGTCGGGTTTGGGGTAGTCACGGCACGGGCCCTGAGGACGAGTCGTGACAAATTGGTATCAGAGGAGTCGTTTCTACCGCAGAACATAAGACTCTGATATTTTGTTTATTTGAAGCAATGATGTTAAGTGTACTAAGTGTGGTCTTCAGTTTAGGGAGTCTAGTGTTGGTGCGGGTGGCCGAAGCATCCATACACTAGGACCCTGACTTCTGGTTTCTGACTCAGTGCATGAAAACGCTGATTTTGTGTGTGTTTTCAAAAGTTTCATTAAAATTATCTCAAACCAGGTCAGCTCACAAGGTATAATCATTTGACCGTGTCATGTATGTTTTTTTCAGGATGTCTTCACCTAGTCAGACTATGTGGGTACCAATTGGGGAGCATGATGATATCCCACCGAGCAGAGAGGACTCCGTATAGGGCCCTCCACCAGTTGAAACACCAGCAGAGAGTAGACGCCACTTGAGCACGATACACGAGTTCCAGCGTCATAGGCCTCTGACATTTTGAGGCGAGCCAGATTTTCAGATGGCTGGACACTGTCTGGAGTTTGTACCATGAGCTCTCCACACAGCTGGGACACCCGCAGACTTGATAGTGTACCTAGATTTTAGCCTCTTCCAGGGAGCAGCTGAGAGGTGGTGGAGCCACGTGTTCCAGTTTTGCGACGGGATGACCATCACCCAGGGTGACTTTGAGACCTTCTTTAGAGTGGTGTTTATACCTACGACTCTACACTCTGAGCATGCTTAAGAGCTGCTGCACTTGTCGTAGGGTTTTTCGTCAGAACCCGAGTCATCTGTAGGTAGGAGACAAATGATGCAGAGGTCTAAGAGGACCAGACCTACATGTGCGCAACCTCGGGTTATAGATTCAATTATGTGAGGTGAAAGAAATATAGCCAGTCATATGAGGAGCAGGAAGTGCTATGCATGCAGCAGATAGGGTCACCTGGCTTGAGACTGCCTGACCTGTCTAGCAGATGACCAGCAGACAGTAGATGAAGGACCTCCCAGGCAGAGGCAAAGGTTTGATCGAGGCAAACCGCATGGAGCTCTGGAAGTAGGCGGACAGGAGCGGGACTAGATCCAAGCATGGGGGCCTTTGTTATTTGTGTTTCTAGCTTCATTTTGTTATTGTTGGGGTTGTATGTGTCTTTTTACTTTGAGCTGCAGTAATAAAAGACACCTTTCTTTGTGACATTTACTTTCCAGTCCTCAAAATATGATGTTACTAATGGGTTTAGGTTTAAAACAGTTGACTTGATCCTCACATTCAAGATACCTACTGGAGGATTCCCAGTGTCCACACACAGCTGCCGATAGTGTGACTCTACCCTTGGAGCCGAGAGTAATGGTTGGATCTATTGGTAGTAGCGTCGACGCCTTACGACGTTGTCCATAGCATGAAATAGTACCATTCATGTCAGGATTGACTATATTAGGAGAATAAAGTGGTTCATCTAGGAGATGAGACCAGATTTCTCTTTTCGGTAGAAGAGAAATCCTAGCATCTCTTTGGTTGAACGTAGATTAAGAAGGGTGGAGATGGGTTCTTACAATTGGAAAGTCTCACCCATTGTTCGTTGAGCGAACGATTTACGGCTATCTCCAAATCAATAGTCTCAGGTGTGTCTACTCTTAGAAGGACATGAACCTGAGACAATGATGATGGCCTGAATTCCTCCAGGACTATGACTTCGAGAATGTTTATACTTTTGGAGAGGGGTAACGTTGTTGTTGATGCTCTCAGCAGGAGATCAGGCACTTATCTACCTGGAGAGGCGACAGAGCAGCTAGCCGTGTTGCAGATATCATTCATGGTCGGAGATTGGGAAGCCTTCCTACAGTCCCTCACAGTCACTCCTCCACTTCTTCAGCAGATAGAAAGGCACAGAATGGGGATCGTGACTGTGAGACGCGACATGCACAGATATCTATAGGACATGCACCTGATGGATTTTATGTAGGAGGATGGCACAACATCTTTTTTAGAGGACCATTCAGGAACATGAGGACAATCTTCATGCATGTGTCCTTGACTTTGGTCAGCACTGGGAGGATCACCTACCCTTGGTAGTGTTTTCATACAATAACAAATACCACTTCACCATCGGGATTTCACCATTTGAGGAATTGTACTACCAGCCTTGCATATCACCTCTGTGCTGGACTGACCCTGGGGAGTCAGCACTTGTAGAACAAGAGATGGTTCAGGTTACGACGGAGGAGGTGCAGATCATCCAGGAGTGGATGCAGACTGTTCGGAGTAGACTAAAGTCCTATGCTGATAGGATACAAGACCACTGGAGTTCGAGGTTGATAACCATGTCTTCAGACGAGTCTCACCTTGACGGAGTCTACGAAGATTTGTCCGGGGTGGCAAGTTATCTCCACATTTCAACGGACCTTTCTAGGTCCCTAGCTAAGTATGAAAGGTGGATTACCGCCTAGGCTTTTCACCTCAGATGCACCAGATGCAAAATGTCATCCACGTATCTCAGTTGAGGAAATGTCTGCATGACCCATCTGTCATCATTGACCACAGAGAGCTGGACATCGATGACGGGGTGACTTTCATGGGTTTCCTATATAGGTTGAGGATCAACATTATTGGGTCCTATGAGGATGGTTTATTCCTCTTGTTCACTTTCGTTGGTAGTATGGTAACTACCAAGAGAGTACATGGGAGTGGAAGTCTCAAATGTGTGCTCAGTACCTCCTTTAGTTTACCTAGTTTTATGTTGTAGTTTTACGATGACGTAAATCCCTGAGGTGGGATTAATGAAAAGGCCCGAAAATTTCAAGGAAATTTTTTTCCTAATTTCTTTGGAATTTTACGAGTGCGCAGTTTCAGACGGCACCTGATTCTGAGGCCCGGTGTGCCTGGATTCAATTTCTGAAGTTTAGCTCGGGTACATTCAGCGAACGAATGAGAAGGTTTTTCTATCTTTTGAACCAGTGCTCAGAATTAAATTCTGGGGGTAACGATGAAACCGAAGTGCCGGTAATTTCTTAAGATGACCTTTACCAAAGATGCATTTTCTTGAGAGGAGTTGTTAAAAAATTGTGGATTAATATAAAATTGAATAAAAAATTTGTAGAACAATTTTTAATTAATTCTTTATCCTAGTGGTTATATCCAACAGGGGTAGTTAGGGTGGGACCCACAATCCCCTAACAACCCATGTGGGGATATTGGTGAGGTGGGGCCCACACGATCCCCACCCCTTTATATTTCTCATAACTCATCACCTCCCTCTTAACTCGCTAACTCCCTCTTTAATTTTTTTAACTCAACTTTATTTGAGTAACCTTTCCTCTCCCTCCCTCACACCATTAATGTTACCAAACTACTCTTATTAATTAAACAAACATACATTAAATTAATTAAGGGTTTTGGTTTATGAATTTTTGAAATGCATGTCAAGGTAAATTAAAATAAGGTAAGGCCTTATTTTAATGGAGATGCTATATTGTGTGAGGATTGGGAGAGAACTCTTGAGAAGAAGAAGTGGTTTCCTCCTTTGTTGATGTTATTCATCTTAGAAAGAAGAACATATATCCATTATTTTCTTCCTCCGATGAAGGATGGTTCATCTACTTTTCCAAAGAATGACCATACTTCTCGACGTAGAACACTCCCCGGATTTCCATCAAGGGAGGAGACACTACCGTGGGAAATTCACAAATGATGACGTCACCTTTTGGCGTCAACAAACCCACGCCCGCTCCCTTTCGCGATATCGTCAACAAACTATGAACGAAACAAGGTAGAGGTTCAAGTTTTAGTATACAAATAATTCCTTGATTCTCTCCCTCTAAAAATAAATAACGCGGATCAACTCATTATCAAGTTGATCCGCAAATTTTTTTTTATCGCGGGTCAGGAATATTTTTTTTGCGGAATGGTTTGCTCAAATTTTATTTAAGAGATTTTGGGATGGTTTGATTCATTTTTTTCTTTAAGGGATCATGTTATGGTTTGCTTTAAATTTTTCATCAAGGGATCGTGTGATAGTTTTCTTAAATTTTATTTAAATAAAATTGATTATTCATTCTTCGTAAAACTCTATTTAATCTTGGTTATTTGATAATGCCTAACACGGAGGGCACGAGACGAACAAACAGGACCCTAAGACCCTCCACAAATTGTTTTTGATGCATGGATTGATGGTCAAAGATGAAACGGGACCACAACGGCATCTGGAAGCCGTCATAGTGAAGAACGGGTCCCGGGAGAGCCGTAGCCACAGTCAGCGGGCAAATCGGTCCACCGGAGCGCGTACAGTGGTCTGCTGAAAGAAGTGCCGGCGGCGCCGGC
Source organism: Viscum album (assembly GCA_963277665.1). Classification (NCBI taxonomy): domain Eukaryota; kingdom Viridiplantae; phylum Streptophyta; class Magnoliopsida; order Santalales; family Viscaceae; genus Viscum; species Viscum album. The sequence goes on from OY728145.1 coordinate 1,902,396,820, forward strand.
GACCGGAGGAGGCAGCAGCGCCCCAGCGCACTGCCATAGATATCCCACCATGGCAACAACCGCAGAGAAGGGTCGTCAGATCTCGCGGCCGCGCGGGATCCCGGGACGGTAGGGTGGTGCTAGTGGGCACCACCATCATCAATTAAGGGGGGGGGGGGGGGGGGGGGTGCCCCCCGCTTCAGGGTTTCTGCTTGGCCACGTTGGCCAAGCCACGGCGGGCCATGCGGCCGGGCCATGCCAGTCGGGCAAGACTGTGCCGGCCGGGTAACGCCATCCGGGTCGGGCCGACCCAGGGGGTTTTGGGGCGGGGTCGGACCAGGCCCAAACCCCCTAATTTCGGACCAGGTTCGTTCAAACACACATATATTGGGATACGTACCTCTGATCGATGCACCTTAAATTACATAGGGATTCTTGGATCGAGATGGTTTTTTCGGTATATTAAACTCAATCTTTAGGTAATGTTTGTTTATGGCCGAGTTGGTTCGAACCAGGAACCAACCGGGCTCTCGGAGCAGAAACGGTTATAACTTGTGTTCCGGACGCCCGATTGACATGACGTTGACATTGTTGGGTTATTTTTGGTGAGATGTATCTTTTGGTTTACTTCATGTGAGGTTTGGACGCAGTTGGAGTATGGCCGGGTTGGATTGTACCTGAAATCCAACAAGGCCCCACGAACGGAAAAGCTGATAACATTCAGACCGGACGTCCGTTTGACGAACCGTCAGCAGTGTTGGTAATCACATTGATAAAAGGTACCTATGATTATACCCTATGAGAGATAGGGGTACAGTTGAGTTATGGTCAGTATAGTTTGTACGCGAAACCAACCGGGCCCCCGGGATGAAAAAACTAATAACTCACAGACAGGGCGTCCGATCGACGCGCCATCTCTTTCATTGAGACACCTATGATGAGACAGTCCCTTGTGATAATTCCTTGTGGGACATTGTGATACTTGGAGTATCGACCAGTACCTCATGGAGCGGATACTCCCAGAGACGAGCGTGTAGAGTGTGGAGACCTAGTAGCTTGGGACTTGATGACTGCTTGACCGATTCGGCTTGGAGTGTGTCGACTAGCCCAGTGGATGGAGCACCTGGTATTTAGCAGCAGACCCACGACAGATGGAGCACCTAGTATTTGTCAGTAGACCCGTGGTACTCGGTAGGAGCAGTACCTATGTATGCTATTAGGGGAACCACTACTGTGTTTGGGTGGCAGACCCCAGGTGGGGAGCACTACTGTGTTTGGGTGCAGACCCGCGGTACTCGACAGGAGGAGTACCTTAGAAGTCTAAGGTTAGTGAGTAGAACATCAGAGTCGTGACATGGCTACTATACTCGATAGAGGAGGAGTTATCCAACAGTTTTTGTTTTAGTATCTTTAATGAAAACCCTAGTTTGAGCTGAGTCAATGACCTTTGTGATTTCCTCATGATTGTGATGGGTTACTTGATAACTTAGATATATGAATGGGTATATACCTATGTACTGGTTAACCGTTGATTTCATAACCTATGTGTTTTATCATGAATGAGATGGGTTACCTGATAACTTAGGTAGATGTATGAGCTTATACCTAAGTAAGGGTTATCTGTTGAGATCCTCCATTATGGTTATCCTTGTTGGATTTAGTGAGACCTTGAGGGTATCGATGTCCCTATTGAGTATTGTTTATACTCACCCGTGCACGGGCTATGCCCGCACCTCATTGGGTTGGATATAGACGACGGACAACGCTGACAGAGACTGACTGTGCGAGGACTGGACAGTACCCGGAGGTGGACCTCATGGTGAGTCAGTACCCGGAGGTGGACTTCACGATGAGACGGTACTCAGAGGAGGTTGACGAGCGAGAGCATTGAGGAGGCTATCTATACATACCTTTCAGGTAGGATCTGTGGTGGACGATCCAAGAGCTGCGCTATCTATACCTACCCTTCAGGTAGGATCAATGGTCGACGATCCAGGAGTTGCACTATCTGTACCTACCCTTCAGGTAGGATACGAGGTGGACGACCCAGGAGCTATTTCTGTCTTCTAGCTATTGTCTTTTCTATTGTACTTCGTTTAGTTGTAATTGTACTTTTTAGATGGGTTTGAATTCTAGCCCATATACTTTCCAACACTTTCTTTTTTACTTAGTTTATTATTTCTACTTGTACTCTAGTTGGATGTGTTTGTTTTTTATAAAGGAAATGACTTCCCATTTATTGGGATTTACGCCTTTGGTGTAAGTCGCCAGCCTCTGGCCTATGAATGTCGGGTTTGGGGTAGTCATAGCACGAGCCTCGAGGACGCTTCATGACACATTGAGTTGATAAGGTTGATATATTTCCCTAAAATTGATCTTTGAAAGGTTTGTTTGGTCAATTTAAACCATCTTTTATTTGCTTATCCCTGATGTAAAAGCATTTTTTTCATAAAATAAGTAATTAATTTTTATGTTTTTTAATATTAATTATGGAAAAATTTTAATATTAATTTATTAGATAGTATAAATTATTCTGGTAAAAAATATGGAATCTAGTTTTCATAATTAAATTTACAAATGTGATAATATTCAACTAAAAATTAAACCATTGATGGACGAAAAGATTTTGTTACAAAAAAATATGTCTCATAAGAATGGAATATTAATATTAAATTTAAACATGAAATTGATTCAAATTAACTAAATTTGTTTAATTTAAATATTATTAATCCAATTTCACAATAATAATAATTTATAATATATTTTATCTTTTTAAATAGTATAAACAAAATATAGGTTTCTAATAAAAATTGGTAATTTCACTATTCATAAAAAATTATACTTTTCAAAAAAATCATAAAAAATCAGAAAAATATAATTTTGAAATATATATTTTAAAAATATAGTTTATTTTTTGAATTTTTTTAACAGTGGTAAATATTAATATTAAATAATGTTCACAAATAATGACTAATCATCATTTTAAAAAAATTCTGTTATTAGGAAAAATTTGTATCTCTTTCAAGTGGATCCTATTTTATTTGTAATAAATAAATTACCATTGAATTTTTTTCAACATTTGAAAACCATATTACTTCTAAAATTTATTTCTTAATATTCATAACCACAAACATAATGATTATGTTATAGTGTAATGGTTAAATAATCACATTTTTATAGATTATCGTGTTTAATTTGAACAAAATGTTGTGTGAATGATAATGTATTGAAGAGATTGAATTTAATTTTAATATATATATCACAATGTATAGATCATTTTTATTATATTGTACATATATCAGTTCATTTTATATATATAAATATTTAAATAATATATTCATCTATTAAAATAATATATTGTATAATTTTAACCCATAAAACAAATTGGGTCCTCACATTTTTATATTGATCAAAGAAATTAATGCTTCTCTTTTGAAATTGCGTTTTCTATAAACCCACAAAACATACAAGGATAAATAAAAAATAATCATTATTAGAGTGAAACATCAATATAACATCCTGTTCAATTACACATAAATACATTTCCATGTAGATTATTTGTCACAAGAATATTAGTGGTGAAGGGAATGTTAAGGACATATGGACCATAAATATATGATGTGTGAATGTACCATTATTTCATTATAAATTAAGGGTTGAAAATCTAATTTAGGTTTGAGTACCAATTTCCCAGAGTAGTAGAAATATTCCACATACTAAAGGTATAATGAAATATACTTAATTTAGAATTTATATATGATGATAAAAATTACATATTTTTATAATCTTCAATGAATTTACACTTTAGATCATACTCCATGAAATGAATATCATAATATATAATTTTTAACTCATGAAGCACCAAAATTATCTTTTAACTGATCATAATATCCATAATATGGGAAAAATATTGTCTTTTCATTAGTAAAACAAAAATTATATGAAAATGAAATCCAATGACACCCAATATTCTACATAATTCATTGAAAAAAACACTACCATTAGTCTTTTCCATATTTAGAATAACCAAATTTAGAACGAATGTGACCCAATAAATATTATATTTCTAAGAAAATATTATGTTAATCTTAACTCCACAATGTAAATATGTGAATTCCATGATCACTAAAAACCACTATTGAAAACAATAAGGCTTCTTGAAATCTAATATCATGTTTTATTATATATCTCATAAATCCAGAAATATATTAATCTATGACAATCATAACATAATACATCAAATCACTACCAAATTTCATGGTATCGAACAGAATACAATAACAGTAACTTTTGCATTATTATCCCAACATTGAGTACATGTTAATGGTTATCTTAACCAAATCATGTTTTTTTCAAAAACATAAAATTTCCACTAAATTAATATTACGATTCATCATTACTATTCAATATATGCTGAAATATTTTTAAGGAAAAATTAGTGTATCATAATTATTATGTAATTCAAAATTCTTACATAAATAACTTCACTAAAAAAATATAAAAATAACATAATATTTGAATCCAAAACTAGGTTCATTGATAATTCAATTTCATTATTAGAAAATGAAATTGGATTCAACATCTTATTCATTAATACCTCATTCATTTTATTTTCATTTTCAGTCTCATCATCATCATTAATATATCAATTATTCATACAACCCTAGCGACTCTATTCACAATATTTCACCCTAGGGAATCGATTCTCATTATTCCTATAATTGTCAAAGATAAAATATTCATCCATCAAAAATAACTTATGGAGAACATTTTTCCCATATATTATATTGATATACATTTTAGTTAGCCTCGATGAATTATATGGTTTCAGTCATTATTTTATGCAAATAAAATTTTTTCCTATTCCATTGAGTCACTGTCTTTGGAATGTCTTTCCAAATTTTAGAGGTGGGGGAAATCAAGAACCCTTTCCTCCATGATCTAAAATATTCTATATCTTAGTGGAATAAATTAATCTCTTTATTTTTTACAATAAAATTTGTTTATGGTTCATTTTAATAATCATATATCGTGATAACTAATTATTAATAATAACAATATCCTTCATATAATACATCATTACATTTGGTTGCTAAACCATGAATTGTCTATGACATTCAACAATTACCATGTTTCTTCTAGTTACATTCATTAAAAAAAAGGATAGTTTTAGAGGTAGTAATAATATTTTGAAATCACATTATCTTGAAGAATCATTTATTGGATGTATAAATCGGGACCTCATCATTTCGATCTACGACACACCTTGGGTTTAATGTATGTTATTAATTTCTATCATCTATTAAACTCTATTTTGATGGATTGCAATGAATATGTCAACTGACCAATACATATCCTCAAGGAGTGTAAAACAAGGTGTTTAGTAGGGCCCATTAATATGTTCCATTTGACTCACATGTCAATCCCAACACACATTTTTCGTATCTATTACCCATAGGTACATCTGTTCACGAACTATGTCCACTGTTAATATCCAGATATGGGTTTATTGTGTAGAAAAACTAAATAATATCTACCATACTGAAATATTTTAATGTTCTTATATACCCATCATCAATGTAACTTATAGTGTTAAGTTTTCTAATATATTTTTCTAAATCTAATTCCATAAAACATTAAGGTATCCAAGGAAGAATGAAACATAAAATACACCAAGTTATTTAATTGAAAAATCCATTATTCCTCAATGAATATTCTTGAAAATCTATAACAAAACACTTCAGCGAATCTGAGAAAAAAATAAAAGATATGAAATATGTAAGATAATATAGCCAATAAGTACAAGTATTCAAAATAATTTATAATAAATATTTAATCATAATCTATATAGAAAGTCATATAACTGAAACACATTCCATTTAACCAATAATCTACGCCTTATATGGATGAACTAATTTGAAGTCAAATAATGAAATATAAATAATCAAATAATCTTGAAAAATATGTATTTATATTCTAAATAATAAAATTATCAAATTTGAATCAATAATTGATACCATTATGAGAGAATTCATAATGATATACATATGAATCATACTGTAAAGACACTATAAATGATAGATTGATTCTATGGTTAGAAACATATGTTATATTGTAGAATGATTTGTCTCACAAACATATCGACATACAGAACGAATATCTATAACAACTTCCCAACACTTATTATGTCTAATTCGTTCCACATACAAAAGGGGTGAAATATAATCCATATAAAATTTTTTATTGTAAAACTAACATATACAATTATAATAATTACCCGAATTAAATAAATATAATAATAAACCATCGAGATTGATACTGTGAATGGTAATAAAATTATATAATTTATTCCAACTAATCATAAAAAATTCAAATAATTAATAAGAATGATACTAATAAAAAAATACCATTTTAATCACAAGTACAATAAATAGTTGATGTCATTATTGAATTGAAATACCTTAAGAATTTTGTTAAAAATTTTTTTGTGTAAAATTACATTTTCAGTTTGAAATTATCGATTTTTATGGAAATATTTGACAAAACATGTTGAAAATACATTAATTTTTAAATAAACTTTGATAGAAATAAATTTACATTTGGAAAACATTAAAATAACTTTTAAAACATTTGTTTTTCATGATGTTGGATAATTCATTTCAAGAAGGACATGTTAAAAAAATATTTTACATTTTTGGGTAATTAACAGATGAAAATTATTTTGTAAATGACATGAATATTTCATTCGAAAATTTATTTAAAAATTAGATTCAATGTTAAAAGTTTATTTAATAAATAAATGGAAAAAATAACTTTTTTAAATAAATTTAATAAAAGATGGATTTTGATTAAAAATTATTTTTGAGCAAAGAGAGATGTAATGAATGATTTTATTAAAAACATTATTTTATAAATTATATGTTTTATTGAGTGGAAAAATTGTAATATTACATGAATTGAACATGATAAACCAATTTATAAATTATTATATTTGTTGGTAATACTTATATAAAATAATTATCGAAATGGAGTCCTAAAAAATATAAATCCTAAATAATGGTGAGATTGTGAAATACATTATTACAACTTTATTATATTTTAAATACTAATCTATTTTAAAGGTATAAAATAAAATTATTCTAAAAATAAAATTTATATAAATATATTGTTGACATAACATATCAAAAGAACGGTATGTACATAACACAAATAAATACGTGGTGAAAATGTTGTATGTATAACGGATATAAAAGTGAGAAGAGAAACCATTACAGGTCGTTTAATTTCTATTGTGTTTATATTAACTTCCTGATTAATAAATATAGGATTATTATTCATATATTATATAAATATACTCTTTTATCACATATAATATATGAATTACGTATAGTATTTTATCACATGTTTTTTAATAATTCTTTTATTAAATCACTAGTACATGTAATAATTGCTTCCTTTTTCCTACATGGATTAGTAATATAATATTGGTCCACTAAATTTGATCATTGTTAAATCATATATATATTTTAAACCGTGATATAAGTATCTTATATATTTATTATATAAGTGTTTTTAGTAATCTATTTTAGTTATAGAATGAAATTTTATTGCACTGTTCATGAAGACATTAAGTCATACGTATGCATACGCATTGTTTCCATTTTAGTCCATGGATGAAATGAAATAAATATAGATATTAATTTTTCATTAAATATTTATTTCTATAACTATATATAATTTAAATTTATAAAATTTATCCTTATTTCCATCCATGTAAAAATAAGACGAAGAATATTTTACATCACATTGTGGGGTGGTAGTCCAGACGTATGCACAAGCGAAGATATTATTTTCAAACAGATTGGAAGGTAAGATTTTTTATAAAACACTATGTTTCATTAAGTATAGTTTTATAATAAATATCTCACTTATTTATTAACTTTAACCATATTATAAATCTTGTAATGCTTAAGAGAAAAATGAATCACATTGTTTTTCGACACGGTAGTCCATCGTACACATGATTGACATTAACATATCCCATTTAGATGAAGTCGAAATTGTTATGTGTTATTAACTTAACATAATAATATATAATTTTAAATAATATAATTATTTTTTTATAATAACATAGATGAATAATTTTTCAAGGAGGTTGAAAAATATATTCAACAAATATGCACATATAATAATTTTACCTCTTATTTAGTGAGTCTATTTAGGATTGTAATTAAAGAATTATTAGGAGTAATTAGTAATTGAAATAATTCTTGTTGGTTTTGGGGAGGTATGTAAGGATGTTTTTTGGTAAAATATTAGATGATAATGGATTTTGGATCTGTAAGGATAGGAGGATAGTGGGTGACCATTTATTTGTTGGGGAGATGATACATATTGAAATTATGAAATGATAAATTGATACGCTTGTTTATATCAAGACCAAAACCTTGAAAATAGTTCATTTATATATTTTATAGGTGATATGGTCGATATATGGACTGAAATTAGGTTTCAAAAAGTTTTCATTAATTTTTAACAGTTATCTTCGTATTTTGCCACTCAGTAAACCGATATTAACAATAACCATGATAATAAATTTTCAATATTTTCACTATGAATTAATATCATAAATTATGGTCACGATTTTATAAAAAAAATGAATTAAAAATATTTAATCCATTTTCCAAATTTTAATTAAATTATATGTCTAAATTCCATTTCGGATTAAACCATAGACACAAGAAAATACTGGTTCTCCAATGAGAAAGAACTCTTTAGAATATAAATTTTGATCCTAAAAGTTAAATAAAAAATTGATTAAAATAACAAAAAGTAGATAAATTGTAATATAGTATAACTAATTCCACTTTAAAAACAATTTAAAATATAATTTATCTTTGTATGTAATTTAATCAAAAGGTAGATGTCATTAAAAATATGTATTTTTCATAATTTTTCAATAATTTATTATCTTCAAGTAATGTTAAAAATTGATAGAAACTTATTTTTTAAATTTACATTTAAAATAATTATTTTTTGAATAATTTTTACAAAAGTGAAAATCATTTCTTTTAATTTATGCATGCGAAGAAAAACATATATCCTTTCAAAAATAAAATTTTTCAAAAAAATGTTACTTTCTCATTCAAATGGATATTATTTTGTTAATAATAAACATAAAAACATTGAATTTATATTATTCAGGTTTAAAACATATAATTTTCATAATTTAATTATTTCATTTCAAATCCTCTAACATAATGGCTTTGTTAAAAAGGTTTTGTTGAAATAATAATATTTTAAATGTGAATTTTATTTCATTTAAACACAATGTTGTGTGCATCAATAGATTTGAAATAGATTGAATTTATTTAAATATAAATTTATAATATGGTCTTGGGGTTTTATATTTTCTCATATTATTGGTTCATTGAGTCAACAATGATATCAAAAATGATTTTTATTTTTTAAAATATTATTGAGTTACAATTCATTTTAAACATTTTTAAAGAAATTTTAGTATAGATAAAGAATTAAATTACATCATCATTGTATAATAGAAAAATAATTAAGAAAAATTTAATTAATATACTGTCATAGAATAAACAAATTCCCTACAAAATAGAATAATGTACTCATAGATCATTAAAAACTATATTCCAGGCTTTTGAGAATATAAAGAGAGACAAATTATTGAAATAATGTAATTTATATGAATAAATAGAGGATAATAAATGTCATATTTTTTTCAGTGATAGACCATATAATTTCCTTAACAAAAATTTATGGAAAAATAGTCTATATAAAAATTATATTTTAATGTAAACCCATTACCCCAAGTTCGACGTTCTTTGTAAGCTCTCTAGACTCATGTATAATAAATTTAAATGTATTAGAATTATATCCCAAAATAATATTAGTAAATATATTCCCATAAATTTAATAAATACAATATCTTATTAGTTTTTAATTAAATTTTATATTGTAATCAATTTTCAGGGTGATAACTATTTCATTATTCATTGATTATTCGTTTTAAATTCTTGTGGCCATTGCATGATGATCATGGATACATAATATATAATATTTTAATCTGTATATATATATAATATATACTCATTTTACAAACATTTATAACTATCTAAAAATTTTAGAGATAAAAAATTGAGTTACACTATTTTGGGAGACCATAGGATATACATACAAATACACTTTATTTTCATTTTCTAAGGAAGCGGTTAATAGAAATATAAATTAAAATTTCCCCTATAGAATCATAATTATATCAAAAATTATAATATGTAATTATTAAAACCATAACAGTATATTTCAATGTTATTATATTGTGGAATATGAATCATATTACTTCATGGAGGAAATATTCCACCCATAGGCATGAGCAATATGTTCATGTACCCTTTGATGGAATATTGGATGTAAAAGGATTAAAAAAACATAATTACATCATACAATCTTGAATAAATGAAATAAATAATGTACTTATCGATAAAACTGGTTTAGGAAACATGTAAAAATAAATAAATATTAAAGAGATTATTTGATATTTATATCACTTCTTTTAGAGATCTTGAATCAAACCATCCCATGTCATCAATTCAAGCTACCACAATGGGAAAATCATGTAAAAAAACAAGATAATAGATACTAGTCTTAAATATAAAAAAATATTACTTATAACTAGATTACATATTAAAAAAAGGAATTCCACAATGATATAGAATCCTATATAAAATACGCTAAACTATAAATTATTTTTAATTCACACTTAACCACTAGTTACCACCAGACAAACAGGATCCAATAAAATTAGCTACAAGAGAAGACATCATGTTAAAATATGATCTTCCCTTTTCCAGAATCCAATAATACAACATCTATAGACACCCAATGTCACATGTAGGGAGTTAGGAAAATCCTAATAGGATACCACCACAGTTTATATAAAAGGTCCAATATTAAGAATTAAACAATTAACCATTAAATAAAATTGTTTCATAAAGATATTTCATAAAATAAACTCGATTTTCAATCATTTTTCATTTTTCTTTCATAAAAGACATTCATATTCTCCAGCAATAAATATGAAAAATTGTTGTGACAAAATGGAAAACCATACCAATTCATCATGTGATAAACACGGAAACACATATCCTTGTATCAAACCATAAGGAAAAGATATGTGATAAAGAAACATTTATAATATAGAAAGTCAAAATATATGTCAAAAACATTGTGTTAAATAATAATAAATGATTAAGTCCCACACATTTGGGCCTTAGATTATTAGATTTTTCATATTAAAAACAAAATAATCTATTTAAGAAATTTTTTTGGTCTCACATATATTAATTCCAACAAGTTGATATCACAAAAGATTACCTCTTCATTATTTCACACTCATTAAGGCCACCTAGGTCTCTTTACATTTCCACCTATGGTTCCCAATGGGATATTTTCATATATCATTTCTAATCCATTCTCAAAATTGTACTAAAAATTATAAATGAAAATACCATCCTCTTTTGAGTTTGAAACCCCATTTTAAATTAATAAAATCCATTTTTAATGAAAGACCCATTTTTATAAATTCGTTCCATTAGAAGAAACCCATTTAAAATATATTTCATAAATAATAAATGAATTACCCAAATTAATGGTTTAATGACAACATGAATTTCTATAAATTAACCCATTATATAGAAATACAAAACCTAACATAACAGAAACATATCTGCCTTGAAAATGGTGAATTGAAACCAAGATGAAGACCATTGAAATATAAGGCATGCCATGATACTAATATGTATTGACAGAAATCATTATCCAATCATAGACATAGAGAGAACCATAACTAAAACAATAGCTATAAATAAATTCAATGAAAATCTTGATATATTATATACAGTGAGATAAGAAACCCAACCATAATGGTGATCAATCACTGAATGAGGAATCCTATAAGGGAGGGATCTACCCAAAATCACATAGGAATAGAATATAATTCTTGTAAAAGGAATCCTATAATGAATAAAAGAAGAAACAAATTGTGAAGCACCCTAAAATATTATATTTCAATTATTACAAGGATTCAAATACACTTACACATCATATAATCCATGAAACTTATATATGCCAAAAAACCAATCACTTTTTTAATAAAAAAGCAATTAATTCAACTACATGTTTTAATCTATCTACATTAAATGTAAATACTTCACACCCGTTATCAGTTCAGGACATCTCTCTAGCAATGTTTATACATAATTTATGCTCTATACAAAAAATTTAAATCACCAACAAGCTACCAAATATATACATTTAATTATAATATCTTAAAGAAATAAAATTAATCACTCATAAATCTTTGTAAGAACCTCTTTAAGTCATTAACACATTTATATCTACAATCCATTAATTAAATTAAAAAAATCCATCAAATTTATATCACTATCCTCGAAAAGGAACTACATCCTTAAGAATCCCATAGGAACACCCAATCACATAAGATAAAAGATGAATAAAAAATGGATTATTGAAAAAAATAATGATGTGTAACATTCTCTGCGACAATAAATGATTTCTGCCTATAAGGACCTTGACTTAAACATTACATAATCTTGCTATTTCAACTAGATTTTACTTATTTAAATTCCAAAATATTTTTGTGGTTTACAGTTCGATAAAGATAGTAAATTACATGTAAATATCATCCAACATGTTTACAAAGTGGGTACTAATAAAATAGTATCAATTTCTTCCAAACCATTATATTTTTTACACAAAACAACAACATGATTTCATCAAAAAATCATCATAACATTCTACATGACATCCATTTTTCTCTTCCAATTAATTATAACTTATGAAAAATATTTAATAAAATGGGATGAGCATAAAAGTATTAGTAAGGGATATAAAAAGAATGTATGAAACCACTAGTCCATGAATACTTATAAGCATTTGAAATCACATTACCAAAAAATATTGTATTATCAGTGTTAAAAAGCACTTTATTAGACCTAAAAATATACTATTTATATGGATTCTTTTAAAGGGGTGGTCCCCTTTATGATCTCTATTTTTATAAATGATAAAGGACCCCCTTCATCAGTTCTCAGAAAATGGTTGATAAAGGCCCCACTTTATCATCTCTATTCACATCATTGATAATGTCCTCATTTATCACTTCTCCAGTTAGATATGATAAGGGATTCAGAATATTAATAGTTACACTAAGAAAAGAAGCATAAGGGGGATGTAATCAATATAATAATTTAATTCACAATATAGAACTACCGATCAAGGAAAAAATATCATGGGATATACCCAAGGTGCTAGTGTGTCACGATCCAAAGCGGTTTTATAACTACTTGGACCATCATCTGATATATGATTCATCCAAAAGTAACATCATCCACCCAATTAAACCATACAAAACTCATCATAATGGAACTATCCCACTAGCCTTATCTTAAACATGACTAGGGGGACTATACTAGTGTGTGTACCAACTAGGGTTTCATGAATCCAGACCCCCACCAAGACACCCATGTTACTATAAAAACGTGTAGGTGATAAAGAAATCATGACAATTACAATCAAAATAGTCTCACACTTCACCTCCTACAACAACACATATATCCTACATTTTTAACATCATTAATCTATCATATAAATAATAAAAAACCCATAACTTTTTAAACATGTATAGAGTAAATCGTTGAGGTTCACATGAGAAATGAGCAATTTACTTTTTAATGTGAAAATGGGTATCCACATTAAAACCGTACTTGTATATATAGTATCACTCCCCTTCTTAATTGCCGCGTCATTTTTATGATTTTGGAGGCAGTTCAAAAAAATCCAATTTTCATTCCAGAACATTTTCTAAGCACAAGAAAAATACAATTGAAAAAGAAACAAAGGAATATGACCTAAATGTATTAAAAAACATTTAAGTGACCCTTTGAACCTTTTCAAATTGGATATTTATGATTATTAATCTAATATAAAAATTTTACATGAAATTATTATGAACAATACCTTATTCGAAACCTAGAATTTATGAATGAAGTTTATAATTTCACCCATGAACCACCACATTACTATTCATTAATTCAAAATAAAATTTTAAAGTATACACATTAGATGAATTTTAAAATAAAGATTGGTAAAATAAACACCAACATTAAACTGAATGGTATATAATACACAACATGTATTCTTTCATGGAAACACTAAAAAAACCTAAACACAAAAATCCTCATGAAAAATGAATTTCATTTATTGGGATTAGGAGAAAACAATGTGAAATAGAGAAGAGAAGTGTGATGGTGGAGATAATGGGGAAATAGTTGGAAGAATACATGAAATTAAAAAATAATTGTTTTTATAAATAATTCAAAAAATTCACATTACACAAACATAAGAATTAAGAGAATATAATAATTCTCATTTTCAAAAATATATCAGATCATAATAACATATAAATTTTGACTGAAATATCACTACATGTGAAAAAATCCTATGAAAATAAATATAAGTTAAAATACCCTATTTTTCAAATCATCTTTTTAAAACATTGAGGTGAAAATTATATTTAAATACTTTTTAATAGAAATAGAAAACTATTGAAAAAATATTTATAAATATTTCATAATAAAAATTTATTAAATAGTCAAAAATGTTTTGAAAATAAATTTTAAGAATACCTTAAAATTGTATAATTTGAATATAAATCTTTTTAATTTAAACTTGAGACTAATAAAACATATGAAATAAAATAAGTAAAAATACATTGATAAATTTAACATTTAAAAAAATTCATCGATAATGGAATCTTTATAAATGTATAATGATTTTAGTAAGTTTAGTTGAAATATCCTGAAGACTTATACTTTTACAAGGAATTTCTATTATAGAAACATAAAAAATATATAATGTTCTCTATAAAAAATATGGGAAACCATTAAAGACATTTAATTTTCAAGTGAATATTTAAAAATAAAATCATGAAAGATAAAAAAGATAAAAAAAATAGGGGAGACTGATTAAAATTTTATTTTTTAATGTATGGATAAACATTTTTAATTTTTTGAAATAACCATGATGAAAACATAGATTGCATCGATGATTTTTAAATCAACCAATTCAAAATATTGTACTGGAAGATTTGACTTTATAAAATATAACTAGAGGATAATATAATTCTAGAGTATTTATAACTAATGAGAAATAGAATTACCCATATTTAATATCACATTTGAGAGGTCTCAATATTTGGAAGGATGTTGAAAATAAATCTTAATGGGTTATACAACAAATAAGTCAAAACTATTGAAGGAGAATAGTCATGAAAAATAACAATGAATACCATGAATTAAGAAATAATTATTTATAAAATATATCATTTTGTCATTTAGGCACAAACAAGGACCATGAATGACAATGATATTCAACGGGGCATTTTGAATGTACAATTCAAAACATCATCATCAATATCACACTGTAATAAGTCAACCCAAGGAGAAAGTGGAGAAAACTAACCGTGGAGGTTTGGTCCATAATGTCGGGGAGGTGCATTCACAGTATAGGAGAGGTATGGTGGAGGAGAGGTGTGAAAGAGGAGAGGAAATTGTGGTGGAGAGCCGTAGAGAAGCAGAGGCATGGTGGAGGAGAGCCAAAGGTAGATGAGATATGCGATGGAGGAGAGTCGCACAGTGATGCTCTGTTCATAGTGGTGGATGAGTCATCATCTGAGGTGGAGGATGTGTCATGAGTAGAGGTATGAGAGGAGGGAGGATAGGTGGTAATAGATGAGGCAGAAAGGATGGCATGGATTTGTGTCCATGAGATAATGAGTGGTGCGAGGAAGGAGGAGAATGTAATGGTTTATTAATAAAACTCAGCGACACCTTTATTAATTATATAAAAAAACACTGATAAAATTATTTTTTATCAGCTCTATAATTGAATGAGATGATAAAACATAACTTTCTCAGCGCTCTTTTAGCTCTGATAAAGGCCCATCTTTATTATTACTTTTTATATTTCATTGATAGAACATTTCATTTATTCATAATAATTTGATTATAACCAATAAATTTCTTTCATTTCAATTTTTTAAATAAATAAGTATATGTTTATATTTATATATTTATGTTTTTGTTAAAATAATAATTAATTATATATTTTTTTTTATAATTAAAATTATAATTAAGAATATATAAATATATAAATATAAATGGATACATTAATTTTAATTTTAATTTCATTAGAATTTATATACATATATGTCTATGTCTGTGTAGATATTGATTAATGACATATATTTATAAATAAATATAAACAAAATTTATTCATATATATATATATCATTTAATAAAAATTTAAATTTTATAATCACATAAACATATTTATATTTAATTAGTTAAATAAAATTATGATTATGTATAAAATATCTAAAAATAATATAACTGTATATTTCTAAATATTTAATTTTTTTAATATAATAACTACATTTATTGTTTATTTAAATATAATTATCACGATTTTATGTATTTATGAGAAGGTAAGGCTTCATATATAAAATAAATGAATGAATACACCAAATATACAAAGTATTTTATTATATATGCATAACATTAGCATAAACAATGTAAGAATTCCTGAGAATATGAATATACACATCAATTGACACATTAATTAAGAAACAAATATATATATATATATATATTTATTTAATAAGTGTTTGTAAACATGAATATATTAAATGTATTTATATGTAATATTATAAACATAAAATATAATAAATATAAAGTAAAGTAATTTCTAAATCTATTAAAAATAATAAACATAAATAAAACATAAAAATAATAAACATGCATTTTTTATTTAATGTATAAATATAAAACTTATTTTTTAATTAAAATAAAATAGTTTTATATAAATTATTAAGATTTTATATTACAAACATTTATAAGTTCTATTATTAGCGTTGACACAAGGTAGATATATCTACAATTTTTTCTAGCATTGATTAAAGTCCCCCTTTTATTAGTGCTTTCTAATAAGTTTATATAGAACCCTAGCTCTTCCCTTTCCTGCATTTTTTGTAGTTTCATTTCCACAAATACATACTTTTCACACATATATAACTAATTTGTGAAACATGATATTTACATAAAACCATACATAAAATATATTAAATTGTAAAGGTATATTGGGGAACTACTTAATTATATTTTTCCACTTATGGATACCTTATGACTTGTAATCCTCACGAATACCTTACAATGTAACCCTCAAAACTACCTTATGGTGTAACCATCATAGTTACACGTTGAGTAACCATACGACTGATCTCCAACATACACATATATAAGGAATTGGAGGGAGATATATGTCATAAGATTCAGCGTAAACATTCTCTATGAACTAGATCATAATCATAAATCATGGACAATTGCATAAAACCATTACATTTGAATTTTGTAATATAGAATTTTGAGTGTTTAATTTAAATGAATAGTCACTATCATATAATTGATGTGATAATTAATATAATGATAGGAATATATGTATAAGAATTAAAAAAATATAATATTACATAATATATATAAAATTCATTACATAAATAATCATTGTGCCACATAATCATTGAAATAGAAGGTTAACTCGAAGAATAAAAATTGGGTTAAGAATTCACTTACCTTAGGATCGTCTTATGTAAAACATGATTGAAACACAATTATAATTGTTAAAAGAGTGTTATTAATATTTTATAGAAACAAATAAATTTTTGTAACATGTTATATGTTCATTTTATAACATCATTCCACCTATTACATTATGATATTATGTTTTCCCACTTTTTCAGGCATGTCAATTAAATTATTTCAATGGTCGGTTCATAAATTATTTCCTTATAGAATGGAAATGAAACCCTATAAGTTCAATGAAATGGTATTAATATGTTTCTAGAATATTAAATCATTGCATAAGACATTATCTATATTGTGTGAGGATGAATAACTAGATAAATCATTTGTTATATTTGTTATAGATCATTACGGCATTTCTTCGATAATCACGAACTAGTTTTTTTATATAACATAATATTATGTAAATATGTTAACTCAATAACATAAAATATAATATTTGATAAACATTAATGTTTGTTTCAACCATTTAAATAGTATTATGACCCACATTGAATTATTTAATGGATGTTTAAAACAAATTGTCCATGATGTTGGTAAATTGACACATCAGTGACAATGTTTTTATTTCTCGAATAAGTGGGTGTAGAAGAAGAGTTATGTTGATGAATTTTTTCATAAACCTGAAAACATTAAGAATATATAATATATTGGAGATTTAATGTATTTTTTATAAAGGGAGGGTAAGAGTGTATAAGTAAATAAAAATAATTGGAAATAAAATAAAACAAAATGAAAGAGGATTTTTACTTCTAGATATTTTCTCCTTGAGATCCTCTTTATGGAATTTTGTATTTCACTCTTGGTGAGACCAGAAGTTCGTGGACTCGTGAATGATCCCTGTGAAGGTTTTTGGACATAATTTAGACAATGAAAAAAACGTAAGAGGTATGAGAGGAAGAGGGGGGTGAGGGTGGAATATATAGTAGAGGAGAGGAGGGGGTTTCTATTATTTTTATCATTAGTTTAATATTATTTCTCAAGAATATGGATAGTATTTATTAACATGACCCGAAAGAGTAATGAGATCAAGTGAGTATGATCCATGGGGTATTATATAAGAGATGATGCTAGTCATAGTGTCTTTAACATATAATTTATGTATACAGTATATTACCATATTTCACAATTCATCAAAAATTCTAGTATTTCAGAATAATCCCAATGATCAAAGTGAAAAAACATAGGATAGTTCATTAACCTAATAAAACTAACTTAGAACCCATAGTATACTTATAAATCCAAGAATATTCAAAGAACATCCATCAAAACCACTATTAAGACTTCCTAATTCCCTCAAAAAAAATTCAAATCTATGTCAAGTTTCTATTATACATTTCATTGTGATTTAATATTTAATAGTTATTTGATCAATTTCATTAGTATATGGTCTACCAATTTCTGATCCATTAGGTCCCATAACACCACATGAAACAGGATTTGATTCCCATATAATCCATATTCATTAAGTTCACTTTAATAATTGAATTTTAAAAGGAGCATAATTTTCATTCTACTAAGGGAACATACATCTTATTAATTGAAAGGTGGCATCACATCACTATCCACTACCAAAGTGTATCAAAATAATAGGAAAAAAAATCACAACACTTATCACAACATCTTGAGTCAGATAATGAATCCTAGAAGGAATGGTATAATGCAAAAAAACATATTTCTTAAAAGGTCTTATTTGATGCATAAGATAGCAGACCCTCATCTCATCATGTTGCAATAGAAATAAAACTGAATCATATTAATAGTAAATACTTAAATCATGTATATCATCTAATAGTGGAATCAAACCATCTTTAATATTCTATAACATAAATAGTAATTACATAGAGGGAAATATGTCTTTTCTCAATACACGGGTTAGCTACACCAAAGGAAAACATATTACTAAATTCCATTAACTTATTACCCCTATATATTGTTTCCAAACATTAAATCAACACAAAAAAACACATCTGATACCACTTTATAACATCCTAGACCCATATTCCACTAAATAGTTCATTGATACATGTTGGTTACATGTCCACAATTGCATCCTTCCAAATTTGAAAGGCTACCTACTAGCATCGAGGTCCTAGATGAGTTTTTAGGGTGACTATGCCCAAATTATTAGATTATATCACATATGATGTCAAACACATTCAATAAAAAAAGTGAATAATCATGAAGGAAACTGAAAGGTAAGGTAAAACATGAATACATATATAATCCATAAAAATAACATATCTAATGACGATCATGGAACATTTATCTTCAAATTAGTCAGAAAAACACATGGAAATACAATAAAATACTAGTATATAAAAATTGAGAAGTCCAAAACTCTATCCCTATAGAATTTCATTAATCCTATTTGTTCCATTCTCTACTACTTCAATAAAACCTTCAAAACCCAGTGTTATTGAGATTTCCCTTATCATCCCATACAACCATATAATCTATTTGATTCCCCAAGGAGGCCCATACTAGTTGTAAAATAAAAATCAAATTTGGTAACCCCCCAAAAATATACACAGTTTTAAACATCAATAATAAAGTTGATATCAAGTGTTTTTATTGTAGTAATGTATGTGTTAGTGACCATGGTGTAGGTCCACTACAAAAAAATACCAAACTCTCTAAAGGCTCCATGAAACTAGTGTTAGTCCCTAAGGATGTAGCTATATGAAAATCATTCATGTAACACATTCTATTCTTACATCCACAATATCAAAACCCCATAATCATCACCTATAACGAATTTCATCCCAAACCCACAACCACCTTGTATAAAGAGTCCATTATAGAAAACCATGACATGAACATATACTTTAGTATAGACCACGAACGGGCAAAACCAAGGTTTCATGTACCAAGGAATCCTCATCGAGTCCTAGGAGAATCTCAATGGAAAGACGATCAATGCACTGATAGGAGTCCTAGGAAAATGTGTACCAACATATCCTATGTGTGTCCATGCAAGCTAGATCTAAGGCGTTGCAAGGCTCGATGCATCCCATAGAATCAAAACCCAAGGTGAATGCTTTGTAGAGGTGTCCAATAGCATGATCCAAAACCATTGAGAGCCTTCCATGTCATATATCAAAGAATTTATTCATTTAATTGAAACTATATGAGTATATTAATTATAAGAACTAATTCATATAATAATAGTTAACAAAATCAAAGATGGGCATATCAAAACCATATTGGTATACACACCGACATAACCCTAAAACTCCATTTAACACATATACCCACTAACTATTTTCACACACAACATTAGTATACCCTTCCATGGGTTCCACTACCTTTTACCACATTACATGGGTCTATCCACCCAATAACCATGAATTATTATAATTCCACTTTAAGAAATTTATTCAATTAGACATGGAATATCTAAGGTTTATTTTAAAAGGTGCAAACCATGAGTCACCTTAATTCGAGAAATGGGTTCCATCACACCACAATAGATCATATGGGAAATTATAATAGGGAAGATAACAAATATTAAATATAACCCCCAAAAAAATGGGGCCACATCAGAATTTTTGGTGGGAGACATAACAAACGATAACTCTAAAAAGCACAAAATCTGAAATAAAATACCTGACCACCTCCCTAGGCTCAATAGTAGAGTGATCTTAAATTTTTGAGTCCAGATTATCACTATTTTGGTAAAAATATAAATAAAAAAAATGATGAATTGAATATTAGGTCATATGATCCTAAAATCAAATAGCACAATTGATTTCTAGAATAATAGAGAATTACTAAAAAGATCATAGGAATTAACAATATGGATATGTTGAGAGGAATAGCGTTTGAATCAATGATCCACCTGTGAATGTATCAGAAAATGAATAATAGTCTTCAAATGGAGCACAAAATTATGGCCCTTCTATGCAGCAAAGGTGGAGAAGTTAAAACATAACTTACAAACATTTCAAGGAATATAGGGTAAATTAACCCTAAAATCTTGGTCTCACTATTTTTGTGCATGTTTTTTTAAACTATGAAGAAATCATGAATGGATTCCTAAAAGTCTTGGCATATCGCAATGTTACCCTGAACTATTTTCACTTAATGTGTAGTAACTATGTGGAAGCCTCTGTCTTGTCTGCTAAAACTAATGACCATTTTTTACGGCCGTGCAACCCAACCCACACAGTTTTCACTAACCCTACGACCTCCATGTTTCACAAAATCATAGGTTCCATGATCCAAAATAGCCCCAGGAACCCTAGAAACCACCATGACCCCAACATGTATTTATTATATGCTATATTAAATCAATTTAATTGAGAATTGATGGGAAACAAAAGATCTATACAACAAAGAAGAACCGGGTATTTACATCTACCAAACTGTAATGTGACTACTAACCTTTCACACCGAGCATTATCCTGACCTCAAATACTATTATTTTTCTCCGAATGTCCATATAAATATTCAGTATTTTCCTCACGAGGTATATGGATACACCATGAACCCGTTCCCAATAATAACTCTCTATATTTATTGAGAAACTCAAACATAACTCAAGGACACTCCCATATAAAATTACCGTACAATAAAAATCACACTCCTTGGAGAGTCAACTCATTTAGAATATAATCTCAGGAAAACTCACTAATAGTTATCTTTTCTTTGGTCATGCTCATAAAACAACTATAGAAAACACATTCATTCAATAGAAAAACACATGGTTACCTACTGCTTGACCATCATTTGAAAACCATTAGCCTCTACCCAGTATCCCACTAGGAAATATGAGAGAACATCCATTGAAACATAGAACCTTATATTCAATCAATACTTCCATCTAAACTCGATATTGATTCAGTACCAACTCAATGAAATTACATCCCAAAATTTGAAAACATTTTCATTTCATTCCTAAATTTCATAATTTGGCTGTGTAGAATTCCATATAGAAATAGATGAGAATACCGTATAAGTTCTTGTAAAAAAATTATATAGCTAAACTACATCCTAAATGGAGACCATTGAAATATTAGATAATTATTTAGGAATTATGTTCTATTAATAATTCCATTAGGGTTCTATCATAGATGCATTGAATCCCAGAAAGGACCCTTAAGGTTTCTTTATACACCCCTAACATAATGAGACCATGTAACCAGACCCAATGAATTAAATTAACCAGGATCCATGTATCCCTATATATAATAATGTACCATGATTTTTAGGCTATAATTCCAGTAACATCTTATATGGGAAAACCTATTTTTTTATAAAGTTTGATAAAACAAAACATATTAGATAATAGAAAACAAATATGAATATGTATTTCATGTTATTCCTCTATAAGAAATATAATGAATGAATATGGGCATGGTATCAATATAATATGATCAACATACACTATAACTTCTATGGTAAAAACATATTATTTAATAAAAATCTCATCCATAATAACAAAAAACTAGAACAACAATCACATACCACTTGTAACAATAAAATCCCACTAGTAATGTATTAATGAATCTGTATTCCACGATACATCACTAGCTATTAAACTTTTATAAACAACCAATATTCTACATCCCCCAAAGGAATAAAAAAAATCTCCTATACTACATTTGGATGAAACTATCCAGATTTATCATCTAAATAAGAGTGTGATGTGGCATCAAGAAGACCACCACAAAAAAAGTGTTCTGAAAAGTAAGGATGGAATAATATATAAAATATTAAAAATATTCCCCTTAGTTTCCTAGAGAATATCATAAAATTTCTAGAACATCCATCTAAGATAATTAGAGTACATATAAATAAATAATCCATAATTTGATATAAAAATATAATATAGAAAATTATATAGTCAAATAAATAATCATCGAACTCTTTATGAATCCCATATTTAGAAAAATAGAGAGGAAAACTATAAACAGTAATCATATATATTTCATTAATCCTTAATACAACCTAATATCCAAAAACTAACTAGATTAACAATCACTATAAAAAATATTTCATATACTGAACATGAAATGAATACAAAAGGCCTATAAGCACTCTAGAGTTCCCATAGAGGGTGTATATTGTAAAGACCCATAAATTTCAAGGAAATTTTTTTCTTAATTTTCTTTGGAATTTTACAAGAACGCAGTTTCTGACGACACCTGATTCCGAGGCCCGGTGTGCCCGGAATCATGTTCCGAAGTTTTGGCTCGGGTACGTTCTGTGAACAGACGAGCGGGTTTTTCTAACTTTTGAACCGGTGCCCGGAATCGAATTCTGAGGGCACCGATGAAATCACAGCGCCGGTATTCGCTTAGAAACGCCTCTTCCGGAGTTGCGTTTTCTCGGGTGTGGTTTTTAATTTTCGGGCTTAAAATTATGAAATAAAATAATTTTGCGACAACTTTATTTTATTTCGCTTAAGCCACATGGAAGCCACTTGAAGCCACTTAAAGGCGGCTTGAACTGAGTTGAACTGGATAGGATGCTATCCAGATATATCCTACCCCTTGGTAGGATATTTGTGAGGTGGGGCCCGCACGAGCCCCGCCGTTTCTTTCCGCTAAGAAACGCACCCGTGAAAACCCGTCTTAATGAAAGTCAACTGACGCGTTTCTTAAAATCTTAACAGACCATTTAATTGGGCTGTTTGTTTCGTAAATTAAATGAGCTGTTTGTTTCATTGAATTAATTCTATGAATTAATGGTTCGTTTCTTATCTTTTGAAATTCAAATGTTTAGTTGTGTAAATAAAATAGGGCTTAAGGTTATTTTATTTTGGTTAATAGCTTTGGCCACCTTGAGAGATTTTGGGAGATTTTCTTCTTCTTCTTCAACTCTGACGAAGAACACGAAGAACGCTCAACTTGACAAAGAACGCTCAAGTTCCGACGAAGAACGCTGCTCCGCTCTTCTTCGTCTTCCGTGTCAACGAGAGGGAACGCCGCTTCCTCCTCGGATCCCCTTCGTCGACATAAGAGGTTTCGCCAATGACGTATCACATCAGACACATCTCTTCGTCAACGGAATTGACGAACGACGACCGCGACGCCCGATCTCCGCGACGTTGACTTCCGCGGACATTGTCAAATCTTCGAACCTATACCCGAGGTAGGGGTTGTTGATTTATTGATTATTTATTCCATTCTTGATCATGGATTTAGTATCTCTAAACGTGAGGCAACTGGATTTTTTTTTAAATTGAGTTATTATTTTAACGTGAGGGGGGCCGGACCACAAGAACACGGCCTAACCCCCCCTCCATCGTTCATGTTGTTTATCTGCGAGCGGAAGCAAGGTGGCGTGGTGCCGTCGCACCACGCGGATAATTGTATGTTAATCTTACACGACACCGTTGCGCGCACGCCATGGAAGAACCTTCAAGAACGCGACGCCGTCGCGCCACGTTGAAAGAAATCGAGGTGCGGCGGAGGGGCGCGGTGCCGTCGCACCATGTCGGATAACGAATACCGCGGCCGGTTCCGGGCCGCGGTGAATCGAGGAGACCACGGCTGGTTCCGGGCCGCGGCGGAACGAGGAGACCGGCGGCTGGGCCGCCGGTGTTGGAAGACGAAGAGGGGACCTGATTTTTCCGGTCCCGTTGGAGAAAACCGGCCGGCCAGCTGGCCGGCCGGATGGCCAAATCCGGGGGAAAATTAATCCCCCGACCTACAATTAAAACCCCCCTCATAAAGAGGGGGGCGGTTCCAAGAAAGGGGGGGGGGGCAGCAGCCCCCCCGGTTTATTTCCAAACCGGCCCCCACGTGGGGGCCGTTTTTCTGCAAAGGGCGCGGCTTAGCCGCGCCGCCGCCTCCAAGAAAGCGGGGGCTTTGCCCCCCCCCCCCCCCCGCGCCGCCTCCGTGTGGCATCAGGCCGTCGCGGCCCCCCACGCCGCCGCACCGCCACCGGGCCGCCGCGCCACCGCCGCGCCGCCGCGCCACCCCCGGGCCGCCGCGCCACCCCCGGGCCGCCGTGCCACCGCCGCACCGCCGCGCCGCCGGTCGGCCGGGCCGGGTCAGACCCGGGTCGGGTCGACCCAGTTGGGGTCGACCCGGTTCGGGCCGACCGGGGGGGGGGGGGGCGTCGGGCCGGGTCGGCCAGGACCCGGACCCCCCGTTTCGAACCAGATTCGGTCTTTTGGCCATAACATGAGCCTCGGACCTACGATTGACGAACCGTCTGCGGAAACGCGATCCTTGGATCGAGACGGTCGTTTCGGTATATCGCACTCAAGGTTTCGGATTACTTTGAGTTCGGCCGGGTTGGTTCGTTCACGAATCCAACCGGGCCTTCGGAGCGGAAACGCTCATATCTTGAGCTACAGATGTCCGATTGAAGTGCCGTCAGCTGTGTTGTGTTCCTCTTAGTGAGAAGGATCTTTTGGCATACTCCGCCCGAGGTTTGGACGCAGGTGGAGTACGGTCGGGTTGGTTTTGCCTTAAAAACCAACCGGGCCCCGGGGACGAAAATGTCAATAACTCTCAGACCGGGCGTCCGATCGACGCACCGTCTGTTGCGTTGATTTCCTGTTGACGATATGGAACTTTTGGCTTCCTTCGCCCGAGTTTTGGATACAGTTAGTAGTGGCCGGGTTGGATCGCACCCGAAATCCAACCAGGCCCCTGGAACGGGAAAGCTGATATCTTTCAGACAGGACGTCCGTTTGACGAACCGTCAGCGGCGTTGGTGATTACGTTGAGTAACGGTCCCTTTGAGTATACCCTATGGGAGTTCAGGGTACAGTTGTGATACGGCCGGGATTGGTTCGCACACGAAACCAACCGGGCCCCTGGGACGAAAAGGCTAATAACTCACAGACCGGGCGTCCGATCGACGCGCCGTCTGTTGCGTTGAGACCCCTGTGACGAGACGGTCTTTTGAGATACTTCTTTGTGGGACTTTGTGATACTTGAGGTATTGACCAGTAGCTCGTGGAGCGGACCCTCCCGGAGACGAGCGTGCAGAGTACGGAGACCGTGTAGCCGACTGAGACCTGACGACTGCTTGACCGACTCGACTTGGAGTGAGTCGACTAGCCCAGTGGACGGAGCGCCCGGTATTTGGCGGCAGACCCACGGCGGACAGAGCGCCTTGTAGTTGGTAGCAAACCCACGGTACTCAACAGGAGGAGTACCTCAGTAGGCTATTTGGGTGAGCGCCCGGTATTTGGCGACAGACCCTCAGCGGACGGAGCGCCCGATAGTTGGCTGCAAACCCGCAGTACTCGACAGGAGGAGTACCTCAGCAGTCTTAGGTTAGTGAGCAGTACCTCGGAGTCGTGACAGGACCACTGTACACTCTAGAGACGGAGCTCTTCAGTAGTTACAGTTTCGATAATGAAAATCTTGGTTTGAGCTGAGACTTTTGACCTTGTGTTTACCTCATGATTGAGATGGGTCACTTGCTAACTTTGGTATATGTATGGGCATATACCCGGGTAGTGGTTATCCGTTGTTTTCACAATCCTTGTGTTTCCTCATGATTGAGATGGGTTACTTGATAACTTAGGTATATGTATGGGCATATACCTAAGAAGAGGTTATCTGTTGAGATCTTCTTTGTGGTTATCCTTGTTGGTTTAGTGAGACCTTGAGGGTCTCGGGGTCCCTACTGAGTATCGTTATACTCACCCCTGCACGGGCTATTCCCGCACTAGGTTGTGTTGGTTGCAGACGACAGACAGTGTTGACCTTAGCTAAGGCTTGCAGAGCGGGACGGTACCCGGAGGTGGACCATTGGGCGGGACGTGCTCGGAGCGGACGACGAGACCCGTGGAGCAGAGGAGCTATCTGTACCCACCCTTCAGGTGGAAATTCCTGTGGACAGCTCGGAGTAGCGGCTTTTACTTTTCAGTTGCTGTTTTCCCTTTAGAGTTGTACTTTACTTTCTTTTGGGTTTGTATTCTGGCCCATTTACTTTTCAGCACTTCTTTTTGTACTTAGTGTTTTACTTCCGCTTGTACTCTGTGGTGCTTGTTTTCTTTTATAAAGGCAATGCCTTCCCAGTTATCGGGATTTTACGCCTTTGGTGCTAGTCGCCAGCCCCTGGCCAATGGAAGGCGGGCTTGGGGTAGTCACGGCACAGGCCCCGAGGACGGGTCGTGACAAATTGGTATCAGAGGTGGTCGGTTCTACCGTAGACTATGATCTTTCTTTCTGTGAAGCAATAGTGTTAAGGGTACCGAGTGTGGTTTTCAGTTCAGGGAGTCCAGTGTTGGTGCGGGCAGCCGACGTATCCATACACTAGGACCCTGGCAACTGATTTCCGACTTTGTGCACGAAAACACTGATTGCGTGTGTGTTTTAAAGTGTTTTCCCCCTTAAAACAGCTCAAACCAGGTCAGCTCACCAGGTATAATCGTTTGACCGTGTTACGTTGTTTCTTTCAGGATGACTTTTCTCGGACGACCAGTTAGAGCCCAGAGGGATGTGCGTGCTGAAAGCCTGTCAAGTGACGAGGCTTCGGTACAGGGCCCTCTTGCAGTTGAGGCACCAGCGGAGGCGCCAGCGGTACTACCATACGTTGGGCCACCGATGCCACCAGCCCCAGCAGCAGGCGATGCCCGCTAATTGCGCGCACTGCATGAGTTCCAGCGCTAGAGGCCACCCAGGTTCGGGGGAGAGACGGACCCGCAGGCGGCTGGGGATTGGCTGGAGGCTATGGTGGGAGTCTTCAGGCTAGTGGGGACGCCATCAAACGTCATGGTGACCTTTGTTGCCAGTCTTCTTCAGGCAGCAGCAGGCAGGTGGTGGAGCCACTTGTTCCAGTTTTGCGATGGGATGGCTTTCACATGGGAAGACTTCGAGACCTTCTTCAGGGTGGAGTTTGTGCCAGTAGCTCTACACCCCGAGCGTGTTCAGGAGCTGTTGCCTTTGCCGCGTGTTTTTCGATCAGAAGCCGAGTCATCTGTGGGCAGTAGACAGATGATGCAGAGGTCCAGGAGGACCAGACCAGCAGTTGGGCGATCTCGGGTTTTAGGACCGGTGGTGCGGGGCACCCGGAGTGGGAACCGAGCCAGCCATGCAAGGAGCAGGTTGTGTTACTCATGCCGCGGAAAGGGTCACCGGGCACGTGACTGTCCGACTCCTCGATCCGCAGGCTTTGGGGGAGCCACCGAGGTAGAGGCAGCGACAAATGCTTGAGCAACAGTAAAGCAGGTGGACAGGAGCGGAACTAGTGGATACGTCTCTTGTACTTCTAGTTCCATGTTGATGTTGTTTTTGTGTCTTTGTACCATGAGCTGCAATAAAATAATGACACTTATCTTGTGATGTTTGCCTTCCTGTCCTCTTTTGTGATGTTACTGAGTGGTCCCGGTTAAACTGTTGACTTGACCCTCACTTTCGAGATTTCAACTGGAGGAGACCCAGTGACCTCACACTGATGCCGACAGTGTGACTCGACCCTTGGAGGCGAGAGTGACAGTTGGATCTCTTAGTAGTTACGTCGAGGCCTTACGACGTCATCCATGGCATGAATGCATCCTTCATGCAAGGATTGACTGTATTAGGCAATGGGCGTGGTTCATCTAGAGAGGGGATGAGACCAGGTTTCTCTTTTCGGCAAAGGAGAAATTTTAGCAGCTCTTCCAGATCATATGCACAGGAGGTGCAGTTCATCCAGGAGCGGATGAAGACTGCACAGTGCAGTAAGAAACAGAAAACCAGTGCCAGTCTTAGAGACTCGGGCGTGTTAAATGTTTCAAGAAGAGGAAGCTTAAAGGAGAGATGAGTCTACAAAGCAGAAGACGTGGAGGAACTGCTAGGTGAGCAGCATGAGGTGGTGTACATCCTAACATGCTACAACCACCCGCCTTAGTTATTCCCGCCAGGCTCAGGGAGCTGGAGGGCGGAGGAAGAGTGCGGCTGCATGCAGTCAAGGAGTGTGACCCAATGGCTCTAGAAATGAATCAAGGGACAGTCTATGTCCACTACTAGCTGCTGTAGTAACAGACGTCGATATGAATCATTCCTCGCTTCCACAAATCTTGTTCCAGACCTAGAGTTTCCAGTAAGCCGTGGACTTGACCCTCATGTCTGGAGATACCTTGGGAGGAGACTCGATAATCACACTTACGCCGACGGTGTGGTAAGACCCTCGAGGCGAGAGTTCTGGTTGGAATCTCTTGGTGGCAGCGTCGAGGCCTTACGACGTTAGTTGAGTATGGAATGGGAAATAACTGTTCATACTCAAATTGACGGTTTTAGGCAAACGTTGGGATGGGTTTTCCTTGGTCGGTGGAAAAGGAAACCCCAGGCAGTGCAGGGTAACTCTTGCACAGGAGGGTGCGACCGATCACTCTTGAGTCGGTCAACCATACCCTCATAGCAGCAGTCGTTTTGTGTTTCAGTTCTAACAGAAATAGAGACCTCTGGAGTTCGAGGATGACGACCACGTCTTCTTACGGGTCTCACCTCGACGAGGTTTACAGAGATGTGGCCTGGGAGGCAAGTTATCTCCGAGGTTCAACGGACCTATCTAGGTCCTCACCTGGGTAGGCGAGGTGGTTTACCGCTTGGCCCATCCACTTCAGTTGCACTAGGTGCATGACGTTTTCCACGTATCCCAACTGAGGAGATACGTGCTCGACCCCCCTTCGCATATCATCGACCAAGAGGAGCTAGACGGTGGCGATGAGTGTCTTATACGGAGGTTCCTATGCGGATTGAGGATCGACAGGAGCGGATCCAAGGAGGATGGTCGATTCCTCTTGTGCACTTTCTTTGGCAGCGCGGGAACCTCCAGGTGAGCACATGGGAGCGGAAGGCTCAGATGCGTGCTCAGTACCGCTTTGCTTCCCTACGTTTGTGGTGAAGATTTACGGGGACGTAAAGCCCTGTGGTGGGAGTAATGTAAAGACCCGTAAATTTCAAGGAAATTTTTTTCTTAATTTTCTTTGGAATTTTACAAGAACGCAGTTTCTGACGGCACCTGATTCCGAGGCCCGGTGTGCCCGGAATCATGTTCCGAAGTTTTGGCTCGGGTACGTTCAGTGAACGGACGAGCGGGTTTTTCTAACTTTTGAACCGGTGCCCGGAATCGAATTCTGAGGGCACCGATGAAATCGCAGCGCCGGTATTCGCTTAGAAACGCCTCTTCCGGAGTTGCGTTTGCTCGGGTGTGGTTTTTAATTTTCGGGCTTAAAGTTAATAAATAAAATAATTTTGCGACAACTTTATTTTATTTCGCTTAAGCCACTTGGAAGCCACTTGAAGCCACTTAAAGGCGGCTTGAACTGAGTTGAACTGGATAGGATGCTATCCAGAAATATCCTACCCCTTGGTAGGATATTTGTGAGGTGGGGCCCACACGAGCCCCGCCGTTTCTTTCCTCTAAGAAACGCACCCGTGAAAACCCGTCTTAATGAAAGTCAACTGACGCGTTTCTTAAAATCTTAACAGACCATTTAATTGGGCTGTTTCTTTCGTAAATTAAATGAGCTGTTTCTTTCGTTGAATTAATTCTACGAATTAATGGTTCGTTTCTTATCTTTTGAAATTCAAATGTTTAGTTGTGTAAATAAAATAGGGCTTATGGTTATTTTATTTTGGTTAATAGCTTTGGCCACCTTGAGAGCTTTTGGGAGATTTTCTTCTTCTTCTTCAACTCTGACGAAGAACACGAAGAACGCTCAACTTGACGAAGAACGCTCAAGTTCCGACGAAGAACGCCGCTCCGCTCTTCTTCGTCTTCCGTGTCAACGAGAGGGAACACCGCTTCCTCCTCGGATCCCCTTCGTCGACATAAGAGGTTTCGCCAACGACGTATCACATCGGACACATCTCTTCATCAACGGAATTGACGAACGACGACCGCGACGCCCGATCTCCGCGACGTTGACTTCCGCGGACGTTGTCAAATCTTCGAACCTATACCCGAGGTAGGGGTTGTTGATTTATTGATTATTTATTCCATTCTTGATCATGGATTTAGCATGTCTAAACGTGAGGCAACTGGATTTTTTTTTTAAATTGAGTTATTATTTTAACGTGAGGGGGGCCAGACCGCACGAACACGGCCGAACCCCCCCTCCATCGTTCATGTTGTTTATCTGCGAGCGGAAGCAAGGTGGCGTGGTGCCGTCGCACCACGCGGATAATTGTATGTTAATCTTACACGACACCGTTGCGCGCACGCCATGGAAGAACCTTCAAGAACGCGACGCTGTCGCGCCACGTTGAAAGAAATCGAGGTGCGGCGGAGGGGCGCGGTGCCGTCGCACCATGCCGGATAACGAATACCGCGGCCGGTTCCGGGCCGCGGTGAATCGAGGAGACCGCGGCAGGTTCCGGGCCGCGGCGGAACGAGGAGACCGGCGGCCGGGCCGCTGGTGTTGGAAGACGAAGAGGGGACCGTATTTTTCCGGTCCCGTTGGAGAAAACCGGCCGGCCAGCTGGCCGGCCGGATGGCCAAATCCGGGGGAAAATTAATCCCCCGGCAAACAATTAAAACCCCCCTCATAAAGAGGGGGGCAGTTCCAAGAAAGGGGGGGGGGGGGGCAGCAGCCCCCCCGGTTTATTTCCAAACCGGCCCCCACGTGGGGGCCGTTTTTCTGCAAAGGGCGCGGCTTAGCCGCGCCGCCGCCTCCAAGAAAGAGGGGGCATTCCCCCCGCGCCGCCTCCGTGCGGCATCAGGCCGCCACGGCCCCCCACGCCGCCCCGCCACAACCGGGCCGCCGCGCCACCACCGGGCCGCCGGGCCACCGCCGCGCCGCCGCGCCACCACCGGGCCGCCGCGCCACCACCGGGCCGCCACGCCACCGCCGGGCCGCTGCGCCACCGCCGCGCCGCCGCGCCACCGCCGGGCCACCGCACCGCCGCCGGGCCGCCGTGCCACCGCCGCGCCGCCGCGCCGCCGGCCGGCCGGGCCGGGCAGACCCAGGTCGGGTCGACCCGGTTCGGGCCGACCAGGGGGGGGGGGTCGGGCCGGGTCGGCCCGGACCCGGACCCCCCGTTTCGAACCAGATTCGGTCTTTTGGCCATAACTTGAGCCTCGGACCTACGATTGATGAACCGTCTTCGGAAACGCGATCCTTGGATCGACACGGTCGTTTCGGTATATCGAACTCAGGGTTTCGGATTACTTTGTGTTCGGCCGGGTTGGTTCGTTCACGAAACCAACCGGGCCTTCGGAGCGGAAACGCTCATATCTTGAGCTACGGACGTCCGATTGACGTGTCGTCAGCTGTGTTGTGTTCCTCTTAGTGAGAAGGATCTTTTGGCATACTCCGCCCAAGGTTTGGACGCAGGTGGAGTACGGTCGGGTTGGTTTTGCCTTAAAACCCAACCAGGCCCCGGGGACGAAAATGTCAATAACTCTCAGACCGGGCGTCCGATCGACGCACCGTCTGTTGCGTTGATTTCCTGTTGACGATATGGAACATTTGGCTTCCTTCTCCCGAGTTTTGGATACAGTTAGTAGTGTCCGGGTTGGATCGCACCTGAAATCCAACCAGGCCCCTGGAACGGGAAAGCTGATATCTTTCAGACAGGACGTCCGTTTGACGAACCGTCATCGGCGTTGGTGATTACGTTGAGTAACGGTCCCTTTGAGTATACCCTATGGGAGTTCAGGGTACAGTTGTGATACGGTCGGGATTGGTTCGCACACGAAACCAACCGGGCCCCTGGGACGAAAAGGCTAATAACTCACAGACCGGGCGTCCGATCGACGCGCCGTCTGTTGCGTTGAGACCCCTGTGACGAGAAGGTCTTTTGAGATACTTATTTGTGGGACTTTGTGATACTTGGAGTATCGACCAGTAGCTCGTGGAGCGGACCCTCCCGGAGACGAGCATGCAGAGTACGGAGACCGTGTAGCCGACTGAGACCTGATGACTGCTTGACCGACTCGACTTGGAGTGAGTCGACTAGCCCAATGGACGGAGCGCCCGGTATTTGGCGGCAGACCCACGGTGGACGGAGCGCCTTGTAGTTGGCAGCAAACCCGCGGTACTCGACAGGAGGAGTACCTCAGTAGGCTATTTGGGTGAGCGCCCGGTGTTTGGCGACAGACCCTCAGCGGACGGAGCGCCCGGTAGTTGGCCGCAAACCCGCAGTACTCGACAGGAGGAGTACCTCAGCAGTCTTAGGTTAGCGAGCAGTACCTCGGAGTCGTGACAGGACCACTGTACACTCTAGAGACGGAGCTCTTCAGTAGTTACGATTTCGATAATGAAAATCCTGGTTTGATCTGAGACTTTTGACCTTGTGATTACCTCATGATTGAGATGGGTCACTTGCTAACTTTGGTATATGTATGGGCATATACCCGGGTAGTGGTTATCCGTTGTTTTCACAATCCTTGTGTTTCCTCATGATTGAGATGGGTTACTTGATAACATAGGTATATGTATGGGCATATACCTAAGTAGAGGTTATCTGTTGAGATCTTCTTTGTGGTTATCCTTGTTGGTTTAGTGAGACCTTGAGGGTCTCGGGGTCCCTACTGAGTATCGTTATACTCACCTCTGCACGGGCTATGCCCGCACTACGTTGTGTTGGTTGCAGACGACGGACAACGTTGACCTTAGCTGAGGCTTGCAGAGCGGGACGGTACCCGGAGGTGGACCATTGGGCGGGACGTGCTCGGAGCGGACGACGAGACCCGTGGAGCAGAGGAGCTATCTGTACCCACCCTTCAGGTGGAAATTCCAGTGGACAGCTCGGAGTAGCGGCTTTTACTTTTCAGTTGCTGTTTTCCCTTTCGAGTTGTACTTTACTTTATTTTGGGTTTGTATTCTGGCCGATTTACTTTTCAGCACTTCTTTTTGTACTTAGTGTTTTACTTCCGCTTGTACTATGTGGTGCTTGTTTTCCTTTATAAAGGCAATGCCTTCCCAGTTATCGGGATTTTACGCCTTTGGTGCTAGTCGCCAGCCCCTGGCCTATGGAAGGCGGGCTTGGGGTAGTCACGACACGGGCCCCGAGGACGGGTCGTGACATATATAAAAAAATATAGTTAGGGTTTCACCATGTTATTATGTATATTATACAACATATGTTTATTCACGAGGGATAAAAATGACCATGTCACACATATGTGTTAGGCATTGTGTTCTAAAAAGGCCGCCATGACCCCTAATGTGTTAGGTACCTGTGGGCTACCCATACCAAAATGGGTCTTGATTATTTGAAATATATTTATTTTGATATTATATATCATTATTATCTCACATATACATCACATATCCCAACCCACTTATGAGAAATCATAGTAGAGAGTCATTGATTTCTTGAATCCTACATGAAGTACCAGGATATGGTCCTATGTCCAAGATCAATATTTACCATACCACTCAAGGTATCCCTAAAAACAATGATCTTACTCTACTATATCACTCATAGTATGGGATGACCAATCAATATCACACAAAATATATTATCATCATAAAATATCAGACAATTTCACATCCAAATCGCTTAATAACTAATGAATGACCCACCGTTGGATCTTCTAACATCAAATCCAAAACTTGATCTCACTTGTGTATGTCCAAATGATATCATTTCAAAAAAAATTGTTTAATAACATATAGTTTCCCTCACATAGGTGATAGATGTTCTAAATCCTCACTCTCTCAATTTTGGCTATCCTATACATCATGCACAATGGGGACTGTATGTCACTAATGGTGGAACATTTAGTGTGATGTTCCAAATAGTGGGATAATACCATAGGATCATTCAACCACATAGGATTCAATTACAAATGGAAACAATATGAATAGAAATAAAATCAATAAAATTATCCCACAAACCATTATTTATCTCACTAGCTAATCCAGAGGTTCTTGTCATTCGAGACCTAGATCATTTTCAGTGAACCTTTGGTCCTTCCCATTAGGAAGTCCATAAAATTTATCAAACCCCATTATACTATCATATTATGGACACCATATCATGTCTATCAGCTCTCTATGTATCGGGATCACATAGGTTCATCGTGACCTGAGACTCAAAAGGCGAGGTAAAAAATTTATCTAATGCTTTTGTTGAACCAGGGAGTAATACCTAGAGGAAACACACAAAAAATATCACACAAAACACTTTGGAATCCCATGTGATGTTTCGTTCCAATACCCATGACTGAAATTCAGGTATTATCACATCTCTCTTATGGGATAATAATAAACTCAAAAAATAGGTTCCACAAATCCATCACAAACCATCATTTTCCAAAGGAGTTTTCACACTCAGAATATTTAACAAACCTCAAACCACTCTTAGTTTGGTGTTCCTTACTTTATGTGAGAAGGAAGTCCATAATATGAATAATTATAGGTAGAAGCCTCCTAATCCTACTCAATCTATCCATAGGGGAACCATCAATTGCTACCCACAACAGATCACACATTCCATTGCTTAAATATAGTCTTTGTGTGATCAACTATAGAGAACCATGATTTTAGAGAAATATTAATCCTTAAATAAATACTTTGTATATTTTTTACTCCACATGAATCCGATATACTTTGATGAAATAATTGTATTTAATTATAATAAATGTTGACTACTATATAGTTGATAATAAATAAACCAGGAGAAATTGTAAAAACAAAACAAAAAAATTATAGGTCACTTTTAATATTGGTTTATCTAGTGAAGATATGTAGAAAATTATACATATTAAAATATAATATTAATTTTAATAAATTGACATTTTTTTAGTTGTTTATTAATTTGATTCACATTAATATTACTGGTATAATTAATATAAAATAAAATATAATTTACAAGAATGAAATTTTCATCTTTTTCTATATTTATTTAATATTTTATTATATGATATAGAGTATTTTTATATCAAATAATAAATTTCATTTTTTCATTATAAATCAAGTATGAAAATGGAAAGTATTTTATAGTACTGGAATTTTAGTAGATGAGTTAAACATATGATTTTTATATAAACATGAACTTTACCATATTATAAGTATATATGTACGGAATGATATTTATGAAACAATTTTATAGTTTACATATTTAGTATATAAAATAATTATTAATGTGAAAATGATAATTTTTAATTTTAAAACAAATATTTTTAAATTTGAACTTATTATTTATTTTTCAAAATATCTTTTAATATATCATAATCTTATCATTTTATATTTTACTTCCACAAAATTTTCAAAATTTATATAATATAACTTATTTATTAGAAGTATTTTTAAGGTAAAACGTATTTAATTAGTTCCAATTAATTTTAATTTTTAAAGGTTATGTGTATGCTAGTAAATAAATTAATTTTAATGTGGAAAATAAAAATGAATAAAGTTGATAACTTATAGAAAAAAAAGGTAATAAATCTAACAAACTTGTTTCTAATAAATTAGGGGATGTTTAC
Organism: Viscum album; assembly: GCA_963277665.1. Classification (NCBI taxonomy): domain Eukaryota; kingdom Viridiplantae; phylum Streptophyta; class Magnoliopsida; order Santalales; family Viscaceae; genus Viscum; species Viscum album. The sequence continues at coordinate 1,902,433,875 of OY728145.1, forward strand.
ATGAATCAAAAATATCTCTACTCAATTATTGACCATTTTTAGTAACATAAAATTTATTACATGTTCTCCCATTATATTAAGTGGTTATACTTTAAAAACAATTCCACTCTCACAACTTTCAAAGGATCCCTCAACATGCCTTGATTAAAACTTATAGAAATATTTTTAAAACTAAACATATAAAAATTATCCTTAATTAAGGTTCATATTCCATTTATATGATCCTATATTCATAATTTATTATCTTATGACCATAAATATCACGTAGAATCCTAAGCAAAAACCAGATATTTAAACACGATTACATTTTGTTATTTTTGGTATTTTTCAGTATTAATTTATAATATAATGGTTTAAAATTCCTATATATTTAAATAATTACTTATTCTACATATAATTTTACTATTTTTTGGGAATAAGTACTAACTAAATTTTCCTATTTCTATTTCGATATATAAAAAAATCTTTCTTATATTGTACTGTCTACGACCTTTATGAAGAAACAAATTCATTTTTCACCACCAATACTCTTCACTATGTATATGGGTGGAATGATATAAATAAAAAAATCATATATAAAAAAAATTAATATTTTGACGATTTATATTATAATCCACCTTATTTCCATCTTATTATTTGTGAAATTAAATCAATAATCATTTTTTGTACAGTCTACCACCTCAACAAAGAAAGAGATCTCATTTGACATATAATTTATTTCATATTCCTTAAAATATATTCTAATTTAATTAACCAAATTCGTACATTGTAGATAATATGATTCTTATTCTTTAAAAATATTATTATTCTTAATGTATTGACTATAATAATTATAATCATGTGTTAATAATTCTTTGTTCACATTTGGCTCAGTAAAATTGACTATATGAAAATAGATTTAAATAATTGTTATAGATAACAATATAATCAAAATAATATATAATATTTCATATAAATTACTAAAAAATGATTTTATTCTTTTTAGGGTTAAAATTAATATTAAACTCATTCATTAAGATACAAATTTATTTTCATTAAAAATCACTAATACTTGTTAATAAACATTTTAATAGTTAATTAACATAACAAAATTTTCAGTAAATTGAAATTATACAACTAATAATATTTTAATAGAATATATTTCTATAAATTTTATGATATGGTAATGATGAATTTTTTTATAATAATTAAGAACAACACTGTGACTTTGAAAAACGTTCAAAATGATCATGTTTACTCACAAATAATATAGACAATTGAATAGAACTATCTAATATAAATATGAAGAATAATTATGAATAATTTTTATAAAAGGTTATATATATTAATAATGTTACGAATTAGGTATTTATCATCGTTATACTCATTATACATGAAATTAATTTATAGTAGAGTAAGTCGAGAGTAAAGATATGAAATTTCGAAGACCAAACATCATTCTTTTCTTTATACCATATATTCGTGAATTTATGCATCTTATTTTCATTAAATATTCCATTTTAAATAATGTTATTTATTATATATCCTTGAAAATTAATTTTTAAATAAAATCCAATTAATTTTATTTTTTTATTTTCAAAATATTTTAAGAAAACAATATATAAATTTTCAATGTGATTCGAAGCTATGACATTTAAATTTATGATTACAGAAGTTTTTCTAAGAATGAAATTCTATAATTTTATTTCCATTTTTGAATATATATTAAAAAAATATTTTCCTACATTGGAGTTAGGTTTTAATATTTATGATCCATATTTCTTTTTTTTATATTATTATTGTTGGTTTTCAAGTGTTCTATGTCATTTGATTTCATTCAATGTGTTAATTTATACTATTTGAAAATATTATGAAACACAATTTTATTTTTTATTGGATCTTTATTATATGAAAGGATAGTGGTTTTAATTTTTATTTTATATGATATCAAGATTTTTTTCCATGTTTTATATATGAAATGTGAATGATTATCATTGAAAATATTTACAAATCTCATTTTATTTTCGATGGTTTTTTATAATGCGGTAATTGATTGATTTTAAAAGAAGAAAAAATATGTATACAAGAATGATGGGTTGGATTCAATATCAACCACCAATGTATTGGTTAAATATTGATATATCCAATGAAAAGTGTTATTGAGTATATTTTAGTTTCTCCAAATAAATGGAAATAATTGTGTATCACACGAATATATTGTTTCCCTATGATAATGTTTGTGAAATAGTTGATAGATGTTATATATTTTGGAATCCTTCCATAACGAATCATGGTTTATATTAAAAATTACATAGTCATGTAATTGATATAATTTTATATTTATAACTATTATAGATCTATGTTCTTATTCCATGTTTTTTAGGTCTCACTTATCTTTTACTATTATTTCTCCTGATGACATGGAATTCTAGTTATGATCATTTATTTCTTGGTTCTAATGACCTCATCCTTAAATAAAATATTATTAATCACTTTCATAGGGTATAAATAAAATATTTCTTATGTTGTTTATATAGGTTATGATGATGTATTTTAATATTGAGTCATTAAAATGTGGATGAAAATTATTATTTTATGATAAATTGGGTGTATGTAAACATGATGTTCTTGAATATGTTTGTATGTAATGTCCTGGATTTTCCCAAATTTATTTTTGGAAATTATTAACGAAAATTATATAACTAGGCACTTAGACAACATGTGATTCCAAGGATTAAAGTGCCTGTAATTTTTAATTGAAGATTTTAAATTTTTAATACCACACACCTGTTACTTTTCTAAAATGGCCAATAAACCATATACGAGAACACATTTAAGAGTTTTTCCACTTTTTCAGAATATCGCTCCCCCATGCTTTTAAAAACATAATATTTTTAAAAAAACATTATGTGCACACCGAGCCTCAGAAGTGCACACTGTCTCATTGATTGGTCTCAAAATTTTCCCAACATTTTTATAAAAATTAATTTAGGACGATCCAATTCATTACTGTTTATATTGATTAGGTCTTCGTATTTGGAATTATAGGAGGGGTTTTTTTGTGATAATTGTAGTAATAATTTCTGAAAAACCTAGTTGTAATATAGAGGCACTAGTCTATGTATGGGATAACATCCCAATGTTTTTCAAGGTATTTATTATGTTATTTCCCTAGAAATAACATCTTTGTATAGATAATAAATTTCAATGTATGATATAAAATATATTTACCTCGGGATAATAAGATTAAAAAGGGATATTTTGTGTATTAACTAAATCATCACATTATCTAGAACAAAGATGTCTAACTTCACACAAGGTTGGGTGGTCTCTAGTGATATAGTTTGTTTAATTCAAATTCACTTTATAAACACCCATGATAGATTTGAATATTATTTGGATTGAGAGATAAAAATGAAATGTCTAAATATAATCTAGATTTATTTTTTAATATATTTATGATAAGGGATAAAATTTATTTATGATTCATCCCTTTTATTGTAGTTGTACTCATCTTATATTATATATTTTTCAGATACATTTTATTTAAAAATGAAATGGATATAGTAATTATAATATTGGTTAACAGTGGGTAGGTTGGGTAATTTAATGATTATACCAAAGCTCTACCAAATGGTATGGGAGACGATGTACAAAATATAATTTAAATTATCACTCAAGTTGTATGAGATCCAGTGTAACAAATGACATATTGAGTCTTTATGGTGAAAAAATACTCCTTCCATTAGTGGATATTATAATAATATTATATTAGTGAAATTTATTAGGAATATGGAAATGATATTTCCCACTCTCCAGTGCTGAATCATTAGATGGTTCTCTAGGATACATGTTATCTGAAATGAGGGTATGACCAATGGCAGATTATCAATAATAAGAAATCAAGAAGATGAAAATTGAGACTATAAAAAGAGAAGATATCCATAATTTTTTATTTATTTATCACTTTTTATGAACACTTCATATCAGGATGGGGTGAGAATTATTATAGAAGATTAAAAATGATGAAAATTACATTAGAACACTAGTAGTAAACCTCATGAGGGCCTTTCAGTATGTTTCATGATAAATTTCATAAAATAAATGAATGATATAATTTATATTTAGTTGTTTAAACAATTATTTTTAATAGAATTATCCATTTGATAATTTTGGAACAATAAGAACATTTTTCTATGTGTGATAAATATGGATATGGAAATTTAGGATAGACATTATTTAAGGGACATGAATACAAATTTGGAATATCAAGAAAACTCTAATGTAAAGTCACATACATGGAATAAATTTTAACAACTAATTTACAATATTATATGATGAATCACCTTGAAAATTCCTTCAATGATTCAGAGAAGTGTTTTATGTAGGGTTACATAGGACACCATGACCACAATCGATGTGGTTAAGAAATATATGCTTATTAATTAACTAGTGGATAATATGATCATTACCAATGATCCACACGTAATATGATTCATTATTATAATTTTGTTTAGAAATTATGAAACACAGTTCCACTAACCGTGGGATAATGATAAAGTTGGCCCCAAAAACCACCGAAACTGAGGACAAAAAGAGAATACATGATTAGTACAACTAAGGTAGATCATAGATGTTTTGTGATAAAAATAACACATGACATATTTTAATAATTTGATAATATCATTATTATTCTCGTTCATCATATTATTTTATATCATAATTGTTTCCTAAAATTACAAATTCACTCCCACTAATAAATTTCTATTTTACTATCTATGGAAACACTTGTTGGTACATTGATCATGTCTAGGATATATTAATTTTCTATGATTAGGATTTTGGAATGTTACTCCTAAAAAATAAATTTTTCTTCTTTGGATAAATTTCACATAATATTTTGTAGGTTTGGGATTTACCTATATTAATATCATTTTAATTATTAGAAAAAGTAGATCGCATTTAATATGTTGAATCATATCATTACTAAGTTCCAACATTTGAGTAATTTTGAACTCTACATGGACAAAAAATTTATAATAATGTTACTAATACCATTAAGTTATGGACTAATTTCTCAAATGATATTAGAAGAAGTAACTGATGATTAATTTTCTAAAGGATATTATTATAATAAGGTAACTATAGATAAACTACCAAGTCATCCCCTATATTATTTGGTTTAGTTATTAATTGAAATCATTCATATATCTATTCCTAACTCAATGATTCTGTATAGAATTCCCCCATTGAAATAGTGTAATTGAAAAAGATTCATCAAGGTAATATGGATAATTAATTCATAGTTATAGGTTCTTTTTTCTTGGGTGGACTAGTAGAAATTATAAAAAAGGATAGATCAATACAAACTAATATTTTTTCTCAAGAGTGTAAAAAACCAAGATAAAAAAATAAGTAGCCTCTTCCATTTATCGATGATTTAATTAGTTAAATCACTGGAGATAAAAAGTTAATATGTAATTTACATCAATCAGGATACCATAATTTAATGTTTGAAAAGGGGGATATTTTAAATAAAAATTTTCACACATGTTATATACATTATTAATTTATATTTATTTCCATTGGTATTACAAATTCTCATTCTATATTTATGGATTTAATTAACATATAATTTCGATTATTACATAAATGATTTAATTTTTTTCATTTTATGTTATTTGATAATATATTATAATAGAAGTGATTATCCTTAATATAATTTATATATTTTTTGAAAACCACTCAGAAGTGGAAACTCTATACCAATGGTATAAACTATGAGTTCCCCCATAAAATAAGTATAATTATTGGGACATGTAATCATTGGATAGAGTGTATATAGATACTTTCTAAATAAATAAGTTATCAAATAGTGACATAGAATAACTACAGTAATATAAAACCATAGTAATTATTGGTGATATTGGTACTATATGTGTCGTATTAGTAATTTTAATGGATATAAAACCTGTTATTCAGGTTAACATGGAAGGGATTGAACATCCTTGGGATAATATATGGGGTTTTAGTATTATATAAACTAATGATGTTCATAGTTGTTGTACATATATGTTTACTACCCCATAGTGGGTAAGAGTTTATATTATACAGTGATACATCGAAAAAGTGATTAGAATGCATCATTATGTATAATTATATTGTAAATAGATTTACTGCACTATAATTAAATAACCATGAGAGGAATTTCATTACACAAGATTTAGAGTGGGAAAATATGATCATTATAAAATAGAATTTAAAAAATTATCTATATTGTTAAAATTCATATATATATATAAAGGCTAAAAGAGTTTGAAATATATATTCCAATTGAATGAGTTCAATATGAACCAAATATGGCCATTAGAGTAGATAAAATTCCATGACATATCAATACAATACCATTACGGGAAGGTAAAAAAGGATGTTAAAGCACTAATATAGAAATATTATTTGACCATATCCCTGATAATTATTATATATGAATAAATACTATTGGATTTAGTGGGGATGAATCTTGATTTCATGATGGAAAGAGAGATATTCAATATTTCTACAATATTTTCTCATAATTTTATTCAATAAAATATTAAATAATCCCATGTAGATTATTCATAACTATAGAAAAATATATTGAGTATTATAATGTTAAATTTTGAGAGTGACATTGTAAAAATAATTTGTACATGAATATGTGTTCCATAAAAACGAGAAATGAAGAGAGAACCTTTTGATGTCTCACATTGCATGATATTCTATATTCATATCAAAATGACATAGATGTACTGGGATCTATATAAAAACAAAAGGTGTGATTACAAAAATCCATATATCACATAATAAATATATCAATTCTTGATATAATTTCATGATATGGATCAATGAAAAATGTAAAAGGATATATTACAAACATTACTTATACCAAGATGTAAATTGAAAAAAATTATAATGTATTATGTCTATGAACACCCAAAAAAAATAAAGAATTTAATTTTCTTTGGAATATTGTCAACTACCTTACTAAGTCAGTGTATTTAATTTTTATTAGTGAATATTTATCTCTTGATGAACTCAATATAATATTCACATAAATAGTGGAAAGAATTCCTGGATAATTGTATCCATTGTATATGATTGAGATCTAATAGTTACCATTAGATTATATATAATTATTTAAAACATTCTAGATAAAAATTTTAGATTCATCACTCCTTAGATATATACACTATCTGAAAACACCATTAAACACTAGAATATGTTATGATATATTTTTTGATTGAATTCGAAGGAGATTCCTGATAACACCAACCCATGTAATAGTTAATTTATAAAATCAATTTCCATTTCATCTTTCAAACGTAGCCATAAAAACATTTCTATTGGAAGATATGTAGGAAACAAAAAATTGGTGGATAATATTGAAGAATGAATTAAAAATCGAACTGACATTTTCCCTGAAATAATGTAGATGTTTCAAACCATTTGATGAAGTATTAATGAAAAAGAAATTAGAGATTATAAATATATTTAAAATTAATGTTGTTGAGGAGGTTTTAGTCTTGATTTCAACATAGAATCATCTCATGATAATTTTTAATGAAATGGAACATGATCCCTAGTTACATTTTTACCATAGTGATCATTGACCATGTTAATTATAGTTATTCTCACTTATCACCCCCTCCATTTATCTCCTATGTTTATGATGTGTTCCAAGTACTGATTTCTATTAATTTCATACTAGAACCATCACATCTACTAAACATTGAGTATGTGAAAATGGAACATGATCTCTCATTTGAGGATCAAGTAGTGGAAATTATATATCGAAGATATATGTCTTTGTGAAATAAGACCACACATCATTTAAATGTTTAATGGAGGATTCATAAGTTTGATGATGCAATGTGGTAACCTAAAGATATATATTAATAAAAATAACCTCCTTTTTTCACTAGTAATTGAAATTTTGAGGATGAATTTGATATGGGGTTGTAACTTAACATCCCATAATATTAGTGAAGTATTCTAACATAAAAAATTATTTTTTTGATATCATACTATACCGACAACACCACAATATAATGGAATGAATCAAAGTTTAATAAAAATAGATATTGGACACTATAAGTTAGATATTAATTAAAAATGTACATATAATCATAACCACATTACGAAATAATGGCCCCTTTCAATAAAAATTAAAAAAATTCATCTTGGTACCAAATATTTTTATAAATAATTTTTTAATGTCCATTTATATTTTAGGAAATATCATTTATTAAAATAAAATATTAAATAATACCTAAAATAAATAAAAGATGAATTACTATAAAAACATATTTCAACAAACAAATTTTTTTAAAAGATAAATATATGAATTACAATAGTTTAAGATGAAAAAAATAAATTCATTTTTTCCTAAAATTTGTGTCCACATGATTTGTTTTACATTAGTTTCTTTATGTAATGTTATTATAGTAACAATAATGTCTTCCTACCACTTATAAAAAGGGCCTCTGACAACCCCTTCAAGACAATATAATAAATTCATATTCCTGATAAATGTCAACACATTATCATTCCATTACAATCTTATTCCATATAATTGATACTTTGTTATCCTGATATTGTTATAAGAACTCCATTTTCATGGATTCATGAAAGGGAAATACCATGTCCCCAATGTGGTCAATTTTTCCAAAAATTCATTTTTCATTATTATATTACAAAAAAAGATTTTAATATTAATATATAATTAAATAATTGTTGTTTAAATTCTAATTTATTTATTCCATTTAAATTAAGAAAACAATACTTTCCCTTTTCTATTAAAAATAGAAAATAAAATTTGTGTATTTAGGGGACTACTACTTCCACAAAAATGAATTTTTATTTTTACTCTATATACTATTCACTAATTATATTGTGGTAATAGATGAAAAAATATAAAAAATATAATACATTTATTATTATGAAGATATAAATTATATGCCACATTATTTTTCTATTATTCATCGAGAAATTTAAATTCTTACAATGTGTTGTGTGAAAAACTACCTCCATGAAGAAACATATATTTTATTACATCCAGTTTCATAATTATTTATTAGAAAAATATATTAGTCTAATACATAAAATTATCTAAATAATATTATAATTATTCTATAAAAATAATAATATTCCCAAATAAACAACTAGCATAACCATATTCATCCATTACTTATAGTATATTCACGTTTAGCTATGTCTAAACACTAACTTGAACACTGTTTTAAAATAATTTCAATTATGAATATGAGAACTCAATTAGTAATAATATAGTATATAAATAATTAAATATTTATTTTGGGATTTTATATAGTTTTAAGGTTATTAAAATCATTAATTAAGACACTAATACTATTTTTTAAAATCTCAGAAATAAGCTCATCATTGATTTCATCATAAAGGATAATAACATAAACACATATAGTACGAATTTATAAATTTATCAATAATTAAAAATTATATAATTTAGTACTTTTTATGAACTGGTATTAATGAAATTCTTGAGAATAATGAATTGCAACATTGTGACTACAAAACTGGTTCAAAATGATCAAGATTACTCACACCCCATATTGAAAATGGATTAGAAATAACTAATATATATATATATATAATAATTATAAATTGGAATTATAAAATTTTATTGATATGAAAATGTTTCTTAACATTGTGATTAATATATATTTATTACTGTATAGGAAGTTAAATCACTTCTATGGATTCCTGTAATAAAGGTAAGGTACTTTTCAATTCATACATTATCTATTGAGTTATATTATATATTATTTAATTTCCATCAACTATGCTAACTAAATAATCAAATTTAAATAACATTATATCTTATATATCATGTAATAATTTTTTATAATTCAAATTATCCTTAATTAACTTTTTTCATTTTACTCTTTTATGAAAATAATGTTTACATTTTTAATAGAGACTTGTAGCTAGGATATTTGCATCGCTGATTAAAAAATATTTTCAGGGGGATTGTTTGAAATTTTTTTCATATTATTATATATATCTAAAAATATTGATCTCGAATAGAGTTATATATTATGTTTAACCCTTTATATTACTTTTATTATTTGTTTTTTTGGGTGATAATGTTTTCAATATGAATTGATATAATTGATGGCATTATTTTATATAATTTTTAATGTTTGGAATCCCTTTTTTATTTCTAGGGGTTATTTATTCTATGAAATTTCAATTATTTTCATTTTCATGTATTAAGAAACCTATTTTTTCCTAGGGATCATTATGAAATATAAATTATTTTCACTTAAATGTTTTATGCAACCCATTTTATTTACATTATTTCTTTATTATGTGATAATTAACTGATTATCTTGTGTGACATGAAATTTTGGATGAATGATGGATGGGGTCTTATATCACCCTCAATTGTGGTAGTTAAAATTTTATATCCCATGAAAAAATTATGTATGTTTTATTTAGTTTCTTATAATTGTTGTGAAAGTTTTTTTGGAACATTATTGTAATGTTTTACAACGATAATATTTGTTACATAGAAGAATTCTTTTTTGAATATAATATTATTCAGACATGATTTGGGGGTTATGATTTTGTCTAAAGGGGATTTTTTTGCTATTATTTTTCTATGTTTACCGCATTTGGATTTCTATTCATATTTTAGATCGATTAAAGGTATCTTATGTTTCATGTTTGTTACTCATGATGATGTGATATTAATATTTTTCTTATGTTTTTCTCTTGTAAATATAATTTCACCCTTGATGAACTGTTTATTCATCCCTTAAAAAGAAGTTGATATGACCAATATCTAATATTTTCATTAAACTCTTTCAAATAAAAAATAATGGAGTTATAATTAATGTAAGTACATTCGTATAGTTTAATGTAAGAGGGATCACATAACACTATCCCAAAGAAACTGCCAAATCCATGATCCATATAAAATCATCCGAGACCATTCAGTCCTCGTGAATGATTTTAGGTAAATATATCATTTCATAATTTAATAATAATTCAGTATAAAAATTTTAAAAAAATAATTTAATTTTAACAAAAGTATAATAAAATCTTACAAACATACAAATAATAATAAATATACTAAAACTACCAATAATATTAGGAATTCATAATATAGGTTCTTATTTAGTCATCATAAAAATGTTCCCCATAATCCCCACTAAATTGCATCATGTTATAGTATAATCAATTCAAAATCCTAAACCAAAATTAAAATAAAATAGAGGATGAAAACAGGGGATGAAGGATGAAACATGAATCGACATTCTTACCCCAAGTCACATTCATATCACAAACAAAATCATCTTTTATAATTACTGATATAAATTGGAATGTAATATTGATGTTTCATTCAATAATAATCTAGAGCTCTCTTCTCAACTAAATAATGATGCACACCATCCCATATAATATTTAATTTTACTTCTCATGGATGATCTACCAGAACAATATTTTTGAAATGAACATGGGGTTCATGAAATGAATTCACATTACCTAAATCATTAACATTGTGAAACATTCATGGTACATGGGTTCTCCCCAGACAAAAACCTTTAATTTCTTGAAAGGCCCCCTGAAATTCATATATTTTGTGACCATCACCTCTTTTTCTATGAATGGAGTTCTACTATAGTTTTCAACAACCCATCAATTAGACAACTACTATGACACCCCCCAATCCCAAAGGCATCAAAATATCCCAAAGAAACATCCATACATCAATTAAGGGTCTAAAAACCCTTATAATCACAATGAGGTGCATGTTTCACAATATTAGTTCATCAACAAAACAACATAAAATTTCATAAATAAATGAAGTATCTAAATTCAGAAGGTAATTATATTAAAATATTATTATTATTAGTTTTATATTTATTTATGTTATCTCCTAAGATTTAGTAAACCTTGATTTAGTTTTTTATAGAACATCATTATATCAAAACCTAACTATTTCATCAAAAGAATTATACCAATGAAACTTCAAATTGGAATGTATTGTTTGTTAGATGTTACAAATAGACATGAAGGACTATAGAAATTCATTACCAGTTGGTTATTCTCAATGTCTCTAAATATGAGGCTATGTAAAGTAGGATCATAGGAATAATTTTCACTGAGACTATTAGAAAAATAATAGTCAATATATTTTAACTATATCAGTAATTTATAACTTTTTTTGTATTTATTTCTATATGACCTTTTTGTATTCATCATTATGAGGGTATACTATAAAAAAATATTTTTATTGGTTTTAATCACCCACATTATAATCATTATTGATAAAATTTATTCAAGGGATAGAAACATGTATTTATATTATTAGATCAAATAATTTATTGAATAATATTTTATTTTCTATCATCATCAATGAATTTTTATGTATAGGAAATTTTATTACTAATCATCTATAGAAGATGTTTGGGGATATACATGTTATTTTCATATATGTTCAAATGTGTTTCCATTTGAAAACTTACAGAGTATTGAATATGATTATTCATCATAATTTTAAATTGGAACAAATGTGATGAGTATTAGGGATAAGTATTACCTGATCAATTAATCAACTATTCATATATATTTTTTGATTACTTTAAAATAATCCAGTCCATCAGTTACACTGTACATTATATTTCATATTTTTTTATTATTATATTTCGTTGATCATGTTATATTTTATTGTTTGGATCATTTAAATTATTTATATATTAGTATATTATAATATAATAGTTTATAACATTTATATTTTGAGTATCACAATATTTTAATTTGTGACATTTTATATGTTTATATAAATATCTATTTATATTCTATATTAAACCATCCCTATTGGGATGGATATTTGTAATATATATAGTCTATAAATTTTTCTTAATAGTAATTTGGTACTATAGAAAACTGTTTTTCTATTAAATGATAAATTTCTATCATAAAATTAATGATAATAAATAAAATTCAATCAATCAATTTTTATTGTTCAAATTAGGAGTATTAGAGGGACATAAAGAATAATTTGGTGGTTAATACTGAATTAGATAACTATATGAAGATAAATATTTATTATAACATACTGGATAAGGAAATTATGAATTTTACTAATGATAAATGGATTGAATATCAATTAAATTATTATTTTGAGAATATATAATTTCTACTAAGGACATTTAATAGTTAAAATTTTACTTCATGTTGTGTGGTTGAAATTTGAATTTGGATGATGTTAGAGATTAATAATTAGAGTTCATTTTATGTTTAATAGAATAGAAATAAAATAAAAATTAATCATTGTCATTATTTTTATTTTATTATCGGAGAAATATTTTCAAAAATACACTAATTGTTTATGAAAATTTGAAATAACATACAATCACTTATAAAGAATTAAATTATTTAAGATTAGTTTATTGAGTTTTTTTTAATATAACTAAAAATTAATGGGAATCTAGAAAAATTGTAATAATGATAATAAGAATTTGATGATGTTATTTCATAATGATATAATAATAGTTTTAATTAAATATTAATCTGTTTTAAGGAAACATGCCTAAAAAGTTAAATGGAATAATGGTGTTGTGTTTGCTATTATTAATTCAGGATAAAATTCAAAAATGTATACACATTAATAGATTGATTGGAAATAACAACTTCACATGGAAAACTAGAAGGGATGAAAATATGAATATAAATGATTTTAAAGATTAAATAATGATGATTATTTTTCAAAAAAATATTTGACATGAATATAAGAAGTTTAGAAGAATTCATGCCAAATTTCCCTCAATTGAAATTATATGAGAAATAGTCCAAGATATATTTTACAAAAAAATATTGGTTTTTAGAAATCTATATTTACCTGCAGTGTAAGGGAACATGCAACATCTCCTAGTGATTCTTTCAGTAATAAAATTTGAAGGATAAATAGTTTAAATAATAAGTATCCACATAATGATTATTTCTCTACTATTATAGTCACTCAATAATCCATTAAGTATATGAATGAATAATATACATATCATTCTTCTTCATAAGACTGAGAAATTGATTCATCATTTACAGAAATGAATGAATTTTTTATAAAACTTTTGATTAGAAGTATAAAGATGATGGAGATGTATAGTAAAGATAATTAGGATGTTTTTGAAGCTGTTAAAATTGTTTCTATTTTATCATATGATTTTAATATCATGAATATTTCAGTTTCCATAAAAATAGGCCGAAAAAAATTACAAAACCAATGTGTAATAATAAATGTAATAAGATATTAAAAAAAATTACCTCGGGATTAGATAAATATTAAAATTATGTAGGATAATTTAAACCCTCTAGTAAATATTCATGAATAAATTATTTATCTTTTTGTAAGTTATGTTCTTTGGAAAATTATTTTGTCTCAAACATTTCTGCATCATGTACTCAATTATTGATTTTTTTCATTAGAAGAATATATTTCCATTAATAATGTTTAATGATGTAGAAAATTTAGATTATAATTTTAAAAAACTATCATAATTAGTCTATATTAAATGGTTGGGAATATTACTATTTCAAAAATTAAACATTCTAATTTTATCATACCCATGTACGATTTTGTATAATTTTTTAATCATTATTCATTTTAGGAAAATTTGTCTTTTACTAGTAGTATAAAAAAAATTTATATGAAAAGTAATTTTTGTAATCACATTAATTGAATATGTTCATACTTTAAAGTATAAAAAAGAAAATGGTGGTATTAAAACATTTGGAGACAATAGAATGCTCGATCCATCAGAATTGGTTATGTATCTATCTATATTTATACATTATTTTCAATTATAAATAATGTATTATAACCTAAATACAACAGAAATATGATAAAAAATATTTTATTGAGAGTTCCATAGTAATGTTTAGGAATAAAAGATATAAAATGATATATTTTGATGTACTTATCATTATTTACGTGATGTTCTTGAGTATATTGTCACTATTAACAGAAAGGTCCTAATTTTTGGAACCACAATTTTTTATAGTGAGATAGAGGATAAATTTTATCATTTATATAAAATCATAGGATACTAAAAAGTTATTATTGAATCAAAACTATTAAGACAGGACTTATGTTGGATCATATTGAACTTAATCTTTAATACCTAAAGATATTGTGACATTTTCCAATATAGTAAGTAATATAATCTATCATTACAACTATTGGACAATACATATCATTTTTATATATACTATTATTGAAACTGAACCTTTTTTGAATTAAAAAACAATATTTGTTAGTGGGAAAAAATTATATGAGTTTATTGATGATTACATTATATTTTTTGGGGGTCTATTTTTATGCAAACGAATCAGAATAAAACAATTTTTTAAATGGTTTTAATAATTATTTAAAAAGTTGAGAAATATTCCAATAATAACTATCTAGTGGTGTCATGGAGAATTATTTATAAATCCATATATTGAATTTTTTTTAAATGAGTAAGGCATAAAACATAGATTTTCATCTCAATGAATAAAATTTCAAGAAGTTTTAGTGGAAAGGATGAATATAAATATCTAAGAATAATCCTAATATATATAGTTTTTATATGAAAAATTCCACTAATGATATTATTATTTCATCCTAACCTTTAAATGTAGGTTTTCGTTATTCAGGTACAACAACAATGACCTGAAAATTTTATATAGAAGGATTATAAAACAAGGGTTTTTAATGTTTTAAGAAGTATGGAATTCATTTGAATCAATATATATAATATATATATATATATATAATTAATCTAAAATTAGGTAATAAAATTTGTATTTGGTACATTGACTTATGTGTGTACTTTCATGTTTTCATATGAATGGAACATACCATTAATGAAATCATACAAATTAGTTATTATGAAAATTATCATTTTGCGATGTTGAGATGAAGGGATTATGAAAATAATTAATCTTTTGTTTAAAAACCTACATAATATATATTTACGATACTAGAATTACATTCACCAAATAACATCATTCCAAAATATACCATTGTATAATTGAAAAATTTAAAATATTTAGAACAACCTAATTTTTATATAAAAACTAAATGCTTTCAGGGAACCATTATACTACTAATATCCTTCATGTTGTGGATAAATCAATTTAAAATATATTTTATTTTTTGAAATAAATGTGATAATATTGAATTCATATCTCAGTTTTATCCTAAAAAGAAGTTGAATCCTTTGGTGATGATTGTTTGACATTTTGAATGATATAATTGAATAAATAATTCGAATATAAGATGGTTCAGAACATAGTAAAACTTCCAAAATATGATTCATATGTTGAAGTTAAATGGGTCTTCTAAAACAAGTTTTAGGAAATTTTTACCAAATATTAGAATATGTATAGACATGTTTATGTGGATTACAATTGAGAATATTCAATATTTTTCAAAGGAAATTTTACTATAGTTTTTAAAATAAAATATTTTTAAATTATATTATCCTTCTTCGATCATTTCTAATTTACTCAATTTCATAATAATGAAAAGAGTGAATTACATGACATTTTAGTTATGAAATATTTTTTCCTAGAAAACCCTCCCTGTTTTGAAGACTGTAATTTTCCAACACATGACTCTAAACATAGAAATTAATATTTATACCTTAAAAAATCTATGAGTTCTTTAATTGATAGATAATCTATATTCTAATTAATAAATGTTTTTATTTTATTTATAAGACAAAATTTTTTTATCAATAAATCATTTAGGGACAATGAAATTTTATAAATCTATGTTGATGATATATTTATTATCTGCTCCCAAAAAATGATAAGGAAATATTTTTCATAATTTATGTAAAGTGTATTTGGGATAAATATTATGGGTAAACCTAACCTCGTTGTTGTCTTACAAATTAAATTAAAATTAGAAGGAAAATTTTTATCTCAATGTTATTATATTATAGATTTATATAAAATATTTGGATTTGATTTCTTTTCTATAATTAATACTCTACAAGATATGTTATATCAACATTTAATTAATGTATCTCAATAGCCCAAAAAACTAAAACACTATATAGGGAGTGTAATAAGACTAGTTTACTTTATATTAAGAAGACAAATAATACTATACTTTTATTTTTTATTTTTCTTTTGTTAGCTAATTCTGATGAATTCCATCTTAAGGTAGTCAAATAGATAATTTTTTCTCTTAATGGAATGTAATAGATGTACATTTCAATTCTACTTAATCATAGTTTATTTTATAAGTAATTAAAATATTTATTTTGGAGTCTTAATAATGGAAAACATTGTACTAATATGACATGATATATATTTTATGAATCATTAGATTCTTAGTCTAATATGAAGTGACATTTGGTAGTAGTTTTCAATTCTAAATTTCATTATGTATGAGTTAGAATTTGTTGTAGAAAATTATTATTGGTGAAATGGGCAGTCACTGTATTTTTTATAAGTCTCACGTAATCTCTAATTGTTTTTGAAATTTGCAGTTTCATTTCATTGTCAGTGAATCTAGAACATAATCCATTAAAAAATACAGAAGCAAAAATACACTCTATATAAATCACACGAAAATTGATATATTATTATTGGATTTGAAACTGGTGAAAATTTGTTTTTGGATATTTTTTATTGACCAGTTAAATTTTAAATATTTATATAAATTAAACAGAGTATGGGTATGATGAACATTATATTTCTTTTTTTAGGTTTTCTGTTGTTATTACCTAAAATTTAATTATTATCATGAAATGGGTAAGAAAATAGTTTTTATTAATTAGTATTAACTCATTGTATAAGTATGTATTTGATTAATAAAGGATTTTAAATATATTTTGAAGGATTATCATATTAATCTTCAAGAACTACACCTTTTTAATGATTGTTACTTTTTTAGCATGTCAAATGTAAACGTTCAAAGTTAGAACTATTTATTAAATTTTTATTCTTTAGAGTTATAAAAAATTCCCATCCCCTACAAAAACTATTTTTTCACTTGGAATGTAGACCATTGTATTTATTACATGATATGTTATTATTCTTATGATGTTTAATGAATTCGTTTACATAGTAATTTATTATTCTTTCATTACTGTCAATTGAATATTTTTTTCAATAAAAAATTAAGATATGTGAGTATAAATGTTTTAAATAGGAAAAATGATTATTAATGGGATGGGGAAAGTTTAAACGGAAAATGAAAAAATGGGATAGGTTATTTTGGAAAATTATTATGGTAATGGAAAGATATTCATAGAAAAAATATATTTAATATTCTTTTGTAGTGTGTGTTTCATAGTGGAGGATATAGTATCTACATTACTTTATTTTATTTCAAATCATATTTTTTGTGTTTTGTGATTAATAAAATTTTGGAGACTATTGAGTCATTTTCCTAGATGCAATATATTCAAATAATTATTTTGATGAAACATAATGAAAATTATATTTTCATTAAATTAACATGGTTATTGCATTATTAATTTTATAGAAAAATTTCATGCTTCAGATTTACATAGTTCTTGTTTATCCATTTATAATCCTTTATAATAGCATAATATTCTGAATGTGTCCTGAAATAATATATAAATTTAAAATTAACTTGATTATATGTTGTGATTAATATGTACATATTTTATATGATAAACCTAATGAATTTATTTTATTTTTTTCACTAAAAATATATAAGTAAGAAGCTCCGAAATGGACGATCAAATGGTTAATAGATATTGAGTGTGTTGAAACACTAATAATAAAAAAATTTATATATGTTAATTATTTGGATTATTTTTAAGTATACATTTGATAGAATCTATCAAATCCTCCTATTGTGAAGAATAAGTTTAAATGAATTATGCCTCTTTATTATAATCATTCTTCTTCTGATCATTATTATCAAAGAAGTTCCAATGATACGAACTTCTGTGTTTAATCATTTCTCAATGATATATTCATGTATTTACATGATGAAACCATTTTTTATAGATTTTTTGGGGACAATAAAATTTCTGTATAATATTCTGATTTTTTATAGAGATTTTTCTTATGGCCAACTCCTTAAGAGAAGATCTATGGTGAGATAAGGTGTTTTCAATCTCTTATTGATGAGGATTCTATTATGGAAAAAATGGACCATTTAATCATGGTATTTATTTTCCTACCTCAATAGATAAAACAAAAATATGTTTGGTATAATAATTTTTATATCCTTTAATAAATATTATTTTTAGGTTAATATATTTTAATTTGATACTTCATCAAGTCATTAATATTTTTTACTGTTATTTATATTATTAATTAAATTATTATTATTTTATCTATGTTGGTTGTGTATTATGGATTCTATACATTGATATTAATTTATAATTTGTTATTACTATGATTGATAAAAAATATACATAAAATGGATAGATTTGGGGATTTTTTATGTTTATAAATACATCAATATATCCCCTCTTGAAGATTCCATGCATTGGATAGAAATTTTGAATTTATTATGTAACACCCCGACCCTAGTTACCTAGAGTCGGTGCATTATTACATAACATTAGCATGATCACAAAAGATCATTATAGCATCCCGCCTTTTTATCACATAAACATTCATTACATTTTACAAAACCGAGGATCTTTAAGGTTTAGTGTCTTGGAAACCAGGAACATAAAATATGAAAACATAAAAACATTCTTCTTAAAAACATGAAAGGCTTCTCCTCATGTTCACCCTAGGTTCATTACTGCATCACATAACCTGGGGACATACATCAAAAGAATAGGTGAGCAGAAGGCCTAGTAAGGGAAACAAGTGAAACATTTTACATGTGAAATTGAGATACTTCAATAAGGTCATGAAAAGAACTTTAAGGCATGAGAAATAAATCATGAGGAATACCATAATAAAAATAACATTTTTCATAACATGAAGATGTGGCTGCAACATTTAATATTGACAATCATTTCGTTTCACCAAGGTCCATCCCCAAGGTGTCATTAAAAATTACCAAGGTTATTCACCAAGGTATCAGTCTAAAAAGTCATCTCTAGAGATTTAGTCTTTACCCAATTCATTGGAGCGCT
This sequence comes from Viscum album, assembly GCA_963277665.1. Lineage (NCBI taxonomy): Eukaryota > Viridiplantae > Streptophyta > Magnoliopsida > Santalales > Viscaceae > Viscum > Viscum album. Next base: position 1,902,454,004 of record OY728145.1, read on the forward strand.
ATCTGGGGGCACCCTTGACATGTCTTTATTATTATGTGAGCCAAATATATCATCATTAATCATTTCATAAACAACCCATATAGTATAAAATAAATGGGTTTCATTACATAATCATAACGTTTAATAAACTGCTTTAAAGACATGATCTTTGTGTCACTTTAAACCCATGGAAAAGGGAAAGAGGGTTTCATGTATGTAAATCTCAGAATTTAAAATAGAAAATTTTTATATATATGTGAATACCCCTATAGAAATATTATCTTTGATTATTCACTTAATAACATAAAATAATTTTGAGATAAAGAGGGAGGCATTTTGAGACGAAAACAATGTAGCATAACGTCTACGATACATGGTTTTAGAAAACATTGAAATGAGAGGGGACATGGGTCACCCACTCAAAAATGATACATAAAATAGTAGGGGAACAGAATATATAGTATTTAAGTACATGGTAATGAAATTTGAATGATATAACATATGAAACGAAGAACTTGAAAGGAAGACAAAAATAATATTTCTCTTAAGAAAATTCGGCAGCCTATTGGCATCATTTAAAACATCCAAAAATGGATTGATGAGATCAAATAGGGTCTCTCATCATATAAACATAAATGATCAGTATGATAGATATAGATATCATACCCCAACATAATAAAAAGTAACATGAAAGACTTGACATGAAAATAGATCTTGAAAATGAGAAGGGTTAAAGAACCCCTTAGAAATTCGACAGCCTAACAGCGTCACATAAACTTCAACAAAAATGAATTGATGAGATCAAATAGGGTCTCTCATCATATGAACATAAATGATAAGTATGATATATTTAGAGATCACACCCCAACATAATAAAAAGGAACTTGCAAGACTTGACATGGAATTAGAACTTTGAAAAGGGAGAAAGGTGCAAGGACTACTTAAAAATTCAGCAGCCTAACGATGCCACTTAAACTTCAAAATACTGAATTGAAGAGATCAAATGGGGTCTCTCATAATATAGTCATAAAATATCAGTATGATAGATATTGATATCATACCCCCACATAACAAAAATTAACTTGAAAGAATTGACATTAAAGTAGAACTTCAAAATGAGAAGGGTGAAGAACCACTTAAAAATTTGGCAGCCTAACGGCGCCACTTAAAACTTCAAAATACTGAATTGAAGAGATAAAATGGGGTCTCTCATAATATGGTCATAAAAGATCAGTATGATAAATTTAGAGATCATACCGCAACATAATAAATAGGAACTTGAAATACTTTGCATGCAAATATATCTTGAAAAATGAGAAGGGAGAATGAATCTGTTACAAAAATTTCGGCAGCCTAACGGCGCCACTTAAAACTTCATAAAACGAAATAATGAGAGTAAGAGGAGATATCTCATTATATGAAAATGAAAAGGTCAGTAAGAGGAGTATAAAAGAACACCCTTTAACATAAGAAAATGGATCATAAAATAAATTACATAAAAGAGATTTCTTGAAAAGAAAGAGAGAGATCGGATCACTTACCTTAAAATGTAACTCTTAATACTCAATGTTTGGGACCTTGAGGGCTTGGGGTCACCTTGGGAGGACTACTTGGGAGGTAATGAGACCAGAACATAGTTGGGGGAGAGTGGGGAGTCGAATGGATGAGAGGATGGCTTGGTATTTATAGGGAAAGTGAGGGGATAAGGCATTAATGGCCAAGGGACACCTCATTAGTGGTTTTGGCAAACCCATGGGTTTGCCCATGGTATTTTCCCATGGTATTGGCCACATGGGACACCTCAAACCTTATATTACTATTAATAAGTCGACCATATTGATTACATACTTAATACATCATTTAATGATGTCATTAAACACCTGTATATTAAAAACTGTATTTTCACTATTCATCAAAAATTCAACTTTCTCAGAATAATCCCAAAATTTCACCTTAACCAAATATCAATGCTCTGATCTCAAAAATGAACTCCATTTTATAAAAATAATTTTCTAAATATTTTTAATTTATTTTTTTAAATAAAAACACTATTAACCGAAAATTCATTTTTTTAGAAAAAACCCAAAAAATTACTATATCATAATATCAGTGCTCTGAGTTCAAAAATGAAATACATTTTATAAATATAATTTTTTTTCATTATTTTTAATTTAATTTTTAATTAAAAATCACTATTCACTCAAAAAAACTAATACTTGAATAATAATTTATGAAACTGTTATTTAACCATTTTATTGAATCACATTACTTAGTCAAGGTGCCTATATTATATTAATACTTTCATTAAATGAGATTACTAATCCATTTGAACACATTACTAATCCTAATCATAAAATCACTATTCATAATTTTATATTCATCAAAAATCAAGTTGATCTTATTAGACTCTAAATTTCGTACTGAACATAATTGTAGAAGACCATTTTTTGAAAATCATTACACATTTTTAATTATTTAAGGTTTACATAAACATTTTTTTAAATGTACATTTTCTAAAATTCATAAAAAATATGTATACTATATTTATACGGTCATTTAAAAATTTATAAACATCATCATAAGAAAAAATCCCAATTTTTATTTAAAACAAAGGATTACACAAGGCAGTTACTATCTCCTTACATAGCCCCTTATCACACCAGAATAGGACCTAAGTGTATGGTGTGCTAAGGTGAGAGAATCTGAGAGAGGCTCCGCCAACATCACACGAGTAGTAATTTCCATCAGTTTCAACTTCTTACAAAGGCAATTCCATTCTAGATTCACACGATGAAGTTCGGCTTGGGTTTGGTCTAGAGCAAATCCCAGTGGTGCTACCTCCATCCTAAGTTCTGTTAGATGGGCTTCGATTGGTCCAAGACTACTGGGTGAGGCCATCGAATCTTTTTTGTTTAATAATTAACCAAGATTACTTGTATTTAGAGACAATAATCAAAACGTTTAGTTTCTAGCGGTCATATTGACAAATGATCATATAACCATCTAAACCCAACGATCTCATTTTAATTATAATCATGTTATCAAATGAAACATTTTTATTGAGTATAAAAATAAAATAAAATAACACATAAAATTAGGAAACAAGATTTATTCAAAATTTCGGGTCATTACATTCTTCCCCCCCTTAATAAATTGCATCCTTGAAATTTTTAAATTTGGGTTTTGAAATTTCATTGAAAGTCCCACATCGGAAAAGGAGTCTATAAAATTATTACTTTAAAATAAATAAAGGGAAGTACAAAGGTCACCCGAGTTAACCCACACTAGGATTCCACGTAGGAAAACATGGACATGGAATAAAAACAAAGGGTCAAGTTCTGGGGGAGAGTGATAGAGAACATGATTAGGAGAAGGTTAACCATACGAAAATCCCAAACATATGATGTGTGTAAACGGTCTTTGATTACCTAGTAGGAAACGTAAACCAACAACGTTTTTGTTTTACGTTCCTTTTCATAATTTTGAGGAATTCATTTACAACATAAAACAAAAACATAAGAAAATATACCTATCTTCATGTAGAGTTTCATCCTTTAATACGTTTCTACCCAAAACTAATCTTTCCTCCAAACTATGAGCATTCAAAACTACTTGGTCTCATCAAAACACAAGAATCATCTTCTAGAGAATCACATAATCCACAAACGATTAACTATCTATTCTATCTATCATTAAACAGTATCCCAAAAACAGAAAGGGTAAGGTAAAACAACTCTTTAAAAAGAAAGAATCCCCTAGGAATGGAAACTACTTTTCAATCTTCAAAGATCCATGGTACTACCAATAGTTTATCATTGACCATTCCATAAATAACGGTCATTAAGATTCCTCAAAATAAACCAAACTAATATTGAAACACAAATACAAGAAGGATTTAATAAAATAGTCTTCCAAAATAAACTTCATTGTTCATCTCCAAAACACATCAACCACTCCTAAAATCTTATAACAAAAGTAGCTAACCTAATCATATTTTACCAAAGATAGGTTAATAATTCCCATAAGTAACCTAAATTATCATAAGTCCACCTTCAATTCATCGATTCTTCAAAATATAAGTCAACCTTACTCCTCAATGAAAATACCGTAGTACTATATTTACCTCGATCATATAGGGCCCCCAAAAATAGTGAACATCTTCCAAAATAATAATCATTTTTAATCCCCTAATCATCTCTTTCATATTAATACGAAAATCGTCGCATTTCCTATCACATTGGTTTTTGGGACATGTTCTTCCATTTCCCGCCATTAACTAAGAAAAGAACCTATAATTAGGGGCTTAAATATTTAGCTAATAATCATGAAAAGGAAACTTTAAGCATAAAAGGATAAACTTGTAGAATAAAAGTATATCCTAACTTGTGATCCCCTAGATTCCAATCTAGGTTGTCCATGATCATATATTCTTATGTGAATCTTTATATTGTTTTATCCTTGTTCCTTTAATAATGGTTCATACTAAGCTTATGAATTTACCAAAGAATATCCCCCATGAGTGTCGTAACCAAGAGTGTAGAAAGGCCTCTTGTCGTGTACTAGTTCCCGTTCGAGTCTAGCTCAAAGCGGTGTTTTCAGGTTTTACCCCTATGTACATCTGTGCCAGAGCCACCTCTACCTGCTCGTATCCAGACAGGGATGTATTTTCTTGGAAACACCTTACTCAATACTCACCAAAATACCAGGAATATTTTCTATATTTAAACTTTTCTATAGGGTTCTTCCTAGAGTTTTCATATCCTAATTTCCACAAATAACAAAACCATCCTTTGATTCCAACTATAGCATCCTGCCTTTTTATCACATAAACTTTCATTACATTTTACAAAACTGAGGATCTTTAATGTTTAGTGTATTAGAAACCAAGAACATAAAACATAAAAACTTTCTTCTTAAACACTTGAAAGGCTTCTCCTCATGTTCACCCTAGGTTCATTACTGCATCACAGAACCTGGGGACATACATCAAAAGAAAGGGTGAGAAGAAGGCCCAGTAAGGGAAACAAGAGAAAAATTTTACAAGTGAACTTGAGATACTTCAATAAGGTCATGAAAAGAACTTTAAGGCATGAGAAATAAATCATGAGGCATATCATAATAAAAATAAAATCTTTCATAACTTGAATATGTGGCTGAAACCTTTAATATTGACAATCATTTCGTTTCACCAAGGTCCATCCCCAAGGTGTCATTAAAAATTACCAAGGTTATTCACCATGGTATCAGTCTAAAAAGTCATCTCTAGAGATTAAGTCTTTACCCAATGCATTGGAGCGCTATCTGGGTGCACCATTGACATGTATTTATTATCATGTGAGCCGCACATATCATCATCAATAATTTCATAAACAACCCCTATAGCATAAAATAAAAGGGTTTCATTTCATAATCATAACGTTTTAGAAACTGCTTTAAAGACATGATCTTTGTGTCACTTTAAACCCACGGAAAAGGGAAAGAGGGTTTCATGTATGTAAATCCCAGAATTTAGAATAGAATATTTTGATATATATGTCAATACCCCTATAGAAATAAGAGCTTTGAGTATTCACTTAATAACATAAAATAATTTTGAGATAAAGAGGGAGGCATTTTGAGATGAAAATAATGTGTCATAACGTCTACGATACATGGTTTTAGAAAACATTGAAAAGAGAGGGGACATGGGTCACCCAATCAAAAATGATACATAAAACAGTAGGGGAATAGAATACATAGTATTTAAGAACATGGTAATGAAATTTTAGTGATATAACATATGAAACGAAGAACATGAAAGGAAGACAAAAATAATATTTCTCTTATGAAATTTCGGCAGCCTAACGGCATCACTTAAAACATCCAAAAATGGATTGATGAGATCAAATAGGGTCTCTCATAATATGAACAAAAATGATCAGTATGATAGATATAGAGATCATACCCCAACATAATAAAAAGGAACCTGAAATACCTGACATGAAAATAGATCTTGAAAATGAGAAGGGTGAAAGAACCCCTTAGAAATTCGATAGCCTAACGACGTCACTTAAACTTCAAAAAAAATGAATTGATGAGATAAAATAGGGTCTCTAATCATATGAACATAAATGATCAGTATGATAGATTTAGATATCATACCCCAACTTAATAAAAAAGAACTTGCAAGACTTGACATGGAATTAGAACTTTGAAAAGGGAGAAAGGTGCAAGGACCACTTAAAAATTCAGTAGCCTAACGATGCCACTTAATCTTCAAAATACTGAATTGAAGAGATCAAATGGGGTCTCTTATCATATGGTCATAAAATATCAGTATGATAGATATAGATATCATAAACCAACATAACAAAAAATAACATTAAAGAATTTACATGAAAGTATAACTTCAAAACGATACGGGTGAAGAACCACTTAAAAATTCGGCAGCCTAACGGCGCCACATAAAACATCATAATACTGAATTGAAGAGATCAAATGGGGTCTCTCATAATATGTTCATAAAAGATCAGTATTATAAATTTAGAGATCATACCCCAACATAATAAAAAGTAACTTGAAATACTTTGCATGAAAATAGATCTTGAAAAATGAGAAGGGAGAAAGAATCTGTTACAAACATTTAGGCAGCCTAACGGCGCCACTTAAAACATCATAAAACGAAATAATGAGAGTAAGAGGGGATATCTCATTATATGAAAATGAAGAGGGAAGTAAGAGGAGTATAAAAGAACACCATTTAACATAAGAACATGGATCATAAAAGAAATTACTTAAAAAAGATTTCTTGAAAAGAAAGAGAGAGATCGGATCCCTTACCTTAAAACGTAACTCTTAAAACTCAATGGTTGGGACCTTTAGGGCTTGGGGGAAACTTGGGAGGACTCCTTTGGAGGTAATGAGACCAGAACTTCGTTGGGGGAGAGTGGGGAGTCGAATGAATGAGAGGATGTCTTGGTATTTATAGGGAAAGTGAGAGGACAAGGCATTAATGGCCAAGGGACACCTAATTAGTGGTTCTGGCAAAACCATGGGCTTTCCCATGATATTTTCCCTTGGTATTGGACACTTGGGACACCTCATACCTTATCTTACTATTCATAAGTCGACCATATTGATTACATACTTAATACATCATTTAATGATGTCATTAAACACCCGTAACTTAAAAACTGTATTTTCACTATTCATCGAAAAATCAACTTTCTCAGAATAATCCCAAAATTTCACCTTAACCAAATATCAATGCTCTGATTTCAAAAATGAACTCCATTTTATAAAAATAATTTTCTATATATTTTTAATTTTTTTTTAAATAAATACACTATTCACCGAAAATTCAATTTTGTAGAAAAAACCCCAAAAATTACCATAACATAATATCGGTTCTCTGAGTTCAAAAATGAAATCCATTTTATTAAAATAATTTTTTTAAATATTTTTAATTTAATTTTTAATTAAAAACACTATTCACTCGAAAAAACTAATACTTGAATAATAATTTATGAAACTGTTATTTAACCATTTTATTTAATCACATTACTTAGTCAAGGTGCCTAGATTATATTAGTACATTCTTTAAATGAGATTACTAATCCATTTGGACACATTACTAATCGTAATCATAAAATCACTATTCATAATTTACTATTCATCAAAAATCAAGTTGATCTTATTAGACTCTAAATTTTGTACTGAACATAATTATAGAAGACCATTTTTTTAAAATCAATACACATTTTTAATTATTTAAGGTTTACATAATCAATTTTTTTAAAATATACATTTTCTAAAATTAATCAAAAATAAGGATACTATATTTATCCGGTCATTTAAAAATTCATAAACATCATCATGAGAAGAAATCCCAATTTTTATTTAAAACAAAGGATTACACAAAGCAGTTACTGTCTCCATACATAGACCCTTATCACACCAGCATTGGACCTAAGTGTAAGGTGTGCTAAGGTGAGAGAATCTGAGGGAGGCTCGGCCAACATCGCATGAGTAGTATTTTCTATCAGTTTGAACTTCTCGCAAAGGAGATTCCTTTCTAGTGTCACACGATGAAGTTAGGCTTCGGTTTGGTCCAGAGCAAAGCCCAGTGGTGCTACCTCCTTCCCAAGTTCTGTTAGATGGGCTTTGATCGGTCCAAGACTACTGGATGAGGCCATCAAATCTTCTTTCTATAATAATTAACCAAGATTACTTGTATTTAGAGACAATAATCAAAACGTTTAGTTTCTAGTGGACATATTGAGCAATGGTCATATAACCATCTAAACCCAACGGTCTCATTTTAATTATAATCATGTTATCAAATGAAACATTTTTTTGAGTATAAAAATAAAATAAAATAACACATAAAATTAGGAAACAAGATTTATTCAAAATTTCGGGTCGTTACAATCATGTCTCGAAAAACCGATTAGTTTAGTAGCCTTGGAAATACAAGAAACATTCATAATTTTTACATTACATTATAAAATTAAAAAATACAACAACATAGTCTTCATAGGCCACACTCATATTCCTTATACTATCCCTTTAGGTCAGTCATAGTATACTTCTTCCCATAGTGGGAAAAATAAAACATAGAAAGGGGTGAGCTTAGATGCTTAATAAGGATAACAATATAGCAGAAACTTTCATAAATAAGCACAAACATTTATGGTAATGTAAGACTAAAACAAAATACTTTTAAACTTTAACTTCTACATAATATTTCAACGATAAAATAAAATAATTCCATTTACTTATTCACATGGATATTCTATAACTCGAATAATCACATGCAATATCAATAACAACATTCATAATTATGGAATGCATAATGCCAGACATCATAACCACATAGTAAAAGCCTTCTTCCAAGACTAAAAATAAGAATTTGTCAATGACTAGTGTCAAGACACTAGTTTTTATCATAGGACATACCGATGCATCGAGGAGAAATAGCAGGCATCACCCGTCACTTACTAATTCCAATGCATTTCTTATATGAAAAGGTTTAATCATAACATAAACATTTTAATTAAAAATACCTTAAGAAATGTCAATACTTTATCAAAAAACCATGAATGGTATAAATAAAACACATCCACATTCAAAAATATCAACAAACTTCAATTCAATATGGAGGTTTTGAATCATAATAAATCAACATCAAATAAGCTAACAATCCATCAAAAAGATGTTGACATAAATGAAATCAAAACATTTTTTATATAAATATCTCTTTATATTTTGAAATCATTTAAAAGTCATATATTTATAAAATAAAACATTTATTCTGAAAATATTTTTATAATATTTTAATGGAATATTTGATGATGTTATAAAGGAAGAAAAAAGTTGCACCTTCCGTATATGTTAAAAAAATATTCTTACCTTAATTTTGTCGAAAATGTCATCAGGTACCTTGTTTGGAAAACTATATAAAGATTCCTTTAAAAAAATTTATAAAAATTAAAACAAGGGTGTAAATTACTTTAAAACATTTTATATTGAATATAAATAATGTTTTGGAATAAATTTTTAAGAAACAAGGACTTGGATGATAAAGAGGCCCAAGTAAGTACTTACGTAAAAACAACCCCGTATAGTAAATAAATTGTGAAATTAACCCTTACCTTGTACATTTATTTGGTCAAGGGTAGGTTAACCTCCTGTATTACGGTCAAATAATATTTATTAAATTATACAAGAACCATTTAAATTAATATGACATCATATACGATCTTCTAATATTTCTTTGTTAAGGATATTTTAGTAGTATCATCGTATCAGTTGTTGACTGATTCATTTTCATTTGTATGCTTGGATAAATAAACCATGTTTTTATGGATATGATGTATTTGATTCATATACAGAATGATATTATGTTAATAAACATTATTTTTAATCATCAATTGAAAATTATTCTTGAATTATCACTATGGGGAATGAATCTCATCGAATTTGTGGAGACAGTAATGAGGACGTACGCACGTGCATCAATATCATTATTTTGATATTAAAATAATATATAATTAGATGGTGTAACATATATACAGAATCATTATCATGTCATATTTATTATTTAAAACATTTATACTCATTATTTTACCCATCTAAATGATGAAGTGTTTGAATAACAAACTACACCACGACGTGGAGAAGGTAACCCGTACGTACGCACATATGGTGACTTTGTCATTTATGGGATGGATATAATAATGAATATGGTGGTAGAATTTTTATAATAACATCAAATTATATAAAATATACTGGGGTAATTATTTTAGGATATAAATACCAATGAAAGTGGATGTGGAAGAAGAAAAACACATGGAATAGGAGATGAAATATTTACCTATTTTTCGTGTTCTTCCATTTGATTTGATCAAAGGGGTTCCATATGTTGGATTTTAGACTAATGGGATGCCTCTAAGATAAAGGTATGACATTTTAGAGGATATTTGGGTAGGCTTTGGTAGATAAAAATGGCTTTGATGGTTTGAATTTGATAGAAGGGGTGGTGCCCTTTTATAAGAGAGGTGAGGGTCACTTTAGAAAGAGTTTGAAATATTATTTTATAATAAAATCATTTTCGGTTTCTAATTGATCAAAAATGAATTATTTGAATTATATGGTGGGTATGGGTCGAAACAATCTCAACCAATTGGGTTTAGAAAGGTTTAGGTCATCATATTAACCTAATCTTTTAGATTAAACTCTTAGTTAAAAAGATTGACATTTACCATGTCTCTTTGTATTTTTATAGTGTATGATTAATAAACAAACTGTAAACATAAAATATATCATCAAGTGGTTCATTAATGACATATAAAATATTATTTAAGCCCTTTGGATGAACCATATATTTTTAGAAATATAATATCAATTAGTAATATAATATTTGTTTTAAATAATCTTTTATATCAATTTTGACACAATTTGGTATTTTGTTTTTGCTAAATTCATAACAACATTATTACTTCATATATAATTCATTTAATCAACCATAACATGTCAAATTAACCTAGAAAATTAATTCAATTCATTAAAAGTGTCAAATTATATTTATTTTTATATTTATAATATCAATTATTTTAAACATTCATTAATATGGTAATTACTACATCATCATTGTGTCAAAAATAAATTTAATTATTTATTGTCTAAAATTTATAAATAAAATACCATTAAGTATTAAATATTTTTTTTTCTAATGAATATTTTTAGTTGAATTTATATTATGTATAATCTTATATTAATTTTTTTTAATTATTAAACATTGATTTTAAATCTTTTAACTCTTCTTGAAATAAAATATTAATAAATGTCCTAATCTTAACTAAGTAGACAAAAGGGGGTCATATTTTATTACTAAGGTTTTTTTGGTCAAATTAAATTTATCCAATAGTAGTAGGACATGTGTTAGGGTAATTATAATATCATTTTTACCCTTAATTACCCTATTTACTTTTTACCATGGTAAATGAAAGTAAAAAAGTTACTATTCACCAAAAATTATTTTTATCTTATTGGACTGAATTTTACTTAATAATATTAACTGTATCTCTCAGATTTTTAAAATTCAACTCATAGAAGTGGTAAAATTATGTTTTATACAAATTTTCAAATTCTTCTAGGAGGTGGGTAAAAGATGGTAAATAGTTTGATAAAATTTTATATATCTAAAATTTTTATAAAATGACTCCAATGAATTATGTTGAACAAATATATGTATTATTTATCTATTTTTACCTAAAATATATTAAAATAAAATGAGTAATTATTTAAAAAAAATACATTTTTAACCAATAACGGAGCATTTTTAACTATTCATCAAAAATTGATTTTTTTCAGAAAAATGCCAAAAATTCACCCTAAACTAATTTTGATATTCCAAATATAAAATGATTTCCATTTTTAAAGATAAATTTTTAAAATTTCATAAATTGGGTATTACTATTCATATCGGCTAGTTTGATTGGTCGTGGTGTGTTATTATATCAAAGTTGCGTACAATGTAAGCTATTGCTTTATTCAAAGGGAAATATACCATGGAAGATTGGGTTGTTACATTATTCCCTCCATAAAATAATTTCATCCTCGAAATTTCTATAATACTACTGCACAAAATTATTCTAGTTGTTCATTATCATAACATCCTCTATTTCCCATGTTACCTCTTCCATCTTATGGTTTCTCCATAGAAATTTTACTAGACAAGTCGTCTGGCTTCTTAGAACTTGTTCTCTTGTATCAAGACTTTTGACAACCACTTCACAATAAGGAAGATCATGTTCCAGTTCATTTTTGTCATGGGTGATTTCATGTTTTGGGTCAAGCACGTATTTTCTCAATAGTGATATGTGGAACACATCATGAACATTGTAGATACTTGGAGGCATTTCCAAAAAATAAGCTTCAACTCTAATTATTTCTAGAATTTCGAAATGTCTGATGTACCTGGGACTCAATTTACCATTCTTACAAAAACGTATAACACCCTTCCATGGAGATACCTTCATGAAAACATGGTCTCCTACTTGAAACTCTAAATCCTTCCTGCGGTTATTGGAATAGCACTTTAGACTACTTTGGGATTCTTTGATGTGGGTTTGGATAACCTTCTCCTTTTTCGTTGTTTCTTTAACAAGTTCTTGTCCTACAAGTTTTCTTTGACAAACATCCTCCCATCAAGTTGGGGTGAGACATCTCTTTCCATATAATTCTTCATATGGTGCCATATGAAAACTGGAATGGAAGCTATTATAATAGGAAAATTCTACCATATGTAAATATTAATCCCAAATACCTTGAATGTCAAGTGAAAAAGATCTCAACATCTCTTCTAAAGTTTGAATAGTCTGTTGTAATTGTCCATCAGTATGAGGGTGGTAGGGAGTGCTCAAAAAAATTTCACTATCTAGGGATTTCAGAAGACTTTTCTTCAATCTTGATGTAAAATGGGGATCATGATCAGTAAAATCGATAAGGATACTCCATGATGTCTTACAACTTCATTAATATATAGTCTTTCTTGACTTTAAAGAGGTAAATCTTCTATTATAGCAATAAAATGAGCAGACTTGGTATGACAATCAACAATGACCCACATTGTATAATTCCTTCTTTTAGTATTCGGTAGCCCCATGACAAAGTCCATCATAATTTTATCCCTTTTCCACTCAGTTATGGGAAGTGGTTTCATGACTCCTCCAGGTTTTTGCCTTCCAGTATTCACTTGTTGAAAAACCATACATCTTGACACAAAATCAGAAATCCCCTTCTTCATGTAGTCCCACCAATAGAGTTCCTTAAAATAACTATATATATTGGTGCTACCAACGTGTATTGAGAAATTGGAGCAATGAGAATCATCTAAGAATTCCATTTTTAGATCTGGTATATCGGGAACACAAAGTATCTTCCCAAATTTCAAAATCACATCTTCATATATGAAGTCACTCAATCTCCCATCATTGACAGCTATAATCTTCATTTGAAACTCTCAATCATGAGCCTAAGAACATTTTATCCTTTATATTAAATATGGTTTGGAAACCATTTTAAAAAGTATTGATGTTTCACCTTCCATGATTATTCCCAAATCCATTTTCACTAGATCCATGAAAATAGGATCCCTTTCAACGTTCATCTTGTTCTAAATTCCTTGATCCTTTCTGCTCAACTTATCTTCCAATTTATATGCCTTCCACGAGTGGTAGTGTACTATGAAATCATAATCCTTGAGTAGTTCAATCCATATCCTTTACCTCATGTTGAGTTTTTCTGTGAGGAAATATACATCAAACTCTTGTGATCAGTAGAAATCTCATATTTTTAGCCATAGACATAGTGTCTCCATATTTTCAGAGAAAACATTACAGGTGCTAACTCAATATCATGAGTTATATAGTTTTTCCCAAGAATTTTTAGTTTTTGTGATGCATAGGGAACAACTCTATCATTCTGTATAAGGACAAAACCAATTCCTTTCTTTGAAGCATCACTATAAATAACAAACCCATCATTCCCTGATGGAAGAGTCAAGATAAGAGCATTGACTTATCTTCTCTTCAGTTCTTGAAATTATTCTTCAGACACTTTTTTTTCAAAAAAAATTAACCCCTTTAAGAGTAATATTTGTTATTGGGTTACCAAGTGGAAAAAACTCTGGGAAAAACTCCTATAATAACCTACTAAACCAATAAAACTGCATACATCAGTTATACTCATTGGTACTGTCCATTTTTGGATTGCCTTGGACGTTGAAGGATAAAAAAATATTCAATCCATAGAGAAAACATGGCCAAGAAAATAAATCTCTTGAAGCCAGAATTCACACTTTCTAAACCTCCCTTAAAATTCATTTCTTTTGAGGGGTTTTTGAATGGTGTGCAAGTTATTTTCATGGTATACATATCTTTTGGAGTATACTAGGATATAATCAATAAATTCCACTACAATTTCATCAAGATATTCCTTGGAAACCTTGTTCATTAGATCAGTGAAAACAGAGGGTGCATTAGTCGGTGCAAAAGGCATTACTGTAAACTCGTAATACCCGTACCTGGTTTGAAATTCTGTTTACAGAATGTCTACCTTCATCACACACAACTGATGATATCCAGTTCGAAAGTCTATCTTTGAAAAATATTAATCTCTATGATGTTGCTCAAATAAATCATCAATGCAAGGTAGGGGATACTATTTCTTTATTGTTATATCATTTATCATTCCAAGACCCATCCCTCGAGGCCCGTGCCCTGACTACCCCAAGCCTTCCTTCCATAGGCCAAGGGATGGAGACTATCACCGAAAGGCATATTCCCTAAAACTGGGAAGTCAACGACTTTATATCCTATAAACACACACATCCAAGCACACAAAAAGATATGAACACTAGTAAACTATATAGTAAAAATAGTGTGTACAAGAAGAAAAAGGGGCCAGAATACAAGCCCAACTAAAAAGTACAATAAAACTAAAAATTACAAGTAAACTGAAATAGCTCCTGTAAACTTCCACCAAGGATCCTACCTGATGGGTACGTACAACACTCGAACGGCAGTCTCTATGGTATTCCTCTTATAATGTCCACCTCCGAGCTACCTCTAGTCTTGGTACTATCGTCCTCAGTCCGCGATGTCTATCGTCAGCACCAAACACACCAATGTGCTGGCGTAGCCCATGTAGGGGTGAGTATAATGATACTCAATAGGGACCCTGAGACCGTCGAAGCTCTCTCATATCCACAATGGATTAACTACAAAGCATGGAAAAAACTATCAACCTTTCATAGGTATATTCCCATAAATATAACTAGGTTATCATATTTACCCATCTAATTCATTAGGAAACACAAGGCCCAACTCATTAGCTCAATGCTCAACTGTTCCATGAAGGAAAGAATACCACTAAGGTAACACACCAAAGGTAAGTGGCACAAAGGTATAGCCACATAAAAGAATACCACAAAGGTATCACCACGAAGGAAAGTACCACACAGGTATGCCGCACAGAAGAATACCACAAAGGTATCACCTCAAAGGTAAGTACCACACAAGTTTGACACACAGAAAAATTTCACAACGATATCACCACGAAGGTAAGTACTACACATGTACGACACACTAAAGAATACAACAAAGGTATCACCACGAAGGTAAGTACCACACATGTACACCACAAAAAATAATACCACAATGTTATCACCAAGAAGGAATGTACCACATAGGTATGCCACATAGAAGAATCCAACCATGTTATCACCATGAAGGAATGTACAAAACATGTACGCTACACATAAGAACACCACAATGGTATCACCACTAAGGTCTGTACCACAAAGGAACCCCACACAGAACAATAACACAAATGTATCACCACGATGGTTAGTACCACATAGGAATGACACATAGAGAAATACCAAAAATGTATCACCGTGAATGTAAGTTCCACACAAGTACGCCACACATAAGAATACCACAAAGGTATCACTATGAAGGAAATGACTTAGAACACACCAGGTATAACTTAGGTATAGTAGTAGAGATGATTAATTAAACTAATGAATCATCTGACTTTGTTAAGAGGCAAAACCATGTAGGATCCTAAATCATCAGGCCCACACAGGATCCTAGTACATCATCGGACCCATGCAGGATCCCAGTACAGCAGACCCACGCATGATCCTAGTACGTCATCAGACCCACACAGGATCCTAGTACAACCGACCCACACAAGATCCTAGTAATTCATTAGACCCGCACATGATCCTAAAACCACAGACACACACAAGATCCTAGAGTTGTCCCACATGGATTCCCAGAGCGAATCTGTGTGGGATCCTTGAGAACATACCCAAGAAGGATCCCTTTCTCATGTTACAGCCAGCAATAGGGTTCATGCACTATACTCACTTGATTCCGGGCGGATCTGATTCTCAAGCCACAGGTCAATACTCCAACATCCATGAAGTCCCAAAATGAAGTATCCCAATGGACCCCCACGTAAAAGGTGTCTAAACGCAACAGACGGTGCGTCAATCAGACGTTCCGTTTGTTAGTTATTTGCCTTTTTGTCCCAAGGGCCCGGTTGGATTCATGCTAGTTCCAAACTGGCCATACCCCAACATAATCCAAAACTCATGTAGGGTATACCAAAAGGACCATCGTGATCGATGGATTCTGGTGCCACAAAAAGTTTTTCATTTCTACACCGTAGGAGGGAGATATGTCGAATACTAGATCCCACAATAACAATAATAATATTATTGGGTGTTTCATGAACTTGAGCCACGAAACAAAAAATAATATTCAACATTAGGCATAAATCGACCATCTTAATGACACGATCACATCGCCATAGATGGTAAGTCAATCAGATGTCACACACTAGAGTTACGGATGGTCGAATATTTAATAATAATAATATATTATTATTATTTGTGCATTTCAAGTACCCAGTCCAAAAACCCAAAAAAGACATCCAATATTGGACCCATATTTCTTGCTCAAATTCAAGGTCGTAATGCCACTTATGGTATGGGAAACCAAGGTCAAACATATATGTTACGGATGAATTATGGTTTTAGAACCAAAAAAAATAATATTATTATTTATTTTATCATTATTTTATTATTTTTTCCCTTATAACCCATCTCTGTTGAGATTCACGCATAAGGGTAACACCTCCCCCTTATTACAATTATTTCATTTTTAATTTCAGTAGATTTATAAATTCATTTCTTTTCAACTATTCCTCTCTTTAATTAACACTTATTTCACCTCAAATATCACACACTATTCCAGCAAGAAATCAAGCCCACAGATTCTCCTGCAACTCTAATAGCAGGCTTCCTCCACACATCCAGAACCACCGTCGTACCACCTATCTCACCCAGAGGTACTCCCCAAAGGAATGTCTGAATTGAACCTCCACATTTCCCCTTCTGCTGCCCACTGCATCTTTTTTATAAACCAAAAAAATAAAATGATCACATATTTTTTATCCTTAGGTCGAGGGATCCATGTTCATATTTCACACTCAAGAGAATATTGCATTTCCAGCGCCATTAAATATTTGGCTGCCTCCTTCTACAAACCATTTCATCTACATTCCAAGACCAAAAAAATTAAATGATCGCATATTTGAGATCCTTGCGTTGAGGGATTCGTGTCCATGTATTGCACTAAACAAAACACTGTGTTTTCAGTGCCAATAAATATAAGGTGTTGAAGAACATAGGAAGAACGCACAAAGAATAAAAACAAATAAGATCATGGTTTATGTGCAGGACAATGGCCTTGTTTGTTTGGACATCGTTGTTATGAATTTAGGATATGAAAAATCAATAAAACAAATTCAAAAATATATAAAATCCCCTACCTCGATTGTGAGTTGGAGGTTGCTCGAGGAAGAAGATGATGTCGATGAGATGGTGACATCGACATTCATTACTCCCGCAAGATGATTCTGATCTGGGCTCAAGTATCGTCCTAGTTCTCCAATTATATTGGATGCTCTTCATTGGAGAATGTTTTTCATAGTAGAAGATGATCCTCCAAAATATCTCCCCAATTATGCATTTACCAACGCTTTCCCCAAACTCATGAAAAATAGGATCCAATTTATTAAATTATGTTTATTAATTTAACAAGTTATGTTTTCTCATTAAGTAAATTTAGGTTGGCACATTAACTAAGGGAATAATAAGGGTTTCCCAACATTAATAGTGAGTTTGGGTGGTCTCCACCACCAAGCATTCGAAACAGTGGTTTCAAATAAAATAAATAAGAAGTTATTTTTTTATTTTGTTTCTTTTCCCACAGAAATACGAATAACTAATATCCTCCGTAAATCCTCTCATGTCAAGGTGATGGTATCATTAAGGGAATATTTTGGCTGTGAGTTCAACAGTGTGATCAGATTTCAATTCTGAGTACTGTTTCCAATGTTATAAAACATCACTCATGCGTTTACATAACCAACCCAAAAAAGTTCAAAAAATTATTAACAGTCACCCTTAACCTGCGCCGGTCGAGGTTTGGCTCTTCCCAAAGGAAAAGCATCCCAAAAAACCCAATTTTACTCTCAGATTTCCAATGCAAGTTACTGTTTAATAGTTCTGTATTTTTCAATTAAATAATTTTCACTTAATTATTTTGTTTACGGCCAAAAACTAACATTCATTGGTATCCTGTACTGGAAAAAGTTAGTATCTTATTAAATAAATCATTATCTCACATGTTCAGTAGTGGTCTCGTACTTTTAATCCAAGCTACCATTTGTGAGTTATAAGAATTTGAAAAATAAAATAATTTATTTAATTATTAGATTTATGGTTAGGCCATTTTTGGGTTTTCTCACAAGAGGCATGCAATGAGTAAACTTAAGTCGTGCCTAGGGTAAACCTGCCATCCTAAACGCAACGGTGCCATAATATTTTTAATTCGAGTTACTATTTAATAATTATTCTACATTTCCAGAAAACTTCTGACAAGTGATAATTAAAACTCAACCAAACATTGACTAATCCTTCCGAGCACTCTGGGCCTCGGAATCATGCATCGTCTGATTTTGTGATCGTGAACTAATTCTATATAATTATAAAAAACAATACGGAATTTTTGGGACATTACATTCTCTCCAACAAAGGGCTTTATATCCTCGAAATCCATAACAAAGGCCAAACAACCAAAACAGGGTTCTGAGCATGAATCTGATCCTGCCACTCCCATGTGCTCTCCTGGAGGTTCCTATGTTGCCAACGTACACACACCAAAGGTATCGATTTCCCATGGATGACTCTCTCAAATCGATTCTCAATCTCCACTGAAACCTCTGTAAATGATGCTTCGTCTTCTAAGTCCAGCTCGACGTGGTCGATGATGTGAGATGGGTCGTATGTGTATCCCCTCATATGGGATATGTTGAAGGCATCACACACCCTCCTTAACTATGGTGGAAGAGGCAAGCAATATTCCACCTCACATTCCCTATGAAATATTAGAAAAGGACTTCTATAGCTCAGTGATAACTTTCACTCTCAGTAAAATCTCCACAAACATCATCGAGGTGAAACCCATAGAAAGACATGATATCCCGCCTCATGTAGACATAATACTTCTTCTACCTCTGAGCAGTTTTCACTTACTAAAAAGCGAGGCATCATGATAAAAAAAATGCAAGTGGTTTCTTCATCCCTAGCCACCTGTATTGATGCTGATGGTCTGGGTACATCTTCACCACACCAGGATGTACCGCTAGAGGGGATGTATAGAACTCCATCAAAACCTACTTCTATAGCTCTACTGGTACCATGATACATCCTCTTAAGGGGACACCGTGCTCCCCGCCTTCCTAAAATCCGTCAGATGCCTGCCCAGAGGATATCTTAGCATGTCGAGCCTCACAGTTAGTGTCCCCAAGTTTCTCCTCCCTGACTCATTGAAAAAGTGGGGGATAGACATTAAGGGACTAATGAAAAGCTGCTACATCTCGATATACAAAGGATATCTGCAAACCGGCTTGCTGCTCTATCACCTCACTCCGCAGTTGCAGGCCAGACCTCTTATTGAGCGAGTCCGCTACAATGTTCCCCATCTCAAGAGTATAGAATATCACAAAGTCATTGTCCTAGAAGAACTCTATCCACTTTTGTTGGGAACTAAAAAATAAAAACTTCTACTACCAGGAGGGTGAGGTTGGCCATCTCATGAGTGATCAGCCGCACCCTCCTATACACGAGTTTATCCTGTGCTACTTTGGTTTCCTTTTTCACTGACTAAGGAAAACCTCATCCCAACATTGTAGATAAAAAACAACCATTTCTCCTAATACAATAAATCTAAATATGAATTGTGGATGTCCATTCATACCCAAACTAAAGTCATAAGGCATCGACGCTACCACCAGGAGGTTCCAACCGAAACTCTCACCTCAAGGTTCAGATTACCCCATTGGCGTAAG
This sequence comes from Viscum album, assembly GCA_963277665.1. NCBI lineage: Eukaryota > Viridiplantae > Streptophyta > Magnoliopsida > Santalales > Viscaceae > Viscum > Viscum album. Next base: position 1,902,474,452 of record OY728145.1, read on the forward strand.
TGTTATTGTCAAGTATTCTCCCAAAGGTATCTCCAGAAATGAGGTTCAATTCAATGTTTTAACCAGAAACTCTTGATCCTGTACAAGATTATTGGAAGGAAGGAATGATTCGAAACTATGTCTACTGATAGGGCAACTAGTAGTAGACACAGACCATATCATGAATCATTTCCAGATCCCTTGGGTCACACTCCTTGATAGCATGCAGCTACTCTCTTCCCCTTTCCTCCAGCTCCTTGAGACTGGTGGGGACCACAATGGGGGTGGTAGTGACTTTTCAAAATGTACACCACCTCATGCTACTCCCCTAGCTCTGCTTCCACATCTCCATACCTATAGATTCATCTGTCCTTAACACTTCTTCTTCTCGAAACATTTTACATGCCCAATTCTCTGAGACTGGTGCTAGTTTCCTTCATTCCCAGTGCTAACACTCACTAGCTGTATCCGCTCATCCAAAGAACCTTCAGCCAAAAAGGTCCTCTCTAGCACCCCAATATAAGTAGGAGTGCATAAAGGAATAGTACTAGCTCAGACATCCTTAAAACCACCTTTCTCAGAAGTTCGATCCCCGAACCCTGATCATATCATTTTCATCGAGTACCAGGAATGGTCGGTACACCTCGACGAATACTCAACTAACGACATGTCATCCTACAGAAGTTGTAGAATCTCTAGATAATTCCCTTCCACCTCCTCAAGCTAGTCCTTAGCTGTCTGTAAGTGGGGATCACCTTGGATCCTAAGTGCTATCTGATGTTGAATCACACGTAAGAAACTAAGCCTATATGTTTCCTCTATCAGTACTGCATTTTGTAATTTCTGACCAATGGGCAGTGATATAGCTGACACAATACCCGAAGGTACCATCTCGGGCAACGGTCTAAGTACTGAAGCCTCATCCCTAAGAAGACCATTGTCATGGTCACTCACTGGAAGAGACTAGTAGCTAAATCACCATATGCTCTACTGGTGTCTCTACTAGGCAGAAAACTCTAGAAACTACCTCCAGCCAGGCCTCAGCTACGTCGGAATTTGTCTCACCTCGAAACCTTAGAGGCCTCTGCTATTGGGACTGGTGCAATGCACTTAGTCAGCATGAACCATCCGCTAGTGAGGATGGTGGTAACTGCTACCAAATGGGTGGTGGTGGTGTTGGAACACCATCCAAATGTGACAGCATAGTAAGAGGGACCTGCACTGGAGCCTCATCGCTCAGTGGGCCATCATCGTGTACTCTCTCGGGAATCTTGGCTGGATGTCTACAAATCAGCATCCTTATAAGGAATAGGTTTGCCACTATCATTATGTTATACTTGGAGAGCTGACTCAATGAAAACAAGAAAACTTTTCAAAACACACACACAATCAGTGTTTTCGTGCACTGATTCTGAAATAAGAAGTTAGGGTCCTTGTGTATGGATATATCGGAATCCACACCAACATTGTATTCCCTAAACTGATAACCGCACTCACTAAACATAACACTATTGCTGTTAAAAAGATTAGAGTCTTATTTTCTATGGAATAACTGACTCCTCTAATAGAAATTTTTAATGAACCGTCCCTCAGGGCCTGTGTTGTGACTATCCCAAGCTCGCCTTCCATAGGCCAGGGGCTGACAATTAGCACCGAAATGTGTATTCTATAAAACCTGGAAGGTATTGCCTTTATATCCTATAAACACAGACATATACGCACACAGAAAGATACAAACACAAGTATACTATATCGTAATAAAAGTGTGGACAATAAGAAAAAGGGGTCAGATTACAAGCCCAACTGTAAAGTACAAGAAAACTGAAAAGTATAATTAAACTGAAATAGAACATTTGAACTCCCACCAAGGATCCTACCAGAAGGGAATGTACAGGTCTCGAACAACCATCTATACAGTATGCCTTGTCTAATGTCAACCTCCATGCTACCTCTAGTCCTGGTAGTCTCGTACTCAATCAGCATTGTCCATCATCCTCACAAAACACAACAAGGTGCGGGCATAGCTCATGCAGGGGTGAGTATAATGATGCTCAGTAGGGACCCCGAGACACCCAAAGGTATCTCAAATCCAAAAATGATTAACTAAAAAGAATAGAAACAATGGTCAACCCTACTTAGCTATATGACCGCAAATATACCTAGGTTATCAAGCATACCCATCTCATTCGTGAAGAAACACAAGGCCCAACTCATTAGCTCAAAGTTCAACTATTCCACGAATGAAAGAATACCACGAAAGTAACACTACAAAGGTATGTACCACAAAGGTAACACCACAATAATGTATACCACAAAGGTATCACCACGAATGAAAGTACCACACAGGTATTCCACATAGAAGAATACCACAAAGGTATCACCAAGAAGGTAAGTACCACAAAGGTATGACACATAGAAGAATACAAAAAAGGTATCACCCTGAAGGTAAGTACCACACAGGTACGTCCCACAAAATAATACGACAATGGTATCACAACGAAGGTAAGTACCACACGGGTACGACACACAAAAGAATACAACAAAGTTATCACCAAGAAAGAAAGTACCACACAGGTATGTCACACAGAAGAATACCACTAAGGTATCACCACAAACGAAGGTACCACATAGGTACGCTACACATAATAATACCACAAAGGCTTCACCATGATGGTATGTACCAAACAAGTATGCCACACAGAAGAAAAACACAAAGGTATCACCACAAAGGTAATTACCACACAGGTATTCCACATAGAAGAATACCATAAAGATATCACCACGAAGGTAAGCACCACACAGGTATACCACCCAGAATAATACCAAAAAGGTATCACCACGAATGAAAGGACTCAGATCTGGCCATTTATTACTTAGGTACAGTAGTATAGATGATTATATGTAACTACTGAGTCATCTCACTCTGTTAAGAGGCACACCCATGTAGGATCCAAAATATTCAGACCCACAAAGGATCCTAGTACATCATCAGACCTACACATGATCCTAGTACATCATCAGGCCCACACAGGATCCTAGTACAACAAACACACACAGGATCCTAGAGTAGTCCATCATGGATTAATAGAGTGGATCCATGTGGAATCCTCGATCAAAGACCCACGAAGGATCCCTTTCTCATGTTATATCCAGCTCTAGGGTTCTCGCACTAAGATTGCTTGATTCTAGGAGGACCCGCTCCTCATGTCGCAGTTCGATACTCCCACTACCACAAAGTCCCACAAAGATGTATCCCAAAGGACCTCCACGTAAAAGGCATCTCAACATAATATACAGTGCATCAATCAGACATTCGGGCTGTAAGTTATTGGCCTTTTAGTCTCAAGGTCCCGGTTGGATTCGTGCTCATTTCAACCTAGATATACCCAAAAATTATCCAAAACTAAAGCGGGGTATACCAAAAGGATCATATGGCTCTAAGGATTCTAGTGCAACATACAGTTCTTCATTTCGACACTGTGTGAGGGAGATATGTCGAATACAAGATACTGCAATAATAATAATAATAATAATATTGAGTGTTTCTTAAACCCGAGCCACAAACTAGAATTTAATATTCAACATTAGATTTTAATTAAGCATCTTAGTGAGAGGATCACATCACCACAGACAGTATGTCAATCGTACGTCACATGCCAGAGTTATGGAGGGTTGAATATTGAATACTAATAATATATTATTATTATTATTTGAGCATTTCAGGTACACAATCCAAGAACTTGGAAATGACATCCAATATTGGACTCATAATTTTGGTCTCGAAGTCAGGGCTGTACTACCACTGATGGTTCGTGAAACTGAGTTCGCACGGATTAGTTTCGGATGAATTATGGTTTTACAACAAAAAATAATAATAACATTATTTATATTATTATTATTTTATTCCTTTTTCCATTATAACCCATCTAAATTAAGATTCACGCACAATGGTAGCACCTCCCCTTATTATAATGATTTCATTATATTTTTAATTCATTTATATTAAATTAATCATCTATTCAATAAACTCTTCTATCCCAACAATTCTCACACACTGTTCCATCAAGCAATCAAGAAGACAACTTCTCATGCAACTCAAACCGTGGGATTCCTCTGTATGTCTAGAACCTCTGTCACACTGCCTATCTCGCCTGGAGCTATGCCCCAAAGACATGCCAGAATTGATCCTCCAAATTTCCCCTTCAATATCCCACTGCATCTTCATTATAAACCTAAAAAATAAAATGATCACATAATCGTGATCCACAGGTCGAGGGCTCCACGTCCATATGTCACGCTCAACAGAATATTTCATTTCTAGCGCCATTAAATATTTGGACGCCTCCATCTGAGAGTCATTACGACTTCGTTCCAAGCCTGAAAAATTAAACGATCACATATTTTTGATTCTTGCGTCAAGAGATTTGTGTCTATATATCACGCTCAACAAAACAACGTGTTTCTAGTGAAAATAAATATTAGGTTTTGAAGAACGAGTGAAGAATAAAAAGAAAGAGGAGCATTGTTTATGTGTGGGATGATGGCCATGTTCATTTTTCCATCATCGTCATGTATTTAGGACATAATGAATCAATAAAACAAATGAAATCAAATATAAAAACCCCCACCTCGATTTTCCATTGGAGGTGGCACGAGGAAGAAGACGAAGTCGGTAAGATGGTGACGTTAGCGTTCATTTCTCCTGCAAGATGTTTTTGATCTGGATAAAAGAATCATCCACATTCTCCGATTATAGAGTATTCACTTCATTGGAGATTGTTTTTGGTTGGAGAATATAATCCCCCAAAAGCTCTCCCCAATTCTCCCATTGCCAACACATTCCTCAAACTAAAGAAAAAGAGGAGCCGATTTATTAAATTAAGTTTATTAATTTAAAAAGTTATGTTGGATCATTAAGTAAATTGATGTTGGAGCATTATCTAGGGGAATACCAAAGGTTTCCCCCGCATTAATTTGGAGTTCGGGTGGTCCCCACCTCCAATCATTTAAAATGGTGGTTTCAAAGAAAATAAATAAAAATTTATTATTTTTTATTTTTTTCATTCTCCCACGAAAATATGAAAAACTAACTTTGACCCTTGACCCACTGAAGTTTTGGTGAAGGTATCCTTAAGTTAATATGAGCTCTGTGAGTTCAACGGTGTCCTCAGATTTCAATTCCGAGTACCAGTTCAAAATTTAATGAACACCGCTCAAGCATTTACTGAACGTACTCGAAAAAAAGATTGTAAATTTATTAACAGTCACCCTTGGCCCACACCGTTCGAGGTTAGGCTTTTTCAATGTGAAACACACCCCAATGAACTCAATGTTACTCTCGGATTTCCAATCCGAGTGGCTGTTTAAAAGTTACGGATTATAAAATCAAATAATTCTCACTTAATTATTTTATTTAAAGTAAAAAAACTAACATTCAATAGTGGCCTGCACCGGCCAATGTTGGTATCTAATTAAATAAATCATTCCCTCACGAGTTTATTGTTGGTATCATATTTTATGTCATATCCACTATTTGTGTTTTATAAGCATTTGAAAAATAAAATAGTTTATTTAATTATTTTATTTTTGGCTATGCCATATTTGGGTTTTTCATAGGAGGCCTGCACCGACAAAACATAAGTCGCACCTAGGGTAAACCCATCATCCTGAATGCAATGGTTCCCTCAGATTACTAACCCAAGTTACCATTTAAGATTTATTCCACTTTTTTTGGAAAACTACTTACACATGATAATTAAAACTCATCCAATCTTCGACGGATCATTCCGGGCACTCCGAGCATCAGAATCACACACTGTCAGATATCACGGTCTCAAAATAATTCCATATATTATAATAGATATACATAATTTTCATGATATTATAGATCTCTTTTTAGTAAATGCACAACCTCATAGATTAGTCTTTCTTCTTAACAAAAAGGACATGGGCTACCCATAGAGAAACACTAGAGAGAATATTCCCATGATTACTCAATTTATATAGTTGTTTCTTTAGTAAAACTAATTACACATTGTCCATTCTATAAGGGGTCATTGATATGGGTAATGAACTAGGAATTCAATCAATGGAAAAAATCAATTTCTCATTCTGGAGGATGTTGAGGTACATCCTCTGGAAAAATATCAACATATTATTGCGCAATAAGTACTTCCTCTATTCGAATGTTATTTTCCTCTACCATAATTATTTCATTCTCATCCACCCCAATAATTGGATTTAGTAGATCTAATGGGGGTGGATCAAGATAAGTATCAGGTGGGGGAATTTCTCCTCTATAGAAAAGGTACTTCTTATCATCATCGAAAATTGTGACCTCCTTCTCACAAAAGTTTTCGCATCATGGTCCAAATAAAAATCCATACAGAGGATTATATCAAATTCAATCATGGGTATGAAGATGAGATTAGTAGATATAGAACATTTATATTCCCTAATGGGAAATGATTCAAAAATTTTTTTGCGATGATACTTCCCTTAGGTGTTTTGACTGACATCTCCCTTGTTTTGTCAAATTGAAAATATCTAATTTTCTTAGAAAACTAGGAAGATAAGAAAAAAAGAAATGATCTAGAATCAAATAAAGGATTGCCTAAACATAAAGAAACCATTAAATTACCTGTCACCACATCTTTCGATGATTTAACCTCAGCAGTAGTGATCACATAAGCTTGGACTTTCACCCTTGGCATTTTCTACGGTAAGTTCCCTTGGCTCATAAGACATTGATTTTCATAATGTCTCTTTTGTCTACAATTGTAGCATTCAACATTGAGAGCCTCTTTATTCCCCTTGAAATCACAAACATGGTGGCCTTTTTCACCACACTTGTAATAGACTCACATTCCCTTCAGGAAAGTGTCTGGGTGTTTCTTCCCACATTTACTTTAGGATGGATATTCAACCTTTTCCATTCTATCCCTTATTTCCATTTCTATAGTGTTCAGTAGATATCTTTTTCTCAAGATTTTCTTTAATTTTGTAAGACATAGAGAATTGTTTATCTGTCTTGATAGCACATGAGAAAATATCTTCTTATGATTAGAAGGATTGTGAGACTAATGTTCTACAAAGAAATGGTTTTAACCCAATAATGAATCAATCAATAATACTCCTTGGGTTACATATATAATCTGTTGCACGCCTTTATATCCATGTAAAGTTAGTCTCATATATTGCGACATTTTCCTCAACTTTTTTCATCAGACTCAGAAATTTTCTTTCCATATCCGTTTATATGGTCACGAGGAAAGTATTTTTCCAAAAAAAATAACTTTAAACTCTATAAATTCTATATTTGATACTTCCTCATCTTCCTTTGTGTTTTGAATCAATGAACACTATTGATCTACATCTTCTGTGAAGTGATAAACTACAATGAAATATTTTTCCCGTTCACAACTCCCAAAAGCATGAAATATTTTGTCTATATAATTTATCCATTTATCAGCTACTAATGGATTTGTACTAACATTGAATGTTGGTGGTTTTTTCCTCATGAAGTGTTCAAACATTGATCCTATGCGTTGTGGATCAGGGTGCTTCATATGGGTGACGTTATTATTCCTAACCTGGGTGAGTTGTCCTAGTGTGGTGATAAGATGATTAGCACCAATTACTTCACTAGCTCCAATTTAATTATCTTAAGTAGGATCGAAATCCCTACATGGATTATGTGCATTAATAGAGTTTCCATTCCTTCAACAAGAATCCATTTCTAAACAATGGCATACACTAGATTAGTTTATGAATCACAATACATAACTCTAAACATGTAAAACACTTAACATAAATTCAACAGTTTATGGATATAATCCATAATCATAAAATGTTGTTTTGAGGAATTATATACTCATAAACCCTTAAAAATAGTTGGTAAAGTAAATGAGAATTATCCTAATCCTATCCCACGGGAGTGTCATAACCAAGAGTACAATAAGGCCCGTTGTTGTGCACCAGTTCCCATTCATGTCTAGCTCAAAGTGGTGTTTTCAGGTTTTACCCCTTGGTACATATATTCCCAAGACACCTCTACCTGCTTATATCCATACAAGGTTGTATTTCATGGAAAACTCACAAAATCTATATGGTAACAAAATTCTAGGAAGTTCTTATATAATAATTCTCAAATTCTATATTAGGGTAATGTTCTCTAATCAGAGTTTTTCTAAATCTAGCTTCCATGGTTTGTACTAAACTTCCTATGATACCAACAATAACGCACCAACCCTAGTTACCCAGAGTTGATGCATTATTACATAACATTGGCATGATCACAAAAGATCATGTCTTGAAAGACTGATTTGTTTAATAGCCTGGGAAATACGAGATACATTCATAAGTTTTACATTACATTATAAAATGAAAAATTACAACAACATAGTCCCCATAGGCCACACTCATATCTCTTTTAGTATCCCTATATGTCTGTTATAATATACTTATTCGTATCTTGGGAAAAATAAAACATAGAAAATGGTGATCTCAGTTTCTCAGTATGGATAACAATATAGCGGAAACATTCATAAATAAGCATAAATATTTAAGGAAATTTAAGACTAAAACAAATGAAATTTAAATGTGAACGTCATCATAATATGGAAAAGATAAAATCAAATGATTCCATTTACTTATTCACATGGATATTCTATTAGTCGAATAATCACATGCAATATCAATATCCACTGTCATAATGATTGAATTGATAATGTTAGACTTCATAGCCACATAGTCAAGGCCTTATGCCAATACTACAAAGAAAATTTTGTCAATTCCTTCTACCAAGACAGTAGTTTATCTCATGAGACCTACCGATGCATCGAGGAGCTATAGAGGGCTCCATCCATCACTTATAAATCCAATGACTTCCTCATATGTAAAGGATAAAACATAACATAAACATTCGTATTAAATCAAGAATAGGAAATGTCAATAATTTATCCATAAACCATGAATGGTATAAATATAACACATCCATAGTAAAACATATCACAAAACCTTCAATATAATATAGAAGTTTTGTATCAGAATAAATCAACTTCAAATTAGCTCACAATCCATCAAAGGATGTTGACATAGATGAAATCAAAAAATTTATTAGAGAAATAACTCTTTCTATTTTGAAATAAATTAAAAGTCATATAATTCTAAAAAAAATTATTTTTAAAACATTTCTATAAGATTTTAAGGGAAACATCGACGATGTTATAATAATCGAAAATAGCTGCACCTACCATATAAGTTAAAAAACATTCTTACCTTAATTTTGTTGAAAATGTCATTAGGTACCTTGTTTGGAAAATGACAGAAAGATTCCATTCAAACAATTTTATAAAAAGTCAAAATAGGGTATATATAACATTAACCCATAGTCTAGTAAATAGTAAAAATGTTTTGGAATACATTTTTATGAAACATGGATGTGGATGATAAATAGGACCCAATAGATACTTATGTAAAAATAACCTCGGATAATAAAGATATTGTGAAATTAACCCTTATCATGTACTTTTACTTGGTCAAGGGTAGGTTAAACTCATGTATAATGGTGTAATAATTCTTATTAAATTATAAAAGACCCATATACATTAATAAGATATCATATATGATCTTATAATATGGCTTGGTTAATGATATTTCAGTAGTATCATCATTTTGAGTGTTAATTGATTCGTTTTCCTTTATACGCTTGGTTACGTAAGCCATGATTGTTATGGATAGGATTTATTTAATTCATTAACATAATGATTTCGTGTTCATAAATATTATTTTTAATCATAAAATGAATATTATTATTGAATTATAAAGATGGGGAATGAATCTCATTGCGTTCTTGGAGATGGTAATCTGGACGTACGCACGAGAAATAATATCATTTTTTAATATTAAAATCATATATAATTGGATGGTATATCATATATACTGAATAATTATCATGTTATATTTATTATTTACATCATTTATACTCATTATTATACCCATGAAAATGATGATGTGTTTGAATAACAAACTACACCACGACGTGGAGACTGTAATCCGTATGTACAAATATATGGTGACTATGTCATTTATTGGATGAATAAAAAATGAATAAGGTTGTAAGATTTTTATAATAACATCACATTATATAGATGATATAGCATTTATTATTATATAATGTAAAAAACAAAGAAAGAGGAAGTGGATGAAGAAAAGAACCTGAAAGAGGTGATTAAATATTTACCTCTTCTTCAGGTTCTTCCTTTTGATTTGATCTTAAGGGCTCTTTATGTTGGATTTATGATCAAAGTAAGGACCCTAGAACGAGGGGAGGATATCTGAGTGGATATTTTGGTAGGGTTTGGCCGAGGAAAATGGCTTTGAAGGTGTGAATTTGAGAGAAGGTGAGGATTCCTTTTATAAAGGAGATGAGGGTCACTTTAGGAAAAGCTTGAAATAGTATTTTATAATAAAATAATTTTCGGTTTATAATGGATTAAAAATGAATTATTTAAAGGATGAGGTATGTATGGGTCGAAAATCTCTCAACCAATATGTTTTATATAGGTTTATGTCATCATAGTAACCTTACCATTTTGATTTAACTCTTAGTTATATTGTTTGACATTTACAATGTCTCTTAGTATTTTTATATTATATGGGTAATAAACTTACTATAAACCTCAAAGAGAACCTCAAGTGTTTCATTAATGACATATATAAAACAATTTAATCCCTTTTTCTGAACCATATATTTTTAGGAAATGAATTACAATTAATAATAAAATATTTTTTAAAATACTTTTTTATGTCAATTTTGTCACTATTTGGTATTTTGTTTGTGTTAAATTCATAACATCATTATTACTGAGAAATAAATTAATTTAATCAACACTAACATATTATATTAACCTCTAAAATTAACTTAATCATTTAAAAGGATCAAATTAGTTTTATTTGGATATTTATAATTTCAATTATTTTTATCATTAATTAAAAAGGTTATTACTACATCATCATTGTATCATACATAAATTAAATTATTAAATGTCTAAAAATTAATAATAAAATACCATTATGTGTAAAATATTTTTATCTTTCTAATGAATATTTATAAATGAATTTATCTAATGTATATCCATATATTAAAAAAAATTAGTTATTAATCATTGATTTTTACTCTTTTAACTCTTTTTTAAAAAAATATTAATAAATGGCCTAATCTAATCCAAGTGGACCAAAGGGAATCATATTTTATTACTAAGGTTGTTTTTTGTCTAATTAAAATCATCCATTAGAATTAGGACATGTAGTAGGGTAATTATAATATCATTTGTACTTTTAACTACCCTATCTACTTTTTTCCGTGGTAAATAAAAATAAAAAGATACTATTCACCAAAAAATTATGTTCATTTTATTGAACCACATTTCACTTTTTGCAATTAACTGTGTCTCTCAAATTTTTAAAAATCAACTCATAGAAGCAAAAAAATTATGTTTTATACAAATTTGCAAACGCTCCTTGGAGGTGGGTAAAAGATAATATACAGTTCGATAAAATTTTATAAATCTAATCTTATTATAAAATGACAACAATGAACTATGTTGAACATATATATTTATTATTTATCTATTTTTAAATAAAATTAATTAAAATAAAATATCTAATTATTTAAATAAAAATTCGGTTTTAGCCAATAACATAGTGTTTTTTACTATTCGTCCAAAATTGAATGTATTTAGATAAATAACAAAAATTCACCATAAGCTAATTTCGAAATTATGAATCCAAAAACGAAGTCCATTTTGAAAGATAAAATTTATAAAAATTAAAAAAGTGGGTTTTACTATTCATAACGGCTGGTTTGATTGGTCATGGTGTGTTATAATTTCGAAGTTGCGTATAATGGAAGCTATTGCATTATTCAAAGGAAACATATTGTGGAATCTTGGGGTGTTAAATTTTATAACCAACCATAACAAAATAAATAATACATTTTGATTCTATTAAATATTATCTAGATTAAATCATACTAAAATAGGTAAAATAAATCCCATTTAAACATTTTTGAAACCCATACACATTTTTTCAAATACGTATGAACCTCATATTCATTATGACCTAAAGAACTCTATTATGGTGTAACATAGTAGCCAATAATCAACGAAAACTATCACATACTCATCTAGATACAAGATTTATACTCATATTTATACCTCTCCCTATTTTTGGTATAAAATTATTTTTAATTACAATCATATAATATCATAAACAAACTTCAAAATGCGATAACTAGATTATTACGACATAATATTGACAAAATTAGAACTTCAACAGTTTCTCTAGAATTAATACATATCTAAAACAATGTGTCCAACATGATGAAATTTTAAACACTATATAATTTTTTTTACTTTTGAATCACCTCATCCTGTTAATATAACATCTAACTCAGGGCCACCCATGAACCAGTAAATCGAGTCAGATCGTGATATATTTGTGGCCCATTTTTTATGAATTCAAGATAGAATATGGGTCCAATGAATCATATATGTTCTCATGGGAATGAATTATAAAATAAAATGATATTATACATAAAAATATAACATTTAAGACTAATATTAACCATCCAATCCATAGAGATCCACGTGGAACACATTAAAAGTACAAGTAGAAAAATAAAAAATTAGAAGAATCTTGATCATAATAGATTAAATGTTCTAAATAAAATATATAGTATAGTTGAACAAGTAGATATACTATAATATTAGATTCTGAGATTGAATATATTAATATATATATTAAAAACTAAATTAACAAAAATGATCTTCGTGTGACCTCTTGGAAACTGTCTCTCTACACTAAAAGTTCACAGCATGGGGGAAACACGAAAAATCCTAAACTAATAAAATATAATTTTGTATACTGACCCATTTTCCACTTGTAGGGTATATGAATTACAAATAAATAACCATTCATATTTTTCTCTATGAATTTACATTAATAAACTAATCCAAAGATTTTAGTTTGAACATACATGTAGAAAACTGGATTTCAAATCATAATTTAATGAGAAAGATCCATAGGTAATTTTTAAGAAAAACCTAGAGTGAAATACATTGATATTTTATTGACTACTATTTTGAAGGTCATTTTTATCTGTATTATAACCTTCACTACACATATATTATAGTTTTAACGAATCATGACATACTATTAAAATAATATTATTAAAAAATATAGTTATCACATAGCCATTACAATGGTGGCTATGAATAGGATTACCTATGTTATGAAAATATATGGTTTAAAAATGTATAAAAAATTAATTACATGATGACCATTTAATTAGATATTCAAAAATAACTGTTTAAAAATAAAAAAATTTTTTATAAAAAATAACGTTTTATGAAAAAATTGAATTTTACCTATATAAATTTAACAAAAAACATTTAGTGATTTATTTTAATTAAAATTTGACATTATCTATTCATTAAAAAGATTTACATTCATCATATGGGATTTCAAGATGTGAGATAAGAACAAATCCAAATTTTGGTCTAAAACTATAATTTTTTAGAAAGGTTTTATGATAAATTATTAACACTTATTATAAAATTACTTTTTTATACTTTTGTAAAAAATAATTGAAAAAATAAACAGCATTTTTTAAATAAGTATATAAAAATAATCTAGGGTGAATTTTTTGGAATTTTATGGAAGGGTAATTATTTTCATTGAATAGTGAATAATACTAATTTTTATTAAAAAACTACGTTTAAAATCAAATAATTTATAGTATCAATTTTATTATAATATGTTTATAAAAGTAAAATTATTTAAATTATAAATCAATTAATAAAATTTATTCCTTGTATTCAATTTCTTATTTAATTTGGATATATTATATTTTATAACAATGGATTGATTTAATGAATATATGTTGTTTATTATAGTATCGTACCTTAATAATTAAAACACCACATATAGCTTATTACATCCCATAGCCTTTGAAAACAAAATATGTATCATGTGTATGGCGAACTACCGCCTTGAGAATCAATGTGTTGTGTTTTTCATATCAATTTACATGGATGCTAATAAGGATTGATTAAATGAATATACATAAAATTTATAAGATAGTAATAGTTATTAAATTAATATTTTACATATAAATTATGACATTAAATTTATTGGGGCATATGATAATGTCGTTCTTGTAAATAACAAAAAACATCCTTGATAAGCATTGTGATTCAATTTTTAGTAACATTTTGGATTGTATTTAATAAGGAAATATTTAATAAACATATGTGATATATATGATATAAAAAGTATCATATATCATTAATATATTATATATTTTTATTTTATTTAATTCACCTAGAAAATGAACACAATGTTATTTCCTACATATACCAAACAATCTCCATGAATGTCATATTTTAATTTCTATATTAATATTTTATAGATTACTATTAATAAATATATAATTAAAATATCTTATATTTATATCACTATTAAATATTATTGAAACGTTAAAATTTCAATTAGATAGAAAACAAAACCAAATCATAAATTAAAAACACTGGAAATGATTCCTGATACCTGATTTTAACATAGAATTGTTAACAAATGGGTTATAAAATGTAATAATTTAATCATAAATGGTATGATATTTATGGTCATGATTCGTCAATTTATGTATAATAAAGGTATATTTATTATAAAAGTTCTTTTAATTTATATCAGCGATTATTTTCATCAATCATTATTTTCTTAAGTAAACACGTTGTGTTATGCACCCACCCTTTGTTATAAGCTATATATAAATAATCATTGAAGGTATTATCATTATATTATTCATTCTCATAATATTTTATGTTTGATTTAATGTTTTTCCTTCATGGGGTTTACAATTCAAATTTACCAATGTTGTATGTTTTTTATGACACAATTTCATTGATTATTGGGATTTTTTATGATTATACTTCTCATGAAAAAAATAATATGGCCTATATCTGAATAAACTCATAAGTTTTCTTATCATATTATTTTTTATACGTAAAAATATTTTATGTTCATTTTCATATATCTATGAAATCATGATTATAAATGAATATATTTAATATAAATACAACATATTTCCCCCATAGGTTGAATGCCCCTTTTTCTTCATTATGCATATTTTCTAAAACTCTTTTAAATATTGTTTTTATGTTCTTATAATATTTTTTAATATAAAATTTTCATGTTATTAACTTTTTTATATATATTTACTAAAATTAATCCCCATTAAATTTTTTAAAAAATTAATATTTTATTTTTATGGAAATTGTGAAAGGAATATTTTTTTAACATGTACGACATGAACACAATTTCTGACCCACAAGAACACTCAATTCTTTAATGAAAACAATATATGTTTCAAAGGATATGTTCCATGAAAAATATTTGTAAAATTGTGACTTCATTAAAATGATATTTTCTATGGTAAAAGGATATAATTTTTAGAGATTCATTTATATGTTCCAAAAATTATACTAACGGAAAATAATTATGAATTTTTTTTATTAAAGTGCGGTTTTAAAATTCACAGTGATGTTAGTTTTAAAGAATCCATTATATGATTCATTGTTTTTCTGAAAAGAAAATTCATTTTAAAATGTTTTTATTTATAAATTGTTATTTTAAATATGAAAATGATTCTATTTTAAAATATTCTTTTTATTTTTCAATTATGAGTTTCAAACCAAGATATTTGGAAAATGGTTTGGGTTTTATGATATGTTTTTTGTAGAATTTTTATTTCCTCATGAATTTCCCCATGTGAACTTTAAAAATTATTATTCATTTAATATTACATCGTTTTTTGTTAATTATTAACTACTAAGGATGTAATCCAAGTATAGAATTCTTATTCTACCTATGAATAGTTTATTCTTATGATGAATTATTTTATGAAAACTATTTCTCTTCGATGGGTTATTCCATGATAAAATGATTATGATACTAACTGATTTCTCAATGTGGCATGATATTAAATAATGATGAAATGATTATAGAATTTTTTTCTTATCCAAATGTTTGTCTATGATGACATTTTTATGAATCCCAATTCATTTATGGTGTTTTGGTAAGAAGAAATAATTAATATCTTACTAAAAACATATGTTTTATTTTCATTATGTAGTGGGAGGGACCTATATCTAAATATAATGCATCAGGTAATCATTATTGTTTTATAATCTCATAGGGTAATGAAATAATACCACAAGCCATAAATGATGGTATATGGGAGGTTGTCACAGGCTGAGAAAGGGTACACGAGAGTCTATCGAAAGCATGATAAAGGCACTCATGTTGACATACCCATCCTATCATGTAATTAATGTCTTGTTTTTTTTTAATTTGATATATGTTTTAATATGCTTATTTGAATTCCAAAATTGCATTTCATTTGTCATTATTATTCTCTCATGTCCAATGTTCATTGATTTTTTATAATTAATATCCTATAAACATCCAATATTTATTCCATTACTCATTATTTCGATCCTTGATATACAGTGTATGGTTTTACTATGTTATTCTCATGTTATTATACACTTATGGTCATTTTATATTTACATATATACCTTTTTTCCATTACTGTTTATTTTTATGCCCTTTCTTGTGTTTATATTCCCCTTGATATAATGATATCTATTATGTGTGATATATATAATAACATTGTGAGTTATTATGACCTACATGGGTTAAAATTTGGATATCTTATGAACTATTTGTTTATGTTTCCTTGATTCAAAAGGAACTACATCTTTATGATCCTCATGAGTATGTTTGGGTAATATAAAAAATATTCATATAAAAAGAAGTATTTTCTATTTATAAAAAGATAGAGACACTATAGTTAGTAAAAGAGTATATTTTTTGTTATCACATTGAAAATAGGTTTTGTAAAAATCAGTGAGATCTCTCTGGAAATGTACAAAGATATTTTAAAAGATAATTATACTTATAGAAAAACGCTATGAATTATTTGTAAGTAAAATTTTTTTTTTCAGGAAATTACATCCCTGTATAGCTACTACAGGTGGATGTGTCTCTATAATAGTAGTACCAAGGGTACTTTATCTCAAAAGAGAGCATTGATATGGTCTAGATAATCAATTAGTGCATGAAAATGGGCCTTTCATATGCTTATATTGATATTAATTGAGATATGCTTTCTAAATTCACAAACTATTTACAAACTATCATTAATGTTATAAATTTATAACAAATATTATTTACATATGTTATATTTATGGTGACATAGATTTAAGATAATAATTCATTATTTGGACTTCCAATACAAAATTTCATAGGATTATATTGTTTTTTACAATTAATATTGATTCCAAAACTATGTTATTTATTTTTAATCAATTAATGGATCTCAAAGGAACTACATGTATGTTGAATGTGATTGATACGGTGTTGAGGTGAACCAAAATGGAATGTTGATAGGATTGATGGATATTGTGATTATAAATAATCAGTAATAATGATATTAGATTATCTAATTTAATGTTAACCATCAATCATAATCACTAAATAATAGGATGGTAGTGCTCACTGAGAGATCAGGTTTTGAATACCATAATGGAAAGAATATTTACAATCTTATATATCAATAATATTGGAAGAAACCATCTAGGGAATGACCTAATGGAATGAGAACTTGTTTAATATGTGGAGTTGAAATGAATAATGTAATATATTTCCCATGAAAAAAGGATTAATTAATGATATTTATGATAAGAATGGTTTCCTAAGGAATAATCAATGATTGAATGTTATAAATGTTGAAGTAATTAAAACTATAATAAATTATGTCATATGAGGAAATATCCAGAAGATAAAAAGTTAGGTTTTTTGAGTAATGGTTATCATACAGATGATGAAAAAACCATGAATATCATATGAATGGTTTTATCTATTCTATCATTATTTTTTTATGTTAGAAGCATGATTTAATTGAGTTTGATGAATATTAATACAGGATTCCTATTTTATATTATAGAAAATTTATATAAATATAATATGGAAATGGATATTAAAATTTTATTAATTAATTTGTTTATGAATATAAATTCAATATGTATGTTATATAAATCATGTATTACATATGGATTGTCATATAGAATTTTTTTATTAAGGATTTTAGAGAATATTTTTAATATTACTGATAAAATAAAAATTTGATTTAATGGAAAGGTGATATTTTATGTAAAACATGTAATTACATGAAATAACTCATAATATGTTCTTAATATTGGTAAAATGTTGTTATCATGGATAAAGATATGATTGATATAGATAAAGTAACATAGATAGTATTTATGATCCCAAAACTGATGAATTATTTTTTATACGCTGGTGTATGTTATCATTGATAGAGTTTAAACTAATTTTGGATTTATGGAATATATATGATAATATGTGATTTTTTTTTAATAAATGGCAGATCATGTATTGTTTCATTATGGTTTTATGGTAATTATATTTATTACCATGCTTCAAGTGAAAATATGAACAAGGTATTTACATAATTTTTATGTTACCATAAATAACAGAATAATGATATTTGGGGGATTAATGTTATATTAATTTTTGGAAATTTAGTGACCTTAATTATAAATTTATAATTTTTGAAGACTTTGATGGTGATCCATTTATGGATTAGTTTCTGATTAACATTGGATGATGTTTTTGTGATTAATGTATTACACCAATTTATAAATATTAATGCATATTTTATATTATGTGAAAAATATTTCATAATAATAAAAACTAAATATTAATGGAATGAATTATCATTCTATTATGGCTATTTTGATATGTCAGTGATTCAGTCATAACAAATTCATCATCATTTCATGGAGTCATAGGTGAAGATAATAACTGTAAAATAAAAAGCGAATGATGAAATTATTCTTCTGATACAATGGATAGATTATCTATAGGCATATCTATAGATTTGAAATTCATGACTCTATCAGGATGGTAGATTATCATTTAGTGCATCCACTAAACAAAAATCAGGTTCATGATGAATTCCATGTATATATCTTAAGGTAGTAAAACCCCAAACAATCACATGTACCAAACATAGAGGTTGTACTTGTAGAGATTGATATTTCTTATAATAAAAAACCATTTGAGATTATGGATGATAAAAATAATGTTATAAGAACCAATAGAACTCACTTGGTCAAATATTTTAAAAAAATATCAAGCATGAATAAGCTACATTGAAAACCAATTATGTAATTAGTTAAAGGATAACTCATTTATATATTTAGGTAATTAATTTTGAGGCAAAAATTTACATTAATAGAACTAAAATGTAAACCCTTAGATTTCATGAAATATTTTTTCATAAAATATTAATTTCTTTTATTTATTGCACTACACACAACCTAGAGTTTTAAAGAAATAAAAAATTTATAATATAAAATTATTATTTAATAATATAGTTATCATTATATATTGGAATTATTCATATATACATACCAATATAAATTATGAATTTTTTTTATAAATGTTTAAAAAATTATTTTCTTTTGCGGAAAAATAATTATAATTGAATGTAAGAATAATTTATAAATAAAGAAAATGTTTTTTTGAAAATAATTATTCACTTATGAATCATAATTTATCACAATAAATTTATAAAATCAAATTTATGGAATTATTTTCATGATATTTACATATTACATATTTAATCAAAATTTTAATATTCATATAATGTGTTCTCTAATCATGAGATAAGAATAACTCCCATTTACCCTTAAAAATAATATTTTTCTAAAAGGATGTGTTGTCACTTTTTGCGGATGAAATTTAAAATAAAATTTTTATATTTACTGAAATTTTATTTTATTAATGAATTCTTCTATGAAATCGTGATGTCAAAATTTTATGGTAGTGTTTTTTTGAGTGTTTTTAGAAAAAGATAATGTTTTTCAATTAATTGGGAAAAATATAATTTGTTATTAAAAAATTAATTTTGATTCAAAAAATCCTCAATACCAATTTTTATTTTAATATATTTTAAATATTAAAATCAATTCAATTATTTATCTATTAATATCATTTAGGCCATTGGAAAATTTTAAAATTTCATAAGAATATTTTTTTAAAATTTTTTAATCATTTATCCTTCTAAAACACAATTTTCACAGTGCCTATAGGATTAAATTTATATTAGATTTTTATAATTATATTAAAGTAATTTGGAAAAATAAATTTTATATTTTTAATTAAATTAATTTAAATTATTATACAAGGTTAATATAGTTTTTTTAAAAAATTAATAGTAAATATTGAATGTATTAATTTAAGTGGTTAATGTTATCATGAGATTACGATGGGTTAAAAAAATTAAATGATTAAAATGAGATATAATCATTCCTAACACCAATTTTTCGGTCATATCTACACCTAATCTCATATAATGTTATATAATGGTACATTCAAATCATTTTTAGTGTAGAAAATGTTTGTATACCTTTTTATTTACAAAAAATACAAGTGTACCAATCATATATGTTATAAAAGGACACTAATACTTCTCCTATTCACATTAAAAAAATTGGTTAATAAAATACCTAAAAATATTTATTACCTACCTCCCAACCCACATCATAGATTCCATTATAATATTATAAAACTAATATATGATGTATTTATGTTAAACCCAAATAGGTTAGTTGAGGAAGACTTAATGTCTTTTAATATTTGGTTTTTCTTCTTTTAATAGAATATTAAAAAAATATACCACTATGTTGAAATAATAATAATAGTATATAAAGTATAATTAAATATTATTAGGATAATTAAATAACCTTTATCCATCACCACTTCCATCAAATGGGATAAAAAATCATCATTCATGTGTACATCATACATCCACCTCACGAGATGATGTTTTTCATTTTTCATCAGGAACTATCGCTGTTATATATAAAGATGAATTAAATTATTATTTATTATTTTTATGAAATTATTATACATACATAATCATAACAAAAAATCTTATTTATTACATCACTACACCATTGGAAAACAATAATGTCGCTAATGGGTACGTCGTACCACCACTTCATAAACACATATGACGTGTTTTTCATTTTTGTTTTACATGGATGGTGTTAAGGATATATTATGGAATATATATTATATTTTTCACGTAATTATACTTCTGGTTTTATTATAACAAATTTACAATCTTAATTTTCTTTATATGGGTGTTTTGATAATGTTGTTCGTGTGTATGACATACTACAACCTCTTGAAGAAATGTGAATAATTTTTAAAAAACACGTCACATGGAAAATAATAAAGATAAAATTAAGAAAAATAAATTATTTATATGAAAAAAATGAATTAATAAATTCTAAAAATAATTTTACATTTTTTCATTTTGGCTAATAAGAAAAAAATGAACGATTGAGCATTTACTACCCGTATCATTATTTCAATAAGGAATTGTTGATAAATAGGTAATAAAAGGTCATAAGAAAATCAAATATTATATAATATATAAATATTTTCTATTTTATATATTTATAATAATAATTTATTTATATTATAGGGTTTTATAATGTATAAAAATGATAATGATACATACGGTAACTGATTTTTAGCATAATTTTTCTTCTCTGGGTCAAAATTTTTTATTATGAATCTACATTATTTTTGTAGGCTTATCTAAATAAAATATAACATATAAAATAATTATATTATTTATTATAATTTAATTTTAGGTTTCATTTAATTATATTGTAACATATTTGTTCAATGAAAGAAACAATATATTCAATAGCGTACTTGATACGCTACACCGAGCATAAATAGGCAGGTAAATATTATTATTTAAATGTTACCATTATAAACAGTTGTTGGAATGGTGAAAATAAATATATTAAACTGAATTATAAATATATGGTCTAAATTTTTATAAATAATAAATTATTGGTTATCAAATTTATTATTAATGTAAATTAAAACCAACGGAATATAAAGGATGTGTTTTTTTGAAAAACTATTTAAAATAGAATAATTCTATTTATAAATTATCATAACTCTTAGTGGATTTTTATATGAATAAAAATATATGTTATATATTAAATATAAGGTTTTAATTTCATGATATATGTCTTCATGATATGATATTATAACAAATTCAATTTTTTAAATAAAAGAACTATATTTAAAAAAATATGGATTTACAACCTTTTGATGGGGAATCAATATTAAATATTGTTTTCCAATATTTTATATATTCATAGTAAAATATTAAATTTCTTATTTAGAATAGGGACATGAATATTTACTTTGGTTTAAATTTGTGTGTTTTTCTGATGAAATTCATATTTTAATAAATATTTCACAATATTTCACAATATTTCAAAATGGACTTTTAATCGAATTATTTTATATACATATATTATCATTTTAATGTATTTTAATGTTTAATTGGATTATGATTTTATTATTTAATCTAATTTTGAAAATTTAAAGTAATTTCACATTTATATTTGATCAAAACACATGTCAATCTTTTGATATTTTTTACTTCTTAAAAACTTTGTTTCTAGTTTTCACAATGTGAATTAATTTTAAATTAATTAATGCAACTTATGTGTTTTGAATTTGGAAAAATTGATTCCATATTTAGAATCATAAGGTTCAATTTAGGTAAATATTAATCTTTTATTTATGTACATTATAAATACTATCATGAGTAATTTTTTACATTCCACAGTTAAAAGGTAAATACGGTAAATAAGGGTAAAAATAATAGTATAATAATATAAAACAACCCTAACACATGTCCTAATCTAATTGGATGAGTCATCGTAGAACCCAATAATCTTTAGGATTAACTTTTCACATTTTTTAGCCACTTGGGTGTGATAATTACATGTTATAATAATTTATGTAACATAAAGAGAAATATAACATAAACATGTATCCAATTAATTAAAAAAATTATATATGGTTATATAAATGATATCATTGACTATGAATAGTAAATAAAAATATAAAAAAAAATTTGTACAACATTTTATTTTATTAATAATTTATCCAAAATAAATAAATAAACTTTCGTATTAATGAACGATTCAAATAAGTAATGTTATAAATATTAAAATAAATATAATTTTAATATTTTGATACCATACATGTTTTTTTAATATTATTATGACATGTTATCTTATAGGTAGTATGGTTTTTTCAAACTAATCATGATGTTATGACTAACAAAAATAAATTACTAAATAGTAACAAAATTAACATCAATGTGTTTTAAAAACAAATACTATTTTATTAGATGTTGTAATTGTCATAAACTGTACATTCATCCAACTAAAAAATATAATATAACAAATTTCATTAATGATCTACTTTAGTTTTTCAAGTAATTTTATAGTAGCTATATTGAACATATAGTGTAAAAGCACAAGAAGGCATTGTAGAAGTTAATTTCTTAAACTAACAGTTAAAGCCAAACTAAAGGTTATATTTTTGTACCAAAACATGCATAAAACATATTCTTTTAGAGGATTTCAATCCATCCACATATTATCCTAGAAATATATCACTTTGGAGCTATTAATGTTCGAAAATAAATTTATATTTCAAAAACAATCCTAACGTGCTTCTCCTCTCTATAAGCTCCCAAAATCCCTCACCTCATCCTATAATACATTCCATGGGTAGAAGGAAAATTAGGGAATCCTTTTAGATCAGATCAAATGGAGTTACCTAATTTATAGGTAACATCTTCTTTCAAGATCCTTTCGTTTATGTTCCTCTCCAACACAAAAACATCCCTTTGTTACATTATTGTTTAACAACACAAATATCCTAAATATACTAGGATGTTTTTATTCAAATATTTCTAACTAAAATTTAATATACCAATATATAATAGATGTAGAAGATAATACATCTATATATGGAGGACTACTACCATACGAAATGATGATTGATCAATTTTTCATACCACCACTCATGGTGGACATTATGATGGAAATATATTTATACATGAAATATATTATATCTATATTGTCTCTATTCTTATGTTATTTTTTTACAACCTACCATTATGATTTACATAATGTATAAATGTGATAATTTCATTTAAGGAAGTGTGGACTACCACCCCAAAAAGTGATGCAACTCGTTCATTTAAAAAATGGAACATATAAAATATGGATTTAAGGAAGTTATTTAATTTATATAATAGAAATATTATAATTTAATTATAATATAACATTGTATCATTTAGTTTTCATTCCTCTAATATGAAAAAGAATTGAATGTAGCCTTCATGCGTACGTATGACCGATAGTCTCCATGAATGATATATTTCACTTCTGAACTAAAAATACTGTGTAATATTATAAAAAAAAATATTTTGGATATATATGATATTTACATATATAATATCATTCATTTGATAATGGATTTATGAAAAAATGGATAATTTTCAGCAAAACTTATTTAGTTTTTACTCATGTACCATACATCGATAAAATGTCTGATATGAATACAAATAATTAAGTAATTGTTATAAAATGTAAACAATTTATATAAAATGAATAATAATCATATTTTTTTTAGTTGTTTGAAATTAACATATGCTTATTATTCATGAAATTTACAAACTAACGAGATAGGTTGGACTCATGGATTAGGAGATCTTAACTCAATGTTCATTAATTGAGTTAAATATTCATGTCATTAGTTTGTTATTCAAAGAAAATATCTGAATGAACTCTAATGTATTACACATAATATCCACTTATACATGGGGTATTTGTATATTCACTCAAAAAAATTTCATTTATTTTCCATTTATTTAATCATAAAATCATTGTAAGGGACATTATCTCAATCTCTTTTCATTAAGGCATATTTCGATTTATATATGACATTCATTTATATGGTATATAATCAACCCCTTATACTTTTCTTTGCATTCAGTGGTTTTCAATTTAAATCTTTTTCTATGAATTATTTTACCAAATGACAAAAGGCATGTTTCTTTTTAATGTACACAGTGACAACGACCAATCCAATACAGTAATCATTATTTGACAATTGGCTTCATATATAATTTTTAATGTGTTTAAACTTTAATTAAAAACAATATTACCTTTCAATCTTATTTTTATTGAATTTTTTTTATTTAAGATTGATTATGTCAATACCATGAAGTTATCTATTGTGATTTCTAAGTGGAAATGTTATTTTGTTAGTAATGCATGTTTTATGTATAATGATAATGTTTTGGTCACGAGGAAATGTTTATGTATACAGGTGGTTCCCTGATAAACTAAGTTTATTTAATCCCATGATATTTCTCCAATGCATTGGGTAATGTGACTGAGGTAAATTTTAAGGTTTCTTCTAAGAAATTTTGGTATATATTGTGATGGTTAATCCAAACCTAACCATGATGGTTTATCCCTATGTAGATGTAAATGCAATAATTTATGTTTGGTATGGATTCCACATGTTAATCTTTTGTTTTATGATCTATATGTTATTTTTAGGCATTTTATGGTTACATTAGGTTTTCTAAGTAAATTATATTTTATGGGTTTAAAGTACAACTTTGTGAAATGATTCCAAGGGTTTTAAATATTCATGGACTAATGGTTTTATTCTTTATTCAATATTCCTTACTGAAATTTTTATGCTCATACCATATGTTTGAAATTTTTTCCATAGGGAATAAGGATTGCTAATAGAAAATAAAAATACTTGAAGTTTTTTAACAAAAAAAAATGAAACATTTTTTTATTAAAAGTGTATCCTTTAATGGAAAAAGTAGATACTAAGTGTAAATGTCCACATGTAATGTCTAGGTATATTATGTAATATTTATGGCCTAATTATATAAAACACTAAACCATAAATGATCCAAAATGTAAATTCATGACAGAACAGAAGAATATAAATTTTTTAATGCTCGGGTCTTATAGATATTATATCTTGGTCCTTATGATTCAATTATACCAAAGTGGCGAGGAGTATATGATACAATTGCACCGTTTATCAACATTGTTTATGTTAATTGATCCTATGATTAAATTTTAGAAAAATCATTCTTGAAACTCATGAATATTATTCTGTTATGGTTATTTCATGATAATACATGTTTTCCATCATTTTACATAGTTCATATACTCAATATTCAAAAATAATTGTTTTAACTAAAATATTAATAATTAAACTCTTTCACTAAAAACCCATATTTCATCCATATCAACATTATCAAAAAAATGTTTTAATGGTTTTTAATCTCCCTCTATGATTGTTTAAATTCATTTATACACTTTTTTAGTTTTTTTAAAATAATATTCATGTTTTTTATGAAAGAATTACCAATTTTATTTTATTGAAAATGTGAATATAATGTTTGTTTTATAATCTATAACAGGAATGTATTTTCTAACAATCTTGGATACTAAATATTTTAAAATTTTATTTATATGTTTCAAATTATATTTCCAAACAAAATGAATTTTGAAATGTGTGGTGTTTTAAAAACAGATATTCAATGTGAGGAGTATTTTAATTTTGAATCTTGTATAATAATTTTAAATGGATATTATCAATAAAAGTTATTTGTAAATTGATTAATTTATTTAAAAGTTTTTTTAAATGTGAATATTAATTGAATTTTATTGGTTCTCTTATGAGTTTCAATAGATATTTTCATAGAAATAGATTTTTAAATGGATTTATGTTTTAATTTTTTTTCAAATTCAAATTGATTTTATATTTAAGGAATAATAAATTATTTTCAATGTTTATTTATGACAAAATGGATTTTCGAAATGTTATTTTATTTTATTTTATTAAATTTTTAATGTCAATTTTACTCTAAAAAATATCCAAGATATATTTTAAAATCATTTTCTATCCAACATGGAATCTATTGATGTAACATATGATTTACTATGGATATGATCCTAGTATAGAATTCTTATTATTCATCATTGTGGATAATGTTTATTATTTAGAGTTGTTTATGAAACCCCTATTTCTTAAAAAGATAATGTAATGATAAAATATTTAGGAATCCTGCTTATTTTTTCACTGAATATGATATTATGAGATTTTAAAATTATTAAATGATTATGAAACATTTATTTTTCTATAAGAAATACTACAGTGAAATTTTAGTGAATCCCATTTCTTTTCTTAAGTATTGATATGATTAATATTTTATGAAATTTTGGGACATGTATTTATGATTTTAATATGTTATATACATGATATATATCTTTTTCTAATGAATTGGGTAATGATTAATTTTTGATAATATCAGTTGGTATATAGTTGGATGAACTATTGTAGAAAAGATTGTACAAGAGAGGTTATACCAATCATGAATTTGGTACATAGGTTTTTAGCCCAGGAATACAATGTTGTGAATGTATTGGTGGGTATCTAAGTTATATTTTTTACTACAATGATGTTTCTAACACAATTCAATGTCTTATGTCAATGTCTGTTTCTCATTAACCATGTTATAGTATTTTGTTATGATTAATGTCTTATGAAATGATAATATTTATGCTATATATGACTCTAGATTTTTTTCATTGGTATGACGGGTATGATTTTCAAAGAATATTCTCATATTCTCATTTATTAGGCTAAAGATATGATTACATATTTCCATTTTTAACCTTACTAATAATTTCATATCATCCATTCTTATATTTATTTTCTACCAGTGATGAAGATAGTTATTACATGTTATATGTATTACAAGGGTGTGTGGTATGAGGAACGATGTGGGATATGATACATAACACTTATAAGCTTGTTATTCATGATTATATGTTTCCAAAGGCATTATACAAGTACGATCCTCAAGTGCGTTTTTGTAATGTAATTAATATTCATAAAAAATATTTAATATCTATGTGTGAATATCTGGAGTCTCCATACCTAAATTATTAAAATGTATCTTTTAAAACCATACATTAATTATCACATTCTAAATATACATAGTTTAATACCACTTTCAAAATCATTGTAAATATATAATTATGTTTCCATGAAATTATTAAAATGAAACATCAAGTAAAAAATCAACAAGATCAAGTTATGTTTAAATGTATTGTACAAATACAATTATAAAATATACAACTAAAAAAATATTAAAATGTAAAATTATTAAATTAAGAGTAATAAATTGGAAATGTAATGAATATGTAATCATGGGTATGTCCTAAAAATCATGTTAGTAATACCTAGACATACTTAAGATAGAACCCTTTTCTGTTATTTTGATGCATTATTAAGTTTATAATCAATTAGTTACTCTAAACTATCCTCATTCATGTCACTCCTATATGGCCTTTAATGTTATTTTAAAAATAAGCATCTAGTTGGAAATAGTTTGTCAACATATCTGATACTTCCCTAAGAAAAATAATATACTAATGATTATAATTGGATCTAGAGGTGGGTAAATATAAATATGGTGTAAAAAATAATCAACTAACCACAATCATGTGACCTAACGCCACCTCCATAAAACTAATAATATATATACCATTGAAAATAAATTGATAATACTACAATTTAGGAAGAATATAAAGGGACTCCATTAGGGGTGAAATTCCATTGAGAAATCAACTCAAAAAATATACTGAGTTCATTCATTCAAAATTTTGCAACTTCATTCAGAATATCTTGCAAATCCATTTTAATTTAACATTTTTGGAAACTCTATTTAAATGTGGAAGGAAAACCATAGAGAAATATTTATAATGTTTTCAATTTAAAATCCCATTTGAAATCCACCTTTAATATAAAATAACAACATTAAATTTATAGAAAATAATATTTTAATTCAAAAAAATATTCATGTGGTAGACACATAAAGAATTTATCATTAATTAGGTTATTAAAATTTAAAATCCCATGTAACAATTAAAAATCATTTAATCTATATGAAAACCCCATCAATTAATAAGAATTATAATATAAAAACTAAAAACACTATTAATGACTTAAACCAAATCACGTTTATGTTTCAATAGTCATAACTGTTTCGTGGATAATTAAATACCCTAATAAGTAACCAATTTGTAATTTTTTTTAATGATATTAGAAGAAAATATTATTCAAATATCAGATAATAAAATAGTCACCATTTGAAAACTCTTTTTGAGGTCCATTTAAGATGACAAATAGACCATAATACTATGGAATTTTTTTTATGAAACATAATAATTTTTGTGTTGACTAAAAAAGGAACAAAATGGACCCACCTACAACAATTGAAGTAAATATTTAGTGAAAAAATTTAATAATGTAAGTGGAGAACATAAGACATGATTCAAGAATCATACCATCAGCAATTTCAATTCATTTCATTAAATAAATTCCATATATTTTATTAATGGTGAGGCAAAGGAATAAATAAATATTCAATTGTAAAAGGAAGATATGGAATTAATATATAGTCCTTCCCTTAGGAAGAACCACAAATAATGGGGTGGAGAGAGATTAAAATCTATTGGATATAAAGGTTTTTGACTAAGACTCCCATTGGGTTTCTTGTTTGTGTGAGGCGGTGGGAAGGCTATTTTTAACCTTAGTATTGGAAGGGAATAATTAAATATGTATAAATTTAAAATTTCTGATGGCTATATGATATTTCCACATAGTTATAGAAAACATGCGCTGACCATTGAAATAATTCCTTTATAAAAAAACAATATGACTAATATGGTGGCCATAAATTTTCATTAAATCATCTACAAGCGATTATTGTGACAATTCCCATGGAAGGGTAACCCCAAATGATCTCCCCTTAATTATCACTCGCATATTATAAAACTACTTATTTTCATATATAAACTATGATGGCCTTATGAAATGGTATTTGGGATAGATTAGAATAATCCTTATACACTAATTAATTCTCTAGAGGGAACCTATGTAATGGTCACTCATCGGGTTAGTACCAAAAATATGCCTAATTATTACCTAGTGATGAAATACTAAAAAATATAATTTAAAAATAAATTATTCCCAAAACTCTATGATGGAACTATATATAAATTAATAGATTAAATAAAAATGAAACCAAAGGAAGGGGTTTGATATTATGATCAGAAATTTTTCATTCAAAAAAAATAATAGGGTCTTGGAACACTTGGGAAGTATTTTATTGAATTTTTTAACACACTACACTATAATCACACAATATATATCTTCTTCATTGATGAAGTAACAACTTATGAAGAATGAAATTTTAGAACTGGTTTCTCTTTTATCTACTACTCATCAAATGGAGAATAAAAACTAACACTAATGGATATAGGTTGTACATAATTCAAGGGTTACCATTTTAGATCTGATATGTTATCAGCATTAACCTACCTATAAATAAACCACTTCAAGAGTGGTCAAAAAAATACCACATCATCCCGACTTTTTATTAGGTCATTAAAACTACACTCTATTGATCCATACTTCATCCAAATTGACCTAAAACTACCATCATTATATTGTTATCCAATGTTTAAAAATATATAATGATCTCCTCATCTATATTTAGCCACACCATACCCTAATGATGTCCTTGATCACCCAGGAGATTGGAAAATCTTTAGAAGATTCCAGCTTCATAACTTTAATTAGAGTGTAGGTCGAGTTGAAAAAATGAGAGACATTGGAATTTTGAGTCATTGATTTAAAATGATAAAATATTACTATTAATGGGCTGATAATCCTAAAAAAATTAAAATAATTAATAATGAGAATTTATATTGTTCTCATCAAGAAATAATTTTGAATATAATATAACACAAAAAAAATCATAATATTATGAAATAAAATCACAATAAAATTTAATAATCTAGTTTTAATTTTAAAAAAATTTCAAAATATCAATATCCTTGTTTTTTATCCCATTATTTTTATTGAATATAATATTAAATCTGAAAAATTCATTTTAAGAAACATGCACTGGTCTTTAAAAATAAATTTCCTAATTTTAATATCATGATTCATTTATAAAATATCATCATGGTCAGTCAAAAAATAATAAATTTATAATATAAATATTTTTAAAATAATTCCAAATGACATTAACTCAAAAATTAAAACTATATAGGTTAAATGGAACAGAAAAAAATTTAGAGGGGGATAAGGGCTATGAAATGTCTCGACGCATTGTTTTTGAGGACATGAACAAACCATAGAGAATTTGTTATTTTCATAATAGAACCAATAAAATAGGCTTGAAATAATTTTCAAGACTGTTAGGGATAACTTTGAATCTTGTTTCATATTCCCATTACCTCCCCAAAATAAATAAAATCATAAAACTGCAATATACCACCATAATAAAAAATAAAATATTAGAATCTTGAATAATAATTAACCATAAATGTATATTGAAAACCCAAAATTCACAAAACACATCCCATAATTATATAGAGTCATGATTCTTGATATTATAATGAGTTTGTGAGGCTCTACTGAAATTTATCCCGTGATTATAATGATCAAAACTCAAATATTCTAGACACCCCTATGTGATCAAGAAACCAATGATTCATTCTGATCGTAGGATTTGAGACTATTTTTCAGAAACCATATTCGAGCCTCCAGTGAATGTGGATCCAAACCAGTTATGTAGCATACCCTTGGTACATTCAATATTACCAAGTGATGGATAGAATTATCAGGATATCAAAAAAATATTATGGGAATTTTTTAAACTAATTATTAATCAGAGAAGCATAAACTCAACTTATAAGTAAATCATGACCAGCCTATTCTTAAAATGTCCAAGTTAAATTTAGGATAAAAATATTAATCCCAATGGCATACTATAATATGTTATTCTAGAAGATTTATGTTTTTCCAAATAAAATATGTGTTAGTATTGGAATTGAAACATGAACAAATAAACTAATGTTTTATATAGATGAAACAATTAAAAATACAATATATAAACCAAAATACTCAACATTATCATTATGTGACCTCTTTTTAACATCTATGCTCATTACTACATAATTTTCTAAATGAACATGAATCGACATAAAAATGGAAAAATTGAATGTTTTTCACCGATAAAAAGTGGAACAATTATGGTGTGGCCATAACAACCTAATAGATAATCACTAGAGATTATATGCACTTAAATTGATAGAGGTTACCATAAATTGTAGTTTGAACCTCTAATTAGTAGAAAAGATTCTATATTTTATATAACGATGAACATTATTATTGAAAAATGGTTTTAGGATCCAACAAATGGTCAGAATTGATAATTTAATCCCATTTATTAAATAACAAAATATTTAAAGCAAAAAATTAAATGTTATTTTAAAATTCCATACAATCCACACTTATTAGACCGAACTATTAACCAATTAAAACAAAAACAATTGAAATGAACTAGAAAAAAATATATGAAATATATGATAAAATTGAAAATGTAAAATAATATATAAATAGAAAATAATTAATTGTTAAAATATGAATACTTTATATTAAAACAAAAACATAACGAATATATAGACGTTTTAATGTCTTAAATATACAATTATCCGATGATATAAATAATTTTTAGGAAACATATTTTATACATTTTATACATTCTTATCTCAAATAGAAATCATCAAATATAATTTATACTCACTAGTGGAACTCCCTTACGAAACTCATTTGAATAATAGACATAATACATATATAAATAAATAATAATAACTATCTACCATCCCCCGTATAAAAACATACAATCACCATGATGATAACAGAGGTGGGAAGTGTTGAAATACTAACCAATTATAAAATAAATAATAAATAAAAGATAATATCATATTACTTCTATACACATTCCAATGAAAAACCCCTTAAAATCAAACCAGTGAAACCATAATTACAGAATAATATAAGAGGATTCTATTAATGTACATATAAATTGACAAAAAATTGTGAAGGTGATAACTAAGCTATTCATTTGAGAAATATAGATATAATTAAAAATTTATTTGAAGATCATTTATATTTTTATTCTATTCTAAACTCCCTATAACTGTTTCAAACTAGTTTAGGATTTTTTTTGGAGTAGTAAATATTTTTAAAAATGCTTATAAATAAACCATAAAAAATAATAATATGATTTCAATTTTTAGAAAATAATATTTTATATTAAAACACCACTCACATGGGACACATAACAACTGAGAATCAATAATATTAAAATAATAATTTATATTCTTGATTCATATATAAAATAAAATAAATTAATTCTAAAAACACATTAGCGTCCATGAAACATAATATCATAAGTCAAACCACACCATGAGTATTTAATCAAAATCACATAGAACTGTAAATATTATAAATGAATTATTAGGAAAAAAAATTCCCCTACAAAAAAACAAAATTTTGCATTTTATCAAAAAAATAAAACCAAAAAATTCTATGCATAACATATAAAAAAGTATTGTTTAAAAATATTTAAATGCTCATTAGTAAGGTCTAAATAAAAATATTTTTTAGAGAAAACATTTTTAAAATATCTATAATATATGTTATGTACAAAATAGAAATTTTCATAGATTCACTTACATCAATGAGAGAATATATTGAAAAGAACCCTAGAATATGTGAATAGGGGAACCTGTGACATGATCTTTATAGCCTTACGTTCAAATTTCTATCATATTTTTTCATATTATAACTTGGGTTTCATCTATGGAGATACCCACAAATGATAGACTGAAATAAAATTAAATGAGGGGGATTAAAGAAATAAAATTACCGTAATAGTATATCTAATAATATAAAGTGAAGGGGAATCAATATACATATATAAAGGAATGTAGTACACTAAGAGATCTGTATATTTCTCACATTTAAGTGAGAATAAGTGCATATTTGGGGTCTTAGATTACGTGGGTTAGGACAAGAGAGTTATGAATTTAAAAGAGATTGTATGTTGTATAATTTGCTACTATATTTTTGTAAATCACGATACAAACTATAAAAACCATACTATTAAGAATTATATTCCATAAAATAGTTTCCAAATTATTTCTTAAAACTATATGTACGTATTTCTATTGAAAATTTCCATGGAAGCATTAACCAGAATTTTTTTTCACTAAAAGTATGATACATATTCAAAACAATTACGAAACATTCAACAATAAATGAGAAAAACTAATATATGTTTAACTAACATGGTTTATAAAAAACCATGGCCATAAAATTTATTCGAAATCAATCCTATATAAGGATTACTAGAATGTTCATCCGTAAAAATGCATGCAATCTTGGACAATGTGATGATACTCAAAATCATATAATTATTAAAGATCATCAGATCAAAACTCATAGATAATATGAAATATAATTAAATGGATAAAATTATTTGGAAATAAATGATCAAAGTGTTCTAATAAACATATAATAAAACACTGTACAATCCCATTAATATATTCTTTATTCTTACTTCACTATATTACTTCTATAATTTTCAAAATAATAATAGAAATATCAATAATCATTTCATTAAAATGATAATATTGAATAGATAATATTTCATTTCAACAGAACATATCAAAACTAGATAAATATCTAACACCCTTTATGTAATATTTATATACATAATTATTCGTTTACAATCATTCTATAACACATTAACTTTTATTTTTCTATGGTGCACTTGCATTCACATTAATCTACTAATCATCCATGCAAATTCTCTTACATGAGTGAAATATATTTCCAATATATATATATATATCCTCTTGATCTAATTAAACATATTTAAACATTTTATATCATTCCAAATACATCATTGTATTGTTTAAATAATAAATTAAACAATATTTAACAATATTCACGTATAAATTTTTTTATGTAAATATCCAAAATTCAAATAAGTAGATATTAAATACAATATATTTATATTAATTACATTAAAAAAACATGCATGGAGATACTAATGGTTTGGTGACTTTGTCGATGTGGTACAAAATCAACTAATATGATGAAGGATCAGCAACAACACCCATAATCAATATCCCCTTTTTTCTCTTCATAAACATAACCTACATAAAACTATTAATCATAACCATAAAAAAGAAAAATAATAAGGGTTTAGATTAGATTCAAAAAAAGGGGAAACATGGGAAATACAGAAATGTATCTTGAGAATATTTGTATGAGAAAATGAGTATTACATTTCAAAAATACACCTTGCATGTCACGACCCGTCCTCGGGGCCCATGCCGTGACTAACCCAAACCTGCCTTCCATAGGCCAGGGGCTGGCGACTAGCACCAAAGGCATAAATCCAGAAGCTGGGAAGGCATTTCCTCTATAAATTAAAAAAAACAGAGTACGCAATAGGAAGTAAACACTATGTAACACTGAATGCAAAAGAGTATGCTGGAAAGTAAATGGGCCAGTATACAAACCCAAATGATCCACAAGTACAAGTAAAAAAGGAAAAAACTGCTGGAAGTTAAGAGAATCTCCCGGATTGTCCTATGGGGATTCCTACCTGAAGGGTAGGTATAGATGGCCACCTCAGCACCCACATCCATCAGTCTCCACCGTGTGCCGACTCGTCGCAAGGTCCACCTCCGGGTACCATCCAGTCATGCCGCTCTTAGCCTCCGTCAGCGCTGTCCGTCATCTGCATCTAACAAAACGAGGTGCGGGCATAGCCCATGCGGGGGTTAGTATAATGATACTCATTAGGGACACTGAGACCTGTGAGGTCTCATAATATCCACTAAAGATAAGAAACAGAAGAAAGATACATCCACGATGTATCAACCAACCCTACTTAGGTATGTGCCCATACATATACCTAAGGTACCAAACACAGTCCAACTCCAACTCCTGAGCCCAAGCACAAACCAATTCCATAAAAGAAGTAAATTCAATCACCATGATGTTTATGGTTGAAATGCATAACTCATCACACATAGGTATTCCACAATTTTAGAGAGATATAAATGATCAGATGTAGCCATCAGATCATCTAAGCTATCGAACCCACATAGGATATAGTCCAGCTAAGCTATTGGACCCACACAGGATACATGATAGCTATCTCATCTAAGATATCAGTCCCACAAAGGATATAGGCAAGCTATCTCGTCTAAGCTATCAGACCCACACAGGATACATGCCGGTTATACTAGAGTAATGGAGATGATCAGATGTAGTCAATAATTCATCTAAGCTGTCAGATCCACACAGGATATAGGACCAGCTACTCTATCAAGACTCTCAAACCCAGATAGGATTCTGGTACTGTTGTCATCATCATCGAACCCACAGAGTATTCCTTTATGGAATTTGTCACTATCGAACCCACATAGGATTCTGGTACGGAAGTCATCACAGCCAGCTCTAGGGTTCCTGCATACAACACACACGATTCCGAGAGGATCCGTTCCTCGAGTAAATGGGTCGATAAATAAACTATCACGAAGTATTATGTTTATGTATCCCTAAGTATCGTATCATCTTGAAAAACCCATCATGATAGATAGTGCGTCAATCGAACACCCGGTCTGAGAGTTATTGGATTTTCCGTTTCAGGGGCCCAGTTGGTTCTAGGATAGAACCAACGCGGCCGTAGTCAAACTTCGTGAAAACCTTTACTGTGATATACCGAAACGACCGTCTCAATCCAAGGAATCCTACAAAACTAACAGTTCATCGATCGGAGGTCCTTAGCACATGTTATGAGTGAAAAAACAAAAGTGGTCTTAAGAGGGGGTCTAGGTCCGGTCCGACTCAGCCCAAGCAGCCCTGGTTCAGCCTGATCCGGGTCGACCCGACCTCGATCCAGGTTAGGCCCGGTGGCTGTGGCCTGACCCGCGCACAGTGGCCTAGCCTGTGCGGAAGGCATCCTGGACTGTTGTCCGGCTGAGCACGAAGCGGGGGTGGGGGTTTTGTTACGAAGGTGCCAGCCGATGCCGCCCGTTTCTCCCGGAACCCGCAAGGCGGGTTTCGCTCCACCGCCATAGAGGCCTTACGTTAGTGGTGCGCAAGGGGTGCCGCTACCCCCAGGCTCTCGGTCGGTTCTGGATGCCACCTCAAGTCATCGGTGCCGCCGCGCCAGCGACCTGCGGCACCACCCTCTTCCGCGGGCCACCAGAGTCATTCTGGTGGTCCGTTTTGCCTCCTGACTATGACTATGGCCTCCTCGGGTACTTCTCTTCATTGAGATAGCCTCAAAACAAGGTTTCACTTTCATTCATCTATCATCCAATAAACCGCTCATCAAGAACGAAATGGTAGAGGGTCCAGACATGTTCGTTAGCCCATGCCCTCCCTGTTAAATGCTCAAACAATTATCCATCAAATATTCGCCAAAGTACGAGTGTATATTTCACATATATAAAATTATAAAAAACCCCCTAACTCGATTCAAAGTTCATTCAATGACGACAGCGTCAATTTTTTGACATCGGGGTGCATCTGAGGAGGAAGCATTATTGTTCGCAGGACGCATCCTCTCCCGTGACATGGAGGATGAGGAAGGAAGATCGTGTTCCTCATGGGTATCGCCTCACATTCTTTCCCCAGTTGAAGAAGTGGAGAGAAAGTTCATCATTGAAGATATTATTCATGGATAAGAACACATTCCTTATAATTCCCCCAAGCCTCTCCAACAGAATATTTTCCAATGGAAATAACATAAAAGGATTCCCAATTTATTAATTCCATGCATTTCAAATCATTTCAAATTAACCAATTTATTGAGGGATCTTAATTAATTAAATTGATGGTGTTGGATCATTAATGAGAGAAGGTGGGAGGCGGAGATTTTAAACCTCATCAATGGGGTTGTCACGACCCATCCTCGGGGCTCATTTCATGACTACCCCATGCCCGCCTTCCATAGGTCAGGGGCTGGCAACTAGCACCAAGGCGTAATTCTGGGTAAAAAGGGAAGACATTTCCTTTGTAAAGTAAACAAACACCATAGAGAAAGCAAGATGTAGATGTAAACACTAAGTAAAAACTGGGTACAACAGTAAGTGCAGAAAAGTAAGTGGGCCAGTATATAAACCCAAACTAAAAGTAAAGTACAACTAGAAAGGAAAAACAACAACTGAAAATTATAGCCGCAACACTGAGCTGTCCACTAGAAATCCCACCTATAGGGTGAGTACAAATAGCCTCCTCTGCTCCTCAGGTCCAGCCGACCACTCCGAGTACGTCCAGTCCAGTGGTCCACCTTCAGGTACTATCCTACTCGGCAAGCCTCAACCACGATCAGCACTTTCCGTCATCTGCAACCAACACAATATAGTGCGGGCATAGCCCGTGAAGGGGTGAGTATAAGCTACTCAGTAGGGACCCCGATACCCCCGAAGGTCTCCCAGAATCCACAAAGGATAATCCACAAAGGAGAGATACAATCAAGATGTAACATCTGACACTACTTAGGTATATGCCCATACATATACCTAATCCATCCATTCTTGTTCAGCTCTAATATTCGAGCCCAAGTACAACCCTTTCCACACAGAAAGAAAAACGTAATCCACATAGGATAGAACAACACAATCCACAAAGGAAAGAAAAACATGATTCAGCTCACACAGGAATACTTCTTCGTATGAAGATAGAGAAGATCAGATATATCCACTGATTCATCTAAGTCATCGTACCCACAAAGGATCGATAGGTACTAACCGCCGCAATGACCCACATAGGATCTGACCCACAGAGGATCGATAGTTAACTAACCCCTGAAAAGACCCACACAGGATCGGACCCACACAGGATCTGTAGGCGCTGGCTCACACAGAACCGTTGAGCACTGACCCACACAGGATCAGACCCACACATGATCGGTAGCACTGATCCACGTAGGATCGCTGAGTGCTGTAGTCGTCACCGTCGAATCCACTGAGGATCTCTGTATAGTCATCATCGTCGTCACAGTCGCAACACAGCCAGCTCTAGGGTTCCCACACACAGCAAGCTCATTTGGAAGGGTCTGCTCCACGAGCTGAGAGGCTGATACATCAACTGACACATAGTCCAGAGTTGATGTATCCAAAAGTTCTGTATCCTCAACAGGAACATAACGTCCCAGACGACACGTCAATCGGACGCCCGGTCTGCGAGTTATTGGCTTTTTCGTCCTAGGGGCCCAGTTGATTTTTAAGGCAAAGCCTACCCGACCATACTCCACCTGTGCCCAAACCTCGGACGGAGTAAGCCAAATGTTCTGTCTCACTTAGAGGTTTCCATCAAAGTCAACGGCACGTCAATCGGACGTCCGGAGCATAAGATATGAGTGTTTCCGCTCCGAGGGCCCGGTTAGTTTCGTGTACGAACCAACTTGGACAAACCCAATGTATTCTGAATCCTTGAGTGCGATATACCAAAAGGACCATCTCGATCCGAGGATCGCATCGCCACTGAAGGCGCATCGATCGGAGGTCCGTAGCTCGAGATATGGGAAAATGACAAAAAAGGATCCGAAAATGGGGGTTTCTGGCCCGGACCGACCCGGCCCGAGACCCCCTGGGTCAGCCTGAACCGGGTCGACCCGACCAGGGTCCGGGTTAGCCTGGCTCAGCACGTGCTGGCCCGGCTGGTGTGGCCTGGCCTGGGCGCCGCCCGACCCGGAGGTCGGGCCCGGCTCGGCGGCCCAGCGCACTGGCGCGCGGCGCCAGCTGGCTCGGCTGAACGGCCGAGCCATTCTCTTTGCGGGGGGGGGGGGGGGGGGGGGGCTGCCCCCCCCCCCCCCTTGGTTTGTAACCGAGGCCCCCCTTAATGGGGGCCGCTAGCTGGTCGGACGGGTGTTTGAACCCCCAGCTTCTCTCCTGTCCGGCCCGCCCGCCCCGGCCAGCCGGTTTCTACCGCCATGGGACCGATGATGGCCGGTCCCCTCCTTGCTCCGACGCCGGTAGCCTGTTTCCGGCCGCCGGTCCTGCTCTGACGCCGGCAGCCCTTTTCCGGCCGCCGTTTCCCACACTCCGCCGCTTCCCCTCTTTGGCTGCGGTGCTTTTTCGGTTCTCTGGCGCCACGCAATGGTGCCACAACTTGGTTCATATTTTTTTTAAGAAAACGTGGCGCGTCGACAACGCGCATTCTTGCCGTTCGTTCCCACATGGTGCAACGGTACCGCGTCACTTCCCGT
This sequence comes from Viscum album, assembly GCA_963277665.1. Classification (NCBI taxonomy): domain Eukaryota; kingdom Viridiplantae; phylum Streptophyta; class Magnoliopsida; order Santalales; family Viscaceae; genus Viscum; species Viscum album. The sequence continues at coordinate 1,902,514,683 of OY728145.1, forward strand.
CGTACCACAATAATAAGCAAAATAAAAGGGAGGGGGGTCAGCCATGTTTGTGCGGTTCGGCCTCCTCCTGTTAATTGATAGCATGCGGTCCAATCATAGGTGGATAATGAATGGGAGTGAATCATGAAATGAAATCGCATAAATACCTACCTCGTGCGATCTTGAACGGAGGTTCGTCGAATGAGGATTCATTGCGGGAAAAGACATCGTGGAAGAAGACGTCGATGGCGTCACAGTACATGGCGTCGCGTAATCGGTTTCTGAGAACTTGGCGTTCTTCATCGGAGACCGGTGCGTTCTTTGCGTTCTCCGTCAAAGACGAATAAGTTCCTCAATTCCTTAGCCCTTTTCTCCCAAAGACTCCACCACAAGAAGGTTCCATCCCCAAATAAAATAAGTTCATCTCTTATTTTATTAACATAACATAAACTTTTGAATTTCAAGAGTTTGAATTTATTCCACTTAATTAATTCATGACATATTGTCATCCATAATGGTGAGTTGAGGGGGTTTCAGAAAGTGAATGGGTGGGGTTCGTGTGGGCCCCACCACCTTCATAACCTACAAATGGAAGTTGGGTGGTTTTCCCCAACTTCCACCCAAATCATAATCCACTTTAAAGAAAATAAAAATTGTTGTTAAATTTTTATTTTAACATCCACAATTTTTATCAACCTCTCTCTTGAAAACACAACATCAGAAAAGTTGTTTCTAAGCAATTACCGGCGCTGTGGTTCCATCGGTTCCCTCAGAATTTGATTCTGAGCACCGGTTCAAAAGTCAAAAATTCCCGCTCGTTCATTCACTAAACGTACCCGAGATAAACATCAGATAGCAATTCTGGGCACATCGGGCCTCGGAATCAAGTGTCGTCAGAAACTGCGTTCATGTGAAATCCCAATGAAAATTATGAAAAAATATTCCTTGAATTTTATGGGTATTTATATTACTCCCACCTCAGGGCTTTACGTCCCTGTAAATATACATCATAAGCTAGGGAAACAAATGTGGGTTCTGAGCACGCATCTGAGCCTCCCGCTCCCAAGTGCTCTCCTGGAGATTCCCGTGCTACAATCTGATGCACACTAGAGGAATAGACCATCCATGTAGGACCCGGTCCTATTGATCCTCAATCTCCACTATGACCTCTGTAAAAGTCACCCCATCATCAACGTCTTGCTCCCCATGGTCAATGATATGCGTCGGGTCATGCACGTATCTCCTTAGTTGAGATACGTGGAAGACGTCATGCACCCGGTGCAACTGAGGTGGTAGAGCCAGGCGATAAGCCACCTCGCCAATCCTGCTGAGGACCTGGAATGGTCCGATGAATCATGGAGACAACTTGTCGCCTCGCCCAAATCTCTGTAATCCACGTCGAGGTGAGACACACAAGAAGACGTGGTTACCATCCTCAAACTCTAGTGGCCTCCACCTCCTGTCACCATAAGACTTCTGCCGGCTCTGAGCTATCCCCATCCGCTCCTGGATGATCTGGAGCTTCTCTGTCATGGCCCAGACCATCTCTCATCCCACAAGTGCTGACTCCCCAGGGTCTATCCAGCACAAAGTAGATCTGCAAGGGCAGCCGTACAACGCCTCGTACGATGGCATCCTGATGGTGGAGTGGTAGCTGTTGTTTTATGCAAACTCCACCAAGGGTAGGTGGTCCTCCCAACTACGACCAAAGTTGTGGACACATGCGCGGAGCATGTCCTCGAGAGTCTGAATGGTTCTCTCCGTCTGACCATCCGTCTGAGGGTGAAAGGCAGTGCTCAGACGTAGCTGTGTCCAGAACGCCTCCTGCAAACCCTTCCAAAGTTGGGAAGTAAACCGAGCATCTTGATCGGAGACGATAGATGATGGAACACTATGAAGCCGCACAATCTCCTGAACATAATGTCGTCCCAAGCTATCCCCTGATCCCTACTCTCTGATGGGTAAGAAGTGAGCCGACTTGATGAGTCGGTCGACAATCACCCAAATGGAGTCATGACCTCTGGAAGTGCGTGAAATTCCAGTCACGAAGTCCATAGCTATGTCATCCCACTTACCCTTTGGGACCTCCAAAGGCTGTACCAAGCCTGCTAGTACCTAGTGCTCTGCCTTCACCTACTGGCAGGTGAGGCATCGAGAAACGAACTCCGCCACAACCTTTTTCATGCCCAGCCACCAGTGCTATCGTCTGAGATCCTGGTACATGTTCGCCACTCCAGGATATACCACCAAAGGAGAAGTGTGAAACTCTCTCAGCACCTTCTCCCATAATGAAACTGGTACCAAGGTACGTCCTCCCAAAAGGACGTCGTGCTCTGCTCTAAAGTAGAAACCATCAGGTGCCTGAGCTGAGGATATCTGTGCACGCTGTGTCTCACAATCAGCGTCCCCATGTTGTGCCTCTCTGACCCGCTGTAGTAGTGGAGGGGTGACTGTGAGAGGCTGAAGGAAGGCTTCTCCATCTCTATCCACGATGGATATGTGCAAAGAGGCTAGCTTCTCTATTGACTCCTCAAGTAGCTAAATGCCCGTCCTCCTGCTGAGAGAATCGGCTACTACATTCCCCTTCCTAGGTGTATAGACTATCTCAAAGATATAGTCCTGGAGGAATTTGAGCCATCGCCGCTGTCTCAGATTCAGTTCCTTCTGAGAGAAGAATTACCTGAGACTCTGATGGTCAGAAAAGACTGTAAAGAGCTCACCCATCAGGTAGTGTCACCATGTCTTCAGAGCGAAGACCACTGGTGCTAACTCTAGGTCCTGAGTTGCGTAGTTCTGTTCATGCGGCCTCAACTGATGTGATCCATAGGCGATCACGGCCCTCTCCTGCATCAGGACACATCTGAGTCCGGTTTTTGATGCATCGTAGTAGACTACATACCCTACTCCCTCCTCAGAAAACCTCAAGATAGGTACGTTGGTCAATCTCTGTATTAGCTTTTGGAAGCTCTACTGACAACTGTATGATGACACAAAGGTTTTCCCCATCTTTGTCAAAGCTAAGTGTAGTGCCGCAACTCTGGAGAAGTCTGGAAATATTCTCCGGTAGTATCCAACTAGTCCCAAGAAACTCCGCACCTCTGTCATGCTCCTGGGTGGCTCCCAAGCTAGCACCACCTTGATCATAGCAGGATCCACTGCAACTCCCACCTCAGAGATGATGTGTCCCATGAAGTGGACCAAAAGTATCCAGAACTGGAATTTCGAGAGATTTCCATAATGTTGGTGCTCTCAGAGTGTGTCTAGTACAACCCACAAGTGGTAGGCGTGCTCCTCCTCAGTCGTCGAATAAATAAAAATGTCGTCGATGAAGACCATGACAAATCGACCGATGGATGGCTGAAAGATCCTGTTCATGAGGGCCATGAACACTGCTGGAGTGTTGGTTATGTCGAATGGCATAACCATGAACTCATAGTGGCCATACTGACACCTGAAGGCTGTCTTCTGCACGTCCTCGTCCCGAACTCTGAGCTAATGATAGCCTAACCTGAGGTCTATCTTTGAGAACCACCGTGCTCCCATGAGCTAATCGAAGAGGTCATCAATCCATGGTAGTGGATACTTGTTCCTCACTGTCACTTGGTTCAAGCAATGATAGTCGACACAAAGTCGCAAGCTCCCGTCCGCCTTCTTGGCGAACAAAATCGGGGAAGCCCAGGGTGAAACACTGGGTCGGATGAACCCCTTGACCAACAAGTCCTCCAACTGTACCTGTAGCTCTCGAAGCTTAGCGGGGGCCTTCCGGTACGCTGGAGTCAATTTTAGGGTTGTCCCAGGGTATGGGTCAATATAAAATTCTACCTCTCTGTGAGGATGTAGCCCTGGGACGTCATCGGAAAAAACATCCTCATACTGATCCACCACTGCAGGAAAACCAGGACTCCACACATCAACTGCTCCTAGGATGAGTCTAGCCAACTGATGAGTGATGGGATGTCCTCTCCTCTGGGAGAGTCCATCCTGTGATGCAAAGGATCCCTTCTCACCGGTGAATGTAAACATGTTCCTGTCGGTGCGTACACATCGCATCGTGCTCCTAAAACAGTCAATCTGTGCATGGACTGTAGATAACCAATCCATGCCCAAGATGACATCGTAAGGCCTCGACGCTGCTACATGAAGATCCCAGCCGAAGCTCTCGCCTCCTAGAGTAAGCTCACACTGTTGGCACCAGTGCGTAATCGTCGAGTCTGCTCCCGTTGGAGTCTCTAGCCGTAAGGATCGAGCCAACGACTCTATTGGAATCTCCGAGCTGCGAACAAGGGCATCATCTATTAAATAATGACTCACTCCTGTGTCTATAAGAACTACATAAAGGGTGGAATAGACACAAATTGTACCTCGAATCATCTTGGGTGCACCGTGGTCATAGGCCTCCACTGCCTGGAGCTGTGCCTGTCTCTGCCCGCCAGCTCCCTGTGGCTGGGGTGGACCTCCTGGTGGTGGTGGTGGTAGAGCCTCAAAGCATCTCCCACCACCTGCTGCTTGGCCAGCTCCTCTGTCTCGTCTGAATGCTCCATGTGGACCACCACGGTCAACCCTCTGCCTCTTCCTGGGTGGTCCCTCAACCGTCTGCTGCTCCTCGACACGGCGGGTCGGGCAGTCACGAGCCATGTGTCCCTACCCGCCGCATGAGTAGCTCTGCCTGCCTCTCAAAAGAATCGCTCTGTGTTGTGTGCCCGGCACTGCTGAGCCAGTGTCCTGAGGTTGTCTGCCTGAGGGTCTGGTCTGCCTGGAACCTTGAGTCATCCGTCGACTACCAGCTGCAGAAGACTCTGCTACGTGCCGCCCTGTGGTGGGTCTCAGTGCTGATGAAGTCTTAGCATGAAAGATCTCGATCAAAAGGGCTCGCTCCAGTACTACTGCCTTGGTCAGAATGCTGAGGGAGATTAGAGATTCCCTGATCTCATGCCTCAATCACTACTCAAAGGTCCGGGCCTGGAAGAATGGTTCCCGTACCATGTCTGTCGAGTAGCGCAAGAGATTGGTAAGTCTCACTGAGTACTGGGTGACTGTCAAGCTTCCCTGCCGCAGCTGAAGAAGCTCTTGGATATGCACCGCACGGAGGGTGGCTGGGACGAACATCGAGCGGAAGAGGCTATCAATGTACATCCAGAGGAGAGATGCCTTGTCATGCATTTGGAGCATCATGCTCCACCATCGTCCCACAGCCGCGTGTAGTAGGCTCGCTGCGAGGATCACCATGAGGTCTGCTAGTGTTCTCACAAACTGGAAAACTTGTACCACTGCCTCCAGCCAGTCCTCGGATGCCTGGGGGTCCGTCTCCCTACGGAACCCGGGGGGTCGCTGGAGCTGGATCTCATGCAGTGCACTAAGGCGATGTGCATTGTCAGCGGCTGGGGATGGAAGCATCTGTGGCTCGACGGGTAGAGGTACCGTCAGTGCCTCAGCTGTCAACGGGACCTGTACCGAGGCCTCGTCGCTCGGCGGGCTGTCGTCATGCTCAACTCTCGGAACCCTAGCTGGCTGCCGTCATGGGGCCATCCTGAAAAGGAAACAGTTGCGCCATGGTCAGAACAATATACCAGCTGAGCTGACACAATGTAATCACAGTGAAAACCTGGAACACACATGCAATCAATGTTTCTGTGCATTAAGTCGGAATTCAGAAGTCAGGGTCCAGGTGAATGGATACGTCAGCTTCCGTACTAACACTGGACTCCCTGGACTGATAACTACACCCAATATGCATAACACTATTGCTTCACATAGAAAAAGATCAGAGTCCAATGTTCTTTGGTTGAACCGAACTCCTCTGATGCCAATTTGTCACGACCCATCCTCGGGGCCCGTGCTGTGACTACCCCAAGCCCGCCTTCCATAGGCCAGGGGCTGGCGACTAGCACCAAGCCATAATTCCCGGTAAAAAGGGAAGGCATTGCCTTTGTAAAGTAAAAAAACACCACAGAGCAAGCAATCATTAGAAGTAAGTGGGCCAGTATACAAACCAAAACTGAAAGTAAAGTACAACTGGAAAGGAAAAACAACAACTCAAATGTAAATCTGCAACGCCGAGCTGTCCACTGGAAATCCCACCTTTAGGGTGAGTACAGATAGCCTCCTCTACTCCTCGGGTCCAGCTGACCACTTCCAGTATGTACCGTCCAGTGGTCCACCTCCAGGAACCATCCTACTCCGCAAGCCTCAACCACGATCAGTGTTGTCCGTCGTCTGCAACCAGCACAATGTAGTGCGGGCATAGGCCATGCAGGGGTGAGTATAAGATACTCAGTAGGGACCCCGAGACCCCCGAAGGTCTCCCATAATCTACAAAGGATAATCCACAAAGGTGAGATACAATCACGAAGTAACATCCGACACTGCTTAGGTATTTGGCCATACATATACCTAAGCCATCCATTCTTGTTTAGCTCCAACATCCGAGCCCAAGTACAACCCAGTCCACCCAGGAAAGAAAAATGTAATCCAAACAGGATAGCACAACACAATCCAAAAAGGAAAGCAAACCAGGATTCTGATCACATAGGAATATTTCTTCGTAAGACGATAGAGATGATCAGATATATCCACTGATTCTTCTAAGCCATCGGACCCACAATGGATCGATAGGTACTAACCCCCGCAATGACCCACAAAGGATCTGACCCACACAGGATCGATAGGTAACTAACCCCGGCAAAGACCCACACAGGATCGGACCCACACAGGATCTGTTGGCACTGGCTCACACAGAACCGCTGAGCACTAACCCACAAAGGATCGGACCCACACAGGATTGGTAGCACTGATCCATGTAGGATTGCTGAGTGTTGTAGTCGTCACCGTCGAATCCACTGAGGATATCTGTACAGTTGTCGTCATCGTCACAGTCGCAATGCTGGCAGCTCTAGGGTTCCCGCACATAGCAAGATTGTTTGGGAGGGTCCGCTCCACGAGCCGAGAGGCTGATACATAAACTGAAACATAGTCCATAGTTTATGTATCCAAAAGATCTGTATCGTCAATAGGAACTCAACGTCGCAGACGGCGCGTCAATCGGACGCCCGATCTGAGAGTTATTGGCTTTTTCATCCCAGGGCCCGGTTAGTTTTTAAGGAAAAACAAACCCGACCGTACTCCACCTATGCCCAAACCTCGGGCGGAGTATTCCAAAATATCGGTCTCACTTAAAGGTATCCATCAAAGTCGACGACACTTCAATCGGATGTCCGGAGCTTAAGATATGAGTGTTTCCGCTACGAGGGCCCGGTTTGTTTCGTGTACGAACCAACTCGGACAAACCCAAAGTATTCCTAAACCTTGAGTGCGATATACTGAAACAACCGTCTGGATCCATGGATTGCATCGCCGCTAACGGTGCATCAATCAGAGGTCTGTAGCCCGAGATGTGGGAAAAAGACCAAAAAGGGTCCGGAAACGGGGGTTTCGGGCCAGGACCGACCCAACCCGAGACCCCCTGGGACAGCCCGGCCCGGTTCGGCGGCCCAGCCGGGTGGCCTGACGCACTGGCATGCAGCGCCAGCCGGCTCGGTCGAACGGCCGAGCCGTTCGATTTGCTGGGGGGGGGGGGGGCTGGCCCCCCATTTTTTGTAACCGCGACCCCCCTTAATGGGGGCCGCTAGCTGGCTGACTGGGGGTTTGAACCCCCAGCTTCTCTCCTGTCCAGCCGGCCGGCCCGCCCTGGCCGGCCGGTTTCTGCCGCCCCGGGACCGGCGACGCCGGGTCCCCTCCCTGCTCCAACGCCGGCGGCCCATTTCCGGCCGCCAGTCCTGCTCTGACGTTGGCGGCCCATTTCTTCCCGCCGTTTCCCACGCTCTGCCGCGGCCCAGTACTGGCCACAACCTTTATTCGTCCGGTGTGGCATGACGACGCTTCACCTCTCTGTCATGGCCCCTCTCCGGTTGTGGTGCTTTTGCGGTTCTCCGGCACGGCGCGACGGCGCCGCCACTTGGTTCATATTTTTTTAAGAAATCGCGGCACGTCGACATCGCGCATTCCTGCCGTTCGTTACCACGCAGTGCGACCGCACCACGTCACTTCCCGTCGTACCACAACAAAAAGAAAAATGAATGGGAGGGGGGCGGCCATGTTTGTGCGGTCCGACCTCCTCCTGTTAATTGATAGAATGCAGTCCGATTATAGGTGGATAATGAACTGGAGTAAATCACGAAAAGAAATCGCATAAACCCCTACCTGGTGTGAGCTTGAACGGAGGTTCGTCGAACAAGGATTTGTTGCAGGAAGAGACGTCATGGAAGAAGACGTCGAAGGTGTCACGGTACATGGTGTCGCGTAATCGGTTTCCGAGAACTCGGTGTTCTTTATCAGAGACCGATGTGTTCTTCGTGTTCTTCATAGAGGACGAAGAAGTTCTTCAAGTCCTTAGCCCTTTTCTCCCAAAGACACCACCACAAGATGGTTCCAACCCCAAATAAAATAAGTTCATCTCTTATTCCATTAACATAACCTAAACTTTTGAATTTCAAGAGTTTGAATTAATTCCACTAAATTAATTCATGAAAAGTTGTCGTCCATAATGGTGAGTTGTGGGGGTTTAAGAAAGTGAAGGGGTGGGGTTCGTGTTGGCCCCACAACCTTCATAACCTACAAATGGAAGTTGGTTTGTTTTCCCCATCTTCCACCCAATGCTTAATCCACTTTAAAGAAAATAAAAATTGTAGTTAAATTTTTATTTTAACTTCCACATTTTTTATAAACCTCTCTCGTGAAAACGAAAATTCAGAAAAGGTGTTTCTAAGCAATTACTGGCGCTGCGGTTCCATCAGTGCCCTCATAATTCGATTCCGAGCATTGGTTCAAATGTTAGAAATTCCTGCTCGTTCGTTCATGGAACGTACCCGAGCTATACTTCGGATAGGAATTCAGGGCACACCGGGCCTCAGAATCAAGTGCCGTCAGAAACCCCATTCATGTAAAATCCCAAAGAAAATTAAGAATATAATTTCCTTGAATTTTATGTGTCTTTATAGTGGTGTTCCAAGTGTTTCAAGGGGGATTTAAAGAGTTGATGTTCGTGTGGTCCCCAGAATACATTATCCTGCCATGCGAGGTTATTGGGGGGGGGGGGTGGCCCCACGCCCAACTTCCCTTTGGTGGATTTAACGACCACCTAAAAAATATGTCACACCAAATTTTTAATTTATTAACAAACCCCAGAAATTAACTTCTCCTCCCAATAAACGCAATTGCGGTAAAGGTCCCCTTAAGCGAATACTGACGCTGCGAGTTAATCGGTGTCCTCAGATTTCAATTCTTAGCACCGGTTTAAAAGATAGAAAAACCCGCACGTACGTTTACTGAATCTACCCGAAAAAAACTTCAAAAAATGATTCTGGGCACACCCGGCCTTGGAATCAGGCGCCGTCCGAAATAGCAGACTCATAAAATTCGAACAAATTTAAGAATCATTTTCATTGAAATTTCTGGGTCATTATATTGCATATCAAAGATCAAAATCCTGTTGTATGTAATATATATTTGATATTAATATTTCCTAAATCATAATGGAATAAAATAATATTAGTGATGATAACATGACGTTGGAATATGAAAAATATTTTCTTATAAAATAGGATTATAACACTATGAAAATTTTGAAATAGAAACTGGTTCACTCTTTATGTGAAGGAAATGAAATCAGGCCGTCACATAAACATTTGTAGATGTAACAAGGTTCATAAATAAATGAATATAAATGAGATATATATTCATTAATAATATAATGAACATGTAATTTAGTTTATTCATGACATTTTGAAACACCATTAGGGTCATATAGAACATTTTGAGCATGTAATTAGGTTTACACATATCATTTTCAACATATAACGAGGATGATGCATAATACTATGAAAATTAAATATGGTTCATTCATAAAATTTGGACTTGTGAGTTTTCTATATTTATCCAATGTATTTTAGTGATAAATAGTTCCCAAATATAACGCAATAAATTCTTCTAGGTCATAGAAGATCAAAAAGCATTCTTTGTTTCATAACCCATGAAAATGGATTAGGTTTAATAAAAATTTCATTATAGTAAGACCCAATGAATGAAATGGGTTATATAAAAACTGTTTCATCATAATTGTAAAACATAGAGAGAAATATTATAAATGGTGCACTAGATCATATCCCCTGTAATGCCTATGTAACATCAAATGTTATCATCATAAATGGAAAATAATTTTCTAAAATAATATGGAACATTTCTTTAGGAAACAACTATTCCCCTTTTAAAATAATTTTTAAAATCAATTTTTTTTAAATATTATTATTTTTAAATATTATTAGAGAAATAATAAATTAATATTTAAAATATTTATCTTCATGATGAAAACAAATGTCAAAAATAAAAAAATCATGAATCAATTAATATTTTTTTTTCTAAAATACAAACAAGAAATATTTGAAAATGAGTTGATGATTAGTTGTAGACAACATTTTTAAATGTAAAACACTGGTAATAGTCATTAATAAATCCATTGAAAAATTTTAAAACATGTTTGAAAATAATTTTAGAAATCATGTATATTGATTAAAAAGGGATTTTGGCTGAAGAGAAAAATAATAATGATTTTTTTGAAAAATGTTAGTTTGAAATAATTACTATATAAGTAGAAAAAATATAACAGAAAATACGTATTAGTAGGAATTAATCGCAGAATAATAAAATTCAGGACTTTAGTGAGCATTGGATAAAAATATTTTATCATTGAAATATTAATCATCAACAATACCGTTGAACAATGATATCATAACATTATACCCTAACTACTTTGGTATTTTTTAATCATAAACCACATTAAATAAAAAATAAATAAATATTCAATAAATTGTATTTAAGGATATTCATGATATAAAATTTCAATGTGGATGTATATATATTGCATAAAAAAAGATAGACTAATAACATAATGTTTGTCTCAAAGAAAAAAAATTGAGATAAAGACCAACACCACATGTGAATCTAATGAAATGTAAATGCCCTGAAAGGAAGTTACTATATAAGATATGTAAATCCTCATAATTGTAATAATAATAATCATAATAGTAATTCTTGATATGTATATACAACACATAAAAGTAATAGGAGATTAATGTGTAATTTGTCTCAAAAAAGTAAAATGTGAGATGTAAATCAATTACAATAAGAATGACCTTATTTATTACACATTATATCCTATTATATAATAAAAAAGAATATTATAAATTTTTTGACACATCCATACTCATATTTTTCAAATTATATATGGTTAAATTTTGACCTTTTATTAACTTTTTATGAACAATCATTATTTAATATCATGGTTAAGGCAATAATATATTTTTGATTTTCATATATGTTTTTGTTTGGATGTTTTTGTCTTCTTTATCCAACCACAGTCACATAACATAATTTTTTTAACCATTATATAAATATACAATATATACAATATATATATTTATTTATTAATTCAAAAAAAATTGATATAAAATGAAATACACATTTTATTGAAATTGTAGGTCGTACGTACGCATCAACATTGTTTCCATTTTATCAATGGATAAAAAAATAATTCTAAATAATATATTATCATTAAATAATCATTTATATGTCATATATGTCAAATATTAATTAAATTTTCCCTTATTACCATCCTTGAATAGATTTAAAAAAATGAATCAGAATGCTTTGTGTAGCAGTAGTCTTCTATACACATGAAGGAATTTATCAAATACACCGCTAAATAAAATTTAAGAAGGAAAAAGTGATATAATAATTAAATAAATGTAATTATATCTAAAATTTCATATATATTAATTACATATATCCTTCAAGCCATGAAAATAAATTTGAAATGAAAAAACACCTCACATCGATCCATGAGGCAGTAGTGTACTGTATACAGAAGTGATGTTATTATTTTCCAAAGGTTTGGAAGAAAAAAAAGTAATGTTTGATATTATAATTAAGTAAGTATAATAATATTATAAATATATTATATAAACAATACATATTTAATTCCATCTATGATTGGTGGTGATTGTAAATGAATAACATCATTTCACAAGGTAGTAGTCCTCCGTACACATGAATGAGGATTTCATATCCAATTTCACAGAAGAAAAGATGGATAATTTTTTAAAATAAAATAAGAAAATAAAATATATAATGGATAATTTAGTTATTATATTATTATAATTGAATAAAATTTTATGTAGTTAGATTTTGATGTAAATAATACATAGCTTAAAACAATACGTCTTCTTTGGACAACCATATTTAGGTTTAACATAATTCATTCATATATTATATTTCTGATCTTATAATGTGATTTAGGATATGTGGATGGATTTAATGAAGAAATATTTGTAGGTATTATCTGATAAATAGGTTTTCGGTTGTTTTATGAAGAGATGATACATGGTGAAATTTTGTAAGGAAGGGGAGTTGTAATTACTGAAAAGAAAAATTTTAACAATGTATTTCACTTGAAAAAAGGAACCAAGATCACTTATAATAAAATATTTTAGCTGAGAAAGTAAAAAAAATTTAATAAAATTTATTTTTTGACATGTTTGTATATTATTTTATCCATTATATTGTTAGTTTTCCCTAGTATAACCACATTACCTTAACTGTGATATGCAATTTTTACTATTTTTACACATAATTATGGTAAAAATTTAATTTTAACTTATTATATAATATATTATATGGTTATTATAAATATGGAATCCATTTTTTAAAATTCTATTCAAACAATTTGGATAATTTACTTTCAATATAATCCCCTAAATGTGATAAATACGTGGGATTCTAATTAGAAAATTTCAAATGTTGAAAATGATTTTATCAAAAATTTAAATATGAAATTAATTATGATGAATTAAATTTTATTAATATATATATAATTTATTAATTTCAATTTTAAACCCATATAAATAGTATTATTATTTTCTTAAACTGAAATAAAAATTATAATCGTATGAAAAAACAATAATTTTTACTATTTATACAAAAAATTATCTTATCCTTAAGTTATCACAATTTCAATAAAATATAATTTATACATTATGAATTAAAAAATCATTTTAAATTCTTAAAATAATATTAATAATATTTGAAAGAAATAATTTTAAAATATGTGTCAAAATGAAATCAAATAATATTTTTTTTACATTTTTTATGTGTCAAATTAGATTTATCCTTATCTATTATATAAGAACACAAAATATGAATATTTAAATTTTCATAGAATATAGAATATACAAATTTCATAAAAATAATTATTTGAAATTGATTCGTTTAATTTATTGTGGATAAAACAAGTCTTCTTCATGAGAATTGTATTTTGGAAAAAGTGTTCCATCATTTTAAATTAGTTTTTATATTTATTTATAATTAATTGGACATTGAGGAATTAATTTTATATACAGAGGTGAACCTTTTATTTTGATAAGTTTTTTAATCTTATTCATAGTTATTTCTCTCTACAATTTTTAATATATAACTTTTTTTCTTCATTAGAAATATCATACTACTGTTGTATGACATTTGTTTTCAGTTAATATGAAAGATCATGTATGCATATCCTTGGGGGAGAAACATGCAACACATCTTGAAACTAAGAGAGGTTTATGAAATGTTCCATCAGATAAGATATGATCCCAATATGATCCATAATTTAAATGGGACAGATATACAAAGTGTTATATATTCCCCTTATTTTATATTTAGTAAATTAATTGAAACACCTTCTCACTATATACAAAATATAGATCATGTTTACTATTAGAAATAGAAAATTTTTCAAATCTATTTCTCCCTTCATGATACTAAATGGATATCACTTTCTATGAAATTCAATTATCTAGCTCAGTTTCCATTTCCATTTTTTCTAAAAATTTATTCTGTTACATTGTATTTATACATTCATTTCCATTAATGAAATATGAAGCGCCTAACTAAATTGTTGTATGAAAGATTTACTAGACAGTGGTTTTAATCCCACCGACATTTAAAATCAATAGAACATTTTGTTACTATATCATCCAGGTTTTGAATAGTTCTCTCAAAATTAATATATTAATGAGGTTCATATGTAGTGATAACATTGAATCGTATGCAAGGATGTAATAATACTTCTCTAGAACATTGAGGGAACAATTATATCCCAATTAGATACAGTGGAATATGGTACTCCATGAAACTACACAAGATAATTTATGTATATTATTGAATGTTTATATAGTGATAAATCATCATTGATAGAAAAATTTGGTTGACTTTGAAATATGATTGATTATAACAAAAAATTATCTCAAAATAAAGGTTAAGATAAATCCTAATAGTTACTGTAACCAATAATCATATGTCCATAAATGTTATTGTAATTCTTCCTAAAATATCTTTGTTACTAATTCATAAAAAAACCTAATTATTTCATTGATATAAATATGTCATAAAATATACATAATCATGATAAAAAAACCCTCCTATAAATCATCTGAAATTTTGAAAATGAATTTTACGTTATGATAAAATATAAAATCATAAACCCATAATGGTATCTATAACTACCATATTTATCATAAAATTAGACCCAAAAAACTCCAAAATAAAATTTACCCATTTACTCCATTAATAAGCTCTTATATTATACAAAATTATTTACATTACAATATGGGGTTCATCATTTTACCATAGTAACATCTAATATGATTTCATTATTCTGGAATCCATGTATAGGGAGATATTCTATGGAAAAAATCACATGAAATATCCTGTAATGATGAATATTATGAATATAACTGTTATCATTTATACAATTGCGAACATAAAAATTCCAACTAATGAGGGGAGAATAATTATGCCCCAATTATCACAATTAATTTAATCGATTCTAATTTTTTTATTTCCAGTAATCCATTTACTTCAAGGTTTTATGGTGATTATCATTAAAATTATCCAGTGGATTGGAGATTTTATTTACATAATTACAAAAAGCCATGAAATTTAAGAACCAGAGTGCGGGTGGTGGATTATTTGGAGCATTATCTATATTTTTAAAAAAATTTAACAACATCCCATTACATTGGTATTAATCCATTCAAAGACCTTCTATTCCATATTTAAAACATTTTGTGGTACCATTAAGACACTTTCCTTCATTTTTTATTCCACAATTTCATGCATAATAGAGATCACATTTTCTTTTCTCCATTGTTTTTAGATATTCACATGAATTACATGTTACATTTCTTATCAAGACCACTTGGGTGATGGTTATCTCAAATCTAAATTTATACCTTGAATTTCCAATGAATGATTTTTTCTTAGCTAATAATTCCCATTATGGAAAAATATCTTCATATATATTGTTTTAGTCCATTGTATAATCAATGAAACATACTTTTATATTGGATTAAAATACAACAAGAACACCTCATAAGTCTTTAAAACTTTTCCTCATTTGTGAGAAACTATTTTATCATCATTTTTATCTTAAAAATTCATTTCCCAGATACATATGTATAATATTTGGGAGGTACTTATTGAATAATAATCTATTAAACTAATCCCACATTATGAAGTAAATTTAATCTTGTAACCAAATATTCATAATAGTGTCTACCATTGATCCACCTCACATTTGAAATATTAAAATCCCAAAATGTTTTTTTCTTGCTCCAAACATTATATAAGGTAAAATATTATTAATGTAATATTAATACATATCTAAAAAACCAAGTGGATTAACTAAGCCACTAAATGTAAGGGGTACATTACATAATGAATGATTAAATAGAACATCATACCCTCTGATGACCAGTTGGATGTTCATCATGATTCATAGATAAATAATGTTGAGTGATAATGCCAATGATATTTTTGAACCCATCTCTGATAATTTTCTATTTCTCAAGCGGATTATCATTCCATTCAACATTACACTCAACATTAATATAAGAGCATCATTTTCCATTAATTTATTCAAATTAAAATTTAACAGTGCAGTCAACAATAATCATATTGGGGAACAATTTGATCATGAGAAATCACTTATAGGATGTCCAAATCAGAATAAAATCTTTTCAATATGGGTCATGATAGGATTATCATTTGTCATTCATATTCATTAACAATGTTTAAATTTAATGATGGTTTATAAAGATTATATGAATTTTAAAAGAATAACCCCATGAGTTTAAAACCATGGGCATAGAATGGTCTATTATCATGATCATGGTGATGATCATGTCTAGTTCAATAAGAGCCTTTCAATGTTACTAAATATAGGTACTTTTTTTGCTAGATCCACCTAAACTTGTATTATCCAGAATTGTATGTAATGGAATGAAAACCACTATATCTATGTCTCTATCCAATATTATTGGGTATTTTATAATAATTTGAATCATCATATGATAGTTCCTTATATATTTCCAAGTACATATCCGTATAAAAATTCATTGGTATCTCACTAAATATTTGTCATCATTTTTTTCAAACATAAAAAATAGTTTCCTCCCATACAAACTATTTAGAACAAAACTTCGCACATAAAGACACTAAAATGGTTTGATGATTATTCATTACCTTACACAAACACTTTCTAGAGATTATAATAGTTTGTTTCCTTTGGAGAGTAGGTAAATAATATTCTTATTTAGATAACGATCATTAAGTACATATAAAATAATATTCCCCTTTTTTATTCTTAATAATAGTACCATAATAAAAAACACTATTAATAACGAGATAAATATAAAATGTGAATGGCTAAGCAAAGATAATTAGTAAGGGTAAACATGGAAAATAGGTTAACATATTATGTACATATGGGTATGAGAACATTATATTATCATTTAAAAACCATACCCAACATATTAAAGATCAAAATCTTGAATCATGGGATAATGATTGGAAATTCATAAGATATGAATCATAATGGAAACTGGGAACAAAATACCAAATAAAATAGTTCTTGTATAAGATATATATTTATGTAATAACCAAATGACTATAATATTTTTAACATGTATAAAAAGAATCATGTTAATTCATTATGTTAAGGGCATGAAAGTAGGTCCTTGCATAAAATTATAGACATGCAACCAAGTCCACAAAAAATATCAGGGACATGAAATCTTAGTACATGCATAACAAAATGATCATGAAATCTGGTTTACACATAAAATTATGAACATATCATAAGCTTCAAGAATAAAATTTTGAACATTTAATCAGTATCACCAATAAAATTATAAATAAAAATTCACATTCACCTATATAACTATGAACATGTAATATGGTTCACACCTAACACATTTACTAATAACTTATCAAGAATTACCAAATAAATTATAAAGACATATAGATCCTACACACCACATAATACAAACATTTATGTTCCAAAAGATGATAAAATATCCATCATATCATAACCTTTGAAATAGAATCTTATTATTTAAACATTTCATTATACTATAACCTATATAAAGAAATATGATTCATACAAAATAATAAAATCATAATAATAAAACATTTATAAAAAATAAATTCGGTATCCTTGGATCGTATCACTAGTAATTCTTAAGTAGCAGAATAGGATTTCATCATACATGGAAAATGATTTCGAAATATCATATGGAATATTAAATTAGGAAAAAACTATTCAAATTAAAAAAAACATTCTTAATTCATAATTTATTTAATTATTTATATTTCAATATAAACATAGAAAATTATAAAGCAAGTTTTAAAACATTGATTGGTTATGATGTTGGGAAATTTTATACTTGTCAACATAATGATTCCTTTCATATTTCTGGAAAAATCCAAATGTTCATTTTTTTCATGAATAAGGCATAAATAATCCTGTTAAAACTCATTATAAAAATTGAATCATGGTTAAAATTATATAATAATTCATTTGAGTAATTTTTATAATTTTTTTAGAAAAGATATAGAAAATATGGATATGAAAGAAAAATGGTTTTGGACCAAAGAAAGAAATTATATATGTTTTTGATAAAAAATTAATATTAAATTTTTAAGTACATAATGAGAGGAAAATAAAGGGAAAATCTATTCTCAATAAAAAACCATAGGAGATATAATTTCACATTTTTTTGTGAAATATGATTCAAAATATTTTATGATAAAAAATATAATCATAAAAAATCTTGACGAACAATGAAATCATAACTTCTAACCCTCATCACTTTGATAAATTTCGAATCATAATCCTAATGAAAATGAAAAATTAAAAAAGTTGTTTAAATATAATAAATATAATGATATTAATGATATAACATATCGAATTGGATGTAAATGAATGCGATAAAAGTCGATTGGTGCATAACATAATGTATTTCCCAAAGAAGACAAATTGAGAAAACAAATTCCCTTACAACATTGTTAAATGTTTATCAAAAAATACCATTACATAGAGATCATTAAATATAAATATTAATATCAATAACATAGAGGATAATAATAATAAAATATATTTATTGCAATAATATAAACAACATAAATAAAATAGGCGGTGAGTATAGAATTTGTCTCACAAAAGTAAAAAGTCAGAGAAAAATTCCTTAAAATAAATATTGAATTTCCTTATCTGAATCCAAATAAAATATATAATAAATATATGGGTATTAAAATTTTGTTACACAATCATAATAATATTTATCATACCAAATATTATTTTCTTATGATATTTATTACTTTTTTATATTTCTTTTTAAAGTAACGTTTCAGTAAATAATAGTTTGATTTTCTTTATAATTTGTAGGTTGTGTATTTTTGGACTTTTCACTTTGATCATGATTTCAATATATAAATTATTTAAAATAAGAAATAAATTTAATATATATTCAATATAAATTTCCTATCCAAGATAAATTTTTATTCAAGAAAAGAGTTGAAACCTATAAAAGAACCGCCCCTAATCGAGGAGGTCTGAATTAATGTAAACCAAGGGAATCACCTATAATTAAGATCACCGACTTCAGTTTCAAATTGTACGGATGAATGAGGAAAAATTTACCCACCCTATTCTCAACTAAGTAAGCTTAGTGATCGGCCACATTGTTGCCACCCCCACCATGTGTGCGAGACATAGATGGAATCTTGAATCATTAATCTAAACTTCCGAACTGGATATGATATAGACCAAGGGACACCACCCATACCTAGTAAATAATCATGAAGAATAAGGGAGTCTGTCCCAGCCTGAGATAAAACCACACCCTCCTGAATGCATAATAAGAGCCCTGTATGTATAGCTATGGTCTCTTCCATAAGTGGGTTGCCCAAGCAAAAATGTGCAGAGAAGGCCAACCTAAAATCTCCTTGAGAGTCTCGAACCACTCCACCTTCTTCCATAACACCAGAAATACATGACCCATCCATGTTCAATTTGTAACCTGAAGCAGGTGGATGCCAGTACACCCATCTCCCCCGCTCCTCGGCAGTAGATGAGAAGGATTGGAGGCATCTGACCTGAATGCTGCCAAATGAGGGAGCATCCTTCCAACCCTTGTGAAGAGAAATCCAGTCTAGGAGAAAGAACCTTGTCCTTACTATAATGGATCTAGATGACGATTCTACACCCTTAAAATGCGCCTTGTTCCTGGCTTGCCACAAACACTAACACCTTGCGTTCAGAATCTCCGTCTAAGCCATGGATTCCATCACCAGGCCGTTAGAGCCCTGAAACCATTCCTCCAGGAATGAGGAGACATCCCATTACCATGACATGTTAAATATAGGGCCTCCTAAGTACTTCCAAACCACTGATGACCATTCCCCTTCAAAAAATAATTGACTCACACTCTCTTTCTTCCCGATCCTATAGCAATGGGATGCAGATGGTAAATTGAAGCCATGTTTCCTAACGTTCTCATCTCTGGCCACTACCCTCCTCTTAATGTGCCAATGAAGAATGTTTTACTTTTCAGGAAAAAAGCTACACCACACCACACCATTCCACTCATCCTAATGACTCTGTTCTGAAGCCAACCTTCAATACTCTTTAATAGAAAAAACACCTGGGGCCACATGAGAAAAAACACACAGATCGGGTCCTGACCTTAACTCAATGGACGCAAGAAGATCCTATTGATCCGGTCTCAGCACTACCTCAGTAAACCCGGGATGAAGTATCTCCTCTTTCATCGTGATCAATGGGGCAGGGCAACCCGGGAAGGCAGGCGATGAACCAACCCAGTTCTTATGCCAGAAAAACTGACCCTCTGCACCGACAATCCAACGAGCGTACGAAAGCAGAAGTTGAATCAGGGGGTATAACTTTGCCCACATGGGAGACCTATAAACATGACCTCCTGTTTTGAATTCCACGCTGATCATTGACCTGAATCTCCACCATAATGTCTACTCATACAGTAATTCCCAAGCCAACATTTCATGCATGTAGTTGATAGAGTTTTGAAGGCTCCTAACACCAATCCCTCCCTCCACAACCGGCCTCGCCATTTTACCCCACGAGACCCAGTTCCTCTTAATATCTGCCTTGTCATCCCAAAAAATGTTACAAATAATTCGGTATATAGCCTTGACCACACCTTGAGGTACATTGGAAGCAGCCATCACATGCATGGGAATGACGAATAATACACTGTTAACCAGAGCTATCCGGCCACCAAACGAAAGAAATTTGTTTTTCAAGTTCAAGATTCTATTTGATATCCTACACACAATAGGATCATAGTCACATAATCAATGTCTCCCTGAGTAAATCGGAGTGCCCAGGTACTCTAGAGGGAACTCCCCAGGCTGCATGTCCAGCCATCTACATAAGGAAGCAACCTGACTATCAGTTCTCTGCTTTGGGATAAAGAAATTGCTCTTGGAAGAGCTGATGTTCTATCCACTCCAGTAACAATAAGTCTTAAGTATATTCATTATTTATCTCACCGAATCATTCACAACGTTAATGAAAATTATGTATCATACACGAACAGAAGATGGGAAACCGAGGGAAACATAATCCTCATCCTGAAACGAACTATTCTCCCTTGGGTTAAACATATTTTAATGAGCTTGCTGAGGGTGTCTTGCACCAGGATGAAGATGCTGGGAGAAAGAAGATCTCCTTGTCGGAGTCCTCTGGTAGACCTGAAGAAACTGTGAACCATACCCATAATAGCCATCGCCATCCATGAAGAGCTGAAACACCTGAAAAAAAGATCCACCACCTTGTTCGATAATACAATACATGAAAGAACTCTATTATTGAAGCTCCATTCAAGTATGTAATAATCCTAGTACATATACACCTTGATTTCCGTGTTTGATCCATGAGTTCTCAAATCAATATCACTTAATTCTCTTTATCAAGTGCTATCGCTCCCTAAAAAGAGCGCCCTTTCACAAAACCATGCTGCTCTGGACAAATCCAAATAGGAAGAAACTTTTCCAGCCTATGATTAATGAGAGTCGATAGAATATTATATGGGAAATTGAATAAACTCACTGGAATACAATGAGACAAAGAAGAATGATTACTCACTTTGGGTATAGGCACTAAAGTGGTTGCACTATCCACCCTGGGAATACTTCCCCACCCCCCAAAAAATTCCAGAATCGCAACAATGATATCCTACTTAACCACTCCCCATGCACCCTATAGAAGGATCCCAGGAAGATGTTAGGTCCAGAGGAGCTATCCGGGTAGAGATGATGCATGGCCGCAAAGATCTCCTCCTCATCAGGGGTAGACTCAAGGGACACATTTTCCGGTTGGGAGACACAATTCTGAATTGCCTCCCATAGAACGCTCTAGCCCCTAGGATAACCTGAGTCTATCCCCATCTTAGGACAATTAAAAATATCTTTAAGGAATAAAACTGCCAAACCCCCCATCGTATCCCTATCATTCAAATAAGAACGGTCATCCAACAGTAGGTTAGGAATGGATAGGAGTTTCCTCTCTCTGATATAGGCATGAAAGTAAGACATGTTAGAGTCCGTCTCTTGAAGCCACCTCACCCGAGAGTGGTCCCAAGAGAACCTTTCATGTTTGAGAAGCTCCATAGCCCAAAAATACTTTTTAGACACGAGTTCATCAAAAACCAAGACATACCACTCCTCCTCGAAGCTAGCCTCCAAGACTCCGATACTATTTTTAAGATTTTTTATTCTATGATCGAAAGGAGGAATCTCTCTAGCTGAAGACATCAGCCCATGTTTCAAATGCCAGGGCTTGTTAAGAATTTCCACCCACGTGTGCCCCTGAACTGTTTCCTTCCATGACTCCTCCACAAACCTAAGATAGCTATTCCATTGAGCCCACTGAGGGTTGAAGCGAAACGACTCCTGGAGATACTACCTAGGAACTAGAGAAACCAGAATCGGTGAGTGATAAGATAACCCTAAGACTAAGTGTTTAACCTTTGTATCTAGAAACATGCAGATTATGTTGTTGTCAGCCAAGCACTGATCAATCCTACTCCAGCATCTTCTCCTTCTTGGTTATTTCACCAAGTGAATCTATCCCTAGAGTAGCCAAAGCCGATTAAACCTTTATCCTCCAGAAAATGATTAAAGTCCATGATATCCCTCCGAGGAAACACACCTCTATCCTACTTCTCCTGGGGGTCCAAAATAGAGTTAAAACCCCCTGCAACAATCCAGGGTAAGTCCACTGGATTAAAGGCCCTGAGACCATGCGATATAGTTTTATGTTCCTGAGGATTATAGCTCTCAAACATGCATGATAAGAAGAAATATTCCATCCCCCTCCTCACTTTTGAAGTGATGAATTGATCTCCTGCATCAACCAAATCCACCGAGCACTCGCGGTTCTAATTAACCGGATCATCATGAATGGACCCATGCATGTGAATTTTACGTGAAAAATAGCTTATTTTATCACTCCTCTATTTATGCTAAAGAATCGCAACAAAATAGATATTTTTCCCTGACTTCCGAAGAAATAAAATCCGACTTCACCTGGGCCCCTAGGCCAAAGGCATTCCAAATGAAAATGGATGACATTAAAAAACACATGGCCTAGTTTTGGCCCCAGGCGTCTTGGTCCCCTTACTGATAAGAGTGGAAGCCTCCCTATGATTTCTCTTTTGTGCCCGCGTGGTGACCCCTGGGATGTTCACTGGTGCAATGTGAGTACCTTCCAAACTGGGAATACTATATTTCCCTTTCAATCCCCTGAAAGGGGACAAATGGGATGGATCTGAAGTTTCCTTGACCTTTTCTCCATGAAACCTGATTATCCTCCTTGATCCGTAGAGATTAAGGATAGCCCAAAGGGATTGGCCATCAGAGCCACCCTCTCTTTAACCAACCCCTCATCCACAGTGCCTGGTAGTAGGGAGAGGTCCTAAACATCAACCACCACTCTTTTCGACATAGAAGACATGAAAACATCTATCATGTCTTTGAAGGCCCCATGGGTGTGGATAAATGAAGTCCCCTTCCCACAGTGGCCCCTGGGTCTCAAAAAAGCAGGGACCAACTCCATGCCTGATCCTAAAAGAGGTATTACATCATTGGTATCCAAATATTTGCAAGATGATACCAGCCTAGAACCCCCAGTAACCCCACACTCACCGACCTCCTCTGAAGCTACATGGGAGGGGTGGGGGATAGACGAACCCCCGTTCTGACTGGCAACATAACCTTCGATTTTGGAAATCCATTCGGATTTCGAATGTACCCTTTTGCATCCATGCCTACAGAAATGACGTTATAGTATACCCCTAGAATATAAATAAATAAGGTATATGTGATATCATAATTAAATAGGTATAATTATATTTCAAATATTTTAAACATTTTCATTATATCAACCTTTTTAGCTGTTCAATTATAATTAAATTTAAAACACATGACATCAGTTGAAGAGGAATTGATATGTCATACAGATGAGTGACATTATTATTTTCCTAATATTTTGAATGTGAGAATATAGGTGTGATATGAAAATTTCATAACATTATTAATATCATTTTTATCATAATTTTTCATAAAATCAATCATTCTATCCAATCATGAGATGGGTGAGGGAAAATGAATAAAATATATTAATGAGGTGGTAGTTTGTCGTATACCTGAATGATTATTTAATATCCAATTTGAAGGAATATGAGATAGATATATAATATAATATTATTATAATATCATATAATTATATCTTAACTATTGTTGTTTTTATATCATAATAAATTAATAATAATTTAAAGATTTAGTTGATGATGTAAAAAATTACAAAGTTTAGAATTTTATCTATTTTTTAGGAACCCTCTTTAGGATTGACCATAAGACCTCCTATATTGTATTTTTGATAAAAAAATTCATTAAGATATATAAATGGTTTTATAGTATACTTTTTGTTAGGTTTTGTCTAAAGTAACGTGTTTTGGAAGTTTGAATAACAGAGAAGAGTGAGTGTCTATCTTGAAATAAATTGAGTGTCATTGTTGTATTTTTTTTAAAATGGTGTTGCAACATCTTTAACATAAAATGTTTAAAAATAGACAATATGTAACACCCTAGGCTTCCACGGTACACTTCTATTTGAATAATGAAATAGCTTGCATTATACGCATCTTCGAGTTCTAATACACCACAACCAATCAAACTAGCCATTATGAATAGTAATGCCCACTTTTTAAAATTTTATAAATTTTTTCTTTCAAAATGGAAATCCTTTTTAAGTTAGAATATCAAAATTAGCTTAGGGTAAATTTTTGGTATTTTTCTGAAAACATTCAATTTTTTATGAATAGTGAATAACATTTAGTTATTGTTTAAAACCGAATTATTATTTAAATAATTAGTTATTTTATTTAAATTTATTTTATGTAAAAATAGATACATAATACCTATATAAGTTAAATTAAATTCATTGGTGTCATTTTATAATATGTTTAGATATTTAAAAATTTTATTGAACTTTTTACTGTCTTTTACCCACCTCCAAGAAGAATTTGAAAATTTATATAAAACATAATTTTATCGCTTATGCGGGTTGAATTTAAAAAATAAAAGAGACACAGTAAATATAAAGGAGTAAAATTTGGTTCAATAAGTTAAAAATAATTTTCCATTAATTGTAACTTTTTACTTTTATTTACCACAGTTAAAAGTAAATAGTGTAATTAAGGGTAAAATTGATATAATTATTACCCTAACACATGTCCTAATTCTATTTTATATGTATAATTTGACCAAAAATATATAGGAATGAAATATGATCCTTTTGGTACACTTGGATTAGATTAGGACATTTATTATTATTTAATTCTAAGAAGAGTTTAAAGAGTTAAAATCAAAGTTTAATAACTAAAACATTTTTAATATAGGGATAAACATGAGATAAATTCGATTATAAATAATCATTATAAATATAAAAAGATTTTATACATAATGGTATTTTATTTATATTTTTTAGACATAAAAATTTTAATTTATTTATCACACAATGATGATGCAGTAATTACCTAATTAATGAAATATTAAAATAATTCATATTATAAATATCCAAATAAATGTAATTTGAGAAATTTTATGAATTCCACTATTTTCTATATGTTAATATGACATATTATGGTTGTATAGATGAATATTTTTCAAATTTATAATTATGTTATAGATTTTTCAAAAACAAAATACCAAATAGTGTCAAAATAAACATAAAAGTGTTTTTAAAACAAATATTACATTATTAATTGATTTTATATTCCTAAAAATCTATGGATCGGCCAAAATACTTATATAATGATTTTTGTATCATTAATGGACCACATGGTGTTCACTTGGAAGTATATAGTAAGTTTATTAACCATATAATATAAAAATACAAAGAGACATGGTAAATGTCAAACTATTTATCTACGAGTTAAATCTAAAAGATAAGGTTAATATAGTGACCCAAACATGTTTAAAACCTATTGTTTGAGTGGTTTGAGACCCATATTTACATTATCCTTTAAATAATCCACTTTGGAGCTTTTAGAAACTGAAATGATTTTATTATAAAATAATATTTATAGCTTTTCCGAAGGTACCCCACACTCCTCTTATAAAAGGGCACTCCCCCTTATCTCTAATTTAAACATTCAAAGTAATTTGGCTCCACCAAACCCTTCCCAAATACCCTTTCAACTTTCATCCATTCATCTTAGATGCCTTTCTCTAGTCATAAATCCAACCTATGGTGCACTTTTGATCATATCAAAGGGAAGAACCCGAAAAAGAGGTACATATTTCATCACCTCTATCAAGTTCACTTCTTCTTGAACTTCCTCTTTCTTTGCTATTTCCATTATAAAATAATAAATCTAGTATCTTCTATATACTGTTATGTTATTATAAATAATGTACAACCAAATTCATTATTCTATCCATCATTTGAATGACATTTCACCATATGTGCGTACGTACAGCTTACCATCTCCACGTCATGGTGTACTTTTTATTAAATGAATTATTTTTTGGATGGGTATAATAATGATGTGTAATTGATATAAATAATAAATATAACATTATAAAGATTCTTTATATATTATATAACATCCAATTATATATTATTTTAATTTCAAAAGAATTATATTGTCACCCGTTCGTAGTACGGATTACTGTCTCCATGAATGCGATGAGATTCATTCCCCATTGTATCCCTTGAAGAATAATTATCAATAGATGATTAAAAATAATATTTAAAGACTTAATATCATTCTGAATATGAATAAGATACATCCAATCCATAACAAACATTACTTGCATAACAAAGAATATAAAGGAAACCGAATCAGTTAACACCCGAAATGACAATAATACTAAGATATAATTAACAAAGAAATGTTAAAATATCATATATGATATCATATTAATGTAAATGATTATTTTATAATTTAATAAAAATTATTTCTGCATTATACAGGAGTTTATCCTACCCTCGATCGAAGAAAAGTACAAGGTATTGGTTAATTTCACAATATCTTTCTTATCTGAGGTTATTTTTACGTATCTACTAGGACCTCTTTATCATCCACATCCATATATCTTAAAAAATGTATTCCAATAAATTTTTACTATATACTAGACTATGATTTAAGTTCATTTATACACTTTTATGACTTTTTCTAAAATATTTTGAAAGGAATCCTTCCATCGTTTTCCAAATAAGGTACTTTTTAACCTTTTAGATAAAATTAAGGTAAGAATGACTTTTTTGTAACTTATACGGAGGGTGCAGCTATTTGCTACCATTATAAAATCGTCAAAGCTTCCCTTACAAGCTTATATAAATATTTTCAAAATAAATGTTTTCTTAAATTATTTCAATATAGAAAGATATATTTTTCAAAAAATGGTTTTGATTTCATCTATGTCAACATCCATTGATGGATTTTATACTTATTGAAGTAGATTTATTATTATAAAAAAATTCCATTTTTTATTGATGGTTTTGTGATATGTTTGACTATAGATGTGATTTTTTACACCATTTCTAGTTTATGGATAAATTATTGCCATTTTATATGCTAGTTTTAATACGAATGTTTATGTAATGTTTAAACCATTTCATTTGAGGAATGCATTGGACTTAGTAAGTTACAGGTGGATCCTGCTATAGCTTGTCGATGAATCAGTAGGTCTCATGAGACAAACTAGTGTCTTGGTACAAGGACTTGAAAAAATCATATCTGTAGTCTTGGCACAAGGCCTATACTATGTGGTTATGAAACTCTGACATTATGCATTTCATCATTATGAAAGTATCTATTGATATTGCATGTCATTATTAGACTATTATAATATCCATGTGAGTAAGTATATGACATTATTTTGATTTATATTTTCCATATTATGATGAATTTTATGTAGAAACGGATTTTTTTTGTTCTATACATTGCCTTAAAATTTTATTCTAATTTATGAAAGTTTCTACTATATTGTTATCCTTACTAAGCATCCGAGCTCACCCCTTTCAATGTTTTATTTTTTCCAGGATGTGAAGAAGTATATTATGACAGACATGAAGGGATAGTCTATGAGATCTCAGTGTTTTACATGGAAGAAATGTTGTAGTAGTTTTTGATTTTATGATGTTATGTAATCCTTATTAATGTATCTAGTAATTCAAGGCTACTAAACTAATCGGTCTTTCAAGACATGATCTTTTTTTATCATGCCAATGTTTTGAAATAATTCACCAACTCTGGGTCACTAGGGTTGGGACATTACAATTGGTATCAGGGGAAGTTTAGTACAAACCTTGGAAGCTAGATTTAGACAAAATCTGATTAGAGAAAACAACCCTAAGATATAATTTGAAGATTAATATAGAAAAACTTCCTAGAATCATGTTATTGTAGATATTTTTTGAGTTTTCTAAGAAATACATCCCACTCTGGATACGCGCAAGTAGAGGCAGCTCTGGAACAGATGTACCTAAGGGTAAAACCCAAAAACACCACTTTGAGCTAGACTCAAATGGGAACTGGTGCACGACAACAGGCCTTGCTGTACACTTGGTTAGGAAACTCCTGGGGGATATGATTATGATAATTATCATTTTCTTTATAAACCATTATGATGGGTTTATAAGTATATACTTCCTCAAATAAATTTTTTATATGACTGTAGATTATATCCATAAACTGTTCAATTTTCATTATGTTTTTTACAAGTTTGGATTTATGTATTGTATTTCATAAACTAATCTAGAATATTCCATTATTTAGAAATGGCACCTAGTGGAAGTAATGGAAACCATATCAATGAATGTAATACTTGGAGATATTTCCCTCCTACTCAAGATTATTATAGTGGTGATGGTGATAAAACTGGTGCTGATCAGATTATCACCATACTGGGATAACTCACTCAAGTTATGAATAATAACTTTACCCATATGGATCACTCTGATCTACAGTATAGAGGATCAATGTTATATCGCTTCATGAGGAAACAACAACCAAAATTAAATGGGGGTTACAAATCTACAAGTATCTGAGTAATGGATAAATTCCATAGAGAAAATATTCCACATCGTGGGGAGTAGCGAAATAGAAAAAGTTGTCATTGTAGTTTACCGCCTCACTGGAGATGCTGATCAATGGTGATCATTGATTCAAAACACGATGGATGATAATGAAGCATCAAATATGGAATGGAGGGAGAATAAAGATATTTTCTTAGAAAAATAATTTCCACATGACCATCGAGTGGATATAGAAATACAATTTCCGAGTCTAAGGAAAAAGGAGGATGAGAATGTTGACAACTATGAGTCGAACTCTACAAGGATAGAAAGGCATGATACAGATTATATACATAACTAAATAGGTAATATAGATCGTTTCTTTGATGGATTAAAACCGTATCTCCATTGAGAATTAGTCTCACAATCCTTCTCTTCGTACAATGATATTGTCTCATGTGCTATCACGACATAAAAGGAATTCTCCAAGTCTTACAACTTTAATGAAAATCAAGAGAAGAAGATATCTTCTAATCACTCTGGGAATAGATATAAGGGAAGAAGGGAAAATTTGAATATCCATCCTATAGTAAATATGGGAAGAAACACCATGATACTTGTTTTATGGGAACGAGAGTCTGTTACAAGTGTGGTGAAAAGGGCCACCAAGAACATGATTTCAAGGGGAAGAATGAAGGTACTGATATTCAATGTTACAATTGCAAGGAGATGGGACATTATGAAAATGAATGTCCTAAGAGTTAGATAAATTTACCTCAGAAAAGGCCAAGGGATCAAGGCCAAGCTTACGTGATCTCTACTGCTGAGGTTGAAGCTCCAAAAGACGTGGTGGTAGGTAATCTAATAGTTTTCCCAAGTTTAGCCAATGCTTTATTTGATTTTGGATCATTGCATTGTTTCATATCTTCCCAGTTTGGAAAAAAATTAGATATTTCCAATTGTATTTAATAAGGGAGTTTTCAATCAAAACTCATAAAGGATTTATCATTACAAAAATGTTTATTGAATCAGTTCCTATTAAGGCATATAAATGATTTTCAAATGTTGATCTCATCGTTATACCAATGCTGGAATTTGATATAATCCTCGGAATGGATGGGCTTTCATACCATGATGAAAAAATTTATTGTAAGAAGAAGGAGGTTACAATTTTTGATGATGATTAGAATTACCTTATCTTTAGAGCAGAAATACCACCACCTAATTATTATCTAGATCCACCCCTAATATCTCAACTAAAATCAATTAATGGGGAGAAAGATAATGAAACAACTATGGGTGAGGATATGAATGTTTGAATAGAGGATGTACCTATTTTTCATGAATATGTTGATGTTTTTTAGAGGATTTACATGGATATCCTCTAGAATGGGAAATTGTGTTTTCCAGTTACTTAATTCCTAGTTCATGTCCAATATCGAAGACCCCTTATAGAATTGCCACTTTGGAATTATATCAACTAAATAATAAACTAGAGGAATTGAGTAATAAGGGATTTATTCCCCCTAGTATTTCTCCATGGAGAGACCCTATTCTTTTTGTTAAGAAGATAGATGGATCTATGAGGTTGTGCATTAAGTACATGGACATCAATGATATAACAATAAAGAACAAGTATCCCCAACCTCACATTGATGATTTATTCAACTAACTTCCTGGAGCTCAATACTTTTCAAAGATTTACCTTCGAACTGGATATCATCAATTGTGTGTAAAGAAGGAAGACATTTCAAAAACATCATTTCAATACAGGTATGGGCATTATAAGTTAACAGTAATGCCTTTTGGGCTGACTAATGCACCCTATGTTTTCATGGATTTAAATATCAGAGTTTTCAAGGAATATCAAGATGACATTGTATTTTTATTTATTGATTATATCTTGGTATACTAAAAAATCTATGTATTTCATGAAAATCAATTGTGTATTATCGTAATGAATATTTGAAGAAATAAGTTATATGGGATGTTTAGAAATTGTGAAATCTGGCTTCAAGATATTTCTTTTTTTGGCCATATTTTCTCTAGGGATGGAATCTCTATTGATAATTCAAAGACAAGAGAAATCCAAGAATAGACAGCACCAATGAGTATAACCGAGGTACACAGTTTTATTGGTTTAGCAGTTTATTATCGACGTCTCGTCTAGAATTTTTCCCAATTGGCTAACCCATTAACAAAACTCACATGTAAAAGGGTTAAATTTGATTTGACAAAAGATTGTGAATAATTTTTCGATGAACTAAAGAGAATATTACTCAATGATCTTATCATATCTCTACCATCAGGGAATTATGGGTTTGTTATTTATAGTGATGCTTCAAAAAAGGACATGGTTGTGTCCTTATGCAGAATGATAGGGTTATTTCCTATGCATCACGACAGCTGAAAAATCATGAGAAACACTATCCTACTCATGATCTTGAGTTAGCAGCTGTAATCATTGCATTGAAGATATGAATACATTATCTCTATGGTGAAAAATTTGAGATATATACTGATAACTAGAGTTCGAAGTATATTTTTTCACAGAATGAACTCAACATGAGGCAAAAAAGATGGATTGAACTACTCAAGAATTATGATTGCACCATACACCACCACCTGTGGAAGAAACATAAGGTGGAAGATGCTTTGAGCAGAAAGGATCATGGAGTTTTGAACAAGAGGAGAGTTGAAAGGGATCCTATTTTCATGGTTCTAGTGAATACTGATATGGGAATTACCATGGAAGGTGAAAATAGAAACTTTTTAAAATAGTTTCCAAACCATCCTTACTAGAAAGGATAAAGAGTTCTCATACAGATGATGAAGAGTTTCAAAAGATGATTAAAGCTGTGAATGATGGGAGATTGAGTGAATTTGTGTATGAAGATGGAATTTCGAAATTTGGGAAGAGACTTTGTGTTCCTGGAATACCCGATCTAAAAATGGAATTGTTGGATGATTCTCACAGTTCCAATTTATCTATAAACCCTGGTAGCACTATGATGTATAGGGATTTAATGGAACATTTTTGGTGGGACAACATGAAGAGGGATATTGTTGATTTTGTTTCAAGGTGTATAGTTTTTCAATAAGTGAAAGCTAGAAGGCAATATCCTGGAGGATTTATGCATCCTATTCCCATACGTAAGTGGAAATGAGATAATATTATGATGGACTTTACCATTGGACTACCAAAGTCTCCAAGAAGGAATGATGCAATATGGGTCATTATTGACTGTCTAACCAAGTCAGCACATTTTCTTGATATAAGAGAAGATCTACCACTTGAACTTTTTTCAAGAGTATATATTAATGAATTTGTGAGTCTGCATTAAGTACCCCTATCTATTGTTTTTGACCATGATATCCGTTTTACGTCAAGATTCTGGAAAATTATTCAGAAATCCCTGGATACGGAACTTCGTTTGAGTACTGCCTACCACCCTCAAACAGATGGAAAATCAGAATGAACTATCAAAAACTTAGAAGACATGTTAACATCCTTTCCACTTGACTTTCGGGGTATGTGGGATAAATAGTTACCTTTTGAAGAATTTTCTTATAATAATGGTTTCCATTCACGTATTCAAATGGCACCATATGAAGTGTTATACAGAATGAGATGTCTCACAGCTGCCTATTGGGATGATGTTGGTGAATGAAAACTTGTAGGCCCAGAACATGTTGAGGAAACAATGGAAAAGGTGATGGTAATCCAAACCCACATCAAAGTAGCTCAAGGTAGGAAGAAGAGCTATTCTAAAAACTGAATGAAGTATTTGGAATTTCATGTAGAAGATCATGTTTTCTTGAAGGTATCTACATGGAAGGGTGTTATACGTTTCGGTAATAAGGATATTTTGAGTCCTAGGAACATTGGACCGTTCAAAATTCTAGAAAGAATTGGGGATGTAGATTACTATTTGGAAATACCGTCAAGTCTCTCCAAAGTTCACAATGTGTTCCACATATCACTGTTGAGAAAATACATGCCTGAACCAATGAATGTACTCACCTATGTGGAATTAGAACTGGAAAATAATCTATCTTATTGTTAAGAGCCCTTCAGGATTCTTGATACCAGAAAACAAGTGTTGAGAAACTGGAAGACTCATCTGGTAAAAGTCCTATGGAGAAACCACAAGATGGAAGACACAACATGGGAACCTAAGGAAGTGATGATGAAGAACCACCCAAGTTTTTTTATGCAGTAATATTCTAGAAATTTTGAGGACCAAATTATCTGAAATAAGGGAGAATGTAACACCCCAAGATTCAATGGTACTCTTGTCTTTGAAAAATGAAATTACTTGAATTGTATGCCACTATGTGTTCTAACACACAACATCCAATCAAACTAAACGTTATGAATATTAATGCCCACATTTAAATTTTTTATAAATTTATGATTTCAAAATGGACTTCATTTTTTGATTTGGTATAACGAAATTGGCTTAGGGTGATTTTTTGGTATTTTTCTGAAAACATTCAAATTTTGATGACTAGTGAAAAACACTGAGTATTGGTTAAAACAGAATTTTTATTTAAATAATTTTTTATTTTATTTAAATTTATTTTAGGTCAAAATATATACATAATACCTATATATGATCAATGTAATTCATTGGAATCATTTTATTAAATGTTTAGATATATAAAATTTTTATTGAACTTTTTACCATCTTTTACCCACCTCCTAGGAGAATTTGAAAATTTACATAAAACAAAATTTTACCACATCGGTGAGTTGAATTTCGAAAATCCAGGAGACACGATTAATATCAAGAAGTTAAAGGTGGATTAATAAGATAAACACAATTTTTGGTGAATAATAACTTTTTTACTTTTATTTACCATGATTAAAATTAAATAGGGTAATTGAGTGTAAAAATGATATTATAATTAACCTAACATCTATCATAATTCTATTGGGTAAGCATAATTAGACCCAAAAAAACCTTAGGAATAAAATATTATCCTTAAGGTACACTTGGTTTAGATTTGGAAATTTATTATTGTTTAATTCAAAGAAGAGTTAAAAGTGTTAAAATCAATGTTTAATAACTAAATGATTTTTAATATAAGTTTAAACATAAGATAAATTCAACTATAAACAATAATTAGAAATATAAAAGATTTCCTACATAATGGTATTTTATTTATATTATTTAGACATTATATAATTTAATTTATTTATGGCACAATGATGATGTAGTAATTACTTAATTAAAGAAATATTAAAATAATTGATATTATAAATATCCAAATAAATGTAATTTGAGACTTTTCATGAATTATAATAATTTTCTAGGCTAATTTGACATATTATGGTTGTTTATATTAATTATTTTCAGAGTAATAATGCTTTAATAAGTTTATAAAAAACAAAATACCAAATAGTGTCAAAATTAACATAAAAGTGTTTTCAAAACAAATATTATATTATTAATTGATATTCTATTCCTACAAATATAAGGATCAGTAAAAGGAATTATATAATGATAGGTGTATCATTAATTAACCACTTAGATTTCGCATAGAAGTATGTAATAATTTTACTAACCATATAATATAAAAATACAAAGAGACATGGTAAATGTCAAACAATTTAACTAAGAATTAAATCTAAAAGATAAGGTTAATATAGTGACCCAGTCCTGTCTAAAACCTATTGGTTGAGTGGTTTTCTACCCATAACCACCTTATCATTTAAATAATCCTCTTTTTGAGATATTAGAAACTGAAAATTAATTTATTATAAAATAATATTTCTAGCTTTTCCTAAGGTGCCCCTCACTCCTCTTATAAAAGGGAACCCACCTTTTCTATAATTCACTACCTCAAAGCCATTTGGCTCGGCCAAACCCTACCCAAATACCCTATCAAATATCCTAACTTCATCTTAGAGGCCTTACGTTAGTCAGAAAACCATACTAAAGATCCCGTGTGATCAAATCAAATGGAAGAACCTGAATAAGAGTAAAATATTTCATCACCCTTTTCAAGTTCCTTTTTTCTTCCACTTCCACTTTAATTGTTGTTTAAATTATAAAATAATAATTCCAATATCATCTATATAATGTGATGTTATTATAAATATGGTATAACCAAATTCATTATTCTATCCATCCTTGGAATGACATGTCACCATACGTGCGTATGTACCGCTTACCGCCTCGACGTCGTGTTGTAATTATTATTCAATACATTATTTTTTGGATCGGTATAATAATGATGTGTAATTGATGTGAATAATAAATATAAATTGATAATTATTTTGTATATATGATATAACATCCAATTATATATTATTTTAATATCAAATGAATGATATTGTGGCTCATCCATAAGTACAGATTACCATCACAATGATCTCGATGAGATTCATTCCCCATCATATCCATTCAAGACTAATTTTAATTAGATGATTAAAAATAATGTTTAAAGACTTAATATAATTCTTAATATGAATAAGATACATCCTATCCATAACAAACATTACTTACGTAATAAAGAATATAAAGGAAAACAAATCAGTTAACACCTGAAACAACTATAATACTAAGGTATTATTAACAAAGCAATTTAAAAAGATCATATATGATATCATATTACTGTATATGATAATTTAATAATTTAAAAACAATTATTTCACCATTATACAGGAGGATAATCTGACCTCGACCGAGGAAATGTACAAGGTAAGGGTTAATTTAAAAATCTCTTTATTATCCGAGGTTGTTTTTACGTATGTATCTACTGGGACCTCTTTATCATCCACATCCATGTTTCTTAAAAGTGTATTCCAAAACATTATCACTATATACTAGTCTATGGGTTAAAGACATTTATAAACTAGTTATAATTTTTATAAAATGGTTTGAAATGAATCTTTCAGTCATTTTCCAAACATGGTAATTTTTAACCTTTTTGACAAAATTAAGGTAAGAATGTCTTTTTTAACTTATACGGAGAGTGCGTCTATTTTCTACAATTATAACTTCTTCAAAGCTTCCCATAAATTCTTATAATAATATTTTCAAAATAAATGTTTTCCTAAATTATTTCAAAATAGAAAGAGATATTTCTCAAAAAAAGGTTTTGATTTCATCTATGTCAACATCCATTGATGGATTTTAGTCCTATTGAAGTTGATTAATTATGATACAAAACTTCTATATTGTATTGATGGTTTTGTGATATGTTTGACTGTGGATGTGTTATTATTACACCATTCATGGTTTATAGATATTGTATTGAAATTTCGTATGCTTGTTTTAATACGAATGTTTATGTTATATTAAACCATTTCATATGAGGAATGCATTGGACTTAGTAAGTGACGGGTGGAGCCTGCTATAGCTCCTCGGCGCATCGGTAGGTCTAATGAGTTAAACTAGTGTCTTGGAACAAGGCCTTGAAACAATCTTATTTGAAGTCATGGCACAAGGCCTTGACTATGTGGTTTTTAAATTCTTGCATGATGCATTCCATCATTATGAAAGTGGCTATTGATATTGCATGTGATTATTGAACTAGTAGAATATCCACGTGAGTAAGTAAATGGAGTTATTTTGATTTATATTTTCCATATAATGATGTTGTTTATGTTGAAAAGGATTTTTTGTTCTATACCATTCCTTAAATTGTTATGCTTATTTCTGAATGTTTCTACTATATTGTTATCCTTACTAAGCATCTGAGATCACCCCTTTCAATGATTTATTTTTCCCAGGATGTGAAGAAGTGTCTTATGACTGACCTTCAGGGATAGTCTATGGGATCTCAGTGTTGTCCATGTAAACAATTTTTTAGTATTTTTCTATTTTATGATGTAATGTAAACCCTGTGAATGTATCTAGTACTTCCAAGGCTACTAAACTAATCTGTCTTTTAAGACTTGATCTTTTGTGATCATGCCAATGTTATGTAATAATGCACCAAATCAGGGTAACTTGGGTCAGGGAATTACAATATATATAAACATATTAGTTATATGGTCCAAATATTTTTATGCAATTAGAATTTGGTATGGTTCTTGGTTATTCAATGCCTTATCTGTTTAGTTTATCCCCTCTTAAACAATCTCCAACTGTAACCATCATAATTATTTTTTTATAGTTTTACTATTAATAATGATAAAAAATTAATTTTAGATTATTTGGTGATATAAATTAATATGATTCAAAATATTGAATTTATTTTTATAATTTCTATTCAGATAATTGAAAAAAATAAACTTAAAATTAATTATTCAAATACGGAAATAAGAGGTTCCCTAAACTCAAATGTTTTTAAATTTTTTCATATCATAATACAAAATTAAATTAATAAAAATAAAAAATATTTTATTAAGGATATAATATTTCAATAATGTAACCATTAGAATAAGAAATAAATATTATTTGTGTATTTAAATGATTTAAAACAAATAATTATTCTTAATAAAACACAAATATTTTCAATATTCATCAAAAAAATTATCTATTCAGAAAAATATAAAAAATTAGTAAAATATTATTTTCCCATTTATATATAAAAATATTAGTTTATTTGGAAAAAATAATATTCTAAAATTAGAAAAAAATAGTTTTAAAATATTTTCACAAAAGGTGAACTTTTTTAGTATAGTTTTGAGGAAAAAATTTCAATTATTCTAACATTGTTCCTAGAGACCATGTAAGATTATTATTAAAAAAATTATATAAAAAAATTATATAAATTTCATAAAAATAAATCAATTTTTTTATTTTTATTTGGTTTATTTAGGTAAAATGTATTTTGGTAATAAAAATGGTTTTTCATAATAATATTACCATTAGTTTTATTCAAAAAAATATTTTCATTTACAATTAATTTTTTCAGAATGAATAAATTTTAAATACATGTCTAAACCATATAATTTCATTATTTATTTATTTGAATGTATACCTCCCATTAAAAAAACTAAGTGAAAGCTATCATATTATAAAATAACAATTTAACTGTATTATGTGCTTCATTTAATGTTAGTGTGTCATGTCAGCAAAGTTAAAATCATTATTTTGTGCAACACAAGCTATAAAAAACTAAATTTATTTAGAGATTAAAATTTTCTCCAAATTTCAGTGTGTAACATTTTTTTAAAAAAAAATTCCCTATAAAAACCCATTATAAAACCATTATTTTTCATCTTACTTCCCCGTTGGATGGTTTTCCAATTACATCTATCTATTTATTCGCATTATAAAATCATACATTTAGTTATACATTATTTATATACAAATTTTTAATATAAACATCTTAGGTTTTCAAAAATTCAATACATATCATGTGTTTTGAATAAAATAAAATATCATTAAAAATGACTTGTTCCATGAGCTATTAAAATTGATTCTGAACTATAAATTACATTTCTAATCGCTTGGTCCATCAAAAATTTTATCCGTTCAAAAATAAAAAGCTATAAATATATCAAAAACATTATTCTACGATAATGAAATATGAATAGTCAAGCAATAATCCCTTTGATCTAATTTAACATATTCACCCTTCAAAAATAAGTTTGAAAAAATGTTTTATTATTTATTTGTCTCTTATAATTAATATAATTTATAAAACATAGAGTATGTTATAAAACAAAACTAGTGGGAATGTTTGTCCTTCACTCACCATACCACTACCATTATTCATATGATACTCTAAAAAATCTCCCCCATATATTCCCCATAAAACATTATATGTCTATATCTTACCACAAATACAATAACAAGGCCCAACATATAGAGTCTTGGAATTCAAAAACGTGGATATTTCATCTTTTATATTTAATAACAAATAAAGTATAGATACACATGTCTGAGGACTATAACAGTTTCATTATTTGGGTACTAGGTACATAATAGTCTAATTTGTTGAAATATATTCAATGTAACCCAGAATGATATTCTGATTTAGTAATCCCCATAGACATACCCTACGTAAAACCATTCATCATAAACTAGATAGATGATACATGATAAATTTTTTTCTTAGATACTCAGTAATGTTAAATAAGATATATACCAATATAACCTGAGAAATACATATTATAACATGATAACAACATTTTAAAACAATAAAATTCATATCATAGAAAATAAGCATGATTCATAGAATAATTCACAGATTTTTAGAGGGATTCAGTCACAATGGAATCTAATAAAATGATCCATTAGAACATAGAATGAGAAAAATACCTAGATCAAGGGAATACACATCAGCTTATAACATTATAAATATATGTAAAGATAGTCATGCACACCAATTCAGTTTATTACTTGAAATAAGGACAACAAATAAACTTGTGGATAAGAAACCAAATCCATACAAAACATTTTGGTCACGAAAGATAGGTCATCACATAACATATTGATAATCTAATAAGGTCACTAGTAATAGTGTGAACATATAAGAAGGTTCACATATAAAATTTTGAACATTTAATCCAGTTCATGAATACAATATTTAACCTTGAGATATCTAACTTTACCCAATTATTTGGATTGTGTTATTGTACCCACTAATCATATAAGGAAAATAAAACATATATATTCGACAAGATAATAAAATATTTATCATATCATAACCTATAAAAAGAAATGGGATTAATAATCATTTTGTGATATCATATCATGTTTAATAGAATACTATTTGAAAAAAAAATCACTATTTGGTCATTGAATAACCCAGGGAAATGAAAACGATTTCATTATATTTTTATAGTGGTATAACTTGAGGAAAAGTAAAGGGTTTCATAAGAATCTTCTCATCATATTCATAATCCATTTAAATAAATAATAAAAAAGGTACAATTACATCATAACTGTAGTAAAGCATAAGTGACATCAAAGGTTATCAAATTAGATAGAAAATTATTTTAGAAGATTACATAGAACAATTATAAAGGAAAATTTAAATTCCAAATTGAAAAAAATGTTTAAAATTATAAAACATATTAGAACCTAATTTTACCCAAAATAGACATTAAATATAGTTTTAAAAACATTTTGAGGAAAAATTCATTAACAATTTTAGAAAATTATTTTGGAATTAGAAAACATTTTAAAAATCATTTTCACATTGAAATATTTTATTTAAAATCCAAAAATTAATCATATATATTGGAAAAATATTTCATAGAAATATATTTGGAAAATTTGTAACGGATTATTGAAATAGTTGAGCATTCATGAGAATAAAAACGACATTGATGTTATGCAAGATAAAAAAAATATTCCATTCATTTTTTTATAAAAACTAGATGAGAATTATTAGGATAGAAAAATGAACATTCCATTTTTTAAAAATAATTTAATATATTCAATTTTTTTAAATCATAGGATAATAATAAAAAATTAAAAGAAATAATTTTTTGGAAAGAAATTTTCCCAAAAAACTTTAAATTTTTTTAAAAAATAGTTCTCATTTTTTTTATGAAAAATTAGTTGAAAAAAGGTAACATAATATGAAAATACAATGAATTTTTAGATTAAAATATTATTCCCAATAAT
This sequence comes from Viscum album, assembly GCA_963277665.1. Lineage (NCBI taxonomy): Eukaryota > Viridiplantae > Streptophyta > Magnoliopsida > Santalales > Viscaceae > Viscum > Viscum album. The sequence goes on from OY728145.1 coordinate 1,902,555,192, forward strand.
TTATGAGTGGTACATTATAATATTTCAATATTGGAGACTTAACCATAAGCAATACTGATAAATTATGAGATTGTAACATAAGAACATTACAACTATGGTAAAATTTTATGTAAAACCCCCATGAAAGATTTATTAAGAAATTGATAACTATTACCATAAATAATTAATATTGAGACCATGAAAAATTATAATGTTCAGTATATACACAACATAAAACAAGTAGGTGGTGAATAAAACATGTATCTCATAGAGTTAAATAGTGAAAAGGAAAACCACTACCTTTTTTTAAACTTTTAAATTATAATCACAAATAAAAAAATATTATACGAATCATTAATTATCAGGGAAATTGATATTTAGGATATATGTTATCAAATGGATTGTATATACACCACACATAATACATTATTGGTTATTATGGATATACCTCCTTGATTTAAAAGTGAGACAATAAATCCCCTACCACTTTAATAATATTTTGAATCATATGCCTCAATAAATTATAAAATCAAACGAAACATCCAATATAATTAAAATTATGAGATTAATGATATAATTTTTTAATTTTTATGTATATAAAACACACAAAATAATGGAGTAGGGAATTTCCATATGTCTCACTAAAATTTAAGAGGGATCTAAAATCCCTTACCATTCCTATAATATATTTAATAATAATACCAAAAAAATAATAACATAAAATAAAAAATTTAATGTCATTAAAAAGAAAATATAAATTATATAAAACATCAAATAAGAAGTATATAGTGTAGATACCCAAAGCATGATGTACATGAAAATTACATTACTTTTGTGGAATACTTAATACATAACAAAAAAACCAACACTCAAGTACCATAATAGTTTTGTGTCTTTGGATACTCGGAACATAAACATCTAATCATGGTAAAAGATCTTCAACATCTCCCACAAAGATCATCCCCCTTTGTTTTCTTACCTAAAACCTTTCTTTATATCCTGGGGAAAAACGTATAATGGCTGAGCTCAAATGCCTAGTAAGGGTAAGCATGGAGAAAATAAAACAAACCACATACATTTGAACATAAAAACATGAAAATATTGTTTAAACATCAAAATCTTGAGCAATGAAATAAAACATGGAAACACATAAGGCATTGATCCTAATAGATCACCAATCATGATAAAATAGCACAGTAATAAAACATGTAATTGTGTAAAATCCTTAAGAACTTGATATGATTTCCATAGTATCCAAGGCATTTCTTACAAGACCATATTAGTGTAAAAATTCCTTTACTGAAATCGTGTTCACTCCTCGTTCCAGTCCTGTATCACTAAACCGGATTAACTTACCCTTCCAGCCATGTCTATCTCATGAGATATAAATCTTTAACAAATTCATTGGAGGGAGATATAGGTCCCACCCATCTCATAATGAAATCATTCTTACATGTGGGAAAACATAAACATAAATCATTCCCCATAACCCAATGAATACAAATGTGTTTCATAAATATCATCCCATCATAACATAAACATAATAAACAAATTGAAATCATTTCATCATAAGAGAAGTGAAACCATCTAAGTCATTGAGATATTATTCTTGAAACATACAAATATGAAAAAATTTCATCTTATATGGAAAATGGTTTTGATAAAATACTTGAAATGATTTCTTGAGTAAAATATCCATTCTCATTAAAAATCATTTTCTTTTCACAAAATGCCACACAATTCTAAAAGAAAATGATTTTATTGAAAATAGCCATGAAATCTTGTAGACTAATCTTCATGAAAATAAGGCCTTATAAAACCATAAAAATACGTTCATTCTGTATAAGTTTAAAAAAATTCCTCTTACTTTTAAAAGAAATGTCAAAATGTACCATGTATGGTAAACAAAAAAACATTCCTTCCATACAATCTGGTAAAAGTCAAAAAAGGGTAAAAATGACTTTAAACATACATGGAAGAAAAGTATAATTTTTATGAAAACATTTTGAGAAAATATGGACATGGATGATAAATATAACCCAAGTAAATACATACTAATAAACAATCTCAGATAATAATGAGATTGGAATAATTATCCCTTACCTTATGTCCGATATGCTTCGTAAGTATCTGAACCACCACTTCATCGACGCACCTACATTAAACTTCTTCTTAGGTCACTAGAGTTGGTATTTTGAAAAGAAAAGAAACCCTATGTTATAACTAGAGAGGTTGAGAAGAGGAATTGGTAGGGTTTTACCGAGCTTCAAGGCTCAAAATGGTGTGATGAGAAAAGGGAAGGGGTGCCATTTTTATAAGGGAGGAGAGGAGCATCTTTGGAAAAACATAAAATATTATTTTATAATAAATTCAAATTCGGTTTATAATAGCTCCAAGTTGATTTATTTAGATGCTAATGTTGGGATGGGTCTAAATCCTATCAACCAATAGGATTTAGACTAGTTTAGGTTACTATTTTAACATTATCATTTAGATTTATCTCTAAGTTAAATAATTTAACTTTCATCGTGTCTTCTTGTTTTCTTACATTATATGTTTAGTAAACACACTATAACATGACAGAATAACCCCAAGTGGCTCATTATTAATATATATATCCTTATCTAAGTCATTTTCCAGAACCTTAGATTTTTAGGAATAAAATAACAATTAATAATATAATATTTTTTTAAACACTCTTTTATGTCAATTTTGAAACTATTTGGTAATTGATTTTTGTGAAACCCATAACATCATGATTTGTTCAAAAAATGGTAATTAAATCAATAATAACAAGTCATATTAACCTAAAAAATTAGTTTAATTTATAAAAAGTCTCAAATTACATTTATTTAGGTATTTATAATATCCATTTTGTTAATATTTAATTAATAAGGTAATTACTACATCATCATTGTCCATAAATAAATTAAATTATTTAATGTCTAAAAATTAAAAATAATATTCCATTATATAGTAAATCTTCTTATCTTTCTAATTAATATTTATAGTCGAATTTATCTTATATATAACTCTATATTAAAAATGTTTTAGTTTTTAAACTTTGATTTTATCTATTTTAACTCTTCTTTAAAAACAGTAATAATATATGTCATAATCTAATAAAAGTGGACCTAAATGAAAATATTTTATTTCTATGCTTTTTTTGGTCGAATTAAACATATCCAATAGAATTAGTACATGTTTTAGGGTAATAATAATAATATCATTTTTACCCTTAATTACCCTATTTACCTTTAACCGTGGTAAAAAAACTAAAAAGTAACTATTCACCAAAAATTGGTTTTATCTTATTGAACCACATTTTACTCCTTGATAATAACCATGTCTATCATAATTTTGAAATTCCACTCACAAAAGTGGTAAAATTAAGTTTTATGTAACTTCGGAAATGCTCCTAGGAGGTGGGTAAAAGACAACAAAAATTTCAATATAATTTGTATATCTCTAAAATTATTGTAAACTGACTTCAATGAATTAAATTGAACCTATATAGGCATTATGCATCTATTTTTACTTAAAATAAATTTAAATAAAATAAAAAATTATTTATATAAAAATCCAGTTTCTAAATAGTTACTCAGTGTTTTCACTATTCATACAAAATTGAAAGTTTTCAGAAAAATATCAAAAATTCACCCTAGGATAATTTCAATATTCTGAATCCAAAAATGAAATCCATTTTGAAAGATAATATTTATATAATTTCAAAAAGTGGTTATTACTATTCATAACGGCTAGTTCATAATAATATTATAATAATACCTTATTTAGTGGAACTCGGTATTGCGTACAACACACGCTTTCGAGGAAGGTTGCTTCTGGCGTGAAACACAAGCCTAAAATAGTGTTTTCATGTACTATAAGCTAGTAAGGTGTTGTGTATAGCGCAAACTAATCTTGGTGTAGCGTACAACACAATACATCAAAAAAAATTAAAAGAATATTTCTCATAAAATCTAGGGGTGTTACATTCTACCCCCCCTTGAAATGAATTTCACCCTCAAAATTCATCGGGGTGATAAATGGTTAACTACTTGAATGGTTATTTCATAGAAACCGACATCGTAAATAGTAATACTAAATCTTAATTTTAAAAACTAAAGTATGAAATGTAACGATTACACAAAATAACTCATCATTGGGTTTCCACATAAGAGAACATAGGTGAAAACATGGATATGGAAGAGAAATATAACCGTCACATTCTGATGGAGAGTGGAAGAGAACGGGGCTATGAAAAATCCAAAAATCACAAATCCATAAATTTGTGATGATCTAAGGTATCGTCTAATACATCGGGTATGAGGGTACTAGGACAACATTTTTAGTTTTCAAGATCATTTCCCTAATGTTGAAGAATTATTGAATTAAAAGAAATACTTACTTGATTTTGGAACAATATCACCATTTTTCATGCCTTGAACAATTTGGACTTCATCTCTTAAAGAAATGAAGTTGAATTTGTCATTCGTGAAGTGTTAGCAGATCATGCAATAGAATGATAGGTCATTCAATCTATTTCTACTGCAAAACGTTTATCAAAATATATTAAATATACATAAGTCCATATATACTGAGATTAGTCATATATAGTTTCTAAAATGGACTTACACATCATCTATCATAATTCCTAATAAAATAAAACTAGTATCTACTAACCAGGGAATTCTTGTAGGCCAGTGCTATGCGATAAAGGCCTATCGCACTTCAGTTGTGGGTTCGATTCCCGCAACCTTGTCTGACGCGATGGGTTGTCTCTCATCCTACGGGTTGTCCTTTTTCTAAAACAATACTTTTATAACATAACAAATAGATATAGCCTTAAACAATACTATCTGATGTCTAACATAATCTATTCAAATCGTTAGGTTTATCCAAAATACTTCTTTCCATTCTCACGGTACAAATAAAACGATTACTATAAACGTCATCTACCAATCATTGAATACAATCATTTATTGCCCGTATATCATAATATATATATATCATGTTGGTAACATTCCAAACATGTTAATTCTTTAGTCATGTATTCTCTTGAAATATGAGTTACCATAGAACCTTAGTGAAAACGTGAATACTATTAAAAGTTAACACTTTCGACATACCAAAATCAAATAATTATGTATACTGAAATCATGATATCACTTTGTCCTTGTACCAGTATTGAGCTCATGAATACTATCAAACATATAATTTTCTCCTTATCCATTCATTATGCACATATCATATGTTTTCTAAAAATATTTCAATCACTTTTCATGGATACCGCTACCATAATATTATTAAGAACCATTATAGACCAATACATAAATATTCAAATATTCCACGATACTGCAACATTATTTTGGAATCCCATTACATAAACACTTTATCATTCAACCGCATTATTTTCATATCCGACATCTCTAATAGTGATCACATGTGACTTCTTTTTGTCCTTTTCCATAATAGTTTGTTGATGTTGATCATCATTAACCCCTGGATTAGGGCATTGATTAGTATAATTCCCCATTTCCTTGCACTTGACGCATTGAAGTGTTGGTGGAGCATTCTCTATAGTCATTTCTCTATTCACATAATTAGCTACCTTTTTCCCATTACTTCGACACTCAACTTCTCTATAACCTTCTTTTCCACATTTAAAAAATTCTCTAGCACCTATTTGGAAATCTCCACCATGATTTTTTCCAAACATTTATCATAAAGAAACATTCATCTTCTTTTCACCATTGTTCTCAGATTCCTCCTTGAACTCCATCTTTTGTTTTTTGTCAAAACCATGTAATGGATATTTACCTCCAACTTCAATTTCTACATTAATAGCACAACACACAATTTCTTCATAGCTATTGAAGTCTCTTATAGGTAATGTCCTTCGATGGCCTGGTTTTAAGCTACTGAGAATTGATCAAATTTACATTCAGGTTGGATGATAAATCCATATGAATAATTGCAAGCCTTGTAAAATTCGCTTCGTATATACCAACATACTCATCACCATTTTGATTAAGGTCAAGGAACTCCATTTCCATCTTTTTTCGAAGAATATGAGGGAAGTACTTATTGAAAACTAAGTTCTTGAACTTGTCCCATTCCATAGATTCAATTTCATCTTGGGGTATTGTTTTTTTAACTAGAGTCCACCACTAGTCTACTTCTCCTTCTAAACAGTAAATAGCTAAAATGAATTTTTCATGTTCTGAATAGCGAAGTATGGAAAATATATTTTCAATGGTACTGATCCATTGTTTAACAATACGTGGATTAGAATACCCATTAAACGAAGGTGGTCATTCCCTCATTAAGGACTCAATAGAATATTGTTCCCTTCTCTACTCATTTGGAAGTCCAGAATGATTTATAGCTTGTGTAAGTATATCAATAAGATGTTGCACTCCATCTCCCATAACGTTGGTTTGTTCAAGAGGACAATCGTTGCATCATCCATTATATTGATCAACATGGTTCTTTTGGGTTCCATCCATCGTCGAAAACCCAAAAATAATAGTGTGAGAGGCAAAATCATGATAGGAAATCAACATAATAAAGGGGGAGTACCTTCAATATATAACATCTAAGGATTAATTCTATGATCGTTACTGTAATTCTAGCACTATAACCTATACTTATACGTAACCTTAGCGAAATACCTAGACATACCTTAGAAATATCTCTAGGGATCTCACTAAAGATCTTGCATCCTACTTTCCAAAGGTTGACTAAACCTTTCCTCTGATACCAACTGTAGAGACCCAAAGCATGATGTACATGGTCATTACATTAATTTTGAGAAATACTTAATACATAAAAAAAACCAACAATCAAATACCATAATAGATTAGTGTCTTCGTAAACTCAGAACATAATCATCTAATCATGTTGAAAGATCTTCAACATCTCCCATAAAGATCTTCCCCTTTTGTTTTCTTACCTAAAACCTTTATTTATATCCTGGTGAAAAGAAAACATATAAAGGGTGAGCTCAAATGATTAGTTGGAGTAAGTATGGAGAAAATAAAACAAACCATATACATTTGAACTTAAAAACATGAACATATTGTTTAAACATCAAAAATTGAGCAATGAAATAAAACATGGCAGTACGTAAGGCATATATCATAATGGAACATCAATCATGATAAAATAGCACGAGAATAAAACAAGTAATTGTCACAAATCATTAATCACTAGATATTATTTCCCTAGTAGCCAAGGAATTGATTCCAAGACCATATTAGTTGAAAAAGACCCTTATTGAATAGAGTTCACTCCTCGTTCTAGTCCTGTATAACTAAACCAGATTAACATACTATTCAAGCCATGTCTATCTCATTAGATATAAATCTTTACACAATTCATTGGAGAGAGATATATGTCTCACCCATCTCATAATTAAATTATTCTTACATGTGCCACAACAAAAACATAAATCATTCATCATAACCCAATGAATAAAAATGGGTTTCATAAAAATCATCCCATCATAACATAATCCATATAAAACAAATGGTTATCATTTCATCATAAGAAAAGTGATACCATGTAAATCATTGAGATATTATACTTCAAATACACATGTATGAAATAATGTCATCTTAGATGGAAAATGGTTTTGATAAAATACTTGATTTGAATTCTTGAGAAAAATATTCTCTCTCCTTAAAAATAATTTTCTTTTCAAAAAATGCCACACAATGTTAAAAGAAAAGTATTTTATTGAAAATTACCATGAAATATTATAGAGTATGATTCCTGAAAATAATGCATTATAAAACCGTAAAAATCTGTTCATTCCATATAATTTAAAAATATTCTCCTCTTACTTTTAATGGAAAATTCAAAAGGTACCACTTATGGTAAACAGAAGAAAATTCCTTCCATACAATCTGGTAAAAGTCAAAAAAGGGTAAAAATGACTTTAACCATACATGGAAGAAAAGTAAAAATTTTATGAAAACATTTTTAGAACATATGGACATTGATGATAAACATAACCCTAGTAAAAAATCACAAATAAACAATATTGTATAAGATTGAAAATTGAATAATTATCCCTCGCCTTAGGTCTGATGTGCTTCGTACATATCCGAACCTCCCCTTCCTCGACACACCTCCTTTAAAATTTTTCTTAGTTAAATAGAGTTGGACTATTGAGAAGACCAGAGCCTCTATGATATAAGTAGAGTGGTTGAGAAGAGGAATTGGTAGGGGTTGGTCGAGATTCAAGGCTCAAAAGGGTGTGAAGAGAAGAGGGGATGGGTGTCATTTCTATATGGGAGGAGAGGGGCACCTTTGGAAAAACTGAAAATATTATTTTATAATAAAGTCATATTCGGTTTATAATAGCTCCAAATTGATTTATTTCGATGCTAAAGTGGGGATGGGTCAAAATCCTTTCTACCAATAGGATTTAGACTAGTTTAGGTTACTATTTTAACCTTATCATTTAGATTTGACTCTAAGTAAAATAATTTAACTTTCACCATGTCATCTTGTTTTCTTACACTATATGGTTAATAAACTTACTATAACAAGCCAAAAGAACCCCAAGTGGTTCATTATTAATATATATAACCTTATATATGTCATTTTTCCAAACAATACATTTTTAGGAATAAAATAACAATAATAATATAAAATTTGTTTTAAAAACTATTTTAGGTCAATTTTGACAATATTTGGTAATTGATTTTTTTGAAAATCATAACACCTTGATTAGTTCTAAAAATGTTAATTAAATCAACACTAACATGTCATATTAACCTAAACAATTATTGTAATTTATAAAATGTATCAAATTACATTTATTCAGGTATTTATAATATCAATTATATTAATAGTTCATTAATAATGTAATTACTATATCATCACTGTGTCATAAATAAATTAAATTATTTAATGTATAAAATTTTTTTGATGCTCCTTTCGTCACAGAATCAAAATATTGGAAAAGGGGAATATGTAAGTGCAAAATTATTCAACCTTTGAAGAAAATATCAAAAATCGACAAAGGCATGAACAAGGGATCAAAAGCAACTGTGCCACGCAAGTTATATCACTGTCGTGCAAGTTCACTTGCACGACAACTTATGGTCGCGCAAGTGACTTGCGCGACGTAAGGGATAACCGACCGGGGTCTTCTCCGGCCTATAAATAGACCCTGTGGGCCCCCCATTCAGGGGATATTTTTCCAGAAACACGGATTGAAGCTCCTGACGCCCAAGTCTCTTCTCAAAGCTTCTGGGACACTTATATGGTAATTTCTTACCTAGAACGTAAGATCTAAAGAGAGGGAGGAAGGCCTAAGTGTTGAAACTCATCAACACTTGCGCGCTTGAGTGGCCAGCCTTTAGGGGAAGTGGTCACACTTGTGCGCCGCCTTACTCCTTCGATAGAACTTGCGTGTCCCTTTTCTGGAAAAACCATAAGAGGATTCTAAAGGCTTTAATAAAGAGTCGCTCAAGTGTTTGATTGCAAGCTGACCATCGCGCAAGTACACCATGTGTCGCGCAGGTATACCTGCGCGACCAATACTTGTGCGCCCACACAGTACTTGCGCGTCTTCCAAGACATGCGCACCCCATACTTTGTGGGTGCCCATCATGTCCATTTTAACCCTCTTAAGCCATTACTCCTTTCCTATTTAAGATTCAGTCTTCAAGACACTCTTCAAAACCATTTATGGCATGATTTCTTTATTTGACTTCCTTATTTGAAAAGAATTCTATGGAATATCTCTCAAAACCTAGTGATTTAAATATCTTTATGTCACTAAATATGGAGAGTTCATTCATTCAACCTCAACCTTTAAGATGAGAGAATCCTTAACCAGGGTCTCCTTTTCAGGAATAATCCCTAGTCATAAGTCCTCTAATTTTGGGCATCCTTCTTAGGAGTAAGCCCCAGATCCCCTAATTTGGGCATCCTCATCAGGAGTAAGCCCCAAAACATAATCCTTAACCTAGGCCTCCTTTTTTAGGAATAAGTCCCAGTCATATTCCCTTAACATGGGTCTCCTTTTCAGGAATAAGTCCCAGTCATAATTTTGGACTTCCTTTTCAGGAGTAAGCCCCAAGTCCCCTAACTTGGGCCTCCTTTTTTAGGAATAAGTCCCAGTCATATTCCCTTAACATGGGTATCCTTTTCAGGAATAAGTCCCAGTCATAATTTTGGACTTCCTTTTCAGGAGTAAGCCCCAAGTCCCCTAACCTGGGCCTCCTTTTTAGGAATAAGTCCCAGTCATAAATTTTGGGATTCTTTTTCAGGAGTAATCCCCAAGTCCCTTAATTTCTCTTTAACCAGTCCTAATTTACGTTTGATCTGGGATTCCTTCCCAGGAGTAAAACCCAGTTATAAATCCTCTCCTAATTTGGGTTTCCTTTTCAGGAATAAGTCCCAAGATAGAGTATTCAAATATCCATGAAATACATATACCTTTTGTGGACCATGTTCTTGGATTTTCTCCTTAAAGTAAATCCTAACCTTCATTTATCTGGGCAGTCATACATACATAAGCCCCAAACCATTTCTTATGATTACATATTTCATGGCCCAATTGTCTATTTTATTACCAATACCTCTTGTTTCTCACACTGAGCATGACTCACGCGAGCTTAGAGGGTAAAAGTAATTATGGCATCCTGCTTTGAGCCATCAATCATAAACATCATACTCCCTTACTCGAACTATGTGGGTTCTGATTCCTTTTCCAAAACAAAGGATATGTAGGTAGCCCATCTACGGGTTCGATCCCAACTCTGAAATAATCCATGTCCTTCTGAATGACAATAAACTTCAACTGCCCCACTGAGTGGCTTTAAAACCAGCCTAGTCATCATAATGACCAAGAGACTTTTATATAAATGTTTTGAAGGATACCATTGACCAAGAATCTCTAAATAGATACAGATGATTCTCTATTGATGAAGAACCTCGAATAAATATAAAAGATTCTCTAAATTTCATACATATTTAATCATTGATTGTCAAAACTGAAGGAAAAGCTCATTTTATACTTGGTAATGTAATAAGGATTCACGAACATAACTTAAATATATAACTAGAGTCCCAGAATATACAATAATTCCCCTAAAAAAGGTGTGATGAGTCCGACCTCCCATCTTCTCAACCAATGAAAATTCCTAAGTCTCATCAGTCCACAAGCTAGTGAACGCCTACCTTTGGAAAGTAGGTCTAAATGGATGTGGAATCATTGGATGTGTCCAGTTCTACCAACAAACATGTTAGAAACCGATCAGAACGTTTGAATCTCCCATCGAGGAGGTCATCCATGAATTCCGAGGGAAACAAAAAATGGTGAAACCGATTTGAATCCTTATCAAAAGTTAAAATGATGTTTTACCTATTTGTTAAGACCTATTTAAAACACAATAAGAGGGCTAACAAAAACAATCATTGACATGTGTGCTAATCGAAAGGATGAAGTAGATGAATTTATCTTGATTACATCTATTATATCAAACAGGAACTCTTTTCCAAGATCTTCTGTATTTCCATAATGGCTGCTCTCAAATTCACACCTGTGAATACTGCTGCTGCAAATACCACTGCTTCAATTCCTATTGGATCATCATCATCTCTAAGAATGACATCACCTACTCAGCGTCTTCAACGCTGGGTATCAAATGGGCTGGTTAAGGAGTACCGTCAACACAGTACCATCCCAACTCTAGAGGCTGCCCGACAGGCCCTCCAAGTGAACAACTCACACAGGTCGTCCAGACAACGACGACCAGTGATCAAGAGGCAGGCGGTGCTGACTACCGTCTCCAACCGTTTCGGGTCGTTATCCCCAGAACACAATTCCTATTCGCTCCCTTACTATGAAGAAGTGAATGAGAAGGTCCCTCAGGGCCTTAATTCAAAAAGGCAGAAGTCCATCCCGAGGGCTCCCATCAACAATCACCGCCAGACTCGTGCAGCAGTGCGCCCTCAACATGATGAGGGTACCGACTCCAGGCATTCGGCTCTGGTTCCTCGAACCCGGGCAGGCAAGACGAACCGCCAGAGACGGAATCCCGTTAACAATGGGCAGGTTTTCATCCCTTCCATCTTTGAAGAAGTCCACCAACCTAACTTGGTGGCGAACAACGAGCATGCACACACACCTGTCCGTTTTAATTCTGTTGTTCTGCATACTCGTCTGGCAGCATCACGCCAATCCCGCCAGGAAATTCCGATGGAGTACTATAGGCAAGAACACACACCTAATTATACATCATCAGTTAGTCAGCAGGCTCGCCTAACTACATATGATGGATCTCGTCAACCGCGTTTGGCGAAGTGTAATCAGATGGCACATACACCTGCTTGTATTAATCAAGCCTACCAACAATCTCACATGGTAGCGCATGGAGAAGTCAGTCGTAAAGATCTGACGACAAACAAGAGGCAGACTCAAATCTCTACCTCTACACTTGGTTACTGTCAGGATTCACTGACAGGAAAAGGAGGACAGGAGCAGGCACATACACCTACTCCAAGCCCGAAATGGATGTATATCCCGGTTCCGGCAGCTGAAGTCACCAAGCATATTTTTTCAATGGTGAAAGAGCAGAAGCAAATTCCTGCTCATATTCTGGATGCTTGCCAGGATATCATAACAGCATCAACATCATCTCAGGGGAAGACACATAAATCTATCCCTAGTAGTGGAGTGACACATAAACGATTCACTCCGAAACAGACACACACATCTGTGCCAGTCCAAGAGGGTTATGGGGCATACTCCCCTATATCATACGGACAACCAAGTCAGGCACATACACCTGATTTGAGGGAATATTGTCAGGCTAACCTCATCATCTTTTTTGATCAGGAACATACACCTGCTCAGAGCAACCACTTTCGTCAACAAGTGTTTTCCAAAGCGAGTAAGAAGGCATCTAAGAAAAAGATCCGCCCAGCACAGTCAGGAGATCAAAGGCCAATCTGTAACAAATCTTTGCTCGATGTTGGAGTTCTTGAAGCCCTCAGACATTTATCTCTTGGAATTCAAGATTCTACTCCCTCAGTTCCCAATAACGAGAAAATTAATTCCGAAGGTCTTCAACAGACACTTCCTCATGAAGTCTTGCTTCGTGACAATTCGGTGAATATTGAAGTTTCGTCTTTAGATGAGAGCCACAGGAACCCTCTGTGTGGTCAGAAAACCAAGGAGAAAGAGATATCATATTTTGTTGTAACCCATTATGGTGGTCCTCCCCATGATGATGAATTTCTTTGCGAAAGTCCTCTCCACAGTAGTGATTCACATTTCCTGGAAAATACTCCAGTGGACAATTTAGTGCCAAGAAAGCCCTCTTATCTTAAGGCACTTGAAAATGTGAAACCAGTCATGTCTGATGCTTTATCGCTAGCAAGTGAAATAATTTCTCAATAAGAAGATAGCCCATGGTGTATGTCATTCTCCGAACCAACCCTAAGTCATGCATCTTCTTGTTTGATCAATGATCTCTCTACCAATCATGTTGAATCCGATGAAGCAACAAGGAAACACTAACTTTGGTCAAAACAGGTAGAAGAAACTTCATTTAATGATGAAGGGGAAATGATGAACATGAGGGAAAAATTGGAGAAAAATGAGGTACCGGTCATTATTTGGCCTATGGCTGACTCCCAGTATGACGTTCCAAAGATGTTGATGGAAGATGGAATCCATGATATTCGTCTCAACATATGGAAAACTCTTTTTCAATTTAATAAGAAGGTATTATCTTATGATGAATATGAAAATAATCTTAAGATAATAGAAGGGCTATAACATCAGATTGATTTGGCATCTCTATCAGTCTCTCGGTATCCGAAGGCTGAAAAGCAACAGAGAACCCTTCAACGTTCATGCCTCGGCGCACTAAGAAGATTGCGTTAGTTAATTGCCAATGCTCCATCTGTTGTTCATATCAGAGGATGGGGTGTTCACAGAGCACTACATTTCACAGTGCTTTCCAGTCAGCAAAGCCCGCCGAAAATATTCTCATGCAATGTTATTGCCCATGGCCGGCCATAGTCAATGGGCTTTGTTTTAATCAAAAGCTTTCTCAAGAACAGGATTCAACTAGTTCCTCTCAAAATCAAGCATATAGAGAACAAGTTGTTGAATTTCTCCTACATCAAGTAGGAGAGAATATTGCACAAGCCTCTCGTATGGAGAAAACACAGCATCAAATGACATAAGTTTCGAAAAACATCCAACGGTCTGTTAAACCAGGTGATAAATTTGGATAAAGGTTAATGCATCCAGCTAATTTCTGAACTATGATTCGCAAGATCAAGAGAGCTTTTAAGAAAGTCTCAAACATAGCATGTCAAGAGCCACCCTAGCTTGCCAGACTGGGGACTCCTTTAACCCAACCCTCAGTGTCAACAAATGGGATTCGAGGAGTTGACTGGAAGTAGCGGGAACATCCCTAGTTAACGAGACTGGGGACTCTTTCAAATCATCAATCCCCTTCTCATAGAATATCAGTCTTTTCTCTATTGGGGAAGAATCCCCAAGAGGAATGAAGAGCCAAATTACCAGGAGATTCCCACCAAGTTATAGCTCGTCAAGAAGTTCCTAAAGGATTAAATCAACAAAAGGCAATGTCTCATCAAAGACATGAAAGAAGAAAATATCACAGAATTGTTGATAGAAGGGATGTGATGCATTATGAATCAATCAATATCATCAATTCCATTGTTGCTAATCCACCAGAGGAGACTCACTCAGGGGACTTAGATGAAGAGCATCCTACTCAAGAAAATGTACACGACGATACAAATGAAGATGGTTTGCGTACACGAAGTCAAAGGATTACCCAGAACCTAGGTAATCCACTTCCTTCTCTCCAAAAAGTATCCAATAAAGGGAGGGGAAGGAATCAGGTTACATATCCTTCCTCTGGAGACGGTCAATCACTCTCATTAGAGCAAAGGTTTGCACAACAGGAGGAATAAATGATTGAATTAAGAAGGTTGAATGCAGAACTACTTCAGAGTAGTCTTCTTCTTAAGAATGTCGAAGTCCGACAGCAAAAGGAATTTGTTGAAGCTACTGAGATAGATCATGAATATCCTCCTTTATCAGTACACCCTTAGAGGTATAATCCTACGAGTTAAACTCAACAACAGTTGGCAGTGCTACCATCAGTTGCAGCACCAATCACCACGTCTTTCCAAGCTCCATTCATTGCACCTACCCAAGACCAAATTCAACCTGATGTTTCTCAAAAGTTAATAACTACTATTGAGTCATTAACAGCTCGGTTAGAAACTATGGAAGGGAAATGGGTGCAAGTTCATCCAAAAAAGAATGTTTACCCTGAATGGGTAGATTCAATTTCTCCTCCATCCAGTTTTGGAAACCCTGTTTTCCCTACCTTCAATGGATCGGGCAACCCTGAACAACATTTGAAACATTACGTGTCCGGTTGTGAAACTATGATGGGAACTCCAGAGCAGAAAGAAGCAGTGAAACTCAGATGCTTCGTGCGAACCTTGCATAGACCAGCTTTTTTCTGGTATATAAGCTTGCAATCCCGGTCAATCATCGGATGGGAGGATCTTCCCTAAAAATTCCTTCTTCAGTTTACCTCAACTTTCCCAAAAACGACAGTTTTTGATCTTACAAACTGCAAGAAAATGGAGAATGAAAGAGTCGTTGATTTCATTCCTCGCTGGAAGGGATTAACATATTCCCTGAGTTTAGCACTCCCTCAGGTAGAGCTACTCCCAATCTGTGTGGAAAATTTGCGTGATGAATTATGCACGCCATTGATCCCTGTGAAATACACAGGAGGGTTTCGAGACCTTACTTCAATCGCTCAGCAGATTGAAGATTACCTTATACAGGCTAAGGCAAAATCTCATGTAATTCCATTAGCTCTAGGAAGGAGAATGGGTAAAGCGGAAACTGGTACAGTTATGCTTAAACAAGCCCCTGTACCTATCTCTACTTCAAAACCTTCATCTTTTCAAAGGGCTCTGCCTCCTGAACGCCAACAACAAAGGCAGTTTTGTCCACTTAATCAAAGTGATCAACGATGAAAACAATTTGAGGATTTGAAGGGTAAAACATACTCTTTCCAAAATGAGAAAGTTCCTGGTTACTTCATTTCAGCTTTGGAAAATAATTTGGTTCAATTACTAGTTCCCAAGAGGCCAAACAAGGAAGGAGATGAAGACCGTCCCAATTATTGTCCCTTTTATCAAATGTTGGGGCATCCCATCCAGGAGTGTTTTGTCTTTAAAGACCTCCTGCAAAAGATGGTCTACTTGGGACAAGTCAAGTTTAAAGGTTCTTCGAATCAGGTAGCATGTGTTACTGCTATAGTTCCATAGGAGGAAGGTGAATGGCAAGAAGTCAAAAGTAGAAATGCACAAAATTATGATGATTGGATGGTTAGAGAGACAATCAATCAGACTCATGCCATTTTGCGAACACAATTAAAGAAAACAATTGTGTCTTCTTCCATGAATATTGCAGTAAAAACCACTTCATCAGAGGGAAAGTCCTCAAATAAATGGTTTTATTCAAGGAAGGAAAAATAATCGAAAGAAGATGAGTATGTGTCAAAGCCTAAATTGTCTTTGACTCTGGCAGACTTTATGCCATCTAATTCAAAGAAACGGGCACCGCCCCATCAAATGGCACAGCTTAAACAGGCTAGACAGGCAGAGTCTTTATTAGACAAAGAGTTAATCTTCGGTTCTATTAATATGATTCAATTAGCAGATCCATATTCTAGTCGTAATTTCAATTTTTATGAGCCTGAATTCCCTGTATCAAATAAGGGAATCCGAGGAAGTTCCAGAGGTTCAGGTTACAGGGGAAGACATGGATCTTTCCGAATCCACTACTCCAATTCTACCCCTGCTAGCACTATGTATGAATCAGAAACTAATGGTAGAGCCCTTCAGTGAGCTCAAAAACAACAAGAAGGTTCTTCTTCTAATAGCCAACTCAGTCTTGGCACAGTTATTTTGGAAGACCGATTGAAGATTCCATCTTCTTTATCTCAGAATATAAATGGATCTAATCGGTCTAATCTTCCAAAACCAAGGATGTTGCCAACTTCTATCCCAATACAAGATGCATCAGCTTCCAAAACATCTACTTCCAAGGTACCTGCTAAACAGCATATTCCTATTGGGAAACGCATACCTCTTGATCAAAAGTATCATATATTGAAACACTTGGCCCAAGTACCGGCCAAGTTATCAATTTTGGATGCTTTAAATCTGTCAAAAGATCTTCGGGAAGCACTCATCGAAGCTTTGTCAAGTCCTCAGGAATTTGACGCTGAAATTACTACAGCTAAAGTCTATCACATAGAGAATAATCCTACAGAATGCCATGCAGTTATATCTTTTACTGATAAAGATGATGATGATGTTGTGCATGGGCACATAAAACCTCTGTACTTATCTGGAAAAGTTAATGGTGTAGATATCCGAAGAGTTTTCATTGACAATGGTTCAAGAGTCAACCTCATGCCCATTCGTAGACTTCGTCGATTGGGACTCACGGAATCTGATTTATCTCTTTCTACCATGATGTTACAAGGATATGATAAAAATGAACAAGAACCACTGGGCGAAGTTACACTCAGAACTCAGTTTGGAGATCTTGTATCCAATTCGGATTTCATGATTGTTGATCAAGACTCAGCTTTCAACGTCTTGCTTCGAAGACCCTCGCTACATCAGCATGCGGCTATCCCTTCATCATACCTTCAATGTCTCAAATACTGTTTCAATGGTCAAGTTGGAACATTTTATGGTGATAAGGCCCCATTCAAGACTTGTGAGTCTCAATAATTGAGGCAGAATTTTATCACATGAAGGGAAGAGAGAAATCTACAATAAAGGAAATTACCAAAGTTAATGCTCCATATGGTTTGGAGAAGATTCCAATAAATCCATTTACACATGGGAGTACAGATTATGTGTAACCTATCAGTCAAATTGAAAAAATAGGCCCAAATCAAAATACTCTTATGGAAAGATCCATAATGTCAATTACAGCAATTGAGCCAGACAACATGGGAGAAATTGGTAACCTACCAAACATTGATGAAAACACAAGTAGTGATGTTTTCATTTCATCTGCTGAAATACAACAGGTCTATACTTCTCCAATCAGGCCAGAAGAAGTTATAGCAACACCAGTGGTGAATAATGATGTCAATTCTCAATCCATCATCTCTTCTTTATTTCCCAAAGAAGGCCCTTTATCATCAATAGGGTCAGAAATGGAAGCTTCTTCTTCAAAATGTGTAAATTTTGACATCTCTTCTGATCATGAAAATTTCGTTTTTCCATCTACTATGAAAGTATAAATGGAAGAAATAGCAAATGATGAGGAGGAAGAAGAAGATCTTAGAGATGATCCTCCAGCATTTGAATAGGGTATCTCTACCACTGTGGATGAACTCCGAGAAATAAATTTGGGTACAGAGAAAGATCCACACCCCACTTTAATTAGTGCGGCCATGACCCTTGAAGAGAAAGAGATGTATATTTCTTTTCTAAAGAAAAATAAAGATATTTTTTCTTGGAACTATATGGAAATTCTTGGTCGTGATCCTGATGTTGCTACTCATCATTTGGGTTTACCAAAAGAATATCTAGGATTTAAGCAAGCCATGAGAAGAACACACCCAACTTATGCTTCCAAAATTGAAGCTGAAGTGGATAAGCTGATCAAAGCTAACTTCGTCAGAGAAGTTCAATATCCCAAGTGGTTAGCTAATATTGTCCCTGTAAAGAAGAAGAATGGACAAATTAGGGTTTGCATCGATTTCAGAGATCTTAATCGGTATTATCCTAATGATGATTTCCCATTTCTGATTACAGAACTCTTAATTGATGTGACGACTGGTTAAGAAGTACTTTCCTTCATGGATGGATATTCCGGATATAATCAGATCCAAATGGCCCCAAAAGATGAGGAATCTATAGCCTTCATATCCCCTCAAGGTGTGTTTTGTTACCGGGTAATGCCCTTTGGTTTAACGAATGCAGGTGAAACATATCAACGCACCATGCATTGTATCTTCAAACCTTTCTTAGGGAAGTTTGTTGAATTCTATGTAGGCGATTTGGTGGTTAAATCCAATCAACGTTCTAATCACTTGGATGATTTGGAAGTCATATTCCACAAGCTTCGACAACATAATTTGAAGATGAACCCCTTAAAATGTGCTTTTGGTGTAACCTCAGGAGAATTCCTCAGCTTTGTTGTATGCCATCGTGGTATTGAAGTCGATCCTGAGAAGACCAAGTCAATCCTTGGTATGTAACCTCCTCAGAATTTGAAATAATTAAGAGGACTTCAAAGACACTTAGCCTATATTCGGCATTTCATCGCCGATTTGGCAGGCAAATGTTTACCCTTTACCAAATTATTGAAAAAAATAGTCACTTACTAGTAGACTGAAGAATTCCAAGAGGCGTTTGATGTTTCTCAAGAAATACCTCTTGAGTCCACCAGTACTCATGCCACCTGTTGAAGGTAGACCACTTATCCTCTATGTTACAGCTCTAGAGAAATCATTGGGTGCCTTTCTTGCTCAAAAGAATGATGCTGGGAATGAAAATAGCCTCTACTATCTTAGTAGAACTATGCTTGAAGCAGAAACCCGGTATTCATGTATTGAGAAGTGCTTCCTAGCATTAATCTTTGTAGTTCAGAAACTGAGACACTGCCTGAAAAATCACGAGGTCCAATTGGTATCTCTCAATAATCCGCTCAAATTCATCCTTAGTCGTCCAACGCTTACAGGACGTCTAGCAAGGTGGGCAGTTATTTTGCAGCAGTTCAACATTCAGTATGTATCTCAAAAGGCAATAAAGGGCCATGATCTGGCTGATTTCCTGGCTGAACATCCTTCAGTGGAAGACACGTCTTCAGATATTGAACTCCATTATGAAGAAGTTTTCTCTATTCAAGAGAGTCTTCAAACATGGGAAATGTATTTTGATGGTGCATCCAGAAGTCCAACAGGGAAGAAAATGGAAAATCCTAAATTCAATAAAGTTGGTTTAGGAATTGTACCTATTTCTCTAGATAAGGCATTGTTACCTTATTCCTTTTTATTGTGGGAAGGTGGTACCAATAATGAAGCCGAGTGCCAAGCTCTTCTCACAGGCTTGGAGTTACTGCTTCAAGCACATGTGAATCACTTAAAGGTGAAAGGTGATTCAGACCTGGTAATAAAACAAGTAAATGGGGATTATGCCATCAGAAAAGAAGAATTAATCCCTTTGTATGATTACATTAGAGAGTTAATGGCGGAATTCCCTTCAGAACCGACATTTTCTTTTGTCCCAAGATCACAAAATGCTCATGTTGATGCGCTGGCTAATATAGCCACAACTCTAGCAGATCCAAATCGGGACGAGACAACCATCAGTATTTCCCACCGTCGTGCAATTTCGCCATATGTTCAAGCCAGAACAGAGGAAATTAATGAAATTAGTCCCATTCTTGAACTGTATGGTCATACTACATGATGGATGTCACCTATCAGGGAATAAATTCAAAATGGAACACTTCCACCTGATAGAGCCGAGAAAGAACAAATCCAGCGATGTGTGGTCAATTTTACTCTTTATGATATCCCAAACGACCTAGAGAAAATTCCCCTACAAACGTGGTTTTGATGGAGTTCTCTTCAAATGCATTGATGGTGAAAAGACAACGGCTGTCATGAAAGAAGTGCATGCAGGAGTCTGTGGTGCCCACCAGTCTGGACATAGATTGTCTGATCAAATTCGAAGGCTTGGATACTTTTGGCCTTCAATGATACAAGATTATGTTAATTTCACAAAGAAGTGACATTCATGTCAAGTACATGCCAAGTTCATTCAATAACCTCCAGAGTTGCTTTATACATCTAAATACTCGTGGCCATTTGCCACATGAGGAATGGATGTGGTGGGACCTTACCCTTCAGCTACGGCCATGCAGTTTAAGTACATTCTTACTGCTACAGATTTCTTTTCCAAATGGGAAGAGGTAGTACCTCTCAAATAAGTCAGTTCTAAATGCATTGTTTGCTTCATCAAGTCTAACATCATTACTAGATTTGGTGTCCCTCATACCATATTGACGGACAACGGCACCAACTTCTGTTCTTCTGAGGTGAAGAAATTGTATCAAGAATATAACATTAAATCCAGCCATTCATCTCGGTATCATGCGGCGGCCAATGGAAAAATAGAAGCCTTTAACAAAACTCTTTCAAATATACTGCAAAAGATGGTGGATAAAGATAAGAGGTCATGGCCTGATAAACTCTTTCATGCTTTATGGGCTTATCGGACTACCACCCGCAATGCAACGCGGTCAACTCCATATTCATTGGTATATGGAACAGAAGCAGTCTTCCCAATTGAAGTTCAATTTTCCTCACTCAGAGTATCAATTTGTGATCAATAATCTATAGATGAGAAATCCCAAAAGCGATTAAATGAATTGGAACGGTTAGATGAGAAAAGATTGTGCACTTTGCACCACTTGGAAATCTATCAGAATCGAATTGCACGAGCTTTTAACAAAAAAGATTTTCTTCATTCATTCATTCAGGGAGAATTGGTATTAGTTCTCAGAACTCCAATGAAACCAGGAAAGAAACCTCCCAAGCTTGAGCCAAAATTGGAAGGACCTTATTCAATACATAGGGTCTACCCCAATGGAGCTTATTCATTAATCTCGATGGATGGAGAACTCATTACTACTCCAACTAATGCTAGATTTTTGAAGAAATATTTTGTATAAACTACAAAATATTCACATAATTTCCCCGCAACATGACACTAAACTGTGCATCACCAATTCCTCCTTGCTATATGACGTTAAATTATACAGTAATGGTCCAGTATGGCCTTAAAATGCAACTTCGTCCCACACGACGTTAAACTGTGAAAAAGTTCCCTAAAAAGTCCTGTATGACTTTAAACTACACCATGGTCCTATATGACATTAAACTGCACCATCCATGGTCCATGCATATGACCCTAAACTATTTGAAAGTCCCTTACGTCCGGAAAGACGTTAAACTACATAATCATCAAGGGTCCTGTAAGACCTTAAACTGTACTTATGTCCAGTATGACATTAAACTGAACCATCCACGGTCCATGTATATGACCTTAAACTATTCTCCCTTTTGTCCAACATGACGCTAAACTGTAGATAAAAATCCCCAATGTGTCCAACATGATGTAAATGATATGATATTTTGTCCTTACTGCATGACATTAAACTGCGCAGTCCCCCTTTTTTGTCCAACATGACATTAAACTGTATTGTCCCCATCATCCAAGATACATGATGCTAAACTATACAGAAATTCCTTGATACATCCTACATGACATTAAACTGTATTTTTTCCCTACTACATGACACTAAACTGTGCAGCACCAATAGTCCTAACTGCAAGACTTTAAACTGCATAGTCCCTTTATATGTCCTACATGATATTAAACTATGCATCGTTTAGGTTGTTGTTACCTCTTGTTTCTCACACCGAGTATGAATCACGTGAGCTTAGAGAAATCCTCAACTGTAACACTTTCTTTGGGCCGCTAACCATGTATAAGTCCCAACAACATTTTTTAGGTCGTTGTCCCCAAGAACAACTTGATCATTAATTCATTCTTTAATTGAACTACACAGACTTTGATCCTTGCCTTCCAGGCTGGGTACATAGGCAACCTCTCAAGGTTCATGCCCAAAAACAATCTCTTCACATCGGTTCACCGCCATCTCATATGATGTTGATTTGTGAAACTACCCCTAGAATCAATATCTTTACATTGGTTCACATTCGTCCTTGTTATATGACATTAAACCATACAACACTTTTGTCCGGTACGACAATAAACTACAATACTCTTTGATTTCCTCATTTGAGAGGGAACCATTATTTACATTGATTTTTCAATCATGTTTCATTTCAAAAGACTACGTGCATACATGGTAATGCCTAAACCTTTTATCTCGGGTTAAACCATCATTGCACTAAAGTCCCCTTTCACCCTTCACATGTACGAACCAAATTAGTACAAAGGGTAGTTCTAGAACAACGTGGGCTTGATTCCCATCCTTATGGGATAAGTAGGAACATTCGAGTGTCCCTCGAATCCAGTCCCAAGTCGTTTGGGCCTAACCCCAAATTTCACTTTCAATCCCTTGGCTGAAAAGTCCTCATGAAAACACACACTGTGTATTCATTATTATGGTTCGAACTATATGACCCTAAACTAATATCTCTCATACTTTCATCCTGAATGACGTTAAACTTCATTTCAAGAACTACGTATGGCTTGATTCTCATTCTTATGAGATACGTAGTGAAGTACAAAATTTCAATTCAGGACCCAGCCACAACATGCTTATGGTTATCATTGACCTATGTATCTCTATATACATTGGGAAATAGCCATCTTTCTGTGTTATAATCCTAACCTTAAATATTTTCAGATCTTCATAACCCTTTTCATGACTTTTAGTCACAAAAATTTCAAACTTCTGAGAATTATTTTGCCTGACTATGCAGTACGAGACCATAGGTGGCCTTGCATAAACAGTCCACATAACAGTCTTGTTATCCAAAAGATACTATTTTATTTAACTATGCAGCCAATGCCCTTAGGTGGCCCTGTATAATTCAACCCCCTAACGGGTTTGTTAAATGATGGTAACATCATTCTTGGGAAGAATGCCTCTTTTGTCCTTATTTGTCTTAAAAGACATTATGTTGGGATCCGCAAAAAAATTTCCATCCTTAACATATTTGTCCCATATACTTTTTCATGATCTGAAAGTATTCAAGTCTATGGTTTATTCTTCTTCCCTACGTTTGGGTCAGACCTTCGTAGGAGTGATATTCATCCAGTTCTTCGATAATCTTGTCTGGAAATATCTTTTCCATATTCAAGTACCTCTTTCCATACATCAAACTCTATACTTTAGAAAATTTGAATCTCCATAAACTTTCACTGGCTTTTAGAACTAGGAAAGTAAATTTCTGAGAATTATTTTTGCTTGACTATGCAGCATGTGCCCATAGGTGGCCTTGCATAAACAGTCTACATAACAGACTTGATAGCCAAAAGATACTATTTTATTTAACTATGAAGCCAATTCCCTTAGGTGGCCCTACATAATTCAACCCCCTAACGGGTTTGTTAAATAATGGTAACTTCATTCTTGGAAACTTCTTCTTCTAATGCCTTTTAACTCTTTTTCATATCATTCCTCAGATTCAAATATTCTTAAGTTATAGCTTACATATTTTTCCTCATACTTGAGTATAGTAGTATGTTTTCAGATGAATTTTCAGGGAATTGTGTCCATTCAAATCCATTTCGGTCAAAGCTATTTCGACCTTAAACATTAGCTCCTTTATGTCCGGCATGCATGACTTTAAACTTCCCACAAAAGTCAAAGGAACTCTGAATGAAAGTCAAGTTATAGCTCACTAAACATACATTTTGTATGATTTATGTAATATTGAGCAATTAAAAAGGTTCGATGTTTGAAGGGTTATTTACATTAATCCTAGTAAAAATCAAACTATGCTTACTAGGCCCATTGGCTTAGATAAAATCTAAAGCATATAGAAAAAGAGGATGCAGGTACAAATAAGCGAAGGTGAAAGTGTTTTTCATTGATGCACAAGATATAGAAGGACATCCATAGACTGGAGTCTCTTCTATTTTTCATGAATTACAAGAGGCTTTCAACATAACTCTTCATTTTATTTACGGCATCCTGAGAATTATCAGCAGTTACTTGAAGCTCGTGCACTTGACCAGCTTCACTCTTTTCAGCTTGATGAAGTGCCCTCTTAGCATCTGCGATGGATTTCATGCCATTCATATGAGTTTCATCCAATGATTTATTAAGATAATCAAGTTCCTCAATAACAACATCTAATTGTTGCTGGAGTTGCACCTGCTGGACGACTTTTTCTTTGATTTTATGCTTCAG
Source organism: Viscum album (assembly GCA_963277665.1). Classification (NCBI taxonomy): domain Eukaryota; kingdom Viridiplantae; phylum Streptophyta; class Magnoliopsida; order Santalales; family Viscaceae; genus Viscum; species Viscum album. The sequence continues at coordinate 1,902,580,198 of OY728145.1, forward strand.
CTCCTTCATCTTGGCAGCATAATCAGCTTCAGCTTGGGATACCGCAACCTCAAATTCACCTATTTTGACTGATAGTTTCACTCTGATCAAATCTTCGTGACTTTTTTGCGCCTGCTCCCTCCTGAAAATAATCTTTTTCACCATGGAGTGGATCTTTTCATATCCAAAACCACCAAGTCCTAGTTTAACAAATTGGGATGTCAATCGAGGAATTTTCGATGGTAGCTCTTCTAAAGGCACCCCAGATATGATGTTCCATATGTTGTTCCATGCCTTACATCTTGAAAATCTGAACGCTTTAAGCATCTATGGGTCTAATTCAACATTATCGTCGGAAGGGGGCATGTAATCTGGAATTAACGCACTTATGGAAGTGCCTTGTCCTGCTCTTTCCCCCCTGATTTGTGCTTCTTCACTTTCAATTCCAATTGGGGCAGAGGCTGAGGCCTCACCTCCGGATTTAGTCATTGCAGTTGATGGTCCTGCATGATTAATTAAATGATTTAGTTAGCTTCAACGGATAACAAAAGAATAGATTGTCTTGAGAATAAAGTACAGTCAGAAATATTGTTATCCCTTACCCAAGGATGGTTCAGCAACCTGAGAAGACTTCTCCCCATCTTTCCCGGTCTCAACATGATTTTAAAGATGGGTCTCAGGAGGGTTTATTGGGTTTAGCTCTACTTGAGCTAATGTTTCTGTAATGGTAGGGTTGACATCAATGTCCACACCCTCTTCAGGCATTGGTAGTTCAGCAGCTTCTACGGATGAAACTGCATATTATTTTCAGTCATGGTTAGAAGTGTAAATTTTTAAAAAAAATTGGGCAAAGGGTATCACTCACTCCCAAGGTCTTCTAAATCACATGAGAAGTTAGCATGATCATAAAATTCTTCTAAAGTCATTACTTGATTCATCATTTCATCCAATGATATTTTAGAATCCTGTTTAGTCTCACCAGTGGGAGCATTTGCTACATCTTCTTGCTGACTTATGTCCTACAACCCCTGACCCTGGACATCATCTTCAGCAGCAGGAGGGATATTGGGAATGGATGCTAGCTCTTCTCTAGGAGTAGCCAAGTCAGATTGGGTCTATGATTGTTCTACAGCACCCTCCATGACCTTTGAAGGAGGATCAGTCCCTTCCCTCAAGGGGGAAATTGAAGAAGCCCCTGCAATCCTCAGAAATATGAGTAACCAAGTGATTATGAGTATAAACTCATGATTATTCGAAGGACTTACCGCTACTAATGAAGCGTTTATCTGTGGATTTCCTCCTTCGTTGCCTTTTCTTATTTTGTTTTTTTGGAGTATCAGTAGTCTCCCTTATTGTCACTTGGATTGGCGAATGGAAGGCTATGTCCAGTGCCTCATTCATGGCCTGCTGGCCTGGAGATATCTATCCTGGTTCGTGAGGAGAATCAGCAGCAGCCCCGATAGTAGTACCACCAAGGGTATACTGTGGCGAAGGAACCCCAGTTCCTTTATTTTCAAGCTGCAAGATAAAGAAAATAACTTCCTTAAGTAACAAAGCATCAACTGAAATCATGTTGCAAAGAAAATAAGGAAAGAAAACTTACATCTTTAGGAGCCATGTACTCTTGCCATTCCTCATCTCCAGAACCACCAGCCCCCTTAGTGGCGCCATGATCAATCATTTCCTTCACCCGCCTGGTGATAGGAACAGAATCATCAGTGGCATATATGAGTATTTCGATCTCTCTGATGTAAGCTCGAACTTCATTGGGGTTATCCTAGTATTGAAGATTTTTAGAAGCCATAAGATTTCCTATTCTAGGAAGTTGTAATCCCTCACACAAATCCAACCTGGCTGTCTCAGTACCACAGTATAAGCCCTGCCATAGCTGAACAACCTCTGGTCTTAGAAATGAATGCTGTGAGGAAGGTCCTACAATTTTTGAATTTAATTTCTTCCCAACTCTTGCAGCTATAGATAGAGAATAAGAAAATAAGACTTATTACTTTATAAAGTAGGAGTGATTGAAATTTCTTCAATGAAAAAACTCACCAGGAGTTGATGGAGTGGGTATTTTAATTCTGGACGGATGATTATATCGGGCATGAAACCACTTTGCTGCCGGTTGTGCCTCATCATCCCCATCATGATAATCCGATGAATCAGTTCTAGAAGAGGAGTCTGTTGAAACGATTTCAGGTGGGGAAGCATCACCTTCATGAGGAAGGGTTTCTTTCTCTACAGTCCTCTTCCTCTTTCCCACTTGATATACTGGGTGATTCAATATCCCTTTTGGGGTATGATGCTATCCAGTGTTCGTCATAATATGTAGTCAAATTATGTGCCGATTTTTCAACTGGTAGATCAAATACTGCCCTAGTATTCTCTCTTGATGTCAGCAGCCATAGTTGTCGAGCAACCATCGAATGTTTCTCTAACCTGACATGTACCGAAGGGGATACAACAATCTGTTGCAGACATTTGATTTTGCGTGCAAATGTATATGAAACATAGGACTCACATATGTTCTCTCCATCAATCCTGGCTACAAACACACCATCCCTGCAAGCTAGCATGTATGCCCTCAAATCCAAATGGGTTGTCCCATCATCAACAAACCGCCCGGATGGCGGACTTCCATAGGGAAAGAAGTTGAATTCCTTAAACATGCACAGCCTCACATTCATGTCATAACCATTAACATCTAATGGAGAAATTCCATATAAGGCTTGCACTGACGGTCTGAAGGAGCTTACAGGAATTTGTAATCCATTCTATACAATGTAAGTCCTGATGTGAGTGGCGATCCATCCCAAAAAAACCTGGAATGGTCCCACTATTCTTAAAGGAGATTTACCCATGAAGACATGAAGTAAACTCCTATGAATCTTTGCTAAAATGGGGGTATCTTATCTAACCATTTTTCCCTCAGCCAACTTTGCTTCAATGACGATGGTCCCTGGCCTAACGCCTCCCTTCGAATCCCTGACCGGCAGGAGATAAACACTGGGCCACATTGTCAAGAAACCTGCCAGATGAGTTTTCTTTAGAATTCTTTGATTCACTTCATATCCCCACTTTTCAAACTCTCCTGCTTCTAGAGTTGGCCAAAATGTGCCAAGAGCTCCTGTCTTCTCAGGTTTTGGATAGGTGGTAGGACGTTTGGGCCTCGTATCCTTGGATTTGTTTTTCTTGGATCCTTTTTTTTTGGCTCCATCTCTTTCTTCTCAATAAGAATCACATTCATCCATTCATCCAGATGAATATCTTTTCTAAAATTAGTGAATGAGGTCTCTGAACTCTTGAGCCTGTGGAAGATCTTAAACAATTCTCGAGCTAAAGCAAGAGTCTTCTCTGAATCATTCCATGTCACCTTGGTAGGAATGAATTCATCATACATATCACCCAAAATTGGAGCCCCTGAGATCTTGTGGACATCCCACAAACTAATACCTACTTCCCCATGAGTCAGATGGAATGAATTAGTTGCTAGGCTCCAGTGGCTGAGTATCTCTGGAACGAAGTTATCATGTCTGAAAACATATGTTTACCCAACCCAGATAGCTTCGTATATTGTAGCTCTCTTAAGATCCTCGATAAACCCTGCGCAGGTCTATCGCACCCAGTATGCCCACATCCAAGTTGGCTTCACACCTCCCCCAGGACGAAAGTCCCAACTTTTCTTCCAGCTTTTGGACTGATCCATCTGAGCATTTCGGAAGATCGAAGGATGAAAATGTGGTTGAAGATCAGGTGTATGTTATTTCAGATCTGGTGTGCAAGGGCTATGATGCATCATATAGGCCTTCTCTACTGTTCCAGCATTTATAAATACTACTCCACCTGAGATATTTGCTGTGGCAAAGTTGGTATAATTCTGAAACCACAAAAATGGAAGATAATTCTTTACTTCTGGAATTATGAATTCATGTAAATGACCATAGCCATACAAAGGTAGATAAGTGCATTGAGGAAAGTTGAAATGGTATTTCTTCAGATACTAAGCCAAATTCGGAACAGTGCAATCTTTGACAGTATAATAATCATGGCCACTGATGTTCATCATATCATCTATCCGCTTGGTAGCCAGATCATCAATTAATCCAGGTCTAAGAGCCATTAATTCTGCACAAGATTTGAATAAATTAATTCATAAATGGATTAATTTTCCACAAACATTGTGAATGAAATAAAAAAAAATTGCTAAGGCATTAAGGTGCACATGTATGGAGATGTCGCGCAAGTGTTATATGTGTCGCGCAAGTTTTTGTCACGCATGAACAACCGCGCAAGTCCTATTACCTTGAGAGTAGCGCGGAAGCGAGGAAACAGTGGAAAGAAGTGACTTGCGCAGAGAGAGCTCGAGAAATTCGGGATCAGATGTGATCCGCCGCCAAAGGCTGTGTATTTATAGGCCAGGAAGCCTATCTACGCGCTGTACCCAGTGCGCTTAAGGCCTGTGCGACGCGCACTTGTGCACCTCCCTTTACGCATTGGAACACTTGTGCTCTATTATTCCTTTGGATATATTCTATTTCCTCAGAGTCAAATCCTCTATTTCTCTCTAGATCCAACTCTGAGGGGGGACTTTTGTTGATGCTCCTTTCGTCACAGAATCTAAAGATTGGAAAAGGGGAATATCTAAGCGCAAAATGATTCAACCTTTGAAGAAAATATCAAAAATAGACAAAGGCATGAACAAGGGATCAAAAGCAACTATGATGTGAAAGTTATATCATTGTCGCGCAAGTTCACTTGCGCGACACCTTATGGTCGCGCAAGTGACTTGCGCGACCTAAGTGATAACTGCCCGGGGTCTTCTCCTGCCTATAAATAGACCCTGTGGGCCCCCCATTCAGAGGATCTTTTTCCAGAAACTCTGATTGAAGCTCCCGACGCCCAAGTCTCTTCTCAAAGCTTCTGGAACACTTCTAAGGTAATTTCTTAACTTGAACAGAAGATCTAAAGAGAGGGAGGAGGGCCTAAGTGTTGAAACTCATCAACACTTGCGCGCCTGAGTGGACAGCCTTTAAGGGAAGTGGTCACACTTGCGCTTCGCCTTACTCCTTCGATAGAACTTGCGCGTCCCTTTTCTGGATGAACCTAAAGAGGATTCTAAAGGCTTTAATAAAGAGTCGCTAAAGTGTTTCAATTCTGGATGACCATCGCACAAGTACACAATCTGTCGTGCAGGTATACCTGCGCGACCAATACTTGTGCGCCCACGCAGTACTTGTGCGTCTTCCAAGACTTGCGCGCCCTTCCTTTTTGGGTGCCCATCATTCCCATTTTACCCATCTTAAGCCATTAATCCTTTCCTATTTATGATTCAGTCTTCAAGACACTCTTCAAAGCCATTTATGGCATGATTTCTTGATTTGACTTCCTTATCTGAACGGAATTCTGTGGAATATCTCTCAAAACCTAGGGATTTAAATATCTTTTTGTCACTAAATATGGAGAGTTCATTCATTCAACCACATACTTTAAGATGAGAGATTCCTTAACCTGGGTCTCCTTTTAAGGAATAATCCCCAGTCATATGTCCTCTAATTTTGGGTATCCTTCTTAGGATTAAGCCCCAGATACCGTAATTTGGGCATCCTCCTCAGGAGTAAGCCCCAATCCTTAATCCTTAACATGGGCCTCCTTTTTTAGGAATATGTCCCAGTCATAATCCCTTAACCTGGGTCTTCTTTTCAGGAATAAGTCCCAGTCATAATTTTGGGCTTCCTTTTCAGGAGTAATCCCCAAGTCCCCTAACCTGGGCCTCCTTTTCAGGAAGAAGTCCCAGTCATAAATTTTGGGCTTCCTTTTCAGGAGTAAGCCCCAAGTCCCTTAATTTCTCTTTAACCAGTCCTAATTTACGTTTGATCTGGGATTCCTTCCCAAGAGTAAAACCCAGTTATCAATCCTCTCCTAATTTGGGTTTCCTTTTCAGGAATAAGTCCCAAGATAGAGTATTCAAATCTCCATGATATACATATACCTTTTTTGGACCCTGTTCCTGGATTTTCTCCATAAAGTAAATCCTAACCTTCATTTATCTGGGCAGTAATACATACATATGCCCCAAAACATTTCTTATGATTACATATTTCATGGCCCAATTGCCTATTTTATTACCAATACCTCTTGTTTCTCACACCGAGCATGACTCACGTGAGCTTAGAGGGTAAAAGTAATTATGACATCCTTTTTTGAGCCATCAATCATAAACATCATACTCCCTTACTCAAACTACGTGGGTTCTAATTCCTTTTACAAAACAAAGGATATGTTGGTAGCCCATCTACGGGTTCGATCCCAACTCTGAAATAATCCATGTCCTTCTGAATGACAATAAACTTCAAGTGCCCCACTGAGTGTCTTTAAAACCATCCTGGTCATCATAATGACCAAGAGACTTTTATATAAATGTTTTTAAGGATACCATTGACCAAGAATCCCTAAATAGATACAGATGATTCTCTATTGATGAATAACCTCGAATACATATAAAAGATTCTCTATGTAGAGACCCGAAGATTAACGTACATGGACATTACATTACTTTTGCGGAATACTTAGTACATAACAAAAACACACACACAAGGACCATAATAGTTTAGTGTCTTTGGAAACTCGGAATATAATCTTCTAATCGTGGTTAAAGATCTTCAACATCTCCCATAATGATCTTCTTTTTTTCTACCTAAAACCCTTTTTTATATCCTGTGGAAAAGAAAACATTAAAGGGTGAGCTCAAATGCTCAGTAAGGGTAAACAAAAGAAATATCAGTCACATCATATTCATAAGAACATATCTTTTGAAAATCTTAACTTGCAAAAGAGATCATAATTTCATAACATGGGATAAATGATATTATTGAATTGAAATCCCAATAATCATAACATAAAACATGAAACTTTGTGGCATACACACATAATAATAGAGAGTCATTTCTTATTAGTCAAGACTCATTGCCAAGACTATCCTAGTGGACAATGTCCATTTCTAAACCGAGTTCACTACTCGATTCAGTCCTGTTTCCCTGAACCGGTATAACCTACCATTCCAGCCATTTCTATATCATGATATATAAAATCTTTATCCAATGCATTGGAGGGAGATATAGGTCCCACCCATCTCATAATGATACCATTATTATGTGTGCCACAAAATCATAAATCATACATCATTGCATAACCCATGTAGTAAAAATGGGATTCTTAAACAACAAGACATCATAAAACAATTCATATAAGATAAAGGAATTCATAAAAATATTTCCATAACAACATAATCAAATCCATGTAATAATAGGGATAGAAATAGAACTCTTTATTATCTTAGATGGAAAAGAATTTTGATAAACCACTTGAACTCCATTCTTGAGGAAAATATCCTTTCTACTTTAAAAACATTTTCCTTTCTTAACATGTCATACAATTTTAAACTAAAAGAAGTTTATTAAAACTAAAATTGAAAACTTTTAACGTAAGCTTCTTGGAAATAATTTTTTAAAAATCCATTCATATCGTATAAGTTAAAAAAACATTCTTCTCGTACTTTTGTCGAAAAAGTAAAAAAGTACCTTGTTCGAAAAACGAAAAAAGATTCCTTTTATATCTTTTACTAAAAACTCACTAAAGGGTAAAATTGGATATAAACTATTGTAGGTGGATAGAAATAATATTATATATTGAGAAAACATGGATGTGGATGATAAAATACACCCCAGTAAATACCAAAGTATAAACAATCTCGGATAAAAAAAATGAGATTGTGATATTTTCCCTTATCATTGGTCCGATATGCTTTGTACGTGTCCGAACCTCCTGTATAATGATTTAAATAATGTTATTGACTTATTAAAGAATCATAATTATTTTTATGATATCATATATTGTTCACTTATGGCTTTATATTACTCGTTCTTTTGTAAATTCCATGTTAAAGAGCGTTTTGGGTAAAATCGTTTCATTTGTCATCCGTGTTTTGACTTGTAATTATTCATATGATTACATAGATCATGATTACTTAATCCAGAATATAAAACATGATTTATATATAATATATATTCAGAATATATATATATATATATATAATAGATCAGTAAATGGAATGAAATACACCGTTTATGGAGACGGTAGACCGTTCGTACGCATGAACGCTTCTTTATTTTCCTTATTGAGTTGAATGGCATTAAGTAGATGACATAAATATATATACACATAAATCCAGAATCATTATTATGTCATATATTTCATTATTACTTATTATATATATTTTATAATCATTTATAAATGGTTAACGTGGAGAATGAATCTTATCGCGTCGTGGAGACGGTAGTCCGTACGTACGCATGAGCGATGATATCATTCTCATGAACGTGGAATTGTATTGGAGTGTATGTATACTATTTCAGAATCAATATCACTTTACAACAATAATATATAGTTATTATGTACACCATTATACCCATCCAAGTAAGGTGGTGGTGGAAAATAGATTACACCACGGCGTGGAGACGGTATTCCGTACGTATGTACACGCCGTGATTTCGTTTTCCGTAGGATGGATAGATGTTGAAATAAGGTTGTTTCATAATTATAATAACATATCAGTATATAAGTGATATTGATGTTATTACTTCATAATGAAACAACCTAAGAAGAAGAAGTGGAAGAAGAAATAAAGATGAAACAATTTGTAACGGACATTACCTCTTCTTTGAAGTACTTCTTTGAGACCTTCTTTTAGGGCTCAAAAATAGGTCTTTGAAGAAGACCAGAACCTCTAGGGTGTTTCCAGGGAAGTGGAGAGAAGTAATTGGTAGGGTTTGGCCGATCTTGAGGGCTAAAAGTGGTGTGGGGAAGAGGGGGAGGAGGTGCCCTTTTATAAGGGAGGAGAGGAGCACCTTTGGAATAACTAAAAATATTATTTTATTATAAAGTCAAGTTTGGTTTTAAATAGCTCCAAATTGAGTTATTTCAAAGATAAGGTTCGGATGGGTCGTAATCCTCTCATAAAATATAATTTAGACAAGTTTAGGTCATAATATTAACCTTATATTTTTGTTTTAACTCTTAGTTAATTAGATTGACATTTACCATGTCACTTTGTATTTTTATATAATATAGTTAATAAACTTACCATATACATCCAAGTGACCCAAAAGTTGTGTTTTATTAATATATATAACCTTATCTAAGTCATTTGGCCAAACCTTAGATTTTTAGGAATAAAATAACAATTAATAATATAATATTTGTTTTAAAAACTATTTTATGTCAATTTTGGCACTATTCAATAGTTGATTTTTTTTGAAACTCATAACAAAATTATTACTTCGAAAAAATATAATTAAATCAATCCTAACATGTCATATTAACCTATAAAATTATTTTAGTTCACAAATAGTCTCAAATTATATTTATTTTTTTATTTCTAACATCAATTATGTAAATATTTCATTAATAAGATAATTACTGCATCATCGTTGTGTCATAAATAATATAAATTATTAATGTCTAAAAATTACAAATAAAATACCATTATGTAGGAAATATTCTTATCTGTCTAATGAATATTTATAGAATAATTTATCTTATCTATAAACCCATATTAAAAATAAGTTACTTATTAAACATTGATTTTAACTATTTTAACCCTTCTTTAAATAAATTAATAATAAATTTCCTAATCTAATCCAAGTGGGCCTAAATGGTCATATGTTATTCCTAAGGTTGTTTTTGGTCGAAATAAACTTGTCCAATAGAATTAGGACATGTGTTAGGGTAATAATAAAATCATTTTTACCCTTAATTACCCTATTTACTTTTAACCGTGGTAAAAACATGTAAAAAGTTACTATTCACCAAAAATTATTTTCATCTCATTGAACCACATTTTAGTCCTTGATATTAACTGTGTCTCTCGGATTTTTAAAATTCCACTCACAGAAGAGGTAAAATTATGTTTTATGAAAAATTCAGTTTTTTTAACTACCACTTAGTGGTTTCACTATTCATCAAAAAATGAAAGTTTCCAGAAAAATACCAAAAATTAGATCTAAGATATATTTCATATTATGAATTCAAAAATGATGTTTATTTTATCAAATTAAAGACATATTTGTTGCATTAATTAATTTAAAAATTAATTCTCATCGTCAAAACAAATAACGTGTTCTTAAGAGATAATAACTATCAAAAGATTGACACTTGTTTATGACTGGTTTAAATGTGAAATTTCATCCAATGACCATTATTGTATTAAATTGTAAAAATATATTCTAAATATACTTTAAAACAACTTAAATTAATAATTTATCACTATTAATTATTTTTATTAAAAAAATTGTTTTTAATTATAATTTAGTAATTTTCACTATTAATCAGAATATGAAAGTTATCTGAAAAGTACCAAAATTTCACCTTAGGCTAAATTCGATACTCCGAATCCTAAAATGAAGTCCATTTTGAGAGCTAAAATTTCTAAACTTTTAAAAGGTGGTTATTACTATTCATAATGGCTAGTTTTAATAATATTTTAATAGCATATCGTTGTTTAGTGAAACTTGGTATTACGTACTACACACGCTATCGAGGAAAGTCGTGATTGCGTGTAATGCAAGGGAAGTCAAATATGCATGTTGAGAAAGCACCTTTTGGTGTAGCGTACAACACAAGACATTAATGAAATTAAAAAAAATATTTTTCATAAAATCTCGAGGTGTTACATTCTACCCCCCTTAAAATGAATTTCACCCTCGAAATTCGTCGGGGTTATAATTGGTTTACTAATCGAAAGTTTCTTTAATATAAAACCACCTCGTAAAATGGAATACCAAAACCAATATTTAAAAACAAAAGTATGAAACATAACGGTTACCCAAATAAACTAATCACTGGGTTTCCACATAGGTGAAAATATGGATATGGAAGAGAAATCTAACAATCAAGTTCTGATGGAGAGTGGTAGAGAACATGGCTATGAAAAATCCAACAATCACAAAGCTATTGATTTCTGATGATCTAAGGTACCATCTGATTAATCGGATATAAGGGAACTTAGGACATCATTTTTGGTTTTCAAGATCATTTCCCTAATGTTGATGAATTAAAATAAACACTTGCATGATTTTGGTACAATCTCACTATTGTTCTTGAATTGAACAATTTCCACTTCATCCCTTAATGAAATGAAGTTGAATTTGTTATTCATGATGTGCTAGTAGATCATGTGATAGAATGATGGGTCATTCCATCTCTTACAAACAAAAGGTTAGAAAAAGTTATAAGTCTATGTTATGGTTAGAATAATCGTATATGGTTCCAAAAATGAACTTATACTTCATATATCATACTGCTTAATAAAATAAAACTAGTTTCTACTAACCAGGGACTTCCTGTAGGACAGTGGTAGGCGATAAAGGCCAGTCGCACTTCAGTTGTGGTTTTGATTCCCACAGCCTTGTCTGACGCGATGGGCTGTCGCCCGTCCTGCAGGTTGTCCTTTTTCTAAAACTATATTATTATAACATCCCATCAATAATATCGAAAGAACATCTATCCTTAAACAATAATAACTTATGTCAACATTATACATTCCAATCATTAGGCTTATCCATAATACTGATGTCCACTATCATAATATAGTGAAAACGATTACCGGAGATTTAATACCATCGTTGATCCCCATATATCATAAGATATGTCTTGTTGGTCACATTCCAAACATTCAAAGGCCTTAATCATGTATTCTCTTGAATACCCATTGATCCTTAGTGAAAACATGAATGCTGTTAAAAGTTAACTCTTTCCACATACCAAAATCCTAAAAATTCTATATTATCTAACAATGATATCACTTAGTCCTTATATCAATCATGATCTCATGAATACTTTCAAATAAATCATTTTAGCCTTATCCCTTCATTATGCGCATATCATCTACTTTCCAAAATATTTGAATCACTTTTCATGGTTACCGGTACCATAAAATTATTGAAACCCATAATAGAACAATACATAAATATTTAAATACACCATAAAAGTACCTCAACAACATTATTATTGAATACCAATACGTAAATACTTCAGTCCATCCCCTTCAATGATTGTCCTGGAATAATTCCTTCCATGATTTAGAAGTAACTTTTTAGGTCAAGGCATTGAGTTGGGTAATGCCCATGTTCTCCACAAATAAGACATTGAACTCCATAATAGTCTGTCACTCTATGACCCTTTTCTCCACACAGATAACATCGGTCCCTCCATTTGAGGTATTCCTCAAGGTTCTTCTTCCCCTCTTTAGAAATCTCAATCTTCCTTTCTTTATGCTCCTCAACATGAAAACATGAATAATAGTTTATCTTCCTCTTCTTTGATGAATTAGTCATACCACTAAATTTCACCTTGTAAATCATATATCACGATGACTGATTCGGCATAATGACAATATATTTCTCTCTAGGTATTACACAATTTTGTTGCTCATAGTCACCAATTTTTCCATTGGATTCAATGTTAACCGAATTCCTTCCGGTTCCCTCCATTTACTAAAACACAAAAAGAATCTTGTGATATGCAAAAATCATGCTAGAGAAAAAAAAACATAGTAAAGGGGGAGTAACCTCAATATCTAACTTCTTAGGTTAAATTCTAAGATCATTAGCACAGTTCTATGAATATATCCTATACGTATACTTAACCATAGAGACATCCCTAAACATACCATAGAAATATCTCTAGGGATCTCACTAACGTTTTCGCATCCTAGTTTCCAAAGGGTGACTAAACCTTTCCTCTGATACCAACTGTAGAGACCCGAATCTTAACGTACATGGACATTACATTACTTTTTATGAATACTTAGTACATAACAAAAACACACACACAAGGACCGTAATTGTTTACTGTCTTTGGAATCTCGGAATATAATCTTCTAATCGTGGTGAAAGATCTTCAACATCTCCCATAAAGATCTTCTTTTTTTTTCTACAGAAACCCATTCTTTATATCCTGTGGAAAAGAAAACATAAAAGGGTGAGCTCAAACGCTCAGTAAGGTTAATCAAATGAAATATCAATCACAACATATTCACAGGAACATATCTTTTGGAAATCTTAACTTGCAAAACATATGATAATTTCATAACATGGGATAAATCATAGTAGTGAATTGAAATCCCAATAATCATAAATTAAAACAGTAAAATTTGTGGCATACACACATAATCACAGATAATCATTTCTTATTAGTCAAGACTCATTTCCAAGACTATCCTAGTGGACAAAGTCCATTTCTGAACCGAGTTCACTACTCGTTTCAGTCCTGTTTCACTGAACTGGTATAACATACCCTTCTAGCCATGTCTATCTCATGAGATATAAAATCATTACCAAATGCATTGGAGGGAAATATAGTTCCCACCCATCTCATATTGATACCATTCTTATGTGTGCCACAAAATCATAAATCATGCATCATTGCATAACCCATGTAGTAAAAATGGGATTCTTAAACAACATGACATCATAAAACAATTCATATAAGATAAAGGAATTCATAAAAATATTTCCATCACAACATAATCAAATCCATGTAATAATAGGGATTGAAATAGAACACTTTATTATCTTAGATGGAAAAGAATTTTGATAAAACACTTGAACTCCATTCTTGAGGAAAATATCCTTTCTACTTTAAAAAAATTTTCCATTCATAACATGTCATACAATTTTAAACTAAAAGAAGTTGATTAAAAATAAACATGAAAAACTTTAAATTAAGCTTCTTGGAAATAATGTTTTAAAAATCCATTCATACTGTATAAGTTAAAAAAACATTCTTCTCGTACTTTTTTTGAAAAAGTCAAAAAGTACCTTGTTCGAAATACGACAAAAGATTACTTTTATATATTTTACTAAAAACTAACCGAAGGGTAAAATTGGATATAAAATATTGTAGGTGGATGGAAATAATATTATATATTGAGGAAACATGGATGTGGATGATAAAAAACACCCCAGTGAATACCAAAGTATAAACAATCTCGGATAAAAAAAATGAGATTGTGATATTTTCCCTTACCTTTGGTCCGATATGCTTTGTACATGTCCGAACCTCCTGTATAATGAATTAAATAATGTTATTGACTTATTAAAGAATCATAATTATTTTTATTATATCATATATTGTTCACTTATGGCTTTATATTACCCGTTCTTTTGTAAATTCCATTTTAAAAAGCGTTTTGGGTAAAATCGTTTCATTTGTCATCAGCGTTTTGACTTGTAATTATTCATATGATTAATCAGATCATGATTACTTAATTCCAGAATATAAAACACGATTTATAAATAATATATATTCAGAATATATATATATATATAATAGATCAGTAAATGGAAAGAAATACACCATTCATGGAGACGGTAGACCGTTCGTACGCATGAACGCTGCTTTATTTTCCTTATTGAGTTGAATGGCATTAAGTAGATGACATACATATATATACACATAAATCCAGAATCATTATTATTTCATATATTTCATTATTACTTAATATATATGATTTATAATCATTCATGAATGGTTAACGTGGAGAATGAATCTCATCGCGTCGTGGAGACGGTAGTCCGTACGTACGCACGAGTGATGATATCGTTCTCATGATCGTGGAATTGTATTAAAGTTTATGTATACTATTTCAGAATCAATATCACTTTAAAAAAAATCATATATAGTTATTATTTACACCATTATACCCATCCAAGTAAGGTGGTGGTGGAAAATAGATTACACCACGACGTGGAGACGGTATTCCGTACGTACGCACGCGTGGTGATTTCATTTTCCGTAGGATGGATAGATGGTGAAATAAGATTGTTTCATAATTATAATAACATATCAGTATATAAGTTATAATGATGTTATTACTTCATAATGGAACAACCTAAGAAGAATAAGTGGAAGAAGAAATAAAGATGAAAGAATTGGTAACGGATATTACCTCTTCTTTGAAGTACTTCTTTGAGACCTCCTTTTAGGTCACTAAAATAGGTCTTTGAAGAAGATCAGAACCTCTAGGATGTTTCTAGGGAAGTGTAGAGAAGAAATTGGCATGTTTTGGCCGATCTTGAAGGCTCAAAGTGGTGTGAGGAAGAGGGGGAGGAGGTGCCCTTTTTATAAGGGAGGAGAGGGGCACCTTTGGAATAACTAAAAATATTATTTTATTATAAAATCAAGTTTGGTTTTAAATAGCTCCAAATTGCGTTATTTCAAAGATAAGGTGGGTATGGGTCGTAATCCTATAATCCAATAGAATTTAGACAAGTTTAGGTCATTATATTGACCATATCTTTTAGTTTTAACTCTTAGTTAATTAGATTGACATTTACCATGTCACTTTGTATTTATATATTATATAGTTAATAAACTTACCATATTCATCCAAGAGACCCCCAAGTTGTGTTTTATTAATATATATAACCATATATAATTCATTTGGCCAAGCCTTAGATTTTTAGGAATAAAATAACAATTAATAATATAATATTTGTTTTAAAAACTATTTTATTTCAATTTTGACACTATTCAATAGTTGATTTTTTTTAAACTCATAACAGAATGATTACTTCGACAAAAGTTAGTTAAATCACTTCTAACATGTCATATTAACCTAGAAAATTAGTTTAGTTCATAAAAAGTCTCAAATTATATTTATTCGGGTATTTTTAACATCAATTATGTAAATATTTCATTAATAAGATAATTACTGCACCATCATTGTGTCATAAATAAATTATATTTTTAATGTCTAAAAATTACAAATAAAATACCATTATGTAGTAAATCTTTTTATCCGTCAAATTAATATTTATAGTCTAATTTATCTTATGTATAACCCCATATTAAAAATGATTTACTTATTAAACTTTGATTTTAACTATTTTAACCCTTCTTTAAATAAATTAATAATAAATGTCCTAATATAATCCAAGTGGGCCTAAATGGTCATATTTTATTCCTAAGGTTGTTTTTGGTCAAATGACACTTTTCCAATAGAATTAGGACATGTGTTAGGGTAATAATAAAATCATATTTACCCTTAATTACCCTATTTACTTTTAACCGTGGTAAAAAAAGTAAAAAGTTACTATTCACCAAAAATTATTTTCATCTCGTTGAACCACATTTTAGTCCTTGATATTAACCGTGTCTCTCGGATTTTTGAAATTCCACTAACAGAAGCGGTAAAATTATGTTTTATGAAAAATTCAGTTTTTTTAACTACCACTTAGTGGTTTCACTATTCATCAAAAAATGAAAGTTTCCAGAAAAATACCAAAAATTAGATCCAAGCTATATTTGATATTATGAATTCAAAAATGATGTCTATTTTATCAAACTAAAAACATATCAGTTTCATTTATTAATTTAAAAATTAATTGTCGTCGGCAAAACAAATAGCGTGTTCTTAAGAGATAATAACTATCAAAATATTGACACTTGTTTATGACTGGTGTAAATGTGAAATTATATCCAATGACAAAAATTGTAATAGATTTTAAAAATATATTCTTAATATACTTTAAAACCACTTAAATTAATAATTTATCACTATTAATTATTTCGATTAAAAAAGTTGTTTTTAATTATAATTTATTAATTTTCACTATTCATCAAAATATGAAAGTTATCCAAATAGTACCAAAATTTCACCTTAGGCTAAATTCGATACTCCGAATCCAAAAACGAAGTCCATTTTGAGAGCTAAAATTTCTAAAATTTTAAAAGGTGGTTATTACTATTCATAACTACTCGTTTTAATAATATCATAATAGCATATCGTTGTTTAGTGAAACTTGATATTGCGTACTACACACGCTATCGAGGAAGGTCGCGATTGTGTGTAATGCAAGGCAAGTCAAGGATGCATGTTGAGAAAGCTCCTTTTGGTGTAGCGTAAAACACGAGACATTAATGAAATTAAAAAGAATATTTTCCATAAAATCTTCGGGTGTTACACTCTAAATTTCTTACATATTTAATCATTGATTGTCAAAACTGAAGGAAAAGGACATTTTATACATGGTAATGTAATAAGGATTCACGAACATAACTTAAATCTATAAAGAGAGTCCTGGAATAGACAATAATTCCCCTCAAAAAGGTGTGATGAGTCCGACCTCCCATCCTCTCGACCAATGCAAATTCCTAAGTCTCATCAGTCCACAAGCTAATGATTGCCTCCCTTTGGAAAGTAGGTCTAAATGGATGGGGAATCATTGGATGTTTCCGGTTCTACGAACAAACCTGTAAGAAACTGATCTGGAACGTTTGAATATCCCATCCAGGAGGTCATCCCCGAATTCCGAGGGAAACAAAATTATAAATAAAATACCATTATGTAGGAAATATTTGTATATTTCTAATGAATATTTATAGTCAAATTTATCTTATGTATAACCTGATATTAAAAATGTTTTAGTTATTAAACTTTGATTTTAACTATTTTAACTCTTCTTTAAATAAAATAATATTAAATGTCCTAATCTAATCCAAGTGTACCTAAATGATAATATTTTATTTCTAATGTTTTTTTGGTCGAATTACACTTATCCAATAGAAATAGGACATGTGTAAGGGTAATAATAATAATATCAGTTTTACCCTTAATTACCCTATTTACTTTTCACCTTGGTAAAAAAAAGTTATTATTCACCAAGAATTAATTTTATCTTATTGAACCACATTTTATTCCTTAATATTAACTGTGTCTCTCGGATTTTAGAAATTCCACTCACAAAAGTGGTAAAATTAAGTTTTATGTAAATTTTCAAATGCTCCTAGGAGGTGGGTATAAGACAGAAAAAAATTCAATATAATTTTTATATCTCTAAAATTATTATAAACTGACTCCAATTAATTTCATTGAAATTATATAGGTATTATGTAACTATTTTGACCTAAAAAAAATTTACATAAATAAATAATTATTTAAATAAAAAGTCAGTTTTGAAGTAGTTACTCTGTGTTTTCAATATTCATAAAAAAATGAGTGTTTTCAGAAAAATACCAAAAATTCACCCTAGGCTAATTTCTATATTCCGAATCCAAAAATAAAATACTTTTTGAAATATAAAATTTATATAATTTGAAAAAGTGGATATTACTATTCATAACGACTAGTTCATAAAAATATTATAATAATATCTCGTTTAGTGAAACTCGGTTTTGCGTACAACACACTCTATCGAGGAAGGTTACTTCTGGCGTGCAACACAAGCATAGAATAGTGTTTGCATGTACAGTAAGCTAGTACAGTGTAGCGTATAGAGTAAGCTAATCTTGGTGTAGCGTACAATACAATATATCAAAGAAATTAAAAGAAAATTTTTCATAAAACCTTGGGGTGTTACATATACACCACACAAAAGAACGGTTATTGAATTTAAATATGTCTCTTTGAAATAAATGAACCACTCGAAATGACATACTACTTTAGTAATATTTTGAATCCTAATCCCAAATGAAACCTAACATAGAATGAAACAATAAATATCATGAAAATTAGGATATTAATTATATTAAATTTAATAATGGAAGTATATACCACACATAAATATGAGTGGGGAATTTTAAAATTTATCCTCGAATTAAAGGAGATATTAAAAATCCACAACTACATGAATCATGAATTTTATTGAACGCATTATAAAATCCAATATAATGAATTTATTTTTAATATATATAAATTTAAAAATTAATATATAACATATAATATGAGATATTATCCCATTATAATGTTTCAACACTGATTCATTAGATATTCATTTATTAAATAACTATTTATCATTGTTAAATTTATCGGTTTCCACGAGGTTTCGGGATCCGTAGTTTTGGTTATTATAAATTTTTCATTATTAGATTATCTCAAGAATGTGAATTGTGACATTAATGGCATATATTCTTATTATATACATAATTATATTCATTTTAAATATTTATAGATAGAAATATGAAATGAACTATTCATAGTGACATTAGTCCAAATGTATGAATGAACTCGATTTCCATCATTTGACTAATATAACGAAAGAGAAGAAAATTATTATTAAAATTTATAGAGAATTTATTATTTCATATATATCACAAATTTTGGTAAAAAAAATTATTAATATCTAATTAAATCATTAGTTAGAGAAAATCATATCGCTTTAGGAGGTGGTACTCCATTACACACACTGGCGACATTAGCGTATCCCACATTTAATGGAATGAAAAAATGTACAAGTGATATTATATTTACAGAAGTAAAATAATGGTAAGAATAGAATAAAAAATAAATTCATAATTATACCCAACCATGCGTGGATGTGATAGAGAAATAATTATTTTGGTTTGTGAGGTGGTAGCCCACCGTACACACGTTCAGAGGTTTTGTTTCCCATTTTATTGATATATAGATAGTTCTAGGCTACTAAATTTACATAATGGAATATAATTATATATTATTTCATAGTTTTTATATATTATAAGTTGTAATAAATAATTTAATGTTATAAAATAGTAAAAAATAATAAGGATCATAAAAAGGCAATTAGCTTCTATTAGGAGAACATCTTTTAAATATCTTATTAAGGACCATATTGTTGATATTTTTTAGGGATAGAATTTCATGAACATATTTAATGATATTTGGGGGTGGATTTTATAGTTTATATCCAAAATTTATTAGTTAATAAGTGTGAATATGTGTATGTTTGTGGCGGCCTCTTATTAACAGGGGGAATAAACCCACATTGAAACTACTAGGGAATTTTCCAAAAGAATCTGATATAAAAAGTAATTTCCATAGAAAAAGGTTCATAAAATTCTAAATACTACATATTTTAAATTAATTATATTAAAAAAATAGTACTAGAGTAATATTACAACTATTATAGTCATTTAACTCTTATCCTCTTAGTTTAACCCCTGATAAATTAATTTTTACAATAACCGTGGTAATTAATTTTTTTATTTTGCCTAATATGTTTGGAAAAAATTATATTGAATTTATTCTATAAAAAGTGATATTATAATTTCAAATATTGACTCATTTTATATATTTAATTTATAGAAGTTTAAAATATATCTTTAAAATAAATCTCTACGACAAGATGAAGAAATAGGTTTTCAGAGGGAAAAAATTAAAATTATTCTATGGTTTTTATATCAAAACTGAAGCTGTAAATAAATAAAACGACCAAAATATGATTAAAAGATATAAAATTGAAGTAATTTTATTTTATAACCAATTTAAAACTAAATAAATCTTTACAAATAGTTTAAATGAAATTATAATATTCAATTAAACATAATATTTTTCATTTTTCATCAAAAATTAAATTTTTTTAAAAGTCTATAAAATGGGACATATATTAGTTTTAAATTTATGATTTCAAAAAGGAAATTTCATTCAATTTATTTTTCTAAAATTTTCTAAACATTATTTTTAATGTAAGTTTACAAAAGGTAAAAGAAATTGTTTTGGGAAAAATACAGATTTTATATGTAAAATTGGACTTATTGTTTTCCCAAGTCTAGAAAAAACATAAAATGAGTAATTAATATTTTATTTAGTATATACTATATACATATAATTACAATCACTCACCTACTATGGTTTTTTAATTTATCGAGGTAAAACATGTAATTTTTTTATAAAAATATTTAATATCATTTAAAATAATTTTCATTTTAATTTTTAATTAATTTCCCACAAATGAATTAACTTTAAATAAATATTTCAACCATATATTTTTATTAATTTTGTTATTTTGAAACATCCCGGTTTAGGGTGCCACCCAAATGTTGCACGTACCCAGTTGGTCACATGGATTCATGGGAATTTCCTCGAACGCTAGAGGAAACTGACTAGTACTGGGGGCCTTGGGTGTGATAGTGGGGAAACTATTACCTTGTTAGCATAGTATAAACAATGAAATAACAAATAATATATAGTAACATTTGTAATAATACCATACAATAAGTAAATAGAAGAACAGTAAAAGTATATATACAACTGAAGCATGTATATAAATGATGCATTTCACATATGTCTAGGAAAACACCCAAAAAAGTAACAATTCTATAAATACAATACTAAATCAATGTAAAAAAAAGAAAATAAATAAACTCCAACTGCACCACAAGTCTCAGACAGGTCTGATGCTCTCTAGCTCTAGAGTAGTCAAGTACCTAAGAAAGAAGGGTGTTTCCCCTTTTCTACACCTGCAACCATATAATCTGTTTGTGTCCAAAAGAATGACCCGAATAGGGTGTCAGATGCATCCCACTAGGCAACCACCACATGATTTGTGCCAAATTGTCAGTGAATATATATAGCAGGTAATAATGAAAATGCATCAATGAACTATGAGTACACAAAAGTAATCAATCCCACAATTTACATTTACATTCCTCAGCATTTAATGTCCATCATTTAATCAAGTATCACAAATTTGTATCCTATAAGAGTACCTAACATTACCGTATCCAAACATGTCAAGGCCCGTCCTCGGGGCACGTGTCGTGACTACCCCAAGGCTTCCTTCCATAGGCCAAGGGATGATGACTAGCATCAAAGGAGAATCCCTGATAAAAAGGGAAGGCATTGCATTTAAAACTGTAACACGCACAGCCTGAACACAAGTAGTAGAAGCAAAAAGTACTTTTATAGAAAATAAATGTGTGATGAAATTAAGTGGGTCAGTATTCAAACCCTACTGAACAACAAGTTCAAGTACAAGTAAAAATGGAAAACAGCCCTTGGTTAGTCCACCAGGGATTCCTACCTGAAGGGTAGGTACAGATCTTTAAAAACCCATCCTCAAGGTACGTCCCATCTAGTCCAGCTCCTAGAAGCCTCCCGTCTGTCACCCTCAGCCTCGATCACTGTTGACCGTCGTCTGTATAGAACAAAACATGGTGTGGGCAGAGCCTGTTTAGGGGTGAGTATAACAATACTTAGTAGGGGACCCTGAGACCCCCGAAGGTCTCCCTGAATACACTTAGGGTAAACTACAGATGTATAGATACAATTATAAAGTATCAATCATCCTTAATTATGTATATTCGCATATATATACCTATGATAGTAATCACAAACCAGATCCATCTCTTGAGCCCAACCAAATTCCGTTCCACAATTGTAGAAACACTCCATAAAGAGAGTACGATAGAGGTTGTACCCAATAGGTACAGCTCACAGAAGAAGGCCACATGGGCTTCAAATCCACGAAGAAACATCCACGAAGAAACATCCACCCATACTTAGGTATATGCCCATACATTTAACTAAGTCGTCAAGAGTACACATCTCAAACATGAGGTAAACAAAAGGTAATGACTCATATCCCACCAGGTATACACAAGTTAAAAGAGATTAAGGGATGATTAGTTATAGCCACTGATTCATCTTAAACTATCAAACAACATATATGCGTATAAATATAAACAACTGTTTGTCGATGTTGTCGATCCTACTTGGGATCTTGGTACAAAAGTCATCGTTGTCGAACCCACAGAGGATCCAGGTCCAGTCTCGTCACTGTAGAACCCAAGGAGGATCCTGGTCTAGTCTAGATTGCTGTCGAACCCATGGAGGATCCAGTTCCAGTATCGTCATTGTCGAACCGACATAGGATCTAGGTTTAGTCTCGTCACTGTCAGCCATAGGGTTTCCGTACACAGCACGCTCGATTCTGGGATGGTCCACTCCATGAGCTAAGTTTAGATACATTGACTACCACATAGTATTGTGTTTATATATCCTATAGTTCTATCTCATCATAAGGTTCCCAACGAGATAGATGACACGTCAATCAGATTCCCGGTCTGTGAGTTATTGAAATTCCGTTCCAGGGGCTTGGTTGGTTTTTAGGTTCAAACCAACCCAGTCGTACCTCAACTGCGTCCAAATATCATGTTGGGTATTCCACAAGATCCTTTTTGCTCTAATATTTCCATCACCACAGACGGTTCTTCGATCAGACACACGTAGCCCACGATACGTGCCAAAAGGTCTAATCGGCCATAGCGGGTCCGAGTCCGGTCCGACCCAGCCAGACCGACCCAGCCCGACGCGGTCTGAACAAGGGTCTAACCTAGTCCACGGATTTGCCCCGTTCCAAGGGGAAGGCACGACCTAAGTGGTAGGCCCAACCTGAGTGGGCGGCCCAGCCCGAGTGGGCGGCCCAAAGGGAGGGAGCGGCCTGCCCGAAGTGGCAACCCGACCCGAGTGGTCGACCTGCTCCAAGTGGCGGCCCAACCCTAGGTGGCCCGTCCCATGGAGGCCTAGCTTGCTGAGGTGTGTGGCCTGGCAAGCCTCATGTGGGTGGGGGTGACACCCCCCCTATTTCTGATCCGAAGGGACTAGCGCTAGGCGCTCGTTTTGGTTAGCCGTGGGACCCGAGTGCTCCCGCTTTGTCTGGCTGGCCGAGCTCCCAGCCGGTTTCATGTCGCCAAAAGCCTCTCTGATGCCAGCCGCTCCTAGTCGCTCCACCACGGTGCGATGACCCCGCGGTTCTGTTTGACCACTGTGGACCACCCTGTCCATGACCCCTTGTTGTTTTGCACGGCACAAAGTTGTCGTGCCACCTCCATCGCGGCCCGGCCTGGCTACAACCCGATGCTTTCACACAGGGCATGATGGTGCAACAGTCCTTACTCAGCGGCCCCCCCAGCCACGAAACACCTTCTTCATGCGTCATGGTGGTGCACACCCTTTTGGTGACCTGGTGGCCTTGCGCTGCTAGTTTCTTCATGGTCTGCCTTCGTAGTCAACAAACAAGAACATTCAAATGGGAGGGTTGGGCCATGTTTGAGCGGTCTGATCCCTCCTCATCATAGCGATAACAATTAGCATTTATTAGTCTAGAAATTGAACGACAGAGGTTATAACCCATAAAAAATAACTCAAATCCCCCTAGAAGTGTTTGGTGATTGTTTATGGAGTCGCGGAAAGGCGACGTCATTTCGTCAAAGTTAGAGGTGGAAGAGTTCGGGGAAGCTGAGTCTAGATGATTCCATCAGCGTTCTTTGTGGGTTGCAGTGTTTTTTCTTATTTCCCCAGTTGAAGAGGGAGAAGATGGTGTTCATTTTGCATTGGTGGTGATGGGAATTCTTCGTTGGGAGGATGATGTTCTCTCAATGGTTCTCCGAAGCTCCACCAAATGCTCCACCAAGAGATTATTCCAACCAATGAAAAATAATATACTTGTCAATTATTTTATTGTAGGATGAAGTTCAAAAATATTCAAATTAATTAAGTTACATAACTTAATTAAATGAGTGTAGTTGGCTTATTAAATGGAGGGGGAAGGTGAAGAGGCCCCCCCACTTAATTGGGGGTTCCAAAGGGTTAAAGGAGGTTAGAGGAATTAAAGAGAATAGGTGGGCCCCACCTAAAAACAACCTTCCAAGGGAGGTGGTAGGTGGGCCCCATCTCTCTCCTCCACATGGAGGTTTTAACTACCTCAAAAAAATATAAGGCTAACTCATTATTTTTATTTAACATAATTAAAAACCCCAATAACTATCTTCCATTCACGTTAGAACGCAACTGAGGTGGAGGTCTCACTAAGAAATCACTAACGCTGCGATTTCAACGGTTCCCTCGTATTTTAGTTCTGATCACTGGTTCAAAAGATATAAAATATCACTCATACGTTTACTGAACATACCCGAAAAAAACATCAGAAGTTTATTCCTGGCACATCGGGCTTCAGAATCAGGCCGCGTCAGAAACTGTGGACTCATAAAATTCCCATGAATCTAAGAAAAAAATTTCCACAGAATTTCCGTGTCTTTACATTCTCCCCACCTCTGGGCATTACATCTCCATAAGCCACAACTCACTCTAAGGGAACAAATGGGGGTACTGAGTATGCATCGGAGCATCCCGCTCCCACGTGCCCTCCTAGAGGTTCTCGTGCTGTCAGTGAACACGCACTAGAGGTATCGACCATCCAGTTAGGACCTGCTCCTGTCAATCCTCAATCTCTACTGGAACCTCCATGAAAGTTGCCTTGTCATTGATGTCCCTCTCCCCATGGTCGATGATGTGAGAAGGGTTATGCATGTATCTTCTCAGCTGTGATATGTGGTAGAAATTGTGCACCCACTGCAACTGAGGTGGAAAACCATGTGGTAAGTCACCTCGCCTACTCTGCTGAGGACCTGGAAAGGTATGATTAATCGCGGAGATAACTTGCTGCCTCGGCCAAATCTCCGTAGAGATCGTCGAGGTGAGACCAATAGAAAGACATGGTCTCCATCCTCGAACTCCAATGGTCTCTATCTCTTATCAGTATAGGAATATTGCCTGCTCTATGCATTATTCATCTGCTCAAGGAAGATCTACACCTTTTCTATTGTAGCCTGAACCATCTATGGCCTCATAAGTGCTGAGTCCCCTAGGTCAGTCCACCATAGAGTCGATCTACAAGGTTGGTTGTAAAGTTCCTCGAATGGTTCCATCCTGATGGTGGAGTGGTAGCTGTTGTTATACGTAATCTCTACCAAGGTTAAGTGATCCTACCAACTACGACCGAAGTCGAGGACGCATGCACGAAGCATGTCCTTGAGAGTCTGAATGGTCTTTTTAGTTTGACTATCCTTCTGAGGATGGAAGGTGGTTCTCAAGCGAAGCTGTGTCTCGAAAGCCTCCTGCATCCCCTTCCATAACCGGGAAGTGAAACGATCATCTAAATTGGAGACAATCGTCAATGGCACATCATGAAGCCATACGATCCCCCGTACATAGAGGCGTCCCAGGCTTTCTACTAAAACCTTCTCTCTGATCAGTAGGAATTGGGCCGACTTGGTGAGTCGGTCAATGATAACAGTTATAGAGTTGTTTCCTCTGAATTCACCTGAAAGTCCCATCAGGAATTCCATGGATATCCCATCCCATATACACTCTAGGACCTCTAAGGGTAGAACTAATCATATTGCAACCTGGTGCTCCGCCTTCACTTGCTGACATGTGAGGCCTCATGAGGCAAACTCTTATACTACCTTCTTCATACCTAGCCACCAGTGCTATTGTCAGAGGTCCTGATATATCTTTTCCACTCCTGGGTGTACTACTAAAGGAGATGTATGGAACTCCCTCAGCACCCCCTCTTGAAGTGAAACTAGTACCAAGGTACATCCTTTGAAGATAATGACATTATTTCCACATTCATAAAATCCATTAGGTGTAGTCCCTGTGGATATCTGAGCACGTCGCGTCTCAAAGTCAACGTCCCCATGATGTGCCTCGCAGAATCACTGACGAAGAATATGAGTGACTGTGGGAGACTGTAGAAAGGCTGCTCCATCACTATCCACAAAGGATATCTGCAACGTGGCCAACAGCTCTTTCTCCTCTCCTAGGGGTTGAATGACAGATCTCCTACTGAGAGTATCTATTACAGCGTTCCCCTTTCCTGGTGAATAGAATATCTCAATGTCATAGTCCTGGAGGAACTCAAGACAACGTCGATGTCTCATGTTTAGGTCTTTCTACGAGAAGACACACATAAGACTATTGAAATTAGAGTAAACTGTAAACCGTTCACTCAAAGAACTATGGGTGAGACTAGCCAATTGTAAAGAAATCGAGTATACCCTTCTTCTCCTACGTCCTACAAGAGCTACTAAGATTTATCCTTTTTCAAAAAGAGAAATCTTGTCTCATCCCCTAGATGAACCATGTCCTTTTCCAAATACAGTCAATCCTAGCATAAACGGTACTATTTCATGCCATGGACAATGTCGTAAGGCCTCGACACTATGACCAAGAGTTCCAAGTGTTACTCTCACCTCCAAGGGTTGAGTCACACTGTCGGCATCAGTGTGTGGTCATTAGGTCTCCTCCAGTAGGAATCTCAAATGTGAGGGTCAAGTCAACGGTTTTAACCGGAACCACCCAGTATCATCCACAGAAAAAGTCAGGAAAAAAATGCCACAAGGAAAAGAGACTTTTATTACTATAACTCAAAGATTAAAGACACAATTCAACAACAAAAAACGACATCAACAAAGATAGAAGCATCATGAACAAAGGCCTCTATGCCTGGAGCTAGTCCCGCTCCTGTCCACCTTCTCCCGGAGCTCGAGGTGAACCGTTTAGGGGTGGTGGTAGTAGTGCTTGATAACTCTGATCACCATCCACTGAAGGACCTACTCCACTACCTCGTCCACCACTCAGCTGATGCTCAAGCTCATGCCGCTTACTCTGTCTTGGTGGCTGCTCTAACGCCTGCTGATCAACCGTGCGGGGAGTCAAACAGTCACACGCTCTGTAACCCTGTTCCCTGTAGGAAAAAAAGACCCTCATATTTTCAGAGCTCCCTCGTCCTCGGGTTCCCCGTACCACCAATAAAACATATTTAAGTCATTTCATAGTAGATATATCTTTCTTGTTCCCCTGTGTCATCTTCCTACTACCTTCTATAAATGACTCGGCTACTGTCGGAATTCCCTGCGGCAAGTGCAGTAGGTCCTGAGCATGCAGAGAGCGTAGAGTCACTATTACAAAATCTGCCCTGAAAAGACCCTCAAAGTTCCCCTAGGTGACGGTTTCCTCATCGTAAAAGTGGAGAATCAGGCTCCACCACCTATTAGTTGCTCCCTGAAAGAGACAAACATCTAGGTGCACCATAAAGTCAACGGGTGTGCCAACTGTGTGTAAAAATAGTGCTACAAACTCCAGCTAGTACCCAGCTGTCTGTAAATCTGTCTCTCCTCGAAACCTCTGAGGCCTTTGTCACAGGAAAACATGAAATGCGCTCAAGCAGCACTCACCCTCTGCAGCAAGGGCTAGTAGAAACGGTAGCCCAGTGGTTAGTGGTACCGCTAGTGCCTATACTGTGATGGGGCCCTGCACCGAGGCCTCG
Organism: Viscum album; assembly: GCA_963277665.1. NCBI lineage: Eukaryota > Viridiplantae > Streptophyta > Magnoliopsida > Santalales > Viscaceae > Viscum > Viscum album. The sequence continues at coordinate 1,902,608,103 of OY728145.1, forward strand.
TCGCTCGGTGGGCTACCATGGTGCTCTCCACTTGGAACCCGCACTTCCTAACTATGTGAAGACATCCTCAAATGAAAAAGGTGCTCCATGATAAAAATTATACAAGATGAGCTGAATCAAAGTAATCACAATGAAAGATTTTCAAATGAAACACACACGAAATCCATGTTTTCATGCACGGAGTCGGAAATCAGAAGTCAGAGTCCTAGTGTATGGATTCGTCGGCCTCCGCACCAACACTGGTTTCCCTAAACTGATATCCACTCACAAAACATTTAAAACTATTGTTGTTAAAATAATCAGAGTCCATGTTCTGTAGTAGAACCAACTCCACTGATACCAATTTATCATGACCCATCCCTAGGGCCCATGTCGTGACTAACCCAAGCTTGCCTTCCATAGGCCAGGGGATAACGACTAGCACCAAAGGCGGATCCATGATAAAAAGGGAATGAATTTCCTTTAAACTAGTAACACACATAGTCTGAACAGAAGTAGTAGAAGAAACAAGTACTTTTATCGAAAAGAAATGTTTGTTGAAAGTATGTGGGCCAGTATACAAACCCAACTGAACAACAAGTGAAAGTACATGTAAAAAGGGAAAACAACTCATGGATCATCCATTGGGGAATCCTCCCTAAAGGGTAGGTACAGATCTCTAATAACTCCTCCCTAAGGTACGTCTCATCTAGTCCAGCTCCAAGCAGCCTCCCGTTCATCAACCTCAGCCTCGATCACTTCTGATCGTCATCTGCACAAAACACAACAAGCTGCAGGCGAAGCCCGTGCAGGGGTGAGTATAAAAATACTTAGTAGGGGACCTCGAGCCCCCTGAAGGTCTCCCAGAATCAACTAAGTGTAAACCACAGAAGTAAAGATACAGTCACAATGTATCCACCATCCTTAAATAGGTATATGCACAAAGATATTGTAAGGACCCGAAATTTTGAATAAATCTTATTTCATAATTTTGAGTGTTATTTTATTTTTCTTACTCAACAAAACTGTTTCATTTGATAACATGAGTATAATTAAAATGATACTATTGTGTTTTGACTATTATATGACCATTAGTCAGTATGACCATTGAAAACTGAATGTTGCTACTTTTGTCTCTAAATACAAGTGATTATGGTTAATTAATATAGAAAGAATATTTGATGTCCTCACCCAGTAGCCTTGTACCGATCGAAGCCCATCTAACAGAACTTGGGAAGGAGGTAACACCACTGGGCTTTGCTCTAGACCAAACCCAAGTTGAACTTCATCGTGTGAAGATAGTACGGAATCGCCTTCATGAGAATTTCAAACTGATAGAAATTACTACTCATGCGATGTTGGCTGAGCCTCCCTCGGATTCTCTCACCTTAGAATAGCTTACACTTAGGTCCAGTGCTGGTGTGATAAGGGGATATGTATGGAGACCATAACTGCCATGTGTAATCCTTTGTTTTAAATAAAAATTTTTATTTCTTCTTATGATGAAGATTATGAATTTTCAAATGTCCGGATAAATATAATATGCATCTTTTTGGTGAATTTTAGAGAAAGGATATTTTAAAAAATGTTTATGTAAACCTTAAATAATTAAAAATGTGAAATGATTTTCAAAATAATGGTCTTCTACAATTATGTTAATCACGAAATTTAGAGTCTAATAAGATCAACTTAATTTTTGATGAATTGTAAATTATGAATAGTGATTTTATTCTTAGTATTAGTAATGTGACCATATGGATTAGTAATCTCGCTTAAATAAAGTATTAATATAATCTAGGCACCTTGATTAAGTAATGTGATTCAATATAATGGTTAAATAACGATTTCATAAATTATTAGTCATGTATTAGTTTTTTCTGGTGAAGAGTTTTTTTAATGAAAAATTTAATTAAAAATATTTAGATAATTATTTTTATAAAATGGATTTCATTTTTGAACTCAGATCATCGATATTATGTTAAGGTAATTTTTGGGGATTGTTCTGAAATAAATAAATTTCGGTGAATAGGGTAGTTATTTAAAATTTTAATTAAAAATATTTTTAAAAATATTTTTATAAAATGGAGTTCATTTTTGAAATTAGAGCATCGATATTTGGTTAAGGTGAAATTTTGGGATTTTTCTGAGAAAGTTGAATTTTTGATGAATAGTGAAAACACAGTTTTTAAGTTACGAGTGTTTAATGACATCATTAAATGATGTATTAAGTATGTAATCAATATGGTCCACTTATTAATAGTAAGATAAGGTATGAGGTGTCCCAAGTGGCCAATACCATGGGAAAATACCATGGGCAAGACCATGGTTTTTCCAAAACCACTAATGAGGTGTCCCTTGGCCATTAAAGCCTTGTTCCCTCACTTTCCTTATAAATACCTAGCCATCCACTCATCCATTCGACTCCCAACTCTCCCCCAATGAAGATCTGGTCTCATTAACTCTCAAAGTGTCCTCCCAAGGTGCCCCCAAGCACTCAAGGTCCCAACCACTGAGTTTTAAGAGTTACGTTTTAAGATAAGGGATCCTACCTCCCTCTTTCTTTTCAAGTAATCTTTTTTAAGTCATTTCTTTTATGCTCCATGTTAATATGTTAGAGGATGTTCTTCTATATTCATCTTACATCCCTATTCATGTTCATATTATGAGAGACCACATCTCTTTATAATCAATTCGTTTTAATAATGTTTAGGTGGCGCCGTTAGGCTGCCGAATTTTTAATGGATTCGTTCACCTTTCTCATTTTTCAAAGTTCTACTTTCATGTCAAGTCTTCAAAGTTCCTTTTTTGGGGAATGATATCTATATCTATCATACTGAACTCTTATATTAATTTTATGAGATACCCTATTTTTTCTCTTCAATTCATTATTTTGATGATTTAAGTGGTGTCGTTAGGCTGCTGAATTATTAAGCGATTCGTTCACCTTTCTCATTTTTCAAAGTTCTACTTTCATGTCATGTCGTTCAAGTTTCTTTTTATTTCGGGGTATGATCTATATATCTATAATACTTAACACTTATGTTCATATGATGAGATTACATATTTGATATCATCAATTCAGTATTTTGATGTTTTAAGAGGCGCCATTAGGCTGTTGAATTTTTATGGGACTCGTTCACCTTTCTCATTTTTCAAAGATCTATTTTCATGTCAAGTCTTTCAAGTTCATTTTTATGTTGGGTTATGATATTTATATCTATCATACTGATATTTTATGTTCATATGATGAGAGACCCTATTTGATCTTTTCAATTCAGTATTTTGATGTTTTAAGTGGCGCCGTTAGGCTGCCAAATTTTTTAGGGAATCTTTCACCCTTCTCATTTTCAAGATCTATTTTCATGTCAAGTATTTCAAGTTACTTTTTATTATGTTGTGTTATGATCTCTATATCTATCATACTGAACTCTTATGTTCATATTATGATAGACCCTATTTTATCTTGTCAATTCATTTTTGGTTGAAGTTTAAGTGACGCCGTTAGGCTGCCGGATTTTCATATGAGAAATCTAATTTTTTTTCCTTCAATTTTTTTATTTAAAATGGTATGTCCTTAAAATTTCATTACCATGTTCATATATCCTTCTTATTCGGTCCCTCTACTGTTTTAGGGTCATTTATGATTTTTTACCCATGTCCTTTCTCTTTTCAATGTATTCTAAAACCCTAAAACATAGTCGTTATGCTGCAGATTTTCTATCTCAAATGTCTATATCTTTTTCTAAATTTATTTTATTTTATTAACTGATTTCTCAAAGATCTCTCTTTTATAGGGGTATTCACATATATAATTTTTTTTTCTATTTTAAATTCTGGAATTTACATATATGAGACCCTCTTTCCCTTTCTGTGGGTTTAAAGTGACGTAAATATCACATCTTTAAAGCAGTTTTTAAAACGTTATGATTATGAAATTGAACCCATTCCTTTTATGCTATATGGGTTGTTTATGAAATGATTAATGATGATATATGTGGCTCACATGATAATAAAGACATTTCAAGGGTGCACCCTGATAGCGCTTCAATGCATTGGGTAAAGACTTAATCTCTAGAGATGACCATTTAGACTGATACCATGGAAATTTTTATTGACACCTTGGGGATGGACCTTGGTGAAACAGAAATGATTTCCATTGTTAAATGTTCTAGCCACATCTTCAAGTTAGGAAATACGTTATTTTTATTATGACATTCCTCGTGATTTCATTCTCATTCCTTGATGTTCTTTTCATGACATTGTTGATGTATCTCAAGTTCACATGTTAAATGTTTCCCTTGTTTCCCTTACCAGGCCTTTTGCTCACCCTTTATTTTGAGGTATGTCCACAGGTTATGAGATTCAGTAATGAACCTAGGATGAACATAACAGGAATCCTTTCAAGTGTTTAAGAAGAATGTTTTTTTGTTTCATGTTTTAAGTTGCTGGTTTCCAAGACACTAAACCTTAAAGATCCTCGGTTTTGTAAAATGTAATGAAAAGTTATGTTATAAAAAGGTGGGATGTGATTCATATACGTAAGTTACCAATCAGAAACTAGTTCCAACTCTAGAACCCATCCACATTCTGTTCCACAAGTTTAGAAACAATCCACAAAAAAATTTCAACACAAGATGTACCCCATAGGTAAAACTCACTGAATAAGGCCACATGGGCTTCACATCCATGAAGAAACATCCATGAAGAAACATCTATGAAGAAACATCCACCCTTAATTAGGTATATTCCCATACATATACCAAAGACGTCAAGAGTACAAATCTCAATCATGAGGTAATCATGAATGTAATGACTCAAATCACACCAGTTATACACAACTTAAAAAAGAGTAAGTTTTGATTAGTTGTAGCCACTGAATCATCTTTCACTATCGAACGACAGATATACGTAGAAATATAAACAACAGTCTATCGAAGCAGTCGATCCTACGTGGGATCGCGGTACAAAAGTCGTCGCTATTGAACCCACAGAGGATACAAGTCCAGTCTTGTTGTTGTCGAACTCAAGGTGGATCCAGGTCGAGTCTCGTCAATGTTGAACCCACGTTGGATCCATTTCCAGTCTCGTCACTATCGAACCCAAGGAGGATCTAGTTCCAGTCTCAACACTATTATCCATAGGGTTCCCATACATATCACGCTCGATTCCAGGTGGGTCTTCTCCTCGATCTATGTGTCGATACATCAACTACCACATAGTCTCGAGTTGATGTATCTCGTAGTTCTGTCTCATCATAAGGATCCCAACGCGATAGACGGCTCGTCAATCGGAGGCCTGGTCTGTGAGTCATTGAAATTTCCATTCCAGGGGCCCGTTTGGTTTTTTGGTTCAATCCAACCCATCCGTACCCCAACTTCATCCAATCCTCAATTGGGTTATTCCAAAAGAACAGTTTTTCTCTATGCTTTCTATCGCCGCATACAGTTCGTCTATCGGACTCCCGTAGCCCACGATGCGGGCTATAAGGTGTACTCGGCCATAGTGGGTCCGGGTTCGGTCAGACCCAGTCAGACCGACCTAGCCCAGCCCAGTCCGAACCAGGGTCTGACCCGGTCTGCGGGTCCAACCTGGTCCAAGGGGGTGGCCCGACCCGAGTGGTCGGCCCAACCCGAGTGGGTGGCCCGACCCGAGTGGGCAGCCTGTCCTGAGTGGGCGGCCCGAAGCGGGGGAGCGGCCTAGGCCAAAGGGGTATCCCAAAAAGAGGGGGAATTCTGGCCCGAGTGGGCACCCTAAAGTGAGGGAGTGGCCCAACACAAAGGCGCGGCCCAGCCCGATGGCGCGGCCTGGACCAAAGGCGCAGCCCGACATGAAGGTGTGGCCCTGTTGGCCAGCCTGCATGGCCTGGATGGCCACGTGTTGGAGGGGGTTTCATGCCCCCTATTTCCGATCTGATGTGACTGGATCTAGCCATTGGTTTGGGTGAGCCACGGGACCCAGGTGGTCTCGTATTTTCCAGCTGGCCGAGCGGCTAGCCGGTTTCGTGTCGTCGGTGGCCGGCCTAACACCTATCGCTCCTGGTCCCTCCACTGTGGTGCGGCAGCACCGTGATTCTATTCCACCACCACAACCCAACCTGGTTGTGGCTCTCCTTTTCCATGCGGCACAGTGGTGTTGCGCCCTTGTGGTGGCCCAGCAGCCTTGCGCTGCCAGTTTCTTCACGGTCTGCCTCAATCGTCAACAAACATGAACAAAAAAAAGGGGACGGTCAGGCCTTGTTCGTGATGTTCGAGCCCTCCTCATCATAGAGATAGAAATTGGAATTTATTAAACCATAAATTAAATAATGGAGGTTATAACCCATAAATAAAAATAACTCATATCCCCCTACAAGAGTTCGGTGATTGTGGATGGAGTAGCGAAAAGGCGGTGACGTTTCATCAAAGTCGAAGCAGGAAGAGTTCGGAGAAGACAAGTCGAGATGACATCGTCGGTGTTCTTCATGGGCGGCGGTGTTTCCCCTTCTTTCCCTGGTAGAAAAGGGAGAAGACGTTGTTCATCATTCTTTGGTGGTGATGGGAATTCTTATATGGGAGGTTGAAGTTCTCCCAAAGGTTCTCTAAATCTCCACCAAATGCTCCACCCAAATATTATTCCAACCAATGAAAAATAATAGACTTGTCTATTATTTTATTGTTGGAAGAAGTTCAAAATAAATCAAATTAATTAAGTTACTTAGATTAATTAAATGGGCGGAGTAGGATCGTTAAATGGAGGGGGATGGTGAAGAGGCTCCCCCACATAATTGGTGGTTCCATAGGGTTAAAGGAGGTTAGAGGAGTTAAAGAGCTTGGTGGGACCCACCTAATAACATCCTCCCAATGAAGGTTATGTGCGGGTGTTCTCTATCTCTATCCTCAACTTAGAGATTTTAACTACCTCAAATAAAAATAAGTCTAATTCATTATTTTTATTTAACTTAATTAAAAACCCCAAAACTATCTTCCATTCACGTTAGAACGCAACTGCGGTGAAGGTATCACTAATCAATCACTGATGTTGTGAGTTCAACGGTACCCTCAGATTTTAGTTCCGAGCACCGGTTCAAAAGATATAAAATCCCACTTGTACCTTTATTGAACGTACCCAAAAATAATATCAGAAATTGATTCCGGGCAGACCAGGCCTCGGAATCAGGCGCTGTCAGAAACTGTGGATTCATAGAATTCCCATGAATTTAAGAAACAAAATTCCATGGAATTTCTGGGTCTTTAAAAAGCTTGTTCAGTGTCTTGGAAGACAAGTCGCAAACATTAAATATTATAGTAAACCCTCTAGGTAGCGCACATAGTCTAACCCCTCTGGATAAGTAATGCAATAAATATGCAAAGACACTCTAAGGATACAGTCATGGTCAATTCCCCCTATGGACTTTCCACAATAACTACTGACTCTCTGGGGAACCACCCAATGTCAATTCCCCATGTGGTCTCATAACGTACACTATAGACACTATGAGGGAGAACTCACTATCAATCCCCCATGTTCTCTTATAGCGTGAATTATAATAGACACTCTAAGGAGGAACTCCACATCAGTTCCCCCTGTAGTCTAACTACATCGGTTTCTCAGAGCCCTGGGTAATTCAATCGTGCTTAAATGATGCCAACAACCCAAAGTAATCTCAAATACAACATGGCTAAAAAATTACAATGCATATCACAAGAATTCAACTTGAAAAAAAATCCAAATAGTACCATCCTATAAAGTAAGGCAAGGAAAAAGGTCTACCTCATAGGAAACCGAAGCCAAATGACCCTAAAAAACAATAAAAAGAAAACACACCCATGGTGTTTTCCATAAACATTCAGTTTCACATAATATCCCATAAAAAACCTTAATTCAAAAATAATTCTATTTATGATGAAATATGGTTCAATTTCTTTCACATAGAATACTCAAATCATGGGTAAATGACACTTTGATATATAATACTCTAATACAGAAAACTAAAGGAATCGAACCACCAACCTCGATGATGTACGAGGAACACACTCAAATGATGGCCCTTGAGTTGGACTAGAACAATGTAGATCTACAAGAACGTCAAAAACATTCAACCTTGAATAACATTATAGAGATAAGAAATTAAAAGGAGAGGATCTAGAATAAGGAAGGACTCACCGATGGGATTCCAACACACCATCTAGAGATCGAATCAGACCTTGGATAGAAAAACGGTTGCTCAGAGTAGATTTATCACTCTCAGTAGCTCTCGTAAAAACAAATTCTAGAAGATGATGAATCTGTTGATTATAAACGAACCCTATCAACTTAATAAAATAAATGAAAAAGTACACGGTGAGTTCATTTATTGTATATTCCATGTCCATGACTCAACCATACCCTGCATTCGGGGTCCCTAGGTCACCCCACCCGACCATGTCTTGGCCATTACATGGCTAGTATACGACTACCTATGACAACCAGGTACCTAGCATGTACTTCTAAAATTTCAAAAAATCCCCTTTTACTCAAGAGAACTAAAAAAATGATCCACAACTAAAAAATGAGATTTGTGTTTTTATTATATTCCCTCCTAAAAGAAATTCATCATCGTATTTCCCTAATAGGCTGGCAAAAAAAGAATCCTTATATAGATTCATCCACTACGATCGCACATCAGTTTCCCTCGTCCATGTCTCTTCCAATACTCAGACATGCTGCAACAACACATGTACCATAAGAATAGACCGGCCTCATAGAACCTTTGTGCTTCGGTCATCTATACGGATAGGATTCTCCTCGAAATATTCTTCCACCACCTACTCAACCACCTCGAGTTTACAAAACATGAGACAGGTCTGAGAAGTAATGTCATAGATGGGAAATGTGGAAGACTACATGGATAACCCAGTAACACTAAGGTAACTGCAGAAAATATGAAACCATACCAACTCTCTCCAAAACCTCAAATGGTCATACATATCATAGTGAATGTTTTCCCTATATCATAATATTTTTCTATCACAACCTCGATCTAACATGTAAGAAAATATGATCTCCGACCATAAACTCTTGAAGTCATCTCCATCGATCATCATAAGACTTTTTCCATGATTTTGATGTATCCATTTTCTTCCAAATGAACTCCACCTGCTCTGTGTCTCACGAAAAAGACAAGATCCCTACATATCTGCCTCCCCTGCTTCTAGCCAACATAGGTGTGATCAGAATGTCCTTCCACACAAAGCCTCATAAGGTGGCATCTAAATTGTTTTTTGAAACTGTAATTATAATAAAACATGACTAGAGGTATATAATACTACAAATAACCTAAAAATATAAGACACATGCTCAAAGCATGTACTCTAGTACCTCAATCATGCACTCAGAGTGGACATCTGTCAATGGATGGTAAGTTGTACTCCGATGTACTTGTGTACCCAATGCCCTTTGTATATCTTAATAGACATCAGAATTAAAACAAGTGTCTCTGTCTAAAATGATAGTTTACAAAACCCCAAGAAATCATATAGTCTCTCTGATGTACAACCAATAGAATATCATCAACACCGATGGTCTCCTTGATTGGTATGAAGTGGGCATATTTTGTGAGTCTATCATTGATATCCCACACTCCATCATTCCCTCGTGGTGATCTCAGTATCCCTATCACAAAATCTATCATGACATCATTCCACTTCTACTCTGGAATGGGTAACTACTATAAATGCCTTGATGGTGGCTAATTCTCCTCCTACACCTACTAACAAGTGGAACAACTCATCAAAAAAATAGAAACAACCATATTCATACCTTGGCACCAATACTAACAGTGTAGATCTCGATAAAAATTGGTGACTCCAGGATGGACTTCCCAAACTGAGGAATGAAAATCCCACATCATCTCATCACGTATGTCTGTTGATGCCCATACACGTCCTTGAAAATATAAGATATATTTGTCTTTAATGGTGTTCCAAGGAGTAGTATCCTCTCCTTACACACTCTCCAGTAGGACTAGACCTTCAGAATCTGATAGATCTCTAATTAACATCTGATCCAGAAGAGTATAATTAACAACTACTAATGAATTAAAAATCTACACCTGTTTATTGCACATCTCCAAATTCATATCAAAGAATATAGCTATATGTTTCCACTCACTACTGGCCTCCTAAAATGCATGTATTTGAGTCCTCCTACTCAATTCATCATCCACTGCATTTCCTTTCCCGGGTGAATAGTAATGCTCAATTTCAAATGATTGAAGCTACTAAACCTATATTCATAATCTCAAATTATGATCACATTAATTGAATATATACTTGAGACTTTTTTGGTCATTGAAAACCAGAAAAGTCTCTCATAATAGATATTGCCTCCAACTACGTAGAGAATCCACAACTGTAGCTAACTCAGGACCATGCATCCAGAAATTTCTCTAATGTGGCCTCAACATCTGAGACATATAGACATCAACTCCTTCCACTGGAATATGCACTACTCCCAGCTCTATAACTAACACCTCTTAATAAATAGTGTAACTATTTCTAGGCTTCTGTAAGATTAGTATCGATGCTCATGTCAACCTTTATTTCAAATATTAACAGATAGACTCAAAAAAACCGTACCACGCGTACTTCACACCCTTCATAGTCAGTCCCTTTAGTGGCACTGCAAATCGTGGAAAGTTCTGCATAAAATTATTGTAGTATCTACGCAGTCCTAGGAAAATACATACCTCATATATGTAATTCGGCTTCTCCAATGAAAATGCTAATCTCACATTATCTGGTTCTAATTATACCCATTTCTCTAAGATAACATGAACAAATAAGTGAATTTGGTCCATCCAAATGTGCCATTTTGAGAGCTTAGCATATAACAGATTCTCACTCAGTGTACTCAAAATAATCTCAAGGTGGGTTGCATTATAATGTAATCTGTGAGTGTAAACCAATATATCATCCTTGAAAACCACTATAATGGAGTCATGTATGGATGGAATAATAGGTTCGTTAGTTCCCTACAAAATGTAGACGCGTTAAAGAGACCGATCATCAGAAAAAAAAAATTATAGACCATACCTGCATTGAAAGGCTCTAAGAAATATATCTGATGGTCTAACATGAAACAAATGATAACCAAGTCTCAAGTCAATATTCAAGGACACTTGGTCTCCTCGAAACTCATCAAGGAGATCATCAATACACAGTAAGGGATATCTGTTCTTGGCCATAAATAGTTCATATTTCAATAATACACATAATGTATGATAGTACCATATGTCTTATCTACAAATAGGACATGTGAACCCCAAAGAGAAGTACTGGGTTGGATGAAACTCTTTTCCTGCGACTCCACTAATTTCCTCTTGACATCATGTAACTCTGGTGTATCCATCCTATAAGGATGAATGAACATTAGTGTTTCCCCTAGAACAATATCAATATAAAATTATACCACTCTCTTAGGAGGGAAACCTAAAAAGTCTTATGGAATGAAATCCCTAAAATAATCCACCACTGGAGGAAAATCATTCTGGGAAGTCCCCTAGTCATCAAGTTATGGAGTATCAATCTGGGTAGTAACACCTCTCAACTCATGAGGCTCAAGTATAGATTAGCTCACCTAGACATCCCATTCTCCTTTATGTAGAAACAATCATCCCTCTAGTGACATGTAACATAATATACTGTGATAGAAATCAATATTATCCTAGAAGGGAGCTAACCATTTCATTCTGAGAATGATGACCAATCCTGTCTTCTCTTAGACATAAAGTTCCCATATGAAGTGACACCCACAAAATTCAAGAGGGAACTTCTTAAACTGATGAAAACTAGAAGATCTAGTCCCCTACAGTGTGTCCAACATCATGATATCATCATAAGTAATGATAAATATCCCAAGGATCTCCACAATAGGCATAGATATAATGATATGGGAATCCCTCGTATCGAAATGAGTTGAGGCTAAAACAGAGGGAACTAAAATTTCACATCAAACCATAGAGGTTCCGAGATCTTACTCTCACTAGATATAATAAAGCAGAAAATCCTAACATGCACCATGGCCCTATGAAGCTATCTGAGATCCCTATGTTGATTCACCATGTGGCTATCGAAAACCCACCTGTCTGAATATTGCGGCCATGACCACCACCTCGGCCTAAATGGGCTGAAGAACTCTTTCCCCCTGTATGATGCGGAACTAGTGGTCCTTCTCTAGTATGAGGAGTCAAAATAGATCCTCTCTCACTGGATGATGGAAGAAGAAAAATGAAAAAATGCATATGATGCCCCATCTTTCAAAAATATTGGCACTTGACTGGGACACTTAGGCACAGAGGTTTCTTAAGTTCACCCTTTCTGCACTGGTAGCACCCCACTTGGATACCTGAAGAAAAATCTCACCTACTCGAATATCTACAAGTAGACACCCTATGGTGCATCCTGCTATCATTCAGAAGGGTACCAACTCTAGATGTTGAACCGCCCTGTCCCACAGCTCTAAAATCCCTTAAGTTGCACCCGATGATCATCCCCTAGTTGACTATATAAGATATTAATTTCAACCTAAAGATGTTCATATAATATCAAATTACCTTCCATAGACCATCCTCAAACTTCATCACAAGAAATAACTCATCACCCCCAGAATTGGTGCAAAGAACTGATTCGCTATAAAGAGAGAAGAAAAATCCATGACTGAGAGTGTACCAAGTTCAAAACAGATGAACTCTCAGGCATAGTTGGCCCTCAAGGTCTCCGATTAGAAGAAGTCATAGAAGATATATTAGAACTCATACCAAGATATAACCCATATTCATTCCACCTGTGATATCACATCCCATTATCTCTTCATGGAATAATTAATCATGTATGTAGAGAGCTTCACCATCCTCTATGGAGGCGTCTCGAGTTGCTCGATGATATACATCATGACTTCTAAACGTGACTCTGCGGCCTGAGGTCATCCATCCCTTAAAAAAGTGAGAGGATTATACTATTGAAAAAACCCATGTCAACATTGCCCTAGATGGGGTATGATGTGGTGATCCTGGGAAGCTTTTAATCTTCCTCATGAGATCTTCTCAAAACCGTGCATCAGCTCCTATATCCGGTATAACCACTGGCGACATGAAGGGAATTATGGGAGGGTCTACTGGTAGTCATTGGATCACCCTTTCTTGCGTCTTATCATTGCCCTATATTTGCTGTACAACCAGAGGTCCTCTTGGTGGCCTGAATCTCAGCCACTTTTGATCATGTAACACCCCTACACATGGTGTGTTCATCCTCATGAAATGGAATGTACTTTAATTATATCCCATTTCCTCATTTCCTCGACATGTCTAAACACACAGTTCTTCCCTGGGTAACACTACATGGCATGTTCGCCCTATACATGGAGTGTACCCCTTAATTTATAGAAAACCATGTCATTTGTCACATGACCAGATACATGGTCTCTATAACATGACGTCTACTACATGTATAGAGTGTATCCCACCAAAATGTTTTCATCCCCCTGTCTCTACCCACACATCAAGTCACATAGTTAAATACTACATGGCATGTACATATAGTACCTGGTGTGAACTTATGAAAATAATTTTCTACCTGATCAAAAGGATACATGGAGTGTATTTATCATCACACACTGTGTACTCTGAGGTTTTCCGGACAATATTCCTTAGAAACAACTCTGAAACCACATAAAACTCTATAATAAGAATTAATGTTATTAATTTTGATCCTTGTTGGCCCATACTCCCCACGAGTCAAAGTTTTGAATCATATTCATGTTATATCATAGAAGAATTCAATGACTTTTTAATATGATATACCAAATTACGATCCAAGAGGGCAGGTAAAACATAAAGGGCCACACTTTGGAATCCATTCAAATGAATCTTTTCATATTTCAATAACCTATCAAAATAGAATTCATTTTGTCAAAGAATTTATCATTAAATCTTGCATATCTTGCACAATATCTATCACAACAACTTGAAATCAGTAATGCACCATAAATGGAATGTTAAGACTACATGACATGTGATATCAACCAAGTTCCTGTACGATGCATGAGATAGAAAAACCACATCTCTGTGGGTTGAAATAGAAATAGAACCTCAATAATGTAAATAATAATTGAAAAAAACATGTGAATAACCCAAAAGTGGAGTCAAATCAACTATAACAATTGTAAAATCAGAAAAATTTCAATAACTAATGTAAATTGGTTTTTCCCTATGCATGGGTTAGCTACTCCTAAGCACAAAATAATACCAACTACCTATTTCTTCCTATCCTTGTCTATATGCTCTAAATAGTAAGAAAAAGATGAAAAGTACCTCCTTTGATACCAATTTGTATCATCTCGGTTTTGGGGGCCGCCCAAAGGTTCCTTATACACGGTTGATCACATGGCCTTATAAACGTGTCCCCAAATTCTAGAGGATGCTGACTAACATAGAGGTCCTTGGGCGTGATAGTGGGGAATCTATGTCCTCATTGGTATATTTTGAACTGTGGAATAAAAAATAATATATTGTAGAGGAAGAAATAATACTATTAAGAAAGTAAACTGTAGAATACTGAATGTTAATATACATATAGAGAACATATATAAATGATGCATGTTACATTTGTCTAGGAAAATAGCCAAGCAAGTCACAATGCTAGAAATAAATTACTAAACTAAATTACCAATAAACAAAACTACAACTGCATCACAAGCCTCTATTGAGTCATATACTGTCATGATACATATTAATCACATACCTAAGTTAGAAGAGAACTTTCCCCTATCTACAACTATAATCATATAAACAGTTTGGTTCCAAAAGCATGACTCAAACATGGTGTGAGACGAATCCTAGTAGGAAACCACCCAATGATATGTTCCTAACATTAAGTGATAATATATAGAATGTAATAATGGAAATGCAGAAAAGAAATAGGAGTACACAAAAGTGAAAAAATCCTAAAATTTCAATTTACATACACTAGAATTTAATTTCCCTCTAGCTAGCTCAATCAATCTACCCCCTATATCCATGTAGTGAAATAAATAGTCAAAGACACTTTGAGGAAGAACTCGCCATCAATTCCTCATGTTGTATTTTCATAATAAATACATACTCTCTAGGAATATAGTCAATGTACATTTCTATTATGGTCTCATAACATTAAATATAAACAGTCTGAGGGAGAACTCAACATCTATCCCCATAATTTTATCATATAATGAACAATAATAGACACTCTATGGAAGAAATCAACATCAATTCCCCCTATGGTCTAACTACAATAAGTTATCATAGCCATATGTATTTCAATTGTGCCTAAATGATGTCAACATATTATTGTAATTTCAACTACTACATGGCTAAACAATTCCAATGAATATCACAAGCATTCATCAAAAAGAAAAATCCAAATAGTTCCATCCTATTCAGCAAGGAAAGGAAATGAGGTCTGACTTCTAGGAAAACTACACCAAATGACCCTAATAACTTAAACGTGGAAACACACCCATGGGGTGTTCCTTAAACACGAAATTTCACATTATATAACGTAAAAAAACCCCTAATTCAAAAATAAATATATGGAAGAACAAATAAGGTTTAGTCTATTTAAACTAGAATACCCGAAACAAGGGTAATAAACACTTAAGTGTATAAAACTAGAAGATAAATAAAGAAAGGAAAAAACCACATTAATCGACGTGGTTTGGAAACCACTCTCAAATGTCAGCCTTTGAAATGGCCTAGAACAACATAGATATAAAAAACAACATAAACGTTCGACAATGAAAAACTTCAGAGAGAGAGAGGGAGAGAGAGTTGAAATCTAGAAGAGAGGCTCTAGAAGATGAAATGAATCACTGGTGGGATTCTAGCTCACCCATGGGAGAACCAATCAGACATTGGATGGAGAAACAATGGCTTGAATAAGATTTTTTTCTCTCAGTCACTTTTGGACAAACCAAGTACAAAAAAAGATGAATCTGGTGATTAGACGCTACCCCAATCTATTTAATAAAATAATAGAAAAATTACACGGTGTGTTCATTTAATGTACACGCGGAATACATGCCTCAACTGACCCCCGCATTTGAAAATCTATAGGTCACCTCACATAGTCATGTCTCAGCCGTTACATGTACATAACATGGCTACTCGTGGCAACCTGGGACATGACTTGTACTCCGAGGTACACGATGTGTTCTACTTAAATTTCAGAAAACTCCCCTTTTCCTAAAAAACTCATGAAAACAAGATCCATACCTGAAAAGAAGATCTTGGTTCTTACATAATCATAGTAATTACCTCTATTATAACAGATAGGTGATAAATATCATATAACAAAATTTTAATAATAAAAAATGTTTCATTTAAAATAAATGTTGTGTATAAATAATGATAAATTATGTTTTATATGTAATTGAAAATGACAAAATTTTCTAACTCATGTGACATGAAATATTTCAAAAAATATATTGTTGTATATTTTATCCATCCTTAAAATAAATTTATCTCTTGAAATATGTATCAATCATTGATGTTTTAAAATTTTAAATTCTTTCATATAAGGAAAGATCATAAAAATGGTAAATAAAACATCCTCTAGAAAAATAAAAAAGAATATGATAAAGTATTTTAGAAGAAAACCCAATCTGTTTGTAAATAAGAATTAAAATCATGAAAATAATTACATATAAAAAGATGTAAAATGAAAATAATTATATATATTGATAATGATCAGTGATCACAAAAACATACGTTATCTAGATAACAACAATGAATAGAAAACCATTCATTAATGATGCTTGAAAAGTATAATGATATCATCATAAGTGATTTTATTATGATAAAATTTTATTTAAGGAACATTTTAATAAAGTTGGGGAATTTTTTTCCCTCTAGAATATGATCATATAAAAATGTAGTTAATATTTTGTTATTTCACAAGCACAATTTCATACTTTAGTTTCTCCAGGATAAATATAATCATTATTTATTATTATATGATTTGAATTTTTCATGTCGTTGACACTAATTAAGATCCTTAAAATAATGTTATGTCATTCATACTCTTAAAAATGGTACAAAATAGTTATGAAATATAGATAAATTATTTAATGGATAATTAATAAATTATTCATTAAAACCACCTCACATGTTCAATATAAATCATTTCCTAAAAAGTAATGCTTATTAAACATCCAAATTTAAAAATTAATAAAGGCCATTAAATCCCCCAAACACAATACTAGTTCTCTAATTATCTTTATGCCTATCTTAACGGTAACATTCCAAATCAATTAATATCAAGGTGATATAATATCATGAAGCTTGGTAATAAACCAAATGGACATAATACCTAAATGAAATCATACGTTATTACTTCTTCCATGAATAAAAACATTGATTGTTAAACACATTCAATATGTCCAATAATGTTGTAAATTCCATCAATGATAACATAATCCAATTTTTTAATTAATAACTCATATGTTATGACGTCATCAATATTATCCAATTTATATGATCCATATCATTTACCACATTATACAAACTAAATTTCACTTTCTGAACCTCATGAACATTTTAGGGTTTAGTACACGTGAACATTTATTATCATCAAAATATTACCCTTCAATTAAATAACGTTTCTAGGTCATTAGTACAATTCATAGTATTATTTTATTTAATAATCCAAAAACTAATACAATATAATTTCTATATATGTCATGATTAATGTAACAAAATTCGCGAATTCTATGACACAAGCTCTACAATCATCCCACTTCCTTTTCAAACCTGAATATAGGTTTTTCATAATTTTTCATAACCATTACAACTATTCAAATTTCATTTGTAGTCTCTTAATAATCATAATTATAGATAATACTCAAAAAAATTTACTGATTCTCTTAGCTTCCCCTTGTGACATCAAATTACATAACGAACATAAATTCAATATTTAAAACATTTTATATTTGTTGATAACTTAGGGAGATCACATCTCTTATCCAATCTATAAACATGACATTTCATTAATTTTTTACTTTTAAATTATTTGTGTTCTAATTTTCAAAAAAATACATCCTTTTTCCATGAGGCTTTTTCTTTGGCAGTTTTGTTCCATATTCCCATCATATAGAAAAATTAATCTTCATTCCCAATTGGATTACACAACCCCATCTCTAAGAGATCTATATCCTTCTATCATTTTAGAAGTTTGAGAGTTGGTTATGGTGAATGTTATTAATTATATTATATGTTAAATGATTATAAATAATCAGTATAAAAATCATTATAGTTATCATCACATTTGTTTATTCACTAAAAAATGTGTGTCACATTCAACGTTCACCCAGTTAATTCAGGTTTACACCATTGACTGAAACCAAAAAGTGTGTTCTAATAAATAAAAATCAAAATGGGAATCAAAATAATCCTATAAATAACTTATCTGATATATAAATCATGACATAATATTATTAATCCATGAAACCATAGTATTATCCTTGATCATTGGTAATAAAAATATACTGAAATCATTCCTGATGATTTCTAATGTGTTAGTGTTTTTCAAATGAAAAATCCATAATAGTGTAAAACTAGGGGTGAAACCATGCCCACTTTCATGCACTAGGTGATGATGGATTCCAAATAAATTTTTCCATTTGTGAGTTGTTACCCCTATATACCTATGTTCCAGAGGCACAACCACTAGGAGTATTAAGAAATTAAATTTAGAGGAAACCACTTATTTTATCCTTTACTAAAATTCCCTGATATATCACAATAATTTGACTCACCCTTAGAATTATCCTAAGAGAAATCGCTTTTAGTATCCACATATATATATCCCTAGAGAACTCACTAATTTTTTATTACATTTTCTATTTGGATAATTAATAATTTCAAATTGTACCAACCCTAGTGACCCAAAATTATAATACATAGAAATAACAACTTTTATAATCAATATTTAAAAAATAATAGAAAAAATACATGATGTCCCTCATATTTTAGTTTCATTGGAGACTAGGTAAACAATATCTCAATTTTGTGGAATATCTTCCACATATATGAAAAATATCATCACATTTAGTATGATTTATATGCATATCCTTCCTAAACCATTGTTCATAACATATGTTGAGTAAACATAAGAAAGGTTCATAATTGTTTCTTAGTAATGGTAAACAAATGATATATCGATATATCATGAGCACATATGTACGATTACATAATAATTACATTTGAATTTTGTACCTTGCATATCCTATATCAAAACAAGTGTTGTGGGGTAAATATTGGTAGTTCATAATACATTTTTCCTAATGTAATCAAAGAACCTTAGCAATGAGAACATAACATTAGCCCATGATATATATTTTTGGAATAAACATCATTTAAATTCTTTGTGAACATGAATAAATAGATATAAGTTAACTCATTATAGTATGAACATGAAATTAGGTTCTCACAAAACCTTATTGTCATACAACCAGGTCCATATATAGCATTATTTATTTGAAGGAAATGTATATTAATAAAATTATGAAAATATAATTAGGATAATGAATAACATTGCGAGAATTTATTAATGCTAATGAATAATATTTTTGACATATAATCATGTTCACACATAACATATTTAATCATGAGTTATCCATATTTACCAAATGAATTGGAGGGTAATATAGGTCCCACCCATCACATATTAATAATCATAAAATTTTGTTCCATAGCATCACAAATCATTAATGAAATCAAAACCCATAAAATTTTATGGGTAACATAATTATTTTTTCATTTTAGAACCTATGGAAATAAAATAGATTTCATAGACATTCCATTATTTTATAAAAGAACAGACCACATGAAAAGAATCCCCCATCTTAATAATTTCTTCATGGTATATCCCAGGGAAAATAAATGGTTTTCATAATCATCTATTCATTATAAACAAGATCCATTCAAATAATGAATAATAATGGTTTCAAATGATCATATACCACGTAATTCATATGTAACATCAATGAATGTCCTCTAAGATAGAGAATGTTTCTTAAATATTAGTTGGAAAATTACTTAAGCAAAATAGTCTTTCATATGTGAAAAACACTTTTTAAAACATAATACAATTTCACAATCCTTTTATTTTAAATTAATCATCATATATCATTTAATAATTATTCTTAAGGAATAATTCTGGTTTAGAGTATATTTATTTGATAGAACAAATTCAAAATCCTTATCCCTCTAAAATAACTTATTTAATATTTGGAAAAAATTATATATAGTGTAAATAATATTTTAATGTAGAATTGGGAATGTATAAATTATGATTGAAAAAATTGAGCTACCATGATAGTGGCAATACAGATCACCCCAGGCATGCTGAAAACAATGATTTTTTTTACATTTTATTGTAAAATCCAATAATTAATTATTTGAAAATTAATATGATGATATATTTTAAAAAAAAACTAAAAAAATAAATTTTATATATCAGAAGATAATACAACAAAAATTAAAAATATTTTAGAGATCATGGTTTTGAATAAAATAAGATTTCTGAATGAAGAGATAGTTAGTGATGAATTTGAAAAAAAAATCACAATGCTTTTAACTAATAATTTGTGGAATATTTTTACTATTATGTGAAAATATCATGAATGTGTTCTAAAGAATAAAATTAATGATAATTCATGGGAATTAAATCATAATATTTCAACGTTGGAGTTTTAATCATAAATACTCTCGAAATATTATGAGATTGTAACATAAAACAATGACGACTTTTGTAAAATTCGAAACATAATACCCCTAAAGAGAGATACTGATATTGATATTTAATACCCATATATTTTAGAGTATTCATATTAAAATAAATTCATGGGATTTATATAAAACAGACAAAAATATTGATGGTGAATATCGAATGTGTCTCACATTTTCAAAAAGTTGGTTGGAAATTGCTTATCACATTAATAATAATTTTAATCATAATCCCCAATAAAGATTAAAAAAATGAAATAATAAATATTATTAATATAAGTAGACTCATGGAATAAAATTTCAAAGGGTCTATATATATACAAAAAATGAAATGGGGGGTGAATTTATAAATATCATTATTAAATAAAATCATGATTACATATCCCTTACCACTTGAGTAATAATTTAAATCATAAGACCCAATAAATATTAAAAGCAAAAGAAACATTAAATATCATTAAATTCCGTGTATAAAACATATAACATGTTCAGTGGTTAAACATATACACCAAAAAATAAAATTATTGGAAAATTTTTATATGTATCCCATAAATATAAGAGATACTAGAATTCCCTTAACACTTTATTGATATCTTGAATCATAAGACTTAAATAATAATAACATCCAATGAAAATTTTATAATATTTAAATAGAGTAGATTCATGATATTACATGTCGACGTTATAATATAATAACTTCACAAAAGAAACAAGTGGTGAATTTTCATGTGACCTAGAAATAAATGAGTGACTTGAAATTCATTACCGGTTTTTTATAATATTAAAAATAACGCCCAAAAAATCACAACATAAAATGAAATATTAAATATCATTAAAATTAGGGTAATATTGTTATAAATTATAGAATATTATGTATATTAAAAACCAAAAAATAAATGAGTTTTTAATTTTCATATGACCACCAAAAATTAAAAGGATACTAGAAATCCCTTACCCCATGATTGTCTACATCCATTATACAATATAGAACCACCTGAAAAATTAAAATAGGTTTTTTATATTTATATTAAAGAATAATTAATAAATATATAATCACATATACTATATCTTTATAACTATTAAAAAAAATTATTAATAATTACATTATAAAATCTATACTTCTTGTTGGTAAATGATTTCTTTTTTCATGAGGGTTTTGGTTCAGTAGTTATGTTTTCTATAGTTTTATCATAATTCAATAACCTCTATAATTTTGAATTTGATATTAATATCATTGATTATCACCATATAAATTTTATATTCGTTAAAAAATGATAGATAAATAAAAATGAAATGCATGGTTAATGGAGGTGGTGGACTGTGTGTATGAATGGGTGATGTTTCCATATTTAAGAGAATAAAACTAAATAATATTGAATAATTAATAACCATTAAAAAACATTTATTATTATATATATATGACATATTTTCAATAATATAGTATTTTTAAAATTCCATGTAATTAATTATTGAGATTGAGTCGCATTTCATTGTTAGGTTGTAGTCCACCATATGCATGAGAGAAATCAGCATATCCCCCACGAAAAAGAATGAAAAGAATATAAAAGTGATATTTTATTTTCAGATGGTAAATTATTTTAAAAATATAATGTATAGTTAATAAATCCATCATTATTTGGAATTGTGACTAGTGTTTTAAGGAAAAATAATTATGTCAATTAACGGAGTTGTTGTCCGCCATACAAAATATAAATGAATTCGTTTTCTATTTGATATAAGTGGATATGGATATAAGTTTTTACATCAAAATAATAACATATGAGTATAAATTATATATTTATTTTATTATATTATTTGTTTTTTGAAATAATTAATATTGGAAGAAGATGATTGAAAAACAATGAGCTGTGTGAATAAAATTATCATCGATTTGTTCCACCACCTATGGATCCCTTATTAAGTACCCAATTATTTGTATTTTTGGGAGAGTAGAAGATATAATACTTTTATAATAATTTTTGGGAGGGTTTTTTTATTTTTTTGGTTGAACTATATTCCAATAAATGTGTAAATAAGTGTATGGTGACGGTGTTCTTTTATAACTAGGTGAAAAAATCCCATGCATAAAATATATGGAAATTTCCTAAAATAATCCAAAATAAAAAAGGTAATTACAATGTGAAAATAATCAATTTTTTTATATATTATATCTTTTAGAGGATATGATTTAAAAGTTTTTATGAAAATGGGAATTCAACAAATGTTATTTTCATTTTAGCTATCATATTCTCAGTATATCCCCGATAAGAGAATTTTTACCTTAACCATTATAATTATTTTTTTATTTTTGCACAACTAATTTGGGTTACAAAAATTATTTTGAACAATTTAGATAATAAAATTTATTCTTAAAATAAATATTAAAAAAAAAATTCAAAATTAAAATTTTCTAAAGTTGAAAATTTCATTTAAATTCAGTCACATAGACCTCAAGATAAAGAATGTTTTAAAGGGAAAACTGTTAATATTTTACAAATTTTTTTATCAAAATTAAAATTAAAATGATTAAATAAAACTAAATTTGATTAATATATATTTATTTGAACTAATTTTAATTTAAATCTAATTTTAAATATAGTTTATCATTATTAATTATTTAAATCAAATTGCAGTTTTCAATGAAAATTCGATACTTTTAAATTTACATAAAAATGTAATCATTTTTTTAAATAATCAATATTTTAAATAATATAATTCTGAAATTATGAATTCAAAAATTAACATTATTATTTAAAAGAAATTGTCAAATGGTTTAAAAATAATATTTACAGAAATTGTGAAATTTTTTTGAAAAAATGGGTTTTAGTGGAATATATTTTAAAGGGTAAAAGTAGATTTATTCTTATTTATTTTCTAGAAAACACATAATATTAATGATAAATAATTAATTTAATATTATACATATACATAAATTGGATTTAAATAATTTAATTTTTTTTTCAAATTAAAACATGTTTGTTTTCATAAAAATATGTTTACATAAATAGACTTCTATTAGTTTAAAATATTTTTTACTCATTGCTATTTTTTTCAGAAATAAAATCATTTAATATATATGGGTTTTCCATGTATTTTCATTCTTTAGTTGATTATATCCATACCCAGTATTCCCCTGGATTGGTGAAAACTATCATTAAATAATATTGAAAAAATTGACATGTCTTCTATAAAATCATTATTTTTTATAACACAATCTAAAATATATGATATGCATAAAAAATTATATAAAAGATTTAATTTGTTTGAAAATATATATTTCAAAAAATATTTGGGTGATACATAACTCAATATAAAGTGAGTATTCCCAATAAAATATACCTTAATTACTCTGGCCTAAAATTTATTCTTGTTATTAGGTTTTTCTCATGATATACCTTCAATGTTTTGATGTCCTATAACTGTCTCTAACTATCTATTTCACATCAAGAAAAATATTCTTTGATAACAAATATTAATTTTTTGGTTGGTTTCTATATAATATTTCCTTTTCCTACAAGTCATTTGAAATGACCCGGACCCCTCCAAGCCATTCCATTATGAAAAAACCAGTGTTTGGGGAGTTCTATGGGGATCATTGACTCATTCCAATAGATAGAAAAAATATAGTTTGAACATTCAACATTAATGATTTAAGGGAATCAACATCGATGAGTCATGGGCATCGACATAAGTGAGTTAGGGGATTTGACATCACTCAGTCAGGGGCATGAAAATCATTGAGGCAGGGACATCACCATTGGTGTTGGGGAATCAGTGTTTGGGATTCAATTTTAGGGCATCACTATTAGGGCA
Source organism: Viscum album (assembly GCA_963277665.1). Lineage (NCBI taxonomy): Eukaryota > Viridiplantae > Streptophyta > Magnoliopsida > Santalales > Viscaceae > Viscum > Viscum album. Next base: position 1,902,632,671 of record OY728145.1, read on the forward strand.
TTGGTTCTTGGTTGTTGGTGCTAGGGTGTCTGTGTTAGGGCATCAATGTGAGGGCATCAGTGTGTCCTTCCCAGTTTCCTAGTTTTTCGAGTTTCACCAATGATATGGGTTTTTGTTGTTAAGTGAGAACCTATAAAATATTAGCCGTTTTGAAAACCCTTTCCACCATTTCCTAGGTGAATAATTAAATTTTAATTTTTTCCTAATGTTCTGATACCTTTTAAACCGCCAAGTCGTGTGCTCAAACCAAAATACAAAATTGATTTATTGTGAAATCGTCTCCCAGATTTTAGGATCTCAACTATTCTTAATGCCTAGATCCTTTCTTCCTTTGACCCTTTTAGTTTTCCCTTAATTTGCCTAAAGATTTTCCCCTCCACATAGTAATGTATATGTATGAAAGTTATCATTGGTGTTTCATAGTGTTATTTCCTACTACTAATGTGATCCCATATTATTAGTACACTGAACAGTTTTGGTCACTTGTTATTCTATTAGGGAATTCTTCTACCTCTCTTTAGTTTTGTATCATAAGGGGTGGGTGTAGTAATTTTTCTTTTTGAACAACGTTGCAATCATTACATTAATATGTAAAAAATTGTTGGGGGATGATGAAAAAAAGAGAACGATAGAGGTTCTAATAACGGGTAGGAAATCGAATATGAATTTTTATTGATCATTGTTTTTTACATGTAATCATTGTTTCCAATTATGGTTTTTTATGGTCGTAAGGCCTTATGAAAATCTTGGTCGTTGTTGGTATTTTCTTGTGCAATAGTGGTGTTATGTATTTTTTATGATGCATTGATAATTGGAATTAACATTGAATCTGATTTACCATGTATTAATTTTTAAATAAATGGAATATCCAAGATCAAACCTTTTGGGTAATTACCCCTGATTATCAAAGTGGAATTATAGTACCCATACTATCTAAAACAGAACATGCTTGGCCTGGCTATGTGTTTGTGTGTTTTTTGTTGGTTCTATTAGTTGGTTTGGTATGCTTGTTTAGTGGGGATGCAGTTTTAGTGGTGGTTGTTGTTGGTTTTTTATGGGGTAGTACAGGGGGCGAACTGGATTCCCAGTTTGAGAGACTAATTGACAGTGGAATTGATGGACTTTTAGGCAGTGGGACTACATTTTCTAGTGTTGTGGTCATGGAGCGACATTGGGAAGTGGGACTGCGATGTGGTAACAGACTTGTTATGCAATGGGACTACATGTGGGAAATGTTTGGGCAGTGTGAAAACAAATTTGGTTTGTGTTGAAAATTCATGTTAATAGGTGTTCTGAGTATAGTGTTGTTGTGTATTAGGGTTTATAGGTTTTTTTTTCAGGGTAAATATTGTGTGGCTTAACTTTTTAGAATGACAATTGTTAGTGGTAGGGAAAAATGGGGTGTGCAGTTGAACTGCAGGTTGGTTGTTCTATATTATTCTTCTGATTGGGTTTTAAAATGTTAATTTTTTACATCATTCAATCTTACCTTGTTATAATTTTTTAGTACTGAAGAACAATGTGGGTTGGTTGTGGTGTGTTTGGTTAATTTATTTATTCTATTTTCAAGGTGGTTTAGGATTTTTTTCTTTGTAGTTTCCCTGAGTAATGCTGGAAAAAATCAATGTGAATATTTAATAAATAAATAAATAATAGTTGAATGAAAAGGGGGTTGGGTGTATGATTTAGCAGTGGCTGTTGTGTGGTTGTATATATAAGGGTATCATTGAATGTGGTTCATTGTGTGTTGGTTATTTTTTTGGGACCCTTAGGTCGGCATGAGTCTTGTTTACTTATATATAAAAATTTTAGTTCATCATGATATATATAAGCACCCACCCAAATTGAGAATAATGTGCCAAACACCCCCATTTTATCGGAGAGGGTATCTTTCCCAACATCCATGTGGGAGGAAGGATGGTTGGTTACTGACTTTATTCTTTGCACCCTCTTAGTGGTTCTTACCGCTCAAGAATATCTGGGAAGGTTGTAATGTCTTTTGGCATACCATTGTATAAGATCCTTTAGGAAGGTTTGTTTTCACATGTGTCTCCGGGATGATGCGTAGGTTTCATTGGGCGAGAAGTGTGGTGGTTGTGGCCTAGGTTTCTGCAGGCGAGTTTTGTAGGGTTTTGGAGGCCTAGGTCTATTCGGAATGGTTGTGGCTATGGTATTTCATATTGGAAGAGTGGTAGTGTCAAGATGTTAGCCATTAAAAATAGCTGTAAACCAGTGAGAATGTTTTGTGGTGTACCCAAATGTTGTTGTGCTTATAATACTACTTTAAAATACTTCTGTGATTTGTTGATTGTGTCTTGGTGAGGATGAAATGGTTAGTACTCCTTGGTATCTTCTTTGATATTCTTATGATCTCTCATAGGGGAATTAGTATGCCTCACCCACTTTTTCACGGGTAGATTTAGTTTCCTTTGAGGTATACTTGTACACTAACCCTACATTTCTAAAACTATTTATATGTTTATAACAGGAATTTTCATACAAATCTAGACTTTATTATCTTGGGCATCTAGATAGTTGTAGTGCAGTAACATCTCTTTATTTGGTAATTGTTTTAGTTCTTTGGTTGTACTTTTTTCACAGTTTATATTTAAACATGATTAGGCTAGATTTTTGTTTCCTTTATAGAAATTCATAGTTTAGTTTTTTTATTTTTACCATCTATTTTTTTAGTCTTGTTTACGTTAAAAATTTCCATGCCATCCATTTTGGGTGAGATAATATACCCTTGGTGCTAGCTACTACTCCAGGGACAAGAAATATGGGACTCAAGGGTCTTTATCTCTCCTTCATCTTGAAAAATGAAGTTCATGGAACATTGATGCCCCTTCCCTCAACATGAATAAGGAGGGTCGTGTCAGAATTGTATCAAATTATTTGGTTGAGAGATTGTATGGTTTTCGAAGTTAGGAATATTGAGGAATTCCTGGGATGGTAGGGAAACGGTGTTAGGAAATATTGGAGCAAGATATTGTTCTGGGAAGACAGGCTAGGACACATGATTATATGGCCCCCTATGATCTAATTCTAAGACCCAAGACATATTTAATGAACAATTACGGTCACACTGATTGTAGGGTAGAGAACCTAGGTAAGGTGCATGCATTATAATGACTTCTATTTTTGTGTGTCTTGGGAGTTTTGTGAAAATTAAAATAAATGAATATTTAAAATAAATTTAAAAGAAAATTTCTACACTACTCAGGAATGAGATTTACTAATTTACCATTTTTTATCTATGACACCCAGACTTTTCCCACATGTGGTACAAGCAGTTAGGGCCTATTAGGTATACCTGGTTGGTATGTGGGGGGATGATCAACAAGGTGAATATGACTTGGGGTAAAAGAACCTTTGTGATTTCTAGTATAAGGCCCTTGGGATGTACAAAGGCAGTGTCTCAAACTCAAATACTGAGGGATGGAGTGGGGAGATGAAAATCTCCTTTACATTCATATGTAATCTAAGAGAGTATTGAATTATTCTAGAAGTGATCCAGATGTTAGGATTGGGGAGTTAGTGGTGGAATCATTACCTTATATAAAAGAATATTATTATTGTTTTATTGGATAACATTGAAAATTATTTTCAGAAATAGTTCACTTCCTCGAGGAAGAAACCCAAGAAAGTGCCGCATCAACTCTCCCTGCAGCAAGGGGAGAATGTTAGTGAGGGATTTTGGGATCATGTTGAAGGGTATCTTACGCATCGCTCCAGATCACTTTCTAGATGAGGACTCTCAAGGAAGATTCCTGGAAGAGGCACTATGACCTTTTCTTCAATATGTCGTTACTCCATTTACCCTAACAATGTACTTAAGGGTTCTGACGAAGACCAATGAAGTGTATAGGATGAAATCATAGAGTGGTGTACCACTAGAGGGGATCCATGTGAGTTCAAAGAAGAGGAAGGTGGTAAAAAAAGTAGGTCTCTGGCGATAGGGCCTTCCCAGTTTCACCAGTGAGAAGTAGGCATCAACCGTTCCAATTCTTATCCCGTGGTCCTTGTTGTTTGACCATGGTCCTAGAATTAAGGTGCTTCATAATTGAAGGACTTGTATATCTTACGAAATAGTGACCAGTTTGAGAGAAATACATTGGGGCGTGATAGATCATCACCCACATCAGAAACATCAATTACCGGTCAGGACTTTTATACATAATGGGTAGTGAAGTCATGCTCCAACTGGGGTAGATGGTACTCAGGGAGGCCGAGCTCAGGTTTAGCCTTAGGAAACATGACCAGGGCTTTATTAGGGAGGTTTTCGACAACATAGGTGTAAATAAGTTGGGCGTGTGAATTTTTACGCTGCAGAGGAAGTAGTTCAGGCAACACTAGAGGTTGTTCGAGGTATGATCCGTCTTTTTAGTACTATTTCATGATTTTTATTAGATTTAGGATCTTATCACACCTATTTTTTCACCAAGTCTATACAATGAAATGGGACTATAAGTAGAGGGACATTCTATGGACATGGTGCTGAGCACCCTAGTTGGATGTCAGACCAGTCTCTTTGATGTTTTTTGGGGATGTAGACTGATGTTGGGGACGCATCAGTATTGTGGGGATCTTCTCCTATAACAGATTCATATGTACGTTGTCCTTATAAGAATTGACTGATTGTTTAATATGAATATTTTTATTGACTGATTTCATAGGAGAGATTTTTTTTGGTGTGGATGGCCAACATTTATTTTTTTAGTGAGTGGAGCTGTCAGGTGGGCAGTCGGTGTGTGGAACTTCATATCTCTTTTTCAGCCAAGATATTTGTGGGATCATTAGACATGGAGATTGTATAGATGTTGGGGTTTGTCATAGTGATTCTGGATATCATTATTGAGGAGGTTGTGAATCTAACCCAAAGAGTGATGCTGAGTTCGGAATAGACATGCAACCCATTGCCTGTTTTATTTTGATGGTTCCCTAGCATATGGAACCTTCTGTGATGTGAGATCTGAGGATTTAGGTTGAAAACCAGTTAAAATGGGTTTTATCCAACTGAATGTGTCGAAGTAGGGTGGTAATGTCTTGTTCACATAGATGGTAGACTCTATAATGAGGCTATGTAAAGACTACAAGAGTCGGAATCCGGTGGCAGTCAAGAACCATTACACTCTTCAGATAATCGATGATCTCTTCGACCAGTTAAGATGAGTAGGATGGTACTCTAACAACTATATATGGTATGTATTCCACTAGTTGAGGGTGACTGAGGGCTCCATCATTAATACAACATTCATGAGAAGGTATGGGAAATTTGATATTGTGGTCATGCAATTCACTATTACGAATGAACCATCTGTCTTCATGGGGAATATACACTCTTTCTTCCATAAGTTCATTGACCGGTTCATCATTGTGTTCGTTGAAAATAGTCTAATTTAATTAATGTCATAGAATAAGAAAACTGAGCACCTCAGGTTAGTCTTGATGGTCCTATAACACCACCAGCTCTATGAAATGTTATCAAAGAGGATGTTATGGTTGTGAGAGGCTCTCATACTTGGACATTTATTATCTCAACAATTGATAGATGTGGACACATAAATAGATGTGGTGGTATTTTATTGGGTATCACTAATGATTATATAATACATTCACATATTCCAGGGTCTAGCAGTCTATTATAGGAGGTTCGTACATGACATCTCTTGGTTAGTAGCTCTGTTGATAGCTTGGACCAGAAAAAAACATGCCATTGTTTGGAATGATTACTGTCAGAAATCGTTTTGGTATCTGAAGAGGATGGATGTCAGTGATACAGTGCATAGGTTTACAAAGGATGTGGTGGAATTCACGGTGTTCTATGATGTTTCTATAATTTTATTGGGATGTGTACTATTGCAGTAGTGGGTTGTGATCTCTTATGGGTCCTGACAATTTCATCCCAAAAAACGTAACTATGACACCCATGATCTATAGCGTGGAGTGGTCGTGTTTACAGTGAAGTTTAAGAGACATTTTCTACCTAGGGAGGGATTCATGGTCTTTACCAATAACAAGAGTCTCAGTTATATCTTCTCCCAATGAGATTGTAACATGAAATAGTGAAGGTGGATGGAGTTTCTCTAGGACTATTACTTTGAGATCTCCTAAACCACATAAAATGGGAATGTGGGAGGTGATACCTTAATCATGAAGTCATAGAGGGAGGTAGTTCCAAAATTCCTAGATTCATGAAAGGCAATGTAAGAGTTGGTTGCATGGAATCTGTATATGAGGGTGGATGGGGGAAGAGGATATCCATTTCAGATGATAGAGAATCCTTCCTTAATGCGGTAGGTGGATGATTCTCATTATAGAGACTCATAGATGTACGTGATTCAAGATCACGTTTTCCTAGGTGATGCTCTAATGGGTTGGTCAGTGGATAGTAAGAATCAGATGTTGTTCCACGTAAAACAATTTTTCCCAGGGGAAATGTGAGACAGAGTTCACCCGGAGTTCCATAGATCACCCCTAGTGATGCATCCAATAGTTTCTAAGATGAGTCAAGGCTTGAGGGAAAAAAATTGGATGCCTAGGATGAAGCAGGCAGTGGTCGAGTTTGTGGAAAGGTTCCATGCGTGTCAGCAGGTAAAGGTTGAGCATTGTGTTCCCAATGATCTATTATAACCCTTATTAATTCACGAGTGGAAGTGTGATGAAATCTCAATTCATTTCATCACATGATTTCCAAAGTCTCAAAAAGGATATGATGATCTTTGGGTAATAGTGGATTGGTTTATGAAATCAACATACATCACATCGACCAAGGATTCAAGCACTGTGGATGCCTTAGCATAGAGGTATGTGGATGAGGTTCTCCAGCTCCATGGTGTTCTAAGAACCATATTATCAAATTTTGATACAATATTTATTTAGTTATTCCGGAAGGGATTGCATATTGAATTTGGCACTTGGGTATAACTGAAAACTTGTTTCCACCCTCAGATGGATGGACAAACATAGACAACTATCCGGACGTTGGAGGACATGTTACGGGAAAGTGTTTTGGACATTAGTGGGTCTTGGGTGAGACATTTTCTCAAGGTATATTTTTCTTAATATAATATATTTAACTATTCCTCTGGTATGGATCCATTCAAATATCAATAGTGGAAGTAATTTCATTCACCCTTATGTTGGATAGAGGTTGGAGAATCAGCTGTTCTTGTTTTGGATGTGGTGTAGAGTACAATAGAAAAGGTTCAGTTTCTCACGAAAGGATGAAGGCATCAAATGAAAAAAAAATCATATTTTGATTATAGGGGGAGGCCGTGGAGATTGAGGTTGGGGAACATATATTATTGGCTGTATCCCCTCAACATGGGCTGTAGAGGTTTCGCAGAGGCATCGATCTTTCTTCCAGGTTCATCAGACCATTTGAGGTGTTTAGACAAGTTAGAAAGGAGGCATATCATATAGTGTTTCCACTATAGTTGGAGAATATCCATGATATATTACTTTTCTCTCAGCTCTATCAATATCTACATGATGAATACCATATCATTGATTGGGGAGTGTTGGATATTTAAGATGATGCGATGTTTGTGGAGCGACTAGTAGGAATCAAATATTGTGATGGGAATATTATTCAATGATTGACCAATCCATTGGTTTGGGTGTTATGGAGGAATGGTGGCCTTAAAAAGTGTACATGGGAGTGGGATGCACATATGACCACCTAGTACTCAAAACTGTTCTGAGTTTTTCCCTCGTGTTATTATTTTGGATTTACATACGATGGAATCCTTGAACTCGCTCGTTATCAGAGGCATTGTTTCTTTGTTCTCAGTTTTGTGTGGAATGTCCTAAATGTGGGAAGGGGAGGACCTGAACCCTAATTAAGGCTCATTAATGGGGATGTGATTAAACCTGTGTGGGCATGTCAGTTCCCCAAGGAAGGATTGTATCAAGGCATGGATAAATGGATTCACTAATCCATATGTATTATCAGTGGGGACACAGTGTTTGTAAGTTAGTTTTGTAGATATATTTCAAGGAGGTGTTCTTTGATGTATGGTTTTTTAATCATGTTTTTGAATAACACAGGATGGTTTTTCCCTGATAGGTATCTTACGAGGTTGTTGTTTGAACCCCTCTTTCTTCTTAGTGGTCTTAAACTCATGGGCATGAGAATAGTTTTGAGAGGAATCTTATTTAAGGACTCGAACCCCTCTAGATCACCCAGTTGTGAAAAACCATTGGTTGGTGTGTTCTAGGTTATATTGGTGAATCATTCCACAAGTTTTCCCAAAACCATATTTTAACTGTCGGCATCCGTGTGATAGGAGCATCGGCATCAGTGAAAGGTTGTCAGTGCCAGAACGTTGGTGCCAGGGTGTCGATTTCAGATTGATGGTGTCAAGGAGTCGGTGTCAGGGCATCGGTGAGTCATTCCTTGTTTCCCAATTTATTCAATTTCTACCATGTTACGTATTTTTCTTCGTTAAAGGAGAACTCATCTTCTCCTAGACATTTCAAATATACTTCCACCAATTCCAGAGGAAAAAATTAAATCAAAATTATTTCTTAAAGTCTCGAGACAATTGAAACTACCAAGATTCATGGTAAACCATGATCCTAAATTTATGTACATAAAAATTTCCTAGCTTATTTTTTGATCTTTCTATTTCTTAATGGAATGATCTTATCTTCCTTAGACCCATCCAATTTTTCTTTAGTGCTCCCAATGATTTTCCCCTCCCTGGACTTGTGCATATGTTCACTATTAATCGGTGGGTTTTCATGGATTTCTTTCCAGGTACTCACACGATCTTCTATTTTTTACGTAAAGATGTTTTTTGGTCACCTTTTGTATAAGTAGTGAATTAATTATTCCTCTCTTTAATTGTGTATCTTGTGGGGTTGGTGTAGTAATGTTTCTTTGAGAATAATGTCTAAAAATTTTCATTACTATGAAATATATGACTGCGGGAGGATGATGACAAAAAGATTCCAATACCTCTTTTAATATTGGGCTGAGTGTTGTTTATTTATATGTAAAAATTAATGTTCCTCATGATTTTATTCACACCCCCATCATTGAGAACCATGTGCCAAAAACCCTTATTTCATTGGGAAAGATGCCTTTTCTAACATCCTATTTTGGGGAAGGATGGCTGGTTAGTAATTTTCATCCTCGCACCCTCTTCAGGTTTCATACCACACGACTATATCTGGGAAAGATATAATGGCTTGAGGCTAACCATTGTCCAAGATCCTTCAGGTTGATTGTTTCCCCATGTATCATTAGGATGATTCCCATGTGTTTTTGGGAGAGAGGCATGGTTATTGTGGTCCAACTATCTACGGGTGAGATGTGTGTTGTTGCTAAGGCCTTTGTGTGCGAGGGAAGGTTATGGTTGTGGGAATGTGTTTTGGAAGAGTGGTAGAATCATGTTTTTAGAAATTAGGAATACTAGTAAACTGGTGGGAAAGTGGTTGGGTGTAAAAAAATTTCAACGTTCTTATACTAAAACATTGTGTGACCTGCATTATTTGGTCTATGCACCTTGGTGTGTTTGGGCTAGTTATTACTCCTTGGAAGGCTTTGTGAGTTTCTAGTGTTCTCTCACATGGGAATCTTTATGTTTCCCCCCTATTTGATAGGTATATTTAGTATTCCTACTAGGTCTGTTTGTGTAATCATAGTACATTTTTAAAACTATATTCAGGTTTCTATGAGAATTTTTGGGACTATGTTAGACATTACAAGCTCAGTTGTCCTGATAGTTGTGGCGTTGATACTTAGTCTCTTTAATTGGTACTTGTTTAAGTAATTTTGTTGTACTTAATCCACATATTATGATTAAACCATGCATGGGATAGACTATTGTTTCCCTTATAAAAACTTTTAGGTGTTGTTTGTGTATTTTCACCTTCTTATCCCTCAATATTGTTTAAATTATAAAGGGAAGTGTCTTCCATTTTGTCTGAGATAATACACCCATGGTAATATTCACCACTCTAGGGCCTATGAAGGTGGGACTTGGGGGGTCATTATCTATATGGCACCAGCCTTAAACCTTATAAAATCTTGAGTTATCACAAGATTACACGTTGAGAATCTTTTCAGGTTTAGAGTTTTAGAGAATTAGATCATGAAACATGCATTACATTCCACATTTAAACAAAGTGGTTACATAAAAGGTAGTATTCATTCTTTCCATCAATGGAAACATATTGAAAATAAAACATGGATTCTTTCTTGACACATCCTTGACAATATCATCATATCGTGTACCTTTCCCTTGACCTGTGAAAAATATTTCAAAAACATGTGCTGAGCATAAAAAGCTCAGTAAGGGTTATAAAAAAATAAGGAAAGAAACCTGAGTTCATATATACATAAGAATGAAATCATACTTTACCCATAAAAAAGGCACTTTAACATACCTCATCAAACCATGAATAAATCATAGAAATCATAAGACATAAAGGTAACTTGAGGCATTCATAACATTCTTACGTAGGGATTAACCCTCTTGGTTACGTTTGGAATACCCATCACAGTATATTCCCCAAATCTCTTTGGAGAAACCTTAACGTTTCACTCCTTCACGTTACCCAATGCATTGGAGAGCTATATCGGGCTCACCCGCCCTTAGTTTATCACGGAACCACCCGTTTTCATAACAATGCCCAAGAACCATAACATAAACGTATCACATAAAACATGCATAAAGGAAACAAAACATTTCAACATTTCAATCACAATATTACATTTTAGTATTTTGAAATAATGAATCCATACAAAAAGAAACCATTTCCAAAACCATTTAAAACATTTAATAATGAGAATTTTGAATCAAAGTGTCCTATACCACCTTGAAGCTTTTAACATTTTAAACCATTAATATCCATATAAATAAATCCTTAAAACCATTTTGAAAACATGGATATTAATAAGAGCAAGTCATTAAAACATTTAAAGCGATATTTTGGTCAAAGGGTTTTTACCAAAATTAGAGACACTTGAATACAATAATTGAGGAATAACATTTAATCAGAACTTTATAATATCATGAGAATAAATGGATTCAAGATATAATATTCCAAAGGACTGTATATACACTATATAAGAGTGAATTGGTGCTTAACAACAATGAAGTCTCAATAGGGATGTAAAATGTGATGAAATCCATTATAAGGAAGGTATCCTTAAATTAAGGATAAATCAATATCAAAATTATGTGTGAAAAATATAAATACACCCAATATAATTGGATATTAATTGTAAAACAATAAAAGTTCATTCACACATATTCAAAGGATGACATATTCAATAACTACATGTTGAACCCAAAGAAATCGAAATTGGGTTAAAACGTTCCCTTGGTAAAATTCGACAGTCTAACGACGTCACTTCAAAAATTCAGAAAATGAGTTGATGAGAGATAAAAAGGGAATCTCATCACTTGGAAATAAAATTTACATCAATCAGGATATAGAATAACATATCCCAACATAATAGTATGTGAATTAAAAGACATAACAAACTAAGTCTTTTAAAATGAGGAGGGTGAAAGGTTCCATTACCGACTTGGGTAACTTTAGAAAAGTACACCCCATTGAAGATGTGTCATAAAATGAATATGTAAATACCCATAAATGAAATTATATTACAAAAGGAGTGTAATAATGGGAAGTACATTAACCACTCAAATGAAATTGTGGCAAATGTAGCATTAATCTCTCAGGAATAAAAGTGAGATGAAAAATCCCTTACGAAAACTCGGCAGCCTAATGGGGCCATTTAAAACTTCCAAAATGGATTGATGAGAGGAAATAGGGTCTCTCATCATATTTAAATAATAAGTATATTGGGATTAATATAAAATAACATCCCAATCATAAGAAAGATGAGCTTAAAATGAATTACATAAAAGAGTGTACTTAAAAAGAAAGAGAGGTGTAGGATCCCTTACCTCGTATCCGACTTGACCCGACCATTCTTTAATCTCCTGAATAATAAACTTGTGCTAATTTATACTTTCTTATGAACCTTCTTAATGTTCATTATTCCTTTTATATCATTTATTTCAATGTTATAAACATTATGTAATCATTTAAGTTAATAATGTTTGTTCTTTCAATATTTGGTTCTTTAGTCGAAAATGGACTTATTACAATTACATGTTGTTTGTGTGGTAAAAGTTTCATTATATCCATAATTATATTCATGATTTGGATATCATATATATCATATATATCCATCATGTACATGTATTTATAATATTACATAATCATTTAGAGGTAAGAAATGAAATGCACCGTTCATGGAGACGGTAAGCCGTACGTACGCATGAACGCTACGTTCATTTCTATCTCATAATTTAATGGAAATAAACAATAATTATATAGAGGTATATTATAATTCCAGTATAACATAGTATATAATAACTTTAAATACATCCTTTATACGTCCCACGTATGGCATTAACGAATCAAATCACTTTGAGGGGGCGGTAGTCCGCACTTCCTAAAATGAAATTATCGTGTTTACCCATAATGGAAACAATAATGGTATGCCATAAATGAAAAATAAAGAAGCATAAGGAAAGAATAAACATATTATATATAAAAATAGTGACATCATAATGGCCACCTTTGAAGGTGCTAAATGAGTATTGAACAATCATCGTTTCGGGAGGTAGAATTTCACCATCCACGGAAACCGTATGTTCTTTAACCATTTGATGCAGTTGTGTGAGAGTGTAGCTCGAATAAATCTTATAACAACATCCTAGTATATTTAAGATACTGGTGTTGTTACAAAAGAAGTAAATAAAAAGAGTTTAGGGGGTTGGAGAAGCAAAATAAAACAAATGAACATGAGAGAATGAATTACCTTTAAAAGTGTAACTCCTTTTGATTTGAGCCTAAAGGCTTCATTTGGAAGTCTTCTTCCCAAAGGTAATCCTCTAGGATGAGGATAGAGATGTGGAGAGAGTAAATGGGAAGGGTATGGCCGAGCCAAAGGCTTTAGGAGTGTGTGAAATGAGGTAGAGGTGGGGGCCTTTTATAAGAGGAGAGGAGGGGCACTTTTGGAAATCATGAAACTATTATTTTATTTTCAAAAGTGTTTCGAATTTCTAAGGTCCCACATTGATATATTTCTAAGATAAGATGATAAGGCTTCGAAATATTCCCATCCAACAGTTTTTGGACAAGTGTAGGTTTTAGATATTACATTATCTTTCCATTTTATTTAAATCATTAAATAATGAGGTCATCGTTGCATCGTCATGATGTCGTAATTAAATCAATTTATTTAATATCTAAAAATTATAAAAAAAATAATATGATGTAGGAAATCTTTTTATATTTATAATTAATATTTATAGTCAAAATTTGGACTTGTGTAACCCCACTTAAAAACTGTTTTAGTAAAACAACTCATGTTTGTGTCAATTTAATTTTAACATTAAATAAATATATATTAATGTCATTTTCCAACCAAAGTGGCTCCATGGGGTCCCCAAGTTGACCCATTGGTTGTATTTGTCGTCCATGACTCATTCAATAGGAGTAGGACAAGTGTCATGGTGTTTTCATATTTTTATAATATCATTTTTACCTTAAATTACACTAATTACCTCTAATCGTGATTAATGAAAAAAAGATACTATTCACCAAAAAATTATTTTCATCCCATTGAACCAAATTTTACATACTAATGACAACCATGTATGTCGGATTTTCAAAATTCAATACACATTAGTGGTAAACTTTCATTTAACTGAAAAATCAGTTTGCTTGATTACCACTTAGTGGTTTCACTATTCATAAAAAATTGGAGTTTTTCAGAAAATTACCAAAAAATCACCCTAAGATATATTTGATATTCCAAATTAAAAAATGAAGTCTATATTAAAAAATTCAAAACATATAAGTCACATTAATTAATTTAATAATTAATTCCTGCTGTCATGACAAATAGCGTCTTTTTATGAAACAATAAGTATCAAAAGTTTGACACTAGTTTAAGTCCGATTTCAAGGTGAAATTAATTCCAACAACCACTATTGGATTTAATGGTAAAAATATATTCTAATTTCACATTAAAACCAATTTAAATGATTATCTAATCATATAAATAAATTATATTAAAAAGAGGTTTTGAATTAAATCACAACATTTTAAACTATTCATTAAAAAATGAACTTTTTCGGAAAAATACCAAAACATTACACAAAGTAAAATTTGATGTCCTGATTCTAAAGAAGAGTTTTATTTGGTCCAAAATAATGTATAAGAGTGATCAAAACTATATTTAATGATATTTCTCCATCAAAAGGTGATAATTGAACCTTTAGTGAAAATTAGGGTATAAAAGCCTAAAATTGAATTCTTTATGTATTTTAAGCCTTTATCTTTTATTGGATAAATTAAAAAAAATTAAAAAAAAACATATATAATCATATTTTAGTTATTTCTATCCATTCCCACCAATACAACGGATACATTTTAACTACCATTTAAAATAATATTATTTTATTATTAGAGTGCAACGTAAGATTCCCAAGAAACTCGTTGTTGCGTGTTGGGTACGCCATCGAGCATAGCATCCCCTTTAAAGTAATATTAATATTTTATTCACAAATATGGATAAATTTGAAAATGTCATATTCTTTATTTACCTGGGGTGTTACATTATCTATCCTTCATCATGAAGAAAGAAGAGTTTGAAACATTTCTCTCCCATTCCTCATCTTGAGGAAGGAAGGTTGTGACATAATTTGACAATAAATAATGATCCACATACTCAAATATCATTCCTATAGTGGAATGGGGAAATGTAATTATTGGTATTTCATTCAACATGTAACAACATTATTCTGAAGGCCACTGTTCTATGGACTGGACCAATATTTTTTAATTGAAATATGTAATTCCACTTAGAATTATATAGGCCTTTGAGTAGAAGTGATATTATATTGTATTACTGTTATGATTCTATTATCTCGGAATAGAGTTTGAAATGATAGAAAAAAACCTATATTCATGTATAACCCCAATCAACCAGACTAAACAGAAGAAATAAAACTAATAATTCTATAATAAATTAAATTTGAGTGATAATAGTCATACATTATCAATGTCTTGAATATATATGACAAATCATCACTCACTAGTCATATCGCATGTTAAATAAAATAAAGAGAGATAATAAAAGTGTGCTCTACTATAATCCTCATGCCAGATCTCCTCATGGTGTATTTTCTATATGATCACTCCTAAAAGATCTAGTAGTTATGGCCCTATACACAACTTGATATGTGGATAAATGGTGTATCCACAATTATATATATAGTAGGACCACCAAATAATGATTTGAGTAAAATATAGTAGAGAACCATCAATGGGTTATCAAACATGACTAGTATAGCAGTCTATTCACATGTGATATTATTGATAGTGAAATAAACAATATACATGAAGGAAAGTATATATAATAAATTCAAATAATTATTTTATAAAAATATTATATGAATCAACAATACCTCTATTTTGTAGTTCTAGAGGTCCTCTGTATAAATTATGTAATAAAGAATATTTCATATATATTTGAGGTAAAAATAGATAATCGAGTAGTATTAGAAATAAATAAGATCAACAAGAGGTAAACATATACAATAAATATTCCAAATGAATAAAATCATTCCCCATGAGATAAAAAATTTCATTATAAGTAATAAGTTATAAATCCAATACTTTGGTGGTAATTATAGGGGATCCATATTAATAAAAAAAGTTGATCTATAGGTCATAATAGACGGTGATTAATATTTTTCAAACATAAATAAGACCGATAAGATGTAATACTAAGATATTTATAGTCTTCAATCACAAAACCTATCCCTAAGATGAAATCCTATGAAATCCATATTTATCAGACACAATAGTAATCCCAATGTGGTAATTCGAGGTGATCCAATATTATCAAAAATAATGATGATATCAATTAGTTTATACTTGGGGATCAAAAAGACAACAAATTATTAATAATAAGATATATTCTTTGTATCATCAATAAGAATATGAGGATACTTTATCCCATATGAAATTTTTTATTTACTCATAACCAAGACCTTATCAGGTTCAGGTCATAGATCATTGATTTTTATGGCCTCACCTAGAACTAAATACACATAATCTCAAGTACAAACCCTAATTGGGGTTAAATATAATGTTGGGGGACCTAAGAATGTACCCAAAGTCTCATTATAGCCTATAAAACCATAATGGGATCCCAGATCTAAATCTCATATATTGGGATATGTTAATTAATCATGTGGAATAACACCCCTCAACATCACTATAATCACAATATGACCCCACAGTCCTCATGGGGAACCCAACTAGAACCCCTTTTTGAATATATCAATATACTATGTCCCAACACATGTTATCATATATCAATACACATAACCAACCTATCATCAACCTAACCATGGGATACCAATTAGGGAGATGAAAATATATAAGGAGAGGAAATATAATCCCACTTTATAAAATACTAACATAATAGTTCAATGGAATTGAATAATTACATCATGCCTTAATGGGGAAATCATTGTAATTCCTCTCTCACACATAATTAGTGGAAATAAGTGGAACCCAACAAATATCAATAAGTGAACTTAATTCATTTAATCCATAGTCCTTTAGGGCTCTTATGTCTCTCAATAAAGCATCTTCTTAATATTTATTCAAAATGAGGACCAGAATGCAAACAAATTGAGAAACAAGAGTGGAAAAGAGGTAGCAAGGGGAGGGAGAGAGAGATATGGAGGGGGATAATGAGATCATCCCCAGATTAGGGGGCCTCGTGTAATGGAGTCTGAGGGAATCACCTGAGATTAGAATAATATCTTTTGATTTGATAGTGGCTGCATTGGGGAGGCAAATATCTCTCAACACTTATTTATAATTTCATCCCACTAACAATAGTGGTCTAGGAATAATTATGGTAAACACATGAACTCCATCGATCTTGGAATATTTTTAATTTTTGTGAATTTATAAATTATTTCCATTATCTTAAAAAATGAGTCATTTTACTTATTCTTGATTAATTACCCATATTATAGATAAAACACACAAAATTATACATAAAAAATATATAACACATTATGGGTATGCTTAAGAACCTCTTATCCCATTCATGGGGATATTCCCTATAAATCCAAAATAAAGCATATCATCTAATACCATATATGTGAAAAAAACCATCAACCATCATGATTAATCAATATTTAAAGATATAACATCAATCATAATCAATATAATATGTTTATAACAATATAAAACATTAAGTAATAATTATAATTAAAAAACAGAGTTTAATTAAATGTGAAAACATATATAAAATCTCACTAGGAACAATCTAAAACATATAATGTAACATAACCAACCCAACACCATCAAAATTGTTTCATAGGGTTGAGTTTCCACATGTCCTCAACAAGGCCTTACAATATTACAGAGGTTTCCGACAAGCGAATAGGGTCTGAAAATACACATTTGGAGAAAATGATCTTTTTACAAGTGTAATTCACACAACATATCTATGAAAACTATATAAAAATTAGAAATAATAACGAATCATGCATACGAAACATCTCCCAATACTAGGTATAAACACAATGTAAAACAAATATTCCATGTCATGCTAGTAGAGTCACATGCAGAAAATAAAAAATAAGGAAAACCGATAAATTCCCAAAACGTTCCTAAATCTGTCTCAAAAACCACATCATTGTACATACCTAGCTGAACTAAACTCCCTAAAATCGGTCCCTTTCCCTTGTCCTAACCTGAATTTGTGAAGTCTTCTTAGGAACCCAATGGTGGCCCAAGGAGGGTGTGATAAAAACTAAGTATTTCACCACCAATGGTGTCTACAAAATATCACTTTTTAGTAAATGGGGAATGGATGTACTAATAATTTAAATGAATATAAAATATTTTTTTTGTGAGAATAGTTATCATGGACTTATTATCTCATTCCTTGGAGTATTACAAATTTAATTACTTAAACAATCATTATTACTTAATTCACTTTCATATCAAGTTAAATGGATTATCCATATTCCCCAATGTCAATTAAAAATAATGAATCAGTCAAGTTCATTATAACTCTAGGGATAAAAAAGTCATAAAAAATACAAATCAATCATCTTGAAGCATTGGTTCAAGTGGTCTCATCAAATTTAACCGTTAGTGGAATATAACTCTACCCCCTTTCCGACTCCCTGAATTTTAGGGTGGAGTTTAGGGCATCATTATAACTCAATCCATGGGCATAGATCCTCATTTCAATACCACACTCTAGCAAGACATGTTCACATGATTCTTATTCCATTAAAAACACATATACAATACCATAAAAAGACATAAACAATTCTAATAGTAATCACAATCCATAACCACCAGTATAAGAATTAACAATATTCCATAACCCATTAACACATTCATCATTTTCTTACATACATATTTGACCCATTTCCCATTTTGAATAAATAAATCACTAATCATATTCACAAATTCAACTAAAATAACAAAATTAACATATATAACCCTTTTCATATGTTAGTTCATTTACCAAATTTATGATTTCCAATTTATTACCAACTTATGCATTTCTTGTACAAATCACACATCATTTTGAACATTACCAATAATATCATTTCAATATTTTCTAACCAACCTAACAAATCCCATATTCATTACCCATATATTGTAATGGCTAACACTTATCACTAATTAGTCATCACAACATCAATTAAATATTTTATTATGGGCACTAATTAATCATAAGTCTATTTTGAAAACAATATTTATGTTAAACATTTTTGAGAGGTTAAAGAACCCCATGGGTGGACCCAAATTGGTTAAGTTACTATCCATGCAACCTGTGGGGATCATGTGGGTTTCAATTTTTCATTTGGACACCCATTATATAAAATATAACTAAAAAAACCAAAAACAAAACCATAGAAAAACAGTATTACAACCTTGCAAGAGGAAATCCATATAAAAACTATCACATATAACTTGGTGAACACCTACCACAAATCCATTGATGAACACAAACTAAATCATTGACTTAGGTCCCAATAATATCCTACTTTGAATCTGAATCCTATATTACAATCGAAAAAGATGGTTTTAGGGTTTCAGAAGAAGATCACCATACTGACAAACCATAATCAGGAGAAGATAAGAGGTGAGAAGATTATAATTACTCGATGATTGGATACGCATCAAACAACACTCCAAAATGAATAGATTTTAGAGAAAAATCATTGGGATATTTTAAGGAGTGTATATTGTTACTAGGGTTTGAGGAAGGAGGAAGAAGAAAAAAAAAGTTAGAACATAAAATACCATAATTGAAATTTTGTATTTTTGACAACTTTTATAGGGAAGAATGTTTTCTGCATGGGTTACCTATACCTGATCAAACCTTAAACAAGACACTGCCTAAAGGGATTTGGGAAAAAATATTACCTAGGAAGGAACACATGGTTTAAAAATAATTTTCCAACTGTGTGATATGGTACTATCCATAATTGTGTGATTTTTCTTGGAATGCCACATGTTTTAATTAATCATGAACCAATCGTGTTACTAGCATAGTTTGGACTTAATTTTATTGATTTGTTTTCTGGAACTTTAGAAATACCCTTAAGGCCCCTCTAATGACTGAGAAAAATATAATTGTCCCAAAAATAGTGATTGATACCAAAATTTATACAATTCTACACCATCATGATGTCTATGATCTGAAATGGATATTATAAAAAAGTCAGTGGACACCACACCTAACATCCATCTAAAAATTTTTGACATAAGATTCATAATTTTTCATTTTAATAAATCCTTTATTTTTATAAAAAAATCACAAAGATAATATATAATTTCATGGTAGTTACATACATTGATAAAACTATATGTATCCAAATATAATTATCCTATCAAGGTTTTCATGATCATCGGAAAAATAATACATAAAATATCAAGAAGATTTAGCCATGATCTAGTTGGAGCATCACAAAAAATATTCACCCATTTGAATAAATGATAGGAAATATTAAAAGGTAAGAAACGAAAGAAAAATAAATAAAGTGTGTTTAATTTACCTCAATTATTTCCCCTAGATCAATGTCATTTTGATTCATACATTTACTGAAGGGGATACTCCTCTGGAGAAAATGAGATATGATATCATAATCATCATTAGACACATTTTCAACATTTATAGAAATAAATAAAAATACCTTAAGAACATGTATAATTTGTTTTGAAAATATTTCAACACTATTTATCCACACCCATGTAATGGTCCGCACATTTATCGATGTAGGGTTCACATCATTGGGGTTTTTAATGCAGGTTTTAGTCATGTGCGGCTAAAAATAAGAGGATTCAGACCATAGAGTTCAGAATATGGATTTGTGTAAGGTGATTTCCAATATATAGGGATTTAGAATATGTGTTCAACCCCTATAAAAGTGGATGAAGACATATGGGAAATTCCCTATACATGGTCACCCTATATTAATTGGATGGCCACATAATAGGATTAAATTTCTCTCAATAATCAGTATTATACTTTTAAAAAATTATGAAATTTATTCATTTATGGGGAATATCTAATATATGGGAATCCCCTAATGTGGGGGGGACAACATTTGGAAAATCACCTAATATGTGCAATCCCATTACATGAAACCTAATGTGGACAACTATAAGGTTAATCCCCTTATGGGAACCCCTACACAACCAACACTATCAGGGTGACCTATATGTATACCACTATGTAGATGCTTATAAGGGAGTTAGTACATAATGATGTCATATTTTAAAAAATAATATTAAAAAATTTAATTTTTTTGGATTTAGTGATGTTTCCAAGGTGAATACATATGGGGATGATGACTATGGTTCTCTCACCTCACTTTATCTCATAAGGACTTTCTACCTCTACTAAATTTAGTATTCAGTTTTTTTTTCTCAATGAATGATTGTGGTAAATTTAAATCTCAACCATGTATTTTTCATTATATTATCCACTTATTTTCTTGAAATTCCATTATTTTATATTCAGAAGTATTTTTGCAATGATTCCTCTAGATAATGGTGGAGTTACCGAAATCTTATGTGGCTTATTCATTAACTCAACAAATTATACATCGATAGGTTAGTCATATAAATTTTAATGTGTTTTTTAGAGGTACATAAATTCCATGATATTATTTCAGGTTATTTCCATTTATGTGATAATAAATTGAGTTATTCAATAGATATGATTAGTAATTTAAATGTGGAAGGGATCTATAAATTTTGGGTGTCTGGGGACCCCATATTTTATTATTTGAGTTTCGGTTGTTTCCCAAAGAGATTGAATGCATTGATTATTGTAAGAATAAAAATATAAAATTTACTATAAATTTTTAGGATTCATTAATTTATTTGATTATGTTTATTTTATTATAGTTAATTAGTTTGATATTATGGTTGGAGGTAAGGACTGGTACTAATATATTATGGATGGGTGGATTTTACGTATCATGGGTGAGATCAAATAATCTAACATTAATGTGAATACCTGAATGAATTATATAATTGGTCCTTGAACACACCCTAATCTTATTATGTATGTTTTATATGGCCTATGAAAAGTGGTTTTTTTAAATGGAAATGATAGTAATTATATAAATTAAATATGTTATTTAATAATTTAATTTAAATTCTTTCTAAATTCCAATGAATGAACAATTTTACAGGGTCCATGAAGGACTATTATACCATGGTTTGAGGCCACCACAACTGATGTGTGGGGTATTAACTTATAAATGTGACATGATAGACACATATACAAAAAAGGGTGGTAGTTTAAATTAATCAAATTAATGTATTAGGCTTGGATTGTTCTCTAAATATAATATAATAATGGATGATTGTTTAATTTTAATGATTGTCTTTAGTAGTCCATGATAAAGATGTGAGGATCCAATAATATGATGGGTAATATAATTAGAGAGTGTGGTGAGTGATCCTCCTTCATAAGAATTTGAGCACTTGGGTGGTAAAACAACTAGAAGGTGGATGATAGTTTGACTAAGTGGGATTAACTATAATGGTGTAAAATGTGATATAGTAATTATTTTAACTTCCATGATTTCTATCAGTGAATTTATGCTTTGAAGACAGTAAGGTTGTATTGTGATCATCATGACGTTGAAGGATACCAATCCATTTGAGGAAGGGATATGACTATGGGATGAGATTCAGATAAAAGATACCTGAAAAGTATTAATGTCCAGATGATACCTGAAAAACATGTAGAAGAACCAAGCATTATATTTAAAATTGGTTCCATATAGTTATGAGAGTATGTGTGATCAAAATTTAATAGAGAAAATGAACCCAATGGTTTATGGAGGTACTCTTAATAGGACATTTTGACAATTTCATGATATATAATTGGATTAACATAATTTTCTTGAGTTCTTATTAATGAATCCAATCCTTTATCCATGGATTTAACCTTTGAGGTCTTTTTGTTTATATAGGAATACCTCATGGAGATCAAATTTAAGACCAGTTATACTGAAAGAGCAATTGTTTCCTCATAGGGAATGATGTTACACTTAAAATATATATAACATTGGGTTAACAAATATGTATCAGTGTTAATTATGATTATTATGACTCACCTAAGATTACCTCAAAGGGAACAAACTTCTACGTTATGTATAATGATCACGTAATATTACCTCATAGGTGGAATTTTTATTCATGATGGCTATAGATATCATAATATTTCATCACAATGAATATTTGTAGGCTTTATGACAACATTTATCCTTGTATTACATTATATGAATTGACAATACACTAGATAAATACTGATCACCAAAAAATAACTCCTTTTGACATAATTCATTACTATTACGTCTAGTGGACATTTGGTTACCATATAAGGAATAATATATTTCTTAAGGACATATTATTCAATAAAACATTAAAACAATAAAAAAAAATTATTTTATGACACATGTATAACTCTAGAAAATGATGATTGATTATTTTCACACCCGGGTTTTTGTTTTCATTCTTGGATCTAGTTCATTTACGGGTCTTTGTTTTTATCTAGGGAACCAAATGTCAATGGTGTGAATTTTTGAAGAAATATTTTTATTTTTCAATTGTCTATATTTCTCCCTTGGGATTCCAATGATATTTATAAAACTAGAAAACATTGTCAAGGGCAGCAGGTGGTGCATGGTATGTGCATGGTTAGGGGAAACCATCCACCTTTCACAAGAAATTTTCTACCAAGGTGCCATTATTTGGTCAAATCCAACTAACATGGTATGTACATTATTTTTCAAACTATGTGGTATATACCTTGTGGATAGTGGAGACCACACTTTTTTCACATGGTTAGGAAAACCATGTGGGGAAACCCTGAAATATTTATAGGATTTTAAAAAATTTTGATTTACCATTCTCCCCTCATGGGATTTATCCCTAGATCACTCATAACTCACCAAATTAGATATTATAATCCCTATAAACCTCTATATTTTCAACGATACTCTTTTATGATCTTTAATTTCAGTTGATATAGTGCGGATTCATCAATGAAACATCATATAAGAAAGTGTCTTCCATGGATTCTCAATGCCTATAAGGTTTCTCCCCTTCATATTGGGAGTTTTTCTTCTCGATTGTGTTAGGAGGTCAATTGATCATTGAATATTTTACTTTAGTGTTAAACATTGATTATTGTAGTTCAATCATTCCTTTTTAGGGTTTTTTGGTGGTTTGATTGTGGTTTCATAGGAATTTCTAAATTCTTTAAAGAATGAGGTAAGTTATTTCATGCTTTAGTATTATTATATGATTTTGATATTCTTTCTTTAGTATTTAAACATATTATATGGATTAATTGTTTGGTAAAAAATATATTTTTGAAGTGTTTTGGAATGTGCATATAATGAAATGGGAATTTATAATGTAAAATGTTTGTGTTTTGTGTAGTCTTTAATATAGTGTTTCGTAAAATGGTTTTGTTTTGTGTATTCCCTTTTCAAAGAAAATTATAGTTAAAATGTTTTTGAAAGTGGGATTACAAGGTAAAATAAATTATTTGGGAATGTTGGTTCTAACTATTTACCTATAAATATTAATTGTGAATTATGTAAATGACATGAATTGTTTTTAAATTAAACATGGTTTATGTGTCAAATTGAGAATGGTTTAGCCCATGGAAATAAAAGGAATAAATTTTATGTTTTTATTGTATTTTTATTAATGGGTTTATTTATTTGGGTAAGTGGTGAGAAATGTGTTTCTAAATGATTTATGGTGTTTGTAAAATGTAAAATCGTTTGTTTTGGAAAAATTAAATTTTTTATTTGATGATCTATGAATCTGCTGTTTTCTTGGTATGTTAACAATGATATTCATCTGTATTTGAAATGGGTGTTTTTATATGTGAAATGATAATTTGAGAATAAATGGAATATAATTTATTTAGGTGGGAATACTAGATCTAGTATGTAGGTGATAAAAAAGTAGCAACACCCAATTTATTCTAGTGGATTGACAATTGTTGATACAGATGTGGAACATATTGGTTTCACATAGCTTGAAGGATGATTACAACACTATCTAAATTAAGACAATGTTTCTAAAACACTAGTACAATGTGGTGTCTTTTAATTGTAGATTTTACAAGATAATGATAATGTTTGTGGATTATATACATATTTCCCCAAGGTATGTGGTTCTAATGTCTCTCTCAATCTAGATCACACTAATGGATTTTCTTATGGAGATATCATGTGAGAAGAGACTTATTTGAACTGGTGCCCCTAGTTGACATATGGTGGACCTTGAGAGTATTTAAATTTAATGAAATATTATCATATTAAAAATTTCCTTTTAGAAATGATACCTTTTAAAATGTTGTGATAAAAATGGATTTCCATTAAAATGATTTATTTGACATTTTTAAAAGGATTTTATAGAAATTAATATTTGAAATTTTCATATAATGATGTAGAATTGGGTCTTTTTATTTTTTTGGTATCCTACTAGGATTTTTTTACACCCTACGTACACCGTTGGGGGCATGTATACTTTTTTATGTATAACCTTGTTAAAGGAATGATGTTTCTTTGTGATGATAGTAGAATGGGTTTATAGTGATACTTTCTACATGAATATTTGTTAGTGGTATGTGGTGGACATCCCACAAGTCATATGGAGGTCATTTCTTTATTTTTGAATTTTACATTCCATATTTATATCTTAGTTTTCATTAATGTTGTAAATATTTAACCTAAAAATAATTGTATCTTGTTTTGTTGTTATTTTTCAGTCATGTCTTATTTTTAATCATTGGTTATTAACAGTTATAAAATAGGTTGAAATCATTTCGAATTATTATTTTTGATAATCAGGCACATGTTTTCTACCCATGAGAACTGGGAAGACCCTCCAGGCTATGTCACGGGTCGGGTTGGATTGAACTCCATCTTGGTTTATGTTGAAATGGAATCAATGTAGGTGACATTATTTCCGTGTTATGTTATATTGTAAAGAGTCTAGGTAGATTATAGATTATATTTTTGAGATAATATGTTATTGTTATGAGTATGGTGCCAACCCAACATTTATCATGGAGGGACCTATATTTCCACGGTAAATTGGGTTTCATTTGGTTTCATTGGTACTATTATTTTTATTCACTTTTAGAAATGAAGAGAGAGTTTGAATAATAGTTTTCATGAGATATCAGGTCTTGGAAATCCTTGCGGAGAATGAGACATGATCCAATAATACTCTATTTGGTTGTAGTGTGATTTTCTTATGGCCTCTATCCATATGGCCATGTCACCCACTGATAGTAGTTTCCTTTTTGAATTTGTTTGTGTATTCTTCGGTTTATAAAAATTGTTTTGAAAACATAATTTCCCAAATTATAGAAACTATATTTGAAGATTTAACAATTTTTTATGGAATGGGGAATATAGATTTAAAGAATTTAACAATGTGGAAGATTTTCAAAAAATTAAATTTAATGAAATTGAATTTTTGGTATAGTGAGAATGGCTTGGTAAGGTTTTATGTTTTAAATCATGAAAATGAGATTGAGAGATTCATTTTCTGGGAAAATATAAAATTAGGATTCATGATGGATTGGAATTTTTTTATAACCAATGAATTTTTTATGTGATAGGAATTTTCTAATTGTAAAAAATATTTAAAATGTCATAAATTTATTTTTGAAAGGAAATTAGGGGATTTTAATTTTGGAATGAAATGAAATATTATAGTATGAATATTTTGAAAATTGTATTCTTTTTTACATGGTGGTTAGTGTGTCTGTGAAATGTTTTATAAAAAATTGAAATGAGAAATAAAATTAGGATAATAAATGTGTATGATGAATGCTTTTACATGAAAAATATAGATGTTTTATATAGACAGGTATTATTTTCAATAGTGACCACATGCCTGATTCATAAAGAAAATTTTAATGGTAGATGATGTTAGATTATGGGTGCCATATTGGGATGAGAATATGAATGTGTGAGACTTCATGGAATAACTATGGTGAGTGTGAAACCCACAATGTATTATTTTTTACAAAACATAATTTTAAAAAAAAGATTTCATTATTTAATATCTAGTAGTTGTGTGGTGTGTCCACTTGTGATTTGGGAATGTTCCATGTTATGGGTTTTAAAATAGACAATAGTTCTTTTTTGAATTATTATTCATGTTTTCCTTTTGGTCAATATGTTGAGTTTGATATGAGGGTTAATTTTTTCTTTTGAAAAATGTTTTCAAAAGACTTTGGGATGGTTCCCCTTATGTTTATTTTATGGTTATGGTGAATTATGTTCAGTTGTCCATCATTCATAGAGTATTTTGTATCCCTATTTCCAATTTCACACCCACATAATGTTTCAGTGGACATTGTGGTGCAGCTAAGGGTGGTTTACCATCAACAAACCCTTCATTTTGTCAGCCTATGGATTTCCTTTTTGAGTTCCAATATTTAAATACCAAAACCAATTAGTTTAATTAGAATATTCTTGATGTGTATGGGTGTATGTGTAATGTTGAAAGATACTTTAGTTTTCATGTGTTTTATAAGTATTTAATGGAAAAGTTTTACACCTTTATGATTTATTTTCTGGGCCAAAATGGTGAAGGAAATTTTAGTTAGTAGAGTGGGAAGTGACCTAAAACTATTAGTTTTAGATAGAGTCATAAAATGAACTCAGATCTCCTGTCATATTCTTCTATCCATTGGATCAAGTTGTTTAATTAATGTGGAATGTCTGGTCACAAGAAGAAGTTGTTTCCATTTGTAGAAATAATTTTATGTTTCAATAATTGATTATGGTCCTTTTTTGTAATGATTACTTTTTTATAATGATCATGTATAGTGACATTTTTTGATATTTACATTTTGTATCCAAATGCACTTGTTTATTTTTCACTCTTTCAAGAACATCAATTTTTATAAAAGTATATTTTCTCCAAGAAATTCATAATTTCTCTGATTCAGTTTGAGTGGTTGTCTATGTGTTATTATTTCTACTATTTCTCAATCATGGGGAAATGTGATGGTGGGTTAACATCTTCAATGTTCTTATCTTGGTGGAAGTGACATTTTGAGGTGATGTATATTCAACGGCCTATGGTGTTCTTTGGGTTCCTCCTAGAATGATGTGTGGTCTCCAATAAACAAAACAATGAGTACTAGTTAGGGAATGTTGACATCTAGCTAAGAGATAGGAGATGATTATAAAATATGTCCTCCATCCATCGTCCCTAGATTGGGGCTCAAATTTATTCAATAACCTGAGGGGTGTGTGGGACCACAATCTAGTTCATGTTTTCATTATAGAATATATAGAAAATTTAATCTTACTGTAGAGTAATTTCATCTTGAGTGGTCGCATTTTGTGGGAAGTGATATGGATGCTTTATTTTCTAACAATTACCAACAAAGTATGAAATATAATCTTTGATTTTGGGGAGAAATAGTGGTATCACATCATTCAAATTCTAGTTATTGATCGTTATGTATGTGGATTACTTTTTGGTTATCCCTGTCCACTTTTCCTTCAAGAACCGGTTTTGGTTATGGCCTATCTCATGGGTGGGTGGTTCACTAATCATGTCTTCTACCCCTAGAGGAGGGGTTTTTTGATTGATTTCTTTGATCATTACTAATTGATTATATTGGTTGGTTCTTAATTCGGGATACCCAACACAAATCCTATTGAAATTTGTTCTGATGTAAATCTGTTTCAATATGTTTAAAATCATTGGGAGTCTATTTTGGAATCCCTATGTTTAGAATAATCTTTAGTTTCTTGAATTGGTTGGGATGTTGGTAGTCTTATTTAGATATATATTATTCTGAGTACCACTATTGATTTAATGTCGGTGTTGGGGTGCACCCAACAATTTGTTGCAATAAGTTGGTGTACATGTTTGTAAAGATGTTGTTTGAGTATCATTGATTATATATGAAGTGTTATTAGCATGATTGGTTGGAATGTGCATTCTGAGAAATTAATTTTTATTTTGAATGATCAACTAGAGATGTTGTAGCTTTTTTAGGAAGAAGTCCTATAGTGGGAATTCTTTTCATCCCTCCCACAATAAATCCAATGAATCTCTATTTACATTTGTGATATTATTACATTTTTCTTATTTGATGTTTTTTTAGAATCTCCTATATCTATTGTAGAGTACGGATTCAAATTTTCAGATAAAGACTTTTTATATAGTTTTGGGCTTGGAATGATTTATGGTGTGGTGAATTATTATATCCCAAAATTTGTTTTAATTCAAGGATTTGGTTCATTTATGGGACTCATTTTTTTCTCTCCGGAATTGGGTGTGGTTGGGATAAATTTTTGAGTTAATTCTTCTATTCATCTTGGTTATATAAGTTTTCACTGTTGTTTCCAATGTGTTTTCTAGAAAATGTGAATAATTTTATTTGTATTATGGTACACATGGTTTCCACAGGGTTAGGGTAAATAGTGTTCCTTTCCCAAGAAATTATGCACCCATGTGTCATCTTTTTGATAGAGCCGAATTGTGTAGTTATTACACGGTTTGTAAAAACATGTAACGAAAAAAATTTGAATGTTCCTTGTGTATAGTGGAAAACACATTGTTTCCTCTTTTTTTCAAATTATTTTTTAAACTATTCCAGCAAAAGATGCAACTTATCTATGTCATTAATCATTTAAAATTTCTAGTTGTATCCTCTCAAGATATATCCCAAATCCATCATTGCTCTATTTATTTGATCTTATTATCCCTGAACATCTTCAATAATTTTTCTTGGATCCCTTAGTATCACCGATTTTGGTGCATATGTTTCAGCTTCATCAATGAAACATCAATTAGGTAAGTTTATTCCATGGTTTCTTCTATTAATTCAGGTTTCTACTCCTCTATGTTGAAGTGTTGATTATCCTACTGGTTGGGTGGACTTTTTAGGGATGAACATTTTTATTTACGGTTCATGATTTATGAATTAGGTTCAATATTTCAATTTTAGGTCCTTATGGTTATTTGGGTGTGGTTTCAAATAAATTTAAGAATGATTCCAAACTTTTGGCAGGTGATTTGACGCTTAAGAATTGTAAGAAATTTTTTAGGCATGATAGAGTATTTAAAAATGTTATATTGTTTATTTTTTTGTGAGAAATAATTTTTTGAAGTGTTATGGCATTAACCTATAATGAAAGGGTATTTTTTATTCTAAAATTATGTTTTTTTGTGTGATATTATTTGTAGTGTTTATTGAATGTTTTTTCTTCCATGTGAGAAGGGGTAGAACGTTTTCTTAAAGGTACTTATGGTGAAATTCTATTTGAATGTGGTTTTCATTTTATAATGGATTATTTTGTCATTATGAATCCTATTGTTTATCATTAAATGTGAATTTTGAATAATGTAAATAAAGTGATGTGGTTTTTAAAGTGAATTTGGTTTATATATGAAATTTAAAAGGGCTTGGCCCTATGAAATTGAAGGAATCAATTGTGTGATTTTTTTCAAATGGGATTCATTGGTTTTAAATTGGTGAAAAATGGGTTCCATAATTTTTTTGTGTTTGTGTAAAATGGAAAGTGGTGTTTTCTGTAAAAAGGTGGTTTTGTGTGATGATATGACATATTGGTGATTTCATGGTGTGTTTATAATTATAGACATGTTTATGTGAAAAGGGAGTTTGTTTGACATTTGAAATGAGAATTTTACCATAAAGGCAATATTGGGTATCTATGTTGGCTGACTAGATCTATTATGCTAGTGATACAGACATGGAAAGTCCTTGTTTATTCTAGGGGATAGTCACCAGTTGATACAAAAGTTGAATGATCTAGTTTCACATATATGGATTGGAACTTACAGCACAAACTAATTTCTGTTGATTATTGGAGACCACTTGGCCCATTGGGTCTCCCCTCCTAGTTTATCATTCATGAGAAAGATGATGGATCTATTTCTATATGAACATTTAGCAAGGAATGAGGTTCAAGTGTCTTACATGATCTTTATTATCCTTAGGGATTTACTTATGGATATCTCTTGTGACATGAGACATATGTTCTGTGGATCATTCCTTTGGTATATAGTGTGACTATAGTAATTTTCATTTTGAATCATGTTAATCTTGTTAAAAGGTTCCATTATAAAATGAATCCTTTAAAAGTGTTCTATTGAAATTTGTTTTTGATTAAAATTATTTCTTGGAAAAGCTAAAAAGTATTTTAATTAAATGATAATTTTAAATATTCTTCTAATTTTTTAATGGAATCTTTTTCTTGTGGTGGAATCTTTCTAGGATTTTTCTCACAACCTATATTCACTTTTAGGTTTATGTGGACATTGTTATATATCTCCTAGGTAAAAGAAATTTGTGTTGGGGTGATGATAGTGTATATGGTTTCCTATTATCCTTATTATAGATGTTGGTGGATGTTTCTTGAGGGTGACATACTTATTTTCATGTGGAGGTATTTGGGTTATTTTTTCCATTTCCTTTAATTATATACATATATGGATTTTGATAATGATGTAAATGTAAAACATGAAAATTATTGTATCGGGTTTTGTTTTGGTTTGTATGATATGTTTTGTTTGTAATCATGGGTTATTAATTGTAATAAAATAAGGAGAAATCATGCCTAATTTATTTTTTTGGATACTTAGGAACATGTTTCTATCTGATGGGGATTGAGAATTCCCTTAGATCTATTCCACGAGCCATGTCAGGTCTGAGGTTGGATGGAAGTCAGGCATGTTTCATGGAAATTATGGTTATTAAATTATGATTTAACATTTTTAATAATTAAATTATATGATCATATCACACTCACAAACATATTTTTACCATTATTGTTTGGGAACCCATTGGTGGATCCTTACTAATTTTCACTGTAACCCTGGTTGAACATATGTGGTACATGGTTACTCGAGCAGAATTCACTAATCACCGGTTTAGGTAGGGTTGTCGATCATAAATGTATTATAAATAGGGATAGATTTGATGAATTAAATAATGGGATTCAATAATGAAACGTAATGATATTTTTTTTAATTTTTAATAAATTAAATCTTTTGGATAAATTATGATAGATGAAAAATTGATTTTATCTTATGTTATACATAAAAACGAGTTTAAATGAAACCTAAAATAGAATTAAAATTTTAATATTTTATATAATACATATCGTGTAGACACACAAAATAAGGGAATGAATAGGATTATCAAAATTAATAAATTATTTGTTGACAACTATATATAGAATTAATTCTTTAGTTACACATTAATTATAAATGAAATAAATATTATGAAAATAAATGAAATATTGTAATGAGGAACTATTTTTATACATAAAAAAGTATCCAAATAAAAATTTAATAAATACATTTTGGTTATCGATTTAAATTATATTTATTTATTTTTTATTAAATTAGAATTTTAACATTAATGTTATGTATTTTCTAGAAAAGATAAAAATATTAATCTGATTGTATGCCTATAAAATGTATTGTTATAAATGATATTTTGTATTATTTTCAGCACATATTAATTTTTTTGAACTTTTGGATACTTTTTAAAAAATATTAAACATAATTTTTGAAAACTACAAGTAAAAAGATAACATGAAGTGAATTTTTAAAAACTTTCTGAAAAGATATATTTTCCAGTGATTATTGAAAATGTATTGACTTTTATTATGAATTATTTTTTAATTTATTTCATTAAAAGACATATTTTTTTTATGATTTTAAAAGTAAAATAATTTTAATTATATATATATTAATCTAATTTTTTTATTCTTATTATATTTCATAATTAATTAAGACATAAAACCCATTTAAATATATGAAACAATTCTTTTTGGATAAATAATTTTTCATCGATTCTAAGGGATAAGTTCTAAATTTAGATATTCTTCTTGTATAAATAGAACATATAAAAATGGTTTTAATATTTCAAATAATCATAATATTTATTATCTTATAAGGTAGTGCTAATTTTTTAACATATTGAATTGTAAAAATAGTAAAAAATATTTACCATGGTAATGGTCAAAAAACATTACTAGGGGTAAACCAAAATGATAAATGTATAATGGTATATAAACATGAAAAACCCAATTTTATATAACATTTTTCACCTTTTAACATATTAGTTCCACTAATAGGATATTTTAATACATTTATGATGTAAAAATGTGTATATACCTTTCTCTCTTTATGAATTACACGTGTGCCACTCACTGCACATATAAAAGGCAAACCCTCTACTCTCATATTCAGACATCATATTAAAAATATATTTAAAATGAAAAACCAAAATAAAATATTAAAATATATTCCAAAATATTATATACCTAATTTTGATCATAAATTTTATATATGAAGGCTTTAGGTTAATCCTAAAGAGGTTGTCCAACGAATATTTATAGTATTTAAATATGTATATTAGTTTTACCTATTCATATATCTCCAAAAAAATATTCTTAAATTACTGTGATATAATAAAATAATTATATCACATATACTTAGATGTTATCATGTTAAAAGAATATAATATATCAATTTAATCCTCTATCAGATGGATTAGAGAATCATTATTTGGTAGTACGGCAGACTATCACCTGATGGACCAATTAGACGTGCTTTTAAATATGTTTAACATGGATGATAATATAGATATATTAAATGAATTTATATAATATTTTTAACATAAATATATTTCTTCATATATTGAATTATATATACCTTCATACTTTAAATTCAATGGGGAATATGGTAACAACGTTTGTGTGTACGGAAGACTACCTCCTAACGAAGCGACATGATTCCATTTACACTAACACTTTTGATTAATGATAATAGGTGTATATTTTATTAATATATTTGATATATATTACATAAAAATTAATTGATATGGGTGACATATATTTTTTCCTTTCATTTATTTTATTTGTTTACAGAATGGAATCAATTTTAATGGAGTCATACGACCTACCGTCTCTAGGAATGTTTTATATAATTTTATATCATATATATTAATGGATTAATATAAATACATATATACATAATAAATATTTTATTTAAATCATAGTTTACATTCTGTAGATTATTCAACCATGATCAATGACTGTGAGCCAAAAATACCAAACCAAAAAACATGGTAGAAACCCAACAGTTATTACCCAAAACATAATTTTAATAGAGAAATCTGAATAAAAATTTAATAAAATATAAAAAATAAATAATATATTGTATGATAAATAATAAAATTTATCTCTATATATTTTTAATAAACATATATTTATTATATAATATGTTTGAATGTAATCAACGAATTTTTAGAATTAATGTAAGGGATTTGTGTCTCCCTTAAAAATTCTATGAGAAACATACATATTCAGCACCTATTTCAATTATGAGGAATATATTCTGACCACGATTGTATTTTATGAATATTATCCTAAAAATTATTAGGGTTTACATATCCATTTTTTGATTTAAATATTAATTGGTTTAGAGTTCAAGAGATACCAAAACTGTAATTGTTGTTTTATTCATTATTCATTCCTTAAGACCTATATATCGTTAGTATCCTATTTTTTATGATGTGGTAATAAATTTAAATTAACATGTAATATCATGAAATTAATTATCCTCAATATATATTGAGTCTCATTTAATTTCAAGCATTAATTAGAATAATAATTCAATGTTATGAATGTGGTATGGTTTTTAGGGTACCGACTTATTGTTTACCAGGATTGACCATGTTTATTCTTCTGATAATGAAATATTACAATCCATATTTATGAAAAACTTTTATTTTTTTCAAATATGATTATCTATTGAGAATGCAAACTCCCCCCCCCCAATTTTCATCTCGTTTTTTAATAAAGAGTTTAAAATGATGTTTTGATAAAAAAAATTGTATCTTTATCTTTGGGAAAAGATCCCCTTTATGTCAATATCATGTTTAATAAAAATGTTTTAAGAAATGATTCCATAATATTTAAAATTATCACTAAATACACATTACCAATGTTATACTTTTTTTCCTTTTTTAAATTAATCTTCATTTCAATTTATAAATAATGACCATTTAGATTTCACCAAACATATGAAATAAATATATGTTTTAAAATATATGGAATGAATGGTATATTCTACCATTCAGACCAATTGATTATTTGAATGCTTGAATTATTTGCTTCGAATAATATTTTCAATGAAATGTATTTCAAAACTATTTTTTGAATTTTTATTAATATTCAAAATTTAAGTTATATTTTCAATAAATTATATATTAAATGAGTTTAAAGCAATTTTTAAATTTTTACATAGTTATTTTCAGTAAAAATATGTTAACAATGATTTTTATTTGAGATATTATTTCTCACGGAGAAAATTATATTTTCCTCATGAAATTTCAATAATTAGTTTTCAAAAACCACTTTCAATATAATATATCTTCCATTAAAAAAATTTATGATTTTATGGGAATATGTTCAAATGATACCATATTTATTCAATCTATTGATGGTCTGTGAATTTGATGACCTTTTTCTTTGAAACCCTTTTTTCTGAACGTGTTATACTATAATGTAATGTTTATGGAATCAGTCACATTTTCATAGGTTATGACACGATGTATATGTTTTGATCCTATGTCCCACATACATGTGGATTGTGTGATGATAAGGTCCTATATATCCCTATAAAACGTTGGGTAAATATGAACATCTTATGGGCAATTATGATATGTGTGTACCTAATTACATATCACAATGAGATGTGTAGACATGAAATCATGATAAAAATTTTATACATGAACCTAATGAATTATTCACAATGTTATGTAATAACATGAATATAATTTCATTGTATTATGAATGAACCTTGATTTCATGTACAAACAGCAATGTGGGGACTGGGTTCTATCCCCATACAATTATATAAAAGATTTATTTTATATCCATAACCTATTGGTTGAGAAAATATTAGTTTATACATGTTAATAATTTTATACGCCTATTTTTATTCCATAAATATATGCCTTAATAGAATATTAATTTGTAATGGTTCATGAACATTGATTTGATTATTACTCTTGTATTATGAACTTCAATGATTTATACCACGACTCTTATTTGTGATATATGATATTTAATGTATGGTTATCGAATTTTATTATCATATTCTCATAAACTCATTCTCCTGAAATGCCGATATATCCATTGTTTACCCTCACTAATCATATGACCTCACCATATCTTATTTTTCCTTTACCCATATTACAATGAATGGTATTATTCCAAATTTGTCTAAGAAATGTCCTCATAATTAAAAAGAAAATGGGTGATTGCATTGAGCACTTATGGACCAGATATTTATGTGCCCATGTTAATACGGTATAATACCTAAACAATTTTATAATGGTTCATTATGTTATGAAATTAGTAGTCATCTATTAGTATGTAACCTTTTAAAAAAATATTTGTATTCTACAGTTTGTATCAGAGTTAGGACTTGATATCATTTTGAAATAAGGTTGAGAAAACATTAGGGAGATACATATTGAAATTTATCATGTTGTGTGTAAGTATGTATATAATTACATGTCTTAGGACAAGTAAAATTATATGAAAACGACGGGTAATTTACGTAAAAGACAACGTGGGTGATTTTCTTGAAATTAAATCCCAAAAAGGATACTAGAAGAATATATGGAACTATCGTAGAGATACATATGGGAATGATCTCTGGAATGGGAACATATTTCTAGACCTGATCATCACCTACTGAACAATAAGGATCTTTAATACACACAAGATATGACACTCTTGGAGGACATTCTATAGAAATTTACAACCTATTTAAGAACAATCATTATTCATTTCAATAGTAATAAACAATGACCTATGTTGAACCTAACGTTCCATATATTGAAAATAATGTTTCCTGATTTAGACATTCTATAAGTGATTTTTCCTCATTATTTTATTGCCAAATATTTTAAATGTTAATTTTAGATTTATTTTTTGTTTTCTTCAGTTTGTGGAACCCAAAATACCAATGGTAGTGTTTCATGAAATATACAATGTAATGATTGTACATATATGAAACCATTATTTATATGTCATAGAAAAAAAAATCATTTTCTTTTCTCAATTAAATATCTCAAGAAATGAGTCATGCTAAACCAAAAAACTAGTAAATGAAGGATAATGTTTTTTGATTCCTTCATGTGTAAACCCATGCCTTCTTATAATTGTTATATGAATCCATTTGTTTTCAGTAAATTTAATAGTACCACTAAAAAGAAATTTTCCATCATCTGGAGTTCATATCATGAAAAATTCTATTTTTTATCAATAATTTGAAAGGAGATGCATATCAGTGGTATAATCATATCAATAATATGACACAATAATATGAAATTAAATCTATATTGTTAAATTATTTTATGATCTTATTTTCAACATGTACATCCCCTCAATTCATTGTATTAAAATGGGAAAATAATTCCTTTATCTAAGATAAACGGATGATGAATATGTTGGTACGTATGTGGAGAAATATAAGACATGTGAGGTACGCTTATTTTTTTATATTATAATATAAAATTAAGTTTCATAGGTTATGGAATTTATTTAAATGAAGCCTATATCGGTTGTTATCCATACGGGACATTGGTAGCTATGTTGAAATCATTCATTTTGAAAGTAAGGTGGAAATGTAAATTGAATATTCCCACAATTATTCTAGATTTGATAAAAATAAAAGTATTTAATTCAAGTGAATCTTGAAAAAACATGGATAATATATGATTATATATCCATTATTCTAGATGTATGGAAGGAAATAAGGAATAAATTTTCTTAATCAGAATACAAACTGTTTTATATATGGAATGAAAGTTCATAACAAGGATAAATTTTGATGTGAATGGATGATGATAGATATTGATTAAAATAGAGATATTACTAAATGAATTACAAAACACACACACACCAATGCTTAAAATGTATGTAGATTAGAAATTGTATGCTTTAAGGCCACAATCAAAGGGTTAATTAGTATTATAATCCATAATATCCTTTAAATGAAAACGAAAAAGGGAAAGCTAATGAAATCACAATTGATGAAATGAATCGTGATATTTATGGAATACTTATATTTTTATACTCTATTAGGAATTTCATGTTTGATTTTTTATGAATGAGAACTGTGAAAATATTATTTTTCAACCGTTAGTGATAATACCTCTAATTGTGAGCATTAATTATCTCCCACAACATATATTAGGGAATAATAAAATCACTTTTGTATTGTAATGGTACACGGATAAACTGACTCTTAAAATTGAGATATTTTTATAGATTATTTAATAAAAACATTGAATTTTTTATTTGAGTCATATATGAATACATATAATATTAGATGTAGGGTTATGGATACTAAAATGGTTTTATGAGTTTAAGGATTACTACATGTTTATATTCATTAATAACCTTGTTAAGGATTCATGTTGTGGAATTTTATCAATATTATGGGTATTTATTGATACATTATTGAAAATAATGAACTATGGATTTGTATATGTTTTATTAAAGGTAATTGTATAAATAAATTCCCTTCCACACTGTGAAGATATGGTAAAAGATATTTTTAATGTTTAGGGGTTTCCTTATATTTTGTGTTTATTTAATAATATATTTTAATTAATTATCTAATGTAGTTATCACCCATCCCTAAAAACAGAGTAAATTTCTCTCTAGAATATGTTTATATAATTTTCATTAAGGAAGATGTGAGGTTTCATAGAGTAGCACATCCCATTTTATTTAATTAGAACTTGATGTTTACCTTATTGTTCTTAAAATGTATTCAAAATGATCTAGATTTGAAGCTAAGTTACAACAATATATATCATCCATATATTGGTTTTATGTTTGAGAGAACAATTAATACCCAAGATGATAAGCTAAGATCATTTTCTATGGATTTCAAATGTGTTATATGTATATAACTTACTCTTGTTGATTTTTATTATAACAATATATTTCACTTTAGAATTGAGATGGATCATTTTAAATCCATTTATTAATATATGTTTAAAACTATAATGTTCTAGAATAATGTTGGATAAAGAAATCTATTTGTTTCTCACAATGATAAATAAATAAAAGATAAGGTTTAAGATATTAAAATATTCATCAGTTCTAATGAGAGTAATAATGATATTTATATTGAAAATCAATGGTGTGATAAAGAATTTGAATCTAGTGAAATAGTGTTCATACAAATATCTCCATGATTGAAGATTATATGGTTTTAAAATTATTTTTATGTTAGTCACTACATAAATCATTCATATTTAGATTCTTGTTCATATAAGAATAGTATCTTGTCATTTGGAACTTCAATGAATGATATTTGAAGATAATTGTGTTTTCTATCTATCGGTCATGATGAGGTGCATAAATGATCCATCCCATGTATGGAAGATAGAGGTCCCTAAAATATATCGTGGTATTTTTTTTATGTGGGAAAACAAGTGGAAGTATTAGATTAGGTGGAAAAGGTCCTATGATATAATACCACTCACCTAATTAATGTTTCCTGGAAGAAACACAATAAGGAGGAAGTTATGTGGGATCCCAATGATGAAATGTAGATGATGTATATAATTTTTCTGTACTAAAGGGATGAATTTCAAGGGAGATGTTAATTTTAGGGGGGGGGTAATTTATCTTTTTATGATTTTTGGGAAAATATTTATTCAGCTAAATTTAATCCTTTTGTTATTTTTTGTTACACACAACACTGATTTTATCTAATATTACATGTAATTCTAAGATTAAATTAATCATGACATGAAATTAACATTTTATAATTTAACATGATATTTACAACTGAGCAACCTTAATGGAGTGTATTAATAGAATGAAATATATTATGAAAATATATCGTTCACCCGTGTGTATTATATTAATTTTCTATTGAACAATTGATTCTAAATATAATTAAAAACATTTGTCAATTAAGAAAATATTTTTCTAAAAATAGTTTATTATATACCCAAATGTGTTTCAACTCTAAAAAGTTTTAAAAATTATTTTTATATATAATAATATATAAATTTATATTGTATATATTCAATCTAAATCTTAACATTCATGTTATTTATTTCTAGAAAAGAGATGAGAAGAAATCTATTTTCTCTTAAAAAATTATTATTTCTAAAAACAAGTATCATTGCATTTTGAACGTTTGTATTAACATAATTTTTATAAAAATGATATAAAATTTATTTTAAAAAATTAAATTCATAATTGATAGAAACATTTAAAAAATATCTTCTAATACAAATTTTATCGCCTTATTAAAAGAATCATTATTCAGAGAACATGATAATAAAAGTTTTTATTAAGAATTGAATTTTTTTACAGCTATCAAATGTCATAAATTTTTTTATAATATTGTTATAAAATTTTAAATGGTCCAAAAATATTTCATTTAATTCAGTTTTTTTCATCATCATTATTTTAATATTTATTGTATTATAAAAACATTTGAATCTTTTGAAACCTTTTCACATTCAAAAACAATTTTTCTCCACGTCTGTCAGGTTAATTTTATAATAAAATTTACCAATTATAAGAGTTGAATTTGGACAAATTTATTATATATTTAGAATTACCTTAATTTATAATATCAAATATGATATACATAATATTTATTCATAATTAATTGAAAAAAAATTAATTAATTGAGTAACAGTTAAAACTAGTTTATCGTGGGTGAAAATAAAAAGATAAGATGTAAAATGACTTATAAACATATCCAGAACCCATTTTTTAGCCATAGTGAGACATTATTATGTATATGTTTTGTAATATTCTAGTTATCTTCCTTGTGGATTGTGAAAGATATGGGTACAATTTTTTATTTTCAAAAATGAAAAGTGTGTTACTCACCAAACATATTGAAGGTCACCCTCCTCTCCACTTAGTACATAAAAACCATTTAGATAATCTAATATCTTAATAAATCAATTCCATACATCAATAAACAAATGAAATATGACTTTCTTATGTAATAATGACAATCTATAAAGGCTTCAGGGTAAACCAATAGAGTTTTTCCAAAGAAGATGTATAATTTTTGACAATTCATTTTTATTATTACATATTATAATAATTACATCAGATATTATCCAATTATTATGATAATATATCATAAACAATAGTCCATGTATTGATATTTTTATTGTTTTATTTAATAAATAATATTCAACCATATTTCAATCAAATGGGACATGAAATCATCATTCGTGTGCGTGGAAGACTGACAACTTATGATATGATATGCAGTGTCATTCATAATTTTTAAATTTGATGGTTATAATGCCATATTAACTGAAAATATTTATATTTTTTTCACAAAATTATTCTTCTTTAATTATCATATTACATTTACCATCATTATTTTCATCTTCGTGGCTGATATGATGACATGGCTTGTGTGTACAGTGGACTACTGCCTTATGAATCGATGCGATTTGTTTTTTACTAATCCATTATAGAAACAATAATAAGGGTAAATTTAATTACAATATGTGATATACATGACATAATAATAGACATATAATTGTAGTATATTATTTTATTGTATTTTGTATCATCTTTATAGAAAATAGAATAAACATTCATGCATATGTATGACAAACCATCTCCATGAATTAGGTATTTCATTATATATATCTATAAAGAATGTTTATGGACTAATATAAAATTAAATATACTGAAAATATATTATATTTATATATTGGTAAAATATAAATATTTATTATCCATGATCAATGTAATATGACCAAAAATAACAAAACATAAAATAGTTGAAAAACGAATCATTTATTACCCAAAATATAATTTCAACAAGGAATTATTAACAATATTGAAATGAAATGTCATATTTAAATCATGTATAGTAAGAAAAATTTGATGACTATTATATAATATATTTATAAATTTAATATATTTATATATAATATATTATTATAGTTTTGATCAAGTATAATTTAAATTTATATTTGGTGTAATGGAATTATTTCTCTCATTATTACTTTTGTGAGACACATGTCATATACACTACTAATTTTTTTATGTTATTTATATAATTATCATGAATTTAATTTATGATTATTGTATATAAAATTACATCGAATAACATATCATTTTTGGGATTCCTCAATCATGGGGTTTGTGGTTCATTGTATACCAATGAGGTTAATGATTTTCCTCTCAAATTTCATTCTATGAGACTTATATTGTGACATGAACCTATATTTATTTATAATGTATATATTCATCCACATTGAAATGTAATATAATTAATTTATTTATACTTGTGATATTTAATGATTAATTTAATAGTATTCTTTCTTGTGTCATTTGATTTAGTCTTAATAGTGATGTAAGGGATTTATGGTACAATATCATTGTTTATGATGATGGTTTAGGTTTGTTCTTCTAAAAATGAATGTTTATTCTCAATATCATAGGAAAATAATCAATATTATTATATATGGTTAGGTCATTCGAATATCTTTTCATATAATTTTCCTCTCTTTATGTAATAATGAGTTCAAAAAAATACACAAAAATTGATTGTATCTCCCTTCAAATAATAATATTTTTCATCCAAAATAATTTTTTTTAAATGATTTCAAAAATGTTTTTGAAATAATGAATATGATTTGTTAAAGATATTTTTATTCTCGTTTGGGGTTTAAGATAATTTTTGGAGAAGAATCTTCAAATCATATCTTATTTTAATTTTACCAATAATGTGAATAGAATATTTTTATAATGTGTACACCATTAATAATATTTTACATTGTTATGAACAACTAATCATTTATAATATTTCTTTATATGTTTCAATGATCATTTTAAAATAAAATAATTTATTAATTATTAGATATTTTGAAAATATAAATGATTTTTTCCTCAAGAAATCATTCAAATGAAATTAAATATTCCCTTATAAGCTCTAAAGTATATTTTCAATGATGTGTATTTTAAATTTTTTTAATGATTTAATAATAATTTTCAAAGTGTGAGCGCTGTTTTCTACTTGAAAATTTCTTTTTGACTTTTGTAACATCCCTGTTTCAAAAAAAGCCAAGATTTTCCTCATACCCAATTGGTTACATGACCTCAAGTGAATTTACCTGAATGCCAAAGGCTGTCAACTAGCATCGAGGGCCATTGGTGTGAATGTGGGGAAACTATGCCCTAATTTGAAGAGTAATTGAATGGATCTAAAAACAAATAGAAATAGTGGATGTAGTGATAATGTCATACAACAGAAATAGTGGCAGACTGAAGGAGATAAACAGTTGGAGCACATATATAATGTTGCATGATACATATGTCTAAAAAAGTAGTCAAACACACCATAATGCTAAAATACAGTACTAAACCAAAGTACAAGGAAACAGTAAACAAATCCTCAACACCACAATCCTCGGCATGGTCCCATGCTCTCTAGCTCCAAAGTAGTAAAGTACCAGAAGTTGAATGGAACTGGCCCTTATTTATACCTGCAACAATATAATCTTTTTGTACCCAAAAACATGACCAAAACAGGGTGTGAGACTAAATCCCAGTATGAAACCACCATGAGATCTATACCTAATAGTCACTAAATATATATGGCAGGAAATAAGCATGTAAAAGCAGTATACAAGGAAGTAATCTACAGTAAACATTCCTAAATTTTCAAAGCATTCAAATAACACATAGCAAGTAAGAAGATAATCACTAATAGGTAACCCTCTAGTATGTACTCATAACCTCATCCCCTCTGGTCCTATCTAGAAAACACAAGAAACCCTTTAGGATGTACTCAGCCTTTAACCCATGTAGTTCAACGTTAGTATAGAATATCTGGGGAAGCAGTTGTCATCAATTCCCCCTTTTGTCTTGTATCGGTAACTAAAAGATCTCTAGGGAAGCACTTACATTTCATTTTCCATGTGGCCCACGTCGTGGAACTACATACACTCTGAGGAAGCACTTACATGAATTCCCCTTATCGTCTCACATCGTAACAATAAAAACAGACACTCGAGATAAGCCCTTACGTCCATTTTCCTTATGGTCCACTACAACAGGTTCTTATAGCCCTTTGTATGTCAAACGAGTGTAGCAATGCAAAGTAGCAAATGTAAACCTCATGAACTACTTGGTTAACCAGTCTTCAACATACAAGCAAGACAGATATTTATCACTCCATCCAAACAATACTAGGAATGAAATGTAAACAACAGCCAAACAAGCAAAGATTGACCAATTGGTCAATACATGAGAACATGGGAAAAACATTCATTGCGTAGCAAGATTAACCGTATACAAAAAAAATAACCTCTATAAAATCAAACTTCTTTATAACAGACAAACAATATGGCTAAAACCATAAATTCCCAATACCTCATTCGAGGGTATTGGGAAAATTTTCACATATAACACTAATAATTTCATTAAAAAGGGACAAAAAACCTACCTCAGTGTTGTAGGATCACTATACGTGAACATCAGGACTTGAATCACCCATGATCACCATAGATCTACAAAAATGATCAAAACACTCAATAAAGGATAACCTATGAATGGGAAAGAATCAGGAAACAAATCTGTAGAAGAAGGAAGAGTTTATCAAGGTGATCCCAATGCAATCGACGATAGTAGATTTAGAGAGAGGTCGCTCGATCAGGATCTTGGAGATGTTCCACAGTCGTACAATCCCTCTCAGTAGAACCATACCTAAAATGAGTGGGTTCAATCTATCATACGCAACCCTGGTGCATTTAATAAAGAAAAAAAGTACAAGGTGTGTACTTTCAAAGTACCTGACGTGTACTTTCTTTAACTGGCCCCCGCATTAGGCGGTCTCCATGTCACCATACATGGCCATGTCTACAACCGTTACATGGACAACTCATGGATAA
Organism: Viscum album; assembly: GCA_963277665.1. Lineage (NCBI taxonomy): Eukaryota > Viridiplantae > Streptophyta > Magnoliopsida > Santalales > Viscaceae > Viscum > Viscum album. The sequence continues at coordinate 1,902,677,312 of OY728145.1, forward strand.
TCGTAGTAACTGAGTACCCAACATGTACTCTTAAAGTATATGGAGTTTACATAATGAATATCTAGAAAGAAACCACTTTTTCGCAAGAATGGCCAGAAAAGAAAAACATACCTGAAAAGAAGATCCGAGTTCTTACAAACTGCCCATTTAAAAGAATTCCACTAATTTCCCTAGCAAGTCAGTGTAGAAGATGAATCCTCAAACAATTCTAGCCACTACGATCATACATCAGTCTCCCCCTCCCAAGTATCATCATATACTCACTCCTACTTCCATAGAACTCATACCAGAGGAACATACTATCCACATAGGACATTCGTAATGCGGTCAAAAATCCAGATAGGATGCTCCTCGAATGAGGCGTCCACCTCTAACTCAACCTCCTCAGATAGAAAACATGAGAAGACTCAAAGAAGTAATGTCGAAGCCAAGATATTTGAAATATGTCATTCATATCCTGGTACCTCAGAGGTATATGCACTGATAGGAAACCATCCCAACCCTATCCAAAATCTCGAACGGCCTGACATACCACTGAAAAAGCGTAACCTGTCTCCTAATCCCCTTGTGCCCCAACCACGGTGTGACACGAATGAAAACCGGATCCCTGACCTTGAACTCTAGAGGTCATCTCTGATGATCAACATAAGATTTCTTTCGAGACTATGCAACAACCATCTTCTTCCAAATCAAATATATATGCTCTGTGGTCTCATAAATAAGATGTGGTCCTGGCATAACTCCCCCTCCTGTCTCTAGCCAAAATAAGGGTGATCAACTTGGCCTACAGTACAAAGCCTCATAAGGTGCCATCAGAATAGGTGCATGAAAACTATTATTGTAGGCAAACTCCATGGGGGTTCTGTGTCTCTCCCAAGAACCTCCAAAATTAAAGATGCATGCTCACAACATATCCTAAAGAACCTAATTCGTATGCTAAGATTGGTCATCTATCTAAAGGTGGTAAGATATACTCAAAAGTTCTTCTGCATCCAAATCCTTTTGTAGCCCTTTCTAGACCTGAGAATAAAAATGGGAATACCATTATGAAACAATGTATTGTAGAACTCCATGTAAACATATAATCTTGTGGATGTTAAACAATCCCAGCTCATCAACAATGAAGGTATCATTGATCAAAATGAAGTGAGAAACATTCATGAGTTTGTCAATGACATCTCATGCATCATTATTCCATCGAGGAAACCTCACTAAACCTGTCACAAAATCCATCGCGATATAATTCCACTTCCACTGATGAATGGGTAACTTCTGCAAAAGCCCTGTTGGTCGTAGATGCTCCACCTTCACCTGCTTACAGGTGGAACACCTCATGATGAATGTAACAACATCTTTCTTCATACCTGGGCATGGATACTAATGGTGTAGATCACGATCCACCTTTGTGACACCGGGATGAACTACCCAAACTGATGAATGAATGTCCTACATCAGCTCCTCGCGTATGTCTGATGATACCCATACGCGCCCATGACAATGCAATATATCATCCTCACTTATGGGCCATCCATGAAAAATGTTCCTCTCCTGACACATATTCCCCTAGGACTAGGCCGTAAGAGTATAATAGCTGCCTCATTCACACTCGATCATGAATAGTAGATGTAACAACTATAAAATAATGAAACATATACCCCTATATTTTAGGCACCTCCACATGAATCTTAACAAATAGAGCCATCAGCGGCCACTCACTTCTGGCCTCCTAAACTGCATGTATCTGAGTCCTCCTGCTCAGTGCATCTTCCACAGTGTTTCCTTTCCCAAGCATATAGGCAATTTTGATGTCGAAAGACTGATGGTACTCATCCCACCATTGTTATCTCAAATTCCATTAATGGTGAGTGAAGATGTACATGAAACTTTTGTGTTTGGTGAAACCCACAAAATGATCTCACAACAGATAATGTCTCCAACAGTGTAAGGCATGTACAACTACTGTTAACTCAATATTGTGCATCAGGTAATTCTCTCATATGGCCACTACTATCGAGACCCATACACAACGACTTCTTCTCCATACATAAGAACTGATCCCATCCCGATACACGAAGAATCACAATACAAATTATTGCTCTTGCTTTCATCTGGAAAGACTAGTATCAGTGCAAAAGTCAACCTCTCTATCAGCTCCTAAAAGGCAGATGCAAAAGAATCTGACCACAAGTACTTCGCACCCTTCTTAGTTAGGACAGTGTGTGGCGTTGTTAAGCGTGAGAGGTCCTGTATGAAATGCCTCTAGTATCCATCCAGCCCTAGAAAACTTTTTACCTCAAATAAATTCATTAGATTCTCCCAAGAAACTAATTCTCTCGATTTCTTTGGGTCTACTAATACTCTTGTCCCTGAGATAACATGACCAAATAAGTGAATCGGGTCCATCCAAATGTGGCATTTTGAGTGCTTAGCATATAACTAATGCTCTCTAAGTGTACTGAAAACAATCTCAAGATTGATGGAAAGGTCATGTATAATGTGATAGTAAACCAATATATCCTCTATGAATACTAAAATGAAAGACTCCATGTCTGGATGGAACACTCGGTTTATCAGTGCCATGAAGACGGAAGGTGCATTTGTGGGACTGAACGACATAACCACATACTCGTATAGACCATGCATGCTCTAGAATGCAGTAAGAGGTACATCTAATGGTCTCACTGGCAACTGATAATAACCATATCTCAATTAAATATTCAAGAACACCCAGTCCCCTCAATGATTATCAAAGAGATCATCAATCATCGGTAAAGGATATCGGTTCTTGACCGTCAACTAGATTAACATTCGATAATCCACACAATGTCTGAGGGTGATGTCCACCTTCTTTGCATAAAAGATATGAGAACCCCAAGGAGAAGTACTAGGTCAGATAAAACACTTTTTTACAAGACCTCAAAATTCTTCTTTAGCACCTGTAACTCTGGAATAACCATCCTATATGGAGGAATTGACACTAATGCCACTCCTAGAACGAGTTCTATAGAAAACTCTACCTCTCACTCTGGAGGCATAACTTAAAATTCCTCTCGAAATACATCCCTGAAATAATCCACCACTGAAGGAAAATACATAGACGAATTCCCATGGTCATCCATATATAGACTAGTAATCTAGGCTGTAACTCCTCTCAACCCATAGTGATCGAGTCCCGCTCTGCTCGCTGGGACATCCCATTCACCCTTATCATGAAAAGGTCTGCCTTCTGGTGATGTAAAGATTAACCTAAAGTGATAACAGTCGACAATAGCCAAGAAGGGATATAAATAGTCTATTCTAAGAATGACATCATAGCCTGACATCGCTATGACATAGAGATCCAACAAAAAGTTACACCCACCAACCTCAAGAGGGAAATCCTTTCACTATTTTACATTAGTAATTCTATTCCCCAACGGTGTGTCTAGCGTCAATATATCATTAGAAGAAAATACACAGAGCCCAAGTCTCTACATAATAGAAACAGATATAAAGCTATAGGAATCCCTTGTATTGAAATGAGCAGAAGCTGGAACTAAGGAAACTAGGATGGTACCTCGAACTGTAGAGGGTCCGGGATCCTGCTCCTGCTGGGCAAGCACCACTGCAAAAGTATGACTTGAACCACAGCCCTATGACCATGCATGACCACTCTGAGCTTATCCACACAGTTTTCACTAAAATCCAGGTGAATGATTACCATGGAAGTGACATCCACCTCAGCCAAAATGGCCAGAAGATCTCCAGTTTCCAAACTAATGAGAAACTGGTGGCACTGATTCTGTACGAAGAGTCAAAGAAGAACCCCTGTCTCAAGCTACTAGTGTGAAGATATGACAGAAATTCTAAAGATGACCCATCTTGCGACAATATCCGTACTCTAATGGGTCTCTTAGGCAATGTGGCATCATATAACCTCTCTTCTAGCACTGGTAGCACACCCCTTAGCTACCAAATGATGTGTCTCGCCTCCTTGGAACACCACGCCAAGACCCCCTATCGAATTTCTTGATGCCAGTCAGAGGGAATACAATTCTAGATGTCAAACAGCCCTGGCTCACAACTACAAAATACCTCAAATTGTGCTCCATGATCAGTTCCTAGTTGACGATAGAAGTGATAGATGTCAAATTGAAGATATTCACCTGTGATCAGATGTTGTGGCTCAGACCATCCTCAAACATCCTTTTCAACAATAACTCATCACCTTCTCGAATATGTGTAAAGAACTTCTGCTCAGTGAAGCAAGAAGAATACTCCATAATGGAAATAGAACCATACTATAGACTCATATACTCTTGGACTTGATCGGACCTCAATTTATTTCAATAGAAGTAATTGTAGAAGGCATGCTAAAACTAATCCTCGGCCATGACATGCTAGTGTCCTTCCTCTAACATCACATCCCATCACCTCTTGGCTGAATCCGAAACATGTAGGTAGCAAGCTTCATCCTCTTATCTGGAGGCATCTACAGATGATCGAAGATCGAAAGCATGGATTCTAACAATGACTATGTAGCATGAGGTCCTACTTTCCCTGTGAAGGTGGGAGGCTGCAGCTGCGGGAAAACCTACATCAGATCTGCCATAGATGGGGCTATATGTGGTACTCCATGGAAGGACTGCATGAACCTCGTAAAGCCTTCTCGGAATTGTGTGTCAGCACCTGTGACTGGAATATTAGCTGGCACCATGACTGGCACAACTATAGGGTCTTCTAGAAGTCCCTGATCAGCCATGTCCAGTGTCTGAGCATTTCCTTGAAACTGGCATACAACCGTAGAATGTCTCGGTGGCAAGACTCTACAATTTCAAACACACACCATTGATAGATATTATAAAGTACCCAAAAATAGAAGGTAAATAAAGGAACAGGATAAAGAAAGCATTAAAGTTTTACAAAACATGGATACACGACGTGTATAAATAACTATATGGTGTGTTCTCTTAAGCCTTTCACATGGGCATATACTTCTGCCAAAACTGGTTGTGTAACACCCCAAACACACGGTGTGTTATCAAAACACATGGCATGTACTTGAATCCTCTTCCTCTAACAGAGTCCTTCTACATGTCTAAGCAACATTTTTCTCTTAGAAAAAGAATACATGATGTGATTGTTCTTGACATGTTGTGTACTGGATGAGCTTCACCGACCCGTGTTGTTAGTGACATGACAAGATACAAGGCTGACACTACACGACGTGTTCCAGATGGACATGGCATATACTAAATGATTTCAACCAACTATTGTTTTTAGTTACATGGACGGATTCTAGGGATTAAACTACACATCATTTTCAAGACTAACATGATGTGTATTACTTAAGTTATTATCCATCCGTGTCATTAGTCGCATGGGTATACACATGGTCTAAACACATGATGTGTACGTCCGGTGCATGTCATGTCCAACAAAAATTATTCCCAGCCCCATGTCTCTACCTACAAAGCCAGCGACACGGTTAGAAATGACACAGTGTGGACATAGAGTACACTACGTGTACAAAATAAAAACAGTTTCTTCTCAAACATAACAAAAGATGGGATGTATTCAAAACTACAAGGTGTGTATTCTAGGTTTTTCCGGACACTAAGTATCAGACATTATCCTGGAAGCTCAAAAAATTCTGAAACGGTCATTAAAGTGACAAATTTCAATCTGTGAGGGCCCATACACCCCGCAATTCAAATATTTCCATCTATAACATGTTATATACAAGAAAAATTGGGAAATGGTCCTCCAATTTCTGATCCATGAGGGCCCATAACACACTATGAACCAGAGATTAGATTTCATTCAAACAAAACCGTACACAAATAAATACCCTATCAAACAGCACGTACTTTATCAAGGAATCATTCCCAACACCAAGTATGTCTAGAACTACATCTTACACAAAAACATTCAATCACTAATGCACCCTAAATGGCATGTCTAGAATGCATGAAATTTGATTTTTAATAAGTACCTATATGATGAATGAGATGGAATACACTGATCTCATCGGGTTGTAACTAAAATAGAACCTCAATAATATCAACAATAATAACAAAAAACATATGAATCACCCAATCATGAAATAAAATCCTTTTTAGTGACTGAAAACCCAGAAAAATATCAATAACTATGTAAATTGGCTTTTCCCTGTAAACGAGTTAGCTACTCCCAGGAAAAACTTATTTCCAAGTACATATTTCCGTCTTATCCATGACTATTGGCTCCAAACTATATGTTATGATGAAAAGAATGCCTCAGATGCCACCTTGTAACATTCCGGTTCTGGATGCTTCCCAGAGACACCCCGTACCCGGTTGGTCACATAGTCTCATGTGCATTTCCCTGAATGCCAGAGGATGATGACAAGAAGAAAGGGCCTTGAGTGTAAATGTGGGGAAGCTATTTCCTCATCGGTAGAGTAACACAAAAGAAGTAAAAAAACAAATATCAATAGTGGAAGCAGTGATAAGGCTATACAATGGTAACATCAGAAGACTGGCAGAGATAAACAGATAGAGCGCATATATAAAGATGGATGACACATATGTCTAGGAAATCAGAAAAACACATCACAATGATGAAATACTGCAATAATCCAATATTAAAAGAAACAGTAAACAACTCCTCAGCATCGCAATCCTTATCTTGGTCCCATTCTTTCCAACTCCAAAGCAGTCATGTACCGGAAGTAGAAGGGCAGTTATTCTTATCTATACCTACAAAAATATAATATTTTTGGGCCCAAAAGCATGACCCAAACAGGGTGTGAGACTATATCCCAGTAGGAAACCACCATGATATCAATTCCTAACAATTAGTGATTATATATGGAAGGAAATATGGAAGGAAAATAAGTATACAAGCAAGTACTCAATAGTCAACATTCCTATAGTTTCAAAGCATTCAAATAACACATATGAAGTAAGCGGAAAATCACAAACAGGTAACCATCAAGTATGTACTCATAGCCTTATCCCCTCGGGTTTTACCTAAGAAACCCAAGCAACCCTCGGGGCAGTACTCACCATATAACCCCTCTTGTTCAGCTTTAGTGTTGACTCTCTCGGAAAGAACTCACTGTCAATTCCCCCTATATCCTCGTATCGATAACTGAAAGGAACTCTGGGGAAGCATGTACATATCATTCCCCTAGTGTCCTCTATCGAGGAACTGCATAAACTCTAAGGAACCACTTATGTCAATTCTCCAAGAGGTATCACATCGTAACAATACAAACAGACACTCCAGATGAGCCCTTACATCAATTCTCCCTATGGTCCACTACACAGGGTTCTCACAGCCCTGTGTAAGTTAAACGAGCATAGAAATGCAAAGAGGCCAAAGTAAACCTGATGATCTACTTGGCTAACCATTATACAACATAACAACAAGACAAATAATTATCACTCTATCCTAAAAATACTAGGAATGGGATGTAAATAGAATCCTAAGAGGTAAATCTGGACCAAACTGTCAAAATAATAAAAATTGGGAAAACATTCATAGCTTAGCAAGATTTACCCTATTCATAAACGAATAACCTATATCCAATCAAACTAGGGAATAATAGGAAAACAATAGGGATAAAAGAATAAACATGCAATACCTCGTTCAAAGAAACTGGGAAATTTTTCACATATAACTCAATGACTTTCACCAGAAAGGAACAAACCACCTACGTCAATGTTTTAGGATAGATATAAATAATCTACAAGCATTGAAACACCCATGAACAAAGTAGATCTACAAAAATGATCAAAATTATCAATTGCGGATAACACGAGAAATAAGAATAATCAATAAATGAAGCTCTAGAAGAATGAAGAGCTTACCGAGGTGATCCCAATGCAATATATGATGATCAATTTGGAGAGTGGGTGCCTGATCCGGGGCTCAAAGATGTTTGGGAGCTGTATGATCTCTCTCGGTCGAACCAGACCTAGAAGGAGATGGTTCTGTCAGTAAGACACATCCCCGGTATATTTAACGAAATAAATGAATGTACATGGCATGTACATGCCTGAACATGCCCCCACATTAGGCGGTCTCTAGGTCACCATACACGGCAGTGTGTGCATTCGTTACACAGACAACAAACGTCTACCCATGGTAATCGAGTACACAATAGGTACTCATAAATTACACGACATGTACTTAAGTAATTTCCAAAGAAAACATATTTTTCTCAAGAATGACCAGAAAAGAAAAACATACCTGAAATTAAGATATGGGTTATTAGTTATTTTTTGAAATATGTTAACTTCTATGATGAAATCCAAATATATTATATAATATTTTCCAGTGATATAATCAAATAATAATTTCTTTATATTTTTTCCATATGGTTTATAATTATTATAACAAGATTTTTTTGAAACTTATTCCTTTCAATGTGTTATGCTTTAATAATATGTTTTTGGAACCCATCCTTTTTCATGGATTATAATTTGATAAATGTTTTTTGATCTCGTGGCCTCAATATGTATAAATTATTTGGCATGTGGGGACCATATCTCTATAATATTCATTGGGTAAATATATATAACTCATGAGTAAATATAATATGAATAAACTTGATTACATGTAAAAACATTCCTTTGTAAACTTGATGTTGAGTTTATAATGTTATATGTGAACCTGATGACATTTTTACAATTTTATGTTCAAACATGATACAATGTTCAAAATGTTATGTTTGGAAAAATATTTCTTATCCATATTTTTATGTGTAAACCTAGTTTTATGACCATAAGTTTGTGTGATGGAATGAATTCATGTCTCCAACATAATGAGATAACATGAATCTATATATACATGATCATAATGTAATATTATAATGAGTATTCCAAAAACATATGATTTCTTCCAATAGTATTTTATTGTGTTTCATGTTATTTGATTAGATTATTATTCATGTCCAATGAAATGATGTGATTTATGCAATGAATCAATTTTATGACCTTTAATATGCATGGTTTGGTTATCAAATATTATTATCATGTTCTCACATGCATGTTACAATGATATATTTATATCTACATTTTGAACAAAATTATGATTCTGAGGTCACCCTTTATTATGTTTATTTTCCCATCGTTATGATTAATTATATTATGTATGATATATCTGACAAGGGTTCTCATTATGATGAACGTATATAGAGATGACGAAGCTCACAAATGGACTGGTTATTTTGATTTCCATGTTTCAAATGGCACTAAAACTAAATGATATTGGTAGGATAGTTTTGTTATATAATTAATATTCCAATATTATGATTCATTATTTATGTATGAGATGTATATTTCAAGATAAATTAGCCTAATTTTTGATAGTATTTCATCACATTACTTGTTTATTTTAGTAAATTTGAAAATTTTATTATCTTAGAGGGAGCTCAATTGTCGTAAAATGGAAGGGGAATGAGCTTATATGACTACGTGCAAGAACATTTCATTTGATATAACATAATCTATTTTATGGACATTATTTACTCTCACAGATTCATATTATTTTTCAATGAAATGTATATTTTAATCATAATATAAAATTAAACAAAAATTAATTGTCTTCTAATATGAATTAAAATATATATTTATATTTTATAGTGCACATATATATATATTTCATGTTGGGGTAGTTCCTATTCAAACAAAAAAATTAAATGTATATATGATAAATGAATCATTAAATTGACATATTTAAATAGTGTATTGTGGTTATTTTAAAATAGTTGTCAAATTTTAAATAGTATATATTTTTTAGAGATCTATATCATAATATATCATGGTGTTACCTTATACCTCTGATTGGGTTGTCGAGCACATCTAATTAGTTTTTAAAATTTTACTATAATTTCAACAGTATAGAAGGAACCCTAAGTCTTCTCTTATTAGATACATAGCTCATTAATTTTAAAATATGTTTTTCATTGTGAATGTGAATAATATATGGTTTTTTGAAAACATTGAGTTTGTTGATTTAAGATGAAACATATAAAAGTATTTGACAAAAGAATGAATAAATAGAAATATTTTATTATGTTTGATCAACCTGAGGAATTCTCATGATGTTTATCCTTAATGAAATTAAGTGGAATGGTATAGATAATTTGAATCCAAGTTTATAACACCTAGAAATAGGATTTTACTATGGTTATACTTGGATACATCCAAGGGTTTAGTAAAAAAAATTGATTTACCTGTTACCATCGTTGATTGGAAGATTTCTATTCAACTTCATAACTGAAATACACTCAAGAAACACATTAAGAACATGAAACTATATATTGTTTTGTATATTATTTCATTATGATACATAAAACTATTGTACATGTATCTAAGAGTGTTTATGATAATTCAATTATCTAATATTAACCACACAAATAGCTTAATTAAAAGTGGGAAGAATAAATAATGAATGTTGTGTGAAACATCACGTAAAAGGTTACACCCAAACATGATCATATGAGTTTTAGAATTATATAAATATACATATATCTAGTAAAGATGAATAGAGGATTCTAAAAAACACACACAACACTGTAATTTAATGATAATTCAAGTATTAAAACAATAAATCATAGGATTTACACTGCATTCCTCCCCAGGTGATCATAAGGAGTTTAGAACTCCATGGGAGGGGGAGAAATAGATATTGAATTAGAACATCACATATCATATATAACTTCTAGGAATGTGTAGAGGACTTCATATAAAACAAAAGTTGAAAACCCATTGTATCTAGTCAGACTCCTCCATAGGGTGTCTCAGGTAACATTATATTAGAAAACCCGAACGTGTCATTGAGGACCCTTATTTCGTAAAAAACATAAAATATTATTTTAGGCCACTATAATGTATTAAATATCTTTTGAAAAAAATAAAAACCTTTTTTAACACCAATAAAATATACACACCAAAAATTTGGAATCATTTGGAGTCCCATATATGTATATATATCCAAAACACAAAACATCAATAGTTACTTTGTGCTGATTTGATTCCCTCGAAAATTTAGTTTGGATGGGACCCTAAATAGATTAATTGGGATTGGGTTCTCTTAGAAGTTTTATATTACCCTATATTTTGGATCATTATAAAAAATATCATCCCATTTAGATGCGTTTATTAGTTTTATTTTGTGTTTGATCCCACGTGGGTTCCTGGGGTCTTGCATTATTTGGACCACTTCACTTGAACTTCATTCTGGATCCTCTAAATATCATCCTCTTACAATGGATACATAAAATTAATTGAATTTATCTTATTAATAGTTAATATAATTATTTTATTTAATCAAAAAGGGAATTAAAATTTGTTATTATATATGGAATATTCAAAAAAAAAATATTTAAAATAGTGGTATAATAGTGGAAATAAATAGTGAATCACAACATGATCACAACCCCAAACGTAAAACATTATAATCCACCCAAATTTTTTATATCATAATCAATAGACAATACTTAATAAAAGTTGATAAAAAAATTCAAGATAAATTTCAAATCAAATTCACCATGTATTGTTTATGATATAAATTTTTCTATTATTTTTCTTCCATCACGTTGAAATTTGTTAAACATGATTTTTTCACCCATGAACATGTCACAAACTACCTAACATTGAATTTATTCTTCTTCAGTCAAGGAACATATTAATTTGGTGTTATTATATTTTCTAATGGTTCTTGTCATATTATAAGATGACTTCTATGATTCTATGTTCGCTACTGTCAATAACTTGTGTTCTACTCAAGAGGACTTCAAACAAGTTGTTTTGAAGTTCAAGGGGTTATAGGATTTAATGATAAATATTATATGGAAGAGGATGAGAGTATACCATCTTAACTGAAAAACATGTTAAACATCTAGGAATTGTTAACAATGAATGTACTCACTGAACATATTTTAGATTGTATAACTTCTCACTCACTCTACTATTTTTTCTCTTTTCTGGGTCATAACCGTTCATGTTATTATTATTATTAAACACCCTATTTCCCAATTAATTATATTTTAGTTTTTTGTTTTTATTTAAAAAAATGTATTTTATATTATTTTTTGTAAATAAAGAGGAAAAATTGTAAAACACAATGATATAATATTAATCCACATCCCAAATCCAAAAAATTTAGGATCCCTTTCACTCACCCATTAAAATTAATCACTCACTAAATTTCCCATATGAAACCCTCTCCCCCACACTTGATTAAAATGAAACAAAAATTTATACAACGTAAGGTTTATAAGGGATAAATAGGTTAGTAATCAGGATACTAAATAATAATTTCATGGGATCTAAGGCTTAAGATGGGTAAAATGTCATGGTGGAAAAAATAGAGGCTAATTGAACAAATGGATTTTAAATTACTGATTGCTTCTATCATAATTATAACACACTTTAATATTATGGCATCAAATAGAATTAATTAATGTATTAGATTCATTATGTGACCTAAGACTCTGAGGTATGTGATCATACTAAATAAGATGCAATAAAGGGATTAGAATTTATCTTGACAAAAGGATTAAAATATTTGTTTATGCTAATGTGGAATGAGTGTAAAATCCATTAAAATTATAAGAATAATTTTTAAATAATATTTTTTGACAAATATTCCATAAAAAAAGTAATTTGAATAATTTTATTAAAAAAATAAACAATTTCCCCACATAAGTATCTTAGGAATGAAAAATGATTTTTTATTTTATCGTTAATGTATTTTTTGAGAATTTTTTTTTTGAAAATATACTGAACAAAAGTGAAAAACAATTTTTTTTATTTTTTATTTTTTGATTTTTTATTGGATTTCTTTAATTTAAATAAAAAATATGTAATATCACCAACCCCATAACTAATAATTACATTTTTATTAATTAATTTAGATTAAATAAATTGAAAAATAAATAAATATATGGAGAAGGAATTGCCTTCTATATGGTGTCATATACAACTCCCATTAATTGGATTAGATTCCATGTACTTGATTCTTTGGGAAAACATCATAAATTTGGTTGTGCCCCTTCCCATTTATTGTAATCCACTATCCACTCCCATTATGTGAAATCTATACAGAACAAACTAGGTAAATATTAGTCACTATATATGGATCAATCCCTCATGAATGAAGCATACCATAGTGGATCTTTAGCCTTGAATTCTACATTACAAACTTCTCAACAATATGATACTTCCACTAATGAATCATCTCTTTATGGATAGCCTTTCATTTATCATTATAGATTTCATAGCAATAATATGAATAAAATCATATTTCTTCAAACTCTGGAATTTGACATGTCCTATGATCACCTACATATAAAGGATTTGATGTTTCTCTATTTTTACATTTTTTGAAACATCTATTATTTAATTTTTAACATTTTAATTTTTAATTTTTAAACTTTTAAATAAATAATTGTACTTTTGTATTTTTTAACTAAATTTATTAATTGGTGATTTATATGATTATATATGGGTTTTAAGACTTTTAAATATTTAATTTAGTCATTCTAATTATTCTAATTATATTAACATACTTTTTAGTTTAATAATATTAATGTGGATAATTTTTTAATAATTTTAAATGTTTATTATTTAATCAATCATTCATTTTTATTCGCATTAATCTAATTTAGTTTTTAATTTAAAACAATACCCTTTAAATTTAATTTATTAAAATAAATAAACATTATTTATTAAGAAGCCTAATTATTTTGTTTATTAGAAAAGTAAAAAATTTAAGTAATATTTTAATAAAATACTGGGTTTCTTAATTTTAAATTTTTATTTTTTCTTTTAGGTAAATAACATAGTTTTTTAATATCTTTAGTTAATTTCAGTAATTTTAACTTCATGTCTAAATATAATTATTTGTATGTGTTTTTCATGTATTTAGATATTTAATTAATTAATCCCAATATTTATATTCTTAGTTAATAAATATTAATATTTTATGATTAGTTTGTTTAATAAATTAGTATTTTTATTTATGTATATTTTTTTAGCAATTTTGTTAATTTTTCTTTTGTTTAATTAATTAATGTTTTATTTTATTACTATTTGTTTAATTTTATTTTTTATTATTTATAGTTCACTTTGTTCAATCGGTGAGTCGACTAACCGATCTACCATGACACAGTATTCCACACAAAAATTTATTTCATCTGTTGTTGGTTTCATATCATCGATTTCCAGTTTTTTTATTTTAATCTATTGGGTTTTAATTTATTTTCTTCTACTAATGTTCTCTCACCGTACATCGATGTTGAGATTCACCGTTCCTCTCGATGAACTAAACATTTTCCAGTAACTAACCGATCAATTTATTATTTTCATCGGTTCCACACTCACACTGGTGACTGGTTTTATTACAACTATCGGTGAATCATTTTATTTCAACTAATTGTGTCATTCAAATTTACAGTGATTTTATTTTCAAATATAATCTTTTTAGAAATTCTTAGCAGTTTAGTTATGTTTTGGTGTGTAGAACTCCAGGATTTTATCTTCTTCTTACTGAATTTCTTGGCAAGGTAGATTCATCAGATTTGAATTGAGGTGTGTTTCAACAAAACGTTGTGAAGAAGTCAACTATTTCAACTTGTAGATTAGATTTTCCGAGTGAGTTTTGTTGGTCTGAGCATCTTTTCCATTACTCTATGTATTAGTTTACTATTTTTGTAACGACCCAAAGTTGTTCAATGGAAAATTACCTTCTTATATTTTTGTCATAAAAACACAAAATAATGAACTACTAAGTGATTAGTGGCCTTTAAACAAAATATTTCTCACCCCTATGTTTGGAATTTTGAACATCCGACATACACGGTTGTGTTCAAGATAGTTTTTGGAGTCTAATGAAATAAAAATAATTTTTGATGAATAGTAAACTACCCTTATGAATAGTAAAATGACCCTTATAAATATTAAATAAGAGGAACATTACCTATGAATAATAAAATAAAATTTAGACATCATAGAATGTGATAATTTGACCTTAGTAAACGTTTTTGGTATTTTATAAGTCATAAATAATTAATTATAATAAATAAATTAATTTAAATAAATATTTATTTTCCTGAAATATATTCATAAATTATTGAATCAATGTCTAATAGTTTTTAAATAATTTTATAAGACCCTATATAATTTTTGAATGAACTGCAAAATAAGTTTTAATTTTAAAAACTGTTTTTATGTAAATTAAGATTTTAATTAAATATAAAATTAATTATATTTAGAAAAATATTTTTGAAAAATGGACTTCATTCCTGGATTATACACTTCAAAAAATGGTTTGGGTAAATTTTTGGGAATTTTCTGAGATACTTGAATTTTTGATGAGTAGGGGAATCCGATAATTCACAATAAAAGCTAAATAATGTATTAATTGAGTCATCGATGATGTTATGCTTATGTAAGCCCACTTAGATCGGTATTACATTATAAAATTACTATTATTGTTCATTCAAGACTCACTATTCCTTGTATTTGGTGAAATTAATAAACTAATCAATTTTATATTAAGGAAACCCCTCTCCCCTCCACTATAAAAGCCACCCTTCACTCCCTCTTTTCCTCACACCTCTCAAGCTCCAAAACATCTCTAAACTCTGCCCAAAAATCCTCCCTAGACCCTTCCCCATGTCCTAGAGCATATGGTCTCATCAAAAGACCATGATTAGGCCCTTAAGGAGGTTCTCAAGTGAAGGATTCAAGAGGTAATTTCCCTCCCTCTTCCCCTTTAATTTCCATTCATGTTCAAGTTCCTTTCATGATCTCTCCCCACCTATCTTCATAAAAAAATTGTAACTCTAGTATTATACATATACTGTAATATTATGATTCTAATGGTATATTATATCACCCCACACCCTTTACCTCTTCCTTTTATTTTATTAAAGAGAACGTTGTTCATGAGGTGTTAAATTTATCACCTTCAAAAGCGACATGTTCTCTTCTTCCATTTCTACCATCAAATCTGGTCATGAAACCATTTTTATGGGCGAACCAGAATATTTTATATTTATTATGTTCTATTTTAAGTTCTGGTAATAACCTATGGCCATATTACTATGTGAAAAGTTAAAACAAGTTCTTTGTGATCCAAAAACCGCTCAAATTAACCCAAATAATCTTCATTTAATTCTTATCTAATGATTCGTCCACATGGATCTAAAATAACTCATTATAAAATCATTAAAGCTACTGTAATATCATTAATAACATGGAATATCAGTTCTGGATGTTTACCCATGTTCTACCCAAACCTCAATTTATGAATACAAGTGGACCGCTCAAGAAAACCATGAAAACGAACATCCCCGATCAATGTTTTTAAACTCTATAAGTCATATAAAGGAACATAATATGAAATAATGAAACCAGAATGATCCCTATTAATGTATAAAAGGTTATGTAATTCCTAATTAATGAATATAATGTCATTATACAGGACATTAAAGAGAAGGAGGCATTCGAGTACAAGGTAAGGGCAAATCTTGAACCCAATTTTCTTCCTTCGGGTTCTCCCTCTTTCGCTCCATTTTTGATATGGTTACTCTTCAAAGATCATTTGTTCATCATTTAATTTAATTTTATGGGATATACATGTTTGTCACTAGTTTTTATGTCCATCAAAATTTTTTTCCAAAAGAACTCTTCTTTCAAGATCTCACCTTTTACCTCTCATTCAAGGTTGATGGTTCTTGTATCATGTATGTTATTCCATCTTTCTTTTGTGAACCCAAAGATTATGAATGTGTTATTATGAGATGAAACCCATTCCTTTACAAGGGTTATTTATGTATATGTTTGATATGTGTTCTATGTGGAAATCATGATAATGATAATGTCATGATGTGACGAGTGTGCCTGGAATTATATAGCGCAATATGAATGTTTAAATTTGACGAGTGTGCCCGAAATTATACAGTGCTCCAATGCATTGGGTAATGTGATGAATCACATGAGTAAATGTGAAAGATGTGTGAACAAGATGATAGATTTTTTCACAAGTATGTGTGGTAGTTTACCACTAAGACATGATGTTTCATTGTTATGCATTTCCACATTTCAAGTCTAATATTTATGCTCCTATTAGGTTCATGATCTTTTGCCTATGTCATGATTATGCTCACCCCATGATATATTGTTCTAATCTATCCTCTTACTGGGCTTCTATCTCACCCCTTTTTATGTATGTCCCCAGGTGGCTTCATTTACTAAGGAGAAGACAAGTTCCAATATGAATCTAGAGAAGATGAAATTAAATAAATGTTTATGGTTGTTGTTGTACTTGTTATGTGTAGTCCTAGTTTTCCCAGGACACTAATCCTCTAGATCCTCCATTTGTTATAATATTATGATGTTTATCTTTGAAATGATTTAATAGTAATGTACGAACAGTCTGGGTCGCTATTGTTGGTATCAGAGGAAAGGTTTAGTTAATTTGGGTATTAGGATTAGTGAACCCTAGAGAAAACCACTAGCATAAGAATAAGTACAAATATGTACACAAGAATATTTACCTATGGATCCCATATGTTATGGAATAATTGTTTAAATGGATAAGTTATTCATGAATTTTTTACTTATATTTTGTTCCAACCTTTTCTATTTTAGAAAATGGTGGGAACCAGGAGAAATCATGTTAACAACTCTTGCGAGGACCAATGCAACGATTGCCCGAACAACATCCCCAATGATTTGGGAGGTTGAGTTAAAAACTTCATGGCGATGCTTACCCAAATATCTTGGGTTATGAATAATAACCATAATAATGGGGAATGTCCTCCTTCACCAAAGAGGGAGAAACTATCTATTGAATGTTTTATGCGGCAACATCCACCGACGTTTTTTGGATCTTCTAATCCACTAGTTGAAGAACAGTGGGTCAACTCCATGGAGAAGATATTTTCTGTTCTTCACTGTTCCGAGATAGAGAAGGTGACTCTATCCATTTATCGTCTAGATGGAGAGGCTGATCAATGGTGGGATTTGATTAAGAACACCAAGCCAAGGGATGAAATTGAAGAGATGGAATGGAAAGACTTTAAGATAATGTTTCCTAATAAGTACTTCCCAAGAACTCTTCGCACGAAGATGGAGAGAGAATTCATAGAGCTCAAGAAAAAAGAAGGAGAATCTGTCACAACCCATGAAGAAAATTTCACATGGCTCGCAAGGTATGCTTCAGGTTTTGTTATCAACAATGATAGAAAAAATGATAGATTATTTAGTGGATTAAAACCACATCTTCGAAAGGCTCTTGTAATTCGAGACTTTGGGAATTATGAAGAAGTTGTTCAGTGTGCTCTCAAAGTGGAGATGGAGTTTCGAGAATGGTCCCATGGATATGGTGATAAGAAAATAATGACGGAGTTTCAAGCTGGTGGATCTAGTGACAAAGGTGGGAGGAAAAATCGACCCACATGCCATAAATGTGGGAAGTTGCACCATGGGAACTGCCTCAAAGGTGTGGAAAAATGCTTTAAGTGTGGGAAGGAAGGAGACCAAGCTCAAGAGTATCCAAAAGACATGAAAAGGAAGGATAATGTAGCCGATGAAAGGAGATAACCACTCGTGGTTCAATGCTACAAATGCAGGGAGCTAGGGCACTATTCAAACCAGTGCACTAAACCTCGAGCTCTCAAGGGTAATCAGCGCCAACAACCACCAAAGCCAAAGGAACAAGGGAAGGATGATTCCATCACTACTGCGGAGGTGGGACATGATAATGAAGTCATACAAGGTACACTTACTATTCACTCAAGAATGGAAAAAGTATTATTTGATTCTGGTTCTACGCATTCCTTTATATCATGCATGTTTGCTAGAACTATAGAATCGAAGCCCCGAAACCTTGATGTAGAGATATCTGTAAAAACACCATGTGGTGAAATCATTGCAACCCAAGTGTTATATTCTTCTCCTGTTGACGTATGTGGGAAGATTATTCCGGAAAATCTCGTAATACTTCCCTTGGTGGAATTCGACGCTATAATGGGAATGGATTGGCTCTCTTTAAATAGAGCGCATATCAACTATCGGGAAAAGGAAATATATTTTCATATTCAGAACCATCCCATTCTCCTCTACAAATGCAAGGATGATCATGAATATCCTTTGAAAAATCATTCAATGGTGTGGCTGTTGATTCCCTATGAAGAAGCATACCTCTCCCAAATGGTTGAGTCGAAGGAAAGTGTCATCCCTGAGGAAATGCCCATCATGGGGGAATACAGTAATGTATTTTCTGAAGAGTTACCCAAAATTCCCCAGGATCGTGAGGTAGAGTTCTCAATTGAACTCATACCCGGAGCTACTCCTATCTCGAAGTGCCCCTATAGTATAGCTCCTATCGAACTAGAGGAGTTCAAGAAGAAGGTGAAAGAGCATCTGGACAAAGGGTCCATACGCCCTAGTGCATCACCTTGGGGTGCGCCAGTGCTCTCTATAAAGAATAAAGATGGAACCATGCGGCTGTGTATCGATTATCGGGAACTCAACAAGATCACCATAATGAACAAGTATCCAATCCCAAGGATTGATGACTTGTTCGACCAGTTAAGAGGAGCTCAATACTTCACAAAGGTGGATCTTCGTTCTAGATATCACCAAGTAAAGGTGAAGAAGGAATATATTCATAAGACTGCCTTCCGTACAAGGTGTGGGCACTATGAGTTTTTGGTGATGCCCTTCAGACTTACTAGTGCCCCTGAAATCTTCATGGATTTGATGAATAGAGTCTTTAGACATTACCTTGACAAATTTTTGGTAGTGTTTATCGATGATATTCTCATCTACTTCAAGAGAAAGGAGGATCAAGTAGAACATCTTAGACTTGTATTGTCGATATTGAGAAAGGAGACGTTGTACGCCATGTTTAGCAAGTCTGACTTTTAGATGAATCAAGTCACTTTCTTGGGACATGTGATAACATGTGAGGGAATTTCTGTGGATCCTTCAAAGACAAAGGCAATTGAGGAATGGCCTAGGACCTCTTATGTCATAGAAATCCATAGTTTTCTTGGATTAGCATGGTACTACCGACGTTTTGTGAGAAAATTCTCACATTGTCAATCCCGCTAACTAAGTTAACAAGGAAAGGGGTAAAGTATGTATGTAAGGAAGAATGTGAGGGAAGCTTCAAGGAGCTAAAGAGAAGGCTGATCACTACACCTGTACTCACACTACCGAAAAGTGGAGAATGTTTTGTGATATACAGTGATGCTTCAAAGAAAGGATTGGGTTATGTACTCATGAAAAATGATAATTTGATAGCCTACGCCTCACGACAGTTAAAGATCCATGAGTAGAACTACCCGACGCATGATCTAGAGCTGACAGCCGTGATTTTTTCCTTGAAAATATGGCGGCACTACCTTTATGGCGAGAAGTGTGACATATACACCGACCATAAGAGCCTAATGTATATATTCACACAAAAGGATCTCAACATGCATCAAAGGAGATGGTTAGTGCTAATCAATGATTACGATTGATCTATTCACTATCATACTTGAAAGGGGAACAAGGTTGTCGATGCTCTAAGTAGAAAAGAACCTGCTACTCAATCCATGTTGAGGATTGAGAAAGACCCTATCTTCTTGGATATGTAAAGGATGGATTTGGGAATTTTAAGGGCAGAGGATACATCCTACCTTGCCCAAATTATTGTGCAACCATCCATCGAAGAGAAGATTAAGGAAGCACAAAGGGATGATGTGGAGATACAAAAGAGGGTGAATGCAGTAAAGGATGGGAAGCTGCAAGAGTTCTATATCAACGATGATGGTGTGATTCGGTTTGGAACATGGCTTTGGGTGACTTCATCTCCCATGATAAAGAAGGAGCTATTGGATAATGCACATAGCTCAACTTTCTCTATCCATCCTGGAAGTACCAAGATGTATCGTGATCTCCGAGAGCACTTCTAGAGGAATAACATGAAGAAGGAGATTGCGGAAAATATATCAAGGTTCATGGTATGTCAGCAAGTTAAAGCTGAGTGGAAAAAGTCCAAAGGTATGATGCAGCCATTGCCTATACCCATGTGGAAATGGGAAAATGTTACTATGGACTTTGTCATGGGTCTCCAGAAGACTTCAAAGGGGAATAATGCGATATGGGCTATGGTTGACCGACTCACCAAGACTGCCCATTTTATCGCAATTCGAGAAGACATATCGCTTGAACAACTTGAAAAGATATTTGTGAAGGAAGTGGTGAGACTGCACGATGTTCCACTCTCAATTGTCTCTGACCGTGATCCAAGGTTCACATCTAAGTTCTGGAGGAGCCTTCAAAATGCTTTGAGTATTGAATTAAATTTCACCACAGCCTATCACCCCCAAACCGATGGCCAGACTGAAAGGACTATTCAGACGCTTGAAGATATGCTAAGAGCCTTCTCTCTTGAATTCAATGGTGGTTGGGATCAGCATCTCCCATTGGTTGAGTTCTCATACAACAATAGCTTCCACTCGAGTATTCAGATGGCTCCGTATGAAGCTCTTTATGGGAAGTGATGCAGAACTCCAACCTGTTGGGATGAAGTTGGAGAACGAAGGCTACATGGTCTTGATATTGTTCAAGAGATGACAGAGAAGGATCAAGTCATCCAGAAACACATCAAAGCTGCTCAAAGTCGGCAAAAGAGATATGCTGACAACCGTCAAAGGGACGTGGAGTTCGATGTTGGAGATAAAGTCTTCCTTCAAATATCTCCATGGAAGAGAGTCGTGCGATTTGGGAAGAAAGGGAAGCTAAGGCCAAGGTACATTGGCCCCTTTGAGATCCTTGACTGTATAGGAGTCGTGTCCTATCGTCTAGTAATTCCACCGAATATTGCTCAAGTTCATGATGTGTTTCATATATCACTACTGAGGAAGTACATACCAGACCCCTCACATGTACTAAACTCAGAGGTGGTACAGCTGAAAGACGATCTCTCCTATGAGGAGCAACCAGTAAATTTTTTGGACTGAAGTGATAAGGTTCTACACAAAAAGACAACCTGCCTTGTGAAAGTGTTGTGGAGGAACCATAAGTTTGAGGAAGCAACTTGGGAACTAGAAGAGGCAATGAAGGAGAAGTACCCTCACCTATTTGTGTAAAGTGAAATTTCGGGGGTGAAATTTCTTAAGGGGGGAAGAATGTAATGACCCAAAGTTTTTCAATTGAAAATTCAATTCTTATATTTATGTCATAAAAACACAAAATAATGAACTACTAAGTGATAAGTGACCTTTAAACATAATTTTTTTCACCCCTATGTTTGGAATTTTGAAAATCCGACATACACGGTTGTGTTCAACATAGTTTTTGGAGTCTAATGAAACAAAAATAATTTTTTATGAATTGTAACATACCCTTATGAATATTAAAATGACCCTTATGAATATTAAATAAGAGGAACATTACCTATGAATAATAAAATAAAATTTAGACATCATAGAATGTGATAATTTGACCTTAGTAAACATTTTTGGTATTTTATAAGTCATAAATAATTAATTATAAATAATTAATTAATTTAAATGAATATTTATTTTCCTGAAATATATTCATAAATTATTGAATCAATTTATAATAGTTTTTAGATAATTTTATAAGACCCTACATAATTTTTGAAAGAACTGCAAAATCAGTTTTAATTTTAAAAACTGTTTTTTAATGTAAATTATGATTTTAATTAAATATCAAATAAATAATATTTAGAAAATTATTTTTGAAAAATGGACTTCATTTCTAGATTCTAAACATCAAAAAATGGTTGGGGTAAAATTTTGGGAATTTTCTAAGATACATGAATTTTTTATGAATAGTGGAATCAGATAATTGACAATAAAAGATAAATAATGTATTAATTGAGTAATCAATGATGTTCTGCTGATTAAATCCCACTTGGTTCTGGATTAAATTATACAATTACTATTATTTTTCATCCAAGACTCACTATTTCTTGTTTTTGGTTAAATTGATAAACTACTCAATTTTATATTAAGGAAACCCCTCTCCACTCCACTATAAAAGTGACCCTTCACTCCCTCTTTTCCTCACACCTCTCAAGCGCCATGACTTCTCTAAACTCTACCCAAACATCTTCCATATCCCCTTACCCACGTCCAAGAGCTTCTAGATCATCAAAAGACCAAGCTTAGGCCCTTAAGGAGGTTCTCAAGTGAAGGATTCAAGAGGTAATTTCCCTCCCTCTTCCCCTTTAATTTCCTTTCAAGTTCAAGTTCCTTTCTTGATCTCTCCCCACCTATCATCATAAAAATTTATTTTTAAGTCTAGTATTATAAAGATTATGTAATATTATGATTCTAATGATATATTATATCACCCCACACCCTTTACCTCTTCCTTTTATTTTATTAAAGAGAATGTTGTTCATGAGGTGTTACATTTATCACCTTCAAAAATGACATGTTCTCTTCTTCCATTTCTACCTTCAAATCTGGTCCAAAAACCAATTTTATGGTTGGACCAGAATATTTTATATGTATTATGTTCTATTTTATGTTCTGGAAATAACCTATGTCCATATTACTAAGTGAAAAGTTAAAATGAGTTCATTGTGATCCAAAAACTGCTCAAATTAACACAAATAATGTTCATTTAATTCTTATCTACTGATTCGTCCTCCTGGATCTAACATAACTCATTATAAAATCCTTAAAGATACTGTAATATCATTACTAACATGTAATATAAGTTCTGGATGTTTACCCATGTTCTACCCAAACATCAATTTTTGAATACAAGTGGACCGCTCAAGAAAACCATGAAAACGAACATCCCCGATCAATGTTTTTAAATTCTATAAGTCATACAAAGGAACATAATATGAAATAATGAAACCATAATGAACCCTATTAATGTATAAAAGGTTATGTAATTTTTAATTAATGAATATAATGTCATTATATAGGACATTAAAGAGAAGGAGTCATTCAAGTACAAGGTAAGGGGAAATCTCGAACCCAATTTTCTTCCTTCGGGTTCTCCCTCTTTCGCTCCCTTTTTGATATGGTTACTCCTCAAAGATCATTTGTTCATCATTTCCTTTAATTTTATGGGATATACAAGTTTTTCACTAGTTTTTATGTCCATAAAATATTTTTTTCCAAAATAACTCTTCTTTCAAGACCTCACCTTTTACCTCTCATTCAAGGTTGATGGTTCTTCTATCAAGTATGTTGTTCCCTATTTCTTTTGGGAACCCAAAGATTATGAATGTGTTATTATGATATGAGACCCATTCCTTTCCATGGGTTATTTATGTACATGTTTGATATGTTTTCTATGTGGCAAGCATGATAATGATAATGTTATGATGTGACGGGTGCGCCCAGAATTATATAGCGCAATACAAGTGTTTAAATGTGACGGGTGCGCCTGGAATTATACGGCTCTCCAATGCATTGGGTAAAGTTATGAATCTCATGAGTAAATGTGAAAGATGTGTGAAAAAGATTCTAGCTTTATTCACAAGTATGTGTGGTAGTTAACCAGTAAGACATGATGTTTCATTTTCATGCATTGCAACATTTCAAGTCTATTATTTATGCTCCTCTCATGTTCATAATCTTTTGCCTATGTCATGATTATGCTCACCCCATGATATATTGTTCTTATCTATCCTCTTACTGGGCTTCTAGCTCACTCGTTTTGATGTATGTTCTCAGGTGGCTTAATGTACTAAGGAGAGGACAAGTGCCAATAAGAATCTAGAGAGGATGAAATTAAATAAATGTTTATGGTTGATGTTGTACTTGTAACGTGTAGTCCTAGTTTTCCCAAGACACTAAACCTCTGGATCCTCCATGTGTAATACTATTATGTTGTTTATATTTGAAATGATGTAATAGTAATGTAAGAAAAGGCCGAGTCACTATAATTTTCTTTATTTTATTAGTAATTTAGTGTAGGATTATTGTATGATTTAGTGTTATATCTAGTTTCATGGATTTATGCTTTTGTTCATATTTATGTTAAATAATAAAATCATAAAAATATAAAAAAAATTATAATGTAAAAAATATACATTTACTGCTGATAACAGTGGAGATTAAGAAAAATAAACCCTTATAAAACTTTCATACCTTCCCTTCGGTTCAACCCTAAAAAATATTCTTTTGTAGGTTTATAAATAAGATTTTTAGGGTCATGAAGACCACTAGACGCATCAAATGATTTCATCGTTTCTGGGGAAGGCGTGATCTGGGATTTTATGGTTTAAATAAAAAATAACACATAAAAAATCTAAAAAAATTAATTTAACAAAAAATCTGTGAACTATATCAACTACTTGTGTTGAGTTTAAAAAATATAATTCTATATGAACAATTTTTTGTTTAATCCATTACAGTATAATAAATGGATTTTCATGAGAACTGGAATCAATTTGGGCCTCATTTTTTTTTTTGGGACCTTCATGGACACGCTGCCTAGCAGATTGTTTATAACCAGTCATAACAGGAGGTTTACATTGATGAAAATAAACCATATGAGTCTAATATTGATTTACAAGCTAAATGAAAATTAATTGAAACCAAATTGGATATAAGGTAGTATGTTTGATCTGTTCAGTTAAATAAAAACCATGAAATTCAAACTAAATACCATCACGATCAATATAAAAGAATGAAAATAATGGTATACATGCAATTGGAATTAGAAAAATTCTTTAAAGAACAATATGATTTTAAAGATAATGAAAAAACATATTTATAAATTATTTGAAAATTAAATTAAAGCGGAAAATTATTATGAACAAGGGAAACGAGCTTTATACAAAGAAGAATCTAATTTTGTTGAACTTCATTTTGAAATTACTGACTCACTAAATCATGAAATCTACTTTCAAAATCCAAAATATATCATAGATGAATATGAGTTGAAATTTTTTGAAATTGAATTGAAATAGATTTAAAAGGAATTCCCAATTCACTTTTGAATTCCTTCATTGGTGAAAAATCACTGTTTTAGAATTTTTGAAAATGAAGTCACTCGTGTTAAAGGTAAACTAGAAAATAATAACATGATGGTTAAAAATTATTCATCTAATTTGTTTGAAATTTTGAACAATTATCCTAAACATAAAATGGGAAACATTTTGAAAGAGATCATCAGTCTAGTTAACATGGAATCTGAACGTTTTTAACCTAATTTGAAAAATTCACTTCCATGTATTGAAACTGCAATCCCAAATATTTCTAAAATGTTGGAGAATAAATATGATGGTATTTTTTTGAAGAAAAGTTTATTAATGAACTCTGACTACCAAACACTCTCATTGATATCATTTCTGAAACTTTGTGTACTAAAATGAAATGTAGTGTTTTTATTTCTAGAAAAACTCATGGAATTTGAACAATCTGGATTTCAATTTATTTATTCTGAGATGAAATTTTTCACTCCCTGATTTGAACATTATGGAACACACTACAAACATTGTTTCTGAAAATGAACTCCTTGATTGTGAACATGAAAATGATATTGAACACACACTTGATGATGATATCTAAATTAATAGATTCTAAGTATTAGATGTTGAGAGTATGTTAACTGATAAGGAAATTTTGGAAGAGATTTATAATATTGTTAAACCTTAATTTGATAATTGTGAAATTTACTCTCTTCCTCGTCTTTTATTTCCATCTTCTAATTAGTTGGTTTATAAACCTTCTTGTGAAACTGATTGTAGTTTAGAGAGGGATTATGCTTGAGTTCAAATGTTCATGATTCTATTCATCTCTCTATTGAATCACTATTTGAACTTACTAATCACAACTCACCCACATGAACTGTTGAATTTGAATATGTTAATTTTCTGGTTGAGAGAGAAATCTATGAGGACAATGTCACATTCTTTGAAACACCAAATTCATTGTTGTCTCCACATAAACATGTTATTTAATTCATATCTAAAACAACTCTGGAAGTTGGCAACATCATGTCTTCATCTATCAGGGGGTGTTTCTTAGGGATTTTTACATCTTATTTGAATTTGGTATTTGATTTCAGTTGTTTTTTAGCACAAATTTTTTTTCTATGTTAAAAAAATTGGGACAAGCACATGTGGTAGTTCCAATTAATGAAACGACATCAACCAAGTTACTTTGGATTGTTTCTAGGTGATTCTGGCTGGGGACTATAAACCTAGCTCTTCATAAGATGAAACCAATGGTTTTTTTAAAAAACAAAAAAAAATTGTAATTTAATAAAGTCTTCTTGAAGACTTTAATATCAGTACTTCAAGGGAGTTAACCCAATCTATTTCTTTGTTTTCACTTTTGTTTAGTATTGAGTTTAATAAAGAGTTGCATTGCTACCTAATGTTAGTTATGTCTCTGCTAAAAATTTATGTCACTTTCTATTTGCCTTGTGATTTTTTATATGTTGCTGCTGGTGTCATATAAGGAGTTGAATTACCTTGTTGGAAGATTAATAAAAAACATTATATTAGGAAAGTACCTTAATGTTAATTATTGTTTCATTTTTCCTGCTCTTTAATGCTTTTAAATTAGTCTGCTCCTTAACTTGTTCCATTTAAAAAATTTTCTTTTTATCACCCTACTGAAAATAATTGTACATGTATTAGAATGTAAAATTATGCATGTTTCCCTTTGTTAGAAATTGGAACTCATTGGTTTAAAACCTCTCACTGTATGACATTATGTGGGGGGGGGGACATACATGCTATTTTTTGGGGTTTTCATTGAAGCTTCTAAGTATATAGGGTTTTTTGTATGCATATTTCTATTATATTGAACATTCATTTGATAAAAAAAATTATTTAGCTATACCTTATCCAATTTTCACTAACTATAATCATGGAACTATTTGAAAATTATAGAAAATTATTATCACTTGACTTAAATGTAAAGGAATGTACTTGATAATGGACATGTTGTTATGAAATTCATTATAGAGAAAAATACTTATTGAACTTCCATTAGACTCTTTTACCATGTCATCAATCTATTAAATTGAGAATTATTTTTGAACTTAAAATGTCAACTCTTGACTGTGTTGAACAATGCATAAATTGTAATCTCGTCTATTCCCACATCAACATCAATTCATATGTGGAAAATGGATACTTGTTTCAAAATTCAAGCAGAGTCTTTGGTTGTACATAAATCTCAAATGGGTATTTCTTATAGAAGGTATTTACTTGGAAGCAATGTTGTTCTTGTAGTATTGAATTAATTAAAATGGTTGATTGTTGACTGATATTTACACAGTTATTTAAAATATATTCTGGTTTAGGGGCTATATTTAAAATTAATTTGGGTTACATGTTGTAGAGTTATGATTATAGCTGTTGGTACTGGAATGTTATCTCTATCTTAAGGGCATCATTATTATCCTTTTATTCTATTAAAAAGGTAATAATTTTAATGATCTAGAATAAATGATTTTTTATATAAATATTTTGAAACTATAGTAGTTTGTGAATCTAGGATCCCATGGTGAATCATTGAGACCCTAGATGTTGGGTGCATTTATGTTTACTATAAACCCTATGTACACCTAGAATAATTGCATTTCACAGTTCATAACATATGATAGATGGATTAGGAAAAAATAAATATTTTTCTGGGTAAGAAATGAGTTCAACAAGGTGAGGGTAACGATGAACATTGGATGAAGTAGGGGAACATTGGTTAATATGGGAGTCCTTTAGGTTGTATCAATAAGGTGATTCAAAATACATAATTTGGTGGAACTGTGGTGATGAGTCAAAGTAAATGGTTTCTTTATTATGTATCTTATTCCACTAAGGTTGACAAGAAAAGAAATCATTTACTTTTATATTGATGAACATTGTACTACAATAAAACTAACATAAGAGTACAAAATACTAAATTAACGAAGCATGGTCGAAGGAGTAGATCAAATGTAATACTAATGAATTCAAAACTACTGGTTTAAAGGATAACTTCCCCACTAATATTTACTGAATTATGCCACCAGAAAAAGGTAAAGAGTCTCCCTCATGAGGAAACATAGCACACGAAAGACTTATTTTAGTAGTTCACCATTTTAGAATCAGTATAACTGCATGAAACTTAGAAAAGTATTACATTTGAATATAAAATCTCTAAAAATTTCCAAAGATAAAGACATTAATGCTTTCATAAATTTATTCATGAACTACCTATCCATTTGATCTTGAATTTATGAATTTAAAAAATAATTGAGGTGTGAAACTACGAAATTGATAATCATTAATCAATCTCTCTGATTGATTATGATTCTGAAAAATGAGAAGTATGTGAATATGTTTAAAACATTAACAAGTAGAATTGAATCCTAGATCTAAAACAATCCATCCTATGATCATTTCTTTTCAAAATTAAAAACCCATGAAAGAAGAGTAAAAGAATTACGGATAGAGGGAAGAAAAACTCCCATATCACAACTCTTCTTTTGGACTCTATCATTTCCTTCTCTCCTCTTGTGCTACTCTCGGGTGTCTTCACTCTCAAATGGTGTGTTCGTTGATTGTGATTAATTGTCCCAATTCAAGTCTCCTCTAAATATTCTATAATTACTATGTTTTTAAATCAACTATCATCTAATGCACTTCAACCCTTATTTTCCTATGACATCAAGTGTCCCTCACTTATCCACCACATACTTCAATTTCTTTTGGAATGACATGTCACACTATCTTTTCCCTTGTAAATAAATCTGAGTGGGTTCGTTGAATGCAGTTGGTCATTTTTCTGTCTCTTAAATGAACATGAGCAAGAAAAACAAAACAAATAGTTAAAAAATGAAGGTAATAGATAAATAAATATTTATAAATTATTACATAGTTTTTTAGATAATTTTTTTAATAAATTAATAAATAATGTAATTTAATAAGTTATTTAATTATAACCATTCATAACTAGTAATTATATTTTTGATTTATAAATAATAAATTATTTAATTGTTGTTTTTAATTAATTAGGTAAATATATTTTTTAATTTAATTTATTTATTAAAATTAATTTTCATTGCAAATAAAGATGTTTATTATTTCATTAGTTACTTTTATTGTGTTACTTTATTTAAATTTATAAGTTGTTAAAATATTAATAATAAATGAAATATTAATTAGTTATGTTGATATATATAATTAATTATTATTATTATTAATGTTAATTATAATTATAAGGTATTTTATTATTCTGAACATTAAATTATTAACTATTAAATAGATAGTTTTTTTAATTTTATTTATAAATTATTATAAATTATTTAATTTTATTAACAAATTTAATTATTAAATAATTATTTAATATGAAGAATTAATTTACTTTAATTTAATTTAGATGCTAATATTAATTATTTAAGTTTAATTTATGTTAATTAAAAATTATGTTTGATTATCTAATATTTATTATAAATTTATAATTATAAGAGTATGATAATTTTTTAGTAATTATTTAATTTAATTATTTAATTTTGTTTTATTTTAATTAATTTGTTTATTTTGATTATATATATTTTTTATTTGATGATTTCTCTTCTCCCCCCACCCAAATCGATGCATCCTTGGGTGGGGGTGCGGGTGGTGTTCATCATCCTTTATGGACACTGTATGCAAAGGCCAATGGTGGACTTCGTCTCAGATGGCGGCCTCCATCGATTCAACTTCGGTGCAACATTACATCCAATGGTTCTCCCAATCTCGATTTTGATGTTTGGGATTCAGATCTAAAGGCTCAACTCGTGAAAGGCAGTTCAAATTGTGGGTTTTTCCATACATCATTCTCCAATTATGCCATGGCAGACTCGATATGTGTAGCGGTGAACACCAAGGCAACAACTCAACATCTAGTAGAAAAGAACTCCTTTTTCATGGTTTATTCACTCCAACAACGGTGAATCCAACTAAATACTACAATAAAAAATGACAAACATTTCTTCCATTTTCTCTTGTGGAAAAAAATATGCAAATATGGACCCTATATAAGGTATTAATAATGTTTGAATTATGATTTGGAGTTTTATACTGCTCAATGTTGGCTTATTTTTGAAGATGAATCGGTGAATCGAGATATGTAAAAAGTGGGAGCTGTGAAGGAATGGTGGAAAAAGATGAATATAGTGGAGGAAGAAGACATGGTGTTGGGAATTTTTGAAGAGGTTATGGTGAAAGATGTTTGAAACAAGGGTGATGTAGGGAAGGAGAGTCAGTAGGATAATGGAGATTAGAGAAATGTTAGTAGATGGTTGTTGTATCGGTTTGTGCATGACACACCTATGGAATAATTGAATTAGGGAGTAGTTGTGATACATCAAAGAATTAGTGAGTTAACTCAATAATGGTTAAAAAATAAAACGATTCATTGATAATTTAAATTGAGAGACATATCATGTATAGGTGTTGAAATTTTTAGATGGATTCACCATTGTTGGAGGGGATGAATCCTGAAGGAGGGGTTATTTTCTGTTGGAGGTTGAGGCGTGGCCTGGGTTTCACCATTGCACAACTCGATTCCACCTCGGCTGATGCTGAGGTCGATGTAAGAAGAAACCAGCCATCTAATCCGCCTTATGTGAGTCCAGCCTTCAGATCTGAAGCCTCATCATCGATATCGATATGGGGAGTTTCGGATCTAGTAGCATTTCACAAAAGTTGAATTGATTAAGGTCGTCGTCTGGGATGAAGCATCTTGTTACCCTCTGCATGCAGCACTGAATGAGGCCTGAGAACAGTCCCCCCCCAAAGGGTTGCATTGATTTGGGGGTGGGGAAGAGGAAGAAAAAAAAAATATATAATTAAAATAAAATAAATATTAATTAAAATAATAATAAACTAAATAATTTTATTAAATAACTACTAAACTGAAAATAATAAACACTTATAATTTTAAATTTATAATAAATATAAGATAATCAAAAAAAATATAATTAACATTAATTAAACTTAACTAATAAATTTTAACATCTAATTTAATTTAAAATAAAATAATACTACATATTACGTTATTCTTTAATAATTAATCTTTTTAATCAAGTAGAAAACATATTAATAGTTCATTAATAATATTAAAAATAAAACTATGAAATTAATTGTAAATAATTTATGTTCAGAATTATAATAAATATAATATTTATAATTAACATTTAAAATAATATTTAATTATAAATATCAAAATAACTAATTATTATAATATTTATACATAAAATTTTTGAGAATAATTTTTTTAATAATATAACATAATAAAATTAACTAATAAAATAATTAATATCTTAATTTGAAAAAAAAATAATTTTAATAAATATATTAAATTAAATAAGTTAATTAAGTAATTAAATAACAACCACAATTAAATA
Organism: Viscum album; assembly: GCA_963277665.1. Classification (NCBI taxonomy): domain Eukaryota; kingdom Viridiplantae; phylum Streptophyta; class Magnoliopsida; order Santalales; family Viscaceae; genus Viscum; species Viscum album. The sequence continues at coordinate 1,902,709,672 of OY728145.1, forward strand.
ATTAATAACATATAAAGCTAAAATATAATTACCACTTATTAATCGCTCTAAGTAAATAACTCATTAAATTTAATTTTTTAATTCATTTAAAGGACTCTTTAATAAACTTAGTTCTTAGTTTATAAATATTTATTAATCTACCTCAATCTTGTTTTAACATTTTTTTTGTTTTTCTTGCGTAGGGTCATTCAAATGATGGAAAAATGAAAAAGTGCGTTCAATAATCTCAATTGTAGTTAGTTACAAGGGAAATGATATCATGAGATGTCACACATAAAGAAAATTCATGTGTGTGGTGCATAAGTGAGTGACACTTGATGTTGGTGGAAAACAAGGGGTGAAATGCAGTAGAAGATAGTTGATTTAAAAATAGAGTAACAACATATTTTTTCAGAGATTATCATTCTCATTCCATGCCATAATTTTCGAGTGCGGGGACTTCTGGGAGATAGTAGAGAAGACCTAGATGTGATGGATCACGAAAGAGTAACAACATTAGGGGAATTTTTTCTTCCCATTCCTTTAATTTTTATACTCTCTTCTTGGATATTTTTCATTTCTTTTATCATGATGATTATAGGATAATTTTTTCTAAGCTTGGGATTTTAATTTTGGGGGAGTATCATTAAAACCTATTCAATTATTTTACATTTTTATGAATAATAATTAATTAGAGAGAATGAATTATGATTCTCTGTTCGGTTAATTCACCGCTAAATTGATTTCAAAATTTACAATTTCAATATCGACTAGAGAGGATGCTTTTAAATAAATTTATCATTACATTAATGTCATTAACATTGGAAATCTACAATGATTTTATTTCCCAATATAATCTTTTTCAAACTTCTTTGCAGTTTGGTAATGTTTTGGTGTGGTGAACCCCAAGACATAATCTTCTGCTTGTTGAATTTCCTGCCATGGGAGATTTATGAGTTTTGCATTGACGTGTGTTTCAACAAAAAGTTATGAAGAAGCCAACTATTTCAACCAGTAGATTATATTTTCTGAGTGATCTTTTTTGTCTCAGCTACTTTTCCATTTCTTCCATGTATTAGATTACTATTTACTTTTGTTAATAAATACTCTATTGTAGGATTACTGTAAGATCTAGTGTTAGATATAGTTTCTTAGATTTATTCTTATGTTCATATTTAAGTTATCTAAAGAAAATTATAAAAATATATATAAACAAATAGAATGAAAAAGTCCCCTTCAATACTGACAATAATGGAGTTTAATAAAAATAAACCCTTACAAAACTCACCTACATTCCCTTGGGTTTGACCCTTCACTACTATACTATCATAGGTTTATAAATAACAATTTGAAGGATGTGACGACCTCTAGACACATCAGGATTCATATTACATTATTTTAAAATCCAATATGCAATGTGTTCTACCTCCTTTAAGAGGTAAAACCACCATACAAACACAATATTATATGGATACATTCAGATCAGTGAGTAAAATGATTTTTGGTATGTCAAATGTGTATCATCCAAGTGAAAACTACAATCATTCCTTTTGGGATGTACCATTTTTCCGAGATTCTCATAACATCACGATTTTTTATTTTATATTTTCAATTAGTTTTTGGGTGATATGATGGTTAGACATTATGACCAAAACCATACTTATCGAGCATGTATTTTCTGTTATGAATGAAAAAAATGTGAACCCTGGTCAATAATGTGGAATCATTAAAAAAAGACATCCAAAAATATGGGACGTCACAACATTAAAAACCAATGAAGAGTAATCATTCCTAGTATATTTTGTGTCCACCCATTTAGATTCATATCATATATCCAATAAGATTTACAAAAAGAAAAATTTATTTGTAAAAGTCCAACGATGTCAATTCCCCATGAATCAAATATCATACAAAATAACATGATATGTTGGGGAATTTCATTACCATCAGATATATTACCTATGAATTGACATTATGAACATGAATTAGAAAACCTATTGGAATCTCTATACAATTTTTCCAAATTATGTCTAGAGTTTGGGATGTTTCGTGAATTTTTTTAAGAGCCAATGTGGCTTCCACAATCCATTGTTTTGAAGATGGTTAAAATAGAGGTGACCTCATGGTCAGGGACACAACGAAGCACAAAATTTTCACAATATATTATCCACAAATAAGGGTAATGAAAAATGTACCATTATGAATCATTACTAATACATTGGGATTGTTAATTTCACAATCATTTGTGACCCAATATTTTTCTAAAAAATTTATACTTTTTGTATACTATGGTGTATGGTCCACAACACCACAAAGGTTCTGACAATGTAGAAATTCTTTAATGGGGGGTGGTGAGTTGACAAGATGGTCCAATAGTGTAGAAATCCATTTAATTTCCTCAAATAAAACATATGCTACTAATTTCTTATTAAAAATCTCATGGATAAACTCTTATAGGAGGACAATCGACCCTATGTTACGAGGGTGAGCTTTAGGTTTCAATAATAGAAAAATGAAGGGAAATATGATTAGAAAAGACAATTTTTTTACCCAAAAATTTATGAATCAAAATTTTAATGGAAAACACAATATAAATATATATATTGGTGGTTTTTTAGTTTTCAATGTATGGGTCAAAGGTACATGAGGAATACAAAATTACATGGGTTGCCTTCTAAACCATTTGTGATAAAACATTCCCAATGGAAAAGTTAGACATATCACACATAAGTTCAAAGGGGGGATCCCACCTTAGTTTTTTGATGATGGGAGGTGATGTGAGAATCACCTTATTGAATTAAATGAATCTTGTAAATTGTTATCATAATCAAATTTTATTCCTTTGGTAATAATCACGATATATTCTATGTGGTATTACTAAAGTCTTTAATGAATCTACTGTATAAACCATCATGAAACAAGAAGGATCGTACCAAAAAAAACACATTTTGGATATGGAAGGGATGATGTTAATTCAATTTTTTATTTATCAACATTAATTATCTAATTTGATATATCATTATTATGAGATACCCCAACTCAACCATTAAATGGCATTTTTAACCAATTCATTCTATACATTTTAGAAAACTCTTATTCAAGTTTTTTTATGCAATTTTCACTGGGAAAACACCATTATTATTATATTTTGGATAAAATATCCCAAATATATGAAATTTAGTGAATGCCAATTTTACCACATCAAGGAGAGTGAGATTGAAATGGTACTGAGAACGCATTATGTGCTTAGCCACATCATCTAAAAGTATATGTTGCATAAAAATATATTGGATAATCCCTGTAATATCATCCAATGTCTATCCTATCTCATTTTCACACTATCTAAAAAGTTCATGTAGTTTTTATTCTTCTTGTTGATAGAGGTTATTGTAAAAATTGACATGAAATTAGTATATACCTTCAAGATATGAAAATATCGAATAACATATATATTGTTTTAATTCCATCACTTATGGGGTTTGGATTGTGGGAGGGGGTATATGGGGAGCTTGTTTAATGAAATTGTCTATATTATCATGTTTATACTCTAAGGAAAGAGAATCCATGGAGTTAATATTTTCAAAATCATCGATTCTCTAGAGAACCTTAAAAAGAACACACTCATTAGTTAAAGGAAAAAAATTACACTTTTAGAACCCACAAAACGATTAATACATATATCAAATATCATATCACCCAAGGGATAAGATGAATAAAATGAATCATAGTATGGATCAAGGAGATATTTTTTTATTTGTGTGTCATTAGAGATAAATTCCATTGAATAGACTTGAATAAATTATTTCTCTTCAATGGAATGTTTCCAGAAATCAATGTTATTTAAAAAATCATTTTCTCCACTGGACTCCATGTATATTGTAACATTGTGAACATTGCTGACCCCCATTAGTGTTTTTAGTAATGAACTCCCCTGTTTGAGAGTATCATGTCTTTGGGATCATGAATCTTCCATCTATTGAATGGAAAAATTTTCTGGTAAGATGAGATTGTACACCCTTTTGTGGAATTACATCCCACATCATTGAGTACACACAAATTTAATATTTATAGAACCTACCTAAAAAAGTAAAATTAAAGACAATTTTTGAATCATTGGGAAGGACATAGAGTCTTCTAGAACAAACAAAACTATAACAACCCAAAAAAACAATTACCAAAACTAAATGAAAATAGTTAAAAGGATTAAATAAAGTGTATTTTATAAGGATTGAGAGGTCTTGTGATGAAGAGTTGAACAATGTACGGATAGTAATGATGGATTTTGAGTCCTCGAGCTACATGAGCTGATAAAAAATGATGTTTTACAATTTGAACTAAATTTATTCAATTATTTCATGCTTCAAAGGTTGAAATTCACGTAGGTGAAGCATTTTTGGACTTCTAATGCTCAATGAAAAATCTTGAGTATTAATATTTTGATGTTCACCCTCAAATTAATAATTTCATTATGAAGAAAATATACATTGACCTTCTATAAATTTCATTAATTTGGATAATGTTCCATGGTGATCTGATTCACTACCAAGCCCATCAGTTATTCATAAATGAACAGAAAGGAACATCGAACAAAAAATAAGCTCTGAATATAGGAATCATCATTTGTAACATGGATAAATGAAAATCAGAAAATAGAAGCATAATTCCCCTAATCTAATTAACTTCTCATGTCATGGAAAAAAATTAAATGAATAAGAGGAATAAATGAAGAAACATCTCTCGAAAGCATGTTTCCTCAAGCTCAAAATCCTTCTCTGATTTCTACTCCCTTCCCCATGATCAGTTGTTTGTCTATATTCTTTGTCCAAGTTAATGGAAATTAAAATGATTGGTAGGGAGATGGGTTGAATGCTTGATGAGTGGAAGTGGAATGGGATGATGTATATATAGGATCGGTAGAATGGAATGAAGTGTATAAAAAATCTAAAAAAAACTTTATGGATGATAGATGGGATCTTATGTGTGGATATAGAATTTGAATTTTGTTAACATAATCGGTCCCCACCAAATTGTATCTCCGACTTGCAAAGTGATGATGTGGAATGATCTTGATGGTTCTAGAATTAGTATGATCCTAAAAATAAATTCCAGTGCACACCCTTCTGTAATGGTACTAATTGCGTCTCCCACACATGCAGAACAAGAAAAAAATGTGTTAGAATCTTCATTAATAAAATATAATAACAATAAATAAATATACATCATTTTCCTATGATGATGATTATTATAAGAGATATTTATAATTGATAATTATTAAAATAATACATATATGTGAATAAACATTTACAAATACTATTTCATATTAATATGTAATTAAATATAGATAATATTTTTTATTTATATAAATATACTTTATTAATTATTAAGTATGTTATATTTTATATTACTATTAATATATGTGGTTATATAAAATATTAATATATATATTCGGAATAAATTAATAAAAAAGAGAGGTAAAAAGTGTGGTGGTGGTGTTTCTGGTAGGAGGGAATGGGGTTAGCGATGACACTAAGTGTATAATGGAATGGGACGGTAGAGGCATGTGGGGAGAGAATGTGGGTTTAGAGGGGTAGTGGGGCATAGAGGAGAGGTCGTGTCTTAGGTGTGGAAATTGTCTAGGTGTTGACATGAGATTATATGGGGGCATAAAAATATAGATATGCAAATGGAATGCACCATATTAAATCAAAGAACAAGAAACATCAAATAATGTTTGCAAAGCAAGAGGCCATAGTAGCCAATCATTGTATCAGGTGTTTCTAGATATAGAAGTGAGTGTTCCCCTTCGATTTCTATTGGTGGCTATAGAAGATGTACAAAATTATTTATCATGTCAATGGTGGTTTTGGATTTATGGGAGTTTGGATATGAATATATGAGTTTACATTTATTTATGAAGATATTGGTTAGAATTTTAATATGATTTTTGGTTTTTTAGACCTGAAGTTTCTTTGATATGATGGTATTTTTATTGATTTTTCATTTTCATGTTTCATTCGATTTCTTGTTTTGTTGTTGCTGGTGAAAAGAAGGTATGTTGTAAGTGACAGAGAGGTGGATGGGGACAGCAATGGTGACTGAGGAGTCACTATGGATAGAGGCTTGGGGAAGTGGGTGATGTCAGTAGGTCGAGAAAAAGGGTGACTTGAAGATAGGGCGGTGTCGGTGTCTCAGAACATATCATTGAGACATGAGGAATACTGAGCAGTAGTGGTGTCAGTATATTAAAACTGAGTGGAGTGTTTTGGAAATGTTGGTATGTTAGATGAATGGTGTTAGTAGGTTGGATGAGTGGGGACTAAACAGAGGTGTGTGTATTGGTTACTTGTGTCACTGATAGGGTGAAATGGTGACTCAAGTCACTAATGGTAGGTGTTTGTGACTTCATAGAGTACTACCAAGAAAACAAATTAGTAATAACAACAAATTAATTAAATAATTAATTTTCTAAAAACAAAATCAAATAAACTAACAAATTCAACTAAACTTCAAACTCAAAATTTAAAATTGTTAAATAAAACATAACATTAAAATTATATAAATAATTACCCATAAATTAATGTTTATTCAAAATTAATTTAAAAAACAAAAAACATTAAATTTATTTTCATAAATAAATAGACACAACAATAAATATATAATTATATGAAATTAATGTTATATTAAAACAATGTATAAAAATATTTGAATATTTGAAATAAATTTTTATTAGTAATAAAATTATTTACAGATCTGAAATCTAATGTGAAAATTTTATTATTTATAATTAAAAATAGAGAAATGAATAAATTAAATAATTAATAAGATAATGATATTAAAAAATGGGATGAATAAAGAAAAAAAACAAAAAATTAATGTTTAAAAAGAATTAATTAATTAATTTAAAACATTATTCAAAAAGAAAACATAAGTCACTAATATACACAGTTTTAGCACAAAAAAGATATTTTTAACAATTTAGTCTACAAAATTCAAAACAAATTAATCAATTCAAAGAATACATTTTTAAAAAATAGAAAGAGTGGAATATGTGAAAATAGAGGTGGTAAAAAATGGAATTAAACCATATCAAACTCTCTTAGACATGAATCCTTTTCCCATTAAACAAATGAATGGTTTTTTCATTTTAAAATATAATAAATTAGTTGTTGGAATACTCAAAATTCCATCATGTATGGTTTTTTATTTTAAAAAAATAATTGCGTAGAATCAGTTCAGTGTATTGCTTTTCCATGGTGTGTTCAAAAGTGGTCATTCCTAGTTCTAATTACAATCATGAAACCAAATAAAACACATATTCATCCATAAATAAATATTACTTGCCTCTTACATAAACTTCACTAACTGGAATACTTCAATTCCTATTCAATTTCTAATTCTAGGAGTGATGACATTTTAGATAAATGATTAATTACAACCATAGCAAAAGGAAACTTCAATTCCAACATTATCTTATGTTCAAAAAAATAAAAATAGTTTTTTAAATGACTTTATTGATACCAACCAAATGATATTTAATTATGATAATTTTTCCATTCTTTAATTGGATTCAAAATCAACCTCATCTAAATGAACTCATTTTTTGATAGGGAATTTTATTATAATTTTTCATAGCAATATATCTGTGCAAGGAACTGTTTATAACAGTTATTGAATGTGAAATTGGATTTTATTTATTCACAAAAATGCACCCAATGATCCTATCTTAGAGAATCACCTTGGGATCCCATTTTCCTATTTTAATCAAGTTATAACGAACATTAATAATTATCATTTTATTAGGTACATTTAGGTAATTATCTATTTTTTATTATTAAAATATTTTACCCATAGGATCAAATTAAAATTTCCATGTTCCAAATTTCATGATCTGAATTCCACAAAAATATATCATGCATCACACTTTTACTAAGTCCAATATAAAAAACTACATATGGATAATGTTTTACTCACTCAAAAATCCATTTTCCCTAATAGGTTGAAACTTAGTGAATCCCCTAAATTCTAACAGGTTGGTATCCACTATTAATAACTGAATTAATATACCATTTGAAGCTATATAACCCTTATGTAGTGAATGAATATCAATTTTTCTGAATGAATGCAATATTTTTTGACAAAAAAAATAACAATTTTTTACAATGACTTTAGGGGGAATTTGTTGTGACAAAATGAAACCATCCTCACAAATAAAACTCAAAAATGTACCGAATGATGAAGATCAAGGTGGTAGATAGCTTAGATCAAAAATAGATGTGTAATTTAGCACATAAATATTTAATAGGTGTACTAGTGTAGTTAATAGTGTAGTTAAAGAATATTTTTCCATATATGAATCGAAAAATAAAAGAAAACAAAGATAATATACAAAAGAAAAAAACAATACCACCACTATCCACCAAGACCATTATAGTTCATTTATTGAAATGTTCATGCTCTGATGTTTTACAAAAATAGAAATTATTTTTCAAATTTTCTCAAATAGTGTCTTTTTAAACAATGAATTATATCAGCACCATAATGAAATTAAAAAAGTGTGAAAAAGTGGGTTCGAGAATATTTCATAATGAAGCTCAATATAATTTTCAACTAACTATATTTTATATAGAAAATACCTAGTAAGAATGATTTTAACTTTTCACAAAAATTTGGGGGACTCCACCATACTTAATTCAATAAAGCCAGAAAATTAAATAACATAAAATGAATGAATTAAAATAAAAATCCCCTTGATGTAGAATATATTAATTAATACATTTTATGAAGTCTCCCAATGTGTGATTCATTCTAGGACTCTAGCTGATCCATTCTTTTAACTACATGATGAAAAAAATTACATGAGAATCCATGAATATAATGTTCAAATTAAAAAAATAAATAAATCACTGTATGAGTTAGTGATTTTTATCCATTTTTATTACACTAGAATTATTATGGCAGCCTGAATGGAATAAAATAGGATTCCATGGGTAAATGTTCTTACAACCATGTAGGACCACCAGACAACTTTGACTATAAAAAACCTATAAAAGGAAACTAAAGTCCACTAAACAAGTGAAAAAATATTTCAATTAAATGAATCCATTATTGGTCACCAAAGTAGAGAGACAAAAAACTAAGAAAGGAACACTTATTCACATAGAAAGAGAGAACTAAAAATGGAATAACCATGCATCGCATCCCTTACAACTCTATGTTTAATGTCTCCAACAAGAAATTTATTTCCCAAAACATTTATAACCATGATCATTAAATGGGTAGGAATTATTAGTGGTGTGTACATTACTATTATCTTAGAAATCTAATGTTGTATTAGCAAAGTCAATTTCATCATCATCCCCAATTGATATTCTCCAATACTCATCTAGAACTAGAGTTGGTATCATATAGTCCAGTTCATCTTTCCCTCTAAAAGCTACTTCCTCAAATATAAAAATATTAATCATGATTCCATGAAAATAAACCATCTATCCTGAATTCTTTCACATATTACGCTAGACTTAGGATTTTTAAAAATTATATAAATAGATGAATACAACGCAGAAAACACCTCAGCATATCTCGAAATAGCTCACAACTTATACAACTATGAATACTCCCAAGTAAAGGAATCAAATTCAGATTCCAATGGTACATCCCAATGTCCATTAATGACTCATATGAGGTGAAAGTTTCATGTTCAGGTTTGAATTCATCATACACAGCAATATTCTAAGAAGGAAAGAATTTTTCAATGAAAAAGTCTTGTTAAAAGAATAAATCGTCATGTTTTTCAGCAGAACTCTACCCATAACTTCTTCCAGATTCAAGTACCTGAGAAACATCAACATCACTAGGGAAACATTTGTAAACATGTTGAGAAAATTTAGGACAATTTTTTGATTCACACACATGAATGGGTTAATAGAAAATCATTTCCACATTAATTTAATGGTGCAGGGAATGAGATGTATCCAAATAAATATTTTCAATTTGATATGGAATGAAAATCAATGTTATATCATGTGGGAATGACCTATAATAATTTATAACCTCAGTTTTGAAACATTGGTTCAAAAAACATTAATTAAATCACAACTAACTCAAGTCGTGGATTTTCAAAAATCAAAATTTCTTCTATATTGTCAACACGATAGAGTGTGAGTTTCCCTTTAGATATATCATTTATAGAACCAAAAGAAGGAATGAAAAGTTTTCCTATGTTTATTGGGACACTTTCATCACTTTCCATATCAATGATTGGAAATTATGTGGATTTTGTGAGTTTCCCAACAATCACTAATAGGTCATCCACCCTCCCATTAGGATGTGTGATTGACTATTCATCAAATTGAGGTGAAACCAAAGTTGAATTTATAGATTTAATGCACATTTTTTAAATAATAATTAAGGAATAAGATTTATAATTTCTCTTATGTAACACACACAATTGAGATTACCTCTTCCTTCTATTCGATATTGAATTATAATGAATCCAATGTTTTTCATATTTAGAGGAAAATTCCTCAACAGAAATGAAATACATTCCTCATTAAGATAAATTGTATCCAAATAATTCGTATAATTTTAATAGAAAACATTTATTCAGTGAAACATATGAAGAGACATTACGAAAGGCTTCTATGAAAGGAAAGTTTATGCTGATGCATTGATTCATTTTTAAAAACATCATGCAATAAGGATTATCATTATTTCTCACTATTTATAGGTAGAGAATCAGAGGGAAATAATATATTATAACATGTTTATTTATCACATTATCCTTAACCACCACATTATTTTATGCATCCTTAAGTAGTTCCCACTTTATTCTAAATGGTTCATTAGCTTTTTTAAAGAGTGAAATGATCAATACGTTCAGTTTTGACCATGCTATCCAGATTTCCCAATTGTGACTTCTCAATATTTTCATGATCATATTCACTTGTTTCTTAGTTTTTAAAATGATCAAATAACCCCCATAACTTGTTCTTGGTTGTGAACTCCTAATACGGTGGTCATGACCATGATATTCTCCCTTTGATTAGGAATTTAGTTTCTGAGAAGCTTTTCATTATCCCTGCCACCTTGATCTATATACATTTGATTCATTTGATGTGATATTTTATAAATACAAGAATCAATATCCTTAAATAGTGAACTAATCTCACCCAACACTTCCTGTAACAACCCTTTTAACTTCCCTTTAGAATACAATGAATCCTACCAAAATTTATTTTAGAAAAATTCATTGGGATGTGGTTGGTATGTTTGGGTTATGAGTTGTTTTATCAAACCTTGTTCTCTCCATGACATGTTGGGTTGATTTTTTAGCCACCATTAAAATGATTTGAAAAAATGATCATTTAACCCTTTATTACGAGTTCAAAAGTATACAAACTAATTTCACTTAATAGATTGTACAATGCAGTAAATGTTTCGGCAGCATCCTTTAGTGTCACCAAACATCCCACAATGAAAACATTTAACACTTAGAAACATATAAAAAAATTGTATCCCTGAGTTTGGTATCATCCCTATGGATAAATCTCTTTTTTGTGAACTTGTTCATGTAATTTTTAGAATTATTATCAATAAACTAGTTAAGTTCATTAGTAGTGGAGTTAGATATGTCACCCCCATTGGATTGGCCAATAGGATTTTTGTTACAAGGATTGAGAGCATTGTAAATGTTCACCATAAGTACATATTGAGCAAACTGGTTATTAGGACGTTGCCTAAGGAGACTTCTAAATCTATAAAATTCCTCAAGAAAATTCACTCCCTCATCCAATTATCCTTTTCAATGGTGGTGTTCATGAGGTAAAAATTGGAAACAATGGCATTGAATACCTCATCTGTGGTTTGAATGATTTCCTCATCATTATTTTTGAACCATGTTCTAGACATCCCCTTAAGAAAATGTTATAACATCCTAAACCTTAACTTTTCTTCATTTAGATATCCCATAGGTAGTTTCTAGATATAACTGTAGAAATATCTACTGAAATCAAAGGAGTCCTTTGATAAAGGACCATTAAATGATGGTAGTTGAGAAATATGATACTAGGTGATCTCATATCTCAAAGACTTAGGGGAAAACATAATTCAAGACGGATTGGTGGAATTTATTTTTATTTGAAACATTCTAATCCTTGATCTCTTAGTGGCATGATCTATTGGGTGTTAAAGACTCAATTTTTGAATAACATCTCATTTATATTGATCCTCCATTGATTTTTTATCAGTAAATAATAATGATGATTGATTTCTAAAAATGGGGTTTTCTATTCTAAATTAAATTCTCCAAAGTGCATCATGTTTCAATAACAATTTTTGTGATTTTGTTTTTATAGATATTGATTTTTTTATTTTCACATTGTAATATTTTCATTTTTTGTTATATTTAATTTTTTCTGGGTTGTAAACATTTTTCATATGCCTTCTCAAGCTACAACAGCAAAATTTGAGTACGCACATCATTAAGTACATGCATGTTTAATATTTATAGAACCTACTTACTATTATTAATGTGGAATTGTCGATGTATAACAAATATGAATGAATTACAATGTTCAATCGCAAACTAAACATAAACAACCAATAAAATCAATAATAAAACTAAATAAAACACTGAAAAGTATGGAAGGCAATGGATGTAAAATGATGGTGTGGTGTTGTGATGAAGGCCTTGAATAGAATGTAGACCATGATGATGAATTTAAGGATCTCGAGATACTTGAATGAAAAAAATATGTTATCTGATCCAATATAAATTGATTCAATTATTCTTTTCTTAAAAGGGTCAAAATTCACTGAGATGAAGCATCAGTGGACTTCCACACCCTGATGTACCTTATTTAATCTTAATCATTCACCCACTACCCTTAAATTAATCTTTTAATTATAGAGAAGAGATATATTTTCCTCTTCCAATTTTATGTACTTTAGTCAATGAAAAAAGGTGAACTAATTCACCAACTCACCCATAAGTAATTACATAGTGTATATTGATCATCATAAAAGAGAATAAAGGAACATCAATCTAAAAAGGATGCACCAAAAAAAGTAATTAACACAAGTAAGATGGATGAAATAAAATAATACATAGCCACCTGATTAACCTAATATAATTAACATCTCACATCTGGGAAAAAAATGAAAATATGAAGAAGAAGAAATGAAGAAATATCTCGAGTGTGCATGTTTCCTCATGCTGGAACTCCTACTCAGATTCATGCACCCTACACCAAGCGTAAATTTCTGTCTTTATTCCCTGTCTTAGTGAATGGAAATGGAAATGGTTGATTGGGATATGTATGGAAATATGGATAAAATGATGTGGAATGTGATGACATGGATGAAGGATTGGGAAAGGGAATGATGTGCATGAAGAATATGAAAACAATTGTTGAATTATGGATGAGATTCTGTGTGTGTTGATGGAATGCCAAATCAGGTGAATGAGTCGGTCCCCAAAAAATTAGATCTCGTGCATGTGAAGTGATAAAGTTGAATGATTCAAATGGTTCTAGAATCAGTGTGCCCCTCAAACTGAATTTCCATGCACACCCCTCCAAAACAGAATTGATTACCTCCCATGTACATGTATAATAAGAAAAAATGTGCTTGACATTTCTTTAATAAAATTTAATAAATATTTATAAATATACCTACATATACATGTGACTATTATTTTTATTATATATATATAATTAATTATTTATTAATATTTATTATTATATAAATTATTTAATTAATTAAATAATATATAAAACAAAACATATATATAGATATATGTTTACAGTTTTTTATTATCATAAATATTTATATAAATATATATGATATGTTTTATTTATATCCTTATATTATATTAATTATTAAGTATGTTATACTATATGTAATTAATAATATGTGAGAATATAATATATATATATATATATATATAATACTATTATTTATAATTAGATTAAAAATATAATAGAGGTAGACAGTGGAGGGTGGTTCGGGAAGGAAAGAAATGGGGGGCGATGGTATTCAACAGATGGAGGAAGTGTACCACAGTGGATCACAGGGAGAGGAGGTGGTTTTAGAGTGGAAGTGGAGCATAGATGCGCGGTCACAACTCCGGAATAGCATGATTCAAGGTGGAATGTGGGGAATATGATGGGTCATGTGACTTGAGATATATAAATTGTTAGATCTATCTTTAATTAGAGACTAGAATACCTCCAATAATAGTGGAACGAAGAGGTTCAGAGGAGGCTAGTGGTTGCGGCCGGTGTTTCCCAATCTGTTGGTGAGTGTTATCTATTGACATCAATTACCCGCCACCAGTAATGTCCATCCAGGTCTTTCATATCTATTGTGGATTATGATTTATGTGAGTCTGGATATGAAATTATGATTTTTTAGTGATTTATTCTTTTTTGTTCAAATTTTATTATACTTCATGGTTTTTTTTGACTTGATGGTTCACTGATTCACTACTATTTTGATTGAATTTTATTATTGGTGTTATGTTATATTTCTTATGGTGCTATTTCTAGTGAGTTGATGGTGTGTCGTAGGTGAAGGATTGGTGGATGGGTACAACAATGATGCTTGATGAGTAATGGTTGGAAGAGGCAAGGGGAAACGAGTGGTGTAATTAGGGCGTGAAAAGGGGTGACTGGTAGAAGGAACTATCTTAGTGTCTCATAATTTATCTGTGAGACATGTGGAATGAGGATTTCCAATGTTTTTGGAAGGTCATAAGGGAGGGTAAAGGGATGGTCGGATGGGTAGGATGGATAGTGTTGGTAGGTTGGACGAGTGATGATTCAATAGAGGAGGGTGTACCGGTGACGTGAGTCCCTGATAGGGTGGAACTGTGACTCGAATCACTGATGGAAGCTATTGATGGATTTCTGGAGCACTATCGGGAAAAAATAATAGAAAACGATGATTTAAATAAATAATTACTTAACCAAAAAATAAATCAAATAAAATAACAAATATATTTAAAATTATATGTTAAAAAAATTGAAAAAAAATAAAATTAATATTAGGTAAATAGTGTACCATATATTAATGTATATTCATAATTAATTTTAACATCCAATATTTAAATCAATTTTTGATAAATTAATAGTCACATTAATCAATTAAATAATTAATCAAAGTAAGGAAATAGAATAGAATATTTATATAATATAATTAAATTTTATTGCACAAATTTACTTATTTAATGAACTTAAAAATATAGTGAAATTATTAATTATTTAAAACAAAAAATAAATAATTAATCAAATTAAATAATTAAAATAACGACTATTTTGAAAAAAAAATAAAGAATTCATAAAGGAAAACAGAAAATATATAAAATGAAGGTTAAAATAAAATTAATTAATTTATTAAAATAATTATTAAAAAAACAACATTATCACTAAAATAAACACTTTTAGCGAAAAAATGAATTTGTAAAAATTGAATCTAGAAAATAAAATCATTTATAATAATTTCACAGAATACATTATATTAATAATAAAAAGTTTTGAAGAAGAGAAAATAGTTGGTCTAAAAATTAATGGAATTAAAGCACACCAAATTCCCAAACACATGATTCATTTTTTGGCCTCAAACAAATTTGTTATTTTGAATTATAAAAAGAGAATAAATGTTTTTTCAGTGAACTCAAAAATTTAGAATATCTACATTTTTTTTAAAATAATAGAGGGACATAATCAACAAAAGGTCTATGTTTTTAAGGTGTGCGTAGAAGTTTTACTTCCTAGTTCTATTACCAGATTGAAACCAAAGGAAACAAAGATTCGAACAATTATTATGATTTTATTCCTCCTATAAGATCTTCAATAACACCCTTTATTCAATTTCTTCATATGTTTTAATTCACGGAGTGATGAAATATTAGATAAAATATAAACTAAAACCTAAACCAATGTCACTATCAATTATCACATTATTCTCAGTTCAAAAAACGAATGTCCATTATTTTTTTACTTCATTGGTACCACTAAAATGATCATCAATTAATTCAATTGTTCCATTCTTCATTTTGGGGATAAAATTCACCTCACCTAATAGAGATAATTTTTTATAGGAAACAATATTTTAATTTTTCCTATCCATATTTCATGTGCAATGCACTTTTTGAATGTAAAATTGTCATTTATTTATTCATAGAAATGAACCTGGTGCCCCAATTTTATAGACTAATAGTGGGTTCCAATTATCCAATTTTACTAATGTTACAATGGAGTGAAATAATTATCATTTCAGTATGTACAATTTGGTAATAGTTTAATTTTATTATTATTAAATGATGTGATCCCTAGGATCCAATTAATTTTTTCCCCAAATTCATTATCTTAATTCCCCAAAAATATATCATTAATTACACATTTCATATTTTACTAAAATGAAAATTCATTTGGAAAGATTGTTACACACTCAAAAATAACTCATCCCCAACAACATCTGATGTAGAGTAACCCATAACATCAAATAGGATGGCATCCACATGGCATGATAGAATTTATGTTCCATTTAATTCTAGATGAACCTAGGTGATGAAAGGATATGATCTTTTTTTGAAGGAATTTTTAAAATTTTGAAGCTTTTTTGACTATTTTTACAGTGTGTTTAGGGTGAATTTGAAATGACAGAATGACTCCCTTCCCCACACATAAAACTAAGCATTATCCCAAATGTTTAATCTAATGTTTGGAGACAACATAGTTCAAAAAGACATGAGTATTTTAGAAAATTAATATTTAAGACCTGTAACAAAGAAATATAACAGTTTTTATCTACTCAGGAAAATAAAAATAAGAGAAAACAAATAGAAATATACAAAATAACAAAAAAACTGAAGAAACCACCACAAAATACCAGTAGAAGTCAATCTATAATTTTAAATTGTTCGTGAATTGAAATTTTAAATATAGACAGATTATTTTTTAACTCATCTAAAATAGTAGCATGTTATTTAATGAAGTAAAACAATAGAGTAATTAATGTGAAAAATAATGAAAATAGTTGGTGAACGAAGGATTCATAATGAAGATGATTATAATTTTCAAATCACAATATGTTAACATGAAAACACATTAAAAGAAATAGATTTAATTTTCATGGAAATGAGGGGGACTACCATACATTTAAATCATTATAACAAGAAAAACGAATGACTTAAATTGGAATTATTAAAATAAATACTCCCCTGATATATAATGTTTCAATTAATTCATATTTTGAAGTCTCTTAATAATTTAACTGTGCTAGGACTCTATCCACTCCATTATAGTGCATACAAGTTGTAGAAACATTTACATGATAATTAATGAATTTAATGCTCAATGTAAAAAAGGAAACTAGATTATGAGTTTGGTAGTTTTTTCTGGTGTTCTTAAACTAGAATATTTCTCTTGGAATGGGTGTTCTAAAAGACACTTCCATGGGTAAAAGTTCATATGACAAATATGTTGACTAGGCCAACTGGACCACATCACAACCAATAAAAAGAATAAGTTGTACACAAAAGTAGAGAAAAAATATGATATTAAAATGAATCTAGTACTATTTAAAAAAGCAAAGAAACAACCAAAAAAGTAAGGAGTATTTATTTACACAGAAAAGGGAAACTGAAAAAAGGAAAACCATGGGTTTCCACCCTTGTAGTGATATTTTTATCATCTCCAGATATAATTCTAAGGACCTTAATATTTCGATCCATTATAATTCAATGGGTATCAATTAATAGATATGTGGACTTATCTATTGTCTATGAAATCAAAATCAATATCACTCAATACATTTTCATCTTTGGTACCATGAAAAATCCTCTAAAACGCATCCAACAATGTAGTTGGTAACATATTATCCAGCTCCTCTTTGTCTCTAAAACCCAATTGCTCAGCTCTAAAAATTTTAAAAAACATCTATTTAAAATAAACCATCTGATCAAGAATTCATTCATAGATTCTCCCATATAAATTTATTAGAAAGTATCAAAATAGAAGAAGAAAAAGTGGAAAACTCCTCAGTATATCCTAAAATATCTCATGCTAAGACAACTTAGAATACTTCTAAGAAAATGAATTAATGTTAGCTTCCAAAAGGTAATTATCATTGTCCATAGTTTATTGAAATGATTTGAAACATTCATGTTAAGGATAGAAGTTATCTTACCCAATAACAAATGATCAAGAAATAATTTTTCAAGGAAAACACTTGTTTATAATGGAAATAATAATTTTTTTATAAAGACTCATCCCAGATCTTCATACAAGTTCATAAACCTCCAAATAGTCAACATCCGAATGAAAAAATTCATAAATATGTTTATAAATTTCTAGAAAAAGTTGTGAATCACTCTATAGAATTTTTTCTGATGAAATTATTTCATCGGCAACAAATTGGTTATGAGAATGATTGGAAGACACAAAATAACTCTAATAGGTTTAAGAATGAAAAAAAACTATGAATTAATTTGGGAAAGACCCATATTCAGGTCAAACCTAAATTTAAAAAAAAATCCAACAAAATCTATGAAATAACAAAAAAACCTCATGTTTTAGTTTTTCAAACACCATATTTTCCTCTACATCACTAATAGCTTACATGGGGAGTTTACATTTTTATACATCAACAATGAAACCAAAATTAGAAAGGAAGGGTCATCCTAGGATTATTGGGACCCTTTTATCATATTTGATTACATGGATCTTAAAATATGCTGGTAGTGTGGGTTTTATTACACTCAATAATAAGTCATCCACCCTCTCACAAGGGTTTGTGTAACACCCCAAGATTTCATAGTAAGTTATTTTCTTTAAATTCAATAGATTGTGCTACACTCAACACCGAGTTCGAGCGAACCATGACTTACCAAACTAGCCATTCAAAAGAGGTTATGAATAATATTAACTAAATTTTTAACTTTATATAATACTTACAAATTTTAGAATACATATTATTAGTTTCTTAGACATAATTAAGAAAAACAAATTCATTTTTTTTCAGATAAATGAAGTATTTTTAAAAAAAATGAAATTTGTACGCCTTTTAATATAGAACCCATTTAAAATATAATATTTGAAACATTTATATATTATATTTCACAAAATAAACTCCTTCTATAGAATCGGGACATAATAATTTAGTTTTAATAAATTTTTGGTGTTTTTCTGATAACTTTCATATTCGGGTGAATAGTGTAAAATACTGTATTCTAACTGAAAAAACATTTTTAATCAAAATAATATATAGAGATAAATTATAAATTTTAATATTTTTTAAGTATAAATAGATTTTATTTTTACCATTTAGTCCAATGTTATTCATTGAATATAATTTCACTTTGAAATTGAACATAAACAAGTATCAATCATTTGTTAGTTATTATTTCTTAAAAACACGCTTTTTGGTTTTTACAACCGTAATTAATTTGAAATTAATAAATGAAACTTATATGTTTTAAATTTGGTAAAATTTACTTAATTATTTAATTTATAATATCAACACTAGCTTAAGGTGAAATTTTGGTATTTTTCTGAAAACATTTAATTTTTTATGAATAGTGAAAAACACTTAGTTATTTGTTAAAACCGACTTTCTAATTAAACAATTATTTATTTAAATTTATTGTATTTTAGGTCATAATATATAGATAATACCTATATAAGTTAAATTTATTTAATTTGAATCATTTTATAATAAAATTAGATGTATAAAATTTTATTAAACTTTTTACCGTCTCTTACCCACCTCCTATGAAAATTTGCAAATTTAGGTAAAACATAATATTACAGCTTATGTGAGTAGAATTTTAAAAATATGGGAGTCATGGTTGATATTTGTAAGAAAAATGTGGTTCAATAAGATTAAAATTATTTTTGGTGAATATCAACTTTTTTACTTTTATTTACCACAGTTAAAAGTAAATAGGGTAATTAAGGGTAAAAATGATATCATAATTAGCCAAAACATGTTTTAATTCTATTTAATAAGTGTCATTCGACCAAAAAAACCTTAGGGATAAAATATGATCCTTTAGGTTCACTTGTATTAGATTAGGACATTTATTATTATTTTATTTAAAGGAGAGTTAAATGAGTTAAAATCAAAGATTAATAAATAAACCATTTTTAATATAGGGATTTGCATATGATAAATTCGACTATAAATATTCACTAGAAAGCTAAAACTATTTCCTACATAATGAAATTTTATTTATAAATTTTTATATATTAAATAAGTTAATTTATTTATGACACAATGATGATGCAGTAATTACCTTAATAATACAATTTTAAAATAATTGATATTATAAATATCCAAATAAATCTAATTTGAGACTTTTAATAAATTAAACTAAATTTCAAGGGTAATATGACATTTTAGGGTTGATTTAACGTATTTATTTCATATTAATAAAGTTTTTAGGACTTTAACAAAAATCAATTATTAAATAATGTCAAAATTGACATAAATGAGTTTTTAAAACTAATACAATATTATTGGTTTACATAATAATCCAAAAAATCTAAGGATTGGAAAAAGGATTTATATAATTATAGGTGTATCATTAATGAACCATTGGGGGTTCTCTAGGTAGTTTTTAGTAATTTTATTAACAATATAATATAAAAATACAAAGAGACTTGGTAAATGTCAAACTATTTAACTAGGAGTCAAATCTAAAAGATAATGTTAATATAGTGACTCGAACCTATATAAAACCTATTTTATGAGTTTCTTGAGTCCCATACCCACCTTAGACTATAAATATTCATTTTTCAGCAATGAGAAACAGAAAAGTATTTCTTATAAAATAATATTTTGATCTTTTCATAAGGTGCCCCTCACTCCTCTTATAAAAGGGTACATCCCCTTCTCTCAAATTCACTCCATAAATGCGATTAGGCTCGTTCAAACCCTACCAAAATAATCTATTAAGATACCTGTATTACTATGAGAAGCCATGAATTATGAATAAGTCACTTCAAGAAGTTCTTTTGGATCAATCCAATGGAAGTTACCCAAATTAAAGGTAACGCTTTCTCTGAAATTCTTATGTTTTATTGGTTTTATTTTACTTCTCCAACCCCCTAAGAACTTTTTATTACATTAAATAATAACAAAAACAGTATCATAAATATACTAGTATGTTGTTATGATATGGATTTTAACTAAACTTGCACACACCTCCATCAAATCGGTGAAGAACACACTACTTCTGTGGATGGAAAACTAACGACTCACGAAACAATGATTGTTCGATTATCTCCAACCACATATCATGGTGGCCATTAATATGGAACTGTATTTATATATGAATTATATATATATATATATATTATTTTAATTTTTTCTTTATGATTATTTATTTTCCATTTATATCATTATTTTATGGTTTTCATTATGAGAAAATGCGATAATTTCATTTGAGGAAGTGCGGACTACCGACCCCTCAAAATGATATGACTCGTTAATGACTTATGTGAGATGTATAAAGGATTGAATTAATGATATTATATATTATTTTATACTGTAATTATAATATACCTATGAATCATTATGTTTCAATTTCATTAAAATACAAAATAGAAATGAAAGTAACGTCATGTGTACGTACGACTTACCGTCTCCATGAATGGTACATTTCATTTCTTATCTCCAAATGATATGTACTATTATAAGTACACATATATATATATACTAGATTATATATATATAAATATATATGATATCTAAATCATGTTTATCATTCTGGATATAATTGATTTTTCACCACATGGATAAGTTGTAATTATAACAAGTTCATTTTTGACTCAAGTTCCGAACATCAATAAAATATCCAATATGAACTCAAATAATTATCTAATTGTTATAGAAAGGTAATAAGTGATATAAATGGAATAATAATATTGAAATATGTTCTTAATAATTTAGACATTAGCATAAGATTATTATTCAGGAAGAAAAAGGAATATACAAGACAAGTCAGACTTGAGGTAAGGGTTTTCTTATCTCACTTTTAATTCTGTAAGATTTTCATTGTTCGCCACTTATTTATTTCATGTGGTGTATTTTGTACATCCATTTGATATATATTATAATTATTATCTTTATATTCATGGTATTATGTGATTCATTTGGTGGTTATTAACTTTTGGTCATACGACTCGATTGATTACAATGAAGTAAGTGTTTGTCGTCTGACTTTTTATTCTGGTGAGATTCATGCTATGTTGACAAATATTTCTTATTTTGTGGTGTATGTACATTCCATGATTATATTCATAGTTTAATATACATTAATTTATTTTTATTTACATTATTATTATTTTTTCCTTATTTCATGGGATGTATGTTTGATAAGTTACAAAATCGGTAAGGGAATTTCTAATTTCAATTTCCACTCAGTGGGCTTTACGGATACTTCATTGATTATTTTACACCATGATTATGTGTGGAATAACTATTTATTATTTTTTTATTAATTTCCACTCTCCTTTGTGTGGATATTCTTTTGATGCACATAATCTCTCCATTGAAAATTTCACATGTCATTGATATAAACTTGATCTTACCTCAATTTACATTCATTGAGTTAAAAATCGAAGTCATTGGTATTGTTTTTAAAAGAATACATGTGAATGTACTCTGAATGATATACACTGAATATCCAATAATATTGTGATTATTTATATTTTTCACACATATATTTGTCATTGATTTATCCTTTACCTAATGATACTGTCTTTATAAAATATTTCATCTAAATTTACATTCCTTTGAGAATTCTTTGTTGATTATGAACCAATTCACTTTTATATAATGTATATACTGTCCTTTGACATATTATATAATGAAATCCTTCATGATCAAGATATTATAATTTTTTTATTACGATAATTATTTGTATTGAAGCGTCTCTCATTTGGTGAGGAACTCTAACTAAAATATCATTTCAATGGTTTTCAAAATTTATTCTTCTAAATCATTCTCATTAATGTCCATGTTATAAAAAATAGTTTAAAGGAATTATTTATATGGAAATTAATTATTTAAAATTAAAATTAATTTTAAAATATTCAATGTGTTATGGGACACTTTGATTAAAAAATATATTTTTAAACGGATTCTTGACAAATAGTGTGACTTTTAAATGTTTTCAAGAAAATGGGGGATATTTATCTCAAATAGTTTTCATGATTATTTTTATATATGTCAATATACATCATTATTCTCAATGGAGGTTAATATGTTACAATAAAATCTTCCATACTGTATTGAATGAGGTATGCTTGGCTGTTTATGTGTTATTTTTATATAATTAATGGTTTTTGGATAATGTATTGACATTTCATATGCTAGTTTTAATACGAGTGTTTATGTTATGTTTCAAACATTTCATATAAATAATGTAGTGGACATAGTAAGTGATGGGTGGAGCCCGCTATAGCTCCTTGATGCATAGGTAGGTCTCGTGAGACATGCTAGGGTCTTGGCATAAAGCTCTGACAAAATCTTATTTGTAGTCTTGGAACGAGGCCTTGAATATGTGGTTATGAAGTCCAGCATTATGCATTCAATCATTATGAAATTAGATATTGATATTTCATGTGTTTATTCGACAAGTAGAATAATCATGACTATGTTTTATTATGTAATTATTTACTCAACTCATATTCCTATCATAAAGTGTTCATGTTTATTATTTGTAAAGTCATGTGTTTTCAATTATTCAACATGCCTAATGTTTATGTTATTTTCTATTGTATTGCTTACTCTTACTGAGTTTTTGAGATCACCAATTTCTCTTGTTTCATTTTCCTAGGATATGAAGAAGTTATTTAATAGTGACCTATAGGAATAATCCTGGAATCTTGGATGTTTCTAATGGAATAAATTAGTGTTGTTTTTTTTTCATGGTGTAGTGTTGAACTTATGTATGTATCCTGTTTCCAAGACTACTAAACTGATCAGACCTTCAGGACTTAATTCCCTTAATCATGAAAATGTATTAAAATAATGCACTGACTCCTGGATTTTGGGGTCGAGGAATGAAAGTTGGTATTATAGGATGTATAGTACAATACATGGAAACTAGATTTAGAAAAACTCTGATTAGTGCACATTACCCAAAGATAGACATTGAGGAATAGTATAGAAGAAATTCCAAGAATGATGGTAATGTAGAGATTTTTTGTATTTTCCACGCAGTACAACCCTATCTGGATACGAGCAGGTAGAGGTGGATCTGGCACAAATGTACCTATGAGTGAAAACTCTGACAAGGAGTTTTTCGCTTAACCCACAGTATCCTGGTGCACGACAATGGACCCTGCTGCACTATTGGTTACGAAACTTCCAGGGGATATGTTTAAGATAATTCACATTTTCAATACAAAATCAATCGAATGATTTTAATATAAGACGAAAATAAGTAGCCTTGTTTAATCCTAGGGTTTTTTAGATTGAAAATTAGGTGTGAAGATGTTTTCTAAATAATTTTACAACTATTCTTACACACACAAAGATTTCTGGTTTACGTTAATATCTGGATTCCAAGGAATTCATAGTAACATAGAAAATTATGTACATGGTGGGAAGAATGGTGGAAATGAGAACAAAAAATTGAATATTTATAGGCATAAAAGATATTTTCTTCATGCCGAATCGGTTTTCTAAAAATATGATCAACAAAAATATATTAACCAACTCTCGAACTAAATAAATAATACAAAGGCGGTGAATGATAAGAGCTTCATCAGTGGAGACCATCGATAAAAGAAAGCTCAATTTCCATCATACAATAAATGTGTAAGGAGACACATATGAATGTGTCCTAATGGAACAATGAAGTGATTTATGTATGGGAAAGAAGGGTATAATGTAAATAATTGCTGAGGAAAATGAAGAGTACTAAGGATGAAAATAAAAATGATCCTAAGAATCCAATTAAGGTCATTTTTCATAAATATAAGGGACCTTGGAACCACCCAAGTCAATTCCCTTTTCTATCGAATAACCTCTTCGTCAAGGAAGAACCTATGTTGAAATAAATGTATGGAAAAATGTTTAATGGTATTAGTGATATTTGTATATGAGATTACTTTGGAGGAAATTTTTCTTTTATGTATAACCCAACATTTTGTTACGTGAAAATTCTATTTGAAGAATAATTATATTTTATTTTGTACATATAGTTATAAATAACAATTTGCCTTTATATTACTCTTGAATTTGAGGCAATTAAATGTTACTAATTTTTGGATGAAAATGGGAGGTATAAGATAACATTGGTTGTTAAATTATGTTATGATTATTTTGAGGAATCTATCTCATTAAGGGAATTTTATAAAATATAGTTTTTGAAAAAGGACAACACATAGACCAAGTGAAAATCTGTCGTATTGGACAAAGCTACAAGAATTAAACCCACAACCAAAGTGCGACTGGGATTTATAGCCTACCACTGGTCTACGTGAAGTCCCTGTTTAGTATGACTAATTATTATTTATTTAGATGATTTTATGGATCAAGAATATATTGAATTTTGGAACATATGATTTAACCTTAGCATATGAAAATGATTTGGTGATTACGTGATAAATCTTATTCTAGATGATATTATCTCTTTTGGTAAAACTATATGACTAAGGAAAATTGAATACTATGGGTTTTCATTTAAGGGGTAATCGTGGGTTTTTATCTATGTGTTTATTGCGGATTTATAGATATTTGGGTTATTTATGGAAATTATTAACCTATCATGGAGAATATATGATTAGGTAATTTACTAGTAAGTATGTGACTTTTAGAGTAGTCAATGTTATTTGGAGATAAAATTTAACATGGAAGACTATGTACGAAACTTCGTATATGTTTTTTTCAATATTAGTTTGGATTATATTGAAATATTTTATAGGAAATAGTTTATTGAATGGTATTTGTTGAACTTTGGGTATTGTTGGTTTAATTTTATAAATTAATATTATCATTTCCTTCTCTAAAGGATTATAGCTTTTGGGGATCATATTATCATGTAATAACTATTTTGGTTTTAATTAATCTCTAAAGACAAGAGAAATATATATTTTATACTTTATGGATCATGTGATTCTATAGAATTTTATTCTAGAGCTTCAGGTGTCACCATGTCTTAATGAATACTCATCGTTTGGAAAAAGAGATGAGTTAGTGGAAGGAATTTATAAAAGGATAAAAATATACTTAAATTCTAAGTATATCTCTTTAAGTTATTAGTCAATCTCATAAATAAATTCCTCATCCATATGAAATGAAACATAAAACAAAAAAATGTTGTATGATTACTTTTTCTACTGGGAAACTAATGACCATTTATCCCATCACAATATTGTTTTTTTCTTGTTGTTAACTTTCTCGGTATCATGTTTTCTATCACTCTCCATCATAACTAGACACTTATTTTATATTTCATATCCATGTTTTCATACATGGAATCCTAGTATAGGTTATCTCAGGTGATCTTTGTGCTCCTTTTTCATTATTTTAAAGTGATAGTCCTATTAACTCTTTTTCTGATGTTGGACATTCATTGAAGTTCCCAAGCCCAATAATAAAATCTCATGGATGCAATTTCAAATAGGGGGGAAGAATTTAACACTCCAATATTTAATAGTAAGTTATTTTCTTTAAATTAAATAGCTTGCGCTACACGCAACACTCAGTTCGAGCGCACCACGACTTACCAAACTAGCTGTTCAAAAGCGGTTATGAATAGTATTAACTAAAATTTGAACTTTATATAATCCTTATAATTTTAGAATCCTTATTATGAGTTTATTAGACATAATGAAAAACCAAATACATTTTTTCAGATAAAAGAAGTATTTTTTAAAAAAAGATGCAATTCTACCGCCTTTAATTGGAGAATATTTTTATATCTAATATTTGAAACATGTATATTATAAATATTACAAAATAAACTACTTCTTTAGAATAAGGACATAAGAATTTAGTTTCAATAATTTTTTGTTTTTTTTCTAATAAATTTCATATTTGGGTGAATAGTGAGAAAACTATATTTTATCTGAAAACAGGATTTTTAATCAAAATAATTTGTAGTGTTAAATTATACATTTTAATGGTTTCTATGTATAAATATATTATATTTTTTACAATTTATTCAAATTTTATTCATTTGAAAAAATTTCACTTTGAAATTGAATATAAACAAGTATCAATCTTTTGATAGTTATTATCTCTTAAAAACACTTTTTGGTTTCGACAACGGGAATTAATTTTAAATTAATAAATTCAACTCCTATTTTTGTAATTTAGTAAACTAGACTTATTATTTGAATTCATAATATCAAAATTAGCTTTGGGTGAAATTTCTATATTTTTCTGAAAACATTCATTTTTTGATTAATAGTGAAAAACACTGAGTTATTGGATAAAACTGACTTTTTATTTAAATAATTATTTATTTTATTTCAATTTATTTTAGGTCATAATAGGTAGATAATAACTATATAAGTTTAATATAATTTGTTGGAGTCATTTTATAATAAAATCAGTTGTATAAATGTTTATTGAACTTTTAAATGTTTTATACCCACATCCTAGGAGCATTTGCAAATTCACATAAAACATAATTTTACCGCTTATGTGAGTGGAATTTCAAAAATCCAAGAGACACGGTTGACATCAGTAAGAAGAAATGTGGTTCAATAAGATTATAATAATTTGGGGGGAATAATAACTTTTTACTTTTATTTACCACAGTTACAAATGAATAGGGTAATTAAGGGTAAAAATGATATCATAATTACCCCAACATATCTCATTATTGTATTGGATAAGTGTAATTCAATCAAAAATAGCCTTACGAATAATATATTATCCTTTAGGTCCACTTGGATTAGATTAGGACATTTATTATTATTTTATTTAAAAAATAGTAAAAAGAGTTAAAACGTAGTTTAATAACTAAACCATTTTTAATATAGGGTTATAAATAAGATAAATTCTACTATAAATTTTCACTTGAAATCTAGAGAGATTTCATACATAATGATATTTTATTTATAATTTTTAGACATTAAATAATCTAATTTATTTATGACACAATGATGATGCACTAATTACTTTAATAATTAAATATTAAAATAATTGATATTATAAATATCTAAATAAATGTTATTTGAGACTAAATTAAACTAATTTTATAGTTTAATATAAAATGTTAGAGTAGATTAAAGGTTTTTAGTTCTATGTAATAATATTGTTAGTACTTTAACAAAAATCAATCATTAAATAATGTCAAAATTGACATAATGAGTTTTTAAAAGAAATACAATATTATTGGTTGATATAATAATCCTAAAGATAAAAAGATTGGAAAAAAGAATTATATAATGATAGGTGTATCATTAATGAACTACTAAGAGGTCTATTTTATGTTTATTGTAAGTTTATTAAACATATAATATAAAAATACAAAGCGACCTAGTAAATGTCAAACTATTTAACTAAGAGGTAAATCTAAAAGATTAAGTTAATATAGTGACCCAAACCAGTATAAAACCTATTTGTTGTGTGGTCTTAGACCCATACCCACCTTATTCATTAAATAATTCATTTTTGAGCCATTTTAAACGAAAATTATTTTATTATGAAATAATATTTCAATCTTTTCCCACGGTGCCCCCGACTCCTCTTATAAAAGGGCACTTCCCCTTCTCTCAAATTCACAACATCAAAGCCATTAAGGTCATCCAAAAGCTCCCAAAATAATCTCTCAAGATCCCACAATTATTCATAAAATCCTTACCTTAGGCAGAAGTCACTTCAAGAGGTCATTTTGGTTCATACCAATGGATGTTACCCAAATTAAAGGCAACACTTTCTCTTAAATTCTTTTGTTTTGTTTTGTTTTATTTTTCTTCTCCAACCACATAAAAACTTCTTATTACACAATTTTATAACAAAAACAGTATCCTCAATATACTATGATGTTGTTATTATAATTATTTGGGCTACACATACACACACCTCCATCTATTGGGTGTAGAAGACACTGCTTCTGTGGATAGAAAACTAACACCTCATGAAACGATGATTTTTTAATTATCTCCTGCCGCATCCCATGGTGGCCATTAATATGGAACTGTATTTATATATGATATATATATATATATATATTATTTTTTTGATTTCTTTATGCTTCTGTATTTTCCATTTATATCATTATTTTAGGGTTTCTATTATGGGTAAAACTCGATAATTTCATTTGGGGAAGTGCAGACTACCACCCCCTTCAAAATGATATGACTTGTTAATTATTTATGTGACACATATAAAGGATGGAAATAATGATATTATATATAATATTATAATGGAATTATAATATACCTATGTATCATTATGTTTTAATTCCCTTAAAATACATAATAGAAATAAAAGTGGCGTTCATGCGTACATAAGGCTTACCGTCTCCATGAACTGTACATTTCATGTCTTATCTCCAAATGTTATGTAATGTTATAAATAGAGATATATATATATATATATACTGTATATATAATATATATATGATATCTAAATAATTTATATCATTCTGGATATAATGGAATTTTTACCACATGAAAAATTTGAAATTATAACAAGTTCATTTTTGACTCAAGTTCCGAACATCGATAAAATATCCAATAGGAACTCAAATAATTAACTAATTGTTATAGAATGTTAATAAGTGATATAAAAGGAATAATTAACATGAAATTTTTTTTAATCATGTATAAATTTACTTATGTTTATTATTCAAGAAGAATAGGGAACATACAAGACAAGTCGATCTTGAGGTAAGGGGTTTCTTATCTCACTTTTAATTCTGTGATATTTTCATTGTTCACCACTTATTTATTGCATGTGGTATATTGTGAACATACATTATATATATATTATCATGATTATATTTATATTTAGGTTATTATGTGAATCATTTGGTGGTTATTATCTTTTGGTCATACGACTCGATTGATTACAAC
Organism: Viscum album; assembly: GCA_963277665.1. Lineage (NCBI taxonomy): Eukaryota > Viridiplantae > Streptophyta > Magnoliopsida > Santalales > Viscaceae > Viscum > Viscum album. The sequence goes on from OY728145.1 coordinate 1,902,739,698, forward strand.
AAAGTAATCGTTTTTCATCTCACTTTTTATGCCTGTGAGATTCATGATTTATTGGCCACTATTTCCTTATTTGTGGTGTGTTTACTGTCCATTATTGTTTTATTGGTGTAATATAATTTAATTAATGGGTATTTACATCTTCATCGTATCAACCTTCATTTATGGGTTGTATGTTTAATATGATACCAAATCGGTAAGGGAATTTCAAATTTCAATTCCACTTAGTGGGATTTACACATACTTCATTTATTATTTTACTCCATGATTATGTATGGAATCACTATATATTAATTATTTAGTATTTTATACTCCCCTTTTTGTGGATATACTTTTTTATACACACAATCACTCCATTGAAAATTTCTCATTTCATTGATATAAAATGATCTTAACTCAATTTGCATTCATTGAGTTAAACATCCAAGTCATTGGTATTGTTTTTACAAGAATATGTGTGAGTGTCATCTATTGATTTACACAAGAATATCCAATCATATTCAGTGTATTTATATTTTTCACACAAAGCTATGTCATTGATTTATCCTTTACCTAATGATACTGTCTTTATAAGGGATTTCGTCTCAATTTACAATCCTTTGAGACTTCTTTGATGATTATGCTCCAATACACTTTTATATGGTGTATATAATTTCCTTTGACATAGTATATTATGAAGTATTTTATTCTCATGTTTTTATAATGTTTTTATTACCTCAATTATTTTTATTCAAGCATCTCTAATTTGGTTAGAAACTTTTACTAATATATCATTTTAAATGTTTTAAAATATTATTCTTCTAAATAATTCTCATTAATGTCCATGTATAAAAAATGGTATTAAGGATTTATTTATATGGAAATTAATGTTTTATAATTAAAAATCATTTTAAAATTTTCAATTTTTTATGTACACTTTGATTCAAAAATCTATTTTTAAGTGGCATCTTGACAAATAGTTTGAATTTTAAATGTTTTCAAGGAAAAGGGGGATATTTCTCTCAAAATGTTTTGATGATTAATTTCATCTATGTAAATATCCTTCATTATTCTCAATGGAGGTTAATATATTACAATAAAATATTCCATATTGTATTTAATGAGTTATCTTTGATTGTGGATATGATATTTTTATACCATTCGGGGTTTGTAGACAGTGTATTGACATTTCGTATGCAAGTTTTAATACAAATGTTTATGTTATGATTAAAAATTTTAATATGAGGAATGAATTGAACTTAGTAAGTGATGGGTGGAGCCCACTATAGCTCCTCGATGTATCGGTAGATCTCATGAGGAAAACTTGTGTCTTGGTACAAGGACTTGACAATATCTTATTTGTAGTCTTGGAACGAGGCTTTGACTATGTAGTTATGATGTCCAGAATTTTTCATTCAGTCATTATGAGATTAGTTATTGATATTTAATGAGGTTATTGTACTTTTAGAATAAACATGATTATATTTTATTATGGCATTATTTACTCAGCTCATATTCCTACCATAAAGTGTTCATGTTTATTATTTGTAAAGTCTTGTGTTTTCAATTATTCACCTTGCCTAATGTTTATGTTATCATCTGTTGTATTGATAACTCTTACTGAGCATTTGAGCTCACCCCGTTCTCATGTTTCATTTTCCTAGGATATGAATAAGTTAGTTAAGAGTGACTTGTAGGAATATTCTTAGAATCTAGGATGTTTCTAATGGAATTAATTAAGTTGTTTTTCTTTTCCAGTTATAGTGTTGAACTTATATATGTATCTTGTTTCCAAGAATACTAAACAGATTGGTCCATCAAGACTTTATTCATTCTAATCAATCCAATGTATTAAAATAATGCACAAGATCCTAGAATCTAGGTTTGGGGCATTACACTTTGTTAGTGACCGATCAACATGTTGAAAAGAAATATATGGTTGTATTATATTTTAAGATCCAAATTTTAAAACATACAGTGATAAATAATATTGATATTTTCTCTTAATCCACATGGAAAATTAAACTTCCCACATCCGTTTATTTGTAAATGAATGATAATTTCTCCAAACACCTTTACTTTTGGAGGAAACTTCATATAAAATGAACTACATTCCCCATTGAGAAAAATTTTATCCAACATCTTCCAATCATATTTACTTTTTTGAAACCTTTTGGTGAATGAAACAAATGAATGGATTTTATCCAAAAATTATTTGAAAGGAATGTTGATACTAATTCTTTGAATCATTTTCAGTATCCTCATGTAGTTAGGTTTACCAATTCTTTTAACTCTTTTAGGGAAGGGAATGGGAGGTTCATAATGATTTTGAACATATTGGTTGGTCACCGTCCCCTACATCCCAACATTATTATTTTCTTACTTAATAATTTATGCACATTATTTTCATTGGTTATTGTGATTTTTTTGGAGTGTATTAAACATTATGTTTAGTTTGGACCTTGGTATACATATTTCCATTTTGAGATGTTTATTGATTTTCATTATCAGATTCAATTGTTTCATTGTTTTTAACTTAATCAGACAACACACTGACTGGTTCTTGGGTGCGAAGGCTAGATGTTGTGGTCATGACCATGATATTATCTATCATATTAGTAATGGATAATATGGGAACCATTCCATTTTCCCCACCACCTTGTTCTCCTTCAATTTGACCCAATTTAAATTCTTAGTTATCAATCATAGAATATGTATCTTTCCTTAGTGAACTAATATCTCCCAACACTTTCTACAACAATCCCTTTATATCGTATATATAATTAGTTAACTCAACACCAAATTGAATTTGGGAAAATATTATTGGATGAAGTTGGTATGTTTGGGAAGTATGATGTTTTAACACCACTTGTTCTCTCCATGACATGTTAGGGTGATTTGTATAGCCATCATTAAAATTGTTTTAGAATGTATCACTTTCCCTTATGTTCATAAATCTATAATCTAAATAATTTGTGCACTCTATAGATTGGAGATAAAGTAAAATGATTGGGCAATATCTTTGAGTGGGACCGAACATCCCATAGTTACCATATTGGTCCATTAGATCCCTATCATCAACAAAATCCGCCTAAGGGTTTGTTTAATCCCAATAGATGACAAACTTTCTTGTGGACTTGTTCTCTGATTTTTGAGAAATCATATCAATAAACAATTTAATTTCATCCAGTGTAGAGTCAAATATGTCACCCCCACATTTTTGGTCAATAGTATTCTCTTCATGAGAATACTTATAAATCTATCCCATTCTTCGTGAAAAATATCTCCCTCTTCTTGAAAAAACCCACGGTTTTTGTGCCTCAAATCAATAGTGTTGTTCTTGGTGTAAAATATGGAAACAAAGCAACTGGATACCTCATCGGATTTAGGAAATATTTCCTCATCATGAATTTGGAACCATGTCTGATCCATCCACTAAAAAAATAACCTCAATTTAACTCCTAGTCACAGAAATCTCACAGTGGCTGTTGCTGGATATAACCATAAAAATTTCTAATTAACTATAATGAGTCCACCGTTGGGAGACCATTAAATGATTTTAGTTTAGAAATATTAGTCTTTTTGATGACATAGCTCTTAGAACTAGGGGACAACCAAATATAGGATGGATTTCTTGATACTATTGATATTTGAAACTCTATAAGTGGAGATATCTCTAGGGTAGGTACTAGGGGTCATGGCACAATAATGTTTTGATTATCATCTATATTATTCAGATCATCCATTGAATTTTTTTTATCTATGTGTAGAAACATGAATATTGATTTCGTAAAATGGTGTTTCCAGTTATGACTTAGAACCTCTAGCATGTATCTAGTTTCAACACTTTTTTAGAGATATTTTTTTTCATTTTTGAGTTTTATTATTTTATTATTTTTTCTTTTTTTTTTTGTTATATTTATTTTTTTTTATCTTTTTTTCAAACGTTCCCTCCCCCATAATAGAGATAAAATTTGACCACACACATTGTAGAATACACAAAAATTTAAAATTTATATTACATATATTATACTAGTAATGAAGAAAGACATATGTCAAACCATAGAGAAGGACATAGAGTGTGCTAGACCAGATTAAACTAAATTAACAAAAAGGAAATCAAAAACTAAAAGAAATTAGTGATTATGATGGAAGGAAGTGGTTAGGAAAATGGCGGTGAGATGGTGTGATGTATGACTTGAACAATGAGAAGATATTAATGATGAATTTTATGTCCTCAGGCTTCTAGAACTGATAAAAAAATGATGCTCTATTATCCGACATAAACTGATTCAGTTATTCAGTGATCAAAAGGTTTTAAATTCACTGAAGAGCAGTATTATTAGACATTCATTACTCGATGATCCTTCTTAAGTCTTAATCATTTGACTGTGACCCTCAAATTAATCTGTTCGTTATAGAGAAGAGATATATTTACCATTTCCAATTTTTGGTTCTTCGATCAATGATCCATGTCGAACTGATTCACTACATCACCAACCAGTTATTTGGTAGTGTATACTGATATATATAATGTAATAGAAAGGGACTTTAAAATAAAAATATTCACTAAAAATAATAATTGAAATATGCCAGATGGATGAATGAAAATCAAAATATAGCAGCTTGATTCCCATAATATAATTAACTACATGAAAATTCTATTGTTTTTGAACCAGGTTAAAATACAAAGCTTTTCAATTTTTCAACCTTATCAATGGTTTGTTTTCTTAAAATGAGCTTTTGATTACTATTCAGAGTGTTGGAACACTTAGAGGTTTCTTTTTTTGGACTCGTGTAATTTCCCTATAATTTTAGAAGGTGTCTCGATGAGTCTCAGGAGCACTGGATCCAGAAAAATCGACTTTAAGGGATCAGCATATACAACGCATGTTTGTAGTCCAACACATGCTGTTAACCATATTTAATAAATTATTTAATTTAATTAAATAAGATTATATGTGAAGTCGCATTTAAGTAAATGAACGTATTAATAATAATAATAATAATTAATTTAATATAACTATTATTATCGTGGTTGTTCAATTAAATTAATGATAAAAAATTAATTAAATAATGGTTGAATAATTTAATAATTCTTTTGAGATTCTCAATAAAACATTTAATTAATTGACGGAGTTTAGATTTAATAAAGTGTTGTCCTTAAATAGAGGTGTTGGGTTTATTATGGTTTGAAAAATAATAATAATAAGACTATTATTATTTTAGTTTCATTAAGTTTATAATTATAATTATTATGTCAATAAAATTAGGGGTTATGGGTTGGAGTTTTATCATATTAATGATATTTTAATAAATTGGTGCATTAGGATTTAAATAAATGAAAGTTGGAATAATAATAGTAATTATTTTATTATTATTATTATTGTGGAATTTTAGTTAAAAAATTGTTAAAAGAATTTAATTAAATGATCAATATGTATTATCTTAATTAATTATGAATCATTTATTAAGAGAATAATAAATGAATAATAGTTTTATATAAATATAGAGTTTTCACTTATCATATAAGTGATCAATATGTATAATAATAATAATAAAATGAGAATAATTATATTAATTACTTCATCAACATAATTATATTAATTTTAGGGAGAAAATAGAAAATAAAAAGGGGACGCTCAACCTACAAGTGAGGCGCATGAACCCTGTTTTTTCTTCATCATTAAGTGATGCACTAGGTGTAAAACCTCCTCAAACTGCTGCTGCTCTAACTCCTTCATTACAGTGAAACCTCCAGCAGAGCATGTCCCTTTCCCCCTAGCATGTTTGCCTCGGCTGAAACCCCTCACAACAGCGCACGAAACTCCCATGCAGAACCTATAGCGTGTCACCCCCTCTTTTGAACTCCACTTTGCGCACTAAGATACCCCTCAAAATCTTCATGAATCTTGTCTACCTCATTAAGGTGAGTCCTTCGGCATTTAACTTGTGATTTTCATTGGATATTTGACTCCTCTCTCTTTACTTGTTTCCTCAGTCATAACCCTATCATTTGAGTTTAATTTGATTGATGTGTTCTTATATTTTTTGGATATGTGAATGTTGACATGGGAACCATTTTTCCATAATCTAGAATCTGCCACCAAGGGTGATGCAGAGGGACTCCTTTTTCCTTGTCACCATTTCTTGGGGTAAGGTTATGCATTTACTCTATTTTTTTGCACCATCTAATTTAGAGACTGACAAATTAAACGAGTCCCTAGTACTTTATTAGAGGTGTGTTTATTCTTATTGTTGAATTTTTGTGATTATATGTTATATTTCACTGGGTTGTGATCAATTTAGTGGGAGAAAAAATGTTTTTATATATAAGTATATATTTATATACATAAAGGTGTGTGTGTGTGGGTGCAAAACAGCTGCCGATTGGTTGTCGTCGTTTTTCAAGCCGCTGAATATAGTTTTGGTTCCACCCCAAGGGATGGTCAAAAATCTACATCACATTATTTATGAATTAATCAATTATTAAAATAATTATAGAGTATGGGTTTCCATGATTTTTGAAATGCCAAATTTCCTTTAAATGATAATTAAAGATAAACTACTGGTTAGTAGTAATGTATTACCATGCATGCTATGGGTTGGATTTCTATTTGTCTTCTTGCTGGTGCTGATATATTATATATTGAATCATGACACATTTTATGTTAATAAATGATTCTTCCATGTGAGATAAGTGAGGACTCGATCATGTCTTGTGTTTAAACATGTATTTAAAAATGAGTAAAATTTATACGAATAAATAGTTAAATATTTTTAATGGAGATGGTTGAGTAATAGTGTAATTAATTGAAAAATTAAGTATCTAGTCATGAGTCGGAAAATTTGGGAATTATGCTTAATTTTGAGAATATAGATTATTTTTAAATGTTCAGAATATTAATTGGAAATTGTTAATAATTAATGGATGGATTAATTATTACATGATAAATGATCTATGGTTAATTAATTTATTAACTTGTGTAAGAGATATGAATTAATTAATTTTTTGATTATTTAATTTTCATGAATTATTTTATGATTGAGAATTGATTTGATTTTTATGATTGTTAGACCATACTACCTTAGGTATAATTTTTTTACATTTATTAATTTGATTTAGATTAATTGGTTTAAAAATATGATATTCTTTGTGAGATGGTTGTGGAATATGTTGGCCAGGTTTAGCATGTTTGACCGGACATGATTATAATGTGTGTGTTAGTTGTTAATGTCCTGGATGAAACACTATTTCAATAGAAGAATTAAGAATTGTTAATGATATGGGATATTTAATAAAGAATAATTAATTATTAATTAATTATTAATTTTTGAGACATTGAATGGTTAATAGATTGTAGATTTATTTGACGGGAGGTTTTTATGGTTAATTAGTTGTTGAAATAATTAATTTATTAGAATAATTAGTCTATGAATTAATTAATGGATTTTTTTGGGTGTTATACATGGAGTTCTACACCAATGATAAATATATATATATGATTGATAAATGGGTTTTGAGATAGGTATTGATGCTCCAAATATTCATGGGGTTCTAGACTTGGAATTCTACACCTATCTTGCATGACAATATTCTTTTATAGGATAGGGACTAATTCTACAAATACCCATGGGTTGTGAGACAAGGCCTAACACTCCAAAAACTCACGAGGGTTCTAGACATGATATTCTACACCCACTAATTGACATTGGACTGAGGGTCTAATTGGACATACATGAAATGAATTAAGTGGTCAATGAAATTTGTTGTGACATAATACATTTTGAATTGGATATGTTAAAGGTTTCAAAAATATCAATGAATTGGTTGAATCATAGTTAGTGGAAATACCCAAGATAGAATCTCTAATTATAGTGGACAAGTTCAGAAAAATTATATGAAAGATTAAAATTGAATGTCTCCTGATGCATTTTCCAATACAAATTACAAGCATGGATTTAGTATTTATTTGGGTTACATAAAATGTCTTTAGAGAAATCTATGGCATGTATCTCATGTGGGAGATGTTGAGATTAGGTCAAATATTTGGACATTAATAATTTAATGAGGCTTGAATAGTTGATAAATGAAAATTATTAGGTAATGATTGTTGAGTATACATGAAAAATGTATAATGTTGGGTCAGACACCATCGAAGGGAGAAACTATGCACTTGGGTATATAGTTACATTGTACTTTATACTTTAATTATGCATTATTTCACATTGTTTAAAATATTTATGAATTTATGGAATTGGGGTAGACACCGGTGGTCCCAGTCTACTGAGATTTATATCTCACACCCTACTCTAGGCACCATTTCACTGGGGTACCTAAGTAGATTCTATTTGTTTGTAAGATATCTTGTACTCTACTACCTAGAGATAGTATCATAGGACTGATCATGGGATCCGTATGCTAGTGGAGGTTTCCCTTGGGGATTTTGAGTATGTCCTTTATTTCTGTACTATGATTTGAGCCTTGTTATTTTTTATACTACTTTAAAAAATGTATCTCTAAAATTTCAAGAACGCATTTTATGTATAATTTGTGTTTGTAAATATTATAAAATGAGTAATATTCGTCTTTTAATGATTTTTCAATTATGTATTACTGCTTCTGGTATTTTTTTTGTTATTTACTCTGATATATTTCTTTACAACTCTGATAATAGACTATTGTCTCCGCACTAACTATTCTTAGATCCTCGATGCCATATGGAAACCTCTGGAACACAGGGAGATGCACTTTAGGACATGTGGTGACCGGTCCATCCGCCGGTTCAGGGGTGAGCTAGGTCATGACGTTACAAATTGGTATCAAAGAATTTTGATCTCTTTTTTCATTTGTCTTGGTTTTTTAAGTTAGGTATATAGGAGAATATAAATATGTCATCGCTTGGGTTTATAGCTATGCTTGGGATAGATCACCCTATGTGCAGGAAATGAGCATGTTCCCAGGGATGAGAATTTATGATTGTATTATTTGATGTTATAGTTGATAAGATTTCACCTTGAGTGACCAGTGTGTTTTCCACTTTTTATTGTTTATGAAAATTTTGAAATAAAATTTCCTTAAACTAATAAGGCAAGGATGTTTCATTTCATGCATCAAATTAGTCATGTAGATATTAACATCCCATGAATATATTCAATGTCATGTAGTTGAATTGGTAGGATTCCTGCTAATATGGATTGTGTACCATGAATATATTCCATGTCAGGTACTTATTTAGAATTCCTTTTTAGATATCATGTTTTAGTGATATAACTAACATGTTTGCGTAATAATATGGAATGAATAGGTTCTAGGATCTTGTGTTGTATAATGATTTTTTGATTTCAGTATGTTGATATGTGAATGTACTTGTAGTGACTTGATAGATTTCTGATAAATGATTGGTTTCTTTAGATTAATTTGTTTTTTTGATATTACAACGGAACATATTTTTAGTTGTTAGGTGTATGGGCACATTATAGCTGGAAAATAGAAACCCTTGTTTTCAAAATATTAAAAATGGATGCTAATGATAAAATGTTAAATGAAAAAACGATATTATATGGGAAGTAAATGCCAGTAGTATGGTGTATGGGTGCCTTATTGACTTGTATATGGACATCAATGTCACTGAACCATATAAATATAGTATATTTGATAATGGATATGAATGTAAAACTAATGTTTTTTTATTACAATGTACTATTGTGGGTAGCTTTTTGAAGAACCCATATTGAATAAATGGGACCCATGGAGGTCTCCATTTTGGTAAACAGTAATTTAGAAGCTAAATTTCCTATTATATTTTAATAACAGTATATGTGAAATGTTTATAGAGGTAGTTATTTATAGAATGTATGTTTTTCCTATGGGGCATTGTTTGGAAAAACAAATGAATATTTTGAGAAAAATTACTTTGGTTTTTATTTAATTGTTTTTAAAATATTAAATGGTTGAAATTAATTAACAAAAATGTCTAAAATGAGGGATTTTGAACCTCATGAATTTGGTTTTTCATGAACATGTGATAGGGTTGACATTTATGTTTTGTAAGGGGATAACCCATGGATGGTAGTACACAAAGAGTGTTTTAGGCCATTAAAGTCAGTTTGTTCCACTTCTCAGGAGTACTTCTTGGGACTCAGCTGTTACAAAATGCCGATAGGATTATGTTAAATATTTTATGATCAATGTTTGACGTGTTGATTGTGGTTTGAGGAATGCCACATGCAGTCATTAATGTGTTCTAAAATAGAGCACTAGTGATCAGATGATCTTTTCATGTGACATCATACAAAATACAAATGTGGGTAGTGTCACATTTTTTTGGGAAACAAGTTAGGAGCAGATGTCGAAATTTTAGAACAATATTTTATGGTAGTAATTAGACTAATATTCCAAATGACCTAGGTTTTCTCTTAGTGAACTCCTATGAATACGATGATAATGTACCCTATCACAAACTCATCATGGAGAAACTAATATAGCATTGGCCTTTCATAGTGATATATTTTAAGTGTGGTTGGGCATGATGAGTAGTTGTTATCTGGGTAGTATGCAAGATGTGTAGTTTCTTTGGGATACACCTTTTTTCGTGTTAGGGAACAATAGTTTTTTAAAAAATATCCTCGAGATGGATTGACTTGGAAATTTATCAAGAGGTTGAGTAGGGACTTTTTCATACATGCAGATTGTTTGGGAATAATTATATAGGCACATTATCATATAAAGAGAAAATGTAGGATTTCTGTCCGAGAAGTATTCTGAGGGAAGCATGCACAACCTGTTATGTTGGTTGATAGAGACTCAATTTTTTTCGTTGACGAGGTCCCTATAATAGACATAGATATATGAAATGATTTTATGTTTAAGCTACAATGTGAGCATTGTCTATGGTTTTAAAGGTTTAACTGTTAAACATGAGAAGGGTTAAAGGTTCATTTTCCATTTGGAAGGCAACACGTCAGTTCTTTTGAGATTAAATAACCTTGGTAGGAAATTAATTTTAGTACTGGTTCCTAATGGATCGTTGGGGACGAGATGTTCTTAAGGTGGTTAGATTTCAAAGTCCGATGTTTTTTAATTGGGTTAAAATATGAAGGTGTTTAAAAAATAATTTTATCAATCGGTCAATTTCTTAAACCGAGGTCTGGAATTTAATTCCAAGTGTTGTAACACCTAAAGGTGTTGTTTTTTTGGACTTTCATAATTACCCTATTATTTAAATGATGTCCCAATGATTCTCGGGAGCACCAGATGTGGAAAATTTCACTCTATTGGATCTACATATGTGGTGCAATATAGTATTCCAATCCGTGCAGTTTAACCTATTAAAAAAATTATTTAATTTAATTAAATAAGATTATATGAGATACGGTGTTTATTTACAAGAATGATTAATTATAATAATAATAATGAATTTATTATTATTATTTTTTGGGTTGTTTTATAAAATGAATGATAATTAATTAATTAAATGATGGTTGAAAAATTTAATGTCACTTTTGATCTTCTCAAAGAAACTTTTAATTTAATGAGTGATTTTGGATTTAATAAAGTGTTTCTATTATCTAGAGATTTTTTGTTTCTAAAATGTTTAAAAAATAATAATAACAAGACTATTTTTTTGTCTTATTAATGCATTAATTATTGTTACTATATAAAATAAATTTGGGGTTATGGGTGAGAGTTTTTATGATATTAATGATATTGTAACAAATTTGGGGTTTGAGTTTTAAATAAATGAATGTTTTAATAATAATAACTATGATGTTATTTTTATTATTGTGATTATTTAGTTAAATAAATTTTAAAAGAATTTAATTAAATTATAAATAAGTATTTTGATATTTAATTATGAAATTTTTATTAAGAAAATAATAAATGAAGAAGTGTTTCATGTTAAATGTAGAGTTATAAACATATTAGAGAAGTGTTTAATGTGTATAATAATAATAATAATAAAATGAGTATTATAATATTAATTAGTACATAAAATTCATTAGATTAATTTTAGGGGGAAAAGAAAATAAATGAAAAAAGGGGGTGGCTCGACCTACAGGTGAGGCACACGACCCCCCATGTTTTTCCTCCTTAGGGGACGCATCAGGTGGACATCACCCTCGCACTATAGTAGTTCTGAATCCTTTCCTACTGTGCAACATCCAATTATGCCTAACCCTTTATCTCTAGTATTCATCCCTCGGCTGGACCCCCTCGCAGCAGCGCACTACACTCCTGGACAGAACATGTAGCATGACACCCCCTCTCATAGGATCCACTATGTGCAAGACGATTCCTCGCAGACTCATCACAAATATTTTCTTACATGTTATGATGAGTACTTCTGTGTTTAACTCATAATTTGAATAATCCATTTGACTACTCTCTTTAACATTATTTGCTCACTGAAACCATAAGGTTTGTGTTTAATACGATCGTTGTGTACCTCTATTTTTTGGAAATATGAATGTTGACTCAAGGCCCATTGATCCATAATCTGGCATCGGCTACCAAGGGTGAGGTGGATGGAATTTTTTTTCCCAGTGACAATTTATTTGGGTTAGGATATGAATTTAAGCAGTATGTTTTTCACCATTTTAATTAGAGTCTGACAAATTATATGAGTCCCTAGTACTTTATTTGAGGTGCGTTGATTCTTTCTGGTGGATATTTGTGATTCTATGTTATGTTGCACTGGGATTGGATCAATGTATTTGGAACACACCTGTTTATATATACATGTGTATATATTTATATACATAAAGGTGTGTGTATGAGGTAGCAGACCAGGTGTGGATATGTTGTTTTATTTTTATCACTTAGATAGTCTTTAGAGACATTTGTGCTGAGTGACTTGTATGATGGATGTCAATCTTAAATGGAATCTTGGTACATTCATAATTTAATGAGGTTTAAATAATTTATAAATGAAAATTATTGGTTAATGATTGTTTAGCAAGCATGAAAAATGCATAATGTTGGTTTAGACCCTAGCTGAGGGTTGAAGCGGGTACATGGGTATATAGTAACATTATACTTCTTAGATTAATTATGAATTCTTTCACACTGTTTAGATTTTTTACGATTGTATCTATTGGAGGTAGACACCGGTGGTCGTGGACAAATATGATTTATATCTCACTCCCTACTCAGGTCACCATTTCATTGGGTTACCCAAGTAGATTCTAGTTGGTTATAGGGTTTTCCTATACTCTATTACTTGGATATAAGAACAAAGGACTGATCTAGAGATCAAGATGCTCGGGGATTTTTCCCTTGGGGATTTTGAGTCTATCCTATATTTCAATTCTGTGATGTAAAACAAGATGGTTTGTTAACTGCTTTAAAAAATGTATCTATTACATGACATGCATACATCTATTTTATAATTGGCATTGACCACTTTTATAAAATGAGTAATATTTTTCATTCGATTTTTTTTCAATTATGTATTACTGCTTCTGCTATTGTTTTTTATTTACTCTGATGTACCACTATGCAACTTTCATAAGAACGTATATTCTCCCCACTGAGTATCCATAGATCCTCACTACTAGTCAGCAACCTTTGGCATATGGGGAGATGCGCTTGAGGTCCTAATGCGACTAGTCCTACCGCAGGTTTAGGGTTGAGCAGGTTTGTGATGTTATAATGATCATGTACGAGAAAAAAAAATATGAAGAGGAAGCAATAAAGAAACATTATTGTATTTCATGTTTCCTCATTCTTGAATTTGTACTCTTATTATTTCTTCAAGCTCCAAGCTTAGTCGTATGCCTCTATTTCCTATCCCGATGAACTGAAATGGAAATGGTTGATAGGGAGATATATGAAAAGATAGATGAGTGGATGTGGAATGAGATTAACTAGATGATGTAACTGGATATTGGAATGATGTATTGGAAGAATCTGGAAAAAATGGATGGATGAGGGATAAGATAATGTGTTGGGTGATGGAATTCCCATTCTGGTGAATCAGTCGGTCCATGAAAATTTTGATCTCCCCCTGCAAGTGACGATGTGGAATGATCCTGATGGATTTGGAATCATTCTACTCGTCAAACAGAGTGCACATCCAAACCCCTGCATAACTGAATTGATTACCTCTCCCAAAAATGCACAATTAGAAAACGTGTTAGAAATTTCATCAATAAAATGTAAAAATATTTATAAATATACATACATATATATATGGATTGGAACTTCATTTTAATGGTTCTTAAGAATTTTGGGTTTAATGATTCTTTTACTAAAATGATCCGCACCTTACTCAATTCGGCTGCCATTTCCGTGCTGGTCAATGGGTCCCCTAAAGGTTTTTTCAAATGCACTAAGGGGTTTAGGCAAGGTGACCCCCTCTCTGCCATCCTTTTTTCTATTGCTGAGGATTATTTAAGTAGGCTCCTCTCGATCCTTGTGAATCAAAATAAAATCAATCCCATTCCGGCCTCTAGAAACTTAAATGTTCCCACCCACCTTTTATATACTGATGATATAATTTTATTTTAAAAGGGAGACAAAACGAACATTAAAAATCTCAAAAGCACCCAGGAACATTATGAATATGTTTCGGGTCAAGCGATAAGTTGGAAAAAATCTTTTGTTTTCTTTGGGAAAATTTTTGCCCCAATCAGAAAAAGTTACATCATTGATTACCTTGGAATAAAAGAAGTCTCTTTCCCTTTACTTATTTGGGTTTTCCTATTTTTTGGGGAAGGCCTATTTTCAGATATTTTCATAACATTGTTGATCATATAATCAATCAACTCTCATCATGGAAGGGTAAGTCCCTTTCTATGGCTGGTAGAGTGTGCCTTGTTAAGTCTACTATTGTTTCTAAGAAGGTTTATTCGATGATGTTTTACACATGGCCCTCCAGTCTTCTCAAGAAAATAAATACTTGCATTAAAAATTTTGTTTGGTCCAGTAGTACGATTGAAAGAAAACTTATCACCATTCCTTGGACCACTTCCTGTAAACCCCTCGATAAAGGTGGCCTTGGCATTAAGAATCTTAAGTTCTTTAATGAATCTCTTCATGCCAGAATGACTTGGAATTTGATCCATAGAAACTCCGATTCCTTGACCTTCCTTAAGAAAGGTTTGTGATCAAGCTTAGGAATGGTATCCTTGGTGACATTACCTCTTCTATCTGGCCATCCATTAGGCGTTCTTTCCTTAAAATCATGAGCAATTCTAGATGGATGGTCTGCGCTGACTCCACTTTAAATTTTTGGCTTGGCAACTGGACCGGTGTTCCTTTAATCTCCATGATAACATCCAACACTACTCTTGTGAACACAAAATACTCTATAAGTGAGGTTGTTAACTCTCATGACATCATCCTTCCAACCCACATCTGGCACGTCATTGAAAATTATCATTTTTCTGATACTGATGACTTCCTCATTTGGGAACCTGCTCCAAATGGTATCCTGGATTCTAAAAACTTCTACAAATACAATTTTAGTAACTCTGATTCTAGATTTGTTTGGTTGAAATCTTTTAGAAATCCTTGGATCAAGCCCTCGCGACTCTCTCTCATTTGGCATGTTGCACATGATAGGGTCCCCACCGATGCGTGTCTTCAATATTTTGGGATCTATCTTTGTTCTATATGTCACCTGTGCAACCAACATCGTGAAGATGCTAATCATTTTTTTTTCTCTTGTGCTATAGTTTCCACTCATTGGAATTATATTTCTAACATTTTTTGTTGTACATGGTCTCTTCTTACTGCTATTAGCTCTAAACTTCAATACTGTGTGATTTGGGATGCTTCCAAGCAAATCAAGATTCTCTTTCTGGCTGCGGTGGCAGAGCTCCTGCATGTGATATGGTATGATAGAAATAATTTCATTCATAATAACTGTTCTATCAATCTCAATGCAGGTAAAGCGCGTATTCTCATTGCCATCAAAGATGCTGCCTCTCTTCAGAAGGATCATTGTGACAACTCTATTGGTGATTTTGAGATTCTCCGCCGGGTTCGAATTGCGGGCTCTTTTAGGCTACCCCGACGTACCTTTTAGGTGTTCTGGCAAGCCCCAATTCCAGGATGGATCAATGTGAATGTTGACGGCACCTCCAGAGGAAACCCGGGCCCGGCAGGCTGTGGTGCCATTTTCAGAGATTTTCTTGGAAAATGCCTTGGTTTCTTCTTCAGTGGATGTGACACAGCCTTAGCTATGGAAGCCGAAATGCTGGGAGTCATTCACGCGGTTTATTTCGCCAAGAAAAAGGTTTGGCGCAACCTGTGGATTGAATGTGATTCAACCACTAATGTCCATGATATCTGGAAAGGGGTGGTTCACCTTTCTTGGCCGCTTACCTCTCGTTGGATGAAATGTTTTGACTCGCTCAGGGATCTCAACTACATTTCCACTCATATCTTCTGATAAGCGAACATGGTTGCCGATAGTCTTGACAATAAGGGAGTCAATCATTTTTTTATCTGGTTGGATGATTTTCCTGACGAATCGCTCCATTTCTTCCACAAAGATTGTAATATCATTCCGTCCTTTAGAATTTTGTAGCTCCTTTTCTTTTAATCAATAAATTGGACTTGTTATTTGACTGAGGCACCACCTCATAAAAAAACATATATATATATATATAATAACATTTACATAGATTTATTATCATAAATATGTAAATAAATATAAATGATATTTGTTATTTTTATCTTTATATTATATTAATTATTGTGTATATTATATTATATGTTATTATTATTAATATATGTTATTATATATAAAAATATTATTATTTTCAAATAATATTATCATATTTAATTATAATATATTAATATATGAAAATAGTTAAGAAGTGGGGGGATGGGTTGGTTCAGGCAAGAGGGAAAGGGGGTAGCGACAGTGCACGGTGGATGAAGGTGGGGAACACAAATGATCATGGGGATAGGAGGTGGGATTGTAGGGGTAGTGGAGCAAATAGACATGGTCTTGACAATTGTGGGACAATGGTCTAGGTGGTGACAAGAGCTTCTGTGTTGGCATGCATATCCAGTTTTGGAAATGATGAGCTCTAGCATCAATTAGAGATTGACCGACATCCAATTGCAATGGCACGGTAAGGGGTGGTAGTGGATAGTGGTTGAGGATGATGCTCCCATATTTTGTGGTGATTTGTATAATATAACATCAATTGGAGTCCTCCATCGATGACCATACATGTTCTTCATATCTTTTGAGGTTTTATATTTATGTGAGGTTGGATATGAAATTCTATTTTTACATTTCTTTATGTTTACTGTGGTTTAAATTTTAATATGTTCGTTGGATTAATTGACATGATGTTTAATTGAATTGTTCCGATTTTGATTGATTTTTCATGCTGATGTTGAATTCGATTTCTTGTGGTGGTGTTGCTCATGAGTTAACGGTGAATTGAAGGTTATAGAGAGGTGGTTGGGAATATAAAAAATGACTGAGGAGTCACCATTGGAAGAGGTCGGGGGAAGTGGGTGGAATCAGTAGGTTGATAAATGGGGTGACCAGTTGAAAGATATGTTTTGGTGTCTCCAACGGCATCAATGATACATATGGAACAGTGAGTGGAAGTGGTGTTAGTAGATCATAAGATAGGGGAGAGTACTGACAGTGTTGGTTGGTCGGATGAATGGTGTTAAAAGGTTGGATGGGTGGGGACCCATAAAAAGAGGATGTATGGGTGACTTGGGTGAACAATAGTGTGGAATAGTGATTCAAGTCACCAATGGTAGTTGTTAGTGACTTAGTGAAACACTACCTGAAAAAAAGAGAAAAAACAATGATTAATTATGTAATTACATAACTATAAAAGACTTCAAATAAACAAACCATTGAAATTGAAATTCTATCTCAAATTTTATAATTGATAAACACAAAATAAAATTAATATTAGGAAAATAATTATCCCAAATTATTGTTTATTCACAATTAATTTAAAAAAACAATAATTAAGCAGATTTCCAGAATTTAATAGACACATTAATCAATTAATTATCTATTTAAATTATACTAAAATAAAAAATATTATCATATATTTAAATAATATAAATAAATAAAATAATCAATAATTTAATCTATAGAATACATCAATTGGTAATATTTCTACAGAATACATTATATTAATAAAAAATATGGAAGAAGTTGAAAATATATATGGAAAAAAGAAATAGAATTATAAGACATCACAGATGTCCTCATTCACACTTGATGGGTACATTGTGTATTAGTTTTCATGTGCCATGATGATTCTCGTCTGTTGATTCTCTCAAACCTTTAGATAAGGGTACAGAACATAATAAATCACATTAATTAAAGAACCCAAATTTGTCCTTTCAATAGAAAAGAAGGTATCCTTTGTAGTGAAAGGTATTATGAATGTTATAAGATCTATACAATTAGTTAAAATTATTTGTTGAATCATGGTCGAAACATTTAATCCATGTTTGACACTCTCTTTCACCTTTTGTATCCATTTATGTGTGTAATGTTATTTAAACAATTTTTCACACCATGGGATTTGATTAAATACCTAAAATAAATGAAATAACAAATTTCATAAATTTAAATGTATACATTTCTTCCTTACCAATCCCATTATCAAAACATTTCTTATGTTTAGAGTGTATTTGGCAGAATAGAAGATGAATGGATTATTTATTGGAATCCTTGATGAGAATTTGTTTACCCTTTTTGTGTGAGTTTTCATTACATGAATATTTTTTATGGTAGGGAAATATATTTTTCATGTGGGTTACTTACATATTGTGTATATTTAATAGAATAATAAAAATCATTATTGGATTAAATTATACTGGAACATACATTATCCTTATACATTAGACTCCCAAAGGGATGGGAAGGTAGTTGTCCATAACCATGAATGTTTAACTCCAATATTTTGTTTTCCAATTTTCACTGTTGATTTTATAGGTACTGAATATCCGATTGTGTGGTTAGTTGGAACTAGAGGTTATGGGATACAATTTATTTTAACATTTCCACGACACATGGTTATGTTTTTGGAGGAATAAGAGTATTGTTTTTGAGATGCTAAATGATAAGATTATTTTATATATTAGACTCATTTAAACAATTTTTATGTTTGGTGTATCTTGGGTAACGTCATTGTTTGTAATATGGTTTTACTTTCTACCCAGAAGTTGGATATGGACAAGATTCTTCTTTAATGAAGGGTGGGTCATAATAAAACGAATCCCAAGGAATAATACTCAAATAGACTCTGATGAATCTTGATGTTGTGATCACTGGTTAGAAAAAAGAGAGTTATCAGGAAACAATACTACATAACAATAGAACATGTGGAGTGTGTGAATTACCTTGATCATGTGAAAATTTTCATAGATGGGTATGCATATCATAAAGTTATTTATCTACCATTTTTTTATAGGGATGAATTAATTACCGCATTAACATATTGAGTGGGTTCAATTACTCATATAATAAATTGGGTTTTTATCCATTTTCCCTATTAAGTCGTGAAAATTAGTAATAGTATTATAAATAAGGGGGCCACCATCTACAATGTATTTTATAACATCATCTATGGAGAAAATTCTCTCACAAAAGTATTGAATCATAAATTTTTCTGTAATTTGGTGGTGGGGGAAACATGAAAACTTTCTTTTGAATATTTCTAAATATTCATGAGGGTTAACTCATTTTGACTCTGTAATGACACAAATTATTTTTCTTATTGATTAAGTTGAAGATGTAGGAAATAAATTATATAGAAATATTATATTGAGGTCATTTCATCACTTAATTATGGTAGGAATATATTATATGCAGGAATTGGAAACACCATTAATGGAGAATAGGAATACCCTAAATATAATGAAGTTCTAAGATGTATTATGGAGGTTCATGGTGGATGAAACTATGTGAAAATGATTAAATTTTTTATGATAATCGTCATCAAGAATACCATGGTATTTAATTAATAGGTTTATAATGCATAATATCATCTCAATGTTGGATGCCTCATCATTATATATTATATATTCTGGTTGGTACTCCACATCCAGTGTGGTCAGTTCATTTACTATTTGATTATTTTTGTGAATGATTTCTGTGATTTTATATTGTAAATTTTTTGATTTGTTTGTGAAAAAATAATGTTCCAAAAGGGTTTACTCCAGCTTACATGATTTTAATAGTCCATATGAACTAATTTTGCAGTGAAGTCTATTTTCAATTTTTGAATCAAATTCAAGGAGTTTTTCTTTTTATAACCGGGTAATAAAACCATGTTATGATGTGATTTTTTTTGTATAATCTATTGTTATTTTTGTGAGAGAATATTGATAAAATAAAATCAAATAATAATAATAAAATTATAAAATAAAAGATAATGTTACATTACAAAGTAGACGGAGAGAGGGAGGAAAATAGAGGGAATAAGAAACACACAAAACCCAAACAAGATGAAAGGGAAATATATATAAAAATAGAAGGGGGATATTAAAATGAAAACAAATTAAGTAGGAAAATCAATAAATAAAATTCAATAATAAAAACAGAATCTTGGATCCTTCGAAAGAGTTACAAAATATGATCTTGTTGTCGAGGATGTAAAATTAGTTGTTTTGTTTTTTCTATAATTTTGGTTGTACAAAAGGTTCCATAACTCATCTCTTGATGGTGCATTATATTATTAATTTTAAAATAAATTTCCATAATGAACATTAATGGGTGATGTGATTTTTCTAGAATAAATTGGGGGTTTTTATATAAGATGAACCATATAGAATAAGGAAACACAAGAAAATAGAAATTTATTGATTTGATTTAGAGAGATCGACCTTTGAAATTCTCATAATGCTCAACCATCATAAACTCTAGATAATGTGTATTGATATTTTAATCCCCATTTCAATACAGATAGAACCATAATGGTACAAATTTTATACTAGGATACCTCTTATGGTTTAGTCAGAAACAAAAAATGATTCAACGGTTACCGTCAATGATTGTGTGATTTGTGTTCAACATTATAACCAAAACTCACAAATTTATCATTTAAATGAATATATGAATCGTATAGGTTTTTATGTTATTTAATTGTGATATAATGGAATAAATTTACATAACCCTAATAGTGATTATGAGAATTTATTTGACCATTATGTACCACAAAAACACCTTAATTACATGAGGGAACGAGAAATGGATAATGGTGTGTAAATCATCACATGAAAGGGTAAACCCAAATATTATTATATGTACTCAAGAATGACATACTAGTAAATAGGTACAATAAATAAGAATATATGATGAAGAAAAACTACACACCATCTGGAAATTTAAAAAAACATTCAATAATTATACAAACAAATCACGAGATTTACCCACACATTCATACTATGGTGTTCATGAGGAGTTTAGAACTCTAGGGGAGGGGAGGTTTAATAAAATTATTAATTAAAATATACCATAGCCTCTAGTTACTTTAGGAATGTGGATATGACCCCTTTGAAACTCTAAAATGGAATCACCTTTCCACCTGGTCGACCTCCAAAATGGGGTGCATGAGGTATCATTTTATTCAAAATGTGTAAGTTGGTTTTGAGGACCCTAATTTCATGAAGCCAATTGGAAAATGGTATTCAGCCTCTATATATTCTTATATAAAATTTTCTAGAACAATTTTTTTAACAGGATCATTAATTACTCCCCCAAAACATTGAAATCAACTGCAGTACCACATCTCTAGATATATCAGAAATACATAACACAATTTCTAAATTACTTTATTTTCAATTACATAGAAAGATATGTTTGGAAGGGACACTTAAATGATGAATTTGGATTTGGTTCGTTCATTAAATTTATAGCTTGAAATTTTATAGCACAATTGGATGCATGTATAAGTTGATGTGTGTGTTTGAGTCCACATGGGTTATTGGGATCTTGCGTAATTTGGGCAATTTCTCTTGAATATCATTTTAGATCCTCTAAATAAACTCCTCATATAATGAGACCCTAAATATAGGTTTAATAAACCTCTATAATATTTCATATAATTATATTATTTAATGAATCATAAAGTTAATGTTTCTATTATATTTATAATTATCAATAAAAAAACCAATTTAATATGATCAAGTAATAGTGGAAATTTATATTGAATCGCTATACAATGAGCCCCCCAAAAAGTAATTCCACCATAAAATTATATCAATATGATATAAGAAAATGATGATATATATATTTTAATGCACCCTCATTTTCCCATGTAACAACATTAAATTTTTTATTTCTCTAGATAATAATAAATAGGTTATTTTTCATGTTCATATAAACTATATCTCATTGATCCAAGATATATATAGTATTGTTTCAAAGGATAGATCATGAAAAAGTGGTATTATCTCTATGTTAGTATCTTATGATGGATCACTCATATACATCCTCAGTAGAGATAAAAAGACAACATCATGAACCTCTAAGAAGTTCCATAGAAGTGCCTAACGATATGATGTCATCCCTATATGAATAAAAATATCAATAGAGGTAATATAAATTGGGATCTGAATTAAATTAATTAAAAATATCATATCCATCATCCATTAATTTACATAAAAACACCAACTAAAAACGTTGATATTTAGATGTCATTGATGATTATCAAAATAAAATTTTTTCATCTCGGAGATTAATTGTGGTGTTGTAGACTACATTAGAAATTATATTCAATTTCCCCAACTAGCTCTTCCCCAATAAACATTACCAAATTCAACATATTATACTGTAGTTATACAATTCACCCCATTTTGGGATAAATAATGAGGCATTTAAATTCTATATTGAACAATATTATTATAAGATAACATGACTAATAAATGATAATGATCTCAATACCTGTTGAAATATATGGACCAAGATCACATCATATCATATAATATTCTAATGGTTCTACCAAAAAGAAAATAAATTCAAGGATGAAAATATATATTGAGATATATCTCAGTATCCATATGCTACTGAATTCCATTCAGTAAATTTGAGGTAAAACTTTAATCCTAATACGATATAATAGAATGTGGTACCCTCTGAAACCTAACCACTTTCTTAAATCATTATTCTTAACATAAGATCAAGGGAAAAATTTTCATTGATACAAATGGAGTGTGATGATCTTGTAAGGATACAAATTATAAAAAATAACACAGTAACCTTTAGTAATTTTCGTGATTCCAATGACAAGATTGATTGTGATGTTTACATATTTCCATTATAGAATGTGAAATGGTTGTAACATTACCTTGATCTTCTGAGTCTCATCCATAACGTGTGGAAATTTCATAAAAAAATATATAATCACTATAATATCAATATTCATTTTATCCCACTAGCAATACTTTTTAAGAGATCTATACACATTCATACATCCATGATAAATATATGATGAAGAACTATGAGCTACATCTTATAATCATTATTCAAATCTGTTATGAATAGAACACATACATAATTCAATAATATTATCATACTATAATATTCATCATTGGATATTGGAACATTTTTGTCATTTTGGTATGGTTTCACTTATTTTTATAGAACCTATTTAATGATAACACGATTAGATGGTTGAAAACACATTTGAGATTAAAATATTTCCCCATTTCCATCACGATTTCTAAATCCATCATTCTCAAATCTAGAAATAGTGATTATTTTTTAAACCTAATAATAGATACGATAAAATAATCTTTTCTAAATAGAGAATCTCCCCCATTGTTGTCTTCCCAATTTAGTAATTTTTTCATTAGTGATAATATTCCATATGATCTTTCCAATTTTATCTACTATATATAAACCACTATATTAGTAAATACAGCCTATAATTATTTTATATCAGTATATATATCAATCTATTATTTGTAAATATAATTCAACTATATATTTATTCCAAAAATTATAACAACAATATCATGAGTTTTTTCAATATTTATTATGAATCATTAATTGGCATGAGTAATAATCTATAAAAAATACATTATATTAAAAATTTGATCACAATAACTTCTTTTATACATCGATAATGATAAATATCCCATTCCTATAACTGGTGTTTGTATGAATATTAGTGCTAAATAATATTCTCTTAGTTATATTAAATATTCATCATATTTATCTATCTAAAGGAAGTTTGCATCCTTTAGTTTTATCATGGTTAGTGGATTAGAATGTTATGAGAAATTATCTATAAGGAATCGATAATATCTAACAAGCCCAAGAAAAAAATTATTCATAGTGA
This sequence comes from Viscum album, assembly GCA_963277665.1. Classification (NCBI taxonomy): domain Eukaryota; kingdom Viridiplantae; phylum Streptophyta; class Magnoliopsida; order Santalales; family Viscaceae; genus Viscum; species Viscum album. The sequence continues at coordinate 1,902,763,965 of OY728145.1, forward strand.
AAATGGTTGGTATTGGACTAAAGTCAAAGCATTTTGTATTTTATGGATCCATATATAAATATATCTTCTCATAACATTATATGGAAAACACTAAAATGTTTTATTTCTAAAATGAAAACATTGTAAATTTCTCATAAATATTATTTATCATTATGGTTTTGATTATAGTTATCAAGTCACCATCATGATCTTCATTACCCATTCAATATAGAAGAATATCATATATACTTAAGATGAAAAATTTCCAAGTCAATCTCTTTAGAAACTATACTTTAAATCTATGAATATAAATTGCTAATTACTATGAAAAAATTTCATCACTATATAATAATAATTCCCATACATTTTACATAATGTTATCATGGTTTTGTATCCATTTTTTACCGTCAATCGATGGTATCCAAAAAAAATATCATCATTGGAAAAGTATATATCTCCACACATCATATCAAACAAGTCATCAATATGAGGTAGAAGAAAATGGTTCTTCATTTTATTATTTTATTTATTCAATTAATCAAAATAGAATCACATTTATATAGATTCATTACTAGAAAAAATAATTTGTGAACCCTAGGGTGACACACATTGCTGAACAAATCCCTACTCAAGAATATCTAATAAATGTTTCTCTAATTACCATAACTCTTTAGTGTCTAATCTATATGGGGGTTTTATTTATTTACAAAAAATTGTATGAATTTCATTTAGAAAATAACATCCTTATTTTTTAGAATACTACAAAACTATTTCAGCAAGAAAAAAAAGTCACATATATGAGGCATATCATTGATGTTGAGTTTCTCTCTAACCATCTGAGTTAATCACCCATATTGAATAGGATTAAATAACCGTACAGTGGTTGTAAATTTCATTGAAACTTTATATTTTTAATTTCACTATTAAAATATTATAGAATATTTTGGAATGCCATATGTGATAAACATTCCATCGAAATTGATGCATAATTTTGGTGGTGAATTGAAGTCCATGAAAAAAATAATATAGAATTCAATTAAAAAGGTAATATGAAGATGTATAGGAAGTGTATTCTCATGAATTTAAATACTAGAAGAATTATAGACATATAATGTTATCATTATTCAATTGTGGGTTTTCACTACTAATTTAATGTATAGTTGTTTATGTGGTACTATACTATTATTAGTATATAACTTGAATATAAAATACTGTTTAGATCCCAAATTAGATAAGATATTAGTAGTTATAGAGTGAATGATAAAAGTACATTTGACCCCTTACTATAATACCCCCATAAACAATATTTATTTCATGATATTTCTATATATCTCATGTATTAATAGGTTCTTCACATGAATCAACATTACTATCCTTCAGGTTTGATCAATCATTAACATAATTACCATAAACATAAAATTAGTGATACTGGAGTGTGACCGGTACATTCAATGGTGATTTTCCTCCATCAATGGATAACTTTTTCCCATCACAATGGAATTCATTAGATTTATGGCCTTCCATTAAACAAAAAACATTTTTACCATTTTCCATTCGTTAGATTCCTCTATGTTTCATAAATCACATCGAGAAAAATGGGAATATCATAATATTTACTTCATGGTTTTTAGAATTTATTTTGAATTACATATTTCATTTATTATAAAAAACAGAAGAGTTATGGGAAACAATAATAAAAATATCATCCTAGATAACATATCATTCAATTTATTCATTTCAACAAAAGTATCATGTGGAATATTCTCATTGTATACTTAGTTATAATCCATTGAACAATAAATCGTCTATACAATATAGTTGGATGATAATTCTAGAAGTGTATGTCAAAATAATTATCTATTTTACCCCGTAGGTAATAAAATATTGATTATCCATTATAGTTAAACATATAAAATTACATATCTAATTTCATTGAATAATATACGAAAAGTACATATTAAAAAATAATTTGTTAAACGCATCCCACACAATAGACTAAATTTTATCCTATTACCTAATATTCATTATATAATTCCACTATATATATGGCTTTTCTTCTAAATGATATATAAAAACAATTAAATTTTCATATTTTAATGATTAGAGAATAGAAAATATTATTTTTCTAGTAATGGTATATTTCTCATCAATAAGTTGGTTAGGTGACCCATGAAGTGATGGTGGGTGTTTATTATTATGTACTCAAAAAAATATTTTTTCCAAGTTTTATTGTTTTAATGAGGAACATGAATCAAAACATGAGATAGTTATATAATATTAAAAAATATATCTTTGATTCCATGTCCCATAAAATCTATATTTTCATGAGTAATTTCATTTCATTTGTCATCACATTAAGCATTATCATGATTAATTCTGGTTCCATATATCGACTAAATCCATAATGTTTATCTTGATAAATACTAATCATAGTGGAAAACTACATAATCAAGAAAAAATAATTTATTGAATTTATAAATAAAGGCACAATCATTTCAATATATGAATTTTAAGAATTATAATTAGACATATGTCATCTTAACCAATTCATTAGGAGGTTATCATATACATAAAATAACCTCTAGGGGTTTTTATAATTTTTTATTATACTGGTTTCCAAAGGAGACTAAAACATTCCACAATACTTGACTAAAGTGATCCATACATTACGTAAAAATTTATTACAAATTTTAAGTGAATATTTATTATATAACATAAGGACCCATGAAATAATCATATAGGTATAGTATATTTTGGAAAATGTGTACATAAACAACAAATGCCTTGGTGATTAAAAGCATCTTATACTATGTTATTCATAACTGGAACATTATTTAAAAATATCAACCACAATACCATTATTTATAAAATTGGAAAATAAAAAAAGGGCAAGAAAAAAATTTCTATAAGGGTAATAATGCAACATAACAATGATCACTTAAAAATAATATAAGCATAAGGGTATTAGAACATTATCATAGAATTTTAAAATTATTAATTACACAACATAGATCATAAAATTTTATTATGGAATATATAATGGATGTTTGTAAAACATGAATCACTGTATAATATAATAACATTCTCTATGATAGGATACCATTTTCAAAAGAAATTTATTTTTGGAATAAGCATATCTATATAAAATAATTTCTGTAGTAATTTGTGATTGCATTAAATATTATCATAGTGGATTAAGTTTACACAAAAACAATTATTTTAGTAATGGTTCACACCCAATACTATCATAGTGGATATATACCGTTACTAAATTAGGTTCAAATCGGATTTAATTAATCTATGTATCATAATAAATTCATCTTTACACAACACATTAGTGGTATATATCATTATATTACCACAAATAACATAATGAAAATGATAAATATGTGTTCCAAAATAACATAAATCACCTATAATATCATCACCTATGAAGTGGAAAATACTTTAGAAAATATTTAATCATAGGATAATCGTTGGTAAAGGAATTATTTTCATACACATTTAATTATCCCATTAGACCATTACCTATAGAAACGAAATGTGTTTTATAAGATTATTGTCATCTTAATCATAAAACATATGTATAAACAATTAATATTGAATCATTTGATCATATACCTGGTAAATAATTTTTAAAATTAAAATATTTCATATTGGATAAAATTTCCAATAAAGATCAATATTAATACTTCTTGGGGAAAATATAAATTTCACTTTAAAATAAAATCAATAAAATGAAAATATTTTCACAATATTGTTGAAATTTTTTTATTTTACAACATACTTAGAAAAATTTAATGAAATATTCAACTAATTTTTTTCCATGATTATTGGTAACTCCATTAATGTTTTAAATGTTTAAATAAATAATTCTTTTCATTCTTTTCTAAAAAATTGAAAAAATTACCACTTTTTAGAAAATAAAAAGAATGTTTCATTAATTTTATTAAAAAAAGATATTCATGAGAAAGAATTAATTTCTGAAATCATATTATAACATTAAAAATGCACTTCGAAACATTTTTGGAAAACATGGACATGGAAGAGAAATGATTTTTTACCGAAGGGATAAATAATGTTAATTTTTATATTAAAACATTATATTGGTATCCTCAACAATTAATGGGAGGGACATGAATGAAAAAATTTGAGTGTAGATATATAAAATTTTTTATAATATAAATATATTTAAAATATTAGAATAATATTTCATCATTAGAAGCATAATCATATTCAATATAGATAAACATTGAGATTGTAACAGAAAACCCATACCTTTGGTATGACTTCTTTATTAAATGTATGAAACTCCTATATAATTAATTTAGATTAATTATATATATATTATACAACTATAATTATATATATAATGTTATATATGATTTAATTGTATCATTTTTTCACCTGTTAATTATTTTTTTTTTTGAAAACAGTTTATTCGGATTAAAATTGATTCTTTTTTTTCATGTATGTTTATGTTAGGTAGTTTTTTTCCTTGAAAATTGATTGTGGTAAAATCATATCCATAATTTTTATAATTATATAAATTATATATTTATATATATATTCATCAATAAATTTATTAATATAAAAATAAATTATACAATTATTGGAGACCATAGTTTGTACATATACATAGACATTGTTATAAATATTTGATGGATATAATCAAATAAAAATGAATAATAATAATAATAAAATTCTAGAATATAAATTATATCATATATATTATATATATCAAATATAATATTTAAATACATCATTATTACCATCCACAAATATTGTATGTGAAAAACGAATCACATTGCTTTGTGGATATGATTGTCCTCATTTATGCGTGAGAGAAAATATCACTTTTAAATTGAATAGAAGGTAAGAATGATTTTATAATATTATCAATATTGAAGAATAATTGTTATATAAATATCATATAGAAAAATTAAACCCATCATAATACCCATACAAAATGATGGGAATGAAAAACAAATAGTATCTCTTTGCGGAGACGATAAGACACATGTACCACATACAATACATTCACTAACCAATTGATGCGAAATAGTGTAGATAATTATGGATTAATATAAAAACAAAATCTCAATTTATTTTTGTAATTTGTGATATTATTCTGTTATAAAATAAATATTTTCATGGGTGGTAAATGGTGATTTAAAAAATAATTTGATCGGTCAAGGTGATTATCTATTTATTTAAAAAACTACTATAAAGTAAATATTAGGATAATAGGTATTGTATTTTGGTAACAGAAATACTATAAAATGTATAATTAATTTTATCTTGAATATTGGATGGGTTTGGCCAGGTGAGAAGAACCAATGAGGAGTAAACAATAGAAAATAGGGGTGTCATATTTTAAGGGAGAGAGAGTACACAATTGGATTTTAGTAAATGATAAAATATAAAAAATCAATTTTAAATAAAAATGATTCCAAATTAAAATTAATTTAAATAATAAGTTTCTCGTGTCAATATAATATCATACTAGGAAATTTACATTGGTTTTATTATCATTATAGTCCTCATCAGTTTTTATTATCACATTCAATACCAATTTTTAACCATACCATTATGACACACCATTCATTCATAAAGTGTTATGAATGTAACCATAAATGGAAATGTGACTCATAAATAAAATTTGGTTGAATTTTAAATCCATATTACTATATAATATAGGAAGATAATATTTTAAGAAATTATAAATCATTTAATAAAATATTATCTTCTATAATGTATCATTAATGTCAACATTGGAACTATTTATTTAATTTAAATGTAAAGACTCCTATAATAATATATTTTTCATGCATAATATTTTCCCACACAAATATTATGTCATATGTGTCTAAAATATTTGTGTATGACAATTCTTGGCTTAAATTGTATTACTTTTAATATTTATAAATTTTTTTATTCAATTTACATATTAATTTGAATGATTTTGTTACATCGTAGCATTGAAACATAAAGTAAATATTATATTACTGAATGTTACAAATAAATTTCTATGATAAAAATAGCTATCTTACTTGAAAAATAAATAATTGTAACCCAACTAATGATTTTTTAGTTATTTAAAATATTTATAGATATTAAATTCAAGAGGGTGACATTATGTATTTATTCTTTTATTAAATTAATATTAATGTCATAATCATTGAAATAATGAACCAAGGGATCATTAATTCAATATGTGGTTTTACATGACTAAAATAACCTCACAAAATATAATTACTATAAGTGTTATTTATATTTTCAATCATTATCACAATTGTTTACAATATTTTACCCATTCTATCCTTATGAGGGTTCAATTAATTTAGTATGGTTATATTCATATTCACCAAAACTAAAATTGATATATCTTCCACATTCTATCACATTGATTCCAAATATGGAATCGATTTTTTAATATGTAATATGTTTATGTAGACTATATAAATTTAAGTCAAAAAAATAAAATTTATTGTTAAACATTTTTTTTCTATGAAGGATTCTTTTTTATATATAAAACTTTTCTTATACAAGATTCCACCCTAAAATTGATTCTAAATAATTTGGATTAATTTATAATAAATAAATTGATATTTTTTTTAATTTCATATATTTATTTAAAAATTATCTTACTATATTCTAAAATCTAAAATATAGTTTTCATTATATGACTATAATTTTCACTACTCATAGGAAAAACAATATTTTTGGAAAATTTATTTATTTTAACAATCTGATAATTTGGATATTCAATTTTCGTAAGTGAAATGAATATTTTTTATAAATGTTGAATAAATAATATATAACATTTTATCGTAGAAATAAATAAATTTAATTTTTGAAAAATTTGAAATTTTAAGCAATACATAACATCCATAAAAATTGAATGCTAATTTTATAAGAATTTATCAATAACATTTTAATGATTATGAAATATATATATATATATATGTAATAACATGGTTATTATTATATATACCCCCATTTAAATTCTAGGTGATAACTAAAATGTTAAATAACAATATTTTAATTGTAAAGACCCTGAAATTTTTATGTAATTTTTTTATTTGATGGGGATTTTACGAGCCCTCAAAAATTGACGGCTCGTGATTTGGAGGCCTGATGTGCCCATAATGAATTTTTGATATTTTTTTAAGTACGTTCAATAAACCTGAATGATGATTTTTGTAACATCTAAACCGGCACTCAGAATTAAAAATGTAGGACATCATTGAACTCGAAGCGCTGTTATTCGCTTAAGGAGATCATCGCCTCGACCGTAGTAGGTCGAGGGTGGAAGTTAGTTTTTCAATTTTTTGTGGATGAATAGGAAAAAATAATTAACAATTTTATTTTTCGTTATATCGTTCTTTGGAATCCAATGGTGGGTACCACCTGAAACCGTAATTAATGTGGGGGAAGACCCTTAAAATTCCCCAAGTAATAGTGCCAACTCTCCAATTAAATAATTAAGCCATTTATTTATTGTCCCAACATAAATAAATTTTGAAAACAAATTTGAATTTAATATGGCATTTCAACTCTTGGGATCTGGGGGGAATCATTAGAAAAGGGTGTTCTTGGAGGATGCCTTTCAAGAAGAAAAATTCTCCCCAAGGATGAACTGATGAACAGAGGATCCTCAAATTAGTGGTGTTGTTGGAGGAGGCTTGCTTCGGGATCAAAAAACACCAATCTGTCTTCAATCTCAGATGATATCTAATGGAAACTTCGAGGTAGGGTTTGTTATTTGGAAACCCCTTACCCCATTCTTGACATTATTCAGAAGGAAAGAATAAAAACCACTTTCTACCATTCTAATGTAGAGGGTGGGGGAAAAAACATGGACTGACCTCTCCCCAACCTATGTGGGTTTGATGCGATCTTCGTGATGGAGGAAGATGGAGACCGGTGCCGGAATTTGGCATCAGTGTGACTCAAGAGCGGTGGCCGACACTCCAATTGGCCGTGACGAAGGGGGCGGCATGACCGCGCCACTGGAGAAGAGCCGTGGCCCATCGGCCACGGTGGAGCAAGGGCATCGGCAGGAGGCGGTCGACCATGTGAAGGGGATGCGACGCACGTCCGCACCTCCCGGTGGAGAAGAGTCACAGCGGCAAGGCAAGGCATGTCCGGCTGGATGCCGGCTGACGGTGAAGGTGTAGCCCGCTCGACGTCGGCCGATGGTGAAGGCGCTGTAGGCTCGACGCCGGCCAGCAGAAAAGGCGAGACGTGCGACTGTACCATGCGGAGGAGGATGTCTGGCCGACCGACCACCCACGAGGTGAGAAGACGCCACACCGCGCCGACGGGTCAGGCTGGACCCAGAGTTCTGGGTCAGATCCCACGGGCCATGTAATGCCCTGACCCCAGTTACCCAGAGTCGGTGCATTATTACATAACATTGGCATGATCACAAAAGATCAAGTCTCGAAAGACCGATTAGTTTAGTAGCCTTGAAAACACTAGATACATTCATAAATCTTACATTACATAATAAAGTGAAAACTACAACAACATCTTGGCTCCACACTCATATCCTTTTATACTCTCCCCGTAGGTCATTTATAAAATACTTCTTCACATCCTGGGAAAAATAAAACATTGAAATGGGTGAGATGAAATGCGCAGTAGGGAAACAATATAGAAAAAACATTTATAAATAAGCATAAACATTTAAGGCAATGTATAACTAAAACAAAAGCCTTTTAAACTTGAACTCCAACATAATATGGAAAAAATAAAATGAAATAATTCCATTTAATTATTCACATGGATATTCTACTATTCGAATAATCACATTAAATATCATTAACCACTTTCATAATGATGGAATGCATAATTCTAGATTATCATAACCATGTAGCCAAGGCCTCCTGCCAAGACTACAAATAAAATTTTTTCAAGGCCTCGTGCCAAGACACTATTTTATCTCATGAGACCTATAGATGCAACGAGGATCAATAGTGCGCTCCACCCGTGACTTACTAAGTCCAATGCATTCTTCTTATGAACAGGTTTATATATAACATAGACATTCATATCGAAACTATCATACGAAATGTCAATACTTTCTCCATAAACCTTGAATGGTATAAAAATAAAACATCTGTAGTCAAACATATCAAAAAAATTTCAATACAATATGGAAGTTTTGTATCATATTAAATCAACTTCAAATAAACTTAAATTCCATCAAAAGATGTTGATATAGATGAAATCAAAACTATTTGATAGAAATATCTCTTTTTTTGAAATCATTTAACATTCACATAATCATAAAAAAAATTAATTTAAAAATATTCTTATATTATTGTAAGGGATGCTTCAACAATTTTATAAAGGCAGAAAATAGCTGCACCTACTGTATAAGTTAAAAAAAGACATTCTAACCTTAATTTTCTCGAATAGGTTAAAAGGACCTTGTTTGGAAAACGACGGAAATATTCCTTTATAAACATCTTATAAATACTCAAACAAGGGTATAAATTACTTTAACCCTAGTTTTTTAAATATTAATAATGATTTGAAATATGTTTTAAGAAACATGGTTGTTAATGATAAAGAGGTCTCAGTAGATAATTACGTATAAACAACCTCGGATAATGAAGATATTATGAAATAAACCCTTAGCTTGTAATTTTCCTTGGTTTAGGGTTGGTTGATATTCTATATAATGGTGAAATAATTTTTATTAAATTATCCAAGAATCATATAAATTAATATGATATCATATATGATCTTTTAACATTTCTTTGTTTATAAATGTCTTAGTATTATCGTTGTTTAGGGTGTTAAATTACTCATTTTCTTTTATATGTTTTGTTACAGAAGTCGTGTTTGTTATGGATAGGTTGTATCTTATTCAAATAAAGAATAATATCAAGTCTTCAAACATTATTTTTAACCATCAAATGAGAATTATACTTGCATGGATACGATGGGGAATGAATCTCATCGCGTTCGTAGACACGGTAGTCCGTACATACACACGAGTGACAATATCATTATTTTGATATTAAAATATTATATAATTGGATTTTATATCATATATAAATAATAATTATCATGTTGTATTTATTATTATATCAATTACATATCATTATCATACCCATCCAAATAATAATGTTTTTGAATAACAATTACACCACGACATGGAGACGGTAAGCCGTACGTACACATATATGGTGACATGTCATTCAAAGGATGGATAGAATACTGAATATGGTTGTAACATATTTATAATAACATCTATGTACATAGAATATACTTTAGTTATTATTTTAGAATGGAAATAACATAGAAAGAAGAAGTTGAAGAAGAAAGGAACTTCAAAAAGGGTGGTGAAAACATTACCTTTTCTTCAGATTCTTGTTTTTGATTTGATCAAAAGGGATCCATAGGTTGGATTTCTGATCATACACTGGCCTCTAGGTTGAAGTTATGTATGTTTAAAGAGTTTTTTTGTAGGTTTTGGTCTATCCAAAATGCTTTTAAGGTGTGAAGAATTGGTTAGAAGTTGTGTCCTTTTATAAGGGGGAGGAGGGGTTCTTTAGGAAAAACATAAAGTATTAATTTATAATAAATTCATATTTGGTTTGTAATGGCTCGAAAGTGGACTATTAAAAGAATAAGATGGGTATGGGTCTAAATCGTTTCAACCAATTTATTTTTTACAGGTTTGGGTAATTATATTAAACTTATCTTTTAGTTTAAACTCTTAGTTAATATTATTGACATTTACCATGTCTTTAAGTATTTTAAATTATATAGTTAATAAACATACAATATACATCCATGAAACCCCCCAAGTGGTACATTACTGATACACCTATCATTATATAAGTTCATTTGGACAAACCTTAGATATTTAGGAATATAATATAAATTAATAATTTAATATTTGTTTTAAAAACTAATTTATGTTAATTTTGACACTATTCAATAATTGATTTTTGATAAAGTCATAAAAACTTTATTAATTCGAAAAAAATTATTTTATTCAATAATAACATGTCATATTAACCAATGAAATTCTTGTATGTCATCCAAACATTCAAATTATATTTATTTTAACATTTATAATACCAATTGTTTGATTCTTTCATTAATAAGGAAATTACTACATCATTATTGTGTCATTAATAAATTTAATTATTCAATTTATAAAAATTATAAATATAATACCCATATGTGGGAAATATTTTTAGATTTATAATAAATATTTATATTCAAAATGATAACATATATAACCCTATGTAAAAAATGTTTTTGTAAAAGATATATGCTTATGTCATTTTTGTATTTACTTTAACTTAATCAATATAAAGTGTTATTATCACCTACATGTGGCTCCATGGGGTCCTAAAATTGACCCAAATATGGCCATGGTCGGACATGTATCAACCAATAGGGTTAAGACACGTTTTTCGCTAAATTAGTATTATTTTAATATTAATTTTTACCGTTATTTACTGGATTTACCCTTTAACCATGGTAAATAAAATATTTACTGAAATAATTATTCAAAATGTCTAAAAATAAAAGTTACCTATTTACAGAATATGGAACTTCTGATTCCAAATATGGAATCCATATTTCTAAATTCAAAACACAAAAGTGGCTGAACTTAATTTAAAATTAATTCCTATTGTAAAAACAAAAAGCGTGTTTTTAAGAGATAATAACTATCAAAAGATTGACAGTTGTTTTTGTCCAGTTTAATTGTGAAATTATATCCAATGACCAACAATATATTAAATGGTAAAAATATATTCTAAATATACTTTAAAACCACTAAACCTCATAATTTATCATTAATAATTATTTTTAATAAAAAAAAAATTTTAATTAACATTTAGTAATTTTCACTATTCATCCAAATATAAAAGTTATCTGAAAAGTTCCAAAATTTCCCCCTAAGCTAATATATATATTCAGAATCCAAAAATAAAGTCCATTTTGAGAGTTAAAATTTGTTAAATTTTAAAAAGTGGTTATTATTATTCATAACAACTACTTTGATTGGTCGAAGGGTGTTAGAATATCGAAGTTGCGTACAGTGCAAGATATTGCATTATTCAAAGGGAAACGTATCATGGAAGCTTGGGTGTTACATTCTCCGTTACTTCTATAAATTTTTTCCTCACAATTGGAAATTGTTCTTCAAAAATAAAAGGTTGAAATAGAAAATATCATTGTGGGAAAACCCATATCAGAAATTGGGTTAATAAAATTGAGACTTAATAAGAGGAAAAGAGAAATGAAAGGTCGCCACCAAATTATTATCTATATTTGGAGAAAATTAGTGGAAATTAGAGACACATAATTGGAGGAAAATCCTAAATATTAATAGGGAGTGATTGAGGTCATCAGTCACAAAATATTGTACAATTGAGGGTCTCAAATCCATCAATCTACGATGATTTAAAATATCATTGGTTCAACAAAACAAATGGTATTGGGATAACACATTTTTTGTTTTAAGATCTGTTAACTAAAGTATAAGAATTAATTTCATCATTGAATAAGAGAAGAAGAGAAATATATATTTGAGAAGTTGATTCTCATCCTTTAACTACGTTATACCACAAATTCATTTTTCACTCTAAAAGATAATAGAACCTAAAAATAATATTCTATTTATCCTATTCGTATAGGGTTCAAAAAAATGAATTTATAATTAATCTTGCTGAACCATTAAAAAACTACATTATTCAATCCAGGACATCACATGGGTCAGTGGTAGGTGATACACCCTTGTCGCCCTTCGGTTGTGGGTTCAAGTCTCAAGGCCTTGCCGGACATGACGAGTTGCCACCCGACCTCAGAGTTTTTCTTTTTATGGAAATCCAAAAATAATCTCAAACTAGACTTATCCAAAATACTTTTGTCTAAACTAACAAGCCAAAATTTATAAGTTAGGTAAACATAATGAAGATCCTTTTTTCGAGGTAATTGCATGTGAACACCTTCATCATGTATTCTTTTAAAACACTGCATCATCATGAAATACTATAAAACCTTCTTGATAAAATTCATGATCCCTTATTACTTATAGAATACTGGATATACTCCTTCTATCCAAAAATTTTGTAAACTCCAACAATGATGGAATATACAAATCATTAATCAGTTTCGAGGTAGACAATAATATCCAATATAATTTATCTAAATCAATCATTTATTATTCCAAAATCACTACATCGGTATCAGAACCATATTATGGTTTATATTTCTCTCAATCATATATTTTCCAAATATTTAACCTGCTATTGAGTCACATTTCTTTTTTCCACACAACCAAAAGTCCTTAATGAAATAGTACTGCAGTACAATCCTTATATACTCTACAATTGTTATAACAAGAATATTGTTGATACAACAGTCAAATGACATAATAAACATAAAAACTATAATCATTCCTCCTCATCTTTGGTAGTATCATAACTTTATTATTATCCTATAACATCATTTGGGTAATACTCTAATGATTTGGACAGTGGTTCTCATAGTGTCCCAACTCCTTGTAGATAAAGCATTGTTCATTTGAAACCTTTTTCGTACCCCTGCAGTCATGTACATTGTGTACTTTTTCTCCACACTAATAAAAAAATCTCATTCCCTTCAGGAAGTTCTAGGGTGTTTCTTCCCACAGTTATCACATATTGGAAAATTCTTCTTTTCCCTCTTCCCATTACCCATCTTCCTCTCATCCATCGTTTTCTTCTCTTGCTTCCCTTTAAAGTCGTATGAATCAGAGAATTATTTACATATCTTATTAACTCATGATACTATTTCTTTATATGTTGAGAATACATGGGATACTATTTCCATTCTAAATGTTGGCTTAATTCTATGAAATATATGATCCTTCTTACTCTTTGGATCATACGTATTGCTGATTTTCACATTCATTCTACAGGGCGTCATATCTATACAATAGCATAAACTATGTCAGTTTATGAATTGAAATGAATAATTACAAACATGTAAAATACCTAACCTAAATGGAACAGTTTATGAATATAATCCATAATCATAAAAATGTTTTCTTTGAGTAAGTATATACTAATAAGCCCTTCATAATGGTTTGAGAAGTAAATGAGAATTGTCCTAAGCATATTACCCGGGAGTGTCATAACCAAGAGTGCAGCAAGGCTCGTTGTCGTGCACCAGTTACTTTTCTAGTCTAGATCAAAGTGGTGTTTTTGAGTTTTACCCCTAGGTACATATGTGCCAGAGCTTCCTCAACCTGCTCATATCCTAATAGGGAGTTATTTCTCGGAAAACTCACAAAATATTTATAGTACCAAATTTCTAGGAAGTTCTTCTATACTAATCCTCGATGTCTATATTAGGTCTATGTGCCCTATTCAGAGTTTATCTAAAAATAGCTTCCAAGGTTTGTACTAAACTTTCTCTGATACCAACTATAACACCCCGACCTCAGTTACCAAGATTTGGTGCATTATTACATAACATTGGCATGATCACAAAATATCAAATCTCTAAAGACCAATTAGTTTAGTAGCTTTGAAAACAATAGATACATTCATAAGTCTTACATTACATCATAGAGTAAAAACTAGAACAATATCTTATCTACACCCTCATATCCCCTTATACTATCCTTTCAGGTCATTCATAAAATACTTCTTCACATCCTTCAAAAAATAAAACATAGAAACGGGTGAGCTCAGACCCCTAGTAAGGATAACAATATAGCGGAATCTTTCATAAATAAGCGTAAACATTTAAGGCAATTTATAACAAAAACAAAAGCCTTTTAAAATTTTAACTTCATCATAATATGACAAAAATAAAATGAAATAATTCCATTTACTTATTCACATGGATATTCAACTATTAGAATAATCACATGAAATATCAGTAACCACTTTCATAATGATGGAATTTATAATTCCATACTACCATAACCACGTAGCCAAGGCCTCGTGCCAAGACTAAAAATAATATTTTGTCAAGGCATCGTTCCAAGACACTATTTTGTCTCATGATACCTAACAATTCATCGAGAAGCTATAGAGGGCTCCGCCCATCACTTACTAAGTCCAATGCATTCCACATATGAACAGGTTTAAACATAACATAAACATTTGTATTAAAACTAGCATACGAAATGTCAATAATTTCTCCATAAACCATGAATATTATAATAATAACACATCCACAGTCAAACATATCATAAAACCTTCAATACAATATGGAAGTTTTGTATCATAGTAAAACAACTTCAAATAAACTTAAAACCCATCAAAAGATGTTGATATAGATGAAATCAAAATGATTTGAGAGAAATATCTCTTTTTTTGAAATCATTTAAAAGTCACATAATTATAAAATAAAACATTTACGTAGAAAATATTCCTATAAACTTGTAAGGGAAGCTTATACAATTTTATAACGGTGGAAAATAGCTACACCAGCCGTATAGGTCAAAAAAATACATTCTTACGTTAATTTTATCGAAAAGGTTTAAAGGGCCTTATTTGGAAAACGACCGAAAAATTCCTTTATAAACATCTCATAAAAGTCATAAAAGGGTATAAATGACTTTAACAAAAATTCAGTAAAATATGAAGAATGATTTGATATAAATTTTCCGAAACACGGATGTGGATGATAAAGAGGTCCCAGTAGATAATTACATATAAACAACCTCTGATAATGAAGTGATTGTGAAATAGACTCCTACCTAGTAGTTTTCCTTGGTCGATGGTAGGTTAACCTCCTATATAATGGTGAAATAATTTTTATAAAATTATTCAACAATTATATATATTAATATAATATCATATATGATCTTTTAACATTTCTTTGTTCATAATGTCTTAGTATTATCATCGTTTCGGGTGTTAACTTGCTCATTTACATTTATATGTTTTGTTACATAAGTCATGGTTGTTATGGATTGGTTGTATCTTTTTAATATACAGAATGATATCAAGTCATTAAAAATTATTTTTAATCATCAAATGATAATTATTCTTGCATTGATACGATGGGGAATGAATCTCATTGCATTCACGAAGACAGTAGTCCATACGTAAGCACGAGCGACAATATCATTATTTTGATTTTAAAATAGTATATAATTGGATTTTATATCATATATACAGAATAATTATCTTGTTATATTTATTATTTAAATAATTTAAATATCATTATCATACCCATCCAAATAATAATGTATTTGAATAACAATTACACCACGACGCGGAGACGATAAGCCGTACGTACGCACGTATGGTTACATGTCGTTAAAAGGATGGATAGAATACTGAATATTGTTGTAACATATTTATAATAACATCACAGTATATACAAGATACTTGATTTATTATTTTAGAAAGGAAATAACAAATAAATAATAAGTTTAAGAAGAATGGAACTTGAAAAAGGGTGGTGAAAACATTACCTCTTATTTGGGTTCTTCCTTTTGATTTGATCAAAAGGGCACCTTAGGTTGGCTTTATGTTCAAACTAAGGCCTCTAGGTTGAAGTGAGCGAAGTTGGGAGAGTATTTGGGTATGTTTTGGCCGAACCAAATGTAGATACCCAATTCTTGATGTACATGTATATTACATTACTTTTGTGGAATACTTCATACATGACAAAAACAAACGCCCAAAGACCGTATTAGTTTAGTGTCTTTGGAAACTCGGAACGTAATCTTCTAATCGTGGTGAAAGATTTTCAACATCTCCCATAAATATCATCACATTTAGATTTATTACTTGAAACCTTTCTTTATATCCTATGCAAAATAAAACATAAAAAGGGTGAGCTCAAATGCTCAGTAATGGAAAGCATAGAGAACATAAAACAATCGATAAACATTTGAATGAAAAAACTTGAACATAAAATCTAAACATCAAAATCTTTAGAAATTAAATAAATATTGGAAGTACGTAAGGTATATGTCATAAAGGAATATCAATAATGATAAAATAGCATGGGAATAAAACATGTAATTGTGGAAATCCATTAAGCACATGATATGATTTCCATAGTATCCAAGGCATTGATGCCCAGACCATCTTAGTGGACAAAGTCTCTTTCTGAATCAAGTTCACTCCTTGTTCCAATCCTGTAACACTGAACCGGATTAACTTACTATTACAGCCATGTCTATATAATTAGATATAAATCTTTACTCAATGCATTGGAGGGAGATATAGGTCCCACCCATCTCATAATGAAATCATTCTTACATGTTCCACAAATTAATCATAAAACATTCATCATAACCCAAAAAATAAAATGGGTTTCATAAACATCATCCCATCATCACATAATCCAAAAAAATGGATATTTCATAATAATAAAAGTGAAACCAGGTAAATCATAGAGAAATTATACTTGAAACATACACATATGAAATAATTTCATCTTATATGGAAAATGGTTTTGATAAATCACTTGAAATGAATTCTTGGGGAAAATATTATTTCTTCATCAAAATCATTTTTTCTTCTCAAAATGCCATAAAATTTTAAAAGAAAAGGATTTTTTGAAAATAGTCATGAAATCATTCTTAGTAAGCTTCATGGAAATAAGGCTTTATGAACCCAAAAAATCCGTTCATGCCGTATAAGTTAAAAAACATTCTCCTCGAACTTTTACTGAAAAAGTCAAAAAGTACCTCATATGGAAAACAAAATCAAGATTCCTTCCATAACACAAATTAAAAGTCAAGTGGGGTAAAAATGACTTTAGACATACATGGAGGAATATTGAAAACATTATAAAACCATTTTTAGGGATATGGATGAAAAATATAACCCTAGTAAATAATTATGAATAAGCAATCTCGAATAAAAATGAGTTTTCCAAATTATCCCTTACCTTATGCCCGATATGCATCGTATGTATCTGAACCTCTTGTATACTTATTTAAATAATGTCATTGAATTATTACAGAATCATATTAATTGTTATGATATCATATATGGTTTACTTACGACTTTATATTACCCGTTCTTTTGCAAATTCCATTTTAAAGAAGTGTTTTGGGTAAATCGTTTCATTTATCGTCCATGTTTTGACTTGTAATTATTAATAAGATTACATAGATCATGATTACATAATCCCATAATATAAAACATTATTTATATATAATATATATTCAGAATATACATATATATAATAGATCGATAAATGGAATGTAATTCACCGTTTATGGAGACGGTAGGCTGTACGTACGCATGAACGCTGTTTTTTGTTTCCTTATTGAATTGAATGAAATTAAGTAGATGACATACATATATATATATAAATAAATCCAGTGCATTATTATGTCATATATTTCATGATTACTTATTATATATACTTTATAATCATTATTGAATTTTTAACAGGGAAAATGAATCTCATCACGTCGTGGAGACGGTAATCCGTACGTATGCACGAGCGATGATATTGTTCCCATTTTAATTGAATGGAATTGGAGATGATGATATAATATCATAGGATTAGTATTATGTTATAATAATTATATATAGTTATTCTTTACACCATTATACCCATACATGTTAGGTGGTGGTGGAAAACAGATTACACCACGACGTGCAGACGATATTCCGTATGTACGCACGCGCGGTGATTTCATTTTATGTAGGATGGATAGAAGGTGAAATAGAGATTTTTCAAATTTATAATAACATATTAGTATATGAGTGATACTGATGTTATTAATTTATGATGAAACAAAAAGAGATGAAAATGTATAAGAAGAAATAAATATGAAAGAATCGGTAATGGATATTACCTCTTCCTTGACACGGCTCTTCTTAACCTCCTCTTAAGGCACTAGGATTGGCCTTTTGAGGAGACAAAAAAATCTAATAAGTTTCTTGGGGAGATTATAAGGGAAATGATCAGGGTTTTTCCAAGAATCAAGGATTAAATGGGTGTGAAGAGAAGAGGGAAGGGGTGCCCTTTTTATAAGGGAGCAGTGGGGAACCTTTGGAAAAACTTCAAATATTATTTTATAATAAAGTCATATTCAGTTTATAATAGCTCCAAATTTATTTATTTCAAAGATAAAGTTGAGATGGGTCGAAATAATATCAACAAATCATATTTAGACAAGTTTAGGTTACTAGTTTAACCTTATCATTTAGATTTAACCCTAAGTTAAATAATTTAACTTTTACTGTGTCTTCTTGTTTTCTTTTACTATATGGTTAATAAACATACTATAACAAGACAAAAGAAAGAAATTTGGATCATTATAAATATATATTACCTTATATAAGTCATTTAGACAATCCTTATATTTTTATAAATATAATAAAAATTAATAATATAATATTTGTTTTAAAAACTATTTTATGTCAATTTTAACACAATTTGGTAATTGATTTTTGTGAATATCATAAAATAATTATTAATTCGAAAAAAGTTTATTTAATCAATACTAACATGTCATATTAAACTGTAAAATTAGTGGAATTCATAAAAATTTTCAAATTACGTTTATTTGGGTATTTATAACATCAATTATGTTAATATTTCATTTATAAGGTAATTACCGCATCATCACTGGGTGATAAAAAAATTAAATTACTTAATTTATAAAAATTATAAATAAAATACGATTATTTTTTAAATCTTCTTATATTTCTAATGAATATTTATAGTCTAATTTATCATATGTATAACACTATATTAAAAATCTTTTAGTTATTAAACATTGATTTTATCTATTTTAACTCTTTTTAAATTAAAATTATAATAAGTTTCCAAATATAATCCTAGTGGACCTAAAGGGTAATATTTTATTCCTATGGTTGTTTTTGGTCGAATTAAACATATCCAATAGAATTATGACATGTGTTAGGGTAATAATAATATCATTTTTACCCTTAATTACCCTATTTACTTTTAACCGTGGTAAATAACAGTTAAAAGTTACCATTCACCAAAAAATATTTTTATCTTATTGAAGCACATTTTACCATTATATATTAACCTTGTCTCTCAGATTTTCAAAATTCCACTCACAGAAGCGGTAAAATTATGATTTATGTAAAATTTTAAATTCTACAAGGAGGTGGGTAAAAGACGCTGAAAAGCTTAATAAAATATTTATATATATATAATTATTATAAAATGACCCCAATTAATTACACTGAACATATTTAGTTATTATGTATCAATTTTGACCTAAAATATATTTAAATAAAATAAATAATTTTTTAAATAAAAATTTGGTTTTTAAATAGTAACCGAGTGTTTTCACTATTCATCAAAAATTGAAAGTTTTCAGAAAAATAAAAAAAATTCAGCCTTGGATAATTTTGATATTCTGAATCCAAAAATGATGTCCATTTTGAATGTTAAAATTTCTAAAATATTAAAATGTGGGTATTACTATTCATAATGGCTAGTTCATAATATTATTATAATAATATCTCGTTTAGTGAAACTTTGTATTACATACTACACACGTTATCAAGGAAGGTCTTGATTGAGTATAATTCAAGACATGTTCGGGTTGCATGTAGTGAAAGCTCCATTTTGTGTTGCGTATAACATAATCAAAACATAATTCATTTATACATTAAACAAAATATATACTTAATGTTGCCTAGAATAATTTATACAAAATGAACTTGAAATTGTGTGTAATACGAGCCATGAATAGTGTTGCATATACTAAAAGCTAATACAGTGTTGCGTATAGTACATTCTAATTTTGGTGTAGTGTATAATAGAATACATCAATGAAATTAAAAATAATATATCTCATAAAATCTTGGGGTGTTACATTCTACCCCCCTTAAAATGAATTTCTCCGTCAAAATTTTTCGGGGTTATAAATGATTTTCTATATGAATGTTTATTTCATTTAAACTCACATCGTAAAAAGGAATACCAAAACTAAACATTAAAAACTAAATTATGAAACGTAACAGTTACCCAAATTATCTAATCACTTGGATTCCACAAAAGAGAACATAGGTGAAAATATGTATATGGAAGATAAAATCTAACCATCATGTTCTGATAGAGAGTGGTAGAGAACATGGATATAAAAAAGCCAACAATCACAAAGCCATAAATTTGTGATGATCTATGGTACCATCTGATTCATTAGATATAAGAACACTAGGACAACATTTTTTGTTTTCAATATCATTTCCCTAATGTTAAAGAATTGTTGAATTAAAATAAATACTTAATTGATTTTGGTAAAATCTCATCGTTGTTTGTGCCTTGAAAAATTTCCACTTCATATCGTAATGAAATGAAGTTGAATTTGTCATTCGTGAAGTGTTAGTAGATAATGTGATAGAATGATAGGTCATTCCATCTGTTTCTATCTCAAAAAGTTTAGTACAATTTATTAAATATACATAAGTCCATCTATCCTGAGATTAATCATATATGGTTGATAAAATGGACTTATACTTCATTAATCATAGCACATAATATGTTTAAACTAGTTTCTACTAAATAGGGATTTCTTGTAGTCCAGTTATAAGCGATAAAGGCATGCCGCAATTCGGTTGTGGGTTCGATTCCCGCATCCTTGTCCGACGCAACGGGTTGTTGCCCGTCCTATGAGTTTTCCTTTTTCTAAAACTATACTATTATAACATTCTAAAAATAATATCAAATTAAAAAGTTCTATCCTTAAGTAATACTATCTGATGTCCAACATAATCCATTCCAATCTTTAGGCTTATCCAAAATACATCTGTCCAATATCATAGTATAAAGAAAACGATTACTTGAAAGGTCACATAACAAACACATGAATAACATCATTTATCCCCCCATATATCATATGATATATCTTTTTGGACGCATTCCAAACATGTGAATACCTTAATCATGTATTCTTTTGAAACATGAATTACCCTAGAACCTTAGTGAAAACGTGAGTGTAGTCAAAAGTTAACTCTTTCCACTTAACAAAATCCCAAAATATCTATATACTCAATCAATGATATCACATTGTCCATACATCAGTCATGAGTTCATTAATAATATCAAACATCTCATTATTTCATTATCGTTTCATTATGCACATATCATCTACCTTCCAAAAATATTTGAATAACCTTTCATGTTTACCTGTACCATTCACCATATACTTTCAAAAACTCATTGAAAGACAACAGTGTAACAATCCTTATATTTATCATTATTCAATAGTACCATACAATAATTCCACTACCTTCTTAAACCATTGACCATGCTTCAAAACTTATTTCATCTCATATATCATTTGTAGTCTCCTCATTATCATCCATATAAATACTACACATATGACCATGCTGATTTTTTTGATGAGATTTTCCCTTAGGGAATTGGTTTTCATTATGCCCACACATTCCACATTTAAAACATCAAATCATTATTAATGTTGTAGAAATACCATTATCCTTCTCTATGGTGTTAACTTAAACTTTTCCTTTTCACTTACTAGATTTGTTCCTTCCTTTCCGCACACAAATTATCATCTCGTTCCTTTGAAACATTCTCCTTGATGCCTCTTCCCACATGATTTACATGAGATAAATTGAACTTTCTTTCCTCTATGATCATTAGGAAAATCCATCTTTCTCTTATTAGCTGAGTCAGGAATCTTACCAATGTTGAGATTATTGATCGAATTATAAGATTGATGATTAGGCATAATAATGATGTTTGGACTTCCAAATCCCATTTAATTTGGTTTCTCAATAATAATATCATTCTATTGTCCATCATATCCTCTATTATCGTGAACCTTCCTGTTTCCAGCCATTTTCTAAAACTCAAAAAGAATAGTGTGAGAGGAAAAATCATGCTAGGGAAAACAACATAAAAAAGGGGGAGTACCGTAAATATCTAACATCTTAGGTTAAATTCATAGATCATTACCATAATTCTAGGACTATAACTTATACGTATACTTATCCTTAGGGACATCCCTAGACATACCTTAGAAATATATCAAGGGATTTTACTAAAGTTTTCGCATCCTAGGTTCAAATGGTTAACTAAACCTTCTCTCTGATACCAATTGTGGAGACCCGAAACTTGACGTACATGGACATTAAATTACTTTTGTGGAATACTTAATACATGAAAAAAACAAACGCCCAATGACCGTATTAGTTTAGTGTCTTTGGAAACTCGGAATGTAATCTTCTAATCATGGTGAAATATCTTCAACATCTCCCATAAATATCACCACCTTTGGTTTTATTATCTAAAACATTTCTCTATATCTTGGGGGAATGAAATCATAAAAAGGGTGAGCTCAAATGATCAGTCGGGGAAAGCATAGAGAACATAAAACATTCCATAAACATTTGAATCAAAAAACATGAACATATAATCTAAACATCAAGATCTTGAGAAAAGACATAAATCTTGGAAGTATGTAAGGAATATATCATAAATGAAAATCAATCATGATAAAAAAAATGGTAATAAAACATGTAATTGTGTCAAACCATTAAGCACACGATATTATTTCCATAGTTGCCACAGAATTGCTTCCAAAACCATCATAGTGGAAAATGTCCCTTTCTGAATCGAGTTCACTCCTCATTCCAGTACTGTAACACGGAACCAGATTAACTTACCATTCCAGCCATGTCTATATCAGGAGATATAAATATTTACCCAAAGTATTAGAGGGAATATAGGTCCCACCAATCTCATAATGAAATCATTCTTACTTGTGCTACAAAATAATCTGAAAACATTCATCATAACCCCAAGAATAAAATGGGTTTCATAAACATCATCCCATCATCACATAATCCAAATAAATCAAATGGATATTTCATAATAAGAAACGTAAAACCATGTAAATCATAGAGTAATTATACTTGAAACATACACATATCAAATAATGTCATCTTAGATGGAAAATGGTTTCGATAAAACTATTTAAATGAATTCTTGGGAAAAATAATCTTTCTTCTTCAAAATAATATTATTTTCTCAAAATGCCATGCAATTTTAAAATAAATGGATTTTGTTGAAAAGAGTATTGAAATATTGCTTAGTAATATTCATTGAAATATGGTTTTATGAAATCGAAAAAATCTGTTCATGCCGTATAAGTTAAAAAACCATTCTCCTCGAACATTTACCGAAAAAGTCAAAAATTACTTCATATGGTAAACAAAAGCAATATTCCTTCCACAACACAAAGTAAAAGTCAAGAGAGGTAAAAATGAATTTAAACATAAATGTATAAATATTAATAACATTATGAAAACATTTATATGCACATGGATGAAAAATATAACCCCAGTAAATACTTATGAATAAGCAGTCTCAGATAAAAATGAGATTGCAAAATTATCCCTTACCTTATGTATGATATGTATCGTATGTATCCAAACCTCCTTTATAATGATTTAAATAATTTCACTGAATTATTACAGAATCATATTCATTTTTATGATATCATATACGGTTCACTTATGACTTTATATTACCTGATCTTTTGTAAATGTCATTTTAAAGCAGCGTTTTGGGTAAAATCTTATCATTTATCGTTCGTGTTTTGACTTGTAATTATTAATATTATTACATAGATAATTATTACTTAATTATAGAATATATAACATGATTTATATATAATATATATTTGGAATATACATATATATATAATATAACGATAAATGTAATGAAATACACAGTTCATGGAGACGGTAGGCTGTATGTACGCATGAATGCTGTTTTTCGTTTCCTTATTTGATTGAATGGAATTAAGTAGATGACATACATATATATATACATAAATCCAGTATCATTATTATGTCATATATTTCATGATTACTTATTATATATACATTATAATCATTCTTGAATTTTTAGCATGGAAAATGAATCTCATCGCGTCGTAGAGACGGTAATCCGTACGTACGCATGAACGATGATATCGTTCCCATATTAATTGAATGGAATTGGATATGATGATATAATATATTTGAATAAGTATGATGTTATAATAATTATATATTGTTTTTCTTTACACCATTATACCCATCCAAGTCAGGTGGTGGTGGAAAACAGATTACACCACGACGTGGAGACGGTATTCTGTACGTACGCACGCGCGATGATTTCATTTTTTGTAGGATGTTAGAATGTGATATAGGGATGTTTCATATTTATAATAACGTATTAGTATATGAGTGATACGAATTTTATTATTTTATGAGGAAAAAAATAGCAATGAAGAAGTAGAATTAGAAATAAATATGAAAGAATCAGTAATGGATATTACCTCCTCTTTGACACGCCTCATCTTAACCTCCACTTAAGGAACTAGGATTGGTCTTTTGTGGAGACAAAAACCTCTATAATGTTTCTAGGGGAGATGATAAGGGAACTTTTCAGGGGTTGGATGAGAATCCGGGCTAAAAAGGGTGTGAAGAGAAGAGGGAAGGGGTGCCCTTTTTATAAGGGAGGAGAGGGGAACCTTTGGAAAAACTTCAAATATTTTTTTTAATAAAGTCATATTCGGTTTATAATAGCTCCAAATTGATTTATTACGAAGCTAAAGTGGGTATGGGCCGAAATAATCTCATCCAATAGGATTTAGACAAGTTTTGGTTAATAGTTTAACTTTATCATTTAGATTTAACTCTAAGTTAAATAATTTAACTTTTACCATGTCTACTTGTTTTC
The DNA here is from genome assembly GCA_963277665.1 of Viscum album. NCBI lineage: Eukaryota > Viridiplantae > Streptophyta > Magnoliopsida > Santalales > Viscaceae > Viscum > Viscum album. Next base: position 1,902,789,639 of record OY728145.1, read on the forward strand.
TTTCACTATATGGTTAATAAAATTACTATAACAAGACAAACGAACCCCAAGTGTTCCATTATTAATATATATAACCTTATCTATGTCATTTTGCCTACCTTTATATTTTTAGTAATATAATAACAATTAATAATATAATATTTGTTTTAAAAACAAATTTATGTCAATTTTGACACTATTTGAGAATTGATATTTGTGAAAATCATTATAGAATTATTAGTTAGAAAAAATTTAATTTAATAAATTATAACAAGTTTTATTAACCTATAAAATTATTGGAATTCATAAAAAGTCTCAAATTACAATTATTTGGGAATTTATAACATCAATTATCTAAATATTTCATTAATAAGGTAATTATTGCACCATCACTATGTCATAAATAAATTAAATTATTTGATGTCTAAAAATAATAAATAAAACACCATTATGTAGGAAATCTTTTTATCCTCTAATAAATATTTATATTCGAATTTATCTTCTGTATAACACTATATTAAAAATCTTTTAGTCATTAAATTTTGATTTTAACTATTTTAACTCTTTTTTAAATAAAATAATAATAAGTGTCCTAATCAAATCCAAGTGGACCTAAAGGGTATTATTTTATTCCTAAGGGTGTTTTTGGTCGAATTAAAATTATCCAATAGAATTAGGACATGTGTTAGGGTAATAATAATATCATTTTACCCTTAATTACTCTATTTACTTTTAACCGTTGTAAATAATAGTAAAAAGTTACTATTTACCAATAATTATTTTTATCTTATTGAAACCCATTTTACTCCTTAATATTAACTGTTTCTCTCATATTTTTAAAATTCCACTCATAGAAGTAGTAAAATTAAGTTTTATGTAAATTTAAAATTCTCCTAGGAGATGGGTAAAAGATGTTGAAAAGTTAAATAAAATTTTCATACATCTAAAATTATTATAAGATTAATCCAATGAATTACATTGAACATATATAGGTATTATATATCAATTTTTACCTAAAATAAATTTAAATAAAATAAATAATTATTTAAATAAAATTTCGGTTTTTAAATAGTAACCCAGTGTTTTCACTATTCATCAAAAATTGAAAGTTTTCATAAAAATACCAAAAATTCACCCTAGGATAATTTTGATATTCCGAATCCAAAAATGAAGTCCATTTTGAAAGTTAAAATTTATAAAATATCAAAAAGTGAGTATTACTATTCATAACAATAACATTATAAAAATATCACGTTTAGTGAAACTCGGTATTGCATGCTACACACGCTATCAAGGAAGGAAATGATTGCGTATAATGAAAGCCATGTCAGGGATGCATGTAGTGAATGCTCTGTTTGGTGTTGCATATAACATAATCAAAACATATTTCATTTATTCATTAAAAAAACTGTACTTAATGTTTCATAGAATAATTTCTACAAAACGAACTTGAAATTGTGTGTAACACAAGCCAAGAATAGTGTTGCGTATAATGCAAGCTAATAAGGTGTTGCTTATAGTACAAGATAATCATGGTGTAGTGTATAATAGAAGACATAAATGAAATTAAAAATAATATATCTCATAAAATCTCAGGGTGTTACACCAAAAGGCTGTGAAGTTGTGAATAATTGGTTAGAATTTGTGTCATTTTATAAGGGGGAGGAGGGGCTCATTAGGAAATACTTAAATTATTGATTTATAATAAATTCATATGTGGTTTCTAATGGCTTCAAAGTTGAAAATTCAAATTATAAACTAGGTATATGTCGAAATCCTTTCAACCAGTAGATTTTACACAGATTTGGGTCATTATATTAAACTTATCATTTAGTTTTAACTCTTAGTTAATTAGATTGACATTTACCATGTCACTTTGTATTTTTATATTATATAGTTAATAAACTTACTAAATATATCCAAGAGACCCTAGAGTGGTCCACTAATGATACACCTATCATGATATAAGTCCTTTGGCCGAACCTAAGTTTTTTAGGAATATGATATCAATTAATAATATAATATTTTATTTAAAAACTAATTTATGTCAATTTTGACACTATTCAAGAATAGATTTTTGTTAAAGTCATACATACTTTATTAATTTAAACAAAATTAATTTAATAAATCTTAACATGACTTATTAACGAATACAATTCATATATGTCATCCAAACATTCAAACAATATTTATTTTAATATTTATAATACAAGTTTTTTGATTCATTCATTAATAAGGAAAATTTTATATCATTATTTTGTCATAAATAAATTTTATTATTCAATATCTAAAATTTATAAATAAAATACCATTATGTGGGAAATCATTTTAGATTTCTAATGAATATTTATAGACGAAATGATAACATATATAACCTTATGTAAAAATTGTTTTTCTAAAAGATATATGATTATGTCATTTCTGTATTTACTTTAACTTAATTAATATAAAGTGTCCTTATCACCTACAAGTGGCTTCATGCGGTCCCAAAATAGACCCAAATATTCCCATGGTCATACATGTATCAACCAATAGAGTTAGGACACATTTTAGGTTAAATTAATATTATTTAAATATAATTTTTTACACTTATTTACCAGATTTACCTTTTAACCATGGTAAATAAAATATTTACCGAAGAAATTATTCAAATTTTCAAATAATAAAAGTTACCTATTTAGAAAATTTGGACCTCCTGATTCCAAATATGGAATACATATTTTGAAATTCAAAAGATAGAACTGGTATAATTTTATTTAAAATTAATTCCCGTTGTTAAAACAAAAAGAGTGTTTTTAAGAGATAATGACTATCAAAAGATTGACAGTTGTTTATGACCTGTTTAAAAGTGAAATTCTGTCCAATGAAATTTTTTTTATTAAATTCTAAAAATATATTATAAATATAATTTAAAACAACTCGTATTCATAATTTATCACTATTAATTATTTTGATTAAAAAAATTGTTTTTGATTAAAATTTATAAATTCTCACTATTCATCATAATATAAAAGTTATCTGAGAAGTACCAAAATTCCACCCTAGACTAATTTCAATATTCTGAATCCAAAAATGAATCCATTTTTAGAGATAAAATTTAAAAAATTTAAAAAATTGGGTATTACTATTCATAACGACTACTTTGATTCGTCGCGGTGTGTTAGAATCTCAACGATGCGTACAATGAAAGATATTGTGTTATTCAAAGGGAAATGTACCGTGGAAGCATGGGGTGTTACATTATCCCCTTATTCAATAAATTGTTTCCTCAAAATTTAAAATTTTTCTTTGAAAATAAAAGGTTGATAATAGAAAATATCTTTGTGGGACAACCCACATCAGAAATTGGGTTAATAAAATTTAGACTTAATAAGAGGAAAATAGAAATGAAAGGGTAACCACCAAATTATGATCTCGATTTGGAGAACATTTTTGGAAATTAGAGACACATAATTGGAGGAAAACGTATATATTTATATGTAGTGATTGAGGTCATCAGTCACAAACAATTGTAGAATTGAGGGCCTCAAAACAATCAATCTATGATTATTTAAAATATCATTGGTTCAACAAAACATAAGGTATTAGGATAACAAATTTTTTGGTTTAAGATCTCTTCACTAAAGTATAAGAATTAATTTCTTCATTGAATAAGAGATGAATAAAAATATATACTTGAAAAGTAGAGTACCATCCTTTAACTAAGTTCTACCACAAACTCATCTTTCACAATAAAAGATAATAAAACATAAAAATAATATTCAATTTATCCTATTCGTATTGGGTTCCAAAAAAATGAATTTATATTTCATCAAGTAGAACCATTAAAAACTAAAATATTCAATCCAGGACATCACGTGGGTCGGTGGTAGGTGATACACCCTTGTCACCCTTCTATTGTGGGTTCAAGTCTCACGGCTTTTCCAGACGCAATGAGTTGCCGCCCGACCTCCGGGTTGTCCTTTTTATGGAAATCCAAAATTAATGTCAAAATAGACTTTTCCAAAATACTTCTACCCAAACTAACATTCCAAAATTTATAAGGTAGATAAACACAATGAAGATCCTTTTTCCACGTAATAGCTTGTGAACACCTTCATCGTGTATTCTTTTAAAACACTACCTCATCTTGAAATACCACAAAACCTTATTGATTACATTCATGATCCCTTATAACTTATATAATACTGGATATACTCTTTCTATCCAATAATGTTCTAAACTCCAACAATGATAGTATATACAAATCCTTAATCAGTTTCAAGTTAGTCAAGAATATCCAATATAATTTATCCAAATCAATCATTTATTATTCCAAAATCACTACCTCTGTATCAGAACCATGTAATTGGGTATCTTTCTCTCAAACATATATTTTCCAAATATTTAACCTACTATTGTGTCACTTTTCTTTGTTCCACACAATCTCAAGTCCTTAATAAAATAGTACTGCAGTACAATCCTTATATACTCCATAATTATTATAACCAGAAAATTGTTGATACAACACTCAAATGACATAATCAACATAAGAACTCGAATCATTCCTCCTCATCTGTGGTAGTATCACAACTTGATTATTATCCAATAACATCATTTGGGGCATACTCTGATTATTTGGACATCAGTTCGCGTAGTGCCCCAACTCCTTGCAGATAAAGAATTGTTCATTTGAAACCTTTTTCTTAGCCTTGCAGTCACGTACATCGTTTCCTTTTTCTTCACACTTATAAATAACTCCCATTCCCTTTAGGAAAGTTTTAGGGTGTTTCTTCCCACAGTTATCACATATGGGACAATTTTTCTTTTCCCTCTTCCCTTTACCCATCTTTCTCTCTTCCATACTTTTCTTCTATTGCTTCCCTTTAAAGCGATAGGACTCGGAGAATTCTTTTCTTATCTTATTAACACATGATACTATTTCTTTATATTTCGATAATACATGGGAGACTATTTCCCTTCTAAATGTTGGCTTAATACTGTGAAAGATATGGTCCATCAAACTCTTTGGATCATACGTATTTATGGAATTGACATTCCATCTACTAGGTGCCATTTCTATACAATAAGATAAACTATGTCAGTTTATGAATTGAAATGAATAATTCCAAACTTGTAAAATACCTAAAGTAGATGGAACAGTTTAGGGATATAATCCATAATCAGAAAAATGTTTTCATTGAGTATGTATATAATTTTAAGACCTTCATAATGGTTTGTAATGAAAATGAGAATTATACTAAGCATATCGCTCGGGAGTTTCGTAACCAATAGTGCAGCAAGGCCCATTTTCGTGCAACAGTACCCATTCAATTCTAGATCAAAGCGGTGTTTTAGGGTTTTACCCCTTGGTACGTCTATTCCAGAGCCGCCACTACCTGCTCGTATCCTGACCAGGATGTGTTGCTAGAAAAAAAACTCACAAAATCATTACAATACCACAAATCGTGGATGTTTTTCTATAATAATCCTCAAATTCCATCTTAGTTATATGTTCTCTAATCCGAGTCTATCTAAATATATCTTAAATGCTTTGTACTAAACTTCCTTTGATACCAATTGTAACACCCCAACCCCAGTTACCCAGTGTCAGTTCATTATTACATAACATTGACATGATCGCAAATGATCACGTCTCGAAAGACCGATTAGTTTAGTAGTCTTGAAAACATTAGATACATTCATAATTATTATGTTACATCATAAAGTGAATGCTACAACAACATATTATCTCCACACTCATATCCCCTTATACTATCCCTACAGGTCATTTATAAAATACTTATTCACATCTTGGGAAAAATAAAACATAGAAAGAGGTGAGCTGAAATGTCCAGTAAGGATTACAATATAGAGGAAATTTTCACAAATAAGCATAAAAAATTAAGTCAATGTATAACTAAAACAAAAGCCTTTTAAACTTGACCTTTAGCATAATATGGAAAAAATAAAATTAAATAATACCATTTACTTATTCACATGGATATTCTTCTAGTTGAATAATCACATGCAATATCAATAACCACTTTCATAATGATAGAATGCATAATTCCAGACTATCATAACCACGTAGCCAAGGCCTCTTAAAAAAACTACAAATAAGATTTTGTCAAGGCCTCATTCCAAGACACTAGTTTTTCTCATGAGACCTACCGATGCTTTGAGGATCTATAGCGGGATCTACTCGCCACTTACTATGTCCAATGCATTCATCATATGAATAGGTTTAAACATAACATAATCATTCGTATTAAAACAAGCATACAAATGTCAATACTTTCTCTATAAACCATGAATTTTTTTACAAATAACACATCTATAGTCAATCATATCACAAATCCATCAATATATTATCGATGTTTTGTATCATAATAAATCAACTTCAAATGAGCTTAAAATCCATCAAAGGATGTTGATATAGATGAAATCAAAACTATTTGAGAAAAATATCTCTTTTTTTAAATAATTTTAAAGTCACATAATTATAAAATAAAACAATTACTTTGAAAATATTATTATAAGCTTGTATGGGAAGATTTGACAATTGTATAATGGCTGAAAATAGCTTCACCCACCCTATAAGTTAAAAAAAGGACATTCTTACCTTAATTTTATCCCAAAGGTTAAAATGACCTTGTTTGGAAAACAACGAGAAGATTCCTTTATAAACATTTTATAAAAAGTCAAACAAGGGTATAAATAACTTTAACCCATAGTCTATAAAATTTAATGAATGATTTGAAATACATTTTAAGAAACATGGATGTAGATGATAAAGAGGTCCCAATAGATAATTACGTATAAACAAACTCAGATAATGAAGAGACTGTGAACGAAACCCTTACCTTGTAAATTTCCATGGTTGAGGGTAGGTTAACCTCCTGTATAATGGTGAAATAATTGTTACTAAATTATAAAGGAATCATATACAGTATTATGATATCATATATGATCTTTTAACATTGCTTTGTTAATAGTGTCTTAGTATTATCGTCGCTTAGCGTGTTAATTTACTATTTTTCTTTTATATGTCATGTTACATAAGTCGGGTTTTTTGTGGATAGTTTATATCTTATTCATATAAATAATGAGATCAAGTCATTAAAAATTATTTTTAATCATCAAATGAGAATTATAATAGCATGGATACGATGGGTAACGAATCTCATCGCGTTCGTGGAGACGGTAGTCCGTACGTACGCACGAGTGACAATATCATTCTTTTGATATTAAAATAACATATAATTGGATTTCATATCCTATATACAGAATCATTATCATATTATATTTATTATTTAAATCAATTACATATCATTATCATACCTATCAAAATAATAATGTGTTTGAATAACAATTACACCACGATGTGGAGACGGCATGTCGTACGTACGCACGTATTGTGACATGTCATTCAAAGGATGGATAGAATACTGAATATGGTTGTAACATATTTATAATAACATCACAGTATATAGAATATACTGGAGTGATTATTTTAGAAAGCAAATAACAATAAAATGAGAAGTTGAAGAAGAAAAAAACTTGAAAAAAGGTGGTGAAAACATTACCTCTTCTTCAGGTTCTTCCTTTTGATTTCATCAGAAGGGATCTATAGGTTGGATTTCTGATCAAACTAAGGCCTCTATGTTGATTTGATTGATGTTGAGAGAGTATTTGGATAGGGTTTGGCCGAACCAATAGGCTTTGAAGGTGTGTAGAATTTGTTAGAAGTTGTGTCCTTTTATAAGGGGGAGGATGGGCTCATTATGAAAAACATAAAGTATTAATTAATAATAAATTTATATTTGGTTTCTAATGGCTTTAAAGTGAAATATTAATTGTATATGGTGGAGATGGGTCTAAACCATTTTAACCAATAGATTTTAGAGAGGTTTGTTGTAACAGCCCAAGATTTTATAAAAAAAATATTCTTTTTAATTTTATTAATGTCTTGTGTTGTACGCTACACCAAAAGGAGCTTTCACAACACGCATCCTTGACTTGCCTTGCATTACACGCAATCATGACCTTCCTCGATAGCGTGTGTAATACGCAATACCGAGTTTCACTAAACAACGATATGCTATTAAAATATTATTAACTATCCATTATGAATAGTAATAACCACTTTTTAAAATTCTGTAAATCTTATATTTCAAAATGAACTTCATTTTTGGATTCGGAGTATCGAATTTAGCCTAAGGTGAAATTTTGGTACATTTCGGATAACTTTCATATTCTGATGAATAGTGAAAATTACTAAATTATAATTAAAAAACAACTTTTTTAATCGAAATAATTAATAGTGATAAATTATTAATTTGAGTAGTTTTAAAGTATATTTAGAATATATTTTTACAATTTAATACAATGTTGGTTATTGAATGTAATTTCACATTTACACCAGACATAAACAAGTGTCAATCTTTTGATAGATATTGTTTCTTAAAAACACGCTATTTGATTTAACAGCGGGATTTAATTATAAAATTAATTAATGCAACTTCTATGTTATGAATTTGGTAAAATAGACTTCATTTTTGAATTCGGAATATGAAATATAGCTTAGGATGAAATTTTGGCATTTTTCTGAAAACCTTCAATTTTTGATGAATAGTGAAACTACTAAGTGGTAGTTAAAAAAACTGAATTTTGCATAAAACTTAATGTTACCGCTTCTGTGAATGGAATTTCGAAAATCCGATAGACACGGTTGATATCAGTAAGTAAAATGTGGTTCAATGAGATAAAAATAATTTTTTGGTGAATAGTAACTTTTTACTTTTTTTACCGCGGTTAATAGTAAATAGGGTAACTAAGGGTAAATATGATATTACTATTATTCTAACACATGTCCTAATTCCATTGGACAAGTGTAATTCGACCAAAAACAAACTTAGGAATAAAATATGACCATTTAGGCCCACTTGGATTAGATTAGGACATTTATTATTAATTGATTTAAAGAAGGGTTAAAATAGTTAAAATCAAAGTTTAATAAGTAAATCATTTTTAATATGGGGTTATACATAAGATAAATTAGACTATAAATATTACATAGAAAGATAAAAAGATTTCCTACATAATGGTATTTTATTTATAATTTTTAGACATTAAATAATTTAATTTATTTATGACACAACGATGATGCAGTAATTATCTTATTAATGAAATATTGACATAATTGATGTTATAAACACCAAAATAAATGTAATTTGAGATTTTTTATGAATTCCACTAATTTTATGGTTACTATGATATAGTAATGTTGATTTAATCAACTTGGTTTGAACATTTAATTCTGTTATGACTTTCACAAAAAATCATATATCAAATAGTGTCAAAATTGACACAAAATAGTTTTTAAATCAAATATTATATTACTAATTGTTATTTTATTCTTAAAAATCTAAGGTTCGGCCAAATGACTTAGCTAAGGATATATATATTAATAATAAACAATTTGGGGTTCGTTTGGCATGTTATAGTAAGTGTATTAACCATATAGTGAAAGAAAACAAAAAGACACGGTAAAAGTTAAATTATTTAACTTAGAGTTAAATCTAATTGATAAGGTTTAAAATAATATCCAAACATGTCTAAATTTGATTGGTTGATGAGATTACAACCCTATCTCATCTAATATTCGAATATGAGTCATTTTTGGAGGTTTTTAAGTGGGGTTAGATTTATTATAAATTAATATTTTTAAGAATTCCTAAGGTGCCCCTCTCCTCCCCTATAAAAGGACACCTCCTCCCCCTCCTCCTCACACCAAATTGAGCACTCAAGCTCGGACAACCCCTGCCAAAATATCTTATCCACTTCCCTAGAAACATCTTAGAGGTTCTGGTCTTCCTCAAAGACCAATTTTAGTGCCCTAAGAGGAGGTCTCAAAGAGGCACTTCAAAGAAGAGGTAATTACCGTTACCAATTCTTTCATCTTTATCTCTTCTTCCACTTCTTCTTCTTAGGTTGTTTCATTATGAAGTAATAAAATAAGTATCACTCATATACTGATATGTTATTATAAGTATTAAACAACCCTATTTCACCATCTATCCATCCTACGGAAAAAGAAATCACCGCGCGTGCGTACGTACGGAATACCGTCTCCACGCCGTGGTGTAATCTATTTTCCACCACCACCTTCCATGGATGGGTATAATGGTGTAATGAATAACTATACATAGTTATTAAAACATCATATTGATTCTGATATATTGTATAATCCACTCCAATTCAATTCAATATTTATAGAAATGATATCATCGCTCGTGCGTACGTACGGACTACCGTCTCCACGACGCGATGAGATTCATTCTCCATGTTAACCATTTAAGAATGATTATAATGTATATATAAGAAATAATAATGAAATATATGACATTATAAAGCTACTGGATTTATGTATATATATACATATGTATGTCATCTACTTACATCCATTTCAAGACAATAAGGAAAGGAAAACAACGTTCATGCGTACGTACGGACTACCGTCTCCATGAACGGTGTTTTTCATTTTATTTATCTACCTATTATATATATATATATATATACTGAATATATATGATATATAAATCATATTTTATATTCTGGAAGTGAGTAAATCATGATATAAGTAATAATGATGTCAAGAACAACAAGTCAAAACACCTACGATAAATGAAACGATTTTACCCAAAACGCTTCTTTAACATTGAATTTACAAAAGAACGGGTAATATAATGTCATAAGTGAACCATATATGATATCATAACAATGAATATGATTCTGTAATAAGTCAATAACATGATTTAAATCATTATACAGGATGTTCGGACACTTACAAAGCAAGTCAGACCTAAGGTAAGGGAAATATCACAATCTCACTTTTATCCGAGATTGTTTTTACTTTGGTAATTACTGGGGTCTATTTTATTATCCACATACATTTTCCCTCAATGTGTAATATTATCATTCTAAAATAGTTTATATCCAATTTTACCCTTAGGTAAGTTTTTTTGTAAAAGATATGAAAGGAATCTTTTGTCGTTTTTCGTACGAGGTACTTTTTGACTTTTCCGACAAAAGTACGAAGAATGTTTTTTTTAACTTATACGGCACGAACGGATTTTTACGGTTTTATAAAGACTTATTTTCATGAAGCTTCCTCCAAAAGATTTCATGACTATTTTTAATAAAATCTCTTTCTATTAAAATTGCATGATGTTTTGTGAAAAGAAATTGATTTTAAAGAAGAAAGGATATTTTCCTCAAGAATGGAGTTCAAGTGTTTTATCAAAGTTATTTTCCATCTAAGATAATAAAGGGTTCTGTTTTTATCCCTATTATTACATGTATTTTATTATGTTGTGATGGAAATATGTTTATGAATTCCTTTATCTTATATGAATTGTTTTATGATGTCATGTTGTTTAAGAATCCCATTTTTATGACATGGGTTATGAAATGATGTATGATTTATGATTTTGTGGCACACATAAGAATGGTATCATTATGAGATGGGTGGGACCTATATCTCCCTCCAATGCATTGGGTAATGATTTTATATCTCATGAGATAGACATGGCTGGAATGGTAGGTTATACCGGTTCAGTGAAACATGACTGAAACGAGGGTTACTCGATTCAGAAAGGGACTTTGTCCACTAAGATAGTCTTGGCAATGAGTCTTGACTAACAATAAATGATTATCTATGATTATGTGTGAATGCCACAAAGTTTCATGTTTTAAGTTATGATTATTTTGATTACATTTCACTGCCATGATTTATCCCATGTTATGATATTATGAGCTCCTTTGCAGGTTAAGATTTCCAAAAGCTATGTTCTTATGTATATGATGTGATTGATTTTTTTCTTTTGTTTACCCTTACTGAGCATTTGAGCTCACCCTTTTATGTTTTCTTTACCCCAGGATATAAAGAAAGGTTTTAGGTAAAAAAAGAAGGGATGACCTTTATGGGAGATATTGAAGAACTTTCACCACGATTATAAGATTACGTTCCGAGTTTCCAAAGACACTAAACTATTACGATCCTTGTGTGTGTGTTTTAGTTATGTACTAAGTATTCCGCAAAAGTAATGTAATGTCCATGTACGTCAGGATACGGGTCTCTACAGTTGGTATCAGAGGAAAGGATTAGTCAACCTTTGGAAACTAGGACGCGAAAACGTTAGTGAGATCCCTAGAGATATTTCTAAGGTATGTCTAGGGATGTCCCTAAGGATAAGTATACGTATAGGATATAGTCCTATAACTATGGTAACGATCTTAGAATTTAACCTAAGATGTTAGATATTGAGGGTGCTCCCCATTTACTGTGTTGTCTTCCCTAGCATGATTTCGCCTCTCACAAAATTCTTTTTGTGTTTTAGTTAATGGAGGGAACCAGAAGGAATTCGGTTAACATTGAATCCAATGGGCAAATTGGTGACTATGAGCAACAAAATTGTGTAATGCCTAAAGATAAAGATATTGTGATTATGCCGAATCAGTCATCGCGGTATATGATTAACAAGGTGAAATTTAGCGGTATGACAAATTCATCAAAGAAGAGGAAGATACACTATTATGCATGTTCGCATGTTGAGGAGCATAAAGAAAGGAGGATTGAGATTTCTAAAGAAGGGAAGAAGAACCTTGAGGAATACCTCAAATGGAGGGACCGATGTTATCTGTGTGGAGAAAAGGGTCATAGAGTGACAGATTGTTATGGAGTTCAATGTCTTATTTGTGGAGAACATGGGCATTACCCAACTCAATGCCCTGACCTAAAAAGATACTTCTAAATCAAGGAAGGACTTATTCCAGGACAGTCATTGAAGTGGATGGACTGAAGTTTTTATGTATTGGTATTCAAGAAAAATGTTGATGAGGTACTTTTATGGTGTATTGGAATATTTATGTATTGGTCTAAATGTGGTATTCGAAGTGATTGAGGTATTTTTGGAAAAAAGATGATATGAGCATAATGAAGGGAAAATGATAAAATGAAATATTTGACAGTATTCATGAGCTCATGATTGATATAAGGACTAAGTGATATCATGGTTTGAGTATATAGAATTCTGAGGATTTTGGTATATGGAAAGTGTTAACTTTTAACTGCACTCATGTTTTCACTAAGGTATTCAAGAGAATACACGATTAAGGACTTTGAATGTTTGGAATGTGACCAACAAGACATATCTTATGATATGTGGGGATCAACGACAGTATTAAATCTCTGGTAATCGTTGTCACTATATTATGAGAGTGGACTGCAGTATTATGTATAAGCCTAAAGATTAGACTGGATTATGTTGGACATAAATTAGTATTGTTTAAGGATAGAAGTTTTTTTTTGATATTATTGATGGGATGTTATAGTAATATAGTTTTAGAAAAAGGACAACCTGCAGGACGGGCGACAGCCCATCGCTTCGGACAAGGCTGTGGGAATCGAACCCACAACCGAAGTGCGACTGGCCCTTATCGCCTACCACTGGCCTACAGGAAGTCCCTGGTTAGTATAAACTAGTTTTATTTTATTAAGCGGTATGATATATGAATTATAAGTTCATTTTTGGAACCATATATGATTAATCTAACCACAAGATGGACTTATAACTTTTTCTAATATTTTGTTTGAAAGAGATGGAATAACCCATCATTCTATCACATGATCTGCTAACACATAACGAATAACAAATTCAACTTCATTTCTTTAAGGGATGAAGTGTAAATTGTTAAATTCACGAACAACAGTTAGATTGTACCAAAATCAAGTAAGTATTTCTTCTAATTCAAATTTTTCAACTTTAGGGAAATGATATTGAAAACCAAAAATGTTGTCCTAGTGATCTTATATCTGATGAATCGGATGGTACCTTAGATCATCACAAATTTATGGCTTTGTGATTGCTAGCTTTTCCATAGCCATGTCCTCTACCACTCTCCATCACAACATGATGGTTAAATTTCTCTTCCATATCCACATTTTCACCTCTGTGGAAACCCAGTGATTAGTTTATTTGGGTAATCGTTACATTTCAAACATTAGTTTTTAAAGACAAGTTTTTCCTTTTTACGATGTGGGTTTCTATTAAAGAAACTTTCGAATAGTAAACCATTTATAACCCCGACGAATTTCGAGGGCGAAATTCATTTTAAGGGGGGTAGAATGTAACAGCCCAAGATTTTATAAAAAATATTCTTTTTAATTTTATTAATGTCTTGTGTTGTACGCTACACCAAAAGGAGCTTGCACAACACGCATCCTTGACTTGCCTTGCATTACACGCAATCACGACCTTCCTCGATAGCGTGTGTAATACGCAATACCGAGTTTCACTAAACAACGATATGCTATTAAAATATTATTAACTATCCATTATGAATAGTAATAACCACTTTTTAAAATTCTGTAAATCTTATATTTCAAAATGAACTTCATTTTTGGATTCGGAGTATCGAATTTAGCCTAAGGTGAAATTTTGGTACATTTCGGATAACTTTCATATTCTGATGAATAGTGAAAATTACTAAATTATAATTAAAAAACAACTTTTTTAATCGAAATAATTAATAGTGATAAATTATTAATTTGAGTAGTTTTAAAGAATATTTAGAATATATTTTTACAATTTAATACAATGTTGGTTATTGAATGTAATTTCACATTTAAACCAGACATAAACAAGTGTCAATCTTTTGATAGATATTGTTTCTTAAAAACACGCTATTTGTTTTAACAGCGGGATTTAATTATAAAATTAATTAATGCAACTTCTATGTTATGAATTTGGTAAAATAGACTTCATTTTTGAATTCGGAATATGAAATATAGCTTAGGATGAAATTTTGGCATTTTTCTGAAAACCTTCAATTTTTGATGAATAGTGAAACTACTAAGTGGTAGTTAAAAAAACTGAATTTTGCATAAAACTTAATTTTACCGCTTCTGTGAATGGAATTTCGAAAATCCGATAGACACGGTTGATATCAGTAAGTAAAATGTGGTTCAATGAGATAAAAATAATTTTTTGGTGAATAGTAACTTTTTACTTTTTTTACCGCGGTTAATAGTAAATAGGGTAACTAAGGGTAAATATGATATTACTATTACCCTAACACATGTCCTAATTCCATTGGACAAGTGTAATTCGACAAAAAACAAACTTATGAATAAAATATGACCATTTAGGCCCACTTGGATTAGATTAGGACATTTATTATTAATTGATTTAAAGAAGGGTTAAAATAGTTAAAATCAATGTTTAATAAGTAAATCGTTTTTAATATGGGGTTATACATAAGATAAATTCGACTATAAATATTACTTAGAAAGATAAAAAGATTTCCTACATAATGGTATTTTATTTATAATTTTTAGACATTAAATAATTTAATTTATTTATGACACAACGATGATGCAGTAATTATCTTATTAATGAAATATTGACATAATTGATGTTATAAACACCAAAATAAATGTAATTTGAGATTTTTTATGAATTCCACTAATTTTCGAGGTTACTATGATATAGTAATGTTGATTTAATCAACTTGGTTCGAACATTTAATTCTGTTATGACTTTCACAAAAAATCATATATCAAATAGTGTCAAAATTGACACAAAATAGTTTTTAAATCAAATATTATATTACTAATTGTTATTTTATTCCTAAAAATCTAAGGTTCGGCCAAATGACTTAGATAAGGATATATATATTAATAGTAAACAATTTGGGGTTCGTTTGGCATGTTATAGTAAGTGTATTAACCATATAGTGAAAGAAAACAAAAAGACACGGTAAAAGTTAAATTATTTAACTTAGAGTTAAATCTAATTGATAAGGTTTAAAATAATATCCAAACATGTCTAAATTTGATTGGTTGTTGAGATTACAACCCTATCTCATCTAATCTTCGAATATGAGTCATTTTTGGATGTTTTTAAGTGGGGTTAGATTTATTATAAATTAATATTTTTAAGAATTCCTAAGGTGCCCCTCTCCTCCCCTATAAAAGGACACCTCCTCCCCCTCCTCCTCACACCAAATTGAGCACTCAAGCTCGGCCAACCCCTGCCAAAATATCTTATCCACTTCTCTAGCAACATCTTAGAGGTTCTGGTCTTCCTCAAAGACCAATTTTAGTGCCCTAAGAGGAGGTCTCAAAGAGGCACTTCAAAGAAGAGGTAATTACCGTTACCAATTCTTTCATCTTTATCTCTTCTTCCACTTCTTCTTCTTAGGTTGTTTCATTATGAAGTAATAACATAAGTATCACTCATATACTGATATGTTATTATAAGTATTAAACAACCCTATTTCACCATCTATCCATCCTACGGAAAAAGAAATCACCGCGCGTGCGTACGTACGGAATACCGTCTCCACGCCGTGGTGTAATCTATTTTCCACCACCACCTTCCATGGATGGGTATAATGGTGTAAAGAATAACTATACATAGTTATTAAAACATCATATTGATTCTGATATATTGTATAATCCACTCCAATTCAATTCAATATTTAAAGAAATGATATCATCGCTCGTGCGTACGTACGGACTACCGTCTCCACGACGCGATGAGATTCATTCTCCATGTTAACCATTTAAGAATGATTATAATGTATATATAAGAAATAATAATGAAATATATGTTATTATAAAGCTACTGGATTTTTTTATATATATACATATGTATGTCATCTACTTACTTCCATTTCAAGACAATAAGGAAAGGAAAACAGCGTTCATGCGTACGTACGGACTACCGTCTCCATGAACGGTGTTTTTCATTTTATTTATCTACCTATTATATATATATATATACTGAATATATATGATATATAAATCATATTTTATATTCTGGAAGTGAGTAAATCATGATATAAGTAATAATGATGTCAAGAACAACAAGTCAAAACACCTACGATAAATGAAACGATTTTACCCAAAACGCTTCTTTAACATGGAATTTACAAAAGAACGGGTAATATAATGTCATAAGTGAACCATATATGATATCATAACAATTAATATGATTCTGTAATAAGTCAATAACATGATTTAAATCATTATACATGAGGTTCTGACACTTACAAAGCAAGTCGGACCTAAGGTAAGGGAAATATCACAATCTCACTTTTATCCGAGATTGTTTTTACTTTGGTAATTACTGGGGTCTATTTTATTATCCACATACATTTTCCCTCAATGTGTAATATTATCATTCTACAATAGTTTATATCCAATTTTACCCTTAGGTAAGTTTTTTTGTAAAAGATATGAAAGGAATCTTTTGTCGTTTTTCGTACGAGGTACTTTTTGACTTTTCCGACAAAAGTACGAAGAATGTTTTTTTTAACTTATACGGCACGAACGGATTTTTACGGTTTTATAAAGCCTTATTTTCATGAAGCTTCCTCCAAAAGATTTCATGACTATTTTTAATAAAATCTCTTTCTTTTAAAATTGCATGATGTTTTGTGAAAAGAAATTGATTTTAAAGAAGAAAGGATATTTTCCTCAGGAATGGAGTTCAAGTGTTATATCAAAGTTATTTTCCATCTAAGATAATAAAGGGTTCTGTTTTTATCCCTATTATTACATGGATTTTATTATGTTGTGATGGAAATATGTTTATGAATTCCTTTATCTTATATGAATTGTTTTATGATGTCATGTTGTTTAAGAATCCCATTTTTATGACATGGGTTATGAAATGATGTATGATTTATGATTTTGTGGCACACATAAGAATGGTATCATTATGAGATGGGTGGGACCTATATCTCCCTCCAATGCATTGGGTAAAGATTTTATATCTCATGAGATAGACATGGCTGGAATGGTAGGTTATACCGGTTCAGTGAAACAGGACTGAAACGAGGGTTACTCGATTCAGAAAGGGACTTTGTCCACTAAGATAGTCTTGGCAATGAGTCTTGACTAACAAGAAATGATTATCTATGATTATGTGTGAATGCCACAAAGTTTCATGTTTTAAGTTATGATTATTGTGATTACATTTCACTGCCATGATTTATCCCATGTTATGATATTATGAGCTCCTTTGCAGGTTAAGATTTCCAAAAGCTATGTTCTTATGTATATGATGTGATTGATTTTTTTCTTTTGTTTACCCTTACTGAGCATTTGATCTCACCCTTTTATGTTTTCTTTTCCCCAGGATATAAAGAAAGGTTTTAGGTAAAAAAAGAAGGGATGACCTTTATGGGAGATATTGAAGAACTTTCACCACTATTATAAGATTACGTTCCGAGTTTCCAAAGACACTAAACTATTACGATCCTTGTGTGTGTGTTTTAGTTATGTACTAAGTATTCTGCAAAAGTAATGTAATGTCCATGTACGTCAGGATACGGGTCTCTACATTTGTCTCATTATATTAACCTTATCGTTTAGTTTTAACTATTACTTAATTAGATTGAAATTTACCATGTCACTTTGTATTTTTATATTATATAGTTAAAAAATTTATTATATACATACAAGAGACCCCCAAGTGGTCCATTAATGATACACCTATCATTATATAAGTCCTTAGGCTGAACCTTAGATTTTTAGGAATATAATTTCAATTAATAATATAATATTTTAAAAAAAAAATTCATTTATGTCAATTTTGAAAGTATTCAACAATAGATTTTTGTTAAAGTCATAAAAACTATATTAATTCGAAAAAAATCATTTAATAAATCCTAACATGTCATATTATCCAATAAAATTAGTTTATGTCATAAAAACATTCAATTAATATTTATTTTAACATTTATAATACCAATTGTTTGATTCTTTCATTGAAAAGGAAAATACTGCATCATTATTGTGTCATAAATAAATTTAAGTATTAAATTTCTAAAACATACAAATAAAATAACATTATTTGGAAAATATTATTAGATTTATAATGAATATTTATAGTCGAAATGATAACATATATAACCCTATGTAAAAATTGGTTTTCTACAAGATATATGCTTTTGTCATTATTGTATTTACTTTAACTTAATTAATATAAAGTATCCTATCACCTACAAGTGGATCCATGGGGTCCCAAAATTGACCAAAAGAGGCCCATGGTCGGAAATGTATCAAAAATATGGTTAGAACACGTTTTTGGGTAAATTAATATTATTTTAATGTAATTTTTCAACCATATTTACCGGATTTACCCTTTAACCATGGTAAATAAAATATTTACTGAAGTAATTATTCAAAATATCAAAAAATAAAAGATACCTATTTACAAAATTTAGACCACCTGATTCCAAATATGGAATCCATATTTCTAAATTCAAAACACATAAGTGGAAGAATTTAATTTAAAATTAATTCCCGTCGTTAAAACATAAATCATATTTTTAAGAGATAATAACTATCAAAAGATTAACTGTTGTTTATTTCCGTTTTAAATGTGCAATTCTGTCCAATGACCAACATTTTATTAAATGGTAAAAATATATTCTAAAAATAATTTAAAACAACTAAAATTCATAATTTATCAATATTAATTATTTTGATTAAAAAAGTTGTTTTTAATTAAAATATATTAATTTTCACTATTCATAAAAATATAAAAGTTATCCGAATAGTAACAAAATTTCACCCAAGGCTAATTTAGATATTTCGAATACAAAAATGAAGTCCATTTTGAGAGATAAAATTTATAAAATTTTAAAAATTATGTATTACTATTCCTAACGGCTACATTGATTGGTCGTGGTGTGTTATAATATCAAAGTTGCGTACAATGAAAGATATTTCATTAGTCAAAAGGAAACGTACTGTGAAATATTGGGTTGTTACAGGCCAAATCTGACCTAGGGCCGAACTCGGTTCGAGTCGGGGTGGGCCGGTCCTACGGGACCCCGACCAACATCAACCCTTTTCCCTCTTCCAGCCATATCTTGAGCTACGGGTGTCCATTTAACGAACCGTCTATGGAGTCAGAAACCTTGGATCGAGATGGTCCTTCTAGTATACCCCACTTTATTTTTGGATAATGCTGGGGGTATGGCTGTGTTGGATTGGGCAACCAGGCCCTCAGGACTGAAAGGCCAATAACATACAGAACGGGCATCCGATTAACTCACTACATGTTGCGTCGAGACCCCTATCATGTGGCAGTCCATTGGGATACTTCTTTGTGGGACTTCGTGGTATTTGGAGTATCGACCTATAGCTTGAAGGGATGATTCTCCTGGAATCAAGCGAGCTTAGTGCAGGAACCCTGTAGCTGTCTGTATCATGACAAAAGGATCTTGTGTCGGTTTGTGATTCCGGATCCTATGTAGGTCAGTGATTTGGGATCTTATATGGGTCTATGCTTTGGGATCTTATCTAGTTCGCTGATTTGGGATCCTACGTGGGTTTCTGTTCTAGAGTCTCACTTGGATCTGCTTTAGGAATCCGCATGGGACTACCTTAAGATCTACGTGGGTCCGCTGTACTTGGATCAATTGTGGGTCTGATGATTTAGAATCTTAAGTAGGTGTGCCTCTTGTCAAATTATGATTATTCAGTAGTTATATATAATCATCATTATTTCCATAGCGAATTTATACCTAATGTGAGAAGAGACTTTCATTTGTGGTATTCTTCTGTGTGGCGTACCTGTGTGGTACTTCCCTTCATGGTGATACCTTTTTGGTATTATTCTGTGTGGTATACATGTGTCATACTTACCTTCGTGGTGATACCTTTGTGATATTCTTTTGTGTGGAGTACCTATGTGGTAATTACCTTCGTGGTGATGCCTTTGTTGTATTATTCTGTGTGGTGTTACCTTTGTTTCACTTACCTTTGGTGTATTACCTTTGTGGTAATATTTCCATTATGGAACAGTTGTACATTGGATAAAGAGTTGGTCCTTGTGTTTCCTCATGAATGAGATGGATAATATTTGATAACATAGTTATATGTATGTTCATATACCTAAGTAGGGTTTTCACTAGTTTACATGCTTTGTGGTTTACCCTTTGTGGATTTTGTGAGACCTTGAGGGTCTTGGGGTCCGTACTGAGTATCGTTATACTCTCCCCTACATGCGAAATGCCCATACCTTGTTGTGTTTGGTGTAGACAACGGATATCGCTGATTGAGGAAGAGGGTACCTGGACTTGAGGTAGCTCGGATGTGGACCTTAGACGAGGCATACTACAGAGACGAATGTTCGAGAGTTGTACATACCCTTCAGGTAGGATCCTTGGCGAGTGTCCACTAGATCTTTTTAGCTTACTTATACATTCCATTTTTCTTGTACTTTCCAGTTGGGCTTTTATTCTATCCCCTTCTACTTACAATAATCACACTTTTTACTATTTAGCTTACTCATGTTTGTATCTTGCTGTGTTATTGGATGCACGAGTTTACAGGTTACAAAGGTAATGTCTTCCTAGTTTTAGGGAATATTCCATCGATGCTAGTCGCCAGCCCATGGCCTATGAAAGGTGGGATTGGGGTTGTCATGACACGTTCCTGGGGTATGTGTCATGAAAAATTGTTATTAGAGTAGTCGGTTCTACCGTAGAACATTGGATTATGGTCTTTTAACAGAAATAGTGTTAAGTGTTATGAGTGTAGTTATCAGTTTAGGGAAACTAGTGTTGGTTCGATGGCCAACGTATCCTTACTCCAGGACCCTGACTTCTAATTTCTGAAGCAGTGCATGAAAACACTGATTACCTGTGTGTTTCAAAAATTTGTATTTATGATATTTTTTGTTTGCTCACTAGGTATAACGTATTGACCGTGGTGAACCTTTTTCATTACAAGATTACTCCATGAAGACAGCCAGATGGGGTTCCATGTATAGTACGCGATGATAGCCCACTCAGCGATGAGGCCTCGGTGCATGAACCTTTATTAGTAGAGGCTCTAGTTGTGGCACCAGTGGAACCATTACCCATTGGGCCACCGATTCCACTTGCCCTAGCAGCAGAGGGTGCATTCCACTTGAGAGTGTTGCACGAGTTCCAGTGCTAGAGGCCACCCAGGTTTAGGGGTGAGATAGACCCATGGGTGGCTGAGGATTGGAAGGAGGATGTGGTGAGAGTCTTCCGAGTGTTAGGGACACCAGCTGATCTAATGGTGATCCATACCACCGGTATTATACAGGAAGATGCAGTTAGATGGGTGATATTGATGCTCCAGGTTCATGACGAGGTGACGCTTCTCTGGGCAGACATTGAGAGCCTATTTCGGAAAGAGTTTGTCCTAGCAATTGTATGCGCAGTACGCATACATGAGAATTTTCATCTACAACAGGGGAGAATGACTGTGGATCAGTACTCTGTGAGGTTCACCGACCTATAATTCTACTCCACTAAAATGGGTTGGGACCCATTCATTAGGGCCCGTATCTTCGAGTATGGACTCAGGTGGAAGATCAGGGCTTCTATTATTTCTCTCAGCATTCCAACACATTCAGGGGTGTTAGAGTGAGCCCTCTTAGTGGAGAGTTTTCTTGCTTAGCAGACACAAGTAGTGAGACCCACCACCATGTGTCACATAGTGGATTCTACTACATCTGTAAGCAGATAGATTTCATAGAGGTCCAAGAGGACCGGACCTACAGCTGGACGACCACATGATTTAGGGTCGGTTGTGTGGGGCCCTGGAGACAGAGAAAGTCTTGCGAGGAGCATGTAGAGTTTCACATGCAACGGGCAGGGTCACATGGCTTGTAACTGTCCGACGCGCCATATGGAGGATCAGAAAATTTCCGAAGGACTTCCCTGGAGGAGACATTAGTTCAACTGAGGATGTCCATAGGGAGCACACAGATGTGGCAGAGGAGCTGGCCATGCAGCTGGCGATGGGTGATGATTCAAGATGTTTTTTTCACCACCACCAGGTTGTCCACCCTGACTATAGGGAGCATGTGGATATGGGTGAGCTCATCTCCATGAAGGTGAGGTCTATGACCATGGTGCTCCAGAGATGATACTATATAAGATCTGTGTCTACTACACCTTAGCTGTAGTACTTATAGACAAAGGTTCCAGAAATTATTTTATTTCCACTGCCCTTTTTCGGAGCTCAGAGATTCTATTGGATCTGTTGCCTTAATCCTTAAGGATGGAGACTCCTACAAGAGAGGATTAGATGATTACACACTGGTGATGGTAGTGTGAGCTTACTCTAGGAGGCGATAGGTTTAGCTGGGATCTTCTATTAGCGGCGTCGAGGACTTACGATGTCATCAAGAGTATGGACTGGTTTTCTACAGTCCATTCACAAATTGACAATATTAGGTGCAAAGTGTGGTGTGTCCATAATGATGGGACTAGGTTTAACTTCAATTGTAAGAAGGGACCTTTTTCTGTGTAGGATGGACTTACCCAGAGGAGGGTGGAGCTGATCGCTCATCATTTGGATAACCTTACCCTCCGATCAGTTGATCTGGAGAGTCTGAGTTATCATGAAGTATATGTCCAGTACACGAATGTCTTCCCTGATGAATTTCTGGGTCTACCTCCTCATAGATGGGTGTACTTTTATATTGATTTGTACCATAGGATGACACTGATATCTACACTAGTGTATCGGATGGCTCACACGGAGCTTTGTGAGCTGTAGGTATAGCTGGAAGACTTATAGAGAAAGGGGTTCATCCGGCCTAGTGTTTGTCTTTGGGCAGCCCCAATTTTGTTCGCCAAGAAGATGGATGGGAGATTGAGAATTTTTGATGACTATCAGCGCCAGAAACAGGTGACAGTGAAGAACAAGTACCCACTCATGAGTATTGATGAACTCATTAATCATCTGAAGGGATCACAGTGGTTCTCGAAGATAGACCTCAGATCAGGCTACCACCAGCTCAGAGTAAGAGACGAGGATGTGCTGAAGATGACTTTCAAATGTCGGTACGACCATTATGAGTTTATGATCATGCAATTCGGTGTGACCAACACTACAGAATTGTTCATGGGACTCATGTACAAGATCTTCCAGCAATAACTTGATCACTGTTTAGTAGTCTTCATCGACGACATTCTAATCTACTTGGATACTGAGGTGGAGGATACCTATCCTTTGCAGATGGTTCTAGACACACTCTGAGAGCACCAGATTTATGGTATGCTCTCAATGTGAAAGTTCTTTATACAAGGGGTTCACTTTCTTGGGACACATCATCTCAGAGGCTAGAGTTTCAGTGGATCTAGGAAAGATTGAGGCGGTAATTTCTTGGTAGCCACCCAAGACTGTGACGGAGGTACAAAGTTTCCTGTGTTTGGTTAGATACTACTGTAGGTTTGTGCCATATTTTTCTAGAGTTGCAGAACCTTTATCAATGTTGAGGAATAAGGGGAAACATTTCATGTGGTTGGAGAGATGTCAGTGGAGTTTTCAAGAGTTCAGACAGATGCTGACTAGTGCCTCCATCTTGAGGATTCCGGAGGAGGGCATTGGGTATATAGTCTACTATGACGCATTAGGGACCAGTCTCAGATGTGTCTTGATGCAGGAGAAGGTGGTTATCGCATTGGTTCTCGAAATCTAAGACAAAATGAGTAGAACTATGCTACACATGACCTTGATTTAGCTGTAGTGGACTTCTCCTTGAAGATGTGGTGACATTACCTGATGGGAAACCGCTTTACAGTCTACTCTGATCACAAGAGTTTCAGATATATCATCTCTTAGAAGGACCTGAACCTAAAAAAATACATTTTTTTGAGTTATTCTAGGACTATGACTTCTAGATAGTCTACACTCCTGATAAAGGGAACATTGTAGTAGATGCACTCAACAGGAGATCTAGAATACAGCTACTTGGTGAGGTGACGGGTCAGTTGGCCACATTGAAGATATCCTTTGAGGATCGGTAAGAATTAGTTTTTCTTCTATCTCTTATGGTCACTCCCTAATTTATTTAGTGAGTTTGGGAGGCACAACATGTGGACACAAAATTCAACTCTCAATGTACTCAGATATTTAACGGACATGCACTTGAGTGATTTTCTAAAGGTGGGGATCACTTCATCCTTTTCAGAGGATGTAGTATGGTACATGTGGCTTTACAGGAGAAAGTGTTTAGGGAGTTTCACACATACCCTCTAGAGGTACATCAAGGAGTGGAAAAAATGTACCAGGATCTCTGAGGACAACATTGATGGCTGGTAATGAAGAAAGAAGTAGCAAAGTTTGTTTCTCGGTGCCTCACTTTTCAGCATGTGAAGGCAGAGCATCAGTTACCAACAGGCATAGTTCAGCCTTTAGAGGTTTTAGAGTGGAAGTGGGATGGGATTTACATGGACTTTTTGATATGGATTCCATGTAGATCCAGGGGTCCTGATTCCATTTGTGTGATCATCGACTGACTCACCATGTCGTCCCACATCCTACCGATCAGAGAGCAGGGTTCAGTAGAGAGCTTGGGATGCCACTATTTGCATGAGATTGTGAGACTACATCGAGTACCCTCAACTATTGTCTCTAATCATGATAGACATTCACTTATCGGCTATGGAAGGGGTTTTAGAAGGCTTTCAGTACACAACTTCATTTGAGAACCTCCTTCCATCCTCAGACGGATGGTCAGACTGAGTGGACCATTCAGACCCTCAAGGATATGCTATGTGCTTGCGTCCTTGACTTTGGTCATAGATGGGAGGATCACTTTCCCTTGGTGGAGTTTTCATACAACAACAGCTATCACTCTACCATTGGGATGGCACATTTTGAGGCATTGTATGGCCGACCGTGCAGATTACCTTGGTGCTAGACTGACCCAGGGGATTTAGCACTCATTGACCAAATATGGTATGGGATACTACAAAGAAGGTGCAGATCATCTAGGATCAGATGAAGACTGCACTGAGTAGGCATAATTCTTATGCCTCCAGGAAATAGAGACCTTTGGAGTTCTGGGTTTGTGACCACATATTTCTACAGGTCTCACCTCGATGAGGTTTGTGGAGATTTGGTTGGGGCGGAAAATTTTCTTCGATGCTTATCAGACCCTTTCAGGTCCTCAGGAGAGTTGGTGAGGTGTCTTAACACTGTGCTCTTCAACCTCTATTTCACAAGGTGCACAACATCTTCCATGTATGACATTTGATGAGATACATGCACGACCCTTCTCACATCATCGACCATGATGAGCTGGACATCGATGTTGGGGCCATGTTTATAGAGGTTCCAGGGGAGGTAGAGGATCGACAGGGGAGAGTCCTTAGTGGTTCATAGATACCTTTGGTGCATGTACGTTGGTAGTAAAGGAACCTCCAGGAGAGCACATGGGAGTGGGAGGCTGAGATACGTGCTCAGTACCCCCACTTGTTCCCTTAGATTGAGTTGTGGCTTATAGGGATGCAATGCACTAGGGTGGGGAGAATGTAAAGACCCAGAAATTTCCATGTAATATTTTTTATTATATAAGAATATTACTAGTCCAAAAACATTTATGACACTTGATTCCAAGTACCGGTGTGGTTAGAATGATTTTCTAAACCTTTTTAAGTACATCCAGTAAACGCGTGAGTGTGTTTTTTTAAATTTTGAACCGGTGCTCGGAATTATAATCCAAGGAAACTGTTGAACACATAACACTGGTATTTTCTTAAGGAGACCTCCACCTTGACCATAGTAGGTCGAGGGAGGAAGTTAGTTTTTAAATTTTTTGTGGAAGAATAGAAAAATAAAAATATTTTTCATTTTTATATTTCATGTAACCTCCATTTGAATTCAATGGTGGGGACCACCCGAACCCTTCAGTAATGTGGGGAAGACCCTTATAATTCCCCAATTAATTGTGGAAACTCTCCAATTAATTAATTGTTCCATTAATTTATTTTGAAATCATAAATTAATTGTAAAAACGTATTTTAATTTGTCTTGGCATTTCACCTCTTGGGTTTTGTGGTGAATCGTTGGAAAATGGTGTTATTGGAGGAGCCTCATGAGGAAGAACTATTCTAACCAAGGAGGAACTGAAGAACATATGATCGTTAAACAAGCGGCATCGTTGGAGGAGGCTTGATTCAGGATCGACCAACGCCAATCCACCTTTAACCGCAGACGATATCTAATGGAACCTTCGATGTAGGGTTTGGTATTTGTATACCCCTTACCCCGTTCTTGAAATTCATCATAATTCATGAATAAAAAAGCCACTTGCTACTGTTTTAATGTAGAGGGTTCTGGACAAATGAATATGGCCCAACCTTTCCACAACCTATGTGGTTTTGATGCGATCTTCTTAATGGAGGAGTACGGCGACTGGTGCCAGCGTTTGGCACTGGTGGGACTTAGGAGTGGCGGTCGACACTCCGTCCGGCCACGATGAAGGCGGCAGGGTGACAGCACCGCCGGAGAAGAGCTTCGGCCCATCGACCACGGTGGAGCAAGGGCGGCAGATGGTGGTGGCTGGTTGTGCGAACGGGTGGTAGCACGCATACACACCACCCAGCGGAGAAGATCTGCAACCTTGTGCCATGATGGTGAGCTGAGGTGCGGCCTGCTCGACACCAGACGCTAGTGAAGGCACAACGTGCGACCGCGATGCACGGAGGAGGAAGACTGGATGACTGGCCTGCCACGAGCCGAGCGGACGCAGCACCATGGGCCTCCACATAACGGGCTTCCCAGCGCGGGCTAGGCGATGTCGACCCAGCTCCGGACATGGGTCGGGCCTGGGTGACCTTAACCGGGTCAGGTCAGACAGGACCTAGACCAACTACGACCCTTTTCACTCTTTCAACAATATCATGAGGTACGAGCGTTAGTTTGAATAACCTTCTTATAGAGTTCAAAACCATGGATCGAGATGGTCCTTTTGGTATACCCCACTTGGGTTTTGGATAATGTTGGGGGGTACAACTAGGTTGTATCGATCACAAATCTAACCGAGGCCTTGGGATTAACTGGATAATAACATACAGACCGGACATTTGATTGATGCACCGTCTGTTGCATTGAGTGGCCTATCACATGGAGGTCCTTTGGGATACATTTTAGTCAGACTTCATCCCAATTGGAGTATCAAATTCTGGATTGAGAAGTGGATTCTCCCGAAATCCAGTGAGCTTAGTACAGAAACCATGTAGCTGGTTGTAACATGAGAAAGGGATCCTGTGTGGGTCTGTGCATTGGGATCGTATGTGGGTCTATTTTTTGGGATCCTACATGGGTCTGAGTTTTAGTTCCTTGCTTGTATTCTCTTTAAGAATCCATATGGGACTACTCTAGGATCCTACTTGGGTGTACTATACTAAGATCCTTTGTGCGTTTGACGATTTAGGTTCTTGTGTGAGTCTGCCTCTTAACAGAGTAGGATGATTCATTAGTTACATCTATTCATATTGACTATCATACCTAATTTATACTTGGTGTGAGATGAATCTTTACCTTTGTGGTATTCTTCTGTGTGGAATAACTGTGTGGTACTTTCCTTTGTGATGATACCTTGGTGGTACTCTTCAGGGTGGCTTACTTGTGAGATACATACCTTCATGGTGATACCTTTATGGTATTCATCTATGTGGGGTACCTGGGTGGTACTTACCTTTGTGGTGATGCCTTTGGGGTATCCTTTTGTGAGGCATTACCATTTTGGTACTTTCCATTTTGGTGTTACCTTCGTGGCAATATTTCCTTCGTGGAACAGTTGTAAATTGGCTAAGGAATTGGGCCTTGTGTTTCATCAATAATGATATGGGTAATATTTTTTGACTTAGGTATATGTAAAGGCATATATCTAAGTAGTTTTTTCATTGTTTTACATGATTTGGGGTTTATCCTTTGTGAATTTTATGAGACCATGAGGTTTCTCAGGGTTCCTACTGAGTATCGTTATATAGACCCCTATATGGGATATGCCCACACCATATTGTGTTTGGTGAAGATGATGGACAACACTGACTGAGAAAGAGGGTACCAAGATTGGAGGTAGCTCAGAGGTGGACCTTAGACAAGGTGTACTACCGAGACGACCATTCGAGAGCTATACCTACCCTTCAGGCAGGATCACTGGCGGTTGTTCATCGGAGCTATTTAGCATACATGTACTTTCTAGTTTTCTAGTAATTTCCAGTTGGGCTTGTATTCTAGCCCCTTTTACTTACAGTACACACTCATTTTAATATTCAGTTTACTCATGTTTGTATCTGGATGTGTGCTTGGTTGCATTATTTTATAGGATTAAAAGGCAATGTCCTCCCAATATTATGGAATACGCCATCGGTGCTAGTCGCCAGCCCCTGGCCTATGGAAGGGGGGCTTGGGGTAGTCCCGGCATGGGCCCAGGGGATGGGTGGTGACATTAATAGTATATCTTTGTAAAATTGAATTTGGTGTAGTGTATAACATGATATATAAAAAATTAGATAAATATAGCATACCAAACTCAGGATGATACATTAATTGATAGGGAAGTCTGAGTTTAGAAACATGTTGAGTTTTTTCTTTTAGAGTAGTATAATGTAGGCTATAAAGTGGGGAGTGGACCATTGGTCGATGGAGGGTGTCACCCAAGTTATAAATTGGCATTGGGAAACTACTAAGGATGATATTCTTGTGAGACATGAATGGATAGTATTTGATGATTAACATCGATGATAAAGTATTAGTTGTATGGATAAGTCCAATTCATGCACGAGATAACAGATATAGTGTGGTATATATAGAATATAACATTGTGTGGGTAGGATTTTGGGTGTGGTCAGACCGATTATTGGATGGTGAAGGTGTATGTTGGATTAAAAGGTATTTATATATCTAATTTGATATGGTTCTATGATCTATATAATATTTTAAATTCAAATTCTACATTATTTGGAGTCTATTAATTAGAAATTGGATTCATATGGGTTTTCGAATGTTCCCGTGTTGATATGGATTGATGTTGTGCTAATTCTCGGAGAGAGGGAATGATAGCTAGTGAGGCTTTTCGGTGATCAAATTGTTGAGTTATAATGTCTTTTTAGTACAATATTTTGGGTGTTTTTTGATTATATCAAGATGAATTCCAGAAAAAAAATTCTGATCAGCTAGTGTGACGGTGTGTTAGTGGGTGTGACTGATTTTTTTCATTATCGTTGTCCATTGTAGAAATGACTGGTGTTTCTATATGGAGTGGGAAATGGTAAAAAATAATCCAAAACAATCTGGACATATGACTATAGATAATGAATTTTTATTTGACAGATCCAATTTTATGGATCACCATGGCTTATAATCTTCTAATAAATGATGATACATATAGTGGGGAAAACATTGAATATGATAATGAATTAATTAAGGACATTATGGTAGTAGGGATATATAGATTTATTTGATTTCCAACACAATGTTTTGGTAATGTTAATGAGTGAGTGGATTGATTTCAGATGAATAGTAGACTGTGTGTTTGGAGTTTCACAATAATTATACATTTCAAATTCTTGATTATAATGTGATATGTTAATAATCAAATGAGAAATGAGATATTTTGAGGATTTTTTTTATTGAAAACCAAGTCTATTAAAGAATTGTAATTGTTATGGTGTGGTCATTGTAATGATATGTGTTTGTTTGAGTGGATATATTATGAGTGAATTGGAATTTTTGACTATAGATCTAGGGTCATTTTTTGAATCAAGATTCTAATCAATAATCGAGGAATTATGTCCACAAAAAAATATTTTCCTATATGTTTTGATTCTCAGGGTTTATAGTAGAGCCACATGTTATTTATATATTTTACTTTATTATTATATATTATTAGTCCATTTTTTAAAAAAGATATTGTATGCTATAATAACCAAGAGCCTATATGACTACAATCTTACACATGTCATTTAATGTTGTAGGTAATGTTTTTTTTCATATTTGTACTATGACTGATTATTTCTTTGGTTTGTTTTGTTATTATTCCCCTATTAATTACACTAATATGAGGGTATGGTTTCCCAATTGTAACACAATATTCTCTTGTTTCTATTCATTAATAGATAGTATATATGGAGGAGGTCCTAATGACTCTTAGAAAATTTCAGTCCTAATAGAAGTAAAATGATCTAGGGTAGAAGGTAATTATGAAAAAAAATAATACATGTTAGGGATACCTTAAAATATTCAAAAAATCGACATTGATCGTATATACTAGGGATATAAAAGATGTAATATTGTTGTCCTTTATATGTAAATAATATTGTTGTTTGAGAAAAAATCATGAATATAGTATTTTAAATAAAATACTTCATTTGAAAAAATATATTCATATATCTCTATGGAAGATAGGTATATTGTAAAATAACTGAAATAAATAAATTAATTTAATATCATCTGATCCGAGACACATTATTTTTCCCCATAAATTGATATTTCTGATAAAACACTTCATAATAAATTTTCATATATTAATAATGAAATCATGTAACTTTCATTAAACATAATATCTAAACACAACCATAAAAATATATGCAGTCCATATGTGTAGTGGGTGAGATGAACAAAATATTAATATGTACTTACACATAAAAATTCCTTGACTACTAGTGATCAAATGGATTCATGTATAACTCTATAGTGTGTTTCATTCAACCTAATGAGAATCCTAAACCATGTATTATCCATAAAATCTCAATATCAGTGACAATATAGAAATAAAGGAAAAAACACAGTGAGATTCAAACATGAACTACTCTTCTTCTATCTGATCAAACATTTTTATTATAGATGAATGATATACAATTACATTACTATGATGTATAACACAAAATCAAGACTCCCATAAGTTGTTTATCTATTGAGGTATGAGCTTTTATTTAAATTATTCACACATATAGTACACTATTTCCTAAAATAAATCTCATTACCCATCGAAAACCATTATAATATTGTTAAAATATGACCTCAGATACTCCTTTATATTTTTCTTATCATAAAATTGGATCCTTACATATGATTTTTAGATTGAGACCTAGTCGAACATTTTGAGTTTTTAATGGTTCTGGTAGGTTTTTAGGTGGCACATGGGTACTGCACGGTTAGTAGAAACAGTGCGACCCGGTCATGAGGTAGGTAAAGGTTTGGACATAACCTTCCAAATGGCTATTTAATAGCTATATGGTTGGTCCAATGTAACATTGTGACAATATATCCATGGGAATAGATTTCTATATGGTTACAACATGTTTTGGAAAATTGTGTTTCCTAACATGTGGTTAGGCCGTAATATGAAAAATACTATCTCTAAAATAATTCTCTCACATTTTTTAGCCCAAACATGGGTTCCTCCTCCAGTTTCCAATCTAGGCACACAATGTGGTCCCCCCCAAACCCCCTCACTTTCTCCCCATATTCCATGTATGGTCCTTGAGATATCCAAATATATATTCCATTGTTTTTGGAAACTTTGTCCCTTCTCACTCATTCCCACTTGGTTTCGAGGGTTTTAAATCGTGGGTTCTATTATAGGTTGAACCCTAATGGTTATGGTTTGTTGTAGGCATGAATTTATTTAGATATATGGCATGTGGATTCTCTTAGATTCCCTAATCATCCATTCTCGAATGTTTTATACAATGTACATGTGGTTGAAGTAAGTGTTTACATGTTCTTCATTTCCATTGCATTTCCTTCGAGGAATTATTTGTTTAATAAATTTTTTAAGTTATTACAAACCAATTTTATTCCACTAGTTAGCTTATTATCATGTTATGAATTTGTTACATTTTTAAAAAAATCGTTTTTTACATGAATGTGGGTTTATTACCTTATGTAGTTGTGCAAAGGTTTTGAAAAAATGTCTATTAAACTTATAGGGTGAAATTGAATGGATTATTGAGGTTCTATTATTTTAAATGTTATTCTAAATTCATTTGGATCATATCTTGGATTTTATATGTGATACATGGTGGTTTTATTTAGTTTGGATTCTATCATTCCATAAAAAATAGATCACTGGGTTTGGGTTGAATGAAATTGGTGGTTTTATAAAAACGCGTTTTGAGTATTTTCAATAACATTTGAGTGTGAGATTGTATGTTGGAACATACATGGGTTCACAAGGTCAACAGATGGATATGAAATGAAATAAAGATGGAATTCCAAAGCTATAATTTTTCAAGAACACATATTTTCCCCTTCATCATAGATCTATTAAAATGGATCTATGTTTTCCAAAATGTTGAAATGGTGATTCATGAGTTTTTAAAATGGTTCTAATTGTGTTCATTAATGTATGGCTTGATTGGACATGAAATGTAATCAGGTTAGTGGTTGGAAAATGTATGATCTACTTAGCATGTGAGATGTCTGTGGGTGAACGTTGATTTAAAGGCATGTTTAGAAATTTTAATAAAAATGATGTTTGATCAAGGTTTGGGAAATGGAATGTGAAGTGTTTTTAGTAATTGTATTTTGGTTGAATAAGACACAATGGTCCATTTGGAATTTTTTATTTCTAAGTGATGTCTTATGTTGAATTTGGAAAATAATGTTGTTTATAAAATGTGTGTTCCCAGTTGACAACCTAATGTGGTTTATGAAACGGTTAGAATGATTATATAGAATAGCGGCTCAGTTGTCAGTTTGATGATGTGATATTTTTCTATATATATATATATATCAGTGAACATATATTGGATGGTATATTGTTGTCCGTGTTTATGGTAGGCACATCCGGTGATGGTAGGTAAGATGAGTCACACGTGTGTTGGCCTCCTACTTATATAATTTTACATCAACTATGGTTTCCTAGATGACTTAGATGATTGAGTGATGATATCTTACCAGCATTGATTCGATGGGTTAGTACCCTCCTAAAGCTGTACATACCCCATTAGGGTTGTGAAAATGGTGACTCTAGGATAAGGCATCCATTTGGTTATTGGCATATGGACTTCACCGTACACATGTAGGTGGTTCTAAACCGAGTGTGTCTATGGTTATTATAGGGATGTTTAGGATACCCCATGGTTACTTTATCTATTTTATTGTTTTTCTCATCGTGTACATAGTTTTCTATTTACCCTGGATACGTTTTCTAAGCACAATGCCACTATATTGATTTGGTTTTGGTTTTGTTTGTAAAATGGTAGTTTGATTTGAAAATGGAGGGCAACGTGTGTTAGATTTCAAATTCTAAAATCCACAATTTTTTAATAAATTATGAAAACCTAATTTTATATATGTATATCAAAAAAATTAAATTTACTTTTTAATGGAAACACATGGATTTTGTGGTGATTTTCTACAAAGCTATCTAGCTCACACAATACATGTACCAGTCGGTATCGATATACCTAAACTATTTTTAGGTCAAAATTCTTGTTAATGTTTCAGGTTAAACTACTTGTTGTTTGATAAAGTTGGAGGATGATGGTGTATATGAGGTCACATAGAAGTTGTTTTGGTAGATTTTCATTTTAGCATTGATTAAGATTCAATTTTTTTTAACTCGGTTGTACATTGTTTTTGGATAAGCTCTTTATTTATTTACAATCAGTTATAATTTCATAATTTTTATATTTATTTTGTTGACATTGGATATTTATTTTGGGATTAAATCCTTTACACTATTATGTTTAGATTCCCAACACTAGGTTCCAGCCCATGGGGATCGTGAACTCCATATGGCCCATGTTATGGACTGGGTCAGGTGTCAGGTCGGATGACATATTGGGATAGTTTGTGACAAAAAATATAATGGCATGAATTGTTTTTTATAAATTATGACATTGGGAAACCAATGTGATATAAATTATTAATAAAATATTTTAAATGAAAATAAAAAATGTGTAGTAAAATTGGGAAAAAATATAATTGGAAATTGAATCCCATGTAAAAATAATAAGAAAAGTAAGGGGTATGACCAATTATATACAAATCAATTATTAGATCTCAATCCAAACCCTATCTCATTTAATTTTACCTCTGTAAATATATTTTATTGAATATATATATTTAAAACATATGAATTTTTTCCACATATCATAAGTTGGTGTACGATATTTCTCCCATAAAACCATCAGATTACAATGTGGACACAATCTAATATGTTGGAAAATATCCCATATCATCATCAAAAGTTTTTTTCCATGAGTATAGTCAAACTATAGTTGAAAACGCGAAGGAAACTAGTATTATTTATCCCACATTTCAAAATTATCCTACCACATGATTTTAACTCTCTATATTATATCCTGATCAAAATATACTCTAGGACATACCATTAGTGGATAGATACTGCTAGTCCATGTATAATATTCACTAGGAAATTAATCATTAAATGTTAGATGATATAACCTAAATAAGGCCCCTAATGAAAAATTTATATCCCTAATGTTATCATAGACATAACACACTATATGGACCCTAATAGAATAAAAATATTTAAAAAACAATATTTCAAATTCAATGATATCAACTCATATATTACTATATTTTAGAAGAAGGCTCTAAATCATTAGATTTTATGATTTTTGGATTATTATTAAAATTAAATTAAGTATTTCTTTTAATGATTTAATTGAATTTCTGCACAAAATTATCATGGTTGAAATTTAAATTGGTTTGTTTTTAATTGAAAAATATTTTCTACCCAAGGAGTAAATGTGTTTTCTGAAATAAAAATGTTATTTTACAGATTTGGAAAATGATTGGAGAGAATTTTTTTTGGTGGTTAGAGTTGTTTCCTCTATGAAATTTTATTATTTATACAATATCTTTTATAATTCTATTACGTTACTGTTTCTATAACTACATGATCATTTTCAATACATGCTAAATTCATTGGCTTCGGTTTTCAATATTACATCCATTATAGTTTTAATCCATGTTTATCTAAAGGTAATTTATTTTCGGAGGCATCTCATTTCATGTTGGATATATTTTGTAAATAATAAACATGGTGTGACGGTTCATAGGTATAGGCTGTAAAAAGGAATTGATTTTGGCTATAGTTGCATAGTGGCTTCATTTTGTTGCTAATTTTTTAACTAGTATTATAGTTGGGGGTATGTTTAGGTGATAAATATGGATGTTTGGTCTTGATAGTTCTATTTATTATTATATTGGGATGTAATTCTCCCCCTATTAATTGGTTACTAATTTTATAGTGGATTGCATTGATTGATTTATGGTGGCTATGTGAGTTACACTAATTGTGAATTTTTTATGGTTATTCTTCACTTTTTTTCTTTGGTGTGACGCCCTGGCCCGAGAACCCTTGATCCGGTGCATTATTTTAATACATTGGAATGATTATAAGGAATAAAGTCCCAAAAGAAAAAAAATAGTTTAGTAGTCTTGGAAAATAGACTACATAAAAGAAAGTTACACTACACATTCAAACATAAATCCCAACAAAAATAATCCATTGAGAATGCCATTATTGCTTTGTCTTAAATATTCATATCAAACATAATACACTTTTGGGATCATGGGAAAACAAAACATAAGAAATAGATGAGCATAGATTCCCTGTAAGGGTAAATAATTTAGCAGAAGTTATAAACATCTAAAGCAAGATGTCTAATAAAAAAACTTCCTTTTAAACATAAACATGACCATAATATGGAAAAAATAAAGCTAACATTACCATATAAAAATGTACATGGATATTCTACTAGTCTAATAATCACATGAAATAATTGATTTCATAATGAAGTAATTCTTAACACTAGACATAATTCCCAGATAGTCGAGGCCTTATACCAAGACTACAAAAAAAATATCCAGGAAATGTGCCAAGACAATAGTTTGTATAATGAGACCAACCAGTGCATCAAGGGGCCATAGCACCCCCCGCTTTTCACTTATTAAGTCCACAAGATTTCTCATATATAAATGTTGAAACATAACATAATCATTCGTATTAAAACTAGCATACAAAATGTTAATAATTTAACTATAAAATATGTAGGGTATAAAAATAGAACATCCGCAGCCAAACATATCATAACTCGTTTAATACAATATGGAATATTTTATTATATACAATCAACCTTAATAATGAATAATATTCTGTAACGAGTGTTGACTTAGTTGAAAATGATTAGTAAAACTTTTTGATAGAAATATCCCTTTTGTCAAATCAATTAAAAGTCACACTTTTATAATGAAAGTCATTTAAAATAGATTTTTTAATAAAAGTGTCCCATAACACTCTGAAACTTTTGAAAATAATTAAAATTTTTAAAAAATCATGTCTATGTAAATAAATACTTAAAACCATTATGAAAACATACACATTAATAACAAATATTGAAAAGAATAAATATTTAAAACATTTAAAATGATTTTTTTGATATAGAGAACAATAAAAATTAATTTTTAAATGTCTATCATGAAACATGAACATGGATAATAAATATTGCCTAGAAAATACTTACTCATAAACAATCTTATATAATAATTTGATTGAGGAATTATCCCTTAAATTTTACTTTCCTTTGGTCGAGGGTATGTTTAACCTCCTGTATAAGGACCATAGTATATTATTAAGTTTTACCAGAAACATATTCATATATATAATATCATACAAGATTCATTTATGACTTTATACTACCCCTTTCATAATTATTTTCATTTAAAATTTACATTTCAGGTAATTATCTCTTTATTTACCATTCATGTTTTAACATGTCATTCTTGATCATATGATTTAAATCATGATTTTAATACTTCCAAAAAATAAAATATGATTTATATATAATATATATATAACATAAATTTGTATTATAGATAGATATATGAAATGGAAACCCCAGTTTATGGAGACAGTTGGACGTACGTGTGCAGAAACGTTGTTTCCGTTTTCATATTGTATTGAACAGATGTAAGTGAAAAAGATATATGTAAGTACACACACACACACACAAACACACACACACACACAAAAACCACAAACACACACAGATATATATATATATCAATTAGCATTATTATGTCATATAATACATACATATTAATTATATATATTTTTTATAATCATCGTTGAATGGTGAACATGGAAATGAATCTTATCGTGTCGTGGAGACGGTAAGTTGTATGAACAAACAAGTGATGATTTCATTTCCTTAATGATTAAAAGGTGTTTAATTGGATGGTATATTAATTTTATAGAGAAATTATCATGTTATTTTTATTATTTATATACATATTACTCATCATTATATCCCTCCCAATAATATAGTGTTGAATAACAAATTACACAACGACTTGGAGATGATAAGTCTTACGTACGCACCAATGGTGACACTATCATTACTAGGATGGATAGAATAATTGGTATGGTTGTCCCATATTTATAATAACATCACATTATTTAGAATATACTAGAGTTATTTTTTTGGTATTAAAATCACAAGGAAATATAAAATGGAAG
This sequence comes from Viscum album, assembly GCA_963277665.1. Classification (NCBI taxonomy): domain Eukaryota; kingdom Viridiplantae; phylum Streptophyta; class Magnoliopsida; order Santalales; family Viscaceae; genus Viscum; species Viscum album. The sequence goes on from OY728145.1 coordinate 1,902,827,960, forward strand.
ATGAAAATAACATTGAAAGAGGTGATAAAATAATTATCTCTTCTTAGGGTGTTTCCTTCTGAATTGAACTAAAGGGATTCTTATGTTGGATTTCTGCTAAAGGGTATTCTTATAGTATGAAGTGAGGGATCTTGGGAGTATATTTGTGTAGGGTTTGGTAGAGGTAAATTTCTTTGGAGGAGTGATTTTTAGATAAGGGGATGTACTCTTTTATACGAGAGGTGAGGGTCACTCTAGGGAAATTTTGAAATATTATTTTATTACAGAATAATATTAGTTATCTAATGGCCAAAAATATATTTAATTCGAAGCTATGGTGGGTATAGGTCAAAATCCTTCCAAACAATAGGCTTTAGATAGGTTTATGTCACCATATCAACCCCATTTTTTAGATTTAACTCAGGGTTAAATAGTTTAACTTTTACCATGTCCTCTTGTATTATTATATTAAATTGTTAATAAACTTACTATAAAAAGCCATGAGAACCCCAAGTGGATCATTAATGAAATATTAATCATTATATAAGCCTTTTTTATGAATAATATTTTTTTTGAATATTATATAATATAATAATATAGTATTTTATTTAAAAATTCATTTAGGTCAATTTTGACACTCTTTAGTATTTGGTTTTGTGAAAGTCAAAACAATATTTTTATTTTGAAAAATAATAATTGAATCAACCCTAAAATATCTTTTTAACCTAGAAAATTCGTGGATGGAATCAGAAGTCTCAATTTACATTAATTTGGATATTTATAACATCAATTATTTTAACATTTCATTAAAAATGTAATTTATGCATCATCATTGTGTCATAAATAATTATAATTATTTAATGTCTAAAAATTAAAAATAAAATAAAATTATTTATGAAATATTTTTATATTTATAATGAATATTAATAGTCAAATTTATCTTATGTATAACCCTATATTGAAAATGTTTTAGTTGTGCAAATTTGAATTTAACACTTTTAACTATTCGTTAAATAATTAATAATAAATTTTCTAATCTAATAAAAGTGGTCCAAAAAGATCATATATTATTCATAAGGATGGTTGTGGTCCAAATAAACTTACCCAATATAATTAGGACATATTTTATGGTAATTTTAATATCATTTTTACCTTTAGATACACTATTTACTTTACCCTTGGTTAATAAAAGTCAAAAGTTACTATTCACAAAAATAATTAGTTTTCAACTAATTAAACCACATTTTAATTACATATTCCAACTGGGTCTCTTAGATTTATTAAATTCAATTCACAGATACTGTATAATTATGTTTTATGGAAATTTTCATATGTGCATAGAAGGTGGGTAAAGGACGTTAAAAGGTTCAATAAAATTGTATAAATATAATTTTATTATAAAATCACTTTACATAATTACATTAAACATATATATGTATTATATATATATTTTCACTAAAAATGAATTTAAATAAAATAAATAATTATTTAAATAAAATGTCGTTTTTAAACAATAACGTAGTGTTTTCAATATTCATAAAAAATTGAATGTTTTCAGAAAAATACCAAAACATCACCCTATGATAATTTTGATATTCCAAATTAAAAAATGAACTATAATTTATCAAATTCAAGACATATAAGTTGCATTTAAAATTAATTATCATTGTCAAAACCAAAAAGTAGGTTTTTTTAAAAAGTAAAAACTTTCCAAAGATTGACATGTGTTTATGTCCAATTTAAATGTGAAATTACTTATAATGTCATAAATTGTAGTAAATGATAAAAATATAATATAATTATACTTCCAAACCTTTAAAATTTATAATTTATCAATATAAATTATTTTCATTAAAAATATTATATTCAATTAAAATTTAGTATTTTTGACAATTCCACAAAATATGAAAATTATCAGAAAACACCAAAATTTTATTGGAAATAAATTTTAATGTTATTATTATAAAGAAAATTTTTATTTTGTCAAATCATATATTTAAAAGTTTCAAAAATTATATTTAAATAGGGTTCTCCATTAAAAGGTGGTAAAATTGGATTTTCTGACAATACATCTTTTATCTAAAAAATTGAATTTGTTCTAATATTATGTATAAAAAACACATAATATGAGCATTAAAATTAGAAGTATTATATAAAATTCAAAATTATGTTAATATTATTCATAACCACTTTTTGAACGACTAGTTTCATAAGTCTTCATGCGCTCGAACTCGGTGTCATGTGTAGTGCAAAATATAGAATTAAATTGAGAGATAACGTACTATGAAATCTTACGGTCTTAAATTTGGATTATTGGATGAGGAGATATCAATGAATAATATCATGGAGTATCATTTAAATTTGTAGATCCAGTTTTGGAACTGGTCTTTAGGAACTGAATTGAGATTTTGTCAAAAATGTTTTATCTGGATTTTAATCATGCAAGTGAAGTCTCATGTTTTTGAAAATTAAAGCATTCAGAATAAGTTATTTTATATGGGGTTTTCTATATTATGGATTCTACTAGGTTTAGTTATATCATTATGTATAGTATATTATATATTTAGTTCCAAGTTCACCCGAAACTGTTTCTATAAAAAAATTTAAAATTGATTTTGATATGTATAACTATATTAGGATTTCATAGTATTGAGTTAATTCCATAAGATATGATAGTTAATTGTTACTATAGAAAATAACTTTATAAAAAATGTTTTTTATTAATTAAAATTTATAAAAAATTACTTCCCTAAATTCAGCTTTATTACCCCATTGTCCAAAAATATTCTATATTCTTTTATAAATATACAAAAAAAATGGTCATGGTTTCATACTAATTTTATTTAATTTAATAATTTTATATATTCATTTATAAGTTTAATGTATGTAGAGAATATTATATAGATCAATTAAAAAATATGAAGCTATCATAAAAAAATTACTAAATTGATTATGTTGTATTATTCATTGATATTATTTTATATTTCCCTATATTATTATCTACTGAATTTTGAAAAAAAAATATTAATAATTTATGATGATAGTTCATAATTGAATCTTTGTGTACAATATGATCTATTGAATGGTATTATATTTTTTCTTTAACATTCATTTTCCCTTTTTCATATTTGAATTTCTATATCAATTTCATTATAATGAAATTTTTTTACTATATATTTTTCTTCTAATTAATAAATTATTAAATTAATATTAATATATATATTGATACATAATTATGAATTTTTAAATTTCAATAATATTGATCAACTATTTAGGACATGAACACATATACCATCTAATATTTTACATAAAATATATTTTTTTTTCAAATACCTTTTGAAAAATTATTATAATTTATTTTTTTATTTAAATCATTTAATCATGCCCTCTGATCTAAATTTTTTTATATTAATTTCAAAAAAAATAAGAGTTAGTGAGTTGCATAAATATAATAGTGAGATTTTTTATATTTTTTATTATAAATTTAAGAACACATTTAATGTTCAATATCTATTAATTCATTATAATCCATGATATTCATATTGTTTTCACCATATTACATGCAATAATTTTCATTCTAAATTGTACACTAATATATTTTTCATGACTATTATTCATGCCATATATAAGGGAGAGTTTTTATGGATTATTTTTGGAAGATATTTACTAATATGGAAATTATAATTTTTGTGTTCATATTGACATGGATAAATGTCTTTTATGTGTTAAAATATTATTTTTCCCTTTTTCCTCATTAAAAATCTATTATGTAAAAATGTTCACACACAAAATGTGTATAAAAAAGTGAAAAATATTGAAACAAATAGAAATAAAAGGGTTTATATTTTAGAGTTCTTATATTATTTATGTTTAATCCATCAAATAAAAATAAGGAATATTTTTGATCAGTTATAAAATTTTTAGTGAAAATTGAATGGGAAATTATCATAGTGACATAGATTATATACCATTAATTAATTTAAAAATAATATCATTACATTTATGAATTATGTTTTTAAAATAATTACCTACATAATATAACCTTTTAATGGCCATACCACTATATTTTTATTCATAAATATTTTTTACCAAGTTATTGGAAACATTACAATAACATGAAGTCCTATGGTAGTAATGAAAGCACTCAAAATGAGGAAATATTTGGATAAAATTCCTTATGTAATTAGAAATACATTTCAATAATGATAAGTAATAAATGATAATAAGTTGTTATAGTAAATTAAAATAAATTTACTGAAAAGAATAATTAGGTAAATAATATTCATATATAGGTTAATAGAATTCATTATATTGATGAATTAAAGTTGGTTGTCTCATATAATTTTTCACTACTTAGTCAACATTAATATATTCATTTTTCATATAAGTGAAAATATTTTGTGATGGGGAGATTTGAAACCAAATAATTATTGATATTTTATTTTATCATTTAATAGTGATATCCAAACCATTTTCATAATATTTTTTCATTTAATATATATTTATTTTTATTTTTAATTTTGGGATAATATTGAAATTGATTGAAAATATTTATTTTAAATTTTGAATTGGATATTTGTAATAAATCAACTCAGATAATATTTTATGTATAGTGTTATGATTTATAAAATGATAGGAATGTACTATTTCAATATTAAAAATTATTACTAAATGTGTTAGAATATGATATGAATGTTACATTGAGTAACAAAGAACATATCAGATGGGGTGTCTTTGTCTGGATTGATTGGATATTTGGGTACTTTTCAATGAAAATCTTATAATGATATTTAGAAACTATTATTGGCTACAAATTTACAATTTTTAAAACAAGGATGAATAAAATTCAAAATAAATAAATGAAATAATTATTTAAAAAAATTGTGTTTCCTTATTTAGAAGGTCATGTACTTCACTATGATCATGAAATTTGACACTTCGAATATATAAAAGTATAAATTATAGAGTCAGGATTAATGAATAATGATTAAATCATGAGAAATTTAGAAAAACTAAATGGTAAGAATTTTTTTAATGAGTATTAGTATATGTCATAACATTTCCATGACTAATTTTTACCAATTTCTATGATAGAAAACACACTATAGAACCTTTTTTCGAAGAAATATGATAGGGGAGTATCATAAAAAATAATGTAGTTTCAATTATTTATTCAATACATCCTGTTAAATATCTATATAAATAATCCCTTATTGAATAAATTTAAATAATCTAAATGTATCATGATCTTTCAATACGATACTATGATAGAAATGGATATGATTTTAAATGATATTGGAATATTAGAGTAGAATTGAAGTAGCTCGGATATAAAAGGAGTATCAGGATTTTTATTAATAAATTAAATCCAACTATCATAATTCAAACACATAATTTGGGAAATTTAATCATTGCAATTATTTTATAGCCAAATATGTTAAACCGTCATCCAGAAAAATACATGGATGCTAACAATATTAACGAAATTTTTCAATCATGGGAACATAATCTCAAGGTTACCTAATTATATATATGAGATAGTTTTAACTAAATGATTCTAATACCATATAGAATAAATCTACGACTCTAAGAGATATAAGAAGAGAATATTAATAGAGAAAAATGAAATTTTTTGATAGGTTCATTGTATATATTTATTATAAAATATATATATTATTGGACCAGGATGTGAATAATCTATCCAGGGTTCTCTATTAAGAGAGGATTTATTGTTTTCATTTATTTATTTATTCTTTTATATCGAATATTTTTTTAAGCATATAAGAAATTTAAAAAAATAAATAGTTTTCATTATATAGATTTGTTCTTTAACATATATATTAAAATTTCTTATATAATTGATGTTCACAATATTAAAAAATTAATTCCTAATAAGTTTTGAAAAATATAATTATAGAGGGTTTCCTTGGGATATTTTGGTGAAACTTTTATCCACATTATCAATGTTTATTGTTTTCCTGATGTTATTAAAAATTTTACACTTTTTTCTCTGGAAATGAGGATTATGTTATTTAAGTGAGTTATTAAATTGATTAATGGTGTTTAATTTTATAAAATAAGTTGAATAATTATTGTATCCCAATTAAGGAGTGATCATGTATATCTATAATATATGAGATGGTGATTAATGTACTTTTATGTGAATGTAATGTATATTTCTTCATAACAAATAAAAATAGTGGGTGATAGAAATTTTATTGATATTGAGTGTATGTATTGTTTGTAAATAAATTGAGTAAAACTTAATATCAAGAATAGAAAATGAAAACAAATGAAGAAATTTTATTTTATAAATACATTTTTCACATTGGATTTATTCATTATTTTACATTATTTTTCATTTTCCATTATTTCCAGAAATCAAAAAATAAAATTGTAAAACCTTTTGAATTAGTAAATTTTAAAAATATAATAGCTAATGATACTATTATGATTTATCAGCATTAGGTGGCTTCTTTTAGATATACAATAAGATTAATAAAATGTTACATATCTTTTAAAAATAAGTATTTTATTTAAATGATTTATGAAAATTTCATTAAATCATTGTTAACATTATCAATAGGTATATTTGAAAACAACATCACATAACTGAATATATGCCCAATTTCTCAACCACATATTATCTGAATTTAAAAATCATTAATAATTACACTCAACTCTAAACAATTAAAACTATAATGTTAAGCCACTATTCTATTTATAAACACTATCAATTAGGGAATCTACTCTTTCCCGGGTTAATGTTCACACATACCACATGAACAATTTATGTTATGTCGTTCAATAATAATTTAATACAATTAACTTTTCATGCCCTATATTAGATCACTCATATGGATATTTTATATCGATTTACCTATCTAAAATTACCATTGATACTAAAGATACTATACCATAACTCATCCACGGTTCACAATGATGGTCCCATTTCCTTACTACCACATAGAAATTCACAAGACTTCCCGCCCTTTCTTAGCCCATTGATAAAACATGGAAATGGTTTATGTGTGTGACCTAATTATTCATATATCACTATGTATTTAAATAAACCCCATAAGGCTATAAAATCATTTTTGTTTTCGAGTGTACTTTTAATTTTAATTTATAATTTAATTTTTTAAATTTTTTTTATAATGGAATAGTATTATAATTTTTATTTATTGACGGTAGAATACATAAAATGTATTTTAGATCATTCTAGAACAAAATATAAGATACGACTGGGTACTTATTAGTGGTGCAATGGGTACTTATTATAAAGGTTTGTGTGTTTCGAAACTATTGATATGACCATTGTTTAATAATAAGGATTACATAATGTTATTAGTAAACACCATTTGGTTATTGGATATTTATAATATACTAGTAGGTAAGTATATTAAATTTAGATATTTTTTTTATAAATTTTCTTTTGAGGGATTTGGGAATTTATTTATATTTATCTATAAATTATACTATAATAATGTGGTATTTCCCTTCTAAATGGGTTTGTACCGTAAATAGGTTCGATGGTAGATTTATATAGAATATTGGGATGAAATTAGGGTATATTGGTATTAATTGTTTTTGAAAATGTACCAATAGACCCATAATTATTTTATATGTGTCATTTAATAGGTGATAATATTGTTTTTAATTTTATTATATATTGTGGTTTGAAATGATACTGAATCCCATGATGTTTTTGTATAATTTTACATTTTATTTTTTAAAAGTTATTTATCTATAAAAAATAGACTATTTATTTATATAATTATTTATTATTTATGCAATGTTTTAATGGTTAATTAATTTGTGTTGTAAAATGTGATGGTAATTAGATTCAATATAATAATAATGTTTCCCAATTATTTATTAATATTTAAGAGAAAAATATTGTCATGATTCAAGGATGAAATTATAAATTAAATGAAGTGCCCAGATCAGTGTGAATCACTGAGAGGGGGAGGGGGTGAATCAGTGATCCCTTTTAAAACTTTTTACAAATTGATTCTTAATCAATTAAACCTCTATGGCTTGTTAAGGCCTCGATCCACTCTTCATATGTCTCTCAACCTTTCCCGGATAATGCAGTAATGAAAAGGCACAGGACACAAGGATTTACAAGGTTCGGCACCAAAGGCCTACATCCTTGCCATGCTCTCCCAGCATGGATTCTCCCATTATAATATGTTAGTATTACAATGGCCGATACAGCTTCCCACCGTATCTCTCCTGAGTCCCATAGGAGGGTCTTTAAACTGCTTCACACAGTGTTACCAGAGTCCCACTGGCCTGCTCCAGAATCCCACTGAAGACTTCTTCTCCCTGAGTCCCACAGGGTCTTCTCCTGGCTCCTCGAGTCACACGAGTAGCTCTTATTCTCTTTAAGCTTCTTCAAGTATCCTCAGCTGTCTGGGATAAAGACTGTTGGCCTTGCTCTTCTTCTGATCACTTGCGGTGAACAGGTCTTCTCGTCTTGCTCAGGATTTATCACCTTCTTCTAAGGATGACCTGGCTTCTCTCTTCAACTACTGAATACTCAGACAACTGATATCTATAACTCCAGTCTGGTCCAGTCTCACATCAGAACAACTTCACGCACTAAGTGCATGGCAACTCTGTCTCTTCATGAAATGATTGCATGGCCTTCTCAATTCTCTTCAAGATCTTCAAGTCTTGGACAACTCAAATTCACACAAGCAGATTTAGCTTTGTTCACGTGCGCACGTGCATGCATGTAATCATGCACTCCCCTTTCTTTCTTCTTGGTGCAATAAACGCACAAAGGGTGTAATCACTTCAAGCACACACCTTCTCACTGGAACTTCACACTTTTGTTCAATGTGTTTACACACTTAAATGTGTGTTATACTTTGTGTGAGTCTTCTTCTTCTTCTAAGTGTGTCTATTCCACTTAGAGCACACACATAGGTTCGGCCACTTCACTTTGTTGTTTTGCACACACAACTTTGTTCTTTGCTTTGCACACACACAATGAGTGTGTATTTGGCCTCCACTATTTTTGCACACACCCAAGCTATCCTCGGCCTTCTTTTCAAATGCACACACAAATGCACTAAGGCCTCGGGTCTCCTTTGGTTGCACAAGGCTATGGCCTTTCCTTCCCTTCTTGCACACACACCCGAATATGTCCTTCTCCACTTATGCACACACACAAATACTTGAGGCACGGGTCTTCTTGTTTATCACATAAGCACTAAGGCACTCGGGTTCTTCTCCACTTGTTCTTTAAGGCACACAAGGTGGTGCGGCCTCACTGTCTTCAACCGCGCAAGTGCATAAGGCACAAACGGTGCGCAAGATCCTCAGGTGCAAGGCACCTCAACCACGGGGCGCACAAGTGCTACTGCCCTGGGTTCTTCCTGCCGCGCAAAGGGAAGGCACGCATGGGTCTTCTCCTCTTCTTCTTTCGCGCAAGGAGTGCGCAAAAGGAACCTTACGGAGCAAGGAGTGCTCCGGGCTTCACTGCCACGCAGGGTGCTGCGCGGGGCTTCGACTTCGCGAGGCACAAAGTGCTTCTCGCGGGACTTCTCTCTTCAGAGGATCAGCAAGCACTCCAAGTGCTCGGGCTCTCTTTTTATAGGAAAAGGAATGCCTCAATACATCCACGTGGGATAAATCTCAAATCCCCGAAGTATTCGGATCTTTCAAGATTTTTTCAAATCTTGATTTTCTCCTCGGTTCACCGCGGGTTCTCCTTCTATATTTTTCTCCTCTATGTGAATGCGCATGCAAATGCATGCATACCTTCGTTTAAAAACAATCCACGCAAAGCACGAATACACCGAGGCCTCGGCACTTCGTTTGCCTTCGGCCTTCATCGAATTTTCTCATTTGTTGCATGCAAGTATATTTTTATGCATGATCGTGTTCAGTGTGGCCAGACGATCACAATGGTGGCTTTACTTCGATCAGCGGTGGCCGGGAGCTCGAAAACATGTCTCGGGATGCTCCTGGTTCGGCGGCGGCTTCGCGGGGTGGTCTTCGGCTGAGCTCGAGGAAGACGATGTGGCAGCCGTCGGATCAGATCTTCGGACGGCCGCGATCAGATCATCGCGTGCGGGATGCGATGAGTGGCTGTGATCAGCCGCGCGATTGGATGGGCGGCCAGGATCTCTTCCGCGGAAAAATCCCGCGTCACACATCGAAACAACTCACGGAATTTCCGCGGTTTATCAAACAGCCGCTGCCCCCTTCACCGCAATTGAACTTCCAACCCTCTCGGTGCCGCCCCGCACTGTGTTCTCCCTGCGGGCACGCTCTGCGCCCACTATGCTCCTTCGGGCGCGCCACTGGCGCCCACTATGCACACTGATACTCTCGGGGGCACGCTCCTACGCCCCTGCCGCGCTCCTTCGGGCGTGCCCCAGGCGCCCATGCGGTGTCTTGGGTGCGTCCTGCCACCCTGGCTCGCCCCACGGGTTCCCCCATGGGCGTGGTGCCCTAGTGCTGCCCATGCGTTGGGGTTGAACCCTCAAGGTGCCTTGGCTGGCCATATTTTTTGGCAAAGGCATGAATAAGACTTTGTCAAATACAAAGTCCCCCTATGAGTATAAGCCAAATTCCAAGCCCTACAAGCCATTCTTCCTCTTCTCCATTCTTCTTGAGAATTCAAACATTAATCTTCTTGATTAGAAACATCTCCTCAATTTATAATTCCTCTTCATCATCTCATTTTCTACTTAGGAGAGAATTCTCAAGGATCTTCATCAACCAAACTCCTGAATCAAATAACTTCTTCAATTCTCTTTGTTGATCTAATCAGAGATCAAATTGGAACTTCTTCACATTCACATGCACTAGGAGATAGTGCATGGACTTCTTTAATCCACTTCATCCACTTAGAACTTATGGATGTATCACTTTCAACTCCTCATGCATTGTCACTACAATGCATGGTCTTCTAATCATGTTGTGACTTTGTATCATCTTGATACAAGTTCTTTGGACTTTAAGAACAGCTCAACAATCGTCAGATGTGCATAGAGAATGTTTCAACCACAACATCCTATGTCACTTAGTGAATCTCCTAAGTGACATGTCTCTAAGTACCATGGCCATTCTCCTTCATCACCATCACCATCACATCCTTTGTCATTCACATATTGAAACTCTCTGACATCCATCCATTCATTCCTTGACAACAACATACCTCATTGACAACAAATGCAACACAGTGCACTTCATTAAAAATGGAAACTATTTTATAATTTGGATAATAAGTAATTTTTATATTTATTATGATTATATCATTAATAAATAAATGTTTTTACTTTTTTGTAATGGATATTAAATATTTTACATCTAATGTTAAATATAAATGTTCATTCTTTGAAAATAATTTATTAGAATTGTCATTGTGAACTATTCTGTATTATAATGATTAGACTGGTTTCACATCATATGTTTTGATTTAAATTTATGAACCATAATATTTACTTAATATAATAAAATACTTGAGATTTTCTATAAAATATCATGTAAACAAGTTAGTGTGAAAATAATAGGGTAAAAATAATTTGATAACATATTATATATATTACAATTGATTATAGTTGATGGAGATTATATTAGAGTTAATATAATGGATCAATAAAATGCATACACATTTGTATTATTGAAAAATTGGGAAATGTTATATTTTATTATCAAACTATGAATTTTATTATTATTATATATTGTTGAAATTTTAAAGTAATTTACAAAAATATATATAGTGATATTTGAATTTGAATTTGTGCTTCTTTTATAAGTGAACCATTTATTATAAAAAAATTGGGAAAATAGTATTTAATAGACTAACTAAAAATCTGTCAAAATTGTATTCCAACATGGCCAGATGCGTGTTCTTGATTACCACAGGATAGGGAGAAGCACCACTATATCAAAATGTAAAACGAATGAATGAATTAACCTTTATCATTCATATGATAATAAAAAATTAATTAAGTTATCATACTAGATAGCTAATGATATGTCTTATGCTAATGAAACCAAACTATAAAGGTAAATTCGAATAACTGGATAAAATGGACAAAACTAAAAAATTGATAGACCAATAACATGGAACACATACTAACAATGCAGACTATCTCCACAAGATCATATGTCACCATTATCGCATCCAATCTGAAGCTGACATAAAAAAGTATATTTATCCTCAACATGTTGATCTATCCTTTACACGTATCCTTCAAAATAACGTCTATAAAAACACAAAAGATTAATTCGGGTTTCTCTACAAAATCCCAATAGGATACCACCATTAATTTTTAAAATTTCATTAATGTTCATAAAAGAGTTATTAATTAAAAAATTATTTAAAATAAAATTTCCAATGTAATATGTTTTCTATTTAAAATCATCTAATGTATCTTGTTTTAAATAACATTTCATATTAAAATACATTATTAATATTGAGATTAGATTAATAAATAGGGAATAATATGACATGAAAATACATTTCATTAATCGAAATCCAGAAAATGTGGGAAAATATTTATATCCATATATATATGGACATAATGTAACATCAATCACGTAAAGGAAAATTTCTAAAAAAATTGTGTAAACAACTAAGGAAAAAAATAAAAACTTCATTTTATAACTCATCATTATGTCCCAGAACCACAGCTGCAGTGAAAAAGTACCATTGGGAAAATACCCTAGTAATTTCTACCTAAACACTAACATTCATACTTATATTTTTCACCATAACCCAAGGTATTGCCTAGTTTTTACAATGTTAAATTTACATTGTGGAAGTTAATTCATATATCCAAAATACTATCCAATGAAAATTCCATTTCATTACCAAACCCAAATTTTATAAAAAACATTTTTATAGTTTTTTCATTGAATATACATTCTTGAAGAACTATTTCTATTCCAAAATCATTTTTCAAGAAATATTTCAACGCATCATCTGTATAAATGTGTTTCTCAATAAAAAACTATTTTCTATAAAACATTCCCAAAGAAATCAAAAATATTTTGACCTTTAATGAATTTAATATGATCAATTTTATCAACTAACATGAAATAGAAATGTGACAACATAGGGAATGATAAGGGATAATGTAATTACACATCCCTGTGGGTCCTAGTTCGGGACTCCCCATGTTAGCCTCAAATAGTTCAGGGGGTTTTGACTAATAACAAATAGTAATTTAACTAACATGGGAGGCATTTCCTCTATAAAAATATGCATTGACACATCTCTAATACCACAAAATGATGAAATGTAAAAAACACAAAGTAATACATTCATTCATACCACTATATCCTACACCGAGAGTATGATGGAATGAAAATTAAATTAAATAGGTACAGAATACAAGCCCATAAAAAATATTTTTCTACCATGTGTCTAGCCTATATGAAAAACTTATAGGAAATGATGTGTGAATGACTCAAGAACCCACCTAGGTATATATAGTCTCACTAAGAATAGGTTGGCCCATATCTTCCTAGGACTCCGTCAAAAGGTCGATCATCTACACAAGACACAGAACATGATGGAAAAGGTCATTCATGGGTGAGTATAACAGTACCAAGTAAGTCACCCCAGAACCACAAAGGAATAAAAAAGGAAAAATATAGTCATATGTACACATGTGTATTTTTACAAGAAATATGAATATAATATACATATAAATCATCCAATATGCACAATATGTAGCTATGTCACAACCACATTATACCATTACTATGAATTCAGCTCGAATATTCCATGAATCTCTCATTCAATAGAACAAACAGTAGAGTTTGATAGAACTAATGATGTTAGTTTGAGATGTATTGCACATTAGGTATCACCATGTGAAATATACACTGATATATCTTAAGAGAGTTTGGATTCACATATAAATATCATTACCAATGCAATGGGGTGATACGAACAACTGATTCTTGATTAACACTAGAAGTATAGGATTAGTGCCCACGTTGTGTCGGTCATGGGGATACTAATAACTCTACCTAGGGGATGAAAAAACTCATTGAGGATCTTGATCTAGGCCTATTGAGGGATTCCAACCACTCTATACAAAGAGTCCAATTTAATGGATCGAATTCCTAAGAGTAGGATACAATTTTTACCAACATTCATGGAAATAATAAAAGGAATGACCCAAAAGAACATGTACAATATATGGAAGTCATGAATATTAATCCATTTTAGAGGCGGTACATATCCTGTAATTGGGTGACACACCATTTCCATTAACCCCAAGTACTTCTCGAGTACAATAGACCATTTAAATATAAATTATGTCTTGTAAAAGATGTGTGTACGACCTGTAGAAGGGATTTCACATTGGGTCCTTACATCCGAGTTATGCTCGTCTACTCCATCCACATGCCAGTACAGGATACCATCCTATGTGTTTCTTCCCATATAATAATACATGGGGTAGCCAATGTACTTGGTCCAAACCATGTCGTGTGGGAGAGTGCACGCATGTAGCCAAGCCGTGTACTTCCCTTGTACACGATGTGTGTATCGGGTTCTCCAAAAACCTATCTTATTCATCCACCTCCAAAATTCTACCACATTTATATCATTCCAGTGGTCTGTTTTCCTTAAAACATCAGACCCAATGCCAAGATTCCACTTTAAAACCAAATATATAGATTTGAGCCTTCTATCGACTCAGAAACAACAATCTTAGGTATTTGTAGTTATAACTGATGAACTCTTATTCATCAATAAAAATCATTTGATCTACTAAAATTCCATCCATCGTACCTCCTTTGAGATATCTTAATACTGTATCTATGGTTTCAACTCATTCTTTCAAAAATCCTAGGTGCAATGATCTATTTTTCATGAAGGGGTTCAAAGTCGGTTAAGAATGATGAATGAGTGAAGAATGGTGAATGGGGGGGGATAGAGCAAAAAAATATGGAGGCATGATAATCATTCAAATTTCATTTTTATCTTGATTTTTCACAGTTATAATGATTAAAGATTGAATGCAATACTACATAATAAATTCCCGATATATCCGATAAAATAAACCATTCCAAAAATATGGTTGATATGTACACTAATCTATTCAAGCACTAGTCTATGTTCATCCTAGAAATCATGAATTTAAAATATCAATATAAATTAAACATACTATCAGGATTTATATCATTTTATGATGAAGAACAATCACCAATTTGTCACCATTGGCGATATCCATCAAGATCCATGTTCATCAATGGTCGATTCCAAGATCCTTTATCATTCATTGGAATAATATTCCACAATTTCTCTGCCCCAAATCTAAAAATAATTACAGGGTCATGGTGATAATTATGGATCACTAAAAAAGGTATTTTTTTAAAAAAAATTCTTTCACTACATCAAGGAAATAAAATCAAAATTTTAATATATTTTATTAATTTAAGGGATTGTGGATGTTTTCCACAAATAGACCATGCCAAGCAATGATAAGTTATTCCTAGGGTAAAGATGATTCTATTAACTCAGTGGTACCTTCATATTTCTGATCTCATATCTGATTTTGAAGTTATTAAATTTTTTATGAAAACCAGGAATGCTTTCTATTTAATATTTTAAAATTTTAAAATCACTTGTTGTGGGAACAACATACCATTGAATGGCATGAAGGCTCATCACCTGGTCTCAAAATGAGTCTATATAATATTTAAAAATAAAAATAATAAAATATAATTCATTAAATTCTCAACACCCATGGAATTTATGTTCTAAAAATTCCAAAGCAAAGGTCATTAAAAAATATGAGGGTACTAAGAAAAAATATGATTCTCCAGCTCCCATGTGCCTTCCTGGAGATTATCATGCTACCACTGCACATAAAACAAGGGAAAAAATTGGCCATGAAGGATCCTCTCCAACTGATCATCAGTATTCAGTTTGTACCCATCAATATTCATTCAATCCTCGATGTCATTCTCTCCCAAGTTGATGATTTATGATGGGTCATGAATGTACCTCCTCAGTTATTGCACGTAAAAGACAATGTGTAACTAGTCTAACAACATGGGTAGATCTATGTATTACACCACCTCGCCAATTCTATGAAATTTCTGAAATGGTTATATGATCCTCAGATATAGCTTTCCACCCTATTCAAATATATGTAACCCACAAAATGGTGAATCCGGAGGAACACATGGTTTCCTTACACTAAATCAAAAGTCATTCATCTCCTATTAGAAATAGACATTTCATTGATATGTGTATCCTTCATTCTATCATCGATTATATGCCCATTTTATGTTGTAGCTCACACCAACTCCAATACCATTAGTGCTAATTATCCGGGGTTAGTCTAGTGAATAGTTGACCTGGAGGGTTACTCATAAAAATCCTTTAATGGTTCCCTACTAATGGTGGAGTGTTATATTTTGTTTTATGTAAACTAAATAATCACCCTGTGATCCTCCAAAATATGGATGATGCCATCTTAAAAACCTGAAAAGTGTCCTCTATTACCTGAATGTTTCACTCCCTCTTGATATCCCTTTGTGGGTGAAATGATGTGATCAATTGAAACTGGGCCCCAATCTCCTCCAGTAATCCCTTCCAAAATTAGGATATAATGTGGTAATCATGATCTGAAACTATCATGAATTAGAACACATAGAGTTGGACTATCTCCAGAATGTAAAGGAGTCTCAAAATCTATTTTGAGCTTTACTCTCTGATAGCTAGGATGTTTTCTGACTTGTTGATTCGGCCATAAATCACCCAGATTTCATCGCATCCCAATTATGTATGTGGTAAAACCATCATGATTTCCATTTATATCCCATCCCACTTATATTCTAGAAACTCAGGGGTTGGGATATACCCATTGGAACCCGTTTCTTAGTCTTCACATGCTAACAAGTAAATCATCGAGAGGCAAACGATTTAACTCTTTTTTATCCCTGTCCACCAAAACTAACTACATAGGTCCTTGTAACTATTTTTCACACCTATATGTACCACCAAAGGGGTCGTATGAATCACCCTCAAAAACTCTTCCTACAATGTGACAGGTACTACCATGCATCCTCCGAAAAGAATAGTGTGCTCCCCACATTTTGAATAACCATAAAGATCATGACCATTGGATATATGATCACATAGGGCCTCATAGTCAGTATTCCCATGATATGCCTCCTTGACTCACTATAAGAGTGGTGGAGAAAAAAATATCTATTGGAGGCAAGAGTCTTCGTACCTATCGACTATGGAATACTCCAACATGGCCAACAACTCTGATGCATCATTTAGTAGCAACAATCATGATATCCTGATGAGATAATATACAACCACACTACCCATCCCAGGACTATATACAATCTCAGAGTCATAATTCATGATGAACTCTTGCCATCACCTCTGTATCATGTTGATATTATTCAGATAGAAGTTGTAATTGATTATTGTTTGTTAGATTATATGATAAAACACTAACCCATCATGTATGGTGAGTAATAATCAATAAAAATACTTCCATTTGTAACTCAAGATCATGGGTCATATAGTTATTATCATGTGGTCCCAACTGGAGGGGACCATATGCCATCACTAGTTACATCAGAATAAAGACACAACCAAGACTGGTTCGAAATTCATTGTATAATACTACATACTTGACAGCCTCCTCCAACAATATCATGATCAAATCACTCAAAAAACTATTCCTAGATTGTAGAAAATCCTTCTAGAACTTCTCTATCCACACAAAAGGATTTCCATTTCGAGTGAAAATGTCATTTTTGCTAATATCCAGGATAAATCATGTATGAATCTCCAGTAATATCATGATAGCCAAAGGAATACCTACACGTACATCATGGTCTTGGGTGGATCTAATTCTAATACTTCCTTGTCCTTGGAATGGTCAACTTCCACTCTATCAACTGAGATATCATGTCCCAAAATGTGGACTCCCGGAATCCAAAATTAAAACATTCAGATATTTCAGTATTGTTTCATCTCTCCAAGTACATTTAAAACTCTAGAGACCCTTTTTTGGCCTAATATGATATTAAAATATTTCTATGAATATTTCCAAAGCTGAGCGATGAGACGGTGTGTAATTATGAGGCTCAGTGTGCCCGAAATTAATTTTATAAAAAGGTTAAGAGTTTTTATATTACGCACACGTAGTTAACTAAAGAAAACATGATATCTCATAAATGGCTGATCAGATCGGGAATCTGAGACCACAGTTGGGTTCAGAACATAGTGTTTCCCCTAGGCGTGTGGTAAAATAATTCATCACTGGATATTCGGACTCCTTTCTCTTTGGCGGTGTGTTAAATGGATATATTAAATTATTAATCTTCTCATTTAATAGCCCAAACCCGAATATCTCTCGAACAGGGACTCAGATGAAAAATCAGATTCCACCGATGAGCATAGAACGTAGGATTTACTCTAAACAGGGTGTATCATTTGCTGGCATTGGGTGCTCAACTTATGCGCCATCGTGAGAGATTAAATAAATACTTTGTTAATTCTTTATTTAATTATTTAATTAAATTCCTTTAACTTGATGGGAGGTTATAAATCCATGGTTATGAGATCTTGGCCTCATAACTTTCTTTTTACAATGACTCCTCCTCTCCTCTCCTATCCTCTCCATTGTCGAATGGTGATGAAGACTTGGATCCAAGGGAACCGAAGAATGATGAATGCAACATCTTATTCAAATCGTTTTGCATGTGTGATCTTCTTCAACACTGAACTAATCTTGATGAATGCGATCTTCACCAACAATCGATCCAAACTGAGGTAGGATTTATCTTTGTAGATTCCTTACCCCGTTTTAAATGACTCATGATGAACAAGAATGAAATAAATTAATTCACAGATCAATAAACAATTGTTTGAATTAATTCTCTTCTTGTTTATCATGAATTTGAGATTCTTGAAGCATGATAAATATGTTATTGTCAATTCCTCGTGTTCTTTATTCTCAAAAAAACGATGGACAAACTAACACAACTTTTGATCCGCACTTCGAACGTGATCTTTTATTATTTATGGTCTATGCATTCTTCATTTGTTCTTCATCACAAAATAATTAAGTGTGCCAGAAACTAAATATTTTGTTGAGCACGACATATGGATGCGAAGATCTCGACCCATGGATAAAGGATCTGCATTCGTCTCTTTTTTCCGAGTTAAAATCGGTGTCAGAATGGTGTGTGGAAGGATCCCATAGCAAGGGTCTGACGACGGTTTGAGCGGTTTAAGGCGGCGGTTCGGTGAGGCAATCAGGTGACAGCAGTAGTTGGGTGATGTAGCTCTGGTGGCATGCGAGGCAGCTTTGAGCGTTTGGGGAGGTGTGGAAGACCAGGCCAGCGTGAAGGGGAGACATAGAGATAGTTAATAATAATTATTATTAATATTAATGATAATGGTGGCGACTTAATGATGAAATAATTGAAGGAGGATTTATCATTATTATCTTAAATAATAATGGTAATGGTGGTTTTTAGTGTGTGATTAATTAAATGGAATGGTTTTAATTTAACATGAGAATAACCATGGTAAACTAATTTAATGAGATTAAATTAAGAAATTAAGGATGGGTGTTTTTTTATTAAATTTTTTTATAATAACATTGAAGTGAGAAATGGAGTTGGGATGCTATTTGGGAGAAGAAATCGTGAATGGAAGATTTAGATTGGAGAGAGAATGTGAGAATGAATGGAGAAGTAATAAAAGAAAAAGAAGAAGTCAATAAAGGTGGATTGGTGGGAACAATAAGGGGAAATATTATTTTGTACGTGATATTTGGAATTGAAGAAAAATGGTTAAATAAAATAATAATAATTTAATAATTTTATTATTATTTTCGTTGGGAAAACCGTATTTTGATGGAATATTCTCTGCAAAACCTCAGTTTCACGAACCGTCAGTAGTAGTGTGACCCTGACTTCGAGACGAATATTTTGAGTCCAATATTGGATGAATTTTTCGAGTTTTTGGATCTGGTACCTAAAATTCTCATGAATTAATAGATTTAATTTCATTATTAAATCTTCGACCTACTATAAATCATACGTTTGATGCCCGATTGACTTGTCGTTAGTGGCGACATGACCCTGTCTTTAATAGGGTCGGTTCAAGTCTAATTTTGGATACTAAATTCCAATTCTTAGCATGAGTCCATGAAACACCCAATAATAATAATAATAATAATATTTCAGGATATTGTATATGACATATCTCTCTCATACAATGTCGGAATAACGAACCGTCTATGAAGTTGCGACACTGAAATTAAGACAACTGTTTCATGACCAATTTTGGATATTGACATTGAGGTTGAAGAGTAGGCCCCATGATGCCTAATTCATGTGTGTGGCGGTTAAATGAAACATTTTCACCGGCTATCCGTTTTTGACAAATGGGTAGTCCATCTTGTGTGTTTTTTCATATTGATAGCAACGGTGTGATTGGTTTGGTTAACCTATGTCATTTGAAGTATGGTGGGGTTGGATCGAACATGAATCTAATCGGGCCCTCGGAACTAAAATTCCTATAACATAGAGACTGGGCATCCGATTGACGCACCGTCTTTTATGTTGGAACCCTTATGACATGAAAGTCATTAGGGATACTCCCTTGTGTAACTTCATGGAGATTGAGGTATGACCGATAAATGGAGGAGCAGAACTAGGGAGTTTCTCGTATTGAGATTTAGGATGGCTACTCCCTTGACGACTCATGGTGCGTGTATTCCTTACTCCCCTACTTTGGAAGAGACGAGACTCCCCACCTCAATAGCGCATGTTTTTTTTCCTCTAAGATGGTCTTGTGGATTTTTAAATTCCCAAGACAGGGGATCAGGGGTGTGACACGCCTGTTATGTGTCATTTAGCCCCTCACCAAGATTCTTGTTTTTTATGGCGGGAGAAAATTCAGAGTCCATTTTAGGCGATGTCAGTGGTGTTGGGACCCTTGCGTCGAGACTAAGTCATCTAGGGTGGTTTCAGGTGTTGAAGCAGGAGTTGAGGCGTGGTGCCATGGGCCTTCATTCAAGCTGGGTGCAACATTTATGAATTTTTCATCAGACGTCTGTTTGGGGTGAATGAATAGTCGATTTGGAGTGTTGTTTCAAGAGCATCGCAATGGAGTATTTCCACCAACATTATTCTAGACTAAGGTGTGGGCCCATTGAGACACCGTATGGGCATAAAGCGATGTTGAATAACTTTTTCTTCAAGATTCCATTTCAAGCGAGTAAATAGTCTATGTCTAGTGTTTTTCTATGATGATTTCCACTGTGTAATCTGTTTGGGCATGTGTAGCCTCATTTGATATATCATAAAACGATTAAACATGAAATGGAATTGGTCAGAGGTTTCTTTGATGCACTTCGAACCAAGGCACAGTAGCTATGTTAGTGACACCCAGTGATGGCATGGGCAATGCTGATTTATCAGACCAGTTCCGGGTTTACCCTCTAGTGGGGCTGGGCAGTGGGTTACCCACCGGCGTATCCGGGTTTACCCTCCAGCGGGGCTAGGTAGTGGGTTACCCATTGACCTTATGGTTTACCCTCCACTAGGGATTGGTAGTGGGTTACCCATTGACCTTAGGTTTTACCCTCCAGCAGGGCTGGGCAGTGGGTTACCCATTGACCATAGGGTTTACCCTCCAGCTGGGCTGGGCAGTGGGTTACCCGATGAC
The DNA here is from genome assembly GCA_963277665.1 of Viscum album. NCBI lineage: Eukaryota > Viridiplantae > Streptophyta > Magnoliopsida > Santalales > Viscaceae > Viscum > Viscum album. The sequence goes on from OY728145.1 coordinate 1,902,849,642, forward strand.
CTCTTAGGGTTTACCCTCCAGCTGGGCTGGGCAGTGGGTTACCCGATGACTTCTTTTAGATTGATCCCTTTCTATGAGGCTAGTGAGTGACTTTTCTATGTGATTGTTGGCGCAGGACCCTTGGTTGTACGATTCAGCGATGAGATAGCTTTGATGTGTGGGACATTTGGGAATCAGTGATGGATGTCCTTATAAATGTTGGAGACCTTTCCTAGGCTGAGCTTGAAGATGTAGATACCCTTAAAAACTAGTTCAGGTTTCTTGGTGAGAATTTATATACATACGTTCTACTTTTGTTCCCACTCCGAGGGTTCATTTACTCTTCTTCTAGGAGAGCAAACATGCAGGTGGTATGCCACGTGATTTCTGTGTCTATCTCATCTTGGTTGGACGAGTCTACTCCCCTACTATAGGCAGTGAATACTCGACGAGAAGTTTGTCTTCTCATCATTTCTAGATCCTTGCATCTGGAAAAGTCTACTTCATTCCTCTTGTTGGGTTGAGTTGCACTCTATTTAATGTACCCTTTTTGTTCACTCCTTTTGTACCGTGTTTTCTCTTGCATCTCTTTTCTTCAGTACATCTCTTGCTGCTCCCTCGAGGCATCATGGAATCCTACTGAGTATTCTTATAATCACCCCTCCTTGGGTTTTTCCTGCATTTGGCGTTAAATTGATGATGATAGAAATTTTGATCCTGACATTAGTGTAGATCTAGGATACGGGGTGCTTGGACCGCGTGTGGTGGTTGTAGTTTGGGATTAAGGAGTTGGACTCTTCCGGCTGTTTTACATTTTCACCTGTTGTCGGGTTGTCGCACTTTTCTAGTTGGGTGTGTATTTTTTCCCTTTCCCTTTCAGATTTATTTTTTTGTACTTGTACTATTAGCGGTCGATGCATTTTTGTTTGGTTCCATTTTTATTGTAGTGTGGCACCTTGATTTATTATTTTCATCTGCACTTTTGAATTGAGTTAGATGCATGTGTGTGTAAAGGTAATTAGGCTATGGCCTCCCCGAGTTTGTTGCGCCTTCGGCGCTAGTCGTAATCCCCTAGCCTATGGAGGCGAGCATGGGGTAGTTGCGGTTTGAGCCCTGGTATGGGTCGGGTTTTGACGGAGTGGTATCAGAGGTTGTTCGTCCTTTGGGACAATGTTCGGACATTTCCCAAAAACGGTCTTGGTTGGGATTAGGAAAATAGTGTCGATGTGTCTCGAGAGCAGCTCTCAGGCCAGGGAGTCTAGTTATGGTACTGGAGGCCTAATTATCCATTCACCAGGACCCTGAATACCCTCTTGTCGACTCACACCCTGAGACACCTGTTGTAGAGAACAATGGTACATGCATCATATAGGATTGAGTCTTCGATTGTCCTTGTCGAGTCTACTCCCCATCGTTGTTGATATGTATAGATATTCTCATTTGACCATGGTACTCCTTGATAACATTTAGGATGTCTCCATGACGACAGCCATCCTGGATACTAGCTACAGTTCGTGGAGACGATTTCGTGAGCGACGAGTGATTTGATTAGGAACCATCATGAGAGACCCTTTCTCTAGGTGGGCAGGGGGTAGTACCCCTACCTGTTGAGAAGAAGACTTCCCCAGTAGAGTGGGATGAGGAAGTGTGCAGGTTCGGCGCAATTCACGAGTTCCATCGTCGAAGACAGTTGAGGTTCCGCAGTAAGACATTCCCTCAGATAGTAGAATATTGGATAGAGTTGGTGGTCCTTTGGTCTGTAATAGTAGTTTCTAAGAACAGACGTTAGAGCAAGGACTCTGTAGAGAGATCTATGTTATCATAGTACCCTTGTGCGTCTCCACCTATGTCGACATAAGAGAGTAGGAACTAGTGGTAGAAAGCTTTCTATCATGCCATATATCTGGTTGTGATAGTAAGCGCAATAGAGGTGAGACGTCTCCTACAGCTAGCAGATGCCAGACAACGAGATCTCAAAGTAGGAGATCTTATCATGATCAGTCACAATCACATGTTTCTATGAGGCCCAGACAGTGCATCGAAAGCATGGTGGAAGAATATCTCGTACTTTTGAACTCAAGTTGTGGTTGTGTAGTAGATTCCCTTTGCGGGAAGTGCGAGAAGTCCTGAACTCACCATGTGCGGGTTGTTCCAGAGAAGATAACATCCTTGTACCTGACCATGGTGGAAGAATAGGGTACCGCTTTTCTTCAGTCAATCGTGTTGAATCCTTTGCCTCTCAAGCATGTAAGAGAGTCTCGGTTGTGATTCATTGACTGTGAAAACATGTGTGACTAGATATCCTTAGGTGTTTCACCATATGGATATTCTGAAGGATGGAATCAAGATAGTATATCCTAGTAACAAACAGTGACTCTAGTTGTGACATGTGATGTAGAGGTTCATTCGGGGAGGAAAACTATCCCCCTAGTTTTATCAAGTCGTTTGAGACTGTGTAAGGAGATGGAAAGGTTGCATATCCTATTGCCTTATCCCAAATAGTTAGAGTGGGTATACGACACCTTACACATGTCGCAACATTGGAGATACATGTGTGTCTCTACACACGTCATTAAATCAAGAATGACATAGGAGGGTGGACCACCCCTTTGGTTCACATTCTTTGGCAACACAGAAATGAACAGGCTTCCCTAGGATCGGGAGAGCTATGTGTGGGCTCGGTATCCCGAGTGGTTTCCATGGTTTTTCTTTTCAAGGAAGAAAATCATGAAGGAGGGAATAATGTAGGGACCCTATTTTTGGCCTCATAAGACATTGAAATTTTTCTATGAATATTTACAAAGCAGGGCGCTGAGACAACATGCAATTCTGAGGCAGAGTGTGCCCAAAATTAATATTATAGAAATGTTAAGTGTTTTTATATTACGCACGCATGATTAACTCAAGAAAACAGGATATCACTTTAACAGTTGATCGAATCAAAAATCCGACACCACTATTGGGTCCAGAACACAGTGTTTCCCCAAGGAGTTACACAAAATAAGTCAGAGTAGGATATTTAGACTCCTCACACTTTGGCGGTGTCTTAAATGGATAAAATAAATTATTAATTAGGCCAGTTAATATCTCAAACACGAATATCTCTCGAACAGGGACACAGATGAAAAATCTGAGGCCACCGATGAGCTTTGAACATAGGCTTTACAGTAAACATGGTGTAACCTTTGTTGGCGTTGGGTATTTAGCTTGTGTGCCATCGTGAGTGTTGACGCTCCTTTCCGTCACAGAGTCTAATGACTGAAAAAAAGGAAATACCTTAGTCCAAAGTGATTCATCCTTTGAAGAAACATCAAAAATCGACAAAGGGGTGAACAAGGAGAACATTGCCCATAGGTCGCGCAAGTTCCCTCATGGTCGCGCAAGTACACTTGCGCGCCGCCTAGTGGTGGTGCAAGTACTTGCGCGCTGATTAGTGGGCGTGCAAGTATACTTGCGTGGCGCCTCATGGTCGCCCATGTGACTTGCACGACCTAAGTAATAATCGCTCGGTAACCACCCGGGGTCTTCTCCTGCCTATAAATAGACACTGTGGGCCCCCCATTCGAGAGGATCTTTTTCCAGAAACTTGGATTGAAGATCCCGACGCCCAAGTCTCTTCTCAAAGCTTTCAGAACACTTCTAAGGTAATTTCTTACCTAGAACGGAAGATCTAAAGAGAAGGAGGAAGGCCTAAGTGTTGAAACTCATCAACACTTGCGCGCCTGAGTGGTCAGCCCTTAAAGGAAGTGACCACAATTGCGCGCCGCCTTATTCCTTCAATAGAACTTGCGCGTCCCTTTTCTGGAATACCTCAAGAGGAATCTAAAGGGTTTAATAAAGAGTCGCTCAAGTATTCTTATGCTGGTTGAAAATCGCGCAAGTACCCAACATATCGCGCAGGTATACCAGCGCGGCCAATACTTGCGCGCCCACGTTATACTTGCACGCCTTTCAAGACATGCACACCCCTGCCTTTTTTGGGTGCCCATCTTGCCCATTTTACACCTCTTAAGACATTTCACCTTTCCTATTCAAGATTCTGTCTTCAAGATACTCTTCAATGCCATTTATGGCATGATTTCTTGATTTGACTTCCTTATTTGAAAGGAATTCTGTGGAATATCTCACAAAACATAGTGATTTATACATCTTTATGTCACCAAAGATTGATAGTTCATTCATTCAACCTCATCCTTTAAGATGAGAGAAATCCTTAACCTGGGTCTCCTTTTTAGGAATAATCCCCAGTTATAAGTCCTTTAATCTGGGCATCTTCCTCAGGAGTAAGTCCCAAATTCTTAAAGTTCCCAAACTTGGGCATCCTCCTCAGGAGTAAGCCCCAAACCTTAATTACTTAACTTGGGCATCCTCCTCTGGAGTAAGCCCCAATCACGATCCTTTAATATGAGCATCCTTCTTAGGAGTAAGCCCCAACTCCTCTAATTTTGGGCATCCTTCTTAGGAGTAAGCCCCAATCTCAAATATGTTCATCCTTCTAAGCAGTAAGCCCCGAGTACCTTAATTTGGGCATCCTCCTCAAGAGTAAGCCCCAAACCTTAATCCCTAACCAGGGTCTCCTTTTCAGGAATAAGACCCAGTCATAATCATGGGCTTCTTTTCAGGAGTAAGCCCCAAGTCCCCTAACCTGGGCCTCCTTTTCTAGAATAAGTCCCAGTCATAATTTTGGGCTTCCTTTTCAAGAGTAAGCCCCAAGTCCCTTAAATTTATTTTAACCAGTCCTAATTTTCGTTAGATCTGGGATTCCTTCTCAAGAGTAAAACCTAGTTATCAATCCTCTCCTAATTTGGGCTTATTTTTTAGGAATAAGTCCCAAGTTAGAGTATTCAAATCTCCATGAAGCACAAATACCTTTATGGACCCTGTTCCTGGATTTTCTCCCTAAAAGTAAATCCTAAACCTTCATCTATCTGGGCAGTCATACATACATAATCCCCAAACCATTTCTTATGATTGCATCATTCATGGCACATTTGTCTAATTTTTACCAATACCTCTTGTTTCTCACACCGAGCATGACTCACGTGAGCTTAGAGTGTAAAAGTAATTATGAAATCCTTCTTTGATCCTTCAATCATAAACGTCATACTCCCTTACTCGAACTATGTGGGTTATGATTCCTTTTCCAAAACAAAGGATACGTAGGTAGCCCATTTATGGGTTCGATCCCAACTTTGAAATAATCCATGTCCTTCTGAATGACGATAAACTTCAAGTGCCCCACTGAGTGGATTTAAAACCAGTCTGGTCATCATAATGACCAAGAGACTTTTTTAAATGTTTTGAAGGATACTATTGACCAAGAATCTCTAAATAGATACAGATGATTCTCTGTTGATGAAGAACCTTGAATACATATAAAAGATTCTCTAAATTTTTTACATATTTAATCATTGATTGTTAAAACTAAGGAAAGATCATTTTGTACTTGGTAATTTAATAAGGATTCATGAACATAACTTAAATCTATAAAGAGAGTCCTGGAGTAGACAATAATTCCCCTCAAAAAGGTGTGATGAGTCCGACCTCCCATCCTCTCGACCAATGAAAATTCCTAAGCCTCATCAGTCCACAAGCTAATGAGCCCCTACCTTTGGAAAGTAGGTCCAAACGGATGTGGAATAATTGGATGTTTCCGGTTCTACAAACAAACCACTTAGAAACCGATCAGAACGTTTGAATCTCCCATCAAAGAGGTTATCCCCGAATTCCGTGCGAAACAAAAATGGTGAACCCGACGTGAATCCTTAAACAAGTTAAAGTGGTGTTTTACCTATTTGTTAAGCCCCTATTTAAAACTCAATAAGAGGGCTAACAGAAACAATCATTGACATATGTGGTCATCCAAAGGATTAAGTGACTGAATTTATCATGATTACGTCCGTTATATCAAACATGCACTCTTTTCCAAGATCTTCTGTATTTTCATAATGGCTGCTCTCAAATTCACACCTGTGAATACTGCTGCTGCAAATACCACTACTGCTATTCCTACTGGATCGTCATCCGCTCTGAGGATGACATCACCTACTAAGCGTCTTCAACGCTGGGTATCAAATGCGCTGGTTAAGGAGTACCGTCAACACGGTACCATCCCAACTCTGGAGGCTGCCCGACATGCCCTCCAAGTGAACAACTCACACAGGTCGTCCGGACAACGACGACCAGTGATCAAGAGGCAGGCGGTGCTGACTACCGTCTCAAACCGTTTCGGGTCGTTATCCCCGGAACGCAATTTCCATTCTCTCCCTTACTCTGAGGAAATGAATGAGCAGGTCCCTTAGGACCTTAATCCAAAAAGACAGGAGTCCTTCCCGAGGGCTCCCATCAACAATCGCCGTAAGACTCGTGCAGTAGTGAGCCCTCAACGTGATGAGGGTACCGACTCCAGGTATTCAGCTCAGGTTCCTCGAACCCGAGCAGGCAAGACGAACCTCCAGAGACGGAATCCGGTTAACAATAGGCTGGTTTTCATCCCTGCCATCTCCGGAGAAGTCCACCAACCTAACTTGGTGGCGAACAACGAGCAGGCACACACACCTGTCCGTTTTAATTCTGCTGTCCAGCAGACTTGTCTGGAAGAATCACTCCAATCCCGCATGGCAATTCCGGTGGAGTACTATAGGCAGGATCATACACCTGCTTATACATCATCAGTTAGTCAGTAGGCTCGTCTGACTACATATGATAGATCTCGTCAACCGTGTTTGGCGAAGTGTAATCAGCAGGCATATACACCTGCTCATACTAATCAAGCCTACCAACCGTCTCGCTTGGTAGCGCACGGAGAATTCAGTTGGAAAGCCCCGATGACAAAGAGGAGGCAGACTCAACTCTCTGCCCCCACACTTGAGTACTGTCAGTATTCACAGATAGGAAAATGAGGACATGAGCAGGCATATACATCTACTCCAAACCCGGAATGGACGTATATTCCCATTCCGGCGGCTGAAGTCACCAAACATATTTTGTCAATGGTGAAAGAGCAGAAGCAAATTCCTGCTCATATTCTGGATGCTTGCAAGTATATCATAACAGCTTCAACATCATCATAGGGAACGACACATAAATCTATCCCTAGCAGTAGAGTGACACATCAATGATTCACTCTGGAACAGACACACACATCTGCTCCAGTCCAAGAGTGTTATGGGGCATACTCCCCCATATCATATGGACAACCAAGTCAGGCACATACTACTGATTTGAGTGGAGATCGTCAGCCTAGCCTGACCATCTTTCCTGATCAGGCACATAAACCTGCTCAGATTAACCACTTTTGTCAACAAGTGGATTCCAAAGCGAGTAAGAAGGCATCTACAAAAAAGATTCGCCCAGCACAGTCAGGAGATCAAAGGCCAATCTGTAACAAGGCCTTACTCGATGCTGGAGTTCTTGAAGCCCTCAGACAATTATCTGTTGGAATTCAAGGTTCTACTCCCTCAGTCCCCAATAATGGGAACATTAGTTCCAAAAGTCTTCAACATACACTTTCTCATGAAGGCTTGCTTCGTGACAATTCGGTCAATCTTGAAGTTTCATCTTCAGATGAGAACCACAAGCACCCTCTGTGTGGTCAGAAGACCAAGGAGAAAGAGATCTCATCTTTTATTGTAACCCATTATGGTGGTCCTACCCATGATGATGAACTTCACTGCGAAAGTCTGATCTGCAGTAGTGATTCACATTGCCTGTAAAATACTCCGGTGGACAATGTAGTGCCGAGAAAGCCCTCTTATCTTGAGGCACTTGCAAATGTGAAACCAGTCAAGTCTAATTCTTTATCGCTAACAAGTGAAATACTTTCTAAATCCGAAGATAGCCCAGGGTGTAGGTCATTCTACGAACCACCCCTAAGTAATGCATCTTCTAGTTTGATCAATGATCTCTCTACCAATCTTGTTGAATCCGATGAAGCAAGAAGGAAACACTAACTCTGGTCAAAATAGGTAGAAGAATCTTCATTTAATGATAAAGAGGAAATGCTGAACATGAGGAAAAAACTGGCAAATGTTGAGGTACCAGTCATGTTTTGGCCTTTGGCTGACTCTCAGTACGACATTCCAAAGATGATGACGGATGATGGAATCCATGATATTCATCTCAACATATGGAAAACTCTATTTCAATTGAAGAAGAAGGTATTATCTTATGATGAATATGAACATAATCTTAAGATAATAGAAGGGCTACAACGTCAGATTGATTTTGCATCTCTATCAGTCTCTCAGTATCCGAAGGCTGAAAAGCAGCAGAGATCCCTTCAACGTTCATGCCTTGACGCACTAAGAAAATTGCGTCAGTTAATTGCCAATGCTCCATCTGATGTTAATATCATAGGATGGGGTGTTCACGGAGCACTAAATTTCACAGTGCTTTCCAATCAGCAAAGCCCACCGAAAATTGTCTCATGCAATGTTATTGCCCATGGCTGGCCACAGTCAATGGGCTTTGATCATAATAAAAATCTTGCTCAAGAACAGGCTTCAACTAGTTCCTCTCAAAATCAAGCATATAGAGAACAAGTTGTTGAATTGCTCCCACATCAAGCAGGCGAGAATATTGCACAAGCCTCTCATATGGAGCAAACACATCATCAAATGACAGATGTTTTGGAAATCATCCAATGGTATGTTGAACCAGGTGATAAAAGTGGATACATGTTAATGCATCCAGCTAATTTCCGAACTAAGGTTTGCAAGATCAAAAGAGATTTTAAGAAGATCTCAGACATAGCATGTCAAGAGCCACCCCAGCTTGTCAGACTGGGGACTTCTCTAACCCAACCCTCAGATTCAACAAATGGGATTCGAGGAGTTGAGCGGAATCAGCAGGAACATCCCTAGTTCACAAAACTGGGGACTCTTTCAAATCATCAATCCCCTCCTCAGAGAATGTCGGTCTTTTCTCGATTGGGGATGAAGTCCCAAGAGGAACGAAGAGCCAAATTATCTGGAGATTCCCTCCAAATTATAGCTCGTTAAGAAGTTCCTAAAGGATTGAATCAACAAAATGATATTTCTCATCAAAGATATGAAAGAAGAAAATATCACAGAAATGTTGATAGAAGGGATGCGATGCATTATGCATCAATTAATGTCATAAATGCCATTGTTGCTAATCCACCAGAGGAGACTCACTCAGGGGACTCAGATGAAGAGCGTCCTGCTCATGAAAATGTACGCACCGATACAAATGAAGAAGGTGTACGTACACGAAGTCAAAGGATTACTCAGAACCTAGGTAATCCACTTCCCTCCCTCCAAAAGGTATCCAACAAAGGGAAGGGAAAAAATCAGGTTACATATCCTTCCTCTGGAGAAGGTCAATCGCTCTTGTTAGAGAAAAGGTTTACACAACAAGAGGAAGAAATGAAAGAATTGAGAAGGTTGAATGCGGAACTACTTCAGAGTAGTCTTCTTCTTAAGAATTCTGAAGTCTGACAGCTGAAGGAATTTGTTGTAATTACTGAGATGGATCAGCAATATCCTTCTTTTATCAGTACACCCTTAGAAGTCTAATCCTACGGGTCAAACACAACAACGGTTGGCAGTGCTACCATCAGTTGCAGCACCAACCACCATGCCTGTCCAAGATCCATTCATTGCACCTACCCAAAACCAAGTTCAACCTGATGTTTCTCAAAAGTTGATAACTACTATTGAGTCATTAACAGCTCAGTTAGAAACTATGGTAGGGAAACGGGCGCATGTTCAACCTGAAAAGAACGTTTACCCTGAATGGGTAGATTAAATTTCTCCTCCATCCAGTTTTGGAAACCCTGTTTTCCCTACATTCAATGGATCAGGAGAACCTGAACAACATTTGATGCATTATGTGCCTTCTTGTGATCCTATGATGGGAACTCCAGAGCAGCAAGAAGCAGTGAAACTCAGATGCTTCGTGCGAACCTTGCAAGGACCAGCTTTTGTCTGGTATACAAGCTTGCAATCCCAGTCAATCATCGGATGGGAGGAACTTCGTCAAAAATTCCTTCTTTAGTTCAGCTCAACTTTGCCAAAAATGACAGTTTTCGATCTTACAAACTGCAAGTAAAGGGAAAATGAAAGAGTCTCTAATTTCATTGCTCGCTGGAAGGGATTAACATATTCCCTGAGTTTAGCACTCCCTCAGGAGGAGCGGTTGCCAATCTGTGTGGAAAATTTGCATGACGAATTACGCACGCCATTGATCCCTATGAAATACACAGGAGGGTTTCGAGATCTTACTTCAATCGCTCAGCAGATTGAAGATTCCTTTATACAGGCTAAGGTTAAATCTCGTGTAATTCCATCAGCTCCAGGAAGAAGAATGGGTAAAGCAGAAACTGCTACAGTTATGCTTAAACAAGCACCTGTAGCTATTTCTACTTCAAAACCTTCATCTTCTCGAAGGGCTCCACCTCCTGAACGCCAAAAACAAAGGCCATTTCGTCCAAATGATCAAAAAGATCAATGACGAAAACAATTTGAGTATTTGAAGAGCAAAACATACTCCTTCTGAAATGATCAAGTTCATGGTTACTTCATTTCAGCTCTGGAAAATAATTTGGTTCAATTACCAGTGCTCAAGAGGCCAAACAAGGAAGGAGATAAAGACAATCCCAATTATTGTCCCTTTCATGAAATGTTGGGGCATCCCATCCATGAGTGTTTTGTCTTTAAAGACCTCCTACAAAAGATGGCCGACTTGGGAGAAGTCAAGTTGAAAGGTTATTCAACTCAGATAGCATGTGTCCCTGCTACAATTCCAGAGGAAGAAGGTGAATGGCATGAAGTCAAAAGCAGAAATGCACATAAGTATGATGATTGGATGGTCAGAAAGACAATCAATCGGACTCATGCCATTTTTCAAACACAATTAAAGAAACCAATTGTGTCTTCTAACATGAATATTGCAGTAAAACCCTCTTCATAAGAGGGAAAATACTTAAAGAAACGGATTGATTCAAAGAAGAAAAAAGAATCAGAAGAAGATGAGTATGTGTCAAAGCCTAAATTTTCTTTGACTCTGGCAGACTTTATGCCATCTAATTAAAAGCCACGGGCACCGCCCCACCAAACGGCATAGCCTAAACAGGCTAACCAGGCAGAGCCTTTATCAGACGAAGATTTAATCTCCGGTTCTTTTAATATGATTCAATTAACAGATCCGTATTCCAGTCGTAATTTTGATGAGCCTGAATTCCCTGTATCAAATAAGGGAATCCAAGGAAGTTCTAGATGTTCAGGATACAGGGGAAGACATGGATCTTTCCGAATCCACTACTCCAATTCTACCCTTTCTAGCACTGTATATACAGCAGAAACTCGTGGTAGAGCCATTCAGCGAGCTCAAAAAGAACAAGCAGGTTCTTCTGCCAATGGCCAACTCAGTTTTGGCAGAGTTATTTTGGAAGACCGATTAAAGTTTCCACTTTCTTTATCTCAGCAAGTAAATGGATATAATCAGTCTAATTTTCCAAAACCAAGGATGTTGCCAACTTCAATACAAGATGCATCAGCTTCCAAATAATCTGCTTCCAAGGTACCTGCTAAACCGCATATTCCTGTTGGGAAACACAGACCTCTAGATCAAAATTATGATATATTGAAACAATTGGACCAATTACCAGCCATGTTATCAATTTTGGATGCTTTGAATATGTCAAAAGATCTTCGGGAAGCATTCATCGAAGCTTTTTCATGTCCTCATGAGTTTGAAGCTGAAATTGCTGCAGCAAAAGTCTATCACATAGAGAATAATCCTGCAGAATGCCATGCAGTGATATCTTTTACTGATAAAGATGAAGATGATATTGTGCATGGGAACATAAAACCTTTTTACTTATATGAAAAAATCAATGGTGTAGATATCCGAAGATCTTTCATTGACAATGGTTGAGGAGTCAACCTCATGCCCATTCGTACACTTCGTCGATTGGGCCTCACGGAATCTGATTTATCTCCTTCTACCATGATGTTACAAGGATATGATAAAAATGAACAAGAACCACTGGGCGAAGTTACACTCAGAACTCAGTTTGGGGATCTTGTATCCAATTCGGATTTCATGATTGTTCATCAAGACTCAGCTTTCAACGTCTTTCTTGGAAGACCCTGGCTACATCAGCATGCAGCTATTCCTTTATCATACCATCAATGTCTCAAATACTGTTTCAATTGTCATGTTGGAACATTTTATGGTGATAAGGCCACGTTCAAGACATGTGAGTCTCAATACATTGAGGCAGAATTTTATCACATGAAGGGAAGAGAAAAATCTACAATGAAGGAAATTACCAAAATTAATGCTCCATATGGTTTGGAGAAGATTCCAATAAATCCATTTACACATTTGAGTAAAGATTATGTGTTACCTATGAATCAAATTGACAAAATAGGCCCAAATCAAAATACTCTTATAGAAAGATCCATAATGTCAATTACGGCAATCGAGCCAGACAATATGGGAGAAATTGGTAACATACCAAACAGTGATGAAAGCATAAGTGGTGACGTTTTCATTTCATCTGCTGAAGTCCAACAAGTCTATACATCGTCAATCAGGCCAGAAGAAGTTATATAAACATTAGAGGTGAATAATGATGTTGATTCTTAATCCATCATCTCCTATTAATTTCCCAAAGAAGACCCTTTATTATCAATAGGGTCAGAAATGGAAGCTTCCTCTTCAAAATGTGAAAATTTTGACATCTCTTATGATCATGAGAATGTCGTTTTGTCATCTACTATGCAAGTAGAAACGGAAGAAATATCACGTGAAGAAGAGGAAGGTGAAGATCTTAGAGATGCTCCTCCAGCATTTGAAGAGGGTATCTCTACCACTGTGGATGAACTCAGAGAAGTAAATATGGGTACAGAGAAAAATCCACGCCCAACTTTAATTAGTGCGGCCATGAACCTTGAAGAGCAAGAGATGTATATTTCTTTTCTAAAGAAAAATAAAGATATTTTTTCTTGGAACTATATAGAAATACCTGGGCTTGATCATGATGTTTCTACTCATCATTTGGGTTTACCAAAAGAACATCGAGGATTTAAGCAAGACGCGAGAAGAACACACCCAACTTATGCTTCCAAAATTGAAGCTAACGTGGATAAGTTGATCAAAGCTAACTTAATCAAAGAAGTTCAGTATCCCAAGTGGTTGGCTAATATTGTCCCTGTAAAGAAGAAGAACGGACAAATTAGGGTTTGCATCGATTTCAGAGATCTTAATTGGTATTGTCCTAAAGATGATTTCCCAGTTCTGATTACAGAACTCTTAATTGATGCGACAGTTGTCTATGAAGCACTTTCTTTCATGGATGGATATTCTGGATATAATCAGATCCGAATGGCCCCAGAAGATGAGGAATCTACATCCTTTAGAGCTCCTCAAGGTGTGTTTTGTTTCCGGGTGATGCCCTTTGGTTTAAAGAATGCAGGTGCAACATATCAATGCGCCATGCATCGTATCTTCAAACCATTCTTATGGAATTTTGTTGAATGCTATGTGGATGATTTGGTGGTTAAATCCAAACAATGTTCTAATCACTTGGCTTATTTGGAAGTCATATTCCACAAGCTTCGACAACATAATTTGAAGATGAACCCCTTAAAATGTGCTTTTGGGGTAACCTCAGGAAAATTCCACGGCTTTATTGTACGCCATCGTGGTATTGATGTCGATCCTGAGAAGACCAAATCAATCCTTGGTATGTCACCTCCTCAGAATTTGAAAGAATTAAGAGGAATTCAAGGACATTTAGCCTATATTAGGCGTTTCATTGCCAATTTGGCAAGAAAAAGTTTACCCTATACCAAATTATTGAAGAAAGGAGTCATATACCAGTGGACTGAAGAATGTCAAGAAGCGTTTGATGTTCTCATGAAATACCTCTTGAGTCCACCAGTACACATGCCACCTGTTGAAGGTAGACCACTTATCCTCAATGTGACAGTTGTAGAGAAATCATTGGGTTTCTTTCTCGCTCAAAAGAATGATGCTGGGAATGAAAATAGCCTCTACTATCTCAGTAGAACTATGCTTGATGCAGAAACCCAGTATTCAAGTATTGAGAAGTGCTGCCTGGCATTAATCTTTGCAGTTCAGAAACTGAGACACTACCTGCAACATCACGAGGTCTAATTTGTATCTCGCTATAATCCGCTCAAATTCATCCTTAGTCTTCCAATGATTACAGGATGTCTAGAAAGGTGGGTAGTTATTTTGCAGCAGTTCGACATTCAGTATGTGTCTCAAAAGGCAATAAAGGGCCAAGCTCTGGCTGATTTCCTGGCTGAACATCCTTCAATGGAAGACACGTCTTCAGATATTGAACTCCCTGATGAGGAAGTTTTCACTATTCAAGATTATCCTCAAACATGGGAAATGTATTTTGATGGTGCTTCCAGAAGTCCAACAGGGAAGAAAATGGAAAATCCTAAATTCAACAAATTTGGTTTAGGAATTGTGCTCATCTCTCCAGATAAGGCAGTGTTACCTTATTCCTTTTTATTGTGGAAAGGTGGTACCAATAATGAAGACGAATACCAAGCTCTTATCACAGGCTTGGAGTTAGCACTCCAACCACAAGTGAATCACTTAAAGGTGAAAGGTGATTCAGACCTGGTAATCAAACAAGTCAATGGGGATTATGCCATCAGAAAAGAAAAATTAATCCCTTTGTATGATTACGTCAGAGAGTTAATGGCGGAATACCCTTCAAAAATGAAATTTTCTTATGTCCCAAGATCACAAAATGCTCAAGCTGATGCACTGGCTAATATAGCCACAACTCTAGCAGATCGAAATCGGGACGAGACAACCATCAGTATTGCCCACCGTCATGCAATTTCACCCTATGTTCAAGCCAGAACAGAGGAAATTATTGAAATTAGTCCCATTCTGGAACCGTATGGTCATACTACAGGATGGATGTCACCTATCAGGGAATACCTTCAAAATGGAACACTTCCACCTAATAGAGCCGAGAAAGAACAAATCTGGTGACGTGTGGTCAATTTTACTCTTTATGATGGCCCAAACCACTTAGAGAAAATTCTCTACAATCATGGTTTTGATGGAGTTCTCTTCATATGCATTGATGGTGAAGAGACAATGGTTGTCATAAAAGAAGTGCATGCAGGAGTCTGTGGTGCCCACCAGTCTGGACATAGATTGTCTGATCAAATTTGAAGGCTTGGATACTTTTAGCCTCCAATGATACAAGATTATGTTAATTTCACAAAGAAGTGTCATTCATGTCAAGTACTTTCCAACTTTATTCATCAACCACCAGAGTTTCTTCATACAGCTAAATACTCGTGGCCATTTGCCACATGGGGAATGGATGTGGTGGGACCTTACACTTCAGCTACGGCCAAGCAGTTTAAGTACATTCTTACTGCTACTGATTTCTTTTCCAAATGGGAAGAGGTAGTACCTCTCAAAAGAAGTCATTTCTAAATGCATTGTTAGCTTCATCAAGTCTAACATCATTACTAGATTTTGTGTCCCTCATACCATATTGATGGACAACGGCACCAACTTCTGT
This sequence comes from Viscum album, assembly GCA_963277665.1. NCBI lineage: Eukaryota > Viridiplantae > Streptophyta > Magnoliopsida > Santalales > Viscaceae > Viscum > Viscum album. Next base: position 1,902,865,180 of record OY728145.1, read on the forward strand.
TCTTCTGAGGTGAAGAAATTGTATCAAGAATACAACATCAAATCCAACCATTCATCTCAGTATCATGCGGTATCCAATGGCCAAATAGAAGCCTTTAACAAGAATCTTTCAAATATACTGCAAAAGATAGTGGATAAAGATAATAGGTCATGGCCTGATAAACTCTTTCATGCTTTGTGGGCTTATCGGACTACCACCCGCAATGCAACGCGGTCAACTCCATATTCCTTGGTATATGGAACAAAAGCAGTCTTGCCAATTGAAGTTCAATTTCCCTCACTCAGAGTAGCCATTTGTGATCAGTTATCTACAGATGAGCAATCCAAAAAGTGATTGAATGAATTGGAATAGTTAGATGAGAAAAGATTCTGCACTTTGCACCACTTTTAAATCTATCAGAATCGAATAGCACGAGCTTTTAACAAAAAAGTTCGTCTCCGTTCATTCATTCAGGGAGAATTGGTATTGGTTCTCAGAACACCAATGATACCAGGAAAGATGCCTCCCAAGCTTGAACCAAAATGGGAAGGACCTTATTCAATACATAAGGTCTACTCCAATGGAGCTTATTCATTAATCTCAATGGATGGAGAACTCATCACGACTCCAACCAATGCCAGATTTCTGAAATTTTTTTTTGTATAAACACAAAATATGGTCCCCAGAACCAAGATTCTTACAATTGGTTCATACAACCTTGGTCCAGTATGACCATAAACTGCAACTACGTTCAACATGACATTAAACTGTAGGAAAGTACCTTTTACGTCCAACATGACGTTAAACTGTAGGAAAGTAACTTTTTCATCCAACATGACGTTAAACTGTAGGAAAGTCCCTTACATCCGGAAAGATGTTAAACTACATAAACACCACTGTCCAGCATGAAATTAAACTGTACCATCCACGGTCCATGCATATGACCTTAAACTATTCACACCTTCATCCAACATGACGTTAAACTGTAGAAAAGAAGATGTCCCCGCAACATGACACTAAACTATGCAGCACCAGTTCGTCCTTGCTATACGACGTTAAACTATACAGCAATGGTCCCGTATGACCTTAAACTACAACTTCGTCCCACACGACGTTAAACTGTGAAAAGGTTCCCTAAACCGTCCAGCAAGACTTTAATTGCATCATCCCTGGTCCATTTATATGACCATAAACTATTTGCAAGTCCCTTACGTCCAACAAGACGTTAAACTGTGACGTCCTAACTACATGACGCTAAACTGTATAAAAGTCCCTTACGTCTGAAAAGACGTTAAACTATATAATCATCAAAGGTCCTGTATGACCTTAAACTACACCAGCGTCCAGTATGACATTAAACTGCACCATCCACGGTCCATGCATATGACCTTAAACTATTCACACTTTTGTCCAACATGACGTTAAACTGTGGAATTGTCCTTACTGCATGGCATTAAACTGCACAGTCCCCCTTTCGTCCAATATGACATTAAACTGTATTGTCCCCATCGTCCTAACTACATGAGGCTAAACTGTACAGAAAGTACTTGATACGTCCTACATGACATTAAAATGTATTTTTTCCCTGCTACATGACACTAAACTATGCAGCACCAATAGTCCTAACTGCAAGACTTTAAACTGCATAGTCCCTTTTTTATGTCCTACATGACATTAAACTATGCATCATTAAGGTTGTTGTTACCTCTTGTTTCTCACACCGAGTATGACTCACGTGAGCTTAGAGAAAACCTCAACCGTAACCTTCTCTTTGGGCCGCTAACCATGTTTAAGTCCCAATAACATTTTTTTTATTTTATTTAGATCGTTGTCCCCAAGAACAACTTGATCATTAATTCATTCTTTAATTGAAATACACAGACTTTGATCCTTGCCCTCCAGGCTGGGTATGTAGGCAACCTCCCAGGGTTCAAGCCCAAAAACAATCTCTTCACATCAGTTCACCACCATCTCATATGATGGCGATTCGTGAAACCACCCCTAGAATCAATATCGTTACATTGATTCACTTTCGTCCTTGTTATATGACATTAAAACTATGCAACACTTTTGTCCGGTACGACAATAAACTACAATACTCTTTGATTTCCTCATTTGACAGAGAACTATTTTTGACATTGATTTTTCAATCATGTTTTCATTTCAAAAGACTACGTGCATACATGGTAATGCATAAACTTGTTATCTCGGGTTAAACCATCATTTCACTAAAGTCCTCTTTCACCCTTCACATGTACGAACCCAATTTGTACAAAGGGTATTTCTAGAACCACGTGGACTTGATTCCCATCCTTATGGGATTCGTAGGAACATTCGAGTGTCCCTCGAATCCAGTCCCAAGTTTTTTGGGCCTAACCCCAAATTTCACTTTCAGTCCCTTGGCTGAAAAGTCCTCATGAAAACACACATTGTGTATTCATTATTATGGTCTGAATTCTATGACCCAAAACTATGCTCTCTCATACTTTCATCCTCCATGACGTTAAACTGCATTTCAAGAACTACGTATTGCTTGATTCTCATTCTTATGAGATACGTAGTGAAGTCAAAAATTTCAATTCAGGACCCAGCCACAACATGATTATGGTTATCATTGACCAATGTATCTCTATATACATTGGAAAATACCCATCTTTATGTGTTATAATCCTAACCTTAAATATTTTCAGATCTTCATAACCCTTTTCATGACTTCTAGTCACAAAAATGTCAAACTTCTGAGAATTCTTTTGCTTGACTATGCAGCACGTGCCCATAGGTGGCCTTGCATAAACAGTCCACATAACAGACTTGTCAGCCGAAAGATGCTATATATTTAACCATGCACCCAATTCCCTTAGGTGGCCCTGCATATTTCAACCCCCTAACGGGTTTGTTAAATAATGGTAACTTCATTCTTGGTAAGAATGCCTCTTTTGTCCTTATTTTTCGTAAACGACAATATGTAGGGATCCGCAAAAAAATAGCCATCCTTAACATATTTGTCCCATATCCTTTTTCATGATCTGAAAGTATTCAAGTCTATGGGTTATTCTTTCTCCCTACGTTTGGGTCAGACCTTCGTGAGAGTGATATTCATCCAGTTCTTCAATAATATTGTCTGGAAATATCTTCTCCATATTTAAGTACCTCTTTCCATACAACAAACTATATACTTTAGAAAATTTGAATCTCCATAAACATTCATTGGCTTTTAGCACTAGGAAAGTAAATTTCTGGGAGTTCTTTTGCCTGACTATGCAGCACGTGCCCATAGGTGGCCTTGCATAAACAGTCCACATAACAGACTTGTCAGCCGAAAGATGCTATTTATTTGACCATTCAGCCAATGCCCTTAGGTGGCCCTACATATTTCAACCCCCTAACAGGTTTTGTTAAATAATAGTAACTTCATTCTTGGAAACTACTTCTTCTAATGCCTTTTATCTCTTTGTCATATCATTCCTCAGATTCAAATATTCTTAAGCCATAGTTTACATATTTCCCATCATACTTGAGTATGGTAGTATGTTTTCAGATAAATTGACAAGGAATTGAATCAATTTTAATCCATTTTGGTCAACGCTATTTTGACCATAAACATTAGACCCTTTATGTTCGACATGCATGACTTCAAACTGCCAGATTTCTTGTTTTTATTTTCACCTCAGAGTCAAATCCTCTTTTCTCTCTGGATCCAACTCTAAGGGGGGGCTTTTGTTGACGCTCCATTCCTTCACAGAGTCTAACGACTGAAAAAAAAGGGAATACCTTAGTCCAAAGTGATTCATCCTTTGATGAAACATCAAAAATCGACAAAGGGATGAACAAGGAGAACATTGCCCATAGGTCGCGTAAGTTCCCTCTTGGCCGCGCAAGTACACTTGCGCGCCGCCTAGTGGTCGTGCAAGTACTTGCGCGCTGACTAGTGGTCGTCCAAGTATACATGTGTGGCGCCTCATGGTCGCCCATGTGACTTGTGAGACCTATGTAATAACCGCCTGGTAACCGCCTGGGGTCTTCTCCTGCCTATAAATAGACCCTGTGGGCCCCCCATTCGAGAGGATCTTTTTCCAGAAACTCGGATTGAAGCTCCCGACACCCAAGTATCTTCTCAAAGCTTCTGGAACACTTCTAAGGTAATTTCTTACCTATAACGGAAGATCTAAAGAGAAGGAGGAAGGCCTAAGTGTTGAAACTCATCAACACTAGCGCACCTGAGTGGTCAGCCCTTAAGGAAAGTGACCACATTTTCGCGCCGCCTTATTCCTTAAATAGAACTTGTGCGTCCCTTTTCTGGAAGAACCTCAAGAGGATTCTAAAGGGTTTAATAAAGAGTCTCTCAAGTATTCTTATGCTGGTTGAAAATCGCGCAAGTACCCAACATGTCACGCTGGTATACCTGCGCGACCAATACTTGCGTGCCCACATAAGACTTGTGCTCCTTTCAGGACCTGCACGCCCCTACCTTTTTTGGGTTCCCATCTTGCCCATTTTACCCCTCTTAAGCCATTTCACCTTTCCTATTCAAGATTCAGTATTCAAGATACTCTTCAAAGCCATTTATGGCCAGATTTCTTGATTTGACTTCCTTATTTGAAAGGAATTCTGTGGAATATCTCTCAAAACATAGTGATTTATACATCTTTATGTCACCAATGATTGAGAGTTCATTCATTCAACCCCATCCTTTAGGATGAGAAAAATACTTAACCTGGGTCTCCTTTTTTGGAATAATCCCCAGTTATAGGTCCTTTAATCTGGGCATCTTCCTCAGGAGTAAGTCCCAAATTCTTAAACATCCCAAACATGGGCATCCTCCTCATGAGTAAGCCCCAAACCTTAATTACTTAACTTGGGCATCCTCCTCAGGAGTAAGCCCCAATCATAATCCTTTAATATGGGCTTCCTTTTTAGGGGTAAGCCCGAAGTCCTTTAATTTTGGGCATCCTTCTTAGGAGTAAGCCCCAATCTCAAATACGGGCATCCTTCTTAGGAGTAAGCCCCGAGTCCCTTAATTTGGGCATCCTCTTCCAGAGTAAGCCCCAAACCTAAATCCCTAACCTGGGTCTCCTTTTCAGGAATAAGACCCAGTCATAATCATGGGCTTCTTTACAGGAGTAAGCCCCAAGTCCCCTAACCTGGGCCTCCTTTTCAGGAATAAGTCCCAGTCATAATTTTGGGCTTCCTTTTCTGGAGTAAGCCCCAAGTCCCTTAAATTTCTTTTAACCAGTCCTAATTTTCGTTTGACCTGGGATTCCTTCTCAGGAGTAAAACCTAGTTATCAATCCTCTTTTAATTTGGGATTCCTTTTCAGGAATAAGTCCCAAGTTAGAGTATTCAAATATCCATGAAGAACATATACCTTTATGGACCCTGTTCCTGGATTTTCTCCCTAAATGTATATCCTAAACCTTCATCTATCTGGGCAGTCATACATACATAATCCCCAAACCATTTCTTATGATTGCATCTTTCATGGAGCATTTGTCTAATTTTTACCAATACCTCTTGTTTCTCTCACCGAGCATGACTCACATGAGCTTAGAGTGTAAAAGTAATTATGACATCCTTCTTTGAGCCATCAATCATAATCTTTATACTCCCTTACTCGAACTACAGGGGTTCTGATTCCTTTTCCAAAACAAAGGATACGTAGGTAGCCCATTTATGGGTTCGATCCCAACTTTGAAATAATCCATGTCCTTCTGAATGAAGATAAACTTCAAGTGCCCCACTGAGTGGTTTTAAAACCAATCTGGTCATCATAATGACCAAGAGTCTTTTTTAAATTTTTTGAAGGATACAATTGACCAAGAATCTCTAAATAGATACAGATGATTCTCTGTTGATGAAGAACCTCAAATACATATAAAAGATTCTCTAAATTTCTTACATATTTAATCATTGATTGTTAAAACTAAAAGAAAGATCATTTTATACTTGGTAATTTAATAAGGATTCATGAACATAACTTAAATATATAAAGAGAGTCCCAAAGTAGACAATAATTCCCCTCAAAAAGGTGTGATGAGTCCGACCTCCCATCCTCTCGACCAATGCAAATTCCTAAGCCTCATCAGTCCACAAGCTAATGAGCGCCTACCTTTTTAAGTAGGTCCAAACGGATGTAGAATCATTGGATGTTTCCGGTTCTACGAACAAACCCGTTAGAAACTGATCGGAACCTTTGAATCTCCCATCCAAGAGGTCATCCCCGAATTCCGTGCGAAACAGTGAGTGAATAATTAAATAATCAGGTAATTTTTTATTTAATTATATAATTAATTTCCATTAACCTGATGGGAGGTTAAAAATCCATGGTTATGAGATCATGGCCTCATAATGTTTTTTTTCAAAGTCTCCTCCTCCTCTCCTCTCCTATCCTCTCCATTGACAAACAATGATGAAGCCTTTGATCCAAGCGAATCAAAGAACGATGAACGCAATATATTATTCTCATCTTTGTGCAAGTGTGATATTCATCAACACCGAATGAATCTTTATGAACACGATCTTCACCAACGATCGATCCAAAATGAGGTATGATTTATCATTGTAGATTCATTAACCCGGTTTAACTTTCTCCTCATGAACGCTAATTAAATTAATTAATTCATGGATCAATAAAAAATTTATTGAATTAAATTTCTTCTTGTTTATCTTGAATTTGTGATTCTTAAAGCATGATAAATATTTAATTTTCAATTCCTCATGTTCTTGATTATAAAAAAACGATGGAAAAACTAACACGGCTATCGATCCGAACATTGGTTGAGATATTTCCTTATTCATGGTCTATTCACTATTTTACTATTCATCATCACAAAATAATTAAGCATTATGGAAACTCAATGTTTCATTGAGCGCAACATATGGACGCAAGGATATTAACCCAAGGATCAGGGATCCGCATTTGTCTATTTTTCTGAGTTAAAATTGAAGCTGGAATGGCGTGCGGAAGGATCTTGTAGCACGGGTCCGATGATGGTTTCAGCGGTTCAAGGCAGCGGTTCGGTGAGGTGATCTAACAACCGCTGAAGCTAGGCAAGGTAGCTCCAATGGAATGTGAGGCCCCTCTGATGGTTTGGGGTGGTGTGGAAGTTAGGTCCAGTGCGAAGGGTAGACACGAAGAGAATCAATAATAATAATAATTATTAATGATAATGGTGGCGACCTGGTGATAAAATAATTGATGAAGGATTTATCCTTATTATATTAAATAATAATGGAAATGGTGGATTTTAGTTTGTGATTAATTAAATGGAATGGTTTTAATTTAATATGAGAATTACCATGGTAAACTAAATTAATGGGATTAAATTAGAACACTAAGGATGGGTGTTATTATTATTAATATTTTTTATAATAACATTGATGTGAGAAATGGAGTTGGGGTGCTATTTGAGAGAAGAAATCGTGAATTGAAGAGTAATATTGGAGAGAGAATGTGAGAATTAAATGGAGATGTAATGAAAGAAAAAAACGAAATCAATCAAGGAGGATTGGGGATTGAAACAAGAAGAAAGAGGATTTTTTGCGTGAGATATGGAATTGAAAAAGAAGGTTAAATAAAATAATAATAAAATAATAATGTTATTATTATTTTCATTGGAAACCAGTATTTTGACGGTATCTTCTTCACGCGGCCTCAGTTTCATGAACTATCACCGGTAGTGTGACCTTGACTTCAAGAGGAATATTTTGAGTCCAATATTGGAAGTATTTTTCGAGTTTTTGGATCAGGTACCTGAAATTCTCATGAATTAATAGATTTAATATCATTATTAAATCATCAACCCACTATAACTCATGCGTGCGGCGTCCGATTGACATTCCGTTAGCGGCATCATGACCATGTCTTTAATACGGTCTGTTCAAGTCTGATGTTGTATATTATATTCTAGTTCATGACTCAGGTCCATGAAACACCCAACAATATTATTATTATTATTACAGGATCTTGTATCTGACATATCTCTCTCATACGGTGTTGGAATAATGAACCGTCTGTGACATTGCAACACTGAAATTAATATGAAAGTTTAAAAACCAATTTTGGATATTTACGTAGAGGTCGAAGAGTTGGCCCCATGAGGCCTAATTTGCGCGTGTTGCGGTGATATGAAAAATATACACCGACTATCCGTTTTGGAAAATGGGTTGTCCATCTCATGTGTTTTTCTATATGGATCACAATGGTGTGACCAGTTTGGGTAACTTGTTTCATTTGAAGTATGGCTGGGTTGGATCAAACACGAATCCAACTGGGTTCTCGGTACTAAAATGCCTATAACTTATAGACTATATGTCCTATTTACACACCATCTATCATTTCGAAACCCTTATGACCTGGCGGTCCTTCAGTTTACTCCCTTGTGGAACATTGTGGAAGTTGAGGTATGACTGATAACCAGAGGAGTAGAACCAGGGAATTTCTCTTAGTGAGAGTTAGGGTGGCTACTCCCTTAATGACTCAAGGAGTGGGTATTCTTTACACCCCTACTCCGATAGAGATGTGACTCACCACCTCATGATTCCTGGTTATTTTTCCTCTCGGTTGGTCTCAGGGATTTCTAAATTTCCGAGACGGGGGCTCGGTGGTGCGACAGGCCCGTTAAGTGTTATTTAGCGCCTCGTTGAGATTCTTGTTTTAGATGGCGGGAGCACATACAGAGTCCATTTTAGGCACTGTTAGCGGCATTGTGACCCCAGCGTTGAGGCGAAGTCGTCGAGTGTGGTTTCAGGCATTGAAGCTGGAGTTGAGGAGTGGGCCCATGGGCCGCCATTCAAGCTGCTTGCAACTTTTAAGACTTTTTCATCAAATTCCTGTTTGGGGCTAATGAATTTCCGATTTGGAGTGTTTTTCATTGTGAATTTTAATGGCTCAGTTTTCCCATCCTTTTTCAGAACCGAGGTGTGGGCCCCACGATACTTCGTATGGTCATAAAGCGTTGTTTAATAACTTTTTCGTCGAGAGTCCATTTCAAGCGAGTAAATAGTCTATCTAGTGTTTTTTCTATGGGGATTGAAATGATGTAATCTTTTTGGGCATGTGGAGCCTCATATAGATCTCATTAAATGTGGAAACATGAGAGGGAATTGTTCAGAGGTTTCTTTAACGCACTTCGAACCGATGCACAATAGCGATGTTAGGGACACCAAGTGATGGCTCGGGCAATACGGAGTTATCAAACCAGTTCTATAGAGATCCAACCATTTCCTAAATTCCTGTTGCATCATTTAAAGATAAAAAAGATAATAGTATTACACATATATGATCCAAATGTTTAGTGTCTTTGGAAAACTAGGACCACACATAACAATTGCAACATCAAGCATAAACATTTATTTAATTTCTTCTTCTATAGCTTCTTATTGGCACCTGTCCTCTCCTAAGTACATGTAGCCACTTGAAGATATAAATCAAAATTGGTGAGCTAAAATCCCAGTAAAAGGATTGATAAGAATAATATAGGATGGGTTGAACATAATCATGGCATTGGCAAAAGATCATGAACATGAGAGGAGCATAAATAAATGACTTGAGAAGTCGAAATGAATAAAAATGACACATCATGTGTTAGTGGTTAACTACCACACATTATTTTGAACCAAGATATAATCTTATTCATACATAATTTCACATTCACTCATTATATTCATCACTTTACCCAATGCATTGGAGGTCTGTATAATTCCTGGTACACCTGACACTTTGAAACATTCATATTGTGCTATATAATTCCGAGTGCACCCGTCACATCATATCATTATCTTTATCATTCTTTCCACATGGAAAATATATCAAAAGTGAACCTAAATAACCCATGTAAATGAATGGGTTACAACTCAAAATAACACATTCATAAGCTTCGGGTTCTTAAACGAAAGGGGGAACAACATACTTGATACAAGAACCATCAACCATGAATGACAGGTAAAAGTTGAGTTCTTAAAAGAAGTTTTCTTTTGTAAAACATTTGGATTGACATATACATCATTATAAAACGTTTATATCCCAGAAAAGGTATGATAATGATGAAAAAATGATTTTTTGGAAGTAATAATATCACAAATGTCGTGAAAGAGGGAGACCCAAAGGATGAATGTTTGGTTCGATAATTTCCCCTTACCTTGTATCTGAATTCTTACTTCACTTTAATGACCTCTATAATGACATTATATTCATTAATTAGAAATAAATCACCTATTGTACATTAATATTTTTTATTATGGTTTCATTAAGTGATTCTATGTTCCTTTGGATGAGTTATAGAGTTTTGAAACGTTGTTCGAGAATGTCTGTTTTTATGGTTTTCTTGAGCGGTTCACATGTATTCTTAAATTGATGTTCAGGTAGAACATGGGTAAACAAACCAAAATGATATTACATGTTATTAGTGATATTATAGGAGTTTTAATGATCTTATAATGAATCATATTATATCCATATGTATGAATCATTAGATAAGAGTTAAATGACGATTTTTTGGGTTAATTTGAATAGTTTTTTTTATCATAATGAAGTTGTTTTATTTTATCAATAGTAATATGGCCATAAGTAATTCCCAAAACATTAAATAGGAAATAATACATATATAAAATTATCGTTTAACCATAAAAATGGATACATGACCATATTTGAAGGTACAAATGGTAGAAGAAATCATGTCATTCTTGAAGGTGATAAATTAACACCTCACAAACAACATTCTCATTAATAAAATATAAGGAAGAGTAAAATGGGGTTGGATGATATAATATCCTATTATCATAATAAAATTTTATTATATGTATACTAATAGAGTTACTATACCATTTGGATGATGATAGGTGGGAAGAGATCAAGAAATTAACTTGAACTTGAAAGAAAATTAAAGGATAAGAGGGAGAGAAATTACCTCTTAAATCCTCCTCGTGAGATTCTCCTTATGGAATCTAGGTTTGGACTTTTATTGAGACCCGAAGCTCTTTAATGTGATATAGGGTATAGGGAAGATGTTTGGGGAGTGTTTAAATAAGGATTGTTTAAAAACCCAGTTTTTTATATAAAAGACATTGAAATTTTCTTGATGTTATTCCAGATCACACCTTCAGACGACGTTCGATTCCGAGCCCCAGTGCGGCTGGAATTAAATTTTATGTGTGTTCGTATAGGTAACTCCTAATTAATGGAATAAATCTTAAATGATAGCTTATATTGGAAAAAATAGGGCACCGTTGAGTCTGGAACGTGTTGTTTACCCTAGGTGTGGTGCAATTTTCACGGGTGCGGGCCTCCTGTGAAAAATGTCACCAGGGGAATTTTCATAATTTAGTGGGCCTCGAACATTTATTATTATATCATTTGACTGGGGCCTCGGATTAAAATTCCAAGATCATTGTTGTGCTCGAGAGGTGGTGTTTACCCTAGGGGAGGCTTAACCATGACCCCGTCGAAAGTTCGGGTGCGGGGCATTCGGGTGGAGGGTTAAGTGTTTTTCTATTTAAACACTCTCCCCCTCCACATACTCCTCTCCATTTGATCCTACATGGAATTTTTCCCTCTGAAGAGTCCTAAAGAGCCTCTCCTCCACCTCTCCAAGGTTGCGGCTCCGGAGGATCGTTGTGAAGTAAAGGTCTAAGCCCCTGAGGTAGGATCTTGTTTTCATTTCAATTTCCCGCATCATTTTCAATCTAAATTAATGATTTCGAAATGAAATTTAAATTTCTTGTGAATCCCATATTTGACTAGTTTATATCATGAGCTCTCCGCTTAATTTATTGTATTTGAAATCTGAGTTCTGAGGTGTCTGCAATAGTCCGGAGAAGTTTCGGGAGTTTTTTTGCAGTTTTTCCTGCAGTCCGGCGAGACTCAGCGGTGGCGCGACGAGGCCCAGCAGCAGCGCGTTGGGGGGTCTAGGAGGAGGTGCGGTCGGATTGGCATCTTCAGCGGGCTCAGGTGGAGGCATGGTCTTAGGTGGCGGTGTGGGCTTAGGCGGAGGCAGCGGCCACCCAGGCAGCGCGACGGGTTGAAGCCGCCGGTGCGGGGCGCGACAGGGGGTCTCGGCGCGCGACCCCGGGTGAGAAAGAGACCCGCCCAAGGCTGGTATTCACGGGGAAAGATGACCGAACATGAGGTCCAATCCATGGTTGGACCACGATTTAGAGCTGGGCCACGTGGCTGAACCGCGGGCCGGTGCGGGCTGACCTAGACCAGGTGAACCGGCCGGCTCAAGCCGATCCAGCCCAAGGGGGTTCGTCCCCTCTGACTTTAGACACCCGTAACATTTACTACAGGTGTTTGTTTTGCATGCTGTCTATGACAGTGTGATACGTGGCTTGAGTTGAATATTTTGAGATGGTCATGGATATTTTTAATTACTGAGATGAGGGGCTCAGTGGTGTGGCACGTACGTTAACTGGTTTAGAGCTTTTCCCAAGGTTCTTGTTTTGGATGGCGCAGACACATCCGGAGACCATTTTGAGTCCTTTAAGAAGCGTTGTGACCCTGGTGTCGAGGCTGAGGTTTCAAGAGGATTTTTGAGCATCAAAGATGGAGTTGAGATGTCAGCCCCACAACCCGTCTTTTATGCTGCGATCCGTGTTTCACAACTTTTTCAACGAACGTCCATTTGTGGCGTGCGAGTAGTCGATTCGGGGTGTTTTTCTGAGGGCATTGCATTGGCGCAATCTGCCAGCATTAATTCAGCATGCTGGTGTGGGCCACATGAGGTCCATTTTAGGTGTTGATGTTGAATTGTATCTTTTTCACAGGGGGTCCATTTCGGACAAGTGATTAGTCAATCTGGTGTACTTTTTTGAGAGGATCGCAATATTATGATCCATTCGTAGCACATTAGGACTGAGATGTGGGTCCCATGTAGCACCACTCATCTGCGGTATGACAATATGCATCTTTTTATTTGGATATCTATTCCATGCAAGTAAGCAGTCAATTGGATGTGTTTTTCCGAGGAGATCGCAAAGGTGCGATGTGCCCGACTGTTTTCAGGACCGAGGCTAGGGACCACGGGACGTCGTTCCGGTGTAAAGTAGTGTTTAATGATTTTTAGGTCGTACATCTATTGGAGGTGCATAAATAGTCAATCTCACGTGTTTTTTCATGAGTACTACAACGGTGCGATCCATTTGGATGTGTGGAGTCTCATTTGAGATCTCATTAAATGTGGAATCATGAAAGGTGCTCTGGTGGTAGTTTTTCTTGCTGTGTTCGGAAGCGAACCCTTAGAGTTTGATTGTGTTCACTTCCGTGTGAGTAAAGTTGATGTCTAAAAAGACGTGGTTCACCGTTCTAGGGCAGTGGAGGAAGGAGGTTGGAGAAATTACATTTTTTCCCTTCGCGCTGACATTGGGTGTCATGTGCATGATAGCCTTTGGGCTAGAGATGTGGTATACTCTGGGAGTATATGGGAATGATTAGAGGTACATGTTGTATGTTTGTACATGATAATGTTTGTGTACCTGGTTAGGATATGAGATAGGGCCACATGTCGTGAGGGCCCCATGTGCGTACCGTGTTCTACTTCATATACCTTTGACCTCTCATGAAGTAGAGGGTCCCTCTATTCAAGATGGTTTAGATCAGTAGGGTTGAGTGGTCTCCCCTGGTTATGTTCTCGGCGGTTTGATCAGCGGAGTAGTTTGGGTTCCCCTTTTTCCTTTAGTCATGTGGGCTTTCGGTATCACATCCCTTCATGTTCCCTTCTAGTGTTTTTGTGGATCCGGTGTGATCAAAATTTACGTGGGCACTGATCCTCTACCCAGGAGGTTGTTTCTAATAGGGTACAAAGCCCCAGTGAGCCTGGGAACAGTTTCTATAGACGAGTATCGAGATCATATTCTCCTTACGCGACCTACCGTGACGTGTTTCCCTAGGCAGAGCTCTAGGTTTCGGTGTGACCCACACTACACGGGCACTAAACCTCTACTAGATGAATTGTACTTGAGTTCGGTGATTGTGGGATACCCTCTCCGTGTTCTATTGGCCAGTGTTGTATCATCCTATAGGGATGGCTAGAGTAGTTCCGGGTTTACACTCTAGTGGGGCTGGGCATGGGTTTCTCATCGGATTATTCATGTTTACACTCCAGTGGGGCTGGGCAGTGGGTTTCTCATCAAATTCTTTGGGATTACCCTCCATCGGGGCTGGTCAGTGGGTTTCTCATTGACTTCTTAGGGTTTACATTTCAGCAGAGACTGAGCAATGGGTTACCTGATGACCTCTTAGGGTTTACACTCCAGCAAATACCGGGTAGTGGGTTACCCGATCACCTCTTAGGGTTTACCCTCCAGAAGAGATTGGGAAGTGGGTTACCTGATGACATCTTAGGGTTTACCCTCCAGCGGGGCTGGGTAGTTGGTTACCCAATGACATCTTTCAGACTCATTCCATTCTACTAGGCTCGTATGTGGCTTTTCTCCATGACTACCAGAGCGGGACCCTTGGATGTACGGGTCAGTGATGGGAAAACTTTGACATTAAGAAGATCTCTCTACTGTGTCACAGTGATGGAGTGTGGTTTGAATTTCTCCAGAACTCTCAAGTACGAGGGGCACCTTCCCCACAAAGACGCATCTTTCTGACGCGACGTAAAACCGTTCAGGCGAGTCAGTGCCTCCAAAAGAGGATAGTTTCATGGTGCGGTTATTTGAGCCCTTTGACTTGTAGTTCAGGGAAGACGGGTGGGATGTTGGTAATCAATGGTGTGTACTTCTAGGACTGTTGGCTACTCAATTTCATGGGCTGAGCTATGAAATAGAGATCCCCTTTTGATATTGTTTTGGTTTCTAGTTTTACCATATGTATATGCATATACTTTTTTATAGTACCCACTTCTTGGGTTCTGATTACTCTATTTCCAGGAAAGGAAAACACCCATGAGGTATGCCATGTGCTTTCTGTGTCTAGCTTCTCATGGGTGGACGAGTCTACTCTCCTGCTATAGGTATCGAAGACTCGACAAGAAGTTAATCTTCTCACCGTTACAAGCTCCTTCTATTTTAATGAGTCTAATTCCTTCCTATTTTTGGGTTGATTTGTACTCTTTACTGCCCTCTCGGTTGTACTCCTTTACTTTTCCCTGTCCGATCTACTCCTCACCTATTTAGTACCTCCTTTATTTCTCCCTCTAGCCTTTGGGGCATCCTACTATGTATTTTTATACTCATCCCAGCTTGGGATTTGCCTGAAATTGGTGTTCCCTTGCAGACAATGGATAGGTTGGTCGTGACATCAACAGAGCTTAGGAGTTCAGGAGCTTGGACCACATACAGTGGTCGTAGTCAGGTTCTAGGTCTGGGACTCTACCAGCTGTTTACTTTTGTTTACTTGTTGCCGGGTTGTGTCACTTTTCTGGTTGGAAGCGTTTTTTTAACCTTTTCATTTCGGTTTACGTTCAACACTTAATTTGTACTGTTTAGAGGTCAATGCACCTTTTGTGGTCAGTTTATAGTAGTTGGAACATTACTTTACTTTCCTTTTCTTTTTACTATGCACTTCTGCATTGAGTGGGCTATGTGTGTGTGTTTACAGGTACTTATCCAAAGGCCTCCATGAGTTTTTTTTGGCATTCGACACTTATCTCCAACCCCTAGCCTATGGAGGCTGACTTGGGGAAGTTGCGGCTCCAGCCTTGGTGGGGTCGGGTTGTAACAAAGTGGTTTCAGAGCTGGTTCGTTCCTTGGGACGTTGTTTGGACGTCCATAAAACTGAATTTGTTTGGATCTAGGGCAATAGTTTCAATGTGTCTCGAGAGCGTCTCTCAGGCTAGGGAGTCCAGTTATGGTGTGATGACTGACGTATCCATTCATGAGGACCCTGATAACCAGCTTGTAGACTCGGCATGTAGAGACAATCATTGCATGGAAATTGGTTTGTGTATCACATAGGATCGAGTCCATGACTATCCTTCATGAGTGAGCTCCCCATTGTTGTGAATGTTATATATACATATATGCTTATATGATCATGGAACTCCTTGATAAGATTTATGATGTCTCTACAAAGCTAGCCAGCCAGGATACTAGCTTTGGTTCTTAACAATGACCCTGTGAGCTACGAGACCTCAGTCCAGGACCCATCATGTGAGTCCCTTTCTCTCGGTAGGCTGGTAGCAGCACCCCCACCTGGTGCGTAGCAGACAATGTCTATAGAGAAGACTGACCTTGAGCATGGGTTGAGCACTCTTCGTGAGTTCCAGTGGCAAAGACCGCTGAGGTTCAACAGTAATCCAGAACCTTCGGTAGTAGAGGTTTGGAGACAATGGTTCACCTCTTCAGGAATGTGCAGACGTCAGAAGATCTTATGGTGGCATTGGAAGCCATCCATTTCCATGGAGCAGCTAGGCATTGGTGGAGTCTACTGACTCAGTTACGTGATGAGTCGTCACTTTCATGGGGTGATTTTCTGCTACTATTTCATGAGAGTTTTACCCCTCCTACTTACGCTCTGTTCAGATCTAGGAGATCCTGTAGTTTTAGTAAGGAGGGATGATAGTGACTGAGTACGCGACTAGTTTCGCAGACTGTTCACATTGTTACTGGTACTTGGTCCACGATACCAACTTCCAAGCGTGGATGTTCGAGCATGGTCTCTTCAGAAAGATTCTTACTGTCATAGTACCCTTGGGAATCCCCACTTATGAAGAGGTGCTAGAGCAGGCACTGGCGACATAGAGTTTCCTGTCACATTTTACATTCGGTGGTGGCAGTATGCATGACAGAGCCGAGAAGTCTGTTGTATCTAGTAGGCACCGGATGACGGAACCTCAACACAGGTGTCCTTCCCACCGCCGGTTTCGGAGATGTGTTCATGAACCACTGTGGAAACAAAGAGCAGGGCCTTAGTTGAGGATACCCTTCTATGAGTGTACTCTGGGCCATGGTCGTACACCACAGTGGCACCGGTGGGCACTAGGGTAGCCCAGAGAGCACCGGTGTTATGCTTGCGATGGGAAATGTCTCTTGTCACGAGACTTCCCGGCCAGCCATACGTAGAATATTAGGTAGGCAGCATGTGCACCACCACGACAGAGGAAACGCCGTGATCAAAGTATTGTCCAGAGAGGTGGTTCTAGAAGAGGAGCGGGAGGAGCTAGTAGTGGGATATGACTTTACGAGGTCTTTACATCACCACCAGGTGGTCCATGCTAGGCTACGGGAGATGACAGTTGGGACCACATATAGCCGCGATCTTTGGATGTCTACAATCCTGTAGAGCATGAGGTGATAATTGATACGCTCTACGTCTCTTCTACTTTTTGCAGTAGAATTGTGAGACTCTGTATGTGAAATTCTTTTCACCCTACTCCTTGTTTGAGGTGTTACTAGGGTGATGCAGGGCATCAGTGTAACCATGTGTCAGTAGAGTAGAAGGCGTAGAACCTTTTTTGATAGTTTACGGTTTCAACTCCATCTATTTCCAAGTGTGTAAGAGGGTCTTGGTTGTGAGACATAGACTATGAAATCATGTGTTACCAAATACCCATGGGTGTTACACCATATGTATATTCTGAATGAGGGAATCATCGGGCTTTGTCCCAGGTCAAAATGGTGATTTCAGTCGTTGCGTGCGACGTAGGGGTTCGATCGGGGAGGCTGGTTACCCCCGAGGGCCATCGGGCTGTTTGAGAATATGAGAAGGGATGGAGAGGTTGTCTATAGCCTTACCCTAAACCCAAAGGCTGGTTTGGGAGCATAGTGTCTCTCACGTGACTCACTTGAGAAGAAGTGTGCATGCTCTTATGTACGTCATCGAAAAGAGCAGACCTCGCATGATTGGATTAAATCCTTTCGTCCATGTGCGATGATGTAGAACTGTGCAAGTGTTCTTCTAGGTACGGGAGAGCCAGGTGTGGGATTAGTACCCTGAGATGTTTCCCTAGGTTTTCCTTTTTGGGACTGAAATCATGAAGGAGGGAATGATGTAAGAACCTTATTTTTTCTAGAATGGACTTTTTAATTTTCAGGATGTTATTCCAGAACAACACCTTCCGACGGTGTACGATTCGGAGCCCCATTGTGGCCGGAATTAAATTTTAAGTGTGTTCACACTGGGCACACCAAATAAATGGAATAACTCTTAAATGGTAGCTTGGATTTGAAAACAAAGGGCTTCGTTGAGTTCGGAACGTGCTATTTACCCTAGGAGGGGTGCAATTTTCGCGAGCGTGGGCCTCCTGTGAAAAATGCCACCAGGGGCGTTACGTAATTTAGCGGGCCTCAGACTTTAAGTTTTATAACGTTTTAATGGGGCCTTGGATTGAAATTCTGAGACCTTTCTTGTGCTCAAGAGGTGGTTTTTACCCTAGGTGAGGCTTAACCCTGACCCCACTGAGAGTTCGGGTGCGGGGCCTTCGGGCGGAGGGTTAAGTGTTTTTCTATTTAAACACACTACCCCTCTTCCTCCTCCTCTCCCTCTATTCCTACCTGGTGGTTTTCCCTCTCATGGTTCTTCAAGATCCTCTCCTCCACCTCTCCAAGGTGGAGGATCTGGCGGATCATTGGTAAGCGATGGGATAAGCCCCCCGATGTAGGATCTCGTTTTCATTTCAATTTCCCGCATCATCTTCAATATAAATTAATGATGTTGAAGCACTATTGAAATTTCAGGAAAATCCCATATTTTCTTAGTTTATATCTTGAGCTCTCCACAGCACTTTTCGGATTTGAAATCTGAGTTATAGGCGTCCACAATCATCCAGAGAAGTTTTTGGAGTTTTTTGGGAGTTTTTTCGGCGGTCCGGCTAGACTCAGCGGCGGCGCTGCGAGGCCCAGCGGCGGCGCGGTGGGTGGTCCAGGCGGAGGAGCAGTGGGCTGCGCATCTTCAGTGGGATCAGGCAGAGGTGCGGTCCCATACAGTGGCGTGGGCTCAGTAGTAGGCGGCGGCCACCCAGGTGGTGCGGCAGGCCGAAGCCGCCGGTGCGGGGTGCGACCAAGTGTTGTGGTGCGCGACCCCGAGCGAGACTGAGAACCGCCCTCGGTGGGTCTTCACACTGAAAGACTACCGGCCATAAGGGCCTATCCGCGGGTGGACCGCAGGTCAGTACTGGGCCGTGTGGCTGAACCGCAGGCCGGCGCTGCGAGCTGGGCCGGCCGGTGCTGGCCGACCTAGATTGGGTGAACCGGCCGGCCCAGGCCAGTCCAACATAAGGGGGTTCGTCCCCTCTGACATCGGACACCCGTAACTTTCTCTATAGGTGTCTGTTTTGCACGCCTTCTATAGAAGTGAAATCCTTATCTTGAGAAAAATCTTTTGATATGGTCTCAGAGATTTTTAATTCTCGAGACGAGTGGCTTGGTGGCACGACACATATGTTATGTGGTTTAGTACTTTTCCCGAGGTTGTTGTTTTGGATGGCGTAGACACATCCGGAGTCCGTATTGAGCACCACTAGTGGCGTTGCGACCCTGGAGTTGAGGCGGACTTTTCCGGAGGGTTTTCGGGCATCGAAACCAGAGTTGAGACATGGGCCCCACGACTCGTCTTTTATGCTGCGAGCTTCATTTCACAAAATTTTCATTAGACATCTGTTCAAGGCATGCGCTCATTCAATTCGGGGTGTTTTTTCGAGGGCATTGCATTGGCTTTATCCGCCCGATTTAATTCATCACGCTGGTGTGGGTCCCGTGAGGGCCATTTTTGGCATTGATGGTGAATTGTATATTTTTCACAAGGTGTTTGTTTCAGACAAGTGATTAGTCAATCATGTGTACTTTTTCGAGAGGATTGAAACTGTGTGATCCATATGTTGCACTTCGGGATCGGGATACAGGTCCCACGTAGCACTGCTAGTGCACTGTATGGTAATATGCATTTTTTTCTCTGGATATCCATTCCACACAAGTAATCAGTCAATTTGAAATGTCTTTCCGAGGATATCACAATGGTGCGATGCACCCGACTGTTTTCGGGACTGAGGCTCAGGACCACATGACAGTGTTCGGTTGTAAAGTTGTGTTGAATGAATTTTACATCAGATGCCTATTGGAGGAGATTAAATAGTCGATCTCACATTTATTTCCACGTGGATTAGAACGGTGCGATCCGTTTGGATGTGCGGAATCTCATTCAAGATGTCATTAAATGTGGATGCACCAAAGGTTCTTCGGTGGAGGTTCTTCTTGCTGTGTTCGGAAGTGAACCCTTGGCGTGTGATCGCGTTTACTCCCATGTGAGTGATGTTTATGTCTAAAGAGATGTGGATGGATGTGCTAGGGCCATGGAGGAATCAGGTTGGAAGAATTAAATTTTTCCCTTCGTCATGACGTTGGGTGCCGGGTGCACAATAGCCTTTGGGCAATAGATGTGGTATACTCTGGGAGTATATGGGAATGTTTGGAGGTACATGTTGTATGTTTGTACCTGATAATTTTGGTGTACATGGTTTTGAGCTGAGATAGGGACACACGTCGTGAGGGCCCCATGTCTGTACCGTGTTCTACTTTACATACCTTTGATCTCGTAACATAGAGGGTCCCTTTGTTCATGATGATTTAGAACAGTAGGGTTGAGTGGTCTCCCCTAGTTCTTTTCTCGGCAGTTTGATCGGTGGAGTTTCTTGGGTTCCCATTTTTCCTTTAGTCGTGTGGGCTTTTAGTATCACATCCCTTCGTGTTCCCGGTTAGAGTTTATGTGGATCCAGTGTGTCCAATACATTATGGAGGCACTGATCCTCTACCGAGGAGGTTGTTTCCAGTAGGATACAAAGCCCCAGTGAGTCTGGGCGCAGTTTCCCTAGCCGAGTATTGAGATCATATTCTCCTTTCGTGGTATATTGGGACATGTTTCCCTAGGCAGAGCTCTAGGTATTGTCATGACCCACACTACATGTGTATTAAACCTATACTATGTGAATTGTTCTGGAGTTGGGTGGTTGCGAGATACCCACTCTGTGCTCTGTTGGCCAGTGTAATACCATCCAGTAGGGATGGCCAGAGAAGTTCCGGGGTTTCCCTCCAGTGGGGCTAGTCAGTGGGTTTCTCATCGGCTTCTTCGGGTTTACCCTCCAGTGGGGCTGGGATGTGGGATTGTCAATGACTTCATTAGGTTTACCATCCAGCGGGTCTTGGTAGTGGGTTTCTCATTGACTTCTTAGGGTTTACCCTCCAGTAGAGACTGGGCAGTGGGTTACCCGATGACATCTTAGGGTTTACCCTCTAGCAGAGACTGGGTAGTGGGTTACCCGATGACCTCTTAGGGTTTACCCTCAAGAAGAGACTCGGTGGTGGGTTACCTGATGACATTTTAGGTTTTACCCTCAAGTGGGGCATGGGCAGTGGGTTACCCAATGACTTCTTACTGACTCAGTCCTTTCTAGTAGGCTAGTATGTTTCTTTTCTCCATGACTACCTTAGCGCGACCCTTGGTTGTACATGTCAGTGATGTGAAACATTTGACATTGAGAAGTCCTCTCGACTTTGTGACCGTGAAGAGGTGTGGTTTGAATTTCCCTAGAACTCTCAAGTACGAAGGGCGCTTCCTCCACCATGGCGCGTCCTTGAGACACGACCTAAAACTGTGCGGGCGGCTCATTGCCACCCAAATCATATTGTGTCAAGGTGAGGTGATTTGGTCCCTTTGACTTGGAGTTCTAGGCAGATTGGTGGTATTATGGGCATCGATGGTGTGTACTTCTGCGACTGTTGGCTAGTCACATTCTTGGGATGAGCTATGAGATGGAGATCCCCTTACGATCTTGTTCGGGATTCTTGTTTTAGTATATGGATATGCATATACCTTGTTCTAGTACCATGTTCTTGGGTTTTGGTTACTCTCCTTCTATGAAAGGTGGAGACTCATAGGGTATGCCACGTTCTTTCCATGTCTAGCTTCTCGTGGTTGGACGAGTCTACTCTCCTGCAATAGGTAGCAATGACTCGGCGAGAAGTTCATATTCTCATCGTTCCTAGCTCCTTGTGTTTAGACGAGTCTACTTCCTTCCACTTTTTGGGTTGAGTTGTACTCTTTACTGCACTCTCAGTTGTACTCCATTACTTTTCCCTATTCGATATACTGCTCAACACTTTAGTACCTCCTTTGTTTCTCCCTCGAGCTATCGGGGCATTTTACTGAGTATTTCTATACTCAACCCCGCTTGGGCTTTGCCCTCACTTTTTTTGCCCTTGTAGGTGACATGCAAGTTGGTCGTGAATTCAGCAGAGAATAGGAGTTCGGGAGCTTGGACCACTTATGGTGGTATTATTCAGGTTCTAGGTGTGGGAATATCCCAGCTTTTTAATGCTGTATACCTATTGCCGGGTTGTGGCATTTTTATTGTTGGGCGCGTGTTTGACCCTTTTCTTTTCGGTTTATGTTCAGAACTTACTTTGTACTGTTTAGAGGTTGATACACCTTTTGTGGACTGTTTATAGTAGTTGCAACTTTACTTTACTTTCCTTTTCTTTTTTACTCTGCACTTCTGCATTGAGTGGGATGCATGTGTGTGTAGAAGTACTCAGGCAAAGGCCTCCTCGAGTTGTTTAGACTTCGGTGCTTGTCGCCAGCCCCTGGCCTATAGAGGTAGGCTTGGGGTTGTTGTAGCTTGATCCCTGGTAGGTTCGGTTCATGACTTCATGGAGCTTGAGAGGTGTAGGATGTGAGAGTGTGAAGGGTGGTTTTTATAGTGCATGGGATAGGGGTTTCCTTAATATAAAATTCATTAGTTTATAAATTTCCCCAAAGACAAGGAATAGTGAGTCTTGAATGACCAAGAATAGTAATTTAACCATTTTATCCCAAACCAAGTGGGCTAATATCATCATAACATCACACATGACTCTATAATTATCTTATTTATCTTATATTTGAAAATTCAGAATTTCACTATTCATAAAAAATTCATGTATTTTAGGAAAATCACATAAATTTACCACAACCATTTATTGACATGTAGAATCCATAAATAAAGTCCATTTTTCAAAAATAATTTTCTAAATATGATTAACATAATATTTAATTAAAATCATGGTTTATTACTAAAAAACAGTTTTAAAACATTCATTTACTTATTCTAAAATATAGGTACATCATACTTTCACTTGATTATTATTTTTATACTATCATAGGTAATGTTACTATTAATTAGGGTATATCATTATTCATAAGGTTATGTTACTATTCATAATGGTAGGTTACTATTCACCAATTTTTTTTTGTTTTATTAGACTCCAAAAAACATCTTTAACACAACCGTGAATGTCAGATTTTCAAAATATCAGACACAGAACTGAAAAACATATGTTTAAAAGACACTTATCACTTATTAGTTCATTATGTTGTGTTTTCATGTTATTTTATGACATAATTATAAGAAGGTAATTTCCATTTAAAAACATTGGGTCGTTACATTCTTCCTCCTTAAGAAATTTCACCCATGAAATTTCAATTTACAGAAACATGTGAGGGTTTTACTCCTTCATTGACTCTTCTGATTCCCAAGTTACTTTTTCAATATTATGGTTCCTCCACAACACTTTGACAAGATGGGTTGTCTTGTTGTGTAGAACCTAATCTATCTGATACAGAATCTTTACTGGCTGCTTTTCATAGGAGAGATTATCTTCCAACTGCACCACCTATGAGTTTAGTACATGTGAGTGATTAGGTATGTACTTCCTCAGGAGTTATACGTGAAAAACATCATGAACTAGAGCCATATTTGTTGGAATTTCAGGCTGATACGCCACGGCTCCTATGCGATCAAGGATCTCAATGTTTCCAACATACCTTGGGCATATCTTCCATTTCTTCCCGAATCGCATGACTCTCTTCCATGGTGATATTCATATGAAGACATTATCTCCAACATCGAACTCCAAGTCCCTTCGACGATTGTCAACATAGCTCTTTTTTCGACTCTGGGTAGCTTTTATGAGTTTCTGGATGACTTGATCCTTCTCTGTCATCACTTGCACAAAATCAGGTCCATGTAGCTTTCTTTCTCCAACTTTATCCCAACAGGTTGGAGTTCTACATCACTTTCCATACAGAGCATCTTATGGAGCCATCTGAATACTCTAGTGGAAGTTATTATTGTATGGGAACTAAACCAATGGGAGATGCTGATCCCATAAACCTTTGAATTCTAGAGAGTAGGCTCTTAGCATATTCTCAAGCATCTGAATAGTCCATTAAAATTGGCCATCAGTTTGGGGGTGATAGGTCATTCTGAAATGTAATTCAGTACTCAAAGCATGTTGAAAGCTCTTAAATAATTTAGATGTGAACCTTGGATCATGGTCAGTGAAAATTGAGAGTGTAACACAGTGCAGTCTCATCACTTCCTTCACATATATATTTTCATGTTGTTCAAGCAAGAGATCATCCTGAATAGTGAAAAATGGTCAGTCTTAGTGAGTTAGTCAACCAAAAACCATATCGCATTATTTCCATTCGACGTCTTTGGGAGACCCATGACAAAGTCCATAGTAACATTTTCTATTTCCACAAGGGTATAGGAAAGGGGTTCATCATACCTTTGGACTATTATCACTCATCTTTAACTTGCTGACATACCAAGTAACTTGATATATATTCCTCAATCTCCTTCTTCATGTTATCCAACTAGAAGTGTCCTCAAGGATCATGGTACACTACGGTACTCCCATGATGGATAGAGAATGTTGAGCGTTGTGAATTATCCAATAGCTCCTTCTTTATCCCAGATGATGAAGGTACACAAAGTTGCGTTACAAACTGAATCACACTATCATTATTGATATGGAACTCTTGTAGCATCCCTTCCTTTACATAATTCACCCTCTTTTGAATCTCTACATCATCCCATTCTTCTTCTTTAATATTCTCTTGGATGTATGGTTGCGTAATAATTTTTTCAAGGTAGGATGTATCCCCATCGCTTATTATTTCCAAATCCATTATTTTCATATCTAAGAAGAAATGGTCTTTCTCAATCCGTAACATGGATTGAGTAGTGGGTTCTTTTCTGCTTAGAGCATCGGCTACCTTGTTCGTCTTTCCAAGATGATAGTGAATAGAGAAGTTGTAATACCTGATTATCTCTAACCATCTCCTTTCACTCATGTTTGATCTCATTTTGTGTGAATATATACTATAGGATCTTGTGGTCCGTGTAAATGTCACACTTCTCACAATAAAGTTAGTTTCGCCATATTTTTATGAAAAAATCCCAGGTTCCAGCTCTAGATCATGCGTTGGGTATTTCTTCTCATGGATCTTCAACTGACGTGAGGCGTAGGTTATCACATTATCATTTTTCATGAGTAAAAAACCCAAGACTTTCTTTAAAGCATCACTGTATACCACAAAACATTCTCCACTTTTCAGTAGTGTGAGTACAGGTGCAGTGATCAGCCTTCTCCTTAGCTCCATAAAGCATCCCTGACATTCTTCCATCCAGACATACATTACCCCTTACCTTGTTAACATAGTTAGGAGGCTTGACAATCATGATAAGTTTCTCACAAAACATCGATAGTACCAAGCTAATCTGAGAAAACTACGGATTTATGTGACACTAGAGGGTCTGGACCATTCAGTAATCACCATTTTTTTGAATGATACACATAAATTCCCTCACTTGTGATCAGAAGTCCGAAGAACATGACTTGATTCATCCAAAAGTCACACTTTCTAAACTTGGAATACAACTTATCCTTTCTCAATGTCGCCAATACAAGTCTTAGATGTTCTTCATGCTCCTCCTTTCTCTTGGACTAGATGAGAATATCATCGATAAACACCACCAAAATTTTTTCAAGGAAATGTCTAATGACTCTATTCATCAAATCCAAGAAGATTTCATGGGCATTAGTATGCCCAAAGGGAATCACCAAAAACTCATTATGCCCACACCTTGTGTGGAAGGCCGTCTTCTGAATATCTTCTTTCTTCAACATTATCTGATGATATCCCGAACAAATATCCACCTTTGAAAAGTATGGAGCTCCCCTTAATTGGTTGAACAAGTCATAAATCATTGGAAGAGGATACTTGTTCTTTATAGAGATATTGTTGAGTTCCTGATAATTTATACACAGCCGCATTGTTATATCCTTCTTCTTCACAAAGAGAACTCGTGCACCCTAAGGTGATGCACTAGGGTGTATGAAACCATTGTCCAGATGCTCTTGGATATGCTTCTTTAACTCCTCCAGTTCGATAGGAGCCCTCCTATAAAGACACTTCGAGATAGGAGTAGCTCTGGGTATGAGTTCAATTGAGAACTCTACCTCATGATCTGAGGGAATTTTGGGTAACTCTTCAGGAAATACATCACCGTATTATCTCACGATGGGAATTTCATCAAGGTTGTACCCTTATTTCTACTCAACCATTTGGGTGAGGTATGCTTCTTCATAGGGAATCAACACCCACACCATTGAAGGATTTCTCAATGGAGATTCATGATATTCCTTGAATTTTTAGAGGATCATGGGTTGGTATAGAATATGAAATGATATTTCCTTTTCCCGATTGTTGATATGTGCTATATATAACAAGAGCCAATCCATACCCATTATAGCATCGAATTCCACAAATGGAAGCATTACATGATTAGTTGGAAGAATCTTCCCACATACACCAATATGAGAGGAGTCAAAAACTTTTGTTGCAATGATTGAACCACTTGGTGTTTTTACAGATATCTATACTTCAATGTTTTGGTTCTTCGATTCTATAGTTCTAGAAAACTTGCATGATATAAAGGAATGATTATAACCAGAATCAAATAAGACTGTTTCCATTCTTGAGTGAATAGGATGTGAACCTTGTATGACATCATTATCATGACCCACCTCCGCAGTAGTGATGGAATAAGCCTTCCACTATTCTATTGGATTTGGTGGTTGCTGACGCTGATTACCCTCACGAACTCAAGGTTTAGTGCACTGGTTTGCATAGCTCCCTGGATACCTACAGTTATATCATTGAACCATAAGTGGTCCTTTCCTTTCATCAGGTACATTCTCCTTCCTTTTCATTTCTTATAGAAACTCTTGAGAATGGTGTCCTTCTTTCCCACACTTGAAACATTTCCCCATCCCATTGAGGCAGTTCCCATAGTGCAACTTCCCACATTTTTGGTATGTGGGTCGTTCAGTTTTCTTCCCACTTTTGGCATTAGATCTTATATCTTGAAACTACATCATTTGTTTCTTATCTACATTGTTGTGGGACCATTCTCCAAAATCCATCTCCACTTTGAGGGCACATCGAACATCTTCTTTATAACTACCAAAGTCTCGAATTGCAAGAGCATTCAAAGGTGTGGTTTTAATCCACTAATGAATCTATCAATTTTGCTATCATTTTTGATAACAAAACCTGAATCATACCTTGAAATCTTTCTGAAATTCGCTTCATAGGTTGTGACATATTCTCCTTCTTTTTTTGAGCACTTTGAATTATCTCTCCATCTTTGTGCGAAGAGTTCTTAGGAAATACTTGTTAAGAAATGTTACCTTAAAGTCTTCCCAATCGATCTATTCAATTTCCTCCCTTGGCTTGGTGTTCTTAATCAATACCCACCATTGATCAGATTCTCCATCTAGACGATAAACGGCTAGTGTCACCTTCTCCATATCAGAACACTGAAGCACAAAAAATCTTCTCCATTGAGTTTGCCCACTATTCTGCAACTACTGGATCAGAGGATCCACTAAACATCGGTGGTCGTTGCCAGATAAAACATCGGATGGCCAGTTTCTCCCTCTTTGGGGAAGGAGAATGTTCCCCATTATTATGGTTATTGTTCATAACCTGAGATAATTGAGTAAGCATCGCCATGAAGTTCTGAAATCCAACTTTTAAATTGTTGGGGATGTTGTTCAGGCAATCATTTTATTGTCCTATGCACGAGTTGTTGGCCTGATATCTCCTTATTCCCACCATTTTATAAAATATAAATTGTTATAACAAAACATAAGTTGAAAAGACATGAATAACATGTTAATTTAAACAATTTATACCAAAAAAATAACATATGGGATCCCTATGTTAATATTCTTGTGTGCATATTTGTACTTAGTCTCATACTGTAGGTTTTCTCTAGGGTTCACTAATCCTTATTCCCCAATTAACTAAACCTTTCCTATGATACCAAATATAGATACCCAAACTTTTCTTACATTACTATTAAATAATTTTAATGATAAACAACATAATATTATTACATATAGAGCATCCAAAGGTTTACTGTCTTGGGAAAACTAGGACCATACATATCAATTACAACATCAACAATAAATATTTATTTAATTTCATCTTCTACAGCTTCTTATTGGCACTTTTCCACTCATTAGTATATGTAGCCACCTGAGGATGTACATTAAAAGGGGAGATCTAAAATCCTAGTAAGAGGATAAATAAAAAGAATATAGCATGGGGTGAGCATAATCATGACATTGGAAAAAGATCATGAACATGAGAGGAGCATAAATAAAAGGCTTGAAATGTGGCAATGTATAAAAATAAAATATCATGTCTTAGTGGTTAAATACAAAAAATATGTGTGAACCAATCTAGATTCTTGTTCATGAATAATTTAAAATTTACTCATGATATTTGTGTCTTTACCCAATGCATTGGAGAGCTGTATAATTCTGGGAACACCTGTCACTTTGAAACATTCATATTGCGCTATAAAATGTCGAGCGCAGCAGTCACATCATAACATTATCATTATCATTCATGCCACATGGATCATATATCAAAATTGAACACAACTAACCCATGTAAAGGAATGAGTTACATCTCATAAAAACACATTCATAAGCTTTGGGTTCCCAAATGAAAGAGGGAACAACAAACTTGATACAAGAACCATCAACCATGAATGATAGGTAAAAGATGAGTTCATAAAAGAAGAGTTCTTTTTGAAAACATTTGGATTGACATAAACCACATTAGAAAACATGTATATCTTAGAAAATGTAAGATAATTACGAAAAAATGTATTTATGAAGTAACCATATCACAAAGGGAGTTAAAGATGGAGAACCCGAAGGATGGAAGTTGGGTTCAAGAATTTCCTATTACCTTGTATTTGAATGATTCATTCTATTTTTTGCCCTGTATAATGACATTATATTCATTAATTAGAAATCCAGAACATGTTTTAAATTAATATGGGTCATTATGGTTTCATTAAGTGATTTTTTGTGCCTTTTGATGAGTTCTAGAGTTTTAAAACATTGTTTGAGAATGCTTGTTTTTATGGTTTTCTTGAGTGGTTCAATTTAATTCATAAATTGAAGTTTGGGTAGAACATGGGTAAACAAACAGAAATGATATTACATGTTATTAATGATATTATAGTACTTTGAATGATTTTATAATGAATCATATTATATCCATTTTGATGAATCATTAGATATGAGTTAGATGATTATTGTTTGGGTTAATTTGACCGGTTTTTTATTATAATGAACTTTTTTTATTTAATCACTAGTAATATGGAAATAAATTATTTATAGAACAGTAAATAGGAAATAATACAAATAAAAAATTATTATTCAACCATTAAACTAGTTTCATGACCATATATGAAGGTATAAATGGAAGAAGAAATCATTTCGTTCTTAAAGATGATAAATTATCACCTCACGAACAACGTTCTATTTAATAAAATAAAAGGAAGAGGGAAATGGGGTTGGATGATATAATATCACATAAAAATAAAAACAATCTAGTAGATGTATAATACTGGAGTTATAATACCATTTGTATGAATATAGGTGGAGAGAGATCAAAAATCAACTTGAACTTGAAAAGAAATTAAAGGAGAAGAGGGAGAGAAATTACCTCTGAAATCCTCATCTTGAGATTCTCTTTAAGGAAGATAAGCTTGGTCTTTTGATGAGACTAGAAGCTCTTAAAAGTGGGATAGGGGCTAGGGAAGAAGTTTGGGCAGAGTTTAGAGAAGTCATGGAGCTTGAGAGGTGTGAGGAAATGAGGGTGTGATGGGTGGTTTTATAATGGAGGGGAGAGGGGTTTCCATAATACAAAATTCATTAGTTTATTAATTTACCCTATGGAAAGGAATAGTGAGTGTTGAATGAACAATAATAGTAATTTTATCATGTGATCCCCAACTAAGTGGGATTACATCAGCAGAACTTCACAAATGACACTATAATTAGTTTATTTAGCTTATTTATGTATATTATGGTATTTCACTATTCATAAAAGATTCATGTATTTCAGAAAAATCCTAAAAATTTACCGCAACCATTTCTCAACATGTAGAATCCAAAAATGAATTCCAATTTTCAAAAATAATTTCTAAATAAGGTTAATTTAATAATTAATTAAAATGAGGTTTTATTAGTTAAAACAGTTTTAAAACATTCATTTACTTATTCTAAAATATAGGTACATCATACATTCAATTGAATATTATTTTTATACTATCATAGGTAAAGTTACTATAAATTAGGGTATATCACTATTCATAAGGGTATGTTACTATTCATAAGGTAGGTTACTATTCACCAAAAATTATTTTTGTATTATTATACCTCAAAAATCATCTTGAACACAACCCTGAATGTCAGATTTTCAACATTCCAAACATTTAAGTGACAAAATTATGTTTAAAGGTCACTTATCACTTCATAGATCATTATGTTGTGTTTCCATGTTATTTTATGACATAATTATAAGAAGGGAATTTCCATTGAAAATCTTTGGGTCGTTACAAGTTCCGGGTTTACCCTTTAGTGGGACTGGGCAGTGGGTTACCCGTTGACCTTATGGTTTACCCCCCATCAAGGCAGGGCAGTGTGTTACCCATTGACCAAAGGGTTTACCCTCCAACTGGGCTGTGCAGTGGGTTACCTGCCGACCTCTTAGGTTTTACCCTCAAGCTCGGCTGGGCAGTGGGTTACCCGATGAATTCTTTCAAAATCATCCCTTTCTATGAGGCTAGTAAGTGACTTTTCTCTGTGATTACCAGAGCGGGACCCTTGGTTGTACGGTTCAGTGTTGAGACAACTCTGACATGTGGGAAATTTGGGCATCAGTGATGGATATCCATAGAACTATTGTAGAATTTTTCTAGGCTGAGCATGAAGATGGAGATCCCCTTACACACTCATTTGGGTTTCTTATTGAGCATATATATACATACACCCTAATTTTGTTCCCACTCCTTGGGTTCAGTTACTCTCCTTCTAGGAGGGGCAAAGACGCATGGGGTAGGCCACATGCTTTCCGTGTCTAGCTCCTCTTGGTTGGACGAGTCTACTCTTCTGCTATAGGCAGCGAAGACTCGATGAGAAGTTTGTATTCTCACCGTTTCTAGATCCTTGCGTCTGGACAAGTCTGATTCCTTCCTCTTATTGGGTTGAGCAGCACTATATTTACTGTACTCTTTTTGTTCACTCTTGTTGTAGATTGTTCTCTCTTACTGCTCTCCTCTTCAGTATATCTCTTGTGTTTCCCTCGAGCTTTCGGGGCATCCTACTTAGTATTTTTATACTCACCCCTGCTTGGGCATTTCCATCATTTGGATTTCCTGAACAGACGATGAAGATTATGATCGTGACGTGATAGGAGCTTCAGGATATGGGGTGCTTGGACTGCGTGCGGTGGTCGTAGCTTGGGATTCAAGAGTGAGACTCTTCTAGCTATTTTACATTTTCACATGTTGCTGGGTTGTGTCACTTTTATAGTTGGGTGTGTATTTTTTCTCTTTCCCTTTCAGCATTACTTTTCTTGTACTTTTACTATTAGAGGTCGATGATTTTTTGTTTAGTTCCCTTTTTATATTACTTTGGAACCTTTCTTTCTTCTTTTTCTCTGCATTTTTTCATTGAGTTAGCTGCGTGTGTGTGTATAGGTTCTTAGGAAAAGGCCTCCCCTAGTTTTTTGTGACTTTGGCGCTAGTCGCCAACCCCTGGCATATGGAGGCAGGCTTGGGGTAGTTTCGGTTCGAGCCCTGGTATGGGTATGGTCATGACAGAGTGGGATCAATGATGGTTGGCCTTTGTTACATTGTTTGGATGTTTCCCTAAAATAGTCTTGGTTGGGTTTAGGGCAATAGTGTCGATGTGTCTCAAGAGTAGCTCTCATGCCAGGGAGTCCAGTGATGGTATGGGCGGTTGACGTATCCATTCACCCGGACCCTGATTACCCGCTTGTTGACTCTGCACCCTAAGACAACTAATGCAGGGAATAATGGTAAATGCAACATATATGATTGAGTATTTGATTGTCCTTCTCGAGTCATACCACTGTTGTTGTTGATATATATAGATATGCTCATCTGACCGTGGTACGCCTTGATAACATTCAGGATGTATGCGAGACGACAACTAACCCTGATACTCGCTATAGTAATGGAGATGATTCCATGAGCGATGAGAGATTAGTTCAGGACCCATCATGCCAACCCCTTTCTCTTGGTGGGCAGGTGGAACTACGCCTACCAATTGAGGAGAAGACTGCCCTAGCAGATCAAGATGAGGACGTGCGTAGTTTTGGTGCACTTCATGAGTTCCAGCGTCGAATACGGCTGAGGTCCCGCAGTATGCCATGCCCTCGGACAGTAGAGGATTGGCTAGATTCGGTGGTCTGTTGGTCTGTAACAGTAGTTTTTGAGAATAGGCATTCGAGCAGGGACTCTATAGAGAGATCTATGTTATCATAGTTCACTTGTTCATCCCCACCTATTTTGAGGTGTGAGAGTAGGATCTAGTGGTATAAATCTTCCTCTCACGCCATATAGATGGTTGTGACAGTAATCACTATAGAGCTAAGCTGTCTCCTACAACTAGAAGATGCCTGATGATGAGATCTCAACGTAGGAGATCCTATCATGATCATTCACATGCATGTGTTCATATAAGGCCCAGACAGCGCTGTGAAAGCATGGTGGAAGAATATCTCAGACTTGTGCACTCATGTTGTGGTTGTGTAGCAGATTCCCATAGCAAGAAGTGCGAGAAGTCTCGAACTCACCAGGTGCGGGATGTTCTAGAGAAGTTAACTTCTTTGTATATGAACCTTTTTGAAAATGAGGGGACAACTTTTCTTTAGTCAACAGTGATGACTCCTTCACCTCTAGAGTGTGTAAGAGAGTTTCAATTGTGATTCATTGACTGTGAAATCCGGTGTGACTAGATATCCTTAGGTGTTTCACCATATAGATATTCTGATGGATGGAATCATGATACTCTATCCTAGTAACAAATAGTGATTCTTGTTGTGACATGAGATTTAGAGGTTCGATCGGGGAGGAAAACATTCCCCCCGAGTTCTATCAGGTCATTTGAGACTATGCAAGGAGATGGCAAGGTTTCATATCGGCTTGCCTTATCCCAAATAGTTGGAGTGGGTATACGATGCCTTACACATGTCGCAACTGTGGAGATACACATGTGTTCCTACATACGTCATCAAATCAAGAATTCCTTATGAGGGTGGACCACCAATTTGGTCCACATTCTTTGGCATCACAGAAACGAACAGGATTCCCTAAGAGCGGGAGAGATAAGTGTGAGCTCGGTATCCTGAGTGGTTACCCTATTTTTGTTTTTCAAGGACAAAAATCATGAAGAAGGGAATAATGTAGAGACCCTGTTTTGGGCCTAATAATACATTGAAATATTTATAAGAATATTTCCAAATATGGGTGGTGATATGGACTGCAATTCTGTGGCTCAGTGTGCCCGAAATTAATATTATAAAAATTCTAATTGTTTTTATTTTACGCACTCGCAGTTAAGTAAAGAAAACAAGATATCTCTTAAATAGTTGATCAGATCGGAAATCCGAGACCATAGTTGGGTCTGAAATGCAGTGTTTCCCCTAGGCGTGATATAAAATAAGTCGGCACATGATATTCAGACTCCTCACACTTTGGCGGTGTGGTTAAATTAAGTTACTAATTAATTCATTTAATAGCTCAAACACAAATATCTATCGAACAACGACTCAGATGAAAAATCTGAGGCCACCGATGAGCTCAGAATGTAGGCTTTACCCTAAACTGGGTGTAACCATTGTTGGAATTGGGTGTTTTCCTTATTCTCCATCGTGGGAGAATAATTAAATAATTAGGTAATTGTTTATTTAATTATTTAATTAATTTCCTTCAACCTGATGAGAGGTTATAAATCCATGGTTATGGGATCTTGGCCTCATAACTTTTTATTTGGAAATGACTCCTCCTCTTCTTATCTCCTATCCTCTCCATTGACGAATGACTAAGAAGCCTTGGATCCAAGAGAGTCGAAGAACGACGAACACAACATCTTATTCTCGTCGTTGTACAAGTGCGATCTTCTTCAACACCGAATGAATCTTGATGAACGCGATATTCACCAAAGATCGATCCAAACTGAGGTAGGATTTATCATTCTAGATTCCTTACCTTGGTATAAATTTCTCATTATGAACGTGAATTAAATAAATTAATTCCCAGATTGATAGACAATTGATTGAATTAATTTCCTTCTTGTTTATCTTGAATTTGAGGTTCTTGAAGCATGATAAATATTTAATTTCCAATTCCCCATGTTCATGATTCTAAAACAAATGATGGCCAAACTAACAGGACTATCGATCCACACTTCGACAAAGATCTATCCCTATTCATGGTCCTCACATTCATCACATTTTCTTCATCACAAAATAATTAAGTGCGCGGAAAACTCAATGTTTCGTTGAGAGCGATATTTGGATGTGCAGATCTAGACCCAAGGATTAGGGATCTACATTCGTATCTTTTTTACAAGTTAAAATCGAAGCTGGAATGGCGTGCACAAGGTTCCCATAGCACGAGTCTAATGATGGTTTCAGCAGATTAAGGCGGTCGTTCGGTGAGGTGATCAGGCTACCACAAAAGCTGGGTGAGGTAGCCCCAGTGGCATCCGAGGTGACTCCAATGGTTTGGGGCAGTGTCGAAAACCTGGCTGACGTGAAGGGGAGACACGACAAGAATCAATAATAATAATTATTATTAATGATAATGGTGGTGACCTGGTGATGAAATAATTGAAGGAGGATTTATTGTTATTATATTAACAAATAATGGTAATGATGGATTTTAGTGTGTGATTAATTAAATGGAATGGTTTTAATTTAATATATTAATAACCATGGTAAACAAATTTAATGCGGTTAAATTAGAACATTAATGATGGGTGTTATTATTATTAATTTTTTTTATAATAACATTTAAGTGAGAAATGGAGTTGGGGAGCTATTTGGGAGAAGAAATCGTGAATGGAAGAGTTAGATTGGAGAGAGAATGTGAGAATGAAATGGAGAAGTAATAAAAGAAAAAAAACAAATCAATCAAGGTAGAGTGGGGCGCGAAACAAGTGGAAAGAGTATTTTGTGTGTGAGATTTGGAATTGAAATTTTTTTTAAATAAAATAATAATAAAATAATAATGTTATTATTATTTTCATTGGGAAAACCGTATTTTTAAGGTATCTTCATCGCGCGACCTCAGTTTCATGAATCATCAGTGGTGGTGCGACCATGACTTCGAGAAGAAAATTTTGACTTCAATATTGGATGTTTTTTTAGATTTTTCAGATCAGGTACCCGAAATGCTCGTGAATTAATAGATTTAATATCATTATTAAATTGTTGACCCGATATGACTCATGTTGGTGATGACTGATTGACTTGTTGTTAGCAGTGACGCGTCCTTGTCTTCAATACAGTCAGTTCAAGTCTAATGTTGGATACTAAATTCTGGTTCGTGGCATGGTTCCACAAAACACAAAATATTATTATTTTTATTTTGGGATCTTGTATCTGACATATCTCTCTCATATGGTGTCAGAATAATGAACCATCTATGACGTTATGACCCTGAAATTAAGGTGAAAGTTTCTAGACAAATTTTTGATATTTCAATCGAGGTCAAAGCGCATGCCCTACGAGGCCCAATTCGCGTGTGTTGCAGTGAAATGAAACTTTTTCACCAGTTATCCATTTAAGAAAAATGGGTAGTCCATATCGTGTGTTTTTCCTTATGGATCGCAATAGTGTGACCAGATTGGTTAACTGGTGTTGTTTGAAGTATGACCGGGTTGGATCGAACATGAATCCAACCAGGCATTCGGCACTAAAATGCCTATATATTACTGACTGGGCATCCGATTGATGCACAACCTATCGTGTCGGAACCCTTATGACCTGGAGGTCCCTCGGGTTACCCCCTTGTAGAACATCTTGGCGGTTGAGGTATGACTGATAACCGATGGATCAGAGCTAGGGTGTTTCTCTTAGTGAGAGTTAGGTTGGCTACTCCCTTGACGACTCAAGATGCATGCATTCCTTACTCCCCTGCTCTGGTAGAGATGGGACTCCCCACCACATGAGTGATGGTTCTTTTTCCTCTAAGATGGTCTCAAGGATTTATAAATTCTTGAGATGGGGGCTCGGTGGCATGATACGCCCGTTAATTGTTATTTAGCACCTCAACAAGATTCTTTTTTTGGATGGAGCGAGCATATCCGGAGTCCTTTTTAGGCGCCGTCAGTGGATTTTTGACCCTAGCATCAAGACTAAGTCATCCAGGGTGGTTTTAGGCATTTATGTCGGTGTTGAGGCGTGGGACCACGGGCCTCCATTCAAGCTGTGTGCAGTGTGTGCGATATTTTCATCAGACGTCTGTTCGGGGAAAATTAATAGTCGATTTGGTGTGTTTTTACGAGAGCATCATGATGGAGAAGATTGCCCGACCTTTTTTGGGACTGAGGTGTGGGCCCCCTGAGACGTCGTATGGGCATAAAGTGGTGTTGAATAATTTTTTCATCAGGAGTCTGTTTCAAGAGATTAAATAGTCTATCTCACTTTTTTCCGTGAGGATTGAAATGGTGTAATCTGTTTGGGAATTCAGAGCCTCATACGAGATGAAATTAAATGGGTAAACATGAAAAGAAGTTGGTTAGAGGTTCCCTTGATGCACTCTAAACCAACGGATGGTATCTATGTTAGTGACACCCAATGATGGCACATGAAATGTAGAGTTATCAGACTTGTTCCGGGTTTACCCTCCAGTGGGGCTGGGCAATGGCTTACCCGACGACCACTTGGGGTTTATCCTCTAGCTGGGCTAGGCGGTGGGTTACACGAAAACTACTTTCAGACTCATCACTTTCTATGAGGCTCGTCACTGACTTTTCTCTGTGATTACTAGAGCAGGAACTTTGGTTGTATGGTTTAATGATGAGACACCTTTGACATGTGGGATATTTGGGAATCTGTGATGGATATCTTTAGAACGTTTGGTGACTTTTCCTGGGATGAGATTAAAGATGGAGATCCCCTTACACACTCATTTGGGTTTCTTATTGAGCATATATATACACACACCTTTCTTTTGTTCCCACTAATTGGGATCAGTTACTCTCCTTCTAGGAGGGGTCAAGACACTTGTGGTATGCCAGTTTCTTTATGTGTCTATCTCCTGTTGGTCAGATGAGTCTAATCTCTTTCTATTGGCTATGAAGACTTGGATAGAAGTTTGTCTTCTCACCATTTCAGGATCCTTGCATCTGGACAGGTCTGCTTCCTTCCACTTGTTGGGTTGAGATGCAATTTATTTACTGTAATATTTTTGTTAACTCTCATTGTACATTGTTATCTCTTACTTATATCATCTTAAGTACATATCATGTGGATCCCTCTATACTTTTGGGCATCCTACTGAGTATTCTTATACTCACCCCTGGTTGGGAATTGCCCGCATTTGGCATTCCCTTGAATTCGACTGACAGGTTGATCGTGACATTAGAGGATCTTTGTGATACGGGGTGCTTGGACCACGTTCGTTGGTCGTATCTTGGGATCCAGGAGTGGAACTCTCCCAGTTATCTTACATTTCCACCTGTTTCCTGGTTGTGGCGCATTTCTAGTTGGGTGTGTATTTTTTCCCTTTCCCTTTCATCATTACTTTTCTTGTACTTGTACTGGTAGAGGTTGATGCATTTTTGTTTGGTTCCCTTTTTATAGTAGTGTAGAACCTTGATTTCTTCTTTTTCTCTACACTTTTTTATTGACCTAGCTGCGTGTGTGTGTACAGGTTCTTAAGCGAAAGCCTCCCTGAGTTTTATGTGCCTTCGACGCTAGTCACCAGCCCCTGGCCTATAGAGGCGGGCTTGGGGTAGTTTTGGTTAGAGCCATTGAATGGGTCAGGTCGTGACAAAAACTTTCTCTCAATACCTTACATGTTTCACCTCAGATGAAAAGTACCCAATAATATCATTGATGAAGACTACCGTGAACCAATATAATTAACTTAGAATGATCTGGTTCATGAGTCCTATGAACAAAATAAGGGTCTTCATCATGCCAAAGGGCATCACCATGTACTAATTGGGATTGTAACAACATATAATGGTCATCTTCGGTATATCACATTCCCTTACAAGCATCGGGTTGTAGCCTGATAGGATTTCAACCATTGAGAACCATGATATACCTCTTAACTGATCAAAGAGGTCATCAATCCTCAGTAGGGGATACTTATTCCTCACATTCACATAGTAAAAGCATCAGTAGTCCACAGAAAACCTATGTCTCCCCTCTGTGTTGTTTGTAATCAAAACTGGGGACGCCTAGGGTGGAACACTAGGTCTCATTAAGACCTACCTAAACAAGTCCTACAAAGACACCCTCATATGCATGATTTCATCCAATGATGCATGGGTTCCCTTTTCACCAACAATAGTATACCACCTTCCAGGACTGTAAACACCCCACACCATTCTCTTAAAATAGCCAATATGGGAATGGTATGTAGATAACAAATCAAAACCAATAATGATGTCGTATGTCCTCAATGATGCCACTAAGAGGCTCTAACCAAAAATCAATCCTCTAAGGGTCAGATAATACTAACGTCATAAGTGTGTGATCGAAGAGTGTTCTCCAGTAAGTGTCTCTATGATTACGTGTCGATTCAACAGTTCATCCAAAATCTCTAGGAATCTTATAAGATACATGGAGAGGAAGGAAAGACTAGAACCTATGTCTATATTACTACTTCTAATATAGAAAAGTCATAAATTTAACCTTGAGTCATTCCTGGAGCCCCTCCATCATAATCCTCATCCACATGTAATTTTCCCTACCCTTATCCTATAGCTCCCTTATCCTAGAATGGACCACCTGGGGGTGGTGTTGGTAAAATGTAATAATGTTGAAAATCCCATCATTATCTCCCATATCATTTAAAACATCCTCCTACTTAATGATCTATATATATCTATCATTGGCATTGCCTTGGCGGTCCATCCACGATCTCCCTATCAGTTGTATGATTGGTTGGATAATCTCAAGAAGTATGTACCCTACCGTAACATGTATATAATCCCTTCTATCTATGATGAATAGAAACACCATGTGTTCCAGGTACTTCATATACTCTAATATAGGACAACCTCTTGAATCGTATTCGAAATCTTTGTCTGTGAGGATGATGTTGGCTCCATACTACTATAGTCTCTACTTTAACCTACCCACTACTTACTACCACCTGCTGTATCTACTCATCTAATAAGTTTTCAACCACCAAAGAATGTTTAGGTATCCTAGCATAATAAGGAATTCATAGTGGGATAATACCATCTATGATGTCTCTATACGGACCTCGTTCAATGGTCTAATCCCGGAAGTACTGATCCTGAAATATATCAATCGAGTACTTAGAATGGTTTTTAGTCCTTGAAGAATAATCTATAATAGTCATGCTACTATGATGGGGATAGATATCCTCAAGAACACATATATCTCTCACTATAACTGGTGATAACTCATGTTTCAAGAGGCACTCAAACTCTATCTATGAGAGAGACTCCTCATCGTACACATGTATAGCCATACACCACCATTGTCTTAATGATCAGGGAAGAAGGCCCACCATAAAGACAAAAATATTATC
Source organism: Viscum album (assembly GCA_963277665.1). NCBI lineage: Eukaryota > Viridiplantae > Streptophyta > Magnoliopsida > Santalales > Viscaceae > Viscum > Viscum album. Next base: position 1,902,905,055 of record OY728145.1, read on the forward strand.
TATAGGTTCTCTATCTAGATGGATTTCTCATGTCACTGAATCAGTCCATTCCTCATCCACATTTGTGTCAAGATTGCCTCAGAACATGAGGGTTCTCTTTTTACAGAACTCAGAACGTACGCTCATCCTACGATCCTCATCCTTTGGTAATATGGGTACAAATTTATTCTCTATAGTATTATGTATGGTTGGGGCACAAACTCGAGCTATCACCTGGGGATCTAGTCAAATAATTGAAGTGTTATCCATGAGGGGGTCATCCTCTTTATCATGATTCTAAATCGTAGTGGGTATACGTCATGATGAAATCATGTTGTAAACAATTTGTACCATGGTCAATTAGTAAATATAGAGATCAGACCCCAGAAAGTCATAGAAATCACAACACATTCCAATTTAAATTATTTACCATTATTTTCGATCAGAACAATGTCCTCATACAAAGAGTTGATATGAGGGTTATGAGATTCCCAGTGTAAGGATATATCAACTGATGCACTAACAGTGGAGCCCATTTCCAAATATCCAATATTGGAACATTGAACACTATTTCCCCAATCCAGACTCACATACTCATAGTTCTAATGTATAATAGAGTATCTCTCATACCACGATACCATGAACCATCCTAGTAGGGACCATTTACAACTCCCCATGCCCTCTACCAATTGTACAAGGGATGGTGACTAGCACCGAGCAGGCATATTAATAACATATGTGGAATTTATTATATACTTGTATGCATAAAAAAATCTTCATTCCCAAAAAATACTCAAATGTAAAAACCAATAAGGAAAAAAATTCATTAATACCACAATATCCCAAACTAGAGTATGATAGAAAGAAAGTTATAATAAATCAAAAATAAAATCCCACAATAAAATGAATGTATCATGAGTCCATCCTATGAGAAAAAGAAACTGATATTACTATATGAATTACTCATGAACACTCCTCCCATTGTCTAGTCTCACTATGCACCAGTTGGTCCTGGTCTTCCTAGGACACCTTTAAAAGATCAATTGTTTTCACAAGACACAACACATGAGGGAAATTCCAGTGTAGGAGTGAGTATAACAATATCTAGTAGGAAACTTGAAAACCACAAATTAATATAATAAAGGAATGATATAGTAATTTTTTCATTGATGTATTTCAACCAGAAATAAACTAATATATATATATATATATATATAATCAACAAAGACTTATGGTCTCGAGGAAACATAGAAACATTGTATACAATAAGAATGAATTCGGCTTGAAGAATCTATTAACCACTCATCTGGGAGAACACAATCTGGATTTTAATATCAGTGATGACATATGTCAGAGAGGAATTTATCGTTTGGTATTTCCATGAGAAAGATTAACTAATAGATCTGAAGAGAGATACAAAACACATATGAGGATCATATCCAAGGAAATTAGGTGATTCCAAACATCTTAATTAGGACAAACCCACTATGAAGATGATTTGGATCCACATAGTTATAGTCATATCCATTCTATTAACTCCAAATAGGGAATTATCAAATGAATAGAGGATATTGTTCTAGGACTCTAGGGATTTTGACCTCTCTATCTAGGATGTACATCTAAAGGGATCATAGTCCTAGGAGTAGGAAGCAGTTTTTTCTAACATTCTAGTAAATGATAATAGAATCAAATCTTATCATAACATGTCCATGATACAGAGGAAAAGAATCTAAATCCATGTTTGAAGGAGTACATGGTGTGTAGTATGGTCACAAACCATGTCCCTTGTCCCTGAGTACTACCAGTATACAATTTCCCATGTAATTGTAAGCTATGTTATGAAGAAGATAGGTACACAACATGTGTCATACACACTATGTCCTTGCATCTGGGGACTGCATGTGTACTCCAATTTTGTGCCAGTACATGACGTTACGTTATCTCGTCTACCTCTAAATATGTACAAGTACATGGGGTATCCCATGTACATGGTCTAATCCATGTTTTATGGGAGAGTACATGTGGTATACGTAACCTGTATACTCCACCCCTTGTACTTGTACTTCCCCTGAACATGAAGAGTTGTACATAGGGGACTACACACCCTGTAGTCAAGGAATACATGTTGTGCGAATTTGTTTTTCGAGTAACCCATATTCTTCCTCCCGCTCAAATCATCAATCATACCAATCTATGTTAGTTCGCCCAGTCATGGTAAATATTTTTTATACAAATCCATTTCTTCACTCTGACATTAAATCTATAAGAATTAGTCATTCAATCTACTTGAAAAATCCCATCAAATGCATTATTCATTATCATAAATCAACATAAGTTTGGCACAAACTGTCATTCAATATGTTTTCACACCCACTTTCTCACATCCATTGAGTCTTCCCGAGGGTGGATCTATTGTTTTAGATCATTTCACCTTGAATCGAGGACCCAAAGATTGAATGTTCAATAAGGGGTTCAATGTTAGGTAGGAATGAATATGGTGTGATGAATGGTGAATTAGGGGAGAAAATCAAAATAAAATCAATAGGAAAAAACAATGATCAATGTTCATGTCAATCATAGTTCATCACCATTAGAAAGGTAATGAAATCAAATAAATTATCTAGAATCAATTACCGCTACATTCAACAAAATAACCCGTAACTCAAATAAGATCAATCCACATGCTAATATCATTAGGGATTAGTCTGTGTACATCATAGGAAGCAATAGTAGAGATTATTATTTAGAAGAACACATCATACCAATATTTTGGTTGTTCAATGATGAAAAACATTCACCACATCATCACTGTTTGTGATATTTGTAAAGATTGGAAATTGTCAATCATAGATTCAAAGTCACATCATTGTTCATCAAAAGAATCCTCTAGAGGTAAAATTTACAACATCTTCAGAGAGTTATAGGGTTCTAGGGATAACTATCTATATATGAAAATAGTTTTATTTCAAATAAATTAACATGTTGATGAATCAATGAAATAATTTTTTTTTTCTGTATTTAATTTATTCAATAATTTCATGATGTGAAATTACACAAATGACTCATGTTGAAAAATGATAGGACATGCCTAGGGTAAACCCACTATTCTAAACTCAATGGTTCACTCATATTTCTAATATGGGAAACATTTTAGATTTTTTTAGACTTCTTAAAGAAAAATAATGTTTGTGTCTGCTAATTTATAATGTAATATTTTTGATATTTTTTTTCTTGGTACAACTACCCTCGAAATCACATACTGTCTCAGTTCCTATTCTAAAATACAATCTATATATTTTTCAAAAATAATACATGGAAAATATGATTCATTAATGATAAATTATATGATAGTGACACATACAAAAAAATGATTAAAACTGATCTTCCATGACAACCAATGATTAGAAACTGATAGATCAGACCCTCAGAAGACATGATCCAAGATAAGTATCAATAATTTCTCATATACATACATTGATTAAGAAATAAATATCCAAACAGGATCTAAATGATCAAGGAGAGTAGAGATCAACGATTTATATAGAGAAATATGAATAATACTGAATAAAATCAAATTTACATATATGAGATCCACCCATAATCTTTATGCACTGCAATTGAATATTTGGAATAGTTTTCTAGATAATCATGATGGAATTGATTAAGATATTGTGGGATTATGTGGATATTAGAGTTTGATATATACAAGGATATTAGTATTTTTTTTTATTAAATTCTTATCAGGTTGAATGTTTGGACTACACTATTTTAAAAAAATTCAATGATCATTAATTATAAACTCTACATTAAAAGACCAATTCATAAATTTTCATATGTATTGATAGCTGGTTATAAAAACCATGCTCAATCAGTGACATAAACTCTTAAAAAATAATCCTCTTAAAATGTTTTCATAATGTATTGAATAATTCTTCAAAGCATTCAAAAACCATGTAAATCACCACTAAAAATCACATACACTTATGACATAGTTACAACATGTTTATCACTAATAGTGAACCAAAATTAGGTGACTTAAATGATATTTTTAAAAAAAATTGACCCCTCAAATCTCAAAATCTTATAAAACCGTCAAAAAGACAAAATAATATTAATAAAATCATATACATGAAAGAGACATATTTAAAATTCCCCCGATAATAACATATTTATATCACAAGAAATGATTAAAATTACAAACTCTAAAATAGATAAAGACATCAATTAAATATCAAGGACATATAAGAATATTTATCACATCCATACTTACAACACTACTATTTCACTCATACGAATGGGATCATCATTCCCTATAAAAACATGTCCAATTAGTCCAATATATGGACATTCCATTCTTCAATAGTGTTGCCAGTACAAAATCACTTCACTATTTATAGAGATGTGATTCATTCGCTCTCAACATGGAATTTTTCAGTGATGGATTTAGTAAACATATATGATATATAAGAATAATAATTATACTCAAATTAGTACATATATATTTACACATAATTAATTTAATTTCTTTATTTCCTTTTGGTAATTAAAGAGAAATAGTGTTCATGTGTACGTACGACCTTCTGTCTCCATGAATGGTTAATTCAATTTCATATTTTCATTTTTCATATATTATTATAAATACATTTATAATGAATATAAAGGATATTTATATTATTATTTTCATTTTGGAAATCATGATATAATAATGAGTATAATAAATGTCTCAATGTAAGATACATGTAAACAAATGGATATTACCTAAAATGTAACTCTAACATATATGTGTTAATAATAGGTAAATATAGATCCATATATGTTATTAGTAATAATAATATGGTTTTCTGCCATATGTATATTTAACATATATTTATTATAATGGATTATTGAATGAATGTGAAGAGAGTCAAGACATAAGGTAATGGGATTTCTAGTCTCACATTTATTTTTGTAAGATTTAGGGATTATTCACCCCTCATTTATTTGGTATGGTTTATATAATTTCCATGAATATATTTTATTTTTTTACCCTTAAAATTTTGGTTATTTATATAACCATTTTCATGATAGATCTTTATTAGGATTTATGTTTCAAAAGTTACCAAATTCATAAAGTAGTATTGTCTAAATTTTCTATAATTGAGGAAAATACCATCAGAGAATTCCAAAACCATTTTTTAAAAACCATTTTTAAAAATGATATTTGAACATAATTTTCTAGGGAAATGTTTTTTGAAACTATTTTTCATTTTCTAATATCCCTTTAGGAGAATTCAAAGATACAATCAAGGAATTTGGATTCATATTGATTTCAACATTCATTAATATGTTTTCAAGGAAAATGGTTTTCATAATGTTCTCATTTAACCATTTTATGATTTCAATGAAAATGGTTTTCCAAATAATTTATCTCTTAAAATAAATTATTCATTTTGAAAAAATATTTTCCTACAGAAATATTAATAAAAGGTTATTTTCAAATTATTTTCCATCAAAGATTACATCCATTGGTGTTACTCATATATTTATTGCAAATGTACTAAAGGTTTAATTTATATTCTTTCTATGAATGTTTTATGTATTGATGGTATGGTGTTTACGAATACCATTTATTTTTCAATGGTTATATGTTTTCGAAACCAGTTCCTCTTCCACATACGTTATTTTTTTCAAACATCGTTTTCTCATGTGTAATGATCTGATGAACTGATAATGAAACCATTCACATTTCCACTAGTTATGATATGAATACATTTTTATGACAACCATTCAGTTTCTTATATTATGATATGATTTTTTTTTAATTTTGTGTCACATGTATGTACAATTTCATTATGAGATGTGTGGACATAGAAATCTCATTAATCCATTGGTTAGATATTTATATCTCATGAGATAATGATGGGATACAAGTCGATATACTTGATCAAATTTTGATGTTGGGGAATCATGATATTCTATGGGAAGATTATGAAACCTGATCCACTATGAGAAGGTAGGGAAACCTGATTCCCTATGGGATGAATGGAAAACCCGATCAACTACGGGATGATAGAGAAACCCACTCAATTATAAGAATATGGGGACAGATGATACCTTATATGTAATTAACTATAATCTAGGATGTTGGTGTGTCCCTCCCTATATTTTTAGTCCCCATACTGTTCCCTGATTAGTTGGTGTATTTCTTACTTACTTATAGACAGTGATATTACATGTCTGGTGTGATAAAAAAATTACATATATTTTTCCCATGTTATAATTTCATTTATTATGATCTTGATTCCATAATGATTATTGTATCATGAACTACCTATTCAATTTTAATGAGTCATGGTAATGATATTGGATAGGTTTTGTATTATTTTTTAATGTCATGATCATATTCTTATATGCTTACGATAATGTTTATTGTTAAATATGCATGTTTCTTACCATAATTGATAATCTGAGCTCACCCATTTAAAATTTTCAATTACCCAGGTTGTGGAGATATGTATTATGAATGATGTGGATAATAAGGGTTCTAGTCATGATGAAAAAAGTGAGAGATAATGTATCCAACTAATATACCAGCTTTTATCATCCCTTATTCTCAAAGGAACTACATTTATATGAACTGTGTGATTTTTTTTGGGTATTGTATCAACTATTAACCCAAATTAATGTAATGTTAATGTATGAAAAATGAGGTACACTATAGTTTTTATGAGAGGAAATGTTTAGTTAACCTTTGGTATCAAGGATGAGAAAACCATAGCGAGAACTACAAGGACATGTCTATGGATAAGTCTATGAACATGTAAAAGTATAAGAATTTTCCTTGGAATTTTGGTAAAGGATAGAGAAAGTGGTTTCCTAAAAATACATCTATATCTGGATACATCATGTTGATGTGGTACTGAAATAGAATTTCCTATGATTAATAACTCTAATATGGTGTGTCAGTCCTGAACTAAGTGTAATTAGCTACCAAACAATGTGTGATACTATAAACATGGTTTGACACTCCTTTTGGATATTCATAGGGAATTCAAAAACCCTTCATGTACCATTATCATGTATTTAAAAATAAATAATATACGAATAACCTAGGATAATCCTAAGACACCATAGATTAAATATGTTTCCCTAATTTAGACATTCTATAAGTGGGTTTTCATGAACATGTGGTTCCTAAATATGTGAAATTTTTTGTACTCTATGTTTTTTAGTTTTAACCATTGGATAGACCCCAATGAAACTATGAAAGTGGATACTAAAATAGATAATGATACAGTTGTTCTCTTGATCATTCAAGCTATATGGAATCTGGAATGGGAAATATTATTGATATACTCAGATAACTTTCTCAATATATGAATCAGTTTATGACTCTAAATATGAAAAGGAAGTAACTGCGTTATGATGATTCAATCAAGAGGAATCATCTTCCATCTATTAGTGGGTCTTCTGATCAACATTATTTTGAACACTTGATTAGTTCCATAAAAAATACATTCTCCATTCCCGAGTTTTCAGAAAACGATAATGTAATTCTTCTCCTTTATTAGTTAGAATGTAATACAGACCATTGGTGGAATCTAATCAATAATATAGTGAAGCAAGATAAAATAATATGCAAGGATTGTGATGATATCAATATCTTCTTCTCCAATACAAAATTTCCTCATGTTCTTCATATGAATATGGAGAAATTTTTAATTTATTTGAATCAAAATGATATAGAATTTGTTGGTACCTACAAGGATAATTTGACTAGACATGTGAATCATGCTCCTAGAGTTATCATCCTTCCAAGATTTAATCATGATTGGTTCTTTAATGGATTAAATCTACCTCTTACATGTGAATTGTTCATAATAGACATTAGTTTCTAAAAATAGATTGGGTATTGGGAAATCAATGCTGAAATCAAAGTGGATGTTAGATATCAATCTCATGGTTTTATTATGAAATTAAAGGATGAGAAGAATTAGAATTATAAAAACTATGATGAGAACAATATTTTAAATATTTTATATTCCATGTAGGTAGTTAAAGATGGAGGAAAATTTATTTTTGGGTTTCATAAATGTTTAAGTGTCGAATTGAATTCCATCAAGAATAAGATTGCTATACTGATTTGATGAAGTTAGAGAAAAATGAAAATATAGGAAAATAACATAGAATAAACTTCCCAAACTTTAGTGCCTGATTATTAAGGTGTATGAAAATTTTTCTCACCAGAGTCAAAACCCAAGGACTAGTGATGATGATAAATTTCAATAACTGATTAAACCGAGGGACATTGTGAAATCCCATGTGATCGCTGTTTATGAAGAAGGGTGTGATAACGACTTGGTGAAAGGTACAGTTACATTAATATGTAATGATTAAGCTATTATTTTATTATAAATCTATAAACATTTTCATTAGAGTATTAATATTAAACTCAAATAATATGATGTTGAATTACAAGTGAAAAAACCTAATGGTACAATTTTTTCATATCAAGTATATAATTTATTTCAGATTGAAATTTGTTGGAATGTACTTCCTAAAAGTATTTTCATTCATCCAAATATTTTATTTCATGTCATCTTAGGTATGTATTAGACTCATATACACAAAACATACATTAACCATATTTTCAATGATTTCATGTTTGATATTTCAAGCCAAGCTATGATCATCTATAAATAAGACTATAAGTATGGAAATCCTATAAGGATTACATCCACTGTAGGGGTCTTACTTACCATTTAGAAGGGATACATATATCAAAAAGTTGGGGATAAAATAAACATATATGATATGAAAAGTGTTCAATATATTTTGTTTTTATTTTCAGAAGAGTTGCATATTTTTGTACAAAAATGTGATGTCGAGTTCTTGATAAAGATCATACCTAGTTCCAAATCAATTTTAATCTATCCCAATAGAATTTTTCTAATTGAGTTTTGGTAATTTAATATAAAATTCCCAAAATACCATTAAATGGGTTTCATTTGACCAAGTGTGTCACATTTCGGCGAACCTACTCTTTTCATAAAAAGGAAATACAGTTCAACGACACTATGCATTGATTATCAAGAGTTGAATAAGATCATGATAAAAGAAAAGTTTCCTCATCTTGATATTGATGACTAGTTTTATATATTTAGTGGAGATCATACTTTGACATATTTATTGTCATCAAGATATCATCAATTGGGCATTAAGAAAGAGGATATACCCAATTCAACATTCCGTACATGGTACATAAAATATGAATAAATAGTGATTCCATTTGGTCTTACTAATCCATGAACTATCTTTTGAGAATTAATTTAAATTTTACATAAATATTACCTCAATCACCTTATGGTAGTATTCATAGAATATATTTTTATATATTCAATGAGAAAGAGGACCATTATTACCAGTTGATAATTGTACAAAATATCCTCAGGAAGGAGAACATGTATGAAACATCTATATAGTATGAATTTTGGAACCAAATGATTTTAATTTTACATAACATTATTCATGAGTTGTTATATTAGTAAATCCACAATAGACCTATGATATTAATGTTTTTTCTAGGAAAAACACATTGATTATGATCCAAACATTTTCTTGGAGTTGTAAGATATTTTCTGTGATTTTTGGTGGATTTTTCTAGGCTATTGAATCCTATGACCTTTTTAGATCGTAAGGGTAGGGAATTTTTCTATGATGAATAATGTGAGAAAATTTTAAATGAACCAAATCAATGTTTAGTCACAACACCTATTCTTACAGTACCCAATCATGGACAAGTTGATGTAATCTATAGTGATGCATCAAAGAAGGGACTAGGATGTGTATCTATGGATAATAATATGGTTATCACTTATGAATCATGAAAGATGATTTTCCATGAAGAAAATTACCCGTCTCATGATTTGGGGTTAGTATCTATAGTTTTTTCATTAATGATAGGGAGGAATTACCTTTTTTGGAAAATTGTGATATATATACCGATCATAAAAGTCTAAAATACATATTCACATAAATATAATTGAACATGAGTAGGGGAAGATGGTTAGAGATGATAATGTATTATGAAGTCAAATGAAGTTAGCACCCTATAAATAGAAACAATGTGGCCGAGGTTTTGATTCAAAAGGATAATGCTAGATTATCCCTAATGTGAATCACAAAGTATCCAATATTTTAGGATTTCCAAAGGATTGATCTAAAATTCTTGAAAGAAGTGGAAGAATATTTTCTTTCTCAATAAATGTGTCAACATATATACAGAAGAATATCAATGAGGAAATTAAAGAATATTTAGATATAAAAAATAAGTTCTAAAATGTTATTGATTTTAACCATGATTAGGATGAAATAATACATTTTGGGTTCTGTTTATGTGTTACATCAACACCTGATTTGAAGAAGGATCTATTGAGGAATCAAATAGTTATTCATTCTCTATTAAATCTAGTTTTACAATGACATATACATATTTTAAGGAATAATTATAGTGGGTTGATATGAAGAGGGGTAACAAAGTGTTTGTATCTTGGTGCTTTGAATTCCATAAAGTCATGTCAGAAAGGAAGAAGTATACAGGGTTATTTCATCGATTATCAATACCAATATTGAATTGGGTGAACATCACTATTAAATTTTTTTACTCCCCATAAAATATAAATGGTTTATTTCTATATGTGTAGTTGTTTATCTCCTCACTAATTTACCACAATTCATTTCTATCGAAGAAGTATTCTCTCAAGATTATAATTCTTGTATACACATTAAGGAATTAGAAAGGTTTCATAGAGTATGAATATTCAATATATTTTATTAAGATCTATGATTGACCTCACTGATTAAGAAAATTATTCATCATGGTGTTGATATAAAATTGAATTTTATCACTACTTATCACACTCAGAAATATGGTTAGTCTGAATGAACAATTCAAAACCTAGAGTATATGTAGGGATATTGTTCCTTAGATTACAATGGTAGTTGGTTTAAACACCCTCTCCTAGTTGAGTTTCGTTATAACAATATATTTTACTCAATAATTCATATGGATCTTTATGAATCCCTATATGGGAAGAAATGTAGAGCTCCAAAATTCTGGGCTGATGGTGGAGAATGAAAGATATTGGAATATGATATAGATTGAGAACTAGATATGAATAGTAGAACCATTCTAAAACATATCATGGAAGCAGAATGTTTGCTGATAATTTTTTTAAATCAATTGGTGTGATCTAGAATTAAAATTTGTTAGAATGTGTTTCTATTAATCTCTCCATTGAATATGGTTATGAGGTTTGTGATGAAAGAGAAACTAAAAACATGGTATATTGGTCACTTTGAGATTCTTGATCACATTTAAATGTTATAATATCATTGGGATGTTCTTCAAAATCTTACTAAATTCCATGATTTGTTCTATGTATCTATACTAAGGGAGAACATACCTTATCTTTCCCATGTACTAAAATCAATGTTCATGCCACTATAGTAGAATATATATTATGTTGAACAAGGTGTTTAAATTATGAAACAATAACAATCACATTGTAAATGTTTTTTTGGAGAAATAACCAGTAATATGAATCTATATAAGAATTTTGGGATATGTGAGTATGAAATATCCTCATTTGTTTGAATAAGAATAAATAATATGTAGTATGAAATTAATTTAATGGGGTTTGAATGTAACGCCATGAGTTTTTTCAAACCTTGTTTTTAATAATTTATTTTTAATTGATGTCAATCAATGACTGCTCTATGCATTCAAAAAATCATTATATGATAAATCATTAAAATGATGCAGTAAACACAACACCAAATTTTCTTGAGATAAATGTAACATCATGTTCCAAAAAATATATTTTTATATGTATTAGAATGTGATAGTTCTAACCTAGATGTCATTATTAGCAATATCTATAGAAATAAAGAGTTTTAAATAGTATTTATAGTGGTTTTATATTAATAAAATATATTTATAATAAAAAAATGTAATAATGGTAACGTATTTATTTTTTTAAAAATTGAACTTTCTCAATTTAACTTCATTTTATATCCTCTTGTGAATAATAATAAAAATAAATTTGAAAAATTATTAAAATTTAAATTTTACAAAATAAACCTCATTTTTTAAATTAGAATTTCAAGATTGGTTGAGGGATTTTATTGGAAATTCCCTTAGAAACATAATTTTTTTTGAATTGTAATAAAATACTGAACATAAATTCAAAACAAATTATTATTCTAATTTAATTTTCTATTTATAATATTACGACCCAGACTGAGATTCCACATAACAATGCCCTAATCCTGGTGGGCCATATCATCTTAAGAGCATCTTCCTGAAGGCCAAAGGCTACCGACTAGCAGCGAGGGACTAGGTTGTGTCTGTGGGAACAAAATTCCCTCATTATCAGAGTGCAACACATTAGACGAGATATAAATGAATACTAAATAGCAGAATCAGTACAAATAAATAGTAGAAGAAAACTGATGCAATAGCTAATCAAGAATAATAAAAATTGTATCAGATGGAAGAGTGATGATGTAATGTTATGTCACTAGAAAACTAGAAAGCATGGGTACAAGATGATAAGAATAACATGTTCCACCAGGTAAAAGAAACAAATATACTACAAGTGTCCTAAAATCCAAATCGGTCATATTCTATCAAGATCCATCATATTATCCCAAAATCATGCATTGGAATCTCCATGAATCCATTTTTTCAATACATGCAACCATGTAATCTACTCCATGTACCAAACGTCTCCAAGAGATGGTGTGAGATAAATCTCAAAGGGCCACCACCAATGATGTCTATAACATCCAGCCCATGTAATGGAATATAGTAGTATACAAAAATATATGTAATGTAAAGAATGAAATATAAAATAACAAAATACCCAAGTACATGCTTTATCCATAAGTTGGTGTCTGTACATGTTACTAGTTGATTAATAAATCAATTACCATTTTATGTTAATTGGTCACATGGGGGATAGAAAAAACTGACATCATCTAATGATAGTATATTTAGTGAATTTTCCCAGACGTAACAAGGAAAATAGACAATGATATCCCGTGAGGTAGTTCCATGGTAAAAATCAAGGAAACATAAACTCACAGAAAACTAACTCGGTAGAATCTGAGTCTCCCTACTGGTTAAAATTGTAATCCAAGGAGCGTAATCCAAGGAATTCAACAATAAGGAACCTACCAAGTCCAAGGTGATTGACCAAGGTAAAATGGGGCTATGGAAATACATGGGTGTTATGGGTTTTCCGCTTGGGACATACTATTCAATGTTGGATCCAAGGAGTGTATCTGTTGTATCCTTTAATAAATAAAGAGACTCAATGGTAGTTTACTAGGTATCCATGAAATAGACGATAACCGAAGTTTATGTAGTTATAAACTTAAGAAAACTATATCCTTGAATTAGAATGGGGTTCCTGAGACCCAAGATATACTCTTCTCAGAATCCAAGTTGATCATGAGTCAGTCTATTCCCATTTGATATTGTAATAATGTAATAATTTATTTGGTTCATTTTGTTCCTTCCATTAGTGTAGATATGTCATGTACAGTTGAAACCATTGCCCTAGGACTTTCCTTCCATCACTATGTATAGGCCAAGTATTGTTGCAACCCTTTAATCAAGTCTTAGTAAGTCATTAAGTCATCTATAATTATTGGGGTTCACTACCCTAACTTCCATCAACATGTAATGGGGTGCTATAGACATGTAACCTCTATTAAAAAACATTAAATAAGGTCATGTTATATACTTAGTAGACTTTCAATTTTACATTTCACTTTTCACTTTTAATAACCATTTAGAAGCATGTACCATAGGCGGTTTAAGTGGTGAGAATACATGGTACATGCCATTATGCAATAATCAATAACAAAAATTCATTTAATATAATGATTCTTACATTTAGAAAGTTATTGAAGAGGCACACCTGAACGGTGACTCAAATGTGACGAAACACTAAAATCCTATTATGGAATGACCTTTGACATGAGGCAGATTTAGTTGTTGGTTAAACCAGTAACAAATAATCATGTAATTGGAAAGAGAATAACCATACAATTCTAAAAAGTATAATCATGGAATGTTAATTTAAGAAATGGCTTCTAATGAAACTGGTGGGGTCCACACAAACATTTCCAAAATAACGAATGTTAGGGATGTGTTATTGATCACCCACCTTAGGGTTGTACGACTCTCCTCCTCTATTATTGACCCTTTATTAGCCTCTGATTAATGTAGATCAATGAAAAGGTAAAAAAAACTCATGATGATATCTAGTTAGAGAGTGAAATAGAATAAGTACTTCTAATGATAACTCTAGTACATATCATTTCACATCCAACGTGATGATCAAAAGCTCGATCCGAATCTTGATGAAGAAGATATATTGATTCCAAGATTTGATCTTCAAAAACCCCATAAATGAGGGAGAACTAGGTAAATACTACTTAAATGTGGATTAGGGAGTAAGGGGAAGGATTAATAGTTTATTATGGACATTTTAGTCATTTAACATAGATTGTTAGCATGCACATGGTTTGCCTGCATGATTTTTTCAAACTTTGCGCACACAGTGTGAGACTGTTCTTCCTAAAAAATCTTCCTCTGCGTGGTTTGATCAAATCTTGCGCCACCCACGCACGAATAACTAGGAGAAAGGGGAGTCCTCCTTGTTTGGATGCAATGTTGTGCACCAACCGTGTGGGGTACCACTGTCCAAAAAAAAATCCTATTGGTTCGAAAAATATCGAACAAACCGTGCAACTTGGTCTGTTTTTCCAAAAAAGGAGTTATCTGCTCTAAAAAAGCCTCGAACACCCTCCAAAATATTTATATCTTTTTAAGGATCTATAAAAGGTCCTATGTAATGATTTAGAACAAAAATTTAAGGATCCATACTAGAGTGAAAAACTGGGTTCTTATAGTCTTCCCCCCTTAAATGAAATTGGCCCCAGTGTTGTCTATCAAGTGTAAGAAAACACAGTCTGAGAAAAACTGTGGCCACTGAGTATGTCCATCGGCTTCCCTCTCCCAAGTCTAATATTACAAACATCTGTGCAGCCAATGCACCCATATGAGAGGGAAAAACCTGCCTCGTAGAGCCTTCGTGATTCGTTCAACGATGTGTATTTTATACTCCTCAATGTTAGGACTTGTATCTAACTCAACGTCCTTGTGATCAAAGGTATGAGATGGATAAACATGATTTTTGAGAAACTGTTAGACATGAAAGACTTTGTGCATGGTACGGTACCTTTGAGTTAGTAGCAAATGATAGGCTACCTGCCCAAATCTCTCTTAGTAGGAATCCCAAAAAAGACATCAAGAATGACTTCCCTAAAATGATCAACTACTAGAGAGAAATTCGTTTGATGAAAACCTTGATCCTCAATTAAAATATTATCAATATATGATTTCACGCAACTTATCCCCTGATGCTTCGGTCCATATCCCCCATCCCGGTGTCCCAATCACCTTTAAAAAGAAAATTGCGCCCATCTAGTGATTTAAAAGAAATCCTTTTGCTATAATAGTCTAAAATGGAATGATTGTGGACTAACCAGTCCATCTTGATAATGACATAGAAGTCCATCATCTCGAGAACAAAGAGATTCCACAAGATAGGGAGACTGCATACCTATAGGGGGCAGTCCCTACACTAGCATATTCACTCCATTAATATTACCAATGGTGTATAGAGGTTCATTAGTCCATAGAGATACTATATATATAGTCCAAGACATTCCACAGTAGATATCGAAATAAAACGGTTTGAAGCACCTCTATCAATCAAAACAGAGACAACCGTAGAGGCTACTAGAATAGTACCCTGTACTGTAGATTGTCTCATAGCCTGATCCTCTGGTATTAGCTATAAATCATTCAACTAACCTAATCCATGGCCCTGTACAATATATGGACTACCATGATAATGACTGCTCTTATGGCACTGATGGTGATTAGGGAATGGGCTGCCATGGCCATAGACTCATAATCGGCTAGACCTGCTGGTGCTACTCTATCTTCTTGCCTGATGCGATGCAAAAGAACTCAGTCTTGAAGGAGGAGATGAAACTGAGCCTTTTCCACTCAATGCTGGTGAAAAGGTCCCACAAAAGCACTGTTGATGACCCATAAGACCACATACCTGACACTCCACAGGGTCTCTATCACACATTGGATTCTTATTAAATGGTTTTCCACACAAATGAAACACTATAGAGCTATCATACTGGATACTCTGGTTTCCACTACATTGACGATAATCCTCAAGGGAACATTTTCTGCCACCAGAAGAACTACATTCCAAGCGTGACACTGATACATTAATCATAGTACTCACTACGTCTCTTAGGTTAAGCCTAGTTATAAGGGCCTGATCTTTTATATTAGAGAGGGTAGGAAGGTGAAAGAATATCACTAGAGTTCATATGTCATACTTGATCCCATAATCAAAATTTATACCACACTAAAGCTCATAACCAACAAGAAGCAGTGAAAAGCACTGTAAATTTGTGAAATATGATGAATATTACATAACGGACATAGAATTTTGCATGAGATGCATGAACTCTCTGGCTCTATTAGCTCTCAATGGATATAGAATGAACTGATCATAGAAGGGAGGCTGGAAGTTAATCCATAACATTCCCTAATGATGTCAGGCCTATGTAACCACATCCCACCAATGTTTGGACGAATTCTGAAGCATGTATGTAGCAAGAATGACTCTCTTCTCTAGAGGCATTTCTATATGTTCTATGATAGGTAACATTACCTATATACAACACTCATCAGCATGAGATCCACCATCTCTTAAAAAGGAGGAGGATACTACTACTGAAATGTGGAGGTCAGATCAGCCATCATAGGTGCATCCCATTGAGCACTAATCATGGAATGCATCATACGTAAGAAATGATCATGAACATTAAAATCATTTCCCATATTAGGTACAGTAGTCAGTGCACCATGTGACACTCATGGATGTGTGACCTGTGGCTAAGGGCCCACCAACTCTAGAACATGGTAATTTCCACCCTTCTGGTGAATGACACGCGGAAATAATGGTGGAATTAGTCATAAAATTCCCTTCACACACCTTATAACAACCTTAGAAGCAAGGAGAATGCATCACTAACAGAATATGAACATAAGAAAACACATTAACCAAGGCATACTACCCAAACTACCCACCTATAGAGCCATGTATCGATAAGGTCTCCAGTATAAGTTTCATGTCATTATACAGTTAATTATTAGTTTCAATACTTTACCTTTCATAAATATGATAAGGCCGTATATGGTTGTGAAACCAATTAATTTTTTATTCAGGATTCACATTATATTGGATAGTCATTTCTGATGAATTATTTCTCATCCACCTGTCACCAAAAACGAGACCCACTTTCTTATACCATAATGGCTTGACTCTGTAAATTAATAATTATAACCAATGAAAGACCATACACCTCATAAATTGAGAGGAGAAATCACTCAATAGAGTAAAAATTAATACTTTTACAAGATACTATCACAACATCACTCAATAATCATAGGTATATCAAGAAATGTAAATTAGTAAAATGCTCCTATGTATCATAGAAATATGCATGACAGGTGAATTCTAGGTGCCTATAAAGATGCATGTTGCAATAATCATTGACATCATATTGTTAGGAAAAGGATGAACTAAACTCCCAATTAGTAATAATCAACAACACTACACAACATGTGAGTCACCCAATGGTCAAATAATATCAATTTTAATATGAAAAATAGAATAATTGCATTATGGGTAACATGGATTTTACCACGAACATGGGTTCGTGGAGCACAAGAATGACATATGACCAAGTCTCATGTGTTATTATTCTCCAATATATTTTCACCAAATTTTCAAGAATGAAAAGAAACAACCATTGATACCACATTGTGATAACCTAGAACCGAATGCCACATAACGGTCCCTCGAGCCTGGTGGGCCACATGGCCTCAAGCGCATCATCCCAGACGCTAGAAGCTGCCGACTAGAAGAAAGGGCCTAGGGGGTTTTTGTTGGAATGATATTCCCTCATTAGTAATGTGTATCACAATGAAAGAGATATAAATGAACTGTAACATCAAAGTTAATAAAAATAAATATTAGAACCAAACTGATGCTATATATAAACAATAAGAACAAAAATTGTATCAAATAGAACAGTGATGATATAATATGATGTCACTAGAAAACTAGAAATCATGGATACAATAGGATAAGAATAACATGTTACATAAGGTAAAATAAATACATTCCACCCCAAGTATCCTGAGATCATACTTGGTCATCTGCTATCAAGATCCATCCTATCAGCACATGATCAAGTATGGGAAGATGTAAGATTCCCTATGTCAATACCTGCAATCATGTAATCTACTCTGGGTACCAAATTGTGCCCGAAGAGGGTGTGAGATATATCTAAGCATGCCACCAACAAAAGTGTCTATAACATCTAGCCAGTGTAATGGAATATATCATTGTGTTGCCATATATGTAATGTAAATAAAGTAGTTCAAAATAAAAAAATACCAAAGTACCTTCTTCAGCCCTTAGTTTGTGTCTGAACATGTAACCAATTAATTTATCCATAAATTAACATTTAACGTTAATAGTTCATGTGAGTGATATAAAAAACTTACATCATCACATGATATTATATGCAGTTAATGCCCTAGCACATAACAAGTAGTTCAGACAATGATATCCTGAGAGGGAGTTCCAATGTAAAAACCAAGGTATTGTAAACTCACAAAAAATTAACACAGTAGTATCTGATGCTAGATAAGTGGTAAGAGGGTAATCCAAGAAGCATAATCCAAGGCATTCTACAATAAGGTACCTACCAAGGCCAAGGTAATCGACCAAGGTAAAATGGGGATAAGCAATGACATGGGCCCGATTGGATTTCACAATGGCACATAAAATCAATACTAGATCCAAGGAGTGTATCAGAGGCATCCTTTAATAAATAAAGAGACCCAATGGTTGTATACCAGGAATCCAAGGAATAGACAAGAACTATATTCTAGGTGTGTATTAACTTAAGAAAATTGTATCCTTGAATCAGAGTGGGGTTCTCGAGAACCATGGTTTCCCCTCTCAGAATCCAAGGCGAGGACGACTTAGACCATTCCTATTTGATATTGTAATCAGGTAATAATTTATTTGGTTAAATTATTTCCTTCTATTAGTATAGATAAGACATTTATATTTGAATCCATTTGTCCAAGCCTTGACTTCCATTAGTGTGTATAGGACAAGTAGTGTTGCAACCATTTAATCAATTCCTAGTTAGTCATTAAGGCATCTACAATTATTGTTGTTTAGTAATCTACCTTCCATAAACATGGAAAGTTGTGATACACACATGTAACCTATATTAAAAAACTTTAAATAAGGTCATTTTATAAACTATGTATACTATCAATTTTACCATTCACATTTAACTTTTAATAACCATTTGGAAGCAGTAACATCAGGTGGGTCATGTGGTGGATATACATGGTACATTTCATAATGAAATTATCAATAAAAAATAAATTTATTATAAGGAGAACCACCTTTATAAGGTTCATGAAAATTAACACCTGAACAATGGATCAAACATGCCGAAACACTAAAATCACATTATAGAACAACCTTCGACATGAAACGGACTGAGTTGTGGGTGAAATCATTAAAAACAAATCATGTAATTGGAATGAGCATAACCATATGATTCTAACAAGTGTAATCATGGAATGATAATTTAGAAAAAGCTTCCAATGAAATCGGTGGTCCCTACACTAACATTACAATAATAGAAAACATTATGGATGAGTTATAGACCACCCACCTTAGGGTTTTATGACTCTCCTCCTCTAGTATCAGCCCTTGATTTTCCTTGGATAGGAGTATATCTTATAATGGTGAAAAATGATCTAATTATGATATTTAGTTCAAGTGTTAAAGAGATAAAGAATGGACAATGAGAAATAGAGTTATTTTCATTCTGCATCCAATGTGATGAACAGAATCTATATCAAAATCTGGACAAAGAAGATCTCTTGATTCCAAGCCTTAAACATCAAAAATACCAAAATTGAAAGAACACTTGGCCAATCCAACATAAACTCACACCAGTGAGTAATGGGAAGGATTAATATATCATTAATATAATTTTAGTAATTTTACATAGGTTTTTTTCGTCCACATGGTTTGTCTGCATGATTTGTCAAACCATGCACAAACTGCGCGAGACAGTTCTACCCGAAAAATCTTCCTCTGCAAGGTTTGATCCAACCATGTGCCACCCTTTCATAGTTACCTGGGTAAAGGGGATTCCACACAGTTTGGAGAGGCGACAATCCACAAACCTTCTAAGGTTTCATCGTCCTAAAAAACACATTCCACAAGGATAGGAAAACCATGCGCAAACCGTGTAACTTTTCTTGTTTTCCCAAAAGGATGTGTTTCGAGCTCCAAAGAAGCCTCAGGAACCCTCAGAACCATTGCTAGCTCATTAGGCATCTATAAATGGTCCTGGGTAATGATTTTGACTGAATATTTAAGGATCCACTCCAGAGTGAAAGACTGGGTTCTTACATAAATAATTTTTTGTCTATTATAAATTCACAATATATCAATTATACCTTTATTAATCCAATTTAGGTTATTGAAACCAATTTTATATTTTATGTAGATGTAAAATCCTAATGAACATTTGAATACTATATATTTAAATACCCACTTTTTACCATGATTGAGGGATAAGAATTTAATATAATTTTCCCTCTAATGTGAATTGAATATTGAAAAATGATAATAGATGGTTGCAATCCGTATAATATTTATATTTTAATAATTTGAACATAATTTTGTACATAATTTTTTGTGAAATTGATTAAGATCAATGATAGTGATCAAGGTAAAATTATGCATAACAAGGGACAAAACCATAAATTTAAGGTCCAAAATGATTTATCTGCATGTCCAACAACCATTTTTGTCCATATATCACCAGTATACCTTCTAATATTTTTTTGGTTGGTGTTTATGACCTTATTAGTTAAAATTAATGGCACACGTAACTTGTCTTGTAAATTTCCAAGTGTTCCCCTACCTCGCTTATAAAAGACCAATACCTCTTCCCCTTCATCAAAAATCTTTAAACACATTGTTTCTCCAACTATTTTCCCAATTCAAATCCCAACATCACAAAATTTTTCATTCAATCCTCCTTTTCATGAAATCCAACCATCTATTCCCTTTGGTGCAAAAAAGGAATTACCCAAAGAGGAGGTATCATCATTCCTCAAAATACATTCTATTATTCTCATTTTATACTTCATAAATTATTCTTATTTCAAGGATACATAATAGCCTATATATCAAAAACACACTATAATTTGTTTATGATTACGGTTCGACCATCACATACACACATTTCCATCTAATGAGTAATTAACTAAAAATTCTTATGTATGGATAACTACTGACTCATGAAACAATGTTGTTTATTTTTCCAATACCACATATAGTTGTTTTGAATAATGATGGGAAATATATTTTCAATTGATATATTTTATAGATATGATGTATTTATAATTCTTTAATTATTATATTACACATACCATCATTAATTCAATTTGGTGTAAATATTATAATTTCATTTCGGGAAATGTGGTATACCACAATAACGAGATGTGGATCATTCAAACTCTCAATACAATGAATAAATTATGGTTTCAGTAAACTAATATGATATATATAACAATGGAATTATAATAGAATTATTCTATACATATATATATATTTCATTTAATTAATTTATTTCAATTTGATAATCAAATTTTAACAGCGTTCTTGCATACATATGGCCTACCACCTCCATGAACAGTGTATTCAATTTCATATTTAAATCCTTAATAGAATATTATAAACACATATATAATTAATATAAACAATAGTCACAACATTTTTTCATTATGGATATCATGATTTAAAAAAGAGGACAACAAATAAAACAAATTAACACACATATTGAAAAAATAGAGGATATCACCGGAAACGTAAAAATAAAATGGATGAGTTAAAAAGAGGGTAATATAAAGATAGATATGGTATTTGATATATCAATATGGTTTAATTTTAGTTTTTTAATAAATTTATATTTATTATACAAGAGGTTTGGATGATTATTAAAAGAGTAAATATAGATATTAATGGGATTTGTAGTCTCTCGTTTATTTTTCGAGGTGTTTATGCTTTAATCACCAAAAATTTATTTTTAGTGGTGTATATAATTCTAATGAAAGTATTCTATGGGTTTTAATCCTAAATTTATGGCTATTTACTTATCCCATTTCCAATCTCTCATTCATAATGATTATGTCTCAAAAGATACCAAATCAGTAAAGATTTTTATTCTCAATTTTCCTTGTATGAGACATATCCCATATAATTTAAATACTATTTTTGGAAAAATATTTTCAGAAATGGTATCTTAGTATCAATTTAAAAGAATTTTTTTTAATTTTTTATATTTTCCAATATTTATTTATTAGTTTTCTTTGAATCATTCAATGAAATGGATTTCAAAATGTTTTCATGACTTATTTTTATGTTTTCAAGAAACATGGTTTTAAAATTTTATTTTAGATTCCATTTAATATTTAAGATGAAAATATAATGAATATTATTTACGTTTTACAATAATTTTTTAATGAAGAAAGTATGTTTTTGAATATATTTTTTTAAGAGGAACAATCCAAATTTTTACAATCAAATATGAAATATGTTGGTGGTACTCAATCCATTTTGGGAAACAATCTAAAAGTTCCATTTATTTTTATTATTTGAATTATTTATATATTGTAGTATTAATTTTTATGATAGTTGTTTTTATTTCACTGGTTATTTGTTCATGAAACACAATCCTATTCCACTATATTTTTCAGCTTAATCCTTATTCATTTCAGAGGTTATGATTTGATGAAATAATTATGAAATGTGATTTTTTCCATAGGTTAAGATATGGGTACATGGTTATGAATCAAAATTCATTTTATTTGTTATGGTATGATTATTTATAAATTTTTGTCACATGTATGTATGATTTGATTATAATAATGGTGGGACTGATATATCCCTCGAATTAATTTTTTGATTATTTATAACTCATTATATAGTGATGGTATTCAAGTCGATGAGCATGATATATATGTTGATGTTGGATAAACCCAATCGAATATGAGAATATGGAGAATCTAGATGCACAATGAGATTATGGTGAATCTTTATCCAATTTACAAACATGGGGAAGCCTAATCTATTGTAGTAAGATAAAAAAACATTATGTACTGTAATAATATGGGGAAACCCAATCAGTTATAAGGAAAGGACATTGACTGGACATGGTAGTGTGTCCCTCTTATTAGTTTCAATAACTATTATGTTCCATGATATATTATAGAAATGTGTCTTCCACAATTCCATGTCTTAGTCATATGTTGTGCTTTTAGGGGTAATTCTCTTGATTAAATTATGATTCATCACTTCTAAATTTCTAATAATTATTCCAAAAATCCTATTTATGATATCTGATATGTGGGGTCTAATAAAATAATGTCATGATAATGTTCTCATACCCCCATGGTATTGTTTTTGCATACTTATTTCCCTTGTTTAACTTTATTGTGCATATTTTTATCAAACCTTTATATGATTCCATTCCCCAGGTTATGAATATATTTATTATCTATGATATTTTTACGAAGAAATCTTGCGATGAATAAACATGTAAGAGATAATGTATATCACATATTTCTCATTGTTTATGTTTCAATGTTTTGAAATTCACTAGACTAATACCATCATTGAAAATCTATTGTGATAATATTTTATGTGTTAAAAAAATAGGATGTAATGTTAATGTATGAATTGTTAAAGTCACTATATGGATGGTATGTCTAAAAATCATTTTAGGGATAATAAATTATTAAAAAATTCAACTAAGAACCCACTACTACTTGAAATTCCCCAAAAAAAATAATATGTTAATTAAGGGTACATATATGAAATTATAACAAATAGAAATGAAATAATTATAATAATCTCTCTAAAATACATCCTCCAATATACTCTACCCTTTTTAACTAATTAAATTGTATGAAATAAATAGAATTCAATATTCAATCAATCACCACCCATATCATATATTTACCCCTAATAGTCCATTATTTTCCCATTAAATCCAATATAAATTTCATCATATAGAATAAAATGAAATGGGTATAGGGTGTAGAAAAAAACAGTAGGCCTACGATGGTCTACTGTTATCCTATTATATGTAATACATTGACGCATAAAATTTTCAACTGATCAGAAAATTTTATGAAACCAGTATTGACATATAATCTCAAGAGACTTCATGATATATCAATTTTTCAATAACTACTGGGATCATAGTAAATCATTCATAAATAACCATGTCATGTATATATGAACAAACAATCACACCTCTAAAGTAAAACAATCCATCGAGAGACTGAGACCACTCACCATATGCCTCCCCAAGATAATGATATTTACTAATGAATTGATATTATATATCTTATTCCTATAAAAGTAAAATTAAATCATCCATAGATGATCAGAGAATAAGATAAAATAGGAATAACAATCTTTCAGTTCCATATTCAGTCAAACACAACTAAGTACCGAATCCCATGAACAATGGCTATGTGACAAATTCCTTCATATATTGAGTTGGAACCATTCTATATGAAGAGACTAAAACCACATCTATAATTCCATGTGTGCATACAATATGGATATAAAATATCTAAAGGAACTCTACATAGAATTTTGGACCCATTTTTTGAACCCCATGAGTGAATATATACTTTAGTATCTTATAGTCTAATTACACATTAAACAACTACCCAAGGATGTATTCACACTATGTCATAAGAGAATTCATCAATACCATCAATTGAAGATCATAAATATGATTGTTCTTCACATAATTGAATACCTGACTAGTGATAAGAGGTACTAATTTCCTCACATACATAAAAAAACAAAATCCATACCCAAGTATTAATAGATAATACCATAGCCAAAACAAGGATCTATATGAATTAAGATATGAGATAACG
Organism: Viscum album; assembly: GCA_963277665.1. Lineage (NCBI taxonomy): Eukaryota > Viridiplantae > Streptophyta > Magnoliopsida > Santalales > Viscaceae > Viscum > Viscum album. Next base: position 1,902,930,256 of record OY728145.1, read on the forward strand.
TAAATCAACATTTAAAACACCTGAATATCACTTGGCCTAAACACATTGATCTAATTTATCACTATTATGGGTTTTCCAATCCTTAAGTTATAAATTCATAGATAATTCCTAGAAAATATCCTATAATTAGAATCTAATACCTTAATAAATTCAAATATCAAACACTTTTCTAATATAATATCTATAAAAAATTTCATAAATACTTTTAAGATCTAGTAATAATCCCTTTCCATAAATCACATAGAAAATAAATTTCACTTCAGTATTTATGAACTAAATTTTTGATAGCATTCCATAAAATTGATCTTCAATCAAGATCCTAATGATTATATTAAAATTATTAATAGGATTCATCTCTGAACTAGAATAGAAATTGATATTTTCCATGAATACTACCAAAAAATATTTTAAGAACGAAAGGATGATTCAATTCATCAAATCCATGAACACCATAAGAGGGTTTGTAATTCCAAACAACAAGAACATATTCTCATAATTATACTTATGTCTATTATTTGGAATCTTATGAATATTTATCTATTATAACCTCTATTTATGGTAACATAATCATAAAAAAGTCTTGATAAGAGGCCTTAGTCTGTTAAGATGGTGTTTTATTTCATCAGTCCTAGAAATGAGATAATTTTTTTTATAGAAATGAAATTGTTCAATTTTCGATAATAAATATGATGACCTAGAATACCATTCACGTTAATTGAAAAGGGAACATGTGACGCTGTAGGTGAAATTCATGGAAAAATAAATTAGTTAACATAAATGTCATCATGTTGAACATTTATTTTAATTAATTTTTTTGGATCTATATGGTATGAAGAAAATGATATGGGACTCATTCTGGAAGCATGTATGTAGAAAAAATGACGTCCCTATATAGTGATAAAACATGATATAATATGGTAAAAATTTGGGATACTCACTCATTGATCATAAAAAATGGATAAAATGATGTAGATCAAAAACAACTTTAAACACATAGAAAAACTAGAATTAGATCATAATAAAAATTTGGGAAACTAGAATTAGTCTCTCTGATATAGAATCTCACCAACCATAAAAAGAATTAGTATCTCCTTCAACAGAATGAAATTATACTAAAAATTGAAAATACAAAATTTAGGTCGTAAATATTGTAATTCAATAAATTATAACGATAAAATCATCGATGGTAATATCGTGAATAAATATTTTCCAAATGGATTAATATAAACAATTTTCTCTTGATATTTGTGACATACAAAACATTGAAATCAATTTCCATACAAAATTATTTGAATGAATAAATAGGAAATGAACCATATCTGATCAAAATCAAAATAAATTGATAATATTATTTGATATAATGTAATTAGTTTCACTTGTATACGAATAATCTATAACCATAGAATATTTAATAAACACTACACCTATCACTAATGCTATCCAAACAGTAACTCTTTTAGTGAATACATTGATTCATCTAGTTATCTATAATTATATTTTAATTTTTTAACCTAGAAATAACCCATAGAAGGAGGAAGATATCCTAAAATATTTCCTAGATATGAAATAAACTACATTCCCAGTTCAAGGTGGATACATCTATAATTCCCTTGGTATGCCTTTTATTGAAATATTGAAAACAACCAGATTGGTTACATGCATGAAAATCATGGGGTTATACCTCACAACATGGTTTTAATATACCTTTCACCACACTAGTAACAAACCACTAGAAACACCCATCATGTCGGTATCATACTTATGTGACCACCCTAGTGTTGGTCACACTACTTCCACTTCTAACATGAAAATGAATTCTGGCTACCCCATGCTTTCATTGATTTTCTGAATATTTATATATATACACATATATATTTCTTTCCTATAGATTTGATATTGAAAACCTATAGTATGGTATGATGAATCATAAGAATCATCATAGAATGAATTTCAAGACTAACACCCATCCCAATAATCAATTGATTGAGATAGTCATCAGAAACATTCTTTGTAGACTTGTGAACCAAAAAAAATAAATTAAGGATCATACTCGTTGAGAGAATTATATACATTATATATTGAAATGAAATCCAACACCTTCAACACTCTAAATGTATTATTGATGAAAAATTGATGGAAGGATTTTAAGACTGTTCTCCAGTTGGGGTCAAAATATATCTTTTCGTTCACGAGAGAAATCCAGCACATCTAGCAAATTCCATCAAGAATATAAATAGTGATAAAAACATATATTCGTCAATATTATCTAGTACTTGAAATAAAATATCAACCCTATAAATCCTATCCTTTAATTCCAAGGGTCCCTTGAAAGTATCAATTGATGGAAGAGATGGTTTAGTAAAATATGAGGAAAGGTAGACCATCTATTTTTGTTCAACATTGGAAAACCTAGACCATGGAGTAGATTGTATATACTATCATTTTACCCAAAAATGAGTCAACCTATGGAGTCTCTTCTGGGTATAACAATACCTCTTCCTCATTAAAATTTAGGAATTTTATTCCTGAAGTATCCATAATATATAAAATTGAATAGTATTATAATCATTTGTAATATAATTTTATTACTTTTTCAAAATATAAATATAGATAAGATAATTCAAAATGGACAAAAATTTATACAATAATACTAAAATATTGATTTCCTATTATAAATTAAGGACATTATTAATTGTGAGATGGTTTGGAACACCCCTAAAATTACCCTCATGTTTGGATAGTCATATCCCCTATTAATCAATAAACACAATACAAAATATGGTTATAAATAATAATGGGTGCATGATTCAATGATAAATTCCCTTTAATCCCAACTGGTAACATACGTACCTAGGTTAAACCTTAATTACAATTGAAATAGCCTGTTATAAGGCACAAAACATGTAATATATCACCATATGGTAGAGATAAGATCCATATTTTCAAAAAAGAAATTATGGGAGAAATATCATCGTAAATGGACATATAAAAATATTAGAAAAAAAATCAATGTATTAGTGTAAACATTAAAATATACATCTTTTGATAAGTGATCCAAATAATAAATTTGACATACTGTAACTAGAGAATAGGGTCCAACTAAAAAAACCGATACTACACTAGCATGGAATATGAAGAAACCCCTATTTCCATCTCCATGTAACTATATGTTACTACCATGGAATTCTATTAAAATACATGGTGAAAAATAATATTCTAAATCAATATATTTATATTTTCATATCATATATCCTACAATACTATCGCAATAAATCCCTGAGGAAAATGTGATTTAGATTACTAAATCATTATATGATACCATCAAGAATATAAAAAATTTCAATCAACATGTATCACATAGTTCTTAAATAAAAAATAAATCATATTTTTTTCACAATAATTAATTTTCCCACATAAAATTATCCATTTGTATTCATTTAAAAAACAATCTATATTCTAATACAAAATGATATATGACATAATTTTTGGATAAATAAGCACAATTTTTTTAGGAAATAAGACTATCAATATATATATAAATAATGTATCCTGAAGTAGAAAATGTTGAATCACAACCTGAGGTTTTAAACATGTAATAAAAACTACAAACACTCTCTTACTTAAGTGATCTCTAAATCCTGGATCAATGAGTACTCAGTAAAGAAACCCTATAGAACCTCCCCAGGTGATAAATAACTCCACTTGGGATCAAAACATTATATTTTCCTATATATCCCATTAGCTTTCCAATGTGAAACTCTGATACATTATGTTTAAGAAATAATTTTATATTTTATTAACATTCTCCAAGGTAATTTCCATTTCACATCCCATCCCATATTTATATATATATAATTCATATAGAGATATTTTACCACATTAATTATTGAATTACCTTTTCCCATTTTCATTACACATTTATGCAAATTCTCAAACAATTGATATGTATAAATTTGGTTTTCCACAAAACACTTTTTTTAAAAGCATTCACATATCCCTAACATAAACATTTCTACCAACATGGATTTAAAATAAACTACATAATTAGTTAAAACTATTGGGAAATGATATATCATAAGTCATATTTGGAGATGTACCATATTATAGAGACACCTACCACAAGAATGTGGAAAAAATATGATTCCTTGAATATGAGTGATGAGAAATGAATATATCATGTCACCAAAAGGGATGATCCAAGAGAAACGTCAAAAATCCTCTATAATAAACCATTGATATGATAATAAAAATCCAATTAGATTAAAATAGACCATGTTGAAGAGATATCAAGGATAATTCTAAGGAAAATAAAATAAATAATTAAAAACCAATTGTAACATAATGAGATACACTCAAAACAAGAAATTATCCCGAATGAATCGATGATAGATTCGTCTAAAGATTAATATGGGTCTTTGATTGAGATAATGAGGTATATTACAAGGACTAGAGTAAAAATTACCAAATTAATCACACTACCATTTCATTTTATGATTTTTTTGATCATGTCACGTATAAATTCAAAAATGTTAGAAAATTAATGTGCTAACCATTATGTAGAAATTTTTAGTGGGAATAATTCACACAATTTCATGGGAATAATTTCATGGTTATAAATACCATTGTCAAGAAGTGTCATTACCTATAGACTAAAGCTAATCCTATTTCATGATATTATATGTGAAAATCATGGTCAATTAAACCATTCTCAAGCCATAAAAATCAAAACAAAGAGTAATATAGCCATATTTAATGGTTACAAAACAATTATCCTAATCATGTATTAAAATCAGATTCCATTAAATGTTTCCAATAAACTCATAATTTTCAATCATTAGCTTCTGAAGGCCATTATAACCTCATAATATGTAAAGCTTGAAAAAACATTATGCATGCTAAATGATGTGAATTAAAAAACTATGTTACTTTTCAAAATTTTAAACATATGTTTATAATATTGGGAATGAAATAATTATTTAGAATACATTATGACAATGACTAAATTTTTATACACTTTAGGTCTTATTGAGTTATTTCATAACTAATTATAGCCATTTCTATGAATATTATTTTTTTGGTGAAGGATTATATCATATAATTGATAGAGTCATAACATATGATAGGTATTTGGAATTAACATCATAAGAACATTATTTTCAATAGATTTAATTTCAGAAGATTTTATGTGATTCTATAAAAATTCTTCAAAGGAGGAATATATGTCTATAATTATTCATTATGATCACATAATTATTGACAATATATATTTGTAATGATTTATATCTTTAGAAAATTTATATATAATGAAATTTAACACTAATTGATGAATGTGGGTTTTGTAGTTTCTAGAGATATCATTTATCAATCAATTTATATATATATATATATATATATTTATTATTTCAGAAAAATGAATTTTTTTTCATGAAATTAATTTAGTTAGACAAAAAATTTCTGTTTTTTCGTTAGACATATTAAGACATATTTTATATGTTTTTGGATTCATGTAAAAGGGATAACCATGCCTTATTTTTATTGTTATACTAGTTATTTGGTCAATGAAATTTACATTAATGATATATTTTACATAATATATTCATGTAAAATTTCATTGGTAATTGATGTAATAAATTTTTTATTCTATTATACACGTTACCTTTTATTTTAATTTCTTATAAATATTGCGTTTATTTTTTAATTTTATTATGAGGGACGACTATAGGTTGGATCACATATTATGTGAAACTTATAGAACCTCAATGATATTTTCTAGGAATTTATTAATAAATTATCATGAGCACATGAAAAATTTAATATCTTAATCATGATCAATATAGTTATGTATGTAATAAAATAACATCTTAATTTTTATGGTATTGAAATTTATAAAAAATAATCCCTTGGGGATTTGAGTTTTGGACTAGTGAGGGATATTGGTCTATGTCCCTATCTAGGAGAACCATAAATTATTCTTTTAGGTTTTCTAGGTGGTATGAAATTGTGGCATCCCTCCTTTTAAATACATAACTTTTCATTACATTTTACATATAGAAGATATTTAAAGTTTAGTGTCTTGGAAATCAGGAACAATAAAACATGAATACAAATAAAAACATTCTTCTAATACACTTGTAAGGATTAATTATAACATTATCTTAAGTACAATTATATCCCTTCATATCCTGGAGACATATATAAAAAAGGGTGAGCAGAAGGCCCAGTAAGGGTAAACAAGGGAATCAGTGTACATGTGATATCAATAAGAACATGAATAACAACATAAAGACTTGAGAAATTGAAGTATTGGAATATCATAATGAAAAAATAGAAACATAACTTTTATATATGGATACAAAATTTCATTTATACATTATTGAAGATATCACCAAGGTCCATCCCCAAGGTCTCATAAAAATTACCAAGGTTATTCACCCAGGTATCATGAAACTTGTCATCTTAAGAGATTAAATCTTTAACCAATGAATTGGAGCGCTATCAGGTCGCACCCTTAATATTTATTTACTTACATGTTGACCACATAGATCATAATAAAAAATTTCATAAATAACCCATAGAGATTAAATGGAATGGGTTTCATTTTAAAATCATGACGTTTTAAAAACTCTTAAAAATAAGATCATTATATCATTTATAACCCATAGAAAGGGAGTGAGGGTTATTTTTATTACAATTACAGAATAAAATATATCATATTTAAATATTTATGAACACCCATAGAATCAAAAATAGGTCTGGGAAATCACATAAATAAAAAAGAGAATTTCTTGATTGAAAGGGATAGAAATTTTGAGACGAACTTTCTGCAGACTAACGACTATATAACATGGTTTTTGAAAACATTGAAAAGAACGGGTAAAAGGTTAACCCACTCAAAAATAAGTCATAATATAGTATGTATACTTAATAATATCATGGTATGGATATTTGAATTACATACCACATGAAAAGGAAACATGAAAGAAAAGAGAAGATGTGATTTATTTTACGAGAAATTCGGCAGTGTAACGGTGTCACATAAAAATTCAGAAAAAAACTAATGAGAGAAGAAAGGGTCTCTCCTAAATTGGACATGAAATGGGAAGTGATTAGAAAATATAAAAACATCACCACAACATAAAGATATGGAAAACATAATACACAACATAAAAGAAGTCATTCTTTAAATGAGGAGGGTGAAAGAATCCCTTACCTTGAAGAGTAACTTCAAAAGAATGAAGGTTTGGACTGTGGGAGGCTTGAGGGAACCTTGGGAGGACCTATCGGAAGGTAAGAAGACCAGAAATTCGTTGAGTAAGATTTTAAAATAAATGGGATGAGGGAAAGTCTTGGTATTTATAGGATAAGTGAGGGGACAATCATTAATGGCCAAGGGACACCTCATCGTTGTTATTGGCAAACCCATGGGCTTGCCCATGGTATTGGCTGATGGTATTAGTCACATGGGACACCTCATACATTATATTACTATTCATAGGTCGACCCGAATGATTACATAATTATTACATCCTTAATGATGTCATTAAACACCCAAAACTAAAAACTATATTTTTACTATTCACCAAAAATTCATTTTTTAGAAAAATACACAAAAATCACATTAACCTAATATCAATGCTCTGAATACAAGAAATGAACTGCATTTTATAAAAATAATTTTCTAAATATTTTTAATTTAAGTTTTAATTAAAATGCTCTATTCACCCGAAAAAACTAATAATTGACTAATAATTTTTGAAACAGTTATTTAACTATTTTATTAAATCACATTACTTAATCAAGGTGCCTAAATTATATTAATACTTTCTTTATGTGATATTACTAATCCATTTGGTCACATTAATAATATTAAGCGTAAAATCACTATTCATAATTTTCTATTCACAAAAAATTATGTTTATCTTTCATTGATTCTAAATTTCTTACTGAACACATTTAGTGAAGACCATTTTTTGAATATCATTACACATCATTAATTATTTAAGGTTTACATAAATATTTTACAGTATCCTCTTTTTTAAAATTCATCAATATACATCCTATATTTATTCAAACATCTAAAAAAACACAAACATCACTATAGGAAGAAATCACAATTCTATTTATCACATGGATTACACAAAGTAGCTACGGTCTCGTTACATAGCACCTTATAACCCCAGAATAGGACCTAAGTTTAAGGTGTGTTATGGTGAGAGAATTTTAGGGTGGATCGACCAACATTTCCTGAGTAGTGATTTCTATAAGCTTGAACTTCTCCAGAAGGCGATTCCGCTCCAGATTCACAAGATGAAGTTAGGCATGGGTTTGGTCGAGAGCAAAGCCCGGTGGTGCTACCTCCTTCCCGAGTTACATCGTATGGGCTTTGATCAGCCCAATACTACTGGATGAGGCCATCAAATATTCATTCTGTATTAATTAACCAAGATCACTTGTTTTTAGAGACATCAATCGCAACATTTAGTTTCCAACGATCATATTATTCAACGGTCAAATAACAGTCGAAGCCCAACTGTCTCATTTTAATTATACTCACATCATTTATTAAAGGATATAGTTTTTTTGGGTATAAACTAAAATAACACACAAAATTAGGAAACAATAACTCTTTCAAAATTTCAGGTCATTACATTCTTCACCCTTTAATAAATTTTGTCCCCAAAATTTTAACTCATACCCTCAGAAAAAAAAATCTATGGGTACTTCTGCCTCATAGACTCCTCTGGTTCCCACATGGCTACTCCATATTTGTGGTTTCTCGACAACACCATAACAAGGTGGGTAGTCTTATTGCGTAGAACCTTGTCCCTATGATACAAGATCTCCACTAGCTTCTCATCATAGGAGAGGTCATGTTCTAGTTGTACCACCTCTTAGTTTAGTACATGTGAAGGGTCAGGTATGTACTTCCTCAAGAGGGATACATGGAATACATCGTGAACCTGTGCTAGATTTGGAGGAAGTGCAAGATGATATGCCACTGCTACCATATGATCAAGGATTTCATATGGGCCAATGTACCTAGGGTTGTGCTTCCATTTCTTCCCAAACCTCATGACTCTCTTCCAAGGTGATATTTGAAGAATGACCTTGTCACTGACAGCAAACTCCAAGTCCCTTCGACCTTGGTCAGCATAGCTCTTTTCCTGACTTAGAGCAGCTTTAATGTGTTGTTGGATAGAATGGAATTTTTATATCTTCTATTGCACAAGATCAGGCCCAAGAAGTTTTCTCTCACAAACTTCATCCCAAAAAGTATGAGTTCTACATCGCTTCCGATATAGAGCTTCATAGGGTTCCATTTGAATACTTGAGTGGAATCTGTTGTTGTAAGAGAACTCAACTAAACAGAGATCTTGATACCATCCAACTGTAAATTCTATTAAATATGTTCGTGGCATGTCCTCGAGTGTTTGAATAGTACTTTCAGATTGGCCATCAGTTTGGGGGTGATAGGCCATACTGAAATTCAATGAGTGCTCAGATCTTGTTTAAGACTTCTCCATAATTTTGATGTGAACCTTTGATCATGATCAAATACGATAGAAAGTGGATCACCATGTAGCCTTAGCACTTCCTTCAGGTAAATAATGGAAAGTTGATCAAGAGAGAAATCTTCTCAGATAGAGATAAAATGGGCAATATTTGTGAGACATTCCACAATAACCCATATCACATTGTTTACTTTGGAACTTCTCAGAAGACCAGTGACAGAGTCCATAGTTATATGGTCCCACTTCCATACTGGTATGGGCAGTGGTTGCAATACCCCTTTAGGAAGTTTTCGCTCTTCCTTCACTTTTTGACATACTCTGCACCTTGATGTGTAGTCACCAATCTCCTTTTTCATATAATCCCTCCAATAATGATCATGAAGGTCCCAAAAATTTTTTGTGCTTCCATGACTTATAGATAATGTAGAGCTATGAGCTTCATCACTCAGCTCTTTATTAATTTCCAGAATAGATGGTACAAAAAGTCTTGTACGAAACCTTAGTACATCTTCTTGATCAATATTGAATTCATGAAACATTATATCCTATATAGTCTCAAAGTTATCTTATAACAAAGGATCTTCTTTCTGTGCATTCTTGATATTCTCTAGTAATGACAGTTGAGAAATAATTTTGGTTAGGGTTGATGATGTCCCTTTATTTATAATTCCCATGTCCAGCTTTACTAGGTCATTGATCAAATGATCTTTTTGAATCCTCATCATGGAATGAACAACTGTGTCTTTCCTACTTAATGGATCAGCAACTTTGTTTTCTCTTATAGGGTGATAATCAATTGAAAAATCATAGTCTTTAGGAAGGTCTACCCGTCTCTTTTGTCTCATTTTCAATTACTTTTGTGTAAAAATATACATCAAACTTTGATTGTCTTTGTATATATCACATTTCTCCCCATAAAGACTATTAATCCATATATTCAGAGAAAAAATATCCGCAACCATATCTAGATAATGTGTAGGATAATTCTTCTCATGAATATTCAACAATCGAGATGCATAAGCAATGACTTTGTCATTTTTCATGAGGACACACCCAATCCCTTTTAGAGATGCATCACTAAAAATAAAGAATCCTTATCCAATTGTGGGCAGATTTAATAGGGATGCAGTAACAAATTTCTTCTTCAGCTCTTGGAAACTTTCCTCACACTCCTTTGTCGAGATAAACATGACCCCTTTTCGAGTTAATGTGGTTAATGGATTATAATGTCGTGAAATTTTTTTCACAAACCTCCAATGATTTCCTGCTAATCCATGAAAACTACAAATATCAGTTTTTGTTGTAGGTTGAGGCCACTCCTCTATAACTGTTTTTATTGCAGGGTCAACTGTGATTCCTTCATTGTTTACAGTGTTCCCTAAGAAAGTGAGTAGTTGTAAATATAAATCACATTTACTGATCTTTCCAAAAAGCCTATACTTCCACAGATTTTGCATAATAACCCTCAGATGATATTGATGATCCTCAAGAATTTTGGAATATATCAGAATATCATCAATAAAAACTACCGAAAAGTTATCAAGGCAGTCCTTGAAGTCTCTATTCATCAAATCCATAAAAAGAACAGGTGTATTTGTCAGTCTGAAGGGCATAAAAACAAACTCATATTGCACATATCTTGATCAGAAGGAAGTTTTAAGAATATCTTATTTCTTTACCCTAAATTGATGAAAACTAGATTGAAGGTCAATCTTAGAGAAGAATTGTGCCCCACGAAGTTGGTCCAATACGTTATCAATTATTGGAAGAGGGTATTTGTTGTTCACTGTGATCCCATTCGGTTTTTTATAATCAATTCATAGTCATATCGATCCATCCTTCTTCTTCAAAAAGAGAATAGTTCCTCCCCAAGGAGATAAACATGGCTGGATAAACCCCTTCTCCAAAATATCATGGAGTTGTTTCTTTAATTCCTCCAATTCAACATTTTCCATCATATACGAGGTCTTTGATATCAGTTGAGATCCAGGTACGAGTTCGATGGAGAACTCAACCTCTCTTTCTGGGGGAGGTCTAGGAAACTCCTCCAGAAATACATCAACGTATTTTAGGATGATGGGGACATTTTCTCTCATCAAAATCTCATCTCCTTCTTCTTCTATACAAATAAACTCCATAATGAAGGATATATGGGGTTCTTTTAAACAAAGATGATGTTGAGACATCTCTCCTTGGAAGATACCTGTAGGTTTTTCATTCAAGAATAATGTTATTTCCTTACTTCTGAAATTGATCTTATCATTATACATTGAGATAATCTCCATCACTAGTATAATGTCAAATTCCAGCATGGGAATGACTACTAGATTTGCGATATGATTATGCTCATGAAAGTAAATACTAGAGTTTCTAAACACTGATGATTCTTGGATAGTCCACCATATAGTCTTGACTAACAACTCTACTTTTAGAAATTCTGGGTTGATTATAAATTTCTTGAAAACATTGAGTAAATAAAGGAATGCGTGGAACCAGAATCAAGAAAAGTACATAATAGATTTGAGAGGACAACAAGAGTACCTACTACCACATCATTCGGAGCATCGACTTCAGTTGTCGTGATAGCAAAGGCTTGTCCTTGATCCCTTGGCCTTTTCTATGGCTGATGGTGGTTCCCCTCCACTGCCCTTAGATATGGGTAGTGATTGGAAAAGTTCCAACGTTATCCACACATGAATCACTGAACATCATGTAGGTCCTAAACTATCTTCCCCTTGTTTTTTGTGTTTAGAAGTTGAGGTTTCACTTCACCATGAATATTCCTTGTAATGTGGCCGTCATTTCCACAGTAGTTGCACTTCCTACTTCTGTGCAAGTAGATCCCCAAATGCATATTCCCACATTTATTATACTTGGGAAGTTGCACTTTCTTTACTCCTCTTCCTTGTTCAAAATTCCTCTCTAAGATGGGCTCCATTGATCTCTTCTAGTCATTAGATTTATGAGACCACTACATCTCACCAAACTCTAGATCGACTTTGATCTCACTCTGTATGATCTTCTCATAGCTATCAAAATCTCAGCTGGCTAGATTCTTTCATAGATGAGGTCTCAATCAACCGAATAATCTATCAACCTTACTATTTGGATCTATTACAAAGGTAGAGGTATATCGTGAAAGCCTTGTGAAGTTGATCTCGTAGAATCCCATAGATTCATTCTCCTTCTACTTCAGCTCAAGAAACTCATTCTCAGTTATTTTTCTCATATAACATGGGAAATACCTACTGAAAAAGATCACTCTGAACTATTCCCACTCCAAAGCTTTAACTTCGACTCTTTGCCTCTTGTTTTTGATCAATTCCCACCACTGATCAGCTTCTCCCTTTAAGCGATATATAGCCAGGGTAACCTTCTCTTTCTTCTAAAGATCGTATCACAGAAAATATATTCCCTATAGAGCTGATCCATTGCTCAGAAATCAAAGGGTCAGTTAATCCATTGATGTTTCGTCATCATTGGCGCAGAAAGGACCCAACGGAATGTTGTTCCCTTCGTGGTGAGATCGGCTTCTCAGCTTAATTCAAGTTATTAATCATAACTTGAGTTTGTTGGTTTTTCATTATGCATGAATGTTTCCATTATGGCTTCCATCACAGGGCCATTAGCACATGGTCCATTGTGGTCACCATTTTCACGGTTCCTCCTATTTCCCGCCATTTTCAAAAAGAATAAAATCTTTGTGAGAAACTTGTTTCATTTAAGAATCATTTAACTATAAAGGATTCAATATCTCAAAACAACATGCTTAATCAATTATATTTCTATGTAACTCATTCATAATGATTCATAAAATGCTTGATATTAACCAAACATATCCCCTGGGAGTGTCGTATCCAAGAGTGCAGTAAATACTGTTGGCGTGCACCAGTTCCCATTTGTGTCTAGCTCAAAGCGATGTTTTCGAGTTTTACCACTATGTACATCTATTCCAGAGCCACCTCTACCTATTCGAATCCAGACAGGGATGTATTTTTTTTGATAAACCACTTAATCAATACTCACCAAAATACTAGGACGTTTTTCCTATATTTAAAATTTTTTATAGGGTTCCTCCTAAAGATATCATAGCCATGTATCCATAAATATATAAACTATACTTTGATACAAACTGTGGCATCCCGCCTTATTAATACATAACTTTCCCATACATTTTACATACAGATGATTTTTAAAGTCTAGAGTCTTGGAATTAAAAAACCATAAATCATGAATAAAACAAAAAAAAATATTTTAATCCATTTTTAAGGCTTCATCATAAGATAATCCTATGTACAATTACTGCTCTTCATATCCTGGAGACATAAATCAAAGGAAAAGGTGAGCAGAAGGCTCAGTAAGTGTAAAAAAGGGAATCAGTGTACTTGTGATATCAATAAGAAATTGAATAACAACATAAAGATATGAAAAATGGAAGTATAGACATATAATAATGAAAAGAACATGAAAAATAACTTGAATATGTGGTAAAAACATTTTATTTAGACATTCATTAACATATCAACAAAGTCAATCCCCAAGGTTTCATAAGAATTACCAATGTTATTCACCAGGGTATCTTGAAACTTGTCATCTCTAGAGATTAAATCTTTACCCTATGCATTGGATGGATATCAGGGAGCACCCTTAATATGTCTTTACTTATACGTGAGCCAGATAGATCATAATCAAAATTTCCTAAATAACCCATAGATAATAAAAGGAATGGGTTTTATTTCAAAATCGTGATGTTTTAAAAGCTCTTAAAATTAAGATCATTATATCATTTATAACCCATGGAAGGGGAGTGAGGGTTATATGTATGCCAATTACAGAATAATATATATCATATTTATATATTTATGAACACACATAGAAACAAAATAGGTCTGGGTATTCACAATAATTAACAAGAGAATTTCTTGAGAGAAAGGAATAGAAATTTTGAGACAAAATTTCTGCAGTCTAATAGCTATATAACATGGTTTTAGAAAACATTGAAAAGAGAGGGGACATGGGTCACACACTCATAAATAATTCATAATACGGTATGTGTACTGAATAAGATCATGGTACAGATATTTTAATGACATACCACATGAAAAAGAAAACTTGAAAGAAAAGAGAAGATGCGATTTCTTTTACAAGAAATTCACCAGCCTAATAACATCACATAAAAATTCAGAAAACAAATTGATGAGAAAATAAAGGGTATCTCCTCATTTTTAAAAGAAATGGGAAGTAAGAATAACATATATGAACATAACCATAACATAAATATATGGAAAATATATGAAGGAAGTCATGACTTAAAAGAGGAGGGTGAAAGAATCCCTTACCTTGAAGAGTAACTTCAAAAGCTTGAAGGTCGGGACCTTGGGAGGATTGAGGGAACCTTGGGAGGACTCCATGAGAGGTAAGGAGTCCAGAACATCGTTGAAGAGAATTTTTAAATTAAAAGGATGAGGTAAAGTCTTGTTATTTATAGGAGAAGTGAGGGGACAAGTCATTAATTGCCAAGGGACACCTCATCGGTGGTATTGAAAAAACGATGGGCCTGCCCATGGTTTTTTCCGATGGTATTTTCCAAATGGGACACCTCATACCTTATCTTACTATTCATAAGCCTACCAGAATAATTACATAATTATTACATCTTTAATGATGTCATTAAACACCTGAACCTAAAAACTGTATTTTCACTATTCCCTGAAAATACATTTTTTTCAAAAAAATACCGAAAATCACCTTAACCTAATATCGATGCTCATAATACAAAAATGAACTCTATTTTATAAAAATAATTTTCTAAATATTATTAACATAATTTTTAATTAAAAATCACTATTCACTCGAAAAAACTAATACTTGACTAATAATTTCTGAAACAATTATTTACATATTTTATAGAATCTCATTACTTAATAAAGGTGCCTCAATTATATTAATACATTATTTAAGATAGATTATTAATCCATTTGGTCACATTACTAATCCTATGCGTAAAATCACTATTCATAATTTACTATTCCCAAAAAATTAAGTTGATCTTATTAGATTCTAAATTTCCTACTAAACACATTTCCAAAAGACCATTTTTTTAAAATCATTACACATAATTAATTATTTATGGTTTACATAAATATTTTAAAATATCCCCTTTTTCCAAAATTCATCAATATACATCCTATATTTATTCGAACATCTGAAAAAAACAAACTTCACCATAGGATGAAATCACAATTTTATTTATCTCAAGGATTACACAATGTAGATATGGTCTCATTACATATCCCCTTATAACCCCAATATAAAACCTAAGCGTAAGGTGTTCTAAGGTGAGAGAATATGAGGGTGGCTCAACCAACATTGCCATTGTAGTGATTTCTATAAGCTTGAATATCTCCCGATGGTGATTCCACTCCAGCTTCACACGATTAAGTTTGGTTTGTGTTTGGTCTAGAGAAAAGCCCAATTGTGATACCTCCTTCCCATGTTTCATCAGATGGGCTTCGATCGGCCTGAGACTGCTGGATGAGGCCATCGAATCTTCTTTTGGTATTAATTAACCAAGACCACTAGTATTTTGAGACAACATTCACAACATTTAGATTCCAATGGTCATATTGAACAATGATCATATAACAGTCGAAACCCAACATTCTCATTTTAATTATACTCACATAATTAATTAAAGGATATAGTTTTGTTAAGTATAAACTTAAATAACACACAAAATTAGGAAACAAAAATTTATTCAAAATTTCGGGTCGTTACAGAGATTATATTTCAATTATTTTTCATTTATATTTTATGGATGATTTCTCATTATAATTATTGCTGATTTATAGGTTACTAATGTATCATTTTTTATATAATAACATACATAATTTTGTTAAATTTGGTTTTTTTTCGATTGAATGTTTTTGTTTATATAATTAATTAAATAAGTAATAATGAAATTATTATTATACTAACTAGTTTATTAATAATGAAATATTCTAATTAAATTATACATATGAATTTTATGATTTAATGTTATTAGTTTTATTTTAAAAATTAAAATTTAGGCATATTAAAAATGACGATAATTTTGTTAGTTTGATGGAATGTTTGATATTTATTAATAATTGAGGATCTGATTTTTATATATTCCTAGAACCAATGATATATACAACCCCACTTTTATGAAAAAGTTTTTTCAAAATAGATCTACAAATGGAATATGGTGGGAGTGGTGGAGCATGTTTCTCCAGTATAGAAACTCTAGAATCAAGTTGACAATAATATTTCTAAGAGTACATAAAATAATTATGATCATGGTTAGAAAACTATATCAATAGTTTAATGTGGGGATAACCATTTTCAGGAATTTTATGAAATAAATCTTCTTATTTCTAAATGAGATGTTGGAATAAATTATATAGATGAGTGTTGATATAGAATGGTTTTAATATTTGAGTCCATTAATGAAATATAAGTAAAATAGGTAAGGCTAATATTTTTCCATCTTATAGGTAACATGAAACATTGGAAAGAATCTATATTGATTTTTAATATGGTCCAGGGATTAACAAAAAAAATTAGAGACCTTATCCTTGTTATTTTATATCAATATATATTTTGAATAAATATAATATAGAAATGAAAAATTCTAAATTAATGAATTTTTATCAATGATTGATTATAGCCCAATGATTAAAATTATTCAATTTTGTTATCTTAACATTGGTGGAAATATGTCAAATAAAACACATAAATGGACAAAAGATTATTGTTATAGATCTATTCCAAGGACTAAAACCTAATAATTTTATATTTTTTTGAGTGGTAAATATGGATTCAAATAATGAAAATGATTTATATGAGGAAAAGGACAATTCAATGGGTTCCTCTGTGTTTGGGGGATGTAAAAAATGTAAGATGAAAATTTATTGAATGTGTGGTGAATAATCAGATGTCTTAAGAATTTTTTTATTCTCGTCCACCTATTTGAAGTTTTTTTTGGAGTAATATCAATGTATCCCGAAATTCCACTAGAATAAATGTATATTAAATAATATTATATCTAAATTTAGCACTAAATAGTGTATTTTTATATTTTTAGTCCATTAAATGATAGAATTCATGGGATCAAACATTGAATAAGAGAACATATCATATCTTATATATTGATATTGGTTATATGTGATGAGGGAATTATTATTTGTTGTATAGGTTGGGAATTATAGTTTACATGAGTAAATATAATCATTTTTAAGGTAGTAGTGTATGTTTTTGTTAGTTCATATTCATTTAGTAGGAAACAATTTATATTAGTGATGGGTATTTAAGGGACTAAAGAAGTATTATAGTCAATCACTTTCTAGAATGGTTTTTGTTAGATAGTTATTTTAGTCATTTTTTTTCATCTCATGTAATATTTAATTTGAGTCTATATACTTAGTTATAATGTAGTGTCTTAACATTGAATACACTGTAATAATAGATTAATGATCCCATTAGAAGATAAACAACTTATATAGCTGTTAATAAAACATTTGGAAGTTTTTATTTATTTATTTATGAGATAGATAATATTGATGTGATTATTAAGTGGAATTGGAGGAAATAATTAAGGGATCATAATGAATTTTGATAGAGAAGGGTATACTTATTTATATCATACAATGATTTATAAGGTATTAAATAATAATTATTATATAATCAAAAGTGATTTTGGTATATTTAGAAGACCATGTAATAGATTATAAGAAAATTAAATGCTTAATGGGGTGGTTGTAATACTGTTTAATATAATAATGTTGTTAGAAAAAATATAGATATTATTTTTTTGGTATTTTTTAGGTTTCTAACAGATTGTAGTGTTTGACTATTCATTTAAATTTTAATATGTCCTAAGAATATATGTATTTCTTAATATCACATGTATTTTTTGGAGCTATTATTCCTTGATGAGAAAGCATTTGAATGATTTGGATAGTAAAGAAAAAACTAGTGGAAACCTATTTCATATATAATTGAATTACATATTGATGTGTTTATTATGCAGGACCATAATTTTTTGGACCCTTGAAAATCATAGAATCCTTATTATTGTTAGTAAAATATAACTAAAATTATTATTCTTGTTGTATAATCTTTTAGAAAATCTTTTAATGTGGGGTTATGATTAACTGATGGGAAATTAATATCGATTCCTAGAGATATTTTCGTTTATCGATTATTATTAGATCATATTTATATAAATTTTCAAGTGGAATGAATATATTACAATGAGTAATTACCTAGGTTTATATGAGATATTCAATAATTAATGATTAATCTTTTGGTGGATAGGTATGAATTTGTTCGTGGAAAAATTTATTTTATGATGTCTTATTTACCATTTGTCAATAGTTGAACATCAATGAAAAAATATTTATTTTATAGTAATTAATTATTCCATATTTGAAGTAGAATAATGTTACTATTTATTTTATTAAAAGTTTTCTTGTTTTACTAAAAATAATAGATACTATAATCTTTATTATTGATTGGTTCACAAAATTTTCAGGTTTTTTATGGACAAGTATACTCATACATTTTATGATAAGGGAAATGTATTGATCAGAATTTTTTTGATAACACCTATTATATGAAAGAATATGGTTTTTATTATGATTCTTAGTTTATAAGATTATTTTGTTTGCTCCTATAATTATATTTGGACACTCATGTTAAATTGAGTTTGACATATCATTCCTAGATTGATGATTAACCTGAATATAAAATTTAGATTCTTGATTATATATATATATATATTTTTATATATATCTTTGATATAAATGATTTTTGGAATTATATGAAGCATTTATAGAATATTTTTATTATAATAGTATCTGGGCTTATATTTATATTTATATTTTTATGTATTATTTTTAATTTCATGTTTGTGAACAATATTTTGGATAAACATTTGTGAATAATTATGATTATTATTTGTAATTGTATTAAGAAGAATATAATAGTGTAAAATGAGATTAAGGATATTGGACGTGGATCAGATTTCATATATGTTATATGGTGATCATTGGTTAAAACCGCTCGGTAACGAAATCTAATATTGGAAAAATAAATAAAATCAATTTAAATATACATTTGAATATTTTTTTATATTTGAGATTATTTGAGTAGTTTTTATCAATTGATGTTTACCAAAAAATACAATTATTTGAATGATGTATTATATGTACCTCATATAAAAATAAATTGGCTAGATCCTAATTATATAAATATATATAATGATAAATATTTATATAGAAAAGTATATTTCATTGATTAAATTCTATATATTATATATTATTGTGACCATTTTTATAGGGGGAAATCATGAATCCTATTTGTTTGTTAGTGTAGGATGTGTGAGTGAATGAGTCGAAATTTGGGAAGGAAGCCAGTATGAGGTTTTATTAAAATATATAATTCATTAGTTATTTAGATATTGGATAGTCTCCTTGACACAATAATTATTTTTTGTTTTTATAACTATAATATATCAAAATTCCTTAATAATATTTTATTTCTTTTTTAATATTACTTAATATAACTTTTGAGAATTAAATTTTCTTATAAATATCCTTAATTTATTATTATTACTATTTAATATATTAATCCATGGTTAAATATTATAAAATAAATTAACTTTATGTATTTTAATAACACTTACTTTACATGTTTCCAAAATCGGTTCACACAACAATGAAAATATTCTTGTAACATTACAAAATGAAATTTAATTTTTACAATACAATTAGTGAAAATAATTTTGTACACATCTACAACATATGAAATATATTTGTTACCTTTATATTGTTTTCTCTTTACAGTTATCTTACACATGAAATCCTCTATTTAACATTATGTATTGAAATGTTTTTTCTATATACCTTTTCAATATCATTATATTTACTTGATACCTTTATGAATTATATGGAATTTTTATGTCACCATTATATAAGTCATGAAACATCTATATACCATTACATATTAAATTCCATACCATTAAACTATTAATATAATGTATAATATAAAATTATAAACTTTGGAAAAAATGTGTTTCAAAAATAAAAAATGAATCAAAATATTGTTTTATAATTATTTATACATGTAATTGAACTATTATGTAGTTATGAGAATATAAAATTCTGAATTATTTTGATTTCTCACATTTATGTTGTTTTAAATTGAATCCTGTTTATAACATCTGATAAAATAATTCAATAGATTCTATAAATTCCTATAAATAATACTGAAACCATGAGTGGTTTATGATAGTGTTCTAAATATATTTATAAAGATATTAAGTAAATAATTATTTTCTTGAATATATATAATGTATAAAACAATTGAATTGGTATTTAATTTTTTTTTATTTTTTTATTATCTGAAAATCTATTTATATGTACAAAAGAGTTATTAAGAATAATCTTATTTGATTTGTTGTAGTACCATTATTGTTTTATACTTTAAAAAGGTGTTTTAAAGGAAATTTGAATTTCAAATTTTCAATATTATAGATTAAATGTTTATAAGGATTTTTTATTTAATGACTTATTATTACAGAGTTGTTTTGAACCATTATAATAGCTATTTAAATTTGATTGATTTGTTCAAAAATGTTTTATATTTAAAAATATATTATGTTTCCCTTTCTCCTTGATAGTTATGGATTATTATTATTTTAATTTAATATAATTTAATAGAATATATGGTTTAGTATTGAGTTGTTTTTATTTAAATGGATCAATATTTCTTTGTTTTTCATGATGATAAGATTATGAATGAGGTATGATAAAATAATGTAGAGGTGGAGAAACTCAACTACATGAAAATAAATTATATTTATTCATTGTAAGAAAAATTCCAATGATAATAGATTCATGTTTCATCATAAATTTTTTGAGATACATTACTTGAAAACCTATATTTTTTTATTCATATCCATTTGTAAGGTTGGAACCTTAATATCTATATTAAACTCAATAGATAATATTTAATTATTATATTTTGTTATGGGTTTAATGTTCTGATCATATTCATTTTATTTTTGTTATAAACCTATAATAAGTATTCATTGGTGATTATCAAAAATAAAGGGCTAACACATAGGTTCAAAAAAATTTATGTAGAAAATAATTGGGTTTTCATGCTCGAGCATAAGAATTGGTAGGTGTTTTTGCCAATCCCATGATAATTTACATGTTTTAGAATTATACCCATTGAAGAAGTCTATATCTATTTAGTAGGATCCATAATCCATTGGTTATGGAGTGAATAGGGATATAAATCAATTTTGAAATAGTCCACAATAAAATTCATAGTGTTTTCATACTTAATATTTTTACTTCACGCATCATATATCAATGATATTTAATAAATCATGAAAAAAATATTTAATATTTTTAATCCTAAAAATTTTTATATATTTTTTTAATATATAAATTTTTTTTAAAAAAAATAATGTTAGACTCATATTTTTTATTTCCATCAATCATTACTAACATAAAAATTTGTATCAAAGGGTTGACCATCATAAGGATTATTTATCTATATTATTATTTTCTATAATCCAATAAATTTGGTATAATCTCTCCATATTGAAAGAATATCTGTAAATTAATTTCTAGTTTAATGTTTAATTCTTTCCATGGTGACATATATCATAAAATAGAATATAAGTAATATAGGATTTATCATTATGTTGAACATTTCAAATATTGTTTTTTTAAATCTAGTGAGACCACCTCATTTGAACTAATGTTATTACAAAAATTGGAATGGAAAATTGAGTTATTTATAAATAATATAGTTATTGAATTTTTTATTATCATGGACATATCTTATAAAATAAATAATGATAAACATAACATTATCCAATAATTTATATACAAAGTATGTTTTTCATTACAATCTCATGAATTATCTCTATATATATCTTATTATTTGTGTTTATATAAAAGAATAATTTTTTAAAATTGATTCATAAATATGGAGGACATTAAAATTCACTCATAGTATATTTGAAAAATTGTAGAAAACTATTCCTCGAATTCACACGGATTAATTTTATGAATTAAAACTATTTTGCTATGAGTGTGTGATTGATATGTTCAATAGATTCCCAAATATCATGAACATCATGATAATAATTGGGGACATAATGAACAATTAAATGTTATTTAAAATAATATATTAAGACTTATCATAGAATAAATATTAAATGTAATTTTTATCAAAAAAAAGTATTCAATGGAATTACATATTGAATAATGGAATGAAATTTTATATAAATACATGGATTATCTAGTTCGAGCTCTATTACAATATAATCATGAATTGAAGATTAATGAGTATGAATTATCTAAATAAAGAAACAAGTTTTCTTATAAATCTTAATAGTTTTCAGTTAACACACCTAAGGATTCTTTATATTATTAAAATATAGAAACGGATGATTATAAAACTCTAGATGATAAATTTTTTTAACAACTCATAAAAAATGCATGCGACCATAAAGTATAATGGGAATATGTATATATATATATATCATTTATATATAATTGTTATGAGAAGTATGTAAAAAATTATTTTTAATGAATATTGGATACCAGAATATATCAAATATGTATTTCCAATATTTAATGAGAAAATATAATAGGAGAAGAAGGGGTAAATGAAAAATATGTAAAAAATGTGTTATTGTTAGAGATACACTGATGTTTTGGACTCAAGTGAAGGATCTAGAATAGAAAATTGTATTGTTAAACATAATTTAACTGGAAAATATCATCAACTAATTGACCCCTTTGAACCTTTGTTTACTAATATTAGTTTTTGATTTAGTCTTCTTCTAGAAATGATTTTATATTTTTAATTATTAGTCTAATTCTGATTCTTCTTATACATCTAGATTTGATAAATATAATGATAATGATTGAAGTGATACGTGTGATTAATTTCAATAGGAATTTAAAGAGCATTCATAAAATAATTTGATGTTATAAAAGTATTAAAAAAGGGATACTATAAAAATGAAAAATATTGTCATTGAAAATGAAATGTTGAAAAATTCTATTTTCGTGTATAAGTAGAAAATGTGGAAATAATTTTTTACAAATTTATTCCTAAAAAAAGGAAAAGGATAATAAAATTTTGAAAACATAGTCTTCAAGTACTATGTCAAAATATAATGATAATTTTAATATTATTAAAAAAGAAATATATGAAGCTCAATGATGATATATTCACATTTAATTAAAGGTTATTTAGATTTTGTATTTGGTGTAAATCATTATCTAAGTTTATAGATAGATAAAATATCAAAATCAAATAAAATTTTTTCTCATTATCCCAATAGATTACCTCAAATGTATAAAAATATATTTATTAATGATTAAAATAGAAGGTATGTGATATTTTTAATTTATGATTAATTATTAGGAATTATTTTATTATTGTTTACAAAAATTATTTAAATAAATTGGTAATAAAAATTTCTTTATTTCTAAATCTTACATTATGGTTTTATAGACTAAACATTATATAGAAGAATTTCCTAAAGGATATATTTAAATAATATATGACCAAAAGTAGTTTGGATACCCAAGTATGTTTTTTTATTATCATCTATAATATGCATATTAAATTAATTTCATCATAAATTTTATCATTATGTGATTTAAAAAATATATTTTTTCCATGGAGAAAATATTTAATGATTTATAATTTGGTTTATTTGTATATTTAATTCCAATTTGTAATTTTTTATAATTCATTGAATATAGTAATAAATAAATATTTTCTTGTATATTTTTAAAAAGTAGTTAATTAAGGGGGATCTTTATATTTTGATATTATTTTATTATTTAGCGTGAGATTAATGTTTCAATCCATGATTTGAATTATCTTGTTTTAAAGAATGTTTTTGGTGGAGGTTTTTGGATGATGCAAATTTATATTTGGGGGAGAAAATATTTATAATAATTTTTTCATTTTGAATTATTTTTTTATATGGTAATAAATTATTATCAAACTCTAATTTTATTATCAATTGTAGAAAGTGTGAGTATTTTTGAAATAAATATTTTATTTTTTAATTACAAAAAATTAGAGTTTTTTGGAGTGGATCATAGACACATTTATTAATTTATGTTTTTTAATTATAATATTATATTATAGAAGAAAATTATTTTTTATTTTTTATATAATTTTATTTAAATAATTCTGTTGAATATAACTTATCTTTTGTTAATTATAATTTATTCTTATTATTCTGATTTTTAAATATGATGTTTTTTTGTAAAAAGTTATGAAAAATTATTTCTCTAAAAACTTTTATTACCCATACCTAACATGATTTGAAATATTAATATTACCTTTATTCAAGGATTCATCAACCCTTAAACAGGTTTTTATAATTAATAATTAAAATTAGTTTAATATAGATTTATCCTTACATTTCCTATGGAATTCGTTCATTACTGTTACATTGTTTTGTGTTTACCAATACAGAGTTCATTAAATATACTATTTCCATTATATAACTCATGGTATCACCAATGTACCATTAAATACCTCATTATATTTTGTTATTATCATAACATATCCTCTTAAATTTGGTTTCTATGTTTAAATAACACATTTAAAAATATATATTCTTTTTCCACAACTCATTTATTACCTTTATGTAGTATACATAAAGTATAAGTGACTCATGGAGAACTGATTTAATTTTATTATCCTTGTACAACAAATGATTTTTCTTCACATTTACACATGCATGGATTGTAAAACATATATAGATAAAAGAATATTAAAATCAAAATTATAATGTTTTAACATTTTGTTTATTATAAACTGCATCATGTTTATAACAAGTGACTAAATTATATTAAAAGTTCAATTAATTAAAAAAATAGTTATTGATCATTTGTGATGTGTTATTACTATATTTTAAGTTACTTTATATTAATATTTCTTATGTTATTAGTTTCATGTCTATCTCATCTTAATGAATCTCTCTAACTTGAAAATAATTCATAGATTTTTGTTTTATTTCAGTGTTTCTAAATATAAAAAAGATATTATAACTTTCATATAGAATTAAATATATTATATATTAATTTTTAAGTTATCACATAAATTTTTTGTATTAAATTTTAAATTCAAATTTCTAATATTACTATTTGAATCTCTGATAGATTACTGTGTTTTTCAATAACCTATTAATATGGATCTATTTTCAAATTATTCTAATGTTTATTTAAATTTCATTGACTCAGTCAATGTGTTTTAAATATCCAATGAAAATATCATTCCCTCCCAATTTTCAATTAATCCTTGTTTATTATTATTATTATGTATTATTCATATAGTTTTCAAGCTATTTTTAGTGTTGGGTTGTTCTAATTTAAAGGGGTAGAGTTTTAAGGAATAATATAAGTGTTAATAAAGTGAAATTAATATGAAAGAAAATGTATAGGAGTATATAATCTCCAACATGGACAACACATCCTATTATAGTGCTATAAGAAACATTAAAAAGAGATAAATTTTATTTTTATTCAAAGATTTTAAATTTATATTGTAATAATGGAATATATTCCCTTTTAAAACCCATTTTATGTTCTATTTAGATTTAATGTACACCTTCATATCATTTTATAGTTATCCAATGGCTATTTCTTTATTAAATAATTTTCAGAGATAGTTAAAATTCTCCCCATATAATCATTTTACCAAAAAATAATACCACCTATAAAATATTTCCACGGTAATTCTGATATGAAAAAATGGTTGTATATAATGGTTGGGGATACTACTTATTGAAAAACCATTGTTTTTTCCTCTAGAAAAAGGATAGTTCGTTTTCAATGAACTCATGTATAAAAATAATTAGACATGGATCATACCAATTATAAAAGTCTCTCTCTCTTAATTAGGCTCCAAAATCCTTCTTTTGGTGCCTGAAGAGTGTTATTGGTCCATTTTAGATTGAACCACTACAAATTTCATAGTTTTGATTTATTTTATTTTCTACATCCACTATTTGCATATCCATTATTCGAAATATTTCACAGTAAAATATTTAATATTTGAAATACTTAAAAATATTATATTTATTTAATAAAACTAATATTATCATGAAATAAAAATTCACCACCTCTGGGTCAATTCCACCAGTTTTCTTTGATCTAGAACATTGAATTAAGGGGTGGTCAATCTTGATGAATTTTTAGAACTCTTTTTTTCATAAACCTAAAAAAAGGTATTATTTTTTTAACAAAAAGGGTAGTTTTCAAATCATTTAGATTTATCTAATTGTTTTTTATTGTGACAACAATATTTATATTCCTTAATAAAACTACAAAGTGATGTATTTTATGGTTTTTTAATCATGATATTAGATTTTTGAATCTATTCATACCATTTTACATCAATGGTAGTTATTTTGGCTATTGAATAGTTCTAATAGAGGTATATTTAGAGATCATGTACGTTTAATAATGTGATGTTATATATATAACTTTTACAATTCTATAGGTTGATCTAGTAACATTAACTCGTATTGTTGCTAAGAAATATATATTTAATTAATAACTAATTAATTTAAACAATTTATCCTTTATTATAAGTGTTTTAGCCATTTTTCTTATTGAATATTGCTAAAAATATATAGTGAACATTAGGACACACATCAAGGAATTCGAAAATTTAATGGAATAAGATTAAATTCATATGGATTTTTTTTAAGAATTTTTAATTTATGACTATGAAATTATAAATGAGACTTTCCATAGAGTCTGATATATAGTCAATAACATGGTTTCACTTTGTTAAACTATGAATAATGATGTTTCAATTAAAATAAGACACTATATATTAACAATGGATTTTAATTTAATGATTATATCATTCTATGAATGAAAAAACATTTGTGAATTATAATTGGATGAGATTATAAAATCTTTATCACAATAAGAGATTGGATTAAATAACAATGATATTGACTCACCAAAAAAATTAATGTATTTTTATTTACCCTATATATTATTATAATAATTCATATTGAGATTCCTCATAATCATCTATCATAGAATATCATGATTATCTAAATAATGTCGAAAAATTCATTCAAAAATTTTGAAATCATAATCATTTTATTAAAGATAAAAATGGAAGTGCTATAGATACAAAAAATACATCAAAATAAAAGGTATTAATGTTTTATATAATTTTATTTTTTACAAATAAATGAATTTCTACCATAAAAATATGATTTTTAATTTTAGAAAAATCAACGCAAAAAATTGAATAATGATAAAAAGAAAAAGAAGATTCCAATGCAATGTCTTTAGAGTTTAACTATTTATTCTGGCTCATTTGAATAATTAAGATATAAAAAATTAATCAGGAAACCTTTTGTTGATGGGAAAATATATGATGTAACTATTCCCATAGATGGTTTTATAAAACATATTGTTTTTTTGATCATGGATAAATCATATAAGGTTAGTAGGGATTCTAATTATGAAAAACATTATAAATTTCCTCCAAGTTATAATAGACATAAATCTTATGATATATATTTGAATTAATTATATGGGATATATCAAGAAGAAATGTAAAATATTGTAAAAATAAAGAGACTTTTCTTAATGATTATGAGTAGGGAACAAAAGAAAAGAAAAAACATATTTTTCAAAATTATAATTTGATAAATTACATTTGTGAACCTAATATAGTGAAAGGGAAATTAATGTCTTTTCAAATATATATATCTAAAAAATGAAAGCAGAACAATAGGATGGTAAATTATACATCTAGGTATAATAAAACCAAATTATAATGATTTGGAAATTACTCAAAAGTAAAATATGAATTTTAACGATGATATTACATTCTTGGAAGAAATTTTATCTAAATTTTATATTAGATGTAAATATTTTGATATATTTATGAGATAGAATAAAAATTCAACATTCAAATATGAATTGTATTTGTTAGGAAAATAAATTACCTAAATTATATAAATATTTATTTTTTAATGTTAAAAATGATTGTATGTCCTTAATTTCATATATTTAAATGGGACTATTTTGACATTATACTTATGATTATTCATTATATTTGTTGAATCATTAGTTTTATTAAATTATTTTATATCTGAATGTTATTGTAATGTTTTAATAATTATCCCTTCCATTATAGGGGTGCCTAAAAATATTTTTAATGCTTTATTAGGGATAAATTGTTTTCGATTAATATATATGTATAATTTTTAGTTTTTTTGACACTATGAATTTACATATTATTTTTTCTATGTTATTATGAATGTACATTAATCATCATTTTATTTCGTTTAGTGAAAGCATATTATATTTTTAAAAATTTGATTCAACAATGTACCCTCTAACCACTTGATCCTCTTTTTTAAATCTATTAATATATTATTATTTTAAAATTAATTACATGTTTTTTCACAAATCATTTTTAAAAATGAACCAATTAATGGTGAGATATAAATATTTTATTTTTTAAATTAGGGGAAAATTTATGTTTTTATTATACTGATTATTTATATATTTTGATGTATGTTTTTAGAAAAAATATTTATTTTTAAGATGAAAAATTTTATATTGGGGGAGAAAATTTGATTTGTTATTTGATTATTTTTCCTGATTAGTTTATAAAATAAATGGATCCTATTTTCCATTTTCATTATTTTTAATATATATTCAAAAAATGATGAGAAATTTTGAAACTTATATTTGTTTTTAAATATTAAAATTGGTAGATTATTGGAGAAAAAATGTACCATGTTAATTAATGTTTATTTTGATAATTATAATATTTCAAAATTTCAAAATTATATATTTTATTTTTTAATTATTTTTTATTGAAATTAATTAATTTGAATTTTCTTATTCAGTAGCGATTTAGTTTTTAGAATTATTATTCATTATTTTAAGTATAATCATATTTTGTTAAATAATATGAAAAATAAATTTATAAGTATATTATTTATCATTACGTAACATGTTTTGAAGGCATATTATTACCTTTAAACATGGTTTTCTGTACATTACCTCATGATATTAAATATTCAATGGGACATTATTTAAATCGGGTGTTACCCTTACATGGGGTATATTATTCCATTATTACCATTATATAGTAATATATTTAGCTTATATAGAACAATTAATCCTTTATTTACCTTTTTGAGTCACATGTTTTATTGTTTCTAACAATAAATATGTCATTATATTTTGTATTCATCTTTAAACATCCTCCAAAACTTATTTATTACCTTTAACCAACACAACGAATCTTCTATATAACCATACACAATGTGTTTTTAACCTTCTTATGTATATATAATGTATTTTTTATCCATACATAAATTCCATACAATCAGTTTTGATATTAGTTAGCCAATGAAAATTAGATTTTCCAATTACACTTGTATGGGATGCGGCCATTATTTTGTTATGAAAATTTGAACTTCCAAATTATCCAATTTTTATGTAATTATGAATTATTAAATTTCAACATGTTTAAATAAGTATTTCAATATATATTATAAATTTATTAAGTATTATATATGATATATGACATAAGAGAAACATTTATACTATTTTAAACATATATATATATAATGACTAACTCTGTTCTTTTTTCGCCCACATGTATACGTCATTAACTCAAAATTTTGAATTTATTATTTTCTGTTGATTTGTTTTTTTATTTTTTCCAATTAATGTAAAAGTATAATAATGTTTTAAATACTTTTTTTATCATTTTAATAGTGTGTCTATAATGTTTTATATTATAAAATATTATTCCGGAATGAAATTTTAATTATAAATTATGAAAATTAATGTTTGAATTGATATGGTATTATTTTGTGGTTCTTCAAATTATCATATTGGATTAATTTTTGAACTATTCTCTTACTTATTTAAATTGTTTTGAGTCGTCCAAAAGGTTTACAATTTTAATTGATAGAAATTATTTATCTTCCTCTAATAGATAGTTTTGGACTATTATTATGTAGAATTATGCTAATGGATTTTATGTATATTTTTAGTGTGGATATATTTCTAACACCTTGAGATTTTATGAGATATATTATTTTTAATTTCTTTGATGTCTTCTATTATACACTACACCAGGATTAGCTTGTACTATACGCAACACCGTATTAGCTTGCAGTATATGCAACACTATTTTTGGCTCGTGTTACACACAATTTCATGTTCGTTTTGTGGAAATTATTTTAAGAAACATTAAGTATAGATTTTGTTTAATAAGTTTTGATTATGTTATACTCAACACCAAACTGAGATTTCACTACACGCAGCCCTGAGTTGTCTTTAATTACACTTAATAAATACATTCTTCAATAGCTTGTGTATTATGCAATACCAAGTATCACTAAACGAGATATTATTATAATATTATTATGAACTAGATGTTATGAATAGTAATAAGAAATTTTTGAGATTTTATAAATTTTATAAATTTTATCATTTAAAATGGACTTCATTTTTGGATTCATAATATCGAAATTATCCTAGTGTGAATTTTTGGTATTTTTCTAAAAACATTTTATTTTTGATGAATAGTGAAAACACGGGGTTACTATTTAAAAACCGACTTTTTATTTATATAATTATTTTTTTATTTAAATTTATTTAAGGTCAATATTGATACATAATACCTAGATAAGTTCAATGTAATTCATTTGAGTCATTTTAAAATAATTTTATATATATAAAAATTTTATTGAACATTTCACCGTCTTTTACCCACCTCCAAGGACAATTTGCAAATCTACATAAAACATAATTTTACTACATTTGTGAGTGGAATTTCGAAAATCCGAGAGACACAGTTAATATCAAGGAGTGTAATATGGTTCAATAAGATAAAAATATTTTTTTGGTGAATAGTAACTTTTTACTTTTATTTACAACGTTTAAAAGTAAATAGGGTAATTAAGGGTAAAATGATATTATTACTACCCTAACACATGTCATAATTCTATTAGATAAGTGTAATTCGAATAAAAACAACCTTATAAAAAAAAATATTACCCTTTAGTTCCACTTGGTTTATATTTGGACACTTATTATTATTTTATATAAAGAATAGTTAAAATAGTTAAAATCAATGTTTAATAACTAAAACATGTCTAATATTGGGTTATACATAAGATAAATTAGACTATAAATATTCATTAGAAAGCTAAAAAATATCCTACATAATTGTATTTTATTTATAATTTTTAGACATTAAATTATTTAATTTATGTCTGACAGAATGATGGTATAGTAATTACCTTATTTATGAAATATTAACATAATCAATGTTATAAATAACCAAATAAACGTAATTTGAGACTTCTTGTTAATTAAAATAATTTTATATTTTAATATGACCTGTTAGTATTTATTCAATTAACTCTTCTAGAACTAATCATTCTGTTATGAGTTTCACAAAAATCAATTACCAAATAGTGTCAAAATTGACATAAAATAGTTTTTAAAACAAATATTATATTATTACTTGTTATTATATTCCTAAAAATCTAAGGATCTTCCAAATGACTTATATAAGGTTATATATATTATTAATGAACCACTTGTGGTTATTTTGGCTTGTTATAGTTTGTTAATTACCCATATAGTGTATGAAAACAAGAATACACGGTAAAGGTTAAATTATTTAACTTAGAGTTAAATCTAAATGATAGGGTAAAAATAGTAACCTAAACTTGTCTAAAACCTATTGGTTGAGAGGATTTCGATGCATCACCACTTTAGCTTCTAAATAAATCAACTTGGAGATATTATATACTGAAAGTGATTTTATTATAAAATAATATTTTACGTTTTTCCAAAGGTGCCCCTCTCCTCCCTTATAAAAAGGGCACCTCTTCCCTCTTCTCTTCACACCCTTTTGAGCCTTTAATCTCGGCCCAACCCTGCCCATTTCCCTTCTCAGCTTCCCTAGAAACCTTTTAGAGGTTCTGGACTCCTCAAAATACCAACCCTAGTGCTTTTAGAGGAGGTTAAGAAGTGGCGCGTCAATGAAGAGGTAATATCCTTTACCGATTCTTTCCAATTTATTTTTTCTTATAGTTATTCTTATTTATTTGTTTCATCATAAATTAAAAACATAAGTATCACTCATATACTGATATGTTATTATAAATATGAAACAACCCAATTTCATCTTCTATCCATCCTACGGAAAACGAAATCACCGCGCGTGCGTACGTATGGAATACTGTCTCCACGCCGTGGTGTAATATGTTTTCCACCACCACCATACATGGATGGGTATAATGGTGTAAATAAATAAATATATATGATTATTGAAAAGTTATTTTGATTCTGAAATATTATACATACAATCAATAAAATACAATGATCATGAGAAGGATATCATCGCTCGTGCGTACGTACGGACTACCGTCTCCACAAATGCGATGAGATTCATTTTCCATGATTAACCATTCGTGTATGACTATAAAGTATATAAAATAAATAATCATAAAAGATATTATATAATAATTATACTGGATTTATGTACATATATGTTCCATTTACATAATTCTATTTAATTGAATAAGGAAACGAAAACAACATTCATGCGTACGCATGACCTACCGTCTCCATGAACAGTGTTTTTCATTACATTTATATAATGAATATATATTATATATAAATCATGTTATATATTATGGAATTAATTAAATCAGGATATAAGTAATAATACCAAGAACAACATGTCGAAACATGTACGATAAACGAAACGATTTTACCCAAAATGCTGCTTTAACATGGAATTTACAAAAGAACGGGTAATATAATGTCATAAGTGAACCATATATGATATCATAACAATGAATATGATTCTGTAATAATTCAATGACATTATTTAAATCATTATACAGGAGGTTCAGATACGTATGAAGAATATCAGACCTAAAGTAAGGGATAACTATTCCAATCTCTCTCTTATCCGAGATTGTTTATTCTTAAGTATTTACTGGGGTTTTTGTTATCATCCATGTCCATGTTTTATAAAAAAAATTCATTTATGTTTAATTTCCTTTTTACCCATTCATGAATTTTACCACATGTTATGAAAGGATTCTTACTTTTTTCTACCACATGAGAAACTTTTTTACTTTTCTGAGAAACTTATGAGGAGAATGTTATTTTTAACTTATACGACGTGAATGGATTTTTACGGTTTCATTACACCTCATTTTCATGAAACGTCCTCTACAATATTGCATGATTATTTTCAACAAAACCCTTTTATATTGAGATTTCATGGCACTTCGTGAATAGAAAATGATTTTGAAGAAGAAAGGATATTTTCCTCAAAAACTCATTTCAAGTGTTTTATCAAAACTATTTTCCATCTAAAATGACATTATTTAATATGTTTATGTTTCAATAATAATGTCTCCATTATTAACATGTTTTTATTTTTCTTATGATGAAATGATATCCATTTCTCAAAATGGATTATGTTATGATGGCATGGTGTTTAAGAATCCCAATCTATTACAAGGGTTATGTTATGATGTATGATTTCTGATTTTATGGAACATGAAATAATGATTTCATTATGAGATGGGTGAGACCTATATCTCCCTCTAATGAATTGGGTAAATATTTATATACCATGAGATAGATATGGCTAGAACAGTAAGTTAATCTTGTTCAGTGTTACAGGACTTGAAGGAGGATTGAAATCGCTTCAGAAAGGGACTTTGTCCACTAAGATGGTCTTGGTAGCAATGCTTTGGATACTATGGAAATTGTATCATGTTATTAATGGTTTTCCACAATTACATGTTTTATTCCAAAGATATTTTATCTTGATTGATGTTCCTTTGTGATATATGCCTTACGTACTTCCATGATTTATGTCTTTGCTCAAGATTTTCATGTTTAGATTTTATGTTCATGTTTTTGCATTCAAATGTTTATGGATTGTTTTATGTTCTCTATGATTTCCCTTACTGAGCATTTGAGCTCACCCTTTTTATGTTTTATTTTCGCCTAGAAATAAATAAAGGTTTTAGATAAGAAATCTAAAGGGGAGATATTGAAGATATTTCACCATGATTAGAAGATTATGTTCTGAGTTTCCAAAGACACTAAACTAATACGGTCGTTGGGCGTCTGTTTTTGTCATGTATTAAGTATTCTGCAAAAGTAATGTAATGTCAATGTACTTCAAGATTTTGGTATCTATAGTTGATTTCAGAGCGATGTTTTAGTTAACCATTGGAAACTAGGATGTGAAAACATTAGTGAAATCCCTAGAGATATTTCTTAGGTATGTCTAGGGATGTACCTAAGGATAAGTATATGTATAGGTTATAGTCCTAGAATTACGGTAACGATCATAGAATTTAACATAAGATGTTAGATATTGATGGTACTACCCCTTTATTATGTTGGTTTTCCTAGAATGATTTTTTTCTTCTCACACTATTCCTTTTGGGTTTTAGAAAATGGCTCGAAATAGGAAGATTCATGACAATTGAGGATATGATGGACAATGGAATGATATTATTCATAAGAAACCAAATGAAAAGGGATTTTGAAGTCCAAACATTGTTATTATTTCTAATCAGAAATATCATAATATGATCAATAATCTCATATTTTGTATGTTTCCCTACTCATCTAATAAGATAAAGATGGAGTTTCTTGATTATCATAGAGGAAGGAAAGTTTAATTTCTCTCATGTAAATCATGTGGGAAGACGCATCAAGGAGAATGTTTCAAAGGAACTGGAAGATGCTTTGGGTGTTGAAAAGAAGGACAGGAATCTAGTAATTGCAAAGGAAAAGGTTCATTTAACACTATAGAGAAGGATAATGGTATTTCTATGACATCAAAAATGATTATGTGTTTTAAATGTGGAATGTATAGGAATTATGCAATCCAATGCCCTAAGGGAAAATCTCA
This sequence comes from Viscum album, assembly GCA_963277665.1. NCBI lineage: Eukaryota > Viridiplantae > Streptophyta > Magnoliopsida > Santalales > Viscaceae > Viscum > Viscum album. Next base: position 1,902,965,817 of record OY728145.1, read on the forward strand.
TGAAGAGAATCAGCATGGTCATATGGGTAGTATTTCTGTGGATTACGAGGAGGAGACGGCAAATGATATATGAGATGAAAGAAGTGTTGAAGTTTGATAAATGGTTTAAGAAGGCAGTGTAATGGTTGTATGTCTATCAAGAGTTATTTTGTATAGGTAATTTAATGGTACTATGGAATAAAGAAACATCTAAGGATTGTTACACTATTGTTTTTCCTAATGTATTTGAAAGTATTTGTTGAATGGTACTGGTATCCATGAATGGTTTTTACTATATTTTAGGAAAGTAGATGATATGCGCATAATGAAGGGATAAAGAGAAAATGAAATTTTGATAGTATTCATGAGCTCATGACTGATATAAGGAAAAAGTAATATCATGGTTTGAGTATATAGAATTTTTGGGATTTTGGTATGTGGAATGCGTTAACTTTTGACAGCATTCATGTTTTCGCTAAGTTTCTATGGTAATTCATGTTTCAAAAGAATGCATTATTAATGTATTCACATGCTTGGAATATGGCCACCAAGATATATCTTATGATATATGGGAGATAAATGATGGTATTCACATGCTTTGTATATGACCTCTCTAGTAATCATTTTCTTTATAATATGAGACTGGATAGAAGCATTATAGATAATCCTATTGATTGGAATGGATTATGTTGGACATTAGTTAGTATTTTTTAAGGATATATCTTTTTTTTCGATATTATTGATGGGATTTTATAATAATGTCATTTTAGGAAATGGACAACCTGCAGGATGGGAGACAACCCATCGCGTCGGACAAGGCTGTTGGAATCAAACCCACAACCGATGTGCGACATGCCTTTATCACCTACCACTGGCATACATGATGTCCCTGATTAGTAGTAACTAGTTTTATTTTATTAAGTAGTATGATTGATGATGTATAAGTCCATTTTTGGAATCATATACGATTAATCTCACCAGAGTTGAACTTATGTATATTTAATAACTTATGAAAACCTTTTTGTGATAGAAATAGATGGGATGGCTTATCATTCCATCACATGATCTGCTTACACTTCATGAATGAAAAATTCAGCTTCATTTTTTTAAATAGAGATTAAGTGGAAATTATTAATTGAATGACCAACGATGATATTACCCTGAAATCACGTAAATATTTCTCCTCATGTAAAAGTTCATCCATATTAGGGAAATGATCTTGGATTACAAAAATGTTGTCCATGTACCCTTATATCCGATGAATCAGATGGTACCTTAGATCATCGTAATTTTACAGCTTTGCGATTGTTTCCTTTTTCATAACCATGATCTCTACCACTCTCTATCGGAACTTGATGGTTAGATTTCTCTTCCATATCAATATTTTCACCAATATACTCCTATGTGGGAACCCAAGTGATGAGTTTCTTTGGTTATCCATTTTGTTTCTAACGTTCCTTTTTAAAATGATGATTTAGTATTCCTTTTTACGATCTGGGTTTCTATGAATGAAACTTTCAAGTAGTAAACGATTTATAACCCTGAAGAATTTTGAGGGAGAAATTCATTTTTAGGGGGGTAGAATGTAACACCCCGAGATTTTATGATATGTATTATTTTTAATTTCTTTGATTTCTTCTATTATACACTACACCAAGATTATCTTGTACTATATGGAACACTGTATTAGATTGTTGTATACGCAACACTATTCTTGGCTTTTTTTACACACAATTTCAAGTTCATTTTGTGGAACATATTTTAATCAACATTTAGTATAGATTTTGTTTAATAAGTTTTGATTATGTTATATGAAATAGAAAATGGAGATTTCACTACATGCAACTCTGACTTATCTTGTATTACACGCAATTAAGACCTTCTTTGATAGCGTGTGTAGTACTCAATACCAAGATTCACTAAATGAGAAATGATTATAATATTATAATGAACTAGCCGTTATGAATAGCAATACCCACTTTTGGAAATTTTATAAATTTTATCATTCAAAACAGACTTCATTTTTTGATTCTGAATATCAAAATTAGAATAGGGTGAATTTTTGGTATTTTTCTGAAAACATTCAATTTTTGATGAATAGTGAAAACACTGGGTTACTATTTAAAAACCGGCTTTTTATTTAAATAATTATTTTTTTATTTAAATTTATTTAAGGTAAAAATTGATAAAAAATACCTATATAAGTTAAATATAAATCAATTGAGTCATTTTATAATAATTTAAGATATATATAAATTTTATTGAACTTTTCACCGTCTTTTACCCACCTCTTAGGAGAATTTGAAAATCTACATAAAACTTAATTTTACTGCTTCTGTGAGTGGAATATCAAATATCCGAGAGACACAGTAAAAATCAAGGAGTAAAATGTAGTCGAATAAGATAAAAACAAATTTTGGTGAATAGTAACTTTTTACTTTTATTTTCCACGGTTAAAAGTAAATAGGGTAATTAAGGGTAAAAATGATATTATTATTACCCTAAAACATGTCCTCATTCTATTGGATAAGTTTAATTCGACCAAAAACAACATTAGAAATAAAATATTACCCTTTAGGTCCACTTGGATTAGATTAGGACACTTATTATTATTTTACAGAATGGAGAGGTAAAATAGTTAAAATCAAAGTTTAATAACTAAAACAATTGTAATATCAGGTTATACGTAAGATAAATTTGACTATAAATATTCATTAGAAATATAAAAATATTTCATAAATAATGGTATTTTATTTATAATTTTTAGAGATTAAATAATTTAATTTATGTATGACACAATAATGATGCAGTAATTACCTTATTAGTGAAATATTAACATAATTGATGTTATAAGTACCCAAATAAGTGTAATTTGATGATTTTTATGAATTCAAATAATTTTACAGGTTAATATGACATGTTAGTATTGATTAAATAAACTTTTTTATAACTAATCATGTTGTTATTAGTTTCACAAAAATCAATTACCTAATAGTGTCAAAATTGACAAAAAATAGTTTTTTAAACAATATTATATTATTAATTGTTATTATATTCCTAAAAATATAAGGATTTTCAAAATGACTTATATAAAGGTATATATATTAATAATGACCCACTTGGGGTTCGTTTGGCTTGTTATAGTTAGTTTATTAACCATATAGTGTATGAAAACAAGAATACACTGTAAAGGTTAAATTATATAACTTAGAGATAAATCTAAATGATAAGGTTAAAATATTAGCCTAAACTTGTCTAAAACCTATTGGTTGAGAAGCTTTCTACCCATACCCACTTTATCTTCGAAATAAATCAATTTGGAACTAGTATAAACCGAATATTACTTTATTATAAAATAATATGTTTTGTTTTCCAAAGGTGCGCCTCTCCTCCCTTATAAAAAGGGCACCTCTTCCATCTTCTCTTCTCACCCTTTTGAGCCATGAAGCTCGGCCAAAACCTGATAATTTCCCTCATAATCTTCTCTAGAAACATTATAGTGGTTTTTTTCTCCACAAAAGACCAACCCTAGTGCCTTAAGAGGAGGATAAGAAGAGGCGCGTCAAAGAAGAGGAAATACCCTTTACCAATTCATTCCAATATATTTCTTTTTATACTTCTTCTTATTTATTTGTTTCATCATAAATTAATAACATCAGTATCACTAGTATAATTAGATTTTATTAAAAATATGAAACAACCCAATTTCATCTTCTATCCATCCTACGAAAAATGATATCACCGCACGTGCATACGTACAGAATACCGTCTCCACACCGTGGTGTAATCTGTTTTCCACCACCACCTTAGTTGGATGGGTATAGTTTTAAGGACCCAACCATAAACTTTATATAATATTGAATTAAATGAATAATTCACATTGAGGATCTTTTCATTTTTAGAGTTTTAGAGAGTTAGGCCATAAGTATTACATTTCAAAATATTAAAAAGTAGACACTTCTACACAGTTTCTTTTTTTTACAAAACATGAACTCTTGAAAAAAAATCATATATACTTCCATGTTTAAGATAGCATGAATTCTCTTTGATCGCATCCTTTACCCTATTCCACATTATTTCCAATAAAAAACATTTCAAAAACTTGGGATGAACATAAAACGCTCAATAAGGGATACAAAAAGAAGAAAAACTGTTAGTTTTTCAAAACAACAAGTAAACCAAGAATACATTAACATAAGTAATAATTTTCACCTATATGAAGTATTAAACACTCTTAACTGAATAAAGAATCATTATATACCCTTTTTTAACCAAAATATTACCATAAAACCCATATAAAGAACACATAACATAAAAAGGTAACTTTGGACATAAACGTACATAAATGGAATAACCATACGGTCTACTTCCACAAATATCACGAAATGGAATAGCCATACGGACAACTTCCATACCAAATTCATTGTAGGTTATATTGTAACCACCCATAATGGTAATCACGGCACCACCCGCCATTTGGTTTATCATGTAACCACCCGTCAAATGTCTACGTAACAATATAAAACAATAACATATACAACAAATATAAAGTAAAGAAAACATTTCCACATTTCGATCAAAATATATCACATAAATATATTGACATAACAAATCCATTTTCAAAACAATTTTCAGTACCAAAAATATGTAAAAGAGTATATGGTATTTTTTTTAAAACATTATGGCTTGTTGAGGAAGCCAAATATCAAATAATACTCGCGGTGGTGGAAAAGGTCATTGTCACCGCGTACTTTAAAAGAAACATTATTTTTATCATTTAGTAAAACACATCGTAGAAAAGGATTCTCTTTGAAGGAAATGAAAAGTGAATGGTTTTTATACCACATATAAATGATAGTCTTGTATTAGAACAAAATATGCCTCAATGAAAGGAGATTGAGACGAAGTCCCTTACCTCGTGTCCGACTTGACTCGATCGTTCTTTAATATCTTGAATAATAAACTAAATTAAATTTCTATGTTCTTAAGAACCTTTTTCAAGTTTATTATTCCTTTTATATCACTTATTACCATGTTATAATCATTATGTAACCATTTAACTTAATAACATCCTTTTTGTCGATTTTTGGTACTTGAGTAAAAAATGGACTTCTTATAATTACAAATTGTTTTTGTGGTCAAATATTCATTATAACCATAATGATAATCATGATTTAGATATCATATATATCATATATATCCAGTATATACATTTATATATAATATTACATAACATTTAGAGATAAGAAATGAAATGCACCGTTCATGGAGACGGTAATCCGTACGTACGCATGAACGCTAATTTCATTTTTATTTCTTATTTTAATGGAAATAAAACATAATGATACATTTTTATATTATAATTCTAGTATAATATCATATATAATATCATTAACACTATCCTTTATACATCCCACAAAAGGCATTAACGAGTCACATCACTTTAAGGGGGCGGTAGTCCGCGTTTCCTCAAATGAGATTATCGTATTTACCCACTACGGAAACCCTAAAGGCTTGATATAATTGGGAAGTACATAAGCATAAGGAAATAATAAAAATAATAAAAATAATATATAAATATAGTTCCATCATAATGTCCACCATTAGAGGCAGTAAGATGTAATTGAACAATCATTATTTTGTGAGGCATTATTTTTCCATCCACAAAAACATTATGTTCTTAATCGATTAGATGGAGGTGTGTGTAAGTTTAGTTTGAATAATTCTCATAAAAACATCCTACTATATTGAGGATACTGGTGTTGTTACAAAATAAAGGAATAAAAACGATTTTAGGGGTTGGAGACGTAAAATAAAAGAAAACAATTTCAGAGAATCAGTTACCTTTAATTTGGGTAACTCCCTTTGGTTTGAACCAAAGGATTTCATGAAGTGCCTTCTGCCTAAGGTAAGGCTTCTAAGAGGAGGATAGAAATGTTTAGAGATTAATTGGGAAGACTTTGGATGAGGAAAATTTATTGAGAGGTGTCAGGAACTGGTTAGATGTGGTCTCTTTTTATAAGGGAGAGGAGGGGCTCTTTAGGAAAGTGTGAAACTATTATTTTATTATATAATGATATTCGGTTTCTAATGGTCCAAAAATAATTATAGTCGAAGATAAGATGAGTCATGGTTGAAATAAAATCATCCAATCAGAATTAGATAAGTTTTGGATAATATTATAATCATTATAATTTTATTTATTTAAATCATTTATTAATGAAATAATACTGCATCATTATTGTGTCATAAATAATTTAATTTATTTGATGTCTAAAAATTATAAAAAAATACCATGATATAAAAAATATTTTTACCTTTCCAAATAATAATTATAATCTAAAATAGGACTTATATAACCCCATATTAATTTTAATTACTAAACAATATTTTTTATGTCTATTTTTTCTTTACTTTAAATTAATTTATCTAAATTGTCATTATCACTTCCAAGTGGATAAAAGGGGTCCAAAAATCAACTAAAATATTCCTATGGTCGTTAATGACTCAACCAATATGGTTTGGACAAGTTATAATGTAATTTTGAGTTATTATAATATTCTTTTAACCTTGAATTACCTTATTTACCTTTTATCCGCGTTAAATAAAACTCAATAGTTACTATTCCCCAAAAATTATTTTCATATTAATGAACCAAATTTTGTTTCATGATAACAACCATGTATTTCGGATTTTTTGTAATTCAATTCACTGAAGTGGTAAAATTTCATTTAAATGAAAAAGACAGTTTTTAACCACCACTAAGTAGTGTCACTATTCATCAAAAATTAAAGTTTTTCAGAAAAATACCAAAAAATCAGCCTAAGAATTATTTGATATTTCAAATTAAAAAATTAAGCCAATTTTGAAAAATTAAAAACATAGAAGTATAATTAATTAATTTTAAAATTAAATCCTGTTATCAAAACAAATTGCGTGTTTTTAAGAAACAATAACAATCAAAACATTGATTCTTGTTTATGTCTAATTTCAAAGTGAAATTAATTACAATGACCAAAATTTGATTAAATGGTAAAAATATATTCTAATTACACTTTAAAACCAACTAAAATGATATTCTAACCATATAAATAAATTATATTAAAAGAAACTTTTGAATGAAAATGCAATATTTTTCAATATTCATTAAAAATGAACTTTATCTGAAAAAAACAAAAAAATTACACAAAGTAAAATTTGATGTCCCCATTATAAAGAAGGATTTTATTTGGTTAATTAGAATGTAATAAAATGACCAAAACCAGATTTAAAAAGGGTTCTCCATTAAAAAGTTATAAATCATCCTTTTAATGTAAATTATGATTAAAATTAGATTCATTCAAATTTTAAGCCTTTAACTTTTATTGGATAAATGTAAATACATGTAAAATCATATTTTAGTTATTTTATTCATTCCCTCTAATACAACATCTAGGAATTAACTAAAATTTATAATAATTATATTATATTATCAATTTGCAACCTAGGATTTCAAAGAAACCTGTTGTTGCGTAGCAGGTACGCTATCGAACATAGCAACACTTTTAAAGTAAAATTAATATTTGATTCTCAAATATTAATAAGTGTGAAATTTTTCTTATTCCTCATTTACATGGGATGTTACATCCTTCCCCCCTTTTGGATGTTTCTTCCTCACAATTTTTATTCACTTATCAAAATATGTGTGGGTATTTATCCGTCATAGCATTTTCAGACTCCCACATTGCCTATTAATCCATATTTTTTTCCACAAGAACATTTACCTAGTAGATTACCTTATTCCACAACACCTACTCTCTATGGTCATGAATCTGAACTGGTTGTTCTTCATAAGAGAGATTCTCTTTCGACTGAACTACCTTTGGGATCAAAACATGAGATGGGTTTGGCATATATTTTCTCAACATCAAAACATGAAAAAAAATTGTGTACCTGGGATAAACATGGAGGTAAAGCCACTCTGTATGCAACTAATCCAAATTTATCTTGAATTTCATAATGTACAATAAACCTCAGACTCAATATTCCCTTCTTACAAAATGAATCACATATTTCCCTAGAGAAACATTGAGAAAGACATGATCACCTACCTCAAAGGAAAGATCTTTCCTCTGGTTATCGGCATAACTTGTATGTCTGATCTGAGCTGTTCTCATGTGCTTCTGAATCAACTGAACAATCTCTGCCATCTTTTCTACCAATTCTAGTCCCATCAGGTTCCTTTCCCCTACTTCATTCCAAAAAGCTGGAGTTTGACATTTCTTTCCATATAATGCCTCAAATGGAGCCATCTAAATACTAAAATGAAAACTTTTATTATAAGAAAATTAAACCAAAGAAAGATGTGGGTCCCAAATTCCTTGTCAATCCATCAAACAAGCACGCAACATATCCTCCAATGGCGGAATTGTTCGTTATGACTGCCCATATGATTGAGGATGAAAAACTATACTAAAATTTAATTCAGTACCCAACGACTTCTGAAGGCCTTTCCAAAAGTTAGAAGTAAACCTGGGACCACGATCAGATACAATGGAGAGGGGATCTCCAAGAAATCACACTATCTCTTTAACATATAACTGATCATGTTTATCAAGAAAAAAATCTCTCTAATATAATGGAAATTAGCAGATTTAGTCAATAGCTCAACTATAACCCATATTTCATTATTACCTCAAGAAGTCTTTGGTAATACCACAACAAAGACCATTGATATATTTTCCCATTTCCACTCTGGCACCGGTAAAGGTTGAAGCATTCCATTAGGTAACTGTCATTCTGCTTTAACCTGCTGACAAGTCAAACACTTCATAGTAAAATCAGCAATATCTATTTTCATTCCATCCCACCAGTAATACTACCGAAGATCTATGTACATCATAGTACTACCAGGATGAACTGAAAATGGGGAACTATGAGATTCACATAACAACTCATTCTTCAACTGTGAATCACAAGGAACAAATAATATCTTTCCAAATCTCAAAACAGAATCATTATCAATGTTAAATTCAGGGAACATACCCTTCTAAACCAACACTACGTTTTTCTACAACTCAATATCTTCTTTTTGAACTTTCACTATTCTGTCTGATAGAAATGATTTCGCTGATACCTGAAACAAAACAGAAGAATTTCCTGCAACAACAACTTCTATGCTAAAGTTCATCAAATCAAAAACCAAATGATCTTGTTCCAAATGTATCATGTCTAATGAGACATTACTTTTTTGACTCAAAGCATCGGCCACATTATTTGCCTTTCTCAGATGGTAATGTATCATGCAATCATAATCCTTGATTAATTCCAACCATCTCCTCTGTCTCATGTTCTATTCTTTCTGAGTGAACATATACTTTAAAATTTTTTGATCGGTATATATTTCACACTTCACTCCATACAAATGATGCCTCCAAATTTTTAAAGAAAAAACAACAGAAGCTAATTCCAAATCATGTGTAGGGTAATTTTACTCATGAGGTTTCAACTGACGTAAAGCATAAGCAATTACCTGATCATTTTTCATTAGGATACAACCATGCCCTTTTAATGAAGCATCACTGGTGATATCAAACTCATCATTTCTGGAAGGCAGTGCCAAAACTGGAGCTTTCATCAATGTTCTTTTCAATTCTTGAAAACAATCATCACATTCTTTTGTCCAGATGAACTTAACACCTTTTCAAGTTAACTTAGTCATTGGACTAGATAACCATGAAAAATTTTCAACAAACCTCAAGTAATAATCAGCCATTCCAAGAAGACTACGAATCTTGGTTATATTTGTGGGTCTTGGCCATTCTTCAACAACTTTTGTTTTAGCAGGATCAACAGTTATTCCTTATTTTGAAACAATGTGACCAAGGAAAGAAATTTGTTGTAACCAAAACTCACACTTACTGAATTTTACATAACGTTTCTTTTCTTTTAAGGATTGAAAGATAACCCTTAAATGACTTTCATGCTCCTATTTACTTTTAGAATAATCCAAAATATAAATAACAAACAAAAACACCATTTATCACCTGAATCAACTGAGCCATCACTGCTGTAAACTGTTCAGTTCTGATCTTGACCATCCACGGATGCTGATTTGGAAGGTCATTTCCCTCGGTATAACTTCCCAGCAAAGTTTCCCTGCTCCTCTATGAAAAACTATTCTTAACACAGAAATATATTAGGCAACACAACATGGTGATCTAAAATTCTATATTATTTCAATATTACCATAAATTAATTTTATGGATATTTATTTAACAACACCCTAACTCCTATAGTTATCTAAACCGTCCTTTGATACCAACTATATGAACCAGACCTTAAACATTACATAATAATGAATTAAATGAATAATTCACATTTAGGATCATTTTAGGTTTAGAGTATTAGAGAGTTAGGCCATAACTATTACATTTCAAAATATTAAAAAGTAGACACTTCTACACAGTTTATTTTTTTTCAAAACATGAACTCTTGAAGAAAAGTCATGTCTAGTTCCTTGTTTAAGATAGAATGAATTCTAGTTCATCCCATCCTTTACCCTATTCCACATTATGTCCTGTGAAAAAAACTTCAAAAACTTGGGATGAGCATAAAAATATCTGTAAGGGATACACAAGGATGTAAAACTGTTAGTTTTTCAAAACAATAAGTAAATCTTGAATAATTTAATATAAGTAATAATTTTCACCTTTATGAAGTAGTAAATACTCTTCACTTAATAAAGAATCATTACATACCATATTTTAACCAAATTTTCCCATTAAACCCATATAAAAAACACATAACATATAAAGGTAACCTGGGACATAAACATATATAAATGGAATAACCATACCATCGACTTCCACACATATCACTAAATGGAATAGCCATACAAATGATTTCCATACCCAATGCTTTGAAGGTTATAATGTAACCACCCGTCTTGGTATTCACGGCATCACCCATTATTTGGTTTATCACGTAACCACCCATCAAATGTCCAAGATACAATATAAAACCATAACACATACAAAAAAATATAAAGGAAAGAAAACATTTCCACATTTCGATAAAAATATATCACTTAAATATATTTACATAACAAATCCATTTTCAAAATAATTTTCAATACCAAAAATATGTAAAAGAGTATAAGGTATTTATTTTCTTTTAAAAACATTACGGCTTGTTGAGGAAACCAAAGATCAAATAATACTCGCGGTGGTGGAAAAGGTGGTTGTCACAGCGTATGTTAAAAGAAACATTATTTTTATCATTTAGTAAAACACTTCGTAGAAAAATATTCCCTTTGAATGAAATAAAAAGTCAAGGGTTTTTATATAGCGTATAAAAGAAAGTCTTGTATTAGAACAAAATATTCCTCAATGATCGGAGATTGAGACGAAGTCCCTCACCTCATGTACGACTGGACTAGATCATTCTTTAATATCCTGAATAATAAACTATAGTTAATTTATACTTGATTAAGATCCTTTTCACGTATATTATTCAACTTATATCACTTATTACCATGTTATAATCATTATGTAACCATTTAAGTTAATGACATTCCTTTTGTCGATATTTGGTACTTGAGTCAAAAATGGACTTCTTATAATTACATGTTGTTCATGTGGTCAAAGGTTCATTATAACCAGAATGATAATAATGATTTAGATATCATATATATCATATATATATCTAGTATATACATGTATTTATAATATTACATAACATTTATAGGTAAGAAATGAAATGCACCGTTCGTGGAGACGGTAAGACGTGCGTACGCATGAACACTACTTTCATTTATATTTCTTATTTTAATTGAAATAAAACATAATGATACATAGGTATACTCTAATTCTAGTATAATATCATATATAATATCATTAACACTATCCTTTATACATCCCACAAAAGGCATTAACGAGTCACATCACTTTAAGGGGGCGGAAGTCCGCACTTCCTCAAATGAGATTATCGTATTTACACACTATGGAAACCATAAAGGCTTGATATAATTGGGTAGTAAAAAAGAATAAGTAAATCATAAACATAATATATATCATATATAAATACATTACCATCATAATGGACACCATGAGACGCGGTAAGATGTAATTGAACACTCATCGTTTCGTGAGGCGTCAGTTTTCCATCCATATAAACATTATGTTCTTCATCCATTAGATGGAGGTGTGTGTATGTGTAGTTTGAATACATATCATAAACACATACTAGTATATTAAGTATACTGTTGTTGTTACAAAATAAAGGAATAAAAAAGTGTTTAAGGGTTATAGAAGTAAAATAAAAGAAAACAATTTAAGAGAAACTGTTGCCTTTAATTTGGGTAACTCCCTTTGGTTTGAACCAAATGACTTCTTGAAGTGCCTTCTGCATAAGTTAAGGCTTATAAGAGGAGGATAGGGATGTTTATAGATTAATTGGGTAGAGTTTGGACGAGCCAAATGGGTTGAGATGTGTGAGGAATTGGTTAGAAGTGGTCTCCTTTTATAAGGGAGAGGAGGGGCACTTTAGGAATGTGTGAAACTATTATTTTATTATATAATGATATTCGGTTTCTAATGCTCCAAAAATCATTATAGTTTAATATAATATGATTCACGGTTGAATAAAAATCATCCAATCATAATTGGACATGTTTTGGATAATATTTTAATCATTATAATCTTATTTGTTTAAATCATTTATTAATGAGGTAAATACTGCATCATTATGGTGTCATAAATAATTTAATTTATATGATGTCTAAAAATTATAAAAAACTTCCTTGATATAGGAAATCTTTTTATCATTCCAAATAAGATTCATAGTTTAAAATAGGACTTATATAACACCATGTAAAAATTAATTACTAAACATTTTTTGTTTTTGTCTATTTTGCCTTTACTTTAAATTAATTGATCTAAATTGTCATTATCACTTCCATGTGGATCAAAGGGGTCCAAAAATCGACCCAAAGATTTCCATGGTCGTTAATGACTCATAAAATATGGATTGGACAAGTGTTAAAGTACTTTTGAGTTATTATAATGTTCTTTTAACCTTAAATTACCTTATTTACCTTTTAACAGCAGCAAATAAAAGTCAAATGTTACTATTCACCAAAAATTATTTTCATCTTAATGAACCACATTTATTTCTTGATAACAACCTTGTATGTCGGATTTTTGAAATTCAGTTCGCAGAAGAGCTAAAATTTTATTTAAATGAAAAAGTCAGTTTTTTTAACTACCACTAAATGGTGTCGCTATTCATCAAAAATTGAAGTTTTTCAGAAAAATACCAAAAAATAAGCCTAAGAATTATTTGATATTCCAAATTCAAAATTGTTGTCCATTTTTATAAATTCAAAACATATAAGTGGAATTAATTAATTTTCAAATTTATTCCCGTTATCAAAACAAATAGCATGTTTTTAAGAAACAATAACTATCAAAAGATTGATACTTGTTTATGTCCAATTTCAAGGGGAAATTAATTCCAATGACCAATATTGGTTAAATGGTGAAAATATATTCTAATTACACTTTAAAACAAACTAAAAAGATATTATAACCATATAAATAAATTATATTAATAGAAACTTTTGAATTAAAATGCAATATTTTTCACTATTCATTAAAAAATGAACTTCATCAGAAAAATACCAAAAAATTACCCAAAGTAAAATTTGATGTCCCTATTCTAAAAAAGGATTTTATTTGGTCAATTAGAATGTATTAAAGTGAACAAAACTATATTTAAAAAGGGTTCTCAATTAAAAGGCGATAAATCACCCTTTTAATGTAAATTATTCTTGAAATTAGATTCATTCACATTTTAAACCTATAAATTTTATTGGATAAATTTAAATACATGTATAATAATATTGTAGTTAGTTTTGTTCATTCCCGGTAATAAAAAAGCTTGGAGTTAACTTCCATTTAAAATAATATTATTATATTATCAGTTTGCAACATAGGATTTCAAAGAAACCTGTTGTTGCGTATCGGGTATGCTATCGAACAAAGCATCCTTTTAAAGTAAAATTAATATTTAATTAACAAATATTAATAAATATGAAATTAGTCTCATTCATCATTTACTTGGGATGTTAAAATAATGGTGTAAATAAATAACTATATATTATTATGGTTATGTTATATTGATTCTGAAATATTATACATACCTTTCAATACAATTCCACGATCATGGGAATAATATCCTCGCTCGTGTGTACGTAAGGACTACCGTATCCACGAAAGCGATGAGATTAATTTTACATGATTATCCATTCAAGTATGATTAAAAAGTATATATAATAAATAATCATGAAAGATATTACATTATAATTATTTCAAATTTATGTACATATATGTTTCATTTACTTAATTCCATTCAAATCAACAAGGAAATGAAAACAGTGTTCATGCGTACGCACGGACTACCATCTCCATGAACGATGTTTTTAATTCAATTTATATACTGAATATATATTATATATAAATCATGTTTTAAATTCTGGAATTTTGTAAATCAGGATATAAGTAATAACATCGAGAACATCATGTCGAAACATGTACGATAAATGAAACGATTTTACCCAAAACGCTGATTTAACATATATTTTACAAAATAAGGGGTAATATAAAGTCATAAGTGAACCATATATGATATAATAATAATGAATATGATTCTATAATATTTCAATGACATTATTTAAATCATTACACATGAGGTTCAGATACGTACGATGCATATAGGACCTAAGGTAAGGGATAACTATTTCAATCTCACTCTTATCTGAGATTGTTTATTCGTAAGTATTTACTAGGGTTTTTGTTATCATCCATGTCCATGTTTTATAAAAATGGTTTCATGTGTTTTTAATTTCCTTTTTACCCATTTTTGAATTTTACCACATGTTATGAAAGAAATCTTACTTTTTTTACCACACAAGAAACTTTTTGACTTTTCCAACAAAAGTATGAGGAGAATGTTATTTTTAACTTATACGGAGTGAACATATTTTTAAGGTTTCATAACACCTCATTTTCATGAATATTCATCTACAAGATTGCATGATTATTTTCAACAAAACCCGTTTCTTTTAAAATTTCATGGAATTTTGTGAAAAGAATATTATTTTGAAGAAGAAAAGATATTTTCCTCAAGAATTCATTTCAAGTGGTTTATCAAAACTATTTTCTATCTAAAATGAAATTATTTAATATATTTATGTTTCATGTATAATGTCTCCATTATTTTCATGGTTTAATTTTTCTTATGATGAAATGATATCCATTTTTTTATGTAGATATTGTTATGATGGCATGATGTTTAGGAATCCCATTCTATTATATGGGTTATGTATTGATGTATGATTTATGATTTTGTGAAATAAGAAAGGATGATTTCATTATGATATGGGGGGACCTATATCTCCCTCCAATAAATTGGGTAAAAATTTATATCTAATGAGATAGATATGGCTGGAACGGTATGTTTACCAAGTTCAGTGTTATAGGACTGGAACGAGGAGTGAACTCGATTCAGAAAGGGACATTGTCTACTATTATGGTCTTGGTAGTAATGCCTTGGATACTATGGAAGTCATAACATGTGATTAATGGTTTTACATAATTACATGTTTTATTCCAATTCTATTTTATCATGATTTATGTTTCATTATGATATATTCCTTACGTACTTCAAAGATTTATGTCTTTGATCATGATTTTGATGTTTAGATTTTATGTTCAAGTTTTTTTGCATTCCAAGGTTTATGGATTGTTTTTGGTTCTCTATGATTTCCCTTACTGAGCATTTGAGATCAACCTTTTTATGTTTTCGTTTCCCTAGGATATAAAGAAATATTTTAGGTAAGAAAACCAAAGGGGAGTTGTTGAAGTTATTTCACCATGATTATAAGATTACGTTCCGAGTTTCCAAAGATACGAAACTAATACGGTCTTTGGGTGTATGTTTTTGTCACATATTAAGTATTCCATAAATGTAATGTAATGTCCATGTACGTCAAGATTTGGGTCTCTACAGTATTCTTATATAAACGGATGATCCATTTTCAAAAAGTGTAGATAATACAATTCAGAAAGGGTTATTAGTGATGAAAATGATTTCATTAGAACTTCTGCTACATGAACATTTTAACATACAAGTGTGTTGTTAACAACATTAAAAATAGAAATATTTTATCATTCATCATTTCTTAAGGAATTACATGACTGAAGCACCCATAAATCATCATTAAAATCCATTTGATGGGCTATAATGATTATTTTGAACAACAGATCAATTTGTAACTCTTTAAAGAAACATTACTTTTTTATTAATTTATTCTTTTTTTAGTAGATTTTTCTACTCATAATATTTTTATATATATGGTTATACTACCTATCACCTAAATAAAATGTAGAACTTTTCATATGGTCTTTTCATTATAGAATATCATGGGTTTTTTCAATTCCTGAAAATGTATTGTAATTTTTGGGGCTACTACAATTTAGAACAATTATTTTTGGGATTTTAACATTGGTATCAGTATCTCAATATTTTTCAGGTTCTATAATACATTGGTAGGGGTGTAAAAAGTTTAATAGGTCAGTTTTGAAAAAAAAACAGTAAAATACATTTATTAATCCCATTATTTCTCTAAATTAACAATTTATAATTCAACTATTATTAATCTTATGAGAAAAAAAATTATTCTTCTTAATCCACCATAATTCTAAATAATTTTATAAAAGATCCGGTATTTTTATGAAAATAAAACTCAACCCTCTTTTATTTACTTGCCAATTTTCGCTGACCTAACACATGGTTGTATATGATACATGTTCTTAAGGATTCAATAGATCCTTTATTAAATTTCATATTACTAAATATATAGTATATAACGAAATCAATAAAATTCTAGATTTATAATCATTAATAATTATGATATTACTTAATTTTGTGGAAACCTATATTATACTCCTTTTCTGAACTAATAAATGATCAATTTCCAAGATTTAAAACTATGAGATTAAATTTTTGGATATAGTGATAACACCCAATTTCATAGGTAGTGATTATTCTTATTTAAAATATATAATTAATTTATTTTTCAATAATATAAGTACTGAATAATGGAATAGAATGAAATAACATTATAAAATACATATATTTAAAAATTTATCATTAATCAAAAAATGAGGATGCAAAATATGTTTGGATTTAAATTGTCTTGAATAATACACATTTGTATCTTATTATAAGCATTTATAGTCAAAAATAATATTCTAAATCTATTTATTAAATTTGGAGGAATTAAAATGTTACTCCATTATGAAGAAAATTTTGAGAAATATGCTTTGTATTTATAGGACTGAATTCCATTAATTTTGAAGTTATAATTGGGAATATGAAAATGAGATTTTCAACAGATTCCAAAATATGATTAGAAAAATTATTTCACCTTAAGAAAATAGAAAGAATGAAGCATGAATTGAATGAATAAATTTATCCTTACTATGAAATACAATTCAACTAAATTTTCTATGGATGTATTTTAATTATTTTAACAATACAATTTGGATGAGTTCATATTATATCTATTAAAATACTATATTTAATTGATTATCAATTATATTAATTCATCTTATAAAATAATAAGAGTCACTTATAAATCTCATAAGCTTCATATAAATATTATTCTAATTTTGAAAATTTTTGTAGTTCAGAAATGGATGATGATCTCCATCAATTTCAAAAATAAATTCATTGATGAAAATAGTGAAATCACATTACAAAAAAAGATGAATGTAATAGAAATTTATACAAACATAATTTAAAAATAAACTGTATAATGATAATTTGACTATTATTTTTTATTAAGGACAGAAACTAGATAATTGAAAGTATAGTTTTTCTGATTATATAATGAATACAAATTGAGTATAATGATGATAAGAAAAAGAAGAATTAAATGTATTATCATTTTTGTTAAACTAATGATTTGGACTGTAGGGCATAATCAATATGTTAAATGGAGACATACAAATATTCTTTTTTTACGAAATATCCTTAGGTAAAATATCACCATAATCAAAATTTTAAATCCTACTATTTTCTGTTTTATGGATTCATGAAGTAATGTTTTTAATATCTATAATTATTACTATAATTTTCATCCTTATTCTAGTTCCGATTGTGATAAATCAATTATTAATGAGTTAAGAGAATAATTTTATTAATATAAGTTTGAAGATGAACATGCCTTAAAAACATTTATGTGATGATGATTATGAATTATAACAAAGGCCACTAAATAAATTAAAAATATTATATATAAATACATATATAAAAATAAATATATTTCATTGATGGATAATGATAATGACCTAATATTTATTGACATTGGATTGTGAAAAATGAAAACATGGATTATTGTTTGAAAAATTATAATTTTAGTATTATGGGTAAATTTTATGATTGTTTGAACTAATTAAAAATAATATATAGAGTTGAAGGATTAGAATGTGTGTTGAAAATAAGAATTTTATCTATAACAAACTATTGGATGTAAATAATTGGATAAATTTTTGATATTGAATAAAATGTTATAATACTGTGAATGAGTCTTAGATAAGTTAATAAAAAAACTTATATGTATAAAAATGGTTTTTATAGGCAAAAATGTTAGTACCCCATATGTTACATGATTTAGATTATGATTATTTGAACATTATGATTATATTTTTTCATTAATTTTTTCCGCATTTTTTTCAAATAATGAATACTATTAATAAATATTATTTTAATAATAATAAGACTAAGACATCAATAGAATTGGTGTCTAATAGAATATTTTCAAATACTATTGGAAAAAATTGTATGAATTCATAATGTAGTATTATATTACTTTAGACCAGTATCAATATTGATATATTTTTATCCTAAGGTGTATCAATTTTATCTTGAAAAGTTATTTTATTTCTATATGTGAGAATCTATTCTATGTTTTATTGTTCTATTCATTATGATTTTCACTAGGCGTTTGATTATTTTCAATTATTTGATTATATTATTCATTTCATATTATATATATGTTTTAAGGGATCAAATTTTAATAAAATAAAATAACTATCATAGATTATTCTATTATTATATTATTGATTAATTTTGGGAGATATTTATTTTTTCATTTCAATAGTGGATTTATCTCAAATGAAATCATTTTTATGTAAGAGATGATTTTTTTGAGGAATATATTAATTTAGGGGTTGAAAATGTGTTTAGTTATCTTATTATTTTAACATATTTTATTCAAAATCATTGAGAGACTATATTCAATTTAAATTTTTTATGATAAATTCAAATAAGTGGTAGAAATTTTTAAATTTATATTTATATTTGAAAACATCAAAAGGCAGTGATTGTTGGATTAACATCTTTCCACTTTATTTTCCTTTTTGTTTGGATGATTGTAATATCACATAATTTAATAATTATAATTATTATGGAATAATAAATCTTTTATTTATATTTTAATTTTTAATAAGTTAATCATCTTTAATTATTATTATACATGTTATAAAAAATATGGTTTTTAAATAATTATGAAAAATAATTTTTTAGGTTTTTTACTTACTATTAAATTTACTGTTTTTATACCCATATGTTAAATTTATTCATTGATTCTTTTACCCAAAAAAAATTCTATAAAATTTATTAATTACCTAAAATCAATATGGTTAACACATACTAAATATATGGAATTATTTTTATTGCATTACCTAGTATTTCCATTAACATTATGACATGAATAAAATCAAATATTTAACTTTATAATGTTTATGTTTTCACATATATTTCATTATGTACATCATTATAATTATTTTTACCTTCACTCAATGTCCTACAATTTATTTTTACCTTTTCTCAAATCATTCAAACTTCAATAATGCTTTATATAGTACATTATTTAGCTTCTGTGTGTATATATAATATATTAGTTTCCCTTACACACCATGTAAAAAATGAGTTCTACCATACCAAAATAAATGAAAATTAAATTTTTATCTTCCCACAATCATGGAATGTGAAATTATGTTATTATGAGAGACTGAAATTATATATTACAATGGTTTCACATTTTTCTTTCTTTAAATTGTTCCATAGTTATAATATATTTTGAAAGTTTTGTAATGATCTTACAAACTCTTATAAATTACATTGAACATATGTTATGTATTTTTATATTCTTTTAGACTATATTATATGATGTTCAATTCTGTTTTTTCACACATATGAACACAATAATGAAATAAAATATATAAATTTATTTTTTTAGGTGTATTGAAAATTCACAATAATTTTTAGTCGATATTTATATTCAATGATGTTTTCCAAATATTTTTTAGAATGATTAATGTTTTGTAATTAAGGTTTCATATTACATCATATATTTATATAAGTAAATTAAAATTTAAAATTTGGAATTATAATTTTCTAATCATTATTTGATTTAATTATTTCATATTAACTTATTATTTTTGAACTATTTAGAAAATATTCTATCATTGATTAAATTGGTTGGAATCATAAAAAAGGTTAGAAAATTAAAATTAAAAAATGTTTATCTCCCTTTTAAATTGGTAAATTTTGATGTTAATTATTATTTTGAATTATTATAACTCGTCTGAGACTTCTGTTTAGTTCTGATTTTTTCATACTTATTGGAATATATCATGCAAAAATTGTGCTGATTATATGAATATGAGTTTTACACGGAAAAAGGAAAGGAGGATTACAACCACTACAGGGACTATAAAACTTATTTATGTTCTCCATGAAACATTAAAAATAAAAAATATTAATTATTTTTCATCACATGTTAAACTAGATTGATGGAATTCCACAATATTAATATTCTAATGAATTTAAAAGGACAAGTGGAATCATAATGCCAGAACATATCTTTCTTCAAGTCCTTCTTGGTTCATTATTTTTTATTTCATCTCATATGGGTGGATATATATGTACATAATTTTATCACAAAAAATTATATTCCACAGATAAAATTAGACCACTATTATGATCACATAAATAAATGATAGAAAAAAAGAGTTAGTGATACTACTTTTAAAAGGTAATGGGTTTTTACTACACCAATAAATAATATTTGTATTTGGGGTTTATTATAATTCACCTCTATATTATAAATTATATTCCATTTTCTAATGAATAAATTATTTATTAAGTAATGATGTTATAGAAAACCCATATAGTACATTGGTATTTAGATTGTAATATGTTATATACTATAAAATTTTAATGTTTGTTAAGAATCATAATCATTGATAATATAATCAATTTTTATGACCATGTTTATTAGTACATATCAATTATTTTTATAAAATCCAATTGACCTAGGTTAAAAAAGTGATCACCTCAACCAGTATGATCATACACAATGAATCATTGTTATGGAGCTTCTTATTGAGATGGTATCACTTGGATATTACCCTATCCAAGTGTATTCTATGATTTGGAAACTGAAGGAAGAATTAAACCAACTGTAGGATAATTTCTCAATTATAAAATCCACAGCCCAAAACAAGCTTACCAAACCATCATAAGAAGGTGTAATAGTCTCACATGATAAACAAATGGTGTGTGTCAATATAATAAGGGATTATGTATGTGGACTCTAAGAATATGATTTTTATTTTTTATTTTTTATTTAATTAGTGATATATTTTTCTATTGTATTGTCACATTATAAATTATTGAAGAGGATGATAGAAATTATTATTTTACGTGAAGAAATTATCATTTTATATTTTAAAAAAGTAATATATTTAAAATTGAAATAATATTTTTGATAGATTTAAAAATATTTAAAAAAAATATTATAATAAAATATTTATTTAAATATTAATAGTTATATAATTTAATGATTTCTAATATAATCTTTATAAGGATTGTAAAAAATGATATCATCGAAAAAACAAAAATATATTTCAATAAATGGGGATTCTGTATTTAAAAGTAAAAAATTACATATTTAGATAATTATTTTTGAAAAATAAATTTTTGTTTTATAAATTATCATAATGAAATTAGGAAATTATAAAATTTTCAACATTTTTCTCAGATACTTGAGATTTTTTGTCAATAATAAATATTGTTTAAGAGTAATGTATTATAAAAATATAATATTTTAAATGTGATCTAATAAACAAGATAAATATTATAATCCAAAAAAATATCATTCCCATTCAAAATTATGTTCTTTGAAGTTATTTGATTAATTTTATAAACCCTTAATGAAACCTAAATGACCGATATTATATTTTCATGATGTAAAATAAATTATTTATGAACATGGATAAATTCAAGTGCCAAAGAAGAATTTTTATTTATTTTGGTTCCTAGGATTTTAAAATATCTGAAACCAATATTCATTAAAAGAAACCATTGGATGGTTGGTGGTTTTGGTTATTTTGTCATATAGATTTTGAAACTTCAGTTTAAAATTTAGTAAAGAATTCTCTACTATATATATATAACCATTTCAGCTTCTCATTAATTTTCACTCAAGACCCTATAATGACAATGGTAATATATGTTTTCAACTATATATCCCCTTCATGGTGTTCCATTTCTCTTAAAAATATTCTCGTGATATTTTAAAATCAGCCTCTCTATGTAAGATTCATTCCCCTATTCTTTTTATTTCATGTTAATTATTTATACCAAGACCTTATGGTTTCCAATTTTCCATTTTGTAACTTTTGTACAAATAACATCAATTCCTTATGATTCCCATGTAATGAAAAACAACTACTCATTATCGTTCACCCCAATCTGAAAACCTTTTGCACACCCATCCTAAAACTAAAATTATCTGGCGATTTTCTCATGACTATGATTTGTGTAGTTAATTCCCATCCTAATTTCCACTTAATTTATCTCAACTTTTTTTAATTATCCTTGATGTTTTTACTTCCATTTATATAACATTATCTCCTTAATCAATGGGTTGAATGTGATGAAAGGAATTATTATTTTTTATGATAAATTTGTAACACCAATTAAGGTAAATGATATGAATTTTATGGGTGGGACTAAAATTATATATCCACCAATGCAATGGGTAATGTTTTTATCTCATTAGATTATATGAATGGTGCATTATAGGTTATACTAAGAACAATATGTTCTGTTGTATTAGATTTTTTAATTGACATATGCATATGATATAGTTATTGATGTAGTTTCTAAATTTATTATGTTTCGTTGATGTTATCACTTAATATTATAATTTTATGTTAGGGTTTATAATTTTAAACCACTATATGTCCCCATGATATATCTCATTAGCCACATGTATTAAATAAATCATGTTATTCTTTGATTGTCCCATTACTCATCTCAGTACCTCACCCATTTCTTTTGAACACCCATTGTTATCATGTTCATTATTAAATGACCTATGGAACATAATGGCATGTAATAGAGTTGATAAATAATGTTTCTATACCCCTGTGTTATGTCAATGTGTTTCCTACCTAAAATTTTAAGAATATTATGACTCATGAACATATAAGAATGAATTATTAATATATTAAGTAATGTACATGAATAAGAGTATATTTAAGATATGGGTTATCATTGTTGGTATGTGAGGAAATAATATATTTTGGAGATTAATATTAGATAACCTGATTGAATTCCATAGGGAGATGGCTAACCAAATGAAATCATCCTTAGATATTTGTAATTTATATAGTGTATTGTTTCCTCAAAAATACATCCTGATCATAATACTATAATTGGATGTCGATCAGGCACACCGGAACATAGAGATAATTACCTTGAAATGGGAACTTATGGATTCAAATCAATCATCTCCTAGTCCAAGTTAACGATGCCTTACTGTACATCTAGTTTAAAACTCCTGAGGGATAGCCTTGGTAAATTCATAATCTCATTATAGATCTTAATAATTGGAATAAATAATTCACATGATGTTTTATATTTACAATAGGTAATAGATAACATAGAAATATTAATATAAATTAATTTGTTTGTAATTTGTTTCATTTATGTGTTAGGACTTCATTCTTGAATGTTTCCCTTTTATTGGGGAATTTTTTTTTATATTTCCTATATTTGTATGTTGGATAAGTGAATTATTAGAAAAAGAATAAAATATAGAATGATAGTATTATCATCCTTTCCTGAACTATGTAATTCTTTTGTAACTATGGTACCACACATTCTTTAATATCACACAATTTTAGTAAAACCATTAAAAAACCCTCACAAAACAAGGATATGGACATTTATGTGATATTTGAAAATGGGGAAATTAGTGCATCCTTGGTATATAACTTCTCACTTAGCCATATGTTTATTATAAAATAACTAGGGAACCATGTGATACTTCCTTTTGGAGTAATTAAATGTAATTATTTATATGGATTTACTTTATTTTATAGAATAAATATAATTTTATGATAGAAAGAAATCACCCTATATATCATTAATCTCCCACTGATTCTATAAAAGTGAAATGATAAAGAATAATATTCTGGGGTATAAAAATAAAGAAATGGATATTATTGAATTATGAGTAATAATTTCTTACTGAAATTTCTAATAGTAACAAATATATCATCTTATATGACATTCAGAATTTACAAGATAATTTTAATATGTTTTATAATATATATTTTTTGAATTCCTTTTTGCAGTGTTGTTTTGTAATCAATCAATCATACACCTAGAGATTTTACAATATTGAAGAATATATCTAGAATAGTCACTTATGAACTATAAGTGTTTAAGAATCAAATTTTGGAGAATTTTAATAAATGGTTTATATACCTAGGTAAAACACTGCTCGCATCAACAACCCACTTCAACAATAAGAATGATGGGTCAACACACCTCTACATTGACTATCATATGCCCATAAAGATCATTATAATGAAAATGTATAATATACCACATATTGATGAATATTTTGATCATATACACTATTCCGAGAAATGTTTTTGTTTTTGATCATCATAATTTTGGTTATCAAGTTATTTTTAATATGAAGGATATCATCAAGGTGGATTTTTGTAAAAGGTACAAAAATTATTAGTTCAATACCATGCCACTTGTCATCACTAATTATCAATTAATCCTAATAGACATTATGAATAAATTAAAAAGGGATTACATTGATTTTTTATTATTATTTATAGGAAATATTATTTTTTAGTATAATTTCAAGGTAGAACAAGATTAGAATTTGGACATTGTACATAAGGCCATTCACAAGAAGAAGTTACAAGAGACGTACAATAAATTTGAGTTTTGGACGGAGAATGTAACAATCCTAGGTCATCATATTACCAAAAAATGGATATCTAAAGATCCTAAAAAAATAAATTCAATTGATGGATGGTTGTTTCAGATGATTTTGATATGGTACGCACATCCATTAGTTTCAGAGGACGTGCGGACTTTTTCTATGAAATCCTGCTTTTTAATGGTGGACAACATCTATTGCTTGTTTAGGGAAATTTCCTCCATGATCGAAATGTGATGATGGGATTTCAGTTCCTCCTTCTATAGATTCCACCCTAGAACTAGTTACCTAGTCTGGGTCTCCCTTATATATTAAAAAGTATTTTTCTAAAATCTTCCACGTCACATATCTTCATGAAAAATATTTAATTAAAATTCTTCTGTCAGGACATTCCATGAGGTTTGGTTAGCGTGTCAGCCTTCGGTCTGGTGAGTAGTCATGTTTGACATCATTGGCATGTCAGAACACTAGAACCGTGGAATGTCTGGGTTTCTTCCCTTATTATAGGGCTTCTCGAGGGTGCTGATTCCCGAGGCATCCCACATCGAATGTAAGGAATTATATTCCATATGCATGTCTATGTGGTTTTCACCAACTTCCTATGTTTAACAAAGGATATGCAGTAGGTTTAACGTCTAGTGGAGATGGATCAGACTGACCATAACACTGACTGGAGTGGATCAGATGGGGGAAACCCTAGGAGGGAACACTGATGCTGGGAGTAGTGAGAAAGTGAGTGACGTGATTTCACTAGGATGTAGCAGCCTAGGTAAGAATTGGAATGGAAGTGGATTGCTGAGAGTGGATGGAGAGAGAGATGGAGTGGACACGAGGTCAATGGTGTAGATGGGTGTAATCCTCGAAGAGACTTCCTATGTATCCCCATGGCTAGAAATCAATGTTTTTGTCACTCAGTGAGGTGATGGGACACCAAAGGAGGTGTCCCGTATGGTTGGGACCTGGAGGAAGTGGAACATCTAGGTTGGGGAATTACCTTCCCGAAACACATAGGCTCGAGTGAAATAACACGATGAGACATGTGTGATGGGATTGAACCATAGGGAATCTTTTTTACATTACATTCCTTATCATAGATTATAGTCCATGAAGTTCCAGATGGGGCATGAAATCAGGGCGTGCACAGGGGACAAGGACCTGATGATATAATTGGTCTTACCTATGTTTAGTAGCATGGGTTGGTTTGGAACCACTGGGGTAAACCAAATATGTGGGTCCAAACGAAAGGGATGATAATTGATTACAAATTGGTTGGGGTTTAAAATGTCTCACTGCTAATTGGGGGACAGTTTAGTGTCATACAGGACAAGTAGGGGCATATAGTTTAATATCAAACAGGACGGGGGTGGACAAACATGAAGTATTCTATACTGATGATTATTGTTCTTGAACCTCCGAGAGGTTTCATACATTCCTTTCCTTGGAAAATATCAATGTCCCGGTAGTTCAGAAGAGGGGTTGGTGAACTGACCTAAAGTGGTCGGGACCAAAGGTTATTGGGCACAGACCTCAGCGAGGCTTCCTACAGACCTTTCCATGAAATAGATCAAAGTTCATGTAGTTCGGGATAATGGGGATATAGATTAACATCATGTAGAGTGAAGGTGAACTGAGGTGAACGGGGATGGGACCAATAATTGATTGGATTGAACCACAGGGAGGTATCCTATGTACCATGCATGGGTAGAATCAAAGTTCACATAGTTCGATGGAGGTTTGGTGAACCGACATTAAGTGGTCAGGACCAATGGTTGTTAGGCCTGATCCCTGGGGTGGATTCTGACATACCTTCCCTTGGATATAAGGATGAAATCCCCCATAGTTCGGAAGAGATGTTGGTGAACTGACCGAAATAGGTTGGGACCAATGGTTTTTGGGCTTTATCCTCGTGGAGGATTCCTACGTACCTTAACTAGGAGATAACGACTAAAGTACACATAGTTAGAATGGTGGGGATAGAGTTGTTGGGATTGATCGTTAGGGACACTTCTAATGTACATTTCCTTGGGAAGGATCAAATTCCCCATAGTTCGGAAGTGGTGTTGGTGAATAGACGTGAAGAGGTTTGGACCAATGGTTGTTGGGCTTGAACTTCAGAGAGACTTCAAATGAACCTTTCTTTGGCATGTATCATAGTCTTCATAGTTTGAAAATTTTGGGGCTTACATTGTAGATTATCCCAGAGATCATTTCGTTTTCAATGATTACTCTATGCCCACAAGAGTAATGCTCGGTGTGAGAAACAAAAGATAACAGAGACCTGAAGAACACATCATGAAAGGTGTGTACGTGGGAAGTGGAATGGGGATTACGTGCGGTTAGTGGTCCAAAATGGAAACATGGGATTATGAGTGGTTAGATACCAAAAGATGAAATATGGTCTTATGCATGGTTTTCATCCCATGGAGATTGATATTGGGACTTACTCCATGATGGAAGTTCAGGTGGTGACAAAGCCCATCGTGAGAGGGATATGGCATATAAGCGAGAAGGGTTCAGATGCCCATCACCCCTATGGTCTTTTCTACCGTAGAAGAGAGGTGGTGGATAAGGGATACTGCCTCCCATAAGAAAGGCTAGGGTCGTAAACCAAGATGTTTGCCCTTCCCCATGGACAGGAATCACTCCAGGAAAGAGGATCCCATTCCATGTGATCAGATCTCACTTCAATAAAGATGAAGGGTTTTAGAGAATGTCTGAGATGGGTTTCCACATATAGAGTGTGTAGGGTGAGGTAAAATTTTAACATCATGTTCTGAAGATGATGGTACTTTTCAGTTTAACATCCTATAGCTTGGACGAGGTGGGTTCACTTTGCATCCCTAGCAACTAAAAAACTGATAACTTCTCACCATTGGAAAAGGGAAGGCACCAACAATGTCTTGGGGAGAGGGTGTCATGGATTGGTCTATTGAGGGTCCCATTCAAGCATCACAATGCATAGAAGCAACAACTATTAATGTGTCTATGTGAAGAAACATGAGGTGAAGAAACAAATTGTGATCCACCACCCAAGGGACTTTGAAATCACTAAGTGAAAACTGGATGGTTGCATATGAAAAGTTCTTGTAGAGGAATGAGGTTCACAGGAAGAGGCATTGGGAATATTTGGTGCTCTTGGTATTGTAAGTTCTTCGAGAAGGGGTTTGCTTCATGATTTTAATTGTCTTAGACTTGGAATAGGGCATAAGTGCATACGGAATGTGCTTCGCAAAGTGGGAACGATTTCATAAAGCAATGTTTCACAAATCAAGGGTGCCTTGCGGTGCGCATCACTACGAAGAAGTGTGATTAGAAAAGAATAGGGACACTGCCTTAGCATGTGGGTTACATGTTATTGGAGGTTAATTTGTGAAGCATGAGTGCTCTGTGAAGACCTGAGTCCCCTTGGGGTTCCCCTTCCTTCACAAAGGCCAATGGTATCCCTGAAGGGAATCCCCTATTTGAAGATGGTTTTAATTCAAGCACAAGAGATGGATAATTAATATGCTCATGTACCTGGAATAGATCATTTTCCACATAGCAGAAATTGATTGGTGATTTGAGAGCAATGAAGGGAAAATGATGGAGTATCCATCCTTTGGGATCAAAGGGTGCCCGATATTTATAGGAAAGTGTCACCGTGAATAAGAGATCGCTCGACAAAATCCAATGTGGCACATTTTCATAAGCACGTAGCCTCCTGCCTCATTTATCCACGGTGACTTCACAAAAGTCAATTGGTTAGCCCAGGCTCTCGCCTACTAGCACTTTGGAGACTTCGAAAAAGTCAATTGTATTGTGGATATTCCCGCCTCTATGCTCGCGACAGCTTCAAAAATGTTAATTCGATTGCAGAGCATCCCACCTCCTTGCTCCGCGGTGGCTTTCAAAATGTCAATCAGATCACGATACTCTATCCTCATTACTCCACAATTTCTTTTTAGAGGGTGTAGCTTCACACCGGCCATAGTGGTGCGCGGCTCCATGAATGAGCTTCACAAGGTATCCTCAATGGATTTTTATTTTTTGGTCTTTATCCTAAATTTTTGCACCAAAAAATCCCCCCCCCCTCAGATGTGGATCCATGGTGAAAATAAGGGTCAATGTCTGAGGGTCTATCACAATAAATCTGTGGTTAATTGCGACGAAGGCTTGCGAAGGAGGCTCACAAGGTAGAGAGGTGACATGTGGGCTGAGAACGCCACAAAGCTCACCATGGGAGGTTGCAGCATGAAGCACGCGGTGTCATCGCTTGTAAATAGGGGAGATTGAAAACTATTTTGTCCTTTCATTCCTCTCCTTTTTTGGCGTTCGTGATCTCGATTCATGAAGCTATGTGTCCTCCATGAATTGGGATTTATTTTTCATGGCGCACAGCGAGTCTTCGACTATGTGAGGGTACGCTCTACAGTTTGCGCCTACTTGGTCAGGGTGGGGCTCTATGATCACTTATTGGGACTATGCTCTACGAATGGGGTTCATGAACAGGCTTCGTGAACCAGAACCAAGAATGTCCAAATTTAAAAAAACTGAATGGCTCACCAGGAAGCTGCAAGTGGTGTCCTTGTGGATGTTTCTTAGAGGGAGGAAATGGTGTAAATATAAGGTATAAGATAGTTTGTACAAATCCATTTAAAAATAATTTACTGGTAGAGCTGCTTTCAGAGAGTCATAAGGACGGTCCACTGTGTAGGAGGTTGTATCGTCACAGATATGGCCAAAGGGATGACGTCTTCATCCATGATGTGAGCAAGGACAAGCCAGCTTAATGGTTCAGAAGCACGTTGTGCCAGCACCCGTGGTTAAAGGAAAATGACCGACATACCTAGGAGGAATTCACGCCTGTCAAAACTGAAAGTATATAAAATCATGTTAATAATGTTGAAGGGAAGGAACTATAGCTAGAGATATCTCCACCTCTCAACCATACTATTTTGAAGGCGACCATGGGGAACCAGTAGATGGGATGTAATGATGTGTGGGATCTACGCAAGGGAGAAATCTTCAAAGATTAATTGGCATGGTCCTTCTAGGTAGGTGCCTCGTGCATAGAATTCAGAGTAGAGATGAGGCATATGGTCCTGTATGAGGCAGCTTGGCCTCCCAAATCCAAATCTATCAGCTGAAGCAGCTAATGCTGGATTTG
Source organism: Viscum album (assembly GCA_963277665.1). Lineage (NCBI taxonomy): Eukaryota > Viridiplantae > Streptophyta > Magnoliopsida > Santalales > Viscaceae > Viscum > Viscum album. The sequence goes on from OY728145.1 coordinate 1,902,996,308, forward strand.
TTGAGTTAACGGTCTTCAAGGACCAATACCTTCAATTTTCACTCTAGAGAGGACATCATCAGCATATGGGATCTGCACCATATTTTTTGGGTCCCAATACTAGGGGAAATTTTTGATAGGTTCTTGCCTATTGTGGGCGTGTGCGAGGATTTAGAGAAGATGCCACCACAAGCGATGACATTGATGGACCTAGTGGTTGGAGAGGAAACTTAGTCAATGAGAGGTCCCCATTTCAATGGTGGTTCATGTAGTTCTTGAACGTCTAGAAAAATATATAGTTCTTTGTGAGGCCTCAGACATGCATAGAGGGTGATCAATGATTAAAGGAGAACTCATATTGGAAAATTTTTAGGGCAGCCAGTGGAAAACATTGGTATTGAGCGTCAGTACAGAGTATAAACTGATAGTCAGGTTGGCTGCATTATTTGGGGACCTTATCTATGGTTGGATCCTTCTAGTGAGGGACACTAACATGTGTTTTCGGCCGAGCATGTTCATTATGGCGACCATGTTAGTGATAGGGAAATGTGACAACCTTGGGATCTCGATGCTCTCCAAACTATACAAGATGTTGTGGCATATCAGTGACGGGAAGAAGCCACCAATGATATGTGGGCTATTCCACCATATATATGGATGGATAGATGCTCATATTATGGGTATTAATGAATATCTGAACACAATTTCCATTCCATGATCAAATTTCTGCCCATCCTTTATGAATGTTGTGGGGAGCATTCCGGCCATGCTGACACTACAAGCGGTGATGAACCGAGTCTAGAAGGAAGAGAAAATAAATTTACACCTATTCCCATTTCCAACAGGTTTATTAACTAATTATAGCTGGTTAGAAGAAGAGAATTAGTCATATATCCTGGCCTTTAAGGGTGGAGTCCTTGTGGCACAGGAGGACTGTGAGTTCCTCTGTGATCCGTACACCACACACTGTTTTGCGAGGTAGTTTCGGTGCATGCAACGACTGTTCCCATGAGTCAATTTGGGGGTGCTCAATAAGGTCACAAGTTTTTTATGATGCAGATGTGGATCATGATCACAAAGGTTGATTGGAAGACGTGTAATGAGATTGTTTTTCCCACAGACACCTTCGACTGGTAATGTAATATGAAAAGAAATGGGGGTGAGAAGGACAACTCGTGGTGGTAGGGTTGCAGTGGTGGCAAGGCCTGTACTGGTCAAATGTTAGGAGGTAGGTAATCCAGAAGTGGTAGTGGACCAAGTAGTTAAAGGGGTTCAGAGTCATCCATATTGGAGGCCACCAATGGGATTCTATAGGATATCCACTCAAGCTCCGGGGAAGCGACTGCGCCACATAGTCATGTCGGAAGAAGTTGTCTTCCCGAAAGCTCAATACATCTTGGATTTCAATTGTAAATTCCACAATCCATCCAAATTGTCACAACCCATGAACCTTATTGTCATGGATTTTTCAGTGATCAGCCCTGTGAGGGATGGAATTGCATTATCTCAGAGGTATGTGGAGCAATACCTGGTTGAGTTGGAGGACATTGTGCACTCCCAGGGTGCCCCACGTCTAATGATGGATCATGTAAAGGTGTTTTTGGATTGAATTCCCCCTCCATATTTTTTGGCTACAGAATTGAGGGAGAACTTCCCTCTACCAGAAAAATCGGAAGAGTCCTCCTAGGTGGAGTAGGCAGGTAGAGGGTGCCCTCTAGAGGATGGTGATGTTAGCGATTCAGACCCGGAGTTAGAATAATTTTCAAAGTCACTTGAGATAAAATCCTAAATGAATTCCCCAGAGTCTTCATCCAAGTCATCTAGGTCTATTCAACTAATATTTGAACTATGGAAGAGGGCCTCAAATGCATAACATGTTCCCACCCAACTGTAGATGAAGCTGCAGGGCCTTCAGGATCTGCACCGGTGGATATAGTGGTTACCATGTTTAGCAGGGTTTGGATGCTCAAGGTTGTTCATCCAGTGTTTTCATACATCTCAGTAATATATGGAGGGCCATGCGTCGTGGTCCCAAATTCAACAACCTAGGAGTGAGGCTGACTATTTGACCTCTGTATGTCTCTATTAAAAAATTCATGACTCCTACTCATTGATCAGGTTAACTGACAGCAGTGCACCTTTTTGTGTCCACAAATCTTCAAATGGCATGGGTTTCCATGTAATGGATGGTCGTAGGTCCTGGTGCTACCTTTCCCAGGGGAATGCCTATGGTTGTGGTAGTGTGTGCCCAAACTGACCATGTTGCGGTGCTCCTGATAACTGTTGGGACCGCTAGCAGGATAGAGCCTGACATCATTGAGGTGGGAATCGATGATGAAGATAGATTGTGAAGCACGGGTCCTGCCATACCTGATTAGACCCCCAATGCAGAACCCGCTGATGAGTTCTTGGGGTCATATCCCATATACAAACCCGCTGACCATGCAGATTAAGATGAGAAATCTTATAATGATATGGCTCTAAAGACCATTTGTCACCGGTCATGGAGTACTATCTAGTGCTTCTTTGATGAGACCCCTCAAGCACATTGGATAGGCCGGATGGGGAGGCTTCAGTCTCAGCTATGTGAGCTGTGCGCTCAGGGAGTAGATTCCCGACATCTCACATTCTCTTCTATGATATAATGGCAGAGAGGATTCATGAGTTTGACAGTGTCTTTGGTGTGGGTTGGAAGCGGAGAAAATAGGTGACATCAAAAGTCTCTAAGAGGAAGAAAATGAGATTCATCATCTACATGTACGGGAAAATGAGAATTCCTCTTTCCTCAATGTGATATCGAGGATTATATCACTGATGAAGGCGCAACTGGAAAATGATTAAGAATGCATTAATAAAGGCACCTATGAAATGAATTTCATCCAAAACAACAAGGAGTGGGCCCCGATCACAGCTAACGAACTGCACCCCTTTGCTGTCAACGGGGAGTAGGAACTGAATACGGGAAAATGAATCCTAGATACCACAAGCCAAATGGTGGCAGTGCTGCAACATTCTATTGAAGGGGTCAACCCGTTGATAGGAGGGTTTTAACCATTTGTGTTGTAATTCTTATAAAAAATCCAACGTACCTTCATGCATTAATTTTTTTATGCCCCCTACATGCATGATTTCCATCATTCATTTCAGTTTTCCATGCGTCTCTTATATATTTGAAATGCCCAGTGGGCAATCCCTAAGATCACATGGGTCATTCAACATCTGAGAAACAAGGAATGAGAACCATGTTATTCCATTCAAATATGAGACTGAAAACCAAGATTCGGGCATCTGGGCCATAAAAAACCAATCCGATTATCTAGGAAGAATGGGAGAGGCCAAATAGGAGAACGAAGGTCTCATAATGATCAAAATTCCACTATCCCAAATGATCTCTAGTGCACTAGTGGGATAATTCCAGTAGCATTTTAATTAATCTTAAAATAAGGTAATCGATGGTATGAATCATGATACCCTAGATTAGTAAAATTGTGGGAGTGCTTTGACAATAAAGGATAACAGTTGACTCTGTTCGAAATACAATATTTTTAGTACCCCCTTTGTCTGGTAATGAACCCTTACGTGATACTTTTCATGGTTGTAAAGTTAATAGTGTGGAATGGGAGAGTCAGGATATCCTGGAATGATATTTTGAGGTAAAGGGGAAGTCTCACGGGAGGCGTACAGTTTATCTAAACCATGCGCAGTGGGTCTTGGAGGAAGTGGATTCTACACAGGTGGTGCATGGTTTGTCTAACCATGTGTCCAAACAATGAATGAAGGGTGGTCAAGGCAGTAGCTAACACACAGTTAGCGCATGGTTTGTCAAACCGTCTGAACTAACCATGTGGCCGCTTAAACGAGATCCTAAAATGTGTATCTCATGTGTTTTTTCCTCTATATAGATCTTTTTCTCTCTTAATCTGCCATAACTCGGTATTTTGATTCTCCTAAGGTCAAGGAGGTTTCATCCATCATTCTGGAGGCGATCCGAAGGCTTCTCTTGTAGAATCGAAGCTGGATTCTTGAGGTATGTGATCTTTCTTATTTGTTTTCTTAAATATACTTCTCATCTTCCCTCGGTTTCTTAGATCTACAACCGTTATAGGTAGATCTCTGTGTGTGGATGCCAAATATGATGATATTTGGTCTTGGATGTGTTAGGAGAAGAGAGCTAAGGAGGATCCTTGGTGAATTGGCCCGGTTTTCTTGGGTATTCTCTGCTTGTTAGATTTTTCGTCAAAACCATTGAGGTAATAAGCTTCACCGTCGACTCCACTTATTATAATTGATTGTCTTAGTTTCAAATTGGGTTATTTTAATGAAAATTGATTGTTAAAAGCTTGGAATAAATATTCTTTAGTGATGATTTATGGTTTTAGTGAAATTGTGAAATCATGGTGATGTGTTGTGCAAAGTGATTTGGCTTCTTGAATTTAAAATGATGACTTTAAATTGTAGAATTGTTGGAATTGAAATGGTTTGGATTTTAAATGGTTTTAATGGAAAATGTTTTAATGAAAATGTTTTTTTATTAAAATAGTTTCTTTGCATGATTGATGGCAAGATGTGGTGTGTGTTCATATTGAATTTGGGACAGATATGGTTTAAGCATATCCCCCATCTGTGTTGGGATGGACAAGGGTTAGGGATCTCCCCCTTCAAAAATTCATATTTCATTTGGGATAGATAAGGTTTTGGGGTCTCCCCCATCAGTTTTGGGATGGATAAGGGTTAGGGCTTTCACCCATCAAGCATCCATGTGCATTATGGGTTGGATAAGGGTAAGAAGACTCCCCCATCATGGTTGAGATGGATAAGGGTTGGAGCTTCTCCCCTCTTCTTGGTACCATGCTTGGTTGGTCGCATGGGATTGGGAAATGGTTGGTTATGCCAAAAAGGGATTTTGTGGAATGGTTCTAAATCTGTATTGGTTATTTTTCTGGAAAATTAACTTGTTGTAAAATTGGTTCCAATTTCTCTTGAATTATTTTCGTTATGAATGGTTTTGGAAACTTGTTTATATTTATTTATAACCTGATTTTTAGAAAATGATTTATATAAAAAAAATTATATAATTGTTGTTAACTCTTCAATCCTAGTGGTGTGTGTAGGAAAGTCATCGGGGAAAACCTACTAAGTTTTATACTCACCCCTTCCTTGGCACATTGGCGCTTTTGCAGATGTCGTATTCTGGGACACTGGTAAAGGTAAGGCATCTAATTACTAGTGGTTCGTGGTGATGCTTAAAAGATGGGGTGGTTCTTTGTGCATAGAGCTCAGTGTGGAGCTGTGGAGTGTGAATTGGTTTGTGTTGGGTCTTTTGTTTAGTCTTCCTCTTGGTACTTTGATTTTTTGGTTGTTATGCAGTGATTTGTGGAAAAATGTTGTTCTCTTTTGGTAATGCATGAGTTGGTTATTTCTTTTGTTCATGCATCATTTAGTGAATATTGGGTTATGGTTGGTTTATGGGTTTATTTATGAAAGGGTAAATCGTCCACCAACTTATTTTTGAAACCCTTCGACATTTACTGCCAGCCTTTGGTGTCTTGGGGATTTCTCTTAAGTCTTAGTAATGATGTGTTGCACTCTCTAGCCAATGATAATTGGTGAGTCCTTATAAATGGTATCAGCTTGTTCGGTCCTTTCCTCACAAGTATTCATCGATGTTATTGGTCTTGGAGTTGAAATTCACTCTTATATATTCTTTGTGTTGAAATATTAGACAAGAGTAGCATTGTCGGAACATTAAATGTATAGCATAAAATGACGTAGCTAACCTGTTTATGGTGAACTACAAGTAATCAAGGTGTTGGGTGCATAAGTGTTTTGGATACCCTTCTAGAATGTTGGAATCTCATGATCATGGGTTTATCTAATGAGAGAAGCATGACATGAATTATTTAAGAATGACTTCCCACTAGGATTTCATATCTCTATGTGAGGAATGGGTATGTATTTTGTTCATGGTGCCAATTTTTGAAAAAATGCATAATTTTTTTTTCAAGTGAAAGACATTGAATACAGGGTATTTGGATTTTATTAAAAATGGGTTGATTTTCCAAATGTATGTTGAATGTTTTAAAAAAAATGGTTGCACAATAATTTTTTTTAGATAATCAATGTTGTGATAGATGATGTGATAGAATATAAATGCTAAGACATCAGTTACTAGAGAGTAATATTGATAGGGGGTTGTTTTTGGTTTAGAAAATAGAACCTATTAGGCATCATTAGAACCAACCCGGAGAGGCTGCTGAGAATGTTATTTCACCTGAACCACGTCTGAACAAAGAGCTGGTCTAGAGTGTTGTCTAGGATATTATTTCATTGGATTCGGGGAACTGGAGGATTGAACCAAGGCATGTGGATCATACCCTCATGTTTATGAAGTAGAATCCTCCAAAATTTCTGGGTGATGTTGAACCCAAAAATGTGGAGGATAGGCTAAGTAGAATGAATTGTATCTTCGATTTCCTCAAAACCCCATCAGAGCTCAAGGTCAATTGTACTATGTATATGCTCGAGGATCTTTCATGTCAACGGTGGAACTTAGCGGTGCAAGCTAAAATTGATGAAGGCCTTACATGGGAGGATTTTGAAGAATTTTTCAACAAAGAATTCTATCCTCAAACATTTAAGATCCAAAAAACTACAGACTTCTTCATCATGAATCAAGAGATCCTCTCTGTCCTAGAGTATGCAGCTAAATTAATTAATTTAGTTAGTTTTTCACCAGAGGTTGCGGTAAGTGCGTCATTTAAAGCATACATCTCTGAATCAGGGCTAAGGTAAGAGATTCGTTCGAATATTGTGGTGCTCTATATTACTAATTATACAGAGATGGTGAATAGAGTTAATGTTGATGAACGTGATATCTTAGGATCGATGGGAGGAGTCATGTAGATACCCACAGGAAATGGTGGGAACTCAACCGTGGGGAATAAGAAGAAAAGGGACACCTATTTCAATGGTGCAAGTGGAAATCATAACCAGACGACAGGATCAGTTAACCTTTATCCACGACGCTAGAGAAAATAAGGTTGTTTACAATGTGTTTCATTTGACCAAAAAAGGTGAGATTGTACGGTGCGACCTAGAGAATGTCACTATTATAAGAATATGGAGAATCTACAATGCTATTGTAGAAATGCTTCGAGGTCGGGTGCAAGTGACACTTCTCAAGCATCGCAAGCATCGTATGCTTCGACATGATGAGGACAGTAGAATCCGTATTGTCAGCATAATAGATCTATCCATGGTGATTCTCGAAATACCATAAATCCTCAACCCAAGAAATCTCAGAAAGGAAACAAGGAGAACATTGCAGCGATGAAGCAATTGTATGGAGATGAGCTGATGATGGTCGATGATCAGGCTGGACCATCTATGGTGAGAGGTACAATTATTTTTAATTCTACCCTTGTTCTAGTTCTCTTTGATACTGGTGCAACACAATCTTTCATTTCTTATCGTGCTGCTGATCTGCTTTGTTTAAAACTGTAAATGATGCCTTCTGTTTTGAAAATAAAAACTCCTCTTGGTGAAAGAGAATTCCGAGACTTGGTGTATATAGCACGTGCTATAACTGTTGATGGAGTTGAGTTAAAATGGAACTTCTTAGTGTTGGACATAGATGTCTATGACGTTATCATGGGTATGGATTGGTTGACAATGTTTAAGGATCACATCGACTGTGATAAGAGAACAATTAGCTTCAAGACTGGGGACTACATTGACCATCTATTCAGAGGAGATAGGTTAGTAAAGAAGGTGGAAATAGATAGTTGTCACCAATGGTGGGAACCATCTCTTACCAACTAGGAGAATTGACATTAGAATCAAGATAAGAGATTGAGGAAAATAGTTTTCCAGCTATTGTGGATCAATTTCCTGTTGTTTTTCCTAAAAAAAATTCAGGGTTACCACCTACAAGAGAAGTGGAGTTTAAGATTTATCCTATTCTAGGGACCAGTCCAATCTCACTTCCATCTTATAGGATGGAACCAACGAAGTTAAAGGAATTTAAAGTGCAGTTGGAAGAACTGGAAAACAAAGGTTTTATTCGGCCAAGTGTGTCTCCGTGGGCAGCACCAGTTTTGTTTGTAAAGAGAGATGATGTAAATTTGAGGCTATGTGCGGATTATCATAAACATAACCACGTTACGATAATGAATAAATATCCACTTCCATGCATTGATTACCTTTTTGATCAATTGACGGGAGCTCAATGGTTCTCTAAGATTGACTTGTGTTCATGATATCACCAGTTGCAAGTTCGGAAGGAGGATACTCTAAAGACAGTATTCAGAAGAAGATATGGCCACTATGAATATGTAGTCATGAATTTTGGCCTTATGAATGCACTAGAAGTCTTTATGGAACCAATGAATCAGATATTTCAGTGATATATGTATTCTTTTGTTGTGATGTTTGTGGACGACATATTGGTGTATTCATGAACAAGGGCTGAGCATGAGAATCACATGGCGATAGTGTTGGAAATATTGAGAGACCATCATTTTTATGCCAAATTTTCAAAGTGAAATTTTTTAATACAAAAGGTATGCTTTTTGGGCCATGTTGTTTCTGAGAATGGTGTTTAAGTGGATTCGGAAATGATAGAAGCTGTTCTTTCTTGGAAACCACTGAGGAATGTCTTTGAAATAAAAAATTTTCTTGGTCTAGCTTGTTATTACCAATGCTTTGTGTGTGAATTCTCATGACTATCTTCGCCTATGAAAACATTGACAAAGAAGAACAGTGAATTTCAATGGATTGAGGAATTTCGATGATTTTTTCAGGAGTTGAATGTTCACCATACATCAACACCCATCTTGTTTTTTCTTGAATTAGGAAAGGGTTATGTGGTGTATTGTGACACTTCAGGATATGGGGTGGGTTGGGTTCTCATGCAAGGAGTCCATGTTGCTGCTTATGGCTCATGTTAGTTGGGAGTGTATGAGAAAAATTATCCGACACATGATTTGGAGTTGGATGCAGTCATACATGCTTTGAAAATAAGGATATATTATCTCATTGCTGATAAATTTACTGTGTTTACAGATCACAAAAGCATGAAACACATTTATTCAAAGCGACATTTAAATATCAGGCAAAGGAGATGGATGGATTATCTCTAGAAGTTTGACTTTGACTTGATGTACACACCAAGAAAAGGGAATTCGGTGGTGGATGCATTGAGTTGAAATAGATACGCTCAGTTAGAGAATGTAGTTTTAGACAAATAGCAGTTGAATTCGGTCCTAGACGACATGCGTATTGAATGTGAAGACTGATATGATGTTGCACTTTTCTTTAGAGTTGCACTTCTTCTTGATTTGGTGGATATAGTAAAGTAGGCACATGCATCAGATGTTTACTATGTTGCAATGAGTTAAATACTCAATGGTGGGGAGACCACTAAGGGATGGAAACTTGATGGGGGTTTAGTTTTGTGATTCAAACATCAGATGGTTATACCTATGGGTTTTCAGGAACAACTCATTCATTCTTATCACCATTCACGATGGTTTGTACACCTAGGTACACAGAAGATGTATAATGCATTGAAGGGTTAGTTTTGGTGGAGCGGCATGAAAAGTAAGGTGGCCAAGTTCGTCTCTTAGTGCTTAAGTTGTCAGTTGGTTAAAGAAGAGCATCATTGACTAGCTGGTATGATACAATCTGTACCTATCCCAGTGAAGAAATGGGATTAGATAACAATGGATTTCGTTATAGGTCTTCCAAGAATTGTCTGGAAACACGATTCCATTTGGGTGATAGTGGATCGTCTAACCATGTCGGACCATTTCATCCCGATTTGTGAAACTCATATAGTGTAATATCATTCAAAAATATATATTTGAGAAGTGGTAAAGAGGCATGGGATACTAGTGTCTATCATCTCAGATAGATATCTGAGGTTTACATCTCATTTCTGGAAATCACTACAGCAAGCCCTCGGATCTCAGTTGACAATGAGCATAGCGTATCATCCTTAGACGGATGGGAAATCTGAGAATACGATAGAAATGTTGGAAGACATTTTGCGGGATTATGTAATGGATTTTGGGGGTTCAGGGGAGGATCATATACCCTTAGTGGAGTTCTCATACAATAATAGCTATCAATCCTTGATATTCAGGGCTTCGTTTGATGCATTTTATGGGCATCCTTGTCGTTCTCCACTATGATGGGTGGAAACGGGTTAAACATCACTAGTCGGGACAAGCCTTTTCTAAGAGATAATAGAGAATATCTAGTTGATTATAAAGTGGATGGAGATGGATCAGAGTCTATAGAAATCTTATGTAGATCACCATCGAAGACCGTTGTCATTCGTTGTGGGCGATCAGGTCTTCTTGAGGATCTCTCCAAGAAATGGACATCATCGTTTCGGGAAGCATGGAAGGTTATCTCCTAGAAACATTGGACATTATGAGATACTGGAATGGGTTGGAGAGGTGGAATATCGGTTTTCATTACCACCACGGTTTAGTTCGGTGCATAATGTGTTCCATGTATCTTAGTTGAAAAAGTAGCAGCCTAATTCTTACCATGTGATCAGATGGGATCACGTTGATCATGGGCCGGATGCTTCATTGATACATATCCTGATACAGATTGTGGAGAGACAAGAGAAAGTCTTGTGTGGAAAAATAATTGGTCTAGTGTTGGTTTTATGGCAGCATGATTAGATTCAAGAAGAGACTTGGGAACATGAAAAGGAAATAAAAGAGCAATGTCTGGAACTCTTTTAGTAGGGTGGTGGTTTTTGAATTTCCGAGGGGGGAAAGGCCAATGGTGGAAGGAATGTAGTACCCCTGGTTTCTTGAATGTAACCCTTACATGATATATTTCATGGTTTTGAAGTTAAGAGTGTGGAATTGTAGAGTCGGGAGAACTTGGAATGATGTTTTGAGGCAAAGGGGATGTCGCATGGGAGGAACACGATTTTTCTAAACCGTGCGCAGTGGGTCTCGGAGGCAGTGGCTTCTACATGGGTGGCACACAATTTGTTTAATGATGTGGCCAAATCATGCGAAATAACCATGCGGCCACTTAAACGAGATCCTATAAAGGTTGATCTCATGAGTTTTAACCTCTATGTAGCTCATTTTTCCTCTTAAGCAGCCATAACTCGAGATTTTAGTTCTCCTAAGGTCAAGGAGGGTTCTCTATTCATTCTAGTGGTGATCTGAAGGCTTCTCTGGGTAAATTGAAGCCGTATTCTTGATGTGTGTGATCGTTCTTGTTTGTTTTTTAGATCTACTTAGATCTACATCTCCTCTTCTCTCGGTTTCATAGATCTACGCCCATTATGGGTATATCGAAGTGTGTGGATGCCAAATAAGATGATATTTGGTATTAGTTATGTTAGGAGAAGATATCTAAGGAGGATCCCTGATGAATTGGCCCAGTTTTCTTGTGCGTTCTTCGTTTGTTAGGGTTTTCTTCAAAATTGTTGAGGTATGAAACTTCACTCTCAACTCCCCTTGTAATAATTAATTGGCTTAGTTTATAATTGGGTTATTTGAATGGAAATTGATTGGAAAAAACATGGAATAAATATTTTTATTGATGATTTATGGTTTTAGTGAAATTGTGAAATCTTGGTGATTTGTTGTGAAAAGTGATATGGGTTCATTAATTTAAAATCATGATTTTAAATTACAGAATTTTTTGAATTGAAATGGTTTGAATTTGAAATGGTTTTGATTAAGTGGTTTTTAATAAAAAATTGTTTTTACTGAAAGATTGTTTAGGTATGATTGATGGGAAGATGCGGTGTGTGTTCATATTGCATTCAGGATGGATAAGGGTTAGGAGTCTCCCCCATCAGTGTTGGGATGGATAAGGGTTAGGGCTCCCCCTATCAAACATTCACATTCGATTCGGGATGGATAAGGGTTAGGGGTCTCCCCTATAAGTGTTGGGATGGATAAGGGTTAGGGCTCTCCCCTTTCAAACATTCATGAGAATTTGGGTTGGATAAGGGTAAGAAGTCTCCCCCATCATGGTTGGGATGGATAAGGGTTAGGGATTCTCCCCTCTTCTAGGTAGCATGCATGGTTGGTTGCATGGGATTGTGAAATTGTTGGGTATGCCAACAATGGATTTTGGGGAATGGTTCTAATGTTTCATTGGTTATTTTTCTAGAATAATAACTTGATGGAAAATTGGTTTCAATTTTTCTTGGAATCATTTGGTTACGAATGGTTTTTGAAACATGTTTATAATTAGTTATTAACTACTTTAGAGAATTTTTTTTATATAAACTGTTCTTATATAATTATTGCTAACTCTTCTATCCTAGTGGAGTGAGTAGGTAAGTCATTGGGGAAAACCTACAGAGTATTATACTCACCCCTTCATTGGCACGTTGGTGCTTTTGCAAATGTCGTATTCCCAAGACACAGGTAAAGGTAAAGCATCTCATTACTTGTGGTTCATGGTGATGCTTGGAGGATGTGGTGTCACTTGGTTCATGGAGCTCGGTGTGGAGCCATGGAGTGTGTCTTGGCTTGTTTTGGTCCTTTTCTTAGACATCCACTTGGTACTCTGATTTTTTGGTGGTTATCTAGTGATTTTTGTAACAGTTTAGTTCTCTTCTGGTAATCCCTGAGTTGGTTGTTTCTTTTTTTCATGCATAATTTAGTGAATATTTTGTTATGGTTATTTTATGTGTTTATTTCATAAAGGTTAAATCATCCCCCAACATATATTTGAAACCATTCAGCATTTATTTCTAGCCTTTGGAATCTTGGGGATGTTTCTTAGGGCCTAGTGATGACATGTTTCACTCTCAATCCAATGATAATTGGCGGGTCATTACAATATTCTTATTGAGTTATCCTGAAATAGCGATAACAAATGAAGGCCCACCTTTTACCATGTTCGAAACATGGTGCATGGATCAAAATTTTATTCATTAGTTTTCAAGAATGTTGGCCCCGAACAGTAGGTGAGCCATAGGTCTAGCATCCATACTATTAGGGGGGTCCATCAGACATGAAATAGGAAGAGGATCCAAATAATGGGCACACAAATCATGGAGGTTGGATTGATTGGTTGTTCTAATGGTTCCCAACACTGATGAAATTATTCCACTGTGGTGTAAACACATTTGGTGGGTTTATCAGTCTAATTGGGGATCAAACATACTTATGAACACATCATCTATAATGAGAATTTGGAACACATCATATGAATGTGGATGATGAATGGGCTATTTCAACATCATATGATCTAGACAGAGGTTGGGGTCAAGGAGCCAGAAGGACTAATGCCCCTTAGGCTGGGTCTGACAGAAAAGGCTCAGACGTCACTACACATCCCATGTAGATGAGAATCAAGATAATGTAGTTCTTAGAGCACTGTGTAGTTAGAGACCAATGCAGTTAGGGGGGGATTCTCTATAGCAACGAAACTGGTGCATCCCCTAATAATTATGGGGCATCCAAAACATGTTCAGGGTAGAGATGTAGTTACATGGTTTCCCAAAAGTGTTCAGGCCCTGAGGCTAAAAAAGAGTGGTAAGATTTACGATTCATGGGATGGACCTGAAGATGGAATGTCCAGGTGTTCCTACGTAACCCATGAGGATGGGATTCAAGCGATATATAATTTTAAAATGTTGTATTTAAATCTTATGGATAACATGTAAATAGATCATAGTTTAATGTTTTATAGCTTATACCAGAGATGGTAACGAGTGGGGGAGACACATGGTGAGGTAATTATAAAACCCGACATGAATGTGGACCTGGAGTCCACATAACCATGGGTTCCATGAGGTGGTCTTAGTTCGAGGGACCAAAAATGAATGTTAGGATAGTCCTGAGGCAAAGAGTGTGGTCATTAGTATGTACCCCATGAGATTTGTAATCAAGCCATACATAGATATAGATGTGGCATGGTAAGGTACCAGTGCTAGGGATGATAAGGTTGTGCTGCTCTGGCCCCCAGACCAAAAGAAGAGACATTTTATTTTTGTTGTTTGTTTTTTAAGATAAGTGTGTGTTTTTTATGAAGTGATAATCTTAGGACACAGATTCTTGGTATCTCTAAAAGAATCAAGTCACATGTAGTCATTGAAAATGGAATAGTGGATGAACAATACCAAACATGATGTCCGCTTGAGTGGGGACTTCATGAAGCAATGTCATTTTTCATCATGTGTCCAGGATGATAATGTCACATTTTAGGGCCATGTGATAAGACCAGCCAATTAATTTTAATGTCATAAAATAAAGAAAAATCAATTTAAAGTCATGTGGGGACACATGGGGAATGCAAATGATGTGATAAAGAATACTAGACGTGAATGAGGATGAGGTCCACATCCTACCACAAGCTATTCCGAGGAAGAATAGCTAAGACGATGGGCCAGGAAAGGTAATAAAATATATGATGGACCTGTGGAGAAAATGACTAGGTGTTCCAATATATCCTATAAGGATGGGAATCAAGTCATAAATAATATTGGGAATATAGTTTAACATCATATTGGACTAGAGGTATGAGAGTCAAGCTATTAGAAAGGGAGTATATGGTTCAACTGATGAAAACCCAACATGAATAAAGGAATAATCCCCCACACACCACACCATGAAATCCTATAAGTGTTAGGGCCTAAAAGGGTAAACAAAATATATAATGAGTGGAAATGAGATGGACACGATAATAGGATTTCCAGGCATTCCTACATATCACATGGGCATGGGAATCATGCTATACTTAGTTCCACGGTTAGGATGTATAAGGAGATCGTAGTTTAAGGTTTTAGTTCTCATACCATGGAGAAGAGAATATCTCCCAAGAGAGTGGAGACCTCAATCCAATCCCAAAACCAACGTGAGTTAAACACATCTTGGGAAACAAGGGATGAAAAGGTTTTTTCAACACATGTGATACATGTTAAGGTGAAATCGGTGTGGATCCCCAAATGATGCCCTACTGCGACTTTGTTCTCCTAATATGCAAATGCGTGTAGAGGGATAATACCAAGAGGGTCAAAATTCCCCTAGGACATAATGGGTTGGAAAATAATGTGAATCCTAAAAATAAAGTATATGTATTGATGGGGATGGATTGATGATAGAGGATAATTGTTGACTGTGTTTGAAACACAGTATCCATATCATGGGACCTTGAATGGGAACAACAAACGAGCATCAACCACTGAACATATTTGTAATGCAGGATGTGTACCAATTTTTTTTCGAAGCCCTTGAGGATGTAGTCCCATGATGGTAGTAGATCCCTTAGGCTGAGCATCCATGCCATTTGGGGGTCCCGTCGTATGTGAATGATAATGATTTACCAAATGAAGGGGAACATGAAGCCTGAAAATGGATAAGAGCATGTTCAGTTATAATCTGATACTCTCAGTTCTGAACCAGTGTACTCCTTGGAACATTGGTGAATTGAAAAAGATGGTCTAGAGGCCTAATATAAGAGCATTTATCTTGAAATTATGATTGTGTGGAAAGGGAGGGAATGGATTTTAGGAGGAATAGGTACATGTCATGGTTCTCAAAAACCCGAAGTGAATGAGGACCTGGAGTCCATACGACACTGTATAACCCTCTCCGAGGAGAACTCTAGACAGGGGCTAGAAAATGGTACGGAGGATTTCAAGGGAGGGGGTTGGGCCTAAATACTTAGTTTTCGGGTGGTCCTATGTATCCCATGAGGATGGGAATCAATCCATACATAGCTGTGAAGAATGATGTAGTGCAGTTTAACATCAAGCTACTAGGATGAAAATATGGCCAAGGTATCCCAACGAGGGATGTACACGACATGATGAGTAGCAAGGGGTGATTGTAGACATTAGATCACACAATATCATACAATCCTGAATGAACACATGGGCCATGGGTATGAATAGGGTTAGGGACCTGAAATGGGAAGTAACAAAAAATTCATAGTTTGACATCTTGCGGTGAGGACGATGGTGCTCTAGGTTTATGGTTATAGGGCTCAGATAGTGGAGATTCCAAGTTTAATGTCATATGCATGGGACATGTGAGTGGAAAGAGTGGACCATCATGCCAATGGAAAACCAAAAAACTACAACAATTATATAGTATTAATGATGACCATGTTTGCAACACAATATTCTTATTTGTGTGACCAGGATTTGGGGGGGAAACAATTGACCATTGACCATTGACTGCATTCGCTACATGGGACATGAATCAACTTATTGCTCGAAATCCATTAAGAAATTGGCTCGAAAGTGTAGAATATTCCTAGGTCCTGGCATCTATGTTTTTTGGGGTCCCTTTAGATATAAAATATTATGGAAACACAAATGATGGGGTGTGAGAAGCATGGTGGGGCATGTGCCCATGGAAAGGATGATAGATGAAGGAGGGATGCCTTAAGGGGATATTTGTGGTGTGAATTAAATAACCCAACATGAATATAAATGTAATTATATACTAAAACACACAATCCATGATGAGAAAATGTGGCATGGGGCCAACAGGGTTCAGGGATCCAAGACAGGAAGTCCCAAACAATTGACAGATTAACTTCTCACTGTAATGATGATTGTGCTCTTAGTTTAAGGTCATAGGTCTCAGACCGGTATAAGCATTCCCTCCCCATACACGGGTATCAACATACCACAACATCTAAGCCCACGTGAGCAATTCTCGGAGTGGGAAACAAGGAGTAGGACCAAGAACTCTCTAGTATATATGGATACAACAGCTAGACTCACACTCCTGTCCGAGGAAGACATATGTTTGAAGATATAATGGGACAGAATGAACCACAACACCCAATACAAGGGACATATGGGTGTGGTGAAAACTACAAGGGATAATGACTGAACATGTTTAAAACACAAAATCCTTATCGTGTGAACTGAAATGGGAATAAAAAAATGACCATTGACCACTGAACATATTTGAAACGTGGGACTTGTATCAACTTGTCGTTTGAAACCCTTGAGGACAATGGCATATAATGGTAGGAGAGCCCTTTTTTCAAGCATCCATACCATTCTGGGGCCCTTTTGGATATGAATGATGATGGATTCCCATGTACAAGGACTGCGTGATGCATAATTGTGCCTGTGGAATTTAATGATAAGAAGGACAGTGAAAGAGGCGGGGATCTCCATGGAATGAGATATGTGGTGTGGTCATGATCTACCCGACGTAAAAGAGGAAAAGAGCCCGCACCACACTATGTCTTCCCTCCAAAGGGGATATCCCTAATTTTGGGATTGGGACTATAGATGATATTTATAGGCTTTTTTACATATCCCATTATTTGGAAATCCAGTTATACGTAGTTCTTGATGGACATGATGTTTAGTGTCATGTGTTGAGGATGTGAGAGAATAGAAGAACGAGGAAGGGAACATGGTGCGATCATCGTAATCCTGACATGAGTGGGGAGAAAAAGGCCTACATGACACCATTCGTGATCTTCTAAGAGATCAATATCCTATGTGATTAGTCAAAGTTGATTCTCGGGCTGGGCTCAAGACGAGGGGTCTGATCATTCCTACGTATCCCACGAGCATGAGAATCAAGCCATACATAGTTCATGTTGTTTAACTTCTTGCAAGGTGAAAATCAATTTAATGTCATGTGGAACATAATAGTTTAAGGACATTTAAGACCGGATACCATTTAACATCTTGCAGGATGACATATAGTTTAATGACATGAAATACGACATATAGTTTAATGTCATGTGGGGAATGACAGTTTAAGGTTGTGTATGACTGGATACAGTTTAACATCATGTGGGACAACATACAATTTAATGTCATGTGGGACATTATGTACTTCTTTCAATCACAGTTTAACACCATGGCGGATAAACGCCTAATTTATTTACATCCTTCAGTTTGGACGAACCACACATTTTAACATCTAGTGGTATGGACTAAACAATTTATTGTCTTGTGGGACCACGTACCTTTTAATATCCTGCAATATGAAATAAAATTTAATATCATGTGGGACATAATAGTTTATGGTCATGTCATACCCAACATTTTACGGTCATGTATTACCCAATATCTTAAGTTCATGAAGGACCCCATTTTCTTAGGCAATTTACCGGATGAGGAGAATATCATTGGTGGGATGTGTTATAATCTAATCAAGCATGGTAACCAAGGAGAATGCACCATTGGGATAAACCTTGTGAATAATTTATGTTTCTTCCCATATGGGCTCCAATTTTGGTGGTTTCCACCTAGGTATCATTGGTGTTCTCAAGGCCAACACCAAGTTACCTTGCAATAAAGAGAGGAGGCATGAATTCTTATTGAAATCTCTAGCTATATTATTTTTATGCCTCTTCTAATCATTCAGGGCACACAACCTATTCTCTTCAAGGGCATCCTACTTAGCTAGATGGATTTCAGTTACCTTATCTGGTGTTTTCTCATCATAGAAAGCTGTGTGTAATGAATGAAACTGAATCCCGATGGGTAAGATGACCTCTATTCCATACACTAACAAGTATGGGGTCACCTGTGAAGAATTATGAGTCGTTGTCTGATAATCCTAGAGGGAATTGGGGAAAATTTCTATCCAACTCTTCTGGTTTTGACAAACCATTTTTAACAGAATGTTTGAGAGGGTTTTGTTAAAACCCTCGATCTAACAATTTTCTTGTGCGTGGTGGCGAGTGGTATAGTTAGAATGGTTGTTGTACTTGGATTTCAATTTCATCAACTTGGTTGCGTAGATGTTGGTTCCATTATCATTGAGGACAGTGTGAGGGGATTCAAACCAGAAAATGATATTGGAAATCAAAATGTCAATGATAGAATGAGCATTGAACTCGTTGAGC
Source organism: Viscum album (assembly GCA_963277665.1). Taxonomy (NCBI): domain Eukaryota; kingdom Viridiplantae; phylum Streptophyta; class Magnoliopsida; order Santalales; family Viscaceae; genus Viscum; species Viscum album. The sequence goes on from OY728145.1 coordinate 1,903,015,121, forward strand.
GAAATCGCTTCTGCCCACATGGAAATGAAATCCGTAGTGGTTAGGTTGTACTTTAATTGGAGAGCTATCACTGTTGGATATAGTCTCTGGACAGAGTGTCCCCAGACTGTGAAGGGCCAAGAGTACATGGTAGTGTGGAGATGCTCTGGTGACAAATGCACAAAGAGGTCATGAATTTGTCATGCATGGAACCTCTCGAAAAACTCGATGCAGTCACAGATCCTAGAGGGCCTAAAATATGATAGCCTTCAAATCTAGTGAGATAGTTTTCCAAGCTTATGAGCCCCATTGGAACTGATATGAACCACCTGTATGACTTGAGAAATCCCAACACCTTTAATTCAATAGATGCCAATCCCATAAAACACATACTTGTAGATAATCTGCTCTATACCAGGACCACTCTGACGTGTAAACACTAATGCGGGGTGTCAGATTCACTGTCTCTTGGCTCAATATATTAGAAGATTACTAGTTTGGAGGTACTCTACAAAGGATTTACTCCATTCAGGGGTCACTTAAATCACTATATCTAGGCTACCTGGAGGACTTGATGTGGAGGCGTCGGCGACAAGGATGCTTACCTATGCGCAATCATTATCATATGGAGTGATGGGATTGATGACTCTTTGGTGTGCCACATGGAATAACAAATCATCATGTTCAGGCTTTGTAAATGATGCAGTTAGGTTAGACAAGGAATTAGCTTGACCGTTCTGGGATCATGGGACATGAACAACTTCTGGCCGAGATGGGAACTAGACCATCCATAGGAGGGTTTGTTCCCACAGTGGTACAAGCTCTGGCTTTCTAAAAAAATAGTCTCCATTGATATGCTTTATGACTAGTTTGGAGTTCCCTTTCACATGAATGTGGGGGATATCATTCACAAGGTCCATATCGAGACGAGTGATGAGAGCTTGATACTTTAACATATTATTGGTGTATCCATTTAATAACATAAATGAATATAGTAGAATGGCTTGTGCTTTGGTGATGAAGACATTCCCAAAGACATTTCTATTGAGCCTGGGGTTATTGATCCAGCTTCTAGTAGGGCTCTAGGAAGCTCCATCAAAGTGAATTTTCCAGAACAAAATGGCTTGACCTACCAAAAGGATTGCCTAATCAAGAATGTTAAGGCCTAGAGACTGGTATGTAGGAGCTGAATGGGTGGTGATGAAATATTCCAATTCATTTCCCTTGATATCCTTTGATGGGACAAACCAGATGTTGAACAGCTGGAGGATCACTACCAAGTGAGCTAAATGGCATTTCATCATGTGGTGGTCCACGATGTACTTCAGTGTATCCACTCAGGAAACCAACTTTACCTTGTGGTGGTTCATGTAATGTAACAATTTCCACACTGCAAATACAATCATGAGGCATCTCTTCTAGATATTGGAGTATCTAGTTTCCATATCGAGGATCATGCAGATGAGAGAGTAGAGAATATTCAATTTTCCATCATTATTATTATGGGAGAGAAGGGCACCAAGAGATCGTTCTAGGGAGGTCACATAAAATGCCAATGGATTTTCAGAGATAGGTGGCATTAAGATGGGAGGATGGAGCATATACTACTTGATTTCATTGAAATTGGTCTGACATTCTTTATCCCATATGTACACAGTGACATTATTCAGGTGCCGAGAAAATGGCATAAACTTGTCAATAAAATTTGAAATGAATCGGCGTATTTATACCACATTTACATGGAAGAATTTATGATTCTGAATGTTTCTCAGGGGATACATCTATATAATGGCTCTGATCATCTCTAAGTCGATATGAATGCCCCTATATATGAAATTGAAGCCAAGAAACTTCCTGATGGTGACCCCAAAGGCACACATTAATGGTCTCATTATATGGTGGAGAGAATGGGGGAATCCAAACACTTTCTCAAGGTCCGTGAGATGGTTTTGACAGTAGTGGGATTTTATAACTAGATCATCTATGTAGCACTCCACTAGTGTCCTGAGGATCGACATAAATATGCGATGCATAGCCTATTTATAGGTGGATCTTATATTCTTTAAACCGAAGGGCATGACTTGGTAATAAAATGTACCTTATGGTGCCCTAAAGGCCATTGACTCCTCATCCTCGGGTTCTATTCGGATCGAATTATACCCATAATATCCATCAAGGAAATAGAGTTCCTCAAATCCAGCTATAACATCAATCTAAAATTACATTATTGGAATGAGAAAATCATCCTTCGGACACTAACAATTTAGATCTTAGAAGCCATTGCAGACTCCGATCAATCTTTTCATCTATTTCACTGGAATAATTTTGGCTAACCATTTGGCGTACTAGACCTTCTGGATGGAATTTTCTATGATGATATTATTAACATCGACATCGACCATGGAACTGCGAGAATGTTGCAACTTTCGTGTAGGCTTTTTAAACCCGCGACGGTTTGCTGGGAGACCGAGGTGGTGGAAGGCTACCTAAGAATATATTCCTAGCATCTTGTCATAACTAATGGAAAATACATAATGGTGCTACGTTAGGAAGTCCACGTACTATTGTTTCTCCAAAGAGGTCATAACGACATTGATCAATGTGGGTTTTAGACCTGACTGACTACTGAGGTTCACCTGAACCAATTTATCAACTCTGGTGGAGAATCAATTTTCAAAAGTGGGAGGAGCATTATCTATATCCTTATATTCTCTTATATAGAAGGGATCCTAGGTGGGAGGAGTTTCCTTTGAGTCAACAGATCTTGATGGGAGACAGGTACCAGCTTGAGCGATGATGGAAACTGAATCGGGGTACTCATGGGCTGCCAAAACCCGAGTGATGATGGTTGACAATCAAATCCATTTAGGTCTTCCACCCAAGGGGCCACACATGATGATATTGAAGAAATAGTGACACATCATCTTGAGACAATTTATCCCAACCTAGCAAAACAATAAAGTATTTCTTATTTGTCGTTTTCATGGGGAAGACATCCCGATACATTGTGGGTGTAGGTTGCTTTGGGATCACCGATGCCTAATTCATGTGGGAGTATGATTTGATCTTCCTAAATCACAGAGATTTGTGACTGTGCTCTCCCTCATTCCAAAAAACAACAATCCATTGTCCCATTTCTAGGTTTGAAGCCTCCACTCTATGGATTAGAAATATGTAGGCATCATCTATATCTATCCATGGGTAAGATGCAGCCGAAGCAAGATCATGCTCATTAGACCGAATCATCATGTCCTTACTCTTGTAATATCGGGCATCTAGATATCTGGATTCACAAGAGTAAAAGGGAAACATGTCACCTTCGAGTATTACCACTCGACCATTAATAGAGTACATGAGGGAATTTTTATATAATGAAGAAAGCACCACATGCAGGTGGATCCATGGAATGTGAATCAACACATTGTAGGCAGTGTCCTGAGATACAACCATGAACATTGTATAGGTAACTAGGCCACCAAAATTGGTCTTTAGGAAGATATTACTGACCAGTTTCTATTCTGTCCTATCATAACTCTGTAATTTCTAGTCAGAGGGACTCATATCATCCTCGGACAACCCCAATTATCATAGGTCTGACTCGGGGTTAGGTTGATCCGAGAGCCTATGTTGAAAAGACATCGATGAATCACCACACTATTATATTGCTCGTTGATGTAATGTTGCCGAATGTGCCCCTATATTGGAGAGAATTCTTTTACTATTGAGAATGAGATTATATTTCTACATTAAACATTCTCAACATCCTCAAAATTGAAGGATTCTGTAGCTGAAACCTTTATCTCAAACTATAAGAGTCTTCTTAATGCCTCAGCAAGGGCTTCACGCATATCTGTTGACAAGAAAAGGGACACAAGGATTGAGAGCCTTGCAAGAATGATAAAATGATGTTTGAGGATATCAAACTTCCATCTAAGGTGTGGTATTATTTGTACCAGAGGTCGCTCTTTGACAAAATCTATGCTGGGGCTTGCTGGCTAGACCAGCGGGTGATTGGTGTTGGGAATATTCCACCGCTCACTATTAAATGATAGTGGAGTGACTACCAGATGAGGGAAATATGACTAGGATTGTTCTGTAGTAGAGTGTGGATGGTCACGATGTGTTCAACATGGCTCTGCCTGAACAAGAAACACAAACAGGGGTGATGGTAGATTTGATGAAACCAGATGATAAGGCTACACATGCTGAGCACTATGCTGGGCCGACTATCTACATTTAGTGCATGCACTGCCTAGATGGAACTACTAACTAGGGAACTCTGATGACTCATATTACCATAGATTTTCAACGCTGAAAAATTTTGGGAAAATTGGGAAGATCTGCCTCACGCTCCTCGCCGTCAGAAATCATGTAGGGGTTTAATAGTTCTACAGTGTAAACTGAGGCATACCCTTGATGTCCCTTGACAATTCATCCACTACTGTACTGATTTTGGTGGAATCTCCATCTCTATCTTCATGAATTCACTGATAGTACATGATGAAGATGACATTGGGGGGGGCATTGATTTCCCTTGTGTGGCTAATGCTTTCTCTTTTGAGAAGGGGATGATTGGGATAATGCGACATATGTATATTCTGCGTCTTCTGAAAGCTCTAGTCAATTTAGGTGAGCATGGATATAACATGGGTCATGAGCGGAAGATTTATGAGGCATCCATTCATCGTACTTCTAGGATCTGTAGTTAGAAACCTGATGCCACTTGCCTTCACTGTCATAGTTTCTATCGGGCTTCACGAACACACATGCCACATTTTAAGTAGATGGGCCCAACATGACAATGTTTTTATTGACCTGGTCTTGGATCTAATCTTTAAACACATACCACTATTTATGTTTGTACCCTGGGATCTAGTGATTGGGTCAGTAATTGGGGAAATCAATAGGACATTCCTCTACATGCCTCCTACATTCAAGAAAATGAACAATACCCTATTCCAAAGCACTTCAGAAATAGCTTGGGACCTGAGTCTCATTAAATTAGTAGGTTTGGTTTATCCCATATGAGAAGGGAGATCTTGGAGCCTAACCTTGATGAGGGGATATTGGATCCTATCGAGGAGGTGAAGCCATGTTATCTCACATAGGCGGTGGCGACACATTGCGCAGGGGCACCTGCATGTTCTAAGGTGGGCACGGCTAGGACGGGGGCTGCACCTGAGGTAGAGGACCTCAGCGAGGCGTTGGAGGCAGCTCCACTAGTAATAATTCCAGCTGTTTAGAAGCCTATATTTGGGCCCCCGCGGTGGGATCGACCTTCGAAACCCTTCCCGTGGGAATTGTAGGAGGCAAAGGGTATGCCTGTTTGGCCTGCTGCAAAGCTTCCTCTAGGAACATGGCCTTATTAGAGAAGTTTCAAAATCACCCGAGGTAATTCTGGGTGATGAGAGAGGGGACAGTTCCCTCTTGACATTCCACCAAACATCAACATCTCTTTCTCCAGAGTCAATGTCATGTCAAGAGATTTGGTGAACCCTTTGCACTGGGTGAAAAAGTTCGTGACGCGTTCACTAGGACTCTTGTTGAACATGAAGTGGTTTGGAATACTATTCTTCTGAGTATTGGAACTTAACTAGTAATGGAACTCTATATGAATATCTTCCTATCTTGCTACAGACTCAATTGGTAGATGGATGTACTAGGAAAAGAAATGTCCTTTCAATATCTGTATGAAGCAATGGAGTTTGGATACCTCCTAATATGCGATATCTCCCAACATGGGTTCGTACCATGAAATGATGTTGGCTAGATGTTGCAGCGGGTCACCCATCCTATTAATGGGGGTTAAGGATGGATTTAAGAATACTAGGGGTGAAGGAATATCATCCACCCATGCTGGATACGGCTTTCTTCTGGCGGTATTTTCACATATCACATTTCCAATGCCTTGAGGAAAGCAATGAATTCCTCCAAGGTTCATCTGGCTGGGGGTTCCTATATTGACGGGGACCCCTGACCACTAGTTCATTGGAGGGATATTAAACATGATATGAAGGCCCAATGACTTGTCTAGCGGCTAGTGGGATGACCTGCAAAGCATCTAGGGGAACATGAGACGGATCCTGAGGATTTTCCTACCGCTCTGGTGGATTTGGTGACATATACAACACCCTATTTTCATAAGTTCTAGCATCAACCATGTCTGTGTGGTTTGGATGTTTAGGGTCACCCAGAGGCAATTTTTCAGGGAGAAGCTACGTCTGCCCCAGCTACCCAGACTGATGATCACCGTAGTCTTGTTGTCACTCATCAGCATGATCAATAAGGAGGTCATCGACCATCTTCTTATGCTCTATGATATGTGGACATAACATGGATTGCTCATGATTTCATCTATCTTTTTACTAAGGAAGATTGGTCAGAGGGTTTGGTGGCTCTGAGGTTCTCCATACCCTTGTTGAGATTTCAGATGAGTACCAAAGCATCGGTTGGCACGAGAAGACCCATTAGGCTTAAATGTTGTCGGTTAACCCGTCAGGATGGGTCGAAAAGTTATGTCACTCCCTCCGGGGGTATGTTATCCCCAAGGAGTTTTATATCAATCTATTCCTCTAACAGATCATCCATGTTTACTATGACTCTTCCTGGTGGAAAATCCTATATATCATCTGGCATGTCGGGATGGAACCAGATGGAACTGACGTGGAGGGATGCATACTTCTCCAAACTATATATTTGCACATGGGGGGATCATACATGATAATTATGATGAACACTTTAATGATATGTATGAATCTTTTTTGGATGGTCGTATGGCAGCCTGGTGACTCAAGGTGCTAGGCCACAGGGAGTGAGGCCAAATAAACTAAACTACATTTGTTGGTCAATGTGTTTCAAGTGTGCCAATCTCTTGGTGTCGGCCACTCGTCAATGAAGAAGACATAAATGCATCACCCAGAGGGTCTAGAAAAGCATCCAACATCATCCTGGGTGATATATTCTGTTGCAATGATGTTTGGTGCTACGAATGGTGAAAAGATATCTGAAAAATGGTTTGCTTCAAGAATGTCCCACGAGATCCTCAACTCGGATTTAGGGTCTAGCCCTTAATTTCCCCACTCATCAACTTGAGGAAGCTAGAAACCCATTAGAGGTACTAAGGTGGAATACTGAGATGGTAGGCTAGGTGGTGGAGAATATGGTGATCGTGATTACAATCCACCACTTCTTGGGTTGTTCTCCGAATAGTATAATGAATTGGCCATCACATCTTGATAAGACAGGTCGGTGACCATAGCTTCTGGCATACAGACTACAGCTACTGATAGTGGACCATGTTGTTTCTCATTTACCAAAAGTCCCCTGAATAACTATTTGTGATCTCTAGTCGAGGTAGAGTGTGCTCCTGGTGATGATGGAAGAAAGTTCTCGGACATACCTAGGGGAGATGCAAAATACATCATCATCTATGATGTATCTGCATAGGTAGGTAGGGATTTAGTGGACCTTGAATTCCAAAAGAATGGGGATGATGTGCCTCGTTCCAACACCAACCCTTGATATAGTGGATAGAGGTGACAGTTCCATTGTTGAGTTGTGTTGTGCCTCAGAATCTAAGAAACAGACTGGTTAAATCTCGGTCTGAATCTACCATGCATTCTTTTTGTGGCGACGGTGACCAGCCCTCCTACACCGGGATGGATCGTTGGGATAGGGTAGATTTTTAGTGCGGGGAGGACCTTTGGCCTCCCTGGTGGTAGGACAGAGAAGAATTTCTCCTGAATGAGTTGAGGTTTGAGGGGAACCTGGACATATGTCAAAAGAAACATGGGGAGGACCTACGTGATGGGTGTTGATGAAGTGAGGTTGACCATCACTCCTCTAATTTCTGGGGCAAGGAGTAACTTTATTGGTTGCTGTAAGTGTAACAACCCAAAGTTTCTTTAATGGAAATCCTTCTTGATCTAATTAAATGTCTTTTTATGTTTATATAAAATGTCAACTTCTTTGATTTTATGTTATGAATTTTGACCGTTGCTAATATATTCGTTGAACAGTGATAGTATAAATATAGGACTTTAACAAATCCAATTTACTCATAAAAATGAAGCGATGGACTCATATAGTAGAATTACCCCATTCAAGCCCATTTGATAGAGATCGGAAAATATATGGCATCTTTGGGCTTCTCCCTTGACCAAGCCCAAGTTGGGCTTCATCATGTCAAGCTCGAACGTGACCGTCTACGGGAAAAGTGGAAGTTGATTGAAATTAACACTCGAGCAATGTTATCTGAGCCACCCCAAGAGTCCATCATCAACGCACACCTTACCCTTAGGTCTTATGCAGCTATTTTAAGGAGTTATGTAACAAATAAGTAGTACTATGTTCATGTACATTATTTTTGTATATAATAATGAATATAATTTCTAGTCATTTTTGATACATTGTAAATAGTTTTTAAAGTACAAATGATGTTTTTAGTTATTATTTAATTAAGATATCTATTTTATTAAATTAAAGGATTATTGAGTTAAATAATATTTTAACAAAAAAATATTATTATTATTAAATTAATTTTTATTAAATATAAATGATCTTATAATTTTATGAATGCAATTAAAATTTTTATTAAGGTTTGAAAGCCATTTTTGTCATAACCTGTGAATTTTTGATAAATGTCAGTTTTTATTTTAAAAGTAAAAATTAACATATATAGAAAATTATTTAGATAAAATAAATTTTATTTTTGGAATCAGGATGTCGAAATTATCTAACGGTGAATTTTCCATAATTTTCTGAGACAGTCAAATTTTTGGATAAAAATTAAATACCGTTTAAATATATAATGTGTTTTATGACATCATAATTACCCAATAGTGATGTAATAAAATACTATAATCTTTTTATTGGCCAATATATGTTTTACCATTAAAATAATGTGATTTTGGGTTTTTTTGACTTACTTTTCATAGCATTAATGGACCCCTCAAGACTTATTCAACATCAAGCCTTTTTAAATTAATTTTCATTGGAGTGTGACTCTCCTCCACATAAGAAACCCTAATATTTTAAGAAGTTCGGACTTTGGCCTTATAAAATATTTTCTTCATCTTCCCTTTTCCAAAAACCATGGGCAATAACCATGGGATGGTTTGTGGATTGGATTAATTTAATGTAAGGGGACACAAACCAAAATAATAAAGAATTACCTCTCCTTTCGTATATAAACCCACCCAAGCTCCCACTTCCTCCTCACTCAAAGCCCTTTGAGTTCGTCAAAAATCTACAATAATATCTCTAGAATCCTCCCAAGGTGCCTCAAGCTCCCACGAAGCCTCTCACAAGCCTCTCTCTAGCCCTTGAAGCACACTTCCAAGTAAGGGTTTTTTCTTCCTTTCTCTTTTTTTCCAATTTTCATTAAGTTGTTTTTCCATTTAATTTTAAAATATTAATGTTGGGGTATGGTTTTGCACCCCCCTCATAATTCCCTCTTTATGTTTGAATGATGGAAGACCCCTTTTCTCTCATTAAATGCCTCCCATGTACACCCGTTACTATGCCGAAATTCCGAAAGGAACTTCTCTCTCCTCATTTACATTCAAGCAATACTTTTGTATCATTAATCGAATTTCCATTACAATTGTTGGAACATGTATCTATATGACCTCCTTTTTATAAATTACATGTAAATATGATGAGTACCACCTTTCTCTCTCACAAACCATTTTTATAAATCTTATGTCACGCTATTACGTAGTGGAAATCACACCGATTTTCTAAGCCAATGTCATTGTGTAGTGAATATCATGCCCATTTCTCCATCAGGGGTATTCAACTTTATGCACATTTACATATTGATTATAAAGTTTCATATATGAATTCCACATTCCTTTATCATGGAATAAATGATTATGTTTTATGAATCCATGTTTTATGATCCATGTGGCACACTTATGCATGAAATGAAATGTTTAATAAGGGTGCACCCTTATAGCACTCCAATGCATTGGGTAAAGTATAGTATCATGATACATCATGTGCAATGAGTGTTGACAAATAATAATTCAAGTGCAATTAGGGTTTACTCATGCTTCATGTGCAACGAGGATTTACTCATGCTCTATGTGCAATGAGCCTTGGCTCATGCTAATTCCATGTTAAGTATTGTTTCCACATTTCCATGTTATGATTATCATGCATTATCATGCCTTTATATTCATGTTTCTTTTATGATCTATTGATATTCCTATTGTATAACATGTATTTTACTCCTCATGTTATTCCATGTGTACTCCCTTACCGAGCTTTATAGCTCACCCTTTTCTTATGCATGTCCTCAGGTTATCCCATTCAATGCTAAGTATAAGGGAATGTAGTGGTCATGTAAAGGAAGTTCTCAATAAAGATTTTGTATATCATGTTTTATGATTTTATGTAATGATCCTAATCCCCAAACAAACTAAACCTCTCGATCATCATTGTCGTATCAAGTGAAGTTTTATGTAATAAATCATGTTTAAGTTTGTAATATAAGCAGGGTTGTCATGGTTGGTATCAAAGGATAGGTTTAGTTATTTCTGGGATTAGGAAACCCTAGTAAAGCCTTAGATACAAGACAAAGTATAATAAAATCATCCCTAAGTTTTGGTAAGTACTGTGTAGGTGGTTTATCAAACAAATACATCCCTATATGGATACGAGCAGGTAGAGGCGGCTCTGGAACAGATGTATCCTAGGGGTAAAACCCAAAAACACCACTTTGAGATAGACTCGAACCGGAACTGGTGCACGACAATGGGCTTTGCTGCACTCTTGGTTACGACACTCCCGGGGGATATGTTTTGATAAATTCAAAAGCATAGTATGAACCCTTATTAAATGGAATTAAAAAAATGCCCCTACGAATATATGATAGAAAGTAGATCATGAAAACAATATATTGAAGCCTATAGACTCCTGAGTAAGGAGATAAAAGTTTATTTATAAGTCATCAACTTTTGTCTTTGGATTACCCTTTATGTTTACTCCCTTACCAGGCTTTATAGCTCACCGTTTTCTTATGCATTTCCTCAAGTTATCCCATGGAATTCTAAGTACGAGGGAATGTAGTGGTCATGTAAAGGATGTTTTCAATAAATATTTTTTATTTCATGTTTTATGTTTTTATGTAATGATCCTTAGCCCCAAATACACTAAACATCTTGATAATCATTGTTGAATCAAGTGAGGTTTTCTGTAATATAGCATTTTTAAGTTTGTAATAAAAGAAGGGTTGTCATAGTAAGGACATGGAGAATTCCCCAACACTAGAGATTGACTGGATGTGTAACATATAAACCCAAGAGACGTGTGGAAGGAGGAACGAAGCCATACACAATGACATGAGGGCGGAACATGCTTCCGTACTCAGTGTCACTGCCATAGGGAGGACCCTCATTCGGATTGAATGTGGAATGGGGAGGACCTTCATGCTGATATTGGAAGTGCAGTGGACCCACATTTTCAATAGTATTGGTTCATAGGGGACCTCCGTGAGGGGTGTCGTTGCCACGCGTCAGTCCGCAGAGGGTGCTCCCTATGCCAACGACTAAGAGATCTGACCTAGCCTACCGATGTGTAAGTTGGGGCCTCAATCCATGTTAGGAAATGAGTGCACCAACTCATCATAGATAAGGTTTTTATGGTATATGTCTGCTGTCACGAACTAACCTGGGTCGACCCTGAACCGGTCACCCGAGCCTACCCGCGACACGGCCCGAGTTGGTTCATGACAAAATGGTATCAGAGGGAGGTTATTGTTATTTGGGGTGTCTTGTAAATGGAGATTAGTATTTTTAGGACTCGAGAGGTAGGTACAGGAAGAACTTCATGAACCATCGCTTGTTCCGCACCTCGAGTCGACAAAGAGAGTCCATGAAATGAGTCTTTATTTCGTTCTGGTTTGTATTGGATTGAGGGATGACAATAGAGATAAACCGATGTTACATAGTGATCACACATTGATTAGTGACCGATTTGGAGTCCGAGTACACGGTTTGAATTCATCCTAGTAGTTTATGCTTACATGGGGCATGACCCACTACCATGTCGCCAGGTTAAGTGTGACCGCTAGTCCCTCACTCCAGTGGTTTGATGCAAGTTTAGTGTCATTTTTCATTCTGGTTGGTGTTAGTGTATTTTTGTAAATGAAAAGAAGGGGTTTTTGAAAATGGGATCGACTTCTTTTAAATGAAATTAAATTTATGAAATGGGTTTTAAAAATGAAATCCTTTGGTTTAGAAAACTAGTGTTTTCTTGGAAATTGGTTGAGAATGGTTTGGGGTGAAACCTCAGGTACTCCTTATTAACCTTTTCACATGTGAGAGGATGTGTGGAAAGTGATTGTTGGTGTATATGAATGAATGTTGATGAAGACATGTGAAAAGGTTCATGGGATTACATGGGTGTGTTTGAAATTAAAGGCTTGACCTTGTTTTCTAAATTGGCTTTTAAAGAGGAAAATTGTTTTAGAAAGTGGTCTTGAAGGAAAGAAGTTTTGAAATATATAAAAAAATGTGGTGGTTTTGGAATCTAAAATGAATCAGGAATTTGGAATATGAAATTTTGGGTTGTGTTTGCGGTTTGTTTATTTTGAGCTGGTTGTTTCGGATGAAGCTGATTTCATTGATGTTTCATAGATTGATATTGATTTTGGCTTGGTGTTATATATGTTGTTCAGAAATGCCACCCAGAAAGGTCCCCAGAGTTTTGATGAGTCATGCCCAGTTTTTTTTCATTCTCGGATGTTGTCTGTCCTTCATGATGATTGGAGTCTGTTAGACATAGTGCAGTGTCTTGAAGAGGTCGAGCGTGTCTTCAGGGTATTGGGAACTCCAAAAGCTATTAGAGTGCATGATGTTTTGGGTCTGTTCGAAAGTTCGGCTCTGGAGGAGTAGGATTTGTTCACCCCGCCATTACTTCAAGTTGGGACAATGTGGTATTTCTTTAAATTCATCTTCGTTCAATGGTTTTTACTTTCAGAGTTGAAGATGAAGAAAATAGAAGAGCTCTTGTGTGTTCAACATGGCCAGCAGACGGTGAATGAATATGTTGAACATTTCAAGGATCTTGTGTCTCTTTTTTTTCGGGGGTAGTGTCGCAGGACTGGATGAATACTTCTCCCTTCATCAGGGGTCTTCTTCCAGAGATCAAGGAGCAAGTCCTCCATTTTTGGGAGCACCAATTTTGAGAAGTTAGTTCATGAGGTGATCAGAGCTGAGTGGCCTCCAAAGCGTAAATGGTTTTCAATCCACAATATCCAGTTTCTCTTGAAGGTCCCCCATCTGGCGAGAAGAGTGGGTTAGATGGATCTATTTCTAAAGAGTCCTCTATTGTGAATTTGGTTTTCAGATCGTTAGAATGTCCAATGGTGTGTTGTCAGTGTGGACGTTTAGGGCATGCAAAGCCATCATGTCACTTCCCTCATAAGACGTTCCATCGTTGAAGATGTATGGATCATCTAGAGAAGTTTTGCAGGAAGCGTCGCCTGAAGAAGACGCTACAACCAGAATGTTCCAGTGCCTGACTATGAGGCAGGAGATGCTTCAACCATCAGAGACCCAACCATAGGTCTTGGGGTGAAGCTTGCGCGCAGTCAGGAGTTGTCAGGGATGTGAAGCCTCAGTTCGGGTTTTGGTGTTCTGTGTTGCAAACAAAACATTTACAGTCCTTCTGTTCTTGTTCTTCCACGGTTAAAGTTTTGGCATTATTGTAGGTCCATTATTTCATCATAAAGGAGGGATGGACGTGTTCGTTTTAATCCAAACAGTCTGGTTTGTCTGAATTATGATTCTCTGAATCCTATGTTTTTCTTAAAGGTGTGTTTGGATCTTGCGTGAGTTGATCTCGGTTTGACTATTTTCGTTTGGAGATGTAAGTGTCCTTGGGAGAAATAATGTTGCTAGAATGCTTGGGTTTACTTAATTGGTTATGTCTTCATAGAGTTTTCTTTTTACCTAGTGTTCGGGGTTTTGGTGTTGGTCAAGAATTTCATGTTTTAGTGGATTCTTTGTTTCTCTCATGCTATAGAGGTTATTCTGGATCGGTTGGGAGTTCCAACGTCGCTCCCCCTCCCTTCTCAGGGTGATATGTTTGGATGTTAAATTTGTTCCCCTGTTGAGTTCTTGTGGTGGGGAGAACCCATTAGTGTTCTCCCCTCAACCTCAAGCATCAGTTTTCTCTTGAATCGGTCGGGTGTAACCTTTATAGAGTAAGGTCATTCCGAGATACTCAGTTTTCGTTGGTTCTTCAGGATCTTTTCAGGCATGGACTTATTTCTTGACCAACATACAGATTTGTGACATTCTGGGGGCAGAATGTGTCTGTGGTGGGGAGAATTGTCACACCCTGTCCTTTATTTCATTTTATTTATTTAATTCTTGGCTCTGGTGTAACACCCGAGACTTTTATGTTATATAAATTATCAAAGAAATCTTTTTCTACACAACACTTGCTTGACTTGCTTTACACGCAATCACGACCTTCCTCGATAGCTTGCGTCGTACGCAATACCGAGTTTCACTAAACAACAATATGCTATTAAAACTAGCCGTTATGAATAGTAATAACCACTTTTTGAAATTTTATAAATTTTATTTTTCAAAATGGACTTCATTTTTGGACTCAGAATATCGAAATTAGCCTAGGGTGAAATTTTGGTATTTTTCTGAAAACTTTCAATTTTTGATGAATAGTGAAACCACTAAGTGGTAGGTTAAAAACTGAATTTTGCATAAAACATAATTTTACCACTTCTGTGAATGGAATTTCAAAAATCCGAGAGACAAGGTTAATATCAAGGACTAAAATGTGGTTCAATGAGATGAAAATAATTTTTTGGTGAATAGTAACTTTTTACTATTTTTACCGCGGTTAATAGTAAATAGGGTACCTAAGGGTAAATATGATATTAATATTACCCTAACACATGTCCTAATTCTATTGGACAAGTGTAATTCGACCAAAAACAAACTTAGGAATAAAATATGACCATTTAGGCCCACTTGGATTAGATTAGGACATTTATTATTAATTTATTTAAAGAAGGGTTAAAATAGTTAAAATCAATGTTTAATAAGTAAATCATTTTTAATATAGGGTTATACATAAGATAAATTCTATTGTAAATATTCATTAGAAAGCTAAAAAGATTTCCTACATGATGGTATTTTATTTGTAATTTTTAGACATCAAATAATTTAATTTATATATGACACAAAGATGATGCAGTAATTATCTTATTAATGAAATATTGACAAAATTGATAATATAAATACCAAAATAAATGTAATTTGAGACTTTTTATGAATTCCACTAATTTTCTAGGTTACTATGATATATTAGTATTGATTTAATCAACTTGGTTCGAACATATAATTTTGTTATGACTTTCACAAAAATCATATATCAAATAGTGTCAAAATTGACACAAAATAGTTTTTAAATCAAATATTATATTATTAATTGTTATTTTATTCCTAAAAATCTAAGGTTCGGCCAAATGACTTAGATAAGGATATATATATTAATAATAAACAATTTGGGGTTCTTTTGGCATGTTATAGTAAGTGTATTAACCATATAGTGAAAGAAAACAAAAAGACACGGTAAAAGTTAAATTAATTAACTTAGAGTTAAATCTAATTGATAAGGTTAAAATAATACCCTAAACTTGTCTAAATCCTATTGGTTGATAGGATTTCGACCCATCCCCACTTTATCTTCGAAATAAGACCCTTTGGAACCATTATAAACCGATTTTGACTTTAATATAAAATAATATTTTGAGATATTCCTAAGGTGCCCCTCTCCTCCCTTATAAAAGGGCACCTCCTCCCCCTCCTCCTCACACCAATTTGAGCACTCAAGCTCGGCCAAACCCTGCCATTTTCCCTTCTCCACTTCCCTAGAATAATCCTAGAGGTCGTGGTCTTCTCCAAAGACCAATCTTAGTTCCTTAAGTGGAGGATTCAAAAAGGCATTCCAAAGAAGAGGTAATATCCATTACCGATCTTTTCAATTTCATTCTTCTTCAACTTCTTCTTCTTTAGTTGTTTCATGATAAAGTAATAACATCAGTATTAATTACATACTGATATGTTATTATAAATATGAAACAACCCTAATTCACCTTCTATCCATCCTACGGAAAAATGAAATCACCGCGCGTGCGTACGTACGGAATACCGTCTCCACGCCGTGGTGTAATCTATTTTCCACCATCACCTTACAAGGATGGGTATAATGGTGTAATCAGTAACTATATATGATTATTATTAAGTAATATTGATACTGAAATAATATATATATATACTCCAATACAATTCCACGATCATAGGAATGATATCATCACTCGTGCGTACGTACGGAATACCGTCTCCACGATGTGATGCGACTCGTTCTACATGATCTTCATTTCATAATGATTATATAAATGAATTGAATGAATGAATATGGTATATACTACACTAATACCATTCTGGAAATGAATTATCTATAACCTAAAGATAAGAATAAGAATTTATTCGACAAAACACGCATAAGAACAAAAAGTTATAAAGACCCGAGTAACAAGTAACAATGAAATATTACTAACAAGAAGCTAATAATATGACCATATATGATCTCATATCAATATGTATGATTCTAGAATAAGTCAATAACATTATTTAAACCATTATACAGGAGCTTCGGACACGAACAAAGCAAATCGGACCTAAGGTAAGGGAAATATCACAATCTCATTTTTATCCGAGATTGTTTATTCGTAAGTATTTACTAGGGTGTATTTTATCATCCACATCCATGTTCCCTCAATATGTAATACTGTTTCCATCCACTTGAAATAGTTTAAATCAAATTTTACCCTTAGGTGAGTTTTTAGTAAAGAATATGAAAGGAATCTTTTGTCGTTTTTCCGTACGAGGTACTTTTTGACTTTTCCGACAAAAGTACGAAGAATGTTTTTTTTACTTATACGGCATGAATGGATTTTTAAAACATTACTTCAAAGAAGATTCCTTTACAAGTTTTCAAGTTTATTTTTAATCAACTTCTTTTATTTTAAAGTTGTATGACATGTTATGAAAGGAAAAATGTTTTTGAAGAAGAAAGGATATTTTCCTCAAGAATTCAATTCAAGTGTTTTATCAAAATTATTTTCCATCTAAGATAATAAAGGGTTCTGTTTCTATCCATATTTTTACATTGGTTTGACTATGTTGTGATGGAATTATGTTTATGAATTCCTTTATCATATATGAATTGATTTATGATGTCATGATGTTTCAAGAATCCCATTTTTGTTATATGTGTTATGCGATGATGTATGTTTTATGATTATGTGGCACACATAAGAAAGGATTCATTATAAGATGGGTGGGACCTATATCTCCCTCCAATGCATTGGGTAATGATTTTTATATCTAATGAGATAGACATGGCTGGAACGGAAGGTTATTTCGGTTCAGTGATACAGGACTGAAATGAGGAGTGAACTCGGTTCAGAAAGGGACTTTGTCCACTAAGATAGTCTTGGCAATAAGTCATGACTAACAAGAAATGATTTTCCATGATTATGTGTGCATGCCACAAAGATTCAAGTTTTATGTTATGATTATGGGGATCTCATTTTCACTTCTATGATTTATTCCATGTTAAGATATTATGATCTCTTTTGCAGGTTTTAATTTTCAAAAAGATATGATATGATTTTTATTTCCTTTATTTGCCCTTGCTGAGCATTTGAGCTCACCCTTTTATGTTTTCTTTTCCCCAGGCCAGGAAGATGGATATTAAGTAGAATATGCTAAAAGGGACCCTAGATATGATGAAATAAATGGGAGACACTGTAGAAGATTAATGAACCAGTTGTTTATGTTTCCCAGTTTCTAAAGACACTATACCTATACGGTCCTTTGTGGTTTTGTCATATGTTGTAATAAGTGTGATTCAATTTTGAAGTATTAACAATGTATGTAAAGTGTGGGTCGTTATAGTTGGTATCAGAGGAAAGGTATAGTCAACCATTGGAAACTAGGATGTGAAAGCCTTAGTAAGAACCCTAAGGATAAGTCTAAGCATAGAACACAATCTTAGAAATGGCCATGAATAACCTAGGATAAGACCATAAGCATGAAAATTTTATTCTTGAATTATGTGGTTTCCTATTATAATTAGTTTTTCTCACACTATTCTTCTTGGTTTTAGTCAATGGCTGGAACCTGAAGGAACAGTGTTAATGCGGAATGTGATGGGCAATGCAATGAATGTCCCCCTGAGCAACCAAACGATATGGGAGCTGGAATGCAAAATCTTGTAGCCTTGCTCACACAACTTTCTCAAGCTATGAATCATGCAGGATTTGCAAACGAACAAAGGAGGGAGCAACATTCTGTTGAATCCTTCATGAGGCAGCATCCACCATCTTTCAGCGGGTCTACTGATCCATTAGTTTCTGAACAATGGATTAGTACTACTGAAAAGATATTTTCAGTTCTTCAATGTTCTGAGCATGATAAAGTCATCCTAGCAGTGTATCGTTTGGAAGGAGATGCTGATCAATGGTGGAATCTTGTTAAGAATACAAGGCAAAGGGATGAAATTGAGTCTATGGAATGGGACGAGTTCAAGAACTTATTTTTCAATAAGTACTTCCCTCGTATTCTCCGAACAAAGATGGAGAAAGAGTTCCTTGAACTGAAGCAAAGGGATGATGAATCTGTTGGTACCTATGAAGAAAATTTTACCAGACTTGCAAGGTACGCTTCTGGTATTATTATCCAACCTGAGAGTAAGATCGATCGATTCTTTAGTGGCTTAAAACCAAGTCTTCGAAGGGCGTTAGCCATAAGGGACTTCAATAGCTACGAGGAAATCGTTCGGTGTGCTCTCAAAGTCGAGATGGAGATTGGAGTAACCCATCAGTCACATGGGTTTGAAAAGAAGAGGAAGATGGAATTCAAAGAAAAATCTAAAGAGCACACGGAAAAGAAGATGAACTTTCCCTTATGCTCAAAGTGTGGAAAGAAACATGGAGGGAGTTGTCTTAAAGGGACAAGTAAATGTTTTAAATGTGGAAAGGAAGGTCATCGGGCATTTTAATGCCGTGATAATGGGAAGAAGACGTCTAATGATGCAAACAAAGGAAGGGATACACAGAATGAACCTACTACACTTCAATGTTTCAAGTGCAAGGAGATGGGGCATTATGCCAATCAATGCCCAAATCCAAGGGTTGATGATGATGGTCGACGTCAACAAACTCTTAAGGCTAAAGAAAAAGGAAAGTCACATGCAATTTCTATCAGCGATGTGGAGTACGATAACGATGTGGTGAAAGGTACACTTACCATCCACTCTAAAGTAGCTAATGTTTTATTTGATTCTGGATCCACCCACTCTTTTATTTCTGAAAAATTTTCTAAGGGTATCACCGTATTACCTCAACAATTAGATGTTGAGTTAGCTGTGACAACACCTAATGGCACATCAATCGCATCAGAAGTGTATAATTCTTCTCCGATCGAAGTTTGTGGGAAAGTGCTTCCTGCAAATCTTGTGATCCTTCCTTTAGTGGAATTTGATGTGATTCTTGGCATGGATTGGCTTTCTCTACATGGAGCTCATATCAATTGCCAAAGAAGGGAAGTCACATTTCATATTCCAGATCAACCTACGATCGTCTATCAATGCAAGGATGAACATAACCTTCCAGTGGAAATTTCTTCCATCTTATGGGTATTGATTCCACTAAATGAAGGTTATTTATCTCAAATAGTGGGTGAGAAACTCACGATTAAGAATATGCCCATTGTACGGGAGTTTGATGATGTCTTTCCGGAGGAATTGCCGGGTCTTCCACCAAATCGTGAAGTTGAGTTTTCAATAGAACTCGTACCGGGTGCTTTGACTATTTCAAAGACACCTTATAGAATGGCCCCAATTGAGTTGCAGGAATTGAAGAAGCAACTCCAAGAGAATCTTGATAAGGGATTCATACGCCCTAGTGCCTCACCTTGGAGAGCACCTGTTCTATTTGTTAATAAGAAAGATGGATCAATGAGACTCTGCATTGATTATCGAGAGCTTAACAAGATCACTATCAAGAACAAATATCCTCTCCCACGCATTGATGACTTATTTGACCAACTACGCGGAGCTCAATACTTTTCCAAGATTGATCTTCGTTCAGGGTATCATCAATTAAGGGTCAAAAGGGAGGATATACCAAAGACGGCTTTCCGTACAAGGTATGGACACTATGAATTTATAGTGATGCCATTTGGTCTTACTAATGCCCCTTCTATCTTCATGGATCTAATGAATAGAGTCTTTAGAGACTATCTTGATCAATTTGTGGTAGTCTTTATAGACGATATTCTTGTCTATTCAAAGAGCAAGGAAGAGCATGAAGATCACTTGTGAATTATATTGAAGACCCTGAGAAAGGATAAGCTTTATGCCAAATTTACCAAGTGTGAATTTTGGCTTCAAAAAGTTGCATTTTTGGGTCATATAATCTCAAAAGAGGGGATATCTGTGGATCCAGCAAAAACAGAGGTTATCGAAAGATGGTCGAGACCAACCACAGTAACTGAGATCCGAAGTTTTCTTGGTTTGGCTGGATATTATCGACGTTTTGTAAAAGATTTTTCACGATTATCTAATCCACTCACCAAGTTGACTCGGAAAGGAGTTAAGTTTGTCTGGAAAGAGGAATGTGAAGAGAATTTCAAGGAGTTGAAAAGAAGGTTATCCAGTGCACCTGTGCTCACACTGCCTTGTAGTGGAGAAAGGTTTGTGATCTATAGTGATGCATCCAAGAAGGGATTGGGGTGTGTTCTTATGCAAAATGATATGGTGATAGCTTATGCCTCACGACAGTTGAAAATCCATGAGCAAAATTACCCAACACATGATTTGGAGTTGGCTGTGGTAATCTTTGCATTAAAGATTTGGAGGCATTACCTTTATGGTGAAAGGTGTGATATTTATACTGATCATAAAAGTTTAAAGTATATTTTCACACAAAAGGAGCTAAATATGCGCCAAAGAAGATGGTTGGAGCTGATTAAGGATTATGACTGCTCAATCCATTACCACCCTGGGAAAGCAAACAAGGTGGCAGATGCATTAAGTCGACAAGACCATGCTAGATTATCCATGATGAGGATCACAAAAGATCCAATATTTATGGATTTACAAAGGATGGATCTTGGAATTATAATGGAAGGGGAAAAATCTTATCTTTCTCAAATGAATGTTCAACAATCTATACATGTGAAGATTAAAGAGGCACAGAAAGAAGATGTCGAGTTACAAAAGAAGGTGAGAAATGTTCCTGAATTCAACCTTGATTGTGATTGGATAATAAAGTTCAGGAATCGGGTTTGTGTTCCTCCCATCCCCGAATTAAAGAAATAGCTGCTGGATGAGGCTCATAGTTCTTCATTCTCTATTCATCCTGGAAGCACGAAGATGTATAGGGAACTGAAAGAGTACTTCTGGTGGGATGGCATGAAAAGAGATGTTGCTGAATATGTCTCTCGATGCTTGGTTTGTCAACAAGTTAAAGCTGAGAGACAGAAGTCTAAGGGGATGTTACAACCATTACCCATACCCGAATGGAAATGGGAAAACATCACTATGGACTTTGTCACAGGACTTCCTAAAACATCCAAAGGCAATAATGCTATCTGGGTCATAGTTGATCATCTTACAAAGTCTGCACACTTCATTGCTATTAGAGAGGATTTCTCTCTAGATCAGCTTGCCAGGATATATGTAAAGGAAGTGGTAAGATTGCATGGAGTACCACTTTCTATTATATCTGATCGAGATCCGAGATTTACCTCGAAGTTTTGGCGAAGTCTTCAGCATACTCTGGATACAGAGTTGAGTTTCAGCACTGCTTATCATCCCCAGACAGACGGTCAGTCTGAGAGAACAATTCAAACCCTAGAAGATATGTTGAGAGCTTGCTCTATGGATTTCAAAGGAGGTTGGGATCAACACCTACCTTTGGTGGAATTTTCTTATAATAATACCTTTCACTCCAGTATTCAGATGGCTCCTTATGAAGCTCTCTATGGAAAGAAATGCAGGACTCCAACTTGCTGGGATGAAGTTGGGGAAAGAAAGCTATTAGGACCTGATCTCGTTGATGAAATGGCAGAAAAGGTCAGATCTATTCAACAACACATAAGAGCAGCTCAGAGTCGACAGAAAAGTTATGCCGACAACCGAAGAAAAGACCTAGAGTTTGAAGTGGGTGATAAAGTGTTCTTACGAATATCTCCCTGGAAGAGGGTTATGAGATTTGGAAAGAAGGTGAAGTTGAGCCCTAGATATATCGGTCCTTTTGAAATACTGGATCGTGTTGGGAAGGTAGCTTACCGATTGGCGCTTCCACCGAATCTCTCTCAAGTTCACGATGTGTTCCATGTATCTCTCCTGAGAAAGTACATACCAGATCCTTCACATGTACTCAGCTCAGAAGTTGTACCGCTGGAGCAAGATCTTTCTTATGAAGAACAGCCGATAGAGATTCTGGATCGTAGCGAAAAAGTCCTACGAAACAAGACCACTCACTTGGTGAAAGTTTTATGGAGGAACCACCAACTTGAAGAAGCTACATGGGAGCTTGAGGATATGATGAGGGAGAAGTATCCTCATCTGTTTGTTACAAAGTGACGAATTTCGAGGGCGAAATTCTTTTTAAGGGGGGTAGAATGTAACACCCGAGACTTTTATGTTATATAAATTATCAAAGGAATCTTTTTCTACACAACACTTGCTTGACTTGCTTTACACGCAATCGCGACCTTCCTCGATAGCTTGCGTCGTACGCAATACCGAGTTTCACTAAACAACAATATGCTATTAAAACTAGCCGTTATGAATAGTAATAACCACTTTTTGAAATTTTATAAATTTTATTTTTCAAAATGGACTTCATTTTTGGACTCAGAATATCGAAATTAGCCTAGGGTGAAATTTTGGTATTTTTCTGAAAACTTTCAATTTTTGATGAATAGTGAAACCACTAAGTGGTAGGTTAAAAACTGAATTTTGCATAAAACTTAATTTTACCGCTTCTGTGAATGGAATTTCAAAAATCCGAGAGACACGGTTAATATCAAGGACTAAAATGTGGTTCAATGAGATGAAAATAATTTTTTGGTGAATAGTAACTTTTTACTATTTTTACCGCGGTTAATAGTAAATAGGGTAACTAAGGGTAAATATGATATTAATATTACCCTAACACATGTCCTAATTCTATTGGACAAGTGTAATTCGACCAAAAACAAACTTAGGAATAAAATATGACCATTTAGGCCCACTTGGATTAGATTAGGACATTTATTATTAATTTATTTAAAGAAGGGTTAAAATAGTTAAAATCAATGTTTAATAAGTAAATCATTTTTAATATAGGGTTATACATAAGATAAATTCGATTTTAAATATTCATTAGAAAGCTAAAAAGATTTCCTACATGATGGTATTTTATTTGTAATTTTTAGACATCAAATAATTTAATTTATTTATGACACAAAGATGATGCAGTAATTATCTTATTAATGAAATATTGACAAAATTGATAATATAAATACCAAAATAAATGTAATTTGAGACTTTTTATGAATTACACTAATTTTCTAGGTTACTATGATATATTAGTATTTATTTAATCAACTTGGTTCGAACATATAATTCTGTTATGACTTTCACAAAAATCATATATCAAATAGTGTCAAAATTGACACAAAATAGTTTTTAAATCAAATATTATATTATTAATTGTTATTTTATTCCTAAAAATCTATGGTTCGGCCAAATGACTTAGATAAGGATATATATATTAATAATAAACAATTTGGGGTTCGTTTGGCATGTTATAGTATGTGTATTAACCATATAGTGAAAGAAAACAAAAAGACACGGTAAAAGTTAAATTAATTAACTTAGAGTTAAATCTAATTGATAAGGTTAAAATAATACCCTAAACTTGTCTAAATCCTATTGGTTGATAGTATTGCGACCCATCCCCACTTTATCTTCTAAATAAGACCCTTTGGAACCATTATAAACCGATTTTGACTTTAATATAAAATAATATTTTGAGATATTCCTAAGGTGCCCCTCTCCTCCCTTATAAAAGGGCACCTCCTCCCCCTCCTCCTCACACCAATTTGAGCACTCAAGCTCGGCCAACCCCTGCCATTTTCCCTTCTCCACTTCCCTAGAATAATCCTAGAGGTCCTGGTCTTCTCCAAAGACCAATCTTAGTTCCTTAAGTGGAGGATTCAAAAAGGCGTTCCAAAGAAGAGGTAATATCCATTACCGATCTTTTCAATTTCTTTCTTCTTCAACTTCTTCTTCTTTAGTTGTTTCATGATAAAGTAATAACATCAGTATTACTTACATACTGATATGTTATTATAAATATGAAACAACCCTAATTCACCTTCTATCCATCCTACGGAAAAATGAAATCACCGCGCCTGCGTACGTACGGAATACCGTCTCCACGCCGTGGTGTAATCTATTTTCCACCATCACCTTACAAGGATGGGTATAATGGTGTAATCAGTAACTATATATGATTATTATTAAGTAATATTGATACTGAAATAATATATATATATACTCTAATACAATTCCACGATCATAGGAACGATATCATCACTCGTGCGTACGTACGGAATACCGTCTCCACGATGTGATGCGACTCGTTCTACATGATCTTCATTTCATAATGATTATATAAATGAATTGAATGAACGAATATGGTATATAATACACTAATACCATTCTGGAAATGAATTATCTATAACCTAAAGATAAGAATAAGAATTTATTCGACAAAACACGCATAAGAACAAAAAGTTATAAAGACCCGAGTAACAAGTAACAATGAAATATTATTAACAAGAAGCTAATAATATGACCATATATGATCTCATATCAATATGTATGATTCTGGAATAAGTCAATAACATTATTTAAACCATTATACAGGAGCTTCGGACACGAACAAAGCAAATCGGACCTAAGGTAAGGGAAATATCACAATCTCATTTTTATCCGAGATTGTTTATTCGTAAGTATTTACTGGGGTGTATTTTATCATCCACATCCATGTTCCCTCAATATGTAATATTGTTTCCATCCACTTGAAATAGTTTAAATCCAATTTTACCCTTAGGTGAGTTTTTAGTAAAGAATATGAAAGGAATCTTTTGTCGTTTTTCCGTACGAGGTACTTTTTGACTTTTCCGACAAAAGTACGAAGAATGTTTTTTTAACTTATACGGCATGAATGGATTTTTAAAACATTACTTCAAAGAAGCTTCCTTTACAAGTTTTCAAGTTTATTTTTAATCAACTTCTTTTATTTTAAAGTTGTATGACATGTTATGAAAGGAAAAATGTTTTTGAAGAAGAAAGGATATTTTCCTCAAGAATTCAATTCAAGTGTTTTATCAAAATTATTTTCCATCTAAGATAATAAAGGGTTCTGTTTCTATCCATATTTTTACATTGGTTTGACTATGTTGTGATGGAATTATGTTTATGAATTCCTTTATCATATATGAATTGATTTATGATGTCATGATGTTTCAAGAATCCCATTTTTGTTATATGTGTTATGCGATGATGTATGTTTTATGATTATGTGGCACACATAAGAAAGGATTCATTATAAGATGGGTGGGACCTATATCTCCCTCCAATTCATTGGGTAATGATTTTTATATCTCATGAGATAGACATGGATGGAACGGAAGGTTATTTCGGTTCAGTGATACAGGACTGAAACGAGGAGTGAACTCGGTTCAGAAAGGGACTTTGTCCACTAAGATAGTCTTGGCAATAAGTCATGACTAACAAGAAATGATTTTCCATGATTATGTGTGCATGCCACAAAGATTCAAGTTTTATGTTATGATTATGGGGATCTCATTTTCACTTCTATGATTTATTCCATGTTAAGATATTATGATCTCTTTTGCAGGTTTTAATTTTCAAAAAGATATGATATGATTTTTATTTCCTTTATTTGCCCTTGCTGAGCATTTGAGCTCACCCTTTTATGTTTTCTTTTCCCCAGGCCAGGAAGATGGATATTAAGTAGAATATGCTAAAAGGGACCCTAGATATGATGAAATAAATGGGAGACACTGTAGAAGATTTATGAACCAGTTGTTTATGTTTCCCAGTTTCTAAAGACACTATACCTATACGGTCCTTTGTGGTTTTGTCATATGTTGTAATAAGTGTGATTCAATTTTGAAGTATTAACAATGTATGTAAAGTGTGGGTCGTTATATTCGGTTTTTGTGCCATGGTCTGGGCTAGATCATGGATTAATTTTTTTTCCATTTAATACTTTTAGCATGTTTCAAGGACATACGCAGTCACCACACGGTAGGTAGTAGCTGCATGATTGCCCCCGGTGCTTGTGCAGGTGCCCAATCGGACTGCGTTGAGGCACGCAATTTGCGTGAGCATTTTTTAGGTCATGCGATGAGTGCATGAGTACCCGGTTTCTAGAATTTGATAATTAATTGGATTATGTTTAAAAAATGGGTTGTTAAAAATAATAATATTATTTTATTTTTATAATTATTGTAATTATTATTATTATATATATTTTTGTTATAATTATTATTATTAGTTTTATTATTATAACTATTGTTATTTTATTATAATTGAAAAAAATAAAATAAAAATAAAAATTCTAACCCAAGTTCTACCCACATCCGACACCCCCTTTTTCCTCTCCCCCTACACGAGGCACTCCCCCTCTGTGTGATCCACACACCCCAGCCTCGCCACACTTGCCCAGGATCCCTCCTGGACGACCTTTCCCTCTTGAACCGCCACCTACCTTCCGCCCCTCCCGGTTTCCCACCACCGAGCCCCCCTGGTGCAGTGATGCCACACTTCGCCCCTGCCACTCTCGCCTCCATCTCCCAGCCAGGCCGCCTTTGGCCTCCATCCGCACCACCTTTTCACCGACCATACCCTTAGCCACCTTCCGCACTCGCCTCCAGCTCCCGACCAGGCCGCCCTCATCCCTCGTTCCGTACCCCCCTTCACCGACGCCCCCTCAGTGCACTCCAACCAGAACTCCTAGCCGACACCCCCTTCTGGCTGACCTTCTCTCCGACACACAACCTCCCCCATTTGGTTAAGTTCTTTATCATTATTTTTATTTTATTTTTCTGACGGGTATATGATTCGTTTGGGGACATTGTTTAATCACTAATTGGTTTGAATTTGTAATGCCCCGACCCCAGTTACCGAGAGTTGGTGCATTACATCGTAACATTGGCATGATCTCAAAAGATCGAGTCTCGAAAGATCGATTAGTTTACTAGCCTTGGAAACACTAGATACATTCATAAATGTTACATTACATCATAAAGTGAAAAACTAAAATAACAAAGTCTCCATAGTCCACACTCATATCCTCTTCTGACAATCCCTGAGGTCATTCATAAAATACTTCTTCACATCCTGGAAAGTATTAAAACATTGAAAGGGGTGAGCTCAGATGCTCAGTAAGGATAACAATATTGCGGAAGCTTTCATAAATAAACATTAAAATTTAAAGAAATGTATAACAAAAACAAAATACTTTTTAAACTTGAACTTCAGCATAATATGGAAAAAATAAAATTAAATAATTCCATTTACTTACATGGATATACTACTAGTTGAATAATCCCATGCAATATCAATAACCACTTTCATAATGATGGAATGCATAATGCCAGACTATCATAACCATTTATTCAAGGCCTCGTGCCAAGACCACAAATAAGATTTTGTTAAGGCCTCGTGCCAAGACACTAGTTTGTCTCATGAGAGCTACCGATGCATCGAGGAGCTATAGCGGGCTCCACCCATAATTTATTAAGTCTAATGCATTCCTCACATGAACAGGTTTAATCATATCATAAACCAAAACATAATCGTATCACATAAAACATGCATAAAGGAAACATAAAATTTCCACATTTCAATCACAAGATATCAATACAACACATTGATATAATAAAAACGCTTTCAAAACCATTTTCAATACCAAAATAGAAGAAAGTTAAAACTTTGTATTTATTTTTCATTAAAAAAAAGTGATGGCTTGTAGAGGAAGCCGAAACTCAAATAATGGTCATGGCGGCGGAGAAGTCGTTGTCGCCGAATATGTTAGGAAATAAAAACATTCCCTTTTTTACATTTAGTAAAATGCTTCATATAAAAAAGATTCCTTTTGAATAAACGTAAAAGTCAAAGTGGTTTATACACCGTATAAAAGAAAGTTGTGTATAAAACCAAATATGCCTCAATGAAAGGAGATTGAGACGAAGTCCATAAAAAGATCATTTATAAAATAAAATAAATCTATTATTTGTATTCACTATAAGTACACATAAAGAATGTACAAATACAATATTGGACATAATAATATCATGACATAATTTGAATGTAGGAGATTAACCCATAGAATGGAAATTGGGTTAAGAAATTCCTTTACCTTGTGTCTTGTCTTGACTTGACCGTTCTTTAACCTCCTGAATAATAAACTAGAGTTAATTTATAATTGATTAAGAGCCTTTCTCATGTTCATTATTCCTTTTATATCACTTATTACCATGTTATGAACATTATGTAATTATTTAAGTTAATAACGGTCATTTTGTCGATCTTTGGTACTTGAGTCAAAAATAAACTTCTTATAATTACAAGTTGTTCATGTGGTGAAATATCCATTATATCCTGAATTATATTCATTATTTAGATATCATATATATCATATATATCCAGTATATACATTCATTTATAATATTACATAAAATATAGAGGTAAGAAATGAAATGCACCATTCATGGAGACGGTAAGTGGTACGTACGAATGAACACTACTTTCATTTCTATTTCGTATTTAATGGAATGAAATCATAATAGTATAAAGGTGTAATATAATTCCAGTATAATATAATTTATAATACCATTTACTCCATCCTTTATACATCCCACATATGGCATTAATGATTCAAATCACTTTGAGGGGGCGGTAGTCCGCATTTCCTAAAATGAAATTATCGCGTTTAACCATAATGGAAATCATAAAGTATGCCATAAATGAGAAATAAAGAAGCATAAGGAAAAAATAAAAATAATATATATATCATATTTGAAAATAGGGTCATCAAAAATGGCTACCATTAGAGGTGTTAAAACAATATTGAACAATCATCGTTTCGTCAGGCAGTATTTCGCCACCCATAGAAATAGTATGTTCTTTAACCATTAGACGAAGGTGTGTGTAAGTGTAAACCAAATCCTTATCATAAAAACATCCTAGTATATTTTAGATATTGGTTTTGTTACAAAATAGAGGAATAAAAAGATTTTATGTTGTTGGAGATGAAAAAGAAAAAAAAAACAACATTAGAGAAGGCATTACCTTAAAATCGGGTAACTCTTTTTGATTTGAGCCAAAGGCTTCCTTGGGAAGACTTCTGCCAAATGTGAGGATTCTAGGAGTAAGGGAGGGAAGTTGGGAGAGTATTTTGGCAGAGGTTTTCCTAGCCAAAAGGATTTGATAGTGTGAGTAAGGTGGTAGTGGTGGAGGCCTTTTATAAGTGGAGAGGAGGGACACTCTTGGAATGTAATGAAATGTTAATTTATTATACAATGCTTTTAGGATTATAAAGGTCCCACACTTATATAATTTTAGGCTAAGTGATAAGGGTTAGATATATCCTCATAAAATAGGCTTTGGACAAGTTTAATGCTTAGATTTTACATTATACTTCCATTTTATTAAAATCGTTAATTAATGAAGTAATCGCTGCATCATCATGGTGTCATAAATAATTTAATTTATTTAATGTCTAAAAAGTATAAAAAAACAATAATTATGTAGAAAATATTTTTAGCATTGTAATTAATATTTATAGTCAAAAATATGACTTTTATAACCCCATTTTAAAATTGTTTTAGTAAAACGACTTATGTTTGTGACATTTTTATTTTAACTTTAAATAAAAAGTTATTTATGTCATTTTCCTACCTAAGTTGCTCCATGGGGTACCCATGTTGACCCATGGATTTTCATGGTCTGACATGACACATCCAATAGGTGTAGGACAAGTGTAAAGGTATTTTCATATTTTTATAATATCATTTTTACCTTAAATTTCACTAATTACCTTTAATCATGATTAATAAAACTTAAAAGTTACTATTCACCAAAAAATTATTTTAATCCCATTGAACCAAATTTTACTTCGTAATGATAACCATGTATGATGGAATTTTGAAAATAAAATCACATAAGTGGTAATATTTCATTTAAATGAAAAATCAGTTATTTAACTACCACTTAGTGGTTTCACTATTCATCAAAAATTGAAGTTTTTCAGAACAATGCCAAAATTTCACCCTAAGCTATAATTGATATTCCAAATTAAAAAACTGTTTCTATTTTAAAAATTTTAAAAATATATAAGTTTCATTAATTAATTTTATAATTAATTCCCGCTATCACAACAAATAGCGTGTTTTTATGAAACAATATATATCAAAAGATTGACAATTGTTTATGTCTAATTTCAATGTGAAATTAATTATAATGAACACCATTTGATAAATTGGTAAAAATATATTCTAATTATACATTAAAACCACTCAATAGTAAAATTTATCATTATAAATTATTTTTATTTAAAAAGTTGTTTTTAAGTATTCTTCACTATTCATAAAAAATAGAAGTTCTCAGAAAATTACAAAAAATTCAACTTAGGATAATTTCGATATTACGAATACAAAAATGAAATCCTTTTTGAAATATAAAATGTATATAATTTTAAAAAGTGGGTATTATTATTCATAACAGCTACTTTGATTAGTCGCAGTGTGTTAGAACTCAAAGTTGCGTACAATTCAAGCTATTTCATTATTGAACGAGAAGAATATCGTGAAAGCTCGGGGTGTTACATTCTCCCCTCCTTCAATAAATTGCATCCTCGCAATTAGAAATTTTTCATTGAAAATAAAAGGTTGAAAATTGAAAATACGTTTGTGGAAAACCCACATCAGAAATAAGGTTAATAAAAATATAACATTAAAAGAAAGAAAGAGAAGTACAAAGGTCACCCGAGATAGCCCATACTAGGATTCTATGAAAATATTGATATGGAAGAAAAAAAACCATCAAGGTCTAATGGAGAGTTTTAGAACACTGGATTAGGAGAATGTTAAGCATAAGAAAATCACAAACTTGTGATTGGTTAAACCGTCATTGAATCCCCAGTTGGAAAAGTTAACCGTCAACGTTTTTGTTTTAAGTTACATTTTATAATGTTGAGGAATTTATTTAGGAGATTTACTAAGAACGTAAGGTAATATACATACTTGTCATGTAGACTTTAATTCTTTAATAAATTTTTACCACAAAGCCTTCTTTCACTCTAAAAGGTAATAGAACTCAAAAATATTCTATTTATACTAATTGTATAAGGTTACAAATATTAACACATACCATTTAGATTAGTAAAACTATTTTATAATCACCAGGGACTTATTGTAGGCTAGTGGTAGGTAATAAAGGCATGTCGCACTATGGTTGTGGGTTCGATTCCTGCAGCTTTGTCCGACGTGACGGGTTATGCCCCACCCTACAGGTTGTCCTTTTCCTAAAACTATAGTATTATATTATTCCAAAAATATTGTTCATAAATGTTTTAAA
The DNA here is from genome assembly GCA_963277665.1 of Viscum album. Classification (NCBI taxonomy): domain Eukaryota; kingdom Viridiplantae; phylum Streptophyta; class Magnoliopsida; order Santalales; family Viscaceae; genus Viscum; species Viscum album. Next base: position 1,903,046,873 of record OY728145.1, read on the forward strand.
CTTAAACAATACTATCCAAAGTTCAACATAATCCATTCTAACCTTTATAGTTATCCAAAATACCTCCATCCAGACTTTCTCTAAAAGGTCTCAAAATTCCAAAATCAATTGTATCATCAGATTCCTCAAACAAGGTAAAGTTTCTATTATTGTCACATAAAAATATATGATTACCTTCATCATATTAAAAACTTAATGAAATCAACAAGTACTGCGGTACAATTCTTATATATATATATATCACATTATTCTAATAACCAGAATATAATCCATGAGTCCAAAAGCACCAATACATTAATTATTCTGCTTCAACTGTAGTAACAGCATAAGATTGTCCTTGATCCCTTGGCCTTTTTTGAGGTAGGTTTCCCTGACGCTTAGGACATTCATTTGCATAATGACCCATTTCCCTACAATTGTAGAATTCAACATTTCTAGCCTCTTTCTTTCCCTTACAATCACGAGCCTGGTGACTTTTTTCTCCACATTTGTAACAAACTCTCATTCCTTTTAGGCAAGTACCAGGGCGATTCTTCCCACAATTATCACATAATGGAAAATCCTTCTTTCCATTTTTCCCTTTATCTATCTCTTGTTCCACCATTCTCTTCTTCTCTTTCTTTACTTTGTTGTCATAAGACATAGAGAATTCCTTTCCTGTCTTTATAGCACACTAGACTATATCCTAGTATGTTGCGAAATATTGTGATACTAAAGCTCAATGTAGAAATGGTTTTAACCCATAAAATAAATGATAAATATTACTTCTTAGGTTGCGTATAGAATCTGCAACATGTCTCTCTAACCTTGTAAAGTTGGCCTCATACTTTGCGACATTCTCATCCTCCTTTTGTCTCATACTCAGAAATTGCCTTTCCATATCTTCTCGATGGTCACATGGAAAATATTTTTCTAAGAAAAGCTCTTTGACCTCCCTCCATTCCATATTCAATACTTCATCACCTTCCTTTGTGTTTTGAATCAATGACCACCACTGATCGGCATCTCTAGTGAGATGGTAGACTGCCATGACAACCATCTCCCTTTCGCTACTCCCCAAGGCATGGAATATTTTTTCTAAGGATTTTATCCATTGCTTAGCTAATAATGGATTTGTACCCCCATTAAATGTTGGTGGTTTTTGCCTCATGAAGCGGTCTAACATTGATTTTCCACGTTGCAGATCAGGGTTCTCCATACGAGTAAGGTTATTATTCATAACCTGAGTGAGTTGTCCCAGTATGGTGATAAGTTGATCAGCACCAGTTGTATCTCCAGCTCCACAATAATTATCTTGAGCATGAGGGAAATCCCTACACGGAGGGTGTGCCTTGATACGACTTCCATTCCTTCCACTAGGCGCCATTTCTAAACAGTGGCATAAACTAGATTAGTTTATGAATCAAAATACATAATTCCATACTTGTAAAACACTTAACACTAATTGAACTATTTATGGATATAATCCATAATCATAAAAAAAGTTTTCTTTGAGAAAGTATATACTCATAACCCTTCATAGTGCTTTGTAATGAAAATGTGAATTATCATAAGAATATCCCACGGGAGTGTCGTAACCAAGAGTGCAGCAAGGCCTGTTGTCGTGCACCAGTTCCCGTTTGATTCTAGCTCAAAGCAGGGTTTTCGGGTTTTACCCCTAGGTACATCTGTGCCAGAGCCATCTCTACCTGCTCGTATCTAGACAGGGATGTATTGCTCGGAAAACTCACAAAATCTCTATAATACCAAAAATCTAGGAAGTTCATCTATACTAATCCTCAACATATATCTTTGGGCTATGTGCTCTAATCAGAGTTTATCTAAATCTAGCTTCCAAGGTTAGTACTACACTGCCTCTGATAACAACTGTAACGCCCTGACCCCTGTTTCCTAGAGTCGGTGCATTACTTCGTAAAATTGGCATGATCACAAAATATCAAGTCTCGAAAGACCACTTAGTTTAGTAGCCTTGGAAACACTAGATACATTCATAAATGATACATTACATCATAATGTGAAACAATACAATAACAAAGTCTCCATAGTCCAAACTCATATGCTCTTCTGACTATCCCTGTAGGTCATTCATAAAATAATTCTTCACATCCTAGAAAATATTAAAACATTGAAAGGTGTGAGCTCAGATGCTCAGTAAGGATAGTAATATTGTGGAAGCTTTCATAAATAAACATTTACATTTAAAGAAATGTATAACTTAAAAAAAATCCTTTTTAAACTTGAACTTCAGAATAATATGGAAAAAATAAAATTAAATAATGCCATTTACTTACTCACATGGATATTCTACTAGTCAAATAATCCCATGCAATATCAATAACCACTTTCATAATGATGGAATGCATAATGCCAGACTATCATAACCATGTAGTCAAGGCCTCGTGCCAAGACCACAAATAAGATTTTGTCAAGACCTCGTGCCAAGACACTAGTTTGTCTCATGAGACCTACCGATGCATCAAGGAATGACAGCGGGCTCCACCCGTCACTTATTAGGTCTAATGCATTCCTCATATGAACAGGTTTAAACATATCATAAACCATAACATAATCGTATCACATAAAACATGCATAAAGGAAACGTAAAATTTCCACATTTCAATTACAAGATATCAATAAAACACATTGATAAAATAAAAACTCTTTCAAAACCATTTTCAATACCAAAATAAAAGAAAGTTAAAACTTTGTATTTATATTTTCACTAAAAAAATTGATGGATTGTAGAGGAAGCCGAGAATCAAATAATGGTCACGGCGGCGGAGAAGTCGTTGTCGCCGCATATGTACGTAATGAAAAAAATTACATCTTTGTCGTTTAGTAAAATGCTTCGTATAAAAATGATTCCTTTTGAATAAACGTAAAAGTCAAAGGGGTTTATACACCGTATAAAAGAATGTTGTGTATAAAACCAAATATGCCTCAATGAAAGGAGATTGAGACGAAGTCCTTAAAAAGATCATTTCTAAAATAAAATAGATCTATTAGGTGTATTCACTATAAGTACACATAATGAAAGTAGAAATACAAGTTAGGACATAATAATATCATGACATAATTTGAAAGTAGGAGATTAACCCAAAGAATGGAAATTGGGTTATGAAATTCCCTTACCTTGCATCCTGTCTTGACTCGACCATTCTTTAACCTCGTGAATAATAAACTAGAGTTAATTTATAATTTATTAAGAACCTTTTCAAGTTCATTATTCCTTTTACATAACTTATTACCATGTTATGAACATTATGTAATTATTTAAGATAATAACGGTCATTTTGTCGATCTTTGGTACTTGAGTGAAATATAAACTTCTTTTAATTACAAGTTGTTCATGTGGTGAAATATCCATTATATCCAGAATTTTATTAATTATGTAGATATCATATATATCATATATATCCATTATATGCATTCATTTATAATATTACATAACATTTATTGGTTAGAAATGAAATGCACTGTTAATGGAGACGGTAAGCCGTACGTACGCATGAACGCTACTTTCATTTCTATTTCATATTTAATGGAATGAAATCATAATAGTATAAAGGTGTAATATAATTACAGTATATTAAAATGTATAATACCATTTAATCCATCCTTTATACACCCCACATATGGCATTAATGATTCAAATCACTTTGAGGGGGCGATAGTCCGCACTTCCTAAAATGAAATTATCCCTTTTACCCATAATGGAAATCATAAAGTATGCCATAAATGAGAAATAAAGAAGCATAAGGAAAACATAAAAATAATATATATATCATATATGAAAATAGTGTCATCAAAAATGGCTACCATTAGAGGTGTTAAAAGAATATTGACCAATCATCATTTCGTGAGGCAGTATTTCGCCACCCACAGAAACAGTATGTTTTTTAACCATTAGACGAAGGTGTGTGTAAGTGTAAACCAAATCCTTATCATAAAAACATCCTAGTATATTTTATATACTGTTTTTGTTACAAAATAAAGGAATAAAAGTAGTTTAAGTGGGTGGAGAAGCAAAATAAAACAAAACAACATTAGAGAATACATTACATTAAAATCGGGTAACTCTTTTTAATTTGAGCCAAAGGCTTCCTTGGGAAGACTTATGACCAATTTGAGGCTTCTAGGAGTAAGGTTGGGAAGTTGGGAGAGTATTTGGGCAGAGGTTGGACGAGAAAAAAGGATTTGATAGTGTGAGTAAGGTGATAGTGGTGGGGGCCTTTTATAAGTGGAGAGGAGGGGCACTCTTGGAAAGTAATGAAATGTTACTTTATTATACAATGATTTTCGGATTCTAAAGGTCGCACACTTATATACATTGAGGGTAAGGTGATAAGGGTTCTAAATATTTTCATCCAATTGGCTTTGGACATGTGAAATGCTTTGATTTTACATTATCCTTCTATTTTATTAAAATCGTTAATTAATGAGGTAATCACTGCATCATCATGGTGTCATAAATAATATACTTTATATAATGTCTAAAAATTATAAAAAATTATCATTATGTAGGAAATCATATTATATTTATAATGAATATTTATAGTCAAAAATATGACTTTTATAACCCCATTATGAAATTGTTTTAGTAAAACAACTTATGGTTGTGACATTTTTATTTTGACTTTAAATAAATAGTTATTTATGTCATTTTCCTACCAAAGTGGCTCAATGGGGTCCCCAAGTTGACCCATGAATTTTTTTGGTCGTCCATGACACATAAAATAGGGGTAGGAAAAGTTTAACGGTATTTTCATATTTTTATAATATCATTTTTACCTTAAATTTCACCAATTACCATTAATCGCGATTAATTAAACATAAAAGTTACTATTCAACAAAAAATTATTTTAATCCCATTTAACCACATTTTACTTCTTAATGACAACCATGTAGGTCAGATTTTTGAAAATAAAATCACAGAAGTGGTAATATTTCAAAAAAACGAAAAATCAGTTATTTAACTACCACTTAGTGGTTTCACTATTCATCAAAAATTGAAGTTTTTCAGAACAATGCCAAAATTTCACCCTAAGCTATAATTGATATTCCAAATTCAAAAATGAGGTCTATTTTAAAAATTTCGAAACATATAAGTTGCATTAATTATTTTTATAATTAATTCCCGTTGTCACAACAAATATCGTGTTTTTAAGAAACAATATATATCAAAAGATTGACAATTGTTTATGTCTAATTTCAAAGTGAAATTAATTATAATGAACACCATTGGATAAAATGGTAAAAATATATTATATTTATAATTTAAACCACTAAATAGTAAAATTTATCACTATAAATTATTTTGATTTAAAAAGTTGTTTTTAAGTATTCTTCACTATTCATAAAAAATAGAAGTTCTCAGAAAATTACAAAAAAATCAACTTAGGATAATTTCGATATTACAAATAAAAAAATGAATTCCATTTCGAAATATAAAATTTCTATAATTTTAAAAAGTCGGTATTACTATTCATAGCGGCTATTTTGATTAGTCGTAGTGTGTTAGAACTCGAAGTTGCGTACAATGCAAGCTATTTCATTATTGAATGAGAAGCGTATCATGGAAGTTCGGGGTGTTACATTCTCCCCTAGTTCAATAAATTGCATCCTCGCAATTAGAAATTTTTCTTTGAAAATAAAAGGTTGAAAATAGAAAATACCTTTGTGGAAAACCCACATCGGAAATAAGGTTAATAAAAATATAACATCAAAAGAAAGAAAGGGAAGTACAAAGGTCACCCGAGATATCCCATACTAGGATTATATGAAAATATGGATATGGAAGAAAAACAAACCATCAAGGTCTGATGGAGAGTTGTAGAACACTGGATTAGGAGAAAGTTAACCATAAGAAAATCACAAACTTGTTATTGGTTAAACAGTCATTGAATCCCCATTTGGAAAAGTTAACCGGCAATGTTTTTGTTTTAAGTTACATTTTATAAATTTGGGGAATTTATTTAGGAGATTTACTAAGAACGTAAGGGAATATACATACTTGTCATGTAGACTTTCATTCTTTAATAAATATTTACCACAAACCCATATTTCACTCTAAAAGTTAATAGAACTCAAAAATATTCTATTTATCCTAATTGTATAAGTTTATAAATATTAACACATACCATTTAGATTAGTAAATCTATTTTTTAATAACCAGGGACTTCCTATAGGCTAGTGGTAGGTAATAAAGGCATGTCGCACTATGGTTGGGGGTTCGATTCCTGCATCTTTGTCTGATGCGACGGGTTATACCCCACCCTGCAGGTTGTACTTTTTTTAAAACTATAGTATTAAAATATTATAAAAATAATCATCATTAATGTTTTAACCTTAAACAATACTATCCAAAGTTCAACTTAATCCATTCCAACCTTTATAGTTATCCAAAATACCTCCGTCCAAACTTTCTCTAAAAGGTCTCTAAATTCCAAAATCAATTGTATCATCAGATTCTTCAAACAAGGTAAATTTTCTCTTATTGTAACATAAAAAAATATGATTAAATTCATCATATTAAAACCTTAATGAAATCAACAAGTACTGCAGTACAATCCTTATATATATATCACATTATTCTAATAACCAGAATATAATCCATGAGTCCAAAATCACCAATACATTAATTATTCTTCTTCAACTATATTAACAGCATAAGATTATCCCTGATCCCTTGGCCTTTTCTGAGGTAAGTTTCCCTAACTCTTAGGACATTCATTTTCATAATGACCCATTTCCCTACAATTATAGCATTCAACATTGATAGCCTCTTTCTTTCATTTACAATCACGAGCCTGGTGACCTTTTTCTCCACATTTGTAACAAACTCCCATTCCTTTTAGGCAAGTACCAGGGTGATTCTTCCGACAATTATCACATAATGGAAAATCCTTCTTTCCATTTTTCCTTTTATCTGTCTCTTGTTCCACCATTCTCTTCTTCTCTTGCTTTACTTTGTTGTCATAAGACTTAGAGAATTCTTTTTCTGTCTTGATAGCACACGAGACTATATCCTCGTATGTTGAGAAAGATTGTGATACTAAAGCTCGACAGAGAATTGGTTTTAAACCATCAAAAAAACAATCAATCTTACTTCTTGGGTTATGTATATAATCTACATCATGTCTCGCTAACCTTGTAATTTTGGCCTCATACTTTGCGACATTCTCATCCTCCTTTTGTCTCAGAATCAGAAATTTCCTTTCCATATCTGCTAGATGGTCACGAGGAAAATATTTTTCTAAGAAAAGATCTTTGAACTCCCTCCATTCCACATTCAATACTTCATCACCTTCCTTTGTGTTTTAAATCTGTGACCACCACTGATCGGCATCTCCAGTGAGGCAGTAGACTGCCATGACATCCTTCTCCATTTCGCTACTCCCCAAGGCGTGGAATATTTTCTCTAATGATTTTATCCATTGCTTAGCTACTAATGGATTTTCCCCCATTAAATGATGGTGGTTGTTGCCTCATGAAGCGGTCTAACATTTATCCTCCACGTTGCGGATCAGGGTGCTCCACACGAGTAAGGTTATTATTAATAACCTGAGTGAGTTTTCCCAGTATGGTAATAAGTTGATTAGAACCAGTTGTATCTCCAGCTCCACAATAATTATCTTGTGCTGGAGGGGAATCCCTACACAGAGTGCGTGAAATGATATGGTTTCCATTCCTTCCACTAGCCACCATTTCTAAACAATGGCATAAACTAGATTAGTTTATGAATCAAAATACATACTTCCATACTTGTAAAACACTTAACACTACTTGAACAATTTATGGATATAATCCATAATCATAAAAAAAGTTTTCTTTGAGAAAGTATATACTCATAACCCATCATAGTGGTTTGTAAAGAAAGTGAGAATTATCCTAAGAATATCCCACAGGAGTGTCATAACCAAGAGTGCAGCAAGGCCCGTTGTCGTGCACCAGTTCCCGTTTGAGTCTATCTAAAAGTGGTGTTTTCGTGTTTTACCCCTAGGTACATCTGTGCCAGAGCCACCTCTACCTGCTCGTATCCAGACAGGGATGTATTTCTCGGAAAACTCACAAAATCTCTATAATACCAAAATTATTGGATGTTCTTCAATACTAATCCTCAAATTCTATCATTGGGCTATGTGCTCTAATCCGAGTTTATCTAAATCTAGCTTCCAAGGTTAGTACTAAACTTTCTCTGATACCAACTGTAACTCCCTGACCCCAGTTATCCAGAGTCGGTGCATTACTTCGTAACATTGGCATGATCACAAATGATCAATTCTCGAAAGACCGATTAGTTTAGTATCCTTGGAAACACTAGATAAATTCATAAATGTTACATTACATCATAAAGTGAAAAACTACAATAACAAAGTCTCCATAGTCCACACTCATATCCTATTCTGACTATCCCTGCAGGTCATTCATAAAATACTTCTTCACATCCTGGAAAATATTAAAACATTGAAAGGGGTGAGCACAGATCCTCAGTAAGGATAACAATATTGCGGAAGCATTCAATAATAAACATTAACATTTAAGGCAATGTATAACTAAAACAAAATCCTTTTTTAAACATGAACTTCAGCATAATATGGAAAAAATAAAATTAAATAATTTCATTTACTTACTCACATGGATATTCTAATAGTCGAATAATCCCATGCAATATCAAGAATTACATTCATAATGATGGAATGCATAATGCCAGACTATCATAACCACGTAGTCATGGCCTTGTTCCAAGAACACAAATAAGATTTTATCAAGGCCTCGTGCCAAGACACTAGTTTGTCTCATGAGACCAATAGATGCATCGATGAGCTATAGCGGGATCCACCCGTCACTTATTAAGTCCAATGCATTCCTCATATGAACAGGTTTAAACATATCATAAACAACAACATAATCATATCACATAAAACATGCATAAAGGAAACATAACATTTCCACATTTCAATCACAAGATATCAATAAAACACATTGATATAATAAAAATTCTTTCAAAACCATTTTCAATACCAAAATAGAAGAATGTTAAAACATTGTATTTATTTTTCATTAAAAAAAGTGATGGCTTGTAGAGGAAGCCGAAACTCAAATAATGGTCACGGCGGCGAAGAAGTCTTTGTCGCCACATATGTACAAAATGAAAAACATTCCCTTTTTGTCGTTTAGTAAAACGCTTCATATAAAAAATGATTCCTTTTGAATAAACTTAAATGTCAAAGGGGTTTATACACCGTATAAAAGAAAGTTGTGTATAAAACCAAATATGCCTCAATGAATGGAGATTGAGACGAAGTCCTTAAAAAGATAATTTTTAAAATAAAATAGATATATTATGTGTATTCACTATAATTATACATAATGAAAGTACAAATACAAGGTAGGATATAATAATATCATGACATAATTTGAAAGTAGGAGATTAACCCAAAGAATGGAAATTGGGTTAAGAAATTCCCTTACCTTGCGTCCTGTCTTGACACGACCATTCTTTAACCACAGGAATAATAAACTAGAGTTAATTTATAATTGCTTAAGTACATTTTTCATGTTAATTATTCCTTTTATATCACTTATTACCATGTTATTAACATTATGTAAATATTTAAGTTAATAACTGTCATTTTGTCGATCTTTGGTACTTGAGTCAAACATAAACTTCTTATAATTACAAGTTGTTCATGTGGTGAAATATCCATTATATCCGGAATTATATTCATGATGTAGATATCATATATATAATATATATCCAGTATATACATTCATTTATAATATTACATAACATTTAGAGGTAATAAATGAAATGCACCGTTCATGGAGACGGTAAGCTGTACGTACGCATGAACGCTACTTTCATTTCTATTTCATATTTAACGGAATGAAATCATAATAGTATAGAGGTGTAATATAATTCCAGTATTATATAATGTATAATACCATTTACTCCATCCTTTATACATACCACATATGTCATTAACGATTAAAATCACTTTGAGGGGGCGGTAGTCCGCACTTCCTAAAATGAAATTATAGCATTTACCCATAATGGAAATCATAATGTATGACATAAATGAGAAATACATAATCATAATGAAAATTTAAAAACAATATATATATATATATTATATGAAAATAGTTTCAACAAAAATTTCTACCATTAGAGGTGTTAAAAGAATATTGAGCAATCCTCGTTTTGTGAGGCAATATTTCGCCACCCACAGAAACATTATGTTCTTTAACCATTAGACGAAGGTGTGTGTATGTTTAAACCAAATAATTATCATAAAAACATCCTAGTATATTTTAGATACTGGTTTTGTTACAAAATAATGGAATAAAAAGAGTTTATGGGGTTGGAGAAGCAAAATAAAACAAAACAACATTAGAAAAGACATTACCTTAAAATCAGGTAACTCTTTTTGATTTGAGCCAAAGGCTTACTTGGGAATACTTCTGCCCAATTTGAGGCTTCTAGGAGTAAGGTAGGGAAGTTTTAAAAGTATTTGGGAAGAGTTTGGACGAGACAAAAGGCTTTGATAGTGTGAGTAAGGTGGTAGTGATGGGGGCCTTTTATAAGTGGAGAGGAGGGGCACTCTTGGAAAGTAATGAAATGTTACATTATTATACAATGATTTTCAAGTTCTAAAGGTCCCAAACTTATATAATTTTTGGATAAGGTGATAAGGGTTCTAAATATTTTCATCCAATAGGCTTTGGACAAGTGTAATGTTTAGATTTTACATTATACTTCCATTTTATTAAAATCGTTAATTAATGAGGTAATCGCTGCATCATCATGGTGTCATAAATAATTTAATTTATTTAATGTCTAAAAATTATAAAACAAATATAATTATGTAGGAAATCTCTTTATCTTAATAATGAATATTTATAGTAAAAAATATGACATTTATAACCCCATTTAATTTTTTTTAGGAAAACGACTTATGTTTGTGACATTTTTATTTTAACTTTAAATAAAAAGTTATTTTTGTCATTTTCCTACCAAAGTGGATCCATGGGGTCCCCAAGTTGACCCATGGATTCTCTTGGTCGGCCATGACACATCCAATATGGGTAGGACAAGTGTAAATGTATTTCTTATTTTTATAATATCATTTTTACCTTAAATTTCACTAATTACCTTTAATCGTGATTAATTAAACTTAATAGTTACTATTCACCAAAAAATTATTTTAATCCCATTGAACCAAATTTTACTTCCTAATGGAAACCATGTATGTTAGATTTTTTAAAATCAAATCACAGAAGTGGTAATATTTAATTTAAACGAAAAATCAGTTAGTTAACTACCACTTAGTGGTTTCACTATTCATCAAAAATTGAAGTTTCTCATAACAATGCCAAAATTTCAACCTATGCTATAATTGAAATTAAAAATTAAAAAATGATGTCTATTTTAAAAATTTCCAAACATATATGTTGCATTAATTAATTTTATCATTAATTCCCACTGTCACAACAAATAGCGTGTTTTTAAGAAACAATATATATCAAAATATTGACAATTGTTTATGTCTAATTTCAAATTGAAATTAATTATAATGATCACCATTGGATAAAATGGTAAAAATATAATCTATTTATACTTTAAAACTACTAAATAGTATAATTTATCAATATAAATTATTTTGAATAAAAAAGTTGTTTTTAAGTATTCTTCACTATTCATAAAAAAATAAAAGTTCCCAGAAAATTACAAAAAATTCAACTAAGGATAATTTCAATATTACGAATACAAAAATGAATTCCATTTTGAAATATAAAATTTCTATAATTTTAAAAAGTGGGTATTATTATTCATAACGTCTACTTTGATTAGTCGTGGTGTGTTAGAACTCGAAGTTGTGTACAATGCAAGCTATTGCATTATTGAATGAGAAGCGTATCATGGAAGCTCGGGGTGTTACCGAATTCTTATTTAGGGTCTATTTTCAGTTCACATGTGGTGAGTTTATATGTAATTCGAGATTCGCACAATTTTTGGGAGTTCCTCCTTTCGAGGTAGGCGGTTCCGCGCTTAACCGTTATCTGATGAATTATTTCTCTTCTTAAATTAATTTGGCTTTTTTATTTATTGGTTTGTTCAGTTAAAATATAGTTTTTAATTGATGTTGATATGTTTACATGATATATGTGTTTTTTTGGGGACAATAATGTCGAATTGTTTATTTACATAGCACAAACCTTGCAGTTTGTGTTTTGGTTTAGCGTCGATGTGTGGAGAGACATAAAAGATTTTTTGAACAGGTTTTTGTGTGTTTTCATTGTTTCACACACCTGAAATTCATTTTTAATTAGTTAATAATGTTATTTAACCTGTTTAAATGATTTATCAAGTCATTCATGTGATGCAGATTCAGGTGTGAAATAGTTCTTGGTGTATGCTTGGTTTCAAAAGGGGGATTTTAGGTGTATCTTATAGTGAAGTATTTTTGGTTTTTCTTGAAATGATTTAATATATAGTTTAGTGATTTATTGAATTATTTGGATGGCGCGAAATTGGTTTTTTGAAAGTGTAAAATATTCGTTTGTTTTTAAAGTAGTGTGTTTATATAAAATAAGACATGTTCTTTGTGAAAACCCTTTTTCTGTCACTTAGTGGTGTTTCATAAATGGTGCAAAAAGTCCATTAAATATTGTAGATGGAGCGAGTTGTGTTTTGAAGTTATGTTGAGATGGTCATTTTGCGCGGGTTGTTGTATGGTGTGTTCTAAGTCAGTGGATATGTGTTCTTAGTTATCGTGCATTTGTTGCAGTGTGTCGGCGAGAAAGACCTGCGGTACATCAACCATCGGCTTGCGTGTGTTTGTGCATCTGTGCGAGGCGTGACGTGCCATTATGTTTGGACAGCAAGCCGAGGTAGGTCCCCACTGCACTTACTTTTAGATTTAGAAATTATTAATTGCGTTTTGTTTTATTAATTTTTAATTAATGATAAATAATATAAGATAATAAATTTATAAATGATTATTTGTTGTAAAGGAGCCGTTTATTTTATAAACGACATTAGAAACGTTTTCCTAATGAGCGGACACCCAATATTGAAAGAATGCATGTTTGGCCTTTAAACATAATTCACGACATTTCAAATGTACTTCTAATTTTAAAGATAAATGATTTCTTCTGAACAAGTGATTTATGATTTTTGAGAAATGAGTTTTACTTTAAAATGGGTGAAGGCCCATTTGGTACTTTAATAAAATAAGTTATTTTGGAAAACCCACTTGGGGGGATCTTTGGTTTGCGTTGATTGAGTGAGCAGTATGTGATGTTTGTGCATTATGACTGATTAATTTACATTGTGGATGCACCCCCTTTTTATTGCTTGTGTTGACATGGGAACCTGGCATATTGAGTGAATTTTCTTAGAACGATTGTTGCACTAGTTTATACAACGTAAGGGCTAGTTGCCCCATAGCAGGAGAATACTGAGTTATTGCTGCTATGGGGATTGGGCCCCTCGGTTAGGCCATGTAGGGCTATACTGGGTAGTAGTATGGGTGTTATGACATCATTGAGTTAGGGCATGCCTTTAGGTTGAGTTAGATGTATAGTATGTTTTGGATTGTTCATGATCTCCTAGGTTCGATCCATGTTTCTTTTAGTGTTTATTTGTATGTGGCGGACGATTGAGAGGATGAGTTCAGTTGCTGACCCCTATGTACCACTTTTTCCATTGCCTGTAGTGTGTGTTGTGTGTTGTGTGTGATTTTCCTTTGGAATAACAGCTAATGTTTGGATCTCCAAATTGTTTTCAAAATGTTTTAAAATGAAAAGAAACTATTTCTTTCAACATTAAACTTATTCTAAATTAAAAAGGGAAATGGACTGTTACATGTTTTAAAAATGAAAGCGTGTGTGAATACCATATTTTATATAATTTAGTGCAAACCTAGAATTGACAAATTCTTTGTTTAATGGTATTTTCATTGGGAATAGAATTAGTCGGGCCTACATACTGTGTTTTACTAGTCACACCTATAGTGTTTTCTTGTTTTTAGTTATGTTGCAGGTTCCATCTTCAGTTGTTCGCCTTGAGCAATGCTGGTTGTGGTATTAGGGAGTTACCCACGGGGTCACATGGAGTTTTGGTCATGGTCAGGTTAGTAGCATTGCAGGTTGTTCTTTATTTATTTGATTTTGTTATATTTATTTCTTTTTTCCACTGCTTATTTTATTTTCCTTTGTGCCAAATCGTTCCCACCTGCTAAATTTTGATGCCCGGCACTAGTTGTCATCCTGTGGGGATCAGGAATGCCCCTCAGGCCGTGTCGCGGGCCGGCTCGGGTGACCGGTTCATGGTCGACCCGGGTTGGTTCGTGACATCAGCGGTGACAAGAGCAATGGAAGTTTCTGACACAGTTACCCCTTGGCAGGATTCCTCCTCAGCCAACACCCAAAGTTGGAGCCAGGTCAGCTTGACTAGGGCCAGCGGTGTAGGAAAATAGCTATCCTCTAAATCAGCTCATGGGGATGGGTGGAAGTGCTAGCACAACATAGTAGTGGCTATTTTTTGGATCCCTTGTATCCGGATCTCAGCCAGGCTGGCTCAGACATCCCATACCTCATAGGCGTAGAGAGGTAGTCATCAAATCGTTTTGGGGAGAGGCTCCCTAAATGGTTATACGTCGGAGTGGGGATCACTGGTTCCCTATGTGGACCTAGATGGTGGTCGTGGAGATGATGTACATATACCTCTATATCCTGGCGGATCATATCTCGAGTTGGGATAATCCCCACCTCTTTGTATCGGCCAATGAGATTGTATATCACCCATTAATAAACAATCTTATATGGGGATATGGGGCATGAAAGCCCAACTGTTGTGGACTTGGAGACTGTTGTAGATGTAGTGGAACTACATAGGACTTCCACATTGGCATTGCCCCATCCCCTATGTCGGTGATTGGGTGATGATCAATTTCTTATAACAGAAACATGGGTCTTGAAAGGAAAGGATATTACTCTATTAGTTATGAAAAAAAGGAAACTAGCATCCAGTGCCCTAGTTCCATTCCATCTTCCAGGACTGGTAATAAGGATCCACGCGGACAGGGTCATAAACTGAAGTTTCAAATATTCAACTTCCCAAACATCTGCTGAGTTTCACTCCAGGCCCACTATTTTCATGGCGGGACATGGAACCAGATAACTGGATATAGTGACACACTAGACCACTGATGTCTCGAACACTAGCAATCTGTAAATTGAGGGGAATACATTCATGTTGGTTTCACCATTTCTGTTTCCAACACTTTTGTCAGGGTGCATGCATCCGTCTGTTTCGGAGGATGTACTGAGTGTTCCCCACCTTCTTGATTTCTGAATTCGGATGACATCTATCACCTATTTAGGGATGTTTTCTCCTTGATCAAAATTGGATGATGATATATTGGGTTCTTAATCTGCGTATTCCATCTTGAAACTCTTTACCTAGTCTGGGTCTCCCTTATAGATTATGATCTTGTTAGTGAAACTCTTCCTAGTTTAATATCTTCATTGAAATTGGTAAATTACAGCACTTCTATCAAGAATTACCAAGGGGTCCGGTTAGGGAAGAAACCTACAGTCAGAGGAGTGGTCGTGTTAGAAATCACTGGTGTGTCTGGATGCTGGAACCCTTATGGAACTGGGGTTATCCCCTTATGATATGGATTCTTGAGTGTGCGGAAGCCTAAGGACTCCCACATCAACGGTGGGGATTATATTACATAGGTATATCTCTAAGGGTTTCCTAAGATTCCAATGTTTATCACTATGTATTCCTCTTGTTTAACATCTGGAGGAGAAATATCGGAGTGATCAGAACACTGACTGGACTGGATCAGATGGGTGAAACCACTTGAGGGAACACTAATGCTGGGAGCAACAAGAATTTGAGTGACATGGTTTCACCAGGATGTGGTGGCCTGAGTACAAATCAGAATAGACGTGGATTGTTGAGAGTAGATATGGAGTGAAATGGATCCGATGTGAGGAATACATAGGCTCGAGGGAAAGGCCAAGATGAGACATGGGTGATGAGCATGAACCTTATGGAAGCTTCCTAAACACCTTTCCTTGTCAAGGATCAAATTCCATGTAATTCAGGATGGGAAATGGAATCAGGGTGTGTATAGGGGACAAAGACCTAATCATATACTGAGGATTACTGGTGGTTAACAACCCTGGATAATATGGCGTCATTGGGGTGGACTAGATATGTGGGTCCAAACAAATTGGACAACTACGTCTTAACCACTGAATTGGGGATGACAATGACTTCCAGCTGATTGGAGGAAAATATAGTGTCATATGGGAAAACAATGGGCGTACATTTTAACGTCGTGCTGAATGGGGGTGGACTGATGTGAAGTAGTAAGAAAAATGGTTGTTGGGCATGAACCACAAGGAGGGTACTTAGTTACTATGCCTTGTTAGGGATCCAAGTCGTTGTAGTTCAGAAGATGTGTTGATGAATCGGCCTGAAGTGGTCAGGACCAATGGTTTTTGGTCTTGAACCTCTAGGTGTCTTCCTATATAACATTCCTTGGAAGGATCAAATTATACATAGATTATGATTGTGGTGATATAGTTTAATGTCAGTAGGATAAAGGCGAATAGACGTGAATGGGGTCGAGACCAATAGATGTTGGTCTTGAACCTCAGGGAGGATTCCTACGTACCTTGCCTTATTAAGGAACAATGTACACGTATATCATAGGGGGTGTTGGTGAACTGGAGTGAAGTGGTCAGGACCACTGGTTGTTGGGATTAAACCTCAGAGACTCTTCCAACATACCATGCCTTGGAGAAAAGGTTTAATGTACTTGTAGTTCAGAAGAGGTGTTGATGAACCATTGTGAAGTGGTCAGGACCAATGATTGTTGGGATTTAACCTCAGGGAGGCTTCCTACGCACCTTTACTAGGAGATAAGGATCGAATTCCACGTAGTTCGGAATAGAGGGGATATAATTTTTTGGGCTTTAATGTTAGGAAGGATTCATATGTTCAGTTCCATGGAATGGATCAATGTCCTTGTATTTTGGAAGGGTTGTTGGTAAACCAACTAGAAGTGGTTGGGAGAAATGGTCTTTGGGAATGATCCTCGGGGAGGCTTCTTAAGTACTTTCCCTTGGCAAGGATCAAAGTCCATGTAGTTTGGATCATTTGGGGATTATAATATAGGGAAACCACGATAGTATGTTATGATCGATGTTTACTATAAACCCACATGATTCATGCTCAGTGTGAGAAACAAGATGCAACAGAGACATGATGACCACATCGAAAAGGTGCAACTGTGGGTT
Organism: Viscum album; assembly: GCA_963277665.1. Taxonomy (NCBI): domain Eukaryota; kingdom Viridiplantae; phylum Streptophyta; class Magnoliopsida; order Santalales; family Viscaceae; genus Viscum; species Viscum album. The sequence continues at coordinate 1,903,064,198 of OY728145.1, forward strand.
ATTGAATAGAGCTTACACATGGTTAGCTGCCCTAAAATGAAAAAGGGTCTTATGCATGGTTAGTATTCCAAAGATGTATCATGGGCTTAAGCATGGTTTCCATCCCAGGGAGATAGAGATTGGGATTTATTCTAGGATGGAGGGCTAGGTGGCAACAAATCCCATTGGGATAGGGAATTAGCATTGAAGTGAGGATTATTTTGGTGGCCATCCCCAACTAGTATGTGGCACCTATGAAGAGAGGAGGGGATGTAGGGATACTACCTCCCAGAAGAAAGGCTAGGGGATTACACCCAGATAGTTTCCCTTCCCTGTAGATGAGAATCACTCCACCAAAATGGATATCATTCAATGTGAGGAAGGTCTCACCGATGTGGAGACAAGAAGGTGTAGAGAATGTCTGAGATGGGGTTCCCCACATTGAGTGCATAGGGTGAGGTCACAGATTAACATCATGTGCTGAGGAAGATGGTGAATGGAAGTTTAATGTCATATAGCTCGGATAAGGCGGGTTCTGTCTGCACCGTTATGATTTTCATAATTGATTCTCGCCCATCCTTGGGGATGAGAAGGCATTATCATTACTGTGGCTAGGGGGTATCATGGAGTGATGCATTGAGGGGGCAACAATAGCATGGATATGTGAAGAAGCAATAGCATATATTGTGTATTTTAAATGAATCATGAGGAAAAGAAACATAATAGGAATCACCACATAAGGGACATTGGCATTACATCCCAAATCCTAGAGGGTCTCATAAGAAAATGGGTTAGATAGGAAAGGGGATAACAGGAAGATGCCTTTGTGAAGCTCTAGTACTCCATTTAGTGGATGGGTTTCAAGGAGGGGTATGATTCATGAAGTGAAGTAGCGTTACCTCGGCATAGGGTATAGGTTCATATGGATGGTTCTTCACAAAGTTGAATGGATTTTGCAATGAATTGATTCATGATATAAGGGTTCCTTGCGAAGCATAGAACTGCAAAGCAGTCTACTATGTAAAGCACTATGACCCTGCCATATCATGTAGGTTATAAGTGCATGGAGCGTAATTCGCGATGTATGAGTGCTCCATGAATCCATGAGTCCCCTTGGGGTTCCCCTTCCCTCGAGATGTCTTGTGGGCTCCACGAAGGGAATCCCTCTTTTAAGAGATGTTGAATTCAAGGGAAGGGAAAGACACATTGTGATTATCAAGTACCTTGAAGTGATCATTTTTCGTAAAGTAGAAATGTTTTCTCTATTTGAGAGATAAGAAGATGATAGGATACAGAATCCAACCATTGGGCTCGAGGGGAGCCAAATATTTATAGGCAAGAGGCACCACGAAGTAGAGATCACTCAATGAAAATATACGTGGTAGTTTGTCGTAACAACAGAGACTTTGGCCTCCTTTTTCTGTAGCAGCTTCAAAAACATTAATCCGATCTCAAATCCTCCCACCTCAAGGATTTTCAATGGATTAGCAAATTACAATCGGATGGCGGAGCCTCTCACCTCCTTGCTCCACAATGGCTTTTCAGATGTGGTAGCTTTGTGTCTGCTGTGGAGTTGCGGGGCTAAATGAATGAGCATCATGAGACAGCCCTAAATGCTTGGTGTTTGGCCTTCCTCTTCCCATATTTTGGAACCAAAAATGGATAAGATCATTATATATGATATAGATTCTTATCATCCTTAAATTATTTTTTTACTATCATCAATTTGTTAGAAACCACTAATAATTTTCATCGACACTAAAAACAATAACTTTGAAGTGGGTAAATACCATCTGGAATGATGAATACAAAGAGACAATTATGGAGTTAAATAATATTGTAATTAATGCACCTATACTAACATTACCCACCAGTCTGGATGGATTTGTGATCTATAATGAATATTCGAAAATGGGATTGGGTTTTATACCAATCAAGACAATCAATTTATTGCATATACTTCATTCCAATTAAATATAAAATAGATTCACTAAACTTAGAATGAACTATAAATGGTTATATGGATATTCACGTGGTTGAATTTGATACATTATATATACATGTAGAAGTATGACATATTCATGTATTAAAAAATTCAGATGTAAATATTCAAAAAAAGAAGTTCGATATGAACTATGGAATGTGGTTAGAGAAAATCATTGAATATGATTTTTCTTCCATTAATATCATATAAAGGTGAAAAACATTTCAAAACACCATTAGTGGAATGGTTCCTGTAATCCAATCAAATATAAGGATTTCATGGGAGCCAATATGCATGGACATGTAAAGGGAATACATGGGAATAATAAAAAGAAATTCATCCAACTTTTCTGAAATAACATCTAAACCATCCATTCTTGATATAATCTATGTTCCTTAAAAGAATATTAACAATATATAGAAGAGGGTGGATAATATTAAAAACATGAGATTTTATACTAATAGAGTATTATGGTTTTGTACATGATTATGGCTCCTGTCAAAACAATAGTTAATGAAAGAACACATGGGTTATACTGATCGAATATCCAAATATATTTATCTAGGAGTTGGTATAGTTTTTAGATATATGATTTCAAACATATGTTGGGTTAATATGAAGAGAAATATTGAATAGTTATTATCTCAATTATTTGTATACCATTATGTTAAGGATGGTAGACAAAAGACTAAGGGTATGATATAACTATTTCACATAATTTTTTGTAAATGGGAAAACATATCCACGGATTTCATAGTAGTAATACCTAATAAATGTAATGTTAATAATGACATATGAGTGTCAGTCGATTGTCATTAAATATTTAGATACATTTATTTCTATCGTGGCTGATTTATCTCTTGACCATTTTTCCAAGATATTCATATGGAAAGAGGTAAGACTACATGGAATTCCACTCTCCATTATATCTAATCATGATCTATGGTTTACCTTAGTTTTCTATAGAATCCCTTATCCATCATCAGATATCGTATTGTGGTTCGGTACTATCTATCACTAATAGATGGACGACCGACCTAAAAGACCATTCAAAACCAAGAATACATTTTGACATTGTGGTAAATATATTTCCAATTATACTGGGATCAATCCCATCCCCAAGTGGATTTATCAAGCAGTTATAGTTTTTATCTAATTATTCAAATGTAAAATTATGAGTCACTCTAAATAAATATAATTTAAACCATATTATGGTAGGATAGTTTTAGATAAACGAAACTGATGGGAAGTGATCTTATCTAAGAGATGAGTGATAAAGAATGAACAATTTAGCATCATTTTACCTCTTCCCATAGTTGATGAAATAGAGATACTTATAATCATTGATTAGACCAAGAATTTGATGTATAATAATAAGTGATCCTTTTTATATCACCTTGGAAGAAAATTGTGTGATATGGGATATAAAGAAAAATTATTCTTTGATACATTACCCATTTCATATACTTTATCATATTGGAGGAATGGATTGAAGACCATCTCTCCCAAATAACCTATCTCATGAACAAAATGTTTTCCATGTATCCCTTATAAGGATGCATATACATGATTCCTCACATGTTACAAATATATAGGTGGTTGAATTTGAGAATGAACTTTTATATGTGGAGAAAATAATAAAGATCTAGGAATATTATGACGATGTTCAAGGAAACATTATACTCATTAAGTCGATGTTTTGTTGGGAATACACACATTTAGTGAATCAAAATGATAGGTGGAAGAGGGGAAGAAACAAAATTAACATCACCTAATTTTTTATGAAATAGAAATTTTATTGTTACTTTTTTTGAGGGGATTAAAACCTAATGAGATAATGTTTTTAAATGAAATTCCATTTTATAATGAATAAACTCTTTATTAGTTAATGATTTAATAATGAACACTCTCAATACATTTGTTATTTTGGACCATTATATGTTATATCCTATCAGATTAAAAAAATAGTAATCATTATAACCATAGATAAAAATTACATTGTATATTGACAAGTTTGATTAGTGTATTTCATGGGTTATGATAAAATCTAGTAGACACAAACAAAAGAGTTGATGTCCCTAACCAGTTTGATCATACCATAAGAACCCAACTTATCAGAGCCCTTGAGAGAGATGTCATCAGAAATATTATAGCATGAAAAGAAAAATCCAATAATAAAAAAATAAATCACAAGAGAAACCATTTATGGGAGATGTAAAATATTATTTATATAGTGAAAAAACCATGTTCACCACACTACCTAATGAAATTTTCACCATTGAAAAACATACCCTTATAGAATATTCTTGAGTAATAAGGGGTAATGTTCCTACAATCAGAGGAGTGATTTTTTATATATTCTTTCCAATAAGATACATTTTTTATATATCCCTTTGATTATTAATTTAAAAATGATTAATGAGTTTGATAAAAATTATAATATGATATGAAAAATATTGTTTTGTAAAATAAATATATTTTAAATTAATACTTTACTAAAAATAAAATAAATAATTATTTCAAGGAATTTTATTTTAAAAAATATTGTTATTAAATTAAATTTATTTAAATATTAATGGTAATAAAATTTATTGATGTCTAGTATATTCGTTACAAGGATTGTAAAAATATTACCAAAATATAAACCAATATTGTTCAATAAGTTGTTGTTTTTTATTTAAAATTGAAAAATAAAATATCAAAGAATTTTTTTATAAAATAATTTTAATTCTTTTTATAATAATGTAAAAATTTTCTAATGGTAAAATTTTCATAATTCTTCTATATAATCAAGTTTTTTGGATAAAAATTAAATTTGATATATATGTACAGTACATATTATTACATTATACAAGACCAAAAGTAATTTAAAATATATTATAAATAGATTGTGTGACCAAAATTATGTTTCCTATTTAATATATATTAATTTTAACGTTATTGGATTAATTTTACAAACCCATAATAAAATATCCAAAACCTATATTATATTTTATTTATTCAAAATTAATTTTTTATGAGCATGACTCACATACACGTCACTAAGTGTATAATTTAAATATTTTCTATCTTATAACTTAAAAAATATTTTAAAAAAACTCTTCTTTTCTAGAAACCCTGATTACAAACCATTTGAATGATTAACTTTTTTATTATTTTATTAAACAGAGTAACAAACTGTATTTAAAAATTAATACTTAATTAACTTATCTTTTTCTATAAAAAAAGCACAAACACCCATTCATCTTCATGGAAAAACAATTTTGAAAGATGTTACTCAACATTTCACACTCTAGATCCCTCAAATGGTGTACCCAATTACATAAGAATATCCTCCCATGATTTGAGAATTTCCCCCGGAAGGGAAGGGACTCCTTCTTCCTATTTTTATTTTGAGTACTTTATTTGTAAAAATACCTTTTGGTTTCTAATTTTCGATGTTCTAATGTTTTTATAAATTTTATTACATTCCATATGATTCCCATTCAATTAAGGACAACCTATCACCCTTATTTGAACATAGAATATATATTTACGTACTCTTGCTATAATACCAAAATAATCATATCATCAACCATTAAAAAAATTAGTTTAGTGAGTACCCATCAACATTTACATTGATGGATATTATCCTTGTTTCACATATAATTCATATATTGGATTAATTAAATTATGTAAAGAACACATTATTGTACCCTCGGTTTCTAATTTGTAACCCTTTAATTTTTTTCCTTATATATTATTTTTTTGGGTGATGGATGGGAGAGTTTTACGAAAATTCAATATGGTTTTTGGGAAAATGGAGAGGTGCATGGGTTGCACCTGATTGGTCATAACCATGATGAAATAATTGGAGAAACAATACGAAATGGCAGGTTTGAGGTATTAGAATTGGAATGGTTAGCACATGGTTAGGGAGACCATGCGAGTACTACGTGTGAGTCTTTTATTATGTCAATAGATAACACTCAATTAGCACACAATTGGTCTAACTGTGCATTTAAACCTTGCGTGAGTTAAAAACCACGTCCTTAAAAGTGGATATTTGTATTCCTTGGAGTTAATCAACTCTTTTCCCACATATTGAATATGAATTTGTATTTCACTTATCCTATAGAAAAATGAGGTTTTACCATTGATTCATAGGCAATATGATGTATTTACATAGTGATTGAATGCTTGATTCTTGAGGTATTTCATCATTATTTGTTGTTCTTGTAACGTTTCTCTAGATATACCTAGATAGACTACTCAAATAAAATCAGATTCTCATATGTACACCATTTAATGGTAGATCATATATTATGGATTACAAATATGTTTATATTTGGTCTAATTGTTTTTAGGGGAAGATATCCATGTTGGTTTCATGGAGAATTGTCCCGATTTCATGAGCGTTATTCACATATTTAAAAATTCCCTCAAAACAATTGAGGTATGTTTCTTCACTCTCGACCCATATTAGTAGAAATGATTGGAATAATGTCAAATTGATATCATTGTATGTATTTTATTTTTAATTGGATTCTTTAGGATTGATAGAAACCGTGTTTTTTGGATAGAGAAATCCTAAAAATCGGTGCTTGTGAATAGTGTGTTTTATTCTTGGATTTAAAATGATGTATTGATATTTTATTTTAATAGAGTTGGGAATAATTGATTTAATTTATGTGTTTTCAATTAATGTAATTGTATTATGGAAATTTAATGGCTATTTTTAAATGGGGTTTTTAAAGGTTTTCAGTAAAAAATGATTTATCAATTTTTTTTAAATAGGTTTATTTGAATGGTTTTAGCATATATGGGTTGTGTTGGTTCATGTTCAATGTGGCCCTAAATAAATACATTTACCTTTGGGGTACAATGTACATGGACCTATATCTATGGTGTGTTTCAATTAGACATAGAGTTATTGGACAAGAGACCACTCATGAGTATATAACTGTTTAACAAAGCATGCATGGGCGTGTGTGTGTTGTGAACCATGGAATGGTTATTTGAAAACGATAATGAGAAATGATATTTTAAAATGTTGTATTGTTAATTTTATTTAAGTGTGAATATCTTAAAAATCGTTTAATAATATAATTGGCTTACTCTTGGTTACTAATGGTTTTGAAAGTGTTTATATTTAGTTATAAACTATTTTGGGAAATTGTTTCATATAAATTGTGTTATAGAAATGTTTATTAAATTTATTTCCCATTGGAGTGAGTATGAAATTAATTGAGGGAAAACATAATGCATTTTATTCTAACCTCATCATTGTAAATATAGTGATTATACAGACACTATCTTCTAAGACATGGGAAAATTTAAAGTATTACACATATTTAGCACTACCGCATTATACATTGGATTTTTGGTGATTTAGGGGGATGAAGTTGTGAGGCAAGGAGTCTTGTGTTCATATTACAATCATTATTTGTTCTTACACTATTTACTATTTTCTCATTTTTCCTAACCTGTCATGTATTTTGGTTTTGTTTTTGTTATAAATATGATGGTTGAGTCATTTTGTCTTTATCATGCATCATATAGTGGTTGTTGGGTTATGGTTGCTAGGTCAGTGGTTTATTTCATAAAGGGTAAATCATCCACCACATTCATTTCAATCCCTTATAATTTTTTTCCATCCTTTGGAATCTTGGGGATCTCTCATAAGGGTTAAAACTGATTCTTTTTTATCTCAATCCAATTAGAATAATTTGGTCATTACAAATGATATCGCATGGTTCAGTCCATTCCTAACAAGTGGTCTTCATGGTTCTTAGTCTTGGAATTGAATTATTTTCATGTATATTCCTTAGATAAGGATCTTAGAAACATGTTGGATTTTCATGTCTTGAAAAGTACATAATCAAATGGGGTAGATGACATTTTTATGCTTAACTTCAAGATAGTATAGAGTTGGGTACATAAATGATTTTCATACACTTATAAGATATTGGGATCTCATTGTCAATGTTATAGAAAATGAGATGACCGTGCCATGAATTGTAAAGGAATTACATCCCATTTGGATTGAATAGTTCATTTGGTGTAATAATTTATTATTGTGTTATAATGTGTTTTTTTTAAAATTACGAAATTATATTCTAATGAAACACTTTGAAAATTTATTAGTTATCCATTTTCAAAATGGTTTGATATTAAAAAGAATGAATTTTATTTTCCAAAATGATTGAATGTGGAAAAGGATTATTTTTGAATGTAATATTTGGTATTTGATGTGATATAATTTGAAATGATAAGTCATCAGTTTATAGAGAGTGAGACATATATAGTTTTTTGTTGTTTTAGAAAATGAAAATTGTTAGACATAATAGAAACCATCTAGAAGAAGTTGTGGAGAATGTTGTTAGATAAGAACCACAAGTTAACATATAGATGGTTTAGAGTATTGTTCAAGAATTAAAATATTTGGAATGTATGAACTGAATGGATGAGCCAAGACAGGTGGATCATTACATTTAGTTCATGATGTATAATCTACCCATCTTCTGGGGTGATTCTGAATCTAAAAAGGAAGAGGTGTGGCTTAACAAGATAAATTGTATCATTGATTTCATATGTAATCCAAAGAGTCTCTAGTTAAAGCTAATGACATATAAGATCTAGGATCATCCATGACATCTGTGGGAAGTAGTGGTGCATGAAAAACTAGATCAAGGACTTCATTGAGGGGATTTTTAGGAATTGATAAATATAAAATTATATCCTCAAGTGTTCAGGACCCAGCGAATGATTAAATAATTTAGACTAATGAAAGAAAATATCTCTATTATATAGTACGAAACTAAATTCATTAATTTAGTGTCCTCTACACAAGAGGATGCGGCCAGTACATCTTTGAAGGCATGAATCTTTGAATCCAGTCTATGGAAGGAGATTCGTTCAAAAATTGTGGTGAAATGTATACCAAATTATAAAGAGAAGCTAAACAGGGAACCAATGGATGAATAAGATATCTGGAACTATGGTAGAAGAAGTTACGATGATACCTATGGGAAATGGTTGGAACTTGAATACTGGGAGAAGGTGGATGATAGACACCTATTTCTAAGGTGGGAGCGGGAATCATAATCAAAAAGCTGGATCATGGAACCTTCCTCCATTACATAAAATGAAATATTCTTATTTAAAATATGGATCAATTGAAAATTGGAATCAAGAGTGTATGGCACAACTTACATAATTCCATAACGGTAAAAATATGGTGCATCTAAAATACCGTTATTATAGTGCTCTGAGGTCAGGTGATTGAGAAACTCTTTAGGTGTTACAAGAATCTTGTTCTTCTACAGGGAAAGGGTATCATATAAAACACATTAGTGGAATAGAGGAATCTATTTGGATTCTATGAATATCATTACTCTTTAGCATGGAAATCTCATTAATGAAGCAAGGTGTATAGTAAATCGAAGAACAATTTGTAAGTAGCTAAATAGGAGGTTGTGGTTGATTAAACTAGACCATCTATTGTGAGAGGTACGATCTTATTTTGTTATACACTTATCAATTTTCTATTTGATATTGGTGCATCAAATTTCTTCATTTCTTTTAGTGTTGCTGATTTGAAATTCTTAAAACTTGAGCTGATTCCCTCTGTGTTAAAGCTTCAAACTCCTCTGGTTAAAATATAATGTTATGTGATTAGTTTTATAACATTTTCCATAACCATTGAGGGACCTGAGAATAAGTATGACATGAAATTGTTGGATATGGTTTTATTTGATGTAATCTTGGTTATTAATCAGTTGACAACGTTAAAATCTCACATCAACTATTATAGAATAACAGTTTTTTTCACAACCAAGGAAAAAATTGAGAATCACATTAGAGGATAAATGGTTGTAATGGAAGATGTTATGAGTTTTTTTGGCACCAGTAGTGGGAGAAATCTCTTACCCATGGAAGTGTAGACTTTGGATTCACTGGGAGAGATTGAGGATAGTAGATTTCCATCGTTTAGGGATAAATTTCTAGATTTTCTTCCCCATAACTTCATTTGGTTACCACCTATAAGGGAATTAGAGTTTACAATTTATATCCATATGGGGACCAATCCTTTTTCCTATTTATCTTATTGGATGGAACTGATAGAATTTTGGGAATTGAATGTGAAGTTGGAAGACATGATAAGAAATGGTTTCATTTGACTGAGAACGTCTTCATGGATGGAACCAGTCTTACTCATGATCATAATAGATGGAACTCCATGGTTGTGTGTGTATTTTTATAAGATTAAATTAGTTACGATAAATAATTGATATCCCATTCCACACATTTATTATCTAATTGACCAATTTAGGGTAGCCCATTGGATCTCTATACTAGACTTCTGATCAGGATATCACAAGTTATGAGTTTTAAAGGTGGATATTCAAAAGATATATTTCAAAAGTACATAAGAACACTAAAAATACGTAGTCATTCATTTCAGTTTTAGTAATGCACCTTTGGACATTATGACATTGATGAATCAGATATGTCATAGATATTTATATTCATTTTTTGTGGTTTTTCAGGATGATATATTGGTGTATTCATGATAAAATTATGATCACGAGGAACTTGTAGACATACTATTAGAAATAAAAGGAAACCATTGATTGTTTTCCCAACATACAAAGTGTGATTTTTTGATACAAGTGGTACTCGTTTTCAGACAATTAATATTTGAAAAATTTGTTTCTAAGGATCTTGAAATGATATAATTATTATCTCTTGGAAAACCCCATAGAATTTCTTTGAGATTAATTTTTTTCTTGGACTAGTTGGTAATTACCGATTGTTTCTATGGGAATTTTAATTACTAGCTTCACCTATGAAATCATTGAAAATGAATAAAATTACATTCTAACGGACTATGGAAGGAAAAAAAACTTTTCATGATATTAATGTTTGTCTTACATCAGCACGTGTATTGATTCTTCAAAAATCAGGACAAGGGTATGTGGTGTATTGTTATGATTTAGGATATAGGTGGGGATGTGTTCTCGTTAAAGGATACCATTTGGTTACATATAGTTTAAGGAAATTTAGATTACATGAGATGAATTACCAAAAACACAAAGTGGAGTTAGATATGGGTTTCCATGCCTTGAATACATGGTGTCATTATGTTTTGGGTAAGAAATTTACGGTGTTTACTGATCATAAGAGCATGAAACACATTTCCTCACAATTTATATGGAATCTTGGGAAAAGAATATGGATGAATTATCTTTATATGTTTGACATCGACATGATGTATACACTGAGAAATGGAAATTTAGTGGCTGATGAAATAAGAAGAAAGTCATATGTGCATTTTGTTAAAGTAGCTTCAAATGAGTGGCATTTAATGATTGTCATAACTGACATGAATATGGAATGTGAACACTAAGGTGGTGTTGTGGTTTTCTGTTCAGTCTCATTGGTTCCTAATTTGTTAATGGTGGTCCAATTTACACAAAATTTTGATGGAGAATACATGTTTATGAGTTCAAAACTCAATGGTTTGGAGACCATTAAGTGTTATAAACATGATGGGTGTTCTGTTATTTTGGGACCCAAAATAATATGGTTGTACCAATGGATTTATAAGAGTTAATTATTCTTTCTTACCTTTATTTGAGATGGGGTTTTCATCTTGGAATACATAAGATCTATAAGGTTTTGAAAGCACAATTTTGGTGGATTGGTATGAAACAAAATTTGGATGAGTTCATTTCAAGGTTCTGAACAATTTATCAAGTTAAAGAATGAATTCAATTACCAGTAGCTATGTAGTTTAATTTATCTATCCTAGTGTGTAAATCAGATAAAATAGTCATGGATTGTTTATAGGTATCCCATGAACAGTCTGGATAAAGGATTTCATATGGGTGATATCGAATCAGCTCACCATGTCATCCATTTAATTTCTATTTGTGAAACTCATTTGGTGGAGGATCATTTCAAAAATATACATCCAAGTGGTGATAATGAGACATGGAATAATAGTTTAAATATTCTTAGATATATATATGAATTTTCATATCATTTCATGAAATCCTTAAATAAATCCATAAGCACTTAGTTGACAATGTGTATGGTGTATCATCCTCATACTGATGGAAAATCTGAAAGATGATACAGACATTAGAAGACATGTTTTAGTAATTCATAATCAATTATAGTGGAAAATGGGGAAGATATTATACCCTTTGTGGAGTTCACATATAAAAACAACCAACATGACTCAATACATATGGCTCCTTTTTATGAATTTTATGGGTGTCCATGTCATTATCCCCAATGTTGGGAAGAAACATGACAGAATTCACATGTTAAGCCTTGAATTGTATATGAATCAATTTAGAAAATTCACTTGATTAGGAAACTGCTAGAGATTTCTCAGAGTTAACAAAAAATGTATGCATATCATCATCAAAGACTGTTTTCATTCGTGTTAAGTGATCCTGTGTTCTTGAGGATTTCTCCCTGGCATAGACATCATCAATTTTTGAAGAAGCAAAAGTTATCTACTAGGAACATTAGCCCTTTTGAGATATTGGAATGGGTTAGAGAGAATACATATCATTTGGAAATTCAACCATGGTTTAGTTTGGTGTATAATGTGTTCCACATATTTTAGTTGAAAAAGTATCAACCAGGTCATGACCATGTGTTCAAATTGGACCAAGTTGACCTAGAGACAAATTCTTTATTGGTACATATTCTAACATGGATTGTTGATTGGAAGGATGAAGTCATTCATGAAAACAACATTAGTAATGTTCATGTTTTATAGAAACATGGTCAGATTGAAAAAGAGACTTCAGAACATGAAAAGGAAACAAAAGAGAAATAGACAGAACACTTTTAGGGAGACAATGTTTTCTACATTCCGAGGATAGAAATACTAATTGTGGGGGTAATATAGTACCCCATGTTTCTGGTATGTAACCATTCAATCATTTATTCAATATATAGGTGGGTGATGTTTAGAAGATTTTGGTGATCATTTGATAAGGTTTTGGTACATAAGTAGAGATGAACAGGTTGTGCATGGATTTTCCAAACAGTGAAGAAATTCTAGGAGAAACCATGCACAATAGCAGGTTTGAGGTAGTAGCTTTGGAACTATTGGTGTATGATTATGGAGACCATGTGAGGAGGCTGTGGGAGGATGTTCTTAAGGTAGTATATAACTATTGGCTATTACACAGTTTTTCAAACCATGTGACTAATCTATGCACGGGTTAAAAATCATATTCTTAAAAGGTGGATCTAGGTCGTCCTTGCCTTTAATGCACTATTTTTTTACAAACTAGATATATCTCAATATTTTTCTTCTACTATGGGAAAAGAAGGTCCTCTCATGGATCCAGAGGCAATATGATGGGTTATTTTGGTGACTTGAATCCATATTCCTGAGGTATGTCATCACTCAACACCATTCTCATCAAGATTACTTATATCTATTTAGTTATACTTCATCTATCATCTAATATTCAAATATATATTCATGTGATGGGTAGATCTAATATTTCAAATTCTATATATGTTGATATTAGGTCTCTTTGTTGTTAGGGGAGGTTATCTAATGTGGTTTTGAGGAAAATGATAAGATTTTATGAGCGTTCTTCATATATTTTATTTTTTCATCAAAATGGATGAGGTAGGTGGATTCAATCTAGAATTTTCTTAGTAGAAATTAATGTAATGGATTACAATGGATTTCTTTTTGTGTATTTTACATTTAATTGGCTTCTTTAGTATTGATTGGAACCATTTTTTGGCGATGGTTGTTGACGTTAGTAAAATTGTTTCTTGTGAATAATGTGATTTATTATTCAAATTAGAATATTGGTTTGAAATGGGATTTATCTATAATTAGGAAAAAAAATATTTGATTAAGGGGTTTTCAATGAAAGGAATTATTTTATTGAAATGGAATAGGTGTTTTGAAATCGAGTTTTTAATAGTTTTCAATAAAAGAAAGGTATTATTGAAATATATTGAATTTGTTTATTTGAATGAGAATGTCATATATAGGTTGTGTGTGTTAATGTTCGACATGCTGTAAAAAATGAGATGTATACGATTGGGGTACAAGGTTCCAAACCCTTGATCTGGTTCATCTATAACTAGGATATATGGTGATTGGATGAGAGACCGCTAATGAGTATGCAGCAGTCAACCAAAGCATGATTGGGGGGGGGTCTTGTTAACCATGGAATGTGTATGCCAAAATTATTTTGTGAACTTTTGTTTTTAATACATGTGTGGTATTTTTTCAGGAAGTGTAACATGATGTAATATTGGTTGAAAATAACACCCATATACTCTTGGATACAAAATTTTTATGGAAATTTTTTATATTTAGTTATAAAAGGTTTTTTTGAATTTATATATATATATATTGTTTTATATATATTTTTATAAAAATTATATATAAGTGGTGTTTTTTGGGAAGTCATTGGGGAAAACCTGATGAGTTTTATACATACCCATACATTGGAACATTGTTTATTTTGCTGAAGCTATCTTCTGAGACATGGGAAATGGTAATGTATCATAGGTATTTAGGACCATATCATGATACTTGGGATCTTTGGTGATGTTGGAGAATAGAGTTGTAGATCATGGAGTATTGTGGTCATTATGTAGTGATTAATTGTTCATCCTATATTTACATTGTTTTTTATTTGTATACCACTATATCATAATTTGGTGTGGGTTTTTTAATAAATATGAAGTTTAATTTTTGTTGTTTTTATCTTGAATCATATATTGGTTTTTTGTTATATTTTCTTGGTTAGTGGTTTATTTATTATTGGGTAAACCATTACCACTTTCAATTGAAACCCTTTGATATTTATTACCAGCCATTGGAATCTTGGGGATTTTTTATAAGGACTAGTTCTGATTATTTGGGTTCTCAAGCTAACGAGAATATGTGGGTCATTAAGAACACCTTAATCATTAGGTTAAAAGTGTTAAATGGTGTTCTTATGTTGTATGATATATGTTGAACTAAAAACAATACATGTTATCAATGCTATTGGTGGATCTAAAATAATATGTCACTCCACTTGAATTGGATATGTTGTTATCTTATGAAATTTTATGTACGGTGTAGGGGATGTTATCTAAATCACATTATGTTTTGATGTTTTTGATGATAGCCATGTCTTGTTCTTGGGACATCATGTTTTATTATTTTACTAAATTACTTATGTATACATGATGTTATCCACATATACTATGCATAGATGTTCTTTTTTATTATACTCACCAACTTTCGGTCACCATTATATCTATATTGACTCAAATGATTTTTTTTCATCATGTTATTCAATGATTATTCCCTTAATAATACTTATTACTCAATATTTTCATATGTATGTTTTTATGTGATCATGTGTATTACTATAGAATAGATTGAATATTAGAAAATATTTTAAGTCATTAATTTTATTTGTAACTATGATTCATTTTAATGTTTTATGTACCTAATATCCCTATAATACTATGTCTCATGACCTTATGAAATTGTATTATGTGTATATTTATGAATTAAATTATAATTTTTTGTGTATTAATTATATTTTTTGTCATGATGCTCCACATTAATAGTCAATGGTTTTGTATGGACCCGACTGAAGTTTCCCAGAGTTGGTGCCTTATTTTAGTACATTGGCATATAAAGTAGGAATATTCATCCTAAAGGAATGAATAATTTTATAGATTATGGAAACAAGATACATATATAAGTTCAAAATTACATATTTAAAGGAAAAAAACTATTTTTTTTCATTAGAAACATCCACGCCTCCTAGATTATGCTTGCAAGTCATTCTCAATTTACATCTTCATATCCTAGGAAAATAAATCATAAGAAAGGGGTGACATCAAATGCTCAGTAAGAGTAAAAAATACCATATAAGATAAAATAAAAATTAGACATGGTGAATAATTGAAAACACATTCCTTTAAATAAATAATATACTTGAACATAATATGGTAGGAAAATGAATCGAGTGAATATTTCCATAATATAACAAAATCATGGGTATTCTACTAGTCGAAGAAAAATAAGAAATTCTAAATAGTAGCTTGATAATGGGGGAAGTGAAAATTCCAGAAATTCTAAAGCATTTTTTCAAGACCTCAATCAAGAAATCTAAAAATTATTAAGGCCTTTTACAAAACCATCTATCTAATTGGGAAAGACCTCAAACAATTCCACATCAATTTGTCTGATGAATCCTTCTGATGAATTGATTGTTTATAACAAGCCCCACCTAAATCTTATTATGTCCAATTAATTACTAATTTGAATTGGATGAACCTAAAAAACATACAAATTCATATTGAAACTATCATATGAAATGTAAATAACAGTCCAAAATATTTATTCATAAATAGTAACCATTCAAAGTAAATTGGTTAATTGTTTTATGACTGCACATCCACAGTCAAACTAATCATAAACCATTCAATTAAATATGGTAGATGATATCATATGAGATAAACCCCAAGGTAGTTCATGACCCAATAGTGTACTTTTACATAGATTAAAATACTTTTAAATGATACCATTGAGAAATCCTTGAGGAAATAATCCTTAAAAATTTCAACGTGTCACATACCACCTTGAAACACTCAAATCACAATCCATTATAATTTTATGAGAATAAGGAGTCATATTACATGATATACTAATGGTTATTACATACAGAATAGGTAATAAGCCAGTGGTGAATAAGGAATATATCTCATATATGATAAAGTCAGATGAGAAAAATCATTTTTTACTTTGTAAAAGAAGAGTTCATTTTTGGAAAACACATTCTATTTTCCATGAAATCTGGTTGTAAACATGAATATCATAGATAATAAAATAATATGACATTTATACTATATTTTAGACATAAATTATTTCCCACTTATGTGAAATCATGTAAAAAGTGTTTTTATGATTCTTTAGAACTAAAACATTTTAGAGAAATTTAAGGAAAATCTTAAACAGAATTTTAAAAAAGAACATAACATTTGTTATCTTAAATCCAGAAATGATCCCAGATTATTTTTCATTATAAAATTAATGTTCTAATAAAAATATTGGTGGCTTAAAATAGTCTCTTTTGTACACTAGTAAATGGGTAAGAATTTGAAAATATCCCTTGAATCAGTATAAAAACTTTGAATGATCCTTTTAAAACATGTAAATACACCTAAAATAAAGAATTTTTCATGATGGTAAACATATAGAGTAAATTAAAACATAATTTTTTTGGTTGACATAATAATATAAATTTAATAGAGTTTAGTTAAAAATAAGAGTAACCTGAATAAAAATGTATGTTCATGTATAAATCCCTTTCAAATTTTTAATCAATCGATTCATATGCCCCAAAATTAATAACATTCAAATGATACAGTGACTAAACATAAAATAATGATATTCATGACATGTTACATAAATGGGATGTATACATATAACACAGACATTTATTAGTAGGGAATATAGAAAATCTCACAAAACATAGGAGTGAGATGAAGAAACCATAAACTTATGTCTGAATGGGTTTCACTCATGAAATTAATTTCAAAAAACACTAAATTAGTATTATTAAAAACATATTTCATAAAATATTAGACACGTATTTAGGTTATCATAATTTGTTTTAGTACATTTATTCATTCTTTCAAAAGTTATTATATTTCATTTGGTCTTTCTAGAGTGTTCGTTTTCTATATTATCATAATCGGTTCACTTGATTCTAAGTAATGATGTTTATTTGTAATATATGTAAATCTCCAGAATTGAAATTTAATATAATTTTAAAAAAATATAGAAGTGTTAATGTTCATTTCTATCATTTGGATACATTGAAATAATTTTAATCGTATGATGAAATATATATGACATTTACTTAGATTGTTTTAGCGGTATTTTGATTATTGTGAAGTAGTTTAGTCATACCACTTAATAATAATTACGTACACTGGATCCTGGATATTAATTAGGTTATAATAAATATTTGAAAATTTTGTTCAACTTTAAAAATGGTTTCACAGAAATTAATGAAGATGAAATTGTAGATCGAAACATTTTCATCCACATAGATTATAAATTGAAACCTCATAGATGATGATTTCATTTATGAAATAAGAGAGAGAGATTAAGGATATTGACGATGGTTCATCCATTAACATGATATAATTCAAAGATATAAATGATACCAGATCTATCATGGTCATTTGGATATAGTATATAAGGAGAATATAACAAAATAAGATAAATTGAAATGAAACTAGATGAAAAACGATAGGTGGTTTTCCTATTGAAATATCATCTTTGAGAACCTCCTCAATGGAAGGGATCTTGGTTTTTTTTGAAATCCCAAGAGCATGTTGGACTTCGAGAGTTACTATGGAAGGTTATTTTGGTGGAACATGGAGGATAATAACGGAATATTGAAGTGTAAGAGATAAGGGAGTGAGGGGGGTTTATAGTGTAGGAGAAGAGGGTTTCATATTTCTTTAATCATTAGTTTATTAATTTCACTCAAGAATAGAAACAGTAATGATTCCATGATCAAGAATAGTAATAAATGCATGTGAGTTCTATCCATGTGTGATTACATCACTTATTATTTCATAAATAGTGTACATTATTGATAATTTGTATATATAGTATTTTACCATATTTAATTATTCATAAAAATTTTGAGTATTTCAGAAAAATACAAAAAATTTACCCAATATTTTATTTGACGCGTAGAGTCCACAAATGAATTTCTTTTTCAAAAATAATATTCTAAACATGATAAATTTAATATTTAATTAAATTATTTATTTATTATAAAAATAGTTTTAAAACAATAATTTATTTATTTGAAAACATAAGAATGTCGTACTTTAATTTGAATATTATATATATACTATCATAGTTAAGGTAACTATTCATTATGGTGTATCACTATTCACAAGGGTATGTTACTATTAATAATGGTAGGATACTATTTAACCGAAATTATTTTTTCATTATTGGATACCAACTAACATAATTATCGCAAACATGTATGTCATATTTTTGAAATTCACATTAGAGAAGTGGAAAATTATGTTCAATTTTCTAGGTTATAACAAAATGGTGTTTGTAGAGTCTTATTAATCCAGGTATTCTATAATAAAACTATTTGTTAATTATTGGGGTGTAACATTAATCTCTCCATACAAAAATTTCATCCTTGAAATTTTAAATTGAACATCGAATGTTAATGGTTGATACTTGAAAATTCCCTTACAGAAACCCACATTAGAAATAGAGTTAATAAAATAACCTCCTAAAAATGGGTTATGGGAGATGAGGTTGTCACCCCAAAAAGTATGCTTTAGAATTAGGTTACATTAGTTGTAAGTAATAACATGTACATGGAAGAAAAAAATAACTATGATGTTCCGATGGAAGCATATAGAGGACATGTTCAGATTAATGTTTATTACTACTAAACTATAAAGTAATAATATTAAATTAAATTATAATTGATTGTGATAATAGGAAAAAAATTTATTTAAGATTATTTTCGTTATGTAGAGGAATTATTTTTCTCTATAAGAGTATAAATATAAATTTCAACACACAAACTCATCATTTTATTTAACATCAATTATCTATACCTCATCACATAGCACAGGTTACACCAATTGGTTAAGAAATATATTTACCATTAAAAACTCATAAAATGATCCTATTAAACCAATTCATAAATGGTTAAAAATTAAAATATATAATTATTCAACACATTTCAATGAAGCCCTCATAATTTAAAAGAGGAACTTTTCAATATCTCTTATTCAAAAAGATGAAACTCTAAAATTTTCATTACAAACATGTGAATAAAGTCACCGTGAATTATATTTAAATATGGTAATAAATGAATTTATATAAAAAACAATATTAGAGGAATTTATTCTGTGGTATTCCTTATTTAATATATATGCTATTGGATATATTCTTTAAATACAAAAGTTTTTTAAACTCCATCGATGACATCGTAAAAAACTTGTCAACAAATTAATAATCAGTTCCATTGTAGTAAGTATATTTCATTTTCAATCACTTATTTAACATTATATCAACATGAGATATATATTAAGTGTTGTATACACCTCAATCATGATTTTTCTAAAAAAATTAACTTTCTACTAAATCACTTTTCCTTTGACCCATTAACCATATGACCTCAAATCCATAATAAAATAGTATTGTAGTAAAATCTTTGTATATCTTATAATTCATACAACCAGTACATGACTGAAAAAATAATCAAATGAAATGATTCTTGACTAGGAATACTAACCATTCAACTTCATCTACGGTTGCATAAAAACATGATCATTATCTAAAATCATCATTGAGTTATATTAATTTTATGCTTGGGACATTGATAGATATAGTGTCCCATTTCCAAGCAGTTCTAGAATTGAATATAGTCAAATTATTTCCTTGTATTGCATTTATAATAATTATGGCATCTTTATCCACACTTGTAGAAAGCTCCTTATTCTCTCAAGAATATACCATGGTGTTTCCTTCCATAGTTATCACATATGGTAAAATACACCTTTCCCTTCTTCCCTTTATCTATGTTTTTCAATGTCACCCTCTTCTTAATTTTCTTCCCTTCAAATCCATAGGACATAGAGAAGTCTCTACATAACATATCAACAAATGATTCTATTTCATCTTATGATCAGGATACATGGGAGAAAATCATACTTTGAAATGATGGCTTAAGAGAAATATATATATGATCCTTATTACACTTCACATCTCGTTCATTGGTGAAGTTCACATTTCTTTTACAAGGCTACATTTCTTATTAATTACATATTATATAATTTATGGTATCATTTTGAAATTTATATGACTCTAAACATGGTATAACACATAGCATTATTATTTTTTCACTCTAAATACTAAACCATATACTTTGGATACTTTGGAGGAATAAATAATTCATTATAGTGCATAAATAAAATGTGAATTACCCAGAGAATACCCCCTATGTGTGTTAATAAAAAGAATGCAGAAAGGCTCATTTCCATGTAGAAGGATACCCCAGGTCAGGCTCGAAACTCCTTGTCATATTTTTTACTCCATGATAAATCTTTGTCAGAGAAAGCTCTACCTATTTTTGTAAAGTCGGGGATGTAATTAGTAGATATATCCATATAATTTATTCCCCGCCATGATTAAAAGACATTATTATATGTTTTTCCTAAAAATAAAACATTAGGTATTTGTTCCCTAATCTACATTTCTGAATCTACTTTCCATGTATTATACTAAACATCCACAGATACCAAATGTAAGGACCCTGCGCAAATTGTCTGGTGTTGGTGCCATATTTTAATAAATTTTATTATAAACAAGGAATTTTCATTCATACGGAATGAATATTTTGTTTGCTTTGGGAAACAAGATATATATATAAGTTTAGCATTACATCTTGAAAGGAAAAACAAGAATTATATTTTCTATTAGAAACATTAACTCCTCCTAGATTATTATCGCATGTAATTTATAATTGTATTAATCATATCAGGGTAAAAATGAATCATAAGAAAGGGGTGAGATCAATGATCAATAAGAGTATGAAATAAAGTTAAAGATAACATAAACAATAGACATGGTGAATAATAAAAAACAAATTCCCTTAAAAAAATAAAAAACCTGAACAAAATATGGAATGAATATGAACTGAGTAGATATTACTATAATATAACATAATAGTGGGTATTATTCTAGTTGAATAACCACTTGAACTTTTAATTACTCAAGTCATAATGAGGGAAGTTCATATTCCTAACATTCTGAATCATTTTTTCAAGGCCATGAAAAATGTCTAAAAATGATTAAGGCCTCATCCAAAACCATATATAAAATTTGTAATGGCCTCAGCCAATTCCACATCCATTTGTCTCATGATAACTACTGATGCATAGAGAGGCTATATCAGGCCCCACCTAACACTTATTAAGTCCAATTCATTCCTCATATAAATGCGGTTAGCATAAACAATATAAATATTTATATTGAAAATAACTTATGAAATGTAAATAACTTTCCCCTCTCATTAAGCATAAACAATAACCATTCGGAGTAAATTTTTGAATGGTTTTACGATTAAACATCCATAGTAAAAATAATCACAAACCATTCAATTAAATAGGTTAGATGACATCATAGAAGATAATCCTCAATGAATTAGTATATTAAACAAAGTACATTAACATAGATTAAGGTACTATTAAAAGAGACCATTCAAAAATCTGTGAGGAAATAATCCTTGAACCTTTCAAAGTGCCCCATACCACCATGAAACATTCAACTCATAATGCCGTTGAATATATTGAGAATAAGAAGACTCTTGTTATGACATACCAGTGGTAAATACATACACCACAAGAAAGACATATGTTTCGAACAGGGAATATATCTCATAAAAGATAATATGGGACGAGAAAAATCCTTTTTTACATTGGAAAGATGAGTTATTTTGGAAAATACATTTTATTTTCCTTGAAAGAAGATTTTCAAAATTAATATTCCAGAAAAAAAAATAATTGGAAATTGAGATTACATTTTAGTCATAAATTATGTACCACTGAAGTGAAATCATGTAAAAAGAGTTCAAAAGATTCTTTAGATCTTAAATATTTTAGAGTAAATTAAGGAAAGTATTAAAGAGAATTTTAAATCTGATAGGCATGATTGTTCTCCTAAATCCAGAAATTATCCATGATAATTTTTAATTTTAAAATTATTTTTTTTATAAAAATAATGTTGGTTTAAAATATATTCTGTTTTACAATTGAAAACAGGTATGAATTTGAAACTTTCCATTGAATCGAGTTTGTTTATCGAGAAAAACATTTTGAATGATCATTTAAAAATATATAAATCCTCATTAAATAAAGATGGTATATGGATGGTAAACATATATAATACATTAAAAAAGAATTTATGTGCTGTAAATAAGAATAAATAAGAATTTATTTGTGGTAAGTAGATAATAAGAGTAACCCGAATGAAAATGGTGGTCCGTGTAGAAATCCCTTACCACTTTGTAATCAATCGATACATATGACCCAAAATTAATAATAATAAAATGATACATTTGATACCATAAAAATAAATATATTACTGATATTTTACAACAATGGGATGTATAAAAACACCATATGCAAGTATTAGTAGTGAATACGGAGAATCTCAAAAAAATGTGTGTCAGATGAAGAAACCCTTATATTATGTCCGACTGTGTTCTTCACTACAATTTAAGATCATGGAATATGAAATTACACTTATTAATAAATTATTTAACAACCCATTATATTTTTATTTATTTTAATATAATTCTTTTGAGTTCATTTATTCAATGGTTGATATCTTATTATATTGAATTTCGTTATTCTGAACTGTTCATTTTCGTTATTTTCATAATCAATTCACTTGTTCTAAAGTAATGCATGTCAAGTGAAAAGGATGAAAATATCCAAAATTAATATTACATATTATTTATTAACATCCATAAGTGTTAATGTTTCTTTCTACACTTTGGTTACATGGAATGAGGATGTATCATTAGATGAAATAGTTATGACATTCACTTAGATTATTTTATCATTAATTTGATTATTAGGAACTAGTTTCGTCATATGATTTAACAATATGTACGTATATTGGTTCCAAAATATTAATTAGGTTATAATAAATATATTAATGTCGGATTAAACCATGCAAATCGTTTCATGACCAGTAATGATGGATAAATTGAAGAATGAAACTTCGTCATCCACAATGGTTATAAACTCGAACCTCATGGACGTTGATTTCGTTTATATAATAAAAATGACAGAGAGAGAGTAAGGATATTGATAAGGGTTCTTCCATTAACCTGATATAATTCTTGTATATAATTGATAATTTACTTATATAGGTTATTTGGATAGATTAAGTTAACATAGGATAACAAAATAAGTATATTGAAATGAAACTAAATGATAAAGAAAGGTGCTTTACCTCTGGAAATAATCTCTTGGAGAACCTCCTTAAGGGAAGTGATTTTGGTATTTTGGAAACAGAAAGATCATCTCAAACATGGGGAGTGACCAATTAATGGTATTTTGGCATAACATCAATGAGCTTCAATCTTAGAGGGGTGATTAGAAGAGGGAGTGGGGGGGGGGGGGGGGTTAATAGTGGAAGATATGAGGGTTTTCATAACTGTTTAATCTTTAGTTTCTTAATATCCCTCAAGTCTATAAAATGTGAGGATTACATTACCAAGTATAGTAATAAATGAATTTGTGTTCAAACATATTGGTCACACATAACTTATGATGTGGTCAATAGTTTATTTAACTGATAATTTTTATATACGATATTTTACCGTATTTCACTATTTATAAAAAATTTGAGTATTTCAAAAAAATACAAAAAATTCACCTCAAACATTTTTTGATTTGTACAATCCAAAAATGAAGACCATTTTTCAAAAATAATTTTCGAAATATTAGTAATTTAATATTTAATTAAAAGCATAATTTATTCTAAAAAACAGTTTTAAAACATTTATTTATTTATTCCAAATCATAGGTGCATCGTACATACACTAGAATATTATTTATATACTATAATATTTAATGTTACTATTCATTAGGGTATATCACCATTCATAAGTGTATGTTACTATTCATAGGTGTAGGTTACTATTCAAAAAAATTTATGTATTTCATATTGGTCTCCAAATAACATACCAATCACAACCGCGTATGTCAGATTTTCAAAATTCACATAACTGAAGCGGAAGTTTTATGTTTACATTTCTGGGTTATAAAAAAGTGGTATTTGTAGAGAATCAATGATCCATTCATTCTATAATAAATCTATTTGTTAATTCATGGGGTGTTACTTGTATAAGATTGTACCCATTCTAAAATTTACATTATATTTTGAGGGTGATATACTATTTTATTTGATTTTTGAATATTGTAATAGGTTTATTTTTTTCAAAACAAAATTCAATTCAAAATTTTCAACAGTTAATTTTATAACTTTAAATCTCTACCCATACAATTTTCATAATGTTTCACGAATGAATTATTTAGTATTTTTAATCCACCAAATTTCGAAATAAATTTTCTAATAACATTTTTATTTTTAACAATAGAAAATTCACAACCATTGAATATTTCCATCAACCTTCTATGGCCTAAAACATAATATTAAATGGTGGGCCATTATAGGGATTATTTAATTATGGTATACTTATGTTCTAATTCATACCAATTTGTATAATAGGATGATAATAAATTGATATAATATAATATATTTAGGATTCATTGATTACTTTCTCTAATAAAAAATATATTATATTCCCTAATAAGAGTATGGAATGACCTATTTTAGTGATGGAATATTAGGTGAATAAAATTTGTAATTTATCGAGACCTTGTGAGTTCAATGGAAGGGATTACAGCTATTTGAAACACATATTACAAGTATATTTTAAAACATTGTGTTTTAGAAAATTGGAATATAATGGATAGAATATGTCAAATATTTTAGGTTGAACTTGAAACCATAAATAGAAATTATCCTTCAATATTGATTTCAAATTAGGAATTCATTAATTATCTCTATGTATATCTTAATATAATTTATATAGTCATATATATAATTTTAATAATACTTCTACAATTTATAGTACATTAAACACCACTGATCAAGGAACTGATAAATTAGAGAGAACAATGTTGGATATCACTATATTGAATTTTAAGTAATTATAATGTCTCACCAAGAAATAGTAATTTAGACTTACAAAATATTACCAATGATTTTCTACAACATGGTGGTAATAGGTGAAACTATAAATAATAAAGTGCTGAATAAAATAATTCATTAATCCTTATTAATGATTTTTCATTCTATAAAATTATATATTGAATAAATAAAATATTTTTACAAAATGACCACTAGATGGTAACATTACACTTACATAACAATACATGCCTAAATTAT
The DNA here is from genome assembly GCA_963277665.1 of Viscum album. NCBI lineage: Eukaryota > Viridiplantae > Streptophyta > Magnoliopsida > Santalales > Viscaceae > Viscum > Viscum album. Next base: position 1,903,090,240 of record OY728145.1, read on the forward strand.
AGAACAATGAACCAGATTTATCTAATTAAATGTTATTTTTATGTGATTGTAAATATAATTATAAAAACTATTCTAATGATTTATAATATTTTTATACCTCATAAAAGGGTGATGATCTACATAAACTATCAAAATAAAATAAAAAACACATCATGAAATATAACATAACCAAAAATTATATTGTTTAAACCAAGTGATAAAATTAACATTTCAAAAAAATGTTATGAAATTAATGTGTTCTATTATTTTTATGAATTTATGAATATTTACTCTAAAAAATATGTGTGGGAAATATTTAAAGATCACCAAGAAACATTATATAAAAATAAAAAAGATAAAGGATTAAATTTATTCTGGTTGGTGTTTTACTGATAATTTTTTTCCCCTGGGAAGAATCATGAGGTGAAAATGAGACTAGTAACCTTACATTGATCGGTGAATATAATTCCATAATGTATCTAATTTATGATATATTATAATATAGTTGTATTATATTGATTGGTGAATCATGTACTGTTATTAGTGTTTTTAATTTTGATTATTATTTCTAATTATCTTCTAAAAAATTCAGTGATAAATTTAATCATATATATTTATGTTATTTATTTGATTAATATAAATAGGACATTGATAATCCTTATAAAATATCTCATATTTTGACTAATTATTTTAAGAATGTTAATATATGAATGAAAAATTGTAATTTGGAAGATGAAAATATTGACAATTCTACTTTAATGACTTATATTGAAAAGGTGAAAATATTTTTTTTTCAAAATATTATTTTCAATATAAAAAAATATAATAATGGTTTATGAAAATTTTATTATAGTCATACGGATAAATTATTAAATGATTTTAAATCTATTAAAATGTAAAATATATATGTTTGAAGAAAAGTTTATATAAAATTACTATTGAATGTCTATATTTGTCTGAATTTACGAGGTTTATAAAAATCAACATCGAATATAAATTTACTTAGCTATGATATTATAATTACATATAATTTGTTAATATATATTTTATTAATATAAAAATTAATCTATATAACCTTTTTAATTATATGGAGGTGTATTTTTTAGACTTTATAATTTTTGGTTTTAATTAATATTTTAATTATTTTGTTACACAATGTGATTCAATAGTAATTTTTTTTAAAATTTCATAAGAATAATTGTCTATTACCATGGGTTCCTAAATGAAATTTCTAAAATACTACTGGGAATATCCTAGTTGGGATACCCATGTATGTATTTTTTTATTTTTAGAGAAAACATAGATATTCATATTATCTTCTCAAATGATATAATGGCATGTTCAATAAACCATATTACATTTCACTTAGTGTGTGGGTGGTCTTTGTTTTATTATTTGTTCCACTATCATGTTCTAAACATATATAAAATTATTATATAATTATTTTAATACATATTACTTGAATATTAAATAAATTTATTCATATATTAATTTTTTTAGAAAATATATAAATTTGTGTTTAGTCTCTATTCATGTACTATTGTTTAATTTTTCGGGATATTAAGGCTTCGAAGTAATAATTGATTTATTTCTTTTTCAAGTATTATTTTAGGGGTGTTATATTTACAAATAGATGTTTTATTTATGGGAAATTGTTTTTTTGGAAATTTGACTATTTTTCTTATTATTTTTAAAAAAGGATAAATAACTATTTTAAATTATATTTTATTTCAAGAAATTCCAAAATCGGGCATAAAAGTTGATATTGATATTTTTTTATATATCAAAATAGATTGATTATTTATGTCCAAACCAATAAATTTTATTAATTTTAGATTTTATAATTTAAATATCAATGAAATAATTAATAATTTTTTTTGTTTTTTTGAATAATTTTTCTGTATATAATTGTTCTTGATTTATTCATCATTTATTTGTCTTATTATTTTTATTAATTAAAAATATTGTTGTGTTAAATATAGTAAAAATGAGATTTTCAATATATATTATTTACCACTATGTAACATGTTATGAAAAAATATTAGTACTATAATACATTTCTAATTTTATCATTATAGAAGAAATTTTATTTTCTTAATACCTTTACACTGATCATGATTTACCCAAACATATAGTTTGTAATTATTTTACTACCATTACATTGGTTTCCAATTATTAATACACAGTTCATGAAAAATATCTCTTTACCATTACATAAAACATAGTTATTATTACTATTTTTATTTATCTCATTGTATTTATATTTTACATTAACACATCGAAATTATATTTCTTTTTTAAAATTTTAATAAAACATTTAAAATTCTATGTACCTTTACCTAATGAAATTCTTACATTCACTCTGTACATATAATGTATATGATATATTCACACAATAGGTATAAAACATATCTTACCCTTACATACAATAATTGAATTATTTTTAACATTATGTATTCAATTTACGTAATATATATATAGTAATATTAATATGAATTACATATTATAGTTTTATAATGTTTTATGATATTGAATATTGACTCATGTTTTCAATAGGTATTAATCTTTTTCTAGGGATTTTATAAATTGTAATATATGATATAAAACCAATTAAATAAATATTTACATTTTTTATATAAATTTATATAAAAATTAATTTTTTTATTAATTTTATCCATATGTATATGATAGGGAACATAAAAATAATAATTTTTTACTTTAATTATTTTCATTGTTTTAATTGATTATAAATTATTGTTTACGAATTTAAATGCTATTCAAAACAATTTATAGTGATTAATTCATCATCCTCAATAAATGATATTATCTAAATTAATTTTTTTATAAAGGGATATATTAAAATAGTTATTATTATAGTTTGAATCCATATGAGATTTTGTAATTTTTCATTGAACATTCATTATATAATTTTTTTCAACATTTTGGGATTTCTTAAATTATGTGGATTCATTTAAATGGTTATAAATTTCAAATGATAATATATTTCTCACTCTCTCTATCATCAATAAATCAAGATTATTAATTTTTATTGAATTATATTAATATATTGAATACTTCTAATAAGTGTGGATTTTTTTTATTTAAACAGATTGAGCCTTATTGAGTAATGTAGAAGATATGATATTTAATTAGATAAGGAGAAAAAGTATTTGTGGTGAAATAAAATAACATTAACTATAATATCAATAGACCAACTAAGATTAACACTATAAATAGAAAAGATTCGTCATTTTTAATTTTGTACTAGTTTAGTTTAATGAAACTCACAATCATTATAATCCCAATCCAATATAAAGAGTAAGAATAATTTATATAAAAGTATATCTATTTGAAACTCTATTATGGTCAATTAATAATTTATGATTTTCTTATAGGATGGTTAGAGAATTTTTTACCTCATATTTTCACAAAAAAGGTTATAGAACCAAAAAATTTATTCTATGGTTATGTTCTCCTAACTAAAAAGAAGGAAATATAGGCTAGTACTGTTTGTTTGAGATATTATGATGTTTTATCAACTTACACAGATGGATAGATGGTTTTGAAGATGCATTTGTGTAATATTATTTTTTATTTTCCAATTTATATTGTAATGTATCTCTATATTTAGTTGGTTCCACACTCAATCGGTTGGGGATTCAGGAGTTAAATATAGACTTTTTTTCGAAAATCATTATAAAATTAAATATGTTTGGCTATTTTTTATACATGAAAACTTCACACATCTAGAATTTCCCATCATTCAACAATGAAATTATAAATAATTTTAATCAAATTTATTCTGAAACAATCTACTAATAACTCTAATGTTTTTATTTAATGAATGTTTATAACAAATTATTATATTTCTAAAAATACATACTATAGTGACAAAATAATTTTGAAAATGATAAGAATATTTATGTTGGTGATTATATAATAATTATTTTTTATGAATGTTTCATTTTATTCAATTTTATTTTATTTATGTTTATATTAATTGATAATTATTGAATATTTACATTTTATATTAAACCAAGAGGTAGGATGATGAAAATTAATCTAATTCTTGAAATAATACAGTTAGACGTACTATTGGGTAAATAATATTGGTGTATTGAATACATGTTATAATGGGTAGGGTGGTTGGAGACTCCTTGACCACCTCCTAGTTTGTGGTATGATAAAACTAGAAATAAAAAAACATTAGTAACATAGTGTTCTTCGTTTTTCCTAGATCTAAAAGGTATTTAAAATATAAAATGTGTTAATTTTAGTTTAAAACAAAACAAAATCAACCATCAAATGAGTAAAACCACAGAAAACTCAATATTTCGATGAATCCAAACATTATAAAATTGGAAAATAAATATACATGACTAAAATAGAATCTATAATAACGTTAAAAAATAAAAATTGAAATTGAAATTTATAATGAAAATATAATAATCTATTCAATGTAGATAGTGAAAGATGAATGTATCACAAAACAAATTTGGTTAATAATCATACCACCCCAAAAAATAGTATACAATAACAAATTTCTACAATGTTGAAAAGTGAATCATATGACTAGGATATAGGTATACCTATCTATAAATTAGTGGAATGATATGAATTTATTTAACATGTAATACCTAGATATAAATTTATTAAAGGATATTCTTATCCTTAATGCATAGACTCTATCATCAACATTAGAATACCTATAACCACTAGTTTGGTAGTATTATACTTCCACAATGCTCATGAATTTTCATCTTCATGGATTCGCTCAGTTTTGAAATAACCAAAAATCAACAATAATTAAAATATGGGATTCCAAGATTAATATAAAAAAAGTGTCACATTGTCTTAGAAGTTGAAAATGAACACTTTGAAAGAATGTGTAAAAAATATTAGAATATCGTATTAAAATGAAAAGTTACAACACATACTCATTACCAAAATCAATAATAATTATCATAATAAGTTAACAGTATATTCTATATTGTTCTAGTTCATGAAATATTGGATATATGTATAGTAAAAAATAAATTGCTCTAATATTGAATTATTCATGTTTAGTTGCAAATTACATCAGAATCAGCTTCGTCCACTACCATTGAACTAATCCTAACATCATACGTACTAATGAAGTCATTTATTCAAAAGTACAATGCTAATAATTTAATAAAATTGAGACAGTAATGAAGACACATGTCACATTATTTTCATAGTAAAATCCTCTAGAAATATTTTAATGATAAGATCATTTTTACACAAAAAACTTAAAAAGGATATGTTGAATCAAATTGACATGATTTATATTCCAATTTTAAAAATAAATATTATATTTTTTATTAAACATATATATTTAAAATGGTAATAGTTACACAACAAAAAACCATTATGAATAACCAAATAAACACTAACAAAATGAAAACAAATTCTATGTTTGTTAATAATTAAAATATCCCCAGTTTTTAAACAAAAAATCTTTTACAAAATATAATATTTACAAATATTTTTTTAGTTTTATAAAATTATAATTATAAACTAAATCCCCTTTCTAAAATATGGAATCATTTTACATATTTTCTAATATATGGATTTTAAAATGAAATACAATTGGTAAAAAATCTAATGGTAGCTCCAACTATTAGATATTGTTTTTCAATCATTATATAAAAAACACCTTCATTAAATACAAAATATTTCATAAGATTCTCCCCTTTAGGTTTTTAATATAAGTTACTATATATATAGGAACACTGTTATTTCATAATTGATGTGTAGTATCATTCAATTAAAACTGTTGAAAATAAAAATATATTTTATTCATTAGTCATGAAAAAAAACCTAAAAATAAAAAACTGGATAATAAAAAATAAACCATCATAGTAAAGAAATATTATAAAAAATATTTCAACATAAATAAAATCTCCAAAAATAGGATATAAAAAATTCAGTAAAAACATCATAATCTATTCAATAATTTCTCATAATAGTTTATATATGATTATAACATATTTAGTGTTTCAGAATAGACTATTATTTATGATATTTATTAATTATCTTTTAAAACCTTCACTTCCTTATTTTATTATTCAACACTATAAATTTTAAATATCTTTGATACAAAATTTATACTTTTTATTATCATCTTTTAGTAATGAAATATCTCTTTCTGTTTCCACCATTTTATGCTAATATTCTCTTAATTTTTAGTCAATCACATTAACATCCATTTTTTAGGAAATAATAATATATCCAATTCATAAAACACTTTTTTATTATTCATTTTATGATTTATAAATTTCATTATAATATATCTAATAATAGATAACATCATTTCCAAGATCACAAAACTAGACTTCTTAGACTTAATTAAAAAAAAATCAGATTTTAATTGTCATTTATCATTAACAACATGTTAAATGTTCTATAAAAAATTGACTTTATAAAATAATATCATTCAATTAACTAAAAATTTAATCATTATTTATATGGAGCATTATAATATTAATAATTTTTTTAACACGTTTAAGATGATGATTTTATCATATTATATACAGACTTTTTTAATTCATAATTAATCATCTGTGTCTATTTATTTCATTATCTTCATATTGATTCCATCCCAAAGAATGTATAATACTCATACCCAATATATTTGTTTTCATGATTCCCCCATTATAATTCCCTTTATGTATTTTATTTCAACAAAAATTCCTAGTAAATGATCATTTCACAATTGATCAATGGTTAAATTTATTGTTACTTCATGTTTAGATTTAGAATCATAAGAATGATTAGTTTTTTTCCATGATGAAACACGATTTAATGATGGATCAGGGGAATTTCATTTGTGTGATTTTAGGTTTCTATAAAATCGATTGATGGGAGTATATTCCAAAATAAAATGGTGGACTGAATATGCCTATATCTGATGATTCGTGTACCATCAATTAAGATCAATATTCTATAGTGGATTAGTGGTGGAAGTGGTGTGAATGATTACACATTATAGATTCCCAAAATCTGTGAAAGTATCATATTCTTGACATGTAGATTACAATAACACAATCCATGTGGAGAACCATCCATGATGTGTTTGGGTTGGACCCATAAATAAACATTACATGCATTGTAAAATTACACATGTGATGCGAATCTTGATTGGTAACCCAACTTGTGCTCCATTTGTATCAATTCGTGTACATAACCTGTAGTCTAGAGCACAATAATGTACATAGGAATGTCTAGAGAACATAGATAAGGGATGGAAGACACGTGAACAAAAGAATACCCAAGGAGGCCCAAAGATTGACTAAAAAACCTTTTATTCATATATACATCATCTACTCCTTCTATGGTATGTCTTGACCCCGTTATATTAAGTCTATAAGAGTTTCTATATATTATGTTCCCTTGGAACTTCTTTAAGTGGGTATATTAAGGCTTTACATCCTAATAAATGGACCATTCAAACCCCTATATGGGGGTTTTATAGATACATTTAGGTTTTCTTCCATATGGTCTATGGTTTTATCCAATATAAATCTTCTATAAAAAGGTATAGGTATCTTATTACCTATATCTGTAATGAGTTCCCACCATCCCAATGGATTAATCATTATAGGGTTATGTATCCACAATAGCCTTTGGTTATGATCTCCAATCTATGTATCGCTATCTTCTGAGTTTCATCACATTTAACTACACGTTGTGGCCAAATGGGAACAATGTATAAGAGGGGAACCAACAGTGTTATCAAGACACAAAGACTGAGTTTTCTCATAAGTGTGTAACATTCAATCGTCAAACAGAAACTGAAGAAGGCATGGAGTGTGTGAACAACTATTGATATATGGGGTATATTTTGAGCATTTATTTGATTTTTTTATTCATCACTCTATGATCGTGTGACCATTGTTATATTGAGTTGTTTTTCTCGTGATTATTTTCGTTGACTAATTTTATGATCTCCATCATGGTGTGTTTATACTCACCCATGAGTGGGTTCTAGAAAAATAATTAATATATTATAAATATAAAAATATTTTTGATGGATTCCAAGGAAAGACATAAAGTTATAGGATGTATGTATAGTTAGATATAACACATATGGTTCTATGAGTCCTCTCCTAACAAATTCCTATTTTACTACCCATTTTGACACTTTTATTTATTTATTTGGAATATAATTTTCAATTTTTCTCTCATGTACATTTTTTATACTCAGATATGTGATTATTCATATATAATAATATCTTGTGTTTTTATATATTTCATTTTAATAATGTAAAGGGTTTTAGTTATGTGTGTGTGTATACATGTTTTTTATTATAAGGACTTGCATCTGCATGATATGCTTACTCAACAATAGTGTCATTGCCCAATAATATTAGATATGGGCTGGGGGTGACACTCAGCTACCACTAACCAGTTGGGTCCTGATGGGTTGAGTCTTGATAGGTTCTTATAAGAGGTTTGGATGCCTGATGAATGGATATTATATATATTTTATCAATGAGGAATAGTTTTACATTTTTGGAAATGATGTTCACATTTCTCGATTTTGAATCTCTTTCAATGGAATATAATAATGGTTAGTTGTCGATGTATCCATGCTATATGACTATGATAAATAAATTTTTTACTATGTAAATATAAGTATCATTTATAGTGAAAACATTAGTTTATGAATATTATTAGAATGGGTTTTAATTTCCATATCCTCCATGAGTCATCTCCCCATACATTATACACACCGTTAGGTATTATAAATATTATTGGTCTTATCTATTGTGAAATCCATATTAGATTATTAATAAGGATCATGATGATGATAAAATTAGTTAGAAATATTTAGTTCAGGTCGCAATTATGGGTATGATACCTTTATGTCGTTTTGGTATCATACCTCCTCTAACATAGAAGATTAATGTATTGATAATACTAATAGTTAATGAGAATTGTGGGAGAGAAATTTATGAGTTCCAAAAATAAATACCGCTCAGATTATTAGGTGAACAATACTGCTAAGAAGTATAAGATAGTCTTGAGTTAGTTGGTTGTGTTTTGAAATATTTTATAAACCCACCTGATTATATGATGGTTCTTAATTACAATCCTTCTAGGTGCTTGGTGATTATTAAACCTAATTATTGGACTCTCTCACGTATATTGATGTAGAGTCTCTAGGGAGAGGAGTGTTATTGACTGAAGATTATAGTAATACGTAAATATGATCATTTGGAACTCTTATTGGATGACATGTCAATCACCAAGTAAACATTAGTGTTCCCTAACCAATCATGATACAATATGGAAAAGGTTCATAATTATTACTTTCAATAATGGTCTATCAGGCATGTACTTCACAGAGACAATTGAGGTGGACGGGTAAATATATATAAGAATCTATAACTAAACTAGAGTAATGAATAATTTAATAGTATAGGGGATACTTCTATATAATCAGGTATTTAATGATAGTTTTGGTAGTGTTCAACCAAGATTTAAGACTTTAAAAGCTATTAGTATGCAATAGAATATCAGAACCATGCAAAAAATCCATTTCTAATGATAGTATGGGGTTTGAGGGTCTATCACTTGATGTACTGAGGATGGTTTAAGTCAATCGAGGAGGATGGTGTGATAATCATGTAATGAATTATGGTATTTGGAGAGAGATTTTCAAAAAAACCATATTTATTTCTAGGAGATATTCGATGGATATCTTAGAGAAGTCATAATCTTGAGAAAGGTGGTTGAAATGAAAGAGGAGTTAGTTGAGTAGTGGGACAAATCCAGTTTTTTGACCATTTTACTCCACCACCCAAGGGGGTCCATGACCTACACGGGGATATAGTGGTCATTGAAATATAATATGGAGGAAATAGTGGCCTATATATAGGGGATTCAAGGCTAGTTAGTGGAACTATCTAAGTCTACTCTAATTTAGCTATTGTAATGATTGATATAAGAACGCACATAATTTTCCTTGTTTCATCACTTATTCAAGATCTAGAGATTTTGATGGAGCATTTTTCGAGTCCACTGTCACATTAGATAGTAACCGGGGGAGATTTACTTATCACACACTTATTTGATAGTGTCACCTTTTTCTTCAAGGTGATAGATTCTTTTGGGATATTTTAATAGAAACAATGAGTCCTTATAACCCAATTCTATATATAAAATTTTTATACATATTTTATGTAAATATATAATTCTTTAGGAAGAGAAATTGGTGAATTTTAGTTGATTAGAAATGATTTTACTACATTATTATAAACCAAAATAATGAATGTGTATGATAAAATCATACGGAGGAGGATATATTATTTTATTCATTCTCAAGAATTTATTACCCTTGGAGATATAGATGTTATATGATTTCATATTCTTAACGTAATGGTTAATTATGAGGACATATTCCCTGAGGATGTGAAATCATTCCCTACAATAACATATATCAATTTCACTGTAGACAAGAGACTATTTACATCCCCAATATATATTATATACTAAATTATGGATCTAGAAGATCTTGAATATGTGGAGTTGTACATGGACGATTTGAAGATGAATGGACTTTAATGACCATTTTCTCCCCCTTGGATAGTAGAAAATGTTGTTCACCAATAACATTGAGGAGAACGTAAGGTTATTTTTGGACAATCCTTACATATATCATGTTACATTCAAAAATATGTATCTATTATTGAGAATAAATTTTATTAATGACCAGGTAAAAGCGAAAACTGGGTTCTTGATGGTTGACCTCTGGCTATGTTATTAGCAACAACAAGTTCAATAGGATGATTTAAAAAATACATCATTCAATACATTTACCAATAAATATATATAGTTATTACCATTGGCTTTATGAAAACTCTTGTAGTGTTCATGAGACTCATGAATAAGATCTTACAACCCATTCTTGTACCATGTTGTTTTAGACATCACTAATGGAATCCTTTGGTACTCGATTTCAGAGGAGGAGCATGGGAGACATATGATTATTACTGTAGAAAAAAATATAAAATACCATCGTAATTTAATGTTATCAATGTTTATATTCGAGATTTATGTTTTCCATTTTTTGGACTTGTCATCGTAGAAGAAGGATTAGTAGTTGATCTAGAAATGTTTGTTGCAGTGATATTATAGTATCCTATAATGGTCATGATAGGGGTGAGAATATTCCATCTGTTGGTTGGTTACTATTGGAATTTTATGTCATATTCCACTCTAATTTTATAACCCATGGCTTGTTTGACTTGGAATGGGAATCCATTTAGATTTAAGAGACATAAAATAATTATATTGAAGAGTAGTTATTGTGTATAAGGGGATCTCCCATATTGAGACTTACAGTGGATTAAATATGTGGTGTTATAGGATTCCATAAGAATTGGTCTTGAGTGTGTTTTTATGAATAAGAATGTATTAATCTCTTATGGGTCCAAAAATATGAGACACTATGATAATTACTACACTATCCATGATTTAGAGTAGGTATAAATGGCCTTGACCCTAAGGATGTTAAGGGATTCTGTAATGGGGTAGTTATTTATCATTTTTTCAGACCACAAGAGTGTCATGTATATATTTTAACAAATATATCATAACACGAGGAATATGTGTTTGATTGATTTACTAAAACGGTATGATACTAATATAGTCTATTAATCTAGAAAGGGGATCATGGTGGAATATGCATAAGATATTTTAATATATGTTTATGATAGATGATTAATAGTTGGTGGGTTAATTTTAGTTATCCATAGTGGATAAGTATTGTAAATTATATCTTTATTTTTTAGTCATCCAACTAATAGTTTTCATATTTATAAGCATTTATATATTATAGATATAGTTTATGAGACCTCAAAAAGGAATGATATGTACTACAATATATCTGGATGGATTTTTTTAGTGTGGAGAATGCCATCCTTTTCCAAGGATGGGAAATGGAAGTAGTCACACTATGAAAGTGTTTAGTAAGGGTGTTTCATATATCACCATAATAAGTAATAATTGGAGAGAAAATAATGTTATTGGAAGTTATATATATATTAATGAGGCCATAAAGTTTGATATGTGTTGTTCATTTTGTCTTCTAATGCCTCACTTATCACTATGTAATGTTCGAAGCCTAGTTACTAAACATTTTGGAGATTCCCTATGAGGTGTAGATGTAGAAGTGGGACGGAATATATATGGTCATAATTACAAGAATAACATGATGAAATAATGGAAATGATGCCATCAGTGTGATTATAGATCAGCTCACCCAGTCAGACAATAACTGAACCATCCATGTGAAATGTTCAGGGGGATCATGTGATGAATTTACTTGTAGATATATTCTAAAATTAGAAATTTCGCATGAATATTATTTCATACCATGATTATAACTAAAAATCGTTGTTTCATGTGGATTGTAGGAGGCCATTAGGATTAAATTTTATTGAGAATGATGTTTTAACACAAGATAGAGGGATAGATTTATAGGACCATTCATGGCCTAGAGGAAATGTTTCATTTCAAAATGATTGAATTTTGATGTAGAGTGGTGAAAAACATACCATTGTTGTATTTTTTATACAGAAAAATGTTACACTCCATCATTAGTATGGATCCATTTATGTTCTTATATAGGAATCCTAATAGGTCACTACAGTGATGGATGGATATAGGGGTTTAATCACTCATGGTCCTTTAATTGGTTTGAAAAATAAAAAAAATTGTTAGGATAATAAATGATCTTATAAAGAATATATATGGACATCATAAGACATATGTTGACTGAAAATTGGGTCCTTTTGTGTTTTAAAAGGGGGATCTTGTGTTGGTGAGTGTATCACATCAAGGAAGACAATAGAGGTTCATCTAGTTTATCAATTTATCTCTAATATCTCTAGACCTATTCCAAATACTATTTATGATGGGATATGTTAAAGAAATCTTATTCCTACTATTATAGATAGAATGTTACATGATATCCTCCATTAATCACTTCATAGGATCTATTTTTATGACTATTCCCATATTATTGACTGGGGATATATAGAAATCCAGGATGAAGCTATCATCACATATTACCCCGTATAGATCAAGGATCTATAGGATATGATCATATGATAGATAGTGATTCCCTTTTTATAAGTTCAATGAATGTATGAGAATCTTTAAAAGAGTATATTCGTAGATGAAAACCATTTGTGAGATCAGTTCCCACATGTTTTTTTATAGGTGTTATTATTTTTGAAATTAGAATACATGATGTGGGGAGAATGTAAAACACCAATTTTTCCTTATAAAACATTTGAATATTATAATTAATATTTTTATTATTAGGCATAGTGTTTTGGAGAGATTCTAAGGACCATAGAGTGTCAATTTTGAGATAAAAAATACTATGTATATTATATCACGTGTTTACCAATTTTATGAGATAATAGACTATTTTAGAATGGTTCATCAAATGGTAAAACTAATAAATCCTTTAAATCCTAAATGTCGGTATTACGCTAGGAGTGATATTATCATTATTCATGTCTAAAGTTTTATTTTAGTGCAGTCATGGGAAGAATAATACATAAGCAATGAAATTAGTTATTAAATGGATGTGATGTAATCCCATATATTTATAATAATACTTGTAAAGATATACATGTTTTATCAACATAATCCTTGAAATTGGAGGGGACAAATGGTTGATGTACTCATTAATAATAGTGAGATTATTTTTCGATGATTGAAATATTGTATTTATTCTTCTCCAATGGGGTTATGGGATCTCACTAATGACAATGATTCAACATATTATTCTTCATTAATGATATTTCTACTTATATAAAAGTGTGTTTTTATAAATTGGAATAATATTAGTATTTGATTCCCCCGTGTACAATTTGAATTCATTATTTCGAAAAATTATTCACGGATCTATGTTTGATCTAAAATTTATATATATTATTCATGGAATAATCATTGATTAATTATTGATTATTATTATTTATTCACCACATTATCAATCAATATATTTTGGAAATTGAACAAATGGTTTAAGACCATTAAATCATTTTTCATCTTCTTGATATTTTCTCCTTATTTCATTTCATTTAAAATTGAAATTTCATTTTATAAGATGTTCAATAAATGCCTAGAAAATGATCATTACACAATGAATCATTGGCATAATAGTAAATTTTTATCTATTAACAATTAATATTTGAGACATTATTGAGGTATGATGACCACTAAGAATGATCCATAAATTTATATATGGATACTGTATTGAAGGTTATGTTGTTTTGGAAATATTAAAAGATAATGGTCAATTCCTAATTAGATATATTTCGCGAATATGTACAAAAAATGAAATTTAAGTTTCTATTAACATATAATGGAATTCTATTGGAGTATTTCATGATGTAAACGGAAGAGAAAGTTGTTTTGGATAAGACACATGATAATTTCATACATTCTGTGAAAACAAGATGAACATGGTGTATAGTTTGTAAGAGCACACATCATGTGGATCTCCATTCATAGTGTCCTCAATTTACATACAAAATTCCATATCACATGACATGTGAATATTCTGTATTCCATGTGACTATTGATTAATGACCCATCATGTGTATCTTTGACACACAGACATGGAAATGTCGTGTGTACATTTGATTGAATAGCATTCATTTGCACAGATAGTTTACATAGACACATGCCCGACAACCTGAGAAAGGGAAGGAATGTAATATGTCCCTAGATTAGAATATCATTCTGTGTTTATAAAATAAATACTATTTACTAATTCTGGTGAACATTAGAACCCCCATTATCTTCATTATTGAAGTCTATATATTGGGAAAATTACTTTGGTCTATCCTAAGGTAGTTATAGTGAGACAACCTATGCTAATCATATGATTGGTGATCCCAACTACGGGTAAATACTAGATAGATTCATGTATCTATAAGTATGGAGCAAAATGTGAACCCCTAATGGTTTTATATATTTTTAAGGTATACTATTACTAACATTCATGACCATTGATCCACTCCTAGTTGATTTATCAGTGTATGGGTTTGTATCAACTCTATCACCTATGAGTGATCCATTATCAATGAATAAAAATCTAATAGGATCTCGTGTGTAAATTGTAATTGTGAGGAATAATTAGAATAGACTCTCTAATGATATCCATAAATTATAGTAAGACATACAGAGTGAGATTTTTCAGATGATAACATCCATGAATCCCTAAACATATCCCTATACATGTAGTGACAACATGAACATACATTGATACTTAGTGTATATCATGAAGTTATTTATATTTTCTTATTTTGTCACTCGCAGTTTGACTTACCATTGTGATATTGAGGTATTTATCTATTTATGAACTAAATTTGGTGATTTTAGGGATTCCAATTTGGGATGTTTTAACACACCCCTATTGTGGGAATTCTTATATGTTTGATGTATTATGCTCACTACATGGATTTTGATGGACTTCTTAAAGGACTGACACCAATTTGAGATTAATAAAACATGATAGTATTCATATTGTTATAAGAGTCACATCTTGATAGTAGCATCTTTTTACTAGTATATTCCATTTTTTCATATGCTGATGTTGGATCAGTTATATGATAAATAAATTTTATATTAGTTATATATTTCCTTTTTTCATTTTAGTTGAATTTAGATATCTATGAATGTATACATGTACTTTATTATATTTTATCACATGTGTGTGATATTCATACTCAATAATATTTTCCAGAATATATCCAATTGGAGGATAGAGTGGGGTGTCCTAGTCATCTACCACCTACCATGTGGGCAAAATGGGTCGAGTCTTGATATAATTTTTTGGAATAATGTTTCCATAATGATTCCAATCTTTCTATGTTGAAACATGTTTATGGTTATCATGAATCTTTTTTTTGGATTATTGAACTTATTTAATGATTATATCTTTATGGTTGTCCATGATAGAATCATTTGATGAATTTTTTTTCTATATATAGATAATAACATATTATGTTTTCCCTTATTTTTTATAAATCATTGATTCATATTATGATTAGATACATGAAATTGAAATGTCATAAGATGATTATCTAATTTTATTGAAACCATGTGTTTAGAATTATATGAGGAAGAGAATATTTATGACGATGTTCTATGGTAAATTGAATCTAATTGGTGGTTAATATTTCAACAACTTCATCCAATAGAGGATTAATATCAAATACTTTCTAAATTTCTATTTCATATGAATATTTTTCATAATTAAAAAATGTCGTTAGTGGAAAATGAATAGTGTATTCATTAACAATATTTTTTAGGCATATCCATATACTATTTAAAAAAAATTCACAATTCATGACCTTGTGGATGACCTAGAACTCTAATACAGACTCATTTAACATTCTCTCTATTTTTTCATTTTTTACAACATTTTTCTAAAAAAACATCTGATAAACTATAAAAAAATTCCCTCAAATAAGAATCAAGATTCATTTTATATTTAGTTTCAAAGATATGTTAGTTTATATTTAACCACTGAGATATCATGTCCAAATATTCCAACCTTGTTTTTGAACATAATAGAATCATTATTTGGGGTCTGCTCATATAGTACATTTTTTTACCCTTACTAAACATTAAAAAACTTATTCAGTATAATCCCAAAAAATAATATTTAAATTAAAAATTACAATTTTTCGTGGATATATTTCTTATCAACATAATAAACATTTTCAACTTTAGAACACTCTAAACTTTTTTAATTTATTTTTTAAAAAATATACCAAGTTTGATATATTTCTCAACATTTAACACCAAACTAAAATGACCCATTAGAAATTAAATGAATATTATTAATAAAAATAAATAACACTACATCCTATAATTGATGAAAATATTTTAATTAATTATAAATTAATAATAAATATGATTAATAAAAAACTTAATTCTTTAAAAATTAATATTTAAATAAAATAATTCATTCTTTATATATTATATTTTCATTCATATAACTAATTTTGAAAATTTAGCTGATGAAATTTGTTAGATGACTTTAATTTTTTAATTCAATATATCAATTTTTTACTAATATTAATTTTTACTCTTTTACATAAATAATTAGTTTTAATTTAAATTGTTAGATATTTTTTTTTCTAAAATTATAATTTTATATAAATTGATTAATATTAGAGAATGAATCGAATTTCAATTAAAAAATTTAATGGAATAAGAAATTATTTAAGGTGTCAATAATTCCATTTTGAAATATCATTTTGAAATAATAAAACATTTTTTTATCATTTTGGAACATAATTTACATTTCATTATAATTTAGAAAAAAATATAGTATTATTTTAAAAAAATATATATTGCTAACGATTTTTTTATATTTTTCAAATCCAAAAATAAATTATAAGTTTTAAAGAAATCCAATTTTGATCCTTAAAATCAAATATAAATAAATTCATAACACATCATTTTTAATCATAAAGATACCTTTTTTTATGAAAGTCAGTTTTATGTGTTATCAAAATTAAAATTATAATTAACACTACAAACAATTATAAATTTTTATGAAATATAAATTTCCATATTTTTAGATCATATTTGTAATATTAGTTATTATAATTTATTTCATTTTTAGGAATACAAATATTTTGTGATGGTTAATATTTGTTACCATGATAAAGAAGATTATTTTAAAAATAATTATAACTCTACAAATATTATGTTTTTTAATCTAAAGTGGAAATATTTTAATTTAATAATTAAATAATATTTATTAATATACATCGTAGTTAATTTCAAATCATTTAATTATTAATAAAATTTAAATAATATTTATAAAACTTTTTGATTAAACTAGCCTTTTAATAAATAATTATTTTCAACACATTATATATTTAAATTTAAAGGATAATTTTTTAGTATATAGAAATTGAATTAGATTAAATGGATTCAAAATTTAGGTTGATTATATTAGAATTTTCTTAGATGTTTCACCTTATTAATTTTAGATATATTATAATAATTGTGATTCATAATTAATCCTTATTAAAAGGTGTCCAAATGGGTACTCTAATATGGCTTGAATTATTGTAAGTCAAGTTTGTACACTATACATTTAAAATACATTTTTTGGTTATAAATTAGTACCTATAGGTATAAACAAATGTTCACAACTGAACGCAACTACCATTTATTAAATTATACTCCCATTAGATGTAACTATTTTCCAATTATTTGTTCATTTTATTATCATAAAATTAATCTCATTTCATAAACTCTGTGTCAAAACTGTATTGGTTAGTTTCCCAACAAAACAAACCATTTTAAATTTTCTATATCTACTCTATATGTTTCACATCACTTTTCCACATAAAATATCCTCAAGTATTTCATTTCATAGGAATTCTTCATGAGAAGATCATCATTCTCAAGGAAATAATTATATAACCATTTAATTAATTTATTTATCCTTCTTATCCTACAACCAAAACAAAATTATAACTGAATTTATAAATTGAAATAATTAAAATTAATTAAAAAATATTTATTATATTCATGTTTAAACTATTTTCAATACCCCCCCAAATTATATCAAAAAAATGATTACGCTACTTATATGCGTGAGCCAAGTAAAATTTTTAAGAATGAATCATTTTATTTTCTAGAACAACTATTCATGGAGGGTTCATAATGTTGGTTTAATGAGTATATAGTTTATTTTTTCATTATTTATATTCGGTAAATAAATATTAATAATTATTTAAAAAAAATTTGGCTTTCAAATCTATGTTAGACTAACCGCTAAAAAGAACACATGGAGAGGAAATGATATTTATTTATAAGTGACCCCATCTGTTAATTAGCCTTCTTATCATAACTATTAACAATTTTAATTAATAAATATAATAAAATCTAAATAATGTAATTTTACTTTTGTGATAATGTTATAATTCTAAAAGTTTCTCTTCTATAGCCATTCCCACAGATAGATTGTAGAATACTCTTTTGTGTTCAGTTTTACAACAATAATTAATAATATTATTAATTTATTTCAATAATGTAATTCGAAAAATAATATTATGTATTACTAATTAAATTGTTATAATTTTTTTAATGTTTTGGAATTATATAAATTCTATCTCATTAATCATGTTACCTATATTTATTTCATAAAAATTATTGAAATTTGATCATCACAAATTTATTCTACATGAATCACAACTAAAACACTAATGGAATAAAATTATATTTTAATATAATATAAATTAAATTGGTACCATTTAGATATGATAATGATAAAAATTCGGAGATTAGTGGGGAACAAAATGGATATTACCAAACATGTTCAAAACAATAAAGAATACTCACACCCGATATTGACTATTAGATAAAACAATCAAATACACATATAAATAATATTTCTTAATGTTGTTTGTAAAATATTTTATAATGGAATATGTTTTATAAATAGGTGATTAAGATGGTCATTTTTTTCACAAAATAGGAAATATTACAATCATTGTGGTTTGAAATCTAGGTAAGGATTTATATTTATTATATCAAATTTCATTATAAATATTTACAATTATAGAATTAATTTTATTTGGACTGATTTATCTACTACTAATAATAATTTTTATTATCATTATCCACTCAATTTCCATGATTTTAATTTTTTTAATTTAAATCATATCCTTAAATTGGATTTTATTGATTGAAATATTATATGGATATATTTATCTAATTTTAAAATCAATGATTAATGTTTGATATTTCACACCATTATTTCTTTCAAAATAGGTTATTTCATCTTAATACATTTCATAATAAATATTCCTAAAATTTATGTGTTTTTAATGGTTAATTTATTTTTTAATCAAAAGGATATCAATTTAAATGATATCATTATTTAAGGTTCTTTGTTATCTAAACTAAATCCATTCAGTTATGATGCATCTTCTAGAACTCCGTTATTACATGATTGATATTATTCACAAATATGATATTATATTATTTTACATTATATTTATATATTGGTAAATGAAAAATTTCAATCAAATCATCCATGATTATATTCTTCCCCATAATGAGTATATGTTTATAAAGAATAGTTATAAGGCCCCAGCCTTATACATTACTTAATCATGAGTTATTACAAGATTACACATTGAGGATCTTTTCGGGTTTAGAGTTTTAGAGAATTAGATTATAAAACATGCATTACATTCCACATATAAACAAAGTGGTTACATAAAGATAGAAATCTTAATTCCCATCAATGGAAACATATTTAAAATAAACATGGATTCTTTCTTGACACTTACTTGACACTATCATCATAACATGTACCTTTCCCTTGACCTGTGAAAAACATTTCAAAAGAACTTGGGATGAGCATAAAAAGCTCAGTAAGGGATATAAAAATATGGAAAGGAAACATGGGTACATATATACATAAGGATGAGATCTACATTACCCAAAAAACATAATCACATTAACATACCTCATCAAATCATGAATAAATCATAGAAATCATAAGACATAAAGGTAACTGGAGGCATTCATAACATTTTTATGTAGGGAGTAACCCTCTTGGTTACTTTTGGAATACCCAGCACAGTATATTCCCTAAATCTCTTCGGATAAACCTTAACATTTCACTCCTTCGCGTTACCCAATGCATTGGAGAGCTATATCGGGCTCACTCGCCCTTAGTTTATCACGGAACCACCCGTTTTCATAATAATGCCCAAGAACCTCAACATAATCATATCACATAAAACATGGATAAAGGAAACATAACATTCCCACCTTTCAATCACAAGATATCAATACAACACATTGATATAAAAACATTATGAAAACCATTTTTGATACCAAAATAAAAGAAAAGTAAAACATGGTATATATTTTTCTTTTAAAAAGAAGGTATGGCTTGTAGAGGAAGCCGAAACTCAAATAACAGTCACGACGGCGGATAAGTCATTATCGCCGCATAAGTACGACAAAAACATTCCCTTTTTTCGTTTAGTAAACGCTTCATATAAAAAATATTCCTTTTGAATAAACGTAAAAGTCCAAGGGGTTTATACACCGTATAAAAGAAGGTTGTGTATAAAACAAAATATGCCTCAATGAAAGGAGAATGAGACGAAGTCCCATACCTCGGGTTCGACTTGATTCGATCATTCATTAATATCCTGAATAATAAACTTGAGTTAGTATCTACTTTCTTAAGAACCTTTTTCAAGTTCATTATTCTTTTTATACCATGTTATGAACATCATGTAATCATTTAAGTTAATAATGTTCATTTTGTCGGTATTTGGTTCTTAAGTCAAAAATAGACTTCTTACACTTACATGTTGTTAATTTGGTCCAAGGTTTGTTATATCCAGAATGATATTAATGATTTGGATAACATATTTATCATATATATTCATCATATACATGTATTTATAATATTACATCACATTTTGAGGTAAGAAATGAAATGCACCGTTCATGGAGAGGGTAAGCCGTACGTACGCATGAATGCTACTTCCATTTCTATTTCGTATTTTCTGGAATGGAATCATAATGATATAAGAGTATATTATAATTCTGGTATAATAACATATATAATATCATTAACTTTATCCTTTACACATCCCACATATGGTATTAACGAATCAAATCACTTTCAGGGGGCGATAGTCTGCACTTCCTGAAATGAAGATATCGTGTTTACCCATAATGGAAACAATAATGGTATGACATAAATGAAAAATACAGAAGCTTAAGGAAATAATAAAAATATTATATATCATATATAAAAATAGTGACATCATAATGGCCACCTTTGAAGGTTTTAAATGAGTATTGAACAATCATCGTTTCGGGAGGCAGAATTTCACCATCCACGGAAACCGTATGTTCTTTAACCATTTGATGTAGTTTTGTGAGAGTGTATCTCGAATAAATATTATATCAACATCCTAGTATATTGAATATATTGTTTTTGATACAAAATAAGTAAATAAAAAGAGTTTATGGGGTTGGAGAAGCAAAATAAAACAAATGAACATGAGAGAATGAATTACCTTTAAAAGTGTAACTCCTTTTGATTTGAGCCTAAACGCTTCCTTTGAAAGGATTCATCCCAATGGGAACCCTCTAGGATGAGGAGAGGTATGTGGAGAGAGTAAATGGGAAGGGGTTGGCCGAGCCAAAGGCTTGAGGAGTGTGTGAAATGAGGTAGAGGTGGGGGCCTTTTATAAGAGGAGAGGAGGGGCACTTTTGGAAATCATGAAACTATTATTTTATTTTCAAAAGTGTTTTGAATTTCTAAGGTCCCACATTGATTTGTTTCGAAGATAAGATGATAAGTCCTCGAAATATTCCCATCCAATAGGTTTTGGACATGTTTAAGTTTTAGATATTACATTATCTTTCCATTTTATTTAAATCGTTAAATAATGAGGTCATCGCTGCATCATCATGATGTCATAAATAATTTAATTTATATAATGTCTAAAAATTATAAAAACAAATACTATGATGTATGAAATCTTTTTAGATTTCCAATGACTATTTATAATCATAAATCAGATCTTCATAACCCCATGTAAAAAATGTTTTCGTCAAACATATTATGTTTGTGTCATTTTTAATTTTACATTAAATAAAAAGTAATTTATGTCATTTCCCAACCAAAGTGGCTCCATGGTGTCCCCAAGTTGACCCATGGCTTTTCTTGGTCGGAAATGACACAAACAATGAGGGTAGGTCATGTGTGAAGCTCATATAATATTATTAAAGCATTATTTTTACCTTAAACTACACTAATTACCACTAATTGCGATTAAAAACTTAATAAGTGACTATTCACAATAAAATTATTTTAATCTCCTTGAACCACATTTTACTTATTAATGACAACCATGTATGTCGGATTTTTTAAATTCAAAACACAATTATGGAAAAATTTCATTAAACGGAAAAATCAGTTTTTATAAGTACCACTTAGTGGTTTCACTATTCATCAAAATTGAAGTTTTTCAGAAAATTACCAAAAATTCACCCTAAGCTATATTTGATATTCCGAATTCAAAAATGAAGTCTATTTTACAAAACATAAAACATATATGTCACATTAGTTAATTTAATAATTAATTCCCGCTGTCAGAGCAAATAGCGTGTTTTTATAAAACAATAAGTATCAAAAGATTGACACGAGTTTAAGTCTAATTTCAAAGTGAAATTGATTCCAATGACCACCATTGGATTAAATGGTAAAAATATATTCAGATTACACATTAAGATCAATTCAAAAGAGAATCTAATCATATAAATAAATTAGATTAAGAAGCATTTTTGATGTAAAATGCAGTATTTTTTACTATTCATTAAAAAAATGAACATTGTCTGAAAAATACAAAAAATTCACACAAAGTAAATTTTGATCTCCCAATCATAAAAAATAAGTTTATTTTGACAAACATAGCTTATAAAATTTTCAAAAATAGATTTAAAAATGGGTTTCCATCAAAAGGCAGTAAAACAAACTTTTAAAAATATTAGTGTATTCCATGCTTAAGATTGGATTTATTTTCATTTTAAGCCTCTAAAACACTATCTAGTTCATTAATAGACATAGATAAAAATATCTATTATTCATTACTTACATGGGATGTTACATCCTTCCTCCCTTTATAAAATTGCGTCCCCACAATTTATTTACCCATCGAATAAATGGGGGTACTTATCCCTCATTGAATTTTCAGATTCCCATGTCGCATCTTCCATCATGTGGTTTTTCCACAAAACCTTTACCTGCTTAATCACCTTATCCTGTAACAATTTCTCCCTATGGTCACGAATCTGGACCGGTTGTTCCTCATAAGATAGGATCTCTTCCAGCTGAACTACCTATGGACTCAAAACATGAGATGGATCTGGCATGTACTTTCTCAACATCGAAACTGGAAAAACATTATGTACCTGAGATAAACTCGGAGGTAAATCCACTCGGTAAGCAACTGATCCAACTCTCTCCAGAATTTCATATGGTCTAATAAACCTTGGACTCAGCTTTCCTTTCTTACCAAATCGCATCACACTTTTCCATGGTGAAACCTTGAGAAAAACACGATCACCTACCTCGAAAGATAGATCCTTCCTCATGTTGTCTGAATAACTCTTCTGCCTGCTCTAAGCTGTTCTCATGTGCTTCTGAATCAGCTGAACTTTTCCTGCCATCTCTTCTACCAATTATGGTCCCATCAACATCCTTTCACCCACTTCATCCCAGAAAGCTGGAGTTCGACACCGCTTCCCATATAATGCCTGAAATGGTGCCATCTGTATACTGGAATGAAAACTGTTATTATATGAAAATTCAACCAATGAATGATGTTGGTCCCAACTTCCTTGATAATCCATAGAACAAGCTCGTAGCATATCCTCCAATGTCTGAATTGTTCGTTCTGACTGCCCATCTGATTGAGGATGAAAAGCTGTACTAAAATTTAATTCAGTACCCAACAACTTCTGAAGGC
This sequence comes from Viscum album, assembly GCA_963277665.1. Taxonomy (NCBI): domain Eukaryota; kingdom Viridiplantae; phylum Streptophyta; class Magnoliopsida; order Santalales; family Viscaceae; genus Viscum; species Viscum album. The sequence continues at coordinate 1,903,114,809 of OY728145.1, forward strand.
CTTTCCAAAAGTTAGAAGTGAACCTAGGATCACAGTCAGATACAATGAAAAGAGGAACTCCATGTAACCAGACTATCTCCTTAAGATACAAATGGGAAAGTTGATCTAGGGAAAAAGTATCTCATATAGCAAGGAAATGAGCAGATTTGGTCAAGCGATCAACAATAACCCAGATTGCATTATTACCTTGATATGTCTTCGGTAATCCCATAAAAAAGTCCATGGATATGTTCTCCCATTTCCACTCTGGCATTGGTAATGGCTGAAGCATCCCTTTCGGTAACTGCCACTCTGCTTTAACCTGTTGACAAGTCAAACACTTCACAGTAAAATCAGCAATATCTCTTTTCATTCCATTCCACCAGTAATACTCCCGCAGATCTCTATACATCTTAGTACTGCCAGGATGAACTGAAAATGGAGAACTATGAGCTTCACATAACAACTCTCTCATCAACTGTGAATCACAAGGCACACACAATCTCTTCCCAAATCTCAAAACGCAATCACTATCAATGTTGAATTCAGGCAACTTACCTTTCTGAACCAGCTCCACCTTTTTCTGCAACTCACTGTCTTGCTTCTGTGCTTTCTTGATTCTATTTGATAGATATGATCTCACTGATACCCGAAACAAAACAGAAGAACTTCCTGCACCAACAACTTCTATGCCAAAGTTCATCAAATCCTTAACCAAAGGATTACATTCCAAATGCAAAATTGCTAATGAAGCATTACTTTTTCGACTCAAAGCATCAGCCACTTTATTTTCTTTTCCCGGATGGTAATGAATTGTACAATCATAATCCTTGATTAATTCTAGCCATCTAATTTGTCTCATGTTCAATTATTTCTGAGTGAATATATACTTTAAACTTTTTTGATCGGTATATATTTCACACTTTAATCCATACAAATGATGCCTCAAAATTTTTAAAGCAAAAACAACAGCAGCTAATTCCAAATCATGTGTAGGGTAATTTACCTCATGAGTTTTCAACTGTCGTGAAGCATAAGAAATTACCTGATCATTCTGCATTAGGATGCAACCAAGTCCTTTCAATGAAGCATCACTGTAGATAACAAACTCACCATTCCTGGAAGGTAGTTCCAATACTGGAGCATTCACCAATATTATTTTCAATTCCTGAAAACAATCATCACATTATTTTTTCCAGATAATCATAACACCCTTCCGAGTTAGCTTAGTCATTGGACTAGATAACCATGAAAAATTTCTAACAAACCTTCGATAATAGCCTGTCAAACCAAGGAAGCTACGAATCTTAGTTACATTTGTGGGTCATGGCCATTCTTCCACAACTATTGTTTTTGTAGGATCAATACTTATCCCATCTCATTGCACTTATAACATTTCACTAACTGTAAATCAAATTTGGTCTTACCTTCACCTTGATCCTTTTCAGTGAAATCACGAGCCTTATGTCCCATCTTACCACATCGGTAGCACTTTCCAGAATTCAGAAGACATTCCCTAGCATGCCTTTTGCCCCATTTATCAAAAACTGGAAACTTAGTTTTCTTACCATCAGAATTTTTTGAAGAATTATTTCCATTCTCCTGCCACCCCGGTCTCTTCTTCTGTTGGTTGTTTTAGAACACTTGATCATCGGAAAACTCCATTTCCACCTTCTCAGCACATCGAACAAGCTTTTCATAACTTGTAAACTCACAAGAATCTAATGACCTTCGATATTTTGGCTTTAATCTTGAGTAAAAACGATTGATTTTACTATCAAGGTCTCGGATAAAATTTGGTGCATACGTTGCCAATCGAGTGAACCTTTCTTCATAGGTAGCTACTGAGTCTTCCTCTTGCCTCAATTTCAAGAATTTATTTTCCATACTAAGTCGAACAACATTAGGAAACTACTTCTCAAGAAACATACCTTTGAATTCATCCAAGTCGAGAGCATCAATCTCATCAGTGTCCCTGATATTTTTAACCATCGACCACCACTGATCTGCTTTACCCTCCAAACGGTAAATATCAAGACTAACCTTTTGATTGTCTGAACACCCCATGACATCGAAAATCTTCTCCAGTGATTTAATCCACCCTTCATCTAGCACAGGGTCAGATGATCCTCTGAATGATGGGGGATGTTGCCTCATGAAATGTTCCACCACTGACATGTTCCTCTGCGGTTGATCTGGCTGATCTCATGCATGGATACCACCACCATTTATAGTCTGAGTCAACTGTGCCATTACTGCAACAAACTGTTCAGTTCCAATTCCGACCATCTCAGGATGCTGATTCGGAAGGTTATTTCCTTCTGTATTCCTTCCTATCACTACTTCCCTGTGTCCTCTGTGGAAAACCATTCTGAACAAACATGTCTTAGATGAAGCAACATGGTAATCTTAAAATTCTATATCACTTCAATTTGACCATAAAAAAAATATTTTTGGATAATCATTTAATATAATTCTAACTCCTAAAGTTATCTAAACCGACATTTGATACCAACTATAAGGCCCCAGCCTTAAACCTTGCTTAATCTTGAGTTATTACAAGATTACACATTGAGGATCTTTTCTGGTTTAGAGTTTTAGAGAATTAGATTATAAAACGTGCATTACATTCCACATATAAACAAAGTGGTTACATAAAGATAGTATTCTTCATTACCATCAGTGGAAACATATTTAAAATAAACATGGATTATTTCTTGACACTTCCTTGACACTATCATCATAACATGTACCTTTCCCTTGACCTGTGAAAAACATTTCAAATGAACTTTGGATGAGCATAAAAAGATCAGTAAGGGATATAAAAATATGGAAAGGAAACATGGGTACATATATACATAATGATGAGATCTACATTACCCATAAAACATAATAACTTTAACATACCTCATCAAATCATGAATAAATTATAGAAATCATAAGACATAAAGGTAACTTGAGGCATTCATAATATTCTTACGTAGGGAGTAACCCTCTTAGTTACGTTTGGAATACCCATCATAGTATATTCCCTAAATCTCTTCAGAGAAACCTTATCGTTTCACTCCTTCACATTACCCAATTCATTGGAGAGCTATATCGGGATCAGCCACCCTTAGTTTATCACGGAACCAACCGTTTTCATAATAATTCCCAAGAACCTCAACATAATCATATCACATAAAACATGCATAAAGGAAACATAACATTCCCACCTTTCAATCACAAGATATCAATACAACACATTTATATAAAAACATTATGAAAACCATTTTCAATACCAAAATAAATGAAAAGTAAAACATGGTATTTATTTTTCTTTTAAAAATAAGGTAAGGCTTGTAGAGGAAGCTGAAACTCAAATAACAGTCACGACGACGGAGAAGTCGTTGTCGCCGCATACGTATGAAAAAAACATTCCCTTTTGTCATTTAGTAAATTCTTCGTATAAAAAATATTCTTTTTGAATAAATGTAAAAGTCAAAGGTTTTTATACACCGTATAAAAGAAGGTTGTGTATAAAACAAAATATGCCTCAATGAAAGGAGATTGAGACGAAGTCCCTAACCTCGAGTCCGACTTGATTCGATCGTTCTTTAATGTCCTGAATAATAAACTTGAGTTAATCTATACTTTCTTAAGAACCTTTTTCATGTTCATGATAACTTTTATACCATGTTATGAACATCATGTAATCATTTAAGTTAATAATATTCATTTTGTCGGTATTTGGTTCTTAAGTCAAAAATAGACTTCTTACACTTACATGTTGTTAATTTGGTCAAAGGTTCGTTATATCCAGAATGATATTAATGATTTGGATAACATATATATCATATATATTAATCATATACATGTATTTATAATATTACATCACATTTAGAGGGAAGAAATGAAATGCACCGTTCATGGAGACGGTAAGCCGTACGTACGCATGAACGCTACTTCCATTTCTATTTCATATTTTCTGGAATGGAATCATAATGATATAAGAGTATATTATAATTCTATTATAATAACATATATAATATCATTAACTTTATCCTTTACACATCCCACATATGGTATTAACGAATCAAAACACTTTCAGGGGGCGGTAGTCCGCACTTCCTAAAATGAAGATATCGTGTTTACCCATAATGGAAACAATAATGGTATGACATAAATGAAAAATACAGAAGCTTAAGGAAAGAATAAACATATTATATATCATATATAAAAATAGTGACATCATAATGGCCACCTTTGAAGGTGTTAAATGAGTATTGAACAATCATCGTTTCGGGAGGCAGAATTTCGCCATCCACGGAAACCGTATGTTCTTTAACCATTTGATGTAGTATTGTGAGAGTGTAGCACGAATAAATCTTATAACAGAATCCTAGTATACTGAAGACACTGGTATTGTTACAAAAGAAGTAAATAAAAATATTTTAGGGGGTTGGAGAAGCAAAATAAAACAAATGAACATGAGAGAATGAATTACCTTTAAAAGTGTAACTCCTTTTGATTTGAGCCTAAAGGCTTCCTTTGAAAGGATTATTCCCAATGGTAATCCTCTATGATGAGGAGAGGGATGTGGAGAGAGTAAATGGGCAGAGTTTGGCCGAGCCAAAGGCTTGATGAGTGTGTGAAATGAGGTAGAGGTGGGGGCCATTTATAAGAGGAGAGGAGGGGCACTTTTGGAAATCATGAAAATATTATTTTATTTTCAAAAGTGTTTCGAATTTATAAGGACCCACATTGATATATTGGGAAGATAATATGATAAGGTTTCTAAATATTCCCATCCAATAGGTTTTGGACATTTTTAGGTTTTAGATATTACATTATCTTTCCATTTTATTTTAATCGTTAAATAATGAGGTCATCGCTGCATCTTCATGATGTCATAAATAAGTTAATTTATATAATGTATAAAAATTATAAAACAAATACTATGATATAGTACATCCTTTTAGCTTTCCAATGACTATTTATAATCAATAATCTGATCTTTATAACCCCATGTAAAAAATTATGTCGTAAAACATATTATGTTTGTGTCATTTTTACTTTTACATTAAATAAAAAGTTATTTATGTCCTTTCCCAACCAATGTGGATCCATGGGGTCCCCAAGTTGACCCATGGATTTTCTTGGTGGGCCATGACACAACCAATGAGGTTAGGACATGTGTCATGCTCATCTCATATTATTAATGCATTTTTTTACCTTAAACTACACTAATTACCACTAATCGCGATTAAAAACTTAATAAGTTACTATTCACCATAAAATTATTTTAATCTCATTGAACCACATATTACTTGTTAATGACAACCATGTTTGTCAGATTTTTGAAATTCAAAACACAATGTTGGCAAAATTTCATTTAAATGGAAAAATAAGTTTTTATAAGTACCACATAGTGGTTTCACTATTCATCAAAAATTGATGTTTTTTAGAAAATTACCAAAAATTCACCATAAGATATATTTGATATTCTGAATTCAAAAATGAATCCTATTTTACAAAATTAAAAACATATAAGTCACATTAATTAATTTAATAATTAATTCCCGCTATCAGAGAAAATAGCGTGCTTTTATAAAACAATAAGTATCAAAAGACTGACACCAGTTTAAGTCTAATTTCAAAGTGAAATTCATTCCAATGACCACCATTGGATTAAATGGTAAAAATATATTCAGATTACAAATTAAGATCAATTCAAAAGATAATCTAATCATATAAATAAATTAGATTAAGAAGCAGTTTTGATGTAAAATGCAGTATTTTTCACTATTCATTAAAAAATGAACATTGTCTGAAAAATACCAAAAATTCACACAAAGTAAATTTTGATGTCTCAATAATAAAGAATAAGTTTATTTTGAAAAACATATCTTATAAAATTGTCAAAAGATAGATTTAAAAATGGTTTTCCATCAAAGGCAGTAAAACAATCTTTTAAAAATATTAGTGTATTCCATGCTTAAGATTGGATTTATTTTCATTTTAAGCCTCTAAAACACTATATAGTTCATTAATAGACATAGATAAAAATATCTATTATTCATTACTTACTTGGGATGTTAAAATAGTTTACATTATATTTAAAAAATACAATCTTTATCCATATATTAAATTCCTAGATATTTTCCACATTATATTTGGTAATATAATTGTTTTATATCAATATTAACCATCTAATTATCTTTTCATATTTTGAAAATAATTTGTTTGGAAGCTATTTTTTATGTGGGTTTTCAATAAAGGGGTTTCAAAATTTTCAAATTGGTTTTCATATAATTAAATAAAATACATTACGTTCCACTCAACATTATTTTTATAAAAACAATAGTTTTTAAATATATATTATATAATAATATTTTTATAGTGATAGGTAATAAAAAATTAAATACACCTAATTAATTCATTTTTCATTTGGTTTTCCTTATTGCTGATAATTATTTTTCAAAAATTTATTAAATTTGTTTTAAATTAATAATAATGAATAAATAATTTTTTTCAATGCCACACAATAAATTGTTTATTATTAAATGTTTATGTTCATAAAAATGTTATCACTTCAACATTTATGAAATTACTTTTAATTGTGACCAAATCATGAGCTATTTTCTACAAATAAAATTATTATCTCAAATCTCTTTTATGAAATGAACACAATTTTGTTTCTATCTATATAGAAGTTATTCTCATGGATGTTATTTTTGGTGTATTAACTTATTTATGTTTTTAAAAAAATACAATTTTTGGATGATTTAATATTATATATAATCAATATAAAATTCATGTACATTCATTAAAGTGTATTCCTTAGATTGTTTTCGTCTTGTATTTTTGTTGAACTCTAGTTATTTCTTCTGAATCGTGGTAGTTAATACATTATTAATCCTTTGAATGGGTACATGGTAGTTCTTATTATTCCTCTTGTGATATTGTGATATTTATTTGATGTTTCTCATGGGAGTGGATGAAATATTTATACTAGAAAATCTATAGGTAATCCACAACCTGGCGGATTTGTTGCATGGACAACCTGATAGCATGATTATAGTGTTATATTTCTTATATAATTTTCACCTTATATCTAGTGAGTTTCACTATTGATCTATTGGATGGATTTAAGAATGAATTTCGAATAATAACTTAATTATATATCTCTTTTGGTTTATAGGGGACCATTTAGACTACTACCTTGCTGGTGGAATCCAATTTATAGTTGGTGGTTCTTATATGGTATACGAAACCAAGATTAGTATTGTAATTATTTTCTGATATCCTTATATTTTATTTCAATAATCTTCTTACTAGATCATAACTCTACCCCTACATCACTAGAGAGTCAATTGTGGTGATTTTTTCCCTTAGAAGCACGAATTATCAAAAATCAATGTACTTATTGAATCAAAAAATTACTTTGATATGGGTAGCATTGATTATTTTGAGAATTATTCTATACACATATATATATATACTTTTTGAGGGAAATGGATCATTATTCCATTTAAGGATTATGATCATGGTTGTTTATTTGTGAATTTTCAATTCCTTCTTGGTTCTTTCTATCCCTTCATATAACATTGATTATGGATCCCATGTTGGGTGTTTGGTGATCCCTTGATTGGTTGATTACCCTATGTTCTTATATATTTAAATTAGAATCAATTTATAATGTTATTTCATGATTGATTTGAAACATAATCATAGATTTATTTCCCAATAATTATTTTATAATATTCATAAATGTTATCCAATGACATGGATTTTAATAAAACCTCCTTTAAAATGTATTTGGAAATAAAGTTTATATTTCTAAAAAAACAAAAAAATTAAATGAATGATTTAGATGATGAGTTTTATTATGGTTTTTATGAAAATATTTCATTGATTATTTATGGATATGAAATAAACATAATTATTTTCAGCAGAATAAATTTGGATGAAACCCATTTGATATATGTTTTGGTAGTGAAATTGAAAATGTGAAATCTTTCTTTGGGTAGATTTAATTATGATTGATTATAATAAATTGATAATAATGATTTCACAAAGATTTATTTTTTAGTATGATCAATGACTAATTAGTTAGGTATGTATTGTGGAAAAAACACACATTACATGTATTATATCTACCTATCCATATATTGATGATGAAAAAAATATATGTCCATGTTGAGGTAAATGAATTAATTCATTAAGATGAACAGAAATTGAAAATTGGATTTATATTAATTGATGTTTTCCCACTATGAGATATATTAATTTTAGATGTGTAATGATCATTGATCCCAAGAAAACCATACACTAGTCTTATTAATATTGTTCTATGATTGAAAATTATTTCAAAATTCCCATATTTATCTATTTATTTATTCATGCCCCATTGACTGAGAAGCCTATATAGACCTATTTTGATGGAAATTATGTTTTCACTAACATTATACAATCAAATAAAGAAATTTTAAAATAATTAAATGTTTATATTTTTAAAATAATTAACATGACATATTTTATTTAAAATTGGAAACATTTGGATCACCTACTATGGATTTCTAATGGATTTCATGGTATAATTATAATGGGAAATTTTTCATTTCATAGTATTGTTTCTTTGGTAATTTTTATATTTATTTCCATGAATGAGACAGGGGAATGAACATGTTAATTTTGTGGGTGTTCTGGATAATAGGACCATGAGAGTTGGTAGTTCAAAAATTGAGTGGTCAATCCACATGATATGGGGATTTTTTAGAATGATGACTTCCTTTTGATCTATAATGTTTTTACCATCATCTTTGTCTTACATTACTCGAGATAACTATGTGTGAAAACTAGATGTTATTTTGTTCTCATTTTAATCATAATTTTTTATCCATGTTTTTAAATAATTCAAACTATATAGTCTATGATGCCTTAATACTCATCTCATAGATGTGGGGATCTGGAATTTCATCTAAGTCACGTTAGGATGGATTTATATACCCTTTATCAGAACATGATTTCTAGTATTCAAATTATTCTTAGACTATCTTATCATTACAATAATGTGAAACCATGAAAAGAATTTTCTGTATTTGGAACATTTTTTATTAGTATATCCACTAATATCACATTTCTAATGAATTTAACATCATGAAAAATTATTCATGATGTGAATTTATGTTCCTCAAAGTCAATTGAACTGTTTTCACTTGATTTATCAATTATAAATGTTAGGTTAGGGACATGAATTATCATAAGTCATATAAAATAATTTATATAAGGAATTAAGCAACATTTTTTCATATTTTATCATTTGTTATATCCATTAATAAAAGAATAAAACAATGAAATAACAATAAGTATAATAAATTAAATTTAAATATATACTAAACATTAATATTAGTATGTGTGAAATTACAATGTCATGTACCATTCCCCAAACTATATTATTAAATAGGATTCAAGGGGGAGACACGGATGAACCACAAAAAATTAACCATATAGTTTACTGACAACACAATGATGATGTTTTTATCAAAGTCCATGTTCGAGGACAAAAAGACTCACCTTCACACATTAAAAATACAAAGCTGGAGGTATGAATAGATGACATGAAAGATCATTACCAAGATGTTATTTATACGTAAATACCATATTTCTAGTGATTGAATAGTCCAAGTGTTGCAATGAATCAGTTGGAAATTATTGAACAACATATCAGGTTGTTGGAGATGTCAGATTGAATTATAGATAATTCTGATGTATTCAATATTGAGGATCCTATTAGGATATCAAGGGATGATATATTTTCAGAAATGAGTAATGAGGTATTTGAGTGGAATTACAAAAAGGAATTATTTTTAGATAAATTTTATCGTAAATAAATTTTATTGACTAACACTATATAAATTTTAAACCTTCACCTAGGTGTTTCTTCAGTGACTTAGTAAACTAATAATCTTTTTAAACATACACTATTTTCACTAGTGGTGCATAAAAATGACATATTGAATAAAATATTGTTTTAGATGATTATACAATTAGATATATTGTCTTTTTTTAATAATTCTATATTTGAAATTTTATTCTAATAATTTGGATAGGACATGGATAGAGGAAATTGGCCAAGATGGGAAGTCACAATTATCGTGAGTTACTCCTACTCCATGAGGATGATTTAGTTGTTGCTTTATTGGGAGAAGTGAGTGGAATGAGCTACATGATCAAAACAACAATGGTTCTACTAAACAATACACTTCTTTCTAATCATATAAATTGTATAACAATGTCCCCATGATAAAATTATAGTGTTGAATGTATGGTTACTCGATACATTCATTCAAAATGAAAAAATAGTCTAAATATTATATGCATTCTCATATAATTTGAAGTGGTGATTTCCATGTTTTTAGTACCATACATAGTTAAATGGGAACTATATTACTAATAAGATATATTTAATTGTAATATTATTTAATAACAATGGAGTACTAGATATATGAATTAGGAATAAATAAACATTACATAGTGGATGTATATATAATAGTAATTGACATGGGTCCTATAATGGAAGGAGGTACAACTATAATCACTTCAATATTAGTGACTACATTATTTGTTAATAATAATTATCTTTCTTTCATGTCAACTTATGTACTGCATCAATTTAATATTTCTTTGAGGCACATGATTTATGTCATTTTTATTTTAACTCATCTTAGTACAATGTGAGAATAGTGTATCCTATACTCCTTATGTATTTAAATTATTTAGAAAATGAGAATGTATCGATATTTTTTTTAATCAATTAGAAATAATTCAGATGATGAACTAGTTGGTCACTCACAATGTTTAAATGTAATGTTTTCATTATTGGAGATTCATTACTACCCCTAATGAGGAGTGAAATGTTATTTTGATAGAATTTGAACCAATGGTTAAAATTGATAAATTTTATCATCCAGGGCTGGGTAGAATGATATCCATGTATGTTGTTAAACATGTATAGGAAACCTATTTTGGGGAAAATCCAATAGTTTATATTAAATTCAAAGTTTCTGTTTGATTTCTGGACAACCACATGTTATTAATGTTGTGCTTTCTATCGAATTGGTCCTATGGAATAAACATGAATATTTATCTTTCAATTATAATATTGAAGCTAAATTTAATGTGATCATGTATTAGATGAATGAATTTATGTCGAAATAATTTTCATGATAAAATGTCTCACATTTGTAGCACCAATACTCCTATAATTGATCTATGATGAATCCCTTCAAATTTATGTCGAATATAAAAAGCACAATCTTGATATAGTCACTAACTTGTATCCCTTTATCCAAAATGATTATTTTTCTGATTATATGAATGGGTGACGTGTTAGTTTATGATTTTACAATGGTTTGTTTAGAAACTGATCAATATAATAGATTATTGTATCCCAATAACTACATTGAAGAGTAGGTACAACCATTATGAGTATATTTTTAATCTTTTCAGATTAAAAAATTCTATTAATGTGTGCATTGAATCAAGGAATAACATTTTCAAATTTTATATTTAATTTCACATTGTAGTATTGGTGGATTTTATTTTTTTATTAAGTGACATAGTAGGATCATGTAATTTATCTAATTATAATTTTAGATATCATGGGGAATCAAAATCTGTGAAAAAATAATCCAAAATAAAATTGTATATTGGAGAAGTGATGATCTTGAGTTATGTTTTCTCAAAAAAGTCATATTGGTTGATTAAAAAAGGATAAAGTTATTATTTTATAATGGGAACTAGAAATTGTATTTGGGAATAAAATATTTTTTATTCAGAAAGGTATTTCTAGGGAATGGTAAATAATTCTCCATTTAAATTCTCCAATGTATAATTTAACTCAAACTGGATTAATATTTGTTGGGTATTTGAAATTTCAAACATTCAAAAAATGATTAAATTAATTTTTTACTCTTCCTCTATTTTTTACCCTCCAAAATGGTGTGATAGGATACAAGTTCAGTTTTTATGCCTAAGGTTTGTGTTTAGGAAGAATTCTCATGAAAGGTTGGCAATGTGGTGGATTATGAATCTTTTAAACTTCAAAATATTGATGATAACTCATCTATATATAATATATTAAATATTACTATGATTCCCTATTAAAATAGTATGTGAAACTATATTTATAAAGAAATGTCTAATGTATACCTCTATCACAATATCATGAGTAAAATATTTTCACATGAAGTCTTCATTTACCATAAGATGTGATAGATGGAGTACATAAAAATATTTTAAATTGGATATTTCCTATATCATTGCAATATATAAAAATTTTTCTAATGCACTAAGTAAGAAAATTACTCCTTTGTTATTAAGGATTTTTTTTAGGAGAGTAATATGATTTAAAACCTCTATATCATTCCTTTGGGAGTCGATGAGGATCTAGATTAGTTTTTTTTTAAAAACCAATCTGTTAAAAATCAATTCTTGAGTTCATTATCCATGAGAAATCATGGAAATTAGTTCGGATATATTAGAGCTTTTTTTAATGATGGGGATACAACCCATGACTGGTTTCTATCCCTATACGGAATTTTACACTTCCAGAAACATTATTTCATTAAATTGTGTATGAGGAGGATATTATTGGGGGTTCATCAAAATACCCAAAGAGTGGTTCCCCTAATATTGATTAAATTGTGTTATTTTATAATTAACTCATTCTATTGGCCTTATTTGAAATGAGATTTCATTGATTCTAATTTCATATTGTTTTAGCCATAAGTTGATAAAGTTCGTATATTAGAAGCCTTTGGGTTTGATTCAAAAACATTCATTGTTGACATGAATATGGGATAATATTATGATGGAATACAATGTACGATATCCACATAATCCATTTCTAAATAATGAGAATTGAGATTTAACTGACGTATTGTCAGTATCATCTCACATTATTCATATTTTGATACAAGAAAACATAATTATTTTATTATTTATTGGAATATTATATTTTTAGGTTCTTCATAATCCCATATGGATTTGATTATAATAGGGATCCATGGTTCATATACTATTTTTGGGTTGGCCTCTTTGAGGAAATGATTTTCCATGTAATGATGAGAAAATTATACCTCCCTCAAATAGATGATTATATATAGCATAAAATAAAAAATCTTGAGGACATTATATTTTCTTTCTTCATTAACATTATTGGAGCCTAGGATTTTCCATTTACCTTAGACAAGTTCTCCGACAATATAATCTACAATACATCCATCAAAATGAAACCATTTATGACTTTTAGGGCCTTCCATGAAAATCACACCCTCTTTATCAAAGAATTGTGATAATTCCATTATGAGACAAAATATGGTCTAAGAGATAATTGTAAAGATCCAAATAATTATTCCTTGGATTATAATCAACCAAATACTATATATAACTTATGAAGATCGTACTAAAAATTCATCGATGATATTTATTGGGGACCAGGTGATTTTGAGAGTCTCACCTCATTTACGTCAATGATTACTATTAAAACCATGGATTTTGGAACCATGATATGTCCTGCCTCTTAAGTCTTTTCAGTGGTTCGTAAATGTGGAATAGATTTTGTTCTTGTCCAAAAAATTAACGACGATCAATAAGGGGTTTAATTTTTCTCTATTCAAAATGTATCATATAAACCCAACTCATGTCTTTAATTGGGTGTGGATTGCAATTTTACCATAGAAATGGGAACATATGAACTACTGTTTCATCATATTTATTCATATAAAATGGCTATCTATTGGATGTCTGCACCATTGGTCAATGTTAATTGGATGTGATGTTTAGATGATCACGAGAAATGGGAGTATGTTGTATCAATGAGAGATAAATTGTATTATCTCATAGTATATTAGAATATTTAATGAGGCTTCCTGGGGGTAGAAAGAATATATGTTTGGGATAATTAAAACATCATCAAATATCCTTTTAGGTATGATCCTTGTTTAAATTTTTTCTTATTTATTTTCATAATGATATCTAATTATGGATGATTCATTGTTGATCCTAAATTTTTTTAACATCTTATGGGGTTTAGGGGAGGGGTTTTCAAATTTGTTTATGGTTTGATATGGACATCGAGTGTTTGGATTTACAGAGGAAAGAGGCATATTTATAAAAAATCTATAGGTATTTAACTATATAGTTAGTGAAGGACACTAAACAGCTTGTGGAATTTTGTAATTGTTTTATATCATATAATTATTCCAGTAGTACACCGGTTAGGACCACTTTTAAGTAGATGGGGAATAAAATTGCCCATGAATTCTACCAAGTGCCAACTAATAGCTGGTGGAATATTGGGTCAATAAAATTCCAATGTTTTATGAAAGGAATCCAATCCTAGTATCATAATTATTTTCTCATAATCATTCATTTTTTTCATATATATCATTCCTCGAAACTAATTTCACATTTAATAAATTTCATACACTCTTGAGTAAATGTTCTCTAATCCTAAATTAAATCATTTCAGACCACAATTAATATTAAATCATTAAACATCATTTAGTAAATTTGACCTCCGTTTTTTGGTGAATTTTTTCCCCACCACTCTCATTTTTATAGTTTAGTGGATCATTATGTTGTTTATGGTTTTATATAGTTTTTTTTATTTTTGAATCTAGGATTTATAATTGTTTTATTCTATTCTTTTCCATCTCTCTAAGTGTAGATCTTTTTTGGATTATTCATGGTACCTTGACTGAGTTAGTTAATTCCTTAATTCAATTCCTATAAATGAATAACATTTCTCTTTATTGTTATTAAATTGAATCTAGATTTTTTTTTCAAATCGTGATATGAGATTCCTGATTAATTTAATTCCAATGGAATGGGTTGTGTTGACACCAATTTAAAAATGGATTTCAAAATAATATATCAATTTTTGGAAAAAAAATCAATATTAAATTAATGTTTTGAAATATGATTTTAATGATTATTGTTTCTGAAAATAATCTGAAAAGTGATATGTGGGCATGAAATTAATTGTTTTTAAGGAAATTATTTGTAATGAAAAACATTTGATGTTGTTTTTTTGGAAATACAATGGAACATTCAAAAACATGATTTAGGGGAGATATAACGCTAATAAATGAAACTGAACTGAAAGGAATTATTTTCCTGTTGATTTATTAATGAACATGAGATCATATTTAGTAAGTTATGTAATATAGTCAAGAACTCCCGGAAAATATTTAATTTAACCAGATATGGATTGATGAGCTAAATGGTACAAAAAATATAACAAGGACATGTTATTCATTTTTTTGGATGGGCCCATATTTCCAATAGAACTTATATATAGGGATGTGTGAAAACATGGGGTCATATTTCAAAGATATATGGGAGGATCATTGAGTCATGAAATAACTAACCATTGGTTTATAACCATGGTTAGTTGATTGAAAATTATTTATACATGAAAATTTTAATAAATTGATTTATTCATTCCAATATGATTTGAGATTCTAGTTCAATAATGTTTTTATGAATATAGTTATATATAAATTCTGTATATATTCCATTGAAATGGTTTGAATATAGTGAATAGTTTTTAATTATGATATTTTTAACATGAAACTTTAAATTTAAATATGGTCATATTTGGTTTTCTTGATACAGATTCCTCACATAATTTTTCATTTGATCCGACTAGTTGATTTTTTCTCAGAACCTATTTTTTTATTATGAATTTGAAGGATTTCATTTTATAGTTGTAGAATTTATTTTTCTTGTTTTCGAAAGATATAAATCAATAGTTTTTTATAAATTGAAAAGAAAGAGTGTATAAAATTAATATTTACATAAGATTATTATAAAATATATTCAATTCATAAAATTTATGTCAAAAATTATATAGAAATCATGAAATATGTTATCCAATGTTTTTAAACTAGTAGTAAAGTATATATTTTGACATATGGAAATCCCATGTTAAGATGATTGATATTTAACTATCATTGAAACCCCCAAAACGTCATTGTATGATGATCAATATCAACTCTAACTTCAAATATATTGGAACCCTTCAATCTTCTTTATCAGGATCAGGTGTCTTCCTATCCACACAATCCCTCGTTCTAAATATTGATCAGAACAAGTGAACAAAGAAGGGAAACTGTTCTAATCAATTTAAAATTCCTCAGTTAGAAATCCTTGGAATAGAAATTATATGAATGATTATTTATTGTAAAGTTTATATGTTCAAGAACAATGATATTACAACGTGCTGAGTTAAGAATGCATCAGCTCCTATATCCTAAAATAGTGTCTTATTAATATGAATCCATCTAATTGAAAAATTTATATAAATTAATGAGTTGGTTGAACTGGCCATGAATGTTGTAAACATTACAAATCTGAATAAATATCTTCATCAAATTTCACTATGATACTACCATGAATATGTTGTTACAACGTATTCTAACTTGTAGTAATGACACTATCTCTGATTATAAACATCTTATTCCAATAGAATAAAAATCAGTCTATTGGATTAAACATGTCATATCGATAGAAAATAACATGTCACTTTTATAAATTAAAAATAATCACCCTCATAGACTAAATATACTCATTACAATAAATTATATATTGTCACACCCATAAGATAAAAATGTTCAAACCAATACAAAATATATAGTCAGATTGATCGATAAGATATAATCAATCATACTATTTAGACTTCTATCAATCCAAGGACTTTTAATTATATATATATGATGAATTATTATTATTTTAATACAATATATTATTATTCATTAAATCCAATAGATTAAACTACTATCAATCAAATGTATTAGACTTATCTCTACCAAACTGATAAAAATTTTATTAAATGTTTTCATTTATTTAGATTATAAGTATTTCTACATTAAAAAATAAGTTGTATTAATCACAAACATTGTAAAATATGGAAATTATAAAGTTAATTTTTTTGAGAATTATTTCTGATATTCATAACCAAGGATAAAAAAAGGTATAGAATAGTTTGAGACTAATAAATATCACATTTTATGAAAATCAAAGGAAACAGTTCTAACATGATAAAACTAATAATGTTGAAAAAAATAATGTCCCATTAGTCATTTTAAGGCTAAAAATGAAATTAAAAATGAATTTTTTTAAAACAACAAAAAAATTAGTGAATAAGATGAATTTTTTTAAATAAAATAAATATTTGTGAATACACATAAATATTAGAAAATAAAATATATTTTTTTGGAAAATTGATGTTTTAGTATAAAAAATTTATTCACCCCAATTAAAAAAGAATTAATTAATATATCTAAATTGACAAAAAATACTTATATATGATTGATCCATTAAAAATGATCACTCTAAAATTTTGTTTACTAAATTCAAATACATCATAACTAAGGGGTTTAGTAAAAATATCAGTATGTTTCTACTTCATTACGAATAAATGTAAAATTATAAATCATTATTGCTAGTGATCCAATATAAAATTGATTATTGTCTCTATGTTTTTTGTTTCTCTATGATGTGAAAGGTTTTTATATAATGAAATGGAACTTTTTCTATTACAATATTTTTGAAATTTTTATAAAACTCATGACATAGTTAGTGATTGAGTGTTATATAAAAAATAATTTATTACAAAAACATCCATCTGCAACATATCTTACTTTAAAACATGAATGTCCTAAAGTGTTTCGTTTCATAAAAATACAATGAAACTAAACCACCTCCATTGAAAAGAAATTTTCATGAATTTATATTAATATACATTCTACATCCACCTAAGTCAGAATCAGATTTTAATTAATTATATGTCATTTTTATAACAGTAAAATAAACACAGTTTCAAAGTTTCATTTAGATAATGATAAATTATTTTTACAATGTTATTGTGGAATAATATTCTATTTTGATGATTTTTTACACATATAAATATATAAAACATTAAATTCATATGACAAGAACCCATGTGATATTAAATACCAATAATTTTTATAAAGATATATTGATCCACTATTGTATTAGACTACTAAATTTCTAAGGTATTGAATGATCTGATTGGAGTTATAATACATTTATTATATCAATATATGAATTTATTAAGAGAATCTTTTATATAAAAATGTTTATATATAAAATATCCTTCTAGTTTTAAGATTTTTTAAATACTAGAAATTAAGTACGTTCACTAATAAAACTCATTTCAAAAATAGACTTCCCATGTTCTATAAATAATATATTAAAGTTATTTTGTTCGATCCAAATATAAGATCATTGAAATAAATTTTCGCAATGGTCCTTTTTTTAGAAACAACTTTTATAAATATAGTTTCATAGGTCAACCCCTTAACAATGTAATTTTGTAACAAAAATCCAATTATCATATCATACTATACTAAATGGTAATGTTTAAGACCATAGAGTTCATTAGTGTATTGAAAACAATATATTGGATATTTTATATTTACAAGGTGCTGGATGTGTTCTACATTAACTTTCACCTTAAAATATATGTGTGGGAAATTACAATTCACATTCTTTTGAAATAGTTTGAAATTAATTAATGTTTCAAATGCTAGATGTATATGAATATCTACAAGTCCTTATTGTAAATAATTTATTTTTTTATAGTCCGATGTATTTTTTATTATACTATTTAAAATAAAGTGTATATTTATTTATAATAATTAATCCACAATCATAACATATTTCTAGAAACACCATTTTACTCCAATTACAGAAGTATATTTTGGTTGTTAAACTAATGTCCAAACATGACTCCAATAAAATATGCTCTATTCATCTTTCATTTATCTTTTCCAGTATTAATCAACAAATTCTTTATTAGGAGTCTGAAGTTTTAATTGAGATGAAAATGAAAAATGTCCAATTAATTTCTCACTGAACATCAAGGTATAACTTGTTAATCTTCATCAACAATGATGTTATCACTAGTTTTATATCTATGAAATAACTTCTTATTCAATTTAAAATATTTGTTGTTAAAATAAATGAAAAAAATATTATCTATCTATTAAATTCTAAATTGTGTATTATTTTGTTATGTTAGGTGAACGACACTCCTTAATATGTTGAAAATTAGTTTTTTGAAATGACATCTGGAGATGTTGGTTGGGGCATTTTAAAGGGAATATGATATGTTATATAAAATTTAACATGTCTTGTTTCCTCAATAGTTCATTTTTTATATCAAAAACCATATATGAATTTCTATTTTTATAATAACCAATAAATATCCCTTGATCAAAATTTGGAGAAAATTTATGCACATTAAAATTACTATTTAAAATCAATATTTTGAATATAATAACCTGTATATTGGATTATTTAATTTTTCTTATGGTACAAAATCTATATTGAATTTTATCAATAAAATCACATATTAAAACACAATTTAATGCATTATGGGTTATTTTAACAGCATATGCCAAAACATTTTTAGCAACTGAGTTATCAAGCAACTTGTATCTAGTTGTTTCTTGATGAATACTATTTATTATTTTTTATAAACCTTTTTTCTAATAATATTTTTTGTATTATAATGTAATATATAATAGATTTTACAAAAAAAGAAGTACCCAAATTATAATTTTCAAATTCTCGAACATGATCTCTACAAATAGTTACCAAAAAGATGTTTTTCCAATTGTATATGAGTTTACAAAAGATTTATCACCAATTCAAACAGTTTTATAGAAAAAAACATGTTTTTGCACACTAATTGTAACACATTAGATGTTGAGAATTCACTAATATATCTAAAACATTAATTTTTGTACTTCTCAAATTGATAAAGATCAAAAAATACAGAATTATCAACCCTATGGTCTGTTAGATCCATAACAAGTATTTTTTAGACATAATAGTTAATTTTACAACATTATATTGTCCTAATATTCTATGACAAATCCCATGTTATTCTTCTATTGCACTAAGTCATTGTATATATTACCTAATATGGACTTCAATGATTAATGTGTAGACAATATCATGCTAATTGGTAGAAAAAATTAATTTATTTTAGAACTATGAATAATAATTTTTTCATTGAAGAAGATTAAAATATATATCTCATATGATTATATACGTTTGATAACAAGGTTGTTTGAAATATCCAAAAAAATAAAACATTTGAAACTAGACCATTTCCAAGAAAAAAATGCTTACTATTTTGATGGGTTATCCTTGAGAATTATCACCAAAATTGACATTCCCAACATTCATATTTATAATCATATTAATGAAGTAATTTTTTATTTTTTCTTCCTAGAGTAACCACTTTCTATGATCCAATTATTTTTTCTCCATTCCTTATTTTTATGAAGTCAAACACATAATCATTCATGGACCTACATTTTTTAGGGTCTGATTTTATCAGAGATTATTATTTTAAGAATTAACATGTGTCCAAAATTACTATATTAAACAAATGTTACATAATTTTAAAACTAAGATTTATTAATTTCATAGGAATAATTTTAATTCAATGAATATTTTCAATTCTAGTGACTGAAACTTTGACAATTGGTTAAAAAATGGAGGATTTTTTAAAACAATGTAATTATTATTTAAAATAGGATTCTGATTTGTAATCCCCATTCCAAAAATATATCTATGATTTCTAATATGACTATAATTTTTTTTCAAAATTTTTTATACTAGAGGTAGACATTAACCAATGCTTTTTAATCTTCAAATTTACAAATTATTATTTTCAATTTATTTTCTATCCTCAATAGTAGTTATATTCGATATTTTTTATATATCATTTAGTAAACATGTTATTTTCGGAATTATAATTTTCAACTTATTTTTGAAGACATATTTCATTTTAATTAAATTTCTCAAAATACATAGAAATATATTATACTTCAGTAGTTTAAGTATAAATCCTTTAATTTTCATTAATAGGTTTCTCATGAAAAAATTAATGTGTTTTCAAATATTTCATATATTTTAATTTCCAAAGACATAGTTTATCTTGAATATTATTAAATAAACAATAATGTGTTATTTTATTCTAATAAATAATATTTTTAATCAGATTATGATCGAATATTATCATAATTAATATCATTGTAATTAGCATTTATTTTTAGATTTAATGAATATTCATAAGTAACCTTAAATATGAATCATTTGATAACATTTTAATTTTTTATAGATTACACCAATATTTGTACATGAAATTTCCTTATCTTTTTAATTATTTGTAGATCAATATCCTCCACTAGTACAACAAATATGTAAATCATTTATAATCTTCTTATTCATGTGATTGAAACACTTATTAGAATTCTTAATAGATTTACTTTACATCATATCATTTATCATATGTTTTGGACAATCCTAATTGATATTTTATATATTATAATATTCATAACATACCACTTCTCATGAATTTTTTTTCACTTGTCTCTTTTTTTCTTCTTATGTCTATAATGGAAATCCTTTATTCCAACAATCTTATTTTTCCTTTCGAAAATATTAGGAAATTCATTTTCAGATTGTTCTAATGATCTGCTATTTGATTGAATCATCAATTTATTATTTTTGAGTGTTGTTACATCATTTTATCATGAATTAACTTCACTTATAAAAATATATATTGTAGAAATAACATGTATACCATTTTTTGCATCATTTTTATGTATCACCTTTCAATATTCCCTCATACAACATCATGGTTGCAATAAAATCATCAATTTTTATATAAAAAATTATTCACATATCATATAAATTAGTTCCCTTGGATTCCCATTCACCATGAATTATTCCTATATTATTTTCATCTAAGAATTAATATGTAAGGTCATTCTTACTAAGAGATACCAAACTGTTAATATTAGTCATAAATCATTGATTAATGTTTTAAACATTTTTTCATAGGGGAGAATAAAAAACATGATAACATAAACATCATTTCCCTTCTATTCCCAATTAAATTTGAAGATAAAAATGATTTAACTTAAACCTTTTCTATATGATATTCATAGATTCCCATGATGATATCTGAGAATATTTTTTTCTTATCATAAGAAAAAATAGAGTATTCTTTGTTGTATAATTTAAATGATATTTTTAATTGTACTGAAAATTAAATTTAGTAACATTAATTTTTGGAATCTTTTAATTACTAGTCATCCTTATGAAATATTAACACTCACATTTTTAATAAATTATTTCATTATACCCCTCTAATATTCATAATCATCATCATCAATGATTATTGGTTTAATTAGATTTAAATTCTTATGAATATGAATATTTTATCCTAAAACCTTATAGAAATACAATACCTTTCTACCACTAACACATTAGTGTAATATATTTTTTTAGACAAGATGTTTATATATAAAATTAATAACATTCAATACATTAAAAAATTTAACACATAATAAGGTTAAAATTAACACTTTCTCTGGTACCATGTGTTGGATGTTAATTGAATACGAATGATATAAAAGGGATGAATTATAGTTCAAAAAATTAAACTAACATAGAAACATCTATATTAATTTTATAAAGAAATGGAACTCATCAATCAACTTATGCATAGAGTAATTTTATGTAATTGAAATGTTTTTTGATAAATCAATATTAATAGTCATACATTCAGATAGTCTTATTTAAAAAAAATTAGAAATATTTAGTCATAAAAACAATGTAATATATATTTAACATAATATTTTAAATCATATAAAAATACGTGATACAAAATATTATAGGAAAGTAAAAATGATTTAAAATAGTTGGAATATATATTGTACTCTCTAATCAAAAGTGATAAGGTAGCCAAAAATCCAAACACAATATATCGACAATGTTAAACCAAACTGTAATGTATATTTTCCTATAGAAAGAAATACCATGATATGATGATAGGTATATATCCTAGTATTAAACACTCTATTCCCTAGATAACATTTTTAATATCATATTTTTCATCCAATCCCTTAGAAGCCCTCAATCATCCAAATTAGTATCACCTGTATTCCAATCCTTAAAAGAATGTGATCTTATCATAATTTGAAATAAGAGAATAAAAATTAAATATAATAATTATTTTTTTCAATTACTCTCATAGAATATTTAGAATAGAAACTTTATGAAATATTACATTGTGTAATAATGAGATATTCCAGAAGACTGATCCTCAAACTTGTTGAGTTTCAAGTGCTTTATCTTCGAGCTCATTCAATTTTCTCAAATTTTATGAATCATTAAAATGGAAAAATTTCATTAAATATAAATGTTTTACATGTATGTTATTCCTTTTAAACCCCATAAAAAATTCTCCATAAAATATCATTTTTATATTCTATTTATAACATGGTTACAATGTATTTTGACAAGTAGTAATTACTCTAACATTGACAATAAAAATCTTATTTTGATGTAATAAAAATTCATTCATATGGATTAAAATGTAGTACCAATATAGAATAACATTTCACATGAATAGAATAAAAAAATTCATCCCAATATTATAAATACAGTAATTCTGAGAGATTAGATATCATCACACTAATAGAATGAATATAGTTATAATGATAAAAAATATATCATATAACAGATCAATTGGATATCATCAATATGATAGTCTGGCCATCTCCTAATATGATTTATTACACTTCTATCAATATAAAAATTATAATTTTTCAATAAGATAGATTATTCATTTTTTTCAATATGATTGAATAAATTATATCAATCTGATGGATAAGTCGTTATTCAGAATAATGGAAAAAACATGAATATAATATTTATATTAATGTATTTAAGAGGTATTTCTACATTCTATTAATATATTTTTTCGTAAAAAATCATTCTAATAAATTTGTTATAGAATTTTATTAATACATCTTTTATGGAATTTTGGGTATTTTAAAATCTAAGTATAGTAAGGGTAGAATGTAATCATTCGACCCAAAAATATATTGTACTCGATTACAAGTAACTACTTTCCGACCCATGGGGATTAATAATGCTCTTCAACCCATGTCAATAATTATTTGGGTTCCTTTTTAGTTGGTGATTCCAATTGGTTTATGAAAACACATTTAAATCCTTAAGATGAATTTTAGTTATACAATATAGAAATATTTTGAATCCAATTTTTCCTTCAATGGATTATTTATGATGTGAATAAGGTCTTTTTCTATGTTTGACAATACATATGGATGATTGATGAGTGGTGTTTCTAATATCCCCCTAGTGAATTGGTAAAACTTATATCTTATATGGTCAAAATTAAAAACAAATATGATTTATCCCATGAAAAGTATTACACATTAGTTTTGACCCCAAACTACTGAGAACATATGATGAATTATAGAAAAAAAATTGATAATGGGATGACTAATCTAATGTATAATGGGTACAAAATAAAATATTATCCCATGATAATGGGTATATAGAAGGATCATTCCAAACCACAGATGTTTTATAGGTTGTTAACCTAGGACTACTATGTGAGGAGTTCCTTGATGTGTAGCCTGAAAATATTATTTTTATGTATATTTTTTTTCAAAACATTTATATCTTAACTATTAACCTTTGATCAAACTATCTAAATTTCATATTTTGTCTTTATATGCTACCTAATTATCCATGAAATATATTGTTTTCATTTAGATTACATGTCCTTATATCATGACTTATTGAAAATAAAAATATTTCAATGTTATATTCAGTAATAAATTTCTCTCCATAAAATGTTTTCCCAAAATCTTATAATTTGGACCTTACAGTGATGTTGATATTTAATTCTTTAATATTTATTTTATTTTACCTATTTCTTATGTTTTACTAAAATTATTTTTCAACATCATAATATCATGTTGGAATTCTCAAAAATATTCTTGAAGAGTTTGATTAATGTGAAATGCCTACATGTGATGATTACGTTGCATCAACACGTAGAAACTAAAAATTTTATCCCTTTAGATTTCTGATTTTTTCTAAAATTAATTCTGAAGATAATTTAATTAATGTATTTTTATGATATTTTTAGCATGTATAACTAGATTTGGTATCATAGGAGGTTTATTAAATTTATTTTGTATTAATGTAGTTATATTTTGTAATTAAATATTATAATTTTGGTGAAATCATTATGGATGTGTCAACGAGATATGTCTATATATATTATATCATCATATTGTTTAAAAAAATGATTATGTTTTCCCACATTAATTAGATCCATCATTGGATACATGAATTTTTGATGTTGTTGTGCCACAGATGCACCTAGGGGAAATTTATCCATAAGACTAGCTGATTATTGACATGATATTTACAATGGTACATAATGAGTAGTCCAATAAAAACCCACATGTCCATATAATATTGATGTATATTATTTTTTCATTCAAATTATATTTAAAAAAATTAATATGGATTTATTTTCAAAATATTCTCAGTGAATTTGTTAAGAAGTCCGAGAGAACCAAATATAAAGACACCAAGATAGAACCAATATTGATTTAGGAAGAAATTAAAGAGAATAATTTTAATGAGTAAGAAAATTTAAGGATGAATATTTCAAATAATTTTCTTACACTAATTATATTATGGTGTAAATTATTCTTCACTAAAAAATTAACAACATTTGGTTTTAGATGGGGATTGATCTCTAAGGAATCAAGTTAATATTCTATTTAATGGAAAATTATACAATTGTCCAAATAAATAATACAATGAAATATAAAATATTGATAATAAATTTGTGGTTATGCTCACCCAACCTTACCAAGTAATGTTTAATAACATAATTAATTCCAAATATTAAACTAAACCATTGAAGTGAATGATTTTGTATTATAAATTATTAGCTGATGATGATTAAAAATGAATGAAGATTCATTATACTAAATAAAAAAATGGTGCAAAAGTACTAAAGATAATGTCTCAAATGAATAAATTTTTTTTCCACTATGGAAGGATTTTCCATCCAACTCGTGACAATTAATGATTGATAATGAGGTTAGACTATACAATGAAATGTGTTGATGATCTAAAAAATATACTATATATGCATCAAGAAACATAATATAAGGATTTTGGGAATTATCAAAATTGATTACCTAATTGAAGGACTTATTAAAATATTTGGAATCAAAAACCTGATATACTAAGGGAATAAGATAAATATAATCCTATGATCAAAAAATATGTTATGTATAATAATTAAAAAATAATTTTTATCCACTCAATATTTTTGGAAGACTAGTTGGTTTCCAATACTTGATATCTGGAATATTTTATGACAATATTAAATCCTAACTCATTTATTTGACTACATAAAAAATGATATTTTTATATTGTATAAAAAGGTGTGGTTTTTTATAATATTCCTTACGAAAATATCATTATACATAATTTTGATAAATATAATTGGACTTTGGAATCAAATAGATCTATATACATTGATGATAAATTATTTGGAAATAGGAAAAAATCATGTTAACCCTATTCTTCTATTTCAACGTTTAAATTAATATTGACACCATTTATATGAAAATTTAATAACGTCGGCCTTTTAACTGATTAATGATAGATTATTGGAAGAAATGGATGATGAAAGATTCGATGATAAAGATATGATTATTATAAACATGTTGATTTTTCCAATGATTTTATGGTCAAAACGTCTCGTGAAATTGGTTCATCAATCATATATATATATTAAATTCCATTAATAAATTTCATTGTTATGTGATTATAAAAAATTTAACGATTCAATTTTTTTAAGGGGTTGAATGTGACACCCTGTGATTTTCGAATAAATATTTTCATATTAATGCAATGTTCAGTTGATTTATGGACATGCAGAAATGATATAAATTAGTCTATGAAAATGATATTAATATTGTTATGAAAATATCGATATTATAAAAAATATTTTAGAATAAAATATTTTAATCAATTAGGAATAAATAAAAAATTCTTTAAAATTATAAATTTTTTTATAAGGAAATTTTCAATAAAATATTTCTTTCATTATATGTTTTATTTTATTATAATATATAATTTTTATTAGTTTATTATTTTCAATTTCTGAAAATAATTTTATTTTTTAAATTAGAATATCAAAATTATCCAAATGTAAAATTTTGGAAATTTTTAATTTATTTATTTTTAGTGAATTGTGAAAATATTGATTCACAAAAACTGTAAATTATATGACACTATCAACAAATTGTGTAACAACCCAAGATTTTATGAAAACTATTCTTTTTTATTTTTATTAATGTCTTTTATTGTACGCTACACCAAAAAGAGCTTGCACAACACACATCCTTGACTTGCCTTGCATTACACGCAATCACGACCTTCCTCGATAACGTGTGTAGTACGCAATACCGAGTTTCACTAAACAACGATATGCTATTATAATATTATTATAACTAGCCGTTATAAATAGTAATAACCACCTTTTAAAATTTTAGAAATTTTAGCTCTCAAAATGGACTTCATTTTTTTATTCGGACTATCGAATTTAGCCTAAGGTGAAATTTTGGTACTTTTCAGATAACATTCATATTCTGATGAATAGTGAAAATTACTAAATTATAATTAAAAACAACTTTTTTAATCAAAATAATTAATAGTGATAAATTATTAATTTGAGTGATTTTAAAGTATATTTAGAATATATTTTTACAATTTAATACAATGTTGGTCATTGGATGTAATTTCACATTTAAACCAGACATAAACAAGTGTCAATCTTTTGATAGATATTGTTTCTTAAAAACACGCTATTTGTTTTAACAGCGGGATTTAATTATAAAATTAATTAATGCAACTTCTATGTTATGAATTTGGTAAAATAGACTTCATTTTTGAATTTGGAATATGAAATATAGCTTAGGATGAAATTTTGGCATTGTTCTGAAAAACATCAATTTTTGATGAACAGTGAAACTACTAAGTGGTAGTTAAAAAAACTGAATTTTTCCTAAAACATAATTTTACCACTTCTGCGAATGGAATTTCAAAAATCCAAGAGACACGGTTGATGTCATTAAGTAAAATTTTGTTCAATGAGATGAAAAGAATTTTTGGTGAATAGTAACTTATTACTTTTATTTACCACGGTTAAAAGTAAATAGGGTAATTAAGGGTAAGAATGATATTAATATTACCCTAAAACATGTCCTAATTCTATTGGAAAAGTTTATCACGACCAAAAACAACCATAAGTGTAAAATAGTATCATTTAGGCCCACTTGGATTAGATTAGGACATTTATTATTACTTTATTTAAAGAAGAGTTAAAATAGTTAAAATCAAAGTTCAATAAGTAAATCGTTTTTAATATGGGGTTATACATAAGATAAATTCGACTATAAATATTTATAAGAAAGATAAAATGATTTCCTAAATAATTGTATTTTATTTATAATTTTTATACATTAAATAGATTAATTTATTTATGACACAATGATGATACAGTAATTATCTTATTAATGAAATATTAACATAATTTATGTTATAAACAGAAAAATAAATGTAATTTGAGACTTTTAATGAATCCAACTAATTTTCTAGGTTACTATGATATATTAGTGTTGATTTAATTAATTTGGTTCGAACATATAATTCTGTTATGACTTTCACAAAAATCATATATCAAATAGTGTCAAAATTGACACAAAATAGTTTTTAAATCAAATATTATATTATTAATTGTTATTTTATTCCTAAAAATCTAAGGTTCGGTCGAATGACATAGATAAAGATATATATATTAATAATAAACAATTTGGTGTTCTTTTGGCATGTTATAGTAAGTGTATTAACCATATAGTGAAAGAAAACAAAAAGACACGGTAAAAGTTAAATTATTTAACTTAGAGTTAAATCTAATTGATAAGGTTAAAATAATACCTTAAACTTGTCTAAATACTATTTTTTGATAGTATTTCGACCCATACCAACATTAGCTTCGAAATAAGACCCTTTGGAACCCTTATAAACCGATTTTGACTTTAATATAAAATAATATTTTGAGATATTCATAAGGTGCCCCTCTCCTCCCTTATAAAAGGGCACCTCCTCCCCCTCCTCCTCACACAACTTTGAGCCTTCAAGCTCGGACAAACCCTGACAAAATATCTTCTCCACTTTCCTAGTATCATCCTAGAGGTCCTGGTCTTATTCAACGACCATCCTTAGTTCTTTAAGTTGAGGTTAAGAAAAGGCGCGTCAAAAAGAGGTAATATCCATTACCGATCTTTTTCAATTTCTTTCTTCTTCAACTTCTTCTTCATTAGATGTTTCATGATAAAGTAATAACATCAGTATTTCATATATACTTATATGTTATTATAAATATGAAACAACTCTAATTAACCTTCTATCCATCCTACGGAAAAAGGAAATCACAGCGCGTGCGTACGTACGGAATACCGTCACCACGCCGTGGTGTAATCTATTTTCCGCCACCACCTTAATTGGGTGGGTATAAAAGTTTAATGAGTAACTATATATGATTATTATAAAGTGATATTGATACTGAAATATTATACATACACTTCAACACAATTCCATGACCATGGGAACAATATCATCGCTCGTGCGTACGTACAGACTACCGTCTCCACGACGCGATGAGATTCATTCTCAATGATTAACCATTCATGAATGATTATAAAGTATATATAATAAGTACTAATGAAATATATGACATAATAATTATACTGGAATTATTTATATTTATATGTATTTCATCTACTTAATTCCATTCAATTCAATTAGGAAACGAAATCAGCGTCCATGTGTACGTACGGACTACCATCTCCATGAACGGTGTATTTCATTCCATTTACTGATTTATTATATATGTATATAATTAATATATATATATAAATCATGTTTTATATTCTGGAATTATGTAATCATGATCTAAGTAATCATATGAATAATTAAATGTTAAAAACACGAACGACAAATGAGATGATTTTACACAAAACGCTACTTTAACATGAATTAAAAAAGAACGGGTAATATAAAGTCATAAGTGGACCATATATGATATAATAACAATGAATATGATTCTAGAATAAGTCAGTAACATGATTTAAATAATTATACAGGAGGTTGGGATACTTACAAAGCAAGTCAGACCTAAGGTAAGGGGAAATATCACAATCTCATTTTTATCTGAGATTGTTTATACTTTGGTATTTACTGGGGTGTATTTTATCATCCGCATCCTTGTTCCCTCAATATGTAATATTGTTTCCATCCACTTACAATAGTTTAAATCCAATTTTACCCTTCGGTGAGTTTTTAGTAAAAGATATGAACGGAATATTTTGTCGTTTTTCGTACGATGTACTTTTTTGACTTTTCCGAAAAAAGTACGAAGAATGTTTTTTTTAACTTGTACGACATGAATGGATTTTTAAAAAATTATTTCCAAGAAGCTTCCTTTACAAGTTTTCAGGTTTATTTTCAATGAACTTCTTTTTTTACGACATGTTAAGAAAGGAAAAATGTTTTTGAAGAAGGAAGGATATTTTCCTCAAGAATGGAGTTCAAGTGTTTTATCAAAATTATTTTCCATCTAAGATAATAAAGGGTTCTGTTTTTTTCTCTATTATTACATTGATTTGATAATGTTGTGATGGAATTATTTTTATACATTCCTTTATCTTATATGAATTGATTTATGATGTCACGATGTTTATGATTCCCATTTTTATTACATGGGTTATGAAATGATGTATGATTTATGATTTTGTGGCACACATAAGAATGGTATCATTATGAGATGGGTGGGACATATATTTCCCTCCAATGAATTAGGTAAAGATTTTATATCTCATGAGATAGACATGGCTTGAATGGTAGGTTATACCGGTTCAGTGAAACAGGACTGAAACGAGGGTTACTCGATTCAGAAAGGGACTTTTTCCACTAAGATAGTCTTGGAAATGAGTCTTGACTAACAAGAAATGATTCTCTATGATTATGTGTGTATTCCACAAAGTTTCATGTTTTATGTTATGATTATTGGGATTACATTTCACCTCTATGATTTATTCCATGTTAAGATATTATGAGATCTCTTTTTTGCAGGTTAAGATTTCCAAAATCAATGTTCTTATGTATATGATGTGATTGATATTTCTATTGTTTACCCTTAATGATCATATGAGCT
The DNA here is from genome assembly GCA_963277665.1 of Viscum album. Taxonomy (NCBI): domain Eukaryota; kingdom Viridiplantae; phylum Streptophyta; class Magnoliopsida; order Santalales; family Viscaceae; genus Viscum; species Viscum album. The sequence continues at coordinate 1,903,146,010 of OY728145.1, forward strand.
CACCCTTTTATGTTTTCTTTTCCCCAGGATATAAAGAAATGTTTTAGGTATAAAAAAGAAGAAGATCTTTATGGGAGATATTGAAGATCTTTCACCACGATTAGAAGATTATATTCCGAGTTTCCAAAGACACTAAACTATTACGGTCCTTGTGTGTGTGTTTTTGTTATGTACTAAGTATTCTGCAAAAGTAATGTAATGTCCATGTAAGTCAAGCTCCGGGTCTCTATAGTTGGTATCAGAGGAAAGGTTTAGTCAACCTTTGGAAACTAGGATGCGAGAACTTTAGTGAGATCCCTAGAGATATTTCTAAGGTATGTCTAGGGATGTCCCTAAGGTTAAGTATACGTATAGGTTATAGTACTAGAACTACGCTAACGATCATAGAATTAAACCTAAAATGTTAGATATTGAAGGTACTCCCCCTTTATTATGTTGTTTTCTCTATCATGATTTTTGCCTCTAACACTATTCTTTTTGGGTTTAGATGATGGCTGGAACCCGAAGGAACCGTGTTGATCAATGCAATGGACAATGCAATGATTGTCCTCCTGAATAAACAAATGTTATGGAAGATGGAGTGCAAAATCTTATTGCTATACTTACACAAGCTATGAATCATTCTGGACTTCCAAATGAGCAGAGAAGGGAACAATATTCTATTGAGTCCTTCATGAGGCAACGTCCACCTTCTTTCAGTGGGTCTTCTGATCCACTTGTTGCTGAACAATGGATCAGTACCACTAAAAAGATATTTTCAGTTCTTCAATGTTCTGAACATGATAAAGTCATATTAGAAATATATCGTTTGGAAGGTGAAGCTGATCAATGGTGGAATCTTATCAGGAATACGAGGCAAAGAGATGAAATTGAGTCCATGGAATGGGACGAGTTCAAGAACTTGTTTTTCAGTAAGTACTTCCCTCGTATTTTTCGAACAAAGATGGAAAAGGAGTTTCTTGAGCTGAAGCAGAAGGATGATGAATCTGTTGGTATATACGAAGCAAATTTTACAAGACTTGCAAGGTATGCATCTGGCATTATCGTCCAACCTGAAAGTAAAGTTGATCGATTTTTCAGTGGCTTAAAACCAAGTCTTCGAAGGGAATTAGCTATAAGAGACTTCAGTAGCTATGAAGAAATTGTGCGTTGTGCTATCAAGGTAGAAATGGAAGTTGGTGTTCCATATCCATCTCATGGTTTTGACAGGAAACGAAAGATGGAGTTCAAGGAGAAATCTCAGAATAATGGTGAAAAGAAGATGAATGTTTCCTTATGCACAAAGTGTGGAAAGAATCATGGTGGAGATTGTCTTAAATGGACTAGAAAATGTTTTATGTGTGGAAAAGAAGGTCATTGAGCAGCTGAGTGTCGAAGTAATGGAAAAAGGGTTTCTAATGATGTGAATAAAGCAAACACTGCAGAGAACGCACAACAAACACTTCAATGCTTCAAGTGAAAGGAAATGGGGCATTATGCTAATAAATTCCCTAATCCAAGGGTTAGTGATGATCAACATGGGCAACCACTGAAGGCAAAGGACAAAGGGAAGTCACATGCGATCACCATTGGTGATGTTGAATATGATAACGTTGTTGTGGAATGATTAAGTGTTTATGTAATGGGATTCCAAAATAATGTTGTATCATAAAGTATTGGAATATTTATGTATTGGTCTAATGTGGTATTCAAAGTAATTGAGATATTTTTGGAAATAAGATGATATGCGCCTAATGAAGGGAAAACAAGAAAATGAAATGTTTAACAGTATTCATGAGCTCATGATTGATATAAGGACTAAGTGATATCATGGTTTGAGTATATATAATTTTGAGGATTTGGGTATGTGGAAAGTGTTAACTTTTAACATCATTAATTATTTCACTAAGGTATTTAAGAGAATACAAGATTAAAGACTTTGAATGTGACCAAAAAAACATATCTTATGACATATGGGGATCGACGACGTTGTTAAATCTCTGGTAATCGTTTTCACTATGTTATGAGAGTGGACTGCAGTATTATGGATAAGCCTGAAGATTGGAATGGATTATGTTTGATATAAGTTAGTATTGTTTAAGGATAGAAGTTTTTTTCGATATTATTGATTGGATGTTATAGTAATATAGTTTTAGAAAAAGGACAACCTGCAGGATGGGCGACAGCCCATCGCGTCGGACAAGGCTGTGGAAATCGAACCCACAATCGAAGTGCGACTGGCCTTTATCACCTACCACTGGCCTACATGATGTCCCAGTTTAGTAGAAACTAGTTTTATTATATTAAGAAGTATGATATATGAAGTATAAGTCTATTTTAGGAACCATATATGATTAATCTCACTATAGATTGACTTATGTATATAATTTTTGGAAACCTTTTGTTTTAGACAGATGGAATGACCCGTCATTCTATCACATGATCTGCTAACACTTCACGAATAACAAATTAAAACTTCATTTATTTAAGAGATGAAGTGTAAATTGTTCAAGGCACAAAAAACACTGAGATTGTACCAAAATAAAGTAAGTATTTATTCAAATTCAAATTTTCAACTTTAGGGAAATGATCTTGAAAACCAAAAATGTTGTCCTAGTGATCTTATACCTGATGAATCAGATGGTACCTTATATCATCACAAATCTATGGATTTATGACTACTGGATTTTCCATAGCCATGTTCTCTACCACTCTCCATCAGAACATGATGGTTATATTTCTCTTCCATATCCATATTTTCACCTATGTGGAAACCCATTGATTAGTTTATTTGGGTAATCATTACATTTCATACATTAGTTTTTAAATCCAAGTTTTGGTATTCCTTTTTACGATGTGGGTTTCTATTAAAGAAACTTTTGAATAGTAAACTATTTATAACCCCGATGAATTTCAAGGGTGAAATTCATTTTTAGGGGGGTAGAATGTAACAACCCGAGATTTTATGAAAACTATTCTTTTTTAATTTTATTATTGTCTTGTGTTGTACGCTACAGCAAAAGGAGCTTGCACAACACACATCCTTTACATGCCTTGCATTACACGCAATCGCGACCTTCCTCGATAGCATGTGTAGTACGCAATACCGAGTTTCACTAAACAACGATATGTTATTATAATATTATTATAACTAGCCGTTATAAATAGTATAAACGACCTTTTAAAATTTTAGCAATTTTAGCTCTCAAAATGGACTTCATTTTTGGATTTGGAGTGTCGAATTTAGCCTAAGGTGAAATTTTGGTACTTTTCGGATAACTTTCATATTCTGATGAATAGTGAAAATTACTAAATTATAATTAAAACCAAATTTTTTAATCAAAATAATTAATAGTGATAAATTATTAATTTGAGTGGTTTTAAAGTATATTTTGAATATATTTTTACAATTTAATACAATTTTGGTCATTGGATGTAATTTCACATTTAAACCATACATAAACAAGTGTCAATCTTTTGATAGATATTGTTTCTTAAAAACACGCTATTTGTTTTAACAACGGGATTTAATTATAAAATTAATTAATGCAACATCTATGTTATGAATTTGGTAAAATAGACTTCATTTTTGAATTTGGAATATGAAATATAGATTAGGATGAAATTTTGGCATTGTTCTGAAAAACATCAATTTTTGATGAATAGTGAAACTACTAAGTGGTAGTTAAAAAAATTGATTTTTTCATAAAACATAATTTTACCGCTTCTGTGAATGGAATTTCAAAAATCCGAGAGACACGGTTGATGTCAGTAAGTAAAATGTGGTTCAATGAGATGAAAATAATTTTTGGTGAATATTAACTTTTTACTTTTCTTTACCACGGTTAAAAGTAAATAGGGTAATTAAGGGTAAGAATGATATTAATATTACCCTAACACATGTCCTAATTCTATTGGACAAGTGTATCTCGACCAAAAACAACCTTAAGTGTAAAATATTATCATTTAGGCCCACATGGATTAGATTAGGACATTTATTATTAATTTATTTAAAGAAGGGTTAAAATAGTTAAAATCAAAGTTTAAAAAGTAAATCATTTTTAATATGGGGTTATACATAAGATAAATTCGACTATAAATATTCATTAGAAAGATAAAATTATTTCCTACATAATGGTATTTTATTTATAATTTTTAGACATTAAATAATTTAATTTATTTATGACACAATGATGATGTAGTAATTATCTTATTAATGAAATATTGACATAATTGATGTTATAAACACCAAAATAAATGTAATTTGAGACTTTTTATGAATCCCACTAATTTTATAGGTTACTATGATATATTAGTGTTGATTTAATTAACATGGTTGGAACATATAATTCTTTTATGACTTTCACAAAAATCATATATCAAATAGTGTCAAAATTGACACAAAATAGTTTTTAAATCAAATATTATATTATTAATTGTTATTTTATTCCTAAAAATCTAAGTATCGGAAAAATGACTTAGATAAGGATATATATATTAATAAAAAACAATTTGGGGTTCTTTTGGCATGTTATAGTAAGTGTATTAACAATATAGTGAAAGAAAACAAAAAGATACGGTAAAAGTTAAATTATTTAACTTAGAGTTAAATCTAATTGATAAGGTTAAAATAATACCCTAAACTTGTCTAAATCCTATTGGTTGATAGGATTTAGACCCATCCCCACTTTATCTTCGAAATAAGACCCTTTGGAACCATTATAAACCGATTTTGACTTTAATATAAAATAATATTTTGAGATATTCCTAAGATGCCCCTCTCCTCCCTTATAAAAGGGCACCTCCTCCCCCTCCTCCTCACACAACATTGAGCCTTCAATCTCTGCCCACCCCTGCCAAAATATCTTCTCCACTTCCCTAGTATCATCCTAGAGGTCCTGGTCTTCTTCAAAGACCATCCTTAGTTCTTTAAGTGGAGGTTAAGAAAAGGCACGTCAAAAAGAGGTAATATCCATTACCGATCTTTTTCAATTTCTTTCTTCTTTAACTTCTTCTTCTTTAGTTGTTTCATGATAAAGTAATAACATCAGTATTTATTATATACGGATATGTTATTATAAATATTAAACAAATCTAATTAACATTCTATACATCCTACGGAAAAATGAAATCATCGCGCGTGCGTACGTACGGAATACCGTCTCCACGCCGTGGTGCAATCTATTTTCCCCCACCACCTTAATTGGATGGGTATAATGGTTTAATGAGTAACTATATATGATTATTATAAACTTATATTGATACTGAAATAGTATAAATACACTTCAACACAATTCCATGACCATGGGAACGATATCATCGCTCGTGCGTACGTACGGACTACCGTCTCCACGACGCGATGAGATTCATTCTCAATGATTAACCATTCATGAATGATTATAAAGTATATATAATGAGTACTAATGAAATATATTACATAATAATTATACTGGAATTATTTATATTTATATGTATGTCATCTACTTAATTCCATTCAATTCAAGAAGGAAACGAAAACAACGTTCATGCGTACGTACGGACTACCGTCTCCATGAACGGTGTATTTATTTCCATTTACTGATTTATTATATATGTATATTCTGAATATATATATATAAATCATGTTTTATATTCTGGAATTAAGTAATCATGATCTATGTAATCATATGAATAATTACAAGTTAAAAATACGAACGACAAATGAGACGATTTTACCCAAAACGCTACTTTAACATGAATTTACAAAAGAACAGGTAATATAAAGTCATAAGTGGACCATATATGATATAATAACAATGAATATGATTCTGGAATAAGTCAATAACATGATTTAAATCATTATACAGGACGATGGGACACTTAAAAAGCATGTCATACCTAAGGTAACAGTAAATATCACAATCTCATTTTTATCTGTGACTGTTTATACTTTGGTATTTACTAGGGTGTATTTTATCATCCACATCCATGATCCCTCAATATGTAATATTGTTTCCATCCACTTACAATAGTTTAAATCTAATTTTACCCTTCGGTGAGTTTTTAGTAAAAGATATGAAAGGAATCTTTTGTGGTTTTTCGTACGAGGTACTTTTTTTACTTTTCCGACAAAAGTACGAAGAATGTTTTTTTAACTTATACGACATGAATGGTTTTTTAAAACATTATTTCCAAGAAGATTCATTTACAAGTTTTCAAGTTTATTTTTAATCAACTTCTTTTTATACGACATGTTAAGAAAGGAAAAATGTTTTTGAAGAAGGAAGGTTATTTTCCTCAAGAATGGAGTTCAAATGTTTTATCAAAATTATTTTCCATCTAAGATAATAAAGGGTTATGTTTTTATCTCTATTATTAAATTGATTTGATAATGTTATGATGAAATTATTTATATAAATTCCTTTATCTTATATGAATTGTTTTATGATGTCACGATGTTTAAGATTCCCATTTTTATTACATGGGTTATGAAATGATGTATGATTTATGATTTTGTGGCACACATAAGAATGATATAATTATGAGATTGGTGGGACCTATATCTCTCTCCAATACATTGGGTAAAGATTTTATATCTCATGAGATAGACATGGCTGGAATGGTAGGTTATACCGGTTCAGTGAAACATGACTGAAACGAGGGTGACTCGATTCAGAAAGGGACTTTGTCCACTAAGATAGTCTTGGCAATGAGTCTTGACTAACAAGAAATGATTCTCTATGATTATGTGTGTGTAACACAAAGTTTCATGTTTTATGTTATGATTATTGGGATTACATTTCACTTATATGATTTATCCCATGTTATGATATTATGAGCTCTCTTTTTTGCAGGTTAAGATTTCCAAAAGCTATGTTCTTATGTATATGATGTGATTGATATTTCTTTTGTTTACCCTTACTGAGCATTTGAGCTCACCCTTTTATGTTTTCTTATCCCCAGGATATAAAGAAAGGTTTTAGGTATAAAAAAAAGAAGAAGATCATTATGGGAGATGTTGAAGATCTTTCACCAAGATTAGAAGATTATATTCTGAGTTTCCAAAGACACTGAACTATTACGGTCCTTGTGTGTGTGTTTTTGTTATGTACTAAGTATTCTGCAAAAGTAATGTAATGTCCATGTAAGTCAAGCTCAGGGTCTCTACAAATGGAGAGGATAAAAAAGTGAAAATAACCCATGGAGATATGATATAATAAGATAAGGAATAAAAAATTTATTGTTTAATGACATTTTGAACATATAAATCAAATGTTATTAAATTTATAACATAAGATTCATTTTTTTAATTTAAAAACATTTTTAATTCTTTTCAGGAAAATAATAAAGTTAATGGAAATATTCAGTTTTAGATTTCATTGAATGGAAAAATATATATATTTTAGGATAAAGAAAATGTATATCATTATAGTCATATATGAGGATAAATATATAAAATTAAAATTCTATTTTTAGGGATACTATTTTTCTATCAATGTTTTTTTTTCTGTAGGATAATACTAAAATTAAATTTTCTGAATTTTTGGAATAATATTAAATAATTTTTTAATATTCTATATGAATTGATTAATATTATTTATTACTATTATCATAGTTTTAATTAATTGAATATTGTTACCATTGTAAAATTAGTTAAGACAACTAACCAATTATTTTTTTAAAGGATAATTATTTTCTAAAAGTTGTATTTTTTTGAATAAAAAACATATCTATATTAAATTAATACTATAATATGATGTTAAATAATATATAAAAATAAATTAAATATCATTGAATTGGTAATTAATATATAAAAATATTGTGAACACAACATAACGAAAATTATTTTTCTCATCATTTTTTTAATAATATTTTTTAAATATAAAAGAAGGTTTTTCATATTTATAACTTAAATTTGACTTAATTTTTTAAAAACAAGTATAATTCACGTCTATAATAGTTAATAATGTTTATAGTATAATATTTGTTGCAATATAATTAACATAATTTAGATTTAATTGGTGTTATTTTATTATTAAATCCTTAATCCAATGTGGAATATTATTTAATAAATCTAATTCAAATAAATAAATTGAAGAATAATTTTTTTTATTTCATAAATTAATATGAAAATTACTTTTTATAACTTAATAAACTATATAACTCACCTAAAATTCTATTCTTACCCCAAATCTAATATTCCTTTCCAATTTTTTTTCCATTATATTCCCTTATAAAATGTTCTCCCTTACACACTAGTTAATCCACATAACATGATCTAAATAATAATGAAAATATTCAAAAATTAATTCTTATATATACCTTTAACACCTTTTTAATCCCCTAGATAGAAAATTTTATATCATGTTTGACATTTTCAAATGATATTTCATGAGAAGAGCCAAATTCTAAATGTAAGTATTGCATACCATTTTACTTATTTTCATTATCCTCCCCATCCAACTTCCAAAAAAGTTTTAAAATTATGTATATAATTAAATTTATATCAACAAAATATTTAAATTTTATTATATTTTTATACAACCTTTATCCATTTCCCACTTTTTTATTTAAAATAATGAAAATTCTATATATGTGAGTTTCTAAAATACCTCTTCAAAAATTGACATATTTTGTTTTTTATCCCCCCATTTCGAGGAAGGATCTAAAATTGATATTGTGAATATGTATATTATCTATAAAATTATTTATATTATCAAAATATAAATTAGAAATTATATTTATATACTATTAAATAAGTTATTATTCAAAAATAAACGGCTGGAAATGAACATACAAAGTGGAAAATCAATATACATATAAGTGATAAATTATTAATAAATTTTATTCATCACATTACCCTTTAAATTTTTTTATTAATATACTTAATAATATTAAAAACTAATTTAACTTATTATATTGATGTTCTAAAAAATATATTTTCCATATAAATACATACACAAATATTTTTACATACCTCTGTTGGGTAGTATTATCCACAAACATGGGAAATGATATAAATAAATACCATGTATTGAATTTGAAATATAATATTTGATATTAATAGGAAAATAATTATCATTATTTTGTTCTATTTTATTATATATACATTTATATCATTAATGATGTTACCACCATTCATTATTTTTGGATCCACAAAAACATGCTCACAAGTAATGTCTTTTATAAGAACTATTATTGATAAACTCAAGGAATTATATTATATATTTCTAAGTAATTTTAAAAAATAATTTAAATTATTTTTTATGATCTTATATTGATTTAACATTTAATAAGAATAAATATAAACACAATTTTTATGCAACTAGATCAAAATGATCAAGATTACTCACATTTAATATTAAAAAATAGATAAAATCTAACTAAGATACTTTTAGAGAATAATTTTAAATGATTATTATACAAGTAAAGAGAAATTAATATGGGTATTATATATTCTATTAATTTCTTTATATATATATATATATTTAATATTACAGTGCCATCATCAATGTTCTAATATAGTGTAAGGGTTTGTAATATTAAATGTAATTCCTTGAGATATATTTATTTTTTATACAATTGTTTTTCATTATAATGATGTATCCAACTCACACTTTATATTTTTTTGTTATGATAAAATAATTTTTAATGTTCTTGAAATTAACAAATAGAATCAAGATCTTTGAGATTTTTTGATTTGAATATTTCTAAGGCCATAATGTTTTTGTCTAATTTTAAATCCTATGAGTAATATTACTTATTGAAGGAAAAATATCTTTTTATAATGAGTGATGTTTTTTGAATGAATTTCATTTTCTATTTCGATGATATTTAATGTTCTTCTAGGTATATTTATTTTTATTTATTTAACTATAATTTGACTCAAATGAATGAAATTTGTAAGGGTTTTTAGGTCAACTGGAATCATTAAGTAATAATCTATCTTCTTTAACTTAATTCTTCATCAATTAGTTTTCAACCACCTTAGAATTATAATTCACCTTAAAATATATTTCTATAGAGGGAAAATAAAATTATTATACAATAATCATACTTAATTTATTTCTTCCAAATATAATGTATATCATTAATGTATGTAATTATAATCCCAGTAATCCATGATATCTACTTTATATCAATATTTTTCATTTTAACCTATGTAATATATTATATTTAGAAATAAAATTATTTATTATCTTATATGAACTTTATATTTCACTCCTCCTTATTTTAAAATTGATGGGTATTTTACTCATTATTATATGGGTTTTGAACAAATGTATTTCAAAATGTTCTAATGGTTTTACATTATATCGAAATAAAATTATTTATAATCCACCTAAAAATTAATTTTGATAAATTGTATGTATTTTTTCAAATATATATTATTTATTATTCCTTTTAATTTTCATAATGAATAAATTTTCTTCACATTTTTAAACCATTTTATTAATTAAAAGGATGTATTATTGATGACTGATTATAAATTAAAAATATTCAGATTGTTCGACCATCAATATTTTGAAAACATTACTTAATTTTCAAAGATACAAATTTGGTTGTTCCACATTTAATCTAAATAAATTTTCAAAAGTTTTAGCCTCAAATGTCCAATAATTAATATTCAATGTGATCACCTCTTCTTCAATTACCACAACGATTAAGCTGTTTTCAAAAACTGTTTGGGGAATTTTACCCCATTTTTTATTTAGCTGGAAAATATTTATTCAATTTGAGATTATTTTTTATGAATAATAATCTAATTTTTCATATGAAATAATATTTTATAAAGTGTAAAATTTTCATACCAATTGTCTACATTTTTGTGGTCAACTTTGACATACCATCTGTAAATGTTTTAAAAATAATTTATCTTTTTTATGGTATTATTATGATGTATTGATTTAGTATCATTATAATTAGTACCATATTCAAGTATTATTAATGGTTGGTGTCCTAAATATCACAAAAAATAATTTTTAGGTTTTATATCTCATGAAATAAATAGGGTACTCTGGGGGATTTATCCTATGAAAATAATACATGAGAGGATTTAACCCCATTCTATGGGTACATAAGAGGCTTTATCCTATTCAAATTTGTTAGTATAGATGATTTATCCAATGTTTGAGGGAACATTAAAAGGATATACCATGACTATGATGTTAAATAAGTGACTATACCAAGACTATAATGTGATTAATTTCTTAGTTTCTGGCCTTGATGTATAATTTCTATTCCTATGTTTTTTTAACACTCTTATATCATTTTTTTTATGTTGATTATACTAATTAACTCATGTTTATTGTATTATCATTCCTCAAAAATTTGTACATGGTATATTTTTATTCAATATATGTTGAACAGTCTTATATAATAAATAATATAAAACAATTGATATTCTATGTTAATTTTAATAAGAAATTACCCCTTCCGATGTTTTCCCATATTATTATGATTTTACCCCTGATAAAATATTTATATGTTTTACCTTACCAAGACATTGAGAATACCATTTTTTGTTTTATAATAATTATGTTATTAAGATATTTTTAACTGGTGGTTATTATATAAGGGACTATATTAGTGTTAGATTATGGAGAAAAGTTCACATGTGTTGATTATATATCATATTATCAAAGAAAATAAAAAATTATGTCCTTGTGTTGTGTGAATATTTTTAATATTTATTATATAAACAATAAAATTTATTATTTATTTATTTCATTTTTATCTTGGTTTACATAATTGTTTCTTATCACATTAACTTATATGAGTAAATCCATAAACCCACTAAAACATAATTTGGTAGTTATGACCCAAATGGTTCATTTTTTGAACATTTTCATCAACAATAATAATTTTATTTTGAACAATATTCTTAATATATGATCATGATTAATTATAATTCTGATTAGAAGAAAATAAAAATTCACCCTCGAGAAGAAACCTATTGATATCCCCTAACCCTTTCGAATAACGTAAAAATAAACTCCATAAATTGAATTCCTATTTTTAATTGGTACAACAGCATTAACCAAAATATATATACTATTAAAAAATTATAATATAATGTAGATAGAAATGTTCATTACATTATCTCAACAATACATGATCAAAAAATAAACCTAAAAAATAGAAATATCTTTCATAAATGATTCGTGATGGGCATAACAAACATGATAGAACCATTGGTCCTTTAAAAATTTCTATTATAATATCACCATATGTTTAAAAAAAGTGGTGAAAAGGAATATATATATATATATTAAAAATAATATCATATTAAAACATGAAACACCACGAAATGATTATAGACCTATGTCTTTGGGAGAAAATTTCCATTTAAATAACACTTTTCATATATTTATCTTATTATTGTTAGAATCATCCAATGGTCAAAGAAAACGTGTTCAATTATTTTTCAATTATAGATAATTAAAATAATAATTTATAAAAAATTAATATGATATTCAATAAAATTGGTTTAAATTACTTATTTTTAGTAAAATGTGTAATACTTTTTGTTTCCTAATTAAAACATTTTATTATTGTGATTTGAATTTGTAGACATTTTGGTAATTAGTAGTGATGGGTTAGAATATATTTTTATGAATTATTTATTTTTTAAAATGATTTATAAATGTAGAAAATAAAATTGGGTTGTTATAAATGAGAAATATAAGGTAAATACAATTATATTTCTGACCAAAAATGGAAAATTTGACGTTAATGATTTAATTTAATAATTTTAAAAGGGGATTTCATTATAAATATCATTAAAAAAAGAATACGTATAATGTATTGTAAAATATTATATACTTGTCTATCTAAAAACAAAATGAACTAGTTGGGTGATGTAATTTAGAGATAAATAATAATTTTTTTGACGAATTAATAAAATAAGGTTTTTATTTTAAATTGAAAATATATTTATGAAAATTATTTTAGATTATCTAATATGAAAAGAGACCCATGTTATCTATTATCATGAGTCTAATAAATAAGATATACATGTTCACATAGGGCATATAAAACATTATATTCAATGTGTTTGTAATGTAAAACATTATTCCTTGTATTTGGAATAAAAAACGACTTAGACATGTGTTTATGTACTATAATTTATAGATTCTATTCATAGAGTCCACTATGAAATGATGAAGAAGGTAATAGTGTTTTTATGGTGTGTTATTTCATGACTATTTATTTATTATTCATTATACAAGTGTTTTTTTAAAATTATTTATTACCCATACAACAATTATAAGTGATCACGTTAAAGTCAATAAGATACCAGGGGTTTTATAGTTTTTGACTATTTCACTTATAAGACTATATTTCTAATCATATGATGTGGATGATGATTAAGTTAAGTGTTATATTCAAAGGTAAATGACCTTTAATTTCTACATGTACAATGTATGAGTTAAAATTGATTTGATTTCCTACGTTTTTTGATACATAATTAAGGGGTTTCAATGACAAAATATTTATATTATATCACTATGATTGAAAATGATATTTATATTTGGGATTTATTTTTTCAATTTGTAAGTTCTATTTTTAATAAAAAATTAAATATGGGTTTTTGATTTTAATGTGTACGTTATCTTTTCATTTAACTAATTATCTCCACTGTGTTTATTTTGATATTATATTATTATATAACATTGTATTGGAATCATTTCCAAAAGATAAATTTTCAATACCTTAATGAATGTTTTAATATTCTTGTGATTTGGTGCAATATTTATGGTTATTTATTATTTTTTCTTGCCTTTATAGTCATTTAACAGTAAGAATTTATAGAATAAATCATAATTCATTTGAATGAACAAAATCCCATACATTATAAAATGATAAAATAACACTGAAAGGATTAATATGACTTAATAATTTATCAAACCAGTTTCAATATACATTATATTAAAAATAATAATGAAGATACCACTTTAATAAATTTTTTCAGTGGGTATTTCATATCATTATTAAGGAAACCAACCATCATTTTCTTTTAAATATCAATCAAAGATCTATAAATTAATATCAACTATTCCATTAAATTATTATTTTATTTTCATTGTTATTTTTTAATCAAATTTGATATTATAATCCACTTTCTATTAATAAATTAATCTCTAATAGAAACTCACAACTCTACAAAACCCATAAGATTGTCCAAATATAAATTTTTGACCTGGGTACAACCAAATGAACCATATTGCAAGCTATATGGTCCTTTGGGGACATATAGAATGACATGAGCCAATCCTGTTTAATATAAAATATCTTCAAATATCTTATAGTCATGCATAATATAATAATAATGAATCAGATGTGTAAAATAACCTGCCCTAATGTCCTAACACATAAATAAGTAAAAAATCATTAATTAATATAGTCCCCCAACCTAAATTTGTCACCCAATTAGTTTTCTAGGATCATACCTATGAATATTAAATTCATGAAAACATATATCCTCCAGAATAGCCATTTATGTAATCATAATTCCACATAAAATGAAATTACATACTATGACTAAATATAAGAATACTCACTAGGATTCATAAATTTGTCAAAACCAGGAATTATTATGTTAAAAATATTCCCGTCATTCTCCCCAACCCTTGATTAATAGAAAAAAAATTCATCAATCGAAATAGACACTAAATTTTTTCTAATAAATGTAATTACAATCACGATACAAGATACATGTAGATAAACATTATGAGATGGTCGTCAATTTCCATTACTATGCTATCTATAGAATCTGATGGTGAATTACCCAATAAAATAACATGATTCCACCAAGATCTGATGGTGTCAACATATTGTATTCTTTTCAGAATCATCCATATATGATTAATATGTAATAAAAGAACAATAGATAATGATGGGGAATTTATTTCCTATATAGGTAGAATAATTATTCAATAAACACTACTAATTGATGGATTAATAATAAAGGGAATAAGGGGAGTAAGATATAGACTCCCCTCTACTTCCATTACAAAATAATGGACCCCTGAATGAGGTTTCATATAGTAAAATGTGAAATCCCACATCAGCATATTTTTAGAAATGGAATTATAAAACCAATAGAAAACATATTCAATAAATTAAACATGTAGTGTATCCCATTGGGTATTAATTCCAAACATTAGCCTAAGGGTGGTGGGGTTTCCCCTATTATGCGTCAATTAAAACGTCAATTATATTAGTTATCATTTTTTTGGGTTTCTATTAATTCCCACCCATCCCAATATTTTTTATCTTGTTATAAACATATTTTTGGAAATTATTATATTCCACACAATATCAAAAACCACCAATAATCTTTCCCTATAGGATAAAAAATACATCTTCCTTTATTAGAATCCAAAAATAAAAATTCATTATTTGTCCAAATAAAATAATATTGAACCTCCCCTAGTTTCTCTTATATATGGTGGATTAGTTAATAACACTCTCTATTATCTAAACCAAAAACATAATAAAATTAAGTATAATAAATATTATTGAGAAATGAAAAAAATGGAAAATATAAAATTAGAGTAAAAATGAATTCGTTTTAATGGAATAGAACATTTGAATTCATTTAATATCTATTGATAATAATTACTTGTTATCATTTATCCCTTTTATATAATCCCCCAATACTAACATAAAATGTTCTTATAGGAAGTACAATGACTTGTATTTTTTAGAAAATTCACTTTTTCTTTAAAAAATTGTAATATTAATCCTAGAAACTCATAAAATATCTCATTTATATATCATTTACAATTTAGAAAATTTATATTAATAATCATACTCCAATATATATACAATTTACCCGTCATTAACACAATTAAAAATGATTCTTTGAATGGTATAAACCCATTAACTCCAAGATCATTGACACATATAAAAGAGTCTCCCTAGTGTAAATATATATTTAGTAATAAAATTTAATTTTTAATCCTTTTTTACTATATAATGTGATATAATTTGAATTAAAATTAAATAAATTTTCTATTATTCCAACCTATAATATTTTCTAAACACAAACTTGCATGCATGATGAGAACACATTTACCAAAATGTGAACAGAGTATCAATCTAATTTTACCTTATACATAAATATAAAATTTAAGGAGACAATTATTATACAATAAGTTTCATTTTATAATTATTTTTTAATTGTTAAATTTTATTATGATTTCTCTAGGAAAATAGTCTAAACTCTAATTCAACGACCATTATTTCCCTTGTTTTCCAAAATAAAAAACCCACAGGTTTGATACATAAAAAACATGAAAAAATAATCTTATACAAATCTTTCATGTTTCTCAATCCATCTAAATTTTTTCTAATACTTATAATAATAAGTCTTGGGATAGTAATTGGTGATTAGTTATCAACATATAGAATTTGAGGTGATACCACAATTAAATAAAATATGTATATCAGAACAATTAAAACACATCTATAATGTATCATGAAAAACATTGCATGCTATTGAATCTAATCATTCACGAATAACACCTAATAATATTATATATCACAAAAAACCAATACAGATCCCCTAGAGTAGATACCCATTCCCTAATAAAATAACTTATAACCACACATTTAGTATCATACTTGAAGAGACACAATGCTTGATGTACATGTACATTACATTACTTTTGCGGAATAATTAATACATAACAAACACAGACACATAAGGACTGTAATAGTTTAGTGTCTTTGGAAACTTGGAATTTAATCTTCTAATCATGGTGAAAGATCTTCAACTTCTCCCCTAAAGGTCTTACCCTTTTGTTTTCTTACCTAAATATTTTCTATATATCCTGGGGAAAAGAAAACATAAAAATGGTGAGCTCAAATTCTCAGTAAGGGTAAGCATAGAGAATAAAAAACAATCCATAAACATTTGAAAGAAAAACCTTGAACAAAAATTCTAAACATCAAAATCATGAGCATAGACATAAATCATGGAAGTACATAAGAAATATATCATAAAGGAACATCAATCTTGATAAAATACAATGGGAATAAATCATGTAATTGTGGAAACCATTCAGCACTTGTTATGATTTCCATAGTAGGCAAGGCATTGCTGCCAAGACCATCTAAGTGGACAAAGTCCCTTTCTAAATCGAGTTCACTCCTCGCTCCAGTCCTATATCACTAAACCGGATTAAATTGCCATTCCATACATGCCTATCTCATGAGATATAATTCATTACACAATGTATTGGAGGGAGATTTAAGTCCCACCCATCTCATAATGAAATCGTTCTTACTTGGGCCACAAAATAAACTTAAAACATTCAACATAACCCAATGAATAAAATGGGTTTCATAAACATCATCTGATCATCTCATAATCCATATAAAACAAATGGCCATTTCATCATAAGAAAATTGAAACCATGTAAATCATAGAGACATTAATCTTGAAACATACACATATAAACTAATGTCATCTTGAAAATGGTTTTAATAAAACATTTGAAATGAATTCTTGAGGAAAATATCGTTTCTTCATAAAAATAATTTTCTTTTCAGAAAATGACATTAAATATTAAAATAAATGAATTTTGTTGAAAATATTCATAAAATCCTATAGAGTAAGCTTCATGAAAATGAGGCATTATGAAACCGTAAAAATCTGTTCACGCCGTATAAGTTAAAAATAACATTCTTCTCATACCTTTGTCGGAAAAGTCAAAAAGTACCTCGTATGGTAAACAAAAAAAAGATTCCTTACATAACATGTAGTAAATGTAAAAAATGGGTAAAAAGGACTTTAAGCATACATGAAACCATTTTTAGAAAATAGTGACATGGATGATAGATATAATCCCAGTGAATACTTATGAATAAACAATCTCGGATAAAAATGAGATTGGAAATGTTATCCCTTACCTTAGGTCTGATATGATTCATACGTACCAAAACCACCTGTATAATGATTTAAATAATGTCATTTACTTATTACAGAATCATATTCATTGTTATGATGTCATAAATTGTTCACTTATTACTTTATATTACCCGTTCTTTTGTAAATTCAATGTTAAAGCATCGTTTTGTGTAAAATCGTTTTATTTATCATATGTGTTTGGACTTGTTGTTCATGATATTATTACTTGTATCCTGATTTAATTAATTACATAATTAAAAACATTATTTATATATAATATATATATACATATATATATGATAGATCGATAAATGGAATGAAATACACCGTTAATGGAGACGGTAGGGTGTACGTACAGTTGAACGCTTTTTTCGTTTCCTTGTTGAATGGAATGGAATTAAGAAGATGAAATTAATATTTATATATATATATATACATAAATACAGTATTATTATGTCATATATTTCACGATTACTTATTATATATACTTTATAATCATTAATGAATGTTTAACATGGAGAATGAATCTCATCGCGTCGTGGAGACGGTAGTCCGTACGTACGCATGAGTGGTGATACCATTCCCATGATCATGGAATTGTATTTAAGTGTATGTATAATATTTCAGAATCAATATCGAGTTACAATACTCATATATAGTTATTTATACACACCATTATACCCATCCATGTAAGGTGGTGGTCAAAAACAGATTACACCACGGCATGGAGACGGTATTTCGTACGTACGAACGTGTGGAGATTTCATTTTCCATTGGATGGATAGAAGGTGAAATAAGGTTGTTTCATATTTATAATAACATATCATTATATAATTAATAATGATGTTATTACTTTATAATCATACAACTAACGAAGAATAAGTAGAAGAAGAATGAAACTTGAGAGAATCAGAAGAAGATATTACCTATTCTTCGACGCACCTCTTTTAAGCCTTCTCTTAAGGAAGTAGAGATGGTCTTTTGAGAAGACCATAACATCAATAATGTTTCTAAGGTAGTGGATAAGAGAAATGGGCCGAGGTTTTCTGAGCTTCAAGGAACAAAAAAGATGTGAAAAGAAGAGGGAAGGGGTGCCCTTTTTATAAGGGTGGAGAGGGACAGCTTTGGAAAAATTTAAAATATTATTTTATAATAAAGTCATATTCGGTTTATAATGACACTAAATTGATTTATTTTGAAGATAAAGTGGTTATGGGTCTAAATCCTCTCATAAAATTGATTTCAGACAAGTTTCGTTTACAATGATAACCTTATCATTTAGATTTAACCCTAAGTTAAATAATTTAACTTTTACCGTGTCTTCTTCTTTTCTTACACAATATGGTTAATAAACTTACTATTACAAGCCAAAAGAACCCCAAGTGGTTCATTATTAATATATATATCCTTATATATGTAATTTTTCCGAACCTTAGTCTTTTAGGAATAAAATATCAATTAATAATATAATATTTGTTTAAAAACTATTTTATGTCAATTTTGACACTATTTGGCAATTGATTTTGGTGAAAATCATAACTGCATGATTAGTTAGAAAGAAGTTAATTAAATCAATACTGAAATGTCATATTAACCTATAAAATTAGTGTAATTTATAAAAAGTCAAAAATTAAATTTATTTGGCTATTTATGATATCAATTATTTTAAGATTTCATTATTTAGGTAATTACTGCATAACCATTGTGTCATAAATAACATAAATTATTTAATGTATAAAAATTATAAATAAAATACAATTAGGTAGGAAATATTTTTAGATTTCCAATTAATATTTATAGTGGAATTTATCTTATGTATAACCCTATACTTAAAATTAATTAGTTATTAAACATTGATTTTAACTATTTAAACCCTTCTTTAAATAAATTAATAATAAATCTCCTAATCTAATCCGAGTGGACTTAAATGGTCATATTTTATTCCTAAGGTTGTCTTTGGTCGAATTACACTTATCTAATATAATTATGACATGTTTTAGGGTAATAATAATATCATTTTTACCCTTAATTACCCTATTTACTTTTAACTATGGTAAATAAAAGTAAAAAAATACTATTCACCAAAAATTATTTTCATCTAATTTAATCACATTTTTGTACTTAATATTAATCATGTCTCTCGAATTTTCAAAATTCCACTAACAGAAGTGGTAAAATTACATTTTATGTCAATTTCCAAATTCTCCTAGGAGGTGGGTAAAAGACGGTGAAAAGTTAAATAAAATTTTTATATATCTAAAATTATTATAAAATTACTCCATTGAATTAAATTGAACTTATATAGGTATTATATATCAATTTTTACCTAAAATAAATTTAAATAAAATAATTAATTATTTAAATAAAAAGTCGTGTTTTAAATAGTAACCCAGTGTTTTCACTATTCATCAAAAAATGAATGTTTTCAGAAAAATACCAAAACTTCTCCCTAGGATAATTTCGATATTCTGAATCCAAAAATGAATTCCAAAATAAAATTTCAAATAGTGGGTATTATTATTCATAATTTCTAGTTTAAATAACATATCGTTGTTTAGTGAAACTTGGTATTGCGTATAACAAACGCTATCATGGAAGGTCGTGATTGCGTGTAATGCAAGTAAAGTTAGGGATGCGTGTAGTGCAAGATCCTTTTGGTGTATTGTACAACACAAGACATAAATAAAATTAAAAATAATATTTATCATAAAATTTAGGGGCGTTACATTCTACCCCACTTAAAATTAATTTCGCCCTCGAAATTCGTCGGGGTTATAAAGGGTTTACTACTCGAAAGTTTCTTTAATAAAAACCCACATCGTAAAAAGGAATACCAAAACTTATCTTTAAAAACTAAAGTATGAAACATAATGGTTACCCAAATTAACTAATCACTGGATTTCCACGTAGGATAACATAGGTGAAAATATGGATATGGAAGAGAAATCTGACCATCATGTTCTGATGGAGAGTGGTAGAGAACATGGCTATGAAAAAGAAAAAAATCACAAAGCCATAAATTTGTTATGATCTAAGGTACCATCTGATTCATCGGATATAAGGGCACTAGGACATCAGTTTTGGTTTTCAAGACCATTTCCCTAAAGTTGATGAATTTGAATTAGAGGAAATACTTACTTTATTTTGGAATAATCTCACCGTTGTTCATGCCTTGAACAATTTCCACTTCATGTCTTAAAGAAATGAAGTTGAATTTTACGTTCGTGATGTTTTAGCAGATCATGCGATAGAATGATAGTTCATTCCATCTGTCTCAAACATAAGTTAGAAAAATTTATATACATAAGTCCATCTATTGGGAGATTAATTATATATGGTTCTAAAATGGACTTATACTTCATATATCATCCTGCATAATAAAATAAAACTATTTTATACTAACCAGGGACTTCATGTAGGCCAGTGGTAGAAAATTAAGGCATGTCACACTTTGGTTGTGGGTTCAATTCCCACAGCCTTGTCCGATGTGACGGGTTGTCTCCCATCCTTCAGGTTGTCTTTTTTCTAAAAATACATTATTATAACCTACCATCAATAATATCGAACAAGTTCTAGCCTTAAACAATACTAACATTTGTCCAACATAATCCATTCCAATCTTTAGGCTTATCCAAAATACTATTTTCCAATATCATATTACAGTGAAAACGATTACCAGTTAGTTCAAATAACAGGCATGTTAATACCTTCGTTGATACCCACATATAATAAGATATGTCTTGTTGGTCACATTCCAAACATTCGAAGGCCATAATCATGTATTCTCTTGAAAAATGAATACCCATTGAACCATAGTGAAAACATGAGTGATGTCAAAAGTTAACTCTTTCCACATACCAAAGTCCCAAAATTCTGTATACTAAAACCATGATAACACATAGTCCTTATAACAATCATGAGCTCATGAATACTATTAAACATATCATTTCCTCCATATCCATTCATTATGTGCATATCATCTTCCTTCCAAAAATATCTAAATAACCTTTCACGGTTACCAGTACCATTCAATATATACTTTCAAATACTTTAGGAAAAATAATAGATTAACAATCCTTAGATGTTTCTTCATTCCATTATACCATTAAATTACATATACAACATAACTCTTGATAAACATACAAACATTACACTACCTTCTTAAACCTTTGACCAAGCTTCAAAACTTATTTTATCTCATATATCATTTGTAGTCTCCTCATCATCATCTGCATAAATACTACTCATATGACCATGCTGATTCTCTTCATGAGATTTTCCCTTAGGGCATTGGTTTTCATAATGCCCATACATTCCACATTTAAAACATCTAATCATTGTTTATGTCATAGAAATAACATTATCCTTATCCATGGTGTTAACTGAGCTGTTTCCTTTGCACTTACTATATTTGTGTCCTTCTTTTCCACACACAAAGCATCTTCCAGTTCCTTTCAAACTTTCTCCTTGATGCCTCTTACCACATGATTTACATGATAGAAATTGGACTTTCCTTCCTCTATGATCATCATGAAACCCCATCTTTCTCTTATCAGCTGAGTCAGGAAACTTACCAAAGTTGAGATTATTGATCATATTATGAGATTTTTGATTAGGAATAATAATGATATGTGGACCTACATATCATATTTCATTCGGTTTCTCATGAATATTATCATTCAATTGTCCATCATATCCTCCATTATCATGAATCTTCCCATTCCCAGCAATTTTCTAAAACCCAAAAAGAATAGTGTGAGAGATGAAAATCATAATCAAGGGGGACTACCTTCAATATCTAACAACTTAGGTTTAATTCTAATAGAGTTTCCATAATTCTTAGACTATAACCTATACATATACTTAACCGTAGGGACACCCCTATACATACCTTAGAAATATCTCTAGGGATCTCACAAAAGATCTCACATCCTAGTTTCCAAAGGTTGACTAAACCTTTCCTCTGATACCAACTATAGAGACCCAAAGCATGGCGTACATGTACATTACATTACTTTTTTGGAATAATTAATACATAACAAACACAGACACACAAGGACCGTAATATTTTTGTGTCTTTGGAATCTTTGAATTTAATCATCTAATCGTGGAGAAAGATCTTCATCTTCTCCCCTAAATATCTTCCCCTTTTGTTTTCTTACCTAAATCCTTTCTTTATATCATGGGGAAAAGAAAATATAAAAATGGTGAGCTCAAATGCTCAGTAAGGGTAAGCATAGAGAACATAAAACAATCCATAAACATTTGAATGCAACAGCTTGAACATAAAATCTAAACATCAAAATCTTGAGCAAAGACATAAATATTGGATGTACGTAAGGAATATATCATAAATGAACATCAATATTGATAAAATAGAATGGGAATAAATAATGTAATTATGGAAACCATTCAGCACTTGTTATGATTTCCATAGTAGCCAAGGTATTGCTGCCAAGACCATCTTAGTGGAAAAAGTCCCTTTCTGAATCGAGATCACTCCTCGTTCCAGTCCTGTATCACTACACTAGATTAACTTACTATTCCAGCCATGTCTATCTCACGAGATAAAAATCTTTACACAATGCATTGGAGGGAGATATAGGTCCCACCAATCTCATAATGAAATCATTCTTACTTGTGCCACAAAATTAACATAAAATATTCATCATAACCCAAACATAAAATGTGTTTCATAAACATCATCCCATCATCTCATAATCCATATAAAACAAATGGAGATTTAATCATAAGAAAAGTGAAACCATGTAAATCATAGAGTCATAAAACATGAAACATAAACATATGAAATAATGTCATCTTAGAAGGAAAATGGTTTTGATAAAACATTTGAAATTAATTTTTGAGGAAAATATCCTTTCTTCTTCAAAATAATTTTCTTTTCATGAAATTCCATGCACATTTAAAATAAAATTATTTTTTTTGAAAATAGTCATAAAATCGTGTAGTGTAAGCTTTATGAAAATGATGTGTTATGAAACCGTAAAAATATGTTCACGCCGTATAAGTTAAAAATAACATTCTTCTCGTACCTTTGTTGGAAAAGTCAAAAAGTACCTCGTATGGTACTCAAAAAAAGGATTCCTTATATACCATGTAGTAAATGTAAAAAATGGGAAAAATGACTTTAAGCATACATGAAACCATTTTTAGAAAATAGGGATATGGATGATAGATATTACCCCAGTGAATACTTACGAATAAACAATCTCGGATAAAAATGAGATTGGAAAAGTTATCCCTTACCTTAGGTCTGATATGCTTCATACGTATCCGAAACTCTTGTATAATGATTTAACTAATGTCATTGACTTATTATAGAATCATATTCATTGTTATTAAGTCATAAATGGTTCACTTATGACTTTATATTACTCGTTATTTTGTAAATTCCATGTTAAACCATCATTTTGGGTAAAATCATTTTATTTATCATACATGTTTGGATGTGTTGTTCTTGAAATTATTACTTATATCATGATTCAATTAATTTTAGAATGTAAAACATGATTTAAATATAATATATATACATATATAAATGATAGATCAATAAATCGAATGAAATACACCATTCCTGGAGATGGTATGTCGTACGTACCCATGAACATTGTTTTCATTTCCTTATTAAATTGAATGGAATTAAGTAGATGAAATACATATATATATACATAAATCCAGAATTATTATGTCATATATTTCAGAAATACTTATTATATATACTTTATAATCATTCATGAATGTTTAACCTGGATAATAAATCTTATCACGTCGTGGAGACGGTAGTCCGTACGTACCTATGAGCGATGATACCATTCCCTTGATCGTGGAATTGTATTGAAGTGTATGTATAATATTTCAGAATCAATATCACCTTTCAATAATCATATATAGTTATTTATTTACAACATTATTCCCATCCTTGTAAGGTGGTGGTCAAAAACAGATTACACCACGGCGTGGAGATGGTATTACGTACGTACGCATGCGTGGTGATTTAGTTTTCCATAGGATGGAAAGAAGGTGAAATAATGTTGTTTCATAATTGTAATAACATATCAGTATATAATTAATACTGATTACATTACATTATAATCATACAAAAAATGAAGAAGAAGAAGAAGTAGAAAGAAACTTGAGAGAATCGGAAGAAGAGATTACCTCTTCTTCGACACACCTCATTTAAGACTTCTCTTAAGGAAGTAGAGATGGTATTTTGTGAAGACCAAAACCTCCAGAATTTTTATATGGAAGTGGAGAAGAGAAATGGTTAGGGTTTGGCCGAGCTTAAAGCGTCAATAGGATGTGAAGGGAAGAGGGATGGGGTGCCCTTTTTATAAGGGAGGAGAGTGGCACCTTTGAAAAAACCTAAAATATTATTTTATAATAAAGTCATATTCGGTTCCTAATAGATAAAAATTGATTTATTTTGAAGCTAAAGTGGGTATGGGTCGAAATCCTCTCAACCAATATATTTTAGAAATGTTTAGGTTACAATTTTAACCTTATAATTTAGATTTAACTCTAAGTTAAATAATTTAACTTTTACCGTGTCTTCTTGTTTTCTTACACTATATGGTTAATAAACATACTATTACAAGACAAACGAACCCCAAGTGGTTCATTATTAAGATATATATCATTGTCTATGTCATTTGACTAAACCTTATTTTTTTATGAATAAAAAAACTATTAATAATATAATATTTGTTTTAAAAACTATTTTATGTCAATTTTGACACTATTTGGTAATAGATTTTTGTGAAAATCATAACAGCATGATTAGTTCGAAAAAAGTTAATTAAATCAATACTAACACGTCATATTAACCTGTAAAATTATTTTAATTCATAAAAATGCATTAAATTACATTTATTTGGGTATTTATAATATCAATTATGTTAATATTTCATTATTTAGTTAATTATTGAATCACCATTATGTCATAAATAAATAAAAATATTTAATGTCTAAATATTATAAATAAAATACCATTACATAGGAAATCTTGTTATCCTTCCAATTAATATTTATATTCCAATTTATCTTATGTATAACCCTATACTAAAAATGAGTTAGTAATTAAACATTGATTTTAACTATTTTAACCCTTCTTTAAATAAATTAATAATAAATGTCCTAATCTAATCCAAGTGGACCAAAATGGTCATATTTAATTCCTAAGGTTTTTTTGGGTCGAATTCCACTTATCCAATATAATGAGGACATTTTGTAGGGTAAAAATAATATCATTTTTACCCTTAATTACCCTTTTTACTTTTAATCGTGGTAAATAAAAGTAAAAAGTTACTATTCAAAAAAATTATTTTTATCTCATTGAACCACATTTTAGTTGTTGATATTAACCGTGTCTCTTATATTTTTGAAATTCCACTCATAGAAGTGGTAAAATTATGTTTTATGTAAATTTCAAATTCTCCTAGGAGGTGGGTAAAAGACGGTGAAATGTTTAGTAATTTTTTTTTGTATCTAAAATTATTATAAAATGACTCCAATGAATTAAATTGAACTTATATAGGTATTATGTATCAATTTTTTCCTAAAATAAATTTATATAAAATAAATAAATATTCAAATATAATGTAGGTTTTTAAATAGTAACCCACTGTTTTCACTATTCATCAAAAATTGAAAGTTTTCAGAAAAATACGAAAAATTCACCCCAGGATAATTTCGATATTCCGAATCCAATAATGAATTCCAAAATAAAATTTTAAAAAGTGGGTTTTACTATTCATAACGGCTATTTTATATAACATACGTTGTTTAGTGAAACTCAGTATTGCGTACAACAAAGGCTATTGTGGAAGGTCTTGATTCTGTGTAATGCATGCCAATTCAGAGATGCGTGTATTGCAAGATCCTTTTGGTGTATCGTACAACACAAGACATCAATAAAATTTACAAGAAATATTTTTCAAAAAATCTCGGGGTGTTACAATACTAAAGTATCCACTATCTCTATTTTTTTATCTTTGTAATATTAAATTAATAAATTAAAATTTTTTTAATGATTGTTGGTTAATAGTAATTATTATGACTATCCTATATGATGATCCAACACTCATTTAACCTAAAATTTATTTTAATTATTAATAGGTAATTTATAAACAGTAATCAAAATGAAATTGTTTTAATTTTGGCACATCGATTTGTAATTTTCCTCAAAATAATTATAAAAATATGTAACAAAAATCACACACACAAAAATATAAAAAATATACAACAATATCCTCATAATAATAATCCCCTCAAATATAAATTCTTACAATTGGACATAGTGAAATTGGAAAAATATAACAATTATTTCTCTTAACCAATATTTATACAATGAGGTTTGGATATCAAAAAAATGATACCAAAATGAGATGTTCAACTGAATGAATCCCTTAAAAGGTGTTTGGATGCACTACACTATTTTATATGTTAATATTTCAATTTTATGTGTCCCATAATTGTATAATAAAAAATACTAGTACAATCAAAATTGAGAATAATAAAGTCGTTAAAAATATTATACCATAGCGGTAAATAAATCTAATCCCTCAAAATTCCACATTGAAAGAATTACATAAATAATTAACATTGATCTAATTTTATTTCCATTCATTCAATTATACTCTACCTCAAGACCTATTCTATAGGTGAAAAATTAGTTTTTTATGTGTTTTCTATTATTCATTAAAACATAACTAGGTAAGAAATAATAGTTTTTCAATTTCAGAAAGTCAGAAGATCCCATCCATACAATCTAATTAATTAAAAGGTGGTAGACACCCCTCTAGATTTACCCTAGACTGGTGTCATGGAAAAATCAGTTTGGGATGGCCTCCATTCTCTTAAAGATAATTCGAATGGAATCTAGGGTGGATCTACCTTTTGCCTTTATGTTAGGAAAAATCCACCTACCACCTTACATTTAATGTCATATAAAAGAGATCCCACCCCCATTCTACTCACCTAAAAATCCACTCAACTCCCTTTATTTTACTATCTCATTCTTTACATGAATTCTTCTTCCTGCATGGTTGATCTAGTGGCCTAAAATAAATTGATGTTTTTTGGGAAGCAGCATTAAGATATATTTTTTCTTATGCAATTTAATTATATTTATTAATATAATTGAACTCTTTTAAGTTAATTATTAATAAGTTAATTATTAAGTATTTTTGTTAGTTTTATATACATTAGAAATAATTGTTCTTATTAGTATATTATAAGTATAGATAACCCAATTAATATCGTAAGATTAAAAAATGATTACAAATAATGATTATCTAATACTAATTAACAGATGAATATCATTTGATTGAATTCTTATTAATACATAATTAATGATTAACTAATGATTATCAAATGATTATAGAATTGTTAAATAATTAAATTGTAATTACTAACTACTGATAGACTATTGATAATGTTATGATTAAATGATGATTTGTTATTGATTAATGATTAATTAATGAATTAATAAAGAATGATTGAGTTAATAATGAATAAATATTTACTAACTAATTATTAATGGGTTATTAAATATTGAATAAATAATGATTAAATAATGATTATATATTGGTTAATTAATGGATATATGATGAAATAATATCGATTAATTAATTATTAATTTTATATGAATTATTAATGAATAATTTATTAATTTATAAATATGGATTAAAAATGAGTAAAGACTTATTGGATAATTATTAACAAAAAATTTGGTAGCATAATGATTATGTGGATATCTATGAAATAAAATCATTGTCTGGATACTACAACTGGATGGGGATATGGAATTGGTGTACCTAAGAGTAAATAATCTTTCACGGCATCTCAAGCCTAACTTGGAGTAAGATAGTAAAGTACAACATGACTTATTTCACACCTGGTGTGAAACAGTAAAGGGATATGATTTAGATTATTCATATTTTATTTGTATATATCTGAAAAACCATTAAGATGATTAAAAAATTTAAAATGAATCATTAGTATCCTGTTATAGAATACAAGATAATGATTTAAAATCTTTGTATGATAAAGATTATATGGTCAACAATAATTTCCAATAGTATTCACTGAATATTATGTAAACATAGTTAAAAAGAAGACTAAACATGAAATTACTTTATTTATCATGAATAAAATGACATTTATGATCATATAATGTGAAATCGAGAAGAAAGATGAATTTATTCTCTATAACATAAAATAAATACATTGAAAAGTTTCAATTGAATATAGTTTGGATGATATTATACTAACAATTCATGTGAGTTAAATTCAATCTTATTTTCAATTTGTAGCATATTGACATCTTGTTAGGGATGAACTAAAATTTTTAATTTTCAACAACACTCATCCTTCTCATGACATATAATATATGTATATAAAGTCATGACATGAATACTTTTTTTAAAGGTTGGGGCTGAAGACTCAGTTTATTATTTTGAAAGCAAAGACCTCTTTAGATTGGGT
Organism: Viscum album; assembly: GCA_963277665.1. Classification (NCBI taxonomy): domain Eukaryota; kingdom Viridiplantae; phylum Streptophyta; class Magnoliopsida; order Santalales; family Viscaceae; genus Viscum; species Viscum album. Next base: position 1,903,175,396 of record OY728145.1, read on the forward strand.
AGAGGGAGACCCATTACCTAGCCTGAAAGCCCAAGGCCAAGTAGCCTGAAAACAAGGATTGAAAGCCCATTTTTGGCCCAATGGACCCCTTGGTGAACAGTACTGCTACAGTACCGGGACTCCTACAGTCCCTACTACAGTACCGCCACCGCTACAGTATCTACTACAGTCCCTCCTCCACTACAGTTCTACCGCTACTACAGTGCCACCGCTGCAGTAGTACCTGCTACAGTACTGCTACATTACATGGGAAATACGCCCCTTCCCGGATTCGATCCTGGGTCTTTTGGATGCCAAGCAGGAGCCTGTAACACTAGGGTACAGGCTCGTTGGCAGTCATAACATGAATACTAATTATTCATTTTATGTGTTAAATAATTTAACTATAAGATTTCAATTATCTCACTATTAAGATTCAACATCATCAAATTTATTCATAAATATCATCTTTTTGATAATAAACCAAAAATTAAACTAATAATTATTTCAATAATTTGAGTTACCCAAATATAATATGAATAAATAAATGGAAAAATAGACAATACCTGTTATTCATGTCATATTTAAGGGTATTTTATATTGATAAATTTTAAATAAATGAATTGAAAGTTTGAACGATATATTTTGATCATTTTTACGTGTTTTATGACTTTTTGAATTTGCCTAGGTTAATTATTTTTTTGTGTCTGAAAAGCAGTAGTTCTCTAGATGACATTCTGTTAAAAAAATAAGTAAATTAATTATAATTTTTTCTATTTTTATATGTATATATGTTTTTATATTTATATATATATACTGTTTGTTTAATTTTGTTTATAATTATTTCATTTATATTATATAGCGATAATGTTATGTTTTTATGAAATAGAATTTGTGACATTTCAGTAGGCTTTTACAAATTATATTTATGATTTCAATATTTTAAATTATTTTTTACATTAATTTATGTTTTTATATATATATATTTTCATTATAATACAAATAATCTAATCATTAGTTTTCTATGTATATTTTTTGAAATAACTTTTACGTATTTTTATTCTTTATTTTTTTGTTAAATACTACTTCCTTTGCCATTATTACTTAACTATAATATTATTATTCATTATAAATATATACATTATATATATATATAATTGTTATCTATAATATAATTAATATACAATTTTCTTTTAATATTTCAATTCATTTTTTTTGAACAAAACTCATTAGAAATTAACGTGAAACTGGATTAAAGGACATATGAAATATGTTTTTTATACAACCAATATTTCTGTAGGATTTGGAGTGTTCTTAGCTAGAAATATTTTTTTATTCTATTCCTAACTATTATTATGTTATTGTCTTACCTTTTATATTATTTATGTTATCCTACTCTTTTAAATTAGAATATACTAGTAAAAGGTGGAGTTCATGTTGAAAATATTCATTTTATCAAGGTTAAATATCTATGGATAGTTTGAATCATTAATGTCCCAACATCATCAATTTTTTCAAGAAATTTATTTTAGTATTTTTTTAAACCATTACAATTGTATTTATAATATTTTTTATATGCTTTTATTCCCAATTATTTATAATAATTTGTTTTTATTTTTTTTTTTAAAAAATGATACATATAGGCTATGTATAAAATTTTATTTAGCTCGTTTTTATAGTTTATATTTTATAATCCTTTCAATTTTCCAAATTTAAATTTAATATGTTTTCATATGTTTTATGTAGTCAACATTTAAATATTATAAAATTCAAATTATGACTATAAAATGAATGAAAAATGAAATAGTGGATAAAAATGTCAAAGTGGTTAATATTGAAATGAATTTCATTATTTAAATAGAAATAAAACATATACATGAACAAATAAATTAAATATCTATCATGAGGTCCCATTCCACATGGTGGTTTGAGAATGGTATGCCCATATGAATATCAATATGCTCTATGTTGGGAAATAATTCATTTACTGGGAAAGGGTAGATCTATTGGAACTGAAATGTCCACCATCACATACACTGTGTATGTCTCATTGGGAGGTTGTTTTAACAGGATGTCATCCTACACACATGATCCTTCACCCACTATCATTGTATAATGTTGTTCCATCATCCCAGGGGGAACATATATGTCGTGAAAGATCAATAACCCATGATGGAAAAATAGTGGATTTCCTATCACGAAATATTGATGCCATGATGCCAGATTCGCATACAAAATAAACTAAGGGTGGAATTCTAGGAGGACAACCTCTACTTATAGAATAAATGAGGAATCAGGTGTATTATGATGTCATATATGTCATCATCAGCGAGCACAATAGCTTCAGCAACTATTGGAGGAGGCACCTGATTTGGAACCTCGACTCCATAGGATGAAACGTCTACTCATTGGGGTGAACGATCAATGATTCTCTCACCAATCACAAGATAATCTAGAATCATCCCCAATGATATATCATGGATCACTTCCACACAAGTGATCCCCCTCCTTGTATTACTCATGTACATAGACTTCTATTCTCAAGTATACTTTAAATATAATAAAAATCAATTAGATAACAATCTAATAAACAAACAAATTGAAATTGATTGAATTACCATATAATGATTCCCTATTTCGTGTCATGTAAGATACAATATAGACTTCATTTTATACCAAAACTCACACTTAACCTTCTATTAATGATGGAATTACATCATATGTGCACCCTAGATATGAAATACTTCTCATATTTCGTACATAGTAATATATTAAGCATGCCATCAACATTAGTCCTCACCCAGCATCCCCTTCATCTTATAGTCTTCATGCTTTCACGTCTATCTTCTCAGAAATGGGATGGGTTAAACAAAATCAAACGTGTTCATGACTCTTTCATGCTATTGATAATAAATAATATGAATTTTAATGAGAGGAAATACACCAATATTATCATTATCTCAAGAAGTTCAGTATGTAGGGAAGTAGTTAAAAAAATCCCAGTATGGAATCCATGAAATTTGAAATGGCATGTGAGATTTTTCATAATAGTTCTATTCTAAAAACCCAATAATGATGTTATTATTAATCATTTGACCCACTGATATATTTTATATACAAACTCATTAGGTAGGAGACATTCTGAATTAAGATGGTAAGAAACAAAATGGTGTGTTGGAACACAAACAATGTTGTGTTTTACACTCCACCTATAAAATTATACATCCAATTTAATAGATATTAAGCAAAAAATTTCCAAAACAATAATAGATTCATCATCTTATTGAGATGAGTGAAAAAATAATGTATATATAGAGCATCTAAAATAACCTCTATATTTAGCTGTAGACCAACAAGATAAGGGTATAGTGAGGGGTTTCCCTTTAATTTTCACATATGAATAAATTTGAAAACCCCCTAATATCAATGTGGTCTATACGACATGCCATGTATAATGATGATCTATAAAAGATATCCATAAATGTTTTTCCCGAGTTATATGTCATGGTCCGATCAAAGTTCGACATTAATACTAGTTATATCAGGTTAACAATAATTCCTGAGTGATTAACACAAACTGGCCCTCCTATGATCCATAATATGTTGACACATGCATGATGTGTGACACTCTACTCATTATCATCATTAGGTAAATGTGAAATGTGTTTCTCAATCTATCCCAAATATATTGACCCTCCATCAATAGGCACATCATCATAAAAAATGTAAAGACCTGGAGCTTGACGTACATTGACATTACATAACATTTGCTGAATACTTAGTACATAACAAATACACACACACAAGGATCCTAATAGTTTTGTGTCTTTGGAAACTCGGAATAAAATCTTTTATCCTGGTGAAAGATCTTCAACATCTCCCATAAAGATCTTCCTTTTTTTATACATATAACCTTTCTTTATATCCTGGGGAAAAGAAAACATAAAAGGGTGAGCTCAAATGCTCAGTAAGGGTAAACAAAACAAATATCAATCACATCATATACATAAGCACATAACTTTTGGAAATCATAACCTGTAAAAGAGATCATAATTTCAAAACCTGGGATGACTCATGGAAGTGAAATGTAATCACAATAATCATAACTTAAAACATTAAACTTTGTGTCATACACACATAATCATAGAGAATCATTTCTTGTTAGTGAAGACTCATTTCCAAGACTATCTTAGTGGACAAAGTCCCTTTCTGAACCGAGTCACCCTCATTTCAGTCCTGTTTCACTGAACCAGTATAACCTACCGTTCCAGCCATGTCTATCTCATGAGATATAAAATCATTACCCAATGCATTGGAGAGAGATATAGGTCCCACCCATCTCATAATGACACCATTATTATGTGTGCCACAAAATAATAAATCATACATCATTGCATAACCCATGTAATAAAAATGGGAATCTTAAACATCGTGACATCATAAAACAATTTATATAAGATAAAGGAATTCATAAAAATATTTCCATCACAACATAATCAAATCAATGTAATAATAGAGATAAAAACAGAACCCTTTATTATCTTAGATGGAAAATAATTTTGATAAAACACTTGAACTCCATTCTTGAGGAAAATATCCTTTTTGCTTCAAAAACACTTTTCCTTTCTTAACATGTCGTACAATTATAAACTAAAAGAAGTTGATTAAAAATAAACATGAAAACTTTTAAAGGAAGATTATTGGAAATAATGTTTTAAAAATCCATTCATGCCGTATAAGTTAAAAATAACATTATTCTCATACTTTTGTCGGAAAAGTCAAAAAGTACATCGTACGAAAAACGACAAAAGATTCCTTTCATATCTTTTACTAAAAGCTCACCGAAGGGTAAAATAGGATTTAAAAAATTGTAGGTGAATGGAAATAATATTACATATTGAGGAAACATGGATGTGGATGATAAAATACACCCCAGTAAATGCCAAATTATAAACAATCTCGAATACAAATAAAATTGTGATATTTCCCTTACCTTAGGTCCGATTTGCTTCGTAATTGTCCGAACCTCCTGTATAATTATTTAAATAATGTCATTGACTTATTACAGAATCATATTTGTTGTTATGATATCATATATGGTTCACTTATGACTTTATATTACCCGTTCTTCTGTAAATTCCATGTTAAAGAGCGTTTTGGGTAAAATTGTTTCATTTGTCGTCCGGGTTTTGACTTGTAATTATTAATATGATTACTTAGATCATTATTACTTAATTCCAGAATATAAAACATGATTTATATATATATATATATATATTCAGAATATTCATATATATAATAAATCAGTAAATGGCAAGAAATACACCGTTCATGGAGACGGTAGGCCGTACGTACGCATGAACGATGTTTTTGTTTCTTTATTTAGTTGAACAGAATTAAGTAGATGACATACATATTTATACACATGAATCCAGTATCATTATTATGTCATATATTTCATGATTACTTATTATATATACATTATAATCATTCATGAATGGTTAAAGTGGAGAATGAATCTCATCGCGTCGTGGAGACGGTAGTCCGTACGTACGCACGAGCGATGATATCGTTCTCATGATCGTGGGACTGTATTGGAGTGTATGTATACTATTTAAGAATAAATATCACTTTAAAATAATAATATATAGTTATTATTTACACCATTATACCCATACAAGTAAGGTGGTGGTGGAAAATAGATTTCACCACGACGTGGAGATGGTATTCCGTACGTACGCACGCGCGGTGATTTCGTTTTCCATAGGATGGATAGATGGTGAAATAGGATTGTTTGATACATATAATAACATATCAGTATATGAGTTATACTGATGTTATTACTTCATAATGAAACAACCTAAGAAGAATATGTGGAAGAAGAAATAATGGTAAAAGAATCGATAATGAAAATTACCTCTTCTTTGAAGCGCCTCATTGAGACCTCCACTTAGTGCACTAAAATTGGACTTTCAGGAAGACCAGAACCTCTAGGAAGTTTCTATGGAAGTGGAGAAGAGAATTTGTCAGGGTTTGGCCGATCTTGAAGGCTCAAAGTTGTGTGAGGAAGAGAGGGAGGAGGTGCCCTTTTATAAGGGAGGAGAGGGGCACCTTTGGAATAACTAAAAAAATATTATTTTATTATAAAGTCAAGTTCGGTTTTAAATAGCTCCAAATTGATTTATTTAAAGGCTAAGGTGGGGATGGGTCGAAATACTTTCATCCAATATGATTTAGACAAGTTTAGGTTACTATTTTGACCTTATCAATTAGATTTAACTCTAAGTTAAATAATTTAACTTGTACCATGTCTTTTTGTTTCCTTACACTATATGGTTAATAAACATACTATATCAAGCCAAAAGAACCCCAAGTTGTTTATTATTAATATATATAATCTTTTATAAGTAATTTGGCCGAGCCTTAGATTTTTATTAATAAAATAACAATTAATAATATAATATTTGTTTTAAAAACTATTTTATGTCAATTTTGACACTATTTGGTACATGATTTTTATGAAATTCATAAAAGAATTATAAGTTCTAAAAAAGTTACTTAAATAAACAATAACATGTCATATTAACCTATAAAATTATTTTAAGTCATATAATGTCTCAAATTACATTTATTTGGGCATTTATAACATCAATTATGTCAATATTTCATTAATAAGACAATTACTACATCATCTTTGTGTCATAATAAATGATAATTATTTAATCCCTAAAAATTATAAATAAATTTCTATGATGTAGATAATTGTATTATCGTTCTGGAGAGTATTCATGTTTGAAGTTTCATGAAGTTTATCACTAGATTAAAATTATTATACTTATAAGATTTAAGAAAGTGACATGTTGTCACATTCATTGGTTTTAATAATAATTAAATTATTTTCATTGAAAAAATTTAATTAAATGAATCTAATCAGACACTTATGTGATATGGGTCGACGTTTAGTCATCCAATAGGATTTTTACATTTGTTAGTGTAATTTTAAAATATTATATTTACCCTTAATTACCCGATTTACCATTAACTAGGATAAATAAAATTTACCGTAGTTACTATTCATAATTCCCAAAAATAAAAAGTAGCTTATTAACATAATTTGGATCCAATGATTCAAAATATGGAATCCATTTTTCCAAATTCAATACACAAAAGTTTCATAAATTAAATTAAAATTAATCCCGTTGTCGAAAGAAAATGGGTTTTCTTTAAAACATTGCAAAAGATTGAATTGATTTAACCTACGAATTCAAGGTAAATTCAATGCTAATGTCATACATTATATTGAATGGTAAAAATATATTCTATTTATACATTAAAACCATTCAATATTATAATTTAACCACATAAGATATTACGATGAAAAAAGTTGTTTTTAATTAAAATATAGCGTGTTTTTACTATTCATTAAAATATGAAAGTTATCGGAAAATTATCAAAACATTATCTAATGTAAATTTTTATATCCTGATTCAAAATAATAATTTTATTTTGTCAAATTTAACTTATAAACATGTCAAAAATTAGATTTAAAGTGGGTACGCCATCAAAAGGCGGAAAAACTGCATTTTTTGAAAAATACTTATTTTACCCGAAAAATTTATTTTGTTCTTATACCATGTTCTAGAAATGTGTAAGATGAATAATAATGTTATAAAATTCATGATTTAGTTAACACTATTCATAATGTCTAGTTCATTACAATATTATTATAATATATCGTTGTTTATTAAAACCCAGTATTGCGTACAACACACGCTATCGAGGAAGGTCGCGATTGCGTGTAATGCAAGCCAAGTCAGGGTTACGTGTTGTGAAAGAATCCTTCATTGTTTTCTATAACAGAATCCAACCATATTTTATTTATACATTGAATATATATATATATATATACTCAATGTTGCGTAGAATAACTATTATCAAAATTGTGTGTAACACGATCGAAGAATAGTGTTGCATATACTACAAGCTAATACGGTGTTGCGTATAGCGCAAGGTAATCTTGGTGTAGAATACAACACAAGACATTAATGAAATTAAAAGAATATTTTTCATAAAATCTTGGGGTGTTACATTCTACCTCACTTAAATTGAATTTCACCCTCGAAATTCGTTGGGGTTATAAATGGTTTCCTATTCGAAATTTTTTTTAATAGAAACCCACATCGTAAAAAGGAATACCAAAACCAATCTTTAAAAACAAAAGTATGAAATGTAATGGTTACCCAAATAAACTAATCACTGGGATTCCACATAGGTTAAAATATGGATATGGAAGAGAAATCTAACCATCATGTTCTGATGGAAAGTGGTAGAGAACATGGCTATGGAAAAGCCAGCAATCACAAAGCCATAAATTTGTGATGATCTAAGGTACCATCTGATTCATCAGATATAAGAGCACTTGGACAACTTTTTTGGTTTTCAAGATCATTTCCCTAAAGTTGATGAAATTGGAATTAGAAGAAATACTTTCGTGATTTTGGTATAGTCTCACTGTTTGTCGTTCTTTGGACAATTTCCACTTCATCTCTTAAATAAATGAAGTTGAATTTGTCATCTGTGATGTGTTAGCAGATCATGTGATAGAATTATGGGTCATTCCATCTATCTCAAACAAAAGGTTAGAAAAGTTATTAAAAAAAATACATAAGTCCATCTATAGTGAGATTCATCATATAGGGTTCCTAAAATGGACTTATACTTCATATATCATACTACGTAATATAATAAAACTAGTTTCTACTAAACAGGGACTTCCTATAAGTCAGTGGTAGGCGATAAAGGCCAGTCACACTTCGATTGTGGGTTCGATTCCCACAGCCTTGTCCGACGCGATGGGTTGTCGCCCGTCCTGCAGGTTGTCCTTTTTCAAAAACTATATTACTATAACATACCATCAATAATATCGAAAAAAACTTCTATCCTTAAACAATACTAACTTATGTCCAACATAATCCATTCTAATCTTTAGGCTTATCCATAATACTTCAGTCCACTCTCATAATATAGTGAAAACTATTACCAGAGATTTAATACCATCGTTGATCCCCATATGTCATAAAATATGTCTTGTTGATCACATTCCAAACATTCAAAGGCCTTAATCGTGTAATCTATTGAGTACCCATTGAACCTTAGTGAAAACATGAATGCAGTTAAAAGTTAACACTTTCCACATACCAAAATCCTCAAAATTCTATATACTCAAATGATGATATCACTTAGTCCTTATATGAATCATGATCTCATGAATACTGTTAAACATTTAGTTTTCTCGTTTTCCCTTCATTATGCACATATCATCTTATTTCCAAAAATATCTCAATCACTTTGAATACCACATTAGACCAATACATAAATATTCCAATACTTTATGATACAACAATATTTTGGAATCCCATTACATAAACACTTAATCATTCCACCACATCGTTATCATATTCAACACCACCAATGGTGATCGCATCTGACTTCCCTTTGTCCTTTGCCTTAAGCGGTTGCTCATGTCGATCAAGACTAACCCTTGGATTAGGGCATTTATTAGAATAATGCCACATTTCCTTGCACTTGAAGCATTGAAGTGTTGGTGGTGCGTTCTCTGCAGTGTTTGTTTTATTCTCATCATTAGAAACCCTTTTCTCATTACATCGACACTCAGCTGCTCGATGACCTTCTTTTCCACACTTAAAACATTTTCTAGTCTCTTTAAGACAATATCCACCATGATTCTTTCCACACTTTGTGCATAAGGAAACATTCATCTTCTTTTCTCCATTATTTTGAGATTTCTCCTTGAACTCCATCTTTTGTTTCTTGTCAAAACTATGAGATGGATAAGTAACACCAACTTCCATTTCTACCTTGATAGCACAACACACAATTTCTTCATAGCTACTGAAGTCTCTTATAGCTAATTCCCTTCGAAGATTTGGTTTTAAGCCACTGAAGAATCGAGCAACTTTACTTTCTGGTTGCATGATAAATCCAGATGCATACCTTGCATGCCTTGTAAAATTCGCTTCGTATATACCAACAGATTCATCATCCTTTTGCTTTAGTTCAAGAAACTCCTTCTCCAACTTTGTTCGAAGAATACGAAGGAAGTACTTATTGAAAAATAAGTTTCTAACTCATCCCATTCCCTGGACTCAATTTCATCTCTTTGGCTCATATTCTTGATAAGATTCCACCATTTATCAGCTTCAACTTCCAAACGATATACTGCAAAGATGACTTTATCATGTTCAGAACATTGATGAAGTGAAAATATCTTTTCAGTAGTACTGATCCATTGTTCAGCAAAAAGTGGATCAGAAGACCCACTGAAAGAAGGTGGACGTTGCCTCATGAAGGACACAATAGAATATTTTTCCCTTCTCTGCTCATTTGGATGTCCAGAATGATTCATAGTTTGTGTAAGTATAGCAATAAGATTTTCCACTCCATCTCCCATAACATTTGTTTGTTCAGGAGGACAATCATTGCATTGTCCATTGCATTGTCCATTGCATTGATGAACACGGTTCCTTCGGGTTCCAGCCATCGTTTAAAACCCAAAAAGAATAGTGTGAGAGGAAAAAATCATGCTAGGGAAAACAACATAATAAAGGGGAATTACCTTCAATATTTAACATCTTAGGTTTAATTCTATGATCGTTAGCGTAATTCTAGTACTATAACCTATACGTATACTTAACCATAGGGACATCCCTAAACATACCTTAGAAATATCTCTAGGGATCTCAATAATGTTTTTGCATCCTAGTTTCCAAAGGTTGACTAATACTTTTCTCTGATACCAACTGTAAAGACCTGGAGCTTGACGTACATTGACATTACATTAGATTTGTGGAATACTTAGTACATAACAAAAACACACACACAAGGATCATAATAGTTTAGTGTCTTTGGAGACTCGGAATATAATCTTCTAATCCAGGTGAAAGATCTTCAAAATCTCCCATAATGATCTTCCATTTTTTATACATATAACCTTTCTTTATATCCTGGGGAAAAGAAAACATTAAAGGGTGAGCTCAAATGCTCAGTAAGGGTAAACAAAAGAAATATCAATCACATCATATACATAAGCACATAACTTTTGGAAATCTTAACCTGTAAAAGAGATCATAATATCATAACGTGGGATAACTCATGGAAGTGAAATTTAATCACAATAATCATAACATAAAACATTAAACTTTGTGGCATACACACATAATCCTAGAGAATCATTTCTTGTTAGTCAAGACTCATTTCCAAGACTATCTTAGTGGACAAAGTCCCTTTCTGAACCGAGCCACCCTCGTTTCAGTCCTGTTTCACTGAACCAGTATAACCTACCGTTCCAACCATGTCTATCTCATTATATATAAAATCTTTACCCAATGAATTGGAGGGAGATATAGGTCCCACCCATCTCATAATGATACCATTCTTATGTGTGCCACAAAATCATAAATCATACATCATTGCATAACCCATGTAATAAAAATGGGAATCTTAAACATTGTGACATCATAAAACAATTCATATAAGATAAAGGAATTCATAAAAATATTTCCATCACAAAATAATCAAATCAATGTAATAATAGGTATAAAAACAGAACCCTTTATTATCTTATATGGAAAATAATTTTGATAAAACACTTGAACTCCATTCTTGAGGAAAATATCCTTTTTTCTTCAATAACACTTTTCCTTTCTTAACATGTCATAAAATTATAAACTAAAAGAAGTTGATTAAAAATAAACTTGAAAACATGTAAAGGATGATTCTGGGAAATAATGTTTTAAAAATCTATTCATTCCATATAAGTTAAAAAAACATTATTCTCGTACTTTTGTCGGAAAAGTCAAAAAGTACATCGTACGAAAAACGACAAAAGATTCCTTTCATATCTTTTACTAAAAACTCACCGAATGGTAAAATAGGATTTAAAAAAATTTAGGTGAATGTAAATAATATTAAATATTGAGGAAACATGGATGTGGATGATAAAATACACCCCATTAAATGCCAAATTATAAACAATCTCGAATAAAAATGAGATTGTGATATTTCCCTTACCTTAGGTCTGATTTGCTTCATAAGTGTCCAAACATCCTGTATAATGATTTAAATAATGTCATTGACTTATTACAGAATCATATTCATTGTTATTATATCATATATGGTTCACTTATGACTTTATATTACCCGTTATTTTGTAAATTCCATATTAAAGATCATTTTGGGTAAAATTGTTTCATTTGTCGTCCGTGTTTTGACTTGTAATTATTCATATGAATACTTAGATCATGATTACATAATTCCAGAATATAAAACATGATTTATATATATATATATATATTAATAATATATATATATATATATAATCAGTAAATGGAAAGAAATACACCATTCATGGAGACGGTAGGCCGTACGTACGCATGAACGCTGTTTTCGTTTCCTTAATGAGTTGAACGGAATTAAGTAGATGACATAAACATATATACACATAAATCCAGTATCATTATTATGTCATATATTTCATGATTACATATTATATATACATTATAATCATTCATGAATGGTTAATGTGGAGAATGAATCTCATCGCGTCGTGGAGACGGTAGTCCGTACGTACGCACGAGCGATGATATCGTTCTCATGATCGTGGGACTGTATTGGAGTGTATGTATACTATTTAAGAATAAATATCACTTTAAAATAATAATATATAGTTATTATTTACACCATTATACCCATACAAGTACGGTGGTGGTGGAAAATAGATTTCACCACGGCGTGGAGATGGTATTCCGTACGTACGCACGCGCGGTGATTTCGTTTTACATAGGAAGGATAGATGGTGAAATAGGATTGTTTCATAATTATAATAACATATAATTATATGAGTTATACTGATGTCATTACTTCATAATTAAACAACCTAATAATAAGAAGTGGAAGAATAAATAAAGGTAAAAGAATCGGTAATGGAAATTACCTCTTCTTTGAAGCGCCTCTTTGAGACCTCCTCTTACGGCACTAAAATTGGTGTTTGAGGAAGACCAGAACCTCTAGGATGTTTCTAGGGAAGTGGAGGAGATAATTTTCCAGGGGTTGGCCGAGCTTGAAGGCTCATGGTTGTGTGAGGAAGAGAGGGATGAGGTGCCCTTTTATAAGGGAGGAGAGGGGCACCTTTGGAATAACTAAAAAAATATTTGTTAATTATAAAGACAAGTTCGGTTTTAAATAGCTCCAAATAGATTTATTTAGAGGCTAAGGTGGGGATGGGTCGAAATCCTCTCATCCAATAATATTTAGACAAGTTTAGGTTATTATTTTAACCTTATCAATTAGATTTTACTCTAAGTTAAATAATTTAACTTTTACCGTGTCTTTTTGTTTTCTTACACTATATGGTTAATAAACATACTATATCAAGCCAAAAGAACCCCAAGTTGTTTATTATTAATATATATAATATTATCTAAGTCATTTGGCCGAACATTAGATTTTTAGGAATAAAATAAAAATTAATAATATAATATTTGTTTTAAAAACTATTTTATGTCAATTTTGACACTATTTGGTACATGATTTTTATGAAATTCATAACAGAATGATAAGTTCGAAACAAGTTACTTAAATCAACAATAACCTGTCCTATTAACCTATAAAATTAGTGTAAGTCATAAAAAGTCTCAAATTACATTTATTTGGGCATTTATAACATCAATTATGTCAATATTTCATTAATAAGACAATTACTGCATCATCTTTGTGTCATAATAAATGATAATTATTTAATCCCTAAAAATTCTAAATAAATTCCTATGATGTAGATAGTTGTATTATATTTCTGGAGAGTATTCATGTTCGAAGTTTGATGATTTTTATCACTAGATTAAAATTATTATACTTATAAGATTTAAGAAAGTGACATGTTGTCACATTCTTTGGTTTTAATAATAATTAAATTATTTTCATTGAAAAAATTTAATTAAATTAATCTAATCCGACTCTTATGTGATATGGGTCGACTTTTAGTCATCCAATAGGATTTTGACATTTTTTAGGGTAATTTTAAAATATTATATTTACCCTTAATTACCCAATTTACCTTTAACTATGGTAAATAAAATTTACCGTAGTTACTATTCATAATTCCCAAAAATAAAAAGTATCTTATTAACATAATTTGGATCCACTGATTCCAAATATTGAATCCATTTTTCCAAATTCAATACACAAAAGTTGCAGAAATTAAATTAAAATTAATCCCATTGTCGAAAGAAAACGGGTTTTCATTAAAACATTGCAAAAGATTGAATTGATTTAACCTACGAAATCAAGGTAAAATCAACGCTAATGTCATACATTATATTAAATGGTAAAAATATATTCTATTTATACTTTAAAACCATTAAATATTATAATTTAACCACATAAGATATTACGATGAAAAAAGTTGTTTTTATTTAAAATATAGCGTGTTTTTACTATTCATTAAAATATGAAAGATATCAGAAAAATATCAAAACATTATCTAATGTAAATTTTTATATCCTGATTAAAAAGAATAATTTTATTTTGTCAAATTGAACTTATAATCATTTTAAAAACTATATTTAAAGTGGGTGCGGCATCAAAAGGCCGCAAAACTGTATTTTTTGAAAAATACTTATTTTACCTGAAAAATTTATTTTGTACTTATACCATGTTATAGAAATGTGTAAGATGAATAATAATGTTATAAAATTAATAATTTAGTTAACAATATTCATAACGGGAAGTTCATGATAATATTATAATAATATATCGTTGTTTATTAAAACCCAGTATTGCGTACAACACACGCTATCGAGGAAGGTCGCGATTGCGTGTAATGCAAGCCAAGTCAGGGTTACGTGTTGTGAAAGAATCCTTTGTTGTTTCGTATAACAGAATCCACCCATATTTTATTTATACATTGAATATATATATATATATATACTCAATGATGCGTATAATAACTATTATCAAAATTGTGTGTAACACGATCCAAGAATAGCGTTGCATATACTGCAAGCTAATACGGTGTTGCGTATAGCGCAAGGTAATCTTGGTGTAGAATACAACAAAAGACATTAATGAAATTAAAAGAATATTTTTCATAAAATCTCGGGGTGTTACAAAAAATATTGAAGCATATCAATATCTGAATAAGAACATGCGAGTATGAACGAGAGGGTCCAGTGACTACTTACCAAAGATAGGATGATTGAGAAGGACATCCACATTTTTGAGGACTATGGTCATCTTCCCCTCATGTAGGTGGAATGTCCATGTCTCTCGACTCCACCTATAATGTATGAAAGCATTTATGTGCTGATCTAAAAATTTGGAATGATATACTGTAATATCATAGAATCCAACACTATACATGCATGGTATAATGGTAGTTACGAATAGTTTGTGAGGATGATAGTGTAATAAGCATACCTAGATCTACCTAACTAGATGAACCTATACCATAGCCTATGAATCATTTTTAAACTAATCAGTGAGTAGTCTACTATCCTTTATATGTATCTAAAAAAAGGAACAATTCATAAGTGTAAATTTCAAATATAACTTTATGATAAGAAAAATGACATGACATGTAGAATGTAATAGTTGACATGTCTACTCCCAATTATTATGATTGTTTTACAAATAGTTAAGGTTGTGATTATATTTATATTTATAAATTTTTTATTTTTATATTAATTTTTACTAGAAAATGACATTTTTTGTAATTAATGTTTGATTTCCCACATGTCGGTATGTTTTAGGAATATATTATCACATGATTTCGTTATAGTCAGGCCTTGGACCTATTGATTTTTCATTAATGTGACATCAAATTCACATGTCATAATCCATTTAATTTTAATATGTGAAATATACCATTACCATTATATCATGTACACCCTTATCATCGTTGAGTTTTTCCCCTCAATTGAGAAGGAAGGGAAACCAATAGTGGTAATGTTAGAGAATAATGGGACATTTTACTTTAACCAGCCTATTCTATAGATTACAAGAATATTCCAAACCATGAAACTTTGTTACACATCATGTAATTTATACTAGGTATAACCCATGAAAGGGGATTCACACTGTGAAAGTTACACATCATGAATGATGGAATCACACCATGACTTATTTAAATAATGGATTTTTAATCTGAGTTGAGTGGTTTATCAGCATACTTTTACATTGTGGTCTTCAAATCATGTAACTATATTACACATCATGAAATGTTCAAAATCTAGTTTTTAAAATGGACAAGAAACTACTTTTTCATATATCTTTCTATAATCCTCTTGTCTCACAAATCAATACTAATCCATGAGAATTTTAGGAGACTCTGCTTTTCCTAGATTGACCCCTTTATTTATGGATCTCTGTTGTGATTGTGGTGAATCTAATCATTTAATCAATATTTCCTTTCATTTTTTTCTTTGATCGTGGTAGGGCCTATCTCTTTTATTATCAGATTCACCGGTCTAATTTTTGTGATTATTCTTGTCTTCTTCTTTATCCGTTGGGACATCTGGTTTCGGAGGCTGATTCATGATCAATGTGGTTTAGAATATGTTTTTTCTTGATGTATGTAGTGTTCCTTCATACCATAGACCCCATAATTTCTAAATATTACCAATCCTAAGATAAATGTACTTGATTCTATGCCCTTAGTTAATGTTTTTGGGTTTCTTTGGTTTTGGATCCTATTGTGGGTTTGTTCATCCCATTTTTTGAGGTAGGTGGTTCGATATCATGCCTATGATAGTGTATCTTGTTTTTTTCATTACAAAAAAATGATTCATAGTGAATTATTTTTATGATTTTATATAGGTATTGACATTATTTTTCAATGAAAAATGTTTTTTTCAAAGTTACTGATAAATGGAATGAAAAGGGGGTATTTTATAAGCGTTGAAATGATCTTTGAAATGGATTTAAAATAATTTTCAATGAATTCAAATGAACTTTAAATAAGATCACATGGGTTACATTAGAAAAATATGTCGAAGGTTTACCCTTGGCCTATCATATATTGTTTTATCCTTATCGAGGATTTTGGTCTTGAGGATTTCATCTGTATCTTATGACCATTTTTCTTGGGAACTGATATTGAAATTTTTGGAGGGTTTACTCAATGGGTATTCCTATGATTCATAGGTTTGTTCTTCTATGAACGAGTTTATTCAATTGATTATTATGATATGAGTAGTCTTTGTCCTGGGCCTGTAGTATTCCATGGTGTTGTGACAACTCTTCTTCTATTTTTTATTCCTTGGATTTATGATTTATCCTTGATATATAGATTTATTGATCGGTAAAATGATATAGATAAATTTCCATGAAATTTATTTTCATTATTCTATTTTACAATAGTGAATAGGGGAAATGATTACCATGTTTTCTATAAATATTATTTACTTTTTGTCATGTCATGTTTTATTTAAAATGATTGTTCAATGATTTTTATACAGAGACTAGTTATGAAACACCTGGGTGGGATCGTATTGAGCATATTAGCAAACAAACAACAAACATATTTAGTGTTGCGTATAACTTTTTTTCACTTCTAGTGACAGGAATGGTAAGGCACTACAATGAGGTTCTTATTAGATGGTTGGGTATTTGGTGGTGAGATTGTGGGAGTTGTCCATGTAATTAATTGTATTATCTCTTTGGATAGGGACCTATGATATTGGAATTTTCCTTTGGAGTATTTAGGTACTTTCTTTGTTATTTTTTTAGTTTTATTACAGTTATAAAGCATATATATTCTATATCACCCTTTATTCATTTTTGTTTTTTAGATATATGCCAGTTTTCTATCAGGTAAGGAGTAATTCTTCCCTATGTAGTGTTGTTTAATGCCAGGTTTCTTGTCTCCAGCATTTGGGGATCAAGAATTCCCTTTGGGTATTTGACAGAACTAGTTGAGTGCTGGGTTTGAGGGAATGATTAGTCGATCTGTTTCAATTTTTTATTAGAGGAGGTATGTGATGATGATTCCATGTCTTGGGATGTCTGTTATACTGGATAAAGAATTGTTGATATTTGAGAGGTATGTTGTGATAAGTGTCATGACATCTTTTTTCGTGTCCAGAAAAAAGTGGGCATGGTTGTTGGGGGGTGTGTCTCTAGTGTTCGGTTCTTGAATTTAAATATTAGTGTTTCTTAGGTATTATCCATTTTGAACTGAGAAATTTTTATTGTGTGATCATTAATATGCTTCAATGGGCAATTGTATGCCTATGAGACGTCTTCCCTACATTCTTCTAGAGGATGTAGTTTATACTACATAAGGTTTTCCTCAAAATTAATATTAATACTATTGATACTATTGTATGAGTATTCAATGCTATTGATTAGGTTGTGTCACAAGTCCATAACACAGTCATTGAGGTACATCCAAGGATTGGAGTAGAGAGAGATCAATTGCAGTAGTTCTGGTGTGACAAAACACCACCCTTTAATGAAACGATACAATATCAAGAGTTAGAGGACTGGCAGGATATGATCAATAAAAAATTTGACATTTTAGATGCACCTATTAGTATCATGCAGATTTTTTCCTCATTCAAACTCATGAGTTTTAAAAAGAGATAACGTAATTCTATTGTCCAAGTTGATAGACTCGTCAACTTTGAATGGAAGGGTTTCAAAATCACTTTTAGCCATCAAATTGTCCCAGAGATTCTGATGTTAGATAATTATCTATAATTAATATATTTTCAACAAGGAGATCATTTGGTGTTAAGAAATGCTAATAATTTTTCTGAGCTTTCCCTTTTTTTGGAACTGGTGTAGAATGAATAGCTGAAGGATCATATTTACCCATAGGGTTTGTGATTGAATATAATAGAAAATGAGTTCATATTGAAACCATCTACCTATGTAAATCATGTAGACATGGATATATTTTATGAAATGAATATGGAATTAATGGTGATATTTTCCACCTCCTATCTTCCATCATGTAGCTGCTTCAGTAGTGCACATGTGAAGAAGAGGAAGTGGAAATATCGTCATAGGAGTAGTGGAGGTGGGAATCAGCAGAAATCCTCCTCTCTGCTATATGTTATAGTAGGTAAAGTTCCTTGGACTTTGTGTCATTGTTACAAGGGATGACACATAATAAGTTATTTACAAAATTCATGTAAACATGTGCAACATCAATAGAAGTATTGGTCACATACATCATTTTTTTCCAGGATATGAATACGTCTCATTATGTTACGAGATCGTTGGATCCTAAGGCTACTTAGGTGCAGTCATAATCCTAAAATACTACTAGACTCCAACCACAGCCTCATGAGTGAATAATTTTAACAAAACATATTAGTGTCTAGTCGATGTTGATACACGTCGAGAAACAATGAGATGTACAATCCTTATTGTGTCTCTAGTATAATTTCATTAATTAAATTATGGTGTATCCCACTCTTTTATATCAAAAAGTTTATCTAATTTTCATTATAATGAAAAAAAACTTATGTCATATGTAACTGAGTTGTTGAAACCACTTTTCATGAAGAAAGAGTCAGGGATATGCTGTCCATCTTGATTGTTAATGATAAATGATTGAGAGTTGGTTTGGGATTTTATCATTCCTGATATGGATCTATTTGACACCATCATCAGTATGAATTTTCTTGTCATTTATTAAGCTGTGTTTTATTTTTATCATCCACATGTTTCATTTCATGCTGCCAGTGGGAGCTTGAATGGTTTCAAAGACAGTGGGATCTGGGATCCAGTCATATAGGGTTTTTCATACCAATGATCTGTAGATTGTTGTATGTTTTTGTGTTTGATCCTAAAGAATTTTCTCATGTTGTTGAGTTTAAATTTTTTCAAGACAATACATGAATTTTCCTACATAACTTCTCTAGTCTCCCTCGAGAGAGAGAAGTAGATTTTTCTATTTATCTAGTTCCATTTTTTTAGACAATATAGAGACATTGTTATCATATGGCATTGGTGGAGCATAAATTACACAATATTCCATTAGAATACATGTTTTAAAGAGGCTTCATTCAATCTAGTGTCTCTCCATAGGTAGAATCATTGTTCTTTTCCACGACAGAATAGGATGCACTTCATTTAAGTGTGGACTATCGAAAGTTGAACTAGGTAACTGTTAAGAAAAAGTATCCATTACCTCATGTGGATGACCTGTTTTATTTGTTAGGGGGGAGAAGTTTTATTCTAAGATCAAAATTCATTTGTGTTATCTTCCTCTCACAGTTCAGGAGTTTTATATATGAGATGAAACCCATAATATTAGGTACTACCATTATGAATATATTGTGATTACTTTTGGTCAGAGTAATGGTATTTTATTTTATAATTCATTGATGAATAATAAATTCCATCAATATCATGGTTCTTTTGGGGTAGTCCTTATCGTTGATAATATGGTTTATTCAAAATTAGACCACATGAATGTGGAATACATGTGTTTGACTTATGAAATATGAGATGTGTCCATTTGTATGGAAACCTTTCCAAATTTAGTTTCCAGATTTAAGTAGTGATGTCTGTGTGGAGAATAAAATATGATCATTTTTTGTTAGTTGATTCAATGAATGTGAATGCTGTTTTTTCTTGTTTAAAACCACATAATGTCTTTGAGAAATGAGAATCCATGGTCTTTCTAGATAAAACTGATGATATTTATAGGAATTAAATAATATGGTAACACCTTTATGTTCTCTTATCAGGAAGGCGGTGAAATTCACATGGGATATGAAATGTCAATCATCTTTTGATGAATTGAAAATGACTTTGACATCAGCTTATATTCTGATCTTACCTATTCCCAGAAAGTGGCATGTGGGGTTTTTTAATGACTTTGAATCTAGTTTGGGATGTGTGCATTTGAAAGATGACCATGTGGTAGAGTACTACTCTCGTCATATTCTACTGCATGAAAATAATTACCCACTAATGATTATGTGATCGTTGAAGTTACACATGTACAATAATGATGGAAACTCTATCAATTTTGGGACATTTTATTGTACTTCGATGATCAAAAGAGTCTTAGTTATCTATTTTCATAGATGGACTTGAATTTTAGATCGAGATGATTATTAGAATAACATTAGACATATGACATAGATATCATCTACAATCCATGGAAACTAAATGTCATTGTAAATACTCTTAAAAAATATTCTATCATATACATTTCTAGAATCAATGAAATATTGGATCCTCAGAAGGAATTTCAATCAATTGAAATTAGATGATCATGAAGATGTTTCAGGTATTTTTGTGACTGATTTTCAGTTATCATCATATCTCATGACATCTATTTTGAAGAGTCAGTAGTATGATGATGAGGTTTAGAAGAATAGAGAAATCATTTTTTATGTGGATACTATTTTAGGATGGTCCTTTTCTTTATATGGTATACACCAATTTTGGAAAGTAATTTATATCCCATAATTTATGTGGAGTAGAATTATCATAGATCATCATGGGATGATCATCCAGGAAGTATGATGATGTATTATGACATAAGTCTACGATTCTAGTGGATGGGGATAAAGCGTGAAATTGCAGCGTTTGTGTCTCACCGTTACACCTTACAATGGATAATGAGAGAGCACATGAAACATTACGGTCTACTTCATCTTCTTCTCATGCTGATCTCGAAATGGGATGAGGTTTCCATGGATTTTGTCATGGGATTATCATGGAATCCATGAGAGAAGAATTCTATATCAGTGGTTATTGATCGGTTGATGAATATTGTACATTTCTTTCTCTTCGAAGACACCAATAAAGATGATGATCTATGTATGATGTATGTGTAAGATATAGTGAGGTTTCATGGGAGTCTATCTAATGTAATTTCATTTAGGGATCCTAGGTTCCCCTCAAGGTTATATATGATTCATCATGAGGAAATGTGGACTCATTTAAAGTTAAGAAGAACATATCATCCTAAGATAGATGTTTGACAAATCATGTGATTTAGATCTTGAAGGGTTTTCTCTAAGAATCTGTCTTTTATTTTCTCTGATTATGGTTTCCCATGATGATTAACAAATAATTTGGGATGAGGAGGGTGAATGATCTCTAGTTGAAACATGTATGTTTATATATACATCCATGATGATTATGGATTTACATTGATGTCTAATGAAATCCCAATGTCGATAGAATTCGTATGTGGATCCGTAGAGTCTACCATTGTATTTTATTTAGGTGAATACATTTTCATGAATATTTCACCTCAATTGGGTCACCACCAGCATGGAAAATAGGGAAAGTTGGATCTGAATATATTGGACCATTATAGGACCTAGAACTACTTAGAGAGTATGATTATCAATTAGAATTTCTTGTGTAGTATATAGGTATTCATGATGTTTTCCACATATCTCAACTCATGAAATATCATCCTAATCCCACTAATGTTTGGATTTGGTATGAAATTGAGTTGGATCTAGAGGATTTTGTTTTGGAGAAAATAGTGGAGATTGTTGACTCTCAAGTAATGATCTTGGGTAGGATTTTGATTTTATTGGTGTGAGATCTGTGGAAACATGGTTCATATTCACACAAGACATGGGAATATGATTTGTTGATAAGGGAGAAGTTCAATCATCTTTTTCCATGGATTATATCATTAACATGGATTCATTGGGTGGAAAGTCATTATGGTTGGGAGGTTGTAACATACTATTACTAATTTATCAAGTTCTCCCACAAAACATTCAGATTGAGATGATACCTATAATGTTGAAGTCATAGATTTATTTGACTTTCATCATCATCATCATGTATTTTTGCACGATACAAGAATATTTCAGGCTATGTAACTTCGTCCCATGTCAGATAATTTATAATATGTACAACCCGAGAAAGGGGATTCATACTATGAAATTTACATGTCATGAATAATGGTTTCACCATTTGACTTCTTTAAATATTGTATTTTATTTTGAGGCCATGGGTTTTTATTATACTTAGACACTGATGATTTCATGGAATGTCATAACATTACATGACATGAAATAGCCCACACCATGTTTTTAAGATGGATGAACAACTGGTTTGTTCTTTATCCATCTTCAAACCACTTTTATCTCATAATGAAACTAATCTCAGGTGATTCTTAGATACTCTAAACATTCTAGATCAATATTTTGAGTGTTAGATCTCTATTAAAACTATACTATGTCTCTTTGGGTGAGAAACATTTCCACTTATCCATTTCATTGATCATGGTGTCACCCTTGGGTTGTGTCATCAAATTTGTTGGTATACTGTTAGTGATTCTTATTGATTTCTTATACATCCGTTTGGAGATATTGTTTCGGAGTCCACTTCTTGGGTAGTGTGGCGTGGAAGACATTAATTCATGTGGAATGTAGTGGTTTTTCTTTCTTCCAACACCTTATTTTCTTAATTTGATAAATCTGAAGATTTATGGATTGGATTCTAGGGACTTCTTTAACATCATTGGGTTTTATTGGTTTTGGATTCTACTGTGGGAACCTGGGATACATGATTTGAGGTAGGTGGTTCGATCTCTATCTTATGATAATGGATCTTTTTGTTTTGGATTACAAACAGATTCATAATGAAACATTAGCATGACTATTTTTTGTGTGTTAATATGATTTTTCACTAAAAACCGATTTTTCTTAGTTATTGATAAATGGATTAAAAAAAGGGTATTTTAAAAACATTTAAATGAACATTTAATTGGTTTTCAATGAATTCAAATGAATTGGGAAAATGAGAACATGGGTTTCCTTTGTTACATATGTGGATGAATTTTCTTAGTTCCATCTTTCAATTTTTAGTGACTATCATGGTTGTTTTTCTTGAGTATTTTTATTGTTTCTGAAGCCTATTATTCTAGGGGGAATATATTGACATTTCTGGGGGGGGTTACTCATTGTTCATTTATCTACATAATTGGACTGTTTTTCAAGGATCTAGTTTGTATAGTTTTTTATTATGGCATGAATAGTATATGTCCTAGAACATTCGTATTCATAGGTGTTGTGATACCCATGTGTTTGTTGTTTATTTCCTGGCATTCTAAGTTATCCTTGATAATCATGTTTACTCTTGTGGATAATGATATTGAAAATGTGCATTGAAATTGATATAACTACATCAGTTTTAGATCTTTGAAAAAGGGTAATGTTTACCATGATTTCTAAAAAACATATTTACTACTTACAATGCCATGTTTTATTTAAAATGATCATAAAATGATTTTATTACATATACATGTAATATAATAGCTTTATGGGATCCTACTGAGCATGTTAGCTCAGACCATGAGCTCCTCTTTAGTGGTGCGTAGACCATTGTTTGTCTTCCAGTGCGGGTAAAGGCATTGTGCCGTAGTGAGAAGGAGAGGTTAGTGTCAGCTAGTTTGGTAGATGTTAATGATATGTTGGAAGTTTCCACTGAAATCATTTAGAGTAGCTGTTTGGCTAGGGACATATGAAGATAGACATGTCCTTTTGAGTATTTAGGTAATTTTGCTGTGGTTTTTTTTCTATAGGTTTCTTAAAATTATGGCATTTATATATTATTTTTCCTCTGATTATACATTTTTTTAGTACATATATTTCATGTGTTGGTCAGAATGGGTGAATAATTTACCACATTAGTGTTGATTAATGGACAAGTTATTTTCACCAGACTGTAGGGATCATAAACACCCTTTGGGTATGTAACGGGAACAGTTAGATTTTATGTTTGAGGGAAACTGAGTTGGTTTTGTTGGGCGGAGAAAAGGATGGCAAGAGGGGGGGGGGGTTGAATTGCCTTTTAAAAAATAATTAACAATTTAAAATCAAAGTAAAAGTGCAGCGGAAATAAAAGAGGCAAGACACGCAACTTGATAACGGAGTTCGGCTTATACCAAAGCCTACGTCTCCGCTCCCAACTCAACCGTTGAGAGATTTACTACCACTTGCTTTTTAATGGTTTTAACAAGAAACCCACTAGACTTTAAGGTTAGTCTAGAACCTATTACAGCTTGCTTTTAATGGTTATGCAAGAACCCACATGCTTTCAATGGTTGAGCAAGAACCCACTAGCCTTCTTACAGGTGAAGGCTAGCTCACCTATGACTCAAGCCTTTTAAAAGGGAAGGCTTGACTAACCTCTTCACACCTTGAAGGTGGTGTGAAAACCCAAAAGAGAGGATGAGAGAAAGAGATGGGAGTTTGTAGGCACGAACCCAATTTGATGCTCAAAATAGATAAAACAAGAAAAACCGTAATGGGAGAAGTCTTGGGAGCAAATGGATTGATGAAGTTGATGAAGAGCGCTCCCAAGCTTCTAGGGTGGTTCTCCTTGGATGTGGAAAAAGGTTGGAGCAATTGGGGTTCCTTGAGGGAATGCGCCGGAGGTTCTCCAAATGATCAAAAATGTGTCCGTGGGCTTCCTTGAGTTTCTGGGGCTTCCTAGTCCTTTATTTATAGAGGGGGAACCCTCAAATGGCCTTTGGGGGTCTTCGGAGCCGTTGGAGAGGCCTTCGGAGCCGTTGGGAGTCAAGTGGACAAGTCTGGTCAAAGCCCAATGGCTAGTTTGACTGGCTCCACCGGCTGACCGGTGCTTGGCCACCGGTTGGCCGGTGCTTTGAAAAAGGGAGAGGGCTCGGGCTCAGGCACCACCTGTTGGCCGGTGAGGAGGCCACCGGTTGGCCGGTGCTGAGGCAGTGGCTGATACTGTTCTGTCTGGGTTCCACCAGCTGGCCGGTGGTGGGACACCGGTTGGCCGGTGGTTTGGACAGAGGGATGCCTTCTGTCCAGGCCTCCATCGGCTGGCCGGTGGTCATCCACCAGTTGGCCGGTAGGACTGAAATCAGTCCCCTTTGGCTTTTCTTGGCCCAATTCCTTGGCAACCTTTTGCCTATCAACAAAAACACTTAAAACAAGATTAGATAAATAAGAGAGTGATTGTGATCATGAAAATTAAACCACGAGGGGTACGAGAGGTACAACAATCTCCCCCTTTTTTGATGATCACAATCACCAAAACAAGCAATGTAAAAGATGGGAATGAAAGGCATGCTTTAAAGGATAAATTGAAAAGTAAAGCATGAGAGAAAGATTTTCCCCCAATCAACCTAGAATTTCTCCCCCTTTGTGATTATCAAAATAGCACGGGGCATAAAATTTGATTTAGGGAATGATTGAAAAACAAGATAGAGATTTTAAACCAATTGAAATTTTTGAAATTTGAATTGAAAGTTTTAAATTGAAAGTTTTGAAATGAATTTTTTGAATTTAAAATTTTGAAATAAAAATGCAAAAAGGCTTAAACGATCCTAACTCCCCTAAATAAAAACAACAAATCACCGGGGAGTGGTTTTTGAAACCGAGACAAATTTTGGCCCGGAGAGACTCGCTAAAAGGGATTTTTAAATCCAAACTTGTCTTGTGGCGGGTCTTCTACTATAAAATTCATCATTAAAGAAAATAGTTTTGGGCATTCCATACCGGGAATTTTTGCAATCGCACTCATAAATTAAGTGCCCGGGTTTTTTGCAATAGTTACAAAATTTATTTTGAGTGCTCCCCCTTACAAAAATAGTTGGAGCATGGGAAGAGGAAGCTTGCTTGGAATAGCCAAGCCCTTGGGTGGTTCTAGATATGCGTTGGGAACCTAGCAATTTGGTCAAATTTTGTTCCCCTTGGGTGAACTTGGCAAGATATTCCCTTAAATCTTTATTAGTTGATTCCATAGACTCAACATCGGAATGATTTTGGATTTTGAGGGACAACTCTTCCTTCTCTTTGAGAAGTTGTTCCTTTTCGGAAGAAAGTTTTTTGAAATTCTTTTTTAAAGCAAAAAATTTGGAAGAAAGTTCGTGAAGACCTTCCTCCAATTGATCTCTCGCATATTGGAGATCCTCATAAGATAAGTGATTAAAAGAATTAGAAGAAAAAGAGGATGGGGAGTCGGAAGATGTTACCTCATGAAATGCCATTAGGAATTTTTTACCGTTGTCGCTTGAGGAGGAGGAGGAGGAGGATGTGGAGCTATCACTCCATGTGGCCTTGAATGCCTTCTTCTTTTCCTTTTGCTTGTCCTTTTTCTTGGGGAGTGGGCAATCGGGCTTGTAATGGCCTTTCTTGCCACACCCGTAACATGTTACCTCGGGCTCGGATTTTTCGTTGGGTTGAGCCTTGCAGGATTTCTTTTTCTTGTGCTTCTTCATGAATTTGTGCATCTTGCGGGCAAGATTCTCCATTTCTGAATCGCCGCTTGAAGAGGAAGACGATGAGGAGGAGGAGCTTTCTTCTTTTTGTACTTTGAAGGTGATGTTCTTTGTAACATTGATCGGTTTGCCTTCCTTTTCAGCTTGCCTCCTCATGGTGATCTCGTAGGTCATGAGGGATCTGATGAGCTCTTCGACGGGAATTTCTTTTAAATTTTTCTCTTCTTGAATTGTCATGACTTTCGGTGCCCATGAGCTTGGTAAGATCCAAAGGATCTTCTTGACCATCGTTTCTGCAGACACATCATCACCAAGGGACTTTCTCCCATTGCAAAAATCAGTAAAACGTGTAAACATTTCAGAAATTGATTCATGTGGGTGAATGGTGAAAGACTCAAAATCTTGACGGAACATATCCAATCGAGTATCCTTCACATTTTTGGTCCCCTCATGGGTAACCTCAAATAGTTTCCAGATTTCATGAGATGAAGTGCATGTGGAAACTCGATTAAATTCATTACGATCAAGGCCACAATGAAGAGCGTTCATGGCTTTTCCATCAAGCTCGAAATTCTTAATATCGGCTTGAGTCCATTTGGATTCATCGGGAGAAGAGAGAGAGTAACCATGCATGACAATTTTATAAATAGGATAACCTATACTTCTAAGAAATGTGGTCATACAGGTTTTCCAATAAGTATAGTCGGTTCCATCAAAGAATGGAGCCCGACCCAAAGAATATCCTTCGGGGGCGAAAGAAGTTGAAGCCATCACAATGGATCTTAAATTTGAAACCGGTGAAGGTATTACTCAAATTTTACCTCTGATACCAATTGTTGGATGGAGAAAAGGATAGAAAGAGGGGGGTGAATTGCCTTTTAAAAAATAATTAACAATTTAAAATCAAAGTAAATGTGCAGTGGAAATAAAAGAGGCAAGACACGCAACTTGATAACGGAGTTCGGCTTATACAAAAGCCTACGTCTCCGCTCCCAACTCAACCGTTGAGATATTTACTACCTCTTG
This sequence comes from Viscum album, assembly GCA_963277665.1. NCBI lineage: Eukaryota > Viridiplantae > Streptophyta > Magnoliopsida > Santalales > Viscaceae > Viscum > Viscum album. Next base: position 1,903,203,666 of record OY728145.1, read on the forward strand.
CTTTTTAATGGTTTTAGCAAGAAACCCACTAGACTTTAAGGTTAGTCTAGAACCTATTACAGCTTGCTTTTAATGGTTATGCAAGAACCCACTTGCTTTCAATGGTTGAGCAAGAACCCACTAGACTTGTTACAGGTGAAGGCTAGCTCACCTATGACTCAAGCCTTTTAAAAGGGAAGGCTTGACTAACCTCTTCACACCTTGAAGGTGGTGTGAAACCCCAAAAGAGAGGATGAGAGAAAGAGATGGGGGTTTGTAGGCACAAACCCAATTTGATGCTCAAAATATATAAAACAAGAAAAACCGTAATGGGAGAAGTCTTGGGCGCCAATGGATTGATGAAGTTGATGAAGAGAGCTCCCAAGCTTCCATGTTGGTTCTCCTTGGATGTGGAAAAAAGTTGGAGCAATTGGGGTTCCTTGAGGGAATGCGCTGGAGGTTCGCCAAATGATCAAAAATGTGTATGTGGGCTTCCTTGAGTTTGCGGGGCTTCCTAGTCATTTATTTATAGAGGGGGAACCCTAAAATGGCCTTTGGGGGTCTTCGGAGCCGTTGGAGAGGCCTTCGGAGCCGTTGGGAGTCAAGTGGACAAGCCAGGTCAAAGCCCAATGGCTAGTTTGACTGGCTCCTCCGGCTGACCGGTGCTTGGCCACCGGTTGGCCGGTGCTTTGAAAAAGGGAGAGGGCTCGGGCTCAGGAACCACCGGCTGGCCGGTGAGGAGGCCACCGGTTGGCCGGTGCTGAGGAAGTGGCTGATACTGTTCTGTCTGGGTTCCACCGGCTGGCCGGTAGTGGGACACCGGTTGGCCGGTGGTCTGGACAGAGGGATGCCTTCTGTCCAGGCCTCCATGGGCTGGCCGGTGGTCATCCACCGATTGGCCGGTAGGACTGAAATCAGTCCACTTTGGCTTTTCTTGGCCCAATTCCTTGGCAACCTTTTTCCTATCAACAAAAACACTTAAAACAAGATTAGATAAATAAGAGAGTGACTGTGATCATGAAAATTAAACCACGAGGGGTACGAGAGGTACAACAATTTTAAATTCTTGGTTGATTGGGGGAAAATCTTTCTCTCATGCTTTACTTTTCAATTTATCCTTTAAATCATGCCTTTCATTCCCATCTTTTACATTGCTTGTTTTGGTGATTGTGATCATCAAAATAGGGGGAGATTTTTTTACCTCTCGTACCCCTCGTGGTTTAATTTTCATGATCACAATCACTCTCTTATTTATCTAATCTTGTTTTAAGTGTTTTTGTTGATAGGAAAAAGGTTGCCAAGGAATTGGGCCAAGAAAAGCCAAAGTGGACTGATTTCAGTCCTACCGGCCAACCGGTGGATGACCAACGACCAGCCGATGGAGGCCTGGACAGAAGGCATCCCTCTGTCCAGACCACCGGCCAACCGGTGTCCAAACACCGGCCAGCCGGTGGAACCAAGACAGAACAGTATCAGCCACTGCCTCAGCACCGGCCAACCGGTGGCATCCTCACCGGCCAGCCGGTGGTGCCTGAGCCCGAGCCCTCTCCCTTTTTCAAAGCACCGGCCAACCGGTGGCCAAGCACCGGTCAGCCGGTGGAGCCAGTCGAACTAGCCGTTGGGATTTGACCAGGCTTGTCCACTTGAATCCCAACGGCTCCAAAGGCCTCTCCAACGGCTCTGAAGACCCCCAATGGCCATTTTAGGGTTCCCCCTCTATAAATAAAGGACTAGGAAGCCCCGGAAACTCAAGGAAGCCCACAGACACATTTTTGATCATTTGGCGAACCTCCGTCACATTCCCTCAAGGAACCCCAATTGCTCCAACCATTTTCCACATCCAAGGATCACCACCATAGAAGCTTGGGAGCGCTCTTCATCAACTTCATCAATCCATTGGCGCCCAAGACTTCTCCTATTACGGTTTTTCTTGTTTTATCTATTTTGATCATCAAATTGGGTTTGTGCCTACAAACCCCCATCTATTTGTCTCATCCTCTATTTTAGGTTTCACACCACCTTCAAGGTGTGAAGAGGTTAGTCAAGCCTTCCCTTTTAAAAGGCTTGAGTCATAGGTGAGCTAGCCTTCACCTGTAAGAAGGCTAGTGGGTTCTTGCTCAACCATTGAAAGCAAGTGGGTTCTTGCATAACCATTAAAAGAAAGCTGTAATAGGTTCTAGACTAACCTTAAAGTCTAGTGGGTTTCATGCTAAATCCATTAAAAAGCAAGCGGTAGTAAATCTCTCAACGGTTGAGTTGGGAGCGGAGACGTAGGCTTTGGTATAAGCCGAACTCCGTTATCAAGTTGCGTGTCTTGCCTCTTTTATTTCCGCTGCACTTTTACTTTGATTTTAAATTGTTAATTATTTTTTAAAAGGCAATTCACCCCCCCCCCTCTTGCCATCCTTTTCTCCTCCCAACAGGTTTTATTATAATTTAAAAATTTTATTTTCATTTGATGAGAAACTATTCATAGATGTTATACAATTATACAAAATAAATGATCAAATATTAACATAACATAACAAACAATATGAGAAGATCACATTGGGTACAACACATCATTATTGATGAGAGTGTGAACTCGATCAAATAATGTGAGGGTATCATTATTAGTTATTACCTTATTCATTAAATATTGTTAATCTCAAATTATTACCTTATTATTGATGTCAGTATATCTCATTCTACATCCTTTTTTAAATAATTATCCCTCATTTAGTAAACCTATGGATTTGATGTATCACTATCGGCTGGGCTTCAAGCGTTGAGAAATATCAAAAACCCTAATGGGCTTAGATCGTGTAGCATAAAATTTAGAAATGGTGTTCAGATAGAAAACTAGATCAATATATGATTCCAATGATATATTAATAGGGTCACATTCAATGAGGGAATGTGCGTATAGAAACTATATTTCTTGGAAGATTCCACATTGGAATTTCCTCACGTCTATTAATACCACAATTTCATCACCGACGCTTTTTTTGAAGGATTTATAATCATCTTGAACTTCAAATAGATAGTCTATTTGATAGAAAAGGTAGAAATTATAACCCTAATATTATTCAATTATCATTTCATTCTATCTTTCAATGTTCAATACGTATCATATACCTTAATAAATTTCATCCAAGGAATGATTTTGTTTATCAACATAGTACTTCATGAAACGATATAATGTATTCTAATCTATGGAAGATATAATTATCATGTGAACCCCCTTTAAGACAAAATTTATTTTCTCCCAAACTTTTTTGACCAGGTGTAAGTACATATTCCCCCATCACATGACAATGTCCATTTTTCTTTTTGAATATGCATCATATACATCATGATTAACTGTACTTATTTCAAAAAAAATTATTCGAAACTCTATTTATCAAGATCATATTCTACAGAAAACATACAATATTTAATATTATTTTAATTTTTATTTATGTTGAAGTATTAAGAAAACCCATACAGTGCATACTAAGCCCCATGATTTCTTTCTTTATAGGTTAATTATGGAATGTTTTTCACACGTCATTGGAAATGTGTCTGATGTATTACTAATGAAGTTCATTTTTGGGTCTCCATGTATCATGAAGCACATTTTTTACTTCATCAATTTCCCAATACTTATAATATATCAAAAATAAATCTTGAATTATAGTGAAATTGTTGTTGATACATGCCAAAAATTCGCTCTATGATTTACAATTTTTCATTCTACACAATATAAAAGGGAATAAGAAGACGTGAAATACATCTATATTGGATTAAAAAAATAAACAATACAAACATGTTTTTTTTATTTAAACATACCAACAATATATATGAACTATTATATGAAAATAAATGTGGAAATATAGTGGGGGGATACAATGAATAATCGGTAAAATTGAACATGATATGGAAGAAATTAATTTTATTGAGAAACATGTCTTTTCATAAGAATATGGATGAAAACATAGTTATTGTCTCTCATTATTTATATTAAATGTGTCCAAAAAAATACAAGTCATCTCAATCACCATACATCTTCACAATTTTCTTGTGTTTCACCATCCATAACTTATTATAAATAACCTTATAACTGAATGTTTGTTGTATCATCTATTGAACAACGACTAAAAACTCATCTTGGAAGGACTAAATCACATTTTTTTATAATGGATAAAACAAATTCAACATCTTATAATGTATGATCATGTGTTGTGTTTTTATGAACGCATGTATGAGATGCCTCAATCATCAATATTCTCCAACCATCAACTGAAATGTCCAAATTTTCCATCAAAAATTTTCTACAATCATCCCTACACTTTTCACACTATATGATGTATTTTTATAGACTAATTCATAAAATAAAATATACTGTGACTCTAAATTTTCATTGTAGAAAGTTTTTCAATGCACCTATCACTAGAAAATACCCTCCAACATATACCGATTTTTCTATATGACTGAAACGTTCAAATACAATGCCCCGAAACATAGTTGTATGGGGTGAAAATGTTGAAGCAAAATTCAAGAACATGTTCCATTACCTCCTACCAAGATTCAAATAGTGGTTAATGATTTATTTTGGGTTGAGGCTATTTTAAAACTATAACATTTCTAGAAACATCCTCCATAATATCGAATTGTCCATAATGAACACAATTTTTTTCTCCATTTGTTCCTTAATTAAAAAAATACACATTGGATTTCGAATTTACATGTATATCCTAGAGATCATCAAGGGTGTCCTCATCCATGTCATATGGAATATCCTAAATTTATTAGGACGGACCGTATTAAACAACTCATGTAAATCTATGACTTTGTACACCAGGATGTTGTTATTTTATAGTAACGAAATCAATATATTAATCCATTATAGAACCATATGTCCACTAGGAAGAAGAATTTATTTCATGGACCCTCTGTGCGTCAGCAACCATCGTACAAACTCGATTCCACAGTGTATCAATGAATTTGAAATGATGATAGTTCATAGACAATATATCATGTTGAGGTCCCAAATTTGATGAACCATTATTTATATAATGAAGTTAACTTAGTGTGACACAATCTGATGTAGTAACTAGTATTTCTTACTTTGTAGTCTAATAATATCCCATTTTAGTTTTAATACTCTCTTTAACAATGTAGACATAAGAAAACATGACTCTCTATGACAAAAATGTTTTCAAATCAACATTATAATAGTGTAACTAGTATTGATAATGATAGTTGACCATAAAACCGTAATTATACTAAAATATTTTATTGAATTTTTATACACAAAAAATGATAATAAAGATTTTTTATATAAATTTTTATTTCAAAATATATCATAGAATGTTTTGGAAACTGAGTTAAAAGAAAACATATCACACCAAATCAGTTTATGTTTTATAGATAAAATGAAAATTATGATCATATAAATTTAAATTTATAACAAAAATCACATTTAACATCACATTATCTTGTACAACATGCCATAAATACCATGATAATCATAAAAAGAATAGAGTTTGGATGAGATGGTCCAAACATCAAAAGTGAGGCAAAATCCATCTAATTTTGAAGTGGTATCATAACAATATATTTCAAAGGGATTTAAATTAATTTTTATTTTAAAACAGTTTTCCTATCTAATAACATATATTAGATAGTATTGTAGATTTAATTAGAAGTATGAAATATAGTAAAATTAAAAAGTGATGTACATACCTTTAGATGATTTCATTATTCATCCTCTTGGAAATAAGCCATAATTTACCTCAAATCTAATGATAGGATCATTTCATCTAAACTATATTCTATTAAAACATTTAAGGTATTTCATGTATGTTTTAAATCATTCAAATGTTATTAAATGATTTTTCCCTTGTCCATTTAATTTTATCTGATTATAATTTTCATTTTATCAATGATAAATAAACAGGTTTGGTGTGTTATATTTTCTTTAAGATGGTTTCCATAGCATTCATTGAATACTATTGACCCAAAGTTTGAACATATAATATTTAAGATACTAAAATTTTAGGAACTATTATTATGTTAGAAAATATGATACTAATGTTTTGATGTAGAGTTTCTAATCATCCTTATTGTATTTCAGTAGTTCATAATGAAAATATCAATCATCTAAAGCATCTCCCATGGGAGTGTCAAACCTGGTGTGGACCAAGGACCATTCTCATTTACCATGTTACCGTGAATAAGGATCATGACACCTTGGAAGAGTAGTTAGTTCTATGTACATAGGTTTCAGTGACACATTCCATTCTGGTATCCATATGATTATTTTATTTCATTTATTACAAAATAATATTTACGATAAAAATTTAGTTAATCATTATCTGATCACTCTTTAATCATTCTTTAGTTATTCCTAAACCTATCATAAATCAATAATAAATCATTCATTAATAATTATTTTGTCAATTAATCAACAATTATTCAATTTTAAATTATCAGTGATCCAATTCATAACTATTAGTTAATCATTAGTTAATCATTTTAAATTCTACCTTTAATCACCAATTAATGACTAGTTAATCATTAGACAATCATTAGTAACTCACAAATACATTCCCATATTCAATCATTAATCACTACTAAACAATATTTTAATCATAATTTAATCAATACCTAATCATTATTTTATCATTAAAAATAGTTATTTAAACATTCTATAATAATTAGTTAAAAATTAACTAATCCTAAACTAATTATTCTTTAATAATAATTAAATAATAGGATTTTATTAGTTAATTATTAATATTAAATGATTTTAAGTAATAATTTTTTAATCATATGTTATTTATTACTTTATATATACAATATAATTTCTAATAATAACATTTTTATAAAAAATGCAAAACTAACTAATCTACTTAATAGATAAATTTTTTATTTAACTAAGAATAAATAAAATAAACAAATAAAATCCATTAAATTAAATTAAATGCCATTAAATGACGCTTCCTAAAAAAATATTTCTTTTAGGAAATCAGTTACAGTGTGCACAATAAACAATTATTATAGATATAGAGATGGTGATATTTATACAGAATAGTAGATAGTGATGATAGGTGGATTGTGGTCATTTCCCTTTAATAGGGTGTTAAGTGAAAGATAGAATGAGGGATTTTCACCTAACAGAATAGAAAATGGAGCCCCCCATGCCATTTATTTTCTCTTTATGAAAATGGACACAATCCCCAGCCACATTTTCAATGTAACTGATCCGGAGCAATTGCAGCGGGGCAGTATGCCACCTTTAAATTAATTCCAAAGGTGAGAGGGGGTATGTAGCCTTTATTACATAAAAAAAATCTATTATAAACCTACTAATTTTTAAAAAATAACAATATCATAAAAAACAAAAACAAATGGTTTATTTATATTTCTTTATTTCTCTAATTTTATATAAAGTTATATTCATAAAATATTATGTATAAGTGGAATAATATTACTATAATATATAATTTTTTTTTCTATTCAGCATATTCAAGAATATAAATTTGATTTTGTTTTTTAATAGATTTGTAATTATAATGAAAATTATAAAAAGGTATTCACATGGGATATATTTTCATATTTATTTAATTAAAATAGAATAACATTGGTATATTATAATAACAACCATTACAATCCACAAAAAATATAGTCAAACTGATTGGATTCCGTGTAGAAATATAGTTGTTTTAGGTTTTATTGCTTAAATTTACATAATTTATAAATAAATTTAATGAGAAGTATGAAAGGAAATTTATCATACAAAAATAATGAATATAGTGAAAAAATTTAATTATTTTAAAATATGTATAGAAACATAGATTATTGGCCATTTTTCCCACATATCATTGATGAACATCCGTTTATCAATGTTTAATGAAAACATAATACTGATCATGTATTAAATCAATCAATTGTAATAATACAATTTAACGACTGAACAATTTTTTTATATAGTGTATAATAATATCAGTCCACATACTACAAAATGAGATTTTATACAAAAGTTAAAATAAATTTAAAATGATTGATCCTTAAAAAGAAATTAAATTTTAATTTATAATACTCAATAAATATCACATTTGATAATGTAAACACAATTATGAATTATAAAGAGTTGTAAATTTTCTTATATAATGATGAAATGATTTAATTTTTTTCATTTATTAGGAAGGTATATGTGATATTGAAATCAATAATGTAACATCCCATGTAAATAAAGAATAATTAATTTTCATATTTATTAATATTTACGAATTAAATATTAATTTTACTTTAAATGGGTTGCTATGTTCGATAGCATACCCGATACGCAACAAAGAGTTTCATTGAAATCTTACGTTGCACACTAGTAATAAAATAATATTATTTTAAATGGTAGTTGACACATAGCCGTTTTATTGTCGGGAATGGATAGAAATAACTAAAATATGATTATATATGTTTTTTAAATGTTTTTACATTTATCTAATGAAAGATAAAGGCTTAAAATACGGAAAGAATTCAATTTTAGGCATATATACCCAAATTTTCACTAAAGGTTCACTTATCACCTTTTGATGGAGAACCGTCATTAAATATAGTTTTTGTTCACACTTATACATTCTATTGGACCAAATTAAACTCTTATTTATAATCGGGACATCAAAATTTACTTTGTGTAAATTTTTGGTATTTTTCCGATAAAGTTCATTTTTAATGAATAGTGTAAAATGTTGTATTTCAATTCAAAACCTCTATTTAATCTAATTTAATTATATGATTAGATTATCTTTTGAATTGGTTTTAAAGTGAAATTAGAATATATATTTACCATTAAATCCAATAGTTGTCGTTGGAATTAATTTCACTTTGATATCAGACTTAAACTAGTGTTAATCTTTTGATACTAATTGTTTCATAAAAACAAAATATTTGCTCTGAAAGCTGAAAATAATTCTTAAATTAATTAATGAAACTTATATGTTTTGAATTTTGTAAAATACACTTCATTTTTGAATTTGGAATATCAAATATATCTTAGGGTGAAGTTTTTGTATTTTTCTGAAAAAGATCAATTTTTGATGAATAGTGAAAACACTAAGTGGTACTTATAAAAACTGATTTTTCGTTTAAATGTAATTTTACCACCTATGTGTTTTGAATTTCAAAAATCCAACATTAATGGTTGTCATTAAGAAGTACAATGTGGTTCAATGGGATTAGAATAATTTTTTGGTGAACAGTAACTTTTCATTTTTTAATCGCGATTAGAGGTTATTATTGTAGTTTAAGGTAAAAATAATGTTTTAATAATATGGAATGACCTATACACATGTCCTACCATTATTTTATATGTCATTTCCGACCAAGAAAATCCATGGGTCAACATGGGGACCCCATGGAGCCACATTGGAAGGAAAATAACATTAATATATTTTTATTTAATGTTAAAGTAAAAATGTCAGAGACATGAGTTGTTTTACTAAAACAATTTTTAAATGGGGTAATACAAGTCAGATTTTTGACTATAAATATTCATTAAAAATCTACAAAGATTTCCTACATCCGGATATGTTTTTTATAATTTTTAGAAATTACATAAATTAAATTATTTATGGCTCCATGATGATTTAGTGATTACCTCATTATTTAACGATTTAAATAAAATGAAAACATAATGTAAAATCTAAGACCTAAAATTGTCAAAATTCTATTGGTTTAATAAATTTAGAACCCTTATCACCTTATCCTCGAATTATATCAATGTGGGACCTTTTAAATCCGAAACTCATTTTAAAATAAAGTAACATTTCTTTACTTTCCAAGAGTGCACCTCCTCTCCTCTTATAAAAAGCCCCCACCTCTGCCAACATATCCAAACTTCCAAAGCCTTTGGCTCGGCCAAACCATTCTCAAATCTAAGAGAGTTACCCGATTTTAAGGTAATGTTTTCACTTGTGTCCTTTTGTTTTATTTTGCTTCTCCAACCCCCTAAACTCTTTTTATTAATTTCTATTGTAACAAATCCAGTATCATAAATATAATAGGATGTTGTTATAAGATTATTTCGAGCTACACATACACAAACCTACATCTAATGGATAAAGAACATACTGTTTTCGTGGATGGAAAATTTCTGCCTCACAAAATTATGATTGTTCAATATTCTGCCAACACCTTCAAAGGTGGCCATTAAGACATCACTATATTTATATATGATATATAATATTTTTATGTCTTCCTTAAGCTTCTGTATTTTTCATTTATGGCACACCTTCAGGGATTCCATTATGGGTTTACGCGATATCTTTATTTTAGGAAGTGCGGACTACCGCCCCCTCAAAGTGATTTGACTCGTTAATGCCATATGTGGGACGTATAAAGGATGGATTTAAAGTTATTATATATGAGGTAGGTTACATATAAATGATGAATATAATTCTGGAATTAAAATATACATACCTCTAATTTAGTATTAGTTCCATTAACATGACAATGAAATGAAAGTAGCGTTCATGCATACGTACGGCTTACCGTCTCCATGAACGGTGCATTTCATTTCTTACCTATAAATGATTATGTAATATTACAAATACATGTATATGCTGGATATATATTATATATATGATATCCAAATCATGAATATCATTCTTGATATAATGAACCTTTGACCACACAAACAACATGTAATTGTAAGAAGTTCACTTTTTACTCAAGTACCAAATATCGACAAACGACCGTTATCAATTTAAATGACTACATAATGTTCATAACATGGTAATAAGTGATATAAAAGGAATAATGAACTTGAAAAAGGTTCTTTATCAAGTTGAAATTAACTCATGTTTATTATTCAGGACGTTAAAGAACGATAGAGTGAAGTCGAACCCGAGGTAAGGGACTTCGTCTCAATCTCCGTTCATTGTGGAATATTTCGTTTTATACAGAACTTTATTTTATACGGTGTGTAAAAAAATTTGACTTTTACTTTTATACAAAAGGAATCTTTTTCTACAAAGCGTTTTACAAAACAACAAAAAGTATTGTTTCATTTAATGAACGCGGTGACAATGACCTTTTCCGCCACCGTGAGTATTATTTGGACTTGGGCTTCCTCAACAATCCGTAATGTTTTTTTAAAATGAAATAAATACCATATACTCTTTTATGTATTTTGGTATTGAAAATTGTTTTTAGAATGGATTTGTTATGTAAATATATTTACATGATATATTGTGATCAAAATGTGGAAATGTTTTCTTTCCATTATACTTGTTTTATGTCTTATGATATTATAATGGTACATGGACATTTGAAAGGTGGTTACATGATAATTCATATGACAGTTGGTTCCGTGAATACCAGGATGGGTGGTTACTTGATAACCTCCAATGCATTGGGTATGGAAGTCGGCTGTATGGCTATTCCATTAAGTGATATGTGTGGAAGTCGACCGTATGGTTAATCCATTTAAGTATGTTTATGTCACAAGTTACCTTTATATGTTATGTGATCTTTATATGGGTTTTATGGTAATCTTTTGGTTACAAAAGGGTAAGTAATGATCTTTTATTTACTGAAGATTTTTTACTACTTCATAAAGGTGAAAAGTATTACGTTGATAAAGTATACATGGTCTACATGTTGTTTTGACAAACTAATAGTTTTCATTCTTTGTGTATCCCTTATTGAGAATTTTATGCTCACCCCATGTTTTTTTGAAATGTTTTTCATGGGACTTAATGTGGAATAGGGTCATAGATGGGATCAAGGGAAAGTTATGCTATATAAAACATAGAACTAGAGATGTTTTTTAAGAGTTTTTTATTCTACGGAAACATAGTAGAAGTGTCTACTTTGTAATCTTTTGAGATGTAAAAGTTATGTTCTAATTATATAAAACTCTAAACCTGAAATGATCCTCAATGTTAATTATTCATTTAATTTAATATTAAGTTGGGTTTAAGGCCGAGGCCTTATAGATGGTATCAAAGGTTGGTTTAGACCACTTTAGGAGTTAGAAAATTGATAAATTATAAGTTAATTTATGGTATGACTGAAATGATATAGCATTTAAATATTACCATGTTGCTTCTCCTAAGATATTTCTCTCTTCAAAATGGTTTTCCATAGAGGAAACAAAGTAGCTATGTTCGGACGCCATCCGGATGAAGAAAACCTTTCAAATCAGCAACTAGAGATAGTCAGAATCGGAACTGAATAGTTTGTTGCATTGATGGAAAAGTTGACTCAGGCTATAAATGGTGGTGGTATCCATGCACGAGATCAGTCAGATCAACCGCAGAGGAACATGTCAGTGGTGGAACATTTCCTGAGGCAACACCCCCCATCATTCAGAGGATCATCTGACCCTGGGCAATCTGAAGGGTGGACTAAAGCACTGGAGTATATTTTTGATGTCATGGGGTGTTCAGAACATCAAATGGTTAGTCTTACTATATACTGTTATGAAGGTGAAGCTGATCAGTGGTGGTCGATGGTGAAAAATATCGGGGATAATGATGAGATTAATGATCTTCACTGGGATGAATTAAATGGTATGTTTCTTGAGAAATATTTTCCTAAGGTGGTTCATCTTAGGATGGAAAAACAGTTCCTGGAATTGATGTAGGAGGATGACTCAGTGGCTTCTTATGAATAAAAGATCACTCAATTGGAAAGGTATGCTTCAAACTTCATATGAGATCTTGATAGAAAAATAAACCGTTTTTACTTAGTGTTAAAGACAATTTATCGAAGGGATTTTGCTTCTCGTGAGATCAAAAGATATGAAAAACTTGTTCGATGTGCGGAGAAGGTGGAAATGAATTTTTCCAATGATCAGGTGTTATTTGAAAAACGACAGAATAGGAGGTCCAGTTGGCAGGCAAAGGGGAATAATTCATCAAAGAAGAAAGGAGGTAAGAAAACAAAATAACCATCGAGTGAGAAGTGTGGTAAAATGAATCCTGGAGAATGTTTATCCAAGTCTGGAATGTGATTTTGGTGTGGTAAGTCAGGTCATATTGCTCGTAACTATAAGTATGATGATCAAGAAGGCAATGAAAAGTCAGCGGTAAGATGTATTAAGTGTAATGAAATGGGTTATTATGAAAATGAGTGTCTAATGAAGAACTCAAATGAGGGAAAGAAGCCAGACTAAAAGCTGAAAGGGGTGGTGAAATCCTTGAAAACAACTTCAGCAGATGTTGGTCCATCGAATGATGTAGTATCAGGTATACTGTTTGTTTGATCAGATTATTCCAATGTGTTGTTTGATTCAGGGTCTACACATTCATTCATTTCTGAGATGTTTTCTATTAAATTGAAAATTCCATCTCAAGACATGAATCCTGAACTTATGGTAAAAACACCCGGAGGTAACGTTAAGACAAAAAGGAATTATAAGAACCTTCCTATCCTTATGTGCAGAAATAATCTACCAGCAAACCTTATTGTTTTTCCTCTAGTATAGTTTTATGTTATATTGGGCATGGATTGGATTTCTGTTTATCATGCTATGATTGACAGTAGAGGTAAAATGGATTCTTTTCAGAATGATTTTCAGTTTTCTTACAAGAATGAACCCTTGATTTTGATAACATATCATGAAGTTGAGAAACTAGTAAAAGATGGAAATGAATGTTACCTTGCACATATTGTTGAAAATAAAGGAACTGTTCAGATTAATGATGTGCCAGTGGTAAAGGAGTATCTTGATGTTTTTCCTGATGACTTGTCTGGAATTATTCAGGATCGGGAATTTGAATTTACTGTTGACTTAGTTCGTAATTCTAATCCAATTTCAAAACCCCCTTATCGAATGGCTCAAGTTGAACTTGTAGTGTTAAAGAAGCAATTGCAGGAGTTATTAGATAAAGGTTTCAATCGACTTAGCACATCACCATGGGGTTCTCATGTCTTTTTTGTTAAAAAGAATGATGGATCAATGAAACATTGCAATGATTATAGAGCCTTATATAACATTTCTGTTAAGAACAAGTATCCTTTGCCTCATATCGATGATTTGTTTGATCAGATCTAGGGAGATCAGTATTTTTCGAAGATTGACTTGAGGTCGGGGTATCACCAGTTGAAAGTAAAATAAGAAGACATTCTCAAGACTGCATTCCGTACTAGATATGGCCATTATGAATTTTTAGTTATTCTTTTTGGGATAACCAATGCACCTGCTGTATTCATGGACCTTATGAATATAATTTCCATGAATTCTTGGATGTGTTTGTGGTTTTTTTCATTAATGATATTTTGGTGTTTTCTAAAACTAAAGAAGAGCATGAAAGTCATTTAAGGGTTATCATTCAAACCTTAAAAGAAAAGAAAATGTATGGAGAATTCAGCATGTGTGAGTTTTGGTTACAACAAATTTCTTTCCGGGGTCACATTGTTTTAAAAAATGTCATAACTATTGATCCTGCTAAAACAAAAGTAATTTATGATTGGCCAAGACCCAAAAATGTAATCGAGATCCATAGTTTCCTTGGTTTGGCAGGCTTCTACTGAAGGATTGTTGAAAATTTTTCACGGTTATCTAGTCCAATGAATAAGCTAACTCGGAAAGGTGTTATGTTTATCTGGACAAAAGAATGTGATGATTGTTTTCAGGAGTTGAAAAGAGGATTGGTGAATGCTCTTGTTTTTGAACATCCTTCCAGGAAAGGTGAGTTTTTTATCTACAGTGATGCTGCGTTGAAGGGACATGGTTGTGTCTTTATGCAGAATGATAAGGTAATTGTATATGCTTCACGTTAGTTGAAAACTCATGAGGTAAATTACCCTACACATGACTTGGAATTAGCTGCTGTTGTTTTTGCTCTAAAAATTTGGAGCCATCATTTGTATGGAGTAAAGTGTGAAATATATACTGATCACAAAAGTTTAAAGTATATATTCACACAGAAAGAATTAAACATGAGATATAGGAGATGGATAGAATTAAACAAGGATTATGATTGTACAATTCATTACCATCCCAGAAAAGAAAATAAATTTGCCGATTCTTTGAGTCGAAAAAGTAATTCTTCATTAACCATGATAAGTTTGGTACGAGATCATTTGGTTTATGATTTGATGAACATTGGCATAGAAGTTGTTGGTGCAGGATGTTCTTCTATATTGTTTCAGGTATCAGTGAAATCATCCCTATTAGAAAAAATTAAGCAAGCACAAAGGGAAGACATAGAGTTGTAGAAAAAGGAAGAGCTGGTTCAGAAGGGTAAGTTGCCTAAATTCAACATTGATAATGACTATGTTTTGAGGTTTGTGAAGATATTATGTGTCCCTGGTTATTAAAAGATGAAGAATGAGTTGTTATGTGAGGCTCATAGTTCCTCGTTTTCAGTTCATCCTAGCAGTACTAAGATATACAGGGATTTGCGGGAGTATTACTGGTGGGATGGAATGAAAATCGATATTGATGATTTTACTATGAAGTGTTTGACATGTCAATAGGTTAAATTAAAGCGATAGTTACTGAAAGGGATGCTTCATCCTTTACCAATACCAGAGTGAAAATGAGAGAATATATCCATGGACTTCGTTGTGGGATTGCAGAAGACACCTCGAGGTAATAATGCAATCTAGGTTATTCATGATAGCTGGACTAAATTTGCTCATTTCTTTTCCATACGAGATAATTTTTCCATAGATCAACTTTCCCGTTTGTATCTTAAAGAGATAGTAAGGTTACATGGATTTCCTCTCTCCATTGTATCTGACCGTGATCCCATGTTCACTTCTAACTTTTGGAAAGGCCTTCAGAAGTCATTGGGTACTGAATTAAATTTTAGTACAGCTTTTCATCCTCAATCAGATGGGCAGTCAGAACGAATGATGCAAACTTTGGGGGATATGCTACGATCTTTCTCTATGGAGTATCAGGGATTTTGGGACCAACATATTTCTTTGGTTGATTTTTCTTATAATAACATTTTTTATTCCAGTATATAGATGACACCATTTGAGGCATTATATGGGAAGCGGTGTCGATCTCCAGCTTTTTAGGATGAAGTGGGTGAAAGGAAGCTGATGGGACCAGAATTGGTAGAATAGATGGTAGAAAAAGTTCAATTGATTCAGAAACACATGAGAACAGCTCAGAGCAGACAGAAACGTTAGGCGGATAACCAGAGGAAGGGTCTATCTTTCAAGGTAGGTGATCATGATTTCCTCAAGGTTTCTACATGGAAAAGTGTGATGCGATTTGGTAAGAAAGGAAAGCTGACTCCAAGGTTCATTGGACCATATGAAATTCTGCAGAGAGTTTGATCAGTTGCATATAGAGTGGCATTACCTCCGAGTTTATCTCAGGTACACAATGTTTTTAATGTTTCGATTTTGAGGAAGTATATGCGAGATCCATCTCATGTTTTGAGTCTAGAGGTAGTTCAACTTGAAGAGAACCTATCTTATGAATAACAGCCGGTCCAGATTCTTGACCACAGGGAGCAAGTGTTACAGAATAATGTGATTCACAAGGTAAAGGTTTTTTGGAAAAACCATATGGTTGAAGAGGCAATGTGGGAATCTAAAAATGCTCGGAGGGATAAATACCCCCACTTATTTTGATAAGTGAATAAAATTGCGAGGACGCAATTCCCAAAAGGGAGGAAGGATGTAACATCCCAGGTAAAAAAAGAATAATAAATTTTCATATTTATTAATATTTATAAATTAAATATTATTATTACTTTAAAGGTGTTGCTATGTTCGATAGCGTACCCGATACACAACAAAGAGTTTAATTGAAATCTTACGTTGCACACTAGTAGTAAAATAATATTATTTTAAATGGTAGTTAACACATAGCCATTGTATTGGCGAGAATAGATAGAAATAACTAAAATATGATTATATATGTTTTATAAATGTTTTTACAATTATCTAATAAAAGATAAAGGCTTACAATACGGAAAGAATTCAATTTTAGGCATATATACCCTCATTTTCACTAAAAGTTCACTTATCGCCTTTTGATGGTGAACCGTCATTAAATATAGTTTTTTTCACTCTTATACATTCTATTGGACCAAATAAAACTCTTCTTTAGAATCAGGACATCAAAATTTACTTTGTGTAAATATTTGGTATTTTTCCGATAAAGATCATTTTTTAATGAATAGTGTAAAATGTTTTATTTTAATTCAAAACCCCTTTTTAATCTAATTTATTTATATGAATATATTATCATTTGAATTGGTTTTAAAGTTAAATTAGAATATATTTTTAAAATTAAATCCAATATTGGTCGTTGAAATTAATATCACTTTGAAATCGGACTTAAACTAGTGTCAATCTTTTGATACTTATTGTTTCATAAAAACACACTATTTGCTCTGACAGCGGGAATTAATTATTAAATTAATTAATGCAACCTATATGTTTTGAATTTTGTAAAATTGAATTCATTTTTGAATTCAGAATATCAAAAATAGCTTAGGGTTAAGTTTTGGTATTTTTCTGAAAAACTTCAATTTTTGATGAATAGTGAAACCACTAAGTGGTACTTATAAAAACTGATTTTTCATTTAAATGAAAATTTACCACCTCTGTGTTTTGAATTTCAAAAAACTGACATAAATAGTTTTCATTAAGAACTAAAATGTGGTTCAATGGAATTAGACTAATTTTTTTGTTGAATAGTAACTTTTATGTTTTTAATCGCGATTAGAGGTAATTAGTATAGTTTAAGGTAAAAATAATGTTTTAATAATATGGAATGACCTTGACACATGTCCTACACTTATTGGATATGTCATGGCCGACCAAGAAAATCCACGGGTCAACTTGGAGACCCCATGGAGCCACATTGGAAGGAAAATAACATTAATATATTTTTATTTAATGTTAAAGTAAAAATGTCACAAACATGGGTTGTTTTACTAAAACAATTCTTAAATGGGGTTATACAAGTTAGATTTTTTAATATAAATATTCATTAGAAAGATAAAAAGATTTAATACATCATGATAGTTTTTTTATAATTTTTAGACTTTAAATAAAGTAAATTATTTATGGCACCATGATGATGCAGCGATTACCTCATTATTTAATGATTTAAATAAAATGAAAATATAATGTAAATCCAAGAACTACACTTGTCAAAAACCTATCGGTGGGGTATATTTCGAACCCTTATCACATTATACTCGAATTATATCAATGTGGGACCTTTTAACCCCGAAAATCATTTTAAAATAAAGTATCATTTGTTTACATTCCAAGAGTGCCCCTCCTCTCCTCTTATAAAAGGCCCCTAGCTCTACCACCTTACCCACACTTCCAAAGCCTTTGGATCAGCCTACCCCTGACCATTTTGTCTCTCAACATCTCTATTTAACTCTTAGAAGCCTCACTTTGTGCATAAGTCTTCCCAAGTAATCTTTTGAGCTCAAATCTAAGAGAGTTACCTGATTTTAAGGCAATGTCTTCACTTGTGTCCTTTTGTTTTATTTTGCTTCCTCAAACCCTTAAACTCTTTGTATTAATTTATTTTTAACAACTACAGTATATTAAATATATTGTGATGTTTTTTTATGATTATTTCTAGCTACATTTACACACACCTACATCTAATGGTTAAAGAAGATACTGTTTCCGTGGATGGTGAATTTCTGCCTCACGAAATGATGATTGTTCAATATTCTTCCAACACCTTCAAAGGTGGCCATTAAGATGTCAATATATTTATATGTGATATATATTATGTTTATGTCTTCCTTAAGCTTCTGTATTTTTCATTTATGAAACACCTTCATGGCTTCCATTATTGGTATACGTGATATCTTCATTTTAGGAAGTGCGGACTACCACCCCCTCAAAGTGATTTGATTCATTAATGCCATATGTGGGACGTATAAAGGATGGATTTAAAGATATTATATATGATGTATGTTACATATAAATTATGAATATAATTCTGGAATTAAAATATACATACCTCTAATTTAGTATTTGTTCCATTAACATGACAATGAAATGAAAGTAGCGTCCATGCGTATGTACGGCTTACCGTCTCCATGAACGGTGCATTTCATTTCATACCTATAAATTATTATGTAATATTATAAATACATTTATATTCTGGATATATATGATATATATGATATCCAAATCATGAATATCATTCTGGATATATTGAACCTTTGACCACACGAGCAACATGTAATTGTAAGAAGTTAACTTTTGACTCAAGTACCAAATATCGACAAATGACCGTTATCAACTTAAATTACTACATAATGTTCATAACTTGGTAATAAGTGATATAAAAGGAATTATAAACTTGAAAAGGGTTCTCAATCATGTATAAATTAACTCAAGTTTATTATTTAGGATGTTAAAGAACGATCGAGTCAAGTCGGACCCGAGGTAAGGGACTTTGTCTCAATCTCCGTTCATTGAGGCATACTTATTTTTATACACAACATTCTTTTATACGGTGTATAAAACCCTTTGAATTTTACTTTTATACAAAATGAATATTTTTCTATGAAGGGTTTTACAAAACGAAAAAAAGGAATGTTTCTTTTAATGTACTCGGTGACAACGACCTTTTCCTCCACCATGAGTATTATTTGGTCTTTGACTTCCTCAACAAGCCGTAATGTTTTTTTAAAATGAAATAAATACCATATACTCTTTTATGTATTTTGGTATTGAAAATGGTTTTTATAATGGATTTGTTATGTCAATATATTTAAGTGATATATTGTGATCAATGTGTGGAAATTTTTTCTTTCCATTATATTTTTTTTATGTCTTATGATTTTATAATGGTACTTGGACATTTGATGAGTGGTTACATGATAAACCATATGACGGGTGGTGGCATGAAAACCAGGACGGGTGGTTACATTATAACCTCCATTGAATTGGGTATGGAAGTCGGCTATATGGCTATTCCATTAAGTGATATGCGTGGAAGTCGACCGTATGGTTATTCCATTTAAGTATGATTATCTCCCATGTTACCTTTATATGTTATGTGATCTTTATATGGGTTTTATGGTAATATTTTGGTTACAAAAGGATAAGTAATGATCTTTTATTTAGTGAAAAGTTTTTGCTACTTCATAAAGGTGAAAAGTATTACTTTGATAATGTATACATGGTTTACTTGTTGTTTTGATAAACTAATAGTTTTCATTCTTTGTGTATCCCTTAATGAGCTTTTTATACTCACCCCGTGTTTTTTTGAAATGTTTTTCACAGGACATAATGTGGAATAGGGTCAAGGATGGGATCAAGGGAAAGTCATGCTATATAAAACATGGAACTAGACATGTTTCTTTTTAAGAGTTTTTTATTCTATGGAAACTTAGTAGAAGTGTCTACATTGTAATATTTTGAGATTTAATAGTTATTTTCTAATTATCTAAAACTATAAACCTGAAAAGATCCTCAATGTTAATTATTCATTTAATTCAATATTAAGTAAGGTTTAAGGCCGAGGCCTTATAAATAAAACATTCATTTTGATCATTATAAAAGAAAAAGGCTTCTGTATTAGTGAATAAATAATGTAAACATGATAGAAATATTGGGTAAAATTATTCTCACGTTGTATCAATTTCAAAAGTATGAATAATATTTCATATGTTAGAATGTATATTTTTTTATAATTTTTTTACTATGTACTATAGAATAATATTTACTATTAATTTTTTGTATTCAGCATAACATGAGTCTAATTTAAATTCTAATTTTGATTTTTATGAAATTCACTTTATTAAATATTTAGGATTAAGAATTTGGATAGGAATTTATAAATAGTAAGTTTTTTTAATTTCATTGATAAATGAGAAATAATACATATATGAAATGTGATGTGTAAATATAAATCAACTAGAGTAAATTTTATTTCAAATTAATTTGGAACATATTTTATGTAAATAATTTATTTTAATAAAAATAATAAAAAATCTACCTGAGATTAAATGAAATTCTATTATGGGATGGAAAAAAATTATTTGAAATTAAAATAATAAAATTTTTATTTATTTTTATATATTTGTGATTTGAGGTCATGATTTTTGGAGATATTAATTATTTTAAAATAAAATGTTATTATGATCATAAGACATCATAGTTTATATTTTTTATTGTCAATATCAAGTTTACAATAATAAATATTTCATGAAAATTATTATAAATTATATTTTTTTGTTGGAATTAAATTTATAGGATTTATTTTATTTTTATATGAAATAAAAGTTAAAGAAATAATTACATGATTTCAAATTATAGAGTTTAACAACTCAAAAATTAATGATATTTAAGTTTCAATAAATATATATATAAATATTATAGTTGAATGTAATGGGTTGGAAAAAATTGTGAGAATATAGATTCAATCATTTAGACATTCCGAGCCCATTACATTATTTCACTTATACATCATTGTTTTCTGTAATAGTTTATAAAGATAATGGGGTGGATATAGTATATATAACAACTATGAAAGTGTTTATTTTGGTGGGCTGTTATACATTAACTTGTTAATGATTTGGTTTGTTGAAAGGTTGTGGTGTGGGTGTGTTAGTTTTGAAATGGAAAATTCATAGGGGTTTGTATTTCAAATATGAATACTATTTAAGAAAAATCAATTCATATCGTGGAATGAAAATCTTTATTTATGATTTCACATATCATTTGTTTTTAGGGATATTGTATCATTGTATCCAAGATACACCATGGAAAATGTGAGTCTCATTAATTAGTTCTGATTCAGGGCCAATGGGCCATAGACATTTTCCTTGAATTGTTTCTATTCTTTCCATGTTCAAGATAAAGAGAAGGACATGAGTTTATGATGTAGTTATAATTTTTATGGCACATTTGCTTAAGTTGTTTATTCTATGATATAGTCCTATTCTACATCACATATACGAACCTTATATTTTAACCTATGTTTTCCTCTAATTACATTTAACAGATTTAATATCATTAGTAACATTGAAAAATGAACTAAAAGAACCATTTATATATTAATATATGAACACTAAAACATGTCATCAAATTACTAGGTATAAATAGTAGTTAACAAATTCTAAAACATATTATATATATATATATTATCTAATAAACAATTAATTAATTAATTAATGTTTTGAAGTGGATAACCATTTTTGAATTGGAAATTTTATTAAAGATAATTAATTGTATTATTGTTAAATAGTTTTTTTAATAAAATATAATTTTTGTTGGATAATTGTATAATTTTTATTGTTTTGTAGAAATTATAAATAACCAAAAATACTATCTTATAACATATTGTATTTATAAAAATGTTTTCCTTATAATTCATAACATTATATAAAACATAAATTAATATATTTTCAAATGATAAATTTAAAAAATAATTTTCATTTATATATTTAAGAAAAAATATTAGTTGAAGCGAAATTGTATTTATTTTTTGAAAAGAATGAATTTGTATGAAAAAATACTATTTTTATAAATAAAATCCATTTTATCATATTCTTATTATATATGTATGATTTTTAAATTCATTAATGCATTTTTTAATACAATGCATGTATATTATAAGTTAATTTAAAACTAAAAAACCTCTACATTATATTTTAAAATCCATATTTCAAAATTTTTAACTATGGAAAAAATTGTCACAAAAAATTAATAATTTAATAATTCAATATTTTAAAAATTGTTGTATCAAAAATATAAATTCAATCAAATACAATATCCCTTAAATTTTAAATCATATTTCCTAAATTATTTAACAGGATCCATTTTTGTGTAATAAATTACACATTAGCATACCTAAAAACAAATTATCACAGTAGAAGTAAATAATGTATTAGGAAAATCCCTCAATAGTGTTTAAAAAATGTGTTTGAATATGTGTATATGGATTTTATCTACCTTATAATTTCAACAATCAATTATTTATCAATTATGGAATAACATTCCTTGATATTTCCATCTATTTATTGAGTTTGTTTGGGTGTTTTGAAAATGGCCATCCATTTTCACTTATAAATTGAGAAATATTATCCTAATGTTACCGCACACCAAAGGTCAATTAGTTCATCCCAATAAAATACCCAAAACCATCTTCAACATTCCAAGACACATTAAAGGGGTTATATTTTCACAAAATACCATCCCATAAATTTTTTATACCTCAGAATAACATATAACCCCATAAGATCTGTATAAATTCCTAAATAGTCCTTTCTAATATATATTACATTATGTGAAATTAAATTTACCCATATTATATTACCCCATATAAAATTATAATATCTATATTTATAGTTTAATGTTTTATTGTTATAATTATTTTACAATCCTAACCCATTTTTTCACATTCATTATAAAAAATGAAATAGTCAATAATGGATTAGAAATATTACCATATCGACGACATAATGTGTTTCATTTTGAATCAGTACCATGAACAGATGGTACTAATAGGAAATTTAAAAAATATGTATAATATTTATGAAATTTTTTATATTATTAAATGATATAAAATATTACAATTTCCCACTAACTTATGAATAACTAAATCACTATCCATGGGTATGTGTGTACTACATCATCCCTGGAAACATCGATATATATTACTATCTCAATTACATAAATTACGAGATGTTTTTATGATTGGTCACAATGGATAAATATTTTCTTATTCAATTATAATGATTCATGTATTTAAAATTTGAGAGAAAACTGTTAGTATCTATATGAAAACAATGATCATAAATCCGGCCATACGAAACATGAATACTAAGATACAAATAATATTTTCATTATAATTAACCAATTTTTATAGGCCATATTATTCTTATATAACATTAAAATATATATTGGACACTATTTTACCATAATTTATGTCATTATCATTCAATTGTAATATTTTTAATACCAAACAACCTCATAATTATACATTACTCGTGAAATATCTTTGTTTTTGGCTCTTCAACCACCTACCCGAGAAATGTTTTGAGTTTATATCATGGACTGTTTTTAAAAATTAGTTTCTATTATAATATGAAAAAAATAATTTAATAATTATGAATTTATTATTCCGGATCATTTATATTAATAATTAATTCATTAATTAAAAAATGACCTTTCATAAGTTTAGAAATGACCAAAATGGGTTTGATGTGGATTTTATATTAAATGATAACATATGAAACAATTATTAATATAAATTCAATCATAATAAGATAATATAATTATAGAATAATTGTAAAATGAATTATTTGGGAATTATTAACTCATTTAGATTAATTAAAACTAAAACTGGTATTAACAAATTTTTTTAAAAGAATCAAAATTACATATAAATGATATTTATAATTTTTCTAGAAAAGTATATATATATATGTGTGTGTGTGTGTGTGTGTTTAAAAGGATTTTGAGTATAGTGTATAAAGGTTTATAGTTATATTTATGTCACTGGGTAATGTATTTAATAAATGTAATTTTATTCTTCAGGATTGTGAATGATATTTTGGAATTATGAAAGGCCATAGGAAGAGTTTTTATATCAAATTCTCCACTTTGAGATTTATTTTTATTATCCACATAATTCCATTTTTTATGAATATATATTGAATTTGTGAAATTATATCATGAATTACCATTTATTCAATGTAATAGATGAACAATTTGAATATTCATATTTTTAAAAGATTTGATTAAAATTCTCTTCACATTATAATATTTTTGTTTAACTCGATTATCATTCCCTATGTTTTTATTTTTTTCTGATCAAAATTAAAATTACTTAGGTAAATTATTCAATATTAATTAATTATTTTATATATTAACATTTTTTATGTGTATTTATATGTTCACTACATCATTATATATTCGAAATATTGTTTCTTCATGAACTATGCTGACCGTATGAGATTTTTGGTTACTCATACATCTTTATGTGAGTTATAAGGTCTCCTCATAAACCTAATCGTTCAAATTTCACAATGATATAATATTTCCTTATGAAAATAATTTTATCTAATATTTGATACTGTTCAAAATGTGTTTTGATAAAAATCCAATTCAATGGAAGAATTCACATTTGATAAAACTATAATATGAATTGAATTACTCATGCCCTCATTAGGTTTTGAGTTCTCTTCCATATAAATATTTAACATTTCATAAAATATTCTGTTATCACATTTTAAAATAATTGAAATGTCAAATCATGTTACTAAAATATATATTTTTACAATTTACAAAAACAATGGGTTATTTCACTTTCTATTGTGTGGCTTTTCATTAAATGTATTATCATTATATGAAAATGTTTCTATCTTCCGTGATAAAAATTTTATTTTCCAAATTATATTTCAATTAATAACTTAATGTTTTTATAATGTCCCCATTCATAGTAATTAACTATTAAATTTAAATTTTTAAATTTTTTTATTTCCCATTTGTAAATTTCTTATGAAATAAATCATAATTTCATCTCCTTGAGAATTATAAATGATTTCTTATGGAATTTTGTTATATTTTTTTATATGATCCCCATTAAAATACCTTTAAAATTATTAAATGGTTTTATTATTAATTACCATATATATTCTATTATGTAAAAATTTCCTTCACTAATTATGTATTTGGTATTAATTGAAACAACTCAAGATGAGCTATATGTGGAATTGTTTGGAAATTTTATTTCCATGATTTAATTTTTGATAAGATAAATGGTATATTTATCATCGAACACATATTTATGTACAATAATTGGTGGGTTCCTATGACCCCCTCTAATAGATATGTTAATGTTTAATATCTCATGATCTAAATAAGATACATGGGTTGTATCCTATGAAAAAAAGAATTACATTGGTTATAACCCAATCCAAATGATGTACAAGAGTTACATCCCTTTCATAAAAAGGTACATATGATGTTTCCCATTACTAATTTGGAATATAGAATATACCCCATACCAAATATAGATAATTTATTTGTTATCTGATTTCTATTATGATATGGGAAATATGTTTTTATGCATGGTACAAAAAGTAATTGTATTTTCATATTTTTTTGTTTCCTCTGTATTTCTAGGATATGGTTAATAATAGTATTTTTTACAAGAATAAATATCATTATGATATTTTTTATTCCAATGATATGATTTTTATGCTTTTTGATGGCCACACAATGGCCTTATGATCATATTATGCATTAATTAGATATTTATCTCATTATACATTTGTATCACACAAATAAAATCTAACATATATGCTTCATTGAAAAGTTACCTTATCTATGAATATTGGTTCAACCCTTTATTAGGCTTCCATTACCATGATATGATGATATAAAAAATATGAAATATATAGAATATTTTATAATATTTATAATTATTGGATGATATTCATGCATAGTTATATATAAAAAATAAATTAATAAGTTAAATTTTTTATATAAATAACATTGGTTTTGTGAATTATTATTATTTTTACTTTTTATCTATTTCCCATAATCTAAAATTTTATTGGAATAAATTTCAATGAAATATTTCCATTATTTAAACAAATTATTTTTCATGCCTGAAAACTACTACTATTATAAATCCCCATCCTTAAACATTACATAATCGCTAAATAAGTTTTTATTACCATTGAGTATCTTTGCAGGTTTAGTGTTTTAGAGAAATAGACAGTAACTAAAACATTACATCTCAAAAATAACAATGTAGACACTTCTACTCCATCCAAATTGTTCACAAAAATAAAACTCCATAAATAAAACAAGAGTTACTTTTGTTGATATAAATTTTATTGAATTCATCATTTCTCATACACTTCCTTATACACAATGAAAAATATTTCAAAAACTAGGGAAGAGAATAAAAAGCTCAGTAAGGATTATAAATCAATGGTTGAAAACATTAGTCCATCAATATATACAATTCAACAAAAGCATACTTTTCAATTATTCCCATTCCACACAAAATCATAGGTTTTATGAAATACATATAGAAAACATAAATCATAAAGGCTACATGTGGAATCAATAACATAATACTATTTTATATATCAAAACTATGTAGGGAGTTACATTTTGAATACCCATCGCAGTATATTTCCAAAATCTCTTAGGAGAAACATTTATGATATTCTATATCACATTAAATGATGCATTAGAGAGCTATCTCAGGCTCACCCTCCCTAGGCATATCACAGAACCACCCGTGTCTATAAACAATGCCCATGAACCATAAAATAATCACAACCCATGAACAAGAATAAAAAAAGATAACAATTTATAATCTAATCACAATATATCATTTCAAGATATTGAAATTACCAATCTAATTTAAATAAGATATTTAAAGCATTTAAAAATGATATTCTTGAATCAAAGTACCCCATACCACTTTTAAACTGTTTAAGGTATTTACATTTTAAAACATTGATGTCCATACAAATCAATACCAAAAACCATTTTACAAACATGGAAATTAATTATAATGAATTTTAAAAAATAAACCTATAAATGTTTTGAAATTCTATTTTAGTGAAAGAATCACTTAACACTTGAGAAATACTTGAATAAAAAATTATAAAATAACATAAAAAACATATAATATCATAAGAATAAGGAGATTCACGATATTACATTTCAATGTGTAGTATAAACACCTTATAGTAAAATAAAGGTGCACAATATCGAGATATGACTTAATGAATGCAGATTGAGACGTAGCCCCTTATAAATATCATTTTGTAATTAAAATAGATCGATTATGTGTACTCACTATAGTTACACATAAGTAATGTACAAATAACATACATGACATCAGAATTTATTTATCACATAATCATAAAATTATATAATCAAGATGTACAAGATCATTCCAAAGAAAAGGAAATTGGGTTAAGAGGTTCCCTTACGTAAATTCGACAGCCTAACTACATCGCTTTAAAATTCATAAAATGAGTTGATGAATGAAAAAATGGTATCCAATCACATGGACATAAAATTTACAGCAATAATGATATATAATAACATATACAAAAATATGAAACTATAAATTTAAATGACATAACATAAAAGAAGTCATTGATTAGAAGAGTAGAGTGTAAGGTTCACTTAATGATATGGTAAAATATGAAACATACATCACATGATAGAAAGATCATACAATGAAGATATAAATACCCATAAATTAAATTACATTACATGATTAATATAATAATATTTGGTATATACATCTCAAAAAAGGAAATAGTTTCAAATATACCATGAATCTCACAAGAATAAAAAGTGAGATGAAAACCCCTTACCTCGTGACCGACATGACTCGTTTGTTAATTAATATCCTGAATAATAATCTGAAGTAAATTTATACTTAATTAAGAACCATTTTAAAATTTATTAAAAATTTTATATTACTTATTACCACATCATAAACATTATATAATTATTTAATATAACGGTAATGATTCTATCGATATTTAGTACTTGAGTGAAAAATGTACTTCTTATAATTACAAGTTATCCTCGTGGTCAAAATTTCATAATCTATAGAATGAAATTAATGATTTGGATATTATATATATATATATATAGTATATATCTATTATATATATATATTTATTATAGTATATATCATTTGGAGATAAGAAATGTAATGCACCGTTAATGGATATGGTAAGCCTTACGTACACATGAATGCTACTTTCATTTCTATTTAGTATTTTAATGAAGTGAAAACGTAATGATACATATGTATACTATAATTACAGTGTAATATCACATATAATATCATTAACTCCATCCTTTATATGTCCCACATATGTCATGAATGAGTCATATCACTTTGAGGGGGCGGTGGTCCGCCCTTTCTCAAATGAAATTTTCGTGTTTACCCATTATGGAAACCATAAGGGTTTGGTATAAAATAAAATACATAATTATAGAAAAAATATAAATATTATATATATTAAATATAAATATAGTTCAATTAGAATGACCACCATAATAGGTGGTAGGAAAATATTGAACAATCATCATTTCGTGAGGCAGTAGGACGCCCTCTATAGAAATAGTATGTTCGTACCCATTAGATGGAGGTGTGTGGAATTTTAGTTCGAATAATTCTCATTCAAAATTCCTAGTATATTTATTATACATGTTTTTTTTATAAAATTATTGAATAAATAGAGTTTAGTGGGATGAATAAGGTATATAAAATAATATAACTTGGTAGAAGATGTGACCTTTAAATCGGGTAACTCCCATTGATTTGAACCAAACGACATTCTTGAATTTTCTAATAACTATGTGAAGAATTATATGATTAATAAAGAGATGTTGGTAGATTATTTTAGTATAGTCTTCATGACCCATGTAAATTTATAACAGTGAGTAATGGATTAGAGGTGGTGGCCTTTTATAAGAGGGAAGATGGGTTCTTTAGAAAGGATTAAAAGTATTATTTTATTATTGACTGATTTTTAGTTACAAAAGGTCCAAAAATTATTTTAATCTATGATATGGTATATATTAGTAGATTTAAAACCATCCAATATGAATGGTACATTTATTTGATATCTTTAAATCCCTATCATTTATGTTTAACCCTTTTTAAACTTATTTATCTTTTACCATGTCCTCATATATATTCATACTATATGGTAAATACATTTACTATAAAATTAAATGAAACCCAAAATTGATAATTTATGACATTTTTAACATTATTTATGTAATTTGGAATAATACTATATTTTTTAGGATTATTTTATCATTTAATAATATATTAATTGTTTTAATAACTCTGTTATGTCTATCTAAAAACTGGTCATTTCATGATATTTAAAAAATAAATAAAAACATAATTATTTAGAAAACCCTTCATTAATTTAAATAAAACGAGACATTATTATCCACAAAAATCAGTTATGCCATAAAATTTTTCAAAATAAATTTATTTTAATATTTATAATAACAGTTATTTTATTTATTTATTAATGATGTAATTACTGCATCACTGTTGTGTCATAATTAAATTTGATTATTTATTGTCTAAAAATAATAAATAAAATATCATGATGTAGGAAATATTTTTATCTTTCTATATATTATTTATAGTTGAATATATCACTTGTATAATCCCATAAATAAATGTTTTTGTAAAAAGATTCATGTTTATGTTATTTTTGTCCTTACTTTAAATTAATAAATATAAATTGTCATTTTCCCTCCCATGTGGATCCATGGGGTCCCAAAATCCTCCCAAGTATTCCATTGGTCTGAAATACCACATTGAATATGGTATGGACACGTGTATGGGTAATTTAATATTATTATAATATTATTTTTCACCCTTATTTACAAGATTTACCCATTAACCATGTTAAATAAATCTTAACTAAAGTAAATATTTATAATTTTTTATTAAAAAAATATACTATTTACACAATCTGGACATCCTGATTAAAAATATGAAATCCATTTTTCCAAAATTCAAAACACAGATGTTGCAGAAATTAATTGAAAATTAATTCCCATTGTCAAAACCTTAAATCGTGTTTTTAAGAACCAAAAAACTACCAAAATATTGACCCTTGTTTATGTTAAATTTCAAAGTAAAATTACATCCAATGAAAAAAATTGGATTAAATGCTAAAAATATATTCAAATTACAATTTAAAACCTATTAAAATAATAATATAACAATATAAATAAGTTAGATGAAAAAGAAATTTTGATTTAAAAAGCTGTATTTTTCACTATTCATTAAAAAATGACAATTATCTGAAAAATACCAAAATTTCTCACAAAGTAATTTTTTATGTCCCAATTCAAAAGAATAATTTTATTTTTTCATGAATAATATATAAGAGAGGAAAAAACTACATTTAAAAATGGTTCTCCATCAAATGGTGGTAAATTGACTTTTTAAAGAATATTAGAGTTTTTATTCTGAAAATTGGATTTATTAACATTTTAAGCCTCTATCTTTTATTGGATAAATGAAAATATATTTAACAAACATGTATAATCATATTTTAGTTTGTTCTATTCATTCTAATAAATACAGCGAATTGGAGTTATCTACCATTAAAAATAATATTATAATATTAATTTTCAGTATGACTCTGCATTGTTTGCAATAGTAGCATTTAGAGAAATATTTTGTTGCGTGTAGGGTATGAAATTGAAAATATCATCCCATTTAAAGTATTATTATTATTTAAATCAAAAATATTAATATATATATGAAAATTTTATATTTATTATTTATTTGGGATGTTACATTCTTCCCCCTTTTGGTAATTGCATCCTCGTGATTTTTAAATTGTGCTCAGAAACATCTTTTAATGTCCCATCTTGGAAAAAGAGTCAATAAAAATATCATATTTAAAAAAATAATGATAAGTAAAAAGGTCACCCGAGATAACACATACTAGGATTTTATGTATGAAAACATAAATTTGGAGGAGAAACTATGTGTCATGTTCTGATGGAGAGTATTAGAAAACATGACTTGGAAAAGTCGACAACATGAAAACCACAATCATGGTATAAGTTAAATGTTTTTTTGATTCCCCAGAAGTAAAAGTAAATAGAAAACGAGTTTTTTTGAATTATGTTCCCTTTTGTAAATTTCGAGAATATATTAATGAGATTGACTTAGAGCATAAATAAATCTACTAACTTTTCAAGTAGAGTTTGATAATTTAATAAGTATCTACCAAAAATAATATTTTCCCAAATGATATATATTCAATATAAATTGGTCACACCTGAAGCACATGAATCAACATCTAGAGAATCACATAATCAACAAACGATGAAATATATATTTCCCTGACCATTAGAAAATAACCAAAACCAAAACGGTTAGTACAGGATCAGATAATCCCCAAAAAAATATAATACTTTATAAAAATAAATATTACTCTTAATCTCCAAAATGATACAAATAATACCCAATGATTAATAAAGACCGTTCAAAAAACAATTTTCCTTTAAATCTATTAAATTTATCCAAACTATTATTGAATCCCAATACTCAGAAGAATTTAATCACATAGTCTTCTACAAAAATCATAACATTTATATCTAAATAAAAATGACTACTCATAAAGTCTCATACTAAAGTTTAACTAACCTAATCACGTATTATCAATTATAGGTTAATAATTTCCACAAATAACCCAATTCATTATATGTCCACAATAAAATCATAGATTATTCCAAAATAAAATTTCCACTATTAGCCCACAAATGGAATCCCATATTATTCTATTTTACTTAAACATATTGTGTTCCCAAAAGAGAGAACGTCTTCCAAAGTATCCTCTATCACTTAATCACCAAATCATTTTTCTATATTGAGGATATATATCTAATAAATAATAATATCCCAAAATTAGTTTATTCTTGATCCAGAAAATAATTTCGCCAAAATGAATTAGTCATACTAACTAGGTACTTCACGTAGTCCAATGGTAGGTGATAAATACCAATCCCACATTAGTTGTGTGTTTGATTCCCGCACCGTTTCCTGACCTGACATGTTTTCTGATGGTACGTGTGATGTATTTTTTTATAGAACACAACACTAACCGTAGCATGATTTATCCTCAATGGTGATCTTTTACCTCTTATTTTACACCCAAATCATAATTAAAGCAATATATTAATTAATGAGGCATTATTTACACTTTTTACCTCCATAAAATAAAACTATTCCCAAATAAAGAACATCATACCTTGATAATGGTATCCACCTAGTTTCATCATAATATTTCCCATGTAGATAGATAGTCCATGTATTTAAACAATTATTTAGAGATATTTCAAAATTTGCTGCTTAAATTATCAATATATACTTCGTACAACTTGGGTCATATAGGTGTTCATAAAAAATAGTTTTGAAAAATAATCATGTATGACATATAATTTCAAAATATATAATAAAATTTGATTTCTATAAAATAATTAGACCATGTTTGAGTTGAAAAATTAAATCAATGGTTCTTTTAAAATACACTACATATGTTCTAAAAGACTATAATTAAATTTCTAATATAAATAGATTGCGAAAGGGCCTCCTTCTTCGACACCTTTATCAAAATCATAATATGTTTAAAAATATTGTGATAGGGTAAAATATTTTGAAATGCATTGATTATTTTTAACTTTATTTAAAATATAAGAATACTGACAGAATATTATTTGATTAAATACAACCCAATATACAAAATGAAATCGAGGTATAGTGGAGGTGTTCAATATCTATAAAAATTTCTTTTAAGTGAGTTGTATGTTAGAAAATGTTTCAGAGCCATCTGGACATGACTTTTCATTAATTATTGAATGAAAGTCATCCATATGATATAAGAATTTTATTTGAGATCATCCTCTTGCCATTTGTAACAGTCATTCCTTGATCAAAATATGTTACTAAATAAGTATTTTACTTAAACAGTATACATAGATACTAACCACGGGTTTAACAAAAACTCATAATATAAAATGTTTTCTAAACCGACCTTTGATACCAACTATAATGCCCCATCCTTAAACATTACATACTCATGAAATTAGATAATAATTCACATTGATGAACGTTTTTAGGTATATAGTTTTTGAGAATAACGTCGTAACTAATAAAATATATCTCAAAAATAACAATGTAGACACTTCTACTTTAGCCAATTTTTTCACAAAAATAAAACTCCTAAAATAAAACATGAGTTATTTTGTTGTATAAATCATCATGAATTATTCCTTTCTCTTACCCTTATGTATAGATTTTGAATAAAAATTTAAAAAAATGGAATGAGAAAAAAAGAATAGTATGGGTTATAAAATGAGGAAAGAAAAAATTAGCCCATCAATGCACACAAATTAATGAAATCATACTTTTAAATCTTTAACATTCAACAAAAATCATAGGTTTTATGAATAAAACATAGAAACCATAAATCATAATGGTAACTTGTGGCATCTATAGCATACTTACATTTTAGCTATCCCAAATACATATAGAGTTACATTTGGGAAACCCATCACAGTATATTTCCTAAATCTCTTAGGATGAGAACCATTTACATTACCTCGTTCACATTACCCAATTTATTAGAGAGTTATCTCAGGCTCACCCGCCCTAGGTTTATCACATAACCACACAAATGGGTACAAAATGCCCATGAACAATAAAATAATCATAACACCTGAACAAATACAATGGAATGATAACATTACCACATTTCAATCAAAATATATCATATCAAGATATTGAAATAACCAATACAATTTAAAAGAAACAGAAAAAACATTAAAATAGTTTTTTTGAATCAATTTATTCCATAAACATTGAAAATTTTAAAGGAATTGACATTTTAAAACTATAATTTCTATATAATTAAATACTTAAGACCATTTTACAAACATGGAAAATAATGAGAATGATATTAAAACAATAAATCTCCAAAAAAATTTAAAATGATGTTTTAGTGAAAGAGTCTCATAACCATTGATATACACATGAATAAAAATAATTATAGAATAAAATCAAACAAATCATATAACTTCACGAGAATAAGTAGATTCATGATATAATATTTCAAAATGTAGTATATACACCATATATGACAATAAAGGTGCACAATATAACGATGTTCCTCAATAAAAAAGACTGAGATGTAGCCCTTTATATAGATCATTTTTTAAATAAAATAGATCGATTATGTATATTAACTATAGGTACACATATTTTATGTACAAATAAAATATAGTACATTAAATGTTATTTATCACATAATCATATCATGACATAATGCATCGGTATAAGATAAACCCAATGAATTGTAATTGCGTTAATAAGTTTCCATACTTAAATTTGACAGCATGAAGAGATCGCTTTAAAATTCATAAAATTAGTTAATGAATGAAAATTTTTTATCTCAACACATAGATATAAAATTTACAGAAATAAGGATTTATAATAAAATATTCCATCATAAGAAAATGGTTATTTTAAAGTCATAACATAAATGAAGTCAATGATTAGAATAGAATAGTGAAATGTTCCCTTACCGATATGGTAACTTCTTAAACATACACCACATGAAATAAGGATAATAAAATGAAGATGTAAATATCCATTATTTAAATTATATTTAACTATTAACACAATCATGTGATGTACATACACATCACAAAAGGAAATAGTGGAAAATATAGCTTGAATCCCACTAGAATAAAATGTGAGATGAAAACCCCTTACCTCATGTCAGAAATGACTCGTTCATTCTTTAATATCATAAATAATAAACTAAAGTTAATACAAAAATTCTTAATAACGTTTTCTAACTTTATTATCTCATTTATATTACTTATTACCATTTTATAAACATTACATTATCATTTATATTAATAACCTTCATTTTTTCAATATTTGTTACTTGAGTCGAAAATGAACTTTGTATAATTACAAGTTGTACATGTGGTCTAAAGTCAATTATCTATAGAGTTACATTAACGATTTAGATAACATATATATCATATATATGCAGTATATAAATTTATTTAAAATAGTTCAAAACCCATAAAGATAAGAAATGAAATTCACCGTTCATGGAGACGGTAAGTCGTATGTACGCCTGAACGCTACTTTAATTTCTATTTCATATTTTAAAGGAATGAAAACTCAATGATAAATAGGTATATTATAATTATAGTATAAAATAATATACAATTTCACTAACTCCATCCATTATACATCCCATATATGGCCTGCACGATTCAAATCACATTGATGGGGAAGTAGTCCACATTTCTTCAAATTAAATTATATTATTTAACTATTATGGAAACCATAAAGGTATGAAATAAAATAAAATAATGAAGTATAGAGACAATATAAATATAACATATATCTCATATAAAAACATTTCTATTATAATGGCCACCATAAGAATAGGTAGGAGAAGATTGAACCATCATCGTTTTGTGAGGCAGTAGTTCACCGTCCACAGAAACGATATGTTTTTATCCATTAAATGGAAGTATTGTAAAGTGTAGTATGAATAAATATCATTAAAAATAATATTATATTTATATTACTAGTTCATTTTATAAAATAATGGAATACAGAGAGTTTAGGGGGTTAGAGAAGGAAGATAAAAGAAAAGAACTTAAGAGAAAATGCTACCATTATATTGAGTTACTCTCTTGGTTTTTAACCAAAAGGAATTATTGAATGTCCTTTTTCCTAAGGTATGAATTCCAGAAGGAATAGAGGAATATTGGGGGTTTTTTGGAGAAGTTTTTGGGTGAGTCTAGGATCTTTAGAGATTTGGGACATGGGTTAGAGATGTTGGGATTTTAAATAAGTGAGGATGGTCTCTTTAGGAAAGTTTGAAATTATTATTTTATAATAAAATTATATTCGGTTTCCAAAAGTCCAAAATTATTTAATTTTAAGTCCATGTTCATATAAGTTGAAATAAAAGCATCAAAAAATAATTGGACAGGTTTTGGGTATTTTTTTAATCCCTATCAATTTTTAACCAATTATGAACTTATTTAACTATTAGCATGCCCTCTTATATATTCACACACTATGGTTAATAAAATTAAAATATAAATAAAACGAGACAAAATGGGTCATTTTTTAAATTTTATACATTATTTACATCATTTGGTCAAATATTGAAAGTTTATGATTAATTTATCATTTAATAAAATAGTAATTATTTTAAGAACTATATAATGTAAATTTATAAACTATTCATATGTAGATGTTTAAAAAAGTATATATTTTGAAAAAAAATCATTTATTAATAGATAAAAAGTCATATCTATCACTAAAATTTTTGGATGTAATAAAATGTTTAAAAATAAATTTTTTTGAACATTTATTATATAATTTATTTCAACCCATTATTAAAGAATTAATTACTCTATCACCATTGGGTCATAAATAAATTTTTTAATTTAAGGTCTAGAAATTATAATTAAAATATCATAAAGTATGAAATCTTATTATCTTTCAAAATAATATTTATAGTCTATGATATCACTTATATAAACCCAAATAAAATTTTATTTAGAAAAATGATTCAAGTTTATGTTATTTTTGTCCTTTAAATTAATTAATATAATGTTTTATTATCACTCCCAAGTGGCATCATAGGGTTCCAAAATCGACCCAAGGAAGAACATGGTTAGAAATACCTCATAAATTATGGTTAGTACATGTTATGGGTAGGTTAATATTATTATAATATTATTTTTCACCATTATTTTCCATATTTACCTTTTAAGCATGGTAAATAAAATATTTATTGAGTAAATATTCATAATGTTTAAAAATAAAATTTACCTATCTAAAAAAAATTAGACATCCTGATTACAAATATGGAATCCATTTTTCCAAATTCAAAAACCAACATTTTGCAAAAATTATTTTAAAATTAAATCCCATTGTCAAAACTAAAAAAAACTTTTTAAGAAATAATAACTATCAAAATATCGACACATGTTTATGTTCAATTTCAAAGTAAAATTATATCCAATAGACAAAATTGGATTAAAAGGTAAAAATATAATCTAATTACACTTTAAAACAAATTATTATAACAATATATCTTTATAAATTAATTAGATGAAAATGTTGTTTTAAATTAAAATGATGAATTTGTCACAATACATGGAAAAATGAACATTATCAGAAAAATACTAAAATTGGATCCTTTGTAAATTATAATGTCCAAATTCAAAATAAGATTATTATTTTTTCATTTATAATAATTTAATGTGTAAAATAAAATATTTAAAAATGTTTTACCATCAATAGGCTATAAATCCCCCTTTTAAAGAATATTTGAGTGTTTATGCTTAAAATTGGATTAATTCACATTTTAAGACTATAAATTTTATTAGATAAATGAGAAAGTTTTTAACAAACATGTATAAACATAATTTAGATAGTCTTCTTCCTTTACACCTATACAATGACTAGGCATTAACTACCATTTAATGTCATATTATATTATTATTTTTACTATGACTCAGCCTTGGGTGAAACATGATATTTCGGAGAAACCCATTGTTGCATGTTGGGTATGCCATCGAAAAAATCATCCCCATTAAAGTAAAATTATTATTTCATTTATAAATATTAATATATATGAAAATTTTATATTCTATATTTATTTGGGTTGTTATAACTATTTTTATCATATAAAGGATTATATAACCATGATGGTTGGGATGTTATCATTTTGGGATGAATTTGATATTATAAAAGTCATAAATGTTTTATGTATTAGGTTTAATCATTAATCTAATGACATAGACTACCCTTTCAGTAGGATGAGGGAATATTTAATATTTAATGGATTTGGATTAGAGGAACATGTAATGTATAAGGTGTATGTTTATATAAAGGATATAATCTGATGATTTTATAATATTTAATATTATGTAGTTTTTATTTAAATAAAAACCATATATAGATGCTTAAAATTTTATAGGATCTATAAATGATGTAAATTCTGTTAATAACACTAATGCTAAAATGGAATTTAATAACCAATATTAAGAGAAGACATCAACGATTTGAAATGAAAATATCACATAGTAAATATAATGATATGACTAGGGAAAACTAATTTGGATTGGGGTTTTCGTATTTGTATTTTGGATATTAGGGCAATGAATTTTTATGTGTATGGTTGGAAAAATATCACAAAAATATATCTATGAAAACAATAAATCTAGATATCATTTTATCCATTAACTGAATGACTATGCATATTCAAATTCCAGAGGAGTATTTTATACTTATTATGATAGAAATATGAGTTTCATTGTATTTCATAAAGTATTGAGGTTAATATCATATGATTTATTAATTCACTATTCAATTAGATATTTTAATTAAGGATTGATATTTATTGATGATATACATGTATATAACAAAATTTATAACAATTTTATGAAACAAATATGAAATATTTTTCAACAAAATTTCTTTTAAGGATTAGAAACATATATTAACCTATAGGAAAATCAGTAGTAGTTGAACTATGAAAATGATAAATTTTGTCACAAAAAAATTTGGAGAACAAATGAAGGAGGAATGGACAAATCTGAGGTTTAATTTATGTTAGAGGTTAATTTAATAAATGGTTGATTGATTTTGGGAAAAGCATGTGAGATTTAATAGATAACCCTTGAATTAATTATCTATTAAATGAAAAAGTAATCCATGATATTTTTGTAAAATTTATATATAATTTTGGGAATATGGTATATATGTATTAGTTTTTTTCATTATGACCTATCGATTAATAAAATTATGGGAAAAAATATATTTTATTGATGAAATAAATAATTTTCTCTCTTTTTTATAGATAATAAGTTATTCAAATAATTTTAAGAGTGTTTTTTATATAGAATATATTATTGAGTAATAATAATAATGGGGTACATTATTGTATGAAAATAGAATTCAATTTGGGGAATGCTAAGTACCTTTATTTTATTTATGTGAGACTGTTATATGTGCTTTTAAAAGTCATAAATTGAATGATGAATATTTTATTAAAACCCTAACCAACACTTTTAGGTATAAATAATTGTAATTATGAGGAATCAATTTACTTTATGGGGATTTTAAAATGACCATTTATTTTAATAATGTCTTCTTCTAAATAAGACTGAATATTTAGCATTTTCAACCAACGAGCCTATACCCTAGTGATTCAGGCTCCTGCTTGGCATCCATAAGACCCAGGATCAAATCCCGGCAGGGGAGAATTTTTGAGTGCTGTAGAAGCACTGTAGTAGGTCACTGTAACAGCATTGTAGCAGGGGCGGACTGTAGCAGTGGAGAGACGGTTGCTGGAACTGTAGCATCACAGGTACTGTAGCAGTACTATTCACCGAGGGTTCATTTGTGCCATCAAAATGGTCTTTCTAGCCCTATATGTAGGCCACTTTTCCTTGGCCTTCGGGATATGTAATGGGTCACCCTCTATCTAGTATAAAAATGGTCTTTGCTTTAATAATAAATTCAGGCCTTGGCCCCAACCATTAAAAAAATAAGTATTTTCAAAAAATTTAACTTTTAAATTAAACACATATATGGTGTATATATATATATATATTTAATATAATTTTTTTAAAAAAAATACATTTAATTATTAGGCATGAGAATGGGTAACGAAGTTATGATATATATTGATATGTATTTTTATATAATGTTAATTATTTATAAAATTAAAATATTAATTATTCTGTTTAAGAATCTACTATTTCAATATACAGAAATCCTTATTAATAAGAAATTATATATTTTTATTAGTTTATATTTTTAATATAATATAACATAAATTTATTAATTCAAGATTTTTCATTTATTTATATAAATTTATTATAAGAACAATTATTTATCATAAATTCTATATTTGATTATAATTATTTTTCTCTTAAAAGTATAATTTTATTTAATATTTAGATTTAGATATCATATAGTTTAATAATTAAAAAACAACCACATATTTTGATTAATAATAATAATATTACTTTACGATTGATTTAATGGTTTTTTATTATAAAGATTGAAGTTTGTGAATAATGTAGAATGCCATTTATAAAATAACATCGATTTTATGAAATTATTAATATATATGTAAGAATTGGAAATAAATTAATCGTTTTTATAATAAATATTATTTATTTTATAACATAAATTTAATTTTTAACTGTTTTTATAACAATCAAATATTTTAAATTTTAGAACAATAGTTGTATTTTCCTATATTTTCTAATACCAAATACATTGAATATTTTTATATTATGTTTTATAAATTATTGAAAGTGACTCAAATCAAACATATTTTAAAATTATAGATTGTAGGTCCAAACATTGTAAACAAAGGTACCTTTTTTTATCATATTAAAGAGATGTTACCTTTGGTAAAAAAACATAACATGTTAAACGATAAAATTGTAAAAGTAAAAAATCTAACTGTAAATGCTCTCAAAAATATTTAATGCATGTTTTGGAATATTTTATTGGTGACTTGATTGACCATAAAACATTTCCTCTTAATTATTTAACAATTTTGAGACACTTTTCTTGATAACAATTCCCCATTATTGAAATGTCATGGGTACTTAAAAAATTACAACTCATTTCAATTACAAATGGGTAACTCCCATCCTCACATCCACTATCACAACAATGCACATAGTTTTTTGAAAAATCAACCCAACCATCTCCTAATAATTCCTGGGAATCATTATGAGGTTGCGACCCTCTAGAAATTCATTCACACGAAGTAAATTCCCCATTTGAAAATGAGATATTCCAAAAAGGGAGGAATAAATTTATATCTTCATATCTCCCATTTCATTTCTTGACGTGCTCTTTATATTCATAAAGTTAAATTACCCCTAATTAAAAAAATATCATAATTATAATTGTTATATGGTAATTATAATATGTATATTGTAAATGAAATAACCCATTTACCTTTTTATCTTATGAAAAATAGAATCGACATTCATGCATTGTGAGAGCTACCTCCTCTACAAAACAACATGTATATTTTTTTATTAGGAGATGAGGGGATGGATGTAATTAGTAATTTAATATATAATTATGATATTTTTTAAACAAAATAATCATTAATTATTGTAAATAATAATCCTTTTACTCTATAAATTTAAAATAAAAGCATCATACATGCGTACGTGAGAAATACTACATCCAAGAATCAAAAAATTTCAATTTCTCCTTTCACAACTCCCATTAATGAATTGACCAATGAATGTGTTTAAATTAGGCATATTATATTTTTTTATTAATTAATTTAATGGTTTTAAACATTAGAGATCATTATATTGATACTCGGTATAAATGATCATTGTTAATTAATAATTTTTGAATTTGAATACTGAGAGTAAAATGATATCAACATATGATATAATTGGTTTCTATCAATTATATTTTTCTGAAAACATTTCCAACTATGATATATCATATTATGAACACTAAATTAAATTAATTATTTTTTATTATAATGGTATTATAACTGAACAACATCAATATATTCCATTAATCAGGTTATGTTTATGGTTGGGTAAGTTTAACCACAAAAATTAACAATAATGAGAATTTATATCATGGATGAAGATCATAATATCATTAATGAATCAATACATTATAAATATATAATTATTTA
Source organism: Viscum album (assembly GCA_963277665.1). Classification (NCBI taxonomy): domain Eukaryota; kingdom Viridiplantae; phylum Streptophyta; class Magnoliopsida; order Santalales; family Viscaceae; genus Viscum; species Viscum album. The sequence continues at coordinate 1,903,245,872 of OY728145.1, forward strand.
TTTATTTAGGTTTCTTTATGGGTTATACAAATATTTAATTAATTAATGAATAAAACACCCTTTTCTAGTTAATAAATCATCGTATAGTGCTTGGTGTGAATATTATATTCATGGGTAATAAATGAAAGTGTCCTAAAAGTAAATTGAAATAAAAAATATCATTACAATTCATCGTTTATATTAACTACAATAATTTTTTAATGATGATTTATTTGGTGATGAATTTGGGTTGCCACCAATCATTGAAATCTTGTTCAAAACTATCAAGATGGGTTTCATGCAATTGTGAAAATATATATAATCAAACTATATACATATTTGGGAATATATTGACTATTAATTATAAATTTAAATGATCATATATTTGAATTATTTTATAAGGTATATATTTAAAAAAATTAATTAAATAACTCATTATGTTTGCTGGAAGGGATGAAATAATTTAGAATAATGTAATGGTTTTGAAATCAAAATTTTCATTTTGAGACATTTATTATACTAAAAACCTAACATCAATTAGGTGTTATATATACTTCCTATTTTATATATTATACAAATAATTACATTTTTCATTATAATTTATTTTCAATTATAATATTTCACATTCTTGATGATTTTATTCGTCTTCATGGAATGTTAATCACGTTTTTATTAACTCAATCCTCACTCATTGTGTTATGATTGTTCTTATTAAAAGATATTTCATATTCATTGGGCACATTATACCATATTAATGAGTTACATTGTATTTTATCTTGAATATTTGGGATTTATATTTTTACCACATTATACAATCCAAAAATGATCGTTACATCATGAGGTATTTTTATCATGAGGGATTTTTTGTAAAAAAAAATTCCCTCATTAAGATATATGGTTCATTCATGAACATTTTTATTATACTATATATAAGTCATTAAATTTTAGGATTAATCTGGCTCTATCACTTCTATCTCACAAAGGAACAGTTTTTTGAAAAAATTATCCTCTCTGAATGAATTCCATTATTATAAAATTATAATTTGTTCTGAATTATCCTAATCCTCCAAAAGTAGTTATTATAATGAAAATACATATATAATATTATTATAAGTGTTTTTGTGATATATTTTGAAACTCTATTACATTTAAACCATTTTTAATGTCATATTGTTTTTTAACTAATTTTGAAAATATTTTTTTATTACACAATTTACATTTTGTGTTTCAAACATAGATATCTTGAAAATATCAAAAAAATTATTACATCCATGATCAATTGTTTTTATATTGAACCTAACTTCCATATATATAAATATATATATGTTTTTTATCGATATAATTTTATATAATACCATTTAAAGATTTTTTTCAAAAAAAATTCATGTCCACCTTTTAAAAATATCATTGAAAATTCACCAAATACATAACCTCTTAAAAAAAGGATAAGAATTGATTTTTAATGTTTTATTAATATACTTTTTAAAATTCCACTTTAATATAAAAAGATAATTGATAAGTGGGTTCAGTTATCATAAATCACCCTTTATGAAATAAATAATTCTGATTATTGAGTTTTATGGTATAAAAAACTACCATAAACTATACAGGTCGACGCTAAACGGGACACCCAAGACAATCCATAATAATTACCTAATGTTGTTCCCAATCCCCATGGACTCACAAATATCGTAATGAATAAAAATAAACCTTTTAGAATTATATGTCCTGTGAACACTAATGGAATAGAAAATCATAAACAAAAAAAGAACATTTTTAATGGAAAGGAATAAAATACCACACATACCTCTTTGGTAACTCATATATCAAAACCAACCAGAGGACCACACTTTCACAAAGAGCTATCCAAAAATGGTAGAACCTATAACTAAAAAGATACATCAGGCTTGAGCACCTATAAGCTCATAATGGATGCCAAGAATAAGGAACCTCATACTTGATACCATTAATGAGAATTAATTATTTTGAGTTTAGAAATATGATTAATAAAAAAAAGTTCTCAATTTATTCATAATTAAAGTAACATTCTTTAGTTTTCAACAGAAACTATTATTATTTACATTATATTTCCTAAATAATTTTCATCCATTCCTATAGAATTGAAAACTAAATGAAATATATTGAGATATAAAAATTGTTTTTGTGAGTGGGGAAACATGCTCAAATCAACTAAAATAAAAAAAGTCACAAAAATCTTGTTATATGATGGAACAATGGGAAATGCCTATAGATAACTAGTACAAAAGGGACCCTAGGAACCTCATACCTTAGAGAAATGTGGAATAAAAACCCTAAGAAATAATATTATCATGCATTAGCCAGTAGGATTAGGCACCCCATCAGATGAGTTGTCTCCAATATATAATATCATTAAGTTACTGTCGTTTCATCAATCCTACATGATGAATTTTGGAAAAACCACATCATTATCTTAGAGTGTACTAGTCCTACTGCACCCACCAAGATACATTGGGTTTAGGATGTGATATAAACCCCTCTTTTTGTCACATATGTATCACCAAATTCACATGTACACACTCCAAATGTAAAAAGACAAATAAAATAACCATTTCTCACAAGAAAAACCCATTTAAAATTTACCTGTGCACCAAATCCATATAAAAACATGTTTATAACCACATGAATGATTTATTAATCAACTATAAATATTTATAAAACACAATGAGGAATTATAACAGTGGAACACACATTAAAACAACCAATTTTTCTTTAGAAAAATAATTTTATGCCATACGCATCTAGAAACCAAAAAACCATATTTTGTACCCCACACACAACACATAGAACCACCATTAAAATTCAGAGAATGAATTTTCCAAATCCCATTAAATTGTAATTGAATAACCATATCACCTTACAATTAAAACATAACTCGAAACCATATCTAATTCAATGAATCGATTTTTAAAATTAAGATAAGGTCTAGAAAAAAATTGAGAATTCATTTCTAAAGAACCATGACCAAATTATATATATATATATATATATATAATATTAATTTCATTTGAAAAATTAAGAAAACATTTTTGAAAACAATAAAGAAATCACAGAATTTAATTTAAATTAACAGGCATAGATGACCTACCTCAAACATGTAGTTTTTCAAGACGACCACATGAAATGACCTTTCCCACTTACACTGAAAATAATCTATAAAAATATATATAAATACATCTAACTGCCTTTTACATATTCTCCTCTCTATTAAGAAATACATACAATGAGGTAATGTATATATATATATGTGCATTTACCAAGTAATTGCATATAAGTTCTCTAGACACCTGCAACCTGAATCCACAACAATGGGGCCTAACCAACTACAGAAAAATTATCGACATATGAAAAAACACAAAAACATTAAATTGAAATTTACCAAATTCAAAAAAGTTGATACCCCTTTCGGAACATAATGGTATGAGTTCCATAACTATATGAAATGCATTGTATTCAGTGTAAGACTCTAAAACACAACAAAAGGATGCCCAAAAGTCTTATAGCACACCTTATTGAGAGGAGAAGCACCATAAATAATTTTTCAAGACCCCCTAGAGTTCTACTGAGTTCGGTAGGGCCATGTGGGATGGGAAAATGTAGAATCTAGTTAGATAGGGGCTTACCATGACTTGATGACAAAGAATACCAAAAAAATCAATATTAAATGTCGACCGAGAGGGTGGTCATTAGAGTGGGTGGAACACAACATGGATGTGGGAGTATAAGAGAGGGTAGGGAATGGTGGGTCACTTCGCACATGGAGTGGAGGCGAGAAAGGGCGATATCCATTTGGTTTTTAATTAAAACATTATGAATTATAATAAAAACATAATAACAATAATAATCATCATAATGATGAACATAATTGTCATAATAATAAAAATATTACTATTAATAATAATAGCAACATAAATAACAATTATTATTATTATCATCTTCCCAGAATCAATATCAATATTATTATTATTACTATTAATACATTTTATTTTCATTTTATTTTTTTTATCATTTTATTTTTCAGATTATTTTTTTGATTACTTTTAAACCACATTATTTGTCCATGGTTTACCAAACGATGCACAAACTAGGTATTATCCACTATAAAGGACAGTCCCCACTCACATGGTTACTTGTGGGAAGAATCACAATTGATGAAACAATCCTAAAAACATGCCACTTAGCACTTCCCATGAACAGAGAAAAACTCTATTGTCATCGAATATTTTAGAGAACCATTTAAATGTTGTGTGTCACAATTGAGACCCACCAAGGGATTCCCATGAAAACTACATGGTTAATCATAACTGCTTCAATTAAAAGTTCTATAGAAATAATGTCTCCAAAAGATTAAAATTTTACCTTCAGAACAACAAAACTAAAAATGGATTCTAAAGATAATTAAAATTATTAAAATATAAAAAAATTAAATTTCTAGGGGTTGGGATAATTCTCACAACCACAAAAATAATTTTACCTGATAAATTTACCCATCCAAACGAAGAATCAACCTCGAGCTCAAAATAGAACAAGGCCCACAAAACCAAAAACTCTGTGTGACTAATAATATTAGCAGACACACCGGATTGGACTTTAGAGAAAACCATGTGATATTATCCTAGATTTATAGTGGATGGATATCCTCAAAACATGAAACCAACAAGAATTATATCACCGATAAGGGTAACCCAACATTAATTATATCAAGGAATGTTTAAAAAGAACAACCAACACAACCACTGGGAACTCCATACACAGACTAGAAACACAAAAACAATGTGGAATCCCACTGATAGAGTTTAAACCAAATAGTGAACTAAACCATGATTCATAATTTCCATAATAACGGATCATCTCCAAAATTACCATGACCTAAAACAAAAATAGTCTACAAAAATGGATATCCACATAAGCTATATAATCATCTCGAGACTCACATCGACCAAGAGACAACCTTTCAAGAATTCACTTCTATAGAAGACCACATAACTTTTCATAACTGAATGTGTTCTTTCAAAAATTAAGAAAACTACAATAGAGGAACAATCATAGAAAATGAAACTACAATGGATATATTTAATCTTCCCCCATTCTATCGGTGGAGAAATAGGCTGGACCATGGTCCCCCCACAAACAATGATTTTTAACTATGATAAATGCTTCACTATGAGGCCTATGATTGGATCCCTAATATCTTGAATAATTTTTTGACCCACTTTATGAATATAACGATCATCAATTAAAATGTCTCTTTTCTATATTGCAACATAAAAAATCCCTTATTATGACCCTAGTGACCAGAAAAAAACAAAACAAATATTTATAATCCATAACGAATGAGACATTATTCTGTTATTTAGAAAAAATAGTGGCAACCAATCTAAAAGGACTCTAGCGTGGTCCAATGATAAAAAAGGATCTAGTACCACCAATCAATGAGTTTTATTAGATGAGTTTTTAATTTTATATCTCATAAAAAAACTTATTCTTTAATTCCACAAAAACCCCAACCACCTATATATTTACATATTAAACCCACTAAATTTGTACCAAAACATATTAAAAAAAAACCAACCTTCACCTAAACATAGTGGAAGACATTGATTATTTAGATCGTCCATTCCTTATCATATATTTATGGGGAATTCTTAAACAAATGAAGCAAGAGGCCAAATCAGAATGCATCATGAACAAAAATTCCACACTTTAATAAAAAACAAATTCTGAAACACATATCACAATTCATACCAAAATTAAGCATGTGAAAACCAATATCACATGAAATGGATAGAATAAATCGAATAAAAATACTAAAAAATCTCACTCACTTTTCATAACATTGAAATAACAGTATTTTTAAAACAAGTGTCAGCAAGAAAAACTACTTAAATACCAACCATTTGTAGTCTATAAATTCTCAAATATATATATCGTTATTCTGCCTCAATAAACCATCGACACATTCTACGAATTATTCACTTTCTAGACCTATAATTTTGTATATGAGATCATTCATTGAAATACTAAGGGTAAATTCATAAAAACTCATAAAAAAACTCCTTTAGTTCAACATTAATCACAAAATTACAAAACAATATTAAATTATTTGTTATCAATGATGTGATAAGTTTACATATTCCCAAGAAAATTTCATTTCAAATTCTGATGGTAGTTTAAAATCCCGAAATTATTTCCAAAGAAGATTCCATTTCTTTTTGAAACCACACATTTCACTAAACTAAAAACATTTCCAGGAATCATTTTATATTCTAAATACCATTATCCAATAAAAGAAAAAATTACCCCTTTGAAAGACCCTTTACATGAAACTAGTTTTATTTTTAAATCCACTCATGCCCAACAAAATTGATCTGATTCATAACACACATCATAACAAACAAAAATATGGACGCAGTGGCTATTTATAATCCGACAACATGGATTAGAAGACCATTATCTGAATGATAATCAACCACATAATGTATCTTGAATCATTCACTCTCCTTACAAAAGTGTCTCTACTACATGAAATATCATTGTTTAACACTAGATAACACTCATTTTCATCCCTTGTCCACAACGACCAAACTTAAGTAATACTCAAATAAAAAACTACCCAAAGCTACTTGAGGCTATGGATGTGAAAGGTTTTATAACGTTATTTCTGAACCTACATATAGAGTCCCAAATATCATATCCTCCAAGATACATGACACACCCAATAACAAGATCATTCTCTGATACAATTTTTCATGAAAAACCCCATTTTGACTCTATACATGTCACACGAGATGATTTGTGACATGAATCGTAGGCAATTCCCAATTACCATGGGCCGAAATGTAGTTTCAGACATCAAAATAAAATAGTTGGCAACTATTTGGCACAACAAAAGTAACAAATAGACAAATATAAACTAAATAATAAAAAACCACGAGTTGGGGAATTAAATAAACAACAACATGTTCCTCCATGTGATATCATGGCTCACTTCCAACAAAATTACCACACTATCTCTGAGAGCGATCAAAAAATGCGACAATAAAAAACAAAAAACCTAGATTTGATGTGAGAACTGATATGTTATGTATGGATTCCATGAATAAAAAATTCTATACGCCTACCATTAAAGTGAATTCATTCTTTCTAGTTTGAAAATATGATATAAAAGTATATGTTCTTCCATTTATTTAATATTCATTTAACAATATTCCATTTGAATAGAAAAACATTTTTCATTACATAAATTTTCCATAACAGTTTTAAAGAATGATAATCAATTTTTATATGTAATGATTACTATTTTTATTAAAAAACAATATTTATAAGGGAATAAATAAGTTCAATCCAACTAAAATGGAAATTATATCACAAATTGCATGTCATAAGTGAGCCCGATGGGAAATACTTATAGGTAACTAGTAAAAAAAGTGGCACTAAGAACCTCATACCTCAGTGGAATGTGCTATATAAACTACCACCTATAGTGTTCTCTGGAACGATCAACTATTAGGGGATTTCCCATCAGCCTAGTGGTCTCCAACAATGAATATCATTTAGTTATTGTTGTCTCATTAAAACTGTTAGATGAATCATGGAGGAAACACTTCCGAGTCAACTAGAATACTAGTCCCAGTTCTCCCACATTGATTCAATGAGATTCCCATGTACAATATTCGAAATTCTCATGTCACATATATATCACCACCTTCACTTGTGCACTTAATAAATTTTTTAAAAATAAATAATATCACCATTTCTCATAAGAAAAATATTTTTCAAAATTTAAGCGTACCCCAAATCTACTTTAGTATTTTTTTTAAAAACATTTATAATATATTAAAGAACTATCATAATTTATAAAAATCCTGAAATAAGAATAAAGAATATATTCAATTTATGATTACCTATTTATCTTATAAAAAAAGACCTTAAGAAATAATCATCTTAAAAACAATAAAAAAACATTTTGTTCCAGAGATAAAAAACATATAAACATCTTTATAATCCATAATAAGAATTTACAAAATAATATAAAATTATAATTTGAAAATAAATGAACCATACATTTAAAATCAAAATTGATACCTTGGTTTATTCAATAAAACTATTTTAAAAGATTAAGAGAAAGTGAAGTAACAATGGGAGAAACTATTCCTCCAAGGATATGTCTAAATACATACATACACATATATATATATATATATATCTGTAGCATTTGTATTTCATATAAAAATGTAAATTTTATTAACTACAATCATTTAATCATAGACATTAGATTAAATTCTTAGTCTTAGGGGACCTACCTGAAAAATGTTGCTTTTGGTGAAAACTAATCAAACAAACCATTCATGCTAACACACCCATGATTCATATATTTATATACCCCAAGATTCATTGAAAATATCCCCATCTATGTTATGGAAAATCTTCAATGAGGTCTAGTATATATATATATATAAATATTCTTTACCCATGCATAAAGATATAAGCACTCACGACACCAATGTACCAAAACCACCACATCGAGGACATACACACCTTATAATAATTATTGAATACTATAAAAACACAAAAATTGTAAATTAAAATTGATAAAAAGTGAATAAATTGAAAACACGTACAAACAAAATGACTGGGAAACCGAAAAAGTCCAAAAAGCATCTCATTTAGTGAGGATTAATAAAAAATGCATGTAGGAGGCACATAAGAACCATAACATAATCTATGGTGGATGGGAACACAGAAAACTAGCTCACAAGAAACCATAGTGGTTTTTTGATCTCATTATAATGACTGCAAAGGTAAAAACACTAATTCAAGGGAATGTTAGTCATACCTTGATGAGCTGACCGATAATCCCAAAATAATAATAGAAACACCCGTGGGAGGGAGCTTGTTAGAGGGGGTGGTGCACGGAAGGGAGTAGAGGAGTAGAGGGATCTTGTTAGAGTGGGTAGGGAAAAGGGGAGGGTCATTCAAGGAAAGGAAACAAGATTAGAAATGAGGTAACTCCTTTGGAATTTAATTAACACCCAAATAATAATAATAACTTGACAATTATAATAACAACAATTTTTTTAATAAAAATAATATTAATAACAATAATCATTATCATAATCATAATATGAATATTATAATAATTATTATTTATAAATTTACATTTTATTTTATTTTGTTATTTTCTGATTTATATTCAATTAATTATAATTTTTTTTAATAATGGTAAACCACATGATTCATGAACATTTTACTAAATCGTGTGCCAATAATTCACTATAGAATACCAAGTAAAGGCATCCCACACACTATTACCCATATAAAAACACATATTTGAAAAAAAGCATGAGAAAACCATGCCACTTAGATTTTCACACTAAAAGAACCAAACATTATGGTTATTTTAGGGTTCAATAAACCTTGTGCACTTCGTTCTCCACAGCTCATTAATTCATGGTAATTTACCTGAGCACTGGCTAATTACATAATAACATGTGGGATAACCATGAAATAGAAAAATAATTCCAATAGTTTAAAAATTCACCTTCTTACTACTATAACAAAAAAGTTTGAATTAAAATAAATATATATAAATAGTATAATTAAAAACTCTAGGGTCAGGGTGTGACAAAAACCAAATCTAGAGTCGTTTTATGTGATATTATTGGGAAATATTTTGAAAAACATTTATTTTATAGAATTATTTTTGATATAATGAATAATTTATATCACATATAACACATATTTATGGATATCGAGTTGTGGGTCCAATATGTCTCTTTAATTTGTTGGTTAATGTTTAATATCTAAGGATCTCATGATGGTACAATATCTATATCTTATTACTAATCGTATAAGGTTACAGTCCAAGACTAATGAGGTACATATGTTGTAATCCATAAAAAAATGTATATGCTATTTTTCCTAATCCTAATGTTCTATAAATGTTTCTTCCTAATCATAATGATGGTATTGGGATTATTATACTAATTTGATTATGATATGGGAATTTGGATGTCAGTATTACTCCACTAAGTGATTTTATTTTCATATGATTTTTTATTAAATTTATTCTGGTTAAACCAAATAATTTTCATGTTTCTAGGATTGAAGATTATATGTATATTCCTCAATAAGAAGATGTAATTAATATTAATATTTCATGACCATAACATGGTGACTTACTCTTGTGATATATGTATTACATATTTCAATCATGGTCAATGTTTTGATGCATATTTTTTATCCAAATGATATGTTTCATTGAAATGTTTCCACTACATAGAATTTTGATTAAAAATTAATTTAATTATATCCCATAGTTTATGAAGATAAGAAAAAATATGAAATATCATGAAGTGTGTAATAAGTAGATATTTATTTAGAAATATTTGGGGATTTTAATGGGTTAAAATGTTTCTTATATAGTGGGTAAATTATTACCTGATATATGATATAATGTTCTATTCATTAATTATTTTCATATTTTTATAAAAATATAAAACTATAATTTCATTTAAATATATTGTAATAAAATATTTTCTATAATTCTTATGATTAAGTGTTCTTTTTTTGTGACACTACTTCACTATGTGGGAGTTCCCATGTTTCACATTTTTTTGGATATTATGACTTTTTATAATTTTATATATTTTTATATTTTGGAATGGTGATATCCCTTTAACCCTAGAATTTTACATCGGTATATCAGATATAAAAATTTTTCATGTTTGATCAGGGAGATATATTTGAGATAAAAAAACATTATTTCTAGTGGTTTATTTGATATGTAGAATGACATTATCCTTTAAATCAATGATTTGTGTTATTCCTTCATATTTAATATATATGAATAATATCTTATTACCATTCTATTATCATGTTTCTCTGCTAACTACGGGCAAACAATATTGTATTTTTATGAGACCATCCTCTCAACTATTATTCACATTTCATCATCAACTTATGAGATTAATTATTTGTTATATGAGATGTGATTCATATATTCTCTAGGATTAATCTATAGGACTCACTTCGTGTGAGTAGAAACGGAGGATATGATATTGATTCTATAATATTGAATTAATATTTTTTATTGGAAAATATATTTTTTTGGTTTTTGAATATTTTCTATTTTGACTAAGGTGTACTGATCATCATTTCTAGACTATGTTATTGTGGAATAGTTTTAAATATTAAATAATATTAATGGATTCAAGAATTATATTTTATTTTGTGTATAATGAGGAATTAACATGAATTGGGATTATTTTTGGTATATGGTAAGAATAAATACAAAAATGAAAATGAAACATAATAATACGAAATGATTGGTAATCTGGAGAATTGCATTTAGTTATTAGATTCCATGTCTTTTAATATGTTATTAATGGGAATATTTATTTTTTTTAGAAAATAATTATTTCCTTATAAATTAATATTTTGATTAATCTGATATTAATTTACAGAATCACCTAGTTAGAAATATTTAGTCACATAATGTGGAAATTAATTGATAATGTAGAATCCATAATTAATGTGTTGTTATTTATTTAGGATGTGATTAATCAATACTATAACATAACATAGAATGAATAATGGAAATTTATTTTGACTAGATTTGGATATTGTTTATGGTTAATATGTTTCATGTTTTCACTCTTCAATTAATATTGAATATTTGGGGAGGGTATTGATTTCATGATATATGTTAAGTCTTTATTTGGAAGTGGGTTTAATTGGGAAGTCAGATTATTGAATATTAAAATTGAAATAGAATGGTTTTATCAATTATTTTGATATTATCAATTTTTTTCATGTGTATTTGGGCCACGTAAATATATATATGACATTATATGTGTTATAGGATATTATGTAATTATTCAGTTGATGGTTTTGGGATTGTTTTATAGATACACGGTAGAAAAGAACATCATTTGATATGTAGTAAATTGTAATGACAATTTGGGGAATATAGTGAATTATGTCAAGCAATTGAATAATTAATTTTATAAATGAATAGTAATTGACTAAAAATAATTCTTGGTGATGGTTAAATAAGATTTATTTTGGTGAAAATAAAATTTAAATAAATAATTAATACAATATTTTTGGTGAAATGAAAGTACTGAAATATTTAACTGTTTTTATTAAATGGGAAATCATGATTTTTTGTGGAATATTTTTTTGACTTTTGTGATAATTCTTATTTTAGTGGAATAAATTGCAATGATTATTTTCGATGTTGATGGGTTAATCATTATGATTACTAGTTTAACAATTTATGATAAAACCTTTCTGGTTGAGATTATCTGTTCTTATTTTATTTGATTTGTTATGAGGTTATTTCATATTAACCCCAACCATGTCATATTACCATAGAAATGACAAGTTGATTTATATTATGAGAGTTTCCCTCAGACATGGAGGTCCATGGGGGGGGAGTGGGGTTAAATGGTCTCTTACTCACAAATCTATGTAATATCTCTTTGACATAGTATGGTGGTTATAGATAGGGTTTGATAGTGTGGTTACTATGTTAATGATTTGAAAATGATATAGTATATAATGTTTGGGACAAGAATTATAGTTAGAGGGAGAAACTAGTCATTGGTATTATAAAAGATACCTTGCAATTATTAGAATAAAACGTTTGATGAGTTATTGGTATGTTCAAAATGATTTTTTTGAACATTATCCCCTATATGATTTTAATTTTATGTAAAATACCTATTAATTACTAATTTACATTTAATTGATTAGTATTTTATTTTCTTGTTGTTTTTACCTAATTTTGGGTAACATTGTACCTAAATTAATATTAAAACACTATGGGAAAATGAGGCGCATTAGGGTACGTTAGTTTTTTCTACCCTATGTCTTGTGGATGGGTGATATGATATAGTCAGTGGTTTCTTGGGTTATATTGTACCATTAAGAAGGAGAACCATTAAATAGATGCATAAAGGGGGGACTCAATTATACCCCTATAGGTGTAAAATAGATTATCTTAGGTGGTTATATTATAGAAGGTGTATGGATAGGGACACCACAATATGAATAGTAAGGCCATAATGTGTTATACCTCTACCAATTTTTTAAAATGTTACTCATTCATGACATACAAAATTTTATATATTTCTACCATATTTTATGAAAATTTTAACTTACATTTTACCTTATCCGGGAGGTATATCTATAATTTTTCCTCTTAACATAATTTTTGGTATAATTTCTCCACTAATCACATATACATAATTATATGGATCCACTATTCACCATTCTCAATTGGCACAATTATTTCATGGTTTTCTAATAACCCTGCATCCATATTGGACTTGGGTATGTAATACCTAATCATAATGTTTTATATTTGCATACATAGTTTTCATCATTAGTTTATATGGATCTCTCCCCCAAATATTGAGTCCATTCACTCTATATCTCACCTAGGCCACCCATATAATATAAAAATTTCCATTTTTGACATTATTAATTAAACCCTTATTTCCTCACCTTTGTAATTAAAATTCTAAAATTATTAAAGTAAGTTTACTAGTATTTTTTCATAGAATTTATGTATATATATATTGTTTATATTATTATCATTGGAATTATAGATTGTAATTGATTTCTTTTATGATTTCTATGGAAATTATGAAGTTCATACTGAATGATAATGTATCTCTTGACTAAAAAAGTTTTAATCAAATTAGTTACATGTTATTAGAAACCCTATTTCTTGAACCTAAAAACCAATAATTTTTGTAGTTCGTTATATTATTTTTAATTGTGCCTTTATAACATGGGATGTTAGTATAATTCAATTCTAATTGCTAGTAAATTAATTTTAGATTCATCCAACTTGTTTAGGTATTTTCAAAAATTGGTGTGCTATCCCACTATATTACATAGTAACTAGTGAAAATATTGTACAAAACCATGTTCTATATATTAAAGGTAATATTCATTTGTTACATTCATAAATTTTATTTGAATAAATTTATGAAGACTGCATATTATTTTCATAAAAATTTATAACAGTTATTTTTATGTATATTTTTCAAACTGGAATGTTTTATTTTTTTAAAAAAATTATATTTCATACATTATCATATACAACATGGAATGATATTATAAAACATTTTACTCAACAATATTCAAGTTAAAAAAATTTATTTTTCAAATTTATGGATTGTAAATGATCAATTTTGAGGTATTGGGTTCAAAGGTTTTCTATTCAAAACATTTCATGCTATCATCATGGTGGGATGATGTGATGTTGGACATAGTTATAAAAAATATAATATATTATTATTTTTTAGGGTTTTCTTATTTTATATAATATTCATGAATCATATAATTGACCTCCCATCCTGTATTTTTTGAATATTCAAAAAGTTGTTTCGTCCACAATTATATTACGATCAGTGTTTTCTTATTATTTATGGTTGTTTGTCATTTAATGAACATTCTTATCTTATTTATATTTTATTGATTTAATTTAATTTATTCATCGGGATAAATAACTTTAGATGATATAATGTGGCGATATTATGTCCCTAGATCAATCATATTTGATAATGTATTCAACATATCATGTATGAAGTTAAATTTTTGATTCCCTTAAGTTAGACTACACCTCATGGGGATTTTAAACTCATTTAGGTTCCCATTTATCACTATCTCAAGATCCCATATTTAGGGATACCTAGGGTGTGTTGTCAGATTTATGGGTAGTAATTATAGATTCCAATAAATAAACTAAAACCTTTACAATTGGCTTATAGTTGGTCTATCATAAACACACACCATTCTTGGAATGATTGGATATATGTACCGAAAAATGAAATGATGATTCTGTCATGTCATTTTTGATATATTGTGGGAGTGGAAAAAATTTATGTAAGTGGTTTTTGATACTATTCATAATATATAATTCACAATTATTTAATAATTATTTAATTTGATTTTAAATGAGTGATCCTCGGTGATGTTGTGTGATTAATGACCTAATAGGTGATCAATTATTCTTTAACTTACTCAATTTATAACTACTTTTATTATTATATATTTTCATGAATCATATTGAGTACCATAACATTTTGTAAACATTTAAACATATCCACACATATATACGGTAATTTTTATGTTTATTGGGTGACTATGGAGATTGTGTTGGGGCTCAACAACAAAGAGTATGGAGCTGTGGTTGGTGCTTCAACCTTATTATTATTTGTTTACTTATTTAATGATATTATATTAATATGTCATGACATTAAATATGTTTTATATTATAAATTTTTGTATTTTATATGATGTATCTTGTAGGTGGATTTATTAATATAGTCTAAGGATATTCATGGGTAATGAATTCCATTTTATGTTGATAGTACTGAATGCTATTCAAAAACCAATGGCCGATTGGTGGTGGGAAATATGGGTCACTCTCATCATTTCTAAAGTCATAAGAGTTTTTTTATAGATATGGTGAATCATGATTGTTGGGATATACTCATGTGTCTATCCCAAAAGGGCATTGAAGCCTTATATATGAAATTAATAGAGGAATAAGGTAAATATTCTATGTAGAAAATTGTCCTTATTTAGTTCTAAATAATTTTAATATCTTACTAATATGGGTAAAACATAGTTTAATTTGGATTAAAATTGATCATAACTCATAAAATATTACTTTTCATGTTCAATTCATTATGTAGGAATTCACTTGTTATATAATTGATCTTTTTTCTCTAGAATAAAACTCAACACCAAATCTAGAATTAGTTTTCTTTATCATTCACAGTTCTACAAAAAAAATCATAATATATTTAAGGAATATTAGTAGTAGTATCCATTTCACAATATAATCAGATGATAGATTATTAGTGGGATTTTCCCCACAACTCAACAATAGACAGATCATAGACATTAAATTACAAATCATATGTTTAGTGATTCATTTTAAAAGGAATCATTTCTACATATATATTAAATTATCGTATCAATATTAGTGGGTGAAAAAATTATATCTATAAACACTTTTGATTTAATATTTAATTTTGATCTTCATTTCATATTTTATAGATCAATGATATTGTATTTTCTATCGAGAATTACAACATTGTTTAGAAATTTAGTACTAGTATAATAAAATTTAAAAACAATTATAACCAAAATATACTCTTAAATAACGCGGATTCAATTTATGTATTAAAATGGTACAAATAAATATTATTTGGATATAAAAATTATATTTAGTTGAAATAAATGTATTAATTCCGATCATCTTTTGGTTGGGTTTTCATACAGAGTGATTATTTCGTTGAATATGGATCATAGAATAATTGGAAACATGACAGGAATTACATAACCAACAAAATTGAACTTCATGAGATGATCAATGAGCATAATATTTCGTGGAAAACCCCTTTTACAGATGCTTTATCAATATATTATAAAAATAAGATCATTATTTATATCTTCTATAAGAAAAATTTTTGTATCCTCTATAGGCATTGGATGGATTAATTATTGTATTTTGACTTCATGATCACCTATTCCCATGGGAATTGGAATGTTATTACAGATTCTTTTAGAATGAAATGTTCAAAACAAACCATGAAATAATTAATGGATATTGAAGAAATTATTGTTATTTATTAATAGATGTATATATTGTTATGGGAAATAGATAATGATGATATTTTAACTCATGTTAATTTGAACAATTCTATTCAAAATATTACATCTCAAGAAAAACATTGGGGTGATGAATTCCATATCAATATGGACTAATTATTTGGTGGGAGTTTGTTTCTATGTGTTTATTATCCTCATATAGTTTTCTATGTTTTTATAATCTTTATCATCTGTTGTTATTTATGAGTAATGTTATATGGTGGGTTTCCATAATCCTTAATTTTATGTGCACCTAGGAACTAAATTTTTTTTTTATGACATGTGACATAGATTCTGATTTCCAGGATTGGTTTATGCCATATTTTATTTCTATCTCTCACTATTATACATTCCAATTATTCAATCCCAATCACTAGAGGCCTTTTGGTTATCGTTAGAATCATCCAATTACTATATGTAAGAGGGATGGGAAAAAAATGTAAACTATGGCTGGTCTATATAGAACACATTGTAAAAATAATTTTATTTGTGTTTTGATCAATAAAATAACCAAATCAGATCACGATATATAAGTATTCAAGATAAATGCAAGGTTGACAAGTTGGGATGTCCTTATGTGAAGGATAAGAATCATTATTAAGGAATTTCCTATTCTCTAGTATCTGATAGGGACCCCAGATTTAGTTCTTACTCTTCGAAGGGCCTCCAGGTGGCACCAAGACCTCATATTTGTATGAGAATATCACAACAGATGTATATAGATGGAATGATATAAGGGTATTTGAAAAATCATTAACATAATCTTCATTATAGTGTCCTAAACTTTTTGGATCAATAGAAGACCAATTGGGACTAGTTGGGTTCTATTATAACAATATTTACAAGTCGAAGTTCAGAATGGATTTTCATGAGGCCTTGTAAATACAGACTTGTAAGTATCCATTATGTACATCATATATTAGAGAAATATCCTCAATTTGATGTTGCATGGTTCAGTATATGAATTCATTGATTATGATGATTAACTAGAGGACATTTATGTAATGGATTCATTATAAATCATAGGTCTATTGTATACATAAACCTTGGAAGTTACCAGCTGGGGAATATGTGTTCTTTATTGTTTCTCCTTGTATGGGTAATCAAATAATTTATAGAAAATGAAATACTTATCCAAATTTTATTTAATAATTTGAGGATGTTGAGAAGGTGTGAAAAATGGATTACTATTTAGCACTTCCACCATTGTTGACTTCAACACATAACATTTTCCATATACATCATCAATGAAAATATGCATCTAATACGTATAATTTCCTGAGATGTAGTGATATTTATGAGGAGTCTTATTTATCCCCGAATGAGCACGTGGTCTAGATAGTTTATCCTTATATGATTGTAATATATGAGATGATGGTACCTATGGTCTTTGTGATATATAATTACATTTTTAATATAAATGATATGTGGGAGAGGGAGGCCCTGATACGAGAGAAGTGGCATTATATATTGGAAATGGAAGTGCAATGATAGGAATTTTGGGGATAAAAATATTCTATTATAGGGAGGGTGCAACATCATGTGACATATTTTCAATTACTCCTTGAACTGAATTTTTATTATACCTTCGTTAGGTATTGTATTTAGTTACATTGTGAGAAATTTTAAAATTTATTGAGGGATGTTTGTTAGATTATGGTTGCCACATGGTTTACCTAAACTATTCACCCACATAGTGAAATCTATGCAACCCTAGGTATTTAGGGAATTCATCATTGGATTGAAACATGAAAAAATACGATCCCTTGTAGTAGAAACCTAGCATATCAATATAGGGGAACATGGTAACGGTGCATGATTTGTCTAACAGTGTGGCCCTATATAGATTACCATATAGATGATGCAATTTTTATTTTGATGAATATTTTATAAATACATGAACACATATTTAACAACCCAATTTACCCTAAACCAATTTATCTAGACATTATATTTCATGTAGGCTCTCGAAAACCCTTTTTGGATCCTCCAAATCCATTCATTAGAATATAAAAGTGTGGATAATCTCATTTGATCCCTCTCTGGAAGGTATTTCTCTTCCCCTACTTCTCTCCCACTCTAAATTTCAATTATCTATAGGGATTGTTTGATAATAATTTCATTAATTGAACAAATCTCTATTTATATTGATATTTAATATAGGATGGATTACAAAATATCATTTTTTTCATTCTCAATTAGAAATTCCTACTTCAGATGTTGAGTTTTGATACCATGAATAATGGTATATTTTTTATCATTATGTTTGGATAATTGATTAAACATAGAATTACATGGTTGTGTGAAATATCATTTAATTGATTTATGAGTCCCCAATTTTTTGAAAAAAAGGAACTAAATTTGATTTTGTAGGTAATTTTGGAAATAACCCAAAATTGAAAAGGAATTTTAATTTGGCGTGAGATTTGGAATAAATATAATTTTTTAATTGATTTTGAGAAAAAATAGAATACATTTAATTGATAAAATCCTATGATTGGTCTTTTTCTAAAAATTAATGAATTGATGAAAAACCTGTGTTTTGGTTTTGAATTTGATTTTCTATTTTGAAAAATAGAAATAATGGAAATTTAAATACAAATTATAAATGATTTTAAATTAATTGGAGTTCAAATTTCCAATTGATTGATTGATTGAGAACATGAAATATTTGGTAGTTAGTTGTATATTGGATACAAGAACTCTAGGATTTTAATTCATTATCTTGTAATTGATTAAGTATACTCTGAACAAAAATAATTTTTGAAATATCATATTATTTAAGAATCATTTATATGTCGTATTCATCATAAACATAAGGGATACATATACATTTATGAAATTATTATAGATAATAGTGTGTGAGTATCCTATAACTACAGATAGTCATACTAATTTTTAAATGACCATTATTGTTTTTGTGACTATTCTGAATAAAATTACCTCAATTTTTAAATTTTATGATTCATTTCATGTGATTATAGGAATTGTTTTATATAAAAAAATTTCTTAATCCATTGTTTAATTTTTTTTTAATCAATAACAAAAGAAAAACATGGTTTTTTATTTAATATGAAATTGTTTCACCCTGACCACTTTTATTTAAAAATGTAAGCATGGTTTGTTTTAATATTCTTAAATCAAATTAGAAAATACCTGGTGAGAACGTACTGGGATATTATTAAAAACCCTACCTTTGGATATGCTATTTTTACAGTTTTTATCTTCCATGTCTGAGAAAAGTCAACGGAACTCTTAGAGGATGTTTATGTTCATGATATTTTCATCTTTAGAGTTGGTTTTATTTGGTATCCTAAGTCTTTAGTGTCTTATTATGTGTACATTGGTGATGTAGTATTTGGGTATTGATATACATTTCTGGGTTCACGTACTATCTTTTTTCAGAATACTAATATATTTCATTATCATACACTTTTTGGGTAAAAGTTTCTCCATCTGTTATATTGCAAGATTGAAGTTGATATTATCCAACACATAGTGATCGGGAAAACCCTTAGTTCATATTCAATGATGACATGATTATTAGAGTAATAGTGTATTTGGGTTTTTAGTGTTATGATTTATAATCATTGTGGAACACTTATTTGTGTACATGAAATAATTGTGATTGGTGAACCAATAATTATTTAGACCATTAATGAATATAGTAATTTTTGATCTCCTGATGGTTGATGTATGGTCCATTATAGGGTATCATAACCACACTATATTATGGTTCTACCATTTTTATCCTTTAATTATTCTTATTATGCCATTTTTATTTTTGTTTCAACATACCCATGATTCATTAATTATATCCAGTCATACCATGCCTCCTTGTTAATGAGTATAGTTCCCACCCCTCTTATGTTTACATTATTTCCCTCTTTCCTTGTCTATATTTTTGATCCTTATTTTATTATTTATTTATTTTCTTTATTAGGATTTAAATTATATCCCATTATTATGTACTTCCATACAATATCCAATGATGTTTTTGAAGATCAAGGAAACTTAAAGGCATGTTGTGGAGTTCTAAAAAACATCGCTCTATCTGTATTAAGGTTATTATGTTATATATCTTACTTCCCAAATATAATAGACCTTATTATCTTCCTAGATTGTAATATGATTCCTTTTTGTAATAAATCATCGAGTAAGGTGTATTATGATATCATTTTTTATGGTTAGTATCAGAGAAATGGTTAGTAATTTTTTGGTATTAATATGAGAAATCTCTTGTAAGGATCTGTGGATAAGACTGAACGTCAGATCACATCCATATTTTTGGGTAATATTTGGAGTATGTGTTTTCCATAAAAATAACACCTTTTATTGATACTAACTTATGACATGGATTTTTTATTGTTGTACCTATGTGCAGTATCTATAGAAAGGGAAAAATGTGAAACACTTGACATTCACCTCGTGCATGAAAATATGGTTTTTTCACAAACATTTGTTTAAAATAATAGAGGGTAAAATTTTGTAAGTTTATTATCTCCTTAAAAACAATTATTATAGTGAAAAAATACAAAAAATATTTATGTTATAAAATCGATAATGGATTAAAAAGATATAAACATAAAAATATTATAGGTTACAAAATATTAGTCATTAATTTGTTATCACTAAAATTTCCATTATTTTCCAATTTATTTGTATTATAGTTTGAAAATCCCCATGGTTAATTCAATTTTGGATGATTCTATTAGTCAGAAATATAATCAAATAGTGATTTTTTTATTTTAAATCAATGAAAATAAATTTTCAAATCATATAATAATTATACCCATTACATGTTATGAAGTTTCCTAGAATAATTTCAAATCCATTTTAATACATGGATGTGGATCTATCTGTGATATTTACAAACTAGGTAATTATTTAATTTCTGGTATATAATCCCACTCCTATAAAAATTTATTTTATAAACTTCCAATTAACCAAAGAGATACTATCTTTAGTAGAATTCATTTCTATTTTGGATATGGATAGAATTTACTTTTATATATCCATTATAAATTTCTAAGTGAATTAAATCAATTGCCATACTAAAAATCATCCTTTGTTTCTATACATGTGGAAGGAGGATAATGAATATAATTTAGAATATTCAAATCAAACAAGAATATTATGGAATTATGAGAAATTATATCTCACACAATGATGGAATCTATTAAAACGATCAACCATTATGACATGCCAATTAAAAGGGAATATATTGTTTAATTTTCTGAACAATACAATTATCTTCCACCAAGTAATGGGGTTGAGGTCTCAATTGATTTTTGAAATGGACAATTTTTAACATCCAATAATCCATATAGAATGGTCATTATTGAACATGAGGATATAATGATGAAAATATAGGAAAATATGGATAATGACTTTATACTCCCATGTGCTTCATTGTGGGGTGAAATAGCCCATTTCATCGTGAAGAAGTAATTCTCAATCATGATCTACATTGATAATCATGAATTTTTCAAATTCATGAAAAATAACATATATCGTATACTAGAGATTGATAAATTAGTTGATCAACTATAATGGCCCCAGCTCGTATGTCTATTTTATTTTCATTTAGATATTGAATTTTGAAGGTTATGGATGTGGATATACCCAATACATATTTTCATACAGCTTACATGTGCTAATATTCTTGGAATTAAGGAATATATTATTAATTATTACCCAAATAAGTTTTTGGTTGCCATTATACTAGATATTATTATATTATATTAATGAAATGAGGGGAATGAGTTGCATTTTTGTTCAATATTAATGTTTCTAAAAAAGATATGATTTAGGAAATGTGTAGTAAATGTGTGTTTCAGATAAATCAAGAAATATTAAATTGTTATATTATCACCAATAAAGGGATATTTGTTGATATATCAAAAATAGAGGCAATTGAATGATGGTCCATACAAACCCAATTGATGAAAATTTATTGCTTCCTTGGGTTATCATGGTACTGTCAATTTTTTTTTTATAAATTATCATGATTTTCAAGACCACTAACCATGATAACACATAAGTGGGGATTTTTTTCAATAATTATAAATGTGATGAAATAATAAAGATGAAAAACAAGATAATAATTTTACCCATAGTATCATTACTTATAATTTTGATTGTATTCTTAATCTATAGTGATGCTTCCAAAATAGGCTTGGGTTATTTACACATTATTTATGTAAAATTATATAATATGCTACAAGAATATTATAGATCCATGAGTAGAACTACACATAAAATGATCTATAATTGGTTGTTGTGATCATCACACTGATGATTTGAGAACATTATAATTATGGGGGAAGTGTTAAATATATACCAAAAATATAATCTGTTGGTATATGTTTACAAACAAATTTCAATTTATTATAATTATGGTGTTTATAGATGATCATTTTCTAGGATTATTCAATCAGTTACAATCTGATGATGGTGAAAAAAGTAGAAGAAGGTTTGAGATGATAGGATACTAAAAAGTTATCATCGACAATGATTGAAAGGGATTTAATATTATTTGGAATGTGAAAAATTAATATGGTAATAATAAAAGGATATTAATCTTATATTTCTAAAATAAATTTATAAAATTCTATTATTTATAATTGTAAAAGTCCTAAAAAGATGAAGGGGTACAATAGAAAAGCTTAGCGAATATTCAATGTTCATCTATGTTAAAGTCAGATCTATATGTGTTGGATCTGAGATGTGAATAACAAATAAGCCATCATCATCATTGGAAATTTTAGATTATTTTCACCGATCAAACATCAATATTAAACTATAATAAAAAAATATTTATACAGATCTAATGAAAAAACTAGAAAGATACCATGATGAGGGTGATTGAAAACTTTTATCATGATGCTTTGTTTTCTAAAAAGTGAAGGGTGGATGAAAATATTAGAATTGTATTTTGATAACATTACCCATACTAGTTTTGAAATGGTAGATCATAACCATGTAGTTTTTAATAGGACTCCGCATGAAACCTCAATGATGTATCCCCATCATGGTGGTCGTTGATCACCACACAAATTCATCTCATTTATATAATATCATGGTATGTTTTTCTATTCACCAACATACCTTGATATACAAAAGGTAAGTGCTAATAATTTCTCTAAATCTTATATCTATTTTGAAATCTCAATATTGGAGGATTGAAACAATGTACTGGAGAAAAATTCAGTAATCGTTAGATATGAAACTCAGCTTTAATACTACTTATCACCCACATATGGATGGTAAATATAAAATCACTATTAAAAAATCAGAGTATATGATAATATAATTTATATTTTGTTTTTATGGATTTTGAGATCAATACATTAATTTGGTGGATTTATAATACAATAATTTTGTATAATATATATTTCAAATCGAACTATAGGAGGATCAATATGGGATGCGGGTTGAGACTCTGACTTATTGGGATATAGTTTGATAGTTGAAGTAAAAGATAAAAGATATTATACATAACATAAAATATTATTATTAATCTATTAAAACAACATATGAATTTCACACAATGTTAGAAGAACACCAATGTTAATAATCATTAATGATACATGGAGTTTGTGGTCATAAATAATCTATTCCATCATATATTAGTGAAGAATATTTTCAAGTGGTTTGGAAATAAAAAATTATTATTCAATGGTATATTGACTCCTTTGAGATAAAATATTTTATAAGAGATATGAA
Source organism: Viscum album (assembly GCA_963277665.1). Taxonomy (NCBI): domain Eukaryota; kingdom Viridiplantae; phylum Streptophyta; class Magnoliopsida; order Santalales; family Viscaceae; genus Viscum; species Viscum album. The sequence continues at coordinate 1,903,270,295 of OY728145.1, forward strand.
CTATAATCTACCACTCCCACATATGTTATATTAAATGCATGATTTTTCCTTATATAAATATTGATGAAGTACATACCATACCACACACATGTACAGAATCCATAGGTGGAACCGTTGGAGAATAGTAATTCAGAGGATGTAAAACTAATGAAGATCTCAATTTTTTAAAATATGATATTTGAAAAAATACAAGACACATACGCGATTCAATAGAACCACATAATTGTGAAAGCAACATGGGAACTAGAAGATGTAGTGAAATAGATCTAGCCTCATATTTTTTAGTATATGAATGAAAATACATGGGTGAAATTTCTAACGTGTGGTATAATGTAATGACATAAATATTTTAAAATTAATTCCCTTCTAAACTTATTAAATTCATTATTATGAAATGAAATTATAAAAAACACATTCATAAACCTGGTTTTTGAACCATTATAAGTGATATCTTATCCGATTTCAAACACCATTAAACATAAAATGTAATTATATTATAGTTACTATATAGTGATTTAATGATTTTGAAAAAATCCAATTGAAAAAGAAAATAGAATTGATGGACCCGAGCTATAGGAATGTACCAAATGAATATCAACTATCAGAGTATTCAAGGGATATAAAATCTTCGGGATTTTCAATAGACCACAGTCAATATGAGATTAAATGAATAAATCATGATGAAATCCTTTTAATGGAGTACATCAAGATCATCATGATCACTTCATAATATCTATTTTCCAGACCCCTATAAAATATCACTACCATATAGCCTACTCTTAGGGGATTTTCTAGTGAAATAATGATCCATTTATCTTGACCCATACAATATGATTTAATAGATTTATATTTTTTAATAAAATAATTCATATATTTACCTATTATTACATCATGATTTTTAAATACTAATTTTTTTAGAGAAACTATATTTTCTTTAAATAAATGTATATCTTTTGTGGAGGTATATGTTTCCAATAAAGACACAATTTTTGAATAAATCAAAAAAAATTTAAATAAATTCTATTTTCTATAAATATTTATATTTCATAATATTTATAAAATATAAATCATAATGTAAATTTAGATAAGATGATGTAATTTTCATAGTGCTCGAAATTTATTTTTGAAAAAACAATATTTTTAACTAAATTTGGATTTATATTATTTAAAAGATTAATTTATTATATTTAGATGATTAATATAATAAAATAAAAAAATTGAATATATTATTTAAAATATATCTAAAAAATATTTTCTCAATAATTTTTAAACTAATTGAATTTGTTTTTCAAAAAATATATTCGATATAAATATAATATATATATATATAATGGAATCACCAAATCCCAAAAGTAATTTAAATAAATAATATAAAGTATACCAAAGAACAAAAGAATTCCTCTCCTTCAAAATATTGTGTTTTAAATTAAAATGTTATAATGATCTAAATCTATAATGAATCTTCCAAAAACCAATATTATATTATACATTTTTAAAGTAAATTCATGATAAAAAGGACACACTTCCACAGAGATAATGGTATTAATTTAAGGATATCTATGTTTGTACATATTAAATAATGAATATCACACATCGTTGGAAGAAAATAATAATAAAAACATGGTATGATAATGCCTTTAAGTGAAATTATCTTTTAGATTCCAAAATCAATGTTTTTAAATTAATAATAAATTTCAGTCTATTTTGAAATCAAACCTCCACACACTCATTCTACATCATTCAAACACCATAGAGCATGATATTACTCTAAAATTACCTATGAATATCCCCCAAATGGTTCTCCCAATAACATAAAAATCTCCCCAAATGGTTTAGGATGCACTCTCTCAATGTAATAGATCATCTCATTCTCAACTTTATCCAAGCATGTTCTTTATATTATGACATTTGAAATTAAAAAATTCCTATTTGGATATGTCTAAACACATATTTATTAAATTCATTATGTTTTTCATGTGATAATAGTCTTTATTCAATCATATTATGTCCATTATTGAATCTTTATATACCCTCTTTATAGTAATAAAATTATTTTATGACACTTTATTTTAAAAATTTGTGTAGTGAATACAAGTACCCATTGACTGTCAATGGTATTCACCTAGATTCCCATACCCACAATTTATTGGGTATATTAATGTATGCAACCCACATTCCATGACCAATGTATTAATGTTTTTGAATGAAAAAATTATTTCTTATTTTCATGACCCATCCCCTGTGGACCATATCGTGAATACCCCAAGCCCACCTTCCATAGGTCAGGGATGGTGACTATCACCATAGGCGTAAATCCCTAAACTGGGAAGGCATTTCCTTTATTACTATAAAAAACATATCAGAGTACAAAACTAGAAGAAAAAAACTAAGTAAATCTGTATAAAAAAGAAGAGCTAGAATGTAATAGGGGATAGTAATACAATCCCAACATGAAAGTAAATGTACAACTGAAAAGAAAGTAAAAATGAAGAAGATTAAAGCAGCTAATAGGTCGTCCTCCGGGGTAACTACCATAAGGATAGGTACAGATGGCCTTTTTAGCACTCCTCGTCTCTTCGTCTGCTCAGTGGACCATCACGTCGAATGGTCCACCTCCAGGTACTGTCCAGTCCTACTACTCTCTGCCTCAGTCAACACTGTTTGTCGTCTTCAACCAACACAACCAGGTTTGGGCATAGCCCGTGTAGGGGTGAGTATATCAATACTCAGTAGGGACCCCGAGACCCTCACTGTCTCACAAAAACTAACAAGTATAAACCACAAAGTATAAAATCAACTTATAACCATTACTTAGGTATATACCCTTACAGTTATCTAGGTTATCTATTAACCCATATCAATCATGAGGAAAACACAAAAGTCATTGACTCAGCTCAAACCAGGATTTTCATTATCGAAACCATGGCTGATGGAGAACTCCTCCTCTGTCGAGAATAGTGAGTCTGTCGTGACACCAAGGTGCTTCTCACTAACCCTGGACTACTGAGGTACTCCTCCTATCGAGTAATGCGGGTCTGCTGCCATCTACCAGGTGCTCCTCTGTTGTGTGTCTGCCGCCAACAACTAGGCGCTCCCCCAAATAGCCTGTAGAGGTAATCTTCTTATTGAGTACTGAAGGTCTTCTACCAAATACCAGGCGATCCGCTGTTGTGGGTCTGCCGCTAACAACCAGGTGCTCCTCAATGGTCTAGTCGAATCACTCTGAGTTGAATCAGTTAAGCATTCATCAGGTCAGCAAGCGTCTAGGTCTCCACACTCTATTTTCTCATCACTGGAAGGATCCGATACATGAGATACTAAGAAATAATCCAAATTTCACGAAGTGCCGTGAAGAAGTATCACAAAGGTCTGCCACATCATATGGGTCTCAAAGCAACAAACTAGACTAGAGTAGTAATTAGGATGGGTGACCTTTGGGATGTTTCCCATATTGTGTGTGAGTGAGGACAAAACACACTGAAATAACATGTGTCGGCCTGTGGGGACAGTCATTAGTCCGATAAATTACCCGAGTGAGTAATAGACTATGGTGTGTAGTGAAGGCAACCACGGTTTTACAGGATACCTATGGGGTCAGATGAAAAGGATCATGGCCCGGGGAGGTGGGTCGTGACAAAATGGTATCAGAGAAAATACCTAGCTGAAAGTGCATCGGCACTGCCTGAGTTTGAAGCTTGGGGTCCCAAATGAGGGAATTGTGCTTTAAAGGGGTGGATAATGTAACACCCCTGAAAAAGTGATAATTAAAAGGCTAAATGATACTACCCATGTCAACAAGGTGTACATTTCTTTTCGGGATCCTACATTATTAGAACTCCATTGTTAAGAATCCTTGGCATTGTGTAGAAATCAGGATGGGTGAACTTCTGAGATGTTTCCCGTGGTGCGTGTGAGTGAGGAAAAACACAGTAAAAGAACATGTGTTGTCCTGTTGGGACAATCATTAGTATTATAAGTGACACTAGTGAGTAATAGCATATGCTGTGCTGGGATGTCAACCAAGGTACTACAAGAGACCTATGGGGTTAGATGATATGGTTCACGGCTCGGTGAGGCGAGTCATGACAAAATGGTATCAGAGCTAATACCTGGTCGGAAATCAGAATTTTGGGTCCTAGTGTATGGAGACGTCGGCCACCAGCACCAAAACTGAACTCCTGGAACTGAAAACCACAATTATTACACTTAAAAATATTGATTCATAGAAAAGAAAGATCAGAGTTCTAAGTTATACGGTATAACCGAATCTTTTAAAACCAATTTGTCACGACCCGTCCCCTGGGGCCTGTATCATGACTACCCCAAGCCTGCCTTCCATATGCTAGGGGCTGGTGACTAGAACCAAAGGCGTAAATCCCTAAACTTGGAAGGAATTAACATTATTACTCTATACAAACTCATCAGATTACACACAGAAAGAACATGTGTTGGACTGTGTGGACATTTATTAGTCTGATAAGTGAATCTACTGAGTAATAGCCTATGGTGTGCTGGGAAGGCATCCAAGGTATTACTGGAGACCTATGTGGTTAGAAGATAAGGTTCATGACCCGGGGATTTGGGTTGTGACAAAATGGTATCAGAGCTAATACCCAGCCAAAATAGCTTAGGCACTGCCTGGGTTTGATGCCTGGGGTCCACAATAAGGGTGTTGTGCTTTAAAGGGGAGGATAATGTAAGACCCGTGAAAAAGTGAGACTTAAATGGATAAATGTTTCTACCCACATCAACAAGGTACACATTTATTTTTCGAGAGCCTACCTGATTAGAACTGCACAATTAAGCATTTTTGTCCTGGAGTAGTAATCAGGATGGGTGACCTTCTAGGATGTTTCCCATGGTGTGTTTGAGGGATGAAAAAACATACTGAAATAACATTTGTTGGCCATTGGGGATAGTCATTAGTCTGAGAAGTGACCCTATTGAGTAATAGATTTTTGTGTGCTGGGATAGAAACCATGGTATTACATTATACCAATGGGGTCATATGATAAGGTTCATGGCCCAGGGAGGTGGGTCGTGACACTTATGATTTATATTGCACCCATAGAAGTGAACCTTATATAAATGTCGCTGATGAGTGTGGAATTATATATCACTCCAATGTATTTGGAAATGTGATTAACTCATTATCTTCCATGTATAGATAATAGTTTATCCTATTCCCAGTACATTAAAAATTATTGATATATTTCGTTTACATATTCTTATTTTTTAATGTTTTTGTGGGTTTATTCATTCGTGTGTTTCCTTAATGATACCATGTTATATCATAACTCACTATTCAATGTAATTTTCCCATCCAACATATATTACATTGATATATATACTGACTAACATTTATTACTTTACATTATTTTATTCTTTTTTTATTCCCTTACAAGGTTTTGTAGATAACCCCTTACATATGTTAAACCCCATGTTACAAAAACAGTTTTAGAATATCACGGTGTTTTTAGGTCATGTAGTGGTATTGAAAAAAAGTCTATATATCCATATTCAATTTATTGTCATTTATCCCCCATTTCCCAAATACATTTGGCCTCAGGAACTTATATTCTTGTATTATATGTACCTTAATGTAATAAATTTGGAAGTAAAGTGTATTAAGATATGGATTTTTATATTTTATGAGTACAATTATTGGGTATGTATTACCTCAATTATACTTTAATATTCAGTACATTAATTGAATATGGAAAATGGATTAGGATAGAGGTAATTGCTTCATATCAAAAACCTGAATCTATGATTTGTTTGGAATTATAAATATATATTCATTTTCTTTTGTAATCCATATTTGAAACATGTTATAATTATTCAACTTTTAATCCTAGTAATTGATGTTCTATTAAAATCACTAGCTTTATAGGGTTTTTTATATTAATATTTAAAAGATGTAGGGGTTTTAATGGTATTAATTATGATTCATAGTGATATAATTTTAATAGTCAATATGTTATCATTATATTGAATACTCAATACCCACAGATATGTTTTTATCATAGTATTTTTATTTTTTGGGTTATAATATGTAGATTGTGTTACAATATTTATATTTACATTGATTCAGTTGTTTCCATGATACTAAATAATTTTGGAAACAAATATTCCATTCATGGAATAATTTTACATAAATAAATCTTATTTATATAATATGGACATATTTGGGGAATGTTTATTTCGTTTGATATTCCATGGTTTTATTCAAGATATATACATTCATACGACATAAATCCATGGAATATATTTTTCATTTATTTCTATATGATGATCATACGGAGTAATGATTTTCTAGAAACCCTTTACTTGAGTTATAATTTTTCATAATAAACTTATTGCATTCATTATTGGGTTATGATTCCAAAATTTTTCATTGTATGGTGATTTATCAACATATACATGGAAAATTTATTTTCAAATAAAAATATATTATTTTTCGATTTCTACCATGTATGTTTTGATCAATACTATTGATTCATTTTATTTTGTTTTCATTTCACATTCATATGTTTTTTTACATCACATTTATCCTAGATAAACCATATATATTTTCTTATTATATTATGGAATATTATTTATATATTTTATTGTTTGTAATGATTTCACACTTTACCTTTTTAGAAATATCATTTAGAAGTTACCCACAACCTCCTCCTTTTCTTTAATGTTAAATATGTTATCTAAAATCACTTCTATGTATTCACATCCATTTAGATATTAATTTTCAAATTTATATACACTAATATGAATTATTTTATTACTATTTATATTCAATTATATTATTAATATATTTGTGGATGAACTGAATGTTAAAAACAATCCAATTCCTATTATATAATTTAGTGTTATTGTTCAGTCATCTTATAAAAAAAATATATTTTTAAAAATTTCAACATTTGTTTAGGTTTACTTTAATAAGACAGTGATATGTTCTATTAAAACCATCTACCATATTTATCTTGATGAATTATGATCATGATTTTTATGAATTATGTTACCTTTTTACTCATTTACATATCCATCAAGATAATATCCTATAATATAATTAATATTTAATGATGTACAACATCAAAAGAACTTATTCTATTTAAACATGTTATAGTAATGGTGTTTTGAATGTTTTCCATCCAATGAGGATGATTATTATCATGTTGGATTTGAATTTTGTGACTAAAAGGATTCTTTAATTGGATGGGTTATGATATTTTTACTCTATTATTGAAATGTTTAAAATTATAGTAATTATTCATTAAAATTAATTTCTTATGAAAGATGATCAAGTATTGATATTAAAACAGTTTCATTATAGGGTATGGAATGCCTTCATAAACACAACTTTTCCACCGATAATGGTATTAAACTAATTTTCCAATATTATGATGACCGCAATAGTTTTATTTATATGATGGATGGGACATAAAATTACAAATTTGTTTGATTCATCTACATATATAATAGAAAAACATTTTCACTATTTTTTAATGCATAACCAATTCCCCAAGATGCCTCAATTTTGGTCTCTATTGTTATTAAATTTAATAGAAGGAGTCATGCACAACATATTTCTGATCACAAAAATTATCCATTCCATCTGTGTGAGATAACTATCATTGATTGTTTTTTTGTAATGTATATATCATTCTATATATTTTAGTTAAATATGTAATTATACCCATTTTTTCATTCAATATTATTTATACCATTCTTATTTTTTAATAGCTTCATTTATATATTTCATTTATTGAACATTTTATGCCACCTAGTTCTTATGTTTTTATTTCACTATTTTATGCAGAATAGTAGTATAAATGATATGCCTAAAAAAAATTATCTAGTGGAGATAATATAGTTGATGTTAATAAAAGATGGTTTATTAAATATATTATTTTATAGTCGAAGAAAATAACAATTAATTGAATACCATGATGATTGATATGGTAATTAAGTTAAGAATCACTGATGTAGAACCAAAAATAAATATGAATATGGATAAATAAGGATTTAAAAATGATTTTCCTTTGTTTATTGGAAATTTCATATGTTATAAAAATGTGTCATAATTGAAGGAATATTCATATTGTTGTTTCGATATTCATATTTTTTTATACAATCAAATGAATTTTTGTTTTAATACTAGGTTGAAACGAGATAATGTGATCGGTATATGTCTATAAAAATTATTTATAACTGAATGAAGAATTATATAGAAATTATTAATAATTTTTTTATATCTATTTTATAATGGAATATTATAATATCCTTATATTTTTTAGTAACTATTACATGATATTTAGAATATTTATCCATGAAATATAAAACAAGCATCATAAATTTTATGTTCTATTGAAAACATGGTATATAAAATTAAATCCATGGAATTTAAATTTAGTAAATCATTATAAACCATCCATAACTAGTTCCTTACTCCATTTTATATTATAAATCTATATAGGATGACAAAGGGAATATATATGAAAATGGGATGAGCAAAAAATACCAAAAAAAGAGAAAAATAGAAAATAAGCATAACACAAGAGTTAATGGAATACCATTATAACATAGTTAGAATGGATCCAGAACAAAAATTTTGATTCAAATAATCATTAAAATGGAATAGTATAATCATGTAAATTTTTTAATGTGGTAGAAACACATAACATGACATAATCATTATTCATGGATAACTATCAAGAAGGTATCAAATTGTGAACAAAGCCACATAATGAATTAGTATTACTAGCTAATGACATAAATGACATCTCATGAGACTATAAATTGTGAAATCCATTAGAGAACTATATGTTATCACCCATCATAACATGTTCAAGAATATGTCTGCAATACAAAACACATAATAACATGAATAAATATAAGGGATACCCATGGAATTGAATGGGCATCGTAATCATGTCACAAAGAATAAACAAAAGATGTATCATTGTGGTACCCATGAAAACATGGAAACATAATTTCAAGAAAATAATAAATGAATATATATATATCATTATTAATTATTTTTATCATAAATTAATACATGAAAAAGGGTGTTTTTCTTTAACATTACTAATGGGCCACTATTGTGCAGGTAAATGGGAAATGATATTGTGTCATTAATGAAGAAAAAGGAATAATTTTTTTATAATACATTAAATGGTATAAAATATTTTTTATTAATGAAATGATATATTTTAGAAATATATTAGAGTAATACACATGTTGCTATACTGTACAAGAAAATGGGAATTAAAAAGAGATGTTACGTTCCATTGACCTATCTTATTCATTGAAATTGAGAAGGGTACCTTTTAAATAATGTATATCCCCATCATATAATAAAAAATTGCACTAGATAAATATTTTTATATAATATATATAGAATTAGTATAAGTATATAATATTTCTGAAGAAATACATACGGGTAAATAGAGATAAAGTGTACCAAAATAAAAATGGAGGTTCTGAGTGATAGTTTATCTTAATTCTAAATGTGTTATGAATTTGTAATTAATATGTTAGACAATAATATTAGAACAATTTATTTGTTAATTAATATAAAATTATAAATTTGTTTCATATATTACAATTTTATTATGTTCCTTAATTATATATTTAATCCGTGATAATATTCAGTTTTGTGGTTTCTAGAGCATTCATTTCATGGTTTCAAGGATGGTTCTCTTGTATAAAATTATTTTTGTTCTTCTCTAATTGGAATAATTGTTTATATGAAAATGTATATAGTACTAATTATCCTAAAAAATATTAAATGTTCCTATATTATATTTTTATTTTTTATAATGATGATTCATTTTTCAAAACATTAATGATAATTATATACTTTATTTTTTGTGGGTTTTCGATCACCAAGATCTAGTATTGTTAAATATAATATTTTTTCAATATAGTAGTTACTAAAAATAAACCAAATTATAATATATATATTAAAATATATTTTAAATATAATAATGGATTTATTAGAATCCATGGAGGAGGTAATTAAAGAAGAAAACTCATCATTTTTTATGGTGGTAAACAAAAATATTTTAGATGATGTTTTCATTTTAACAATAATAATAGAAAGAAGATATTTGATGATGGGTATTCCAGTTTAAAAACAAAATTATAATAAATATATATGATAGTGGAGTAAAAATTACACATATCATAGGTGGTGTGGATATCACAGAATAACGAATAAATTTAAAATTAAAAGAATGTTGATTTTACCTCTTGAATATCCCCTCATTGAGAACCTCCATAAGGAACACAAGTTCTATGATTTTATGTAAAATAGAAGAATGAGAATTTTGGTAATAGGATAGGGATGCAAATTGGGTTGAATATTAACAAAGATAAATTCATATATTTTGTGAGTTAAAGGGGTGGTGGGGTGTGGTATGTAAATGGGGAGGAGAGGGTTGTTTTTTTTATATTCATTACAATATTAATTTGGATGAGGCCTACAAATAGTGTAAACTACTTTGCATAAATACATTAAATATTTTTGGAGTTTTCAAAACAATGTGTCTCCTCATCATTATTTCAAAGTATATGACATAAGAATTCATTTATTCATATTATAATGCTAAATTATGAAAATTATGTAATGTAACCATTCATGAAAATTCAACTATTTTAGAAAAATCTCAACAATTAAACCTTAGCAATTTTTAATTTATTGATTTCAAAATATTATCCATTTTATGATAATAATTTTATGTACATGAATTTTTTGTTTACAAATAAAAAACTAAATACAGTTTTTAATATTATAACTGATTTTATAATAGTTGGAAGAATTAATTATCGGCTCGTAAATTTATATTATAATAATAATACAACATAGTATAAATTTTGAAATCTATTATTTTGAAATAATAATTCTTTTAAATCATTTTATGATTTATAAAATTATAAATAAACATCTACATTTGAAAAATATATTTATTTACCTATTCCATTATATAAATATATCATATTTCCAATTCCAAGGTAATTCAATATTATTTTTCTTTTTATTGGTTTCGTCACTATTCTAGTAGATAGATAACTATTCATAATAGAACAGTTACAATTCTAATGGTCAGATTTATAATAATGATATTGGATCATTTCTGTTTATATATACATTTTGTGTCACTCATTATTAATTATCATATTTTTAATTTTAAGGTTATATATAATTTAATACAATAAATAAATATTTTATTTTAAACATTATGTTTTATTTGGAATTCAATTTTTATTAGTGAAATCATTATAGTTCATCAAGTAGATCCAAATTTTCATATTCTTTTTTTATTAATTTTATATTTATTATCTTACTATAATATTTTTAATCATTATTGGTTATATTGTTTATTAATTTACCATTATTCATTTGTGATACCCTTTTTTACTGGGTTTTCTATGTGATTTCTAGGTTTTAGTAAATTATTATGGGAAGGAAATTACATTGATATAATTCCATGTCATTATATTCTTCCCCCTTATGGAAATTTTCCCTTTAAATTTAATTTTATATACTAATGTTAAAATAGTTTAGGGTATGCCTCCATCATTTATTCCTATTGTTCATGTGTCAACTAATCATAAGTATGGTTTCTCCATATTACCTATACCATGTTTTTGGTCTTGTTTCATAAAAACTAGTCTGCATGGTTCAAAATCAGCATTAGATTCTCCCAATAAGAGAGATCATATTAGAGCTATACCACCTTTGAGTTCAATACATTCCAATGATCTGGTATATACTACCTAAAGAGTGATATATGAAATATATAATCTACCTAAGACATATTTGATTAATGTTCCAGTTGAAAGGCCACCCATATGATCGAATAAAGAATCTCAAAGTGGAAGACATACCTGGGACTTAGCTTTCCATTCTTCTATAATCTCATGACCCTCTTCCAATGATACATACTAAGGATTGCCCTATCGGAAAACTCACAATCTATGTCATTTCAATGATTATATGCCTAGACATTATATTTATTTTGTGCAGCCTAGATATTCTATTAGGTGTTAATAACCATTTCTTCCAATTAATTCACCATAATAGGATAAAAAACCTTTCATTATACAAATTCCTCATAACATATAGGTGTTTTAAATATTTTAACATAGAGGTGATAATATGGGGAAAATTGGATAATTAAAAGGAAACTGTTTTTATAAGAGGACCCAACTTGTGGACGATATTTATCTCATCCTCCTTTTAAGAAAATTTAACAAGATCTCAATAAATAATCTAATTTATGAATCATATTTTTATATTGTCCATCCATTGGTAGGAGATATTAGAAAACAATTTTCAAATAATTTTTTAGTTAAATTTGGAATATTTTCTTGAAAATGGAGGTAAATATCATATCAATACTAGATATAATATATTATGAAACCCCATTCATCCTCATCTCTTCTATAATGTATATTCATTCACATTGGTCGAGTGAGAAGTCCCATAAAATTTAAATAATCTAAGTTGTTATAAGGACCCACCCTTAAAACATTACATAATATTGAATTAAATTAATAATTCACATTGAGGATCTTTTTAGGTATAGTGTATTATAGAGTTAGACTATAATTCATACATTGCAAAATATTACATCCCAAAATTAAAAACTAGGCACTCCTACTCAGTTTCCATTTTTATTTTCTCAAAATAAAAACTATTTAAAAAATGTGTCATGTCTAATTTCATGTTTTAGAAGGAATGAATTTTCCATGATCCCATCCTTGACCCTATTCCACATTATTTTCTATGAAAATAATTTCTAAAACTTGGGATGAGCATACAAAGTTCATTAAGGGATACAAAAAGAAGGAAAACTGATAGTTTTTTTAAAACAACAGGTAAACAATGAATACATTATCATAAGTAATAATTTTCAAAATTATGAAGTATTAAACACTCTTACCTAAATACAAGATCATTACATACCCTTTTGTAACCTAACGATTATCATAATACCCATATAAAGAACACAAAACATTTTAAGGTAACATCGAACATAAACATACTTAAATGGAATAACCATATGGTGGACCTCCACACATATAAATAAATGGAATAGCCGTACGACCGACTTAAATACCTAATGCACTGGAGGTTATAACGTAACTGCTTTTTCTAGTATTAATGGTACCACCCGTAATTTGGTTTATCACGTAACCACCCGTCAAATGTCCAAGTACCATTATAAAACTATAAGACATAAAAAATATATATAGGAAAGAAAATATTTCCAAATTTCAATCACAATATATCAGTTAAATATATTGACATAACAAATATATTACCAAAAACATTTTCAATACCAATATACATAAATGATTATATGGTATTTATATTCTTTTAAAATTATTATGGCTTGTTGAGGCTGCCAATGATCAAATAATACTCACGGTAGTAGAAAAGGTCATTGTCACTGCTTATGTTAAAATAAATATTCCAGTTTATCATTTAGTAAAATTATTCATAGAAAATGATTCTCTTTGAAAATTCAAGGGTGTTTATACAACGTATAAAAGAACGTTTTTTATTAAAACAAAATATGCCTCAATGAATTGAGATTGAGATGAAGTCCCTTATCTCATGTCTGACATGACTCGATCATTCTTTAATCTCCTGAAAAATAAACTAAATTTAATTTATACATTCTTAAGAACCTTTTTAAAGTTTAGTATTCCTTTAATATCACTTACTACCATGTTTTAAACATTATGTAATCATTTAATTTAATAATGTTCGTTTTGTCGATATTTGGTTCTTGAGTCAAAAATGGAATTCCTATAATTACATGTTGTTCATGTGTTCAATAGACCATTATATACAGAATGATATTAATGATTTAGATATCATATATATCCTATATATCCTGTATATAAATGTATTTATAATAGTACATAAGATTTAGAGGTAAGAAATGAAATGCACCGTTCATGGAGATGGTAAGTCGTATGTACGCATGAACGCTACTTCCATTTCTATTTCATATTTAATGGAATTAAAGCATAATGATTCATTGTAGTATTATAATTCCATTACTGTATCATATATAATATCATTAAATCTATCCTTCATACATACCACATATGGTTTGAAGGAGTCATATCACTTTGAGGGTGCGGTAGTCCACATTTCCTCTAATTAGATTATCATGTTTACCCAAAATTAAACCATAAAGGCAAGATATAAATGGAAAATAAGGAATCAAAAAGAAACATAAACATAATATATCTCTTATATAAATACAGTGCTATCATAATGGCCACCATGAGAGGTGGTTGGAGACTTTTGAACAATCATCGTTTCGTGAGGTGTTAGTTTTCCATTCACAGAAACATTATGTTCTTCATCCATTAGATGGAGGTGTGTGTAAGTGTATCTAGAATACTTATCATAAAAACATCCTAGTATATTGAAAATAATTATGTTGTTACAAAAAAAAAGGAATAAAATGTTTTTAGGGGTTGGATAAGTTAAATAAAATAAATCAATTTAAGAGAAACAGTTACCATTAAATTGGGTAACTCCGTTTTGTTTGAACCAAAGGACTTCTTGAAATGCATTCTACATAAGGTAAGGCTTATGGAAGGAGGAGAGGTATGTATGGAGATTAATTAGGTAGATTTTGGATGAGACAAAAGGCTTGATAGGTGTGAAGAAATGGTTAGAAATTGTCTTCTTTTATAAGGGGGAGGAGGGGATCTTTAGGAAAGTGTGAAAACATTATTTTATTATATAAGGATAATCGGCTACTAATGATCCACAAATCATTATAGTCTAACATAAGTTGACCCATGGTCGAAATAAAATCATAAAATAACAATTGTACAGGTTTTGGATAATATTTCAATCATTATAATCATATTTATTGAAATGATTTATTAATGAGGTAAACACTCCATCATTATTGTGTCATAAATAATTTAGATTATTTGATGTCAAAAAATTATAAAAAAATACCAAGATGTAGGAAATATTTTTATCTTCCCAATGAATATTTATAGTCTAATAGATAATTTATATAACCCCTTTGAAAATTTAATTTACTAAAAGATATTTTCATTTGTCATTTTTGCCTTTACTTTACGTTAATTAATCTAAATTGTCATTATCACTACCAAGTGTCTCAATGGGGTCCCAAAATAGACCCAAAGACTCCCATGGTCGTAAATGACTCAACCAAAAAAGTTTGGGCAAGTGTTGAGGTAATTTTGAATTATTATAATATTCATTTAACCAAGAATTTCCCTATTTACCTTTGACAAAGGTAAATAAAAGTCAAATGATACTATTCACAAAAATTATCTTCAAATTCATGAACCACATTTTACTTAATAATAACAACCACATATGTCGGATTTTCGAAATTCAATTCACAGAAGTGGTAAATTTTCATTTAAATGAAAATATCCGTTTTTTAACTACAACTAAGTGATTTCACAATTCATCAAAAATTGATGTTTTTCAGAAAAATACCAATAATTCAGCCTGAGCTATATTTTAATATTCAAAATTCAAAATTGATGTCTATTTTATGAAATTAAAAACATATAAGTGGCATTAATTAATTTTAAAATTATTTCCCATTATCAAATCAAATAGTGTGTTCGTATGAAACAATAACTATCAAAAGATTGATACGTGTTTATGTCCATTTTCAAAGTGTTATTAATTCCAATAACCAAAATTGGATTAAATGATAAAAATATATTTTAATTTCACTTTAAAACCAACTAAAAAAATAATATCAACATATTAATAAATTAGATTAAAAAGAAATTTTGAATTAAAATACAATATTTTTCACTATTCATTAAAAATGAAAATTCCAAAAAATTACACAAAGTTAATTTTGATGTCCCCATTCTAAAAAAGGATTTTACTTGAAAAAATATAATTTATTAAAGTGAACAGAACTATATTTAAAGAGGTTTCACCATTAAAATGTGGTAAATCAGCATTTTAATGTAAATTATGCTTAAAATTAGATTCATTCACATTTTAAGCCTCTAAATTTTTATTGGTTAAATGTAAATGCATTTAACAATCATGTATAATCAAATTTTAGTTTGTTTTGTTCATTCCCTTGAATAAAATATCTAGGAGTTAACAACCATTTAAAATAATAATATTATATTATTAGTACGCAACATAAGATTTCAAAGAAACCCGTTGTTGTGTATCAGGTACGCTTTCGAACATATAAACTATATTAAAGTAATATTAATAATTACTTCCCAAATATTAATAAATATGAAAAATATCTTATTCTTTATTTACCCGGGATGTTACATCCTTCCCGCCTTTTTGAAATTGTATCCTCACAATTTTATTCACTTATCAAAATAAGTGGGGGGTATTTATCCCTCATAGCATTTTCAGATTCCCACGTGGCCACTTCAACCATAAGATTTTTCCACAAAATCATTACCTGTTGATTTAACATATTTCGAAACACTTGATCTCTAAGGTCAAGAATCTAGACTGGTTGTTATTCATAAGAGAGATTCTCTTCCAACTGAACTATCTTTGGGCGTAAAACATGAGATGGATCTGGCATATACTTTCCCAACATAGAAACATGAAAAACATTGTGTACCTAGGATAAAATTGGAGGTAAAGCCACATTTTATTCAACTGTTCCAACATTCCTCAAAATTTCATAAGGTCCAATGAACCTCAGACTCAACTTTCCCTTCTTACCAAAACGAAACACACTTTTACATGGAGAAACTTTGAGAATGACATGATCACTTACCTCAAAAGAAATATCCCTCCTCTGGTTATCAGCATTACTTTTCTGTCTGCTCTAAGATGTTCTCAGGTGCATCTGAATCAACTGAACTTTCTCTACCATCTCTTCTACCAATTCGGGCCCCATCAGCTTATTTTCGCCTACTTCATCCCAAAAAATCTAGAGTTCTACAATGCTTTATATATAATGTCTCAAATGGAGCCATCTCTATATTAGAATGAAAACTATTATTATATAAAAATTCAACCAAAGAAAGATAATGGTCCCAGCTTCCCTGGTAATCCATCGAAAAAGCACGTAGCATATATTCCAATGTCTGAATTGTTCATTCTGACTGCCCATCTGATTGTGGACGAAAAGTTGTACTAAAATTTAATTCAGTACCCAATTACTTCTGACGGACATTCCAAATGTTATAATTAAACTTGGGATTACGATCAGATACAATTATGAGGGGAACTCCGTGAAACATGACTATCTCTTTAACATACAATCAAAAAAGTTGATCTAGAGACAATGTATCCTGAATAGGAAGGCAATGAGAATATTTAGTCAATCGATCAACAATAACCCATATTGCATTATTACATCGACATTTCATCGGAAATCCTACAAAAAAGTCTATTGATATATTTTCTCATTTCCACTCTGGCACCATTAGAGGCTGAATCATCCCTTTCAGAAACTTCTGCTCTGATTTAACATGCTAACATGTCAAACATTTTACAGTAAAATTACCAATATCTCTTTTCATTCCATCCCACAAGTAATACTCCCGAAGATCTCTGTAGATCATAGTACTACAAGGAAGAACTCAAAATGGGGAACTATGAGCTTCACATAACAACTCATTCTTCAAATGTGAATCACAAGGAACCCATAATCTATTTCCAAATATCAAAACACAATCATAATCAGTGTTAAAATCATGAAACCTACCATTCTGAACCAACACTACCTATTTCTGCAACTCACTGTCTTCTTTCCGCGATTGATTTATTCTGTCTGATAGAGATGATTTCATTGACACCTGAAACAAAATAGGATAATTTCCTGCACCAACAAATTCTATTCCAAATTTTATCAAATAAAATACCAGAGGATCTTGCTCCAAACATAGCATTGTTAATGATGCTTTACTTTTTCAACTCAAAGCATCATCTACTTTATTTGCTTTTTCGGATGGTAATGGATTGTGAAATCATAATACATGATTAATTCCAGCCATATCCTCTGTCACATGTTCAATTATTTTTGAGTGAATATATACTTTAAACATTTTTGATCATTATATATTTGACATTTTACTCTATACAAATGATGCCTCCATATTTTTGATGAAAAAATAACAGCATCTAATTCCAAATCATGTGTAGGGTAATTTAACTCATTTGTTTTCAACTGACATGAAGAATAAGAAATTACCTAATCATTCTTTATAAAGAACCTCCATTTCCTTTCAATGATGCATAACTCTAGATAAAAGACTCACCATTTCTTTAGGGAAGTGCTAAAACTGCAGCATTCACCAATCTTCTATTCAATTCTTGAAAACAATCATCACATTCTTTTTTCAAAATGAACATAACACCTTTTCAGGTTAACTTAGTCATTAGAGAAGGCAAACATGAAAAAGATTCAACAAACCTCCAGTATTAACCTACCAAACCCAGAAAACTACGAATCTCGGGTATATTTGTGGGCCTTTTCCATTTTTCATCAACTTTTGTTTTTGTAGGATCAATTGTTATGTCATTTTTTGAAACAATGTGACCAAGGAAAGAAATTTTTTGTAACCAAAACTCACACTTGCTGAATTTCCAAAATATTTTCCATTCATTTATGGTTTACAAGAAGACCCTTAAATGACTTTCATGTTCTTCCTTAATTTTTGAATAAACCAAAATATCATAAATAAACACAACAAAAAACTTATCGCATGAGTCAACTGATCCATCACTACAACGAACTATTCAATTCTGATTCTGACCATCTTAGGATACTGATTTGGAAGGTCATTTCTCTCTATATACCTTCACATTATAACAACCATGTTTCATATAAGAAAATCCATTCTGAACACAGAAATATCTTAGGCGAAGTGACATGGTAATCTATAAATTCTATATAATTTTAATATTAGCATTAATTAATTTATGTACATTTATTTATCAATACCCTAACTCCTAAAGTTAACTAAAAAGTCCTCAGATGTCAACTATAAGGACCCAGCAATAAAAAATTACATAATCTTTAATTAAATGAATAATTCACATTGAGGATCTTTTCAAGTTTATATTTTTAGAAATTTGGACCATAACTATTACATTGAAAAATATTACATCTCTAAAATAGAAAGTAGGCACTCCTACTCTGTTTCCATTTTTTTCACAAAAAAACTCTTCAAAAAAAGAGTCATGTATAATTCCATGTTTTAGATGGCATGACTTTTTCTTGACCCCATTCTTGACCCGATTTCACATTATGTCATGTGAAAAACATTTCAAAAACATGGGATGAGCTTAAAAATCTCAGTATGGGATACACAAAGAAGGAAAACTGTTAGTTTTTTGTAAAACAACAAGTAAACCATGAATAATTTATCATAAGAAATAAATTTCACCTTTATGAAGTAGTAAATACTCTTTACTGAATAAAATATCATTACTTACCCTTTTATAACCAAAATATTACCATAAAACTCAAATAAATAACACATAACAAGTTAAGCTAACTTGGAAAATTAACATACTTAAATGGAATAACCATACCGTCGACATCCAGACATATCAATAAATGAAATAGCCATAGAGATGACTTCCATACTCAATGCATTAGAGGTTATAACCTGACCACCCATCCTGGTATTCACGGAACCACTCGTCATTTGGTTTATCATGTAACCACCCGTCAAATGTCCAAGTACACTTATAAAATCATAAGACATAAAACAAATATAGCAAAAAGAAATCATTTCCAAATTTGAATCACAATATATCACTTAGATATATTGACATAAAAAATATATTATCAAAAACATTTTCAATACCAAAATACATAAAAGATTATATGGTATTTATTTTATTTAAAAAACATTAGGGCTTGTTGAGGAAGCCAAAGTTCAAATAATACTCATGGCGTTAGAAAAGGTTGTTGTCACCGCTTATATTAAAAGAAACATTCCATTTTATAATTTAGTAAAATTATTCATAGAAAAATATTCCCTTTGAATAGTGAAGGGTGTTTATATAGCATATAAATGAAATTAGTGTATTAAAACAATATATGCCTCAATGAAAGTATATTGAGATGAAGTCCCATACCTCATGTATGACTTGACTCGATTGTTCTTTAATCTCATGAATAATAAAGGAAAGTTAATTTCTACTTGATTAAGAACCATTTTCATGTTTGTTGGTCGGAGTGGACACTCAAGAGGGGGATGAATTGAGTTCTAATTAAAATTTCTGCTAAAAAAAATTTCTATTAAAATCCCCCAATTTCAAAAACAAATTAAACTGTAGTGAATTTATATAGATTATAATGGTTCAATTAGTTTCTCAAAGATTTATTAATTCTCAGTTAACTTAATCTGATGATTAGATTTACATTTGAAACTAACTTACTGGTTTATAATAAATAAAAACACTTTCAAGTTTAACTATCAAAGTAGCTTTGAAAATAAATTATATTTCAATGTAATAGCAGCAGAATATGAAATAAATGTATATAGTATGGATATAGGTGGTAACTAAAAACACAAGAGTTAACCAAGAGGTTCAGTCTCAAGCCGAGACTTAGTCCTCTCAAAATTTATATAAAGTGATCCACACCCTGGATCTAGGTTAACTATAGTGATCACACTGTTCAGGTCAAGAGACCTCTACCACAATTATACATGGGATAACAAACAACAGCTCAAAGCTGTCCAGGTCACACTCGACCTCTACCTCTATCCACAATGGGAAATAAAGGATGTAAAGTTTGTGAGTGAGGATTTACAAATCCTCCAGTTATGGTTCAGGAGGCAATGTGTGTGCAATAATTAACCGGCTACACACACTACTCATAATGCAAATACTAAATCACTTAGAGCAAGATATAGAGTTTAGAATGGCTCTGGTGATTGCAGTGAAGCTCTGGAATCCTTCGGAATTGATCAGAAATGGTTCTGAGTCCTTCTCTGGTATTTGACTGAAAACAGAGTATCGTTTCTTCTTTCAGTGCTTCCAGGTTCAGCTTGGTTATCGGCTCAGAAAGTGAAGTGTTTTGTGTAGTTCTTCTTTAGCATAGATTGCTCGATGTATGCTCTACATTCTGGAGTCTGGTGGTAATAGTCTTGTGAGTGCAAGTTCTCCAGTTTTTCTTGGCACGTTTTGAACTTGATCGCAAGTGTGTTCTGTGTGCTCGATCTCTTCAAGTCTCTTGTCTCTCTCCCTTTACTGATACATACACGATGTCTTTTTATGCCCTTTTTTTTTGTTTTTCTGAGAAGAAGGAATGATTATGCATTTCTATCGTACTTGGTACGGTTTCCTTAAATGGCAACATAAATCATTTAATAACATTAAATTCATCAAAAGTAACAAATGTAACCATTTGTATAATAAAAAAATAGTGTCGAGGATATAGGATTTGACTCCGCAGTTCATTATAGGTAGTCGTTTGTTTGTAGACGTGTACGGTTGACTCTGTGTAGGATCTTCCATTGGTAGCTCTTCAAACTCTTATCGGTGGCTCTTATCGGTAGCTATTATCGGTAGCTCTTATCGGTAGCTTGATGTCCATCGGTAGCTATGTGCATCGGTAGCTCTGTGCATCTGTAGCTCTCTGTCCATCGATAGCTCTGTGCATCGGTAGCTCTCTGTCCATCGGTAGCTCTGTGCATCGCTAGCTTTGTGCATCAGTAGCTCTCTGTCCATCGGTAGCTCTGTGCATCGGTAGATCTGGCTATCGATAGCTCTAGCTATCGGTTGCTCTGACTATTATGCATATCGGTAGCTCTCTTCAGGTCAGTGATACATACACTTGACTGTCTTATGAAAAACACATCTAATTCACTTAGAATCATTTCAAAACTTATATAAACATGGATAAGCAAGATTAACATAAATCAGAAATTATTTTTACATTATTATTAACTTAATCATCGATTTGAAACTATTAAAGTGAAGATCAATAGTAATTGTGAATATCATAATATATGAAAACATAATTGGGATTGTTAAAACATATGAATAGAAGATTGGGATTATCAAAACAGGTGAGGTCAACAATCTCCCCCTTTTTGATAATCACAACTTATGATATGGCCATTTTAAGATAGTGAGAATATAGTATTAGATAGTATAACATTAATATTCAATTTTCTCAAAGAAAATAGTGTCAGAGGAAAGAGGAAATAGTAATAGAAAGATATAGATCAAAAATTATCATAGGTAGAATTAAATATAATTGTATCAAAGATAAGGTGTGAAAGAATTGGTGCCAAAGAAGGAAATGTAAGATATAGTATCAAAGGAATGTAAGAAATAGTATCAAAGGCTCATTCTTTGATCATATTTCTCCCCTTTTATATTTATCCTTTGATCATATTTCGCCCCTTTTATATTTCTTGTCTCCCCCATTGTGATAATCAAAAAGTGGGAAACCAAACATAGAAAATTGATAAACTAAGACAGTAGAAAAGAAAAAAAAAATGCATTTGTATTAGATCAGACAAAAAAGTACATAAACAGAATAGAAAAAAAAAATTCTTATCAAACATCCTTTCCACTTTATCAACCCACATCTTCAATGTGAGATTTCCCCTTGGGATCAGAAGAGAATTCAGGTGTTGAGGATACTGGGGAGGACTTTGGAATTCCAGAAATGATTAGAGGGGGCTGACCAACTGATACAGTGTCGGGCCTGTAATGGGAAGTCCTTTGAGGGATCATAGGTGTGAGACGTCTTATGGCTTGAGAAGGAGTCATCTGAACTGGAGACGTAGTAGAGGCAGAGGCAGGCAAAGCAGGAGGTACAATGACTGGTCTGGCATCCACATGCAGGAAGGGCAGCAATAGGTTTCTAAAATCCATTATAATGCTTCCTACTCTCTCCATTGTAGACACAAATCATCTCTATTTTCAATGAATATATCCAAAGCAAGAGTAAGCTCCCTGAGCTTACTAACCTGCTCTCTAAAGGCCTGAGTCACTGGAGGTAACATTATATTCTCATGCAGAAGTTTGAAATGGTGGGTCAGTTGTTGCTTGGTATAAACCATTTCAAAATAAGTATCCACCTTATTCTTGATTTCTTCTTGAGAAGAAGAGGCCTCTATCATGTAGTCCAAGACGATTTTCATTATTTCTCTGGCTGAATCCCTAGTAGACAGCACAACTCGACTTAAATCTGAGGAGTCCACAGAGCCACTGGTTGACAAGGAACCAAGCTCCTCCTTCATCAGAGCACGACATTGATTCAGATCAATTGCAGGTTTTGGAAGTAGAGGACCAAGAGAGAAGGATACTGTTTCTTTGAAGCTTGTGGTCAACCCACTAATCAGATTTTGCATTTGAGTGTCCTGATCTTTGACATGGTCCTTCACAGATGTTTTGAATGCTTCAAACACCGAGACCAACTGACTTACAAAACTCTTCACATAGGCTAAATCCTTATCATCTTGAGATTTATAACTCATGAAAGAGTCTAAGGAAACAACAGATATCCATAGAGATTCAAGATCTGCTTCTAGACTAGAAGTTTGAGTCTGGCACTCCTTGACTTCTTCCATTAGCTCCCCTACAAAAGTTGACAGATTGCAACCAAGAGAAAGCTCAAAAGACCTTTCTGACATCTTCATTTCTTCTCCAAACCAGTGCTTTATCTCAGCAACAGAGGCACTGAAGGATTCCTTCAGCTCATGCTTTAGGGATTCGAGGTCAGACTTTGTAACAAAATCAGTAGGAGAAACTATAGTAGATACTCTTTCAGAAGCTAAACTGACTACAGAGTCAGCCATATTAGATTGAATCGAGGATACTAAAAAAGATTCTGTTGTCTTTACTTATTCTAAAAAACTGACTTTGATATTTTCTTTCAGCACATCTAAATCATGTACTCAGACCACATGAGCAGGTAAAAACTCAGAATTGGTGTCATAGCTGATCTTTGGTCTATTCAAAGATACTTCATTATCCGAATCAGGATAATCCAAGCCAAAGACTATAAAACCTAGGACTTCTACCCAGTCTTCAGGCTTGATATTCACTGTAACATTTCCAAACTCGGTGTGATGCTCCCCCTCAATGGGTGAATTCTCATATATAGCAACTACATTCTCTACTGGTCTTTCTTCATCAAAATAATCCACATCAACTTCCATCTCTGTAGCAGTAGGATGATTTTCTGGAATAGGTACAACTTCTCCTCTTTCGATTTCTTCATCCATAGAAGGTACAACTGAGCTTCCAATAACTAGACATAGACTCAATTCAGCAGAATCAGATAATTCAGACACATTCTTTTCTTCCTCTATATTCTTAGAGACCGACTGGTCTTCCTCATTAGTAGGTGTCTCTACTTCTGCTAGCAATTCCTTTTCTAAAGACATAGCTTCAGCAACAGGTCTTGGAGGCAAGTCAGGATCTAATCCCTCATCCATAGGAGTTTCTTCCTCTTCTTCTTCTTCTTCTGACTCATCACTGTACTCAGGTTTCTCTTCATCAGGTCCTATACCTAGATCTATTTTATCCTTTGGCCTTGAAGGATAATCCACAGGATTTAACTTATCATATACCTTTTGGTCATCATTGACACATTATCCTCTCCACAGATTCCAATTAATCTTCATATATTTTCAAATTGTAGTAGTGATACAAAAGTTTCTCTTCACTACAACAGTCTCATCTTGAGACTCAGCTATCCCTTTCACTTTGATCATAACAGAAATCATCTTAGCAAAGAATAGGGAATTAGTCTTTGATTTCGGCCTTGTCATATATTCCATTTGAATCATCACCAATCTGTATAATTTGACTTTGAAATCATGTCTCAAAAGATGTAGGAGATATATATCCTGATATCTAAAATTAGAAAAGTCTCCTCTCCTTGGTATCAATACATGTTGAACAAAATTAAACAGTATTCTGTTCTCTCCATCCATTTCTGTAGAAACAACTTGCCTTGGAGTTCCATCACCAGTCAGTTCTTTCAACGCAGTCTCATGATCAAAAATGTCACCGGTAGATGGTATTTCTCTTGATAAATATCCAGAAACACCTTCATGAAGAACTTTTAAGCAATCAGACCAGTCTACTAATGAAAATGATAGCACTTTACAATTTACAAACGAAGATACACAGTTCTCATTCTCTAAATTCTCGAAGCTTATGAACTCATAAAACTGTTTTACCAACTTTGGTTAGTAGGGACCGTTGTTATTTGAAAAGCAGTCTACCCATCTCTGAGATTCTAGAACTTTGAGCACCAAGGACCTACTGGGCATCAACCAGTCTACACACAGCTCTTTTTTGACCACAATAGCTCTATTTTGCAAATGAGGATTTACTGGTCTCCTTCCTGACCTAGTTCTAACAGCACTACTCGCTTCTGGCTCGGACTTCTTCCTTTTGTCTTTAGGCTCAACACAGTCTTCTAGAATGACAGGAATTTTGGTTTTTGCCATCGCTAGTTCGAGGGATCTCAGGTTTGTAGAGGGTTCAGGTTCTAAGGTTAGAAGGTAAAAGGTTTTGGGTTCGGTGGAGTGAGAAGAGACTTAGACTTAGTTTTATCATTTAGGAATCATAAGTTAAATAAATAAAAATAAAATAAAAGAAAACGGTTCACATTCTTGACGACAGACAAAAGATTTAAAACATCACTTTATCGGTGATGATTTTTATCGGTGAGGATTTCTATCGGTGAGGATTTCTATCAGTGAGGATTTCTATCGGTGAGGATTTCTATCGGTGAGGATTTCTATCGGTGAGGATTTCTATCTGTGAGGATTTCTATCGGTGAGGATTTCTATCGGTGAAGATTTCAATCGGTGAATATTAAACATCCCAAGCTCGTGTCTAATGTAACATAACCTATCCACACTTAACAGTTTTTTGAAAATGTCGGCCAATTGATGTTCAGTGCCAATAAATTCAAGAGAAATATCACCCTTTTGATAATGATCTCTCAGAAAATGATGCCTTACATCAATGTGTTTGGTTCTTGAGTGAGATACAGGGTTCTTCGAGATGTTTATTGCACTAGTGTTGTCACAGTTAATCTAAACATGCTTAAAATCATATCCATAGTCCAAGAGAGTGTGTTTCATAAAAAGAATTTGTGCATAGAAACTACCAGCAGCTATATACTCTGCTTCGGCAGTGGATAGAGCTACAGAATTCTGCTTTTTACTACACCAAGATACTAAGGATTTTCCTAATAAATGACATGTTCCTGAAGTTCTTTTTCTATCTAATTTGAAACCAGCATAGTCAGCATCTGAATAACTCATTAACTCAAAGGATTTTCCTTTTGGATAAAATAAACAAAAGTTAACAGTATGTTTGAGATACTTGAAAATTCTTTTAACAACAAGAAAATGAGATTCTTTCGGGTTAGCTTGAAATCTTTCACACATACATACACTGAACATAATATCTGGTCGACTAGCAGTAAGATAAAGTAAACTACCAATCATACCCCTATAATTGGTTTGATCCACTGGTTTCCTAGTTTCTTATATATCCAATTTACAAATTGTACTCATATGAGTTTCACTCTCCTTAATAATATCGAAAACAAATCATTTTAAAAGATCCTTTGTATATTTACTTTGATTCAAAATAATACCATTTTCATTTTGAAATACTTGAAATCCAAGAAAGTATTTGAGTTCTCCCATTAAACTCATTTAAAATTCATTTTGCATACTTTTTGAAAAATCAGTACATAAATAATGTTTAGAAGATCCAAAAATAATATCATCAACATAGATTTGTTCAACTAAATCATCTTTAGAAGTTCTTTTAATAAAAAGAGTTCGATCAGCAATCCCTTTAGTAAAACCTTTTGAAATAAGAAAATTGCTAAGTCTATCATACCAAGCTCTTGGAGCTTGTTTTAAGCCATATAAAGCTTTAGAAAGTTTAAAAACATGATTTGGAAAATGGGGGTTTGTAAATCCAGGAGGTTGTTCTACAAAAGCATCTTCAATTATAAAACCATTTAGAAATGCACTTTTGACATCCATTTGATATAACATGAAATTTAGATGTGCAGCATATGCAAGTAAAATCCTAATGGCTTATAGTCTAGCTACAGGTGCAATGGTCTCCTCATAGTCTATGCCTTCTTCTTGACTATATCCTTGTGCAACTAGCCTAGCATTGTTTCTAACTATGTTTCCTGATTCATCAACTTTATTTCTAAAAACCCATTTAGTGCCTATTGTTAGTGTGTCCTTAGGTCTGTCAACTAATTCCCAGAATTTGTTTATTTCAAATTGGTTTAACTCTTCTTGCATAGCCATTACCCAGAATTCATCAACGATAGCATCGTTAATGTTTTTGGGTTCTAACTGGGAGAGAAAAGCTTGATGTTCAACCTGATTTCATAGAGAACCTCTAGTCTGTGTTCCTCTATGAAGATTACCAACAACTTCATCCAAATGATGATTCTTTAGAATTCTTGTTGATCTAGTAAAGGTAGGACTAGACACTTTAGGTGCATCAGTAGGTTCGGGTTCAACCGAAACAGATTCTGGAAAAAGTCCAGAACTGGAAGTATTTATAACAGTTTCTTTAGATTTATCATTAAGGTCCAGAACCGACAAATCTTCTTCAAGATTCTCAAGAGAGGTTTTAGGCTCATGTGGATCGGTTTCATCGGATTTGATGTGAACAGATTCTTCCACACATTTGGATTTCTTATTAAACACTCTATAAGCTTTACTTGAAGTAGAGTAACCCAAAAAAAATCCTTCATCACTTTTAGAAGCAAACTTGTCCAGATTATCCTTTGTGTTAAGAATAAAGACTTTTCAACCAAAAACTCTAAAGTAATTATCCTTATGCTTCCTGTTGTTCCATAACTCATATGGGGTTTTCTTAAGAACAACTCTCATCAAGTCTCTATTGATAACATAACATTCTCTATTTATAGCTTTAGCCCAAAAGTAAATAGGCAGTTCATATTCATTGAGCATGGTTTTAGCTATTTCTTGCAGGGTTCAGTTTCTCCATTCTACTACACCATTCTGCTATGGTGTCCTAGGAGCTGAAAAGTTATGAGTGTAGCCATTTTGTATGAAATAAGATTCAAAGTCTTGATTTTCAAACTCACGGCCATGATCACTTCTCAGGGTCTTAATTTTGAGTCCACTAAGTTTTTCTACAGACTTGGAGTATTTAACAAAGGAAGAATAAGCTTCACTTTTGTGAGCTAAGAAATATACCCAAGTATATCTAGAGAAGTCATCTACTAGAACATAGACAAAGTGCTTCCCATTTTAACTAGAAACTCTTGATGGTCCAAACAAATCCATGTGAACCAAATCAAGTTGTTGAGAAGTTGAGACTTCTTTCTTTGATTTAAAAGAAACTTTGTGTTGTTTTCCCTTTTGACAGGGATTACACACTTTGTCATTTGGGAATTCTAATTTAGGTAAGTCTCTAACTAAGTTTTTCCTAGCCAGTTTTCTACGTGAGTGAATGTTGCAGGTTCCTAATCTCTTGTTCCACAGCCAAGATTATTTATGAAAAGCATTCAAACAAGAAATATTTTGTTTGGCTAAAGAATTTAAATCAATAACATAAACATTTTCATTCCTTAGAGCAGAAAATAATAAATCATTTTTGGAGTTAAAAACATCACAGTAATCATTTTCAAACTTGACATTGAAACCATCGTCACATAATTGAGATATACTAAGAAAGTTATATTTAAGTCCATCAATGAATAAAACATTAAAAATTAATACTAAGTCAGTGTTACCAATATGGCCTAGGCCGATGATTTTTCCTTTAGAGTTCTCACAAAAGGTGACATATCCTCCATCCACCTTTATTAAGCTCTTGAAGCAAGAATAATCTCTAGTCATGTGTCTTGAGCACCCACTGTCTAAATACCATATCTTCTTGTGACAACTCTTCAAGCAGGTCTCCTATAAAACAGATTTAAACAGGAAGTGACTTTGGTACCCAGATTTTCTTGGGTCCAGATTGGTTAGGAATCGGGGCTTTAGTTACCCAGATTTGTTTAATTGGTTTTATAAAATTAACAGAGGTAACAGATTTTGAAAGATAAACTTTATTTGGTCTATAACCATATGAATATCCTGTTGAAGCATATGAATTTCCAAAACTGGAACTAGTAATATTTTTTTTCAGGCTTAGGAATAAATCGGGTTCTGGTGAACTATCTCAGTCCAGGTTGGTATCCTAAACCAGTAGCATATCTAGGTGCAACTTTCTTTCCTAGCATTTGAGTTAGAGCATCCTTTACATTTGTGAATTTTTCTATGTCCTTTATAGGTTGCTCATTTGACAGTTTCAATTCTGTATTTTCCTTTAGTAGTTGAGCATTCTTTTCCTTTTCTATATCAATATCAGATTTATGCTTAACACTTAAAGAATACTGTTTCTTCAAACCTTTGTATTTGTCTTTAAGCTCATTACAGGTTTCTTCTAACATATCACAGTACTCAAATAGTTCATATTTTGACATGTTTTCCGAATCAGAATCATCTTCAGAATAATATGAATTTAAAACAGGAGTGTCAGATGTTACCTCAAAAGTATTTGTCATGAAATACATGTTGGCTCGATTCCTTTCAGAGTCTGATGATTCGGCTTCACTAGTGCTATCCTCTGAATCACTCCAGGTAGCCTTCATGGATTTCTTGTACTTCTTGTCTTTGTAATCATATTTCTTTTTGAATTTTAACTTTGGAATTTCTGCTTTTATATGTCCTTTTCGCTTGCATTCGTAGTAGACAACTTCATCAGTCCTGTCAGCTTTCTTCCAATCCTTTTTCCATTTGCCTTGTTGATCATACTTTCCATTGTAATTTGTTTTCCTAAAGAATTTCTTTTTCTTATAAAACTTCTTGAATCTCCTGGCTATCTCAGCCATTTCTTTGTCACTGTCACACTCTGAGTTTTAACTTGTTGAACTCTCATCCTCCATTTGTAGTTTTTCCTTCTCCTTACTCTTCAAAGCAGTAGACTTGAAAGCTACAGATTTTATTTTCGGTTAATCATATTCCTCTTTGTTTACCTTGAGCTCTTCTTCATACATCATAAATTTTCCAATAAGCTGTTTGACAGGTAGAGCAACAATGTCACATGATTCTCTAATTGAGACAGAGGTGCCTCTCCATCGGTCTGGTAGACATCTCAAGATTCTTATAATTCGTTCCTTTGGTGGAACAACTTTTCCGAGTGAATTAATCATATTTACTATCACATTAAACTTGAGATACATGTCAGAAATAGGTTCATCAGACTTCATTTTAAAATTATCATACTTAACAGTATAAGTGTTCAATCTCATTTCTTTAACATTATTTGTTCCTTCATGAGAAACAGCCAAGGTATCCCAAATTTCAAAAGCAGTTTTGCATGCAGAAATTCTGTTGAATTCTTCATCTCCTAGATCACAGTACAGAGCATTCATAGCTTTACAATTATTATGGTAAGCAGTATTTCTAGGTTCATCCCAAGTAGATCTATAAGTAGTGGGAATTTTGTATTCAGATTCAATAGCAGTCCAAATATCAAAACTCATGCTTTCTAGATTAATTTTCATTTTATTTTTCCAATGAGAATATTTATTTCCATTAAAGAAAGGTGGCTGGTTAGTAGCAGCACCCTCAAGTCTATTATCCATTATAAACAAAATTTAAAGAGATAAAAATTTAGAAATTACAGAAATTTGAAGAACATTAAAATACAACTAAAATCACAGTTGAAAAGTAGAGAGTAAATAAAAAGTTTTGCAGAACAAAAAACCTCTGATACCAAATGTTGGTCGGAGTGGACACACAAGAGGGGGTGAATTGAGTTCCAATTAAAATTTCTGCTAAAAACAATTTGTATTAAAATCCCATTATTTCAAAAACAAATTAAATTGTAGTGAATTTATACAGATTATAAAGGTTCAATTAGTTTCTCAAAGATTGATTAATTCTTAGTTAACTTAATCTGATGATTAGATTAACTTTTGAAACTAACTTACTAGTTTATAATAAATATAAACACTTGCGAGTTTAACTATCAAATTTTCTTTGAAAATAAATTATATTTCAAAGTAATAGCAGTGGAATTTGAAATAAATGTATATAGTTTGGATATAGGTTGTAACTAAAAACACAAGAGTTAACCAAGAGGTCTAGTCTCAAGCCGAGACTTAGTCCTATCAAAATTATTGTAAATTGATCCACACCCTGGATCTGGGTTAACAACAATGATCACACTATTCAGGTCAAGAGAACTCTACCACAGTTATATGTGGGATAACAAACAACAACTCAAAGCTGTCCAAGACACACTCGACCTCTACCACTATCCACAGTGGGAAATAAAGGATGTAAAGATTGTGAGTGAGGATTTATAAATCCTCCAGTTAAGGTTCAGGAGACAGTGTGTGTGTAATAATTAACAGGCTACACACACTGCTCGTAATGAAAATACTAAATCACTTAGAGCAAGATATAGGGTTTAGAATGGCTCTGGTGATTGCAGTGAAGCTCTGGACTCCTTTGGATTTGATCAGAAATGGTTCTGAGTACTTCTCTGGTATTTTACTGAAAAACAGAGTATCGTTTCTTCTTTCGGTGATTCCAGGTTCAGCTTGGTTATCGGCTCAAGAAGTGAAGTGTTCTTTGTAGTTCTTCTTTGGAATAGATTGCTCGATGTATGCTCTGTGTTCTGGAGTCTGGTGGTAGTAGTATTGTGAGTGCAATTTCTTCAGTTGTTCTTGGCACGTTTTGAAATTGATCGCAAGTGTGTTATGTGTGCTCGATCTTTTCAAGTCTCTTGTCTCTCTCCCTTTACTGATACATACACGATGTCTTTTTATGCCATTTTTTTCTTAGAAGATGGAATGATTATGCTTTTCGATCGTACTAGGTACGGTTTCCTGAAATGGAAACATAAATCATTTAATAACATTAAATGCATCAAAAGTAACAAATGTAACCGTTAGTATAATAAACAAATAGTGTCGAGGATATAGGATTTGACTCCGCAGTTCATTATAGGTAGCCTTTTGTTTTTAGACGTGTATGAATTACTTGGTGTAGGATCTTCCATCGATAGATCTTCAAACTCTTATCGGTGGCTCTTATCGGTAGCTCTTATCGTTTGCTCTTATCGGCATCACGATGTCCATCATTAGCTCTGTGCATCGGTAGCTCTGTGCATCGGTAGCTCTATGTCAATCAGTAGCTCTGTGCATCGGTAGCTCTCTTTCCATCGGTAGCTCTGTGAATCGGTAGCTCTGTGCATCGATAGCTCTCTGTCCATCGATAGCTCTATGCATCAGTAGCTCTGGCTATCGGTAGCTCTGGCTATAGGTAGCTCTGACTATTATGCATATCGGTAGCTCTCTTCAGGTCAGTGATACTTACACTTGATTGTCTTATGGAAAACACATCTAATTCACTTAGAATCATTTCAAAACTTATATAAACATGGATAAGTGAGATTAACATAAATCAGAAATTATTTTAACATTATTATTAACTAAATCGTTGATTTGAAAGTATTAAAGTGTAGATCAACAGTAATTGTGAATATCATAATATATGAAAACATAATTGGGATTGTTAAAACATATGAATACAATATTGGGATTATCAAAACAGGTGAGGTCAACAACGTTCATTATTCCTTTTATATCACATACTACCATGCTATAAACATTATGTAATTATTTAAGTTAATTATGTTCGTTTTGTCGATATTTGGCTCCTGAGTAAAAATGGACTTCTTATAATTCCATGTTGTTAATGTGGTAAATATTCCATTATATCTTGAATGATATTCATTATTTATATATCATATATATCATATATATCTAGTATATAAATGTATTTATAATATAATTAAACATTTATAGGTAAGAAATGAAATGCATCGTTCATGGAGACTGTAAGTCGTACGAACGCATGAACGCTAATTCCATTTATATTTCATATTTAATGGAATTAAAACATATAGTAGTATTATAATTCTAGTATTTTATCATATATAAAATCATCAAATATATCCTTTATACGTACCACATATGGTATGAACGAGTCATATCACTTTGAGGGGGCAGTAGTCCGTACTTCCTCTAATGAGATTATCGCATTTACCCACAATGGAAACCATAAAGGCATGCTATAAATAGAGAATACATGAGAATAAAGAAAACATAATCATAATATATATCATATATAAATACAGTTCCATCATATTGGTCACCATGAGAGGCGGTTGGAGGTATTTGAACAATCGTCATTTCGTGAGGTGTTAGTTTTCCCTTCACATTAACATTATGTTCTTCATCCATTAGATGGAGGTGTGTGTAAGTGTAGCTCTAATACTTCTCATAACAACATCCCAGTATATTGATAATATAGATATTGTTACAAAGTAAAAGAATAAAAATAGTTATGGGGTTGGAGAAGTAAAATAATAGAAAATAATTTATGATGCATTGTTTCCTTTTATTTGGGTAACTCCCTTTTGTTTGAACCAAAGGACTTCACAAAATGCCTTCTGGCGAATGTAAGGCCTCTTTAGAGGAGGATAGAGATGTAGGGTTCTTAATAGGGCATATTTGGGTTGATCCAAAATGCGTGAGAGGTGTGAGGAATTGGATAGAAATGGTATCCTTTTATAAGGGGGAGGTGGGGCTCTTTAGGAAAGTGTGAAATCATTATTTTATTATATAATTATATTCAGTTTCTAAATTTCCAAAAAACATTATAGTCAAAGATAAGATAACTCAGGGTCGAATTAAAATCATATAATTGTAATTGGATAGGTTTGGGATAATATTTTAATCATTATAATCTTATTTATTGAAATGGTTTATTAATGAGGCAAACACTGCATCATTATTATGTCATAAATAATTTAGATTATTTGATGTATAAAAATTAAAAACAAAAATACCATTACGTAGTAAATATTTTTAGATTTTTGATGAATATTTATAGTCAAAAAGATAAAATATTTAACCTCTTTTAGAAATTAATTTATTAAAAGATATTTTATTTGTTCATTTTTGCATTTATTTTAAGTTAATTAATATAAATTGTCATTATCACTCACAAGTGGCCTAATGGGGGGTCCCAAAATAGACCCAAGGATTCCCATGGTCGTAAATGACTCAACCAATAAGGTTCAGACAAGATTTAAGGTAATTTTTAATTATTATAATATTCTTTTAACCTTGAATTACCCTATTTACCATTAACCGAGGTAAATAAAAGTCATATGTTACTACTCACAAAAAATTATTTTCATCTTAATAAACCATTTTTTACTTAGTAATAACAACCATGTATGTCGTATTTTCAATATTCAATTCTATGAATTGGTAAATTTTCATTTAAATGATAAAGTCTGTTTTTTTAACTACTACAATGTGATTTCACTATTAATCAAACATTGATGTTTTTTCGAAAAATAACAAAATTTTATACTAAGCTTTATTTGATATTACAAATTCACAAATTATGTCTATTTTACCAAATTCAAAACATAGAAGTGTCATTAATTAATTTTAAAATTAATTCACCTTATCAAAACCAAAAGCATGTTTTTAAGACACAATAACTATCAAAAGATTGATACTTGTTTATGTCAAATTTCAAACTATAATTAATTTAAATGACCAACATTGGATTAAATGGTAAAAATTTATTTTAATTTAACTTTAAAACCAATTAAAAATATAATCTAACCATATATATAAATTATATTAAAAGGAAATATTGAATTAATATACTATATTTTTAATTATTCATTAAAAATGAACTTTATAGAAAAAATTTCAATAAATTAGAAAATGATAATTTTGATTTCCACATTATAAAAAAGGATTTTATTTTGTCAAATTGAATGTATTAAAGTGACCAAACCTATATTTAAATAGTGTTCTCCATTAAAAGGTGGTAAATCATCCTTTTAATGTAAATTATACTTAAAATTAGATTCATTCACATTTTATGCCTATAATTTTTTATTGGATAAATTTAAATACATTTAACAATAATGTATAATCAAATTGTAGTTTGTTTTGTTCATTACTACCAATAAAATGATTAGGAGTTACCTACCATTTAAAATAATAATTTTATATTATTAGTGTGCAACATAAGATTTCAAAGAAACTTGTTGTTACGTATCAGGTACGCTATCAAACATAGAAACCATTTTAAAGTAAATTTAATATTTAATTAAAAAATATTAATAAATTTTAAAAATGTCTTATTCTTTATTTACTTGGGATGTTACAGTTGACTTTTTAAGATGATCCAAAATAACACATATAGTATGATGTCCTCTAAATGTCATCGTACATTTACTGAAATTTTTGAAAGTATAGTTCTCTCATTTCAATTTTGTTATTGGTTATGGGGTCATGAATCCATTATAATTATTCATTTCAATCCTTAATTGCTGATATGCTAGAATTTTTTTTATATTCCCATTACATATTATTCTTGTTATCCGTCTAATAATGCACCTGAGGATATTGAATATATTTTCACTTCCTGAGTGAATCAAGAAAGTTGATATATGTGAATAATTAAAAATATATTTTTATTAGGATTTTATTTTTCAAATTATCATCATCGATAAAGATGAAGTATATTGTCTTCTATGGAATCTAACACATTACTTACTTTAGCAGGAAGGTAGTGGATTGATAGGTCATAATCCATGAAGGGATATAACCATAATTATTTTTTCATTTTATGTACCTATAATGTTAATATATATATTCATCTCCTAGGATTAGTATATAGCTTACATTAATCCCCATTGGGATAGTTTTGTTATATTTTCCAAGAAATGATCACTACTACCAAATCCTAATTAATGGGGGGATAGTTTTTCTCTTAGAA
This sequence comes from Viscum album, assembly GCA_963277665.1. NCBI lineage: Eukaryota > Viridiplantae > Streptophyta > Magnoliopsida > Santalales > Viscaceae > Viscum > Viscum album. The sequence continues at coordinate 1,903,306,202 of OY728145.1, forward strand.
TTCAACATCATTGATGATTATGATATCACATTTTCATTTTTTTCATCAGTAAACATCCTAATACTGTATCTTAAGAATCATTTTAAACCATATATAGTTTGCTACTTTCCATTAGTATAAGTACAAGTGTCGTGATAATAGTAATTTTCAACCGATTGAAACAATATTTACATTCAGTTGTCTAGAACAAATTGACTCCCCTGAAATTCTTCATAATTATTTAGTTTTAGAATCGGGATATGTCCTTCAAAAATATTCTGTTCTACCATGATAGACCATGGTAACTATGGATCTTTATTACACATGATGGCCACACAAACTCTTTATTTCTTTTCATCACGAGGTCTACAAATATTCATTTATTGTTGATAATATTCCCCATGAATGAAAAATTCTACATCTAGAACTCCTATTTACTATAAATTTTATATATTTGTTTCTTTTTCAAATTATTTATCATTGTATTCAAATAGTCATTGTGTACCTTGATTCTCATTATGTATAATATAATATAATCTATAATGACTACTCCTATTTGATGAGGTAATATATAAAAATTATATCCATTATTTCCTTGGAAATTTCTAGACCATACTAATTCAGAAGTGATTCACTATAAACTCATATTGTATATACCTCACTCAAAAGGGATCCTTTAGAATATCTTCCTTACAATCCATTAACTGGTGATATCTAGACTGAAGATCCAGATTAGAGAATTACATGGGCCTACATAGTTGATCAAAAAATTAATATATCTATGGAAGTGGATACTTGTTATTAGATATGATATTTGGTAGCTCAAGATAATCAACATAGAAGAATATTGTACATCATTCTTCTCGATAATGTGGTCTAGCGCACCCCATGGTGATGTAGATTGTTATATAAAACCCTTTCCCTAATTCTATTATAACTTCTTATTCTCTTACTCCAATGCAATGGTGGCTATTATATAAGGAGTTTTTTATATAGGTTGGATCTAGTAAAAATATCAGTTTAGAATAAAACCTCTCAATCATGATGAAGAATGAGAAATTCTTTAGGGATCACATATGTGTATTCGGTCACAATCGCCATGTATTTAAGAATTATCACATCCTTGTTATCAATAATTTGAGAAACATATTCTTTATAATAAAGAAATAATATCCATAATTTATAGGATGATTTTATAGGTTATTAATCATATTCTATATACATTTATAGAATTTTTGTATTCCTTGGGATGTTGAGAGTTATCTACCTTTCTCTATAGTTAACGGTTATTTTGTCTAAATATATAAATCCATGAAAAATATATCATCAATGTCCCCCAATGTATATATGATGTTATTTTGATGGGGGTTCAGTGCAGAAAAAATAGTTGGAGAGATGTTATATACATTAAATGGCAAAATTTCCATAAGCATCACTCTCATAGAAATCTGAACAATCATATTTTTTGGCGATGATTGAATAGTTTAAAAAATATATACATATGAATAAAGGAATATAAACAGAATAAAATGATATTATTTTTATTCATTATTGTAGAAATATCATACATATCATGACATCATTTTATGGATCTACATTAGAATTCGTGATATCATATGACCTTTTATGTTATTTTTGTGTTATTTATATATTTTTTGAGAACCAATTGATCAGGTCTTTGGATCATAAAATTCTTATGTTATAGGTAGTTGAGGAACACTATTATTGGATATGTATTCATATCAAGAGTCTTTTATTCTTCTTCATTATTGGGATTCATCAAATCCCATTGGATATAATTATATTGATGTCCCTCCCATCTTAATTTTAAGACCAGGAAAGTTCCCTAAAGATAGCTCCTAATATGCTTCACCCCAAAATTTTGACCATAGTTATGCTAGGTTTTAATTAATCTACGTGATTTATCTCATTATACTTAGATATAAAATTTCATTTTAAATATTTTATATCTCATCCCATGAATCAACTTAGAGTAAAAAATATATATCTCAAGAATTTTGGGACATCAAACTATCTCTACGTACCATTAAATGATTCAAATATCCATGTATTTTTATAGAATTAGTTTTAAGACACAAAAGAATTTTTGTTCCTGGATTCCAATGTTCACCAAAAAGTGAGAGGTTTATGATGGAATACAAGAAAATGATTCCCTATATCCCCCAATAGATATTTTTTCATTTTTCATTACCTAAAATAACTCCCTCTCCATATTAATACGAATAGTTCATGGAAAATATTTCAGAGAAAATATTTTTCTGAGTCCTTCCCAATCTATGAAACCAATTAACTATATAGACATTGTTATTTTGAAAATGGTACACCATAGATTAGATTCCCTAGAAAAATTGTTATCCGCCATTATGACTTTATAATTTTTATAATTATTGGATATATGAAATATCATTTTAAGGGAGTTAATCCATAAATTGAATATGATGTGATTAAAAGATCTAAAAAATAAAGGAGTCATTATAACATAATTGATTTCACCACAAAATGTATGTTAATAGGATAAGGATAGCATGGAACCTGATTGTAGTTATCATTGATAACATCATCACATTGAGCTGGTACTATCAAGATTCTCATGTATCTCATTCTCACTAGCATTTAACCACTAATTATTCATGTTCATAGAATTATCCTTGGGGTTCTTGATAATGTTTTATTATAATAATATTTAAAAACAAATTAAATTTTATTTCATACTAAAAATAGTAACCATAACCTTCATGTGATATTTTTACCTTATTTTATGAATATTTATCCTTGAAATACAAACAAATCATAGCAATAGACAATGTCGTTGGAATTCTATAAAAATAAAATTAAAATCAATGAACTATAAGACAAGATATGTTAAATAATAATATATAATGATATCCTAAATTCCATTGATATATAATATATACATAGGTTAACCCATGGAATACATAGAGATAAGTGTGGAGTTAAAAAGTCTTATCAGCGGAAAACATAAAAAAGAAGAATAACCCATGATTCAAACGAATAAAATGATAACATATTTTCCATAGAGCATGCATATAAATGTATAGGTATATGATATAGAATATTATATCTTTTAATCCTTAAAGTATAACTATGTTTCAATGATACAAAACATGACAAAAACATAATTCAAAACAATCTATCAATACAGTCTCTCATGGTTCACAATATCCCCTAAAGGATTAGGCTTACTCCCTAACCCATATGAGATTGTTCATGAAAATAAATATAACCTAATAAATTGGAGTGATATGTGGGAGAATACATCATAAAAGTTTCCCACATATATGTTACAAATAAATAATATGACATAAAAAATATTTATAAGGGTTTCACGTAGAAGTAAATGAGAATCGTAATAATATCACAACGAACAATTGAAGGGTTTATCATAATGTATCCATGAAAGAAAGTATTAATGAATTTATAGAAAATAATTAAGTAAAAAAATAATTGATCATGAATAATAATTTAAACATAAAATATATAGAAGAAAGGGAGTTCTATACATTTTAGAAATGAACCACTTTAGTGATTTCTGAGGAAAAAGATTAAATATTTTTGGAAGATAATTAAGGCATAATTGTTTTTATAAAACCATAATTTCAAAAATATGATTATAAGATATATTTAATATTAATATTGATGTATTAATGTAGTTTATTTAATTTACTTGAAAATTGAATGCAAAAAAATAGAATTTCCATTTAACAGGCCATGCTTATCGAGACTAATTGAGAAGGAGACCTTTTAAAAGCTGTATTTCCCCATAAAAATGAATTAATTAAACATGATTTATAATTTTAGAGCATAAAAAATGTAATTATAAAGATTATATAACAATAATGAAGAAATTAATTGTGGTAATGGAGTGAAAGCACAAACTAAATGAAAAATTGATGTTTGCAATGACCCCTACCTTATGTACGAATGCATTCTGTAAATGCATTAAATGTCCTAGAAATTTAAATTAGATTAAATAAATAATAAATTAAGAACCAAATATTCCATTGATTTTTAATAATTTTTTATGGTTAGTTTAAGACCATTTAATTGAGTTAGAATGTTAAATATCATCTTTCAAATATCATTGGTTTTGTTGTTTTTTGGTCGTTCCAATTTTCTAATATTATAGAAGTGTGTTTCAAAAGGGAGTTATTATCTCGATGTGAAATGTTATAGTATCAATTAAATTATAGAATTTTACGTGGTCTGAAATATCATTTTTATTTATTTATATGATTCATTTGATAAAACATTAATGATATGTTTCTTACTTAGTTTTACGGATTTTTGATGTTCATGTTTTTTGTTCATCTTTTTTAATATTACATATACATATTAGTAAAAAAACATGAAACAAGTTATAATGTACTTATTAAAATATTTTGTACATATACTAATGGTTTTATGATAACCATTGATTGAGTTAATGGAAAACAAAAACTCATCATCCACGAAGGTGGTGAACTGCCATATTACATTTTATATTTTCATTTTTACAATAATATGAAGATAAAAGAGATTTTATTCATAATTGTTCATTAAAAAAATATCATTATAGTATATTTCTGATAATGGCATTATATTGTAACATTATATATATGATGAGGATAAGGTATAAGAAATAAAAACCTTAAAAATGAAAGAAGTTGTATTTCACCTCTTGAATATTGACTCCTTTAGAACATCCTTATGTCACATATTTTTCATCTTCTATTAAGAGAAAAATTTCATGGAAATGTTTTATAGTCATAGGAATAGAAATGGGTAGAATATAGGTAGGATAATTAAAACTTATCTGATTTTAGATTAAGGGCTAGTAAGGGAGGTATTTATTGGTGAAAGAGAGTGGTGTTTTTTATTATTATATTAATTACTTTATTATTTAGGCTCAAGGGAATCAATAGTATTACTTAATTTGACGAACTAGTTTAAATAGTTCATCATTGTTTTTGAAAAAAATAGTTCCTACATCATGTATACATCAACTATGATGAAGAAATCAATTTATTTAGCTTATATTTATAAATAATAGAAATTACTGCATATAACTATTCACCATAAATTTCAATTTTTAATGAAAAATCCCTAAAAATATTACTGGAAATATTTAGGTGTTATCTTTCATAAATTATATACATTTCATAAAATTTAGTTTCCAAAACAAGAAAATTTTAACAATTAAATATTTATCAATATTTCTAAAAATAATATTTTTAATATTATAATTTATGTTATGACCCATTCTAATTGCAATGTATTTTTATAGAATTAGTGTTAAGAAAAAAATAATTTAGATACCTAGATTTCAATGTTCAGAAGAATGTGAGAGGTGTACAATAGAAACATTGATAATATTTCCTTTTATGCCCCAATAGATATATTTTCATTTTTCATTAGCCCAATGAACTCCCTCTACATATTAATATGAATAGTTTTATGAAACTTTTTAAGAAAAAATATTCTTTTGAGTCATTCCAAATCCATGAAACCAATTAACTATTTAGACATTTTTGTTTTGAAAATGGTACACCACTGATTATATTCCCCCTCAAAACAGTCATCCACCATTATGACTTTATCTTTTTTATAGTCATTGGATATATGAAATATCATTTAAATGGAGTTAATCCATCATTCTATTATGATGTGATTAGAAGATCTATAAAATAATGGAGGTCATTATAACATAAAGGATTTAACCACAATGTGGTTGTTAATATGATAATGATAACATGGAACATGATTCTAGTTATTATTCATAACATCATCAAGTTGAGATAGTACTATCAAGATGCTCATGTATGTCATTCTCATCAGGATTTAATCACTGATTACTCATGCTGATAGAATTATCCATAGGGTACATACTATGATTTTATGGTAATAATAAGTAAAAAAAATAAATTTTTATTTTATACTAACTATAGTAACCTTATTCTTCTAGTGATATTATTATGAGATTTTATGAATATTTATCCATGAAATGCAGATTAATGATTGCAATGTCTAGAGTATTTGGAATACTAGAAACATAAAATTAAAATCAATTAACTAGAAGAAAATATATCTTAACCAATAATCAATAATGATATCCTAAATTCCATTGATATATAATATATACATAGGTTAACTAAGAAATACAGAGAGATAAGTAAGGAGTTACTTATCAGGGGAAAGCATAGTGAAGAAGAATAACATATGATTCAAATGAATAACACTATAACATATTTTACATGGAGCATGAATATAAATGTATAGGTATATTATATATAATATTTTATCATTTGATCATAACATTATAATTATGTCACAATGACACATTACATGACACAAACACAATTATAAACACTCTATCAATATAATATCTCAGGGTTCAGAATGTCCCATAATGATTAGACTTACTCCCTAACCCCATATAAGATAGTTCATGAAAATAAATATTACCCAATGAATTGGAGTCATATGTGGGAGAATACAACATAAAAGGTTCACACATATATGTTACACATAAATAATAGATCATAATGCATAATTATAAGGGTTTCACATAGAAGAAAATGTGAATCGTAATAACGTCATAATGAACAATTGAAGGGTGTATCATAATGTATACATGAATGAAAGTATTAAAGAATTTACATATAATAATTATGAAAAACAAATAACTGATCATGAACAATGATGTACACCTGAAATATATAGATGAAAAGGAGTATATTAAATAATTATAAATGAACCACCTTAGTGTTTATTAATGGAAAAAATTAAATAATCTTGAAAGAGGATAAAAGCATAATTGTTTTTATAAAACGAGATTTTGAAAAAAAAAATGATTATAAGATATATCTTATAGGAATATTGATGGATTAATATATTTTATTTATAGTATATAAAAATGGGATTGCAAAAAATAGAATTTCCATTTAACAGGCCATGCTAATCGAGAGTAATTGATAAAGCAACCTTTTAAAAATTGTATTTCTCCATAAAAGAAGGACTAATTGAACCAGAAACATAATTTAGAACATAAAAAAAATGTAACTATAAGGATTATATAATGATAATTAATAAATAAATTGTTGTAATGGGGTGAAAGCGCAAACTAAAGGAAAATTTGATGTTTGCAATGATCCCCTAACTTATGTCCAAATGCATTTTGTATATGCATTAAATTTCCTTGAAATTGAAATTAGATTAACTAAATAATTAATTAATTACTAAATATGAGTTTAATTTTTATTATTATTTTATAATGTTATTATAAGAACATTTCATTGAGTTAGAATGATAAATTTCATCTTTCAAGCATCATTTTTTATTGTTTTTTGGTCTTTTTAGTAGTCTAAAATTATAAATGTTCGTTACAAAACGGAGTAATTCTCTAGATGTGAAATTTTATAGTATCAATTAAATTATATATTTTTATGTGGTATGATATATCATTTTTCTTTTTTGGTATGTCTATGATTCATTTGATAATACATTAATGATTTGTTTTATGATTTGTTTTCTGGATTTTTGATGATCATGTGCTATGTTCATATTTTATAATATTACATAAAAAAATTAGTTAAAAACATGAAACAAGTTATAATATAATTATTAAAATATTGTTTATCTATATTAATGTTTATATGAAAATAATTTATATTGTTAATGGAAAATTAAAACTCATCGTCCAAGAAGGCAGTGAACTTCCATATTACATTTTATATCTTCATTTTTACAATAATATGAGGATAGAAGAGATTTTATTTATAATATGTCATTAAAAAAATATCATTATAGTATATTTATGATAATGGAGTTATCATATAACATTGTATATGGGGTGAGGATAAGGTACGATAAATACATACCTTAAAAATAAAAGAAGGTGGATTTTACCTCTTGAATATTGTCTCCTTTAGAACCTCCTTATGTCACATGTTTTTCATCTTTTATTAAGAGAAAAATTTATTGGAAATGTGTTAGAGACTTTGGAAAAGAAAATAGGTAGAATATAGATAAGATAAAAATCATATATTATGTTAGAAGAAGGGCTCGTGATGGTGGTATTTATAGGTGGAGGAGAGGTGTGTTTTTTATTATTATATTAATTGTTTTATTATTTAGGATCAAGAGATTCAATAGTGCTAATTTATTTGACTAAATAATATAAATATTTCATCATTTTGTTTTGAATAAAATGCGTTCCTACACCATGCCTACGTCATCTATGATGAAAAAATTCATTTATTTAGCTTATATTTCTAAATTCTGGAAATTAAGGCCTATACATATTCCACATAAATTCCAATTTTTAATGAAAAATAACAATAAATATCGATGGAAATATTTAACTGATGTCATTCAACAATTATATCCATTTTATAAAATTAACTTCCAAAAAATGACAATTTTAACTATTAAATATTTATCAATATTTCTAAAAATACTAATTTAATATTATAATTGTTGTTATGACCCATTCAGAAATTAAATTAGGTCTAAAAAATTATATTATATTTAAAATATTACCAAATATTAATTTTTGAATCTAATTCATTAAAATAAATTTTCATTTAAATCATAAAATGTATTATCAAATTGTAAATAAATAGTAACATTTTAGGAATTAAACTTATCAACATATTACAAGATATAATAATTCATATTTTTTTATAGGATACATAAATTTTAATTATAAATTCAGAGTTGAGGTTACTATTCAAAAATCCATATTACAATTCATAATGGTCAAATTATTTATCCAATAGTTAGATTCATAACAGTCATATAGGTTCTGTAATTTTTTTAAATACATTTTTTTTAATTCATTATACATTCAATTTTATTTTCATTAAATGTATATATATAAAGTATTATTTTTATTATGTTTTATTTCCAAAAAAATTTCAACAATGAGGTCATTTTATTGGATTGAGCATATATATGTTTTCCCATCAATGTTATATATATTTCTATTTATTTTCCCACTAAAATATTTAACATTCGTAGTGATTTATTTTCAAATTAATGTAACTAGATTTATTAATGAGGATAATGTTTTTATTGGTTCTATATATAATGTATGTCTTTAATGAAATATTAAAAAGAATTAAATTCCACTCTTTTTTAATTATAGTTCGTTGAAAAAATTCTAGATTTCCAAGAATTTCATATTGTAGTGATATTGCAATTTTAATAGATATTAAATATTTAATATCATATTTATTTTCATTACCCAGTGAAATTTTCCATTTATGTTATAATATATTCTAAAAATTATGAGTATTTTATGAATCATTAGATGATTGTTAGTCGGTACTAATGATTTAATGTGTGTGAAGCATATTTCCAATGGAATCTATAGTTATATAACATTATTATATGTATCTGATTTATTTTTAGGGATAACTTCGGCAGAACATATGAATGAGGTTTCTATAAATGGTATATTTAATATACATCTATTATTGAGATAATAAAGGTTGATATAAAGTTGATGAAATTAGATAAATATTACTAAAAACCATGGCATTGATAATTTGTTCAATGATTTTTTATTTTTTATTAATTTTTTTTGATTATAACATATATTGAATTCTATGGGAGATTATAAAATTTTTTATAGTCATTTCTAGTTTATAGAAATTACTAATATCAGGAAAAATATATGTTTTAACCATTATTTATTTATTACTTATTTATATAGTTTCATGAAAGATATGTTATGGAGAATATATGACTTGTGTATATATTTACATTGGTATATGATTATAAAAATTATTAATATTTTTTAGGAAATATAAGACACATAATCCATATAAGGGAGTATGTTATTTTTTATATCATAGGTTATATCCTAAATAGAAAATATTATATGAATATCATCGTATACATTAATCTATCGATGTTAATTTAAATTAAAATTAAAAAATTTATTTTTTAGGGATAATTTAACATCGAATGATTTAAATATTTAAATTTCATTAAATATGTCAATTTTTTTCATCGATTTATCTACATAAAAACCAATATAATATAAAACATTTTAAAAATAACATAAAAATATCATTATTATGTATGATCCTTTAAACCATGACATTGAATTAGTATGAATGAAATGGAATAATGCTTCCATGAAATATATGCATAAATAAAATAAATTTGACTTTTTTATGAATGAAATTTAATTTATTTAAATACTTGACTTTTGATATCACAAATTATTTGAAACAAACTATCATAAAACATAATTTTTTATCTAATATTCATTTATATTTCTAGAAGAATATAATTACTGATATAAATTATGAATAATAATAATTAATATTTTAAAATATAATTTTTAAAATGGAATATTTTTTATGTATTTTTTATGAATTATTTTGATATATATATAATATTAATTATATTAAGTTTTTAAAATAAAATTATTGTTCTTTCCTTATAAATAATTAATATTATTTATAGATTTTTAAGGTGGGTTTTTAGTTGAAAAATACTATTTAAAATAACTTTTATAATGAGATTTAGAACTTTACCTAACGAAAAAATCCTCATTTATGGAATAAATAAAATATGAGTTCTATCTGAAATGAGTTTATATACAATAATCATACTAACAAGACGTAAAAATTCAATCTGGTACTCTATTGATAAAAGAAAACATAGAGGTAATAAACCCATTATTAGAAATCCCATCACATTTTTATTTTGGATCACTTAAGGAAAAAATTATTATATTCTTCATAGAAGTGAGGGCTTCCACACTATTGATCTATCTTGTAGTAAACCTGCACGAATAGTGAGTCGTTCATTTTATAAATTCATACACTACGATAGTAGAATCACATTCAAGACACATTTTGAACCATCCGTGTTCATTTTTTCAACTTAAACCTAATACATGAATCATTTAAATTCAACGTTATTATGTGTAGTTATTCCATAGAGACAAAGAATACACACCTTGCATTTCCATTATGAATTATAAAGATTTAAACATAAAAAAGGGCACAAATTTACTCCTTTTTTTCCATTTATGGTGCATTAGATACATAATTAGAATGTAAGAATAACTTGAATTTAATTGTTGTAAATGTAGGATGATAGTTACCTATAAATTAAAAATGATAGAGAATTGTGAAATCATGTAGTTCCATTTCATTAAACATCAACATTTATGAATTTAAAATATTACAATAATGATCTATAATATTAAATTATATTTTATGTGATGAAACATTAATCAATGGAACCATGTTATGCATTTGAAATTATTATATTATATTAGGAAATATATTTAAAATATTTTTTGAATTAATATAAAATGTTACATTATGAAATATTATTCACAGTCATTCGTTGAATCATTAATTTTAATCAAGAATCTCATTTCTTTTTTCCCATAAAATTATCATATATTTTATTTGAATTTGAAATTACAAAAAATTTATTGGGGATTTAAAATTTAAATATTTATTTATTATATATAAAATTATTACACCAAACCTCATTTTTTCTAGAAATTTTTTTAGGAAATATGTTTAGTAATTTTTAAATTAAATTTTCAAAATGATAACGATTAAATTTTATATAATTTTTTTAAAAAAATATATTATAAGGATAAATTATTATAAGAGGTATATTGTTAATTTTTTATTTAAAAATAATTATTATAGAAAAAAATTAATAATAATTACAAAAGATATAATTGATAAATGGTTAAAAGAAAAACTAAAATCAATAAAACTATCAATTTTTTTTTGTAAAATTAATTTTTATGGTGAGATTGAACTTATATTCACCATAGAGTCCACTTTTTAAATGTTGGAACACAAATATTTGGAATAGTAACATCACTTTTTTGAAAATGTTAAGAGTACATCCAAAAGAGCCCTTCTATTCACACATAAAAGGGATACCATTCCACAACATCAAGAGTCAAAATAAATTCTAATTTCCTCATGAAAATATTAATAATTTTCACTTTAATTTATCTATAAAACATTCCAAAAATATCATTCATGATTATCTATCATTAGTTTTTCATTTCCATGTAGCCTTCCAACGAATACTCAACTTCCGCACAAGTGTATTATTAACTACTTACCATTTATTACTAATTATTAAAATTCAAATTTATTTTATAAATAATAAAATAATTATTTATGAATCATATATATAATTTTATATCACTATATATGGTTTTCATTATTTTCAGTACATTTATACCATGATTTTGGAAAAATAAAATCGTTGTTCATGCATACATGTAAACTAACACTAACAATAAAAAATATTCATCATATTCTATATTTTATGGTTATTATATTGTTTTTATGGATAAATATTATGATTCCAACATCATTTTGGTTCTGGGAAGACATTTTTTTTAAAATATAAATAATATGATCATTAAAAAGTTCCCATTATATAAATTTTTTAAAATGGGAATATTAAGAAGAAAATAATTATTTTTTTATATAATGAGTATTATTAAATTATATTTTCCTAATAAATCATTATAATTGTGATATTCCATGTTAATAAATAATAAATTATACCATTATAATATTGGTGTGTTCACAATATAACTATACCATCTCGTAATAATACATTATCCATTGGTAGAATTAGGTTTTTGAATGTTTAACAAACTATTTCAACTATACAAAACATTTATTAAATGGACGAGTAAGATAAAATACTAGTATAATATTATATATATATATATATATTTAAATAAGAATTTATTTTGGGTTCTAATAGGTATATAAACAATTAATACATTAATTTCGGACACATTTATCATTTGTTATGATTAATTAAAACCGGATTATTGTCTATTTTATCATCATTGTTCATAACCCAAAAATTACAAGAAAATAAAATTTATAATTATAAATTATATTGAATCATTAATTCTTATAACATATATGATAATGTTGTGATGTGCTTTGGAAATATAATAGATACCAAAATGAAATTTATGAAACTAGTCGAAAGAGGAAAATACTACATACACTTTGTATTTAAAATATCTACAAACATAAAAATATATATAGTGATTTTAAATAAGGTATATTAATGGTTAAATATATGAAAATATCTTTGTCTAGGTAGTTAATGATAAAATTAATTTTTTCTAGAAATTTTTTGTAGGTGAATAATTTATTCATACTAAAGTAAATGTACTATCTCAAATTTTTATCATTCATATATTCTTGGTATTAAACAATAAATTTCATTTTAGTTTCATATATACTAACATGTTTTGATATAATATAACAAAATAATTTTTAATTATTTAATTTTTCCTTGAATTATAATTCATCTCTTTCAAGGTTCTTTGATTAAAATGTCTCTAATGTGGTAAGGGTTTTCTAGTTCTAAATTATGATTTTCTAAGAAATAATTTATTTTAGGATCCATTTTTTATATGTAAAAGGTACTAATTTTCCATGTATTAATTGTATTAATAATATTTTTCATTAATGCGATTTACTATAAAAATAATTTCTCTAATTTCATATGGGTAAAAATTATGTTCTCTCCCCTGTAGTTAAAATTTTTTGAATCTAAATTATCATTCATTGAGTTATGCTCATTATATTAAAATAATTTCTTATAATTTTGGTGATTCATTTCATTGATTATATTATGTAGTAGTACCATATTTTTTATCGATATATGAATTCATTAACATAAATAAGGAAAAAAATACTTCTCCTTTCATGGGATATTTTTCTCATAAGTAATATTGAATATTGATGTCTCATTTCTTTATGATATATAGTTTTTTCAGGAAATTATTTAATCCCTAAATTAGTTATCACTCCATAATACATTATTTTATTTTTATTTATATAGTTAAATATGGAAAATGATATGTTTATTGAAAATAATTTTTTTTATTCATTTAATAATGCAAGATCAGAACAATGGTATTTATTAATATATTTAAACGAGATATTAATTTAACATTCATATTTTGTTATATTCATATCAAAATTATGTATTTTATTAAACTAATGTATATTCAATGTCAGATTATTTAATTTCATTTTAAAATTAAATATAATTTTAATTCATTTTAGTTCACCTTTTTGAAAATTCTTTTCTATGTTACCTATAACAGTCACTCCATAGAGAATGTAAATTATTTTTTAGGTTTTTAATATATATATATTTTTAATTTAAAATATATTTACCCCAATATGGTCTATCTTTCACTATTTTTACTCCAATATATATTTATCTTTTAGGGTAATGTACTTATGGTTCATAGAAAAATGTAATAACTTGACTCCCAACATCAATCTTCAGTGGTTGGTAGAAATGATCGAAAAATAAATTCACTCAATACTAAGATGTAGACAACTAATTTTTAATAAGTAGGAAATATTTTTCCAACTACATAATGTGATGAGGAACATGGAATGATTCTGATACTAATTCAAAATTAAATTTGTGCTAATGACATGACCAACAATATATGTCTTTATTAGGAGCCATATGTAAGGTCTCATGTATGTTGTTATTATAATAGATTTCAGGGAGAAGTTATTATTTCTCCCATTACCCTCCAAAATTAATGATGACTTCTCAGAGCATGTACACTAAGACATCGATTATATGCTCATATTAAATTTCAGTCTATATGGGATATGTTGTATATTATTTCCCCTGTAAAACTGAAACCCCTACAATCCCTTTGAGAACAATGATATAAAATGAGAATCTCTAAATGTTATGGTAGATGGTGTAATCCCATGTATGAATATGAAATCTAGAAATTAGACCCTGTTATGCTCATCCACTAATAGAGTCTCCCATAAATGATTAAAATAGGTGACCTTTGTCATAAATTTCTATGATAACCATCACTGTGTCTCTTCCAAAAGTTTATTATGGAAGTCCAATTAATGAAACGACCAATAAATTATCCAATTTATAATTAGTAATAAGAAAAAAATTGTTAAATAACATATGGTAAATAAACCTCTTCCTTCACCAGTGTATAGGTGGATCACCGTGTAACAAACCCAACTCTCTCCCACTTCATCCCTAAAATATAAAACTGAATACATAAGAAATGATACTTCTTGGTACAAATATATGTACTATCCATATAAAAACATTAAAATGTCATATTAATTAATTATGAACGTCTATAAGAACCCATACTGGTCTATGGATACACAATACCTCAACCTAATTAATAGATCAATCAGGTGGAATGTTATCAAATGTAATGGTCTCCAGTATGATCATGCCCTTGAAATATGATATATATATCATTCCCACTCTCCATTGGATAGTGTCAGTCACTGCTAAAAATTAAATTGTAATATATACATTAAATTACTGATTCTATATATAAAACATCTAAAATAGAGCCATCATCTACCACTCAATAACATCCTTCGGAACTGTGAATATCTCTGTCCACCTCCTGAAAAATCAATAATTTCATTTTCATTCCCATGTGAATAATCATGCTCATATTTAGAGGAAATATGTTATGAAACAATCATTTATTTTAATAGATTCAATTTATGAAGTGTAGATTTATATTTGAGAAATTATTGTTCATTGCGCCCCACAAAATGATCTCCTAATAAACAATGCATCTAACAATGAAAAACATGTACAACATCATTTAACATGAGATCATAAATTTGTTTTATCCTTTCTTGTGGTATCAACTTTGTAGATCCATATTCCATTACAAACTCCGTATTCTTTATAAATCACCCTACCAAATACCTAATGCATCAAAATATACTATATATATTTTTCCCAGCTCTAGTAGAATGAATATTAGTGTTGAAGTCAGTTTCCACTCTAGATCCATAAAAGGTCTCTTATTGGAATCTGACCATATAAACATAAAACCAATCAAGGTCAATAATTTTATTGGTTCTTTGATCAATGATAATTGAGGTATTATGTGCCCATAATAACTACATAACCCCAGTAAAATCAATATAACAATTAATATTATGGGATTCTCTCAGGAATCAGAAACTATAACATTCTATGAGTTTACTGATACTTTTCTATCTAAGATAGAACAACCAGGGAATTGAATTGTAACAATCCATATTATTATGATGTGATATAATAATATAACTAATTATCTTTCATTGTATCCAATATAATTTCAACATATTTAGAATGGATGAGTTGTCTGTGAGAATGCACCATGATATTTTTCATGACATCCACCTTAAATTAATCCATATTTTAATGAAAAAAATAGATCATTATATCCGTGAAATCTATGGTTGAATTTTTATCAATTAATGAAAAGGTTAAATGATCATTCTATTCATAGATTTAGTGGGAATCTGTACGAGGTATGTTTGAAGGTCCAACACACATGTAATGCTAACCTGATACCAAATAAATCTTTGAGAACAACTAGATCCTCAGAGAAGGATGAACATATTATCTAAATGGGGAAAATTATATAAGTTATTTTATTCTACGTTTGATTTTCTATATGTGACCCCCTAAAAAATGAATTTTTCTAGAAACATTATTAGAATAATTGATAGGTGAACCACACAGAGAATCACCTTTTCATTAAATACATTTTTTATCCCTATACGTTTGATGAATAAATTGATTATTTCACTATATATTAGAAATCTGGTGTGTGGGAATGGATACCAATTTCGGTTCAAGAAAAATCATGATGAAAAACTAAACATCTCTCTCTAGAGATTGCCAATAATGACTTCCCAAAAATAATACCTGATAAAATCAACCACTCAATTAAATAATTCCTAACACATTCTCCAATAATGTTGGTATATGATAGTGATCGAAGCTATCATCATAACTAGAGCATAATTTGTGGGTCTAAATTATCTCCCTTGGATATATTTCTCACCCTTGTGAATAAAAAATATTCTCTTTGATGATGTGAAGGTCACCTGACATTGATGGTAGTGTATAAATCCATGATATGAGAAAAAATATTACATCAATGTAATGATTTAAAACTCTACCATCACAAAGAAAAGAATTTATCATATAATGATTTACCCACCTATATCAATGAGATACTCAATTTTAATGAGTTCACATTTTTATTTTTTCCCCAATAGAGCATCATGGGTCTTCATACAATATTAAAATAGAATACTGAACCCAAGGCCCTCTACAGTTGGTTAAAATATGTATGATTCTGAAGATCCAATATCAAAAAATGAAAATAATAACGAAGAAGCTTCTAGAATTATACCTCTCATCATATATGTTTTAACAATATTAAACTCTAGTATCGTCTTCAATATATATGCATAGAATTAACCGCAGACCTACGATATTTTTTGTTTACAGAGAGAAAGTCCCCTATGATGTCATTGAGAATATAAAGTCTACCTAGAACTTCTTTGAACACCACATCAAACTTATCATCCATTTTCACTCTGGATACATGCCTTATTATAATCAATTGACCCCAATTCTAAACATTTAGTTGCTGCATGCCCTCTCTAAAAGGACACAGGATGAAATATCTAGAAACCCAGTATAGTTGATATATCCTTATACTATCATGGATTTCTATTCGATATCTATCATATTTTATACTCATGTGTTCTTATATCAAATTATGATAACAGATAACATAACTACTAGAACTCAAGCTCTTTCTAATATTACAGTCACAAGACAACTCATACAATATATTTCGTCAATTTAATACATAACCACTAGGTAAATAAACTGATCTACCTTCCTCTATGCTGCCATTATCTCAAAACGTATTGTCAGTTACTAGTTCAAAATTTACTATTTAAATTAAAGTGGTATGATAAAATACATTCCCATGTGATTTGTAGTCACACATAAGACTATCCTAAATTTGAATATGCTTTTTGAACTCATCACCAAACATATTTGGATTGAAATTTTATAGCTATTTCAAATAAGTAAATATTCCATGAATGATAAGATTTCATGATGTATATGTGTAAAAACAATGGTAATATAGGCCATCAGCTTCTTTGGAAAAAATTATGACAAAAGGATGGCTAAAAATTATATAATCTATATCCTGACGATGATCCTCATGAGTAATAATATACATCCATCACATTGAGTAATCATGAGGTCTATACACAGTGAAACTCATGCTTCTATTGGAAAGTTCCACTAAGTGATAAAAAATTAATTCCAGGACCACTACCCATGACTCTATATTCTATGGTCATCTATCACTAGATATCCTTGGATGATATAGCTATTGGGACTCACATGGAATATTTACCATAGTTGGGGTAGGTCTTGGTACTCCATGAACATCCTTCATAGGTAGTTAAAACCTATTCCAGAATTGGGATACAGCAACCAAATTAGGTATAAGAGGAGGTTCCCCAAGTGGAAATATTAAGGTTTTATTGTTGGACTTGCACTCACCCTATTTAGATTGTGATTGTCACCACCATTATGGCACATAACATGAGGATATATTGGTAGAATTTCGCTACATATTCCATGAACCCACTTCAATCAATATTTGGTAAAATCAGGATAACAGATTTTCTAATAAGACATTACAATTTTTTACTAGACACACTTCAAACACATATGCATACTCCCAAAGCTAGGTCTTGGTGATATACATGTTATAATAATTCATGTGATAATGGGAACTACATAATAATATGATTAGTTCATTGTCATGTTCTATTATATATGCCATGAGGTATGGTATATAGTGTCGATTTCATGTTATAAAAGAACATACCCTTTATTATTTCCTTTGAATCCCTATTTAATAAACAAATTATGTTCATAATAATGATTTCATTTATATACATTGTCATTTATCTTGAACATCTATTTTAAATGTTCAAACTATATTGATCAACACATATATTATATAAGGTTACATACACATTTTGAATTGTGCTGTGGTGAAAATTTAAATTCATGTAGTTATTTTTCAGTTCTATAAAATATTTTTATTGTAATTTCAATCACATAAAAATATTTTAACCTAAAAATTCAACAACCAATTCACATAGTAATAGAAACATGGCATTGAATAATTATTGAAAGATAAATCATGAGGATCCTATAATGATGAAAGATAAAATATTTCCTTATCATATGAGGCCATGGAAAAAAATTATATTCATATATAATAGAAAACATCCCTGGATAACCTAATTGTGAAATCAAGGAATATGTATTAAGAACAATCCATACCAATGTGTCCCATTACCTGCAATATGGATATTCCTATACATGGGATAACTAATACTAACCACAACCAACTACCAAATTTTAACACATAATTTATCTACTGAATAATTTTAAAAAATTATATGAAAAAATAATAGAAACCAGTTGATATATATTTATAATTTCATAGAAAATATTCACTGAATAGTAACCTAACCTGGTTTGCCACGTGGGATCATTCATGCATTCCCATATTCCAGAAGCTATAAAATTTTAGCAAGGGTCCATCATTGTACAATTGGGATACAATACCCTAAAGATTTTATTGTAGCACAATTTTATAATAAAATTAATAAAGAGAAAAATATTTTGAATTAACTAAGATAAAGAATATAAAACATAAATCATATAGATTACAATGTCATATATTCCAACAGAATGATATAAAAACAATGATCACACAATTACATAAAATGAAATACAATTATTGAAAATAGTAATATTATATAGTACATTAATTGAAAATATTGAAATACATAAAAGAAACAATCCATAGATACCATCATAAGACAAATCCTAGTCTTTTGGTCCCTTCACCATATAAAAAACCAATCACGAAATTGAAATAAAGAATATAACCTATCCCTGCATGATTCCATGACATTTATCGGAGTACCAAATGTTATCCAAAATAGTTTGTTAGTTATTAGTCTGCAGCCAACCAATAATGGTGTTTATAAAATTTCCATCACATGGATATAAGTTAATGTAGTGTACATATATATCATGTTTATGAGTAATAATAGGAGATGTGATGTTGTCAAATATATCAAGTCCAACTATAATCAAGAAAATAAATCAGGGGGTATTTCTATATAGAAAAACAAGTATCTTCAATTACCTACATATATTATTCACATGTTTGGAATATATCTTCCAAGGACTAAAGAGGGGAAATGTAGAAGGTAACTATATAATCTAGACAATAAAATAAAATTGAAAAAAAGAGTATTCATTTCTAAATCATCTTATGGGGTAATTGAATCAAAGTAGTATAAATTTCTATGGAATTATAAATATTACATAACCGGATCCCAAGTGAGGAAATGTCTAATAGGTCCCAACAAGACATGTAAAATAGTTAAAATGAATGATTGAAGAAAAATATTTAGTGAATCTATTATTATGAAAGGGCAGTCTCTAAGAATTATAAATTTCCAAGGCATCCAACACTTTCATGATACAAGGATCTAAGAGGTTCAAATCATCAAGGCATCAAAATGTTTTTTTGGATATTGGGAGTAAAAATGTCTATAGAGTCATATTAATTCACATATATCATATAATATAGATCCATGGGTATAAATTATCATGGAATCGGTGTAAATTAATTAAACATTATCAATGAATTATAAATAAAAGGGGTATCTAAATGGTTCATAGATTCCATACCATGAACCCTCTGACATCAACAAATAAATTCATACCATCCTTGTTCAAATAAAAATTTTAAAGTAACTTAATACCATTAACAATTCACTTAAATACCATATTATATTATTCATTGTAAAAGCTGAAATCAATTCACCCCAATGGTGAAATAATCATGAAAAAGGGTGAATAGACCCCATGGTATTTTTATGAATTTTTTTCAACTACCTCAAACATAATAATAGAGGGTCGCGGCATGAAATTAAAATTAAAATTAATGATTAATTTAATTTTGATACATATCCAAGAAATTCTAGTATGTGGAACAAAAAACAAGTAACATACCATTATACATTTAAGTAAATTGTGTTGCACACCATCCTTAATCTCATAAGGGAGTAATTTCATAGTCTAATCCTATGATTTAGTCCAAATTAGAAGGAACCAAATGAATGTATGAACAACCAATAATTAGAGAATACTAGAAGGATGAAAAATAACGTATCGAATACGATGGAAAACTATCATAGAAGAAAAAATAATAAATTATTGAACCTCACACATCCAATTAGATCAAAAACTGAATAATCTGGCTTCAGATCATTAATATAAGTATTAGCCTATTCAATGATTTTGTGAAATCACTCAACGAGAGAAAGTGGTAGACACAATTGGTGAAAAATTAGAATATATTATTGGGTTTTAAATTTAATTAATTAACTATAAAATTATCATTTTAGATATTAAAAATGGGTGACACAGTATAGCCACATAGTTTCCCAAACAGTGGACCAGCTGCATATTGTTCCCTGTTATAAATCCTCATTGGTAAGGTCATAGAGGATAATTAGATAGAACATTTATAATCAATGTGATTTTCCTATGACAACAACTTTATAGTTTTTTCATCAGAATACAACCCCAGATATATGGATATTGAATATTTTGGGGATTTTTTATGAACTAAAATACCCTAATTAGTTTAGTAACATTTTCCAAACTGTGCTTCTTTGTTAGCAGTAACAAGTTGGCCCATCAACCTTCTCCAAAATATGGATCTCCAAGATCAATAAAAAACTAGGACTCTACTATTTTACCTATATACTAACATGGAAACTCACATAAGGATAAAAAAGGAAATAAAATTGGAAATAAATTGGTTTTATACATCATAGAAAAGTTGAAATCTTACAATACATCTGAACATTTCTACATGTTTTATAAAAATAAGTAAAAAAAATGAAAACTCCACTTTTATACTCGTATTTTTGGTTTGGTTATAAATAAATATAAGTGGGTGATTTTGAATTCCCAACAATAGAGATATTTTTTATATAAAATTAATGGTTTTGTTAAAATCATATGTGATAACATCCGCTGTTGTAGATAACCTATTTAAATTACATGGAACAATAGTGTTATTGTAAAAAGTCATTATACAAGGACATGAAATATCACTAAAGAACAAATAACATATAATAATAATTGAAATATAGTAGACAGTCAACATTATATATAGTGAAAAATGATAGTAATATTAGAAGGAAATATCACATACCCATGAAACCATGAATAAAAATGAACATCGGGATTAATGAAAGCATTGGGAAATTATTCCATTGTAAAAAAACCATATTTTATATTAGTGATGTTTTGAGAACTCCAAATAACAATGGTATGTGTTTTGTATAGAATATTTTTTAATGATTCATGTATTGAATAAACAACATTCTAACTCTCTATCTTGTGGAAAAATGTTTCCCCAAATTCATTTTCTAAACAGTATAATTCACACTGTCTATATAGTATACAAAAAAATCACACAATTCAAATTGTTGAAAATTTATTAAAATGTTTTATGTTGTGAAAAAATATTCCTACACTTCATGATGTGATAAAATATCACAATACTTCATGCTGTGAAAAAATATAAATATCATACATAATTTTGTTTACAAAATGAACAGTTAACAGAATTATCTCTTGAAATATAAGTCTATAACTAATTTATAAATGAGTTATATAATACCTCTCCCATAATCATCCAAATACATGAGTTCTACATGAGTTCAATCAATTATCAAATCATAATGATCACATGAAAAAATTTGCTTCATATAAATCAAAATCCAACTCATATAATGGTAAAATTTATAATTCCTTATAAAACCATTACATTATAAAACCTTGGAAAATAAATGGATATCTATATATATCAAGATATATGCATGTAAAAAAACATTCAATAATAATGTACATAATATTCAAACCATATTTATTAATAACACAACACCCTTAAATCATATGATTGAATATTTCCAAAAAAACTGTCCATACATAGAATGATTTTGGATAGATTAATTTGAATATGTTCATCAATCAAGAATAAAAACATTGAATAGATTTAAATATTGTTTAAATTTTTTAGAATAATTATATTGAAAAAAAATATATACATGATATCATAATAATTTTTTTAATGAAAAATTTTAAAAAAATTGACCATAAATTATATCCTATAAATATACAGAAAAAGAAGGGAGTTTTTTTTCAAATAATATATTAAAGGGAATTATAAATAGTTAGATGAATATACTGGTGTGGAATGTGTTTTTATAGTTTAATAGTACACAATGAGGATCATTATTGGAAATTTTTGTTATTTGAATTGTTTATTAGGTTTATACATCCTTATAATTAGTTTGGTTGGGTGTAATTTTTTTCAGTTTGGGTAAGTATTTTTCACTTTAATGAGTTGGGTATATATAAATTTCTGCACACTAGATTTTTATATTGGTTATAAAATGTAAAAAGTCTTATTTTATTGATACATATTTATTTATCCTATATTTTTTTCATATATATGTAGGTGTTCATTTATATTAGTTTCTTATTAAATGGAACATCATATGTGGGATATTTCTACTAAACAATTGTCGTTATCCCATGTCCCATTAGTGGAATGCATTGGGTGTCACCCTTCTCTTACTATTAGTAAATTTGGGTCATTGGTTTGTTAATAAAATATAGAGCAGTATCAGTTCTATTACGTCTAAGGGATAGTGTTTCGAGATAGAAATGTTGTGAGTATTTGGTTTGGAAACATGGTTAAATGGTGTTAGTGAGTATTGAGACTAGCTATCTAGAAAAGTGAATTAGTGATTATTTGATTAATGATTTTTCCACACTAAATTAGCCTAATAACCAAAATCTATACTCAAAACTCCAAAATATTGTTTTTATAGAATCAAATGGTATAAAAATTTTACAATGTTGTTTATTTTACATCCATGTCCTTATTGAGTAACATTTGTTAACATGACCATCCAACATTATTTTTTTATTTGAACTATTCTGATGACACTAAAATTACAACTAGATAAGACTGATGAAAAGGGTCAAAACAAAAACAAGTTAATTTATTTGGATTTAGATTAAAGGAAAAAACATGAGGTGTTATCTCTAGGTGGGAAGTGTGTAGGGATCCCACCAACTATTCTAGTTTTGAACTGCTACCATTAGTTTCAAATAATGTTATCCATTAAACTAGGAAGATAGTTATTCCAACGGTCTAGGATGATATTGTAAGAAGGAATAGTGTTATTATAGAGTCTCATTCCAAAGACCCTAAGAGTCCTTGGTGATCTAGATATATAATCAATTGAATATTAGAATGATTTATTTGTTGTATTTTCCCAACTCATGAGGAGCCTGACCAATTTGTTATTTGTGACTTTGATTAGGCTTCATCATGAATTAGTGGGTTAATGTTGGTGTCTAATCACCCAGGACCAAGATGAGTCGAAAATCATGTGTTTAGAGATTTATAATGTGTTCCAAAAATATTAAAATCTATTTATTTTTTACTTTATCATTATTAATGATATTCTAGAGTTATATTATGGTGATATGTTAGTTATAGAGTGTTTATTAATGTTATCCAAACTCATGATCTAAATTATCAACATTATGCATGATCAATTATTCTATAAAAGTAGTTTGAAATGACCCTATTTAGAGACATCCAGTATAACATAGTGTATCTATATATTCGTAATAAAAATAGTTTTCTATATTATTCATTGGTGATTGAGAGATTCATGTAAGTAAAGTGTCCCTTATATGGAGCTGAAAATAAATATCATGGTGTTTGGAGATATACTACAACAAATATGGGTCATGATATCATTACAAAAATAACTTTTAATGTGTAAAAATATAGTGGGACTATGCTGTAGATGAAAAAAATAGGATATGTGATCTCCCAGAGGCTGTTAAGGAATCCCCCATGGTGGTAGTGTTGATAGAGGTGTTGGATTGTCCCAAAAAGATATAATTGTAGGTTTATGGTTATTTTATGACATACTCAAATGATCATCCATGTTTTTTCTAATCCACGAATGTTGGTCTTGATGATTAATGGATAGTCAGTTAAAATCTATTAATTAGAGTGACTTGGCTACTCATGAGATGATTCAATAAAGGATCTATTTATTCTCTACATATCCCCAATTATTTTATAAAAATACATAATCCATTATTTAATTTCCTTGTACTTTTATTTAGACATTCAAATTCATATAGAATGTTTAACCCTTGAGTTATGTATATAGATTCATATGGAATCTTATTCCACTATTTAAACATCTTTCAATACTGTGACATACTAATCATTGGAGATAACATCACATGATACCTCTTTATAGTTGTAATGAGTTTTTTATATAATTTTAGGTTTGAAAATATTTGAATGAGTTTTATCCAAATGTATTATTAAAACAAGAGTGTGAAGTTCAAATTCATTGAAGCTATGAGATAATAAATTAAATTATCAAAGGTCCTCTTGGAGTAATGAGTGGGTTTCTTGTGTTGAAGATGAAGCTCATATTCAATCGGTTGATAAAGGAATCCCATATATCAATATTTTATTCAAGCATCATAGATCTTGTTGACTAGGGTGGATACATGAATATTTTTTTAAAAATATATGATTTTAAACACTCTAAATGGGTAGATTAACATTTGAACATAATTTCACTAGAAGACCTCCTATAATCTTATTGGTCTTATAAAATATCTATTTATGAGCTCAATGATTTCTGGGTTTAGTTAGAATATCACCCATAAGATATATTTATCAATCTTTTGGTGTCCCACATGGTACATCTGATATTGTTTTTTAAAAAAGAGGATGGGATCCTAAGTTTATACATTTATTATTATTGTCTGAATCATGTGATGGTTAATATTATTTACCCATTCTAGTGGATTTATCAAATCATTGACTAGATTAAGGGTATAATATGGATATCAATGATTAAACTCATGTTCATAAAAAATTAGATATAGGTTCTTGGGGAGGATTTTCTAAAGATAAAATGTGATTGATGCAATAAGCCTTATGAGTTCATTCAGCGAGGCTATGGCATGGAAAAATCATCCTATATCTCTATTGTAATTAGGAATTTTATTTTTCATCCATTCTAGGATTATTATATGGTAATTTTTATACATTATATTCCAATTTACTGTACATATACTGTGTAATAAATAGATATTTTGATTATTGATCTAGAGATATTCTAGGTGAACTAGATATATGTTCAAATCTCTATTTTGTAGTTATTGATTATAGAGGTTTAATGTATAGTTCATGACCTCCTCCAATAGCCCGAGGGCCCTAAATATTTATTATAATAATAATAAATTCCTTTTGACGGATTAAGATGGAACCCTAATAAACATCATGGAAATAACATATTACACATCTAGAATGTTATAGATAATCATAAATAGATAGCCCACTTGGAGCTTCCCCTACCATGTGTAAAAAATTAGATGAAGTTCTCCACTAAGGAATTATTTTTTGGCTAGCAGTGTACTATGTCAAATATTAGGCATGATCCAATGTTTGTCTCCAGGTCCTCTTATACATAAACAATACATAAACCTCTATATAGGTGAACCACATGCCGAAAACCCTTCTCTAGGGACTGGTCCTTATTATCGACTCCAGCTACATATGAAAATCAAGGGGTCTAAAGGGATATGTTTCAACAAATGAGACCATATATCACTAACTGTAGAGCTTGTTTAATCAACCTTAAAATGATGATGAAAAATTCCACATTCCAATATAACCTCCATAGTAACTTAATCATCAAAATAAATAGGAATCACTGAGAGCAGATGTGCAAGATAACCGTAGGACCACCAGAAGAACAATCTAGAAGACCCTCCCCCCTCCAAGACACACTAGGAATGACATAAAGCTGCAAAAAAGAAGATCCAGAACAATCCTTCCCCCATAGCCACAAGTACATGACAATGGGCAATGGAACCTCCAATTATATGATCCACATCGCTTTTCAGCCAAGGCCTGCACTCGCTGAGATGCGACATAGATGACACCGTGCCTAAGAAGAAAAAGCCAGAGGCATCTACTATATATACGAGGAGTTCATTGGCCAAGGCCATATGCTGCTGAGACGTGATGAATATGGTTCCTCTATTGAGTTGATGAATCCAGAAGAATCCACACTGACCCATGCCATGCCGTGAAGAAGGATGCTAGCACCGAGCCGAAGGACCCCGACAATGAGACAGAGGACGTAATCGCCGAGCTGACTGAGATATCATTGGAGGGGAGGAAGAGTCTCCGAAGGGGAAACCCTATCACAAAGAGAGAGAGATAGTGCTGCTAACTAGTGGAAAAAACATTAATGTATGGTTTATGTCATATTTGATCATAGTATTTCTATGATACTGCCAATTATAGAGTAAGTTATGACATGGTAAACACCTAATAGTTTATAATTATCAATGATATCTTATTCATTAGTTTATTATAATCATATGATTTTTGTTATGTTTATTTATTTTTATCAATTGTTATTTACATTATATAAATTTTAATGATTTTATCATGGATTGAGTTTGTTCTGATTTCCAATAAATAACGAACAAAAGGTTGATCTATATTAATTTTTTGGGACTTATAGAGGATAGCATTGTGTATATTTGGTTCTATGATGAATTTAAATAATATAATATATATGTGATAATTAAAATAAATGTTTTTATTAATTACAAGAATATGAAGTTTATATCCCATTTTAATAAATATAAAACCCACTTCATGTTATTAACAATTAAAGTACTCGATTGAAAGGTATTTAATTTTTATATTATGTATAAGTGATTATTTGGATACACATACCATATATTTAATTGCTATATATTATCCCAATGTGTCTTAACCCTTATATAGATTTTCTGACTAGTGTTCCTATTGGAATATGAAATCAATGTGTTTGTACTCCCAGAATTGGAAATGAATAGGATGATTCACTTAAAAGAAATTCTTGTTCGTGCTGGATGGAGGTGGCATCAAAGTAGTTATCCATACTCTAGAAAACCAAATTAGATAAGTATGGACATTGTATCTCAATTTTATGTTAATGAAAATAAATATTTCAAAATGTATGATAGGTTCACCATAGGGAGAAATCAATTATGATGTTCTTTAGGAATAGATAAAGTTAATATATACACTAATTGGTTTTTTATTGTTGGGATTATTGATCCCCATTCCATGGATTTAAAATAGTTCCAATCATGTTTTAGGAGGTTGTGTTGAGGGTGTTTCATAAATCCCCATAGAAATACATCGTAAACCAGTAATGACGAACTAGGAATATCAATGGGTGTTTTGGTAGTACGATTTGAAATGGGTTGTTATTGATTATTTCTCTTAATGAATCACCTTCCTCTATTTGAGGGCAGTGCATCATGCCCTAAAAGGATTTTTTCAATACCTTATAATACAATCGTGGATGTGGGATAAGGTATTTATTATTTTTTGAAATTCCCCCATTGATAGTGAGGGACCATGATGCCATCTAAGTAATTATTGTTCATATTACCATCTAACCACACATCCTTTCTTCACAAAGGTAGACACCATTTTATTTCTTGGCGATCAAAAATTCATGGGGTTCCATCAACTATTGTATACGTTCATGAATCAAGGTTTATGTCACATTAATGGAATGTGGATATAATACTATTTGGGGGCCGATTATATAGAATCATGGAATTTCATCTCCAAAAAGATGACTAATAAAAGAACAATAATTGAATTGGATACATGATGGGATCATATATATAGGATTTCACTTGTTGTGGAAGGATAAAATACAATTTTTGGAGTTCAGAAACAATATCAGTTATCAATATACTATCAATATAGAACATTCTGCGTCTCATTATTGGATAACCTAAAGGCCACCCACATACATGATGAATATTTATGATTCATAACATATTACACCCCCACTGTTATAGGGGAGAAAAAGAAGTTTTGTAGATATGTGAGATAGTGAGTCAATATTAATCCTCCTTTTAAAAAATTATTAATACCTTTTGGGAATGAAATTATAAATTTTTATTGGTTTTATTACTCTATTGTTTTTATTTTGTATATTTTCTGAGGATTCAGTTTTACAGGTATATTATTCATATTTTCTACTAATATTACTATGTATTAACCTCATTATAGAGAATCCAAATGATTATTGGAATAAAAATACTGATATATCAGATGATTGCATAATTAATCTATTATAAAAAACCATAGGATAGTACACGAAGGATAATAAGTAGAAAACTATAGAAATGAACCAACCTGATTACCATGTATGTTTCATGATATCTTGAACAAATCCATAATTGTTTTTTAATAAGGTAAAAATATATTAAAATCAAAAAACTCTATGATGAACCTCAAACAATTGAAAAATCATTTACCAATAATATTTTTGGAAACTATACCTACAAAAAATGTTTTTGTGATCTAGTTGACATCATAAAAAAACTACATAATATAGTATTGGTAGACAGGTTAAATGGATGATAAAATCATATATACAAGATGGATAAATTACCCCTCAATGTCCATTGACATTGGTAGGGATTTAACAAGTGATACATGGGTCAATTGTGATTATATAGAAGTTGAATCTAGAATAGAAGTCTACTATAGTAAAATATCATTAGGTTTTATATATGTGGGTCCATACCTTCACTTTAGATGTGTCAAATTTTTAATATCAAATTGATTGATAAAATACTAAAAATTAAGCATATATTCTATGTCACGGAATAAATCATTCCCCATATCCCTTTGATTATATTATCGATTACAGATAATTTGATTGGATGAGATTCCTAGAGATTGATCTCACTGATGTCTTATGATCACACCTATTTCACTACCCAAATGGGGTTCCATGAAGTTTGGAAATTCTATAATAATAAATATTTGTGAGATCAATCACATTGATCTTTCATATTATTAGATTACAATTTACTAAAAATCAACACAAATAAATTTAAGACTCTTCACCAATGATACGATCAAGCCCTTATAATAATTAAATATTCATTTAGAATAAATTACATAATCAATGTATCAATATGGTGGACTATCTGACCTATTTAAAAATTTGGTTTTGAAAATATATTAGTGTATTCAAGGATTCATTTTACATAGAGTGATGTATAATAATAACTTGATGTTATTGGGGATGTAAACCCAATGAAAGAATTATATTCATACTTTAATGCATGAAAATATTGATTTCAAATATATTAATGAAACTATAGTGATTATTGGTGAATGTTTTTTATTATCTTTCCAATCTTCTAATCATGTCATTGAAATAGTATTAAGTCACCCATTAGGGTTTCTATCAATATCATGATAACTAATTATGTTTCCATTTTAATGTTTCAATTATAAGTATGGTAGAAAAAGATTATGAAGAACCACTACCAGTAAAAAATATATAATTTAATGTAAAACCATGTTTGGAATATCAAATAACATGTTGTACATCATGTAAAATTTATTTCTTAATCCTATTGTAGAGGTGATGATGATTAATGAATTAAACAAAAATTTTAGGTGAGAGTGGTAGAGTGACATAAAATTTTACTCCAACCTATATATATATTTTATAATTATTGTACCAATGTATTTTATTTTTTTAGTCATGATATTATGTGATATAAATTGGAAGAAATAGTTTATTACAAATAATTAGAAGTACAATATATAAGTTGTGTCAAAACTTTTATCTCATGATTACCAATATGAAATACAATCATTTCGCATAGGATCCCACACTATAAAACAATTCCAATGTGATTTCCACAATTCATTATTCACATCCCTTATGTGTAAAACAAGTCGACTAAACGTTACACTCTGGTAACCATTATAAATTTACATAAATCATTAAATAATTCAATAATTTTATATAAATTTTAATTAAAAACTATCTTTATGTGTATGCTCCTCCCCGTTTCATAATGTTCAACCTTGGGAATCCAATTTTTAATAATAGATTTTTTTTTGATTTTGTAATTTGGGAATTGTAATTTGAAAATTATATTTTTTGGTATATATCCCATGAGTTTATAATTTATAAAATCAAATATAATATTTTGGAATCATTGTTGAGGAATATTCATGAAAATCCCTCCCCAAATAATATTTTTATTTATTACATCACTTTTCTCTCCCTTTTTTGTAATTTTTTTTCCTTTTGACATTGACACGTGTTCTTGTTTTTTATTGTAGGTTAATAGTGGATGAATCAATTCTTCTAACATATTGTCAAGGAGGGATGATTTACTAGAAAGGCTGTAATTACTTTTGGAAATGAAGAATTATATTTATTATCACTTGTGTGATATGATAAAAACTGGAAAGGATCCCACAAAAATCATGATAAACATTCCAACCTCATTGGTTTTAGAGAACCTATCCAAATAAGAGTATAGATATGGAAAATAAAAATCCCATGAGAGATAGAGACACAAAACGAATAGTATGACCACATATCCTTGATAACTACTTAATGGTGAATAATTGTGGCTTTAGATAAATCATAATTCTGAATAGTATATTTTCTTTTAGAACAAATATCCCCATGTTCAATTTAATAAACGGTTTAATGATTTGTGACACATTTATAAGAAAATTGGCTTCATGCTTCTCCATTAGAATCTACAAACATTCATTCTCACTAATAGGTTTTTCTAAAAATTTACTAAAGTCATGTCGTCTTGGATCCATTGCAACATGGGATGAACAGAAATGGAATTGTTATAAAATTACGTTAGTATATATAATTATACAATATTATATAGTGTTATCTACTAATTTTCATTTAATGATCGGTAGTCTACATGTGGATCTTGGTGTAAATAAAATTAAATGATTTCATGAATATTGAATAATCAATTTATAGAATATATATAGTTATATATTTACTATTATGGAATGATAATATTTATCTGGAATTTAATGATTTGTATATAGTATGATGGTATATGAGGATGGCCTTTTAAAAGGAACAAAACATTTCTGATGATATATTTGATTTCGTCACATTGTGGCGTGTTTCATGAAAAACAAATATTGGAGGAGTTGATAATGTTATGGGACTATAGTGTTTCCAACTAAGTGGGAGAATTTCTGGAAGGGGATAGAGTCAATAATTGTACTCTATAATTAATGATCACTATATAATATACCAAAATGAAATTATTTTGAGATGCATATAGAACATCACTATTTCAAGGAATGTCAATCAAGAGTATATTACCACTCTATGGGTGAATAAAAATTATGTGATTTATATCATACCATACCATAATATAAAAATAATTATTGATTAGAAGTGAGGCCAATTTTGTAAAATAATTTTCCATAAAATGGTATAAAGAATAATACCATGAGCATTCCATGCACTCTGGGTTATTACTAGGGGAAAATGACAAAAAGACAAAAAAAATAGATACCATCCCCTTAATTGAAATTTCATCATTAATTTTGTCATTGTCCTCAAAAACTGAAAAATAATTTATAATGATGGTGAAAATGAGCCTAATACCCAATTATAACATCGATAATAAATCAAAAATCTCTATAAAAATATGATAATTAATTATAAATTCCCAATGTATTTCTAATGAAATAAATATATAGTTAGGATATAATACATGGAAATTAAATTGGAAATCCCATTGAGTTCTAAATAAGAACAAGGAAATTCTTTAAGAGGAGGCATATTTGATTAGTCTAAAAAATTTTATATAGTTACTAAAAAGAATTAAAATTGAATAGGAATTTGTTAAAACATTTTTAGATCGAACACAATGATTCAAAATAAAAAATACAATGTAAAATAAAAAATAATAATAGATATATAAAAATAAAATATCAAAAAATACGTATGAGATTCATATCTAAAGGATACCCATTATTTTACCAAAGAGTATGTCCAATATAAACAAATAATCATAGTATAAGATCTAGTCCAAAATTATTTTTTAGGTGTGGATGAAAATTCCATTCACAGAATCCATTTCATCCCTAGATGCATATTTTGAGTTCTTTAAAATATACCCCTTCAATAAAAAACAAAATGGCATGAATATGAAATATCTGTGTGAGGAAAGATCTCATTATATACGAATTCAATTTCCTACCATGTGATGTTATATGGGATGGTCTTCAATTCCATTCACAATTCTACGTAGTACCATTAGAAATATTTTATCCTACTAAATAGAAAGCTTCAAGAGGATGATGTCAATTGTATTATTGAATCAGATATTTTGATTTCCAAATCCATGATGAGTTCATTATTGATTTTTTGAATATTATATGAATCATCTGAGTGAGATATTGAATAAAAAATTAACATTTTTAGAACTGTTATTCCATGTTGATTTTACATTGTAAGAGAAATATCATAAACGATAGGTACAAATTATCCAGTCTGGCCTTCCTACCTACTTGATGTTGACTCAATGATCTAAATCAAGTCCATATGATTTTTTTGGTTGGAGATGAGAATTTTTTATTTGAAATTTATAATGCACATGGTCATGATGACAAAATTGATAACCTCTTACTATAATTACTATTGAGGTATGAAATTAAATTTTAGAAATTATACAATAATTATAGTCCCATGATAGAAAAAATTATCGGTGCCTATAGAAAAATAATAAATTATAATGATTCCCTTAATGTTTGTGAGTTGTTGTTTATAAAATAATTTCCTTTTATTCCATCAGTTGTGAAGATACATAAATTGTATGTAAGAAATATAATTTTACCCCTACTTTATTAAATGATACGGTAAGACCCACTTGTAATTTTAATTTCAGAACTACCTAATAGGAAAGGGAATTAGTTGATATATATATATATATTTAGCATTATATGAATAAAATATTATGAATTATTTTATATATGGAAAGTATTTTCCTTTCAATGTGATCCCAAAAAATTATAATGGAGGATGGAATAAACAGACAAGAAACACATACTAAAAATTTAACATGCCTATAAAAGAAGTTGTTAAAATAATGTAATAATGTTAATTTGTGTTGAAATTACTTCCCAAATTTAGATAGTGATTTTGTGAGTCCATTGATTATTATTATTTGGATGGTTGTAATGGTAGTAGTAAATAATGTCAATGATACCATTTCCACTCGTATGATCTATGGGTTGGTAATAGGTTATGACTGATAGAAGCTAATGGATTCAACATCGAAGGATAATTTTTTGCATGAATTTTTTACTAGTTGTTGTAGAGGATATTTGAAAATGAATAATATTGTGACGTGTTTTTATTAATTCTATATTATTTAAAATATAGAAGTATAATTTGAAGAGATGACTACCTTATAATGTCCCTATAGAACCTTCTACTATCATCAAATGTACTTTGTCTTGAAAATTTTTACTATGACATTTCAGGGACACATGTAACATATATTTCTTTGGTTTGATAAGGTGTTACAGTTTTTTATGTATGATTTTTAAGTATATATATTTTTATTCCACATATATATAAAACATATTTATTTTCACAATGAAATGTATGAGGAAATATTCCCCATTTTCATCTGGGCCAATTTACATGTCCTGGTGACTGATGGAATCATTTTATTTTTTTGATACATAACATTATATTTAAAAATATAAACATTGAGATAATAGATTGTCCAGAATATTATATCATTATTTTATACAATTTTTTATCAAACTACACATTTCAAGATTCATATATCAATTTCAATTTTTTTTATTGTTTCTATATATGTGTTTCCTAATGAACATAATTTGATCTTATAAACCAAAAAGCAACCATGTTATGTTAATATAGAAAATAATTTTTCCCCATTTGTTGTGGCCCTACAATTCTCATTCAATCCTAGAACGAAATTATTTTCCAATTAGTGACATTATTTTTTGGATGATCCACTACTCATTATCCAATATAGTGAAAGAGTGATTCATTTATTTGTTTTATAAGCTGTAATTTTAAATTACTTTTAAAAATTAAACTCTTCACTAACATGTAGAAATGATGTCACATACTATAATGTATATCTTTTATGATGTATTTTTTTCATTCTAAATTTATATTATTATGGAGTAGAATATTTCATGTCTTATATCTAATATCAAGGTACTCGATATATTTTCCATTTGGTTGAAATACCCTAAAACACATCATAGATGTTGAGGTCACCAATGTGTAAAAAATAAAATTTATGGGATCATATCTATATTCTAAGGGCCCCTCAAACACATTGGTTATCACTGATTATGATTCCAAATTTTTGAAATATTTAAATAGAGTAGAAATTAAAAAAATCATGAGTAAATTTTAGAAATGAAACATTTTTTTTAGTTTTTGATTCCCATGATCCTATAATTTAATTGGTAATTAAATATGATTGTAATATTTTATATGATGTGATGAAATATTGTTTAGTTACCTCTATAATTAGTCCTATTTAGTTCAATTGATGAAGTTTGACAGAGGGGATTTCAAATTTCTAGTTCAAGCTAATTCTAGGGATGATAATGTGATCCAATCATAGTTATTTGTTGAAAAAGAATGATTATTCTTTTTGGGTCTTATTAATAACCTAATAACACTATTAAAGAAGTAATAAATCTTTTTTTCCATACAAAGTGTTTTCACATGTTGATTGAACATGTTCTATGATCTTATTGGGAAATAAAAGTCGAAAATTGGGGTGAATGTATAACATGAAAAAAGATGATGATGAAAAATAATAAGTTCTGGTGAATATAGGTGTATTCCAGTAAATTTGAATAGATTTAAAAGTAAATTCCTTGAAATGAAATTTAATTACCATCCTGATAAACTTTTAGTTAAGATAGTGTTTTTAATTCATGGTTTTATTTTTTCTATGTAATTTTGGATTATAATGGTGTGGACCATTAATCCTCTATTTATGTTAGCATAATGATCATTGGAGATTCATATATTGAATTTGTACTCTACAAGGTCAATAATACCCATATAAATACATATATTGATCAATATTGGATATCGAGAACCCTTTCCTTATAGTTAGAGTGATAATCCAAATATATGTAAATTTTATTATTTGGCAATAAAAATAGAGTATCATAGAAGAATCCCATGTATTTTTTTTAAATTACAAATTAATATGTTTTTCCCTATTTCATGTTTTTTTAGCCATTAGTGAGTCTCCTGGCGTATAAATATATCCTTAAAATCCTCTCATATACCCTCTAATATTCCCCAATAAATACCAAAAAAAGGGACATTTTTTTTGTGAAATTGGATATTTTATTCTGAATTATTATAATATTTCTTCTAATGGAATAGTGTAAGGATGACCATCTATATATATAGAGCATAAAATAAATATATTTAAATTAACTAGGTTATTAAATTAATATAGACAACATATGTATAAGAAATTTTGGAACTACTTGATAAATAAAACCCTCCATGTCATAAGACCATCACAAAATCATAGGCCCAATGGATAATATAATTTTTGTCAAATAATGTCTCATGATTGTTTCAAAAAATATACCATAGATATCCCTTGAAACCATGTTTTCAGATAGATGAATAAATTTAAAATTTTGTACATGATTGTATATATTCCTCTACAATCCTAAGAAAAGGTTAAAAGAAACAATTTTACTATAACATGAATTTTGAGGATTTGTGGGTATGATGATTCAAATATGAATATTTTGTGATGTAATATTTTCCCACAGATTTGAAATAAATGTCTAAAACCATTCGTCATACCATCTTCCTATCCCTCCACTGTTCCTATGACAAATTTATCAGATACTCTGGGTTTATATGATGATTTCACAATGATACGA
Organism: Viscum album; assembly: GCA_963277665.1. Taxonomy (NCBI): domain Eukaryota; kingdom Viridiplantae; phylum Streptophyta; class Magnoliopsida; order Santalales; family Viscaceae; genus Viscum; species Viscum album. The sequence goes on from OY728145.1 coordinate 1,903,343,124, forward strand.
ACTTTGTACCCATCTTTTATAAAAAATTTAAATTAATCAAACACAACCAATCAAAAATTTCACAATATATTATTATATAACACATATTATATTATACCTTTAGTATTCCAAAATTGTTTCTTCGGTAGTATCATATTTTATCTATTTCTTAAAAATCATATCATTATTCTTTGATTGCATTCATCCAGAACAACCATCTTTAATACAATGGATGAAACATTCCTGAAAACACTCTCATTCATCCACAATAATATTTTATTTTGTTTCTCTAACCACCCTACCAACCACTGGGCTGTTAATGTTTTATTTTCTTCTAGCCATACACATTCATCAACCCCACCCACAAAACCTAATCCATCCAAAACGAAATCCAAAAATCTCTAAATTATAACCTGAATCATTAAATTATATATAGAAACCAAAAATCTATCCCCATTTAAAATTTCATACAACATGAAATTAAAGTCACATAACTATTCAATATCCATGGATAAATCCATGAATCCTCCCTAAATAAGTAATGTCTCATTATCTATCACATAAACCTCACCCAAGACCCAACCCTTTTGTTATTCTTCCAAAAAATAATTCTAAAACCATTATTTCCCTTTCTATATATACTTGTGGTTTCTTCTCCCACACTCATATGAACACTTCCCTCCAATTTTAGGATGATTCGTCAGTTATTAGGCTGAAATAGATAGATAAGAAACCATTATGATTTATAAAAACATAGATTTATCATTATTAATAATAATTGTGATAAACACCGTTCTTAAGGGACTTTTACTAGCAATAATCCATAGATATATCCTATAGTTTTTACAGAAATATTTTTAAGTCTTAATTAGTTAATTTAACACTATTTTTTTGCTCATTCTGGAATGTATTTCATTTGTATTTAGATGAAATCACTATATGTTCAGAGTTTCCTAGTTTGGAGACCAAGTATTATTTTGTAGATAATAATTCCTATTGGCCCTAAAGTAATCCTCATTGTATATTTATGATGGTTAGGGGAACATTTAGACTATATTAAATTTGGACGTTTTTGAACCTAAATCCTATAATTATGCCTTTAAAATAGAGATTAAAATATCGAAAACTTCCCTATGTGAATTTATTAATCATGAAGTCACTCACCCTCAAATAGAAAATTGGTAACCCCAATGTGATGGTGGGTAAATTATATGATTTTCATATATATTATGTTTGTATCTCCACTAAATTAATTAAGGTCCACCATACATAACTGTATTTTGTTGTGAAATTAGAAAATTATTGGAACTATCTTGGGGTAAGATTTATTCATCATTTTCATATATACCATATGTATTTTAATGATGATAGGACCATCATTTCAATGGGTAGTATTGAATTGTTTGATTTTACACTCCATAAAAAATTATCCCAATATATAATGAGTTAATTAAATACGAAGGCAAAATATTGTATTATAATAATATATTTGAGGATGTAGTCATTTTTTGTGATGGAATAAATTTCATTTATCACAATTTATTTATATTTTTAAACATTTCATTGTTTAATTAACACTTTTTAGTATCACTTCTTGTTTTCATGAAATTAATAAAAATGAATAAAAATATTACATTGTGTATTTTTGGTACTAAACCATAGGTTAGTCCATGAAGTATGATAATAATATGAATTGGATATTAGACCACCATGATCACCATATATGCCCCATTATATATATTAATATGTTGTAAAACTATTTTTATCTTATTTATAACTAATAAAAATAGGCCAACACATGGAAAAAATACATGAAATGTTCATTCCTCTAAAATAGATGAATGAACCCAAAATTGGTAAATAAGAAGATTAATTTAACATAAATTAGGTCATCCCAAACTCATAAAATGGTCAATATTGGAGCATAATTAAATTGGTCTATAAACATATCATTTTAAGGGGACCAAAGTTACATTAGGATGAAAAAAATCCAACATGATTTCAATGAGTATATCCTAGAAAACCAAAGATGTTATATGACTGGTCTGTTGAATGGTAGAAAAATTTTGAAAAATAGAATTGGGTACTATGTCATAGTGTTAACACTATATCTATAGAGGTGTGGATTTTGAGCCCAATTAGTAATAAAAGAAACACATATTTAACGACCCATAATATATATAATAGAACAAACTAATCCCCACAACCCTTTGACCACATAATAGAAATGTGATTATTTTCATCATTGTGATTCTCAAAACCATATTGATCCCACTTTATACCATCTCACATACACCAGAACACTAATAGTGTACCTTGAATACTTGTTAATCAGTGATATTATCTGTGGAAGATCAGTCCATTGGTGATATGATATATTAAATTTAAAATGGGAACATATCCCCAATAATAAAGATATGATTTTTGAGATTTATCAATGATCATTATAAGAAATGAATTTAAAATTTTCAATGATTCTATACCACATGCACTATGTCAGCTCCATGGTACCTTCTACTGATTATTATTAGTCTTTTTATTATTATGATTATTCTGGGAAATTTTCACTAGAGGTTTAGGAAAACTTATGTGAACTTGATGAATGAGGGGATACATTCTGGGGGAAAAAATAGGCTCATTTTTATATGCAATGTCTTATTAATTTACAACGGAATAATGAAAAAACAAATCTTAATAGTTAATGTTCCTTGATTTTCTTCCATGTTTCCTTTTTATTTTAATGATACTAAGAATCCTTTAATCATTATTGTTTTTATCTCTCTTACGAGAACCGGTAGACAATTCTTAAGTGGGTAGTCCTCATTATTATGGTGGACCATATGATGAAGTATCCATTTCAATTAATAACTTTACACCTCAATTGTGATTTTTTTTAGAAATGTAATATCTTTTAGTTCACTATATAAATTTTTCATCTAAAAACTATAGTGATTGTAAAAAATATCAATGGGAAAGGCCAAGTATATAAGATAGATTGGTATAATGATAGATTTGCATTCACCACATATTTTATTGATATTTGATTACTACATCTAGGTTATTTAATGGTTACCTCAATAGAGGTTCCAAGAATACCATCTCAGACTAATATATGATGACTATGTAAAAAAATAAGTCCAAGGAGTCTCAAAATTTTTATACCATGTCTATAACCATCTGATTAACTCATAATCATTAAGTGATTCTACATTGAAAAATAATTATTTTATATACCTTCATTAATGTTTTTCAACACATAAGACATGCCAAAATCTTTATCTTGGGTGAATTATTGGTAACTCCTCTCATTTTGGAAAAAAATCCCAGGATCAGATGAGAGATATTATAGAAAAAAATACATCAATAAATATTAGATCACGTCTTCCAGTTTTATTTAAAAAATATAAAAAATTGATATTATAAATAATTTAATTCTATTAGTAATTTGTGGGATTATCTTCTAAATTTTGATATCAGATAAATTCCTTGAGAGGTAATGATTCAATGTTTCCATAAATAGAAAATAATGCCCACATAGGGTCAATATAAATACTACATTGAGTGGAATCACAGTTCCCTAGTGTTTCGGTAGGGTGAATATGTGTCACTGAGACTCTCATCATAATGAGGTCTATGAATGATTGGCTTGAGTTAGATGATATGCACTAAATTAATATAGAAATGAAATATCAGTATTTGTGTTATTGAGGATTAGAACAACTAGGATTTATCCTCATATTGGGGTAGGTTGAATTTTGTTTTTTGGGATTCATAAACGAAGTGGTATGTTCTTGATCCATCACATGAAATTGACTGATTTTGTATTGACATTAACGACTAATGGTTCTTTCAAGAGTATAATGTGAAAATCCTGGATCAATAGGAGATGATCATTCATTATTGAATCATTTCAATGGTATAGGTTATTTAGTAACATGATAACCATAAATATATTTTGTGGGAGTGATATATTTAGATGTTGGTTTAATACCCTCACCTTAATGGGTAATTTCAACATTTCTGGATAAAAATCCTCAAACATAAGTAATATATAATGATTGAAATATAGTAATATTGAACCATAATATATATTTAATGATTATAATTATTTAATATTGTAATAAGATTAACATTTTATGTTTTCAAGAGCACCAATATCAATATGCTAAAAATATTTAATATATTAAAGAACAAAAGCATACATATTTAGTAAAAACGGGGTTTCTATTGATTGAAGTATTAAATGGTGAAAATGTTGACACTGTGGGATTGAGTTATAGGATTATACTAGGATTGATATATTTATCAAACACATCATAACATGTTTTAATGAGTTTTTTTGTGTATATTTGATGAAATAAAGTGATAAAATTAAGTAATTAATTTAATTGTCTAATTAGATGCATTTACCATGAAGTTTTATGTTGAAAAATTATTAACCAATTATTTTATGTTACGAAGAATTACCATTTGATCTAAGATTCACTATGGGGAGATCCCCCCAAATATGGTCGAGGGGAGTTTTTGGATTGATGATTAAATAAAATGAAACTCATCACTAGCTTTAACAAAAAAACATTAATCAACAATGATTGGTCAAAAGATGTATATTTTTTTACTATCATTATTCCATTATACCATTGTATATTTATATATGTGATTTTATGAAATTAATGTACCATACATAACGTGATTGTTTCTCTCATTATCTATTTGTATTTGTAAAGAACCGTTTTAATGGAATTATTACAACCACACAATTTCATTTATTTTATAACCAATTAATAATAAATAAATAACAGTTGACAATTATAGAATATCCAAATTTTTGGTTGTTTGATTTATACCTCTATTATACATGTTATTATCAATGAAATTTTATTTTTTATCTGTCCAGCCCTCTCATTTACCCAATTCATTTGAATGTTCCACATATTATTACTACCGATTCGACATGGAAAAATAATAATTCAGAGAGGAAACCCATAACACAATTGTGGATCAGAATTGTATCGATATGAGGATATTCATATGGATTATTTATCAACTATATAAATATTATGTAAACATGGGAATGAAATTTGTGATTTATAGTGGACAACAAGTTAAAAGGGATTAACAATGAATATTGTGGTTGATCTATGTGTCATAGTAAATATTATTGTGTTGTATGGAATTAATAAGAAATTTTCAACTAAAATTAATATATTATCTTGGAACACACCCCATATAGTCCTTATGGTATAGATGATGTGGTATGTGAATTAGTTAGTTATCATACAACTCTGTGGTCATGTCCAAATCTTATGTGAATTTAGTAATTTATCATAGATTTCAAAGGTAATATATACATAAGAACATGGGTGGTCCCATATATCATATCTCATTGACTAAACACCATATATATTGAATATTATACACAAAATGGGTAAGCATGACTTGACCTTGATTGGAAATATGTTTATAACCTTTTTACCTAAAGAGTGAACACCTAGAAATTTATTAAATATGATATACCTCTCATATCCCATTCTTTAATCATAGAAATAAAATTTCAAGTGGCCCCTCCAATATTGAATCCTTTATAGGATATGATGGTTTCCATTTTAAATTTTAACTATTTTCCCCCAGCAAGGTTGAGTGGTTTTTTTAATCTAAAATAGGTTACTGCAATCAAGAATCTAGTGTGATGTTAGGGTCAGTAACCTAATAAAAAATTTATATATTTAGTCAATTTCCATTTCTCCATTGTTATTTAAAGGGACAGTACTCACCACACTATCTCGTGGTGTGGGCCTTCTATATTTTAGCATGTACCACATCATAAATGAGAATAGACATACTTTGGTATCTTTACATGGTATAAATAACCAAATACGATGACATTACATCGATGAGGCATCCCCCCATATCATATCTACGGGGGTTATTAAATCATCCATGCATCTGGACAACACCAACACTTGGTGAAATGGGTAGATGCATCATTATTAGTTGTATTAGAATACTAAAACTCTCTCGTTCTCTTTTAATTTATTTTAAATGTAAGAATATATATTTGTTTATTTTATACCCTCTCAATATATTGGAATTATTTAAATATTATTTTTAATATTACCTTTTTATTTAAATCAATACACATGGAATGTAAATTGACAATGTTGAATTGGAATCTCCAAAACAATTCATGTCTTCTAAAGATGACTACTTTGTTAGATAGTGAATTTTTTGGGCCTTATATTGGCGGTGGATATAAGTACTCAGTGATAGTAAATAGGGGTGGTATCTGGTATTAGCGTTCATGAGTAGGATTATTACATAATATCTTTTGTTGGGATGAGAATATCGATTTTCCTATTGTGAATATAATTCATCCTCCATAATATATATATATATATATGTTTAAATTTCTACAATATAGTTATTTGTAGAGGTTATAACATAAATTTTTTCATCATGGTAGTGAATAAGTATATTTATCTGTCATGGTTAATATGTTCATGGATGATTTTAGGGGTACAAAATTATTAGGTTTTGGACTCCCATTTCTATGATAGTTAAACTAGATGTTGGTTTCCTACCCATAGAATATTCAAGGAGGGACAAGATGTCTGACTCAACATACCACTAATCTATCTAGGGTTTGAGTGGGTTGGTTAATCAAATATGTCTTTTGTGAGATATTATTATATAATTATACTTTCAAATTGATATTCAAATTGATTTGAATATTTACATCCTCAATTATGTTATTGTTTTATGAAATAATTTGATCCTATGTAAAATAGAATTATATACACTTATTGTTTATTAATGAACGTCAGTCCATATATCAGATTATTGATCTTGGAACTCATTTATGTCATTTAATTTTGTGACAACTATTGAATCACAACCCTAATACCATAAACCCATGATAATAATGAAAACTATTTTCTCTTAAATTGTTTCTACACATCGATATAACCCTTCCCCTGTTTGTGCATATGGGAAAATTCTTCAAGGGAACATCATTGTAAATATTTTGTAAAGATTGATGTTATACTAGTAATGTAATGGATCCCATACATAAAATATTTCATCAAATAGAAGATAAATTATGTCTCTTTCAATAATGTGAACTACCATTTTCTTTTATAAAATATTATAAATATTATTAATCAACTCAAGAAAATCCATTCTTGGTTGGGGAATAGATTCTTGATGGAAAATAAAATTACTATTTGATTATTTAGACAAACAAAGTAATTAACATTAAGGATAAACCAATTCTAGTGGAATATGATTATTTGATCCCAAAAGATATTCTTGGTCTTCTTATTCAATTAGATGATTATTTATTTATTTTATTTATTCCCAAAAATCTCTCCATAACAATGGTACAAACAGAAGAAATCATTTAAACATAAATAACTAATGATGTGGCTATAATATAATATAGTAAAGCTGTGACACCATTATATTTTATGACATTATTCATGAAAATTAATTTTTGGATATCTTTCATTACACACAACACTAGTTTCAAAATAATCATGATAGGCTATTAAACATTATTATTTAATGTGATATTTATCACTAAACAGATAATTGAGAAGATATCAATAGGGATAACCAAATTATAATATATATAAATATGGATTATATTTTATATATTAAAATTTTATTTATTATTTATATAGAAATTGGTATTTAATTTTTTCTAAGTCTATATTATTTTTTTAAAAAAAATAGCATCCCCAAAAAATGAATTTAAATTTTTTTTGTCAAAAATTAATATAATTAATGGTTTTTATTATTATGAAATTTAATTTTTCAAGGTACATAATATTTCAAATTAGAATATAAATATTATAATAGGGTAAAATTTTTATATTTTCTAAGAAGATTGATTTTCCATTGCATAATGAATTTTTTAGTGAAAATTATATTTTTTCACTCAAGGATGGAAAAATATCGAATTCCATCTTATAAAATTTTAAATATAAAATTATTTTTTTTAATTATGAATAATTAAATTAATCTAAATATAATATTTTTCATGCAACAATTTGGAATATAAAATTTATATGCTTATAAAGCATATTTCTGAAATTATATTTATCACTTCATTGTATTTTTTACTTAAAAAATATTCTGCACCTATATGTTATTGAAACATAAAAATGAATTAAATATTTCTAATATTGTGTTTTAAATTTGGTCAATGATTCTAATATATATTTTTGTAATATAAAGAGTAACCATTGTAATGTTTTCCCACCCATGTAATAGTAAAATTTGAAAATTGGATTAGAACACTGTGTCATGGCCTCAAAATTTATATATCACATTATGTTATCCTATTCTTTTAGTGTATTTGGACCACTTCTATCAATTCCTCAAATATCTGGTAACTTGGTTCCATATTTAATTCATTTTTTCATTTATAATAATTTAATAATAAATAAATACATAGTTTTACTCTCATAACACTAATGTATAGAAAATTGTTTCATAAGGATAAAAGGAAGATATGGTGGGTTAAATTTTTTAATTTGATTTGTAGACAAATTATTTTATTGAATTATATTATTTAAAATTTTACGTAATTTTGTAACTAACATAAATTCTTACACAATGCCAATATTATATTTGTTCAACTAATATAAAAATAAAATAAGCGATGTTAAAAATTTAAAGTAAATTTTTTAATTAAATTTTACTATTTCATAATTTTTTTCTGATATATATAATATATTTATGATGTATATAATGATTATTTTTGAAATCCATATTCTTAGATTCAATAATGTTAAATTAAATTAATAGTTACAAAATAGACATTAATTATATTTAATATTAAATAATTTTATTAAATGATTGAATATAAATGTAAATATTATCATCGACCCTGTTAATGGAATATGGTTTAAATTTTCAACTATGGTCCATTTTTTATTAGATTTTCATTTAATATTACATTATTAACAATTTAATAATGTGATAATTATTTTCAAACGCTAAGGTAAGTACTGGTAAAGTATGAGGTTAATTAAACAATATGGCCCATAACTCCAACATTTTAGTAAAATTTTTATTAGATGATGTTATTTCAATAAAATAGTAATTTTCATCAAATTCATTTTCATTTTGAAGAAGATATCCTGATAATTACATTATTATATGTTATTAATTATTGAAATTACAAGTGTGTTCTCTCCCTCAAATATAATAGGAAAACACTAATTTCTCATATTAATACCTCATTGAGACTTTTACCTAGTCCAAATCCAATAAAGATACTATCGCATAATTCTAGTACAAATAATATAGGTTATGTTATTCCCTAATGTAAAATCCTAGGGTATTTATGTGGACATATAAAGGAATTCATTCAATGAATATGTAATTGCCATTACCTTTCAATTTATTTATACTTAATTATATACCCCTTTGAATATGTGCTATTTTTTATAAAATAACAGATTCAAATCCAAAATATTTATTATGATTTTGATAAAAACATTATCCACCATGTTTCATGACTAATGAGATATGTAATTATCTCTCTTGCGTATGTATGTCTTACCATCCCACATTTTATCGGTGTGTATTATGATGGGTTTACTGTTTATATATTATATTTATAACATAATTATTTTTATATATTGATAATAGAATATCTATCTAATAATTATTTATAATTTTTTAAATATAGATTATTCCCAAAGAATGTGTATTATATTATATTTTATAAGTATTAAACAAATAGAGGACATAGCAGAATGAAGAAAAAATTAATTGATTTATGAAAATAATTACATTATTAATTTTCTAAACCCATTGAAATAAAAAAAATTAAAATGTTACAAATAACAGAAAATTTAAAAACTAAAAGGGGAAAATTTTCATCACCCAGATCATCTATAATCAACCGACTCATGAAGAACACTATAGAAATAGAACAAAAAACATGTAAAAAACAATAATTGTAGAAATTGGAAAAGTATAATATTAAGAATAATTTTGATGAATAATAACTTAGAAGGAATATATATCTTTATGAGGTAATGTGGGTGTTGGTATTGTAATGTGATCATTGAAATATTATCTTGATATTTTGTAATAGTTACCCAACTACTTGGAAAAATAATACGACCATTAGAATAGTTATTTAATTTCAATATAAAAAATGATATTTCATTAATATTTATCTTGATTAATTTATGTCAATATAAATATCATAATTCATTAAAGATAAAAATAATTATTAAATAACTCATATATAATAAGTGCACATTTTTAATACACATTATTTTAACTTATTTTGTAAAAATATTTATTTTAATATTAAATATTATAATTATACTTTACAAAATAACATTCTGGTAAAATTAATATGATTCTATGAATAATATCTTTAAAAAATATAAATGGGGAGTTTTTCTAATTTTTTTTATAATACATAAATTCCCTTGTGAAAGGTAAAAATAAAGTATTTCCATAACTAGTTTATCTGGAAATAAATCATTCATGATGTAAAAAATAACATAAGCATTTAGAGAGTCTATACCTTGACAAAAAAATATTTAATTTTATAAATGATTTTCAAAAATAATATAAAAATGATTTATATGCCTTAAATTAACGTTCCAAAGACTAATAAATTATTTATTACATTATATTAATATTTTATTAATATTCCATCATAAATTTGGATTAAAAATAAATATTAATTATAATTTTATTAAATGTCGTAAAATCATGTTAATTTTTTAAAATATTATTTATCATTTCCAATATATAACTTTTAAAAGTATTACCGTAGATATAGTATTCAATTTAATATTTTATTTGAAAATCAATCTTATCCTCATGTATAAATTATGAATATCACTTACCATGGAAAATCACATCCCATTCTCAATCCAATGCCAACTATCTACTAAAAAATTGTATCATATTATTCAAACTATATATATGGATGTTTTTATCCATGTATTTTCAACAATAACAAGATTTTACTGTAATTTACAAGAAAATACCTTGAGGAGAGGGTAAAATCTCAATAATTCTTCCTCACATTCCCCAATCATATTTACCTTTTTCTCCATCCATTTAAAACCGAAATATTATAAGTATAATAATTATAGTATTTTAAAATTAATATAACGATGTTATGTAACTTAAAATATTATAATTATTTCATATTGAAATTTTAAAATTCAAATTCCTTCTCCATTCACAATATCCCATTAACGACCGAAAAAAACTGCCAATGAGGTCATTGGTAATTAATTTATTATCACCAACCATATGCAATGTTATAAAAAATTATGTATCCTATAAAAGTGTATAAATATATTCAACTTAATATTGTGGAATTAAATATACGTATTTCTAAATAACGAGAACAATATATAACAATAGAATGAAAATATAATACTAGATGGTAAATATAATATCAAATATATTCAACAAAAACAAAAAAATATTAAGAAATATAAAAAGAATTAAATTTAAATATGATGACATTAAAACCCATGATTAAATTTTGGTTAAATATAATAATAAAATTATGTTTATTATTCCAGAAGAATAAATGTGACCTAATAAAGAGGGACTTATTGTATGGGGATATCTGAGAACCAACTCTCATTCATTGGGTTCCCCGTAATTCAAATAAATTTCAGTATGGATATTCTAATAAGGTTAAATAAATATATTTTCCCTATCCTATTTTTCTCTTTTGAGGATATAAATGATTCCACTATAAATTAATGAAAATAAAAAAATATATATATTATTTTCCTTCAAAGACACATCTTTTACTCCTCATGAGTCGAATATTCATCACATAAGAATGTTAATTATTATTCAAAATATGATTTCACTTATTCATTTTTTAACACCATATTTATTATATAAAAAATTTTTACTAACTCATTCGGATACCCATTCAATTCCATGGTTTATTTCATGGTTATGATAGTTATACATTATATGCAGCATGAATGATTATTTAAATTTGATGATGTGACTAGTAAGAATATAGTTTTATATCACTCCAATGCATTGGGTAAAGTGACGCATGTCATTATTTAATGTGTATTATGAATAAACAAGATTATATCATTGTTAATAATGATGAAATTATGATTTATACACATATATTATGTTTGAGAATGATTTCATCTTTCTTTACAACAATGACTTATATCTGACCACTATGACTTGGTGATTCATTTTTCTGTATCACTATATTCCACGAATTTTCAAATATCACCCACATAATTAATATTATGAACCATGATGATGAAATAAATTAATTAATTATTACCACCCAAGTACTCTAGATGGTATGTCTCTTATTTATGTTATGTTACTCATACACTTACTAGGCATTTTTCTAACCCATTTTGTTAATTTATATCCTAAAATGACTATATTTACAATTGATATTGGGAGTGATCTTATGTTGATAAAGAATAAATATTTTAATAATTTATATATTTTATTATTTTTAATTTATTGTGAAATATTTATAGATAACAGTAGTGAAACCCCTTAGGATATTTCTAAAAATAGGTTACATCAAGGAATCATTTTTAATGGATGATCATAAAGATCACATAAGATATTATTTTTGTGTCAATTTCTAAAAACATAATCCATGCATTAATGAAATACTTTTAAATAAATAAAATTCAATTTTAAAATCTATTGTGGTGTAGACAAATCTAGTATAAGAACCAATGTGAGGTATTTTAACCCCAGAATATTTTGTGGACATTTTCTTGAATTAATTTATGCTTTTTAATATTTTTCATTTCATGAAACATTAAATAAAAAATATATTTTACGAAATTCTCATGTTATTTGTTCTTATTATAGAACACTGAGTTGAGATTTCACTACACACCAAATATAGATTAACTTTAGGTACATGCATCATTCTTTTCTTGTGTTACACGCAATGTTAGAACCCTTAGATATGTTGAATTACACCAAGACCTAGTTTTACCATACATCAATATATAATTAATAATTTTATTAAAATATTATTATTATTTTCACTAATATATTAGAATATATTTTATCAATAACATTGATTAATGTATTGAAATATGGTTTTCACATTTACATAATAATAATTATTTGTTGTCCAATTAACTATAAATAAAAATAAAACCCTATTGAAAATATATGAAATAATTTGATTGAAAAATATATTAAGGAAATCAACACCATTAAAATTCAATAATTTAATTAATATAGTATCCATGAATTATTTTAATGGGACTTATATATTAAATATTCAATCAAGTATTAAAAATTCATTATATATATTTTCTACAAAAGTGAAAATAATAGGTAAATATCTTTATATAAAGATATATATATTCCGAAAATTTAATTTGACATATATTTTAAATATATATTTAGACGCTTTTATGAAATAAATTTGATTAAATAAACATTATATGATAAATTTGGGCAATAAAATTATCATTGTGTGATTTTTTTTATTTTTCTCTGATGTTATATTTTTTCATGAAAGGTAAAAATTATTGAATTATAATTTAAAACAAACTATTTATATAATTTATTTATATAAAAACGTATTTTTCAATTTCATAATAATGTTTAATTAAATGAATTATACTTATATTGATTCTTTGTATTTCATTTTAAACACCTAATTGTTGTAATTGGATATATAAATATATAAATATGTTGATCATTTTTATTTAAAAACCTAATTTATTATCTTATCTATGAGGTGATGATTAAATTAATATAAAACAAATTTTTATTATTTTTAGAAAATGGTTTCTATATTTTTTATTATTATAATTTCATTATCTAATTTGGTTAAAATAGTTATTTACTAAAAATATATGGGAATATTATTAGAATTTATTATAATGAATAAGGTAAAACATTTTCTTAATGGGTAAAGTATCATAGAAACCTTGATTTCCATTTTTCAACAATAGCCTCACTGGGATAGAAAAATGACCACTATTTGTGTCATATTACCTAAGGGATACTTCTCAATAGAATTTACCTTTTTATATTTAAAAAAATGACACTTCTCTACTATAAAAGGGAGCTCACCCCCTAACTTATTCTAACCTCTCTTTTCCTTTTGATCACAATAGAAATTATAAAAATAAGCACCCAAATTTACCAATATTGTTTTAGATTCTTCAATTTAGGAATAATCAATTCCCAGGATTCCCTACAGTGCCATCCAAAATTACTTACCTGAATAATATGTAACTTTTCTAAATGAGAACATTTTATTTATCTCTCGGGCCACCCAATAAATTATTCATGTATCAAGAATAAATAATAATAAAAGTTTCATAAATATAAAAATATGTTTTTTTTCTATTATTATGACCTACACCATTATATATCTATATGAAATGGGATAATCAATTTTTGTTCTTATGTATGACATATATCTACCTCATCAACTAATATTTATTCATTATTCAATAACTAAATATCAATGATTGTCATAAAAAATATTTCTATATGATATATATATTTTATTTATTATTTAATTATTCCTTTGGAATTATTATAAGATACAAACCTTCATTCTTCCAATTTTTTTGTGAAGAAAATGACTTCTTTTTTTGATGTGTGGACTCCAACTTCTTAAAAGCAATGTGATTAATTCATGTTTTACATAAAATGTATTGTGGACGAGTAAAATAAACATATCTAGTATATAATGAATAATAATTTTAATTAAAATAGAATATATATATATATATATCATTTAAATTTATTTCCATAATAATTCAACATGAAAATGGAAACATCAACCATAGATATGTGTGACATATCGTCAATATGAATGGTTAATTTTATTTCATTGATAAATTATTAATTTATTATTATAATAACATATAAAATGTATTTATTTTATATTTATATAATTATTTACATTCTGTAAATAATTCAGTCGTGATCTATATATAAATATTAATAAAAAAAATTCCATAATATATATGTCAAACAAATTGATAACTTACTTAAATGTAAGTGTAACATTTAGTTTTTAAATAAATAGGTAATATTATTTCAAAATAAAATTATAAATGATATGATAAATATGATTACGGTATTGTGGTATATTCAAATTAAAATAATGGTTATTATAAATCAATTTTCAACTGGTTCAAAAAATCAAGACTTAACATTTGGTTTTTGTCGTCTCACTTTTATTTCTATGAGATATGTGTTTATTCACCACTTATTCATATTGTATGGTAAATATTTTGAAATATTATATCATATATAGTGAATTTTGTTTATAACAATATCTTAAAATAATGTTATTATTTCATTTATCCCATGATTCTAATGTTACTCAAGTAGTAATGGAATTTCTAGTCTCACTTTTATTTCTTCGAGATTTATGCAGTATCCAAAACTCATTTATTTTTGGAAGTGTATATACTACCTATTATCGTATATCATGATTATTATAAAAAAATTATGTGAATTTACATATCCATTCTATGATCTCTCATTCATTTGGTTTCTTGTAAGAAATCTACCAGAGTTATAAAGTAATTTTTCGTTTCAATTTTTCTTCATTAAGACACAATCCATGTTATGCAAGTTTATACTTTTATGATGTGTATAAACTTATATTTTTTATTGTTAGTTCATGAATATAGTTATATTCATGATATTACATGAAAAATTCGTTGTTATATTTCATGGGTATTATGATTCAATGGTAACATTTTGGGAATATTTTATTTGTATTATGTCACTATTTATCAATATTGTTTATGATTATCCTTTAATAGATGAAATCATAAGACCCGTATATAATGAATTATCATGAACTATATTGAGCTTATGTTCTTTATAATATCTTAAATTAATTTTATAATTTTTCCACTATTTGATACTTATAATAATTAATAATTTGTTTTTATAAAATAAGTCTTTATTTCTCCATTTTTTCAGGAATATGTTTAATTCAATAACAATGTTTTATAAAAAAATAAAAAATAATTTAAAGTAATAAGTTATGAATATTTTGAAAGAAAATAATTTTAAAAAAGATTTAATTTTTATAAAGTAATTAAATTTTCATTCAAATATAAATTTATATGTTTTCTGGGTTATTTTCTATTAAAAAGGTTTTCAAAATAATTTCTGTTTTAAATAGTGTTTTTAGAGTAGAAATGATATTTTCTTCATGGAATAATTTAAATATAATTAATCTTTTTTTCATTATATGATTAAATATATTGTTGTTACTTATTCGATTTTGAGGATATGACCAACTGATACCATTCATATTCTTTCTCTAAATGATTTATTTTTAGATATAATGATTATTATAAAACATGTTTAATTTACATGGGCCAATAATGTTCCAAATACATTGATATGAATCCCATTTATTTTTCATGGGATAATAATTATTAAATTATATGAAATGAAATGAATTTATATTTAGTTTGATAATAATATTTTAAGGGAATAATTTATATTTTTAGTTTTATGATGATACTTATGAACATTGTACAATATTGATGTTGTGGTTTATGGAAATTGATTCTATTAGGTAGTAGCTTAGAGAACACCATGTAAGCCTATTATAGATTATATGATGAGGTGACTAGATAGCACAAGGTTATCCTATTATAGCGTATATGATAGGGCGTACTTGATAGTGACAGGTAATCCTATAATAGATAATTTGATGGGGATGTACCAAATAGTCTTGAGGTATCCTATGAAAATTTTGTTATGGGGTGGCCCCGATATGGTCGGGTAAGCCCATTTTAACATATATAATGTAGTGTACCAGATAATGCCGAGTAATCCAATGAAATAATATATTTTGGGTGGCATAGATATATTTGTTTGAGATCTTTATAGCTCTGTTATTTATAGGGGAATGACATATGTCTCAAAAGATAATGATGTGAACAATTCGACATGCAGGATTCACAATGGGATGAGAGTATATCATAATATACTATACAAAAATGGATACAACTAGGAATGATGTTTTGTCCCATCCAATAAGTGTACTACCAACAAAGTGCACTACTATATTTCTGAAATGCACCATTAATTATTGTGAATGATTTTATGTGATTATATTCATTCCTAAAATTACATTTCATATTCCTATGTTGTCATCTGATGAATTGTTCTCCCGATTATCTAAAGATTCATGCCTTATTAACTTCTAATCAATATTCCCTGAGTCTTGATTATGATAATGTATATGATAGGTTTGATATTTTAATGAAAGGATCATGTTCTCATATACTTATGACCATGTTATTCTAACATATGAACCTTGATTATCCATAGTAAGCAACTTATGTCACCCTATTCTTGTTACTTGTTTCACCATATATTAAAAAACATTTTTTGGAGTAGAAAAAAGATAATATCGTTATGCGATATGTTGATGATCATTCGCCATGATAGATGATTTTGTTTACATTTTTCAGAAGACACTTAAATATTATATTACTCAGTCTTGTAATATTTTATTATAATGAAATATCAGTTAAAATAATTTTATTTCCATGTATGTTAAGATATAGGTGCAAAAAATGGTATTATCAGAAATTTTTATCAAGAATTTGAATTCTATGATTTCAAAAATATAGTGAGATAACTAGAGATATTTATAATTATATTTATAGGGATGTCGCATATTATAAGTCTATAATTATATTGATTTAGAAGTGGTTTTCAATATTTAGGAATATTATATGTAATTTTATATTTTTATATGGTTTTATTCTATGATATTATTTTCTCACACAATGATTTCTCATTTAGTCAATACCGGTAACTAGAATTAAATTTGTTAACATTTAATGTTTATGATTTAGACTGTATAGGTGTTTTAAAAATTGTTATTCAAAGATGAAATCCAATAAAGTTGATATGGAGTTTGAAAAATTATTGGTTATACTACTTAAGATAAAGAGACAAAAATGGAAAGGGAAAGATGTGGGATGTTATAAAAATATTTTTTTAATTAAATGTAAGAATCGTGATAAGATTGAGGATGAAGAAACATAACACAATATCATATATAGTATTATCGGAAATGGTTATTAAGGAATATAATAATTAATCCCTATTAATGGTTTGAGAAAATAATGAGATGATTGATGTTCATATTTATTAGAATTTATGAGTTATGTTATATGAATCGTGCAATAAATGTTTCCATTATGAATTTGAAAAAAATTTATTATATGTTAAATATGACATAGACAAGTGATATAATAGAAATGTGATAATTTTATTAGTAGAATGTTACCCTAGTTATGTTTCTAATGATCAGAAAATTATTTTTATCTTTGATTATGAGATACTTGAAATTGATAATGTAAATTTGATTGTAGAAATTACATTGGAATTGATTATATACTTTTTGAAAATGTCTTCCTTATTATAATTAATGATGTATATAAATTTTTTGGATTTAAGTTACGGATCCAAAAATATGTAGAATAAGAAATAATTCATTTTTATTTATATAGCATTTTTAATTTTGGTTATTACTCTTTCTAAATATAGTACATAACAAATTTATTCACATGTTTGAGATTTTGGAACTAAGAGATACTTTATGATATATGGGGAATCAATTCCAAACATGTTTTGAAAGAATTATTTAACATCATTATATTGCTTTGGATTTTCACCATAATAAGGGTTAAAAGGTTGAACATTTATAAGATTATTTATAAGAAAATAAGGATTGGTTTTCTGAGAATAATGTATCATCTATCCTTATGAAATTTTATTCATATTGGAAAACATTATATAATCATTTTTTGTGATGATGACTAAAGGGAAAAAGAATGTTCTATAATACTATTTATAGATCTCATTTTCTTGTAATGCTTTTGGAATGAAAAATACACCATTATTTCATAGAATATGTAATGAAGTGGAAATTGAAAAAATGAACAACCCTGGGGTGAGATTGTTCTTATGAAATATAATGATATCAAGTATATATATTTTCTCGTGAAAATTATTCATTATATGAAAAATATCATTGAAATAAATTTTTGATATATTTTAATAATATATTATAATATCAATGATTTCAATCATGCCTCATTGAATGTCGGTCTTGTGTTTATCTTTATTATATTTTACACCAAAATTTTTGTGATCATTGATATTTATCACTCACTATAAATATTTAAAATTTTTATCCACGTAAAAATATTAACTTATGTTCTTCTATGAGGAATCATATTTATGTGTAACAATGGGTAACCATTATTGTTCCATATTTCCATTTGTAATTGATTTTTAAGTATTCATTTTTATGATGTATATTTATATAAAAAATATTGATTACCTATAATATTTATAGTGATAAATTCATATTATGTGGGGTAGAATGTTACAGAGAAATAATTTTTGGGAACATGTTTTTCAAAATTAAAATAAAATTCTTGATATTTTTCATTTCATGGGACAATGAAAATAGCTTGTGTTATATGAAAGAAACGAGTTATTATTTACTTATATGAAACACCAAGTGGTATGTACACTAAAAAACCCTTAGATTATATTGAAGTAAATGAAACACTATTTTTTTACTGCTCACACATATTCCCATGATCCATTAATACCTTTCATTATGAGGACAATATAGATTTAATGAACTATAAATTACTATAAATATTTTTATAGTTGTAACATATACATTGGAATCGATGTCATAAGTGGGAGTAATTAAATTATTAAAACATTGTTTATATATCAATATAATAATAATTATTTGGTAACCAATTAACAAAAAATTAATATAAAATCCTTTTGAAAATGGGGGAAAATTTTTACCAGAAACTATATTTAATCATTAAAATAGGTTTATGCTAATAAATTATATAAAAAATTTTATAAAGGAATTTAATAGAATATATTTTTTATTATATGTTTAATCATCTATTGTACATTCATCATATGTTTTTCCTATACAATAGATAGAAATAAAACAAATTTTATGTATAACTATATTTATATAAACAACTTTTAACAGAGTGCCTATTTAAAAAATAATTTTTACAGAATTATATATTTATTTTAGAAAATAAAATTTATTTTTGAAATAGTAACATCAAAATTAGTTTATACTGGATTTTTGGTATTATTTTGTGTTGTTTCGTTTTTGGATGAATATTGAAAAATATGTATTTTTAATAGAACGTAATTTTTTTAAATTACTTTTATTGTTAAATTATATATAAATTAGGTTTAAAAGTGTAATTAGGTCAATACATCATCTATTAATCTAGTTTAGGTATTTTTAATCAATTCCACAAAGATATTTGAAATAAAATCTCTTCAATAATTTGATCATTTTTACATTAAAAACATATTGTCTCATCACATCTATGAGACTAATTTTAAGTTATTTTCATCCAGTATTGATATTATAATATGAATAAATGGATTCCATATATTCAATAAGAATAATTTTTATTTTCTAGTAATGTTAACATTGTTTTTCATTAAATGGATAGTCAGTAAAATTAAAATTGATTTCATAGATTAACTTTTAAATGAGATTACAGAGTTTATAACAATTACATTAGTGGAATAAAATAATTAAAAATAATAAATTAAATTTTATTACCATATTTATAAAATAGCCATCTATTGATAAAAACATTACAATTATTCAAGGATCATTACAGAAGGTATACCTCTCAATAGTGATTTTTTTATATTTGCAATAATCCAATGCCTCCTCCAATATAAATGTGCACTAAAACCCCTAACTTATTCAAAAAATTAAAACACATTTCAGTTTTCAAAACCTACACATATAGGCTCCTAAAATCCATCATATCAACATCAAATTCTCACAATAGGCATAAGTCTAACAATAGAAGACCATCTCTACAAACCTTATAGTGTTTCCTAAAGAAGAGGTAATGTTACTAAATGATCACTTTTGATTTATTTCTATCTCCACCCCTAAAAATCATCTAATTTTATATATTTTATAAAATAATCAGTATCATAAATATAGTTTTATTTTATTATTCTAAGTGTATGACCTTCACTATCACACACTTCCAAAAATCTGATTCTCTTACATCATTCGTTTATATGGTGGAATACTGACTGATGAACCAATATCATTTGTTATTCCATTAACTCTTTCAATTTTTTTGAATAATGATGTAAACAGTATTTTTTATAGGATATTTATGAAATTTATGATCTAATTAGTTTTCTATAATAATTATATGACACAAAACATATTTTATTTCATTTTGCGGGTATATAATAACATCATTTTTGGATATGTGGACTACCGGTTCATCAATGTGAGGTGTTCTGTCTTCTAATTACATGTAATATATTATGGATGGTTTTAATAATAATATGTGAAATATATGAAAATATAATTCTTCTACAATATATATATATATAATTTAAATTTCATTCCTTAAAAATATAACAAGATAATGGATACAACGCTCATGAGTATATACAGTCAACCATCACCCTGAATATTGTATTAAATTTCATATATCACCGATTACTAGTTTACGATAAATAGATATTTTCTAAATTTATATTATATTTATTCCATGATTATATTTTTAAACATGTAAATAATGATCTATGTAATAGTATCAAGAATAAGAATTCATTACATTTAAGAAAACAAAGCGGCAATTTCAAAAAACCCAACATTGACATGAAATTATTAATATATATGTATTATAAATTACTAAAGAAATAATATATGTAATATTAATAATAATATGGTTATGTGGTCATTTTATAATAATATTATATTTTTTAAAAATTATTTTTATCAAGTTCAATGAATGTCATGAATTATGTTTAGGGGTTTCTTATATCACATTTAATTCATTGAGATAAGCGCTATATTTTTACAAATTGTTCATGTTTGGTGGTGTATATACTGAGTTATAAATATTATATCATAAATTAACATTATTTCAAAAAAATTATTTTTTCAATTTAATTTATTTTTCATAGAACTTGCGACTTAAATATAACTCAAGTAATTATTGGATTTATTTCCACACATTTATTTCTGTGAGACTTATTACATATTTACCACTCATTTATTTTAGTTTGTGTATATACAACCCATGAATTTATTCTACAATTATTATCCATAAATTTGTGGGTATTTTTATATGTATTATATGATATTCCTTTGACTATTTTTATGGATTAAATGTTACCAAATGGGTAATATAATTTTTCCCCAATTTTCATTCTTTGAGACAGATGACGTTTTATGAACGTATATATATCGATGAGATGTTTATACTACTATTTGACATGTTATATAATTAATATCATTATTTTAATAATAAATTTATCTTCATATAATGTAATTATTTCATGGGGATTTTGATTCAGTGTTAACAATGTGAGAAATGATTGATCCAAAAATCTCATTGTATGTCAGGATTTTATATGATTATGGTCCTAATCATGAAATATTTTGATCAGTATCAAATGAATTATAATTATTTTTCTTATACTATAGTTATAAATGATACAATGATGTTATTTTACCATTTTTAAAATCTTTGAAACATAATATTATAAATAAAACGTTTTTAATAATATGCATCATTATTTCCTCTTTGGTTAGGACTCTGTTTTATTAAAAAACCTCTTAATAAAATATACATTTTTTCAAATTACATTTCCTTTTCATTTTAATTTGAAGTGATTATAAACATTTCTTGGGTTATAAATTTTTTTTAAAATATATTTTAAATATTCTTATACTGGTTTCATGTTAGTTATTAAATTAGTTTTTTTAAATGGCTTATGTGATAAAATGGTTTTTTTAGAGTACAAGGATTATTTCCAAAAATACTAATTCAAATGATCCTTTAAAAATTTATTTCAATCAAATATTACATAAATTATTTTTATATATTCTATGTGGGGGATTTAATATATGAATATAATTAATATTTTTTCTTTGAAATGATTTTGTATTAATGGAATGCTGTTTGTGGAATAAATTTATTTTTCCATAGGTCAATCAAGTTGTAAAGAGACTTCTATAAAACCCATTTATTTTCCAATGATTTTTAACATTTAAATGATATTAAATGAAAAAATTATTTTTTTTGTTTTTATCAGGTTGTGAAGAAATAATGGTTTTTATGATTTTTATGATGATATTCATGCTCTTTTAACTTAATTATTGTTCGGATTCATAGACACTAAACATAATATGGGAATTCCCATATATAAAAGGAATTTATGATTTTAGATTATATATAGTTCCTACTAGGTATCACTATGTAATAATATAATTGTTAATAGAATGGGGTTACCGATATAGTTTTAGGCCAATTCCATTATATGTTATATGATTGGGTGGCATAGATAGCACTAGGGAATCACATTATAGATTGTACGATTGTTTGGAAATAATTATTCTATGTAATTCATTTATAGATTATAATTTGGGGTTTCATTGATAGTGCATGGTAATCATGTTTCCACTAATATGATGGGGTGGCCTAAATAATAATGGATGAGTCTATTATAACACTATTTTTTAAAAAATTATATACCATAAGTTAATGATGGGAATAAATTAAAGGGATAAATCTAGTATTGGATGAAGGTATAGCTTGATCTAGTATAAATAAAATGATATGATTGGGGATGGTGGTTTCTCACTCCCAATTGGTGTCTTCAACTTAAATTTCTAGATATGTTTTCAAAAAAAATGAATTATATGTAATGTTTCATCATTCAAATGTGTATAAAAAAATTCATTATTTTATTCCTATATTTTTCATTCAAGGATTACACTCTCAATTACCTTATGATTCATGTCTTATGAACTAAAAATAATTATTAAATAAATGGTTATTTTGATGTTTGGTTTGTCGGGTATGAACATCTAATTATATGATCATCTTCAAATTCCATTGTTCTCATTTATTTTTACATATTTCCCTTTTTACAATTTCAGTGCATCTAAGATCACTCAATTATTATGTTTCCTTTCCCAATGTTATTAATAATGTTTTTATGTAGGAGTACCAAAGAGAAACATATTTAAGGTTGATGTGGCAGATCATTCACCAATATAGAAGATCATGATTCCACGTTTCCAAGGGAAAAAATATTACTTTACTCAGTAATGTAATTTTTTAATGTGATCAATATTCATTAAATTTTTTTAATATCCATGTATGTTAATCATGAGTCACTATTGGGATAGTGAAATTACTATTTTAATGAAATCTTAAATTCTTTATGAGGGGACGTTAAAAAAATTTGGGTGATCCTTACCGAAATGTGTTAGGCTATAAAAACAAATCATAATAATATAGAACAACTACATTTTCCTAAGTACATGCAATAAGATATCGACCCTTTTATTTAGAAATGTAATCTTACACTCGATGGGTCATCTGATACACTAGTCTCTAAATAGTGGGTTAAGTAAATATAGAATAAATTTTTCATAATAATTTTTTTATTACGTGAATCTTGATTATAGATTCAAATTATTTAGATAGAGAAACTTATAAATGGTGAATGCTGATAAAGAAAAAATATCAATAGATGAAATGGACAATTTTGTGTGGGTTGAAATTTGGAAAAAAAAATTAATATGAATTTCCATTGAATTAATAGAACAAAGGAAGGTGTATAATTATTATTTCTGAAACAAAATGAAGTTGCGTCTATCAAAAAATATGAGAAAAAACTCACAATTAATTTAATATACTCATTAGGATTTGTTATAAATAGTGATGGAAAAATAGATAAATTCATCTCTGTGTTCAAAAAACTCATTCATAAGGATCTATATATTCAATACATTTGTATTTAGTAATAAAAGGTTATTTTTGATGTCAATATTAAAGTTGATTTTGTAAAAATGTCCCATGGTTTTGAAGATAAAAAGAGATTAGTTTAGTATCAAAATGGGGGGTGAAATGAAAAATTAGGAATGTATAACCATCCACTAAAAATAAATAAATATTGGAAGTAGCATCATAAAAATTTCTTAATATGAATGGGTAAATGATTTATGTGTGATATATATGGACCCCATACTAATTATTGTTGAGTAATGATGAAGAATATGGATATCATGATGGTGTAATAGAGAGAGTCACCCTATACAAGACCCATTTATAAATTATTCAACTATTGGGAGAAACTACACTATTCAATCTACTTCCTTAAACCATAGGTCCCTAAGCGTAATATGTATCAAAAAAACCATTGTAAATGAATCATGTGGAATATTAATAAATTACTACCCATGAAGTGGATCATGAATATGATGTTGTACTATGTAAAATTATAGGTACTCAATAATGGTAATTGATTTATATTATTTTAGTTTACTCATTTTTTATATCATAATGTTTTCTAGAACTATTGAATCCAAGCACCAATACATTGTATTTGGGATATCTATAGAAAATCATAGCGGCAGGATAACTAAAACCTAAGTGTTGGAATCATCTCATGTTAATGTATGTGAGATGATAATTCTATTTTATCTTGCAATCCATCCATTTTATGAATTACATACTATAATGAGAATGGGTTAGGAGTCATTATATCGGAAGCACATCAACATTTTATAAAAGAAAATCTCCTTTAAAATTCTATAAATTCTTATGAACCTATAA
This sequence comes from Viscum album, assembly GCA_963277665.1. NCBI lineage: Eukaryota > Viridiplantae > Streptophyta > Magnoliopsida > Santalales > Viscaceae > Viscum > Viscum album. Next base: position 1,903,368,818 of record OY728145.1, read on the forward strand.
AAATGCAAGGAATGTCATGAATCTCTATTGTAGAATTTGTAAAAGTTTTAGGTTCTGATAACTTCAAACAAATATAAATATTCTAAAATGGATGAGTTAAATTAAAGCATCATCACGGTGGAAATTGCTAATGTGAGTAAAGGCACTAATATATTCTCGGAAGCATTAATTAGAATTATACCAGACTTTGTGGTGGAGTAATTAACAGAACATATACGTGGAGACACTCCTCTATCAAAATACCCATATAGGAAATCCATAATAAAACTAAGTTTATTAAAGAAGTTTTAATAAGATAATTTTCACATAGGGTTTATATTCCCATGGGAAACACATCAGACCTAACCAGTTTTAATTTTCATAAAAAATGTTTATCAATGTATTTTGTATAGATTATTGAGATCTACAATTATCATCATAATTAAAATTCCTTCACTTCAATGTATTGAAGACATATTTGATCACTGCCAATGAGATTAATACTTTTCAAGACTGGTTCTTCATTTATTGTAACATTAGATGAAGTGGATTAATGAAGATATTTATATGTCTTCTTTTTGAAAAGGGAATAGACACAATTGGTACATTGTAATTCCATTCTAAAAAATAACTACAACTATAATATTCATTGATGTTATTAATGGGGTCTGTAGAGACATCCTGGATAGATATTTCACATTTTTTGTCATTGATTTCTTCATTTAGACTAATAGGAAAGAAAAAAATTAATTGATTCTTGGGATTTTGTTTGATACATTAACGAAGTATGAAATGTATGTTATGATCAGAAAGTGTGACTTTTTGAAGCCTCATGTCACATTGTTGGGACACATGGTCTCATTTGAAGGAATTTAATGTAATTATTAAAATAAAAAGTGAATTTATTAATGTACATGACCCACTAAATTCATTAGAATATATTTTTTTCATTATAAATTATGGTACTACTATTTTTTTTTGAGAAGTTTATATCTATTATCCAATATGATAACAAATATAATAGGTATAGTTTTAATGTTATTTATATAAAATAACATGAGTAGATATTTACATATCTCATGATTTTTATAATAATTTTTACTAAACTAAAATTGTAAATAAGTGTTGAGGGTTTTATGATATATGATGATGTGTAAAAAATGGCATTTGTTGTGTACTCATGAAAAACGAAAAGGTGATTAATGAATCATTATGAAAACTGAAGATCTATGAGGAAACTATACCAAACATGATCCATAGTTAGTAGTAGTTAATTTTTATATTGTTAGATATATGTAAAACTACTATGGAGAGTAGTGTTCTATATATATTTATAATAATAATCTAAAATATTTATTAACATAGAAAGAGTTTAACTAGTTTTGAAGAATATAATTAGAGATAATCAAGGAATTTTATTTCCCTATTCACTACAATTTAAAAACCAAAACTGGGTAGATATTTCTCATAGTATAAATGCACTACTAATATGTAAATTAATTTGATTTTGAAAAGACTTATCTTTAATGAAATTAAATAAATGGAAAAGAAAATAAAAAGGAATTGGTATAAATCCAACCATTCATAAATGATTTTATTAAAATATATCTTATAAAATTTTAAAGAGGAATAATGGAATTATTTAGATATGAAAAAGAGTGTGAATGTAGAAATTGGAGGGATAATTCATTACATTAAAATTGATTAGGATTGTTTGATTGTAATTGAAACAAATATTTTTGTAATGAACCATATTTCAATGAATGTATAACTCATTTTGTTTTCAAATTGATTAACCTAAAAGAACCAAATATCATGTACAAATCAACTAAATGAGTCTACATATGCATCAGAGGAATGTTAGGAGATTGGATCCCCGAAATAGGAAGGAGGAACGCGACAATATTATTTTTCTACAGTACTGCAACCTAGTGCGCTTCACTATGTAGGTGGTTGCTAATATGAAAGTAAGCCATTCATTTCAGTTTTCACATGTTTAGTGAAACCTTGTGGTGTGCCCCAAAATTAAAAATTAAATGATAATGGTTTTCATATATTATATCCAAACCATGTAGTAATATAATAATGTAATGTATTTTTGGGTTAACATAAAATTTATTAGTTCATTAATCTATTTAATACTTTTTTATTATTTTGAATTTTTCTTTTAGTTGAAATAAATGGTTCTTCCTTGTATTTGGATATCAATAACACCACATATTTGGCATCGAATTACTAGTTTCTTAAGGTTTATTCTCATCACTTTATCAGATAAATTGGATCCCTCTCCATATTTTCCTATAGTATCTCCTATCTTATTTCAGTTTTCCATTGAATATATTGTTCTACATAGCTGTAGACACATTTTCCATATTTTTGTGTAGTGCTCCATTTCTCAGTTCTCTTCCTACCCGCATCCAATATATGGCTGATATAAAATGATTCATCGTCTACAACCTTAAGGTGGGTGGTTACATAATTTTAACTATCATTTTGGATTTTCGGTGGTTAGTTAATAGTTTAACATAATATATTTTTCATAGAATATATTTTTTAGTTATTTATTCATATGAAATTGATCAACCATTACTATTATATTCCCATTGATTTTTGTTCAGTGGTTTAGTGGATCCATAACTCTCCCATTGAAAAAATTAGGTGTGCCATGATAATTTTTCCTTTTACGATTATTTGATCAATTTCCCAAAATGCCTATAATTCCTTTGGGACTAAATATAAAATTATATTTCCCTTGATAATTGTGTATTAAATGGAATCTGAATCCCCAAAATGGTGTTTTCACCTCTTTTAATTGGAATTTACCATGCATGGTATAGTTGGCTCACTTGTTTTAGAAGCAGCTCCCTCCCACCTTTTAGAGCCCTGTTGTAACACATATTATAATTTCCATGATCGATGTAATCTTATCTATATTTGATAATTTGGAGTTGCCTCCAGAGAAGAGATTCAAGCGTGCTGCATATATCAAACTTGATTCATCTATGTGGTGAAGGGGCATAATCACTGTGGTGGGACGAAATAATGATTTGTTCTGGGATGACTTACTAATGATCAATTATAAATACTTCTTTCCCCAAACACAAATTACTAATTATTCTATAGAGTACATGATCCTTTAGCTATAGATAATGTCAGTTATGGAATACATTGCATGTATCAATGAGTTTCAATGATTCAATCCTACTATTGTAGGTGATGATCTTATGACCTATAAGATATTCATGTTTGGCATTGTTTTTCCCGTCTGGCCATTGGTGAACATGTTCAGGTAGACTTCTAGTTCTAAAATTCTCAATTTCACCCATATTATAAAAGTGATACCTAGGGAATATAATTTTTCGATTCTATGTGGATCATAACATAAAGATAGATGTGTTTCATATTCTATGAAGAAGTATAACTTCACGGTTTTCATGGGTTTTGAAGTAGCGAGGCTCCTCATATTGATATCATCTGAATTTATAACAAGTGTGGGAATCATGGACACAAGATGACTCTACGATTTTATGACCCGGTGGAATGTAGAGGATGTTCTAGGATAGTCCATATGTATTTTCTATGAAGGTCTTCACATTTAGTGTCTTGTGAATGTTGATCTTCACATACTCCTTGATCAAGAGCAAGGAATCCAAGATCATTAATGTAAGGTCGCTAGAATACCATCATTCAATCTTTCTGAGAAGGTTGTCATGAATGATGTAGTCACATTTAGTTTTCACAATACAAGTAGAGTGGTCCTTATTAGGGAATTTAGAAACTGAATCGGCATATCTGTACAGTCTTGTTACATGTATTTCAACCAATAACTTGGGACAAAAGTTCAAAACCTTCTATTATTCAATGTAATATTTTATTAGCCTTCATGTTAGGGTTTTATTTGTTAGAAATAGTTGTGTATCACACTTTTATATGTTAGTCAATCACTAGGATCATGGTTATCAAGATTAATAACTATAATTAATTTATTACATTGATCACCCTTTTGTGTATTCATTCTATTATATTTCACAATTGTACAGATTCTCATTGAGATAGGAATTTACCTATATGTTGGTTATCTTTACATATATGACTTGACCAGTTTCAAAATAATCAATGGGATGTAATGGTTAGTCTTCTATCAATTATATTATTATTATGATCATCATAGGGTGATGTTTACCTAAATATTATGAGTTAGGAATGTGTATAAGGGATTGTGGGATGTCTGTGCATCTTGAGCTAGGCCCAAGAAATATAGGTTGTGTTGTGTTTCCACTCATGTATCTAATCTTTCCTTAGTGACAAGGGGTTAGAAACCACTATATTTCTTCATATTGTGGAGTGATGTAGGTAAAAAGTCCCTCATTACTTCTCTAGTCTACCCCCAGTATTAGATTTATATTTCACCATTCAGCTTATTCCATGAAGAAAACCAGTGACCATTCATTTCTAGTGGATGGAATATAAGGAAATAAAAGACCCCCAAAATAAACTTGAGAATCTAGTTGCTAAATTTAATATATCCTCATAACATCACCATAAGGACTTTAAGTCATTTTCATCATGGAATTATATGTTACCCATGATATTTTTTAAATAATAGTCATTTAAATCATCTCACAGTAAGGAATAAATATCCATTACCTTGAATGGAAAACACATTTGATTGGATAAAAGTATGAAGAGTGTTCTCTATGATACATTTGAAGGTTTCCTATCATTATGATTAGGTAAATATAATGGAAATACCTCACATATATTTTTTGAGATGTTATGTTCCATCAGATAAGATGTATATTCCATTTAGAATCAACGACACACCTATTGTTTTCACAGTTCTTATGAATCGGTGTTTCCACCCAGGCTCAGATTCTTATGTGGTAGTCTTGGGTGGTGATATGTTTGTTTATTTGTGTTATAGATGCAACAATGATACCCCTATAAATATCATTCATAATAAACCGTGAGGTAATTAGCTTAATGATAAGATTATTAAATCGGACATCTTGGTTGACAATGTAAACTACCCCTGTCAAAGTATCACTAAGATTTGTGTTTTAGTAGTCTATGTGAATGTGAGAGCTATAGATTCGTGGGATAAGACTACTAACATCATTGAAATTCATATTTTTTGTGTTGTATGCTATATATTACCGATGCTTCATCCATGATTTCCTGCGCATCGCAACACCTATTAGAGGCTCAATACTAAAGTGTGTGAATCTTATTTAGAAAGAATCAAGTAATATACCCAATTAAGATATGAAGATCTATTTGACTTCACCACAAACATTAATTCTTATGCAACTAGACATGAGCTATATTGCAGAATATGATGCATCAACTATAAGTCATAGAGATTTTCTGATGATGGAAAATTAAATAGGTGTGTGTGGGTCTCAATAGTTGGGGGATCACGTGATGAATTACCTAACATAGGATCTTGTGCTCACTGTAGTACATCATGCCTTATAATGTGGGTAACACTATCTATATGGAGAGTGTTTTAATTTTTTCACATAAAAAAATATTCAACTACATATTTATATATTGAAATATTAATCTCAAATAACATTGGTGGGTTTAGTGCCTATAATAATTTTATTTAGATCTTGCTTACATGCAAGCTAATTGGAATTCAGTTTTTAGTTCCCTAATCCAAAAGACTCACCCACATGCGATTCTAGAATCCAGTTAGGAATGGAATCCTATTGACTTATTATTTGAGATGCATGTTGATGTTTTGGAGGGCCATGTTTAGACTATGCTCCCAACTATAGAATAAAAAATATACTCTTCTAGAATGGGTAAGAAAGATATAATTATCAGGTAATGAAGGCCTTTTTCTTAAGGGAAGGTGTCTCGGATGACGATACATATTCAGGTTAATCGTTGGTTGAAGATGATACATTAATATCCCATGGTCATATATTATTCCTATAATACATTATTCATGATCCTATATATGATTTTAACACCTCTTTATGGGTGGTTCACCCCGGTGTTATTAAAATATATCGAGATCTATGATGCCAGTATTGTTGGCCTAGTATGGAATGTGAGATTGTTTGATTCATCACATGATGGATGACCTATGAGCATGTGAAGGTGGACCAACAGTGAATGATAGTTATTTTATAGTCTCTATTAATTATTTTGTGTAAATGTGATGAAATATTGATATATTTTGTGACTTTTCTACACAGATCCCCCAATGAAACATTAAAGTGTGGGCTATTATTGATCATCTGATTAAGGTCACACACATCATAATTGTGTGAGACACCATCATAGAAGAATATCTATAAAGGGTTTATGTCTTGGATTACGTTTGTGTTCATATTGCTCTTCTTTAATTACTTTATATTAGATATTTTCATTTCAAATATTTGCTTTGGAGGAGGAAGAAGAAGGCCATAGGTATGAATACTCTTTTCAGCACGACCTATCACCCATAGATCAATGGACCTACGAAGCGTAAAATTAATGTGTAGGAGGAAATTCACTATGCATGTGTCCATGAATATGGGTTTTAAAGGAAGAAACAAATTACCGTCATCTATTTCACTAAAAATAACATCATTCAATCAACTGTCTAGATGAATCCTTATGATGCCTTCTATTATAGGCCTTACCGGTTACCTCTATACTAGATACAGGTAGGTTTGGAAGAAATTCTTGGAAAACATCCTAAGATAGAGATTATCAAGTAAGTGAATCTAATAAAAAATTACATGTTTATAAATCATTCCAGATAGAATTAGTATGCAAATTGATAGTGGAGACCAATTGAGTTTCATGTTGAAGTCCATGTTTTCTTGGGATCGTATACTAGGTTTGGGAATAAACCTATTCATCATTAGGGTAAACTCTAAAAATGGTTTGTTTGGTCCTTTTAGTGTGTAAAATTGATCAAACTGTTGTGTCACAAGTGGAAACAACCTCAAAGATACTGATAAATTGATGATGTCTTCCGTGTATCATAGTTTCATTGAAACTACATGGACCCATGACGTGTCTTTTAGCCCATTGAAGAAGAGTAGGATGAAGATGACTCCTTCAATGAGTATCATGTTTGTATTATTGATCAGATCATGAAGATAATTTATGGGTAATATATTCATTTGGAACAAGTGATATGGAATCATGGAAAAGTACAAGATGATTTCTCGGAATGAGAAAATGTTATATGGTTTTAGTGGATGGTTCTCTTTTCCAATGATATATCTTTACCATTTTAATTATACCTTTGTGATGTGTTTCTTTAAAGAGGGGATGATGTAATGAAATTTCATTTCAATGAGTGTAATGAATTATTATTTTTCTAATTTTATATCCTCAAATGACTCTAATATTGCATCTCAATCATGCTATAGATATCACTAGTGATTCTAAGGCTCATTTAAGTCCTGGAATCTCGAAATTAGATGTATAATACTTGCCACCTGATTTTCCTATAATCATGGGACCCATAAAACCCGACTATGTGGATAGTTTAAGAAATTTGATGGACCCATTTTTTCCAGTTTGTGCACTATTAGTCCAATTTTTCACCAAACTGTGTAGTGCACCCCAAATTATTAGTGAGGTAAAAAATGTGTGACAACAGTATGGCCAGAATGTGAAACCAAACCATGCACCTATTTATTTTATATTGAAAAGACCATTTTTTACTTCATTAAATAATTTAATACATTTATCATTTCTATTTATTATTCCATAAGAAACCGTTTATCTCTTCCACTTTTGAGGTCAAGAACACCTCATGGAATGCGTAGATGTTACTATTACCTATAATGTCAAATCATTAATCATTCTATATCATTGGATCTATAACTATATAATTTTTTAATCACTCCAATATAATTTCTGTTTTCCTATAAATCCATTATTCACCATAGGTTAAGGCACATTGACCCTGATTTTTTATGAATTTGGACTATTTCTCAAATATATACCAACCCTCATTTTATCTGAGGAATATATTGAGATGGATTTTCTACACAACCTTTATATGGGTTATCATGTCATTTACACTTTATTTTTTGATTCCCTATGGCTATGTCATTGTGCCACATTCTGAAATTTTCATAACGTGTCAATCTGATTGATTACATCATATAAAATTGTTCATATATCACTGTTACATTCTTATTGATTATTTTTAATTTATTTATATTTGTGTGACTCATTTATGCACACACCATTTGTATTCCGAGCTAATTTCCCCATTAATGGGGTTTTTTATAAATTTCTATATGTCCATTTAATGCCTTTCGACATACTAATTAAATGTGATTTCTCTAGGGGCATGTGTATTAAATAGAACCTAAATCAGATGATAGGTGATTCCATCTCTTAAAATTGTCATTTCCTATGTAGGCTATTAACTTGTTTCCCATGTGACCTGCTATGTGACTATTTGAATTTATAAATGGTTTTTATCATGTTTTGGTGAATTTAATGAGATAAAGTAAATTGGTCACATGTGATGTTTTATACACGGTCATATATTCTACATGTGTTAAATGAATCAATTTAATTTAATTTAATGACATCAAAGGATGGTAAGGTCATGACTTTTGTTTATTCATTATTAAATTCGCTTTATGAAATGAGATACCATAATGGGTTTAGGATTGACTAATGAGCTATATAAGAGGTATTTTTTTCATGCATATAGCTTTATATACTGTTATTACCCTTGTATATGCATATGGGATGACTGAACATGGTGGATTATAAGATTTTAGTCATGAATTATATTATAAATTTGTTTATTACATTATAAAGTATGTGTATATTGGTATGGTGTGTAGAGTATGGTGAAAATTCGCACTCAATTACATCAGGTTTTGAGTATCTAATCCCAATATTATGATACTATATTTTCGTTAGGATTTATGATCCATGTTCTATGATTTGATTCAGGACATGATGGCTCACACACCATCTCAAGTATTGAGTATCACATTTAACACACTTCAAGAGATTTTGGGAATGTTCCTTTTGTCATGAGCTTATAGGATCGTTAGACTAATCATATATGTCGGAGTTATACCCCTATCTAGAAAACACTATTATTCTTTGTATATGGCCAATTTCTCCCACATATATTTCGTCTATATACGTGTATGGAATATGGGTAATTAAAAAATATATATTCCTACTATATTTATAGTGACTGTAAAAGACATTCTTTCTATTCATGATATGATGTAGATTGACCAAACCAGTGTCTTAGAGGATCCCAAGAAAGATGTTTAGTTATATCATCCCTACTTTATAATACATCTTATACATACACACAACATAGATATAAGCATAACTAATATTTCACGTAGACATTTTCAGTGGTGTCCTACTAATATTTTTATCTCACACCCAAATCGGGTTGTATATGGTTCCCAAGAAGATTATTTATCATCGGGTATTTACAAGGGAACATATAGTACTACTTTTCGTTGATATGTATTTCCTATAGATTTATTTTAGGACAAGTGTACCATGATTTTTATCGAGGTGATTGTGGAGAAGCTTTTGTTATTTGTGTGTTGTTTTTATATCATTCATGGGTTCCTATCCCTTGTTCCATTCATTATAAAAATGAAATCCATCAATTTACCAGACACAAAATTAGATTATTTTAATTATATTATAAAATATTTAGTTATAATTTAAATTTTCATATGTATTATTAATTTATTTAAGATTCCACATTTGATAAATTATTTTCTCTGTTATATATATATGCATCTTCTACATTTCTATGTATTGATGTTCATTTTATATTTTTTATTCAAATTGTAGGTTATAGTCTCTCCACTATACCCCCATTACACTATCTCGGAATGTTGACAGTCTATGGTGTATAGGGAGATAGACCTAATTTCTATGTGACCCACCAACTTGTCACACAGGTTAAGGGAACCTTGATTGGGGATTTTATAGTTTAGATTCCTTCATCACCTAAGAAAAAGGATTTATTAGATAATGTGCATAGTTTATATTTTTTCCATCCATCTGGGATGTAGAATGATATAACATGATCATTGAGAGAACATGTTTTATGACATAATGTAAAAAGAGATTTCTAAATGAATCACAAGGTTCATGGTATATCAGCAAGTAAATAATGATTGAAAAAATGTCCAAGGGGATGATAAGACCATTTCTAATACCCAGGTGGAAATGGGTGAATATCACCATTTAATATTTCACTAGTTCTACAGTGGAATCTAAATGGAAACAATGAGATATTGTTTATTGTAGATAGACTCTTTAAGACTACCCAATTACTCACTATTCGTGTAATTTATCATTTGATCTACTTTAAAAGATATATCTATATATAAATTATGTGTGGAGGTTATAAGGGCTTCCATTTTCAATCATTTGTTATCATTATCCTAGTTTTGCATATATAATGTAAAGAATCATTCAAAATTATTTCAGAATTGAATTAAATTTCATTATATCTTATCACCCCAAAATATATGGATAATTTGAATGAAATATTCAAATGCTTGGACTCATAGGGAGGGCCTGCTCAATAGTATTTAAAGGATTATGGGATTATATTTTCCAATTAGTTGGGGTCTCATACCAAATCCTCTATTACATATGAATTAAAATGGTTCATATGGAGATAATTATTGAATGTGTTGTAGACATCCAAATTGATGGCATGAAGTTATTAGTAAAACCCGCATGGAAATGATATTTTGAATGAGATAAAAAAATTTATAATGACATAAAAATAAAATAAAATATTCCCATATTTGATATAAGATCCATGAAGACAACCATAGAAGAGTCTTAGAGATTGAATTTGGAGATAATGATTTCAATTGAATATCTTCATGAAAATGACTCACAAGATTTGGAAATAAATTTATTATTATCCCTTATTTTATAGTCCCCTATGAGATCATTTATTATTTCAGAGAAGTGACATATCATCTTTCACTTCCACTATATATGGATCATGTTAATGATGTGTTCTATGTATCTATAATGAATATATACATACCTAAAAACTCACATTTATTGAGTCCAATGATGGTATAACATGACAATGACATCGTATAAGAGGATAATGTAGTGAAGATCATGGGACATAGAGAAATTTTTCTATACAATAAGAGAACTTAGCTTCTCAAATTATTGTGGTGGAACCACAAATATGAAAATCTAAATAGGGAACCAAAGGAAAAAATGAAACTGAATAACCCCCATCTATTCTCAAACAAGATTATGAGATAATGTTTTTGGGATAAAATTTCTAAAAGGGGATATTTGTAACAACCGACAATTTTAAAATTTCAATTGTTCTCAAAATAAATATGTGTTATATTATATTATATATGTTTTATTCATATAGGGAATTTATAAAAATAAAAAATATAAAAATTAACTAATAAAAATCATAACATTGTTCAATGAATAAACTCATAAATAATTCAGGGAAAATAAAAAGTAAAAACACTACAATGGGATAGATTTGATCACCTATGTCGTAAGAATCATCCCTCTAATTAACAACACTGTTGGATTGAAGAATAATATTTTTATTGTACTACACATTATACATATTGGTAATTTAGAACCTTCGGATGAATTTAGTTTAATAATGAATCAAGGAATTATCGCGTATTTATTATAGGTAATTTGAAATTTATAACATTAATGAAACCATTTGAATAGATACCTGACCATTAATAATAGTGACCAGAAAGCTGGAAATTGTTTCCTAACTGTTGAAATTGTATTTTAACCTCAAAATAAAAAATTTACCTATATATAATATTTATCATGATTAATGATAATAAATATAATTGTTTTAATTCTATAAATATATTTATCATGATTATGAACTGTAATAAAATATTATAACATTTTTTATAAACTACATTTTAAATTATTTCATAATAATAAAATTATTATTATTAAAATAAATATTACCAATGTTAAGAAAATAAAAATTGAATATTATATTTAAATTATTCATATTGAAAATTTCCAAGGATTAATTTTTTGTTAATTATTTGAAATAAATTAATTCTCATTAGAATAGGAAAAATACTGTTTTGTATATAATTGGTGTGTCTTGAATATGCTCACTCCTGATATAATAATGACATATCCATTTATAGAACATGATGATTAAGAAAATTATACTATTTGAGATACGTGACATTCAAAAATAGTAAATATGATTTCTAAAATTTAATATGACATCAGAATGAAATAAACTAAAATATTCCATTGAAATAATATTATCTATTTTTTGCATTCTTTGTGATTATACAAATGTATTAGAATTGTAAAATGATTCAAAGTCATTATATTATTTTATATAATTAATATAGGGTTTATTATTTCAATTATATCATTATTACATTATTTACCTTATATATATTATTTTATTTAGTATTTAAAATAAAAAATACCACTCTTATCATTAATAAATTACACCTCTCATTCCTTATATAAAATCACATCACCATCTGATGAAAACTAAAATTATATCCCTAAGTACACTCTCTTAATATTATTATAATTCCTTTATGTCTTATGTATCCATCAAAATACAAGCATCAAATGATTTTTTAGGGGTAAATATGATGTGGAAATTAATATAGGGTAATATCCCACTAAATATTCACCTCATTCTCTTAATTGTTTAAATTTTTATACCACCATTTTCAAAAAAATTATTATGAGGATAATTAAGTAGTATAATATAATTACATCGTTGATGTCAAACTTATGGATTTATTATAATTGTGACCTAGTAATTTTCAGACATCCCATTCCCTCTAGGTTGACCATATCTCAATGAAAGATAGTAAATTACCCTTATTGAAATTTATAATTAATTTCCAATCACTAAACATACGACTAGTTATAAATAATTATTTATTATACATATATTGATAAATACAATTTTTTTTAAATTTTTGGTAATTACATTTTCTTCTGTATAAATGATGATGAAAAAAGGAATGAAATCGATGCAAAATTATAGATTTTAATGAAATAATTATATCAAAATTTCTAAACCTCGAAAACTAAATATTAATAAATAAAATCAAATTGTAATAAATTATATATGGTGAAAAATGATTAAATAATTTACAGGTGGTTCATTAATTTAATGGACTATTTTTTAATATTAAAAAGGTGGAAAAGTGACAAAATAAATAAAAATTGAAGATAAGGGGATTATCAAACTCATCCCCATTTCCTTGGTAAATAAAATATTCACATTATTTTATAAATTAATTTTTGTAATGTATCGTAACTATAATTTATCAATTTTTACCTTATCTATGAGGGATACACATGTTACCCCATTGATTTATAATCCAAATACAATTATTTCCAAAATGGATATTTAATTTCAACACACACATTTTACCTCCCTTTAGTTAATTCTTATTCATTAGTGAATGATGAATTTTATAAAAATTATTTTTCATCTTATTATTTTTAATTTCCTTTTTAATAATTGAAATAATTCTTTATAATGTCCTTATTAAATGTGTAACATTCTATGGTTTATATCACGATAATGACTGTTATATGTTCTATGTGGAATATATGATTATATAAATATTACGACGTAATGGGTGGGAAAAAATATATATCCCAAAAATATATTTAATTGGGTGATGTACCGTATGATATTATCTGAATTATGCATGAATGTGATACTATCTATTTTTGACAATGAATATATAATGGGTTACACATGTCTGTTGGGCCTGAAAATGATTCATGATTTTATCACCACATTATGTGGTATTTGGAAAACATTTCATGATATTTAATTTTTGTGTATCACTACATTCCTTTTATATTTATGTATATTCCTCATGGTTATGATTATTATACCACACATCTAATATGATTATGACAGGTATTATTATTCGTGTACTATTCATTTAATGTCTCTTATTTCTCTAATATTACCCAAACCCTTATTAGGATCTCATCTCACCCATATTCTGTTGTATATCCTATTATTAATACTTGTACTAAAGAGAAATTTACATTTTCTAAGAGGTTTTAGATGATCAATTTTATTAATGTTCATTATTACTTTTAAATATTTAATGTGAGATCCAAATTTTTCAATGCTACTATACTGTATGATCTTTAAATGAATAAATATTTCGTTTTTTATCATTATAATTATGAAATATTTATGAATAAAAAATTAGGTCCATTATATACCTCATTGCCTTCCAAAAACTTTTAAATAGAAAAGTTCACTCGTGCATACGTGAGGACTACAACCTCCAAAAAAATTATGTCAATGATTTTTATGTTATTCATTACATTGGTGTAAATAAATATTGATGTCTAAAATATGTATTTTTTATATTATATAATAATGAGATAGGAATGGAAAATTGCCAATTAACATTATTTTGTGTCATCCTTTAAAAATTGATAATATCATTCATCCATACATTTGTCTTATTGCGTCCATGAACAATGAAAATAATTTTTATATTAATAATTTTAATGATGAGTCCAATATATTATATATATATATATGGAATTTATAAGATGATTGAAATTATATAGATAAAGAAATCATGACCAAATTATGTGGACTAAATGTAAAAAATAAAAACATATATGAAAAAGTGAAGTAGTTATCACCATGAAAAATGATTTATAAACATTTTTAACAAACTATTTATATAAAGACATATCTAAATCTTACATTTAATGAATTACTAGATTTTCATCATACAATATATGTATAATTAATATAAATTTTTTATAAAGGGGGATTTAATGCATATGAATGAAGTTGGATGTGTGGTTAGGTTATTACATTAAAATATCATTATTTATGATGATTTTATATGATTAACTTTTAAATGAAACAATATTATGATTGAACTCAAAAAAATTAATGAATTTTACTATCCTATATTTATTTCTTGAATTTTTTTATCCTCCTATTGTAATGTCCACAATAGATGAAAAAAAATTCAATGAAAACAAAATTAATTATAAAATTTGGTCAAAATTGTATTCAATGAATATTCAAGGATTTATAAAAATGGTATCTATAGTTTTTTTATATTTTACTATTAATGTTTAAATACATTTTTAACCATGGTTTAAATTTAAAAATATTTATTAAATTTAAACAAATTAATATTTTATGATAGAGGATCATATTATTTTTCATGAAACAATATGAATGTAATATTTTATTTTATCATATATGGAATGAATGAAAAAAATCATAAAGTCATGAACATTAATTTATTTCAAAATTAAATTTAAATATTAAAAAGTTACCTTCAAGGAAACTGATATTTTAAAATTTTTTGGTTTTTTTATATTTTAATAATATGATTCCAAAGTGAAAAGAATATTTTCATTCATAAATATTCTAAGGGAAAATTAGTGGTTATTTCATTTCAGAAGAAATCATTTGATATTTCTAATTCATTGTGGTAGTTGTGATCCAATGATACCATACATTATCATTATGTAAATTCATTATGGTTAAAATATGTTTTTTGAAACTAATTTCTTTTCCTAATAAAATGTTAAAATGACATGATGAAATATGTATGAATCCCATAATATCTACATGAGTTATCATTGTATAAATGTATATAAGACACATATTTATTTCATGGTATCCTATATCATAAAAGCTTTATGATATTGTGATACACGTATATGTAATTTGTTAATGTTATGGGTGGGATTGTAATTTCATATCCCTCCAATGAATTGTGTGTGTATAGATATATAATGATATTAAATGTATTATAATATGGAATGAAACCTATTTAGTAATGAACTATGTCCACTATTATTATGTGAGTAGTGATCCATGACTTGTATGTCGGTTTGGGATGTGTATGCAATTTTTTATGATAGTCTTGGTAGTGAGTGGTGACTACTATGGGAATAATTTTCTATGATAATGTGAATTCAATAATTTCATGTAGTATTCCAATGTTATTCCAAAAATATCTCATGAAATTTGATTCATTTATAAATTATTTCTTATGAACAATATAGATTTCTTCCATTACGCTAGATTTTGATCTTTGATATGCTACACATGGTTTTAATATTTTGTTCCCATGTTGTCATAATGTTATTCTTTTATTATATTCAAATATTAATTGAAATTTTATTTTCTATACATATTGAGAATTCGAGATCAAAATTTAAATTTTTTTCTATAAAATTTTACTAATAAAGTAATTATGTTAGTTATTTTTAACAAATATTATAGTTATGAGGAAATTAGTGGAATATATTGAAGATAAATTATTAACAAATTGATTATTTATACATATTTTCAATGATTATAGACCTATATGATGCTAGAATAGATCAGTTAAATATGTTATTAATATTCATTTAATAAATTGCAATATTAATTTATGTAAATAATGAGTTTATATATATAGTATTAGAGAATTTTTTTCCCTTTTGGAGACTATAATGAGAACAGTTTTTTTACCCTATGGATATGTATTTATATAGGATAATATCATAATGAATTTTAATGATCACCCATAATCAATGTTAATCCAATGTTGTCATAGATTGATAAAGAAATATATTTATTTATATTTTCAATAAAATATTCATCAATATTGTGTATATTACAAATATGATTATTATTGATCATAGTATGTCTTTTAGTTATAGTCATTAAAACAATCCTAAAGGAATTATCTTAATGATTAATGTGATGAAAAATTATATGTTATTTATTTAAATTAATAAGAATGTTATGGGATATGGAATATAAAATATATTAACAATTATTATAAATAGTTCTCAAGTTATGAATCATGATATTATACAAATTTAATGGAGGATCAATGTCTTTTTAACTCATTTATCAGGAAATGACAGGATTATTTTAATCAGAATTTTAATCAAAGAGTTACAGAAAATTAGATTATAAGAATTAAAAATATATTTCCAATTCAGTATTTATTATATGAAAGTTTTATATTATCAAATTATAATTTGGATGATCGTGAATATAAATTGTGGTATATAGCCTATTATAGGAGGAAATGACAACAAATTGACTTCATGTAGCAGGATGTATATTGGATAATTTTATTCCATATTTAATATCAATTTATTATTCATATGCTATAGTAGAATGAATTGTGTAATATAAGTTTGAGCGATGCAGATTCCATTATTCCCTTTGAGGTAAATTTTAAATGACATTATATGTATGCATCTAGATTTATCTTCCATATTGAATGCAATATTATTCAATATTATAGTGTCATGAATCTAAGCCTAGAAAATAAAATTATCTAAAAAAGACATTAATATATATGCGGAAATAATTTTTTGTTATATCAAAGGGGAAATTGATATTGCAGTTTCACTTTAATATCATAGTTTTTATAATGAATGTATGATGGAATTAAAAGTAAAATATAAAAACACATATAGAATATGATTAAATTTTTGTTTTTATAATTGTGTGAAATTAAATAGATAAGTAATATTCTTACTAGGATTGAAAATTTGATTAAGAGTGGAAAGGGAGGTCCCAAAGATATCAATTAACAATGTAATGGAAATAATTCTACCAAAAATGGATGAAAACACCAAAAATTACACCACCCACACTCTTCTATTTGAAATAGAAGGAGTTTATGTATTAATCTAATGAGTTATCAAACATGAAGGAAATTTATGATGATCAATTTTATAGTAAATTTAATATTATAGTCATGTTGAAATCTCATGTGATCTATAATTAAATTATTGACTATGATAATAATGTGGTGGAGGAATAATTACCATCATGTGTAGAACTGAAAATATATTAACATATTTTGAATCTATCCAATAATTTATAAATTTGGAATTTTATAAGGGTATTAAAATATAACCAAAATGATTAGATATTGAAATAAAAGTGAAACCATATAATGGTATGATGATTTAATCACATTTCATTGATTTTAATCATATTGATGTTTCTAAGAATGTGTTTAGTATTATTGTATTTATTTAAAATATATTTTAATTAATTGTTTTATTTTTTAATTTATTATATTTATTTTTTTTAAAGTGAACATAATTTTGTTGAGGAAAAAATTCCATGTTTTATATTTTAAACAAAACAATGTCATATGATAAGTCGGAAGACAAACATAAATGAATAACAGAAAATGAATATATTTTATGGGTTTTTATCCCTATTAAATTTGGGTGATTATATTATATAGTGGAGGAGAAACTCGACATTGATGATATGCCTATTTTATGGGAGTTTTTATGCCTTTACAAAATAGTTTCCTAGTCATACATATAATCATGAATTATAGTTCTCAATAGAGATCATATTTGAAGATACAAATTTTTTAAGATGATATAGAATAGACTTTATTGTGTGGTAAGATGTGATAGAGAAATTATTTTGAATCATTGTAATTAATTTTTAAATAAAATTTAATGCCCATGGTGTGAAATATGTCATTATGTAAAGATGATATATGAATTACATCTTGATAATCTAGAGTGAAAAAAGGTTTATTACATTATAGTTACCTAGTCAGTAAGATAAATGATGTAATAGTGATATAATAATGGACCAATTGGAATGATGTCATAGTAAAATTATGAACATATATTTAAGTAACATAAATGTAATCATAACATAAATTATTATTCTATTTTCCTTTTATAACTCTTATGAAATAATTAGAACATATAGTCACATGAAAACATATATTAATGAATGAGGTGTTCTAGAAACCTAGTAAGGGGTGGAATATAGGTCATTAATCCATAGATAATGGTTTTAATTGATAATAAAATTCAAATTATTATAATTGAAAAATCATAAAAGAAATTAGTGAAAATTTTTACAATATCATGGATTACGTCATATAATTCGTAACGATGGATCATAACATTATTGAAAAAAACAACTCATGCTTGTGAAAAATATTAGAATATTATACACACAAACCAAAAGATCATAATATATAACATATTATTTATGGAAATATATAGAATCATGATCACTTACAATATATATTACCTTAATGATATAGAGGAAAATAAAATATTAATTAGGGGGATACAAAATTATAGGTCCACCAGTCATACCATAAAATTATTATAATCAAGAATTGCACAAGGATGAATGCCAATTGATGTCATGAAAACCCACAAAAAATTGAATAGGTTTTTTAAACGATTTCACTTATTATACATCATGAAATAACGATTTAGATTCAAAAAATTAATATCGGAAAATTATATTGGAAGAAAAGATCATTTCATTCCTTTAGTGGATATAAAAATAATGTGGATTCTATATATGTTTTGGAAAATTCTGAATGTTTGAAAAAGAATAGTAAATGTATTAAATTACATTTTGTAATGGAAAAAAAGGTATATACCCCTATAAATTGACAAAAATCATTTCAATGATGTTTTTTTAATATTTCAATATTATTAATTATTATATAAATGTGAAATAGGAACTATCCTGATAAAAATATTTTTGGTTTCAAAATCCATGTACCATAAATCCCATGTTATTTTTCCCCTTTTATGCCCCTATAAAAATTAATAATTATTTATTAATATGTTTTAAAAAATTAATTAATTTAATTTTTTGGAAATTATATAAATATTATTAATTGATTTATATTTGTTATTTTCTGTTGTATGTAGAAAAAAATTTCAGTATTTTTTTTGTGAGAAATATAATATTTTTAATTAATTTTTCAAATTTATGTCAACGAAATTAATAAATTATTATATAACATTCCAATACTATAAAATAGATATATTACTACATTTATATATCCAATTTTTTTAAAACCATTCATATGTTTGCTGATAACAAAAAAATTAGAATCATCCATGTTTATGGTCATCCAATTGTAAACGAGGCATTTTTAATGTGGTGGTGTGACATGTATAATATATTCTTATATTGAAAAATAAAAATTTTATAGTATATCATCATTGTAATGAAATATTTAATAAATTGTTTAATTTTTAAATATGGTTGTAGTTTTATAATTGTATATATATATGAAATTAGAGAAGCAAATTTGATTTAATGGATGGGAAACTATTACCGATCTCATGATGTGGTTGCTTTTATATGACCCTTAACATCATAAAATAGTAGAACATCATCACTACAAAACAATAATTATCATGACCCATCCCATGGGGCCTACATCATTACTACCCCAAGACCGCCTTCCATAGGCCAGAGGCCGGAGACTAAAACCAAAGGTGTAATCCCCTAAAGCTCGGATGGTATTGCCTTTATAAAACATAAACACACACAAACAAAGAACAAGCGGGAGAAAAAACAAAGAAGAGTAGAATAACAAGTCTGCTGAATGTACAAAGGGTACAGAAATATAGGCCAAACAAAAGGTACATCTACAACTGAATGATATTACAACTGAAATGACAAACAACAAAAAGGTGAAAGAAGCTCTTAGATCGTCCTTCGGGTTCCTACCTAATGGGTTGGTACATTTGGTCTCCACAACACTCCATGTCTATTAGACTCCACCGTGAACTGAAAATTCATAAGCTCCACCTCCGGGAACCATCCCGTCATGGTGCTCTCGGCCTCTGTCAGTGCTGTCCGTCATCTGCAACCAACACAATGAGGTGCGGGAGTAGCCCGTGCTGAGGTGAGTATAATGATACTCAGTAGGGACCCCGAGACCCTAACGGTCTCACAAAATCCAACAAGGATATTACACAAAGTATTAAATCAATGGTTGACCATTACATAGGTATATGCCCATACATATATGTAAGTTATCATGTAACCCATCTCAATCATGAGGATAACACAAAGTTCAATGACTCAGCTCAAACCAGGATTTTATTCATGTTGTCGAAACCACGAATGCTAGAGAACTATTCCTCTGTCTAGTACAGTGGGCATGCAGCTACAACCACGTGCTTCCCACTATCCTTGGACTGCTAATGTAATCCACATGTCGAGTACTTTGGGCCTGGCTCTACAACCCTACACTTCCCACCATGGGTTTGCCGCTACACCCAAGTGCTCCCCCTCATAGCCTACAATGGTACTCCTTCTGTCGAGTACCACGAGTCTGCCACTACAACCAAGCACTCCTCTGCCATGGGTCTGCTTTTAAAACCACGTTGTCACCACCGGGCCATCCGAATCACTCCGAGACGATCGATCAATAGTCATTAAGTCTCATCCAACCACATGGTCTATGCAATCTCCTCGCTCGTCACCAGGAGGGTCCACTCCACATGCCACAATAAGATACTCTATGTGTCACGAAGTCTCACATATAAGTATCTCAGAGGACCTCCTTGTCATAGGGGTCTCAACACAACAGACATGACATCAATCAGATGCACGGTCTGTGTGATATTGGCATTTCCATTCTAGGGGCTGGGATGGTTTTTAAACTAAAAACAACCCAACCGTACTCCACTCTCATCCAAATCCCACACGGAGAATGTCAAAAGAACCTTCTCGTCAAAATTAATCCAATTTATTTGACGGAACGTCAATCAGAAATCTGGTCCATAAGTTATAAGCGTTTCCGCCCAGAGGGACCTGTTGGTTTGGGTTTCGAACCAACCCGGACATTTTCCCAAAGTTTTCCAAAACTCAATTAGAGTATTGCAAAAGGACCGCCTCGACACGAGGGTCCTAGTGCCGCAGATGGCGCATCGATTGCACGAATGGTAGTGATGTTATTCGCCTTTAAGCGTAACGTGCCTGGCTTGTTATGCGAGTTGGGCTGGCAGGTCAGGTCGACTAGGTTTTGGCGGCTCCGAACCGACTGGTGTCAGACCGACCCGATGAAGTGCTCGGCATGTCCTGGTGGGGTGCTTCCTGGGAGGCCGCTGCTTGGCCTGGATGGACGAGCGGCTTGGGCCAGGTGGCCGAGCGATGCGGGGGGGGGGGGTGTGGGACGCCCCCCAACTTCCCGAACTAGCGGCACCGAGCAGCGCTGCCCTCATGTCCGGCCGGCCGAAGTTGTCCGGTCTTCCCGGTGCGAGTGGCCCGCATGGGCATGCCGTGGTTCTCCCGCGCGACACCTGTGGGTGCCGCAACCATCTTTTACCCAGCCAGCTGATGAGCCTGCCAATTCACCACCGAATCGGCCAGTGGAGCACGGCCCTCAGTCCTCCGCAGTGCGTCGCCACGATTCATCAGCCCGACCGGCTTTGGCCGGCCAGTTCTTCTTCGACCGAGCGGCCCGCTTTTATAGGCCATGGCATCCCTCCCACGTGACACCTGGTGCCGTAGTCTTCTTCAAGATGGTGCACGACCTCCATAGCCATCGCCGTGTTTGGTCATCGCCTCCACTTCCAACACCGTTTCCATTGCGAATATAAAAAGAAACAATAGAGGGTCGTTAATCCGTGTTCATTCAGCATGTGCCCTCCGCATATGGCGGTAATAAAAGACCGAAGACATTCCAGAGAATTCAAGACAAATGTGATAATTTATTCACATATAAATTATACGAAACCCCTACCTCGTAATATACGTCTCATGTTGACAAGCCGCGTAAGACGAGCGTCGTGGTAGTCGGGCGTCGCGGATGATGGCATCGCGGAGAACAGTATCATCCCGTCGTCATTGGAGAAAGATTCGTTAACGTAGGCGACACTTCTCATGAGCGGTGTCTTCTCCCTTGACGTGGGGAAGAATATGTTAAGATAATTCATTGAGAGTTCTTTGCCAAGAGGGGATGATGTTCTTCGTGGAAGAATGAATCTCCTCGAATTCTCCAAATGTTCCCCTCGCCAAAATATTTTCTAAGGCAAAATATTATAATAAATTTATAAATTTTTAAATAATTTCCATGAAAATCAAATGAATTCAAAAGTGAGGTGCCAATTATTTATTAAGGTTATTAATTAAATGGGTTGGAATCATCAATGATTGGGAGGTGGAGAGGCACCACCATAATGATGGGAGGAGTTAATTTATTAAGGGGGTTTATGGGAGTTAAGGGGAGGTGAATGGATTAGGGTTTGTGTGGGAACCACCATAGTAAATTCTCTCATGGAGGTTATGTGGGTGTGCACCCCACCTCTAACTCCTCTTGGGAGTAAATAACCACCACTAAATAATAAAATTGGGTACCAATAATTTTATTAATTTCGTATGAATTCATAAAAAAAATCAACCCGCATAAAACACAAGTGCTTGAAAGGTCCCTACAAGCGAGTATCGGCGCTGTGAGTTCATCGGTGACATCAGTTATCAACTCCAAGAATTGGTTCAAAAGATAGAAAAAACCACACGTATGTTCACTGAACATACCCCAACAAAACTTCAAAAATTGATTTCGGGCACACCGTTCCTCGGAATCAGGTGTCGTCCAAAACCACAGATTCATAAAATTCCAATGTATTTAAGAAGAGAAAATTCTTTGAAAATTATGGGTATTTACATTACTACCACCTTAGGGATTTATGTCCCGTAATGCAAAAACTACCACTAGGGAAACAAAGGTTGGTACTCTACATGCATCTGAGCCTCCTACACCTATGTGCTTTCAGGAGGTTCCCATGCTGCTAGTGAATGTGCAACAGAGGAATCAACCATCCACCTAGGACCCGCTCTTGTCAATACTCGATCTCCACTGGGACATCCATGAATGTCTCCACATCATTGATGTCCATCTCCCTGTGGTTGATGATGTGGGACAGGTCATGCACGTATCTCCTCAGCTGAGATACGTGGAAGATGTCAGGCACTCTGTTCAGCTGAGGTGGAAGGGCCAGGTGGTAAGCCACCTCGCCTACTCTGATAAGGACCTGGAAAGGTTAGATGAATCATGGAAATAACTTGTCTCCCCGACCAAATCTCTGTAGATCCCATCGAGGTGAGACCCGTAAGAAAATGTGGTCTCCATCCTCGAACTCCAGTGGTCTCTGTCTCCTATCAGCACAGGACTTCTGTCTACTCTGTACAGTCTTCATCCACTTCTGGATGATTTTCACCTTCTCCGTCATAGCCTACACTATATATGACTCGCTGAGGTAGTGGAGGAGTGACATTGAGGGACTACAGAAAGGATGATCCATACCTATCCACAAAGGATATCAACAAAGTGGCCAACTATTCTATCGCCACTCCTAGTTGTTGAATGCCTGAACTCTTACTGAGAGCATCTTCTACCACATTATCCTTCCCAGGAGTATAGACTATCATAAAGTCATAGTACCGATGGAACACATGTCAACGTCACTATCATAGGTCATGGTCCTTCTACGAGAGGTCACACCAGAGACTTTTGAGATTAGAGTAAATCGTAAAATGTTCGCTAAAAGAAATATGTGTGTGACTAGCCATTTGTAATTAACTCAACTACACCCATTTTCATTTACATCCTACAAGAGATGCTACAATTTCTTCTTTTCTGAAAAGAGAAATCTGGTCTCATCTCCTGCATGGACCACATTATTTGCCTAATACAGTCAATCCTGACATGTACAGTACTATTTCATGCCATAGACGACATCTTAAGGACTCGACGCTACTACCAAGAGATCCAACTGTTACTCTCGCCTCTAAGGGTTGAGTCACACTATTGTCAGAAGTGTGTGGTTACTGGCTCTACGCTAGTATGAATATCGAACGTGAGGGTCAAGTCAATGGTATTAACCGGAACATCTCAGCATAAAACACAAAAAAAATGCAGGAAAGAAAATGTCACAAGGAGTAGTGTCTTTTATTACTACAGATCAATGTACAAAGACAAAAATATTCCAAAACAACGGCATCAATGATGCTAGATGCATCATAAACAATGTCCTCCATGTCTATATCTAGTTCCACTCCTGTCCACTTGTTTCTCGACCAACTCCTCTACCACATTCACCTACTCCCGGCAGACCTCCACGGTCGAACCACTGCATCTTCCTGGAAGGACCCTCTACTGCATGCTGCTCATCTGCAGGATAGGTCGGGCAGTCTCGAGCAATGTGACCCTGCCCGACGCATGAATAAAACTTCCTTCTCCTTATATAGTTGGCCATGCTTCGTGTGAATCGCACAACAAAACCGGTATCCATAGGTTTCCCAACTATTGGCCTCATCTACTTAGACCTCCATGAAATATGACTACTACCAGCTGGTGAAGTCTCTTCTATGGTCGGGAAGCCCTATGGAAAGTGTAGTAGCTCCTGAGCCCACACAGACCATAGGGTCGCTAGTACAAACTCCACCATGAAAAGACCCTTGAAGACTCCCCAAGTGAGGGTATCATCATCATAAAACTAGAGCATCAGGCTTCACAACCTCTAAGATTCTACCTGAAATAGTCTAACAGCTAGGTACACCATCAATTCAGCGGGTGTCCCAACTGTGTGAAAAACGTGTGCTACAACCTCCAGCCAGCACCCGGTTGTCTGAAAGTTTTTCTCACCTCGAAACATCAGAGGCCTCTGTCGTAGGAACCCATGCAATGCGCTCAAGCAACATGCACCCTCTACTAGTAGGGATGGGTCAACGGTTGCATAGTGGATAGTGGTACTGCTGGTGCCTCTGCATTGACGGGGCCTTGCACAGTGGCCTCGCTGCTCAGTGGGCTACCATCACGCTCTCCACTCAGAACCCGTGCGGTCTGACTAGGTGAAGACATCCTAAAATGAAAAAGGTTCTCCACGATCAAAATATTACACCTTGTGAGCTTACCTAGTTTGATCTGACTTAAATGAAAACTTTTGAGACACACACACACTATCATTGTTTTTGTGCACTATGTTGGAAATCAGTAGTGAGGGTTCTGGTGTATGGATACGTCAGCCACCACACCAACACTAGACTCCCTAAATTGAAGACCACACTCAGTACCCTTAAAACTATTGTTTCAGAAAAAATAAATATCAGAGTCCTATGTTCTGCTGTAGAACCGACTCCTCTGATACCAATTTGTCACAACCCGTCCCCCGAGGCCAGCATCGTGACTACCCCAAGCCAGCCTTCAATAGGCCAGGGGCTAGCGACTAGCACCAAAGGTGTAATTTCCTAAAACTGGGAAGGCATTGCCATTATAAAATGTAAACACAAACATATTGAGTACAAGAAAAAGAAAACACAAAGAAGAGATGAATAAAAAGTGTATTTAAAGTACAAAGGGGCAGGAAATACAAGACCATAAAAATGCACAGCTACAACTGAATGAATGTACAACTGAAATGGCAAACAGTTGGAAGGTGAAAGCCGCTCATGGATCTTCCGTCGGGTTACTACCTGAATGGTAGGTACAGTTGGTATCCTCAGTAGTACACGTCTGTCAGAATTCCTCGTGAACCAAAACGTCATAAAGTCCACCTGCAGGTACCGTCCCGTCCTGGTGATCTCGGACTCTGTTAGCGTTGTTTGTCGCCTGCAACCAGTACAATGAGGTGTGGGCATAGCCCGTGCAAGGGTGAGTATAACGATAATTAGAAGGGACCCCGAAACCCTCAAGGTCTCACAAAATCTAACAAGGATAAACAAAAAAGTATGAAATCAATGGTTAACCATTACATAGGTATATGCCCAAACATATACCTATGTTATCAAGTAACCCATCTCAATCATCAGAAAACACAATGGTCATTGAATCAGTTCAAACCAAGATTTTATTCATGATTTTGATTCCTCGACTGTTAGAGAACTCATCCTCTACGAGTACAGTGGGTCTGCCACTACAACCAAGAGCTTCCCACTAACCTTGTACTGTAGATGTACTCCACTTGTCGTGTACTTTAGACCATCTTCTACAACCAAGCTCTTCCCACCATGGGTCTGCCTCTACAACCAAGCTCTCCCCCTCATAGCCTAGAGAGGTAATGCTTCTGTCGAGTACAACGAGGCTGCCGCTACAACCTAGTGCTCCTCCACCGTGGGCCTGCTTCTACAACCATGCGCTCTCAACTAGGTCATCTAAATCACTCTGATTCGATTGATCAACAATCGTCATGTCTCATCCATCCACTAAGTCTCTACAATCTACTTTCTCGTCACCAGGAGGGTCCACCCCACGAGCCTCAATCTGATACTCCAGGATTCACGAAGTCCCACTTAGAAGTTTTACAAAGGACCACCACGTCATATGGGTATCAACGCAATAGATTACATGTCAATCAGATGTCTGGTCTGTGAGTTATTGGCTTTTCCATTCTTGGGGCCCGGTTGGTTTTTATGCTAAAACTAACCTGAACATACTCCAATATCATCTGAATCCCACATGGAGTATGTAAAAAGAATTGTATCATAAAAATAAATACAACATAGTTGATGTCAAATTAATTGGACGTCCCGTCCTTATGTTATAAGAATTCCCACTTTGAGAGCCTGGTTAGTTTCAGTTTCAAACCAACCCGGGTGTTTTTTCAAAGCTGATAAAGACTCACATAGAGTATCACAAAAGGAAATTCTCGACCCGAGGGTCCTAGTGTCGCAGACGGTACGTCGATCAGATGCATGATCATGAAGTAATTCACCTTTAAGTGTAATAGGCCCAGCCCGTTAAGCCCAGTGGACTGGTGGGTCAGGTCAACCCAGTTTTTGTGGGTTAGACCCGGCTGGTGTCGGGTCGGCCGGGTGAAGCGCGCGGCTTGGCCCGGGGGGGATTGGCACTGGTGGCCGAGCGCTGCAGCGGGGAATTCTCGAACCAGCGGTGCCGCCCTCTTGTCTGGCCGACCGACGAAGGACAGTTTTCTGGGCATGAATGGCCCGCATGGGCAGGCCGTGGTTCTCCCTCATAGCACCTGCGAGTACCATGGCCATATTCAACCCAACCGGCTGACAAGCCTGCTAGTTCGCCACCGAAGTAGCCCGTGGAGCTTGTGCCATGATCCTTTGCAGCGTGGCGCCCCTTGTGGGGCCACTGTTCTTCTGATCAGCCGACTTCAACCGGCCGTTTCTTCGACAAACAAGTAGTCATAGTCGCGGGCAACAGTTTCCCTCACGCGCGACACCCGATGTTGTGGTCTTCTTCGGGACGGTGTGTGGCCACCGTTGCCACCTCCTCATTCGGTCATCGCCGACTCTTCCAACACCATCTCCATCGTGAATATAAACAAGAAACAACAGAGGTTAATATATCCATGTTCTTTCAGCTCGCGCCCTCTACGTAAGGCGGTAACAAAAGACCGAACATTCCGTAGAATTCAACAAAAACAAGATAATTTATTCACTTATAAATTATATGAAACTCTTACCTCGTAACTAACATTGCACATCAACATGCCACAGAAGATGAGTGTCCTGGTAGTCGGGCATCACAGAAGATGTCATCGTGGATAATGGTGTCGTCTCGTCAATGTTGGAGGAAGAGTCAATGACGTAGGTGAGGCTTCTCGTGAGTGGTGTCTTCTACCTTGACGTGGAGGAATAAGAAGGTAAGAGAAGTCGTGGAGCGTTCTTCACCGAGAGAGGATGATGTTCGTTGTGAAAAAATGAAGCTCCTCTAATTCTCAAAAGGTTCCCCCACAAAAATATTTTCTAAGGAAAAATATTATAATAGTCCTCTACAATTTTAATGAATTTCCATGCAAATCAAATTAATTCAAAAGTGAGGTTCCAATTAATTAATAAGGTTATTAATTAAATGGGTTGGAATCATCAATGTTCGGGAGGTGGAGAGGCACCACGATAATGAGGGGAGGAGTTAATTAATTAATTGTGGTTTATGGGTGTTATGGGGAGATGAAAGGATTAGTGCTCTTGTGGGTCCCACCACACAACATCTTCTCCAGGGAGGTTATGTGGGTGTGGGCCCCACCTCTAACTCTTCTTGGGAGGAAATAACCGCCACTAAATAATAAAATTGTGTACCAACTGTTTTATTAATTTATTATGAATTCCTCAAAAAAAACATTCAACCCTCATAAAACACAACGGTGGTAAAGTTCCCATTAAGAGAATATTGGTGATGCGAGTTCATCGGTGTCCTCGGTTTTCAATCTCGAGCACCGGTTCAAAAGGTAGAAAAACCCTCACGTACGTTCTCTGAACGTACCTGAACAAAACATCAAAAATTGATTCCAGACACACCTGGCCTTAGAATCAGGTGTCATAAAAAACGGAAGACTCATAAAATCCAAAGTATTTAAGAAATAAAATTTCCATGAAATTTCTGGGTTTTTACAAATATAAGGATACTATGGTGTTAATAGGTGGTATTATAGATTATATTATTATATGTAATGTTGAATGAAAGTTGTTTTACAAGGGGGGATACTGGATCATTATACCTTAGGATATGATTGGTTTTAGAATAAAATATCGAGTAATGCATTATATCAAACACAATTTTTTATAATGATATTTTTTCCAATTTATTTCACATATAAAAAATTCTTTTATAAATTTAAAAACAATTATAATATAAAATAATTAGTTTAATAGAAATGAATGTTTTAGAAGGAAAAAATTTAATTTAAGGGAAAATTATTGACATTAAACATTGGACAATTATTTTCAGGAATGGAAAAAATATTTTTATAATTAAATGACATATTTAAAAAATTTATTATGATATTGTTTGTGGAAATTATTTTATAATTGATTAGGTCATTATTAAATCATAAGTTATTTAATTTTAAATAAATCTATTATTATAAGACTTATTTTATTTTATTCAATAAAAAAATGCATTAATTATAAATATTACAAAAAACACCTTTGAAAATTTTTATCTGATACTTAAAAAAACAGAACATATTTCATAAAAAATATCTTACATATTTGTTTTAAAATTTTAATTTTATAATTATGATTTATGAAAAATGCCTTTCAATATAGATTATTCGAAAATGTATATATATTTTCACATTGGTTTTTTAATCATGATATAATTTTTAATGGAATTATAGTATTAATATTAACTTATATAAACCATGATAAATTTTTTTAACATTATATTTTATTATTTTGATTTTCTATTACTAATCTAACAGTTTTTTTACCATTTAAAACATATATTATAAAAATCCCAATGATCCAATTACTATTCCAATAGTCATATTACCACATATAATTATAACTTTATTCATTCAATAATTTTTCAGAAATACTAATCTCAGGTTTCTACATTTTCATTTATTATCTTTCATATTCGATTTATAAAATTATGTTTATTCTCTGAATTTTATGCCATCACGATGATTATTCTTGAAGATTGGAAGGATATTTATTTTTCAAAACTAATTGTCCTAGTTTATATTTTTTTCTCGAACTATAATGTTTATAATTTTATTGGGTTTAGTAATTTATAAATTAAATGATTTCTATTATTAAAAATAATATAGTTTCATTTGGTTTTATATATTTATAAAAATATATAAAAATCATTTATTTCAATGAACAATTTACATTTTTATTTATGTGTTGTTACATATTCCCCAAATAATATATTGCATCCATGAAATTTTAAATAAATTATGATATATGAATTTGTGAGGCTACTATATTTTTGTTGTTTTTATTGTTCTAATTTTCTATCTTATTATTTATTATTCCCTCAAAACACTATAAAAATTTGAGTTGTCTTGTTCCATTCTACATTATTTCTTAAATCCCGGATTGACACGATAAGATTCATTTAATAGAATACATTCACTAGTTGTATCACTATAATATTTAGTACATGTGATGCATTTTATACATACATCATTGGGGGTGATATGTGAAATAATTTATGAACAATGAGCATGGATTATGGGATTCTATATTGATTTGAAACTAATCCAATGGGGAAAATTTATAAAAGGAACCAATGTACCTTCAGATAATAATTGTTTTTCATCTAAAAAAACACTCCTCTTTGGAGATATTAGGATGGAATATTTTTTCAAATAATTGACATTAAATTTCCATTTGATGTATGTAAAATATATATCATTATTTGATATTGAAGATATTTTTTATGTAGTGGGATGCCTTGAAATGTTTCTTCTATCTATTTAAAAATACCCAAATAAAGTTGATTTTAAATCACCAAAATAATTCCAAAAAGTTGGGGTCCTATATCTATTTTTATATGGAGAATCATATAGATCCTTATGAATACTCGAGTGCATCCTTTTTCTGTAGGAATATCCATATATTTGTAAACTTTGAACCCAGAATTCATTAAATTTTATTTAGTGGGATCTATGAATTTCCCCCCATAACTGAATATTCTTTTTATATAGGAAATCAATTTTTGGGTAAATGGGAGTATATAAATAAAAAAAATTCAAGATCATGATAATAAATTATATATATTATTTAAGTGAAACTTTTATCTTGATAAGAGATTATTTAAAGTGGAACCACAGGAAAACCTATAATTTCCTTTACATATATAATATAATGTCTATATAATTAATAATAATGATGAAGTGAGATGGAGTGGGATGTATTGGTAACTAAATCTATCCTAACCCATATCACAATGTTTCCCCTGTATGTATTTGGGAGGCCTGTGAATCTGTCCAAGGCGATATTCTCCCATTTCAAAAGGGCTATGGGTAATTATTTCAACATCACCTTGAAATGTTCCCAGTATACATTTTTTACGAGGTAAAAAAATTTCACTTGTACATTGTGAACACTTTCTCTTGTTTTCTGACCATTACTGATCTTGAATATTGTTGTATAACTTGGTGCTTCCAAGACAGATAAAGAAATATTGATTATATACAATATCAAATAGATCCTTTTTTATCTAAGCCAATAAATTCACAAATAGTATAGTGCCAATACGAATAACTCAATCGAAATATTTATTAAATAAATAAATCTTTTCATCCATTATTAATTTCACCCTTTTTAGTCTCCAAATGAGCACTTTTGTGAATCCTTGATCATCACATGGATATATGGTTCTAAAATCATCTGAGAATGGTTATATGTGCTCATTAAAATAGATATTTCTATATCGACCATTTTAATATCAATTGATATATTGAATTTATCAATTTATATAATATATATTTTATATATTTATTTACATATAATTTAATTTGCTACCTTGTATTCCATTTCAAAATGTTAGTGAATAGCGCATTTTTACTCCTAAATCTTCTCAGACCATATGTTTTTACCAATACTGATATCCTAAAGTATGAATATATATTTTAATGTACATTAATCTATTTGTATTTACCACATTTCACCCTTGATGTTTTGTAACCAAATTTTCAATGTGAAGATCATAGAATCAAACATTGGATCATGTATATGACAGCTTTATTCATGAAGAATCAATAAAAACAACATGAAAGAATCACATTGTTGTTCTGTGTGAGAAAATTATCGATCCCTTATTTTATGTATAAATATATATATATAAAATTTCTTCTCAATTGTTGTGTGATTATAATCATTGCCATTGTCCCACTCCTTAGTTATTTAATATATTCTTCAAATTTTTATATCTAGACAGACACTACCACTACATAGTACATGGTGTAGATAGTCAATAGATAATTCTCAAAATAATTTGGGTTTACTATACAAAGAAAATAAAACTATGGATTTTTGTGACACAAGTGGTTCTGTTCCATTCAATAATAACATTTTCATTAAATGTTCAATAGATGTTTTCTATCTTTTGATCACATTCCACTATAATGTGAATTGTTTTATATGAAATTTAGACATACTAATGTTAGGATATACATAAAAATAAACAATATCCTTATAATATTTATTGAATTCACACAATGATCCACATTTCCCTTATAATTAAAAATAATTTATCAACAATTACATTAAAGAACCTTTAAACATGGTATAAAATGACTTTGTTCATCAAATCCATTAAGGAATAAGAGGAATAATTAAGTGTAATGGGAATCTATATGAAATAATATTGTCCATACCTTTTTTGGATAGTGGTATTATATGTATTATCCTTCATCAAATAAAAAAATATGAAATCCAGAATAAGAATCCACCATTGATAATTATTATGCTCCTAATAGTTCATCAAATAATTCAAAAATCCCTTAAATAAAATAATTATTCTTCACGGTTATATTGTCGAGTTCTATGTAATGTATACATAACAAAATTGATCCATCCAGTTTCATTATGGAGATAACTAGTGTAACCCAAATCATTGAGGTAGTGTGTTCAAACCCTTTGTCCAACTACTCTTTAAATATCTTATTCTTCTATTCCAGTTCAATAGGTACCATTATATAAGAAAATTTAGATATATATTTTTCTCAAAGTATAATTTAAATGTACAAAAATACTACATAATATAGTGTATCATTGAGAAACAGATCAGAAAATACCTCATTATATTCCCTTATAACAGTCATTTTTTAGTTTTGATACTTTAATATAACTAATACATTTGGAAAGTGTATTCTTCTTCAAATGGTATCCACACTAACAGTATTGATGGATTTTCAGAATATATTTCATTACGAAACACGTGTTTGAATATATATATCTGATGATTATGAATACAGAAATATATTTCCTATTTTCGATAGTTGATTTTTTCAATATATAACACAACGTAATCCTTGCCCAGTATAGCATCATATATCACATGTGGAATTATAATTACATTCAATGGAATAATAATCCAAAAAATTTTAATATGGGAATATGATGACCTTTGTGATGTAATGATCAATCATCTTGAAGTTTTTATAGATATCTCTATATAATGATATTTGGTATTTGATTCAAATGTTCTAGAAAATATATATGATATAAATTAATGTTTAGAACTATAATTAAATAAATATATTTCCATTCATGAATGAATAATACTTGTATAGTTTTTGAATTTATTCTCACAATTCGCTTTAGAAATAGTATTGGCATAAGCATTCCCTTAATCCATTGAATATTTTTGTTTCTAACATTAAATAACCTTAAATACCCTTGTATTTGTGAATTTTATTTTATAGTTCCTTTTATCCACAACGTTAAAGCAGTAATGTATATGTGCCAAATTAGGTGGTTCATCCCATTCATATATCATGTTGGATGGCTTCTTCATGTCTCTTAAACTTTCCTGATCATGGTGTCCTTCTACGTTTCATTTGAAATTTTTTTATATCCCTTTTAAGAAATTCATATATTTGTTCATATCACATTTTTTACGTATGGGTGGTTAGATCCCATTTGATCCATTTTCATTTGACCAACCAAAATAAAACTCCAACATTCTATTCTTATCTCCCTAATATAGGGACCATTTACTATACATCATCTCAATTTTTTAAATCACATCTATCTATATCTTTGTATCTCACAATGTAGAAAATATCTAGAGCTTGTCAGAGGTATGGATTTAAAAAGTAGATGAATTTATCAATTTATTATCACATTTGAAAAAAAATTATTTTGAAATTCTTGAAATGTTTCACTCATATTAGGTAATATATTTATCTAATTTTTATCATAAATATGAATTTTTTCTTCATATTATTTCTGCAGTGATATATGTAAATACATATGAATAAATACTTTGATAATATTTATCAACTCAATGTCTTCAATCTCATCATTAGGATTGGTAATATTTATCAATGAACACCATCTTTAAGTTTCTCTATCCAAATTTTATACTTCCAAACTCACCATCTTCATCCTAAATGAATGGAGAATAGAAAACTTATTCTCCCTTGAGTCAAATGATTGTTCTACAACAAGTGTATCAAAATTCTTACTAAATTTTTGTGGATATGTCCACATAATATAAATGATGGATATTTTCTAATTATTTAGAAGAAAGAGTATATTAAATGATGTTTATGTAATTATTTAGGGCATATGACATCTAGGTAGTCATTTTCTTGAATTTTTGAACTCCACCTCCCCCCAAATTGGAGATGATGTTTAGACAATTTTTTCGTTTTCCATCTCACATGTATTCTGGTTCTCATCATTTTATAAAATAAAATGGTTTTAAAAAATTATAAGTCAAATAATGAATAAATTAATAATTACTATATGTTATTTAATTTTGTTGGTATATCTTATAGAATCACTATATTCACTTTTTTCGGAAATTATTATTCCAAGATGTTTACCTGTACTAATAAAAATATTTATTGTTATAACTAATATATTCTAACCTTAATTCCAAAATTTCTGAAACCATACCATAATATAAAAAAGTGATTGTAAAATTTCATGAATGAACATTACATAAATTTTTTGATAAAAAAATAATATTGATAAAATCTATGATCCAATGCTTAAGTAACTTTAAAATATTATGTATAAACATAAATTTTATAGTATTTTAGAGAAAATTATTTTCAATCATATTCATTATCCACAAATATCACTCATATTATCCATAAAACACTATGTCACCATAGAATTTTAATTAAAAATGGGAGAGATAAATGACCACTAAGATACATGAAAAGGGACATGAATCAATAGAACACGGGTACAAATAATAATAATAATCATGTATTAAGTGTTATTAAATCATGGAAATAAATAGAGAAACTTTTTAAGAATTTGGAATTTGGAATAATCAAAACAATGAAACAACATAACATTTTTCTCAAATACTACACAAAGTTTGAATAAAATTATCATAATATCTACTCATTATAGAAGATAAAAATCATAACATAATCAGTGTGAGTGATGATAAAATCTCTTTCAACAATTGTTACACCCCATGAAAATTTAAATAGTAAATAAGTATTTATTTAATAATTTATTTATATATTATAACTAATTAAGAAATGAATTAATAAAAACTCGTTATATTCATTTGTTATAATCAAAATATGTTTTTATACAAAACATTAAATATTACATTACATTTCAAAAAATAATTTTTTTTATATAATGAAAGACTAATATTTTAAATGTATATATATATTTGAAAATATTATTTTTTTTAAAATTGAATTTTCATTTAATAATGAAAATAGTAAAAATAATTAAATATCATATTAACAATGAAATATTAATAAAACAATTATAAAGTATAATTTTTTGAATTATAAATATTTTTTTAATAATATTTATAAATAAATAAATAAATAATGATTTCATACTCACAAAAACACATAGTATGAATATTATAAATATTACAATTTAATTTTTAAGAAAATGTTTTATTATTATTATTATAACATTTAAAATGTATTATAGTATTGATATATATATATATATAAATTTTAAAATAAATAAGATTATATATATAATGATAAAACAAAAAAAATAAAACAAATAATAAAAAATAATGATAAATAATGAACAAATCTAGATTTAAGAGTTTGGGGGGTTTTGTGATAACCATCGACAGAGCACTAGATCTAGTGCGAGATGAGCGAAGTTGATATGGTTGATATTTTCACAGGGCTTGTCATCAAGCCCTGGTTGAGAAGCCAATCCTAGTAGAAGTTGAAGCTAATGTGTAGGCCGAGGTCGATGTCGCAAGCTCTATGGGTAAGATTTTTTCTAGCACCCAGTACAATCTCAGTTTAGGGTTTCCAGTCTTCAACCATTGCTAACCGATATCGGTCAATGAAGTTATTTTGTGGTTACGGTTCTAATAAACTAGTTCTGTATTGTCGGATCCTATAGGTATGTGTTTGATTTTTCAATGAATTATTTTTTTATGCACTAACATTCATATTTTTCTTCTTTTTAGATTATACTATTCAAAACTTATCTGTTATCTTCCTATCATTAATATAGTTTCTTCACGTTTTTTATAGTTTATAAAATATCAATTTGTGGATTTAAAACCCAATCGGATTTTTTATATGATTATCCAGTATTGATTACATAATTTATTTGAAATTCGGAATCGAATATCGATCTATATCTATAGAACAATGGTTTTTATTTTCCAGTATTATGTGTGAACTATTTTGTCAACATTTTCTGATCTGTTTTGTATCGTTTGGTGATGAGGATTTATGTGTATTTTTCAATTTTTATTGAAATCATTCATCTTGTTATTAGTTTCATTCATTTTGGTATTTTTTTCATACACACTGGTCACATGTTTTATTAATTGATTTGTATCCATCGAATTTATTATGGTCATTTAAGTTATAAATAGTCATATTTGGGTTATGATAAGTGTGATAAGTATTATTTTTTATTATAAACATCCATTTAAACTACGGTATATGCAGTAGTTCCATCAACTTCATTTTAGGGGATTTTGGTTGATTCATGGTTTAGTGGGGGTAGAGGGATATATCCCATTTATTTTCAAATTTAATGAGTATGGAATGGGAATTGAGAAGTGTTATTCAGAATAACAAAAACGTCCAACTACACATAAAACTATTAAGGGTTTTCCGTTATTTAAATTATGTTTTACATTTCCAATTCTAAGGGATTTTTTTTCTATATAAATTATATTTTTTAAGATATGCATATACATAGATTACTTTAGTTTTCATAGAAAATTTTTGGTTTTACAATAATTATTTTTATGAATATAATATACATTCAATGTTTATTTTGATGGATTTTTTTTTAGTAGAATATATTTAACATAATTTAAGGGAATTATTTATAATTTATATTCTTTCTTTTTTCATTCATAATTTAATTTACAGAACTTCTTTTATTTATCTCATAGTTATGAATTCAATTTTACAAGTTTTGCTGAGGGATTATTTTTTTGCAAATACTTTACATAAAAATTTCCAATTATTTTCTTAAGTAATTTCATCAATTAAGTCATTCAATATTATATTTAATTTATCAATACTATGTTTCAATCTAGTTTTGTGTATGGGATATAATGCTATTTAATTTTAAAGAAAAATCACTATTTTTTAGTTTGTAATATGATTTTTAATCTAATATTATCTAAGGTTTTACTTAAATATAAATCATCATATTTGTTTCTTTGAAATATTTTAATATATTTTAATAAACTATTCTTATATTTTTATTTTAATTCAATTATTTTCAAATTATGATTTTATTTTTATAAATAAAATTTACTTTAGAGGGTAATATCATATAAAATAATGTGGATAATGTATGTTATATATATATATAATTGTTTATGTATAAATTTTTTTGAAAAATAATTAATGGGTATATAAAAATAATTTATCAAATATATATATATATATATTTGAATGATCAATTAAATAAAAATTAAAAAAATGATTTTAATGCCAATATGGGTGGAAATTTAAGTGTGTGGATGTTTCTAAATCTTCCATGTGATTATGCATCTTCATGTATCCTGAGATTCGATCGTACCGTGCCAAATATGTAATTTTCAATGAATAATAGTATTAATATATTAATATATAAATAAAATTGATCATGTTTGTTCCATGCATGATTATAAATATGTTTTCAATGTTAAAACTCTATTGAAAATTATATGTATATAAGGGAATCTATGAAAAAAATGTTTTAGAAAACATTTGGCACCCAAACATCAAAAATAAAACTGTTAATTTGGGATTGAATCCATCTATCATGTGGGTTGGCCCATGATATCCTTCAATGTTTTGAGTGGACTTAGTTGTTTTATTTTAGTGGATTGGTTAATATTTTCTACTGAATCACTGGATTAGTATGAAAGAAATTTTTAAGTATAATTATTTTTCAATGCATTATAGTATTTTGTAAAATTTGATTTGAAAATGTACTGAAATTTTTCGTTTTGGAATCTATTATCAGAGGGATAATTTCTAATGATATTTATGAATGGTTTTAAAAACATTTTATTGTGACGTTGAATGCACACCTTTTTTTTATAATTATTTTTCCACAGGTATCTTAGATGTTTATTTACATATGTCATCACATTCAGAGAAAGCGTCGTGGATGTGTAGTAGGGAATTGTTTTATTTTTATTTCAACATGGATAAATGTAAGTTGTTGTCTAATCTTCCATATCCAAGACTGATAAATGTTCCGAATTTGTTTAAAGACTTTTGTACTTTTTCAGTTTCTTTTATAAATAAGAATCATTGCACAACATTTTCATGCACTAGGTCTGGATGATCGGGCGTAGTGAATTATAATTTGTTTCATAGGAATGGTATAGACAACATTGGTGATTAAATATTGTCTTCCAACGAATCCAAATCCACATGTTATTATTTTCTATGAATACATTAGCTCTCATAGAAATTCTTCAATTATGAATATAGAAATTAAAAACTTTAGTATAATGAATGAATTGTGAGGGAAAAATTCATTGGGGGGGGGGAGTGGATAATGTAACACCTAATGAAAATTTAAATAGTCATTAAATATTTATTTAATAATTTTCTATAATTTAAATCTAATTAAGAAATAATTTACTAAAAACTTTTATAAATATTAGTTATAATCAAAATACATTTTTATCCAAAAGTTAAAATATTAGATTACATTTCATGGAATAAATTATTTTTATATCAAAATAAACTAATACATTAAATGATTATATATATTTGGAGTTATTTTGTTAAAACAAAAAAGTGGATATTAAAAAAATAATAGCAATGGTAAAAATAAGAAAAGGTGATGTTCATAATGGCATATTAATAATACTATTATAATTTATTATGATATGAATTATAAAGATATTTTTTATAAAATTTAAAAAAAATATAGATTTCATTCTAAAAAATGTAGTATGAAAATTATAATGATTACAATTTAATTATTAATATATGTATTATTATTATTATTAATTTACAAATAAAATGTATTATTCTTATTTATATATACATATATATTGATTAATTTTAAAATAAAATATTATATATATAATATTAATAAATAAATAAAAATAAAAAGAATAATAAAAAAGGGAAAGAATGAATGAATACTGATAGAAGAGTTTGGTTGTTTCAGGCTAACAATCAGTGGAGTATAGGTCCAAGCGTGAGATGAGACAAATTGAGCGGTCTGAGGTTTTCCTGGGGATCATTGTTGAGTGAAAGAGGGGTAGCCATGTATGCCTGAAGTTGAATATGATGCGCAAGCCAGCGTCGATGTCACAAGGTGGGTGAGTAAGATTCGGTCGAGTGGCAAGTATGAGCTCAATTTTTGGTTTCCAGTAAAAAATGATTTTGAACCAAGATTTGTCATCAGAGTTCTTTTTCGTTTGGGGTTCCAATCACCTGGTTCTAGTTTGTTGGATCTTGTAGGTAGGTGTCTGATATTTCAATCAAAGGATTTTTTTGTACCATTAATTTTCAAATTTTTCATTTTTCAAGATGTTATTATTTAAATCATATCAGTTACCTTCTAGTCAGTTCATCAAGTTGAATTTTGTTTATTATATATCAATTAGTTGATTTCGGTCCTAATATGATTTTTTGAATGTTTTCCATGATTGATTATGTAATTTATTTTAAAATTGGGAATCATTTACCAATCTATAACTATAGAACAGTGGTGTCTATTTTCCAGTATCATCTGTGTTTTATTTTTTCATCATTTTCAAATTCTTTTTGTATCATTTGTGGCTGAAGTTTAATGTATCATTGAATATTTGATTTAAAGGTAGTGGTCTTTTTATAAGGTTCATTAATTTTGGTATTTTTTCTTGTACACAGAGCACATGTTTTATTATGTAAAGACGCGTAAATTTCAAGGAAATTTTTTTTCTTAATTTTCTTTGGAATTTCATAAGAACGCAGCTTCTGACAGCACCTAATTCCGACGCCCGATGTGCCCGGAATCATTTTCCGAAGTTTGGCTCAGGTACGTTCAGTGAACGAATGAGCGGGTTTTTCTAACTTTTGAACTGGTGCTTGGAATCGAATTATGAGGGCACCGATGGAATCACAGCGCCAGTATTTGCTTAGAAACTCCTCTTCCAGAGTGGCATTTGCTCGGGTGTGGTTTTTAATTTTTGGGATTAAAGTTATGAAATAAAATAATTGTACGTCAAACTTTATTTTATTTCACTTAAGCCACTTAAAAGCAATTTAAAGCTGCTTAAGCTGAGTTGTTGTGGATAGGGTGTTATCCAAAAATATTCTACCCTCTTGGTAGGATATTTGGAAGGTGGTGCCCGCATGAGCCCCACCGTTTCTTTTCCGCTAAGTATCGCACCCGCGAAAACCCGTCATTATGAAAGTCAACTGACGCGTTTTCTTAAATTCTTAAAGCACCAATTATTTGGGCAGTTTCATTCGTGAATTAAATGGGCGGTTTATTCATTGAAATTAATTCAATGAATTAATTTCATTCGTTTCTTAATCGGTTTGAAATCCGTTGGGGTAATAATAAAATAAGACCAACACCGACATTTGGAGGATTACACGGAGAGGCTTTTGACAGAAGTTATTGTGCCTTCACCATTCTTTGCGAAGAACGCGAAGAATGTGAAAAACGCGAAGAACGCCGGCCTCCGACAACGAATGCCGAAACCGAGGAAATCGACAATGCGACGCCGTGTGCCACAACACCGATGTTTCCTCTTCCGCGACTTTCTTCTGCGACGTTCCTTCATCCGCAACGAAATCTTCATTCATCTATTTGAGTAAGAGATTTCGGTTTTCTTTTAAAACTCCTTTGTGGTTTTAACAATGCACGGATTTAATTATTATTAATTAAATCTTTTTGTTCTTGAACCTCGGAGTTCGTCGACGCGACACCCTTCCGCGATGACGCGACGATCCCCTCCTTCTGCGACGAACAATTCCGCGAAGAACGCGCGTACGACACTTGAGGAGGTAGGGATTTTATTTGGATGTTTTATATTCCCATGTCTGATACCATTAAAAATGAAGAACCCGGTACATAAAAACAATTTTAAATCATTAAAATTGTTTTTGGTTATGTATTCATGTGTTGAATAATTCTTCCGTTGTTTTTGTTTAACGCGGAGGGTGCAGGCCAAACGAACACGGCCCGACAACCCTCTGTCGTCCTTCGTGGTTGTGCGGAATTAGTGGGCAATGAAAAACTGTGACTCAAGGGCGATTTGATGATCCCGCAGTGAAGAACGGAACCCGGGAGGAACAATGGCACAGACAGGAAGGAAAACGGACCACCGGAGCAACTCCGGTGGCCCGTGGAAGCTACCGGCGGTGCGAGACGCCGGCGCTGTAACATCCCAAGTAAGTAATGAATAATAGATATTTTTATCTATGTCTATTAATGATTAATATAGTGTTATAGAGGCTTAAAACGAAAATAAATACAATCTTATGCATGGAATACACTAATATTCTTAAAAGATTGTTTTACTGCCTTTTGATGGAAAACCATTTTTGAATCTATATTTTGACAATTTTATAAACTATGTTTGTCAAAATAAACTTATCCTTTATGATTGGGACATCAAAATTTACCTTGTGTGAATTTTTGGTATTTTTCTGACAATGTTCATTTTTTAATGAATAGTGAAAAATACTGCATTTTACATCAAAACTGCCTTTTAATATAATTTATTTATATGATTAGATTATCTTCTGAATTGGTATTAATGTGTAATATGAATATATTTTTACCATTTAATCCAATGGTGGTCATTGGAGTCAATTTCACTTTGAAATTGGACTTAAACTGGTGTCAATCTTTTGACACTTATTGTTTTGTAAAAACACGCTATTTGCTCTGGCAGCGGGAATTAATTATTAAATTAATTAATGTGACCTATATGTTTTGAATTTTGTAAAATAGACTTCATTTTTGAATTCTGGATATCAAATATAGCTTAGGGTGATTTTTTGGTAATTTTCTGAAAAACTTCAATTTTTGATGAATAGTGAAACCACAAAGTGATAATAAAGCAAACTGATTTTTCAGTTAAATGAAAGTTTACCACTAATGTGTATTGAATTTTGAAAATCCGACATACATGGTTGTCATTAAGAAGTAAAATGTGGTTCAATGGGATTATAATAATTTATTGGTGAATAGTAACTTATTAAGTTCTTAATCACGATTAGTGGTAATTAGGGTAGTTTAAGGTATAAATAATACATTAATAAAATGAAATGACCTAGACACATGTCCCAACCTCATTGGTTGTGTCATGGCCGACCATGAAATGCCATGGGAAAACTTGGGGACCCCATGGATCCACTTTTTTTGGGAAATGACATAAATTAATTTTTATTTAATGTTAAAGGGAAAATGACACAAACATAATATGTTTTACGAAAACAATTTTTAAGTGGGGATATAAAAGTCCAAAATTTGATTATAAATAGTCATTGGAAATCTAAAAGGATTTCCTATATCATAGTATTTGTTTTATAATTTTTAGACATTAAATAAATTTAATTATATATGACATAATAATGATGCAGTGATGACATCATTACTTGACGATTTAAATAAAATGGAAAGACAATGTATACTCTATGAACTACACATGGACAAAACCAATTGGATGAGTGGATTTCGAACCCTTATCACCTTATCCACGAATTATATCAATGTGGGACCTTTTAAAACCGAAACACATTCTCAAATAATGTAATATGTC
This sequence comes from Viscum album, assembly GCA_963277665.1. Taxonomy (NCBI): domain Eukaryota; kingdom Viridiplantae; phylum Streptophyta; class Magnoliopsida; order Santalales; family Viscaceae; genus Viscum; species Viscum album. The sequence goes on from OY728145.1 coordinate 1,903,412,248, forward strand.
TTTACATTCCAAAAGTGCCCCTCCTCTCCTCTTATAAAAGGCCCCCACCTCTACCTCATTTCACACACTACTCAAGACTTTGGCTCGGCCAACCCCTGCCCATTTGCTCTCTCCACATCCCTATCCTCATCCTAGAGGATTCCCTTTGGGATGAATCCTTTCAAAGGAAGCCTTTAGGCTCAACACAAAAGGAGTTACACTTTTAAAGGTAATTCTTTCCCTCATGTTCATTTGTTTTATTTTGCTTCTCCAACCCCCTAAACTCTTTTTATTTAATTATTTTGTAACAACACCAGTATCTTAAATATACTAGGATGTTGGTATAAGATTTATTTTAGCTACACTCTCACACAACTTCATCAAATGGTTAAAGAACATACGGTTTCCGTGGATGGCGAAATTCTGCCTCCCGAAACGATGATTGTTCAATACTCATTTAACACCTTCAAAGGTGGCCATTATGATGTCACTATTTTTATATATTATATATAATATGTTTATGTTTTCCTTAAGCTTCTGTTTTTTTTTTCATTTTGGGCATACCTTTATGATTTCCATTATGGGTAAACACGATATCTTCATTTTAGGAAGTGCGGACTACCGCCCCCTAAAAGTGATTTGATTCGTTAATACCATATGTGGGATGTGTAAAGGATAAAGTTAATGATATTATATATGTTATTATACTGGAATTATAATATACTCTTATATCATTATGATTCCATTCTATAAAATACGAAATAGAAATGAAAGTAGCGTTCATGCGTACGTACGGCTTACTGTCTCCATGAACGGTGCATTTCATTTCTTACCTCTAAATGTGATGTAATATTATAAATGCATGTATTTACTGGATATATATGACATATATGATATCTAAATCATGAATACCATTCTGGATATAACGAACCTTTGACCAAATTAACAACATGTAAGTGTAAGAAGACTATTTTTGACTTAAGAACCAAATACCGACAAAATGAACATTATTAACTTAACAGATTACATGATGTTCATAACATGGTATAAAAGGAATAATGAACTTGAAAAAGATTCATAATCAAGTAGAGATTAACTCAAGTTTATTATTCAGGAGATTAAAGAACGGTCAGGTCAAGTCGGATACGAGGTATGGGACTTCGTCTCAATCTCCTTTCGTTGAGGCATATTTTATTTTATACACAACTTTATTTTATACGGTGTATAAACCACTTTGACTTTTACGTTTCTTCAAAAGGAATCTTTTTTATACGAAGCGTTTACTAAACGAAAAAAGGGAATGTTTTTGTCGTACGTATGCGGCGACAACGACTTCTCCGCCGTCGTAACCGTTATTTGAGATTCGGCTTCCTCTACAAGCCATACTTTTTTTTAAAAGAAAAATAAATACCATGTTTTACATTTCTTTTACATTGGTATTGAAAATGGTTTTCATAATGTTTTTATTATATCAATGTGTTGTATTGATATCTCGTGATTGAAATGTGGAAATGTTATGTTTCTTTTATGCATGTTTTATGTGATATGATTATGTTATGGTTCTTGGGAATTATTATGAAGACGGGTGGTTCCGTGATAAACTAAGGGCGGGTGAGCCCGTTATAGCTCTCCAATGCATTGGGTAACGCGAAGGAGTGAAACGTTAAGGTTTCTCCGAAGATATTTTAGGGAATATACTGTGATGGGTATTCTAAATGTAACCAAGAGGGTTACTCCCTACGTAAGAATGTTATGAATGCCTCAAGTTACCTTTATGTCTTATTATTTCTATGATTTATTCATGATTTTATGAGGTATGTTAAAGTGCCTATGTTTTATGGGTAAATTATGATTTCATTCTTATGTATATATGAACTCATGTTTCCTTTCCATGTTTTTTTATAACCCATACTGAGTTTTTATGCTCATCCCAAGTTTTTGAAATGTTTTTCACAGGTCAAGGGAAAGGTACATGATAAGATGATAGAGTCAAGGATGTGTCAAGAAATAATCCATGTTTTATTTTAAATGTGTTTCCATTGATGGGAATGAGGAATACTAACTTTATGTAACCACTGTGTTTCTATGTGGATTGTAATGCAAGTTTTATGATCTAATTCTCTAAAACTCTAAACCCGAAAAGATCCTCAATGTGTAATCTTGTAATAACTCAAGATTAAGTAAGGTCTAAGGCTGGGGCCTTATAGTTGGTATCAGAGGTCGGTTTAGATAACTTTAGGAGTTAGAATTCTATTAAATGATTATCCAAAAATATTTTTTTTTTTCGAAATGATATAGCATTTAAAGATTACCATGTTGCTTCATCTAAGACATGTTTGTTCAGAATGGTTTTCCGCATATAAAATAGGGAAGCAGTGCTAGGAAGGCATACAGAAGGAAATAACCTTCCGAATCAGCATCCAGAAATGGTTGGAATTGGAACTGAACAGTTTGTTGCAGTAATGGTACAGTTGAATCAAGCGATAAATGGCAGTGGTATCCATGCACGGGATCAGCCAGATCAACAACAGAGGAACATGTCAGTGGTGGAACATTTCATGAGGCAACATCCACCATCATTCAGAGGATAATCTGACCCTGTGCTAGCTGAAGGGTGGATTAAAGCACTGGAGAAGATTTTTGATGTCATGGGGTGTTCAGACAATCAAAAGGTTAGTCTTGCTATTTATCGTTTGGAGGGAGAAGCAGATCAGTGGTGGTCTATGGTTAAAAATATCAGGGACGCCGATGAGATTGATGCTCTTGATTGGGATGAATTCAAAGGTATGTTTCTTGAGAAGTATTTTCCTAAGGCTGTTCGACTTAGGATGGAAAACCAATTCTTAGAATTGAGGCAAGAGGAAGACTCAGTGGCTGCCTATGAAGAAAGGTTCACTCGATTGGCAAGGTATGCTCCAAATTTTATCCGGGACCTTGATAGTAAAATAAATCATTTTTACTCAGGATTAAAGCCAAAATATCGAAGGGCATTAGATTCTCATGAGTTTAAAAGTTATTAAAATCTTGTTCGATGTGCTGAGAAGGTGGAACTGGATTTTTCCGATGACCAATTTTTCTATAACAACCAGCAGAAGAAGAGAACGAGGTGGCAGGAGAAAGGTAAGAATTCATCAAAAAAGTCTGATGGTAAGAAAACTAAGTTTCCAGTTTGTGATAAATGTGGAAAAAGGCATGCTGGGGAATGTCTTCTGAATTCTGGAAAGTGCTACCGATGTGGTAAGATGGGACATAAGGCTCGTGATTGCACTGAAAAGGATCAAGGTGATGGTAAGAACAAATTTGACTTACAGTTAGTGGAATGTTATAAGTGCAATGAGATGGGTCACTATGCAAACGAGTGTCCGACAAGGATCTTGAGTGATGGGAAGCAGTTAGACTACAAGCAGAAAGGGGTGGTGAAATCCTTTGCAACTACTTCAGCAGATGTCGGTCCATCAAATGAAGTTGTATCAGGTACTTTGTTTGTTTTTTCAGATTATGCCAGTGTGTTGTTTGATTCGGGGTCTACACATTCTTTCATCTCTGAAACCTTTTCTAGTAATATGGGAATACCATCTCAAGAAATGACTCCTGAACTTTTGGTAAAAACACCTGGGGGAAGTGTCGAGGCAAAAAGAATTTATAAGAATCTTCCTATCCTTATCTGTGAAAAGAACCTACTTGCAAACCTTATTGTTCTACCTCTAGTAGAGTTTGTTGTTATCCTGGGTATGGATTGGCTCTCTATTTACCATGCTAAGATTGACTATAGAGCTAAAGAAGTTTCTTTTCAGAAAGACATTCAGTTTGTTTACAAGAATGAACCCTTACTTTTGATAACATATCAAGAGGCCGAAAAACTTGTAAAAGATGGAAACGAATGTTATCTTGCACACATCGTTGAAAATAAAGGAACTTTTCAGATTAATGATGTGCCAGTGGTAAATGAGTATCCTGATGTTTTTCCTGATGAGTTGCCTGGAATAATAGCAGATCGGGAAGTTGAGTTTACTGTTGACTTAGTTCCTGATGCTACGCCAATTTCAAAACCCCCTTATCGAATGGCACAAATTGAACTTTTAGAGTTGAAGGAGAAATAGCAAGATTTATTAGAGAAAGGTTTCATTAGACCTAGAACATCACCTTGGGGTGATCCTGTTTTATTTGTTAAAAAGAAAGATGGTTCTATGAGACTTTGCATTGATTATAGATCCTTGAATAATATCACTGTTAAGAACAAATATCCTTTGCCTCATATCGATGATTTGTTTGATCAGCTCCAGGGAGATCAGTTTTTTTCAAAGATTGACTTGAGATCAGGGTACCATCAGCTGAAGGTTAAGGAGGCAGATATTCCGAAGACCGCGTTCCGTACGAGATATGGCCATTATGAATTTTTAGTAATGCCTTTTGGGCTAACCAATTCACCTGCTGTATTCATGGACTTAATGAATAGAATTTTCCATGAGTTCATGGATAAGTTTGTGGTGGTTTTCATTGATGATATTTTGGTGTTTTCTAAAAGTAAAGAGGAGCATGAAAAACATTTAAGGGTTATCTTGCAAACCTTAAAAGAAAAGAAATTGTATGGGAAATTCAGCAAGTGTGAGTTTTGGTTACAACAAATTTCTTTCCTTGGTCACATTGTTTCTAAAGATGGAATAATTGTTGATCCTGCAAAAACAAAAGTTGTGGAAGAATGGCCAAGACCCACAAATGTAACCGAGATTCTTAGCTTCCTTGGTTTGGCGGGCTATTACCGAAGGTTTGTTAGAAATTTTTCACGGTTATCTAGTCCAATGACTAAGCTAACTCGGAAGGGTGTTATGTTTATCTGGACAAAAGAATGTGATGATTGTTTTCAGGAATTGAAAAGAAGATTGGTGAATGCTCCAGTTTTGGCACTACCATCCAGGAATGGTGAGTTTGTTATATACAGTGATGCTTCATTGAAAGGACTTGGTTGCGTCCTAATGCAGAATGATCAGGTAATTTCTTATGCTTCACGACAGTTGAAAACTAATGAGGTAAATTACCCTACACATGATTTGGAACTAGATGCTGTTGTTTTTGCTTTAAAAATTTGGAGGCATCATTTTTATGGAGTAAAGTGTGAAATATATACCGATCACAAAAGTTTAAAGTATATATTCACTCAGAAAGAGTTAAACATGAGACAAAGGAGATGGCTGGAATTAATCAAAGATTATGATTGTACAATTCATTACCATCCGGGAAAAGCAAATAAAGTGGCTGATGCTTTGAGTCGAAAAAGTAATGCTTCATTAACAATGTTGTGTTTGTTACGTGATCCTTTGGTTAATTATTTGATGAACTTTGGCATAGAAGTTGTTGGTGCAGGAAGTCCTTCTGTTTTGTTTCAGGTATCAGTGAGATCTTCTCTATCAGATAGAATCAGGCAAGCACAGAAGCAAGACAGTGAGTTGTAGAAAAAGGTAGAGCTGGTTCAGAAAGGTAAGTTGCCTGAATTCAACATTGATAGTGATTGTGTTTTGAGATTTGGGAAGAGATTGTGAGTGCCTTGTGATTCACAGTTGAAGAGAGAGCTCTTATGTGAAGCTCATAGTTCTCCGTTTTCAGTTCATCCGGGCAGTACTAAGATGTATAGAGATCTGCGGGAGTATTACTGGTGGGATGGAATGAAAAGAGATATTGCTGATTTTACTGTGAAGTGTTTGACATGTCAGCAGGTTAAAGCAGAGCGGCAGTTACCGAAAGGGATGCTTCAGCCTTTACCAGTGCCAGAGTGGAAATGGGAGAATATATCCATGGACTTTGTTGTTGGATTACCGAAGACATCTCGAGGTAATAATGCAATCTGGGTTATTGTTGATCGCTTGACCAAATCTGCTCATTTCCTTGCTATACGAGATACTTTCTCTCTTGATCAACTTTCTCGTTTGTATCTTAAAGAGATAGTCAGGTTACATGGAGTTCCTCTATCTATTGTATCAGATCGTGATCCCAGGTTTACTTCTAACTTTTGTAAAGGCCTTCAGAAGTCGTTGGGTATTGAATTAAATTTTAGTACAGATTTTCATCCTCAATCAGATGGGCAGTCAGAACGAACAATTCAGACATTGGAGGATATGCTACGAGCTTGTTCTATGGATTATCAGGGAAGTTGGGACCAACATCTTTCTTTGGTTGAATTTTCATATAATAATAGTTTCCATTCCAGTATACAGATGGCACCATTTCACGCATTATATGGGAAGCGGTGTCGAACTCCAGCTTTCTGGGATGAAGTGGGTGAAAGGAAGTTGATGGGACTAGAATTGGTAGAAGAGATGGCAGAAAAAGTTCAGCTGATTCAGAAACACATGAGAACAGCTCAGAGCAGGCAGAAGAGTTATGTGGATAACCGGAGGAAGGATCTATCTTTCGAGGTAGTTGATCATGTTTTTCTCAAGGTTTCTACTTGGAAAAGTGTGATGAGATTTGGTAAGAAAAGAAAGTTGAGTCCAAGGTTCATTGGACCATACGAAATTCTGGAGAGAGTTGGATCAGTTGCATACCGAGTGGCTTTACCTCCGAGTTTATCTTAGGTACACAATGTTTTTCACGTTTCGATGTTGAGAAAGTACATGCCAGATCCATCTCATGTTTTGAGTCCAGAGGTAGTTCAGCTGGAAGAGAACCTATCTTATGAGGAACAACCGGTCCAGATTCTTGACCACATGGAGCAAGTGTTACGGAATAAGGTGATTCATCAGGTAAAGGTTTTGTGGAAAAACCACATGATTGAAGAGGCAACATGGTAATCTGAAAATGCAATGAGGGATAAGTACCCCCATTTATTCGATAAGTAAATAAATTGCGAGGACGCAATTTTCTAAAGGGGGGAAGGATGTAACATCCCAAGTAAGTAATGAATAATAGATATTTTTATCTATGTATATTAATGATTAAGATAGTGTTATAGAGGCTTAAAACCAAAATAAATACAATCTTATGCATGGAATACACTAATATTCTTAAAAGATTATTTTACTGCCTTTTGATGGAAAACCATTTTTGAATCTATATTTTGACAATTTTATAAACTATGTTTGTCAAAATAAACTTATCCTTTATGATTGGGACATCAAAATTTACCTTGTGTGAATTTTTGTTATTTTTCTGACAATGTTCATTTTTTAATGAATAGTGAAAAATACTGCATTTTACATCAAAACTGCTTTTTAATCTAATTTATTTATATGATTATATTATCTTTTGAATTGGTCTTAATGTGTAATATGAATATATTTTTACCATTTAATCCAATGGTGGTCATTGGAGTCAATTTCACTTTGAAATTGGACTTAAACTGGTGTCAATCTTTTGATACTTATTGTTTTGTAAAAACACGCTATTTGCTCTGGCAGCGGGAATTAATTATTAAATTAATTAATGTGACCTATATGTTTTTAATTTTGTAAAATATACTTCATTTTTGAATTCGGAATATCAAATATAGCTTAGGGTGAATTTTTGGTAATTTTCTGAAAAACATCAATTTTTGATGAATAGTGAAACCACTAAATGATAATAAAGCAAACTGATTTTTTAGTTAAATGAAAGTTTACCACTAATGTGTATTGAATTTTGAAAATCCGACATACATGGTTGTCATTAAGAAGTAAAATGTGGTTCAATGGGATTATAATAATTTTTTGGTGAATAGTAACTTATTAAGTTCTTAATCACGATTAGTGGTAATTAGGGTAGTTTAAGGTTTAAATAATACTTTAATAAAATGAAATGACCTAGACACATGTCCCAAACTCATTTGTTGTGTCATGGCCGACCATGAAATGCCATGGGTCAACTTGGGGACCCCATGGATCCACTTTTGTTGGGAAATGACATAAATTACTTTTTATTTAATGTTAAAGGGAAAATGACACAAACATAATATGTTTTACGAAAACAATTTTTAAGTGGGGTTATAAAAGTCCAAATTTTGGTTATAAATAATCAATGGAAAGATAAAAAGATTTCCTATATCATAGTATTTTTTGTATAATTTTTAGACATTAAATAAATTTAATTATATATGACATAATAATGATGCAACGATGACATCATTATTTGACGATTTAAATAAAATGGAAAGACAATGTAAACTATAGGAACTACACATGGCCAAAACCAATTGGATGAGTGTATTTCGAACCCTTATCACCTTATCCACGAATTATATCAATGTGGGACCTTTTAAAACCGAAAAACATTCTCAAATAATGTAATATTTCTTTACTTTCCAAAAGTGCCCCTCCTCTCCTCTTATAAAAGGCCCCCACCTCTACCACATTTCACACACTACTCAAGCCTTTGGCTCGTCCAAAACCTGCCCATTTGCTCTCTCCACATCCCTCTCCTCATCCTAGAGGATTCCCTTTGGGAAGAATCCTTTCAAAGGAAGCCTTTAGGCTCAACTCAAAAGGATTTACACTTTTAAATGTAATTCATTCTCTCATGTTCATTTGTTTTATTTTGCTTCTACAACCCCATAAACTATTTTTATTTAATTCTTTTGTAACAAAAACAGTATCTTCAATATACTAGGATGTTTTTATAAGATTTATTTGAGCTACACTCTCACACAACTTCATCAAATGGTTGAAGAACATACGGTTTCCGTGGATGGCAAAATTCTGCCTCCCGAAACAATGATTGTTCAATACTCATTTAACACCTTAAAAGGTGGCCATTATGATGTCAATATTTTTATATATGATATATAATATGTTTATTTTTTCCTTAATCTTCTGTTTTTTTTTCATTTTGGGCATACCTTTAGGGTTTCCATTATGGGTAAACACGATATCTTCATTTTAGGAAGTGCGGACTACCGCCCCCTAAAAGTGATTTGATTCGTTAATACCATATGTGGGATGTGTAAAGGATAAAGTTAATGATATTATATATGTCATTATACTGGAATTATAATATACTCTTATATCATTATGATTCCATTCTATAAAATACGAAATAGAAATGAAAGTAGCGTTCATGCGTACGTATGGCTTACCGTCTCCATGAACGGTGCATTTCATTTCTTACCTCTAAATGTGATGTAATATTATAAATGCATGTATGTACTGGATATATATGACATATATGATATCTACATCATGAATACCATTCTGGATATAATGAAACTTTGACCAAATTAACAACATGTAAGTGTAAGAAGACTATTTTTGACTTAAGAACCAAATACCGACAAAATGAACATTATTAACTTTACTGATTACATGATGTTCATAACATGGTATAAAAGGAATAATGAACTTGAAAAAGATTCATAATAAAGTAGAGATTAACTCAAGTTTATTATTCAGGAGATTAAAGAACGGTCAGGTCAAGTCGGATACGACGTATGGGACTTCGTCTCAATCTCCTTTCGTTGAGGCATATTTTATTTTATACACAACTTTCTTTTATACGGTGTATAAACCACTTTGACTTTTACGTTTATTCAAAAGGAATCTTTTTTATATGAAGCGTTTACTAAACGACAAAAGGGAATGTTTTTGTCGTACGTATGCGGCGACAACGACTTCTCCGCCGTCGTAACCGTTATTTGAGTTTCGGCTTCCTCTACAAGCCATACTTTTTTTTAAAAGAAAAATAAATACCATGTTTTACATTTCTTTTACTTTGGTATTGAAAATGGTTTTCATAATGTTTTTATTATATCAATGTGTAGTATTGATATCTCGTGATTGAAATGTGGAAATGTTATGTTTCCTTTATGCATGTTTTATGTGATATGATTATGTTATGGTTCTTGGGCATTATTATGAAGACGGGTGGTTCTGTGATAAACTAAGGGTGGGTGAGCCCGTTATAGCTCTCCAATGCATTGGGTAACATGAAGGAGTGAAACGTTAAGGTTTCTCCAAAGAGATTTTAGGGAATATATTGTGATGGGTATTCCAAACGTAACCAAGAGGGTTACTCCCTACGTAAGAATGTTATGAATGCCTCAAGTTACCTTTATGTCTTATGATTTCTATGATTTATTCATGATTTTATGAGGTATGTTAAAGTGCCTATGATTTATGGGTAAAGTATGATTTCATTCTTATGTATATATGAACTCATGTTTCTTTTCCATGTTTTTTTATAACCCATACTGAGTTTTTATGCTCATCCCAAGTTTTTGAAATGTTTTTCACAGGTCAAGGGAAAGGTACATGATAAGATGATAGAGTCAAGGATGTGTCAATAAATAATCCATGTTTTATTTTAAATGTGTTTCCATTGATGGGAATGATAAATACTAACTTTATGTAACCACTTTGTTTCTATGTGGATTGTAATGCATGTTTTATGATCTAATTCTCTAAAACTCTAAACCCGAAAAGATCCTCAATGTGTACTCCTGTAATAACTAAATATTAAGTAAGGTTTAAGGCTGGGGCCTTATAGGCGCGGCGGCATCCAGCGGACCGACGGCCGCGTGGGTCAGGCTCGCCTGCATGGGACGCGCCGACTTCCGTGTCCATTGATCCAGCGCGGCCCCACGCGGGGCTACGACACCTCCAACCCGCGGGGGCAGTGCCCCGCGGCATCCCGGCTGCTCTACCGCTTGGCCGAGCTGAGCCGGGCTGGTCCAACCTGCCGGGACGCGCCCAGGCCGGACCGGATCGGGTCTGACCAGGTCGGACCGGGTCGGGTCGACTCGGTTCAGGTCGACCCGGTTCGACCGACCCAGGGGTGGTCGGCCTGGGTCGGCCCGGGCCCAGACCCCCAGTCATCGGACCGTTTTCGGTCTTTTTCCCGTAACATGAGCTACATGCCTCTAAACGACGCGACGTCATCAGCAACGCGATCCTTGGATCGAGACGTTCATTTCAGTATATCGCACTCAAGGTTTTGGAATACTTTGGGTTCGGCCGGGTTGGTTTGTACACGAAACCAACCGGGCCCTCAAAGCGGAAACACTCATATCTTGAGCTCCGGACGTCTGATCGACGTGCCTTCGACTTCGTTGAATTCCTCTAAGTGAGACGGATCTTTTGGATTACTCCGCCCGATGTTTGGACGCAGGTGGAGTATGGTCGGGTTGTTTTTGCCTAAAAAACCAACCGGGCCCCAGGGACGAAAAGACCAATAACTCTCACACCAGGCGTCCGATTGTCGCACAGTCTGCGATGTTGAATTTTTGCTGATGATACGGAACTTTTGGATACATCAAATCTGGACTATGCATCAGTTGATGTACCAGGATCTCGTCTCATGGAGCGGACCCTCCCTAACGAGCTTGCTGTGTGCGGGGACCCTAGTGTTGGCTGCGACATCGACGACGACGACTATACATAGATCCTCGGTGGATTCGACTGTGACGATGATGAGAAAAGTACGATAATCCTCTGTGTTTTCGGCAGTGACCACTACGGTACATCTTGGGATACATCAACTCCGGATTTCATGTCAGTTGATGCATCAACCTTTTAGCTCGTGGAGTGGAACCACCCGGAACGACCATGCTGTGTGTGGAACCCTAGAGTCAGTTGAGATTTGACGACTACTGATCGAATGACAGAGGTGCGCTTTGTTTTAGCGGCACAGGGGAGCGCTTGGTTGTAGTGGCAGACCCACGACATAGGTGCACTTGGTTATATCGGTATAGGGGAGCGCTTGGTTGTAGCGGCAGACCCACGGCAGAGGAGCGCTTGGTTGTAGCGGCACAGGGGAGCACTTGGTTGTAGCGGCAGACCCACGACAGAGGTGCGCTTGGTTGTAGCGGCACAGGGGAGTACATGGTTGTAGAGGCAGACCCACGACAGAGGTGCGCTTGGTTGTAGCGGCATAGGGGAGCGCTTGGTTGTAGCGGCAGACCCACGACAGAGGTGCGCTTGGTTGTAGTGGCACATGGGAGCGCTTGGTTGTAGCGGAAGACCCACGACGGAGGAGAACTTTTTTTGTAATGGCATGGGGGAGCGCTTGGTGGTAGCAGCATGCCCACAGTACCCGATAGGTGGAGAACTACAGTAGTCTAAGGTAAGAGGGAAGTGCTTGGTTGTAGCGGCATAACCACTGTACTTGATGGAGAAGGGGTTTCCCAATAGCTTTGGGTCTACTTCATTATAGATCCTATGTGGGTCATTGTGGGGGTTAGTACCTTCCGATCCTTTATGGGTCCGACGGATTAGATGAATCAGTGGCTACATCTGATCATCTCTATCGTCATTTGATACAGTATACCTATGTGAGCTGAATCATGTGTTACTCTCCTTTGTGGATTCTGTTGAGCTATCCTATGTGGATTTTACATTTTTCTTTCCTGTGTGGATTTTACGTTTTTTTTTCTGTGTGGATTGGGTTGTGCTTGTGCTCGGATGTTGGATCCAGACGGAAATTGATGACTTAGGTATATGTATGGGCATATACCTATGCAGTGTCGGATGTTACTTCGTGATTATATCTTTCCTTTGTGGTTTATCCTTTGTGGATTCTGGGTGACCTTCGGGGGTCTCGGGGTCCCTACTGAGTAGCTTATACTCACCCCTGCACGGGTTATGCCCGCACTACGTTGTGTTGGTTGTAGACGATGGACATCGCTGATCGTGGTGGAGGCTTGCGAAACATGACGGTACCTGGAGGTGGACCATTGGGCGGGACGTACTCGAAGCAGACGAATGGACCGAGGAGCTGTGGAGGCTATCTGTACCCACCCTTCAGGTGGGACTTCTAGAGGACGGCTCAACACTACGACTTTTCTTTTCAGTTGCTGTTTTTCCCTTCAGTTGTACTTTACAGTTGGTTTTGTATTTCCGGCCCCTTTACTTTCAGAACAGCTTGTTATAGTTTTTACTTCGTGTTTACATTTCGTCTTTATTACTCTGTGGTGCTTGTTTACTTTATAAAGGAAATGCATTCCATGTTTATCGGGATCTACACCTTGGTGCTAGTCGCCAGCCCCTGGCCTATGGAAGGGGGACATGGGGTAGTCACGACATGGGCCCCGAGGAAGGGTCGTGACAAATTGGTATCAGAGGAGTTCGGTTCTACCGCAGACTCTGCTCTTTCTTCTATGTGAATCAATAGTGTTAAGTGTATTGAGTGTGGTTATCAGTACAGGGAGCCCAGTGTTGGTTCGGCGGCAGACGTATCAGTACACTAGGACCCTGACTTCTGATTTCCGACTTAATGCACGAAAACATTGATTGCATGTGTGTTTCAAGTTTTCTGTGTGATTCTTTGTGCGAGCACAGCAGGAACACTGTTCTGACCATGGAACACCTGTTTCTTTTCAGGATGGCCCCACGATGGCAGACAGCTAGGGTTCCGAGCGTTGTGCGTGGCGACAACCCGCCGTGCGACGAGGCTTCGGTACATGGCCCTTTGACAGCTGAGTCACCGGCGGTACCTATACATACTGAGCCACCGATGCTACCAGCCCCAGCTGATGACGATGCATGTCACCTTAGTGCACTGCATGAGTTCCAGGGCCAGCGACCGCCCATGTTCCATGGGGAGACGGACCCCCAGGCAGCCGAGGACTGGCTTGAGGCAGTTGTGCGAGTTTTCTAGTTAGTGAGGACACCAGCGGACCATAATGTGGTCCTTGCAGCGAGCCACCTCCATGCGGCAGCAGGCAGATGGTGGATCTTGATTCTCCATGTGCACGACGAGACATATCTTCTCTGGAAGGATTTCGAGAGTCTCTTCCACTCAGAGTTCGTCCTGGCCACCCTCCGAGTGGTGTGCATCCAGGAGCTACTACAGCTGCGGCAGGGAAGCATGACAGTGGCCCAGTACTCGGCGAGATTTACTGATATCTTGCGCTACTCCACATATATGGTATGGGAACCGTTCTTCTGGGCCTAGACCTTCGAGAAGGGACTGAAGCACGAGATCAGAGCTTCGATGATCTCGCTCAACATTCCGACACAGGCAGAGGTGTTGTAGAGAGCCCTCTTAGTGGAGAGTTTCCTTGCTGAGCAGTCTCCAGTATCAGGACCCGCCACTTTCCGGCATGAGGCAGAGTCTTCTACAGCGGGCAGTAGACAGATGACGCAGGTGTCCAAGAGGACTAGACCTACCGGTGGTCGACAACATGACTCTAGATCGTTTGTGCGAGGCACTCGGGGTGGACAATGACTTGACATGAGCGGACAATGTTACTCCTATGGCGGGGTTGGTCACATGGCTCGTGACTGTCCGTCACGCCATAAGGATGACCAGAAGATGAATGAAGGACCACCCAGGAAGAGATAGTGGTTCGATCATGGTGGACCGCAAGGAGCAGGCAACCATGGCAGGGGAGCTGGCCATGCAGCTGGAGGTGGACGATGCTTCATGGTGTTGCTACCACCACCACCAGTAGGTCCACCCCGACAGCAGGGAGTTGGTGGACATGCGAGAGCTCAGCTTCAGGCAGCTGTGGCCTTCGATCAGGGAGCTCTGGGAGCAGATGGACAGGAGCATGACTAGTGGATACGTCTTTTGTACTTCTAGTTCCTTGTAGATATGGTGTAGTGTCTTTGAATTATGAGCTGTAATAATAAAAGACGAATACCATTGTGATGTTTTTAGTCATTTCCACTTTTGTGTTGTTACTAAGAGGTTCCGGTTTAGACTTTTTACTTGACCCTCACTTGAGAGACATCTGCTGGAGGAGACCCTGTTACCACACACTGATGCCGACAGTGTGACTCAACCCTTGGAGGCGAGAGTAACAGTTGGATCTCTTGGTAGTAGCGTCGAGGCCTTACAACGTCATCCTTGGTATGTATTAGTAACATCCATGTCGGAATTGACTGTATTAGGAAAAGGAAGTGGTTCATCTAGGGGATGAGACCAGATTTCTCTTATCGGAAAAGAAGAAATCTTAGCAGCTCTTGTGGGACCAGAGATGGTCTAGGCTACGAAAAAGGTGCGCTTGGTTGTAGCGGCACATGGGAGTGCTTGGTTTTAGCTGCAGACCCATGACAGTGGTGTGCTTGGTTGTAGCGGCACAAGGGAGCACTTGGTTATAACGACAAACCCACGACAGAGGTGCTCTTGGTTGTAGCGGCACATGGGAGCGCTTGGTTGTAGCGGCAGACCCACGACGGAAGAGAACTTAGTTGTAACGGCGCGTGGGATCGCTTGGTGGTAGCAGCATGCCCACAGTACCCAATAGGTGGAGAACTACAGCAGTCCAAGGTAAGAGGGAAGTGCTTGGTTGTAGTGGCATAACCACTGTACTTGATGGAGAAGGAGTTTCCCAATAGCTTTGGGTCCAACTTCATGATCGATCCTATGTGAGTCATTGCGGGGGTTAGTACATTCCGATCCTTTATGGGTCCAACGGATTAGATGAATCAGTGGCTACATAGGATCATCTCTATCGTCATTTGATGAAGTATACCTGTGTGAGTTGAATCCTGTGTTACTCTCCTTTGGGGATTGTGTTGAGCTATCCTGTGTGGATTTTACGTTTTTCTTTCCTATGTGGATTGGGTTGTTCTTGGGCTCGGATGTTGGTGCCAGATGGAAATTGATGACTTAGGTATATGTATGGGAATATACCTAAGCAGTGTCAGATGTTACTTCGTGATTATATCTTTCCTTTTTGGTTTATACTTTTTGGATTCTGGGAGACCTTAGGGGGTCTTGGGGTCCCTACTGAGTAGCTTATACTCACCCCTACATGGGCTATGCCCGCACTATGTTGTGTTGGATGCAGACGACGGACAACGCTGATCGTGGTGGAGGCTTGAGGAGCAGGACGGTACCTGGAGGTGGACCATTGGGCGGGATGTACTCGGAATGGATGGCTAGACCGAGGAGCTGTGGAGGCTATCTATACCCACCCTTCAGGTGGGACTTCCAGAGGATGGCTCGACGCTGTGGCTTTTCTTTTCAGATTCTGTTTTTCCCTTCAGTTGCACTTTACAGTGGGGCTTGTATTTCTGGCCCCTTTACTTTCAGCACAACTTGTTACAGTTTTTACATAGTGTTTACTTTTCTGCTTGCTTACTCTGTTGTGCTTGTTTAATTTACAAAGGAAATGCCTTCCCTGTTTATCGGGATCTACGCCTTGGTGCTAGTCGCCAGCCCCTGGCCTATGGAAGGCGGGCTTGGGGTAGTGACGGCACGGGCCCCGAGGATGGGTCGTGACATATTAATTGATTGGATTCCTTTTAATTTAGTGTAGTATTTCAGTTTATAAATAGTCCTAATGGGATATGAAAATTGTGATAAGTATTTTTTTAGTTTTCGTAAATCAATAATAATGTTATATAAGCAGTAGATCCTTCACATTCATTTCATAAGATTTTGCGTGAGTCCTAGTTTAGAAGGGTTATAGGGATGTATCCCTTTCATTATCCACTTCTATGAGTATAGACTGAGAATTCAGTAGTGTCAATAGAAAGAAGATAAAAGTCTAACTACGTATAAAACTAATAAGGGTTTTCATTTATTTAAATTATGTATTAATTTTTACATGATGAGGGAATATTTTTCCAGATAAATTATATTTTTTTAAGATGTGAAAATACATATATGTCTATAGTTTTAAGAGGAAATATTTTGTTTTCAAATATTTACTTTTATGAATCTCTTCTATGTTCAATGTTGATTTTGGTGTCGTTTTATCATTTAGAATCTATTTAATTTCATTTAAAGGAATTACTAAGGAATTATTTTCTATCTTTAGACCATCATTATATTATATAAGGAAATTAATTTATTTATCTCAATGTTAAAATTTATATTTTTCCTAGTTTGGTGAGGGATTATTATTTTTCAAATACATTCCATGGAATTTCCATTTTTTTGAAGGAGATTTATTCAATTAAATAATTCAATATTATGTTAAATTTATTGAAACTATGTTTAAATATAGAGAAATGTAGTAGATATAATTCTATTTAATTGTTATTACATCTCATGATCAGTTTTAGTAATGAATTTTTTTTCTATTCCATGTTTTTTATTGTTTATTTAAATAGAAGTCATTATGTTTTCATATTTGAAATAATTTGATAAGATTTAGTACACTATTATGATATTTTTAGAATAGTTTAAATATTTTAAATTTATTATTTAATTTTTATAAATCAAATTAATTTTTGAGGGTTATCTCATATAAAATAATTTGAAGAATATATATATATCTATGTGTGTGTGTGTCCGTGTTGTGTGTGTGTTCAAGTATATATTTGTTTTCAAAATTAAATACATGATATATAATAATAATTGATTATATATATAAATATACATATTATGAATGTAATAATTGTTAAAGTATATATTTAAAACATTATACTTTGTATAATTTTTCGTGTATATAATTGATCAAGTATATAATTATTTAAAAAAATTATTAACCAACCAATAATTCACATAAGAATATATAAATTAATAATGACATAATTTAATCATGTGAATGAAATATGAAAATCATGTTTATGGCTATACATTGATGATTTTGTGGTCATATAAATATATGCATGAGAAATTAAATAAACAATGCAAAAATGATTTTTATGGTTAGATGAATGATATTTTATGTGCATGAATGTTGAATAATATTCTATGCGATTATGAAACATCATGTATCATGATATTTGATCGTACCATGTTGAATATGTAATTTTCAAACAAGGATATTATTTATATAATTATTTATGAATTAAACTAAACATTTTTGTTCTATTAGGGATTATAAATATATTTTCAAAGATAAAACACTAGTAAATATTATATGTATATATGTAAATCTACGAAAAAAATGTTTAATCGAAAATTGGTACTCAGACATTGTATATATAATTGAGAATTAGAGTGTGAATCCATACCACATGTGGTTATTCCCAAGAAATTCATCAACGTTTCGAGTGGCCTTAGTCGTTTTGTTTTAGGGTCTTGAATTATATTTTCAACTGAATCACCAGATTAGATTAAAAGGTTTTTCAATGTATCTATTTTTTAAATTCCATAGAGTATTTTGTATCAGTTTTTTACAAATTTATTCTAATTAATCTTTTTGCAATGAATTATCAATGGGTTTTTTGGTATTTTTGAATGTTTTTCAAAACACCATACTAGGTTATTGAATATTGACCCTTTGTTTTAAAATTATTTCTTATAGGTATCATATATGTTTATTTAGAGATGTCATCACTTTGGGAGTTAGCTCCCTACAAGTTTAGTCAATTTTTTATGTTTTTACTCTGATAAATGTAAGGTGATATCTAATACATCATAAAATAGACCAATAAAACATCATCATTTCATTAAAATGTTGTATAATTGTTTTGTTTATTTTAAAAATAAAAAAAATTACATAGCTTTTTTAGGAACTTAGTGAAAATGTGCAGGCTAGTGGCATTATAATAGTAATGAACATAGAATCCTGTGATAAATAAAATTAACCAATAAAATTTAGGTGTATATAATTTCATGTCCACCAACCACATTATAATGTGCTCATGATCATGAATTAAACATGGAAGGATAAAAAAATAGTACTGAAATGTACCCATAGATAGGAATGTGTTTCGTAATGTTTTTCACATATCATACATCATGAAATGATCATTAGGATTTCGAAATGAATTATTGAGATCATACGTTGGAAGAAAATATCATAATATTGTTTTAATAGAGGAACAAATGAATCAAATTTTAGAGATGTTTTTGGAATTGATGAGTTTGTAAAAAATAATTATAAATTGAATAAAAATCATCTTGTAAAAGTAGAATGTTTTACGTCACCTATTATAAAAAAAAATTAGTGGAAATATTTTGGATATTATTTGAAAATTCATACAAAAATAGAAGAGAAAATGTAGCTAGAAAAAATGAAAGTGTTTGGTTTGAGAATCCCCATACCTTAAATACTTATTTATTTCATCGCTTTTCCACATCCAAAATAATAATAATATCTTTATAAAAATATTAAAAAATAAGTGAAATATACTATATTTTTCACTACTTATGAATTATAATAATTTTTTTATATTTCGTAATTTCATATTCAATTAGGATATGATTTTTATATCATTTTTACCATAAATATTTCCAATTTTATTCAATGATCAAATTTTTTCAGGTTCATTTCAAAAATTATTTGATTAATTTGTTGATGAGTAGAATGCATTTAATTGTTAATTGTTATATAACATATAATTTTTCTATTACCATATATATTTTTTGTGAAAAGAATATAATTTCAAACGTCTTAATTGGTGGTTAGACAACAATTATAATGAAATTTGACAAAGAGGATGGGTGAGATTTATAATTTGTGATTATATATAAAAATAATTGTTTTAAAGTCTATATAGATTATAAATATAATCATTACATAAATTATATAAGAATGAATTAGCATTGAATTATAAAATTTAACGATCATATTAAATTACAAATGGAAAATATAATAAAATGATGAAAATAACTTAAAGTTGTTTGATGTTTTTTCTTTTATATAGCCCTTAACATCATGATTTATTAGAATGTGATTGCTCTATAACATTAAAAGGGATTCTAATATGAATAATAGAGTTTAATTTTTCTAATATTTTACATTATAAGGTGGATGTGAATTTCGTTTCTAGGTGTGGTGCTAAAGACTACTTATATTTGAAAAGTGTGGTATTTTTGGAGTAAAATATTAATAAAATATTATATCCAATGTAAACATTATAATATATAAATTTCATACAATATCAATCCAATATCAATTAAATAAAATGGATTCATGATATTAATCACCACTTTAATTTAAAATAAAATGGTTATTTGAAGTAAAGAATAATAAATGGAATTTTAGTATTTTAAGGGAATTTGTTTTTACATCAATATTTAAAGAATGATTTTAATGTTTTCAAAATTTTAATAATATTTTGAGGACATGAATATTATTTGTAAATTTACAATTTATAACATATAATATGTATTTGGTTGAAATGATATTTATAATTTATTAGATAATTATAAAATTATGAATAATTTCATTATAAATGCATCATTTATAAAAAAATAATTTACCAATTAACCTCTACATTAATGTAAAATTATAAATTACAAAAAATCTCACATATAAATTTATTTATGGGGATTTGAAAAATTAAATTCATTTTACCATTGTAGATTTCTATAATTTTAGATATTATTTTAGAATATAAAAATTATTGTTTTTAAAAACAGTTTAAAATATAATATACTGAAATATATGAAATTAATTTAATTTTGTTTTTAATTTTGATATAAATTTAATTTAAAAGTATTATTTATATTTATATTCATTAAAAATGATAAAAATTATTAGTATTATATTTTAATATGTTGGGGGTAGATTACAATTCCAATGTAATATTAAAAGGTTAAACATTTCTGTTACTATTCCCAATGGAACTGTTATTATTCCAATGGTCATACTACCTCCGATAATTACCACATCATTAATTAATAAACTATTCTCGTAAATTTTTTTATGGTTCAACATTTTGATTTTCTAATATTTTGATTATTTTAATAATAATATATTTCGTTTCAATAGTCTGGGCAGTGGGGATGATGATTCCATATGATTGGATAGATATTAATTTTTAAATTTTAATGTTTATAATTTATAATTTTTTTCCCAATATAATGTTTTCAATACTAATGGATATATTTTTTTATTAATATTATTTTTTTCCCATTTAGAATTTTTGGTCCCTTTATTTTTTAATGTTTGTAATACAATGTAACAAACATTTATTTCAATATAATTTTCATTTAAAAAATATATTATTTTACAATTTTATGAATGTTACCTGATCGAAATAAAAAATATGTATTCTCAAAAACATATTTAATAATTTTTTTGATTAAATACACGGAGATCAATAAATTCCCATGAATAATATTCTTTATGGATACCATTAATTGATCATTTATAAGGAAGATATAGAAAAGAAAATATTCTTTACAAGGTATAGACACTAAGAATATATATTGATGTTATTTAGTTTCTCAATTACACCTATGGCATCCTGCCTTTTTATAATATAACTTTCATTCCATTACACGGAACTGAGGATCTTTAAGGTTTAGTGTCTTGGAAACAAGGATCATAATACATAAAAAACATAAAACATTCTTCTTAAACACTTGAAAGGCTTCTCCTTTAGTTCATCCTATGTTCATTATGCATCTCATAACCTGGGGACATACATCAAAAGAAAGGGTGAGCAGAAGGCCCAGTAAGGGAAATAAGAGAAACATTTTACATGTGAACTTGAGATACTTCAATAAGGACATGAAAAGAACATTAAGGTATGAGAAAGAAATCATGAGATACATCATAATAAAAATAACATTTTTCATAACTTGAAGATGTGGCTACAACATTTAATATTGAAAATAGTTTCGTTTCACCAAGGTCCATCCCCAAGGTGTCGTTAAAAATTACCAAGGTTATTCACCAAGGCGTCGTTAAAATGGTCATCTCTAGAGATTAAGTCTTTATCCAACGCATTGGAGCTCTATCAGGGAACACCCTTAAATTTTCCTTTATTATAATGTGATCCACATATATCATCATCAAACATTTCATAAATAACCCATATAGCATAAAATAAATGGGTTTCATTTCATAATCATAACGTTTTAAAAACCGCTTTAAAGACATGATCTTTACGTTACTTTAAACCCACGGAAAGGGAAAGCGGATATCATGTATGTAAATATCAGAATATAAAATAAAACATTTTTATATATATGTGAATACCATTTTAGAAATAGGAGCTTTGAGTATTCATTTTATAACATAAAATAATTTTGAGAAAAGAGAGGCATTTTGAGACGAAAAGTTTGCAGCATAACGACTATGTTACAAGGTTTTAGAAAACTTTTAAAAGAGAGGGAACATGGGTTGAACAATCATAATTGACCCATAAAATAGTAGAGGGACAGAATAAGAAGTATATATGGACATGGTGATGCAATTTCAAGGACATACCATTTGAAATGAAAAAACATGGAAGGAAGACAAAAGATTGATTTCTCTTATGAAAATTCGGCAGCCTAACGGCGTCACTTAAACTTAAACAAAAATGAATTGAACAGATCAAATAGGTTATCTCATAATATGATCATTAGAGATCAGTATGATAGATATATAGATCATACCCCAACATAATAAAAAGGAACTTGAAAGATTTGACATGAAAATCGAACTTGAAAATTGAGAAGGGTGAAAGAATCACTTAAACATTCGGCAGCCTAACAGAATCAATTAAACATTCATAAAACGAAATGATGAGAGTAATAGGGGATCTCTCATCATATAAAAATGAAAGGGGCAGTAAGAGGAATATAAAAGAACATCCTCTCACATAAGAACATGGAGCATAAAAGGAATGACATAAAAGAGATTACATGAAAAGAAGAGAGGGGTCGGATCCCTTACCTTAAAATGTGACTCTTGAAACTCAAAGTTTTGGACCTTGAGGGCTTGGGGGCACCTTGGGAGAACTCCTTGGGAGGTAAGAAGACCAGAACTTCGTTGGGGGAGAGTTGGGAGTGAAAACTAAATGAGGAAAGGGTAGGTATTTATAGGGAAAGTGAGGGGACAAGGCATTAATGGCCAAGGGACACCTCACAAGTGCTTTTCTCAAACCCATGTGCTCTCTCATGACATTTTCCATAAATTTAGGCCACATGGGGCCCCCAAAACAATAATTCATCACCCTTGGCCGGCCAACCCTTAAAAAAACTCATGACATCATCATGACACAGTTATGATGTCATTAAACATACCGAAACCCTAAAACTGTATTTTTACTATTCATTGAAAAATTCAACTTTCTCAGAATAATCCCAAAATTTCACCTTAACCAAATATCAATTCTCTAAATAAATTTATGAACTCCATTGTATAAAAATAATTTTTTAAATAAATTTCATTTATTTTTTAATTAAAAACACTATTCATCAAAAATTCGTTTTTTTCAGAAAAATCCCCAAAAATTACCATAACATAATATCGATGCTCTGAGTTCAAAAATAAATTCATTTTTATAAAAATAATTTTCTAATTATTTTTAATTAAATTTTTAATTAAAAAAACTATTCATCCGAAAAAACTAAAACTTGACTAATAATTTATGAAACCATTATTTACCCATTTTATTGAATCACATTACTTAATCTAGGTGTCTGAATTATATTAAAACTTTTTTTGAGTGAAATTACTAATCCATTTGGTCACATTACTAATCCTAAGCATAAAATAACTATTCATAATTAACTATTCATCAAAAATTTAGTTGATCCTATTATACTCCAAATTCCTTACTGAACACTTTTGTAGAAGACCATTTTTTGAAAATCATTACACACAATTAGTTATTTAGGGTTTACATATGTATTTTGAAATATCCCTTTTTCAAAACTCATCAATAAAATACATTCTAAAATTATCTATATATTTGCAATTTCACAAACATCACTAAAGGAAGAAATCTCAATTTATTCACCCAAAAGGATTACACAAGGAAGCTATGGTCTCATCACATAGCCCCTTATAACACTGGCATAATACCTAAGTGTAAGGTGTGCTATGGTGAGAGAATCTGAGGGAGGCTCAGATAACATTGCCCTAGTAGTAATCTCTACTAACGAGAACTTCTCCCGTAGGCATTTCCGTTCAAGCTTGACACACTGGAGTTCGGCTTGGGCTTGGTCCAAAGCGAAGCCCACAGATGCTACCTCCTTCCCAAGCTCTGATAAGTGGGCTTCATAAGGGTCGAGTCTACTGGATGAAGCCATCGACTCCTCTTTCTGCATTAACCATTAACATGTTATTAAATCATTAAGAGTAAGTTAATATAATACTCAAAAAGATTGGGTCGTTACATTCTTCCCCCTTAAGAAATTTCGTCCCCGAAATTTATACTTGAGGCCTAGTCGAAAAGGTGAGGGTACTTTTGCTTCATTGTTTCCTCCAGCTCCCAAGTCGCCTCTTCATATTTATGATTCCTCCACAACACTTTCACAAGGTGGGTAGTCTTGTTTCGTAGGACCTTGTCTCTATGGTCCAAGATCTCTACTGGCTGCTCCTCGTAAGAGAGGTCATATTCCAGTTGTACCACCTCTGGGTTCAGTACATGCGAAGGGTCGGGTATGTACTTCCTCAAGAGAGATACATGGAAGACATCATGAACTTGAGCTAGGTTCGGTGGAAGTGCTAGACGATAGGCCACTGCTTCTATGCGATCAAGGATTTCATAGGGGCCAATGTACCTAGGGCTGAGCTTCCCTTTCTTCCCAAACCGCATGACTTTCTTCCATGGAGAAATTTGAAGGAAAACATTGTCACCAACACCAAACTCCAA
This sequence comes from Viscum album, assembly GCA_963277665.1. Lineage (NCBI taxonomy): Eukaryota > Viridiplantae > Streptophyta > Magnoliopsida > Santalales > Viscaceae > Viscum > Viscum album. Next base: position 1,903,436,571 of record OY728145.1, read on the forward strand.
GTCCCTTCGACAATTGTCAGCATAGTTCTTCTGCCGACTCTGAGCAGCCTTTATGTGTTGTTGGATGGCATGAACCTGTTCCGTCATCTCTTGCACAAGATCAGGCCCAAGAAGCTTCCTCTCACCAGTTTCATCCCAACAAGTAGGAGTTCTACACCGCTTTCCATATAGAGCTTCATAGGGTGCCATCTGAATACTCGAATGGAAGCTGTTGTTCTAGGAGAACTCAACTAATGGGAGGTGTTGATCCCACCCACCTTTAAATTCCATTGAGCATAATCTCAACATGTCTTCGAGTGTTTGAATAGTCCTTTCAGATTGGCCTTCAGTTTGAGTATGATAGGTCGTACTAAAATTCAATTCAGTATTCAGAGCATGATGAAGACTTCTCCAGAATTTTGATGTGAATCTTGGGTCACGATCAGATACGATGGATAGTGGTACCCCATGCAGCCTTACCACTTCCTTCACGTATATCATGTCAAGATGATCCAGAGAGAAATCTTCCCGGATAGAGATAAAATGGGTTGTCTTGGTGAGATGGTCCACAATAACCCATATCGCATTGTTTCCTTTGGATATTTTCGGGAGACTAGTTACAAAGTCCATAGTGATATTATCCCACTTCCATACTGGTATGGGTCGCGGTTGTAATACCCCCTTAGGAAGTTGTCGTTCTGCCTTTACTTGCTGACACACCAGGGAACTTGTAGTGTAATCAGCAATCTCCCTCTTCATGTTATCCCACTAGTAATGATCACGAAGGTCTCTATACATCTTAGTGCTTCTCGGGTGTATAGATAATGTAGAGATATGAGCTTCATCCATCAGTTCTTTCTTTATCTCCGGAATAGATGGAAAACATAGTCTTGTACGAAATTTCAATACACCTTCTTGATCAATATGGAAATCAGGGAACTTCCCATCCTTTACAGCCTCAAACTTCTCCTGCAGCAAAGGATCTTCTTTTTGAGCCTTCTTGATCCTCTCTAGTAATGAAGGTTGAGAAATCATTTGGAATAGGGTTGATGATGTCCCTTTCCTTATAATTCCCATGTCCAGTTTTACTAGATCTTTAATCAAGGGATCTCCTACGATCCTCATTGTTTCCAGAACAACAGGATCTTCCCTGCTTAACGCATCCGCGAATTTGTTTGCTCTTCCAGGGTGATAATGAATTGAACAATCATAGTCTTTAATAAGCTCCAACCATCTCCTTTGTCTCATGTTCAATTCTTTCTGTGTGAAAATATACTTTAGACTTTGGTGGTCAGTGTATATATCACATTTCTCCCCATAAAGATAGTGCCTCCATATCTTTAGAGCAAAAACAACTGCTGCCAGCTCTAGATCATGCGTAGGATAATTCTGCTAATGAATCTTCAACTGTCAAGATGCATAAGCAATTACTTTGTCATTTTGCATGAGGACGCACCCAAGCCCTTTCAGAGATGCATCGCTAAAAATAACGAATCCTTCTCCGATATAGGGTAGTGTTAACACAGGTGCAATAACCAATCTCTTCTTCAGCTCTTGGAAACTTTCCTCGCATTCCTTTGTCCAGATGAACTTAACCCCTTTTCGAGTCAACTTGGTTAGTGGATTAGAAAGCCGTGAAATTTTTTAAAAAACCTCCTATAATATCCTGCTAAACCAAGGAATCTACGAATCTCAGTTACTGTTGTGGGTTGAGGCCACTCCTCCACAACCATTGTCTTTGCAGGGTCAACCGAGATTCCTTCATTGGTTATGATGTGCCCCATGAAAGCCACCTGTTGTAACCAAAACTCACACTTGCTGAACTTTCCAAAGAGCCTCTCCTTCCGTAGAGTTTTCAAAATAACCCTCAGATGATCTTCATGCTCCTCACGACTTTTTGAATATATCAAAATATCATCAATAAAAACTACCACAAAGTTATCAAGGTATTCCTTAAAGACTCTATTCATAAAATCCATGAAAATAGCAGGAGCATTAGTCAAGCAGAAAGGCATAACAGTAAACTCATAATGCCCATATCTTGATCGGAAGGCAGTCTTTGGAATATCTTCCTTCTTCACCCTCAGTTGATGATAACCAGATCGAAGTCCAATCTTAGAGAAGAATTGAGCCCCGCGAAGTTGGTCAAATAAATCATCAATTCTTGGAAGAGGATATCTGTTCTTCACTGTTATCCCATTCAGTTCTCTATAATCAATGCATAACCGCATTGATCCATACTTCTTCTTCAAAAATAGAACTGGTGCTCCCCATGGTGACACACTTGGTCGGATAAACCCCTTCTCCAACAAGTCTTGGAGTTGTTTCTTTAACTCTTCTAGCTCCAAATTTTCCATTCTATATGGAGTCTTTGATATAGGTTGAGGCCCAGGTACGAGTTCAATGGAGAACTCTACCTCTCTTTCTGGGGGAGGTCCATGTAACTCCTCAGGAAATACATCCATGTATTCCTGAACAATCGGAACATCTTCTATTTGTATGCTCCCTTTTCCTTCTTCTTCATCACCGATTAAATCCATCAAGAAAGCTATAGGAGGTGCTTCTAGATAGGGATCAGTTCGAGATATCTATCCTCGGAAGATAACTGTAGGTCGTTCATTCAAGACTACTGAGATTTCCTTACTTCTGCATTTGATCTTAGCATTTACTTTGAGAGCCAGTCCATCCCTAGTATAATGTCAAATTCCATCATGGGAATGACTACTAGATTTGCGATAAGATTGTGCTCACCAAAGTAAACACTAGAGTCTCTGAACACTGTTGATGCATGGATAATCCCACATAGAGTCTTGACTGACAACTCTACCTCAAGAAATTTGGGGATTGATTCTATATTCTTTGCAAACTAGGATGAAATAAAGGAATGCATTGAACAAGAATCAAATAAAGTACTTTCTAGCTTTGAGAGGATGACAAGAATACCTGCTACCACATCGTTCAGAACATCAACTTCAGCTGTTGTGATTGCGAAAGCACGACCCTGCTCTCTTGGCCTCTGCTGAGGTTGATGGTGATTCCCCTCCACCGCCCTCAGATTTGGACATTGGTTAGCAAAGTGCCCAAGCTGTCCACACTTGAAGCATGTGACTTCGGGTAGGGCCAGAAAAATCTTTCCTCTGTCGTTAGTTTTGGGAAGCTGAGGCTTCACCTCACTATGACAATTCTGATCAATATGGCCTCCTCTTCCACACTTGTAGCATTTTCCACTTCCGTTCAAGCAGTTACCCAGATGATTCTTCCCACATTTATTGCATGTGGTAAGTTACATTTGCTTTCCACCTCTTCCCTGATCAAAAGAATTCCCTAAACTGGGCTCTAACGATCTCTTCTTTTCATTTGGTTTATGAGACCATTGTGTCTCACCGAACTCCATCTCAACTTTCATAGTACTTCGAACTATTTCTTCATAGCTATCATTGTCCCTGTTGGAAAGATTCTTCCGCAGATGAGTTCGTAGTCCACCAAAGAATCTATCAACCTTCCCATTAGGGTCCATGACAAAGCTTGAGGTATAACGGGAAAGCCTTGTGAAGTTCATCTCATAGCTTCCGACAGATTCGTTCTCCTTCTGCTTCAGCTCGAGAAACACTTTCTCCGTTCTCGTTCTCATGGAACAAGGGAAATACTTGTTAAGGAAAATTCCCCGAAATTCCTCCCACTCCATAGCTTCTATCTCTCCTAGTGGCTTCGTGTTTTTGATCAGTGACCACCACTGATTAGCTTCTCCCTCTAGGCGGTAAACAGCAAGGGTGACTTTTTCTTGTTCCGAACAATGAAGTATAGAAAATATCTTTTCAATGGAGCTTATCCATTGTTCCGCAACCAATGGGTTAGTAGATCCACTGAATGTTGGCGGTCGTTGACGCATAAAGGACTCAACAGAGTGTTGTTCCCTTCGTGGTGAGGTCGGCCTCTCATCTTGATTCACGTTATTACTCATAACTTGTGTCAGTTGGTTCATCATTCGCATGAATGTTTCCATTCCAGCTTCCATCGGAGGGTCATCAGCACATGGTGTATTGCAGTCACCATCGGCACGGTTCCTCCTATTGCCCGCCATTTTCTAAAAGAATAAAACCTTAGTGAAAAACTTATTTCATCTATGAATCTTTTAACTAAGACTTCATGCTTTGACAATTACACTTTTCTATAATTCCTTCATAATGATTCAAAAAAATCTTGCGATTAACCAAACATATCCCCCGGGAGTGTCGTAACCAAGAGTGCAGCAATGCCCATTATCATACACCAGTTCCCGTTTGAGTCTAACTCAAAGCGGTGTTTTCGGGTTTTACCCCTATGTACATCTATGCTAGAGCCGCCTCTACCTGCTCGTATCCAGACAGGGATGTATTTTTTTGATAAACCACCTACTCAATACTTACCAAAATACAATGAAGTTTTCCTATATTTAAACTTTTCTATAGGGTTCTTCCTAATGTTTTTATATCCTAATTTCCACAAATAACTAAGCCATCCTTTGATACCAACTATGGCATCCCGCCTTTTTATAACAAAACTTTCATTCCATTACACGGAACTAAGGATCGTTAAGGTTTAGTGTCTTGGAAGCAAGTATCATAATACATAAAAAAACATAAAACATTCTTCTTAAACACTTGAAAGGCTTCTCCTTTAGTTCATCCTATGTTCATTATGCATCTCATAACCTGGGGACATACATCAAAAGAAAGAGTGAGCAGAAGGCCCAGTAAGGGAAATAAGAGAAACATTTTACATGTGAACTTGAGATACTTCAATAAGGACATGAAAAGAACTTTAAGGTATGAGAAAGAAATCATGAGATACATCATAATAAAAATAACATTTTTCATAACTTGAATATGTAGCTACAACATTTAATATTGACAATCGTTTCGTTTCACCATGGTCCATCCCCAAGGTGTCGTTAAAAATTACCAAGGTTATTCACCAAGGCGTCGTTAAAATGGTCATCTCTAGAGATTAAGTCTTTACCCAATTCATTGGAGAGCTATCAGGGCGCACCCTTAAATTTTCCTTTATTATCATGTGAGCCACATATATCATCATCAAACATTTCATAGATAACCCATTTAGCATTAAATAAATGGGTTTCATTTCATAATCATAACGTTTTAAAAACTTCTTTAAAGACATGATCTTTACGTTACTTTAAACCCACGGAAAGGGAAAGCGGGTATCATGTATGTAAATCCCAGAATTTAAAATAGAAAATTTTTATATATATGTGAATACCCTTGTAGAAATAGGAGCTTTGAGTATTCACTTTATAACATAAAATAATTTTGAGAAAAGAGAGGCATTTTGAGACGAAAATTTTGCAGCATAATGGCTATGTTACAAGGTTTTAGAAAACTTTTAAAAGAGAGGGAACATGGGTCGAACAATCATAATTGACCCATAAAATAGTAGTGGGACATAATAAGAAGTATATATGGACATGGTGATTCAATTTCAAGGACATACCATTTGAAATGAAAAAACATGGAAGGAAGACAAAAGTTTGATTTCTCTTATGAAAATTCGGCAGCCTAACGACGTCACTTAAACTTCAACAAAAATGAATTTAACAGATCAAATAGGGTCTCTCACCATATGATAATTATATATCAGTATGATAGATATAGAGATCATACCCCAACATAAAAAAAGGAACTTGAAAGATTTGACATGAAAATCAAACTTGAAAAATGAGAAGGGTGAAAGAATCACTTAAACATTCGGCAGCCTAACGGCGTCACTTAAACTTTCATAAAACGAAATGATTAGAGTAAGAGAGGATATCTCATCATATAAACATGAAAGGGGCATTAAGAGGAATATAAAATAACATCCTCGCACATAAGAACATGGAGCATAAAAGGAATGACATAAAAGAGATTACATGAAATGAAGAGAGGGGTCGGATCCCTTACCTTAAAATGTGACTCTTGAAACTCAATGTTTTGGACCTTGAGGGCTTGGGGGCACCTTGGGAGAACTCCTTGGGAGGTAAGAAGACCAGAAATTCGTTGGGGGAGAGTTGGGAGTGAAAACTAAAGGAGGAATGGGTTTGTATTTATAGGGAATGTGAGGGGACAAGGCATTAATGGCCAAGGGACACCTCACAAGTGCTTTTCTCAAACCCATGTGCTCTCTCATGACATTTTCCATAAAGTTAGGCCACATGGGGCCCCCAAAACAATAATTCATCACCCTTGGCCGTCCAACCCTTAAAAAAACTCATGAAATCATCATGACACAGTTTTGATGTCATTAAACATACCGAAACCCTAAAACTGTATTTTTACTATTCACTGAAAAATTCAACTTTCTCAGAATAATCCCAAAATTTCACCTTAAACAACTATCGATGCTCCAAATACATTTATGAACTCCATTTTATAAAAATAATTTTCTAAATAACTTTAATTTAATTTTTAAATAAAAACACTATTCATCAAAAATTCGTTTTTTTCAGAAAAATCCCCAAAAATTACCATAACATAATATCGATGCTCTCAGTTCAAAAATAAATTCATTTTTATAAAAATAATTTTCTAATTATTTTTAATTAAATTTTTAATTAAAAACACTATTCATCCGAAAAAACTAATACTTGACTAATAATTTATGAAACCGTTATTTACCCATTTTATTGAATGACATTACTTAATCTAGGTGTCTGAATTATATTAAAACTTTCTTTGAGTGAAATTACAAATCCATTTGGTCACATTACTAATCCTAAGCGTAAAATCACTATTCATAATTTACTATTCATCAAAAATTATGTTGATCTTATTAGACTCCAAATTCCTGACTGAACATTTTTGTAGAAGACCATTTTTTGAAAATCATTACACATCATTAGTTATTTAGGGTTTACATATGTATTTTGAAATATCCCTTTTTCAAAATTCATCAATAAAATACATTCTAAAATTATCTAGACATTTGAAATTTCACAAACATCACTAAAGGAAGAAATCTCAATTTATTCACCCGAAAGGATTACACAAGGAAGCTAGGGTCTCGTCACATAGCCCCTTATAACACCGGCATAAGACCTAAGTGTAAGGTGTGCTATGGTGAGAGAATCTGAGGGTTGCTCAAATAACATTTCCCTAGTAGTAATATATACTAACTTGAACTTCTCCCGTAGGCATTTCCGTTCAAGCTTGACACGCTGGAGTTCGGCTTGGGCTTGGTCCAAAGCGAAGCCCACAGATGCTACCTCCTTCCCAAGCTCTGATAAGTGGGCTTCATAAGGGTCGAGTTTACTGGATGAAGCCATCGACTCCTCTTTCTGCATTAACCATTAACATGTTATTAAATCATTAAGAGTAAGTTAATATAATACTCAAAAAGATTGGGTCGTTACAACACCTTATATATTCACAAATTTAATGAAAATTGTATTTAGATATTACCATGATCAATTTATTGTAATATTTATGGATGATATTATTATATATTAAAATAGTAATGAATATCATGAAGATTAAATTATGATAAAAAAATGATTATATAGAAGGATAATATAAATGAAAAAATTACATAGAATATATTATATAAATGAAATGTTTCATTATTTTTCCATTCATATCATGGGAGTGTATATCAACATATCCATTGGAGACCATAGTGATAAAAATTTATCTGAGGAAATCCACATTGATTGATATTTAGTGTTTTATTTGTTTTTCTAGATATCATCAAAACAGTGTTAATTAATTCTAAATAGAATCTAGTAAAATAATCATCTTATCATCGAATGACTGTATATACCATTAGAATTAAGAATATAAATAAAAATTCATGGAACTAAATTGAGGTTTTGTCATTATACATGTTCTTATGTAACCCTATAGTACTGATTTCATTGAAATATATAGTGTGGAATCAAAAAAGATATTTGGATATTTTCATTTCATGAGAAATATAGTTATAGATTATTACTCATTCCAATCGATTATTCATTAGAATAACTCAAATATTAAATATTTGGAAATAGTTGTGGAAATTGTTTCACTAATGATATAAAATAATTACCATTACATAAAAATGATTGATATATATTGTGACTAAGATATTTTATAGAATATATTAAATAAAATTGTAGATGAATATTCATTAGATAATATGGTTGGTGCTAATTGATGATTGGGTATATTCACTACCTTACTACCCTAGGAAATCTAACAGGGTGAAAGATGTTGTGATGCTAAAGTAACAAGAGATATTATCAATATTGAGGATGAAAAGTATACTATATTTATGGATTTAGAAAATATATACTAGATAACATGAATAAGGTGGTGAAATGTAATATTTCCCAAATATGTGTTCAACCATCTATCATTGTGAGGATTAAAGAGGCATAAATAGAAGATGTTGAACTATAAAAGAAGATCATAAATATTACTATGTTTAACCTAATTTTTATGGAATGATATATATTAGAAACCCTTAATGTTATCCTAAAATTTCAAATTTTATGAATGTGTTATTGGATGAGGCTCATTGTTCATTATTCTATGATCATTCTAGATGTGTGAAGAGATATAAAGATATAATAGAGTGCGTCAGGAGGGACATCTTAAGGAGTATTTTTTTACTAGATGTATCATGGCCATTGGTTAGTTAGAACTTTAATACTTAGATATACCAGTATTATGTGATGTTATAACAACTACCCATACTATAATTGAAATGAAAAAAACCACCATGGATTTTATCATCGTAATAATACATCTATTTAGAATGCATAATGTTTTTTGGGTATAGATAATCATCATGGAATATTAGAACCCATAATTTTTATCATATATTATTTATGTTATTAGAAATTTTATAGTATATAAATTAAGTATGTCTTATAGTTACATAGAGTACCGCATTATACTATACATAATCTATATATTTGGATTACCTTGATTTTTTGGTGATTTATTAAGTGGAATATGGATAGAAATTCATCTTACATTATGGATTACCACCCTAAAAAGTGTATCCTATATGATAGAATTATTCAAATAATATAGTATATGTTGTTATAATATTCTATGGATTTAATTACTATTTGGGATCATCACTTTCCCCTAAGTATAGTTTTGTTTCAAAAACAGTTTCACTTTAGAATTCAAATGGATGATTTTGAATAACTATATAGAATGATGATTATAAATACAACAAGAATTTATTCAGTTTTAGAAAACATAATAATTTTATATAATATATAAAGTGAAATAATTGATAAATTAATATCTAATCGATAATAAATTGGGTAAACTCATAGTCTATTGAAATGTTTTGTAAAAAATTCATAGTGATATCTAGGGATCCATGTTAGTGAGAATTTGTTCCTATAAATTTAACCCTGTAATAGGTTTAAGAGATTTATAAATAAATAGAATATTATCTATAGGTACATTAAACCCATTGAGATTATAGATTAAGTAGGGGAGGTGACATATATATTGGAACATCCACTGAATACCTATAACATTCATTATCTGTTCCATCTATCACTCTAGAAGAAGTATATAAAGAACCATTCGTAATTAAAAACTATAGATGTTAAAATAATGGATCATGATCACTCTGAAAAAGGAAAAGGAGATAAAATCTTGTATCATTGAAATTAATTTCTACAAAACTCAATTACTGAACTTGTTAATGTTGTATAATGAATAAAAATTTCCAAAACTATTTCATATCTATAAAATGAAATGAAATACATGAATAATAATTTTTTATTAGTGTGATATAATTTACCTGTAATGATATATTTTGTGGGGGATAGAATTTAGAATTCAATTATTTTTTCATATATTTCTCTAAATTTTCATTGACTACTTAGACCACAAGAAAAGCCATGTTTAAATAAACCATGATATACTATAACCATATTATTATTGAATGTGGCAGTCTTCTCCTATACATTAAATTTTATTTTATGAATATATATTATCGGATTATGAAATAAATAAAATATCCATACTCAATTTTTTATTAATTATTATAAAATATTAATTATTTTTAATGCAGTTATATTATGATTTAAAAAATAAATGTCGTTTAATTTTATTTTGAAAACTAATATTTCATATTTTCCATTTTATTGAAATTATTTCTTAAAATTGAGTGACATTATTAATCATATTATCAAAAATTACATATGCCAATGTTTTTTCCCTACAATAATTTATTTTATAATTAATAATTAGAACACCAATTCATGTTGAGTATTGTAATTTTGATTCAATAATGTAACTAATTTCAAATGTTTTTTTAAATGGGTGATGTAAAAAATTATGTATATTATGTTATAAGTTTTAAAATTTAGATCATTGTAATCAAATATTTGGTTGAATGGGGAATAAAATAATTTCTATAAATTTAATGGATTTTTTCAGATGATACTTATCTTTTCAATTTTTATTTTAGTATTCTATTAATTTCTACCGATATTACGGAATGAATGATGTATAACGAAATATATATGTATGGAATAATGAGGTTCTTATAAATAATAATTTACATTTTATTTTTGGTCAATATGAATAATAACTATTGTAAAATTTTAGTATCTCATTATGTGAAAAACAAGTAACATTGGGTAAAAAACCTGTAGATAAGGCATTAAGATATATCTAGCACTTTAAATTATGTTAATATATTAGTTTTTAAACTAATTTCATAAATTATTAAAATTAGTGTCACATGGTGACATATATCACTTGTTACAAACTTTATATTTTTTAAAGGAGATAATACATAAAAAATTTCACACTCTTGACATTAATAACTCTATAATTTTAAGATAATGATAAAAATAGGAATTTTTTGGGTAAAAATTTCCAATTAAAAAATAAATCAATTTTTTTGTCATACAATTTTTTTTTCTATTTTTCTAATTTAATAAATCAATGAATTCCCCTGAAATATAAACATGGTTTATATTAAATTCAAATTAGTATAAATTAAATAAAATTACAACTATTAAATGTAATAATATTTAAGTTAATTATTGGGTTTAATCAATGTTTTAGATAGATATGGTATATTATAGTTTTGCGATAATATAATTATCTAATAAATCATTTTATTCTATTCGGGATGAAAAAATAAATAAATAAAACAAAAAATGATAATATTGATATTTAAATAAAAATTATATATATATAAGATTTAAAATTAAAATAAAAAATAAAAATTTTAACTATTTTGATTTAATATGGTCTAATTATACATGATTTTACATTTATTAGTCACATTCATATTTGTAGAATCATATTTAAACCATTGATGAGGAAATATATGTTAATTAGTTTTCAGTAAAACATGGATAATAAAGGGAATTACAGAAATTATAAGGTCAATAATGTCCCCAAAACCTGAAAAAAAAATTATGTTGGATACTTTTATTTCGATCATATCATATTTCATATAGATGTAATAGTCATATAGAATCAATTTTATTGGGAATTTAATTATTATATTTTAATATTCAATTAAATTATTTGTTTGTCCCCTCCATCCATTATTAATCAACACACCTATTTTATCTTATTTACACCACCTTGATCCATCATGGTCAAAAACCCATAAAATATACCTCAAATACATCCCCATACAAATTCAACATGTTGATTTTACAAAATACCCACCCCATGATCCTTTATATGATATATAAAAGAGATTTCACAATGAATCTATATTCATATTAAATGATTATTTTCAATTTAAATCTTATATTACTTCCTCATAAAATATTTTAGTAACAATAAAATAATAAATTTGGGAACATAATTATATGTATATTATATTATTATTTTTAAACCACAATTATTCATCCCCATTACCCTAACATGTGAATCAAAATTATCATTCGTGTGTATGTACGACTTACAATCTCAACACGGCAATAGACATTAATTTTCATCACCATATATTATTAATGGATATAATGATCGATTTAATTATAGTATATTATATTTTGAAAATATATTTTATTATACAATGGTAATTTCACATATACATTCTAACTATCAAATATTTTGGAAAATGATTACATTTCATCAATTTTTTTATTTATATTGGTATTAAAAATGATGAAATTAAATAATTAAAATTATTTATTTGATATATTAAATTATATTTTAATTTTAATTAGTATTTAACATGCTTTCATTCCATACATATAAAATAAAAAACAACATTCATGTGTCTGTATAGAATTTCTTTCCCTTGAATGGAATAATTGATTTTTCTGTTTCAAATTTTATAGATGAAAAAAATGTATATTTATATATTAAATAAATAATAAAATTTTACCACATATAAAAATTATTTTATTAACAGAGGTTTGATCATCATATATGGTTAAACACTATTGAACTAAAGTATACAAGAATAATGATGCAGTTTTCAGATATAATATTTCTTATAGTTATATTTTTAATATACATGTCATAAAATGATATAATATAATAATATATATGGTATAGTATATATGTTTCTGTTTCTTTAATTTATTTATAAAAAAAATATGTTTCTTTTATATTGGTTTTTTAGCACATAAATATAGGTTATAGCATCAAGTAATGGTATTATAATACAAGCTAATTGTATTTCTAGATTTTTAAGAATATGATTATGATTATTAAATATTATGATATAGATATCATGGAAATTATAAAAATTAATACCCTATAGGTATTTCAGGAAATTGTGTCTCTTCATTTACAATTCCACTCTTTAACTACCAATGAAACATAAGGAATGATTTTAAAAAAATTTAGACTTTATTTATATCTTCAGATGAAAACCCATTAACTTCAATGTAATGTTTTTGGAAAAATACTTTCTTTTTGTTTTTAATACTATACACTGAATGTATGATATGATAATACACATGATTTAATTTTTTAACAAGATTTTTTTAATTTAATCTCCTTTTTTTAGTTGAATGAGGTAATGCGGATATTTTTAGTAGAAGTCAGAATGAAATGTTTTATTTTAAAATATATGACACGAACATTATGTCTCCCTATCATAAATGATTAATTTATTGAATATTTAACCACAAGTCACAAATTTTATTTTAAATGAATATTTTTCCATATACTTTTTTATAATTATTAAATTTAAAAGAAGTTATACAAAAGAGACAAATATATTATTATCAATTATTACTCCAAGTGAACATAAATGGTGTTTTCATACAACATTAAATGTTTTTCTGGTAAAATAGAATTGTTATATATATAATCCAATTAAAACTTCCTCATTTATTTAAAAGTGTTTTATTATAATTATTATGGGACAGTTATGAATCAAATTTTACATTCATGTGATATGCTATAATTAAATGGTAAAATGTTTATAAAACATATATACTTTTAAAGGGATATCCTATAATAAAATATTTATTATTTCAATTTCAATTTATTGGTTACAATATTATGAATGTTTAATTAACTTTTGGTAGTAATATTTAGAATTTTTTTATGTGGCTCATGGCTATGGAATTATATAACACTCCAATACACTGTGAAATTGGAAATATCATGAGATAACAAAGATAAGAATAGGGTGTGTACCATGTTGAGTATGTGAATATATCTACTATGATGGTATTTGAAGTGAATATAGAAATGCATTATGTGTTTTTGATAGATCTCGACCCACAATGAAAGTATTTGTTTTTATCATTAACAAATAATGACTGATTACTTCATTTATGTGTATTCTACAAATATATTTCATATGCCAATTTTATTCAATCATTTATCATGATCATTGATTCATTTATGATTAATGACTTATTTTATTCCCGGATTTATTCTAGGAAACACCATTATGATATTTTAAATTAAGTGTATGGTTTTAAAATGATATCCTCCAATTTCCCAAAGAAATTATTTTTTATTAATTTTTGATAACCCACCTTTAAATGTGTGAGGTGGAACCCTTAAAAGGCCCATCGGCATATATATTACATGGCATGAAGGCCATAGAAGAATTCATTGCCTACAGGCTTCAAACATTACACACAACCCAGACTAACTATTTGGAACTTCTCCTACCCAGCATCATCATTGTGAAATAAGCTCTCCACCATCACATGTCAGTTTAGTTATGCTTTCCCGTGCATGAACAGGCTTGTCCCGATGGAAGGTGATGTGCCCTATCATTATTGCAATCCATTTTAGCTTCTGTTGTGGTGACACCTCCTTGATCATCTTCATTACAATGCTTGTTCATTATAGGTTTTCTGGTTTGCATCTGCACATAAAGTGGATCGATGGCCTTGAGGTGGCCCAAAGGCCTTACAGACCCAAAGTTTGGGTTTGCCTGAAGGCCTTAAAGCTCTCGGGGACTAAATCGGTGGCCCAAAGGCCCTAATGGGGGAATATTCCTCACTGCTATAGTGGAAAATTGTGCCTTCTACAGTTCCCACTATACTACCTGCTACAATACTACACAGTTTCCGCTACAGTGCCTGTTATAGTAAATACAGTACTGCTACTATCTCACTATAGTACTGCTACTGTCCCTTACTGAGTATGTGTACTCCCCCTTTATTATGTTTTATTTCAACATTTTATTATGTGATTGGTTATGTATGATATATCAATGATTTCTTTTACTAATTAATTACTCTACTATAGATGATGTAGTTATCTTATGGGCATATTTTTTATTTATCAACGATTAAAATGATGCTAGAACTCTATTATTTTATTTTGTATCCCTCAATATTGTATTGAATATTCATCTAATAACATGTAATATAATGTATTCGACGAAAGTTTTGTATAAAAGGGTTACGTATGCCCAAGTTCACTCTTGTGGGTTTTGATAGAACTATTTTTAAATAAAATTGGTTTATTAATTAACCTATTCATTTATTATGGTGTTATTAATAAAATCATGATATAGAATTAGTATCACTAACCATGGATAGATGGAATGTTTTTATTTTATATATGGGGAACTTGAATTATAAAATTGTAATATTTAATAAGAATTATTTAGAGTTTAATAATATTGATATTCTGAAGAGTACATTTAAAATAGTGTATCAACACTATGAGTTCATAGTAGTTAAATTCGGACTCATTAGTTCCCCTGATGTTTTCATGCTCTAGATAAATAGGGTATTTAGAGACTATGACAACATATTTATATTAGTATTTATATATATTATCATTTTATAGACTCTAAAATCAATGAGATTATGAGGGTGATTTGGATAAAATATAGAATACGTTTAGGAAGAAGACGTTTTATAAGAACTATAATAAATAATAGTGTTGGATGAAACATATTACATTCCCAAGGGTTCTTTTCACTGAAAAATTGATAAACATGAATTTTACAAAATAATAATTATTGAGGAATAACCCAAAACATCATCAATTGTAGAGACCACTATTTTTCTATGATTAGTTGGGCATAATTGTTTATTTCTTAGGAATATTTTATTGTGGTCAATGGAACAACAGAAATTTCTAATGATCATTTTATGATATAAAAATACAAATTATAAATTATTTTCTCATTTGATAACACATTAAATATAAAATAGATTATGTTAATATTTAATATAATTTAAAGAAAAATTAAATTCAGTTTACTAGAATTTTTTTAGCAAAATATAGACTCATAAGCCAAAGACAACCTACCTTGTCTGGGATCGCCCCATGGAACAAAATTATGAATGAGGGGAGAAAATAGAGCATCACCCTCCATCAAACTATGTATTATGCTAATTCCACCTTCTATTATTTATATATATAGTTTTATATCTTGTTTAATATTGTTATGTTTATTTTTTATCATATTTTATGGTTTTTTATCTAAAATAAATTTTATTAATATATTTAACATGACACCATCTTAGCTAAAAAGACATTGAAATTTAATGATGAATGAATTATTGTAGATGAATTTATTATTATAAAATAATAATAGAAAACCATTTGAGGAATTTTTTTCAAAATATTATTTGATAAAAGATTTTAATTATAAATTTCTTCCATTATTAATTGACATTTTAAATATTATATGTTCTATGTGTTTTTTGTCTTATTAATTGTTATTTATTTATTATTTTATAGTTTCAAAATTAACACTTTATGTATCCAGATTCAATATAATAAAAATTATAAAATACTATATCATTTCATAATTGTATAGTACTAAAGTGCTAATATGGACTATAAGAACTAGTAATTTTAAATAGATATAAACTGAGAAGAATATCACATTCTCTAAATGAAAAAACATAGTATTGGAATCCCCAATAATGATTTATCATTCATTAAAGAAAAAAAAAGAAATAGGACCATTCTAAAAATGATAATCATTATCAACAAAATTATAAGAACCATTGTGATTGATATTGTGAGGGAAGAATTAAGAATTAGGGTGTATTTATAGAGAAAATTTTTATATTCCATTATGAAATATGAAAAAATATTTTCAATGCAAATTTGAAAAATTATTAAATATTATAATTAATATTGTGTATAACATTTTCAATAGATAAAATTATGATACAGTCTATATTATTTTATGACGTAAAAAAATTATTATTTTTTACTAAAAATATATTCCATTAATTATATGATTTTTTATGATAGATATGCTTTAAATTAATTTTATTTTCATTAAATCTATGTATAAATAATATTTAAAATTATATTATAATTTAATTAAATCATATATAATTTTATTATGCATCACATTTATTATTATTAAAAATATTCATTTTTAATTAGTAATTAATTTTATATAAAAATAAAATTATCATATTTATAAAATAAATTGGATAATATAAATTTAAATTATTAGAACCAACATATAATGATGAGTTAAGGGTGAAGTTATATGAATATTATGGCAATGATTATTTATTTCCAAGAAATTTAAAATTATTTTTATATGAGAACCATGAATTGTTATCTTCATTATTATGTGGCCCCGATTATAAAAAATCATGACTTATTGTATTAAATACCAATAAAATTTAATAAATTTAAAAATTTATTGAAAAAAATTATTTTTAACCTATAAATATTTAAAATTTCTTTTGAAGAAACAAATTTGATTTTAAGATAAAAATTATTTTTGATTGTATACAATAAATGGTTGGGATGGATGTCTATTTTTGAATTCGTCGTTAGGTTAATTTCTAAAATCACCCTTTAAATAATTAATTTTCCAAAAAATAAGTTATAATTAAATTCCCCAAATATTGGTTGGATTATTTAAAAGAATTTTTAGTCTTTAATCCCTAAAACCAACCTATCATAAGTATATGTTTCTACACAATCTTCCTCACCGATCCACGCAAAATCCATTGAGATTTAATAATATCTATGTATATATATAAATACTCTCTAAGTATTGGTTTTATGTTTCTATAGAGTCTCAATTTACCATTAACAATTTTCTACTAAAAAAATGTATTTTTTTGTTTTCTCTCATTTTTACGCTCATTATTTTTAATATATTTTCTGTTAAAAATTATTTGTCTTCTAATAAAATGATTATTATTCTAGGTTATTTCATTGCATTTTTTCTGAAGGAATATTTTTTTTATTCCTCTCAATATATATTTTACACAGATGTTACTATTCCAAAAAAGTGTTTCCTCAATCCCCCATAATAATATTCCAATAAATTTATATTTTATATTAAAATTCATTTTTTATATATACAATTTCATCTAATACAATGTTCTTATCATCTATATGATGTATTTACAATTATATTTTACTTACATATTTCATTATTAACAATGTTAATAACTCATAATGATTGAACTATACTATAAATATTATTTTATATTAATTTTTTTGTGAAATAATAATTAGGAGTTTCTTCAAAAAAAGAAATATGTTATTTCATACTACTTGTTGATGGAGTTTTATAACATATTAATATTTTGTTCATTTTCTAAAAATTATTTTATTGTATAGGTCGTGGTTACCATTAGTATGCACTACGATTGGGACCACAATGCAGTCCTAGTTTGACACTCATGAATTATATACTTGGATAGTCTATATTTTATTTAACAACCATTGGGAACTATTAATATTTCATTTAATTAGTCTCTTAGATTTGTAAATGTCTATATGTATTAACCTAGAAAACTTTGATGCATTTTTTATACATATAGTTATTGATAATAATTTCTTATCCTTTAGTAGTTAGGGGTATTTATTTAATCATTATGAAATACATTGATATTTAGTAATGTGTTTTATAGTGATATATTTATTGATTCACTAAATGGGGGAGATAATTTTTATACAATGTATTCTTTTATTCTATATGGTATTATTAACCTGACTATGATATTATGATTTTTTTCTTATTTGTTGAACATTATTGCATTAAAATATTCAGTTTGTGATGTATTTTATTGAACCATTATATGACGAATCGAGACCTAAATTATATAGCCCCTAAATTAACTAGTAAATCTCATGAGACAACTATGGTATCCTAATTTTAGAATCATTAATATTACATAAGATTTATACGCGTAATGAATAGAGTATATGTTTATAATGATATAAAATAAGTCTATAAACATATGTTTATGATGTCTATTATTGTAAAATCCATTAACTACATATTTTGATATTGATGAATTGTCAAATTTTAATTATTTTTTTCCTTTTATGTGTTAATAATGTAATTTTCATTGTTATTTTGAAAATCAATAGATCGATTTATGTAATATTTTTTAAAAATCAACTCACTACATTTCCAACAATTGATATCATAGATTATATTTAATTTTATTTTATCCATGGATTTATTTATTATATTAATTTTAATGTAATGGAATACCATATTATATTTACTCATGTATTAAATTTCTAGAAATACATTCACCACATGTGGATTAATCAATTACCCGATATTTGTTCTCTGCTATATTAGACATGGATTTATTTTTTCACAATATTTCATTGATAAAGTTATAAAAAAATATATTTATTTATCTAACAATAATTTATAAATCCCATTATTGTATTATATGTTATTATCATAGAATAATTGTTTTGTAGGGTCATATTAATAATGAATGTAATTATTATATTAGTTTAATTTTTCTCCCTATAAATGTTCATTTCTGCATTCTATAATGTGAGCATATGCTATAAACTACTCCATTACTAATCTATGAATACTAATTTTGATATTTTTTACCAACTACCCACGAAACCAAAAATAGTAACTCATATGGAAAAAAATTCATATAGAGTAACAAAGATATCATGTATTCATATGATTTATTTTTATTATCCAATGAAATGTGGAAAACAATTCTATACCTAGTTTTCTAAATTGACTAAACTATTAGAACTCTTCATTCTGATAAATATAAAAATAATATAAAAGATAAATTTTTTATAGAATACATGTGATGAGGTTCTTATATTAGGTAATAATGAAATGATTAGAAAAAACAATTATAACTATATTTAAAAGAACATATATAGAAAACCTGAATCTAGACTGAGACCCTTACGATTTTATATAAATATTTTGAGACTAAATTAATTGAAACTAATAGAGTTGTTAAATTTTTAGTGAATATAATACCATTTTGTAGATATAAAGCATTAGAGAAGAAAAATTCATGTCAACACCCAAAATCCTCAAAGAGATTTTCGTCTTCAGTATGAAAACTAAACATGTGTTTATTATGGGTAATTTTTTTGGAAACATGATTCAATATATATATATATATATCATTATATAGGTATAAGAAGATAAAGAGTTCACATATAAAAATTATTAACATATAGAATTAACATCTAATTTATATTTATAATATTCCATTTAAATTTATTATAAAGTATTGAATACTTGGGTTTACTAAGACTTAATCATTGAGTGAAATTGTGAGGATTAGAATTCTATAGAGGTGTAGAATTTGAAATCCCTGATTTCCAATGGAAAATTAATATATGATATAATAACCGAAATGAAAAATTAAATGTAAGGTTTTATTAAAAAAATGATTTATACATGTCACCTATGTTATTCATTTATATATTTTTCTTGGAAATCGTTATTTAATTTATTAAAAATGTTAATGAAAAAGAGAATCTCATACGATGATCGGAAACTCAGCACATTTTTCATTATCATGGTTCTCAAACTAATGACTGAAGGAAGAAAAGGGAAAATAATCTTCTAAATTAATAACTTATATACTTATATGTTACATCACACACACAAAGATATATATATATATATATATATATATATTATTAGATTCATACCACTTTTAAACATATTGTTTTATTCTTTTACTTTATTACATTAATTAGTTGTCTTTCATTCACATCATCTTGGAATGTAATTCATTTAAATTTAATGGTTGATAGAGTATGATTCATGTATTTCTTATAATAATATTACATCATTAAACCATTATAGGTGCCATTAGAAAAAACATCAATGATATAAATTAAAAATTAATTTCAAATTCTGATGACTCCATGGAATTCCACATAACTATGTTCATTCAGAAGATATATGATGGGTATTCTAACTACCTTTTCTCATATGATTGGCCTTCCACAAAGCAGGACTATGCTGATATTATGGCATGCTCGAAAAAGATTATTTACCCATAATCCCTTCTCAATATCTGGACTAATCCCTTGTTGTCTCGGCTTATATGTGATGATACTGTAATCCCTCCACTCTAAAGGGAGACATCCATTGTAGTGTTCCATGTTAATTCAATAATGAAATGCATGCTTCCGAATCATATTGGCATGGAAATAACAAGGTACTACTATAATGATTCCGGTACACTGGTCTGTATGCCAAATCTAAATGGAATGATCACCAAAAAAGTCTGTTATTGATCACTGTGGGGTGCTTCCTTGGATCCTCTATTAGGGGTTACAGAATTTTACCAACCCATTATACCTGAGGCCCCCTCACTTCCCATCTGAAAAATCATGAAGAAGTGGCTCCCCGTGTAGGCCATATTTCAAAAATCTTGACATAACCTAGCTGCAGTATGCATGTTCTGCCTACAGGAAGATGAAAATTTTCATCCTGTCTTTGTCTCCAGCAAATTTATTTCCAGGTTATGGAATTATGTTAAAGGGATTTTTCATTGTTGTCTCCCCTACCAATACATTGACAGGATGCTGCAATCTAACTTCAGGATCGACTATAGTGAGACGTTTCATGCACTTCTTTTAACATTCATGTCCAGTCTATTGTCTTTCATATTGAAGGTTGGAAGTGCCTTGATGTTTAACACCACGACTCGCACATTTCCCACAAATGTACTGGTGATACATTTCACAATTCAAACATCATCCAACATCCTAACTAGAATCCTGAGAAATGATGTTTCTGACCTTGTATGGTTGAGGTACCTTAGAGTTAATGGTAGGATGAAGAAACCACAGATTTTGAAACACATTGATGCATTCAACCCATATCTCGATTGTTGAAGGTTAATGTTTATTGAGCAGCTTCTTACATGCCAGGTCCTTCCAGATGTAGTGGTGTCTTCAACACTAAAATGGGGTTTGTTAATGGTTTTTTCTTCTACCTTATTGGAAGTGAATTTTCTATTGACGTAGAGCTATGGGATAAGATAATGGTAATTAGGAATGCTTTCAATTATGGGTGGAATGACTTATGGCTTGATTAGAATCGTCTGTTGTAGTTCATATTCTTAGATATTGGTCATGGAATGTGCCATGGAGGATGTAACTAGTTTGGGTGTAAGGCCTTGAGCTTGTAGATTCACTCACACTTGATGTTCTACAGGTTTATCATGAGTCCAATCATGTATAATTTTATCTCTCTAAGAGAGAAATTTCATAGGGGAGTTATAGTTGGTCCTTAGTTTTAATAGAGTTTTTTAATATATATTTTTAGATTTTTTTACCATATTGAGGTTTATACGCGTCTTTGTAGATCGCCTCTTGGATATCACACTGTGTACTTTATGTTTTTAATATTTTTTGTTAGGAGAAGGCTTGCCTACCTCCTTCTCTTCTTAGAAAAATGAATATTATATATTAATATTTATTTTTTATTTTCATTTTATTTTTATATAATATATTATATTAATATATTACATAGGGAAAACATTTTATATATTATATTTTTCATCAAAAAGATAAATGTAACATTATTCATATTAAATAAATCAATATTTATTAATTTAAATACATATAATAAAGGATTATAGAAAATAAAATTGTAATTATTACATTCGGTCGACACATTAAATTACTACAACATTTTATAATAACATTACATGTCATGTGTTGATATAAACTATTACAATTAGAATTATAAATCATATATGAACATATATGAATGAAAAATTAACTAATATAAACCATATATGTTTGAAATACTCTATAGAGTTCTGTACTTCTATAATGAATAAATAATGAAAATGAAATACAGGCATACTAATAGACATTATCAATAGATGATTACGAACATTTCATAGATTTGTAATGAATGATGATGAGAGAATTAGGAAGTAAATATTTTGAAATATGAACTTTTTACATTATGTTTGTCTACCAATAAAGTCAACAAGAATAATGCACATTTGTCAACATTAAATTTTATAATTTTTACTAATCTTAATGAAGAAAAAACTAAGTGTCTGGTATGATTATTTATAATATAACAAAACATATATTATTTTGAGGGACAATAAAAATATTGTATTCAAAATTTCCTTAATGAAAAATGTAATACTATTATATAAAATTTATTTTCTGTTACTAATACTTTGGAAATCAATTATAATTTTAATCTTTTTATATATGCGTTATGTAATAAATATAACAATTAGAAATTTTTATTTTGTAAAAAATGTTAATTTTAAATAACTATGTATTTTTTAAAACCTATATTTATAATATGTTAATATTTATTTTAATAAAATAATTTTCATTTTTGGATGCAACTCATCGAAATTATCCTATGTTGTTTTTTATAATTCCCCAGCTAATGAAATTTTTTTAGGAAAAATGTGAAATTTATATTTTAATGAGAAGCCTAATTTTATGAAATCACTATTATATTAAAAAAAAAATTATATATAAGAAAAATTTTATCTAATCAAAATCATATTTAATTATTATAAAAATTTATTTTAATATATTAATTTTATTTCATAATTTTATATTTTACAATTGGGAACAAAAAATTATATTTATACGATACCAATTTTTTGGATGTTTTTCAATATATGGTATTATGAGAAGGTCTTTTTCGATATGGGGATTATTTGATCATACACCCGATCTAGTTTTATTAATTAAAATCCAAAAAATTAGTTGTAATTTATTTCACCCACAATTGTATTGTTTATATAATAAAAAAATCAATATAATAATTATTAAAGTCACTCCTCCTAAAATGTAAAAATCCACCCATAATTTCAACACTATACCTATCAAAAATTTTATCATGAATACTATATCAAAATCCTTATCATGTGACTCTCTAAAATTGAACTAATGTTCTTCAGATTCTAGTTCTATATTTATTAATAATCCATCCAATGTATGTTTTCTCAATAATTTTCAATCATTTCCTAGTTCATTTCCATTGATATGTTTTATTTTTTAATTTAATTTCCATATTAAACCATTATTGTCATTAAATTTTATTATAATAAATTTTATTTATTAAATATGCTAGATTATTTTTCCTATATAATTTTTGCAATTTCTATAACAGTTACCATTCTTAAGTATGAGTTTTCCAAATTTTCCATAATATTTTTCAATTATAATTCCATTATCTATTAAAACATCATTTTTTATAAATAAATAATACTAATTCCATGTAATTATAAATCATATTTAGCATTTATTCTGATATATTTCATACAAGCTATTGTTATAGGCCTTTTATATTCTCTTATAATTCTTTTTTAATCTTATAATTGTAGATGCTTCTCAAAATTTCTGTGATATAATGTGAGTGTGATTTTCTAGGAAATAAAATATGTACATAGATATTACATGTTTCTTTGGTTTTGGATGAAATTCATTTAGGAGTTATACATTTGAAAATAGTTTGTTTGGAAGCATCCAGTCATCATCCATGTATACTCCCTTATATTAAATCTCTGGGGGAAATTGATTAGATGATCTACATGGTATTTATTATCCATTAAGTAGGATTTACCATTCACATAATTAGTCTCCTACCTTTACAAATTCATTTGATGATATTGGATCCTTTATAATATAGTCCTAATAAACACAGAATTACTACAATATCTTATATTTACTTTTAAGGGTGTTTATCTATACATTATAAAATAGAAATTCATTACATATAGTAATTCACCTACATATATTATTTGAATAATTTTTTGGGGTAAAATACATTGATATCATGTTATACTCTATTATATTGATTATAAATAAATTGATTAGAAATTAATATATTTTTAATTGAATTCATATTATTCTATTAAATTATTATATTTTTGTGGGATTTAATTGGTCCTTTATGTGATAGTTGGGTCACATATTTATATACACTATCATTACACCGGTATGTCCCATGATATATTTATTTTAAATTAATATGAGAATCGGTAAGATTTATATAACATGAATTGGTGAAATGTTATGGTATAATTTTTATGAAATTTTGGAATAGAGTGTAGATATTATGTTTTAAATGTTTGATATTATGAAATCAGGTCACTACATGTCCAGTTGTTGATATCATATTTTTTTTATTCTATTTGTAATATATATTGATTTATTTATATACTATGTTTAATTTTTATATCATAAATAAATATATTTCTTAATGAAATAATTATTTTGTAATTGATTCAATACATGTTCTATTATTGATAACATGGAATCTACACATTGTTATATCTATCATCAATTTATTTACCCTCTAAATTTCATTGTTATTGCATAGAATATTTTATTTTATCACTGTAAAATTATGTATCAATAAAATAACTATGTGTTCTCATATTTTTATTGTAACAATAATTCATTTTTATATTGGTATGAGATTCATTAATTCTCATAGATTCATTATTATGGGATTAACCATTCAATTTATTACTTCCATAATGTTCTTGAAATAAATTCATAATATAGTCTTTTATTATAATATATGCATTTATTAATTTTTATATTGGAAATGGATTTATTTAGTTTACTTGTATCATTTTTTACAGTTCATTTATTTACACTAGTATAATAGTTTCCAATGTACAATATCCCTTACAGAGTGTACTCTCAAAACCATAATATTGTTTTACTTTTTTTCCAGAAACCCAAAAGATTAGTATATATGATCAGGTGTTTTCAAGGATAAAAATATTCATTTTGGTACATATGTGATGTTATTTTAGTTTCTATTGTAATGTAGAAAAATTTTAGTATATATCTTCTAACTGATACAAAATTTATGGATCTTTTGAATTGCTATCTATGTATAATTGTTATAGGGAAGCCAATGACATTGGGGTCCTAGATGTGATATTTTATCGTCAAATTACTTAACCAAAAAAACATAGAATGGATAGAATATGTTATCAAATAATAAATATGAATACATCCTTATTGAGTTCATGAAGTGAATAATCACTACTACTATATTCAGAGTTCCATTAGATAGAGAAGGTTTCATGATATATAATGGTGATTCAAAAATGTAGTTGGGTGCGTAATAATTTAAAATTATATTATGATATCATATTCGTTTATAAATTCAGTTATACATGAGAAGAAAATTAAAATTCATGATATAGAATTAGGTAAAACAATATCATCATTTTCAATTTTGAGGATTAGCCTGAATAGATAAAATTGTTAAATAAATTCATATCTTAAAACCATGAAGAATAAATTCACACTAAATTATCATAATATTACTCAATGAAAATGGTATGATCTAATTATGGAATATGAATTCCAAATCCATCGACATATCAAGATGGTGACTACAGTATAATTTTTTAAAAGAAAAAATGATCATACAAGCATACCCATTTTTATAATTTAAAAGGATAAAATGTTTTTAGACACACACTATATAGACTTCAGAATCATAATGTCAAGAACCATATCTTACCATTGACAAATAATTTCATAACCATCCACTCTAATTATTATTTAGTAAGGTCAAAAAGACTATGTAGAGACACAATAAAATATTTGTGGGTATTCTATATAATTCTTATGCAAATAATTTCATATAGATTATAGTGTAAGGTTATAAAAAATACCCATTTCATCTACATCAATGATGAAGTCTCAATTGGTCATCTAGCAATGTTTTAAATTAGGGAAGTGGTGTGGAATTATAGAATAGTTCTATATATAATATCTAATTAAGATTTGATGATTTAATAAAATTTTTAAGAAATTATTAAAAATTTGTTGAATTTATAGTTTAATATCAATTATCTATATCCCTAACACTCCAATATTTTATTTTTTAATTATTTTTAAATAAATTTTTTTCCCATGAAATCTAATGATATAGATAACTCTTACTGTAACTGAACCATAATATTGTACAATTTTGTTATATAGATATTAATTTTTTTTAATAAATTGGAATAAACATATTTTTAAAATTAATTATATTTTTTTATATAAATAAAATATTTTCGTAAATAAGAAGTAAATTTCTAGGAATGTATTTATATGAATTAAAAAAACATTTTCCAAAAAATTGTAGTCACTTCAGTTAATTGGAATGAAATATAATTAGTTTTTACATGATTATAAAATTTATTATGAGAAATATAATATCATTTTATATTTCATCATGTCAATATTATCATATACTAAATCATTCAATATGATTTGAAATTGTCAATTTTTAGTGAATAGTGAAATATAAAATGTTTTAGTGAAAAATGTAATTTTACACCACGAATTTCAAATGTTTCATTTGTTTTAAAATAATTTATATGTGAAATTAGTTTAATTATATTTTTAGTAAAATTATTATGTTTATTGGAATAAATTTTATATTTTATTTGGAATAAAAACAATTTATATATATGAAGATTTTTTTGGAAAACTAATATTCATCATGTTTTGAATGATTAAAAATGTATTAAATTGCGCTAGATATCTACATTGAATATGGAAAAAATGGAGTCTATATTTTTATTTTAGTCTGTTTTTTATTTTTTTCCCTTTTAATTTTTCCATTATAAACAATATCTCCAGAATATATTTGTCATTATGGTAATGATAAAATGTGTAAAAATTCTTCAAAACATTTTTTTATGTTAAACATATGTTAAAAATAATGTCATCCAATGGTATGAGGTATTCACTGCCATTATCAACTATTTAATAAACATATGGAAATATTGGGCATTTTTTCAATGATAGTGTTCATTATATTAATTTTTTATAATAATAAATACAAAATGTCACTAAACTGACATCGACAACTCTAGTATTCTTTATTAATAATTAAAAGATGATATTTTTTATAGTTTAATATGAAATTAAATTATTATATTTTAATATGAAAATTTATTATTAAATTATTTTATTTAATAAATGGCATGAATGTGTTCATAATTATAACCTAACAATCTTTCAAATAATAGAAAATTAAAATAAATTATTTTTAATATATTAAATATAATTAATTATCGAAGTATAATTGTTTGAAAGAAAATTTAAAGGTTTATATAACATATTTTTGAGATTATGAATGGTTATTATTCTAATTCAATTACTATCATTTTGATTTTAATGTCAATGTAATCTAATATTTTAAAATATGACATGAATGATATTTTTTAAAAAAAATACAACCTTATAAAATGGTATTATTTTAGTAAAAATAATATAATTTCTAAAGTGATTTCTATGCAGATTAAAATATCATACACATTATAATTTCATTCAGTTATTTTTTGATGGAAACAATCATTTCACTTAATGAGTGAAAAACAATAATATTGGATAAGTTATAAAAGTGAATAAACGATTTAAAATTAAGAGATAATGGTTTAAATTTTGATTTAAATGGTAAAGGTATTATTGTAATGGGATGTTTTAAAAAATATACAGTATAATTTAAATATTAGAATTTTATGGAATGTGACTATAAGAAAATCTATATGAATTTAATACTTCAATTAATTTCAATGGTTCCCCACCCATCACTAATAATAAGGTTGCGCCACTTCTATTCATGACACATTTTATTCCATATCACTTTCTAACTACTTATCATATTATTATCCAGGATTTATTCTCAAAAGTTTATAGTTTCTTTCCATTTTAGTATAGAATCCTTTTTAAAGTCCTCTTTGTTTGTATTTTTTCCTCTATCTTTATTAAAAATGTAATGATGAATGAATGAAATCATAGGTATAACATCCATTAATGAAAAAAGGTGTAATAAAAATAGGTGTTTCTTAAAGTAGATGTACAACTCTGTATTACATTATTTTTTTATGCAAATAACTTCTCCAAATATATTGTAACTTTTATAAAATAAATCCCGTCGAAAGAAAAATATAATGAGATTTTATTTTTATTATGTTTTAATCCATTTCTATCTTCACCAATTCCTTAGAAAATATAATCATATATCATACATATATGCATCTTACCATCCCTATATTGGGAGGTAGATCGTTTTCATGAAAATTTTACATGGATAGTTAGAAAAATTAATTATATATATATACATATATATATATATATTAGAATTTATATTAAATTGATTAAATAAATTTAAAATATTATTTAGTTTTAGTTTTATCATCCGTCAAAAATTGGAAACATCGTTTAGGCAGATATACGACCTTCCATCTCGATGTACAATGTAATTAATATTTTATATATACATTTATATATATAATTAATATATTTTATATTTATATATTTTGTAATATTCTGAGGATTATGTAAAAATTGTCAAATCATTAGTAGTCAAACTACCGAACTGAAGTTTTCTAGAAAATAAGAACACTCATTGTTAAAAAACAACATTATGATAATATATAATATTATAAGTCTGATTATGTGTAAATAAAATAATTATACAAAATAAAAAGTGATTACATTAGATGTGAAAAGTGTTTTTGAGGTTTTCCAATCATTATGTAAGGGATTCATCATAGTATCTCAATGTTTATATGGAATATTTAAGATTATGTTTTCAAAGAATAAATTTTATTAAATATTAATAAATAAGAACCTGATATTTTTACCCATTAGTAATTAATATTTATTACAAGTTTCTTATTCATGTTACTCCATTTAATTTCTAGAGAGACCAAAAGATGATTCTTAAGGAAAACTGGCTTTATTTCTCTCCTCATTTGAAAATATTTTTTCACCCATATTGATATTTTCTAAAACTATTTTCCATAATGTTTCCAATATTCACATATGATAGATTGAAGTCAATTTTAGCCATTATATAATTTAAACATAATTTTTAAATGAAATATTCTGTTCTTTTTATGAACAATGTAATTTTGATTTTTAACCGAATATGTGAATACATTCATTATGTTACCATAAACATTTTGAACAAAGATACTGACAATGACGAGAAATATTTTATTTTAATCATCTATTATATATTTATGGATTTTATCAGTGATATGTGTGAAATTAATATATTTTAATCAACTTTTTTCAATGTAAATTGGTTACTTTCGTCAATAAATGATCAATTTAACATATAAATTAATTTTATCTCTATGATAACATAATTTAATGATACTTGTTAATTAATTGTGACCTGATCCAATTATAAAAAAATATTCATTATTTGGATGGGTGATGATGATAATGATTCCATAAATTTCATTTCATTAAATGGTTTAACTGACTTATGATGAAACAAGTATTAAACCCATTTAAATTATATTTGTTATGAATCAATAAAATTTTAAAATAATTGTGAACCCATATATCATTATACAAAATATTATATGATTAATTTATCTTGGTATTTTGGATCAAATAGGTTTTACATTCATTACGAGGTAAATATTCCAAGAATTTTATATCTGTTATATATATTTTGAAAAGATAAATTTCTCATGAGATATTAATTATAGGAATGGGGATTATACCCATTTGGTATGCTAATATATGCATAATGAATGTATTTGTAATAGACCATATCAAAGGATATGATGGATTTGGGATTAAACCTAATTTACTATGATAGTATTGGAAGAAATCCTTAAATTATAGTGAAATAATTTTCAGTTATTATATGTATGACTTAAACTTTATTCATGCACTGTTATTATACTCACATAGTTCTTGTTATTTCAATACGCATGACTCATTAATTATTATTTAAAAATAATTATAAAATGAATAATAATTTCTAAATAATATTTAAATGTTATTATTTTTTAATTGACATGTTGATGCACTAAAAATATTATGATCATGTTATGCCTATGTTATCATTGATATCTCCAATGTTTACCCTTAATGGGTATATGATGTTATAATTTTTTATGTTTCAAATCCATATGTTTTAAAAATGGGTTTTAAAAATGTTATGACTAATAATACATCTTTGTTTGAATCTCTTTATGGGGGATATTGAAGGACCATCATGAAATAATAATATTTTAAATGCTGTCTATATTGAAACTAATCATTTGTAGTCATCAACTGGGGTTTTTGAAAAATTTTGTTTTTATTAATCTATTTATATATAATATAAATTTATGGAATTTCTGAGTCACTATAACATGATTAATGGAACATGTTTAGTCATATTTTTGAGATTAGGGTTAGAAGACTTCGGTCAAAATCCTTGAAATAAGTCATTATATAGGGTAAAACCGTTTTTTTATTGAAGAAGGATAAAATATGATTAACAAAAAGTTTCATGGATTGCTAATAAGGATTAATATTTATATATCCATTAAATTAATTCCCATTATTATGTTGTTTCCACTATGATTACACTAAATCTCACTATTCTTATTTCATTTATTCAATGGTTTGAATCCATGGGAACCATGTTACTTTGGAATACTATAGTCATTGCAATGATTTTACTCCTGAGAAAACAAATTCTATCTAATCTAGAAATAAATATTAGGTTTCTAATATTTTAAAACCTTCTCAACATAAGAATCATAATGAAAATCAAAATTATAAAAAGATGAACAGACATTATGTAAATTCCTTCATGTGGAATCATCAACCTTATTTTAATGGTTATATGAATCCAATATTCATTGAGAAATAAATCAGTACCAGTATAATGGTAGTTTCCATTCTCAAATATTTGTAACTTGTAAAATGGATTTCTTTTCTATTACATTGATGTTAAATATGAATAATTAGTTCCGATTTTCAATAACCAAAGGAAATATGAATCAGTTTAATCGATTTAGTAGGATGAGTTTTGGATCTTATTTTATAATCATTAAATTCACCATATTCATTATATTAATATAAGTTAAAATTAATTGATATAAATAAAAATAATGATGAAGCCATGATCAATAATCCTGAATAATGTTAAATACTTGGGATTTATGCTTCTTGTATTATCATTTATCCTTAATATAAGATTGAGTTATTATTCAGTATGTTAAAACTAATTGTCTAATGGGTGATATCAATAAAAGGATTATATAGCTATAAAGAGATAATTTTAGGCAAGACCATGGTGGATAAGGTGGTTATTGTTTCCCAAAAAATTCATGGTTATAATAATAATAGAATTATGTATCTCAAATTAATATTTACTTATTAAAAATCATACAGAGAAAATATGAATATATTTTTATGAAAATTTTGCAGAAGCAATAATTTGGGAAATATACTAAATGGGAATGATATATGTTTTAAGTGATGATATTAAAAACCCTATTAAAATTAATTATAATGTTATTGGGTGAATAATTTCGATAATTAATGATAAAAATAACAATAAAATAACCATTCACACACTAGTACATCAAATGTAGGGATTGATAACCCTTTAAATCTAGTAATAAAATCTAAATGTTAATCATGATGACTAATTTCAATAACATATAAGTCCAATATTCGATTTTATATCTCAGGAAATAATTATAGATGTAGTAAAATTTGAGAGTTATGTAGTGAAAGATAGACAAATTATCCTCTAAATAACATCTTATGAGTAATTTAATTATATAACTACCCACATATTTTAGATAAATAATTTATGAGGATAATTAAATCAACATATCAATGATTAGAGGTTCAGTTATCTGTAAAAATAGATAATGGTATGATGTTCAAGTCTTATGTATACGATTGATATATGATTGTTGTTTAAAATAATGAGCTTCTTTTAAATCTCATTATTATCCCTCAAGTTGAATATGAATTTATTTTTGGTTTTTATTTTCATTCATTAAATAAATCCCACATAAATTTCATATAAAAGGATTACATGTGACCTTTTTTTTAAAAACCAATGATCATCTATCTGTGTGAGGGTACATATAATCATATATTGTAAATTTTATCCATTTTATGAACCATTAATTGTATTTCTATTTGAAGATATTATCAAATTGATGGGTAGAAAATCAAAATAAAATATATTAATTCAATGGGAGATTTCTCACTAATTTATATAACAATTTATTAATCCCCATCTAAATCTTGATTTTGAGTTTTAATATAAGTCATACATTGTTCTACTCTAATTTAAATGTCTCCAAATATCATATTCCAAAATCTGTTATAGGAATCAATGTTTTATCTAGAAAAACATCTTAAAAAATTATTTATTCATCAATTTTGATCACATTGGATGAAATTGTATTATTATTTATAATGAAATTGGATCAATGTGACACCATATTTAATATCAACAACTAAAAAATCACAAGCTATAATAAGTATCCTCTTCTCTAAATTGATGATTTGGTTGATCAATTACTATGATATACATATTTTTCCTTGATTGATAATTGATATGGATTTTATCAATTGAGGGTTTGATGTGAATAAATAACATTTATGAACTGAAATAAAAGGTTTAAAAACAATTATTTTATAGTAATACCATTTACAAAATTTATATCCAATTTATTTTTATGGATTTATATAATAGATTATTTAGATATTTCCTTGGTCATTTTTTGTTATACATTAATGATGATATTATTGTATATTCAAAAAGGAAAATTATAACCTAATGATAAAATGAGGATTGAAATGATGACCCTAATAAAGAAATTTTTTTATGGAATTTATAATTTATGATTTTTTTTATAAAAGGATATACTCAGGGGTTGTATAAAATCATTATATTGTATATTGGTGGATCCATCGAAGAAGAATGTTACTAAAAAGTCTCCCAAACAATCAAATATGTCTATAATAAGAGGTTTTCATGTTTTTAAAATATTTTTTAGAATCATTTGGATGAATTTATCCTTGAAATATAATTATCTCACCATGTTAACTCTGAAAGAGGTGATATTCCATTGAACATATGAATGTGATGATAAATCCAAGCATTGAATAAAAATTTAGTTTGTTTATAAATTATTACAGAACCCGTTCGTATATAGGGTTTTTTGATTTATAGTGACTCATATAATAAGTCACATAAATGACTTCACATAGATAATTACATAGTAATAAAATATAGCTCAAGAAAATTAACGAGTTATATAAAAAATCACCCAATAATTATTTGGAGTCAGATGTAGTAATTTTTAAATAAATTTAATGAATGGATTGTATTTATAGTAAATGGTTGACATATATACAATCCAATAATTTTTAATTTATATATTCACTATGAATTATAAGAATGGTCACCATAATAATTATATTATGTTATTAATGATTATGACTTCTCAATACATTACCACCCTGGTAAAATGATCATGGATGAAAATTATCGAGTTGAAAGCAAATGATTGTGTATCTATTATTAGGATAAACAATTATCCAATATTTATCAATTATATAAATATAATTTCATAAATATTTTTATAATACTGAACTTTTATCAATCTGAAATAAGTGTTTGACCATTTATTTATGTAAATATTAAAACGGTATAGTTGGAAAATGAGGAGTTTGAAAAGAAGGTAATATATGTTCATGAAATCAATGTTCACTGGGATAAAATAAATATTTTTAGGAACGATTTAAGAATTTCATCCACACCCTATTTCAAAGAGTTATTTGATTAATAAGATAGTTCTTCATTCACTATTCATCTAAAATATCTGAATACTTATATATATTAAAAATGTATTTATCAGTAGGCATCAAGTAGAGACATATTAACAAGTTAGTATTTATGTACATATAATGTTAGAATGATATAGATGAGTGACATAATTATAAAGAGATTTTACAATCACAAATGATTCCCAATTGGTATTTTAAAAACACCATTAATAATTTTTTTATCGGACTCCAAAAAAATGAAAATCCCATAAATATTTTTAGAATGTTACGAATCACATTATAAAATCATGATAAATAATTTATATAATATTAGTTTTATCTCTCTATCACTTTTCCAAAATATACATTAACATAGTTCTAAAGGTGTATGGTATAACATATTTTATTTTATATGATTTATATGAAATTATAACCTAAATGTTATATGAATGTGTTCAGTAGGATCTAGAAATAGAGTTGACTTTCAGTAATAAATATCATCCCAAGATAGTTAGTCTAAGAGAACCGGTCAAACCCTAGATGTTATGAAATGATATTATTTCCTATGTTATAAAGATGATTTTTACGAGCACCTCTTACATGAGAAATTCTCTTATAAAAATACATTAAATTTTTTTATTTTGATGGATTCTTATGAATCCTCCCATTTGTGGAAGTATATAACTCCAATGTGTTTTGATGAAGTTGGAAGAAACAATCTATCAGAACCTAAATTTTAGGAGTAATTTAATTTAATGGTTATGGTGATTTATAAAGACATTATGAAATCCTAGATTCTATATATATTTAGGCTAAAACATCTATGAAATAACGAATTTAAATTTGGTGGGAAGGTATTCATATGAATTTTACAATATTAAAATATTATTAGTTTTTGAAAAAAAATATTCAGATTATCCACATGTATAATTGCTCATTCTTTATTATTTATTACTTAGAGATGATTTCTTACAACATTTACCTTCCACCAAACATCGCTCATCTTCAAGATAGGTTTTATGTATCATTCATATAGATATACCTATGTGATACCATACATGAATTCAACCCAAAGGTTTTACATATAGTGAAAGATATTCAAAACGATCAAGAACTTTTAGAAATCACATATCATTGAGATAAAGTTATATAAAACCAGACTATTCCTATTGTTAATGTTTTTTAGAAGAATATGAAGATTAATGAAGCTATATGGGAACATGATAATGTGAATGAATTGATAGGTATTAATTTTCTAATCAAATTGATGTATTCTGGGTTGGAATATTTATTTTAAAGGGGTAGAATATAATACTCAATGATTCTAATAAATATATATTTTCAAAAAAATAATTTACTTGATATATTTGGATACAAAAAACCATAAATCTAATTGAAATGAAAAATATCATACAATAATAAAAAATATTTTTAGTTGAATAAGTAAATTATAATAACTATATCATAAAACAATTGAATAATTATTTTAGATAATTAAAATATATTGAATGATAATAAAACAATTTTTAGTAGATAAAAATTTTTATTAAAAAATTAATTTTCTAACTTTTTATGAGATAAAAATATATTTTATTCATCTTCTATATTTTTTTTCAAAAAAAGAAATTCAATTTTTATTATGAATCTAAATATATGATATAATGGTATTTTCCTAAATTTTTTCAAAATATCGATCGTTCAATGAATAGTGACAAACTAGTTTTTATCAAAAACTATATTTTTGTATCCATTATTTTCATAGATTACTTTAAATTTATAATAGTTCATATTAATATTTAATTATTTTAATATGAATAATTCAAATATGGTCCTTTATCAATTTTATGTCTCATTTATTTATAATAACTTTATATACACAAGAATGAAATTTGTGAAAATTTATTAATATCAATTTCTATTGGATTAAATTTTAATTAAATTAAACCACTAATATGAAATTTATCTGATATAATGAATTATATATTTTTTATCAAGAGGATAAATTTTATCAATAACACCATTTTATATTTAGTCATTATGATTTGTATTCATTATAATAATTTCCATCTTAGAATAAAATTCAAAGAGTTCCCCTTGCCTCACATATAAAAGGGAAACTGATCTCCACACATCAACACACCTATTAATTATTATATATCAATAAATCCTACAAAAATGTCTCTTAGTATTATCTAACACATCCTTGGTCTTATTTTATTTCCAAAATACCAATCTTCCAACCATTAATGTGTGAGAAAAAATAGGCATCCCATCAATGAGGTACATTTTTCAACTGAATACATTCAATATTATTTCTACTAACACCACATATAAATATATAGTATTTAGTATAAAATTATGAATATAATATCATTAATATTATGATATATTATCATGATTATGGTAAAACAACTATCCCCTGTGATTCCATCTTACGGAAAATAAAACACATCACATACATTCGAAGAACTTGATGTCTCCATGTGGCATTTCAATTTGTTTTCTAATCCCCATATTATATAGATTGTGATAAAGATGACAAAATGAATATATATGGTATATA
This sequence comes from Viscum album, assembly GCA_963277665.1. Classification (NCBI taxonomy): domain Eukaryota; kingdom Viridiplantae; phylum Streptophyta; class Magnoliopsida; order Santalales; family Viscaceae; genus Viscum; species Viscum album. The sequence goes on from OY728145.1 coordinate 1,903,473,357, forward strand.
TGATTTATATGATATAATAATTTTAATTTAATGATGATATTTTATTTAACATTATCTGATTTCATCTATTAAAAAATTAAAACATTGTTCATGTGTTGGTATGTCCTACCATCTCCATGAATAGGGAAATTACATTTTATATCACTATTAAATAAATATTAAAATATATATAATGAATATAATTATATTTATTTAATGAGTATATTTTTTCTATGATTTAAACATGATTGATGTACATTTATTTTAAAAACTGAACCATAATTGTCATGAAAAATGGAACAAGAAACACCTAGAAATGATTTCATAAATAATTAAATGTTAATCATTAGTTGTTGAAGATTTATAATAAAATAATACATGATTTTATAATCATTTAAATGACTCATATAATATTTTTAATAATTTAACTTTATTATATTTGTCCGATAAGTGTGCATTAAAATAAATTCTTTCTTGAGATAATGGATTTGTGATAATATATCATTTTTATCATGATTGGTTATGGTAATGATTCCATTGATGAAATTATATAACATATATAAAAATAATAATCTAAATTTTATTTTTCATTATTTATTTCTATCGATTACATTATTTAATATCATTTTCCTCATGTTAATAATTCAAGTGCTGTATATAATATTTTTATGTAAAAGTGACATGATTTCTTCATATGGTAAAAATACCTTTTCATTTATATCATTTTTTTATTTAATATTTTCTTAATATGTTTCTATTATTCTACTATGATTATCTAAATAATATTTTCCCATCATGAATATTTTAATTTTTTTATAAAATCATTTATTTATTTTAAGAGTGAGGTAATATTGAATTTTGAATAGAAAATGATGAATGAATCATTGATTTATGATACATGAAAAGAAAAAATTTCTCTCCGTTGAATGAATAATGATTTTATTATTTTATAATGTGTATCTATGGTTGATTAAAATAAAAAATATATCACAAATTTTTAAAAAATGATTCCATTTTAAATAATATATTTCAAATTGTATTAGTATTTTCCTCGAGAGAATTTCATAGTGATATTATAAATAAATGTATCATATATGATAAAATACTTAATGTTACATATGATTTTATGATGATGTGATCCAATGATTGTAACGACTCGTCCCCCAGGGCTCGTTTCATGATTACCCTATGCCCGCCTTCCATAGGCTAGGGGTTGGTGACTTGCACCGAAAGGATTATTTCCCAAAAACAAGGAAGGAATTGCCTTTATAAACTATAAACACACACAACCAAGCACAAAGCAAGACAAAAACACAAGTAAACTGTATAGTAAAATGTATGTGTCCAGTAAGAAAAAGGGGACAGAATACAAGCCCAACTAGAAAGTATAATAAAACTAAAAATGTACTAGTAAACTGAAATAACCTCCATGAACACCCACCAAGGATCCTTCCTGAAGGGTAGGTACAGCTCACGAACAGTCTTCACTACGGTACGACTCATCTAATTTCCACTTCTGAGCTACCTCCTATCCTGGTACCGTTATCCTCAATATGAGTTGTCCATTTTCTGCACCAGATACAACAAGGTGCTGGCATAGCCCGTGCAGGGGTGAGTCTAATGATACTCTATAGGAACCGTGAGACCCCAGAAAGACTCACAAAATCCACAAACGAGAAACCAAAAAGCATGAAAATAACTGACAACCATAATTAGGTATATGACAATACATATACCTATGTGGTTGAGTAAAACTATCTCAATCATGAGGAAACACATTGTCCAACTAAAAATCCCAGAGATCAACACTTCGACAATGGACGGAATATCACGAAGGTAACACCACAATGTTATGTACCACAAAGGTAACACCACATAGAAGGATACCACAAAGGTATCTCCACGAAGGTAAGTAATGAAATGGTATGCCAAACAATGGATTATAATAAAGGTATCACCACTAAGGTAAGGCCTTAGCTCGCACGATTTATAATTTAGGTATGGTAGTAAAGATGATTAAATGTAACTACTGAATCATCTTACTCTGTTATGAGGTACACCTTCGTAGGATCCTAAATCATCAGGCCCATGTAAGATCCTAATATAGCAGACCCATGTAGGGTCTTATAGTAGTCTCACATGGATTCCTAGAGCAGATCCAAGTGAGACTCTTGAACACAGAGCCACGTATAATCCCAAAGCAAGAACCACATAGGATCCAAAAGCACATACCCACATAAGTTTCTTTTCTCATGTTACAACCAACTATAGGGTTCTACATTATGCTCACATGACTCTAGGAGGGTCCTCTCTTCAAGCCACATATTGATACTCCAACTTAGACGAAGTCCCACAATGTAGTATCCCAATGGATTGCCATGTTATAGGGGTATCACTGCCACCGAAGGTGCATCAGTCGGACTCCCAGTCAGTATGTTATTGGACTTTTAGTCCTGAGGGCCCAGTTGGATTTGTGTTCTATCCAACCCATCTATACACCAAAATTATCCAAAACTGAAGTGGGGAATACCCAAAATACCATCTCGATCAAAGGTTTCTAGCGCCACATACAGTTCTTCAAATGGACACATGTATCTCAATTTATGGTTGAAAGAGAGAAAATGGTCGAAGTTTGTCTGGGTCCGTTTATGTTGACCCCAGTCTGGCCTTAGGTCTGACCCGAACTGCTAGTTCCAGGCTGGCCCGTGGGGTGGCCCGTGGTGTGTTGGCATGTTGGGCTCACAGCTGGCCGGTCGGCCAACATCATCTGTGCGGCCCGGTCGTACGCTGTGCCATCACCTGTGGACGACAGCAAGTCAGCCACCCTCGCATAGCTGTAACCGCACAAGGTCATGGCTTCAGCATGCCTGGCGGCATGGATGCACACTGCCGCCATTCCATCATGTGGCTGGCCACTTCCCTTGCTCCACCGCGGCCCTTATCTGCTGGCACAGTCACACTACCATCTTCGTCGTGGCTGGATGGAGTTATGACCGCTACTCTAGAGCCCTTCGGTTTCAGTCACTGGCACGGTCGCTAGAGACATTCTTCGGGTCACATGGTGTGCCCCGGTGGCCCGATATTCATTCCAAAAATTTCCGCACTCACCTCGGGTCGTCGCCAACAATTCAAGACCACCAAAAATCCACATAGGTTGCCGAGACATTAGGCTGTGCTTGCATGGCCTGCATCCTCCGCTTTATAATGGTATCAAGTGACTTAAATGTTCGTGTATCCAAAAGAACAACAAGAATGGGGTAAGGAATATACAAATAACAATAAAACTTACCTCAATTTGGCATTGTATATGTTGTGATATGATGTTGGTGAAGGCGATGAGGGTGCCAACGATCATTGATTCCGCAACATGCTTCTGAGTTCGGGCTCATGCGCTGTCCTCGTTCTTGATTTTCAATTATGTTATTCATTGGTGAGAGCCTTCTTTGTTGGAGGAATAGTTTCTATATTGTTCTCCCAATTCTCACCTTTTGAAAACACTTCCCAAATTCAATGAAAAATGAATATATAACATATTAAATTATGTTTTATTAATTTAATTAGAGTTGGGAATTAATTAAGCTGATGTTGAAATAATTAATTAATGGAAGGTGGAACAATTAATGTGGATGATGTCCAAGAGTTATCATCCATTAAAGTGGGAGTGTAAGGGTCATGTGTCACCCATTATTTAATTAAAAATGTGGGTTTTCTAGTTCGGGTGGTCCCCACATCTATAACTCAAATAGAGAGGTTTCAAAAAAATAAAATGTTATATAATTTTATTTTTCTTCTCCATCAAAAAATTAAACAACTAAATTCCACCCTCGACCTACTGCGGTTGTAGTGAAGGTTTCCATAAATTAATATTGATGATATGAGTTTAATGGTGTCCTAATATTTCAATTCTGAGCACCAGTTCAAAATATACAACTACCCACTCTCCCGTTTACTAAACGTACGTAAAACAAATTCAAAAATTCTTTCCTGGTACACTGGGCCTCCAAATCACACGCAATCAATTTTATCGGACAGGTAAGATTCCCTTATAATTAAAAAATATTACATGGAATTTTAGGGTCATTACATTCACCCCACCGCAGGGATTTGCATCCAAATAATCCACAACTCAAACTAATGGATCAATTCGGGGTACTGAGCATGTATCTGAACCTCTTTTTCCCATGTGCTCTCCAAGAAGTTCACGCGCTGGCAACGTACACACACTAAAGGTATCGACCAACCATAGATGACCCTCTCCTATCAATCCTAAATCTTCAGTAGAACCTCCATAAACGTCACCCCATCATTAGTGTCCATCTCACCCCAGTCAATGATGTGTGAAGGGTTGTGCACATGTATCCTCTACTGGGATACATGGAAGACATCGTGCACCCGGGGCAGCTGAGGTGGAAGAGCTAAGCGGTAAGCCACCACGCTAACTCTACTGAGGACCTGAAAAGGTCTGATGAACCTTGGGGATAACATTCTGCCCCTACCAAATCTTTGCAAACCACTTCGGGGTGAGACCTGTAGAAAGACGTGATCACCATCCTTGAACTCTAGAGGTCTCTGTCTCCTGTTGGCATATGACTTTTATCTACTCTGTGCAGTATTCATCCTCTCCTAGATGATCTGCACCCCCTCCATGGTATCCCATACGATATATAGTCCCATGAGTGCTGATTCCCCTAGGTTATTTCAGCACAATGGTGATCTTCAAGTTCGGTCATATAGAGCCTCGAAAGGTTCCATCCCAATGTTGGAGTGAAAGCTGTTATTGTATGAAAACTCCACCAAGGGCAAGTGAACTCCAAGCTGTGACTGAAGTCGAGGACGCAATCAAGTAGCATGTCTTCAATGGACTTAATGTTCCGCTCACTCTGGCCAATCTTGTAAGGATGGAAGATGGTGCTCAAATGAAGCAACAACCTGAAATCCTCCTACAACCCCTTCTATATCTGGGAATTGAAATTTGCATCACGATCGGTGATAATCATTATAATTATTACATGTAGCTGCACAATATCCTACATGTAGAGGCATCCCAAAAACTCTATTGAACCCTGCACTCTGATCGGTAGGAAGTGGGCTAAGTTGGTGAGTCGGTCGATGATCACCCAGATAAAATCAAGACCCCAGGATGTATGTGGGAGTCCTATCACGATGTACATTGATATTCCATCCCACATATACTCTTGGACATCTAAAGGCAGAACTAAGCCACCCGGTACCAGATCCTTCTCCTTCACTTGCTGACAAAGTGAGGCAATGAGAGACATACTCTACTACCTCTTTATTCATTACCGCCCACTAGTGTTGTATTTGGAGATACTGGTACATCTTCTCCACTCATGGATGTATTTCTAGAGGGGATATGTGGAATTCCTACAACACTTCCTCCTGAAGCGACAATAGTACCATGGTACATCCTCTGAAAAGGATGATGTGCTCCCTACATTCAAAAAATTCATATGGTGCTTGTCCTATGGATATCTGAGCACATCGTGCCTCACTCTCAGTGTCCCCACACTGCACCTCCTTGACTTGCTAAAGACGTGGGCAAGTGATTGTAAGAGACTAAAGAAATCCTGCTCCATCTCGTTCCACAAAGGATATCTTCCAAGGAGCCAGCAGTTATATCTTCTCACTTAGTAGTTGTATAACAGGTCTCGTACTGAGTGCATATGCTACAATGTTCCCCTTTCTAAGAGTATAGACTATCTCGAAGTAATATTCCTGGAGGAACTGAAGTAAACGTCCCTTTCTCAATTACATGTAATTCTAAGAGAAGTTATAACTGTGACTCTTGTGATTAGAGGAGACAGTAAAACTTTCTCCCATCATGTAATGTCACCACATATTCAAGGTGATATCCACTGATGCTAACTCTAGGTCATGGGTAGCGTAGATCTTCTCATGTTTTCTCAGTTGTCAAGAAACATTTGCGATAACTGTTCACTCCATCATGAGGACACAAGCAAGTCTGATCCCTGATGTGTTGCAGCAGACAAGGTACCCAACGCCCTCTTCCAAAAGCCTCAAGATGGGGGCACTAGTTAGCGTCTGCCTCAGATGATGAAAACTCCACTGGCATTTGTCCAAGCACACAAAGGGTTTCCCCTTCATCATCAATGTTGATAAAGGTGCTTCCGCACTGGATAAATATGGCACAGTCCTCTGGTAGTATCCAGCCAAAACCAAGAAACTTTGTACCTCCGTCACACTCTTGGGTGGCTCCCAATCAAGTACCGCCTCAATCTTCGCTGAATCCACCAAAACACCAGCCTCTGAGATGACATGTCCCAGTAATTGAACTTCGTGGATCGAGAACTGGCACATAGAGAGCTTATCATAAATCTAGTTCTCTTATAGTGTTCCCATAATATCAGCAAATGAAATGAATGCTCCTCCATAGTAGCCGAGTATAACAGAATATATTCAATGAAGACTACTAAAAAGCAATAATGGTGTGGCTGGACGATCATGTTCATGAGTCCCATGAACACTACTCGAGTGTTGGTCACATTGAATGGAATAACCTAGAACTCATAATGTCCAAAATGACTACATAAAGCAGTCTTCTACACATCCTCATCTCATACTCAGAGCTAGTGATAGCCTAATGTGAGGTCTATCATTGAGAACAATCGTTCTCTCTTTAGCTGATCAAAGAGATCGTCAATTATCCAGAGTGGATACTTGTTCTTCACAGTCACCCGGTACAGGTGCCGTTAGTCCACACAAAGTCTCAAGCATCCATCGGCCTTCTTGGAAAAAAAATACGGGCTGTCCAAGGAGAAACACTGGTATGGATGAATCACATCCCCGTTTAAGTCATCTAGATGTACCCATAGCCAACGAAGCTCCACGAGAGCCATCCGATATGCAGGGGTAGATATCGGTATCGTCGAGGGGTACAAGTCAATGTAAAATTCCACATCACTGTGAGTAGTTAGACCTGTAACATCATCAGGGAAGAAATCTGTGTACTGGTCCACCACTATAGGATAGCTCAAACTCTCCACATAAACCACTCTAAGAGTAAGGATATCCAAATGATGAGTGGTCGGCAACACTCTCCTTCAGGTAAGTATATCCTATTCTGCAAAGGCTCTCTTCTTGTTGGTGAAGGTATACATAGTCCCATCCTCCTGGATACACCACAATTTTCTCCTAATATATTCAATCTGATCATGGACTATAGATAACTAGTCCATACCCATGATGACTTCCTAAGGCCTTGATGTCGCTACTAGGAGATCCTAGCCGAAGAACTCACCTACTAGAGTAAGCTCACACAACAGGAATTATTGTGTAATCATAAAATCTTCTCTTGTAGGAATCTCTAGCCATAAGGATCGAGCCAACGGCTCCACCAGAATCTCTGGGCACTGAAAGATGGTAGCGGGAATAAAATAATGACTGGAACCTGTGTCAATAAGTACTACAACCATGGTACAGTAAACACAAATCGTACCTCGTTTCATCTCTGGACGCCATGTTCGTAGTCCACAGCTACCTAGAGCTGAGCACACACTTGTCCACCTGTTTTTTGGGGTCTGGGTTGACCACCTAATGGTGGTGGTGGTATCATCTTGAATTGTCGCCCACCGCCAACTACATGGACAACACCTCTACCACGCCCACCTTCTCCCTATGGACCTCCTTGGCCAATCCTCTGTCTCTGCCTAGGAGATCCCTCGAATATCTTCTGATCATCTGTACGGTTGGTCCGGTAGCCTCGAGCTATGTCACCCATCATGCCGAATGCGTAACAATGACTTCTCCTCACATGACTACCTCTATATTTGGTTCCCCAAACAACCAACCATACATCCTGTGGTCATCCACCTATAGAAGACTAGCATCAAGGATCACCATCAGATCAGCTGGTGTCCCTACCAGTCAGAAGATTCACACCATGAACTCCAACCAATCCTCAGCCGCTAGTGGGTCTGTCTCACCCCTGAAATTGGGTGGCCTCTAGCACTGCTACTCATGCAATGCTCTAAAGTGGCGTGCACTCTCTGTGGCTGGGGATAGTGTCATTAGTGTCCCAATGGGTAATTGTTCCACCGATGCCTCCACTAGTGCCTCTACTGATAAAGGGCCTTGCACCGAGCCCTCATCGCTCGGTAGGATATAATCACATACTCTTCATGGAACACAAGCTAAATGTTTGCATGAAGGCATCCTAAAGAGAAACCAGTGCACTATAGTCAATATGTTATACCTCGTGAGATTACTGAAGGAGATCACCAAGAAAAAATTTCAAAACACACTCGCAATCAGTGTTTTCAGGCACTGAGTTATAAATTAGAAGTCATGGTCATAGTGTATGGATACGTTGGCCGCCACACCAACACTAGATTCCCTTAACTGATAAGCACACTCATAACACTTAAAATTATTTCCATTAAAAGATCAAAGTACAATGTTCTATGGTGGAACTGACTCATCTGATTCCATTTTTTCATATCCCATTCCCCAGGGCCAGTGTTGTGACTACCCTAAGCCCACCTTCTATAGGATAGGGGCGGGCGACTAGGACCAAAGGTGTATTCCCTAAAAATGGGGATGGAATTACCTTTATAACCTGAAAACAAATGACACCTAGCACACAGAAAGATATGAACACATGTAAACAGTATAGAAAAAAGAGTGTGTACAATAAGAAAAAGGGGCCAGAATACAAGCCCAACTGGAAAGTACACAAAAATTGAAAAGTACAAGTAAACAGAAACAGTTCTTGTGAACACCCACCAAGGATTCTACCTTAAGGGTAGGTACAAATTTTATATGGTCATCCTTATGGTACTCCTTTTCTAATGTACACCTCTGAGCTATCTCCAGTCCTGGTCCACTCGTCCTCAGTCAGCGTTTTCCATTGTCTGCACCAGACACAAAAAGGTTCTAGTGTAGTCCGTGCATGAGTGAGTATAATGATACTGAGTAGGGACCCTGAGACACTCAAAGGTATCTCAAAATCTAGAAAGGAAAAACCACAAATCATGAAAATAATTGAAAACCCTACATTGGTATATGCCAATAAATATACCTATGTTTTAAAGTAAAACCAACTCAATCATGAGGAAACACAACGTCCAACTCAAAATCCCAATGCTCAACTATTAAACAAAGGAAGGAATAACATGAAGGTAACACCACAAAGGTAATTACCACAAAGGTAACGCCACCCAAAAGGATACCACAATGGAATCACCGCGAATGTAAGTTCAAAAATGGTACGCCACACAGAGGATTACTACGAAGGTATCACCATGAAGGTAATGACTCACCTCACACCAGGTGAAAAATTGGTAAAGTAGTAAAGATGATTAGATTTAACTACTGAATCATCTGACTCTATTAAGAGGTATACCCAAGTAGGATCATAAATAATCATATCCACGTAGAATCCTAACACAACATACCCACTTAATAACTTAGAGTAGTCTCACGTGGATTATTATAGCATATCCAAGTGAGACTCTCAAACACAGACCCACGTAGGACCCCAAAGTACAGACCCACATAAGATTAAAAAGCACAGACCCATAGAGGATTTTTTTCTCATGTTACAGAAAGATGTAGGGTTCCTCCACTATGCTCTCTTGATTCTTATAGGTTATTCTCTTCGAGCCAATGGTCGATAATAATAATTCCACGAAGTCCCACTAAATGGTATCTCAAAGGATGACCCCACGATAATGGTCTCAATGCAATAGATGGTGCGTCAATCAGATTCCCGATCTGTATGTTATTTGCATTTTGAGTCTCGAGGGCCCGGTTGGATTCATGTCTGATCCTACATGGACATACCCCATATTTATCCATAACACAAGTGGGGTATACCAAATGGACCATCTCGATCCAAGGTTTCGGGAACCGTATATGGTTTTTTAAATGGACACTCGTATCTTATGTTATGGCCAAAAGAGTGAAAAGGGTCTAAGTTCATCCAGGTCCAGTCCGACCTGGACCGGGTTGACCTGACCCAGTTCGAGTCACCCCGGGTCCGACCCTAGGTCCAACCAAGCTCACTAGGCCTAGACCGGCCCACGGGGTGTCCCACTGGGATCGCGGCTGGCCAGTCGGCCAGCCTCCTCCACGCGGAGTGGTCATGCATCGTGCCATCACCAACGACCGGTAGTGAGTCGGCTGCCGCCCTTGCTTTGTCATGGCCGACAAGCCATAGTCCTTCTCTAGCGGCGCGGTCACATAGCCAACTTCGTCAGGTCCAGCAGGAGTTCCAGCCACTGCTCTCGAGCCCTTTAGAGTCAGTCACTAACACAGTCACTGACGACGTTCTTCATGTAACCTTGAGTGTCCCGGTGGCTTGATATTCATTCCAAAAATTTCTGCACTCGCCTCGGTATGTCGCCAACAAATCAAGATGACCAAAAATCCACATAGGATGCGTATAGGTTGGTATTTGTTTGTTCGGCCCGCACCATCCATGTTTGAATAGTAGAAACCTATCTAAATGTTCTTCAATCCTGAAAAACGAGAGGAACTAGGTATGATAATATACAAACAACAATAAACTCTACCTCGATTGCTCGTTCAAAGTGTCGCGAATGAGGTCGATAATAGTGATTAGGGTTCCAATGATAATTGCTTCTACAACATTCTTCCATAGTCAGGATCATGCATCTTCCATGTTCTTGATTTCGAAGTATGTTCTTTAGTGGTGAGAGTGTTCTTGTTGGAGGAAGAGATTCTCCATAGTTTTCACAACTCTAACCTTTTGAAACCCCTTCCCCAATTCAACCAAAAATTAATATCCAACATTTTAATTTTTGGTTATTAATTTAATTAGAGGTGGCCATTAATTATGTTGATGGTCGCATAAAAAATTAATTTAAGGTGGCATAATTCTAGTGGGGGAATTCCAAGAGTTATCTCCTATTAAAGGGGGAGTTTAAGGGTCGGGTGGTCCCCACCATTGAATTAAAATTAGAGGTTTTCTAGAATGGGTAGTCCACACCTCTATATCTCAAATAGAGTGGTTTCAAAAGAAAAATATAATGTTAAATAATTTTATTTTTCTTCTCCCTCGAAAAAGTGAAAAACTAAATTCCACCCTCGACCTAATGCAGTAGAGGTGGAGGTCTATTTATGATAATATCGGTGTTTTGAGTTCAACGGTGTCCTCAGATTTCAATTGTGAGCACCAGTTGAAAAGTCACAAAAATATTCTTGCACGTTTAATGACGGTACTTAATAAATGTTCAGAAAAATCATATCGTGTACAATGTGCCTCGAAATCACGCACCGTCAATTTTTGAGGACTCATAAAATTCCCATATAATTAAAAAAATTACATGTAATTTATGAGTATATAAAATCATAATATAAACAATGTTTCTTTGGTTAAATTGTGATGATGATAATTTATGGATGATTTTATAAAACAAAATTCTTTCCCCCATGTTAATAATGTTGTGATGGAACCGTTATGAATCTAGTTATTTCTTCAGGGGTTATGGTATGATGAAATGATGAACTTATTATGAAACACAATTTTATTTTCATCTTATGTCTCTATGAATGATTTATGATCTAATTAAACATATATTCTTCATTTTCAATATGTTATTTGTGGGATCATAAATTTATATCCTTCAAATTTGTGATAAGAAAAAAATGATGTAATTAAAATGAAAAACAAATAATATAAATCCTTGATATAATAAGATGTGATTTTGTTTATCATCAATGTTTTAATGAAAACCAGAATGATCCATTCATAATATCAATAGTAAATTACTTATATATTGAATGATAGGTTATCAGAAATTTAATTTTTTTTATCTGTGGGCTGAGGCCATTAAATAACAATGGAGATAAATAATATAAATTAACCATATAGACGATAGTTTTTTAAACTAAAAGAGTACATATATTATTTGAACATGTAAAAAATATGATGTTCATTGAAGATTATACAATTAAATTGCCTCTAATACCTAGATAAAATGGAAATTATCATGTCATCATAACAGCAGATGTGGGTTTTTAGAATGACCCTTTGAAAGGAAAACATATCTTCTACTATATCATAACTAATGTATTATTTTATATATCTCTACACATTCATTTTTATCTATCAAATTATCCAAGGGTATCGAATTACCAATTTTATGATTTTATGTTCAGTTAGATGTGATATCCTATAAGGGTATAATGGTTGCATATGTTTTTTACATTCCATATATGATTGACATATTTGATAATGTGCCTATACAAGTATAATTTTTCTCTATATATTTTTACTTAATTTTATTTTATAATTAGATTAGATATATTTACATGAAGACAATGACAATATCAAAAGAAATGAGGTCACATTTTATATTTTCATCTAGCCTATGATTCTCCATCAATGTAATGATGAACATAAAATTATGATGTAAATTTCATCCATTTTATAGTTTTTTATTCATTTTGAAAAAAAAATATCGTGGAAAGTTTTAGAGAATATCAAAATCAATTATTTACCAATTTTATATGAGTTTATTGATTCCATTCAGGAAAAATTTCCAATTAATCTACTAAATCATGATATTTTTGGATCAATAAAATGTATACTTGGTGATATAGTTATATAAATAATCCATATAGAGTGGACCTCATCAGGGTGAATGAGTTGTATCAATAACATATTAAGAATAATGATAAATTATTTACTAAGGTATATTCATCACATTGGGGTGATACTATTTTTTATTGAAAATATTGGTAGAGAAACAAAACATTGTATTCATTATCTAGAACTAAACATGATTTGAATCAAGAAATTTGACCCTCTTCCATAAATTGATTCCATTTTTGATCAATTATTTTTAGATCAATATTTTACCATGATTTCTATAATATATGGATAATATAAATTGTGATTCAAATGTTAACGCACTCCAAATACAGACTTCCTTACAAGGTATGTGAACTGTCAATTTAGATTATTTTCATTTGATCACACTAATAATACCATTATCAAAGGGGATTAATTAATTGTACTTATTTATTATATTGATTAGTTTTTGGTTTTCTGGTATATATTATTTTCTAATATATTACATGATAAATTGTGTGAAAGAATCTAATATGATGATTGAACTAAAGAGACTATAGAAGGAGAAGTTGTATGTATAATGTTCCAAATGGGTAATTTTTCTACAATAAAAAAATATTTTTGGGATATATAGTCATAGGTGATGGTATATCAGTGGATCAATCAAAGAAATTTTTTATTTATAATTATTAAAGAATAACCAATGTGATTGAGATATAAAATTTCAATATTTTAGATAAATATTATTGAGTCTTTTTAGATAATTTTTCATATATTTTAATTCTAAAAACCATGTTAAACTGAAAGCATTTAAGGATCCATTGCATATTTTAATGTGAATAAATATCAACGAATTTTATCGATGGCTTGTCATCACACATATGATAACTCTATCGTATTGTGGAAAATGATTTTTGACCAATATTAATGAATTATAGTAGGTTCATGGATGTATAATCATGTTGAATGGTAAGTGGTAGCTCTTTCCATTCAGTGGTTCATGAGAAAAAATACCCAAAAATGAATTTGATTTATATATTTTAATTTTTACATTAATTATACTTACTATTTATCATAATCGAGAATAGTGTAACACACATACTGTACATAAATAATTAGGTATATATTCAATTATAAATATATAAATATAAAACAAGGATCATTTTTTTGAGTTAAAAAAATATTATAAATGCCAAATAGATATTCATACTGGGAATGTGAACAATGTAGAAGATGCTCTATGTCAAAAAAATCATTCATTAATATTTTTGATGAGCATAAAAAGTGATCAAATATTTATGGATCTGAAAAGAATGTATATGAAATTAGTGGTAAAATTGGACAAATAATATGTTTCTCAAATGTGTGTTCATCCATCTATTGATGTGAATATTAACCTAGCAGTGATGGAGGATGTGTATTTTAGAAAGAAGGTAATAAATGTTCCTAAATTAGACATTGATTGTGAGAGAATAATACGGTATGAAACCATTTCTGTGTTATTTACATATAATATTTAAAGAATGACAATTTTCATAAATCACTAAGCTCATTGATCCATATTTATCCTGTAAATACAAATATTTATTGATATTTGAAATAGTTTTTCGGGAGGGACAAGATGAAGGGAGATATTTCAGAATATATAAGTAAGTTAATGGATTTTTAGAATTTTAAGGATTAGATATAGAATAATAATTTTTTGTTTTAAACATTACCCATACTAGAATTGAAAATGGGAATTCATTACCATTGATATAGTTTTCTTACATTAAAATTTGTAAAATTACTGAAATGTTATTTGGGTCACAGTCAATCAACTAATGAACCCAGAAAACCATATTTATATCAAAGAGTAATTATAGCTTTATCAACATGATTTAATATATATTATATAATTAGTATTGTAGATTGTTTTACATATTTTTATTACACATGGTCTAGATCTAAGGATTTCCTCAATGTTTTTGGGGAAGTGTTTATCTTGATATAGATAGATAGTTGAGATTGAGCACTAATTATCATCCTCAAATAAACTATAATTGAGTGATAACCCTTAAAACCATGGATCATATATTGATATCATGACCATTGAATTTGAAATCAGTATGGGATAAACATTATACTATTGGATAATTATATAATGATAATATATTTCACTAAAGTATTCATGTTTCTCTTATGAATACCTTTATAAATTGAATTTTTTATTTACAATGAGTATGGAAAATGATATTACGAGTTGGATAAGTAAACAGTATCGATAGTTATAGTACTTAAATAGCACATTAAGTTGAAACCATGAAAATCGGGATGACATTTTGGAAATAATCAAAAAATATGGATTTTCATGTTCGTGGGATGTTTTTTCAATAATATTTTATATGGAATAATGTTATGAGACTTGGATTTAAATAAATATTTATCTATAAATATAGTATCCACTTTAGGATTCTTGATCTTGCAGGGATAATATTTTATCAATGGGAATTTCTACTGAAAATATATTATGTTAATGATTTTACATGAATCTATATTGAAGAAGTACATACCTTATCCAAAAAACGTGTATGATATGGATTTCAACCCATGAAACATGTGACTTATTATAAAGAGAATCCATATTAAATCATGGATATTGGATATAATATACTATGGAATAAAACAAATCACATAGTTATAGTTCATTAGTGGAATCCGAAATCTAAAGAGGCTAAATAATAACCTGAGGATTTGATGAAAATGATATTTCAATAACTATTTTCAAGAACATGGTGGAATTTCATGTTGTAAATTCATTTTAAGGGTGGATAAATTTTACTCCCAGATATGTTAGTTTTCAAATTAATTTAATTTCTTTGAAAACAAAAGAGAATAATCTATATGGATTTTAAAATACAATACCATAATAACCAAGGATTTAAATTGGAGGACTATTTTGGAATGACCACATCTTTAAAATTGCCTATAAATTTTTTAGATAATGAAAATGTAGTGATTAAAAAGTTCTCAATTTTGATTAATGTATTCATTTGATTAAAAAATATATCTTTTTTAAAGATTAGTTGTATTTCATTCTATATGAAAATAATATTATTTAGTTTACATAAAACTAGAAAAAAATATTTGAAAAAATTAGAATAATTTTGACCCCTCATGTAAATGTTATCATAGTGTGAAATTGTTGATAATTTTTTGAAAATATATATTTTATTATTAATAGAGATAAACAATTATAGTTATTTAACACGGTATATTAATTTCAATAATTTACAATGGTCAATTATTTAATATGATAATAATATGTCATTAGTTCATCTATAATATTATTAATCCAATTACTATCTTTGAAATATTTTCATTATTGATTTTTTTATAAAGTAATTTTATACATAAAACATATTGTTTTAACCCTTAAAATTTTACAAACTTTTTACATTTTTATATTAAATTATATTTTGAATAGTATATGAACTGAATATTATAAAATGGATTCTATATTTTGAGTAATTACATTCATATTGGGAAAATATCTCCCTTTATTTTTGTATATGAATAATATCCATGTAATATATTGGATACCTATGTAAGGGTAGAACATTAATACATGATTAAATGATTTTGAAAAGGCATTAAAATTTATCTATGATATTATTTAATACATTTGGAAAATATTTTTTCTATTATATTAATCATTATCTCTAAATTATGGCCACATTGTACAATTTTTCATTAACATAGACATTTATATTTTGAATAGGATGTTATATATAAACATCGATGCTGTTGAGTTTAATATATTTATATATAAAATTATGTCAAATTATTAAAAATAGTTAATTTTTATGTTTAAATTTATATATGAAATATAAATTAATTGTTTTACTTCATCAATTAATGTTTTAAATTTTATTGTTTTAATAATTTGCTGATATTCTTATGTAATAACCGTATAGACATTAAAAATTGAATTGAAAAAAAATAATTATTGATTTAAATTAAATTAATTGTTTTATAATTTAGATGTGTTATGGTTTTCCTTGAATTTCATGTATTAATATAAATTATTTGTGATTTGTGAACTGTTTTTAACATAATTCCATTTATATCATAAGTTCATAAATGTTACGTTAAAATATTTGTTTTGAAAATTTCAGTCACCATATTTTATTATAATCCATATTATATCAGGTGACTTAAAATTAAAAAAAATATCATTGCCTATGTAAATTAGAAATGGTTTAAAATAAAACCAATTTTTTATGGTTCAATTATCCATTTATTGTAACATGCATGTCCCTTATATAGTAAAAGCAATGATATCATGCTAATTATAATATGGGCTATTGGGGTGTATATCCAATAGAAATGGGTTATATATCACCCAAACTTATCCCAATGTAATTTTATAAGGGTATTTCTACACATTTTTTATCAAATATTTTAAATATTTCAATTTTGGAGAAATTTGATTAGGAATATTAGTATATATTAATTCAATACATTTTATTATTCCAAGAGTGTCACTCCTCTTACTTATTAGGAAACCTCTTATCCTCTATTCCACACAACTTTTTTTTCAATATCATCAATGACGTAACAAATTATATATATATATATATTACATTATAAAACCAGAGATATATTTTTTTGAAATACATTAATTTCTAGTATTTTGGCGTAATCCAATAGAAGACTCTCATCAAAGAGGTATGACCCATAACAATGTAATTAAAATATTATTTCTTGTTATACAACGTAAAAATATCTGTTATCAATTTATAAATTAATAATCTATTTTCCTAAAACATTTTATGTTATTATGAATATGGGTGAAACATTTTTACAGCTTTTTCCATCATGTGGAATATGGAAACATCGCTTTTTTAGTTCACATATCTTACTTTCTACATAGATAGGAAGAATTAATTTTTCATCAAAATATTAAATGGATATATATATATATATTATTATATATTTGATATAATATAGATAATTGATATTATAACAATTATATAACATTATTTTATTCCATTTGTTGAAAACTGAAAATAACATTAATGAACACATATGAACTAACATATTTCTTAATTGAGTTATTAAATTTTTATATATATGATTCATGGGTGTATCAACATAAATAATGAATATTTATTACAATAATATCATACTTATCAATCTGAGAATAGTTAACCATGATCAAATTACAATTACTAAAACAAATGAACAATAATTATCATGAAAAATAGAATAGTTAACACTAGGAAATATTGATTTTAATAACGAAATATTAATAAATATGTTTTTATATGTTCTATGTGGATCAAATATAATATTTTAACTATTTAAAGGAATCTATTTATATAATTATAATATATTTAATTATATTGTAACGGTGGTTCAAATTCCATTTTAAGAATATCATACTAGAGGTAGGGGATTTATGATGAAATCTTACTATTTATCTAGATTATTTATAATTATTTTATTAATAATTAAATTTTGATTCCATAATATAAATAATACAATAAATTCTATTAGTAAATATTAATTTATAGGGATATAAATTTTACTCTATATTTCCACACATTAATAGCCTAGGAGAATGATATAATGTTAATAAGGAAAACTGACTTTATTTTTGTCATCGGTCAAATATCATTTTCCATCATTATACTTGTTTTAAAAAAATATAATATTATCCAAAAACTAATTAATGTAAATTTAACCAAATATTGAAGTATTTTTTCAATAAATTATAAAATTCTGTTTGTTACCTAAAGATGGTTCTTTTGGATTTTTTTTCACAAACATTCAGATTAATAATTGTCTTACTATATATAATAAGAACAAAATGTCCAAACTCAATAAACAAACAATGATTTGAAACATAAATTACATGTTTCCAATGTTAATTGTAGTGAACATTCTCACTATAATATTTTTTAATTTTGTATAGGTTGAATAATTTTATTACTTTTGAAATGAATATTTTTCTCGTGAAATAATCTAATGATCATTTATTTTCATTTTTTATCAACAAAGACATCCATTGATGTGTCTTTAAATATATTGGAGAAACTAACCAATGAATCAATAAAACTAAATTATTTTCATTTTTTATTATTATAATTATTTATAAATGACAATATAAACCCATTTTATCCACACTAGTTTATTATCATATGATGAAAAAATTATAGAACCTATTTATTTTTCATGGTATATGTTATAATGAATGTATTCAATGTTTATGGAACCAGTTTTCCTATAATAATAACTTTTATGAGGTTTTTTAGTTATCTTTTATCAATAATATATATTATTTTCATTATTTAATGTATAGAATATAAATTATTTATATCTCTATTGCATTGGGTAAAGATGCATTTCCTATGAGATAATAAAGACCAGAATATTTTGTGAAATTTTTTTAATAAATAAATAATCCAACTATGATTGTCGTGGATGTGAACCTTGATTAATGATATTGTGGTCTAGGGAGTAAACTAAAACCACAACGATATTTTGGGAGTAATAAATGAATACTATGAAAATGATTATATATAATTATATGCATGGAAACAAATATTATTTCAATATTATTATCATTTAATTGGTGTTATTTGATTATATTATGATTAGTGACTTATAAACTATCATTATGTGTAAAATGAATCAACATTTTTATGTGTGAAATTTTGTGTGTGATAATAAAATTTAATAGTATAATTATTATAAAACAAGAACATGTTATACTTATGTGATCATTGATTTATAAATTTCTTATACTTATAGGGAATAAAAAACTCCCTTTATTATGTATTTATATAATCATGAGACTTAGGAATGAAACACTATGTTCAACTGTGTACATAATACGCTACATGAAGCTTAAAAGAACAACTAAATATTATTATTTAAATGTTACCATTATAACCAAGTATTTAAAATGTTGGTAATGAATAGTATCAACCCAATTATGAAAATGGTTTTTACACATGTTTATATAATGATTTGTTGGTGAATTTCGTTATAAATTTAACTAAAAACCAATTGAATATAAACAACATGTCTATATGAAAACCTATTAAAAAGAAAATTATTCTATTTATAAAATCATATCACCCTTTATGGATATATATTTAATGAAATATATATTTTATATATTAAACATAATGCTATAAAAGCATATTATATGTGTTCTGAGTATGATATAAGTTCAAATTCAATTGTTTGGGTAAAAGAAGTATTTTTGGAAAAAATACAGTTCTACCTCCGTTTGATGGAGAACCATTTATAAATCTATTTTTAAAAAGTTTATAATTTATATTTGACATAATAAAAATCTTAATTGTAATAGGGGAATAATAATTTATTTTCGTTGAAATTTTGGTATTTTTCAAATAAAATTCATACATTAATAAATAGTGAAAAATACATTTTGTAATTCAAAACTAACTTTTCATATAATTTATCTATATCATTATATTATATTTGTAATTGGTGCTAATGTTAAATTGGATTATATTTTTATCATTTATTCTTTTTTTACATTTTAATTATTTTCACTTTTGTTAGGACATTGACACATGTCATCTTTTTTATAGTGTTTACTTCTTAAAAATCTCTTTTCTTGTTTTGACAACATGATTAATTTTTAAATTAATTAATAAAACTTCCTTGTTTTGAATTTGTAAAAATAGATTCAATATTTTTAATTAGATTTCAAAAATTATGTAAATATTTATCTTAGGTTTTTGGACAATATGTATTGTAACATCAGTAATTATTTTCATTTTACACAGTTAAATGGTAAATTATGTAAATAAGTTAAAAAATCATATTATAAATATATAATACTAACCTAACATGTTTCTTATCCTAATTGGATAAGTCATTAATCAAACTAAAAATCTTTAGGCTGATCTTTGGGCACATGGGAGCCACATTAGTGTTATAATTTCTTGTTAAAATAATTATTTTAAAGTAATGTGAAAAATATCATTGACGTGATTCTTCATAATAAAACATTTTTTATATGGGGTTATAAAACATAGCACTTTGGTGATAAATTTTAACTAAATATATAAAAATGTTTCCTACATCATGGTATTTAATTTACTATTTTAAGGCAATAGATAAATAGATTTATTGATGGCATAATGATGATAAAGTGATTACCGAATTAACAAAGGATTTAGATAAATGATATTATTAATATTGAAGTAAATATAATTTTAAGATTTTGATTCTAAACAAGAATTTACTACATTATTATGACATATAATCTTTGATGTTGTTTATTTGTTTTGAATGAATAATTTTGTTACGACTTTATCAAAAATAAATTACTAAATAGTGTCAAAATTGACCTAAATGAGTTTTTTAAACAAATACTATTTTATTAAATGATATAATAGTAATAAAAATATAATATTCAGAAAAATAACTTAGATAATTTAAGAAGTTTCATTTATGACTCACATGATTTTCTCAAGGCATTTAATAGTAACTATATAGGCTATATAGTGTAAAAATACAAGAAGACATGGTAATAGTTAATTTATATAACTAAGTGTGATTGCCAAAATATAAGGTTAGATTTGTGACCTAAAATAGTCTACACAATATTTTATGAGAGGATTTATACCCAAACACATCATATCCTTGAAAATTATCACTATATATTTATTATAATTCAAAAATCAATTTATAATGAAATAATATTTCAAGACATTCCAAAAGTACACAACCTCCGTATTATAAAAGGACAAAACATATGCCCCAATTCTCACACCAACAATGCCACATGGGATACCAAAATTCTACAAAAAATAATCTCCCTACATCCCTCACATCCATTTATAATCCTTAACTTGGGAATAATGAAACTCAATGAATCCTTTTGGACCAAATCAAAATTAGCTACTCAATTTAGAGTAGAAATCTTCTCTCAAACTCATTTCATTTATTTTTCTTCTCCAAAAACAAAACCTAAATTTAGTTCATTATTTAATTAAAAAAACATTATCCTCAATATAAAACTATGTTTTTATGATAATTTTTCTACCCAAAAATACACATACCACCATCAAATGGTTATAGAACATATTGTTTTTATATACGACGGACTATTGTCTCACAAAACGATGATTGTTTATTTTCTCCAACCACCTCTAATAGTGGCCAATATGATGGAACTTTACATATAAATAAAATATATAATAGTTATATCGTCTCTATTATTTTATAATTTAATTTTACAATATACATTTATGTTTTCCATGATGTGTAAATAAGATAATATCAATTGGGGAAATTTAGACTACCACCCCCTCAATGTGATATGAATCATATATTTCATAAATGGAGCATATAAAAGATTTAATTATTGAAATTTAGTAATTTATATAACATAGATATTATAATTTAATTACTATATACACATGTATCATTCTATATTAATTCATTTAATATGACAAAGAAATGAACGTAGTGTTCTTGCATATGTACTGCCAACCGTCTCCATGAACGGTACATTTCATTTATTATCTCCAAATATTATCGAAAATTTTAAATTCACATATGATTGATATATATGATATTTAAATAATGAATATCATTATTGAGATGAATGACTTTTGACAACATGGATAATTTGTGCCAAAAAAAGTTCATTTTAGAATCAAGTACCTTACATCCACCAAACATCTGATATGAATGTAAATAATTAACTAATTTTTATAACCATGTAATCAGCGATATAAAATGAATAATAGTAATTAAAAATTATATTAAGATATTAGCAGTTTACCTATGTTTTTTATTCAAGAAATTAAATAATGAATGTGAAAAGTTGGACGTATGTTATGGGAAATCATAAATCAATTTCCATTCATTGAGATAAATTCCAATTTCATTGGGGTTTTTTCATAGAATAAGTGTTAATGATCGTTGATTTTTTAAAAATTACTATCCATCTATAATAGGTGTATTTTTAATTTGACACAATATTATTTCAATTATTTATCCTTAATATAATGATATGTTCATTGTAAGGTACATTGTCTCAATCATCATTCATATAATCATATTTTGATTTATATGTAACTATATTTTATACTGTATATAATCAAACCCTATGAATTTTAATTAAATATAATTTTTTCCAATGGAATATTTTTCTATGAAGTGTTTTTCTAAATGAATAAATTGATTTTTCATTTAACATATAATGTGACAAAAACCATTCAACCACCATGAGAATTATATGATATTTGGTATCCCCTACAGACAAATTTTTTTAAAGGAAAAATAAATAACATATACCATTTATATGTACTCTTGTATTTTAAATACTATTGATTAAGTATTAATTGTGTGAATATAATGAAATTATTTATTTTTATTGTAATCTGAAAATGTAATTTTCTATTTATTTTTTTTATTTTGTATGATTATGTTAATATTATTTGGAATTATTTATATATATGGATGGTTTCAAGATAAATCAAATGCAGTTGACCACAGTATATCTCTCCAATTCATCAGGTAAAGTCGTGGTGGTAAACGTCAAGGTTTATCATAAGAGATTTAAGAAATATTCTGTTATTGGTATTCCAAACGTAACATTGAAGTTTACTCAATATGTAGTTGTGAATGGTACAGTAAAAATATGATATGGATGCCACACATTACCTTTATGTTTTTTGATTTCAATGAAGTATTTAAATAATATATTGATTAAAAGATATAAGGTATGTAGTATATGTTTTATGACTAATATGAATGATTTTTGTAAATTGATTTCATGTGTTTTCAATATTCATGGAATAACTGTTTTATTCCATATTTTACTTTACTTACTAATATTTTTTTTATAATACTATGTTTTTAATTGTTTTCCATAGGGTATAATGATGGATAAAATAATGGTAGAATTCAAGAATATTTTTACCATGAATAAAATGATGTTTTGTTAAAAGGGTATCTTCTGGTGGATAAAGTGGATACTGAGTGTAACAATCCACATGTAATGTCTAGGTCTATTATGTAATAATTATGTCCTAATACTCTAAAAATATAAAATTGAAAAATATCCTCAATTTGAATTCCTAAAATAAATTTATATTATGTAATCATTTATGTTGAGGTTTTATATTTTGTAATAGAGGATGGTTTATATAAAATTAGAAGAGGTGATGTTATTTTAGTATAAGGGAAATGTTTTATATAATACTAATGGTTTGGAAATTAAAAGGAGTCATAGTTATTTTTGATAAATTATATGAGTTAATATAACATTAATAAGAATATCTCTGTGTTTAACCTCCTCATATGATAGTGTGTGACGAATTTATTGATATACTCACATTACCTTTTTGGTTTTAGTAAACGGCTGGATCTAGTAGGCACCAATATAAGAATGGATGTGGTGGAAACAATGGTGGTTTTCTAAATAAGAAACCAAATTAAATGGGAGATACAATGAGAACTCTTGTGGTAATTCTAAACCTAATATTTGGATTCATTATTGACCAATTAAATCGTGGTGAATTTTCTGAGACATCACATATGAGAGAAACAAATCATTGTGGAAGTTCTTGTAATAATCAAAATGTTATACATATTCTATAACATATGTGACTAGGATGTGAAATGATACACCTAGGAAAATGTTTTAAAGGGACGGTAAGATGTTATAGATGTGGTAATAGAGGACATAAATTTATAACCATCCATAGATAATGTAATCATTCAGTTGACTCTATAAAAGGAAAAGAGATATGTCTGAGTTTTCAATTGAATGTTTTAAATTTGTGGAGCATGATAAATATGAAAATATATTTCCTATGAAGATGGTATGGGTAAATTTTCAGCACAACAATAAAAATGTATGTTTACAAATACCTAAATCCATTCTAATTGAAGATGAGAGAACTAAAAATGACCTATTATTGGTATGAATTAGTTCATAAAATATGTTTTGACATTATTCAATCATAGAACACAATTCACGTTTTTATTATAATAAATATTACTGAATTATATATAAATTAGTGGTCAAATATAAGGAACCATACTGAATTATTATAGGGGAATTCAAGAGTTATTATTGATTGTAGGATGTTGAATGTTAAAAATTATTAATTCTCTTATGATTATTGGATTACATTGGTTGAATATTACTAGAATGTGTAACCCTTAATACTGTTATGTAAGAATTTTATTTAAACAATATTTACAATTGATTTTATGGATACAATTATTAATAACCATTAGGGTTTATAAGATCCACGATTTTTATGTAATTATGGGTAATTAATTTTTACGATAAAAAATGAGAGGCATGAGATAAATTTTATGGTTGAAATATGTTAAGGTTATTTTTTTGTATTTTATCTCATTTTGGGAATGTTAAAATAATTATAACCTTTTTGAAAAAGAACAAAACATGGACCATGTGACAACCAGTTGTATTAGACAACACTACATGAATCCAATCGACAACCTATGTGCGATGTGGATTTATCGTATACCCCTAAAATACCTGAAGTTATTTGTTAGTATGACTTATACTATTTAGTTACATGATTTTATGGATCAATAATAAGTTGATTTTTGAGACTTACTTTATATCAAATGGATATCATTATTTTAGGAAAATAATTTTGTGATTAAGTGATATTAATTATTTTAGAACACATTTACTATTTTCAGAACACTATATGCATAAGGAAAATAGAATACAATGTGATTTAATTTTGAGGAGTAATGGTTGAATATTATTTAGGAAGAATATTTGTTTTTATTATGTATATTTGGAAATTTGGGTTATTTATGCAACGGATAAACCTATCTAAGAGAAAATTTGATATGGAAAATTACAATTTAGTATGAGTGTTTATGAATAGAAAATGATATTTGGATATAAATGATAATATTTATTGTGGAAGACTATGTGTTAAAATGCTTCTGATTTATGGGTTTCAATTTTAGTTTGGATGATTTTGAGAAATTTTATGGACATTTAATTGTTTAGTGATCTATGTAGAACATGGGTCTTGTTGATGAATGTTTGGCATTACTGTTTTTTTCCATCTCATATTCTAGTACTATTCTTTTTGAGGATTACTTAATCTATTACAAAACATTTTGGTTATGGGTAATGTCAAATGAAAGGGGAAATAAATTGTTCATCTTATGAGGATTATGTGATTTTCTAGAAGATGATTCAATATCTTTAGGAGGGACCAAGTCTTCTTAAATAAGATTTGATCTCGATAAAATATGATTTGTGGAGGAAAGAAATTAATGTATGAAATTCTATATTTCAGGTAAGTATATTTTCTTATGTTATTCATCTAAGTATGAAACTAATTCCTTAACATTATAAAGAGTTTCCTAAATCCAAAATTTTTATTTTTACATTTTTAACTACAAAATCAAAGACTTTTTTACCAATTATATGATTGTGGTTTTCTAGTTGTTTAAATTCTCCTTATCATGTTTTTTATCACTCTCCATCAAAACAATACACACAATTTTTATTCAATATCTATGTTTTATCATATGGAACAAGAGTATGTGATATCTCGGGTGACATTTGTACTTCCCATTTTATCATTTAAAGTGGATGATTTATTATCCCTTTTTCTGATAAAGGATAGAAATAAAGTATTTTTATATTTCATACCATAGATACTGACCTCAAAATCATGTTTAGAGGATGAAATTTACAAAAGGGGTTGTATGTAACATCCCTAATTTTATGAAAGAAACAATTTTTTCAATAGCAAACATGATATGTTTCATCGAGATGAAACGAGCAACTAAATAATATTATTTAAATGTTTCCATTATAAACTAGCTATTGGAATGAACGGAATGAATATTATATACTATTTAATAAAAATATGGTTTATTTTTTTTAAATATTTACACATTGGTTAAAAAATATCTTGTATATCGAAACAAAAAGCAGTTGAATATAAATGATGTGTTTTTATGAAAACATATTTAAAAGAAAATAATTATATTTATAAACTGATATAAATCATTTTGTATTTTTATTTAATGGAAAATATATTTTTTAGATTATATTTACTGTTTTAAATTCACAATATATGTTTTTTTATATAAGTTATAAGATAAAAATATATTTATTAGGTAAAAGAAATATTTTTTAAAAAATACAGTTTTACCATTTTTTAATGGTGAACCTATTTTAAATCCATTTTTGTGAAATTTTATATGTTCTATTTGATATAATAAACATCTTATTAAGATTTAGGACATAAAAATTTACCTTGGTTGAAATATTGGTATTTTTCTGATTAAATTCATACATTAATAAATAGTGAAAAATACTCCAGTGTAATTGCAAAATGACTTTTCATCTAATTTTTTGAAATTGATATACTGTAGTGTTATTTAATTTTAATCTTTAATTGTATTTTTTTTATCATTTAATATAACATTGGTTAATGGAAGCGATTTCAAATATATATTGAACATAAACACATCTCAATATCTTGAATGTTTTTACATCTTGAAGCGTATCTTTTTTTTTTGATAAAGAGAATTAATTTTAAATTAATTAATGCAACTTAAATGTTTTGTATTTGAAAATATGGATCCCATATTTCGATTCAAACGATTTCAAATATTTAACAAGGTACCATTATTTTTTGGAAATTATGAATAGTAACATCAGGATTTTTTTTATTACCACAGTTAAAAGATAAATATAGTAAATAATGTAACGCCCCGACCCCAGTTACCCAGAGTCGGTGCATTACTTCGTAACATTGGCATGATCACAAGAAAGATCAAATCCCGAAAGAACGATTGGTTTAGTAGCTTTGGAAACTCTAGATATATTCATAAGTCTTACATCACAACATAAAAACAAAAACTACAACAACATATTTTCATCATAGACCACACTCTTATCCCTTCATACTATCCCTGCAGGTCCTTCATAATTTACATCTTTATACCCTGGGAAAAATAAATCATAGAAAAGGGGGGAGATCAAATTCCCAGTAAGGATAACAATAAAGAAGAAACATTCATAAATAAGAGTAAAAATTTAAGGCAATGTATAGCTAAAACAAAAGCCCTTTAAACATGAAATTTAACATAGTATGGAAAAGTAAAATGAAATAATTCCATTTACATATTCACATTGATATTCTACTAATCAAATAATCACATGCAATATCAATAAGCACTTTCTTAATTATGGAATGCATAATGCCAAACTATCATAACCACATAGCCAAAGCCTCGTGCCAAGACTACAAATAAGATTTTTCCAAGGACTTGTGTCAAGACACTAGTTTGTATCATGAGACCTACTGATGCATCGAGGAGCTATAGCGGGCTCCACCCATCACTTACTAAGTCCATTAAATTCCCTTATGAAAAGGTTTAAACATAACATAAACATTCGTTTTAAAACTAGCATATGAAATGTCAATAATTTCTCCATCAACCATGAATGGTATAAAAATAACACATCCATAGTAAAACATATCACAAAATAATCAATACAATACAAAAGTTTTGTATCATAATAAATCAACTTCAAATAAGCTTAAAATCCATCAAAAGATGTTTACATAGATGAAAATCAAAACTATTTGAGAGAAATATCTCTTTTCTCGAAATCATTGAAAAGTTACCCATTTATAAAGGAAGTAATTTAAAAGTGATTTTTGAATCAATGTGTCCCATACCACTTTGAAACTTTTGAAAAGAAATATCATTTCAAAACATTCATGTATATGTAAATAAATTCTTAAAATAGTTTTGAAAACATGGAAATTAATTAAAAAGATTTAGAAAGATAAATCTTTAAAACATTTAAAATTATGATCTTGATAAAGAGTACCTTTCACAAATTCTTAAAATATTCATTTTGAAATCATTTAAAAGACACATAATTAAAAAATAAAACATTTACTTTGAAAATATTCTTATAATCTTCTAAGGGTAAGCTTTGACGATTTTTTAACGGCGGTAAATAGCCACACCTGCCGTATAAGTTAAAAAAAGGCATTCTTACCTTAAATTTGTAGAAAAGGTTAAAAGTGACTTGTTTTTAAAATGGTGGAAATATTACTTTCAAAACACATAAGGGTATAAATATATTTAACCCATAGTCTAGTAAATAGAAAAAAAAGTTTTAAATACATTTTTAAGGAACAGGGATGTGGATGATAAAGAGATCCCAGTAGATAATTGCCTATAAACAACCTCGAATAATTAAGAGATTGTGAAATAAACCATAACCTTGTAAATTTCCTTGGTTGAGGGTAGGTTAACCTCCTGTATAATGGTGAAATAATTGTTATTAAATTATTCAAGAATCATATACATTAATATGATATCATATATGATCTTTTAACATTGCTTTGTTAATAATATCATAGAATTATCATTGTTTCGGGTGTTAACTTACTCGTTTACTTTTATATGTTTTGATACATAAGCCGTGTTTGTTATGGATAGGTTGTATCTTATTCATATCCAGAATTATATCAAGTCCTTAAATACTATTATTAATAATCAAATGATAATTATACTTGAATGGATACGATGGAGAATGAATCTCATCGCGTTCGTGGAGACGGTAGTCCGTACGTACGCACGAGTGACAATATCATTCTTTTGATATTAAAAAAATATACAATTGGATGGTATATCATATATACAGAAACATTATCATGTTATATTTATTATTTACATTAATTACAAATCATTATTATACCCATCCAAAAATTATTATATTTAATAACAATTACACCATGACGTGGAGACGGTAAGTCGTACGTACGCACGTATGGTGACATGTTATTCAAATAATGGATAGAATAATGAATATGATTGTACCATATTTATAAAAACATCACAGTATATATAATATACTAGAGTTATTATTTTAGAATGGAATTAATAAAGAAATAAGAAGTGGAAGAAGAATGGAACTTGAAAAAGGGTGGTCAAATCATTACTTCTTCTTTGGGTTCTTCATTTTGGTTTGATCAAAAGGGCTTCTTATGTTGGATTTATGACTAAATTATGGCCTCTAGGATTATTTGAGGGAATTTGAGAGAGTATTTGGGCAGAGGTTGGCCGAACAGAAAGGCTTTGAAGGTGTGAAGTAATGAGAAGGGGGATTGCCCTTTTATAAGATGGGTGAGGGGTACCTTTGGAAAAGCTAGAAATATTAATTTATAATAAATTCATATTCGGTTTCTAATGGCTCAAAAGTATATTATTAAAATTTTATGGTGGGGATAGGTCGAAAAAAATTCAACCAATAGAATTTAGACTGGTCTGTTTTACTATATTATCCTTATCTTTTAGTTTTAACCCTTAGTTAATTAGTTTGACATTACCATGTCACTTTGTATTTTTATATTATATAGTTAATAAACTTACTATATACATCCAAGAGACCCCCAAGTGTCCATTAATGATAAACCTATAATGATATAAGTCTATTTGCCTAACCTTATATTTTTAGGAATTTAATATCAATTAATAATATAATATTTGTTTTAAAAACTCTTTTATGTCAATTTTGACACTATTCAATAGTTGATTTTTTTAAAACTCATAACATAATGATTACTTCAAAAAAATTCAATTAAATCAATCCTATTATGTAATATTATCCTAGAAAATTAGTTTAATTCATTAAAACTCTCAAATTATATTTATTTGGGTATTTATAATATGAGTTATTTTAATTTTTCACTATTATGGTAATTACTAAATCATCATTGTGTCATAGATAAATTAAATTATATAATGTCTAAAAATTATAAATAAAATATAATTATGTATGAAATCATATTAGAGTTCTAATTAATATTTAAAATCGAATTTATCTTTTTCATAACCCTATATTAAAAATGTTTTAGTAAATAAACATTGATATTAACTTTTTTTAACTCTTCTTTGAATTAAATAATAATAAATGTCCTAATCTAATAAAAGTGGACCTAAATGATAATATTTTATTCCTAAGTTTGTTTTTGGTCGAGATACACTTGTCCAACAGAATAATGACATGTGTTAGGGTAATATTAATATCATTTTTACCCTTAATTATCATATTTACTTTTAACCGTGGTAAATTAAAGTAAAAAAGTTACTATTCACCATAAATTATTTTCATCTCATTGAACCACATTTTACTTCTTGATATTAACTGTGTCTATTGGATTTTCTAAATTCCAATCACAGAAGCGGTAAAATTATGTTTTATGAATAATTCAGTTTTTTTAACTACCACTTAGTAGTTTCACTATTCATCAAAAATTGAAGTTTTGCAGAACAATGCCAAAATTTCATCCTAAGCTATAATTGATATTACAAATTCAAAAATGATTTCTATTTTACAAAATTCTAAACATATAAGTTGCATGAATTAATTTTATAATTAATTCCCGCTGCCACAACAAATATAGTTTTTTTTAAGAAACAATATATATCAAAAGATTGACAATTGTTTAGGTCGAATTTCAAAGTGAAATTAACTCTAATGAACACCATTGGAAAAAATGGTATAAATATATTCTAATTATACTTTAAACACACTCAAATTCATAATTTATCACTATTAATTATTTTAATTAAAAAAGATGTTTTTAATTATAATTTAGTAATTTTCACTATTCATCAAAATATTAATGTTATCCGAAAAGTACCAAAATTTCACCCTAGGATAATTTTGATATTCCTAATCCAAAAATGAAGTCCATTTTGAGAGATAGAATTTATAAAATTTCAAAAATTAGGTATTACTATTCATAACGGCTAGTTTCATTGGTTGTGGTGTGTTAGAACATGATATTGCGTACAACACACACTATAGCATAATTCAAAGGAAAGCATACCGTAGAAGCATGGGGTGTTACATTCTCCCCTCCTTCAATAAATTGTGTTCTCGTAATTTGAAATTGTTCTTCGTAAATAAAAGGATGAATATAGAAAATATATTTGTAGGAAAACCCACATCGGAAATTGTGTGGATAAAATTTAGTCTTAATAAGACGTAAAGAGAAATGAAAGGGTCACCACCACATTTTGATCTATATTCACAGAACATTGGTGGAAATTAGAGACATATAATTGGAGGATAAATGTAAATATTTATATGTAGTGATTGAGGCCATCAATCACAATCAAGTGTAAAATTTAGGGCCTTAAATTCATCAATCTATGATGATTTAAAATACCATCGGTTCAGCAAAACATATGGTATTAGGATAACATATTTTTTTGTTTTAAGATCCCTTCACTAAATTATAATAATTAATTTCTTCATTGAATAAGAGAATAAGAAGAGAAATATATCGTTGACAAGAAGAGTGTCAACCGTTAACTAAGTTCTACTACAAACTCGTCTTTCACTTTAAAAGATAATAGAACATAAAAATAATATACAATTTATCCTATTCATATAGGGTTAAAAATGAATTTATTATTCATCCAGCAGAACCATTAACAAAATGACATTATTCAATCCAGGACATCACATGGTTCTGTGGTAGGTGATACACCATTGTCGCCCATCGGTTGTTGTTTCAAGTCTCACGGCCCTGCCGGATGAGGCGGGTTGCCGCCCGACCTTCGGATTGTCCTTTTATGGCAATCCAAAATAATCCAAACTAGAACTATTCAAAATACTTTATTCCAAAATTTATAAGGAAGGTAAACAAAATAAAGATCTTATTTTTCTGCATGAGAACATGTGAACACCTTTATCATGTATTCTTTTAAAACGCTACAACATCCTGAATTACCATAAAACCATATTGATTACATTCATGATCCATTATTCCTTAAAGAATAATAGATATACTCCATCAATAAAAAGTGTTTTAAACCCCAACAATGATGGAATATACAAATCATTAATCAGTTTCAAGGTAGTCAAGAATATCCAATATAATTTATCCAAATCAATCATGTATTATTCCAAAATCACTACCTCGGTATCAGAACTATATTATGGTTTATCATTCCCTCAACCATATATTTTCCAAAAATTTATTCTGTTATTGAGTAACTTTTCTTCGTTCCACACAATCTCAAGTCCTTAATGAAATAGTACTGCAGTATAATCCTTATATACTCCATAATTATTATAACAAGTACATTGTTGATACAACACTCAAATGACATAATAAACATAAGAACTCTAATCATTCCTCTTCATATGTGGTAGTATCATAACTTGATTATTATCCAATAGTATCATTTGCGGCATATTCTGATGAGTGGGACATAGGTTCGCGTAGTGTCCAAACTCCTTACAAATGAAGCATTGTACAATTGGAACCATTTTCTTACCCTTGCAGTCACGTACTTTGTGCCCTTTTCCTCCATACTTATAACAAACTCCCATTCCTTTCAGGAAAGTTCCAGGGTGTTTCTTCCCACAGTTATCACATATGGGAAAATTATTCTTTTCCCTCTTTCCTGTATCCATCTTTCTCTCTTCCATCCTTTTCTTCTCTTGCTTCCCTTCAAATCCATAGGACTCAGTAAACTCTTTAATTATCTTATCAACACATGATATTATTTCTTCACATGATGATAATACATGGGAGACTATTTCTCTTATAAATTCTGGCTTAAGACCATGAAATATATGATCATTCTTTCTCTTTATATCATGTGTATTTCTGGAGTTCTCATTCCTTCTACTGGGCGCCATTTCTAAACAATGGCATACACTAGATTAGTTTATTAATAACAATACCTAATCCCAAACTTGTAAAACACATAAGATAAATTAAATAGTTTATGGATATAATACATAATCATAAAAATGTCTCCTTTGAGGAAGTATATACTCATAAACCCTTCATAATGGTTTGTAAAGAAAATGAGAATTATCCTAAGCATATCCCCCGGGAGTGTCGTAACCAAAGAGTGCAGCAAGGCCCGTTGTCGTGCACTAGTTCCCGTTCGAGTCTAGCTCAAAGCGGTGTTTTTGGGTTTTACCCCTAGGTACATTTGTGCCAGAGCCACCTCTACCTGCTCATATCCTGACAGGGATGTATTGCTCGGAAAACTCACAACATCTCTACAATACCAAAATTCTAGGAATTTCTTCTATACTAATTCTCAAAGACCATCTTAGGACTATGTGCTCTAATCAGAGTTTTTCTGAATCTAGCTTCCAAGGATTGTACTAAACTTCCTCTCATACCAACTGTAATGCCCCAACCCCAGTTAGCCAGATTCGGTTCATTACTTTGTAACATTGGCATGATCACAAGAATGGTGAAATCTCGAAAGACCGATTGTTTTAGTAGTCTTATAAACCCTAGATATATTCATAAGTCTTACATTACAACATAAAAACAAAAACTACCACAAAATATTTTCATCATAGACCACCCTCTTATCCTCACATACTATCCCTGTAGGTCATTCAAAATTTAGTTCTTCATACCCTGGGAAAAATAAAACATACAAAAGGGGTGAGCTCAAATGCCCAGAAAGGATAACAATAAAGCGGAAACATTAATAAATAAGAATAAAAATTTAAGGCAATGTATAACTAAAACAAAATCCTTTTAAACTTGAACGTCAACATAGTATGGAAAATTAAAATGATATAATTCAATTTACTAATTCACATTGATATTCTACTAATCGAATAATCATATGCAATATCAATAACCACTTTAATAATGATGGAATGCATAATGCCAGACTATCATAACCACATAGCCAAGACCTCATGCCAAGACTACAAATAAGATTTTTCCAAGGAGTTCTTCCAAGACACTAGTTTGTCTCATGAGACCTACCGATGCATCGAGTTGCTATAGCGGGCTCCACCCATCACAAACTAAGTCCAATGCATTTCCATATGAAAATGTTTAAACATAACATAAACATTCGTATTAAAACTTGCATATGAAATGTCAATACTTTCTCCATAAACCATGAATGGTATAAATATAACACATCCACAGTAAAACATATCACCAAACCTTCAATACAATACAAAAGTTTTGTATCATAATAAATCAACTTCAAATAATATTAAACTCCATCAAAGGATGTTGACATAGATGAAAATCAAAACTATTTGGGAGAAATATCTTTTTTCTCAAAATCATTTAAAAGTAAACATTTATAAAGGAATTAATTTAAAAGAGATTTTTGAATCAAAGTGTCCCATACCACTTTGAAACTTTTGAAAAGAAATATCATTTCAAAACATTCTTGTCCATATAAATAAATCCTTAAAATAATTTTGAAAATATGGAAATTAATTAAAAATATTTAGAAAGATAAATCTTTATAACATTTAAAATTATGATCTTGATAAAGATTACCTTTCACAAATTCTTAAAATATTCATTTTGAAATCATTTAAGAGACAAATAATTATAAAATAAAACATTCACTTTGAAAATATTCTTATATTCTTCTAAGGGAAGCTTTGATGATTTTATAACGGCGGTAAATAGCCTCACCCACCGTATAAGTTAAAAAAAATACATTCTTACCTAAAATTTGTCGAAAAGTATAAAAGTGCCTTGTTTGGAAAACGATGGAAAGATTCATTTCAAAACACATAAGGGAATAAATGAATTTAACACATTTTCTAGTAAATAGTAATAAAAATTAAATACATTTTTAAGGAATATGGATGTGGATGATAAAGATATCCAAGTAGATAATTGCGTATAAACAAGCTCGGATAATGAAGAGATTGTGAAATAAACCCATACCTTGTACTTTTCCGTGGATGAGGATAGGTTAACCTCCTGTATAATGGTGAAATAATTGTTATTAAATTATTCAAGAATCATATACATTAATATGATATCATATATGATCTTTTAACATTGCTTTGTTAATAATATCTTAGAATTATCGTTGTTTCTGATGTTAACTTACTCGTTTACTTTTATATTTATTGTTACATAAGCAGTGTTTGTTATGGATAGGTTGTATCTTATTCATATCCAGAATTATATAATGTCCTTAAATACTATTATTAATCATCAAATGATAATTATACTTGAATGGATATGATGGAGAATAAATCTCATCGCGTTCGTGGAGACGGTAGTCCGTACGTACGCACGAGCGACAATATCATTCTTTTGATATTAAAATAATATATAATTGGATGGTATATCATATATACCGAATAATTATCATTTTATATTTATTATTTAAATTAATTAAAAATCATAATTATACCCATTCAAATAATAATATATTGAATATCAATTACACCACGACGTGGAGACGGTAAGTCGTACGTACGCACGTATGGTGACATGTTATTCAAAGAATGGATAGAATAATGAATATGATTGTACCATATATATAATAACATCACAGTATATATAAGATACTGGAGTTATTATTTTAAAATGGTAATAATAAAGAAATAAGAAGTGGATGAAGAAAGGAACTTGAAAAAGGGTGGTGAAATCATTACCCCTTCTTTGGTTTCTTCCTTTTGATTTGATCAAAAGGTCTTCATAAGTTGTATTTATGACTAAAGTAAGGCCTCTAGGATGATTTGAGGGAAGTTTAGAGAGTATTTGGGCAGAGTTTGGCTGAACAAAAAGGCTTTGAAGGTGTGATGTAATGAGAAGGGGGAGTTCCCTTTTATAAGATGGGTGAGGGGTACCTTTGGAAAAGCTAGAAATATTAATTTATAATAAATTCATATTTGGGTTCTAATGGATACGAAGTTAATTATTCAAAGTTTAAGGTTTGCATAGGTTGAAAACCATTCAACCAATAGAATTTAGATAGGTTTGGGTTTCTATATTATCCTTATCTTTTAGTTTTAACTCTTAGATAATTAGTTTGACATTTACCTTGTCACTTTGAATTTTTATATTATATAGTTAATAAACATACTATATACATCCAAGAGACCCCCCAAGTGGTCCATTAGTGATACACCTATAATGATATAAGTCTCTTGGACGAACCATAGATTTTTACGAATTTAATATTAATTAATAATATAATATGTTTTTTATAAACTCTTTTATGTCAATTTTGACACTATTAAATAGTTCATTTTTGTGAAACTCATAACAGAATTATTAATTCACAATAAGTCAATTAAATCAATCCTAATATTTCATATTATCCTAGAAAATTTCTGTAATTCATTAAAAGTCTCAAATTATATTTATTTGGGTATTTATAATATCAGTTATTTTAATTTTTCACAATTATGGTAATTACTAAATCATCATTATGTCATAAATAAATTAAATTATTTAATGTCTAAAAATTATTAATATACTATAATTATGTAGGAAATCTAATTATCTTTCTAATGAATATTTACAATCGAATTTATCTTATGTATATCCCTATATTAAAAATGTTTTAGTAAATAAGCATTGATTTTAACTTTTTTAACTCTTCTTTGAATTAAATAATAATAAATGTCCTAATCTAATCCAAGTGAACCTAAATGATAATATTTTATTCCTAAGGTTTTTTTGGTCGATATACACTTGTAAAATAGAATTAGGACATGTCTTAGGGTAATATTAATATAGTTTTTACCCTTAATTACCCTATTTACTTTTAACCGTGGTAAATAAAAGTAAAAAGTTACAATTCAGCAAAAATTATTTTCATCTCATTGAACCGCATTTTACTTCTTTATATTAACCGTGTCTCTCGGATTTTCGAAATTCCATTCCCAGAAGCGGTAAAATTATGTTTTATGAAAAATTCAGTATTTTTTACTACCCCTTAGTAGTTTCACTATTCATCAAAAATTGACGTTTTTCAGAACAATGCCAAAATTTCACCTTAAGCTATATTTGATATTCCAATTTCAAAAATGATGTCTATTTTATGAAATTACAAACATATAAGTTGCATTAATTAATTTTATAATTAATTCCCGTTCTCACAACAAATAACGTGTTTTTAAGAAACAATATATATCAAATGATTGACAATTGTTTAGGTCCAATTTCAAAGTGAAATTAATTCTAATGAAAACCATTGGATAAAATGGTAAAAATATATTATAATTATACTTTAAAACCACTCAAATTCATAATTTATCATTATTAATTATTTTGATTCAAAAAGTTGTTTTTAATTAAAATTTATTAATTTTTACTATTCATCAAAATATTAAAGTTATCCAAAAAGTACCAAAATTTCACCCTAGGCTAATTTTGATATTCAGAATCCAAAAATGAAGTCCATTTTGAGAGATAGAATTTATAAAATTTCAAAAATTAGGTATTACTATTCATAACAGCTAATTTCATTGGTTGTGGAGTGATAGAACTCGATGTTGCGTACAACACACGCTATCACACAATTCAAAGAGAAACGTACTGTAGAAGCTTGGGGTGTTACAAATAAGGGTAAAAGTAATATTATAATAATACATAACTACACTACCTTGTTTCAAATTCATATTGGATGTGCCTTGAGAGACCCAAATATTTTATATAAAAAATTTTGGAATTTTGGATCCTCATGAGTGTGATAATCACATGTTATTATAATTAATTTAATGTAAATGGAAATATAATATGAACATGTATCTTGTTATTAATTTTTTTACATGGGATATATATATTATATCATTGAAAATTAATATTAATTAAAAATAAAAAAAATTATTAAATAATCATTTTTAATTTCTTTTTTTTAGACATTAAATATATATATTTATTTATGAACCAATGATGATGAAATGATTACCTTAATAATGAATGATTCAAATAAATAATATTATTAATTTAAAAAAATATAATTTTAAAATTTTGATACCATCCAAGAATTATTTAGATGATTATGACAATTTGTATTTTAGATGATTTATTTTTTTGAATGAATCAATTTGTTAAGACTTGAACAAATATCAATTACTAAATATTGTCCAAACTAATATATATGAGTTTTTTAAATAAATAATATTTTTTTAAAGGACATAATAGTCATAAAAATCTATGATTCATCCTAATGGCATAGAAAATGTAAATAAATTCAATAAGGATCCATTTTAGGGTCCCACTAATTTTGTAATAACTATATTAACCTTATAGTGTTAAGATACAAGAAGACTCGGTAGGAGTTAATTTCATTATCTAATTCTCAAAGCCAAAAGATACAGTTACATTTATGACATAAAATTGTCTAAAAAATATTTGTTTAGAGGATTCCATATCAACATCAACTTTTCTTTGATATATTTCATGTTGGTGCCATTATAATTTGAAAATAAATTTTGAAAGAAATAATATTTGAAGACTTTCTAAGGTACCCCTTCTTCCTCTTATAAAGCCCGCCACCTCTACCCACTTACTCATTCCACTCAAAACTCTTGGATCCCCTATATTATACTAAATTAATCACCCTAATTCCTTCAATTCTTTTTATATGCCTTAACATTGGCAGAAGGAAACTCATGATAGAATTGGTTCTCAAATGAAATTGAGTTTCCAGATTTAGAGGTAACATATTCTCCCAATATCCTTTCATTTATTTTCATTATCCAACGCCCTAACCTCTCAATCATTCTTTATAATATAACTAAACTAGAATCATTAATATACTCAGGTTTTTTTATGATTATGTTTCTTTCTAAGCATGTGTGTTCCTCCCTCAAATGTATATATAACATTTTGTTTTTCTGTATGGTGAAATACTACCTTACCAAACGATGATTGTTCTGTTTTATCCTACCAACTGTCATGGTAGCCATTATGATGGAATTGTATTTATATATGAATTATATTATATATTTATATGGTCTCTATGATTCTCTTATTTTTTATTTACAAAATACCTATATACTTTATATAATGTGTAAATACGATGATTTCATTTGACGAAATGTAGAGTATCACACCCTCAATGTGTTATGAACCACTCGTTGTATACGTAGAACAAATAAAGGAAGTCATTATGGAATGTAGATAATTTATGTAACATATATATTATAATGTAATTATAATATACCTATTTTTCATTTATTTTTTATTTCTGTAATATGAGAATGTAATAAATGGATTGTTCCTACCTATGAATGGCCTATCATTTCAATGACCATTACTTTTCATTTCATATATCCAAATATTATAGACCTTTTTAAATACATATATATAGATTTTATATGATATTTAAATATTTAATATCATTCTGTAGAAGAATTACTTATTTCAACATGGATAATTTTAATCTAAACAAGTTCATTTTGGACTCATGTAATAGGCATCGAAAAAACGTCCGATATGAACTCAAATAATTAAATAATTGTTATTACATGGTAATAAGTTATATAATATGAATGATAATTTTTAAAATGGTTCTGAATCAACTATAAATTAGCCTAATTTTATAATTCAAGAAATTTAATAAGGAACGATACAAGTTGGGCACAATGTAAGGCTAATATTAACAAAATATCCATTCATTGAGTTAAATATCAACGTCAATAGTAATGTTTTAAAAGAAAATGTATGAATTACAACTAATTATTTTACATCGAACATCCACTAATATTGTGCGTGTTTTTTCACACAATATAATTTCATTGATTTTTCCTTAATCAAATGATATGATCTTTTTATGACACTTATTATCAATCACCATTACTTGAGTAATATTTTGATTTATACATGACCTTATTTTTTATGGTATATAATCAACCCCTTAGAATTTATAATCATTATATGGTTTTCAAAAGTAATATTTTTCCATTAATCGTTTCACTAAATTATATAAGTTATGTTTATTTTTAACATACCTAGTGATAATGAAATTTATACCACCGCGAGCATTATATTATATTGGTTATCCTTTAAAAGTCATAATGATCATAGATGAAAAATAAATACCATATACCATTTAAAAATATTATGGTATTGAAAATGGTTTTGTTTATGGATTTATTATTTTAATTTCATGAAATTATCTTTTTTGTGATTGCAATTTGGAATTGTTATTTTTCCATTATTATTTTGTATGTGTTACGATTATGTTTTAGTTCTTGGGAATTGATTATCAATATAGGTGGTTCCGAGATATTCCGAGTGTTTTGGATCCCATGATTTCTCTCCAATTAATTGGGTAAAATGATAGAGGTAATTGTTAAGGTTTATCATATGATATTTTGGTAATATATTGTGATGAGCATTCCAAACATAACCATGGAGGTCACTCCCTATGTTGTTGTGAAAGCTATAATATATGTATTATATGGATTCCAAAATAACCTTTCTATTTTATTATTTCAAGGATGTTTTGATGGAATATTTTAATTAAATGATCTAATATAATTAGTTTATGTCTAATGGTTGAAAATTATGATTTTGTAAAAAATATTTCATGGGTTATAAATATTCATAGAATAATGTTTTTATTCCATATTTAAAATTTTAAAAATTTCTTCTTATACATAGAAAATGTTTTTGAAATGTTTTCCAAATTTTATATGGTTGGGTAAGAGAAAGGAAGAAGTCAAAATGATTGTCATCAAGAAAAAGAAAACATGTTTTGTTAAAAGGGTTTCCTTTTGTGGAAGAAGTTGAATGTGAGAGTAACTATCCACATGTAATGTCTTAGTCTATATGTAATAGTTATGGAATACATATCAATGACACTAATCCAAAAATTATCCTCAATGAGAATACATGACATAACTCAATATTATTTAATTTTTAAGTCTAGGGACTTATAGTTGGATTTATATGGAGGTTTTGAAAACATTAGAGCATTCTGTGTTATTTAAGCATAAGTGACATGATAAAAATAACCATAATGGTAGGTATATTGGAATGATTCATAGTTATTTTAGATAAATTAATTGAAAATAATATGACAACAATACATATATCTTAGTGTTTAACCTCCTTATAAGATTGTAAATGATTATTTTACTAATATACTTAGACTAACATTATTAGTTTTAGAAAATGGTTGGATCTATCAAGTACTAATGTAATAATGAATTTGAAGAAAACTGTAGTGGTTTTTTGAATACGAAACAGAATGAAATGGGTGATTAAATGAGAACTCAAGTGGTTATTCTAAACCAACTACTTGGGGTCTTGATAGACCACTTGAACCTTGGTGAATTATCTGAGACAATATATATGATTTAAATGAATCCATGTGGAATAATAGGTAATAATCATAACGGTAAATATATTAAAATTAATTTTTGTAAAGGATGTGGAATGAAACACCTTGTAAAATGTTTTAAGTGCACAGTAAGTTGTTATATATGTGGTAATGAAGGTTACAATGAAGAAACCATCCATGAAAAAGGAAGCATTCTATTGACACCTTGAATGGAAATAAGTTCTTTCAGAGTAATAAATTGAATGCTTTAAATTTGAGTATTGATTCCATTATGAATATAGATTACATATAAAGAAGGTACGAGAATGAGATCAGAAAAACCATACAAATATATGTTTACCAATACCTACTTCCATTACAATTGAAGATTATGTAACTGAAAATGACACACCAAAGTTATGAATTACTTCTTAGACGATGTTTTGACATTATTGAATATTAGAAGATGATTAATATTTATGTTTTTGTTAATAAATTTTAATGAATAATATGTAAAATCATTGATAAATGATCCTGAAATATACTGAATGATTAAAGGGAATTCATGTCTTTTGGTAGATTGAAGGATGAGAAATTTTAAAATTTATTATTTTTTGATGAT
Organism: Viscum album; assembly: GCA_963277665.1. Lineage (NCBI taxonomy): Eukaryota > Viridiplantae > Streptophyta > Magnoliopsida > Santalales > Viscaceae > Viscum > Viscum album. Next base: position 1,903,515,665 of record OY728145.1, read on the forward strand.
GGGAGTAATTTGGAATAATTTTCAATGAATGTGTAAACCAAAATATTGTTATGTAAGAATTCTATTTGAGGAAAAATTATAACCTCTTTTATGGAAATAATTATATATAACCTTTAGGGTTTATATGATCCTTTATTTTGATGTAATTATGGAAAATTACTTTTTTGGAAGAAAAATAAAAAGGCATAAAATATCCTTGAGGATAACATAGGTTATGGTTATTTTTGTGTTTTTTAAATTTTTCTAGGAATGATATAATAATTGTATAGTTTTTTTGAAAATGGAAATCATGCATACTGTTTGACAACGATCGCGTCAGACAAGGCTGCAGGAATCAAATGCCAAATGAAGATTGATATAGACTTATCGTCTACCACTTGCCTACATGATTTTCATAGATCATATTCCCTATTTTGTTTTTGTTTTTTTATGGACTAACAATAATTTTATTTTTGAGAAATATGTTTTATCAAAATGATATCCTTAGTATTGGAAAATAATATGGTGATTATGTGATAACTGTTATTTTGGATGACATTCAAAATTTTGGGAAAACTGTATGCCTATGAAAAATAGAATACTTTGGGATTTAATTTGTGGTGTAATGGTTGAATTTTATTTTATAAGAATCTATGTTTTTATTGTTTACATATGGTAATTTTGGTTATCTATGGAAGTTGTTAACAAATCAAGGATAAAATTTGATTAGGTTTATTAATTTTTAGTATAAGTGTTTAAGAGTGATCGATGTTATTTAGAGATAAATGTTAAGATAAATTTTGGTATACAATGTGATAAATCCATTTGAATTTTGGGTTTCACTCTTGGTTTGGATTAGTTTGAGTATTTTTGAGGAAATTTGTTTGTTTAGTGGTATATGTTTATGTTTGGATTTATTTTAGAATATTAGGGATTAAATTTTATAGTTCTATTTAGAATGTGTTATTGGTTTTTGGGGCTTATATAATCATTTACTAATAATTTTGGTTTTGGATAAGGTCTAAATATAGGGGAAATATTTTGTTCTTTTTTTGGATTATGTAACTCTCTAGATGTTTATTCTAGTGCTTTAAGGGTAACCAAGTCATCTTAAATACTCATCGATTTGGAAAAAATATGTGTTTGTGGTGGAATTTCATTAATTCATTGAAGTCTACATGTCTAGTATGAATATTTTCTTATGTTATTGTTTTTGGTATTAAAAAAATTCCTCCTAATTATGAAGTTGGTCATCAATAAAAAATGTTATTTGATTACATTTTCATACTAAAAAATCAATGACCATTAAACCCATTACATGTTTTTGATTTTCTATTAGTTAATTTCTCCTGATCAAGTTTTCAATCACACTACATCAGAACATGGCACATAGTTTTTAGTTGAAATACATATTTTTTTATATGGAACCCTAGTATGTGTTATCTCATGTGACTTTATAAATCACTTTCTATATTTTAATGTGGATGTTTTATTAACCCTTTTTCTGATGTGGGTTTTCCAAAAAGGTATATTGAAAATTCATTTTTTATTCACTAATCCCAATTTCAAATTTAGAGGATGATATTTATTAAAGGGGTGAGGGTGTAACATCTAGAGTTTTATAAAAGAAACACAATGTTCTATATCTTAAATGATACAGTACATCGATATTAAACAAACAAAAACATATTATTATTTAAATATTATAGTTATAACCAAGCCATTGGAATGGAAAGAATGAATAATATCAATAGAATTGTGAAAATATAGGTTACACTTGTTTAGATAAATATGGGGTGATTACCAATTTGTTTATAAATGGAAATAAAAACTAATTGAATATAAATGATGTGTTTTTATGAAAACATATTTAAATGACAATAATAATTCTTATAAAATCATATCCTCTTTATGGAATTTTATTTAATGAAAAAATATATGTTATATATTCGATTTATTATTTTAAATTTATCTTATATGTTATCTACATATGATATATGAAAAAATTCAATTTATTTGAATAAAAGAAGTATTTAAAAAAAAAATACAATTTAACCACCTTTTGATGGAGAACCCTTTTTAAGTCTTGTTTATGAAAATTCAATATGAAATATTTGACATAATAAAATTATTTATAAAATATATCCCAAAATTTATAATGTTTGAAATTTTTTTATTTTTCTGATGAAATTAATATTTTTATGAATACTGAAAAATGCTCAACATTAATTTAAAACATACTTTTTGTATAATTTATGTATATAGATATATTATCATTTAAATTAGTTTTAATGATTAATTGGTTTATTTTTTATAATTTAATAATTTTTTTTATTGGAATTAATTTCACATCTAAATTTGGCATAAGCATATGTAAATCATTTGAATGTATTTACTTCATAAATACTCGCATTCTGGTTTTGATAACATTAATTAATTTAAAATTAATTAATTATTCATTTGTGTTTTGAATTTGGAAAAATTGATTCCATATTTTTAATCATGAGTTACAAATTATGTAAATAGGTACCTTTTATTTTTTGGATGTAATGAATAATAACTTCAATAATAATTTATATTTACTTGATTTAAAGGGTAAATAAGGTAAAAAAGGGTAAAAATAATATTTTAATAATATAAAAGTACACTAACACATATCGTAATATTATTAGATGAGACATGGGAGACCCATAAAATCTATATTACAATATTTAGGAATTATGGAGCCACTTGTTTGTGATAATGACATGTTATAATAATTAATTTAAAATAAATAGAAATATAACAAGAACATATATCTTCTTAATAATAAAATTTTAATATAGGGATATGTAACTGATATCTTTGACTATAAATCGTAAATATATACATATAATGATTTTATATGTCATTATATTTTATTTAATATTTTAAAATTAAATAAATATATATATTTACGACAAAATGATAATGTATTGACAACATTATTAATGAATTATTCAAATAATTTATATTATAAATATTACAATAAATATAATATGAAGATTTTTATTCCTTCCACGAGTTTTATAAGGTATTATTACATGTTATATTTGATTTAAATTATTTTTTTTGAATGAATCATGTTTTTATGACTTTATCAAAATCAATTACTAAATTGTGTCAAAATTGACATAAATGAGTTTTTAAAAAAAATTATATATTATTAAATGAAATAATAGTGATATAAATATAAGATTAAATTAACAAAATTAAAAAATTTAAAAAATTTCATTAATTATACACTTGAGGTAATATTAACATTTTATATTAACAATACTAACCATATAGTGTAAAAATACAAGAACACATGTGAAGAGATGATTTATTTATCAAAGGGTTATAACAAAAAGATAATGTTAATTTTTTTACCTAAACATGTATAAAAAATATTGGATGATTGTATTTAGACACATCCTCGTCTTATCCTTGTAATATATTACTTTGGATTTGATAGAATTAGAAAATCAATTCATAAAAAAATAATATTTCAATAATTTCGAATAATGCCCCTCTTCCCACTTATAAAATGACACCACTTATACACACATACTTAGCCCTATCAATCACCTTGGATCACCTAGAATATACTCAAATAAGGTCCCAACATCCCTCAATAACACTTATAGGCCTTACCATGTCCAGAAGAAAGCATAAGAATTCCATTTCACTCAAATCAAATAGAGTTACCAGATTTAGAGGTAACATATTCTCACAGGATTCATTAATTTATTTTCACTTAAATCATGCTTTATTATTTTTATTTAATTCATTAATAAAAAAACCAATTTCCTCAATAAACATAGTAGTTTTTTACAATGGTTGATAACTACACATACACATACCTCCATCTAATTGATATAGTCATATTGATTCATTGTATGGGGAACTACTGCTTCACGAAATGGTGATTGTTCAATTTTCTCCTACCACCTCTATTGGTGGCCATTAGGATGGAACTATATTTATATATGAAATATGTTATATGTATATTTTTTCTATTCTTCTGTTATTTTTATTTAAAAAATACATTTATATTTTCAATATGGTCTAAATACGATAATTTCATTTGAGGATGTGTGGACAACCGCCCAATCAATGTGATATGAATCGTTCTTTCCATAAATTGATTATAAAAAGGGTGAAATTAATGAACTTATGTAATGTATATACCAGAGATATTATACTATAATTATAATATACCTATGAATCATTTTGTTTTCATTCCTTTATTCAGATAATGAAATGAAAGTAGCGTCCATGAAAACGTACAACCTATCGTCTCCATGAATAGTACAATTCAGCTCATGTATCCAAATATAACAGACTATTTTGAATACTTATGTAATAGATATTTCATAAATTTAATTCATTAATATCATTCTTTAGATGATGCAATTATGATAAAATTGACAATTTTCATCATAACAAGCACATTTTTTACTCAAGTACCAGACATTGACAAAACGACCGATATAAACTAAAATAATAAACCTATTTTTATAAAATGGTAATAAGTGATATAAAATGAATAATAATCATTAAAAAGTATCTGAATCAAGTATTAAATTACATATTTTGATTCATTAGGAAATTAAATAATGAATGAGACAAGTCAGACTCAACGTTTGGGAAAGCTTACCTCACTCTCCATTCATTGAGTTAAATATTGATGACATTGGATTTTATTTCGAGAAATATGTTTAAATGAACTATTATTATTATTTTAAACCTAAATCCACATATATTGGGTGCAATTTAATTTTCACATAAAATAATTTCATTGATTTATCTTAAAGATAATGATATGGTCTTTGTAAGGGGCATCGCCTCAAAACCCATTAATTGAGCCATATTTTGATTTATACAAGAGTTATTTTGATATGGTATAAAATGAAACCCTTTTATAATTAATTAAATTAAATGTGTTTTAAAATTAATATATTTCTATGAATAATTTTACATATTGAAAAATAGAAGGTTTCTTTTTAACTATCATGATGAAAACAACCATTTTGTCTCCACAAGTATTAACTGATATATAGATTCCCCTACACACTGTAATGTTTTTAAAATAAATATGAATTAAATATAACCTTTATATATATTTTTTTACAAAAAAATACTAATGAATAACGATTGATTATGGAAATATCATGAAATGATCTATTGGGATTACAATGTGGAAATGTTATTTTTTCCTTTGTACATGTTTTATTTGTTATGATTATCTAATAGTTCATGGGAATTATTTTTGAATACATGTGTTTCTATGATATATCGTGTGTGGGATATCCCATGAAACCTCTACAATTCATTGGTTAACATTACAAATGTAAACATTAAGGGATGTCCTAATAAAGTTATTGATTCTATGGTGATGGGTATTCCAAACATGACCATGGAGGTTACTCCCTATGTAGCTATGAAAGCTAAAATGTATGTTTGATATGGATTCCACAAGGTAGATTAATGTTTTATGGTTTCTATAATTTTTTGTAAGAATATAATGATTAAATTATTTAATTTATGTAGTTTATGTTGGACTGTTGAAAAGTATGATCTTGTGGAAATAATTTCATGGGTTTAGAAAATCCACGGAGTAAAACTTTTATTCCTTATTTCATTTTTTTATTGAGATTTTTATGATAATACCATATTATTGAAATGTCTTACATAGGTTATTAGTATATGTAATAGAATGGAAGAATTCCTGATGATTTTTATCATGAAAAAGAAATTAGGTTTTGTTAAAACAATTTCATTTGGTGGAAAAAGTTGATACAAAATGTAAATGTCTACATGTAATGCCTAGGTATAATATGTAATAGGTATAACCTAATGATTTATAACACTATCTATGAAATGACCCTTAATATTAATTTTTTAATTAACTCATTATTATGTATTTTTTAATGTTGGGGCCATATAATTTCATATCCCCATGGTAGGATGGGAGGTTATATTCATGGTATGCACATGAAGTGTACTATATGGGTAGATAATATTGAGAGATTATTACACGAATTCATGGTACAATATGACAATGTATCTTATCCCAGTAAACACTAAACCTTATCCAAAATGGTATGGGTATTTGTAAAATGTAATGAATAGTCACCTATTATGTTATAATATCCATTTATGAAATGTTTTGGTTATTATAGTATCAACCATATATATTAGGTTGATGTTAATGTATTTTCTATAAACCTGAGGATACATAAATATACTTCCTTATAGGCATCAAAACTATTTTGTAATAACACATCCACTGGTGGAGTTCTTATAAAACAAGAACATCCCCTGATGTAGTCATATAGATTATAATGTATCCATATACATGAATAGATATTGAACATCCAAGTTCTAGTCTGATGTTTGTAAAAATAAATTTTTAGTTCAAGAACTAGTTAATGAAAAGTAAAACATTGTTATGAAACATTCCCCCACATCTGAGAATCAAAGAGTCGAAATATGTTGTATATATAAAATTCATAGCAGTACCATGAGAATTTGGATGAATATATCCTGGGAATTTTGAATGATTAATAGGTCGTTTGGGAATATCCACAGATTATGGGACAAAAACCATTCACTATAAAATTACTTGTTGTGTAGATACCAGATGATTTTTATCATCCTCTTGAAATGTATCATAAACTATTTGATACCATAATTTTTTTTATTTTATAAATTAATATAAATTTCAGTATAAGTGAGAATAAACAATGATCCCAAAGTGGTCTGGCTATGGGTCCAAGTCCTGGACTAGACCCGCTAGAAAAAACAACAACCATAAACCATAAGTGGGATATTTTGGGAACCCTATCCAAGACAGACCCACCAAAATAACACATTTCACCCCTAAAACCTTTTGAATATTACATGACCCTACACAGCCTGAGGCTACCCATTGTGTCACATATCACACAAAATTTACTTTTTATAGACACATTCATCACCCACATTCATTGAACCACCATCGTCGGATATCCAGTCGCCAACCAAAAAAACAATACACCACAGGCTGATGTGACCCGAAGACCACATCGACATAGGCCAACGAAATTAACAAACCCGATCTGCATAGACAATCATCAAACATAACTAGATCTGCAATGACAAGAAGATCTTAATCGACGCACATACCACCCATAAAAAAAAACCACACCATTTCCCAATGCATTTGAGCTCTCTATAAATATATGCACAAAAGTCACATTCATTTAATTCATTTTATTAAGTGTTCGTATAGATCATAAACATGGATTCATTTTTCATCACATTTTATAAAATGATCATGGAGTGTGGAATAAAAACATGGTGCATAAAGGTGAATAACCTTGGAAGGAATTGTGTATGAGTATTAACTAAACATTCTTTCTGGCATGGATTCCCCTGGTTAAATTTCCATAGAATAATAGAAGAATATAAATGTTCATGGGAAGGTAAAAAAAGATTTATGTGGCTATATAATCATTAATAAATAATATGTTCATTGTGGGTCATGTGGTGGATCCATATTCCTCTATTGAAGAGATCATAGAGATATGGCCTCTACATGGTGGCTCTCTCCCCCACTCACATTCTAGGGTTTCCCCTTAGCTCTAATTTGGAGGTATTGAGTCAATAAGGTTTTCATTATGACTTTTCCATTCCTTCTTGTTTTGAAAATCACAAACACCTTATCTTTAAGAAAATTGCTTTCTTAAGGAAAATCGCTTTTATAAGGAAAATTTCTTTCTTAAGGAAAATTTCTTTTATAAGAAAAATTATCCTTATCATATTTTCATCCATATTTTTTCTTAAGTATGAGATTCGGATTCATTTTATCGGAATCATTAAAGCTTTGATATAAAGCATTCTGTTTTAGGATTCAGATTCTGGATAAGAACAATAAGGAAGTCTCATTCCGAATTCCGGATATGAACTCTGACTAAGTTCAATTCCAAATTCAGGATAATAATTCTGAATAAGAATTCTCATTACGAATTCTAATGAAGAAATCTCATTCTGAATTCCCAATACGAATTCTAATGAAGAATTCTCATTATGAATTCTAATGAAGAAATCTCATTCTGAATTCCCATTACGAATTCTAATGAAGAATTCTCATTATGAATTCTAATGACGAAATCTCATTCCAAATTACCATTACGAATTCTGATGAAGAATTCTCATTACAAATCTTGATGATGAATTCTCATTACGATTTCTGATGACGAATTCCTATTCCGAATTCACATTCCGAATTCACCTATTAAATAGAATTTGAGTATCTTTGTTTTATACACTCTGATTTAATACAGACTCCGAAAAATATCTTTGTTAGACTCTGAACTTTTATATTGCATACATTTCTATAATTTGTCTACTCTTTATTATTTTCATTACACTCCTAACCTTCACTCCGATGTTTTCATTCCGAACTTTTATGTTAGAGTTTAAAATGATGTCGTACATTCTGTTACACTTGTTTTGTTATAAAATGATGTCGTCTGTTTTGTTATAAACTAACCGTTGTCTAAGTGACACGTGTACAGGTCCCTCCGATCTTTAAGGAAAATGTGACCATTGGAGAAGGAGCCGACCTTACCTATAAATATGAGCACATTTGAAAGAGCTTGAAGCTGATGGCTGATGAAAGTACTGAAAGGCCGACAAATTTGCTTGAAGTGATTTCTGGAGAGAGAGGCTCTTATTAACTCTCAGAGCTTCGTGCGACTCCGAATGTTGGTGATTACATTCGAGGGCTTCCGGGGATAGGAAGACAGAGGTGCCGACCACCTTAAAGTTCGAGGGCTTCCTTGCTGAGGAAGACAGAGGTTGCCAACTACCTTGAAGTTGAGGGCTTGCGGGGATAGCAAGACAGAGACTCCGATCTTCATATCGAGGGCTTACCCTGGTTTGGGTAAGACATACTTTCTTGAAAGTATAAATCAAGGGACCTTTATCCAAGGTTGTTGGATACCCTTCTCTTTGGGTTAAAAGACTTATATCTTGTTACTTGTAGTTTTACTACTTGTTTTATTTCCGCTACATTTTGTATCATAAGGAAAGTATAACTTTCTTATAATTCCTTACTTGTACTCTGATTAAGTTAGATTCTATAAGCTTTAAGGTAGAATCTTATATTGTAATCTTTTTTTAAAGTTTCATTTTCCTGAACCATCTTTCCGGAACCTACTTTCGGAATCTCTTTCCTAGTTTGCATTTCGGTGTTAGAGGTGTTGTGAATTTTCTTAAGTTTAACTTTTTTAAACTTAGCCTTTTCCTTTTCTTAAGGAAAACATAGTTATTTTTAACTAACTTTAAAGGTTCCAAAAGAATTTTTAAAGTTTACAATTCACCCCCCCCCTCTTGTAAATTGAGCATCTCATACTATATTTCGATCCTACAATTGGTATCAGAGGTTGGAAACCTCTTACTCTATACCAATCTTACATTTGGTATCAGAGCAGGTCTCTGAAATAATTATAATCACGAATAAGTTTTTCTTGCTCACTTTATCCTTCCGAACTTTTTCATTCTGAATTTGTCCATTCCGAACTTTTCTCATTCCGAACTTTGTTATTACGATTCTTTTCTACTAACAAGTTTGTATCCAAGTTATATTAAGTATGGAAGGAATCGATGTTGGATCAATTGACAATCTGAATCCTACAAGACCACCTATATTTGATGGTAATGACTATGAATACTGGAGAGATCGTATGAAGACTTTTGTTATTAATACTGGAGTAGACAACTTTGTTATGCTTACTGGTGATTATAAAATTCCTGACAAGGAAGTCAGATCTTTTACTAACCAGGAAAAGCAAGAATATCAACTCAACTATAAGGTACGCAATACTTTACTTTGTTCAATGACCAGAAATATATATATCCAAATTTATTCTTGTGAAGCAGCTAATTGTATATGGAAGAAGTTAGAGGTTACACACTTTGGGACTTCTAAAGTGATTGAAACTAGAAGAGCTATGCTTAGAGCTGAATATCATGGTTTCAATTTCTCTTATAGAGAACCTATCTGTAAAGTTCAACAAAGATTTATGACTATCGTCAACAGTCTACAATCTATGGGAGAAAAAGGTTTAGATGACGAAGCTCTTGTGGACAAGATAATTGATATTATGCCCAATGAGTGGGAATCCAAGAGAACAGCTATAGATGAGAACAGGATGGTCACTCAAATTACTCTTGATGAATTATTTGGAACTCTTCTACAACATGAAACAAGAATGAAGAGAGATGCTGAAAAAATCAATAAGAAGAATGGAAATGGTACTGTTGCTTTTACTATAACTTCAAATCAGATGAAAGCTAAGACTCCTGAAAGAGTAACCAGATCCAAATCGAAGAAAGTCATTTTCCAATCCGAATCTAGTGAGAGTGAAGTCTCAGAAAATGAATTAGCCAATCTTGCTCGAATGATGAACAAGATAGCTGGACAGAGAAATTTTCAATATAAGTATAAGAAGAAGGATAGGAAAGATAATAATGATGGAGAAGTTACTTGTTATGAATGCAAAAGAGCTGGACATATTACACCAGATTGCCCTATGCTCAAAAAGAATGAAATGAAGGAATGACATTCAGGCAGGAACATGAAGAAGTATTATAAAGCCAAAGCTAAGAATGTTCTGAAAGCTAATGACACCTGGAGTGACAGTGGTGGTGACTCTTCAGATGAATCTTCTGATTATGAATCATCAGGACAGAAAAATCTTGGTCTTATATCCAGATTACCTATTGATAATCATTGTCTTATGGCTATGGTACGAAAGGCTAAATCTTTGACCAATGATTCTTTAAATTCTAATGATAGTAAGTATTATAACTCTTCTGATGAAGAATCATCTTCTGATGAGGAAAATACTTTACCTACTTATGATGAAGTCTCTAGGTTTTCTGAACTTCTTGAGATTTAGAATTCCAAACTCAACAAGAAACTTAAAAAGGCAAACTCTAGGAATTATATTCTTACAAAATAAATATCAGATCTTTCTAAAGATCTTGATAAGAGAAATTCTGATTTTGAAAGTATTTCAAAAAATCTTGAGGAAGTAAGTTCTGAGAAGAATAAACTTTCTAATGAATTATAAAAATTAATTTCTATGAAAAATGTTTTCGAGCCTAACTCTAGTTCTAAAACTAATGATTTTGAGGATAAAAACTTGGTTGTAAAACTCAAGTCCGAAATTTTTTCCTTAAATAAGTGTTTATCAAACTTTACCCATGGTAAGGAAAATTTTGATAAGATGTATTCCCAAATACGACCTTTAAGAAATAAATCCGGATTTGGTTATACCAATGCAAAACCTATTTTCAGTAAGAATTATTTTGTTCCTCAAAGTGCCCCATTTTGAACCAAGTGTCAATGTGGTGGTCACTGGGAAAAGAATTATTCCTTAAACAAAACCCAATCTCTAGGATTTCACAAAGAATACTTTTCTAAGAAGATGTGGGTTCCTAAAATTTTATTGTCTAGAAATATCGGATCCAAACAAGTTTGGATTCCCAAAGTCTAATTCTCGTCTTGATTTCAGGATAATAAAGAATGGACCAGCAACAATACATGGTACATGGATAGTGGATGTTCCCGGCACATGACTGGTAACAAAATTTTTTTTGAAAAGATTATCAAAATGAAAGGAGGAAAGGTAACTTTCGGAGACAATTCTAAGGGATAGATTTTTGGTATTGGTAATATTGTTCTTTTAGGTAAAACCTTGATTTCAAATGTTCTTTTTGTTAAAGGTCTTAAGCACAACCTCATTAGCATAAGTCAGTTATGTGATGAAGGTTACCTTGTGAATTTTAGGAATGATAAATGCTTAGTACACAATTCCAAGGAAGAATTTATTCTCTCAGCCAATAGGCAAGAGAATGTTTACACCTTAAACATAAAAGACCTCAGGAGCCACGATTTACCTTGCTTAAGTGCAATGGAAGATCATTCATGGTTATGGCATAGAAGACTAGGTCATTGTAATCTTAGGAACCTATGTAAACTCTCTAAGAGGAAACTAGTTAAGGATCTACCGGAGCATAGATTTGATTCTCCTAAAGTTTGTGATCCTTGTCAATATGGCAAGCAACATAAATCTAGTTTTAAGTCTATCGGTGAAGTCTCAACAACCGAGGCATTACAGTTAGTGCACATGGATCTTTTTGGTCCAACACAAACTGGAAGCATTGGAGGCAAATACTATGTGTTTGTTCTAGTTGATGATTACAGTAGATTTACTTAGATCTATTTTCTAGCAAAGAAATCCGAAGATTTTTCATATTTCAAAAGTTTTAGATCTCAAGTTAAAAATGAGAAAAACCTTCCATTGAAAACTATTCATAGTGATCATGGAGTAGAATTTCAAAATTCAGATTTTGAAACTTTTTGTAGTAAGAATGGTATTACTCACAATTTTTCAGCACCTAGAACTCCTCAACCGAATGGTTTAGTTGAAAGAAGAAATAGAATTCTTCAAGAAATCACTCGAACCATGTTGAGTGAATATTCTATTGCTATACATTTCTGGGCTGAAGCTGTAAGTACTACTTTTTATACGATAAATCGAGTTTTTATTAGGCCTTTTCTTAATAAAACTCCTTATGAGTTATGGAATGGTAGAAAAACAATACTTTCCTACATCAAGGTTTTTGGTTGCAAAGTATTCATTTTGAATACTAATGATAACTTACATAAATTCGCACCAAAGTCTGATGAAGGAATTTTCTTAGGATATTCCACAACCTCTAAGACTTATAGATCTTTTAATAAAAATACTTGCACTGTTGAGGAAACAGTACATGTGAAATTTGATGAGTCTGATCCTTTTGTTTTTAAACCATCTCAACTTACATCTTCAGATGTGTTTTCAAAAACTGATTGTCAACCTTTGATAGAAGAACCTTCTAATAAGGAAAATGTTTCAGAAGATACTTCTGAAACATTTACCCCAGAAGACTTTCTACCTTATGTTGATGAACATGTTTTACAAAACCCAAATCAGGTGTTTCTTAAGAATCATCCCAGTGATAGTATCATTGGAGATGTAAATCAACCTGTAAGGACTAGAAGTTCTTTAAGAAATGAAGTAGAAAATCTAGCATTTATTTCCCAATTATAACCTAAAAGCACTAACGAAGCTTTAGGTGATGATGATTGGATTAAAGCCATGCAAGATGAACTAAATGAATTCGAAAGGAATAAAGTCTGGACCTTGGTTGAAAGACCTAAGGAAACTTCTGTTATTGGAGTAAAATGGGTTCTCAGAAATAAATGTGATGAAAATGGAGTCATTGTTAGAAATAAAGCTAGACTTGTTGCTAAAGTCTATAATCAGCAAGAAGGAATAGACTATGAAGAAACCTATGCTCCAGTAGCTAGACTTGAATCTATCCGTATTCTACTTGCCTTTGCAGCATTATTTAATTTCAAACTTTTTCAAATGGATTTGAAATGTGCTTTTCTTAACGGTTATGTTCAAGAGGAAGTTTTTGTTGAACAACCTCATGGGCTTGAAGACACAAAACATCCGGATCATGTTTTTAGACTTACCAAAGCATTGTATGGCCTTAAACAAGCCCCACGAGCATGGTATGATAGAGTCACCGGATTTTTGCTTCAAAATAACTATGTTAAGGGAAATGCAGATCCAACCCTTTTTATAAAGAAAGATAAGAAAAATGTTTTGATTGTTCAAATTTATGTTGATGACATTATATTTGTTTCAACTCAGCAATCTTTGACTGACTGTTTTGCTAGTCTAATGAAATCTGAGTTTGAAATGAGTATGATGGGTGAGTTAACATTTTTCCTTGGTTTTCAAATTTCTCAAAAACCATAAGGAACCTACATATCTCAACATAAGTATATTAAAGATCTTCTTAAAAATTATGGTTATGACAACAATAAGAGTATAAGTACTCCCATTGGTACCTCAAACTCTTTAGATCTTGACGAAGCTGGGAAACCAGTAGATCAAACATCGTTGAGAGGTATGATAGGAAGTCTACTTTACATAACAACTAGTCGACCATACTTAATGTTTTCATTAGGCTTATGTGCAAGATATCAATCTAATCCTAAGGAATCTCACTTAAAGGCAGTAAAAATAATTTTTCGCTACCTTAAGGGAACCATGGATCTAGGATTATTTTATACTTCTAGAAATGATTTTGTTCTAAAAAGCTTTTGTGATGCTGACTTTGGTGGATGTAGAATGGATAGAAAAAGTACATCCGGAACTTTTCATTTCTTAGGAGACTCTTTAGTTTCTTGGCCCTGCAAGAAGCAACATTCTGTAGCACTCTCCACTGCTGAAGCTGAATATGTAGCAGCTGGAAGTTGTTGTGCACAAGTGTTGTGGATGCAACACACACTCACAGACTATGGCCTGAGTTTTACTAAAACTCAAATTTTATGTGATAACACAAGTGCCATTGCCCTTAGTAAAAACCCTGCACATCACTCCCGTGAAAAACACATATATATTAGGCATCACTTTCTTAGAGATCACACGCTTAAAGGATATATTATTCTTCAGTTTATCGAGACGCAAGATCAACTTGCTGATATTTTCACAAAGTCTTTGCCTTCTGATAGATTTGAATATATTAAACAGAAGTTAGGAATGATAACCGTAAGGTAATCATTCTTAATTAACTTTCTGTTGAAAAAAAAATCCCTTTACAGTAATAAACTCATTTTCATAGGGGGAGTAAATTTGATTGTTTTCCTCACAATGTTTTTCAAAATTTGTTTTCAAACTTTTCAGAACGAAAATTTCCGGAATGAAACTTCTGGAAAGAATGTTTTCCAGAATGGATATTTCTGTACAGAATACTTCTGGAATGGAAGTATTCTTATAGAAAACATCCGGAATGAAAGATATCATACTGATACTTTCATAACCAGATTTTCGTACCGAACCTTCTCAGTTTTTCGTACTAAGTTTTTCGTACTATGTTTTTCGTAGTGAGTTTTTCGTAGTAAGTTTGTTTTTCGTAGTAATTTTTTTTAAAACTTTGTCTTTTCGTAATAAAGATTTTTTCGTAGTCATCTTTATATTACCCATTATGAATAATCCTCCTCAGCTAATCCGAACTGTATGATTTCCTTACTCAAGTTTTCGTAGTCATATTTTACTTGCTGGCAGTTTCCTATGTTTTGTTTTCGGATTATAGTTTTCTTAAATCTTTACTTTAATAAAAACCTCAAAAAGATCGAATTCAAGTTATCAACCGTCAGATTTGATCTCAGATCATTCTAAAACGTTAGATCAACCGAGGAAGTTGAAACGTCATCCCGTAGCCTATATAAAGGGGACCCAAATTCTTGTCCCACATCGGTTTCAAGCTCTTGCATCCTGAAGCACTTCCCCTCTGTTTTAAGGCCATTCCGAACTACAGTTTTCTCCGTTCCGAACTTCTCATAGGATTACAGATCCAAATGTCTGTGGAGTTAGCCTCTCAAGAAATGTCATCTACCAAGCCTATTTCTCAGTGGTTAGTTTACAGAGAAAGGTTACTCCATCCGGATTTCTTCAACAACTATGATTCCCTTATCTCAAAGAACATCAAGTTGAATGGCTGGAAAGATGTTGCGGTATCAAAAACCGGGAATCAAGATGAAGTATATTCAGATTTACTTGTCGAGTTTTATGAATCAGTTTCCTTCATTAAGTAAGATGATAGGGAGAAGGTTTCTTTCAAGTCGTTTGGCAAGACCTACATACTTTATTACACCAAGGCTGCAAGCTTGGTAGGATTATCTTATGAAGGAGAAGCAGAATTTATTTCGCACGTTTTACCAGAATCTAAGGGTAGCTTCGACAAGGAGAATGCCTTATAAACTCTCGGACTGGCTGATGACAATGCTCCGAAGATTGCAAGTCTATCCACAAACTTCCGGATTCTAGAGTTGTGGGTGCAAGTACTTATCGTACCGAGGAAAGGTGATAAAGACAGTTTAAAGAAGAGTGAGATCTATATCCTAGATTTCCTGATAAATCTAAGGAAGTTCAATTTCATGAGGCATATTCTTATAACAATTGAGAATCTTAAGAAAGGAAATCTCAGAGCACAGATCATCATGTACCCAGCAATATTGTCGAAGTTGATAGTTCGGTGCCTTGAATCCTTCAAGGAAGCTTGCAGATCTAAGCCGATGGTATAAAAAATTTTGTTGGTGAGTGATGACACTCTTAAAAGAATGGATGTAGCTTTTGACAAGAAGTCTGGAAAGTTTATTGATCTACCTGCTCAAGAAGAAACCGTTCCGAAAGCTGCTGATTCGGAATCCTCTAAGCCGCTAAGGAAGAGAAAGCTAAAAGAAGTGGTAGTAGAAGCTGAGAATCCCAAGTCTAAGGAAGTCCACTCCGTACCTCCAAATCCAAAGAAAAAGAAAGCCTATCCTGATGAGGTTGTTACAAAGTGGAGAGCTGATAAAGAGAAAAGAAAAGAAGGGGATCCGCAGTTCGGATTGGACCCTGTGGAAGCTAAGGCATTAAAGGAAAGAACTGCTGATGAGCTTGAAAAACAAGCAAAGGAAAAGAAGCTCAAGAAAAAGATGTCTGAGGCTGAGGTAGCACAGGACTTGTTAAAATTCAATGAAATGGTTTCAGCAACCATTCCAGTTCCGAGATTTTTCTCCCTGGAGTCTCTACCTGAGACTCTAGGAAGGAATTTCGCTGCTCCGGAAGAGGATGTTGCTAAGAATTCTGAGGAAGCTGAGCAAGTGGAACAAGTAGAAGAGGATTCTGAAGGACGTGGTGAAACCAGAGATGTGATGAAACAAGTAGATGATTACAAGGGAACACCTTCGGAACGCTTATCACTCCAAACTTCTGAAGCCGAATCTTCGAAGCTAGTTACTCCAACGATGGAAGAAGAGAAAGGAGAAGAAGAAGTTTCTTTTCATGGAGATGAAGAACATCTTTTACATGATGTTACTCAGAAGGAAATAGTAGGGGTTCAGGAAGTCGTTGATGAAGATAATATCATTCAAGTTTCTGATAGTGAGAAGAGAACTCTAGAACATGACTCAATTCCGAAAAAAGATAAGGGGAAACAAATTCTTGCTGATACTCCGAGCTCAGAAGAATGGAAGAGAAAGGAAGCTGCTAGTTCTTCAAAGAGAAAGTTGGAGCATATTGAGGAAGAAAACTCTCCAAGCAAGATTTCAGATTCAGAGTCATCTTCGTTGGGGCATGATTTTGTTGTCCAGTCTTTGAAGAAGTTGGTGGGAACCATTCTGACCTTCTCTAGTATCGACTCAAGATGCCAGAAGCTCTAACATACGTTGAATCAGAAAACAGACTCTGTATCCATGGTTATGGATAAGTGCGTTGATATTGAAGCTCAGTTCAAAACCTTCTTTGTTGGTTACGAAGCTCATAAGAGGTATTTCACGAGGATGACAAGTTGGTCAAAGAAGATTGTGGAAGAAATGAGGTTGTTTGATGAGTTTCAAGAAAATGTAAAAGATGCCTTTGAGACCGAGGATAAGAAAATAATCGAGCTGACTTCCTCCTTTGAAGAAAAGCTGACAGAAGAGAAGAACTTCCGGATTCAAGAAGTCAGGGATCTGAATGGGAAGTTGAATTCTGTTTCTCAGAATTGGAAATTTGAAAGGGATCACCGGATCGATTTTGAAGAAAGGATGAAAGCTCGGGATGAGAAGATCAAAGCTCAGGAAGAAAAGCTGAAGGCTTAGGAAGAAATAATTGAAGCTCAATCCGAAAGAATAGTTGCCTTAGAGAAGCAAGCTGAAGAAGATCATAAAGACCTGAAGAAGATCAAGACTATTCTAAAGGGCCTCATGTCAATGGAAAAAGATGCAAAATAACCAAAACCGATCTTTTTGTTGTAATTATTTCTTTGTTGTCGAGAATTCAAATTTTAATGAAAATTGTGCCTCTTGTTTCTTTTGTTGTCATTACTAATATCTCAGGTACTTTGTTAAGTCTTTCCATTCCCCCCAATTATTTTTGAAAATCACAAAGGGGGAGAAGGAAAAGATCCTTAAGAAAAAGAAGAACTCTAATAAGAGTTTATCAAAGGGGGAGAAGAAAAAGTTCTTTAAGAAAAAGAAAGACTCTAATAAGAGTTTGTTTAAGGGGGAGCATTTTCATTAAAGAAGACATTCTTATTTTTCACTCCGGAAATCTGAATACGATCCTTAGAGTTTCAAAGCCTAAGGGGGAGTTAGTCGTATTCATCAATATCCTTAAAAAAAGGGAGATAATCCTTAATGTTTTTTTCTTTCTTCTTAGAATAGCTTTTTCTTAAGGATGTTTGGGCTTTCCAAAAAGGGGGAGATTGTTGAGTCAATAAGGTTTTCCTTATGAATTTTCCATTGCTTCTTGTTTTGAAAATCACAAACACCTTATCTTTAAGAAAATTGATTTCTTAAGGAAAATCGCTTTTATATGGAAAATTTCTTTCTTAAGGAAAATCGCTTTTATAAGAAAAATTATCCTTATCATAATTTCATCCATATTTTTTCTTAAGTATGATATTCGGATTCATTTTCTAGGAATCATTAAAACATTGATATAAAGCATTCTGATTTAGGATTCGGATTCTGGATAAGAACTATAAGGAAGCCTCATTCTGAATTCCGGATATGAACTCTGACTAAGTTCTATTCCAGATTCAGGATAAGAATTCTGAAGAAGAATTCTCATTACAAATTCTAATGAAGAAATCTCATTCCGAATTCCCATTACGAATTCTAATGAAGAATTCTCATTACGAATTCTAATGAAGAAATATCATTCCGAATTCCCATTACGAATTCTAATGAAGAATTCTCATTACGAATTCTAATGAAGAAATCTCATTCTGAATTCCCATTACGAATTTTGATGAAGAATTCTCATTACGAATCCTGATGATGAATTCTCATTACGATTTCTGATGACGAATTCCTATTCCGAATTCACATTCTGAATTCACCTATTAAACAGAATTTGAGTATCTTTGTTTTATACACTCTGATTTAATTCAGACTTCGAAAAATATCTTTGTTAGACTCCGAACTTTTATATTGCTTACATTTCTATAATTTTCCTACTCTTTATTATTTTCATTACACTCATAAACTTCACTCCGATGTTTTCATTCCGAACTTTTATGTTAGAGTTTAAAACAATGTAGTACATTCTGTTACACTTATTTTGTTATAAAACGATGTCGTCTGTTTTGTTATAAACTAAACGTTGTCTAAGTGACACATGTACAGGTCCCTCCGATCTTTAAGGAAAATGTGACCGTTGGAGAAGGAGACGACCATACCTATAAATAGGAGCTCATTTGAAAGAGCTCGAAGCTGATGGCTGATGAAAGTACTGAAAGGCTGAAAAATTTGCTTGAAGTGATTTCTAGAGAGAGAGGCTCTTATTAACTCTCAAAGCTTCGTGCGACTCCGAATGTTGGTGATTACATTCGAGGGCTTCCGGGGATAGGAAGATAGAGGTGCCGACCACCTTAAAGTTCGAGGGCTTCCTTGCTGAGGAAGACAGAGGTTGCCAACTACCTTGAAGTTGAGGGCTTGCGGGGATAATAAGACAGAGACTCTGATCTTCGTATCGAGGGCTTACCCTGGTGTGGGTAAGACATAATTGCTTGAAAGTATAAATCAAGGGACCTTTATCCAAGGTTGTTGGATACCCTTCTCTTTGGGATAAAAGACTTATATCTTTTTACTTGTAGTTTTACTACTTGTTTTATTTCCGCTGCATTTTGTATCATAAGGAAAGTATAACTTTCTTATACATCCTTACTTGTACTCTGATTAAGTTAGATTCTATACGCTTTAAGGTAGATTCTTATATTGTAATCTTTTGTTAAAGTTTCATTTTCCGAAACCATCTTTCCGGAACCTACTTTCAGAATCTCTTTCCTAGTTTGCATTTCGGTGTTAGAGGTGTTGTGAATTTTCTTAAGTTTAACTTTGTTAAACTTAGCCTTTTCCTTTGCTTAAGGAAAACATAGTTATTCTTAAATAACTTTAAAGGTTCCAAAAGAATTTTTAAAGTTTACAATTCACCCCCCTCTTGTAAATTGAGCATCTCATACTATATTTCGATCCTACAGGAGGGGGCTGGTTTATAGGTTCATCTTTCTTCTAGACACCCTGGTGATTCCTCCTCCTTATTTTCCACCTCTTTTCCTTTTTTTCTCTTATATTTTTGGTTAAAGTGTTCTTCATGTCACTGGTGAATGGATCTGTTACATTGATTTTTGGAGTTTGTGGGTGTTTGTGCAGCGCTTTCATCATAAGTTCTCCTCAATCCCACATCGATGGATTCTTCATCCCCTCATAGATGGAATGTCTTGGACTTTGGCATTGATCCTTTCATGGTTCAAGATTGACTAGATCTATTCCTGGAGAGGCATTTATGGGTTAGAGCGGCTAAGAACTATCCACCAGTTGCACAATCTCAATTTGGAGTTGGTCATCCCATTGATAGGTGATGGTGATTTGGATTTGATTCGTGGGTTTTCCTTCCCATTTGGGATGTATCCATAGTTGTGTGGTTGGGGGAGATCTCATGGATGGTAGATGGGTTATTCTAATGGGTCAGTCAGGATACGAGGGTGGATATATCATGAATGGTAGAGGCTTCTGATTGTCGTTAGCTCATTTATTGGACACTGATGTAGTATTTTGTTATGTTTTTGATGATTTTTTATGTTGTGATTATAAGGTATAATGTGGTGGAGCCACAATAATTTGCTGTTGAGATTGATGTTGAGATGAAAAAGACATTGTAATTACAGTTTGGGAAGGTTTGATTTGGTTCTATCATTTGTGAAGGTGGAATTGTTTTATTTTATTTGAAGTAGTTGTTTTCTAGGTTTTAATTTTTTGATGATGACTTGTGTTGTATATTATAAAAATAAATTCTTTAGATGAGGGTATAGAGCATGATTCCTACAATGCACATGGATATTTAAATTTGGAATATTTAGAGGGCATTTCCCAGCCATCGGTACCAGGCCTGTGCTTTTTTTTATGGTGCATCTCATTAAGTAGCCATGCATTAATGGAGGTTATCCCTATTGTTGTAATATTACAGAAGGGTATTTTTGTTGTCTTTTTTAAAGATTATTTTGAACCTTTTGTCCTATGGGTTATGTTATTGTCTCAACTTCTTTGAAATCATTTGAGGTATTCAACTTTATTCTTAAATGGTAGTTTATCCAAGAATAAATAAAAAATTATGACTTTAGCCCATATTGTCGGTGTAAGACATGTGGTAAGACAAACACCAACCCATAGGAATATAATATAAAATTTCTTAATGTGAAGAAGATTCTTGAATAAATTAGAGAAATAGAGGTTACCTTACAAAATTTTGGAATCATAATGATGGAACATGAAAATTAATAAAATGGGTTCATGAGTGTTAAATATGACTCTCATTATTTATTAATAAAATATAATGTAAGTATTATGTGGAATAAAAAATATTTTCAAACTATAATAATGACAAAATATATAAGTTAATGATTATTTATTAATAAATTGGGGAATGTAAAATAACACTTACTTGAATGTGTCACTGTAAATGCTTGAAAAGGGGATTCTTAACAGATTAGGGAACCATGAGAGGATTATGAGGGGAATTGATATTATAGATTTTATCTATGGATATTCAGTGGTGGAAAATGGGTTCTACTGTGGGTATATATAGGAATAGATAGGGAAATACTTTAATATTTCAAAATCATTGTTTTTTGGATCTATATAATAAAATAGAAAAAACCACAATCTACCACAATTCTTTTTCCAAATATTTCAATCAAAAATGGGTGGTTTTCATTATTTTATTATTCAGAGGTCATAAATTATTAAAATAATTTCCTTTCATATATGGAGGTGAGTAACACTCTTAATGAAATCATTTTAACTGTTAAAATATATTAATTGAATTGAAGGATTAATAATGGAATTTTAAAAATAATTAAAAAAAATCGAATTATTTTAAATTAAAATCATTGATTCAATCATGGATTAAATTTATATTATTTATTACTACACTTTTGTTACATTGTGTTGTACGAATACTCACTATATATTTATACGGTATTTAATATTTCCAATAAAATTTTTATAGTCTCTGAAAATTACGATCAATTCCCCATTGGTTAATTTTGACGTCCTCATTGTAAAATTAATATTAATTTTTTTTATATAAATATTAAAATATTTGAATTATCATGTTTAAAATATGTTTTGACATTTAATATGCAATTTTTGGTTTTTTTGTCAAAAAAGGTTTTGATCACTTATATATAGTATATTTGAATTAATAAAAATTAAAATACCATTAATATTTTACATACAATATTTAATAATAATATTTTATTAAAATTTAATTATTTTCAAAAATCTATCAATTCATAAAAATAAATTACTTAATCGAATTTCAATATTATATAAAATTATATTTAAGTTTCATGCTAGTAAAAGAAAAATCATTTATAATGTAACAACAATATAATGAATGTTGATTAATTTATTTATAAAAAATAACTTATATAAAATTTTTTCTTGGCCATTTATATATATTACCTTAAGAGACCTGTAGATACCCTAACAATAATGTCTGTGACTATGATATTTACGTAGGTTGGTTGACATTCATTGTTTAGATCGTGATTTGTATAATCTTCAAATTTTACCATATAGAGTTTCACTCATGTATAATTTGTTGGTTATCATCTTGGTCATGGTCAAGGGGAAATACCATATATATAATTCCTCTTGGAATATCTGATAGATGGGATTTATATGGTACGATCCAACTAGTTTATGTCATAACATCATTTTTCGGAGTCTATTGGATTTATTAGAACCCTCTATTAATATTGTGATCAATCTTCAATAGAAATAATAACAATGTAAAAGACACATAACGATATTTTAAATCCACATGGATATAATGGATTATCTCTCTTTTCTATAACTATATTACATAATATGAAATTATCCTATATCAAAAGGGTAATTTTATTAATAACATGTTGGGTTGTTACAATCCTCCCCCATATGAAATTTTTCTCTAGAAAATCTAATTTTCAAAATTAAAACAAATGAGGGTAACTATGTTTCAAAACCTCCTATAGTACCCTCATTTCTTCTTTAATCATTCTATTTCTCCCCAAAACATTAACATGTTTTATTGTCTTATTGTTTGGAACATTGTCTTTTTGTTATAATATCATTACCTGACTATCCATAGATGAGAGGGAATTATCCAAATATACCACCTCTAGATGGAATAAATATGTGTGGTCAGGTATTCACTTCTAAAATATTTATTAATGGAAGACATCATGTATATCAGATATGTTATGTGGGGGTGAATTTTGGTACAACCCAATTTTGATTCGATTAGGTTTCTCAAAGGTGTAAATATAACTTGTACTATGATTTCCCTTATTCCAAAGACTCATAAATTTTTTTTATGAAGATATGGGGAGAAATACCATGTAACAAAAATCAAATAATACATATTGGTGATGACTATCAACATAGATCTTTTTTGACTCTGAACAACTTTCATGTTCTTCAGAGTAGTCTTAACATTTTCCACTATTTTGTCTACCATTTCATAACCCAATCACTTTTATTCCTAAACATCATCTTAGAGTGTTTGATTCCTTCTAATCATACAATTAAGGGATTTGTAATCATCGATTTGGATTATCATGTTTATACTTCTCTTGTAAGATTACTCAACCAGAGGAAGATGTTGATACCATCATCCATTTAAGTCAATTGACATTCTCTCATCATGTCCTCATGATTCTTGATAGTAAACTCATATCGGTCATCATTTTGAGGATGATATACCATAATGACTATTAGTATTATATTTATATCATGTTAGATATTCTTCTCAAACTCATAAGATAATATGATATATCGTTCGGATAAAATCAATAGTGGTCCTTCATGACACCTCACCTTATCTGAATTATATCTGTTTAAGTTGATCCATTGTGAAATCCTCACAAATTGTAATGAAGTATTTTATTTTTGTAAAATGATCCAACCAAACCTAGATAGAATTTTTTCCCCTGGATTTAATCAAATTTACTATGTGAATGTCCATGGTAATGTTTTCCAATTTCTATGTGTTGAGCAATGTATTCTTTTCAAACAATTCAAAATAATGTTTTTTAAAGGGGGAGATTATTTCAAATAATACTCTGTCTCTTTATGATGATTTTGATGCTCACAAATACCCTTAATTATTTACTAATTATTTCGTTGAGTATTTTGCAGGAATTTATTTTTTTTATTTATTTCATACAACGAGATTTCATACTTCATTTATTCCAAGATCAATTTTAGCGTGTTCTGGAATCACTGTAGCGCAAGATCAATTTTAGCGTGTTCTGGAATCACTGTAGCGCAAGATCAATTTTAGCGTGTTCTGGAATCACTGTAGCGCGAGATCAATTTTAGCGCGTACTGGAATCACTGTTCATACCCTATGTTGATGAACGTAACGTATGGATGAAAAGTTTACTTTTTATGTTAAAAGAAACGTATGGTTAAGGAACCTTACGTTATTTTGAAACGTATGGTTAATGAATCTTACGTTGTTGAAAAGTATGGAAGAAGAACATTACGTTTGGAAGGAACCTTACGTTTTCGTTGTTGGACAAGTATAGAAGAGAAACCGTACGTTAGTTTTCAGTGTTGAGTTTGTTTCTCAAAAGTATGGATCATCAACCTTACTTTTATAATCAACCGTACGTTCTTTGGAGAGTTGAAGCGAGACAAAGTATGGATGATCAACCCTATGTTTGAATGCTGAAGAGAAAGTATGTACGTTCTGAACCTTATGTTTGTGAACCTTACGTTTGTGAACCCTACGTTTGGAGCCACGTCATCAACCCTACGTTTGGCGTCGGGATATTTTTGACAGACGATATTTCCTTTTGCATTGGTCAAACAAGCGGATTATTAAGCGGATTTCGAGCCGATTCTTAAGTACGACTTTGACTGAATCAAAGACGATTTTCAACGGATTACTGATTGATTTAAACGGAGCTTTTTATGCCGATTCTTCAGGAGAGTTACAACGGCTCTATTATTTCATTTAATATCGCAAATCTAAAGGATATTTTCATGGATCTATTTATGCGGAAGATTTTCTCAGATTTGAATATATATGTTCTATCTTGGAAACTTCGGATATATATATATACACAGGAAAGTGTGTGAAATATATAGATTGATCTTTTAACGAGCAAGAAACAGAGACTGAGTAAAGGCGTTCTTTTCTGGTGATCGAGAAGAAGTGTAAAACCTTTATTGCCGAAGGAAGATCTTGATAGCAGATTCACGTGTTCTACATCGACTATCTGTTGTGAATCTATTGCTGCTGAAGTTGTAAAGTTTCTGGTAATATCTATTGCAACTGGATCGACTCAGAACTGTTTTGATTACAGATCTTTATTTTCTGAAGACAACGATCTATCTACTGTCAATTGCATTCTGTTTCAATTGTGAAGAACAACTGGAGAAGTGTTTTCTTTATCGAAACCTTTTTTATTTTTGAGTGATCAGCTTCTCGTTCTAAGCTGTGTGGGTTCGTGTTTGAACTAGGAAGGTTGTGTTTGCCTGAATCTTGTAAAGGTGTCAACTGCCTGTACTCAGTTGTGAACAGTTCTGTGGAAACGAGGACCAGATAGTGAAAATCGCCAAGCTCGTGGATTTGAGCGTTGGTGGAGTAGACTAGGGGCCTTCTGTTCCCCGAACCACTATACATCCGTGTGTTCATGCTTTTACTTTTTCCGCTGCATATTTAATCGTGCAAAAGCATAGTGGACAGAATTTGTCTAAATTGAAAAGATTGTAATAATTTTGAAAAGACACAATTCACCCCCCTCTTGTGTGTAATCCGTAGATTCAGATCCAACAATTGGTATCAGAGGAGGAGCTTCTTATTTTTAAAGTCTTATCAAGCTAGAATTATTTAAAGATTATACATAGTGTATCATGGCTGATATGAGAGAGGGAATGTCAATGGTCAGAGCACCTTACTTTAATGGAGATAATTATGGCTGCTGGAAATCACGTATGATTATTTATCTGAAAAATCTTGGTTACAATGTCTATTCAAAGATTCTGACTCCCTATGAAATTCCTGAAAATCCCGATACATGGAGTGCTGCTACAGAGGCTGAGTATGACATAAATTCAAAAGCTATGAATGCAATCATCTGTGGTCTAGGACCAGATGAATTTAACAGAGTATCTCAATGCCCGACTGCATATGAAATGTGGCAAACAATAGCTGTTGCTTATGAAGGAACAGATAATGTAAGACAGATGAGATATTCTACTGCTAAGTTAAAATTCGATACTTTCAGAATGATTGAAGGAGAGAGCATCACTCAGATGAATGGAAGATTGACAGAAATTGTCAATAATATAACAGCTCTAGGAGAATCAATCAAGCAGGCTGATCAAGCGTTGAAGGTACTGAGAGTACTTCCTACTCGATGGAATGGAATCTCTGCAGCAATCAGACAATCAACTTCTGTTAAAGATCTAACTATGAGAGAAATGATTGGTACATTGATGATGTATGAAGCTGAAATGCAAGATGAGGTAAATGAGCATAAAGTCTACATAAAAAGGGAAAATACTGCTTTGAAAGTGACTTCTCAACAAAAGGATAGAAAGATGAAGAACAGAGAAGTAAGTGCTAAATCAGAAAGCTCTGATTCTTCAAATTCGGATGAAGAACTGGCTCAGCTAGCCAGAAAATTCAGAAAGTTCTACAGTAAGAAGAAAGACTTCAAGAAATCCTTCAAAAAGGATAGCAAGGAAGTGAGATGTTATGAATGCAAAAAGATGGGACATATCAGACCAGATTGCCCAAAATTGAAAGATGCAAAGAAGAAGAAATTCTTCAAAAGAGATGATTATGAACAGAAAGACAAGAAAGCTATGAAAGCTACTTGGAGTGTTTCTGAAGACTCAAGTAATTCTTCTGAATCAAGCTCAGAGAAGGAGGAAGCCAATTTAAAAGCAAATATGTGTTTCATGGCTGAAACTGATGAGGTACACTCATATTACTCCTCTGACTCAAATAATGAATCAAACTCTGAAACAAGCTTCTCAAATAAAAAACTTGCAGCTTACTGCAATATGCTTGAAGAAAGGTATGACTCATTATTTAAAAAATATAAATCTATAAAGAACTTGCACAAAGCTATTTCAGATGAGAGAAATACTTTGCTAAAACAACATAAGGAATTAATTGACAAATACAACTCTGCTGACTCAAATAAAATTAATTTTGAATCAAAAATAAAAACTCTACAGGATGAAGTAGAATCTTATAAAAAGGCTGCATTAGTTTTTACAAAATGAGAAAACACCTTAAATGAGATACTTGGAAAAACTATAATTAAAAAGGAAAGGTTTGGAATTGGAAGTAAAGGAGAAAAACCTAAGTTATACAAAAATTATTTTGTTCCTAGCACTAAACAGGTTATTTGTAACTTCTGTGGAACAAAAGGTCATATAGCTAAAAACTGTTTTCTAAGACAACCTCAAATATGTGGAATTAAGAAAGCTTATATTTCCAACGATCTATATGATTCAATCAATTTTAAGGAAACAAAGAAAATATGGATACCCAGATCACTTCTTGCTAACACTCCTGGACCCAACAAAATATGGGTACCAAAGCAATTTGTTTGAATGTCTTTGCAGGTATCAGGTCACCAAAGAAAGAAAGAAATATGGTATATGGACAGTGGCTGCTCAAGACACATGAGTGGAACTTCAGCTAATTTCTCTTCTCTTACTCGAAAGGAAGGAGGACTTGTCACCTTTGGTGACAATGCCAAAGGAAAGATTATTGGTATTGGAACAGTTGGAGATCCAGAGACAGTCTCAATCAACAAAGTACTTTATGTACAAGGGTTAAAACACAATCTGATAAGTATCTCTCAACTCTGTGATGATGGATACACTGTTGATTTTACTAACAATATTTGTACTGTTTCTAAAGATAAACTGTTTAAGTTTAGAGCACCCAGAACTGATAATGTTTATACTTTGGATTTGTATTCCTTGTGTAAACAACAAGTAAACTGCTTAACTGCTAATATAAGTGAATCCGGGATCTGGCATAGAAGACTTGGTCATTGCAATATATATGCTTTACATAAATTATCTAAGAAAAATCTAGTTTCTGATTTTCCTAGTCTCAAATTTGAAAATGGCAGATTCTGTGATGCATGTCAGCTTGGCAAGCAACACAAATCATCATTCAAATCTGTTAATAAAGTTGCTACAACTAAACCTCTAGAACTTATCCATATGGATTTGTTTGGACCGTCAAGAGTAGCAAGTTTAGCTGGAAAATTATATGTTTATGTATTAGTTGATGATTATTCTAGATTTACTTGGATTTTCTTTTTGAAATTTAAAAGTGAAGCTTTTAGTTTATTTGAAGGTTTTTGTAAATCTATTCTAAATGAAAAATGTTTTAATATAATCTCATTGAGAAGTGATCATGGTGGAGAATTTGAGAACCAGGAATTTAATTCCTTTTGCTCAAACATGGGTATTAAACACACCTTCTCTGCTCCAAGAACACCTCAACAGAATGGGATTGTAGAAAGAAGAAATAGAACTATTCAAGAAATGGCTAGAACTATGTTAAATGAATATAGCCTACCTATATATTTCTGGGCAGAAGCTGTTAATACAGCTTGTTATATAATGAATAGAATTTTAATAAGACCTATTTTGAAAGAGACACCCTATGAACTATGGAATAACAGAAAACCTAAAGTAAATTACTTTAAAGTTTTTGGATGCAAGGTTTACATCTTGAATACCAAAGATAATCTTGGTAAATTTGATCCAAAATCTGATAAAGGTATTTTCTTAGGATATTCTGCAACCTCCAATGCTTATAGAGTCTATAATAAAAAGTCAAGGATTGTTGATGAATCAGTTCATGTGAAATTTGATGAATCTGATCCTTTTGAGAAAAGGATAGAACAAATAGATGAACCTGATTCTAATGAAAACATGAGACTTGAGAATTTAAAGAATGATTTGTCTGAGATGAAGATTTACATGGAGAATAAATTTGAGTCTGTTGCAAACAATGCTGTGAGTGGATCAGGCTCTTCACCTGATTTGATTCGGAGATTTCAAGCAATTACTGCAGCAATGAGCAATATGAGTGACAGATTACACGATCTTCAGTGTAATAGTGCCCCTTTGTCAGTTTTTCTAGATAATCAGAAATTTTTAGTGGATCAGTTGACATCTGGAGAGCAACCGATTAGGATTCTTTTGAATCAGTTATCAGAGAAACTGGCACTTTTTGTTGAAAAAGAAGAAAGAATGCATGAGTTTTTCAGAGTTAATTTGATTGAAGATATTCATATGACTCAAGAGAACAGAGATCTTATCATCAAGTTAGGAGATGGGATGATGAAGAGGCTCAGAGAACAGTTTACATAGATCAAGACCGCGATTCAAAGGAGATAGACACCCTTTTTTTCTTCCCTGTCTTATCTATGAACCTTGATTCCTCTGTATATCACAATCGTTTATATATAACAGCTTGTGAATGAAAATTCTTTTCTTACTTTTTTTTGTTTTTTTTGTTTATTGATTTATGATTAAGTTATCCAGTATAACAAATTCACTTATTCATACACAGTTAATTATAGCATTTACTTATAGTTTAGTGCAATATTGAATGTGTTCAAATCCGTAATTTTTCATTCTTTTTGATATCACAAAAAGGGGGAGAATTTGGATAAACACAACATTTAAATTCATTTGTTTCCTATGAAGAAATTTGGATATATAGGAGAAGACATTTATCTTTTATCTATTTTTTAGCTGAAAATTTATTTTTATGGGGGAGAAATTTTATTATAGTTAAATATTGTTTTAATCCTTTCAGAATTCTAAAATTTTATAAAACTAATTTTTCAATAAAGATTGCAATTAAATTAGTTCTATTATTTTATGGGTTTTGTGATCATCAAAAAGGGGGATATTGTTGAGCAATGTATTGTTTTCAAACAATTCAAAATAATGTTTTTTAAAGGGGGAGATTATTTCAAATAATACTCTGTCTCTTTATGATGATTTTGATGCTCACAAATACCCTTAATTATTTACTAATTATTTCGTTGAGTATTTTGCAGGAATTTATTTTATTTATTTATTTCATACAACGAGATTTCATACTTCATTAATTCCAAGATCAATTTTAGCGTGTTCTGGAATCACTGTAGCGCAAGATCAATTTTAGCGTGTTCTGGAATCACTGTAGCGCAAGATCAATTTTAGCGTGTTCTGGAATCACTGTAGCGTGAGATCAATTTTAGCGCGTACTAGAATCACTGTTCATACCCTACGTTGATGAACGTAACGTATGGATGAAAAGTTTACTTTTTATGTTAAAAGAAACGTATGGTTAAGGAACCTTACGTTATTTTGAAACGTATGGTTAATGAATCTTACGTTGTTGAAAAGTATGGAAGAAGAACATTACGTTTGGAAGGAACCTTACGTTTTCGTTGTTGGACAAGTATAGAAGAGAAACCGTACGTTAGTTTTCAGTGTTGAGTTTGTTTCTCAAAAGTATGGATCATCAACCTTACTTTTATAATCAACCGTACGTTCTTTGGAGAGTTGAAGTGAGACAAAGTATGGATGATCAACCCTACGTTTGAATGCTGAAGAGAAAGTATGTACGTTCTGAACCTTACGTTTGTGAACCTTACGTTTGTGAACCCTACGTTTGGAGCCACGTCATCAACCCTACGTTTGGCGTCGGGATATTTTTGACAGACGATATTTCCTTTTGCATTGGTCAAACAAGCGGATTATTAAGCGGATTTCGAGCCGATTCTTAAGTACGACTTTGACTGAATCAAAGATGATTTTCAACGGATTACTGATTGATTTAAACGGAGCTTTTTATGCCGATTCTTCAGGAGAGTTACAATGGCTCTGTTATTTCATTTAATATCGCGAATCTAAAGGAGATTTTCATGGATCTATTTATGCGGAAGATTTTCTCAGATTTGAATATATATGTTTTATCTTGGAAACTTCGGATATATATATATACACAGGAAAGTGTGTGAAATATATAGATTGATCTTTTAACGAGCAAGAAACAGAGACTGAGTAAAGGCGTTCTTTTCTGGTGATCGAGAAGAAGTGTAAAACCTTTATTGCCGAAGGAAGATCTTGATAGCAGATTCACGTGTTCTACATCGACTATCTGTTGTGAATCTATTGCTGCTGAAGTTGTGAAGTTTCTGGTAATATCTATTGCAACTGGATCGACTCAGAACTGTTTTGATTACAGATCTTTATTTTCTGAAGACAACGATCTATCTACTGTCAATTGCATTCTGTTGCAATTGTGAAGAACAACTGGAGAAGTGTTTTCTTTATCGAAACCTTTTTTATTTTTGAGTGATCAGCTTCTCGTTCTAAGCTGTGTGGGTTCGTGTTTGAACCAGGAAGGCTGTGTTTGCCTGAATCTTGTAACGGTGTCAACTGCCTGTACTCAGTTGTGAACAGGTCTGTGGAAACGAGGACCAGATAGTGAAAATCGCCAAGCTCGTGGATTTGAGCGTTGGTGGAGTGGACTAGGGGCCTTCTGTTCCCCGAACCACTATACATCCGTGTGTTCATGCTTTTACTTTTTCTGCTGCATATTTAATCGTGCAAAAGCATAGTGGACAGAATTTGTCTAAATTGAAAAGATTGTAATAATTTTGAAAAGACACAATTCACCCCCCTCTTTTGTGTAATCCGTAGATTCAGATCCAACACTATGTTGGTATGGGTAATACTTGAATCATACCCTTCATATTTTGTCTTTCATCCTTCACATACACTTTTACCAAACCACATGATGTAAATTCTGTAGTGTCCCTCTTCATATTATCCCACCAATAGTGTTATATAAGATCACCAAACATCCTTTTTAATCTAAGATGGATAAGGATGGTTAATCTCTTTGAAACATCAAAAAATTACTTCTTTAACTTTGTATTTGATTTTACACATAGTCTGGACAGAAATCATGCAACCCCTTATTCATTTTCTTTGATCTCCAAATAATTCCCTTTAATTATGGTTTCCACATTCTTCTAGATTCCCACAAAATTTCTCTATTAATAATTTATACTTTCTATAAGAGATGTATAAGAAATCATTTGTGAATGGAATGATCTATTTCCCTTCATTATGATTCCAATGTAAATGTTTTAAAAACCTAAGAAGACTATATCCCTCTTAGTACTCCTTAGTGATAGAATTATGGTATCCTTTCCACATAGGTGGTTTTTATTTTATTATGTTTCCCTAGATAGTATTTAATTGACCAGTCATTGTCTTTAATCATCCGTTATCATATTATTTAGTTCATATTCATCTATTTCTATGTGAATATATAATTTATGATTTTTCTAATCGATCTATATTTCATATTTCTCCCCAATGAGATAATTCTTTAAAAAATTCAACTGATCATCAGTATAACCAGTTCCATATTGTGTTTTGGGTAGTTTTTTGTGGCCATTCAACTTCCTTGAAGCATAGTCTGGTGCATTTGTTTTCAAAATTCCCCCATTTATTGTAGTTATTGAAATTAACAATGAACTGATGGTTTATTTTATAAATATCCCCTCCTTAAATGTAGTGGGTCATTAATTTTAATAATCATTAGTTAGGTGTCCTTCCTTCTCAATACAAATACATTTCCTTGACCCCTTTGGGTGATTTATAGAGTGATTCTTTCAATAATTTAGACATGTGGGTGATTTAATTTACATGATACATTATATGAATCCATTAGAATGTTATAATTAAACTCCAGATTTCACTTCATATTCACAAGATAACATTGGGATTATCTGATATCCATTTCAACATTGAGGGAACATCAACCAGTTTCCTCATAACTATCAATGACTTAGACCACCATGGAATTGTTTTGAATAATTTTTATCCTACCAAATATGTGCTCATCCTTGAATCATGGGGTAATGGAAAATATGGAGGTGCATCGTGCAAGTCTTTTGATGTTTTATATATATTCCCATATATATTTTTCATTCCTTTTCTTGAGTGTAAGGAAATAATATTCCATTTTATATTTAGAGTCAGAGGAAAATATATTTGGATTTTTTTTCGAAAATCCTTCCACATATTCACTTTAAACTCTTCCTGGATTTATCTAGTTTTTATCAATGTCTACCACGGATTAGATTGACCCGCCATATAATAAACAACAATTATGACCTTCTGTTTTCTTAGAAAATTGATGTATAAAGATGATATTCTCAATGGAGTTTTTCCATCATTATGAGAATAAAAGATCATATGATCCATTGAAATTCATAGGCCATTATCACTTCAAGGACTGTATCACAACTTTTTCTATCTTAGGGTTATTTGGATACTCATTTTGATCCATGATTATATTTATATTTTAGTTTAGATGAGAGAGTGTCATCTTGAAATTCAAGATTCTTACTCCCATTGGTTAGGGCATCTAATTGGGGAAATCATAACATTACCATCCACATTGATTGATTACCCCATTCCACTAATTTTAGTCCATTGCCTTGAAAAAGGGAAATTTTATGGTTCTGTACATTTAAACTTATAAACACATCAAGGTGAATATAAATACATTAATGTAATAACTTATAACACATATTTATTTCCATAACATATCAACTTATAAGATTCAATCTATGTTATACCTGATCTATTTCCTGAAATATACTCTAATAGGAATCATTTCTTTCACATAATAAATCTTAGTAAAATAAATTTGAATTACAAAATAATATCTACCACAAGTTTCAAAATAGGGGCACAATATGGCCCTTTGTTATGTACCATGTTACCCCAAGTCAGGCCGAGGACACTTTGGTGGAGTTTATTACCCCAGGTATATATATTTTAAAACCAAACCCACATGGAGAATCTGGATAGGGATCTATCTTATTAATAATCAATTTAATCTGCAATTACCCAAATTTAGGGATATTTTATCATAAATAGTCTTATCACTACAAGATTTAACTAGATTTTTCAATTCCTAATCCCAAAATAAAATTAAAGCTTATTTTGATACCAACTATAACAACCATGATATTTGATAAAAAATAATTCATGATTCATTACATAAAAATAAAATTATTATATCTTAGAATATTTAGATGTATAGTTTCCATGAGAATTAGGAACATTATATAACGACTCATTATAGGGGATACCACAAAATTATTTAAAACATCTTTTCAAGTATCATAATATCCCAGCGAACATAAAATTTTAAGGGATAATCTGGGGGAAACATAATAAAGTGGTGGGCTATAAAGCCCATTAAGTGAATAAAATAACATAACATGAATAAGTTAATGCATATAATATAATAGGTATATCAATGGATCCTAAAGGTAAATTAAATAATGAGGCATTGTATATCATGATAATCATAACATGGGATGTGTGGGAACAACTTCAACAGTGCATCATAATCATTTATCAAGGATTCCTTCAAAGAAATAATGACATAATATTTCCCATAAAAATGTTTCTCTAGATATCCCAACATGAAGTATCATTATTCAAATCATTACCCAATTCTTCAAAGCACTATATAATTTTGTTCGGACAAGTCACATTAATATCATTCTCATTCTTAAGTGTTATATAAAGATCGGGAAATATGGATTCTTTTTCAATTATATTTTATTCCAAAATAATTGAGTGTGGAAGGAAAAAATTTAATTCCAAAATGAACTGAGAATATATTCATAAAGGTGAAAACCCTTGGTAGGAATTGGTTATGGTTATTAACTACATATTCTTTCTGGCATGCATTTTCATGGAAAAATTTTAGCAGTATAACATAAGCATGTAAATGATCATTTGAGGGATAAATGAGTTTGAATAGGGTATCTCATCATTTATTCATCTTATTGGTAGTATAGTTCTTGTGTAAAAACCCATCAACACATTTGTAATAGAATATATTATGGCATTAAATGATGGACAATCTTGAATAAATTGGAAAAAGATAGGATCTCTTAGGAAATTTCGGCATCATATTTACATCACATAAAAAATTATAAAATTGGTAAATGATTGGGAAATGGGTCTCCCATTATTTTGATATAAAATAGTAATTAATTAGTATATTTAATACATATCCCATCATATATAAATGAATAAAATATAAAAATGGTAAAGAATATACTTTTATATATCAGAGAATGGAAAAGATCTCTTCCATGAGTGTATGACTCCAATAGCCTGAAAAATGAATTCATGGGAGATTCATTCTCGATGAGAAGACTTTATATAGGGGAGGTATGGTTAATTTTATATTCCATGTACATTTATTTAAGATAAATTGGATCATGGGTGAGATTATAGAATAAAATAAGGTGGCAATTTTTCAATATTTCACAAAAATTGTTATTGGACTCTATATTATAAAATTAGATAAACATAAACATTATCATGGTTGTTACCATGGATTCTTCCACAGAGGGGATTTTTTCATTATTTTATTATCTAAATGGTCTAAATTATTAAAATAATTTACTTTCTATGCAGAGGTGAGTCACACTATTAATGAAATAATTTTAAAACCATGAAAAATTTTAATAGTGTTGTAGGATTCATAAAGGATTTATAAATTTAATCGAATAAACACAAAATAATTTTCTTAAATGTAATAAATGTATTTTTATTTACACACTTTATATTAATTATTACATAACTTTTCTTATCATTATTATGTCACAATAACCAATGTTTATTTTTATGTTTTTTAATTTATATAAGATAATTAGACATTCTATAAAAAATAGGGAAAATTCACTATGGGATAACATTGAAATTATGATTAAAAAAATAATATTAATTTTATTGAAATATATTTATATATATTTGTTTTATAAATTTTAAAATAATAGTTTTCATTTATTATGAAATGATGGGTTTTTTGTCAATAACACTTGTTGAAACCTTATACAATGTACATTTGGCATCATAAAAATTATATAGCCATTTATATTTAATAATAAAATATTTAATAATAATATTTTATTAAAATATTCTTTATTTAATAAAATATACCAATTCATTAAAATAAATTCCTTAATCAAATTTGAATATTTCCCAAAATTACATTTCTTGTTTTATATTACGAAAATTAAAAATATTTATAATGTAATAATAATATAATAAAAATACATTCATTATTCAATAAAAAATAATGCAGATAATCAGTTTCTATGGTCTTGTAACAAATCCAC
Source organism: Viscum album (assembly GCA_963277665.1). Lineage (NCBI taxonomy): Eukaryota > Viridiplantae > Streptophyta > Magnoliopsida > Santalales > Viscaceae > Viscum > Viscum album. The sequence goes on from OY728145.1 coordinate 1,903,552,055, forward strand.
TTATTATACCATCAAACACTAAAAGATTATGGTGTACAAATGTGAGATTTTATTTCGGTGGTTTAACATGAATGGTTTGGGCCATGATCTGAATGAGAATGATCTTCTTTCAAAAGTTGATATGATATTACTTATATTTTTAGATCTAAAACTTGTCTTCATCTGGGGAAATCCCATAGATGTAATCTCCCATGTAATGTCCAATAAATGGGCTATATATGTTATGATCCAACCATTTGAGGAAATAACATCATTTGTTGGAGTCATTTAGATTTGTTGAAATCATATAATAATTGTGTGATAACTATTGAATGTCTATATTAACAATAACGAAGATACGTAATGGTATTTTAATTCAAAATTTACATAAAATAGTGAATGTGTGTTATATTACCCAATTATATATTAATATATATAATTAAATAAAAATGGATATTTTATTTAAAATGGGTGTGCTGGTTACATGTTTTCCATTTTAAGTATTGTGTAAATAATCAGTAAATGGCAGCGCGATTAAAACCTAACCCTTCAGTCTGATTCTAATTACTAATGTGTGATCAATATATTCTATTTCACCAACACAACATGTACATTAATTATGGGATAAATGTAAATAATATTTATGTAATTGAATCCCCCATTAGATCTATTTGGGTCAATTGAGATGAAATGGTTCTTGTATGTTCCATTAAAAATAATAACTTGGATATGGAATACATATGATTTTAACGTGATATGTTTTAATGTGATTGTATTATATATATCCACAATGGAAAATGTATTAAATATTAGGATAGGCCATAACACTTACTGATATACTTAAATAGAAGGATTGGCCCTATGAGATGTTGTATCATGGGTTTACGGTTGTCATGAACCAACACGGGTCGACCTTGAACCGGTCACCCGAGCCAGCTCGCAACATGGCCCGAGAGGCGTTCCTAATCCTCCCGGGCTGGCGACAAGAACCAGGGCATCAAAGAGAGAAAGAGGGAATGATTTCTCCCAAAGAACATAAATAAAGCAGCAGAAAGAAAATAGAACAACACAAAGTAAAAAAAAACACGAAAAGAAAGAACATCCAACAACAACAACTAACCTGACCGCGACCAAAACATTTTAAGACTCCGAGAGTCACTCACCATCCCATAATAAAATCTCTCCCACAATGAGAGAGCTGAATTCAACCTGCAATAGAAACTAAAAACATGAAAACACTATAGGCATGAGTGTTAAAACTCAGTAAGTAGGCCCGACTAATTCTATTCCCAATGAACATACCATTAAATAAGGAATTCATTAATTTCAAGTCTAAACTACATTGTACAAAATATGGGTTTTTACACACACTTTCATTTCTAAAACAAGTACCAGTACATTGCCCTGTATAATTTAAAACATGTTTAATTATGAAAGAAATATGTGCATTTCATTTTAAAACAATTGGCGAACAATTTAGAAAATCCAAACTATAGTTGTTATTAAAAAGGAAAATCACACACAACACACACTAAGGGTAACGGAAAAAGTGGCACACATGGGTCAGCAACCAAACACGACCTCTCAATCTTCCACCACATACAAATAAGAACTAAATGAAATGTGGGTCTAACCTAGGAGATCGTCAACAATCATGAAAATACTATACGTCTGACTCATCCTAAAGGTATGCCTTAACTCGATGACGTCATATCACCCTAATGATCGACATATCCCTCCATGGCCTAACCGAGGGGCCCAATCCCCATAGCAGCAATAATGCAGTATTCCCCTACTATGGGACCACTAGCCAGTGTGTATTCTAAACTAGTGCATCAATCATTCTCAGAAAATTCACACAATAAGCTAGGTTCCCATGTACACACATACAATAAAAAGGGGTGCGTCCACAATGTAAATCAATCAGTCATGATGCAAAAATGTCACACACAACGCACACAATAAATGCACACCAAAGATCACCCCTGAGTGGGTTTTCCAAAATAATTTATTTTAGTAATGTGCCAAACGGGCCTTCACCAATTTTAAAGTAAAACCTCGTTTCCCAAGAAAACGCAAAACCCTTGTTCAGATGATATCATATATCTTTAAAACTATAAGTACATTTGAAATTCTGTGCATTATGTATAAATTCCAAACATGAATTCATTCAATATAGGGTGTCCTCTTGTCAAGAAAATGTTTCAAGTATTTGGTATAAAATAAACGGATCTTTTCACACCAAATAATCTTATAATGATTAATTATATTATATTATTTCCAATTTAATAAAATTAAAAAACATCAAGAAATTCATACATTATATATCTTAAGGTAAGTGCAGTGGGGGACCTACCTCGACTTGCAACTCGAACACGATGACGCGACATGCCTCACACAAATGTACAAACATGCGCAAGCCGATGACTGGGGTGTCGTGAAGTCACCTCACCAACACGCTGCAATAAACGCACAACAACCAAAAACTTATAACCACTAACTTAAGACAATTCAAACCAGCAAGAAATGTGAATGAACCACCTCAACACATTTTCAAATCACAACTCGCACCATTGACACTATTTACTAAACCACTAAAAAAATTTATTAAACAAATCTAAGGAGACAACTTTAAAAACCCAAAACAATTTCAAAAACACTTTGTATAATTAAACGCGCACTCGCAACACACCATTTAAACCAGATATGTGCTTACACGGGTAAAAGGGGAATATTCCATTAGGAAGGTTATGTGAAAAACACATTTAATGATTTAAGCCATGACTTTACACTTCAAAAATATGCTTTTTAAATCCAAACCATGCCACAATAATCATTAATCATTAAAGAGAGCCAACTGGTCAAATTTGACTAAAACATGGTCCGCACGACATAGAAAAACACAACACACGTAAAGGTTCACTTTTTTTAAAATCAAGTGATCCCCAAAAGAATTTCAAAAACATGTTTCACATTGTTAATATTATGTAATAAACCATTTAAAATAAAAAAATTAAGGAATAACCGACAACTTTTCACACACAAAACTCGTTCAAAAACCCCTTTTATGGTCAAACGTTCACCCACAACGTATCAAGGAAGAACAAGCACCATATACACAATTAAAATCACAAATTACTCAATTTAATAAAACTGTTAAAAAGTATATAACTGATTTCCATCAAAACACACATCATTTCATAAATTAAAATTTATTATAATGATATCAAATGTATAATTAACAAAAAAGAAAGGTTCAAACAACATGCAATCAAAGGAATCTAAATTTCAAGAATATGCGCCATGGGTTACTACCTCAATTGACGATAAAATTCTGGAAATTGGTGCAAAAAACCATTTGCACCTCAATCGCACCCAAGGGAGATTAAATCGCACCTAAAACAACCATACTGGACCATTAATTTAAATATAAAATCCAAAAATAAGATAACCCCTATCTAGGGTTTGGGTAAAATAAAACCCTACCAAAGGAGGAAGGAAGACTTACCGAGAGGAGGGGGGTTGTTGTTGGATGGAGGACGCTGGTAAGGAGTGGCGCTGACGAGGGGGGGTGGGATGTCGTTGAGTTGCTCGACGAAGGCTGTGGGTCAGGGTGGCACGCCGGATAGCAGAAGCAGCGGGGGTGTCACGGATAGGCTCACTGTGCAGAGGGAGGGACCACCAGAGAGGGTGCGTCCGAGGAGGTGCAACGACAGGAGGGCGGCCCGCCAAGGGAGAAGCACTGGTGAAGCGAGGAGGTGAGGGGCTGTCGCGAGGTGCAACACACTTAATGGGAGGGGATACCGCGGGCTGTGCGGGAGCTATGGGAACCACAAGAAAACTAGAAAAAAAAGATGAAAACCTAGAGAATGTATGAAAATAATAATAATAATAATAATAATAATAACAATATTATTAACATAATAAAAATAATAATCATAATATTAATGATATAATAATAAGATAATTCTAAACAAACCTTTTTATTAGAATTAATTTTAAATTGTAGTATTTATTATGACACTAATAAAAATAATGAGAATAATGAAATTATTTACTTCATTTTGATAATAATAAAACTAAAATTTTAGTTTTCATCTAAGATAAAAATATTAAAATTCTTATTAACCATAATAATTTTACATGACATTATAAATTTATATTTATTTATTTTAATTCTTCAAAGCCGAAAAGGCCACGTAGTTTCATGGACGAAGCCATGCGGCGTTGTGCTCCGTCCATGTGTCAAACGACGTTGAACCCAAAACATGCACTTTTTGTCAAAGACTCAGAAATTTAGTCTGGGACTTACCTCGAAACCCAGGGAAAAAAATTTAAACTCAAATAAATCCTAAAATAAAATAAACGAACGGGTTGGGGTGTGACAATTCTCCCCACCATAACAGTTTCTACCCCCGGAAAGACACGACCCCATCCCACGGATCGATCAACACCTAAAGATTCCACACACACACGATCCAACCTCATAACCAAAAGATATTCCATCAACCATCTACGAGACCCAACCTCATTTCCAGAAATAAATCACCAGTAGAGGGGAGGCCTGACCCGGCTCCCCACTATAAGAAGTCAACGTGCATACGATAACGATTTAAGAGAAATCCCAGAGAGACAGTGGATCTCCCCACCATAAGGAACCAACCTACAAGAGACCGACATGAAATCCAACTTATACCTACACCAGGCCTTACTCATGCCAATGGAAGCATAGAAGGAACATTTAAACCACTCACTCCCATCTAAAAGTGGTAAGTGCTTAAACACAAATTTTGCACCAACAAAAAAACCCTAACCCCACCGGTGGGGAAGGAGGGCTCAAGGACCCGATCCCTGAAACTATCATGTACAACTTCTCACGAACCATCACTTTGGGATGGACGCAAACCAAAGTTGTAACTGATTCACATGGGTGGCCCATGAAAGGTAACTGATCAGCAACTTTCATAAAAAAAAGACACAATTACCGACATTGCGTGAGGGATAAGTACATCGCGCACTTTGCGACAAGAAGAAAATTACAACGACCGACAAACTAGGGTAGCAACACCAACTGTCTCACTACACAGTAGAGGCACAACATAAACTAGACTCCTCAAAACTCCCCGAGGATTCTTGAATTCGCGCTGGCTTCACTCCGAGGGCTTTTGGCAGGAGCTCTAATGAATAAATCATCTCTTACCTCGCAGTCAGGTTTTGATCATCCCAATAAGAAACAAACATCTTTTGATTTGACAAAATAAAGGAAAAGATTTTAAAATAAAAAAAATCATACTGGCATTGAAAACTAGAGTTCATCAAAAGACCCACGACATCCCATACAAGTCATAACCCAAAACACCATCAGTACAACAACAATGATAAAATAATCCTTACACTTAAAGGAATTTTACACCATAATCATTGAACAATAACCCAATATCACATCACTTTTGAGAACTTCCTCTAGGAATCTTTCCAGAAATTCCCCGACAGAATCATCGCAAGTGACCCAAGCGTCCACATGCCTAGAAGGGCTTCTGAGCGCTTGGGCATGACGACTTCTGGTGACCCAGTTTTCCACACTGATAACACATGAGGATCTTTCGATCTGAAGTGGTTGATGAAATATCCTGAGGCATTTTGATTCAACGATATTCTCTATCCACTTTCAATTGCTTACTCATCTCCTTCCCAGAACACTCACTGCTACCCATAGCGATTGAAGGAGGGAGGACTACATTGAGCACTCCTTCCATCATGGCTTCGACATGAAAAAATTGTCTCGCCACATCAACAAAATAAGTTAGGTTAGACTCTAACACCTTCGACTGTAGATCAGGGCGGAGACCCGCCTCAATGAGTCGAGCCTTCATGGGGTCATCTGTGGCATACCTTGAATCATAAACTACTAGCTCCACAATGCACTGGAAGTATTCCAACACAGATCTATCGCCCTGCTGAAGATAACACATCTCCATCCCCTTTCTCACCGTTTCTTCAAAAGAAAAATACTGGTGAATAAACAAAACCTTGAAGAACTCCCACGTAAGATCTTGATGGGGATTGTTCCGAGACACTGATTTCCACCACATCCACGTTGAACCTTCATACATGAAGGTCGCAAACTTGACCTTCAACGACTCAGGAAACTCAACGAGGTTAAGGTCCATTTCAATATTCCGTATCCACTCCACTTCTATGGTAGTTTTTTCTTGACCATAAAATAGTGGTGGATCCAGCTTCCAAAACCCAAGCATAAAATCCTTAGGTTGATCAACCGTACTATGATCACCCATCGAAGCTTCAAGGGATAACCATTGGAAAAGTAAAGACAAAAACACATTAAAGGCCAACTCAATGAGTGAATAAAAACCACAAAATCAAACACTGTGTAGGTGAAAAGTTCAAAACACAAGAAAACAATTTATCATAACATCAAAAAAAATTTCTTTGAAAACATCTTTAATTTAAAACAAGCCTGGTGGGTTAAACCCTCACCATTTGTACTCCTTAGAGTCTAACCCACTTTCATGTATCAGTTCCACCCCGAGAATCCATCCACCATACCAAGAATCCTTCCATATTTCCAACACACCACAATGCATGTGAGCACCCATAGGAACACCAAGGTCAAAACAAAGAAAATTCATTTTTTTCCAAAAACAAATCATCCATACCACTTACTTTAAAATAATCCTACAAAATAAATATGTCATTTCAAACAACCATTTTTAAAAACATTTTTTTACCAGATACAACCACTTTCAAAAATCACAGGAGACTCAAAAACAATCATGGCAACTATTGTGGGTGGGTGAGTTGACAATATGGTTGGTGGCCATATGTCAATCAAGTCACCGACACGAAGAGTCTTTTTAAACCATGCCCCTAGCTCCACATGGATTTCCAGGCCATGTGGCTTATGAATATTAGCCTAACTCCCTTTTTCATATCTCAATCACACAACATATCCATAAAAACCCCAATGAATCTAATTAAACTGGACTTCCTCTGGTAACCTGAGGATCATAACGAGCATGAGTTCGCGAATCTCTTCCCGCTTTTACCCCTCGAGTCCCAACAGTCCTAATCCATCTACCTTGACATCCCAAATAACTAGGGTGCTCTGAAAAGTGAGTTCTACTAAGTGATGACCTCCTTTGATACCATTTTGTCATGAACCAACATGGTTCGACCCTGAACCGATCACCCGAGCCGACACGTGACATTTCCCGAGAGGCGTTCCCGATCCTCCTGGGCTGGAGACAAGCACCAGGGCATCAAAGAGAGCAAGAGGGAACGATTTCACCCAAATAAAATAAATAAAGCAGTGGAAAGAAAAAATAACAACACAAAGAAAACAAACAACACGAAAAGAAAGAATGACCAACAAAAAAACTGACCTGACCACGACCAAAACTAATCACTACACCGAGAGTCGCTCACCAGTCCACAACCAAATATCGCCCACAAGGATAGTGCTCAAGTCAACCTGCAACAAATACTAAAAATTGGAAAACACTATAGGCATGAGTGTTAAAACTCATTAGGCATGCCCAACTAATTATATTCCCAATGCACATACCATTAGATAAAGAATTCAATAATTTCAAGTTTGAACTACATTATACAAAATATGGGTTTTTATACACACTATCATTTCTAAAACAAGTACCAGTCCATTTCCTTTTATAATTTAGAACAAGATTAATGTTGAAAGAAACATGTGAATTTCATTTTAAAACATTTGGAGAACAATTTAGAAAATTCAAACATTAGTTGTTATTCAAAAGGAAAATCACACACAACACACAACACACACTAACGGTAATGGAAAAAGTTGCACATAAGGGTCAGCAACTGAACTCAACCTCTCAATCATCCGCCATATACAAATATACACAAAAGAATATGGGTTGAACCTAGGATATCATGAACAATCCAAAAAAAACTATACATCAGACTCATCCTGAAGGCATGCCCTAACTCGATGACGTCATAATGCCCTAACGCTCGGCATAGCCCTACATGTCCTAACCGAGTGGCCCAATCCCCATAGCAGCAATTACACAGTATTCCCATGCTATGGGGCCACTAGCTAATGCATATTCTAAACTAGTGTAGCAATCGTTCTCAGAAAATTCACTCAATATACCAGGTTCCCATGTCAACAGATACAATAAAAAGGGTGCATCCACAATGTAAATCAATCAGTCATGATGCACAAGTATCACACAGAAATCACGCAATCAACACACACCAAAGATCACCCCTGAGTGGGTTTTCAAAAATAATTTATTTTGTTAAAGTGCCAAACGGGCCTTCACCAAATTTAAAGCAAATCCTCATTTCTCGAGAAAACCCAAAACCCTTGTTAAGAAGATATCATATGTCCTTAAAACTAGAAGTATATTTGAAATTTTGGGAATTATTTTTAAAGTCCAAATGGGCATTCTTTCAATACTAGGTGTCCGCTCGTCATGAAAATGTTTCAAGTATTCGGTGTTAAATAAACGGCTCTTTTAGCACCAAATAATCGTATAAAGATTAATTATATTAAATTATTTTGAATTTATTAAAATTAAAAAAAAACGTCCATCAATTAATAAATTCTAAATCTAAAGGTATGTGCAGTGGGGGACCTACCTTGACTCGCAACTCGAACACAGTGACATGACATGCCTAACACAAATGTACAAGCACGCGCAAGCCGATAAATGGGGTGTCGTGATGTCACCTCACCAACACGCTGCAATAAACATACAACAACCCAAAACTTATAACCACTGACTTAAGACAATTCAAATGAGCAAGCAATGTGAAAGAACCACATCAACATGTTTTCAAATCCCAACTCACAGCATTGACACTATTTGATAAACCACTTACTGCAAATCATTTTTTTTATAAAAGACGGTTTAAGGAAAATCGGTAACCATAAAAATCTTCATGATGCAAACTTAAACATTCAATTTCCAATTCAAATTTCAAATTTCCGCTCCACCTCCATCATCACCTTGAGCCACGTGCCCCAACACGTGTCCTGAATCACGACTGAACTCGAAAATAGAAACCACTCGATTGCTGCGTCACCTCGGATTTGTGAGTCATATCGAATCCCAACGCCATGTCCAGCCAGGTCGCAGGTGAGACAGGCCGAACCTACCACAGTCTTCATGGATCTTCAGCATCCAACGACATCACTGGAATGTAATCAATAGATAACAATCATCACACCCACTGGAGTTTCAAACCATTCACCGATATTGAAACGCATCAATGGCACAAGTCAGAAAATCAGGAGAAATCACCGAAAACCATCACCACCGTCGCAAACTATCCAGGCACTCAAAAACATCATCCTCGAAACATTGAGGAACAGATTCAACCCATGCTCACGAAGATGCATGAACAGAAAATCACTTCGGTACGAAACCCAGAAAAGGAACAAGAAAAGAAGTGTAAAAACAAAAACCCCAAAATCACACTGAAAAGGAAACCAGCAGACCCCGCCGCCACCGAACAGATCAGCCACTATAGGCACAACAAAACCCTAACTCACTCACCAGAGAAGAGGCAGATAACCAAACCACCGACGCTTGATAACGACATTCAAACAATAAGGACCTCACCGTAGGACGACAACAGGATGCCGAACCAAAACAGGAGCACTCTGAAGAGTATGCCAATGACAATCCAGTCTTACACCCCCCAAATCCGAAGCAACAGCCGCAGAAGCCTATAGTGCATGTCAACAAGAGAATACATCGAAGCCTCCTAACATAACTGCAGCAAATAGCCTCCACAAAAACATGTTGAGATCAATGTGGAATGTCGCGCCTTCCGTAGCGATGAAGCTCGCGGCGGCGAGAAGAGAAACCTAGGAGGAGAGCCCCTTACAGGCGCATCAATCCAGAGAATCCATTTACTAAACCACATAATAAAAAATTATTAAACAAACCTAAAGAGACAGCATTACACACCCAAAACCTTTTCATAAACACTTTTTATAATTATATGCACACTTGAAACACACCATTTAAACGAGAAACATGCTTACACGGGTCAAAGGGGCATATACCATTAGGAAACTTATGTGCAAAAAAACATTTAAAGATTTAAGACACGACATTACACTTCACAAATATGTTTTTTAAAACCAATCCATTCCACATTAATCATTAATCATTGAAGAGAGACAACTGGGAAAATTTTACTAAAACAAGGTGCGCGCGACATAGCAAAACAGAACACACATCATGGTTCATTTTTTTTAAAATCTAGTGATCCTCAAAAGAATCTCAAAAACAAGTTTTCTATTGTTAATATTATGTAATAAATCATTTAAAGTTAAAAAACCAATTTTAAGGAATAACCCACACCTTTTCATGCATAAAACTCATTAAAAAACCCCTTTTATGGGCATACGTATACCCACATCGTATCAAGGAAGAACATGCACCAATTGTACAATTAAAATCACAAATTTCACAATTTAATAAAATAGTTAAATAGTATATAACTAATTTCCATCAAAACATACCTCATTTCATAAGATAAAAATTATTATAACGATATAAAATTTCTAATTAACAAACAAGAATGGGGAAAACAACACGAAATAAAAGGAATCTATATTTAAATAATATGCGCCATGGGTTACTACCTCAATTGATGATAAAATTCAGGAAATTGGAGCAAAACATCATTTGCACCTCAATCGCACCCAGGTGAGATTAAATCGCACCTAAAACAACCATAATGGACCATCAATTTTAAGATCAAATCAAAAAATAAAATAAACCCTAACTAGGGTTTGGGTCAAACAAAACCCTACCAAAGAAGGAAGGAAGTCTTACGGAGATGGGGGGGTTGTCGTCGGGAGGAGGACACCGGTAAGGAGAGGCCCCAATAAGGGGGGGGGATTCCGTTATGCATCTCGCTGAAAACCGCAGGTCAAGGTGGAGTGTTGGATAGTAGAAGCAGTAGGGTTGTCACGGATTGCCTCACTGAGCAGAGGGAGGGACCGCCAGAGTGGTTGCATCTGAGGAGGTGCAGCGACCAGAGGGAGGCCGGCCAAGGGAGAAGCACCGGTGAAGCAAGGAGGGGAGGGGCTGTCACGAGGTTCAGTGCACCTGATGGGAGGGGAAACCACGGGCTGCGCGGGAGCTACGTGAACCACAAGAAAACTGGAAAAAAAAGATGAAAACCTAGAGAAAGAATGAAATAATAATAATAATAATAATATTATTATTATTATTAAATTAATAAAAATAATAATCATAATATTAATGAGATAATAATAAGATAATTCCTATTAATATTTTTAATTATAATTAATTTTAAATTATAGTATTTATAATAACACTAATAAAAATAATAAAAATAATGAAAGTATTTACATAATTTTGATAATAATAAAACTAAAATTTTAGTTTTCATCTAAGATAAAAATAGGAAAAATATTATTAACAATAATAATTTTACATGACATACTAAATTGACATTTGTTTATTTTAATTCTTCAAAGCCGAAAAGGCCACGTAGTTGCATGGGCGGAGCCATGTGGCATCGCGATCCGCCCACGCGTCCAACGACGTCGAACCCAAAATGTGCGCTTTTTGTCAAAGTCTCATAAATTTAGTATGGGGCTTAACTCAAACCCCAGGAAAATATTTTAATGTCAGAAAAATCATAAAATAAAATAAACAAACGGGTTGGGGTGTGACAACGGTAGTTGTTGGAGTGATTACAAGACATGATCAGAATAAATCATACTTCAAATCAATGTATATTAATTTATGTAATTAATAAAATATTGAATTAATATATATATATATATATATTTATTTCATTGTTTAATATGCATATTGTTATATTTTTTTTGTTTAGACAGGGTTGTGTCAGCTAAGTGATTTTTAATCACATCACACTCTGTAATCTAATTTGTTTCATATAATGGTAAATCAATGATGAATTGGAAACATGAAAACGACCATGAAGTTGGTTGATTGATTACTAGATATATTACAAAATGTATATTAGAACTAAATGGGGTTTGGGATTGGGGTCTTTCTAGTATTTATTTATGTATATATATTCATTGATCTAAATGATGGTAAAAAAGACATTTAGTTTCACTACTATATTCATAACATTGTTCGTTACGTATATTGATTTATTTAGTTGGTGGTTTTTCAGCTCAGATTGTGTAATTATTTATAAATTCTTTTTATGATATTTTTTTTATTATTCCATTTTTTTTGCATTTTTCTCAACTCATTATATAATTTGTTCTGTCTTCTAGATATATATTATAGGAAAAACCTTCTAGTTGTAATCCTCTAATGTGTGGGGAGGTCCACCTGAGGTATTATATCCATCGCGTTTTTCCCCAAGATAGATTGATACATTGGAAGACTATACAAATCAGTATCAAAGAATAATTTTATTTTATATTTCAATACTATTTGGGAAATTTAGAAAGGATAATAGGATTTGATGGGATGTGGAAATGATCATATTCCTAGTATTAGATAGCCCATATATGATGGAATATCCAGATGTCAAGGGATGCTTTTATTTATGATGTTTACTTCTTACGGTTTGATGATATTTATCATTGAGAGATTCACATATAGCGAGATGTTATTATTTCATGAGTTTTATACTTGTATCCTAATATAAAGATAGATGAGAATTAATGATCTTTTATTGGACAATATGGATATATATTTACATTAATATTTCTTTATAGAGATATATTTTTTTTCTGTAATATATTTTTCTATGTGGAATGTGAATTGAAACAGTAGGTATATCTCCAAAATAAGATAAATAAATTGATATATAATTCCAATTCAATAATAATAAATGTTTATAGAGATAAAGAGTATTGGTTCATTATTTTTTGTAAACTATTAAGGTTTTTGATTTTTGTAAGAGCATGAAATCTATGAAGTGTGTACTGTAGTGAAAATTAATCATCTTCATATTCATATTGAGTGATAGGATAGTGGTAATCAGCATTCTCATTACACAACTGAACTAATGCTTTCTTTAGGGATTTCAGATCATATGCGTGTTCAGATTCACTATAGCATCTTGATGTTCATATGAACCATTCAAAGGGGTGTAGTTCACAATGTATCATTGATTTATAATAAGGTGATATATTTCCAAAAATAATTTCATTCTTTTATCACACATGATGGATTAAATGAAGAAGGCAAGATCTAGATTGAGTGTGTCTGAATGATCTTCAAGAATATGGATACATAAATGAATATTTGGTTAATGGTTTTATATTATATTATCCATTGGTATTCCAAGTATTGGTTGGATGTTATATCAATATCTTAGAAGTAGTAGGAATTATGTTAGATGGAATTCAAGGCGATGATATTGAATGACATGGATCGAAAAACATTGAGGTGTTAGAACATTCATGAGATCATGCATCTAGAATATGAGATCATGTTAGTAGTGTACTGTGATGAACATCTCATTATTCTTTAGTATTTTGTGAAATACTTGGTAGATTATGGGATCAGAAGAGTGATCTTTTTTCATTTTGGGATTCAATATGAGAGTAATTCACATGTGAATATTTTCCATATGAGTAATTATTTAGATATTAAGTTTAATGAACACTTCACTAAAGGGAATTTGAGATATGCCGTGAGTAGTGGCCAACCACTTTGAGTATGGCGAAGTAGTATCTCATCATCGGGATGCATGAAGCATCATTTTGATAGTTTCTTCTATTGTGAAATTGCGTACAACTTTCGGGGAAGTGGGAATATATCTTAGAAACATGAAAAATTATAGTTCAATCAATGTGTAAATTTGGGTCACAATGAGTCACATTTTACATACCCTACATCATATTTCTATAATTTTAGTACACTATATAATCTGTATATGTTTTGTGGGTAATTTTTATAGCAATTTTGTGGCATGGGATTAGGATATGTATTATAATATACGAAGGAATCATCTACTCCTCATTATCCTGGTAGTTGGAATTTCAGAAGATGTTACGGTTGATGCTAGGGATTTTGAACCCCAAAGTAGTAACATATGTTTTATTTTAAGGGAATAGGATAGGGGGGCCATGTTGGATCCCAGGTTTAAAGAGCTAGTCACCTACGCATCCTCATTTCAAACACTTTCATTCTCCCCCTGAGAAAAAGATCATGATCTCTGATCTTCCTCAACTCCAACATGGATAATATATCACTTTATTGTTCTCTAGTATAATCCATGATTTCTTATTGCTCCATCATTTTAAAAATTACTATGATGACATTTGAATCTTGCATCGACTAGTCATCTCATTTCCTTCAGAAATAAATTCTTTTAAATTCTTTTTCTATATAGATAAAAATTCATTAATTAATCCTATAAATATAATTAATGAAGATATCAAATTAAATTTAAAATCACATAAAAATGAATCATGATATACATGTCTCGGGAAGGGATTTTCACCATCAAATCCGTTCATGGCACTATTCTTGACTTGAAAAATTTCAACATAATATTTTGGTTACACTATAAATCTTTATTAATCATCATTCTGATGTGTTTCGAGATGACTAAAACAAGAAAAAATGTCTTTAAATAATGTTACATATCACTAATTGATATAAGATAGAATTATAAAAAACCATCTGGTGTGTAGTTCAAATATTTTCAACCTTAATAGAATAAAAAGAGTAATCATTATCATTTATACTAGAGAAAATCATATACATTGAATCATTGAAAATAAATTGTATCCTCTTATAAAAATAGGCTAACTGTACATCGTAATGAAATTATGTGATAAGGAAATTGAAATCTATCTCATGTCCTTGAAATTCCATGCTTGTTTCATGAATAAGTTCGTCTGATGTAGACAATCACGATCAACCACTTTTCCCTAAATAAATTATTTTCATGTAACTCTTTATCATTATAGTTGTCTTGAATCTCATTATTTGAATATCTTGGCTTTCATCATTTTTGATGATTTGAAAAAATAAGGGTTTTTATAGGGTTTTGATGGACGAACGATGATTGACGGTTAGGCGAAATTATTTTTGTGTAAACAATGGGGTTAAAAGACAAAGGGATTCGTATAGATGCCACATGTCCTCATTTCTCATGTCCCAGAGTAATTATGATTAAAAATTAATAATTATGTGGTGTAAATAGATTTAAGATAACATATATTAACTGATATACAGTAATATAAAAATAAAAAAAGTATATAGAAATAAATTTGGCATAAAATAAACTAAAATAAAATAATAATAAATAAATTAAAATAATTAAAAATTAAATATATGTAACTCCTCATTAAAAAAATAAAAACAAGCAGTGGGAAGTGGTTTAGTAAAAATATAATCTAATTGATATTTAGTATTAAAAATTCTAAATATATATCTTTTTTAAACACATGATCTCTTAGAAAATGTTGTCTAGTATCAATATAATTCTTTCTAGAATGGGATATTTGATTTTTAGGAAATTTATATATGACCTGTATTATCTCATAAAATATGTCTATTATTGAATTTAAGTCCAAATTCTATTAGAGTGTTTTCATCTACCACACTTGTGCATAGAAATTTCCAGCAGATACAAACTCTGCATACCCTGCAGATAGTGAAAATGATTGTCAGTTCTTACATTAATATGACACTATCGATTTTCCAAAAAAAGTGACAGGCTCATGATGCTATTTTTCTATATAATCTACATCTACCAAAATATTCATCTAAAGATGATAATAAATTAAAATTAGATATTTTTTGGTAAATAATTGAATGAAAAACTATTCCATTTAAATATCTAAAAATCCAATTTACAGTTGGAAGATGGGTTTTTTTTGAATTTAATTGAAATCTATCATAATGAAATACTGAATAAATAATACCTTGATCATATTTTCTGGCTACAAAAGACCCATTTAGTTACTATAACTAGATAATTATATTTTCATTCCACTAATTTCCATACTTTGTTTCTTTTAAACTAATTTAGATCTTCATTCATTACTAACATCTATCATTCATCTTCCAAGGATTATTCAAAAGACATATGTTCATGATAAGATAAAAAAGTAGAAAATTCCACTAGGTTTCCAACCCTTTGTTTAGTTTTTATGGCTATGTCTATATCCCATATAACAATCTCTATATGGTGATTCTTTTGGATTCTAGACTATTTTAGAAGAGAACTTTTAAGTTCATCAGTATCATGTTCTTCTAAACATGATTGAATTTTATTCATTTTTTCAAAATTATTTTTCTAGATATCAAGACTCATGTTGTTTTATGAAATATATTCATTATATGTTTGATCATTGTCTTTATAAAAAGGTTTAGTTTCATCAAAAATCACATGAAATAATTAATCAACAATCCTTGACTTTTTATTAAATACTGCATAAGCACTAGAAGATGAAAAACATACTATGAATATTCCTACATAAACTTGTAGATCCAAATTTCCATGATTATCCTTGGTCGTTAGAATATATACCTTGCATCCAAACACCATAAATTACATTAACCAATGATTTAAGTTCACTTTATGTTCATAATGATCCTTTTTTAAAATAGTTTTAATTAAAACTATATTTATAATATAGTAGTTTTTGGTAAATGATTCTTCCTCAATGTAAGTTGGATGTCTCTATTCATTTTGCATAGTTTTTCTATTTCTTGAATATTTTGGTTTCTTCATTCAGCAATTCCATTTTGTTGAGGTGTTCTTGGTGTAGTGATGGTGTGTTTAATATCCATGTAGAACTAAAAGGTACTAAATTCATGATTTTTATACTCTCCACCATGATCACTTAGTAATGAAATTATGTTAAAATATTTTTCATTTTTAACACTTTTACAAAAACTACCATAATTAGAAAAAGCTTCATTTTTTAGTTTTATAAAATATCCCCAATTTAAATATAGATTAATCATCAAATAAAACATATATATATAATTTAATTGAAAAATATGATATTCTAGATGGTCCAAACAAATCCATATGAATAAGTTCTAGGAGTTTTGAAGTAGCAATTTAGTTAATATATTTCAAAAAATATATGTCATTCTTGGAAATCTAAAATGAATCATAGAATATGTCACTATAAAATTTGATAATAGGTATATATGAAACTAATTATTTCTCTGATAATTTTTCCGATGAAATAATATCACAATGACCATGTATTTTGTGCCAAATCAGTGAATCATTTATCATAGATGTTAAATGGATCACATTCTATTTTCACATGTGATTCAAATCAAATGTATAGATTATATATGTTCTAAGTTCTATAAATTTAATCAAATTAACATTAAAACATGACATGAATTACTAGAAAAAAAACACATTTTCTAACCTCACAAAATATGAGTGATACCTAGCAGATTATGCTTCAACCCTTGAACATAGAGTTCTTTATATATAAAATAGTATCAAGTCTCCAACTATTCCTATTCCAATAATTTTTCATTTGGAATTCCCATCGAAGGAGACTAGGCCTCCATATATTTTAGATAGAGTACATAAATTTGGTGAATTCCCACTCATATTTCTTGAACATCCAATGTAAATATACCATATGTCTTTTCCTCTTCTATGGCATGTTACCAACTTGGTCAAATTAAACAAACAATTTTTTTAACCATTTCATTTTGGGTCCAAAAATGTTATCTATTAAAGAATTAAGAATCCAATAAGATTTATTTTTATCAACACATTTATAATTAAAACTATTTAATTTTGATTAATAATGAACATGATTGAAACCACAAAATTGAAGATTTCTTAAATTTCATTCATTAAGATGATGTCCACCAGTAGCACAATAATAATATTTAACAATAGAAATTCTATTGATATTAGAACTAGAAACAAAATAGTTCTTGTAGTGATTGTGGTTTTCACCGTTACTTCCAATACCAAACTATTCATTTTTAACAAAAATTTTCCAAATAATTTCATTCAGTTTATTTTGTCCTTCTAGGAAAATAATAAAGGTAAATTTATAAGATTATAATTTTAACTGTAGAGTCTTAATCATACATTCATGCGTAGCACAATTGATAGTAGTTGAATTAAATTTTTCAAAAAGATAATCATGTTGTTTTAATAGTGTATCTTTTTCACCTATAATATCCTTAGGACTATTTCTTAAAATTTATTATTTCTTAAATAGGGATTCATATCTTTCTTCTAAAAAAGTATATTAGGCAGCCATTTTATAATTTCTATATCTATAATCATAATCATATGAATAGTATGGGTGTACCTTCTATTCATCAACCATCAATAACCTATTTTCTGTAAGATTCAATTCTTCCTTATCTGAACCAGTGATTGATGAGAAGGTGTAGTCTAAAAAAAACTCAACCTACCCTTCATCATTTTTTTCCTCTTGTTTCATTATCATTATTCTTCTAATATTTTTTTTTCTATATTTCTTTCTATTCTTTCATTTGTGGCCAAACATGTATTATGTAATCCATTTTTTCCTTTTTAGCATCTAACATCCCTTGATTATTTCACATCCTTTTTGACGAGTTTTCACAATCCTCTCTACTTCTTCTAATGTTTACTTAACTTTCTAGGAAATTGAGAAAGCTTAATTTCAACTAATTGAAAAATTAATTATTCTAATGGTTTGGATCCATTTTTATAGATCCCCAAACTATTGTTATAGCCTATACCCATGGTTTGGGATTACAATGGATTATTTGGCATGGGGAAAGACCTATCCCAACGGTTTGGAGAATCCCATTAGGAAGGAACTATCCCAATGGTTTTCAAAACGTTGGTACTAATCCATCCCAACGGTTTTCAATACCTTTGGCATAGGTCTTTCTGAACGATTTGTGGAAACCGTTGGGATATATATATATATATAAATATAAGATCAAACTGAGGTTTTAACCCACATCCTCCATATTATATATCAATGACATTACCACTATCCCTGAGTTTCCTTTGTGAATATATTTGTATAAATATAAATAAATATTTATTTATTTGTAATTTATATATTGATTTATTTGAAAATATTCGATAAATGTACTCATAATAAATAAGGGTACCTATCCCAATGGTTCTCAAAACCATTAATATAGGCCTTTACAAACGGTTTTGAGAACCATTTGGATGTGTTCCCAGTCATCCTAAATAGTTTTTCCAAATTATTGGAATAGTGGCCTAAATGTGGGATTTTCCCAATGGTTTAGCCAAAATGTTTGGAAAAGTGGAATCAATGTGGGCTTTTCCCAATTGGTTTTTACAAAAATTGGGAATGCCACACCCTTTCCCAATGGTTTTGGGAAACCATTGGTAAATAAACACTGTTTCCCAACAGGTTTGGAAAACTATTGGGAAAAGTGGCATGTAAGTGGTATTTTCCCAAGGGTTTGGCCAAATCCCTGGAAAATGTTTCCTCAAAGCATTATTTTCCCAATAGTTTGGAAAAACCTTTGGGAATTCCACACCCATTCCCAATGGTTTTGGAAAACCGTTGTCAAAAGTGGCCTCAAAGTGGTTTTTTCTCAATGGTTTAACAAAACTGTTGGGAAGGGGGAAATATACCAACGTTTTTTTACAAACCATTGGTATCAATGTGTTAGTATATGTCAGATTTCTAGTAGTGTTATAAATCATATGAGACTGAATTTCTTCATTCTTCATTAATTTTTTTGTTCTTCTTTAGGGATGTAACTTTTAATATCAGTGCTATCCTTTTTCATTAGGACTTTGTGATCATCAAATTCATCTTGAATTTCATCCACATATATAATTGAAGTTCCAATAAATTCCCTTGTTTCCAGATTTTTTGTAGGTTTTGATTTGAGCATTGTATATGAAATTCCATTCCTCGTCGAAGATAGAACTCTTAGAACATTCTAATATTGATCAGGTATGATGATAGGCTCACCAAAAGATATTATTTTGTTACCAATTTTTTTAGGTTTCTATTGATCCTTGTGATTCTTTCTCTAACATACATTATGAAAGTATCATACACTAATTTTGATATTTAATATCGCATTTTTCTATCATTCCCAATACCTTTATAGGATACTACAATTCTCTACCACATTTCATAGGCTGTTGGGCATTGCAATACATAGTTAAATTCATCTGGTCCAAGCCCACAAATAGAAGCATTAATTTTTGTTTAATTAATATCATAATAATCCTCAGTAGTAATAATTCGTGATTCAGGTTTTTCAGAAATTTTTTAGGTGTAAAAATCATTGATTTTACACAAAATCCACTTTATTTTAAATAGAATATCATTGGAGACTTCCATAATGCATAATTCTTACCATTCAAATATGGATCAAAGTCCATTTCTTGATATTCTTTATTTATATTACTCATGTAGATCATATGACTTTAGCTTATTATAGATCTATTGAAAAGTTCAACCGCTGATACCAAAGGTTAGGTCATAAAGACTATAGTAATGACAAAAAAAGAGGTTAATTGTGTCCAATTACAAATTTTATGATTTATTCAATTCGCATAAATAGAAGATAATAACTGGAAGTATTTCTGTAATAGAGTGTAAGAAGCCTATATGAATAAATAATAAAACATAGAAATTTATAGTGGATTGGGGCACAATGATCCCCTAATCCACTACATAATCAACCTCTCTACAGGCTTGGAGAATTTCACTATTAAGTTCCTCGTATCATATAAAATATACAGAATTGAGTGCTGGCGGTTTTCACCCTTGAAAATAATGGATTATAAAATAGATCCTCCTTGTTCTTTATAGGGAACTGAAAAAATCCCATCTTAGTGTGAGAAGTTGACACTCCACTGTGACTGAATACAAGAATCCTAAACTCATGTTTTATATGATATAGTTTTTTGAGAAACATGTTTAGCTCACAGTTGTAGGAGTATGCAACTAAAAGAAGATAGATATTCTTATTTAGAAGAATAATAATCTTGAAATATATTTTATGTGATCATATTTCACCAGAGATCATCGATTTTAAGAACATAAAAAAAGAGCATCATGTTTCCAGATTGAATATGTATATCTCAAAAAATTATTCATTATTTCTTAGATGCTTGATCGTTGTAACATAATAAAACAATTTATTACAGGAAAAAGTTCCATGAATAATATTTTCCCAAATATATTAGATGTATTCCCAGATCTGGATGATTTATAGATGATACTCCAAGAGATATATAATAATAAATCTCCATCATTGTTTCAAATCTGCAAATAATCCCACATAAAACGAGTGAATTTAAATTAAACAAATACAGTTCAGAGTAGTCATAACACCCCTTACAAATAGAAGATAAAATTTCTGATGTAAATGACTCTATAAATCATTTAATAAGTTCATTGAATTAGTTGAAATCAAGCTTTACACTACCCTCACATATGCAGACACTGTTGCACAATACTCTATTAAAGATGTAAATTCAAATTTCCGAAGTTGAAAAGTCAAACATATGGTTCATTCAAAGAATGACAAAATAACAAAGGTAGGGTTCAAATTCATATTGTAGGGTTGATGATCCATATGTTTATCCACATAAGAATAAATTTTTTAGCATAGCATTGATTATCTATACGTTCACTTTTCGAAAACGTAAGGTTGAGAACGTAAGGTTCATTACAAAATTAAGGTTGTTGATTCATAGGTTTGTAAAGTTACCCACTGATGTAGGGTACTTTAAAAATATATTTAAAAAAATGTAAGGTTGATATGAAAAATTAATGTTCACTAATGATAATTTCATCAAATATATTATAGATTAACCATACATGTTCATCCTTGAACATAAACTTATGGTTTGTTCCTTGTGTTAATTTCTTCGCCATATTAAGTAAGTAGAATTTTCCAGTAAATAAAATATAGTGAATAGTGCATCCAGAATTTTCATACGAGCCTTCTGAACACCTTAATGAATATTTCTCACAAATAAATTTGTTGAATATTATTTCATATAAGGAATTACAAAGAATATAACATTCTTGAAATATGATCAAAATAAAATCGTTAGTAAAATAAAAAACGTTAATCGTGAGAATCAAAATCAACAATATCTATAGAGAATTGTTGATACAATACATCCACACCACATAAAATGGGTATGGGTTATGTTGGTAGTTTATTTCAAAAATTATAATCTTAATTTAAACTGCTTATAAACCCATTTTTAACTCTACAATTGTAATTAATTTTAACAGTTTTAACAATTCATTATTGTATAGAATTATGATAAACATAATATTAAATATCAATGATTGCAAATATGGAATCCATTTTTTCAAATTCATTTCACTAATGTGGAATAAATCATTTTAAAATTAAACCAAAGATACAATGAAAGAGAGGCTTTCCGATGTAAAAATTATAGAGAGTATATAATAATTCTATATAAAAATTCAATATTTAATTAATTTCCATTAACTATATTGGATTAATTTTAATATAATTTAAATAATTTTACTCTAAATAAAATTTTCATGTAAAATTTTCAGTATTTTAATCAAGATGGAAATTTTCCAGAAAAAAAATATTTTTCTATATTTATTATAGAAATAATCTTTTTAGAATATTTTTCAAAACAATTCATCACATGCTCTGTTTCTATCCATCATTTTCTCTCTCTAAAATCATTTAAAACCATTTATATTAATTATAATAATTAATATTATAATAATAATAATAATAAGTCCCATGATATTATTATTATCCATTAATTCACTCCCCTCTTAGATAAGAACCAATACCCCGTTTACAAATCATTTACCAATATTTAATTAAATTCTCTCCCACATATATAATTAAATAAAAACTCTTTCTTTCCTCATTTAAAAAAAATTCTCCACAATCAATTTAATGAATACAACTACAATTCTTCATTATTTAATTAAATTCTATTAAACATCACTTTAATAAAAATAAAACCATTGTTTCACATCCAACCCAAAAATATCATTGAATTTAATTCAAAAAACCCCATTTTACATCATTTAATTAAATTATATTACACTCAATTTAATTAAATGACACTCTAAATATCAACTCATTTAATTAAATACATCAACCTCCATTTAATTTAATAAAACAACAATAATAGTAACCATTTATGTAAATATCCTTTAATATAACCTTTATTTGATAAACCCCAAAACTCCCCATTTAATCATCATTTAATTAAATTCCTCTCATGAATTTAAAAAAATAAAACCCCCATATTAATTAATTTAATTAAATTTTGTTTAACAAAATTTAATTAAATATATTATCCAACAAATCATTAATTAGTTATATAAACTCAATACAAATTAATTAAATAAAACCCCCATTTTTCACCAAATAATTAAATTCATATTAAACTTGAATTTAAATAGATAAAACCCCAACTCCACATTTAATAATTAGTTTAATTTAATTCCATTCTAACCAAATTTAATTACAAAAATTTTCCAACTCACTAATAATTTATTTATTACTCTGAATAAAAATTATTTAAATAAGACCCTAACACCTCATTAATCGTCATTTATTTAAATTCATTCCAACTAAATTTCATTAAATATATTTCTAATTCTTGTTATTTAATTAATTTCTATGAATATGATTTAATTAAACTAAAATCTCCAAATCATCATCTTTATTTAATTATATTCTATCAACTTAATTTTATTATTTAACAATCACCATTTTTAAATGACTAATTAAATTTAAATACAACATGAATTTAATTAAATAAAACCTATATTTTGCATTATGTAATTAAATTACTATTTTCAATGAATTTATTTAAAAGAAACCCTCACTCATCATTTATAAATCATTTAAATTTGACCATTTAATAATATCCTTCTTTGATAACCACATGCTCCAAATTTAACAGTAATTTAGTTAAAATCGTCTTGTCTCAATTTAATTAAATAAAGACTCCATCTCGCCATCATTTTAAAAAATAATTTTTATTCTTTTTATCTTAATTTAATTAAATATATTTTCATTATCAAATTCATTTAGTTATAAACTCTCAACATATTTTAATTAATTTAATTTCCACAAACAATGCCATTTAATTAAAATATCTCTACATTAATTTAATTAGATGAATCCTCTATTTTCCATCTCGACCACATTTAATTAAATCCTATCAAATTTAATTTAATTAAATAAAACCTCAATTTCACATTATTTAATTAAATTCTTTTCAACTGAATGTAAATAAAAAATTCTCATATTTATCATCATTTAAATAAATTATATCATCCTCAAATTAATTAAATGCATCCCTTATTTGATATCAATTAATTAAATTCCTCTTAACCATGATGTAAATGATATAATACCCAAAATTCATATCATTTAATAAAATTCATTTTAATATTGAATTTATTTAAATAAATTAACTTGAACCATAAAATACAGTGATACGTACTATTTGAGTCACACAGTCTAACAGATTGTGTACAGACAGTGTGTCTGCTAATGGACACCCATTTTAACATGCAGGACTAACCCACATGGATTGACTAACCATATGTAGCATGTGATTACACCACGTTTAGGCCTACTTCCCCCCTAAACATATCTCTCCAATTAGGATACAGGTAGCACCTTTACTGAATCCTGATATTAACATGTTTAAATAATCTCATCTTGTGAAACATCAACCTAATGTGTGTTTTTAAAACTATACATTTTTTAGAACAAAAAAATTCAAAATCATTTGTGTTTAACCCTGGTAAAAATAACACCAGACTTTTCAATATTCCCTAGATAAAAATGCCTCATCCCTATTAAGCCATCAGGAACTACTACTACATCATCATAGAAACCAAGTTCATGAAGTCTCGTATAAATGATCACATTGTGTTCCTAACCAATTAATGCACCGTAAAATATTTTAGAACCCCAATCCAAAACTCTATCATTGAAACACATCACAACCCCTAAGACCAATACTCATCGTAAATTAAACCAATCAATTCTGAATGAAGAATCCATTAACAAATAAAATCATTTCTAGAATGTTATCATATGTAGTAATACCAAATTATGTTATAACAAAAAATCATAGCACAACAACAAATCATGATAATAATAGAGGCAGTTTGGAATATAATCCTCAAATCATGTTATGCAATTAAAAATTATAAATCTGATTAAAACATGGAATTGATCCCAAGGTATACAATCAAAATTAGAAGGAATCCATCTAATGAAATATATGGAATGTGTTATGCATGGAATGTGAATCATTATGTTCCTAAGATGATGCATGTAATTAAAGTGTGTCTCCTTGTATGCAAGAGGTTTCAGACTACTATGGAGGATCAATAGATATTTAGTGGGGAGACAATAACCTCATATTCATAGTACACAACTGAAATAGATAATAAAATCAGACAAGAATGGAAGAAAATTGATGAAATTAGTCTATAGTGAAAAGAAAATGTCCAATTCCAGTTTATACAATCCATTCACATCATTCTGATACATATCCTATAGTAGTAAACAAAAAATCATGATTTAAATTCCAATAAATATGTAATAAAAATTCTATATGCCCCAATGGTGATCCCCATGAGCATCCAGAGATCCTACTCATTCCATTTCTCCAAATATACTAGTATAAGTAACACTGGCATGCAATGGTCCACGAACATGCAATAAACAAAAGTGTACTCATGTACCCTAGTGTAATAATTGCCTGAATAGGGTGTGAGATATAACTATCAGTTCATTTGGACCACTGGTTTGACTATCTCAATCTAGAAAATGTAATATAACAAAAAATTTGCAGATATAATAAGCTAATAATAGATCTGAGTAAATAACCATCAACAAATCCTAGTTCCAAAGGGACACCTGATAATGATATCTACATCAGCATGCATCCGGAATAAGAGACTACACAAGAATAATATAATCATATTTATCAATAATAAACACCTTTCAACACATTACCAATTATTACCTATTTAATCATTTATTATCAATAAGGTTTCCATGGTTTCATATACCTCAATACAAACTTAGGCTTGTTCCATAATTCTAATAATTATTTACCATTCATTGTTTAGTAACATTTAACATGGGTGTGACCCACATCTCTCATTTATTTTATAATTCATTATTGTAATTAATTTGGTGTTGAACGCTATGTCAAACACCCCAATTCTTATTCAGTGGAGATCACCTTGTCTATCTACCCATATCTCATTTGTTTACTTATGATTGGTGTAGAACGCCATGTCTAACACCCAAAAATTCCATTCATGTAGTAAGTCATGTATAACACCTAAAATCCCATATATCATTCTTCATCATTAGTGTAAAATTCCATGTCTAAAACCATAAAACACTACAATACATTCAGATCTATTAGTGGTGTAGATCATCATCTCTAACAACCAAAATTTCATTAGTGAAGAACGCCATTCCTGACACCCAAAATCTATATCATATATTTATATTATTGGTGTTGAATTTCATGAATAAAACATAAAATACCATCAATCATTCAATTAATTAATTAATTAATCATGTATGTTAATTAGTTCAACAACATAATAACAACATAAATTTACCATAAATTAATTCCAAATTCAATTAACCATTTGACATCTAGAAAAGAAATAATTAATTATTCTTGACCCATAAAGTCAATAAGATAATAATTCAACTAATTATCTCAATTCCATTACTAGAAACATATAATTAATTCACCAAATTAATAATCCTTATTACATTACAAATCCAATTGATTAGATAAAAATACCAAATCTATTAGTTAAAAAAATAATTAACAAAGTAAATGTATCCATTCATTAATACATAAATTAATTAATCTACCATACAAATAACACTAAATAATAAATTATTCTTGAAATAGTTATCCAATCAAAATCTCAAGTATTCATAATTAATCTCACAATTAATTATTTTTAACAACATCATGGGACATAATTAATTCTCCATTAAATATCTCAATTCATTCTATACAAGATATTGCATTTAATCTCCCAATTAATTGTCAAAACTATGAAAATCAATATCTAATTATTAACCCCTGATTAATTACCAATTTTATTATATCAATTTGTACAATTAAGTCCCGATTAATTATTGAAATTATCCAATTAAATATTATATCATTAATCTCCTAGTTAATTATCTATATTCCAATCTCAAATAACGTAATTAATTCAAAAATAAATTTTCTCAACATAACCTGCTGAAAACTCATAATAAATCCTCTGATTAATCCTATATATTTCCATCTCCAGGAATTCAATTCATGAACCATTAATTATATTAACTTATCCAACTAAAATCTCAATATTAATTTTAGATTAATTATCTATAAATATCTTACCAAATACTTATAAATTACACTTAACTCAGGTGTGTTGCCATAATAATGGAAGAAATAATAAATCACAAAATAGAAAACTAAACAAACATAACCATCGATACATTATGTTTTAATCATCAAGGCAGTGCACCTCCATTCTAGGGGTTTTATTTTAAAAATGTGATTTTGTAATTGGTCTAATTATTGTATACCTATAAACCATTTTTTTAGCATTTACAATCAATCATATCAATAAAAATAATTAAACAATTATTTTCTTTTATTAACTATGAAACGATAATGATCATACCTCAACGATTTGGTTGAGAGAACACGTTTAAACATGAACAGAAATCTTCCCATGCACATGAACCTCTGAAAAATACTACATGAACTCAAAACAAATCACTGCATATATCAAAAATTAACCGGAACTCATAAATTGTGCAACATAGACCACAAAACATCCATATATTAATCCTCGTCAAATTTAAACCGTAAGAACTTATTTAAGTAGTGAAAAATCCCATTATCGTGTATTGATCATTATCTAGCATTGATGTTGGTGAACTGAATCGAGAAGAAGATCCATGCTTTTTGCGAGGGTTGTCGAAATATGGACCAATGGGTCTCGAGACTTCATCCTCTCAACCTTGAATTAAAAGAGAATAAGATACAGAATTGACCCATTAATTACAGTTTCAACTGAACAATGATTTGGTGACAGAGAGCCGAAATGGGCTATGTGAATATAGAAAATCATGTAGACAGACTCACCTCGATGAGACTGACATGATTCATGATGACATCACAAAGAGACAGTAATGTGAAGAAGTGCTGAAAGAGGGGGGGGGGTGCACCTCACATATGGAGAGCTAAGGGGAGGGGATCATGCCTCACATGTTGTGTGCCTCTCTCTATATTTCACTCTATCAAATCAATTGAAACCTCTATTTTAATTATAATAAGTAATAAAATATAAATAATAATAAAACACATGATATTATTATTATTATCCATTAATAAACACCCCTCTTAGATAAACCCCAACACCCCGTTTACACATCATTTAACACCATTTAATTAAATTCTATCACATTGATTTAATTGAATAAAAACTCTTTCATACATAATTTAATTAAATTACCATTAAGGAACATACATTATACAACTCTAACATGTTGTTATTTAATTATATTAGCTCAACAGAATCTAATTATATAAAACCCTCATTTCGCAACAATTAATTTAATTCTATAAACCTTCACATTAATTATAATAAAGCCCATATTTCGCATCAAATCATTAAATCCCACATAACCATGAATTTAATTAGAACCCCCATTTCCCAATATTTAATTAAATTCCATTTTACTCAATTTAATTAAATTATACCCTCCAACTCATATTATTTCATTATATTCATCAACCTCGATTTAATTAAATAAAAAAACATTTGAATAACCATTTATATTATTATTATTTAATAAAACACTTCTTTGATAAAACCCAAAACTCCCCATTTAAACATCATTTAATAAAATTTCTTCAACAATTTTAATTAAATAAATTACACACTTCACATCATTTAATAAAATTTTGTTAAACGTAATTTATAAAAATAAATTCTCCAACACATCATTATTTATTTAAATTCTCTCAATACAATTTAATTAAATAAAAAACCTCCATTTTTCATCAAATAATTAAATTAATCTTCATATTGAATTTAATTATATAAACCCCCAACTCCATATTTAACACATAATTTAATTAAATTCCTTTCCAAATTAATTTCATTACATAAAATTTCCTACTCATCATTATTTAATTAAATTATCTCAATAAAATTTAATTTAATAAAGGCCCAATAAGTCATTAATCATCATTTAATTTAATTCATTCCAACTGAATTTAAATAAGTAACTTCTCTAATTCATGTTATTTAATGACATTATCTAAAAATAATTTAATTAAATTAAAAAATCTTACTCATCGACATTTTTAGTTAAATTATCTCAACCTTAATTTAATTAAATTATAAGCCCCATTTTTAGTGACTAATTAAATTATTAAAAACATTAATTTTAGAAAATAAAACCTCAATTTCACATTATTTAATAAAATTCCTCTTTACATTGAATTTAATTAAAAGAAACCACAACTTATCATTTACATATCATTTAATTTTGAATATTTAATATTACCTTTTTTGATAACCCCCCGACTCTTCATTTATAATTAATTTAATAAAATTCCTCTCATCTCAATTTAATTAAATAAAGACTGTATCTATTCATAATATTAATGAATAATTTTAAATCTTTTCATCGTAATTTAATTAAATATCTTCCCTAAATAAATTTTATTTAAATTAAAATTCTGAAAAAAAATTTAATAAAATTAATTCCCCCATTCATCATAATTCAATTAAACTCTATCCAAAACTATATAATTAAATGAATTTTCCATTCTCCATCCCTACCTCATTCAATTAAATTCACTCTGCTTTAATTTAATTAAATAAATCTCATGTTTTAATTTATTTAATGAAATTATTTTAAACTATATTTAATTAAATAAATTATCCAATTTGACATCATTGTATTAAATTCTTTTAGCATCAAATTAAATAAATAAATCTCTCATTTAGAATCAACAAATTAAATTCATCTTAATATTGAATTTAATTAAATAAAACCATTAGTTCAAAAAAAATAAAATAAATTCATTTCAATCCTAAAATTAATAAAATAAATAAACATAAAACATAAAACTAGATGAGATGCACTTTTTAAACAGCATTGTCTGGCAGATTGTGCGCAGACCGTGCGTTTGATTCTGGACAACCATTTTAACTTGCACAGTTTGCACTCATGGTTTGACTAACCATGTGCATACCGTGCGTACACTTATATCGGGGTTGTTGATCCTGAAACTCATCCTACCATTCAAGAAATACCTAGAGCCTTTACCCAAGACCGATATAAACATGATTAAAATATCCCACCTTTCAAAACTTCATCCCAAATGATAGTTTCAAAACTGACCAGTAATTATAATGAAAATGTTCAAAAATATTTATTTTTTATCCCGGTCAAAAAAACATGAGAATTTACAATGAAACATGTGGAAGTTTGTGTGTGAATAGAAACTAGAACCATGTCGGCATCGTAGAGAACAAGTAGCAGATGTTATAATAAATGTGGTTGAACTAGAGCCCTAGGTGAACCAATAACTTGTTAAAGGAATAGTGAAATCATATCAATATATTGATAGAGTAAAACCTATATATGAACTGTGGAATTATGATAACTCAATTCATTTTTTAAGAATAATTGTAACACCCCAACCTTCCATGGTACTCTCCTCTTTGAATAATAGAGCAGCGTGTGTTGTACGCAACCTCGAGTTCTAACACAACACGACCAATAAATGTAGCAGTAATGAATAGTAATATATAATTTTATAAATTTTATAAATTTTATCTTTCAAAATGTACTTCATTTTTGGATTCGGAATATCGAATTTAGCCTAGGGTGAAATTTTGGAACTTTTCGGATAACTTTTATATTTTGAGGAAAAGTGAAAATTACTAAATATTAATTAAAAACAACTTTTTTAATGAAAATAATTAACTATGATAAAATAAACAATTGGGTGGTTTTAAAGTATAATTAGAATATAATTTTACCATTTTATCCAATAGTGGTCATTATAATTAATTTCAATTTGAAATTGGACATAAACAATTGTCAATCTTTTTATTGATATTGTTTCTTAAAAACACGCTATTTGTTTTGAAAAAGGAAATTAATTAGAAAATTAATTAATGAAACTTATATGTTTGGAATTTTTTAAAATATATATCATTTATGAATTCAGAATATCAATTATAGCTTAGGGTGAATTTTTGGTATTTTTCTGAAAAACTTCAATTTTTGATAAATAGTGAAACCACTAAGTGGTAGTTTAAAAACTAATTTTTCATGTAAATGAATCATTACCACTTATATGTATTGAATTTCAAAAATCCTACATATATGTTTTTCATTAGGAATAAAAATGTCGTTCAATGAGATGAAAATAATTTTTGGTGAATAGTAACTTTCAAGCTTTACTAATCGCGATTAAAGGTAATTAGTGAAATTTAAGGTAAAAATGATATTATAAAAATATGAAAATATCTTGACACTTGTCCTACACATATTGGATGAGTCATGGACGACCAATAAAATCCATGGGTCAGCTTGGGGACCCCATAGAGCCACTTGGGTAAGAAAATGACACTAATAACTTTTTATTTAATGTACAAATAAAATTGTCACAAACATGTGTTGCTTTACTAAAACAATTATTACATGGTGTTATATAAGTTAACTAATAGAGTATAAATATTAATTGGAAAGATAAAAATATTTCCAAAATCATGGTAATTTTTTTATAGTTATTTGTAAATAAAAAATAAATTTATTTATCACACCATGATGATGTAGTGATTACCTTATTAATGAACTTTTTAAATAAAATGAAAAGTTAATGTAAAATCTAAGACATAAACTTGTAAAAAACCTATTGGATGAGTATATTTCGATCCCTTATCACCTTATCCTAGAAATATATAATTGTGGGACCTTTGAAATCCTATAAGTACTTCAAAATAATGTAACATTTCATTACATTCCAAGAGTACCCCTCCTGCCCTCTTATAAAAGGCCCCCAACTCTACATCTTTATTCACACCATAAATCCATTTGGATTAGACAACTTATACCCAAATAATCTCTCATAATCCCTCTCTTACTCCTAGAATCCTCACTTTGGGTAGAAGTTTTCCCAAGTAATCTATTGGCTCAAATCAAAAAAGAGTAACCCGATATTCAGGTAATGTCTTCTCTTATGTTATTTTGTTTTATTTTGCTTTTCCAACCCCTTAAACTCTTTTTATTCCATTATTTTGTAACAACACCAGTATATTAAATATAATATGATTTTTTTATTAGATGTATTTGATTTACACTTACACAAACCTTTGTCTAATGGTTAAAGAACATATTGTTTCTGTGGTTGGCGAATTTCTGCCTCACGAAATGATGATTGTTCAATCTTCTTTTAACACATCGTATGGTGGCCATTAATATGTCACTATATTTATATATTATATATATTAGGTTTATGTTTTTCTTATGCTTCTGTATTTCACATTTATGGCATACCTTTATGATTTCCATTAAGGGTAAACATGATAATTTCATTTTAGGAAGTGTGGACTACCGCCCCCTGAAATTGAATTGAATCGTTAATGTCATATGAGGGATGTATAAAGGATGGAGTAAATTATATTATATATGATATAATACTGGAATTATAATAAAACTTTATATCATTGTGATTTCATTCCATTAAATACAAAATAGAAATTAAAGTAGCGTTCATGTGTACGTATGGCTTACCGTCTCCATGAACGGTGCAGTTCATTTATTACCTCCAAATGTTATGTAATATTATTAATGAATGTATATACTGGATATATATGATATATATGATATCTAAATCATGAATATAATTCTGGAGATAATTGATATTCTTCCACATAAACAACTTGTAATTATAAGAATTTTATTGTTGACTCAAGTACCAAAGATAGAAAAAACTATTGTTATTAACATAAATAATTACATAATGTTCATAACATGGTAATAAGTGATATAAAAGGAATAATGAACTTTAAAAAGGGTCTTAATCAATTATAAATTAACTCTAGTTTATTATTCAGGAGGTTGAATAACGATCGAGTCAAGTCAGACGCAAGGTAAAGGAACATCTTAACCTAATTTCTATTCTTTGGGTTAATCTCCTACATTCAAATTATATAATGATATTATTATGTCAAATCTTGTATTTGTACTTTATTTATGAGTAATTATAGTGAATACAAATAATAAATCTAATTTATTTAAAAAATGATCTTTGAAAGGGACTTCGTCTAAATCTCCTTTCATAGAGACATATTTTGTGTTATACACAACTTTCCTTTATACGGTGTATAAAACCCTTTGAATTTTAATTTTATTCAAAAGGAATATTTTTATACGAAGCATTTTTACTAAATAAAAAAAGGAATGTTTTGTCTTACATATGCGGTGACAACGACTTCTCCTCTACCATGACCATTATTCGAGTTTCGGCTTCCTCTACAAGCCGTAACTTTTTTAAAATGAAAAATAAATACCCAGTTTTAATTTTCTTTTATTTTGGTATTGAAAATGGTTTTGAAAGTGTTTTTATTATATCAATGTGTTGTATTGATATCTTGTGAATGAAATGCGGAAATGTTATGTTTCTTTTATACATGTTTTATGTGATACGATTATGTTATGGTTTATGGTATGTTTAAACGTGTTCTTATGAGGAATGCATTAGACAAAAGAAGTGACGGGTGGAGCCCGCTATAGCTCCTCGATGAATCAGTAGGTCTCATGAGACAAACTAGTGTCTTGGCACGAGGCCTTGACAAAATCTTATTTGTATTCTTGCCACGAGGCCTTGGCTACATGGTTATGATAGTCTGACATTATGCATTCCATCATTATGAAAGTGGTTATTGATATTGAATGAGACTATTTGACTACTATAATATCCATGTGAATAAGCAAGTGGAATTATTTCATTTTACTTTTTCCATTTTATGCTTAAGTTCATGTTTAAAAGGCTTTTCTTTTAGTTATACATTGCCTTAAATGTTTATGTTTATTTATAAAAGCTTCTGCTATATTGTTATCCTTACTAAGCATCTGAGCTCATCCCTTTTCAATGTATTAAATTTTCTAGGATGTGGAGATGTATTTTATGAATGACTTGAAGGGATAATATGAGGGGATATGAAGACAAGATGTTGTTGCAGTTTTGTATTACTTTATGATTTAATGTAAAACTTATTAATGTATCTAGTGTTTTAAGGATACTAAACTAATCGGTCATTTGATACTCGATATTTGTGATCATGCCAATGTTATCTAATAATGCACCGACTCTGGGTAACTAGGGCTGGGGCGTTACAGTTGGTATCAGAGGCAGTTTAGTGCTAACCTTGGAAGCTAGATTTAAATAAACTCTGATTAGAGAACATATCCCAAAGATCGACTTTGCGGATTAGTTTAGAAGAACTTCCTAGAATTTTGGTATTATTAAGATTTTGTATGTTTTCTGAGTAATACATCCATGTCTGGATATGAGCAGGTATAGGTGGATCTGGAATAGATGTACTTAGGGGTAAAACCCAAAAACACCGCTTTGAGCTAGACTCAAACGGGAACTAGTGCATGACAACGGGTCTGGCTACACTTTTGGTTACAACACTCCCGGGGGATATGCTTAGGATAATTCTCATTTTCTTTACAAACCATTATGAAGGGTTTATTAGTATATACTTCCTCAAAGAAAACATTTTTATGATTATAGTTAAATTTCTATTAAGTATATTACAAGTATGGAATTATGTATTTTGATTCATAAACTAATCTAGTTTATGCCATTGTTTAGAAATGGCGCCTAGTGGGATGAATGGAAACAGTATCAATGCACGCACTCTGCGTACGAATACCCCTCCTGCTGAAAATAATTATAGCGGAGTTCGTGATACAACTGGTGCTGATCAACTTATTACCATACTGGGATAACTCACTCAGGTTATGAATAATGACCTTACTTGTATGGAGCACCATGATCTGTAACGTGGAGGATCAATGTTAGACCGCTTCATGAGGCAACAAACGCCAACATTTAATGGGCGTACAAATCCATTAGTAGCTGAGCAATGGATAAACTCCTTAGAAAAAATATTCCACGCCTTGGGGAGTAGTAAAAGGGAGAAGGTTGTCATGGCAGTTTACCACCACACTAGAGATGCCGATCAATGGTGGTCACTGATTCAAAACACAAAGGAAGATGAAGAAGTATCAAGTATGGAATTGATGGAGTTTAAGGAAATTTTCTTAGAAAAATACTTTCCACATGACCATCAAGAAGATATGGAAAGGGAATTTATGAGTCTGAGGAAGAAGGAGGATGATAATGTTGCAAAGTATGGGGCTAACTATACAAGGTTAGCGAGGCATGCTATAAGTTATATACTTAACCCAAGAAGTAAGATTGATCATTTATTTGATGGGTTAAAAAAATTTCAGCGTCGAGATTTAGTATCAAAATCTTTCTCAGTGTATGAAGATATAGTCTTGTGTTCTATCAAAACAGAAAAGGAATTCTTGAAATCTTATGACAATAATGTAAAGCAACAGAATAAGAGAATGGTGACACAAGAGACAGATAAAGGGAAAGGGAAAGAAGGATTTTTCATTATGTGATAATTGTTGGAAGAATCATCCCGGTACTTTTTTGAAAGGAATGGGAGTTTGTTATAAATGTGGAGAAAAAGGTCATCAGGCTCGTGATTGCAAGGGAAAGAAAGAGGCTATCAATGTTGAATGCTATAATTGTAGGTAAATAGGGCATTATGAAAATGGATTCCCTAAGCGCCAAGGAAACTAACCTTAGAAAATTCCATGTGAGAAAGGCCAAGCCTATGATCTTACTAAAAATGAAGTTGAATAATTATTGTATTAGAGTTTTTGGACTCACGATCTATATTATGGTTATAAGAATAATGTGATATATATAAGGATTGTACAGCAGTACTTGTTGTTTTCATTAAAGATTTAATATGATGAAGGTAATCATATTTTTAGTATGTGACAATAAAAGAAACATTACTTTGTTTCAGGAATCTGATGATACAATTTATTTTGGAAAGTAGAGACTTTTTAGAGAATGTCTGGATGGAGGTATTTTGGATAACTATAAAGGTTGAAATGGATTAAGATGAACTTTGGATAGTATTGTTTAAGGTTAAAAAATTTATGTAGATTATTTTTAGAATATTATAATACTATTGTTTTAGGAAAAGGAAAACCTGCAGGTTGGGGGATAACCCGTCGCGTCCGACAAAGCTCTAGGAATCGAACCCACAACCATAGTGAGACAGGCCTTTATTACCTACCATTAGCCTACATGAATTCCATGGTTATTAAAAAAATGTTTTCCTAATCTAAATAGTATGTGTTAATATTTGTAACCTTATACAATTATGACAAATAGAATATTTTTGAGTTCTATTACCTTTTGCAGTGAAAGATGGGTTTGTGGTAATAATTTATTAAAGAATGAAATTCTACATGATAAGTAATTATATTTCCTTATGTTAATAGTAAATCAACTAAATAAATTCCTCAACATTATGGAAGGTAACTTAAAACAAAAATGGTGTCGGTTAACTTTTCCAATTGGGGAACCAATGACCGTTTAACCAATTACACGTTTGTGATTTTCTTATAGTTAACCTTCTCTGAATCCTATTTTATACAACACTCCATCTGACCATGATGGTTTGTTTTTCATCCATATCCATATTTTCATAGAATCCTAGTATGGGCTATCTCGGGTGACCTTTTTACTTCTCTTTCTTTCTTTTAAAGTTATATTTTTCTTAACCTTATTTCAGATGTGGGTTATCCACAAAGGTATTTTCTATTTTCAACCTTTTATTTTCAAAGAAAAATTTTAAATTGAGAGGACGGAACTTATTGAAAGAGGGGAGAATTTAACACCCCAAGCTTCCATGGTACGCTCCTCTTTGAATAATAGAGCATCGTCTGTTGTACGCAACCTCGAGTTCTAACACACCGCGACCAATAAAAGTAGCAGTTATGAAAAGTAATACCTACTTTTTGAAATTTTATAAATTTTATCATTCAAAATGGACTTCATTTTTGGATTTGGAATATCGAATTTAGCCTAGGGTGAAATTTTAGAAATTTTCGGATAACTTTTATATTTTGATGAATAGTGAAAATTAGTAAATTTTAATTAAAACACACTTTTTTAATGAAAATAATTAACAGTGATAAATTAAACCATTTATTGGTTTTAAATTATAATTAGAATATAATTTTACAATTTTATCCAATGGTGGTCATTATAATTAATTTCACTTGGAAATTAGACATAAACAATTGTCAATCTTTTGATTGATATTGTTTCTTAAAAATACACTATTTGTTTTGACAATGGGTATTAATTATAAAATTAATTAATGAAACTTATATGTCTGGAATTTTTAAAAATAGACATCATTTTTTAATTCATACTATCAATTACAGCTTAGGGTGAATTTTTGGTATTTTTCTGAAAAACTTTAATTTTTTATGAACAGTTAAACTAATAAGTGGTAGTTTAAAAACTAATTGTTCATGAAAATGAAACATTACCACTTCTGTGTATTGAATTTCAAAAATCCAACATACATGATTGTCATTAGGAAGAAAAATTTGGTTCAATGAGATGGAAATAATTTTTGGTGAATAGTAACTTTTATGTTTTATTAATCACGATTAAAGAGAATTAGTGAAATTTAAGGAAAAAATGATATTATAAAAATATTAAAATATATTCACACTTGTCCTAACCTAATTGGATGAGTCATGGCCGACCAATACAATCCATGGGTCAACTTGGGGACCCAATGGAGCCACATGGGTAAGAAAACGACATTAATAACTTTTTATTTAAAGTAAAAATAAAATTGTCACAAACATGTGTTGCATTATTAAAACAATTATTAGATGGGGTTATATAAGTTAAAATTTCGAATATAAATATTCATTAGAAATATAAAAATATTTCCTACATCATGGTTTTTTTTTAGAATTTTTTGGAATTAAATAAATTTATTTATTTATCACACCATGATGATCCGACGATTACCTCATTAATGAACCTTTTAAATAAAATGAAAAGATAATGTAAAATCTAAGCCTTAAACTTGTCAAAAACAAATTTTATGAGTATATTTCGATCCCTTATCACCTTATCCTAGAAATATATAATTTTGGGACCTTTGAAATCCGAAATGTACTTCATAATAATGTAACAATTCATTACTTTCCAAGAGTGCCCCTCCTCTCCTCTTATAAAAGTCCCCCACCTCTACCTCCTTATTCACACAGTCAAGCCATTTAGCTCAGCCAAAATCTTCCCAAATACTCTCTCAACTTCCCTATATTACTTCTAGAAGCCTCACTTTGGTCATAATTCTTCCCAAGGAAGCCATTGGCTCAAATCAAAAAAGAGTTACCCAATTTTAAGGTAATGTCTTCTTTTATGATATTTTGTTTTATTATTCTTATCTAACCCCTTAATATCTTTTAATTCATTTATTTTTTAACAAAACCAGTATATTCAATATTCTAGGATGTTTTTATGAGAAGTATTTGATTTACACTTACACACACCTTCATCTAACGGTTAAAGAAGATACTGTTTCTATTGTTGGCGAATTTCTATCTCACAAAACGATGATTGTTCAATCTTATTTTAACACCTCTCATGGTAGCCATTAAGATGTAACTATATTTATATATGATATATATTATGTTTATGTTTTCCTTATGCTTATTTATTTCTCATTTATGTCATACCTTTAGGATTTCCATTATGGGTAAATGTGAAAATTTCATTTTAGGAATTGCGGACTACCGCCCCCTCAAATTGATTTGAATTGTTAATGACATTAGTGGGATGTATAAAGGATGGAGTAAATGAAATTATATATGATATTATACTAGAATTATAATAAACCTTTATATCATTAGATTTCATTCCATTAAATATGAAATAGAATGGAAAGTAGTGTTCATGCGTACGTACGGCTTATCGTCTCCATGAACGGTGCATTTCATTTCATACTTCTAAATGTTACATAATATTATGAATGAATGTATATACTGGATATATATGATATATATGATATATAAATCATGAATATGACTCTGTAGATAATGGATATTCTGCCACATAAACAACTTGTAATTATAAGAAGTTTATTGTTGACTCAAGTACCAAAGATCGACAAAATGATCGTTATTAACTTAAATGATATCATAATGTTCATAACATGGTAATAAGTGATATGAAAATAATAATTAACATGAAAAGGATCTTAATCAATTATAAATTAACTCTAGTTTATTATTCAAGAGGTTAAAGAACGATCG
This sequence comes from Viscum album, assembly GCA_963277665.1. Taxonomy (NCBI): domain Eukaryota; kingdom Viridiplantae; phylum Streptophyta; class Magnoliopsida; order Santalales; family Viscaceae; genus Viscum; species Viscum album. The sequence continues at coordinate 1,903,591,534 of OY728145.1, forward strand.
AGTCAAGTCAGACACGAGGTAAGGGAAATTCTTAACCCAATTTATATTCTTTGGGTTAATCTCCTATATTCAAATTATGTCAGGTTATTATTATGTCCAATATTGTATTTTTTCATTCATGATGTGTACTTATAGTTAATACACATAATAGATCTAATTTATTCAAAAAATGATCTTTGTAAGGGACTTCGTCTCAATCTCCTTTCATTGAGGCATATTTTGTTTTATACACGACTTTCTTTTACACATTGTATAAAACCATTTGAATTTTACTTTTATTCAAAGGAATATTTTTATACGAATCATTTTTACTAAACGAAAAAAGGATTGTTTTGTCTTACATATGTGGTGACAATGACTTCTCTGCCGCTATGACCATTATTTTAGTATCGGATTCCTCTACAAGCCATAACATTTTTAAAATGAAAAATAAATACCGTGTTTTAATTGTCATTTATTTTGGTATTGAAAATGGTTTTGAAAATGTTTTTATTATATCAATGTGTTGTATTGATAGCATGTGATTGAAATGTGGAAATGTTATTTTTCCTTTATGCGTGTTTTATGTGATACAATTATGTTATGGTTTATGATATGTTTAAACCTGTTCATATGAGGAATACATTGGAATTAATAAGTGACGGGTGGAGCCCGCTATAGCTCCTCGATGCATCGGTATGTCTCATGAGACAAAGTAGTGTCTTGGCACGAGGCCTTGAAAAAATCTTATTTTTAGTCTTGGCACGAGGCCTCGGCTACATGGTTATGATAGTCTGGCATTATGCATTCAATCATTATGAAAGTGGTTGTTGATATTTCATGTGATTATTCGACCAGTAGAATATCCATGTTAATAATTAAATGGCATTATTTAATTTTACATTTTCCATTTTATGCTGAAGATCAAATTTAAAAGGATTTTGTTGTATTTATACATTTACTTAAATGTTTATTTTTTTATGAAAGATTCCACTATATTTTTATCCTTACTGAGCATCTGAGCTCACCCCTTTTCAATGTTTTAATTTTACCAGCATGTGAAAAAGTATTTTATAAATGACCTGAAGGGATAATATGAAGGGATGTGAAGACAAGATGTTGTTTCAATTTTGTATTACATTATGATGTAATGTAAAACGTATGAATGTATCTAGTGTTTCATGGCTACTAAACTAATCGGTCTTTCAAGACGTGATCTTTGTGATCATGCCGATGTTACGTAATAATGCACCGACTCTGGGTAACTGGGGTCGGGGTGTTAGAATAATCCACCATTTTTTCAGGGAGATTCAAATCTAGAAATTTTGGATTTGTGAAAAGACATTATTAATCAAATCATAGATTTCATATGTTGATGATCATAATTGAATGTATAGCTAGTGAGGTAAATGTTTGAGGATCCTTCATGTAATTTATGTGAGTTATTATTCTTGGCTATAGTGGACCAAGGAAAGATGTGTGGGGATTCCGAGGAATTGATTAAAAAACAATTCTTCCCTCACACTTTAATAATTTTGTGAAAATTTTTTATTAATCTTCAAGAAAGAGGACCTATCAGGTAAAGAATATGCTAATAAATTCTTTATTTTATTTGGGTTTTCACCCATTTTTTAGGTTATTGTGTCATTTGAGGAAAACATATATGAATTATGGAAGGGAATGGATATTTATTCCATGATTACAGTGCTTTGTGTAGCGGATTACAAATAGATGGTAAATTGAATTATATTTAGTGGATAGGACATCGAAGGGGATACCTGTGGGAGAGAATGTGGATACCCTAGAGAAATGGTGGGAACACTAATGAGGGATATAACTTAAAGAGGAAAACCAATTTCCATGGTGGGAGTATGGTTCAGAATCAATCAAAAGGATCTGTTATAACAACCCAGTTTTTTTATTACACAAGTAAACATAATTTATTACCTAAAATATTCACTTGATACAACATAGATGATTGATTTGTATTGTGTATTTGGGATTGGGAACATTTCATAATGTCTTAATAAATGAAACAAAACATCTTTATTGAAAACTTCTTTTACATGATAGCTACATCCCCTCGTAATTAGCACTAGATGAGATATCATGAGGACATGCAGATGAAATGGGTGAGCTATAAAGCCCTGAAATGGAGTAAACAAGGAATAACCTAAATAATAAAGTACAAGTTAGGAAACATGCATATCAAAGGAGCATAATAGAAACAGTAATATAAAGGAATGATATAACAGGATTATTATAATATGGAAATATGGAAACAACACATACCATGGTATTAGCATGAGATAAGGATAATTTCACATTGATGATTATTAAATCATAATTTAAATTAAATTATCATGAGTAAAACCTCACTTCACTTGACTTATCATGATACTAATCTTTTCCCAATGCATTGGAGCGCTATTCAGGAACACCTTTCTTAGAAATTTCATTTCATTCATAAGTGTGCCACCAAGATCATACTACATTGGTTAATAAGACATCATATTTTATTTAATGAACAAGAAATGTGGAGTACATACATGTAATTCCTAAATAAAAAATTACATGTGCATAAAGGTGAATACCCTTGATAAAGAAATGGGTATGTTATTCACTTATATGATTACATTGGCATGGAACTTATGGTATAACTTTAGCAGCATGAGGACGTCAAATAAGAATCTTAAAAGGGCTTGATTAGAGAGAAAGGTTCTCCCATAATTTATACATGAAATAGAAAGTAATGGGGGTTGTGGAACAGAATATCACAACATTATTTATTGTAATTTAGGTCCATAATAAAAAATAACTTCTTGAATGTAAATGAGAAGCGAGAAATTCCATACGTAATTTCAACATAGTAATAGGTGTACATGGGAGGCATTAATGAGAGAGAACTGTGTCTCTTATTGTTAAAACATAAGGAGAGATGTATGGATGAGGTGTTAAATCATACCCCAACATTTTAAATTGAATCAAATAGGGCCTAAAAACATAACGAAACTTGTTCAATAGTACCAAATGAAGGAGGGAAATCCCTTACATAGAAGTGTGATCTAAAAGGCTTGAAAGATGCTTTTGAGAGGATTCATAGGTGCTTGGGGAACCATGGAAGTATTCTAGATAAAGGATGTTAGGGTTTGTTCTATATCCAAAGGCATTGAGTTATGTGGAAGTTGGAGCATGAGTGGGTTTATATTGGAAATGAGAGGGAATTCTTTATTATTTTGGTTTTGGCCACCACGCTTGGAACTAATAAAAACCACAAACAAACCCATGGGTTTTTCCATTGGGTTTTGTAATAGTGGGTTAGAAAAAAATATATTATAAGTAAAATTTCATAAATTCTTTATATATTAGGCTTTATTATGTGGAGATGAGTAACATTCTGAAGAAATGAATTTTAAAATGATAATGTGTTTAATAATTCTTGGAGGGTCCACTAAGGCTTTGTAAAACAAATCCAATAAACCTAAAATAACATTATTTTAATGGTAACATATATAATGGGAGGCTAAATTTTTTGTTATATTTTATTAAATCACTATTGGGATATTATGATGTCATAATACACATTATGTATTTAATGGTGTTTAATTTTTTCCCAAATATTAGACTGTCTTAAAGAATTATGAAAATTTCATAGTTGGATAATTTTGATATCCTTATTAGAGAAATATTTTTCATTTTATCAATATAATTTTCTAAATATGTGAATTTTTACTTTAAAAAAACTAACATCTATCATTAATTAATAGGTTTGATAAAAACAACTTTCAAACCATAAAAAAGTTCAATTGTATTCATAAAAATTATACAATTATTAATATTTAGTAAAAATCAATATACTAATATTAATCTTTAAAAATATTATTTAATTCAAAAATTCATTAAATCATTAAAATATTTTTATAAATTGAATTTTAGAAAAAAATGATATTTTTTTTATAAAAAACTATTTACAAAGTAACCCCAATAAATTGAATGTATATTCTCTATAAAATAAAATGTATACAATCTTAGTGTCAGTGTCTTGTTACATAACCCCGTATAACACCTGTATAAGAACAAAGGGTATGATGTGTGGTGGTCAAAGACAATATGGGTGGCTTAGATAACGTCTCATAGGTGGTAATCCCTATCAACTTCAACCTCTCCTGTATGAAGTTTCACTTGAGCTTAACATATTGAATCTCGTCCTGGCCCTAGTAAAGGTCAAAGCCAAATGACACCACCTCCTTTATGAGCTATGATAAATGTTCTTCATATAGATGAGGTCATTTATTCCTTTTTATGAATATATTATATTTGTTAAATCCTTATAATTATACAAATCATTTGATCTATGTTAAACAAATATATTAGCAATGATAACAACTATTAACAGTATTTTGAAATCCAAAAACATAAAACCCAAAAACTACATATTTTATATAACCATTTTTCATAATAAGTCATCTAATTAGATCAAGAAGATTTGTCATTGATTAAACATTTGTGTCATTGTAATCTCCCCCCCCCCCACCCGTAACAAGTTTCACCAACGAAATTTTTGTTTCGCACAATAAAACAGATGCGGGTAACTCTAGTTCATCACATTCTATGATTCCCACATTAATTCTTCAATATTGTGGTTTCTCCACAACACATTCTTGAGGGATATTTACTAATATTTTAGAACCTTTCAATATGATATAAGATCTTCCCTGGCTTCTCTTTATATGGGAAGTCAATCTCAAATGGTACCAAATCTAGATTGAGTACCTGCGATGGGTTAGGTATGTAATTCCTCAAGAGTGATACATGGAATACATCATGTACTTGATATGGGTTTGGTGAGAGTTTTAGATGATAGAACATCTCTCCAATGTGATCAAGGATCTCAAAAGGGACGATGTACCTTATACAAAGCTTTCACTTATTCACAAATATGATAAGTCTCTTCCACGGTGATATGCAAAGGAATACCATGTCTCCATCAACAAACTCTAAGTCATGTCAATGATTGTAAGCATATATTTTCTTTAATGTCTAAGAAGTATTGATGTGTTGTTGGATGGTCTTAAACTTCTCCACCATTTCATTGAACATCTCCATGCCTAGTAGTTTTTATTCCCCAACTTCATACCAGCATGACAGGGCTTTGCACCTCTTCCCATATAGGGATACATAAGGAGACATTTGGATGCTTGAGTGGAAGATCTTGTTGTAGGAGAACTCAAACAGAAGAATATGTTAATACCATAATCTTTTGATGTCCATTGAGCTTGATCTCAACATGTCCTCAAGTGTTTGGATAGTCTACTCAGATTTGATATCAGTATGAGGATGACAAGATGTAATGATGTTCACCTTAGTATTCAAAGAACGTTGAAGACTCTTCCAAAACATAGAAGAGAATCTTGGATCTCAATTGGATATAATCGGTAGTGTTACTCCATGCAGCCTTACCAATTCATTGATATATTTATATATTCTAGTTGATCCAATGAAAAATCCATTAGAATTGAAATGAAATGTTCAGATTTTGTAAGACAATCTACAACAACACAAATAGCATTGTTTCCTTTGTATGTCTTCAGATTTCTGGTTAAATTTTCTACAGTGATGTTGTCCCATTTTCATACTAGAATTGGTATTGGTTGTATCATACCGTTAGAATTATGTCTATCACCCTTCACATGCATATATATCGAGCACAGTGATGTATACATAGTGATCTCCTTCTTTATGTTATCTCGACGATAATTATCTTAGAGATCTTGATACATTACTGTGTTTCCTTGGAGAATCAATAAATAATAACTATGTGCATCATCCAAATGATCCTTATTCATATTTTTACATAATGCAACACATAGTCTTTTCACAATTCTCACAATTCTTTATTGATTAACATTGTACTCTAAGGATTTCCTTTTTCATATAGTTTCCACATTCACTTGAAATATCACGTAATCCTTTTTTAATCCATTAACCATTCCTAATGAGAAATTTTAGAAATCATTTGTGAATTAATGGATGATGTTACATTATTTATGATTTCCATGTCAATATTCATCATATCTATAAAGATTGCATCCTTTTCAATTATCATCAATGGTGGATTTGTTCTGTTCTTTCTACTTAAAGAATCATCCACCTTTTTCACTTTCCCAAGGTGTTAATTGATTTATCATTCATAGTCATTGATCATATCTAACCATATTCGTTGTTGCACATTCAACACTTTCTATGTGAATACATATACTTGAGGCATCTATGATCCTTGAATATGTCACACTTCTCCCCAAAGAGGTAATGTCACCAAATATAAAATGCGAATATCATTGCAGCCAACTCTAGATCATGTTTTAGATAGTTTTCTTCTTGAACATTCTATTATCTTAAATCAAAGGCAATGCCATTTTAATTTTTCTCAAAACATATCCCAATACATTCTTCGATGCATCATGAAATACAACAAAAAGTTCTCCACTTGTGGGAAGATTGAGCATGAGCCCTGTAATCTCTCTTTGCATTCATCACTCAAATAAAAATATTCTCTCTTTCGACTTATCATGGTAAGAGGGTTGGACTATCATGATAAATTTCTCTCAATTCATATATAATATCCAGCTAACCCTAAAGAGCTACATATATCCTTTACAGATAGTGGCCTTAGCCATACCTTAATTACGACTGTCATGGAGTGATCCCTAGATATCCCATTGATTTTGATGATATGACCCACAAATAAGACCTTCAGAAACCATAAATAACACTTAATGTACTTTTCATAGATATTATCCCCTTTCCAGGTCTCTAGTACATTTCTTAGATGCTCCTCATGACCCCCTATGGTTTTGGAGTATATTAGAATATCGTCTATAATGACTACCAAAAAGTTTTCAAGGTAATCTCAAAAGACTCTATTCATGAATTCCATGATGATTGATAGAGACTCAGTGAGTCCTATAGGTATTAATAGGAATTAATAGTTCTCGTAGCTTGTACAAAGTAGTCGTGGAGATATCCTCCTTCACACTTACTTGGTAATATCCTGAAAACAAATCCTCCTTAGATAAGGATTTTTCTCCAATCAACTGACCAAAAATGTTATCAATTCATGGCATTGGGTACTTGTTCATTGTCTTCATTTTGATGAGCTCATGAAAATCAATGAAAAGGTTCATTGACCCATTAGTAAACTTGATGAAGAGGACTGGTTCACCCCTTGGTGAAGAACATGGGAATATAAACCCTTTATCCATATTCTCATGTAGTTGTTTCTTCATCTCTTCATGCTCCACAACATCTTTTCTATTAGGTGTCTTAGATATTGAAAATTTCTCATGTAAATGATCAATTGAGAATTAAAAATCTCTTCTATGAGGAAGACCATGAAATTCCTTGAAAAACACTTCATCTAATTCCTTTTCAATAGCCATGTCTTCAAGGATGGATGCTTCCATGGAATCAATCTTCTGAGCCAAATACGAGTGCTCATAAAGAAGTAATATTGACCCTTGAAATGTTGTTTCTATGGAATATGCATCTTCCACCTTCCATTTTTATAGAATTGGGGGGTTTATTCTCCATTTGGAGAGTGATTTACCTCAAATGGAATTTATTGTTGGATCAATATAATGAAAGACAATCCAGGCCAATAATTACATCAAATAACACTAGAATGTGTATGAAGTGATTTTGTGGGAAGTTCATTCCACAAATTATAAAAAAAGGAGTAATATTTAGGGGATGTAATGATTTCCCCATTTTCCATTCTCACAGGAATCTTTACTTCCATGATTTGTGGTGGAGATGGGATTGTTATACTAATCTTTTGTGATATACAATAATGCACATAACAAGGGTCATAAGTATTCTCACTATTCGTGAATGAATAACTATCATACCTATCACCACTTCTTTTTAGGGGTACAATTCCATGTTAGTGATGGAAAAAAGCATTCCCTTTCTTCGTTTGAGGTTGTTGGTTTCCTCTAAAAACCGTTGGCATAGCTAACTAATTAGCAAGGTTCCCTAGTTATTTGTAGTTGAAGAAATGAACCACACATTGAGTTCTGAACAGAGTGTTCATGTCCTCTATCATAGCCACATGGTTTTCTTGTTGGATGTTAATGGCTACATTCCCTTCTCTTCTACAACTAAATAATGTCCCCACCCCCTTTAGGTAATTTATGGGGTGATTCTTAAATCAACTTTGTCATGTGAGGTTGTTTATTTTCATAGCACCGTTTTTTATCCATCGAACCTCTAGAATTGAAATCCACCCTATTCTTATTATCACCATGATACTGCTGATATTTTTGGATTACCATATCAACTTTTATGGAAGATCATTCAATTTCCCCATAGCTATCGACATCAGGGATTTACAGGTCATTCTGTAGGATAGGTTTCAGCCCACCAAAGAATCAGTCAACCATGCATTCGGGTGTAACGACAATGATATAATCATATCATGAAATCCTTTTAAATATTACCTCATATGCTTTGACGGATTCATATACTTTTTTCATGAGGGGATGAAATACCTTTTCTCTACTCTGTTAGAGGGTGTGTAGAAAGTATTTGTCGAAAAAAATTATCCAGAAATCCTTCTATTTCAATGCCCCGATCTCCTCCTTAGACATTGTATCTTTGATCAATGTCCACCATTAATCTGCTTCACCCTCCATACGATAAGCTATGAGAGGTACCTTCTTTTCTTTAGAAAATTGAAGGCTGGAAGTGATCTTCTCAATAGAGTAGATCCATTTTTCAGTGATTAATGGATCATATGATCCATTAAAAGTAAGATTCCTTTGTCTCATGAACCTCTTGATTGCGAATTCTTCTTTCTTAAGGAGGTTGAACATTCCTCTTGACCCATGTTTCTATTCAAATATTGAGTTAACTGGGAGATAATATTTACAAGGTTCACGATTCCAACTCTCATTGTATTAGGAATATCATTAGAAGTGTCATAACATTGATCTTCTCATTAGTTGTTTGCCCGAGTCCTCCTATTACTTGTCATTTGCTAAAATAAAAGTATTGTTATGTGGAACACATAAAGAGTGATACAAGGACAAAAATAGATGACTTATAAATAACATTTATTTCCTTAACTTATGAATCTATTGGTTTCTATCTATGTTATCCATTACCTTCTTCCTATAATTTATTCATAGGGGTATTTTTTTACTCCCTTTAAAATTGATCATATTTAGCTTGTGAATATACCAATCATATCCCCTGGGTGTTGTGTAAACAAGATTGAATCAAGGCCTGTTATCATGTACCATGATACCCCAGTTAAAGCCTGAAACTCTTTGTCAGAGTTTTCACTCCTAGGTACATATGTGTGAGGGCCGCCTCTACCTACATATATCCAGACAAGGATGAATTTTCTGGATGAACAAATTAATCAATACTCACCAAAATTTAGGGCTGTTTTAATTATACTTCATCATATCCCTAAGGCTTTAACTTGAGTCCATAATTATCCTCCTTTTTTAGAATCACAAATTATGCCATTAAACATTATAAATATTAAAAGATAATATGAGATAAATTAATTAAATAAATAGGTGTTACAAATAAGCCTATCACACTTGTAGTAGCAGGGATTAATGTGATATGGATATTGAAGTAACTATGTTTTACTTTCTCCCCATTTTTGATTAGAAAAAATAAATACAATAAGTGACAAAAGAGAATATTTGTAGAAATGAATGATGATTACATGATTCAATAAACATTATAAAAGCCCTATAAAAATATACAACCACAATCAATCCACATCAGAAAATAGGTAATGAATCCTTTCCTTTAAAAGAGGAAGAGGGAGGGTCTTCATGTGTTTGAAGAGACTGAGGTTGAGGGATAGCATCAAAGATGATAGGAGAAGAATCAACAGAAGCTTCAGTGCTTCTGGAGGGAGTAAACCACTGAGGAATCATTGGTGTCAGGATTATGATGGCTTGAGTAGGATACATCATAGGAGGAGCACTGGATGAGGCTCAGGAAATGGAGGCAGAAGGTAATGCTTGAGGAACAACAATTGAAGTACAATCCACATGGATGAAGGGTAACAGAAGATTCCGGATGTCCCTAATCATGTGTCCACCTCTCTCTATGGATGAGATAAATTCATCCTTATTTTCCATAAATATCTCCAAGGAAGGAGTCAGCTCTCGAAGCTTGCTCACTTGATCCTTTAATACCTGAGTGACAGGTGGAATCTTCAATTTCTCCAACAGAAACATGAATTGTCCATCAATCTGATGCTTAGTGTATACCATTTTGAAATAAAAGTCAACTGGTTCCTTGATGGCATTCTCATCATGAATAGCATCCCTTAAATAATTTCCCACAAGGGTATGAATTTCTCCGGTAATATATATAATCGTAGAGTTTGAAGTTATAGATTTAGAAATCTTTTCCACTTCTTCTCTAACAATGTATCTGAAAGCTTCAATGTCAACTTCAGGATAGGTGGAAGTGGAAAAAGATGCACCAAGAGGTTCTAGAGAGAAAGATACTATCTCCTTAATGAATTTAGTTAGACCACTTATCAACCTCTTCACATCAACATCTTTACCTTTCACATGTGTTTAAATATACTAGTTAAAATCCTCAAACATAGTTACCAACTGTTGCACTACACTTTTGACATATTGAATATCTTTGTCCACCATAACTCTAGATGTTTGAAGATAATTCAATCTCAATAGTGATTATTTCAAAAGCTCCATAGATTCTAACAACCCACTCATTTTACTCTGACACTTCCATATATCCTTATGCAGATCAGAGTGATTACTAGACTGTATTGTGGCAAACACAGATGCTGAATTCTCCTAAAATAGAGAAAAATCCTTGTCCATAATAGAAGGTAAATCCTTAAACATGCTCTACATGTCTGATTTCAAGGATTCAAGGTCTGCCTTTATGATATATTCTTGAGGGAAAGTGTTTTTTGGTGGTACAAAATGAGGTTTGGAACTGAAGTTCTTCTATTGGGCCTTTCATCTTCTTGGTCATCATAATCTAGTTCCAACACCAGAAACCCAGGGTCCTCAGTCCACCCTTCAATGTCACGCAAAACAGATATTGATCCATTGGAAATAGTATACTCCCCATCAATTGGAGCTACCTCTTGGAAAATTATTTTAGCTTCTTCCAGCCTTGCATTCTCGACAGCTATTGCTTCTTGATCAACTGACTCAAAAGTAGAGTGATACACTGCTTCTAAAGAGTCATCCAAAATTTCCATAGAAAGGGAAGTAGATATACCTTCTTCTTCAGGTTCACTCACTACAATTTCATTGACTCCTATAAGAGGTCTCAAATTGAGTTCCTTTCCTTCACTATCCTTATCAACTACTGGCTCATGTTCCTCATGATCATAATGAACAGATTCAACATCTTCTTCCTCTTCTATGGTATCTCTAATAGTGATATGAGCCTCATCATAATCTTCTTCACCGGTTTCTTCAACCTCATTGTCTCGTAGGATATATTCACTCCTCAGTAACACTCTTGGAAGAATGGGATCTCCAAAATCTATCATTCCAACTAGAGGACTGGCTGTTAGATCAGGATCACTCCTATCATCTATAGGGGTACCTTCTTTCTAATGTTCCATAACCCCTTCTACTTATTTATCAAAATATTATGGTTTTTCCTCATCATGATTAAGACATGAATCCCTATTATCCTTTGTCCTAGAAGGATTATTTACAGGGTCAAACGTCTCATAAATCTTCTCTTCATCATTTACCCATTCTCTTATCTAGGGATTATAGGTGATCTTCATGAACTTGCAGATTATATTGGAGATAAAAAATTTGTTCTTGGCTATAATTTTTTCCTCTTTATTTCAACTAATTTACTAAATCTTCAGCATCACAGAAATCAGTTTGGCCGGAAATAGAGAATTTGAGTTAGAACTTGTCTTTGTCATTTCTTCCAACTCATCCATTAGCAACCTACACAGGTTGATATTATGTCCATGCTTCAGTAAATATGATAATAATATGACATGATACTTCAATACAACGAAGTCCCATATCCTAAGGATTATCACATGTTGGATAAACATGAACAAAAGTCTATCCTCTACATTAATTTCAGTAGGAATAATCTTCAATGAGGACCCATTACCTGTCAGTTCTTCCAAGGCTTTCTCATACCAAAAAATCTCACTGTTTGGAGGAATTACTCTAGATTATTAGTCACATATACCCTAATAAGGTACCCTTAGAAATTCATCCCATTCAATGGATGAAAATCTTACATTAGTTCCATTTAATCTTGACACCATTCGGCTCTCATCATCTAACTTCTCAAATTTCAGATAATCATAGAATTCATTGACTAGCCTCATGTAATACAAAACATTATTGTTCGAAAAGCACTACACCAAACCTTGAACATCTAGTGCCTCCAGCACTAATGATTTTCTCGAGAGCAACCAGACTTCTTTTAATTCAATTTTCAGCTAAAATTTTCATCTCTAAAAGAAATGGTTTAACATGCTCTGTTGATATATTTCATCCACCACTGGACTCGGCTCGGTGTCTGATAGGCCTTGGTGCATCTCCTTCATTAGCCGAAGGCTGCTTGACTCTTACCATTGTGGTTCGAAGTGGTTTGAGGGATCAGCAGAATGTAAGGGTTTAAGGATTTTAGAGAGTGAGGAAGATGGTGGATCAAAATGTGTTTGTAATATAATTTTATCATTTAGGGATTGAAACAAAAACAAATTCTGAAAAATAATATTAATAAAAAATTTCAGATTCCCACATAAAATATGATGTAATTGTAAAGTCCAACAATGAGGTACCCAACGGTGTGATTCTAATAGTGAGGTGAAACAGTGAGGTTCTAATAGTGAGGTACAATGATGAGGTTATAATGGTGAGGTTCAACGATGAAGTTATAATAATGAGGGTCAATGGTAAGGTTCAAAGAGTGAGGTTCAACGGTGAGGTTCTGTAACGCCCCGACCCCAGTTACCCAGATTCGGTGCATTATTTTAATACATTGACATGATTACAAGGAAGGAAGTCCTGAAAGACTGATTAGTTTAGCTGTCTTGGAAAATAGATTATATACATGAATGTTACATTGCAGTTTAAGACATACAAAACAACATAAATAATCTTTATGAACGCCATTATTCCATTGTCTTAACCCTGCATATCAATCACAATACACTTCTTGGAATCCTGGAAAAAATAAAACATAGAAAGGGGTGAGCTCAAACGCTCAGTAAGAGTAAGAAATACAGTGGAAACTTTCATAAAAAGGAATAAACATTTAAGGCAATGTATAACTAAAACAAAAGCCTTTTAAAATTGAACTTCAACATAATATGGAAAATATAAAATGAAATAATTCAATTTAAATATTCACATGTATATTCTAATAGTCGAATAATCACATGCAATATCAATAACCACTTTCATAATGATGGAATGCATAATTCCATACTATCATAATTACATAGCCAAGGCCTCGTGCCAAGACTACAAATACAATTTTGTCAAGGCCTTGTGCCAAGACACTAGTTTTCCTCATGAGACCTACCGATGCATCAAGGAGCTATAGCGGGCTCCACCCGTCGAATATTAAGCCCAATGCATTCCCATATGAAAAGGTTTAAACATAACATAAACATTCATATTAAAACTAACATTCGAAATGTCAAAACATTCACCATAAACATTGAATGGTATAAAAATAGCACATCCATAGTCAAGCATATCACAAAACCTTCAATACAATATAGAAGTTTTTTATCATAATAAATCAACTTCAAATAAGCGTAAAATCCATCAAAGGATGTTGCCATAGATGAAATCGAAACTCTTTTTAAAGAAATATCTCTTTTTATTTTGAAATCATTTAAGAGTCATATATTTATAAAATATGACATTTTGTTTGAAAATATTTTTATAAGCTTGTAAGGGAGGCTTTGACGATTTTATAATGGTGGAAAATTACCGCACCCGCCATATAAGTTAAAAAAACATTCTTACCTTAATTCTGTCGAAAAGGTTAAAAACACCTTGTTTGGAAAACGACGGAAAGATTCCTTTATAAACCTCTTATAGAAAGTCAACAAGGGTACAAATGACTTTAACCCATATTCTTGTAAATATTAAAAATGTTTTGAAATACATTTTTAATAAACATGGATGTGGATGATAAAGAGATCCCAGTATATTATTACGTATAAACAACCTCAGATAATGAAGAGATTTTGAAATAACCCTTTCCTTGTACTTTTCCTTGGTTGAGGGTAGGCTAACCTCCTGTATAATGGTGAAATAATTGTTATTAAATTATTCAATAATCATATACATTAATATGATATCATATACGATCTTTTAACATTGCTTTGTTAATAATATCATAGTATTATCGTCGTTTCGGTTGTTAACTTACTCATTTTCTTTTATATGTTTTGTTACGTAAGCCATTTTTTTAATGGATAGGTTATATCTTATTCATATCCATAATGATACCAAGTCCATAAAAATTATTTTTAAATCATAAAATGATAATTATACTTGAATGGATACGATGGAGAATGAATCTCATCGCGTTCGTGGAGACGGTAGTCCGTACGTACGCACGAGCGACAATATCATTTTTTTGATATTAAAATAATATATATCTGGATAGTATATCCTATATAAATAATCATTATCATGTTATATTTATTATTTACATGAGTTACACATCAATATTATACCCATACAAATTATAATATATTGAATAACAATTACACCACGACGTGGAGACTGTAAGCCGTACGTACGCATGTATGGTGACATGTTATTCAAAGGGTGGATAGAATACTGAATATGGTTGTACCATATTTATAATAACATCACAGTATATATAATATACTGTAGTTATTATTTTAGAATGGTAATAACAATGAATTAAGAAGTGGAAGAAGAAAGGAACTTGAAAATGGGTGGTGAAAACATTACCTCTTCTTTGGGTTCTTCCTTTTGATTTGATCAAAAGGGCTCTTTAGGATAGCATTCTGATCAAACTAAGGCCTATAGGTTTTAGTGAGGGAAGTTGAGAGAGTACTTGGACAGAGTTTGGCCGAACCAAAAGGCTTTTATGGTTTGAAGTAATGAGAAGGGGGAGTGCCCTTTTATAAGAGGGGTGAGGGGCACCTTTGGAAAAGCTAGAAATATTAATTTATAATAAATTCATATTCGGTTTCTAATGGTTGAAATATAGATTATTAAAAGTTTAAGGTGGTTATAGGTCGATAACCATTGAACCAATTGAATTTAGACAGGTTTGGGTTATTATATTAACCTTATCTTTTTGTTTTAACTCTTAGTTAATTAGTTTGGCATTTACCATGTCACTTTGTATTTTTATATTATATAGTTAATAAACATACTATATACATCCCAAAAACCCACAAGTGGTCCATTAATGATACACCTATCATGTTATAAGTCTCTTGGCCGATCCGTAGATTTTTAAGAATTTAATATGAATTAATAATATAATATTTGTTTTAAAAACTCTTTTATGTCAATTTTGACACTATTCAATAGTTAATTTTTGTGAAACTCATAATAGAATGATTAAATAGACCAAAGTTAGTTAAATCAATCCTAACATGTCATATTAACCTAGAAAATTAGTTTAATTCATTAAAAGTCTCAAATTATATTTATTTGGGTATTTATAATATCAATTATTTTAATTTTTCACTATTATGGTAAATATTGTATCATCGTTGTGTCATAAATAAATTAAATTTTTTAATGTCTAAAAATTATAAATAAAATATCTTTATGTAGGAAATAATTTTATCTTTCTAATTAATATTTACAATCTAATTTATCTTATGTATAACCCTCTATTGAATT
This sequence comes from Viscum album, assembly GCA_963277665.1. Taxonomy (NCBI): domain Eukaryota; kingdom Viridiplantae; phylum Streptophyta; class Magnoliopsida; order Santalales; family Viscaceae; genus Viscum; species Viscum album. Next base: position 1,903,607,430 of record OY728145.1, read on the forward strand.
TTTTTTAGTAAATAAACATTGATTTTAACTCTTTTAACTCTTCTTTGAATTAAATAATAATAAATGTCCTAATCTAATCAAAGTGGACATAAATGATAATATTTTATTCCTAAGGTTGTTTTTGGTCGAGATAAACTTGTCCAATAGAATTAGGACATGTGTTAGTGTAATATTAATATCATTTTTACCCTTAATTACCCTATTTACATTTAACTATGGTAAATAAAAGTAAAAAAGTTACTATTCACCAAAAATTATTTTCATCTCATTGAACCACATATTATTTATTTATATTAACCGTGTCTCTCCTATTTTCGAAATTCCATTCACAGAAGTGCTAAAATTATGTTTTATGAAAAATTCAGTTTTTTAACTACCACTTAATAGTTTCACTATTCATAAAAAATTGATGTTTTTCAGAACAATGCCAAAATTTCACTCTAAGCTATAATTGATATTCCGAATTCAAAAATGATGTCTATTTTACAAAATTCCAATCATATAATTTGCATTAATTAATTTTATGATTAATTCCCATTGTCATAACAAATAGCGTGTTTTTAAGAAGCAATATATACGAAAGGATTGATAATTGTTTAGGTCCAATTTCAAAGTGAAATTAATTCTAATGAACACCATTGGATAAAATGGTAAAAATATATTCTAATTATATTTTAAAACCACCCAATAATATAATTTATCACTATAATTTATTTTGATTAAAAACGTTGTTTTTAAGTATTTTTCATTGTTCATAAAAATTCGGAGTTCTCATAAAAATACAAAAAATTCATCTTTGGATAATTTCAATATTACAAATCCAAAAATGAAGTCCATTTTGAAATATAAAATATGTATAATTTCAAAAAGTAGATATTAATATTCATAACGGCTAGTTTGATTGGTTGTGGTGTGTTAGAACTCGATGTTGCGTACAACACACGCTATCGCATTATTCAAAGAAAGTGTACCGTAGATGCTTGGGGTGTTACATTCTCCCCTCCTTCACATAATATCATCCTCAAAATTTCCAAAATACTACCGCATTAAAAGACTCGGGTGGTTCTTCATCATAAGTTCCTCGGGTTCCCACGTTGCCTCTTCCATCTTATGGTTTCTCCACAAAAATTTTACCAGACGCGTCGTCCGGTTTCTCAGTACTTGTTCTCTTGAATCAAGAATCCTGACAGGCTCCTCACAATTAGATAGATCGGGTTCCAGTTCTAATTCTTCATAGGTGATTACATGCGTTGGGTCAGGCATGTATTTCCTCAACAGAGATACATGGAACACATCGTGAACTTTGGAGGGACTTGGCAGCATTTCCAATTGGTAAGCTACAACCCCATTTCGTTCTAGAATTTCAAAAGGTTCGATGTACCTGGGACTCAATTTACCTTTCATACCAAAACGTATGACTCCCTTCCATGGAGATACCTTCAGGAAAACATGATAACCGACTTGAAATTCCAAATCCTTCCCTCGATTATCGGCATAGATCTTCTGCCTACTTTGAGATGCTTTGATGTGATTTTGGATTACCTTCACCTTTTCCATTGTTTCCTCCACCCGTTCAAGACCTACAGGTTTTAATTAACCAACGTCATCCCAACAGGTTGGTGTGCAACAACTCTTTCCGTATAACGCTTCATATGGTGCCATTTGAATACTCGAATGGAAGCTATTATTATAAGTAAATTCTACTAGAGGTAAATACTGATCCCACATGCCCTGAAAGTCAAGAGAGAAGGATCTCAACATGTCTTCTAAGGTTTGAATAGTCTATTCTGATTGTCCGTCTGTCTGAGGGTGGCAGGCAGTACTCATATGAAGTTCAGTATCCAGGGATTTCTGAAGAATCTTCCGGAATCTTGAAGTAAAACGGGGATCACAATCAGAAACAATCGATAGGGGTACTCTATGTAGTCTCACAACTTCATTAATGTATAGTCTTGCTAGACGTTCCAGTGGTAGATCTTTTCTTATAGATAGAAAATGTGCTGGCTTGGTAAGACGATCACCAATAACCCATATTGCATCATTCCTTCTAGGATTCTTTGGTATCCCCATGACAAAGTCCATCATAATATTGTCCCATTTCTACTCCGGTATGGGAAGAGGTTGCATGGCTCCTCCAGGCTGTTGCCTTCCAGCATTCACTTGTTGACAAACCATACATCTTGACCCAAAATCAGCAATCTCCCTCTTCATGTTGTCCCGCCAAAAATGTTCCTTCAAATCTCTATTAATTTTGGTGCTTTCAGGGTGTATAGAGAAATTGGAACTATGAGCATCATCCAGCAATTCACTTTTTAGAACAGGTATATCGGGAACACAAAGTCTCTTCCCGAATTTCAAAATTCCATCTTAATACACAAAGTCTCTCAATCTTCCATCATTCACAACATTAATATTCTTTTTATATTCTTCATCATCAGTCTGAGAACTCTTAATCCTTTTTGGTAAAGATGGATTGGAAACCATTTGAAAAACAATTGATGTTTCACCTTCCCTGGTTATGACCATGTCCATCTTCACTAGATCCATCAAAATTGGATCCCTTTCAATTCTCATCATGTTCAAAACTCCATGGTCTTTTCTGCTCAAAGCATCTGCCACCTTATTTGCTTTCCCCTGGTGGTAGTGTATCGTAAAATCATAATCCTTGAGTAATTCAAGCCATCTCCATTGCCTCATATTGAGTTCTATTTCTGAGAAAATATACTTCAAACTCTTGTGATCATTATAAATCTCACATTTGTCACCATAGAGGTAGTGCCTCCATATATTCAAAGCAAAGATCACAGATGCTAACTCGAGATCATGAGTAGGATAGTTTTGTTCATGAATTTTCAACTGTCATGATGCATAGGCAATAACCCTATCATTTTGCATAACGACACAACCAAGTCCTTTCTTTGATGCATCACTATAAATAACGAACCCATCATTCCCCGATGGTAGAGTCAATATAAGATCATTGAATAATCTTCTCTTCAGTTATTCAAAACATTCTTCACACTCTTTTTTCCAAACAAATTTAACCCCTTTACGTGTGAGCTTCATTAATGGGTTAGCCAATCGGGCAAAATTCTGGACGAAGCGTCGATAATAACATGCTGAACCAATAAAACTACATACCTTAGTTATACTCGTATGTGCTGGCCATTCATGGATTGCCTTGGTCTTACAAGGATCAACAGAGATTCCATCATTAGAGAAAATATGGCCAGGAAAAGAAATCTCATGAAGCAATAATTAACACTTGCTAAACTTCCCATATAATTCACGTCTTCTCAGAGTCTTCAAGATAATGCGCAAGTGATTTTCATGATCTTCGTAGATTTTTGAGTATACCAAGATATCATCAATAAATACCACCATAAATTCATTAAGATATTCCCTGAAAACTCTATTCATCATATCCATGAATACATAGGGTGCATTAGTCAAACCAAAAGGCATTACTGTAAACTCATAATGCCCATACCTGGTTCGAAATGCTGTCTTCGGAATGTCTTCCTTCTTCACACGCAACTAATGGTATCTAGATCGAAGGTCAATCTTTGAAAGGTATTGAGCTCCATGCATATGGTCGAATAAATCATCAATACGAGGTAGGTGATACTTGTTTTTTATTGTTATTGCATTGATATCCCTATATTCAATACATAACCTCATGGATCCATAATTATTTTTTAAAAAAAGAACAGGGGATCCCCATGGAGGAACACAAGGGTAAATAAATCCTTTATTACTCAATTACTCTAATTGTTTCTTTAGTTCGACTAATTCTACAGTGGCAATTCTATAAGGGGTCTTCGATATAGGCCTTGATCGAGGAATTAAATCAATGGAAAACTCAACTACTCGTTCTAGAGGATGTCTAGGTAAATCTTCTGGAAATACATCTACATATTCATTCACAATAGGTACATCCTATATTTGAACATTCCTTTCCTCACCCATAGTTATTTAATTCTCATTATCCTCAATAATTGAATTTAGTTGAGCTACTGGGGGTGGATGTAGATAAGAATTAGGAGGTGATGATTCTGCTCTAAATATAAGGTGTTCCTTATCATCATCATTAAGAATCGTAACCTCTTTCTTCTTATAAAAAATCATTGCATCATGTTCTGAAAGCCAGTCTATACTGAGGATTATATCAAACTCAATCATAGGTATGATGATGATATCAGAAGATAAAGAACATTTATGTGCTCTAATGGGGACTGACTCACAAAACATTGTTGCAATGATACTTCCCTTAGGAGTTTTAACTGACAACTCCCTTGTTAAATAAAATTGGAAATATATAATTTTCTTAGAAAAATTGGAAGACATGAAACAATGTGATGATCCAGAATCAAATAATGAATTTTCTAAACTTGAGGAAACCATTAAATTACCTGCCACCACGTATTTTGGAGCTTCTACCTCAGTAATAGTGATAGCATAATCTTAGCCTTGATCCCTTGGTATTTTCTGAGGTAAGTTCCCCTGACGCTTAGGACATTCATTTGCATAATGCCCCATCTCCCTGTAATTGTATCACTGAACATTGGTAGCTTCCTTCTTCCATTTTCAATCATGATCTTGGTGGCCTTTTTCACCACACTTGTAACAGACTCCAATTCCCTCCAAGAAAGTATTGGGATGTTTCTTCCAACAATTACCACATGATGGATATTCAACATTTCCCTTCTTCTGCTTATTTCCATTCCCAGATTGATCAGTAGATCTCTTCTTCTATTTCTTTTCCTTAAAGTCATAAGACTTAGAGAATTCCTTTTCGGTCTTGATAGCACATGAGACAATGTCTTCGTACGACGAGAAGTATTTTGATACTAATTCTCGATGGAGAAATGGTTTTAACCCATCAAAAAACGATCAATCTTACTTCTTCAGTTACATATATAATCTCCATAATACCTTTCTAACCTTGTAAAGATAGCCTCATATTTTGTGACATTCTCATCCTCCTTTTGTCTCAGACTCAGAAACTGCCTTTCAATATCTGCTTGATGGTCGCGAGGAAAGTATTTTTCTAAATACAGATCTTTGAACTCCCTCCATTCCATATTTGATACTTCATCATCTTCTTTCGTATTTTGAATCAATTACCACCATTGATCATCATCTCCAGTGAGGCGGTAAACTGCCATGATAACCTTTTCCTTTTCACTACTCCCCAAAGCCTGAAATATTTTCTCTAGGGAAAATATCCATTGCTCAGCTACTAAGGGATTTGTACTCCCATTTAATGTCGATGGTTGTTGCCTCGTGATGTGATATAACATTGATTCTCCACAATGTGGATCAGGGTGCTCCATACGGGTAAGGTTATTATTCATAACATGAGTAAGTTGTCCCAGTATGGTGATTAGTTGATCGGCACCAGTTGGATCACCAGCTCCACTATAATTATCTTGAGTAGGAGGGAAATCTCTACATTGAGTGCATGAATTGATACGGTTTCCATTTCTTCCACTAGGTTCCATTTCTAAACAATGGTATAAACTAGACCAGTTTATGAATCAAAATACATAATACCATACTTACAAAACACTTAACATAAATTGAACTATTTATGGATATAATCCATAATAATTAGAATGTTTTCTTTGAGGAAGTATATAATCATAAACCCTTCATAATTATTTGTATATAAAATGAGAGTTATCTTAAGCATATCCCCTGGGAGTATCGTAAACAAGAGTGCAGTAAGGCCCGTTGTTGTGCACCAGTTCCCATTCGAGTCTTGCTCAAAGCGGGGTTTTCGGGTTTTACCCCTAGGTACATGTGTGCTAGAGCCACCTCTACCTGCTCATATCCAGACAGGTTTGTATTGCTTGGAAAACTCACAAAATCTCTACAATACCAAAATTGTAGGAAGTTCTTTTATACTAATCCTCAAAGTCCATCTTAAATCTATGTGCTCTAATCAGAGTTTATCTAAATCTAGCTTCCAAGGTTTGTACTAAATTTCCTCTGGTACCAACTATAATGACCAGACCCTAGTTACCCAGAGTCGGTGCATTATTTTAATACATTGGCATGATTACAAGGAATAAAGTTCTGAAAGACCGATCAGTTTAACTGTCTTGGAAAATAGATTACATACATGAATGCTACATTGCATTTTAAGACATAAAAAACAACATAAATAATCTTTATAAATGCAATTATTCCATTGGCATAACCCTGCATATCAATCACAATACAATTCTTGGACTCCTGTGGAAAATAAAACATAGAAAGGGGTGAGCTCAAACGCTCAGTAAGAGTAAGCAAAACAGCAGAAACTTTCATAAATAAGAATAAACATTTAAGCCAATGATTAACTAAAACAAAAGCCTTTTAAACATGACCTTAAACATAATATGGAAAATAAAAAATGAAATAATTCAATTTACTTATTCACCTGTATATTCTACTAGTTGAATAATCACATGCAATATCAATTACCACTTTCATAATGATGGAATTCATAATGCTAGACTCTCATAACCACATAGCCAAGGCCTCATGCCAAGACTACAAATAAGATTTTGTCAAGGCCTTGTGCCAAAACACTAGTTTGCCTCATGAGACCTACCGATGCATCGATGAGCTATAGAGGGCTCCACCCGTCACATATTAAGTCCAATGCATTCCCATTTGAAAACGTTTAAACATAACATAAACATTCGTATTAAAACTAGCATACGAAATGTCAATACTTTCACCATAAACTATGAATGGCATAAAAATATCACATACACAGTCAAACATATCACAAAACCTTCAATACAATATAGAAGTTTTGTATCATAATAAATCAACTTCAAATAAGCATAAAATCCATCAAAAGATGTTGACATAGATGAAATCGAAACACTTTTTAGAAAAATATATCTTTCTATTTTGAAATCATTTAAGAGTCATATATTTATGAAATAAGACATTTTATTTTAAAATAATCTTATAAGCTTGAAAGGGAAGATTTGAAAATTTTATAACGGCATAATATAACCTCACCCGCCGTATAAGTTTAAAAAACATTCTTACCTTAATTCTGTCGAAAAGGTTAAAAGCACCTTGTTTGGAAAACGACGGAAATATTCCTTTATAAACCTCTTAAAATAAGTCAAAAAGGGTATAAATGACTTTAAACCATATTCTTATAAATAGTCAAAATGTTTTGAAATACATTTTTAATAAACATGGATGTGGATGATAAAGAGATCTCAGTAGATCATTACGTATAAACAACCTCAGATAATGAAGAGATTGTGAAATAAACCTTACCTTGTACTTTTCCTTGGTTGAGTGTATGTTAACCTCCTATATAATGGTGAAATAATTGTTATTAAATTATACAATAATCATATACATTAATATGATATCATATATGATCTTTTAACATTTCTTTGTTAATAATATCATAATATTATCGTCGTTTCGGGTGTTAACTTACTCGTTTTCTTTTATATATTTTGTTATGTAAGCCATGTTTTTCATGGATAGGTTGTATCTTATTCATATCCAGAATGATATCAAGTCCAATAACATTATTTTTAAATCATAAAATGATAATTATACTTGAATGGATACGATGGAGAATGAATCTCATTGTGTTCGTGGAGACGGTAGTCCGTACGTACGCACGAGCGACAATATCATTCATTTGATATTAAAATAATATATAATTGGATGTTATATCATATATAAAGAATCATTATCATGTTATATTTATTATTTACATGAATTACACATCAATATTATACCCATCCAAATAATAATATATTGAATAACAATTACACCACGACGTGGAGACGGTAAGCCGTACGTACGCACGTATGGTGACATGTTATTCAAAGGGTGGATGAAATAATAAATATGGTTGTACCATATTTATAATAGCATCACAGTGTATATGAGATACTGGAGTTATTATTTTAGAATGGTAATAACAATGAATGAAGAAGTGGAAGAAGATGGAACTTGAAAAGGGGTGGTGAAAACATTACCTCTTCTCTGGGTACTTCCTTTTGATTTGATCAAAAGGGATCCTTATTTTGGATTTCTGAGAAAACTAAGGCCTATAGGTTTTTTTGAGGGAAGTTTAGAGAGTACTTTGGTAGTGTTTGGCCGAACCAAAAGGATTTTAAGGTGAGAAGTAATGAAAAGGGGGAGTGCCCTTTTATAAGAGGGGTGAGGGGAACCTTTGGAAAAGCTAGAAATATTAATTTATAATAAATTCATATTCGGTTTCTAATGGCTCCAAAGTTTATTATTCAAAGTTTAAGGTAGGTATAGGTCGATAACCATTCGACAAATAGAATTTAGATAGGTTTGGGTTAATATATTAACCTTGTCTTTTTGGTTTAACTCTTAGTTAATTAGTTTGACATTTACCATGTCACTTTGTATTTTTATATTATATACTTAATAAACTTAATATATTCATAAAAGAGACCCAAAGTTTTCCCTTAATGATAAACCTATCATGATATAAGTCTCTTGGCCGAACCTTAGATTTTTAGGAATTTAATATCAATTAATAATATAATATTTGTTTTAAAAACACTTTTATGTCAATTTTGACTCTATTCAATAGTTGATTTTTGTGAAACTCATGAAAAAATTATTAATTCGACCAAAGTTAATTAAATCAATCCTAACATGTCATATTAACCTATAAAATTAGTTTAATTCATTAAAAGTAACATATTTTATTTATTTGGTTATTTATAATATCAATTATTTTAATTTTTCACTATTATGGTAATTACTACATCATCATTGTGTCATAAATAAATTAAATTATTGAATGTCTAAAAATTATAAATAAAATATCATTATGTAGGAAATATTTTTATCTCTCTAATGAATATTTAAAATATAATTTATCTTATGTATAACTTTATATTAAAAATGTTTTAGTAAATAAACTCTAATTTTAACTCTTTTAACTCTTCTTTGAATTAAATAATAATAAATGTCCTAATATAATCCATGTGGACCTAAATGATAATATTTTATTCCTAAGGTTGTTTTTGGTCGAGATACACTTGTTCAATAGAATTAGGACATGTGTTAGGGTAATATTAATATCATTTTTACCTTTAATTACCCTATTTACTTTTAACCGTGCTAAATAAAAGTAAAAAAGTTATTATTCACCAAAAATTATTTTCATCTTATTGAACCACATTTTACATTTTATATTAACAATGTCTCTCAGATTTTTGAAATTCCATTCACAGAAGCGGTAAAATTATGTTTTATGAAAAATTCAGTTTTTTAACTACCACTTAGTAGTTCACTATTCATAAAAAATTGAAGTTTTTCAGAACAATGCCAAAATTTTACCCTAAGATATAATTGATATTCTGAATTCAAAAATGATTTTTATTTTACAAAATTCAAAACATATTAGTTTCATTAGTTAATTTTATGATTAATTCTTTCTGTCACAACAAATAGCTTATTTTTAAGAAGCAACATATACCAAAAGATTGACAATTGTTTAGGTCCAATTTCAAAGTGAAATTAATTCTAATGAACACCATTGGAAAATATATGAAAAATATATTATAAATATAATTTAAAACCACTCAATAATATAATTTATCACGATAATTTATTTTTATTAAAAAAGAAGATTTTAAGTATTTTTCACTATTCATAAAAATTCGAAGTTCTCGGAAAAATACCAACAATTCATATTTGGATAATTTTTATATTCCGAAACCAAAAATGAAGTCCATTTTGAAATATAAAATATGAATAATTTCAAAAGGTAGGTATTACAATTCATAACGACTAGTTTGATTGGTTGTGGTGTTTTAGAACTCGATGTTGCGTACAACACACGCTATCGCATTATTCAAAGAGAAGCGTACCGTAGAAGCTTGGGGTGTTGCAGGTTCTAACAGTGAGGTTCAACGGTGAGGTTCTAACTCTAAGGTTAAATGGCAAGGTTTTAATATTGAGGTCCAATGGTGAGGTTCTAACAGTGATGTGAAATGCTGAGGTTCTAAAAGTGAGGTGTGACGGTGAGGTTCCCTATACTAAACTTAATCATCCCTAATTCATGTTTTATGTAGTTTAACCTCTCTAAATTCAAAGGATTTGTTAATATATCAGCTAATTGATGTTCATTTCAAATGAATTCAGGAGTGATATCACCTATTTGATAGTGATCTATCAATAAGTGATGTCTTACATAAATATGCTTTTTCCTAGCATGAGATACTATATTTTTAGAAATGTTAATAGCACTTCTGTTGTCACAGTTTATAGAGACATGATCGAATTGATATCCATATTATAATAAAGTTTGTTTCATCCACATAATTTGAGAACAACAACTTCCAACAGCTATATATTTGGATTCAGCACTAGATAATACAACATTATTCTGTTTCTTACTACATAATGATACTAGTGACTTTCCTAAAAGATGACATGTTCCCGAGGGTCTTTTTCTATCTAATTTTCAACCAGCAAAGTTAGCATTAGAATAACTTATTAGATCAAATGAATGTATTCTTGGACGTAATAATCCTATGTTTGTAGTATATTTGAGATATTTGAAAATCCTTTTAATAGTATTTAAATTGGATTCTTTGGGATTAGCTTGAAAGTGATCACACATGCATACAATGCACATAACGTCTGGTATTCTAGCTGTAAGGTAGAGCAGACTCCCTATAATACCTCGGTAGGTTGTCTGATCCACTAGTTCGCGAGCTTCATCTAAATCCAACTTATAAGTGGTACTCATAGGTGTATCACAACGTTTACTACTTTCCAAAAAAAAGGTTTTAAAAAATCCTTAAAATATTAACATTGAATTAAAATAATACCATCATTATTTTGAAAATCTGAAATCCAAGGAAAAATTTAAGTTCTCCCATTAAACTAATTTCATATATATTTTTCATTATTATTGAATAATATTTGCATAAATAATTTTTAGAAGATCAAAAAATTATATCATCTACAACTATTTTTACTATCAAAACATCTTTGAAATTCTTTTAATGAAGTGAGTAGGATTAGATATTCATTTAGTAACTGTTTTCGAAATAAAAAAATAGTTGTGCCTATCATACCAAGCTCTTTTGGATTTCTATACACCATAAAAATCTTTTTAATTTTTAAAAACATGATTTGGAAAATTAGGATTTGTAAAACCATGGAGTTGTTCAACAAATACATCCTCAACTATGTACCCTTTTATAAAATCACTCTTAACATCAATTAGATAGTGTTTAAAATTCAGATGAGCAGCATAAGCATGTAGTATCTTAATGGAATCTATCATAGATACAGGTGAAAAGGTCACCTCATAGTCTATTCATTCATCTTGATTATATCCTTGTGAAACTAACCTAGATTTGTTTCTAACTAAATTTCTAGACTCATCAACTTTGTTCCTAAAAACCCATTTAGTGCTTATTGTTAAAGTGTCCATAGTTCATTCAACTATTTCCCAGATGTATTTTCATTCATATTTATTTAATTTTTCTTGCATAGCAATCACCCAAAATTCATCATTGATAGCATCATCAATATTTTTGGGTTCAATCTGTGAATGAAACGCTTGATGTTCAACCTGGTTTCGTAGAGAAGCTATAGTTTGTGTCCCTCTATTTAAATAACATACTACAACATCTAAAGGATGATTCTTGATATTTATAATACCTCTAGAAAGAGTTGAACTAGACACCTCATGGTTGTTTATAGGTTCACACTCAACATGTGCAGATTTTGGAAAATTCCCAGAACTAGTTACTTTTAGAGGGGGTTCACTATCATTATCATTAATTTCCACAATTGACATATCTTCCTCAAGATATTCAAGGGAGGTTTTGGGTTCATATGGAATTGTCTCATAAAATTTGACATGAACTGACTCTTCCACACATTTGGTTTTCTTATTGGATACTCTATATGATTTACTCAAGATTGAGTATCCTATGAAAATTATTTCATCACATTAGGAGGAAAACTTGTCAAGATTATCCTTAGTGATTAGAATAAAGGCTTTCTAGCCAAAAACACTGAACTAGTTAACCTTAGGCTTCCTATTGTTCCCTTGTTCATAAGTGGTCTTCCTATGATCAGGCCTAATCAAGACTTTATTGATGGTATAACAAGTTGTATTTACAGATTCATCCCAAAAATAAATATGTATATTATACTCACTAAGCATAGTTTATAGAATCTCTTGAAGTGTCCTATTTCTTCTTTGTATGACTCCATTTTGATGAGGTGTTCTAGGAGAAGAATTTTTTTGAATATATCCATTTTGTAAGAAATAAGATTCAAACTCCTGATTTTCAAACACACGACCATGATCACTTATCAGGGTCTTAATTATAAGTCCACTATGATTTTATACAGACATAGAGTATTTCCTAAAATAAGAAGAAGCATCACTTTTTTGAGCTAGAAAGTATACCCATGTGTACCTAGAAAAATCATCTACACCAATATAAAAATAGTGCTTCCCATTTAAACAAGAAACTCTTTATGGACCAAAAAGTCAATGTGAACCAACTCAAGTGGTTGAGAAGTAGAAACTGCGTTCTTTGGTTTGAAATAAACATTGGGATTCTTTTTCTTTTGAAAGGGATTGCACACTTTGTTAAGAGGAAATTCCAATTTATGTAAGTCTCTAAATAAACCTTTCCAACTCAATTTCATATGTGAGTGCACATTGCAGTGTCCTATTCTTTTGTACCAAAACCAGGATTCCTTATGAAACATATTTAATCAAGAAACATTTTTCATGGCTATGGAATTTAAATCAACCTCATACTCATTTTCATTTCTACAGGCAGTGAATACGAAATCATTTTTGGAATTAAAAATATTACATGCATCAATTTCAAACTAGACATTATAACCATCTTCACAAAACTGAGAGATGCTAAGAAAATATTACATTAATCTATGAACAAAAATTACTATCAATATAAATATTTTATTAGGGTTACCAAGATGGATCAAGCTGATGATTTTTCCCATTGCATTATCACCAAAAGTTACATGTCCACAATCAACATGGATTAGGCTCTTAAAGAAAGAATAATGTCTTGTCATATGTCTAGAACATCCACTATCTAAGTTCCATAAGGTCTTATAGGAACTCTTTATGTTACATCCCTACAAAACATGTTAGGCATGGGGTAACTTTGGAACCCAGATTTTCTTGGGTCGAAAGAGGATAGAAAGATAAAATTTGGGAACCCATATTTGCTTTATAGGTTTCCTAAAATCAACATATATATTCAAAGACATAAATACATTGTTAGGTCTTTTTGAAAATTGTCTCTCAAAAGAATGTCCATAACTAGAATTAGTAGTGAAATATCCATATTTTGGAACAAATTTGGTTTTGAAAATTTTTCTATGTCTTGGTTGATATCCTATACCAGTTTTATATTTTGGGGAAATATTTTTTTCCTAGAAACTGAGTCAAGTTATCTCTACCTGCATTAAACTTCTTCATGATCTATCTTTATTTTTTCATTTAATAATATATGTTCGGTGTTTTATTTTAACATTTTTGAGAATTTCTCTTTTCCAATATCCATATTTGACTTATAATTTGAATTTAAAGCATGTTGTCTCTTTAATGATTTATATTTGTCCTTGAGCTCATTAAATGTATTCTCAAGAATTTCACTGTATTCAAATAATTCATCCTTACTCATATCTTCATCATTATGTGACTCACTCTTATTCCTAGAATAATAAGCATTCTTTATAGGATACATAAGTGTTACCTCAGATGTTTCTATCATGAAACATAAATTAGCATGATTGTTCTGTTCACTATCAGAGGCATCAGATCCATTGGAGCTGTATCTTTAAGCACTCCAAGTAGTTCTCATAGGATTTTTATAACCCTTGCACATATCTTCATATTTCTTCTTAAATTTCATCTTGGGGTAGTCTACCTTCGCATGATATTTTTGGTTGCCCTCATAGAAGATTATTTCAATTGAGTATTCATTCCATTTTTTTCATCCATTTCCCTTTACTATCATAATTTCCCTTGTATTTTGACTTCCAAAATTATTTTTTCTTTCAATAGAACTTTTTTAACCTTCTTGAATGATGAGCCATCTACTCATCACTATCTTAATCTGACACTTATCTAGTGGAACTGTTTACAGAAACGTGTACATTTTCTTTGTATTTTCTCTTTGAGTTTGAAGACTTAAATTCTAATGACTTCTTACTTGGTTCTTCTACTACTTCTTGATCCACATTAAGTACTTCTTCATACACCATAATGTTTCCAATTAGTTCCTTCATTAGAATTTTGAGTATATCACAATATTCTCGGATAGAAATAGATGTTCCTCTCTATCTATCAGTTACGCATTGAAGCAGTCTCATAATTTGGTCCTTGCTATACACTGGTTTTCCATGTAGACTAATACTATTCACTGTTTCATGGAACCTAGGATACATTTCCGAAATAAGTTCATCAAGATTCATTTTAAAATTATCATATTTAATAGTATATGAATTTAATCACATTTCGTTAACATTAGTTGTTACCTCATGAGAAATAGCAATAGTATCCAAAATTTCATATGTAGTTTTGTAAGCAGATATTTTATTAATTATTCACTTCTTAAAGAACAGTAATAATCATTAATTTCATTATAGTTATTATTATATGTAGATTTAGTCAACTGAGACTATGTGTCCCTATCAGTAGTAGGAAAAACATGTTGTTCTTCAATTGTATCCCAGATTTTAGGTCCCATGCTGTCTTGATACATTTTCATTTTTAATTTCAACTGAGTATAGTTATTACCATTAATGAAAGTTGGCATGTTAGTAGCAGCACCCTCAACTTTAGTTTCCATAGTTACTTTGAATTTAAAAAACTGAAAATTTAGATATGACAGAAATTTTAAGATCATTAAGATACAACTAAAATCACAGTTGAAAAGAATTTGAAAACATGAAAATTAGTTCCTCTGATAGCAAATGTTGGTCAGAGTGGATTCTCAAGAGGGTGTTAATTGAGTTCCAATTAAAATATCATTTAAAACATTATGATAAAAATCCACAAATTCAAAACATCCCAGTCAATTAAGGAAGTGGAGATATAAATGTTTAATTTCTCAACAAGTTTCAGTAAGGTTGATTATTCCTCAGTTGAATCAATGAAATCACTAATTAAACATTTAAAATAGGTTTTTGGAATTAATCTTATATACTCACTATCAATAACTAACTATAAGTGTGATTGTAAAAATAGTTTGATGTCTTTGAAAAATAAAAGCAACAGATAAAATAACACAGAGTATATGAGGATTAACACAACACTATAAACAAGAGGTTCAGTCTGAAGCCGAGACCTAATCATCTCCCTTGGTGATCACCTGAAACTAATCAGTTTGTGTAAATAATCTTGATACACAACCTATATTGAGGTTTACATTAGTTTTTAAAAATTATCGTGGTTCAAAAACCTTGGTCATAGTTCAACGTGGGAAAACAAGCAATCAAGCCACACCAGGATTCTTCCACAATTATGTGTAGGAAACAATGGTGAGAGAGTATTGAGCGGATATTTTTAGTATCCCCCAGTTAAATCACATGAGACAATGTGTGTGTAACAAACAGACATTACTCAGAAATGTAAAATAAAGAACACAGCAGAACCAGTGAAATTAGGATGGAGTTTAGAATTCTCTCTGTGTTTGATAATCAGCTCTGGACTTCTTGGTGTTGAGGAAATGATTGTTTTTTCATCTCTGCAAGTTTCCTCCAAAAACAGAGTGTCGCAACATTCAGGTACTAGCATATAGGTACGAATATGTTCAACTTCATGATGCATGTGCTCTTTTAACCATAACATTACAAACTTGAATATATTCTTCAAAAAGATCTTCGTAAAGATTTTGTATTTTCAGTATATGCACTGGTGTGTTCTTCTTCTTGTTCTTTAGTAATGAATTTTTATTCTACACACTTCTTTTTATTCTATGTTCCTATTTATATCTTTTTTTCTCTTTCTTTTTCACATTCATAATTGAGGTTTGAAAAAAGTAGTACGTACATCACGTGAAATCATTCTCGTAACTCATAATGTTAAGATATGGTCTCCTGATATGTCTACAAACAATATTAATTAATATCAGATGCATGAAATCAATCAAATATGACCTTTATTAATATATTATGAAAATATATAAAGTGTTGAATATGTTATCAATAGACTGGTAATAGTAGCTTATCAATCAGTATCATCTTCAAATGTAATCATAAACAATAGTAGACTTCTAACAGTAGGATTATCCAGCAAAAGGCTACGTCAAGGGTAGGTTTTTCCAACAGCACAATTCACTAAGTATAGACTTTTCCAACAGTAGACTTCACCAACGATAGACTTCACTAAATGTAGACTTGTCCAATTGTAGACATAACCAATGGTAGACTTCACCAATAGTAGACTTCACTAACTATATACTTGTTCAATGGTAGACTTGTCCAACAGTAGACTTGTCCAATGGTATACATGTCCAACAGAAGACTTCACCAATGGTAGAATTCACCAGTGAGATCTTCCACATTAGACTACTTAATAGTAGACTTGTAGTAATAAGTCTGACATTAGACTTATAACATAAACTCTATGTAGCAGAAACCTTGTCACTACAGTGACCTATCACATTGACTCAGCATCTGGATTCTTCGATAAGTGCTCTAACAGTATGATTTACAACAGTGACATTGTACTAGTTACTTCAAAAAGTTACTTTATAACTGTAGATTTTATAATGGTTACCTTCATCAGTAAGGTCTTCATTTGGTGACATTGACAGTGGCCTAAAAAATAGTGACCTCTTACCAGTAACCATCAGCAGTTACCTTTGACATAGAGACAATTTATTCTGTAAAATGATTTTAGCATAGTCATGAGATAAAAATAGATAAAAATAGATTTTCAAACAACTAACCCATTATATAATTAAACATGATTTGAGATTATCAAAATAGGTGAGTCCAAAAAATTAGTAAGCTATAAATCCCTATAAGGGAGTAAACAAGGAATAACATGAAGAATATAGTAAATGTTTTGAAATAGGAATTTCAAAGGATCATAAGTGAAATGTGAACATGAAGTAATGATATTGAAAGATTATCATAACATGGAAATGTGGCAGCAACATGTAACATGGTATTAGCATGAGATGAGGACCATTGCACATGTAGTATGAGTTAACACCCATTTAACTTGAATTTTAATGAGTAAACCCTCATTACACTTGACGTATCATGATACTGATCTGTATCCAATGCATTGGAGTGCTATCAGGGAACACCCTTCTTAAACATTTCATTTTATGCATAAGTGTTCCACATAGATCATGTAACATGGATTCATTACAGATCATAAATATATTCCCTAAATAAGTGAGGTGGTCAACATAAATTTAAGTACTCAATCTAAAATTAAATCTTCATAATGGTGAACACCCTTGATAATGAAATGAGTATGGTATTCACTTACATGATGATTTTGGTGTGGAAAATGTGGTATAACATAGACAAATAATGATGTCAAAAAGGAATCATAAAAGGGGATGAAGAGAGAGAAAGGATCACTCCTGATTTATTCGTGAAATTGAAAGTAATGGTGGGGTCATGGAACTGAATATCCCCACAAAATTTAATGGAATTTAGATGCATAATATAAAATATATTTCTTGAATGTAATTGAGAAGAGATAAATTCCCTATGAAATTTCGACATAGTTACAGGTGTATATGGGATAGATTAATGACAGAGAACGGGGAATCTAATTATTAAAAAATAAAGAGGGATATATGGGGGATTTTAGAAATCTAACCCCAACATTTATATTTAAAAATAAAAGGTAATAAAAATATAAGGAAACATGTACATTAATAAAGAAGTAAAGAAATCACATGCTTTGAATTGTGATACCAAAGGCTTAAGAGAGGCTTGAGAGAGGCCTCATGGGAGTATAGGGAACTATGGGATGTTTCTAGAAAGAGGATGGAAGAGGTTGGTTGAGCTGCAAAGA
This sequence comes from Viscum album, assembly GCA_963277665.1. Lineage (NCBI taxonomy): Eukaryota > Viridiplantae > Streptophyta > Magnoliopsida > Santalales > Viscaceae > Viscum > Viscum album. The sequence continues at coordinate 1,903,625,512 of OY728145.1, forward strand.
ATTATAGTGAATTGGAAGTGGGTGCATGTGGGGTTTTATATAGGAAACAGTGGGAATTATATATTATTTAGGTTTTGGCCAGCACATATTAAACTAATCAAAACTACATACCACCCTACTATTTTTCCATGGTTTTTTCATGAGGGGAGTGGAAAAAAATTTTATAAGGCCAATGGCCTATATTTTTAAAATATTAGGTTTTATTATGTAATGGAGATTCACTCTCTCAAGGAAACCATTTTAAAAAGATAAAATATTTTATAAGTTTTGGAGGGTCCACCAAGAATTTGTAATATAAATCAAAAAAACCTAAAATCAAATTCTTTTAATGTTAAAACATATATTGGACGAAACTAATTTTTATCATAATTTATTACATCACTATTGGGTCATTATGTTGTTATAAAATATATTTTCAATTTAAACTATATATAATTTCCACCAAAAAATTCAACTATCTCAAAAAATTATGAAAAAATTACATTTGGATAATTTTGTAATCTGGTTTCCAAAAATAATATTCATTTATTATAAATAATTATTCAAATATGTGAATTTTTTAATTTTAAATAAAAACTAATATTTATCAAAAATTCATTCGTTTGGAAAAAAATAGCAATCAATCCTTAATAAAAAGATCAATTTCATTCCTAAGAATTATAATATCATTTATATTTTTTGAAGATTACCTTACTAATAATATTTAATTAAAATATTATTATATTTGAAAATCCATTAATTCATCAAAATTTATTTCTTAATTTAATATTAATTAAATAATTCTATTTTTTCATTAAAAACTATTTACAAACTAACACAATTAAAATAAATGTATATTATCAATAAAAAAAATAGTGTAAATAAACATAGTGGTAGGGTATTGTTACATAAACCCTTATAAAACCTCCATACGACCGAAGGGTAGGCTGAGCGATTGTGACATACTCTTGGGGTGGCTTGGATAACATCGAATGGGTGGTAATATCTATCAACATCCACATCTCTTGTAATCGGTTCCACTCAAGATTAACGAATTGTAGTTCGGCCTGGGATTAGTCAAGAGAGAAGCCCAATAATTCCAACCCTTTTCCATGATCTTAAAATTGGGCTTCATACATGGATAGTATACTGGATGAAGACATCACATTCATTTTCTGAGTAAATTGGATTTGTTAAACACCTATATTTTTATTAATCATGTTATCTGTTTTCAACGACTATATTAACAATCGTAACAAATCTTAATGGTATTTTCAAATAAAATAACATAATACCAAGGAAGAAAATATTTTATATAACCATTTTACACAATAATACATTTAATCGGATCAAGTAGAATTTTCATTGATAAAAATTTGGGTCATTACATTAGTGAATCATCATATGATTCTTATGAGTATGTAATGATCATCCACATATGGATATCTATTCTATATTATGTGAGAATGCCTGGAGAAACCTAGATTATTCCATAACTATAATTTGATGGGACACCTTCAATTTCATTGTTGCAATGCACCAAGTTGTGATGTCTCAGACAATTATCAGTGGTCGCAGGGGTCTTATGTTTCGATTGGACGATGGTGGAAGTGTACCCACTCTCCATCAGTAGAATAAATTTATCATAGGTCATTTTAGAAAAACAATGACTTCACATCATGGAAATTTCAACTGGGTAAAAAATGGATATGTGGGACTACTATGAAATTATATGTATTGAATTTTTTTTCACTGATTACTAGTCAAGTCCAGCCACCGTAAGATGTATGAGTATTTTAAATTCTATAGTTATGAAAGTTTTTGTTTGATATGTTTATGTCTATTTTGTTGATTTCTTATCGGGACATTGATTTGCTGGGTTTAAATGTGGTAATGATACTTTTTAATTTGAAACCTAAAACACATCTATTTCAAATAAAATTTTGAGCCTTAATTTGTATGACTTTTGTATAAATATTGATGGAGAAAATTGACATGATACTTATCAGTGCTTGAGAAGGAAGATTATGATAAAATAGTGTGTAATGATTTGCGATAAATTTTTATTTCCCACATAGTCTGCTATACATGAACAGTTAGCTTCCTCACTAATGATAATGTCGATTATCTCTTTATAATATAAATGATTTTCAAGGTGGTAACAATGGGATTTATGGAACTAGAAGTTATGATGTTCTTATAAATTTTGGATGATTTTTATTTGGCATCAGTGGAATGATTCAAGAAATTCTATTTTCAAGTGGGTTTTTAATCAGTTTCAGTATGTATTTACTGAATATTTCTGAAGGTTTCCATCTATAAGACACGTGGAGTATTAAATTGGTCTCATTAAGGGACCACTCATATTTTCCATCCTTATTTTTTCATGGAACAAGAAGAATTGATGGAATAGAAATTTTCTTTGGAATATCTAGAACAATAGGGTTCATTATCCTAGAACATATCAATGGGAAGCACAAGTGTTTATTGATAAAAATATATATGGGAATATTCATCCCTGTGTTAATTATTTTAGTCATGAGATGGTTTTCATATAGAACTAAGATAAACTCCCATGATTTTATAATATACTCGATCAATTGATGGGAGCTCAATGGATCTCAGAAATTGATTGCAATCACGATATCAACAGTATGAGGTTCAAAATGAGGATATTCCAAAAATAGATTTTAAAAGTAGATATGGATGTTAGGAGAATGTTTTTATGAACTTTTTCCTTATTAATGCACCAAAATAATTTTTGGAATTCATGAAAATAATATTTCATAGAAATATGGCTTCATTAATTTTTGGTGTTTTTGGATGTTATATTGGTGTTTTCGTTGAAAATTGTAGACCATGAGAAAAACATGGAATTGGTGTTTTGAATCTTGGGAGATCTTCAGTAGAATTTCATATTATTAGAATGTGATTTTTAGATACAATATGTAGGTTTCCATAGCCATTTTATTTCAAATAATTGTGTTCCTGTCAATTTGGAGAAGTTAGAGGTTGTAATCTCTTGTCATAAACCATATAATGTAATTAATATATTGTACTTTCATGGACTTTCTGGGTATTACGGAAATTTTTTGCCACTTTTCATGATTATCTTTATTTATAATATCTTTGATATATATGAATGTCTCTATTCAATGTAATGAGAAATTCTAGAAGACTCTTGAACACCTAATGTTTCACCTTGCATAATCACCAATCATTATTCTTTCTAGAACTATGGAAAGGTCTTGTGGTGTATTGTGATGCATTAGGATATAATTTGTGGTGTTTTCTCTTGAAATAGTATCATGTTGCTTCATGTAGCTCATAATAGTTGAGGTTTCATTGTAAAAACTACCCAGCACATGATTTGGAATTCGTTTTTGTAGTGAATGTATTGAAAAAATGTCATCATCGTCTCCTTTATGTCAAATTCATGGTTTTTAGCATTCATAATAGTGTAATGAATATTTTCTCTCAAAAATATTCTAATTTCTGGTAGAGGAGATAGATGGAGTATCTCTAGATGTTTTACTTTTACTAGATTTACATATCAGGTAATGTAATTTGGGTTGTAGATTCGTTAAGTAGAAATTCATATAATCTTCTCACAAAAATAAAATTTAGATCACTGCTTGTTGATTTCATTCATAGACGACATGTTGTTGGAATGTGCACGAAGAGGTGATGTGGTCGTTTACTTCCATTTTTTATTTATTATTTGATTAAAATGGATGAATTGGTGCATTCCCATGATTATATGTGTGTGTGTGTGTGTGGCCTTCGGGTATGAACTAAATGGTGGATACCATTGAGGGATAGAAACTAGATTGGAATTCATTTTTTTAAAATATAATGGTTGTATTATGGGATTTTATTTTGAAACTAATTAGTTTACACCGTCCATTGGTATGAATAGGAATGTGGTTGAGTTCATTTTAAGATGTTTTACTTCTCAGTATGTCAAGTCAGTGCACTAACAACAAAATGTTATGTTGTTGTATTTGCCAATTCTTGACTGGAAATGGTAGTATATAGTAATTTATTTAGAATATTGGTATCTTAATAATGGGTATGAAACATGATACCAAATGATTAATTATGGATCAAATCATAAATTCGGACTATTTTATCCATATTCATGAATCTCATATAGTGGAGGACATGTGCATAATCTATATCTATGAGGTAGTAAAGAGCCAAGGTGTACCAGTTTCGAATGAATGATATATATATCATTCGTTAATATCTCATTTTTAGTTATCATTATAATAAGACCATAGAACACATTTGATAATGTTTATGGAATATCATCCTTAGACATATGGGAAATCTGAAAGGATGATAATAACATTGGAATACATGTTATAGACATGTGTGATGGATTTTGGTGGCCCATGGGAGGGGTAATTACAATTACAAGAGTGTTATTATAATAAACGTTTTCAAGGTTTGATACACATGGATCCATTTGAAGCATTTTATGGGAATATATGTAGTTCACCAAATTGGTGGGTGGAGATATGTGATAAGATAGTGGTTGGGTAGAGATTTATCAAAGAAAGTGTAGATAAAATTATGTTGCCCCTCAAGAGAATTCAAAAGTATAAGAGATGTCAAAAATCATATATATACCACCATCGATGGTCATTTTAATTTCACATGGGTGTTCATATGTTCTTGATAATCACTCTTAGGTTGGGATGTTTTCATATTTCAAAGTTGGTTATGTTATCCCAGATGTATATTGGGATATTAGAGATTCATTAGTGGGTTAGAGAGGTGAAATTTAAATTGGATTTCCAACCAGGGTTCAATATGTTGCATAATATATTTCAAGTCTCACAATTGAAGAAGTATTAGCTAGATCATGACCATGGGATTCAATGGGATCAAGTTAAACTATATCATGATGTTTCATTGGTGAATCTGTTTCTATAATTTTAATATAGGAATGATAATGTCTTTTATGGTAAATACATCAATATACTATGGGTTTGTGGAATCATAGTCATATTGCGGAGGAGACATGGGAATATGAGAATAAAATGGTTCATAAATGGGATGATATATTTTACAGAAGTCATGGACTTCTGTATTATGAGGATCGTAATTCCAATGGTGGGGATAATTTTTTATCCTTGGGTTATTGATTGTGAAACTTTCTTATTACATTTTTGGGATTAATGATGTTGTGTACATTTTGGGAGATTTTGGAATATTTTTGGGATTATTTTTGTTACTCTATAATGATGACCTATTTCAACATGGTTAAGAAATATTTTAATCATTCTCCAAAAAAAACTGTGCTCATAGAGGTAGTGGGATATTAGGCAGCACATGGTTAAGGTGTACGGTTTACCAAATAGTACACCCACTCTATGTCAATGATGAATATTAAGATAACGGGATTTTAGACCGTTGTCAGAGAGATTGTCTAACCAGGTATCCCAAGAGTGTGAGGTACCCATTGCGGAATAATATGGAGCACAGTTAGTGCCCCATTTTCCAAATTGTGTAGGTAAACCTTTTCCGGGTAAAAAATTGTTTCAAAAAATATTCTTCCAAAATATTATAAAACCAAATACACAATTTCAGTCCCATTTCTACCAACACTCGAGATTTCCTCAAATATATGGTTAGGAAAACTATTTCACTCAATTATGAATCTTTTTATGGTTTTTATTAGTGCATTAATGTCGAATATACTTTGGTTAGTCTCCATTCATTGTTGTTTATTGGTTTTTTCTAAGATCAACTCTTTCTTTGTCTCTCCCCCATTTTATTAGATCTAGTTCTGTAACAAATATATATAGGGTTCTGCTTCCTATATTGGTCATATATGGCCATATAGATTTCAAGGGAAGTGATTTTAGATGGGATTGTAATGTTTTCACCATGATTTGCCGAGCGTTTTTGTCATTTACAATTTTCTCCAAAACCCTATAGGCCAGTGGCTTCACCCTCTATTCCTAATAAAAACACTATAAGGATCAATTCAAAATTAATATTTTATTGAAATCGGTAGTGATATTAATAGATATACCTTGTGTGAACCATCTGTAAGTTTATTTTTTGGGATTTGGTGGAAATGTGATATTATTTTGAAATATTATTTATTTTTCGATATTAAAATGTTATCTTTACAATCGACTGCTTGGATGAATTATTGGAAATGGTTTTTTAAAATTTTATTCCATAAAAATTTGTATTTATTTAATTATGATTCTCATAAATGGTAGTAAAGGGTTTTTAATAATTGGATGAAATATTGTTTGGAAAGGATGGAGATTATGAGATTTTTCTATAAATTGTTTATTGTTTTCAAAAGGATTTGGCATGATTTTTTGAAATGTTGTTTGAATTAAAGGGTTGATTTGGATTGGTAATGTTAGGGTTTCATGGTTTGAAAAATATTGGTTAGGATGTTTTTTATAACATTGCATCACCCGTTAGCATTGAGTTGGTGTCTGCTATCTATTATATTTGCATGACTACCAAGATTCACACCCTAAAGGACCAATAAGTTTAGTAATCTAGGAAAACTAGATATATAAATGATAATTATATTACCAATAGATAAACTAATTACAACATATTTTTTTTGTTCTATCCAAATAGACAGCTTTGAGGATAACTCGAATCCCTCTAGTGTATTTTTTCATATCCTTCACAGTATTCTTTTGGGATTTCTAGGGAAGGAAACATAATTAGGGTGAGATTAAATGACCAATAAGGGAATAATATATAAGAATCAATAATGAGTCAATTATAATATTCACAATGGAATATTAAAAAAATACATTACTTTCAAAAAAATATATAAGTAAAAATAAATATGGAACAGTATGAAACTAAGACACATTCCATTAATCAATGAACTGAATGAATTCTATCCATTGATATGTCAATGAAAATCTCATAGATGAAGAATAAATGAAACAACTATGAAGGAAATTATTTCCTAATGGGAATGATGTCTAATGAACATGAGGACCAATTACCATCATTACCATTCAAAAGATAGTTCAAAACAAATAGTAGAAACCTATTTGTGCAGTTATTCATCTCATGCGAACATGTCAATACATCGAGAAGATGTATAATGTTCATGCTCCATTTTTTCATTTACTATCAATATAATTTATCATATGGTATAACAAAAATGAATAAAATGCCTTATTAAATAACCATATTGATTGGGGATTACTAATCTATGATTAATTTCCAAATTAATCAAATAATTTTCAATGTAGCCTATAGATGTAAAATTTTATATAGTTTAGGAAATATTAATATCCATGATAAATTTGATGGATATTTTGGAGAAATTTAATACTCATGATCATATAAAGTTGAATATATCAAGGATATTTCAATAATTAATCATGGATGTAAATTTCAGAACAGTAATTGTACAAATCAATAATAAATAATCCAAATTAATAATATGTATGGTATCAATACAACCAACCAATTTTGAGAAAAATAGATTGTTGTTGTTGGTGAAATAAAAGATTAACCTTTAAAACATTTTGGAGTATAATATCATTTTTTTTGGAAAACCATCTGAAATTATTTTTTATTTAATAATTAACCTTTTATTCTTGAAAATGTATTTTTGATGAAATGATGTTAGATGAATCTGTACATGTCGTATGCGGTAAAAATGGTATTCCTATTTCTATGAAAATCAGTTAGAAATTGCCACATTCAAAAAGAAAAATGAATATTCCTTTGAAAACAAATATAATTGAAAAAAAGGGAGAAAAAATTTACCAAAAAATTATAATCATATTTTCAAAAAATTTAAATAAAGAATGGATTTTAAAAGAAAAAATTTCTCCGACTGAAGAGTTAAATAAAGTCGTGTTTTCAAAAATAATTACAGACAATTTTTTGTACCAATGAATTGAATAGTGGTAGTAATACATTAAATTAGTTATGAATTGTAAGAGTACAATGAATGGTTTTATTGTATAATGGTTATTTTATATTTTTCAAATGGAAATTCCATTAAAAGATCATTATAATTATTAATGAGGATTATAATATTTGAACATTCCAAATTCTCCCAAACCACAATGAATCATCATAAACAATAACCTTATGAAGGTATAAAATTAATTTAATGTCAAAATATCATGAGAGAAAATACAATTGTGAAATATAATGTAATTTTAATATCATAAAACATATAAATGAAACTAGGTGCATTAAAACAATTATGCCTCTATGGAACGAAAATTGTGATTAAAAGACCTTATATCTTAATCAAAAAACTAAAAAGTGATAATCATAAAATGGTACATCTAAATACCATGATGTTAAATTAATACATTTTATAATATATCAAAATAATTATTTAGTACACCACATAAAATAAGTAATTGGTGAATATAACATTATTCTCACAGATGAAAAAAGTGAGGTGGAAATCCATACCATGTGTTTCCTTTCGGGTGATTGCAATTTACCTTAGTTTTTAATAAATATATGTTAGTTTTATACATTCTTCATAGAATTTTTATTTTTTATAAATAATTTTATGTCACTAATTACCATGTTGTCTACAACTACAAAAAAAATTCATTTTGTATCTGGTGTTTTTTAAAAAAATTTGTTTATGTGTCAGAACAATTATTGTTGGTCAACTATAGTCACAGTGATCATTGTATAACATCTATAGAATAGTAACCATGAAACAATTTCCATATTTATTGAACAATTTTACTTTTTTGATCAATTATTAAATATTATTTTTATAATGATCCAACGTTACTATCATAGAGATGGTTGGTCGTACGTACGCATTACTAACATTCCAATATTTAAATGAAAAATGTGGAATGAAGGAAATAAAATAAAATAATTCCATAATTATCAATATATAATAAATACCATATTATTTAATAATATATATTTATATATATAATTCTTTAATATAAAAGTAATCATGTCATGTTGGGGTGGCAGTAGTCCACACATCCACGAACAACATTATCTATTATAAAGTGTGTGAAAGGGTAATAAAGGAGATGATATATATATAAATATATATAAATTTTACTAATATAAATATAATTATGAAATGAATATCTTATTTATTTTTTGAATTTCCGTTATGTATAATTATAAATATTCCTTTATACATTCCATGTTTCAGGTGAATGAATCATGTCGCTTTGAGGGGCGATGGTCCACACATCCCCAAATGAATTTATCATATTAACATAAAATGAAACATATTATATGTATGTAATGAACAACGTTTGAAATAACTATATTATAAATAAATATCTTATATAAAATATATTAAAAAATTCCTCTCATAATGTAAACCATGAGAGGTGGTAAGGGAAAACTAAACGAACTTCATTTTGTGGGGATATATTTCGATGTACACATAAAAAGTATGTTCGCATCCTTTACATGGAGGTGATTATAAGTGTGGGTAGAAATAATAGAATAAAAACATCCAGGTATCTTTAAGGAATCATTTTAGTTGATCAATAATTGATAATATATTTTTTAGTAGGTGGAGAATTGAAATGAATCAAAAAAGCATGAGAGAAGAGGTCACCTTTTAATTAGGTAACTACAATGGGTTTGAGCCAAAAGAATCCTAGGATATCATAGATAAAAAATTGAGGCTATAATATAGAGTTTTTTTACATTGGGATACTATTTGGGCTTCACAGGACCAACATAATAGGTTTGAGAGGTGTGAAGATGTGGGAGGGTTGGTGACCTTTGACAGAGTAAGAAAAAGAATAACTTGGAATTTTGTGAAAAAGCTTGGTGTGAAAATTTTATTACTAAAAAAAATTAAAAAAACACATAAATTGAAATTTCATGGTCTCATTATTGAATTCCAATGGTTTTTTACATCTGGATTGGACTTTTGGGCCCTTAAGATAATTGTTTTTTCTCATTTATTATGATCATTTTATCCATAATTATTGTAATTAATTTTATTAACTTTCACTAACCTTTTTGGAAAACAAAAAATTCAGCCTAAATGTAAATTATAAATTATTATAATTGAAAATATAGAATCTATTATTTTATATTCAAATCAAAAAATTGGATGAAACTAAATTAAAATTAATCTCGCAGACTAGACAATAATACAGGTTCTTAATGTAAAAATATTTGCATGTATTCTAAGTTAATGTTGAAAATTTCAATGTTAAATTGATCCCAATAACCAAAATTATATTATTTTATACAAATATTATCTAATTAAACCTTAAAACTGACCAGAAACCTAACATAACCTTATAAATTACTTACATGAAAAAGTAGTTTTGAACAACCATTTAGTATTGTTTACTATTCATTAAAAAAATGAAAAGCCTCATAAAAATAACAAAAATTCACTATATCGTAATTATTGTGTTTGAATTTGAATAAATATGTTTATTTTTTGACATCTATAATCAATTAATTTTATAAATTTAATATTTATAATGGGTTAAATTTTAAATGGTGGTAATATTATATTTATAAAAATATAGGTTTTTATGTGTAAAATTTGGTTGTCCTTATCTTATTCATATAAAATCCAATGGATGAATATCAAAAACATTTTCTTAAATTATTATCATATATATATTTCATAATAATTTTTCAATAATTGAAATTAATTATTTTTGTTAAAAAAAACTCCGTTAGAAGAATGAAAAAAGGCAATATTTCATTCTATATCCAATTGGTTATTATTTTCATTTCTAAATAATTAGTTTCCCAAGATTTCATATTATATTTATTTAAACCATATATTTTCATAAGTTATTTAATACTATTCATATCCTCTAATATAACATAATGGTTATATCTGATTTATATGATAATATATTAATAATACATTGTTATTTGATGAAACTTCGTCTTGAGTGTAATTAAAATTATTTAGAAAGGTCACTCATTCATATATAGTAAGTTATTGAGGAGGGTTACTCTTCTGTGTAATGAAATATACAATGGATGGTCATTCATGCTTATAACTCAATCATAATCAATGTTTTGTGAAAAAAAAATATATAATTTATTTGTTTTTTATACTTTCCTCAGGGTGTGCATCTGTCTTTGGAGGATGTGTTGGATGTTACCCCACATTCCTTTTTCCCAAAGGAAGGAGGCATCCATCTCTTATTAATGGATGTGTTCAACTAGTTTGAAATGGGATGATGGTATTTCATTTATTCCATTTATGGATTCCTCCCATGTCCTCTTCACATAGTCCGGGTCTCCCTTAAAGATTAAGGCATAATTCATGAAACACTTCACATTGCCCTATCTTTGTGGATGATAGATAATTACATTGATTTGGTAAGGGAAATTCAAGGGGTTATGTGAGGGCAATGACCATCAGTCGGGGGAGTATTCATGTTGGACATTACTGGCATGTTTTGATGCTGAAACACTAATGTGTCTTGGTTTATTCCCCTTATGATAAGGATTCTGGAGGGCATGGAATCTTGAGGAATCTGACGTTGAGTGTGGGGAATTATATTCCATAGGAATGTCTTTCAGGATTTCCTCATCTTCTCATTCTTAATAGAAGGTATTTCTCGAGTTTAACATATTGTGGATATAGATCGGGCTGATAATAACACTGAAGGGAGTGTATCAAATGGGTGCAACCCCAAGTGGGAGCACCAAGGTCATTTCCAGATGAGTGGGTCTGAACATCCAGGGAATATAGATCTGAGGATGCATGTATCCCTATAATGGGGTCTTCTGTGATAATTGATTGCTGAGATTGAACATTCAGGAGGTTTCCTACAAACTCTGTTTAGGATACAAAGATCATAAGCCATGTATTTCTAAGGAATATTCATGGAATCTAGTCTTACACAAAGTACAGTGTCTTAAAGACCAGTTGGTGATTATGAATTCTTAACATACAGGGTACTACTTGGATTAGTTAGTAGGTGGTTAACATGATCTCACTGGGATGTGTAATCCCGGTTTAAACTCGTAAGGATGACGAATGGTTGAGTGAAGTGGGTGGAGAAGGAGATGGAACCGTCGTGGAGGTGATAGTAGTGTTTTTCATGAACACCAGATAGACTTCTTACATATCCCCGTGTTAGGGAATCAATTTACATATAGTTTAGTGGGACGATAGATCAATATAATAGGTAAACCGTGATAATGGATGCATGGATGGGATATGGGGTAAATGGATCCACCAGGTTGGGGCATGACCTTCCCGAAACATAGAGGCTAAAGGGAGAAACCAGGATGAGACATGGAGATGGGACTGAACCTCAGGGCGGTTTCCTACATATCCATGTGGTAGGGAATCAATGTCCATGTAGTTCAGGATGGGGCATGGAATCTGGGTGTAGCCAAAGGACATCGACCTGATCAAATACTGGGGCTCACTCATGGTTAGTATTCCATGATTATGTCTAACGCTAGTAGGAAGGACCTAATATGTGGATCCAAATATGAGGAAACCGAAATTTACCATTGATTGGGGTTGAACATCAGGGAGGAATCCTAAGTACCCTGTCTAAGAGACATGGATAAAACCCTCGTAGTTGACATTAGATTGGGTACTACAATGGACTACTATTTGTTGGGGACAAAAATGGCATACCGTTGTATGGGGACAAACCTCTACTAGGCATCCTATGTACCCAATCTATGAGATATGCTTCAAACCCATGTAGTTCGAAATCATACATTTTATGCCGTGTGGTATGAAAAGGGATTATATTCTATCATCATGTGCGATGAGGGAGAATCAACATGAAGTGGATGGGACAGCTGTGTGATGATATTAAACCTTATAGGGGATTCCTACTTACCATTCATGGAAAGGGAAAGGTTCAAATTACGCATTGTTTGGAGTGGGTATTGGGGGATTATATACTAGTGAAAACTGGGGAGTATGTCTTGTTCAATGTTTACTCTAATCCCATGTCAGTCATGCATTGTGTGAGAAACATAAGGAAACATTGTCTTGATGATCACATCCTAAAATTTTAATTTTCAAGGAATGGAGTGTGGCTTACGCGTGTCTTGTGGCCTAGGGAAATAGTTACTGGGAATTACTCCAGGATAGAGGCTTGATGTATATAAATCCTAAAGGTATAGGGACAATGTAACGAAGGTCCCTTTTTCCCTTCTTTCCCCTAGCCTATGTACACATAACAAGAAAAGAGGAACGATGATGCTACCTCCCTCATGTAAAGCAAGGGTATTGTGCCAAGATTGTTTCTCTAACCCATAGAATGATTCATCTCCTAAAAAGAGAATCTCATTCAATGTGAGGAAGACCACACTCCTGTTTATACGACTGGTCATGTTGAATATTTGAGATGGGGCATGCCGTGTATATTACACGAGGTGAGGTCATAGATTAACATCATGTGTTGAGGATGATGGTGGTTGGAATTTTAACGTCCAATAGGTTAGAAAATTAGGATTCACTCCTCACCCCTAGTACTTACATGACTAATACCCCCCACCCTTGATGATGGGAATAATTCAGCAATGCCATTTTGTGGTGGTGTTATAGAGTGATCCATTGAAGGGATCATGTTCTCATGGCTATGTGAAGAAGATTTTTTTCATGCCAATGTGAAGTAGAATGATGATAAGAAATGAAGTTTTATGTACTACCCAAGGGAACCTGACAAAACGTTATGCATACCCGGATGGTGGTACAATAGAGGGGTTTGTGAAGAAAAGTGTTTCATAGGAAGGGTCCTTGCAAAGCTCTATTTCCCCACAACATGTAGACACATCAGGAAGGGGTAATATTCATAAATATTAGTAGCCAAACGTAGGAATGGGTTATAAATGCTTATAAAGTGTGCTTCACAATGTGCACATGATTTCATGGAGATGGACTTTGTTGATCATGGTTTCCCTACAAAGTGTGGCACTACAATGTAATTTACTTCGTGAAGCATGGGTTCTTGTTGATGAATTGAGTCCCATTAGGGAGCCCCTTAAACTTATTGGGAATATGGTCTCTGGGAAGGGAATCCCATCCTGAATAGGGGTTGTATTTGAGCTAAAAAAGTTATGTCGCAATTCCTAGATGCCATAAAGAAATATTTTTTCTCATTGCTTCATAGAGAGGATGTTCATTGCAAATTCAGAGCTTAGAAGGTGAAAGGTCAGGTCGTCCATTGTTTAGGTCTAATAGAGGCCCGATATTTATTTTTAAAGTGGTGGCATGAAGCGTTGAAATCTCATTGAATATCAATATGGTGATATATGATCAGAATTATATTACATCAAACTTATTATAACCACAGTGATTACCATAATACCCTCCTCAATATAGAGGCCTATTTTATTCCCTCTATGGTGCTTGATGAATATTATATCAATTTCCAGGGGATCGTAGAGGCGATCCAGTTCCCTCTATGGCACAATGATTTCTGCAATTACATCATAACCATTGAATAGTCTGCCTCTCTTACACTAGTGATCATAGAGGAGGCTATGGATTTGCACTGGTGGTGGTGATGGGGGGATCTATGATGGAGATTCATTAAGCATCCCTAATGGCATTGGTGTGCACTTTGAGAATTGTTTCATCCCCACATGTTTTGGTGACATAAATTGCTCCCGCCTAATACCTGGTGCCAAGGATTAAACGAGGATAAAATATTATAGGTAGGTAGCCAATAATTTTAGGCCAATAGAAAAGAAATATTGTAAAGCATGTTCACAATTTGGGGAGGTGATGTTAGGGTTGATAATTCCATGATGTTTTCCATGGATAGGCGCCCCATGAATCTCGGAGGCCATTGGCTCTAAATTGGGTAGTACAACCCCTATTTTATCCTTACTCATCTCCACGTATTTGGTGATTTTGACCTCAATTCACAAAGATCCATATGTTTGATGACTGTTATTGAAGAATCAGGTCATTTCAACTCTGTGGAATGCAGTGAGTCTTCTAACTCCATGATTGTGAAATACATAACATGTGCCTTTGAGGTCTGTGGTAGGTCATTGAGGCTGGTCTCTACGACCAAGATATGTAAATGAGTTCCAAGACTTGGCTCTGAGATCCAAAAAAATAAATTAAAAATAATTGAGATGAAATGGCTCACCAAGATGCTTCTCGGGGGTCCATACAGATGCATCCTGGAGGGTAGAGATCAATGAAAACATATGGATTAGGGAAGGCATGAGGAGCCATTCAGACCCTGAATCATTGGTGGAGCTATTGTAGGATAGCCTAAAGAACTACCCACTCTTCCAGAGATTTCCCTAATAAGGATTTGAATTGAGGTATGATGTTCACATCCCATAAGCAAGAAGGTATGAGCCTACCTACTGGATCAAGGGCACATCGTGCTACCATCAATTGTCCAGGCCGGCCGATGGTAATGCATGGGAGGATTTCACACTCTTCAATGTCCAATAATTGTATAATCATGTAAGAAACATGGATGTAAATGTGTTGCAGCCAGAGATATCTCTCCTGTTGTACTAAACCATTCATAAACTATCCTTGTGGAGCCCAAATAATGGATGGACTGATGGGTGGGATCTACACCAGGGCGGAACATTCACAGATGATTGGGCATGTGCCTACTGGGTCTGTACCTCCTGCTATATGTATGGGGAAGATATGAGGTGAGTGGAACTATATGAGGTTGCATGGTCCTCCCAATTCCACATCTAACAACCAATGTGACTGATTTTAGTGCTACAGAACACGTGGTTTTTGAGGAAAAACACTTTCGATTTTCAACATGGGTAGTTCGACATCATCCACCTAGACCTACACCAAATCTCAGGGATCGCGATATTCGGGTGATGTATGATGAGTTCCTCCCCAAAACTAGTAACTAGGATCATATCAAAATATATTTCACCACTAAAAATGCTATTAATGGCCCTGGTGACAGGAGAGGACAAGAAGTCGGTTATGGACGTCCTCTTCAAGAAGTTGTTCAAATGGATCCTGAATTCCCATATAGATGGGATGTTTCTTGTGAGGAATCACACTTGACCTAAGGGGAAAACATTGTATAGATCTCTCATGTTGGATGCTCTGGGAGGACTGCTACTAGAATACTTTTGGATTCAGTTTTACCAATGGGCATAAACTGGTGGTCAAGTTTTCTTCATTCATCATGGTGATCAATTACAGCTGGATTCTGCCAGTAAGGGACGTAAACATGGGATCTGGGATGAGTAATTTAATCATGGTATCCTTGTTGTCAATAGAAGAGCATGTTTATATGAGGATGCTGATTTTGGGTAAGCTGTATTAAGTGTTATGGCATATCAGTTATGGGAATAATCCACTTAGGGTGTGTGGGCCCATACGTCTTCTATATGGGTGGATAGTCGTGCATATGGGAACCAACGAATACCTAAACCCTATTTCCCCTCTTGGGTCAGAATTCTGATTGGACATTCTAAATATGTTTGGGAGTTTCCTAATCATTATGACCCTGCTGCTGGTGCTGAGTTGAGTCGGGATGGAAGATGAGTTCTACTTCCAACCATTCCCATTGTTGACGGGTGTGTTCACTAATGATGCTGAAGGAATGGAAAAGCATATGACCTACCTTCTATCCATTCGGGATGGAGTCCTGGTGGCACATATTGACTATGTGTCATACAACTCGTGTCGCTTCATGAAGCAATTCTAGTGGATGCAGAGTTTGACTCCACATCTCTACTTGGGAGTAATCAATGAGGATAATCCATGTCTACTGAAAAATATGTGGATCAAGTTCACATGGGACGAATGGATGATACAGAATGAGTTGCGAGGTAGCGTACATGGGAAAATATGAGGATAATCCATGTGAGGTAGCGTACATGGGGAAGATTCTGAATTAGAGGAAAATATGTTCTAGTGATGGTGTCCCCCTAAACATTGAGGCTGGGGATGGAAGGTATCATGGATGGATCGTGGTGGTAGGGATGCATTAGTGGTGACTCTTGCACCGATCGGGAGGCAGGAAGCGGCGGACAAGGAGGTCCCTATAGTGAAAATTTGTCTTAATGGGAGGATGCCTAGGGGGTCCATAGGATACCCACTCAGGCACCATGTAATTAGTTGCCCCATATAGACATCCTTGAGGATGCAGCTATTCTGGAGGCATGGGACATTAGGGATGTCAATTGCAAATTCCTCCATACATTCCATTTTAATCATCATCTAAACCATCATGGGGTGGATTTTTCCAAGATTGGATGTGTGAGTACCAACTTTTCATTATCGTAGGCGGAGGGGAGAAGTACATTTCCAAACTGGAGGACTTTGTTCACTCTTAGGGTGTTCCATATCCATGGAATGAATAATTAAAGTTGTTTCTTGATCAAAGGTCCCCTCCGTAGTAGTCAATAAATGAATTGAGACTGTTCCACCATCTACCGTAATAAATGGAAGGGTGTTCCTGGTGGATGAGTCTTGTAGAGGAATCCCTCCATAAAATGGTAAGGTCAGAAACTAGGAACTGGAAGTGTTTGCAGAGGATATTTATTTAAAACATTAATTACATTTTTTAGTCCAAAATCCGGTCATTAATGATTTATAAACTAACATATTACCTGGGAAGTATGGCCTCTTACGAAAAACCCTTTCCTATGCAATATCGGATACAAATTCAGGATCTTCACCAACAACAATTGAGATTACTGTGCCTAATAGGGCTGAGACACCTATTGTGGTTATCCTAGAGTCTTCAGATTTCCAAGCCACATATAGAGGGACACACCTTGAGGATCAATTGGCAAACACTCAGGGGAAAGACCAATTATTAAATCTCTATAAGTATTAATCCCATAATTCGTAGTTTTTGTCCATTGATCAGGTCAAATGAGGTCTATATACGTTTTGTATGAACAGTTCTAAAAATGGGGTGGCCGCCTTGGCGAGTAATACTCAGGACCCTAGAATTTCTTTTCCAAGGGGAACTCCAGTGATCGTGGAAGATGAAATCCATAATTAAGAAGCTAAAATTCTTCTAATCACTAGTGGGACCTTCAGTAGGATACATCCTGAAGTCATTAGAGAGGAATAAAACAATGGGGATAAATCTTATGACATGGGTGTTGGGCTATCCGACCATACACTAGATGAAGATTACACTGATGATTTCATGGATCTATTCCCTTCATATGAACCCACCCATCCTGAAGTCCAGAATGAGATGAATTCAGTATAAGAGGATAGAAATTTCATCTATCTTCAGTCATGGAAGTTGATAGAGAACATCATATAGGAAACCACTCTAGCACATTTGATATACTAGATAAGGAGTCTTTATTATGAGATATGTGAACTATGTGATGGATGATTGGATTCACAACGTCCTCATATGCTCATCTCAAGCATCATGGAAGAGAAAATATAAGATCGTAACCACATCATCAGTGTGGGATGGAATTAGAGGAAGTCAATGATCTTCAATAGGCTCCAAGAGACTAAAAATAAGATCTAGCGTCAAAGGTATTGATATGATCGGTATTCCATTTTTCAAGATGCTCTATAAAGGATTATATCATTGTGGAAGGACCGGCTAGCATAGGCTGAAGAGAATATGAGGAGAGCCTCTCAAGAGATGGACATCATTCGTCTTGATGGGGATTAGGCCTGGATTGAGGCTGATGAATTAGGCCCGGTCACCACTGAGGAGGGGATAGATCTTAGCCTGAGATAGTATATCTTGGAAACAACCATCCAGAGAGTGGTAGAGCCAAAACGATGCATTAAAGATGTCAACCCATCTATGGGAGGGTCGAATCCCTATATGATTAAATTTTTTGTGAACACATAAAAGTATTTTATGTTGGTTTCAGGAATGAGTACCATTACTTATTTATTTTAATTCATTTCTACCAACTTTTATAAATATCCATCTATTAATAACTAAGATCACATGTTCCAACTTGAATCAGGGAATCCAAGGTCTGAACATCAGATCCAGTGATCTGTGAAGATGGAGAGAGGCATGTTAGGAGAATTATTTTATCAGAATATTTGAATTTCCTTTTTCCCATGTTCTCTAGCGCCCGAGTGGGGTAACACTGGGGAGGTTAGAATCAATCTTAACATATGGTATTGGAAAGTGGGAATCACAATATCCAAAATTTGGAATACTTCAGGGATGGAATGAAAATGAGGAATATATATTTACCATGTTCAAAATTAAATATCTCTATTGGGATAGCCTAAAATGGGGATTTCAAATGAGGACCGACTACTGACCATGTTTGAAAGATGAGGCCCAAAATGAAATGATATCCATTAGTCTTCTGAAATTTTAGCCCAGAATAGTAATTGATCCATATTCATATCACTTATGCCATTAAGGGGTTTCCATTAGGCATGTTTTAGGATGAGGGTCGAAATAAATTGCACGAAAAGGGTGGGAACGATGTTATGGGTTGTTCAAATGGAGCCCAACACTCTTGAAATTACACTATCGTGATGAATGAATATTAGTTGAGTGTAGTTGTATGATTAATGATCATACTCATTTCCTGAATTTTTTTCTCGAGATATAAGATAAAGTGTCTTATAATTTTACAGCATACCAATGAGGATGATAAACAGGTACTTCAACGTCGAATGGTGAGAATAGAGGCAATGAACGGTCCCCAAAGATGGGACAAGGTCAAGAAGACTATATGGATGGTTTAAAAGTATGTGGTTTGATGTGGGAACTAGACATCCATATGTCACTATGTATCATTCTAGGGAAGGAATCAATCCATATGTAGTTCGTGAGCATGACATGGCTAGAGAATGATTATCATAGGGGGAATTCTCTCTAGTGATAAAGCTTATGCATCCCTTAATTATCATGGGGCATCCTAAAATTTTTCAGGGATGAAATGTAGCTTAATTTCATGTCTATATTACATTTCTATATAGAAAAGAAACCAATGGCACATTACATATCCCGGCCTGAATGGGGACAAACATGGTCTTCCCTGCACCACGTGTTCATGATGGGAATCATTATTCTATAAACCAAATGTGGAATTACATGGGGCTAGACCTGAGGGAAGGTACTTGAGTGTTCCAATGCATCCCATTAGGAAGGGAATCAATCAATATTTATTTCTGTAAGACCTAGGTATTTTACCATCATATGGTAGGATGGGGAGTGAACGGTCCCAAAAGAGGGGATGTGGCCTGAAAGAACACAAGGAATCTTTATAAGAACATAGATAGATCTCAGAACTAGAAATCCAGATGTCACTAAGTATATTTCTAGTGAAGTGTTCAATTTTTATGTTGTTCATGAGAAAAACATAGACAATGACTCAATTTTGTTGGGGGAATACTCTTTAGTGATGAATCTGATGCATCCCATAATTATCATGAGGCATATACAACTTGTTCTAGGTAGAACCAAATTTTAATGTCATGTGTTAATGATGTGGCTTCCTAGATTAGAAACACTCCATTTGGTACATATCCTAATGTGAAAGTGTACAAACATGGTCTTTATCAAACTATGAGTTCCTGATGGGATTCTTTAGTTTATAGACCAAAGGTGGCCTAACATCGGGTTGGACCTGAGGGTTGGTGATTAGTCTCTCTTATGTATCCCATGAAGAAGTAAATCAAGAAATATATAGTCCTAGAGGACCTGTATATTTTAACTTCATATGGTAGGATGTATAGTGATATAGGAGATCCCCAATGGTGGGAGTATGTGATGTGTTAGTTGTAAACCTGATGTAAATGAGGAAATAAGGTGTCACCATCACACCATGAATCCCCATGAGAAATTTTAGATTGAGAGATTGAATATGGATTAATTTGGGATGGGTCCATGAAAAAGGGTTTGGGTGTTTCTATGTATGCCATAAATGTGGGAATAATGTTGTATGTAGTTCTAGGAATACATTTTAACGTCATGCGGTAAGAAAATTCATGTGCGGTACAACTGTTCCAGTACACATCCCACCAAAAACTACTAAGCCCATAGTAGTTGTGATCAATGTGGGAAACAAGGATTATGGATGTGATTTTAATATTAAATAGAGACACATATTTGGAGTTAATGAATTCTAGTTGATTGATGTCCCAATATTACTAACCCACATACATAACACACATAGATGTGTGGAGGGGTAAAACCGAGTGTGTTCGAATTCCACTTGAACATTAGGGAGTGGAAATATGTAAACACGAGAACTCGAGAAATAGATAGAAATGATTGCGTTATGAAAATAGAAGATAACGGTTGACCTTTCTCCAAAAAAAATCAGTTTCATGTTATCCTGGCATTGGGAAAGTCAAATGAGGGTTGACATTTGACCATGAATGAATCATGCAACCTATTACAAAATGTCCTCTGAGGTCTTCAGGGGTGTTAGCCCAAGATGGTAGGTAACCTAATGTGGAATGAGACCTAGGCATAAATGAATTCCTATCAGATGTGGAAGTGAATGGGGATCCTGATAAAAGGATCATGAAGCATGATCATGAAACATGGTAATGTCCCTACGATAATAGAATGCTTTGGGATCATTTAAAAAATGAATTTGATTACACTAATTAGACTTCTCAGATAGAGGGTGTCAAACCCTATTCCATGTACAAGGGTCCTGGGGATGTAAACTCTTATTTTATTGTCATAGAGTGGACCACTAGGATAGAATTTGGTTTAATGGGATGTTCATAGTGTGGAAAAGTAGCAAAACCCAACACAAGTGAGAACCAAGGATGCCTCCCATCTCATTACATATTCTTGGGTATGGAATCGATGAGAAAACA
The DNA here is from genome assembly GCA_963277665.1 of Viscum album. NCBI lineage: Eukaryota > Viridiplantae > Streptophyta > Magnoliopsida > Santalales > Viscaceae > Viscum > Viscum album. The sequence goes on from OY728145.1 coordinate 1,903,647,233, forward strand.
CCTTGTTGATCCTATGTATCCCATGAAGATGTGAATCAAGACACACTTAGTTATTGGGTGATGATCTTAGTTTATTATTGTAGAAATTTTATCGGGCTAATCTGAGACATGGGAGACACATGTTGTGGTTGATGAAAAACCCGATGTGAATGAGGAAATAATGATTCCAACCCACACAACATGATTTTGATAGAATTTGGGAAATGGGGCCCGAATAAGGTGTATGATTTTTCATTCCTATAGCTAGACTTGATGATAAAAATCTAGGCATTCATACATATCCCATGAGAATAGGAATCAGCCCATACATAGTTCTGAAGATTTCATACAGTTTAACATCATGTGACAAGAAATTAGGGAGATCATAGTGTAAGCTCATAGATTTTGGGACATAATGGTAAGGAGAAAGGGATACAGATGGTGCAGTTATTGCTACACCAGACGTGAATGAGGATAGTAGGAGTCTGCATCCCACCATGTGCTCCCAGGGGAGATTTTAGGTTGAGGGACCAAAAATGAAAGTTGGGATGGGCCTGATACAAAGTTCCTGGGCATTCATACGAATCACATTATTGTGGGAATCAAGCCACACAATACTATTGATGAAGGAATTGTAGGGTACCAATTCTATGGGAAATATTTTCATGCATGTATTGCATTTGAACCAAAAGAAGCAACATTTGATGGATCATGTTTGTTCTTAAGGGTCGATGTGTGTGGTTTTCCTTGTATAGTAAAATCAATGATGGATAATATGGTAATAACGATAGGATTCAAACCATATATAGGCCATGAAAAAATCCAGGTTGGAGAACCGATACCAAACATGATTCCCCTTTTAGTGATTACACCACAATGCCATGATGTTTTTCATCATGCGACAAGGAAGATATTGTCATATTATAGGTTCGTATGATAACATCAAACCATTTATTTTATAATCATATAGTAAAGGAGTAGCATTCTAAAGTCACATGGGACCAATTAGAATCGTTTGAGGTCATATGGATTAAAACTATACAAAAGAGTGTGTTTTTAGATGGAATGTGAAAGGTATGATAAATCATACTCGACAAGAATGAGGATGAAGTTTAACATCATATAGGACGAGAGGTAGAAGAGACTAGCTCATAACAGGGGGAGTAAATTGTGTGACTATTAAAAAACAACATGAATGAGGAAATAAGCACACATATGGAATAACACACATTTTGATAAGAGGTTTTTCCGAAAGGACAAATAGAACGGGTAATTCGTTGAGCCTGAGCAAGGCCCAAATTCGAATAGTTTGGGCTTTCCTATGTATCCCATAAGGATCAGAATGAATCGTACGTATTTCTGAATTTTTCATGGATTTTAATGTCATACGACAAGGATGTGAGGATATCATAGCTTATGGTCATAGAGCTCGGACCATACAATTGAGACTCTAACAAGAAACTGTAAACCTTAACTAAATCCCTTACACATGTGAGCCTTGATAAATATGAGAAACAAGGGTGGAGAAGGTATTCAAAACATGTGGAATACAATGATTGGATATATGGCAAGGTGGCTCTGATGACACCACACTGTGGATTCATCCTATTAACATTCAGTCACATACTAAGGGACGTCACATGTTGTATCGAAATTCAACATGGACATGATGGATTGGAAAATGATGTGAATCATGAAACTAATTTTTAGGGAATATTGGTGGTGGTGTGATGATATAGGATGACTGTTGACATTGGTCGAAACACAGAATCTATATCGTGTGACCTGAAATAGAAAGAACAAATAAGTGTCGACCATTGACCATATTTGCAACATGGGACTCGTATTAAATTGGTGTTCTAAATTCTTGGGGATGTTCGCCCAAAATGTTCAGAGACCACTGGGTACTTGTATCTTTGTTGTTTGGGTGTCTTTTCGATTGTGAAAGATGAAGAAATCCTAAATAAACAGTAACATGAATCTTGAAAATGGGAGATTACATGTCTATGTTGAATCTAAAACTCTACATCCTAAACCAGAGTTCTCCTGGGTACATTAGTGAATTTCTGAGGGCTGATGGTCCCAATTTGAGAGAAGATGACCTGAAGAGATGGATAGAGGAAAGGGGGATGATGAAATCTGAATAGGGAGGTATGTGGCATGGATATTTCAAACCTGATTTGATTGAGTTTGTAAGCCCACAAACTCCACATATCCCCCCCGGGGGGAGTCAGGCCAGGTGGCCTGAGAGATGAGGAGGTTTCTAGAAACAATGATAGTCCCATTGAAGAAATGCTTGAGCATTCCTATATATCCCATGATGATAGGAATCAAGCCACACATAGTTCTGGAAAATTTCATGCATTTTAACTTCATGCGGTAAGGACATGGTAGATATAAGTTTATTGTAATAGAGCTCAGACTGTAGATTCCCAGTTTAATGTCATGTGCATGGGATAGATGGGTAGAATGGGTGAATCACCATTCCTATCATTTGGGAGTCCACAGAATAGAAACAATATTTGAGGTTAACTTCTTATTATGTTTGTAACATAGAATCCATATCATGTGACCCGTAATGGGAACAAAAAATGGGCTTTAAACACAGACCATATTGGTAATACTGGACTTGAATCAAATTTTTGTCAAAAATCCTCAGCGATGTTTTCCTAAAATGGTAGGAGAGCCATGGGGCCTAGAATCCATTCCATCTGAGGGTTATTTGGGATGTGAAAGATGACGAAAACCTAAATAATTGGATACATAAAGCATGGTGGTAACCATTCATTTTAATGTATTTATACAACAAAAATGGATGGAGCGGTGTCTCAAAGGGATGTATGTGGCATAACATAAAAAGTCTGAAATGAATGAGGGCATGATGTCTATGACAGAACACATAATCCTAATAGAGAACTCAAGACAGGGAGGCCAAAAATATCAAGGGACATAAGGCTGGACCACATATTAAATGTCCCATATAGCTTTTGGTTTATCGTCATGTGGGAGGAGTGATATGTAGATTTAGGAACATCAGTTTGGACATATCACATTGTTTAACGTCATGTGGTGAAGATGGTGGTGATATTATAATAAGGTCATAGAGCTCAGACCATAAATTTTTTGACCCATTATGCGGGTATTTTTATACCAATGTTCCTAATCCCACGTGAGCAATGAATTGTGTGGTAAACAATGAAATGAATTAGGTTTGCCCAAGCATATTAAAGCATGAAGATGGATGAATAATATCAGGATAGGTCGATCCCAACTAGACCAACATCCCTGCTCGAGGAACATTTAAATTTGAATGGGTAGATAGAAATAATGAATCAATGCACCTAATATTTGTGACATATAGTGGCTAAGATAACAATAGAGGGTGACTTTGGACCATTTTCAAAACAGAACATCGATATAATTTTTCCTGAAATGGGAAAAAAAATGAGCATCGACCACTGAACATATTCAAAACATGGGACTTGTATTGACGTGTCATTCAATATCCCAAGGGACGTTGGCATAAGATGGTAGGAGATACCTAAATCGAAGAATCAATTCCATTCAGGCATCCTTTTGGATGTGAAAGATGATGGAGACCCAAATTAAGGGGATTCATGAAGTGTGAATATGCTAATGTAGATTAACATCATGTGGTGATAATGAATGAGATGGAGATCTCAAATGAGAGAGATAAATGTCACGACCATGATAAACCTGATTTGAATAAAGGAAAAAAAGTCTTTCACCACACCAACTTTTTTGAGAACCATTAGGGTCAAGGAGATGGAACAAAGAGAAGATAATGATATTTTTTCAGGATTACAAAATAAATGTATGTGTGTTCTTACGTATCCTGTGGGGGAAGGAATCAATCCATACAAAGTTCTGAATCGAACCCTTAGTTGAACGTCATGTGGGGTGGACATGTGAGGATAGAAGAACAGGAGGGTAATTAATTGTGTTCATCATAAACCTAGGATAAATGTGTCCAATGAAGTCTACACTACACTATGTGTGATTATACTAGAAAACTATACATAGGGGCGGTCAAAGAGAGGACTATTGGGGATGGACTCTAAAATGAGGCATCCATGAATTCCAACGTAACCCATGAAGATGGGAATCAATCCATATGTAGATCTTGAGATGTTGTGTATCTTAATTTCATGCTACAAGGACATGGGGAGATCATAATTTATGGTCATAAAGCTCGTAACATAATGGAATATCTTTCACTCATGGTGTAACGTTGTATAAGATGAGAATATAGTTTAACATCATTACATGTGGATGCTGAGTAATTTTTTTCCTTCATCAAGGATGGATTAGACAAGTTAACATTGTGCGGTGAGGAAATAACAGTTTAGGTTCATGTAGGACACAGTTACTCAAGAAATATATTTCTTGATGAATTTTCAATTCGTGGTAGGAGTTATATGCTCACCATCCATGGAAACCAAGGAGTGTTTTCATTGGTTAATCCTTGTAAATTATGTAAGGACCGTTACTTTTGGGAAGATTTTTTGGCGGTTTCTTGCCAGTTATCATTATCATTCTCCTTGAAAACACCATATTACCTTGTATAAAATAGAGGATGATAACATTCTTGTTGAAATACCATGATTTCTTATTCAGATGCCTCTTCTAGATTGTACAGGGAAAAAATATTGTTCTTGTCGAGTGTTTCGAGTTCATACAGACTGATTTCTACTACCTTATCTTCTGTCAGATAATCGTAGACAATTGTGTGCAATGATCACAAATAAATTTCAATGGGAATGTCTGCATCCATTCCATACACAAGGGAATATGGGGTCACATGAGTGGAATTACGGTTCATCGTACGATAAGCCCATAGATCATTGGGGAGTTTTTCTGATAAAATATTCTTTTTCTCACCAACCATCTTTTTCAAAATGTTAGGGACTATTTTGTGGAATTACTTTATCTACCCATTTACTAGTGTATGATGGTGTGAGGTATGGTTGGAACATAAGTTGTAAATGGATTTAAAATTATTTAGTTCGGCTGCCCGGATGTTTGTGTAGTTATCGGTGAAGATGATTTGAGGGACTCTGAATCATTATATGATATTGGAGCTCATAAAATCAATGATAGAATGTTTTCATGACCTCCTTGAGTGAACAACCTTTTACCACATGTAAAAAATCCGTATCAGTTATTATGTACCTGTAATGGAGAGTTGTCGACAATGGAAAAAGTCCCACAACATCAAGTCCCCACACCGCAAAAGGGCAAGAGTAAATGGTATTGTAGAAAAGCTCTAGTTGTATATGCATATTGTTTGCATGGATTTTTCGAGCATTGAACCTTATAGATAACTAAATGTATTCACATATCATGAATGGAAAAAAATATTCGAATCATCGGATCATGTGATAGGGTTTCAGACCTATCTCATGAGCCCCACCGGAACCGGTGTGATCCTCTTTCATAACATGATAAATCCAACCTCCTTGAATGAAATAGAGGAAACTCCCATCAACCTCGTGTTTTTAGAGGACCATCTCTAGACTGGGACCACTATGGAGGGTGAACTAAAATGTGAACCATTGTATTTTCTCACTTTCCAATCGATCATCTCATAGATTATCATTTTGGAGATACTCGATAAATTGGCTGCTCTAGTCGGGAGCCACTTCCAAGGATGTGGCAGGGGGACCTGGTGGTCATGAAGATGAGGCACTGGTGGTACTGTGTCTTACCTAGGGTATATCATCATCATCAGTAGTGACCAATATGATGTATCTCTGATGTGGCAGGTGGATAATAAAATCAACCTCATTAGGCTCTGTAAGAGATGCATACAAGCAGACCAAGGCATCGTCTAGACTTTTCTGGGACTGAATGAGATGTGTATCATATGGACGAGATGAGAACTGGGCCCTTAGTTGGAGTATATGTTCTAACAGTGGATTGATCTCCATCTTTCAGAAAATGCAGTCACCATTGTTATAATTTAATAGTACTTTAGAGTCCCCATTCACATGTTTGTGGGTATGTTCCAATAGGTTTTATAACACAATACCAATAATGATAGTCAAGTACTCTACATCATTATTTCTAACGGCTTCCAACAGCAAGAATAAATTTATTGTAACATCTTGGGTTGGCATGATGATGATGAATCCCATGCCGACTTTTTTGTGATTGGGATCATTTAGTCTTCTATCTGTAGGACATTGGGAAGCACCATCAATATGAATTTTCCCTCACATAATGGCATGATCTACCATGAGGATTGCCTCATCTAGAATATCAAGATCCAGAGAGTACTCTATGGTAGATAGATTGGTGAAATGGAAGTATACCAATACATGTCTCTACATGGACTTCTGGGGGAAATTTGGTTGTCAAACTACTAGAGGATCATTGCCCGCCGACCTAGAAAACATGTAACCATGAGGCGGTTCATGATGTACTTCATCATATCCACTTGACATACAATCTATATCTCACTGTGATACAAGTAATGTCTCAACATCTACAATGATAACACTAGAGAAAGGAATCATTTCTTGAGAGAGTAGTATTTGTTCTCTTTATCAGGGAGCATACTATTGAGATAGTATAATATATTCTCTATTTCATGGTTGTTTTTCTGAGCTATAAGGGCATTGATAGATTGTTCTAGAGCATTAACATAATGGAAAACCATATTTATGGAAATGGGTGGCATCAGAACCAAATGCATTAACCTGTATTTCATTATTTCCTCAAAATAATTTTGACACTCCTCATCCCAATGATAATCGACATGTTCTTCATGATCCAAGAAAAGGGATTACACTTTCTAGAAAAATTAGCAATGAATCGACATATATTGGCCAATTTTCCTTGAAAACCATGAATCTCATGAATGTAACACTGGGGAGACATATTAATATTGTCCTTTCACGTCACAGAATATATCTCGAAACCTCTATATCGAACCAAAATTCCATAAAACATTCTAGAGGTGACCCTGAGGGACATTACAAAAGGATCATCTTCATAAGGAGGGATCAAAGGAATCTGAACACTATATCGAGATCTTTGATATGGTCTTGGAGTTAGTGGGATTTTTCCACCAGTTAATCCACGTAGAATTACACCAATGTCCAAAGGATCAGATAAAATATGTGATTGATGAAATGTTGATACGTGGAACCAACATTCTGTTGTATGAAAGGAATTACCTGATAGCAGGAATGGCCTTATGGTTCCATAAAGGATGTATAATCTTCATCCTTAGGGGACATTCATATTTGATTGTACCTAGAATAAATATCTATGAAGGAGAGAGTGTCAAACCTAATGGTGGCATCAATAAATAGTTCTGTTGTCAGAAGAGGAAAATCATCTTTCGGACAGTGAAGGTTGAGATCTAGGAATTTGATATAGAACATTATATGTCCATTCATCTTCTCGATAGGAACAATGTTGGATAACCATCATGGTTACTATACCACCTTGATTAAGTTGGTTTTGATTGTATTGTTATCATTGGACTCGATCATGGAACCATTTCAATGGTGTATCATTCTGGGAGGCATTTTGAACTAGCAATTATTTTCCAGTGGACTGATCCAGTGGATTGAGGTATAATGATCTTGTTCTAGAATCTCTTCATAACTCCGAGAAAATACAACACAATTTCTCTTCTAGAAGTACATGTATCACATTTTATCTTTGACGGGCTTAGTGGTGCTGATCAATTTGGGCTTTTGTTTCGTCTAATCTATGAGGTTCACCTACACCAATTCATCAAATTTGATGGGTACAACTTTTTCGAATGAGGGCTGATCATCCTCCAAAAAATATTCATCATTCGTAGAGGAGGGATCCTTGATGGGAGGTGATTCTACTTTGTGTTCAAATCCTGATGGGACATTAGTGCTAGCCAGAGTGGTGGTGGGCACTGAATCCGGGAGCTCTTGTACTATAGAGGCCATAACAAGGAATGATGTTGACTTGATACCATTTGGTCATCCACTTAATGGGACACTCTTGATGATATCAAAGTAATAGTGGTGCATCAAATTGAACAAATTTATCCCATCCTAGTGAAACAAGAAAGTATGTCATATTGTAGGTTACATGGGGTAGACATCCTGAAACCTTATAGGAGTAGGGGCTCTGGGATCACCCGAGACTAATTTGTATAGTAATATGAGGTCAACTTCTGTAACCCCTTAGACTTGGTAGAATGTTCACCCCTCATTCTAGAAAAAAAATAATTTCCCCAGATCTTGAGTTATGGATCCAATTGGTGGATCAGGAAAATGTAGGCATTATCCAGGTCTATCTACAAGTTAGTAGCAGCCATAGAATGTTCAGCCTCATTATCCTATATATACATGTTTATGCTATTTTAATAGTCATCATCCATGTAATGGTATTGAAAAGAGGAAAATATTGATGAATCACCAAGGATTATCTATACATTACCATTAAGGGAGTTCTTGAGGAATTGGTGATAATAATAATGGACTACCATGTGTAGGTGGATCTGTGGACTACCCATCAATATGTTGTAGGCTGTGTCTTATGAGGCAACCATGACTTTTCTATTAGAGAATAGGAAACTGAACATAGTATTCAGGTGGATCATACCAACCTGTGTAGGTTCATTCTTGTCATTACCTTGGATTTATTGTTTGTAGGGGCTCAGATCATCCTCAAAAAACCATATCTTTTTTATTGTTCGGGTCAAGATGATGTTGATTCCTGACCCACTATCGACATGAAAGTGGAACAAATCTACACTATTGAAATATACATTGGGGAACGGTGGGAGAATATTCCCTTATCTGGGAGAACCATAATCTTATATAAAGAAATAGATGATGGCCTACCATTCATCGTGCATCAATACCTCATCATGGAAGACATATCTAGAGGAAACCTCTATCTCAAACTACAGGGGTCTTCATAATTACATGGAAACATCTTCATGCATATTTTATAACAGGTGAAGAGACTCAAGAATAGAGATCCTCCCCTGAATTCTTGAAAGATGATTAAGAAATATCATACATTCAAGCCAAGAATAAACTACAACTAACAGGAGGTTATTCTATGGAAAGAGGTACGAGAAGTTCTTCTGGGTGAACTGGTAGCCCAGTATTACTAGAAATGTCCCACTTCCCACTTGTCTAAATGTGTGGAAGGACTGCCCAATGAGGGCTATCTGACTGAGGTCGATCCAAAATAGAACATGGATGACTACATCACTATAATGGGGACTCCTCCAGATCAATTAGAATAAAAGATAGTGTAGGGTGATGCGATGATACAAGATGAGATGGTTGTGGGTGTGAAGCTATGCGCTGTGACTGTTTTCTGGTTTCAGTGTCATGCATAGAATGGCTGGAATAATTGATCGAGGAATTCTAACGAATCAGATAACCACTGATCTAACGACACTAGTGATGGCTTGGGATGTTGGGGGGATCTGGCTAGCTCTCCTTGTCATCATGAATCTTGTAGCGGTTTACCATATCTAAGGTGTTAACTGAAGAATACCCTTGGTCTTCACTTGAATAATCATCTATCACTGGAATTTTTTTTGGGAGAAATCACCATATCTATGGGCATGTGGTCACTGAGAGAATGGGATGGAGATTGCATTGGTGGAGGGATATTCTTTCGCATGTGTTATTGATGCTTGCCTTTGGGTAAGAGGAAGACTGAGACGTTGATGTTGTAGTAGTGGTTGAGAGTGACAAGGCAACATCAGTAGGCTCTTGTAAATTCAAATGTGAATAGATATTACCATTGGTACAAGAGACTATCTTACATGCCTTCTAGTCATCAAAATTTTCTGACCCATGGATAGGAACATGCTTCCACTCACATTCTTTGTCACTGTTGTTGTCAGTATGTATGAATACACATGCCACATGTGTTAGGCCAGGGCCTAAACTAGCTTTGTTATTATCAACATCATCTTAAAACCAGTCTTTAAAATCATAGCACATCTCGAGGTTGTGCCCTGGGATCCAGTGGTAGCGGAAATAATTGGGTGATCAGTAAGATCATCCTCTTTTGGTCTCTTGCATTCCGAAAATAATATAAATTCATAATCTATGGCACATCAAAAATAATTTTGGACCTAAGCATCATTTAATGATTAGGTCCAGTTCTATCTATCAATGAAGGTGGATTTGAGAGCCTTTCTCTGATGAGGGGCTAGAGGAGCCTACCAAGGATGTGGAACCAGCCTATTTTTCCTAGGTGGTGGTGGCATGTTATGCAGGGTTTCCTATCGATTATGAGGTTGTCAGTGCATGGCCGAAGGCTGCACCGGAGGTGGAAGGCCTGTGTGAGGAATTATATGTGTCTCCATAGGTAATAGATTTAGCTTCCTATGAGCCTCTTTTTGGGTTACCGCAGTGGGATCATCAATAACAACCCTTCTCAATGGAACTACTTGAGGCAATAGACATTTTTTCTTAGCCTAATGTAAGGATTCCTCTGATGTTGGTCATTATCCAGGAAATCATGGAATCCCACGATATATTTCGACTTGATGAGGGAGGGGACTAGTTCAGTTTTGATATTCCCCCACACATATTATAATTAGTACTTCCAGAGTTACTGTTTTACCAAGGGAGTGGGTGAGTTCATTCCATCTAGTGACAAAGTCCACAATGTGCTCTTCCGGCCTCTACTTCCACTTTAAGATATCTGCAATACCCATCCTCTTGGTGGTAGAACATGACTGGTAAAGAAACTACATACGATGATCCTACTAGATAGTTACTGACCCAATGAGTATCTAGTTGTACCAGGCAAATGAAATATCTTCTAATATTTGAATGAACACAAATGTTTGGTGGCCTCTTACTGTGCTGGAGTTCCCAGCATTGGTACACACCTTGAGATGAAGTAGGCCAGATGCTGAAGTGGATCCTATGTCTTATCAAATTGAAAAAAATTTGGATTTATGAATCCATAGGAACTATTATATCATCCACCCATATCAGATATATATTTCAATCAGGCGAAAATACCAACTATTGAGTTTCCAAATCCACAAGGTGGACGATGATACCTTCCATTGGTTCATCTGGGTGGGGATTCCTATCATGACGAGGATACCTGAACTCTAGTGTTTTGAAAGGTACTTCAACATGATATGTAGGTTCAATGTCTCTTGGAGCGGGTGATGGGAAGACCTATGGAGTGGCCTGGGGAGCCTGAACTAGTTCCCGTGGAGGGTGTTCTTGTACTTCAAGTGGATTTGGTGAGTCAAACCGCACCCTCTAGCCATATTATATAGTGTGTACACTATTTATGCATGCATGATTTTCATAGTTACTTGGATTAAACTCTCCATGGGGAGTGTGTACCTTCACCCACTACCCCAGTCGATGATTACTATAGTCTGGTCTCTATTCTGATGCATGTTCGATGAGAAGGTTGTTAACCATCTTTTTATTCTCTACGACCATTTAATTCAATGTGTAATTTTTAAGATCATCTTCCTATATCTGTACTGAGCCAATTGAGTTAGAGGGTTTGAAGGCACCAAGATTAACTTTTCCCATTTTGGAATCCACCCTCAGGAAAATGACTATGTAGGTATGAGAAGAGATAATAATTTTTATTGCTGGAGAGTGATTGTTCCCAAGATATCCAATAGTTGTGAAACTCCCCCTCATGGGGGTATGTTCTATTCAATGATCCTTAGCTCACTGCCTTCCTCTAATAAGTCGATCATATTAAATATGACACTACCTAGAAGAATATCCTCTATATATCTTTTCTAGTCGAGCTGGCTCCAGAGAGAACTGAAAAGATGAGCCACATACTACCCCAAACCATATACCAGAACTTGTGTGATGCCTCCTTAATAATCATATAGATGAAATTAAAGATCTGGATGCACAGCTGCTGGAGGGTCTTATGGCGACCAGGCGACTCTAGGTGCTAGGCCACAAGGATTGCAAATAAGTCAACCATATGACATTGTTGGCCAATATCATCAATGTGTGCTTATCTCTTGGGGTACACCACTTGCTGATAACTGAGATAAAAGTGCATAATCAATAGGGTTTATTGGAAACATGTGACTTCCTCCTTGGTAGGAAATTCTGAAACATTGATGTTAATGATTGAAATTGGCCAGAACATCTCTGGGAAATTTTTCAATATAAGGATGTCTTACATTATCCTTGGGTTAGACTCTGGATCAGGCCTTTGTTTTCTGGATTCATCAACTGGCATTGACTGTGAGACCGGTAACATCACTAAAGTAGACTAAAGAGATGGAAGACTGGATGTTGGAAAATATGACGAATTAGATGACAATCCACCACATCATGGGATATCTTATGAGGAATGAAATGACTGAGACACCACATACTAGTTAGATAGCCTAGAATACATGTTTCACTCATGTATGAGGTATTAACTGTTGGTGGGTCATTCCATTTCTCATCCACTATAGGTACCCTGAATAACACTCTATGATCTCTGGCTGAGGAAGAGAATGCTCTTATTAATGATATGGGGTGGGGGTTGCATGTCCAGGACCTGTCATGAGGCCAAATATTAATCCTCATGGAAGTATCATTAGAGGGAGGTGGGGATCTGGTGGTCCCCACATAATAGGAGGATGAGGCCTATACTAGTTTTTTCTACCCTGGCACCCAACATTGAGGATCGAGGCCATGGTTCCATTGTCGTATCACATTCTGCCATGGAATCTAAAATGTAGAATGGATTAATTTTGGTATGAAACTTCTCATTACTCTATATTTGGCAGTGTCTTCCCACCCTCCTTCCCTAGGATGGTTCTTCATTACATGATAGGTTTTTCACATGAGGAGGAACTTTGGCCGAATTTATGCGGGGGGAGAAAAAAATTACGCTTGGATTAGCCGGGGTGTGAGGGTCATCCAGACAAATGTCGAAAGGAACAAAAGGGGGACCTTTCTGTCTAGTAGTCTATGCGCATAAGGGATCCCCAAGATATGTTTTTGAAGGGGGTGGAACTCCATTAAAACTAGTGGGATATTGGGTAGTGCCTCCATGTTTGTTTCTCATAACAATGACGATATGATGGGTCTTCTTGCACGTCAAACTGCTCATGGGATGGACCTCTGTTTCATAAACCAATGAAGCAGGAAAGACCTAAGGTTATATGATTTCCAGGATTAGGAGGACCTTCATATCTTGTGGTATAAACATGGGGAAGAAACCCACAATGATGGTTGACATAGAATTGATGATCTTCTCACCAACGATCTGCAACAGGAGGAATAGATCTATACCTGGGATCAGAGGTGTGGATGAAACATCTATGTTTGATATTAGTGTGGTAGGGAGGGCCTTTTCTTGGACTAATAGTGTAATGGGGAGGACCTCCATACTGATATTGGGAGTGGGGTGGACCTGCACTCTCATTAGTGGAGGCACAAAGTGGACCACCATATTAGATTTCATCACTCCGGGTTGGCTCACAAAGGGCGCCACTTGTGTCAGTGACTATGAGAGTTGTACCAACCATCCTGGGGTGTGGTTGGGGGATTTATCCATTCTGAGAATATGAATTCAACTATTCACTATAAATGGGGTGTTTATGGCATCCATTAGTGATGGCATAAGCCACTGTAGCTATTGACGATTACACCCCTTGATGGGTGTCATCCACAACTTGCGCATGATGGTGGTGCTGGGTTAACTGGACTATGGCTGTTGGTGGATGTGTATAACTCACCAACTTCTCAGCTTGAGGGACTGAGTTTCGGCATTGAAATGACCTAGTGGGAGCCCTTCTTGGTGGACCTCGGAATTGGATTATAGTTGGGATAGACAGAACATCCCTCACCTAATTGGCGTAGGAGAGGGAGTCATCAAAGCGCTCCAGGGAGAGTCTCTATAAATGTTTATTGGTTAGAGTTGGGAGTAGTGTCACCCTATGAGGACCATGGGGTGGTGGATATGGTGATGAGTAGAATCTTCTAGGTCCTGTTGGGCCATATCTCTTGTTGGTATAATCCCATATTCCTTGTATCGTTGAATGAGGTTGTTAATCACCCTCCTCTAAATGATTTCAGCTGGTGAAATGGGGCTTGGGCTCCCAATGGCCATGGATATGGATGCCATTGTAGAAGAGATGAGGCTGTTTAGGATTTCTACATTGTTGTTTCCCTGGCCCCTGTATCGATGGGGATTGATGACCAGTTTCATATCATAATATCTTGGGTCAACGAAAGTCGGGAAATTCAACCATTAGTATTGAAAGAAAAAATTCGATGCTCAATTCCCCAATGTCACTCTATCTCCCAGGATTGTTAAGAAGGATCCAAACTAACAACATAGTAGATTGGGATGTCTAACATTCATTGTGCCAATCTATCTTGAGTTTCTCTCCAGGCACACTATTTTATTGGTGGGACCCGACACCATATTTTTGGATCCAGGGACACACTTATCAACTAATTTCTATAATGATACTAATCTCCCCATTGAGGAGAGTAACTGCATGTCGGGTACAAAATTTCTATTTTTTATGCTTTCTCCCGGGCATGCATCGCTATTTGAAGGATAAGTTGATGGTTTCCTCGTATTCTTTCTTTCAAAAGTTGGCTGACATTCATCACTTATTCATGGGTGTTTTCTCCTTAATTAAAATGGGATTATGTGATTTTGGTTCCTCATTAAATGGATTCCTCCCCATAACTCATCATGTATTCCATGTCTCCCTTATAGATTAAGTCATTTTTTATGAAACTATTCTGAGTGCCATAACTTTTTGGACACCGGTTAATTACACTGCTTCGTTCAGTAAATTCCAAGGGGTCATGTTTGGAGAGTAACATTTGGTCATGGGAGTAGTCACATTGGACATCACTGGCATGTCTGGATGTTGATACACTGATGCACATGGGTTTCATCCCCTAATGATAGGGCTTCTATAGGGTGTGGAAACTAGAGGAATCCCATGTTGAGTTTGGGGAATTATATTCCATAGAAATGTCTCTATGGTTTTCCTCAATCTCCCATGTATAAAATAGGGTATGAAACAAGTTAAATATCATGTGGAGACGATTCAGACTAATCAGAACACTGATGGGAGTGGATCAGATAGGTGAATCCCAAAGAGGGGAAACCTCTAAGCTTTACTAGATTAGTGGGTCAGAATTTCTAGGGAAGGTGTATCTGAGGATGATTGAATCCATATAAAGGGGACGTCAGGGTTTATCAGTGGCTGGGACTGAACCTCATATAGGTTTCCTACATACCCTTTCTAGGAGATAGGTATCAAAACCCATGTAGTTCGAAGGGTTAATCATGGAATTTGGTTGTACACATAGGTCAGAGACCTAACAAAATTCTAGGGAATTTGTGTGGTTAGCGGTATGTGTACATCATGGAGAAGTGATGAGGTTAATGACATGATCACATCGGGATGTTGATTCTTGGGTAAAACTAGGATGGATGACGAATGGTTAAGTGAATTGAGGGTGATGTGAATTTTGTTCATGAACAACAAATATGCTTTTTATTTATCCCCATGGCATGGAATCAATTTCTACATAGATCAGTAGAAGGATTGGACACCATATGAGGTGACCATTAAGAATAGAAAAATGGATGGGACCCAGAGGAAGTGGAACCTCTGGGTTGGGGAATGACCTTCCTAAAACATAGGGGCTCAACGAACACAGTAGGAATATAGAACGGTCATGGTATTGAACCTCTTGGAGTATTCCTATATATCCTCGTTTTAGGGAATAAATATCCATGTAGTGTAGGATGGGGCATGGAATAAGAGTGTATGAAATGTATAGTGACATGATAAAATAATGGGGCTCACATGTGGTTAGTAGTCTATGAGTTGGTATGATTCCACTAGGACAGAGCAAATATGTGAATCAAAATTTTTAGAAAATGATGTTTTCTATTGTTTTGGGTTGGACACCATGGAGTATTAATACATACCCTCTTTATGAGACATTGATAAACCCCATATATTTTATTTGGAAGTATGGACTAAAATTTCTTACCATTGGTTATAGACGACAACAGATTACCATGGGATGGGGTTGAACCATAGGGAGGCCTCCTAAATACCATGTCTATGAGACAGAGATCAATACCACATAGTCCTAATGAATAAAATTTAATGTCATGTAGGATGGAAATGAAATACAAATTTATATTGTATAGTATGAGGGTGAACCGAAGTGATGTGGTCAGGAATGATGGGTGATAGGATTGAACCATCCAACAGACCTTGCTTGTAAAGTGAACAGATCAATACCCATATAGTTCAGAGTTGGTTTTTGGGGTCAATGCACCAATTCAACCCAGAGATGAGATCATGATATGTGTCTATTATATGCTAATGTGATTCATTCTTGGTGTGAGAAATGAGAGGAAACAATGATTTGATGATCACATCCTAAAAGGTTTTTCCACAAGGAATGGAGTAGGGATTACACATAGCTTGTGTTCTATAGAGATGGAGATTGGGAAATACTCCAAGATGGAGGCCCAAAATAAATATATCCTAAATGGAGAGGGATGGGGAAATGACGATCATTGTTCCCCTCTCTCCAGTATCCAATGTTCACAGAATATGAATGGAAGATCAATGATGCTACCTCATGAAATAAAGGCTAGGGGATTTCACTAATATGGGTTCCCTTCCACACGAATAGATTCCAATCTAGCAAAGAGTATCTCATTCCATGTGAGGAAGATCTCACTCTCATGGAGATGAGTGGGCATAAGTAATTTCTTTGATAGGGCACCCCATGTATATTTCACGTGGAATGGTCATAGTTTATCTTCATGTACCGAGGACGATGGTTCATGGAAGTTTAATGTTCAGCATATTGGATGTTTAGGAAACACTACTCACACTTAAAAGTTACGTAACTAATGCCAACCCACCCCTGGGGAAAGGAAGGCATCATTAATTCAATGGTGAGGTGATGCTATGGAGTGATACATTGAGTGGATCACATTAGAATGGATATGTGAAGAATAAATTGTCATTATCATTCCTATGACAATAATCATGAGGCTATGAAAACACAATATTAAAAAAATTCCCCAAGGACCATGAATTCGCTTCATACAAACCTATAGGGCCATACGAGAGAAGGATTTTAGAGGAAAATAGGTTCACATGAAAGGATGTTATGGAGTTCTAGTTCCCCACAAAGTGTAAGGACTTTGAAAAGGGGTATACATCATGAATTGGAATTTCCTAGACTAATGATGGAGTATACATGAATATAAAGGTTTCTTCATGAATTGAAAGTTCTTTTGAAATATAAGTCATTACAGAGCACGGGTTCCTTGTAATGTGTGGCACTATGAAGCAATATACATCGTGAAGCATAGGGACATTCCTTAGCATGGGGTCCACATGTGCATGGAAGGTATTTCGTGAAAAATGATTTATTGGAATAATCACTAGTCCCCTTAGAGAGATCCTTTCTTCAGAATAGATCATTAGAACCGTGAAGGGCATTTATGCTTGAAGAGGTGTTGTATTTTAGCCAATGAAAAGGCAGTTCGGAATGCTCAAATACCTTGATGTGATAATTTTTTTCAATGCATTAGATAGAATAATTTTCTTCATGGTTTGGGGGCTGAGAAGGTAGAAGGTTGGTTTATACATTCTTTAGGTCCAAGGGAAACCCAATATTTATAGTCAAGGGGAAGTGCGAAGCATTGAAAGCTCATTGGGAAACCACATGGCACTCTGTGATGGGAAGAGGATTGCATCAAGTTTTTTATAACCACATATCCAACCATCATCCCTTCCTTGCGGTAAAGGCCTTCTAAACTCCCTTTGTGGTGCTTGGGGAGGCTTCCGTTAATTTCTATGGGATCATTGAGGTGATCCATTTCACTCCATAGGATGGACCATTCCGTCAATTGTGTCATAACTATGGAGTGTTCCACCTCTTTTACTCTATGTTGATTGATGAGGAGGCCATGGAATTGCATTGGTTGCAGTGCATAGGGGCTCTATGAGGGAGCTTCAGGAAGAATCCATATTGGAATTGGTTTTTTCTTTCTGAATTATTTCTTATAGAGATATACTATTTTAAATAGTAAATGTATTATAAATTTTTTAGGATATTACCTTACATGGTTTGTGTCATGTTTTATAGATGATATCGAATATATGGTTATTAAAGATGTTTTTATGAGCATCACATTCTTCCCACATTATTTAAATTCTTTCATTGCAATTTAAGATTTATTATGGTGATAAATTTTGTCATACATCGTATGTTAGAAATCCCAGACTTTGATAAGGGTTCAAAAGTTATCCTCCATAAAGTAGAGAATGTAAAATAAAAAGGTCACATGGACTACAATTTAATGAGGTCTCTAGGTAGAGTAACATTAGTTGGGATTAAAGATATGTACTTAATAGAAAGATATTAATATTTATATAGAATGAATTAGGTCAAAAATAGAAGACAAATTAATAACAAATATATAGATAATGGCCATAAATCTATAAGTAATTGATTATTTAGAAGGAAATTGGTTCAACATTAATTGATGAATTAAAATAATTTTTTCAATGTCATTTTACTAATGTTGGGAAATTATTTTACTGTCCAAGAATATAATATATTATTTTTGAATGACTGGATACAATATTATATGAACAATTCTATATTTTGGTTGTTCTTCGATCAAATTATAATTCATCACTTTAATCCCACAACATTAGTTACCATTATGGAATTTCTTATTATTGAATCTCTTAATGAAAATTTCAAAGGATTGTATGTCCCACAAAACATTGAAATGTATTACTATTTTTCATTACCTATCTCCCATAATTAAAATGGTTAATAGATTAAATTCCAATCCTCAAAAATATTACTATTGGTTCATTAATAATATTTATTCGTTAATTTTTTTAAGTAAAAAAAATGAAAATTAACAAGTATATTTCTTAGGAGAGTGGTAGGAGTGAAGCCCTTATCATCCATTACTTAGGGGTTCAAGACCAGCAGGCTTGTAGGATTTTATTGGTTGTCACCTGACCTATAGGTTTTCCATTTATAAAAATATTTAAATATAATTTCTTATATATATATATGATGGACACCCTTGAAATTCTATTAATGTCTAAATAGAATTTTTAATATGTTTTTTCATAAAATCTCAATACATAAATACATCATCCACTTATTTGAATATATATAGTTAAATGGTCAATAGTTTACAATCTAGGAGTGGTTATTGACTTGGGTAATGTCCAAGATCCCCACATTTATTAAAAAACAATAATGAATTTTGTAGGATGTGCTTAATTTCCTTCTATTATACTCTTATTTTTACATAGGAAGTCCTTTGATTTATGTCATTATTTCTATCAAATAAATAATTATAATTTTATACTGAGACACAGTACGGGTGGTCTCCTTTCAAACATCCCACTTGTCAAAAGTCGAGCCTACTTTTCTGCACAGTCTCCACCACTCGATCTCTTATCATCAACCATCCTTATATTCCTTGTTGTTCTCTGGAGTTGGTAAAGGTATATATTGTGTATTATATTTAAGGAAAACTGATTTGGAATAAACACAATATATTTTAATCCAATCAACACATCATATGGTTTCTCATTTTCCCCACCCTCTTCCTCATGGTCAACGTTTACTTGAATCTTTAAGGTTCCATCCATTGACTAAAAGTAGAAAGAATATTGTCAAAAACAATAATAAATTTTGAGAAAAATAAAAAATTATATATAAGATATCTAATCATGAAACATTATTTTTAAATATGAAACAAGTTAGGGTAAAAATTGATTAATCATTGTCAAAATACTTTCAATGTTTTAATAATGGTTTATAACAATTTTTTTTACTATCTTAGGATTATCCCTTGGTAGTGTGAAACTAGGTGCACAGTATGGCCTGTTTTTGTGTATCAGGTTACCCTGAGTCAGGCCTGTAACACCTTGTCAGAGTTGTTAATACATGGTATATATATTTCAGAATCATGTCCAATTATAGTATCCAAACATGGATATAATTCTAGGAATACCCACATAATATATACATATCTTAAATAATATTGTTTTATCTATACTTATCCTAAATTTCTATGTAAGGGTCATGTTCCCTAACATTCAATTTCCCAAATCTTGTTCTCATGGTCACTACTAAAAATTAATTGATACTAAATTTATAAACTCATCCCTAGATTTCCCAGAGCTAGTGTCTGGTATCAATTTCAATGGCATGATTACATGGAATCAATACTTGAAGTACCAGTCCTAGTAATCATGGAAAAGTAGATATATAAATTAGAATTGTATTAAAAATTGTTACACTAATGAAAATAGATCTGTTCTTTATAAAAAAATAATCAACAATGAGGAAAACTATAATATATTTAGTATATTCTTTCACAATATCAAATTTACATTTCATGGAATCATGTGAAAAAATATATATTAAAATTTTGATCTAATGTTCAGTAAGGGGAAAATATATTAAAGAAATAATGAATTAAAGATAATAGTCAATACAAAAATGTAAATAATAGGAAATAAATGACATTCAAATAAATAGTTAAATAAAATTAAATATGTAATGACATGAAACTAAAACAAATTCAATTAACCAATTAAATGAAATGAATTGTGTCCATATATATAGATTCAAAATATCATGGTTTAATAATAACTCAAAAAATAATGAGGGAAAATAATTCTTATGGGAAGTCATTTCTAAGGCACATGGGGACCTTTTACTATATATTTATTTCAATAGAAGGTTCAAAAATAAGGTTAGAAACCCATTTTCCCAGTTATATGTCTCTTGAGAACATATCGACGCATTGAGGAGCTATATAAGATCTGGGATCCCCCCGTCATTTCCAGTGTGAAAAAATATCATATTGAATAAAATAAATACAGAATATTCCTTGTTAAATAACCATAATGAATCAGTAATATATATCTATAAATAAATCTCAAATTAATCAAATAACAGAAAAATTTGGAATCATATGTTAAACAGTATATGATTTTGGAAATAGTAATATCAATGATAATTATTATTGATAATTGGAAAAATTTAAATTCTCAAAGACCATATGATGGTGAATATCTCATGGGCACATCAATAATTAATCGAGGATGTTAATGTTAATAATTTTATTTTACAAATCAATAATAAACCAACCAAAGGAAGAATAAGGATGTTATTAATACAACAAACCCACGTCGAGTAAAATAATGGGTTGTTTTCATTGATGAAATAAAATATTATCAACTAAAAATAACCTTTTGGAAAATATTTGTATCGATTAAAAAACCAATAGAATATGTTTTTTAAACATTATAATTTTAAACTAGAAATATATTCCTTAAAAAATAATGGCAGATGAATCCTTATATTTTGTACGATACAAAAAAATATTCATTTTGTACTACAAAAGAATTTAAATTGACTTATTCAGAAAGCGATAAGAGGGTTCATTTGAAAACCATGGTAAAATATTAAAAAATATAAGAATTCCTTTTCCAAATAATTTAAAAAACAATTTTAAAACACTTTAATAATGAATGGTTTTTAGGAGTAAAAAAGTTCTCCGACTAAGGAGAAAAATAAAGTCAGGTGTTCTAAAATCATTTTCTAGAACATTTTTAGTACCAATGAATTGAAGATTTGTAGTAATACCTGAAAATGGTCACTAATAACCAAATAATAATTTAATTTTTTATTGAATAATTTTTATATAAATCTTTTGATTAGAAATACAACTGAAATATAATATAATTTATTATTAATGTTAATATTTATACATTTCAAAGTAACCATAAAACATTGAAACATACAAAATCATATCCTCAAGATGGTATAAAATAAATGTAAAATCATAATTTCAAGATAGTAATGAGATTAAGGTTATATCATTATTGGGAATTAAATACACCATATTAATATACTAGGTGTATTACTTTTAATTCACTTTTTACAATTTTGTGTACATCTACAAATATAATTTTATTTACATTGGGTGTTTTTGACCAAATTATATTTGGGTGTCAAAACCACTATTGTTGGTCAAATATGGTAAATAGGGTTATTATATAACATATACAAATTAATAAACATGAAATAATTATCATATTTATATCACAATTATATTTTTAAAATCAATATTTAAATACGGTTATGAATATGTTCCAATGTTACAATCATGGATACTGTAGGCCGTACGTATTCATGAGTAACATTACAATATTAAAAAGATAATTATGGAAATAAAGTAAGTAACTAAAATAATTATTGAATAAAAATTATATGATATATAATATAATAATTAATTATATATACTTATATATTTATTTACATTATGTAAAAGGGATCACATCATGTCGAGGAGGTGGTAGTCCACACGTCCATGAACAACATTATCTATTTTTAAGTATGTGTAATGGTAACAAAGGCGATGTTATATTGATATGTATATATATATATTATATCCCCAAATATAATTATTTCATTAACATATTATTGATGTTGTGCATGTAAATTATGTTTTATTATATCAAGTCAATAATACATTCCATGTATCATGTTAATAAATGATATTTCTTTGATGGTGATGTAGTCCACACTTCCTCAAACAATGTTATCATATAATGTAAAATATAATGTAATAAATATATTTATTATAAAAGAATTAAATAAGTTTAATGATATTATAAATGTCATATATAACATATTTAAATATGTTTTCCACAATAATGGCCAGTATGAATGACGGTATGTGGAAATTGAACAATCATTATTTCAGGAAGCAGTAGTTCACCGTACACTGAAACAGTACGATCAGTTTCATTAAATGAAAGTGTGTAAATGTGTAAAATGAAAAAAATCCACTAGTATATTTATTCGACTAGTTTTTTATGTAAAATAATATAAAAGATATATTTTAGTTGATGGATAATGAAAATAAAACAAAAAATATTGAGATAGGATATTATCTCGTAATCTGGTAACTATTTTGGATTGAACCAAAATATTCCATGGAGTTGATTCTTAAAAAAACTAAGGCTTATAGTTCGAGTGTAAGTATATTGGGAGAAAATATTATATGTTAATGGATGATCCGATGAGGTTTTTGTGTTGTGAATAAGTGGGATAGGTGGTAGACTTTGATAGTGAATGAAAATGACCCAGTTGTAATTTTTAGATTCAAGATAGGTGTTAACTTGTTATGACCAATGAAGAAAAAAAAAACCTAAATAATTGAAGTTGAATGTCCGAATTATGGAAATACAATGGATATTGGAGATTTTTCTAGGACCTTTGGTCCCTTAAGATAAAAGTTTAGTCATTTATTAAGCTCAATTTAACAATAATAATTGTATTTAATTTAAATGAAATTCGATGATATTTTTGGTCAAAAAAGTTGGTCTTATTAGAAATTATAAATTATTATTATTAAAAAAATTTAATACAATTATCAAAATTACAATCATAAAAGTAGTATAAATTATATTATATTTAATCCCACAGATGGAACGATAATGCGGGTTTTTAGAGGAAAAAATGAAAGTTGGATATATTTTTAGGAAAAATATCCAATTGAAATTGATCCCAATCAAAAATTTGTATTAAATTATAAAAACATTGAAAAATTATACATTAAAACAAATATAAAACATGAAATATCTTTATATATTACTTTTATTAAAAAGTATTCTTGAACAAAAATGGGTTCACCATTAAAAAGTGGTAAAACTGCCTTAACAAAAATATAGGTTTTAATATGTAAAATAGGTTTTGGTTCTTATCATATACATATAAAATATAACTTATGAATATCAAAAATATTCTATTGAATATATTACATATATATTTAATTAAAATATTTCAATAATTGTAATAAAATTTGATTATAAATATAAATCTCCATTAGACACATTAAAATAATAATATTTCTTTTTATATCAAAATGGTTATTATTTTCAGGTATATTTTATTAGTAACCCATTAATTCATTTTATATTTATATTAACTATATATCTTCATTAGTTAGTTATTTATATACATAACCATTAATATAAATTCTTGGATATATCATATTTAAACTAGAATATTTTAATTAATCATTGTTATCTGGTGAAGCTGAATCATGTCTGTAACACGAAATATCAAGGAAGGTAACTCTAGCATGTATCAAAATCTATCTTTGATGGTCTCACTTGAGTGTAACACAATATATCACTGTTGTTCGATATTTCTTATAATTAAATAAAAACCGGTGTTGTTTTCATCGAAATATACATCAAATATATTTTAAATAGTAATTGAATCCTGATATTTACATATGCACTTGGTGCCGCCTGTCATACATGATAATGAATACATGTTTATTAATATAGTTTTTTGGGGAGTCCCAATTTTTGTAAATGTGATTTTATTCTTATTGTCCTATGTGGGTATGCCTGAGTTGGATGGTATGGCTCATGTATATTAAGTACCACCATTAAAAGAATGGAATTTGGTGTGAAGCACCAGTATAAAAAGGGGATTAAGTATAAACCTGATTTTCCACCATCAATGGTAACATTAAGATAACATTATTTTAAATTGTTAATGGTTTTGATATTAATTAAATAATTCGGTATCTAATTTTTTATACCAACATTAAATGGAAAAATGGGTAATGATTTGTTAGATTTTTTTAAATGTGTTATTTGGGTAAAATGTATTGGTAAGAATGTGTTGGGATTATTTGAAATTGTTGAACCATTTAAATGATTTTATATGAATTTTTTAATTTAAATTGGATAACATTTTATATCATAGTGGGAGAGTCACGAATTTATTTTTTAGAAAATCCATCTTAATTTCACAACACCCCCTATTTTGGAACATTCATTCTATTGTAGTCATTGTATTAGGAAATGCATGTAATGGTAAGGTATCTCATTTTAATGACGGGTCCTTGTGATTCATGGTCTATGTTGGAGTTGGATCATGGAAATTTTTGTTGGTACTATGGGGTTATCTCACTCAATCTTTAGTTCGGTTGTTTTATACTTCCAATTGGTACTCTAATTTAGTATGGGTATTACATTGTAAATAATTCAGTAGTAGGATGTTGAATTGTATTATTTTATTAGAATAATTTAGATGGTTTGGTAATGTCATGAATGTTTAGTTTCATTAATTCATATTGTAAATCATCCCCTAATCATTCATTAAGACCTAAACATTTTTTTCTATCCAATAGCACCTTGGGGATATCTCTTAGGTCCATGTATCACTCCATCCATGACGCAATCCAACTAGGAGGGGGTGCGATGTTACAAGAGTCTCCATTAAAAAAGTGTCCTTATTGTTTTTCAATATATATATAAATTAAAAATTTGAACGGAAAATTAATTAATGTAATAAATAGTTCCTCCACTAATATCTATGATAGTTTATTATAATAAATGGAATATTTATTTAATATTGGGTCAGGAAATCAAGATAAAAATGTATAACTCAATAGAAGAATCTTAATCTACCAAAAACTATACCATTTTAATTACTTTCCAAATACATTCTTTAGAACCACACCTAATGAACATAAATATATTAATCACTGATCTAATTACTATAGTATAAAATATTCTAACATAATAATTATGAAATAATATCAATATATTACGAATATATTAACTCATTATAGTTTATTTTCATAATTTCATTTTAGTAAATTTAGTATGTTGTTTTCAAAATACATCATGAATATAGAATTGGTTATGAATAAGTGGTTTCATGCCCAAAATTTTCTGATCCCTCATTACATAATAAACCTTAATTATATGTTCTTTCCATTTACATTATCGGGATGACATGACTTCAAATTGTGAAAATTTATATCCTAGAAAACTAGTTTTTGAGGTGTTTACTAATTGAATACTCATTTAATAAAAACTATTTTCAATTATAACAATAAAACCATTTAATAATTAAAAATAATATATATATAATTTTGATATGACTTTACAATTACATGACATCATATAATCATTTATGTCTTATTTTATAGAACGTCATTTACATATGTGTCTACATATATTAAAAATGAATTTGTTTATAACATTTGATGAGGAATGAATTTGTTTTCATGAATACCTAAAACCTGTTGAGTAAAAAGTGATTTTTGTACCACAATATACTATATTATTTGACCTTATTTTACATTAGAATATATGTAATCTTAAAAATTGATTTTCACATTTAGTTTATGTTTTGAATTTTATTTTTCAATTATTTTGAATTAAAATATTGAATATTTATATAAATTGATATTGATTAATGATTTATGAATCATTAATTATAGATAGTTATTGAGTTGTTGTTTTCTATATGTATTTTGATTATATAATAGTGACCCATTTTGATTATATCACTATCGGTTGACTGGTTAGAGATACATTTCTATATTGATACATATTTCACCCTTTGACTGATTCTTTTAGTGAGGATATGCCTATTCATAGTCAATATTGGCTTACCCTTCATCTGCTCTGAGTTTAATTTTAGCATGTCATCTTGAAAAATAATGTAATTCCTAAAATAGGTATTCCTCCCTCCAAATTAACAATGTTCTATTCAAAAATCGTAACACGTGATAGTGATCATCGGCCACTAATAACCCTACCCAAAAATGATCTATAGAAAATATTTGGTGATATTGAAGTAGGATATGTGGATCATCGACCAATGAAATTAAAAAAAAATTATTCAATTAAAATATAGGTGTTCTCTGTGGTAAATTCAAAATTAACAATTGAATCCCCATTTCCAATGATATAAAAGATTTTATAAATTTGAATTCATCATCGCAAACCCTTTAGTCAGTAAAACCTCCTCCGTTCATGATATAATATTGAAACTTTCCCCTCTATGGATAGGGAAGTCATGTTTATTTGGGACATGTGAGATATCAAAATAATTTAAGAATGTTTTAGAAAAGATATGAAAACATAAAACAAAGAAAACCCCATTGTTTCTTCATCTATAACAACCCATTTATGAGTTAATAAAAAAATTAACCCACAAAGTACTCATTTTGATTATGGAAATATGTAGTTTTGGGCCGTCACAATTTACAAAATAACTACTCATGTGTCTGTATCCGGGGTTCCTTTCTGGTCCCAATTAAATTAAAACTTTTTGCAACCACTATTCCTATAAAATATTATGAATTTGAATCACTAAGGTCATGTCATGTCTTGAAAGGTGATCTCAATATGTTAAATGTGTATGGATGACACATTCATACCATCATACTTGTGGGGGGGGGGGGGGTTAGACAGGGGATAAGAGTGTTATGGTTTGACCATACATGTATCTTATTGAAAAATGATTGAATCATACATAATTATCCATTTTCATCACTTTTAGATAATGTATTTCACTCACACATGATTCAAATTTTGAATATTATTCATTATATGAATTAGATATTTGAATCTATATTTACTCTCTTTCCTCCTAGATATTCTGTTTTAATCCAGAGGTTTGGTACATATACGTTCTTCATCATGGGCCATGGTTTTGATCATTAATTCAATATAATTTATCTTATTTTAGATCATTTACTAAATCATGTTATTAAATATTGTAAAAATTAAATACCAGAATGAATAATAAATTATTATGAAGAAAAAATGTATTCTATATTGTAATATTTTTGAAAAGTATGTGTTTTTCAATCTCCACACACTTATAACATTCTTTTTTCTATGAATGTAATATAATAACATTATGAGGAATACCAAACTACCAATTTTAAAATTAAATTGGAATTAAATAAATCATTTATCATGTGTTGATAAACACCCATGTATCAAAGAAAACATCAATTCAGCTTGACACTTCTCATTGATACTAATAAACAATTAGTATATTTAATTCTCCCATTGAAATAGTTTTAGCTATTAAACTTTTCCATTTGTATATCCTAATTCATTATCATCACACATGGTCAACAATTATTCGCCTGAATATATATTATTTTCTATCATCACTCATGATATCATTTCAGGTATATTTAAGACCTTATCATGATTAAATAGTTATTTTACATAGTCTTGACAAATATAAACTTTCATTACATTTTAATATCAAATTATAAAAAATTAAATGAAGTCTATGAAAATTTGTTTTAGATGACTCTAACGGTCATTCTGGGAATTAAATGTTGTCTAAAATATTATTTCCAAAAAATATAGTATAATACATAAATCATGATCCCAAATAATTTCATTTAATTGAAATGAAAATCTCTTTTATAAAATGTTAACAACCACTCCCTAGTGCACAATTTAATGCCTTGATAAATTAATTTATAATTAAATTATTGGGGATTCAATATTTGTTTTCAATTTATTTTTTTTATTTTTAATGTTATGTTTGGTACACATCAATCATAAACCACCGATTCAGATATTCCAAAATGATCATATATCAAAAAATGTTGATTTTTCATTTTCCCAAATCAAAGCCCATTTTTTCAATTTTTTAAATAATATATTTTATTCATGAAGGGAAAAATTTAATTACAAGGGATGTAACTTGATCAAGACCTAATACCCTAAATAGAACCCCATAAATTTATCCTAAAAGATAATACTTCTTTAAATGAAATAAAACATTTATCATCTGCACCGTAACACTAAAATATAATGTAATATAAATATAACGGTGTATAAATTTATCAAAATGTAATATAATGTTGATCATTTCATGTGGGGTCATTTGTTATTTATATATGATAAATTGGGATTGATTTTATGGTGAGTACAAGGATAAGCGATTCACATCAAAATATTCCTCAATCATTTTAAATGTGGTTTTCCAAAATCATAGCTTCAAAAATATCCATTGAATGTTCACAATAGTGGAATTCCCAATGATCAATCAATAAATACGCCCAATATAATACATAAAGTATTTTTTCATGAAATCATATCAAGTGTAGACCTATGATTTTAGAATAGTCAATAACAAAATGTAATAATAAAGAATCAATCCACATTAATTTAAAATACTCAATATATGAAAATAGGAGGGATGTTAAAATTACATGAATATGATTATTCTATAATATCATGATCCTTCAGTTCAATATCAATACATCACCTTAATTTTTAAATTCCACATTTTATCCATTCAATAAAATTATCATTGAAATAAAAACTGTGGATTCATAAGATTCCTAAAAAATTAATATATTCGTGACTAGTGAGGTAATAAATGAAAGTTATCTATGGATATATATATTTATATATAATGTTCAAACAAATATTTTTAAAGGAATTATATAGAATTAGAAAGATGATGAATTTAAAATAAAACACCATAGATAATTCATGATAGATTACGTATGAAACGATTATTCTACATTAGATATATTCAACAGAATTTTCTAATCATGATAATTTTTCACATTGTTAATAATGGTTTAACACCAAAATTACAACAATATTTACACAATGTGAGTTAAAATTATGATGTGTAACCTTTTCATTCAATGAATTGTGCAGTGATAGGTTCCTTAAATTTCTTTTCTTCTGAACTATAAATATGTTGATATAGCTGAAGCTAATAATAAAAATAAGGGATAGTGTAGTCTTGATAAATATTATAAAGTAGTATTTAGGGGAGAGAAGAAAATCACAATAAAATATTGTATGCCTCCCCACAACACTTTTGCATTGCATTTTTGGATCAACTATAAACTATTCATATTAAAAAATATAAGAAAATAATATTCCTAACCACTTAAATATATTATATTGTGTCTTCAATGAATTTAAATTTCACAATTCTGGGATATATATTTACTAATGAATAAAAAATTAAATAAAATTTAATTTAGACAAATAACCTGATGGATCATCATTGGTTGTATCCGTGAAAGAGTTTAATATCATCTAATATATATTGATTAATAAAGCCATGATTTTTATTTAGTCTCTAACCTTATATATTGAAATGGTACCCTCAACCATCATTTTTAATATTCACAAAACTAAGAAATATAAATGAATAAATGTAAAGGTCCTTCAAGTTGGAAATGTAATTAACATGGAATAAGTTTGAGTTGGGAGTTGTATAAAATATTTTTTATAAATAATATTTGTATTTATATCAGGTATTATTTATAAATTATCATGTTAATATTTACATGATGTTAGAGTAATGCCGAGAAGGAATTAGGATATACTTCTAATGTTGAAGTTGAATGTAGAACATGAAAATGACAAATAGATAGATGACTAAATGATATGATGCATGTTCCCAAGGTGCCCCTTCCTTTTTAGGAGCCAACCTGATTAGAACTCTACAGGTAAATGTGCTTGTCCAGGAGTAGTGATCATTATGGGTGACTATCTGGGATGTTTTCCATGGTGTTTGTGAGTGAAGAAAAAGTGTACAGGAAAGAAAATGTTTTGGACCTTGGGGATATTCATTAGTCTGCTGAACTATTTGGACATGTGGGTGGACCCTAGGGTGGATTCCATGTGTTGGTAGGGAAACTCGTGGTACCTAGAACACTAGGATATGATGGTCGTGTTATGAATGGGTGTATGTGCTATCATCGGGACCTCGTTGTTACATTTGGTATTAGAGCTGGTACCCATCCTTAATTGTGGTGCACTGCTTGGGATGGGATGTAAGTCCCACAATACTGATGTTGTTCTCTAAAGAGGGTGAATGTAACATCCCATAATGTTAAATGGATTGATGACTAAATGATATGACTCATATATAGAATCTGAACATTCTTTTTTATGATTTTATCTGATTAGAGTACCACAGTTAAGCATGCTTCACCCATGGTAGTGATCTGGATGGGTGACCCTCAGAGAATTTTCCCAGGGTGTATGTGAGTGAAGAAAAAGAACACAATATAGGACATTTGTTTTCCTATGGGGATATTGTTTAGTCAGATGACCCGTGTGGGTTCATGGGTCGGCTCTAGGGTGGGGACTATGTTGGTGGGCCCCAGGGTGGGGAACACGTGTCTGCAGGGCAACCAGTGGTACCTAGTGGGTTAGGAACAAAAGGCCTGTTATGAAGCGGTGTTTGTGCTATAACCGAGTCCCAATTTTCATATTGGTGACATGATGTAATTTTGACAAAAAATGTTATATGTTTTCAGTTTTAATGAGATTAACACACCATGTAGTGGGGAAACACAACCTATAGTCATCTCCTTGAAGATACCATGAAGTGGGTTTATAGATTGAATGCCCACATTCCATTGGTAGTATACAAAAAAATAATTATTAAAAATACATTTCAATCATAATATGATATTGGTTATTTTGGAAAATAATAGACTTGAAAATTAAAAAATTTGTAATTGGGTAATACCCCTTGTAAAATCTGAAGTATTTATGTTAAGATTAATGTCTGGTTGGAGTTCTTATTTCTCTCACACACACTTCTTTTCTCTCGAAATAATAGCTCTTACATGGTGATTTTTTAGATCATAAATCTTTCTATATAATTCATTCCATGATTTATCATCATATTGGATTTGTTATTGTCTCCTTTTTTCTTCCATTTCTCTCTCATCCCCCCTTTAGTTTGTTAGACTATCTCAAAATTGATGGTTATATACAACTTTTTATTGAATAATTATACTAGGTCAAGTTCCTAGATATTATATGTCATCGTCATTCATTTTTGAGTCCCACTGCATCCATTGTTCTTCCATGAAAAATTTAGGCAATCCAATATTATATTTCACCATCTAATTATGACATGAAATTATTGAATTTTTTTAAATGAGTTTCAATTTGTTTTTTGAAGACCCAATTTTAGGAAAATTGTAATTATAATTTTATTAGGTGTGTATTTATGGAAAAACCATTAATTAAAATGTTCTTGGAAGTTAGGGAGTATTTTGAGTTTGACATGATTTTTGGAAGGATATATGAATTGATTTTCGAATATGGATTAAATAAAAATTATGAAGGCCTATGATTGGATTTTTATGGGATATAATTAAATGATAAAAAACCAATGTTTAATTTATTGGATTGAAATTATAAAATTGAATAAGAAAATTATGAAATTGTTTTTTGAACTGAATTGTAATGATATTCCCATTACTGATTGGCTTTTAAAGAAAATAAAAGACATTATATTTATAAGGTTATTTTGGGTAAGAACATTATGAAAATTATTCCCCAATAATAGATTTTAAAATAAAAATATCTAATAAATCATTTTTTGTTCGTCATTATCCATGATAGATTGTTGATGGGTTTTATTAAGCATTACACTAAGGGATGTGCGTATAGATACTATATGTGATCCCAAATACATGATTTCTAAGGATCCTTTAACTAGAAACTATTTAACTACCATCCAGATGAGCACGATGATTATTATGATGGTTTTGAATAAATATTCCATGTATTATGAAGTTTTCATATTCATGAATGTTCATTTATATAATCCTTTTCACCTAAATATTTCATTAATGTCATGTTTTAAATTTTTTTCTCATATTTAAATTAATATTGATTTGTTTAAATATGTAAAAGTACTTATATTAATATTTTGATTTAAATTGATATATTTTATTTCATCATTGTTTTGGAATCTTATTCTTGAACACTTGGTGTGATCCTAATATAATGTTTTCCTCACACTCCCCATTTCCTTTCGACGGTAATATATTTTCTTCATCCAAGACTCATTACAGAGAAACTCACTCTAGGAAGAGGTGGGCATTAATAATCCATTGAGGCTTGGTGTGTTGTCCAAATTTGGGCTTTGATATTGTCTTGTCAAAAATTGAGTCTTCAATGATATACTATTGGGTTTTGCGTACCTATTTGGTTCCATGTAAAACCTAACTTTGGAGTATTCAACATACAAATATATATATGGTTTCTTTCACTTTTTAGGGATTATTCATTCCCATGTTTATATAGAATGATTACAGGTGCTTGTGACCAACACATGGGGCTTTGCAAGGCCTTTTATGATATTACATGATCATATTAGTTATCAAGGTACCAAGATATTCATGATGGTTTGTGACAATGTGTTATCAGAGGTACATGTTGAGAATCCTTTCATGATATTAGTATATTGTTGAATATATATTTCGGACATAAGAGGTACTTATGAGTGAGTGTATGGATAGCACCCAATTTAATGATCATTATGTAACATAGAATTTTTGGAATTGGAATTGAAATGATAATTTGTATATTTTACCTACATTTGATTTGGATATATTTAAATTCAAAACCTTTTTTCATATCTGATGGTTTAAATTTCCCCATTTATCTTGTTTTACTATTAATATGAGAACACATTGTACCTTACCAATGTTATTATCCGATGTTTTTATCATCTTGGAAATGAGAAGACATTGGAATATGATTCAGGAAGATTCTTTTGATGATCCATTGAGGGAAATTCCCCCTGTTGACCAGAATATTATTGAGGTGCATGGGCATGCTATACAAGCTCTTAAACATGAAACATTACGTGTTTCTATGCAATCATATATTATAGAACATTAGTGGGATGTTTGTTAGAATCATTCCTATGTTTTCCCTCATTGGGAATCACCAAATTTTCAAGGATCAGATGATCCCCATGAGGCTTTGGATTTTTTTAAAATATAGTTATTCTATTTAATATATTGGAAACTCTCCAAGATATTAAGATAAAGAATGATTAATTTTAGAGGGATGGGACTAGTAAGAGGTGGTGGTATTCCATGGTTATTGTGAAGAGGAAGTATGTATTAAAGTAAACGGTCTTCAATGTTCTATTAACGGACCAGTTCTATCTAGATTCTATGGTTGTGGATAAGTAAATACTGTTTTTAAAATTAATGAATGGAAACAAGATCATTCCCAAATTAGAAAATAACTTTTCTATGACTGTGAAGTTTACACCAATGATTTTTTTGATTGAGAGGATGGAAATTTTATTTTTCAGTATGGTACTTAGATATGTTATTCATTCTATGATTTTCATGATGAATCTCTATTCATAAGATAATTTTATTAACATTGTGTTGAAGGTGGAACATTATCTATCTATAAAGTTATTATTGATGGGAGTTACATTTTCATTTATAGGATGCTTTGTGAGTTATCATAAAGGTAATAGAAAGAATTGTGA
The DNA here is from genome assembly GCA_963277665.1 of Viscum album. Taxonomy (NCBI): domain Eukaryota; kingdom Viridiplantae; phylum Streptophyta; class Magnoliopsida; order Santalales; family Viscaceae; genus Viscum; species Viscum album. Next base: position 1,903,681,414 of record OY728145.1, read on the forward strand.
CTACATTTGAATATCTTGATAACAAGAATCTTGGGGACATAATATAGCACATGGGGGTATCCCATTGACATGCTTACAGTGTTTAAATTATTTTAATTGAAATCATTTTTAATGGAGGCACCAATGACATGTGGTTATCGTGGATGATTAAAAAACTAGTATATGTTATTTAATATCTATTATACTCCACATTGTGGAATCAGCTCACCAAAAACAAAAATTACCATAGTGAAATCATATACATCAATATCTATGGGTCTCTAGCCGTAGACATCCTATATAAATCTTCATTACCCAGTTGAAGAGTCTCTAGACAATTTTGATACAAGTCTAATGAATTTAATAGGTACAATCACTATATTTTCATCTTTGGTTACATTTTTTTCTACATGTGTATCTCACTCAATTATTTCAACCTACATAGTGAACTAAAAATCCCTCTAGTGGACATTTTATCTTATGTGATGGATAATAATAAATTGCTCAGAGTGAAGAGAGTGTAGGTTCATTTTTTCCCTAATTAGGTATTCTATTTATCAGATATTTATATTTCATTAAATTTTATAGTAAATAAAAAGAAACCTCTTGATTTAATATTTGGGGTGGATTGGAACATTGATAATAAATCTAGAATTTGTTGTAATCATTTACTGGTCTCATTTACTAAACCAAATGGGGTGTGAAAAACATTTTTGGGAGAATGGATCTAGAGGTAGATTAGAGAAATACCTTTTTATATAGATTTGGGGGATGTAATCGAAATTTTTACTATTGATCTGTAGCTGGAATTCTTGATTAGTGATCTCCATCGAGTTAACAACATGTTCCATGAAATATTTCATTCTCAATTCTCAGGGTTTACACAGGTAAGGGAGGTAGAATTTTTTGTTGATTTAGTTGATGGAAATCAACAAGTATCTCTTACACCATAAAAAATTAAACTATTTTAAATGAAATTTTTAAAGAATAAGTTGGATGATTTTTTCTGAATGTTTTAATAAACATCAATACATCACCTTGGGTGATGCCTTTTGTTATTGATATGATAGATTATGGAACCCTTCGAATTTTTGTTTATAACCAGGAACTCAACAATGTCATCATATATAACAAGTCTCCATTACCACATATTGATGATTTCTTTTAATAGTTAAAATAGGATATGTGATTCTTGTATATTGATCATCCTGTTGGTTATCAGTAGTTGAGAATAAAACCAGCTGACATTCCAAAAACCACCATTTGGGGTGGGTATGGACATTATGAGTACCTTCTCATGCCAGATGTTATAAAACATTATCCTGATATATTTTTATATTTTATGAATAAGATCTTATAAAATATTCATGACATTTTCATGGTAGTATTTATTGGTGAAATCATGGTTATCTTTAGGTCTTAGAAAGGTCATATGTGTCATTCAGGATTATTCTAGAATTGTTGAGGGATCACCAAATTAATTCCAAGCATGAAAAGTAAGATTTCTAGATTTGGAATGTGAGGATCATGGGACATGTGGTTTTAGAAAATGGTATATCAGTTGATCATCAGATGATGAATTCTTTTATGACATGAAAGAATAAAAAATGTTTTTGAGATTTTGATATTCTTTTTTAAAATTATTTTTTATAACCAATTTGTAAATCATTTCATGGAATTGGATTCTTGGATTACATATCCAATGATGATGGGGTTATAGTTTATTTGGTATGATATATTTTAGTGTTTAATTTTTGTATAGAATCATATATTTATTTTTCCACTGATTTTCACCCTTCTAGAGGCTAGGTAGGTCTTTGTTGTCATCATTGATTGATCAGGATCACGTTAGGACTATGTTCTTATGTAGGGTGATCACATTGTTTGTTATGACAATCATAAACATACAGAATTTGATTCATATTGTTTTCACTCATGAACACCCATCCATGTGGGATGGATTCTCACTGAAGGTCTCCTTGTACCCCACATTCCTTCATTCCAATGGTGGGAAACATCTATCAGCTCTTCAAGAAAATTATATCTAGGATCAAAATGGGAAGACGGGATGTCTATTTTTGATTTTGTGGATTTTCTCATCGAAGTTGTCTCCTAGTCCATGTCTCCCTCATATATTTGTGTCAATTTATGTGAATATCATTCTTTGTTCCATGTCATTACGCTCAAAGTATAAATATACTTCTTTTGTACAGACATTCTTGGGAGTGTTGACAGGGAAGCATCCTTTAATAGGAGTAGATGATAAAATTTGGGTTTTCAGCACATCTCTGGATGTGTGGACCTTGGTCAACTTTATTCCTCCTCATAAGAGGGAATCTCAAGGGTGAAAAACATGAAGAATTCCCCATTGATCATAGGGTATCTTATATCAAAGGCATTTAACTGATATTTTACTCACCTTCCCTAGTCAACTGTATTCCTATTATGATTTTTACTTAAATAATCTAATGTTTCACATGAGGTGGACTGTGAGTTTAACATCTTCTAAAGTTGAAATGAGAGTGCTCAAAACACCCCATGGAAAAGGATATTGTTATTACATCCCTAGTAGGGATTACCTAGATGGTTTACTAGATGAATGAATCAAATATCCTAATAAGAGTGGACCCATGGGGGTGTATCCCATTAAAGGATGATATAACACCATGAATGATAATTTGAAAAAAAACTATGGGTAGACAGGGGAGATTTCACCCCATAATGGGGGACACCAAATGGATAGATCATAACACTCGAATAGAACATACTCAGGGTTGTGTGTCCTATAAGGGGATGATATCACACAACACCAGTTTATATGGAATCCAATAAGGGTGGATTGGGGTGAGTGCTCCCCAAAAAGGGGTAAACTAGAGAGGAGGATCATAACACCCAATTAGTATAGAACCAGGGTGGTGTGTCCCATAAATGGAATATAATACATTGTAAAGACTGGCATGGACACAGAAAAGTGTCGATCATGATGGTGGACCCCATATAAGAGGATACCGTAAGGATAGATCAAAAAAATCAATGATAAGGACAAGGGTTTTGTGCCCCCAAATATGGAAGATGTATCACTATGATGGCTAATGTAGACACCACATAAGGAAGATCAAAAGATGTGGGCCCACTGAAAAATGATTACTATGTTTTCCATTGGATGGGATTTAACCTCAAAGAGGCTTCATACATACATTTTGTAAAATATAGGGATCAAAACCACATAATATGAATTGGTGGTTTGGAGCTTACATATGGCTAACCACTATGGTGCAGCAAAGAGAAATTGGATGAATGGTTCTCATGCTTGTTTAACATCATGGGTGATGCTATGGAGTGAAAATGGTGAATAGAATGATCCCATAATGATGCGATGCCTCTAGTAAGATTAAGTATGGAAAAAAGAGGACATGGGAAGTGGTTGGAGTGGATAAAATGGAACTGAAATGAAGATTATTGGTTTTTGGGCATGAACCTCGAGGATTCTTCCAGCGTATCCTGGTAGAACGAAATAAAAGTCCACGTAGTTTAGTGGGGTGATGGGACACCAAAGAATGTTACCCATGAGAAAGGAGTGTATTGATGGGGACCTGAAGAAAATAGAACATTAATGGTAGGGTATGATCTTTAAGATGAAAAAAGTATCTAAAGAAATACTAGGATGAGAAATGGATGCTAAGCTTAATCCTCGGGTATGCATCCGATGCATCCCCCCCGTAGGGAATAAAATTTGACATAGTTCTTAGTGGGGCATGGAATTGAGGTGTAAAAAATTGACATCAACCGAGAGACATGTTGGGGATTAAGCATGGATATCATCTCAAATGAATGGATCAAAACACCTCAAGTAAGTGGATCCCAGGGTTGTGTCCCCAGAAAGATAATACGTCACATATGGAGGGTACATCACTATGATGGAGCACCATAGCATACCATTGGTTGGGATTGAGCCTTAGAGAGTCATCACACATACCAGAAATGTATCAAATATCGTATAGTTTGGAGGGTGATATTTAATTTCATTATGGATGCGTTAACTGATATGAAGTGGTCCTGATAGAGGGATTATAGAGAGTGATGAGATTGAATCTCGTGGAGGGTTTTTACATTATTTATCTTGGAGAAAAGTGTCAAATCCCACATAGTTCAATGGGGAATATAGTTTAAAGTAATTCAGGATTGGGGGAAAGGGTATTATGCATGGTTAGCAGCCCAATGACATGTTGGTGATTAAGCATGGTTCACAGAGCAAAGAATATTTCATGGTTAATGTTTACTCTAAGCTCACGTGAGTCATTCCAAGTGTGAGAAATAAGAGGAAACTGAAGACCTATCGATTGTGGTGGAAATTAGCAACGTTGAAGGGTTTTGAATGGGGCATACACTTTGAAGCAGTCCTACTTCCACTAAGAAGAATAAATGATGGATATGGATTATGTATAGATGATTCATGGGTGCTGTTACAAAGAAGAAACTCTAGATATGGATTACTCATGGAAGCCGTTTGGGTGGTGCTAAGGGGCATTAATGGTGTATTGGGATTACACAATGATGCTTCTAGGGTTCCACTAATGAATGAAAATTGAGTAGATGGATAACACATGGATCCTTATAGGTTTTCTATATATATTTTCAATGGTTAATAGGTCTTATTCAATGAGCTACCCTGGTGCAGTTGAGGAGCGAAAACAGTGAATGAGGCATAAGTGTGGAAATAGCTCATGTGCCGCTAAAGGGCATCAATGGTGAATGGGGTTTATCCAATGAGCTTCCCGGGTGATGCTATGGAGTGGAAATGGTGAATGGACTTGAAGAAATGACATGCATGGTTTACACAATGGAGTGGAAATGGTTGATGGGGCTTACGTATTGATGCATCATGAGTGATGCTATTGAGAAAAAATGAAGGATGTGGCTTACATGTGGAAGTATATCGGCCGCCCCTAAGGAGAGAAAATGATGTATTGTGATTATGAACAATTAGATTTTCATAATTTCTTCCCCATGTCTAACAATGAGGGAGTCCCAAAACACAGGTGGGTTAATGAAGATAATCAGGGCATACAAATATGCTTGAGTGCCTAAGCGGGGAAATGCCAAGGGTGTTGGAATCAGTCAGATCAAAGGGAGATGAAATGTTTGAATCATATGCCCAACATTTGTAATTTAATGTGGGTGGCATGAGGATGGGAGATAACCGCAAACCATATTCAAAACATAGCATGCACATCTTGTTAGATTTTGATGGAAACAAACAAATGAGGGAAAACCATAGAACGTATTCATAACATATGGCCAAAATCGTAGGGTCACCCAATGTCTTCTGGGAGTGTTGGACCAAAATGGTTAGTGCTCTAAAGAGGAATGGGATCATGCCATTAGGGGGTCCCTTCTGACATGAAAATTGAATAAAATCCAAATGAAGTACACACAATGTTGGAGGGGGAGTGATGGAATGTTTAAAAAGATTATAGCACTCTTGAAATTATGCCACTATAATCATGAAACAAGACATCATATGATGGTCACATAAGGCATCTCTTATTTGGAATAAATGGTATCAAATTATTTAATAATGGAGAAATCTACAATTTAATGTCATGTATTGAGGTCAATTGGCATTATATATTTTCTGCAAAAAACATAACTTATTAAGAACAAGATGCATCCTGTGTTTTCTCACATAAGGTTTCATAATGTTTATAGTCATGTAGTGAGGAATATTAGGAATATGAAACCTATAAATTTATAATGATGGACTTATTCAGGTCCATCTTTATCAAGTTCAACACAAAATTAGAGCCTGGAGACAGGGTTTGGAGGAGTTTCTTAATGAATGATTATACTCATGGAAAATAGGTAATCCAAGATGATAAGATCAACTCAAGACATGTGAATGTGGAAAATATGAGTAGGGTCGACTCAAGGTTCTTTAATAAGTGCAGAGCAGAATCTTGAATTGCGATTTTTCAGAGGTGAATGATGGGTTTACATACGGGCACAATGTAGGATATCGGTGAACCGACCCAAAATCATTGTGTTGTGACTGTATATTATTTATTGGTTCTGTGATGGTAGTGAAGGGACTGACCTTGAGGTTTGGGTCCTTATACAGGAAGTGATGCAGAGTGGGGGTGTGAGGGAATAACCTCCATGGTATGGACTGGTGGTATTGAAGGTGGGAGCTTAACGAAGGATAGTGCTTCATGATGAAAAGGGGTTCACAGAGCAAAGGGTGTCATGAAGGATGTGGATTTATAGATCTTATGTCCACGCAAAGGATGGTGCTTCAGGATTATTAGGGCTTCAAAAAGAAAGGTGATTTGTAGAGATTAGGGTTTTAAAAATTATGGGACATCAAAATTCCCATGGTATCACAAAGGATGCCCTGATTCATCAGGGGGGGGGGGTGATTTTCAAAGGCTGAATATTTTAAAAAGCCTCAAGTGACATAGGGGGACATCATCTTGCACAAAGGGCATATGCCTTTGCGATGTGCATCTCATCATGGGGAGGTGGCTCTCATTAACACAATGGAGGATTCATCAAGTTGAATTCAAGTTACATTGATGATTATCTCATAAAGAACATTAGATCAGCTAATCGAGAGCATGAGAATTATATCTGAGGATATCTCCTCCCACAAAATGAAGGCATGTGGGGTGTATTTATAGGGAATGGGGGTATCACGATTCAATGAGGTACGCCGCAAAGACCATCACAATTTTCATTACCTGCACTATTTTTTTATATTGAATGTACCTAAGAAAGCAGAAAGATTTAGATAAAAAAGTGAGTCACACACTTCTTAACAAATCTTTGAGTGAGTCATCAGAAAATAGGTACTATATGGATATTTTTGAACATTTCATATTTCATTTCAGGAAATAGGAAAGTGGTTATCTTCGTTATTTTTTAGATGAACACCTCTATTATTAAGATTAATATTCATGAATAATAGATTGATGATCTATTTCCTATCATTAGAGGGTCTATTTTTTGTTGTAAGGCCATTGATGAATTGTTATTCTCAATAAAGACTGTTCTATGTTTTCAGAATCACAATTTCATACCATTACCGGTGATAAAATATGTAACGGGGGATATCTATACATTCCCATTTTAGGTGAATCTAAGAACAACAAAATGTTCTATAGAATGGTATAATTACTATTGGGTCTAGGTATTACATAAGTCATCACTAACATTATTGTGTGCCTCTGTAATTTCCAAAAGGTAAAGGATGATCTCAAAATCCACTAGGGATTCATCAGCCATTTTTAATGCTATCATGGATGTGGGATGATATTTATATGGTCTCTGTGGTTGAAATTCAACATCCCCATATAAATTGTAATGATTTATGCGTATTGATTGATTTTATGACAAAACTATAACATTTTATACCCATTCAAGATGTAACAAAAATTGATGATATGGGAAATCACTATTTGAGAAAGATTATTTGTTTGTTTGGAATCCCATATTCTATAGTCTCTAATAGATATACCCATTGTACTTCATTCATTTTCAAGGGCCTTTAAGAGGAATTGGGGTCCTAGTATCATTTGAATATGACCTCCTACCCGTGGGGAGATTTCCAGTTAGATAGAGAAATAAATATTCCTATGTATATGATTTCTGATTGTGTCCTCAATTTTGGTGGCTCTTTGGATTTCCATCTAATATTTTTTGTGATTTCTTATAACGGGGGTTACTGTTTAATTATCGAAATTGCTCAATTTTTGGCATATTTATGGAAGCATTCCTAGGTATATTTACTATGTAAGTCAGAGATTAGAGAATATTATATGGATTGACCAATGTTATTTCAAGATACATCAATAATTATTCAATATATTCATTAGATAATGTTGAAATAATAATTAAGGTATAAATCATATATAGATAATCGGCATAGAAAATTGGTGTTTTAGTTATTCACCAGGTTTTGTTTAATGTTTCACATTATTTAGGTCATTAACTAATGGGGAGGAAATGAATGAATTCTCACAATATTGTGGGATTTTTTTTAGTTTTAGAGGAAAGTTCATTACCTGTCACGACCCGACCCTACCCGGGCTCGAGCCGCAACTACCCCAGGCCCACCTCTATAGGCCAGGGGATGGCGACAAGAACTGAAGGATAAACAACTTGGGGAGGCCTTCGCCTGAGTACCTGTACACACACATAGCACACTGAATGAAAAAGTGCATAGTAAAAGATAAGACAAGAAGAGTAAAAGAGAACCTACTATAGATAACCACAAGAGTGCATCGACCTCTAAACATTACAAAGTACAAGATGAAGTTAAACTGAAAAGAAAAGGGGAAAAACACACGTCCAACCAAAAAGTGACACAACCCAGAAATAGGTAAACAAAACAAACAGCTGGAAGGGTTCCCCACCTGGAACCCGACTACGACAACCACATGTGGTCCAAGCTCCTGAACTCCTATGCTCCACTGAAGTCATGACCAACCTGTCTGTCGTTTGTAAGGGCACACCAATTGCGGGAAAAGCCCAAGCATGGGTGATTATAAAAATACTCAATAGGATACCCCTAAGACTCGAGGGAGAAACAAAGGAGGTACCGAAGGGTGAGCAGTAGACTGAACATGGAAACGTAAAGGAGTACAACCGAGAGGTCAGTAATGAGTACAGTAAAGAGTCCAGCTCAACCCAACAAGAGGAATGAAGGTAGACTCGTCCAGACACAAGGAGATGGAAATGGTGAGAAGATGAACTTCCCATCGTGTCTTCGCTACCTATAGCATGAGTGTAGACTCTTCCAACCATGAGAAGATATACATTGAAAGCATGTGGCATACCCCGCGCGTCTTCGCCTCTCATGGAAGGAGAGTAACCAAACCCAAGAAGTGGGTACTAGAACAAGGTATATACAAGTCCATATGCTCAATCAAGAAGACCAAAAAAGATTGTAAGGTGATCTATATCCCATAGCTCAGCCCAAGAAAAGAGTACCCAATAGTCCTAGAAGAAAACACCATTGATACCCAGAGTCCCATACGTTTTCCCCAAACTACAAGTCAAGGTGCCCAAACCACCGCACCTAGACACTATCCGCTTTGGGCATCACTGACTCGCCCGCACAGTTTTAGGTCGTGTCACAAGGATGCGTCTCGGTGGGGGAAAAGTGCCTCATACTTGAGAGATCTGGGGGAACGTCAACCACAACTCGTCACTGCCCCGCAGTCGAGAGGTCTACTCAAAGTCGACAGGAGACCCCCTGCCCAGCCCCATTGGAGGGTCCCTGGAAGTCGACAGGTTTCCACTATAGGGAGACCCAGAATGTCGATAGGTGCCACACTGCCCAGTCCTATAACATGGTAATCCACTAGAGGGTGACCCAGATGAAGTCGGTGACAAGACCACTGCCCAGCCCAGCTGGAGGTAACCCGGCATCGAGGACCACTGCCCAGTAGAGCTGGAGGTAAGCCCGGCATCGGGGACCACTGCCCAGCCCAGTTGGAGGTAAGCCCGGCATCGGGGACCACTGCACAGCCCAGCTGGAGGTATGCCCGGCATCGGGGACCACTTCCCAGACCTACTAGAGGTAAGCCTGACATCGTTGACCACTGCCCCGTCCCCCTGGAGGAAAACCCGGCATCAGGGACCAATACCCAGCCCTGATGGAGGTAAGCCCGGCATCGGTGACCACTACCCAGCCCCACTGGAGGTAACCTCAGAACTGCTTTGGCCATCCTTGTTGGATGGTACTACTCGGTGAACACCTTTGTACTAGCCATCCCTGCTGGATGGTGACCCACTGGAGAGCACTACTTGAAACAACCTCAACCCCGCTGGAAACAACCTCAGCCTTTCTGGAAAAACCACAACCCTGCTGGAACAACCTCAGCCCTGCTGGAAACAACCTCAGCCCTGCTGGTAACAACCTCCTGGGTGAAGGATCGGTGCCCGCGTAATGTGTTGGTCACACCGAATCCACATGAACTATACCAGGGAACAGAAACCAACGGGAGAAACTTCCCAGGCCTCTTAAGGCGATCACGCTCCAATCTGCTAAGTCACTGTCGAAGCGGACCGAGACAACTCATCCCATAAAATGGGGAAAACACCCACACTGTACGAACACCAGTACTCGCAAACAGTGCTGCAGTCCGGTGAAAGGGTCATGGTACTGAAACCCCTCACAGCTGAAGAAACAGAGGAAAAAACTATCTCTACCAGTAAAACCGTCGAGAACAAAACCAGTGGGTGACCAATCAACCCTGCTGGTCAACAAGCAAGAACATAATCATGGGAAACACAACCCAGCTGGTCAACAAAAAAGAACAGAGGAACCCTCTATGTCACGGGATGTCAAAAGTACGTAAAGCAGATCACGACATGCACGTGGGGCCCACACGACATGTGGTCCCAAGTCAACCCCAACAGAGCGCACAAACATTCTCAGGTACAAACCACATGTACCTCCAAGCGCTATCGTATACTCCCATAGTATACCACATCTCCAGCCATAAGGCTATCATGCACACGGAACCCAACGTCAACGCGAAGGCATGACATAACAACTCCAAACTGCCACCTCATCAGTTGAGGCACAGCCAACCACATCCCTTAACTCACACGGAAGTGCACGTGATCACACGCCAGGGGTTCTCTGTATACACGGAGAGAAGAACCGCCATCAGAGCGCCTTTCACATTTCCTCATTTAATAAGATTGTGTATGAGGCTCCGCTCGCCCGAATAGGTTACATCATTGTAATCCTCGGGAAAAAACACGCGAGATATACTACTAAATCACCTCAAATGGATATCAGAAGGAAAAGTCACCAACACCACCTCACGCCCAAATGGTGTCCTGTGATCCCGAGCCTTGGCCCCGAAAATAGTCGGGCGCATCGCACCATTGCGATCCCCTCGGGAAAACACGTCAAAAAGTCTTCTCACATGAGAACAATAGATATTCAGAGAAAAAGATACGTTCTGGCTCCCCACGCATGAGTGGTACCACGTGGGACCCAAACCCCGGTCCTAAAGCACTGCCAACAGATTACACCATTGCGATCCTCTCGAAAAAGCACACGAGATAGACTAATCACTTGTCCAAAATGGACACCCGGTGATAAAGATGGAAAATCACCGTCAATGCCCAAACGACACTCGTGGGGACCGCAACATTGTGCGGAATTATAGCGGGAAGACTGCGCCAACGTGATGCCCTCGGAAAAACATCCAACATTGACTGCTCACACGCCCCGAACAGATGACCAATGATAAAGTCGCTAAAAACTGCACACAGCTCAAAAGACTGGCCCTGGGTCCCATGCCTCAACTCCAGCTTCAACGCCTGAAACCACCCTGGTAAGCTCCTCCTCAGTTCCTGGGTTCCAACACCACTGATAGCGCTCAAAACTAATGTCAGACGCGTCCGCGCCATCCAAAACAAGATTCCCCAAACAAAAATGCCCAAGCACTTAACAGTGTGTGACCCCATAGAGACTCATTTCGGGGATTACAAATCTCCCAAACCATCTCAAAATCTTTTTCTTTGTTTATGAAATGCATCACCGCTGATGGAGAGTGAATCCGACACCCGGACTACATTTTATTTGTGTTTTAAAATTTTTGAAGAAGGAAAGCCGGTGGGTCGGGCCGGTTCGGCCGGCCCATCCTGCTTGAACTAACCCGCAGGCCCGCGGGCCGGCCTGACTCACCCAGACCGGCTCAGCCGGTCTGGTCTCCCGAGTGGACCCTCATGGAGTGGATCTTGTCTGCCATCCGGGGTCACAAGACCCCGGTCCTTCCGCGTCATCACGCCCTGGTGACGACTCCGCCGTGTGGTCCTCCTCGACGCTCGCCCGCTGACATCACAGACGTGCTTGGCCGCCTCCACGCTCACCCGCCGACGCCCGCAGCCGCATCCCCCACACTCACCCGACGCCCCCAGGTCACTCGGCCAGCGCTGCCTCACCCTGAAGACCCGCCACCGCATGGAGTTCGTTCCGACCGCCATTGCCGCTCGCCGGTCCGCCGTGCTGAACCGATGGAACCCCAAGACAGCCGGAAAAAACTCCAAAACACCCCAGACTTCGACCGGCAACTGAGGATGCCTCAAAACTCCAAAATTAAAACAAAAACATGCATTGGGGAGATTTTAATACTTACTATGCATAAATGGGATTTTTTGAGGATCAAACAACAATTCGACAGTGATATTGGGATTAAAAGGAGGTTCGGGAAGAAAAAGAAACTCAAAACGAAACTCCTACCTCTTTGGCGTTGCCCGGAGCATCATGACCGCGCCATCACCTTGTCCGAGCTTCCTCACCAGAGTGGAGGAGGAGAGGGAATAGGGTTGGAACGCTTCGCCAGGGGGAGAACATGGGAGGGGGAAGGGGATGCTGGTTTAAATAAAATTAAAAATTTTAATTAATTTAAACTCGTAATTTAACCCGCATCTGAAACCTTCGATAGAGTTGTGGTTAAGCCTCCCCTAGGCCAAACACCACCTCCCAAGAACAACAGCGGTCTCAGAATATTAATCTGAGACCCCGTTCAAATGTTTTTAAATTGAACGCCCAAATCTTTCAAATTACAAAAACACCCCTGGGGCCATTTTTCACAGACAGGCCGCGCCCGCGAAACTTACACCCCTCTGAGGGTAAGCGGCATGCTCCGAACATAACGGTGTGCTCTTTTTTCCAATCCGAGAAACCGTTTAAGAGATACTTGCATTTCAACACTAAATGAATAAATTATTTATTTAATTTATCTGTACCACGTTTTGAAAGAAAGCGAGGGGTCCAAACGTCTCGCGCCGACATGTTTTATGTCGTTCCTAGGGTAGAAACCCCATTCCGGACCCATCCGTACACTCAGCTCTATGATTTGGATCACCTTTTAGGAGTCATCACATTTATTTCTTGTTTCCAGTATGAACACACTGAAAATTTAATTCCGGCCTCTTTGGGACTCGGAATCGCACGTCGTCTGAAGGCGCTGCTCTGGAATAACATCAAGAATATACCAAAGTCCTTCGCATAAAAAACCAGGTTCATAAATCATTCCCTAATTCAATCTTTTTATCCCCGAAAAGCAAAACTAGGGAGCAACACAAGTTACTAAGCCCACAACCGACACTTCTGTTCCCCGAAGAACACTCACACAACTCTGCACCACCGCACACAAACCAAAGGATTGATATGTTCACGCATGGTCGGCCCTTGCCGATGTCATGCACCCACTCTAGACTTTTTGGTTTGGTCAAGGTGGTAGAGAACCTCTCCATCCCTTTTCACGGTTTCAATCGGCCCAAAGGCTCTCGGAGGTAGCTCACCTCCCCGACCGAACCTCTGCGTCGCATGTCTCGACTAGAATCACCGCCCACACCTAGAACGAGGCCTGGAGATTACCTCCTTCAAAATATCCATATGGTGAAACACCCAAGCATATCGGATCTCACAAGATTTCACAGTCGATGTCTCCCCACAAAGACTCTCTTACATGCTTGGAGAGTGATGGATTCGCCACCATCGACTCAAGAGAAGGGTCTCACACCTTCTACATTATCAACACAGGGTTACACCCGACGCCCTGTGTTACCCTGGTATCAGCTCAAGCACGGAGAAGGGTGAAAATAATTTCACAGATAGAGTCTAAAAATTCTACTACAAGAAGTAGAGGAGTCTCAAGGGGTACCTCTCATCACCCCATGCTCTGCAGGATCGTAGACATCCAAATCTCACAGCTGACCGCTGTCCCAACTGTCAGCTCACGGAGCCTGATGTGGACTACCTAGTGGTGATGGGAAGACCTTGTGAGGTCTTCCTACACTTCCAGCTCCTCCTGCTCCTCTTCTATCACCACCTCTCTGGGTACTACTCCGATCACGGCGCTGCCTCTGTCGTGGTGGTGCACCTGTTGCCTGCCCGAAGCTCTCCGCATGCATGGTCGGGCAGTCCCATTCCAGGTGACCTCGCCCATCTCAAGCATAGCACAGAACCTCTCTGAGCTGCACCAATACCCTCTGGTGCCACCGTGGTGTACGACCACACCCCTGAGTCTGGTGGTCAGAAAGCCACCTGCGTCGAGGTTCTTCTTGCCGAAGCACACTAGCTGCGACAGACGTCTCGGCTCCAAGGTGTCTACCGCCACCACCAACTCCAGAATGTGACCGGAAGCCCTCTGTCACCAGTACCTTCTCTAGCACCCCAACATATGTGGAAATTCCCAAGGGTACTATGACAGCACAGATCTCTCTTTGGATACCCTTCTCAAACTTCTGTGCTCGGATGTTTACATCATGGACCAAGTCTGGGTAAAATCGTGCACGGTCTGCAAAACTAGCCACGTACTCGGCCACTGTCATCCCTCCTGGCTGAAACTGCAGGAGCTCCTGAATCAAAATAGAGCGCTAGTAGGAGGGGAAAAACTCCTCATGGAACAAAAACATAAAGACGCCCCACATAAGGGACAAATCATCAAGAAGCTGAGTCACCAGACTCCACCAAATGTAAGCTGATCCATGGAAATGGTTGGCTTCCAAATCCACTCTTTGATCTGTCGGCATCTGCACATGCCTAAAAAGGCTAACTACTGTCTCTAGCCAACCCTCTGCTGCCTGAGGGTCTGTCTCACCACCGAACCTCAGCGGTCTCTGCCGCTGGAACTCACGGAGCGCGCTCATCCTGCGCTCAAGCTCAGCCTGCTCTGTTGAAACTGCCTGCTGCTCAACAGGTGGGAGTGCTTCTACCGGCCCACCCGGAGAAAGGGGCTCGCATTATGCGTCCTAGACTGAGGCCTTGTAGCTCACATGGTCTTCTTCACGAACCAAATCCAATATCTTTGCTGGCTATCCTCGCGTAGACATCCAGAAAATTATCAAGGATTGTCACGGTCAGATGTGCATATATGTATATACCAATAGGAACGATGGGAAGTTGACTCAAGAAGGAAAGTAAAAGACTCAATTCTATGTGATGCACAAACCAATTATCCCTACAACTAGTGTCTCTACATTCCGAGTCGACAAGCGGGTTATCAAGGTCCTGTTGAATAGATACGTCGGCCGCTGCACCATCACTGGACTCCCTGGCCTAAGAGCCACTCTCGAGACACATCAACATTGTTTCCTTAAATCCAAACCAATTCCATTTTATTTTAGGGACGTCCGAACAGTGTCCCAAGGAACGAACCACCTTTGACACCACCTTTTCACAACCTGACCCTACCCAGGCTCGAGCCGCAACTACCCCAAGCCCACATCCATAAGCCAGGGGATGGCGACAAGCGCGGAAGGATAAACAACTCGAGGAGGCCTTCGCCTGAGTACCTGTACACACACACACACAACACACTGAATTCAAAAGTGCAGAGTAAAAGAAAATACAATCAGAGTAAAAGAGAAACTTCTATAGATAACCACAGGAGTGCATCATCCTCTAAATAGTACAAAGTACAAGCTGACGGAAAATTGAAAAGAAAAGGGGAAAAACACGCGCCCAACCAAAAAGTTCCATAACCCTGCAACAGGTAAACAAAAAAAACAGCTGAAAGGGTTCCCCACCTGGAACCTGACTACGACCACTGCATGCAGTCCACGCTCCCGAAATCTTATGCTCCATAGATGTCACGACCAACATGTCTGTCGTCTTCCAAGGAACACCAAATGCGGGAAAAGCCCAAGCATGGGTGAGTATAAAAATACTCATTAGGATACCCCGAAGGTTCGAGGGAGAAACAAAGGAGGTACCAAATGGTGAGAAATAGGGAAAACAAGGAAAAGTAATGGAGTACAACCGAGAGTGCAGTAAGGAGTACAGTAAAGAGTCCAGCTCAAACCAACAAGAGAAAAGAAGGTAGACTTGTCCAGACACAATAAGCTGGAAACGGTGAGAAGATGAAATTCCTGTCGAGTCTTCGCTACCTATAGCAGGAGATTATACTCGTCCAACCATGACGAGCTAGACATGGAAAGCATGTGGCATACCCCACGCATCATCGCCTCTCTTGGAAAGAGTGTAACCCAAACCAAGAAGTGGGTACTAGAACAAGGTATATACAAGTCCATATGCTCCATCAAGAAGCCCAAACAAGATCTTAAGGGGATCTCAATCCTATAGCTCAGCCCAAGAAAAGAGTTTCCAACAGTCCCAAAAGAAAACCCCAATGATTTCTAACATCCCGCATGTCTGCCCCGAACTGCAACTCAAGGGGCACAAACCACTGCACGTCGACACTATCCGCTTTGGGGGGAACTGAATCGCCCGCACAGTTTTAGGTCGCCTCACAAGGACGCGTCTTGGTGGGGGAAAAGTGCCTCATACTTGAGAGTTCTGGGGGAACGTCAACCACAACTCGTCACTACCCAGCAGTCGATAGGTCTGCTCAAATTCGACAGGCGACCCCCTGCCCAGCCCCGATGAAGGGTCCCTGGAAGTCGATGGGTTCCCACTACAGAGAGACCCGGAAATTCGATGGGTGACACACTGCCCAGTCATGTAACAGGGTAATCCAATGGAGGGTGACCTGGGTAAAGTCGGCAATGGGGCCACTACCCAGCCCAGCTGGAGGTAACCCAGCATCGGGGACCACTGCCCAGCCCAGCTGATGGTAAGCTTGGCATTAGGGACCACTGCCCAGCCAAACTGGAGGTAAGCCTGGCATCGGGGAAAATTGCCCATCGCAGCTGGAGGTAAGCCCGGCATTGGGGACCACTGCCCAGCCCCACTAGAGGGAAGCCCGACATCGGGGACCACTGCCCAGCCCCACTCGAGGTAACCCCGGCATCGGGGACAACTGCCCAGCCCTGCTGAAGGTAATCCCAATATCAGGGACCACTGCCTAGCCCCGGTGGAGGTAAACCTGGAACATCTCTGGCCATCCCTGCTGGATGGTACTGCTCGGTGAACGCAGCTATACTGGCCATCCCTGTTGGATGGTAACCGACTGGAGATCCCTGCTCGAAACAACCTCAGCCCAACTAGAAAAAACCTCATTCCAAATAGAACAACCTCAGCCCTGCTGGAACAACCTCAGCCCTGCTGAAAACAACCTCAGCCCTACTGGAACAACCTCAGCCCTACTGGAACAAGATCATCCCTACTGGAAACAACCTCAGCCCTACTGGTAACAATGTCTTGGGTAGAGGATCGATGCCCGCGTAAAGTGTTGTTCACATCGATTCCACATGAACTATACCAGGGAACACAAAGCAACGGGAGAAACTCCCCAGGCCTCTCAAGGAGATCACACTACAATAAGTTGAGTCACTATCGAAGCGGACCGAGACAACTCATCCCTAAAAGTGGGGAAAACACCCACACTGTACAAACACCCGTAGTCACAAACGGTGTCCCAGTCCAGTGAAAAGAGAATGGTACTGAAACCCCTCACAGCTGAAGAAACAGATGAACAAACCATCTTTGCTGGCCAAACCGTCGAGAACGAAACCAGGGGGAGACCACTAAACCCTACTGGTCAATAAGTGTGAACAGGACCAGGGGAAACACAACCCTGTTGGTCAACAAAAAAAAACAGAGGAACCCTCTACCCCACGAGAGGTTAAAAGTACATAAAGTAGAGCACGACATGCACGTGGTGCCCAGACGATGTGTGGCCCCAAGTCAACCCCAACTGAGTGCACAAATGTTCTCAGGTACAAAGCACACGTAACTCCAAGAGCTCTCGTATACTCCCATAGTATACCACGTCTCCAGCACTAAGGCTATCGTGCACATGGCACCCATGGTCAACGTGAAGGTGTGTCGTAACAACTCCAACCTTCCACCTCATTGGCTGAGGCAGAGCAAACCACATCCCTTCACTCACACGAGAGTGCACGAGATCACACGCCAAGGGTTCTCTGCAAACACGGCGAGAATAACCGCCATCAGAGCGCCTTTCACATTTCCACATTTAATTAGATCGCGTATGAGTCTACGCTTTTCTGAACAGGTTACACTGTTGTATTCCTCGTGAAAAAACACGTGAGATAGACTATTTACTCGCCTCAAACGAATATCTGATGGAAAAGTCACCAACACCACCTCACGCTCGAACGACATCCCGTGATCCTGAGCCTCGACCCTGAAAACAGTCGGGCGCATCGCACCATTGCGATCCTCTCGGGAAAACACGTCAAAAAGATTGCTCACTTGAGCGCAACAGATATCTAGAGAAAAAGATATGTTCCGCCTCCCCGCGCACGAGTGGTACCATGCGGGACCAACACCCCGGTCCAAAAGCACTACCAACAGATCACACCATTGCGATTCTCTAGAAAAAGCACATGAGATGGACTAATCACTTGTCCAAAATGGACACCCGGTGATAAATATGTAAAACCACCATCAACGCCCAAAAGTCCCTCATGGGGCCCGCACCATCTTGCGGAATTTCCACGGGCATACTGTGCCAACGTGATGCCCTCATAAAAACACCCAACATCGACAGCTCGCGCCCCCCGAATAGACATCCGGTGAAAAAGTCACTAAAAGCTGCACGCAGCTCAAAAGACGGGTCGTGGGGCCCATGCCTCAACTCCGGATTCAAAGCTCAGAACCAAGCTGGTAAGCTCCGCCTCAGTGTCAAGGTTCCAACACCACTGACAGCGCTCAAAACGGACGTCGGACTTATCCACGCCATCCAAAACCAGATTCCCCGAAGAAAAACGCCCAAGTAATTAACGGTGTGTCACGCCACCGAGACCCACGTTTTGGGGATTAAAAATCCCTTAAACCATCTCAAAAGGTTTTTCTCTGTTTATGAAATGCATCGCCGCTGACGGCGAGTGAATCCGACACCCAGACTGCATTTTATTTGTGTTTTAAAAGTTTTGATGAACGAAAGCAGGTGGGTCGGGCCGGTTCGGCCAGCCCACCATGCTTGAACCTGCCCGCAGTTGCGCGGGCCGGGATGACTCACCCAGACAGGCTCGGCCGGTCTGGTCACCCGAGTGGACCCGCATGGAGCGGGTCTTGTCTACCAGCCAGGGTCACAAGACCCCAGTCCTTCAGCGTCGTCGCGCCCTGGTGACAACTCCGCCGCACGGTCCTACTCCACGCTTTCCCGCTGACGTCGCAGTCGTGCTCGGCCACCTCCATGCTCCCCCCTGATGCCCGCTGCTGTGTCTGCCACGCTCGACCGATGCCCCCAGCTCACCCGGCCAGTTCCGCCTCACCCTGAAGACCCGCTGCCGCCTGGAGTTCGCGCCGACCGCCACTGCCGCTCGCTGGTCCACCGTGCTGAACCGCTGGAACCCCAAGACAGCCGGGAAAAACTCCAAAACACCTTGGACATCGACCGGAAAACGCGAACGCCTTAGAACTCCAAAATTTAAACCAAAACATTCGTTGGAGAACTTAGAATACGTACTATGCATACATGGGCATTATTCAAGAATCAAACAACAATTCGACAATAAAATTAGGATTCAAAGGAGGTTCGTGAATAAAAATAAACTCAAAACGAAACTCCTACCTCTTGGGAGTTTCCTAGAGCTTCACGGAGGATCCGCCGCCACGCCGTCGCCTTGTTGGAGCTTCCTCGTCGGACTGGAGTAGGAGAGGGAAGAGGGTTGGAGGGCTTCACCATGGGGTGAACAAGGGAGGGGGAAGGGGATGGGGGTTTAAATAAAAAAAAAAATAATTAATTTAAACCCGAAATTTAACCAGCATCTGAAACCTTCGACGGAGTCGATGTTAAGCCTCCCCTAGGCCAAAAACCACCTCCCTAGCACAACGGTTGTCTCGGAATTTTATGCAGAGACCCCATTCAAATGTTATTAAACTGAACACCGAAAGCCGCCAAAATAAGAAAATGCCACTGGGGCCATTTTTCACAGACGGGCCGCACCGCGCCTGCGAAACGTACACCCCTCCTAGGGTAAACGTCACGATCCGAACACAACAGTGCCCTCATTTTTCCAATCCGAGCAACTATTTAAGAGATACTTGTGTTTCAACATTAAACGAATAAATTAATTATTTAATTTATCCGTTCCACGTTCCGAAAGCAAGCAATGGGTCCAAATGTCCCGCGATGACATGTTTTATGTCGTTCCTAGTGTAAAAATCCCATTCTGGACCCATCTGTACACTCAAATCTATTATCTGGATCACTGTTTATGAGTTATCACATTTATTTGGAGTTTCTAGTTTGAAAGAACTGAAAATTTAATTCTGGCCTCTCCGGGGCTCGGAATCGCACAGCATCTGAAGGCTCTGCTCTGGAATAACATCAAGAATATTAAAATGTCCTTCGTAGAAATAACTGGGTTTTTACATCACTCACCCCTTCATGATTTTTGTCCTAGAAAAGAAAAACTAGGGAGCAATACAGGGTAGTAAGACCACACCCGGCTCTTCCATACCCAAAAGAACTCTCTCATAGCACTACGCCCCCGCACATAAACCAAAAGTTTTATCTTTTCATGCAAGGTCAACCCTTTCCAATGTCGTTGACCCACTCCAGACATTGGAGTTAGGGAAAGGTGGTAGGGAACCACGTCATCACTTTGCACAGTTTCAAACAGCTCGAAGGCTCTCGGTGGTATCTCACCTCCCTGACTGAACCTCTACATCGCATGCCGCGACTGGAATCACCGCCCGCACCTGTAACAATGCCCGGTGATTACCTCCTTCAGAATATCCATATGGTGAAACACCCAAGGATATTTGGCCACACAAGATTTCACAGTCTATGTCACACCACTAGGACTCTCTTATATGCTCGGAGATCAATGGACTCGCCACCGTCGACTAAAGAGAAGGGTCTCAAACCTTCTACATTATCAACATAGGGTTACACCCGACACCCTGCGTTACCCCAGTATCTGCTCAAGCAAAGAGCAGGGAGAAAATCATTTCACAGGTAGAGTCTAACAATTCTACTTCAAGAAGTAGATGGGTTGCAAGGGGTACCTCTCATCACCCCATGCTCTATAGGATCGTAGACATCCAAAGCTCGTGGCTCTCTGCAGTCCCAACTGTCAACTCCTGGAGCCTGACGTAGACTGCCTAGTGGTGATGGGAAGACCTCGTGAGGTCATCCTCCACTTCAATATCCTCTCGCTCCTCTTATAGAATCACCTCTCTGGGTAACACTCCGATCACGACACTGCCTCAGTCGTGGTGGTTCACCTACTGCCTGCCCATATCTCTCCACATGCCTGGTCGGTCAGTCCCGTGCCAGGTGACCACGCCCATCGCAAACATAGCACCGACCCTCTCTGGGCTACACTAGTTCCCTCTGGTTCCATCATGGCGTATGACCACGACCCTGAGTCTGGTTGATAGAAAGCCACCTGTGTCGAGGTTCTGCTTACCGACACCCACTAGCTGCGGAAGACGTCTCGGCTCCAACGTGCCTGCTGCCACCACCAACTCCAAAATGTGACAGGAATCCCTCTGTCACCAGTTCCTTCTCTAGCACCCAAACATATGTGGAAATGGCCAAGGGTAATATGACATCACGAATCTCTCGGCGGAGACCCTGATCAAACTTCCACACTCAGATGTTGACATACTGGACCAAGTCCAAGTAAAAGTGTGCACGGTCTGCAAAACTAGCCTCATACTCGGCCACCATCATCCCTCCAGGCAGAAACTGTAGGAGCTCCTGAATCTGACTAGAACACGATTAGGAGGGGAAAAAATCCTCATATAACAACAACTGAATGTATCCCCATGAAAGAGAAGACTCGTCAAGAAGCTGAGTCACCAGACTCCGCCAACGCCAAGATGATCCACAAAAAAGGCTGGCTGCCAAAGCCACTCTTTGATCTACTGGCGTCTGCACAAGCCTGAAAATGATAACCACTATCTCTATCCAACCCTCTACTACCTGAGGGTCTGGCTCAACACTGAACCTCAGCGGTCTCTGCCACTGGAACTCACGGAGCGCGCTCATCCTGCGCTCAAGCTCAGCCCGCTCTGTTGAAACTGCTTGCTGCTCAACAGGTTGGGGTGCAGCTAGCAGCTCACCCGGAGAAAGGGGCTCACGTGATGGGTCCTGGACTGAGGCCTCGTAGCTCACATGGTCATCATCACGAACCAAAGCCAGTATATTGGATGGCTGCCCTCGCTGAGACATCCAGAATATTATCAAGGTGTGTCGCGATCATATTAGCATATATGTATATACCAATAGCAATGATGGGGAGTTGACTCAAGAAGGACAGTCAAACACTCAATCCTATGTGATGCACAAACCAATTTTCCCTCCAACAAGTGTCTCCGCATGCCAAGTGGACAAGCGGGTTATCAAGGTCCTATTGAATGGATATGTTATCCACCGCACCATCACTAGACTCCCTGGCCTGAGAGCCGCTCTTGAGACACATCAACACTGTTGCCTTAAATCCCAACCAATTCCTTTTTATTTTAGGAACATTCGAACAGCGTCCCAAGGAACGAGCCAACTTTGATACAACTTTGTCATGACCCGACCCTACCCGGGCTCGAGCCGCAACTACCCCATGCCCGCCTCTATAGGCTAGGGGATGGCAACAAGCGCCGAAGGCTAAACAACTCGGGTAGGCCTTCCCATGAGTACCTGTACACACACACACAGCACACTCAATGACAAAGTGCAGAGTAAAAGAAAAGACAAGAAGAGTAAACGAGCGGTTGTTATAGATAACCACAAAGTCCATTGACCTCTAAACAGTACAAAGTACAAGCTGAAGGTAAACTGAAAAGAAAAGGGGAAAAACATGTTCCCAACCAAAAAGTGCCACAACCCGGCAACAGGAAAACAAAAAAAATAGATGGATGTTTTCCCCACCTGGAACCCAACTACGACCACCGCACGCGTTCCAAGCTCCCGAACTCCTATGCTCCACTGAAGTCACTACCAACCAGTCCATCGTTTGCCAAGGCACACCAAGTGCGGGCAAAGCCCAAGCAGGGATGATTATAAAAATACTCAGTAGGATACCCC
Organism: Viscum album; assembly: GCA_963277665.1. NCBI lineage: Eukaryota > Viridiplantae > Streptophyta > Magnoliopsida > Santalales > Viscaceae > Viscum > Viscum album. The sequence continues at coordinate 1,903,704,327 of OY728145.1, forward strand.
GAAGGCTCGAGGGAGAAAAAAAGGAGGTACCAAAGGGTGATCCGTAGAGAAAACAGGGAAAAGAAAAAGAGTACAACCGAGTGTGTAGTAAGGAGTACAGTAAAGAGTCCAACTCAACCCAACAAGAGAAAAGAAGGTAGAATCATCCAGACACAAGGAGTTGGAAATGATGAGAAGATGAACTTCCTGTCGAGTCTTTTATGCCAATAGCAGAAGAGTAGAATCATCCAAACATGAGAAGCTAGACACGGAAAGAACGTAGCATACCCCACGTGTCTTCACCTCTCATGGAAAGAGAGTAACCAAACCCAAGAAGTGGGTACTAGAACAAGGTATATACATGTCCATATGCTAAATCAAGAAGCCCAAACAAGATCGTAAGGGGATCTCCATCCCGTATCTCAACCCAAGAAAAGAGTAGCCAAAAGTCCCAGAAGAAAACACCATCGATGCCCAGCATCTCGCACGTCTTCCCCAAACTACAAGTCAAGGGGATCAAACCACCGCACCTCGACACTATCCAATTTGGGCGGCACTGAATCGTCTGCATGGTTTTAGGTTGCTTAACAAGGACATGTCTCGGTGGGGGGAAATCACCTCGTATTTTATAGTTCTGTGGGAACGTAAACCACAACTCGTCACTGCCCCGCAGTCGAGATGTCTGCTCAAAGTCGACAGGCGACCCCCCTTCCTAGCCCCAATGGATGGTCCCTAGAAGTCAACGAGTTCCCACTACAGGGAGACCCGGAAAATTGACAGGTGACACACTGATCAGTCCCGTAATAGGGTAATCCACTAGAGGACGACCCGGAAAAATCGGTCACGGGGCCACTGCCCAGCCTAGCTAGAGGTAACCCGGCATCGGGGACCACTGCCCAGCCCAGCTGGAGGTATGCCCAGCATCTGGGACCACTGCCCATCCCAAATGGAGGTAAGCCCGGCATTGGGGACCACTGCCCAGCCCAGCTGGAGGTAAACCCGGTATCGGGGACCACTGCCCAACCCTGTTGGAGGTATGCCCGACCATAGGGACCACTGCCCAGCCCCGTTGGAGGTAACCCCTCCATTGGGGACCACTGCCTAGCCCTGCTGGAGGTAAGCTCGGCATCGGGGACCACAGCCTAGCCTCACTAGAGGTAATCCCGAAACAGCTCTGGCCATCCCTGCTGGATGGTACTTCTCGATGAGCACCACTGTACTGGCCATCCCTGCTGGATGGCAACCCATAGGCGGGTCCTGCTGGAAACAACCTCATCCCTACTGGAAACAACCCCAGCCCTACTAGAACAACCTCAACCCTGCTAAACCAACCTCAGACCTAATGGAAACATCCTCAGCCCTGTTGGAACAACCTCAGCTCTGCTGGAACAACCTTATCCCTACTGAAAACAACCTCAGCCCTGCTGGTAAAAACCTCATGGGGAGAGGATCGGTGCCTACATAAAGTGTTGGTCACACCAAATCCACAGGAACACTACCAGGGAACAATAAGAAACTGGAAAAACTCCCCAGACCTCTCAAGGCGATCACGGTCCAATCCACTAAGTCACTGTCGAAGAGGGCCGAGACAAATCATCCCAGAAAGTGGGGAAAACACCCACACTCTACAAACACCTGTAGTCGCAAACGGTGCCGCAGTTCGGTGAAAGGGACACGGTACTGAAACCCCTCACAGCTGAAGAAATAGAGGAACAAACCATTTCTGTTGTCCAATCCATCAGGAATGATACCAGGGGGAGACCACTCAACCCTACTAGTCAACAAGAGAGAACAGGACCAGGGGAAAATCAACCCTGCTGGTCAACAAAAAAGAACAGAGGATCCCTCTACATCACGAGAGGTCAAAAGTACATAAAGCAGATCACAGCACGCATGTGGGTCCCAAACGATGTCTGGCCCTAAGTCAAACCCAACCGAGCACACAAAAGTTCTCAGTTACAAACCACACGTACCTCCAAGTTCTCTCGTATACTCCCAGAGTATACCATGTCTACAGCTCTAAGGCTATCATGCACATAGCACCCAACGTCAACGCAAAGGCGTGACGTAACAACTCTAACCTACCACCTCATCGGCTGAGGCACAGCCAACCACATCCCTTCACTCACACAGGAGTGCATGCGGTCACATTCCAAGGGATATCTACAAACACGGAGAGAAGAACTGCCATCAGAGCGCCTTTCACATTTACACATTTAATAATATCACGTATGAGGTTCTACTCGCCTGAACAGGTTACACCGTTGTAATCCTCGCGGAAAAACACGTGAGATAGACAACTTACTTTCTTCAAAAATGATATCTGACAGAAAAGTAACCAACACCGCCTCACGCTCGAACGACGTCCCGTGATTCCGAGCCTCGACCACAAAAACCGTTGGGCACATCGCACCATTGTGATCCTCTCGGGAAATCACGTCAAAAAGACTGCTCACATGAGCGCAACAGATATCCGGAGAAAATGATATGTTTCGGATCCCCGCACAGGAGCGGTACCATGCGGGACCCGTACCCCGGTCTCGAAGCACTGCCAACGGATCGCACCATTGTGATCCTCTCGAAAAAGCACGCGAGATGGACTAATCATTTGTCCAAAACTGACACCCGGTGATAATGATGGGAAATCACTGTCAACGCGCAAATGGACCTCACAAGGCCCGCACCATCATTCCGAATTACAGCGTATAGACTGCGCCAACACGATTCCCTCATAAAAAAACACAAATTCGACTGCTCGCACGCCCCGAATTGACGTCCGATGAAAAAGTCTCTAAAAGCTTCAAGCAACTCAAAAGATGGGCCATGAGGCCCACTCCTCAACTCCGGATTCAATGCTCGGAACCACTTTGGTAATCTCTACCTCGGTGCCAGGGTCCCAACGCCACTGACAGCGCTCAAAACGGACATCGGACGCGTCCGTGCCATCCAATACAAGATTCCTCGAAGAAAAACGCCCAAGCACATAACGGTGTTTCACGCCACCGAGACCCTCATTTCAAGGATTAAAAATCCCTAAAACCATCTAAAAAGGTTATTCTATATTTAAGAAATGCATCGCTGCTAACGGCGAGTGAATCTGACACCCGGACTGCATTTTATTGGTGTTTTAAAATTTTTGATGAACGAATGTAGGTGGGTCGGGCCGGTTCGGTCGGCCCACCCTGCTTGAACCAGCCCACCAGCACGCGGGCCGACCTGACTCACCCGGACCAGCTCGGCAGGTCTGGTCTCCCGAGTGGACCCGCATGGAGCAGGTCCGGGCTACTAGCCGGGGTCACAAGACCCCGGTCCTTCCGCGTCGTCGCGCCCTGGCGACGACTCCGCCGCGCGGTCCTCCTCCATGCTCGCCCGCCGACATCGTAGCCATGCCCGACCGCCTCCACGCTCGCACGCCGAAGCCTGCAGTCGCGTCCGCCGCTCTAACCTGATGCCCCCGGCTCCCCCGACCAGCGATGCCTCACCCTGAAGACACGCCGCCACCCGGAGTTCGCGCCGACCGCTGCTGCCGCTCGCCGGTCCACCGTGCTGAACCGCTGGAACCCCAAGAAAGCCGGGAAAAAACTCCAAAACACCCCGGACATCGACCGACAACCGCAGACGACTCAGAACTCCAAAATAAAAACCCAAACATGCTCCTGAGAGATTAGAATACGTACTACGCATACATGGGATTTTTTATAGGATCAAAAAACAATTCAACGCTAAAATTGGGATTCAAAGGAGGATCAGGAATAAAACAAAACTCAAAACAAAACTCCTACCTCTTGGGAGTTGCCTGGAGCTTCAGGGAGGATCTTCTGCAGTGCTGTCGCCAATCCGGAGCTTCCTCTCCGGAGTGGACGAAGAGAGGGAAGAGGGTTGGAGGGCTTCACTAGGGGGTGAACAAGGGAGGGGGAAGGGGATGAGGGTTTAAATACAATTAAAAAATATAATTAATTTAAACCCGAAATTTAACCCGCATCCAAAACCTTCGACAGAGTCGAGTATAATCCTCCACTAGGCCAAACACCACCTCCCGAGCACAACAACAGTCTCGGAATTTTTATCTGAGACCCCATTCAAATGTTATTAAACTGAACGCCCAAAGCCACCAAATTACAAAAACACCCCTGGGGACATTTTTCACAGAAAGACCGCGCCAGGAAATCATACACCCCTCCTAGGGTAAACGAAACGTTCCGAACTCAACGGTGCCCTCAGTTTTCCAATCCAAGCCATTGTTTAAGAGATATTTGCGTTTCAACATTAAACGAATAAATAAATTATATAATTTATCTGTTCCATGTTCTGAAAGCGAGCGAGGGGTCCAAACAGCCCGCGTCAACAAGTTTTATGTCGTTCCTAGGGTAAAAACCTCATTCCAGACCCATCCTTATACTCGGATCTCTGATCCAGATCACCGTTTAGGAGTTATCACATTTATTTCGTGTTTCCAATGTGAACACACTGAAAATTTAATTTCGGCCACTCTGGGGCTCGGAATCGCACGCCGTCTAAAGGCACTGTTCTGGAATAACATCATGAATATTCCAAAGTACTTCGCAGTAAAAACTTGGTTCTTACATTACCATTTAGGAAATCCACTAAAGTTGATGTCAATTCATGATGTGTTTCTTCTATCATATCTATGTAAATATATTTCTGATCCATATCATGTTATTGGCCCAAATAATCCTAATGTTGAGAATAATTTAACTGTGACTGAACATCTAGACTGGATAGTAGATTCATTGACCAATGTACTATGTGGGAGGATTATAACACTATTCTTTATTCGATGATTGTATTGTTCTAACTATCATTAGACTTAGGATATTGAGGTATTAATGAGAGAGATGTTGCCTCACAATTTATAGATGTAATATTCATGACATGATTTCTTTGGATAAGTTGTGTTTTTAGTTGGGGGTACGTAACACCCCATTACGATTCTCTTATATATGTTCTAACCTTTAATTATGTTTTCCCTTTTATTGGTTTTGTAATTCTGAGTTGGAATTTTAAGGATAATTGGAAGGGAGAAGTTTGGTATTTATTAGAATTTTCATAACAAAACGTACTATTTTTTGAGAATACTATAGATTTACACAACCTTTAAGTGTGGTACATGATTTGTAATCATCACCAAGTAAATTTAGTGATGTTGGTACACAATATGAATGATTACATGTCATGTATATATTATCCCTCATGTAAATATTGAAAATAGTGGGTTTAATAAAACGAGACTTATTTTTAAATGTATTTGGGACTTAGGAATTAACCATTTTGTAATTGGGTTATAGGCCTGCTAAAATAAATTGTTTTAGTTTTATGATGGATATCCGGATGAAATTATTATTTCCCTAACACATAATTCCATTACCTCTGACCTATAGTCACTTTATAGTTTATTTTATGATTCTCAAATCCCTCTAGATTATATATTAGGTAGTTGATATTAGTGTTGGTTGGGGTGAATCTCTATGTTAATGTGGTCTCTTTTCCTCTCCTTTATATCCATAATTTTTCTCCTTGTATTTTGATGGATCTTAAAAAAATTAAGGGATCTAAAATCTCAATTCATGAATATGTATTCTAGGATGAGTTCTTATATCACCAATGCTTTCTTCCTTCTTTGTTAAGTATCGATGAAGGTATTTTTCATCAGTGAAAAACATAGGTGGATAAATTTATGTTTGATTCATATGTATGAACATTGATTTTTTTATTTCTCTTATAGAGAAATGAATTGATTTGTGGGAAACAAATTTTTGGAAAATTGTAATAACAATTTGATAGGTTGTGGATTTTCTTGGAAAACCCCTAATAGTAATGGAATTAGAATATGGGGTGAATATTAAAAAGGATGGAATTAGTGAAATTATTTGAGAATATATTTTATAAAATGGATTAAATTGAAATGGTAAGAACATATGATTGGTTATTTTTTGAAAAAGCATGAAATAATGAAAGACCATTTTTTTAGTTTTTGAATTGAAATAGGATTATTGAAATGTAAAATTGGTATATTTTATTTTGTTCTGAATTGAAATATTATTACAATTATTGATGGACTGATTGAGCACATATGAGACTTGTTAATTAGTGGGTAATTTTGGACAACAATTAATAGATGGTAAATTTGTTGAAATATAATGACAATGAAAACTCTAAAATGCATATATTTGTGAATATTAACAAAAATGGTATATTTATATGTCATATTCAGCCTGATCATGAGATATGTGTGAAAACATACATGCTATGATACCACATATGTGATGTGTGAGGATCATACAACTATAAACTATTAAACTATAGAGCAGATGAACAAGGTTCTTGGTGTGATTTTTTATTACATAATTGATTGATTATGAATATATTTCATTAATACCATTTCATGTATCTAAAATACTTATATAATGTCTTCATTTAATCAATTATAAAATGATTTCCAGGTTCTGAAATAAATCATGTTTTGTTATAAAAATAAAAAAATTATTACCGCTCATGTTTGGATAAATATTGAAAGAATGATTCAGTTTGTTATTATGGATTATGATTATGGTAGACATGGATAGACCCTAATAGGATTTTTAGCTCACACACTCATTTTCATTGGTTGTTTGTAGATTTTCTCCAAAATGGTTTGAGTAATGGAAAAGCACATATTATAGGAGGTGTATGTTCTTAATCTATTGGGTATCTTAGTGAATTTTCTTTTCAAATTTTGATCATGTATTATAAGTATTTCAGTAATTTGATGATTTACTATTTGTGTTTTTTGATATACATGTTTGGTTCCAGATATTTATTCACGTTGGAGTTATGTGACACCTAATATGTATTATTTTATATACTTTATTTTGTGTAAAATTCATTAAAACATTTATAATATATCATAATAAGAGATATTCTATATCCAATTGGGATTGAGAACACCATTTGGGATATGTCAATATGGGGTCAGTTATCACTGTTCTGGGGTATCTAGGATTCTTTATAAAAAATTGATCTCTAGGGTTGATGGTGCTTAGTTAAATAATAATATCATGGGATACAACTATTCATTAATTGTAAATAATTTAATTATAAAATGACACTCTCCGTATTTTATCTAGTTTTAGTATTTATAATATACACTCATTTATAACACTATGATTTTCCAGATTCATCTTTATCAGAGCCTGATAGGTTTTCTATTTGAATTCCATAGGTTGGTGGAAGATCATAACATAAATCCATCGATAATGTACGATTTTAATGGGGTTATGATTGGTGTTCCTATATTACCATATTTTTTATTAGAAAATCTATTTTTTTCATTCATATTTTTTTTATCTATCTTCTTTAAAATCCCTTTTATTTAACTTTCTGAAACATATGTTTGGATAATTTTTGGATGCAATGTCATTAATGTTTTATAATTTACCCCATACCATTTCATTAATATCTTCCTTTTCAAATTATATATATGGTTCCCATGGTTTCTAATGATGTCTTATGGTATTCCATATTTGGAAAATATGTTAGTCATGAGAAATTACCATTAAACATAATAATCATTAGTCCTTGTGTATTTTTCTTCCACTGATGTTCAAATATATTCTATAGGAAAAAGAATATAAAAATTACAAAATACCACTAGGAATGGTTCCACTATTATAATACCCACACATAATGAATTGTATATAAGGTAATTGGGATTTAGTAGAACACTAGTCTTTTTGAAAGATATGATGGAAAATATTTTTTTTCACATTCATTTAAAAATAAATGTGTATGTGTAAATATTATGGTAAAAAATTGATTCAGATATTTTCTTTAAAAAAATTTGGATATAAAATGTTTAAAAGTAGCTATATTTTAAAAAAATTGAAAACAAATATTTATTTTTTCTGGTATTTTAATGACTTGATGATTCAATATCTTCCAGTGGAATGGATCTTCCCATATATAATATATAGTGCATAATTTAATTTTATGTTGGTGGGAAATTTTTATATAAGAAGGTACCTTATATGTGAATAAAAAAAAGAAATATAAAAATAATACAATACTTCTCTTTCAATGAATTCATGTGGATCCCAATTTAGCTAATCATTGAGCTTGTTCTGACATAAAATCACTACATTAGCAGTGTGGGTTTTTTGAATCAGATGTTCAATGGAGGATTTCTTATAATTATTTATAATTTCACAGTGAAATACCCAAAAAATACACATCCATTTCATTATTCATTTCATATAATTGTCCATCATCATTTGATACCAAATAACTTCCAGACTATAAAAAACTAAAACATTAGTTGCATTTCGTTTAGATAAGAATATATCATGAAATAAAAAATAAAACAAGGGACACAATTTCTATATTCATGTTGTTGATCCATCAGGAATATAGTGTAACAGATGCCTTGGTTATGGCTTGAGGGTTCTTTTCTAATATTTGTGAGAGGGAAACTCCAACATCATGTCATCATGAATTATAGTGAATATCAAAATTATGTTCATAGAGGTGTTGTTTCATTATTGGTTTTGTGAATAAAATTTTTTCAAATTCATTAAATTTCTTATTTTACAATCTGTAATAATTGAAAATGGTACATATTAATAGTAATCATGATAAATGAAAAAAAATATTATTATACTAATTTAAAAATCGTCTATAAAATCCCACATGTCTTAAAAGGGATCCAACATGATTTAAGGATACCCAATATTGAAAACAACATATTAAAAAAATTTGATTTATCTACCCCTATTAAATTCTCATAAATTATTTTCCATTACATGATTTTTTTTGAAATCATAATTTTCAAAATAAAAAGTACAACTTTTTTCCACATACATAATATCTCAGTATTTTCCAAATTTTGTATATAATTATTGAAATAATTATAAAAAATAAAGAAGTAATAATAAATGCCTCTAGATTATATTCAATATTATTTTTGGAAATAATCAACATACATATCTAAAATGTACTATAGGAATTTATAACACAAATGAAATTATCTTTTTGTAAAACATTCCAAAAGCATAGTTGACGTTCATCTTCTTATAGACTACATGGATAATTAGTATCTATATGTATCCAAAAAAGTATAAATAGATATAATGAAACTTCCCTACTGAATATTAAAAATTTTAACCTATAATAGGGAGATAAAATGGACTCAAATTAATATAATTTAGATTTATAATATCTGGACACACCCTTGACCTATTTTTCACTCACATGGTAGTTAGTTAATTTTTCTAATTCATAAGAATAGATAAACTTATTTTCATTTGGGAAACATGATTTGGGGTCACCCACCATGATTTATAGATTACATATAATATGTTTTTACTAATAGTATTTATATTAATTTCTTATCAACCTCAGTTATTAATAGATTAGATATTCTGTGTGGTATCATCAATTATCTAGAACCACTATCTAAAAAAATTAAATAGAAGAAAACTGTAGGGTTCATTCTTGGTTTATCACCTAAAAATGGTCATATATAATGAAAATATAATTTGGGAAGGTCTATGTTATTTTGATCTTGCGTCTCTGATAGATTATTAATAAGGATCACAATTATTTTCTTGCTGTCAACATAGTAAACAAACAATATATCTAATAGAAGTGGTTTTAACTCTAGGAATGGTATTGTTCAAGGGATAATATTGAGTTTAGGATTCTAATTTATAATGATTGGATCTCATTTATTTATTCAATTATTTTTATTAAACCTTTGAAAAATTATATGTAACATATTTTTCTATCGTAATGATTTGAAAATATGTTTTTTTAGAATTAATACATTTAAATTAGAAATGGTCTCATAGATATATGAATTCATAATTCATGCATGAATCATAATTTGGTCCACACCTATATGAATAATGATCACATTGATTGAATAATGACATTATGCAAGACTCACTCTATTGAGTTTTATGTTGTGTATAGTATTATCTCTATGCCTAATTTTGTGTGATCTTTCATAAATATTTAATATTATCTTTACTATTTTAAAGAAAGTTATATATAGAATGATGGAAATGTGTGTGGGTGGTCATTCTTCTTCTATAGTGATAATGTATAAGTTATCCTGAAAATTAGTCCCCCTAATCCAATAAGTGAATCTTTAGCACACCATATGAGAATATGATCATTATATTTCCTATTTATACCACCATTAAAAAATTATTTAATTATGGTAATATTAATGAATAGGTGGTCTAGTTTGGTTTTGTTGGAATCTTTATCATGGTTTATTTTTGGGTTTATTCATTGAATCCTATTAGGATTTCATTTGTTGAATGGACAGTTCTCAGGTTTTTATACACATACCTACTGAAATTTGATTGTAAGATGTGTAGGAAGTGGACATAAACATAACAACTATATGATTGTCTCTTTTCACAAAGCATAGTTAGGATTTTGATATTAATATCTATTTTATTGATTATATATTTAATAATTTCATTTTTTAACATATTCAAATCATATTTTATACTTGTTTTTTTATGGTGAGGCGTATCTTTTTTATCATGGAAACATTAACATATCATAATTTTTTTCATTTTTATCATATAAATGGGTACCCAAATTGTTAATGATGTATCATGGCATTCCATATTATTAGAATATATATGTCCTATCAAAATCACAAAAATGTTATATCATCAGTAGTAGGAAATTTTGTATCCAATCATTTTGAATTATAATCTACCGAAAATGCATAATGGAATGACCAAATGACACGGGGAATGGGCCTTGTTTCTATACCACATATAAAACTATTCATTTATTATAATTGGTTTTTCAGGAATCCTATTTTTTAATTTTTTAGAAAACTACATGTTTATAAATTTCTATAATAATTCTTGTGCATCATTAAATAATCTGTCCGAATAAGTTCCTAATTATAAGACATTACTTTAGGTACATAGGTGTCTATAATGCATACCATAGTAACACATATGAAAAAATTATGAAAATCATTATATTTCTCTTTAATGTAAACATTATAGAAATACTTGATATATTCATATCTTTTTTATAGAATGGGTCTTCCAAAATACAATCTATTGTTACATATTTATGTCTATTATAATGATGTGTTTTAGTGTATATTTTACCTTATATGAGACTAAATGATTCATAATGCCTCCATAATAAAATACATCTCCTTCCACGATATAAATTAATTCTCCATGAAGATGATCATTGGGTATGTTATTAAGAGTATTTACATAATAGGCATGGGTTATTCTAGTCATATGATATATTAACTATTTCTCAGTTACCTTATAGATACCGATGTTTTTTAAAAGATTATGACATATTTTTAAAAAAATATTAAAAACATCACACAAACAATTGAATAATAACCAGAAAATTTCAGTGCCTCTAGAATCTTGTATACATAATCATCTAACATAGTTAAATATATTCCACATATTCCATAAATATCTCCCATTTTTTATGACTCATTAATAGACCGTAATTTTAAAAAATGAATCATAACTTAAGGAATGGAAACATAAGAAAGTGTGATATGATTTTCTCTGTAAGTGTAAAAACGAGAGATATATAAGCATAATGTGAACATATGTGATGGAACCAATTATTTTCATATCCAGAAAAGAAGTGCAGTTTATGTATATTTTTAATCCACAATGGGTTGATCAGGGAATTTTCATGGAATATGATCATATAGTGAAGGTGGCCTTATTGTTTAAGGGTGATTCATTTCCCTATGACTGCCATAAAAAAGTCATCTAAAAATCATGATAATGGAGTATGAATCTCACAATATAGTTTTCCATAATTTTCAATTCATATATATGGTGAGTGCATGTGAATAAAAATGATTTATGTTTTTATTGTGATGTTATTATCCTGGAAATAAGCTCCACAAAAATGGATATGTTTTGTTGGGGGAATATATATATATATACTACAATTATAAACATAAAAAATGGATAAATTTCAGTAGAGTATCATAAATAATGGAGCTTCAAAATCATGATTTAAGAAGATAAAAAATTTCCATTGGGAACATGGGATGCCCAACAAGGGATATGTCTAAACAATTAAAAAACACATATAATTAGATACATGGAGAATTTTTTTGAATACGCTTATTCTCTATGAATTTCTAATGGCTATGATTTTCCTGAATCACGAACTTTTAACAAGTATAATCATTAAAAATATTTTTTATAAGACCATGCTCATTCTATGGAATTTTAGAAAAGTGAGATTTGTATGTACATGGAGTTTCATGGAGACCTAATGTTCTGGGATGTCTGGGAATTTTTCATAGATTTTTATAAACATGAATGTATATGGAATTATAAATGTTTTTATATAACTTAAATAGAAATTTTGTTTCATGAATGTTGGAATCCCTATGAATAGTAGTGTTTAACATCTATTTTATGTGAATGGTTATCTCAACTAAATTTTCTTAGGACATCGATAAAGAAATGTCTAAAGATAATCATAGAAACATACTTGAATTCCAAACTAATATGGTGACATTTATATAATTAAAATGAATAATACTTCACACAAGGTTTTTATATAATGGAATTGTATTGAAGGGTTTCAAGGGAAAATATGTGATAAGCCTGATATTATTGGTAAGGAAGTGTACTAGGAATAATGTGAATATTTCTTATCATATATACTACATAATAGGGATTTAATATTTGTAGAATTACATATGATTGAAACATTTTCAATGTATGCACATTTTAATATCCCATAGTGGTGATCCGAGAAAACAATATTGTGTTTTATATGCATGTGGTTGATTAAAAACTCTTGATTCTCATAAGATATGTTTCATAAGTTCTTACAAGCATGGTAACAAGATCAAAATGTATAAAAGAAAATTCTCAACTTAATTCACATGTCCCTTATCACGAAGTTCTAGTTCGTAAAAATATGTATCGTAGGGTGGTTTTAGGTGTTAATATATCCTCAATTATGATAGAAGAAGAAACAAGATGTAGAAGAATATAATGGGATCTATCACGGTTTCCCATGGAATGGATGTTATCTTTTCCATAACCTATGGGATCCAATTCAATGATATGAATGTACAATCTATGATTGAAGTATATCTTATAATGATTGATGAAGTTTCCAAAAATCAAAACATTATTAAAACTTCTCAATCTAATAAAATATCATTCTCTGTGATGAGTTTCTCTACATCGATTTCTGTGATAATGAAATTATTTAATTTATATAAAGGAAATAAAACAAAATTAAGGATGATAATATTAATGTTTTTCATACTATGTTGGATGATCTAAAAATGAATCCTAATTATAATGATTACAATTTCATTATTATTATTTTTAGATGTTAGAACTATTCGATGAAATGGGAATGGATTTAATTATATTGACATTTTGAAGAGAATCTTGAATAGACTCACATATATGTAGAATAAAAAAGATATAGTCTATGAAGGAATATATATATATCTAATCATTCACATTATGATATACTAATCCTCCATGTTGATTATGAAATGATAATCAAACAAGAAGATACAGAAATTCAGTTAAAAAATTAAAGGGAATTCAAATACATTATAACCCCTAAAATATACATGTATATATATGATGGATATGATCTTGATAATGAACATGTTTCTATTTTTCCAAAAAAATACAACATTAAAAATTATATTTAGTTAAAAAATTGTGATGTCTAGTTTTCAATGTGGTACAATATGGAAGATTGGAGAACAATGCTCAAGGAATCTTTATTATGTAGAGAGTTGAAGAGAAATAATTCAAAAGACTGAATTTTTTTCCCATTGGTGGGATATATAAAAGAAGGGATGAAATTATAGATAAATAGAAACACTTATTATGAGGAATGTGATGGCAATGAAATGTTAGATGATATAGAATTCATGTTTTAACCTGATCCCCAATCATCCATCATGGCTATAGTAGAGAAGATATAACCTACAATAGAAGAAGATAATAATTTCTTCAGTTTTTTTATCTAAAGGTGTAACCTGATTGTGTACATAATTTGAATTATATTCATGAAAATAAAATAATAATGATAATGGATATGTAGAAATTTTCATCAATGTTTTTGGATCGACCATAAGTATCAATTGATAACCATGAAGGAGAAAAATAATAACCATTACAAAATATTTTGGGATTTGAAGTGTATTAGAGTTTAACATTACAATTTACTAAAAGGAATAATTTATTTATAACATTACATTGACACTAGAGGAAAAAGATATGATAGTGTAAGGAAAAAATTATCACATTGTGACATTAATGAGTAAACAGGAAACTAAATCAAAATTAAGGGAAACAAATAACAAATTAAAATTTGGAATATTTTTAGATTCATTGTTATTTGAAATAGAGATACATGGTTATTATGTGGCAGAGAAGTCTTTTAATGATCAAAGATCATCATTTATAAAAAAAAGTTGAATTTGCTATGATAAATAAACATCAAATTATAGTAATGTTATAATCCAATGTAATGGGAACCAGAATGATCTTCATATCATAATGATCATAGATTTCCAAATAGAGATAACATTTAAAAAATTGAAATGACTGCTGGAAATTAGCCTCATGTATCAATAAATGATTAATGGTCAAATACCTGTACAAAATAATGTGAAATTTTGTGGAATGAGAGTTATAATATATTTCATCTTATGCAATTTTTAATTTTGTGTCTTTCTTTCCCATAACATGTCTTAATATGAAGAGGAATAGATAAATACAATTGGGATAACACCAAGTAGTCAAAAAAGGATAATGAGTCAATATCCATCATGATATAGAACAAAAAATTTCTATGGATATATTTTAAATAATCTCTCTTTGGTAATAATGTTATTCATTGTATGTGGATGACTGATGGGAACAATTACAACATAACTCTATGAAAATTCAATAGCCATCAATCAAGAATAATTACCATTGAAAATATAAATTCACTTATAGAATAAGAGTAATTTGATAACTATTAATTCATTACAATTGAAATGTTTTTGGAAAAGGAATAATTTTCCTCCACTCAATTAGGTATCTCATTTAAGAGAGATATAAATTTTGTGAAATCAATCTGTTAATAAATTACCCTCAAAGATAAAATGAATAGTAGCACCTACATTCATGACAATTGATAATTTTACCTCATGATATTAAATTCATATATGTGGAAAACTATTATGATGAGTGTTGATGGAAAAGTAAGATTCAGAAAAAAATGTCCCTAAAAGATAAAATATCATTAAATACAAAACAAGAAAATAAAAAAGAAATGAAAGAAGAAATTATTTATATAGACTATTTGAATCAAATTCTATTGAGTGAAATTATACTATAAGAATCTGGATTGGTAGTGTCATTTCATCATATGGGGTAAACAATCAATATAAATATAGTTAATTCACTCACTATATGATGAAAAATCACAATTTATACCAGGATGGTAGTAAAGGAAAAACTTTTTAAAAAACATTATAACAAAATTTGTGGAACCCGATTTTGGGTAACATTAATCAATAGAGAATGGAATTTATATACAAGATAAATAATTTTTTATACATTCCCCACATTCAATTTTATCATTGAAATACATGCAATTCTTTCTTGAAAGGAAAATTTCGTCATAGTTCATATCAGTCGAAGATTGATGTAGTCTACAATGAGGTGTTGGGTACAATAAATATTGTTGTCACATATTTAGAATCATAATTCATTATTTTTATTATTTATTGTATTATAATGTCTTCTGTGATATTTATGTACACTAAAAGATATGTTCTTGGTAACACGAAGATTTGTCGTCATAGTGTTGATGACGAAACTGACTGCAAAATCAACATTTTACAATGTTATAATTGACAAAATTAATATCCATTTAATATGAAAATTTCCTCTAAAATCATTGGATAAATAATGAGTATTAATTATCGATAAACTCTTAATAAAATGGGTTTTCATAAAGAGAAAATTTATAAGTGTATAATATGGTATAAACTATGATTATTGGTAGTTTTGATTCTCCATATTTTTTTATAGATGTTGTTAAAGTTGTGATGTATTGTAAAAATTGAGTAGGAATATTCATCGGTGATAAAAAGGAACAATAATTTTTTTGGAAAATAAATAGTTCCCTTAAATTATTTTGATTTTTTAGAAATAAATATATCAATAAAAACAAATTAGTAAATAAAGAAATATACGGTGATTCTATAGATCTGGTAATATTCCATGGATATAAAATAATGATTAAAGTATAAAAGGTTACTATAATCATTATATAATTATGGTGAAAATAATTTAGGTAATTATCATTGAGTATAATACCATAAATAAATTGAAGATATTTTATAATGATATGATTGAAGGTGAAGAATAATGTATTCAAGGGACAGATTCAAATATGTAAATAGTGGCTGGATTTTGAAACATTTAGGCACAAAAAAATATGATTATTATTAAGAATAATAGTCAATAGATAATATAATTTTCTAAAGAAACAATATTTCAAACTCATTGGAGAAATATAAGAGAAGAATTTGATCAACCCAACGTTATTGGGGATCATATTTCACCTACACAAACAAGGATGACGAGGAATGAAGTATATTATAACTTATTATAAATTTTGGAACCAATCTAATTTAATGAATATAATGAAAAAATAATAATGAGTTAAATCCATTATAAAGTAACTAGATTATATTCAAAAGAGAAGAATGTGGTATCATGATAAGAGACCACAAAATCAAAATTTGATTTGAACAAAGTGGATCCTTAAAATGAAATTTAATGATTCTATAAATGTTATCAGAAAATGATTTAATGGTGTGAATATTCTTGACATGTATTGAATTCATTGATGTTGAAGAAGTGTTTTCTCTAGTTTCTTGACCTTAGTAAATTTGGATCTACGTTTCCAGGAAAATTCAATTAGTTAACAAATTATACCATATGGATTTTAAAATTGAATTCTAAAATTGTGTTTCATATAAATAATTCTACACTGAATAACCAATGGGTTTCTCATTTGAAATGATGAATCATAGGATATTATGTTGAAGAATTATCTCATTGGAATAATATAGTTACCTAGACCATGGTATTCATGATTATATGATTATCTGATTAATATGAAATTTAAAAGTGGAGGTGTAGACCATAATCTATATGTGATGAATTATAATGAAGATTATTCAATGATGATTGAGTAAGTGTACATTATTATTTTTTGTGATAGAATGAAAGAAAAAATGGATGAATTTTCTACCCCAATGAGATAATAGTTTTAAATGTCCACGTATAGTGATCTCACATACTTCTTGGTGATTTATGAGTTTCAAAAAAAAAGAATACACATCCATTTCTGAAGAAAAATATCCATGACATATTGTGAAAAAACTCAACATGGAAGAATCCAACCAATTTATACTATGATATTTGTTGGGTAAAAAAAATAAATCATGATGATGGGGCATTTTTGGATCACACCATATAAATAAGGATATTTGGAAGCTTCTTAGACAAGACTAAAACATAGGAAAATATTGTCTTCCTAACCTGATTAAAGACTTACTTCCAAAGCAATAGGTGAACCAAATATGTGTGATAGTATAGAAAGGAAATTGAATGAACAAATACGATTATGACTGATGAAGAGTATATATCTTTGTAAAATTATTACAATAATGTATTAATGATGAAACATAAACTCAGTTATATTTTTATGTGGTCAAACAACCAATGGTGATACACTGTGACAACAAGAGTGTGTTTGATCGTATGAAAAATACATTATAGCACAATTGTACTAGTCATATTGATATCATATATCAAGTTTTCAAAGAAATAGGTGATCCTAATGTTATAAAATTGACTCATGTTATAAATTATTAACGTGTGGTTGTCATTCTAACTATGTTGTCAGTGGCCCAAATTAATGAGAAAAATATGTTAAAACTCGGTGTTCAACCACCTATAATATCATGAGGATGTTATGGTTGTTCCCATATACATTTAATATTAAATATTTTTTTCTTTTTTTGAATGTGATAAATGACTATAGGGATATAAGATTCATGCAGTGTTTTTATTGAGGAATAAAAGTAAAAATAAATGATATTTGGGTTTATTAATAAAGGGATGTATTGGTGTAATTCAATAAATTATTTGATTTTTGGATTCGTTGTTGGTCTAGAAAGGAATGATTTTTTTTGTTTCCACACATTTTTCTATATTTATCTTTTCACAGGTAGACACTGAATGAGCAATGATCTATTTCAAGATTACGATGTTTCTGATTATGTATAGTGTTTTATTGTTTTTATATGCAGGTTTCCAAAAAACAAAAGGTAGGGATTTTTGGTAAAAAGGCTATTAATTTCTAGAAATAGGGTACATATTGTGATTCATATCAATTCACACTTGGATAATCGGGGAGTTTCAAAAAACATGATCATATGATACATGTTTCTTAACAATTGATGTTGGTTCTATTTCTTGTGTTTCCCAATTTTATAGAGCTCAAATTATAGATTAAGGTTTAGGAATATCAATATATGTTTTTCCAAAATATACTTTTCAAATATCAATTTATTAAATTAATATTGTCATTATTATATTTTTTATGAAGATTTTATGCTCCATGAACAAGGCATCGTGAAATTGGGTGATTCGTGATGGGGTGATGGTATCCATGAATCTAGGAGAAGATCAAAAATGGGTTTATTTCAATGGATCTTCACGAGTAGAAGAGGTTAACAAGCATGAATGAAGAAGACTATGAGAATTCTGTTTGTTGATAAAGATCTTCCTGAATCGATATGTATATATACTAACATCCACCCATCATTTGATACATGAAGAAATTTTTTGAAAATTGTTATATACTCTAAGTTAGTAGATTCCAAGAGACATAGGAATTAGTAACCCTTTTCATGTATAGGTATCATGAAAATTTTGGTTGCATTGAAATTCATTCTATTGATATTCATAAAATTATATTTTGAGAAGACTAGTTGTTTGATGAAGACATAATTTTTTGGCACGGATGAGAGATTGATGAAGTTTGATAGCATGACGATATTTTGTGGCTTCATGATTGATGGGATTTCCTTGAAACATAATGGATTTTCTAGAAGGTTGATTGATTCATGAATAGTACTTTTCAACTACGTTCTTAATTGAATAGTACTCTCATGATCATCTACATTGTAATCCGGTGCTAGCTAAGTCTCATACTAATCGAGGACAAATACAAAAATTACAATCAACTATAGTGACCATCAAGTTGTTAATCTAAGTAAGACATCACCCAAGGTATGGAGACATAGGGATTCAGTGGATGTTTTCTGGAGGATTCAATGTGCTACCTCTAAAATTAATTTAACAGATCTATTCCTAGAAAAGGGTAAATCTGATCGATCCTTTGTACTATAAAATAACTATTAAATCCTAAGGAAATTTTTTATGACTAACAAACTATTAATATATGGCCTAGTTATCATACCTTAGTGGGGAACCATATAAAAATGTTCTGTAATATCATTAAATAAGCAATATTAGTAGTTTCATGATTCCATATCATAGGTTTTACAAGTTCCTACCTATATGGGTACAAGATCTCTCTAATTAGAATAAAAATTTTGACACTGTTACTCACCCCTCCCGTCTCGTTACAAAAAAACATCATCATAAGGAAAATATTTTAATATGGAAACAGTTTAAACCACTACCATATCATTCTCTTACGGTTTCCTAAAACCATCACAAATTTGGGTGTCATCATCCAACACATGGTTGTTTCTTCAATTTTATAATGGTTTCTTGGAAGTGTCATAGTATCATTATTTAATGGTAGTTTTGGTTTTTTAGAAGTGTTTTCATGTGGAAAATGTGTATTTGGCAGTAGCTTAATCCAATGATTTTTTTTGCATTTTCAAACATTAAAACTACCTATAAACATAATTTTGGCCACCAAAGAATAATATGAATTTATTTATTGGTAGTTTTAACCACCTCAGAAAAGATAATATCAAACAATATTCGTTGTTTAAACTGCTATGAAATATGTTTCATTTCGTAAGTGATAGATTAAACATTCACTAAATGTAATTTTAAAAGTAAAAAAATACAGCAAATTTTGTAGCCCTAATACCTGTACACTAGAAAAAATACCATGTTAATGGAACATATAATTGGATAATATAAACCATATAACAATGTTTAGTAGTCAACAAAGTGAAATTTTTTTCCTAAAAAGTTCATTTAGAGAGAACATATAATAGAATAATCTAGACAATATTATCTCAACCATCTAACAATGTTTTTTAGATCTAAATCAATGAATTTAAAATATATTGATCAAATATATGAGTTATAATATTTCAAACTACATTAAATTAAATTATAACATGTTTCCCTAATCCATCATAATAAGGATTAGTTATACTAGTTCTCAGGATCACATGGGAAAATAATTGGGTCTGAAAACACTGATGATTAGTTTTAGTTTGGACATAATGTTTGATATAAATAAAGTTCATAAACATGATTTGGTAAGAGAATCATGCACGTGTCTATGAGAAAATCTATTATACAACACTTGTAAAAGGATTTTTTTTTCAATTCATGTTGATTGTAATTATAATCATGTTATCCTGGTATTAGAACCACATTCAGTAGTGATTATAGCATGTGGCATGGGAAATTTCATATTTCAATAAATTGTTTCCCAGGAAATTCCAAAGGTGGGGAAAATGATGAGTATCATGGAAACTATTTCCTCTTATGTTGAGGGACACAACTATAGTGGTGAAATTGGAAATTGTTAAATGACTTCTTGAAGTCGGTGAGTTGATATATTCAACATTTCATATTTCAAACATGAAGATTTATTTTAAAACATAATTTGGAGTTTAAAAAAATTCTAGATGATAGATTCATTCTCGAGATGAAAATGTGATCCATGAGTTTTAACAGTCAGTGGTGTGTCTATGAATTCATAGAAACATGACAGAATGGTGTTTGTTTGATTACTAAACCATTAATGAATGATGAAATTCATTGTCGGGCTTTTTTTGTTTTTCATGAAATATCATGTTATCATTAGGATCTATGGTTGTGTGACAAATACCTTAATTTAAACACCAGATATTAAGAAGAAAATCTATTAAAAAATATGTCCATAGTGGTTTGATTGATGTTTTAGTGATCAAATTTTAATAGTGATTTGTTCCTTGCAACTATGTATCATCTTAAATATAAAAGTGAACTTTTTTGGGTTTTACCTTTTAAAGATATACCATAAAATTACAAAAATTATTTTATAGTGCAATATGGTGGTTTTAACTTTATTGGACCTAGTCGCACATCATCGAGAAATGTGGAATCAAGGTTTGGGTCAAGGCATGTATAACATGTTTTGATGGAACATGTATCAGAATATTTAAACCGGCCTATTAATATAATTATTAAGATATATTATGAAGTTTTTATTATTGGACCATTAATGGGTAATGTTTATAAACTAGGTGTACTCTTATTCTAGATTCAGTCATTCATAATATATTGACACCATCTTATCTATGTTGGGAGAGAGTCTATATAACATGATAAATAATTAAAACAAATGGATTTTTGTTTAGATGGAAGGAATCCACGAGAGGTTTACACAAATATTGATTTATAAAAATCCTTAAGATATATATTAAAAATGTCAAATGTCAAAGGACAAAACTCATGTGATTATTGGAATGGTGTATGGATGGTGTTTTTAGTTTTAGAGTTTCTTGATAATTGGAAGTGGGTACTATTGTATTCAATGGTGAATGCCATGAACTGGTTCAAATACATACATGGGGGAAACTCAATCCTAAGCATCATGCAAGGGATACCATTTGATTATCTAGGTTTGTTGTATTGGAAATGTAGTATAATGTTTTTTTGGGAATGGTTTCATAAATGAGTATGATTTTTTAAGATCAAGAGACATCACCAGATGTTTGTTACAAGAAGTGTTTAGCATACTCAAAGTGATATTGGGGTACCATGGATAAAAATGGGTAAGAAAATGACATTAGACATGTTGATTAATAAAGATTATTCTTCTCAAAAAATAGTCAACAAAAAGCAGTTCAATATGATTTATTTCTAAAGTTAGTATGTGGTCAATGAGGAACCACATAAGGCACATGGTTGGTTCAGTCAGGTGAATTTTATTGGTTTATGCGAGATTTTATGGGAAAATATTTTATGAATAGTATGATCTTATCAATTGTATTTCAACCAATTCAATCAAATTTAGGAAAGGGGTTAATATCCTATTATGTAACATATTAAATGTGTTGTGAGCTCTTCTAGGACATTGAGGTTTTTCATAAATATGAAATTCTGACCGTGGGGGTACCACAACTATGAATTGACTATTAAAAATTAAAATTTATTGTCGATATAGCTATGTTCTAGTTTATAATAAGATGATCTCCTGATCATCTCTCTTATATATAGGCTCACTAAATGAGATCAAGCACATAGTGGTGTAGGTACCAATTTGGATCTTCATCACCCTCTAGGTATTATTCTCCCCTATAGTGTAGGTGTGTGTCAAAAATAGGCTCTCCTATAATCTATGGAACACTCCTCAAATGATCTCTTATGGTAAGTGATCATTCCCATGTTACTAATGTTGAAAATGATTTACCCATCATTTGTGCGGCCCATCTATGAATGACACGACTTTGTGGACTATGTATCTAACATGAATAAAATGAATCAAAGAAACAACATAATTTTTATTAAAAATACCAATATACACATCCTAACATAACAAAATTGAAACTATTAAAAATCTTTATCTTCCATATAAAACATTTATTACTTTATAATCCCCCAACTGCATACATCACCAATTATAGACTCACTACCTTACTTAATACTCAACCTATATAAAATTCAATTAGATTTATCAAACATTGGGAATCATGAAAATGTTAGTTTAGGAATATGAGAGATGACTACTTTGTGCCACACCTGATACATGATACATGATATATGAACAAGCCCATTGTTTCCATATTTTTCAAACCTAACAACAAGACCACTAATCATTTTCTGATGGTCAACACTACTAGTAACCCTCTCCACCTCCATTTCTATGACATTATACCAGAACCTGTAAGGAAATTATATTGAAAACTAAATTATTTTTTATATTAATATTTACAATTAGAACCAATAATTTTATTCACAATAAATGATTTTTATGTTTTTTGATTTACCTTTTCACCACCCATCATCGACACAATATCAATAGGGAAAAATTCGGTAGTCTTCTGACAAAAATTGAACAACACTTTCAACAAGAGGATATCTGAGCCCCATTTTCCTAAAAATTTTTTTAATAGAAATATAATATCTTTGAGAATATATACTACAACCAGTATTAGATGCATCATTAGTCCCCAATTTTCCACAAAACACATCATATGGTAAGGGTCTCAAACCAATCTCACGCACTTTACTAGGATGCTCCTTCTCAATCTCATTACAAACTAGGTCATCCTCAGAGACTGAGTAGGACTGTGTGGGATTTGAATCCAAAATTTCATTGATTTTTTCCCATAAATAAAATTTCAGCCATTTTATAAGTAATATATATAAACATAGTTAAAACTGATAATATGATACTATAATGAAAAATGAATTCACACCCCATCTTCTTTGGAAAGATCATTAACAAAACACCCATTGGAATTTTTATGAACATGCAACCATACTTCTATTTGTGATGCTTGGTTCCCCAAACAATATGATTGCATTAAACAATGGTAAATCAATAATTTAATATATTAAAAATATATAATTGTGTTCTAAATATTTATAACAATGAAAAGATTACTAGAGTTGATCGACTATAAGAAAACATCATTGACCCCATAGTGTGAGGGATGATTTTCTTTGCCTTGGTCAATGTATTCATCCATCCAAATCCTAAAACAATTAAAATCTAGTTTTATTATTAATGTATGAAATTTCTTATCCTTTTCATATATATGTATTAATGTAAAATGATATTAATATTATTATATATTTTTAAATACCATGTAGTTCTTATCATGATTTTTGTTAACAAAAACATTCCATTTCTCTCTAGGAACAACATTGGGTTAATTGTCTCACATGTGTTGGGAACTCAATGATTTATCATTATCATCACCCCATAATCTATATTTAATGTCTTTCTTTTTCTAGCCCTTATTTTTTCGATGTCTATATTCATGCAAGCACATCAACATCTGTAAAGCGAAAAAACATATGTACAAAAAAATAATATTGAAATTATTAAAACTGAATAACATACTTACATTCAATTACCCGATAATGTATTAAAATTACAATTATTTGTTAATCAAAAACACCATTCTTCCACGATGATGTCATATGCCTCTAATCATCATATTTAATCAGAAGGGTAACCGAATCTGTGAAAAATTGTCCTAGAATCTGGCCTAGTAATCATGTGGAGTCATCCATATGGACCATATCTAAATTAAATTAGACAAAAATAATTAGTTCATTTAGATTCCATACATATGAACTTTTTATTTTATTCTGTATAGTTTCTTTGTTTCCATATTTTATGAAAAAAATTCATTATAAAAAAACTTCAATAAATTTATTTAGATTAAAATTTGTACTTATAAAAGTAAACATCTAGTATATCAATGGAGAACTAAGATTGGCACCCTGCTACCTCACTATTGATGTGTTTGAATAGGAAGGCATCAATTGAGCTGCTGATGGGCTAATCATAGAGGGTGTGAGATATGTTATAGGGGAAAACAAATGGTGTCTGTGATGCTATAGGGAAGGAGGAAAATGGACAATTCCAATTCATTGTGGTTGATGGAACAATATTTCTCTTCCTTCTTTTTTTTAGTGTAATTTAATCAAATAAAATTGTAATCATAACATATCATTAAAAAAATTATATAGAAAAAAAATAATTTATAATAGATGCATAATACAAAAAAATAAAATATACATAACAATGTTCAATAATGACGGATTGAAAATAAGATGTTCTATTTCCCTATTACTATAACTAAATGTGTATAATATTCTTGAGGATTACATCAAAATATTTTTTCTATTTATAAAATATCCACAAATTAAAAAAAATTGTAGGTCTAAAATCAGGCATTAAAGAAGGTTGTGTGCAAAATATTGACATAAAGTTGAAAAGGACAAAAAAATGAGATGAAACCCTTAATAAATGATGAAATGGTTTACATATAGAGTATCATATAAAAATTATCAAATTCAAAAGAACTATTCCCATGGTGTGTAGAACATTTAAGGCCAGATATTGACATGGAAAATATAGTGTATACATAGTGGTGTGAATGTTTCCTTCTTGGGTGGGGGATTTGAGAGTTTCTCGGTAGATATTCCACAAAGTAAGTGATATCTATAATGGCATAAAGGACAGAAATTTTTTTGGATTGTGGAATGAGTTGTTTTATAATGTTATTGAACCATAGTAAGTAACATAAATTGATTCTATGAGGTTATCCTTGTGAAATATAGTAATTAGTGTATGTCCATTTGAATTATATAGGATAAGATATGAAAATAAGGAAAGAATCATGAAACATGATGGTAGAGAATATTGGAATGTGGGAATGGGTATAACGACACATGATAAGACATTTGTCATGGGGTATCTATGATAGTGGATCATAGAAGAGAAAAAAGACACTCTTTAGGTATGTTTAGTGTAACTATGTTGTTCTAATTGGGGGAATAGTATCTCTAAAGTGTGGGGATCCTAAGGGAATGATGGGAAATCGTTATATAAGTATGAATTCATAGAGGAAGGTAGTGTAATTTTTATATAGTGTTGGAAGGGGTACACCATTGAGGATCTTAGTTTATTTTGGTTCTTTTATATATGGAATTGGTTCATGGGATGTAATTGGAAGCGGAAATAGAATATGGTGATAACAGGATACTGAAAAACACTTGAGGTCCATAATGAATGGTATGGTAATAGGGTCAAGTAGTGATGTAAGTGAAGAATATGGTCATTAGATCATTATGGATGCTATGAAGTGTATGTTTATGTTTGAGATGAGGATCAGGACTGATGACGTAAGGATCAGAGGGAACAATTAGATCTTTTAGGTTATCATATTTTCTTTAGTAACATATATGTGTTTATTTATGTTATATAACTCGTGTAAGTGTGGATTAGAAAATATGGTAGGTAAAATATTAGGATTTTATCCTAACACCACATCTAATAAGCCTTGATCTATATTTAACTACCTATGGGACATACTGTATACTAATACGGTTTGTCTTCTGTGGGATGTTGGAAATTGATATACCTTCATCATACAACTTCTACTTATGACTGGAGGTTATAAAATGTGTCCCTTAGTCCCTTCCTAGAGGGAATGATTCCACTTGTGAGAGAGTTTCAATATTGAGATTATATCCTTAAATATAATTTTATATGTGACGGATTTTCTATTTTATTTTAAATAGATATTGATATGACCTTCCCATATTATTTTTAATATGATTAGTACATGATATTGAAATTATATTCCTTGATATAACTCTATTGACTTGTGGATATAGTAGATGTATCATTGGAATTGATCGAAATAACTGAGGCAAAGTGTTGGGGTAACATTGTTAGCACCTAATAGACCAATGTAGATTCTAGTAGAAAGGTTTCAAGATGAACCCTATGTGATGATTCTAAAATGTTTCTATGATATTCAAAACAAATACAAGGTTATAAATGTGACTTTGAAATAAATAATCCTAAGGTAATCAAAACAAAATCAATTAATAATAGAGAAACACATTTTTTTTAATTTAGACACTAAACATTCTCTACATCATTACCATAGTCATGATTCATATAAAAAAAATAAGCATTCCTAATAATAAATGATTTATCATTTTTAATATTAAAAAAATATATTATTATATTTAATATTATAAAAAATATAAACATGCTTCAGAGGAAAACCTAATTCACCTTCAGAATGAACAATGTAATTTATTCTATCATCCATTTATTTACATTCCCCAAAACTATAATACATTCGAAGTACATTTAACTTGAGAATGATAATTTTCAATCAATAAATAAATAATAGGAAACAACCAGGAAATACAAAACACTATACATAATTGACATACCAACTCCATGCTCCAGCATCACACATCAACACCAGAACCATTATCATTAAACAATTATATCAAATGTCATCCAACCACACATTTCAGTCCAAGTAACCATTTTATCACTAAACAACACACTCTAACTCAAACCCAATTACCATCAATAATAGTAAAATTCAAACTGGGAAAACATAAATCATAAAAATGCATCAATCACATTAACATATATGTAATATTTTAACATTCAAAATAGAAAATTTCATATTGATGAAAAAGTAGTTCATTATATTAATTAATTTTTGGGTTTTTATTATGAGGTAATTTTAGATTTACATCAATACAAATTTATGGTTTCAAATTAATGAATATCAAAAAAATATAGGATTTAACATGAATGAACATCGAAAAAAATAGAAAATGTTAGAGAAAAATGGTAGAGGTATAAACCTTGATTAATGAGTATGTGGTTTTTTATGATCCATGAGTTTTTATGCCACAATAGATATTATCAATGGATGTTATGGGTGAAGAAGCTTGAGACTGGTATTGAGGGTAGTGATTTGGGGGGCATGGGGGTCGCTGGTTTTAGGAGAGTGGGGGGATGGGGTTTCAGAGAGATGTGATGGGTTTTTTAAAAAATAAAAGTTTTAGAGGATTTTTTAATAAACTGCCACCAAATTATTAAAAAAAATAATTGTAGTTTAATAATCTACATCTAAACATTGTTTTTCATGTAGTGTCTTAGGGTGTTCTGGGGTACAAATTGTGGGTTTAGAGGGATGTCATAAGTGTTATAATTTTACTATATTTTGTTCATGGATAATTTTATGAATGATAGTGGGGTTATCCCCTTTGACTTAATATAGGGAATGATTATGATGAATAGAAGGGGATATCATTTCTGGCCCTTGTAATGGATGAATTATTTCTAAAAACACAAGGGATATAACTTAATGATATGACTCATATCAATAACTATAATTGATATTTATATACTATATCATGATGATAAATCTAAAAATTATCTTACCACTTCTCTATCTGGTAAAGTCTATTTTATGGTGATGAGTCCATCCATATCCATGTACATGTTGGAGAAATTGGGAAATATATATGAATTAAATATCAATGTGAAGGAGGTTAAACATCAATTATTTCACAACAAGTCCAATGAGAGGTAAACCAAAAGAGGAAACAATTCAAGTAAATGAGGTAATGGAAATAAAATTTATAGGAGAACATGGTAGGTCCATGGATTGTGTTGATACATATGATATAGATGATGAACATCATTCACCGTTTTTCATGAATTTATAGAGTGGAAGTGGATATTTGTATCCAATCGTTAATTTCAGTTACTTTTGTTTCATAAATTTTGGATCATTGTCCCTTGGTGTTCATGGAAATTTTAATACACAATGAGTGAATAAAACATCTTGTAGAAGCCACATAAATGTTTCCTTTAAACGGTACAGTTTAAATCAATAATGAAATTATAGATAATTTTATTCTTATGTAAAGAGGAAATAAATGATAATGAATAATTGGATGATTTAGAACTATTTGTTTAACTGATAGACAAAAACGCATTATAGATATATTTAAAAAGGAATAACCTATAAAAGTTGAAGATAATTAGTTAATAGATATATTTTATGTCACTGAGGAACTTCACTGTGATCTTAAGGATCGCGAAATTACATAAAAGAAATATAGAATGACAAGATCCTTGTTGAAAGATTCATTATTGTATGTGGATCATCTTGGAGTAAAAATTGATAGACTAGATGAATAATAAAAAGAACCCTTAACAATTCTTGAATTCTAAAATGAGGTTATAGAGTTTAAATATAGAATTGAAGATCTTTAAAATAATCAATGATCATACATCTAGACTAGTTTAAATGGAAATGTAGAATGATGACGTGATGAATAATTTTTAACATGAAGGCGGCAATTGGAATGGGAATTAAAATAAATTAAACATAAGAGGAAATCAAAATTTCGAATAATTTATGATGCATATATATTGGAAAGAGATAATTGTACAATTAGTGGAGTAATGATGGCATTGAATAGGAATATATCATTATTTATGGGATAAATTATAATTTTTAGTGATACAGAAACATTAAATGTAAGAGTTATTATGTTACAAATTATAGGTATAAAGAATGTCAGAAAGACCAAAAATGTTCCAAATTTCATAAATGAGACATCTTAGAAAAAAAACAAAAAGGGAGATAAACATAATTATCATGTATCTAGAGTGGATAAACTTTCAGATAATTTTACAAAATATAGATAAATGTGTTGGAATAGAAGTGAGAAGATATTTATTATTAGGAAATGTCAATTTTTAACATTCTAGGCCATACAATTACATACCTTTAAGAGAAAATAGATAACTAAATGGGGGATAATTTGGATGTAAAAAATTTTGAATGAGACCGCATAAATTTATCGTATGAAATAAATATTTTTGATGGATTTTTTTTTCACTTTTCTAACTATGCTGATACATAATATCACTGCTTGTAGATAAATGGTGGGAATAATTAATACAAGGATATAATACATGTTAATACCAATCAACCATTTTGAATTACTCTTGAATATTGGTATTCGAATATTATATATTTTGACTATGATTATGATGAAGAATTTAAAATCGAAAAGTGATTGGAAGGGATATCATTTTCCTATAACAAATCTGGTATATCATGGAAGGGAATAATGACGTTAAAGAAATATAAACATATATAAATTTATCTAAATACGTCAATCAATAGCACCAATTGGATTATTTAAATGGATTATCATCTCATGTGAATGGAAATGAATATTTAATGAAAAAATTTATGAACATGGATTATGGAATTATAAAATTTTGTAAAGACAGTTCCATAATGATATAAGGAAGTGTAAATATAGAACTGGATATTAAAAAAAATAATTAAAACAAAATTAATTTTCATTGAATTTTTGTATCAATGTATCATGAGTTTCAACCGTCTCTACACTAGGGTTTGGTAGTGACTTTTAACCAGAAGGGGGACACTACTAATTGATGTAAATGTAATTCTCCAAAAATTGAATGAAAAAATAGGATTTTATACCAGGTTAATAAAAATTAAAACAATTTAATGTTTCAATTGAAAAATAAATCAACTTGTTGCACTTTATGCTGGGTCACATTCATCTACTGATAATGGAATACATATAAATGATAATATTATTTATAAAAA
Organism: Viscum album; assembly: GCA_963277665.1. Classification (NCBI taxonomy): domain Eukaryota; kingdom Viridiplantae; phylum Streptophyta; class Magnoliopsida; order Santalales; family Viscaceae; genus Viscum; species Viscum album. Next base: position 1,903,734,817 of record OY728145.1, read on the forward strand.
TTCCCAATATAATTTATGTCCATGAAAAGACAACTGATTATTTGATGAAAGGAAAAAAGGATTTCGAGTTCATATCATCAAAAGAACAAATTGGAATAAAATATTCTTGATGTCATCTACACACATGTGTAATGTCCAATAAATATGGAAATAAAATATAGAGAGATGTAATCCATTCAATTTATTGAATAGTATTGTTGAATATATTGACTGATGTTTGTGAAGAATAAGAAGAAATTTATTTATTAACGGAAGAGTTATCATCAATGATACGAGTATGAAACTATCCTAGAGTCATGATTTTGCACCCATGGATGTAAAAAATAAACATCCCATTGATTTTAAAATTTTCTTGAAAAATATAGGATAAATTAAGAGGTTTTTTCATTAAGAACCCATCAATGAAATGGGTTTATTTAATTGATAAATTGATATATTCATAATTTATCTTGAAATAGGTTGATAGAGAGTTTGGATTCTCATCTTTCATAGAGGGACGATATTCAAATAGTATTGTACAATAAAAAATTAATATGTATTTTTATGTGAGATAATTTGACACCATATAAGATACAAAATTGAATGTACTCCACTTTTAACTAATTTTAGTTTCAAGAAGTATATGATTCTTCTGAATAAGTGAAGGAAATCATGGAATGTTTTGTGATATTTCCAATACAAAATATTCATTTTATATTTAATGGTGATTAATTCCTTAAAATGACACCATAATAATATTATAAATATTTTTTAATGTAATGATGCCATTATCATGGTGGAAAAAAATCCATGTAGTTTGTCATATGATTATATTATTACATAAGAAGAATATTGTTCTTAGGGGAAAAATTAAATTATAGAAATAAGGTAAGGATTTAAAAACATTCATGGATATCAAAATGATTATTATTTATAATAAAAATCATATTAGTTAATCGTTATGGAAATTACATTATTATAACATCATAAAAAATAAAATAGATAATGTGGATTACTCTAACATCACTGGGATTTGGAAAACACTAATATAGTCAAGGAGAATTTTAAATGATTTACATTATCCATTCATATAAATTGGGGAATGAACAACATTTCTTGAAGAAGTGAGGGAAGAATCATGGGGTAATTCAATGTATAAAAAACTAGATTAGATAAGCATGAATCCTACAATGGTTCATAGGAAGAGGCCATAAAATTACAATGTTGGTGGAATAAAGTGCCCCATAAATTAAAATTTATGATCATCATAATCATATCATTATAAATATATAGTGTGTAGTGTATTTTCATAGATTTAAGGCATTTATATTAATGAAATATTTCATCAGTAGGTAGTCTCTAGTCAATTACTCTATTCTTTTCCACTATAAATCAATGATGGTAAAAATATTACTAAACGTATGTCAAAAAAAATTATTAAATGGTGTTAATAAAGAGTATTTCTACATTTGAAAAAAAGTTATTTATGACTGGAAATTAATAAAATAATTTTTATATTAAATAAGGATATCTATTCTCTACCATATGGACTACAAGAATGGAATTCTTAACAAGATTCTTATTTCAAGAAGATGGAATTTATAAGATAATTCTTCAAACATTATCATTATGTGAACAGTTTGATGTAATATAAATTTATGGATCTTATTAATGTGGGTGATTTATTTTTTAGCAAAAAGAGTTATTAGTTTGTGGTAGTATTTTTTAAAATCATGATATAAGTGTTTTAAATGTTCCTGATTAGTGATGTCACATAAATTTCTTTGGGTTTTAGTGATTCAGAAGTAGTATTATACATTTATTTGAGAAATAAATAGAGTTTTACAAAATGTACAATAAATCTGAATTTGTGGTGTCTAGTGGACTCATGAATGTAGAAATTAATGGGAGATTAAGCGTCCTGAAAAGACTAGGTAGGACCTAACTGATCAAAAGTCATTTTAGAAGAGGTATATTTGTGTTACCTAGGAATTTCATGAATTATTTGAGTTCTAGGATGTCTGGGAGATTCAGAAATTTCCAAAAATGTGTCTAGGCTCACGAATTCTGGTATATCAAATGGGGTTTCTTAATTTCATGTCGATTTTCCAATAATATTTTTACTCAACAAGATTAATTGATTAATGATATCATTTTAATCAATTTAGGAATATTTTGGAAGTAGAGTATCATGGTAATAAAGGAAAAATACCTAAATTCCAACGAAATGAGGCGAACATCAAGTTAATAAATAGAGTGAGACTTCAACCTATGTAGTATACTAGGGGAGTGAATTGATGTTTTCTGATGGAGGTATTTTACTACCTATAAAACTCATGTAAATGTAGTGTGCTTAGTAAATAATGACAATGTATTTTCTTATGTACTCGACAAAATCTTCTGAATCATAGTGGATTTAGATAAGACATTCAAAATATCAATATATACACCATTGACTAGATCTTAGTGGTGAACCTTGTAAAAATTTTGTTTTGTCTATATTCATATATATGTTTAATAGACCCATCTTTCCATTACATTTATATTACATATAACTACCATCATGGGAAAAATATGAATCTATTTAATAAAAAATGTTGACAACCTAATTCACCCTTTCCATAACATGGAGTTATATTTTCCTAAAATATGTGTGCTGTAATATCATAAATATTCATCAAACAGACAACATGAAATTATTAGGGATTAAAATTACTTTAAAAATATCATAAACAATGTAAAATAGAATGGTTTCATAATAATTCTATCAATTAATCAAAGAATAACCCATGAAAGGATGTGGGATTCATATGATCTCCATCATTGTATAACACATGGAGGAACAACCATCATAATAAATGTCATGCCATTAAAACCATAAACAACTAAGAGAATGAAAAAGAATTATATCCTTGGTTCATATCCCAAGTAAATCATAAGATATATCAATTATTTCATCAAACATGAAGAAGGATTAAAGAATATTACATAAAAATTATTTAATAAAAATATCCTTCATTTAAAAATTACATAATATGAAAAAAAAATGTTTTAAAAATACTATTTTCTGAATATATAATTGGAAACATATAAAGAAAAATTTAAAAAATAAATTAAACATATATTTGATGAAAATATTATTTCTGGGTAGTATTTTTTTAAATATAGAACATTTAAAACTATTTATAATAACCATGAAATAAGATAGGTGAATCCTTAATGACATGATTGATCATGATGTTAAGAAATTATGTTATACCTGTAAATGTTAATATGGTTATTCCATTCAAAATTATAGAAAAATCCAATGATATGAATTATTTTCAATTCAACCTGAATATTCCGTTAAAAATATTTTGTAAAACCTCAATCATGGGGGAATGTATTTTTGAAATCAAAAAACAATAAAAATTCTATTTGAAATATTTAATAATATATTTTATTGAAGAAATATATTATTATAAATGAGATAAATAATGTCAGGTTTTCATAAAAATAATTTTTTAATAATCCTATGTTCTAATGATTATTTTAATGGAACCACCACACTAAGATATCATGAATGAAATGAGGTGTAAACAATTATATAGAATTATTGAGAGTTAAATTATGAGATTTCCCTATTTGAGACTTAAATGTTACTAATCTCGATATATGATAAGATTGTTACATAAAATAATTGCCATATTTTTAACATTAAATCATAAATACATTGATGGGATTATATCAAATGATAGAAAAATATCACAAGGATGAATAAATACTTGATATTACATGTCAAATTAGATATATATTCACCAAATTAATGAATATAGTTTCATAACATGACTTATGTCTCAAGAACGGAAAGTAAATACAATAATATCTTACAACCACATTAATGAATATAGTTTCATAACATGACTTATGTCTCAAGAACGGAAAGTAAATACAATAAAATCTTACAACATTGGTAATGTTTTAGATGTAAAACCTAAGAATGATATATCCTAACATAGATAAGTAAGCCAAAATACATTATGTTTAAAAATAATAAAATAAAAACATTTTCATTATAATTAGTACATAAAAGAAATATGTTGTGGGAACGAAATGTGTGTCATGGTTGTATAAAGTGAAACGTAAATCAATTACAACTTGATTAAATATATAATCATAATCCCAATTAAATAATAAAAAAGAGTGGGAAAATAAATAATTATTAAATGTGTTGTATTAACAATATATCTATTCATATTGATTTCTATACATCAAATAGATTAAATAACTTGTGGCTTTTGTATATGTCAATTAGAAAAAAAATGAAACTAGAAATATCCATAAATTATATGGTGAATTGTTTATTATTTTTTCATACTTCCTATTAAAAAATATTTTCATTGTTCATCTATTACATAATAATAATTATATATCGCAAATAATATATTATATTCTTGTGGTATTTTATTACCTTTTTGTTAACACATCCATGGTAGTGTTACGTTTCAAGTAATAACTGCTATATTTTTCATATATGTTTTGAATTGTTAATTTTTTTCCATTTACCTTACACCATGTTTTCATCATCTACATAATTTATAGAAGAATATAAATATCATATATTTTAACTATATATTTATTTGAATTAATCTATAATATGTAGTGATTATGAATGAAATACATTGTCCATGGAGATGATAGGCTATATATACATAGAAACATTCTTTACATTTTATTTTAATTTTGAATGTATTACAAAATATTATAAATTATAATTCTATATTAATTTGAATTTCACGTATATAAAATATCTTCATTAGAACCATCATGTATAAATTCAATGTATTGTTTGAATAAATCACATCACATCGTGAGACCATAGTCTAGCAGAAAAATGAAAAACGTTATTAAATTCCCAAAAAATGAAATGTGTGAAGGTATTTATGATAATTAAATAAAATAATCATAATATAATAATAAATATCTTATATATAATATATTATAAATAAATACAATATTACAACCAACCCTGATATGTGGTGGTGAAAAAAGGAAATGACAATGGTTCATAAGGCGATAGTCTGTCATAAAAACATATAAATATAATGAGGTTTTTATATAGGGAACATGTAATAAAAATTGCAGTGGGAGTGAATAAATAATGTGGAAACTTTCATTGATGAACCTTGCCACTTTTTAATGAATCCTCCATGGGATTGCACTAAATACATTCTTGATTGTATTTATGTCAAAAATAAGGACTCTAGTATGATAATATTTTATTTTTATTTCATTTGGAATGATCATGTATGATTATAATGTCTTGATATGTGTGAATAAATGGGGGGATTTAGTACCTTTTTATACTTTAGGTGGAGTAATATTCTTGTAAATACTCAAAAGAGGTCACTATTGGGAGGTCAATATAACATCAGGTTTTTCCAAATTAGATAATGAAATTCATGTAGGGATACTTTGGTAGATCCACACATCCACCATGCAATACGACACTTGTTGTAAACATTTAATTCTATAACATATATAGTTCCCTATTTTTAAAATTTTTATCACAACGGAAACTAGTTTTCTAACCATTGTAATTTATCCTTTAATAATTCACTATAACGTGAAATATATTATATATTTTTGACAGAATAAATAAAAATATCATTTAATTTATAAAACATAAAAATCCATAGAGTTTTGGAAATTAATTTTGACATAAGTTCATGGAACATGAAAAGACACTACTTTAACCTTAAACACGATAATAATGTTACAATTATTTAATGGTAAATATATTAATTATAATAGAAATTTAGTTCCATGAATGGAAAATAGACTATATTTATTAATATATAAAAATAAATTTAACTAAAATATGGTTCTTATTATTTTGAAATCATTTAATAAAATATAATTCATTATAATCTTATATAAATGTCAATTCTAACATTATTTATTTAATTTCAATTTTAATAATATCAACATTTTGGGGGAATTAGATTATAATTTTTTTACACATGTTTTTTAGGATATTTTCTTTTAAAAAATTATGGAATACAATAAATAATTTAACTTACTTCTCTTTTTATATTATTAGTTTAATTTATTTAATTTAAATGTCAAAAAAAATTATTAGTGTGTCATCATTTCATAAGAAATTGAAGAAATGATTTCATATGAAAAATTTAAATAATATATCATGATAAATATGACAATTATATTTTAAATATATAAATTTAACCTAATATATATTATTTTATTTTTTAGATAATGACATTATAGATATAAAATTAATGATAAGTATATTTTTTGTCTTTTTCAATATGTATATATTAATATAAGTCATTTTCCATGGTTAGTGGAATGTAATTAACATATTGAAAATTGTTTTATTTATATGTTCTACACACACTCATTCATTAAAATTATGAAATTATTTTAGTTCTTTTATAAAATACAATTCTATTTTAGCCCCATATTAAAAAGTATTTTTACCTTATGTTTCATAACAAATTTTTACTGAATATAAAATTATATATTGAAAAAAATAATTTGGATTCATATAATTTTTATTTTTTTATTCAAATTAATAGATATATTTTTTCCATATTTTAATAATATTATTGTCAAATTATAATTTATATTAATCATATAGATGTTGGGTGAAATAGGGTTATTACGGAGAAAATGATCTAATGTGTAAAATGTTATTACAAACTATTTTAGTATGAAATTGATCCCAATTGCATAAATTGGATAAATAATTTAAAAATTAAAAAATTTATTATTTATAACAAAATGAATACAATGTTTAGCCTTATACATAAAAAAATGATATTTTGAATTTAAAATTCAATATTTTATAATATTATAAAAAATTCTTTTTTACATGAAAATATAAAAATATAAAAATAAGATAATTTTTATATTAAAATAAATATAATATTTTTATTTTACAATATTAAATTTAAAAAAGTAAAAAAAAGGTTGTTTTGAAATAAATTCACCAAAAATGGAGATAAATCAACTTTTTAGAGAAATACATCATGGTAGAGTAAAATTGTACATGTTTTTATCTCTTTCTAGAAATAATATAATATGAATTAAAAATCATATTATGCAATAATATTTGATTAGTATGTAACATTTTTTTGGAACATGGTCTTGCATATAACAATATTTAAACTGAGAATTTTGTGTAGCACTAGAAAAACATTGTATTGGGTGTAGTGTAATATAATATCATTGTTTCCCATAAAATTAAATAGAAAAAATATCATACATACATAAATAAATTCAATAAGTCTTGCGATGTATCATTCTATAATCATAAAAAATAATTCCTCTATCAAAACTCATTTTGTTCATTAATGGTTTGACATTAGAAAAGTCATACACACATACCAAAATCATAAAAACTGATAAATAAAACTACAATTAAACATGAAATTTTTTAACATAATTATTAACTAAAGTATCTCATAATAACATTTACATATAGTATAACATTAGTGAAAGGTTATAAAATGGACATAAAATAGAAAACTAAAACCCAAATAATAATTGAGAGTGATAGAGAACATAGTCCAGAGAATATTAATGATCACAATGCCATAAATGAAGGACTGAAAAAGGAAATTTTTTGGATAAAATATATAATATTAGGAAATTACTGAATTATAATAACCATTTTACTAAAGTTAAATACTTTTTATAAGAAGATATAATTACATTATTTTATTCCAAATTATAAGAAAAATATCTACATGAACTGTGAATTCATCAATTTAAACATAAACACTTACTCTAAATAATAAAGGTGAATTTGTTGTGTCTGATGCATTAACAGATCACGATATCCATATAGAGAGTGATAAAACAATATTACTATCAACATTTATCATCAAAACTAAATGCATATCACATTTCTTCCAATATGAAAAAATAATAACATTTAAAAATAATACATTAATCTCTAAGAGAACATTAAAAGATCAACTTAATCCAACAAATAAATGGTAAACCTTTTACCCTTGTAAAGGTTGACTAATTGTTTCAGTATAACATTAGTAAATAGATCAAAAGGATCTTAATTTTGATCTAGCATATTTTATAATGTATCTCATGATTGTCACATACCAAAAAATGTGAATACATTGATAATGTTTTTTCATGAATTATAGTCATAACCAAAATTACCATAAAACTATATCTAAATCGTACATGATTCCTCATTCATTTCATACATCATATATTATAGGATATATTACATAAATAAAAATATAATGTAAGATTTTACAATGATACAATAAACATTATTTTAAACAAATATTTTAGCAGTTCTGAGGTCGATGACACTATAAAATTTTCATTGTACATAGTAAATGTCACAAACTAGCCCTTGTACCATGGTAAACTGATAACCGAGCCGACCCTGACATAGGTCAAAGGTTATTTCCGATCCCCACGGGTTGTCGACTAGAACCTATCATAACACAATATTCAAGTGGGATCAAATTTTCCATCAACAATGTAGAAGAAAAAAACGATAGTATGCATAACAAAAAGAAACTCCATTGGGAGTAATGTACTAGAAAACAAAGAGGCATAAAAAGCCCAAAGTACTAAAACCCAAGTACTAAAAATGGGAAAACAGCCCTATAGTCCCAAAAGACACAACTCAGCACGACCAAAACTCAATAGCTGGATCTACCTCCAAGAGATCCCTTCCCTTTACTCGAACCATGAAGAAGAAAGTCTATAAACACCCAAAGGCAAAAGTAGGGTGTGGGCCTAAGCCCATTAGGATACCGCCAAAGATTCTATAATACATTCCAAATATAGATTATCCAAATAAAATCTAGCAATTTTTAATTTAATAGGTTTGGCTATTCAAAATCATATTTTAACAAAACATTCTATTCATTTTAAAATGATGGAAATAAATATTTTAAGTAATGATTTTATAAATGATGGAATATTTATAAAACAATGGTTTGAGCAAAACATTAATATAAATAGTTTATATGAATTTAGAAGGAATGTAAATTAGTTCATAAGTATTGGAATACATTTACATCTCAAATATTAATAAATAAGCGAGCAACATGGTTATCTGGAAAAAGGTACTATAGTATTAATCAAATATAGGATTCCACACTCTCTATGTGAACTTAGAAAAATTTGTATACACATGTATCTATGACACTGGCCCAAGGAGACTCGTCAGTAACCCATCGGGGATGTGACCCGCCGCATGTATTTTTTAGAACATTGTCATAGCGTATATTTTATCCAAATAACTCACTAACAACTATAGTCTTTCAAGTGCTCTTACATGATGGGAGAAATATTTTATGAATGATTAAAAATATGATCAATCCTATTCTTCCATTTCAAAGGTTCCAGTTTCTTCCCATTTAAAACCAAAAGAGGTATTATTCAAGAACATGCTTTTTTCACAAGATAAAACCAATGGGTTTCTATCAAATCATTTTAATCCACTTTCACCAGTTTGAAATCCAATCAAAACAAATTATATCATCACAAAATTTATCTCCACAATTAAACTCAACAATTTAATTAAGATCATTTCTATTAAATTCACAATTTAAATTAAAAAATTTAAATCAAATAATTTCCATGAACACACCCAATCAATGGAATTGGGGGTTTTCCAGATTTTCATGCCTAAACCATTTGAAATACCTTGATTATCTGGAATAGAGTTTTTATCAATTTAATTGAAAGAAAATTTGATCAATTGAATTTAAATAAAAAATTGATATAAATCTAGAAAAACATGGATAATCAATTTGGATAATCAGAATGGATCCACCTACCTCAATTTATTAACAGGAGTTATCCCAACGAGAAACCCCAAAAACCAGGCAGCACAATGTCGTCGATCATGTTTTGGATCAAAGTCCTTAAAAATAAAAAATAACATCAATGGCATAAAGATCATTTAAAAATAGATATAGATCCACAATAATAGATCTAGATATCAACTCATAGGTTTAAATCCATAGAAAACTGTGGAAATAAACCATGAAAAAAATCAAGGAATGATAGAGGAATGAACGAGAGAAGTAATAGGTTGAAATCCACTTACCAGGATGAGAGTGGATCCTCAATTCGAGACTTAATTATCGAAGGAAGAAGTTCAGATCACCTTGGAATCTCTGCAGGATGCTTTTGAAACACCTATAATGTTTTAATCTCAAGCCAATGTTGGAAATATGGAAGTCTTGGGGCTTCAAGTGGTTTTAAGAAATATTTTCTTAATAAAAAGACCACACCCACAATTACCTAGATAAAGGCACATGGTTAGGAAAACTATTCACCAACCATGCAGAACCCACTATCCATGTTTGCAAGGTAGGCATGAAATGGTGGCACTGTCTCTCAAATCATGGACAAACCATGAAGACCTCTCATTCCAGTTCTTCATGGATGGAACATTTTGGTTGTACGGTTTGTTAAACCGTGAACAAACAGTGCACAACTAAGTTTCCTTTTGTTTTCCTTAAAAGTTTACCCAAACACACCCCAAGTCACTACTCCAAAATAGAGGTACATAAGAACATCAAACGTACCAGGAAACACAACATGATGTTACAACCTCCCCACTATAAGATCATTCTATCCCCAAAAAGCCTATGAAGTAACCTCCACGTCAAAAATATGTGTCCACTATTTTCTATTTAGTGCCTCCCTTTACCATGTCTCATGAGAATCAGAACCATGCTGCCATAGTACACGAAACAGAGGTATCGTTCCCCCAGGAAGTACCATTGTCTCAGAATCAACAACCCTGACTGGTCGTTTAGTCGCAGATAAATCTGGTTCAATCTCAAGATCACTCCATCTCAAAACATGAGATGGATCAGAAAGATACTTTCATAGCTACGATATATGTAACATGTTATGTATCGATTTTAGCTATGTTGGTATAGCTAGATGGTAAGAAATATTCCCTGCATGACCAACAACCTCAAAAGGTCCCACAAAATGAGGGGTAAGCTTCCTTTTCCTCCCAAGCCATCGATGACCTTATCGGGGTGAAACATTCAAGAACACCTAGTCACCAAATGGTAACCCTAAAGGTCTACGACAATGATCAGCATAAAACTTGTATTGACTCTATGCTGTCAACATTCTCCGATGAATCAACTGGATCTTACCTATTTTCTCCTGGACCAAACTCTATCCTACCAAGGAACATTCAGAAATCTTTGACCAACATAAAGGAGATTTACAAGTATGGTCACAAAATGCCTCAAAAAAATCCATTTTGATCACATAATGATAACTGATGTTATAAGAAAACTCAAATATCCCCAGATGATCATCCCAAAACCCACCAAAGTTGAGAACACATGTGCAGAGTATATTCTCATGGATCTAGATAGCTCTCTCTATCTGGCATCTGACTGTGGATGGTTGGCCATGCTCAAACAGACCTAAGATCCCAGTGCCTCATGAAAGCATCTCTAAAAGTGAGAAATAAACAAAGTATCTCTATTAGAGACTATAGTAGACAGAACTCTGTAAAAATGAACAATCTCTTTCACATATATATTTCTCAACTCTTCAACTTTGGTTGTATCTCGAATAGGTATAATGTGATCCAACATGGTCATCCTGTCGATCACAACCCATATCACATTTTTCTTCCTCTGGGCTTGAGGTAACCTAACCACAAAGTCCATATAGATTTCATCTCACTTTAATGAAGGGACTAAAAGTGGTTAAAGAAAACACGAAGCTTTCTGGTGCTTGGCATTCACATGCTGGCATGTATATCTATGAGATATAAACTCCGCAATTCTTTTTCTAATACCGGGACACCAGACCTATTGCCATGTGTCAAAGAACATCTTCATTGTTCCTGGGTGTATATCCCACTGAGAGTTATGGAAATACCCCATTACATCCTTCCTTGATGATAACAGCAAAACGTAATAGTTTCGATAACATAAAACATCCTCTTTGGAGAACGACCACTAGGTCTCGGTCTCCCCACCATAAAGAGAGTCCCTAATGTTATGGAATTAATAATCCAGTTGTTGTTCCTAAATAATTGACTCGAGAAGAGAAGATATCAATTGCACACTGGCTAATGAAACTTCAGTCCCCTTCCACTGAACTCCAATATGCAACTGAATAGAAAGAGCCATCAAACTCCACTCTTCTGAAGATTATTTCACAGCCTGTGATAGAAGCTTCATGCTTAATGAATCTACAACTACATTCCCTTTCCTTAGGGTATAGGAAATTTCAATGTCAATAGATTTCAGGTACTCCACCCAATGCCTTTTGTGGAGATTAAAATCTTTTTTAGTGAATATATAACTCAAGCTCTTGTGGTATGAATACACAGTAATCCTTTCTCTATAAATGTAATGTTTCCAACACATAAATTCATGAATTACAGAAACAAATTAAAGGTAATGGGTAGGATAGTTCTTTGTATGGGTCTTAAGCTGACAAGATCTATAGGAAACAACATGATTACCCTGCATAAGGACACATCCCAAACCAGAACCTGATGCATCACAAAAGACCATGTAACCTATCCCAGCCTCAGGAAGAGTTAACACCGGTGCAGTAGTCATAATATGCTTTATCTCAACAAAAGCACTCTGAAATTTATAATTCCAAAAAAAACATCACTCCTTTTCGGGTCAGAGCAGTCATTGGAGAATCTAACTTTGAAAAGTCTTTAACAAATCAGAGATAATATCTTACTAATCCCACGATGCTCTGAATCTCGAAAATAATTTGTGGTTGTTCCCAATTCATAATAGCCTTCACCTTCTCAGGATCAACTGATATTCCTTGTTCTAACATGACATGTCTAAAGAAATTTACTTTTCAAATCCAGAAATCAAACTTTGAAAGCTTGGCATAAAGTCGGTGATTCCTTGGATGACTCAGAACTATTCTCAGATGATGCACATGATCCTCCTCAGACCTGGAGTAGACAATAATTTCATCCACAAAGACTACCACAAAAGTATCTATATACTCATGGAAAAACTTTTTTATCAACTCCATGAAAACTGCAAGACAATTTGTTTGGCCGAAGGTCAAAACAAGGTACTCATAATGGCCAAACCTACTCCGAAAAACGGTCTTATGAATGTTGGATTCTTTTATCCTTAACTAATGATAATCAGATCGACGATCAATTTTTGAAAACAACATTTCCGCTATAAATTGTTCAAACAAAACATCAATTCGTGGTAATATATATTCTTTCATTATCGTAACTCGATTGAGCTTTCGATAATCAACCATTAAGTGAAAATAACCATCATCCTTCTTGGCGAAGAGAACTGGTGCAGCCCAAGGTGACACACTCGGGCGTATATAATCATTCTCAAGAAGATCTTATAACTGAGACTTCAGTTCTTTTAGTTATGCTAGATCCATTCCATAAGTGGGAATAAAAACTGGTTGAGAACTAGGAATTATGTCAATAGAAAAATCAACCTCCCTTACTAGTGGAAAACAAGATAAGTCAGAAAGAAACACGTCAGGAAACTAAGCAACGACTGGATGAAGATCACAAAAAAATTGAATATCTCTCTAGATCAAAAGAAAACACTGATATAACTTTTCACAAATCTAGATAAGAGGGTCCATCTCTACATGACCTTGGGTCTCATTCTACTTGGAAAACAGAAGGCACACCACTGGGTGTAGTAAGGTAGACCCGTTGAAGATAAGAATTGATCCAGGTTTTATTGGAAATGAGCTAATCCATCCAAAATATGACGTCAAAAGATTTTATTTTTAGAACCAAAAAAACTCCAAACATGATCCACATCTGATAGAGAGAAGAAACAAGTAGGACTACAGGGACCCTTCTCTATCATTGTACCAAGGGGTATAGTAATATCCATCGCACAAGATAAAAGCCTCATAGGTATATTATGCAGATTAACAATATGGGTTGAAATAAATCATTGAGATGCACCTGTATCGAAAAGTGCGGTCACTAATGATAAAGTTATAGTAATGGTACATCTCACAGTTGCAGGACCTGTATCAGGTAGCTCTGGTGACTCTTCCACTATGTGAAGAAGCCTCGTTACAGATTCATATTGCTAGAACCCTTTTGTACGTGATGCATTTGATTTCCCTGCAATTTTCGGAGTTACTGAAGATCCTGTTCCACTACGTGGAGTAGAGATGTGATGGAAGAATATATGTAAGTTCCCTAAACATCCATAGGATCTACAGTTCTTGGGTGCCTCAGTGTAAAAATTCTTAGAATGTCCAAGATCCCAATACTAATACCAAGTCAATTAATCCCCTCCTAGTGTTACGGGAGGTCTTGAATGACTCTGTTGTAGAGAACTACCATGATAAATGTTGCGCTTATGTTTTCATTAAAAAGAACCAACACTGCCACTAGTAGGGAAAATAACTTCCTTCAATCCTAACTTTCCTTCCAAGTCCTTCTCAACCATCATCGCCCTATCCATCACATCAGAATAAGTGGGTAGCCTTAGAAAGAAAAACAGTGGATGGATATCTGATCGATGTCTCAACTCAAATCATTGAGCCTTCACCTTCTCATTAGATACAATCTCAGAAGCAAAATATACTAACTCAGAAAAGCGATTTGAGTACTCAGACTCGGTTTTTTTGGCCTTATCAATCTTGAAAAACTCCAAAGCCTTTTCCAACACCATTCATTAAGGATAGAAGTAGTTAGTGTAAAGAACCCAAAAGTCATTCCTCTCCAAACCCTCATGTTTCCCAGCCATCTGCATCATGTCCCACCATCTCGTACTTGGTCCCTCCAGCACGAAGGTGGAACACTTCACCTTGATCACACCAGGTGTCTCCAAGAACACAAACATACGTTCAATATTACTCATCCATTCCTCAGCATGTTGAGGGTTAGTGGAGCCTTTGAAAACTGGTGGCTTCTGGTGTAGGAACTATTGAAAATGATTTCAGAGAATATCACTATAAGGATATATAGTTGATACTTGATTAGGAACTTGAGGTGGTCCCTGTCCTAGATCGTGGACAGTGCAAACAATCACATCAACCAGAAATGGATCTACAATAGGACTCACTTGCTTAGATTCAACAGTAGCTACTTTTTTGATCTAACTCCCATTCATCTCAGAGGCATGACGCTACACAACATAAAAAGGAATTATATTAACAATCAAACTGAGTAATATGAAAACTATTCATAATATAATGGATAAACAAGATTTGGATTCCACTATATCCAAATAAAAATAGGGAATATAATATAACTAATCCACAAGTCGTATTTCCCTAACCAACCCTGGTGACTTAAGGTTCATTGCAATGATAGCTAGCCAGGCACTCAATCACAACTACCTCCTAAGTACTGACAAGAATACTCAAATGCATACTGTCATCAAGGGTAGATGCTTAACCAGCCATTGAATCCATTTTTTCATGAACCAACCCAGGAACCCTGGTAACACGATAACCGATTCGGCCTTGGCATAGCTCAAAGGGTGTTCTCGATCCTCATTGGTCGGAGACTAGCACCTGGAATCACACAACATGCAAGTGGGAACTATTTTTCCATCAACAATTTGGAATAAAAGAAACAATACAGTATGCATTACAAAAAGAAACTCCACTGGGAGTAATATACCATAAAACAAAGTGGAAAAAATCCCATTGTACTTCATCCCTGGTACTAAAAATTGGAAAATATCCCCAAGGTCCCTAAGTACGCAACACACCAAGACCAAAACTCAACAGCTGGATCCACCTCAAAGAGGCCCCTTCCCATTGCTCGATCCTGGAAGAAGAATGTCTACAAACACCCAATGGAAAAAGTAGGCTGTGAGCCTAAACCCAGTAGGATACGACCAATGATTCTGTAACAAATTCCAAATATAGATTATCTGAAGAAAATATTTCTATTTTCATATAAACAGGTTCGGCAATTCAAAATCATATTTTAACAAAACATGCTATACATTTTTACATGATTGAAATAAATATTTTATGTAATGATTTTAGAAATGATTGAATGTTTCTAAAACAATTTATTATGTAAACAATTTATTTACAACAATTTATATAAATTCAGAAGGCATGAAAAGAAGTTCAAAATTATTGGCATACATTTATATATCAAATATAAATAAACAAGAGAGCAACATGGTCATCTACCAAAAGGTACAATAGTATTATCTAGTAATAGGATTCCACAATCTATATGGGAACTCAGCAAAATGGGTATACACAGGTCCTTTTGACACTGACCAAAGGATACTGGTCACCAACCCGTTAGGTATGAGACCCACTGCAAGTATGTTTTAGAACTTTTTCCTTGCGTAGAGTGTATCAAAATAACTCAGTAACAACCTAAGGCTTGCATGTTCTCTTACATGATTGGTGAACTATTTTAATAATTATTAAAAATACTATTAATCCCATTCTTCCATTTAAAATGTTCCAATTTCGTTCCATTTAATACCAAAACTGGTTTTTTTAAACATTCCTTTTTCTCAAGATAAAACCAATGGGATTATATAAAATAATTTTAAGCCATTTTCACATGTTTGAAATCCAATCAAAACTAATTCTGTCATCACAAAATTTATATACACAATTAAATTCAACTATTTAATTGAAATCATTTCAATCAAATCCAAAATTTAAATAAAAAATATAAATCAACAAATTTCAATGAACACACCCCAATCGATGAAATTGGGGGTTTTCCAAATTTTCATGCCAAAACAATTTCAAACACCTAGATTCACTGGAATCAACATTTTATCAATTAAATTGAAAGATATTTTGAGCAATTGAATTTAATTCAACAATTGAAATAAATAATGAAATCAAGGAAAATAAATTTGGATAATCAGAAAGGAACCACCTACCTCTATTTATTAAAGGGAGTTGTCCCAATGAGAAACCCTAAAAACTGAGCGGCACAACGTCATCAATAAAGTTCTGGATCTCAATCCTTAAAAAAAGAATCAATGGCATCAAAATCTTTTAAAACTAGATCTAGATCCAAAATCCCAAATCTAGATCTTAACTCATAAGTTTAAATCCATGGAAAATGGTGGAAATATTTAATGACAATTTCAAGGAATGATAGAGGAAATAACATGATAAGTAAAAGGTTAAAATCCTCTTACCAGGAGGAGAGAAGATCCTCAATCTGAGCCTTCAATCTCAAAGGAAGAAGTTCGGATGAGCATGGAATCTTCTTGAGAGGCTTTGGAAACAACTAGAATGTTACAATCCCAAGCCAAGGTAAGAAATATGGAAGTCCTGAAGGTTTAGGTGGTTTTAAGTAGGATTATCAGAATAAAAAAACTTCCCACATGATTACCTGCACAGAGGTGCCTGGTCAGGAAACCCGTGCACCAACCGTGCAGAACCCACTATCCAGGTTTGCAAGGTTGGAATGGTTTGGTCGCATGGTCTGTCAAACCATGTGCAAACCATGCAGACCACTCTTTCTAGTTCTTCATGGTTACCACAGTTTGGTCACACAGTATGTCAAACCATGTGAAAAACATGCCCAACTCACTGTATTTTATTTTTCCTTCAAATTTCACCCAAACGCACACCAAGTCACTACTCCAAAATAGAGGTATATAGAAACTTAAAAAGTACCAGAAAAAGTAACATCATGTTACATTAATATTCTATTTAACAATGATTAAAATTATTTTACCATTAGTGGGAAAATATTACAGGTAATTTTCACTAATTCAGAAAATTAGACCCTGTGATTAAATAAATTTTTGCATCATCTGTACCTTTCAACATATTCTTTAAAATCATTTACAAAAATTATATAATGAATAATATTTGTATATTCGATAATATATTCTACAAATTCAATCAATAAATACATCACTCATCAAACTTATTTCATGAGTCATTATTTATGGTTAATCATCTTATTTTGTCGTACCTCTTTCCATTCACATGTCATTTATAGTCACATCATCATAAGAAATGTTTTTGTCACTCCTACAACGTTATTTTTTTAATCAATGTATTTTTAAATAGGATATTAATTTGTATTATTCCCATATATTACATATTTGGTTCATTAATAAATTGATAATAATTTATGCATACCAATATCTAAATCCATTTCCTTAACTAAACTCTTTATTTTTTTACCATTAATTGCATTCTTCCCTTAATTTCCTCAGTAAAAAAACAATCCCATTCCTATAAGACATTCACATGGGTGATTATTTATATATTATGAACATATAAGAATCTGAATCTTCTTACCTCTGTGGTCATTATCACATGTAATATTTAAAAACTCCTTACATTATTTTTGTAAGTAGTTTAAAATTTGGTTAAGGTACAAATTTTTAATAATGTTCCATGAAAACTGATAATGGGTAACACCTTATTAGCTTTATTTCATTTATGGTCTAATGTTTTATATAGGTTTCCACTTTCATTAGGTGATTAATATTAATTATGAAATTAGGAGGTTACAAATATTGGTGATGTCATAGATTTTTTGTAATTTGTATTATAAAAACTTATAGTATCAGCTGCTCACTGGTCACCTATTCTCTCAGTGTGTGAAGTACACTATGTGTAATGACTGGTGGGTAGAAACTTTAAACTATGTACATAGAGATAATGGTTCAAGTTTCATGTAATTGATATATTTAATTCATGTATAAAATTATGGTTTAAAAAATAAAATTAGTATTTATTCATATATCATCCCTGATGATTACATGATGTGTAATTTGGTTGCACAACTTATAAATTTTCTAGTGTTGTGTTTTAGGACACTATATAAGTGAAAATTTAAATTAATTCTCTATTAATCTATCCTCACTTGATCTAGAGTTATTTATACGTGATTTTGGGTGATTTTATTCGATTTCAATTGATTCATTCATAAATTGGTCACCGTTGTTGTTGGATTTTACCTCTTTAGGTTTGAGTTCATTCAGGTTCTATATTATCTTATAGTTGCATCTTTTTATCAAGAAGTGATTTGTATTCAGATCATGCTTCATATCAAAAATTTTTAATCACTTCTCATGAATTATCATCTAAAGGTTGAAAATTGGGAATATAATCCCCTTTGTAAATGAATATTAGGATTTCATCATCATTAATGTTAATGGATTTACCTCAAAAATTTAATTTCATGAATTTCCTTGTATTCATATTGATTTTCATTGAAATATTAAATGGAATTGAATGTATTAAAATAAAAATGGGAAAGATTTCATGTCTTAAATGGGTATTTTGTTGAAAATATTGTTAAATAGATTAATATAAATAATGTATTTTCAAACACTTAAGAGGATTAACATGGAATAGAAATGATTTAATAATAATATGATCATGGTTTTTAAAATTGAAATTAAAAAACATTTCATTATGGGAAACACAGAAGCATGTATAAAAAGACATGCATATCCTTAGTGTCTGAGACACAATTAGGCGGCAACCTATTATAAACCGATGGAATTTTGATGGACTCGATATTAGATGGATCCAACCATATGACAGGTTATAATTATGACTGTCTAGTTTGTTTTGTCTCATACCAAACTGCCTAACTAGATGGTGCATTATTAGTACCAATAATTTATTTCATGAAACATTATTTCATGTATGTTGAGTCACATATAAATTTATATTTGGTATTTCTTCTTAATTTGTTTCATAATTGGATTGATTCTGGTTTTGGAAAAAAATTGATCAAATTTATGAATTAACCCAATGATTATTTGGAAAATGATTTCTAATTATTTAATTGATATAAAAATATGTAAAATGTTTTTCTTTTAAATCAAGAATATGAGAATTCTTTAGATTTTAGCTTTCATAGATTCTCCTATGGTCCCCTGATATAATTTATTTCTCACAACTAACTTTTACTATTGGGATTTTATAGACTTTGTATTCTTATAAACCAATAAGTGGAATAGAATTATGCTTCATGATGGCAGCACTTTATGTCTTTATTATATAAAGGGATTCTTTATAGAGGTGAGGATTGGTCACATTGAGATATGTGGTAAATCCTTGTTTAGTCTATTTGGTTTATTAATATATCATATTTATTTTCATAACAAAAACTAATTTTACGTCTTATTTATCTTACATTCAATAAATTTTTAGCATTCTTATACCTCACCAATAATTTGGTAACATGGGTGACTAGTCTAGTGGACCTAGTGTGGTCTATTAAAATTTGGTTTCAGATTAGTCACGTAGCCCGATGAGTGTCACTACTTCCTTAGTTGGTTCTATTTTTTTAGGGATAAAGGATTGGAATCAGTGAAATTTATATAATATGTTCAGAAATGGGACTTAGAAATCTCACTCCCAATACATATTCTAAATTAAAATGGTTGGATGAAAAACCTATAATAAACACTTGATATGTTATATAGTTTAATTTTAATGAGTTTAACTGTAAATTTATTTTATATTGACCTATCTGTTAAGTTGAGGTCATCGTTTTTGGAGGATTTTTGAATAAAATATATGTTGATTTCATTTAGATTGAATACTTGATTTTATAAGGTGTTTCTATTTATAGTAATATTCATAATTGATTTAAATTCATTTAAATTTAATGAATTGATTTGGATTCTAGATGTTTTTTCAAGGGTTTTTGAAATTTCAAATGTATCATTAATTATTTTCATGTGTAATATAGACAATTCCTCCTACAATTGATCTTCCAAATATAAGAGAGGAGTTTGTGATGCAGGTTCCTTTCATGAATCCACTAGTAGTCCCTTATTTGGCTAAATTTGTTGTCTATACCATTCATAATCTTGGGAAAAATGTGCATTGTGATCCCTATATTAGCAGTTGATCGACTACTGGATGTTGAGGTATTTTGCAATGGGAGCCGGTCACTATTGAGCTTTTGCGACTGGTCCCTCCACAAATAAGTTTTTACGATGGTGTCTCGTTGCAAATAGATCATTCAAGAAAATGATATAACAAATTTTATTTTTTTGAGGGGCCATTGCAAATTGTTTTCCATTTATATAGATAATATATAAAAAAATTACGACTAGCCCATCACAAATACATAATTCCAACCAGTCATATTTTCCATTGAAAATAATTATTTAAAAAATATATAAAATATTAGCAAGTGGATCCCATCGCAAAAGGACCTATCACAAATACTTAATAAAATAAAAATAAATCAATAAATTAATGATAAATTAATATTTGAAAATAATGATAATAATAATAACACTATTAATATAAATAATATGATATTACATAATAATAATAATTATTATAATTATAATAATACATAGAATTAATATTATTATAATATTAATAATAAAATAATACTAATAATATAATAATTTTATTTTTATTAATAATATTAATGCGATAATATTTTTAAAGAAATATTTTTTTAAAATAATTAAATTCTTGATTTCAAAAAAAAATTACAAATTATTATTATTAATAATTAAATAACTAGACATTAAAAAATATAATACTATTAATAAATAAAAAAATAAAAAAATATTTAAAATAATAAATAAATTTAAATATAAAATACTTTTACCAATATAAAAGATAAAAATATTAAATAATTAATATTTAAATAAAACTTTAATACAAATGTTTTTAACTTTAACAAAATACACTAAGAGGGGTTGTCTTCTTGAGGATGTAGAGGAGCTGGAGGAGATTCTAGAGGAAACTCTATCCCGAAACTAAGAGTCAGATGATGCATATACTCCATCTGCTCATGATGTTGATGCTGCAATAGATGCGTCTCCTCCTCATAGTGTTGTTGATGCTATTGCTGGAAGTGTATCTCTTCATTTTGCTTACACGCACTTTCAATATGATCACTCTGAGCTGGCAGTTTCTCTTGATATAATGATCCATAAGATAATGCCTCTCAAAGAGATCCTCTTGATCTAGATTTTGACATCGCAACAGTACCAAAATTTGTTCCAAGAGTCAAATGAGAGTTGATTCCAACTACTCCGTCCTTTTTGAATCCATACTAGGTCACCTTCATACATGTGACCTCAACGAAATAGTGAGAATTAGTATGATTAGACGTCTCCACCTGACTCTCAGCCTGTGTCGGAGAGGTCACAACCTCATATTACAATTTATTATTATTCATTACTATTTATTCCTATTTAACACTATTTGTTCCTATTCATTCCAATTTATTCTAATTTATCTATTTTTATTCTTATTTATTTCTATGTAATCCTATTAATTCCTATTTATTCATATTTATTCATGTTTCTCCCATATTTTTTCCTACTTAAAAACAATTATTACAAATTATAACGAATTATTACTAATTAGTACTAATTATTACTAATTATTATTTATTATTAATATTAATTACTATTTATTCATATTTAATACTATTTATTCATATTTAATACTATTTATTAATATTTATTCATAATTAAAATTAATTATTACTAATTATTACTAATTATTACTAATTATTACTAGTTAATAGTTGTTATTAGCAATTACTACTACTTATTACTAACTATTATTAATTATTACTAATTATTACCAATTGTTAATAGTTATTACTAATTATTACTAATTAGTACTACTTATTATTAATTATTACAATTTATTTATAATTATTACTAATTATTAATAATTATTACTGATTATTACTGATTATTACTATTTATTACTATTTATTACGATTTAATACTAATTATGGTTATTTATTAATATTTATTACTTTTTATTACAATTTATTACTATTTATTACTATATATTACTACGTATTACTATTTATTAAAATTAATTACGAATTATTACTAATTATAATTTATTAATACTAATTTATTACTAATTTATTATTATTTATTAATATTTATTACAATTTATTAATAATTTAGTACTAATTTATTACTAATTTATTACTAGTTTTTTACAAATTATTAGTATTTATTACCAATTATTATTTAATAATAATTAATAGTATTTATTTATAATTGTAAATATTTATTTCTAATTTTTTTTATTTACAACTATTTACTACTAATTATTAATATCTTTTTCTAATGATTGTTATTTGCTGATAATTATTACTAATTACCTTGCATTATTACTATTTAGCTTTAATTACTATTAGTTACTACAAATTACAACTACTAATTACAGATTCAGGTAAATTATTTATATTCCTTCATAATTATATTTAATAATTATTAATTACTACTAATAACTGATAATTAGTACTAATAATTTAAATTTATTATTACAAATAAATACTGAAGAAAAAAACATATAACGATAATTTAATTAAAACTAAATAACAATAATAATGATTAATATAAAAAGTGAAATAAATCGAAAATTAAATATTTCATAAATACATTTAAACATGATCTCTTATAAGTGTGGACGACTTCAATACTTCTTCGAAAAACGATTTAACTGAGATAAATTTTAACTCTAAAATAGGAATTTTGAGAGAGAGAGAGAGGTAAAGTTGAAATTGAGGGAAAGTATGAAAAAATGGACGTGGGGTATATATAGATTACATTATTTGCGACGGGATGCTCGTCGCAAATATTACTATTTGAGATAGGACCCGTGGCAAATACCTTCGAACACATTAATTAGTGAGGGCAGTTAAAAGATTATTTGCAATGGGGGAATAGCCCTTCCATAATTAGTATTTACCATCACTGGGTCATTATGACCGGGAGGCACCCCCACCCCCTGTCGCAAATACCCATCCTGTTGTTTGGTGTGAAAACCGCACCAAATCATTTTCGACGGGACCCCGTATCACGTCACATTAAATAATTTATTTTCAAGGGGTAAGTTCATCATCTCAAAAAAAAAATTCGACAAGATTTATCCCCATAATATAAAGCCATTTTTTCCATTGTGATCATGGATTAGAATTTACTAAGAACGAACTATCTCTCTTCTCAGGTGACAAAGGGACCCATGAATTAGAAGACTGTCTTCATCACTACGTTATTCTCAGATGAATTTTCAAATTTACTACCATAGTGAGTGGTCAAGCTTATTATTAACCTTATCCCTAGAACAATTACTATTTATATTATATCCTATAAAATTGAACCTACCGTGTTAGTGGAACATAAGGTCCATGTTGGAAACATTTATGTGAAATGATTTATTCATCATACTGTTCCATAGTGGGATTATCCGACACTAATTTCTATAATTGAGGACCTAAGTATCAGGTATTGTACTGAATATCAAATGTTTAATTAGCTGATAATTATGAACAATTATACTTTAACCAAATTGGATGGTCTCTTAGATCATATAGGAGGGTCACATTATTTTTTTGATTGAACTGTGTTCAAGGTGCTATCAGTTGTGTTTCAAATAAGGAGAAATACCCAAGACAACATTTCATAGATGATATGTGGAATTTCAGTTTTTGGTTATTCTATTTTATATAACTAATTCTCCTGTGGTATTTATGTATTTGATTAACTATATCATTAAACGGGTCAAATAATAAAATTGTTGTGTGTTTGTAATTGAAATCCGGGTGCACTACATATTAGAGATAGTCTATGTCGGCCATCTGGATGTCATTCTTTAAACCTTGAATGAACATCGTCTGTATGGTAAATATTCCATGTATGTTTTTGTATCTAAGGTGTGATGTTTTAAAATAATTTCATATCTACTTTTGATATCTTAGTTGATCTTGAAAATGTACGTATAGTTATTTCAATGGAAAACCCCAAAAATATTTTTTAGATAAAAAGGTTCTTAGGGTGGGAAAGTTTTTAAAAATTGAATGTTCTGGAATTATCCAAGAATACATCTCTGATAAAGGATTATAAAAACAATGTTGTAATTATTCAGTGAATATGGAAATGTAAAATATCTAATTAGGAGCAGAAATTTAGTTTCACTACATCGCTAGTGTTGATTATCCCAAAACCATGTTGTCGTTACAATTATTTCAGTGATGCATTGGCTATGTGTTTGGGATGTGTCTTCCTGCCGGGGAAATAGATTGTATCTTATGGATATAACTAGTTATTCCATCCTAAGAAGAACTACCCTAGTCATGATATTTAATTTATTGTTGTTTTTCATGAACACAGGTTGTGGGATCACAATCTTGTTTGGGACAAATTTACAATGTATTCTATTCACAAATTACTGAAGTATATTTTCAAGCATAGGGATTTGAACATGTAATATGTATGATGCTTTTTTCTATCATCATATCATTATTTTTGATATCATATATTACCCTAACAAATGAAATTTATTTTCCATTGTGATGAGGTAAATAGTATTGATCCTAGATGTGAAGTAATCAACTATTGAGAGGACTCCATTGAGTTTGTTTGTTGAGATAATCCTTGGGGGGCTTTATGCTTGTGGAAATGTGTTCATGGATTCAATAAATGTTATATAGTATTTTAATGACATATTTCAACTTGAGAAGATGAAAAACACCGAGAGGAGTCATTTTTTAGAAATCCAATATTTTAGGGAGACATTAGGTGAGTGGTCTTATATACCAAGTGGATGGTTGTTCATTCATCGCATGTTTTATTTTCATTTTCCTTGATACGCGATGTATAATATAATGGATAGTGGTCATGTTGTTCCATAAAACCTAGGGATAAATATATGATCCAAAAAAAACTATATTGGCTTTAGTGGTTGGGGATGAGATGGTTAGTTGTAGATTTTGAATCATTATGTATCACATGTTAAAGTGTATAGGTAGAACACTGGAGACCAACATGTTTTTTTACTACCATTACCCATTACTCTATAAAAGTGTTATGTAATTTCCATGTATTTCATCATTAGTTTAACATGTAAACATACTTGTAAATAAAGGAATTGGGTGATTAATAATTTATTCACTAAATCAACACATTTCATACCAAAAAAGAAATCAAGAAAGTGGATAGCTTGGTTAAAAATATGTATGAGGGTTTTTTAGGCTTTATGGGATTACCTATATGGTTATTTTAGAGAGGGACCTGAGATTCATATCTATATTTAGAATATGTATGAACAATTCAATGGGTTCATAGTTAAAATTGTGGAGGAATTATCATCAAATGATGTGCAAGATGATATAGTCGATAATACAGTTTCTTGAGGATATGTTCCATGATTGTGTGATTTATTTTTTTGGATATTCATATATTAATTTTCTATTTTTATTGTTTTATTCTAGAAAAATATATTAATAATCAATCAGGATGGAACCCTTTGAGACATTTTATGATATACAAGGAAAATATCCCTAGGTATAGTTGGGGGAGTAGTCCATGGTTGGACAATGTCTGGATCATGAGTCCATGGAAGTGGTGCCATTGATCTGAGGGAATTTTATTATAACATAGAGTTGATGGAAATATTTTGTGCACTGTCTTCCTCAACCACTGATGATTGATTCATGTAATTTCATTTTTATCAAGGGAACACGTCTCACTTTTTATCATCAATAGAGTAAAAATGTTATGATGGAATAAATGATTATTGGGACTTATGAGATGGATGAGAAACTTGGGATGGTAGACTGCTGGTTGGAATTTTCCTCTTGATTTTCATCAATACAATACATGTAAACTATTTTCTATTGGAATATGTATATATTATATCCATCATATGTAATTAGGTTGGAGGATGTAGATATTGAACCAAATACCACATTGGTCGAGTAGCCAGTAATGATTATGGATCACCACAATAAGGTAATGCATGATAAAATTTTCCCCTAGTTTGGGTACTAAGTATGTACAATCAGTATCACCACAATACAATGTACTGATAATATTTGATGATGATTAAGTGGAAATCATTTTTACGGATACAAGATCTTGAGAACTTTCTAGAGATTTATTGCTTTAATGGTCTAGAGATTATAATTCTCAGCTACATTTTTGGTAGGTATTTTATAATCTTTTCTTTTAGTTTCTTTTTTTGGGAAATTATTTTAAACCTTGATATTGATTGGATACATATAATGATGCATGTTAGTAAGTTATATAAGTTATAATCATAACATCCATTACCCCAGAAATCATCGGATTTGGATTCTCATTAGTAAATCATAAATAATATTCTATGTTAATTTAAATCATTCTATTTCCTCCCTTAATAATGACAAAAAATAATAATTTCTTGAACCATAATCATATTGGAAAATAAAATAACCTAATAATAATTTTTTAGTTATAAATCAAGAAATATTTTTTTAATATTGAAACCTGAGTTTTATCTTAAGTCATTCATGATTAACATATATTTAAATAATTTATGATATTTTGTATATATTTTTTTTATTTCCAAAACATATGAATACAGATTGAATAACAATATATGAAACAATACAGATTTTTGTGAGCCCATTCTTGATCACGTCATGCAGAATATGGTGTTTTGTGGAATCTAACCCCTATGTAAATCTATGCCAGATCCAAATCAATGATTATTATCCAAATAAGATTGAAATTTATTAGAATCCACTCACTCAAAACATTACCCTAACTCTAGGATATTTTGATATACATTAACTCATCCTAAGAGTTATAATTATAGGCATCTCTAGAAATATCATTATAAATATCCTTTGAGATCTCACTAATGTTTTCTCATCAGAGTCTCTAATTGTTAAATAAACTTTTCAATTTCTCCCTACTATATCATACCATGAATTTCTTATAAGAATATTACAACATTTGGCATAAATATTTATAATGTTACACAAACAAGCACATATAGACATCAATATTTTTGTTTCTTAAGAAATAAGGTTACATAAAATTCTAAAATGGTGATAACATTAAACATCAACATTAAAAAAATTACCATTTAGTACTCATCACATGGATTCCCCTTTAAAAATTATACATTATAAACTAGGTATATGAATCGTAACTAAAGGTGAGATGAAATTATTTTTAAGGAAAAATAATAGTGGTGTATAGGAATAACACGATCATATGGGTATGAGGACCTGAGCATAAAATATTAAAATCATAACCTATATATCAATGAACATAATCAAATGTCATGAAATAAAGAATATAATTTCATTATACATGAATCATATTCATATTAAAAACATGAGTAAGGAGATTTTGACACTAGAATAAAACAATTGTTTTTGGAATACGAATAATCTTAGAAAATATTAGGTCATCTATACCAGCTATGAAATTTACAGCTTTTTAGGATTGGGCTAACAACCCATATACATAATTCTGGCTTTGGATAACCACCTATGTAGCATCCTTTTTTAGATTAGTTTTACCAATCATGTACCCTATGAAGATGATTATTATTTATCTTTTGCAAATAAATTGGTTAGAGAAATAGGGACACAATATGATAAACATTCATCATTTCATAAAAAATGATGTGAAAAGGGATTCATAGACAATAAATTATATCATAACACGTGAAAAAGAAAAAACATTCATTATAATATCATGGTTTCATCATAGCATAACCAATTAAAAAATTATGGCTTCAAAAGATGTCAAACATTGGATAATTCATGGTAGAGAAATAGCTTTCTTAATTATATTGTTACTAAAAAAAAATAATTAGATAAAAATATCCTTGGCATCATTGTTTCTATATATATTATAAAACAAAACTTATATCAATTTATTTCATTTAAGGTGTTGAAGGATTATGAATGATCTGCTGGAAAATTACATAAGTAAATTATTCTTTCATTAAAAATCACATTAAAAAAATAAATAATTCTTAATATTCTTTTTAAGAAACATTTGAATATTATAGAGAAAGAAATAATTATTATTTTAAGATACATCTTTGACCAAAAAATCAATTCCTATTTGAGAAAAAGTTTTTTAAATATCAAATTTTTTGAAACCTTCATATTTGAAAATAATATTAAAAATATTTAATTTAATCATTAAAGTAATTAGTGGTCATGATGTGAGGAAATTTTCATCATTTAGTTCAAGTTGATATAAATATTACATTTACATTTTTTATAAATGACAAAAATGAATAATTTTGAAAATGAAATGATGATACATCTCAGAAAAAGTTAAAAATTAAAAAATTATTAAAAATGTTGTTAAAAATTATAATAGGCAATTATACATTTTTTATTTTTTAGATAATATGATTATAGTAGAAAATGGATTTTCAAACAAATATATAAATAAATTTTTATTTTAATAATAATATTTTCTTAGTAATTTTATGTACCAAGGAGTAGAAAATTGTATAATTATAAGATTATACTTTGAATATATATATGTGAATAAAATAATTTGTTATAATTGAGAGGTATTGCATTATATTTCAATATTGGAGACTGAATCATAAATAATCAAAATAATTGATGAGACTTTAACATAAAATCACAACTATATGGTTATAATGAATCACACACCCCATGAAGGAATAAAATGAAATAAAATTTTTGATATCATTAGGTTTAATAAAAGTATTATATTACATTAAAATTGTGATGTATATACATATCCTAAAATAGTATTGGTGCATAAAATAACATAAATCTCATTTAAGAAATCTTTTGAACAGAAAGAAATTAATGATTATATTTTAATGTAAATATAAACCGCATGAATGATAAATCAGAATATGGATAATTAAATAATTAATTATTGAATAATTTTAAAATACATTCTTGTTCATCACATGCACCAGAAAAAATAAATCATTTGTAAAAATTGTTTTTTCTCACAAAAATAAAAATAAACATGGAAATGCCTTACTGGTTGAGTAAATTTTGATTCATCAACCTAGTAAAATAATGAAATAAATGAAAACCATAATTATCATAAAATTCGTTAGATAAATGTTATGTTATGTGATACGGTATTATATATAGTAATCAAAAGAAAAAAGTAGTGATTATTGTATATTTCTCTCAGAAATAACTCAGAGAATAGAAATCCCAATACAAAAGACATGAATTTTGGAAAACATGTTCAACACTCATGTAAACTTAATGTAGGTTTTTTATAAATATTTAATGGAATAATAATTACATATTTAAAAACATATCTGATTCTGTTTCAAACATTTATATCCTATTTTTAACAATTCAATGTTAACATATTGTTTTGGATAATAACAATGTTGTTTTTCTTATCTCTTTTGACTATTTATTTTTGAAAACCTACATAAATAATGGGTTAATAATATTAATTTTTTTAAAAATTATATAAAAATAATAAATAATTGTTATATATTTAGTTATATTTATTGATAATAGTTTTTTATAAGAAATAAAATAAAATATTTACGGAGATGATAATTGTATATATGATAAAATGTATTTTCCCTTTTCATGTCAGATTGAAAATAAGAATGATAAATAATATATTATAATTATAAATTATTTTAATTTTAATATATATCAAATAAATCCATTAAAAATGAATAATAAATTTATATTAAATCATGTCTGAATCACATTGCTTTGTGAGGCTATAATCTATTGTAAAAACAAATATGAGTATTGTAATATCAAAAAATGGAAATAATTAATGGTTGTGTTATATAACAATAAAAAAACATAATAACATATATAGTATAATATATATATATAATATTTAAATAAATAATCATTCATTTTGATAATATGTGATATATGGTAATGGGAAAATTGATGACAACGGTTCATAAGACGGATGTTCGCTGTTCAAACGAAATATAATTTCATAACCCATTTTATAGAATTGTGTATAGTAGTAGGTAATGAACATTGAATAAAACAAATTTTTATATATTATATGAATATATTAATATATAATAATTATAAAATTATAATTTTATGAGGAGGAATAATTAATAAAATAAAAATACTTTTTTTGGAATGTCACATCGTCTTCAAGTATCCTCCTTAGAGTTTCACTACATCAATTATTGGATGGAATTTGTCAAAGATAAGGCTTCAAGAATGATTTAATACAATTTTTTATGGACTTGGGTACAAAATTATGTAGAAAAAGTGCTTGAGTGGTGTGAATAATTTGGTAGATTTAGTGACCTTCTGTAGTTAAGGTGTAGCAGATTTCATGTAAATACTCAAAATTATTCACTACATGGAGGTAAATACTACTTCATGATGCCCAAAATATGATAATTATGTGTGCTTTAAAATTAAATTTCTGTGATTTTCCTCTATCACAAAATGAATCTCATTTTCAAAACATTTCATTTCTTATCGTCTAGGTATCCATATTCTTACCATTTTTCTTTTTTCTCAACTGTAACTAGTTTCAAACTCATTGTAAGTTATCCATTATGACCCAATTTTAGTGGTAATTATTAAGTAATTTTTTGTCACTAATTCTAAATTTTAGATACATTTTATATAATTTAAATAATATTTGTTTTGTAATTTATTTTTATATATGTTCACGTGTCGTGAAAAAACACCC
This sequence comes from Viscum album, assembly GCA_963277665.1. Taxonomy (NCBI): domain Eukaryota; kingdom Viridiplantae; phylum Streptophyta; class Magnoliopsida; order Santalales; family Viscaceae; genus Viscum; species Viscum album. The sequence continues at coordinate 1,903,766,238 of OY728145.1, forward strand.
ATTCATACATTAAATGCACTAAAAGTGTTTTTATATTTTATTGGATAATATAATAATTATAATAGATTAATTGGTCCATTACTATACTAAATATTATATTTATTAATAATTTAAAATCACATCCAAAAATATAATAATTTTCTTAATTTTAATTCGTTTAATAAATTATAAATTATCATAGAATAACAATTTTTTTTGACATTATTCATTTTATTTTAATTGTTATAATTTCAATACTCTAATTAAATTAGAATATATTGTTTTCATAAATTCATATCATGAAATATTCTTCTAAAAAATTATTTTAAAATTTAAATCATTAAATTTACTGCACTTTTAATATTTTTAGTTTTATATATTTTATCTTATTTTAACCAAATAAGTTATTCATTTATTTTTTTTATTAATTTGATGAAATAATTTCAACAACAAAAATTTTCAGGATAAAATATAATTTATATTGAAAATGAATTTATATATCCAATAATATTGTGTTATTAAATATCACAAGGATTTATATATATTAACAGAAAGAAACATATTTTTTCCTTTTACATCAATAAAATTATTTTAGCGGTCATATTCAAAATAAAGTGGAATGAAATTCCCATTAATCAGATAAAATTTTGGATAATATATAAATTCACCCATTAAAAAAATTAAAATGTTATTTTCTGTCATTTTAACTCATTAAATTCATGTTTAACCCCAAATAAATCAATTTTACCTTCACAATAATAACTAATTATTATTGTATTCAATATTCAATTGGTATAAGATTAAGTTATATATAGTATAAATTGTAAATCTTTCTAAATCCAAGTATGAAATCTATTTTTTAAAATTTTAATCATTTAATTTTTAAATTTTCATTTAAAATTAATCTCAGAGACGTGATGAGAATATTGGTTTTTAAAGAAAAAATATCAAAATGCATAGAATTTTTTATTAACAATTTCATAAAAAATTGACAAAAATGAATTAAATTTGATTAATATATGTATCATTTAAGTAATAATACTTTAAAACATATTAAAATAATAATTTAATATTACAAATAAAATGAATGAAAGATTGTTGAAATTAAAATTTATTATTTTTCCCTGTTTATAAAAAATGCATCTTTTCAAAAAAAAATCCAAGAAATCTAACAATCTCTATATTGTATTTTCCAATATCTAAAAATATATAAAATTAATTTTAAAAAGGTAAAAAATTTATTTTTAAAATTTGTGCACCATAAAATGTATAAAAACGCATTTTTTAGAAATATATAGCTGTTATATATAAAATTTGATTTATTCTTATCACTTGTCTATAAAACTTATAATATCCATAATAAAATGTAGATTGAATATCAAAGAAATATATATTTAATTGTAAAATTGTAAAATTTTATTTTTTTTATTTATTTAAATAAAACACACTTGTCTACATCAAAATAGCGTGTCATAAAAAGAATTCATCTTCTTTTCCATAGGGATTTAATTTAACATATGGCTGTTTTTTACGCAAATAATCCATTATATAAAACATTTTAAACCATATTTTCATAATTTATTTAATTTTATTCATATATTTCATTCCAATAGTTTGATAATATATATAATATGAAATAAAAATATTCATATGGAATTTCATGTTTAGTTTAAACACAGTGTTGCATGTAATGCATGAAAAACTCATAATTTTGTATAATAGGAAAAAAATATGATTTCACATAAATCATGATATACACAGGGTTTAATGAAACATAAAATAACATTAATATTTAAATATTTGGAAAAAATTAACAAATCAAAGGGTGTTACTTCCCCCCCCCCATAATATTGATTTTTCCCTTAAAATTCTTATAAGTCATCACAAGTTTAACATTAAAAAATTTCTTCATTTCACCCCAAAATGCTAAAATAAATAAAAATTAAATTTAAATCGAAATGTTGGAAACATAATGGTTACCCAATATAACTCATTACCATGTTTACATAATGGGGAACATGGATGGGAGGATTAAACATTAACATTGAAAATAACTTGAACTCTCAATTAATATTGGATGATGATATAGAATGTGGCTTGGAGAAATTTATCTAAAAAAATTATATAATCCCAAGAGTCTTGAAAAATGTCGTTCATATTATTATAATTTATAATAATATGAAAAAATATAGTAAAAACCTTTTTCCTAAAATTTGAATAATTTAATTGAGAATATATACCTACTTGATTTCAATCCATTTCTTATGCATAATGTCTACTTAAAGTTATTACCTCATAAATTTCAACATAATATCTTAATCTAATAAATATAGGTAAACTTTTTATTCAACATGTACTACTAAATCATAATATCAATAAATTGAAAGTTTAATCATCCCATTTATCTTTAGTTATCACCATGAAATTGATTATCACGTGTTTTCTGATATTTATAATTAATAATATGGGAAAAAATACATTAATACATAAAATACCAATAAATTATCAATGCACACATTTCATAAATTGTTGACCTTTTGACGCTTTGAAAATATGAACTTCCATAAAAAATAGATCCAATTTAAATAAATTCATGAAAATTAGCATCACATTGATCCACTATAAATTGTAAGGAATCTCTACACTGTCACTTACCAAACATGTGAAAAAATATCGTCATGTATTTTCAGGAAACATATTAATAACCTATAATTCCATAAAACCAAATTGAAATCGTCTATGATTCCACATTAAATTCTTAAAACATGGATTATTTGACATATTACTCAAATAAAAAAATAATTTAATCTCACATAATGATATAATAATCCACATTGTCAATAATTACTTTTTCAGTTTTGAGGTAATCAATGATTTTGAATTGTATTTATAAAAATAAGTAATATATTTATCCAAATTAGAAATAATATTATAATAATCCAATTTTTTTGGGAAATATTACCTTAATCCGAAAATTTAACTCCTATATTAAATCACTTTCCTAGTTCATCATTATCATTCAAAATACACGTTGAATAACATAATGAAAAACATATACTAAACAATCATTATAGTTTTTACAATTATGAAAACTCAATGTGATAATAAATACATCATTTATCCAACATTCTTCTCAAATAATTATCTTGGTTAAATCACCTTCTTTCTTAATGTATATTTCCTTTTTCATTTCATCTATAATATCTTCCTTACCAACAATATTAACATTAATTATATATAATTTCATATATTCATCATAATATTTCCAAATATAACATAGATATTCATTATTCCAAACTGTTACACATTTACAACATTTATACATTGATAATATTAAGTAAGAAAAACATTGACATATATTATATTAACTAAACTCTTCATTTTTTTCATTGTAGTTAAATTCCTTTTTTATGACATTTACAGAGTAATAACATCTTCCCATTCATATGAGAAATTCACAGGTGTGTTTCTTTCCACATTATTGACTTATTAGAAACATAATCATCAATCATAAATATAGATCATCCCCATATAAATTAGGGAACTCCTTTCTTCCCTTATATTCTATGTATAAGTGTTTGATAAGCTACTCATTTTTCATCTTTTTTTTGTTAAAAATGATCATGCATAGTCACACCATCCATTATTTCATTCATTATCCCTTTTGGATTCTATATATTAAATTGTTGATAATATTCAATATAAATCATGTTGTTTATATTACCTACATTTGAATAAGACCAGAAAGCATAGTGTGACCCAAACTAATCATAATGAAAAATTAGATAGTACGGAAAATCTTTTTGGTTATTTAAATTAAAACGTGTTACTTTTAATATATGAACCATATGATTATCATTTGTCCTTAATGATCAAAATCTATTTAAACTCACCAAATTTTTTTTAAATATTTTTTTTATTTCTACATGATATCTATTGGTACTGTGAAACTAGGTGTGAAACAAGTCCTATATTCAACCATTAATTTTCGATCGAGTCATGCTCAATACAATGTTTATGGGGCTGTTCCCCCTTAGTAAATGTATGATAGATCCACATCCCCATGTGGTATCTAGAAAGGGATGTAATTTCTTAGAATCCTCTCACTCATTCTATTACAAAAATTACAAGGAAATTTGATATAAATAAACCATTAATATACATTTTGTTAGAGATATCCCAAGACATAACAGTAGACATATACACAGGGATCTCGCAAATGTTTTTTCATCATATCTTAAAAAGGTAAAGTAAAATTTTGTTTCTATAACAACTATAGTGACACAATATTTTCATACATGGATATTAAATATTTTTAGTTCAATATTCATGAAATATCAGAAACACACAACTAATGCCTATACTAAATTAGAAAATTTGGATACATGGATATGTAATATTATAAATTGATGAATTTTATTCAAAATATCCCGTAATGACATTCCTCGTGTTACTCTTCAAAAAAAGTCTCAAAATAAGATAGTTCTTCATAACCTAGTGAAATGAATCAAAATAAATGATGACCTTAGATACACAGTATGGTTAAATTGGGAAATACATAATAACGATATTATAATGGTTTGACTACATAATCACAACCTTTTATAATCATACCCTATATAGAAAAAAATCCAATGTAATTGTATAAATATCTTGAAATTATTTACTCATAAATCATAATAAAATCATAAACATGATCCATGATAAAATGACACTAGAATATAACATTTATTTTTTGGAATATATATAAGAATAATATTTTCTATTCCTAAGATACCCGCTATGAAATTCAAAAATGGTTGGCTTTAGATAACCACCTGTGTACCATGTTTGGGAATGGGATAACTGTAGGTGTACCCTCATCTATGGGAATGGGTATACACCTCACTTACCCTGTGAGAATATATTGCATGTCTATTTTTCCAATTTATTAGAGAGATATATAGTTCAAACATATCGCATTATGAAATTAAACATATGTGTGAAAAAAGGATCATAAACATTCATCATATGAAAATGCATGGAATGAAATTGGTTTCATGAATATCTTTCATTATCATAAACCATAAAAATTATAATTATTTCAAAATCATTTCAACATTTCTTAATAGCATGATCTATTAAAAGGAATAATTTTCATTTGAATTACCAAAATTAATAATCTATGGATGACAAATAGGTTTCAGAAATAAATTTTCATCAAATAATAAACCATTTTGATTAATAATTATAATTCTATTCATTGTTTGTATCCCATAGTGATGAAAATATATATCAAGTTATGTCATTTTATTTGGAGAAGTATTTAAATCCATAAAATGGTTAATTTTATAAGGAAAATAATAATTCTTTTAAAATAAAAATATAAAAGAATAAATAACCTCAACATCCTTTTATATTAAAACAATATAAAATTTTTTTATTCTTATTTCAATTAATTTTGTAGTGAATAATGTCCTTTACATGTTTAAAAATTAATTTTATAAAACAAAATAGTATGAAAATAATTTTCATTGAAAATAAAATTAAAACATATAATGGGATATTTGGTGGAATTATTGTTAATGATGTTTGAAATTTTTATCATGTTATACAAATCAAAATTAAGATTCCATTCAAATTTTCTATAATATCCATATAAGTATTATTTGTAAAATAACATGAATATTACATTAAAAATTATTTTAATAAGTAAAACATGTGTAAAATATCTTTTAAATATTATTAGATTGTAATAATTCAGTACTAAAAACATTTTTATAATACATGGTTTTTCAATAAATCATATTTATGACCGAAAAGAGAAATTAATTCTTTTATTCATAAAATCATAACTTATTTGAATTTATTTTCAAAATTGAAGAAAATAATACCATTTCATGATGATATAATGAATTAATAAATGTTTTTAAAATTTGTGAGAATTATTATGATTTATATCATAGTATTTCAAAATTTGAATCTTAACAAAAAATAACCTGAATAAATTAGGATATTGTAATGTAATGTTAATACCATCAATGTAATATTGAATCATAATCAACATGAAGGAATAAAATTGAATGAAATATAATATATAATTATTATAAAAAATTCCATGATATGATTTTTTAATGTGGAAATATATAAACATCATTAAATAATGTAGATGCATAGTATAATATATATTTCAAGTAAGGGAATCTATGAAAAAATACATTTCATGTTTGTTACTGTTTTAATCGTAAACACCATGAAATATAGATAAAAAATGGATATGTAAATAAGAAAATAAATATTACATATTCGAATCATAAATTACTGTGATGGGTAGTATAAAAAAAATACATAAATGAAATTTGTGGTGAACATGGAATGTGTCTCTTGGAAGGAAAAAGTAAGGTGTAATTCCATTATTTCTTACGTGAATTCTGAAATGAAATCCACATAAAATAACTGTATTAACAGAATAATTTAATATTATTAAATGAATTAAAATAAATATATATCATGAAATTGTGTGATATAAAAACCACATAAAAGAAATGAGAGTTGAATATGACATAAGAATCTTTTAAATAAATTCCAGACTAAAAATCCATTAATATTAAATCATTTCATATGTCAAACTAATTATACCCTATTTTATAATAAATATATTTTTATTTTACATATATAATAGAATCATGTATTTATATATCATAACTTTTCTATGTTTCTTAGGGATATTATTACTATTTTATTAATAAATACATGTTAATATGACATTTTAGATAAAAAATGATTTATTTTTCACTTATTTTATGACTTGTTATTTTTTCCCCTCTTCCATAGATATTGGTTTCATCATTTCCATATATAATAAAAATTATATAAATATGAAATATGTTTATTGTATATGTATTTATGTAATATATAATACATTTTGATAAAAAATTAAATACTACGCTTATTGAGATGGTATGCCACACACATATGAATGAAATATCCATTTTCATGTAAGATAGATAGAAATAAATATAAATAATTTATTATAATTATATAATAACATTTAGGTTATACATATCACATATGTTCCTTAATCTCCTCCTTAATACATTCTATGTAACATGAGAATGAATTACCTTGTTTCGTGAGGCGGTAGTGTACAACACATGTGAGAGAAGTAATCATATTCTAATAAAATGGAATTCATGATGGATTATGTGGTATATAAACTCTATAATCATAATAAAATAATAAATAAAATTTAGATCCTATGTAAATAAAATTAATTCACAATTATTACCATCCTTAATTGAGGGTAGTGGAATAATTAATGACATCAATTCAAGATGTGATAGTCTTCAACACACACAAATTATAAGTTCGTATCAAATTTGATATAATTGTAGGTGGTTTTAGGTCATTCCCATAATGAAGAAACAGTTTAGATTATAAAAGATAATTTTTTATTATATTTGAATTATATAATAATAATTTTTGGGGGTGGTGTAAGAAATAAAATGAAAATTCACACTGTTGAATATTGGCACTTCCTCAGGTAAACTCAAAGGGATCGTTGCTTTCCAAGAAAACTAGCGTCGTTGTTGGTTCATCAAAAAGTCATTTGGTGCCATAGAAATGGACAAAGGAAGTAAAGGGGTCGGTAATGGGCCTGGGCATGGTCCGACTAGGTCGGACCGACTCGCCCCCCCCCCCCCCCCCCCGTAACTGGGCTGACCCGGTCAGACCCGCTGGGTATGACCTGGCCCGTTTGGTGGGTCGCCTTGCTAGGTTCGGCCTGGTCCGGGGGCCCGGCCCAGTGGACTGTGGGGGCGGTTCGACCCTGAGGTCACCGCGTAGGCGGCTCTACTCAGTGGTCGGGGCCGGTTTGGCAAGAGCCGCGAGGGGCGCAGCTCAGCGGCTCAGCCCGAGTGGTAGGTAGGCCGCCGACAGGGCGTCAGGAGGCCATGTTGGGTTTTGGAAGGCCGCGGGGGGCGCTGGGAAGGCCGACTGTGTGCCGGGAAGGCCGTCTAGGCGCCGGGCATGGCGCACGGGAGGCCGCGCGGAATGCGTGCAGGAATTCGAGAGGCCGCGTGGGGTATAGGTCATGCCAGAAGGGCACCAGGAAGGGAACGGGAAGGCCGCACGGGGCGTGGGGCAGGCCGAAAGGGCACCGGGAAGGCAGGCCGATCACCGAGCAGGCCTGCGGGGCACCGGGCAGGCCAACAGGGCTTCGGGCAGGGCACACAGGAGGCTACGAAGGACGCGGGCAAGGTGCCGGGAGGCCACGCGGGATACGGGCAGGGCGCCGAGACGCCCTTCAAGGCACGAGTAGGGAGAGGGAAAGACGATGAGGCACGCGAGAGGCCGCAGGCTGGCTGGGCTGGCCGGTTCGACGCTTCTCGAGCCGGCACGGGCTAGCGGTGTTTGACCAGAAGCATCAGTGCACCGCTGGGGCGGCGTGATTCGTCAAGGCCACATGTAGCACAACCTTTTTCTTTTCTGCCTTCATTGATGTCGTCTCATCGTCGTGCCAATGAAACATCAAAAAATAACGGCGATGGCTGTCAGGACATGTTAGTTTGGCCCGCACCCTCCGCATTTATATGTGATAGCAATTGGTTCATCAAAGGAGAATGATGAACAAAAATTTCTTACAAACCACCGCATTGATTCCATTCAAAATAAGATGATGAAAAGAACGGTATATTACTCAAAGTAAACCCCCTAAAATTAGATTATCGTTCATTGATGGTGATGTCGCTGAAAGAAGATGCAGTTGTCACTCGTCGCGATCACCACACTATTCCACTCTCGAATACGGACGGTGGTTGTGGAAGACGCTTATAGTCGGTAGGTGTCTGGGAAAGAAGTCTGAGGAAAAATTCCAAGGAATATCATTTCTAGAATTCTTTTTTTTGGAGAATGGTTCTTCATTGGAAGGTTTCTCCCAAAAATCCTTTAATCCTCCTTTTCCAACAAATGAAAAGCTACCCCTTCAAATAAAAGATTGTATTTTATTTTATATTATTGAGTTTAAAATTAAAATTGTGGTTTTTAATTAAATGTAATGACCCAGTTAATTAATGATGTGATGTTGGTATAATAAACCATACATTTTCTTCATTAATTAATAGGGAGGTCAAGTGCCCCCCCTCTTTAATGAGGGGAGTTGAGAGGTTTTCCTCTCCTCCCATTAATTTGGGGGTAAAGCCCCATGTGGTCCTCATTTCATTAATCTTCTGATGGATGGTTGAGTTTGGGAGGGCCCCACCACTATAACTTCTCATTGGTGGTTATGTTGTGGTTAAACCTCATCCAACTTCCAAGAGGATGGTTTGACCACCCAAAACATACATGGCATCTCAAATAAAATAAAGTGTTGCACACTTTATTTATTTTTTTTTTCAAGAAAACTCAAAATAAATTAACTTCTATTATCGGCTCACTACCATCGAAGTGAAAGCCTCCTAAGTGAATAACGGTGCTACAAGTTCAAAAGTGCCCTCAGATTTCACTTTCGAGAAGCGGTTCAAAAGCTATTAAAATTCGCTCATATGTTTACTGAATGTACCCAAACAAAACATTAGAAATTGATTCTAGGCACACCGGGCCTCGGAATCATGCGCCGTCAGTTTTTACGGACTCGTAAAAACCCCATGTATTTATGAAAAAAGATTCCATTGAAATTGCGAGTTATTACATTCTCCCAACCTTAGGGATTTTACGTCCCCGTAATCTACTACTTGAACTATGGGAACAAATGGGGGTACTGAGCATGCATCTGATCCTCCCTCTCCCATTTGCTCTCCTGAAGGTTCCCATGCTGCCAACGAATATGAACCAGAGTAATTGAATGTTCACATAGGAAAAGCTCTTGTCGATCCTCAATCTCCATTAGAACCTCCATAAAAGTCACCCCATCATCGATGTCCATCTCTCCATGGTCGATGGTGTGGGTAGATTCATGCACATATCTCCTCAGCTGAGATTCGTGGAAGACGTCGTGCACCTGGTGCAACTGAGGTGGAAGAGCCTGGCGGTAATCCAGCTCTCCAACTTTACTGAGGACCTAGAATGGTCCGATGAATCTTGGAAATAACTTTCCTCCTCGTCCAAATCATTGTATACATCGTCGAGGTGGGACCCGTAGAAAGAGGTGGTCGCCATCGTCGAAGTCCGGAGGCCTCTATCTCTTATCGGCATTCAACTTTTGCCTGCTCTGTGTAGTCTTCATACTCTCCTGGACGATTTTCACCTTCTCTGTGGTAGCACATACCGTATCTGGTCCCACCAGTACTGAATCCTCTTGGCCTATCCATCACAAGGGTGATCTATAAGGTCACCCATACAATGCCTCAAAAGGGGCCATCCCTATGGTAGAGTGATATCTATTGTAGTAGGAAAAATCCACCAAAAGTATGTGATCCTCCCAACTATGAGTGATGTCCGGACATAAGAAAAAACTATGTCCTCAAGGGTCTGAATGGCCCTCTCAGTATGACCATCCATCTATGGATGGAAGGCGGTGCTTATACGAAGTTACATCCCGAAAGCTTTCGGCAACCCCTACCACAGCCAGGAAGTAAAGTGTGTGTCACGATCAGAGACAATAGATGATGGTACACCATGTAGCTGCACAATATATTGAACATAGAGGTGTCCCAAACTCTCTACTGAGACCATCTCTCTCATCAGAAGGAAGTGGGCCAACATGGTGAGTCGGTCAACAATCACCCAAATTGAGTCATGTCCCCTGGATGTACGTGAAGACTATTCACGAAGTCCATGGATATCCCATTCCACTTACACTATAGGACCTCTAATGGTTGAACCAAGACCATTTCTACTTGGTTATCTGCCTTCACTTACTGACAAGTGAGGCATCAAGAGACATAATCTACAACTGCCTTCTTCATACCTGGCCACCTGTGCTGTCGTTGAAGGTCCTGGTACATCTTTTCCACTCCTAGATGTACCGCTAGTGGGGAAGTGTGGAACTCCCAATACAATTCCTCATAATGTTATACTCGTACCATTGTACGTCCTACAAAGAGGATGACATGCTCCCCACCTTTAGAAAATCTATCAGGTGCCTACCCTGTGGATATCTGAGCACGTCATGTCTCTCTGTCAGCATCTCCATGCTGCACCGCCCTGAATCGCTAAAGAAGTGTAGGAGTGATTGTAAGAGACTGAAGGAAGGATGCTCCATCTCTATCCATAAAGGATATCTGTAGAGCATCCAGCTACACTGTCGCCTCTCCTAGACGCTTTATACCAGACCTCCTATTGTGTGCATCTGCAACAACATTCTTTTTCCCAGGAGTATAGACTATCTCGATGTCATAGTCCTGGAAGAACTCAAGCCAACACTACTATCTCGGGTTCAGGCCTTATTGGGAGAAGATATACCTAATAATCTTGTGAACATAGTACATGGTATAAAGTTATCCCATAAGACAGTGTCTCCACATATTCAAGGCAAATACCACTTCCACTAACACCAGGTCGTGGGTAGCGTAGTTCCTCTCATGTTGAATCAACTACTGAGAACCATACATGATCACTGATGACTCCTTCATCTAGACACAGCCAATTCTGGTCCCAGATGTGTCATAGTAAACTACATACCCTACACCTTCCTATGGAAGCCTTAAGATGGGGGCACTAGTCACCCTCTGCCTCAGCTCTTAAAAGCTCTATAGACATCTCTCTGTCTACACAAAGGTTTTTCCCATCTTCGTCAAGGCCGATAGTGGTGATGCAACTCTGTAGAGGAATGGTATGAACCTTCGGTAGTAACCAGCCAAACCCAAGAAACTTTGTACCTCTGTCACAATCCTAGGTGGCTCCCAAGAAAGTACCTCCAAAATCATTTCTGGATCCACATAAAATATAGTGTTCGAGATGATGTGACCCAAAAAGTGAACCTCTCAGATCCAAAAATGGCACTTTGAGATCTTTCCATAAAGCTGGTGCTCTCAGAGTGTGTCAAGTACTACCCACAAATGGTTGGCATCCTCCCCCTCAGTAGTCGAGTAGATCATAATGTCTTCGATGAAGACTATGACAATGTGATCGAGGTACGACTGGAAGATACTATTCAAGAGACCCATGAACATTGGTGGAGTGTTGGATACAACAAAAGGAATAAAAAATGAACTCTTAGTGGTCGTTCCAACATCTGAAGGTCATCTTCTTCACCTCATTGTCTTGAAATATGAGCTGCTGATAATCTGATCTAAGGTCTATCTTTGAGAACCACCATTCCCCCTTCAGCTAATCAAAGAGAACGTCAATCCTAGGGAGTGGGTACTTGTTCATCAGGTTCACCTGGTTTAGGAGACGGTTGTCGACACAAAGAATCAAGCTCCCATCCGCCTTATTGGTGAACAGAATCAGGGCTTCTAATGAGAAACACTAGGTCGGAGGAATCTCTTCCGCTGCAAGTCATCTAGCTGTACCCAGTGCCCACGAAGCTCATTGGGAGCCATTCGATATGCTGGACTATATATCAGTGTCGTACTGGGGTACATGTCAATGTAGAAGTCCATCTCTATGCGAGGAGGCAGACCTGGGAAATCATCAGGGAAAAAAATCCTTGTACTTGTTCACCACTATAGGAAAAGTTTGACTCTCCACATCAACTGCTCTGAGGGTAAGGCAAGAAAACTGATGAGTGATCAGCTGCAACCTCCTCCGAGTAAGTTCTTCCTCTGCTACAAAGTCTTACTTCTCACCGGTGATGGTAAACCTGGTCCCATACGCACAGAAACACCGCACATTGGGCCAAATACAGTCAATTTAAGCATGGACTGTAGATAACCAGTCCATACCCAAGACGACGTCTTAAGGCCTTGACGCTGCAACGTGGAGATCCTAGCCGAAGCTCTCACCTCCTATAGTAATCTCACACTACTGGAACTAGTGCATAATCATTTAGTATACTTCCGTAGGAGTATCTACCCATAAGCATCGAGCCAATGCTCTGTCAGAATCTCCAAGCTTTGAATGAGTGTAGTGGAATGAATAGAGTGACTGACACTTGTGTTTATATGAACTGCATCTTTGGTGGATTAGACACAGATCATACCTCGAATAATCTCTAGAGCACCATGATCGTAAGCCTCAGCTACCTGGAGTTGAGCTCTCCCATGTCTATCTACTCCATGCGGTCGGGGTGGACCTCCGGGCGGTGGTGGCAGAAACACCTGGAATTGTCGCCCACCGCCTGCTGCACGACCAGCTCCTCTACCACATCTGCTTACTCCCTAAGGACCACATCGATCGAATCTTTGTCTCTTCTTGGGTGGTCCTTCAACCGTCTGCTGGTCATCTGAATAGATGTTCGGAAAATCACGAGCCTTGTGACCATGCCTACCGCAAGAGTAATACTGACTGGTCCTGGCATGTGTAGGTTTGTCTCCAGTCTGGGTGCCCCACACAACCGATTCCGAGTCATGTGGTCATCCACATATAAGTATTGTCCTCTTGGACCTATGCAACATCTGTCTACTACCTGTTTTAGAGGAATCCTCGGCATGTTGACTAGTGGTGGGTCTCATTACCGAAGACAGCTCAGTAAGGAAGCTCTCCACTAAGATGGCTCGCTCCAACACCCCTACCAATGTCAGGATGCTGAGGGAGATCATCGTAGCCTTTATATATTTCCTGAACCACTGTTCAATTGTCTGGGCCCTGACGAATGGGTCTCATACCATAACCTTGGAGTAGCGAGAGGGTTAGTTGAACTTCACTAAATAATGAGCTACAGTCATGATACACTGCTGTAGATGTAGTAGCTCCTGTACCTGCACCGCTCATAGGGTGGCTGGGACAAACTCAGACCAAAATAAGCATTTGAAGTCAGCCGAGAGTAGTGTAATCTCGTTGTACACATGAAGCATCAGACTCCACCATTTTCCTACTGCTTCCTGATGGAGACTCGCGACAAGGATCACCATAAGGTCGGCTGGTGTCCCTACCAGTATGAAGACTCTCACCATAGCCTCTATCCAATCTTCATCTGTCTGGGGTTCCATCTCTCCCATGAACCTGGGTGGCCTCTGGCACAGGAACTGATGCAAAGTGCTCATGTAGTGTGTATTGTCTACTGTTGGTGCTGGTGGCATCGGTGGCCCAACGGGAAGTAATACCAATGGTGCCTCCGCTGGAAAAGGGCCCTACGCCAAGGCCTCATCGCTCTGTGGGCTATATCTATGTACTACTCTCAGGATTCTCGTTGGATGTCCATGGGGAGGCATCCTGAAAGAAACAGATGTGACACGGTCAAATGATTATACCTGGTGAGCTGATCTTGTTGAGATGACATAAAGAAAACATTGGGAAACACACACGAAATCAATATTTTCACGCACTGAGTCGGAAATCAGCTGTCAAGGTCCTTGTGTATGGACACATCATCAAACGCACCAACACAAGACTCCCTAGACCGAAAACCACACTTAGTACCCTTAACACTATTACTATACATAAAATATAATAGCCCTATGTTTTGCGGTAAAACCGACTCCTCTAATACCAATTTTTCATAACCCGTCCTCGAGACCCGTGCCGTGACTACCCCAAGCCTGCTTTCCATAGGCTAGGGGCTGGAAACTAGCACCAAAGACGTAAATCCCAATATCTTGGAAGGAATTGCCTTTATAAATTATAAACACACACAATAGAGTAGCTGGTAGAAATAAACTTAGTAAAACTATATACATAAGAAGTGTTGGAAATTAAAAGGGGCCAGAAATAAAAGACCAACAAGAAAGTACAGGTACAACTGAAAAGCAAGTTAATCTGAAGAAAAGTAAAGCTGCTACTGGTTCGTCCTCCTGGGTTCCTACCAAAAGGGTAGGTACAGATGGCCTCCACAGCATTCCACGTCCGTCAGTATCCTCCATGTACCGTCTAATCGTATGGTCCACCTCCGGGTACCATCCAGTCCTGCTACTCTAATCCTTTGTCAGTGCTATCCGTCGTCTACAACTATCATAATGAGGTGCAGGCATAGCTCATGTAGGGGTGAGTATAACGATACTTAGTAGGGACCATGATACCCACAAGGTCTTTCAAATACAACAAGGATAAATCACAAAGTATGAAATCAACAGATAACCCTACATAGGTATATGACCATACATATACCTACGTTATCAAGTAATCCATCTAAATCATGAGGTAAAGACAAAAGTTACTGACTCAACACATCCAGGATTTTTATTTTCAAAACAATGACTGCTGGAGAACTCATCCTCTGTCAAGTACAGTGGGCCGGCCGCCACGAACAGGAACTTCCCACTAACCTTGGACTGCATAGTTACTCCTCCTGTCGAGTACCGTGGGTCTTTCGCACTGACACATAGGCACTCCCTACTGCGGGTATACCTCCAACTACCATGATCTCCCCATAATATCCTTCATAGGTACTCCTATTGTCGAGTAACACAGGGCTGCCAACAACTACCAAGCACTTCTCCATCGTGGGTTTGCCTCTAACTACTAGGCTCTCCCCATTGGGTTATTAGAATCTATCTAAGTCGAATCGGTCAAGCATTTTTCAGGTCTCAGCGAGCTACTAGGTCTCTATACTCCGCTCTCTTGTCCCCTGGAAGTTCCACTCCAAAAGTTACATGTTGATACTCAAAATATCATGAAGTCCTATATAAAGGTTTCACAATGGTCTGGCTCGTCATAGGGTTCTCAACCCAACAGACAACGCGTCAATCAGACACATGGTCTATGAGTTATGAGTTGTTTAGTCCTAGGGGGCTGGTTGGATTCGTGCACAATTCAACCTGACCGTATCTCAACATTACCCTGAACCCTAATTGGGTTTACTCAAAGGGGACGTCACGTTACAAGAAAATCAGCGCCACTGATGGTTCGTCAAATGGTTGTCCATACCAAATATATGGACAAAGGAAGTAAAGGGGTCAGTAAGGGGCATGGGCCTGGTCTGCCCCGATCGGACCGACTTGGCCCAACCCAGGCTTGGAAGACCTTGTCTGGGTCGACCTGGTCATCCCGCTAGGTTCGGTGTGGTCCGTGAGGCCCGACCCGGTGGACTGTGGGGCCGTTTCGGCCTGGAGGTCACCACGTAGGCATCTCGGCCAGGAGTTCAGGACCTGTTCACCCAGTGTCGCGGGGGACATGACTCAGCTACTCGGCTGGGGAGGTATGCAGGGCACTGGCAGGGCACAGGGAGGTAGTACGGGGCACGGGTAGGGTGCCAGGAGGCTGCACGGGGTGCGGGCCAACCCGGCGGGGCGCTGGGCAGGGGGTGGGCAGGTTGCACGGGGCATGGGGCAGGCTGATAGGGACCCAATCAGGCCAGCTGCGTGCCGATCAGGGCATGCGGGACGTGGGCAGGGCAAAGGGAGGCTGCGTGAGGCTTGGGCAGGGTGTCGGGAGGACGCATGGGGTGTGGAAAGGGCACGGGTAGGCCAGCGGACCACGGGAGGCCGCAGGTAGGCCGGACTTGACGGTGCGGTGAGGCTCGTGTCAGCACGGGCTAGCAGTGTTTGGATGGGTTCATCGGTGCACCGCGGGGATGGTGCGATTCGCGGAGGCTACGGGTAGCACACCCTTTTTCGTTGCCACCTTCATCATCGGCGCCTTATCTCCATGCCGAAGGCACATCACAAAATATCGGCGGAGGGTTTTGGGCCATGTTAGTTTGGCCCACACCCTCCATGTTTAGAGGTGATAGTAATTGGTTCATCAAAGGAGAATAATGAAAAATAAATTATTACAAACCTTCGCATTAATTCCTTTCAATCGAATATGAGGAAAAGAAAGGTATATTACTCAAAGTAAACCCCCTACATATTTATTATCGGTCGTTGATGGAGAAGTCATAGAAAGAATACAGAGTTGTTGTTCATTGCATCCACCACACTCTTGAACTCAAAAATATGCACGACGGTTGTAGAATATGCTTCACGTCGGGAGGTGTCTATGAAAGAGGTCTTTGGAAGATTGTTTCAGGAATTATTCATTGGGATGATGGTTCTTTGTTGGGAGATTTCCCCCAATGATCCTCTAGTCTTCCTTTTCCATCAAATGAAAAGCTAGCCCCTCCAAATAAAAGACTGTATTTTATTTTAGATTATTGAATCTAAAATTCATATTGTGGAGTTTAATTAAATGAGATGACCCATTTTATTAATGGTGTAATGTTGGCATAATAAACTATGTGTTGGCCTCATTAATTAATGGGGAGGTCAAGAGGCTCCACCCCTCATTAATGAGGGGAGTTGAGAGGTTTTCCTCTCTTCCTATTAATAGGCGGTTAAGCCCCATGTGGTCCCCATCTCATTTATCCTCACATGGGAGGCTGAGTTCGAGTGGACCCCACCACCAAAACCTCTCACGGGAGGTTAAGGTGTGGTGGCTCGCCTCCAACTTCTAAGAGGAGGATTTAACCACCCACCACTTACTTGGTGCATCAAATAAAATAAAGTTTTTTCATACTTTATATTATTATTTTTTTAAAGAAAACCCAAAAAAAAATCAACTTCTATTATCGACTCACTACCGTAAAAGTAAAAGTATCCTTCAGTGAATATTGGATCTGTGAGTTCAAAGGTGCCCTCAGATTTCAATTCCATGCACATGTTCAAATGTTATTAAAACTCGCTCATATGTTTACCGAACGTACCCAAAAAAAACATTAGAAATTGATTCTAGGGACACTGGGCCTCAGAATCCAGCACCGTTAGTTTTTTCGGACTCGTAAAAAACCCATGTATTTAAGAAAAAAAATTCCACTCAAATTTTGGGTCTTTAAAATAGCATCCTTCCTCGATATCTTACATTACACACAACATCGTGTTTCAAAAAATAACTATGTATTATTCAAATATTATTATTTAATAATATATTATTTAATTTATGTTAAATTTGTTATTATGAATAAAAATAACTAACTTATAAATATTTATACTTCCCACCAATATAAAATTAATATATTTTTTTAAAATTAATGATAAATAAAAACTAGAACCAATTCGACAGAGAAAGAAATATTTTGATTTATATGCTTCCAAATGAGTTTTACCTTAATAAATAGAAATAATTATAATTAGTGAATTATAATAATGAGACATTTATGTTATACATTCAAATAAATAATCATGATATTTACTCATTATTTTTGACAAGTATATGATAACAATAAACCCTATTTGACAATTAAAACCTTATATATTAAAAATGGTAATATTACCACCTTTAAATGGAGAACCATTGTTAAATCACAGTGATCAAACTATTATAAATTAAATATGATAAAATAAACATCATTACTCTTTTCAAAAAATAGGAATTATCTTAGGGAGAATTTTATATATTTTTCTTAGCCACATAAATTTTTGATGAATAATTAATAACACAACATTTTCGTGAGAAACAAACTTTTAACCAAAATAAATATTAATGTTATATTATAAATTAGATTTTTTATGTTCCCATTATATGAATAATAAATATATTAATACAATTTATGACATTATATAAAATTTAAATTTTAAATTTTATTTAAAAGCGTAACAACATTTTCAAAATGTTTCTACTAAAACAAGAAAATTCAATTGTTTGTGAGATTA
The DNA here is from genome assembly GCA_963277665.1 of Viscum album. NCBI lineage: Eukaryota > Viridiplantae > Streptophyta > Magnoliopsida > Santalales > Viscaceae > Viscum > Viscum album. Next base: position 1,903,784,801 of record OY728145.1, read on the forward strand.
ACATGAATGATAATTTTTCCACATTTGTGGACTCAATTTATTAAAATGGACATATACCATTTTAATAAATATTATATTTATATTTTAATATGATGAACATAAATTTTTACCAAAATTATTATTAATAGTGATAAATTTTATTTATAGTGATTAAGAAAATTTTAAACATAAGAAATGACTTTTCCTTTAAAATATTGGACAAAATGACCTATCTACTAGGTAAAGTCCAATTGGATAGACATATATTGTTCATAAAACATTTATTATTGAGTGTTTATTGATTCTTATGAAATTATTTTTGGTAAAACATGTGAATCCCTAACTTGATTTTAATAAATAAAATTGATCCATTTTCCTTCCCTTTAAAATGCCTTCCCCTATCCCATTTTTTCACACCTACAAAACCTCATAGGTTCGGAAAATAATGGAAGAAATAGTCTTCCAACATCCCTCTACATACATAGAATCGTCCCTTTGGGATGACAGATATTGAATGATGCCTTTTTGTATAAATCCAAATAAGTTACCCGAATAAGATCTATTGCCTTCTCTCACAAATTGTAGTTGCATTTCCATTATGTACTAATTATAGTATTATTATTATACTTAATCATAAAACACCAGTTTAATCAATATACTATTTTTTTGTTCTAGATTTTATATTTATGGATACACATAATTCCGTCTAATTTATTATGAACATATTGTTTCTGTGTATCATGAACTATTTCCTCAAAAAATGATGATTGTTCATTCATCCTTTTACACCTCTAATAGTGGCCATTATGTTGGAAAATATGTTTATATATGATATATAATATATTTATAATTTCATTATTCTTTGGATATTTTTTTATAACAAACATTTATGTTTTCCATCATCGATAAATATGATAATTACTATTGGGGATGTGTAGACTACCACAGACACAATGCATTATGACTCATTCACGACATAAATGAAACTAATAAAGAATGGTTTTAATAGACCTATGTAACATATATAACATATATATGATACATAAAATATAACATATATATGTATAATTTATCTTTCATTATCATAATAAGACAACAAAATGAATGTAGAGTTCATCCATATGTGGGACTTACCATCTCCTTCCATAGTGCACTTCATTTCTAATATACATGTATTATCGACTACTATAAATACATATATACATGATATATGTGATATTAAAATAATGGTTTACAATTTCAAGATGATTAAACTATGATATATTTAATAATTACAAGAAATAAAATGTTAAAACATATTCGATTAACTATTCTACTATAACCTAAAATATTCAATATAATGAAAGGTTATTAACAAAAAGGTAATATGATAGTATAAGTAGATCATAAATGATATCATAAATTGTAATTTTTTTATGTTAGTATCATGTTTAAAACATCTATAAATTAGAATAAATACAACCCAACACAATAATTTTTAAGGTAAGGGATTCTTTTCATACTTTTATTATTATAAGGAATACACCATATACACCATGCACTTCTTTTGTATAGTGTATCTACTAACCATTTTATAAATTATATCATGAAACCTTTTTCTTCATGGAATGAAAAACAAGCATACATGTTTTTTATGAATTAAAATGATTCATGTTTTATTTGACACATTGGGATGTTTAATGATTAATTTCATAAAAAAGAATCTTGATGTTTACCATTTCATTTTCACTTACATTCATTATTGTTACCCTTCTATTGAAAAATTCAATTTATTGTAGTCATTTTTCTATGGAAATTTACTTGAATATAAATACTCTCATAAATGGTTATTTTTTTATACTAATCCATATAACATTATAAATATAATATATACATTGATAGCAATTTGATATATTGTGGAATCATTGATTAATGTATAAATCACCATCAATTCAGTAAATTGGTAATGATATATTAGTTATTTTGATTGTTAAATATGAGGAATGATTTGGATATAATTAATGGGTGGAGACAATAATTTAAATAGATCAATTATACATTTATGTATTATCATGAGAATAATTAGTTTGTAAAAATTAAACAAGTTTTTATACAATGTTTAAAAAAATCTTCTGAATGGTCTTGATGGTAATAGTTATTCATGTGTCTCAGACATGAAAAACATAAAGGAATAATTTTCTTCTTTTAGATTATTTTCATATTAATCCATGAGATTGTTCATTAATAAATCTATGAATACATATGATTCATATTTAATATTATTATGTGGCATGAGTTTCAGCTTCTTACCATTCCATTAGGATATTACATTATCCAGTGATTTGAATGGAATGTGTTGTTAGTTATTTAACTTTCCATGTTAATTTAATCACATTGATTCATTATTTATTCAACATTATTTACCCTTATTTATCATATTTTTTTCCCATATTATGTTTCCTTTAACCAGGTTTATAAGTAAAAATGAGTTATTAAGTTTTTATAGATGCACTTTTACCCATTTTATTACATATCATGTTTTAATTTATTTTTTCTTAATGTATAGTGTATATAATTTATGTAATATGGCATTATAAGATTCCCAAACTGAATGGCAGATTGGGATTTGATTCATTGTAATCCCAAATGTAATAAATTAATACACCAACACTGAGATTTTGGGGTCATAGGGTCACAATTCGTATCAGAAGAAGATAAGTTATAACCTTGGAAAACATATTTAGAAAAATTAGAATACGGAATAAAATCCTAAGATTGTCATTTTGAACAAATATAAAATGAAATACTTGAATTTTTTTCTTGCTATGATTATTTTGGAATTCTTAACAATACATCATTTTCTAGATACTACATATAGACATGGTTCTGGAATAGATTTACCAAGGAGTAACAACTCCAACAAGGTTTTCTAATCCTGAATCGAGTTAAAATTGTACAAGACAATGTGCCTTACTGTGTTCCATGTTTAACACTCCCTAAGGATACACTTATGGTAGTTCAAATTTTTATTATCTATCATTATAAAGGATTTAAAATTAATGATTTTTTTAAAGTAAACAATGTTTCAAAATTAGGTATTTACAAAGCATAAATTTATGTTATATTCAATACCTTGTTTAGAGTTATTTAAAATAAAAAATTTTATTAGAAAATCTAGTATAATTCGTTGTTTAAAAATGGTTCATGGAAGGAAGAAGTGTGTCAACACTCATTAAAAAATTGTAGATCTCCTTATGGAGGAACTCAATGTTTTCTGGTATTAAAACTGAGAATGTTATAGATAAATTAGGGGACATTGTTAAATTAGGAATAATAACCTTTACCCCGTAGATAACCCAATTACAAGGAGGTAATACCCTATATTGGATCTCTTTATGTGGCAGAAGCACCCATCATTTAGTGGCACTACCAATCATATTGTAGATAATCCATGGATTAATTATATGAAGAAGATATTTACGGCCATGTAATATAGTGAATAATAAATGGTTACACTTGTAACCTATTGTCTTTATGGTTCCTAATAAATGGTGGTCCTTAATACATAATAATATAGAGTAAGGAGAAATAGAACTCATGTAATAGATATGATTTAATGATAAATTATTCGAGGAGTACTTCACTGATGATTAGAAATTTTATAAGATGTTAAATTTTCAAAGTGTAAAGAGAAATGAAGATGTGGGTGTTGGAGATTATGAAGCAACCTTTACAATGTTAGTTGGGTATGCTATGGCTTATATAGGAAAAACGTTGTGCATTATAGAACACTTTTTGATAGATATTATCCCATGTATTTAAATGGTACTAGTTTCTTATAATCTTGCTTCCTACGAATATGTAGTTCTATAGTCCATCAAAACAGATAATTAAATTTATATATCATATGTATTTATGTGAAACCAAGAGATGACATGGTATTCTAAACACCATGAAAATGAAATTGAGTAAAAGAAGATAAAGGGAATGTGGGATTTTGGAATTTTGATAATTGTGGAAAGAATCACCATAGTAAATGCTTGAAAGGATTTGGAGTATGTTATTACGGAAAAGAAAATGGTCACTAGTAAAAATATTGCAACAAGATGAATGAAAATACTTCAATTATGTGATACAACTACCAGGATATGGGGTGGTATGCAATAAAATTCCGGAATCATAATAAAAAAATTAGATTAATCTATAGGATTATATCCCATCATGAGTAATTGATAAAACCAATAAGGAATTATTAATGTAATTTTGTATTTGAATATATGACGTATGTTGTGAAATTATTTTTCTTTTGATGATTTCATAATTTCAATTATAAAATATGTAAGGATTATGCTGATATACATTATTATTACAGATTATAGAATAAAATGTTAAATGGTAACAAGAAATGTTATTATTTATAATGTCATAATTTTTGGAAAACAAATTATTGAGGTATATAAAAACCTTAATATGTTCCTGATGTTAAAATAATGATGAAGAAATTATTTATTTGGTCAATTGATAACTACCTAGTAATTGAGTAGTGATTTTTCAACAAGTGATCTATTTAATAACTAATTTAGGTTACAACTCTTTTGGATTTATCAAATATGTCAAATGACATGTATCATATATAATAAATAAGGAAGAATTATTATTTCTAATGAGGTTTCTAATTATTACCATATTTCAATGGGATACATGATAAATTTATTCACAAGTTTAGAAGGGAAAAATTTAGAGCTACTTCATGTTGATTAATGGATACTGATTATTTCATTTTTGAAATTCGGTGGATCTCCATTAAAAAGGATTGGACCATAATCTGTTGGAATGTTTACCCTTTTATGAAATGGTTAATCATAGGGTGATATTTTATAGGTTAATGTATTACATCACTAAAAGATGCATCATGTAATAAGAGATGAAGTAGAAATAGTTGAATGCATAATAACGTGAAAATATATTTTTTATTTATACATATATTTATATACATTCTTATGCATTGAAATAGTTCATTATATATAGAAAAAAATTTATTTTCAAATAAAAATGTTGTCCCATTATCATTATTTTTTATGATTTCAATGGAAATTTTTCACACATAAGGTTTATAGTTTTTGGTATAAAATGTTTATATGTACATATTAACTAGAAAATTTCCATCCAACTATTCTTCTTAAGTTTGTCGTCTATATCCATGTTTCCATTTCCCAACTGTGTTATATTACTAGGGAACCTTGATATGTCGCCATTGTACATTATTTTATATTAATTAAGAATATTTGGTATTAAAACTTTTTATTTTTGGGATTTTATCAATATATTATCATCAATCCCTACATTATTAATATCACGTTTTAATTGTGTGGAAATAATTTAATTAAGGTCGGTAGAATGTAACACCTCAAAATTCTAAAGAAAGAAGATTGTATTTGATAACGTGTATTACACATGACACCAAGAACCTATGCAGATATAATGTCTTTATACTTTATAATATATTAAATATTTAAAATAGATTTTATATATAAATTTAAGAATGAGTTAGATTGTGTCACACAGATGAACATCCTTCCTCAATTTCTTGTGTTACATGCAAAACCATGTTTACCAAATAACAATGTGTGATTAAAATATTAGTTTTTAATATAATACAATATAAAATAGACATTAAATTAGTTTTCATGAATAATAATAACTATTATATGAAAATAAAATTTCAACCACATATTAAATAAATTCATTGGTTAAAAATTAATTATAGATGAAAATAAGAACAAATTGGATATAAAAAATTATTATTTTCTTACTTCAAAAAGTGTTATCCTTAATAAAAATTACTATTTAAAATTACAGAATGATATTCATGAAGTATATATTTTATATATTAAATAAAATATTTTTTATATTTATCCAGTCTTTTTTATATTAATAATGTAAGAAGAAATAATATTTGACACATAAAAACCTATATTTTATAAAGGCAATTTGACTGCCTTTTAATGGAAAAAATATTTTAAATATTATTTTTAAAGCTATTAGCGATTTAATTTGGTAAAAAATTAATATTTTTTATAAAATTTCAAAATAATATTTGGGTGATGTTTTGGGTTTTTTCTAAGAATCATCGTTTTTTAATAGAGAAAAATACTGCATTTCAATTAAAAACATACTTTTCATCTAAATAATTATTAATGTTACATTTTATATTAAATTTGTTTTACGGTATTATAAGGTCAATAATAAATCTATTAATATTATTTTTTTCATTAGATTCAATTAATATTTGAAATTGAATATAAAAACGTAACAATATTTTGATTTTTTTACTAAAACTAGTTAATTCTTCTATATGTGAGATTTGCATTAATATTAATTTTCCCACATTTGTAAATTTAATTTTTAAAAATGGAAATATTACATAAAAATATATATAATATATATATATATTATAATAAAATTATAATATTTTATAAGAAATTATTATTTAATGTGATTAAAATTAATTATATCTAATAAGTAAAATTTAAGCTTAATAACTTATTAATCCATTAACGTAATGGCCCAAATAACCTATAAACTTGTCAAAACCCAATTGAATGGACATATCTCTTCCATAAACATACATTAATTAGTTTTTATGGTAATTTATGACATTTTATTAGTTAATAATATATTAATACCTATCTTTTTTTCCAAAATTCCAAGTGAGTCGTTTTCATTCCCTATAAAACAACAAAGCATCCCCCATTTCTACACATCTCTCAAACATCATTATATTGATTAATTTGTTCCTAAAAAGTTCCCCGTCATCCCAAACATCAACATAGATGTATCCCTTTTAAAAAAAAATTTATCAATGGATTCCATTTTCTATAATCATAATGAAGTTACCCAAATAAGAGGTAACCTCTTCTCTCATGATTTATAGTTTCATTTCCATTGTCCACAACCTATAATATTATTATTACATTAATAAATAAACACAATTATAATCAATATAAAATTAATTATTATGATAATAAGTATACTTACACAAACATACACATCCATCGAATGGATAACGAATATACTATTTTTGTGTTAAGTGAAATACTACCTCACGAAATGATAATTGTTTATTTTTTATTTTCCACCTTTCATGGTAAAAATTATGACATAATATCTATTTATATATATGAAATATATTAATTTAAAAATTTATTAATTATTATTTAAATTTTGTCTAGAATATACCTTTATGATTTCCATCGGGGGGATATACAATAATTTAATTTGAGTAAGTGTGGACTGCTGCCCCCAAAAAGTGATATGACTCATTAATTCCGTACATGGAACTTATAAAAGATGGTTTTAATAAAACTATGTAAAATATATAAAATATATATTCTATTGGAATTATAATATACATATGTATAATTTATCATTCCTTGTCTTAATATGACAAGTAAATTACGGTATTGTTTATGCATACTTTCAGCATACCGTCTTCATGAACAATGCACTAAATTTATTATCTCCAAATATTATTGACTACTATAAATACATATACACTAGTTATATTTGATATTAACATATTTGGTACCATTATATAGAATATAAAATCATGATATATTTAATAATATGGAAAATAACATGTTCAAACGTACTTGAAAAAATAGGAAATTAACACCATAAATAGTTAAAATAATGAAATGATTTTAACAAATGGGTAATAATATATTATAATTAGATAATATATGATATCAATAATATTAAAATGGTATTTTATAATTTTGTTATATGTTTAAACCAACTATATAGGAGTAAAAAAATCACACAACACATACACGTTTATGGTAAGGGATTCTTGACTTACATTTCGTTTCCAAAGGCATACACCATATAAACCCCCATTATTGTTAAGGTGTATCTACTACCCTTATGGTATGTTATATCATCACTAAATTTTTTTCATGGTATGAATAAAAATTATTCAAGAGTATTATAAATTAAATGTTTCATTTTGCATGGGATATGTTGGGATGTTTAATTAATAATTTCATAAAATGTATTCTTAATGATTATCATTGCAATATCAAATAGTTTTAAAATTGTGATCTCCCTCGTTAAACTATCAGTATACAATAAAATTTTTTAAATGGAAATTTTTTTGAATATCCATATTATCATAAAAATGAAATTATTATTTCCTAAACCGTATACTATTTTACAAATGGTATCTACATAGACTGTTCACATCAATATTGTATTTTTAATTTTATTAAAAATGGAAGGGAAACAAAAGAAGTAAAAAGAAATAGAAGTCAAGAGGAGATCTACTCTGGAAGGGAGTCTATGTGGGTCTGATGTAGTGTAATCCGAGGGCTTCCCCTGTAATAAAATCAATCCCCTTGTGTTTAATGCTGCTAGTTGTGTGAAGAAACACATCCACCATTCTAGGGTACCCCACCGAGGCTAGGTAGTCCGCCACCATGTGCCCCTACCTCTTGGTATGTCATATACGAATGTTGCTATTGAGGAACCTTTTTCATTTCCTGATAAATCCATTTTTCCCATTCAATATGGCTAATTGATAATCCATTTTAGTTATTTATTTTAATAAATGTAAGGAATGTTTTTGAATATAAATTATGGGTGGAGAAAATGTTTTATTCAGGTCCTCGGTGTCAATAGGTTTTCATGTTCCTCAGGTAGGATTTCCACAATGAATAATTTGTCCCAGTTACATTCAGTTATTATTCATTCATTATATTTTCATCATCATATATATGGATACATTTTATTCCCAATTTATTGATTTATATTTAATGAGTTTTAGTTTCCCAACTAGAAATATGGATATTTCTTTATCTAGTTATTATAATGGAATTTTTTTCTAGTAATTTACCATGAAATGTTAATTTAATAATATTGATTTGAATTTTATTCATCTTTACACACCATTATTGAGAATTTGAGCTCACCCATATTAGGTTTTCTTTCCCCATGTTATGAAGAAGAAACCAATGAATAAGAGTTCATGGATGAATTTTATTTCATATTTTTAAATTTCATGTTTGTAGTTATTTTTCACAAATTTATTATGGATATCATATACGTAATCTGTCTTTCCCAGAAAAATAAACTAAACTATCCTTTGGTATTTGATTCTATGAAATTCATCCAATATAATAAATTTATACACTGGTTGTAGGCTTTTGTGGTCTGTGTGTTAACATTTTATAAGATATTGGTGATGAAAAATGACATGATATGTGTGAAAAATTGTGGGTAGTGGGTTATTTTTTATAATTGGGGAGGAGTAGTATTCTTGTAAATATTCTAAATTATTCACAATTTGAGGCCAATAACAACTCATGTGGTTCCAATGTTGATAATTTATGGTGTATAAGGTTAATATCATCAAGGCATACCAACAACATACAATGAATCGAATGTTTTGAAAAGTTTATTTCAAAACATATAAGTATCAATTTTTATCATTTTGGGATTTCACTATGGTAAGATGTTTTTAAACAATATTAATTTATCATTTATGTATACATATGTCTAAGACTAAGTAGAAAATTTTTTCCTTATAATTTTTAATATGATACATAATTTTTAATATATAAATCTAATGTGTCTTGGTAATTAATTTTAAAAATAGAGCATATAGCGTGAAAAAACAAAGATTTAGCCATAACTCGTATCACTAACCCTCAACTATTTAATGAAAAATATAGTCACTATAATAGTAGTAATATCCCATTAATATAACTAATATATAATTTATTAATATGTAAATATCACTAGGATGAATATTTGATATTTAGTAAACTTAAATTATTAAATAAAATATCATTTATCATAAAATAATAGTATTTTTTTAAAAGGATGGGGCCCAAGCCTCATTTTTATTATTATTGTGAAGGCCTCTTTTGATTTGGTAGAGGGAGAAGAATTTCATAGCAAGAAGCCCAATGGGAAAGTGGCCTAAATAGAAGGTTTTAAAACCCATTTTATGGCCCAAATATCCACTTGGTGAACAGTAATGCTATAATATGCTTTCTGGTACAGTATAAACACATCATCGGTCACCGCTACTACAGTGACCTACTACAATACATAAAATTATTTCCCAACCCATATTTGATATTGGGTCTTTTGGATTCCAATAAAGACCCTCTACTACTTGGGTATAGGCTCATTGGCCATAAAATTACATTAATGTCAATAATGAAATTAATAATTTAATGAAAATGTTACAAATATCAAGAGAAGTATGGAATTATAATATTTGTTTTCACTCCATTTTACAATGTCATATTATTCTAAAAAAATTAATGTTCCAAAATAATTTATTCAATATTCTTCACAGTATTTTTTTAATATCAATTATTTTATTTTTTTATTAACTTATAAATATTTTGTTTGCAATTCATAATCATATAATGTAATTATTTCATATAATAAATATATAAAGTTTCTAATTATTGAAAAAAATTATATATATTTAAAAAAGGAAATATATACCCAAAAATTATGTTGTATTTTCTTTATCCCATGAATTTATAGATATAAAAAGTAAGGACATTATCTTCTTTTCCTTTTTCTTTACATAACTTATTATAAGGGTCATATTAAAAAATGAAAAATGAATTGCAGTATCTCATATAATATTATTTATATGATATAAATAAAAATATATTGTAAAATTATTAAAATATTATAGGTCATTTTTAATCTTATAATTCTTTTATAACCAATTGTAATTTAATTTTTATGTTAATTACCATAATTACTTTTTACCACATTTCCAAATCATTTTTTTTAAAACAATACATTTTTATTTTTAGATATTAAATATTATTTTGACTCAAAAAATGATATCCAATTTTCCAAATAAGAATTATATATGTTAAAATTTTCAATTATAAATAATTTTTGTATATGGGATGAGAATGTGGGGTCTTAAAATGTAAATGATTTTAAAAAAGTAATTTTTTATATAAACTTATTATTTAAAATTGATTAAAATGACATACATTAATTTTATCGATGTATAATTAAAATATTTATACATTATATAATATTGTATATTCAATTTTAATTTATAAATTTATTAAACAAAATTTTGATATCAATTAAAATTCAATATTTTTCGTTATTCATTAATAATATAAAACATTCTATGAAAAATAAAAAAAATCAGAATAAAGTAAAACTAATATTATGATTCCAAAAATGGTATTCATATTATAAGATTATTTTTCTGAAATTGGCATGATTTAGATTTAACATAAGTGAAAAAAGAGAGAGAAATCTAATTTTAAGAAAAATAAATCTTTTACGCCTAAAATTGATATTATTTGTATCTATTTTCTATAAAACATATAAAATGAGTGTCAAATTATTATTGAATATATAATATATAAATATTATTAAAATCATTACCCAAATATTAATTGTTAAATTTATTGATATAAAAAAAACCTTTATGCATAAAAATATTTATTCGAAGACAATATTTCATTATATTTTTATGAGGATTTTATATTAATTATTATTTAAATATTAAACTTTGAATATTTATGTAATAATGTTTTAAATATATTTTCGTAATTAACATAATATTATTCATACCATCCATGAATGTATATAGTTGATTATTATAATAATAATAATAATTAAATAGTGTTCCATGATTTTTTAAACTCATAGTTTCATGTATTGAAATATAAACTCGTAATGTTATAGAAGAAAAGAAAAAATATTTATTGCATGAAAATAAAAAAAAATTAGTGATTCATGTAATATAATATATCAAAATGATTAAACATAAATGAAAAATGATTCATAAAATTATGGGGGGTTATATCCTTAATAGAATTTATCTCCAGGTGGAACTCTTATAAATGAAGAAACTATATAACCAATCTGGTGTTTCTATTAGGCAACTTAATTAGACAACTTATTCATTCATGATTAAAAAATCAATCATTAGTTCATATTAAGAATTCTGAAATGTTATCAAGAAAAAAACTGATAGATAGAACTGATTTTCTATTGTTTTATAGTTTATATATATGGAAAACTTTTTCCCAAAATAACAGTCTATGACATGTGGTTTTATATAAATTTTTTGTATGAGGCTGGTTCCATCATCTTGGTTCTATGCATCACAGAGTTGATAAAAATTACCGTACATGTTCGGTGGATGTATTAATGGTGGTATTATTATTCAATTTATAAATTCATCAAATGCATTCAAAAAATCTTTATTAAAATAATAATCCTATTACTTTTAATGTAATCATAAATGTGGTAGATAAATATTACTAAAAAAAATTTCAATCTTATATAATGTTTGGAATTTCATAAACAATCTATCCTAATTTAAATATGTTTTATAAAAATGATTTATTTAATTCAACTATTGAATTATCTAACTCGATTCCCTAATCTAAAATAATTTTACCTAAAAAAATATCATTTATTATCATTAAAAATAACATTTCAATAATTTTTAAAATGATTTTTTAATGTTTTTTCATATACTAGATAAAATGTTCAAACAAATTAATGAAAATATGGAATTAAACAGTAAATGAATATATGAATGAATTCATATATTCTATGAAAATAATAAATATACACCACTGAAATGTACCTAGGGAACTCAATAGATCAAAATACATCATACTCTAGGAAAATGTTCCATTGTCAATGGTGAAAGGGTTCTTATCATGGTTTTATGGTGTAATTAGTATATGCAAGTATTCTAAAAAATTCTAAAAATAAAAAATGATCCATAGATGGAATACTTTCTATGGTTTTATCAATCTATGGGATTTTATAAAATAATTTTCAATAAAAGGATTTATTTTAACTACTAATTCTTAACATACGTTGAAATTACATAATATTTTCCGAATATTTAAATCATTAAATAAATAGATGTCCAAAATCCATATTAAATCAGTTACTGTTGGACACACCAATTTTGATAATCCCAAATCATAATTCATTGTTATGATAATTGTATTTCATTAATATTTATAGTGTCAATGAAGTGATAACTAGGTATCTTTAATCTCATTGTTCTATCGATTATGTTTACAGTTCCAAATTTCATTATGTAAGAGGTTGTTGATAGAGGATACCACAGGAAAGATACCTCTATAAAGCTACTGATGGAAGGTTACCGATAAAGGTTACAGATAGAGGTTACAGCTAGAAACAACCAATGGAATCTTACTGATAAAGCATACCGATGAAGCTTAGTGATGAAGCCTACCGATGATGCCTAGCGATGAAGCCTACCAATGAAGCCTACCAATGATGGTTACCGATAAAAGTTATTGATGATGTATACTGATGATGTTACTAATGAAGGCTACTAATGAAGGATACCAATGAAGTCTACACTTGATAATGCTACCGTTATAGGCCTACTGATACCCACTCATCTACTCAATACTTTTAAATTTTCTTATCTTCATTATAATAGTCGTATTTGGTAAATTTAATGCTTCTAACATTAATTAATGCACATTGTAGACATATCAAGAGACAGTATGATGAATGAGGAATACCGCATGCGGTTTTCTTATTCCTATTGTCATACCTCAAATATAAAATAGAAGAAAATGTAAATAAGAGGTATAGATAGTTACTACTTGCTAGATCTGATGAACAAACGAAGAATACCAACACTCTCACTTTGAACCAAAGATCCTCTAGAAGAACATTTCAGGAGAACAATTTCAAGATTTGTTACTGTGCTTTATAAAATCCTTGACAACCTATGAAACAGAACAATCAATACATGAAATCAAGAAACTAGAGTTGCGACATTATATTTTTGGTGACAACATCCAGAAATAGACTCGAACTAAAAATGATTAACTCTGAGGAGTCACAATCTGAAATCTAAACACATAGAGCCTAGAAAACACAATATTTATAACCTTAGATCTATTTCATTATTTATTTTAAACTTTTTAGAAGTGTTTTGTTTTCTATTAGACAAACTATATCCTATTCATGAACTAGAGGAAACTGAAAATCCTCACATCAAACATTATTTGCACTTTTATTCCCACAAGTAACAGTGGACGAGAACAAGTGTGGTCTGGATTTTTTTCCATGAAGAATTATACTAGAGGGTGTGAGCCTTGGGCAGTTTGTGAAAACTATTGTAAATAATAATGCATGTTGTATACCATTTTTATTGATAATGTAAACTATTTGGTGGAAGGTGATCACCAAGTGGATAGGATTTTGTCTCAACTTGAGACTGAACCTCTTGTTTAACTCTGTAATCTAATATATTTAGTAATACACTGTTTCATGCATTTTCCACTTCTTATAATTTTAGAAACAAGAATCTATTTTACATTAACATTGATAGTTAGTTCTCGTTAGTTTGTGTGTGTGTTTGATTTAGTATACATGTTTCAAAAGATGAATAATTATGATATAGTGATCCAACTTAGTACTAATCACCCTTTATGAGACTTATTAACCAACTAATAATCTATATCAATACTACATTAATTAACTAGGATGTTTCTAAATCTGGGGATCTTTAGAATAATTTTTTATCCTAAATTTTATGTAGGAACTCAATTCACCCCTATTGAGTTTCCAGTCAGACCATAATTTGGTATCAAAGTTTAAATTTTTATTGCTAAGATATGTTCTATTGTGCAAGTTTACAACTTATTTTCATCTATGAATTTAGTTATATGTTAATGATTTGGAAATTTATGTCATATCAAAAATTTTAGTTCTTTATCATTTAATTAACTATATACAACTGAATTGAGGGTGTGGCTACCAACATGCCACCATTCATTAATGGTAATAACTATACTCAGTGTAAATTAAAAATGAAAATGAATATTGAGTGTATGGGTCATGAAATCTAGGACACAATTGTAGATCTAAAAGAATTTCATTCTAATGATATGGTCATATGGTCTTAGTTGACTAAATCTACATATAACAATAACTTTAAAAAATGAATGCATTATACTATTATATAGGTGATTCAAAATTCAATTGAATATCTTCCTGTCAAAGTGACTATGAAATCTTGGATACTTTGGCAGTTTTTCATGAGGGAAAAACATTGTTAAATAAATGATATTAAATACATATACTACTAAATATGATAATTCGAAAATTAATCATGATGTTCTTATATGTAAAATGTATATCAGGATTAATGAAATATTAAATACTATGAGTCTAATTTGGAAACTAGTGGACAATAAGGATCAGATTTTGATGTTTCTTTGTTTCCTACCTAATAGATGGAGGGGAATTTCTATTTTTATCTGAAAATCATGTGATTTAAGCAAGATACCGGTGAAGTAACTAATTAGAAAAATTATAATGTAAAAATATTAGCTAAACGTGAATCATGTATCAGATGAAGGACCAAGAAATAAATATTTATCATTCAACACTGATAACTCAAGGAGAAAAGATAATGAAAAAGGTCATGTTCAAGTAGACTGTTCCACCAGTAATGATTCAGATTCTAAAAGTGATGTTGAGATGGATCATCCTTATAGGAGATTCAAAATGTTTTATAAAAAAAGATGTTATTAGGAAATTAGAACTATAAAGGAAGATAAGATAGTAAAGGACAATGGAAAAAATGATAGGAATTGGAATGACATTACAAATGATATAGTCTACTATGAGTGTAAATAAAAATCCTATGTGAAGGTTGATTTCCTCAACTTGAAATTTAAGAAGAATTATGAAGACAGGGGCAAGCGATATGAAAAGGCTGCGAAATATACTTGGAGTGCTTCAGAAGACACCTTCAATGGATCTTACACTTATTATATTGAAAAGAACAAACATGAAAACTTGTTTTTCATAACTGAAACATCTAAGGTAATACCTACTTCCCCTATACATAATGCTTACTATTTGGGGAATAAAAGTGAATTTATTAATGATGAAAATATAACTATGGATGAACTATTTGAATAATGTGTAATGCATGAGGATTCATTATATGAACTCAAAGATAAATAATTTTTTTTCTTCAAATTCATCACGCTATAAATGAAAATTATATGTCTGATTTGGATATTGAGAACAAAAAATGTTCTCCACTTTTAAATGAAAATACTGGTCATAAATTATCCAATGAGAAATTAAAAATTGATCCTGGGATGTTTACAACAGGTAGAGATACCATGACACAATTGATAGGGAAATAGATTTCTTCAAAATACACAACTAGTATAGGATATCAACTAGAACAAAGAAAGATTGTTAATAATTGATTTGTTCCAAAATCTGGATAGTTTACTAGTAATTCATGTTCTGAACAGTCTTTTGGAAAACAATTTTCTAAAGGACCTAATTTTATTTATTTTCATAAAAAATTACTTTAAATTATAAGAAACTTGTGAGAAAAATATGGGTTCTTAATTTTTTACATGATAATATATATAGACCCATGAAAATATGGGTACCAATGTTACCCTAAACGTATTCTGTTTTGTAGAAAAATTACCTAAAGAGCTCATGTATGACCCTATTGTACTTGGAAAGTGCATGTTCACGACATACAAAAGTGGTCTATTCATGCTTCAAGAGTCTAATTAGAGTTGATGGTTGACATGTTACATTTGGTTATATTGATAGTGAGATTACCATTAGCATAGGTCAAATTTTTTACCCTAATACTATATTAATTTCAAATGTACTTTTTATGGGTTAAAATGAAATCTACTTATTATCTCTCAATAGTGTGATGATTGTTTTAATGATAATATTTAAAATTGTGAACTAAATGTTTTTAATTCTAATAATGATTAAATATTCACTACTCTTTGAAATGAAAATGTATTTGAGGTTAAATTAAACACTTTAGATATGAAAAATGTTTCTTGTTTAAATGATTTTCATAAGGAATCATGACTATGGAATAGAATATTATGACACTTTAATTTACTCTCACTTAAGAAACATTCTAGAAATGGTTTACTTAGAGATTTACCAAAATTGGAATGCCTACATAATATTGTTTGTAATCATTGTCAACAGATAAAAAACACAATGTTTCGTTCAAACTAAAGAAATAAGTTTCGACATCTCAACTTCTTGATTTGGTATACATGTATTTCCTTGAACCATCTAGAGTTTCATATTTAAATGGGATGCACTCTATTTATGTTCATGTGGATGATTTTTCTAGATAATTTTTGGTATACATTCTAGCTCACAAAAGTGAAGCATGTTCTTACTTCATCATATATTCCAAGTTGATGGAAAATCAAAGTGGGCATAGAATTAGGACCCTAATAAGTGATCATAGAGGTTAGTTTGATAATCATATGTTTGAATCTTATTTCTCACAAAATATCTAGGACCACAATTTATTTTCCCCCTTAACACCTCAACCTAATGGAGTTGTAAAAAAAGGGAATATGTAACTTCAATAGATTTCTCAGACTATGGAAAATGAGCATAACTTGCCTATCTATTTTTGGGCTAAAGGTGTTAATACAGATTGTTACATCATCAATAGAGTCTTAATTAGAACCATTCGTAAGAATAACCCTTATAATATATAGAATGATAGGAAGCCTAGGGATAATTAATTTAGATTATTTGGTTTCTAAGTCTTTATCCATACCAATAATGGTAATCATGAAATTTTTTACATCCAAGAGTGATGAAGGAATTTTCCTTGGTTACTCATTCTCAATTAAATCATATAGAGTATTCAATAAGTGAACAAAATGTGTAGAACAATCAGTTCTTGTAAAATTTGATGAGACTGATCTAAATGAACTGAAAGCCTATCTTAAACATCTTGTGGAAGATATGTCAATTCTAGAGATTAATGATAAAGACAATGAACCCTTAATGAAAACAACTCATTCTGGAAATATTCAAGAATATGATCATGTTGAATATTAACCTATATACAACGATGATGAGACTATTCCAACCATTTCTAGAGGTATTAGAACCCTCAAGAATCATCCTTTAGATGTTTTAGTGGGATATTTGACAGAGGAACACAAACTAGAGCCTATCTAAAAAACCTGGTTGAACATGAAACTTTTCTTTCAATTAATGAACCCAAGAATATTAATCATGCTATTAATGATGAATTTTGGGTGATATCTATACATGATAAATTAAATCAGTTTGAATGAAACAATGTCCGAGAATTAGTAGAAAGACTTAAATACATATTTTGCATAGGCACTAAATAGGTATTTATAAATAATGTTAATGAATATGGAAACATAATTAGAAACAATTCAAGAATAGATTGAAATTATTACAGTCAAGAAGAAGGAATATACTATAAAGAAACCTTTTCACTTGTTGCTAGACTATAATCCATTATGATTCTACATTCAGCTCATCTGAATTTCAATCACTATCATGTGGATGTCAACAGTTCATTTCTAAATGGGTATATAGTTGAGTATGTATTTGTTGAGAAACCCCTTGGATTTATAAATCCTTATTTTTCCAATCATGTCTTAAAAGTTTTTAATGATTCATATGGTGTAAAACAATATAATAGAGCTTGGTATAACAGACATAGTCCTTTTCTTAATTCAAATGGTTGTACTAAAGGTATAGTTGATCATACTCTTATTTATTAAAAGTATTTCCAAATATGTTTTAATAGTAAAAATTTATTTAGCTGACATTATTTTTTGATCCTCTAGAAATTATTTATGTATAGATTTTTCAAAGATAATTCAAGTTGAATTTAAAATGAGTTTAATGGGGGAATATAAATTCTTCCATGGATTTAAAATTTTTCAAAAAAAAAATTATTTTAAATAAAACTAAATATATTGATAATATATTGAATTTATTTTTTTTAGATAGTAATAATGGTTGTTATAATACTTTGAGTACCACTTGTTAGTTGTATACGGATGAAACCGGTATACCAGTGGATCAAACCAATTTAAGATGTATGATTGGAAGTCATCACTATCAAACTGCAAGCTGACATTACATTATGTTCAATGTATGCATATATGCTCGTTTTCAATCCAATCCAAAAGAATCTCATCCAACATCAATTAAAAGAATTTTTAAATATCTCATTTAGAATAAAAATTAGGACTATTTTATCCAAGAGGACAATGATTTGATTTAATATGTTATTCAGAGGCAGACCTTTCTGGTTGTAAGTTAGATAGAAAAATAACCTCTAGAACATGTCACATTTTGGGCAAGCCACTAGTATCATAGTGTAGTTTGAAACAAAATTCTGTTGCATTATCCACTACCAAAAATGAATATAAATTGGCTAGAACTGGTTGTGCTCAAATTCAGTGGATGTAACACACTATACTAAACTATGGATACCAATTCAAACATGCCTCCCAAAATTGTGAAAATAGAAGTTCTATTAACATCTCTAAAAAACTAGTATCTCATGCTAATACAAATCACATTGATGTGAGACATAACTTCTTTAGAGATCTATATCAATGATGTGATAACACTCTTGAATTCATTGGCAATGAACACAAATTGGCTGATATATACACAAGGCCATTGAATTTGGAGTGTTTAAATTTCATCAAACATTAGTTAGGTATGATAATATGTTAAGATAAGACCACACTATTATCCATTACTGATAATCCCTCACCATTAGACCTCAAAATTTGACTTCACTGGTATGACCTAACCACTAGACCCCACCATTAGACCTCACCGTCAGACCTCACCAATATGTTCTTAGCCTTAGTCCCCACCAATAAAACCTCACCGTTAGACCTCAACATCAGACCTCACCATTGGACATATCTGATGGACCACTACATTTGCACCTTACAGATAGTTGACCTTAGGTTTAGGACTTCATGTTTTTCTATTGTAATACAAAAAGTTTTTTTGCATATTTTATTTCATTTAGTCGATTTATTTTTAAATACATAAATGATAAAAAAGAATAAAAAACAACATTTTCATCCACCTCAATCTTCTCCCAAACCTCTTGGTCCCAAAACTCGTATCCCAACATTTTGATAAAACCCTCAAAACACTCTAGATCGCAATGGAAATATTTAAGAGATCGATGGATGGTTATGATGGAGATGCTCCAAAACCTATGAGACCTTAAACCAGGTCCAGTAGTGGATGCAATTCCGTGTAAAAGTTGATCGATCCACTTTTTTCAAAGAGGTAAATCACTGTACAAAATAAATTATGTTCGAAACGACTGCTATTGAGAATGTCTCTAGTGATTAAGGCACTTGAAAAATCAATACTGGGTAGAATGAGTGCCATATAACAGTGGACCATACTACCAGTATCTAGTAAAAAAATTTATGTGTTTCTGAAGTCTGAATAGTCAGAGGATGAGAATTGAATGTCTTGAAAGGTAAATGGAGTCTGTGTGAGTTTCTTTTTTGTTGAATTAAATGAATGATTAAGAATTTAACATGAATGAATTTTATATTATTACTCCAGAGTGGTGCCTCCCACCAAAAATTAATTCTACTATGAAGAGAATTTCGCTAAATTGACAAGGAATGGAATCCCTAGAAAAGTGATTCTTGTGAAATGGAAGGAGAAACAAATTTCATTAGAAATTTGTGCAACATTTTTTGAGTCCCAGGACAGGGGACTTTCCCCTCTTGAGGTATCAAGACATATTTCTATTTAATCTGTTGCAGAATTGACAAAAGATAAATCTTTTTTGGATACTGATGATTCATTAAAGGACATGAAAAAACCTACTTCTAAATTAAATGCCTTGTTTCATGCTAGGTTGATATCCTTAATGTTGAGAGTTAAATGAGTTGTAGGAAATTAGGAAGAAAATTTTGTTTTAAGAGACAACATATGCATTACGAAAATATTTTTCATGTTTGAGAAGAAAATATTGATCCATTGGAAAAGAAAAACAGTGAATGATGTAGCTATATTTTATAAGGAATTAAATCCTATTACTAACCCAACTAGTCCAATGAATAAGAGAGATCTATGTTTAATGCCTGATGGACTGGAGCCAGTTTTCTTAGATGAAGAAGAAGAGGAAGATGTTATCCATGTAAGAGAAGATACTCCTATAGATGATAGGAGTGATCCTTACCATCCCTCATGTCCTCATTCCAATGATGTATTCTTTGGTGAGACTATCCCACCAAAGTGATTTCCCAGAAGGGACACTATTTTAAGGGACAATTATGTTGAGGAACCTAATGAAGTAGAAGAAGAAGAGAAATTATTTGAAGACATTACTATTGGAGAGAACTTAGTGAAGGAGGATGAAGATGACCCAGATCATGAGGAATTTGATACAACTTTTGTTGAATGTGAAGAGTAATGCTTGAGTATCAGTCCCTTGATATGATATACAGAAGTGGTAGAGAGTGAAGAGGAACTTCATGGTGAATTTGTTGAGGATAAAATTGTTATGGTTGTGGTTGATGGTCCTATAGAAGATCTATCCATTGACTCTCCTATTGTTGTAGTTGATTAAGGAGGAATGGCAGAGGTAAAAATCACTGACCAATATAATTCTCCAGGTGAGGGGGAGGAGCCTATTTCCACATGTTATGATTTTTTTGATCATGGAATAGAGTATTTGTTAAATGATCCTATATTTGTGGTTCTGGGATTAGAATAAGAAGAATTTGAAGATGAGAAGCCTAAAAGAAGCCCTCCAATTCCATCTGTTTCAGAGACCAATATTGTTCATCCATTAGTGTTTCTACCTCGAGATTATGTGAAGAAAAATGATTTAGAATCATTAAAATCAAATTTTAATAGGCACATTGTTGAGAGTTCTATTGAGATAGATAGATCAGTGGATCTCATTAAAGAGGTTTTGGCATCTTCCTTAGAAAGAGTAATCTCTTCCTCTCACTCAAATTTGCTACATGAAGTGATGGAATGTCAAAATCAAGTCAGAACCTTGGAAGAGTATACAGAATATGTAGAACAGTCAATTGTGAGTTTAAGCGCTTATATCTCTTCATGATTTTAGTTGGAAAGATACCTTATATATGTTTAGAGTTTAGTTCAGTATATGGTCACTATGTTTTAGGACATTAAGACGTAAATGGAGACACATGTGAGTGGACATGATGGTGATGAGAAAAGATCGATCAGTGGTCTCACCATTTCTTTTAAGGAGACAATAGCTTTCACAATGGAACCTTTGTGTGCATCTTATTCCTCTTCATACTCTCCTCCTGTTGATCTAGATGATTCTAGATTGGTTGTTAGAGAAGAAGTAGAGAACTTTTCTAGTGCATGTACCTCATACACATAGTATTTGACTCAAGTCATGTCCAATATGCGAGACATTCACAAGCATGTGTGTGATTACATAATAGAGGCTACTCAAGATCATAAGGAGATCAAAGAGCATGTTTATTTTTATAACAAATGGGTGTATACTAAGAATCAGAAGAATGTTCACTTCAAGTTTATGTTTCAGAATTTGAGGATCCCACCTATCACTCGATTATTTAAGGGTCAAGTTAACAGACAACGAGAATTGACTACTTCCTTGGAAAAAATCATGGATAATAAGGTTGAGTTTATCTCAGGTTTATAAATAGGAGGAAGCATCATTAGGAATTTTAGGAATCTTCTATTTCTCTACCTCTATGTGTACTGCACTCCCATTATTATTCATCCAGCATTACCTTCTTCTATAGCTACATCAGGCACTCCGAGTGCTGCCCCTTTAATGAATTCTGCACATTCTATCATAAGAATGACCACTATGATCCCCAAGATATCTATATATTATCAGTCTACTAATGCTTCTATAGCATCTTATTTCACACTATTTACTTCCATACGTCGAAATATCCATCCATCTTCTAGACCTTCCTACTTAGCTTCCAAAGACAAAGTTCCAATGGACATTTTTGATATGGATTGAATGTGGGATTTCTTAGCTGATATGGATCATTGTAATCCGTTTGTATATTTTATTCTGGAATTATTAATATGAAACCTATCTTTTGTGGTTTTTAGTCTAAAATTATTTTTGTTAATCCAAAAGGGGGAGAAGTTTTAAGTACACTATAGACCTTTCATATATTCTATGTTATATTTTTCGCAATAAAAATGGATATATTTTACATATACACTATATATGTACAATCAAGTCTCTGAAAAAGGTTCAAATGTTCTTAACTATAACTCAATAATACATAAATCCAAAATTTTACTGATATAATTTTCGATTATCAAAAAGGGGGAGATTTTTTGAATCACAAATTTTCTTAATCCCAATTATTGATTCATTATTATGATAATCATATTTCATTAATATTTATAGTTTCTATCAAGTGATAACTATGTATATTTATTCTCAATATTCAATTGATAATGATTACACTAAAAACTGTCTCTAAGTATGTGGTTACCAATAAAGGATACTAGTGGAATTCTATTGTTGGTAAGATACCGATGGGAGGATACTGATGAAGGTTACCGATAGTGGTTACCGCTTGAAAGATACCACATGAGGAATACTAATGAAGCTTATCGGTGAAGATTACTAATGAATCCTACTGATGAAACCTATCAATGAATCATGCCGATAAAGCGTACCAATGAAGGTTAAAGATAGATGTTACAGATGATGTCTACTGCTGAAGCTACCAAAGAAGGAAACTGATGAAGGATATCGATGAATGATACAGTTGAGAAATCTACTTCAACCAATCTACAGATATGCACTATTTACTCCATACATTATCAATTTTGTAAGATCATTCTAATAGTTGTATTTTGAAAATATAATGCTTATGACATTAATTAATGTTGATTGTAGACATATCAAGAGACTGTATCTAGAGACAATACATGGTATGAGGAAGACCTCACATGGTTTTCTTATTCATATTGTCGGACCACAAATATAAAATAGAAGACCATGTAAAGAGAATATATAGATAGGGGACACTATAGAAAAAGTTACAACACCCTAGATCTGATGATCAAATTAAGAACACAAGCACTCACACTGTGAACCTAATAGCCTCAATAAAGTAAGTTTTTGAGAAAAAATTCATGATTTTTTCTATGCCACATAAAATATCTATCAACCTATGAAGAAGAAAACTCAATACATGAAATCTAGGACATCGAGTTGCAACACTCTGTTTTTGGAGACAACATCCTGAAAATGACTCGAACTAAAAATTCATCACTCTAAGGAATCAACAGCTGAACTCTAAACATAGAGTGACTTCTAAACTCAATATTTATAACCATATCACTATTATATTCATTATATTAAATTTCTGCGATGTGTGTGGTTTTTTATCACACACACTTTCTCCTATGGTTGAAGTAGAGGACACTAAAAATCTTCACATCAATCATTATTTTCACTTTATTTGAAAATGTAATTGTGGAAGAGACAGTGTGTGGTCTGGATTGTTTGTTTTTCCCATGAAAAACTATGGTAGAGGGTGTAATCCCCTGACAGTATGTCAAAACTATTGTAACTCCTAATACAAGATGTGTATCATGTTTATTATTAACATAAACTGCTAGGTGTTATGTGATAACCATGTATAGAGGGTTAAGTCTCAACTTAAGACTAAACCTCTTATTAAACTCTACTGTGTACTATATTTAGTAATAAATTTTTTGCCAATTTTCTACTGTATATAACTAATAAAATTACATTAACTTTGATAGATAGTTATGGTTAGTGTGTGCATGG
Source organism: Viscum album (assembly GCA_963277665.1). Taxonomy (NCBI): domain Eukaryota; kingdom Viridiplantae; phylum Streptophyta; class Magnoliopsida; order Santalales; family Viscaceae; genus Viscum; species Viscum album. The sequence goes on from OY728145.1 coordinate 1,903,809,474, forward strand.
GTGTTATTCAGTAGACTTGTTTCAAAAGTATAATAATGGTTGTACACTGATTCAAATGAGAACTAATCACCCATTGAGAAACTTATTGACCAACTAAACATCTATATAACTAATTCCTTAATTAACTGGGTCGTTTCCAAATTTTTGGATCATTAGAAAAAAGTTTTAACAAAAATTTTATGTAGGAATGCAACTCACCCCCTCTTGAGATTCCACTCCGACAAACATTTCCATTAGAAACATGGAAACACAAACCATGATACATAAGAGAGTCACATAATAACCCATTCAGTTAATATTGATAATCACCATTCTTATATTAATCCAAAACAATTCATATCATCATAAAATGGGGAGGAAAAGAAAATGGGGTTAGTTCAGATGATCAGTATTTGGAAATTAAGGATATATTTAAGCAAAATCAGTAGAATACGACTTTTAGAACATGATCATTGATAGAAAATATCATAACCTAACTATCAATGTTCATATAGACGAATAATTTTAAAAAGAATTATCAGTTAATATGGCTCAAATCAAAATGAAAAAAAAATAAAATAATCAATAAAATCAAACAATATGAATAAGACATGGAATTAAGGAAGTCACATAAGTATATTTAATTATTTATATTGATGTCAAGCCATCAGTTCCAAGTATATCTATATAGAGTGGGTTCACTCACAATACTATTTTGGTTTTCATGGTTCCCTAACATGGAATTATTAGTTGTATGAGTTCACTACTCAAACCATACTGGTAGCCATGGTTCACTGCCACAATGATCTTAGTAGTCAAGGATATCACCCAAAAAATCATAGTCTATAAAATGAGTTATAAATATTTACCCAATATATTAGAGAGAGAAATAGGTCCTAAAAATGTCATAAAGAAATAATACATACATGTTCTAATAAAATTTAATGACATATATGAATCACCATGAAATAAAATAGGAATCATAAAAATATAGTCTTACAATAACCTTTGGAAAAAGATAAAGGTTTTATAATCACATCAACAAATAGAGAACCCGTGAAAAGATGTAGGTTTCAAAATCATATATCCTATGAAAGAGAACTATGTTTTATAAACATGAAGTCATCATGAAATAAACCATTACAGTAATAAAATGAATAAAACAATCAAATCATTCGAAAAATGGAATTGATAACATCAATAAATGACATCTTTGATAGAAAATAATTTTTTAAATAACATTTAAAAATAATATAAATAAATAATGAAAATGTTTTCAATACTATTTTTTCAAATATATTTTTTTAATTTTATAATTAAATAATGAAAATGTTTTGAAAATCATTTCATTGAAAAAAATTGAAAACATATTAGGAAATCAAGAAAATGATTTCAAACCGGTTTCTTTGAAAAAATTGAAAATATAAAAAGAATATTTTTTAAATGAAAAAACATTTTTAAAATAATTTATCTTAGATATTATATTCATGGAGATTTTTAAATTATTTTTTAGGAATTTTTTCAAATCATGGTATTTTAAATAAAATAGATATCTGACCGAATGAAGAAATAAATTCAATTTTTACTCAATTTTTTTCATAAATATATTATGTACCAGTGAGTTGAAATATATACTAATACATGAATATATCTTTAATAATCATATAATAAGTAAACTGAAGAAGTGTATTGAGAGGTAGATCAAAATATTTCATCAATAGTCATAAGTAATATCGATAATCTAGAAGATTGTTTCACTAAAATATTACCACATGGTAACATGGGATCGTACTCTCCATGTTGGTAAATGAAATTACATCAAGACTGATATTAAATTAATATTAGGATATTAATGATTTTACATGTAAAAAGTAATTATATACAACTATAATCAAAATTTAGGTGTATAAGAAAACATGATTCTGAAAGATGGAAAATTGAGACATAACTATCTTACCGATTTGGAATCATTTGAAACATAATCCCCATGAAATAACAATAAATAAATCTATATAAAAATACCCATAAATTTAATAATATTAATAATGGAATATATTTACGGTCCTCATATACACCACAGAAAATAAATGTGTGGTTAAGATGGCATGTATCTTCGTGATATAAAAAGTGAGAAGAAATTCCCTAACATTACACCTTTAGACTAATCATACACATAAAAAGCTCCTATATAAATAATTTTATGTTTATTATAAATATTTTAAATAATAATATTATAATATATAATATCATATTATTTTGATTTTGAATTCATATTACATTCTTGTTAATAGTGTCATGTTATTGTTGCGTTTCAGGTAATATTTTCATTGTTTTTTTACTTTCAATTTAATTTGTTATATATTTGGAAGTTATATATATGTCATCATTTTCATAATTTATGAAAAATATAAATATATTTAATAATATATATATATATGGGTATTGTAACAATCTATAGAATATAGATGTTTTAAATGGAATAAATTGTTCATAGAGACATTAGATTATACGTATGTGTGATCGTTGTTTCTATTATTTGTATATATTGAAATAATTATTTTTAATGATATATATATATATATATAATATCATTATAGTAAAATTATTTTTATATATATAGAATTTAATTTCACCAAACACACCCTTAATACATTCAATGTAGTGTGTGAAAGAATCACATCACTTTGAGGTGGTGGTAGTCCACACTTCCCCAAAATAAATTTTTGTATTTACACAAGATGGAAAGTATTATTGTGTGTGTTTTAAAATAATTACATATTAGTAAATAAAATATAAATAAATTATATATCATATATAAAAATTGTGTCTATCTTAATTTCCAAACATGAATGTTGGTTAACAAAAATTGATCAGTCATCATTTCATAATGCAGTATTTAACCTACGTGTAAATGATATGTTAGTAACCAATTAGATTGATGTTTGTGTAGGAATATGTACAAAACATATAATTAAAACTTATCTGTATATGGATGATACAATTTCTATTGTTTAAAATTTAAATAAAGAGAGTGGAGTGGGTGGATAATGAAAATAAGATGAAGGATCTTGAGGAAGAATGTTATATATTCTTTGCGTAACTCAAGGTGGTTTTCTCGAAAGGGGTTCATATGATTTATTTCTTCCCTATGGAATAATTAAAGGAGGATTGGAGGGATGATTTTATGTGTAATCTGAATAGTCTGTACCATCATTTTTTGTTTAACATGTTTGAACATGTGTGAGGAGAAGAGGAATTTTTATAGTCGAGGAAGAGTGATAATCTTGTAAATACCAAAAGGTGTGCATTAATGAGAGGGATCCATTATCTAATGTGCCTCCAAAGTTGAATAAAAATGTTTTTAAGGTTGATAATTATTAAAAACTTATAATTCGAAAAAATAAGTTCATATTTATAGTTTTGTTCCTTAACATCTATGTTTCCCAAATTTCATCATTTTAGTTTTTATTTAATTTTATAGTATTCTAACATAAGTAAAAATAAACTATAAATAAATTAATGGAATATTTATTTGCCTAAACATACCCACTATATTAGAATTACAATATCTAATTTATAATTTAATAATATCATTTGTGTTTTAAATTAATCTTAAATCAAGCACATGTAACGTAAAAAACCCCAACATTAAATGGGAATATGCTAACAATGTTTTTACTATATACATGTCATTATTTTAATTATAAAATCTAATTTATTCATTTAAAATACCATATTTAATTTTATTTTTAATTTAAACTAATTTGGATGAATGTAGGTCTTTTATTAATTTTAAATCATTTATTCAAATGTCATTTATTGTTAATTAACAATAATTTCAATAATGATATCAATTATTTAATTTTATTTTTTATGTTTAAAAAATTATTATAATTAATATATAAAAGATTTAAATATATTTGAAATGATGTATTAATCTACAAAAAATATACAATCATTCTCTCAATTTAAATCACTGTTAATATCAATAATATAATTTCATTTAGTAAATTATATACTAAATAAGAAATATTTCATGGTTTCTTAAGAATTAAAATTATGTAAATCATACCTAAAAACTAATGAAAAATTATTTTAATAAAAATAACTCATATATAATTTACATGGATTCTTTTAACATAAATGTTTTTGTTTTTTTACATCTATCAATGATTTCTAAATGTTAAATTTAAGGGAATTTCATATTTTATCTTTTTCCTTACATATACTATTATATATAAAAATTCCCATTAATTATATTCAAATAACTAATAATATTAGAAAAAATAGGGGATCTGGTAAAACTATTGGAAACCTATGGATTATGGAAATGTGTTTAGGTTGTTTTGATAGTTAATATTAATATTAAGTCCCTTTTTATGAAAAAGTTTAACATAATCATTGTAATTTATTTTCTTCACTATCAATAATATATTTGGTCAAAAATTAAGCTGATCTTATTACAACAAAACTAATAAATTTTTTAAAAACTTCTATACATTTGTTTCAAAATTCAAATCACAAAAGTGTGAAACATTGTTTACTCCTAGTCCTGTAGACGTGACGAGCAGGTGGGTTTGTAAAATAAATACCATACAATGTCCAATAAATGTTTATATCTAATTTCAATATAAAAATGATTATAACGACCTAGATTGGATTAATATATGAATAATTTATAAATTAAGACATTATAAACCAATTTAAAACATAATTTTTCATTATTAAGTAATATAATGAATATACTACTTTTATCAAAATTGCAGTATTTATCACTATTCATCAAAATATGATGTTTATATGACAAATCCCATAAATTCACCGTAATATTTCTTTGAAATTATAAATTTAAATATATTGATTATTTTTTAAAATAAAATTCGTAAAATTTTCATAATTGATTTTTAATATAGATTCTCTATTAAAATGCTGTAACACTCTCTCTTGTGTGTAACGAATGCTAACTTAGTTTTGTGTCTACCACATGCTAAAATAAGTGTCAAATTTAGTAAAATAACAACATTACTTATTGTATATAAATAGTGAATATTATTTTTGTTGTATGTATATGTATAAAACACTATACAATGTGTTGTGTGAAATGAAATATATAAGAAATTTAATTTTATTCAAAAATACATTTAAAAAATTTTCGTTGTGTTATATTATATCATTCATGAAATGAATTTAAACATTGAAATTCAACCAGGTTATCAACAGATTAATACATGATATTTAATTTCATAAGAATACAAATCAAAAAAATAAACACTAAAACGTCCTTTATAAAAGAAATCTACAACTACAATGGTATTCTAAAGTAACTCCTAACTAGATTCCCCCATAGAAGAACATAATTGGGAAGTGAATAATGGAAATGTATGATTTGTATAAAAATCATGTTATGGAAGATAATGATAAATAATAAGTTGAATTTAATGTTAACAATCACAGAATCATAAATCTATGATGACTTAGAGGGTCTTCTGATTCATCATAAATGAAGGTACTGGGTTAACATTTTTGGTTTCAGGATAAAATTTCCTACTATTAAATACTTTTCATGAAAACAAATAATTTCATGATTTAAGCACAACTTCACCCTTTTATAACCTTGAGAAAATTCCACTACATCTCTCGTTTAAATAATTGATGGTGAATTTGTAATTCGAGAAGCATTAACATAATATCAGAGACATTATAAGTCAGCTAATCATATTTAAGATACCATAAAAATAGTTTTATTAGAAAATTTTATATAATATAAATGAATCCTCATGTATAAATATAATACATTAATGTCACAAATATAATATTAAATTTAACATAAATCACCCATAAATGGTTTACCATTCATGTAACACCCTGACCCTGGTTACCCAAAGTCTGTGTATTATTATATAACGTGAGCATGATCATAAAAGATCAAGTCTCGAATAACCTATTAGTTTGGTAGCATTGAAATACTAGATACATTTATAAGTTTTACAATACATTATAAATTGAAATACTACAACAATATAGTCTCCATAGGACAAACTCATATCCCTTAGACTATCCATATATTTCAGTCATAATATACTATTTAGCATCCTGGGAAAAATAAAACATATAAAGGGGTGTGCTTAGATGCTCAGTAAGGATAACAATATAGAAGAAAAATTTATAAATAAGCATAAATATTTAAGGCAATGTGAGACTAAAACAAAAGTCATTTAAACTTTAACAACAACATAATATGGGAAATATAAAATCAAATAATTAAATTTACTTATTCACATGGATATTATACTAGTCGAATAATCACATACAATATCAATAGCCACTTTCATAATGATGGAATGCATAATTCCAGACTTGATAACCACATAGTCAAGGACATGTGCCAAGACTACCAATAAGATTTTTTCATGGCCTTTTTGCAAGACACTAGTTTTTCTTATGAGTCCTACTGATGAATCGAGGATCTGTAATGGGCTACACCCATCACTTACTAAGACCAAATCATTCCTCATATAAAAAGTTTTAAACATAACATAAACATTCATATTCAAACAAGCATATGAAATGTTAATTGTTTATCCATAATCCATGAATGGTAGAAAAATAATATATCCACAATGAAAAATATCACAAAACCATTAATACAATATAATAGTTTTTTATCCTAATAAATCAACCTCAAATAAGCTCATAATCCATCAAAGGACGTTGACATAGATGACATCAATAATTTTTTTAGAGAAGTATATATTTCTATTTCGAAATCATTTAATAATAATATAATTATAAAAGAAAAAATTTAGTTTGAAAATATTATTATATGATTTTTAGGGAAACAAAGATGTTGTTATAATGGCGGAAAATAGTGCACACACCGTATATCTTAAAAAACATTCTTACCTTAATTTTGTTGAAAAGGTCATTAGGTACCTTGTTTGGAAAATGATAGAATGCTTCCTTTCAAACCATTTAATAGAAATTATAACAAAGGTGTAAATTACTTAACCCATTGTCTGGTAAGTAATAAAAATGTATTGGAATAATTTTTTTAAGAATCATTGATGTGGATGATACAGAAGACCCTGTAGATACTTATGTAAAAACAACATCGGATAATAAAGAGATAGTGAAATTAACCCTTACCATGTACTTTTCCTTGTTCAAGGGTAGGTTGAATTTATGTATAATGGTGAAATAATTGTTATTAAATTTTATAATGACTATATATATAATATATGATATCATATATTATCTTCTAATATTGCTTTGTTAATGAATTTTAGTATTATCAATGTTTTAGGTGTTAACTAATTAGTTTTCCATTGTATGCATTGTTACGGAAGCCAAGTTTTTTATGGATATGATATATTTGATTCATATATATATAATGATATTATGTTCATAAACATTATTTTTATTCATAAAATGATAATTATTCTTGAATGATTATGATGGGGAATGAATCTCATCGTGTTCATGGAGATGATAATCCATACGTACGCATGACCGACAATATCAGTATTTTGATATTAAATTCTTGAATAATTGGATGGTATATCCTATATATGTAATAATTATCAAGATATATTTATTATTTAAATAATTTATTCACATTATTATACCTATCCAAATGGTGAAGTGTTTGAATAACAAACTACACCCAGATGTGGAGACATTAATCTCTATGTACACACGTATGGTGACTTTGAAATTTATAGGATGGATAGAATTATGAATATGGTTATACAATTTTTATAATAACATTATATAATATTGTGTAACACCCCACCCCTACCACATTTTCTTGAGGAGGTGGTGAGGGTTGGCCTTAAGCAACGTTCACAAGACGCCAAAGGCTGGAAATAAATGTTGAGGTCTTCAATATCACGTTGGGGAACGATTTTCCCTTACTACAAAACCAAAAAATCCATCCACTAACATCCACTATATGATTCATGTCAAATAAATTACCCAACCATGAATTCTCAAAACACAACAATGTTTTTCCACAACACAACTCAAAACCAATACAACCAGACATGTCCACACAAGATCAGAGTAAAAAGTGGAAACTAATCAACCAAACACCACAAGCCATGACACAACCATAGCTCCACACCAAGATCCAAGCTCCATGATCCACCAAGTGATCAAAATTCTCCACTAAAGGAGGGTGATTCCTTACCATTTCACATGTCATGGTACACAACATCTGCAAAGACACCAACGTCCCAAATTAGGGGGTGATTATTAAAACTCAGTAGGATTTCCCCAAATGACATCCCTACACATGCCACTTGGATAAAAAATTTAGCACATTTATTTAAAACAATTAATTTAAAATAAATCACAAGTGCAACAGTTTTCATAAACCCAACATTCCCTTACAATTCCATCACACCCAAACCATGCAACCAAGTGAAAGCCAACCAAACATGCCACTTGTCATATCATCATTTAACATTTGAACCATAATTTCCATCTTGTAATGCAATGCACATCAAAGAAACCAACAACCAAATGGCGGAGCTTTCATCCAACTCGTTCAACCGTTCACACTTTAGTGGAACTTCCCGTCCACTTACCATTGATGGTGGCCCTTCTATCCACTATCCATCCCGTTTTTATAGTGGTACTTCTCACCACATCCCCACAACATTCCAAACAATCCAAACCACGAATATAACCATCCATGATCACAACATCATGCAATAAACCCAGTCCATTGCATATCAATCCACTTAACAAAATCACCCATTTATTTAAAATCATTTTCCATGAAAAAAAAAATTTATATAAAACAACCCCTTTATTGAAAACAATTTCCATCAATGATTTTCAAAAATTAACCATAATATCCAATTTTAAAATCTCCATTTTAAAATCCATAACAAATTCATTTCACCATAATATTTCCTTTTTCCCAAAAATCCCCAAATGGATTTTCAACTATCTTTTCACATAAAAACGAAAATAATTTGAATCCAACCAAATTAATTTTAACAAAAAAAACACTAGCTCTAACCAAGTGGAGTCGAGATAAAATCCACCTACCTATATGGTTTTCGAGAAATCGACCCACAAGCAACCACACCTCAAATTCAGTGAACGAACCATCGAAACCTCTCTAGATCTCTTTCCCAAACATTCACAAGCCATAAAAACATCATCCAAGGAAATCAAAAACCTATATCTAAAAATAAGGAGTGTAAATCTAGAAAACCAAGAAAGATATAAATCTAGAACTAGAGGAAAACACAAGGAAACCAAGAGGAGAGACTTACCTGGGAGAAACCTCCTTCAAACCGAAAACAAACCTCTTCAAAACTATTCTAAAATTAGTGGGAATGATCTTCCACCACCTGATAACTGAAGAACCCGAGTAATACATTAGTGCGAAGATGTTTTGGGTGAAATAGGTTAAGCCCAAGGGAGCCCAAAACATATAACCCTATTTTTATGTGGCCACACGGTTATCCCGCACGGTTTGGAAACCTGTGCGCTAATCATACGCATGATAATACATCGAGAGCCAGGGTCTACAAGGTTTCATCGCACAGTTTGGAAAACCGTGCACAGGCCGTGTGAAGCCTACTGTCTCTGTTGCACTGTTTTCTGGAGAATCCGCACGATTTCCACTAATCGTGCTCAAACCGTGCACCCCTTTAAAAACCTGCAAACTGATCCAAACCCATTCCGAACACTCCGAACATCTTCCCAACTAATCCCATGCACATTAAACACATAAAAAATACATTAATATGGGCCACATATCTCAAACCGGGGGTACTACATTCTCCCCACCATTGGATTTTCCAACCTTGGAAAGTAGTGAACATGCCCTTTGCCGAAAGAGCCTGGGCCACTGCTCGACCATTTCGTTCTCCTGATCCCAGGAATCCTCTTGAATGTAACCATGATGCCCAAAACACAAACTAAACCTATGATTTTACAATGAAAGACATTGTCTTTCCTATCCACAACCTGCACATGCACGTGCACTAATGATTCATCTGGTTCTAGCTCAACATGATCCCATCAAATCACATGGTCACGATCTAGCTGATATGTTTTCAACTGCGGCACAATAAACACATTGTACACTACACTAAAGCTAGGTATAAAATCCAAACGATAAGCAACCTCACCAACCCGCTCAAGAATCTCAAAAGGCCCAATATAACTTAGAGATAACATTCCCTACATTCCAAACTGGCGATGTCCCAACCTATGAGATATTCTCAAGAAAACATGATCACTCACCTCGAATGACAATTACCGTCGACGATGATCTACATACAATTTTTGACGACTCTAATACATATCTATTCTCTTTCTGATCAACCTGATCATTTTCGTAGTCTCCTAGACAATGCTTGGTCCAACCATCGAGGACTCACCTATTTCCACCCCAAATACTGGAGAACAACACAACCACCCATTCAACGCTTCAAACAGAGCAATATGTATGGATTCCTAATAACTGTTATTGTACAAAAACTCAACCCACAACAATTGATCCTCCCACGAGCCACTAAAATCCATAACAGAAGCCTGCAACATATCCTCAAGTGTTTTTATCGTCCTCTCAGATTGACAATCTGTCTTAGGGTGATATGATGCACTCATGGTCAACTTAGTTTCAAGGGCTTGCTATATGGATTTCCAGAAATGAGATTTAAACCACGGATCACTATCTGATACAATTAAAACTGTAACACCATTCATCTTTACCACGTCCCGGATATAGATTTTGGACAGATCCTCCACCGTATGAGATTCATGAACCGGGATGAAATGGGCCGAATTCATTCGTCGATCCACTATCACCCAAATGGAATCATTCTTTCTTACCATCCATGGGAGACCTGTGACAAAATCCATCGCTATCTTCTCCCACTTCCAAATAGGAATTGGTAAAGACTGCAACATTCTTGATATCCTCTAATGCTATGCCTTGACCTGTTGACAAGTCAAGCATCTCGAAACAAACTCAGCTACACTTCTTTTCATACCAGACCACCAAAATTGCGCCTTCAGCACTTTATACTTTTCTAAATTCCAGGATGAATAGACCACCTGGAATGATGATATGCCCTAAGAAGATCCTTATGTCAAGAAACTGGTACATCCTTCCGATTATGAAAACACAAAACTGAATCTCCCTTCAGTCACTAACCCACAATGTTCTCCCCACCATTGATTCTCGACCCCATGGTCACACACTCAGAATCAGATATCTCTACCTCTTTAACTAAGCCAACCAAGTCAGTAATCATCAAAAGTGAATATAAGACAGCTCTATTTCCCTGAGCATCACATTCCAACTGCATATCATCTATAATCGATGTCAAATTCCACTGGTCTGATGCCTATTTTACCACCTCAGCATATGATTTTCTACTAAATGCATCTGCTACTGAATTTACCTTACCCGGTGTGTACATCATGTCAATGTCAAACACCTTGAAATATTTTATCCATCTCCATGCCTCATGTTCAATTCCATTTGTGGGAAAATGTGCTTCAAGCTCTTCTGATCTATATATACTGTGAATTTCTCATCGAAGAGATAATGACGCCATACTTTCAAAGCATGGACTGCTACTGCAAACTCCAAATCATGAGCTGGGTAGTTCTTCTCATTCACTCTCAACTTCCATGAGCCATACGCAACCACATGATTCTCTTGCATGAGAACATACCCCAACCCTAATCTCGATTCTTCACAATACACCACATACCCTTTTCCTGGTTCTGAAAAAACTATGATTGGTGCTGATGTATGGAGACATTTTATCTCTTTGAAACACTGATGAAACTATTCATTGCACTGGAATGGAACATAATTTCTTGTTAAATATATCATTGGCGAAGCCAAACGTGAAAAATCATGAAAAAAACACCGATAACACCCAGCTAGACCAAGAAAAATCTGTAGCTCAAACACATTCTTTTGCAGTTGCCACGAGATAATAGCCTCTATCTTTTCGGGATCCACTGAAACTCCCCATTCAGAAATCACATGGACAAGAAAAAAACCTCTTGTATCCAAAAGTCACACTTTGATAATTTGGCATAGAACCAATGATCCCTCAAGATCCCTAGCTCTGTCTCTATGTTCTGCTTCTGATCTACCCTTGTCTTTGAATACACCAGAATATCATCTACAAACACCACCACAAATGAATCCAGATATTTATGAAATATCTGATTCATCAATTCCACAAACCCCACTGGAACATTTGATAGAACAAAGGGAATAACCACATATTCATATTGGCCATGTCTACTTCTGAAAGATGTTTTAGGAATATCGTCTTTCCTCAACCGCAATTGATGATATCCTGACATCAGGTCAGTCTTAGAGAACCAATGGGATCCCCTAAACTGGTCGAGCAAATCATTAATTCGTGGGAGTGGATGTCTATTCTTTATCATAACTTGGTTACGCCTACAATAATCAACACATATCCTCAATGTTACAACCACCTATATCCCAAATGACACTGGCGCTGCCCACAGAGATGTGCTAGGCCGAATTAATGCATTTTTTGTACTCTTTCAACTGGATTTCAATTCCCGCAATTTAGCTGGTGCCATCCGATAAGAAGAAAGTGAGATAGGACTGGTCCCTAGAAGGAGATCAATTGTAAAATCCACTTATATTATGGGAGGTAACCCAGGTAATTCTTCAGGGAAAACTTCCAGGAACTGATCTACCACTTACAGAAGAACACTATTCTCAACACCCATTACCGATTCTAACGACTACATCGCCAACTAATATGATAACGTGCCAACTACTGGTGCCAACAAACCCATTGCACCCTTCCTTTAATACAACTCTCCTCTAAAGAGATGTATAAGACCTTAATGTGTCGTAAAATCCATTGTTCCCTCATTACAGTAAATGTGATCCTTAAACGCCACCAGCCAATCCATTCCATGGATTAAATCATACCCATCTATATCAACCACTGAGAAATTCTAGGTTATCTCAACCATGCCAGAAATAATACCACATGCTCTACACAATACGTCTCGACAGTCTCTTTGACCTAGAGGAGTTTGAAGTCTTAAAACCAAGGGAATAATTTCTACCCTTAAACCCAGCAAATCATCCACATGCGTAGCAATAAAAGTGTGTGAAGCACCTGTATCAAACAACACATGCATCAAGGTAGAATTTACAATAATAGTACCTTGTATCATGGATGGTCCCGACTGGTCATCCACCACAACCTCCTTAGCTCCAAACACATGTTTTATTTCCACACTCTACTGTCTATTTCCCTGCTGAGGCATTGTGGTATTCCGAGAATCACCATGACCCACCTTACTCTGCTGAAAAGGTGTGTACTGTTGTCCCCATCTAGTCGAATCATATGATTTCTGTAATCCATGAGGAGTGCCACGCGCACCCGACATTAGAGAATTCAGACAATAATTTTGCAGATTCCCCATCTCCTTAAAATTATGATATGCTTGAGGTTGGGCCATACAATCCCGCTTGATGTGGCTCGTATAACCACACTGAAAACATCCCGACATGCTCTGAGGCTTCGGAATAAGATTTACCGATCCTGATGTCAGATTATATGCCAAATTACCGCTATGAGATTAATTGTCCCTCCTTCTCTTGAACCCACCATTAGAGATCCCAATATCCCCCCATGGGTACCACCATGATTCCTCTACCCGGAGCACCCGAAAAATCCTACTTAGCCACCGTGGTTCTATTCACCATATCTGTGTAATCATATATACACAGCGCTGCAATCTTTGAACAGATTTCATGCCTTAATCACTCTTCAAAGATCATTTCCTTCAATGACGTGCTACCCGACACCTCAGGTGAAAACATCACTAAGTTCATAAACTTAGCTTCATACTCATTCACAGACCTATGCTCTTGCTTCAAACAGAAGAAATCAGTCATGCAATATGTTATGAATGTATGTGGGTATAATTTTTTATTAAACAATTCTTCAAAGCCTTCCCACATCATACCCTGGTCTATCTTCGCTTGGACTACCAACTACCACCACTGAAGGCAAGATCTTCCAAGACATACGTGGCCAACTTCACTTTTAACTCTACCAGTGTTCCCAATAACTCGATGATCATGTTCATTCTATTCAACCATGCTTCTTCCCTCTCCAGCTCTGAATCATCCCTGAAGAGGGGTGGATTCTGATTTTGAAACTGAACAGCATGATCTACATGACTTGGTTCATCTACTTTGTTCTTACTTTCCATAGCATGGAAAGATTTCACTATTCTTTGCACTAGCTGCTAGTTCACTTGTGGCTCAGGTGCTACCACATTCTTAGTAGCCTCCTCTGGTTGGTCTCTACGATGCCTATCTGGTGCCATTTTTATATTCAGATAACAAACAACCATGATTCTCACTTCTGTAGACATCAGGAAATTCCACTTCAAATCACAATACACAATACTATCGCACAAGGCTTTCCACAAGTTCACATTTTACAAATTGGCCATATTTATCCATTTTTGAAAACCAAAAACATTTTCAAAATACCATATTTATTCACATAACAATATTACACATTCACCAATATTTTTCTCAAATCATCCCATAAATCGTTATTCCTAATGAAATATGAATCCTAGAAAGATGTAATTTCTATCTTGCAAGTCATGCTCATCTCATTGGCTACACGCACGAAAATGAGATATCGAATGCCTATTAGTGTCTCCAAAACACTTATGTACCCAAATCCCTATTAACATGAATTTCAGTATAAAAGGGTTAGCTACATCCTTTTATGTTGTACATTCCATCTTCCAACATTCCAACACCTTTATAACATCCCGAATCAAGGAATGAACCACAACCAATGTCAACACCAACTCCAAGAATCAACTCCACAGGACCGAACAATCTAATACAACTTGTAACATCTCACCCCTACCTCATTGGCTTGTGGAGGCTATGAGGGCTACATGGCCTTTAATCGATGTTCCCAAGATGCTAAAGGATGGAAATAAACGTGGAGTGCTTCAAGATCACGTTGGGGAATGATTTTCCCTTACTAAAAAACCAACTAATCCATCCACTAGCATACACTATATGATGTATGTCAAATTAATTACCCAACCATGCATTCCTAAAAGACAACCAAGTTGTTCCACAACACAACTCAAAACCAATACAACTAGACATGTCCACACAAGATCAAAATACAAAGTACACACTAATCAACCAAACACCAAAAGAAATGACACCATCACAGCTCCACACCATGATCTAAGCTCCAAAACCCACCAAGGGAAAATAATGATCCAATAAAGGAGGGTGATGCATTACCTTTTCTCATGTCACGGTACATGACATCTACAAAGACACCAATAGACAAAGCAGTGGGTGAGTACTAATCCTCAGTAGGATTTCCCCAAATGACATCCCTACACATGTCATTAGGATAAAACAGTTATCATATTTATATAAAACAATTTATATAAAATAAATCACAAGTTCATCCGTTTTCATAAGCCCAACATGCCCTAACCAAGCCATCACACACAAACCAAGAAACCAATGGAAAGCCAACAAATAATGCCAAAAGTCATATCATCATTTCACATTCACACAATAATTTCCATCTTGCAATAAAATGCACAAAAAACAACCAACAACCAAACGGTGGAGCTTTCGTCAAAACCCGTTCACCCACTAACACTTTAGTGGCACTTCACGTCCACTTACCATTTATGGTGGCCCTTCCATCCACTATCCATCCCCTTTTTATGGTGGTAATTCTCACCACTTCCACAGAACATTCCATACAATCCAAATCCAGCATATAACCCACCAAGGTCACAACATCATGCAATCAACCCATTCCATTGGATATCATTCCACTTCAATAAATCGCCCATTTATTGAAAATCATTTTCCATGCCAAAAAACACTTCAATAAAACAACCACATTATTGAAAACCATTTCCCTCAATCATTTTTCCAAATCTAACATATCATCACATTTTAAAATCTCCATTTTAAAATCCACATCAATAGAATTTCACCATAAAACCCCCCCTTTTCCAAAAAATCCCCAAATGGAATTTCAACCAAATTTTCACATCAAAAAACAATTAATTTCAATCAAAAAAATTAATTGTAACAAAAAAACTACCTCTAACCAAGTGGAGTCGATAGAGGAGCCGCTTACCTTTAGGGTGACCGTGAAATCGACCCACAAGCAACTGCACCTCAAATCCGGAAAATGCACCACCGAAACCTCTCTAGATCTCTTTCCCTAACATTATAAAGCCTTATAAACATCATCCAAGGAAACCAAAACCCTATATCTACACACAAAAAGTATATATCTAGAAAACCAATAAATATTGTGATGTAGATCTGGAGGAAAACACAAGGAAACCAAGATGATAGACTTACCGGGGTGAAACCACCTTCAACCCACCAATAAACCTCTTCAAAACGCTTCCAAAATGAGTGGGAAAGCTCCTCCACCTCCTATGAACTGAAGATACCAAGTGAGACACAAGTTGGAGGATGTTTGGGGTGAAATAGGTTAATCCCGAGGGAGTGCGGAACTTATAACCCTATTTTTAAGTGGTCGCATGGTCAGCCCACATGGTTTGGAAAACAGTGCGCTAACTGTGCGCATGCTACTACCTATGGAGCTTGGTTCTGCACGGTTTCCTTGCACGGTTTGGAAAACCCTGCTTAGGATGTGTGAAGCATACTGTCTCCCTTTCATGGTTTCCTAGAGAATCCACACGGTTTCCACTAATCGTTCTCAAACCGTGCACTACATTAAAAACCTACAAACTCATCCAAAACCATTTCAATCTCTCCAAACCTCTTCCCAACACATCCCATGAACTTTAATCACATAAAAAGACATAAAAAAGGACACATACCTCAATGTGGGGGTCCTAAATATATAATATACTGGATTTATTATTTTATAATGTGAACAACAATGAATGAGGATGTGGAAGAAGAAAATAACTTGAAAGAGGTGATGAAATATTTACCTCTACTTTGGGTACTTTATTATGATTTGATCAACAGGGATCTATATGTTGGTTTTTTGACTAAAATAAGGCCTCTGGGATAAATGGAGGACAGTTTATAGGATATTTCGGCATGGGTTGGCCATGACAAATAGCTTTGATGATGTGAATTTGATAGAAGGGGAAGTTCCCTTTTATTAGAGTGGTGAGGGTCATTTCTGGAAATGTCTGAAATATTATTTTATAATAAAATCATTTCTGGTTTCTAATGGATCCAAAATGAATTATTTAAAGTATATGGTTTGGATGGGTCGAAAACCACTCAACTATTAGGTTTTAGATATGTTAAGGTCATCATATTAACCTTAACATTTTGATTTAACTCTTAGTTAAATAGTTTGACATTTACCATGTCTATTTGCAATATTATATTATATTGTTAATAAACTTATTATAAACTTCCAAACGAACCTAAATTGGTTCATTAATGACATATATAATATTATTTATTCCCTCTAGATGAACATTATATTTTTATGAATATAATACCAATTAATAATATAATATTTGTTTTAAAAACAATTTAATGTCAAATTTAACACTATTTTGTATTTTTTTTTAAATTAATTATAGTATTATTACTTTAATAAAATTAATTTAATCAACCCTAACAAGAAATATTAACCTAGAAAATTAATTTAGTTCATTAAAAGTATCAATATATATTTATTTGAACATTTACTATATCAATTATTTTAATCCTTAATTAATACGGTAATTAATGCATCATTATTAGGTCACTAATAAATTTAAATATTTAATTTCTAAAAATTATAAATAAAATACTATTATGTATGAAATATTTTTATCTTTGTAAGGAATATTTATAGTTGAATGTATCTTATGTATTACTCTGTATTAAAAATCATTAAATTCTTAAACTTTGATTTTATCTCTTTTAACTCTTCTTTAAATAAAATAATAATAAATGCCCTAATCTAATCCAAGTGGTCCAGAAAGGATCATATTTTATTCATAAGGTATTTTTGGCCTAATTAAAATTATCCAATTAAATTAAGTCATGTGTTAGGGTAATTATAAAATCATTTTTACCCATAATTACACGATTTACTTTTTTTGTGGTAAAGAAAAGTAAAATGTTACTATTCATGGAAAATTATTTTCATCTTATTGAACCAAATTTTACTTAATGATGTTATTAGTGTCTCTTTTATTTTTTAAATTCAACTCACCAATGTGTAAAAATTATGTTTTATAGAAATTTTCAAATTCTCTTAAGAGGTGGGTAAAATATGTTAAACAGTTCGATAAAATTTTTAATATCTAAATTTATTATAAAATTATTCCAATGAATTAAGTTGAAAATATTTATGTATTATGAATATATTTTTACCTAAAATAATTAAATTAAAATAAATAATTATTTAAATAAAAATTCAGTTTTAACCAGTTACGCTGTGTTTTTCACTATTCATCAATGAATTGAATGTTTTCAAAAAATACCAAAAATTCACCATAAGATAATTTCGATATTCTGAATCGAAAAATTTAGTCCATTTTGAATTAAAAAATTATAATATTTCAAGAAGTGGGTATTACTCTTCATAACGGCTAGTTTTATTATTCACGGTGTGTTCGAATCTCAATGTTGCGTGCAATGCAATATATTGCATTATTCAAAAGGAAACGTTTCGTTGATGCTTGGGGTTAACATTCTTCCCTCCTTCAAGTAATTTCATCCTAAAAAATTCTATAATACTACCGCACAACAAGATTAGGGTGGTTCTTAATCATAATTTCCTCTGTTTACCATGTTGCCTCTTCTATCTTATAGTTTCTTCATTGATGTTTTACGAGAAGAGTTGTCCGGTTTGTCAGCAGTTTTTCTCCTCTATCAAGAATTTTGACAGGAACTTCTCAACAAGAGAGATCGGGTTCCATTTCAATTTCTTCATAGGTGAGTACATGCATTGGGTCAGGCATGTATTTTCTCAACAATGATAGGTGGAACACATCATGAACATTGGAGAGACTTAGAGTCATTGCAAAATGAAAAGCTACAACTCCAATTAGTTCTAGAATTTTGAAATGCCTGATCTATGTGGGACTCAATTTAACCTTCTTATGGAAATGTATAACACCCTTCCATGGAGATACCTTCAAGAAGACATGGTATCCTACTTGAAATTCCAAACACTTCCTTCAGTTATAGGCATATCACTTTTTCCTACTTTTGGCTTCTTTGATGTGGGCTTTTATAATAATCAACTATTCCATTGTTTCTTCAATAAGTTCATGGCCAACAATTTTTCTTTCACCAACATCATCCCAAAAAGTTGATGTGCGACATCTCTTCCCATATAACACTTTTTATGGATCCATCTTAATACTTTATTTGAAGCTATTATTATAGTAAAATTCTACAAGAGGAAAATATTGATCACACATACCTTGAAAGTCAAGTGAGAAAGATCTCAACATTTCTTCTAAGGTTTTAATAGCCTCTTATGATTGTCCATCAGTTTGAGGGTAATTGACACTACTAAAACGAAGTATAATATCTTGGGCTATCTAAAGAGTTTTCCAGAATCTTGATGTAAAATGGGGAACGTGATCAGAAAAAATCGATAAGGGAACACCATGATGTCTTAAAACTTCATTATTATATAGTCTTGCTAGACGTTCAAGTGGTAAATCATCTCTTATAACATGAAAATGTGCTGACTTGGTTAGACGATCTACAATGACCCATATTTCATCATTCCTTCATGGACTCTTTGGTATCCCTACGAAAAATTCCATCGTATAATCATCCCATTTCCACATAGGTAAGAGAAGAAGTTGCATGAATCTTCCAGGATGATGCCTTCCAGTATTCACTTGTTGACAATCCATACAAATTGACAAAAAATCAGCAATCTATCTCTTCATGATGTCCCACTAAAATTGTTCCATCAAATATCTACTCTTCTTGGTGCTACCGGGGTGTATTATGAAATTGGAGATTTGAGTATCATATAAAAATTCCATTTTTTGTTCCGTTATATCGGGAACACAATGTACTTCCCAAATTTCAAAATCCCATCTTCTTATATGAAGTCACTCAATCTCTCTTCATTCACATCATTAATCATGTTTTGAAAATCCTCATCATCTATCTAGGAACTTATTATCCATTATAGTAAATATGGATAGGAATCCATTTGAAAAAGTATTGATGTTTCACCTTCTATGATTATTCCCATATCAATTTTCCCTAGATCCATGAAAAAAGGATCCCTTTGACCTCTCATCTTGTTCAAAACTCCATGATGCTTTCTGCTCAAAGCATATTCCACCTTATTTTCCATCCCTGGGTGGTAGTGTATTGTGAAATCATAATCCATTAGTAGATCAATCAATCACCATTCCCTCATGTTGTGTTCTTTTTTTGAGAAAATATACATCAAACTCTTTTGATCAGTATAATTTTGACATTTTTCACCATAGAGATAGTGTCTCTATATTTTTAGAGAAAAGATCACAACAGCTTACTCAAGATCATGAGTAGGAATGTTTTTCTCATAACTTTTTATTTGTCGTGATGGATAGGCAATAACTCTATCATTATGCATGGGGACACAACCACATCCTTTCAATGAAGTATCACTATTAATAACAAATGCATCGTTCCCTGATGGCAGAGTCAAGATAAGAGCATTGAAGAATCTTCTCTTCATTTCATCAAAACATTCTTCTCACTCTTTTGTCTAAAAAAATTTATCCCCTTTAGGTTTGAGCTTTGTTAATGGATAAGCCAATTGGGAAAAATTCATGACAAAACACCGATAATAATCTGATAAACCAATAAAATTCCATACCTCGGTTATTCTCATCGGTGCCGACCATTCTTGTACTACTATGGTCTATAAAGTATCCACAAATATTCTATCTTGAAGACAATATGGCCACGAAAAGAATTCTCTTGATCCCAGAATTCAAACTTCCTAAACTTCTCGTATAACTCATTTCTTCTAAGGGTTTTCAGAATGGTGCACAAGTTTTTTTCATGATCTTCATTCCTTTTTTATTATACCAGGATATCATCAATAAATACCACAAAATATTCATTAAGATATTATTTAAAAACATTGTTGATTAGATCCATGAAAATATAGGGTGCATTAGTTAGCCCAGAAGGCATTACTATAAACTCGTAATTCCTGTACCTGGTTTGAAATGATATTTTCGTAATGTCTTCATTCATCACACAGAACTGAATATATCCAGATCGAATGTCAATATTTGAATAAAATAGAGCTCCATGAATTTAGTCAAATAAATCATTAATGCGAGTTAGGGGATACTTTTTCTTTATTATTATACCATTTATCTCCCTGTAGTCAACGCACAAGCTCATAGATCTGTCTTTCTTCTTAACAAAAGGACAGGGGATCCCAATGGAAAAAACTATGGAGAATAAGTCCATTATTACTCATCTCCTCTAGTTGTTTCTTTTGTTACACTAATTCCCAAGTGGCCATTATATAAGGGGTCTTCGATATGGGCCTTGAACTGTGAATTAAATCAATTGAAAACACAATTTCTTGTTTTAGAGGATATCCTGGTAATTCCTCTGGAAACACATCAACATATTATTGCATAATAGTTATGTCCTTTATTCAGAAATTATATTCCTCATCCATAATTATTTAATTTTCATCTTCTATAATAGTTGAATTTAGTTGAGCTATTGGGGTTGATCTAGATTAAAATCAGGTGGTGTCATTTCTACTATAAATATAAGGTACTTTTTATCATCATTGAAAATTTTAACCTTCTTCTTCTTATAATAAATTTTCGCATCATGATCTGAAATCCAATCCGTTTTGAGTATTATATGAAATTGAATCATGGGTATGATGATTACATCAGCAGATAAATAACATTTATTTGCCCTAATGGGAACTGATTCACAAAACATTGTTTTGATGATACTTCCCTTAGGTGTTTTGACTGAAAACTCCCTTGTTATGTAAAATTAAAAATATCTTATTTTATTTTCAAAATGTTATGATAAGAAACAATGTGATGATCTAGAATCAAATAACGAATTGGCTAAACTTGAGGAAACCATTAAATTACATGTTACCTTGTCTTTCATAACATCAACCTTAGAAGTAGTGATCACATAATCATGGCCTTGCTCTCTTGGCCTTTTATTAGGTTACTTCCCTTGGAACTTAGGAGATTAAATAGCATAATTACCCTTTTCTATACAATTTTAGCACTCATCAGCCTCTTTCTTTCCCTTGTAATCATGAGCTTGGTGGCCTTTTTCACCACATTTGTAACATACCCCCATTCCATTAAAGCATGTACCATGGTGTTTTTCCCAGTTTTACATCATGATAGATATTAAACATTTCCCTTATTCCTATTATTTCCATTTACTATGTTTTTAGAAGATCTATTCTTCTATTACATTGCTTTAATGTCATAAGACATAATGAATTACTTCTCTTTCTTGATAGCACATGTGACAATATCTTCATATGATGAGAAGGATTGTGAGAATAATTCTAGACGAAGAAAGGATTATAACCCATCAATGAATCGATCAATATTACCCCATGGGTTCCATATATAATCTACTACATGCCTTGCTAACCTGGTAATGTAAGCCTCATATTTTGCGACATTATCATCCTCCTTTCCCTTAGACTCTGAAATTTCTATTCCGTATCCACTCGATGGTCATGAGGGAAGTATTATTCCATGAATATATCATCAAAATCCCTCCATTCCATATTTTTTATTTTATCATCTTCCTCTGTATTTTAAATCAATGAAAAAAATTTAACTGCATCTCCCGTGAGGTGATAAACTGACATGTCAACTTTTTCCCTTTCAAAATTCCCCAATGGATGAAATATTTTTTCTATGGAATTTATCTATTGCATAACTACTGATGGATTTGTACTCCCAATGAATGTTGGTGGTTGTTGCCACATGATGTGGTCTATCATTCATCCTCAACATTTTGGATTAGGGAGGTCCATATAGGTATGGTTATTATTCATAACCTTAGTGAGTTGTCCTAGTATGGTGAGAAGCTAATCAGGACCAGTTGCTTCACCAGCACTACTATAATTATCTGGAGTATGAGGTAAATACCTATATGGATTATGTGCATTGATACAGTTTCCATTCCTTCCACTGGGTTCCATTTCTAAACAATGGAATACACTAGATTAGATTATGAATCACAATACATAACTCCATACATGTAAAACACTTAACATAAATTGAAAAATTTATAGATATAATACATTATCATAAAAATGTTTTCATTGAAGAATTATATACTCATAATCCCTTATTAATGGTTTGTATTGAAAATGATAATTAATTTATACATGTCCCTAATGAGTTTCATAATCAAGAGTGCAGTAAGGCCTGTTATCGTGGACGAGTTACCATTCGAGTCTAGCTCAAATCTGTGTTTTCAGGTATTTCTCCTAGGAACATCTGTGTCCGAGCTGCCTATTCCTACTCATATCCAAACATGGATTTATTTCATGGAAAACTCACAAAATCTCTACAATAAAGAAATTATAAGAAATTATTCTATACTAATCCTCAATTTCTATCTTTGAGTAATGTTCCCTAATCAGAGTTTGACTAAATCTGGCATCCAAGGATTGTATTAAACTTCCTCTGATACCAACTATAATTCATTGAAACTAGTAACCCAGAGTCAGTTAATTATTACATAACATTTTCATGAACCCAAAAGATCATATCTCGAAAGACCGATTAGTTTAGTAGCCTTGAAAATACTAGATACATTCATAAGTTATACATTACATTATAAAATGAAAAAATAGAACAACATTGACTCCATAGGCTACACACAAATCCCTTAGACTATCCCTGTAGGTCTGTCGTCATATACTTCATCCCATCCTAAGAAAAATAAAACAAAGAAAGGGGTGATCTCATATACTCATTAAGGAGACAACATAGCAGAAACATTCATAAATAATCATGAACATTTATTTCAATGTTAGACTAAAACAAAATCCTTATAAAATTGAACTACAACATAATATGGAAAAGATAAAATAAAATAATGAAATTTACTTATTCACGTGGATATTCTACTAGTAGAATAATCACATGCAATATCAATATTCACTTTCATAATGATGTAATGCATAATTTCAGACATCATAACCACATAGTCAAGGCCTTGTGCCAAGACTAAAAATAAGATTTTTCTCAAGTCTTTGTGCCAAGAAACTAGTTTGTCTCCTGATACCTACCTATGCATCGAGGATCTATAGCAGGCTCCACCTGTAACTTACTAAGTCCAATTCATTCCTCATTTGAGAAGGATTGAACATAACATAAACATTCATATTAAAGCTAGAATACGAAATGCCAATAATTTATCCATAAACCATGAATGGTATAAAAATAACACATCCACATTTAGTAATATCAGAAAACCTTCAATACAATATGTAAGTTTTGTATCATAATAAATCAACATCAAATAAGCTCTCAATCCATCAAAGGATGTGGACATTGATGAAATAAAAACTTTTTTAAAGAAATATCAGTTTTTATATTGAAATCATTTAAAAGTCATATAATTATAAAAGAAAACATATATTTTGATAATAATATTATAAGCTTATAAGGAAAATTTTACAATGTTATAACTGTAGAAATTAACCGCAGCTGCCGTATATGTTAAAAAAACATGCATACTATAATTTTGCCAAAAATGTCATAAGGTACCTTGTTTGGAAAACGACAGAATGATTCCTTTCAAACAATTTTATAAAATTTCAAATAAGAAAATAAATAACTATAACCCATAATATATCAATCAATAAAAATATTTTGGAATATATTTTTATGAAACATTGATGTGGATGATAAAGAAGACCCGATAGATACTTATGTAAAAATAATCTTAGATAATAAAGAGATTGTGAAATTAATCCTCACCATATACTTTTACATGGTTGAGGGTAGGTTATCCTCCAGTATAATGGTGAAATTTTTTTTATTAAATTATTCATGAACTATATAAATTAATATGATATCATATATGATCTACAAATATTTCTTTGATAATGATATTTTAGTAGTATCATCATTTTGGGTGTTAGCAGATTCGTTTTCCTTTATATGCTTGGTTACGTAAGACTTGTTTGTTTTGGATAAAATGTATTAGATTCATATATAGAATTATATTATGTTTATAAAAATTATTTTTATTGATAAAATGAAAATTATTCTTTCATGATTACGATGGGAAATGAATGTCAACACGTTCATGGAGACAGTAATCCGTATGTATGCACAAGTGAAAATATCATTCTTTTGAAAATAAAATAGTATGTAATTGGATGGTATATCATATACATAGAATAAATATCATGTTATATTTATTATTTACTTCATTTATTCTAATTATTATACCCATCGAAATGATGAAGTGTTTTAATAATAAACTACACCAAGATATGGAGACATAATCCGTACGTACGCATGTATGGTGACTTTGTAATTTATAGGATGTGTAGAATATTGAATATGGTTGTACCATTTTTATAGTAACATCACATTTTATATAAAATATTGGAGATATTTTTTTATAATGGAAATAACAAATAAAGAGGAAGTGGAAGAAGAAAATAACTTGAAAGAGGTGATGAAATATTTACGCCTTTTTAAGGTTAATCCTTTTGATTTGATCAAAAGGGATCTATAGATTGGATTTATTACTAAATGATTACCTCTAGGATTAAGGGAAGACTGTTGAGAGGATATTTGACCAGGGTTTGGCAGATCCAACTGGTTTTTATGGTGTGAATTTTATAGAATGGGATGTTCCCTTTTATGAGAGAGTAGGTTCACTTTATGAAAAGCATGAAATATTATTTTACAATAAAATAATTTTTGTTCTATAATGGCTCCAAAATTAATTTTTTAACAGATAAGGTGGGGTTGGGTCGAAACCTCTTTACCAATTAGTTTCAAATACGTTTAGGTCATCATATTAACCTTATCATCGGATTTAATTCTTAGTTAAATAGTTTGACATTTACCATGCCTCTTTATATTTTTATATTATATGGTTAAAAAATATACTATAAACTTAAAGAGATCATAAAGTGGTTCATTAATGACATATATAATATTATTTGAGAACATTGGTCAAACCTTAGATTTTTATTAATATAATAAAAATTAGTAATATAATATTTGTTTTAAAAACTCTTTTATGTAAAGTTTCACACTATTTGGTATTTTTTTTGTTAAATTCATAAAAACATTATTACATCGAAACAAATTCATTTAGTTAACCATAAAATGTCATATTAACTTATAAAATTGATTTAATTAATTATAAGTCTCAATTTAGATTTATTTTCATACTTATCATATCAATTATATTAATCTTTCATTAATAAGGTAATCAATGCAACATAATTGTAACATAAATAAATTTAATTATAATATTTTAAAATATTATATATAAAATAAAATTATGTAGGAAAAGATTTTATCTTTATAATTAATATTTATACACGAATTTATCTCATATATAACTCTATATTAAGAATTGATTTATTATTAAATTGTGAATTTAACTCTTTTAACTCTTCTTTAAATAAAATAATAATAATTGCCCCAGTCTAATTGAAGTGGAACAAAGGGGGTCATATTTTTTTCCTACAGATAGTTTTGGTCTAATTAAACTTATAAAATAGAATTAGGATATTTTTAAGGTAATTATAATATCAATGTTACCCTTAATTACCTTATTTAAATTTTACTGTGGTAAATAAAAGTAAAACGTTATTATTCTAAAAAAATTAATTTGATCATATTAAATCAAATTTTACTTACTGATATTAACCATGTCTATTAGAGTTTTGAAATTCAACTCACAGAAATGGTAAAATTATGTTTTATACAAATTTTCAAAAGCACATAAAAGGTGGGTAAAACACAATAAATAGTTTGACAAAATTTTATATATCTAAAATTATTATAAAATGACTCCATTGAATTAAGTTGAACATATATATGTATTAGGTATCTATATTTACATAAAATAAATTAAAATAAAATAACTAACTATCTAAATAAAAATTCGGTTATAACAAAAAACACATTGTTTTTTCACTATTCATCAAAAATTGAATGTTTTTAGAAAAATACCAAAAATTCACCCTAAACTAATTTCGATATTCCAAATCCAATAATGAACTCCATTTTGAATGATAAAAATTATAAAATTTCAAAAATTAGATATTACTATTCATAACAGCTAGATTTATTTGTCGCAGTGTGTAAGAATCTCGATGTTGCGTACAATGTATGTTATTGCATTGTTCAGTGGGAAACGTACCGTGGAAGCTTGGGCTTTTAAATTTAACCCCTTTGAATGATGAAAATCCAGAACTATAGATATAAGGTCATGAAATCATCTTAACATTGATCCCACATATATCACAATGTATCATTTAGTTATCATATTCTAAACATGTGAATACCTTTGTTGAGTATTCTCTCAAAACATGATAATGACCTATATTACCATAAATCCGTATTGAAAACATGCATGATTCCTAATTCCATTTTATATTGGATTTATTCCCTAAATACAAATATGTTGTAAACATCTTCAATGAATGAAAAATAACTACTTTTCAGAATGTCCTTAATTAGTTCCCATGTAATAAGTGCCATAATATTTACTCATTCATATCATATATATCTACGTTCAAACAACATATAATAATATAAGGAACATATTAGTTGGTGTATTCCATTAGAGAAAATATCAAATTGTCATTAAATCACTTTTCTAGACTATAAAAATAATCAACAAAATATGTTATATTTTTTTGAATAGAATAAACATAAAATATGTGTGTACTTGAATAAAAATATAATATATTTATTGAATCAATATACATAAAATCATCGATTATTCCACATAATCCATAATATACAATAATGATTCCCCAAAATATTACTTAATACACATTTCAATTCACATTTCATTTTTATCATCATCATCCTCATTAGAAACAAAACACTTACGCATACCAGTTTGTAGAATTTCCCCATGAGCTCTCTCCTTGGGGAATTAATTTGCATAAGGTCCATTCATTTAACAATAACTTTTTTTAATCATTTATAATATGTTTTTTTGGTCAGTATTCCTATATAATTCATTAAAAAACACATCGTTTTACATTTTCATTTACATGGTTTTCCCCTTATTTTCCCTAGTAAAAAAACATATATTTCTTATAATACATTCATTAAGGTGATTATTTCGACATTAAATTCACATTAGAAACACAATATTCATTCTTTTATGGTCTGAATTTACAAAAATCTCAACAAAACCCATCGTTCTCTTCCTTGGTGAGTCTGAGAGTTTTTTTAGTTACATGTTGGTAATAAGGTTCTAGGAAAACTAACAATGCAAGATCAAAACATACTTTACTATAGTAATAATTCCATTTGACTTCTCACCCGGCAAATTGGTCATCATGTTCAACAGTAACCTAATCATTCTAGTAGCCACCATTGACTAAAACATAATTTCATATTGTGATAATCACATATTATAGTGGAAAACATATATTCATAAAATAATATTACATATAGGTTGTATAAATTATGACACATTCCAAAAAAGAGGACATGATATTTTTATACTATGTAATTAATTTTGAAAACACATTTAAATCAGTCATTATTATTCAAGATGAGTATTTTTAATTCAAAAAGTATATCCCTTTTGACTGTCAAACCAGGTGTACATTAAGGCCCATTTTCATGAATCGGGTTACACTGAGAAAGGATTAACCCAACTTGTTAGATTTGTAATCGTCAGGTATATTTTTTCCCAAGACACAAAAAATTTTAGTATCCAAAAATGGATTTAATTCTAGGAAACCACTCACTATATAATTTTCCAAAATTCCAGGGTATTTTCCTATACAGTTACTCATCCTTATAATTGTCGAAAGATATATCCCTAGACATATCCTTAGAAATATACATACAGATATTCGTAAATATTAATCATCATAGTGTACAATTTATGGCTAAACATTCACTCAGATACCAAATACATCAACCAATTCTTAACATACATATATGTTGCCAAAATATTTTGACATAAGACATTACAAGAATAGATTCAGATATACCGTATGAGTTTATTGGATTTAGAAACATGAAAATATAAAAAACTAGTACATAAGAGAGATTAATTACATCCCACTATATTTTTCTTGATAGACATACATCTTAGAAACATCAAACATATTAAATATATTCAAAAAATGGGTATTGAAACATAAAAATTATTGAGCATAGATGATCATTAATGGTAAAAAATGGAGATATGTTAGCATATTTATTATCAAAAGTTAATAGAAACATGATCATTAAAATTAAAGATTGTACCCTGTATATCAAAGACATGATTCATGAATTATTGAATAAATATATGAATTTCATAATAAATAAACCATAAGGAAATAAACAACATAAGAAATAGAATCATAACAAGGTATTAAGACCTGGATTTTTTGTAGAAACAAAATCGTATTAAATTATTTCTATAGATTTCATCTAATTATAGCCATATACATCTTAGTATTATGGTTTTACTCCCCATATCATCCTGGTAGTCATCTTTCACTCCAATGTTCAACATAGTAGTCATGGTTTACTCTCGAAAACATCTTAGTCTACCTCACAAGATATAATTTTTTACATAATGAATTAGATAGAGATATAGGTCCGTCTCATATCATAATAAAATCATACATACAAGTGCTAGTGAATCACAAATAATCTTACAATAACTAATAAAATGTTATGTTAATCACAAACAAGAAATCTTATCATAATCTAAGAAAAATGATACATGTTTCATAATCATTTAATCTATATCAGAATCCATGAAATGAATAGGGTATTTGAATAATATGACTTATTAATTTCAAAGATGTCCCATAAAAATATTCCAATAAAACATAAACCATTTAGAGAAACAATATGAATGTAATATTTGGATCATTCCATAGTAAGGGATGAGTAGCATCAAAATATGTCATCTTATATGGAAAATAATTTTGAAATATATTTTAAAAACATATCTTGAGGAAAATATAATTTCTTTTTTGAAAAATGATTTTAAAACTTAAGGAATTTTGAAAACTATTTTCAAAATATAAATTAAAAACATAGAATGAAGGCTTTAAATCATATTGAATTGATATTACGTGAAAAATTAAAATATAATTTTAAAAACATGTTTAAAAATATATAAAATAAGATTAAAAAAATTCTAAAACTCATTTTCGTTAAAAATGTTTTGGAACATATAATTATATAGTGAAATATTTTTAAAAAAATCAATGAAAAATATTTAAAATAATGTATTTAAATCATGAAAACATTTTGAAAATTCTTACATTGAAAAAAGATTGAAATCTAATTAGGAAATATTTAAAACATTTTGAAAACCATTTATTTGAATATTATGTGAAAATTTATAATCAAATAATTGATAACAATAAAAAAAATTAAATGGAAATTTTCTTGTAATTTTTTTAAACACTTATTTGTAAAAAATTGAAACATTTTTAAAATCATCTTTTTTAAATAAAATAGAATTCTAACCATAGAAATAAATATGATCAAAATTTTCTTCTAACAAGTTTTCTTAATTAAAAAAATTTATTTATAAAATTGAACTAATATATGGATATATCATGAATAATAATAGGAAATGATAACTCAAAGTTTTGTTTCTTCTATGGCTCATAATATTTAATTAATATAATTGTAATCATATATAATCCCAATTAATGATGATATTGTTTCTCTAAAATATTTCAATAAGGTAACATCATATCATACTCTAGATGAAAGTAAATGAAATTAAATTAAATATTAAAAAAATTTATAAATAAATATATTTATGTTATAACATGTAAAAGGAAACTATATACATCCCTAAAAAGAATTTAGGTTCGTAACAGAACATGAGTCTCTATGAATGAAAATTGAGTGAAAACTATATTAACGATTTCATAACATTAGAAACATAAAAAAATGAAATAAAGGTCATAGAATTGATATGTCACTACCTATAAATTTGTTAATAAGAATCATAGAATATATTCTTTGGCATTAAATACACCACAAAGAATTATAAAGTTCTAAACATGGCATGTATGTCTTAAATAAGAAAATGAGAAGAAATTTCTTTATTATATGTATTTTATGTCTTCATAATCATAAAATCCTTATGTATAATAAATATACATTTATTATATTTATTTAATGTAATTATATTATTATTTATAATAACATATATTGTATTATTATGACTTTATATTGACCTCTTTCTAATAGTTTCATTTTATGTTTATGCTTTGGGTAATATTCACTATGTTTTTCTAATGTGTCTCAATTTGTTATATATTTAGTCCTTATATATATAATTAATTAATAAATTAAAAATATGACATATATATATTTTATTTTCACAAAATATTATTATTTTTTATCAATGGACTATAGATGTATGAAATAGAATATGTCATTCAAGGAGATGGTTGGTCGTACGTATCCAAAAACATTATTCCCATTGTTATTGTATTATTTATTTAAGGAATGTGAATGAAATATATATATATATATATATTAAGTAACACATATTATTTCATATATATCATTTATTTCCACTAAAACTATCATTAATATATTTCATACAGTATGTAAATGAATCACATCGCTTTAGGATGAAGTATTCCACACATCCCCAAAGATATTATCACATTTTAACAAGATGTAATGTATAATGTATTGGGTATTAAAATAATTAATGAATAATTAATACTGAATATATATAATATATATCGTATATAAATTGTTATAAGATAATAATTCCATAACAAAAAAGTTAGTAAAGGAAAAAGGAACAGTCATTGTTTCATGGAGTGGTAGTTCACCGTACATGTGAAAAATATGTTTGTTACCTATTTAATAAAAGTTTTTGTATGTGTATGTAAAAAACATTTCATAATAAGATCTCATTATATTTTTTATTCTAGTTCTAGTGTACAATAGTTGGTAATGGTTATTGGCAGTGGTGGATAACAAAAATAAGATAAATGATAATCGAGAAGAAGGTTACCTCTTTTTTGGTAACTACTTTTGGTTTTAATAAAAGAGATTCCATGGTTTTTTTTAAGTAAATGTATGATTCATGGATTAAGGGAATGATATTTTGAATTTTGATAGTTTGATATTGGACAAACCTCTGTTGTTTGAGAGGTTTGAATAATTTGGAGGAGAGGAGGGTTTTTTTAAATTGGAGGAGGAGTTTCAGTCTTGTAAATACCATTAGGTACATATTAATGAGAGGTATCCAATACCTAATGTGATACTTAATGAAAAAATAATTTCTTAAATTTTATTCAGGGTATCTAAAATTCTTTTCGATGAAAAAATAAGGGCATTTTAAAATTTGTTTCCCAAACATTTATATTTCCCTAATTTTATCATTATGTTTTTAATAAATGTATCTATTATTCAAAATAATAATATTTTACCATTAAATATTAATTAAACCAAATATAATAAAATAAAATATGTACACTAAATTATAATTATGATATCAATTTTTGAAAGTAATAATATAATGTGTGTTTAAAATTAATTTAAAAACAAGCAACTCTAACACTCAAAAACACCACTTTATACTGGACCATGCCAAAAATGTTTTTCAAATATATTGATCAATATAACAATTATAAAATGTATCTTTATTCATTAGTAGACTGTATTTAATATTTATATATATTTATTATTTTCATTTCAGAATATTTTTTTTTAATTTTTAGTCAAATAATAAAATATACATTATTTTAATATATCCTAAATATCAATGTTGGGGTTATTTATATAATTTTACTTTAAAATTTTAAAAATAAAATATTGGAATTAAAATATATTAGGTTTATAACCATTTAACATTATATATTCATCTAAAAAATATTAAATGTAATAATTCCTCCAATATACTTTACTTTTAATATTTTCAGTATCATTATTATTGATATTTATTTTCTTAATTCTCCTTACGTTGGTATTTTATAATAATTGTATTTTACAAAATCATCTCTAAAAATTATTGATAACTTATTTTAATAAAAAACACATTTATATTTCAAAAGGATATGTATAACCTAAAATATTATTTTTTTGACATATCTCGATGTTTTATAAATATTAATGTTAATGAAATTTCTCTTTATGACTTTTTTTCAATACATAACCATTTATATAGGTGAATTCAATCAAATAGTGTCCCAATAACCCAAAACATTTGATACAATAGGTTATGTTTCTAAACAATTGACATCCAATGTAATATTTACAATTGTTCATGTCATTTAGACACTTAATATAAATGTTTAGTCCCTTGTTAAGATTAATTTTACATTAATCACTGTAATTATTTTTCATCAAATTCGCTAATTTATTGTTTAAATAATTAATAGTATATAATTATAACAATAAGATTATACTGATTTAAATAGTATATGTCTATTTTTTAAAATTTCAATCCATTGAAGTGGGAAAATATTGTTTAATTCTAATTCCACAGATGTGGTGAGAAAGCAGGTGTTTATTGTTAAAATATTCTTAAGATCAATAATTGTTTATATCTAATTTCTGTATAAAAATGATTATATTTTCCTATATTTGATTAATATAATTATAATTTATCTTTTATAACTTTATAACCGAGTTTAAAATTTAATTTAACATATATATGTATTTAAATAAAAAGGATGTTTGCAATTACAATTTAGTATTTTTAAATATGAAATTTATACTGATGATTCTCAAAAAATAAAAAACATTATACGTAATATAATTTATAAATTTTTAAATAATTTTTTTTCTTAAATAAAATATAAAAAACTATTACAATTATTTTGGAAAATAGTTTCTCCATTAAATCGAAGTGAAACACTATATTTAATGTAAAATGGGATAATTTAGTGATGCGTGTACTACAATATAATATATGTGTTTCTTATAGTAAACGATAATTTATTGTGCAACGTATCACAACAAAAAGGTATTTTTATTTTCTGTATATGATAAAAATTCTATATAAAGTATTTTTTGAAATACAATATATCAGAATGATTAATTTTATTCAATATAAAATCACAATATCATAGGAGGTTACATTTGGATTTTTTTAACAAATAATCACAATCAAAATACTTTTTAGTGAATTGGAAATTAGTTCCATTTTGTTACACTTGACTACAATATGAATTTTTTTATTAAATGAATTGGGTTGACCCGCTGTGATTTAGAGATGGGGTAAATAATATAGTCTATTAATATGGTTTCGATTTGTTTTTAACAACCTCCATATATGAGAGATTACTTCTAAACTAGGGTTTTCATAATATTTAGTAATAACATTATAAAAATATTCCATGAGATAAAATTTTAATTTTAATTTCTAAGTTTCTCCCCTAAACACCATCATATAATTTGCACATTTCATTTGAGGTAGCTCGGGAGAGTTTGTTCTTTGATATTAAATAGATTATTTGAAATGATCATAAATATTTTATCTCCATCCATATGGTATACTTATAATAATTAATTTGATGTTCATTTAAATTATGAAATGGGTGTTTGATAAGCGAGGAGATTAATTGGAGGTTTTCTATTTCATGGGATTAGAACACATGTGTTATATTGTAAACAATTGTTAAATCATATAAAAATCATAATTGATCTATTTTTCAGTCATGATTTTTGGAATTTTGGTTTTCTAGTATTGGAATAATCAAATGATAAATTCCCTATTAATAGTACAAATTATTAGGGAACATGTGAATTTTCAATAGGGTCTTTATCTTCATCATGAGAGTTCTCTTTTAGTGAATGAATTATTGATGGAAGAAACATTATATGAACTATGTTTAATTTTATGGGAATATATTCGTGATCCAATTTAAATTTTCCTTAAAATAAACATTTGTTGGTATTCATCATATTTAATAAGGTTCCCCCTATAATGATTGGGGATGGGTATAGTTTTCTATCATCAGCCATTGTAAGAACGTAGAAGTATGCTAGAGAATTAGTCCTCTTACTACTATGACAATTTCATCAACAACTCATAGATGAAATATAATCTATCTATTTTCCAATTGTATAACTAATCACAGAGTCTTTGAATTCTCTAATCTTTATGGTCATAAACATGGAGGGTGGAATAATATTTATTTAATCAACCATATCATATAATGAATTTGTAATATTTAATGTTCCAATAGTTTATAGAAATATATAATATCACAAGATGATTATATTTATGAGGTTTTGGTGTGATCAGTATGGAGATTCTTCTCAATAAAAATATTCACTCATTTCCAAAAATACTCACTCAATTAATATGGAAATATTTTATAAATTTTTCTTATTTTGGGATTTTTCGGATTACTTATAATAGTGAGATATTTATTTAATATGTTTTGAATATTAATAGAAACTATTTATTAAGTTTGTCCTCTTCTATATTATTTAGATCAATTATAATAAAAATAAATAATTCATGAATAATATTATTTTCTATTTTTTGATTATGTAATCAAAAAAATTTATTCCCTTTATAAACATCGTTCTTCTCAATTAAATTTTCTAGTACTATTATATTGGGTTTATGGGATTAGAATCATAATGTTTTTAATAATCACAAGCCTTACATTTTTTGGTGTTTGTAACCTTTTTCCACTCTGTGGTTTAATAATATTGTTATTTTTTATTTGATTGTATATTTCAGTAAATTTCTATGGATTTTGGTTAAAATAAACAAAGCATACAAATATATTTTGTTAGCCCTGAAATATATGATCCAAATTGTTTATACTGAGAGAAAGTTGATGGTTATTCAAATGGTGTCTATTTAAAATGTTAGGGTTGGATGGATTTATTCTTATATAATATCTTATACGGTTGTTGAAATGGAAATGGGTTCTTGAATTGTAACTACCAGTGGGAAAATTTATTTATTTTTTGAATTGGGGGAAAAGTTTTGTTTTTTTAGAATTGGTATCCTATTTGGTCATGGGGTTGACACATTAGATTCAATTATGATTCTCATGGATGAAATGAAAATGATCAACTTCCCATCCATATATCTTTCTTAATTGTTTAAAAAAATTATATGTTTATTTATGTAAGAAACACCTAAGTAGATGGTTGTATTCCACTAACATTCTTCATTGCAACTTTCTGTACTATCTTATTGTGGTTACGACAATATATTCAATAAAAAAATATAATTTATATTTTCTATCCTCATAGATTCATCTATTGTATATACCTCATATTAAATATTATTGCATGTTTTTCACTATTATGTAAATATTACCTCTGTCTTCTAGTAGATTTTTTTATAATAGCGGCCATCCTAATTAGATGTCTAGAGTATTTTATTTATTTTTTATTTTTCCTTGGGAGAAAAACATATGAATGTGGTGCTCATCCTTTTCACAGAGTTCGAATCTATCATAATTTTTTATGATGAGTACCCAGTACATATGGATAGTCTATAAGTATGATTGATGTATGATGTTAATCTACTTCAAAATATCAATGATACTAGATTTTTGGAAGAATCCCAACATTAATCGTAATTGGATATATTTTAAATCACTAACCTAGCTTGGTTTTAGATTGTGAATATATTTATCATATAATCAGTTGAGTGAGA
The DNA here is from genome assembly GCA_963277665.1 of Viscum album. Taxonomy (NCBI): domain Eukaryota; kingdom Viridiplantae; phylum Streptophyta; class Magnoliopsida; order Santalales; family Viscaceae; genus Viscum; species Viscum album. Next base: position 1,903,846,357 of record OY728145.1, read on the forward strand.
AGGTTAATGTATTCCATTTTAATTAGAAATTATCTTCACCACTTTCCCTAAATCCCATGAAAACATTGAAAATTTATTGAATATTCTAATTTGGTCTATACATTATAAAATCATGATGTTAGAAGAGAATGTGAATCATATTAACATGAAATTCGAAATAATTCATTGAAATGGGTATAGTTAGCTAGTTTTGATGATTTTAAAATTGGGGTTATATAGTATCAATAAAATGTGGGATGGGATTTTATTCAATTTTCTATAGTTCATAGTGACAAAATTGTCTGTGGCATGAAATGGTTATGTCTATATATTCATCAAATTAATATTCCCTCTTTTATTTTGTTTGGGGATGAAATTTTCATTACTTTATAAAAATATTTTTATATTTATATGTATGGACTAGGTATTTCCTGACCTAACCATAAGTAACCATGGATCATGATAAAATAATCATGAATTCTTATTTTTCTTCATTTTCTTATTCAATAAAAATTCAAATCCAAAATATTATTTTTGATTTTAATAGGTGTTTCCCATAAGTTTTTATTATTTCCACCAGGATATTTAGTTTCAGGCCTGAGATATGGCCCTTAAACATCCTATGTCATTGGAAACAAATTTAATCATAAATTATATATTGCTTATATTCTATTTTATAATTTCCAATATTATTCAAAAAAAACTATTATATACCTGCTTGAATTTTAAATTGAAGTGGATGAAAATGTTATTATTAATTAGAAATTCATCTTAAAATATGACTCTATTATATTTATATAATATATATATGTAAAATTTTATATTATTAAAATTTTATTATTATAACATATTATCTATAAATCAATTCGTATTACATTACATGACAGAAGGAATTGTCAATGAAACGTCATTTTTATGGAGGCAGTAGTCCACTTCCCTCATAAAAAATGAACCAATTTCTCAATGACTAGATAGAATGATGGTATATAAAAATTAATCATTACAAAAATTTATTATTCATGTATACTTCAGATTTACTCAGATTAATAATCATTTTTACCATTCTTGTGATGAAGGGATGAAAAAAGAACCACATCACTTCATGGATTTGATATGTCAAATGTACACATGATCAGTCTAATTTGGATTTCAATATGGATGGAATGGATAGATTAATTATTTTCTATTTAATATAATATGATTTTATTTTATAATGTATAATAATTAGTGTTTTCTAGTAAGCCAAAATATTTTTTGGATAGAAAAATATATATAAGATAAACTAAAACACTGTTGATACTAACATTAGGTGAATGAATTTTTTACATAGAATACTCCTTTCATATCAGTCCCATATGATTGCTAATAGTGACTAATGAAATTATGACATGTTATTTGGAACTAGTAGAAGATAATTTGGGCAATTTCATAGTGAAATCTTTTTTTAAGGTAATTTTTAATGTGGTGGATATATTATACTTTAATAAGGTATGGAAATGATGGTTATAGAAGGAACCTTCTATTTTAAATAATATAATGTAACCATTTATGATAAAATGTATAAATAAATAGGTGGTAATGAAATTCATTTCGGGTCAAAATCCACCTAAATATTAATTTTTATGTTTTAATGACTGTTTTATTGATTTTTTACATTAACTTCTTATCATTGACCATTATTTACTTTCACATGGTTGTTTAATTTATGAACATATAGTTTAATTATAAAAAATATAATATGTCTCATCATACATAACAAAATATTCATATATAAAACTCTAAAATGAAATTATCAAATAAAATTTATAAACTTTTTAATATTATACATAATGTTAGTTACTAGAAATTGATTATGTGATATATTTTTTAAAATTAGAATTTCCCATCTCTAACTCAATATATATGATAAAATTAGCATTATTAATAACATTAATGATGTAAATTTATTTATTTAAAAGAGGATATAAGTCATTCAAGGTAATCCATAAAAGAATAACAAATTGAAAATAATTTATTCGATTAAAAGAGTTATTTATAATAAATATAAAATCTTATAATCCTTTAAAATACAAGATATATGGTTAATAATAATAAATAATAATAAAAATTAATTCCATTCAAAAAAATTTATTTTATTACAGAAAAGGTTTTTCAACCCTCAAAAAAATCTATATGATGATAAAATCACATAAATTATAAATTTCAAAGAAACCATATTTTGAAACCCACAATCATTTTTTTGAGAAAATGAAAATATTAATATTATTTTAATGTTTTTATTAGGAATTTAGAATTGAATTTTACATTATAAAACAATTCATAAAATTTATAGAAATTTTTTTAAGGAAAATAAATAATATAAAGATAATGGATTTTATTGAATATAATTTTTTTGAATATTTTGTCATATTAGTTATATATCTTCTTTGAATAATAATTTTTGTTGGGATTATAACATAATGTTCAATAAAAAGTGAAAAAAAAATTAATATAATTTTTTCTATTTTCATTTGGTGAATCATATAATCCATGTTAGAAACCATAAATTCATATTTATATGGTCTTGAAATTTGGTTCATTGAATTATTCCCATATTTTATCCAAAATCATTTACTATTATAGCCTTATGCCAAGTAAAATTGTTGTGAATGTGAACAAATAGAATAGTTTCCATAACCATTTATCCGTATCGATTATTAAATCTGTTACATGAGATCAATTTTAAACAAAATATTGTTTTACAACAATGATTATATTCTCATATTATAATTTACATTGAATATATTATTGATGGTAGATCACCATATATCTCTAAAAAACCATTTATAATAATCCATTACACTATCAATATATTGCATTCCAAAAGACTGTTTTTCTTTTAAATCAGAAACATATCAAATTTTTTATTTTAATAGAACACAATTATTGTAAATAAAAAAGTGGTTATAAAATACATTTATTATCTTATAAATCATTAATATTAAAAATTATACCTCTATAGTGTAAAAAAATTAAAAAATGTTTCAACCATCATTATATATCCATCCCAAGTTAATGTTGGTTTTTTAAATTTCATTTATACAATTTAAATTAGTTCTAAATAAATTATTTTTTCATAGAATATAGCGTAATTATAATAAAAATAACAAGGTTTCTGATTATGGAAGGATAAAATATTCATGATAAATACATAATGTAGTGTAAAAATTCATAGTAAAGTTTATTTTTCAAAAAAATAACACCAAGGAATACGAATGGAATAAAAAATATCTACTAGTCTATCAAAAACCATAATTTATTTAATAATGTTACTGATACAAAAAATTATGACAATGATTATTATCAAAATATTGAAAATTTAACATATATCATTACCTCTAAATTGAAATATTTTTGAATCCATTTACAAAAAAACATCTAATTGATTATTTGAAAAATTATTTATTATGTTAATGAAGAAAAATTCTTATATATATATTATATGAGATGGATTAACTATGATTTTTTTGAGTCAAGAAATTTATGACTATAATATAACTATTAAATAGTGTATTTGTGATCCAAAAAAATTTCATGGAAGTAGTTAAGGGTCACATTCCAATTATTTCACATATTTGATGAAATTTTCTATGTAAATATCTATATAACTACCTTTATGTTTATAACTTTTCAAATATTCATACCTTATTCCCATTATTTATCATATTACATCCACATTCTTATTATATTCCCTTTATTATGTTTTATATTAAATTCATTAATACAAAATAAACAATGCTTATAATTGATTTGAGTACAATATCAATATATTTCCATGAATAGATGTTTTGTTATTTTTCAAAATAATTTTATTTATTTTTCCTCGATTTTACAAAATCATGTTATTTTTATCATAATACAAGTGGTTTTATTTCTTTTTTTATTAAAAATTTATTCTCTAATAATAAATTATGATAATTTATTCCATTACTGATAAATAAAAAAATATATTGATTTCATGACATCTTTAAAAATGGTTATTCTTTTCTTCAAATTTAGATATATTTTCAACAAAAATGATCATTTTCTTTGAAAATAAATTACGATGATGCCTTACTAGGTTTATTTATTTGGATCATATAATATACCTGTATGTTATTAGACTTATGTAATTATTATTGACTTCATTTCAATGACATTATGGGTTTTTAATTTATTCATTTTTGTAGGTACTATCTACAATATTGATCTTATAACCATGTTAGGTTATGATGATAAGGGGGAACAAATATCTATTATGATCATGTTATGATGTCTAGTTTGTGGTCAATGGCCAATTTTTATGACTCCATACTAAGGATCCTTAACCAAAATTCTTGAAATCATAATGGGAAATGTTTTTCAAGTTTTAGATGTAATGACTTATATTCTATCAATATTATTTTTTTTGGAATTACTATTATGATACTGTTATATATGACCACTCATTTCGTATTTCAATGTTATAAATTATTATCCTATTATTTTTTTATTCTGTGATATAATTTATGTAATCTATTGATATCTGAGACGATGATAATTAAATTTATACATGCTAAATTAGGTTTATGGGTAACCCTTTATTACACGTGTTTCACTATCATATCCTATGTTGTGATAGGAGTTTAATTTTCCCTCTGTGAAAATTTGTCTGGATTAAATAAAAATTATTACATAGAATTCTAAAAAAACATTCAGGGCGTAAGAAAATTACCAAATACAGTAGACCATTATATTTTTCTAGTATTTAATAATGAATTTATGTTAAGTATTATTTAGTAATATATTAAAGAATTTAAGGTCATTATAGAGTCATTATAGTTATTAATTCATGCTGGTATCTTATTATTGAAATATTTATCTTCATACAATTTCGAACTCAGGTTAGTCATAATATTTTTTCACAACCCATGTTATTCTATTAAAATAATAGATTTATGATAACACAGTGTATAATATTAGAATGTTATTTATTATGTCAATCTGCTATTATAAATATATCTCACACATGTGAATTATTAAATAAAAATATAAAGTATAAATAAATCCATAATATATTTTTTATTCAAATGTTATGTCATAATCCTAATGAAAAATTTACAGTTCTTATAAATTCAAGAGATTCATCACACCCTAAATTTGTGGAAAAATCATTCCATACATCTATAACATGATGTGTAAGACATGGTGGTAAGGGATTACATCTAGAAATGTGCAGTCCTAAACATGGTGTCCATATTCATGGGACTCTATGATATTATACCCATGTTCCCATGCAATCAATGAAATCTACAATGAATCCAATGATACATATTAAATCCAATTATGAATATGAAATCCAATCCTCATATAGTGGTAAGGAATACAATCTAAATGTTAATAAGATAGATAAATAATCAATCCACAACAATACTTTATCATTACAACAACCATAGAGAGATCGTGGAAGTTTTTGATTCAATCATTATACAACCTGACCCCATAAACCACAATTTTTATGGAGCATTCCATTATATCCTTCCCTAGGCACTCAGACATGGACATGTGTGAGACCACACAAGGAACATCATGCTACAAATCACAAATATTAGGAACTCATTACTATTACAAAAGAATAATCCCATAAAAATACTATGCACACCATCAATAAGAAGTCATATATCCCCTCACACACACTCAATTTCCTATATTAAATTTTGTTATATGTAGGGGTACACATAAAATCATACACTCATGAATTGATCCTACCTAAATTACCTAATGTTTAATATAGTTTATTTGGAGAAATATATTTAAATTTTTATTAAGGATTATCAAATCATAAATCATTACCATGATGAACCCCTTTAGCATATCCTCGAGGTAACATATTGAAGTTCCTAAATTCCTTCCCATGTCATATGTAGATTCATGAAAATTATATAGATTGTATAAAAATATGATGATGTTAGTATATTAAAAATAACAAGCGGAAGGTCTGATAATCGTTTTAATTTCATATAAGATAATGATCATCAAGGAATCACTATAGCTAAACATGACAAGGACTATATCACCACACCACATATAAGGGAATGTTGGTGTATATCAATGGGAACATATGACAAGTTTTATCTTACAAAATACATCCTGATGGACTGTTAGTATTTCATGAGGGTATCAAAGATTCAAAAAAAAAATTCTTCCCTGCATATATTATTATAATGATTGATGAAATGTATCTATAGCGACTGAAACTTATGAACACATTCCTTTTCATTCAAAATATATCCAATGAATAATTCTAGTGGAACATAAGAAAATTTATAATATTATATCCAAGACTAAATTTAACATAAAATAATGCCCGATAAAGTTACATGAGATTACTATTAAAATTTATATAAATTGATTTCATCATTATTTCTCTAAGAAAACATATAAAATGATCTCCCAAAAAGGACTAAAATTAACCTTAAATAATTATTTTATTATTTCTTTGATCAAAACTAATACTATAGGTGTATTGAAATATCAATCTATCATGGAGAAATACTCTATAACACCTCATCAAAAGATGAGATAACACTCAATAGACGTGGTCATCCCCATGGGTTACTGTCTTATTGCTATAGACACCCTCCCAAAACTCATTTCTAAATGGATACTTTGTAACCAAATAATTATTCATTATAAAGAAACTATTCACAATTCTAAAGTATTTAGTCCTCCTAATAGTGAAAATAAAAAATATGAAATAATGTGTTCCAATAATGAGAATAATATTTGGTTAGTTCAATGAGAATACCTACTTCAATAGACGTTCATGACATGAAGTCCCTCTATATGTAATATCTTGCCCAATGCACCCTCATACTAAGAACCACGTAGAGGGTCATGTTTAATCTATCCCATTACCTTTACTACCACTCATGGAATGCTTCCTCCATCAAGATAATTTTATAAATACCTCTATGATATACTATATGAATCATAAGCTTGATGGTCAAATCAAGTGTAATATATTTCCCCCATAGTCATTGAATATAACATTCACATACAAAAGGGAATAGAAATTTCAAACTTATAAACTATGTTATGGGTCTTCCCCAATCCCTAATAATACATAAATGATACATTGAAGGAGTCATTCATGGTTTATATAGGTATGAACTTGTAGATGTACGCTGAATGACTAAATGAGAAACCACTGTTATTTCAATGATATGATAGTAATAAAAAGAAAATAAATATGTTTTTTTTAAAATAAGACCACTTAGAATCATCAATGATTAGAAAAAAAATCTATGAAATACCCTATTAGAGGTTATATATTCATGGTTTCTATTGTATACTGTCTTTATGAAAAATAATGAAGGACTTTATTCTGGATTTTCATATTTGGATATCGATATTGTACATACTATTACACTTCACTTTAATTATATGTTAGTATATTTACCAAAGGATTACATCCGAACATTTTACTATGCATGATAGGTTGATTTATTGAAAATTGTACATTTTAGATGGTAAATTCTATAAAAATATACATTTTCAATGTATAATGACTAAATATAGTGGTTAATTTGTAGGCTCTTGAGCTAGGCCTCCGAAGAGGTTTGTATCACATATTAGATGAGAAATCTATAACCACTTAAAATAATTAATCTCCCTATGGAAATGATCAGACACATTTAAAATACACAAAATAGATCAAATGATGTACTAAAATTAAACAAAATATAGAATAATTCATTAGTAGAAGCAGTTATACCTATAAAAGAGAATCTCTGTCCCACAAATATGGGGTAATTTTTACAATCACGATCAAAATCAGGGTAATAAAATTCTAAAAGGGTTTATAATATACCATTAATACTACATTTAAATATCATCCTAGTTTGATTGGGGTATTTTTACTATCACTTCTATCACAATGGTCATCCAATCCTGAGAATGGTCCAGATGCATTAGCATCATTTCAACTATATTTTAATAAATCACAGTTGGGGGAAATTTCATTATCTCATATATGAATATAAATATTTTTAAAACATTATAGTGACTTCTTATTGATAGTGACCCATTAATTTATACAACTAAACATATTACCACTTTAATTTAGTGAATGTTTGTTAAGGAATGTACAGGATTTCTATTTTATTATTACCAAAAGAGTCAAGAAAAGGTAATATCTGACAAATAATATAAAAAACCTCAATGGTTTCAAGACAAAACATCCCACTAGGGTAGGGGACAAGGGAATTTTCCTCAATAAACCCATTAAAAAGGACAAATTAAATAAATATAAATGACATTACTATGATGGTGATGCACTATGTCTTTCTACTAATTATATAATGAAATGAAGATTCACCTACAATATAGTAGATAACATAGATCAATGCACATAAAATAAGGGTAAAAAAGGGAAAAATTGTATCCTGATATGACAGTGTATAGAAAAAGAGGACAATAGTTCACCTAACTAAAATCATACTGAATCATAGAAAAAAAAATTCTAAATGTCTATTATCTCCCATCTTAAAAAAATTCCACTACTGATAAAAGGAATTTAATAGATATATCACACTATCTACTAAGTGATTATGATTTCAACACCGACGAGGAGTATTTTTATTTTTATGAGTTTAAGATATTGATTCATAGTCATTTCAATAAATAAATTCTAAAGTGAAATATTCCCTCTATGTATCACCATTAAGGTGATGATAATACATATCCTCTCAATAACCAAATGAGGATTAAACAATTTAAAATAGAAAAACATGAACATCTTGTTGTCTAGTAAGCTAAATTGAATGCCCAATTTAACTGATTAATTATTGAAGATTATTATTTACCTATATTATGGAAGCGACTAATATCATATTGTGAATGTCATCAAGTAGGATATTGAACTAGAAGTAAAAAAATAATGAATCCAGGATGAATATGTCAATATTTTACCTCTACTCACTCTCTGGAGATAACACAAATATTTATCCAACAGACACCCCTTCGTAATTTCTCATCTTTTCTATCACAACTTTATGCCATAAAAGAGAATCATTCATAAGACATTATTTAATAGAAACCATATAATCATTTGGTTGATTTTACTTAAACATTACATAATTTAAATATTCATATTTTATAATCCATCAATGGAATGTGATTTTCAATGAACATTATCTCAAATTTTGTTATCTATTTTTATCATATAATGATAAATAATAACCATAAATAGGAATTAATTCAATTCTGATTTGAAAATAAAACACTGACAGGGCCACCATTACTCTAGTACAGTAGCTAACAACATGTTCCTATCATTGGATAAGGATTACATTTTCCTTAGTTTTATTATGTATTTTTGTACACCCATTAAAATTAAATGTTCATTGATCTCAATAATATATAAATATTCGAAAATTATAGGTTCTCGAATTTTTTTTTGAATTGATATGCTAGAAATAATCTCCTATAATACCGAGCTTATAGAGAAAACTATATGATATTTTTGTTCAGATATACCATGAAAAACTAAATACACCATTGATTTCGTAGAAATTCCTAGGTGTCCCATTGATGATTATAGTCCTATATAATAATATAGAGTAATATAGTAAAAAAATATTGTTGAAAACTGAGTTCACAAACATATTATAGGAGAAAAGTTATAGTATGGATGAAACCATTACTATATCAATCATATCGGAAGAGGAAATTATCAAATCTACATGGAATGATCTACATCTCATGAAACCACACTGCGAATTAAAAACTACCTCGTCCAAGGAAAAAAAATTACATTCATCATAATATTTGGTGAACAAAAATAGTACTCTTTTCTATGAAAAAATAATTATTCCCCTCATACCATATCAATGTCATAGAATACAATATCGTCAAGCTACCAGATGAATGATGACCTGATGAAATTAACCTATGTGATCACATAGACAATCACCCTACTCATAATTGGTTGGGAAACATAGTATGTGAATAATTTATATAAAAATAAACTATCATTGATATTTTCAATTTTTAAAATCATCCTTTAATGAAACCGTCAAAATAAATTGACGATGTTTCCACTATCCAACCAGTTGAATAATGTGGTTATAATGAATTCATGTATATATGAAATTAAATTTTTGATTAGTGGATGACTTGGAAGATAGTTGATTATTATCCTTTCATTCCCAAAAATTTTTATCATGACTAATTTATTTTCAAACAACTCTTGAAATATCCAAAGAGACACCACAGAAATTTCCCTCCAACAAAATATTGACCCATTGGATGACGAATATGGATTAAGAATGATATTCTCATCAAAAATCAAAATAGGAATATACAATTTTGTATTTAATTTAGTTATAATTTTGATGCATTGGTGTGAAACCACTAAATGAAATCCTTATCAAGTAAATATATTCTTTTAGGTTCATTTAATTTAATTATTATAAGAAAAAAACATAATCCAATTATGTATATCTTGATGAACTAGATTTACTCATAACTAATGAATGATCTATGTGATGTTACTATATATGATGAGGGAATAAGAAAATATAAAATAGTGACCACACTCAGGTATTCAATCCAGATTTTTTGGAATCCATATAAGTATCTAAAATCTGTGGAAAATAACATTACTGAGTCCAATTGGGGAATTGAGATACTAAAATATCCCATAAAATAAATAAACATTCAATTCTGTTGGATCAATAATTAGAGTGTGTACAACATATCAAGTAATCCTAGGTAGAAGTATTGACTATATTATCTCATACATTTAGTGATATATATTACTTCTACTTCCATCCAAGCCCTAAATCTATAATAAACCAAATGTAAATTAAAAAAATATTACATCTTAATGGTTTAAAATTCATAGCATAACATAACAATCAACATATGTATAGTTTAGTACTAGTTTCTTTCAAATATTTTACACAAAATTAACATTCCCATAAGTGATATGGGTAAAATAAAACTATATTAATCATATATAGATCCCTTCTTGGAAATATCATAAAAAATGCATTCATTATAACATGGGGAAATGAGTCAAAATAAAAGGTCACGTTGTATTATAATTATGGGTAAAAAGGAAGATATAAACATTTCATGACTATAAAGTGTTTTTAACAATATAATAACATTTGATAATTGTACCCTATATATCATGGATCATAAAGATGAGTCTTAACATAAATTGTGGTAGCACATAAGACAATAATAGAAATAGAATCAATGGAAATGAAACAGTTTAACATAAAATTGGAACTTGGAATAGATTTGTGGAATTCACATAATCTTATAACACTGTGGATATATATAATTAAAATAAATGTAAACTAATATTGTTAAATGATTTAAAAAATCCAGTCACATAAACATATTTAAATTAAATCAGTTCTATTAATATCCTTATTGATATGAAATCTATTTCTGCATGTAATATTGTGAAGTTTCAATACAGTTCATGCATAAAATTTTTAACATGAAATCAGAATCACTCATATCATAGTCAAGAGGAAATAATGTTCAGGAATGACATTATCACTATGTAATTATGTTCACACATATCATATTTAATCATGAATTATCCATCATTACCCAACTAATTGGTTGAAGTTATAGGTCCCACTCTTAAAATAATTAAATTCATCTATATTTGGGAGACAATATCTTAAAACATTCAATATATCCATACATACGATAATTAATGGGTTTTAAAAAAATCTCATCAAAAAGTAAACTATGTAAAAGGAATATGTTTCATAATCATTAAATTATTTCATCAAATCATAACCAATGTTTAATAAGTGATTTTAATAAATATAATTTCACCATAATAATTATTAGTTAATAAGAATAATAAAATGTAATCCCTGGATCATTCCCCTAGAAGAAATGTTTTAAAATCAATGAATTCCATCAAAATTAACACATGGGTACAAATTAAATTTATATATCATTTAGATAGTATTAAAAAAATCCATTTTTTTCCATAAAACATGGTTTTGGATGAAAAGTGGTTTTTAAATTATGAGGGAAATAATGAATATTTTCCACATAAAAATTATTTTTGAACTCTTATTTACATAAGGTGGGAAAAATTAATATAAGTAATTAATTCTCATGAAATAAACATATGACAATTAAATTAATGTTGTTCTTGAGAAATACATCTTTCGATTCCATCATCTATGTCAAAAAGATAAACATCCCTAAAAAACAATCAGATTATAACATCAAAATATTTCAGCTTTCGATTCATCTGAATCATATCTTCCCTTAATAAATAAAATATATTTAAAATTTTAATATAATTAAATTATGTTTAGTAATAATATAAAAAGTCAATGGGGGTAGTATATACACATCATAGAGTAATATATATGCAAAAAATAACATTTTCCCCAATGATTAAAATTTGAGATAAAACCCCTTACCAATTTAGTAACATTTGAACAATAATAACCCTGATAGAGGGTTCATAAAATGGATATATAAATCAAAATATTTATGATGTGAATCATCGTAAAATAAATTCATGGTTATTAAAAAACTCCCACAAAAGAAAATAGGTGGTGAATATGACCTGTGTCTCATATATGTAAAAATCGATCAAGATATCATTTACCTAAAGTACCAAATTTCTTTATATGTGTTGGAATATACTTTATTCTAAAATTAATTTTCTTATACATATATTTTTTTAAAAATTATATATATATTACCATATATTATATACCTCTCAAATTTCATTTCTAATTTATAAAAAATCCCCAGCATAAATTATTTTTTGGGTAATAATCCCATTGTTTTTTATGTATGTTTTGGTTGTTCATTTTTGATCCTCTTACATTGATCATTGTAGGAAAATTTAAATAAATTAAAAAATGATAAAAATAAAATCAATATTATTTATAAATGTATTTATAGTAGTCTATAAATGCTATATACATTCAATAAAATACACTTTTCATTGAGACAAGATGTCATACATTCTCATATATTTTGTTTTTATTTTATGTAAAAAATTAAAATAATTAAGGGTAGATAAAATTTTAAATTGATAAAATAATTTTAATCAAGTATATTTTGTATTTACAAATAAACAAATATTATTAAATTACATTTTAATCATAAATGAATCACGTTCCTTCAAAAGGAGATAGTCGGTTGTAAAGATGAGCAATGTTATCAGATTATCACATTATTTAAACTAATAAGGTATATGTGATATAATAATTGTATAAGAATAATATTATAACATATTTCATATAAAATTATTTAATAACTTATTATATATTTATATGAGATGTGGTTATTAAAAACTATCATCATTTCATGAGGCGGTTATTCTTCACACACAAGAATAATGATGTCATACCACATATGACTGAAGAAGCGAGTGGTAATGTTTCTCAAATTAACAAAATAGAATATATATCAATATTGAAGAAAATTAGGTAATAATATCATGTCAGTTTAATAATAATTAATGAAGGTGTTGGATGAAATAAAATAAAATATTTTGGGAGTTACATTACCTATTATTTGGAAATTAGATTTTTTTTCATGCAAAATATTATTGGGTATGATATATTACCAAAATTAGTTATATATTATGGCAGGATAGATAATTTTCAGAGATTTTGTATGTTATTAAACATTACAATAGTCATTGATCTTTTTAAGTGTATACTAGTGGAGGATGTGGAATTTATAATTGAGTTGTGTAGTTCACATGTTGATTTTTATAATAAAAGGTTATACTGACATTTATTGAAACAAATAGGAAAAATATGATCCATTATTTATCATTATAGGTTATATGGTAACATTATTTCATTAAAATGGTTTTTGGAAAAATTTAATGTCCATCACACCTTTTATATTTTTATATTAACCTATACTAACACATTTTTCAACATAACTGTGAAATTAATTATTACTGATGTTACTGTACACTATAGTAAAAATTTAAATTTACCTTATTATATAATATAAAATATGTGATTGAAAATTAGGAATACATTTTTTATAACTACATTCACATTAGGGAAAACATTTATTCAAAATATAATCTATAATACATTATGAAAATGAGGTTTTCCAAAGTGAAATGATTTAAAAGATTAACTGTTTTTATAATAAAGACAATATTAAAATAATTCCAATGAAATAAATTCTATTAACATATCTATAATAAAAATATATATTATTTTAAATTGATTTTTAAATAAATTATATAATTCTAAAAACATCATAGGAAATGTCAGTTCTTAAGAAACTTCAGTATTTTTCACGCTTCATTTATATTTTTATCTTTCCATAAATATATAAAATATAACTGTTACATAAAAATTATTTATAAAAAATGAATAAAATAATAAAAAATCCTTTACTTTTTTATAAATAAATTCTATAAAGGTTTGACAAATTTATTATAAAAACAGTGCAGAAAAATTGACAAAACCACTTTTTAGAAAAATAAAATACTTCTGCAGTAAATTTGATATATTATTTTCTATTTTATAAAAAACATATAAGTTGAATGTCCAAAAGTTTATTGATTATATAATATAAAATTTTATAAAAATTATTCACCAAAAGTAATTTATTTTATTTTATGATATGTAAAGGCTTTTTCCACATGAAAATAGTTTTGTAGAAATTTAATTACATTTGTCGGCTCCAAAAATATTCGATGAAAGGAACGAAGAAAGAGGCCTCGCGCCCTGCCTCACGAAGCCCCGACGAGAACCCCCCCCCCCAAGAAACGTGGTCGCCATGAAGCACATGAGGCGGTAATGCTCCACGAGCACCCTAACATTCGTGAACTCTCCACGAATCACCTGAGGCGCTAATGCTCTACGAACCCCCTGACGTTCGCGAACCCACCGCAGATCAGAAGAGGTGGTATCTCTCCGCGAATCTGGTTGACGTTCATGACCCATCGCGAAGCAACCAATTCCCCCATCACTCTATGCGAGGTCTTCTTCGCGGTGCCCCTTGCCTATAAATATCGAGCTCCCCTAGAGGTCTACGAAAAGACAATCTGACCATTTGGTTACTCAACTCCAAAATCGTGAAGCACCATTCGTTCTGGGAATCATGAGCTCCGCGAGATATTTTTTCTTCGCGAGAGGCTTTTGCTTGCCTTGTTTTGATCCCCTCTACCGAGAGGGATTCCCTTCGTGAAGCCTAAGGGAATTCGCGAAGATAGGGGGTTCCCAGGGGAACCGGGGCAGTCATGGAGAATTTATGCTTTGCGAAATACCAATCCAGTACACGTGACCCACATGTCAAGGCAGGGTCACTATAATTTGCAAAGCACATTGCATCACAGCACCATGCTTCGTGAAGCACCTCTGCTTCACGAGGCGGTGCTCTGTGAACACCTTTCCACTTTGTGAAGCACCTCCCACCCGCACTAATGCCCCATTATAAGGCCAAGGCACTCCACTCCGCGAAGCACACCCCTTCACAAGTGTCCTCTACTAGGCAAAGCAACCGAGATATGCAAGGCCCCTGCCTGTGGACCCCTCTACTTGGAAATTCCTCTTCCTGTGTGACCCTCCAGGTTTTCGCGATGTGATTTATAAGTCCCTTGGATGACAACACCTGCAGCGTTGCTTCGCAAAAAGCTTCTTCTCATAGGCACGCTAACAGCTATTGCCTCTTCGCATAGCCACTCTAACGTGGACCCCTCGATGGTTCATTGTGCAACCCCCCATCTACACGACCTTGTCAGTACCTTCCCTCCCACTAGGAGCAGAGGGTACTAGTTATGTAAGTCCTAGGGGTGCATAGTGATCCCACATTGTCCGAGCTGCATGACATTAAACTACTGATCACCTTGCCCTCAACACATGACGTTAAACTATGACCTGACCCCATGCCTCACACGTAGGGTCCCCCTGGCTCGTAAATTCTTTATGCCCTCCGGTCCCCACATGAGATGATATCCTCCTTCTTGGAGTGGCGTCTGTCTGCAGGGAAGGGCATCCCACCTTGGTGCAAGCCCCCTAGCCCCTCTTACGGAAGGTAACACCCATGCACATCCGTACTTCCACACTGTCAGGGCCAGTGGGGGCATGATAGGGAACAAGGAACTGACTTCCTTCGATCACATATCCCTCTCCCCCTGTGATTTGTCACTCTCGGGCCTCTATCCTGGAGTATATCCCAGCACCATGGGCCGCCTAACGCATAAGTCCCCCTTCGCTTCACACGGATGCACCTTTCGCGATGCGATCGTCAGGACTCTGCTGCGTCTTGATTCTCACACCGAGCATGACTCACGTGGGCTTATAGTAAGCATTGACCATGACAATTCCCCCATCCATCATGACGTTAAATTGTATGCCCCTGTCCAACATGACGTTAAAATGTATGTTGTCCCACATGACATTAAACTATACATCCATTTGAACTATGATGTTTTTGATCAATGTCAAGGCATGGTACATAGGAATCCTCCATGAGGCTCAAGCCCACCGCCCATCGTTTATTCACGTCAGGATACACCCTCATCCCACATGACATTAAACTTCATTCCAGTCCAACGGTAATCAGTTGTGACTATCCTGAACTACGTGGACTTTGATCCATGCCTAGGCATGGTATGTAGGAATCCACATGAGGTTCAATCCCACCACTAGTAGACCACCGGGTTCACCTTCACGTCGGTTCACTGACGAAGCCCCTTTGAACTACGAGGTATTTCATCTATGCCATGTTATGGTATGTAGGAAGCCTTCCTGATGTTCAAGCCCGTCACCCACCGGACCAAGGTCCTTCTTCACGTCGGTTCGCTGACACCCGCATTCATATCTAAACTACGAGGATTTGATCCATGTCAAGGCATGTTATATAGGAATCCTCCCTGAGGTTCAATCCCAACAATCCTTGGCCCCTATTGTCTCCATGTCGGTTTGCCAAGCCCCCATATTCACCTGAACTACGAGGTCTTTGATCCATGTCAAGGCATGGTATGTAGGAAGCCTTCCTGATGATCAATCCCACCATCCACCTAGGCCAAATCCCTTCTTCACATCAGTTCTCCTATACGCCCCCATCCCACATGACGTTAAACTACATCCCAATATAGTGGTAAGACATTGTGACACTGCCATCCAGTCCATCTGATACCGCTTCATGTCAGCATAACATCCCCTTCTCCCGAACTATGGGTACTTTTATCGATGGCATGTCATGGTACGTAGGGAGCCTCACAAGGCCCAAGACCACCACCCATTGGGACAATGTTCATTTCAAGCTGATTTTCCAGCGCTCAACCTGAACTATGTGGTCTTTTATCCATGTTAAAGAATGGTATATAGGAACCCTCATGAGGTTCAATCCCACCACCATCTGGTCGTTCCAACCATATTCACATCGGTTCTTGCAACACATTGGTTAGCCTAGAGTGTAAGCCCCACACATCCATCCCGAACTATGTGGACATCGATTCCCTGCTATGGGGATATGTAGGAAGTCTCTTCAGGACTAATGCCCATCACCGTCACCATATCCATGACGATTCCATTTCATTCCTCTTTCACTCCATGGGATTCTCCATCATCCACAATGATTATCACCCGGGGAGGCGCATCATGGGGAGATCATGCCACCCCATTCTCCTACGTAGCATTCGTGAAGCCACCCACGAGATGGCTCTAATATCGGCATTCCCTGAAGAGGGATTCCTCAATCTGATCCACTCTAGCTGGTGTTCTGATCAGGCTGATCCATCTTCGCTGGACGTTAAACATTCTGTATACCCTGTGTTAAACATAGGAAGTTGAGGAAAACCTAAAATACATGCATATGGCATATGATTCCCCGCACATGATGTGGGATTCCTTATTCTTCAGCACCCTCAAGAATCCCTATAATGAGGGATAAAGGATATAAATACCAATTCCCCAGCGTTGATACATGTTACTGATGCCTCAACGTGACTACTCCCCCGACTGAAAGTTGCTGCCCTGACTGGACCCTTTGGAATGTCCTGACAGAAGCAGTGTAATTAACTGCCATCCATGGAAACATTTCACTAGGAAGAGTATCACGAACAACTTATTAAATATATGAGGGAGACCAGGACTAGGTGACGAGTTCTGAGGAGGAATCCACAGAAGAAAAAACAGACATCCCATTATCCCGGTTTTGATTAAGGAGCAGACATCCTTGAATAAGGAGAAGATGTCACCCACCTTTGGAAAGAGGGAATCTGGGGAAACACAAAAGCCGCACCTGTCGTGCCCTAGCGGATGGACGCACGCACCCGAACGAATGCATCAGAAACAAAAATGGTGAACTCGACGTGAAATTATTCTCCCCAATGTGGATGCTAGAAGTGTTCGATACATCATTAGATTGACATGTCACCAGATACAAATATCTGGTGTTGGGTCCCGCCAAGAAAACAGTGGGCCTGGTGTGAAACTCACCAGAAGTTAGGGCAGTAGAACATGGGACATTACGTTCTGCAACGTTTTCGGTGTGGATTCCTCTTACCGACCATGGGAGAAGGAATGGCATCAGGGCACTGGGACACGATCGTCACCCACCCGCCTACGCAAGGGAAGGGATAATACCATTATAGCCACTCCGCGTGGCACCATTACTACTACAACGGTGTCTGCATCCACGAGCATGGAGTGACCACGCCCCCTCTCCCCATCAGAAGTCATCCAATGGAGGGTGTTTAATGGACTCGTACTTCATTACAAGGAGGAGGGAATAATCCCAACATTGGATATGGCCTACCATGATCTGGAGGCATCCAGACCCCACCACCAATGCTGCCCTCGAGGGTCGCGTATGGATCCCCTACTCCCCACCTCAACATTCAACTATTTCTATATCATGTCCCCAGAATGCCTCAACGACTCCCGTACTTATGCTGATGAGGTGGGTGACGCCAAGCTCAGCCAGAAAAGAGTCACGATCCAAGAACTCCAAGTAAGGGCCCCCACCCGGCCGCATCAGTGCTGCGGTCCGGCCTTTCCAGAGGAGCAGGTAGGTTATGCGCTTGCACCACCTGCACCGGCTCTCCTGGCCCTACGCCAGCATTAGGCCAGAGCTGAGGATGCCTACCAAGGGGCACCAACGTCGACATCTACTGTGGCCCAATCCACCATCTACGTATATCATGAAGCCCCTGCACACACTAAGCAGTAACACTTTTACACCCTACCGGGCTCGAGGCCCCAACAGCCCCATAGGCTGGCTGGGTTGACTCTCCGGGTCGTAGGCCAGAGTAGTGATCACCGCGGACCAATCTGCAGTGATGTCACCCCGTACAGAGGCCCTCCACGTACCACCATTCCTCAGAGAGTGGGCCTTCCTCGCTCTGATGTTCATCATGGAGGTAAACACCATGCTACCCCCAACTCTAATGAAGACCTACCCCGTAGTATTGACACTCGACGCCAAAGCCTCTCCTGTGCCCACCACACAGGGTATGGAGTCCCTCCTGCCCCCGACTATCGATATGAATGCATTTCCCATCTGGTCCCTCTTCGACATTGGGATCCCCCATACATTCTCTCCACAACTAGAAAAAGTCCTCCTCGCCCCAGCAACCAAAGGGGTGAAGGTGCTGTTTATTGAGGTCCTCCCCACATTCCCTTTGAAATTTTTCCCAGTGCCCCTCTCACCCCAGCTGTCTCAAGAGGAAGTCCTCTCCGCCTCGACACAAGAACGACCCCGAGAATACATGTCAGGAATCAACCTTGTCCTAAAAATCCATCTAGGGGTAAGATGGTGGGTCATCGCCACCACAAGAAGAATCCATGGAATTCCCTTGCAGTGATCAAACCAGCTCGCTTCTTGGATACTGAAGCAGAATGCGACACGACATTGGAACCCACCCCTCGTTCCTCTATATCAAGGGTCGGGGCAGGAACAAGGCGTGTCGGCCTCATGCTTCCAAAATGTGAGGTCCACCGGGTTCCCGCCTCTCTTCGTAGGTACATCCAAAAAGAGGAACCTATGGGAATCCCGCAGGATCCGACCGTTCATTCACAACCGTCATCACCAGAAGAAACCTCTACCTCAACCAGAGATCATAGAGAGCTATTTTGTAGACCGATGGTTGTTGAACAATAGTGTGACCCATCACCGGTAACCGTGATCCCTACACTAGAATCTGTGGATATCAGCTCGTCGTATCGTGACATTGTGGTCAGGTTACCGCACTCTTCGGAGGATGGCCCGGAGTTCGGCAGCTAGTTGACTCATTCTCCGTATTCTCCGCCGCCCAGTTTACTATCCCAGTGGTCTACCTCAGTATTGCAACCAGTTCCTCATCCACCTCCGGTTGACGAGTGGGGAAATATGGGTCCAAACCCTGAATCCGAGCCCTGGAGCTTCTGGATCATTCTCACGGCGGATCACATCCCGAAGAAGTTCTGGCCCGAGGCAGCATCGAACATTTGGGCACCAGAATCCCACTCCCAATAGGAAGTTGAATGATTCTGTCAAACCCTATGTGCGACACACTTTCGTCTTCCATATCAATAGGTGTTGTACCCCAGGATCCAAGTGCACATTGATGAAATTGGTGATCAATTTTGTCTGGTCGATTTGGCTGCGCCCCCTGCGGCCCAGCGCCCTGAGTGACCTGGTCGCCTGAGCTCCCTCCAAAAAAAATGTGTTCGGAGTATCAAAGTACTCCACAAAATCATCAGGTAAGATACCCCCCCCCCCAAGTGCATGTCTGTGGTTGGGGATAGTATTCCACCCTCCTCTTCAATCCAATCCGGTGGCAGCCCGATTCGTTATGCAACATTGAGGACATGCCCCCAAGAAGGCTTGCGGTCTATAGAGCTGACATAGTGGACAAGGTGGACGAGCTGGAGTTTCTCGATATAGATTTACCCCCTGAGGGTGTACAACCACTGTTGGACCCATCAGGGAGGATTACTCATCAGTAGAGGAATCTTCTGGGCCTCCCTACTCACACTGAGTTGATGGAACTCAGTCAGAATGCCGGTAAGGGTAAAGAACATGTCGGAATTGTCAAGCAATCCAACCAGTCCACCTTAGTACAGAAGACGAATGAAGACCCCGAAAAGTCTAATTTGCGCCAAAAAAATTCCCAGCAGAAGAGGCTGGTCGATGAACTCTTAGACGAGGGCGCTATAGAGAGGCGACCCGACTATGGAAATCCTAAGCCAGGGCAGTAGGGGCATGAACAACTTCCCCCCAGTGAGATGCCTCCGGGCAACCCGGATCATGATACTCCCGCGGAAAGAGTAGATGTCGAAACTCATGGAAAAAGGGTGTGATACGTCTCTCCAAACCCTCCTAAACATCGAGGAAATCTGATGAATCCATCCCAGGTTCCCCCAGCCGCCCCGAGGGCCATTCCCTAAGTCGCTCAACGAGCCATTGAAGTCGTTTACCATGTCGAAGATCCTGGAAATTCCCTCATGGTTAGGAATCCACAGCAAGACAGGGACCCACACCTGGATGATCCTATAGCGGCACTCATCGCCCGCCTAAAGGCGTTGGAAACGTGGCAGGTGGCAGTCCTACCTGATGGAAAGCCATATCCCTTATGGGTGGATGATATGCATGCACATCCAGTTTTTGGGAATCCCACTTTCTTTCCCTTTAACGAGACATGAGACCCACCGCAACACCTATTTCATTTTTCCTCCAGGTGTGGCCCCATGTTGGGGACCCCGGCACAGCAGGAACCCGCCAAACTCTGATGTTTTGTGTAGACATTGGAGGGCCATGAATTTGTCTGGTATAGCCATCTCCTATCTGATCGGTGACAGGCTGGGAGGATCTCCGATGGCAGTCCCTATACCAGTTCAGCTCCACCACACGAAGGACCAGCATCAAAGACCTCTTCAAGTGAAAACAATGTCCTAATGTGAGAGTCGTGGACTTCATCGCCCCATGGAAGGGGAATACATACTCCCTCGACATGCGACTGACTCAGGAGAAATTATTGATTATATGCATAGGGAATGTTAAAATAGAACTTTTTCCTTCCCTAATCACCCAGAACTAACCCAGAGGGCTCTGGGAATTCTCAGATAAGGCTGAACACCTTGAGGAAGCTCTTCTATAGTCTAGTCAGGTGCGTCTGCTGCCCCCAGTGATCCCAGAATGGAGGGATTCCAGAGCTGAGCCCGCCATGGTGGACCAAATAGAATCCCCCAGTCAGCTATAATTACTGCCAGTGGCACCGGCTCCGCAACCACATAGAGACCCTCCACCTCAGGCGGAGTCCCCTGCCCAACAGCGACCACCTTAGAACCGATAGTTTCCCCCGCACAATGCACCACCACCACCTAGGTGAGACAATCAGGATCTACCTCCTCGGCAGGCCCCTCTGGCCCCTCATCAGGACCAGGCTCCCAGAGCCCCTTATCCAGAAAGAAGGCACCAGACTTACTCGTTCAACGAGAATCTTGTCCCTGGTTACTTCCGTAGCGCCCTAGAGCAGGGGATTGTGCGCATACCTGAGTGCAGAAGGCCGGTAGAGGCAAATATCACTAATCACCCAAACTACATCCCCTATCACCAGATTCTGGGGCACACCCTCAAGCATTGATATGTGTTTAATGATTGGATCTATGACCATGTCGACAACATCATAGTTAGGTTGGGCCTGGCCCCGACACAAGTGGTGGGTGTCTTCGTGAAGTTGGATAGCGGTAGCGATGATGAAGGTGATTGGAAGAAGGTTCCCAACTGCCAGACCCAGAAATACGATGACTGGATGGACCGTAAAATCATCACCCACACCCATGTTATCATTCGGGCACGCCTGAATCAACCAGATCCTTTAGATGATGAGACCAGTACCATTGCGTCGTTATCTCAGCCGACCTCTTCCCAAAAGGGAAATAAGCGGCGGTGCAAGAAGAAGCAACTCACTCCACCACTACCACCATCTTCCCGCACTCTCAGTGAATTCATGCCCCCTGACATGGGGATTCCTCAAAGAATCTGCCCAGTGGTGGATGATTCATCAAGAGATAGTCAGAGGTGCGCTTTGGTTAATACCGTGGAGCTATTAAATCTCTAAATGACTCCCAACGAGGGGGAATGCCAGGAGAGCCTTCCCAATGTCCCCATTCGGTGTCAATGTCTGCAGAACCACGACCACATAGTTTTTTAAGGAACAATAGTGGGTGCTTTCATCCAATCCATGCACGCTTTTGAAACCAGACAACAGGACCAGCTTAGATCTCAGCACGCGCACCCTCATCTAGTGCCCTCAGATCTACCTCCACCTTCGTTTGTGCTACTAGATTAGGCAAAGACATATCATACATACCACATCCAGTCTTTCCCTGATACAATCCTATCTCAGTGGTCCGGTCATCATCTAGTAGCTACTCTTCAGGCATCAACTAGGAGGCAGCGGGATGTACCCAATACCAGCCAGCCACCGGTCCATCCGGCAGGGCCTGATGTGCTTTTAATCGCAGAGTGACCTCCTATAAGTAGTGGATCGCATTTGGCATGATTGTATGATGTTATAAAGCACCTTTCCATCATTCCAGAAAGGATTTCTATTCTTGAGGCTCTTCTCCTCTAATCTGAATTGTTTGAGGAACTTGATGAGGCCCTAAGGAGCCCCCTCCAGTTTGAGATAGAGGTAATATCTCTAGAAGCCTTCCACACTGAGGCGATTGAAAATGCTGAATGTCAGAAAGTTATCTCGTTTTCTAGAAAAGATGAAGACCCTCCCATACTGGGGCACATTCACCCATTTTATGTCACTGGTCAGTTCAATGGTGTGGAAGTCCTCCACTGCCTTGTTGACCCGGGTTCTGGGATTAACCTAATCCCGACTCGGACACTGTAAAATCTGGATTGGTCTAAGGATGATTTAACTACCTCCGACCTCAGATTCCATGGATATGATAGGACCGATCAATCCCCAGTCAGCAAGATCTTCTTGAAGACCTAGTTCGGTGGCCTAATTTCCAGCACCGAGTTCATGATCGTCTCCTAGGACACCACGTACAACGCATTGATGGGAAGGCCGTGGCTCTATTTTCATGCAGTAGTCCCTTCATTATATCTCCAATGCCTTAAATACTCCCTCAATGGTCAAGTTGGCGTGCTCTACAGAGTTGTGTCTCCTTTTTCCTCTTGTGAAGCCAGCTATCTGGACGCTGACTATTACAAGAGAAATGATAAGCAAATCCTAGCAAGCGAGGGTGAACCGCCCCGGTCACAGGTGATCCCTGGGCAGGTCTGGACAATGCCTACATCTTCCTGATCCATCGGTTGGAGGCTATGACCCCCAAAATGGGGTAGTGTTTTGTTGTTTCAGGTACAAGAGTAATTCATATTCACATGTCCAAGAGATGGATGAAAATCATCTCGTACTCCTACACCAACCATGATTAGGTGATCCCAGATCCTCCTACACGTGTAAAGTATCAGGATGTCAGGCTAATGGCAATGGCGTTACGTCATACGTGTCTCTTCCGCTATGTTGGAATTATCCTACTCAAGCTAATGTGCCACTACTTCTTTGATATCATCAAGTGTGTCCCTCTGGGATGAAGTCCATATGGGATTGGATCAACTGCTGTCATCGCTATGGTATAGGTAGCACATGAGTCTTCTAACGTGATGACCACTGCCGTTCAGGCCAGCACCAGCCTCCCATCAGAGTCTGGTGGCTTAGAAACAACTCCCCCTACAGAAGATCCCTCCACAGGTGGAGAAGAGGATCTGGAGGATGCTCCCCCTGCCTTTGAAGAAGGCATCTCTACCACAATCAATGAACTGGTATTGGTGAACCCCGGTAGCGAGGCAGATCTGAGACCCACATTGATCAGTGCCTAAATGCCCCTAGATGAGCAGCAATAGTACGTGGACTTTCTCAATCAACACCCGAACATGTTCTACTGGAGTTACAACAGGATCCTAGGACTAAATCCCCAGGTAGCTGTCCACCGTCTTGGTTTCTCGAAAAACCATCACGGTTCAGACAACCTCCCAGAAAGATGTACCCTTCTCACGATGCCTTGGGTGAAGCCAAATTTGATAAGATCATCAAAGCCAACATTGTCAAAGATAATCCCTACCCTAGGTGGCTTTCCAACATTATGCCAGTCAGGAAGATAAATGGGCAGATCAGAGTCTACATTAACTACCATGATCTCAACTGTCACTGCCCGAAGGATGATTTTCCCCTCCAAGTGACAGAGTTGTTGATTAATGCCACGACCGAGCTCCAAGCCCTCTCCTTCATGGATGGGTATTCCTGGTACAAACAGATCCAGATGTCCCCCTCGAGGACAAGGATTCTGCTACCTTCAGGGCTCCCCAAGGTACTTTTTGCTACCAGGTTATGCCCTTCGTCCTGAAGAATGTTGGTTCCACCTATCATCGGGCCATGCATTGCATATTCAATCTGATTCTCGGGACACTGGTGTAATGTTACGTGGATGAACTGGTTGTCAAATTTTTCCAGCGCCAAGACCATCTCAAGGACCTTGAGTAAGTGTTCAGCATCCTCTATTCCCACCACTTGAAGATGAACCCGCTGAAGTGTGCCTTTGGGGTCATCTTCGGGATGTTTGTTGGCTTTGTTGTCAGATACCGATGCATCGAGATCAACCCAGAAAAGATAAAGTACATCATCCAGATGCCTACCTCGAGCAATATTTGATAGTGGCGAGGTCGCAAAGACCACTTATCCTACAAACGCTGATTCATTGCACACCAGGATGGCAAGTCTAAGACATTTTCTAGGCTGATGAAGGAAGGCATCACCTATGAATTGGATGAAGAGTGTCAGACCTCCTTTGAGGAAATCAAGTAGTATCTGCTCCAACCTCCGGTCTTGATGCCACCCATCTCCGGAAAGCCACTGGTTCTTTATGTGACCACCTTGGAACAGTCCATCGATGCACCTCTCTCCCAGAAGAATAATGTGGGGATATAGAATAGCCACTACAATCTCATCCTCATGCTACTCGATACGGAGACCAGATACTCCCCCATTTAAAAGTGCTCCCTTGTGATCGTGTTTGTCATTAAGAAATTGCGTCATTTCCTGTAGCACCATGAGGTACAGTTGGTCTCTCGGGTAGACCCACTGATGTACATTATGAACCGTCCCATGTTGACTGGATGACTAGCGTGATGGGAAGTGATCCTCCAGCAGTTCGACATCAGATTTGTGCCTCATAAGGCTATCAATGGACAGGCATTGGCAGACTTTCTAGCTGCCCATCCAACCTCTGTGGATCAGTCCCTGGACCTAGATTTTTCTGATGAGGCAATCCTCTTAGTCGGTAATGCCATCTCATGTTGGAAAATGCACTTCGATGGTGCCTCCCGGGGCCCCACCGGTAGGAGGATCAACGATACTAAGCTCAACAAAGTGGGTTTGGGTATCATCATCACCACCCCGGTGCAAGCCGTTCTGTGGTACTCATTCTTATTGAAACAAGGCTGCACCAACAACGAGGCAGTGTACCAGGCTCTCATCACCAATCTAAAGCTTTCCCTTGAGATCAATGTGCCCCATTTTCATGTGAAACGAGATTCTGAACTAGTCATCAAGCATGTCAATGGTAACTATGTTGTCAGAAAACTAGAGCTTGTGCCATTTCTAGATTGTACCCTCCACCTACTGGCACAGTTCCCTTCTCAGCCAGAGGTTACCCATGTCCCTCGGTCATAGAACATTCGAGCAGACGCTTTTTCCAGCTTAGCTGCGTCACTCATAGAACCTGAGCAGGATGATTTGATCATAGATGTGGCGCACCGAATAATCATTTCCCCCATCACCAGAGGGGATGACGACAACCTGCGGGTAATCCATCTTACTGCCAGACCCTCCACGTTAGGAGCCATAGGCTCTTCAGATGCAGTGGTTGAGGCCACTTTCGGCTGGAGAGCTGCTTTTGTCGAGTATCTCCAAAATGGTTGCCTCCCAGATGATCGGGCCGAGCGCAAGCGAATCCGACACCGTGCACTACAATTTACTCTCAAGAGTGGTCCTAGTATTGAGCGGGTCCTCTATAAGTGGGGATTCGATGGTGTTATTCTCCATTGCATTCATGGAGTCATGATTTATCATGTTAGGCAAGAGGTTCATGCTGGTTCCTGCGGTGCCCACAAGTCTGGGCCTAAGCGGTCCCATCAAATCTGGAGATTGGGGTACTTATGACCCTCTATGATCCATGATTTAATAGAGTTTTCCAAGAGATGCCATGCGTTCCATGTTCATGATAACTTCCTACATCAGCTACCAGATCCTCTCTACTCCACTAAGTAATCTTGGACATTTTCGATGTGGGGACATGATGTCGTGGGACCATATCCACCAGCGACCGCTCGCCAGTGTAGGTTCATCCTAACAGCTACACATTTATTCTCCAAGTAGGCGGAGGCAGTTCCACTCAAAGAGGACAAGGCCCATTCCAACGTTGACTTCGTGAGATCCAATATAATCAACCGGTTTGGAGTCCCGCATGCTATACTCACTGATAACGACACCAACTTCTGAGAAGTCGAGCTGATGAAATTGTACACCAAGTACAATATCTGTTCGAACCATACCTCTCTCTATCATGCACAGGAAAATGGGAAGATCGAGGAGTTCAAAAAAACACACTCCCTGATTCTGCTAAAAATGTTTGGTCCAAACAAGAATAGTTGGACGGACAAGCTCCCCAATGCCCTCTGGACTTATCAGACGACGACTCGCAATTCCACCCAGGTGACCCCATATTCCCTGGTATATGGGGCTGAGGCCGTCCTTCCCATCGAGATCCAGCTGCCATTGTTACGCAATACAATCTACAACCAGCAGGCACCAGACAAGGTGGACGAAATCCGTCCAGCTAAATTGGATGCACTGGACGAGAACAGGCTTCGTGCCCTACATAATCTGGAAAGGCATCAGAATAAGATGGCTAGAGAGTTCACCAAGAAGGTACTCCTTCATTCTTTTTTGCAAGGTGATCTGATGTTGGCCCTCTGAGTGACAATGATCCCTAGTAGGAAACCACCCAAGCTGGAGCCCAAATGGGATGGACCTTACTACATTCATATGGTTTACCCCAATGGACCATACTCCTTGGTGGCCATGGATGGTGAGCGCATAACACCTCCCACCAATGCCAAGTTCCTCAAGCAATACTTTTCCTGATCCCCATGGTCTTGCACGACCATAAATTGTACGGTCCCGCATGACCCTAAATTGCACATTACAGTCCCACATGACTTTAAACTGCACCACCATCCTACATGACAATAAACTAAAAAATGGTCCGATATCTTTGACCTTAAACTAATATCTCCTTCTTCACCACTGCATGACGTTAAACTAAAAGTTGGTTAGGCCTTCTTGACCGAGGCCCATCCTCATTCCCCTTCACCAACCTCAACTCAGGCTCTATTATGAGATTGTACGGTGTGGTGTGGGATTACGTCCTCATTCATGTTGGGTTACCTTCTGTACCATATATATCCCCAGATGAGACGAATCTCTTGTCCAGCACGATGTTAAACTGTGAATCAAGAACTAGGTATGGCTTGATTCCCATCCTAATGGGATACGTAGCAACGCTCAGACGTCTTATCTTGAGCCCATCCCTGAGATTTTCACTTTTATTGTCCCCCCTAGGTATAGTTTTCTCGGAGGGTCCTCGCATGAAGAGCAGGCTTCCTTAGCCCCACTCATAAGAGGATTTTAATGGTCACACCATGTGCCCACTCATGTTCTTTTATCCTCCCATGTCTTCACCGCATGACATTAAACAGTATGGCATTCAATAACTATGTATGGTTTGATTCCCATACTCATGGGATATGTAGGAACGCCTGGAAATTTCGTCTGTTGGCCCAGCCTAGAATCCTTAATCTTCCCCTCAGGTCATGATATATGGCATGGTGCACACTTTCTACCCAACTTACATCGAGATAGACTCAACCCTACTATACATCCCCTCCCCTAGAGATGTTCACCTCTTTCATAGATGGGTACAGCTTTGCTTCACCCACTCCTTGAATGGGATTCCATCACTTTCCTGATTCGTAAGGGCCCATGAATGGTTTGGATGCTTGGCCTAAGGTCCCTCTTACCACATCGGGCTAACACCCTCGAGGATGTCGAGCAACAAGCTGATAAAATACCCGCCTTTCAAACGTGGTCAGCGGTCGATGCTCATTTGTCGCTCCCGTGTCAGGTCACCATCCCAGATCTTCGGGTCCACCCCAAGATATCCCAAACATCGAGTGTACAGATTTTTTCTACCCCATCCCGACACGAAAAACTTCACTCTGGGTGGTTCCAACAGTCAAGCGCACGGCCTCGGTTCTTTTATAGCGAGTGTACGGTGTGATGAAGGATTACGTCCCAATTCACA
Source organism: Viscum album (assembly GCA_963277665.1). Classification (NCBI taxonomy): domain Eukaryota; kingdom Viridiplantae; phylum Streptophyta; class Magnoliopsida; order Santalales; family Viscaceae; genus Viscum; species Viscum album. The sequence continues at coordinate 1,903,875,747 of OY728145.1, forward strand.
TTGGTCTACTTTCCTGGTCGTACACATTCCCTTACAGAGGCCAAGCCTCAGGACTCTTGGCCTTTTCGGAACCTATCCCAAGTTCTTACATGGAGTCTATGGTGTGGTGAGGGAATATGTCCACATTCACATCGGTTTGTTCATCGTACCATACACCTCCTCTATCCAGGGAGCCCGATTCCCTAAACATTGTCCTCATTTCAAGATGTTATACTACAAATAGGCCATTCCTTCATTACGAAAACCCAAATATCAGGACCCTTGGCCTTTTCGGGCCCACTGGCCCAGGTTCATTCCTATGGGACTGTGCGGTGTGGTGAGGGATTATGTCCCCATTCACGCAGGGATACTCACCGCATTGTACACATCCTTGTTAGGGTATCCTGGACCTTGGGTATCTTCAAGAGATACATCTTGTTTGATTCACATCCTTATAGGATATGTATGACCACTTGAATGTATAAGATTCAGGTCTAGCCCTATCATTCGAAATTCTTCATCCCACCTTGGCCCTTTGGCCAACCATTCCTGAGCCACTTTGTCAACCCTTTTCGGTGATTCATCAATGTGCCTATGTGTACTCTGGTTTGGTTACCTCGAATTTTGGAGTCCATTCGGACACGTCCGCACCAACTTTTCAGGATTTTTGTTCCACTTCATCTGGGCTTTTATCATGTTTCACACCAAAACGGACCCCCATGAACGGCCTGGATACCACACCCAAGGGCTCTCCTACCATTACGGGCCAATTCCCCTAAGGGTTTTGGGAGACAAATCGATAAATATCCGGTGCTGCGAATACGGTCAGCAGTCATTGCTTGTTTGTTGTTCCCACTTTAGGCTATCATGATATAGAGGCTATTTTTCCGCCACGGTTAACAGTTATCCTCCATCGCCATGCCAATCCCATTAAGCCCAAAATGTCGGTTACACAATTCACATCCTTATCCATCCCCATCATGTTTAAGTAGAGCTTTGAAACTCTTGATAATATTCCTCTGTGTGCATCTGCACGTTAGTGGAACAAAGCCACACTAAAGGTTTCCTTCGGGGCTCTTCACCGACTTCCCCTCGATGAATGTTCTATGTATTGCGATAAGGATCTTCCTACCATGATTCCCACACCATGTTTAACTCACGTGGGCTTAGGGATCGGGTCGAGGTGTGTGCTTACATGGAAAGTTTCCCTCCACCCACGGTCCGAGCTCTAAGACCATAAATTAAGATCTAATAAGAGCTACGTCTGGCTTGATTCCCATCCTCATGGGATAGATAGGAATGCCCAGACCTCCTATCATTGGGACCATCTGAAGTTCACCTAATTTTTTTATTTTGTCCTAAATTAGAGACCTTGACTATGGGACTGTGTGGTGTGATGCGGGATCATGTCCTCATTCGCGTCGGGTTTGCAATGGTCGCACCATGCGCAACCCATTCTAAGAATTAGCCCTCCTATTTCATGTCCTGCATGACATTAAAAGGCACCCTACAGAACTATGTGTGGCTTGATTCCCATCATAATGGGAAATTTAGTACCACCTGGATGTCTAGACTATGGGACCAGCCCCACCACTTAGAGATCTACTGACCTCTCGGTCTCCTAGGCACCTTGGTCTATCCTTCTCCGTGAGGGGGATGTATAGGTATGGTACAAGGTTATTTGGAACCATGCATCCCATCTCCCAAGAATCCACCATCTCTTTGTTTCCCTCAAGTTGAGTCCCTCGACCCCTTGCAGTGGTCCACCCATGTGTTAAGAGTACTCTGGTCTTGGGCCAATAATTTTAGATTCAACTTGGTCATGTTCCTTCCACTTTTCAAGCTTCGTGTTTCCCTTTATTTGAGATTTCATGATCTTTCACACCCAAATTGACCCCAAATAACGGCCTAGATACCACACCCATGGGCTCTCCTACCATTACGGGCCAACGCCCCCCGAGGGTTGCAAACAACTAATTGATACAAATATCATGTTGCGAATATGGTCAGCAGTCGATGCTCATTTGTTTTTCTCTATTTCAGGATAAAGCGACAGGATGATGTGTTGCGAACATGGTCAGTAGTAATCCTCCGTTGTCACACCAGCCCATTCAGGACTCTAATGAGGGTTGCATGATTCATGGTATGTTCCACTACATCGAGTCCAGTTGGAATCCTGACACCCTTGGTGCTATCCCCCAGTTCATCTTTGCAAGTCAGGGGGACAAAGCTGCAATACGGTGTCCTTCGGGGCTCCCACAGTCCGAGAACTAAGACCATAAACTAAGATATTCATTAAGTGATATGTGTGACTTGATCCTCATCCCCATGGGATGTGATGGGTCTCCCGGATGTCTTGTCTCTGAGTCTAGATTAACTGGGAGCTAGTTCCTCATTCCCCTTTCTCTCTTACCTCTATTTGGACCCCTTGGCCCAAGGTTCCTATCTCTAAATTGTGTACGGTGTGTGAGGGATCTAGTCCCCATCCACATCAGTTATGTTTCATGGCATCGTACACATTCCCCGCCTAGCATCGTCTCTTCTACGTCTGCGCTGCATGATGTAAAAATTCATTCTTAGTCCTATCACATGACCCTAAACTGTGACATTATTGTCCTGGCCGCACGATGAAGAAAGGAACTGCATTGTGATTACCCCATCACAGGGGACATCATGTTGGGTATTGGTCACATTCCATGCCATTTTTTAACTCTTATCACGGCTTGATTCTTGTGGATACTCCAGGGCTTGTTATCCTAGGCATGTTTCTTCACAAAAAAACCAATCACATAAAATCACAAACATGATTTATCGAATTCCGCTTCTTTTGGTGCGAGGGCCATGCCCACACACCCCTTTTTTTGGCACTGTTACCTTACCGTTCCACCTTCAAAAACTACGTATGGCTTGATTATCATCCTTTTGAGAAACATTGGAGCGCCCGGGCACTTCCCTGCTGGCCCTGCCAAACTTCCGTGTTTGGTCCCTCGACTCGAGCACTTCCCCGGGGAACACATGGTAAGTAGGGATTATGTCATCATCGTCAGGTTTTGTAACCCCCATACCCTGTGTCCCTTGGTCTCCTTACCCACACATGGTCCAAGTTCTAAGACCATAAAATATGACCCTTTCAAGAACTACATTCAGCTTGATCCCCACCCCCATGGGGTACATAGCAAAGCCATTTCACTTTGCTCAGGCCCGGCTCAACTCTCATTTTTGGTCCCTTGACACGAAACCACTCTCAAGGGGGTTGTGCGGTGTGGTATTGGATTATGTCCTCATTCACGTCGGGTTTTTTGTAATTACCCACCACATGCCTCCTGTGTTTCCTCCCATACATGGTCCGAATTCTAAGACCCTAAACTAACATCTCCCTATGGGAAGGGACTCGAATCCCTCTATATAATACATCTTGTTGTCATATTTAGATGTTTTTTACAAAGATCCTGGAGTCTGGGATTCTCATGGGGACATTCCCCTCGCCCCATGACCCAGCTTCGTGAGATCGCTATTTGGATCCTCATCCACATCCAAATCCAAAAGGACCCTAGGACCACATGGATGCTAGGCTTAAGGGCTCTCCATGGATGCTGGGCTTACGACTCTCCAATGGTTTTAGGCCAATGTCCCTAAGGATCATGGATGAAATTTGCGACATGGTCCCTTGTTTCGAATATGGTCAATGATCGACCCTCATTTTTCCATCCACATTCCTGGATAACGTGATATGGATGCTGCGTTTTCTCCACAGTCATTAGTTATCCTCTATCTTCATGCCGCCATCATTGTCATCCATGTCTCGAGCGTCACAACTCACACATTTCCACGTCCTCATTTTCATGTGGAATTCCAACATACTTGGCTCTACCTCTTCGCGCATCTAGGTGTACCACATGGTCGTGTTAGTGTCATTGGGCTGGTATTCACCGAGAATCCCTTCACCGTGACCTGCCCCTTCTTGTGATGGGAAAGTTCCCCATTACTTCTTGATTCCCACATCGAGAACGACTCACGTGGGCTTAGTAGTTTTGGTGGGATATGTACTGGCAAAAACAATATTATCATCATCCAACATGACATTAAACTGTGCTTCCAGAACTACATGTGGATTGATTTCCATCCCCATAGGATACACCCTGGTATTTTTCCTAGGGTCCAACCCATAGGAATTATAAGTCATGTTCCTCCCCATTCCAAGCCCATGGCCTGACCCCTCATGGGGAACCTTCAAACTATAACTCTGCCCTGAACAAGTCCATGATGCCCCAAGATGACATTGGGAAGCGACAGACCCCCTCTCCCTAGAGGCCTTGTCTGAAAGGAATTTTCTATGATCAAACTGATGTGCCCATCTAGCATATTCCCACTGTGGTGGCGTAATTTCATGAGTATTGGATTCTTTTTAAACAAACCATCACTCCGCATCCCTTGATTTGCATGCCCTTTGATTCAGATCCTCATCCTCTTTCAGGTAAGGAGGGACCCCTAACAGTATGGATTCTCAACCAATGATCCACCTGATCTCCTGGGCCAATGCCCTAGAAGACTGATCGACGATATTTGAGTCAGGCCTCATTTTGTGAACATGGTCAACAGTCAGCCCTCATTTGTTGTCCCCATTTCAGGCTAACACAATAAGGATACCGTTTTTCTGCCACGATTAACGGTTGTCCTTTATTGTCACGCCACCCTCACAAGGCTCTAAATCACGGGTATCGTTATTCACACTTCCCACTCCCACCTCTTCGGACTGATTTCAGCACCACTGGCATTTCATTGTTCATGCACAAGAGCGTGCTGGACAAATGGTAATTCGACTACTCTGAGAACTTCCTTCTCCGGCCAGGTCTCCTATTTCCCAGAAATCCGGACAGGTTGTCCAAATCCAGGATTCCTGAAGCTTGGTTTACACTCCTATATTGGGATGGGACTATGAGACGACTATATCTTGTTTCTTACATCGGTCCCGACGCACGTGAGATTAATTAATTATAGCTGTATTTCCCTCAAACAGTGTAAGGATGAAAAATGATCCAGTCCAAACAAAGGAACTCGTGCATGATATGACATTCAAAAAAAATTAAAGCATGAATGTACGTTTAAGGGTTTTTAATCGTTACAGTACCCAGGGGTCCACTCACCCCATCAACGGATTGACCTCATCAAAAGAGCGTTGCAGCTCCGCCACCCTTTGACTTGTAACATCTAGGAATTACTACCTCCGACTTAGCTCCTGCTCCTCCTCAGCAGCGATGGTGTGGAGTTCATCAGCCTCAGATCGGGCCCTCTCTATGTCATCCTGAATGGAAGCCATCTCTCCGGAAGCCTGCCTCATACGCTCTTCTTACTCTTCCAGTTGGACCTTCAATCGATAGATCAGATCAGATTGTGCATTTAGAGAGGCTGATTACTCATCCGCATGGATCTCTAGGTTTTAGACATCGTCATCATCCTCCTAGAGCTTCATTATGTTTGTTGACTTTCTCCACTACCATCCCACACTGAGCCCATGATCGTACACCAGGATCTTCTCTACCATGAGATCTCTGTTGATCGAATGAGGGCATTGGGAGTTCACTCCCCCATTGCACATTTCACGTAGTCGCGAGCGGATTCTGACCATCTTATTCAGACACAACTCTTGGGGGTGTCGTTGATGAAGTGCGTGATCAGCTTCTACGATCGGCGGTGGACTATTTTACTTTCCTCTTCATCGGATGCTGTTTCATCCCAGTCTGCATGATTGGAAGGCTCGTATACAGGATTCAACCGTAAGAAATCTTTAGCAGGATCTTCACCTGGCATTGAATCTGACATGATATATGGCGCCAGGGAAGGCGTGGTGGGACATGGGTCGACCGGTCGGTCCTCATCATCAGACTCCACCTCGATAACCTCGGGCACGACCCTGCTGGTGGTCCCAAAAATAATAGAGAGCGCTGCAGCTTTGGTGGATTGGGTAACTATCTCCACTATCACTGGCATGCCCCTAGGAGGGATGCCACTAGACATACTGACTAGCCTCACTGCTGCGGACCATGCCAGTCATAGAACTGCACGCGATGGGGAAGGGTATGGATGTCAGTTAGCACGATCTACATGTGAAAAGAAATGAATTCAGTGGAGAAGACTTACGGAGATCAAACACCTGGTGCTGCTCATGAGTTGATGCTGACGTAACCTCAAGGCATGGTCCTCCATGTATTTTCGGATCACCTAGAGATCCTAGAAGATCCACCTCATGTGACTTAGCCCCGCCAGACACAGAACTGGACGTAGCATCAAGCACGGATTCTGACGGCCCTGCATTATCACCCATCGAAGGGAGAGAACACGGTCTACGTACAAGTTCTTCCTTCATGGATCAAATGTTCGTAAGAGGTCCATAATTTCATGAGAGCAGACCCTGAGGAATGAAACTCAGAATGATACCTTGATAACCTCTCCAAAATCATTAGAATCCAAATATTGATCCCTGAAATTGCCTTCCTCCAACGGGCTCCCTCCGCCAGCCTCGTCTTCCCCAAAGGATTCATCTGATTCTTATGGAAGGAGGAAACACTCTCTCAGCTCAACGGCCGACAGCTGTGGGGGAACCCTTCGGTTCAGCAGCACCCTCACCTGGTATGTCGTCGGACGCGGGGAACCAATGGAATGTACGTAGTCCTCTAGCTCATCCAAATACTGCTTTGCCTCCTCCGGAGACACCGCGAAACCAGCCCGGACAGGGCTTATACCTGGTAAGACCATCCCGAGATGGTTTAGGTGTTCTCACATCATGGGACGACTAAGGTGTTTCCGGTTGATGTCCAAAACGTCTCAGGCCTCCAGGAAAGAAGCATTCTATGGCATGTCGATATGGCAGACCCGATTCCCCGGGACCTAAGTGGATATCCTGTTGAATCCCTTTGCTGGAAGCCCCTCCAAATGGATCTGTTCTTCCGGGTCCACTGGATCCTCCACTGCGGCCTCATCCTCAGCTGGTGCAGGCCTCGCCGCCACGGCAGCCCCGCCACCGCGAGAGGCACTTTCTGCCCTCCGACCCCGACCTTGGGATATGGGAGGCCCGTCATCGCAAGACCAAATGGTTGGTTGCTTTAGCATTTCACCCGGATAAGCTGCCTCCCAGCTGATGGCATACTCTTTCACTCGTCCAAAGCTGGTAGTAGATGGAAGCAATGAATTTTACATTTTCCCTTCTTTTCGTGTGAACATGAGCCATAGTTGCCTCATCAAACATGGGTGTTGCTCATGGCGAACCTCCCAGTTGACCTGCGGGGTCAACTACTACAAGCCCCAGAATTGCCTCGCAAACCGGTGTGGGGTGTATGGCTCATAGAGCAGCTCACGGTCCACCCGTACCAACAAAACTCCACCTCGAATGGCCAAGAGATAAGACTGGTGCTCTTCCGTTCCCTGCCCGTCATTGGTGAGTACCCCCATCAGCAATGGAAATAGGTGTAAGTTAACCTCGTCCACCTTCCACACCCAGTTCAGCACCATCAGTACAGTTAATCTGACTAGAAAGCTCCCAGATGCGTTCAGAATGGATGGGTGGATGTTTGATCTCGGTGGAAAGATAGGGTTTGGGTATTCGTAGAACCCCCTGATGTGCTCCACGATCCACCCATACAGAAGGTGGAAGGTCCCGCATATCCTTGACTGCTTCTTTCCCTCGCTAACGTGCCGTAACATCTTGTACAATCTGGCAAGAATTGGAATCCCTAGATTGACCCGGCGTCCTATGGCCAGCTTGGATGCCATAATGAACGAGCTGGGCCGCACCCCCCATGTTTGTATCCCTCATTGGTAGGATCCAACTGCAGATAAGGGATGCCATAAATGCCTCCTGCCTAACTATCACCTACTATTCAGTATTGAAACTGAATCCCCAATTCTTCCATTGGCTGTCATCCATGATCCGCTAATACGAGTGCTACTTGCCCTATTGATCCCCGTTCAGACAAGATCGAGGCCTTGAGGGAAAATCTAGGTTCACAGGGAGGTTCAGGAAATTTTTGAACCACTTCATGAAGTGGACATCTCTCATCGCATTTTTGTCCTCTCTGGGGACCGGTCCCATCAATTCTAGTTCCATCTATGACATATGCTCCGGATCCTCCCATAAACTCATGATGGGGAGGAACTCATCATACATGCCCCCCAAGATTGGGAACCCCCGAGATCTGATGGACATCCCACAGAATGAAGCCAACCTCCCCGTGGTGGAGGTGAAAGGTGTTGGTCCTAGATGACCATCTGCTCAACAGCTCTGAAATCATCTATTTCGGTTGATAAATGTGGAATTGGGAGGCCCATGCCACCTCATACATGCCCACTCGTCTCAGATCGGTCCCAAAATCATCACGTGAGAAACCTACCCAGTAGGCTCATGCCCAGTCATTGGTGACGATACCGCCCTGGCATAGGTCCCACTCATCAGACCACCCGTTTTTCAAATCCTACAAAGCTACCATTAGTATGGTGTGGTACATGGGAGGGGCGTCTCCGGTAGATGTGGATTACAATTGATGATTTTTAGATGGTTTTACAGACAGTCGATGGTGACAGGTTCGATGTCCTCCTATGCATGACCATCGGCCGCTTTGAACCATTGGCGCTGGTACGACGCGCTCCTGAACCAGCATGCTGGATCGACCCTTCTTACCTCAGGGATGAAAACGTCATCCCTCAGACCGAATCCATACAAGGGTAGATTCATACATAGCAGATAATTATTTTGGCTCTCTGATAGCAGTTATATCAAATAATTATGATCTGAGTGATTTTGGACTAGCTCCCCCAAGCCCAGACAGTTGGCCATCTCATCCCTCTGGGTGGCGTCCGCTAGCAACCCCAGCGCAGCCTCTTGATGGGCCATCAGGTTTTAAAACATGGAAGAATTTCACATCTGTCCGAAAAGCATGTTCGTAGAGCCCGTTCACGGAGCTCGAGCACAAATCCAAGATGTGGTTCCTGGCCTTGGCTTGAATGCAGATGTTCGCTTGGCGCAGTCGCAGAGTCAGAGACTCGTGGTTCGTCGCAAAGATCGATTCGCGGTGAGCAGAAGCGGAGTACACGGAGCTTCGTGAATTGAGAGTGAAAAAATAAAAAGTCTCGAAGAAGGGAATGGGAAAAAGAGAGGTCGGCCCCCTATTTATAGGCGGCGACCCCAGGAGCTTCACGGTGCATTCAGCCCGCGCGGAGCATTGCAGTGCGTCCAGATCACGCAGCCCCTGCCTTCCCCACGCGCCTTCATTGCGTGTTAGCAAAGTGAATGGGAAGTAATTTTGGTGATTTCCCTAAGACATTGACCCTTGATCTCACCAAGGCTCCAAGTCATAGGGGGAATTTATAGGCGCCCAAAATATACTATGAAAAGAAAGAAGAAAGAGGCCCCGTGCCCTACCTCACGAAGCCCCGATGCCAAGCCCCCCCTGAGAAACGTGGCCACCGCGAAACACCTGAGGCGATAACACTCTGTGGCTGCACTAACATCCGTGAGCCCACCGTGAAGCACTTGAGGTGGTAATGATCCGCGAATGCCCTGACGTACCTAAAACCACAACGAAGTAGATGATGTGGGACCTCTTCGCGAATCCGGTTGACGTCCGCGACCCGCCGCAAAGCAACCGACGCCCCTTTCGCACCACGCAAGCTTTGATTCGCAGATCACCTTGCCCATAAATACCAAGATCCCCCTGAGCTCTACGAACAGACAATATGACCTTTTAGCTTCTCAACTCCCAAATGACGAATAACCCTTCACTATGTGAATCATGAGCTCTGCGAGGTAGTTTTGCTTCACAAGAGGCTTTCGCCTTGTCTCATTTTGAGCCCCTCTTCTGAGAGGGATGCCCTTCACGAAGCCTATGGGCATTCGTGAAGGAAGGTGATTCCCAAGAGAACCCGGGCAGTCGCGGAGTGTTTATGCTTTGCAAAACACCCATCCTATACATGTGGCCGACATTCCATGTTCAGGTCACCGTACTTAGAAAAGCACACTTCTTCACTGCACCTTGCTTCGCGGGGCACCTATACTTCGCCAGGCGGTGCTCTACGAACGCCTTTCCACATCACGAAGCTCCTCCCACTCGCACCTATGCCCCATGTTGTGGCCAAGGAACTCCACTTCACAAAGAACACCCCTTCACAAATGTCCTCTATTATGAAATGAAACTGAGCTCTGCAAGGCCCCTACCTGTGGACACCTCTTCTTGGAAATTCTTCTTCCTGTGTGACCCTCCAGGTTTGCACCATGTGTTTTCAATTTACCCTAGACAACACCACCCACAACGTTTCTTCTCCTAATTCTTTTTCGCATAGGCACGATAATGGCTATTTATTTTTCGCATAGCCACGCTAATGTGGACCCCTTGATGGTTCGCTTTGCGACCCTCCATCTACACGGCCTTTCCGGTACCTTCCATCCCACCAGGAGAAGAGGGTGCCAGTTATGTAAGTCCTAGGGGTGTGGAGTGAGCTCACATCATCCGATCTACAGGGCATTAAACTGTCGAGCACCTCATCCTCCACACATGTCGTTAAACTATGACCCGACCCCGTGCCTCGCATGCAGGGTCCCCCCCAGCTCAGATATTCTTTACACCCTCTGGTCCCCATAGGGGATGATATCCTCATTCTGGGAGTGGCGTTTGTCTGCGGGGAAGGGCAGCCCACCTTAGTGCAATCCCTATAGCCCATCTTGCGGAAGGTAACACCCATGCACCTCCGTACTTCCTCACCGCCAGGTCCAGTTGAGGGAATGATAGGGAACGAGGCACTACCTTCCTTCGATCCCACATCCTTATCCCCTTGTGCTTTGTTACTCTCGGGCCTCTATCCTGGATTAAGTCCCATCAACATGGGATTCCTAACGCATAACCCCCCCCCCCCCCCGCCCCTTCGCTTCTCACGTAATCACCAATCGTGATGTGATCATTAGGACTATACTGCCTCTTATTTCTCACAGCGAGCACAACTCATGTGGGCTTAAAGTACACATTAACCATGAGAATTACCCCGTATAGAATAACGTTAAACTGTATACTACCGTCCAGCATGACGTTAAACTGTATTTTGTCCCACATGACATTAAACTATACATCCATTTGAACTATGAGGTCTATGATCCATTTCAAGTCATGGTACATCAGAATCCTTTCACATGGTTCAAGCCATCCTCCAATAATTTATTCACGTCAGGTTACAACCTCATCCCGCATGACATTAAACTACATTCAAGTCCAGCGGTAAGTCGTGACTATCTTCAACTACATGGACTTTGATCCATGCCAAGGCATGGTACGTACGAAGCCTCATGAGGTTCAAGACCACCACTAGGGGACTCCCGGGTTCACCTTCACGTCGGTTCGCTGACGAAGCCCCTTTGAACTATGAGGTCATTGATCCATGCCATGGCTTGGTACGTAGGAAGCCTTCCTGAGGTTCAATCCTATCACCCACCGGACCAAGGTCCTTCTTCACGTCAGTTCTCCAACACCCGCATTCATATTCTAACTATGAGGAATTTGATCCATGTCAAGGCATGGTACGTAAGAATCCTCCCTTAGGTTCAAGCCCAACAAACATTGTCCCCGACTGTCTCTGTGTCGGTGTGCTAAGCCACCATTTTCCCCTGAACTACTAGTTTTTTGATCCATGTCATGGCATGGTACGTAGGAATCCTTCCTCAGGATCAAGCCCACCGTCCACCTGGGCCAAGGTCATTCTTCACATCGGTTCTCCGATACGACCTGTCCCGCATGACGTTAAACTTCATCCAAATCCAGTAGTAAGCTGTTGTGAGACTGCCATCCAGTTGTTCTGATACCCCTTCATGTTAGTATAACAGCCCGTTTTCCCGAACTATGTGGACTTTGATCCATGCCATGGCATGGTACGTAGGAAGCCTCACGTGGCGCAAAACCACCACCCATTGGGCCATGGTCCTTTTCACGCCGGTATTCCGGTGCTCAACGTAAACTATTTGGTGTTTGATCCATGTTAAGGCATGGTATGAGGGAAGCCTCATGAGGTTCAAGTCCACCACCATCTAGTCGTTCTGACCATCTTCACATCTGTTCTTCCAACACCTTGGCTAGCCTAGAGTGTAAGCCCCACACATCCATCCCTAACTACAAGGAATTTTATTCCATGCCACCAGGATACATAAGAAGTCTCATCGAGACTCAATCCCATCACCATCGTGATCTCCACGATGGCTCCATTTCATTTAGCCTTCACTCCATGTGATTCTCCATCATCCATCCTGATTCTTACCAAGGGAACCGCATCCCGGTGAGATCATGCCACCGCATTCCCCTCCACAGCATTCAAGAAGCCACCCACAGGCTGGCTTTGATATCGGCATTCCCTCAAGGGGGATTCCTCAATCTGATTCACTCTAGCTGGTGTTCTGATCAGGCCGATCCGTCTCCGCTGGACGTTAAAGTTGCGGCATTCCATGTGTTAAACATGGGAACTTGAGAAAAACCTCAGATATATGCCAATTTCATATGAATCCCCATACATGATGGGGGATGCCTCAGGCTTATACACCCTCGAGAAGCCCTATAATAAGGGACAAATGATAGACATACCAATTCCCATGCGTTGAGACACGTTACTGATGACTCGACCTAACTACTCCCCCGACTGAAGTTTGCTGCCCTGACCCGACCCTTTGGAATGTCCTGCAGAAGCAGTGTAATTAACCGACATCCATGGAAACATGGAACTGGGAAGAGTTTAACGAAAAATGTATTAAATATACGAGGGAGACCCGGACTAGGTGACGAGTTCCGAGGAGGAATCCACAAAAGGAAGAACCGACATCCCATCATTCTTATTTCGATCAAGGAGCAGACATCCTTGAATAAGGAGTGGATGCCGCCTTCCTTTGGAATGTGGGAAAGCAGGGCAACACAAAATATCTTCCTGTCGCGCCCCAGTGCACGGACGCGCACACCCTGACAAAAGTGTCAGAAATAATATTGCCTTACAAGATTTTTTTCCATTTCAAATTAAAATGTAATAATTATATTTATTATATATACATGATTAAAACTCAAAATTTCATAATTTATTTATTTATATTCACATCTCCCATGGTATGGGATATGTGATTACTATATTATTAAAAAATAATATTATAATAATATTTGTTGAATTGTTATAACTCGATTGAGTGTAATAGAAGATCAAATTTGTATTTCTTGAAATTCAATAATAATGTGATGTTTCTAGTAGTTAATGATAAAATTAAAGTTTATTATCAAAAAAAATATTTAAATTGATAAAATTATTTGAAAAAATGTTTTTTTAAAATACCAGGGTGTTATATTTTACCCCCTTTAATTTAATTTCATCAATATGATTTTATGTTATGATCAGAATTCATAGGTTTAAAATATGATAATCCTGTTGTGAGAAACCCATATCATAAAAGGAGTTAATAAAACAACCTCATAGGATGATATAAAAGGACATGAAATGTCATTAAGAATGGTAAATACTAAGATTCCAAATAATTGAACATATGGGGGATATGAAGATTATGATATTAAAAAAGGTGTCTTGTTTAAATAATTATTGAGAATTAAAATAATCCCAAATAAAAACAAAATTTAATGATCAAAATAAAACCAAAAACATTTATAAAATAAAATTTTTGTGGTCTGAAAATGGTCATTTTTATAAACATATACATTGTTAATAGGAAAAAAATTTATTTCATGATCATTTTCATATTGTTTGGGATTTTTCATTGGATGATATAAATTCTGGATTTCATTCCATTATAAAATTCAAAATGGATAATTTTGTTTTGAATCAATAATCTTTGACATCATATTATACATTAATAAATGAAGATAAAATTTTAATTAATGAATCATAAATTTTTCATAATATCTATAAATGATTGACACATCATTCCTTCTTTGTATAATTAGAATAAATAATTGATTTTTTTAGTAATTTTATTAATAACATCCAATGATCAACATGATCTATACTATGAATGGTTAAACATATAATCATTCAAATTTTAATCATTTAAAAAAAGGCCAATGATTTTTATTAAATCACATTATCATTAATCCCCAAATATCAGTAATCTTGACTTATTTTTTCATAAAAAAATATTTAAATTACCTCGTCACATAGTGTCTTGAAACATGGTAAAAACCATTATTAATGTAAAACCATAATAAAAACATACATTATTTCTCACTCCATGAATAAAACCATATATTATGGAATACATCCCAACAATTAAATAAATTTTTCAACAGTATAAATGATAACATAATACACACTTTTCACAAATCATTATCATTTCCATGTTAATCAATATAATCCATTTGACTATATTAACATCCTTCATCTCATTATCACAACATCATTATATCAACATTAGGAATATATTTGGGGGTACCTTCCCTTAGTCACGCGGTATAGGTAAAATATCACTTTTCCATAAATCAACATTTTATATATTTAGTACCATTCATCATATTTTAGAAAATCCATAATGGAAAATCACTACAGAACAATTATTATATATTTCAAGATTAATAAAAAATATCACATGAATTAACACCCTCAAAGTATTAAATAATTACACTTATTTCATAAAAAATTAACCAGGATTCATCATCGTATTCCCAAATAACTGTTTCCTAAAATAAGATCTAAAATTAATGTATATATATTCATCAACCTCAATTTATTGATGCTTCTCTTATTTAATATAAAATACACTCTTAAAAAATACATCTCAATCCACATATATTTTCTTGTATACTCATGAACATGATTTCCATCATTACCCTTTCCACCTTTTTGTTACACATTAATAGAATCCCCCTTATGTCATAAATTTTCATAGCACCCAAACATTCCACATCTAAAACATTCATTGATTGAACATAGTTTTTGGAGAACAATACTAACTACTATAGTGTTAACTGAATTTATCATTTTACATCATCAATTTATCACTCAGTGTCATTAATCTACAAATAGAAACCATATTATTCCAAATATAAATTTTTATTATTAAGCCACCTTAAAAAGAAGTGGGAAACTATAGTTCAAAAACCATTGATACCACTACGTACTAAAGAACTCAAAAAATGATTAAACAAAAGACTAAGATTATTATAATTAGACACTCTATATAATTCCCATTGAATATTACTAACATGGATGTATGGATCCATGCTGATAAGCACTTCAAGGTGGGTAGACATTCGATCCTTTGTTTGTATGAATTCTTTAGAGTTTATTTTGCAGTGGTTGAATCCTCGAGCTAGGATTCGAATAGAAACCATATCATCATTCCCATTAAACATTCCCTATAGTGATAATCAACATATTCATAAAATATATGACACTAAATCAATTGGGAATCAAACTTGAACTCTATTCAATGTGAAACTCATCATGATTCATGGAATGTTCGGAAGGACATTCCCAATACCCATAGGCTGGAAACTAATTCTTGGATATCAAAGATATATTTTGGGAACGATTTAACCCATTTAAATAATTATAAATTTTAATCATAAATAATCATCTCAATAAATGATAAACAAAACCAAATAAGGTACATTAATTTACAGATTCAGTGTTTATAACATTAACTGATAAAAAAGTACTTCAAAAAAAAGGGAACCACAAAACCATCCCAATAAAATATCATGTGTCAAGAGTGTCAACACCCTCAAGTTACCACCACAATCTCCTACAATATGGATCTATAAATATTGGATCTCTAATTTCTATTATGATACATCATTCTTTTTCCTGGGTCCAACATAAAAAATCAACATACACCCAATGGTTTATGAAGGGTGTGATCTAAATCCCAATAGGGTTCTACCCAATGATTTTATTCCATGCTATAACATTAGTTGAAAAATTACCATGCACAATTTCATAAGAAAAATTGAAATATTTTTAGGAAATTTTTAAAGGAAAACATTTTCTTTGATAATATTTCATGAAATATATATTATAGAAGGTATACTATATATATATATGGATAGAAAAATATAAAAATATGCATCATTTCACAAGAGGGCTCCATGGGAAAATAATTATAGGTATCTAACACTACGGGCACTCTATGAACCACATACCACGATGATCAAAAACACCAAAATAAACTACCAATATTATTCTAATGCATGACCAACTGTTAGGTTATCATCCAATGTTATAGTTGTCCAAGATATTTCCAATGCATGATCTACTAGAGAAGACTTAATCCAGTGTTCTAGTTGAATCAGATCATATAAAATATTTTGATTGTGCTGCAATCATCAGTCCCGCTAGATGAATTTGAGAATCATCCATTAATAAAACAACTATGGTAGTCATTCAATTTTACCCACTTAAATACCTAGGATGGACTTAATTCTAAAATTCTAATACACATATAAGAAATAATAAATTTACAGATACATGCCAAGAATCAAAAGCACATAAGGAAATCACACCTAAAATTTTTATGAAATCCATTAAGAACAAATATGTTATCCATCCATTATAATGGGTAAATCTTCCTTTTTAATTCACCCTTACAATAATTTTTTTACACCATGCTTCAGATTTCAATTACACATTTAATTTTCATCATTAATAACACACCATGATTCAAAACCCAAATCACATGTAAAATAAACATTCAAGGCATTTCTACATTTATATCTCATTGATAAAATATTTCGCACCATCAATGCAATAAATGAATCATTTTTATGATGAAAAAAACATTTAAGAAATAAAATCAATTTCATTTATAAGACCAAATTCTGTCTTATATTCATTGAAAAATATTATGAAAAACATTATTCACCCCAAAAAATAATCCATACAACACACATAAATAATTATGAATAAAAATAAAAAGGCATCTAATATTTTAAAATCCTGGAACCACCTACACATCTATTAAAAACATTTGATATATGGTGAAATGAAAAAACCACATCACCAAAAGACCCTATAAAAATATAGAACATATATCATCATTATATCCCTAAAAATGACATAACCATCCATAGGTCAAACACCACACTAGAAAATAGAATCTCTGGAAATCTGGGAGAAGAACCCTCAATGTTGTACTGATAATGGGAAAACATAATTATTTGATGTTTCCTCAAAAATACATGGTCAATAACACAAAATCATTTATGTTCCAAGTCCTCAAGGTAGATTATTGGAGGCTCTAATGGTAGAAAATATTGAATTAGGTTAAATGGAGGAGAGTTAGTTTAAAAATTGAATATGGTATAATATATTTTTCAAATTTTTAATGACCTAGACCGATCAAATGGTACTCCCACATGGTTACCCAAACCATGCAACAACCATGTCCCCCGGGTATCAAATAAAGAGATGAAGAATGGTTGTCCTGCACTACATGAAAAACTATGCATCAACTGGGTTGTCTCCACTATCAAATATCACACATGACCAAAAAATTTATTATAGAAGGGTGAACAGCTTCCTCTAACCACAATCCAACTACATTATAGCACAAATTATATATTTTTAAAAATAAACATGGTTAAAATATGGAATAATCGAATGAATGAATATTAAAACTATAATTACCTCAATTTAAAAATATGGATGTGATAATTCTCCCCTCTATAATAACATTTCACCCCTAGAAAGTCACTCTATATCATTATTTGATAACAAAAAATGACACTCCTCCTCAACCCAATACATTAACACCTAATTATCATATACATTATTTTCATTCTTACAATGTACCCAGAACCATTGGATATACCTCTAAAAAAATCTCTTGATAATCTGTAATCTGTATCGTTCATTCAGAAAAAGAAAAATTTGGCTCCAATTTTAAATCTTCCCAATTAAAGACATGTGAATGAAATGGATTACACATTATCAACTACGATGAATTATACACACTATATACTGATGTAAACTGTGATGTCAAATATAAAATGTATTCAACCTCACCATCAATCTCATTTATATCAACTGTTATAACATACACCATCATTATCTTCCCTTCCTTACCCAATCAACGATGACCCCAACATGGTACAACATACAGAAACACCATGTTTTCTTTAGAAATCACTAATTCTAGGAGAATATAGTATGTATAAGACTTATAGAGACACCGAGGTATCAACAAAAAAATCCGGATCAAATTGATTTAGTTAGATGTATCTGGAATAAGTCATGGCATCACCATGGTTGTATCACCAACCTTATACCACACAAAGTTGATTGACATGACTGACCAAAGATTTCATAAAAGAGATCCATTCAAATTGATGATTGGAAACTATTGTTATATGAAAACTCATCCAATACCAAATGCATATCCCAAAAACCTCCAAAATCTAAAACACATTACCATATCATGTATTCCAAAATATGATTTTGATGCTCCATTTGATCATCTTTTTTACGATTGAATGTTGTACCCAACTGAACCTATAACACCATCACCATATTAATGACATCATAAAACCTTGAGCTAAATTGGGGGACCCTTTCAGAGACAATTGATTATGGAAATCCATGATTCCTCGCATATCCATAATTATATAACCTGATAAACTCATCCAAAATAGATTAATCATTGATAGGAATGAAATTCTGTGATTTATTAAGGTGGAAAATCAATGCCCAAATAGACTGGCTCCCCCAAGTGTATGAGGAAATTAATCAATAATGTCTATTGTGATATTTTCCTACTTGCATGTTGGAATAGGTAGTAGCTAAGGAAAACTAGGGGTCATTGGCTCCCTGCATTAACCTTATGACATGTATAACAGCAATATACAATGTCAGAAATATATCACCTCATAACTCGCCATCAGAAAAATCGACATACATAATTATTCATATTTGGTGTACATAGATATTTGGAAAACATTGACTAGTTCATATCCTATGTCACAACTTTCTTCAATGAAAATAACTTCATAAAGAGACCTTTGATTCACATAAATACGTATGGAGATAATTGTATTTCCCATAGTGTCTCCCCACAACTTATAAATTTCATGGACTACTTGAAAAACTCATCAATAGGATTATCTTGATGAATAAACTCTTGTAGACATGGTTCTAGTTGCATAGTATACAAGAACACACCTCCACTGTTCACCATGGTCTCAAATAAAATCTCAAAAAAATGACAAATAAACTTCTCAACTTCATTAGAAATCTTCAATGATTTCACTTGAAGATTCCTCCATAATCTATCTTCCACGAAATTACTATTAATTTGGGTTTAGATTATATCAATGGTGACCCCTTGATATTACTAAACCTAGTGATGTTGCCTCAAATTCAAATATCTATGGGATAATATGTATTCCAATATATTATTAGATGAATTAAAAAAATATTCTCCCCAATAATATAATGGTACCACATATTTAATTAATTCACCACATATTCTAACTCCACTTAATTGGTTTGATAATTATTTTCTTATGGTTGGAGTTTTCATAAACGCTAATCCACCACAAGGACATCCTTCATATGTATGCACCCAATACACAAACCATAATCATCATAGTAAACCATATGTAAAATTCTAGTCTCTATAAAGATCAAAAATGGGGATTGGTTATCCATCGCTTATTCTCCACAAAGGACACCTCACACTTTCTAACATAATCAAATTTCACCCCTTCTTGGTCAGCTACATCATAGAAGAATAAATTTGAGATAAATCTCAATCAAACCACATGTAATACCCTATAAATCCCATAAATATCCTTATTTCAAACACATTTTTGGGTTTCATACATAAAATCACTGCATTGATCTTATTGAGGTCCACCCAAACCCCTCTTTCAGTGATCACATGGCCTTAAAACATATCCTCTCAAATTGATCAGGTTAATTTAGAAAACATTTAACAGAGTTGTAGGTCCCATATAGTTTCTAACACAATTATTAAGTGCCTATCATGCATCTCCTCTATCCTAAAAAAGGCCCTGATTTTTCAACAAATACCATTGGAATGGAGACTATATACTAATGGAAATCCATAATCATAAATTTGAGGAAGTCCACTAGAAAATTTGTCAATCTAAAAGTCATAATCACATAGAAAAAATGAATGTATCATCTTCGAATGGCTGTTTTATTAACATCCACCTATCTAACATTGACATTGTGATACTCAAAAGAATATAAATATTGGAGAACCACCAAACCCGCTATATCTAATTAAGATGAACATCACTCTGAGTAAATGGGTCCATGTTACTGATCAACACAAATTCAATTTATTTTGAATAATACACAATGGGAGGGATCCGGTATCCATTTCACAAAAAAATTGTTGAGGCCCATGGTGATATGATTAAAAGATTGAATCCTTTGGATTAAAAATAATCCATTTCTACCATTAATATAGTAATCTTAGTGGATCCCTTAAGGACTTATGGAAGAAATATATGTTGTGTTATTGGTGCCAAATAAATATAGAAACCCACATCTCACTCTAGTGGTAAAGACAATAAAATCCTCTATAAAAACATATGGGATGTAATCCATCATAAGAGGTAATAAACCATTAATAGAAACAATATTCACCCTCTTATATGATCCAAAATATCAGAAAAATTGATTCAATGACTCTAGAGATGAATCTCCAACAGACCCCAATGGAGGGCCCCACACACCATTTAAAAAATAGACACTTCTATTAGGTGCCACAAAACTCACTCAACACATATATGTATTAATGTGTTCATGGATATTGAATATAAAGTCTATAATAAAGATCAAATAAAATAGTTATTACCCTAAAACCATAAAATCCAATTTCAGACCAACCCCAAACATAGTGACTGCACTAAACGGGCACCTGAAATCCAACTCTCACTTCATACAAAGAAGAATCTCAATATTCATTCCATATGGAATATGCTCAATTGGTCAAATTAACAAATCAACAAGGATGGAAGAAAATAGAGAATCTAAATCACTAGTAAAAAGTTAGCTTGAGATGATTCAATAAAATTGAATGTCAAACTGTCGATGTTTCGACAACCAATTTCTCTATTGCTTGATCAACCATATAAAGATACTTATTCTCAACCAGACCCTGAGAAGGACCACTCTCCTAGGGATCTTTCCTGAACTAAATATATTCAGTTGATGATCCAACACTACATCTATGTCCTCCAAATAGAGGACCCAAATTCCATAATGGTTCTGAATGGGATGTTATACCATTGGAATCTACAGAACTGGCTCGACTCCATTTTTTTCATACCATTCTTTAGAATTTTTTTATGTTCCCTAGAGCTCCATAATGGTGAAAAGGTCATGGTGGGGATTAGAACACCTATAACATGTCTCATACATAATGAAACTGATGGAACACAACTGATCTGGCATCAAAATTCGCATAAAAAGATAGATGGGAAGGATGGATGAAACTAACTCCTCCCTTACTCCACTTATCACCTTGATTCCTATAATTCTAAGATGATCTAACACTAACAACTATTGAAAAAACACCAAATAATACAATATTTTTTCTAAGATAAATTAAAAAAAAATAGAATGTTCAACCAAATATTCATAAATGAACATCTTGAAAAATAATTATATAAAATTAATTTATGCTTACAACCCAACAACTTACTTCTCAGCCTTCATCTACTCATTAGAAATGATCTCTATTTCATAAAAAACTGACGCTGAAAAGATTTTTCAATACTTCAACATGAAAATGTATCCCTAGATATTCTCTATAAACTCTTAAGATCATGGAAGGGCCAAAATATTTTTAAAATACTACATTTAGATGCCATCCATGAAATCTTTCTGTATCATCTGCTCATTCTTTCTATCATTCACCACTATGTACCAATTCATCATACATGGTAATTTAATCCTGAACAATGCACATTTCAACCTAACATCCTTATAAGTATTATGATACTTGAACATCCTCTCCATATTTTCAAGAATCTCTAACTCTTTCTATGGTTTGATGCTACCTCAGATATGAGGATTCTGGTTCTTGAAGAACTCTTGAGAGTTTTTCCTCTCCCGGACATGGTTATTCTTTTCATAAAAGATATTTACCGTGGCCCACTAATTTTTCCAAAATAATAGGCATCCAAATAAATATATTAAAAAATCATCTAATATATTAGTTTATTAGAACTATCTCTGACCTCTTCCTAAGGTCGCACATGATGTCCCCAGGGAGGAATCATTCTGCATCAATCAATAAAATCAATAGAATAACCATAAATACACAATTTTAAAAAATTTCATCAATAATAAAAATTCAAAAAATCATAATTACATACATAACAAAATCCATCTCAATAAAAATGCATCAAAACCACTCCAACCCCCAGCCAGTGTCCATATACTGTCCGCAACAATTATGCCTCACCTGGATGAGAAATCAAATTGTATCCCAACATAATATAGTGAATTGAGTCCAATAATGTGTTTAGTTATCTAGACATAAAAATCACAACCTAATCCTTAGTTCCTATTAATCCTACCTCTAGTATATCTAGACCCCTTCCCAAATAACGTGACCCAAAATTGTGGGGCCTTACCTCATAAAATTATTTTGAACCGAACTGGTATTTCATCTAACCAAACTCCCGT
This sequence comes from Viscum album, assembly GCA_963277665.1. Classification (NCBI taxonomy): domain Eukaryota; kingdom Viridiplantae; phylum Streptophyta; class Magnoliopsida; order Santalales; family Viscaceae; genus Viscum; species Viscum album. The sequence goes on from OY728145.1 coordinate 1,903,898,397, forward strand.
CCGAATTAATTTCATGGTCTGAAGGCCATTCCCAATCACTACAGGTTGGTAAATTGATACTAGGAATTAATGAAATTATTTGGGATTGATTTCCCTCATTTATACTATCATTAACTACCGTTATAAATAAACATCCCAATAATTGTCAAAATTAACCAAACAAGGTACACCAATTTTCATATTAAATGCTCACAAATTTAATAAATAAAAAATTTTACAAAATAATATAGAACCACAAAATGGTCCCAAATCCCACCATGAATGAATAGATTCAACACCCTCGATACATAACAACCAACACCTACAAGAAAGAAATGTATCCACTTTATCCACAATCTTCACAACAATACAGCTTTCCATTACCTGGGTGATAACAAACAAAATCAATATAATAAAAAAGGTGTATGTACTGTCTGAGACAACTCCCAGTAGTATGGAACCCAATTAAGGGATTTCATTCTATAAAATTAGATGAAAAATTAGCATTATGATTTTCATATGAACATTTTCTATATTTTTATGAATTTTTTCTGGAAACCTATTTTTCATATATGATTCCTTGATATAAAATGTACCCAATGTCTCGTGTATACTTATAGGTAGAACAGTATTACATAGGAATAATTTCATATAATAGAACCATGGGAAAATAACAATAATTAACTAGAATAATTATGACTCTATAAAACTTTACCTTAGTGATCAAAATTGTCAAACTCAACTACCAACAGAGTTCTCATGCAAGATCCAGTAGTGTGTATCTCATCTAAGGGACTTTTGGTATAAAATCATTCCAATAGGAAATCCACAAGATATAATTTCATAAAATATTTTATTGCACTACGACCATATTTTATGTTTATTTAGTGTTGAAATAATTAATCATACTATATGAATATGGGCATAAACCACGTCTGATCCAACTAACATACTAGTTTTAGTTTTCCCACCTTGATACTCGAGATTCCCATTGTGTCCAAATTCAATTTATAATTTCACATAAATAAACTGATTCTCATTTATATTCCATGACTAATAAATACACATATAAATAAAACATTCATATTTTATTGAATCTTGTTAGAAACCCCCGAAAATAACGTATTTGGGGTCCTACCATTTTAGTTGGGGAAATCCCTATTTCAAAATTCACGTTCATAAGAAAAAAAAATTATAGGATGCTTCACATTTTAAAGACACATTTAAGATGAATAAAAACAATATGTAATATCCCATTCTTCTATGGTATGCTTCTCTTTGAATAATGCAATAGCGTGTGTTGTACGCGACATCGAGTTCTAACACACCCCAACCAATAAAACTAGCCGTTATGAATAGTAATACCCTCTTTTTGAAATTTATAAATTTTATTTTTCAAAATGGTCTTCATTTTTGGATTCAGAATATTGAAATTAGCCTAGGGATAATTTTTGGTATTTTTCTGAAAAACTTCATTTTATGATGAATAGTAAAACCACTAAGTGGTAGTTAAAAAACAGAATTTTTCATAAAACATAATTTTACCACTTCTGTGAGTGGAATTTCGGAAATCTGAGATACACGGTTAATATCAAAGAGTAAAATGTGGTTCAATGAGATGAAAATAATTTTTAGTTAATAGTAACTTTTTACTTTTATTTACCACTGTTAAAATTGAATATGGTAATTAAGGGTAAAAATTATATTAATATTACACTAACACATGCACTAATTCTATTGGTCAATTTTATATGGACCAAAAACAACCTTATTAAAAAATATTATCATTTAGGTCCACTTGGATTAGATTAGGACATTTATTATTTTTTAATTCAAAGAAGAGTTAAAAGAGTTAAATTCAAGGTTTATTTACTAAAACATTTTTAATATAGGGTTACAGATAATATAAATTCTATTATAAATATTAATTAGAAATATAAAAAAATTTCCTACAAAATTATATTTCATTTATAATTTTTAGACATTACATAATTTAATTTATTTATGACATAATGATGATGTAGTAATTACCATAATAGTGAAAAATTAAGATGATCGATATAATAAATACACAAATAAATATAATTTGAGACTTTTTATGAATTACACTAATTTTATAGGTTAATATGACATGTTTGGAATTATTTAATTAACTTTTTTCTAAGTAACCATTCTGTTGTAATTTTCACAAAAATCTATTTTCCAAATAGTGTCAAAATTGACATAAAAGAGTTTTTAAAACAAATAATTTATAATTAATTGATATTCAATTACTAAAAATATAAGGTTCAACCAAAAGACTTATATCATGATAGGTGTATCATTAATAGACCACTTGAGAGTCTCTTTGAGGTATATAGTATGTTTATTAACAATATAATATAAAAATACAAAGTGAAATGGAAAGTGTCAAACTAATTAACTAAGAGATAAATCTAAAAGATAAGGTTAATATAATTACCCAAACCTGTCTAAATTCTATTGTTTGAGTGGTTTTCGATCCATACCCATGAGAACATTTAAATAATACACTTTGGAGCCATTAGAAACCGAATATAAATTTATTATAAACTAATATTTCTTGCTTCTCCAAGGTGCCCCTCACCCCTCTTATACAAGTGCACTCCCCCTTCTCATTAATTCACACCTTAAAAGCATTTTGGTTGGGCCATACCATTCCCAAATACTCTCTAAACATCCCTCAATTCATCCTAGAGGCCTTCCTTTAGTCAGAAAGCCATTCTAAGGAGCCCTTTTGATCAAATCAAAAGGAAGAACCCGAAGAAGAGGTCATGTTTTCACCACCCTTTTTCAAATTCATTTCTTCTTCAACATCTTCTTTATTTGTTATTCCCATTATAAAAAATGAATCCAGTATCTCCTATATAATTTAATATTATTATAAATATGGTAAAACTATATTCAATATTCTATCCATCCTTTGAATGACATGTCACCATACGTGTGTACGTACGGCTTATCGTCTCCACGTCATGGTGTAATTGTTATTCAATACATTATTATTTGGATGGGTATAATAATTATTTGTAATTCATTTTTATAATAAATATAACATGATAATTATTGTGTATATATGATATATCATCCAATTATAAATTATTTTAATATCAAAAGAATGATATTGTCGCTCGTGCGTACGTACGGACTACCGTCTCTACGAACGCGATGAGATTCATTCTCCATAGTATCCATTCAAGTATAATTATCATATGATGATTTAAAAATATTTTTTAAGGACTTGATATCATTCTGGATATGAATAAGTTACAACCTATCCATGAAAAACACGGCGTACATAAAAAAACATAACGAGTAAGTTAACACCCGAAACAACGATAATACTAAGATATTATTAACAAGTCAATGTTAAAAGAACATATATGATATCATATTAATGTATATGATTATTTTATAATTTAATAAAAATTATTTTACCATTATACAAGAGGTTAGCCTACCCTCATCCAAGGAAAAGTACAAGTTAATGGTATATTTCGCATTCTCTTCATTATCCGAGGTTGTTTATACGTAATAATCTACTGGGACATCTTTATCATCCCCATATATATTTCTTGAAAATGTATTTCAAAAAAAATTATTAATATTTACGAGAATATGGTTTACGGTCATTAATACCCTTGTTGACTTTTATAAGTGGTTTATAAAGGAATCTTTCCATCATTTTCCAAACAAGGTCCTTTTTAAACCTTTTCGACAGAATTAAGGTAAGAATGTTTTTTAACTTATACGGTGGGTGCGGCTATTTTACGCCGTTATAAAATTGTAGAAGATTACCGTACAATATTATAAGAATATTTTCAAAGAAAATGTTTTATTTTATAGATATATGACTCTTAAATGATTTCAAAATAGAAAGAGATATTTCTGTAAAAAGAGTTTGATTCAATCTATGTCATCATCCTTTGATGGATTTTACGATTCTTTTAAGTTGATTTATTATGATATAAAACATCTATATTGTATTGAAGGTTTTGTAATACGTTTGACTATGGAAGTGTTATTTTTATACCATTCGTGGTTTATGGTTGAATTATTTACATTTCGTATGCTATTTTTAATATGAATGTTTATGTTCTGTTTAAACCTTTTCATATGGGAATGCATTGGACTTAATATATTACGGGTGGAGCCTGCTATAGCTCTTCGATGAATCGGTAGGTCTCATGAGACAAACATGTGGCTTGGCACAAGGCCTTTGAAAAATATTATTTTTAGTCATGGAACGAGGCTTTGTCTATGTGGTTATGATAGTCTGAAATTATGCATTCCATCATTATGAAAGTGGTTATTGATATTTCATGTGATAATTCGATTAGTATAATATCCATGTGAATAAGTAAATGTCATTATTTCATTTTATTTTTGTCATACAATGTTGATGTTCAAGTTTAAAAGGATTTTGTTTTAGTTATACATTTCCTTAAATGTTTATTCATATTTATGAAAGTTTCTGATATATTTTTATCCTTATTGGGCAATTGAGCTCACCCCTTTTTTATGTTTTATTTTTCCCAGGATGTGAAGAAGTAAATTATGAATGACCTGCAGGGATATTATTATGGGATAAGAGTGTGGACTATGGAGACTATGTTGTTGTAGTTTTCATTTTTATGATATAATGTATAACTTTAGGAATATATCTAGTGTTTCCAAGGCCACTAAAATAATCGGTCTTTCGAGACATAAACTTTCTTGTGATTATACCAATGTTATGTAATAATGCACCGACTCTTGGTTACTGGGGTCAGGCGTTACAATTGGTATCAGAGAAAGTTTAGTACAAACTGTGGAAGCTAGATTTAGATAAGCTCTGATAAGAAACATAGACCTAAGATGGAATTTGAGGATTAGTATAGAATAACTTCCTATAATTTTGGTATTGTAGATATTTTGTGAGTTTTCCGAGCAATACATCCATGTTTGGATATGAGAAAGTAAAGGCGGCTCTGAAACAGATGTACCTAGGGGTAAAACCCGAAAACACTGCTTTGAGCTAGACTCGAACGGGAACTGGTGTACGATAACGGGCCTTGCTGCACTCTTGGTTGCGACACTCCTAGGGGATATGCTTAGGATAACTATCATTTACTTTAATATTCATTATGAAGGGTTTATGAGTATATAATTTCTCAAAGAAAACATTTTTATGATTATGGATTATATCCATAAATAGTTCAATTTATGTTAAATGTTTTATAAGTATGAAATTATGTATTTTGATTCATAAACTGATCTGGTTTATTCCATTGTATAGAAATGGAGCTTAGTGGAAGAAATGGAAATTGTATCAATGCACGCACTCCATGTAGGGATTTCCCTCATACTCAAGATAATTATAGTGGAGCTGGTGATGCAACTGGTGCTGATCAACTAATCACCATACTGGGACAACTCACTCAGGTTATGAATAATAACCTCTCCCGTATGGAGCACCCTAATCCAGAGCGTAGAGGATCAATGATAGATCGATTCATGAGGAAAAAACCACCAAAATTCAATGGGCGTACAAATCCATTAGTAGCTGAGCAATGGATATGTTCCCTAGAGAAAATATTTCAAGCTTTGGGAAGCAGTGAAAAGGAAATCGTTATCATGGTAGTTTACCGCCTCACTGGAGATGATGATCAATGGTGGTTATTGATTCAAAACATGAAAGAATATGATGAAGTATCAAATATGCAATGGAGGGAGTTCAATGTTCTATTTTTAGAAAAATACATTCCTCGTTACCATTGAGTAGATATGGAAAGACAATTTCTGAGTCTAAGACAAAAGGAGGATGAGAATATCCCAAAGTATGAGGCTAACTTTACGAAGTTAGCAAGGTATGCTGGAGATTATATAAGTAACCCAATAAGTAATGTTGATTGTTTCTTTGATGGCTTAAAACCATTTCTCCATAAAGCATTAGTCTCACAATCATTTTCATCATACGAAGACATTGTCTCATGTTCTATCAAGACAGAGAAAGAATTCTCTATGTCATATGAATTTAAAGCAATGAAAGATAAGAAGAGATCTGCTGATCAATCTGGGAATGGAAATAAAGGGAAGAAGGGAAATGTTGAATATCCATCCAATAGTAAATGTGGGAAGAAACACCCCAGTACTTGCTTAAAAGGAATGAGAGTCTGTTACAAATGTGGTGAAAAAGGCCACCATGCTCGTGATTGCAAGGGGAAGAAGGAATATACCGATGTCCAATGCTCCAATTGCAGGGATATGGGACATTATGCAAATGAATGTCCTAAGGGTTAGGGGAACTTACCTTAGAAAAGTACATGGGATTAAGGCCCAGCTTATGCTATCACTACTACTGAGGTAGAAGCTTCAAAAGATGTGGAGGCAGGTAATTTAATGGTTTCCTCATGTTTAGAAAATGTATTATTTGATTCTAGATCATCACATTGTTTCATATCTTCCCAATTTGATAAGAAAATTAGATATTTCGAATTTGATTTAACAATGGATTTTTCAGTTAAAAATCCTAAGGGAAGTATCATTGCAGCAATGTTTTGTGAATCAGTCCCCATTAAGGCACATAAATGTTCTTTATCTTCTAATATCATCGTCATTACTATGATTGAATTTGATATAATCCTTAGTATGGATTGTCTTTCAGACCATGATGCGAAGATTTATTGTAAGAAGAAAGAGGATACTATTCTTCATGATGATGATAAGGAACACATTATCTTTAGATCAGAATCATCGCCACCGAATTCTTATATAGATCTACCCCCAGTAGCTCAACTAAATTCCATTATTGGGGAGGAAAAGAATGAAATTACTATGAGTGAGGGAAGGAATGTTCATGTATATGATGTACCTGTTGTGAAAGAATATGTATATGTGTTTCCGGAAGATTTACCTAGACATCCTCTAGAATGAGAAGTTGATTTTTCCATTGATTTAATTCATGGATAAAGGCCTATATCAAGGACCCCTTATAGAATGGCCAATGTGGAATTAATTGAACTAAAGAATAAACTAGTGGAATTGAGTAATAAAGGATTTATTCGCCCTAGTGTTTCTCCATGGGGAGCCCTTGTTCTTTTTGTTAAAAAATATGGATCTATGAGGTTATGTATCGACTACAGGGAGATCAATGCTATAACAATAAAGAACAAGTATCCCCTACCTCACATTGATGATTTAGTTGACCAAATTCATGTAGATCAATACTTTTCAAATATTGACCTTTGATCTGGATACCATCAGTTGTGTGTGAATAAGGAATACATTCTGAAGACAACATTTCGGCAAGGTACGTGCATTACAAGTTTACAGTAATGCCTTTTGGGATGACAAATGCACCCTCTGTATTCATGGATTTGATGAATAGAGTTTTCAAGTAATATCTCAATGAATTTGTGGTGGTATTTATTGATGATATCTTGGTATAATCCAAAAGCTATGAAGATCATGAAAATCACTTTCGCATTATCCTGAAGACTCTGAGAAGACATGAATTAAATGAGAAGTTTAGAAAATGTGAATTCTGGCTTCAATAGATTTCTTTTCTTGGCCATATTGTCTCTAAATATGGAATCTCTGCTGATCCTTCTAAGTCCAAGGAAATCCAAGAATGGCCAGCACCTACGAGTATAACTGAGGTATGCGGTTTTATTGGTTTAGCAGGTTATTATTGACGTTTCGTCCAGAATTTTACCCGACTGGATAAGCCATTAACAAAGCTCAAATGTAACGGGGTTAAATTTTTTTGGACAAAAGAGTGTGAAGAATGTTTTAAAGAACTGAAGAGAATAGTAGTCAATGATCCTATATTGAATCTACCATCAGGGAATGATGGGTTCGTTATTTATTGTGATGCATCGAAGAAAGGACTTGGTTGAGTCCTTATGCATAATGATAGGGTTATTTCCTATACATCATGACAGTTGAAAATTAATGAGCAAAACTATCCAACTCTTGATCTCGAGTTAAGAGTTGTGATCATTGCTTTGAAGATATGGAGGCACTACCTCTATGGTAAAAAATGTGAGATTTATACTGATCAAAAGAGTTTGAAGTATATTTTATCACAAAAAGAACTCAACATGAGGCAAAGGAGATGGCTTTAATTACTCAAGGATTATGATTGTATGATACACAATCACCTGGGGAAAGAAAAAAAGGCAGCAGATGCTTTAACCAGAAATGATCATGGAGTTTTGAACAATTTGAGAATTGAAAGGGATCCAATTTTCATGGATCTTGTGAATATGGACATGGGAATAACCATGGAAGGTAAAACATCAATTCCTTTTCAATTAGTTGCCAAACCATCATTATAAGAAATGATTATGAGTTCTCAGACTGATGATGATGAATTTCAAAAGAAGATTAATGCTGTGAATGATGGGAGATTGAGAGACTTTGTGTATGAAGATGGAATTTTGAAATTTGGGAAGAGGCTTTGTGTTCCTGATATACCTGATCTAGAAAGGGAATTACTGGATGATGCTTATAGTTCCAATTTCTCTATACACCATGGGAGAACCAAAATGTATAGATAATTGAAGGAACATTTTTGGTGGGACAACACGAAGAGGGAGATTACTGATTTTGTGTCAAGATGTATGGTTTCTCAACATGTGAAAGATGGAAGGAAACAGCCTGGAAGAATCATGCAACCTCTACCCATACCAGAGTGGAAATGGGGAAATATTATGAGGGACTTTGTCATGGGGCTACCAAAGACTCCTAGAAGGAACTATGCAATATGGGTCATTATTGATCGTCTTATAAAGTCAGCGCATTTTGTTTCTATAAGGGAAGATTACCACTTGAATGACTAGAATGACTATATATTAATGATGTTTTGAGACTTCATGGAGTACCGCTATTGATTATTTCGGATCATGATCCATGTTTTACTTCAAGATTCTGGAAAAGTCTTCCGGAATCCTTGGATACAGAACTTCATTTGAGCACTGACTACCACCCTGAAATAGATAGTCAATCAGAATGAAATATTCAAACCTTAGAAGACATGTTGAGATCCTGCTCACTTGAATTTCAGAGTATGTTGGATCAATATTTACATCTGGTATAATTTTACTATAACAATATCTTCCATTCGAGTATTCAGATGGCACCATATGAAGCGTTATATGGAAAGAGATGTCTCACACCAACCTATCGGGATGACATTGGTGAAAGAAAAATTGTAGGTCCAATACTGGTTGAGGAAACGATGGAAAAGGTGAAGGTAACCAAAATCACATCAAAGCAGCTCAAAGTTGGCAGGATAGCTATGGAAATAATCAAAGGAAGGATTTGTAATTTCAAGTCGGTGATCATGTTTTCCTGAAGGTATCTCCATGGAAGGGAGTAATGAGTTTTTGTAATAAAGGTAAATTGATTCCCAGGTACATCGGACCTTTTGAAAGTCTAGAACGAATTTGGGCTGTAGCTTACAGATTGGAAATGTTGGCAAGTCCCTCCGATGTTCACGATGTGTTCTACGTATCTCTGTTGAGGAAATTCATGCCTGACCCAACACATGTACTCACCAATGAGGAATTAGAAATGGAACCCGATATGTCTTATTGCGAAGAGCCCGTCAAGATTATTTATATGAGAGAACAAGTACTGAGAAACCGGAAGACTCGTCTGGAAAAAGTCTTGTGGAGAAACCATAAGTTAGAAGAGGCAATATGGGAACCTGAGGAACTTATGATGAAGAACCACATGAGTATTTTCATGCAATAGTATTCTAGAAATTTTGAGGATGGAATTTTTTGAAGGAGGGGAGAATGTAACACCCCAAACTTCTATGGTACACTTCTCATTGAATAATGCAATAGCGTGTGTTGTACGAAACATCGAGTTCTAACACACCACAACCAATCAAACTAGCTGTTATGAATAGTAATACCCACTTTTTGAAATTTATGAATTTTATTTTTCAAAATAGACTTCATTTTTGGGTTCAGAATATCGAAATTCTCCTAGGGTGAATTTTTGGTATTTTTCTGAAAAACATCATTTTTTGAGGAATAGTGAAAACACTAAATGGTAGTTAAAAAAACTGAATTTTTCATAAAATATAATTTTACAGCTTCGGTGAGTGGAATTTAAAAAATATGAGAGACACGGTTAATATCAAGGAGTAAAATTTGCTTCAATGAGATGAAAATAATTTTCGGTGAATAGTAACTTTTTACTTTTATATACCACAGTTAAAAGTAAATAGGATAATTAAGGGTAAAAATGATATTAATATTACCCTAACACATGTTCTAATTCTATTGTACAAGTTTATCTCGACCAAAAATAGGTTTAGAAATAAAATATTATCATTTAGGTCCACTTGGATTAGATTAGGACATTTATTATTATTTAATTAAAGGAAGAGTTAAAAGAGTTAAAATCAAAGTTTATTTACCAAAACATTTTTAATATATGGTTACACATAAGATAAATTATATTATAAATATTCATTAGAATGATAAAAATATTTCATACATAATTATATTTTATTTATAATTTTTACACAATAAATAATTTAATGTATTTATGACACAATGATGATCCAGTAATTACCATAATTGTGAAAAATTAAAATAATTGATATTATAAATACCCAAATAAATATAATTTGAGGCTTTTTATGAACTAAACTAATTTTCTAGGATAATATGACATGTTAGTAATGATTTAATTAACTTGATTCGAAGTAATCATTCTGTTATGATTTTCACAAAAATCCATTTTCCATATAGTGTCTAAATTGACATAAATGAGTTTTTAAACAAATATTATATTATTAATTGATATTCAATTACTAAAAATCTATGGTTTGGCCAAGAGACTTATATAATGATAGGTGTATCATTAATGGACCACTTGTGGGCATCTTGGAGGTATATAGTATGTTTATTAACTATATAATATAAAAATACAATGTGACATGGTAAGTGTCAAACTAATTAACTAAGAGTTAAAACTAAAAGATAAGGTTAATATAATGACCAAAATCTGTCTAAATTCTATTTGTTGAGTGGTTTTCTACCCATACTCACCTTATCCTTTAAAAATTATACTTTTTATCCATTATAAACCGAATATAAATTTATTATAAAATAACATTTCTATATTTTCCAAAGGTTCCCATCACCCCTCTAATAAAAGGGCACTCCCCATCTCATTAATTCACACCTTAAAAACCTTTTGGTTTTTCCAAACCCAGCCCAAATACTCTCTTAAATTCCCTCAATTTATCCTAGAGGCCTTCCATTAGTCAAAAATCCAACCTAAGGATCCCTTTTGATCAAATAAAAAGGATGAACCCAAAGAAGAGGTAATGTTTTCACCACCCATTTTCAAATTTAATTCTTCTACAACTTCTTCTTTCTTTGTTATTCCCATTATAAAAAAATGAATCCAGTATCTCCTATATACTGTAATATTATTATATATGTGGTACAACCATATTCAATATTCTATCCATCCTTTAAATGACATGTCACCATACGTGCGTACGTACGGCTTACCGTCTCCACGTCGTGTTGTAATTGTTATTCAATATATTTTTATTTGGATGGGTAAAATAATGATTTGTAATTCAGGTAAATAATAAATATAACATGATAAGTATTGTTTATATATGATATAACATCCAATTATATATAATTTTAATATCAAAGAATGATATTGTTGCTCGTGCGTACGTATGGACTACTGTCTCCACGAACGCGATGAGATTCATTCTCCATCGTATCCATTCAAGTATAATTATCATTTGATGGTTTAAAAATAATTTTTATGGAGTTGATATCATCTTGGATATGAATAAGATACAACATATCCCTAAAAAACATGACTTACATAACAAAACATAACAAGTAAGTTAACACTCGAAACAACGATAATACTAAGATATTATTAACAAATCAGTGTTAAAAGATCCTATATGATATCATATTAATGTATATGATTCTTGTATAATCTAATAAAAATTATTTCACCATTATAAAGGATGTTAAACTACCCTCAACCAAGGAAAAGTAGAAGGTAAGGGTTTTTTTCTCAATCTCTTCATTATTCGAGGTTGTTTATACGTAATAATCTACTGGGACTTCTTTATCATCCACATCCATGTTTCATAAAAATGTATTTCATTTTTTTTATTATTTACTAAAATATGGGTTAAATTCATTTATACCCTTGTTGAAATTTTTAAGTGGTTTATAAAGGAATATTTCCGTCATTTTCCAAACAAGGTCCTTTTTTAACCTTTTCGATAGAATTAAGGTAAGAATGTTTTTTTAACTTATACGGCGGGTGCGGCTATTTTCTGCCGTTATAAAATTGTCGAAACATACCTTACATTCTTATAAGAATATTTTCAAAGAAAATGTTTTATTTTATAGATATATGACTCATAAATGATTTCAAAATAGAAAGAGATATTTCTATAGAAACTGTTTTGATTTTATCCATGTCAACATCCTTTGATGGATTTTAAGCTTATTTGAAGTTGATTAATTATGATACCAAACTTCTATATTGTATTGAAGGTTTTGTGATATGTTTGACTATGCATGTGTTATTTTTATACCATTTGTGGTTTTTGGATGAAGTATTTACATTTGTATGCTAGTTTTAATATGAATGTTTATGTTATGTTTAAAACTTTTCATATGGGAATGCATAGGACTTAATATGTGATGGGTGGAGCCCGCTATAGCTCCTTGATGTATCGGTAGGTCTCATGAGACAAACTAGTGTCTTAGAAAAAGGTCTTGGAAAAATCGTATTTGTAGTCTTGGCATTAGGCCTTGGCTAGGTGGTTATGATAGTCTGGCATTATGCATTCCATCATTATGAAAATGGTTATTGATATTGCATGTGATTATTCGAGTAGTAGAATATCCTTGTGAATAAGTAAATGGGATTATTTAAATTTATTGTTTCCATAATATGTTGAAGTTCATGTTTAAAAGGCTTTGGTTTTAGTTATACATTGCCTTAAATGTTTACTCTTATTTATGAAAGTTTCCGCTATATTGTTATCCTTACTGGGCATTTGGGCTCACCTATTTTCTATGTTTTATTTTTCCTAGGATGTGAAGAAGTAAATTATGAATGACCTATAGGGATCGTATGAGGGGATAAGAGTGTGGACTATGGAGACTATGTTGTTGTAGTTTTCATTTTTATGATGTAATGTAAAACTTTATGAGTATATCTAGTGTTTCCAAGGATACTAAACTAATTGTTCTTTTGATACATGATCTTTCTTGTGATTATGCAAATGTTATGTAACAATGCACTGTCTCTGGGTAACTCGGGTCAGGTCATTACACAATACATCATGGAAAACCCCACATAAAATGTAATATCAAAATTTAAAACCTTTTCACCTTTAAATCTAATTGAAAACACATTTTACTCCTTCCATAAATTTCATTTAACATTTAAATGAAACTCCACAATAATGCATAAAATAAATGAAAAACTTTTACTTTCATTAACCCACATTCATCACATATTCATGGAAAACCATTTCAAAATCATGTTTATCACGACATAAATAATCTATAAATCACATTTAAAAAATCTAGATTTCATATAAAAATCATCTAATAATTTAAAATCATAGAAACACCAACCTCTCTCTTAGAAACACTTGAAAAGTGGTTGGAAATGAACACCACACAATGAAAAGTCCATATAAAGTGTTGGTTGAGCATCAATCATTAATATTTCATGCAACAACATAAGATCATAAAATTCATAGGTTAAAAGGAATATTGGAAAATAGTAACACACTAAAGATAGGAGGTGAACCCTAAAAGGATGGATGGACAAAATAAAAAAATAAATACCTGACGTTTACTACAATAATAAAGGTCAAACACATATAAAGATTAACGTTACAAGGATTCGGTGTATCATAGAGGAGGTTTCCATGGCTGAATGTCCTGAATGTGGGAGAATTAGTGGATAATTATGGTTAAAATTGGACAAGGTGGAAGTGTGTTTCTAAAATTTTTCTTTACCTTGGAAGGTCACACAGTTAACACATTCCAAAAACATTGTGTTGATAATGAACCAAATATAGACTATTTATAAAGTAAGTAATTAACTCAAAATTAAAAATTAGTATTTCAAAGAATATTATTCACTCTATGTTCTCCACCATATGATGTAAAAAAACAGTATCCCTATCTTCACTGGTGAGTTAGAGAGTTAGTTATGGTAGATATGGTTAATCATATATCATGATGACATATTAATCAATACCAAAAAAACCTTCAATTAACACAGAAACCCTTTTGTATTATCATTAACATATTATCAATCACATTTGATGGTAACCAAGTTAGTTTTGGTTTCCTCTGATGAGTTAATGATAAAATCCAAATGATAAAAACTCAGATCATTGCAAGAAAAACACATAATAATAAAAATATCATTACATGATGACTCATTCATGGAACCTTATTTTCAATCGATAACACTTCGGATTTAACCTATCTTATTCTGGTATATTGTTTTAATCCTTTATGATAGTTCATAAATTTATTTTTAATTTCAAAAGCATAGCACATGGTATTATCTAACAAGGTATGAAATAGGGCCTGTTGTCATACACCAGGTGGAGATCGAGTCTTTATCAATGAACCATTATTCGAGTTATTAGAAATTAGTACTTCTATACAACGTCCATATCAACATGTAGTATGCATAATATGATAGATGATTTTCAAATCCTCTTTCTATATCATATACAAAAATATAAAGAGATTTTATAATTTCCTAAACCGTCCTTATGATTTTCTTTTGACATATCCATAGATATATGAAAAATGTTTTCTATCACAGATTCTAAATGTTGAATAATACTTTCACTAACACCTACTATAATGTCTCAAAAACATCATACATCAATATTAGAATTTAATAGGTGATTATATCATTTATAACCAAATTATTTGTTTGACAATAGTTTATTCTAGTTCATTTATAATGTTCTGCCAGTAAAATATATATCCATAAGTGAGCTACGTCACCTCCCACTATGTTCTTCATAACTAGAAAATTTTATTTTCATACCATACATAATACCATTCATTATAAACTGTTGAAAGGAAACATATGAAAATATTATCTCAAATATTTATGTGAAAAACTGGGATATAACAACATATCTTAAGCATAAGGGTATGAGAACATGATAATAATATTTAAAACACATATCATGCATATCATATATCAAAAACATGAGTGAGGAAATTAATCATGGATGATAATAAGACATGAATCATAATCTAACGAGAGAACATGAACCATGAGTACATAACAATAGAATAAGAAATATATTTGTGTAATAGACATTTGATTATTACATTATAGACATATCTAATTAAAAATTGGGTAACACATAAAGTTAATGACTTGTAATTATAACATTGTATAAACATAAAAACCTGAATTATGTTCCCTACATGACCTTATAGACACGATATCCAGTTCTACAAAGTACATTATCACCATGTAATCAAGTTGATGAATAACATTGGGAACATGTAATAATGTTCATTCATAATGATAAGAAAATGTAACGATGTTCTCGCATAACATTATTAGCATGAAATCAAGATCATGTATGACATATTAACTCATGAGTTATCCATTGTAGCAAATTAATTTGAATGAGATATATCTCACACCAATCACATAATTAAATAATATTATAAAAAATTATCATTCAGTATTCTTATGTATGAACCCACTAAATTAAATGTATTTTATATATATTTCATTATAATATAATAGGTATAAAATTAACATATTTTATTATAATTTCAACATTTCATCAAATTATAAACATAAATAAGAATATGGATAAATAATAATCAGATAATCATAGTTATATGACATTAAGACAAATAATAATATTGGTATTCATTTATTATATCCCATGAAAATAATAAGTAACATCAAATGAAGATGTATTAGATAGAAATTGTTTTAAGAAAGACAAATCATATTAATATCTTATTGAGAATATCATCCATTCATGAAAATAAAATATTTAATATTTCAAATTTATAAAACATTGTGAAAATAAGTTTATATTTAATTAAAATTTAGAACATATAATTTAATATTAATTGAAAATAATAATTAGGACTTTGGAAAATTATGCTCATTTCGAACATGGTAAAATAATGAATCCTATAACATTTTTTAAAAAGTCCAAATGATCTGTGTATAGAAAACAACATGGAAATTTATAAAGAAAATTTATTAAATTTTAAAAATATATTAAATATTATATAAAAATAAATTTAGATAGTTTAAAAAAATATTTAATACATTTTTTAGAAAAAACAATTGGCAATATAAGGGGTTTTCTACCAAAAAAAGAAATAATGATGATATTTCTTAAAAAAAAATTAAATCATTTGTATATAAATAGAATAATATGAATGTAATAAATAAAGTAAAATTAAATATCTAGACTATAATAAAAAATTATGTTCTGAAAAAATTGATTATATGATTTCATCATCAATATCATACACTTGAATAATATATATAAACAATGTGATTATGAAGTTGTACCTTCACTAAATTGGTATAATTTAATCATGGGAAACAATAAAGAATAACCTAAAATGAATCTATTATAGGAAAAAATATTATGAAATTCATGAAATAACAAGTCAAAATGGGTAGTATGTTCACATTATAGAAATAGATATGTTCAGAATATAACATATGTTTGAAAGAAGGAAATTTGAAATCAAAGCCATTAGAATATTCATATATTTTAAACAATAACCCCTATAAAAGTGATATCCTAATATGGATATCTAAATCCAAATAAATTTTAGGTGAATAATAATAAAATTATTGGGTATTATATACACCACATAAAATAAATAGGTGGTTAATAGAGAATGCATCTACTGAATGTAAAAAGTGTGACATAAATTCCTTAATGTTAGTATCGACTACCATCATGAAAATTTAAAACTATTATATACTAAATATATTTTTATTTTATAAATTAAATAGTAATAATTAAATATCATAAAATATATGATTTACATATGACCATTTGTTACAGATTTATTAAAAGATTCCATTACAATTACCATTTGTGTAATAACAGCTATATTTACCATGCATGATTGGGATTTTTATTTTTGATACTCATTAAATTTACACGGTTGAATAAAATTATTACTTTTAATAATGGTATTAATTTAATATATATTTAATATATATTTATTAATTTTATTTTATAAAATTTAGATATATATAATGAAATACAATGTTTATTGAGATGGTGGGGAGTATGTTTTCTTGGAAGATGCTTCTATTTTCCGGAAAGACGTAATGAATAAAAGTTATATAATAGATCACCATTCTAGGAATATTATTTATTAATTTATATCTCATTTTTTCATTATAACCATCTTTGATAACATTATGGTAAATCATGAGTGATTCACATTGCTTCCTGAGATGGCAGTCCATCGTACACTGAGCGATATTATTATTTTCTCACAGAATGGTAAAAATATAGTTACAAGTGAGAACATACTTCAAGACTTATAATACTGTCATATATATCATATATAAAGATTTAATATACCATAAAATTTATCCAAGATAGGAGGTGATGGAAAAATTAATAACATTTGTTCATGATGCAGTAGTTTGTTGTACACATAAAAAATAATTTCTTAACAAATTTAATGGAATTAGAGATGTACTTACGTTATTCCATTAAAATTTTAAAATATAATTATAATTAAGATAATGAGGTTATTATATCACAATAAATTAATAATAAATTATGTATATAGGGGAATAAATATTATAAAAAACATAGAGATGGATGTTACTTCTTCTTTAGTTAATGTCTTTTTGTTTACACTAAAAGTAATATTATGATGTATTTATTTTCGAGTCAAGGATCATAGGATGATATTATGGAATTAAATATATTTTTGGGGATGGGATTGGTATAGTAAATGTTTTCTTACTTTTAAAATAGTAGAAGGAAGGGGGTTTCTATTTATAAGGGAGGTGAGTTTCACACTTGTATTTTTTTGAAGAAAAAATTTTAACCACTTTTTAAACATTATTAAATGTTCCAAAATGATACATTATATAATATTAGAGGTGATAATCCAAAATTTGTGCATAAAACTTGTTTTTGAAACATATTTATGTCATTTAACCAGATAATTTTTTTGTTTAACCCCCAGTAATACTATTTTCACCTTATGTGGGGTAATTAACGTTAGATTTTTTTTGTATTAACTATTGTAAAAACATTAAGATGAAAATATTTTATAATTTAAATTAATATATTTAAAACTATGAAATCAATCTAACAAAATTTAAGGAAGGCAAAAAAAATATACATGAAATATAAAAAAAATTGTCTACCAAATATAAACATATCTCAATATTGAAAAATATTAATTCAAAAAAATTAAATTTTAAATCTTATTCTAAATACACAAATATGATTAATAGATATATAATTGATCTAATTTAACACTTATAACTATATTAAATTATTTTGGATGTTTTTGAATGATTTAATAAAAAGAAAAATTATTAATAAACACATGTATCTATTTGAAATCATGTAAATTTTATCATTTAATGATTTTCTAAAAAAATACTCTAATATAATGATGAATTAAAAAACAGTTTAAAATTTTAAAATAAGATTTCAAAATGTTTTAATTATTTATTTTAAATATGAGTATAAAAAATAGGAAAAATATTAATTTTTGAAAATTACAGTTTTATGCATTAAATTTGCTTTATTAATATCACTTATCTAGAATACACATAATGTGAAAGTTAACCATTTTATTGAATATTTAAAATATAAATATTATTAGAAAATTTCACCAAAATTATTTTTTCTTTAATTTTAAAAATAATTACCACACAAAAAAATTATTTTATAGAAATGTATTTACTTTTTATTGAAATGGTTTCAATTTCAATATGTCATTATTTCTTCATGAATTATTTAATTATATATACAAGTAAAAAATATATAGTTTCGTTATTTTTTATTCGAATTCATACCCTCCATTCCAATTACTGCGTGATATCTATTATATTAAATAATAATATTTTAATTGTAGGTCTTGTTTCATGAATTCTATATGTTTCGTGAAACGCAAACTAAACTCAATGTTGCATGTAATGAAATCTAAACATAATGTTCCATATAAATGATACAAAACATGGTATTTATCATCCCCAAAATTTTCTACAATATAATATTTATTTGAAAATTAATAAATGATAAATTGTCCATGTGTAACAAGATCCCTCTACCTCATTTCCTTAATCCTCTTTGCCACATGCCTTGGTCAAACACCAAAATTTGAAATGAATTCATCTATATGAATATTATGACATTATTAAAAAAATTAGTGGATATCCATTCCATTATCTATTATTATAATTGTCTTCACTGTTCAAAGGATCTTCAAAAAGAACGTGTCAAGGATCTCTATATTCCCCTGGAGTTTAAAATATAAGTCTTTATGAGTATTGTAAATTATGTGGAAACTAATCTAGTAGCATTACCTAAAACTACAATATTCATATATCATGATCGAGAGGATTCCATTAAGGGAAATTTTAAACCCCTTTATTTTTTATTTAAAAACTTAAAAATTTACATTCATTTGGACATAATATGAAATAGATCATGGAATAATATCCTTATATTTTAGACACTCTGACACTTTGTATAGACTGAGGGTTATTATTCTCAGTTGAAGATAAACAATTTTGTGTTTCAGATAATTAACAAAATCCCAACTAAAAATTTACCCTCAAATACCATTTCAATGTCTAAATGTCTAAAAATGAGTTCATTTTGATGTAGTAAGACATTAAAAATAATTCTTAAGATGAATGAAATTGGATTAACAACCTTATAAAGTAGTCATGGTCACACAAAAATATCATAAATAATATCCTAAATGAAAAAAATTTGAGGGTTATATAGTTATATAACACATTTATTATTTTGAATCCCAGTATGTGTAGTTAGTGCTCAAAAAATCATATGTAATGAATATGACGATGGAGGATATATATGTGTTATTACTCCAAATGTATTGTGATGATCCCCAATAACAAAAATAGAATGAATAAATATGATTAAATAATATATATCTACATGATTAAGGAATTTGATCCCACCATTGATATCCACTACAATTCATAAGTTCTATTGTCAATAACCTATATAATAATAGTTTTTCCTTCTAAAGAAGGCCCATGAAGAGGATGTAAGATCACACATGAGAATATTAAAGACATATCTGGAAATGACAAGAATAATTTACCATCATTCCCTTTTTAAAAATACTTTCATAACCTATCTTAACCATTTATATAATATAAATAACATATACTACTCTTGATAAATTGTATATTAACCTAAAAGATGGTTAATTGTCATGATGTTAAATTTTATTCTCTGTTAATGATAGTGGAGATGAAGGTTCATCTCTTCAATTTTCAACCAATAATGGTTCTCTTAAATTTACACCCCCACTAACCAAAAATGAGTGACCATCATTAACAAAGTACAAATATTCTTATATGAATTATTCTAGTATTGAGAAAATTTTCATTGACTTTGAGATGGATGAAGTAGAGAATGACCATAAAGTTGTCTCCCTAGTGTTTGAAGAGGGAATCATTACAACTATCATTGATAATTTGAGTGTTTCTCCCATTATAGAATATTATACATGCCCCAAATTTATTTTTTTTCTCCATGTCCATGGTATATAATGTTATGTACATCCCGTTCATAAAATATCTCCACATCATGTTCTCTTGGAATTAAATTGTGATTCTGAGGATGGATTCTGATGTGGACAACCATCATCTGGGAATTTTAAACAATCATCCTATTTTCAAATAGGTTGCATAATGATAAATGACTCACATGATACTAAGGTATAATTTTATATTGAGAGGAATATTAAGGTCAAATAAATTTTAGAGGTTAAAAAAACAAATTGATAACCAAAATAATTCTTATTATATACAATAATAGGAAAATCATACTTTGTATCAATTTTAGTGATCTCAATTTCCCTTCCCGAAGTCTGTTTTCAAAATATAAATTTTTTATCTAATTTTTTATTTTATTTTTGAATTTCAGGACATCTCATATATTTATGGGTTGTTTGGAAGTAATTATATCATTATGGTCTATTAAAGGGGGTTAAATTAGTTTCAAAGAACCCAATGTGATATTATACAACAATGTATTGCTTCAATGTCTAAAAATTTTCAATGATACCTACAAAACGTCCTCGTGTAACAAAATTATGGAAATTAAGGGACAGATACCGAAATTTAATGTTAATGGTCATTTAGTTATGTCTCAATAAAGAAGAGATAATTTAACCACCTTCGAAAAATTTATATACTAGTCATAATTGTATAGAAATAAATTGAACTCCTCGATGATTTATTTTTGATAAATTTCACTAAATTTCATTTTTTTGTAAAATGATAATGAATGATTTTGGATGAATCTAATTGGACTAGTAATAACCTCATAGTATTCCCTCCTTGGATGTGTAGTGATTCATTATGGATTTAGAGACACCTTTCTTACATAATCATCATTACAGTTTATCTATTAAGAGAAAGACTTCCCGTCATGTTGTTAATAAATAAGGGAATCCCTTATAAAGAGAATATGGATTCCCAAGGATATATTGAAATCATAATGTTATATATAATCCACCAACCATTCATAATGCCACCAGCAGAAGGAATGCATCTTAATCTATTGGAATCAACTATATAATTTTCATTGAACATGCCTCTTGAAATAAAAAACCTTCTAAGGAGAGAGAGACTAAACTCTAACAACACAAGAAGATAATTCTAGATATTTGAATGAAATATTTTTATATTGATAAGAATAAAAATTGATGTATATTTTTGTGTGAAAAATATGAGACAATATTTACAGAAAAATGGGTTCCACTAGGTCCATTGCATCAAACCTCTAATGTACATCATCTCCCACCTAATACTAAATAAGTTTTTACACCGGTTGGTAGTTATCATACAATAATATGACCCCAAAATCATATCATAGTGGAATATAAAAGATTATGAGATGGTAAAATCCCTCAAAACACATCCTATATCAGCGTGCACACTGATAAATAATGAAAAACTGGATGAAGAGGTATTCAATATACATGGGAATCCCCAAAAATGGATTAGTATTTTGATGGATCTACTCGATTTTTGATTAGTAAAATATTTGAAAAAAATATTAATTAGGATATTTTAGGGATGAACTTTTTCATTGTATCCAAGCAGATTTTATATTATTCATTATAATAATCTGATTTTTTTCAACAACAAAGAGCCCACATACCTTGATCTATTTAGTGACCTGTTACTAGACTTGATTATACCAATATACCATTTTAATTTTATGGGTGATTCATAATTATTGATTATATAGATAAAATGTGATAACTCCTCTAATAATGAAGAGTTACCCCCTCTCTTTTCTATCTAGGGGGACAGATGGTGTAATTATCTTTTTTTCATAAAACTCAATCATGAACCCTTCTCACTATATTTTCATAATAATGTGATGGATTGTGAATCCAAATCCATGAATAAATTAACTAGGATAAGGGAGTTCTAACTTTGGAATACATAGGGTATTCTTACAACTCTTCATTAATGAGATGGAAAATCAAGTATATTATCACATTACAAAGGCATAATATTCCAACATTATTGTGAATTGACACTTTTAGTGAATGTAAATGAACTATAATTTACAATATCCACAATTATATCATACAATATGACCATTTTTTGAAGGATTATATATCATTTTAATGGGTATAAATCACCCTTCAAAATTATAATAATGAAAATAATTCCCTTTACAAATGGGATTTAATATAGTCTTCTTTATATGAATTGTAACGACCCAATGTTTTTAATAGAAATTTACTTCATATAATTATGTCATATAATCAAATGAAATCCCAACACAATGTATGACACAATGATATATGACCCATAAACATATGTTTGTCACTTCAATGTTTTTAATTTCGAAAATCTGACATACCCAATTACGATCAATAAGTTATTCAGAGTCTAATATGATAAACATAATTTTCGGTGAATAGTAACATAACCATATGAATCATAATATTACCCTTATAAATACATACATACCCTAATTAATAGTAACCTTATCTATGATAGTAAATAGATAATATTCAATTAGAAGTACAATATTATTATATATTGGAATAATAAAAAAAATGTCTTAAAATTTTTGTTTCTAGAGTAAATTGGTATTTTAAGTAAAACTAGAATTAATCATATTTAAGAAAATTATTGTCGATAAATGGATTTCATTTTTAAAATAAGAAAATATGAAAGATATTTTGGAGAATATTTGGGATTTTTTCTGAATTACTTCAATTTTTTGAATAGTAAAATACATTTAGTTATAGTATAAAAACATTATAATTTAAAACAACTATTCCTAATATCATAAGTGATGTAAGAATCCAAATATAGAAATAAAATTCACTTATTACTATTTTAGGATATGTAAATATCAAAATTTATTTTCATATAATAATATAAAAATTTAATGATTATAATATTATAAAAACCCTCATCCCATCCATTATAAATACCTCCCCTCCTTACCAGTTGTATTCACTACTCTCAATCTTTGAGCATGTCCTATATTCTATGAAAATCTTTCCCCAAGATCCACAACCATGTTGAAAATCACTTTTTTTGTAAAAATGATCAAATCCTCTCCCCTTAAGAGGCTCTCAAGTAATATTGAATAAAGATGTAAATTCTTATTTTCTTTTCATTCTTTTTTCCTTTCTTGTTCATTGATTTTCTTTTACATTATTACCTCTACAAATCCAAATTTTATGAATACTCTAGTCCCATACAGGTACTATAATGTTGTTATGATAATGTAATAAATTATTATCAACAATCATTTACTCGTCTTTTATTATAGTAGTAAAGACACCACCCAAGATGTGTAAATTTACCACATTCTAGGACGACGAGTTTTCAATTTACATTACCGTATTTTTTTATAGTCATGAAACCATTTTAATTGTTTAAATAGAATTTTATATATGTCTTATTTATCATATATGATTATTTAATTCTTTTTTATTCAAGGTATTGGTTTATTAAACAAAATGTGTTCCCTATGGTCCAAAAACTGCCAATTAACCAAAAATGTTGCCACTATAGATTTATATAATGATCAAACATAAATCCAAGTAACAAAAACGAATTTTCAACCATTTAACCTTATGAATGATAAATAATAATATATAACAAATATTTTGTACAGCCACCTTGATCATACATGTTTATTCGAACATGAACCGATCATTAAAATCAAACAGGAAAACAAAATCGAACAATTGAATTGAGCTGCATAACAAATAAAAATTGTAATAAATGAACATAAAAAAGCTTATAATAAATATTTTAAAAATATAATTGGTTATGGAATTACTAATTAATGAACATAATTTTATTATTTAGGACATTAAGTTCATGTAATTATCATCATCAGACTAAAGGTAAGGGATCCTCCATATTTCACATTTATTCAAGAATGTCCTCTATGTTATTACCATTTTTTGTGTAATCCCTAATCATGAGGAAGGAATTAGAACCCCTAACATACATAACTCATTATATATATGTGACTAGAAAAAACATTCCCTATCATGATGCCCTTTTAAGTTCAATATGTAACATGTAGGTAATCCTTAAGGAATTCTACTAGAATCTCCTTTATTCTGTCTGGTTGCCTTATCGTTATTTCAACAAATATGAGGTTATCATATCAAAATATTTGAATATTATAAATTCTTTTTACATGAAAAATATTCATTTTTCAAGACACTTCCATCATTATCTTTCTGGGATATACATGTTTTAAGTTATTCCCTTCTAAATACTTCTCCATAAGGAAACCTGTTTTAAGGGAACTTCCTAAGTTCATACATAATTAAATGTGCACTCTATATTATATTTTAAACAAAAATTTTCTTTATATAATCATCCATTTGTATTATGAAATAATTCATGGTTCACTTCAGGTTTTTTATAATGTATTGTTCCCTATTCAATTTTAAAGGCTCTATGGAATTTTCCTTAAACCCTCTCAAATTTAGTTATGGTACACTTAATTAAATAAATTTGTTACATGTTGACACTTCTACTTGAAATAAATTCCAATGATACAACCAAATTATCCAATATTAAATTGCATATATACTATATTTCCATTATATCATGTACACTTTTATGATCTGGCCAGTTGTTATGCATTATTACCTAATTGAGATACCCAATTCATTCCATCATTAACCCTTGTATATTATATATGATTGATTATGTATGATTCTTTATGTGAAAAACATATTCATGAAATGAGAAGATGTGTTTATAAAGATATTCCTCCAAATATTTGGTAATGTATGCATCTCTTGAGACGTTATGTGTGACATTCATCACAGTTTTCCAGGGTATGTGCTACTATGTGCAACAGTCTTAGAGGTCAGCCTTGGCATGAGATACTATTAGAAAAATTCTAATATATTATCCTTTAATCATAATAAATTAATGTATTATGTTTTATCCACATTACTATAACATCATGTTCATATGAATCCATGTTTATTGGTTATTATTCAATTTGTTACATCCCTTTTTATATCACCATTTCATGCCTTCTATATCATGTCCTAAGGATTTGTTCTTAGGGTAATTACCTTAAAAATATTTTTGATTATCATTTTTTTCATGTTGTCAACTTGTTATCTAATAAATATGTTTGAGAACAATAAATTATAGTATCTCATTATGTTGTTTAAATAAAAAGTTTTCTTTATAATGTATTATTTTTTACAAAGTCTTCCATGACTCTATACATTACGATCCTTGTCTTGTACTATGATGTATAATCATTCTTAAAATCATGTCATGTTATAAGTAAATGTCGATATTTTTTGTAGTTGGTATCAATGGATGGTTTTATTATTTTTTTGATATTATGAATATATAACCTTAGTGAGAACCATATGGTTGAGACTAAGAATATGAAAATATATAAAAAATTTAGTAAGTACAGAGTAACAGGATTAATAAAATACATCCATGTCAAGATACAAATGTATAGAATTTAATCTATCACATATGTACCTAGGAATTAAAACTCTGACAATGATTTTTAGGCCCAACACGGGGTATCCTGGTATACAACCATGGTCCCTACATCACACGTGGTTTGACACTCCTGAGGGATATTCTTTGGTTAATTGATTATCATAGTACAAACCATTAATATTGGAAAAATTCCCAGAAGAATATATGTTATGAAATATATGATGGATAAGCTATAGTGAAACATAGGGAATCACATATTAGGATATACTTATCCTTCACATGTTTATCCTCTTATGTCCAATGTTTCATTTTTATGATCAATAACTATGTATTAAATCTCTATATTAGTATGTTCTTTTTCTTAGTTAATGGAGGGAAATTGAATAACATGTTCAAACAACCAATGTGATTTGGGATGTGAATATTTCCCTAATGATATGCCTTACCCGATGGTAATAGGTGCTCAAAACATCGTGAGAGTACTTTTCTGCTAGATCATGTTAGGAATAATGACTTGAATCAAGTGGAATTCCAACATCCTCCATAATAATAGAATGTTGTAATAGAATCTTTCATTTGGAAAGAGGCATCCCATGTTTAGAATATCATTTTATCCTCTCCCCTTGGAAAATTGGATTAAATCCATTGAAAAAATATTCTCCGGCCTACAATTCTCAGAAGAATATAAATTTGTA
Source organism: Viscum album (assembly GCA_963277665.1). Taxonomy (NCBI): domain Eukaryota; kingdom Viridiplantae; phylum Streptophyta; class Magnoliopsida; order Santalales; family Viscaceae; genus Viscum; species Viscum album. The sequence goes on from OY728145.1 coordinate 1,903,925,372, forward strand.
GTAAATTTTCTTCATTTTAATAGGAAATCTGATCAGTGGTACACACTGATCAAGAATAAAAGTCCCTATATAAATTTGGATCCATGGATTAGGAGAAATTCAAGAATATGTTTTTCCATAAATATTTTCCTCAAAAAATCATTCTCTATATGGAAAAAGAGTTCCTTGGTCTCAAAAAGGAGGTAGATGAGTCCATTTGGGTGTATGATTCAAACTTTACATGGCTTCCAATGTATGCCTCTGGCTTTATCGTAAACCCTGAAATCATGGTGGATCACTTAATTTGTGGGTAAAGCCTAGTCTATAGAAGGTGTTTCATGATCTGAGATATTGACAATTATGATGAGATTGTCTATTGTTCACTCAAGGTTGAAATGAAGATTGGGGCCTCTCAATGGTGTCGGGGCCTATTGCCAAGAAAATGAAAATGAATAACAACCTGGTTGGTTCAAAAAACAATGTTTGTGATGGAAAGAAGATTGAATATCCCACTTGTAAAAGTATTTTGAAGAAACATCTTGGGATCTATATATGGAGAACCAATAATTGCATCAAATGGACAGGAATATGACATTTAGCCAAGAACTGCTAAAGGGATTTAAATAAACCCACTAATGCTAAAGAAGAAAGGATGGTTCAGATCAAAAATCAACATGTAGTGTAGTGTTATAACTACAAGGATCATAAGAATTATGATATCAATTTCCCAAAGACAAGGGTTAGCCTATGAAATCAATAACAACATCCAAGGAAACAAGGATGGGCTTATGATATCACAACTGCTGATGTGGTTCCAGAAAACGTTATGGTGGAATGTATGCTAGATATTCATTCATGAATGTATAACGTACTATTTTATTCTTGTTTTTTGAATTCTTTCGTAACATTTATGTTCATTAGAACTATTCAGGAACCTGGAAAACATTTAGTGGAAAGTTACTTGTGAGAACAACTAAGAGGGAAATGTTGCATCCATTATTTATAACTCATCCCAGGATAACATTTGTGGACTAAACGTCCCCAAAAATTTCATAATACATCATTTAGTGTAGTTCGATTTTATCTCTTGCATGGATTGGTAATCTTTATAAAAATACAACATCAACTTTTGGGAAAAATGAGATCACTCTTCACATTCATAAGAATCCTTCAATTCATTACAATTGAAATGAGAAAAAAGAATCTCCTTTAGAATCATTTCCTCAAGTGTAGATGTTAATTATTTATAATCATGCATGTAGAACTCAAAAGATTGGGTAAAAGGAGTGAATAATTCTAGTATACATGCCTATCATGAGGAATTACCATGATATATTTCCTAAAGACTTTCTTGGTCTTCCACCTGACTGAGTGGTTGAGTTCTCAATTGAACATATTTCTGTATCTCTACCTATATCAATGTCACCTTATAAAATGGTCACTATAGAGCTAAAAGTGTTGAAGAAGTAGTTATAGGAGAATTTGAAGAAGGGTTTTATATACTTGAGTTCTTCAAATTGGGGTTCCCCAGTCCCCTTTATCAACATGTTGTACAAATCAATGTGCATCTTAATTGATTATCATGAACTCAATAAAATACTGATAAAGAAAAATTATCCACTTCCATGGATAGATGTATTGTTTGATTAGCATTGTGAGTCATGATATTTCTCTATGGTGGAACTTAAATCAAGTTGTTAACAATTAAATGTAAGGATGGATGATATCCCTATGACAACCTTTCAAACAAGTAATAGACAATATGATTTCATAGTGATGACCTTCAGACTGACTAATGCTCTTGTAATTTTAAAGGATTTAATGACTATTGCATTTAGATATTACCTATACAATGTTTTGTTTTTCTTTATTGACGATATTCTAATATACTCCCATAGAAAGTAGTAACAATAGGAGGATATGATTATTATGTTAAAAACATTGTGAATAGAGAATATGTATGCAAATCACATTAAATGTGAGTTATGGATGGAGGAAGTATCTATAATGGGTAATGTTATCCCTAGTAATGCAATATCTATAGACCCTTCCCAGACAACGGTTATTAAAGATTAGCCTAGACTAAAATGTGTAAATGATATTATCATCATTCTGGATCTTTATAGGTATTTTTAACGATTATGATGAAATTTTCATGATTTTCAAACCCAAAGGAAAAGATTAAATAGAAGGGAGTAATGTTTTTCTAATCTCAAAAATGTGATGACTATTTTAAGAGGTTCAAAAAAGGCTAATCATTATTTTAGTATATACACTTTTGATAAGTGTAGAACATGTTGGGGTGTATAGTGATGCTTCAAAGTAGGTATTAGGATGTGTACTCATGAAAAATTATTATTTGATATCCTATGCCACAAGGCAGCTGAAAATCCATGAGAAAAACTATATCATGATTGATTTGGAGTTGGATATGGTGATCTTTTCATTGAAAATATGGTGGCATTATCTCTACGCAGAGATGTGTGATATATATACTAATCACAAGAGTCTCAAATATATATTTACATAGAAATATTATAATATGATCCAACTAGGGTGGATAGAACTCATTTAACATTAAGACTACTCAATCCACTACCATCCCGTAAGGGAAACAAGGTGACAGATGCTCTATAAAAAGGATAATGTTACAATTTCAATGAAGAGAATTCAAAAAGATAATATCTTCTTATTTTTGTAGTGAAAAGAAATGGGAATCATTAAGGGAGTTACATCATCAATCATTTCTCAAATGATTTCTCAACCATCCCTCATATAGAATATAATGTATTATCAATGAAAGGATGTGGAAAATAAGAGAAGGGTGGATGCTTTCAGAAATGGTAAGACCTCCATATTCATGATTGATGAGGAAGGGGTTGTATGATTTGGGCCAAACTTTTGTGTACCATTTGATCAATAGATAAATAAGAAGATTCGGAATGATGCATATAGCTCAACCTTTTCAATCCTCCTAGGGAGAAAAAAGATGTATTGAGCTCTCTAAGAAAACTTTTTGTGGGACAATATGAAAAGGAAGACGGCTGAATATACATCAAAGTGCCCGGTATATTTGCAATTGTAGAATCATTGGAAAACATCTAAGGGGTTGATGCAACCAAAACCCATACCAAAATTGAATTTGGAGAACATTAACAAGAATATTGTCTCTGTATTTCCATGTACATCCGAAGGTATAAATTCTACATAGGTTATTGTGAATCATCTAAAAAAGATAGCTCACATTATCACAATTCAAGAGGTCTTCTAAATGGATCAACTTGCATGAATATATATATATATATATATATATATGTTTTTAAGGATGAATATAGTATCACTATATATTTTATTTGATCGAGGTTCGAGAATCATCACAATGTTCTAGAAAAGTATCCAACATGCTCTAAGCAAGGATTTATACCTCAGTATTCCCTATTATCCTTAAACTGATGGCCAATCATACAAGACTATTCAAACACTAGAGAATATGTTGAGAGAATATTTTGTGGATATCAAAGGAAGATGGGGCCAATATCTTCCGTAGGTAGAATTATATGGAAACAACAGTTTCCACTCAAGCATATGAATGGAAGCATATGGATCCCTTTATCGGAAAGGTGTAGTACCCCATCCTTTTGGGATGCAGTTGGTGAGTGTAAGTAGGTAGGACATAAAATGGTCGATGAAGGAGTGGAGAAGGAAAAATCCATTCAGTAATGTATCAAATCATCGAAAAGGCAAAATAAATTGTTATGCAGACAATCGTAAATGATAGCTTGAGATCAAAGATAGAGTCAAGGTATTTTTTTTTACAGATTTCCATAGAATAAGTTCATGATTTCTGGGATGAAAGTAATATTAACTCCTAGGTACATTAGACCATTCAAAATTTTTTATTGTGTCTATAATGTGGTGTATCTACTATAACATCTACCAACCATGACAATGTACATTATGTCTTTAATGTATCCCTCTTATAGAATTGAATACAAGATCCTTCAAAACTACTCTCTTTAGAGCTTGTACTGTTGGAGGAAGATCAATATTTCAAGAAGCACCCATTGAAAATATTATTTCATAGAGATAATTTTTTATGTTACAAGACAACTCACCTTTTCAAAGTAGGGTGGAAGAACCATATGTAAAAAGAGGGAACATTGGAACAGGAGGAAAAAATGAAGGAAAATTAAATGCAACTATTTATTGCTTAAACTGTAAAACAAAATTTTGAGGGCCTTATTTCATTAGGAGGGATATGTAACAACTCAAAGTTTTTAATGGATATTTAACTTTTATAATTATATCATATAATCATATGAAATCAAAATACAATGAAATGCTAAATACTATTTTACTGTAATCATATTTTTTTCACTTTTGTGTTTTGAATTTTGAAAATATGACATACCTGGTTTCGATCAGTATGTTATTTGGAGTATAATATGACAAATATATTTTTTGGGGAATATTAACACACCCTTATAAATTGTAATGTTTCCCTTATGAATAGTAACACAACATAATAAATTATAACCTCACATAAGAATGTATGTGAATAAGACTCAGGTGGTAGTACGAAATACCTATACAAGGGAATATTAAAACAAATGTTTTAATATTGTTTTTGGAGAAAATATTATTTTTAATTAAATATTATAGTAATCCTATATAGGAAATTATTTTGGAAAAATTGAATATATTTTTGGATTCTAAATGTCAAAAAATTGTTAGTTTTAATTTTTAGGATTTTTTTGGAATTACATGATGTTTTGGTGAATAGTAAAATACATTAATTTACAATATTAATACAGAATAATTTAATACAATATTACGAAAATTATAAATGATTTATGAACCCAAATCATGGAATCCCATGCACTTATTTGTAAATTTTTCATGTAATTATCACTATTTATTTTCTTATGGAAAAATAATAAACGAATAATTATATATTATTAAAACCCTCCTCTCCTCCACTATAAATAGAACTCCACCTTACCTCTTCTCTTAACTCCTTTAAAGCCTTGTGCATTGCCTATATTTTTTCAAAATCAATACTCAATCTCCTCCCCAATGTCCAAAATCCCATTGGATTCCTCAAAATTCTAAATAATCTCCCTTAAATTATCTCTCAAGGTAGATTGAATCAAGAGGTAAATTCCACTTTTCTTTTCATTCTTTTCCATTCCAGGTTCATTTGTTTTCTTTTCAATACATTCAACTAAACATCAAATTTTTATAAAACCACTAGTAACTTACATGTACCGGTATGTTGTTATGATAACAGAATATGTTATTATCATCTCTATTTTACACTTCTTCTATATTAGTAGTAAAGACACCATCTGCGATCTATTAATTTAACACATTCATGGAAGATTGGTTATAAATTTCCATTACTATCTTCAATTAATGTCATGAAACAATTTTAAATGATAAACCAGATCATAATATGTGTACTATTCCCTATATATGATTCTGGAATACTTTCGTACACACGGTTTGGGCTAATAAAACAAAATGGGTTCTTTGTTGTCAAAAAATAGCCAGTTTTCCCAAAATGTTGTCACTAAAGTTTCATATAATGATCCAATATCAATACAATTAATAAAGTTAAATTATCTACCATGTAATCTAATGTATGTTTTATAATAAAATATATCTTCAATTTTGCACAACCACCTTCATCTTACATGTTTATTTGACTATGAACTGATCTTTAAAACCATGTAAGCAAATAGAACCAAACTATGAAATTAATACTTTGAACCAATAAAAATGGTTATAAATGAACATAAAAAGGTTATAATAAATAATTTACATTTAGAACAGGTTCTTTAATAACTACATAATGAACATAATTTGATTATTCAGTTTATTATGTTTAGTCAAAGATCACCATTAGACTAAATGCAAGGGATCCTATATATTTCATTTTTATTGAAGAATTTCCTCTATGTTATAAACATTTTATATGGAAAACCTAATTATGGGGTATGATTTAACACCTTCCCCAAACATTCCTAATTATTTATAAGTGATTAGAGACATCTATCTCTCTCATGAATTCCTATTAAATACACCTAATACCACGCTGATAATCTATAAGGAATCCTACATGAATATCCTATATTCGTTTAGGTTGACTTATAATACATTATACCAAAATTTGAATATCTTATATACCTATGTGTATATTAGAAAATATGATTAAATGTAAAAAAAGTCATTTATCATGTTCCTTTCATAATTCTCTTTTTGGGGTATTCTTGTTTTTAAGTGAATCCCACCTTAATACTTTTCAATAACCCAACCTATTTTAAGGGAACTCCATGAATACTTAATTGATATCAAGTGCACTAAATATTCTATTTTAATCCACCGTTTTCATTGTAAATTCATTCCTTGTTATTATGAATACCTTCTTGGTTAACATATGGTTTTGTATAATGTATTGTTCTCTTTTATATTTTTAAGTCGCTAAAGTATTTTACTTAAAACTCTCAAAAATGTTTTAATGATAAAATTTGATAAATACATTTATTACAAGTTTACACAACTACTTGACATTACATCCAATGATAGAAGCATATTTTAACCTATAAATTTCCATGTATAATTTAGTTCTATTCCTTCATAGACCATTTTTTGACACGACCATTTGTTACACATTATAAAATGATTGAGATACCAAATTATTTCCATGGAAACCCTTATGTTTAAATATAATTTATTATGTTTGGTTATTTATGTGGAAAAAATATACATGAAATTTTATGATGGGTGTTCCAAGATTGCGCTACAATTCATTGGGTAATGTTGAGACTCATGAGAAGCTATGTTCGATAGATTTGGGGTTAGCCTTGGCTTGTGGTACTATATGTAACTATCATAATGATTAGCCTGGGCTGGTGCTACTATGGGAAACAGTCTTGGATTTTATCCTTGACTCAATGTAAATTAATTATTATGTTTCATCCAAATTAATATGACTACCAATTCATATGAATCCATGTTTATATGATATGATTCCATATGTAACATTCTTTTTTTATTATCATGACAAGCCTTCTATCCAATGTGCTAATGATATGTTATTATAGTTATTACCTAACTGGGCTTTTAGATCATCCCTTTGTTCATGTTATCCTTGTGATATCATATTCATATGTATGAGAACAATCGAAGATAGAATCTCATTATGGAGTTTAAATAAAAATCTGGTTTTATAATGTTTGATTATGAACCTAGTCTTCCAAGACACTAGACTTCATGATCATTGGCTTGTACATTGATGTATAATGATGAAAAAAATCATGAAATTTTATATGTAAAAATATATGGCCTCTATATGCCTTGAAAGAGTGAAATCACCATCATAAAAGAGACCCATGCAGGGTCGTGTTCCTTTTATAAGTCAAAAATAAGGTTTCCCAACCACATTAGTACGAATCATTATTTTGGTGGATAAGGATACATGGAAATTTATAACTCACTAGAATGTGACATTCATGTAAAAAACATTTAAATTTAATCAATTAGTATCAAATATAATCTTAAATAAATTAAATTTAAACCTTTTTCAATAAAAGTGATTTAGTTCAAGGAACTTTATCCCCAATTCATATACAGGGAAATAAATTACATCTTTATTGCCATATATTTCTTATCTGAATGGGACATAGTGATACCCCACATAGAAGAAAGAATAATGAATACCATCAAATTTATAATCTACAAAATAATTAATTATTTTTTTTCCCACATATAATATCATTGGAATATAATTCTAGTTTGTACACATCAAAACTGAAATTTCAATATCAATAGTAGAACATCATGGCCAATTATTCACCCTAAAATCAAACAATGGAAAAAAGGGGATATTTTTTCATCCCATAACTCTTATTAAAATGTCTTCAAAAAGATTGATATTACAAGATATTAAACATAATTAGGAGAACACTTACATTTATTAGTGGCATAACAAAACACATCCTAGACCACTACAGAAGTACCCACATATTGTGATTATAAAAAAATATAGGATGTTATATCCATTAAATATAAATTTATTTCACTCTATATAGTTATATATAATTAGTTATTAGAATATAAACATTCAAAAATTTTATATAAGGATTTTGAATGTTTTATTGATGTGTTGTTATACAAACATACCTATTATTATATTCCTCGTTATAATATTTAATGAGTCTAATATAATATGTGTCACCTCTACTATTTAATTTAATTATAGTAGGTATTTTATTTTATAAAATTATAGATAAAAGTATATATATATATATATATATTAATTGGTCTCCATGTTATAAATAAAAACTATTTAAATAAGGAATAATAATTAAATATAGGTGATGAGGATCATATAACAACTTGTTGAAATTAATAATTCCTTAATAAATATTATTAAAAATTCACATGATGTTTATATGTTGTAAAAATGAAATTAAAAAACATTTAATTCTTTTTCATACTACAAAATATTTACCTATATATTCCTAAATCTGGAAAAAGTCAATACGATGTGTTATTTATATTAATTTCAAGTACATATAACATCAACCTCACTGAATGATGTTAAAATACATTGTTGATGAATTTCTTTCATTACATAAAACATTTTGGGTGGACCCATGTCCATGGAGACTTTATCCCCTATAGGTGGGATTTATCCCAATAAATGTTTGTGGAATAAAATTCCTACATTCCCTAAGAAATCAATACAAATAAACTACATATATATGACTCATATTTAAAAAATAGTTTAGAGAAGAAATACCTATTACTTTATTTCTATCTTTATTTTGTAAGTAGTGATTCCTAGAATTCATGAAATTGATATAACCATGGAAATATAAAATGTACCCTTCCTCGTTTTGATACATTACTGGAACAATCTTTATACATATCATTAAATTCCCATATATTAAAATGGTTATTTCTCTTTATGTTTTTTATATATAGACCATATTCATTTTCATAATTTAATACATTATTGTAATAAGCATTATTCATTAAATACAAGCTGATGATTAATATATACTCTTCTTAAGGGATCTTGTATATAAATATATAAGATGGAACAAAAAATTTAACATCATTTACATAATGATATATTCACTCCAATCAAGCTATTAAAGGTACACAGGATAAATTTTGGAATACCGAGAGAAAATGGATGAACTAAAAAGTAGAGTAAGGGGTAAAACTTTGGAATAAATCCTAACACATGGGATATAAGGGATATCATGATGGAATACATTTGAATGTAACATGAATAAAATTATTAATTAATAACATAATGAACACGGTATCATTATATCATTTAATCATAGGAATGTTGGCGAAACCTATAACATGGCACAAACTAGATTACATGTTAATATACATGACTATATCCCAAAGTGGAAAATTTAAAATAATTGATTATATTTAGACCATAATTCCATACATAATTTCTAATTATATTATATGATACCCAAGGAATCGCAGTAAAATCGAGGAACCAAAATCATAAATAACTAATAAATATGTGAACCATGCACGTATTTAATTAAATGGAATAATCACAAGGAATACCCATGGTTTGAAATGTGTATCAGAATCAAGGTATAAGTCATAACCAATTGGAGTGCTTAATGTTGTGCATTAAATAATGTATTTAAATCATAAATATAAATTTATAGGGAAAGATAGGAATATATCATGATAAATAATGTCCACAAATTATGATATCATTTAAAAAAAATTATAAATGAGACACATCATGGATATTTAAAAGAGAATAATAAATAGTATTTAAAGAAGACGAAGAGATAATTGATTGTATAAAACAAAAAATGAGCATAGATAGTTTAACATGATTTAATTATTCAATTTAGATAAATAGTGGTGGATTTTAACAGATTTTGGGTTTTATAGGGAAATGTGAAAATAATTGAGAAGATACCCTTATTGTGTATTAATTATTGATATAAATTAAGATGAGAACCATATAAAAAAAATAATACCCAATTAATAAAAAATGAATAGAACGTGATACATATGTTTAGAGAAGACACATGTAGTTCTGAAGAATTATATAAGAATAATAAAGAAACAAATTCATGTAATAATGGAGAAAGAATATCCCAATGGTATGTTTGGAAGTTTGGATGTTTGGAGAGATCCTGTTCAATATTTCTAAATGTGTTATGTTGTTTCTATTAATATCATGGATAATAAAATTTGACTCATTAATAATTTAATTCAGAATGACATCAATATATATAGGATTTATTATAATGATACTAATTTCATTTATTAAAATTTATATGAGTTATAATGTTAAATTCTATTGTTCATGGTGCATTTTTTTCGTTGTTTTATTGTCTGATCCATTGAGATTAATTTTGGAAATTCTAATCAAATGGGAAAAACACTTTTAGTTGAATGAATTGTTATTAAATTAATTAAATAATTTTAAATTTCCCCAATATATCATTTTCCCTAATATGAGGATAATTAATTTCCTAAAATGTTAGTGGTATAATATAGTTAATTTAGGCTATTTTTTTATCATAATGATATTTTTTAATTTTATTTAACATTATGTATACATTTTAGTTTTTGAATATGAAAAAAAATTTGAATATACATTTTTCAAAATAGTTGAATCTTTTTATGGGTTTTATGTCCATCATTGAAGGAGGAAATTAATAATGAAAAACTATTATCCCTGATGGTGTTGAATCAATTTATTATTGATGATGTTCTCATTTTTAAGATAAATAGAGAATAAAATAGATTTTATGATGTAAATTCAATTAAAACAATAAAATTATAGTTTATGTATGACTCTAAAGTTATAATGATGTTATGGATTTGGGAAAGGATGATAAGTTATAATAAAGTGTGAATGTAAAAGAGAAAGTGGGAGGATTTTACCTATTGAATATCGACTCCTTGAGAACCTCCTTATAGAACATGGGTTTGGAATTTGTTTTAGACAATTACCTATTGGAAACGCGAATGATGATTTGGAAGGTAATTTGGTATAATTTATAGGCACTAGATACCATAGAATATGTGTGGAAATTTGGGTTTTATGGGTGATATTTATAGGGATGGAGAAAACTTTTTGGGATTATATTTTTTAGTTATTTGTTAACCTGAATCAATAATATCAATAGTATTGATTATCATGAATGAATAATGTTAATAAACCATATGAGTTCAATATAATGGTAACTCTTATTATCCATGACTCATCCATTATTGAAAACCACATTTATTTACATATCATGTAAAATAACATAAATGATAGTATTTCAGTTTTGACCAAAAAATTAGTTATTTTAGAGAAATAATACAAATTGACCCCCTCCACCCATTTTTTGATTTTTATATTTCATAATTGGAATCAATTTTATTTTAATAAATTTTAAAATGAGAAATTTAATTTCTTAATAAATTCATCATTTATTCATAATATACTTATTTTCATATTATATCCAATTTTATGCCACTTTGAAAAAAAAGGGCCCAAAAATTTATATTATAATTATAAAATAACAAAAAAATAAATAATTTACCAATATTTTGAAAATATAAATCATTTAAATAATTATAAATATTCATTTACATTTCAAAAATATAACAATTATTAATATACAATTTTCCTAAAAATTTGTTTTCATATTCCATGATACAGATATATTATATTTTATTATTAGAAAGATAAATTTAATTGATAAATTAATTGATAGGGTTACAAATTTATAATATATATGATTGTTCTTAATAGACACAACAATATTCCATCGGTTCGGTAACAATTTTTATAGTCAGATGTCTAATATATTATGATGTGTACATAAAATTTTGTATGAAATGGAGATGTTCTAATTAATTAGGATTTCTTATTGAATTGACCTGGTAAATAAACCATATAAAACATTTATTATACAATAAAATAATAAATAATTGGACAAGGGAAATATTTTTGTATCATATACACATAATTTAGAAATAATATACAATCATAGTGAATAAATACTTTTGTTTGTAGAGAGATAAATTTTATCCCACTTATAAATATGGAGGTTATGAGAGAACCCTTACAATATGCCTAAATGAGTTCGTCATTTTCACATCATGTCCTGGATTATAAAATTAAATTAAATGATACATTAGTTTATAACCCCTTAAAAAATTATATGACCAATAAAAATTTTATTAGCTTAATTTATGTTATTCATTCAATGTAATAATGTTTAATTTCATTGATCCAAGATCACTAATTTCATGGTTTTATGGTTTATTCGCTTTTGATTAATAATCGTAGATCTTATCAAATAGGAGAAAAAACCTATATGTGGAATGTAATGGTATTAATATAATTCCATGTTTTAAAATTTATCCCATATGTCTTTTTTTGGAGATGAGGATGATTAATTTGATAAAATGATTATGATAAACATTTTGTATTTTCTAATCATTGAAAACTATTTATATTTTATTATTTAACATATATATATATATAAAGAATATGTAACAAGTCATAATATATTTATTTAATTGGGTTTTACAATTATAATCATTTTATTATCATCCTTGAAGGTGTTAATGGAAAATATAAATTTGAATTCTATGTAGGTGGTGAATGAACATATCACAAAAAATGTTTTAAATTTTATAATAAACGGGTAATAGAATTGATATAATGATTGATATTGAGAACACAAAATAAAATTCCATTATATATATGATACGAGAGTCACCAATATATTTAGGATAGGGTAGCTATGGATAAATATAAGAACTAAATAATATAATAGTTAAAAATAATGATTAAAATCCATCAATATCATCTCCTTGAGAACCTCCTTAAGGAAATTATGTTTGTCCATATGTTGAGACTTGAATCTATAGTATGTTGTTAAGTGTATTGGGAAGGGAATTAGAAAAAATGTATCAAGATGGAATAATTAGAATGTGTGAGGAGAAGGGGTAGAGATGAGTTGTATTTATATTGTGAGGATATGAGAGTTTTTTATTATTTTATTCATTAATTTATTATTTCGGATCAATACTATAATATTTGTTGACTATAACAACTATATAAAGAAACTAGGCCATGTGATTTTGAAATAATTGGCATATATATCATTTATAACTCAACCATCACTCAATGTATAATTTTTCAACCTATAATGATAAATAATGTAAATTATTGTATCTCAATGTTCACAAAAAAATCAAATATTTTTTAAAAATGAAAAAAATTCATTATAAATTTTTTTAAAATTTTAAAATTTAAATATGGAATGCATGTTATGAAAATATATTTCAGTATTTTTGAAATATAATTATTAGTAATAATCATCATTTATTCTATAAATATTTATTTTATGATTTATTGAAATTTTATGATTGTTCAATTAAAAAATTAATATATCATAAGATTATCTTATAATGATAATAAAAAATCATTTATTTTTTAATCAATATTTTGAAAATATATATTCTCAAATAAAAATATATTAATTTTAAATTTTTAAATAATCATTTATATTTCACAAAAATATCAATACCTAATTTATCAATTCTAAAACATTTATTTATCTATTTCATGACATAAATATATCATATTTTTATGTATACTATATATAAATATTATTTATAGTTTCATAGGTGATGTTACTATTCTAAGAGTAATATTACTATTTAAAACTGTCATATTATTATTCTATTAGTTAGGTTACTTTTCCAACATTAATATTTATAACATACATAGGGTATATTGATTTCTATATATACCTCTTATTCCATTCATCAGACACTTATATTTTCACCCATTTTAAGTAAAACATCATCTTTTAAATTTATATTTTCTTATTATCATTATGATTTATTTCTTCAGCTTTGTTCATGAGTGCAGTCATTCAAATAGATCGTGTATATCCAAATTTTAATATTCATCTAATAATATTATCTATTAATTGTCTCAATATAATATTTGGAATTTATATTGGTTTTTCTATTGATTAATTTTTTATTATTAATTTTTGTTGTTAATTTTTTCATTCGAATTACTATTTCATAGAAGTTCTCCATAAAACATGAAATAATAATAAAAATTTATATTTAATTGAAAAAATTATAGCTCTCTGAAATACGTATAAACGAAGAACCATAAATTTTAAGATATATCCCCTCCAATTTATGATAATGATATTTAAAGAATCCCTCAAGCTAGTTTCTTTAATATTTTAACCCTTTTTATAAAAATATCTATTTTCTCTCCATATTATCCTAATGTTTTTAGTGAAAATGTCATCATGAATTACATTTTTCATGATTCGTATACTTATAGGGTATATAATGATGACATGATCTCATATCTTATGATTGAAAAAAAATTTCTAATATATAATGTCTGGATATAAATATGATATTTATCTACATAGTATATTAATATTCATGAATACATATTTGGAGATTCATAACATTTCATGATATTTAGAAATTTTAGTGTTAACTACTCTTTTTCCTATTTTCGGTGCTCTCATATTTTAATAAAAGGTTATAAAAGTATATGTTGATAACTGTTCTGGATAGTGGTCCCATACATTGTTCCCTCCAATTGGAACAATTTTTGGACATCCTTAAAGACCATAAGCTACATAGAGAAGCATACATCACATGACTCGATTCTCTTAAAATAGAGTCAAATCTATGAAAATAATCATATGGTATGATCTCAAACTCCACATTCAAATATTATATACAAAAAATTCCTTTATTATTTAATGATATTATTATGGTAAAAAATTATCAAAGCCCCCATATATTCTATCATTACTTAAAAATGATACCATAGGTAACACATGTTGTTAACCATCCACCTCATATTCCTCAATATTTTCAGGAATCTTTTGAGATTTGGGGTTTTAGATGATCATCATATTTATCATGATTGGGGTGCACCATATCTCAATAATAGTTAACAATTTCTATTTCAAATGATGTCAATATTGTGACAAATATCATCTTTTATCATTCCTTTTTAAAGGACTAAAATATCATATCCTTATCCACCCTATACATAGGATTCTTCTATCAACATTTATGAAAATAAAAAATCTACAAAATTCACATAATTAATTCGGTTCATAGGATTTATTCAATCATTTCCCTTGAAATAGATAATGAGCACCATCATACCTAATGGAAACTAAATAATGAATATTAATTATATCTCACTTATATGGATATATATATATATATATATGAATTTTTTGATATTTAAACAAAATTAATATAACAAAAAAGGGGGGATAACATAATTCCTATAATCATTATCAAACATTTAGTTGTTGTCTTCTGTTGAGTAAGGTCGATAATAATCTGTTTCATATCCACAACATTCCACATAATCCAATAACCTCATGTTGTAATTAAGGACATTACTAATCCTTGAATAAAAATTTGGGTAGTCAAATAAAATGGTACCATATGTTCCATTATTCTTATTCATTATGACTATGAAGAACAACCCTAAAATATGTGCACCTCCCTTCCGAGATAATCTATATTGGTATATGGTCCCAATTATTTTTTTAGGTTTACTATTTTTTTCAATATTTATTTTAATATTTCATATTTTTTCAAATATATGTGATATTAAGATTATAATTTATTGGTAAATTTATTATAAGAAAGAAAATTGATCTTTAGTGGTCGAAATAGTGAGATAATTGACATCTATATAGAGAGATGTAAAAAAAATTCTGGATGAATAACAAGAAATGTGATTCCTTATATATAGATGTTTCTCTAACTTATCATCATTAATCATAAAAAAATAGAAATATATTAGTTTATAAAGAAATAATTAATAAATATAATAGGTCCTTATATATTTTACTTTCAATTTAAAAGACATGCACACATGACATCATGGTTCTGCATAATGTTTGACTAGTAATGTATAGATTCTTGGCCCCATTAAAGTGTTTAGTACACATTGATCAATATTTTGGGTACATTAAACCTCATTAAATATCATTCATTGATAAAATTTTTTGTTCCAAATGTTTTTATATGACATAAAAAATCATACATGACAATTGGAAATGAGCATGTTCGACTGAATACGATTTTCCTATAAGAAATACATTCATTCAACAATATGGTTCCTATACCCCCATCCCCAATTTTGTCATGTCATCTACAAGAATATATCCCATATGTGATGTGATTATATTCATTGTATGACTTAATATATTCTAAATTGAATAGACCATTTATTTTTTATACATTATTCATTTTTGTAACTATCTTATCTAATCATTAATAGTTTCATCTCAATGAGATATGATAAATAGTCCCCAAATCCAACAATTATTGTGGGTCTCATATCCTTTATATCAAAATATCATGAATAATACACTTTGATGTAGAATGGATATAGTACATCATTCTTAATTTTTTTTAGGATCCAATTCTTGTGATGGGAATTCTCAGAGTGTAATTATCAAAATTTCATGGCAATAATAATCCCATAAAAAATAATATCAGCATGTTTAAAAAGACCGAAAATTACACCTACAAAATTGGATAATATTTAATCACTTTTCATCCATTATATACATATTAGTACTAATTGAGAAAATAGGAAAATATAAAATTAATAAAAAATAGATGGTTAAAACACCATATAGGGATTCTGAAGAAGAATCTGACTCCTATCCCATAAAGTCCCCACCACAATAGATAATGTAATAATTTTGGAGAAAAAAAAAATTATGAAAAAATCAGGGGTAAATTAAAAATCACATTAATAAATTGAGAAATACTATTTATACCAATTGGAATTATAAAAATAGAATAGACATTTTTCATGTACTCAAACACTATTGATCATTTGAATCCACAATCCAAATCTCTCCCATCATGATTATTATCATGGTGAGTAAAATCATTTATCCAAATGGAATAAAACTAATAATATAGTGATGTATGTTTTTCTTCTACATCTCTATGATACACATTAAGGAAGAAATAATTCATTCAGATGGATCAATTATTATGTTAAGGTGATGGCAGTTATTCATATTCATGTTAGTGTCCCATAAAAAAGTAAATAATTCATTCAAAAGAAAAACATTAGTTTTATAGTTATGGTGTTATACCTAGAACAATATATGATCCAAAAATATAGGAAAATAATATAATAAATTGGAATATGATAATTTTTATGTGATGGAATATATAATTATTCATATATGTGAACCATGCATTGGGTAAATCATTGATAATCACTCATGTTTAGAACCATGAATGACCTAATATTGTCTTAATAAAATTTTCTAATTGAATTAAACTATCATACTGATGTTTCTTCCCATTTTATAATATAATATTTTGTAGAATTAATTTACTAATAATAGAATATATGAAACAAATTATAATTAATATATAATGAATTTTAATTCATTTATAATAAATGAAAATCAATGGATAAATATTAGAGCATAAATTATTTAAAAATAACATATTTTTACATCCATATTATAGAAGCCTACAAATCCATGGGATAAATTTTGGTCTTTATAATTGATGATCCTTTTGAATTATTGTATTTTTAGAATGCTTATTATTTTTTGAAATCTATTATTTTCATAAAATAATGTTTTTTTACATAATGTGAATGACGTGTCATTGAAATATTATTATATGCTTGATAAAATTTTATGAGAATCGAAATGTGGAAATGTATTATTCCAAATTGTTAATTGGAAAAATTTTATCTAACCTAGATCCTCAGAACGAGTTTTCTTAGGAATTTTATATTTTATTGAAAATAGTAATCACAATGTTTGGGATGTCACTTAGTGCAGATGTTATGACTGTTTTTATAGCGGGTTTTATAAATTTCCCAAAAAATATGATGATGCTTTTATATTCATTAATTTATCTAAAAAATAATCAAGAATTAATGATACAAGAAAAAGTAAATTTAAGGAGTTGAAGAAATTGATACAACAGATGGATGGCGATGTCTGATTCATTTTCAGGAATATAGTCAATCAGACAGAGCTAATGATGTTACATTTGAAATAAATGAGGAATAAAGTCAATAATAATTGACAATGGATGTAACATTGGTCTATGGTAAGGATAATACATTTAAATGATCATAGGATGTTCTAATAGAATGACATGAGGTATTTATTTCTAGATTTGTCTACGGATGTTACATGGAACAATAGTAAGGAAGAAAGTCAACCTTACTATGATGAGGAAGTTCCATATAAATTTGTTGAAGAAGTCCCAACAAAATGAGATGAATAATTTCCATTGGAATATGATAAGGATGTTCCATCATAATGATGTGGGGAATAATGTAAATCGTATAGAGTTATTTATGTTCAATTGAACTAAGATGAGGAATTATGTCAATTAGACTAATTTGAGGATGATCCATTTGACTAAGCTAGGTATGTTCTAAGGGAATGTGTTTCCTAGAGCATATTTTATAGTATATTATTGATTTTTTTTTATATATTTAATCAAGTATTTGTAATACACTATGATAAATAATAATATTTTATTTGGAAAATGATAAAACAAAAATGAATGTAAAATTTATAGCCTCACAATTTTGGATGAGTGGGATATATTTTCCATTTTGATGACTTTTGAATTATAGGTCACCCAATAATTGGCAGTGCAGAAATTTTTTGATTTAAATCAATTTACTCATCAAAAATGGTGGAACTGCTGTAGATTTCATGTCAGAGGTGTTTTTTAGACATAAATATCATCAAAATATCGTAATGGAGTCAGATCATATTAATAGAATGAAAAAAAATTAGAAAAAAGATAATTTTCATGAGATTTTGTAGAAGTGTTAATGGTAAATATTAAATGAATGAAAAATTTTACTGATTCAGGAAGACTAGGTTCAATATACTAATGGCCATTAGACTCATGGACATTAGACCCCTGGACTATTGTGGGGATGATTGATAATTGGTTTTATAATTTTGTTCTAATTATTTGAATGATAAAATTCGTATCCTAATAATAATCGGTTTAATAATTCCTATTCATATATTGAATATTTCTATTAAGAGTTAACAAAATATGTATTCCCTTCTTCATAATAGGGAATTTCTATTGACCCACCAAAATGACATTTATAATGATGTATGTTCTCACACTATGGACGAACCATGTAAATAAAATATTATTTTCTTTTATTAGTAATTTTTAATGCATGAATATTTTCTAAAATATTATTATTTACTAAAATTTAATCGGTTAATGGTGTTCTATTTATAATTGTTTGAAACATCGAAAAATTTAAAAAATTAATCACCCCCACTATCTGTTCATATTCAATCATTTGGAATATAAAATTGTATAAATGGTAATGTTCCTTTGATGAATACTTGTCATGGATAATATCATGTCTGCAAATAGTATAGGAATTTATTCCATTGATGAAAAAAATTAATGTGGTTAGAAGAACATGATGATTATATATGTTCCCCCCCTTGTCCTAGATGTTGTTGATGCCTCTATAATGGGTTTTCCAACTATTATTAAATATGATACTATAATGTTTGTTTAAAATATAAATATTAATGTTTATTGAAAGGTTACAAATTCTATATTTATGTATATTTATGAAAATTTTCATATTCAGGTGATGGACCACAAAGCATCAATAAGTATGTGGGATAAGATGAATTTTTTTTATTATAAGGAATACTAAAGAGTTGAATGAAAATCTAAAATTTTATACTATGTTTGAATACATAATAATGATTGATGTAGTTTCTTTAAAAAAATATCTCATAATAGTAAATGGTGTTTTTTGAAACACTGGTGGGTTATGATAATTAATGACATATTCTAAAACTACTAATAATTTCTTTATAAATTTCCTATATGAGTTTGATTCTAAATTTCCCAATGTTGAATATAGAAATGATTTATCTCTTTATGAACAATATAACATTATTTTTTTAAGGAAATGATAAAATATAATGTGTTTAAAGATAATTCAAAAGATAAAATGAATTTTAACGATATGAGGGAGATTAAAATTCAAGATGTTTAATATGTCTATCCTTCTAATTTTAGTGATAAACTGGATGATGATTTCAATTATCAAATAATGTATCTTATTTTGAATAATTTCTTAAGTGGAAGAGGAAATTATTATTGGAAATGTTTCTTAAAATTTTCAAATGTGGTAGAATAAGCCAGTTATCAATGAATTTACCAAAGAGTAATATTGGGTAATATAAACATGATTCCATTGAAAAACCATATCAGATGATGTACAAAAAAATTTAAAAATAATAAAATTATACAAAAATAAAAACAATATTTTCTCTAGGAAAAAAAAATATTTCATGTATTAATGATGAATTAGATCAAACAAAATTCATTCCGCGAAGATAAATGTTCATAAAAGGGTAGAGTATTCATTTAAAATGTTGAAAAAATAATCCTAAAATAATGAAGAATGATGAGGTGAATAGACTTATAGAGAGTATTTTTACATAATAGAAAAAGTTCCATTTCATGTAAAAATATATATATCAATAATGAAATCAAAATTATATAAAATTTATGTGGATAGTATAATATGGATGAAAGAGTAATGTTATTGAGACATAGTTGAAATAAATGACAAAAAATAAGTAACCTTGGATACATTACATTGGTTGTTCATCGCACATGATATCTAATTTAAAAATATTTAAATACGTTGATAAGAAATTTCGATTAGATGTTACCATCATTAATTATGTTTGTTTAAAAGTTACAAGAATTTGAATAGATAATATTTAAGTAAATGGTATAAAATATAAGGATGTTCAATTTTTATGGGATAAAATATTACTAACATAGTATAAGTAGACATTTTAATGATGGAAATATGATATTTTTAGAAAATATTATTGTATCCATAGAATTGTGGAAGATGGAAATGTTTTTTCTAGAGAAGAATGAATTGTTGCATTAAAATTTAAAATTAAAAATCAATACAACTTCTACTACTTCTATGATGAAGATGAAATCAAGTTGAGGCACCAAATTCATGTGAATCATGAATAAAAAATATCTACAAAAATTTTAATTTTTATTATATAAGAAATTTTCTGGAATTTAAAATAAAGGATGAAGATGTTTCATAAATTTTACAAAAGAGAAAAGTTTAATAAAAGTCATAAGAATATTGATATTTAGTATAATAGAATTATTTATCTAATTCATTATTATTTTTATAGGATGATGAGACACCAATAAAAAAGCAATTTTTTATTTTATCATACATAATGATTATTTCAATCAGATGTCTATCATCATGTTGATGAAACTTAAGTCAAAGGATGTCAAAATTTTCATTGTTTTCAAAAGATAACATGACATAGAAATATTTGTCTAAATAATGAAGTTTTATTAAATATATTTGAAAATAATTTACCTGATATTACATTGAATTATATCTAACAAAATGTATAATCATAGTTTATTATATTTCTTTATACACTTCAGAAGAAAATTGATTATTATAAAGGAAGAATATTTGATTGGTGGAAATGGGAAGAAGAATTTTAGAAAAATAAAAACATCAAATTTTATATTGGAGAGAAGGAGTTAATACTAATGTACATTAACAATATATATATTTTTTGAGTTTGTAATAAAAAAATTTCAAATAAAATGTCGTATTACAAAAAAAAAATTATGGAAATAGTTCCTTCTTTTTTAAAAGTCCCTATTAATTAAAATAATGAATTCCATTCATGGGGAATTCTATGAAAAAATTAAGAAGGAATTATCATGGGATATTAAAAAAATGAAAGAATTCACAAATTTTTAAAAATCATTTAACACAGTTGGTGGGTTCATATTATTTGGTAATTATTGAAAATATAAACTCATTAACTATTTTTTAGGAGTGTTGAAGATGAAAATCTAAAATTATCCCATGAATGAGAATTTGATTAAAAAAAACTATTCAAGATTCACAATAATTGTGTGATGAGGAATGTGAAGATATGAAATAATATTTAAAATATAATTTTATATATATACATATTGAAACAGAATATGCTCATAAGAATTAGAATTGACTATTTCATAAAATATTATTTGCGAGATTACAAAATCATACATCTCTCATTACACATATTATACCAGAACTAGTATTATTTTTAATTCAACTCAATGAGTGGGTAAATTATATGAATGAATATTTTTATCAGATTAATAGAACAAAATGAGAAATTTGTCCATGAAAAAAAATAATAAAAATGTAATTTGAAAAAAATGGGTTTACATAAACAAGATAAATGAGAACAGAGAAGGTTGGTGAAATAAATTAACACTTGTTTTTAAATTCTATTCACAGGTTGAAGGTTCATATTATAAAGAATTATCTTCTCTGTTTTAATAAATATAATATATAATAGAGTTTCTAGTAGTGGATGCACATATAAATTATAATTATGATCATATAGATGTAAATTTATCCTCTTTGAATAGTGAGATTGAAAATGTAGTTTGCATTGACCAACATTGTGCATTTTTCATGGAAAATAAGAATAAATTTTTCTAAATGCCTAATGTATTTTTTGGAATGAAACATGATCCTGATGTATGGTAATATAAAAATTAAAATTATTTTAAAATTATTAATTATTGTAAAATAAAAGTCAATAGTAACTTGTGTGTTAATAAATTTTACTCCAGCACCATTATTTAAATTTATTATTTGGGTTATATAAATTTTTCTAGTTATATAGGAATAAATTTTAATGATTTTTTTAGAAAATTAATAATAAATAAGAAATGAAAATGTTGGTAGAATTAATATTATTCAATAGGTTATATGTTCCCCAAAAATGAAATTACATTTTCAATCATAAGAAAAGTATTCCATAAAATATTATAGAAGCCTGTTATGGGTGAATATAAGGATATTTCAAATCCTATTATAGTGAGAAAAATATTTACTAAAGTGTAAACTGGATAATGTGCGAGTCGGACTGATTTTTTTGAAGATGATAGACATATTTCATTATCGCACACCCTCTTGAACTAACAATTTTATGTTGTGAAATTTTTATTTTGGTTTCATATAGCCCTGAAATAATATCATATGTTTTAAAAAAATACAATTCTATGAAATATTAATAAAATAATATACAATGGGATATTTTAAAAATGTTTTGTGATATGAATATATATTGCTACAATGATGTTGATTCTAATTGAGACTAAAATGATATCAAATCAACTTCTTGAAGAAAATATTCCATAGGAGAATGTTGTGAGACTTGTAATAATATGAAATATGGTTTTGTAACATTTTGTACTATAGAATCAAAAATATATTTTATAGCTATGAATTTACTCAAATATTGGAGATGAAGGATAAGTTGAAATATTTTAAAGGATAAATTTTCATTACATTGATGATATATTTTGATAATATGAGGGTAATTGATCAATATATAAAAAATTACAATATTATATACAAAAACATAGTAATATATTGATTAGAATAATAAATGATAAGGGTGATAGTTTACGTGTTTTGTGATAGTACATTTCAATGAAATATCAAATATTAAATATCATCAAAAAACAATTTTTGAAAGGTAGATTTTTTTAATTGAGGTCGCAATATCATGGTAACCATTCACCATTTACTTCCAATACATCATATAGAGGAGCCCCCAGTGTGATTTGAATTATTTTAAAATGGATCATAATATTTAATAATTTATCCTTCAACAGAAAGAGAGGATCATTTCGTCATTAATGAATATTGAACTATGGTTATAATAAAATTGTTGAGAGAAAAATAAAAATGAGGGGAAAAGGTAAAATTAAGGCAGTTTTATCCTAACTAGGCCACAAAATTTTATTAAAACATGGTAATGAAAATTACTGACAAATAATAACATTATCTAGTAGTTTTCTATCTGTATAAACTCCTTTGATAATTGATGTGTTTTGGTTAGAGTAAAAATGAGTTGTATTTTTTTAGAAAAAATAAGTATTTAAAAAATGTGGGTCTTTAAAAAATAGAGTGTTAGAAATGTTTCAATGAATGTTTATCAGAAAATCCTATATGGAATATTAAAGATCCATTTTGATCCTTTTTTTTTAAATTGTTATTTTATTTAACAACTAATCTTTTGTAAAAGTTTACTATTTTACAATAAGTGATTAAAGTATTCATATATTTTTGTAATATTTTTTATTAAAAAATTTGAGAATCATAATGAATAATGTTTTTTAGAATTTTTATTGATTTTATTTTCACGATATTTCCTAGATCATAAGAATTCGTTTTTAAACGCATGTCAAAAGTTGCTGAAAATTGGATTCATGAATTATTCTTTTTTACATAGTGTAGAAGTTATGAATGGTGATCAAGAATATTTTTATATATTTATAAAACAAATATAATTATACTTTACGATTATATAATGTTTATGAAATATTAGGAAGAAGTCATCATACATAGACAAGTATGTATAAGAAGATGCAAAAACGGATACCTCATAAGGTTGCTAATGTGAGATTCAATTTATAGATAAAATAAAACATGAATGAGCTAAAGAAGTTATATAAAACTATGATGAGAAAATTTTATATGGTTCTATTCTAAAGAATTTCCATCAAACCGAGATGAAGAATAATTCCATCCGACTGAGATGAAGATGTTCCATCATACTGAGGTGGTGAAAAGTGTTACTTGGACTCATCTAATGATGTTCCATCATACTGAGAAGAGGAATTCCCATTATAATGAGATGAAGATGTTAAAAAGGTCAGACCAAATTAATTTCACCAATCTGAGTTGAAGTAGTACCATTGGAATGAGATAAGGAATAAAGACAATTAACTTGAGATAAGGATGTTCCATTAGATTGAGCTGGTGAAGTTACATGAGACTAATAAGTGGGATAATTTAAATCATACTAGACTGAAGGAGTTCCATAAGACTGAGATGAGAATAAATTCAATTAAACCGAGTTAAGAAATTTCCAAAAGATAAAGGGGAGTATGTTTTACCAGACCGAGTATTCAATAATATTATTTCTGATATTTTGATGATAATTGGAGATGATTCTACGTGTAATTCATGAAATTTTGATATGTCACAATTGGAATGCAATGAAGAAAAAATAAATGTGATATTAAATGTATTATAAACCTGAGTGAGTGGGAACTTTTTTCAATATTAATTCCATATATATTATTGGTCTGATGTTAATATAGAACACATTACATTTACATATGAAATATTTTCACATGGTCAAAAAAGAAGGATTATCTATAGAGATCAGTTGAGATGTTTTTTTACAAAATATAGATCATATCTGAAGATTTAATAGTAGTTACATTATATTATCAGAATTACAATATTTAACTTATGAATATATTCTTCATTTTGAGTAGCATTGTGAGTGGTAATGATTGGGAGTAGGAAAATTATAATGACTCAAAATTTATGGATTCATCATACTGAGGGCCATCGTACATACGGTCATCAGACCTAGGAAATTTTTTGAAGCAGTAAGAATAAAAGTTTTATACTTTTGGTATGGTTATTTTTAATGAAAAAAATTAATAATAGATTGGTTCTGTATAATAATTAATATAGGTAGATAGAAGATTTTTAAGGTGATTTGAAATGAGTTTTATTTACTTATTCATAATTTTTTATTTTCAAAATCAATCAGAGTGAGTATTGAAAGTATTATTGTCTCACAATGAGGCTTAAACATGTAAATATGAGGTGATTTATATTCTATCCTTCTTATTCATGTATGAGTATTTTATAAAGGATGAAAATAAATGGATTTTTTCAACATTATAGGGGTGATGTTTCTAAAAGATGAAAATAAATAAAAAGTAAGAAAATGACTGACCCTACCCCTTCAATATAGTTATCAATTTCTTTTCAAATATAGTAATTATAGGTTAAAATTTCTCATTATTTAGAATATTTAATTTCTCAATGAGTGGAAGGATATCAACAATAGTTGATTCATTTCCATTATCATCCTAAGCATTAGTAATATATTTTTGTACCACAAAGGATTTTGCCTATCCATGTACATATCTCCCAAATGATTCCTTACTCAAGATTCATAATCACAAGAAAGAAATTATTATACTAAATACATTCCAAAAAAATGTAAATCATGTAGGAGTTCCATGTGAATAACTTTTTTAGAATTTCCCCATTAATTTTGGTTGTAAAAGGATTCCCTGAGCTACTCCTTCATGTTAATATTCTAATATGAGTACCTAGAAATTATAGTTATCATCTTAAGAAAACAATAAAATACATTACACAATCATGGAGTAAAATTAAACTCGATGCATACATGATTTTATGACATCAATGGGAGTAATAAAGATTAACCACTATATGATTCAAAATAAATGGTATCATATTGTCGATTTTTTTTCATGTCTATTCTAGTCTACATCCCAGTCACGCTTGAAATAGTATACAATAGTGAATGATACACTCAAATAGATCTGGATTCCCCTTAAAAGACCATTGGTTTTGATATTCAATCCAACATATTTGGATACATTAATATTATGGTAATACTATGAAAAAGTTAAGTATTTTTGATGTACATGTATGTATGTGATTTCATGTCTAATAATTTAATGAATAGACACTGACCCGTTTTGGTTTCCATAGTGACCCCATGGTGGACATCCATCTAATAGGATGGATAGCATGGGAATTTCCTCCAATTGGATCCCCCCTAATCAATGCTATGAAATAATTCAACTAAAAATGATACCCCTTTAATTGTAACTAATGAATTAAAATTATATCTTAGTTTGACATGTAACTATAAAAAAACCATTTCACCCACTATGGTGTCTACCAATTTTTCCAAATAAACATGAACATAAAAGCAAGGTGTTTATTTGGGATGCAATGTAGAGAAAATCTCTAGTATAGAATCCTCTATTTCAACCACACATTTTTCTATTAGTAAAGATGTGAAATTAATGGATTCCACAAGATCCACAATTTTTTATAAGGAATCAGGGAATGTAATAGATATTGATGTTATTACATTAGTTGATTATATAAATTTCGCTGTTAGCACCCAATCCATTGAATGTAATTTTTTTGGAATTAATAATTTTAGCTACACCTGAGGCAATTATAGAATCATCATCATGTATTTCCCTATAATAATAAATATATATGGACATTGTAAAAAAGATAATTACTATTAGGATTACCACATATATCTACATGGAAATTGGGAATCAGTGAGGGACTTTAAATAATACGACTCATTTCAAATGGAACTATTTTGGACAATGTTTTTACTCACTGTAAATTTTTATCCAATATCAATTGAAGGTGAATCCTCATTTCTGGAATTATCTACAATTGTGTAGGTATAATGAAAGAGGTTAAATATGATTATACATTCCACTTCAATTCATTACTAGGTGAGAATATGTCTCTGTAGATTTCTCATTGAGGTAATCCCTAGTGGTTCTCTTACTACAATCGCATGGGTGTAGATCATTATTTTCGCCACTCTAGATTCATTATCCCATAATAAAAATGTCAATATAGATGTTAACTAATATTCTATGATTAAAAATTATTTGGACTAATAGAATAAAATTACCTCTTTGGAAATAATAAGCGAGTCACACTCTTTATCTATAAAATTGGTAGGTACCTCAATGAGGATTCCTCATTCTTTCTTAGTTTATACCTATAGAATGTCCGAAGAACTCAAAATACGTCCACTAGATCAACATTTTTATTTATTAAATATGTGTGCATATATTAAATTATTTTTTCTTGATGTTAAATATCAATGTGTTATTTATATATCTTATTTATGTAATTTTGGTGGTCCTCTAAATCTTGGACCAAAAGTCTCAAGGGATTACTGTACAGGTCTTAATATTACTTTAAATGGGGGCCTTTAGATATATTTTATTATAAATTTCTAATGAATTCTATTTCAATGTCAATGGATACTAAATTTCATTTATGGGGATATATATCTTTGGATTTTCAACCACCGATATGGGATATAGCTGTCATCACTATATAGAAATACATGGATTGAAATTTATAAAAAATTTATAATCCCTTGGTTGCGAAGAAGCATGGGGCCCACAATTCCATGAATACCTAGGAACCTCAATTATTATAATCCTAATAGAATAATTCAACTTTTCCATCATTCCACTAATATTTTTTTATTTTAACAAAGTGGCTTTTATTTTATAATATCCCTAGTGTTTGTGATGATATACATGAATGAGTGTCGTAATATAATATCATGAAAGTTGTGTCCTTATGAAAATTATTTATCATGATCAACATAGTCTTATCTACCATCATAATACAGATATGTCATATTACTATATGGGATTCCTCATGTCACACATTCTATATTTCTATATATGGTTTTTGTTAAAATATTTATAATTGACATGAAAATTATTTTAGTTCCAACACATCATATATGATGTCCTATTAAACCAGTGCCACTACAATGTGTTCCCTCCATGAAATTATTTTGTAACACCACACATTGATTTTTTTAAATCAGTATTGATTATTCCAAAATGGTAATTTCCATATTTGAATACATTAAAATATTTAATAATGACCATAATTTTGTGAGAAACTTCACTATTAAATGATAATATGCTACATCCATCCAAAAAAAGTTTAAAAAATGTTTGAAATAATAATTAATATTATTTCCACTATAAAGATGAGACTATATGAATTAATGTAATATTTTTTGGAGTTATAAAATATTCGAAATGAACAATATAAGAAATATTTCTGATCTCAGTGTGAATATTCCACATGTAATGATGTATATTACATAAATTCGGAATAACTAAACCCATTATATCCATCATTTAAAACTTATCCCCCATTAAAACATTACACTCAATGACACTATTACAAGAATCCTTTTAGATGAGGAAATTATATCTTATCCAAATTGTTTAGAAACGTGATGGAAGAGTCTCTATCAAGGATATTAAATTGATATCATATCCATATTATTTATCATCAATCCACTCATGCATTTAATAGTTTTTCCCAACAAAATCCCTCTTATGAATTGAAGAAACTATCATTGGGAATATTGATTTAAACTTTTGATCATTATGAAATATAAAAAATCTCATCCAATTATCAAATTATGTGTCAAACAATGAACTAGTTTAATTATATATAATTTCCTTAGACATTATTAATACTTATCAAACTCGGTATGACACACATTGAATCTCTGAAAATGTGTTTGGAGCGGCGAAAAACTCCTCATATATGAACCCAAAATTTGGAACATCTGAGATCATGTAGATATCCCATAGACAAAGGACCAAATTACTATGGTTGATAAATAATGAAGTGGTCTAATGGATCAAATTACTCAGATTATTAGTGGATAGGTAAATATAATAATAGATATGTGTCTTGGGGATCCATATTTCTCATGAGATGGAAATATTGTTGGGATATTTCTCAAAATGATTATGTTTCCTAACCCCATATCCCCTCATCCAGTTAGACCTAATGACTCCTCTAATATGTGGGATCCATTACCCACTCTTTCACTTTGTTTTATATATAGTGGATTAATGAATGATGGGTAAATATTATTTCATCTACGGTTCCATTGAGACTCATTTGTCACACCATGAGACATTATGATATACATTTTTTAAAATAAATTTAATCTCTTTGATAGCTTATGATTCATGATTCATCGGTTTTCAACGAAATACAATACACAATTACAATTCTATTATTTAAATAGAATAATTATAATTGTAACACCCCATGATTTCATGGTACGCTTCTCTTTAATTAATACAATAGCATGTGTTATACGCAACATCGAGTTCTAACCCACCACAACCAATCATAATAGCCGTTAAGAATAATAATACCCAATTTTTGTAATTCTATACATTTTATCTTTCAAAATGAACTTCATTTCTGGATACAGAATATCAAAATTATCTTATAGTGAAATTTTCGTAATTTTCGGATAACTTTCATTTTTTTGATGAATAGTGAGAATTACTAAGTTTTTATTAAAAACAATTTTTTTAATCGAAATAAAAAATATTGATAAATTATTAATATGAGTGGTTTTAATGTATATTTATAATATATTTTTACCATTTAACACAATGTTGGAAATTTGACATAATTTCACATTTAAACCGGACATAAGTATATGTCAATCTTTTGATAGTTATTATTTCATAAAAACACGCTATTTGATTTGACGATGAGAATTAATTTAAATTAATTCTTGCAACTTATATGTTTTGAATTTGGTAAAATAGACATCATTTTTGAAATAATTATATAAAATATTCCTTAGGCCTAATTTTTAATATTTTACTGAGAAACATCAATTTTTGATGAATAGTGAAAAACACTGAGTTATTTGTTAAAACCGATTATTTTATTTAAATAATTATTTATTTTAGTTAAATTAATTTATGTCAAAATAGGAAAATAATACTTATATAAGATCATTTTAATTCATTGGAGGCAGTTTATAATAATTTTAGATATATAAAAATTTTATTGAACTTTTTACCGTCTTTTACTAACTTCCTAGGAGAATTTAAAAAATCCCATAAAACAAAATTCTACCGATTCTATGAGTTGAATTTAGAAAATTTTAGAGACATAGTTAATATCAACAAGTAAAATGTGGTTCAATGGGATGAAAATAATTTTTGGTGAATAGTAACTTTTTACATTTATTTACCATGATTAATATTAAATAGGGTAATTACGGGTAAAAATGATATTAATATTACCCTCACACATGTCCTAATTCTATTAGACAAGTTTATCTCAACCAAATAAAACCTTAGTAATAGAATATTATAATTTATGTCCACATGTATTTGATTAGGATATTTATTATTATTTAATTCAAAGAAGATTTAAAAGAGTTAAAATCAAAATTTAATAACCAAAATATTTTTAATATAGGGTTTCACAAAAGATAAATTAGATTATAAATATTTATTAGAAATATAAAAATATTTCCTACATCATGGTGTTTTATTTATAATTTTTAGACATTAAATTAATAAATTTACTTATGACACAATGATGATGCATAAATTACCTTATTCATGAAAGAATCCAATAAATGGTATTTTAAATATTAATATAAATATAATTTAAAGGTTTTTTGGACATAAAAGAATTTTCTAGGTTAATATACCTTGTTATAATAGATTCAATTTATTTTGTTTTAAGTAATCATGTTTTTATTATTTTAACAGAAAACATATACAAAATAGTCTCAAAATTGACATAAAATAGTTTATAAAACAAATATTATATTATTAATTGATATAATGGTCCTACAAATCTAAGGATCATCCAAGAGACGTATATAATAATATATATGACATTAATGAACCAATTGGGCTTTTATTGGTAGTATATATTATTTTTATTAACCATATAGTGTAAAAATACAAGAAAACATGGTAAAAGTCAAATTATTTAACATAGTGTTAAATCTAATTGATAAGGATAAAATTGTAACTTAAACATGTATAAAACCTATTGGTTGAGTTTTTTCTGACCTATACTCACCATAGACTTTAATAAATCTACATTAGAGACATTAGAAACTGAATATGAATTTATTATAAAATAATATTTTAAGGTTTTTCTTAAGGAGCCCCTCACCCCTCTTATAAAAGGGCACTCCACCTTCTCTCTAATTCACACCTTCTATGTCATTTGGATCTGCCAAACACTTCCCAAATACCCTCTCAAATATCCTCCCTTCATCTTAGAGGCTTCAGTTTGATCATAAACCCATTCTATGTAGCCCTTTTGATCAAATCAAAAAGAAGAACCTGAAGAAGAGGTAATGATTTCACCACCCTCTTTCAAGTTCCTTTCTTCTTCCACTTCCTTTTTCTTTTTCTTTTCCATTATAAAATAATAACTCTAGTATATTATATATAATGTGAAGTTATTATAATTATGGTATAACCAAATTCCTTATTCTATCCACCGATTGAATGACATGTCACCATACGTGCGTACGTACGACTTACCGTCTCAACGTCGTGGTGTAATTGTTATTCAATACATTATTATTAGGATGAGTATAATAATGATGTGTATTTGATAAATATATCATGATAAGGATTCTGTATATATTATATACCATCCAATTATATTTTATATTAATATCAAAATAATTACGTTTTCGCTCGTGCGTACGTACGGATTACCGTCTCCACAACGCGATGAGATTCATTTCCATGTTCACCATTCATCGACGATTATAAAAATATATATTACTAATAAGTATGTAATATATGAAAAAATAATTCTACTGGAGATATATATATTTATATATATAAATATTTATGTACTTATATATATCATATTCACTTACTTCCGTTCAATACTATAAAAAAACGGAAACATCGTTTATGCATACGTACGGACTACCGTCTCCATAAACGGTGTTTTACATTTCATATATACGTCTATTATAAATTTTTATATTATAAATATTTATATTATAAATATATATGATAAATAAATCATGTTTTATATTCTGGAAGTATTTAAATCGTGATATATGTGATAAAATCAAGAGTAACAAGTAAAAACATGTATAATAAAGAAAGCGATTATTACCCAAAATATTAATATAACATGGAAATTATTATTAAATGGTTAGTATAAAGTCATAAATGAATAATGTATGACATCATAAATATTAATATGGTTCTGGTATAATTTATTAACATAATATAGTCTTCATACAGGAGGCTAAACATACCCTCGAAAAAAGGAATGTGCAAGGTATGAGGTTTTCATCTCACTCCTTATTCCTATGAGATTCATGCCATATTGCCACTATTACATTTTGTGTTGTGTATGTACTGCCCATAATTGTATTCATTGTGTATAAAACATTAACTTTTTGGTATTTACATAATCACTGTATGATAACTCTTTCATGGGTTGTATGTTTCGTAAGATACAAAATTGTTAAGGGTGTATTTCACAATCTCTTCATTATCCGAGGTTGTTTATACGTAATTATCTACTGGGACATATTTATCATCCACATCCATGTTTCATAAAAATGTCTTTCAAAACATTTTTACTAATTAATAAAAAATGGGTTAATGTCATTTATATCCTTAGTTAACTTATACATTTTTGAAAGGAATGTTTCCGTCATTCTCCAAACAAGTTACTTTTTAACCTTGTCGAAAGAATTAAGATAAGAATGTCTTTTTTTAACTTATACGGAGGGTGCGGCTATATCCTGCCATTATATAATCATCAATGATTCCCTTACAATCTTATAAGAATATTTTTAAATTAAATGTTTTTTTTATAATTATGTGACTTTTAAATGATTTCAAAAAAGAAATATTTCTCTCAAATAGTTTTGATTTCATATATGTCAGCATCCATTAATGGATTTCAAGATTATTTGAGGTTGAGTTATTATGATACAAATCATCCATATTGTATTTAAGGTTTTTTGATATGTTTGACTATGGATGATTTATTTTGATGCCATTAATGGTTTATGATTAATGTTGTGGCATTCTATATGCTAGTTTTAATACGAATGTTTATGTTATATTTCTTCCTCTTCTTAAGATGAATGTGTTGGATTAGTATGTTCCTGGTTAGGGACTGGTAAAAGTAAGCCCTCCAGGTTGTGGTCCGGTTACAGCAGACCCTTCCGGTAGGTTTCCTGTTATTAGAGGCACTCCGGGTTGGTGTTCGGTTATTAGAGGCACTCTGGGTTGGTGTCTGGTTATTAAAGGATCATTGGGTTGGAATCCTGTTTCATAGGCTCTGTGGGATGGATTCCTATTACAGAGGATCTCCATGTTGGGTTCCAGTTATAGCTTTCCCTTACGTCTTGGCATGAGGCAAGACATAGAAATTAATGTTCGACATTATACATTCCATCATTATGAAAGTGGTTATTGATATTTCATGTGATTATTTGACTAGTAGAATATCCATGTGAGTAAGTAAATTTAAGTATTTCATTTTATCATTTACATATTATTCTGATGTTCAAGTTTAAATTGATTTTGTTTTAGCAATACATTTCCATAACTGTTTATTCTTATTTATTAAAGATTCCTCTATATTGTTATCCTTACTGAGCATCTGATCTCACCCCTTTATATGTATTCTTTTTTCCAGGATTCCACGAAGTGTAGTGTGATTGATAAGCAGGGTTAATCCAATGGAATAATAGAATTCATAAAGGATTATTTATGTTGTTTTGTTTTAAAGTGTAATGTAACATTCACGTATGTAATCTATTTTCCAAGACTACTAAACCGATCGGTCCTTTGGGACTTGATTCCTTGTAATCATGCCAATGTATTAAAATAGTTAACCAACTCTGGGTAAATGGGGTCGGGGCATTACAGTTGGTATCAGAGAAAGTTTAGCTATAACCTTAGAAACTAGATTTAGATAAACTCTGATTAGATCACATTGCCCTCAGATAGTCTTTGAGGAATAGTATAGAAGAACTTTTTAGAATTTTTCAACTGTAAAGATTTTGTGATTTTTCAGAACAATACATCCCTATGTGGATACGAGTAGGTAGAGGTGGCTCTAGAACAGATGTACCTAGGGGTAAAACATGAAAATACCTCTTTGATCAAGACTCTAACGGGAACTGGTGCATGAAAATGGGCACTACTGCATTCTCGGTTACGACACTACCATGGGATATGCTTATGATAAATCTCATTTTCTTTACAAACCATTATGAAGGGATTATAAGTATATATTTACTCTAAAAAACATTTTTATTATTATGGATTATATCCATAAACTATTTAATTTACGTTAGGTATTTTAAAAGTTTGGAATTATTCATTGCAATTCATAAACTGACCTAGTGTATACTATTGTACAAAAATGGCGCCCAGTAGAAGGAATGTGAATTACAACAATACATATGATCCATAGAGTGAGAATGCTCATATCTTCCACAGTATTAAGTCAACATTTAGAGGATAAATAGTCTATCATGTTTTCTCAACATATGAAGAAATAGTATCAAGTGATAATAAGATAAATAATGAATTCTCTGAGTCCTAAGGCTTTGAAGGTAATCAAGAGAAGAAAAGGATGGAAGAGGGAAATATGGATAAAGGGAAAAGGGAAAAGAAAATTTTTTCCATATGTGATAAATGTGGGAAGAAACACCATAGAACATTCCTGAAGGGAATGGGAGTTTGTTATATGTGTAGAGAAAAAGGTCACCAAGTATGTGACTGAAAGGGTAAGAAAAAGGATTCAAATGTACAATTCTTCATCTGTAAGAAGTTGGGACACTATGTAAACTAGTGTTCAAATAATCAGAATATTCCCCAAATGATTCTATGTGATAATAATCAAGTTATGATACTACTATAGATGAAGAGGAATGACTAGTGTTCTCATGTTGTTATTTTGGAATTATTTCATTGAAGTGTTGTGTCAATGATGTATTAGAAATAAATAAGGATTGTACAACAATACTATTTCATTTTGGAATTGAGATTTTATGGTAATATGAAAAGTGACTCTACAACGAGATAAACTTTTGGTAAATTACATTGTTGAAGGAAAGATAAACCTTAATATGGTCCAAATATTGAGGTACTGATTTTGGAATAAGATATGGTTGATTTGGGTAAATTATATTGGATATTCTTGACTACCTTGAAACTGATTAAAGATTTGTATTTTACATCATTATTGGAGTTTACAACATTTTTGGATGGATGAAGTATATCCAGTATTCTATATGGAATAAGGGAGAATGTATGTCATCAAAAAGTTTTATGATAATCCGGATGATTTAGTGTTTTAAAAGAATACATGATGAAGGTATTCACATGATATTACGGGGTAAGAATGATCTAAATTATGTTTACCATTCATATAAATTTTGGACCAAGAGTTTACAGAAATATGTTGGATAAGTCTAAAGGTTGTAATAGATTAAGTTTGATAGGTTATTTTTGGATTTTTATAAAAGGGCAACACGCAGACCATGTGACAACCCGTCGCGTCGGACAAATCTACGGGAATCGAACCCACAACCATAGTAAAATTGGGATTTATCTCCTACCACTAGACTATGTGAAGTTTTTGGATGGTATAATGTCGTTTTTTTAAAAAGGTCTTATATGTGAATTATAAATTCATTATATTTGGAACCCTGTAATAACAGAATAAATAGAGTATTTTTGAGTTGTATTATGTTTTGGGGTGAAAGATGAGTTTGTGGTAGAAATTTATTAATGGATTAAACACTAATTTTAAAGTAAGTATATCTCTTTATTATCTTATCTAATCTCATAAATAAATTCCTCAACATTAAAAAAATTAACTTAGAACAAAAATGTTGTCCTAGATGGTACATTAGATCATCAAAAATTTATAGCTTTGGGATTGTTGGCCCTTTCATAGAAATGTTCACTACCACTCCCCATCAGATATTGATGGTAAGATTTCACTTCCATATCCATATTTCCTACATGGAACCCTATTATGTGTCATTTTTGGTAACCTTCATACTTACCACTCTTTATTTTAAATAGAGGCCTCATTAATCCATTTTTCGATGTGGGATTTCAACTATGATTTTATCAAATGTCAACCCCAAGTTTCCAATACTGAGAATAAATTGCGATGACTCAATTTATTGAAGGATGGGAGAATGTAACACTCCAAGCTTTCAGGTACACTTCTCTTTGAATAATACAATAGTGTGTGTTATACGAAACTTCGAGTTATAACACACCACAACCAATCATATTAGCCGTTAAGAATAGTAATTCCCACTATTTGAAATTTTATACATTTTATCATTCAAAATGAAATTAATTTTTTTATTTGGAATATCGAAATTATCTTAGGTTGAAATTTTGGTACTTTTCGCATAACTTTCATATTTTTGATGAATAGTGAAAATTACAAAATTTTAATAAAAAAAACTTTTTTAATCGAAATAATTAATAGTGATAAATTATGAATTTGAGTTGTTTTAAAGTATATTTGGAATATATTTTTACCATTTAACACAATTTTGGTCATTGGGAATAATTTCACATTTAAACTGAAGATAAGTAAGTGTCAATCTTTTGATAATTATTATTTCTTAAAAACACATTATTTATTTTGACAATGGGAATTAATTTAAATTCATTAATGCAACTTATATGTTTTGAATTTGGTAAAATAGAAATCATTTTTGAATTCATAATATCAAATTTAGCTTAGGCATATTTTTTGGTATTTTTCATAGAAACAACAATTTTTGATGAATAGTGAAAACAATGAGTTATTGGTTAAAACCGATTTTTTTTAAATAGTTATTTATTTTATTTAAATTTATTTATGTCAAAATAGATACATAATAATTATATAAGACAATTTTAATTCATTGGATTCAGTTTATAATAATTTTAGAAATATAAAAATTTTATTGAACTTTTCATCGTCTTTTACCCACCTCGTAGGAGAATTTTAAAATTCCCATAAAACATAATTTTTCCGCTTCTGTGAGTTGAATTTCTAAAATCCGAGAGACACTGTTAATATCAAGGAGTAATATGTGGTTCAATGAGATGAAAATAATTTTTGATGAATAATATCATTTTACTTTTATTTACCACGGTTAAAAGTAAATAGGGTAACTAAGTGTAAATATGATATTAATATTACCCTCAAACTTGTCCTAATTCTACTGGAAAAGTTTATATCGGCCAAAAAACCTTAGGAATAGAATATTATCATTTAGGTCCACCTGGATTAGATTAAGAAATTAATTAATATTTAATTCAAAGAAGAGTTAAAAGTGTTAAAATCAATTTTTAATAACTAAAACAATTTTAATATAGGGTTTTACATAAGATAATTCGATTATAAATATTAATTATAAAGATAAAAATATTTCCTACATCGTGGAGTTTTATTTATAATTTTTATTAATTATATAATGAAATTTATTTATGAAACAATGATGATGCAGAGAATTACCTTATTCATGAAATAATCAAATAAATGTTATTATAAATATTAAAATAAATACAATTTCAATGTTTTTATGACCTCCACGAATTTTCTAGGTGAATACGACATGATAGGATATATTAAATGTATTCTTTTTGAAGTATACATGTTATTATTTTAACAAAAAACAAATACCAAATAGTTTCAAAATTGACATAAAATAGGTTTCAAAAATAATAATATATTATTAATTTATATAATGGTCCTAAAAATATAAGGTTCGGCCAAAAGACTTATATATTAATATATATGAAATTAATGAACCAATTTGGGTTGTATTGGCAGTATATAGTATGTTCATTAACCATATAGTATAAGAATACAAGAATACATGGTAAAAGATAAATTATTTAACTTAGAGTTAAATCTAAATGATAATGATAAAATGACAACCTAAAGTTGTATAAAACCTATTGGTTGAGTGGAGTTAGACTTATCCCAACCATATAATTTAAATAATACACTTTGGAGACGTTAGAATCTGAATATAAATTTATTATAAAATAATATTTTAAGTTGTTCCTAAGGTGCCCCTCACCCCTCTTATAAAAGTGAACTCCCCCTTCTCTCTAATTCACACCTCCTAAGACATTTGGGTCAGCTAAAACCTGCCTAAATACCATCTAAACTATTCTCCCTTAAACCTAGAGGCCTTATTTTGATAGTAAAGCCAACCTAAGGATCCCTTTTGATCAAATCAAAAGGAAGAACCCGAAGAAGAGGTAATGATTTCACAACCATCTTTCAAGTTCCTTTCTTCTTCCACATCCTTTTTCTTTGTTGTTTCCATTATAAAATAACAACTCCAGTATATTCTATATACTGTGATGTTATTATAATTATCGTATAACCAATTTAATTATTCTATCCACCCTTGAAATGGCATGTCACCATAAGTGCATACATACGGCTTACCGTCTCCACGTCATGGTGTAATTGTTATTCAATACATTATTATTTGGATGGGTATAATAATGATGAGTATTTGATAAATATAACTTAATAAGGATTCTATATATATATTATATAACATCCAATTATATATTATATTAATATAAAAAGAATGATTTTTCTCTCGTGCGTATGTACAGATTACTGTCTCCAAGACGCGATGAGATTCATTTTCAAGTTCACCATTCATCGACGATTATAAAAATATCTATTACTAATAAGTATGTAATATATGACATAATAATGATACGGGAGATATATATATTTATATATATAAGTATTTATGTACTTACATATATCTTATTCACTTACTTCCATTCAATGCTATATAAAAACGGAAACAATGTTTATGCGTACGTACGGACTACTGTCTCCATAAACGGTGTTTTCAATTTCATATATACGTCTATTATAAATTTTTATATTATAAATAAATATGATAAATAAATCATATTTTATATTATGGATTTATTTAAATCATGATCTATGTGATATAATCAAGAGTAACAAGTTAAAACACGTACGATAAAGAAAGCGATTATTACCTGAAATATTAATATAACTGGAAATTATTATTAAATGGGTAGTATAATGTCCTAAATGAATAATGTATGATATCATAAATATTAATATGGTTCTGGTATAATTTAATAACATACTATAGTCTTCATATAGGAGGCTAAATGTACCCTCAAATAAAGGAAAGTGGAGGGTAAGGGGTTTTCATCTCACTCCTTATTCCCGTGAGATTCATGCCATATTACCACTATTACCTTTTGTGTGGTGTATGTACTAGCCATAATTTTATTCTTTGTGTAATAAAATTTAATTTATGTGTATTTACATATTCATTGTATGATACCTCTTTCATGGGGTTTATGTTTCATAAGTTACTAAATTGGTAAGTGTTTATTTCACAATCTCTTCATTATCTGAGGTTGTTTATACGTAATTATCTACTGGGAAATCTTTATCATCCACATCCATGTTTCTTAAGAATGTCTTTAATTTTTTTTTACTATTTAATAGACAATTGGTTAAATTCATTTATATCCTTATTTTACATTATACATTTTTGAAAGGAATCTTTCCGTCGTATTCCAAACAAGTTATTTTTTAACCTTTTCGAAATAATTAAGGTAAGAATGTCTTTTTTAACTTATACAGCAGGTGAGGCTATTTTCCTCCGTTATAAAATCGTAAAAGAATCCCTTACAAGCTTATAAGAATATTTTTAATGAAAATGTTTTCTTTTATAATTTTTTGACTTTTAAATAATTTCAAAAAAAGAGATACTTCTGTCAAATAGTTTTGATTTCATCTATGTCAACATCCTTTGATGGATTTTAAGCTTTTTTGAGGTTGACTTA
The DNA here is from genome assembly GCA_963277665.1 of Viscum album. NCBI lineage: Eukaryota > Viridiplantae > Streptophyta > Magnoliopsida > Santalales > Viscaceae > Viscum > Viscum album. Next base: position 1,903,965,899 of record OY728145.1, read on the forward strand.
TTATGATAAAAATCATCCATATTATATTTAAGGTTTTTTGATATGTTTGACTATGGATGAGTTATTTTTATGCCATTAATGGTTTTTGATTAATGTTTTGGCATTCCTTGTGCTAGTTTTAATACGAATGTTTATGTTATATTTCATCCTCTTCTTAAGATGAATGTGTTGGACTAGTATGTTCCGAGTTGGGGACCAGTAAAATTAAGCCCTCCGGGTTAGGGTCTGGTTACATCTGACCCTCCAAGTTGGTGTCTGGTTATTAGAGGCACTCCGGGTTGTTGTCCAGTTATTAGAGGCACTCCGGGTTGGTGTCCCATTATTAGAGGCACTCCGGGTTGGAGTCTTGTTACAGAGGCTCTTCGAGATGGTGTCCGGTTACAGAGGCTCTCTGGGTTGGGTTCAGGTTATAGTTTTCCCTTCGGTCTTGGCACTAGGCCTTGACAGAGAAATTAAGTATAGAATTATGCATTCCAACATTACAAAAGTGGTTATTTATATTGCATGTGATTATTTGACTAGTAGAATATCCATGTGAATAAGTAAATGGCATTATTTTGTTTTATCTTTTCCATATTATGTTGAAGTTCATCTTTAAAAGGATTATGTTTTAGTTATACATTCAATTAAATGTTTATGATTATTTATTAATGTTTCCTCTATATTGTTATGCTTACTGAGCATCTGAGCTCACCCCTTTCTATGTTTTATTTTTCCCAGGATTCCAAGAACTGTATTGTGACAGATATTCCGGGTTAAGCCAAGAGAAAAATGGAGTTCATAAAGGATTCTTTATGTTGTTTTGTTATAAAGTGTAATGTAATATTTATGTATGTAATCTATTTTTCAAGACTGATAAACCGATCGGTCCTTCGGGACTTGATTCCTTGTAATAATTCCAATGTATTAAAATAGTGCACCGACTCTGGGTAACTGGGGTCGGGGCGTTATAATAACCTAGGAGATAAATTATAAAGAATGAATAAGAATAAATAAATTATAAATTTTATGTTTTATACAAGTTTTACAGAAATTCGATTGTTGTTTATTGATTAGAAATAAAATATTTACAAAATTATATAAAAATAAATATTTTCTAATTTTTTTACTTATATCATAGTCATTACTTTCATAAATAGTTTAAAATTAGTTTTTATCTATTTTGATAATTTATTTGAATGAAATTCAATTCGTAAATCATTATGGAAAAACTATCATAGTTGAAATTTTTAAATTTTTATAAAAACTGTCATTTTTCAATGAATATGAAATATAATTATTTTTATTAAAAACTAAATTTCTGTTTAAATAATTTAAAATAAATATTTAATTTTAATTTTTTTATAAAAATTATAAATAGCTCAACAATATGTCAATTAATTGAAATCAAGTCATATGAATAATTGATAATATCAAATTTCTTATACAAAATTTTATATAGTTTCAGTGTTTTTTATTTCAGGATTATTTTTGACATGAATCTATGTCTAATTTGAAATTAAAATAAATTAATTAATTTTTCTGAATTTGGAAGAATGGATTCCATAAAAAACAAAAAAAATGACTTATACCGACAGAACAATATTGAATGATAATATATCTAATGGTAAAAAGAGTAATTCCAATAGATTTTAGGTGTTATTGGTGTATATTTTAAATACCAACCCTTGCTTTTACCATTTTATACACTTATTTGAATTAATCTTTTAACATGAAAAAATATTATTACAATAGTAAAATATATTTCTTAATTTTATTAATTTGAATAGTTTTTTATCCAACAGTTTAATCTTTTATTAAAAATAATTCATCCAAAAAATCTTTTTACATCGATAAAATATGTAAAAATAAATCACTTAATGATAATAAAAAAAATAACGGATACCAAAATTTTAATATATATATTATTAGTTTTATTAAAAAATTCGTTATTCAGTTTTAATGGATTTATTAATATTAAATCATTGATTCTATTTATATTATCTTTTTTAAATTTTATATAAATTAATGTCCTTTTCATACAAAAAATAATTCATTATGACATTTGAATTTAATAAACATATTAAATTAATTCTTGATAATTATTAAAAAAATAAATAATATTTTGATATTTGTAATTAATAATTTTTATAACCCTATTGAATATTTATTTTATATTATAACATAATCATAAAAATTCCATGTTCCAATAATATTTTTACCATAATATACTTTTTTTTGATAATAATTGTTTTATACATACAGATATTTTGAAAATAATAAAATATGATGCACTGTCAGAGTAATAGTACCATTTTCTGTAATAAAAAATTAATGTATTATTATTATTTTTAATTAAAAATATATATTTTCTATTGTGAAAACATATGATAATAAAATATTCTACAATAATTTTTATATCACAAATGTAACAACATTAAAAAAAAATTATAACAATAAATTATTTATTCCATAAAAATATTAATATATATATGATTAATATATGATTAATTTCATATAGTTTATACATTTATAAAAAACCATATTATATATATTTAATATAAAATTATTCATTATTGAGAAATCTCTTTAGAGCTTAGAAAATTATGCCAGTAAACTCTATTCCAAATTATCCATTTCCACATTCCATCCCCCGACATCCACCACCATAATCATCTAAAAACTCTCCAAAATAATCGACCACTAGGGAATGTGATTCCTTCACCACGATCGATCACTCTCATCCCAGAATGATATTATTCCATTGATGATGGTGGGAGATTGTCCGTAATGTAGACTACCATGATGAAAAATACTAGATTTATTTAAGAACATGATGATCAAGGCTGGAACCGGTCCGGATCATAAATTGTAGTCATAATGATGTTTTAGAGAAGTGATGTTGATGATTGGAAGGATCCAGTTAATTCAAATGAACGAATTCTACTAGTTTGGGAAATAGTAAGGGCCATGGAATGATCTGGACGAACAATACTCCCACTTGGGAGATCTGGTATTACCATAGTAACATCGATGAATAAAATAGCCCACTACCTTGAACTCATCATACAAGTCCGAGAGAAGAAAAATGACACAAATATGGGTATTGGGGAAGAGAATCACATAATAGGGTTGTGGTGACAAGATAAGGTGTTAACATAGTGCTAGGGGATAATCATGATTTTCTAAAACAAGAACAGTAGTTATTGAAGCCGAACAAGAGAACCAGAAAAAACCAAGCTATTATTATTCAATTTAATAAATTTTATTGTATATCTTGTTTTTTAAAATATGATACATTTTTCTTTCTTTCATTTTATAGTTTATTATTTTTATTGTGGAATTATTGGTAGCTTTTTTTAAAGAATTGTTTCCTTCATATTGATCATCTATACTGTTTGAACATGATGATAGTGTTCCTACTACAAATGAATATTATTTTGAACTATTTTCATTAAAAATATTTTTCGAGTATGTCATTAATCATGCTACTTTTGTGATTATGCATTCTTAATGAATTTGTGAGTATACATGCTTAAATGTTCACAATGTATGTGTTCTAAAATAGTATACCTACTTTAGTTTTATGTCATCTCTAGGTTTTTTATTTATTGCATGATTTTATTATAAAATTTCTGATTTTATGTATCAATCCCTTTGTACTTGAATGAATGGTCCCAATATAGTTCAACCATAGAGATGGTATATTTATCATTATTAGATAATGTTGAAGGAATTATCTTAATGTTGGTATTTGTTGAATTTATTCATTACTTTTTCCTTCATCATTTTTGGGATGTTATGTGAAACATGAAATTTCCCTCATGGAAGTATATTGTGATATCACTTCATTAGGTATGGGAGTTTAAGTATCATAAGTAGCGATCAATATCAATATGATGATCAACATGATGGGGGACTATGAATAGTATCAACTGTTGTTGATAGAATAACAAAACGATTTATTTACATATGTAGAGTTGTAGGTAAAGAAGAAACTAAGAATATCTATCATAATTTTTAGTGTTTCAAGTGTGGTAACTAGATTTTCTAGAAATAATGACCCTTCATGATTATTATATATGATGAAATAAATTGTGATTTTTAACAAGGAATTATTAAGATATTTTTGATAAAAAATGAATAGTTATACTTTATGTTGGGAAATACATATGCATAACCATAATTATGAACTATGTTTTGTGTAGGAACAAGTCAACCACCACATCAGAATTATGTAAGCGATGATGTTCTAAAAATTTTAGTCAATGAACACAATGTAACTGATGTATATTACACTCAAAGAGGTATGACCAGTATTAATTACCTGAAATATAGTCATACAAGAAATGTAATTCCATAGAGTGAGGCTTCACAAAACTGGGATGAATCGTCTTGATATAAAGGTGGTCGGTATGCATTAAGGTGAATGTTCCTTGAATTTGGAAATAATAATAGATCTTTCAAAAACTGATGAAACTCTTTAAATCTTAGAAAGTGGTTTTCAATTATTCTATTGGTGCTTAATGTTAGTTAATTATTATTAAAAGTGTTTTTCATAGGTTTTTATATATTTTTTATTGGGAAAAGATAACATCATATGTTATTATGTTTATTTTTCTAGGAATTAAAGTTATTTTTCAGATGGTGTATCATCATTCATATGAGGATGGCCTTCAAAAATGAGGGTTTTGGTTGATTAATTATACAATACAAAACTAATGAGGATTCTTATTCTAGAGCTCACTGTTTGTGTCTAATTCCTTTAGGTTATATGCTAAATTTTAGTCATTAAATAATTTCATTGTTGAAAGGATAATCTTAAGGTTATTATGGTTAAATGGGATAATCTATTTATTATTATAGTCTATATTGATTTTATCTTATGATATTTATTTATAATAGTGATATTATACTATTATTGTGTTCATTAGAAGATATTTTTATATCATGAGTTTCTATTTTAATATCAAGTGTTTAAATGAATACTATTTTCTAATTGTTGTGTTTTTGTGATTAGAATGTTTCTCATGGTGTTTAATGTCTATAGTAGAGGTGAGCATAGGGAAATCAAGTGCCTCAAAGAAATGAAGGGCGGTCCACTACAATGAAATAAATAATTGTGATGTTTCACATATCCCAATCCCCTGGAGTAGATGACAACTCATGTGAAGTGATGGGGATTCCATGAAAATATCATCTGATGCTTGTGAGAGATAAACTATATAAAAATTTTCATTTAGTTCCATTTTATGTCTCATATTGTTTTCATAAGTTGGAACTTTTTTTAAAATGTGTCATGGAGATTATTGATTTTCATGAATTTCAAACATGTATTTAAATTATATTTTTACGTATTTCCAAATAATGATTTATTTTTTTATGTTTTCGTATAAGATAATTTTTTAATTATTATATAATAAAAATAATATATATAAGAATATGTTATATACAAATATATTTATAAATATAATGTAATTTTGAAAAACAAATATTTGAATACCGACAATTAAAATACAATTTTAAAAAAATAATTGTTTTCCTTCTTTAAAAATGAAAATAATATCCCCATCAGATATATTAGTCATATAAATTTGTTTCTAAACCTTTTGACTGGAATACATATTATCTATAGGAATTATTAAGATTTCAATTGAATCATTATATTTATGATAATACAATTTAGTTACAGTTTTTACCAACAATTTATTTACATGGACATATGTGTTGGTAAAATACTTTTCCAACAAAAAATCTAATTTTAACAATAGACATTCCACAATAGGAAAAAGTAAAAAAATTAGTGATATTTTGAATCATTATAACTTATATTATATATTAATTTCTTATAAATTATTTGTAATATTTAATTTTGATAATGGTAATTTTTATTTACCATAGTTAAGTTAAAAATTGGTTTATATAGGTTCAAAATATATTTGAAATTGTTAAAAATTACAAAAAATATGAATAATTATATTTTTACAGACACATTAATACTTATAAATTCATAATAAATAAAATGGTACACATTTTAGCTTTATAGAATGTGAAACTTGTTGGTGAAATAAATTCTTTTCCAAAAATGCCATGTGTGTCCCCCCACAGTATAAAGTCAACCCAAAATACTCTATTTTTTTCACTTCATAAAACAGTTTTTTGAGTCATTTACTACCAAAAAAATTACATAAATTATTACACATATCTTAGAATTATTTTTTTTCTCATAAATCTACTATAGGAAGGCCTTATCGTTTAACCAAAACATGTCTTCCAATGATGATATAATGCCTTTAACCATGTTTTTTAAATTATTTATTATCATACCTCCTCTGAATATTATTAAACCATTGTGATATAATATACATAAAATATTAAATACAATATAGGTTTTTTATGTTATGTAAATAACCTAAAATAATCTATTCATTCCATAAATTGGAAATGAAACCTTTCATCGCCTGTACAGTGGACTACCATGTTGTGATCATGCCTATTCATTTTCCATAAATAATTCCATAGATAGATATAATGATGTATCTAATGTATATATATTATAATTAATATATTACAATTGTTATGGAATATTAATATCATATATTTCTTCTTACTTTTAATTATATAGATAATATGATAATGTCACTCGTGTGTTTAGTGGAGTACTACCACATGAAGTGATTTGGATCTTATTTCAATCGTGATTTATATGGAAGGTACAGGGGAATAATTTTATGTTTATATATTAAATTAATTATACTTTTGAAGTTATATTAATATATTATTACATAATTTTTCATACCTTATCATCCATTGAATTAATGTTATTGTTGTTCATGTGTACAGTGGACTACCACATCTCATAGCGATGTTATTTTTTTATTACCAAATAACATAGATTGTTTTTATAATGTTATGTTTAGAAAAAAAATTATATTTTGGATACAATTATAATAATTGTTTTATAAAATAACACATTCTTTATTTCAATCACGATCCTTAAGAAATTTAAATGTTTCTCATACAAAGGTATGACCTTCCATTCCAACAATTGTAACATAATTCATTTTTCATAACCATATATCCTGATTGGTGAAAACAAATAAAATATGGATAAATGGATTATTATTTCATCATTACCGTCATAGTGATGAATTATAATTAATCAATTTAACCTCATTCATATTAATAAAATGTTTTGAGATATATGTGTCATTTATCATTAGAAAAATCGAGGTAAAACTAATTAGTTATGTATTTTTATATATAATGGTCACAATTAAAATATATTTAACAATAAAATTGATAAATATTATTAATAAAATAGATAATTTACATAATTTTATCCCAAAAGAAGTTAATGAACATAGCTGAAAAATTAGGATAAATGTAACTGATCTTTCCAAATCATTGTATTCTTCATATAATGAACCTTATCTCTCTGACATACCTTATCTCTCACATAATTTAATTTAATTATTTAAACAGATATATATTTTTAAATATGTCCAACATTTCAAAAAATATCATATTTTCATTTTCATTGATCGGGTAATACATTCTTTTATATATATAAAATGCTTTTTTATGAAATTAAAGATGTTTGCAATTTGAAGAATGATTATGAAACCATTTTCCTATAGAATATATTCTATAATTACTTATGATTTATTCCATTATGTGTACCAAATAGTTAATTATAATGTTGTGATTTGAGCTCCAAATAGTTCCCTAATTCATTTGGTAAATCTTTTGTCTCATGAGATGTCATGTATGTGATCATGGAGTAACCCTCATCAATTATAGGACATTTTCCACCATTTTATGTCATCTATATGGTGTTCAATATGTCATATAAGTTTCATTTAATTTTTTTCACATTTCCTTCATTCATGTAATCATAATATTTTATGTTATTTTTTATATGATTCCATAAATTTACTCATTGTCATTCGCCTTTAGGATATAATGTTATACCATTGATTCTTATATTTTTCATCTTTATCAAGTTTATTCCCTTAATATGTTTTTATAGCTTATCCCATATATTATGTTATTCTACAGGATAACCAATGAGGTTTTAGGATGTAAAATTTATTTTTGGAGCTCACAATTTATAATAAATGAAGTATTCAATGTTCAATGTTAATTTTTAAGATATATGAACATAGTTTTCCAAATACTCTATGAATTGAGGATCCTTATGATATATTAATTAGTATTTATGTTTATTAATCATGTAATAGATTTTTTAAGGAACTAGTTCACTTTATACTGTATCATAAGTAGGATTTGTTTAACTTTCTATCAAGGATATGAAATAATAAGATATAAACATAGGTATATGCCTAAGAATATGAATATGTATAGAAAAAAATCAATTAATACATGTAAAATATAAAAAGAGTGGTTTCAATGAAATTGCATTCAAATATAGATACTAAAAGTGCATTTGACTTTGTAATAGAGTAACCTAAGGATAATTACATAAAACATTTTTCATTGGGGTAGAGTAAATGATCACCTTGTGTATGGAAAGGTTCCTTGTACACACATGGTTTGACACTCCTCTGGGATATGTTTAAAAATTCTCAAACAAATAAAAATACTTATAATGAAATTAATAAATTATATAGTTAGTAAACCTAATAGGTAAAATACTATGGATATCCCAGGTTTAAATTAATAAAATCATAAGATTGGATGTAATGTTAGTTATGAGTAATTCCTTGAATGTTTAAAAGATTCCCCTATGTTTGTTTATTTGTTAATGAAATGTAATTTTAATTCAATTCTATTTAATGGTTTGAAATAAATAAAAAATCCAAACACTAACATTATAGAGAATGTTATCATTACTCCAATTATATGATTAATGTAGTGGGTATTGGAGTAATAATATTCATGGATGTACTAGCTCAAGTGGCGGAATAACGAATACTAACTTGAATCTTGTGGAATGACTTACACCTCTAATGATGGATCCGGATTTTTTTAAATATTTTTTATGAAAAATTCACACAGATAATAGTAGAACATATGGTCACTGTATCATTAAAAAATGGATTATTAGTATTGGGAGGATTATTTTTGTACATGATTTAAAATTGCAGGAGAAATTTGGGTTGTATATTTATTAAACTGAGGTGAAGATAATTATTAGTGGAAATTGATCAAGAAAGTAAATTCCATCGATGATCATATTAAATATAATGGTAATCCATTTTGAATTTATTTATCAAAAAATATTAACCCTAAACTCTCGATCATAAAATTTAGAGTAATTTTATCAGTTTGAATAATACTGATGATGAATCTATTGGATTATCTTAAGAAAACATCATAAGGATTTCAATTAATTCCTCTAAATTAGTTTCATGACTAAATTTAAGGTGGGTAAATTCTTTTGGGGTTAACTCTAATTCTAAAAAGTGATTTTCTGATTCCATAATTTGATATTAAAGATATCATATTCCATTTTAACCCTAATGTTCAAAGAGGGACCAATGACACTCAGGGGTCTGGTGAGATTAGAAAAACTATAAAAAATGGAGTTCCTTTTGGGAACATCAACAGGTAAATCCAATATATAAAAAAACCGGACATCATACATGTCAAAACTTTTTGACGAAACATCCCAAAAAATGCCTAAGGTGACCCAAAATTTGATTTTTTTTTATCCAAAATAGGTTCATAGGGGTAATAATTTCTTATGATAAATAAAGAATCTCACTAATTAGGATGGAAAAATAAGGTTCACATTATAAATATTATTTACTTATAGTGTGTTAAGTATAAATAACATGGGTATTGTGTTAACCAATGACATAAACCAATGTTTGTTGGAGAAAAAGATCAATAGATACCTCTATGGTATTAAGGATTGGAGAATTCTATCACTATGGCTATAGTGGATGCCAGATTTTATATCGTGAAAGGTACACAAGATATTCATTCATCAATTAAAAATTTACAGTTTCTTATATCTTATGAATTCAGTCGCATCATTAATGTTGAGTAGAATTGTTCAAGAACCACCTCTTGAAATAATGGATATAATATATTTTTTAATATAAATAAAATAAAAGGATTTATCCCATTATATATATCATCCTTAATATTTATTTATTGAAATACTTTCTCAAAAAATCACTTCATAAATCCATTAGTGGAGTTTTATAATTTTTTGTGGAAGGATTGGATATACATATATAATACAAACCGTAAAAATTGAGAGAGGGATATAATTTTTTATATTAAATGTTACCTTATGAATGTATTCAACTTTTATGAGGAGGATGAATCTCCCATTTAATGATATAATCAATATTATATATTATATCTATACTATAAATCATGTCTCCACCAAATGAATGCGAGAATGGTGAGATTAATAGTGGTAGAACTTATAATATTGAGGGATTATAGTATTGTAAGATTGAAGACTAGCATTATCATACAAATATTTGAGTGGTTTATTTCCCAGTAGAACATATATATATATCAATACCAATATAACAGACTCCTTATTAACATGAAACTGTTAACTGGGGAGAAACATTGATGGATTTTTATGAGAATATGGAAATGTTTTGTTGGCCTATGTGTGTCACTATTATGTGTTTCGGTCCTATTCTTCATGAATAATTATGGGTCAATGTGAAGCATTGTTGACTATCATGTAATCAAAAGAATTGTGATAAGGGAAATTTACCCCTACCATGGATGAGATACATTTTTTCTCAACTATGTGGAGAAAATTTTGTCTCATCATTATACCTTAAGATGATATATCACTATGTATGGAGAAATAAGGAAAATATTCCAAAAAAACATTCAAATAGTTTAAATACACTATAAATTCATTTTTATTCCATTATGACTGACCATTACTTCAATAATGTTTAGAGAGATGATTAATAATGTTTTTTGAAATAAGGTCTTTGTTTTTTTGTAGTATTTATAAATGTTATTATAATAAAATATAAATGAATGGAGGATACTAATAAAGATTTAAATATTTTTTTATTGGCATTGATAAATGATATTCGATATAAAATTCATGGTAGATTTGAGTTCTAGATGATGGAGGTATATTTTTTGGGAATATTATCACCATAAAAAGGATCTAAATGGACTATTCTATGATAAGGGAAATCAAAGACAAGGTTGGACTATCATTGGTAGTGGTGATAAATATATTATATCGATTAGCAAGATATTACCACTGACATGATATAACTATTTAAAAAATTTCATTCTCACTATCCATGATAACATTGTTCTGTGAATGTATTGTCAGGACTCATGAATTTGAGGAGAATATTAAGTAGTAAAAATAAATGATTATAAATACATACATACATAAAAATCACTTAATTTCAGAACTTTCTATTTATTATATTGATTCATAAATATATGGTATGTGTTTAATTTATATTTAGAATTATATAGAGAATGCCTATTACTCTAGGTAGTTGAATGTTCATTGTAAACAACTATCCCACATATAACCTGTAGTTTCATAAAATAATCATCACATTGAATGTATGGTGACATTATTTCAAATGGGAAAATTATGAATTATATAGGGATCAAAATTTACTCAAATATACATTCAAAAAGAAGGAGATTAACATTAAAAAATGAATATATGTAGAGTTGATTAAAGACTATGATTTCTCAAACCATTATGATCTTGGGAAATAAAACGAGGTTGTAAATGTTCTATGTCCAACGAATATTGTAATTTTATTAATGATTATAGCTAACATGTATCCAATATACATATATTGGAAATAAATTTATATGTTAATAGTAAATAGATCATTATCCTACATTCTAAATTAATGGTCCATTGATAAATTCTATTAAGGATAACAATGGGTTATATAGATGTCAATTTTCTATATCGAAATGTTATTAATATTTCACATTTTAGTATTACTGAAGATGGTGTTTTAGGTTTTGGACCACATAAATGTGTCCCATCAAAACTAATGATAAAGAAGTAACTTATTAATGATTTGAAATGATCATCCTTACCCATTAATTTTTGATTCACAATGATGTCTAGTGATCTAAATATTATTATCTCCCAGGATAACAAGATGGGGGACACTATGGAATTTTTACCTCGATGAACGGTGTTCTAACAAGTGAAAGAAAAATGAAAAATTTCTAATGGTCTGATGAAATTATTTCCGATAAAAATATTGAATATGTTAAACATAACCATGGGTTCTATCAATGGGTTTCCTAAAAAACATAATGGAAATAATTATATATAGGTGGTAGTTCATTTCATTAAAAATTCAACAAATATTATTTCTAGGATGAAATTTTACTAGAATGATGCACATTATAAGATATAAATAAGTGAAATGGTATAATATCATGGAGGGAAACTCTCAATAGAATTTGATAGATATGATATGATTACCTAATGGTACTAGAGAATCATTTAGAATGTGTTGGATAAAGAAACTAATTTTAACATTACATATCACCCTTAGATGTATTTATAATTTTAATTACATATCTCAACACTAGTATTTATAAATTGTGAACCCAAACTCGACACCTTCCCCGACTCATAACCCTATGCGGAGTGGTGAAATTTGATGACGTGATGAGATGATGAGAAAGAGGCTGTTACTTCAGAGTGTGAGGTTGCGAAAGACCCTACGACACCTACCTCGGCTTGGAACACTAACCGCCTTAGGACGGGATAGGGGGACCAGCTGGAGGCAAGGTAGAACCCGACAATGGGGTCCTTTGGATGACGGCGCTTGGGAAAATCGCAATGCCTGTCGACAGAGATAGAGGTGCCACTACATCTGGGGAGGTCATGCCAATGATTTCCCTACATTCATTCAGTTCAGATCTATCATGGACTCTTCCCCATGTCGTCTCTTCCCTGGTTCTACCAACGATTCCTCTGATTCCATTTTTTCTGAAGGAAAGATCTTTGTTTAAGGGGTCCCTGGCAGTGTGTGTTCCTAATTACGAGTTTCGGAATGATGGAAATTTTCATTCTTAGATTCTTGTGTCAATATTTTGAGCTGATCGACCTTCGACAGAGGTGTTTGTGGGTTTCATCAACTAGACAAGGGGTCATCGTTTCCGAGAAGCGATTGGGAACATGGATCACCGTGACGTGATCCTTCATCTATTTTCTGATGAGGAATTATCTTGAGCCTGGTAATTGGAATCGTGCATGTTTGATAGCAGACGATTCATTCTCTTCCATTGGACAGTTCATTTTGATCGTAGTCGTGACTGCAAGTGTGTGGTGGTGTGGATTAAACATCCACGTCTTCAACTCCTCCTTCAGAACATATATATTCTAAATGGTATTGGTGACATCATCGGTTGTTTTCTTCAGATTGATGATCATACTATATGTATGAAACAACTTGGATTTTTTCTAATATGTATCGATATGGACCTATCAGAGCCTCTTCCGAAATTTTTTCTTCTCGAGGTGGAAGGTATGTATGATTTTTGGCAGCACATTCATTATGAAGAAACTTTTGGATTTTTTTCGTTTTCTGTCGACAAGGCCACTGGACATCTTTCTTATCTCGACATCGAAGGAGGATTTCAAGTGGTCAGCGGCTCAGACAACGGACCCCCTATCCCCCATGGTCCCAATGATGGAAGGAACACCTCCATCTGGTGGAAATATGAGTCCACATTTAGGTTGTCATCACCCCCCCATGCATCCTATGGGATACAACCATATTGAGAGCTAAAAAACCCCCCTCTACTTCTAGTCTACTAGGTTCGGTTGTTCTTTATCCCCCCTTTGTTCCGAAGGTGCCGAGTGGTGACCTAAAACGTAAGGGCATCACTATTATCTCGATGGTGTTGGACCTTCCTATTCTAATGTTGTGTGTCGTGTGGTGGCTAAACCTACCATCAAAGAGAATGTCGTTGGTATTTCTGGTTCGACTGGGGACTATACTTTGACCAGCGATATGGGTGCTCATTCTGAATTGGATGCACCTATAGTTTCTCATAATCATCTTGACACCCTTGGGGATGACACTCAGCAGATTCGAAAGCAAAAAATGCACAGAAATGCAAGAGATTTATCCAACGTTGGTGTTTCCTCGAAGGTCTTTGGTAAGAAGGAGGCGGCAGGAAGGATGTGAACTCTCTCCTTTTGCTGCCAATATAGTCTCACGCCTGAGGATTCAGATATCGACTATGAGAGGGAGCCATATTTTTTTGAAGGTATTTACGAGGATTATTTTTGGGTGTAATAATCCTTAGATTCTAACTTTTTTCTTAAAAGTGTTTCTTAATAAAAATAAGTTTATTTTAAATCAGTCTAGAATTTATAATGATGTCTTATTAAATGGATATCCATGTATATTGTGATCAAACCATTTCCTATTATTTTTCATCTATATTAATAATAACCATTATATAATTCAAATATCACATTTTATGTCTCTTTATAGGATGTATTTTTATACAAAGACCATATAGAATGGTGTTGGAGAGTTGAAGATTATGTGACTTGATATTGAATGAGATTTGATGGTGAAGGTATAAATAATTCATAATCACATGAAATTATGAAAATGTTAATATAAATGCAATGCAGACAACCATTAATGGGAACTCAAGTTTGAGGGTTGAGATAACGTGTTCCTATATATTTCCTAGTTGTAGAATTTCATTATTTTCTAGAATGAGGGTAATCTTAGTCATCCATACCTCATTCTATTTAATATAATTTATCACATCAGATCAGTGGCCTATAGACTTTCACTCCCAAGAATGATATCTCATGTACATGATATATTCGATGTATCCCTTTCAAGGAAAAACTGAATAGTCCCCTCACATTTACATAATCAATATATTATACCATATGAAAATAACAATCATATGGGGATAGAACTGATAATATCTTGTATAACATAAAAAATAATTATAAAAAATGACATCCAAGATCGAAGTACTGTGGTGAATCCAAAACATTGAATGAAACTTGGGAATCATATTTTTTGACTAATCAGATGTCTCTTAGAAATTTTTAATTTTAATTTCTAATATTAAAATTCTAGGTAGAATTTTATTTATGGGGAATAATTTTACACAATATCAGTTTATGGTATATTTATTTTTTAAAAAACAATTAAACTCTTTGATAGCATCTGATGAACACAACATTGAGATTAATTTAAATATGACGCTCTATTGAAATATTATTATTTAAACATAAAAATTAAAAACCGTCTGCTAATTTTGTTGGAATTAATATAACACCCCAATATTTCATAGTATTTTATTTTCTTTAAATTCAATAGCTTGCACCTAGCACAACACCGAGTTCGAGCACACGATGACTTACTAAACTAGCCATTCAAAAGAAGTTATGAATATTATTAACTGAATTTTGAATTATATATATTACATATAATTTTAACAGCCAAATTATTTGTTTCTTAGACATAATATACGAACAAATTCATTTTTTGCGATAAAGGATGTATTTTTAGAAAAATGAAATTTTACCACCTTCTAATGGAAAACCCCTTTTAAATATAATATTTGAAACTTTTATATATTCAGTTTTACAAAATAGACTTCTTCTATAGAATTGGGAGATAAAAAATCAGTTTCTATAAATTTTTGGTGTTTTTCTGATAACTCTCATTTTTGGGTGAATTGTGAAAAAATACAAACTTTTAATTGAAAAAATATTTTTAATCAAAATAATTTATAGTGCTCAATTATACATTTTTAATTTTTATAGAATTAGATTATATTTTTACCATTTCATCCTATGTTGGTAATTGGAATTAATTTCACTTTGAAATTATACATAAACAACTGTCAATCTTCTGATAGTTATTGTTTCTTAAAAACACGCTATTTGTTTTAACAACGATAATAAATTTTAAATTAATTAATGCAACTTATATGTTTCGAATATCATAAAATAGAAATAATTTTTGAATTTGGAATATCAAATATAGCTTCTGTGGATGTTTTGGTATTTTTCTAAAAAACATCAAATTTTGATGAATGGTAAAACCACTTGGTAGTAGTTTAAAAACCGAGTTTTTCATTTAAATGGAATTTTACCACTTCTGTGAATTGAATTTTAAAAATCCGATATACATGGTTGTTATTAGTAACTAATATGTGGTTCAATAAGATGAAAATAATTTGTTATGAATAGTAACTTTTGTCTTTTATTTACCGAGGTTAAAGGTAAATAGGGTAATTTAAGGTAAAAATATTATTATAATAATTCAAATTACCATAACACTTTTCCTAACCATATTCGATGAGTCATGGCCGACCATGGTCATCTTAGGTCGATTTTGGGATACCATGTAGCCACACAAGAATGATAATGGCACTTTATTTTAGGTAACTTAATGCAAAGACAAAAATGACATTAAGAAATATCTTTTAGTATATGATGTTTTACATGGAGTTATATATGTCATATTTTCGACTATAAATAATCATAGGTAAGCTAAAATTTTTTCATATATTATGGTAATTGTTTAAGAATTTGTAGACATCAAATACATTAAATTATATATGACACAGTAATGACGTAGTATTTACCTCATTAAAATATGATTTAAATAAAAATGATTATTAATATTAAAATAATATCAAAAACCTATCCAATTCTTATTGGATGATTTTATTTCAACTATTAGTCATCTTATGTTCTTATTTAACTACTTTGGGACCTTTAGAAACTGAATAACACTATATAATAAAATAATATTTTCACACTTTCATAAAGAGCCCCTCCTCCCCCTTATAAAAGGACACAATTTATAACCCATTACAAAGACCTCTCATGCCCCTTTCCATGTCCAAACCCTGACCAAATAATCATTCCAGATCCTCCTCTTCCACATAGAATCCTTACCTTAGGCAGAAGGCTCTTCAAGAAGTCTTTTTGGTTTAATCCAAGGGAAGTTACCCAAATTAAAGGTAACAATTTATCTTAAATTTATTTGTTTTATGTTACATATCCAACACCTAAAATCTTTTTATTCTATTCATTTATAATATCACATTTATCCTCAATATACTAGTATTTTTTTATAAAAAGTATTCTAACTACACTTACACACACCTCCATCTAATGGGTAAAGAACATACTCTGTCTGTGGATGGAAAACTAACGCCTCACGAAACGATGATTGTTTGATTATCTCTTACCGCCTATCATGGTGGCCATTAATATGAAACTATATTTAAATATAATATATATATTATTTTTATTTTTTCTTTATTATTCTGTATTTTCCATTTATATCATTATTTTATTGTTTCCATTATGCGTAAAATGCGATAATTTCATTTGAGGAAGTGCAGACTACCGCCCCCTCAAAATAATATGACTCTTTAATGCCTTCTAAAGGATTAATAAAAGATATATTTAATTATATTATATATGATATTATAATGGAATTATAATATTTCTATATGTCATTATATTTTAATTCCATTAAAATAGTAAATATAAATGTAAGTAGCGTTCATGCGTACGTACGTCTTACCGTCTCCATGAACGGTAAATTAAATTTCTTATCTACAAATGTTATGTATTGTTATAAATACATATATATACTGAATAATATATATATATATATTATATCTAAATCATGTATATCATTCAATAGATAATGGAATTTTGACCACATGGATAAATTGTAATTATAACAAGTTTATTTTTGACTCAAGTTCCAAACATCGATAAAATATCCAATATGAACTCAAATAATTAACTATTTGTTATAGAAATGTAATAAGTGATATAAAAGAAATAATAAAAATGAAAATGTTATTAATCAAGAAGAAATTAACTTAAGTTTATTATTCATGAAGAACAAGGAACATACCAGACAAGTCGGACTTGAGGTAAGAGGTTTCTTATCTCACTATTAATTCTGTGATATTTCCACTGTTCGCCACTTATTTATTGCATGTGGTGTATTGTCTACATCCATTATATATATATATATATTATCATCTTTCCCATTATATTCATGGTATATTGGGATTCATTTTTTGGTTATTAAATTTTGTTCATATGAATTGATTTATTACAACAAAGTGGTTTTCATCTCACTTTTATTCCCGTGAGATTCATGTTATTTTGGAAACTATATCCTTTTGTGTAGAGTAAGTACTACCCCTGATTGTATTACATTTGAAATATAATTTAATGTATGGGTAATATTTTTTGAATAAACATTGCTTTAATTTCTTAACGATCACTGGAATAAATATTTTTTTCACCATCTTTGACGCGAATAGAGAGTTAAAATTAAAAAAGAAAAGAAAAAGAAAATAAAAATGATGCTGACCAGGCTATCCGTAGAAATGTTTTTCCAAATGGATGGAAAGAGAGATCGTTCTTATCATTACGACTTCCCACATCCCAAAAACAAAACTAGAAAATCAGACAACTCCATACACCCCCAGTGCTCTATTTTCCCACCATGATCGTCGGCTTTGATTGATCTTACAGGGTATTAAAAAGTCGAATTTCTATACATTCACTCTGGAGATTAGAAACCGTTCATGGCCGCGTGGGGGAGCACCATGAATTACAGAGAATCATCGATCAGACAAAGTGGCAGAAACAGTGTCGTTAGAACTCGTTTCCTCCTCCATCAACATCTCCCGAGACCAACATTCGACACTGCAGAAAGCATTCTCCACATTGTACATGTAAATGTCATTCCCCGGCCCGAGCGGCTGCTTGAAAGCATGGAAGAAGATGAGAAAATCATCCATCGACAACCTTCTCCTCCATGCCCAAAACCCACTTTCCTTCCCAGTTTCAGGGCAGGCACCGGAGCCATCATCGCTTCCGATGACACAGTCATCGAAGATATGAGTGTTATGGGTATTGGGTCTATGGGTGATCACACAGGTGTAATCCTCAGACAGCGCAATCTCGCTGGTGGAGACTATACGGTGAGGTGGCTCTGACGATTTTACGTGAGGTTGGGTCAGAGTAGGCGCAGGCGGTGGGAAGGGTGGGATGTGGATCTTCAACAGGGAACCGAACACGAAAGTTAGGGATCCGGTATTGGGGAAATTCTGGTTTGATTTTTTTTCGTCGAAGGAATAGAAGATATAGAGGCCTACATGCCGAGAGTTGAGGTTCTCCCTATTGTGATTGTTGGGCTCAGCTGTTCTATGGTGGCAATGGGTTTAGCGAAAGGGGATTCTCAGTGCGGAGAATGACCTGTCTTTGAAGGAATCTATATGTATTTACATCTTCATTGTTTGATACTTCTTTCATGGGTTGTATGTTTTATTAGATACCAAATCGGCAAGGGAATTTCAAATTTCAATTTCCTATTATTGGTCTTTATGCATACTTCATTGATTATTTTACTCCATGATAATGTGTGGAATCACTATTTATTATTTTTTTAGTAATTTTCACTCCTCTTTCTGTGGATATATGTTTGATACACAGAATCAATCCATTGATAAATTCTTAAGTCATTGATATGAACTTGATAAGAGTAATTTTAATTCAATCTCTATTTATTGAGTTAAAAATCCAATTCATTTGTGTTGTTTTTACAAGAATATGTGTGAATTTCCTCTAATTGATTTACACTGAATATCTAATCCTATTGAATTTATTTATATTTGTCACGAATAATTATTTCCATGATTTATCCTTTACCTAAGGATATGGTCTTTATAAGATTTTTCATCTCAATTTACATTCCATTAAGACTTATTTGTTGTTCTACACATATTCACTTTTAAATGGTGTATATAATGTACTTTGACATATTATATCATGAAACCCTTTATTTTTCTGATATTATAAATTTTTTATTACCTCAATTATTTTTATTCAAGTGTCTCTCTTTTGGTTAGGAACTCTAACTAAAATATCATTTTTAATGTTTTAAAATTTTTTTATTCAAAATCATTCAAATTAATGTCCATGTTTTAAAAATGGTTTTAAGGATTTATTTATATGGAAATTATAGTTTTAAAATTAAAATTAATTTTAAATGTTTCAATGTTCTGGGGGACACTTTGATTCAAAAATCTATTTTAAACTTCTTCTTGATAAATGCTTAGATTTTGAAATGATTTCAAGAAAAAGGGGGATATTTCTCTCATATAGTTTTGATGATTATTTTCATCTATGTAAATTTCCTAAATTATTCTCAATTGTGTTTAATATATTATAATACCATATTCCATATTGTATTGAGTGAGTTATGTTTGACAGTGGATGTGCTACATTTTTTCCATTCATTGTTTGAGGTTAAAATATTGACATTTATAATGATAGTTTAAATACGAATGTTTAGATTATGTTTCACCCATTCCATATGATGAATTCATTGGACATAGTAAGTGATGGTTGGAGCCCACTATAGCTCCTCATTGAATTGGCCAAGGCCTTAATCATTTTTAGACGTCTTGGTCGAGGCCTTGACAAAATGATTCAGAATTTCCAGCATTATGCATTCCATCATTATGAGATTATCTATTGGTATGAAATGTGGTTATTCGACTAGTAGAATACCCATGACTATGTTATATAATGGAATTATTTACTCAGCTCGTATTCCTTCCACAAAGTCTTCATGTTTATTATTTTTAATTACATGTGTTTTAAGTTGTTCACCATGCATAATGTTTATGTTATCTTTCATTGTATTTCTTACTGTTACTGAGAGTTTGAGCTCACCCCTTTCTCATGTTTCATTTTCTCAGGATATGAATAAGTATGTTATGAGTGACATGTAAGAATAATATAGGAATCTTGGATGTTTCTAGTGGAATAAATTATTATAGAATTTAATTTCAAGTTAAAATGTAGAACTTATGTATGTATCTTGTTTCCTAGTCTACTAATCTAATATGTCCTTCTGGATTTGATTTCTTGTAATCATTGCAATGTATTAAAATAATATATCGGCTCCTAGATTCTGGGTTTGGGGCATTATAGTTAGTATCAGAGTAAGTTTAGTAGAAACCTTGTAAATTATATTTAGACAACATCTGATTAGAGAACATTACCCTAAGATAGACTTTGAGAATTAGTATAGAAGAACTTCCTAGAATCATGGTAATGTTGTGATTTTGTGTATTTTCTTAGCATTAAATCCATGTCTGGATATGAGCCGGTAGAGGTGGCTCTGGAAAAGATGTTCTTAGGAGTTAGAACTCTAACACTGAGTTTTGGGTATGACCCGGGGTAACCTGGTACATGACAACGGGCTTTGCTGAACTATCGGTAAAGTCACTCCCGGGGGATATTATTAGTATAATGTACATTTTCTTTGCAAACTTATTTGATGTATTTGAATATATGATGATAATAAATTACCTTGGTTATTCCTAAAGTGTTTTAAATTGAAAATAAGGTGTCATGATATTATCTAAATGATTTTATGACTATTATTACTCACACAATGGTTTTTGGTTTTAGTCAATGGATGAATCCCAAGGAAGTCATATTAAATATGAGCATGATGTACAATGTTTGAAGGTGGTTGAAATGAGAAAAAAAATGGAATATTGATAGGCGTAAAAGATATCGTGTTCATGCCGAATCAGTTTTCAAAAAATATAATCAACAATATATATATTAACCAACTCCTGGACTCAACAAGTAAGAGAAAAGTGGTTAATGATAATAGCTCCAGTAGTGAATACCATGGAGAAAAGAAATCTAATTTTCCATAATGTGAGAAATGTGGAAGGAGACCCCTAGGAAAGTGCCTTAATAGAACAAATAAATTCTTTATGTGTGGGAATGAAGGACATAAAGTAAATAATTGCTGAGGAAAAATGAAAATTATTATGGAAGAAAATAAAAATGGTCCCAAGAATCCATTTACAGTCATTTTCCATAAAATTAGGGGACCGTTCCATTACCTTAGTGAATTCCCTATTCTATAGGATATCCCTTTGGCCTTGGAAGAATCTATGTGGAAATAAATGGATGCAGAAATGTTTAAAAAATATTAGTACCCTTTGTTGATGGGATTACTTTGGATGGAATTCCTCTTGTATTTGTAATCCTACAGTTTGTAATGTAAAAATGATATTTGAGGAAGAATTATCTTTTCTCTTATAGACATTGTTATAAATAACCAATTTGGTTTTATATGATCATTGAGTTTGATGCATTAACAAGTTATTAAATTTTAGAATGAATATGTGTGGTATGAGATAAATTTTTTAATGAAATTGTGTTATAGTTGTTTTGAGGTATCTATCAAATTTTTGGGAATATTATAAAATTATATAATTTTTTAAAAAGAGACAATATGCATACTGTGTGAAAACCCGTCACGTTGGACAAAGCTGTGGGAAATGAACTTACAACCATAATGCGATTAGGATTTATCGCCTACCACTGGACTATGTGATGTCCCTGGTTATTGTGACTAATTATTTTTAGTTAAATGATTTTATTGATCAATAATAAGTTGACTTTAGATCTTATGTCTTATCAAATTTATATCCTTAGTATAAGAAAATGATTTGGTGATTATGTGATAAATGTTATTTTGGAAGACGTTCGCTCTATTGGGAATACTATATGCCTAAGGATAATAGAATACTATAGGATTAAATTTGAGGAATAATGGTGGGGTTTTACCTTTTTTTTATTGAGTATTAATAGAAATATGGGTTATTTAGGAAAATGATTAACCTATCACAGAGAATATGTGATTATGTTAATTTCTTTTAAGTATGTGACTTTAAGAGTAATCGATATTATTTGGCGATACAATTTAATGTGGAAAAATACATAATCAAATTCTTCTGAGTTTTGGGTTTCAATATTAGTTTGGATTATATTAAACAATTTTATGGGAAATTGTTTATGAAATGGTATTGATTGAACTTTGGTAATTGTTGGATTATTTTTAGAAATTAAGATTAATATTTATTTCTCTAAATTATTATCCGTTTTGGGGATCATCTGATCTTGTATTAACCATTTATTTTTTTGTTAATCTCTAAAGACAAGGTAAATATAAATAGTTTATCCTTTGTAGATTATGTGATTCTAGTGCTTCAGGTGTGACCAAGTCATCTTTATTACTCGTCATTTAAAAAACGAGTTAGTGGTAGAAATTTATTAAATGATGAAACTCTTCTATAAAAGATAGTATATCCCTTTATGTTTCAAATAAATATCTTAAATAAAATCATCAACATTATGAAATTGAACTTAAAACAAAGATAACATTATCTGTTTACTTTTGTTACTAGGAAACTAATGACCGTTTATCCCATCACAAGTTTGTGGTTTTCTTTTTGTTAAATTTCTCCTGATTTTGTTTTCTATCACTCTCCACCAGAATCTAACACTTTTTTTGTCTTCCATATCAATGTTTTCCTACATGGAATCCTATTATGGTTATCTCGGATGACCGTTGTACTTCTCTTTCATTATTTTAACGAGATATTTTTATGGACTCCTATTCCGATGTGGGACTTTAAACAAAGTTCCCAATCATAATATTTAAAATGCGAGGATTAAATTTCCAAAAGGGGGGAAGAATTTAACACCCTAATATTTCATAGTAAGTCCTTTTCTTTAAATTCAATAGCATGCACCTCACACAACACTAAGTTCGAGCACACGATGAATTATCAAACTAGTCATTCAAAAGAAGTTATGAATTATATTAACAGGATTTTGAATTATAAATATTCTATATTTTTTTAACATCCATATTACGTTTTTCTTAGAAGTAATATAAGAACAAATTCATTTTTTCAGATAAAGGATGTATTTTTAAAAAAATACGATTTTAACACCATTTAATGGTAAGCCCCTTTTAAATACAATATTTGAATCATTTATATATTAAATTTTTCAAAATAATCTTTTCTCTAGAATCGTGAAAAAAAAATTTAATTTCGATAAATTATAGGTGTTTTTCTGAAAACTTTCATTTTTTGGTGCATAGTGAAAAATAATAAATTTTAAGTGAAAACAACTTTTTAAATAAAAATAATTTATAGTGTTCAATTATAAATTTGAAATGTTTGTAAGTATAATTATATTATATAATTACCATTTAATCCAATGTTGTTAATTGTAATTAAATTCACAATGAAATTATACATAAACAATTGTCAATATTTTGAATGTTATTGTTTCTTAAAAACATGCTAATTGTTTTGACAACATAAATTTATTTTAAATTAATTAATTCAACTTATATGTATTGAATTTGGTAAAATAGACATCATTTTTGAATTCATAATATCAAATATAACTTCGGTTGACGTTTTGGTATTTTTCTAAAAACATCAATTTTCGATGAATAGTAAAACCACATAGTAGTTGTTTAAAAAATTACTTTTTCATTTAAATGAAATTTTACCGCTTCTATTAATTGAATTTCAAAAATTCGACAAACATGGTTGTTTTTAGTATGTAAAATTTGGTTCAATAAGATGAAATTAATTTTTTGAAAATACGAACTTTTGACTTTTATTTACCACGGTTAAAGGTAAATAGGGTAAATCAAGGTAAAAAATATTATTATAATAAATTATTACCTTAACACAAGTCATAACCTTATTGGATGAGTCATAACCGACCATGGTCATCCTTGGGTCAATTTTGGGACCCCATGGAGCCACTTAAGAATGATAATGACACTTTATTTTAATTAACTTAAAGCAAAGACAAAAATGACATTAACAAATATATATTAGTATATTAAGTTTTACATGGGGTTATATAAGTCATATTTTATACTATAAATAATCATAGGAAAGATAAAATAATTTCTACATTATGATAAATTTTTTATAATTTTTAGATATCAAATAAATTATATTATTTATGACATAATAATGATGTCGTATTTACCTCATTAATAATTGATTTAAATAAATATGATTATTAATATTAAAATAATATCCAAAACCTATCAAATTCTTATTGGATGATTTTATTTCGACACTGAGTCATCTTATCTTCGACTTTAATTACTTTTGTACCTTTAGAAACCGAATAACACTATAAAATAAAATAATATTTTCCAACGTTTTTAAAGAGCCCCTCTACCCCCTTATAAAAGGACACCAATTCTATCCAATTCCACACACCTCTCAAGCCCCATGGCTCATCCAACCCCTACAAAAATTATCTCTTAAGATCCCCCTCTTCCTCCTAGAATCCATCACATAGAATGAAGGAAATTCAAGATTTCCTTTTGGTTTAAACCAATGGAAGTTACCCAAATTAAAGGCAACACTTTCTCTTAAGTTATTTTGTTTTATTTTGTTTTAATTTACTTCTACAAACCCCTAAACATTTTCTATTCCTTCATTTTATAATAACAGTAGTATCTTCAATATACTAGTATATTTTTATGAGAAGTATTCAAACTACACTTACACAAACTTCTATCTAATGGGTGAAGAACATACTGTTTCTGTGGATGGAAAAGTAACACCTCACAAAACGATGATTGTTCGATTATCTCCTACGCCCTCTCATAGTGTACATTAATATGAAAATGTATTTATATATGATAAATATATATATATATATATATTTTTTATTTTTTCTTTATTCTTATGTATTTTCCATTTATTTCATTATTTTATTGTTTCTATTAAGGGTAAAACGCGATAATTTCATTTTAGGAAGTGTGGAATACCCCCCCCCCTCAAAACGATATGACTCATTAATGCCATATGTGGGACGTATAAAAATGTATTTAATAAAATTATATATTATATAATACCAGGAATTTTCAGTTACAGATGATCCCCTGACCATTTATTAATAAAAAATGTCAACCAAGTACAACAGTGGAGAAAAGAAAACTACAGATTATAAAAATCACACCCATAAACACATCCAATATATCCTCGATCTTCTACAGTAAAAGTTTCCCACTTGGAGATTTCATAATTCATGAGGACCTTAGAATATTTCCTTCTCTGTTTCTGCTTTTCCTGAGACAAAAATTCCTTTGAAGACAAAATAACACCATTTTCCTTCACAACTGAAGATCTAGTATGCACCGGCCTTATAAGATAGGAGTAATCTTTTCTCGACCTCTGCCGTGGTGGGGAAGTCATAACATCCTCATTCCCAGACATCATCATCCCCACACCCTGAACCACATCACTATAAGACATATCAAGCATACCATTCACATTTTCCTTGTCACTATTAGAAATATCACCCCACTTTCCCGAGATTTTCACTTCT
Organism: Viscum album; assembly: GCA_963277665.1. Taxonomy (NCBI): domain Eukaryota; kingdom Viridiplantae; phylum Streptophyta; class Magnoliopsida; order Santalales; family Viscaceae; genus Viscum; species Viscum album. The sequence goes on from OY728145.1 coordinate 1,903,992,129, forward strand.
TGATACAGAAATCCCCACTCTTGTCGATCTTGATTGTTATACTAAATTGTGGATAGAAATTGTGGTTGCCCCGCAACATCATGCTTAACAGTATTCCCAATTTCCACACTCGCATGGGAGAGATCATCCTGCAGTAGTCCCTCCTCTGTCCGTGTATCATCTTCCTTTCCATGTACCAATTCCAGAAAGCGATTTCTAGTGGAGACCATGATTGACATCCGTCCAGCAATATCCTCCCGCCCTGTCCACTGCTCAGCAAAGGAATCCGATGCCCTTATTTCCGAAACAGCTGCGTCCATATGCTGTTCAGGCACATTCTCCTCTTTCCGGTCACATGAATCCTGGTTAACCACTTCCATTAGAATACTATGATCACTCTTTAGATGTTAAAAATATGCCTTACAGACGGGTCCTATGGCCGCTGCTCCACCTCCTTCTGAGATTTCCCATGAATTGTTGACTCGGGACCAGAACATCCCGAAGCATGAACCACAACAACCTGAAGATCATTCACTACATGTGTAGGGGTTGTAAAAAGATCCTGAGTGCCCTCCTCGCGCTGCGACCCAATACTCCTAGACATATCCTTCATCACCAGCTAGACTGGACCTGCTCTACCCATTCCCAAAAACTCCAATGAAGCCCCAGCCACACCATTACATTAAAAAACCGAATCAGCATGTCCAAGACTCCTATATGAAACACATAAGGGAATCCAAGACTCAATCTTAACATCCTTCTTCCACAGAAACTCTTTACCATCTGTAATCCGTACCCAATTAACAGGAGACCTCACGACATCGTCTTCTACACAAATCCTTGGACAAATGGGGTGACAGACGACCTCCGTCCGAAGATCAGAGCCTAGATACCAACCGATAAAATTTCCAATAGAGCTCAAAATAGAGGTTTTTTTAATGGAAAGAGGGAGACCAGTAAGACTCACCCAAATCGCCATCATCAAGTGGTCACACATCATGTGAAAATCAAAACCCCATCGAAGAAGAAAAAAGGAGTCGCCAATGCAGTTTCGAGGGGAATGAGACTAGGCAGTAATTAGGTCTTCTTCCATCTCAAACCGAATCATAAAATTCCTCCTATCAAGTAAGCTGACTACCGGACACTCCTAAAGATCCCATGAATTGAAAATAAGTAGCGTTCATGTGTAGGTACGATTTTCCGTCATCATGAATGGTACGTTACATTTCTTATCTCCAAATGATATGTACTGTTATAAATACATATATATACTGAATATAATACATATATATGATTTATAAATCATGTATAACATTCTGAGATAATGTCATTTTTACCACATGGAAGAATTGTAATTATAACAAGTTCATTTTTTACTCAAGTTCCAAACATCGATAAAATATCAAATATGAACTCAAATAATTATCTATTTGTTATAGAAAGGTAATAAGTGATATAAAAGGAAAAATAAACTTAAAAATTGTTCTTAATCAACTAGAAATTAACTTATGTTTATTATTCATGAAGAACAAGGAAAATACAAGACAAGTCAGACATGAGGTGAGGGGTTTCTTATCTCACTTTTAATTCCGTGAGATTTCCATTGTTATCCACTTATTTATTTCAGGTTGTGTATTGTGTAATTTTAGTTGATATATATATTGGCAAGATTCCATTTATATTCATGGAATATTGTGATTCATTTGGTGGTTATTAACATTTTTTCATATTACTCAATTGATTACAAAAAAGTATGATTTTTTCATCTCACTTTTTTTCCCGTGATATTCCTGCTATATTGGCCAATATTTTCTTTTGTGTAGAGTATGTAGTTCCCCTGATGGTATTACTTTTGTAATATACATTAACTTATGGGTATTTACTACTTCATTTTATGATACTTCTTTCATGGGGTGTATGTTTCATAAGATACCAAATCATTAAGGTAATTTCAAATTTAAATTTCCACTCATTGGGCTTTACGCATTCCTCATTGATTATTTTTCTCTATGATTATGTGTGGAATCAATATTTATTATTTTTCTAGTAATTTCCACTCCCCTTTCTGTGGATATACCTTTGATACACATAATCACTCCATTGATAAATTCTCTAGTCATCGATATAAACTTGATAAGATTAATTTTAACACAATCTCCATTTATTGAGTTAAAATACTAATTCATTTCTGTTGTTTTTACAAGAATATATTTGAATGTACTCTAATTGATTTACACTGAATATCCAATCATATTAAATGTTTTTATATTTTTCACTCATAATTATTTCCTTGATTTATCCTTAACCTAAGGATATGGTCTTTATGATTTTTTTCATCTCAATTTACATAATATTGAGACTTATTTGTTGTTATACATAAATTCAAATTTATATGGTGTATATAATGTACCTTGACATAGTATATCATGAATCCCTTTATTCGCATGATAATATAATAATTTTATTACCTCAATTATTTATATTCAAGTGTCTCTCTTTTTATTAGGAACTCTAACTAAAATATCATTTTAAATGTTTTAAAGATTTATAATTATAAATCATTCTAATTAATGTCCATGTTTTAAAAGATGTTTTTAAAGATTTATTTATATGGTCATTAATTTTTTAAAATTAAAATTCCTTTTAAATGTTTCAAATTGGTATGGGACACTGTAATTCTAAAATTTATTTTAAAATACTTCTTGGTAAATAGCGAGTCTTTTAAATGTTTTCAAGAAAAGGTGGATATTTCTATCATATAGTTTTGATGATTATTTTCATCTATGTCAATATCTTAAATTATTCTCCATTGAGGTTAATCTATTATAATAAAATCTTCCATATTTTATTGAATGAGTTATTTTTTACTGTGGTTGTGCTATTTTTATGCCATTCGTGGTTTGAGGTTAAAGTATTGACAATTCTTTTAATAGTTTTAATATGAATGTTTAGATTACGTTTCACCCATTTCCTATGATTAATGCATTGGACTTAGTAAGTGGCAGGTGAAGCCAGCTACAGCTCCTCGATGCATCGGTAGGTCTTATGAGACAATTTGATGTGGAATTATCCTAGGCCTTTCCCAATTTTTGATATATGGTTATGGAGGATGCCTTAATCATTTTTAGACATCTTGTCTTAGGCCTTGAAATTTTTTTCAGAATGTCCAGAATTATGCATTCCATAATTATGAGATTAGCTATTGATATTTCATGTGGTTATTCGACAAGTAGAATACACATGACTATGTCTTATTATGGAATTATTTACTCAACTCATATTCCTTCCACAAAGTGTTCATGTTTGTTATTTGTAAAGGCATGTGTTTTAAATTATTCAACATGCCTAATGTTTATGTTATATTACACTGTATTTCTTACTCTTACTAAGCATTTGAGCACACCCCATTCTCATGTTTCATTTTCCCAGGATATCAAGAAGTTAGTTATGATTGACTTGTAGGAATAATCTTGGAAGCTTGGATGTTTCTAGTGGATTAAATTAGTGTCTTTTTTCTATTCAAGTTGTATTGTTGAACTTATATATGTATCTTATTTCCAATACTACTATGTTACTCAATCATTCAAGACTTGATTCCTTGTAATCATGCCAATGTATTAAAATATTGAACCGGCTCCATGATTCTGGGGTCAGGGTGTTATAAATAATATTACTAAATCAATTATGATAATCGGTTTTATATTTCTATGAAGTCAATTAATATTTCATTTATTCATTATAAATAAAATTATAACCAATTGAATGAATATGTATCATTTTCAAATAAAAAACAATTTTCATGGGGGGTTTGGTCAATCATTTTGGTCATAATGATATATTTTTTATCACTTTTAGAAAAATAGAATTAAAAAACAACAATATTTTTTCATTACTATATGTCAATATTATTTTTTGTTAAATATTTCTTTTTATGTGTGAAATATTTCATTTTAATTGATGAATTTGGAATAATAACAAATTTTATTAATAAAATATATTTATTGGTATGAATCTACAAAACATATTTTATTATAAAGTAATTTTATAGAATTTTTTTTCAATTATATTATACTTAATACAAATTAGTTTGTTGGAATAAATATTATTTTTAATATTGAAATAAATGTTTTTTACACAATTTGAATCTTCTTCTTTTTTAACCTGTTTTTTGAACGAATATGTCGGTTTAATTTTAAATTAAAATTATTAATATATCAAAGGATATCTTTAAAAATAATATCACATAATATTATTCTAAATAATTTATATTATCTATTTGGGGAATATAAATTTTATACTGTAATATATTTTTAAAACAGTAATAATTATTTACTATGGTCAATGTAAAAATGGGTTTATTAAGGAGTTAAACTAAAATGATAGGTGTTACAAATGACCGAAAACATGTCTAATTCATATTTGAAATTCATATTAGCCTCGTATAACATCATTAGTTATAATATGGTCTCTTTTTAATGCAATTGGAATGAGATAATGTGATTGGAATTCATTTTTTTAAATAGTTATTTTGCGTGCTCTCCCCCACATATAAATGGCATCCCAATATCCACTTAATTACACTCATAAAAACCCAATTATTAGAGCCATTTACTTAGAAAATATCTTTAAAAAAATACCTCACCCAAACCTATATGGATGTTTATAGTCATAATGTCAAATAATATATTATTTTTATTTGTACCAAATGAAGTTGTCTAAAGAATATGCAACATCCTTAACATAACTTTTATGTATACCATGTTCCCCACATATATCAGATATTTTAAAATAATTATTATATAAAAAAATATTATATTACATATATTTTACTTTTTAATGTTATAATAATCACCTAAAATATTCCACTACTCAATAAAAAGTTCAATCAAACTATTTATCGTATGTATGGTGGACTAAAGCCTCCAGAAGAAACACAATTAATTTTCTATCATATAATAATAAAAACAATATAATGATTTTTATAATGTTTATATATGATATTTAAAATATATATATACTTATTGAGTTATAATATTATATTTTCCTTCATACATTACATTCCATTGGGAATTCCATAACATCGATGATGTGTGCAATGGAATACCACATTGCGAAGATATTTGACCTTTTCCCATAAATTATTACATGGAAGGTAATAAGAAATTATTATTAGTTTATATTTTATATTAATAATATATAAATATCTTTTAAAATAAATATATCATAAATTGTTTTAAAATATCATCTATCGAATAAATTATATAGTCATTCATGTGTTTGGTGGAATAACTCCTTGCGAAGAGATGTGATTCATTTTTATTATGGAATCACATGGATATTACCTGTAAGGATAATTAAATAAATAATATTATCTTTAGGATATATTTAATAATCTTTACAGTTTGAATTAAATTTTTTACCATCATTCCATCATGATATTTGTAAACTACAAACATTACCCATGCATAAATATGACGTCCCATATCCATGATTGTAATGTAGATAATTTTTATTTACCATGTTTTACGGATTGATTTAAAAGTATAATATTTGTATAAAATTAAAACATATTTCATGTTTAACATTATATAGATGATTAATTAAAAATCCCTTTTACCTTAGTGACTATATCAATGTAATTATTTCTATATGTGCCATTTATCATTAGAAAATTTGACATACATTTAATTGGTTTTGTAATTGAATATGATGGATTAAAAATTAAAATAAATTCGAATATAAACATGGAAAAGGATTATATAAATTACATAATTGACATATTTTTTTATTTATGAATTCAAATAATGTTCATGAATAATCAGTCTTGAGGAAAATGGATCTTCTAAACAACCCTTCCTTTTTGGGTACAAAATTTCCCCCATTGAATAAATTTATCTGTATATTAAAGATATTAAATGACTCCAAATTAAATATATTAGAATATCATGTTTAAGTATATATTATTCTACCTTCCTTTTATGGGGTACAACATTCCATAATATCATTTATCCAATTCCTTGATTATAAAATTTTCATTTTTTATGATATGAAGCATGAATGTCAGAATAAATTATTTACTTGGTTATTTTAAATGATATATATTATTATTGAAATTATTTTTTTCCACACATAGACCATGAACATATTATGATGGTTGTGATGAAATATCTAACTAATTCATTTTATGAATCATTAATCTGATGAAACTTCTTTTATGAGATCAGAGAGTATGTATAATCCATTATGGGAAATTATACACAATGAATTATTTTTTAGGGAATTGTATTGAAATCATATTTATATCATGTTTTATATTTTTTTTAAAATTTCCTATAATTACATGATTTAATGATATCGTGTTCCTTGTGATATTATACCATGTAATTACTGACTATCCCTCTACCATATGATATCATGTTAAAACTTTTACAATCATGTTATTATTACATATTATGTTTATTCCCTTATTGGGTTTTTTAGATAACTAATTTCATTATATTTATCCCCAATTTAACAATTCACTTTTATGAGCTCCAATTTATTTTAGTTTATGGGTATATAGAAAAAAATAAGAACGACATGTTTTACGTTCCATTTTAGGTAACATGAAACTAGTTTTCAAAATACCCAATGATATTATAATACATGTGTCATATTAATCCATATTTATGTGTAAAACAATATCCTATTATGTAAAAATGGTTTAGGACACCATATAATCTATTTTCATGTGTTGTATTGTTGTTTTGCAGAACGAATGATAAAATATTCTTTACAAGGATTAAAAACCCTGAATGTTATTTTATCAGAAACCATGTTTGTGTAAATTTACTCCATTAATTAAAGAGGTACATATCTATAGTGTGGATATCCACATATGATAAATAATGATAAATACTATTATTTTATGGGTATATTTAATTATTATTCCCCAAAATATTTTTTGATGTTAACAAGATAGATTTATTTTATACATAATATCCTTTTTTCATAAAAAAGAATGGAGTACTTAATGTGAGTATAGATATAAATATAAATGAAATAACTATACAAAATCGACCCCATATAGTAATAATAATTTCAATATTATGTCAATATAGTGAATTGATATGAACTAAAAGTACACCCAAATGTAGATACATTCTAAGAGGTAATGCACATATAATATGTTTTTGAAAATATTAAAACACTTACCATGTTGGAATCCCTGTAGATTCCCCGACTAGGTGTTATCAATATAGAGTACACTCAAAGGATACCTCAATATGATTCGATTTTTAAATCCCTATTTTTGGTTTCCTCAATAATGTATCCTCATTAATACCCCTCACAAGGGCCCACTGCATGTATGGAAAATATAAGTAACATCACCAAGACACATATCATAGGTGGTTGAGCATCATATCTCACCATAATGAAATGAAATATACATTTCATTAGAGGGAGGTATGATTATAATGATATGTGGGTAGGGGCACCTATATTTATAGGTAAGATAGTCACTCATCCAAGCTATTATAGTGAAGCTCACCCGTCATAGATAGCACCACCCACCCATTGTGGTAAACATGTTTACTATAACATAATGAGACAATCATGAATGAATTAGTGTATTTTCATTATATTATTATTCTTTAGTCACAATTTGTCCATCATAATTCAATTTGGATACCAATTATAAGTGTCGGCATTTTTTCACCCCACTTATAGGAACAATTGTTAGAGGGGTGAATCATATAATCCCCTAATAAAATAACCATATTTCCACCTACGGTCTACATAGTCATATTTTTTACCTCACCCAAGGTTACAAATAATGGGATTGGCCTCCTCACATTAGTTATTCTCCAGTTTCCCATTTTTCCCACATGTGCCGCCTACTTGAACAACCTATCCCACCAAACCTCCATTTTGTTATCCATAAATATTTCCTTATAAATATAAATTATTGTCGATTAGTAGAGATGTATTTATAAAATTGTGTTTGAGATTGGGAGATATAGGGACTCTATATGCTACATCCCCAATATCCCCAATTTACTATTTAGTGATCATATAAAATTTTAATACATATGTAAAATTACATAAGAGGTGGTAGTAACATATAAATATATAATCCATCAAAATATACCAGTTTTTTTCATTTGTAAAAACTCTAGAGAGAATTTCCAATACCTCCACTTTAAATATATAGAATAATCATCCATCTTGAATTTCTTATGCAATTATATCACCCAATTTTCAACTAATCAGGTGAACCATGAACAGTGGTTTTCCCCAGAGGGGATGTACCACCAAATTTCATAGACAATGGTGAACCAGTGACCGAGGCCATCAAAATGCAAGAACTGTTTCCCAATATAATATTTACATGTTAATTTCCACCCATTGTAATTAACATGTGTGACCAACCACCCAAATAAATGAACATGGGATAACATCTTCCATGGTTATACATTAGGGAGAAATAAATCTAGGTCACTCCACTAGGGAGCCGTATTATTTGTTACCCCTCACTAGGATAATGTCTCTCTATATTCCTTTTATAGGGGCAGTTTCATTTCCAATCATCAAATTGGGATTCCAAGAATTCATTATTCCAAAAAACAAGGTACCCATTTACACATTGAACATATTATGATATACCAACTTTAGGACCACTTCAAGACATGCCACTTGGACAATGTGATGGAATGAATTTTGGAGTGAACCTCATTAAATCCTATATTAACATCATTAAGGTTGTTTTCCACATGTATCAATTAATATATATGTCCCAATTAAAAATTAAATAATTAATTATTTTCATAATGGGGATATTAGTATTTAATACATATATCTAGGGTTTGGAGACTTATTTCTCCTTTAATGTCATGGAAATATTTATACATATATTATGGGATCCATTCACTAAGATGAAAAATGATTCTAAAGACTAGTGTCCCCTGAATTAATTATATAAAAATAATAATTATATTTTATCTTACTCAATAAATGTTTCTTATATAAAAATGGATAAATCATAAATTGAATATCAAATCATAAATATAATACAACAGTTTAGTCTCGAAGATGATTTTTATAGTAGTAGCAACCTAAAATATGACACCTTATGGTGTTTGTAAATAGTAACACATTGTAGGTTCATATAGTTAAAATAAATAAATAAATTTATTAACTTATATGAAATTAAAATAATAAAATTACTCTAATTATATAGTTATTGGGAATCCATTAGGGTTTGTAACATAATCAGTAATAATTGAAACATAACATGAACATATGTTCCTGGATAATATTAATACATAGTATTATCATATTGGATATCCCCAATAGTAATCATATCCCATTAATTATCGGAGAATTACTGTTAAAACATTAATTCTATGAATTTTTTGCCACTTCGGTGGTGGTGTGGTGGTGAAGGTGAGTTGTAAAAACAATGCCGTTCTTTGGGAGGTTCATGGTAAGAATCCTGTCAGTCCGCTTTCGGGGAGAGCCTCTCCCCTGGGATCCACCCTTCTTGATAGGCCACCCAGGCTCCTCTGGGTGGGAAAAATGAGGTGTGGCCCAATTAGTGTTGGGTTTCATTGATGACCCATCACTGCCAGGCCTTTACACTCCGGAAAGCTCTGCCATCTCGGCTGGCAATGGCTCCTTCCCTGGCTGGGGAGCTACATGCGGGTAATACCCCATCATGGGGGAGGGTGGTTACTCTGTGTGGAGGGTTCTAAAAGGCCACACTGGGAAATTCCCTTTTCAAATAACAAATTGATTCTATTCAATTTTTTTCTTTGATTGTTCATATTATTTTCCATTGGGCTATTGGGTAATGACACTACATTTCCTAGTTCTACTGAGCCTGATAGGACTAAACAATGCACATTATAAGAATGTACAATGAATATAACTATTAATAAATAAGTTAGTTGATATTTTTTGGAGTTTAGGGCGATTGATCGACTGGTCATTATCCAATCTTAAGGGGGAATGACTAGGGATAGTGAGGTAAAAAACGCTTGAGGTGTGTGGGAAGAAATATATTTTGATCCCACCCACCGGTAGGATGAAAACCAATGTACCTAGATAGATCAACCAAATTTTGGACGATACAAGGTTAGATTCCAATGTTGAATGATCAGATATTAAATTTGGTGTCTAGATCTACACATCCATGAAAATCATGATTATACTCTATGTTGTTCGAAATAATAGAAAATGTGTTTACCCTAGGCTACAGCTATTGGGTTTTGGGATAAATGTATGAATTTAATGGTTTGATTCCCACAAACATAAAGTGTATCCCTCCATATGTGGACATGATATATGTTAGAAGACATAGTAATGACACTGTGTTAAAGGAAACGACAATGCTCACATCATGTACCAAAGTGCACAGACATGGCCATGGTGCATGGGAAGGGACTCTGTGTGTTAGGAATATTCCATGTAGATATTCTACATGGAATGTAGTTAAATAAATTTGGTGTTTCGTGTACTTCCCATGACATATCTATGAGATGGGTAAGCATCACACACTATGAGGAAACCATCATATTATCTGTACCACTTGGTTCCTTTCATGGAAACCTAAAACACGTGTATCTCTGTAATTTGACTCAAATTTTGTATGACATATAGAATATATTGAGTTTTTTTAAACATATAATATAATGGATCCCTTTATGGTGCCTTCTGGGATATGATATGTGATGTTCCTTGAATGGGGATTTCTTTGTGATGCTAGAAGATGGTAGTGATTAATAAGGATCACCAAAGGCCCAAGAATGAGACCTTATAACTGGGATATATAATGAGTCATATACCATTCTATAGAGTGGAACACTTCAGTCAGGCTGGGAATTAATCCATAATCGACACCTTGAGTGACACCCTCTTGTAGAACATTTCATGGGACGTTAATTAAATTTCGGAGAGGTACTCTTCAATAGGGTGGAGTAGTAGACCTATCTCTTCAGTCAAAGTGGAACCCTCATAATATGTACATATGGGGCCTCATCCACTAAAGCATCATCAAACATTGGTTTTGGATTTGTGTCATCTAGAAACTACTATATTGGTACCCTATAGCTATAGTAGGAATGGGTATTATATTTACATTAGAGTGGAGCCATCATATGATGAAATGTCATGGGACCTCAACCATCAGTGTTCCATCTTCGCGAGGAGTTTTTGAATTGTTCATCTAGAAATAATTTATGTCGAACCCTAATACTGTACCAGTAAAAACTATTTTATAAGTATAATATTCCCCTTCACAATGTGGTAGTATGGAGATGACTTTTTGATGACTCAGTTACTTTTGGTAAGATTTACTGGATCATAGGGATCAGGGATGAACTTCTGGAACTATTGGAACTCATTTCATGGGATGGGATGTGATTTGGATATCCTATTTGTCAATATCTTGGGATTATTTTACTCAAAATATATATATATATATATATATATTGGTTGATAATTTTAGTTATTCTCTTTATAGGGGCTGTAGAGACACGATGATTAGTTCACCAACACGACATCTTGAGGTTACTCTGGATGGATAAAGATTCATTCTATATTTGAGTTGAGTTATTTACAATCAATTCCATATTTTCCTTTAACTTAAACCCCATTAAACATTCGTGTCTTTCAATTGTGAATTTATATACTAACCCAATATGTGATTTTCTGGCACATGTCATGTCATATACAGATGGGAGATAGGTCGATGGTGACTATAGAGGATATTAGGGAAACATGGTGCATTTGAAAGAATATGGTAGTCAAATTTGGGAGATCATGATCTAGGATCTCTAAATACATTTACATTTTAGTTTTTTAGGATAGGACATCATTTAGTTTGGTCATGTATTTTCCCGCCATCACTTTTCATTTTTCACTATTTCACTATTATAGACCCAAGAGTATTTACATCCTGGTTTATAGTATATCACATTTATATTTATATTATAATGTAACTTCACTTACACTTTTATATTATTAGGTGTTTTCATAATGGTTTATTAAGAAAGGGACACCCTTATAGTATATGCATTTTGGTGCTCAATTTTAGCCTGGGCCTATGGAGGCAGACTTGGGGTAGTTGTGGCTTGATCCTCAGTTAGGGCCATGTCCTGAACTATTAGAATCATTGCCCTTTGTTCCTTGCAATTTTTTAGGAGTAGACCCTTCAGAATTATTTTTTTGGGATATTGGCCAACTATTTCAATATGGCTCAAGTCCACCTCTTAGGATAGGGAACACCCGGATGTTATAGGCAGTAGATATAAGGCCCCAGCCTTAATCATTACATAATCATGAGTTATTTCAAGAATACATGTTGAGGATCTATTCAGGTTTATAGTTTTAGAGAATTAGATCATAAATCATGCAGTACATTCCACATTTAATCATAGTGGTTACATAAAATATAGCACTCATTTATCCCATCAACAGAAACATATTTAAAATAAAACTTGGATTCTTTCTTAACACTACCTTGACACTATTATCACATCATGTACCTTTCCCATAACATGTTAAAAACATTTCAAAAACATGTGATGAGAATAAAAAGCTTAGAAAGGGATATAAAAGTGAGAAATGAAAACAATAGCCCATTTACAAAATCATACTTTACTCATAAAACATAATCATTTTTACATACCTTATCAAATCATGAATAAATCATAGAAATCCTAAGACATAAAGGTAAATTGAGGGATTCATAACATTCTTACGTAGGCAGTAACCATCATGGTTTCATTTGGAATACCCATCATAGTATATTCCATAAATAAATTTGGAGAAACCTTAATGGTTAACCCCTTCGTGTTACCCAATGCATTGGAGAGCTATATCGGGCTCACCCACCCATAGTTTATCACTGAACCACCCGTCTTCATAACAATTCCCAAGAACCATAACATAATCGTATCACATAAAACATGCCTAATGGAAACATAACATTTCAAAATTTCAATCACAAGATATCAATAAAACACATTGAAATAATAAAAACATTATACAAACCATTTTCAATACCAAAATAAAAGAAAATTAAAACATGGTATTTATTTTTCATTTAAAAAAATTTATGTCTTTTAGAGGAAGCTGAAACTCAAATAATGGTCACGACAACAGAGAAGTCATTGTCACTGCATTCGTACGACAAAAAAAATTCCATTTTTTCATTTAGTAAGATGCTTCGTATAAGAAATATTCCTTTTGAATAAAATAAAAAGTCATAGGGGGTTTATACACCGTATAAAAGAAATTTGTGTATAAAACAAAATTTGCCTCAATGAAAGGAGATTGAGATGAAGTCCCACACCTCGTGTCCGACTTGAATCGATCGTTCTTTAATCTCCTGAATAATAAACTTGAGTTAATTGATACTTTATTAAGAACCTTTTTCAATTTAATTATTTCTTTTATATCACTTATTACCATGTTATGAACACTATGTAATAATTAAAGTTAATAATGGTTGTTTTGTTGATCATTTGTACTTAAGTCAAAAATAAACTCTTCACAATTACAATTTCTTCATGTGGTAAAATATCCAATATATCAAGAATTTTATTCATGATATAGATATCATATATATCATATATATCCAGTAAATACATGCATATATAATATTACCTAACATTTAGAGGTATGAAATGAAATGCACCGTTCATGGAGACGATAGGACGTACGTACACATGAACGCTACTTTCATTTCTATTTTGTATTTTATTGAATGTAATCATAATGATATAAAGGTATATTATAATTCCAGTATATTATCATATATAATATCATTAACTCCATCCTTCAAACTTCCCACAAAGGGCATTAACGAATCACAACACTTTGAGGGGGCGGTAGTCCGCACTTCCTAGAAGGAAGATATCGTGTTTACCCATAATGGAAATCATAAAGGTATGTCATAAATGAAAATTACAGAAGCTTAAAGAAAACATAAACATATTATATATCATATATAAATATAGTGACATCTTAATTGCCATATTTGAAGTTGTTATATTAATATTGAACAATCATCGTTTCGTGAGGTAGAAATTCCCCATTCACGGAAATAGTAAGTCCATTAATCATTAGATGTAGGAGTGTGTAAGTGTAGCTAGAATACTTTTTTTTTTAAAAATCCTATTATATTTAATATACTGGTGTGTTTACAAAATAATGGAATAAAATGAGTATAGGGGGATAGTGAAGCAAAATAAAACAAAAGAACATTAGCGAAGACATTACCTTTAAATCAGGTAACTCATTTTGGGTTGTACCAAAAGGGTTACTTGAAGGGATTTCTACCTAAGGTAAGTCTTCTAGGATTATGAGAGGGATGTGGAGAGATAAAATGAGCAGAGCTTGTCCGAGCCAATGTCTTGAGAGGTGTGGGTAAGGTGGTAGAGGTGGGGTCTTTTATAAGAGGGAGGAGGGGCACTCTTGGAATGTCAAAAAGATGTTACTTTATATTAAAATGAGTTTCAGATTTTAAAAGTCCCGCATTGATGTATTTCTTGGATAATGTGATAAGGGTACGAAATATACTCATACAATAGGTTTTTAACAAGTTTTAGGCTTATATTTTACACTATCATTTCATTGTATTTAAATCGTTCATTAACGAGGTAATAGATGCATCATCGTGGTGTCATAAAAAATTTAATTTATTTAATGTATAGAAATTATAAAAAAGATACTATGATGTAGGAAAATTTTTCAGATTTCCAATGACTATTTACAGTCCAAGATATCATTTATTTAGACAAAATTAAAATTGTTTTACTTAGCTATTACATACTTTGTTATATTTTACTTTCATTAAAAATAATAAGATAAAAAGTCACTATCACACAAAAGTTCTTCCATGGGGTCCCAAAGATTGGCACAAGTAAACCCATGGTTAGACATGACACAACCAGAAGCATTAGAACACATGTTGGGTAATTTTTTATTATTATGATGTTATTTTATTACCCTTAACTACCCGATTACTAATTAATCACAATAATTAAAGATAATTACCATCGTTACTATTCATAATGTTGAAAAACAAAAGCGTCTTAATTACATAATTTGATCCTTATGATTACAAATATGGAATCCATTTTACCAAATTCCAATAACATAAATTGCAATAATTAATTTAAAAATAATTCCTGTTGTCAAAACAAATTGTGGGTTTTATAGAAACAATTTCTATCAAAAGTTCGATAATTGTTTATGTCCAATTTAAAAGTGAAATTAATCCCAATTACCACCATTGGTTTAAATGTTAAAAATATATTCTATTACACATTAAAAACAATAAATAATATAATCCATCCATATAATTAAATTAGATGAAAAAGCAGTTTTGAATTAAAATACAGTATTTTCACTATTCATTAAAAAATGTACATTGTCCGAAAACGACCAAAAATTTATCCAAAGTAAATTTCAATGTCACAATACTATTTAATAAGTTTATTTTGAAAAATATATCTTATTAAAGTTTCAAAATATAGATTTAATAGTGGTTGTCCATCAAAAGCGGTAAAATAGTCTATTACAAGTATTAGAGAATTCTGTACTTAAGATTGGGTTTATTCTCATTTTATGCCACTTAAAACATTATATAATTCATAAATAGACATAGATCAGAAAATATATTATTCATTACTTAATTGGTATGTTACAGTAGATGTAGCAATTCAAAAAGGCCATGACTGCATTATTTTATAGTCTGCATACTGAAATGTTTGTTTCAGATTTAAATGATAAAATATTTGTTTTGGATTGTGCCTTTAAATATATTTATTAAAACACATTAGAATTCTTTATATATCTTAATATTACTGTGGTACGTCTTGATTAATTTTTTAGGATGCCACAATGATTAGAGTGGGCTAGGATATTAGTTCCAAATCATGATGATGATATGGTGAGTCTTGAGGCCTCCATTAAAGGTCATGATTATGAGATTATTCATCCAAGTAGAAATGTTGCAGCCCCTACCCATTGATCTATATATCATACATGTATAAGATGTGGATGATGGAAAAATAGTATCTCACTCTGCAAGTTTCATCACTAGAGTCTAATATGGATCCACACTGAGAATGATCTCTATGAATAATATGATTTTCAAGAGGCATTGGTTCATGTTTTACATTTATCTAGAAACAGAAAAATTAATAAATTTTTCAATCATTTGTTTTTTTCATATAGAATCTACGCACTGGAGGATTTTATTTACAAGATTCACTATGAGTCGATACTCTAATTCCCCACTATCAAGCATCAGATTTTTGAGGAGTAATAGTCTTCTTACGTCCACTCAATTTTTATTAATGATATTACAGAGAAATAGTAAGCATATAATAGTGGATTACTATACAATAGGGTTCATAGACATTACAAAATACACCCTTGACAATATTCTATATGGATTCTTCTAATCACTATTTTTTATAGGGTACTCCGAAGAGAGATCCAGTCCAGTGTGGTGTCCTTTTTCATTTCCACATATTTTAGAGTGTTTGAGTGAAAAATTGTGAATATTATAACTATTTAAGGGGATAAAATGAAGTTTGAGCTAGATGTGGGTGTTATAGGGTTGAGTACTCTGTACAACAAAACAAACAATGTTCTATAGCATCTCAATATAAAACAAATCCACCGGACCAGGATCGGGCATGAGGTTTGGGAAATCCGAGATGAAAAATGTATCCCATAAAGAGGATTTTCTATTCTTTTGATGGGAGCTGAAACATGTTGTGTGACCTCCGAACCTAATATAATGTGAACGATAGGTAAATACCTTATGTAAACCCATTTTACATGTAGCACTTTGACCAGGGGTCTCGTAATAGAATGCAAGGACGCCCTAGGGAGGAAGAGATGGTGAATGATGAGGATGAGATATTGATAGTGAATTAAACTATGAGATCCTCCAACAAGAACCATTATATGGTTGGCATCAGGAGGTAGCAGTCAAATCCATTGATAAAAGTAGGCTTTAGACATAAAAGACACCATGAAACAAGAGATGATAAGTGGTATGACATGTGTTTATTCTACCTTTACTTAAGTATTGATAGACACATGCATGTGTCATTCTGTCATATATATACTATATTTGTTAATGTTGGAGCTCCGAATAGAGGATATATCCCTGTTTCACTATCATAGGGCTCTAATAGGGAACAATTATTATATATCCATTATCTTTTGGTTGTGTGGTCTATCTCATGGTAGAGAGAGGTTCACGATGGACCTTTCTTTAACCACAATGGAACCCTATGATTTAATTTTGGTTATTAGTTGTCTTTCTATATTCCAATAAAATATTTAATATAACCATAGATAATTTATATTCCATCAAACTTATTGTATGATAATTTCACTTACGGGTTGGAGATATATCATTAAAGGAAGAGTGGGATCTATAAGAAATATGATACAGCCCTTATCCCATTTTAAAGGGATTATATCCCTTGGTGTAATAGTATCTTAAAGCATATGGATTCCTTCATTCGTGAATTATTTTATGGATTTTTCAACTAAGGTTTTTCATGGACTATCTCTATAATGGGAGATGGAGTTTTAAAATTTCATGCATCCTATGAAAACTCTAATATCATTTATGAAATATCGGATAGACCCTACCAAGATTTAGAAGAAATAATTTTAGTTGGAGGACCATTAAGGGAAGTATATTGATAGTACTAGTGTGTTATCGAAGGAAATAATATGAATTTTCATTAAATCGGAATGTAGGAACTTGTGGCATGAAATGATTTTAATCAACTATAGAATCATATATTTCTCTGTAAGGAATGTTTTAATTAAGTTTCAGTATATGGAGATTATATTAGTTAATTAAGTGCTTTACATTGTCAATGAGGAGGCTTAGGTTTGTTTCGGGTGTATAAGAAATGAAAAAGGGGGAAATTGAGTTTTATGGGATAACTGTATGGTATGCTCATGATAATACTAACCATATGGGAATCCTAGGTAAACCATGCTAGAGGATTGTATTCAGATAGTATCCTCTGCATGGTTTGTGCACAGTATGTGAAACCATGTGGGTAACTACGCTAGGGGTATCTTTTGGGATAGAAGCAACTAAATGGATTGTGTGTGGTTTGGAAAACCTTTTGGGTAAATCGTGAGTCCCGGACACTTTTAAAAAATTACTAAAATGTCAATCTGGAATTTTATAACACACTCGGTATTTTCCTCCTCCTCCACTCTTGAAACCCATGAACAAACCAAAGGGATCAAGAGCTTTTAGGGATCCGTATCTTTTGTTCTTAAGCCGTTTAGTGCATCGTCAGTTGCATATTTGAAGTTCCGAGTATAAAAAATATACCTTTTTAGGGTTTCTATTTATTTACCCTATCCATACGAATCTCTCAAACCTGATCTTTTGGGGAGTTTTAGGGTGAAATATTCAAGGGTTTGTTGAATTGAGATCTAAGGATTTGGTTGGGAGTGAGTTCACTGACAGATTCAATGTAGTTGGTATACAAGTTATATCCCTTAGGTTTGGTGCAGATTTGTATAGGTATGGTTTTTATACTTACCCTATTTTGAAGAGTTCATGGTGCCTTTTTCATTCTGTGATATAGTGGTGTCTAAATTTCTAATTGAAATGATCTTGATCCTCATGGGATACAAGGTTGATGACTCGACCATATTAGGGCCACCCGTGGATCATGAAAAATTCTCAAACATATAGTTAGATATGTATGTGTAGTCTATTGTTAAAGAATGTACATCCCATGATGAGTATGGTAATGTGATCAAAGGAAATACAATTGGTGTTTTAGTAATTCACATAGGTTGGGTAGTGGCATATGAAGTACTTTGGTTGACTTGAAATGTGTTTAAATGGATTAATGGGAAAATTCTAGGGGAATATATATATATATATATATGTGTGTGCGTGTGTGTGTGTGTGTTCTTAGTGATATAGGTATAGAAAATGCGAAATGGGGCTAAAGGGGATAAGTAATAAATGATGAATGTGTTACTGGATTGAGACAAAATGATAATTTCCCATTTTATGATATTTCAGTGATATTGTAAAAGTTATTTTCAATGTTGTAGTGATATGATTAATTGTGTTTAATGATAAATAAGAATTGAACATGGCTTGGCTGAGTGGGGTATTGACATGAAGTTCTATACCCATAGGTTGAGTAAGACCGAGGTTCTATCTCTTCTCTTAAATGCACGGGTTAGGGAAGGGGATGGAATTTTATTCCCCTAAGGGTTGCATCCCCCCCAGACTGAGGCATCAAGATGAGGATTTGGAGATTGTTATAATGTGATTCTTTGTGAGATATGTCTTTATTGTATTTCCATATGCCTGAGAACATTTAATATTCCAAATCCATTGAACATATGAAAAGGCTGATACAATCCTGAAATGCCTATGTAGTGAACCCGGATTCAATGGGAGTATAAACTAAATGAACATAGTCTAGAATAACATAATGAATTTTTTATCCTTACATGCAATCATTAATCACTTACATGCACTATCATCATTTACTGGATATATCTGTAGACACTATTTATGGTGGCCTACTTAGTCATACTCACACCCTACTCAGTCCTCAATTGGATACCAGAGCAGATTTTATGCATGCAGTTTAGGATAATCGAAGGGGACCATTGTTACCGAGTTGAGTTGGACATGGGACTGGTTGGGTTGAGGATCCAGATTTGGATCCCAGACCCTTTTGGGGGTTCTACTATTTATTTTCTTTTGGGTTTTGGTCACATGACATTGTATAATTACATGGAATATATATTGTGGTTTTTGAATACACCTAGTTATGGGTTTTGGTTATTATACATGTTATGGATTGTTCTATTACATTTACGTTATTTCAAATATTATCTTCTATGAATTAATCCGGTATTCAGTGTATAGTCTAACCACATAACCAATTGGAACCTCACTTCTAGTCGATAACCTTTAGCTTTAGCGTATTGGGGGGAATGCTTGAGGAAATGTAATTATCCAGCTCAAGGCACCAGTATAATGGCTACTAGGTCTGGGACGTTATAAAGTGGTATCAAAGGAATTAATTTCAATTTCCTACTATTTAGGAATGGTAGAAAAGATATTAAGAATTTTTCAGTCCTTGGTAATGATACTACTATTGGGATTAGGTATACCATGTACGAGGGGAAACCAGAGTCCACATAGGAGGGGATAATTGTTCTATTAGTGTATTGTCACATTTGAGGAAATTTCACCATTGGGTGATGCACTAGTTGGGTGATTTTATGATTTTTTAAAATTATCTTGTAGCCAAAAACATATGAGGTTGTGCATTTAATCATCATTATAAGAACCAATACAAGAAACATATATGAATCACGATAGGCACACACACTGGATGGGTGTGTAGGATATAAATGTTAGGATGCATATTTTCTCTTAAATGTAATGATTTATTCCTAATAAGAAGGTATGAATGAGTTGAAAGGGAAGTGAAAATTTCATGTAATAATTAGAAATTGGTTATTGATTAATAAGTAAAAGGGGAATAATTTTTTATGGGTAAAATGGAATATGAAAATGGTTCGAATGAGAGTAAAAGATAATGATTATGGCCATAAAAATTAGACATTGTGTTGACCATCAACATAGGGAGAATGCCAAGTGTAGTGAACCCGTTGCGAGATTTTTCTTTTGTGTAGTTCATCTGAAATGGTTTGGTTATTACTGGTCATGGGACTGTCTATATCACTTCTATCTCAAAAACCATTAAGGTTGCATTCTAAAGCTCGTGTTGGTAATTCTAGAGAAATGACACCATGAAGAAGTGAAACAGTTGGGTGACATGAGAAAGTTGCCGAGAATGATACTCCAGTAGTGGAACAATAGAACATCATGGTTCATGGAGATAAAGAAGAGCAGTTTGTCTAGAAATTTTCAAGTTTTATGAATATGATGGAATGAAACCTAATGAAGGATGCACTGAGTATTATTGAGTTGAAGAGGGATTGTCAACTATAGCAATATCTGACCATTACTAGAGTGTATGGGACAGAAGAAATGGAGTTCTTTATTAGTACATCCAAACTATTCTCAACCATCTAGAGAACCCTCTCGTGAAGCGAGTCATGTTAGATGATTATTAGCTGAGGGGGATTGAAAATTTTTGGTGGGACATTATGGTTCATACAATACTGGTTGAGTGGATGATGTGGAATGAATTTCAGGAGAATTTTCTTGAGATCATCTATCTATAATCCGTAAGGATGATTAATTCTTCAGGTTTTATGAGGATGACTCAGAAGACAATGTCGGTAATGGACTATGCTATCCATTTCACCGGCTTGAGACAATTCATATCGACATTGACGGGAGATGAGCCAGCTATGATAAAACGCTTCTAGGAACGACAGACACATGATATTATATCTCACGTGAATTTTTTTTTACAAAATGGTTTTCTAAAGTGGTGGATCAATCCATTACCTAAGAATTGAACCTAATGGTAGCTTCATGTGGTGAACTTTTTGTGCCAGCTAGTAGAGAAAGTACTGTGGATTCTGATAGTATGAAGTTCCACCTTAGAATCTTTTAGAATGGATGAAGCATATAGTGTGCCTAGAAGAGAGGTTCAAATTCATAGATTGGTGACTAGGTATTCTATTTTTAGTGTGGTAGGTCGACGTACAAGAGTGACCAATGTACCTTTCCACTAGTTTAGTGTCGAGAACGCGGTTGACTAGGCCACATGCAGTGATTCTACTGGAACATGTGATGGTCAGGAAATGATGGTGGTCATAGGCTGATGTCGAGTCTGGTAAGGGGTCAGTTATAATGTATTATCAAACATGTTCAAGCTCAACAGGCCGTACTGGTATAGGAAGTGTACGTGGAACTATGGGGTGAGATCACCCTTACCAATAGAGCAGTGTAGTGCAAGTTATTCAGGATGGGGCCCAGAGTAAAGGGGCTGGTTGTTCGGTCTACACCAGAGGGTTGTGAGGCAGTATTGTCTACTATTCGAGGTATGATTCTTATAGCTTCCATGTTTACTAGTGCATTATTCGATACAGGTGTTACACATACAATTATTTCTTCTCAATGTTTTGTTGTCTTCATCTTAACCGGAAGGATAACAAGTGGGGTAATGTTGATTGATTCTTGGTTAGGGTTGCGAGTCGAGGACATCATGAAGTGTATGGGTATTTCCATGGAGGTTGGTTGGTATGATTTTATGTGGGATTTGTTTGTCCTAGATATGTCAATTTTTTACATAATCTTGGGAATGAATTGGTAGGTGTATTATCAGGACCATATAGACGGTTACCGACATCGGATAACTTTCACATATCTTGTTGGGATCACTCAAGGACTTCATGGTGAGTGGGATACTTGAGCGGGCTATGCATGGACACTACACCATCATATGGGGAAGTGCATAGCCCTAGTTTCATGACTTATTATAGATTATGGGGAGAAAAGAGATCCAGTCTTGCCTTTTGTTGTGGACTAGTTTCAGAATGTGTTCCCTGGGGACTTCTCAGGGATACCACTTAAAATAGATGATTAATTTACGATAAAGATGTTGCTTAAAGAAGATCTGGTTTCTATTCCACCTTACCAAATGGTTCCAGTAGAGTTCCATGAACTGATGGTTTAGTTAGAAGAATTGTAGTGTAAGGGTTTTATACGTCCTCGTACATCACCTTGGGGATCTCTTGTGCTTTTTTATAAGAATGATAAATGATAATTGAGGCAATGTGTCAATTATAGGATATTGATCTAGATGATAGTTAAGAACTGATTCCCTATTCCTAGAATTTTCTTCCAATTTGATCATATTTTATGTTCCTCAGTGTTTTCCATGATTGATTTGAGATCGGGTTACCATCCGCTGAGAGTGAGACATTCTGAAATACCTTGGATGGATTTATGAAGTAGGTATAGGCTGTATGAATTCCTGGTAATTCCATTTGGTTTAACCAATGGACTTGTTTTGTTTTTTCCTTGATGAACTGAATATTCCACCCGTATCTACACTATATTGTTGTTGTTTTCATTTATGACATCTTTATGTACTCTAGAACTCTTGAGGATAACACCAAACATATTTACATTGTGTTGAGTATACTAAGAGATCATAGGTTTTACTTCAAGATTTAAAAATGTCCATTTTGGATTGAAGACAAGTACTTTTGGGGGAATAACATATCTGAGTAAGGTGAATCAGCTGAACCTGAAAAGGTGCAGGCTATGGTGTCTTAGGAATATACTAATAACGTAACTGATATTCATAGTTTTCTGGGTATAGCGGGTTATTAATGACGTTTTATTATATATTTATCTCGTTTGGAAGCACCACTCATAAGAAAAACCATTAATGGGGTTATTTTCCCTTGGGAAAAGGCTTCTGAGAAATATTTCCATGAGCTGGAGAATTAGTTGACCACTGTACTGATTTAGATCTTACATGAAAAATATAAGACGTATACCTTGTTCAAAAATGTGTCCTATGTTGGAAGTGGGGTAGTGTTGATGTAGGATGATAATGTTGTAGCTAATTGGTTGAGGTATTTGAGGCCACATGAGGGAAATTATCCTACTCATGGCCTGGAGCTAGTTATTATGGTTCATGCCTTAATGTGTTGTAGAGAAGATCAACCATGTGAACGTCGAGAGCTGATTTCAAGAGACGATGCTAGGGAGGAACAGTTCCAAGTAGTTAGTCTAGGTTGCATTTAATGTTTTAAGCCTATGGGAAATGAATTTCTCTCTTTATGAGGTTTACTGACCATAAAAATCTCAAATAAATATTCTCTCAATGAGATTTTATTATTCGACAATGATAGTGCATCGATTACCAGCAGTCTTTTGATTTTGAATTGGTTTAAACAATGGGAAAAGGGAATATTGTCACTTATTCTGTTAGCTATAAGACTCAAAATCATGTAGTTCAATAATCCAATTTAGAGTGAGTGATGATGGCCTTGTTTGTGGACATGCATTAGGAGGTATAAGAAGGTCTTGGGAAGATGCCCCTTGCGTCTATAGTTGTTGAGTCCACACTTTTGATCATAGTTAAAAAGAGTCAGTTGGTATATGTAGAGTGTTGGGCTATAATGTAATGTCATAATTGTGGGGAGTCACGTTTAGTAAAACCTTCAGCTATGATGGAGTTGCTTATACTTTTTGTCTTTTTGTAGTGCCGATAGATGTACGTGAGGAGTTGATGAATGAGTTTCACGTATCTAAGTTTGTAGTACATAAGGTCTTAATGAATATGTATTAAGATATTCATAGGTATATTTGGTGGCTAGAAATTAAGAGAGAATTTGTGGGTTTAGTGGCACGATGCCTTACATATTAGCAGGTGAAGTCAGAACATATGTGCCCAGGTGGGTTTTCAAAGTATTTTCTTATTCAAGAGTGGAAATGGAAGTACTTCAAGATTTAATTCATAGTGTGTATTCTGAGGACATATCATAATAATGATACCATATGTTTGTTGGTAGATCGTCTGAACAAAGTTGTTAATTTCTAGCTGATTAAGGAGACCTATAATGTCAACTAGTTGTGGGAGTCATATGTTCATTAAATAATACGGTTAAATGGTGTACTGAGAAGCATATATTCCGATCATGATTTGTATTTCACCTATCAGTTCTGGAAAGGACTATATAAGTGACTTGGTAACTAGGTGTTTCTGAGTATGGATTACCACCCACAGACTGATGGGAATTTAGAGCGTTCAATTCACTGATTTGAATACATGTTGAGATCATGTGTTCTAGATTTCAATTGTTTGTGGGAAATGCATTTTTCTATTATTGAGTTTGTGTATGACAACTTGTTTTGGGCTATAGGTCATATGGAGACATTGGAGGTTATTTATGGGAGACCTTTTAGATCACGATTATTTTGGTCGGAGGCCAGAGAGTCTGAGTTGTTAGGGCCGAATCATTGGAAGGAGACGTCTAATAAAGTTCCTTTGATACAAAAATCCGTGGAAATAGCCTAGAGTATGCAGAAATCATTTGTATATCGACATGGTAGACCTCTTGAGTTCAAAATGGGTGATAGTGTGTTCCATCATGTGTGTCCATGGTTGGGTCACTGTCATATTGGAGAACATGACAAGTTGGAACATAGATATGTGGGACCATTTGAGATTGTGGAGAGGATCATACTATTGGCTTACAAATTGGATCTTCCACAATTGTATTTCAGAATACATGAGGTTTATATAGTTTCACCACTCTGACAGTGTCACCCAGACCAATCTCATGTGACAATTTCCTAGGATGTCGATAATGAGGCTGATGTGTCCTTTGAAGAGAACATGGTTCATATTGTGGATCATTAAGGGAAAGTATTGCCGAGTACGGTTGGGCCCCTGGTTTGTGTTCTATGGCTTCATGGAAACATTTATGAGGAAACTAGGGAGCATGAATATAATATGTGGTTCTATTGGCCCAATATCATTTCTTACGAAACTCAATGACACTCGGGAATCCTGGCTCGGGTACAAGCAGTTATACGGTGGGGAGGTTGTAAGATCATATATTTCTTCATAACGTATTTTTTACATACATTTCATTTTAAGGAATTTATTTTAGTTCATTAAGTGCATTCCTAAGTCCTTGTGGAGGATTGAGGTTGTTCTAGGGGTTTGGGACATGAAAATAGGAGTAAATGAGTTTTCTGGGCTAGCCGCACAGTCTGTGCACAGTTAGTGCTAACTGTGCGGGTAGCCTAAGTAAACTGTCCAAGAGGATGATTTATAGACAGTAGCCCCATCAAGGTTAGCGTATGGTTTGGAAAAAAATGTTGGAAAACTATGCGAGTGGGTATGTTGTGACAGAAGTATCCCCTTGGTTTGGGCACAACTTGGAAAACCATGAGGTTAAACTGTGCGACCCATAAAACATTATAAAATTACAAAAAATTCCATTATGGTATTTTATAACCTACTATATATTTTCCTTGTACTACTCTCTTATAACCCTATGATCTATCAAAAGGGATAAAGAGATTCCAAGGATCCATATCCTTCATTTGTAAGACGTTTGGTGATCCGTCAGTTGTATATTGGAGATCTGGGTATGTCTAATATCCCCATGGATTCTGTTTTTGGTTTATAGTTTCTATTTGTTTCCCCTCTCCATCCAAATCACTCAAACTCAACATTTTTTTGAAATTTTTAGGGTAAAAGCATCAAGTGTTGGTTGAATTGAGAACTAAGGCCTTAGTTGGGAGTGTGTTCTCTAATGGATTCTAGGTAGGTGGCCCACAAGTTATATCCCTTTGGTTTTGTTATGATTTGTTCATGTAGGGTTTTTATTCATTACCTCTTTTGAAGAGTTCATGGGTCCTTTGACATGATGTGATATAGTGGTGTCTAAATGGGTAATTTATCCTATATTGATACCCCTGAGAAACATGTAGGATGACTCGACCAGATTAGGTCCACCCACGGAGTGTGTAGAATTCCCAGACATTGAGTTATCTATGTATGGGAGGGTCGTTGTGAAATAATTTAGAGCCCTTGAGGAATATTTTAATGTAATTTTTGAATATAAAATCAAGGTTTTATTAATTCACATAGGTTTGATAATGTCCTAAGAAGTTGTTTGGTCAACTTGAACATGGTTTAAATGGATTAATGGGAATATTCTGGGGGACTAACTTTATAATTGTATATGATTAGTGGGATATTCATGGAGAATGAAAAATTTGGATAAAGGGGTAATATAATAAATGATTAATGTGTTAATATATTTAAGGAAGGTGTTAATTTATCATTTTATGATAATGTAGGGATGTTTTAAATGATATTGGCTAGGATGTGAAAATGTTGTTAATTGTGGTGAATGATAAAAGAAGCATGTTCCCATGGCTTGGTTGAGTTGGTTATATACGTGAGGTTCTATGCCCATGGGTCGAGTTGGAAAAATGTTCTATAACCTCCCCAAAATGCACGTGTTTGGGAAGGGGACATAGTTATATTTCCTTAATGGTTTCATTCCACCCAAACCGAGGCTTCAAGGTGAGGATTATGATATTTTTATAATGTGATGCCTAGTGAGATAGAGATTGATTGTATTTACATATTCTTGAGAATGTTTAATTTTCCTAATCCATTGAAAAACAGAAAAATGTTAATTAAATCATGAAATGCTGAAGTAGTGAACCTAGAATCAATGGTACTGTAAACAAATTTTACATACTCTAGAATGAACCAATGCGATGTTTATCCTAATTTTTCATCCTTAATCACTATCATAAAATATCATCCTTCACTGGATATTTTTAAGACACCATTTGGAGTGGACTATTAAGTTATACTGACACCCTGCTCATGACTCCATTGGGTACCCGAGCAGATTTCATGCTTGGAGGTCAGGAAAAGGAAAGTGACCTCTATTAGGGATATGAGTTAGGCATCCAACATGTTCAATTGAGGTTCCATTCTTGGAACCAAGACCATTTTTGGGGTTATACTATTTATCTTCTTTTGGGTTTGGTTCCCATTACACTGTAGCATGGCCTGCCATATTTATTTTTGTTTATGATTAAACCCATTATGGAGATTTGGTTGTTATGTATTTTAAGGATTGTTGTCAAATGTTTTGACTATTACAAATATTATGTGATGTGGATTACTTTGGTATTGAAGGTATAGTCACCCCACATAACCAATAGGACCATCGCTACTAGTTTTAAATCTCTATTGTACGAGGTGGCACACTTGAGGTCATTTAACTACGTGGCATAGGGAAGCAGTTTAGTGGCTCCCGAGTCTAAGACGTTACATCCCTCGATCCATGCCATGAAAAATAATAATTTAATATTGTAGATGATTCAAGAACACATTGAACATATTTGAGGAACGATATGATTTTTGATAATCGATCTCATGTTCAGATACCACCAGTTGAGGGTTCATGATATTGATATACCTAATCTGTCATCTTGATGATGAATGAAAACTATGTCTCTGGTGATTCCCTATTGTCTAAAAAATACCCCGTACATTTTTATGAAATTATGAACCAAAATTTTCAACCATAAATGGACCTTTTTCTAGTATTATTCATCGATGATATACTCATATACTCTATGTTAGAGAAAGAGAATGAGAATCAATTGAGGATGGTTATAGATTTTCATTGTGATGACCATATTTATGGTAAGTTATTGAAGTGTCAGTTTAAGAATCATGAGTTCCACTATTTATTGGTTTTCATTTATATGTGGGTTTTATTTATGGACCCCTTAATGATTTATATAATTTTTTATTTGGAGACACCCAAAATTGTGTCAGAGCTACAATGTTTTCTTTGCTTCGCTGAGTACTATAAGTGATTATTAGAATAACTCTACATCATTTCATCCCCATTGAAATCCTTGTTATATAATGGGAATACATTTAACATGACTGAGAAGTTCCATAGGCCATGAAGTAAATATTTTATTGTGAAGCCTCAGGAGCTCTTCTCACCTTTATATTGATACAGTGGGAGGTGCTAATCTCATACGGGTCAAGGTAGTTGAGACCCCATGTTTAGATCTAAGTGAATCAAAACATAGAGAAAGTATATTTAATCTTATCCATTATTATGGGGATACACTCTATTATAGGAGTGAATTTTGTGGACTAATCATTCCACCAGAGTCTCATGTATGTCTTCATGTATATTTCCATGATTCTGAGATAGTGGAACTGGTTAATGTTCTGGTAGGACTATAATCATGCGGTAGTCTATACTCATGGAAAGGAAAAAATTGTAGAATATTTCCTTAATAAGATATCATATTCCTTCTTGGAGTAGGAGGATTTTGAGTAGTAGGATTCCCTGCAGCTTTCTCAATTGGAGTAGGAGGGTGTGTCATTTCATCTAACGATGTTATTGAATATGCATATCTTACATATTAGGAGAGATTCATAGTTGGGAAACATTATCTATGATTACTTGTGTGGATATATATCAACATCTGATTCCCCATATGGATATTGTGATGTAGGGAATCACATATTTATTTTATAGCGAAGAATAGTTGTCCTAATCATTATGTGGGAGGTGGTGAAGAAAGGGTTCCAAATACATCATTTAGATGTAATTATATGTATCTGTAATATGTTTAGAGATATTTGTTTTTATTTTTAGTTGTTGAAATAATCATAACATAGACGAGTTCATCAATCACTGCTTCACCTATGTGTAGGTGAAGGATGAGCACTAGGTTCTGGAAGGGTTGTTGCAGCCCCATCAGATCCAACTGTGGATACTGGATGGAATATTTGGGGACATTGGGATAGGTCTTACATGTAAAATAAAGATAAATGACTCCATCTATATGATAAATTAATGACTCCAAATTTTAGAAAACATTCTTTCTATCAGAGTGTATAGTTTGGTGGATATTTTTGTAAAGTTTTACGTATATGATATTTTACCCCTTCATGTTTTTCTAATGAATGATGTCACCAATCATGATACATGATTGAAATAATGATTGGGGAGAGGCCTTATATAATATTTTTATACATATGTGAGGAATAATTAAACCTTACACCCATTGAAATATTGGAATACCAAGTTCACTATGTCGGTGTTATGTTATTCGTTGATAAAATGGATGTTATACTTGTTCAATATTTGGGAGGAACACTTTCCATTTGTAGATATATCATGACATAAATATATAACACTAAACTATTGGAATTGAATATTTTATGGCCCTATATGGGATATCATTCAGGTCACCATTGTATTGGATAGTGATGGGTGAGGAATATATGGTGTCTAAAGATATGATTCAGGTGATGAAAGAGAAGGTCTATGTTATCCATGTGAAAAATAGTCTCAGGGTAGATAGAAATATTTAGAATAACTCCATTGTAATCCCATCAAGATCATATAGGGAGAATAAATTTTTAAGGGATTCTCCCCATGAATAATATTGTGTAGATTCATCTGGGGGATAGGAAACCACTAAGTTTCATCTAGTTTTTTGGGATTATATAGATGGTTGGTGAAGATACCTGTCACCTCTAAATACATGAATAGTTAGAGAAAGTTTTTGACATCATAAATATGTCATATATTAGTAGATAAATTCATGACCCTATAAATGTTAATGACTATGAAGATATGGGGATCATGGGTAGATCTACTTTTGTGGATCATCCGGTTGTGACCTAGTATTGACTAGAGTGGACCCTTCGTGGAAATTCTATCCCCTTTGATCATGTTTTGGGGTATCATAAGAACATGTATGAGAGTTACTGGGGTACTGATTACAAGATGAGATCATAGTTAACAAATATATTTTTTGTAGTTAGGATTTAAGGAAACAATTGTTTGAAGGAGGTATGATGTAGAAAACTATTTTTTTTTCTTATAAGAAATTTAAATCTTTTAATGAATTTTTTTAGATCTATATAATGATTCGGCAGGTGATTATGAGGCCTTATTAGAAAAAGAATTATTTTTTTTAAAAAATAAAATATATTTCACATTATTCATGGGAATATTCTTAAATAAATATTAATATCTCTTAAATGAAATCTCACTTTTGAAATTGAAAACCACAATCGAGTTTAGAATGTGATTTTTACACCATTTGTGACCTAAAATATTACATTATAGGGAATTAAAAAATATAGAGCATTGATGGGTGAGTTTTGAACAAGTAAATAATTAATTTTATTAATTTAAATTTAATTAATCAAATAAGATTTTTTAAATATACTGTAATGGATAATCATCTAGGGATAGCCACCTAAACAGTTCGGGAATTGTGAGCATTCATCCTATCATAATGATGGGTGAATTAAATCATATGATGATAAGACTCTAGATGGTGTAATTTTAAATAATAATAAATGGAAGAGATTCTCCCAATAATCTGAGAGAATTTTATTTCACGAAAAATGAGCCAATATCCATGTTGAAATGGTCAATTTTGATTTATTATGTTTTCATAAAATTTACTATGCATTATCAAATATTATGTATTCATATATGATACATTAACATTGGAATGTGGATATATTCATGTTTAATTTGATTACTCAGTTTTATTATATTGTACGTTTTAAATTAGGATATATGGCCAATAATTCTTCGAAATGATTGTTAAACATTTTTTTATGGATTATCTAAAACTACAATTATTTTCCTTCAATGTGATTGGGATTTGGGGTTAAGGATCAACATTAATGGGTTGTATCAATCCCAATCATACCCCTTGAATTCCTAGAGTAACCACGTATGAAGAATAGAATAGTGAATTTATAAATGTATTTTGATTGATTCTATGTTTTCGGTGATGGATCAGGTGATAGGGATCCAATATCATAGTGGAATGACATAGGTTGATGTGGTAAAATGTATAAGAGCCATGATGGATTAATTGATGTTCTATTTAGGCCACTGAATGGACAGAATTGGATTGGGAGAGTAAGATCCATAGTTTTTTGAGGATATGAGGCTACCTATGATGGTGTAAAACCCATATATGAAGTAAAGACACATGATCAATGATTCTATGAAAACACCTAATACACAATATTTAGTTCCCGAGAACACACATCATCATACCTTTAGGATAAGTATTCAAGGTTTTGGGGAAAAAATAAGTTTGTAACCTCATGTATCCCAAAAAAACCCATATATAACTCTATTATTGGGCATTACATGTGGTGGAAAACATGTGAATGAACCTACATGGGAGGACACAAACAAGTGCACATTGGGTAAAGAAGAAGACATTCATGGACAAGGTTCTTGATTAGGGACCCTAAGTGGTCTACACACAACATGTAGAATCCTTATATTCCATGTATAGATACACTATTTGTGACACATGTACCTCTTGGGACACCTATGAGTGATGAAGTATGGTCAAAGACTGTGTGGGTCCCATCACATTCAATTCGCCCATTATTTTATTTTTTGGAAACATCATTCTATTCTATATACTTAATTTCAACTCATATTTTTTCAACGTTTATCCTTCCATGAGTTTTTTTCCCTTAGATTTTTTTTGGATTCCTCATATGGGGATTTTGTTATAATGTTTCATTAGTTACATGTGTGGTTTTTATTTATGAGATTCTTGATGATAAAAATAATCTAGCATGATCACTCAAGGATTTTAGAGATACAATCACCTACTAAAAAAATCATTTTTCTTCATATATATATAGATTGGAACCTTTCAGATTGGATGAATGTATGTCCATTTTCTTCTCCTTGAGTTTCACCCTTCTTTTAGGTAGGGCATGGATCCTCGAAAGTCATTTGATGTGTCTCTCTCATACTTGTCGGGGTGTGGGTCCTCTATCGGCTATCTGACTCTCACTATCCTGCTAGGTAGGGCATGGTTCCTAAACTACTAGAGTTTGACCATCCAGTTGGTCTGGCCAAAGGTCTTATATATATGACTAGAGTGGAAACTTCTAGATGATATAGTAATTGTTCCTCTATTGACATCATATTGGCACCTTACCATTGAGACAAGCATTGCTCCCAAAACATTATAGTGGAATGCTCATGTGATGTAATGGAATATGTCATCTATCAATCTAAATAGTGGGAACCTCAGACTGTACCTAGTCATGTGTCTTAATTGGAAATATTAACCACTTTATTTTTCTGGAATTTTGGTGAGGAGTGAGCCTCCGCAGGGGTAATTTTTAGAATATGTGCGAGATGTAGGAAAATATTTTTTGAAATGAAGAATCAATGGAAATATTTTAATATGCAATATTTTGATTTTTTTGATCCACTTTATCTCATTTTTTGGTTCATATTTCTAACAATATGCATTTGTATCCTTATTTATATATTTTTTACTCCATTAATATTCGTGGAAAATTCATGACATTTTGTCCACTGATAGGACATGTAGATCTCACTATTGATAAATGTGGTTACATCTATGAATTGGGTTGAGCTATTAACTATCTACTCTTATTTTGTCTCTTAATAAAACCCATTTATTACTTTTGGGGATCCTACATAGTATAAACGTACTCAACCCTGAATTGGATTTTACTATATGTTTCATGTCTTAGGTTGATGATTGGTAGGTCATTGGTGACTACAGAAAAGTATAGGGACACATTGTGCATTGGATAGTTTATTGCAGTTTAATATTGAATATTAAGATCTAGGAAATCCTATGACATTTACATTCTTGTTTTTTTATGGTTGGGACCTCTTCTTTTTTGGAATATATTTTTTCCTATTAATTTTCAGGTTTATTTCATGGTTATAATAAATGAAAAAGTCAATCTTGATTGGTTTTTATTCTAGAAGATGCATCTTTTTATTATTCTTCCTCTATAATTCTGCATTGAGAAGTTTAGTTTTGTGTGTAATGAATCATCATGCAAAAGCCTCTTATATAGGATATTACATTCAGTTGTTGTCTCTAACCCTAGCCTCTAGAGTTGGTATGTGGGTAGATGTGGATCAATCCCTAGTTAGAGTCGATTACAGATGTGAATTTCTAATATAGAATTGGAAAAACATTTATACCCTATGTCTATGCCCAATCGTTATGGGTTTCTAGTAGATTCTTGAGAACACCCAAGGATATATGAAAATGAAATTATAATAAACCCAATATCAACCATTTCAATCCCCTAGATATGTACAATCCTCTTTATTTCATCCTAAAATATGTGACATTTTTTCATTATATTTTCCTTTTTCACATATGAAACTTTTATGCATGTCATATGAATGGACTTATCAAGTAACACTACACTATTACTTTTAAACTTCCACTCAAAACTAGGACATATAATATTCATTTGATTAATCTCATCTTAATCATATATTGTTATAACTATTAATGAAATGATGTATAGGTGTAAGGGTGTAATACTATGTGGTCTACGTACAAGTTTAATGATTATAAATTTCATGGAAACATCTTGACTGAATGATATAAAATGATACTATATGGTAAAGTAACATAACCTTAAATTGTGCATCATTAACTACATGATAATTGACTATTTTCAAGGTTTGATACATGGTATTCCTCTCTTAAAATTAAAAAAACATCATTAATTATCCATACACTTAATTATAAGAATATATTCTTTATAAGATCATATTCTTCCTTCTTTCTTTTACAAATACTCATGTTGTATCAAAATTTCATTCACTGGAAATATATTCTCTATGGGATATCATTTTGTTTAGCTATATTATTGATATTATAAAACCCCAAATCGTATGTATAGAATTGTTCTTATTGATGACTACATATTCCACTACCAAACTACATTCATGATTATACCATAAATTTCATGGAATATCAATATTAAAATACTAAAAAATCGTCCTCATTAATTTGTATTCTCAATAATGTTAATGAAATTCGGTATCTCAATAATAATTCCCAAGATTAATATTTATAGAAACAGTTAATCCAGTAATCCTTCACAAATGATATTAAACTACAAGGATTGGTCCATTATATATTTCTATGAAAGGTATCATTCCCCCAGTTATGTGGTATTGAACTATATGGGTAATGATTCATTTAAAATGGATATGTAGGAATACACATCATTGGCCTAATATTGGAACAAAAAATTCAACCAAATTTATATATGGAGATGATATATAGAGTATACATATAGCTGTATTTATTAAATAGTGTCCTATAGAACAAAATAAGTATCTAAAAAAATATAATGATTTTGAACCGTAGATACATAAAACAGATTCATTATTGTGGAATCTATGGTGAATTAAATTACTCAAATCAATGGGATGAATTTACCATAGATTAAAACTCACATAAAAACTTGGAGATGTATAATTTATAACATATTTTTATCCATAATTGTAATGGATTTCATAAGGATTCGAGAACATGATGTATAACAATAGTACTGGCCCATAGTATGTAAATATTCCTCATAAAGGAGTGATATCATCTATCTCCTATCCAATAGGCTAATTTCAGCTGTTCAGCTTCATATTTTACAAACCCCCATAATATTAATTTGTTATAATTTTTTTCCACCATGACACATCATTACAAGTTTTTTGTAGTTGTGGGGTGTTTCTTATTCCATGAATACACTCAATTGGAATCCTTCAAAAATTCGACTAGAGACCCAATGTGTAGTTTTCTTATCCAAAATTAGAAAAAATTTCATTCAATTACTAGGTCACCTCATATCGACTTGTAACAATCATGGATACATGGAAAAAAGGACACGTATAACTATTTCACTTACCAAATGGATAGTGATACAGATTTATTATTTCCAATATTATAGTGGAATAATTCCTTATTATTTTCACCATTGATTATTAGTAATATATATATATATATATCCATTATTAAATTAATATAATTTTCATAAATATAATATATTTTACCCATTATACTTGCAATAAGATTTTATTTTCCTTATCATGTTATGATGCTCCAAATCCAGGAACATGTCATATATCATGATATTCAATAAAATTTCCATTGCGTTAAAAAATATTAAATTATTGAAAATTTTATAAAAAATTAACAACATATATTATTGTAATGAATTTTTTTAATCATATCACTTTTTTGGATATCAACCATTGATAAGTTTAAGTAACATTTTAAAATCCATAGATTCATAAATAACTCTTTAAATATAGCACTATTAACACTATTGTGTCCGGACAATATTATTTTTTCAATATTATTGAGAAATTGATACTCAATCACTAATATTTTTTAAGTATGATATAAAACAATTAACATAAATAGTATTATCACAATTTATAATATTTATTCCAATTATATGATCAATTAAAATCACTAAAAAATACATAACAAAATTCCTCATCCAATAATAGTCCACTAACGAAAAAATAAATAAATTCTATTTCAAAGTCCATTTACACATAATTATATAGTATTAAGTCAAAAATAATATTGATAACTAAATGAACAAAGCATTACTTGCCTGAAAACATTATCTTTGATGATTCCATGGCTTAATTAATGATGTATTGTTTTAGATTTCATTAAAATTTTAGAATCAAATGGAATATTTTGTGGGTTTGATTGAGGCATTCAATGTTTTAATGAGTGAATTTATGATATTATAATTATTTTGAAGTTTAGTTAAGGACCATTGAATATGTTCTAGATGTAACATATAATTACCCTGACACCAGTAACTGGAGAAACTACCTTGCATTATTACATTATCATAGATACTTGATTCAATGAAAAATGTAGAAAAAAATTTACTAGTCATAGAAAACTAAATTACATACATGATACCCATAATACATTGGAAATGAAAATAAAGAATAAAAAGTAAAACCTTTTAATCCTTAAAACTCATTCGAGGAAATCATTTTTCTATCATGGGATATTAAAAAATATTTTAAGATATAATTCTAATTATAGTTGATGTAAAACTAAATCTATCTTGAATAAATATTGAATAATCAATATGGAAATTTAAATAACTAATAAACAATCCATTTAAATAAATATATTTGGAATCATCAATATGGAAATGTAAGTAACTGAAATAATTAAGATTTAATCAATAAACATAGAATGAATTGAATCTATATATAATGTTTTAGAAAAAAAATTGATGATAATTATAATAATTGAATTATAAATGAATGAAATTAATTTATACTAGAAACCATGTATCCCAGGAACATGAAATATTTTCTATCAATAACATTAATGAGAATTCTTAAAACACACGTTGGATAAAGACACATTCGATTTGGCTAGTGGATTCATCACATGAAACAATTTATGTGTCAATTGGATAACCGTAAAAGGTCCAAAGTATTTGTCCTCTATCGAATATATATATTGAACTCATAAATAACGTTCCTTATCAAGTATCTAAAATTATTAATGTATGAAGTTTTTTCAATATTTCCCTAATTAATCAATTAACTATTAATATAAAAAAACAAATATAAAATTTTGTATCTTAAGAGATTACGATGGATATATGTGGTGGTGGATTCTAGATTAAAAAATTTAAATAAGACAAAAATAATTCAATCATAGGAAAAAAGAGATTGAACAAAAATATACATAAATAACCAGACTAACAATGTTAGATACAATAATCCTCGGCATATTTGAGAAGTTTATCGATCTCACAGAAAATATGATAAAATTATTGTTAGGATGTGATGTACAATCATAGTTATTATATTATTTTCATTACGGAAAGTGAAAATTTATAAATTATAAATAAATAATTTTATAATAGTAGGAATTAATTGTAAGGTTAATAAATTTATTAACACTTAGATCTTAAATTCAAATGAATCAAAACCCCCCGAGTTAAATTATCTATAGTTTAAGTGCCTAATATAATAGTCTATCATTCATTAACACTAAATATATAAATATGTTTTTTATTATAGATTTATCTTCCAATCAAATTGAATCTCATGACCTAATGGATTTGTATCAGCTCTATATTTCTTAAATAAGAAATCCCTCAAATTGATAGATCTGTCTCGGCCTTCCAAGCCCTATTAAACCATGATCAAATGGAATGGGTTCACCATTTTATTATCATTTAATTCCATAAATCAATACCATGATAATAAAAATTTAACAAAAAATATTTTTTTTTCTAATGCATTTACAATCATCACATTGATTCTTTAGAACATCAACTCTTTATGAAATTACAATGCATAGAGAACAAGATATTATATAAGAGAAACAAGCTGCAAAATTCGAGCTAAAGTTAATTTTCTATCATCTCTATAAATGAACTCATATTTATAGAAAAATATAAAATAGAAATATTTCATTATTGATTACAATGAACATTGACAAAAAGCTTGTTAAACAGACATAATAATATTTATTTTGGTCTTGGTAGCTATGAATTTAATTATCCAATGTCATTTTTCATTGCACCATTGAAAATTCATTTTAGGATCATTAAAATATATATAATTTTATTTAATCTTATTAGAAAAATTATATAATCTAATGTAATTATATTTTTCTATCGGATTAACTAATTAACTATTAATCTGATATTTCTGTACAAATGTATGACTAATCATAATGAGTTTTGTAAGTCCAGTAGACATGACATAAGTATATCCACAAGTTTGAACCAATATTTTTCAATTTCCATGATTCTCCTTCATTTTGATGGATCAGATTTAATAATGTATGTTTATATTAGTTTTATATTAGAACTATTTATACATTGGACATAAAATAATATTTTATATAAAAATATACTAAAAATCTTTAGATATATGAATTTAGAAATTATATTATAATAATTATGTGTTTTTGATATCATTATTTAACGAAATAAGAAATTTAAATTTACAAACCATTGATCCAAAAATATTCCAATTTTTTGAAATAAGAAAAAACTCAAAAAATAATAGGAAATATAATAAAACTAAAATACATACAAAACTATTGACTTTTTTGGTTTTAAAATAAATTCATTATACCTAAATGAACCTTTATTTTATAAATTCATTTTGATATGATAGAATGTATAAATAATTTTTACAGTTACATTGTGAAAATTTTATATAGACAAATAATACCCCTTTAAAAAGTACTTTCCAAAATCTTCCCTAAACATTATCCATACATATCCTCTTTTATAAATCTCTCATTAAACATATATTATTTAATCAAGTACCCCATTATTATTCTCAAAAAGAATAGGTAATGTATATGATTACTGGAAAATTTATGAAATGATATCATATGAGGTTGTTTTTAAGTGAAACAACTAATAATATATTCTTTTATATAAATAATATAAACCTATATAAAATTGGAATACAATCAAACATAAATATTTTGAATAAAAATTTGTTCACATTAAATATTCATTTAAAATGAATCATAAAATAAATCCAAGGTTAAGTTGAAAAAATTTATTTTTTTATTGACACCTATATTATAATTTACTTCATATTCATAACATATTCATGACCATTCTAATATTTTGAAACTAATTAATCTGGCTTCAAAATTGTTTATTCCATAACATCATGATTTAGAACATCTACCTTTTACCATTAAAATTAATCTCTAAAATTATTCTTAAATTAATTCACATAGAACAGGCCATCGTCACTTTTTTTTGGATTCTTCTATTTTCTAACTCCAAGTTGTTTACTTTTTATTCCAAAATAATCACTTATTCATTAGGACCATCATCCAGGTATATGAAGTATTGTAAAAACACGACACTCACTAAGTAATGTTAAGATAAATTTTCAAAAGATTTATCCATTTATAGAGAAAATTTATTCAATTATATAAATTTATTATCATGGTGTTCATGACAAATATCATATATAATGAGAATTAAATATTAAAATTGTAATATTTTTTTTATTCATTATTCTTTTTTTGAGTAATTTAAAATCATTTTCAAAATGAACAACTGATTCATTCAAAACATTTAGTGATTCTAAATATTCATTTTTGGTATTCTAAATCATTTTACATCTTTCATCTTTGATTGAATGGTAATAAATCAAGTCACATAACTGTTTAAATTTTTTTAAAATATAATAGAAGTAATTCTCAGTTTCTATATATTTTTAGTTTTATGACATTATTTATGTATAAGGAATACATGGAAGAAATTATAACATATATATCTCCTTTATTTCATCAGGATTGTCTTACATATAAAATTCTATAATATTCACATTCTTATAACATTCAACCTTTCATAAATATTTTTTTGTTACATTTTATATATTCTATCTATTATTTTGATGAATAATTTGCATCTTATTTATCATTATATAATTTTTCCCCCATTAGGCTCTTATTATATTCATTTAATTTATCATAATGTTTAATTCATATTTTTTTAGATCTAAACTGATTTTTCTTTATAATTATTTTTGCTACATTCAGGGTCTTTGGGTATCTTTTGAGCATTACATTCCAATGATTCTGGAACTATTCATCTACTAATTTATCTATTTCATCTACAGTTTTGGATGGAAGTATTTATATTTTATATTCTCATTAAAAACATCCTTCTCAATATATGGTCATTCATTTGACTTATTTCTTTCCAAGGTGTGATCAAATTTTGTTATCTTTTAATAAAAAATAAGTTTCATTATCCATATTGATTCATCAAAATCCTCAAAAAAAATTCCTCTTGTGATAATTCTTATTCATAATCCGGAAATTATGAATAAAATATTCAACCAACATATTTAAGATTAAAATAATCATGAATATAATTTAATTTATTTATTCTTGTTGGATTAATTACTAATTATTTAAAAAATCTAAATGTTAATTTTATGCTAATTAATCATGAAATTTATGGACATATGTTTTTTACATTATGGTTATCCCTTTCACCCTTTCCCATATTGATAAATCCCTACTTCCATAATGTTATGACCCTCACATCCAGTGTAAGGTTTAAATCCTTTAAGAATTATTCATTAAAATAATATAATGATTACTCAAACTAATATTTATCCAAACTTCCAAAATTATTAAGTAACATTTGAGATGGTAGATATACTTCACAATATAAATGAATTTATACTAACTATATATCTTTTTCATATTAAAGTTTCTATTATTCATAAAATAATGTAAATAAACATTTTATGTATCCCTATTATTATTAAATGTTAACGATTGAAAAAAATATAACTACATCACTGTAATATTATTCAAAATCATCATTTTGAAGATATATTCATTCCTAATATTTAAATATGAAAACAATTTTCAAAATATAATAGTAATTTTCAAACCATTTCTTCCTCAAAATTCTTTCTCTGACTACTTCCTTTCTTCAAATCCCGTTTTATTTTTCATTAGAATAAGACTTGTTCGCGAAATTGGAACATTCGAAAAACATCAATCGGGTAACTATAAGAGGTTTTGATAGTTCTAAAAATATTATAATTATAATGTGGTACACAGGTTGTCCCACACTTGTATATAATGGGGATTTGATTATTTAAATTCTAGGATACTTTAATTGATTATATTTAAAATCATTAACAGATCTATTGAACGATATTTTATCAAATAATGGTTTTAATGATAAATTTAAACTAATAATTATTTTAACACAATTTTCAATTGAGTATTGAAAATTCTAATTAATAATATTTAATTATTTTTTAAAAAAAATGTTTAAAAAACAATATATTCAACAATATGTAAACATAATATAACAAATATGGGTCAAAACAAAATGATTAACACCATTATTAGTCGATATGTTTCCTCAAAAGTATTGAATGATTTATATATGTTATTTAAATTAATGTGATTGTAATAATATTTATAAAATAACATATTATTTAGAAAAACATTTATCACAATTTTCGATTCTTGAATGATGTATATTCAGATGATTATTTTATGAGAAATTTTGGTTCAAAATATTTTCTAAAAATACTAACTCTAATAAATTTTAAAATATTTTTTACATGTATTATTTTAATACGATAGAACCACTTTAGAAAGATTAAAAGTTTTATAAAACAAATTTCTTTTAGGAAAAAAATTTATTTTAAAACATTGAATTTCATATAAAATATATGATTTTTAGAAAATAATATTTTTTAAGAAAATAATAACATTTATAATCCCAATTTGAATAAAACCTTGTTAATGTAATATTTTTTAAAAATGTTGATATGAATAATAACATAATTTTGATAATTTCTATCTACTATTTATTGTATTCAAAACTCTTAGAATAATGAGGATTAGTAGAAATATCATCTTGTTATTAACGTGTTTGGATGAATATTAAATTTATATCTAATTTTTGTGTGTAATATTGATATATATGACTGCATAGTCTATTTTATTAGAATATGTCTGACGATTTGGATTTTTAATTAAGGAAATGTCACATGTGTTTTGAAATCAAATTTCAGATTTCGTAAAAATTATTCCATAATTAGTGGGGGTGTATTGAATCTAAAAAACCCTGGCACAACAACATCTAGCTATCATATATTTATAATTAGCATTGGAAATTTATAATTGGTGTTTTTTTAGAGAGTAACATGAATCTAAAGATTATCTTAATAAATAAAATGTTATGAATATTCCTTTCTTATCCATTATACAGACACCCAAATCAGAATACAAACAAGTTTTTAGTGGGAAGTCATTTTTAGAAGAATAGATTATTAATAAATCTATAGTTCCTTTATGATAAATTTTTTAAACAACATTAATAGGGGAATATTTTGGATTATCATGATATCTTCAGCATAATCTCATTGGAAACATTAAATTTAGAAAAATATCATTTACGTTAATTAATCGTTCAATTATTCGTCAAAAAGTATTTTGAACAATTTTTTTAATATCATTAACATATAACATATTTGAGGTTATTACAAGATTAAAAATACTATTATTTATGTTTTTTTATAGTTTTTAGGAATATTGTTTATAGACATATGTTGAGATATAAATGTTCATTTTGGTTTTTCTTCTATTTGAATGCCAAGAATGTATGTTAACTCACACATCATACTCATTTCATACAACATATTTAAAATATTAATAAAGGAATATATTAATTACATTTTAGTGGATCAAATATAATTTAATTATGAAAAATTTATTCATTCATAATATATATATATATATATTTTTATAAAAAGTGATAGATCTACTTCTTCATAAATAATTTTTTATTATAAAAGAAACCCATTTAATTTATCTTACCAAGAACGAAAGGCATGTTTAATTTAATAATGTTACATGGAATATTTATAAAAATGTTATGGTTGATCATTATTTAAAAAAATGGTTTTCGTATATAAAATTCATCTTAATGATAAATATTTTTGAACAAAAAACTCTTATCCACTTAAAATTGTTTGGAATTAAAGAAAGATACATAATTTAAGAATATAAGAAAAGATTCATATATTCCTACCAGATAATATATTTATGAATTGTTTATGAAATTATATTTATCATTAATATTATAAACTTTCCGCTATTTATTTCTAACAATTATACCATTTTCATCACATTTATTTTAAAGGATCCATTTTACTCTAGTTATAGAAATATCTTTAATATGTTCAAATAAAGTCCATACAAGGTTTTATACAAACATAGTGAGTTCATATTTTATTATATTTATCCTGTTCCTATCACCTAACACATCATTAGGATTAATTTGGATTCAATTTTTATTAAAATTAAAAATAATCAATTTTTTTTAAAATTGAAACTATACTCTTAACTAGTTGATCTAGAAAACCAAAAATATTATTTTTATGATGATTCTGAAGAAAAACCCGATTTTATTGGTTTTTAAAATCCTTTTTGTAAATAATGTGTTGAAAATATTCATATGGAAGAACATCATAAATTTATTATTTATTTTCTATATCATAATAAAAAATCTAAAATATAGTATTAATACCATTATTATACATAACATCCGATGATGTATGATGTGGTTTTTTCAAAATAAAAGAAAATGTTACATGAAACAAAACATGAATTTATTATTCAATAGTTCATGTATATTTATTGAAAACAATATAGGAATTAATAGTGGTGAAATATAATGAAAATATTTCATCATAATTTATTAGACTTAATTTATTCACATTATAAATATTATACCTAATGAATATTTTTCATCAAAAAGGTTGAGAAAATAATTTTTTTGGGCTTCATCATGTAAACAACATAAATTTGTTTTTATAGTAAGAGTATTATTGAAAATCGACTAGTAGTATAATAATAAATAAAAATACATCTTCCCAAAAAGGTTTAGGAAGTGAGTATTAACTCATTATAGTTCATTAAATGTCATGATGAATTCTATTTCATTATTTA
This sequence comes from Viscum album, assembly GCA_963277665.1. NCBI lineage: Eukaryota > Viridiplantae > Streptophyta > Magnoliopsida > Santalales > Viscaceae > Viscum > Viscum album. The sequence goes on from OY728145.1 coordinate 1,904,036,026, forward strand.
TCTAAAAAAAATTTATGTGGAGTTTAATGTAACAAAAAGTTATGTACAATACCTTTTATGCAACAAGAATTCAAAATCAGAATTTAAAAATTCCCCACCATGATATATATGTATAATATTAATTTTTTGGTTTTTCATATTTTTCATTTTAGCTATAAATTATTTAAAATAATTCAAGACAATGTATTTCATTCTATAAAATTATACCCAACTATATCATTTGTAGTCATCAACAAAAACATATACATAATATTCTACAAAAATAATTCCATTATGTATAAGAGAAAATAGATCAATTTTAACTATATTTGTATCATGAGAGTATTAGAATACAGTACCACACCTAAAACATGACTTACGTGGCATGTCAAATTTATAAGATCACATTCATTTTATGTATCAAATGTAGATTCTAGTAGATCCCTAGAAAGTCCACTCTTAGTAATATTTTCTAGTATTATATTATTATAATGTATTGAACATCTATGAAATGGTTATAATTGATCATTCATTACAATTAGGCAATGTAAATATTGGATACAATGGTTTTCTACAATTAATTTTTAAACATTTTTATGATAATTGGTATAATGAATAAATTATTCTTTTGAACTATGAATAATAAATTTTTCACTCAAGGTGTTCAAACGATAACCCATACTACACAATTGACATGTAATTATATATATATTTAGAAATAATACAGGAAATATATTTGAAGATAATGAATTTCCAATATGAAAAATATTACTTATAAGGAAATTATCTCTTTATTCATTAACTACAAAACTAGTTTTCCACTGTCATTATTTATGATCTTCTTAATGAGTTCTCTATTTCCATGTATATTTATAGAGATACCACTATCCATATACCAATGTTTTTTACAAGTTCTCTATTTTTTATAAATGAAAATATTAGTGTTTTGGAGCACGAACCATCTTGAGTTTGGTATTATGAGAAAATAAAATTATATGTCAACATGTTTTTCCAAAATTAGTACATTGATAAAATTTAATTTCCTTTATGAGTTATTAATTATAAATACCTAGAGGATAATATATTTTTAATGAAAATTTATTTTTCCAATTTCCACCTCATTTAAGTTTTGTTACAAATGGCGAAAAATTAAGAAAAAATAAATTATTATTAAATATTGGAATATTATTAGTATAACCAGTTTTAGAAATATTAATATGAAGTCTAATTTAATTAACCATTTATCTGAAGTTTTTAGTACTTGTTTTTAAATTAAGATAAAATTTCATTAAGATATAAATATCATAAATTAGATTAACTAGAATATTTTGTATCCTCATTAGGAGATTATTTTGAACTAGATTTTAAAAAATCAACTTATAAATATTTTTTTAAAAAATAATTTTTCCAATGTATTTAGATATATTTTCATTTTCAAAATTAATATTATAAGGATAATTACATTGATCTGATATTTTAATAGTTAACATAGTTATACATTAATTTTCATTAACAATTTTTCCATGATTGACATCTTGTTTTTTAGAAACATTATAAATTTCATTTTCATGATTTTTATAAGGTCTAAATAGATAAAATTTTGATAGAAATGTGTCATCCACCTTCAATGAGAAATATTATTATCATAAGTTTCATTATTTAATTCATCATAAACAGTATATATTTCATGAATCATATGAGATTCAGTATTATTAACCTTTTTCATCAGACATTTTTCACCATATGAATTTTAGTGAACAAACCAAAATTCATTGTCCAGAAAATTTCATGTCAAAAGTATTATCATTAGAAATATAATCTCCACTATCCCTCCAAGTGTCATATTATTTCAATATTTTATTTATATTTTGAATATAGTGCATATTTCCATATCAATCTGAATTCATTTCTTTCGTAACAATCAATTTTCAGTTTCGAACAATCGTGTCCAATGTGTCCTAATATTCTACAATAATAAAAAATAACATCAGAATATTATTTTGAATATTTCATAACCTTATGATTTTTTTTATATATCTATTGAAAATATATCATTCTTAAAATGCTATTAATATTTATATCATGACTAGATAATTAATTTTTAGAGGAATCAAATGAAAAATTATCTGTTTCAAAAATAACATTCTCATTCATATATGATTTCATAACTTTTTCAGCAGATTGAACAATAGTATGAATAATCGATGAAGATGAGAAGGGAACACTATCAATTTTTATTTTCATCACTTGGACATCTCGTTTTTATCATCCTTCACATTTCACAAGGGTAAGAATGAGATCATCAAGGGTATGATTTTTATTTTCCTCCTACAACGCAAGGATGTTTTTTTATATTTTCACTAATTTTTAATGATCTAAAAAACAAATCATCTAAAATATTATCGTGAAGAAATTTTTCTCATAGATAATTTATATTCTTTACAATAGTCATTATCCATCGGTGTGTATTAGAAAAACTCACTCCCGGTAGAAAATAAAAGTCTTGATAATCACCATAAAGCATATCTCTTCTTATATCAATGACATTAGATGTTAAAAAAATGTGTTACATATTACATTTTCAAAACACTATTAGTTTCAGCACAATATTTTATATCAATATATATTTTTTGATAAATAGAAATAAATATATTGTTATTTACTATGTATTACAATTGATATTAATGTTCTTCTTGATTTTTAAATGTCTTGACACCCTTATTAGGAACCATGTATCTAAAAGTAAAATTAATAAAATTACCTACACCATTATTCATAATTATGGTATTCATATGTTCCCTCTAGTATTCATATTCAACACTTTCAAGGGTAGGCGGTCAACATGAATTCAATTTATAATGGATCTAACATTAAATTTGGAAAAAAATGTGTTTCAATAGTGGAAAAAACATACTAAACGTACCCCTTTTTTTCAAAATATGAAACCCATTTTTATTTTACATTCATCTCCATACATTATGGTTTCTACAAGATCATCATTATCTATATTATCTCCTCACACTCCTTCTACTTGACTCAACCATGAATTGGATGGGTATTCATTTTTTACTATATATGTTGTCAGATTTTTCTTTCATTTAATGATGTCCCTTGCTGGCCCCATCCATCCTAGGCATTTAATAGATATCCTTTTACTGTATTACCAATGCAAAATTTTATTCCTTAGAATGTGGAATCCTTGTACTCTTTACATTATATTTTTTACTTTACAAATTCATCAATACACCTCAAGTGGATGATTGTCACTAAATATTAAATAGAAAAACCACTTTTTAATGTATTACTGGAATTTTCGGACTCATTGGATATGGATTTCCTATATATGGTGTCAGCACTAAATTGAAAATCAATTTCCATTATTCTATATTCTGATCGGGATTTTTTCATGGATTTAATTTCACACACCTTATCTATAAAACGATTTAGTTTTTTACACTAATAATTGTTGAAGGAGGAATACATCAGTATAGATCCCCCTGAAGTGCCATTTTGAATCCCCATCCTTGGAGTCCCAGTCCCATTCTATAATGTATCCTTATTATGGGGGATCATAGATATCATGGTATATTTCCTTTATGACAATGACTAAAAACAACTTTATGAGGTTACGTTAGTGGATCATGTTTGTGTCACAATAGAACTCAGTAAAACTATTTATTATCATGTTCTTATCCAAATGGTGTGTTCAAACGACTGGTTTAAACCTTCTATGAACCCAACTCTTCTCATTGTTGGAGTATCCTTATTGGTTAGTTATAATTCTAGGGATAATTATTATAGACAAGAGATGCTCCCTCCTTCTAATTTTCTACCATTATCCTAATTCATCATCATAGAGAGAAGTTAGACATGTATTTTTTCCCTCATATATAGATTTATTCCCATATAGGATGGCTTCTCTCCTATCCAAATTTTTATATACTTGCAATCTGACCACTTCTAGAACTTCTCCTTCTCCCTCCCCCTCCCATAATTGTGTTTTATCACCTTTTTGGTCTGCTTAAACTCATCTACTAATATGTGAAACCTATACCATCGTATATGGGAACCCTCCATAACATTATTCCTCACCTCCTCCACCATGTGGGGATTAAAGGAAGAATTTGCCTCCAGATATTTTGTTCCTTCTGTGGTGTCTAATCTATTTCATTGATATAGATTATTAACAAAATCTTTATAAAGGTAAAGGTTAGTAAATTTTATTCTCTGATGTATGGTAATTGATCTTCTGATACAAATTATAGATAAGGTTCATTTCAATGATATTGTTCCTCATATATAACACCCATGGAATGTGAGCAAGGGTGAAAATAGACCCTATCACCAATGAATTCCATAGTAATTCTATATCTCTTACTCTAGTGTTAGAGCCAAATCAATTATTTTATAAGACATTAAATTATTAAAATTGAGTATGTGTGAAAATCTACTTTCATTATAATCCATAAAATCTATAATTTTTTTTGAGGAACGACATTATAGTTGATGTTCTTGAATATTTTGTTTAGTCTATAACCACCAAAATCATTCCAAGTCCTCACTACATCATTATCTCCTTTCTCTACCTAAAATTTGACATGCATGACTAAGTGGATATTTATATCAAACATTTTTTTTCAAACCATTTGTATTACCTTCGTGTGTTGGTGTATATTTCAACACTTTTTCTGATATATAAAGGAATAAAAGAGGCGAATACATCCCTCACCGAGCCAGTCTTGATTTAATCTCATTTATTTCCAACAACGAGATAATGGAATTAGATTATATAGGAGACCAATTCCCTTGATGAAATTTTATGAGTGGGAGATATAAGACATGGTATCATCCTGATTGATTCATTTTGAACTATATTTACTTGCCCTTTTTTTCGGACACTATGGTATCTCATATTGTTCATAGATTATCTAATCACTGCAATTTAAGTATTTTTTAGCCCCTAGGATTGATAATGATGATCATTTCCTCTTTTCCAATCGCGGGAGAGAGGAATTAGGATTCAATTATATTCTATTTAAACCTAGGAGAAATCATTAATTTCAACTTTCACAGATGAGGATTCACAAAAATTTAAATTGCCATCGAGGAATCCTCCAAAACTAGATAACAAACAACCCCTCCCATCCCCCACCCCACCCTTGTTTCTAGGACATAGAGTTGATTAGAATAAATATTGAGAAGTTTTAATCTAGAAAATATAGTGTCTTTAAGGACTCCATGTAACGCCCTGACCCCAGTTACCCAGAGTCGGTGCATGATTGCGTAACATTGGCATGATCACAAATGATCAAGTCTCGAAATACTAATCTGTTTTGTAGCCTTGGAAACACTAGATACATTCATAAATGTTACATTACATAATAAAGTTAAAAACTAAAATAACATGGTCTCCCTAGTCCACACTCATATCCACTTCTAACTATCCCTATAGGTCATTCATAAAATACTTTTTCACATCCTAGAAAATATTAAAACATTGAAAGGGGTGAGATCTTATGCTCAGTAAGGATAACAATATTGAAGAAGTGTTATAAATAAACATAAAAATTTAAGGCAATGTATAACTAAAGAAAAGACTTTTAAACATGAACTTCAGTGTAACATGAAAAAAGTAAAATGAAATAATGCCATTAACTCATTCACGTGGATATTCTACTAGTCGAATAATCACATGAAATAACAATAACCAGTTTCATAATGATGGAATGCATAATACCATACTATCATAACAACGTAGCCAAGGCCTCGTGCCAAGACTACAAATAATATTTTGTCAAGGCCTCATGCCAAGACACTAGTTTGTCTCATAAGACTTATCGGTGCATCGAGGATCTATAGCGGGCTCCACCCGTCACATATTATGTCCAATGCATTCCTCATATGGACAGGTTTAAACATATCATAATCCATAACATAATCGTATCACATAAAACAGGCATAAAGGAAACATAACATTTCCATATCTTAATCCCAAGATATCAATACAACACATTGATTTAAAAAATCACATTCAAATCCATTTTCAATACCAAAATAAAATAAAATTAAAACATTGTAATTATTTTTCATTTAAAAGAGTTATGGCTTGTAGAGGAAGCCGAAACTCAAATAATGGTCATGGTGGCGGAGAAGTCATTGTCGCTGCATACATTCGACAAAAAAAGCATTCCCTTTTTTAATTTATTAAAATTCTTCGTATAAAAAGATTACATTTGAATAAACTTAAATGTTAAAGGGGTTTATAAACCATATAAAAGAATGTTCTGTATAAAATAAAATATGCCTCAATGAAAGGAGATTGAGACGAAGCCCCTTACAAAGATCATTATTTTTAAATAAAATAGATATATTATGTTTATTAACTATAATTACACCTAATGAAATTAGAAATACAATATAAGACATAATAATATCATGACATTATTTGAAAGTAGGAGATTAACCCAAAGAACAGAAATTGGGTTAAGAGGATCCCTTACCTCGTGTCTGACTTGACTCGATCATTCTTTATCCTCGTGAATAATAAACTAGAGTTAAAATCTAATTGATTAAGAAACATTTTCAAGTTCATTATTCCTTTTATATCACTTATTACAATTTTATAAACATCATGTAATTATTTAAGTTAATAACGATCATTTTGTCGATCTTTGGTACTTGAGTCAAAAATAAACTTCTTATAATTACAAGTTCTTTATGTGGTAGAATATCCATTATCTCCAGAATTATATTCATTATTTAGATATCATATATATCATATATATCTAGTATATAAATTTATTCATAATATTATGTAACATTTAGATGTAAGAAATGAAATGCACCGTTCATGGAGACGGTAAGCCGTACGTACGCATGAACGCTACTTTCATTTCAATTTTGTATTTAATGGAATGAAATCATAAGGATATAAAGGTATATTATAATTCCAGTATAATATCATATATAATATCATCTAATCCATCATTTATACATCCCACATATGGCATTAATGATTCAAATCACTTTGAGGGGGCGGTAGTCCACACTTCCTAAAATGAAATTATCACGTTTACCCATAATGGATATCATAAAGGTATGACATAAATGAGAAATAAAGAAGAATAAGTAAAACATAAACATAATATATATCATATATAAATATATTGAAATTTTAATGGCCACCATGAGAGGTGTTAAAAGAAGATTGAACAATCATTGTTTCGTGATGCGGAAATTTGCGAACCACAGAAACAGTATGTTCTTTAACCATTAGAAGAAGGTGTGTGTAAGTGTAAATAAAATAAATCTCATAACAAAATCCTAGTATATTTAAGATACTTGTGTTGTTACAAAATAAACGAATAAAAATATTTTAAGGGGTTGGAGAAAAAAAATAAAACAAAATACCATAAGAGAAGACATTAGCTTAAAATCGGGTAACTCTTTTTTGATTTGAGCCAAAGGCTTCCTTCGGAAGAATTATTCACAAAGTGAGGATTCTATGAGTAATAGAGGGAAGTTTATTGAGTATTTGGGTGGAGTTTGGCCGAGCCAAATGGCTTGATGGTGTCAATAAGGTGGTAGTGGTGGGGCCTTTTATAAGAGGAGAGGAGGGGAACTCTTGGAATGTCATGAAATATTACACTATTATGAAATGATTTTAGGATTTTATAGGTCCCACGATTATATATTTCGAGTATATGGTGATAAGGGTTCTAAATCTACCCATCCAAAAGGTTTTTGACAAGTTTATGTCTTAGATTTTAAATTATCTTTTCATTTTATTTAAATAGTTCATTAATGAGGTAATCACTGCATCATCATGGTGTGATAAAGAAATTTATTTATTTAATTCCATAAAGTTATAAAAAATTACCATGATGTAGGAAATATTTTTAGAATTCCATTGAATATTTATAATCAAAATGTTAACTTATATTACCCCATGTAATAATTGTTTTAGGAAAACAACACATGTTTGTGTCGATTTTATTTTTACTTTAAATAAAAAGTTATTAATGTCATCTTCTTACCCAAGTGGCTCAATGGGGTCCCCAAGTTTACCCATGGATTTTATTGGTCAGCCATGACTCACCCAATAAGGGTAGTACAAGTGTAAATGTAATTTCATATTATTATAACATTAATTTTATATTAAGTTACACTAATTACCTTTAATCGCGATTAATAGAACTTAAAAGTTACTATTCACCAAAAATTATTTAATCCCATTAAACGCCATATTAATTCCTAATGAAAACGATTTATGTTGGATTTTGGAAATTCAAATCGCAGAGGTGGTAAAATTTCATTAAAATGAAAAATCAGTTTTTTAACTACCACTTAGTGGTTTCACTATTCATCAAAAATCGATGTTTTTCAGAACAACACCAATAATTAACCCTAGGATATATCTGATATTCCTAATTCAAAAGTGATGTATATTTTAAAAAATTAAAAACATATAAGTTGAATTAATTAATTTAATAATTAATTCCCGCTGTCACAACAAATAGTGTGTTTTTAAGAAAGAATATCAATCAAAAGTTTGACAATTGTTTATGTCCAATTTCAAAGTGAAATTAATTATAATGACCAACATTGGATTAAATTTTAAAAATATATTCTTATTACACTTTAGATCCACTCAATTGTATAATTTATCACTATAAATTATTTTTATCAATAAATTTGTTTTTTATTATTTTTCACTATTCATAAAAAATTGGGAAGTTCTCAGAAAAATACCGAAAACACAACATAGGCTAATTTAGAAATTATGAATCCAAAAATGAAGTCCATTTTGAAATATAAAACTTATATAATTTCAAAAAGTTGTTATTACTATTAATAACTACTAATTTTATTGGGTGCGGTGTGTTAGAACTCGAGGTTGAGTACAACACACGCTGCTCTATTATTCAAAGAGGAGCATACCATGGATGCTTGGGGTGTTACACTCCATGTTTGATAATTTTAATAAAATGAATAATGCCATATACTACATGGATATAAAATTGGAATTTCATGCTCAGGGAAAATAAATGAATAAATGGATTTGTGAATGGGATCTTAACAGAAAGTTTTTCATAAATATAGTAAATAAAAACAAAACCCAATGATACCGAAACCTTATTATAGAATTTGTTTATTACCTAGGAAATAATGTTCTGGTAAGTGAAATAGGTGTTTATATAATTTAAGAAAACTTTTTGGCCCCAACCAACACATGAAATGACAGTAGTCGAAGAGACACACATATATTTTCCTTACATTATTTGCCATTGATATTTATATTGTGAATGAGTATATAGAGGACACCTTTATTGAGTTGGAAACCAGAAATGCAATTTGGGTACTAAAACCAAAAAGTGTGCCTGGTCAATATGGTTTTCCTAGGTCCTTCAATTGGGCCTCGTAGGACCTAGGTAATGGTAATATTGAGTAGGTAGTGCTAGAAATAATCTAAATTGGTAATAGTTTTAATTTTTTCTATGAAAACATGTTTGTTATGGTTCGAAAAGATAAATACCCACTCAATCATAAATTGTTTTAGCCTATATGTATGTTCATGTTTTCTTATAAGGTGCTGGAATGTATCCATATCAAAATACTATAAATACACAACCCCATCAATGTTTCTAAATAAAAAATGGGTTTCGTAAAGGTGGATCTATTTACGATTATATGGGGTTGGAATTGGAGATGATAAGTGATATAAATAAAAATGAATTCCACGTAATTATATCCATCAATATTCACATGAGAAATGGCTATGATAAGTTGAAATGGAATTTTATTTTGATTGTCTTATCCTACATGGGTTTGTTGACATGGGTGATTGACTACCTATTACAATTATTTAGTTCCTCCTGGATATCTACCTCCATCATGGGGAAAAAAATTTCTTTAAGGTAGTTCACATATTAATTCATGTATTCCATCTCCCCCATCATGATTATTATTATCCATGTATCACTAGATCAAAATATTTAAAAAATAATTAAGTTATGAAGTATCCTCTTATTCCATTTTATGTAATAGTCATGTGGTAATTCTCACATTATTTTGTAGATTAAACAATTATTTTTTAGAATTGAAATAACAGATACATTGGGGGAATTAATGTAATAATAGAGGAATACAATAAATAGAGTGGTCAATAGATTATTCAAGACAAAATTAGTATCCAATTATCTATCATGTGATCATAAAGGTGGGATAAATCATTAAATGGATGTCTATAAATTAATATAGGTACATTCATGATGGAATACATGGGTTCCCCATTGTCCAAACTGATTTTACTCTTCCATCACATTGATAACACAATAGATAGAATTATTGTTCATAGTAGGAACTAGATAATTTAGTTCCTATCATTTGCAAGATGAATTATCTCAGAAAATTGTGTGCTATCATATATCTCTATCTATATTCAATATAGAGTCAAGGTTATTTAGGGTTCTATCTCTATAATGGAGGTCATTATGGTATTTTTCTCTCATAGGATGCATGGTTATATGGTAATAATCACTGTGCTATTTGGATTAAGATGGAAAGATTTTTTTAGGGTGGTATAAATGATAGTATAGTCTTATCCATTATCAAATGATTGAATGAATAGGTGTAATGGGAGTAAATTAATTTGAAAACACTATTGTGGAGGATTATGAAGGATCAGTATGAGACTAACATATGAAAACTATGAGGTAGGCCTTCTACTAAGTGAACTAATAATATATCCATACCTAATGAATAATAAACAATACTCCCATTGAATTTTGGGTAAAGGATACATCAAACTCTAGAAACATAACTAGGCGATAATAAGTTTTGGTTTCCCCAGACTCCCTACCACAGACATCACTTAATAGAATGAAATTTTACACACTATCATTTTCCAATCTATAATAAAAGAGGATGAGTGACCCACCTTGGACAATATAGTGATAAAATAGAATCTGTGCATATTTATATTCATAGATTCCTCCTCATAATTTATTTCAATATAAAATTCTCATCGAATGATTACCATGGTCATTGATTTGATGAATGGGGGATGCATTTTCGCAGAAATTTATCATGAATTTTTTTGATTTTACGATGTGGTGGGTTAGCCCATTGATGAAAATTTAAAACAAATATGGGCAATTCATGCATCAAGGTGTCATTTTTATTTCTAACGACTTGTTAAAACCTATAATAAATTATTTTCCAAAAGAGACTAGGTTAGAACTGTGTGCCATGTGTTCAATGGTTTCATTGGATGGCCTTGATATGAAGCCTCTTGTGAGACCTTCTAGGATACTTGATTCCAATTTCAGGGGATCCTCGACTGTGGAAAAAAAATACAGATCTCACCTATTTGTTGGCGTGATTTCGGCACAATAAGAAAGTGCATAATGAATATGTATATATAATAGACTTCTAGGTACAAGAACATTCCTCATTTTAAAAATCATAGACATTTTTTGGGGGTTTGGTTTTACTGTTTATAAATTTTGAGGCATCCCCATCCATAATACCACTCCTTACTAGCCATGTATCTCCCATCAATCCTCCTTCTGATAGGATATGTAGATGGAAATATTGGAACCCTCATCATTCAGGAATCAAATTTACATAGATTGTTCATGAAACATGGATCTTATATGAGGTGGTAGGGTTTTCCAAGACATAATGTGATCCATGGTCATAGACTATTGGACTAACATTAGATGATATGATTAAATTCAAGATGAAACCCAAGTGATGTAAATGTTTATTAAAAATAATAATAAATTTCATGAATAATAATTCCAAAAAACAGTGAATATGAACTCTTTTCTAGAAAACATATTAGTTCACAAATCACTATAAATATGTAGTTTATAACAAAACATAATAACTTGTAGTTGATAATGAATTGAAAATACAAACAAGTAACATACTAGATATTTACCTGAAACTGAATATTAGATCATAATAGATTATGATGTATATAATAGGGGGGACACTAGGTGTGAATTATAGTTTACAAATTTATACTTATAGAAATAGTAATTACACTCATGTAAAACTGATTTGTCAAAAATCTTATAAGATGATGAGATTAAAAAAATCGAATCCTATAATTATATGATATTCCAGAGTAATTTTCCATTCTCAAAAAATTCCTATACATGTATTTTTAAAATGATAACTATAAACATATATTCAAATATATATATGCACATAAGAAATGAATAAATGTGTAAAAAAGAAATAAAAAAACATATAATGTTAATAATGAAATACAAGCCTAAAAAGTTAATATACACATTAACGTTAAGTGTTAATTTCATAGGAAACCCTTATAAAATTATCCATTGTTTTAGTACCAACTATAATGTTTTATCAATCATTTCTAGGAAATCCCATTTTTTTATGATCAGTTTGGATATTTCATTCAACACAATCAAAGCCCTTGTTTTAATGGATCAATATCAGATCATTAATTCTTAAATAGGAAATACATTAGTCAGATGGATTGGTTTCAATATTCCATTAAATGGAAGCTATTAATATGATGGATTTGATACATTGTCTTTCTATACATGAAATCACTTGATAAGTACCATGACTAGAAAAACCAAATACAAAATCAAATTATTCTGAGGAATTTATAATCCTCACTTGGATTTTATGGAACATCAACTCACAAAGAAATTTAAAAGTATAGAGAATTAAATTTTCATTTAGAGAAAAAAATAGATAATTTTAGTCAGGAATGCTTCATCTCCCTACTCTTCAAATGAGGTCCTATTTATAAGATAATATTTGATGATCATATTTCAATGTTTATTCTAATGTCCTTGAGAAACATTCATATTGATAGATCATAATGATCTATATTTTTTACGTGAAATGTATGCATTTCATTATACTAAAGAATTTTTAGAACCATTACAATTATATTTTTGATTTCATATGATAAATATAATTTTAATTACTTTGTTTATAATATTATATAGTCTAATGGAATTCATTGTTATTTTTCAATATAATAAACTAAATAACGTTCAATCCATAGTATTTTTTCTGATGAAAGTCTGATAGTAATGACTTTTTTCAATCTAATTGAATTGAAATTAGTCTATCCTATGATGAATACAAAAGTTGGACCCACTTACATGATGCACCTTCAGTCCGATAGATCAGATTAAATAACAGAATTTTTGATTAATTTTATACTAGTACTATTTATATGTTTCATGTAAGTTAATGTTTTGTAAAAAAAATCTAAAACTCATGATATATATAATTATTGTACTCAATTTTTTATGCAGGTTTTGTGATTCCTATTACTATGAAATGTAAAATATAGAATGTCTATCCATTTAATGAACATAGAAAGGATATAAGTTTTAAGAATTTATCATATGAATTACAGAAGAATTTTTATATTGAAGATAAATTTATTTTAAAATGAAAAATTATAACAATAAAGTGATTGTTTCATTTGAATATTAACAGTCACAAAACAATGTAAGATTTCACAATAAATTGTAAAACATGGTAATTTTGATGTCAAATTTCCTTGGGATAGATAATTAAAATATAAAATTATAATAAAATGATGAATAAATTATTCATCATATTACATATTCATGGGGATTCATATTTTCTCATTATTATTAAATGATGCATAATAATAATTAAGTAACAATGGAATGTACATTGAGAGGAGTTCCCTAACATTACACATCCTTTTGTTTGGAGATTCTTTATCATCCTATATAATTTTTTTTATTGAATTATGAACTTATAAAATAAATATATTAATATCTATATTATTTTATATTTTCATTTTACATAACAGTGCGACCCATTTCAATGTAAATATTCATAAATTTCATTGTTCAGGGTGTTATTTTCCTTTTTATTCAAATATTATTTGACCTTTTATTATTTTGAATACATAGATAATGATTTCATTATCTAAAATTTGGTAGGAATGTTATAAATATCATATATATAAAGGTTATATAGATTTTTCATAATCCATGGAATTCGGTTTCATGAAAATAAATACACAGTTCTTGGAGTTAGTAGGTCATATGTATGCATGAATGATCTTTCTATTTTATTATTGTATTGAATATTAGAAATGTAATATATATATATAAAATATCATTATTTTGTAATATATATCACATTTTTTTATCAAAACCAAAATAAATACAATCCATGTAAAATATGAATTATCACATCACATCATGTGGCTGTAGTTCGTCATACAAAGGAGAAGCATTGTCATATTCCAAAAAAATGGAAATCATGGTTGAGTGCGTTATATAAGAAACCAATTAGAATAAATACATCATAAATTCCATATATCTCATATATAAACTGTATTCACCTCATTAGATCCATCCTTGGATGGGTGTAATTTAAAAATAAACTACATTAATTTTTGAGGTGATAGCCTGTTGTACCGACAAACAATGATTTTGTAACCCATTTGATGGATGTGTGTGATGTTTTAGGAAATAGACATGACATAAAAACATATCAGTATATGGGACATAATTTTGATATCTTATAATAATTATATAAAATTTAAATAATTATGTGGATAATGAACTCCAATAAGTCTGCTTTTAGAAGAACATTACATATTTTTTGGTTATCAACATTTGTTTTGCACCAATTCCTCCATATGTCATGTTTATTCCAAATATAAATCCTTCAGTATTAGTGTAGGGATTTTGGGGAGTTTTTTGGGATTTTATTTTCTTAACCAATTTGGATTGAATGAAACAAGAGTGAAGGAGATCGAGTGACCTCTTATATGTGGGGTGAGTGAGAGTTTCATAATTAATGATAATTTTGAATTAAACAACCATTTTATTCATTTAATGTTGCTAATATAATATAAAAACTCATTAGTATAATTTAATATTTTTAATATGGTCATCCAATTGATGTTTGACTAATTTCAATGTCATTTTTTCATTGTAAGTATTATTTTTTCCCTTGGTAACTATTTCACCCACAATATCATGTTTCTTGTAGTTGTTTTTTCATAATGTTGTGGATACATTACCTCATTGGAAAGAGTTATGTGGACATCACCATTCATAATAGCCTTAGGTATTCATTCACATTGTGTGGATTGAACATTCCATAGCATTAGTGGATAAAATTCTTATAGGATTATGAAGTAAAAATTTCATATACACTAGGAAATGGGAATATTGTGCTAATGGTATTGAGCTGTAATTCATGTAGTTATGTAGTGCGTGCATCTAGTTATTCGAAAAGGGTGATGGAATAACTGTCAGCAATACATCTAGACAAGGGAGAATTTGAGGGCATATATTGTATTTTTTCAGATGATATTGAAATAATTTTTGGTGAAGTTGGTGGTAGAGTCTTAGTTTGGGGATTATCTAGTGGACTTATAAAGTGTTCATGTTTTTTTCAATGAGGGCCCTGATGGTTGGACTGAGGTCGAACAATACAGATTATTGTTTTAGGGATTTTTATCCATTACTTTTCCATTGCATGAGATTAATCTTAGAGAGTTCCATATTTCCCCCTTAGTGGTATATAATGATGTGAAAAATATGTAAAGAGCATCAAGGAATTATTTGTTCTATCCAGGGATAAAGTTTATAGTTACAATGTTTTTGTCTATATGCTTAGTTTTCGATAAGGTGAAGGTCAAGCACCATGTTCCGAATGATTTTCCCCAGCAATTAGATATTCTTGAGTGGATGTGGGAGGACATGTCGAAAGACATTGTTACTAGGTTAACTCGTTCTGATGGAGGTTATGACACTATATGGGTGGTAGTGGATCATTTGAGTATTTATTCCAAATTCATAGATATTATGGAGTCGATCTCATTGGAGGTTTTGTCGAGGTAATATCTGGAGGAGGAGGCGAGACACCACAAAGTCCCGAGGAAAATCATTTCTGATTGATATCCTAAATTTACCTCCTTGGTATGGAGAGGTCTCAAAAATTATTTTGGTTCTCAGCTATTCTTTACCACTTCTTTTCATCCACAGATGAACGGTCAGACAGAGCGGACCATCCAGATAATAAAGGCATGTCACGCTCTTTTGTCCCAGATTTTTGAGATTTTTGGATGAGGCACTTACCCTAGTTATACTTATCATAAAATGATAATTTTTACTCCCCAGTTTTATGGTCACGTTTCAAAACCAGAATGACCAACCTTTCCATTCTACATTATAATAGACTGGGGTCAGAGAGTCAGTATTTCTCATAAAAGAACTGGTACAGAAATGATAGTGATAGTTCATGCGATGTGTATTATGATGAAGGCAGTGTGTGATCATCAAAAGTATTATATAGACCATAGGAGGATACCTTTGGTGTTTGATGATAGGGATCATGAGTTTATAAGGTTGAATCCCCATCATGGGTAGTGATGGATTGGTCATGAGTGTAATATTTATCTCATGATTGTTTGGAATTTCAAGGTGTTTGATCACATTTGATTCATGGAATATCAGATAGCACTACACAAATAGATGAGCCTAAAATTCTATTATTTTCATGTGTCTTTACTCCATCATTATCTTCTAGGAAACACTCCTCATCAATTGGGATTATATCGATGTTGAAAATTATCTGACCATCCAGGATCGTCCTGTAGTGATCTAGGGCCACTAGGTGAAGGTGTTGTATGGGTGTACTATACCCTTGGCTCATGTATTTTGGAACTAAAATTTCATAAAGAAGATTTCTAGAAATCACATGTCACATATCCTTAAACCGTACCCCGAGCTGTTTGATGTCCAACACTTCTATTGTAACATTATACATTTGGTGTTTATTGACCCTTTCTGTTTATGAGATGTGTTTTTCATCTTTCATGTTGGGGATTATAGTCATTGGAGAGGTATCCCCACTAGGAGAGTGTTTTGTGGTTGGTTGTGGTTGTTGTGTGGTTTTTTTCATGTTCATATAGTGAAACACTTTAGCTCCTACCATGGATTGAGGGTTGAGTGGTATCTCACAGGGTGGATGTTCAGATTCTCAACTTCCATTTCCTCTCTAGTTTTGTTTTGGATCATCTAGGATGAGAATTTTTTGAGAGTTATCTGATTTACAGGACTAGATACACGTGGATCAACCCTTTGTGTACATTCGAAGATCTATGTTATCACAGGTGGATCATAAGAAATTCAGTGAATTTTGGTTTTATAATATCTAGACAAGGGGGATTAAAAATCATGTAACTACATTACACTATGTTACATCCTATTTAATTGGTTGTTTCACAAAGTGAAAGAGGAGTTAATGATGTGAAATGTTTTAGGTTTGGAAAAATAAAATAAAGCATTGAGGTGATGTGTTTCCCCAAAAAACCCAATCTCGAGGAATTAGATGATGTGAAACGGGATTACACGTCATGTAATTACCTGACACAATATATTTTATGTGTTTTCTAGCTACTAATTTTTTTTGTCAAAACCTACTACTACTCCGGATCTCCCAAAACCGCATTTGACCTAATGAACATCTCTTATTTTTTTCGAGGATTTCACTGCCAATGAACGATGCCTATCTCCCTCCATCGATTTGTAGCAAACTATATTTGATATAAGTTATTTTGGGAATGGTTATTGGGATGCATTTATTTTATCCACTATCGTATAAAGATCTTAAATGACCAATTGAGGGAGGGGTTTCAATGTTTCTCAATTTATTTATGTTAAATAGTATAGTTTTCATGATTTATCCCCATTGATCACAATGAAATTTACATAATTAATATATATGAACTCGATTAAAGAATTGTTATCAGTTACATAGTGATGTTTTTATCATTGTACCATGATAATGATTTGGCTCTGGATTTTATAGATACATTAATATCTATTCTTTCTTTCTTTAGAATTTTCCCGATGGAAATTATTAAAGAATGTAAACTATAAATTATTCGATAATTAATTAGCGAAAATATAAAGAGACCTATTTAATAATTTGATTCTTGTTGTTATAATTTTCTGTAAATCAAATAGACATGAGAATGAATGATTAATGAAGCTATTTGGTGAACCTGAATCATGATTATGCTTGGTAATAAAGGACTAAATGCTTGTAAAATTAATTAATGAATTAATTTGGTTATATCTTGTGATAGATTTCTGTTCAGGTTTCTCATAGAAGGATCCTAATAATAATTTATCACTTAATTCAAGAGATAATAAGAACTAGTTGTTTGTTAAAAGTAATTCCTTATTGGGAATAATATTCCTTATTGCTTATAAAGACCATGTTTCATATTCATTGGGGTGGTGGGAGCTCATTGTACGTGACGACATGAAGACTTTTTAGTTCAGATAGCCCATTATAATGTTTTTTTCAACTACTTCCAATTTTCACTGGATACGAGACTGGAGGTTGCGGGATAATGGAGTTAATGATGTGATGTCAGCCTGTGATGGTTGAGTTTGTATGTTTTTTTTGGTTCATAGGAAAGGGTTGCCCAATTTTTGGGGCAACAGTTGATGCCTAGAATGGTGAGATGCATTATTTTGTGCATATGGGTGTCCTAGAAGACAATGTAGATGATGTAAAAGGTTAAATATATCATGAATTATCAAAATTAATGTGGATTCCTCTTGAATCTCTTGATTTTCTATCAACTTTACCTTACCCACACATTAAGGTAGCTGGTCATTCATACGCACCTTCAAAAAGAGGCAAAGATGAACTGGTCATGCTACATGGTTTACATGTATCTCTTCTTGATGATGGATGTTTCTATTCTCCTACTATATGTGGTAAAGAATAGATGGAAAATTCACCTACTCACCATGTTGAGCGCCTTGAATTTGGTTGTTGAGGATGTTTTCCTTGAATGCGTTAATGTTGTTAATAAATAGCTGAATAATTGATGAAAACATGGGGTTATAGCTTACTATATTGTAATGATGAGTTTGTGTTTCGGAAAATCCATGAATATGGCTTGGTTATTCATAGAGGGATTAAATTATTTGTTGGAATGGAAATGAGCTAAACTGTGGAATTGATAACAGTTAATTAATGTTTAATGAATTAATTAACATAAAATGTAATTTTTGAAAATTGACGATGTAACTTAATATTTCTCATTAAATGGTTGTGTGTTTATAGGATATCTAGTCATATTAGTGGTATCTAGGATTCTGAGAGATATAAGCTGTATTTGAGTCTAATAATAGATTATTCCAACAATGTAGTTGTGAACAATATTATTTTATGTACATTATATTTTTTTATACGCTACAACACCCTATCAGTTAAGGAAATTAAATCCATTTGGATTCTGACCCTTAGGGGCGGGTGGTGCTTTCCCTACCATCTAGGTGGGAGGATGGATGCATGACTACCCCCTTTGGCCCTCCACTCATCTATTGGTAGATACTTGTGACAGTATGAATATCAGTTAGTTTTTTCAAAACATTTTTATAGAGGGATGTAATAGCTTATGGTAGATTCCAGGAAAATTATTTTGGATATATTTTCATTTTGTCTACTGTTGGTGTAAAATGTATAGGCTATGATGGATTGAGGATCCTTACTCAGTGTATATGTTGTAATGGCTTGAGTTATAACACCCATTGTATGATACATGTTATATGAGTTTTGGTGGATCCTGAAAACTTCATGGATACATATGGTTGTGTGGTTATGGGGGTGTCTTTCATGAGGATCATTTTGTTGTTCATCTACAATGTGAGTGCGGAAAAGCCTTTTTGGTGAGAGATGATCGAGATGCACGACATTGGGGGAAATTAGCAAAATAGTCAAAAAATGGTAATGAGGTTCCCTTGAGATTATTTATTACATTATATTGTCTAATATGCGATACATTGTGAGAGTCGCCATGGTGAGGCTAGGAACATAGTTTTTATATTTTGGTGACGATTTAGTTTCACATATTTATTAGTATTCATAACCATGATTTCATTAATTTTTCATGAGAGTCATCAGGGAGGATCCAAATGAGTATACTGTTATCCTCACCCATCATTATATAAAAGTTTTTCATCTCACATGGGAATGTTGGAGATCATGATGGTTACCACTATCTTGGGGGGTTTTCAATATCTGATTGGGCTTTATGGTCATTATTGTTTTACTTTATTTTGGTATATGAATATTTTCCCGTTTATTTGTAGTATTTTTTCATGACATTATATATATGTAATTGGGATTTCATTCCAATTGTAGTCTAAGAAAGAGTTGGATGGTGTATGCCCTATATCTCTATTTTGAATTCATTCTCTTAGAGGGTATTACTCTGATCAATGTGATATCTACACCCATTGTGCTATTCGATAACCCAATGCCTACTATAGGTGGGACATGAAGGGTCATTATATATATATTCTCACATTTCAATCAAAGGAGTGTTACACTTTGTGTGGTGGGCCTCGTGACAATTAATTCTTCATCTCTTAGAACATGTTTCATCATATTTTAAAGTAATACATTAATATATAAAACCATATCTAATTATGAACATAAACCAATTTATAAATTTTTAACCTTATATCCCATCTAATATACCAAGATCAAAATAATTTAAAGGTTACAAGATTAACATACCATTAATCTAAATATCATTTAGTTACTCTAAATTATTTCATACCACACATGTGAATAACATGATATTGTATTATATTGAATCATTTTTATAACATGAATTACCAAAAAACCATATTGAAAACATTAATTATTCCCTATTATATATGTATAACATATATTTTTTGGATTTATTAAATAAATAGAAAAGGTTTATAACTCTATCAATGATAACAGAAATAATTTTATGAGAAATCCGTTAATTATTTCCATTTAACTAAATATCATCCAAATTACATTAACCACATCTATTATATCTTAATCCTAACAACAAAATTTAAAAATTATGAACATATTAATGGTTCTCTATCATGTAATTAAAAATATATTATAATTTTCATTGTTTCAGTTTTCATGGTCATGGGTACTGTAGAACAAAGTATCTCATATACTTGATGAAATGGTATAGAAGTAAAATCTAGATATATTTCATAATATTATGATGATAATATAAGTAATTAAATAATTTAAAAGTGTTATACATAAATATAAATAATCACTGAAAACATTAATTCCAATTTTTTTATATCAATAACATGTTTTTGACCGTGGTCCTTTGGATAATTTTGGGATTTATTTTCTTGAATCATGTTGATTTCATATTAATAGTTCCCTATGTCTGTATAGATGATACATTTAATACATGTATTTTCAATATTTCATTCACATTCTTTTTTGGAGTGACCATAATCATTGAACTTATAATAAACACTAAGTACCTTTATGTATTTCAATGGGTGAATCTTTCCATAATTATCAAATTTTGGGAAATACATTTTCCCATATTCCCAATATCAGTTACATTCTCTTACATGCTATAATTTTATTCATTTATATAGAATCCATAAAACATAGATAATTCTCTCTCTCCATATTGATAGCACATAAAATCATTTCACCATAATAATAAAATGATTGAGAGACTAGTTCCCTTCGAAAACATGGCCTCATCCTGACCTGGAAATTAAATTTTTTATTTCAAAGAACTTTTAATGAAATGTGGTAAACCACACATGTTCAACATCCAGAATCAATGAGTGCAGTATGAAATCACAAAATCATTGAATTCAAGGCTATGATTATTGGATTCACTTACCCGGTATACCTCCCACTGAAGTGTCCTAACCTTATTATGTGGATCGTTCTTGATTAAATATTCAAAATGGTCAATTAGTTCATCCCAAGTCTGGATGTACTCCTCTGCATCTATCCTCCCTTATTGATGCCTCATGCCAAAATTTGATCTTTTTGGTAAACCCATGAATTTTGTTCCTTGTTAACATCTTTCTGAACCTCTATTTCTAAAATTCTAATCAAATACTCCTCTGATGCATTGATCTAAAAAACCCCTTCCGACACCTATATCTTAGAATGGAGAATAAGTTCAATGTAAGTCTTTTTACCCTCATCATCCATTCCTGCTGAATCACCTATCCCTTGTTCCTTAGAGTGTCCACACCATGACATTCCCTTGCCACTGTTTTGGAACAGTCTCTTCATTTGATTCTAGTCTTGAACTGTTGATACACCTTCCATCACCTTGGCCCTTTTTACAGATCTTGTTTCCATCGGCTTAGGATGGTGGGAATAGTCTTTCCGAACATTAGATGTCATCCCTTTAATCACAATGCAACCCCCACGTCGCGGATCCCCATTCGTTCTTTATTATTACTTGGACTTTGATGTCCTCTAACTCGTGTTCCCTCCACACTTTCCATAGAAAATTTACTGGAAAGTTCTTCATCATCCTCTTGTAATGGTGTCTATGAGCCCAGTTCATTAGGTTCTAGAGCCAGGCATGAAACCTCCATGTCTCCAAAGCGGTTGGACAGAGTAATGGGGGGTAAAGAACTCTTTGGAGACAGCCTACACGACACCTTCACCCAGCCCTCCTAATAGCTGTTGGCCCTGCTAGAAAAAGAACCTCCCTCTACCTGGGGATCCATATTATGTCCTTATCCAATACCCATATGAACTACCCCATCACACCTCATAGGTTAAGATTGAACCTCTGGAGTCCAGCTCGCCATCTTCTCCTTTTCCTGGCTGTCAACCCTTTGTTCAACCCCTTGCTCCGCTGGCATAATGGGGGGATGTCTGACAGCTGAAGACACTTTCTTTCCACACCCCACAACCACATTTTCTAGTCACGATAATGAAATTTACTATATTTCATTATATGTATATTATGTAATAATTTTCATGACTAGATAAACTTCTATATGTATCTTTATAAATGATAGAACATTATTCATCCATTCACTTCAGACTAATGAACATTCTCGTCATCTATAATCATTGATCACGAGGGAAATATATATCTAATAATATATCCTTAACTACATTACATTTCAATACTTCTATTTCCTCTTCTTATATAGTATTCTTTACCAACTATTACAATTTATCCACATATACTTTGAGATAATACACTACAAGTGTAACCCATTAATTTTAAATAAATCATAATCCCCTAAATATATTTTATAGAGAGTTAATACATTGATCAGCCATAATAGGATTACTATTTCATCTAAACTATGGTGGAATAAGTTACTCAATGTTAGAATGTATAAGAGAATCAGGTTGTGTAATAGGTTTCCCCATATAGAAAAAATTGTTTTCCATAATATCAATAAATGTTCCTAATATATATAGAATTGTATCCATTCCAATACCATCTGGATTGGTTCCCTCAATAGGGAATTATCTACATTATCAATGAGTACTAATACTATTCATAATTTTAGGATCCAATTATATAAAATGAATATACTATATTATCTAACAAAATAATGAATTTTAAATCAGAATATATCATTCTAAATATGGGTTAACAATTAACATAATTATTTTTCATGGTTAATGTCACGACCCCCTACTACAAAATATTCCCCTCTTGAGCTGGAAATGGTGAAAGGGAGATATTGACTCCCGAGTCCCACCTCCAGTAGGCCCCGGGGGGGGCGACTAGCACCAAGGGTAGGAGTTTTCGCAAATATAGGAGGCATTACCCTTTTTATTATTTAGGATTGGGAAATAGGACAAGTAAACCACCAAAAAGGAAAAGAAAAAGTGCCTATAAATAAACCCAAACCAATCCCACATGCATGTTTAAAATTTTTTTTAACAAGGCACAAGTACAAGAAAGCTCAAAGTACAATACAAAAAGAAAACAAGAGTACAACTACTTCATCAACTCTAATTGTCCGACTAGTAGTGTCCCGCACGGCCCTGGTAGTCCTCCTGGAAACCTGAAAGTAAACGTAGGGTGAGCATACAAGTATACTCAGTAGGAAAACCTAATGCTCTTGCACACAAGTGGGGAGACATCATAATGTACAATGCAAACAACAGAAGAAACCTAGCAAGGAATTCTATCCACCCAACATCACCGGCCACACACACCAAAAACACAATCACAATAGGTAGTAGTATATAAGAGCAAAAGTATTGGGTACCCCGCACCATTTCCATTTAGTTATCTGCACATCCGAATGGCGAACGTCCTGACGCTTCCACACTCTCCCCACCCGCACACACCTGGGCCTCACAAACACGTATCCCACCCACACACACCTGGGACTCACAACCACGTATTCCGCCTGCACACACCTGGGCCTCACAACCACGTATCTTGCACGCACACACCTGGGCCTCACAACAACGTATCCTGCCTAAACATACCTGGGACTCATCTCGAAGATTATTGGGAAACAGTAAAACCTGCCCGAAGAGTCTTAGGCTAATGCCATCCCAATCAAAACCTACCCGAAGAGTCATAGGTGTAAGGTCGCCTCAAGCCATCACAGCCTAGCAAAGAAGGAGAAGGAATGAGCCAATAACTAAGGGGAAAACACCCTCTCCCATGAAATGGGAGTATTCGGCACTAAGTGCTCAACATGGGTGGGGTGTGATAAAACTCAAAAGATACAGATATATATATATATATATATATATATATATATATACCAAACACACAGCCCAACCTATGACTTTTAAATAAAGAAACATAGCACGTGCCTCCGCACTACAACTTTGAAGCATGCATACAATAAACAAGCCCAACCCCATTTAGGTTTTCACATTTCGGCAAAATTTGATTATTAGTTCCTTATCTACTAGGAAACCATCCACAACCAACCACATCGATCGCTCGTAGGACATATTCCAGCAATCCACAAATCATGTTAAGAAAACACAAGCAACACAACAAGTCATTTATTATTAACCAACCAACCCCATTGATTATTATTTCCATTTCGTTACCAAGACCCACCATTCATTAACTCTTCCACTTTTTATTTTTTATTCACAAAACATAGCATATTCACATTTAAACAAATCCCTGCAGCCCCGCATCCAACCACCATAACCATAACCACACCGTAACCCGTACATAAATATCCCTTGATACCATTTATCACAGCCCCGATTCCCGTCATCAACAAAACATTCACACAAACCCACAACCAAGTCAACCACAACCCCGCTGCTCACTCGATCCACAACAACCCACAAAACACCCCCATAACAAGCCATGTATCCAAGCCAACAGCCACATGTTAATTATTCCATTTTGTTCAAATGAGGTGATCACACAAGGGTTCCAGATTTTAAATCATCCAACATTACTTGATTAACCAATTTACACATTCAGAGAAGTTTCCATCCACAAAAATGGTCTAGAAAGATAGGCAAACATTAAATTGTGCATGTAATGGCCTCCAACGACTGTGATTTTCAGTAGTCATAAGCCTATTCAATTGATAACATATCAATAAGACAAACGAAGATAATCATAACAACTTTCCCATCCCCATTATTTAACAAGTTATTATATTTATTTAAGGTTTCAACTGTTTCTCATGAAAAAAAGAGGATACCCACCCCTCATGATGAACAAATTATAGAGACGAAGGTAAGATCAATACTTCAACAGGTTCTGATCACAACACTCCCCCGGATCAACCTTAGAAGATGTTCTTCGGCATCTCTCACCTCTGTTGAGTCTCAGAAAAACCTCCTCAAGTGGAAGTCAGAAAGGAAAAGCCAATGTAAAGACAACAGATCCAAGCTCGGATGTTCTACCTCGTCATTACGATCCTGTGGCCACTGACGGATCGTAAATCAGAGCTCAAACAAAGAAGGTATGGAAGAAGAGGAGCCTTTGAGTCTCTTGGGAGAGCTCTGCTCAGTGGAAAGGGGAGGAGAGGGGTGAGTTGAAAAAGTAGAGGGGACCCCTCCTTTTATAGGTGAGAAAAGAAAAAGTACATGGCGTGTACGTTATGGTAGATGGCGTGTAATCAGCCGTTTTAGATGGTCGCCACGCGGCTTCCAACTAGGCTTCCAACGCGGAACGCTGCCTTAGAATGGTCAACACATGGCATGAAGGTAACACATACGTGGGGAGGGATTACACGACATGTAGTATTGGATACCCGGTGTGTACCCATTTATTTCACACGGAAAGGACCCAGCTCCAATACGGCACACAGCTGTTGACTGGTCAACACACGGTAACACGTGCGCGGGGAGAGACTACGCGACATATAGTTTTTGGTACACGAAGTGCACCCATTTATTTCACACGGCAATGACATGGCCTTCAACAAAGTGTATACCCGAAAAGGGGGTACACGACGTGTACTCAAAGAACACGGCATGTAGTTTCAAAAATCTGGAATGTGTGGGAATAGTCCATTTTACCTTGTAGAACACTTTGTGGCCTTCTTTTTTACAAGGGAATGGGCTGGACAGGTCTGGACCATTACATCAGATACCTCTTAAAACATTCTCATCCCCCATAATTCTATAGCCAACCTAGAGGGACCCAACAAGATACCTCTTAGTGTTCTCGTTATAAATGGAACCCAACCAACAATCCTAATCATATGTGTTAGGAATTCCTTCACCTATGGTGATATATTATCTACTTTAGGCGGCACTGACTCACCTTCAAGGGTTTAATCGCATCGTCATTAATGCATCTTGATTAGGAATTGGGGCATCCCGCTTTCATAAATTAGTATTTTAAAACATACACTTCCCCCAACACCGTTCAACCCACACATTGCCCGATCATGTGGGTTGGGGAAAATCCCGTCTTCTATGTCGAGATATTATCTACTTTAGGTGGTACTAACTTGCCTGCATGGGTTCAATCACATACTCATTAATGAGTCTCGATTAAGAGTCAGGTTTTTCCCTTTCCCCACACATACAGACATGCTACACGCTACCATGGAACAAGGAAACAAAAGGTCTCACAATCGACAAGACAAGTATTCCATATATCAAAGGAACAGAGTATAACATCAACACAATGCTCAGAAGAACATGAAAAAAAACTACTCAAAACAACTCCGATTACTGAGCGTGAAACTGGGTATCCCGCTCCCAAGTGCTCTCCTCGAGGCCTCCATGCCTCCACAACACAAGAACCAACTGAATGGTTCATCCATGGAGCACCTTCTCTTTATTATCCTCGATTCTGACTGGTCGTTCATAAAACATTGCGTCATCTCCCATATCTAACTCTCCCTAGTCGATAACATGAGAGTCATCATGTAAGTACTGACGAAGCTGGGAGATGTGGAAGACGTCATGAACCTTCTCCAACTGAGTTGGTAGGGCCAGCTGATATGCCACCTCGCCGACTCGCCTCATCACCTCAAAAGGTCTGATGAACCTAGGTGAGATCTTTCTCCCTTTCCCAAACCACTACTGCCCCTGTCGATGGGAAACCTTCAAGAACCCTTGATCTCCCACCTTGAACTCCATCGGCCTCCTCCGACGATCAGTATAAGACTTATGTCGGTCCTGAGCCGCTTTCAGCCTCTCACGTACAAGCTGGACTTTCTCTGTGGTACACTACACTACCTCTAGACCAAGAGCACCTATCTCACCAACCTATGCCCAGCAAATGGTTGAACGACATGGTATTCCATACAATGCCTCAAACGGTGACATGCCAATAGTAGAGTGGAATATGTTGATGTAGGAAAACTCTACTAAAGTCAAGTGTCGTACCCATGATCCTATGAAATCTAGAACACATGATCGTAGCATGTCCTCCAACGTCAGAATATTCTGCTCCGTCTGCCCATCAGTCTGGGGGTGAAAAGCAGTGCTAAGGCATAGCTGGGTGCCAAAAGCATGCTGTAACCCCCTCCAGAATCATGAAGTAATCTGAGAATCCCGATCTGAGACGATAGTCTTTGGGAGTCCATGCAACTGCACAACCTCATCTATGAACCTCTGTGAAATGTTACTCACCAGTCCCAAATCCATAATTGCTAATAAGTGAGCTGATTTCGTCAGTCGATCCACCACTACCTGGATAGCATCATAACCTCCCTGAGCTTTAGGTAGTCCTTTAACGAAGTCCATTGAGATGACATCCCACTTCCACTTGGGTACATCTAAAGGATGCAACAACCCACTGGGAACATGGTTTTCAGCCTTCACTTGCTTACACAATAGGCATTTAGCCACAAACTCCGCCACTACCTGTTTCACCCCGGGCCACCAAAACGGTTCCCTTAGGCCTCAATACATTTAGGAAACTCCTGGATGTACCGCCATGGATAAGCAATAGAACTCACTGAGAACTCCCTCATGCATTGTCTCTGGGATAAACAACCTTCCATGGAAAAGCATCTGATGTCGACTATCCTCCGACTATCCTACTGAGCGTTTCCCTGATCGACATGATCCTGTATCACTTCTACCTCGGAGTCCCCCCACTGAGACTCTTCCACATATTGCAACAAGGAGGACTGCACTGTCATCTGTAACAAACAGCCTCTAACTACTTCTACCATTATATCCATGTGCATGGCGGCCAACTCTCCCATCGAATTCCACGAATCAGAGGATTCCCGAACCACTACCTTATGTGACATACTGCTCAGGGCAACACCCACAACGTTGACCTTTCCTTCAATTTAAGAGATCTCAAAGTCATAGACTTGGAGAAACTCGACCCATCTCTACTGCTGCAGGTTCAGTTCATACTGGGAGAAGATAAAACATAGGCTCTTGTGATCTGAGAAGACCACAATGCGCTCCCGAAATAGGTAATGTCGCCACAACATCAGTGCGAACACTACTGCTGCAAGCTCTAGGTCATGGGTGGAATAGTTACGCTTGTGAGGGTGTAACTGCCTATACCCAAAACAAATCACTCCATTATTATGCATCATCACACACCCTAGACCAAGGCCAGAAGCATTATATAACCCTCATGAAACAACCCTTCCTCTAGAAACCTGAGTATGGGAGCACTGACCAACTTATCCTTTAGGTAGTCGAAAGCATTCTGGCACTGCTTGCTCCATATAAAGACCTGGTTCTTCCTATTCAAAGATTTAAATAGAGATGAAACTCAAGAGAAGTCCGGAACGAACCTCCGATAGTAACCTACCAACCCCAGGAAAATACAAACTTCTGCCATGCTCTTGGGTGATTCCCATGAAACAACTGCCTCCACCTTCGACGGGTCCACTGAAACTCCATTATGAGACACTACGTGCCCAAGGAAGTGTAATTCTTGCGTCAAGAACTTACACTTTGAAAATTTCCCGTAAAGCTGGTGGTGTCGAAGGGCTTCCAAGATTGCCCTGAGATTCTCAACGTGCTCCTCCTCTGACCTAGAGTAGATCAGGATGTCATCGATAAACACAATGACGTACCAGTCCAAGAACTCTTGGAAGACAAAGTTCATAAGTCCCATGAACATAGTCGCAATATTTTTAACTCCAAATGGCACCACTACAAACTCGAAGTTCCCATACCTGCACCTGAAAGCCATCTTTGAGATGTCACTATCCTTTACCCTCGACTAATGATATCTAGGTCGTAGATCAATCATGGAAAACCAACCTACTCCCCTCAGTTGGTCGAAGCGATCATCTATCCTTGGAAGGGGGTAACGGTTCTTGACCATTACCTAGTTCAACCTTCAGTAGTCTATGCACTGCCTGAGACCGCAATTGGCCCTCTTCACGAACAAAACTAGAGCTCCCCATGGCCATAAGCTGGGTCGAGCAAAACTGTTCTCCATCGGATCATCAATCTTAATCCGCTACTCCAGCAACTCTGAAGGTGCCATCCGATAAGGGGACATCGAAATTGGACGGCCACAAGGCTTTGAGTCTATCCAGAACTCAATGTCACGTCGGGGGAGTAGAGTCACAACATCCTTAGGAAAACATCGAGGATATCCTCAACAACTTTCGGGACATCCATCATCTTTGTTTCAGTCGGAACCACTGATAACCCTCCTAATGAAGAAATGAGAGGCTCCACACACCGGATTCCCACCTGATAGCTCCACTCGACATCAAAAGCTACATGATGCACATCCACGTTGAAGAACACGGCTCATCTCCGGAAGCAGTCGATAACGCCACTAATGGAAAACAACCAATCGATACCTAGGATGACATCGTATGGCTACATATGTAATAGAAGAAGGTCCCCACTAGATCGATGTGGTCCCAACGTCAGCCCAAATCTCCAGAAAACACAAGATATACTGGAATGGCCTCCAACTAGTGTACTCAGCACCAGTGGTATGGAAAGTCTGTCTATGTCTAGTCCCAAAGCATGGGCTAGACCAGGTGCAACAAAGGAGTGCAAAGCTCCTGAATCGAACAAAGCAGAAACGAGTGAGTTGAACAAACAAATCGTACCTCGAACAACCTCTGGTCTTTCTAGAACTGTCAACTGTGATGCGTGCAACTGTCCACGCCTAGCTCCTCTTCCTCTCTGATGTCATCCACCTCGCCATCCATGCCCTGGTCGAGGTCCCTGAGGAGCACCCTAAGGTCGGCCTCCTCCCGCAAAGTCCGACCATGGAGGAGCATGGTCCTGCTGCTGCTGGAAGGGCCTCGCTGACAGCTGGTTCTGCTAAGGTGGGCACTGATCCTGCCCACCTCCACCGTACTAAGCACGGGTCGGGCACCGACTCTGAACGAGCCTGAAGCCTCCACAAGAAAAACACATTGGTCCAGTGCTCATGAAAAAGGGACGAGGACATGGAGATCTAAATTGGAACAGCTGGGGCCTGCTCCGTACTGGCCGGAACCTGGAAGGTCCCATCGTAGGAGACCTGCTGCTGACTGCCTTCCCCTTCAATGAGCCCGGCTGGATCCCCTCTCATGGTGCACCTCACAGCAAGTGCATCCTCTCCACCACCTCTGCCTTCTTCTGTACCACCGAGTACGTCAGATGGGTGAAGGGGTTGACAACATACTAGAGGGAAGGACGAAGCGCCTCCTCCAAACTTCTCGCCCGAGACTCCTCATCTTGAAAGAGATCCAGATAAAACCATGGGAGATCCATGAACATGATCCCCAATTCTCATACCAACATACCCCCCTGCTAAAGGGAGAGTAACTCCTGCCGCTTCTCTGCCTTGATCATGGAAGAATGGAATTTCTCTAGGAATTCATTCTCAAAGTAATCCCATGGAATCTCTGCCTCTATCCTCTCTCTGAGGTAGAGCGTCCACCCCTGTCGCGCCACACCTCTCAACTGACTGACTTCTAGGGGAACTCAGTACTCCCTCGGATCACGAATCAAGGTAAAAGAGACCCTAGCTCTTCAAGCCACCCCTCCATCTCCGTATCTGAAGTACTACCCTCGTACTTCTTGAGGGTTTTCCACTGGAAAGAATGGAGATTCTTCTGCCACTGGCTATCTTCCTCCTCTCAGTCAATCCTCAACTGATGGACCGCCTAAATATACTGGGCATCAGCCATCTAAGCCACCCGGGGATGACATCCAGGTGCCATAGCTGTACTGTAAACAATGATCCCCTAAGTCCAAGTAGTAAGGAAATTTCTCAAGGTTTCATTTTATTCATTTTATTTCAATTTATTTCCTAGAACACCCAAATCAAGTAAAACACAATCCTGATGATGCATGTAACTTCCCTAGGGTTGCTACCATGCAATCAATGTAGTCTCACTCAGTCGTTCAGTAGGCTCAGAGTCCTTGCATCGGATCACGGGGGCCCTAAAATCACGTGTCCAAACCGGTCTTCCCTGGCCTATGTCACGCACCTAGATTAACTAACATTGTTGCCCTACCATGCCATGAAATCATCATTGTGCCTAACTCCAGACTCCATCCTATCTCTCGACCATCACCTCTGATACAAATTTTTCACGACCCCCTCCCACCAATGATGCCCCTCCTGAGCTGTCAATGGTGAAAGGTAGATTATGACCCCTGAGTCCCACCTCCAGTAGGCCCCGGGGTAGCGACTATCACCAAGGGTATGTTTTTTCATGAATATGGGAGGCATTAACCTATTTATTATTAAGGGTCAGGAAAAAGGACAAGTCAACCACCAAAAAAGAAAAGAACAAGTGTATATAAATAAACTCAAACCAATCCCACATGCATGTTTAAATAATTTTATAACAAGGTACAAGTACAAGAAAGCTCAAAGTACAATTCCAAAAGAAAACAAGAGTACAACAACTGCAACAACACCAACTATCTGACTAGTAGGGTCCCACACGACCCTGGTAGTCCTCCTGGAAACCTGGAAGTAAACATAGGGTGAGCATAAAAGTATAATCACTAGGGAAACCTAAAGCACTCGTGCACAAGTGGGGAGACATCCTTCTGTCACCCATGAGAACAACAGAAGAAACCTAGCAAGGAATTTTATCCACACAAACTCACCAACCACATTCATCAAAAAGACAATCAAAATAGGTAGTAGTATATAAGAACAAGAGTATTGGGTACCCCACACCATTTCCCTTTAGTTAGCTGCTCTTCTTAATGGAAAACGTCCTGACACTACCACACTCTCCCCGCCCGCACACACATGGGCCTCAAAACCACGTTTCACGACCGCACACACATGGGCCACACTGCCACTTATCCTGCCCACACACACCTATGCCTCACAACCACGTATCCCTCCCGCACACACCTGGTCCTCACAACCACGTATTCCACCTGCACACACCTGTGCCTCATCTCAAATATTCTTGGGAAATAGTAAAACATGCCCGAAGAGTCTTGGGCGAAAGCAACCTCAATTGAAACCTACCCAAAGAGTCTTTGGTGTAAGGTCGCCTCAAGCCATCACATCCTAGGGAAGAAGGAGCAGGAAGGAGCTAGTAACTAAGGGGAAAACACCCTCTCCCATGAAATGGGAGTGTTCAACACTAAGTGCTCAACATGGGTGGGGTGAGATAAAACAAAAAAGATACAGATTTATATATATACAAAACAAACAGACCAACATATGGATTCTAAACAAAGAAACTGAGCATGTGCCTAGGAACTACTACTATGAAGAATGAATTCAATAATCTACCCCAACCCCATTTAGGTTTTCAGGTTTCAGCAGAATTTGTTTATTAGTTCATTAACTACTGGGAAACCATCCACAACCAACCACATCGATCGCTCGTAAAACATATTACTGCCATTCAGAAATCATGTTAGGAAAACACAAGAAGCACACCAAGTCCTTTCTTATTAACCAACCAACCCCATTGATTATTATTTCTGTTCCGTTACCAAACCCTTCCATTCATTTTCTCTTCCACTATTTATTTATTATTCACTACCCATAGCCCGTTCACATTTAAACCCATCCCCACAGCCCTGCTTCGATCCACCATAACCATAACCACACCGTAACCCATACATCATTATCCCATGATACCATTTATCGCAGCCGCACTTCCCATCACCAACATAAAATTCACACAAACCAACAACCAAGTCAACCGTAGCCCCGCTGATCACCCGATCCACAAAAACCCACAAAACACCCCCATCACAAGCCACGCATCCAAGCCAACACCCACATGTTCATTATTTCATTTTGATCAACCGGGGTGATCACACAAGGGTTCCAGATTTTAAATCAGCCAACATTACATGATTAACCAACATCCACATTCATCGATGATTCCATCCACAAAACAGTCTAGAAAGATAGGAAAACATTTAATTGTGCAATAAAAGTCCCCCATAGACCGTGATTTTCAGTATGCATAAGCCTATTCAATTCATAACATATCAATAGGATAATCAAAGATAATCATAACAACTTTACCCTCCCTGTTCTTTAACCTATTATTATCATTATTTAATGGTTCAAATGTTTCTCATGAAAACAAGAGGATACCCACCCCACATGATGCACAAATTATAGAGATGAAGGTATGATCACTACTTCAACATGTTCTGATCACAACGCTCCCCCGGATCAACCTTAGAAGACATCCATCGGTGTCTGTCACCTTTGTCGAGTCTGGGAAAAACCTCCTCGGGTGGATGTTAGAAAGGAAATGCTGAAGGAAAGACAATGGATCCATGTTCGGAAGTTCTGCCTTGTCATTACATTCCCATGGCCGTTGACGGATCGTAAATCGGAGCTCGGACGAAGAAGTTATGGAATAAAAGGCGCCTTGGAGTCTCTTGGGAGAGCTCTACTCAGAGGAAAGGGGAGGAGAGGGGTGAGTTGAAAAGGAGGAGGGTACCCCTCCTTTTATAGGCGAGAAAATAAAAAGTACACAACATGTACTTTATGGTACACGGCGTGTACTCGGTCATTTCACATGGTCACCACGCGGCTTCTAAAATGGCTTCCAATGCGGAATGCGGCCATTGACTGGTCAACACACAACTTGAAGGTAACTCATACGCGAGGATGGACTAAATGGCGTGTAGTATTGGATACACGGTGTGTACCCATTTATTTGACACGGTAAGGACGCGACCCCAATACAGTACACGACCATTGATTGGTCGACACACGGTAATGCGTACGCGGGGAGAGACTACATGGTGTGTAGTTTGGGGTACACGATGTGCACCCATTTATTTAACATGGCATGGACACTACCTTTAACATGGGGTATACCCGGACAGGGGGTACATGGCATGTACTCAAACTACATGGCGTGTAGTTTCAATATTCTAGAAAGTGTGGGAAAAGTCCATTTTACCCTCTAGAACACTTAGTGGCCTTCTTTTTGACAACAGAATGGGCCAGAGAGGTCCGGGCCATTACAGTTAATGTTACAAACTAATACATCAATTTATTTAGTGATATCATAGCATGAAAATCTTTATAATTTTTTTAAATGAAAATTAGAATTATCCCATGAATATAACATAATAAATTTCCTACCTAGTGTATAATAATTCCCATTTTGAGGTACCAGGTTCAGCATGATTCAAACTAGATGTACCATTTTGGTATTTATTACCCCTAGTTAAAACTATTCCAAAACCATTTCCACATATATTATTTAGACATGTAAGTATTTCTAGGATTCCCCCCATAATATATACCTTAACAAACCATTATGATGTTTTTCTATACTTATACACAATTTTGTTTCTAGGGTAATGTTCCCTAAGATATTTTTCCAAAATATATTTTCGATGATTAATCTTCAAATTTATTTGATGCTAACTATTATGACTATGACCCAAATATCCCTGAGCTTGTGCCTTATTTTATTACATTCACATTGATAAAAGTTTAAAATCTCAATTGACTAAACAGGTTTTCAGTATTGGGGAACTAGATTACACACATGATTCTCATATTACATTGAGAAAGAAAATAATAATGAATAAAAGTAAAATAGATTCATTGTTCAATCTCGTTTCATGAATTCTTCTTTAAATCATCGGAATATAAATGAAATAAAATTAAGGAAAAATGATAAGTAAGGTTTAATTTTAAAATAATAAAGATTTATTTATTAAAAATTAATAAATATTTAAATTTAAATAACTATACCCACATGACATTCAAACAAAAATATAAGTAATCATCAATAGGAAAATTTAAATAACATAAACACATGACATTTAATCAATATACCGAGAATGACGTAAATCGATAAATAGATTCATAGAAAAAATTTCATGGATAAAAATAATAACTTAATTACAATGATTTTATCTTCTTAAATAATGAATTCTATGTTTCCTAGTAACATTTAACCCCTAACATCATTATCATTCACAAAATAGTTAAAAATTTATATTGTAAAAAACCAACTGATTTAGCTAACTAATTCACTTCTGAAAAAACCATCTATACCCACAGTTCAAAACAGTGGATATAGCCCCCAAAACTGTGGGTATAGCCTATACCCACGGTTTTTGGAACCGTGGTATGGAATGTCGTTGTTATAGGTCCCCAGCCTATACCCACATTTTTCCAAAACCGTCGGTATAGGTGTTCTCCCACCATGTCAAATAAACATACCCAATTACCAAGGTGTCAAAGGCTTTTACCCACAGTTTCAAAACCATGGGTATAGATCCTAAAATAATGCAGGCGGCGGGATTCGATCCCAAAACATATTCTCTTCAAACACCTCATCTAACCACTACCCTAAAATCACTTATATTTATATATATTTATATTTTGTTAAATATATATTTAAACCGTGGGTATAGTGGTCTGAACCATGGGTATTGGACTCCCGAAAAAAAATTCCTTCCCGCGGGAAAAAAAATTCCCGTGCACATACGGGAAACCTATACCCACGGTTTTTCATAACTGTGGGAGTATGTATTTTAGCCTAGACCTATCCCCACGGTTTTGGGGAAAACCGTGGGGATAGGTAACCCTATACCCACAATTTTTGAAAATAGTGGGTATAAGTGACTATTTAGGAACTATCCCCACAGTTTTCCAAACCGTGGGGATAAACACCCTATACCCTTGGTTTTCCAAAACAATGGGTATAGGTCTTTAAAATTGACCTATGTCCATGGTTTTTAAAAAACATGGGTATAGGGGTACCTATCCCCACGGTTTTGGGGAAAACCATGGGGATAGGTCCTTTTTCCAGTAGTGATTCATAAAATGATACTATTGATATATCAAGGAGATTCTTTTAAATTGTCCATAATAGATGTCATAAAATTCCAAATCCTATATCAAATTTTGAAAAATATTATGTAACCCATTAAAAATATTTCAAATAAAATATTCATTTTGAGTAAGTCATACGGATTTATCAATATTTCTCCATTTTATCAAATAAATTTCAATGTAACTAATGTAGATAAAATAATATTATGGTTTATGTAATAATAATATACATTATATAATAATATGTATGTATCAAAAACATGTAATTTATATTAATAAAATTTAATATTAAGGTTATGTTATTATGACAAAGTTAACAATCACCGAACAATGTGAGATTACACAATAAATTTTACCATTATGTAAAATTCTTGTAAAATACCACTGGGTGAGATAATTGATATTGAAAAAATAAAATATCAACTATAATGATGTATTCATTATATTACATCTAAATGGGACACTATATACACCCCATTAAAGTGATTTTTTTCATAATAAAAATTAAACCATAGTGGAATGTAAATTGAGAGGATATCCATTACATTATACATCCTTTTGAATAGAAGATATTTAAAGTCATTATTAATTTTTCTATGAATGATATTATATTTTAATATAATGATATAAATATTTATAATATCATATATGATTCTTTTATAACATCTTATCACCAATATTTAAATAACGATTCATTATATTCCTTGTCCTGGTTGTTAATTTCCTTGTTTTTAGAATATTTTGGACATGTTATGTTTTTATCATATATAGATTTCAATTTAGTCATATTTATATTGTAATACATGATTTGAATATCATATATATTCAGTATCTATTTATTTATAAAAACCCATAAAATTTGGTTAAAGGAAATGAAAAACACTATCAATAGAGATGGTGGGCCATATGTATGGAATAATGATATATAAATTTTATTTTCAAAATAAATGAAAGAAATTTAATAAATACATATATATATATATATATATATTATCATCTAATCATTAATATGTTATACATGTCTCGTGTTTTTCTTAGAACCATCCTTAACACATTCCATGTTAATTGTGAATCAATCACATCGCATCATGAGGCACTAGTCTACCGTACGGGCAATCAACCTTATTGAGTACCAAAAAAATGTAATAAATTACTGTATTTCGTATATAGTCATTAAATTATCATTATTTCATTAAAAAAATCAAAAATATAAAATATGAATAATAGTTACATCATTGTTTCCAACCATTAAATATGTTAATGGATTAATTAACAACAACAGTTCACTAGGAAGTAGTCCATCTTACACATGAACAATGATTTTGAAATCTATCACTACCAAAAATATGGGTTTCGTAGCACCACCTGTTATTATCTCTAAAAATGCTCTGATTAATGGGGTTCGTTTATCAGTTCTATACAAAAGCACTAATAAATTGCACTTTTGATAGCAATAAAAAAATCGCTGTTAAATATGACCATTTATCAGTGCTTTTTTTTGCAATGATAAATATACCACATTTATCTGTTCTTTTTTGCGTTGTTAGAGGGGACCCCTTTATCAGTGAATTTTTTAACAACGTTGATAAGGGGGGGATTTATCAGAATTTTTTACTATTTATTATTATGTTTAAATTTCAAAAAAATCTCGAAAAATAATATAATGATATATAAGTATATTTATATTGAAATAAATATAATATATAATTGTTAAATATGTTTTAGATATGTATAAATAGTCTATTAGATTTAATACAAATAAAATTTAATGAAAATGGATTTAAAATATATTTAAATATTTTTATTAATTAATAATTTTATAATTACCATCGACTAATAATCATTAAATTAAAATTGTAAGACCAAAAATTGAAAAAAAAAATTAATAAAAGAATTGAGATAAGTTGAAAACATAACTCAAACATCAAAGGGCCATAACGTTTGATCCTTGAGCTCTACAACATATAAAATTGAAAAATATGAAGGGATCAATGTGCTTGTGATTGAAGGAAACCATTCTTCAAATCGTTCGAGGAAAAAAAGTCCCTAAAGGCCACCAAAAAGGATGTTTTTGTTGCGATACCCCGATTTTTTAACAATTAAACTTCTAGAACTTATGATCCGAATGACCATTAAGACTGTACCATATATCATATAAATGATCGTTTCAATTGCTTTGATTCATCTGGTCGTGGAGTTGAAATTGACTTTTGGATTATATGTTATGGTCATTTTAACACTCTAAGTATTTTTAGATACACATAGATATGTATTTATTTGTAATTATGTATGTGTGTGTGTGTGACTGAGAGTTTGTTGAATATATATATGTATGTATGTGTTTATTTATTTTTTTATAAACAAATATAAAAAACTTATAAATTTATTTAAAATTAATCTTTTAAAAATATAATAATATTCAAATAAATATAGAGATTAAAATTTATAACTAAATATATATATATATATATATATATTAATTTAAGAATAAATATATAAATATATATTGTTATATGAATAAAAATATATTTATTCTTATAACTATATATTTTTATATTATTATGAATATATATTAATATATTATTAAATATAACTATATATGTAAATAAATAGATATATCCTTAAATGTAGAAAAAACTGAATGACTTAGTTGTAAGGGTGCTGGGATGGAAGGGGGGAGGTCTACGGTTTGAGTACTGGTGGAAGCAAGGTCATGCAGGAGCATGTGGGAGGAGGTTGTGTAGGCAAGGGCACCATGTAGTGAGTAGGAGGGGGAATTGGCCTTGGGTAGATGGGGGGGGGAGGGTTAAGCACTGTTGAAATATACCACCTCATTATATATTCTTTTTTTAAAAAAAATACATTTTTTTGGCTCATAACAATGCATATAAAAAGCACCGATAAAGGAATTTTTTTATCAGTGCTTCATTTTAGTGCTAATAAATGGATCCTTTTATGCACTTTTTAAGGATAGATTAAAGGGACCCCCCCCCCAATATCATCACTCTGATTAACAACATTTTTCTTGCACTATTAATTCCCTTTTCTAGTGATGATAAAGTCCATATTAGTAGAAGTGTATTTTATAAAAATGTTTGATGTTTTTGTCATACATATAGAGAAATATCATATCATTAAATTGATGATACTGAAATTATTTTATAATCATGTAATAATATGAATTGAATGATATTGATAATAAACTGAAATAAAAACATATTTCGAAAATCATTATACCACATTTAGGTATCCCATTATTCACTATTTTAATATAACTCATTATTCATGTGAATAAATATAATATAGTATTATGTGAGTTAATATTGGATTTCATATGTTATGTATTTATTTGAACCAAATTGGTTTTGAGAAGTGAAAATAGGAGGATAGTATGTGGCCTTTTAAAAGCGGGGTGTGTTTTACAATTCTAGTTCTTGAAAAGTGATAATTACATCGATGTTTTCCATGAAATTTGGATAAAATTATAGGAAATAATAGATCATATATGGGATATAATTTAAATATTTAATTCCAATGGGTTATATAATATATTATTTGTCATTAATATCCTGATGATTAAAATTTTTTTCCCTATTAAACTCATTTCCCCCTCAATTGAAGTATGTAAATTTTGATTTCGGTACCTAATCACATTGATGATAATTTATATTAAACCCTTTATAAATTATAGTTTATTTTGATTAAATATACGGAGTCTTTTACCTATATTCAAGGAATATATGTGGTATGTATTTATTTAACATTCATCTCTAGGACAAGAATGAAATAATGGTTGTTAATGTGGAAATGTTGAATCATTTACTATGGTTTTATGAAAAAGATTAAATTTACAAATGTTTCCAATTACGAATAACTAAATTAATTAATTAATATTAAAATATTTTGATATCAAAACCAAATAAAATATATTTTATCATTATAAATAATTTTACCTAAATTTAACATTTCAATTAATTTGTTTAAATTTTTTCCCAATTTAAAAAATGAAACATCTCGAGAAAATACCATAAGATGACCCTAATATTTTTGGACATTGAAATTTAATAAATGGATATTATTTTTTTCACGTAATATTTATAAAATTTTGAAAATTTAGATTTAAAATAATTTATCTATTAAAAGGAGGAAAATTTCCTCTATAATAATATCTTTTTTCTATATAAGATTGGATTTTTTCTTATCTATTTCCTATAAAATATATTGCATAAATAAAAAATATATTTAATAGAATATATATATATATATATAATTCATTATTAACATCTAATTATGGTAACTAATTTAATTTATTATGAATAAATAAATTTGGCATATAAAAAATTTGATTTTATAAAAAAAATTCCTTTAAATCTATTCAATTTTTAGATCAATTTCATAATAATAGAAAATAAATTAATTAAACAATATATTTTCATAATTAAAATTTTAATATTTATATCTTCCAATTTTTTAGTTAATATTAATAGTATTCGGTAGAGACATGGTTTGCGCTGAACGCATTCCATTTGTGAGATTCATTTTTTCTTATAAAGCAAAAGAACTCATTAATATGTGTGTTACAGTCTATATAATATATTGAATTCATTTAAACTGGATAATATACTGTCATTTCACTCAAGTTAAATTTATATTTATGGTCGGTGTTGCATTCCATATATGAAATTAAATATGATTTTCATATTTTTAAATTCCAGGGGGTAATATTACAATATTATAGAGAATTGAAAAAAATGTGAAATGTGTAATATATATTTGTTACCCTAAAAATTGAATAATAGAGAAAATTAATAAATTCACTCATATTACATGTATGTATTTAATGATTCATATAGAAAATAAATGTATTGGTATTATATATATATGTATAATTCATAGGTTGATATGTAACAAATTTTTTGACGAACACATTAGAAATTGGGAAAATAAAATATGATACATTGATAAAGAAGATGTTTTATAGACATGCATATGATATTTGAAGAAACTCATGATGAAATGAGGCTTTGTTATAAACATAAATAATATTCCATATATTTTTAAATCAAGAGTATGTTATTTAGAGATAACATAAGTGGTACAATATGAATAATATTTTATACATTTTAATTTATAAATTGTAAAATGAATGGTTCATTAATATATTTGATTTCAAACATTTAAAATTTACTATTACTATATATTAGAAATGGAAAAAATCTCAAATAACACAACAGGATGATTAAATTATGATTTTTTCTAAAGAATTGCATGGATGGTCATCACACTATTCTGAATTAGAAACGATCAGAATAATGTATGATGATGAGATTCAATTAAAAGACGGTTTTGATAATTTAAATACCATAGAAGGATGATATTCTTAATAGAAAATATGTAAATTAATTTACCAATGTATTTTATTAATGTTTTAATAATCTATAATCTCATATCCCAATAAATGTTTCAATGGTTTTATCATGAACTAATGATTAAAATGAGATTAATGAATAATATCACACTTTCTTATGTCAATGAATTCTTCCAATAAATATTTAGAAAATATTCATGTGATTTTATGAATATAATTCTTTTAGGAAATGATATAACA
Organism: Viscum album; assembly: GCA_963277665.1. Lineage (NCBI taxonomy): Eukaryota > Viridiplantae > Streptophyta > Magnoliopsida > Santalales > Viscaceae > Viscum > Viscum album. The sequence goes on from OY728145.1 coordinate 1,904,078,142, forward strand.
GTATGAGATCTAAAAATATATTTTTATCCTTTATAATCTAGTATTTTTCAACAGCATTATTCACATGAAACATCATGCAAAAAAAAATATTGAGGGTCATTATAATATTGTTAAAATGTTTTTGAAATGGAAGGTAAAAATAGATATAACATATTTATGAAATAACTATATATATATTAAAATGTAAATTTATATTTTGAAAAACCTCTTTGATGAATATTCAATTTATGTAGTTGAATAACTAATAACATTTATTTATACTTCAAAATATATCATATATAAAAGTATCATTATTATTTTTTTGAATCTAAATATTTTGGGTGTGAAATATATTATTTATAGGAGTTATATATTAACACCAAATTTAACATAAATTATGATAAAATTATAATCACATTATTTTTTTTAATATTATTATCCTCTAAATAAATGTTTTAATATTTTTTAGTAAGAATCTCAAATTTTTAATTAAAAATTTATATAATAAACTTATATTAAGGATATTGAATTTCAATATTATATTAAAAGGAATTTTTTTCTGATTTTTTTGAATATAAAAATTTATGTCAGGTTACAAGTGGATATATCATTTTTTTTAAAAATACCATTTTATCTTATCAATAAATTTGTATTAATGTTTTGGAAACCATTAAAATAAAATAAAATATATATATGTTTTGTAAAATATTTAATTCTTTTAATTTTTTTGGATTTATTAAACCCAAGTGTAACATTTCAGAAGCATATATACTATTTCCCACTAAAATATCAATTATTTATTCTTATAAAAAATTAATTTTCCTCAATTAAAAAAAAATATATTAAATTATTTATTTGTTAAATTAAATAGAATTATATTTTATTATATGGTTATTTTATTTTGTAATATAAAATAATGGTGTCTATGATTAAAGATAATGATCATGAAAATGTAAAAGCGGTTATTTTAAACACTCTATTTTAAATATATTGTATATTTTCTTACCATAAAATAAATAAATATTTTTAAAAAAAATTTATATATTTTTATACCTATATAAAAATATATAATCACTTATTCATTTTTTATTAAAAAATTAAATCTGATTATGAGCACTTACTATTGATGACAATTTTTTTACAAAATTATATGTATAATATTTTAATTTAAAAAATAATTGTATTATTTATATAAATTGAGATATAAAATAGAGATCCTAAATTAATATTTATAACATCAATTTTTTTATAATTGAAAACTTTTATTTATATATAATAAAATATAATAGGATAAACACCCATTGAAAAAGAAAAAATAAAATTGTAAAATAAAAAATAACTAGTTTTAAAACTATTGAACCATTTTTAAAAAAGTTCTAAAAATTAGATGTCATGTATTTATTGACCATAATTCAATTAAAACACCATTATTTAAATTATTTGGATTCATTTTCTATTTTATATTTAAATTATATCATTGATATGTAATTTTTCTAAAATTTCTCTTTTCTTCACATAATAAATTGGACGTCTCTACCCCATCATCACACACCCATTACATCAAATCTTTTCATAATTACCTTTCATTATTATACTACTAAAATTAAATATGTTTTTTATTTGAATATTTTCACAATTATATATCATATTCTATTAATTTTTAAGTAGATATTCATTAAAAGTTTTGAGGTAAGAATTTTTTTATTGCACAATCACTATCTTTTTTGTAACACCCCACGTGTTTTTGAATTATTATTTTCGATTAAATTACATTTCACTATGTTTTTTTTAAATGAAACATGAACAAATGATTTTTTTACCAATAACACCATGTTATTATTGCGTAACACACAACACCATGTTAATCTTGAGTTACACGTGACTCAAGGATATCTCACTTCATAGAAAACTATGAATTTTAAAAAAACCATGATATATTATTAATAAATTAAATAAATGGAGATAGATATAACATATAAATTTAAATAATATATATATTTAGAAATAACAATTTTTTTAGTTATTTGGTATATTATTCTTATAAAAATAATAAATATTTATAAGAAAATTACATGTTTTTCGATATATTATTTACATGTTTGAAAAATACTACTCTTAAGTAATGCATTGTGTATCTTTTTTTTAAATTTGATAACATAAATCATAACAGTTTTACAAAACCAATTTCATAAATTAAACATAATTTTAAAAATCAACATTTAAAAAATATCATATTGTTATTTTTTGGGTTGTTTATTTAATGTCCCATTTTGCGGATGAATACAATAAACAAAAAATTTTAATTAAAAATACATTTTCCTTTTACATATTTATAAATTATATTAAATGATATATTAGTTTCCTTGTATATCCAGAAATCCATATTATTTCATTGTTAAATTTACCATAATTAATTTTCATATTAACAATTTTGAAACATTTGACATAATTTTTAATAACATTTTTTCTCATCACATATGTTGGTTTAATATAGATTTTTTCTAAAATTATAATAATATTATTGAGAAAAAATAATTCCATATTAGGAATATAAGGACCCAGCCTTAAACATTACTTAATCTTGAGTAATTACAAGATTACATATTGATGATATTTTCAGGTTTAGAGTTTTAGAGAATTAGATCACAAATCATGCATTTCATTCCACATTTCAACTAGGTGGTTACATAAAAGATAGTATTCAATTTTCTCATCAAAGGAGACATATTTAAAATAAAACATGGATTTGTTCATGACACTTCCTGGACACTATCATCAGATCATGTACTTTTCCATTGACATGTGAATAACATTTCAAAAACATGGAATGAGCCTAAAAAGCACAGTAAGGTATATAAATGTACGGAATGGAAACATTATTCCATGTATACATAAGAATTTATGAAAACATACTTCACTCATAAAACATAAGCACTTTAACATACATCATCAAATCATGAATAACCCATAGAAATCATAAGACATAATGGTAACTTGAGGCATTCATAAAATTATTACGTAGGGAGTAACCCTCATGGTTAAGTTTGGAATACCCATCATAGTATATTTCATAAATCACTTCGGAGAAACCTTAGAGTTTAACTTCATTAAATTACCCAATTCATTGGAGAGCTATATCTGGCTCACTCGCCGAAATTTTATCACAGAACCACCCGTCTTCATAAACAATGCCCATGAACCATAACATAATCGCATCACATAAAACATGTATAAAGGAAACACAACATTTCCACATTTCAATCACAAGATATCAATAACACATTGATATAATAAAAGCATTATAAAAACCATTTTCAATACCAACATAAAAGAAAAGTAAAACATGGTATTTATTTTTCATTTTTAAAAAAAAGTTATGGCTTGTAGAGGAAGTTGAAACTAAAATAATGGTCACTGCGGCGGAGAAGTCATTGTCACCGCAAAAGTACAAAAAAACTTCCCTTTTTTTGTTTAGTAAAAAGAATCGTATAAAAAAAATTCCTTTTGAGTAAACATAAATTAAAAAGTTGTTTATACACCGTATAAAATAATGTTGTGTAAAAAACAAAATATGCCTTAATGAAAGGAGATTGAGACGAAGTCCCTTACCTCGTGTCTGAATTGACTCTATCATTCTTTAATCTCCTAAATAATAAATTAGAGATAATTTATACTTTCTTAATAACCTTTTTCAAGTTCATTTTTCCTTTTATATCACTTATTACCATGTTATGAACACTATGTAATTATTTAAGTTAATAACGGTTGTTTTGTCGATCATTAGTACTTGAGACAAAAAATAAACTCCTTATAATTACAAATTGTTCATGTGGTAAAATATCCATTATATCCAGAATTATATTCATTATGTAGATATAATATATATCATATATATCCAATATATACATGTACTTATAATATTACATAACATTTATAGGTAAGAAATGAAATGCACCGTTCAAGGAGACGGTAAGCCGTACATACACCTGAAAGCTACTTTCATTTCTATTTCATATTTAATGGAATTAAATCATAATGATATAATGGTATATTATAATTCCAGTATAATAACATATATAACATCATAAACTCTATCCTTTATACGTCCCACATATGTCATTAACGAATCAAATCAATTTTAGGGGGTGGTAGTCCGCATTTCTTAAAATGAAGATAACGCATTTACCCATAATGGAAACCATAAGGTAAGACATAAATGAAAAATATAGAATCATAAGGAAAATATAGAAATAATATATATCATCTGTAAATATAGTGACATATTAATGACCACCATGAAAGATGATAAAAGAATAATGAACAATCATCGTTTGGTGAGGCAGAAATTCCCCATCCACAGAAACGGTATGATCTTTAACCATTACACGAGAGTGTCTATAAGTGTAAATCAAATTATTCTCATAACAAAATCCTATTATATTGGAGATACTTTTTTTTGTTACAAAATAAATGAATAATAGGATTTTCGGGGGTTGGAGAAACAAAATAAAACAAAAGAACGCATGTGAATACATTACCTTTCAATCGGGTTACTCCCCTTGGTTTGAACCAAAAGGTTTTCCTGATGAGCGTTCTGCCTATGTTAAGGCTTCTAGGATTAATAGAGGGATGTGTAGAGATAAAATGTGAAGATCTTGGCCATGAAAATGGATTGATTGGTGGGGTTAAGGAGGTAGAGGTGGGGACCGCTTATAAGAGGGAGAGAGGGCACTCTTGGAAATTCATAAAATGTTACTTTATTATATAATGAGTTTCGGATTTTAAAGGTCCCACAATGATATAATTCGAGTAAAAGGTGATAAGGGTTCAAAATACACCCATCCAATAGTTTTCTTTGAAAAGTTTATGTATTATATTTTACATTTTCAGTTCATTTTATTTAAATCGTTCATTAATGAGGTAATCACTGCATGATCATGATGTCACAAATAACATAAATTATTTAATGAATAAAACTTATAAAAAAATACTATAATGTAGGAATTAATTTTACTTTACAATAAATATTTATAGTCCAAGATATCATTTATGTAGATAAAATTACATTTATTTTACTTAGGTGTTACTTACATTGTTATATTTAACTTTCATTAAAAATAAAAAGATAAAAAGTAACTATCACACATAAGTGATTCCATGGGGACCCAGAGATTGGAAAAAGGCATCCCATGGTCGACCATTACACAACCAGTATCATTAGAACACATGAGGGGGTCATTTTTTATTATTATGATATTATTTTATTACCCTTAACTTACCCGATTACTAATTAATCACGATAATTAGAGATAATTATCGTCGTTACTATTCATTATGTCCAAAAAAATTATTAATTTGATAATTTGGACCTTATGATTCCAAATATAAAATCCAATTTACCAAATTCCAAACAAAAAAATACGAGTAATTAATTTAAAAATAATTCTCGTAGTCAAAACAAATAGCGGGTTTTTTAGAAACAATATCCATCAAAGGATTGACAATTACTTATGTCCAATTTCAAAGTGAAATTAATTCCAATGAAAAAAATTGGATTAAATGGTAAAAATATATTCTATTTATAATTTAAAACCAATTACAAAGATAATCTATCCATATAATTAAATTAGATGAAAAAGCAGTTTTGAAATAAAATGCATTATTTTTCACTATTCATTAAAAAATGAACATTGTCAGAAATATAAAAAAATTTATCCAAAGTAAATTTCAATGTCCCAATACTATAGAATAATTTTATTTTGACAGATAGAGCTTATAAAATTATCAAAAGATATATTTAAAAATGGTTCACCATCAAAAGGAGGTAAAACAATCTTTTAAAAATATTAGAGAATTCTATGCTTAAGATTGGATTTATTCTCATATGAAGCCTCTAAAACACTATATAATTCATAAATATACATAGATATGAAAATAAATAATTCCTTACTTACTTGGAATGTTACATCCTTCCCCCCTTTAGAAAATTTCTTCCCCGAAGTTTATTTACTTATTGAATAAGTGGGGGTATTTGTCCCTCATTGCATTTTCATACTCTCATGTTGCCTCTTCAATCATGTGGTATTTCCACAAAACCATTACTTGATGAATCACCTTATTTCGTAACACTTGTTCCTTATGGTCAAGAATCTTGACCAGTTGTTCCTCATAAGATAGATTCTCTTCCAACTGAACTACCTCTGGACTCAAAACATGAGATGGATCTGGCATGTACTTTCGTAACATTGAAACATGAAAAACATTGTGAACCTGAGATAAAATCAGAGGTAAAGCCACTCGGTATGAAACTGATTCAACTCTCTCCATAATTTCATATGGTCCAATGAACCTTGGACTCAGCTTTCAATTCTTACCAAATCACATCACAATTTTCCATGGTGAATCTTTGAGGAAGACATGATCAACTACCACAAAAGAGAGATCCTTCATCCTACTGTCCGCATAACTTTTCTTCCTGATCTGAGCAGTTCTAATGTGTTTCTGTATCAGCTGAACTTTTTCTGCCAACTCATTTACCAATTCTGGTCCCACCAACTTCCTTTCACCCACTTCATCCCAAAATCTGGAGTTCGTCATAGCTTCCCATATAATGCCTCAAATGGTTCCATCTATATACTAGAATGGAAACTGTTATTATAAGAAAACTAAACCAAAAAAAGGTGTTGGTACCAACTTCCATGATAATCCATTGAAAAATCACATAACATATCCACTAAATTCTGAATTGTTCATTCTGACTGTCCATCTGACTAAGGATGAAAAGCTGTACTAAAATTTAATTCAGTACCTAACGACTTCTGAATTCCTTTCCAAAAGTTAGAAGTAATCCTGGGATCATGATCAGATAATATGGTGAGAGGAACTCCATGTAACCTTACTATTTCTTTAATATACAAACTAGAAATTTGATCTAGAGAAAAAGTATCTCATATAGCAAGGAAGTGAGCTGATTTAGTCAAATGATAAACAATAACCCATATTGCATTATTACCTCGAGGTGTCTTTGGCAATCCCACAATGAAGTCCATGGATATATTCTCCCATTTCCACTCTGGTACTGGTAAAGGCTGAAGCATCCCCTTTGGTAACTGCTTCTCTGCTTTAACCTGTTCAATATTTAAACACTTCACCTTAAAATCAGCAACATCCATTTTCATTACATCCCACCAGTAATACTACCGAAGATCTCTATACATCTTAGTACTGCATGGATGAACTGAAAATGAAGAACTATGAGCTTCACATAACAACTCTCTCTTCAACTGTGAATCACAAGGCACACACAATCTCTTCCCATATCTCAAAACAAAATTATTATCAATTCTGAATTTAGGAAACTTACCCTTATGAACAAGCTCTACCTTTTTCTGCAACTCACTATCTTGCTTCTGTGCTTTCTTAGTTCTGTCTGACAGAGAAGATTTCACTGATACCTGAAACAAAAGAGAAGAAGATCCTGCACCAACTACTTCTTTTCCAATGTTCATAAAATCCTTAACCAATGGATCACATTCCAAATGTAACATGGTTAATAAGGCATTACTTTTTCAAATCAAAGCATCAGCCACTTTATTTGCTTTTCCCGGATGGTAATGAACTGTACAATCATAATCCTTGATTAATTTTAGCCATCTCCTCTGTCTCATGTTCAATTCTTTCTGAGGATATATATACTATAAATATTTGTGATCAATATATATTTCACACTTTACACCATAAAAATGATGCCTCTATATTTTTAATGTGAAAACAACAGCAGCTACTTCCAAATAATGTGTAGGGTAAATTACCTCATGTGTTTTCAACTGACGTGAATCATAAGAAATTTCAGGATCATTCTGAATTAGGACGCTACCAAGTCCTTTCAATGAAGCATCACTGTAGATAAAAAATCACTATTCCTAGAAGGTAGTTCCAAAACTGTAGCATTCGCCAATCTTCTTTCCAATTCTGGAAAACAATCATCACATTCTTTTGTCCAAAAAAACTTAACAGCCTCCGAGTTAGCTTAGTCATTGGATTAGATAACTGTGAAAAATATCTAACAAACCTTCGGTAATAGCCTGCCAAACCCAGAAAACTACGAATCTCAGTTACATTTGTGGGTCTTGGCCATTCTTAATTAACCTTTGGTTTTGCAGGATCAACAGTTTTCCCATCTTTATAAGAATATAACCAAGGAAAGAAATTTGGTGCAACCAAAACTCACACTTTCTGAATTTCCCATAAAATTTCTTTTCTTTTATGGTTTGAAAAATAACCCTTAAATGACTTTCATGCTCCTCTTTAATTTTAGAAAACACCAAAATACCTTCAATGAAAACAACCACAAACATATCCATGAACTCATGGAAAATTCTATTCATAAACTCCCTGAATATAGCTGGTGCATTGGTTATCCCAAAAGGAATTACTATAAATTCATAATGGCCTTATCTTGTACAAAATGCAGTCTTTGGAATATTTGATTCTTTTACCTTCAACTAAGATTACCCTGATCTCAGTTCAATCTTTGAAAAATAATGAGCTCCCTGGACCTGATCAAACAAATAATTGAAATGAGGCAAGGGATATTTATTCTTAACAGTGATGTTATTCAAGGCTCTATAATCAATGCAAAGTCTCATTGAACTATATTTATCTTTAACAAATAAGACAAGAGCACCCCATGGTGACATGCTATATCGAATGAATCCTTTCTATAATAAATATTGAAATTACTCCTTCGACACTAAAATTTCAATTTGAGCCATTCAATATGGGGGTTTTAAAATTGTCTTAGCATCAGGAACTAAGTTAAAAGTAAATTCAACTTCCCGATCTGGTATTATTCCAGGCAACTAATCAGAAAAAACATCAGGAGACTCATTTACCACTTGCACATCATTAATCTGAACAGTTCCTTTGTTTTCAACAATATGCGCAGGGTATCATTCATTTCAATCTTTTACAAGTTTCTCATCCTCTTGAAATGTTATCAACAGTAAGGGTTCATTCATGTAAAAAAATGAAAGTGTTTCTAAAAAGAAACTTCTTTATCTCTACAATAAATCTTAGCATTGTAAACAGAGAGCCAATCCATACCCAAGATAACATCAAACTCTATTAGAGGTAAAACAATATGGTTTCCAAGTAGGTTCTTTACACGAATAAGCAAAGGAAGACTCTTATAAATTCTTTTTGCCTCAAAAATTCCACCATGTGTTTTTACCATATGTTCATAAGTCATTTATTGAGATGTAATTCCTAATTTACTAGAAAAGGATTCATATATGAAAGAATGTGTAGACCCCTAATCAAACAATACATTGGCGTAATATGAAAAAACAAAAGAAGTCCCTGATACCACTTCATTTGCTGGACCAACATCTATTGACATAGTTGAAATGGATTTCCCCACTCCTTTTTTCTTGTAGTCTGACTGCTTACCATCATTTGAGCTCTTTGTCGAACACTTGTTTTCATAATTACCCATCACATTGCACTTGATACATTTCACTAACTGTAAATCAAATTTGGTCTTACCATCACCCTGATCTCTTTCAGTGCAATCACGAGACATATGTCCCATCTTACCACATCGGTAGAACATTCCAGAATTCATGAGACATTCCCCAGGATGCCTTTTACTATATTTATCACAAACTAGAAACTTATTTTTCTTACCATCAGACATTTTTTTAGAATTCTTCCCTTTCTCCTGCCACCTCAGTCACTTCTTCTGTTGGTTTTTATAGAACACTTGATCATTGAAAAACTCCATTTCTACCTTCTCAGCACATCGAAAAATATTTTCATAACTCTTGAACTCACGAGAATCTAAATCTCGTCGATATTTTGGCTTTAATTCCGAGTATAAACGATTGATTTTACTATGAAAGACTTAGATAAAATTTGGATCATACCTTGCCAATCGAGTGAACCTCTCTTCATAAGCAGCCACTAAGTCATCCTCTTTCCCCAATACCAATAATTATTTTTTCCATCCTAAGTCGAAAATCCTTAGGAAAATACTTCACAAGAAACAAACCTTTGAATTCATCCTAGTCGAGTGCATCAATCTCATCAGCATCCCTGATATTTTTAACCACCGACCACCACTGATCTGTTTCACCCACAAAACGGTAAATTGAAAGACTAATATTTTGAATCTCTGAACACCCCATGACATTGAAAATTTTCTATAGTGCTTTAATCCGCCCTTCATCTGGAATAAGGTCAGATGATCCTCTGAATGATAGGGTATGTTGCCTCCTGAAATGATCCACCATAGACATGTTCCTCTACGGCTGATCTAGCTGATCTCGTGCATGGATTCCACAACCATTTATCTCTTGAGTCAACCTAGCCATTACTGCAACAAAATATTCAGTTCCAATTTCAAAAATCTCAGGATGCTGATTTGAAAGGACATTTCCTTCTATATGCCTTCCTAGCACTGCTTTCCTGTTTCCCATGCAAAAAACCATTCTGAACAAACTTGTCATATATGAAGCAACATGGTAATCTTCAAATGCTATATCATATAAATTAGACCATTAAAAATATATATTTTTGGACAATCATTTATTATAATTATAACTTCTAATGTTATCTAAACCAACCTTTGACACCAACTATAAGGCACCAGCCTTAAACATTACTTAATCATGAGTTATTATAAGATTACATATTGAGGATATTTTCAGGTTTAGAGTTTTAGATAATTAGATCATAAATCATGCATTTCATTCCACATTTGAACTAGGTGGTTACATAAAAGGCAGTATTAATTTTTCTCATCAAACGAGTCATATTTAAAAAAAACATGGAATCTTTCTTAACACTTCCTCGACACTATCATAATATCATGTACATTTCCCTTGACCTGTGAAAAACATTTCAAAAACATGGGATGAGCATAAAAAGCTCAGTAGGTGATATAAAAGTATGGAATGAAAACATTAGTCCATGTATACATAAGAATTGATGAAATCATACTTTACTAATAAAACACAAGAAATTTAACATACTTCATCAAATCATGAATAACCCATAGAAATTATAAGACATAAAGGTAACTTGAGGCATTCATAACATTCTTACGTCGGGAGTAACCCTCATATTTATGTTTGGAATACCCATCATAGTATATTCCCTAAATCTCTTCGAAGAAACCTTAGCGTTTAAATCCTTCACATTACCCAATGAATTGGAGAGCTATATCGGGCTCACCCGCCCATAGTTTATCATGAAACCAGCCATCTTCCTAAATAATTCCCAAGAACCATAAAATAATCGTATCACATAAAACATGAATAAAGGAAACACAACATTTCCAAATTTCAATCACAAGATATCAACAACAAATTGATATATTAAAAACATTATCAAAACCATTTTCAATACCAAAATAAAATAAAAGTAAAACATGGTATTTATTTTTCATTTAAAAAAAAGTTATAGCTTATAGAGGAAACTGAAACTCAAATAATGGTCATGGCGGCGGAGAAGTCGTTGTCGCTGTGTACGTACAAAAAAAACATTCCCTTTTTTAGTTTAGTAAAACGCTCCTTATAAGAAATATTCCTTTTGAATAAATGTAAAATTCATCGGGTTTTATACACCATATAAAAGAAAGTTGTGTATAAAACAAAATATGCCTCAATGAAAGGAGATTGAGATAATGTCCCTTACCTCGTGTCCGACTTGACTCGATCGTTCTTTAATCTCCTGAATAATAAACATGAGTTAATTTCTACTTTCTTCAGAACATTATTCAAGATCATTATTCCTTTTATATCACTTATTACCATGTTATGAACACTATGTAATTATTTTAGTTAATAACTGTCGTTTTGTCGATCATTGGTACTTGAGTCAAAAATAAACTCCTTATACTTGCAAGTTGTTCATGTGGTAAAATATCCATTATATCCATAATTATATTCATGAGGTCGATATAATAAATATAATATATATCCTGTATATACATGCACTTATAATATTACATAACATTTAGAGGTATGAATTGAAATACACCGCTCATGGAGACGGTAAGCCGTATGTACGCATGAAAGCTAATTTCATTTATATTTCATATTTAATGGAATGAAATCATAATGATATAATGGAATATTATAATTACAGTGTTATATCATATATATAACATCATAAACTCAATCCTTTATACGTCCCACATATGGAATTAATTAATCAAATCACATTGAGGGGGCGGTAGTCCGCACTTCCTAAAATGAAGATATTGTGTTTACCCATAATGGAAACCATAAGGTATGCCATAAATGAAAAATATAGAATCATAAAGAAAAAATTGATATTATATATATCATATATAAATATAGATACTTATTAATGTCAACCATGAAAGGTGTTAAAAGAAGAATGAACAATCATTGTTTCGTGAGGCAGAAATTCCCCATCCAAAAAAAAGTATGTTCTTTAACCATTAGATGGGAGTGTGTGTAAGTGTAAATCAAATAATTCTCATAAAAACATCCTATTATATTGGATATAATTGTGTTTTTACAAAAGAAAGGAATAAGAATATTTTAGGGGGTTGTAGAAACAAAATAAAAGAAAATAACACAAGTGAAGACATTACCTTTCAATCGGGTTACTCCCCTTGGATTGAACCAAAAGTGTATCTTGAACAGATTTATACAAGTGTTAAGGATTCTAGGATGAATAGAGGGATGTGTAGAGATAAAATGAGCATATCTTGGCTGAGCCAATGGATTGATAGTTTTCAGTAAGGAGGTAGAGGTGGGGGCCTCTTATAAGAGGGAGAAGTGGAACTCTTGGAAATTCAATAAATGTTACTTTATTATATAATGAGTTTCTGATTTTAAAGGACCCACGATGATATATTTCGAGGATAAGGTGATAAGGGTTAGAAATACACCCATACAATAGGTTTTTGAAAAGTTTATGTCTTACATTTTACATTATCTTTTCATTTAATTTAATTCCTTCATTAACGAGGTAATCGCTACATCATCATGATGTCACAATTAATTAATTTATATAATGTCTAAAAATTATAAAAAGATACTATGATGTAGTAAATATTTTAATCTTTCCAATGTCTATTTATAGTCCAAGATATCATTTATTTAGACAAAATTAAAATTTTATTAGTTAGGTGTTACATACTTTGTAATATTTAACATTCTTTAAAAATAAAAAGATAAAAAGTCACAATCACACAAAAGTGATTAAATGGGGTCCTAATGTTTGGTACAAGGAAACCCATGGTCTGACATGACATAACCAGTAGCATCAGAACACATTTTGGGGACATTTATTATTATTATTATATTATTTTATTACCCATAACTACCTGATTACTAAATAATCACGATAATTAAAGATAATTATCATCGTAAATATTCATAATGTCCAAAAACAAGAGTCTTAATTTCATAATTTGGACTGTTTAATTCCAAATATGGAATCCATTTTACCAAATTACAAACATATAAATTGTTGTAATTAATTTAAAAATAATTCTTGTTGTCAAAACAAATAACAGGTTTTTTAGAAACAATATCTATCCAAAGTTTGACATTATTTTATGTCCAATTTCAAAGTGAAATTAATCCCCATTAACACCATTGGATTAAATGGTAAATATATATTCTATTTACACTTTAAAACCAATTATAAATATAATATTTACATATAATTAAATAAGTTGGAAAAGTAGTTTGATGTAAAATGCAGTATTTTTCACTATTCATTAAAAAATGAACATTGTCAGAAACATACAAAAAATTTATCCAAAGAAAATTTAAATGTACAAATACTAAATAATATATTAATTTTGACAAATAGAGCTTATAAAATGGTCAAAAGATATATTTAAAAATCGTTCTCCATCAAAAGGCGGTAAAACAATCTTTTAAAAATATCAGAGAATTCAATGCCTAAGATTGGATTTATTCTGCTTTGAAGCCTCTAAAACACTATCTAATTCAGAAATAGACATAGATATGAAAGTCCATAATTTTTTATATACATTGGATGTTACAATGAATAATCATAATTTATATGATATGATTTGTTAAATTTAATTTTTCACCGAAATGAGAAGTAAATATAGTAATTTTTAATTACACTATATAAGGTAAAAATGGGTTTATCGTTGGATTAAAATTACATGTTAGAATTAATAAACAAAAACAAGGTTTTATAAAAATAATTTATATCCCAATTTGAAAAATTAAACCTATAATGTTTTTACTAGTCCCTTTGAGACTGTTATGATATAGGAAAATTGTGGGAGCACTCAATTATTTTTGAAAAATATCAATTACGTCCCCTCCTAGACTTATAATTAGTCTCCCCCATTCATATAAAATTCACAAAATAAAAACATTCATCCAATACCTTCATATATCACATCCCAAATAAAATTTTCTCATCCAAGATTTTTTATGATTGACGTAACTCTATCCTTGAATATATTTTGTTGAAAACAATAGAGTGATACATGAAGAAGAAGTAACAAACATCAATGATGTTTTTTTATTTATTCAAAAAATAAAATAACATTTTATTATAAAATTATTATATAATTATACAATTATATTATATATAGATATATTATTTATATTATGGTAATGTTATATAACAATATCCACTTCCATCAAATGTGTTACAAAATCACCAATCATGTCTACGGTAGATTACCACCTCGTAAATCGATGTCATTATTTTTTCAATTACCACCTCAAATAATTGTATGTAATTATGGATTTATTGTTAATATATGATCTTTATCATATTATATAATATTTTTTAAATTTTTATATCACATATTCATTCATTTGTTTTATTTTATAGGAATACGATAATGTCCCTTGTATCTATCGTGGACAACAACCTCACATGGTTATGTGATTCTTCCATGAATTACATGGAATTTATTATGGTTGTTCATAATAAAAATATGTGATATAAAATGAATAATTACTTTTCTTGATACTTTATATATTATTTACCATTCATTTTTTAAATACGATATGAAAATTAAAACATAGTTCTTGAGGATGTATAACCTACCATCTCCATAACCCATGCATTTTAATTTCTTTCACATAATAATAAGTATTAATATAAAAAAATATATCATATTTATATCACAGTTAGAACTATGTAGATAATTAATTTATTAACTTTGTAATATGAAAAATAATTTTTATTCACAATAAATATGAAAAAATGGTTATTACCTGAAAAATACTATTAACATAGAATTGTTATCAATAGGGTAATAAAAGATAATAAAAAAATAATATATAGTATGATATAAATGAATATAGATCATTAATATTTGTTTCATAAAACAAATTATATTACATAGGTTATTTAATTACTACAATAGAAGTGAATACTTCAGGTAATTGGTTTTTGTATCCATTTTCCTTCCATGAGACATATGTTTTGTTTTGCAACAATATTAGTTAATGATGTGTCTATAAATCCAATATTCCATATAATATAATGAACACATTTTTACATATGGAATTTTAATGTTTATTTTTATTTTATCCTATCATTGGGATTCATATTCATGGTTTCCAAAATCGTTAAGGGTTTTATGTGGCAATTTGTTAGTTTATCGAGACAATTTATGTCAAAATATCCAATATTTATATCTCATTATCTACCAAGAATTAATTTTTTTGAATTATATTCATTATCTAGTAATTAATGACGTATTCATGTAATTTTACCAATTACCCACTTTTTATTTTATTATATAATATAGTAATTGTTTTAAGAAATATCCAACATTATTTATCCCTTTGGTTAGAAATCAATTTTCATTCAAAACAATGTTTTCTAAAATTGTTTTATCAAAAACTTTAGTAATCTATAAATTAGTTATTAATAAAAATTTCAACCATTTTTTATTTTTTTCAATTTTTTGGTTATCTTCATTTAATTTTCAAAACATTGTCTGTATGGATTTTACCAAAATGGTCAATTGAGTTTTTATATTGATTTATAACACATGAATTAATTTTTTGACATCATTACCAATCATTATTGATAATTTTTTTTTATTTGTTTTGAAGATTATTTTCATGTAAAAATTTATTTAAAAATACTTATGTTCTAAAAACATTTTTCATTTTTAAAATTACATTTTCATCATGAAATGTTTTAATATATCAGTCAAATTTACTTTAAATATAATATGATATCCATTGATATAACATGTGATTTTTTGAGTATATGAACCAAGGATACCATTCATATTATTTCTATGAATGGTTTATCATAATATGTTATTTATGAAGTCTATTTCTCTTATGCAGGTTATAATATGATAAAATTATTAAGAAACCCACTTAGTAATTGTGTTTTATTCTACGATGAATTTTTTAAATGATTAAGAAAACATTTCCATTTCCATAGTTTATGAAGAGATGAAAGTGTACATATCACATTTCATTTCATGTGTTATGATATAATAAATTTTTAGGATTTTGTAAAACACATAAATTGGGTTTTTATTATTAGATGTGTGGGATCTTTATCCACTTCAAATGTATTGGGTAAATATTTATATCTCATGACATATAGAAAAATAAAATGAAGAGTGAACATTTTTCAGTAAGATACATTTTCCACTATGACTGTATTGGGACATTAACTGGACTACTATGACTACTTAATTAGTTAACCTATTCCAATATTATGTCCTTGGTAGTAAGGCTTTACTAATAGGAAAATGAATTCATATTATTATTAGCATTCCACGAATTCAATTTCTTATTCCGGTATTATATTATATTGGATCATGTTCTTTGATTCCATTGTGAATCTTGTCTTATGAACTAATAACAATTATTATATTTATCATGGTTATGTCTTTGATATGAGGGACATGGTATTAAAATGTTAAAATCATGTTCTTATACAATTATTTTAATTTTATTCAAATTTAATTCCCTTAATTAACTTTAATGATAATCTGATATCACCTTTTTTTGTTTCATTTCCTAAATACAAAATTTTTATTATTTATGATATGTATAAGAAATGATTTAGTTATAAATAATGTTGTGATAGATGAAATATCTCACTGATGGACCAGTTTTTATGTTTCCATGATTCCAAATGAACTAAAAAATATCCATCCTCATGCATCAATTTGTGATATTTACCTAGTAATCATTATAAAATGACGTAATATCTATGAATGATAATAATGGGTATTTATAGATTGAATAAAATTATATTATTAGAAAAAATATGGATATTATGATGAGAAAATCATAGTGAGAACCCATAGGTTATGTCTAATGATATTGTTTTGGATTATATATAGTGTAGGAAAATGTACTAGAATTTTGGATAAGGATAGG
The DNA here is from genome assembly GCA_963277665.1 of Viscum album. Classification (NCBI taxonomy): domain Eukaryota; kingdom Viridiplantae; phylum Streptophyta; class Magnoliopsida; order Santalales; family Viscaceae; genus Viscum; species Viscum album. The sequence goes on from OY728145.1 coordinate 1,904,095,523, forward strand.
GAAAGTGGTTTCCAAAAAAATACCTTTATATCAATATAATATAAGTGAATGTTACTCTTGGATAGTGGTTCCTTTGGTAAAAATTTTGAGATGGGAACATTGACTTGGTCTCAATCATTACTAGTTTCTTGACTACATGCCTTTCTAAACACCTAGTTTGACACTACTATTGGATATAATTTGGAAATTTATAATCACTTCATGAAAAATCAGGATGGATTTAACTAGAATATGGCTATGGATGACCTATTATAACATAAGTTTTAATATATTATTTTATTTTATGTAATTATTTATATTTCATTTAAGTGATTTTTATTGATTATGTCATTCCCCATCATTATTATTAATTCTTCACAAAATATTGTTCATGGTTTTTTTCAATGGATTTGTAACAAACGTATATTCCATGTACTTTTTTGGAAATAACATTGAATATTTTTTGGACTAGGTGCAATGTGGGAATGTTATTGTGAGTCCTGATGTTCCCAAAATAAATGTTTGAAATATATTTAATATATTTAATAACTCTCATTTTAATTTACCTTTAAAAGTTGAATAACACCATAATACTGCCCTAGATTAGAAATACAAGGGTGACCTTTGGTGTAGAACTTGGGTTTTACCCTAGGTAAGATATAACCACTAGCTTCATTGAAAATTTTAAAAAACTTCATTGTAGGTGTGGAAAAAATAAAATAAAATAAAAATAGTTTTTTAATTTTTTAATTTAATATATTGACAACATTTTTATATAAGTATATGGTCATCAATATATCTTAAAATTTGGAGACCGCAATAGATCATTATAGAGTCATCTTCATGAATAATTAAATATTGAGACCGAATCGATGAATGTTGTGCCAACAGAGTTCACGGATCTCATTAATTTTAGAATTGAAGAACAATTCAATGTCCATGATCAATCCAAACTCTAAGATGGATATTCAATTTTTTTTCCATATCATTATTTAACACCTATCAAATAAATATTAACATAATTATAAACATGAATTCTCGCATTGATAGTAGATGAAATTTATTGAGATTTTTTTGAATTTTGTGATGGTTTTCCCCGTTATTATCTTTTTTTATAAAAAAAGATCATGGTTGAAGGAATAATGTATGAAATTTGTTCCTAGAATTTTATGCCTTGTGTTTTTCTACCCAGTTTCGGCACACATTCATCACATTAATTTCATTCATCCCATAGTTCAATGAATACCAGGTATTTGGTCATTGTGAGGCCATTATTCAGCATTTTTGATCAATATGGTTGCCGCATTTTTTGATCAAGGAAACAATTGAGGTTCGAAAAGAATTTTTGGATATAATAATCATTTCAAAATGGATTTTTGGGTTTCCTTTCATCCATGTTTTTATGTGAGTTTATGTGATGGATTGAGTGATCATTTTACAAGAATCTATAATCCTGTATCCCAACATGTAAAGAAGGATAATCCTAGAAAAACACCGATCTACTGGTTTTGGATAGGTTGTCAACAATGGTTATGCGTAGAAGGATTCAAGAAGATATCCAAGTAGAAATGGAAATCCCAAGATAACATGATGTTTATATCATGACTAAATGACATGTGGGGAATCTGAAAATAGAAATAGGGTTTCATAGAGTGTGAGATTTTACACTCCATGTCACCATTCATTGGAGGTGTTTCTTGCAACTCAGATGGTAAATTGGCATAGCTAGGACTAGACATGCATAGACATGTCATTTACTCATGGAAACTGTGTACTCATACAATGGAAAGTCCAAAGATACATGGGCATGGCCAGAAGGCACATTTTGGGTACTAAGGGACCTCTACACTCAATGTTTCTCACCAACATGTTGTGTATCTTTATATTTACAAGTTCGGTGTGGTGTTATCACAAGAGATGACTTGGTGATAGCTAGACACACCATGTAGACTCAAAACATAGAATATACATGATTTGAGTGTGTTTGTTTCCTTTTTTTAGATTGGACCATTCATGGTTTAGTTTATTCCCTTTATTCATTACCACAATGCTATAATGTGGTATTATATAAACATCACAAGATTCTGATACACTCTAGAGGATGAGTTGCTGATAGTGTTTGTAGTTTCCCCCCTATGAGAATGGAGTGTGATCCTCTATCATATTTATACCCAAGGTGAGGTATGCAGATTCAGGGTGAAAACCATCAGTAAATAATTTGTCATCCATTTGTATGTATATACATGTAGTGTTTATGATATCATTGGGGTGTGATACCTGGTGTAGTGGGTTTATCTATATTCATGCTTTTGTTGTCCCGTAGAGGTCCTAGTAATGAAACCATATATCATTATAGGGTACTTCAATGAATAGATAGATCTAATGTCTATGGAAAAGTGAGCTTCACCTCTTGGATTAGTATCATAAGAAATAACATGGATCCTGTAGTGGGTTTCTGTGAATGAAGTAATACATTGAGAAGAATCAAGTGACTTGTATTCATTTGTGACCACCTGGTGGTGTAGTTTCATTATTTCGTATATAATGTGATTTTTAGTAATAAAGTCATTATTATATACATTTAATGATATGATTATAATTTATTATTTTGGATTGGTTCTTTTAGGGTTTATTACATTGTATTTTCATAACCACGCATGTATGGGTTCCACCTGAACATGTCATGTCTTATGTAGCCGAACACCTGTTTGATGGTATCCAGGGAGAAATTTATCAAGTGAATTATATTTTATATACATAGAGTAATGAGTTTTATAGTATCATTCATTATATCCCAGTACCCTCCCACACCATAGTTTGTACTATTTATCGTTTTTTATTAGCGTTGTATTTAGACCCTTTTTCGTTTCCAATAATTTTTTATTGTACTATAGTTCTAAGATTTTAGATGTATTCATGAAATGGTTTCAAATGTTTTAAATTTCAGAAATATGTTATGTTGTATTTATGTGAGTTTTCACTGTTATGTTAGTCTAATGCCTCCCATTTGTGTGACATGCCAATATGGAGAAGTTCTTCATTCCCTGGACGACGTGAGGTGGTCTTGGGGTAGTCACTACTAAGACCACAGTGGGATGGGATTTGATATAGTGTATTAAAGAACTGGGTTCTATATAAGGTCTAGATTGAGTATTATTGGTTTATTGAAATAATGTTTAGTGTTTCAATTTTATTTTCTATCCCAGAGGCTATATTTTTTGTGCGGGTGATAATGTATCCATACATGAGGACATTGATTTAATTTCCATTGAAATAGTAAATGTTGATATTAGTTGCAATGATTTTTTTATTTTATATCATATAGGAATTGGTTTTGGTTCTCATTTACTTCTTGAGTCAGTACGATATATATATACTTCAACCATAATATATCGTATTTATTTATGGATTCCACCACAATTGTAGACATCTATGATTCTACTTATTAATCAAGACTATGACATAATGATGGATGATGCATTGGAAGGTGAGAACGTATGAGACATATCACAAATGATTTTGGTTTTCAAGACATACCACTATCCATTGATAAAAATATTGTATATGAATTTCTATCTATGGATGCACATATGCTGAATTTTGTACATGAGTTTCAGAGGTGGAGAACTCATATATTCTATGAATAGATTCACTCATATGTGGCAGAGTGATGACTAGAGGTAGTCACATGAGTTTCCATTCTTGTGAAGAAGCATACAGATTAGATGGAAGTCCTCATGGTGTGTTTTATTCTAGGTTCTACTAGATGGTAGTGGATCTTAGTAACTCAGTCACAAAGCAATACAACCCTTTCTTAATGATACATTGAACATCGATTCAGAGATAATTTATATCAAAATACATTGTGATCAATTTTAATGGGGGAGCCCCTACATCTTTAGATGCGTAGTTTAACTATGTAGGAGTCAATATTGAGGTTTAATGATCTCATTTGATATTCCATTAAAAAATTTCAATATCAATTTATTATTGCACATATCTATACATGGGGAATAATTTTAGAAATTAGGTCTTCCGTGTTATGAATTTTCATTCTCACCTATGCATGGGTTCTTGAGCATGCCTGGTTAGTGGAGAGATTCTAGGGAGAAAAGACTCTAATATTGGGATTTGGTAGCACAAATCATGGAATCATGACCTTTGAAATAGGTAGCTGATAGTAGTCATCGGTAACTAAGCAAGAAATATGATATAGGAGGTGATCATATGATGTATGGTCAGGGGTGAATGTATATCAATATGGATTAAATCAACAGAGGAAGAGGTTGTTTTTATCTTGGGATGATCAAGGACAAATATATGAGAATTTTTTAACACATAATATTTCTTATTGAGGAATGGATGAGACACTGTCAAGATAATGGTAGAGGTAGAATCATGATTATCGAAAATGTAGATGAAATGGTAGATGGGCCTGGAAAAAATCCATTTGTAGTAACCCTTCTCAATTGTTACAACCACCACCTTATGTTTTTTCACTTCAGGTCCTTTGAAACATTGTTTAGTTATGAGGCTAGCTGATGTAAATGGATGGCTTTGACCTTGATGATATTGTGTTTTTATGGATCATGATATTGGAATTTACTTCCCTATCTGATGTTTTAATAGACACAAGTGTGAGTCATTCCTTTATTTCCCACTATTTAGTTTGAGACTTGGAGATTCTGGTGATTTTTTTTATTGACTCTAACAGTTAGAGACTCCAACATTTTTTTACATAGCTATTTAACAATTTTTAATATTGTGTTATATAAGACATCAAAGAGAGAGTATTGTGTGGGGTCTATTTTTTGGAATAATGTTGCCTAATTAAATCATCATAGGTATAGAATAATTATTAAATGTCCATTACCAGGTTAAATATTGTTTGTGGTTTATTAGATATTAGCATAATGTTGGGAAGAGGTTATCATTTAGTCGTGAAAATTAATCCTTGGAGGAGGATGAGAAGATCATTAATATTAGAGTGAAACTAATTCCTCTCTAATTTGATAGCATAACTCATGGTGTAGTGGATTTTATTAGATACAAATTTTGTACTATGGTGGTGGGGTATAAGGATTCCTTTACTAAGGATGTATTCATATTACCTCCTTATCGAGTGCTAGAATTTATCATTTTCAAACAAATCGGGATGACCACGATATATGCACCATCATAACGGATGGCTCCTATAGAGCTTCGCATGTTTAAGATGAATTTTGACGATTTGTAGGATGTTGGATTTGTGAGACCCAATCTTTCCCAAATAGTATACCCTTTATTGTTCTATATGTAAGTGTATTAGGTCTTGAGGTTATTTTTTGTTTTCCAACAATTGTACAATGTGACCATAATAAAAATATATCAACAACCTTAGATAAAAGACATATTTGATTATTTGATATAGTATTGATGGTTCATTAATATTGACCTAAAACATGGCAATCAACATCAATGAACAAGTGACATTGATATTAAAAAGTTGGCATTCTGATTTAGCTACATTAACTATGAGTACATGGTGATACCGTTTGGAATAATAAATGTTCAAAATGTGATCATCAGACTCATGAACATGATATTTCATCCATTATAATACGATGTTATGGTTGTATTGGTCGATTATATCGTAATGTACTAAACATATGATGAATATCATGGTAAAAACTTGTGTATGTTCTTAGAGACACTTGGTGGGAACTATATTTTTGGAAAGAACATAAACTGTTTATTTGTGTTTCTTTATGTCCACATTTGGCGACATGTAATCTCATTGGTAGGCGTGGCAGTTGACACAGTTAAGGTTGAGGACGTTCTTTCATGGGTTTCTCACAAAATTATTATTGAACTGAAAAGGTTCAATGGGTTGGTTGGTTTTTATCAAAGAATTTTACCCAATTTAAAAACATTTAAAGAACCATTGATGGATTTGACCAGAATGGACTATCTTTTGTGTGTAAGGAATAGTTCATGTGGTTCATTCATGAGTAGATGCATTGGATGACGAGAAATTCCATCATAATATTTTTGATAGAGGGTTTCAACTATGTATCGTTATATGACTCATAATATAAAGTACATTATTTTGTTATATAGTAGATATACGAGTTGATTTCATATGGTTCACATTAGTTGACACCACATGACATGAAGAAATTTTTTTATCATGATTCAACATCCTTCGACTTCGCACTAAATATGTGAAAACTCTACATGATGGGTGAGTGATTTATCATTTACTCTATTGAAAAGAGTATCATGTATAAATTATCTCAAAATGATCATATCATGAGATAGAGTTTTTGGTTAGAGTTCATCCAGTACTATGACTTCAATATTTTCAATATTCCTTGGTAGGGGAACATGGTAAAAATGAATCAATATAGTAGAAATTTTTCATAGTTATTAGATTAATCATCAGAGTAGTTAGCCATGTAACTATTGTCCATTATGGATATTGATAGTTCTGTATATTTGTAATCTATGGTTTTTACAACAACAAAAATTTACATCTTGTTAAGGATGATTGGCTTTAAAATACCAACTACGAGATAATTTATTATCTGATATAAACCAAAAATGAATCGTATGGACACTTTGAAGGCAAAGAAAATGCAATAATTTTTAGAGGATGGATGATGGTACCTGTTACTACACATCAGGTGGTGATATTCGAGTTTCAAACATACCCTTTTGTAGTATATACATTTTATTAAATGATGTAATAGGATATCCGATTTAATTTTTGGTGGAAAATCTTGAACAATTGTGTCTCATAGAATTTTCAATTAATGCACCACTAGTATGAAGTTAAAGGATGTATACTTGGTTGTATTGTGTTTATCTCAACCAATTATGGTATTAGATATGATTTTTCATTGGATATTTATAGACATCATTATGGGGTTACCATGTACATCAATGGGACACGATTCCATATACATTATCATAGAATAAAATCCCATGTCAACACACTTACTATATATTCAAGATAATATTTAATTATAGGACATCTGAAGCCTCTCTATTAAGGATTTATTACATCTCCATGGAGTTCCCTCAATGATCATTTTGGAATGTGATTGTATCAATATATCACAATTATGTGGAAGAGTTAAAGAGGAATTTGGGACTCAGTTACACTTGGGAATGGGGTGTCAATACTAGACTACTGGTAAGACTAAGAATTCCATTCAGGTCTTGTAGGATAGGATTTAGGATATCGTGATAGAATTTGGCATTAGTATATATTATCATCTACCTTGGTGGGTTTCCTATAAAACAATTATCATTCCATTGTTGTTATCATTCTATTTGAGTACTTTTATGGGAAACCCTACATGTCGACACATTTTTTAACTAATCATAACTAGTAAAATCTAAAGGCCTCATAGTTAAAAAAATACTATAGAGAATGTGAAGATCATCCTAGAGTGGATTAGGATAGCAATGGTCCATTATAAGTCTTATGTGAACAAAAAGGAGACCTACGTAGTTCAATAAGTGTGTAAATCTCTTCCTAATGGTATCACCTTAATATTGATTTTAGATATTGGGTCAGGGGAGAAAGTTATCACAGAGATTCATGTGTCATTTCAAGATATCACATAGATTTTTCAATGTGTGATGCAACATAACTCTAGAACCATTGTTGGATAGGGTGCATGATATATTCTAGGTACTGAATTTCAAGAGTTACCCGCACAACCCATGACATGTTATCAAATGCGGTGAGTGGTAAAGCGTTTTTAAAGCTAACTTTTTGGAGTACGAATTGGTGATCAAGGATCAGTTCGAGAGGATCCAACATGGGAGTTTGATTCCCCTATGTTTTTTCGGTTGTAGTATAAAAACATCATGAGAGAGACTAAGATAATGATACCCATTTCTAATGTAGTTCCATACACATTGATACTAAACTTTTATTCTTTTGGGATAAAAATCACTATTGTGGGAAGAATGTAATGACTTGTAGTTTTCATGTATAAATCATGGATATATTATGACATATTTCGAGACTGGGTTCTAATAATAAATGTGATTAAATGGCTTATTATTCTCATAATTAATTTATATACTATATTAAATATATATTAAATTACAAGAATACATTGTTTTCCAAAAAAAGGCATAACTCTTGAATGGGGGCCCAAAATCAAAAGCTCCGGGAATCATTGATTTAAAAATGAGATTTTTACCCTACGATTTTTTGGGTGCATGGTGATATTGAAATTTTCTCCATGGGAATTTGACCAAAAAATAAATGAACTAAATTATAATATTTATGAATATTAAATAGAATCATACTTTTACAATAAGGTAGACGTTATAGATTTGTCTCATAGTTGGCCACTAACCCCTGGAGAGCCTATGATATTAATGGATAATGATAATAGTGAATGATAAAAAGATGTATATTAGATATATGATAATTGTAAAAATGGATTTCATGGTTCATAGAAATGATGGAAACATATATTTGTTCTTCATCAATGATTAATCCATACACTGGGTCAGATTTTTGACTATGTTGTTTTCATCCTATTATTTTATCTTGGATGAACATGGATCAGTTATAGGAAAACCATTGATTCAATAATTCATTATAGTTATTTGTTTAAATTTTTTTTCATATTTTTCTATTAATTTGTATTCTTATTAGACAAGGGGTTTAGGCCGAATGAACGAAGGATGAGGTTTATTACATACAATAATGTTATTAATTTTGTCCATCATTTCATCAGATGTTCATCAAGGTTGTTTATTCAAGACCCTGGTTTGATGATACTAGTATTCCTTCTATCATGATTGTTCATCAGTGACAAAAATAAATACAATGTAAAAGGATTTTGATCCATGCATTAAGTGTGGTGTAGTTATAATAGATGGAAATAAGAGTTAGTTTATAATGAAATTTTTATTTCCATTTTTTCCAATTTCAACAAGCAGTCATATATTGGATTGATGGATTATTTTCCTATTAGATATAAACAGAAATTACAAAAAACAATGAGGACATGTCCTATTCAATATTATATCGATAGGTTCCAATTATTTTGGTAGATCCAGTGAAACACAAGCCTAAATGGAGGAGATCCTATTCGATTTTGAACATCCGACTATGCGCAACATATATATAATGATTACATGTCATGTGGGGTCATTGGATGTGGTGATAGATTTTTCTAGTGAGTAAAATATAAAATTCTTTGTGACTAGGTTAGACATGATGTTTCACTTTCCTATTGTCTTGGAATGTACCTTTGAGGTAACACATTCTCAACAAGGAATGCATAGGCCCCTACATGCCATTTAATTATAAATAGTCATTATAATAGATACATGGAAGTGTCTATAGAGATTGGTAATAGTTTTGGTAAACATATACATGGCTTTTCTTTCACTTAAATGTTGTATATGTTATGGTTTACATTCCATGTGAGGAATTAAAATATAGTCAGACCATGGGGTAACAGGACATTCCATCATCCCTTTGTACACATTGGGTGCCCATTTTGATGATTTTTAGAACCTTATTTATTTAGTCAGCACATGTTCTGGTTATGTGTGTTCCCATGAGTCCAATATCTTGAGATTAAAATTAGATATTACATCCACATAAAAGGATTATGATGTAATCTATATGATGATTTTCTGACATAGATCATGGATTCTTATCGTGAGACCGATGGGTGATCATATATCACAATTATACCCAATATATAGAATGAATGATTGGAGTAACAAACTTTATGAGTCATTGATCATCCATTTAGAATAATTTATTAGAATGTTTAATAGTATCAATGGGGTAAAATCCATTATTTATAAGTTTGATACCGATTGGGTTCATGATGCATCCTGACGATTTTAGGTGTGGCCCCCTATCTGAGTATTACGGTATTCTAAGGACACTATTCATCCATGGGTGGAGCCCAAAGAACATAACATCATTGATGAATGTCTTTAGAGATAACATGCCTCATTGAATGTATTATACCTTAAAGAGAACTACTTCATGTATAATCATGTTGCTAGTTGTTGGTGGTGAATGCCTGGTGGCATGGTGTCCTTCATGAGTATATTTTGGTGTATTATATTATATATTTCTTTTTAGATACCTATATATATATTAATATACACGAATCATTATATTCAGTGTTTAATGGTTTCCAACTAGTTATTATTATACTCAATCTTGCATGGTCTCTCCTTGTAGGTGATTTTTGTTTTATAGATGATGGCCTTATGAATGGTTTCCTAAGATGGTACATAGAAGGTGGAGTACAGATTATGTTAGACTGAGCGGGTTTTTTTTATATTTAAACTGATCATAGTCCATTTATATGGAACCAGTTATATTATTAAAAAGTTTTTTTTGTTCTAGTATTTTGGTACTTTTACAATTTCAGAACTTTACTACAATACATCATATCATACATTATATATGTATTCATGCACTAGTTTATGTGGTTTTATATTTCATCATTGTGTTATCTTGGATATGTGTTGTATTGTTATAGAATCATTAGATTAATGCCACTATTTGTTGTATACTCCTAATAAATATTAGTCACACACCACTATCCTATTAGAGGTGGTCATGGGTTAGTGACAAGTCAGAAAAGTATGGGTCACATCATGACATTGTGGATCCTGAACAAATTTTGTTAATGTATAGTTTTACATGATAATTAATACCCTTGCAATGTGTGTATTAAGATAATACTCTGCAGAAAAACATTGTCTATTGAAATTGAATAAGACAGTCTCTAAAAACCTGGGCAACGGATACATTCATCTATGTGTGTCACCTTGGGGTGAATTTTTTATTATTGTCAATTTAAAAATGGATACTTTTGACTTCACATTGATTATATGGAGTGTAATAATATCGAAATTATGAAAATATATCATCTTCCTGGCATTGATGATTTTTTGGTAATATATGTAGAGTTATATACTTTTACAAGATTGAACATCAATTTGGATATCATCAATTGGGGCTAAAGAAGAAGGATATACAAAATATATAATTTTGTATAAGGTTTAAACACAATAACTATATAGTGATTGGATTAGGCAAACTAATTCTCCTATATTATTCTTGCATATAGTGGATATAGTCTTTAAATGTTACCATGATTATTTTATGGTAGTCTTATATAAAATATTTTTATTTATTCAATGAGAAAATAATTACATCAATAACAATTAAGAATAATAATAAAGGCCATATAGAAGGAGAAACTCTTTGAAGAATTTAAAAGCCGCTAATTTTTCCAATAAAAGTATTCATTTATTGGTCATTTGTAACAACAATGAATTCTATCGCTGAAATTTTCCATATTATAATTGTGTTATATAATATAAATTACATAAAATAAATTATATAACACAATAAAAGATTTATAAATTGAAAATAAATGAAATAATGAATATTTATAGAATATAAGGAATGCAAACTAATGAAATAGTAACATGACCATTGGAATATTAGGTTAACCATTAAGAATAGGAACCATCCAATATAATATTAACCATTTTTATGAAGGTATCACTAAAATTTAGGAATACTATAAATGATATTGTGATATACTTATGTCATAGAATAAGTAATTAAATGTTTTTAAAATTATAAATTAATTGTTGATATTTTTTTCAAACATAAATGTTCATTTAAAAGTATATAATATTTATAATATATTAATAAACATGTTATTTTAATAAAACATATTGATAAATTAATATTATTTTTCTTATGATTAGAATATTATTCTGAGAGTTATTAATTAATTTTTCATATTATTATAAAATTAAATATAATTAAAAAAATTGATTTTTTAAAATAAAAGATGATTTTAATTGAAAAATAAACATCTCATATTTAGAAAGATATTTTCAAAAAATGGTGTCTATTTTTTAATTTTACAAAATTTAATGTCATTAGAGTGTTTTTTTTAATATTCTAATAATGATTGATTATTTTTTGAATAGTGAAATATTGTAATTTACCGTATATGTAAAATACATGAATTATCAATTCATGGTTGATAATGGATGATGTAATAACAATTGGGGTCAAATTACATTAACCAGTTACTATAATTAGTGATAATAATACATACTATTTATATCCTTGAACCAAAAAAATTAATAAATGTATAAAACAATCAAAAAACACCTCTCTCATCCACTATAAACATCACTCCTCACAACATCTTATCAACAAACCTAAAAAACCAATAATCATATCCCAATTAATCATAATTATCTTTCCAAGTATCCCCCACATCTAGGGGACTTTGGAATCAATAAAATTCCAATATTTTTTTTTCCTCAAACATGTTCTAAAGGATAATGAAATCAAGAGGTAAAATCTAGTTTTGTATTCATTTATTCTATATTAATTTTCTTTTATTTTATTATTCTATCCGCAGTACCCCTTATACAGGTGACATGATAAAATATATATCATTATTATACATGAATTTTATTGTGTTAATGGAACAACCCATCATCTATTCTCTTCCACTAACCCTTTTTTCTAAATAAATTAAAACATTATATGTGATTTTATTATTTGTTGCATTAAAACGATGAGTTTTCAATTTAAATTACCACCTTCATGGATAGTAAAAAAAACCTTTTTATGTTAAAAAAGTTTATAATATGTGTATTATAGCTTATATAATTTTATGGAATCAATATATATAGATATTATTAATTAAAAAATAATTGATTATGATTGAAAAAAACACCAAAATAATCTAAATGGTTTTCATTAATGTTTTATTTAACAAATAATCTCTACAACTTGAATCAAAATTATTTATAAGACCATATTCTATTATGGAAGATCACTAATAAAATATAATTTTAAACCTACATAACCATTCTCATTTTTCATGATTTTCCATACATATATAAAAGTAAACATATCCTGATAACCAATAAAACGAACGCTCCTAGAGCGGTGAATATGAAAATTAGAACTCATAAAAATGTCCGTAAATGGGAGTAATAAAATCTTATTATATTAAATTTATCTATAATTATTCTTAATTAATTAATTAATGTATCTAATTTGATTATATTGGAAAATAATTTCTTGTGAAGAACACATTCAGACATAATGTAAGGGATTCTCTCTCAAACACCTTTTTTCCATTGAGTTATGATTTATCCCCCATTACAATAATGTAATTCATTATAAATTTTATATAATTATATTAAAATATATCTATATGTGGAAAATTAATTTAGAAATATCAGTTAATCTTTATTTTATGGGGATATAATAGTATTTTATTGTTTCCTTCTCATTTATTTATGATAAGAATGACTGAATAAAGGGTACTTTTCAATTTTATACTAATTTTCAGGTACCAAACAAAATTTATTTTATGACAGCATTATTATTCTAAAATAAATCATTTTATAAAAAAATTCATTTTTTCATTTGTGATTTTTTATACAATACTATTTCTTTTTATATTTTGAATTTTCATAAATATTTTCCTTAAACCATAATAAATTTCCTCATTTCTAATGTTTATTAAAAATTATTTTTACAAGTCTTCACTTAATTTAACCATAATTTATCTTATATTTTTATTATTTTACATTAATTATTATTAGTTTTGAATTTTTATAGTATCTTTTATGGACACCATTATGGTATCACCATTATTTATTATTTATAATAGGGTTTATGATAATTATATCATTCAATGGGAAACCCTTATGTTTATATATTATGTATAATTATTCATGTGGAACATTCATGAACATTATATGATGGGTGAATCCAGATTCTGTTCCAATGAATTAGGTAATTTTTAGTCTCATGAATCATAATGTTTGAATTGGTAGTAAATCAAAATAATTATATGGGACTTAGTCCTTGATGCAGAATGTTCTGGGATGATAGCCTTCAATCAAGAGCCACAATGTGAAATATTATTTGATGTTATCAATGATTCATTTTTATTCAATGTTTTATGTTGTCTCCAAATTCCAATGATTCTATGATTACATGATACCATGTTATATGTGTAATACCTTCTTATTTCTATTGGTGTTCTATGCCGTTTTAGTTCATCATGTTATTCCATCTAACCCTTGTGTTTCTCTTTTTTTAATGTTAATTTGAATTAAAAGGATTCATAGATCATACCTTTGTTCATGTAATTCACATTTTCTCTTATGTTGATGTTTTATGAAAAATAAATTAATGATATCTTTATTGAGAATAACTAATGAATGTTTTTTATTTGGGTTTCATTCATTCAATTTATATCTATAATATTAAAAATGAAAGAAACACTACAATAATTAGGTTATATTTGTTGGTTAGTTATAATTAAAATAATGTAATAAAATGTGTAAATAGATAGGGTTTTTATAGTTTATATTTAAGAACATTCTAGTTATTTAATTAAGAATAATACAATAAAATTTTAGTATAAACACTAGAGATTATTCAATCACCATTGACATCAGTGAACATATACCGACACATAATGTGATAGGAAATGTGATTATATCCATAGTAAAATAAAAAACATTATGAAAATAGGGTATCAATATTTCATGATAGTACCTTCCCCTATGGTTCATGTTATGAATAATAAATTGAATCATGTAGAACTCCCTACATCTCCTAAGATTTTTCATGTTGTAGTCGAATCCTTCAAGTGACAAAGAAGTCCTATATTTTGTGGATCTACAAATTCCCTCCTCATATTACAATGGATTAACTCTTATGTGAAAATATTTGTTGTCATCCATTTGATAGAATAAGCAAAATTTCTACTGCAGGTCTATCAAATTTATATTGAAGATGATCATTAGTGGAAATTTATTGATATCACAAAGTAAAATAGTGATATTGATGAAATGGAATGTGAATATTTCAATACAATATTATTCATAAAATAGTTTCTATGAACTCTTCATCATAATATGGTGAAGGAGTTGCTCATTATAATTAAAATGTAGAATAATATATTATGGAATACATATAAAACATCTCAATACTGTCTTGATACAACTCCATAATATTCATTAACACTGAATTCAATATGGTTCACATACTATAAACACTAATGATGTGTCTATGAAAGGATTTGGTGATTGGATACATTGATATATATGATGATAGTTTCCATTGATCCCTTTGGGATGATATAAAGATATGAGACCCTCATTGACATCCTGGTTTTGGAGAAAAAAATGAAAATAGAGTTTAATATTCGACTAATAATAGATATATCACATTTTGGAATGAAAAACCAACATACAACATGTCAATAATGTTGGAAGAAACATACTAGGAACTATATAAAATTATCTAGGAGATGTATAAAATTAGAATGAGTATGGAATTTGAATAATAATATCCTATAGTATAAAAATAATCCAAATAATGTGGAATAATAATGGATTTTTATGATAAACACTATTAATTTAATGAATTGTTTCAACTACATAAAAATGGGAATTATGATATTGATTTAACTATGCAATGGGTTATCATAGGAAATCCTCAAAAACCTATAATGAATCATGAATGGGAATATTATACCATTACTACTGATTTGGTTCCCAAAAACAAATGTGGTGATAGGTAAAATGGTTTTTCATTCAACAATAGTGATCATACAATTTGATTCGGGTTCTAAACACCATTTCATATAATTATTTTTTAGTAGAACTATTCAAACACCACATCAATATATTGACATTAAGTTATCTATGAGAAGAGTCAATTGGGTAATTATTTCATCTGATGTATATTAATCATTACTGGATAATGTTTTTGAAATTATCATCCTAGAAAATATTTTCATACATCCATGAGTGTAGTTATAAGTAATATTTGGAATGGATTTTCAATCACTATACCAATGAAAAATTATGTTTCTATAATCGGATGTGACTCTTCACATCCCGAGGAATCCACCAATTCTATACATGTGTAATGATGATTGTGAATCTACTTTATAATAATCATCTCATTTTTTTGATATTATTTCCTTATTAGATGTTATATATCTCTCAAATGATTGATACAAAGGAGAGAATCATGCCCAAATGCATTCCAATTGTTGGAGACTACAATGATGTTTTCCCAAATGAATTCCATAGTATTCCTCTTGAATGACTAGTTGAGTTATCAATTGATCTCATTCCATGATATCAAACTTCTCCAATTACACCTTATATAATGACTTCCATTGATTTGGAATAACTGAAGATGTAGTTATGGGAGAATCTTGAAATTAATTTTATAATTTAGAGTGCTTCATCATGTATTCAACCAGTCAACTTCTTCAAAAAAAAGGATGGATCAATGTGTGAATCCATTACTAACCACTATATCAATAAATTAATAATACAAATCATGTATACCATTCCACATATAGATGAATTTTTCGATCCACAATGTGTGGCTAACTATCTCTCTAATGTGGATCTTCAATTGGGATATCACAAATTAAAGGCGATTAATAACGACATTCCTTAGACTACCTTTTAAAACATGTTATGGGAACTATGATTTCATAGTGATAATATTCATTAAAACTTCTTGTAATACAATTTTCATTTATATAATTAATACAACCCTTAGATAGTTTGTTGACATAATTGTGGTAGTATTTATTAATAACATTCTGATACCCTTCCAGATAAAGGATGAATAGAATGATAATTTGATTGTTGTGATAAAAAAATTCTATGGGATTAACAACATGACAAGTATGGTAATTGAATTTTATGGATGGAGGAAGTAAGATTTTAACGGTATGTTATAACCACAAATGTAATATCTATGAAAAATTCTATGAATGAGGCAATATAGGAGTGTCCCAGGCCGACATATATATTTTATATCCATATTATCCATGTTCACGATGGGTATTAAAAACATTTTGTGAATAATGTTTCAAAATATGATGACCTAATAATAAAAATAAATAATAAGGGAGTGGGGTTTTTTGGACCAATGAATGTGGAGTCTGATTAAAGGATTTGAAATAGAAGCTCATCACTTCAACAGTTCACATACTAGTGACATGTAGGGAACACATTATGGTGTACTTTGATAAATAAAATAAGGAAATATGGGTTTTTACCAATTCAAAATGAAAAATTCATAACCTAAACCTCATGGGAGTTGAATATTAACAAGAAAAGAAATACCACACATGATTTCTAGCTTTTATATGTGATATTTATGTAGAAAATATTTCTGGCATTATCTACATAGGGAGGATTCTGAGATATATACTGATCACAAGGGACAATATTATATATTCAAAAATAATTATTATATTATGTTCCAACAAATATGGTTATATTTCATAAAATATTGCAAATACTAAATCTACTATCTGTCTAGTATTTTAAAACATGTAAAATATGATCTATATAGATAGAATACAACATCATTAACAATAATGAGAATTGAGAAGGATAAAATAATCATAGTAAATGAAAGTATGGAAATGTGAATTATTAAAGAAGGAAAATAATATTTCAATTATCAAATGATTGTCCAACCATCCCTTATGAAGAAAATTAAGGATGATAAGAAGCCTGATTTTGAAGTAAGAAATTAGTAAATGAAATTAGAAATGGGAAATCCAGAGTGGTCAAAAGGGAAGAGGAATCAGTCGTGAGAAATGGGTCGTGGATATGTTTACCATCTAATACAATGATATAGAATGACATTATAAATATCAAACAAAAATAAACCTAAAAAATTACCTTTAGGAGAAGATATAAATATTAAGATTCATTAGATAGATGTTGGTTGGACAATATGAGAAAGATACCTCTGATTAAACATGAATGAGAAATTTATGTTAAAATTTAAATTCTAAAATAAAATGTATAAGGGGATAGTGAAACCATTTCTTATACCATTATTGAAGATGGAAAATATCACCCTAGACTTTTTAATGGACATACAAAGGCATCGAGTGGAAATAATTATATATGGGTCATTTTGTATCATCATAGGATGACATAACACATTATTGTAATTTGAGAGTACCTCTCACATAATCAAAATTGATGAATATAGATAAGAAAATTATTGAGGCTTTAAGGAGTACCAAAATCAATTATATATGGTTGAGATCCAATATTTACATATGTGTTCTCAATAATTATTCTATATGCCCTAAACAATGAGTTAAACTTCAATATAGGTTATCATACTCTTACAAATGTCTAATCTGGGTAGGCTATTATGGTGATATAATACATGTTGTTATATTATTTTATGGACATCACAAGATTATGGTACTATCACTAACATGAGGTTGTGTTTTACTATTACAATAGTTTCCACTCAAGCATTCAAATGGATCCATATGAACCCCTTTAAGTGTAATTATATAGAAAATTAGTATGCTAGGAGAAGTTAGTGAATGTAAGATATTAAGACATAAAATGGTCCATGAAATGGTAAATAATGAAAAATAAATTTAGTATCATATATGGGAAGCCTAATATAGACATAAAAAATATGCCAAAAATCATCAATGGGACCATTATTTTAAGGATAGCGACATGATATTCTTCCACATATCACCATGGTTGTTGATCTTTATATTTATGAATAAGGTAAAGTTATGTCCCTATTACATCTTATCCTTTATGATTATTGATCATGGCATATTTTTGGAATATCGACTAGTATTACCACAAAAAATGTTACATGTACGTGATATATTCTATGAATCCCTCTTGAAGATGTTAATATCAGATCAATCACATTTACTGATTTTAGGGGTGGTACAATTGGAAATTGATCTATCATATAAAGAGAATCAGATAATGATTTGGCATCATATAGAAAATGTTATACCGAACAAGACTACTCACTTGTTCAAGATACCATGGAAGTACCATATGTATGAATAGAAAACAAGGGAAACTAAGGAAGTAATGAAGGAGAAGTACAAAAATCTATTTTATAATAAGAATACAAATAGAAATGTTCTGGGAGAAGTTACATAATAGAGGAAGAATGTAACAACCAAAAATTAAATGATGGAAATTTATATTATTATAATTATTTCCTCTATTATAAATCAGATAAAAACACATAGAGAACAAAATATTGTATTTATAATTTAAGAGTGAATGAAATATTATATATTTTTATAAATTCATGAACCTAAACCAATGTAATATAAGCATTACAAATGGAATAGTAATATCACCATTAAGAATAGTGACATGGCCTATAAAATATTAACATAACCTATTCATGTATAAATAAAATTTAGGAATTTTATAAAAGAAAATATGATACATTTATATCATGTAATAATTAAATAAATGTTTTTAAAAAGTCAAATTATGTATGGATATTTTCATGGAAATATAATTTTTTTTTAAATCTTATAATTACTATAATGGTTTAAAAGAAAATTAATTTTCATAAAATATATTTTCAAATTAATAATTTCTTTTCTTATGAATGTATGATTATTTTATTGGACCATAAATAATTTTTAATATTGTAATAATATGAATTATAGTTTTAAAATTTGAATTAATCGAATCAGTGATGATTTTGATAAAAAAATAAATTTATAATATTTAAAAATTATTATTTATATAATATATTTCATCTATTAATTTTACACATATAAAAATGAATATGTTCAATTTTATGTATTTTTTTAAAATACGTGTTTTTTGTGAATAGTGAAATACTTTTATTGATGGTATAAGTTCAGTACATGGATTTTTGAGTCGTGGATGATATATTACCCTTGAATGAATCGATGATTTTAAACCCACATGAATATGTTTTTGTACATTGTCACAGGAATGCATAGAAGTGATACTCTTGTGACCATATAATAATCAAACGAATAATATAATAAAAACTCATCTATCCTCCATTATAAACACCACCCATCACCACCACTTCTCCTCAAACCTAAAAGGCCATTAATAATGTCAAAATTCTACGCAATATAATTCTAACATATCTCCCTCATGAATAGGATCATTTTCATCAATAAAACATTACACCAAAGTTCCTGATGGATGCTGTCAAGGTGATGGAATTCAAGAGGTAAAATCCTTTTTCATATTCAATTAATGCATTTTCATTAAGTTTTATTTTCATGTCATATACTCACATACCCTTATTTAAGATTAATACTGACTATATTATTTTATATATAATGGAATTGTATTATAAAAATGGAAAAAACGTCATCTATTTCCTTCTCATCTCATTTTTTATAAAATGAAAACATCTTCTCTGATGTGTTTATTTACCGCATTCATGGACGACATGTATTAATTTTCCATTAATTCCATCATGTCTGGTCATAAAAACAATTTTATTTCTAAAATATATTATTATATATGTATTAAAGCTTATATATTGTTATGGAACCCATATATATATATATATATCTAATACTAATTAATAAAAAAAATTATATCATAATGATAAAAAAATCCAAAATAATGTAAATTGGTATCATTAAGGTTTTATCAAACAAATCATCCCCAAAAATGAAAAAATGATATATATATATATATATAAGACCATATAATATTATATTTTTCTTCAAAAAGATTCATTTTAATTCTAGAAATATATTATAATTTGACATAATATTCCATACATGTATTCAAGTAAACAGATCATGAAAACCAAGGAACCAAACTCTCCAAAAAAATGAAATCGAATCATATAACTCCTAAAAAAGAATATAAATGAACTGAGTAATATTATTATAAATTATAAATAATTATAAACGATTCTATATTTATTAATTAATCCATATATTTTGATTATCTACGAAATTATATTAAATTTCACAGCACATTCATATATAAGATAAATTTATTGTTCCGAGCACCCATTTTTTCTTCGGGTCATGCTTTCCATCTCATTAACACCATGTAATTATTCCTTAATTTAATATAATTATTATAAATTTATTTATACTTTCCAATCCCATGTATCCAAATCAGTTCATATTAATTTGATGGGCAAAAAAAATTTCAATGGGATCCCTTTTCAATTATTCTGGAAAAGCAATCCCAATTAATAGGAACATAAAAATTTATAAAAAAATTTCAAGTACCATAGGAAAATTCTTTTATGCCTAAATTATTTTTATAAAATAATTTATTTTACCATAATATTATAATTTGGTTTATTTTTTATATAATTTTTCCCTTTTCCATTTTAAATTCAATATATTATTTTCATTAAATTAGACTAAAATTTCTCATTAATAATGTTTAATAAACACTATTTTTACATGTTATCACATAATTTAGAAATAAAATGTCATGATATATTCTAATATTTACTCATTAATGTCAATTTATTATTTATATGTGTTATCTTATAGATAACATTATGATACAACCATTTTTTATCTTCATTAATTTTGTTTTGATAACAATTTATTTTCATAGGCAAACTTTTGTTTATAAATTATGATTGATTATTAATTTGGAATAAATATGAATGAAAATGATTTGATGGGTGAACCTGGACATTACTCCATTTCATTGGTTAATGTTTAGCCACCTGAGACATCATGTAGGGAAAATCTGTGAACATGAATCCAATATGAAACTTTTTTAACCAGGTGTAATAGTCTTGGAAGTTATTCAGGACTCATTCCATTCAAAATAAAAATACAGTGGTAGATAACCTTGAATCATTATTATGTCATGTTTCATTTTGATTCAACATTCTCATGATTCAAATTATAAATGAACTCATGTTAAACATTTTATGATTCCAGATATTTATTTATGTCCCATGAAATTTTTCAAATTTCACAATGTTATTCCTTTATAGCCATGTATAATTATTTATTAATATGATTATTTACCTAGATATTTTTTAGCTCCTCTATTTGTTCATGTATTCCCTAGGTTATCCAATGATGATGTAAGAGGAAAAATAAATTCTGGAGCTATATATGGGGATTACATAATAGATGTTTTAATTTTAGAATAATAGTTTCAAATTACATATCAAATATTTCAATGACATTAGAATTTATGATCATTGAATTTTATTATTTAGATAAATATTCTCAAAATATTGTATCAAAATGTGTTAAAGTATTCTGGTATTATATAATATAATTTCAATATAGGTTATATCAGAAGATCCATGATGGACACTATCGAATATTTCCCCACACTAACCATAGTGGCTAAAAAATATAGTTTTATTTGTTTAGATAGATATCATAAATGGTTTTCGTTAATTAATATTGAATATTTTATCCTCCGACCAATTTAATTCTAAAGGGATCCATATTTATTTGGATAAATGAATTTGATGGATGTTGTAAGAAACTAAAGACACTATTAGTTGGAACACTGATCCTTACATTACCCTATAGTGGAGAATGAATTTAAATATATAATGATACATACATGAAATGGTTGGGATGTGTTCGTTTGTATATTGAAATGGTTATAGCTTATTCAACATGAAAATTGATGACTTATGGGAAAATTTACCTAGATCATTATTATTAGTTAGTTGTGGTGTTCATATTTATTATTGACAGGGATGAATTATCTTTTAAGAGAATAATGTGATATATATAATGGTCCCAAATGTTTAATATATATATTATAAAACAAAATAATGAAAATTTACTGCAGAAGACGGTTAAATCTATTTAATAATTATGAATGATAAATGCATCACCACCCTTGTAAAGATAACAATATGCTCAATGAATTGATTTGAAAGGGTCATTATAGACTATTCATGATGAATATTACAAATGATATAATATTTATGGAATATTAAAGATGGAAATGGATATACGGGATGAAGGAGAAAATTTTAATCCTTATCAATTTTAGCCCAATCCATATACCCAAGTGAATTTAAATTTGAATAAAAGGAATATGTATTTAAAAACGAGTTTGTTTAAAACACTCTTAAGTCTAAGTTAGATCATGATATAATAATATTCTTCATGAAAAATGTTTGGATACATGACATATTAGTTTTGTAGAACGAGTTTATAGAGGAAGATCATATTTTATCATTCCTAATTCATAAAGGATTCACAAATATTTAAATATATTTGAAATAATAATTTGGGAGGGAGTATATGAAGAGATATATCACATACTATTATATTTATGGGTGGTTTTCAAACATGGTAAGTATGAAAGGAAAGTGAAAATGAGGATTATACATCCATTACTCATAGAAGAATAGATATGGGAAATATCACAAATGATTATTAAATTAGACTCTAAAAAACCTCTATTGTACGTGATAATATATAAGATGTATCCAAACACAAAACTAAGTAAGAAAACCTCATCTCTATCAGAAAATACTTATCTCTAGATAAAAATTAAAGATATTAATTAATGATGTATAAGGTAGCATGGATTAAAAAATTTCATTGTGTCTTATTGGGATCTGATTTTTACCTCATAATTATGGGATGTATTCAATATTATCTTAATATAGAATTGAGATTCATAATTAAATAACATCCCATGATAGTTGTTCAATCTATAATAATAATTAAAACCCAATAGGTTATGATGATATATCATTCATTGTATTTCAAAGGATTTTGGGATCAACACATTCACATAGTTGTGTCCTCTTACAAAAAAAATATTTCCTTTGATCAATAATATTTCTCTTTATGAAGCCCTTGGTTGAAATAAAATTAGATCTCCAACATGATGGAATGAAATTTGAGAAACAATGCTATTCGTAACTAATAAAGCTGATGAAATGAAAGAGGATATTTGAGAGATTCAACAACACGTCATGAAAATATATAGATGGAATATATGTTATGATTTTAACCATAAGCATGATTTGAATATTGATGTTGTGGACAAGTTGATTCAGGGAATTTATCAATAATAAAAGTTTATAAAATTAATAAACAAACAAAAACTAAGGCCTTGGTATTTTAGTCCACTTGAAATTATAACTATTATCATGAGGGTATTTTATCATATGGCATTTCCATCAAAACTATATAAGTTAATCATTTTTTTTCATGTATTTCCCTAGAGGACTAATATTCTTGTCCCTTCACATGTACTCAATTTATCATTTATACCAATAAAGAATTACCTTTCTACTATTCATTAAGATTTCCAAATTCTGAATCATACAAAGAATATTATACAAAACAATACCACTCACATAGAAACGTTTTTAATGAAAAACCACAAGTTTTAGTAGGATACATTGGATCCTAAGTGTATAATTAAGAAAAATTATACTCAATTGTTTGTATTAGAGTGATTAATTTTAAAGGTGAAATTAATTTTAGGTGGAATATAATTTATCACCCAGTAACTTTTTTTATTTTTCATAAAAATAACATTCATTGATAAAATTAATTACATGAACATCCAAGTTAACATTTCTTTTAATGAAACACCGCGTTAAAAAAAATTAACACCTAAAACCATGATAATCTTTCTCTATTAACAATAGTAGTTTACCATGCATTAAACATGATAATGTGATCTAAAAATCCATGGCTTATTATTAATTTATTTATTCAAACATGAACATTATATCTATTAAAATAATCCAATTTAGAATAATAGTAAAAACAAAAAATTTAAAAATTATTTATTAATTTTTAATATAATGAAAAATATTGATTAAAAATTAAATTTCATAATTTTTTTATAAGCTGCAAAGATAGTAGTTTTCCATAATAAAATATATTTTTTTCATACATTAATAATAATAATTTGTCCAAATTTAGGAATAATAATGTTATAAAATAATATTTTTTTTAAAATAACCATGAAAATAATATTTTAGGGTGAATTTGTTTTCTAAATAGTTTCATTTTATAATGAATTGCAAAAATAATTAATTTTTTTTTAAAATTGTTTTCATTTTAACTAATTTTTAATTTTTAATTTTTTTATTTTTCAAAATTATGTCATTTGATTCAATTTTATATTGAATATTGATTTAAAAACAATGAACACCTTTGAACCATATTTAATAAAAACCGGATTTTCCATTGCGTCTATAAGATTAATTAAAAAATTAAAAATTTAGGCATTATTTAATGTAATTTGGAAAGTGTATCTCATATTTAACATCAACAATATTTATAATCTCTAATAAGGTAAACATTATTTATTTCCGAAATAGTTAATAAATGCAGTAAAAATCAAATATTAATGTTAAGGTAAAAATCAGTTTATTAGGGGATTAAACTAAGATGATAAGGGTCAAAATTTCCAACAAATGTGTATAAAATCTATTTAATGGAAAAATTTATATCATGAATCATCTAAGTATTTATTATGATCCATTTAGGATCATTTTGATCTGTTAAATTTAAGGTATATTTTAATTATATCTAAAAATACCATGTGTGCCCCATCCACCTTGTATAAATGGATTCCATTATGTTATATTCTTCACAACATAAAAAAATATACTAAAAAATGCCTACAAAAATAATATCCAAAATCCCCTCATATCATCACATAAGCCTTATTTTGGACTAAAATCAATCGTATAATGGATTTAACTGAAAACATAATGAGGATACTCGAAGAAGAGGAAATGTTCATCAGTGAAAAGATTTTTTATTTCATTATCCAAATAATTATATTAATATTAATACATAATTTATAATACTTAGTATAATTCATATATTGAGATTTTATTATGTTAATCAGATGAAAAACAACCATATCCACATCCATCAACGGTGTAACGAAATCATCATTTTCATATATGATGGATTACCACATCAAGAACTCATGTTATTCATTATTTGATTGCCACCTCTAATAGTTGGGAATAATGATATTATTATTATTTATATATTCTATTTTTAATACTAATTATATGATATATTTTTTACATCTCACGTACCATCATCAATTATATTTTTTGGTAATATGATAACATCACTCATGTTTACGGAGGACTACTACCTCCTGAAGAAATATGATTCCTGAATCCTTAAATGAATATATTAATGATGTGTTTAATAAAAATAAGTTATATATATGAAATAAAAAATATTATATAATGATAATATATCATTTACCATGATTTATTTTTACCTGGTATTAAAATTGATACAATATTCATGTGTCCGTACATCCTATCATCTCTATGAATAGTGCATTTTATATTCTTCCTCCAAATATCATGGAATACTATAAATAAATTTATAATGAATATAAATGATATTAATATAGTCGATAAAAATTGAAGATAAATAAACCAAACTAAATATATGACGCCACAAAAATATCAAGACTTATATAAGAAAAATCAGTTGTTACCCAAAACATAAATTTAACATGGAATCCATAACAAACATGTAAGAAAGGGTCACAAAAAAAGACATATTGTATTGTTTAGTTTAAAATGTTTCTATAATTGATATATAATAAACATATATTTATTATACATGAGGTTTTAATTAGTATTTGGTATGTTAATACATAAAGGAGAAGGTTTTTTTTAATTTATCCTTGTTGGGAAATATAGTATATATTGTAGCAATGTTATTTATTGTGGTTTGTATACATATGAAAATTGATATATTTATTAAATTTTAAATCCTAGAATATTATATCACATAACACATTATACAACCCATAATATTGAAAAGTCTATTGTCTTTGGGTATGTATTATATTTCATAAGAACTTCAATCATGGAATTAATCATTTTTTATTTAAAACATCCATAACATTCTCATATTATTCCTTATTACTTAAAACATTATGGGATAAAATGGGGACATGAATAATATAGGGGTGAGATATAAATCTAAAATAGTTAATAAAAATTAAAAACCATAGATAAAATAATATGTTTTATAAAATATACATATCAATGGGTTTTTAAAGGAGTGAAAATCATAAACTGAAACAATAAGTCATGATATAACTTGATAATATAAATAAATGGAAGTGTGGAAACAAGTTATGAACTATATCTAAACATGGTTCAAGAATAATTAACACTAAATCGTTATAAAAAGTCCCATAATGAGGTTCACTCTCAAACCACTTGCACAACTTCACATGTGATTAAAAAATGACTTCATTCATTAGAGCACTATGTAATTCTACGTTCACTAATAACATTCAATTCATAATCATTTAGAAGAAATGATCCTGGGAAATAAAATAGGGGATTATTTATCATCAAAATTTATTATATTATCAATTATTTTGGAATAGATACATGAAATTACTAAATCAATGTATTATATGTGATTTAAGGTGAATACCCTATATAGGAAATATTTACGGGTATTTACCAAAAAAAATTTGCATTGGAAATCATTGTGAAATTTTGGAAGCTTAACAGAGATGTACAAATGTTAATGGAAGAGATTATTGGGATTTAAAGTGGTATATCATAATGTATATATTAAAATTAAATTTATTAGGATATTTAATAACATAAACCATCATTTGTAATTGTATATAAAATAAATAAGATAAATATGATACTAACATAAATATGAGAAGAAGATGATCCCTTTACATCAGAGGGTGATTCCAAATGCTTGGGAGGATATTGTTAAGATAATGGAGGTACCTTGGGAAAACTATATGGATTTAATGGTAGGGTATGGATGTGAAAAATATTATTTTATTTAATATAAATGGGATCAATGGTGTATTTATAGAATAAAGAGCCGGGATTACTTTGTTATTTCACAAACATTAGTTTTTCTAAGTTATATAATAAAATAAAATAAATCACAAACCATTCCATGGATTAAACATTTTTTTCTTCCAAATACTATTTTTTTCATTAAGATATAAGACCATCTGTAGAATTAATTAATATATTAACCCTTATGATGTGTAAGTGGGTCATTTCTTTAATGGAATGTTTTTTTAAATAAAATATATTATGGGTTTTAGAGGATTCATAATGAATTAATAAAATAAATAAATAAAACATAAAATCATATTATTTTATATTTAAAATATTTATTTTCAAATGGATACAATTTATAGTATTTATTACATCGACTTTGTTCATTATGTTATCAAAATATGCACATTAAATTTAAACGATACTTAATTTCTTCATGAAAATTTAACTATCTATGATTATTATGATAAATTCACCATTCGATAATTTATACAATCCAATTAATAAATTAATAATTATTTTTTCAATATATTTTTCTATTTATTTAAATTTTCACATTTTAATTAACAGTCAAAATTTATTGATAAATAATGCGTTTATTAACAATTAATGTTTTCAAACTCTAATAGAAATTAAATTTTTTTACTTAATAAAAATTATATGGTAATTTATATTGAATGATTATTATTTTAGTAATAATATTTTAAAAAATATTATTTACTTAAAAAACTTTTAATAGAATAAATAAATTCCTTTTTTTAAATATTATATTCATCAGAAATTTCATTTTTGTACAAGTTTATCATAATTATAATCTATTATAATGTAATCATAATAAGGTGAATATATATTAATTATTATATAAAATGTACATATTCAATATTATAGGCTCCTGATATGTATATCATTAATACAACTATAAATTCTTTATGTGTAAGGTGAGTGGTGGTTTCAAATTCACGGGGGGGGGGGGGGGGGTCAGTGTACATAGTTTGGGTCATCATCTCGATGGGCTTGATCTTATAAAATAAATAATATTTCTCAATGTTATGTTTTAAGATCTTATCTTGGTCATTGTATTAGTAAATGAACAATGATATTATCTCTTATGTAAACACAAAATAATGGGATTTGTAGTGTATGATCATACAAGTTGAGGCCATTAGTTCATTTGCCTATGACAATTAGATTTTTTAAAACCATATATTACAACTAATTTTAATATCACTATTATATTGATATATTATCTATGAATCAAATGCACAATTTTATTTTAAATCCAATAATATATATTGAAACCTAAGTAGTTTATGTTTTTTCTATATCCATAAAATCTAATAAGGCATTTCATTAAATAATTTCATGATTTTTTTTATGTTTAGGAAATTAAAATATCCCCCTTCTTGAATTTCATCTACGAAATAATTATTTCTCCCACTAATAAAAAATAGGGTTACTCTATTTACTCACCTCCTCTAGGTCCCAAATGGCCCCTTCAATCATTTTCATTCTTTACTACACTTTTACAAGATTCATTCTCCAATTAATTAACTTTTTTTCTCTACATTATAATATCATCAATGGATTTTATTCATTATAATAATAAATCTCAGGTGGTACAACCTATGTATTGATTATAGGTGAGGTTCATGTGATTTATATCATATATAGTGGTACGTGAAACCCATAATTCACATGATATAGGTCATGTGTGATTTATATTAGATAGAGAATCTATCTGATGCAATCAATGATATCATAAGTGCCAATGTATCTTGGACATCATTTTACCTTATTTCCAAAAATCAGGAATTTCATCCATGTAGATACGTGGATGAATATATTGGCTCTATCCTCAAACTCTATGTCTCATCGATGAATGACATCATAACTATTTCATAGTAGTTGAGTAACTTTTTTGTATTTCAAAATAGCCACAAACTTGTCACTATTTCCTAAACTATATTAGGTCATAGATGATTGTGTTCCTTAATATCATCCCACCATGAAGGTGTTTTGATCCTTTTCCCATAAAGAGATTCATAGTTTTCATTTGGATTCATTAATGGAAACAATTATTTTTGAGAACTCGGATAGCGGTAGATATATATACCATTGTCATTTTATGTCAATTTATAATTCTATCATCATTTACTACAATGTCTAAATAATCCACCCATATTGGCTAGAAGTTTAGGGGTGATAATCATGTTGATGTTAAAATTTGTATCTAGATAATATTGTAGACTGTTTTATATTTTGGTTTGAATCTTGGGTCTTGATTAGAAAAAATAGATAGCATAGTTATATTCAGCCTGACCACTTCAATAATGTAAATCCTTGAAAACTTATAGAGTGAGATTTCCTCTTGAATTCAAATAATATGAGAAGTCATTATATGAAGATCCACCAAAAACTGTACATAATTATTTCATCGTATTGTCTTCAGATAGCCAGGGAAAAATTCTTGTTATGATGTTTTCCCATTTCCTTATTGTTTTGTCCAAGGGTGACAACATCCCCATGTATTTTTTTTTCATTCTTCCATGATTTGATAACATATAATATATTTGATGCATATTTATAACTATTGTTATTTATATTGTCCGACATATAGTTCTCTTGGAGATCTCAATTTATGAATGTGCTTTGTAGATCGATGGATAAATTTGAAATATGTGCATTATCAAATTGATTCTTATTTAATTTGTGATTTGATTGTATACATAGTTATGACCAAAATCTAAAAAAATGAATTCAGTTACATTTAACTATAACGTGTTCATTATTTTTATTCATTCCAATTTCTTAATAATTCCAACATAATCTCTTTGAGATTACATTATATGCACTATAAGGTATTGTTTATAAATAATTTTTGCAATTTTATATGATGTTACTTCCATTATAATTCTTATTTCCATCCTTTTCATGTGGATAAATAGTGGATTCTCCTCAATTCTCATTAGTTATAAATTTACTAGATCCTTTCTAATTATAGATTTAACAATTTTCTTATATTTCCTATTATGGTAGTGGATTGAGTAGTTATATTACTTTATCATCTCTAATCATATTCATTGTACCATAATCAATTATTTCATTATGAATATACACTTGTGGATATTCTAATTTTTATAAATTTCCCTCTTATACCAAAATCAATAATGATGCTAGATTTTTTATTCAATGATAAATATATCTTACACTAGATCATGTTATGGGTAGTTCAATTATTGTTAATTAAATTTCTTTGAATCATCGGGTATCAATTTATAATTTTTCATAAGGCATAGCCCAATACAATCATTGAAGCATCATTAGACACTATGAAATTTTAACAATAAATTGTAGAATAAGTATAGGTTCCCTAAAATGATGCATTTTCAACAAATTAATTTCACTTAAAATTCAATATTACAATAAAATGTGACTCCCTTCAGATATATATTTATTTGAGTGTTTGAAACTAATGTGAAATTTTCCAAAAAGAGATTATAATACCTAGATAATATAAGGAAAATACTGATTTATGTCACATATGTTTTCCATAACCATCCCTCAATTACTCTTGTAGTTGATGGTTCCATTTTTATCTAATTATATGGGTTAATATTACCCAATAAATTAGTCTACCCTAAAAAATAACTCATATTTTTATAATTGGATAAGGACTCTCCTTTTTTCTGGTCATTATCACAGTATTCATATGATCTTTATACCTTTCTATGATTTAAAGTATATTAGAACATAATACATAGATACCACCAAAGATATTTCAATGTAATATCCAGACATTATATTCATAATTTCCAGGAATATTTCTGATCATTAGTGAGTATGAATTGGAATACATTGAACTCATTGTATATGTACCTTTTACAGAAAGCCGACATAGGGAATTCCATCTTATTCGTCCTTACCAGATAATATCACAAACAAATATCCACCCTCTAGAAATATTGTGATCCACATAGCGGAATGAACAAGTCATAAATCAATCATAGAGGATACATTTTCATTATCAAGATCTAGTTTAACTCACAACAATCAAGGAAAAGGTAAAATCAGTATTCCTTCATCTTACTGAAGAGGACTACTACACCCCAAGTGGAATCACTTTGGCATATCAACGATTTATGTAGATTACCAATAGTTGTTTCCAGATCACCACATGTTCCATAAAAAACATTCAATACATAGTCATGTATAATGGAAATACCTTAGGCATAAGATAGATTTAAAATTAATCCACTCACCAAGGAGGGAGATAATGGAATTATTCAAAAAATACATCAGTGTATTTCCGCATAATGGGATTTTTCATATGGATGATATATTAAATTTACTCAATTATCTGAGAAAGGTAAGATTTCTAATATTGAAATAATATCCTTTCTAGAGATATTATTTCTATGAAGATTTATCCTTATCCTTTCACTTTTATATAATTGACAGTTGAATCACGATACTAAGATTTATTTCCTTCTCGATATAATTTATTTTAGATATATAGGTAAATCCAATAAAAAAATAATTAATTAAATTTAGCTAAAATTTTTATCACAATAATCTCTACAAAATATTTCCCAATAATAGGATAATGGGGAATTTATATATTTTTGATTAATGAATTGACCCATTTGTATGATTAACTGAAAACTCTATATCCATAAACTATGGTGGTGATTGGATAGTTCTTCTAATAAATAACTATATGAATGAATTCATATAACCATAATGATAATGTATGTTCACTATTAATGTTGAATAACTATAATATCTCTCACCACTTTTTTTCAGGATCTAGCCCAATGGTTCTGATGGAATAAGCTGTCTCATTCTAGCTTGGAGGTTGTTGGATGTATCTAAAAACCCATGGAATAATGCATTGATTTTTATTGTAATATTAGTAATTGTATTTCAAAAAAATAAAAATTCTTTGAGGGATTACCCAAAACAATCTTTACAACATCTCATTATAGGGTTTCTACAGACAAAAAATTACAGCTAGCGCCCTTTCATCAAAACCATAGAAAATTTCCTAAAAACACTTATCAAATTTCTTGTGTGATTCCTTAAATATTTTAATTAGGATATTTAAATTTATTATCACATTTATATTTCTCTATATGAAATCCATATTTAATCTCTTCATTCAAATTTTTATCCCCATGATACCCTAAATATTAATTGATCATAATTTAATCATTTAGGGGACATCAGTTAATTTTATTAGAGTGATCAATGTCTTCGATCACAATGTATTTTAATTTACATGATTTTATCCACAAAAATAATCATTCTACATCAAATTATTTGGTAATGATAAATCCATAGGTGTATCATTAATGTCTTGTGGTGGTTTTATTATAAACTTGAATATATTCATCCTAAATTTTATTGAGGTAATGGAATAACCATTTCATTTTATCTCAAAGAGAGTGTGTAAAAAATTTATCAAAAAACATTTTCCAAAATTCCCTCAACCCCATCATTTCGATATGTTTATTATGATTTATATTCATAATCCATTTCCACCCATTATCTTCTTATCCCACCATATGATAAAAATATAGATGAATTTTGTTTTTTTAAAAAATTGATGGATATAAAATATAATCTCCATGGAGTTGATTCATTATTCCTTGATCAAGGTATTTAATGATCCATTAAATGTTGGAGACCACTTTCCTATAATGTTATAAACTATTGGTTGATCTCTATTTGAGGGATTTGGGAGACCCAATTTAACTAGGAACCTATTAGGAACTATAGTCAGCTGAAGGAGTATCATCATAAATCTCCTTATTCACACTCCCATCTGGTTGGAAATGTCATTTTGGAAGTGATAATATTTCCCTTCACATTGGTTGTTTACCATATTCCTCTAATTTATGAACATTGACTATAATAAAGTAAAAATAAAGGGTGTTTATTTTTCTATAATAAAATATTTAAATTATGATCAATTATTTTAATGGGGTAAATTATAAATGACATTTATTTGTTAACATATCAATTTTAAGGCTTCATTCTATTTATCCATGATCTATTTACTATAAAATACTCTTATAAGGATTTTTTGGCTTTTAATATTGGTTTTTAATGAGCTTGGGAATTAACCAATGAATACCCTCTAGAGATTCAAAATAAATGTAATGCAATGCCTTTTTTCATTAACCACTTATTGATTAATATATTCAAAATGTGGGTTTTTCATGTTTTACCCCAATGTACATATGTGAAAGAAAAATATCAACATGTAATATCTAGAAATGGATATTTATTTATTGTAAACAACTAAATTTACACGTCAAAAAACTGTAGTGATGTTTTATTATATATAGATTTATACATAAGGAATTTTATAGTGTTTTATAATTCTAATGAAAAAATAAATAAATATTCCTTAGAAACCAACATTGAAAAACCATCTCCTAATTAAATATTATTTCATGATTTATTACATATGAACAAACATAATAAAAAGTAACGACCAATTAGTCTACTGCATTTTTGAAATTATAACATTTTATATCAACTTAAAAACTAGAAAACATCATATTTATTGATAAATCACAAAACATGATCACATTCTTCATTCCCAGTAAAAACGGGATTATAAAACATGGCGACGTTCATATGAAAGGGGTGTGATGAAAATCCTAGTAAAAGAATAATCACGGAATAACATGAATCATTTAATAACTATTAGATAATATGAATATAAATATGATATAAATGTAAGGAGATATTGAAGAATTAAACATAAGTCATAATATAACTTAATAATCATATATGAAACATGGGAAATGTGC
The DNA here is from genome assembly GCA_963277665.1 of Viscum album. Lineage (NCBI taxonomy): Eukaryota > Viridiplantae > Streptophyta > Magnoliopsida > Santalales > Viscaceae > Viscum > Viscum album. The sequence continues at coordinate 1,904,130,020 of OY728145.1, forward strand.
AAACGACTTAAAAAACTACATCATAAACATATATAGAGGATACATACATATAATTAAGGATTACAGAAGTACCATTGTGGATTAGTTTCACTCAATAATCACATACTTGGTGTCTTGTGATACTAAAACATTATCCAATCCATTAGAGCACTATATTATTTCTGTCACAACCATCTCTTTGATTTCATTCTCATAATTTAATGCACAAAATAAATCATAAACCTTGTTATCATTTATCATAACATTTTATTACATGATAAAATATTGTGAAATAAATACATGTATTACCTAAATTAAAAATTTATAATTTCATGATGTTGAATACAGTTGATATGAAATGGGTATAGGAATTCAATATGGAATTATCTAGCATGGAAAGTCAAGTATAAATTTCGGTAGCATGATATGTTCATAAAAAGTTTTATAAAATTTATTAATGAGTTTGAATGTGATTCTCTCATAATTTTTAAATAAAATTCCATGTTTGGGGACAAGTATGAACATTTAAAATCATTAGGAATTGGATATAATTATATATGATAAACAAGATACTTGAATAGTGTGTATAAGAAGAGGATCCCATAAATTGAGAGGGTTACTCTGAATGCTTGGGAGGAGAATCTTGATATCATGGGTGAAACATGGAAGGGATCTAGAGAGGGTAAGGATGAGTATGGAAATTCTAAATAGTCTTTCAGTGAATATTACTAGGAGAATTGGCTAGTTTATATTGGAAATGAGTGGGGAATTATTTATTATTTATCAAGGATTTGATTTATTTCTCCATATAACAGAATTAAGAAAAAAAATCATATAAAAGTTTTTCCCATGGGATATAAAAAATTAATACGTTTTTATTTTGATTATATGTTTTAGTGCCAAACATATATAAATATTTCTCTAGGTGTTGTGGAAGTGAGACATATCCTTATGGAATAGATTTGGAAATCCTAACACATATTATAGTTTTTGGAGGATTCATAATAGATACATAAAAATAATAAAAATACAAAAAAATATCATTATTTTAAAGTGAATCATATATTTGGTGTTTAATAAAATTTATTTTATTGATTTCCACATTTTGGGCTATTGTGAAATAATAATAAACGACTTATATTTAAAATGTGTTTAAATTTTACCTTCAAATTTGAATGCCTTAGAAAATTATATAAAATTCCTCCTTAGGTAATTTTTACATTATTATATCATGAAAAAAAATTCTGTTTATGTAAATATTTTTTAAATATTCAGTTTTTTTCATTTAAAATTGCATTCAACATTTTTTTGATAAATTCTTGGTTTTTTGACAAAAACACCTTTCAAACCTTTATATAAATTAAAATTAGATATATTAAAATTTTATGTTAATTTATAGTTAATAATAAATATTTAATACTATTATTAGAATAAAATATAATTTTTTAAAAAAATCCATTAATTCATCAATATATATTTCATAATTTAATATGAATATTACCAAGAATAAAATGTATGTTTTATTATATCAAAAACCAAATCATTTAAAAATAAACAATAATAAGATTAAAATATATTCATTATTTTATTAAATATAAATATTCATATTACTAGGTCTTATCACCATATATCTCTCGTAAACTATAAATGACCCTAAAAGTAAGGTGTTTAATGCTAAGAAATTCATGGGGTGATTCAGTGTACATTATTTGGGGTGTGATATAGATGTGAAATAACTTCTCACATAAACAATTTCAATCATGCTTATGCTTTTTGGATCTGAAGTTGAGGTTGGTCAATGAAAAATACAAGTTATGTTACTGCCCACTAAAGCTCAAATATATAGGATTTCTGGGCTATAATCCTATTGGTTGAGTCAGTCATGTCTATTTAATATTCCAATTGAATTCATTAAAACCTTATATTTATACTAACTTACAATTAATATTCAATGCCATATTATAAATGGTAAATATTCCTAATGACCATTTAAATATGACATGATATAATTAAAAAAAAGAATATCTTGTGTATTCTATATTTATAATATTAAATAATTAATTTAATTAAATCATATGTGGAATTTTATTTATAAATATTCATTTCATTTTAATATAACCCAATTGAAATGTAACATATTAAATTTTTTTATCATCATGATATTTTAAGTTTTTATTTGATATTGTCCTTTTATATGGATAATTATTCAATGATACCAATCCGAAAAGGATTTTATGTCACAATATCATTATTTCTTGAGATTTCTTATGATAATTTCTTCAGTGTTGATATCATAGGATTTACATCTGATGAATACTCAATATATTTCTTCTACTCTGTTTATTTAAGATTTATTGACATAATACTACAACTTTTCCAACTTTGTTACTTAAAATAATTTAAATAATTTTTTTTTTAAATCAGACAATATTTCTCTCTTTTTTGGGAATTCATATTTCTTCCAATTAAATATTTTAAAAATCTTTATTAAATAATATTTTATTATTATAAAACTGACTAATACAAGGAATTTTACTCATTCTTAAATTATTTTTCTATAGAATCTTCATTATATTTTCCAAGAATTAATTTTGTTACAAAAAATGTGAATATAATATTAATTTGAATAGGTATGGAATGAGCTAAATATTCTAAAATAATAAAAAATCTTTTCTTTAATTCTTACATTTTTATGTATTCATGGTTATATACAAATAAATGGATTTTAAAAATGTTAAAACTTTTGAAAATAGTTTTTCAAGGAGAAACGGGTATTTTAAAGAAGAATTTTTTTAAATATACTTCAATTTTATTTTCATTATAATATATTATCCATTAATTAAAATTATTATTTTTTAGTGATATGAACCATGATTACATTCAAATTAATTAACTAAATGGTTTATCATTATTGGATTTTTTGGAAACCATTATCTTTTCTTCATGGTAAACCATAAAAATTTTCTTATAAAAAAACATCTTTTCAACGTGGAAATTCTACGGTGAAATAATATAATGATAGTGAAACCTATTTTTTACCATAGGTTACGATATGATGATCTTTTTATGAAACCCATTTCATTAGACGAGTTATGATATGATAAATGATTATGATATTATGTAACATATTAATATTTTTTATTATGAGAGTAATGAGACTTATATGTCTATCAAATTAATTATGTATTGATTTATATCTCTTGAAATGGACAAGATGATATTAGTGAGTGAACATGGTTCAGTAAGAGATATTGTCTGTTATGATGGTCATGGTGGTAAACTGTGGATACTATGTTGCTCTAATGAGTGAACCCATTAAAATATTAAATCATATACACTGATCCTATAATAATATGTAAACAGTTTTATATTCATATGTGTATGCCTCATATTCCACGTCTTATGCAAATTTTTTTCCCTCAGGGCTTGTGTTCATTTATTTCATTATGATTTATGATTCATGAGTGCCCAATATTTATTACCAGATTAATGTTTGTGATCATTGATATGATTTGTATGATATTCAAATGTTATAGTCATATTTTAATATCCTTGTGTTAATGTTTATGATAATTTATATATTCTACATTTAATTTATAATATTGTTACTAATTGTGGAGAAACCAATAAGGGATGGAATAGATCACTTTTAGACTGATGTTTACCTTTTTGTGTTTCAAAATTCATTATTTATTACGGCTACCATGAGTTTGTTTATGTCATGTATGAAATATTCATTCCAAATAAAGTAATATCTATGTATGATAATCCAGGGTTGATATATTTTTATTCAAACAATTTTTCTTTCAATTATGTAAAATCAAAAATTTTAAATCGTCTCTAGTATTGAAATAATTTTAATGTGTTATTATATTAATATAATAATATTTATTTATTCAATTACAACTATATAGATTACGCATATAATGATATATATTCCTTCATCATGAAGCCACCTCCATAAAAAGTTCTTATTATTATTTATATTGGTATTAATTATTTAGAAAAAATGATCGAATATATTTAAGGAAATTAAAAGAATTTATATTATGTAATTATTCATCTATTATAATGGTATTATTAAAATCCTTTACAATATTCAACCAAAGAGATATAAATTTTTCATGTGTTGATTGATTTAATAAATAACATGAACAATGATATAAAAATCTATCATAGAAGACTATAAAATAATATATAATAATGTTGTTTAATATTATTAAAAAAATAATGATTGTTTTTTAAATTTATAATGGTTATATTTTTTTATTTGGAACTGTAGAATCGAATATCATAACACCTCATTAAATTTTAAATATTGTTTCTTATCACATCAGGATTGTTCCATTACATGATAGTTGTATTTAATAATTTCTATGAAAATATCTTATTCTAAAATTTCATATAGGTTCTCCAATATGAAGACATCCTTGTGGGTCCATGACCAAATTATTGAATATTTTCCCATTAGAATGAAGAAATTTTATGAATAAAAAAATAAAAAATAGGTTATCCGAATTAAGAGGCTTATAAGACATATAGAGACCTAGTAATAGTATCACCATTATTAATATGAAAATAATAGGTTATCATAATATGCTCATTAAATAGGAAATCTATATTCTCATGTTTCATTGAATGTTCTGATATGAATATGTGTCTAATAATGTTATGAAATTAGGTTTATAATTAATACATATCATGACATTTGTACATTGATTTGTCAATATAATAGTAGGATATTCTACTCCTTGTCACATGTTTTAATGAACTATATAGTCTATTTTTCACTATATTTCATCACAAAATGGAATTATAGGTGATGGATACCCCACTTCCGGTGTTTATTTATAACGATGCTAATGAAGAAAAATTAACTCTCTATTTTAAGAATGTGGAATGCAAAATGGAATTAAATTATTTTCTAATATCCCCCATAAAAAAACAGATAATCAAATAATATGAGGATATAGATGTGAATGGCATAATTTATCCCCATCGGGGTATCTATCAAGAGAATTCAATATCAAAGAGGTATTATATATGCAATGCTTTGTTCACATGAATGCTCAAAGTGTTAGTGAATGTTGGGATTCAGGTGGTCTTGTGATTGGAAACATTGAGCACATATATATATATTTTTTATTATTTACTATGTTTTATGCATATATTTCTTCTTTTCCTCACTACCCAAGAACATATCTTGTTTTTTTATAAATTATAATTTGAGAAATTTTTTGGAGAAACTTTTTCAATATATTACACATAATCTCCACAATTATAAAGACATTGATGGTGGCCAATCCCATTTATTTATTTTGAGTATAAAGTGTATATTTAAATCAAAGGTCTTATTGAATCATCTTATGTCATTGTGTATTGATAAATTTCATTCCAAGAATAAAAAAATACATATACATGAAAAAAATCACATAATGGGTTGTTACTGTGGTAGACAGGGCCATCAGAAACTGAATTGTTTCTAAATATAGTAAAATGTTGATTGAAAAACCTTGATATTTTATGAAATATTGTATTCAAATAAATTTTTTTGTTTATATATATTGCATTACACCCAAGATAGTTTTTAATAAGACCAAGATATGTTATAATAATTTTATTTAAACAAATCCATTATATATTATATGTTATGACTAAATATATTATTAGTAATAAAAATTTTATAAATAAAATATTTAATGGTTTCATTTAAATAAATCAAGTTGATAAAAATATAATTTTTACAAATGTATTTATATTTATTAAGAAAAAAGTTTTCTCAATGCATGTTTTTATTAGAATATTCTAAAAAATAATTAATGTATTATTTAAAATTTTGGAATATAAAATTAATTAAACTAACATATTTTATATATATTCATTTAAAAATTATATTTTAGAGAAATTTCTATAATTGTTTTAAATGATTAGTTTTTTGGATAATAGTGAACAATACTCATTTTTATTAAAAATTTCATTCTCATATAAAAACATCCAAAAACATCAGATTCATTTTAATGTGGTGTAAAATTAATAATAGTTCAATTATATATTTATAATTAAATTTCTATTATTTTAATAAATTATATATTGAATATATATATATATATATTAAATATTCTCTACTTTAGAACAATTTTAGAATTAAATCCCTAGTTTCTTGTTGAACCTATTAGCTTTAATTTAAAAATTATAATATGATATTTTAAAAAAATATATTTTCAACATTTGAATTAAAACATTTAATCAGAAAAATTTATATTATATATTGAGGATAATTAAATATTTCCCACAATTAATTTACAAATAGTAAAAAATATTCACACTATTTAAGATAAAATGGGTTACTATGGTGAGAGGGGTAAAAGTCATATAGTAAGGATAAACATGATCCAAGAAAATTCAAACACCCACTTCATAGGCATATATACATTTTATCATGTATATTTATTTTTAAAGGTTCAATTTATGTAATTTTGGCATGTTAAAAACTTTTTAACTTCCATTTCTTTTGTAAAATTACATGTATTTTCCCCACCTCACTAATAAAAGGCACCCACATCCCCTATCATCATCAAAAAAATTAAAATCTTTTTTTAAGAAAATACCTATCAAAAATATTTCCTAGATCCCTATTCACATATTATAATCCATGGTGAGATATAAATCCAATGTAAAATTTATTCTTGTTTTTCCAAATTATGTTTTCTGAAGAAGTTGTAGTGTTTTTATTTTACTTATATTAAAAAAAATTAATTATCATGATATAATAACACCCATATCGGTTTTATACGATTATATTATTATGTTATTAGGATAATGTGTAACAATCTCAACCTTCATTAAATGGGAAAAAAAATTTATGATAATGTATATAACGAACTACCTCCTCACACATCAATGTTATTTGTTTTGGATCACCACTAATAAAAACTTTTTTTAATGAGGGTGGTTCCTCAGTCAAATACTAAAGGAAAATTTATTAAAAAATAGAAACAAATTACATGGGTCTAGAAGAAGGAAACTAATAATAATCTTTATCAAAAAGGTAATCAAATAACCTAGAAAATAATATTTCCGTGTAATGTCCTGATTGAATCCCTTGATGGAAAGACAATCTACAACCATGTTCGCTTCACAAATCGTATGGGTGGGAATGTAGTTAATATCCTTGAGCAATGAAAGAAAAATTCCCCAATTGAACGTGAGTGGCCATGCAAGATGTACCACCCCCTTCCTAATAGCTTGAACGATAGTGGTTGACTCACTTTCAATCAAGATATTGTTTCATCCCTTATTCTTGAAAAAATCAACTGCATGTATAACTCCCACCATTTCAGCTTCCAGATCTGGGGCCACACCATAACTACGAATGAAGCATCTCTGACATCTGCCAAGGTAATCCCTAAAGATAGTACTGCAACCTACCAGACCCTGGTTTCCTTTAGATTCACCATCGACATTAACTTTGATATATGATATTTATATTATTTTTAATAATATTATTATTATTTTACCATGATATATGTAATATTAACAAAATATCCAATCAAAAAATAATCAATAAACAAGAAAAGTTATTCTCTGAAACAAGACATTAAAATCGAATTGTTAATAAAAGAGTAATATAAAGTCATACATAAATCATATATGGTATGACCTAAGTCTGTAGGGTTCGCTAAAAGATATATAATAAAATTATTTTAATTATAAATGTGTAGCTAATATGTATGAATAATATTGATTCTTAAGGTAATGATCTTATTTCTTACTTTTATTTTCAATGAGACACATGACATATTGACCACATGCATATTTTATGTGGTGTACATACTACCTATTAATTTCATTATATATTATTATATTGAATATTATCTGGTTATAAATTTAATTTTTTATCTCTATTTAATTTATTTTATTGTTTAAATGTTTCCAAATATGAATGTGATTTCTGCCTCAATTTGTCTTCTTTGGGACATAGGTTATGTTATATAATTATCCTAATTTATAAGGATTATATTAAATCCATTATACATTCAATTTCATTAATATATATATATATATATATATTACTTGGACATTTAATATATCATTCATTTTTTGATGGGGTTTTGATTCAGTGTAACCAATATGGTGAGTTTTTATGATACAATCTCATAAATTATCAATATTATTTAGGTTTATGCATTCAGTGATAAAATGATTTTATATATCTATCAAGAAACTCATTAATTTATATATATTTAGGAAAATTAAGGAAATTAGTTTTTTATTTAGGTTTCCTCTAGTTATGTACTAAATAATTCAAAATAATGTTTATTATAATATTCTACATTATTTCTATCATTGGTAAAAATATAATTTCCGTACAAATAAATGTATTATAAAAAAATTTCAAAAATATATTATCATTACTCAATTATTTTTTAATTTAAATTAATAAAAAAATTAATATTTTTAAAAGTCTTAAATTTATTATTCAATTTTATTTCTAAAACAAACCCATTTCTCCTTAAATATGAAATGAATATGGGTTTTAAATGTGTAAAGAATGAATAGAATATTTCTCTGTCAGGACTAGTAAATTTATCAATGTTATCGATATAAGTTTCAAAGGTCAATGTAAAAATGTTACATTAAAAATTAGTTATGTTTTAAAATTATATTTCTAAAACAGAATGGATATATACCTTATGAAATGTTATAAATGATTTGAAGCACCTATTATTATCATTAATGATAATTTTAAATGCAAATTATTCCAAAATTATTTAAATATTATTTAGTTTTAGATACTAATTTTAAATGAAAGTATAGTTTCCCCAAATAATATTATGACTAATATTTTAAAATATTTTATCAATATAATAAGACATACATTAATTTTAAATATGTTATACTAGTTATATTATAAAATGATTCGATTATTATTATTTCTTTAGATGGGTTTTTTAATGATGACAGGATGTTTATGAAACCCATTTCCTTTTCATAGGTTATACAACGATAAAATGCCAAGGACATCCTTTTCAATATCCATTGGATATTATTTTTGAAATGATTAAATTATTATCCACCGTATTTCTTTTCCACATGACACTCTATGATGAAATGATTATGAATGCTATTATATTTCATGTATTTTGATATAATGATTTTTTTTATATCATGTTGAGGAAGTAAATATGAATTTATATATGTTGTGGGTTTGAATTAAATCTACTCTCATCTCAGTGGATAAATATTAACACCTCGTAAGATAAACATGATAGTAATGGGGATTGTACCATGTGTAGTATGAGACTTTTTCAACATTGATAATACAGGGATTCAAATATGTCTTCCATGATAGTTTAGAGATCAAACCCATTCATGTATTATTGACCTGGTAAGGAGCCTTGAATATAATGGGATTGATTTTATATGATTATGTGTACACCATACCTCCATTTCGTATGCATATTTTATACTCTCTTAGAATATGTTATTTGATTCCTTTACGATTGATTACTTTGTAACTACCAATATATTTTCCAAGAATCTTGATTTTTACTTTTTAAATATAGGTTATAATTTTAATATGTCATGATCATTCTTTCAAATTCATATACTCTTGTGATGTTTACAGAGATTTCCCATGTTTACCCTTAACGAGCATATACGATCACCATCTCTTATGTTATTGTTTCCATTGTTATGGATTTGTACATTAAGTATGAAATGATTAAAAAGGATCACAGTTATGAAGAAAATATTTGTATTTGATATAGTTTTCTTATTAACATGTTTTTTATGTTTTCATGTTTCCAAAGGCATTACACTGTTATGATCTGTATTCATGTGTTTTAGTAATGTAATGAGTGTTAATATATTATTTTTTCAGAAAAATTTATGAATATCATTGGTATATATAGGAAATTATTTGACTGTGATTTTAATTAATTTTAATATTTCCTGATTTGCAATAAGATATTAGATATTTCTACAGGTTCACTTATTTGTATCAAAATACAATATACATATAGATTTTATGAAATTGCTATAGATAAGATGTATCTATGGGTTCCCAATGGAACATATATGGATACTGTAGCCATTAAAGACTACATTATCACATAATTTACATCATTTATTTTTGATTTAATGACTTTTTTTTATATCATCCATGGAACCATGAACACTGTTTATAATTTTTTATTAGATAAAAATGTATGTATTATTATTATTTGGATATAATAGCTTCTAGATTTACAAATATATGATATTTTATTGGATTAAATATATAAAATATATTATTTATTATAAATTTGGAAAATGAAATATTGTAAATTGATAATTAATCAAATTTCTGTTACTTGTATACCACCCTTTTATGCCATTATTGTCTTGAACACATAAACGATAAGGATTTGAAATCCAATTGTCAAATGGGTACATAAAATCTTTTCAGATTCAACCACATAAGGGATAAAAAATTTTATTAAATGTTATGATAAACAAACCATTATTCCATGTTAATGGTTAAGTGGACACAACAATTCAATATTTTATACTCAATGATGTTTGATGCCAATTTCAAGCCGAGGCTATTTTTTGATTATCAATCCATATTTTCTTTTTATCAATGAATTAATTTTGAATGGATATATATACAAATGAGGTTTATGGATGACTATAAATAGATCATGGTGTTCAATAATGAGGTTGAGAATCATCATTTTAATAAGATAAATAATAATTTATTAGACCAAGGTGGTTAAAATATTTCTAAATATGTTATCAACATTCTACTATAATATGGAATTTCAAAAAATGTCAATCCACCTTACAAATCATAGGATACTACTGTTAATTTATGGTGTAACCAAAAATTCATTGGGGTCATATGGTCTAGTAGGATTCATGAAATCTATTTTTTATCATTTTTTTGATATGAATTATAGAGAAATTCTTCTTTCAAAATATAGTACAATATAATTTGGGAAAATGTTTTCATTTTGATTAATGGTGATAAAAGAAACATAGCCTCTCAAATGTTCCTAAATGGGGATGAGAGTATCTTTTTAAGATTAGATCAGTTATAAATATAGACACATGAGGCATAAAGTGTATATTTATTGGGTATCACTTGAAACAAATGGGATACAACCTATAAAACAGTTTAGATATAATTTGACTATCAAAGGAGAGATTAATTTATTTGTGAGGGAGAACATCCTGATGCAAGGTAGTTGTAAACGGATTATCTTCTAGGGTGATGGGGATCTAGAAAAATAAGGGTTGTTATAGGAACAAATTCACTAGTGCTCAAATAAAAAGATGTTTTTAACACACCAGTATTGGTTTAAAGAGATATATTAGTTTGTTAAATAGATATATATATATTTATACATATATATTCTAATCATATATGATGGTCAGTCATTTTTAGTTGAAAATAATGATCATATATCCAAAAAATAGGCATTATAATTATAATAAGCTATATAGATCCATGAATCCAAGAATTCTGAGATTGATTCTAAGTATCAAAACCATGATTGGGTTCTGATTAATCAATGAATTTTTTTAAATCTAATTGGGTTTTAATGGTTATTAAAAAATTGGGAATAGTAAGTAATTTAAATACCGATAAATCATTTCAGGTGACTAAAGTGTTTATAAATCCAAATGGAATTGACTATAATAAATCCTTTCACAATGATTCCATGTTTTAATAAATGATAATTTTTTTCCGTAAAAGATCAACTTATCAATTAAATTTTGATAATTGATATAAAACCTTCATTCCTTAAAGGTAACCTTCATTAGGGTGTTTATATGAAACATCAAGAAGGGTTTGTGATACTATGAAATGTCAATTTGGTATTTGTGTTACAAATATCCCTGTATGGATTAAATAAGTAGTCCATGACATCGAATATTTAGTTCAATGAGGATATAAAATAATCCATTTTTATTAACAAATAATGTGATCCAAGTGTTTAAGAGAGATATTGTGGGTGTATTGTTTTTTTAGAATCGTTATATTTTTATTACATATTACTAATTTGAATTAATAAAACATAATTATGGGAGGATATTTATTGTTTGATCATTATCTTCTCCATTTTAGGACATTAGTGATGTTGACTACATGCAAGTGGTACATATCATGCATGATAGATTTATGAGAAAATATTGCCTATTCGAAAGAAATTATATTGACCAAATAATAAAGATGATTACTATGGAACAATCCAACAAGATACTTTTTCCAATATCATATGGTATACATAATTCGATGAAAATATATCCATTTACATAATAGATAAGGGAGAAAATTAGTAATATCCCATATTCATATATGACGAGAGGCATCTGTGGACATTTTATGTTTTATGAATTATTTTTCATATTGTACAAGTAAGCTAGGTGTTTTGAAATTGGGGTTTTACTAGAACTAATTATAACATAATTGGATTACTATATCATGTATATAATAGGTATACAATATTTAATCATACCATTATAGTGTAAAATTATCTGCTTCCAATATTTAATGGAAATATACATTGATTAAATTTCATTTCAAAAGGTTATACCTTATCATAGTCTATAATGAGAACATTGCTTCACAATGTCAATAATTTAAATCTCTAGTCATATGGCGTAGATAAATCATAATGACTGCACATAGATGATGTTTGACTATCATGTGATGGGTGCTCAATATAATTAACACTTATTATCATGAAGTTTTCAAATAGTGATCTTTAGTTGTAAGATAATTATGATAGACCTTACAATAGGAACACCACATGTTTTGTGTTTCATTGACTATTCCTATCTATGAAAATTTGTGTCGGTGTCTTAACATGAGTTCACTACCAGTGTCTACCATTTTAACATGTAAATTGATTTAAGGAAGAAACTATGGAAATGAAATCATTGAGAGGTGGATTGTGTTGGATACGTTATTGGTGGTATGGAATTAGTTTAATTGTCAAGATAATATTTGTCTCTAAGGAGTTAAGGATGTAATATATCATGGGAATAGTTTATTATAAAGGTACTACCTTCATATGTATTTTACCAAATCCATCTAAAGGAAAATCCATTTTGTTAGATCATTAAATAATAAATCAAGAAAATGTTGATGACAGAAGTGTGAAACCGAATTTAATTGATTTTGAATGATAAAGAGTATATTGTACATAGTATATGCTAGTTGGTTGGTTGAAATTTCTATGAAAATTCATATCTGTTTAGGGGTCTTGAGGGGTTTCTAGACTCTACTATAGGTCTGTGGATATTATTGACTAATATCAAGATAAGGGTATATAGGGTCACACACAATATTGTATTCATGTATCGTCTATATTCAATGGAATATGTATATTGGATATGGTGGGACCCATCACAGGGTCAGGGTTTTGTCCAATTTATCGATCAAAAATGAAGAAAACCCATTATTATTCATGTTATAAATAATCAATATGTATTTATTCAAATGTATTAACAACTATTGTATACATGAACAAAATATATGAAATAATATTATTTTAATACTATTTCTTCATTTAATATTAAGCAAGAATTACAAGTCGAGTTATTGACTTAGTTTTACAATGTAATATATTTAACATATATTACAGGTATGTGATAAATAAAAAATATTATTAATGGTGTAGTTTATATCTTCATAATTACTATTTAGTTGATGTTATGTATACATATGTTGGGTACCCCAACCAGGTGTTATGAAAATTCCTCTATATATATGAGAATAGGGGAACTTACCATTTACCATTAACAACGTGAAATACAAAGCTACTCCCTAACCCACTACATTCTATAGAGAAACACTCTTGATCTAGGCACTATGACCATGATCTCTCTCAGGCATTGAACGCATAATAAACAAGTGATCATTGGGGAATATAAGATGTTGTCATATCTCCGTGCTAGCACCAGAAAAACATCAATCAATTGTCCAATGTATTTTTAATACATGGGTTGACGATCTAGAGGAATGATAATGTTGATACATTAATAAAAAATCACCAGGGACAAGTTGAATTTATTCATAGATTCATATCATAACGTGTATGCTTTATAGTTTTAATTTATTTTCTCTTTTAATTTACAAGATATCCTTGGACCGTACCAGGGCTTGTTTCATCATTGAAGACCAATTCTACCATCCTGATAATGAAACAATTTTTGATCCCCGACCCACCAAATTTTCTTGACTGCCCCAACACCTTAAATTGATATTAAAGGGATCAAATAAACTATCAATTACATGAAAAAACTATATTTCATTAAATTTTAATTTCGGTTTTAAAAATAGTCTCAATAAATGTGACCACTATTCAATCTGTGGTCGTATGACCAAGTTATGACAATCGAAAATAACTTTTACCAATTGAAAATTGCTGCTATGGGTATTAATATTACGAATACATGTATTTATCCATGTCATCAACTAGAGTTAATTCAAATAATAATAATAATATTTTTATATTATAATTATAGTTTTAATATTATTATTAATTTTATTATCAATATAATAATATTTAATATAATAATGAAGGAAATATTTTATCCCTTTAAAAAATTTAAAATGGGTGTGGAAATGTAATATTTTTGGAAGTGGAAATTTAAATGTACCCATGTGTAAATACATATAAAAAGATATCAAAAAATCAAAAGGACATGGTTTCGGTCCCCCCATCACTATCTGTTTCTATGCAAGACGCTCATTGCCTGCCCTCAGCTAGAGCTTTGCCAGTGTCTCCCTAGAGCAAGAAATACCTCCGAACGAGTGGAATGGGTCTGGAAGAGCTACCATCATCTAATGAAGTCACATCCGCACCTATTCTACTCATGTGCTCCATGTCTTCGTCTGCCACTCCTACCTCGACCTCGTCGGAAGTTGTGATTTTAACTGCTCTGGTCACGGCTGGTGACCACACCAGATCCAGTCGTCCTCAACCTCACTGGCCATCCTTTTCTTCCACCTTATTGTGTAGAGACCATCTACAAGAAATGGTATATGAGTGAAAACATCCTAGGATGCACGTCCCTTTTGTCATCATCCACCACCCTCATAGGCCGATATACAACTTCCCAATCTTCAGTCCTCTCGCATGTGCATCCTTAACTATACATTTTTGCCAGCACACTAGGAAGATCCCAGATAACATCCCCCTTATAACAAGATTCGAGCGAATGTCATATTTGTCGATGCCTCACTAGATCCACAATTGAAAGACGCCAGTGTCACCCTACCCCACATCAAAGTACCTTCATTCTAATTTACACCAATCAGATATGCCGATAACCAGTCCTATCAAACACCTACTGTGAACCCTTTAATAGAGGCATGATAACACCATACAGACATTGAGGTGAGGTTAATGGATTATTGCCACTGTAATACTCTATAGATATATTATTATAATTCTTGTATAGAGGGAGACTATAATTTTTTAAGATAGTTGGATAAAATTGATGATTAAATTAATCATTAATGTATATATTTGATTATCATGAAAAAATTAAAATCTTATAGAATTTAATTTTTATATAAAATCGAATGTAATATGAAAATATAAACAATGATAAATATTGCAAAAAGTTAATTTCCAATCCAGTATGAATTTACTTGTATAGTATCGGTTTCTGTGCACACTACTGTGATTTATGAAATTAATGGAGTTGGAGAACCAATACATGTTAAACCACCTTAGGAAGAATAGGTGTAAAATTGTTAACATCAGAATCATGTTGGAATAAGATGTAACATCCCAAGTAATTAATGAATAATAGATATTTTTATCTATGTCTATTAATGATTGAGATAGTGTTTTAGAGTCTTAAAATGAAAATAAATACAATCTTATGCATGGAATACACTAATATTTTTAAAAGATTGTTTTACTGCCTTTTGATGGAAAAACATTTTTAAATCTATCTTTTGACATTTTTATAAGCTATGTTTGTCAAAATAATCTTATTCTTTATGATTGGGACATCAAAATTTACTTTGTGTGAATTTTTGGTATTTTTCTGACAATATTCATTTTTAATGAATAGTGAAAAATAATGCATTTTAGATCAAAAATGCTTCTTAATATAATTTATTTATATGATTAGATTATCTTTTGAATTATTCTTAATGTGTAATTAGAATATATTTTTACCATTTAATCCAATGGTGGTCATTGGAATCAATTTCACTTTGAAATTAGACTTAAACTGGTGTCAATATTTTGGTACTTATTGTTTTATAAAAACACGCTATTTGCTCTGACAGCGGGAATTAATTATTAAATTAATTAATATGACTAATATGTTTTTAATTTTTTAAAATAGACTTTATTTTATAATTCATAATATCATATATAGCTTAGGGTGAAGTTTTGGTATTTTTCTGAAAAACTCCAATTTTTTATGAATAGTGAAACCACTAAGTGGTAATCAAGCAAACTGATTATTCAGTTAAATGAAAGTTTACCACTAATGTGTATTGAATTTTGAAAATCCGACATACATGGTTGTCATTAGTATGTAAAATGTGGTTCAATGGGATGAAAATAATTTTTTGGTGAATAGTAACTTTTTTTCATTATTCGCGATTAGAGGTAATTAGTGTAATTTAAGGTAAAAATGATATTATAAAAATATGAAAACACCATGAAACTTGTCCTACCCCTATTTGATGAGTCATGGCAGACCAAGATAACCCATGGGTCGATTTAGGGGACCCCATGGAGCCACTTGGGTGAGATAATGACTTTAATGCCTTTTTTTAAATAAAGGTGAAAATGACACTAAAATAATTTTTTTTAATAAAATAATTTTTAAAAGGGGTTATACTAATCATGATTTTGTCTATAAATAATCTTTGGAAAGATAAAAAGATTTCCTACATCATAGTAGTTTTTTATAATTTTTATACTTTAAATAAATTAAATTATTTATGACATCATGATGATGCAGCAATGACCTCATTATTTAACGATTTCAATAAAATGGAATGATAATGTAATATCTAAAACCTACACATGTCCAAAACCTATTGGTTGGGTAGATTTATAATCCTTATCATCTTATCTTCTATATATATCAATGTGGGACCTTATAAATTCTATACACTATTGAAAATAAAATAATAGTTCCATGATTTCCAAAAGTGCCCCTCCTCTCCTCTTATAAAAGCCCCCCACCTCTACCTCATTTCACACACTCCTAAATCCTATGGCTCGGCTATCCCCTGCCCATTTACTCTCTCCACATCCCTCTCCTCATCCTAGAGGATTCCCTTTGGGCAGAATCCTTTTAAAGGAAGCCTTTAGGCTCAAATCAAAAGGAGTTATACTTTTAAAGGTAATTCATTCTCTCATGTTTATTTGTTTTATTTTGCTTCTCCAACCCCATAAAATCTTTTTATTTACTTCCTTTGTTACAAAACCAGTATATTCAATATAATAGGATGTTTTTATAATATTTATTCGAGCTACACTCTCACAAAACTACATCAAATGGTTAAAGAACATACGGTTTCCGTGGATGGAGAAATTCTGCCTCTCGAAACGATGTCACTATTTTTATATATGATATATAATATGTTTAGTATTACCTTAAGCTTCTGTATTTTTTCATTTATGGCATACCATTATTGTTTCTATTATGGGTGAACACAATATCTTCATTTTAGGAAGTAAGGACTACCGCCCCCTGAAAGTGATTTGATTCGTTAATACAATATATGGGATGTGTAGAGGATAAAGATAATGATATTATATATGTTATTATAATTTAATTATAATATACTCTTATATCATTATGATTCCATTCCAGAAATACGAAATAGAAATGGAAGTAGGGTTCATGCGTACGTACGACTTACCGTCTCCATGAACGGTGCATTTCATTTATTACCTCTAAATGTGATGTAATATTTTAAATACATGTATATTCTGAATATATATGATATATATTTTATCCAAATCATTAATATCATTCTGGATATAACGAACCATTGACCAAATTAACAACATGTAAGTGTAAGAGGTCTATTTTTTGACTTAAGAACCAAATACCGACAAAATGAACATTATTAACTTAAATGATTACATGATGTTAATAACAAGGTATAAAAGGAATAATGAACTTGAAAAAGGTTTTTAGGCAAGTAGAAATTAACTCATGTTTATTATTCAGGAGATTAAAGAACAGTCGGGTCAAGTCAGATACGAGGTAAGGGAACTTCTTAACCCAATTTCCATTCTTTGGGTTAATCTCCTACTTTCAAATTACGTCATTATATTATTTTGTCCTATCTTGTATTTGTACTTTCTTTATGTGTAATTATAGTAAATAAACATAATAGATTTATTTTATTTAAAAAAATTATCTTTGTATAGGACTTCGTCTCAATATCCTTTCATTGAGGCATATTTTATTTTATACACAACTTTCTTTTATACGGTGTATAAACCCCTTTAAATTTTACATTTATTCTAAAGGAATATTTTTTATATGAAGCATTTACTAAACTAAAAAAGGGAATGTTTTTGTCGTACGTATGCGGCGACAACGACTTCTCTGCCTTCGTGACCGTTATTTGAGTTTCGGCTTCCTCTATAAGCCATACCTTCTTTTTAAAAGAAAAATAAATTCCATGTTTTACTTTTCTTTTATTTTGGTATCGAAAATGGTTTTCATAATGTTTGTATATCAATGTGTTGTATTGATATCTTATGAATGAAAGGTGGGAATGTTATGTTTCCTTTATGCATGTTTTATGTGATATGATTATGTTGAGGTTCTTGGGCATTATTATGAAAATGGGTGGTTCCATGATAAACTAAGGGCGGATGAGCCTGATATAGCTCTTCAATGCATTGGGTAACGCGAAGGATTGAAATGTTATGGTTTCTCCAAAGAGATTTAGGGAATATACTATGATGGGTATTCCAAATGTAACCAAGAGGGTTACTCCCTACGTAATAATGTTATGAATTCCTCA
Organism: Viscum album; assembly: GCA_963277665.1. Classification (NCBI taxonomy): domain Eukaryota; kingdom Viridiplantae; phylum Streptophyta; class Magnoliopsida; order Santalales; family Viscaceae; genus Viscum; species Viscum album. Next base: position 1,904,149,020 of record OY728145.1, read on the forward strand.
AGTTACCTTTATGTCTTAGGATTTCTATGATTTATTCATGATTTGATGAGGTATGTTAAAGTAATTATGTTTTATGGGTAAGGTATGATCTCATCCTTATGTATATATGTACCCATGTTTCCTTTCCATATTTTTATATCCCTTACTAAGCTTTTTATGCTCATCCAAAGTTTTTTTGAAATGTTTTTCACTGGTCAAGGGAAAGGTACATGATATGATGATAGTGTCAAGGAAGTGTCTAGAAAGAATCCATGTTTATTTTAAATATGTTTTCATTGATGGGAATGAAGAATACTATCTTTATGTAACCACTTTGTTTATATGTGGAATGTAATGCAAGTTTTATGATATAATTCTCTAAAACTCTAATCCCGAAAAGATCCTTAATGTGTAATCTTGTAATAACTCAAGATTAAGTATGGTTTAAGGCCTGGGCCTTATAGTTTGTATCATAGGTCGGTTTAGATAACTTTAGGAGTTAGAATTATATTAAATGATTATCCAAAAATATTTTTTATGGTCAAATTTAAGTGATATAGCATTTGATGATTACCATGTTGCTTCATCTAAGACATGTTTGTTCAGAATAGTTTTCCGCAGAGGAAACAGGGAAGCAGTGCTAGGAAGGAATACATAAGGAAATAACCTTCCGAATCAGCATCCTGAGATTGTCGGAATTGGAACAGAACATTTTTTTGTAGTAATGGCACAGTTGACTCAGGCTATAAATGATGGTGGTATCCATGCACAAGATCAGCCAGATCAACCGTAGAGGAACATGTCAGTGGTGGAACATTTCCTGAGGCAACATCCCCCATCATTCAGAGGATCATCTGACCATGTACTAGCTGAAGGGTGGATGAAAGAACTGGAGAAGATTTTCGATGTCATGGGGTGTTCAGACAACCAAAAGGTTAGTCTTGCTATTTACCATTTGGAGGGTGAGGCAGATCAGTGGTGGTAGATGGATAAAAATATCAGGGATGCTGATGAGATTGATGCTCTCGAATGGGATGAATTCAAAGGTATGTTTCTTGAAGAGTATTTTCCTAAGGTTGTTCGACATACGATGGAAAAGCAATTATTGGAAGTGAGGAAATATGAAGACTCAGTAGCTACCTATGAAGAAAGGTTCACTCGATTGGCAAGGTATGCACCAAATTTTATCCGAGACCTTGATAGTAAAATCAATCGTTTTTACTCAGGATTAAATCCAAAATATTGAAGGGCATTAGCTTCTCTTGAGTTTAAAAGTTATGAAAAGCGTGTTCGATGTGCTGAGAAGGTGGAAATGGAGTTTTCCGATGATCAAGTGTTCAATAACAACCAATAGAAGAAGAGACCGAGGTGGCAGGAGAAAGGTAAGAATTCTTTAAAAAATTCTGATGGTATGAAAACTAAGTTTCCAGTTTGTGATAAATGTGGTAAAAGGCATGCTGGGGAATGTCTTCTGAATTCTAGAAAGTGCTACCGATGTGGTAAGATGGGACATAAGGCTCGTGATTGTACTGAAAAGGATCAAGGTTAAGGTAAGACCAAATTTTATTTACAGTTAGTGAAATGTTATATATACAATGAGATGGGATAACTGTTGATCCTGCAAAAACAAAAGTTGTGGAAGACTGGCCAAGACCCACAAATGTAACTGAGATTCGTAGCTTCCTTGGTTTGGCAGTCTATTACCGAAGGTTTGTTAGAAATTTTTCACGGTTATCTAGTCCAATGACTAAGCTAACACGGATGGGTGTTATGTTTATCTGGACAAAATAATGTGATGATTGTTTTCAGGAATTGAAAAGAAGATTGGTGAATGCCCCAGTTTTGGCACTACCTTCCAGGAATGGTGAGTTTGTTATCTACAGTTATGCTTCATTTAAAGGACTTGGTTGCGTCTTAATGCAGAATGATCAGGTAATTGTTTATGCTTCAAGATAGTTGAAAACTCATGAGGTAAATTACCCAACACATGATTTGGAATTAGCTGCTATTGTTTTTGCTTTAAAAATTTGGAGGCATCATTTTTATGGAGTAAATTGTGAAATATATACCGATCACAAATGTTTAAAGTATATATTCACTCAGGAAGAGTTGAACATAAGATAAATGAAATGGCTAGAATTAATCAAGGATTATTATTGTACAATTCATTACCATCCAGGAAAATCAAATAAAGTGGATGATGCTTTGAGTCGAAAAAGTAATGCTTCATTAGCAATGTTGCGTTTGGAACATGATCTTTTGGTTAAGGATTTGATGAACAATGGCATAGAAGTTGTTGGAGCAGGATGTTCTTCTATTTTGTTTCAGGTATCAGTGAGATCATCTCTATAAGATAGAATCAAGCAAGCACAGAATCAAGATAGTGAGTTGCAGAAAAAGGTAGAGCTGGTTCAGAAAGGTATGTTTCCTGAATTATACATTGATAGTGATTGTGTTTTGAGATTTGGGAAGAGATTGTGTGTGCCTTATGATTCACAGTTGAAGAGAGAGTTGTTATGTGAAGCTCATAGTTCTCTGTTTTCAGTTCATCCTGGCAGTTTTAAGATGTATAGAGATCTACGGGAGTATTACTAGTGGAATGGAATGAAAAGAGATATTGCTGATTTTACTGTGAAGTGTTTGATTTGTCAGCAGGTTAAAGCAGAGCGACAGTTACCGAAAGGGATGCTTCAGCCTTTACCAGTGGCAGAGTGAAAATGGGAGAATATATCCATGGACTTTGTTGTGGGATTACCAAAGTCATCTCGAGGTAATAACGCAATCTAGGTTATTGTTGATCGCTTGACCAAATCTTCTCATTTCCTTGCGATACGAGATACTTTTTCCCTAGATCAACTTTACTGTTTGTATCTTAAAGAGGTAGTCTGGTTACACAGAGTTCCTCTCTCCATTGTATCTGACCGTGATCCCAAGTTCACATCTAACTTTTGGAAAGCCCTTCAGAAGTCGTTGGGTACTGAGTTAAATTTTAGTACAGCTTTTCATCCTCAATTAGATGGGCAGTCAGAATGAACAATTCAGACCTTGGAGGATATGCTACGTTCATGCTCTATTGATTATCAGGGAAATGGGACTAACATATTTCTTTGGTTGAATTTTCATATAATAACAGTTTTCATTCCAGAATACATATGGCACCATTTCAGGCATTATATGGGAAGCGGTGTCGAACTCCAGCTTTCTGGGATGAAGTGGGTAAAAAGAAGTTGATGGGACCAGAATTGGTAGAAGAGATGGGAGAAATATTTCAGCTGATTCAGAAGCACATGAGAACAGCTCAGAGCAGGCACAAGAGTTTTGCGGACAACAGGAGGAAGGATCTATCTTTCGAGGTAGGTGATCATGTTTTTCTCAAAGTATCACCATGGAAAAGTGTTATGAGATTTGGTAAGAAAGGAAAGATGAGTCCAAGGTTCATTGGACCATATGAAATTCTGGAGTGAGTTGGATCAGTTGCATACTGGGTGGCTTTACCTCCGAGTTTATCTCAGGTACACAATGTTTTTCACGTTTCGATGTTGAGAAAGTATATGCCAGATCCATCTGATGTTTTGAGTCCAGAGATAGTTCAGCTGGAAGAGAACCTATCTAATGAGGAACAACCGGTCCAGATTTTTGACCAAAGGGAGCATGTGTTAAGGAATAAAGTGATTAAGTAGGTAAAGGTTTTGTGTAAAAACCACATGATGGAAGAGGCAACATGGGAATCTGAAAATGCAATGAGGGATAAGTACCCCCATTTATTCGATAAGTAAATAAATTTCGGGGACGCAATTTTTTAAAGGGGGAAGGATGTAACATCCCAAGTAAGTAATGAATAACAGATATTTTTATCTAGGTCTATTAATTATTAAGATAGTGTTTTAGAGGCTTAAAATGAAAATAAATACAATCTTATGCATGGAATACAATAATATTTTTAAAAGATTGTTTTACTGCCTTTTGAAGGCAAACCATTTTTAAATCTATATTTTGACAATTTTATAAGATATGTTTGTCAAAATAAACTTATTCTTTATGATTGGGACACCAAAATTTACTTTGTGTGAATTTTTGGTATTTTTCTGACAATGTTCATTTTTTAATGAATAGTGAAAAATTCTGCATTTTACATCAAAACTGCTTCTTAATCTAATTTATTTATATGATTAGATTATCTTTTGAATTGGTCTTAATTTTTAATTTGAATATATTTTTACCATTTAATCCAATGGTGGTCATTGGAATCAATTTCACTTTGAAATTAGACTTAAACTGGTGTCAATCTTTTGATACTTATTGTTTTATAAAAACACGCTATTTGCTCTGACAGCAGGAATTAATTATTAAATTAATTAATGTGACTAATATGCTTTGAATTTTGTAAAATAGACTTCATTTTTGAATACATAATATCAAATATAGATTAGGGTGATTTTTTGGTATTTTTCTGAAAAACTCCAATTTTTGATGAATAGTGAAACCACTAAGTGGTAATCAAGAAAACTGATTTTTTAGTTAAATGAAAATTTACCACTAATGTGTATTGAATTTTGAAAGTCCGACATACATGGCTGTCATTAGTATGTAAAATGTTGTTCAATGGGATGAAAATAATTTTTTTGGTGAATAGTAACTTTTTTTTCATTAATCGCGATTAGAGATAATTAGTGTAATTTAAGTTAAAAATGATATTATAAAAATATGAAAACACCATGACACTTGTCCTACCCCTATTTGATGAGTCATGGACGACCAAGAAAACCCATGGGTCGATTTAGGGGACCCCATGGAGCCACATGGGTGAGATAATGACTTTAATGCCTGTTTTTAAAATAATGGTGAAAATGACACTAACATAAATTGTTTTACTAAAACAATTTTTATAAGGGGTTATACTAATCATAATTTTGTCTATAAATACTCTTTGCAAAGATAAAACTATTTAATACATCATAGAATTTTTTAAAAAAATTTAGACTTTAAATACATTAAATTATTTAGGACATCATGATGATGCAGCGATGACCTCATTATTTAACGATTTAAATAAAATGGAAAGATAATGTAATATCTAAAACCTACACATGTAGAAAACCTATTGGTTGGGTATATTTAGAAGCCTTATCATCTTATATTCGAAATATATCAATGTGGGACCTTAGAAATTCGAAACACTTTTGAAAATAAAATAATAGTTTCATGATTTCCAAATGTGCCCCTCCTCTCCTCTTATAAAAGACCCCCATCTCTACCTCATTTCACACACTCCTCAAGCCTTTGTCTCGGCCATCCCCTGCCCATTTACTCTCTACACATCCCTATCCTCATCCTAGAGGATTACCTTTGGGCAGAATCCTTTCAAAGGAAGCCTTTAGGCTCAAATGAAAAGGAGTTACACTTTTAAAGGTAATTCATTCTCTCATGTTCATTTGTTTTATTTTGCTTCTCCAACCCCCTAAACACTTTTTATTTAATTCTTTTGTAACAACACTAGTATATTCAATATACTAGGATGTTGTTATAATATTTATTCGAGCTACAATCTCACACAACTACATAAAATGGTTAAAGAACATACGGTTTCCGTGTATGTCGAAATTCTGCCTCCCTGAACGATGATTGTTCAATACTCATTTAACACCATAAAAGGTGGCCATTATGATGTCACTATTTTTATATATGATATATAATATGTTTATTATTTCCTTAAGCTTCTTTATTTTTTTCATTTATGGAATACCATTATTGTTTACATTATGGGTAAACATGATATCTTCATTTTAGGAAGTGCAGACTACCACCCCCTGAAAGTGATTTGATTCGTTAATAACATATGTGGGATGTGTAAATGATAAAGTTAATGATATTATATATGTTATTATACTGTAATTATAATATACTCTTATATCATTATGATTCCATTCAATAAATACGAAATAGAAATGGAAGTAGCATTCATGCGTATGTACGGCTTAACGTCTCCATGAACGGTGCATTTCATTTCTTACCTCTAAATGTGATGTAATATTATAAATACATTTATATGCTGAATATATATGATATATATGTTATCAAAATCATTAATATCATTCTGGATATAATGAACCTTTGACCAAATTAACAACATGTAAGTGTAAGAAGTCTATTTTTTACTGAAGAACCAAATACCGGCAAAATTAACATTATTAAATTAAATGATTACATGATGTTCATAACATCGTATAAAAGGAATAATGAACATGAAAAAGTTTCTTAAGAAAGTAGAGATTAACTCAATTTTATTATTCAGGTGATTAAAGAACGGTCGGGTCAAGTCGGATACGAGGTAAGGGAACTTCTTAACCCAATTTCCATTCTTTGGGTTAATCTCCTACATTCAAATTACGTCATGATATTATTTTGTCCTATCTTGTATTTGTACTTTCTTTATGTATAATTATAGTAAATATACATAAAAGATTTATTTTATTTAGAAAAATTATCTTTTTATGGGACTTCGTCTCAATCTCCTTTCATTGAGGCATATTTTATTTTATACACAACTTTCTTTTATACAGTGTATAAACCCCTTTGACTTTTATGTTTATTCAAAAGGAATATTTTGTATACGAAGAATTTACTAAATGAAAAAAGGGAATGTTTTTGTCATACGTATGCGGTGAAAATGTCTTCTCTTCCATCGTGACCGTTATTTGAGTTTCGGCTTCCTCTATAATCCATACCTTCTTTTTAAAAGAAAAATAAATACCATGTTTTACTTTTCTTTTATTTTGGTATCGAAAATGGTTTTCATAATGTTTGTATATCAATGTGTTGTATTGATATCTTGTGATTGAATGGTGGGAATGTTATGTTTCCTTTATGCATGTTTTATGTGATATGATTATGTTGAGGTTCTTGGGCATTATTATGGAAACTGGTGGTTCCGTGATAAACTAAGGGCGGGTGAGCCCGATATAGCTCTCCAATGCATTGGGTAATGCGAAGGAGTGAAACATTAAGGTTTCTATGAAGAGATTTAGGGAATATACTGTGATGGGTATTCCAAACTTAACCAAGAGGGTTACTCCCTATGTAAGAATGTTATGAATGCCTCAAGTCACCTTTATGTATTATGATTTCTATGATTTATTTATGATTTGATGAGGTATGTTAAAGTGCTTATGTTTTATGGGTAATGTATGATCTCATCCTTATGTATATATGTACCCTTGTTTCCTTTCTATATTTTTATATCCCTTACTGAGCTTTTTATGCTCATCCCATGTTTTTTTGAAATGTTTTTCACAGGTCAAGGGAATGGTACATGATATGATGATAGTGTCAAGGAAGTGTCAAGAAAGAATCCATGTTTATTTTAAATATATTTTCATTGATGGGAATGAAGAATACTATCTTTATTTAACCACATTGATTATATGTGGAATGTAATGAAAGTTTTATGATCTAATTCTCTAAAACTCTAAACCCGAAAAGATCCTCAATGTGTAATCTTTTAATAACTCAAGATTAAGTAAGAATTAAGGCTGGGGCCTTATAGAATATGATGGTTATGTCATCATTCTTGAAAAAAAATAGGATGTTCAATAAGGTTACAACATCCGGGCATGGGGCATTACATATATTGTCTCATCTTCGATATGAATATAAGTAGAATATGAGGCAAAATATGAATGAGTGATAATTAAGCTTCTAATGAGTAAATATGAAAGAAATATCATGATATTTCAATGAATCACACACTTATACCCAATTACTCTAGTTTAATTTATAGATATAAAATTAATAGGATGGACTAAATGATTCTTTACTGTTAAGGTGATGTTTTACAACTAAATAGTTATTTTAATGATATATTAATATTTAATTCCTATGTAGAAAAAATAGTTTGTCAAATTGAAAAGTATAACGGAATGTCTAACCCAAATTACATGTTATCAATTACATTAAATTAATTGAGAATTTTTATTAAATAGTAGGTTATTTTTTCCACATAAAATAAAGTTAATATGGAAATATAAATGCAGTGAATTAAATTAAGTAATAGAGTAATCGTTTCTTATTTTTTTTATATTAATTAATTTTGATTTCTAACATGCATCATGGGTATTAAATACATTATGTATTTCACATGAGTGTATTATAATGTGGTGTGAGAGATAGTGTATTAATAGTTATAATCAGTTCCCCATACTAAATGTTGTATTATATTGTAGATAATTTCCAATAGTTGTCATTATTTCTACATGACTATCAGCATAATGTTGTTTAATATAAAATAAGGATTGTTATATTTTTTAAAAATTGTATGTGATAATTTCCTATAAATATATTTAATGCTAAATAGCCATATAATTTTACCACTCTGATGTGAATAATGATCTTCCACATTAGTTTTCTAGGATTTACATTCTATTCAAGAGTTATAATGTCTGATGGAACATAAAAAACATAAAATCATAGTTAGGAGGAACATATGATCTTGATAACCCTTTATATGGTGATATATTATAGTAATGTCAATGGTGAGAGTATATTAGTATAGCCCCATTGTAAAACCTATAAATTTTAGATTATATTTAAATTTTATAATATGATTTTATCACGCCTTCAATTACACACTACATAGAGAATAAAACAACAAAATATATTAGTAAAATAGTATTATATATTAGATATCCCTCAACTATTGTATTAGTGGGTTTAAAAATATAAATAATAAATTATGATTTTTTAGGATAAATTATTAAAAAATTTAATTCCTTCATTATCATTAATCATAAGTATAAATGGGTAGAATTTTTAAAATAAGTAGAATTTTTTATATAAAAATATATTTTTTCATGAAAAGTATTTTATCTTAATAAATTAACAAAACTAATATAGTTTAATTTTTAATGAATTTTATATTATATATTTTATATTAAAAAATTTAAAATAATTTTATAAATTATCTCATCCTGGGAAAAGAAGAAATAATGTTTTATTCATAACAATGTATCTTTTAAAAAACGGTTTTTAAATTTTTTGAGAATTTATTGTGAATATTAATTTATGTCAATTATATAATTTTAATATGAAAAAAATTAGTATTTAAAATAAGAATGCACAAATTTATAAATTGAACACTATTTTTAGAAAATATGAATTTTTTGATGATAAAATTAGTTACATCATTAAAAGTGTATATCAGGTCAGTCTAGGTTATAACATTGTGGTAAGACCATAATATTCAATCCCAATTTTCTTTGGATGATGGTAATTATGTAATTAACAAATAATATATAAATTCATTCATATAATGGAATATTATATTGGGAAATGAATAAAATATTACTAACACACAAAAAATACAATATGCCACAACTTTAACCTTAGTATCTTGAATATAGATCTCTACATTATTACATTGACATATATATAAGATTAAAATCCCAATGGATAGAATATAATACATGTTTTAGTAAACTATATAAATTTTTTTACATAAACTTTCAATAAACAAATTACAACATATTTTTTTCAAAAGTATCTATATTCCATCAAGCATAAATAAATATATTAGTAATAGAAAATATCACAAATTCACTAGAATATAATAAAAAAGGGTGTTGTCAAATTTCTTATATGCTTTTTGTACATCCCAATCTATCATGAATCAATTAGAATAACAAATATTACTACGTAAATAGGGGAACACACAATCCATCCAAATAAATGTATATGGAATAATGAATACAAAATCGTAAATAAAAGAAAAAAATTTATATTTAATTAATAATTGGACAATGAAATTCATCCATATATTTTATCAAATTGAAAATGTCACAGATAATAATGATCACTAAAACATTTAAATTCTTAATTATAGAACGTAATTTCTCAGGAATTTGAAAACCACCATTATAATGATCTATCCTCTAAATAGATTAAAAATGCATCAATAAACCTGTTTAAATTGGAAAATGATTAATATCATGACAAATATTGATGAATATTAGGGATATATATATTTTGGGGCCCACCAATCATTATATGTCTAATTACTTCTTCATATATCAGATTATTTATTTACTTTTAGAATATTGTGTTGTATCATAAAATATATGTATCGAGTAAAAGATATTGATTTATATTTATTCCTCCTGTTAATAAAATGAAAAAAGTAATCAACAATTGAAAATTATTATTCAGTTTTTAAAATAAACATAAGTTGTTAAATAAAATGGATATTTTGGGGTATTTAATGTCTAATGATTAGAGACAACTAAAAATTTCAAGGGGAAGATAATGAAAAAAAAATAAAACAAGTAAGTGAATTTTAATACTACATTTATTAGGAATATTCATATACCATTCATTGGAATAATAACAACGGTATCTACATATAACTATTGGAGTAATACGAAATGGATTTTTTCATTAATGAATATAAATTCCCTAAATAGATCCTTAAACATTTTTGATAAAAATGACGATTTCATTTTTGAAATTTTTTACTATCATTTTAATATAAAATAACTTTTAAAAATTATACTAAAAAATATTCTCTAAAATTAAAATGTAATATTTAATTAAATGATGGAGGAAAATTCCTTATATTCTATACATGGTAAAAATAACACACCTTGTACATATTAATAAAATTAAATAATGGTTTCATGAAAGGAAGACAACATGGATATTTTAGGCAAGACATTAGGCAATCATTAAACAATTATAAAAATATATTATATTTTATATGTAAATAAAATGGACAATTTTTATTGGAAACATTGTTTTGATGGAAAATTGGTTTTTGGATGACGTTATAAATAATGTACAGTTATCTTCAAAACATTTTGTAAAAATTATTAAGTATCCTAGGGAGGGAAAATGGAAATATTAATTGAAATAGATTATTAATAAAAAGAGGAAAATAATTTAAATAATTTATTAAACAATAGTCAAATAATTTCATTCAATAGAAATTCAAGTATAGACAATCCCATATAAATTTACATTATGATGCTAACCCTTGAAAATATCATAATGTTTATGTGAGAATCAACCAATGAATCGATTATGTGTATAAAATATTAATTCAAATAAAATGGTTATATTTGAAAAAAAAATTATATTTAATATTAGTTACCCATATAATACTAGAATTTTAAGGATAACGAGTAAGCAATATAACAAATAAAATAAACTATGTTTGGAAATTCTGTAAAAATTTTTAACACATAATTCCACATCCTTATATTTAAAAATTTTAATTGAAACATTAAATATCATGAATAAAGATGTATTAATGAAATTAAATGTGAATAGGATAAAATATTCACAATAAAAAGAATCATAAATAATTTCATTACAATATGATTCAATGAACAGAAATTAATATCGAATATGTCACCATACAGTTAATTTTGGTTGAAAATTTTATAAAATATTTTATATTGGTTTTCCGAATGTTTTTACCATATATTTGAAACATATTATTATTTATGATATCAAATATGATCATTATACAACACACCATTAACTATTCATTAATAATCATTCATTATATTAATCTTTTCAGGTAATGACTGCTCTGTTTTTCAAGTATGTGATGAATTAATTTTGTTTCTATTTCATAGAGAATTGTTTATTAATATAAATTATTTAGAACATTATATAAAATATATATACATTCATTATATATTTTTTAGAGTAATCCATAAAATTTTCTGTTATAAAATTAAATACATGGTTCATAAAAAAGATCAAAATTATGTAAACATAATAGTGGTTTCCATTTTATTCATATTTCAAGGAAAAATGTGTTACATCCCAGGTAAATAAATAATTAATAAATTTTCATTTTAATAAATATTTTGTGAATTAAATGTTAATTTTACATTAAAAGGGTTGTTATGTTTGATGGCATACCCGATACACAACAACAACTTTCTTTGAAATCATACATTGCACACTAATAATATAATAATATTATTTTAAATTTTAGTTAACTCCTTGACATTATATTGAAGGTAATGGAAAACACTAACTACAATATAATTATATATGTTTTTTAGAGGATTAAAATACGAATGAATCGAATTTTCATCATAATTTACATTAAAAGGTGGATTTATCGCCTTTTGATGGAAAACCCTCTCCAAATCTGGTTATAGTAACTTTTATATTATCTATATGAACAAATAAAATTTTTATTTATATTTGGGACATCAAAATTTACTATGGTAATTTTTTTTGTATTTCTCTGATAAAATTAATTTTTTAATGAATAGTTAAAAATACTATATTTAATTCAAATTTGATTATTAATGTAATTTATTTATATGGCTGGATTATAATATTAATTATTTTTAATGTTTAATTAAATTATTTTTTTACCATTTAATCCAATGTTGGTAATTGGAATAAATTTCACATTGAAATTGGACATAAAAAATATCAATCTTTTGATAAATATTGTTTTTTAGAAACACAAAATTTGTTTTGACCATAGGAATTAATTTTAAATTAATTAATTCAACATCAATTTTTGTAATTTGGTAAAATAGATATCATTTTTTAGTTCACAATATCAAATATATCTTAGGTCAATTTTCTTGTATTTTTCTAAAAAACATCAATTTTTTATGAATAATGAAACCACTATGTAGTAGTTAAAAAACTGACTTCTTCTTTAAAATTAAATTTTACCACTTTTGTGAATTAAATTTCTAAAATCTTACATAAATGGTCATTATTAGTATGTAAAATTTGTTTCAATAAGATGAAATTAATGTTCAATGAATAGTATCTTTTGACTTATATTTTACATTTAAAAAGGGTAATATGGTAATTCAAAGTAAAAATAATATGATAATAGTAAAACAATTACCTTAACACTTATCCTAACCTTATTTGATGAGTCATGGATGACCATGGGCATCCTTGGGTATGTTTTGGGACTCCATGGAGAAACATATGAATGATAATGAAACTTTATTTTAATTAAATTAAAGTAATTAAAAAATGACATAAACTAATATATTTTATAAATTTAATTTTTACAAGGGGTTATAAAAGTTCTCGTTTTGACTATAAATATTCATTATAACACTAAAATTAATTCCTACATCATGAATTTTCTTTATAATTTTTAGACATTAAATAAATTAAATTAATTATGACACAATAATGATGTAGTATTTACCTCAATAATAAATGATGTAAATAAATAATATTATAAATATTAAAAAAATATCCAAAACATGTCCAATTATTATTGTATGATCTTAATTTAAACATAAATATTATTATCTTTATCTTTAATGGGAGTATGATCTTTATAAACCAAAGATAGGTTTATAATAAAATAATATTTTCAGGCTTTCCTAAAGATCCCCTCCTCCCCCTTATAAAAGGACACCACTTCTAAATCCTTCCTCACACCTCTCAGGCCCCTTGTCTCATCCAAAACCTTCCTAAATATACTCTAAATCACCCTCTCCTACTCATATAAGCCTTACCTAAGGCATAAGGCACTTAAAGAAGTCTTTTTGGTTCAAACCAAATGTAGTTACACAAATTAAATGTAACAGTTTCTCTTAACTTCTTTTATTTTATTTTACTTATACAACCCCTAAACACATTATATTCCATTATTTTATAAAAAACTGGTCTCATAAATATACTAGTATGTTTTTATGGGATGGATTCTATCTACAGTTACACACACCTCCTTCTAATGGGTGATTCTCATACTGTTTCTATGGATGGAAAACTAACACATCACGAAAGGATGATTGTTCGATTATCACCTACCACCTCTCACGGTGGCCATTAAGAAGACTCTATATTTATATATGATATATATTATGTCTATTATTTCTTTATTCTTCTGTATTTTACATGTATATCCTACCTTTATGGTTTCTATAATGGGTAAACATGATAATTTCATTCGAAGAAGTGTGGACTACGGCCCCCTCAAATTGATATTACTCGTTAATGACATATGTGTGATTTATAAAGGATATAGTTAATGATATTATATATTATATAATACGGAAATTATAATATACCTATGTATCATTATGATTTAATTCAGTTAAAATAAGAAATAGAAATTAATGTAGTGTTCGTGCGTATTTATGGCTTACCGTCTAAACGAATGGTGCATTTCATTTCATACCTCCAAATGATATGTATTTTAAATAAATATATATACTGGATATATATGATATATATGATATCCAAATCATTAATATCATTTTTGATATAATGAAATCTAGACCATGTGAACAACTGTAATTTATAAGAAATTTATTTTTGACTCAAGTGCCAAATATCGACAAAACGAACTTTATTAACTTAAATGATTACATAATGTTTATAACATAGTAACTAGAGATATAGAAAGAATAATAATCATGAAAATGGTTCTTAAGAAAGTAAAAAATATAATAATTTTTTTATTCAGGATATTAAAGAACAAACGCATCATATCAAACATGAGGTAAGGGACTTCATATCAATCTCCTTTCATTGGGACAAATTTTATTTTCATACATGACTATATTTTATACACTGTATAAACAGTGTTTACTTTTCATTTCATTCAAATATAATCCTTCTCTAATAAGTGTTTCACTAAACAACAAAAAATTATGATACTATTTAATGTTAGTGGGGAAAACGACCTTTCTGCCACGGCGATTATTATTTGATATTTTATTTATTTAACAAAATGTAATGTTTTTAATAGAAAAATAAATACCATATACGGGATTATTTATTTTGGTATTGAAAATGATTTTTATAATGGATTTGTTATGTTAATATATTTAAATGATATATTTTAATTGAAATGTGGAAATGTTATCTTCATTTTTGTTTGTTTTTTGTTATATGAATATGTTATGTTTCATGGGAATTGTTACATATACGGGCGGTTTGGTAATAATCCTTGGGAGGTTGAGCCCGGGATAGCTCTCCAATGCATTGGGTAACATGACTGAGGTAAATGTGAATGATTCTCCTAAGATATTTAAGAAATATACTGTGATGGGTATTCCAAATGTAATTCCCTACACAGTTTCCATAGCTAAAATGTAAGTACGACATGAATGCAACAAGTTACCTTTATGATTTATGTTTTTTATGTGTTATTCATAAATCTTATGATTTAATAAGGCATTTTGAAGAGATTATGTTATGTATGAAATGATGAACTAATGTTTTATTTAATAGTTTTATAACCCTTACTGATCTTTAGGTGATCATCCCAAGGTTTGAAATGTTTTTTACAGGTCCAAAAGATGAATAGGGTTGAGGATGGGATCAAGGGAAAGTCATGCTATCTAAATCATGGTACTAGAAAAGACTGGTTTTTTAAAATGTTTTTTTTATGAAAAAAATGGAAATTAATTATAAGTGTCTACCTTGTAATTTGTGAGATGTAATGTAATAGTTGTGGCCTAATTATCTGAAACTATAAACCTGAATAGATCCTCAAAGTGAATTATTCATTTAATTCTATATTATGTAATGTTTAAGGATGAGTCCTTATAATTGGTATTAGAGTTCAGTTTAGATAAATTTATGAGTTAGGGTATTATTAATTTAATATCAATAAATTAATTTATGTTAATATTGAAATGATATAGCATTTACATATTACCATGTTGCATCTCCTAAGATATTTTTGGTTTCAGAATGTTTTTTCATAGAGGAAAGATGGAAGCTATGTTGGGATGACATTATAAGGAAGACATCCTTCCAAATCAGTAACCTAATATGGTCAGAATATGAACTGAATAGTTTTATACCATTATGGAATAGTTGACTCAGGCTATATATGGTGGTTATATCCATGCACGAGATCAGCCAAATCAACCACAGAAGAACATGTCATTAGTGGGGCATTTCCTGAGGCAACATCCCACATCATTTAGAGGATCATCTGACCAAGATCTAACAGAAGGGTGGATTAAAGATATGGAGAAAACTATTGATTTCATGGGGTGTTCAGAACATTATAATGATAGTCTTACTGTTTACTGTTTTGGAGGTGAATCTGATCAATGGGGGTCAATGGAGAAAAATATCTGAGACAGTGAGGAGATAGATTCTCTTTATTGGGATGAATTCAATGTTATTTTTCCTGAGAAATATTTTCCAAAGCTAGTTCTTCATATGATGGAAAATAAATTCCTATAATTGATGAAGTAGAATGACTCATTGGTTCCTTATGAAGAAAAAATCACTCGACTGGAATGGTATGCTCTAAATATTAATATGAGATCTTGATAAAAAAAAATAAACAGTATTTACACATGACTAAAGATATAGTATCGAAAGGATTTAGCTTCTTGTGAGTTAAAAATTTATGAAAAACTTTTTAATTGTGTAGAGAAGGTGGAAATGGAGTTTTCTGATGATCAGGTGTTCTTTGAAAAAAATAGAATTAGAGGCTGAGGTGGTATACAAAAGGGAAGAACTCTTAAAAAACATCTGATTGTAACAAACTTAAGTTTCTAGTTTGTGAAAATTGTGGTAAAAATCATATTATGGAATTTCTTTTGAATTCTGGTAAGTGCCACCGATTAGGTAAAATGGGACATAAGTCTTGTAGTTACACTGAAAAAGATCGAGGTAATGGTAAGAAAAAATATTATTTACAGTAATTAAAATATATTAAGTGCAATGAAATGGGTCATTATGAAAATGAGTGTCCAACGAAGAACACAACCGAGGGAAGGCAGCAAGACTATAAGAAGAAAGGGGTGGTGAAGTCCTTTTCCACTACTTTAGTAGATGATGGGCCTTCAAATGAAATCGTGTCAGGTACACAGTTTGTTTGTTCAGATTATGGCCTTGTGTTGTTTGATTTAGGGCAACACACTCATTCATTTCTAAGAAGTTTTCTAGTAAATTGGGAATTGTTTCTCAAGATATGAAAATGAAACTTATTGTAAAAACATCTGGAGGAAATGATGAAACAAAAAAGAAATTATAAGAACCCTCTGGTCCTTATATGCATAAAGAATCTACCTGCAAACCTTATTGTTTTGCCTCTTTGAAGAGTTTGATGTTATTTTGGGTATGGAATCGCTTTTTGTTTATCATGATAATATTGACTTTAGAGCTAGAAAGGTTTCTATTCAAAATGATTTTCATTCTGTGTACATGGATGAACCCTTAATTTTGATAACATATCAGGAAGCGAAGATACTAGTAAAATATGTAAATGAATGTTTACATATTGTTGAAAACAAAGGAACTATTCAGATTAATGATGTGCCAGTGGTGAATGTTTACCTTTATGTTATTCTTAATGAGTTTCTTGGTATTATACCTAATATGGAAGTTGAATTTACTGTTTACTTCGTTCCTAATTCTAAGCCAATTACAGAACCCCCTTATTGAATGGATACATATTGAACTTTTACAGTTAAAGAATCAAGGGAAGGAGTTATTAGATAAATGATTCATTCGACATAGCACATCATCATGGGCTGCCTCTGTCTTTTCTGTCAAAAAAATACAGTTCAATGAGACTTTTCATTGATTATAAAGTCTCAAATAACATCACTGTAAAGAAAAGGTATCCTTTTCCTCATATCAATGATTTTTTTGATCAGCTATAGAGAGATAATTATTTTTCTATTATTGATTTGAGGTCTGGGTAGAATCAGTTGAAAGTAAAGGAAAAAACTCATTCCAAAGACCACATTTCATACTAGATATAGGATTTATTAATTTGTAGTTTTGCCTTTAGGGTTAAGCAATGAACATTTTTTATTCAGGGTTATTATGAATACAATTTTCTATGAATTCTGGGATAAAGTTTTGGTTGTGATCATTAATGATATTTTGGATTATTCTGAAAGTAATGAGGAGCATGAAAGTCATTTAAGGGGTTTGTTGAAAACATTAAAAAATAAGAAACTATTCAGGAAGTTCAGAAACTATGAATTTTGGTTACAATAAATTCCTTTCCTTGGTCACATTGTCTAAAAAAATGGCATAACTATTGATCCTACAAAATCCAAATTTGATGGAGAATGGCCAAGACCCATAAATATAACATAGATTAGTAGTTTTATTTGTTTGGAAGATTATTACCAGATGTTGGTTGAAACTATTGCATGGTTACCTAGTCCAATTAATATGTTAACTAGAAAAGGTGATATGATCATTTGGACAAAATAATTTGATGATCGTTTTCAGGAATTGAAAAAAAAGATAGCGGAATGCGCCAGTTTCATCACTACCTTCTTGAAATAATGCGTTTTTTATTTATAGTGATGCTTCATTGAAAGGACGCAGTTTTGTCCTTATGCAGAATGATAGGGTAATTGGTTATGCTTCACGTTAGTTGAAACATAATGATTTAAATTACCCTACACATGATTTGGAATTAGCTTCTGTTGTTTTTTATTTAAAAATTTAGGGGCCTCATTTGTATTGAGTAAAATGTGAAATATATATTGGCCACAAAATTTTGATGTTTATATTCACTCAGAAATAATTGGACATGGGATATAAGAGATGGTTAGAATTAATCAAGGATTATGATTGCATGATCCTTTACCACCCGGGAAAAGAAAATAATGTTGCTGATGCATTGAGTCAAAAAAGTAATGATTCGTTAACTATGATACGTTTGGAATGATATCCTTTGGTTTTTGATTTGATAAACATTGGAATAGAGTTTTTTGGTGCCATAAATTCTCTTGTATTGTTTCAGGGGTCAGTGAAATCATATCTATCAGATAGAATTATGCAAGCGCAGAAGAAAGACAGTGAGTTACTGAAAAATGTAGAGTTGGTTCAGAATGGAATGTTTCCTGAATTTAACATTGAGAAGGATTGAGTTTTGAGGATTGAGAAGAGATTATGTCTGCCTTGTGATTCATAGTAGAAGAATGAGTTGTTATGTAAAGATCATAGTACACCGTTTTCAGGTCATCCTAGAAGTACTAAGATGTACATGGATCCTTGGGAGTATTACTGGTGGGATGGAATGAAAAGAGATATTATTGATATTAATCTGAATTGTTTGAAATGTCAGGAGGCTAAAATAGAGCATAAGTTACCGAAATGGATGCTTTATTCTTTACCGGTGGCAGAGTGGAAATGGAAAAATATATACATGGACATCGTTTTGGGTTTACAGAAGCTATATCGAGGTAATAATGCAATCTGGGATATTATTGATCAGTTGAAATAATCCCTCATTTTCTTCCGATTCGAGATACATTGTATCTAGATCGACATTATCGGTTGTATGTTAAAGAGATAGTAAAGATACATGATGTTCTCCTCCCCATTATATCTGATCGCGATCTCAGGTTTACTTCTAACTTTTGGAAAGGCCTTTATAATTCATTGGGTGAATAATTTTATTTTAGTACATCTTTTCATATGCAATCAGATGGGCAGTTAGAATGAAAAATTCAGACCATTGAGAATATGCAATGTGCTTGTTCACTAGATCATCAGGGCAGTTGGGACCAACATATTTCATTGGTTTAATTTTTGTATAATAATAGTTTTCATTCTAGGGTACATATGGCTCCATTTGAGGAATTATATGGAATGTGGTAAGAAACTCCAGATTTTTTAGATGAAGTAGGTGAAATGATGCTGATGGGACAAGAATTAGTAGAAGAGATGGCTGAAAAAGTTCAGTTGATTCAGAAGCACATGAGAATATATCAAAGTAGGTAGAAAAGTTATGTGGATAATCAGAGAAGGATCTTTTTTTTGAGCTATGTGATCATGTATTTTTCAATGTTTTTCCATGGTAATGTGTGATGTGTTTTTTAAGAAGGAAAAGATGAGCCCAAGGTTCATTGAAACTTATGAAATCCTAGAGAAATATGGATCAGTTGCATACTTAGTATATTTTCATCCAAGGGTGTCCCAGGTACACAATGTTTTTCATGTTTCAATATTGAGAAATTATGTTCCATATCCATCTCATGTTTTAAGTACAGAGGTAGTTCAGTTGGAAGTGAATCTCTTTTATGAGGTACAACCAGTCCAGATTCTGGATCATAGAGAGAAAGTTTTTCGGAATAATGTAATTCACTAGGTAAAGGATTTGTAGAAAACCCATATGGTTTAATAGGCAATGTGGGAATCTGAAAATGCTATGAGGGAAAAATACCCCCATTTATTTGATAAGAGAATAAAATTACAAGGAAGCAGTTTCCAAAAGGGGGAGGGATAAAAAATCCCAGGTAAATAAATAATCAATTAATTTAAATATTAATTAATATTTTGTGAATTACATTTTAATTTTACTTTAAAGGGGTTGTTATGTTCGATGGCGTACCCAATACGCACCAACGGGTTTTTTTTTGAAATTTTACATTGTACACAAATAATATAATTATTGAATTTTAAATGGTAGTTAATGCCTTGTTGTTATATCAGTGGCAATGAATGGAACTAACTAAAATATGATTATACAAGTTTATTAGAGGCTTAAAATGTAAATTAATCTAATTTTAAGCATAATTTACCTTAAAAGGTCGATTTACCGCCTTTTAGCAGAAAACATGTAGAGACCCGAAGATTGACGTACATGGACATTACATTACTTTTTCGGAATACTTAATACATAACAAAAACAAACACACAAGGACTGTAATAGTTTAGTGTCTTTGGAAACTCAGAACAAAATCTTCTAATCATGGTGAAAGATCTTCAATATCTCCCATAATGACCTTCCTCTATTTTTTTGTAACTAAAATATTTCTTTAAATCATGGGGAAATGAAAACATATAAAAGGGTGAGCTCAAATGCTTAGAAAGGGTAATCATTGAGAAAGTAAAACAAATCATATGCATTTGAACTTTAATATATGAACATAATGTTTAAACATCAAGAGATTGAGCAACGACATAAAACATGGCAGTACGTAAGTTATAGATCATAAAGAAACTTTAATCTTGATAAAATATAATGAAAATAAAACATGTAATTGTAGAAACCATTAAGCACATGTTTTGATTTCCATAGTAGCCAAGGCATTTCTGCCAATACCATCTTAGTGGACAAAGTCCCTTTCTGAATCGAGTTCACTCCTCGTTTCAGTCCTATAACACTGAAATAGATTAACTTAACATTCCATTCATGTCTATCTCATGAGATATAAATATTTACCCAATGAATTGGAGGGAGATATTGGTCCCACCCTTCTCATAATGAAATCATTCTTTCGTGTGCCACAAAATCATAAATCATACATCATAGAATAACCTCATGCCATCAAAAAATAATCCATATAAAACAAATGGATATCATTTCATCATATGAAAAGTGAAACCATATAAATCATAGAGACATTATACTTGAAATATACACATATGAAATAATGTCATCTTAGATGGAAAATGGTTTTGATAAAGCACTTGAAATGAATTCTTGAGGAAAATATCCTTTCTTCTTGAAGATCAGTTTCTTTTCAAAAAAAGCAATTCATTTTTAAAAGAAAAAGATTTTTTTGAAAATAGTCATGAAATATTGTAGAGAATGAATTATGAAAATAAAGTGTTATGAAACCGTAAATATCTGTTCGTGTCGTATATGTTAAAAACACAATCTTATCGTACTATTGCCGAAAAAGTCAAAAAAGTATCTCATACGACAAAAGATTCCTTACATACCATGTATTAAAAGTCAAATTTTGGTAAAAAGGACTTTAAACATGCATGAAAACATTTTTATAATATTTAGATATGGATGATAAATAAAACCCCAGTAAATACTTACTTATAAGCAATCTTAGATAGAAAACAATTGAGATTGCAACATTATCCCTTACCTTATGTCCGATATGCTTCGTATGTATCCGAATCTCCTATATAATGATTTAATTAATGTTATTGACTTATTACAGAATCATATTCATTGTTATGATATCATATATCATTTACTTATGACTTTATATTACCCGTTCTTTTGCAAATTCGATGTAAAAGCAGCGATTTGGTTAAAATCATTTCATTTATTGTACGTATTTTGACTTTTTGTTCTTGATATTATTACTTATATCCTGATTTAATTAATTCCAAAATGTAACAAATGATTTATATATAATATATATTCATCATATAAATATATATATGATAGATCGATAAACGGAATGAAATACACCGTTCATGGAGACGGTAGGCCGTACGTACGCATGAATGTTATTTTTGTTTCCTTATTGAATTGAATGGAATGAAGTAGATGAAATACATATGTATATACATAGATCCACTATCATTATTATGTCATATATTTTATAATTATTCATTATATATACTTTATAATCATTCATGAATGGTTAACATGGAGAATGAATCTCATCGCGTCGTGGAGACGGTAGTCCGTACGTGCGCATGAGTGATGATATCATTCCCATGATCATGGAATCCACTATATCTACTAAACCTAGCTACTCCCATGCATATGTGTCACCACACCGTGAAGCCACGTCCCCATATTTTCATACACATTTACCGTTTCACCCACTACCTTCACCAAATATACCCGACGTGCCCTTCGAAAATCGACTACCACCGACGCCTTCTCCGCTCGACCACTACGCAGTTAGGGTTACCGTCTTCTATCTGAGTCCTCCCGCAACTCACCTGTGACGACCGCCTTACCAACAGCTAGACCCGCGTATGGTTTCCCTCTTCAGGCGCCTTCCACGGTCAATTATCCTTCGACATCGGCATGACAAAATTAGGTCCGCTATGTTCCCTCTCTCACTCGATGTATCTGTCTCCCTAAACTAGGGTTCCTATATCCTCTCAAATCTAGCTACTGCACATCTAATTCCTTCATCATCTTCAGCCATCACTGTCTGCTTCTTCTTCTATCGAAGTATGGAATTACCTAATTATTAATCCCTACAACCTTCAGTTTCTCTGCTACTCAAAAGCTATTTCACCATTTCTGCACGACTAAAATAGGTCTGTTACGTTCCCTCTACCGATTGACGTTTCTGTCTCCCTAAACTAGGGTTCCTACATTCTCTCATATCCAGCTTCCGCACATTCGATTCCTTCATCTTCTTCAGCCATCACCGTCTACTTAATCTTCTACCGAATTTCGGTTTTCCCAAATTACCAATCCCTACGACCTTCACTATGACTACATCTACAGCTGCACCAACATACAGATACTCCTTCGAACAGATATATATGGTTTGCTGTGATAGTCGACTCCTGCATCAATTATTTGCACAACTGGTTAGTCTTACGCCTCCATTTTATTATGCTATGATTTTATTTCAATGTCAGTTATATTATTTCACCAATATCTATTCCCATTCACTTTTTGTATATTGTCTTCATTGTTAGTATGTTGTATTCCCTACATGTTTTTACTGTTTATATAATTGTGTTGTCATATATGTTACTATTATTTTAGTATATTCTCTTATTATGCCGTCATATATGCTAGAATATTGTTCATTCGATTCCATTCAATGTTAGTATGCTATATTTCTGGTATTAATTATATAATAGGTTGGTATCATTCGATTCCATTCAATGTTAGTATTCTATATTTCTGGTATTAATTATATAAGTGGTTGGTATGTAATATATGTGTTTCCATTCAAAGCTTGAATATTGTTTTCATTTGAAGCATGTTTTGTATGTTTACTCTCATATTATGTCGTCATAATATTAGTATGCTATAATTTGATATTGAATGTGTTCTTGACCATTCCACGGTTTTAATAAATTGATTGTAGGAGGACAGTGGCATAGAGAAATCCATTTTGAAACAAATCTTCATTGGTCACCCTGTATAAGGTATGCTAACCCATCAAGCCATTATGTTAGTATATTCTCTTAGTATGCCGTCATATAAGCTAGAATATTGTTCATTCGATTCCATTCAATGTTAGTATGCTATATTTATGGTATTAATTATATACGAGGTTGGTATGTAATATTTGTGTTTCCATTCAAAGCTTGAATATTGTTTTCATTGGAAGCATGTTTTGTATGTTTACTCTCTTATTATGTCGTGATAATTTTAGTATGCTATATTTTGTTCTTGAATGTGTTCTTGACCATTCCACAGTTTTAATAAATTGATTGTAGGAGGACAGTGGCATAGAGAATTTCCTTTTGAAACAAATCTTCATGGGTCACCCTGTAAAAGGTATGCTGACCCATTAAGCCATGATGCCCGGTTTGGGGAGGCCAAACCCATCACATTGTCCGTATTTCCAGTCTCATTCCCTTAGGATTTTTGTCTCCAACACAGGAGGGACGGTGAGGGGTGATAACTATGTTTTTGTCTCCACTGCCATTCCCAGGTAATTTTTTTAAAAACTCTTCCTCATCATTCTTCCAATTATGGTTCAATTTTGAGAGGAAGGTGATAAAAGTATGAATGTTTGATATTATTAGTTTTATTGGGAAGGTGATAACTGTATGAATGATAGTTTCAGTTTTATTGAGATATGGGCTTTGTGATGATAGTTTTAATGTATGTTTTTCAGTGTTGGATTTTATTTAGGGGAGGATAATTGTGAATGGACAACAAAATGTCCTTAAATATACACTAATGTAATAATGGTATCACTAGAGGACTAATAGTCAGCTTACTCTAGAGGAACGAACCAAGATGGATGAAACAATGATTATTATGGAGTGAAATTTAGTACATGTTATTGTAGTCAACTATAGAGGCGAACAATGGGTAATTTGAACAAGAAAACTGAGAAATCAGACTAAGATGTTCTGATGCAATGTCGTGATAATAATACTTATCTAATTGGTTTTCATTCCTTTTTTCTAAAATCTTATGTGCAATAAATACTTTTTTGGAGTCTGCACATTACAATTACCTTATTAGAACATGTATACTACTCAGTTTTAAGGTTTTTTTATAACATTTACATACCAAATTTACTTTATACACCAGTTGAAAATTTTCTGGGGTATTATCTGGGCCAATACCAATTCGACACAAATGAATTATTGTAGGAAAGGTCATTACTATTAATTCAGGTACGTATATTCTGTCTTTGCAGATTATACCTGTTGAATGTTTTTGTATCTGCAGATTGTTTTTTTCTGGATTTCTCATGGTGGAAATTTTGGTATGGGTTTTTATCAAGTTGATTGTCAGTTTTTCATGTTGGAAGTTTTTTATGCAGGACGTTTTTCATGATGGACATTTTTCTGGTCATCCTGGATGGTTTTCATGGTGGACGTTTTGGTATTAGTTTTTCTTTCTATATGTTTTCTATTAATCTGGACGTTACTCATGTTGGCGGTTTTTGATGCTGGACATTTTTTTGCAGATTGATTAGCTTTGGTTTTTCATGCTGGATGTCATTTAATGTGGGAAGTTTTGTTATATTTGACATTTTCCAGGGTGCTGGATGGTTTCATGCTGGATGTTACTCATTTATGACATTTAGTCTTATATTAATTATTAAATGATTAAAGTTTTATTTGATTATTTTCTAATTGTTTTCTCTATACATGTGAATACATCAATAGGAATTTCAAATGAATGTAGGTAATCTACTATACATTCTAATTCTGGGTACCTCCCAGCTGACGTGTCCACTCCACAATACAACATGTCTCCTAAATTTTTTTTTTCTTTCCCAATTTTACCCCTCCTGGCTCGCGACCCTCCTCCAAAACAATCTCCACCCGAACACAAAACATTACAGCCCCTCCTGCTTTACATCCTCCGGAATTAGGGTTTCCTCAACATCCATTCGCTCAGCCCATTTCCCGTGTTCCTCTGCAGCTACTTCACCTCCCGCTTCATCATCTGAGTTACCATCTCCGGTCTCGAAGATGTTCGCCGGCTTAGCCTCGCATACATCCGAAGAGTAGACGACCCATTCATCGACAAAATCGCGGCTACAGTTTCTCATTATTCGGTATCACAAATCCAGAGGATACGCTCTTAACTCGCAAATAGGTTTTGTCTTTGTTCCGTATAACAAATCCATAGGTTATGCGCTGAAGTCGCCAGTGCGGATTATCTGTTATCACGACTAGGGTTTCTGTGAACCCGTGATTAAGAGGTCCTTTGTACCGATCCACCATTCAATGCGGTTCAATTATTTCTTTCGATGTCCAGGTATTTTAACATGGCTCTCTAACTTTCAGGGTATCTGTTTTAGAAGAAAAAAACGCCAGGTTACTGCTTCCGGGGCCAGGCAGTGCGACATGTTCTTCATCTTCCTGTTCGTTGCATTTTTCTTTCACTGCAATTGGGAGTAGAATCGGGAGTTCTTTCAGGAATTGGTTTGTCGCAACTTACCAGTACACATACTTTGACTACTATCTATGTATTGTATTCTCTGTCACCTCGCACTGCATCTATGATATATTTTATACAATTGTACTAACGCTAACTCAGTACCAACCCTGCCTCATACGTCATGTTCTTCTTCCAGCATTTAGGTGCTTTGATTGACTATCTATTTTTTAGCCCCACTTTTCACAGATTATCAACCAATAAGGTATAAGGCCTATTATTTCTACAATTTATAACCGCACATACCTACCCTGCATCATACGTCATGTTTTACTTCCGGCATTTAGGTGCTTTGATTGGGTCTGTTTTTTTAGCCCCACTTTACTCATTTTATCAACCTATACAGTATGAGGCCTCTACATTCTGCAATATATAACCGCATATACCAACAGATTATATTTTGATACTAATATGGCAGTAACTGTACAATAGTTGCTAATTTTATTATCCACTCACCATTAATTGCGTAATTTATTTCATTTCAAGTAAATTGAAATATCATTCCCACATGACACTAAAAGTTACAATCATTACATATTTATTGGCATTCACTGTACTGTTTCATAACATCTATTTGTTGTAGGTAGCATTCAGATACGTGACATATTTCCTTGCTCCATTCCTTTGTTGAAACTGAACACATATAGCTCAAGTCTTCTGGGCGACAATATACTACTACTTTTACAACAACCTTTTGCATCTTTCATCTTAAGGGCATCAAATCGTGTCACACGGTTATCACTTAATAAATTAACATTAAAAGCATTGTTTTTACATTATGTTTACCGTTACATACTAATTATATTGAATATTTGTATTTTAATGTATCTGTGCTCTATGAATCATTTACTTGTCTACTGTGTTCATATTAATGTTTTAAACATTGCCTTCAATATTTTTGTTGTCTGCCAATTGATAAGCATTTTATATTCAATTATCATCTCTTCATAAAATATTTAACATGCCACCTTGACAATTATATAAAATGAAAACCAACACAACCATGCATACCCCTTCAAACTCTAGAGACTGAAGGATCCACAAAAGACTAGTCATGCAACAACGTCAACAAAATTGTGAGTAGTTTTTTTATAATAACTTAACTACTAACTTTGTTTCTATCATTATATTATTTTCATGTCGATTGTTATAATAACAATTCTATCATATACTCTAGGTACTCCAATGCCTGCTACAGTGTGCAATGGTACTCCAATTATTCATCCTGTTTCAACAACTGACATTGTACATACAGTCTGACGATTACCATTATCACCTCTATCTGTTAATGGTATTTTTGTGCGTGAATTTCAAGCCGATGATTACTGATTCCATCTAACTTAAACTACTCATCATGGATTACTTATTTATTCGTAGTACTAAATGCAAGTCGTAGCGAGTCAACACTGTCTGATGGAATAAACAAATAGAAACGAAGACATAAAACCCTCTCCCATGTACCTTACTTTAAGTCTGATGTCTGTGAACTTTTATGACCATACAATGGATCAACCATTTTATTAGTGGGGATCTAACACTTCAGTCACTGTTTTTACTTTAGGTCTATTAAATGGGGACAACAGTCTCACTGAATCTGTAGTACTCAACTCGACAAAGTATGCATTATTGATACCTTACTGTAAGTCTGATGAATTTTTCACATTCATCTTATAACTATATTATTTTTAATAATTATTATTACTTTCATCACATCATTGTTTAAGTTTGATTTATGTTGCAGGCTTTGTCTGTAAATGGCAGAGATAGTACCTTCCATGTTGCAAGAGGAGAGGCATTTAGGGCCTTCTAAGGATTGTTAAATACTACAGCAAGGCTGGAACTGGCCACTGCCCCTTATGATCATTTGGTACATAAATCCACAGGTATTGCTATATCAATGTTTTGAATTTGAACAAGATGAAAATTCCAAGTATTGATGAAGAAGGTAAGGGTCTTTTTGGAAACACTTTCCAAAAACAACACATAACCAATATTTTTGTTTGTATTTATAAAGTATGTTTTCAATACTGTCTTTCCTTTATGTCGTTTCATTTCTACCTATGATTATAAAACTAATGAATTTCTTCTTCTGAATAGGAAATTTTAAAATTTT
Organism: Viscum album; assembly: GCA_963277665.1. Classification (NCBI taxonomy): domain Eukaryota; kingdom Viridiplantae; phylum Streptophyta; class Magnoliopsida; order Santalales; family Viscaceae; genus Viscum; species Viscum album. The sequence continues at coordinate 1,904,177,411 of OY728145.1, forward strand.
ACATTGCTGCATCAATGGTTAGAGTTTTCATCATTGATTGGAGCGCATTCATTATACTCATATCCTCATGTAGGAAAATTTGTTGATTGACTTTGATACTGAAGATGCTGTCAAACTCAATTTCTCAATGTCTTGAGTCTCTATGCTAAAATCAAATCATTTCAATGATCTTCATCGACAATCTTGACTGAATGTTTTTCATACATTCCCATGATACTGGAAACATGTTCTGTAATCTGTAATTTTCAAATTTCCAATTTCTTGATTACCCATTATTATTCAGTGAAATTATTATTTCAACAGATTTTTCATGTTTGATTATTGTAGAACATCATACCCAATTGCATGTGACATGTTTTTTCACAGTTCACCGGATTCACCTGTTGTTTTTTCATACTACTGTGTCATTTACTCACATTCAGATTTAATTATCTATTGCACGATTTTGATTCAGAACGATAAATCTGATGCTACTGAAAATCATGGTTCCAGTTACTGTTTTGAAACTTGTCTCTGCTACTGAAAATGTATATAAGTTATGTTACAATGGTGAAATAACATTCCATAGTTATATTTTGATGGTTATAGTAAATTAATGTAGTATGTTATTTTTCTTAAAATGAACCTTGATATTCTTTCCATCTGGAAGTTTTGTTTCCATTTTTATGTTTCACTGTTTCTATTACTTAAATTGTCTATGGGTTATGTTTCCATTTTTTATTTATTTTTAACTTCATTTCACATTATTCATTTCACATTGTTCATTTATTTTTTAACTTCATTTAACATTATTCATTTAACATTATTAATTTCTCTTAATAAGAATATGAATTTTTTAAATTCATTTTTCAATGGAAGCGGGTTTCACTGAAGTTTGACAGAAGCTAGTTTCATACAAAAAACGGTTGAATGGGCTGTGTTCTATTTTTTTCTAGACAAAAGGACAAATATGCCCAGCAACATCTCCCGTTCTTGTGCATGTAAGTTTCATAACTTGGTTGAATGGGCAGTCTTCTGTTTTATATTGAATTGGGTTGGTGTGTGTGCTTAGGAACTACCTGATAGTGCAAAAAACGTCCTTTACTAATGAATATGAGAATTTCTGAAGTTAAAATTTCTATTTCATGGCTACTATGGAATTTTTCTCCATGATTATATCGTAAAATTATTTTTACTCTTAAAATCAATCCAGAATGATTTACTTAATATTCTTAAAATAAACATTTTATCATTTATTTATATTGTACAACACTTCATGGGTGATTTCATCTTTATTATCAGTAGGGATAATTTTTATTTATTTTCATCCATATCCGTATTTCCAGTAAAAATGATTTCCCATTTTCTGATTTTTCAATTTTTTCCGCATAGGTTGACTATAATGTGAAGCCAACAATCAGGTGTGGGGCAACGCATCAGCATCAACTCTCATGAATGATTTTCATTTTGTAACATGTCTTCAGGAACTTCATTAAACCTGTAGTATTATTTTTATTAAGACGCTATGAAATTGGAGTCTTAAAAGAAGTGTTTTCATGTGATTGATGCTGATTTACTTAATTTCTTTTTATTTAAAGCTCTATCATGAAATCTCTATATTATTACCAATTTTATTCCAATAATAAGTATCATTATTTTGTGATTTCAATATATTGAAAATTCATGTTCATTATTAACTTTGAAACATATTATTGTCTTTTAAAAAATAAGCATTGAACCTTATCGTTGTGCGTATGCAAAAACTAAGAATTTTTTTATATCACCGTGCTATTGCACGGGCGAGTACTAGTTGTATTTAAGTGTATGTATAATACATCAGAATCAATATAACATTACAATAATCATATATAGTTAATATTTACACCATTATAGCCATCCAAGTAAGGTGGTGGTCGAAAATAGATTACACCACGGCGTGGAGACGGTATTCCATACGTACGCACGCGCAGTGATTTCATTTTCCATAGGATTGATAGAAGGTGAAATAGGGTTGTTTCATTTTTATAATAACATATCAGTATATGGGTGATATTGATGTTATTACTTCATAATGAAACAATTGAGGAAGAAGAATTATAATAAGAAATAAAGTTGAAAGAATCAGTAACGGACATTACCTCTTCTTTGAAGCGCCTCTTCTTAACCTCCTCTTTTGGCACTAAATATTCTCTTTGAAGATGACCAGAACCTCTAGGATGTTGCTAGGGAAGTGGGGAAGAAATATTTTCAGGGTTTAGCTGAGCATGAAGGCTCAATTGCTGTGAAGAGAAGTGGCAAGGGGTTCCCTTTTTATAAGGGAGGAGAGGGGCACCTTTGGAAATCTTAAAAATATTAATTTATAATAAATCTAACCCCACATAAAAACCACAAAAAATGAATCATATTTGAATATTAGATGATACAGGGTTGTAATATCATCAAAAAATAAAATTTAGACATTTGGGGAATTTATTTTAAATAGTATCAACTTGATTTATCCTTATTTAATCTATTAAATTTTATTTGTGGTAATAAGATTCTTAATTTTTAATTGTTATAAATAATTACTTATGTGATATGAATTATCCATAATTTGATAATTTATGATATTTTATTTTATATAAATTTTAATTTATAATTTTTAAATATTTTGGTGATTTTTAAACAATTTAAAAATATGTTCTTTTTATAAAATAACAATAGTGTCAATTTTGACACTATTCATTTATTTGAATTTAATTTAAATCTACACATAGGATATATTCGAACTTAAATATTTAATAGGTTCCTAACATGTCATATTAATCTAGAAAATTATTGTATCACATTAAATATTTCATATATTATTTATTTTACTATTTTTAAAACAATTTTTTTTGATATTTCTCTTAATAAAATAATTACTACAATATTTTTATATAAATATTAAATATATTTATTTTTTTCATAAAAAATAAAAATAAAATAATAGGATAAAGATAAATCTTATATATGGCAGAATAATACATTTAGTCGGATTTAGCTTCAAAAAGACCCAACTTTTAAAATGTTATATTTATTAAATTATGAAGGTGACAACTTTGACATTATTTAAAATAAAATAATATAAGTGTCCTAATCACATTTATAATACTCCAAACGGTTATATTTTCGTTAATTGGATGCTTATGGTGTATATATAGACTACTAATAAGTTTTTGTTGGGTTTTGGCCCTTTCAATGGGTATTATTAGTTCAATAAAAACTATATTACTGATTTTTCACTTAACAAATAATTTCTGCATCATTAATGTATCACCATTAATGAAAATTATTTAATCCCTAAAAATTATAAATATATTCTCATGACGTATATAATTTTATTATATTTCTGGATACTTTTTATGTTCAATGTTTTATGATGTTTATCACTAAATTTAAATTATAATACATATAAAATTTAAGAGAGTGACATGTTGTCACTTTCTTTAGTTTTAATAATAATTAAAATATTTTCATGGTAAAAAGTCCATAAAATTGATCTAATCTGACCCTTAGGTGATATTAGTCTACTTTTATCCATTTAATATAATTTTGGCATGTTTTATGGTAATTTTATAATATTATATTTACTGTTAATTACCCGATTTACCTTTAACTATGGTAAATAAAATTTACCGTAGTTACTATTTATAATTTCCAAAAACAAATTATCCTATGAACATAATTTGTGCCCAATGATTCCAAATATGGAATCCATTTTATCAAATTCAATACACAGAAGATGTTGAAATTAAATTAAAATTAATCTCGTTGTCGAATGAAATGGGTTTTTGTTTAAAACGTTGCAAAAGATTGAATTGATTTAACCTACGAATTCAATGTAAAATCAATGCTAATATCATAAATTATATTAAATTTTAAAAATATATTCTATTTATAATTTAAACCCATTCAATATTATAATTTAACCGCATAAATATTTTTGATGAAAAAAGTTGTTTTCAATTAAAATATATCGTGTTTTTACTATTCATTAAAATATGAATGTTATCAGAGAAATATCAAAACTTTATCCAAAGAAAATTATTATATCCTGATTCAAAAGGAGAAGTTTATTTTGTGAAATTTTACTTATAAACTTTTCAAAAATTATATTTTAAATTGGCGTGCCATCAAAAAGCGGCAGAACTGCATTTTTTGAAAAATACTTATTTTACCAGAAATTTTTTATTTTGTTCTCATACCATGTACTATAAAATGTGTAAGATAAATAAAATTGTTATAAAAGTAAAAATGTATTTAATAATATTCATAAGGGATATTTTATAATAATATTATAACCATATATCGTTGTTTAGTAAAACCGGGTAATGCGTACAACACACACTATCGAGGAAGGTCGCGATTGCATGTAATGCAAGCCAAATAAGGGTTGCGTGTAGTACAAGACTCCTTTGTTGTTGTGTATAACAAAATACAACCATATTGAATTTATAAAATATATATATATATATATATATATAAATACACAATCAATGTTTCGTAGAATTAAAACTATCAAACAAACATGAAATTGTGTGTAACACGATCCCAGAATAATGTTGCGTATACTGCAAGCTAATATGGTGTTGAGTATAGTGGAAGATAATGTTGTTGTATCGTACATTAGAAGATGTGAAAGAAATTAAAAAGAATATATCTTATAAAATCTCGGGTTGTTACATTCTATACCCCTTAAAGTGAATTTCGCCCTCAAAATTCGTCGGGGTTATAATTGGGTTTCTACTTGAGAGTTTCTTTAATTGAAACCCACATCGTAAAAAGGAATTCCAAAACCAATCTTTAAAAACTAAAGTATAAAACGTAACGGTTACCCAAATAAACAAATCACTGGGTTTCCACATAGGAGAACATAGGTGAAAATATGGATATAGTAGAGAAATATATCCATCAAGTTCTGATTGAGAGTGGTAGAGAACATGTCTTTGAAAAAGAAAAAAATCACAAAGCCATAAATTTGTGATGATCTAAGGCACCATCTGATTAATCAGATATAAGAGTAATAGGACAACATTTTTGGTTTTCATTATCATTTCCCTAAAGTTGAAAATTTTGAGTTAGAAGAAATACATACTTGATTTTGGTACAATATAACTGTTGTTTGTGCCTTGATCAATTTCTACTTTATCTCTTAAAGAAATGAAGTTGAATTTGTCTTCCTTGAAGTGTTAGCGGATCATGCGATAGAATGATAGTTCATTCCATCTGTCTCAAAAGAAGGTTAGAAAAAGTTATCAAACATACATAACTCTATCTATGGTGAGGTTAATCATATATGATTCCAAGAATGGAATTATACTTCATCTATCATACTGCATAATAAAATAAAACTACTTTCTACTAACCAAGGACTTCCTGTTGGCCAGTGGTAGGCAATAAAGGTCTGTCACACGTTGTTTGTGGGTTCAATTCCCATAGCCTTGTCTGACGCTATGGATTGTCTCCCATCATATGGTTTTTCCTATTTATTAAACTACACTATTATAATATTCCTGAAATAATATCGAAAAAAGTTACGGCCTTAAACTATACTATCTCAATTTATTCCAATCTTTAGGCTTATCGAAAATACTTCTGTCTATGCTCATAGTATAAAGAAAATAATTACTAGTAATTTCATCTACCGAGCATGAAAATACCATCATTTATCCCCCATATATCATACAATATATCTTGTTGGTCACATTCCAAACATGTGAATACCTTAATCATTTATTCTCTTACAACATGAATTACTGTAGAACCTTAGTTGAAAACATGAATGCTGTCAATAGTTATCTCTTTCCACATACCAAAATCCAAAAATTCTATATAATCAAACCATTATATATAATTGTCATTATATCAGCCATTAGCTCATGAATATTTTCAAACATTTCATTTTCTCCTTATCCCTTCATTATGCGCATATCATCTTTTTTCCAAAAATATCTCAATAACTTTCCATGGTTACCGATGCCATATTCTTATAGGAAAACACAATGGACCAATATATAGGTATTACAATATACAATAAAAGTACCTCAACAAATTTATTCTTAAATACCAATACATAAACACTTCAAACCATCCTCTTTAATGATTGTCATAGAAGAAGTCCTTCCTTGATTTAGATGTAACCTCTTAGGTCAGGGCATTGAGTTGGGTAATGCCCATGTTCTCCACAGATAAGACATTGAACTCCATAACAGTCTATCACTCTATGACCCTTCTCACCACACAGATAAAATTTTCCCCTCCATTTGATGTATTCATCAAGGTTCTTCTTCCCTTCTTTAGAACTCTCAATCTTCCTTTCTCTATGATCCTCAACATGCGAACATGCATAAAAGTCCATCTTCTATTTTTTGATGAATTGGGAATGCCGCTAATGTTCCCCTTGTTAATCATATATCGCGATGTCTGATTTGGCATAATCATAATATTTTTCTCTCTAGGCATTATTAAATTTCGCTGCTCATAGTCACGAATTTGTCCATCAGATTCATTGTCAACCCAATTCCTTCTAGTTCCCTCCATTAACTAAACCCAGAAACCATTGTGTAAGAAATAGTTAAAATAATGAGGAACCACATAATCATAAAAAGTCACCTATAGGATGTATAACTTATGAAAACATCTTTAACCTATGATAGATTATGTTCACCCTAGGTTATTCATAATTGTCAACATAATTCTATGACTATAACCTATAGTTATAATAAACCTTAGAGACATTACTAAACCTTAGGGACATCCCTATACATACCTTATAAATATCTCTAGGGATCTCACTAATGTTTTCGCATCCTAGTTTCCCAAGGTTAACTAAACCATTCCTTTGATACCAACTGTAGAGACCTGAATCTTGATGTACATTGACAATAAATTAATTTTTAGGAATACTTAATACATTAAAAAACAAACACAGAAGGACCGTAATAGTTTAGTGTCTTTGAAAACTCGAAACAAAATCTTCTAATCATGGTGAAAGATCTTCAATATCTCCCATAATGATCTTCCCCTTTTTGTTTTCTTACCTAAAACCTTTCTTTAAATCATGGGGAAAAGAAAACATATAAAAGTGTGAGCTCAAATGCTTAGTAAGGGTAATCATGGAGTAAATAAAACAAATCATATACATTTGAACTTAAATACATGAACGTAATGTTTAAACATCATGAGATTTAGCAATGACATAAAACATGAAAGTACGTAAGGCAATTATCATAATTAAATATTAATCATGTTAAAATAGCATGATAATAAAACAAGTAATTGTGGAAACCATTAACCACATTTTATGATTTCCATAGTAGCCAAGGCATTTCTTCCAAGACCATCTTAATGGACAAAGTCCCTTTCTGAATCGAGTTCACTCCTCGTTTCAGTCCTGTAACACTGAACTGGATTAAATTACTGTCCCAGACATTTCTATCTCATGAGATATAAATCATTACACAATGCATTTGAGGTAGATATAGGTCCCACCCATCTCATAATTAAATTATTCTTTCATGTTCCACAAAATAAAAAATCATACATCATAGCATAACCCATGTAATAGAATGGGATTCTTAAACATCATGCCATCATAACATAATCCATATAAAACAAATGGATATCATTTCATCATAAGAAATGTGAAACCATATAAATCATAGATACATTATACTTGAAACATACACATATGAAATAATGTCATCTTAGATAGAAAATGGTTTTGATAAAGCACATGGAATGAATTATTGAGGAAAATATCCTTTATTCTTGAAAATCATTTTCATTTCACAAAATTCCATTCAATTTTAAAATTAAAGGATTTTGTTGAAAATAATCATGAAATCTTTTAGAGTAAGCTTTATGAAAATAAGGTTTTATGAAACCGTAAAAATCCGTTTGTGCCGTATAATTTTTTAAAAAAAAGTTCTACTTGTATTGTTGCCAAAAAAGTCAAAAAAGTATCTCATACGACAAAAGATTCCTTACATACCATGTAGGAAAAGTAAAAAATGGGTAAAAAGGACTTTAAACATACATGATTTTTTTTATAAAATTTAGACATGGATAATAAATATAACCCATGTAAATACATACGTATAAGCAATCTCAGATAGAAAACAATTGAGATTGAAAAATTATCCCTTACCTTATGTTCGATATGATTCGTATGTATCTAAATCTCATGTATAATGGTTTAAATAATGTAATTGACTTATTACAGAATCATATTCATTGTTATGATATCATATATCATTTTCTTATGACTTTATATTACCCGTTCTTTTGAAAATTCTATTTAAAAGCAGCGATATGGGTAAAATCATTTCATTTATTGTACGTATTTCAACTTGTTGTTCTTGTAATTATTACTTATATACTGATTTACATAATTCCAGAATGTAAAACATTATTTATATATAATATATATTCATCATATAAATATATATATGATAGATTAATAAACAGAATGAAATACACCGTTCAAGGAGACGGTAGGCCATACATACGCATGAACGCTGTTTTCGTTTGCTCATTGAATAGAATGGAATTAAGTAGATGACATAAATATGTATATACATAATTCCAGTATCATTATTATGTCATATATTTCATTATTATTCATTATATATACTTTATAATCATTAATGAATGGTTAACATGGAGAATGAATCTCATCGTGTCGTGGAGACGGTAGTCCGTATGTACGCAGGAGCGATGATATCATTCCCATCATCGTGGAATTATATTGAAGTGTAAGTATAATATTTCATAATCAAAATAACTTTAAAATAATCATATATAGTTATTTATTTACACCATTATACCCATCCAACTAAGGTGGTGGTTGAAAACAGAATACACCCCGGCGTGGAGACGGTATTCCGTACGTACGCACACGTGGTGATTTCATTTTTCATAGGATGGATAGAAGATGAAATAAGGTTGTTTCATATTTATAATAACATATCAGTATATTAGTGATACTGACGTTTTTACTTCATAATGAAACATCTAAGTAGTAAGAAGTAGAATATGAAATAAAGTTGAAAGAATCAGTAACGGACATTACGTCTTCTTTGAAGCGCCTCTTCTAAACCTCCTCTTTGCGCACTAAAGATGGTATTTTAAGAATACCAGGACCTCTAGTATGTTTTTATGGAAGTGGATAAGAGAAATTGTCAGGGGTGTCCGAGCTTGAAGGCTCAAAGGGTGTGAAGATGAGTGGGAAGGGGTTCCCTTTTTATAAGGGAGGAGAGGGTCACCTTTAGAAATCTTAATAATATTAATTTAAAATAAATCTAACCCCACTTAAAAACCTCCAAAAATGACTCGTATTTAAAAAATAGATGATATAGGGTTTTAATCTCATCAATCAATAAAATTTATACATGTAGGTAATTTATTTTAAACACTATCAACTTGATTTATCCTTATTGAATCTATTAAATTTTATTTGTGGTAATAAGATTCTAAATTCTAAATTATTATAAATAATTAATTATGTGCTATAAATTATCCATAATTATATAATTTATGACATTTTAGACCATATAAGTTTCAATTTATAATTTTTAAATATTTTTGTGATTTTTAAACAATTTAATAATATGTTATTTTTATAAAATAGAAATAGTGTCAATTTTGACACTATTCATTTATTTGAAATTAAATTACATCCACACAGAGGATATATTCAAAATAAAATATTTAATAGGTTCCTAAAATGTCATAGTAATCTGTAAAATTAGTGGATTACATTAAATAGTTCATATAATATTTATTTTACTATATGTAAAAACATTTAATTGATATTTCTCTTAATAAAATAATTACTACAACATTTTTGTATAATTATTAAATATACTTATTTGTTTCAAAAAAAATTAAAAATAAAATACTAGGATGAATATTAATCTTTTATCTTTCATAAGAATACATTTAGTTAGATTTAGATTCTAAAACACACAACTTTTAAATTGTTATATTTATTAAATTATGAAGATGACAACTTTGATACTATTTAAAATAAAATAATATATGTGTCATAATCACTTTTATAAGACTCCAAACGGTTATATATTTGGTAATTAGATTAATATGGTGTATATATAGACAAAAAATAAGTTTTGGTCAGGTTTGTGGGCCTATTAATGTGTATTATTATTTCAATAAAAACTATATTACTGATTTTTCACTTAATAAATAATTTCTTCATCATTAATGTATCACCATTAATGAAAATTATTTAATCCCTAAAAACTATAAATAAATTATCATGATGTAGATAATTTTATTATACTTCTGTAGACTATTTATGATCAATTTTTTATGATGTTTATCACTAAATATAAATTATTATACTTATAAGATTTAAGATAGTGACATGTTGTAACCTTCTTTGGTTTTAATAATAATTAAATTATTTTCATGGTAAAAAGTCTATAAAATGAATCTAATCCGACCCTTAGGTAATATGAGTCGACTTTTAGCCATACAATAGAATTTTGACATGTTTTAGGGTAATTTAATAATATTATATTTACCCTTAATTACCTGATTTACATTTAACTATGATAAATAAAATTTACCATAGTTAATATTCATAATTCCCCCAAAAAAAGTAGCCTATTAACATAATTTGAACCCACTGATTCCAAATATGGAATCCATTTTTTCAAATTCAATACACAGAAGTTGTAGAAATTAAATTAAAATTAATCTCTTTGTCGAATGAAAATGGGTTTTTGTTTAAAACATTGCAAAAGATTGAATTGATTTAACCTACGAATTCAATGTAAAATCAATGCTAATGACATAAATTATATTAAATGGTAAAAATAAATTCTATTTACAATTTAAAACCATTAAATATTATAATTTAACCATATAAATTATTACGATGAAAAAGTTATTTTTAATTAAAATATAGCGTGCTTTTACTATTCATTAAAATATGAAAGTTATCAGAAAAATATCAAAACATTATACAAAGTTAATTTTTATGTCCTGGTTCAATGGAATAAATTTATTTTCAAAAATTTAACTTCTAAACTTTTCAAAAATTATATTTAAAATAGGTGCGCGATTAAAAGGCGGCAAAACTGTATTTTTTGAAAAATACCTATTTTACCTGAAAAAAAGTTATTTTATTCTCATACCATGTACTAGAAAATGTGTAATATGAATAATAATGTTATAAAATTCAAAATGTAGTTAATACTATTCATAGCGGCTATTTTATAATAATATTATAATCATATATCGTTGTTTATTGAAACCTGGTATTGCGTACAACACACGCTATCGAGAAAGACCGTGATTGCATGTAATGCAAGCCAAATCAGGATTGGGTGTAGTACAAGACTCCTTTGTTGTTTCATATAACAAAATAAAACCATATTTCATTTATACATTGAATATATATATATATATACATACACACTCAGTGTTGCGTAGAATAAAAGCTATCAAAAAACTTGAAATTGTGTGTAACACGATCCAAGAATAATGTTGCGTATACTGCAAACTAATACGGTGTTGCATATAGCGCAAGATAATCTTGGTGTATCGTAAAATAGAAGACATGAATGAAATTAAAAAGAATATATCTTATAAAATCTCGGGTTGTTACAAAATACACTCTAAATTTTGTTATAGTCACTTTTATAAGTTCTATTTGACCAAATAAATTTCTTCTTTGTAGTCGGGACATCAAAATTTACTTTGGTTAATTTTTTGGTATTTCTCAGATAAAAATCATTTTTAATGAATAGTAAAAAATACTCTATTTTAATTCAAATATGCTTTTCAATATAATTTATTTATATGGTTAGATTATCTTTTTAATTGGTTTTAATATTTAATTATATTATATTTTTTCTATTTAATCCAATGATGGTCATTGGAATTAATTTCAAATTGAAATTGAACATAAACAAGTATCAATTGTTTGGTAGTTATAGTTTCTTAAAAACATGCTATTTGTTTTGAAAATAGAAATTAATTTTAAATTAATTAATTCAACTTCTATGATTTGAATTTGTTATAATAGACATCATTTTTGAATTCAGATATCAAATTTGGCTTATGCTGAATTTTTTCTATTTTCTTGAAAAACATGAATTCTAGATGAATAGTGAAACCACTAAGTAGTAGTTAAAAATTTAAAATTCTCATTTAAATGATATTTTACAGCTTCTATGAATTTAATTTAAAAAATGAAACATACATGGTTGTTATTAGTATGAAAAATGTGGTTCAATAACATGAAAATAATTTTTGGTGAATAGTAACTTTTGACTTTTATTTACTGCGGATAATAGTAAATTAGGTAATTCAAGGTATAAATAATATCATAATAATACAAAATTACCATAAAACATGTCTTAACCTTATTGTATGAGTCATGGCCTACCATGGGCATCTTGGGCCTATTTTTGGGCCCCATGGGGCCATATAAGAGTGATAATGACAATTTATTTTAATAAACTTAATGTAAAGGAAAAAATGACATAAACAAATATCTTTTAGTAAATTAATATTTAGAATGGGTTATATAAGTTTCCATTTAAAATATAAATATTCATTTGAAAAGAAAAAAAATTTCCTAAATCATTTTATTTTTTGTATAATTTTTAGACATCAAATAAATTATATTTTTTATGACACATTTATGATGCAATATTTATCTCATTAATAAATTATTTAAATAAATAAGAATATAAATATTAAAATAATATCCAAAAACATATCAAATTATGATCTGATGATTTTATTTCGAACTTTAGTCATCTTATATTCAAATTTAGTGAGTTTTTGATCATTATAAACCAAATATATGTTTATTATAAAATAATATTTACAAGATTTCATAAAGAGCCCCTCCTCCCCTTTATAAAAGGAAACCACTTCTATTCGATTCCTCACACCTCTCAAGCCCCTTGGATCATCCAAACCCAACCCAAATAATCTCTCACAATCCCTCCCCTCGTCCTATAATCCATACCTTAGCCAAAAGTCAGTTCAATAAGTTCATTTTGTTCAAACCAAAGGGAGTTACCCAAATTAAAATTTATCGTTTCTCTTAACATATTTTATTTTATTTTACAACAAACACCACTAAAATCATTTTATTCCTTTATATTATAAAAAAAACAGTATCCTCAATATACAAGGATGTTGTTATAAAATGGATTCGAGTTACACAAACACACAACTCCATCTAATGGGTGAAAACATACTGTTTTTGTGGATGGGAAACTAACGCCTCACGAAACGATAATTGTTCAACTATATCCTACCAACTCTCATGGTGGCCATTAAGATGAAACTATATTTTTAAATGATATATATTATGTTTATGTCTTATTTATGCTTCTGTATTTTATATTAATATCCTGCCTTTATGGTTTCCATAAAGGGTAAACTTGACAATTTTATTTGAGAAAGTGCATACTACCACCCCCTCAAAGTAATATGACTCGTTAATGACATATGTGGGATGTATTAAGGACATAGTTAATGATATTATACTTTAATTATATTATACCTATTTATCATTATGTTTTAATTGAATTAAAATAAGAAATTGAAATGATAGTTATGTTTATGCGTACGTACGAATTATCGTCTCAATGAACAGTGCATTTCATTTGTTACCCCCAAATGTTATCTATTATTAATACATGTATATACTAGATAAATATGATATATATGATATCTAAATCCTGAATATCATTATGGATATAATGATCTTTTTACCATGTTAACAACTTGTAATTATAAGAAGTCCATTTTGACGCCAATACCAAATATTGACAAAACAAACGTTATTAACATAAATTATTACATAATGTTTTAACATGTTAATAAGCAATAAAAAAGGAATAATAAACTTGAAAATGTTTCTTATGAAATTATAAAGTAAATATTGTTTATTATTCAGGAGATTAAAGAATAGACGGGTCAAGTCGGACATGAGGTAAGGGACTTCGTCACAATCTCATTTCTTTGAGGCATGTTTTGTTTTAATAAATGACTTTATTTTACACCCTGTATATTCACCTTTGAATTTATATTTCATTGAAAGGGAAGATTTTTCTATAAAACATTTTACTAAATGACAAAAAATAATGTTTTTTTAATTTTAGCGGGAATAAGGACCTTTCCGTAGCCACGAGAATTATTTTATCTTTTTCTTCTTTAACAAGCTGTAATGTTTTTAAAAGGAAAATAAATACCATATACTCTTTTATGTATTGTCGTGTTGAAAATTATTTTTTAATGGATTTTTCATGTTAATTTATTTAAGTTATATATTATGATTTAAATGTGGAAATGTTATCTTTCCATTATGTTTGTTTTTTGTTATATGAATATCTTATGGTTCTTGGGATTTGATACATATACGGGTAGCCCCATGATAAACCTAGGGCAGGTGTGCCCGATATATCTCTCCAATGTATTGGGTAACATGATGGAAGTTAACGTAACTTTTTCTCCTATGATATTTAGGGAATATACTAAGAAGGTTATTCCAAATGTAACTCTCTACATAGTTGTGATAGTTACAATGTATGTATGATATTAATGCCAAAAGTTATCTTTATGATTTATGTTTTCTTTGTGTTATTCATAAATATTATGATTTCATGAGGTATTTTAACGTGCTTATGTTATTAATTAAATGAGGAACTAATGTTTTATTTCTTATTTTTATAACCCTTACTGGGATTTTTATGCTCATTATAGGTTTTGAAATGTTTTTCATAGGACCTAAAGAAGAACATGGTCAAGGGTGGGATCAATGAAAAATTATGTATCTAAAACATGGTACTAGACAGGACTCTTTTTTCATGAGTTATTATTTTATGAAAAAAATGGAAAATGGAATAAGTGTTTACCTTGATATTTTTGAAATGTAATTTCATAGTTATGGCCTAATTCTCTAAAACTCTAAACCTAAAAAGATCCTATATGTGAATTATTCATTTATTTCATGATTATTTAATGTTTAAGGCCAGATACGTATAAAATGTAAATGATATTTTTGTATACATTGATTAGAGTACCTTTATTAGTTAATATATTTTCAAATATCTATTAAATTCATCCAAAATTAATTCAGTGTAGAGAATGAATGAATCACATCTCTTCGAAAGGTGGTATTCTATTGTACCCTAGAGCATCGATATCATATTACAAAAAAATAAAAATAATTAAGTTAATGTTGAAGTAAATGTTAAAAAATTAATAATAATAATAATAATAAAATATAACCTATAAATATATCATTATTACAAACCATTAAAAGTGGTGATGGAAAAATGAATGATATTTGTTCAGGAAGCAGTAGTATGTCAAAGACACGAACGGTGATTTGGTAACTCGTTTGATGGACGAGTGGGAATTATTAAGTAGTGAACATAATATAAAAAATTTGTATTCGTATCATACTATGTATATTATATAATCATTTCGTCATAATAAATTAATGATTAGGACAAGTAAATAAAATAAAAACACCTTTAGAAGAACATTACCTCTTCTTCTGTTATACTCTTTAGGATTTCACTAATGACGTCATAATTTGTCTTTATTACCAGGATGAGGATTATAGAATGAGTTTATGAATGTTTGGAAGTGATTTTTGATGATATTATTTAAGAAACATATTTTTAATTGTGATGAATATAGGAAATGACAAGACCGTTAATTAAGTGGGTTGAGTGGCACACTTGTAATTTTTTTAATGTATGAATTTCACCTATATTTTTATCATGGAATTTTATATTATTAATATAAAAATATAAATAATACAAGTTATATAGGTAATATATGACAATAAAATGGTATTTTGAAATCATTTTGGTTCATTTTTTACACCAAACATTCTATGCTAAACCACAAAGTAATCATGTTTTTAAATTAATCGCTTTAATTAATTTTAATTTTAATCAATAATTACATTCGTAAAAACATTATTTCACCTTATGATAAAATATAAAGTATTATTATTATATATATTGAATCCATTTTTTGAATAAAAAATACTGAGGAAATAGAATTTTTTCTGATTGTAATCATACTGAGATATTATTAATGCTTGTATTTAATGACCAAAAGATCAATAGTTTAATTAGATTTTATATAAAATTTTAATATCAAACGGATTCCAATGACATAATTTTTGTCAAAATATTTTAAATATCACTATTATCTATTTGAAATTGGTTTATAAATTATTTTATTATTGAAAAATATTTTAACAGAACTGTACTTTTCAATTAAAATTCATCTTCTCTCAGTATTCCCTAAAATATGAAACTTCTCGGTAAAATTACAAAAAAATAAAAAAATAATTTTAAATATTAATATTTATAGAATTAATTTTTTTTATCATATATAATTCATATAAGATCCAAAATTATTTTTAATAAATTTTTCAGAATTAAATGGTTGTTAAAATTCCTTTTGAAAAAAATCATTTTATACAGAAAATTGGATATGATATTATCTTATGCATATAAAAATATTCAATAAATGTAAAAGAAAATTGAATATATTATATATAAATAAAATTAAACAATAAAATAATATTAATTTTTCTAATTTATTATCAAACAACACCTTTTTCTATATAAGAATAGTTTTCTTATAAAAACCATTCTTTTACATTAATTTTCTTTTTATATTCATTTCCAATATCTAGTAACTGTTAAATAAACCATAGATTTTCTTAATTTATTTAATCATATTCATAACCTTCAATTTATATTATTTGATATTATTTTCATTTTAGTGCATAATGTTATTAGTAATCGATATAACATGGTCTTTAGTGTAACACAAGGAATATAAATGTTATTGTCACGTGTAATGAATGATAGCTCATTATTGCATTTATTTCAAGATATATAATAGATTAAATTTATTTAAAATAGGAAAAATAATATTATGAATTATGATTTTATATTCTTTTCTATGCATTGTGTTTCATTTAAAACACATTATTGAATATGATGTTCAGATATTTAATTTCGTTTATTTTATATTTCCTCCACCTTAAATAAAATGTATACCCACAACATAAACATGATCTTAGGAATTGGGGGAACCCAAATATGAGATATATTTTTTGAAAACCCCTCATTATAAAATGGTATATAAGACACCATCTTAGTAAGAGATAATGGGTTATATGAAAGTCATATATAATAACACATAAATAGGTTTATATAAATTATAATACTGTTGGAATTTAATGATATTGACATAGAGGAAAATGATAAATATTTATAGAGAGTGATTGAGTTTATTGATCTTATGAAATTGAGTGATAAAGGAATTTTTATCAGATCAAATGCATCAATATGTGATTATTTAAAAGACAATAGGATAAAATTGATGATATTTGGAAAACAATTTTTTTTCAGGACCCTTTTTCTTGCATTAGAGGAATTCATCCACTCTATTATATTACTAGAAAATATACTAACCTGATACTGTTATACTAAATAACATAGAAATATGTTATTATTTATTCAATTAATTTATAATTAATGACATACTCTTGGAAATTAATATAAAAAATGAAATTTTGTGAATGAGGTATTAAATTACCTTATAATAGACCATATGATCTATAAAATAGTAACAATATGTTTTTTATCTCATTAATAAAGCCAAATTGATTAGAAAAAATTAATCCAATGAAACATGAAGGTCATCATAATAAATTTTCTAAACATTTATTAATACTACTTTTAGAAATTAAATCATATATAATTTATAAGGAATGTCACTAAATAATCTTTTTATTCCCAAAAAATGAATCCCCACCATTACATATAATAAATGTGAATACCATAATCATTAATTATTAGAAAAAAAATTTAAAACATGAATTAACATAAAAAAATAGATTACATCTAATATTTATTATTCATTTTGTAAAATAAAATTAATGATATTTGTTATTTAAATAATCAATTGTTGTAGACTCTATAAATGCTAGTATAACCACTCTTATAAAAAATAATTTATCAGTTCCATGGTTTCCAATAATATATATCTTTCCATTATATGTATAAATCCTCTCATAATCCCAAATAATTATCTCAAAATTTGTAACATATTAAGGGATATTATTTGTTCAATAATTTGTTTATAAAAAGATAAAAATTCAAACGAATATTTTTCTTTGAAATTGGTACAGTAAAACAGATACCTTCAAATAATAAACAAAATATTAATTCAGTTCTACCCTTTCATATTTAATAATTCATGTTACTAAGATGTCATTTAAAAACACATCGATAAAATAATTCATTGATCCAAATACAATCTCATACATTATTCCTCATTTCATGTGGTAATATAATGAGGTTGTCCATGATTCATTATATTTTTTAGTTGAATTACATTAAACCCTTGGATAATTTTAATTAATATATCCCCATATCATTATTATTGAAGAATTGAACATTGGAATTTTTTTCTATTAGAATAATTAGAATGTTAATTGTTTTCTATAAACAAGAATACTATCCCATTTTCATAATCATATAAAAATGTGTAAATCCATAATCATCACATGTTAGAAAATACCCCATTCCCTTGTTCCCTTTGTCCATTATTCCCTCTATGATTATATTCATCTACTTCTTCCCATTTAAGCCATAATATTTAGAAAATTTATTTATCTATCTTTATATAATAGGATTTTTATTCTGCATAATAGGAGAATATTTTAGAGGCTACATCACTTCAAAATGTTGTATTTAACATATTTAAAAAATGGACAATTCTTACAATTTACATTACGTGCATTAACGGGGTTCTCATTCCATCTCCTAGGAACAATTTCTAAATAACAAAATACACTAGATTTAACTATATAAAAATGGAAAAAAATTATAATCCAAAACGAGAAGGGTGATATTATATAGTTCTCTATGAAATATATAATGGTTTTATGTTCTCTAATATGCGATTTACTAAATATGGTCTCCAAGGATCCTTTTAAAAGTCCATTGATACAAACTATAAAAAAATCTAACCCATTATCTCATATTTTTTCCCAAATTAAAAAAATATACATAGAATCCTTAATAAAAACAAAATATAACACATAGTGTAGTAGTATTGGTAATCCTGATACATACAAGAGTATTACAATCGATTTGAATTAATAAATTGAAACATAATTCATTTTTTAGGATAAAATTATTCCATTTTTAATAACCCTAAATATCTATAATAATAAACAACATAGACTCATGGTATTGTAATGAAAATAATTGTGAGATCAATTTCTTAGTAATTGTTAAATACAACATAAAATATCATGTATTAATAAAAAGAGAAAATAATAAAAGGAATATAACTTAAAACAAATGAAATAGAAATAACTAGATATGTATTAATATTTACTACATAATAAATTAAAGAAAAAAATTTTCATTTAATAAATAATATGACAATGAAATAAATCTGTAGATTTATCATTTGTTTAAAATTCATGGTTAATAATGATATGAGAATTAATGAAATTACTAACTATAAGACATAATGTATCATGCCCCAAAAAAACTCAACTATTCTAATCTATCCTCTATATATTTTTAAGATACATGAAGAGTCCAATTTAATTGGTCCAACAGATTTTTTTCATAAGGCCTATCAATTTTTCGAGGACCCATCGTGAGACTTTTCCCCACCCATAAATACAATTGAAAATCATTCCTTATATATTGAACAATCTATTCAATTAATGAACATCGTGTCTTATCATGATATTTTTAATAAATAGATAAGAGTTTATAAATATTTACAAAAAAAAAATAAATAAATATTAATTTCATCACCATATGTAAAAAATTTATATTGATTAGTTTATAAACCTATCAATGATAAATCATATGAATATATAGGAGAAAGTTCAAGTTTCAATGATCAGAGGAAAGTAAATATTTCATGATAAAGATACTAACAACAAAATGAAACCAGTAATTTAATTTAAAAACAATCCTCAATCAGAATATTCAAAAAATCCATCGAAATATTAGTTTTGGTTGCAAAATAGACCCATTTGATTAAGAATAAAGGTTTGTTGTCATCGATGAAAAGAAATTGAATAAAATGAAATTTATAAACATTATTAAGGAAAATATACATTTATTATGAAAAAAATTTGAATATTATTTTTTTTAACATCACATCTACATAGATTTAATAATAGGTTCTCATAACATGACAATTAATCTTCAAATAATTTAATGCATTTATTTCCCTCTGTCTCTTCCATGGTAAAAAATGTATTACGTTTGTGTTGTAAAATGCTAAAAAAACCTTTTTCAAAAAAATGACATGAAAATTCCTGTCATTATTTTTTTTTAAATGTCAAGATGTTTTTTAATTTTATTAATATATTATTTCGAAAATGTTCTAATCCATTTTTAAAACATTTCTGGAAAACATGTTTTTGCACGAAAACATGAGTGACAAAATAATATCCATAAAAATGGAAATCATAATGGACTACATGATATAATGATTAAATATCTTAATAAAATCATATATATCATAAATAAACTATAAATTTGTCATTATTACCAAACAAGAAAGGTGGCAATGAAAAAATGAACAACTTTAGTTCATGTGGCGGTAGTCCGACGAAACAAAGAAAATGACGATTTCACAACCCATTTAATGGATGTTTGTGATATTTTAGGTAGAAAAATTAGTATAATAATATATATACATGTATTTATATATAAGTATTACACTAATGTTATTATATGATAATGCTATTATAAAACTATAATATGGTAGAGAAGGAAATAAAATTTAAATTCTTTTAGAAAAATATTATCTATTCTTGGGGTATCCTCCCTTGGTTTTCATTAATAACTTAATAATTTTTCATTTATAAAAAAGATAAAAAATCAATTATTTGGGTAATTATTTTGGGGTTTTATTTGGTTATATCATATTCAATCCAAATAGATTTAATATGTGATAATGAGGGGATAAGTGACGAAATAATATAATGGGATGAGTGGCATAGATTTAAAATTCTTTAAGAGAGATTTCCACCCTCAGTTTTTTCATGTTATGTGATAAAAATATTTTTTTTGTTTCGAGAAAAAAATGAATATCGTTGATATGTGGTAAAAAAAATTTGTTTGTAATTTTTTTGGTTAATGATATTCATTATATTTTAATTTTATCAACTATGTAATAATTTTCTACCTTAATTACTGTAAATAATTTTAAATACATTCAATAATAATTTTTCTATTAAAATTAATTTGACATTTTTAAAAGATAAAATTATTTTTAATTTAAATATATAATCCATTTTTACAAATAAAAATAACTTATAAAATATTGATTCATATAAAATTTATATCATAAATGTGTAGATAAAATGTGTTTTTAAATCCATAAAGACCATAAGATTTCCGTGTTTTTATATTCAATTTTAATATGAAAATGGATCAAATTTCCAAACTAGAATTATTATATTAATAATTCAAATATATTCACTTTCAAAACAATTCATGATATAGTTTAACATTTATAATTATTTAATAGTAAATCCATTATTAAATTGAAATTTTGTATTTATCAAAATTCATCCAAATATGAAAATTTGATTAACATATAGGAAATAAAACATCATAAATATTTAGTATCATTATTTATAAAATAATTCATTTTTCTAATATAATATTAATAATCTTGTAAAAATTTGTTTTTAAAACGTGTTATCTATTAAAAGGTGATAGAAAAACCTTTAAAAAATACTGGTGTTTATGTATAAAATTATATTTTTTGTTACATTATTTTCTATAAAATCTATTGAATGAATGGGAAAACATTTTTATCAATATATAATATATAAATTTTATAATGATAATAGAATAATAATAATTCATAAAATTTATTATGATAAAATATTGTAATTTAAAAATTGTAGTTTATAAAAAAACATTTCCATTATTTTGAATTTAATTATATATTCATATAAAAGTAATTAAAATAAAATTAATTGGAACAAATATTATCAATTTTTATTTACTACAATTTATATATTCTAATTTAAAAATAATAATACAACTATCATTTTGAATAATAATATTAATAGTATTCAGTAAAACTCATCATTTAGTGTAATTCATGTAGTAAAAAAATTCATGCTTTCATGTATTGGGATCTAACATAATATTGCGTTCATTGCAATTATTTTAAAAAATTAAATATATTTACAATATAAAATATAATATAAATTCATTATATTTGAAATCACATTCTATACAAGTTATCGAATATGATGTTCATATTTTCAAATTTTGTTGTCTTATATTCTCACAATCTTTAAAATTTTCCATTCAACACATTTAGACTTGATATTGGGAATCAAGGGCTCCAAATATAGAAAAAACCATTGTTTAAAAAACAACATAATAAATGTTTTAATAAAATATCTTCTTAATAAGAGATAATGGGAATTTCCAAAGGCATCAAGAATAACACATAACCAGGTTTCTATGTAGGGGGACATTAGTGAAATGTGACGATATCAACAAAGAGTAAAATCAAATATATTTTTATAGAGTGATTAATTTAATTGATCATAATAAATTTATTGATAAATAGGATGTTTGTACAGTAAATATAGAAAATAAATGGTGATTTAAAATACCATAGGTTCATCATAAATTATGGAATTCTAGACACTATTCCTGACCCATTTTACAAGACTTGTGGAATTATCTCAATATCTATGAATATTAAGAAATATTCATATGAGATACATTTAAATTTCAAAAAAAATTCAAATCCAAACCTTACTCTAGGAAAGGTATTTAAAAAATAAACTATTGTGCCTAACATTCTAAAATTTCCATTCAACAAAATATATTATCCAGAAATGATTAAAAAAATATACCTTCTGTCTGTACTAAAACCAAAATGATTATAAAATTTAATTGAATAACACCAAAATAAAAAGACGAAAAATCCCATAAATATTTTACCTTAAATCCAATCCAACACATTCCTATCATAATATTGAAGGATTGTTATAAAAAATGTTATAGCCCCCCAAAAAAATATAGTGTCTACTAATCATCACATTTTATACATGATAATACCATCATCATGTATTCTATTAAAAATGATCATAAAATTAGTTACCCTAGAAACATATTGAAAAACATGAATTATTATTTTTTGATTGGGTAAAATATAGGTTATTTGATATTTTCCTCAAATCTGAAAATGATTCAGACTCTATAAAATATGGAATAAGAGGTTTTATAATTAATTATTAATCAATTACAAGGTTGTCATTAATATTAAATTTACATTATTCATATCAATAATATCCTTATAATTAAATCATTACATAACAAATAGTAACTTAGTAAGGGATACAATTTCTTAAAAAATGATTTTTCCAAGATGTTCAACTTTTAAATGAATCATTTTTCATGGTCACCAGTACTGTTCAATACATTCTATCAAATCATTAATGAAAAAATATTTCATTTCCATAATTTTGTAATTCATAATTTATATAATGAATACATCAATAATAACACACAAAAACATAATTATTAAATCCAATCATAAGAAGATTAATCAATCACCTTCATACATGGTAATTGAATAAGTATTATGATTATATATTTTCTTCTTTTTAAGTGTCTCGATTTTATGCTTCGAGAATTTAATTTCAAATTTCTCCATATCCATAAATTTGATTCATTTAACACTGGAATATTTTTTCTTACCATTGAAATAAAGGGAATTTAAATATTTTTCTCCACACCATAATAAAACTACCTTTCTTCTTAGGAATATATAAAGGTGTTTCCTTTAAATGTTATCACAATTGAAAAAACCATTCTTTTTCATCATTCCATTATTCGTCTCTTCTATTATAGCACTCTTCGTCTCCTTCTTCCCAATGAATACATAATACTATTATAGTTATATATATGTATTTATACAATATGATTCAATGGTATAATATAATGAGAATGTTTGAGTTCCTACTTCTGTTGAAAATATTCTAATAAAACCATCAAATAAAATATCATTCATACTATTTGGATGTCATTCATTTTTTTTTCAATTACCTATCTTAGGATCTATTTAAAAATGATGGAATAAACTATATTATATCATATAATTATAAAACACAATGAATATTCCCAAAAAATAGGTTGTTCTTTTATTAGTTAGAGAGAAATACTTTAGACTACTGGTTCGGACTACTGTAGGCTAGTTTG
This sequence comes from Viscum album, assembly GCA_963277665.1. Taxonomy (NCBI): domain Eukaryota; kingdom Viridiplantae; phylum Streptophyta; class Magnoliopsida; order Santalales; family Viscaceae; genus Viscum; species Viscum album. The sequence goes on from OY728145.1 coordinate 1,904,201,719, forward strand.
GTGTTGGGATATGTCTATACCAATATTTCTCGGAAAATATCAGTATATGTAATTAAAAAAAGGTTTGGTATTGATCCCAGAACCTACCATTTATAATGTAACGACCTAACCACTATCCTAACATGAATTTTATTAACATAATTTCATATATATATTTATATATGTGTGTATACTCTTAAGTATTTTAACTTTTAATTTATTAAATTTTATTTTAAAAAAATATTCCGTAAATTAGATGTTTACATATAACAATGGTTCTCAATGGTTTTTGTATAGACCTATACCAATTGTTTTGAGAATCTTCGCTCTAGTTCAATTGATTTTTTTGAGCTATACTAATTGTTCTAGTGATATCGTTGGCATAGGGAGGAACTTTACAAATGGTTTGGCTAAAACTATTGGTATAGGGTTGTTATAGTGGACGTATACCTACAGGTTTTTCAAAACAATTTGTATTGGTCCAAATAAATGACATATAAAAACGTCTTTTTAAAAATCCTAGGCATAGATCCATTTTAGAGACCATATACCAACGGTTTTGGCCAAAGATTTTGTATATGTCCATACAAGTGACCTATACTGATGGTTTGGCCAAATATATTGGTATATGTCCTCTTTTTAGTATTGTATACTTACCTCCAATTGCCATCATAGGTTTATGCTCCCAAATCTACAATTTTATAAATCTAGTATCCATGGCTTCTACTAAAATTATTATCCTCCCTAATATAATGACCACAACCCTAGTCTACCAGAGTTGATTCCATACATTATTACATTGGAATTGTTACAATATTGAAATTTCAAAGTACCGAAGAGTTTATTATTCTATGAAAAATAGATATATAAATGAGTTTACATTACATTTGAATACAAAAAAAATACAAGCTAATTTTATTAGATTATTGTTTTCTTCCATACATCATAACCCTACTTATGAGTAATATTAAATTTCATTATTCCATAATAATGGGAATAATTTTGGGTGATATAAAATTCTCAATAAGGGTTATGTAAAACATACTTTTTCCTGAATTAATAATCATAATCCCTTAGGAAAGGTAAAAAAACAAAACACACTTTCCTTCTTAATAATAGGATATTGAATAATCAATAAGGAAAGCTTAATAACTAAAACACCATGTAATTTAATTAATTAACTGAGGATTAATTGAATATATAGATTTTATCATAATGATAATATCATGGATAATAATAATAATTGAAATGATTGAAATGAATAATTCCATAATGTCATGTCTCAATAACATGATTTTAACACCCCAGGTAAATAAAGAATATGACATTTTCATATTTATCCATATTTGTGAATAAGATATTAATATGACTTTAAAGGGGATTCTATGCTCGATTGCGTACCCAACACGCAAAAACGAGTTTCTTGGGAATCTTACGTTGCACTCTAATAATAAAATAATATTATTTTAAATGGTCGTTAACATGTATCCATTGTATTGATAGGAATGCATAGAAATAACTAAAATATGATTATATATGTTTTTAAATTTTTTTACATTTATCCAATAAAAGATAAAGGCATAAAATACGGAAAGAATTCAATTTTAGGCGTATATGCCCAAGTTTTCATAAAGGTTCACATATTGCCTTTTAATGGAGAACCGTCATTAAATATAGTTTTTTTCACTCTTATACATCCTTTTGGACCAAATAAAACTCTTCTTACGAATTGGGACATCAAAATTTACTTTGTGTAAATTTTTGGTATCTTTTTGATAAAGTTCATTTTTAATGAATAGTGTAAAATGATGTATTTTAATTCAAAACCTCTTTTTAATCTAATATATTTATATGATTATATTATATTTTGAATTGGTTTTAAAGTGAAATTATAATATACTTTTACCATTAAATCCAATAGTGTTCGCTAGAATTAGTTTCACTTTTAAATCAGACTTAAACTAGTGTCAATCTTTTGATACTTATTGTTTCATAAAAACACGCTATTTGCTCTGAAAACAAGAATTAATTATTAAATTAATTAATGTGACTTATATGTTTTGAATTTTGTAAAATATACATCATTTTTGAATTCGGAATATCAAATATTGCTTAGGGTGAATTTTTGGGATTTTTCTGAACACTTCAATTTTTTATGAATAGTGAAACCACTAAGTTGTACTTATAAAAACAGATTTTTCCGTTTAAATGAAATTTTGAAATCTTTGTGTTTTTAATTTCAAAAATCTAACATACATGGTTGTCATTAAGAAGTAAAATTTGGTTCAATGGGATAAAAATAATTTTTTGGTGAATAGTAACTTATTAAGTTTTTAATCGCGATTAGAGATAATTAGTGTAGTTTAAGGTAGAAATAATGTTTTAATAATATGAAATGAACTTGACACATGTCCTACCCTCATTTTTTGTTTCGTGGACGACCAAGACAAGCCATGGGTCATCTTGGGGACCCCATGTATCCACTTTGTTTGGGAAATGACATAAATAATTTTTTATTTAATGTTAAAGTAAAAATGACACAAACTTGACTTATTTTACGAAAACAATTTTTACATGGGGTTATAAAGATCAGATTTTTTATATTAAATAGTCATTGGAAAGCTAAAACGATATCCTACATCATAGAATTTTTTTATAATTTTTATACTTTAAATAAATTAAATTATTTATGACATCATGATGATGGAGCGATGACCTCATTAATGAACGGTTTAAATAAAATGAAACTATAATATAAAATCTAAGACCTACACTTGTCCAAAAAAAATTGGATGGGAATATTTCGAAGACTTATCATCTTATCTTAGAAATATATCAATGTGGGACCTTAAAAATTCGAAACACTTTTGAAAATAAAATAATAGTTTCATGATTTCCAAAAGTGCCCCTCCTCTCCTCTTATAAAAGGCCCCTACCTCTACCTCATTTCACACACACCTCAAGCCTTTGGCTTAGCCATACCCTTCCCATTTACTCTCTCGACATCCCTATCCTCATCCTATAGGATTCCCATTGGGAATAATCCTTTCAAAGGAAGCCTTTAGGCTCAAATCAAAAGGAGTTACACTTTTAAAGGAAATTCATTCTCTCATGTTCATTTGTTTTATTTTGCTTCTCCAACCCCCTAAACTCTTTTTATTTACTTCTTTTGTAACAACACCAGTATCTTCAATATACTAGGATGTTGTTATAAGATTTATTCGAGCTACACTCTCACACAACTACATCAAATGGTTAAAGAACATACGGTTTCCGTGGATGGAGAAATTATGCCTCCCGAAACGATGATTGTTCAATACTCATTTAACACCTTCAACGGTGGCCATTATGATGTCACTATTTTTATATATGATATATAATATGTTTCCGTTTTACTTAAGCTTATGTATTTTTCATTTGTGGCTTACGTTTATGGCTTCCATTATCGGTATAAGTGATATCTTCATTTTCGGAAGTGCGGACTACCGCCCCCTCAAAGTGATGTGATTCGTTAATGCCATACGTGGGATGTATAAAGGATGGATTTAATGTTATTATATATGAAGTTATACTGGAATTATTATATACCTCTATATCATTATTATTTCTTTCCATTAAAGTATGCGATAGAAATGAAAGTAGCGTTCATGCGTACGTACGGCTTACTGTCTCCATGAACGGTGCATTTTATTTCTTATCCCCAAATGTAATTTACTATTTTAAGTACATGTATATAATGGATATATATGATGAATGATAAATCTAAATGATGAATATAATTCTGGAATTAAAATATACATACCTCTCATTTAGTTTTAATTCCATTAATATGACAAAGAAATGAATGTAGCGTTCATGCGTACGTACGGCTTACCGTCTCCATGAACGGTGCATTTCATTTAATACCACTAAATGATTATGTGATATTATAAATACATTTATATTCAATATATATATGATATATATGATATCCATATCAGGAATTTTATTCTGGATATAAAGAACCTTTGACCACACGAACAACATGTAATTGTAAGAAGTCCACTTTCGACTTAAGAACCAAATATCCACAAAACAAACATTATTAACTTAAATGATTACATAACGTTTATAACTTGTCAATAATTGATATAAAAGGAATAATGAACTTGGAAACGTTTCTTAAGAATGTATAAATTAACTCAAGTTTATTATTCAGGATGTTAAAGAACAATCGAGTCAAGTCAGACCCGAGGTAAGGGATCTTACTCCTCTCTTTCTTTTTAAGTACACTCTTTTATGTCATTCCCTATAAAGCTCATATTTCTTGTTATTGGGATGTTATTATATATTACACTTACTGTAATTTTTATGTTCATGTGATGAGAGACCCTATTCTCTCTCATCAATCCATTTTGGATGTTCTGAGTGGCGCCGTTAGGCTGTCGAGTTTTCGTAAGTGATTTTTTATCTCACTTTTATTCCCATGAGATTTATGCTACATTTTCCACAATATCCTTTTTTTGGTGTATGTACTGACCATTATTTTACACATTGTGTAATATTCTTTCATTTATGGCTATTTACATGAATGATTTATTGTCCTTCATTCACTGGGCTTATGTTTCGAAAGATACCCAAGTCGGTAAGGGAACCTTTCACCCTCCTTTTTTTAAAAGACTTATTTTGTTGGGTCTTTTAATTTACATATTGTTATGTTGGGATATGTTCTCATATATCCTTATTGATGTAAATTTTATGTCCAAGTGATGAGATACAATTTTAATCTCTCATCAACTCATCTTGATGTGACGCCGTTAGGCTGTCAAGGGAACTTCTTAACCCAATTTCGATTTCTTTGGGTTTAACATGTAGTTATTGAATATTTCATCCTTTTAATATGTGTGAATGACTTTTGATTATTTTACACATAATACCCACTTATATTTGGTGTATTGTTTTTGTCACACATAATTATGTAATTGATTTATCCTTAAACCAAGGATACCATCTTTGTATGGGACTTCGTCTCAATCTCCTTTCATTGCGGCATATTTTGTTTTATACACAACTTTCTTTTATACATTGTATAGACCCCTTTGAATTTTACGTTTATCCAAAAGGAATATTTTTTATACGAAGCTTTTTACTAAATGACAAAAGGGAATGTTTTTGTCGTATGTATGAGGCGACAACGACTTCTCCGCCGTCGTGACCGTTATTTGAGTTTCGGCTTCCTCTATAAGCCATACCTTCATTTTAAAAGAAAAATAAATACCATGTTTTACTTTTCTTTTATTTTGGTATCAAAAAATGGTTTTCATAATGTTTTTATATCAATGTGTTGTATTGATATCTTGTGATTTAAAGGTGGGAATGTTATGTTTCCTTTATGCATGTTTTATGTGATATGATTATGTTGAGGTTCTTGGGCATTATTATGAAAACGGGTGGTTTCGTGATAAACTAAGGGTGGGTGAGCCCGATATAGCTCTCCAATGCATTGGGTAATGTGAAGGAGTGAAACGTTAAGGTTTCTCCGAAGAGATTTAGGGAATATACTGTGATGGGTATTCCAAAACGTAACCAAGAGGGTTACTCCCTACGTAATAATGTTATGAATGCCTCAAGTTACATTTATGTCTTATGATTTCCATGATTTATTCATGGTTTGATGAGGTATGTTAAAGATAATTTGTTTTATGCGTAAATTATGATTTCATTCTTATGTATATATGAACTCATGTTTCCTTTCCATATTTTTTATAACCCTTAATGATCTTTTTATGCTCATCCCAAGTTTTTGAAATGTTTTTCACAGGTCAAGGGAAAGGTGAATGATGTGATGATAGTGTCAAGGATGTGTCAAGAAAGAATTCATGTTCTATTTTCAATATGTTTCCATTGATGGGAAAAATGAATACTGTCTTTTATGTAACCACTTTGTTTAAATGTGGAATTTAAGGCAAGTTTCAGGATCTAATACTCTAAAACTCTAAACCTGAAAAGATCGTCAACGTGTAATCTTGTGATTAATCAAGATTATGTAATGTTTAAGGCTGGGGCCTTATAGTTGGTATCAATGGTCGGTTTAGATAACGTTAGAGGTTAGGGTATTTTTTATGCATAAGTGACATTACTATAATGGTTATGATTTCAGAAAGATTCCTAGTTTTAGATAAAGTGAATGAGTAAGTATATCTTAGTGTTTACCTTCCTCATTAGTACATGATGGTTTTTTTTGATATACTCACACTCACCTTTTTGGTTTTAGTAAATGGCTGGTTCTAGCAGGAACCAATGTAACAGTGGATGTAAAGGAACATGTGACAGTTTTTTGAGCAAGCAACTGAATGATATTGGAGCTGTAATGAGAACTCTTGTGATTATCCTCAACCAACTATCTGGAGTCATGATTGACCACCTAAACCTTGACGATTTCTCTAAGGCATCATATATGCGAGAAACAAATCCCTACGGAATTACAGGTAATAATAATAAAGGTAAGTGTGTTCAAAAACCTATGTGTCAATGATGTTGAAAGAAACACCTAGTAAATTTTTTCAATGGGACAAGAATATGATATAGATGTGGAAATGAAGGTCATAAAGCAAGAACCTGCAATGGAAAAAGGAAGCTTCCAGTTGACTCGAGAAAAGTGAAAGAAGTTATTTCTGAGGGATCAATTGAATGTTTTAAATGTGGTGTGCATAGTCATTATGCAAACACATGTCCTATGAAAAAGTTTCGTGAATGGGATCACCAAGAGCGTACAAATGTTCGTTTACCAATACCTAATGCCATTCCGATTGAGGATGAGGAAACTAACAATGACCAATCAAAGGTATGTATTATTTCATGACTATTGTTTTCCTTTTTTGGAATCTTAGGATATGATTCATGATTTTGTTTGTAGGAAAGAGGTATTTCAGAATAAGTTGGAAAGGAATGGTTAATGGATCATGAAGAATGTTTAATGAGTAAGATGTCAACATATAAGGGATTCAAGAGTTATGGTGAAATTCTAAGAGTATTAAGTCTCTTTTGATGATGGGGTTACATTAGAAGACTTTTTATATTATGTGTAACCCTGATGTTTAATATAGGAAAATTTTATTCAAGGAATAGTTATCTTTTCTTTTGTGGACATAGTTATAAATAACCATTTGGGTTTATATGATCCTTACTTTTGAGGTAAATATGGGTTATTATATGTTATGATGGAAAATGAAAGGCATGAGATAAACTTGAGGTTAAAATATGTTATGATCATCTTTGAAGATTTTATCTCATTGTGGTGAATGTTTTAAGAATTATATAGTTTTGGAAAAAGGACAACACACAGACCGTGTGACTAGCCGTCGTGTCAGACAAAGCTGCGGGAATCGAACCCACAACCAAAGTGCAACTGGTATTTATCGCCTACCGCTGGACTACGTGAAGTCCCTGGTTAGTTTGATTGATTCTTTCTAGTTATATGATTTTACCAATTAAGAGTAAGTTGATTTTGGGTTATTTATGAAAATGATTAACCAATCATGGAGGATATGTGATTAGGTTAATTACTTTTCAATACGAGACTTTAGGAGCAACTAATGTTGTTTGGAGATAAATGTTACGATTTAACATGGAAGACTATGTGACTAAATCCTTCCAAATATTTGGGTTTCAATCTCAGTTTGGTTTACATTGAAGAATTTTATGGAAAAATTGATTATAGAATGGTCCTCGTTGAACTTTGGGTTTTGTTGGACAAATTTTGGAGATTAAGCATAGATTTTCTTTTTAATGGGTTATCCTTTTCTGGATTATCTAACCTTGTACTAACCTTTTTGGTTTTGGTTTTGGTTAAAGTCTAAAGACATGGGAAGTATATAGTTCTCTTTTTTGGATTAGGTGACTCTCTAGAAGTTGATTATAGTACTCTTAATGCGAACAAGTCTCCCTAAATACTCGTCTTTTGGAAAAAATATGAGTTTGATTAAGGAATCCAGTAAAGGTTGAAAGTCAACATGATAAGTGATTATGTTTCATATGAATAAATTCCTCAATAAAAAGTAACTTAACACAAAAATGTTGTCTATTATCTTTTCCTACTGGGGAATCGAATACCGTCTAACCCATCACATGTTTGTGATATTCTCATTGTTAACATTCTCCTAGACATGTTTACTATCACTCTCCCTCAAGAACATGACCCTTTTCTTTTTCTTCCTTGTCCATGTTTTTCTACGTGGAATCCTATTATGGGTTAACTCGGGTGACCTCTGTACTTATCTTACGTTATTTTAGAGTGATTGTTTTACCGACTCTTGTTCCGATGTGGGACGTTCAAGGATGTTTCCAAGCTCAATTTTAAAAATTGCGAGGACGCAATTCCCAAAAGTGGGGAAGGATGTAACACCCCAGGTAAATAAATAATATGAAATTTTCATATTTATCCATATTTGTGAATAAAATATTAATATGACTTTAAAGGGGATGCTATGCTTGATGGAGTACCCAACACGCAACAACGATTTTCTTGGGAATCTTACGTTGCACTCTAATAATAAAATAATATTATTTCAAATGGTAGTTAACATGTAGCCTTTGTATTGATAGGAAGGGATATAAATAACTAAAATATTATTATATATGTTTTTAAATGTTTTTACATTTATCCAATAAAATAAAAAGGCATAAAATACGGAAAGAATTCAATTTTAGGCGTATATGCCCTAGTTTTCACTAAAGGTTCACTTATCGCCTTTTGATGAAGAACCGTCATTAAATATAGTTTTGTTCACTATTATACATCCTTTTGGACCAAATAAAACTCTTCTTCAGAATTGGGACATCAAAATTTATTTGTGTAAATTTTTGGTATCTTTCTGATAAAGTTCATTTTTTAATGAATAGTGTAAAATGTCGTATTTTAATTCATAACCTCTTTTTAATATAATTTATTTGTATGATTAGATTATATTTTGAATTGGTTTTAAAGTGAAATTAGAATATATTTTTACCATTTAATCCAATAGTGGTCATTGGAATTAATTTCACTTTGAAATCAGACTTAAACTAGTATCAATCTTTTGATAATTATTGTTTCATAAAAACACGCTATTTGCTCTGACATCGGGAATTAATTATTAAATTAATTAATTTGAATTATATGTTTTGAATTTTTTAAAATATACTTCATTTTTGAATTCTGAATATCAAATATAGCTTAGGGTGAATTTTTGGGATTTTTTTGAAAAACTTCAATTTTTGATTAATAGTGAAACCACTAAGTGGTACTTATAAAAACTGATTTGTCCATTTAAATGAAATTTTGCCATCTTTTTGTTTTGAATTTCAAAAATATGACATACATGGTTGTCATTAAGAAGTAAAATGTGGTTCAATGGGATAAAAATAATTTTTTTGTGAATAGTAACTTGTTAAGTTTTTAATCGCGATTAGAGGTAATTAGTGTAGTTTAAGGTAGAATTAATGTTTTAATAATATTAAATGAACATGACACATGTCATACCCTCATTTGTTGTGTCATGGCCAACCAAGAAAAGCCATGGGTCAACTTGGGGACTCCATGGATCCACTTCGGTTGGGAAATGACATAAATAAATTTTTATTTAATGTTAAAGTAAAAATGACACAAACTTGAGTTATTTTACGAAAACAATTTTTACATGGGGTTATAAAGATCAGATTTTTGATATTAAATATTCATTGTAAATATAAAAGGATTTAATACATCGTAGTAGTTTTTTATAATTTTTAGACTTTAAATAAATTAAATTATTTATGACATCATAATGATGTAGTGATGACCTCATTAATGAATAGTTTAAATAAAATGAAATGATAATATAAAATCTAAGACCTAAACTTGTCCAAAAACTATTTTATGGGAATATTTAGAAGTCTTATCATCTTATCTTCGAAATATATCAATTTGGGACCTTATAAATTCGAAACACTTTTGAAAATAAAATAATAGTTTCATGATTTCCAAAAGTACCCCTCCTCTCCTCTTATAAAAGGCCTCCACCTCTACCTCATTTCACAGACTCCTCAAGCCTTTGGCTCGGCCATCCCCTGCCCATTTACTCTCTCCAAATCCCTCTACTCATCCTATTGGATTCCCTTTGGGAATAATCCTTTCAAAAGAATCCTTTAGGCACAAATCAAAAGGAGTTACACTTTAAAAGGTAATTCATTCTCTCATGTTCATTTGTTTTATTTTGATTCTCCAACCCCCTAAAAACTTTTTATTTACTTCTTTTGTAACAACACCAGTATAGTAAATACACTATAATGTTGTTATAAGATTTATTAGAGCTAAACTCTCACACAAATACATCAAATGGTTAAAGAACATACGGTTTCTGTGGATGGCAAAATTCTGCCTCCCGAAACGATGATTGTTCAATACTCATTTAACACCTTAAAAGGTGGCCATTATGATGTCACTATTTTTATATATGATATATAATATGTTTATTTTTTACATAATATTCTGTATTTTTCATTTTTGTCTTACCTTTATGGCTTTCATTATGGGTATAAGCGACATCTTCATTTTAGGAAGTGCGGACTACCACCCCCTCAAAGTGATGTGATTCGTTAATGCCATATGTGGGATGTATAAAGGATGTATTTAATGTTATTATATATGATTTTATACTGGAATTATTATATACCTCTATATCATTATTATTTCTTTCCATTAAATTATGAGATAGAAATGAAAGTAGCGTTCATGCGTACATACGGCTTACCGTCTCCATGAACGGTTCATTTCATTTCTTATCCCCAAATGTAATGTTCTATTATATGTACATGTATATAATGGATATATATGATGAATGATACATCTAAATTATGAATATAATTCGGGAATTAAAATATCAATACCTCTCATTTAATTTTAATTCCATTAATATGACAAAGAAATTAAAGTAGCATTCATGCGTACGTACGGCTTACAGTCTCCATGAATGGTGCATTTAATTTCTTACCTCTAAATGATTATGTTATATTATAAATACATGTATATTATAGATATATATGATATATATGATATCCAAATCAGGAATTTAATTCTGGATTTATAGAACATTTGACCACACGAACAACATGTAATTGTAAGAAGTCCACTTTCGACTTAAGAACCAAATATCGACAAAACAAACATTATTAACTTAAATGATTACATAATGTTTATAACATGTCAATAATTTATATAAAAGGAATAATGAACTTGTAAAAGGTTCTTAAGCAAGTAGAAATTAACTCAATTTTATTATTCAGGACATTAAAGAATGATCGAGTCAAGTCGGACCCGAGGTAAGGGATCTTACTCCTCTCTTTTTAAGTACACTCTTTTATGTCATTCCCTATAAAGCTCATATTTCTTGTTATTTGGATGTTATTATATATTAAACATACTATAATTTTTATTTTCATTTGATGAGAGACCCTTTTATCTCTCATCAATCCATTTTGGATGTTTTGAGTGGTGCCGTTAGGCTGCCGAGTTTTCATAAGTGATTTTTCATCTCACTTTTATTCCCGTGAGATTTATGCTACATTTTCCACAATTTCCTTTGATTGGTGTATGTACTGACCATTATATTACCAATTGTGTATTATTCATTCATTTATGGGTATTTACATCAATGATGTATTGTCCTTCTTTCGCGGGGCGTATGTTTCGAAAGATACCCAAGTCGGTAAGGGAACCTTTCACCCTCTTTTTAAAAGACATAATTTGTTGGGCCTTTTAATTTACATATTGTTATGTTGGGATATGTTCTCATATATCCTTATTGATGTAAATTTTATGTCCAAGTGATGAGATACACTTTTTATCTCTCATCAACTCATCTTTATGTGACACTGTTAGGCTGTCAAGGGAACTTCTTAACCCAATTTCGATTTCTTTGGGTTAAACATGTAGTTATTGAATATGCCATCCTTTGAATATGTGTGAATGAACATTTATTATTTTACACATAAAAACCAATTATATTTGGTGTATTTGTTTGTCACACATAATTATGTAATTGATTTATCCTTAAACCAAGGATACCGTCTTTGTATGGGACTTTGTCTCAATCTCATTTCATTGAGAAATATTTTGTTTTATACACAACCTTCTTTTATATGGTGTATAAACCCCTTTTACTTTTACGTTTAACCAAAATGAATATTTTTTATACGAAGATTTTTACTAAACGACAAAAGGGAATGTTTTTGTCGTATGTATGCGGCGACAACGACTTCTCCACCGTCATGACTGTTATTTGAGTTTTGGCTTCCTCTACAAGACATACCTTCTTTTTAAAAGAAAAATAAATACCATGTTTTACATTTCTTTTATTTTTGTATCAAAAAATGGTTTTCATAATGTTTTTATATCAATGTGTTGTATTGATATATTGTGATTGAAAGGTGGGAATGTTATTTTTCCTTTATACATTTTTTATGTGATATGATTATGTTGAGGTTCTTGGGCATTATTATGAAAACGTTTGGTTCCGTGATAAACTAAGGGCGGGTGAGCCCGATATAGCTCTTTAATGCATTGGGTAACGCGAAGGAGTGAAACGTTAAGGTTTCTTTGAAGAGATTTAGGGAATATACTGTGATGGGTATTCCAAAACGTAACCAAGAGGGTTACTCCCTACGTAAGAATGTTATGAATGCCTCAAGTTACCTTTATGTCTTATGATTTATTTTATTTATTCATGGTTTGATGAGGTATGTTAAAGTGGATTTGTTTTATGGGTAAAGTATGATTTCATTCTTATGTATATATGAACTCATGTTTCATTTCCATATTTTTTATAACCCTTACTGAGCATTTTATGCTCATCCCAAGTTTTTGAAATGTTTTTCACAGGTCAAGGGAAAGGTACATGATGTGATGATAGTGTCAAGGATGTGTCAAGAAAGAATCCATGTTTTATTTTCAATATTTTCCCGTTGATGGGAAGAATGAATACTGTCTTTTATGTAACCACATTGTTTAAATGTGGAATGTAGTGCATGATTCATGATCTAATTCTCTAAAACTCTATAACTGAAAAGATCATCAACGTGTAATCCTGTGATAACTCAAGATTATGTAAGGTTTAAGGTTGGGGCCTTATAATTATAACCTCTTCGTTCATGATCTATCTTCCATATAGTTTAAAACTACTTTTATAAACTCATTTAATTTGGAAACTTTATTTTTTTCAAGAGATATATCGATGCATCCCGGTGATATATAATGGACATGCCCCCATTCACCACTACCTATCAAAAATAGTCATCATATATCAATTAATAAATTAAATTCTTGAAAAATGTGACTTATCATAAAATAAGCATATTTCGTGAAAGAAAAATATTTAACCATGTACAAACAATTAATCAAATTACAATCAAAGAACAAAAAATATGTATAAATGGTATATATTTTATGATATCATTATACTCATGACAAAATATATGGATATTTAATGAAATTTGATATCTAAATAGCATTGGAAAGTAAATATTTCATTATAATTACAAAAAATTAAAAAATGAAGCAAGTATTTGGATATAAAAACTATCCTTAGTCACAATAATCACAATCCTTATAAAGGAATAATAAGGATAGTAATAATATATACCCAATGGAGTAATAATTTATTGGCTCTGACCTCTCCAATCAATTATTTGGTGAGAATCCAGGGTTTGTAGTGTTCTAGGAGGTCACCGTGTGTCATTTAAAATGTATTTCATAAGTCCAGTTTTCCAATGGTTACATGAATGATAGTGAGTCATCCATTGGTAAGTCAGAATAGTGACATTCACTGATGACGCACAATAGTAAGTAGTTGATGGTAAGTCACGATGGTAGGTTGCTAACGTATAGTCATCTAACGATGACTCCCCCAATGGTGACTTTCCTAGAGGTGAGTCACCTAACAGTGACTCATCCACCAATTTCTCTTCTAGTGGTGTGTAATCCAATGGTGACTCATCTAATGGTTTTTCTCAACTATATCTTGCACTGGTGACACATCAATCAGTGAATCACCCATGTGCCTGGAGATGGTGACTCACCTAAAGTATTTTCATTTCATATGTTTTTTCAAAATTCCAATTTCCCCCATTTTTTCAATTATATCCCACTAAAATCATTATTTGATGTAAAATGATAAAAATACTATATTTAATTATTTTTGAGAAAATTCAAATCTTATCCATCTTCTTAAAAACTGAATCTTCCATTGTCCTTCAAAACTATGTGGTATTGGTCAAGACCCTCCCTTAATTAATATTGAAAATGTTTTCCCCCATTGATTTGAGATATGGCCTTTCAAAAGCAATGATAATATCTTTATTGAACCCTATCATTTTCTCTTGTTGAAACCTAATCCTATATTCAGTGACGAGGTGTGTGTTTTTTTCTACTCCTCGGATCATCTTTTCTGTAGATGTTCTTCCTATCTCATATTCACCCCTAGTTTTTTTCCAAATAAGCTAGTTTTTATATGTTATCATTCAATATAGGGCTCTCTTCATCTCTGTTCAAGTTGGGAATCATACACGATGGGTGTTAGATGTTTTCCTTTGAAAAGATAACAGAATTATAAATAAATAAATATAATTTGATCGTCTTATGATCAATATACATGTATTGGGAGAATTGTATGCATTATTATGTTTTATTATTTGTGGTTTATATTGTTTTTATTGTGGGGAAATCAAAAACTAAAACCATGTATGTAGGATGTATTTTATTTAACATGAGATGTTACATGGAATAAATGGTGTTTGTTCTTGGATAAATGTATTATCATGAGAATTGTAAACCATGTATACCTGGCTAATAAATTGACACCACATGATCAATATATTTTCCATGATAACCCCTGAATTGACAATTGGAAATTTAATGTGGAACTAATTGTTAAACATGAGTATTCTTATCATTGGTCAATGGGGTAGTGGGATGTGTTCTGGTTTTTTATTACATGTGTTTTAGTACGGTTTAGGTCTTTTTTATGTGATGTGGGGTAGGACAAGTGGTTTAAAATATTCCCATGTAGAGATATTGATTTATTTTGTAGTGGATGGGCAGTGCAGTTCATCATGGCATCTGAGTATAATAGTGATAAAATGTGTTGATGGGTGTAGATTTATGTTGGGGATTGTTCGATTGATAGGATTGATTGGGTGGAATGACATTGAATAATGGTTCTAGTGGTTCGTATGGCTGATTTTTATAGATTTTCTCAATGTATAGAATGATGAAAGCATCATTTCACGTCTCAGGATCAATTTTTTTCTAATTCCATGAATGGGTGTTTAACTCATATGAAACATGATTTTGGTTGATTTACCATGGTTCTTCACCCTATGTCTGACTTTTTTGGGTTTCTTGTTGTGTGGTGTACTTGGTATTTTCCCATATAGTGAAGTAATGAAAAAATTAATAATTAATAAATAAAAATTATTGGTTAATTAATAGTCTGGAGGTATGATTTGGGTTGTGGCTGGTTGTGAAGTTGATTCCATTTATCAATAATTGAAGTTATTATTGTTATTGTTTATAAATTAATTTAGAAGTTTCTATAATGATGTAAATGTTATGGGTTGGTTTGATGTTTGATTGAGAACCCATAGTTTAGGTTAAAGTTCATGATACTATATATGTATACATGTATTTTTCATGTGTTTTCTATATGCACTACACCATAGTTGAGAACTATATGTTGAACACCCCCATTTCCTTGGGGGAGGGTGCCTCTCCCAAATAACTCAGTGGGATGATTGATGTATGGTCTCCTAATCATACCTTCTCCCTCTTCCAGGTTGTGATAGCCCAAAATTCATTGATTCAGTTGTGGTTTTTGGTAATATGTATGTGAGGGTATGTTTTTTATCACGTGTCATTGGGATGAGTTGTTATGTCATTTATAATGTGTTTTCCTGATGTGTCATGATATATAGCTGATGTGGGTGATGAAGATATGTGATAATATTTGTTTCATAGGTTGTGGGACTATCTGTGAGGCCCAGTTGTGTTTGGCATGGTTGTGACATGGTAAATTTAGAATAGGTTGGATAACTTGGACTTTTTCAATTTGGGTGTGAGAGAAACTAATAAGTGGAAATTTTGTACGATGAAGCCTATCTCCAATGTGCATACTATATTACATTACATTACTTTTTTTACTTGGTGAGTGTGCCTTGGTGATGAAATGATGGTTATAATAACATATTAGGTGTAGTTAATTCTTATGATTTATCACATGAGCATTAGTATGCTTCTCCAACTAGTGAACGAGGGATATTAGATTTTTCTACAGAGTATACATTAATTCTCAGCCAACATTATAAAACTGCATTCAGGTTTCTAAGAGGACTATGGGGACTATGTTGGGCATTACTTTCTTAAACATTGTGATAATTCTTGTGTCACTTCATAGAATTTTATTTGGGTATGTACTTTAGAGACTATTGGTTTCTATCAGCAATAATTCAAACATTCATGTGGGATGATTTTGTATTACTTTTATATATAGTATTTGTAGCTGTTTTTGATGGAACATCTTATATCATGATCTTGTTTTTCTTTTAAAGGGTAATGCCTCCTATATTGTGAGATCATTGTACTCTTGGAGTTAACCACCACCCCCGTGCATACTGGAGGTGAGAATCAGGGGTTATTATCTCTCTTACTATTGGAAAACTCTGGAGGGGCATCTTTGGAGGGATGGGTATAGACAGAATGGTATCAACGATGATGATTGGGAGATATGATGGGGTGTGGAGTTAGGCATAGTAAGGATTTCATGGGTTAGTAGGGAAACATTTTTATGTGATCGTGGTGTGTGACATAGGCTAAGGAAGAATAGCTTGTGCATGGGATTTTAGGCCCCCCTCTGATATGATGCAAGGACATGGAGCCTACCAAATTTCAAAGTGTGGCTATATTGTTCACAGGGTAGGGACCAAGGAAAGGTACAAGAGTAATAATAATTTACCTTCCGATATGAATTGGGGTTTTTGGGGAATTTGTAATGGATAACTAAATGAGTAATAATAAATATTAAATAAAATCCTAAATTTATGGTGATTATGAATTTCATCGTTACATTTTTAGATATGAAAACCCGCCATCTTCTATGTGTGGGTTGGGAAGTTGAGGCTTATAAGTCTGATTCGATTGATCAGTGCAGGGATCATCTAATGGGTGATAATGAAAAGTTGAAGATAATATTGAGTTCCTTATATTAGTAGACCATATGAATATACGAGGGTAGTGATTGGGACATTGGAAAGGAAATCTGGATCGCGGAACATGATATTAACTTTAATTTGATCCTGTATTCGTTGGAGTAATGGGTTCCATAGGTAGTTATCCAGTTATGGGGAGATGTGAATAAGTGGTGGACACGATACTTAGGGGATGAGAAGGAGGTGGACGATAAATGGGTTGATTTCGAGAAGGAGTTCTCAGAATAATTTAATTCATCAACCTTAAAGGCTGAGAAGATGTAGGAGTTACTCTCCCTCTAATAAGGGTGCATGTCGGTCTGAGAGATTCGCATAATGTTCAAGAATATACTTCATTTCTCCCAGGATAATTTTCCGAATGATGAATTTAATGTGAGATGCCTGGAGGAGGAAATTTCCCCTTCTATCCAGTACGTTGTTGCACCCTCTACCTTTCCATGATACCAAGATGATCATAAGACGGAGGAATCCATTGATCAGATGCACTCGTGAGGAGGTATATCGTGAGAGGGGATCTAGAAGAGTTATTTGAGTGGAAGGTTTACAAATAGTAGGTATCAGGTTCTAGGGTCATTGTGGTTTTGACGAACCTAGATTCGATAATATTATTTTTCATTTCGACCTTCTAGTTATCGTTCCTTTCCCATGGTCTTTAGAAAAATGTGTTTCATTTTTGGAGTCTATAGACACATTCACAACCTATTTCCAAGAGTCATTCGAGCATTGCATGGTGGATATTGATAGGTCCTATGATAATCATAGTATTAGTTTTTGACTAGGTCATTTAATGTGTTGGAATAGTAGGGTTATGTTCCATTGAGGGGAGATAGAGCAGGTAGAGGCTACCCTCAGGGAGTTTGTTTCGGAAGCTTTTTCTTGGGTGTGTGCCATTACGTTGTGACATAATGGATGTTTCCCTACATTTTTGCATTCTAATGGTGGGAAGAAGCCATATCTTATTGAGGGATTTGTTAATTATTGATATAAATGAGATGATGGTATGTCAGTCTCTCTTTCCATGGATTAATCCTCGGAATTTTTCTCCTAGTCCATGTCTCCCTAAAGGATTAAGAGGTTTATTTAGAAACTCTTCCCCGGTTCCATACCTTCATAGACTCTGGTTTTTTTACACTTCTTATATCAACAAATTCCAAGGAGTTAAGTAATGGTATCATCATACGATTGAAAGAGTAGTGAGGTTGGATATTACAAGCATGTATGGAAGCTAAAACACTGATTCACCTGGGTTTCATCCCATAATGATAGGGCTTCTCAAGGGTGAATAAACCTGAGGCATCTCCCTTGAGTGAGGATAATTATATTCCAGAAACATATCATGAGGTTTTCCTCATAATAACATGTTATGATAGGGTATTTTTCAAGTTAACGTTTAGTGGATATGGATAAGATTGTTCAGGACACTAACAAAAGTGGATCATATGGGCACATCCCCAAGGGGGGCACCTGATGGGTTTACTGGGTGATTGGATCAAAAAATCTAGTAAAGATAGATGAAATGATGCTTGGGTCCCTATGATGGGAGTTTTGTGGTTTTCCATTGGACGGTATTGAAAATTTGAGTGGATTCTTATGTACCATGTATAGATGATATGATTCAAAACCTATGTAGATCAAAGTGGTAATGAATCATGGTTTATAGAAAGGAAAACAACCCAGAAACAAACTAGAGATTATTCATGGATAGAGGCCCATAATAATAGGGAATCTCTTGGTTGGATGTTCATGGATTATGTGGGAATTATGTATGTTTATCTACCCAAATGGTTGGCATGATCCCACTGAGACGTGGTGACCAGGGTAAGAATAACGGTGGATATGGATAGAGTTTCGTAGAAAAGATTGATTGGGGATGGAACCGACGTGAATATGTTAGTGATATTGGGATTGAACCTCAATTAGGTTTCCTTAATATCCCCCCTGGAAGGGAATAAATGTCTTTGCAGTTCGGTGGGGAAATGGGACACCAGAGGAGGTGGCCCATGAGAATGAACTCATGGATGGGACCTTGAGGATGTAGAACATCCAGGTCGGTTCATGACTATCCCGAAACCCAAAGGCTTAAGTGAGACACCAATATGTGACATAGTATTGGGCTTGAACCTAAAGGGGGGGCTTGATATGTGTCTATATTGTAAGGAATCAATGTAAAGGTAGTTCAGGATGGGGAATGGAACCAGGGTTTATAAATGGACAACGACCCAAAGACATGATGGGGGCTACACGTGGATAGCGGCCGAAGAGTTGGTCGGACACCACTAAGGGACAAACCAAAGATGTGGGTCATAGAAAATGGAACATCGAAGTTTACATGTGTTTGGGGTTGAACCCCAGGGAGGATTCAAACATACCCTTCCTAGGAGACAAGGATCATACCCAAATAGTTCAACAGGGTTTAACATTGTTTGGGGATTAACATTAGGGAGGTGTCCTACAAACCCTATCATTGAGATAATGATCAAAACATAAATAGTTTTAAATGGAATAGTTTAAGGTCATATATGATGAAAGGGAAATATAGTTTAATGTCTTGCGGGATGAGGGTGAATACAAATATGCACCATGAGAACTTCCCATGTCTGAGGTGACGACTTTGTATAGTTTTTACAAGGGAGGATGAGAAGATGTGGAATGAGTTGCCTCCATCTAATGTTACATTTATTCTGGTTCAAGTTCATGCATAGTGTTTGGTGGCTTCCTAACCTGGTGAGATGGGGATGTGAGTGACCATATGAGCAAACAAGGTGGTTCATACACCTTGACATAGAACAATGACGATGGATGGAAATCATGAAGGTGGTGAAATCACATGCCAAGGAAGTGAGGCTGTAATAAAAGGGGAGTTAGTCCATGAATCTGATTACCCCAGAGTAGTGTTGATTGGATGTGAAGTGGGATAGGTGGTAGTGATAGGCCGGTGGCTCTATCTGGGAGATCCTAGGAGGGTGGTTTTTTATTCTGGGGATTATGCAGTGTCTCCCATCAAGCTCCCTAGAAGCAAATATGTCCAATAGCGATTCCCTATTATTCCATATTTTTAGAGGAATCTATATTGTGGGAAAATATAAAACAATACCTTGACATTTATGGCCTATGGAATAATTTGAACATGAATGGAATATCCCTAGGGGATCCTGGATTTGCGATGGGAAGCTTCAATGCTACCCATTCTGAGGGAAAATTGATTGTAATAGAGATTGAACAATACATTCTTGTTGTGACATGCGGCCAATGTTGCATTGGGCATGGGTGTCGCTAGACATGACTACTCCAACAGAACATATGGCTTCTCAACTAGTGTAATGTTTCCCCTTTCCCTACCATGCAGATTAATCATGGGGGGAAGAAGTTAATGAAGTTGATTTTCACTAAGCAATGGGGGGGGGGACATCCAAGGGAGCCTCTCCTGAAAAATATTAGATATTGGCATTAGGGGGATTCGTCTTGGGGTAATGTTATGCAACTTTATAAGTTAGTTACTACTTCCATTCATTGCACTAGTTCCCTTCCCAGATTATCTTATCTTCCCAACTGTTACTTATCTGAGTAGGAGAATCTTCCATTGGCCACTCCCACTGACGGGGATGAAGGCATGATAGGAATAGTGAACTAAAAAAAGGTTTCTATTGTCGGATAAATGTTGTTTGTATAATCAATTAGGACTAATGGAGTAGGGGCTACCTCATCACAACCTTCAGAGACAACAATCATATATAGAGGGATGCGTCCTCGCTAGTCGATGATGGTAGAGAAGAGGCAAGATCAAGTGGCTGACCAGGGTAAGCCTCATAATTATGAGCTATACCCATTGTATTGTCATTGAAATTGGCTAACGCAACCCAACCATACACAATTTCTTCAATCGTGAATACGATTTTGATGAAAATGCCTGGAAGACCTGGGGTTCTACTCCAAATAGGGGTGATAATCCATATAGCACTGAGTGCATAAGATGACAGGTTTTGGTTCCTTATGAGTGGATGGTGGTGATGAGGGATACTACTGGAAGGACAGTTTTAGGAATTTACAGGGCAGACATCGTTGGATTAAAATCTAGTGATGAAGACAATCCAACGGAATACCTCAATATTGAACTCATGGATGCATTTCCCAAATATGAACTCGTCGACCCATAGGACTGAAACGATATTGTTTCTGATGAAGAGAATAGAAAGAACATTCATCCTCAGTTATGGAATATGATAAAGATATTTATCAAGGAGACCCCACAAGTTGAATAGGTGAGGAATATGGGGAGGCCTCATTCCCAATAGCGCGAAGTATGCACTAGAATAGTATATGCCCAAGTCCCTCACTTTATCGTTTGAGATTAAATTTCTGAGAGGATGTCAGAAGATGAATTAATATATGGTTTTGGTTTTATGTGGGGGAATGTTGTAAATGTATAAAGAGTCCAAGAGGCTTAACATGAGATCCCATAGTTGAGGGAGCGGGTAAACAAGGATTCCACTTTCCTTATTTCACAGTAAAGATTCAAATCAAGACTGAAGACACAACTGGTAGATGATGAGGAAGTGATGAGGATAGATTATCAATATATGTATATTTCCCATGAGTATTAAGATTGGGCATTAATCATGGCCAATGAACTTTGACCCATCACCATCGATGATGATCATGATCTTAACATGCGATAGTAGATCCTGGATGCTATAGGCCAGAGAGTAGTAGAGCAGGAAAGCACCATTGAAGAGGTCAACCCATATATGGGATTGGAAAATCCCTGGGCAATGTAACTTATGTGAACTCATAAATGTAATTTCAATCTTTTATTTTTTATGTTTTTTGTGTTCATGAGTTCCATTTTTTATTTTGGATGCTGCATTTCTATCACATACATGAAATATACTGTGATGCATCCCTAAGCACATGTTGGTCATTCTTGATATGAGAAAAATGGATGTCCACATCGTTATTACATTTTAATATTATAGTGCCAACTAATGTCAAAGAATTCAGGTTATGAGTGAAAAATATGTGATTCTAGAATGAAAGAGGGATGCATGCATGGGGAATGATATTCTCAGAATTGTTGAATTTCCCCTATCCTAACGTTCCATAGTGCATGAACAGGGTAACGCCAGGTAAAATGGAATCAATTCAAATAGAGGTGAGTGGAAATTGTGAATCACAATACCGAAAATCTGGAACACTATAGGGATGGAATTACAATGAGGGATAACTACTAACCGGGGTCAAAACAATGTATCCCTATTTTGTTAGCCTGGAATGGGAACAACAAATGAGGGACAACCTCTGACCATGATTGAAACATGGTGTCTAACGTGAAATTTCATCAACAGTCTCTGAAATTATATCCTATGAATGTATGAGAGCTATAGGCTAAGAATCCATACAGTTTTGGGGTTTCTTTTGACATGAATGTGGACGATGATCCTAATAAAGGGACTATAAAGCATGGAGGGTGGGGTGTTGGTTTGTTTGAATGGAGTCCAATAGTATAAAAATTATACCACCATGATTAAAACACAGTTGGTGAGCGCATCGGTCTGATCAAGGACCATAATCGTTTCATGAAACGTTCTCTCTAGAGAGATCCTAGTGTAGCCCACATTTTTACATCATGTCAATAAGGACGATATACATGTATTTTAGCATCATAAAGGGAGGATGTGGTTACCCAGAAAGGAAATGTGTGGTGCGGTAAATATCATGACATGAATAAGGAATGTAATATCCCACACCACACCACTTATACATAGTGGGATTCGGTAGACCATTGAATAGATACGTCCAAATATAGTGTTGGGTCTGAGGAAAAGCTGACAGGTGTTCATGTGCATCCCATGAGATTATGAATGAAGCCATATATAGTTATGGAGGACTCGTGTAGTTTAACGTCATATGGTTGGACTAAGTGAATGAGCATATCCAAAAAAGGAGGTAATATATGGTGCGACCATTATAGACACGACTTGAAATTGTACCAAAGTAGTCCATACCACACCATGTAATTCCCAGGGAAATTATAGTTCAAGGGACCAAAGATGGAAATTTTGTCCTAGTCCCGATAATAGTTGTTCGAGTGTTCTTACATATCCCATGAAGATGATAATAAATCTAAAAATAGTTCTCATATGGTATTTTTGCGTCATGATGGAAGAAGGGAATGTGTGGTTTGGCTAGACCAGTACACAACCTACTAAAACCAGAAAGCCCATGTGATTCTTGCTTGATGTGGGAAATAAGGAGTTGTAATGGGATTTCCATGGTACTAGGAGGCACACATTAGGGGAAATGGAACACTAGGTGGATGATGTCTTGATTACACTGAACCACCTATTTAACTCACATATATATGTGGAGGGGTGTAATTGAGTGTGTTGGAGTTCCCTTTAAACACATGGAAGGGAATATATGTGAACAATGACACCTGGTACCATGATCTTAATTATAGTGGTGCGATGATATAGGATAATTGAAGACCATGTATGAAACACAACATTTGTTTCACATAATCCTAGAGTGGGGACATAAAAATGAGGGTCGATCACTAACCATGTTTGAAATGTCGGACTATCGCAAAATGTCATCTGAGGTCATCCAGGGCATTGGCCCAAAATGGGAGGTAATTAAATATGGAATGAGACTTGGCTGTAAAGGGGGGGGGTCCTTTCAGACATGTTGGAGGATGGATATCCAAAAAAATGGCCTAGGATGTGCGGGAAGATATTGAAATAATTCTTATATGGAATCTGACAGTTTGACCTCTATTCCCTGACACATTTGACTGTTCTAATGAGACATGACAGGTTGAGGGAGTTGAATCCCATACAAATACAAGGGTTCTAGGCATTATTACTACTATATTAAGTTCATAGTGTAGAATATTATGAGATGACTCGGTTTAAGGGAATGTGCACATGGTGTCTGTGTAGTCAAACATGATGTGGATGATATCAATAGAGGCCTTCCATTTTGTTACACATTCCTGATGAAAATTATCACACAGTTTAAAGTTGTGAATCTCAGACTAGGGTATATAGTTTATAATATTGCATTTGGAGTATCTAAGGAATTTTAGTTCCTATGATATAACTAAAGACAAAATGTTCAGGAATTCCTACGTATCTCATGATGATGGTAATCAATCAATACGTAGTTTAGAAAGGAATTAGTTTATGGTCGTAAAACTCATATTTGGATGGACAGAGATTAGGGAGACACATAGTGTGGTAGATTCACATATCGACATGAATAAGTACATTAGTTGTACATAATATATGTATAATCCCATGTTTTGGAAATGGAAAAAAGTTCAATGGTTTTTTAACAATTTCATTTACTAAACTGGTCATTTTTTAAATGATATTTGGAAATAAATTTCGAGAGTTGAATCACTCTTATGTGTTGTTTTTTGGCATCATAAAAGGCCCAATTACATTTGACGTATAGAATTAGATGGTTTGTGAGTGATGGACCAGAAAAACATCACGTTTTAAATGACTGAATATGGTGCACGGTTTGTGCACGGACTGCTAAACTGTGTGAACAATTGCAGGTAACTTTGTGCCCTTGTTTTAAAAGGAAGAGTGGCTTCCACACAACCTACACACAGTTTCTTAAATTGTGTGCCTATCCTGTGATGTGCTTGTCATTGAGGTAAAATATTGTTCACTATTTGGACATAGTTGAGAAAACATGCTGATTAAACCGTTCATGACACCTAGTTACTAATCATTAAATTTGTTTTAATTTAATTTAATTATAGTAAAACATAATCACTAAACTACTCCATCTCCCCTCTCATACGTGATGCACCAATACAAGGGGATCTCCCCATTAACACATAGACCTCCCCAATTTGATTCCACTTCCACTGGTTTTTGACTGAATTCCTTCAATATCTTTTCTGATCCATCATTGGGAGTCCCCTCCCCCATTCTCCTTATTTCTTCATGCTTAACTTCAATGTAAAAAGTACTCGGTGAGAATTAGCTGAAACATAGTGTTGTGGGGTGATCTAAATGGTGTTTTCCTTTCAATCCAGGTTAGACCAAATGGTCTCTTGGGACATTTGGATGCATGTTCCTAGAACTGCTTCCAAAGGTGAGGCAGTTCGTATGGTTTCAGTCCATCAGGTTGGTTTCAGTGTAAGGTTTTCTACTCCTATTTTATTTCACATATGTTAAATTTTGGGATGTTGTGTTTATGAGTCCTTGTATGGTTTATTTTAGTTCGTTGAGCTTTTCCATGTGGTTATGATTCATTTTGGTTCATCATTGATGTGGTCATCTTGGTTACACCATGAGTTAGTTCCCCTTTACATGTCATCAATCTATATAAATACATTAATTAATTTTATTCCTAAACTTTTGTTATAAATAAATTAATGCAATGAAGTATAATGTCCAATGATGGTCATATGTGAATCTTAGGATGCTCATGATTCAAATGATAAAAGTAAAAAAATGATTTGTTGATTATCAATACCATGTTTTTATAATAAAACCCCTCAAATGGAGGTGTGCATACAAAAAGATAATAAGTAGTGGTAAGAAATTTCTTTCTTGAATTTTTGTATTTATAATTATTATTACTTGATGTTGTGTTGAAATATGGAATGCTTTGTACATGGCTTTAATGACATTTGTAATAGTGGATTTCCATTTTTAAAATGATTCAAGTACTGAAGCTCCTTCTTATTGTTTGGCCCAATTTTGTATTGGCTTTACCCATATTGGTAATTTCCCTTGGTATGGTTACATGGAGCCCTTTATATTTTATATGACATGTTTTGGGAAATGGAATGAGTAGATTAAAATGAATTGTTTATCAATAATGATTGACCCTCAAAACAGGTTACCAAATTGTTTCCAAATGTTTTGAATACAAGTTATACATTTGGTGCCAAGTGGGTTACCAAGTAGGAATGCCATCAGGGGCTCAAAATGTTATTATGCTAATACCATGGTTGATACACGGATTCACATGTAGTAATTCAATGGATGGACTAGAGTTCATGAGACATTAATTTCATCCACAATTATGGAAAACCGTAACATACTAAGGGAAGGTATTGATGTGGTAATTTACCTTTGAAAAAATCCTTAGTGGTTTTTATTAAATGGTGGCAATGATTCTTTACATTTCCCAACTAATGGAAGGGAAGGCTTGAGAAAATAAATAAATGGTTACAATGCTACCTGAACTTTGCACATTAATTGAAGGCAAGTATTGAACAAATAATTAATGGTTTCAACTATAGTTTCCATATCCACACCAATGGAAGGCAATACATGGACTAGATGAATCATTACATGACTTCTTTATCCAATTAGAATGGTCTGACTCGAGCTTTCCTTGGATTCTGAGAGGATAATGCATTGGGTATCGGGAACCCCGATCTAATTAAAGGATACTGTTTTCTTTGGGTAATTCACACATATAATCTATTTCATATCTATTCCTTGGATTTTAAGTATACTACTATTGGGACCCTTCGTCATACAAGATACCTCAGATACACTCCTTGTATCTAACATTGACTAGTACGTAGCATGGTTAATGCCGATTGGGACCTGTCTTTGCATAGACCAGTTTTACCTTGGTCTATCACCTAGGAAATGGTAGGAAAATTATTGTGGAATGCCTTGTATTAAAATCCTTGGATTACACTATTTCCCCTTAGATAGCCTTAGATAATAGTCAGTTATCTTTCCGTGATATTAAATTACCTTGTTTTTTACCCTGGAACTCCCTCACTAGATATCTTTGTCAGGATTCCTTGTTACATTTTGTAATATTCACTACATATACTATCACAAGATGCCTTCAATACACTCCTTAGATCTATAATTTTCTATTATGTTCCTTGGTAAAAGCCCATCGGGCCCAGTCATTGCATAGAACCATTTTACATTGGAGGATTCTCTTGGGAATTTCTAGGTGACATAGTCAAATATGACTTATGAATATAATGGTAAAAACTCAATTAATGGACTGGTTACTTGTTCTGACAATAGATGAGGGTTGAAGCAGGTACATGAGTATTTAGTTACATTGTAATACTTACATTATTTATGAATTCTTGCACCCTGTTTAATTTATATTACACTATCAGGTTTGTGTTTGTCACCAGAGCATCCTGAATACTAAAATTTATATCTCACTCTCTACTCTGGCCGCCATTGCATTGGGGTACCAGAGTAGACCTTCCTTGTTCACAGGGCCTAATATCTTTCTTTTTTTTTAACTTGTATCAGGGATTTAGAGTCCAAGTACTGAGCTGGATCTCAGGATGCTTGTAGAGATTTCATTTGGTCTTTTATATATTATTTACTTGGGTAGCACATTGTATTGTATTGAAAATCACCTTGCATTGTTAACATCATTAATTAATGTATCAATATCATATCATGAAATCATATATTGTATAAACTGGCATTGGCCACTTTTTTTAGTCATACAAAATATATTTTCCTCTTCATTATCAATTATGTATTACTATTTCTACTATTTATTAGGTTTTCTATGTTACATTGCTAAAAATCTCTGATAAGAGGGTATAGTAACCCCATTCACTATCCTTACACCCTCTCTTCAAGTTGGCAGCCTCTAGCATACAGGGAGGTGCGCTTGAGGTGATATAGTGAATGATCTAGCCATCATCATAGAGGTGAGCTTGGCCAGGACGATACAATGTGGTATTGAATGATGTTTTTCCATTTTTTTACTGTTTTGTGTTGGTAGAAAGGATACTCGTAATGTTTCAACACATGGTTAATAGTCATGCTTGGGACGGATCAACCCACGTATAGGGAATGAAAATGTTCCCAGGGTTGGGATTTTTTTATATAGTTCACTACTGTAATTTATATGATTTCACCTAGAGTGATTGGTGAACATTTCCCTGTTTATGATTTTTTGAATTATGAACATTACCCCTTAACTGTTATGAAAAAAATGAAACAAACATGCATCTTATTAGGAACATAAAAATTAATTTCCATTCATATATTCAATGTCATGCAGTTTCATGAGTAGATTACCTGTTGAGTATGATTGAGTGCCTTATTTATATGAAATTCATAGATTTATGTTTGATTTTGTAATAAATAATCATGCCATCTATTCATACTTCTTATTATAGTAGGATCCTATGATTAAAATACCATGATTCTATGATTTCAGGTAGTTACATTGTGTTAGATGCATGTAGTGACATAACATGCTAGCTTACTTTGATAAATGTACATGATTTCATGGGGTTAGATTACTAGTTGTAGTTTTAATGAGAGCAATTTTTTATTTATAAGGTGTATATGTTCCTTATAGATGGATGAAGGTAACTCGTGTAATGGAAAATATGTACAAATCTAGTTATTCCAATTTTTATGTGATTTATTTTTTCACTAAAGGAAAATTTATTCCCACCTCTAAAGTTTATGGGCGCATTTTAGGTAGGTAGATGGCCACCCATATAATTTAGACTGTCATGTTTGACCATGTTTAATTAAAAATTGACATCGGTGTTAATTAATGAGAGCCGACTTTCAATCCATGAAGTGTATGGGGGTATTGTGAATTGAGAAGTAGAAACCCATATGAATTGAAATGAAATGATGCTTTCTGAAATGATTATAAATGTGAACAATTTTTATTGTTGATATCAAATCAAAATGGATAGATTTTAAAATGCAATTGGACCTATGTAGGCCTCTTGGGGAATATTTTTATGGGATGACCCATTTGGGTGATTAAAATTTTAATAATTGAGTGTTTTCTATTGGGTAGCTTTATAGATAACCCAGATTTGTTAAAATGGTACCCTCGTAGTTTTTTTAATCTGGTTAAAAGGATTTTATTTTGATAAATTTACTGAAAATGACAGGATTTCATCTAATTTAAAATGTTATTAACAAATGATTTTCCTAAAACATGCATGTTTCCCCTTTTGACATTGGTTAAAATCAAGTACCTTTTATTATTTTGAAAACCTTACTACAACTATGTGATTAAATATTTTTATTATGAAAAATTAACTGTGATTAAATTTAAGAGGCTTTGAAATGGAACGTATAGTGGTTTCAACTATTCAAAAACCCTCGTGTAATGGTGTTTTGAAAATCTCTTTTAGATTCTATGGAATAGAAGTGTGAGTAATTTCCATTGGCATTCTTTTCCATCGCAATGGTGTTATGATCTACTTTTGGGCCTATTGACTTTTTTTTGACATGACCTATTTTTAGGGTTGACACCTTTTCTTCATAAGGGGATATCCCATTATAGAGATCACCCTCAAAACATAATTTTCTTGCTGGAGCCGTGACATTTCACACTATTGGTATTTTTTGGGTGTCTTTGTACAATGTAGGATTCCAAATTTTAATGTTACACCATTTCAAGATGGGTGGTCATATCATTCTTGAACTTTTTGTGAGTTTTAGCATCTATTAGTGACCGTTTTCAGCTAGTTAGACCTGGCTTGGTCATGGTCATCATCTTTGTAGGTCATTTTACCCCTTCTTCTTCTTAGTGATAGATGACTGCTTATGGTAACATCAATGAAAACGGTCATATGAGTCAATACGACTCTAAAATAAATCTGCTTGTACTTTATGCATGGACATGGGTCATCATCATGTAGAGTGACTTGAGAGTTAATGAATCGATTTTAATACAATATATTGACTGGTTTTTGAAAGACTCGGCCTTTTTGACATATCAGTCTCATTGTTATAATCTACAATGTATAAGAGTGGATGTATTTCTACCCTTTCAACAAGGAAAATCGTATGGTGGGTAGTGTAATTTTGAGTCTGTTAACGTTCCCTTCCATGTAGAAGGAACACATTGGAGGGTCATTAGTAAATGATTGGTTATTTTTTGAATGCCCTAGAGGCTTATAAATTATAAATCGTGTTAGCACTTGCTTGGAAGTACGACATTTATCTGGTTCAACTATATTATTTTCCAGATTCTGGATGTGTTGACTAGATAACCAATTATTAATACCATCGGTGTACTCTTCATAAGAGAAGATAATTTCCCCTATCTTGATGTGGTCCTTGATGCACTAAGAGAGCATCGGTATTATGCAGTGCTATACAATTAAAAGTGGTTGATCTTATTGGATGATCTTTTTCAGTGTTACATGCTTGAGCTTGGTTATCGTTGAGTCTTGGTAAGTCAGAAGTGAATCTTGGGTTCTCAAATAGTAAAGACTTGTTTTTTTCATGGATTGAAGTTTTTTATTTTGAACGGCTCTGGCCTCTTAATCTAGACTTCTATGAGATACATCGTCCAAGTGGCATGAGTCATTATCTCTTCCTTTAGTAAAATATTTACTATTGTAAGGATCTATTTTAAAGAACATTTTAAGGTGATGGAAAATGTGGTATTAGGTTCGGAAGTGTCTTGTATGATATATCATGCATGATTGGCTCTATTAGGTTAATTAGAATTCATCCATTTGTTTCTATGAAAATCATGCCAGGGGTGTCATAAGAACACATAGAGTTTCAACATGTACAACTATTCCAATGGTGGATCTATTGTGGCATGGAATTGTCCACTTCTTAAATTAAGACCTATGGTTGTAAGCACCATCGTTCGAGTGTTCATTTAGACATTAACCTTACTATGAATCTATCTAAATAAGCCCATGTATGCTATGTTTCTGTTTTTATGTTGAACTTTTAGATTTTTCTCTATTTTTCAAGGCTGAAGTTAATAGTGCATTCGAAATATGTATGGTTCATTGGCCATTGGTAATGAAATGAACTTTTTTGAATGAAAAATCAGAACCCTTATAGGTCAGGTAGTGTTTACATTATTCTTGAAGGATTCTCAGGGATGAGAAGTTTTATGGGTGGTAGAATATAGAATCCCATGTTTTTGAACTAGTCAAATGTAAGAAGGTTATTTATCATTTTCATTTACTAATCCATTCATTTAAATATGTAATTGTTACTAAATTTTTAAAGTTCAATCACTACTAGATGTTTTTTTGGGAAGAGAGAAGTCTAGAGTTGTTTTCTGAGTGGCATGGGATGTTTCGAGAGCACCACAACCCAAAAAACATATGATTTAAAAAGACATGAGTTGGTGCATGGATTGCACCAGGTCTGCAATACCATGTTCCCCAAAGTAGATAACTATGAGGCCCTTTTTTAAAACGGTCCATAGCTAGTGCATGGGATACACTCAGTTTCTTAAACTGTGCACTTATCCCATTCGGGGTGTGTCTTAGAGGGAGACTGCTCAGGACGGTTTTCCCATGGTTTGGAAAACCGTGTGGATTAAACCATGTGTGATGCTGAGTTTTTAAATTTTAAATTTGTTTTAGTTTACTTAAATTAATAAAAATAGAAAATCTAATCCACTATCTCTCCCCACACATACGTGACACACCAACCAATAGGGATCTCCCCTTTGATGCATGAACCTCCTCACTCAGTTTCTTTTTCCTCTAGTTTTTGGATGAATTCCATCAATTTTCTTTTCATATCCATCATTGTGTGTACTCTCCCCCTTCTCCTTCTTTTTTCTAGATTCACATCGACCGAATCTGATCCTGATGTGAATATTATGAACCCTAGGATTGTGTGTGGATATGAATTTCGGTTTTCTGTCACTCTAGGATGGGCCAAAATTTCTCTCAAAACCATTGAATTCATGTTCCAACAACTATCGCAGAAGGCGAGGTGGTTTGGATGGTTTCAGTCCCTCGAGTTCGTTTCAGGGTAAATTTTCCACCTCCTATTTTTCTCATGTGTTAAATTTAAGGAATTTGGTGTTTTTGAGTCCCCATATTGTTTCTTTTACTGATATGATCTTTTCCATGTGGTTCGGCTTTGTTTTGGTTCATCGCCAAAGTCGACTACTTGGTTCAACCTTGAGGTGAAGTTCTTTTCCAAGTCCTCAATCTTTATAAATATAAAAATTAATATTCTTACTACACTTTTGTTAAAAATAACTCATACAATAATGTATTATGTCCGATACATGTAAAATTAAAATTTTATAATGTTCATGATTTGAATACTAATAGAATTATATGATTTTTTTTAAAAATATAATTGTTTTATAATAAAACCCCTCCAATGGAGGTGCACTCCCATCAAGATAAAAAGTAGTTGTTAGACCTTGGATTCATGACTTGTTGTATTTATAATTATTATGCAATGATATTGTGTATAAATATTGTAGGATTTGTAAATGGCCTTAATTCCATTAGAAACAGAGAGTTTTCCTTTTTAAAATGATTAATGGACCGAAGCACCACCTATGTGTTTTCTCTAGTTTTGGATTGGAATTACCCATGTAGGTAATTTCAATTTGAATGGATACTTAGAGACCTATAAATGTAATTTCAATGTTTTGGTAAATTTAATGAGTTAATTCATTTCATTGGTTGATGCTTAATGATTTTCCTTTAAAACATGTTACCAAATTGATTCCAATTGTTTTGAATACTTATAAAAACTATGTTGATATGTGGGTTCCCAATTAGGAATGCCCTAATGGACCCAATGGGTTTTCATGCCCATACCCTGGGTAATATATGGATTCTATAATAGGAATTCCATGGATGGACTCGACTACATGAGATAGGGATTAGTTCCACTTCCATGGGAAC
Organism: Viscum album; assembly: GCA_963277665.1. NCBI lineage: Eukaryota > Viridiplantae > Streptophyta > Magnoliopsida > Santalales > Viscaceae > Viscum > Viscum album. The sequence continues at coordinate 1,904,234,594 of OY728145.1, forward strand.
CATTACCATGTTAAGGGAAGGTAGTTGTGTTGACCATTCCCTTTGAAAAATTCCTTAATGTTTTTCCTAAATCGTTGCAATGCTACTTGACCATTCCTAACTACTATAAGGTAAGTCCTGAACCAATCAATAAATGGTTTCAATGCTAATTGACCATTCACCCCTAAAGGAAGGCAAGTCTTGAACAAATAATTAATGGTTTCCACTCTTATTAACCTATCCACCCTAATGGAATGGAAGGCTTGAACCAGTTAAATCATTACATGACATCTTTATCAAATAGGAATGGATTGAGTCGAGCTCACCTTAGATTATGAGAGGATAATACCATGGGTCTTGGGAACCACATTAAGATTCAAGGATACAGTTTTCTTAGGATGATACCCACATAGATTCTGGTTCTTATCTATTCCATGGATGCCTAGTTTACTACCATTGGGACACATCTTCATACAAGATACCTCAGATACACTCCTTGGATCCAGCATTGAATAGTAGGTTCCATGGTCAATGCACATTGGGCCCTGTCATTGCATAGACCCATTTTACAATGGTTTATCAACTTGGACTTGGATGGTGAATTATTGTGCAACGCCATGGATTATGCTCCTTGTATTACACTCTTACCCCTATCTAGACATAGATACTACTGAGTTAGCTTTCTATGAGTTTGCATTACCTTGGTTTTTACCATTGAAATCCCTCAGGATATCTTTTTCAGGTTTCCTTGTTATGTCTTTGAACAATCACTACATATACTATCACAGGATGCCTTTGATACACTCCTTGGGACCAACATTGACTAGTTGGTGACATGCTTAAAGCCCATCGGGCCCAGTCATTACTTAGTACTAGTTTACCATGATGGAATCTCCCAAGATTCAGTAGGCGACATACTCACATGTGACTTATGAATAAAATAGTAAAAACTCAATTAATGAACTTGTTCTATGTTCAGACACCAGCTGAGGGCAGAAGCATATACTTTGGAATATAGTTACATTGTACAACATACATTACATATGCATGTTGGAAATCTGTTTAATTTACTTTATACTACTAGATTTGGGGTAGACACCAGTGGTGATGACCTACTGAGATGTATATCTCACACCCTACTCATCCCTCCAATGAACTGAGGTATCTGAGTAGACCACCATTTTATCATGGCCTTGAATATTAGTTGATGTTGTTATCTTATAACCAGGTGATAGGTGTAAAGGACTGAGCCAGAGCTCATGATTCTTGTGCAGATTTCCTTTGGGATTTTCCTTTGGGATTTTAGTTATTTTCTATACATCTGTCTCACATTGTATGGTATTGAAAAGAATGTTGTATTTTTTATAGCTTTCTATAATGTATCAATTCCATGTAATGCATTAATCAATTTTATAAACAGGAGTTGGCCACTTTTGTTGAGCCATATGAAAATTTTTTCCCACTACATTGTCAATTATGTATTACTACTCCCTCATTTTATTTTTATTTACTCTATTATACTATTGTGTAACTATGGTAAGAGGGTATAGTATCCCAACTGACAATCCTTACACCCTTGATTCTAGTCTGCTACTACCTGCGCAAGGGAAGGCCCTCTTAAGGTCATGTGGTGACTAGTCCAGCCACGATCTTATTGGTGATCTAGTTCGGGATGTTACAAAATAACCAGTGCACCTGAGGTAATCCATATGTTAGTGGACCAATGGGGGGATTTGGGTCGGCCCTGACAAAAACATTGTGGGACTTTATACATAACCCATAAGGATGTGAATCAATCCATAAGTTATCCTGGAAGTATTCATTCATTTTAACGTCATTAGACAAGGACGTAGGGGAATAGATGGAAGATCCACAAAGGGAATTACATGGAATTTTTATCATAATCATAAAGTGAATGAGGACCCAAGAGGTCCTCAACACACCACATTCTTTATCTTGAGTTTGGGCAAAGGGTGTGAAAATATATCATGATTCTAGGTACCTTTGGAAAGACTCGAAGACAAATTACATGTGTGTTCTTACATATCCCAAGCAGATGGTAATCATGCCCCCATTTGTTTTGGAATATTATGTGGTAGGGTACCAATGTCAGGGGATATACTATCTTGTAGGTCTGGACCATTCAACAATAGAAGTGGCATTTGATGCATCTTTTTTGTTCTTTAGTTGGATGTGAGTTTTTTTTAAGAAAAGGCCTTAGGATAGGGAATCTGGGCATCACTGCAATAATAAATCCATATGAAGGAATTGGAAATTGACATGGTGGATATCTAAAACCAAACATGATGTCCCCTCAAGTGAGGACACCATAATGTGGTGCGGTTTTTTGCCATGTGACCAGGACAATAGTGTCATAGTTTAGGGCCATATGATAGTACCAACCCTTGAATTTTAACATCATGTAATAATGAAATAATAGTTTAAAGTCATGTGGTACTAGAAGTATAAGTTGACATCATTTTTCTAGGATTCCCACAGATGAATGATGTTCTAAAGGGAATGTGCAATGGGTGATAATGAATACCCACCACGAATGAGGACATTAGTCCAAATCATATCGCGTGCAACCATAAATGGGGGGGGGGAACCCCTGGACAATGGGCCATAAATGATTTGAGTATTTGGGATTGACCCGAGGGATAAATGTTTGGGCATTCCTATGTATCTTATTGAGATGATAATCAAGCCATACATAGTTCTATAATGTCATGCAGTTTAATGTTATGCTACAAGGATGGAGATAGGATAGGCTAGCTCTTAAGTAGTTGTACAAGGTACAAACATTATAAAATCGATGTGAATGAGGATGTAACTCCACATACACAACACCACACAATACTAAGGGGATCCTCCTGCCAAGGGGATAGTAATGATCAGATGATATGAGGCTAGATCCAAATTCAAAATGTTTGAGCATTCCTATGTATCCCATAAGTATGAGAATCAAGAAATACATAGTTACGAGGGATTTCATGATATGTCATGTGAAATGGATAGTGGGTGATGTATTGGTCTATAGTCATAGACCTCAGACTGAAAGAAGTGAGATTCTTCTAAGCGGTCATAATCCTTGACCAAGTCCTTAAGCATGTGTGAGTTTCACTAGATGTGGGAAACAAGGGCGAATAATATCTCTGCAACATGTGGAATAGATTGAAAGGGGAAATAACATCGTGCCTCTAATTACACCACACTGTGGATTCGTCCTCTTAACATGGAACCACACACTATGGGACAACACCAAGAGTGTAGAAACATCACTTTGACATGATCGAGTGTAATGAAATGTGAATCACACAAACAGTATTTAAAGAATAAAGGGTGTGGCATAACAATCGAGGATAATTATTTACTATATTTGAAATACTGCATTCATATCATGCAACCTAAAATGGGAATGAACTAATAAGCATCGATAGTTGACTGTATTCATAATGTCGAACATTGTCCAAATTTTCATTTGAGATCCTGCAAGATGTTGGCACAGAATATGAGGTGAGACAATGTGGCATGAGGCCAGGCCGTTAGTGGGGGTCATTTCAGATATAAATGGTGATGAATGTCCCAGTAATGGTAAAAATGAATCATGGAAATGGATGAAATTTTTTCAATGAATAACCCAAAACACTAGGTCCCAAACCCCATTGCATATAGGCACATTGGTGAACTACCAAAGAGGATTGAAGGGCACAATTTGAGAGAAGATGACTTGAGATGAAGAATGGAGAAAATGTGGTGGGGAGATCTCAAGGGAGGGTTACATAGAATGGCTATTGAAAACTGGATGTGGGAGAAGAAAAATGGGGTTAGCACATCACCACATACCCCCTCTAGGAAAACTTATGCCAATGGGCCATAAGGAAGAGAATGCTTCTAAAAAATAGGGCTAGACCTAAAGATGAAATGTCTGGGCCTTCGAATGTATCCTATGAGGAAGGGAATCAGGCTATATGAACTTTTGAAATGATGTGCATTTTAATGTCATGCGTTAAGAACCAGGGGAAGGGGATTCTTGAATATAATTGTGTATGTAGTTGTGAATAATGTGACATTAATGAGGATATTAGTCAACATATGAAAAAAAATTTATAATTCCCACAGAGAACTCATGACAATTTGATGAGAGAAAGAATTGATGAACCCAGGATGAAGTTGAAGAAAAAGTATATTGGTGTCCCTAAATATCACACGAGGATCGGAATGAAGCGATCTATTTTTCTCAAGATGCCACTAAATTTAACATCATGTGACATGGACGTGGTAGACCTTTTTTATGGCCATATTGCTTGGACAATATATGCCTAGTTTAATGTGTGTGTGGGAATGAAGGGAGGAAAAGTGGAATCATCATTCTTATCATTTTATAGACCATGGTATAGAAATAACAATTGTTGATAACTTCAATCCATGTTATCAACATATTATTTCTCTCATGTGTCCTGGAATAGCAACAAAAAATTAATCCTCGACCGCTTACAATACTCACAATGTGGGATATGTGTCAAATTGTCACTCAGGATCCTCCAGGACGTCAGCCCAAAATTATGGGTTATCCATTGTAGCTTGAGACCAAGCCATTAGAGGGTCATATTTTATGTAATTTAATGATGTAAACCCAATTGTCTGGACTCGTGAAGTGTTGAGGTACCCGTGCACTTTAATTTCTTGCGTGAAGGATGATGGATAAATGAGGGGTGTCTCAAGGAGATGTGTTTGGTGTGAAAAAAAATCCCATAATGATTGATGAAATAAAGGCCATACCACACCGCACAATCCTAATTGAGAACATGGACCAAGATTCTGATAATGGAGATGAACCTAAGACCGGGCTAAAGATAAAAATTCATAACCATTTTTCAGTTTATCATCATGTGGGATGAGTCTAGCATTGTTTTACATCTTTATTCCTAGACAGATCATGTGGTTTAATGTCATGTTATAAAAAAAATAGATTAAATTCACATGGGTCTGTTATGATAAATAATTATTAAGGAATATTTCATTTTTTGGGAGGAGGAATATTCTCACCATCTATGTTGATCAGGGAGTATGGGCCATTTGGGTAAACCTTGTGAATGATATATGGTCCCTCCTGTTTGGGATCCATCATGGGTTTCTTACTATATGGTATCATTGGCGTCCTTAGAACCAATTCCATGTCACTATGTAAGTTAGATTGGAGTCTGAAATTTTTATGAAATTTCTAGATATCTTGTTCAGATGAATCTCTAGATTATGATCGGCAAAAAATTGTTCTCATAAAGAGCTTTGAGTTTATCCAGACAGAATTCAACTATTATTTCTGGTGTATTCTAATCATTGACAAATGTTCATAAGGGGAGTAATTGAATCTTGATAGACTGTATTACCTCCACTTCGTACACCATTGAATATGGGGCCACATAAGTGGAATTACTAGTCAACATCCGATAAGCCCAGAGAACATTGGGGAGTTTGTCTGAACACCTCTTCTTATTCTAACCAAATTTTTTTTCAAAATGATAGATAGTTTTTTTGAATGTCTCATTCATCCAATTTTCTTGCGCATGATATTGAGAGATATGATTATAATGTATGTTGTACTTGTCTTAGAACTTTTTCATCTTAGCTGCTCAGATGTTGGTGTCATTATCAGTGAGGATGGATTGATGAACTTTGAATTAGTATTTGATATTGGATCTCATAAACTCAATTATAAAACAATCATTGACATCCTTGAGAGAAATTACCTCTACCCACTTTGAAAAAAAATCCATAGTGGTCAGGAAAAACTTATAGTATAGAGCCATAGCTAGTGGATATAGTCCCATTAATTTGAGTCCCCGTATAAAAAAATTAACATGTATTTGACATTCATGGAACCTATTTCAAAACATGACCATGTCACAGATCATGGTGGGCCAAAAATAAAATAATCTAAATATTTTATTTGAGTGTTTATGCAATGTTTTTTGAGCCCTATAGGAACCAGAATGAACCTCTTTCTATACATGGGAAATCTCACATCCCTGAAAGCAACAGATAATAATCCCAGCAAACCCACATTTTTAAAGAATCTAATCAAGAATGGTACCCCTCTAGAGGGAGAACTGCACTGTGCACTAGTAGAATCACATGCGTTCAACTCAATATTTCATGAGATTACCATTCAAGAGATACTTGATAAAGGGGTCATCCAGTCCGGTGTCACATCTGATACTATGGTTGGGTTGGCATGAGGTTACGATGTAGAGGTAGCAGTTCTAAGGTGGATTACATGAGGAATATTGTTATCATTCAGTGTGATGGGAGTGATTACTCTTCGATGTACCACATGGATAATCAAATCATCATAGTCAGTCTCTAATAGAGTGGAATCCTGGATGGCCAAGTCATCGAATCGACCGTTCTAGAAACAATGGACATTAATAAATTCTAGATGATAAGGGAACTGGTCTATCAGCTGGTGGGCATTCCCTAAAAGTGGAATGAGCTATAGTTTCCTCATGAAGTAGTCACCATTGATCTACTTGATGACTAGTTCAGAGTCCCCATTCACCTGCAGGTGGGGGACATTGCTCTCAAGGGCAAGCTCTAGACCAGTTATCAGATCCTGGAACTCTACCTCATTTTTGGTGCAACCTTATGACAACATGATTTAATAGTGCTGAATATCTTATTAATGCACGATGAGGATGATACCAAGGCCCACTCTATTATGTTTTGGAAGATTGAGGCTTCTTCCAGTAGGGATTATAGAAGCACCATAAAATTAAATTTTCAAACCCATAATGAAATGAACTGCCTAGAGTATTTCATCATCTGTAAAATCAACATATAGGGACTGGTCTAAGGGATCTCGATGGGTGGAAAGAATTTCTTCTAATGAACGTCCCTTGATATCCTTTTAGGGGATAATCATTATGCTGAACTATTGGGGGATCACAACCTGCCGACCTAGATGACATGTCAACATGGGGTGGTTCAGAATGTACTTCAATGAATCCACCTGGGAATCTAATTATATGTCATGATGTTTCATGTAATTTCACAATTTTCATTATTGTGAATACTAGTGTGAAAAATATTTTCTCGACATAGGAGTATCTAGTCTCTGAATTGAGGTGTTGGCGGCAGAGTATTATAAACTGTTCAATGTTCCCTCATTATTCAACTAGATGATATGGGAACTGATAGATCATTCCATAGTTTTAACATAATGGACAAGTGGGTTTTTGAGAATGGGTAGCAAAAAAATTGGAAAATGTAGAGGGTATTCTTTGATATCCTCAAAATTTGTATGACACTCCTCATTCCACTGATAATTGACACATTTCTTTATGATCTGGGGAAAGGTCTTACACTTGCTACACATATTTGTGATGATTCTATATATTTAATATAAGTGTCCATAAAAACCTTATATATCTTGAATGTTGCTCGATGGAAACATCTGAATGATGGATGTGATCTTCTTTGGATAGATATAAATTCCACTATATCTGCCAACAGAGATGAGAAACATTCAGGGTGTGAGCCTGAAGTCACAATTCAAGGGGTTCAATATTAGTTAACGAGAACAAATGGAAACAAACACTTACATAATATCTATGAGATGGTCCTGACATTGGTGAGATTTAACAACGAAATAATCCACATAAGATTCCACCAATGACCCATGGATCGGGTTGAATATGTGGTGCAAGGCACACTCATAAGTGGAACATGCATTCTTTAGACCAAAAATATTTACATGGTATAAGAAAGTACCATGCGGTTCCATGATGATAGTATACTCTTAATATTATTGAGCCTTTCATATTGGATTATACCCTGAATACCCATCCATGTAAAAGAGTGCCTAGAAACCAGTGGTAGTTTCAATCAACAATTATATTACTAGAAGGGGAATGTCATCCTTCAGGCAGTGATGATGGTGATCCCAAAAATCGATGCATACACTGATAGGCTTCAAGAATTGGATTTCACGACAACATGAAAAATGTTGACTATGATTCTTCACAATTATGATAAGATTCACGAATTGAAGCGTTGAAGAAACTTACAGCGGCGAAGGGCATTGCGAGTGGAGCTTCACAGTAGCAGCACCAAGTAATTAACGGAATGGTCCACGATTACGATGAACTCCACGATTAAAAAATTTCCATGGTGCTTTGTGATATTAAGAGAATTTCGGCAGAAATTTCAGAGCTTCAAGATTTGTGATGATGTTGAGTTGACTTCGCGTGGATGGTTTGATGGTATGTGGAATCACCTATAAATAGACCTCAACCCTCTCAGGTGATATAGAGAGTTTTCTACGAAAATATTTTTCTCTCTGCTCGTGAAGGAGGTTCGTGAAGTCAGACTGATTTGCAAAAGTAGATCCTTATAGCGGCTATTTTAGCCCCGTAAAAGTCATGTGATTCGTGTTGGCTTAGTGTGCTTCATGAGGGAATTAGATCTGTGAAGAATTGAGCTTTGCAGCAGCCTATTCTTTGCAATGGATTGAGCTTCACGAAAAGTCAGGGACTTCACGAAGGCTTGTTTGAGCATTGAGAAATTGGGAGCTTCATGAAGTAGGGTGCTTTGCGAAGGTACTTCCCAAAGGTTGTTACTCTGTGTTCAGGCTTAAATGTTTATTCATTAGTAGCTGAAAATTGGACATCAATAGAGCATCTACTTTCAGTGGAGTATGTATTGATTAGTGGTAATGAAGATACCTATAGGTCTATAAACTATGACTGGATCCCTTCCTAGTGTAGTGAGCAAAGGAAGAGGAATAAGGTAATCTAATCTACCGGTAGTGAGCCAGTGAGAGGGAAATTGGGAGTCACCCTTGGGAAAGTAGTGAGCTAACCCTAAACATTGTATAGGCAGTGACCCCAGGTGGAGAAGTGATATAGCCCAAAAATTATTGGCAATGATATGTAGTGGATTTGGTACAGCGACACATCACCATTGTATGATCCTTGGACGTAGCCTAGTGAGGCTGAACAAAGTAACATTATTTGTGTCTACCTGGTTGCATCCCTATATTGCATCAAAATCATCACCATCTATTAAATATAAAAATAAGGGATCAAAATTAGCTCACCAGAGAAAACAATGTCACCCAAATAATAAATTCATCAACATCCAGTGGGGCATGAATATTTTTTATAAAAATATTCATAACCTAATTCATCCCCCCCTATAGAGTTATCTAGGTCTATTTTGGTCCTAACGGGGGTCATGTCCTCCAATCAGTGGGTTGATAAAATGTAGGTGTCATCCATGTAGAGACCCGAAGCTTATCGTACATTGACATTACATTACTTTTGTGGAATACTTAGTACATAACAAAAACACACACACAAGGATCGTAATAGTTTAGTGTCTTTGGAAACTCGAAACGTAAACTTCTAATTGTGGTGGAAGATCTTCAACATCTCCCATAAAGATCTTCCTTTATATACCTAAAACCTTTCTTTATATCCTGGGGAAAAGAAAACATAAAAGGGTGAGCTCAAATGCTCAGTAAGGGTAAACAAAGGAAATATCAATCACATAATTTTCATAAGAACATAACATTTTTTGGAAATCTTAACCTGCAAAAGAGAGCATAATTTCATAACATGGGATAAATCATAGTAGTGAAATGAAATCATAACTTAAAACATTACTCATTGTGGCATACACACATAATCATAGAGAATCATTTCTTGTTAGTCAAGACTCATTGCCAAGACTATCTTAGTGGACAAAGTCCCTTTCTGAATCGAGTAATCCTCGTTTCAGTCCTGTTTCACTGAACCGGTATAACCTACCATTCCAGCCATGTCTATCTCATGAGATATAAAATCTTTACCCAATGCATTGGAGGGAGATATAGGTCTCACACATCTTATAATGAATCATTTCTTATGTGTGCCACATAATCATAAAACATACATCATCGCATAACACATGTAACAAAAATGGGATTCTTGAAACATCATGACATCATAAAATCATATAAGGCAAATGACTTCATAAAAATAATTCCCTCACAACATAATCAAATCAATGTAATTAAAGGGATAAAAACAGAACCCTTTATTATCTTAGATGGAAAATAATTTTGATAAAACACTTGAACTCCATTCTTGAGGAAAATATCCTTTCTTTTTCAAAAACACTTTTCTTTTCTTAACATGTCATACAATTATAAACTAAAAGAAGTTGATTAAAAATAAACTTGAAAACTTGTAAAGGAATCTTCTTGGAAATAATGTTTTAAAAATCCATTCATGCCGTATAAGTTAAAAAAACATTCTTCGTACTTTTGTCGGAAAAGTCAAAAAGTACCTCGTACGGAAAAACGACAAAAGATTCCTTTCATATTCTTTACTAAAAACTCACCTAAGGGTAAAATTGGATTTAAACTATTGTAAGTGGATGGAAAAAATATTACATATTGAGGGAACATGGATGTGGATGATAAAATACACCCCAGTAAATACTTACGAATAAACAATCTCGGATAAAATTGAGATTGTGATATTTCCCTTACCTTAGGTCCGACTTGCTTTGTAAGTGTCCGAACCTCCTGTATAATAATTTAAATCTTGTTATTGACTTATTACAGAATCATATTCATTGTTATGATATCATATATGGTTCACTTATGACATTATATTACCCGTTCTTTTGTAAATTCCATGTTAAAGAACCATTTTGGGTAAAATCGTTTCATTTATCGTAGGTGTTTTAACTTGTTGTTCTTGACATCATTATTACTTATATCATGATTTACTTACTTCCAGAATATAAAATATGATTTATATATCATATATATTCAGTATATATATATATATAATAGGTAGATAAATAAAATGAAAAACACCGTTCATGGAGACGGTAGTCCGTACGTACGCATGAACGCTGTTTTCCTTTCCTTATTGTCTTGAAATGGAAGTAAGTAGATGACATACATATGTATATATATACATAAATCCAGTAGCTTTATAATGTCATATATTTCATTATTATTTCTTATATATACATTATAATCATTCTTAAATGGTAAACATGGAGAATGAATCTCATCGCGTCGTGGAGACGGTATTCCGTACGTACGCACGAGCGATGATATCATTTCTATAAATATTGAATTGAATTGGAGTGGATTATACAATATATCAGAATCAATATGATGTTGTAATAACTATGTATAGTTATCCTTTACACCATTATACCCATCCATGTAAGGTGGTGGTGGAAAATAGATTACACCACGGCGTGGAGACGGTATTCCGTACGTACGCACGCGCGGTGATTTCTTTTTCCGTAGGATGGATAGATGGTGAAATAGGGTTGTTTCATTCTTATAATAACATATCAGTATATGAGTGATACTGATGTTATTACTTCATAATGAAACAACCTAATTAGAAGAAGTGGAAGAAGAAATAAAGATGAAAGAATTGGTAACGGTAATTACCTCTTCTTTGAAGTGCCTCTTTGAGACCTCCTCTTAGGGCACTAGAATTGGTCTTTGAGGAAGACCAGAACCTCTAGGATGTTTCTAGGGAAGTGGAGAAGGAATTTCGGCAGGGGTTGGACGAGCTTGAGAGCTCAAATTGGTGTGAGGAGGAGGGAGAGGAGGTGTCCTTTTATAGGGGAGGAGAGGGGCACCTTAGGAATATCTCAAAATATTATTTTATATTAAAGTCAAAATCGGTTTATAATGGTTCCAAAGGGTCTTATTTCGAAGCTAAAGTGGGGATGGGTCGAAATCCTATCAACCAATAGAATTTAGACAAGTTTAGGATATTATTTGAACCTTATCAATTAGATTTAACTCTAAGTTAAATAATTTAACTTTTACAATGTCTTTTTGTTTTCTTTCACTATATGGTTAATAAACTTACTATAACATGCCAAACGAACCCCAAATTGTTTATTATTAATCTATATATCCTTATCTAAGTCATTTGGCCGAACCTTAGATTTTTAGGAATACAATAACAATTAATAATATAATATTTGATTTAAAAACTATTTTGTGTCAATTTTGACACTATTTGATATATGATTTTTGTGAAAGTCATAACAGAATTAAATGTTCGAACCAAGTTGATTAAATCAACATTAATATATCATAGTAACCTAGAAAATTATTGGAATTCATAAAAAATCTTAAATTACATTTATTTTTGTGTTTATAACATCAATTATGTCAATATTTCATTAATAAGATAATTACTGCATCATCTTTGTGTCATATATAAATTAAATTATTTGATGTCTAAAAATTACAAATAAAATACCATCATGTAGGAAATCGTTTTAGCTTTCTAATGAATATTTACAATCTAATTTATCTTATGTATAACCCCATATTAAAAATGATTTACTTATTAAACTTTGATTTTAACTATTTTAACCCTTCTTTAAATAAATTAATAATAAATGTCCTAATCTAATCCAAGTGGGCCTAAATGGTCATATTTTATTCCTAAGTTTGTTTTTGGTCGAAATACACTTGTCCAATAGAATTAGGACATGTGTTAGGGTAATAATAATATCATCTTTACCCTTAATTACCCTATTTACTATTAACCGTGGTAAAAAAAGTAAAAAGTTACTATTCACCAAAAAATTATTTTCATCTCATTGAACCAAATTTTAGTCCTTGATATTAACCGTGTCTCTCGGATTTTCGAAATTCCATTCACAGAAGCGGTAAAATTAAGTTTTATGCAAAATTCAGTTTTTAACCTACCACTTAGTAGTTTCACTATTCATCAAAAATTGATGTTTTCCAGAACAATGCCAAAAATTTCATCCCAAGCTATATTTCATATTCCGAATTCAAAAATGAAGTCTATTTTACCAAATTCATAACATAGAAGTTACATTAATTAATTTTATAATTAAATCCCGCTGTTAAAACAAATAGCGTGTTTTTAAGAAACAATATCTATCATAAGATTGACACTTGATTATGTCTGGTTTAAATGTGAAATTACATTCAATGACCAAAATTGTATTAAATTGTAAAAATATATTCTAAATATATTTTAAAATCACTCAAATTAATAATTTATCATTATTAATTATTTCGATTAAAAAAGTTGTTTTTAATTAAAATTTAGTCATTTTCACTATTCATCAAAATATGAAAGTTATCCGAAAAGTACCAAAATTTCACCTTAGGCTAAATTCGATACTCCGAATCCAAAAATAAAGTTCATTTTGAAAAATGAGATTTACAGAATTTTAAAAAGTGGTTATTACTATTCATAACGGCTAGTTTTAATAATATTTTAATAGCACATCGTTGTTTAGTGAAACTCGGTATTGCGTATTACACACGCTATCGAGGAAGGTCGCGATTGCGTGTAATGCAAGGCAAGACAAGGATGCGTGTTGTGCAAGCTCCTTTTGGTGTAGCGTACAACACAATACATTAATAAAATTAAAAAGAATATTTCTTTATAAAATCTTGGGCTGTTACATTCTACCCCCCTTAAAATGAATTTCGCCCTCGAAATTCGTCGGGGTTATAAATGGTTTACTATTCGAAAGTTTCTTTAATAGAAACCCACATCGTAAAAAGGAATATCAAAACCAATCTTTAAAAAACAAAAGTATGAAACATAACGGTTACCCAAATAAACTAATCATTGGGTTTCCACATAGGTGAAAATATGGATATGGAAGAGAAATATAACCATCATGTTCTGATGGAGAGTGGTAGAGAACATGGCTATGGAAAAGCCAGTAATCACAAATCCATAGATTTGTGATGATATAAGGTACCATCTGATTCATCAGGTATAAGATCACTAGGACAACATTTTTGGTTTTCAAGATCATTTCCCTAAAGTTGAAAATTTGTTTAAAATAAATACTTACTTTATTTTGGTACAATCTCACTTTTGTTCGTGCCTTTAACAATTTCCACTTCATCTCTTAAATAAATGAAGTTGAATTTGTTATTCGTGAAGTGTTACCAGATCATGTGATAGAATGACGGGTCATTCCATCTATCTCAAACAAAAGGTTAGCAAAAATTATATACATAAGTCGATCTATAGTGAGATTAATCACATATGGTTCCTAAAATGGACTTATACTTCATATATCATACTGCATAATATAATAAAACTAGTTTCTACTAAACAGGGACTTCCTGTAGGTCAGTGGTAGGCGATAAAGGCCAGTCGCACTTCGGTTGTGGGTTCGATTCCTACAGCCTTGTCTGAAGCGATGGGCTATCTCCCGTCCTGCAGGTTGTCCTTTTTCTAAAACTACGTCACTATAACATCCCATCAATAATATCGAAAATCTTCTATCCTTAAACAATACTAACTTATGTCCAAGACAATCCAGTCTAATCTTTAGGCTTATACATAATACTGCAGTCCACTCTCATAATATAGTGACAATGATTACCAAAGATTTAATACTGTCGTTGATCCCCACATATCATAAGATATGTCTTGTTGGTCACATTCCAAACATTCAAAGTCCTTAATCTTGTACTCTCTTGAATACCCATTGAACCTTATTGAAAACATGAATTCTATTAAAAGTTAACTCTTTCCACATACCAAAATCCTCAAAATTCTATATACTCAAACCATGATATCACTTAGTCCTTATATCAATCATGAGCTCATGAATACTATTAAACATTTCATTTTCTCGTCTTCATTATGCGCATATCATCTTATTTCCAAAAAATATCTCAATCACTTTGAATACCACATTAGACCAATACATAAATATTCCAATACACCATAAAAGTACCTCAACAACATTATTCTTGAATACCAACACTTCAGTCCATCCACTTCAATGACTGTCCTGGAATAATTCCTTCCTTGATTTAGAAGTATCTTTTCAGATCAGGGCATTGAGTTGGGTAATGCCCATGTTCTTCACAAATAAGACATTGAACTCCATAACAATCTGTCACTCTATGACCCTTTTCTCCACACAGATAACATCGGTCCCTCCATTTGAGGTATTCCTCAAGGTTCTTCTTCCCTTCTTTAGAAATCTCAATCTTCCTTTCTTTATGCTCCTCAACATGCGAACATGCATAATAGTTTATCTTCCTCTTCTTTGATGAATTAGTCATACCACTAAATTTCACCTTGTTAATCATATATCGCGATGACTGATTCGGCATAATCAGAATATCTTTATCTCTAGGCATCACACAATTTTGTTGCTCATAGTCACCAATTTGTCCATTGGATTCAATGTTAACCAAATTCCTTCTGGTTCCCTCCATTAACTAAAACACAAAAATAATTTTGTGAGAGGTGAAATCATGCTAGGGAAGACAACATAGTAAAGGGGGAGCACCCTCAATATCTAACATCTTAGGTTAAATTCTAAGATCGTTACCGTAGTTCTAGGACTATATCCTATACGTATACTTATCCTTAGGGGCATCCCTAGACATAACTTAGAAATATCTCTAGGGATCTCACTAACGTTTTCGCATCCTAGTTTCCAAAGGTTGACTAAACCTTTCCTCTGATACCAACTGTAGAGACCCGAAGCTTATCGTACATTGACATTACATTACTTTTGTGGAATACTTAGTACATAACAAAAACACACACACAAGGATCGTAATAGTTTAGTGTCTTTGGAAACTCGAAACGTAAACTTCTAATTGTGGTGGAAGATCTTCAACATCTCCCATAAAGATCTTCCTTTATATACCTAAAACCTTTCTTTATATCCCGGGGAAAAGAAAACATAAAAGGGTGAGCTCAAATGCTCAGTAAGGGTAAACAAAGGAAATATCAATCACATAATTTTCATAAGAACATAACATTTTTTGGAAATCTTAACCTGCAAAAGAGAGCATAATTTCATAACATGGGATAAATCATAGTAGTGAAATGAAATCATAACTTAAAACATTACTCATTGTGGCATACACACATAATCATAGAGAATCATTTCTTGTTAGTCAAGACTCATTGCCAAGACTATCTTAGTGGACAAAGTCCCTTTCTGAATCGAGTAATCCTCGTTTCAGTCCTGTTTCACTGAACCGGTATAACCTACCATTCCAGCCATGTCTATCTCATGAGATATAAAATCTTTACCCAATGCATTGGAGGGAGATATAGGTCTCACACATCTTATAATGAATCATTTCTTATGTGTGCCACATAATCATAAAACATACATCATCGCATAACACATGTAACAAAAATGGGATTCTTGAAACATCATGACATCATAAAATCATATAAGGCAAATGACTTCATAAAAATAATTCCCTCACAACATAATCAAATCAATGTAATTAAAGGGATAAAAACAGAACCCTTTATTATCTTAGATGGAAAATAATTTTGATAAAACACTTGAACTCCATTCTTGAGGAAAATATCCTTTCTTTTTCAAAAACACTTTTCTTTTCTTAACATGTCATACAATTATAAACTAAAAGAAGTTGATTAAAAATAAACTTGAAAACTTGTAAAGGAATCTTCTTGGAAATAATGTTTTAAAAATCCATTCATGCCGTATAAGTTAAAAAAAACATTCTTCGTACTTTTGTCGGAAAAGTCAAAAAGTACCTCGTACGGAAAAACGACAAAAGATTCCTTTCATATTCTTTACTAAAAAATCACCTAAGGGTAAAATTGGATTTAAACTATTGTAAGTGGATGGAAACAATATTACATATTGAGGGAACATGGATGTGGATGATAAAATACACCCCAGTAAATACTTACGAATAAACAATCTCGGATAAAATTGAGATTGTGATATTTCCCTTACCTTAGGTCCGACTTGCTTTGTAAGTGTCCGAACCTCCTGTATAATAATTTAAATCTTGTTATTGACTTATTACAGAATCATATTCATTGTTATGATATCATATATGGTTCACTTATGACATTATATTACCCGTTCTTTTGTAAATTCCATGTTAAAGAAGCGTTTTGGGTAAAATCGTTTCATTTATCGTAGGTGTTTTGACTTGTTGTTCTTGACATCATTATTACTTATATCATGATTTACTTACTTCCAGAATATAAAATATGATTTATATATCATATATATTCAATATATATATATATATAATAGGTAGATAAATAAAATGAAAAACACCGTTCATGGAGACGGTAGTCCGTACGTACGCATGAACGCTGTTTTCCTTTCCTTATTGTCTTGAAATGGAAGTAAGTAGATGACATACATATGTATATATATACATAAATCCAGTAGCTTTATAATGTCATATATTTCATTATTATTTCTTATATATACATTATAATCATTCTTAAATGGTAAACATGGAGAATGAATCTCATCGCGTCGTGGAGACGGTATTCCGTACGTACGCACGAGCGATGATATCATTTCTATAAATATTGAATTGAATTGGAGTGGATTATACAATATATCAGAATCAATATGATGTTGTAATAACTATGTATAGTTATCCTTTACACCATTATACCCATCCATGTAAGGTGGTGGTGGAAAATAGATTACACCACGGCGTGGAGACGGTATTCCGTACGTACGCACGCGCGGTGATTTCTTTTTCCGTAGGATGGATAGATGGTGAAATAGGGTTGTTTCATTCTTATAATAACATATCAGTATATGAGTGATACTGATGTTATTACTTCATAATGAAACAACCTAATAAGAAGAAGTGGAAGAAGAAATAAAGATGAAAGAATTGGTAACGGTAATTACCTCTTCTTTGAAGTGCCTCTTTGAGACCTCCTCTTAGGGCACTAGAATAGGTCTTTGAGGAAGACCAGAACCTCTAGGATGTTGCTAGGGAAGTGGAGAAGGAATTTTGGCAGGGTTTGGACGAGCTTTAGTGCTCAAATTGGTGTGAGGAGGAGGGAGAGGAGGTGTCCTTTTATAGGGGAGGAGAGGGGCACCTTAGGAATATCTCAAAATATTATTTTATATTAAAGTCAAAATCGGTTTATAATGGTTCCAAAGGGTCTTATTTCGAAGCTAAAGTGGGGATGGGTCGAAATCCTATCAACCAATAGAATTTAGACAAGTTTAGGATATTATTTGAACCTTATCAATTAGATTTAACTCTAAGTTAAATAATTTAACTTTTACAATGTCTTTTTGTTTTCTTTCACTATATGGTTAATAAACTTACTATAACATGCCAAACGAACCCCAAATTGTTTATTATTAATCTATATATCCTTATCTAAGTCATTTGGCCGAACCTTAGATTTTTAGGAATACAATAACAATTAATAATATAATATTTGATTTAAAAACTATTTTGTGTCAATTTTGACACTATTTGATATATGATTTTTGTGAAAGTCATAACAGAATTAAATGTTCTAACCAAGTTGATTAAATCAACATTAATATATCATAGTAACCTAGAAAATTATTGTAATTCATAAAAAATCTCAAATTACATTTATTTTTGTGTTTATAACATCAATTATGTCAATGTTTCATTAATAAGATAATTACTGCATCATCTTTGTGTCATAAATAAATTAAATTATTTGATGTCTAAAAATTACAAATAAAATACCATCATGTAGGAAATCTTTTTAGCTTTCTAATGAATATTTACAATCTAATTTATCGTATGTATAACCCCATATTAAAAATGATTTACTTATTAAACTTTGATTTTAACTATTTTAACCCTTCTTTAAATAAATTAATAATAAATGTCCTAATCTAATCCAAGTGGGCCTAAATGGTCATATTTTATTCCTAAGTTTGTTTTTGGTCGAAATACACTTGTCCAATAGAATTATGACATGTGTTAGGGTAATAATAATATCATCTTTACCCTTAATTACCCTATTTACTTTTAACCGTGGTAAAAAAAAGTAAAAAGTTACTATTCACCAAAAAATTATTTTCATCTCATTGAACCACATTTTAGTCCTTGATATTAACCGTGTCTCTCGGATTTTCGAAATTCCATTCACAGAAGCGGTAAAATTATGTTTTATGCAAAATTCAGTTTTTAACCTACCACTTAGTAGTTTCACTATTCATCAAAAATTGATGTTTTCCAGAACAATGCCAAAAATTTCATCCCAAGCTATATTTCATATTCCGAATTCAAAAATGAAGTCTATTTTACCAAATTCATAACATAGAAGTTACATTAATTAATTTTATAATTAAATCCCGCTGTTAAAACAAATAGCGTGTTTTTAAGAAACAATATCTATCATAAGATTGACACTTGATTATGTCTGGTTTAAATGTGAAATTACATTCAATGACCAAAATTGTATTAAATTGTAAAAATATATTCTAAATATACTTTAAAATCACTCAAATTAATAATTTATCATTATTAATTATTTCGATTAAAAAAGTTGTTTTTAATTAAAATTTAGTCATTTTCACTATTCATCAAAATATGAAAGTTATCCGAAAAGTACCAAAATTTCACCTTAGGCTAAATTCGATACTCCGAATCCAAAAATAAAGTTCATTTTGAAAAATGAGATTTACAGAATTTTAAAAAGTGGTTATTACTATTCATAACGGCTAGTTTTAATAATATTTTAATAGCACATCGTTGTTTAGTGAAACTCGGTATTGCGTATTACACACGCTATCGAGGAAGGTCGCGATTGCGTGTAATGCAAGGCAAGACAAGGATGCGTGTTGTGCAAGCTCCTTTTGGTGTAGCGTACAACACAATACATTAATAAAATTAAAAAGAATATTTCTTTATAAAATCTTGGGCTGTTACAATCCAAGTCTATCCATGGGTCGGTCACTACTGTAGTGTGTTTAACCACCTTAGCCTAAATCTATTTGACTTTGATCATTTAATAGTTTGCATCAAGGTATTAGGATTCACAAGAGGAAAAGGGATACACATCACCATGGATTACACCATCATGACCATTATGGTAGTACATAAGGCATTTTTGATGTCAAGAAGGGAACCCCTCATGCTGATGGAGCCATGGATTACCCAATAATGCATTTTAATCGTTGTATTGTTAGACAACCATGAACATGGTTATAGAAACTAGGCCACCAAAATAGGTCAGGATTTTTTTTTCCAATCAGAGTCTCCTATTTCCTGTCATTACATTGAATTTTTAGGTCATAGGGAAATAAAACAGCCTTGGAATGTCCCATATTTTGATGTGTTGTGTTCTAGATAATGTTGATTACTTAACCTCTGTTGACAAGACAATGATGAACCATCACAACATTGAAATAGAGAGTGATGCACAGTGGGAATATTTTTTCTTATATAGGTAAGCATTCATTATCCCCATTGATAGAGATAATGCCCTGACATTCTACATACTCGAATACCTCAACATGCAAGGCCTTAGTGGCTACAACCATTGTCTCAAACTGGAGGGGGCTTCTAAATTCCCCCATAAGGGATTCAGGAAAATATTTTAATAGGTGATGATCCATAAGGATAAATAGATTCTCATGGCATCTTGAGAGATTCCTGAGAATAACGTACTTCCATACCATGTGTGAAATTATACTGATAATAGGTCACTCTTTGACAAGATATTTGAAGGGCCTTCTTCGTTGAACTGATGGATGACTGGTGTTGGGAATGTCCCATTGCACACTAGTTGAAAAAAATGTACTGACTTCCATATGAAATCTAAATGACTGATTCTAGTCCATAATAGAATGTGTCTGATCGTAGTACAATCGTGGTGGATTATCCTGATCATTCAATACAAATGGTGTTGGAGGGGGATCGGAAAAAACATGATGAGAGGGATACACATGCTGATATGTACACTGGGCATACTGTCTGGTTTCTATGGCATGGAAATCTTGACTGGTAGAGATGACAAATACATTTTATTAAATCACATAAATAAGGCTCCATCAAAGCTGAATTCATTTGGGTACGTTTGGAGGATCCGCCTTGCGCTCTTCGACTTCGGAAACCATGTAGAGTTTTACCAGCTGTACAGTTTTAGCCAAAGAATATCATGAATTATCACAAGATGAATCCTCCATCACTAAATGGATTTTCGGGGAAATAAACATCTCTAGGGTCATTAAATATCTGAGAGTATGGGATGGAATTTTCATCGGTGATGGACATTCAATTCCCTTGAGTCACCGATGATTTCCCTTTTGAGAAGAGGAGGAATGAATTGTTGATGCAGAAGTAGAAGCTGTAGGAAATAAACATACCTCTGAAGGCTCAAGTTGTCTAATACATGGCTAGATAATACCAAGGGAATGGGAAACATCCTTATGGGATATCCAATTGTCGTTTTTTTGACACCCACTATTAGAAACATACTATCATTCACCTTTTCATTCATTATCATTGTCTCACTTTGTAAAATATCAAGATAGTTTTAATGAGGCTGGACCTAACCTGAATATGTTGTTATAGACATGTCCTTAGAAGAAATTCATTAAACACATATCACTACTTGATGGTGTGCCCAAGGATCTGGTGATAGGGGTAGTAATTGGGGTGATCAATGAGATCTGCCTCTTTAGTCTTTCTACATTCTGGAAATCATTGGATTCACTGGTCTATTGAATTTCATAAATAACAATGGATCTGAGACTCATTAAATGAGTTGGCTTGGTTCATTCTATCTGGGAAGGGGGCTATAGGAGCCTGACCCAGACGAGTGTCCAAATGATATTTTCGATGAAGTGGAACATGATTATCTCATCTTGGTGGTGGCAATACATTACAGGGGGTGATGGAGATTGTGTGGTGGGTGCTGCTAGGATACATGTTGTAACTGAGGTGGTGGGCCGTAGTGAAGATGTGGAGGTGATTTCACTAGAAATAATTCCAACATTATGGGGGACCCTATTTGTGCTACCTTATTGGGATTAGCCTATAAGGCCCAGCATTAAACCTTAATTAATATTGAACTAAATTAATAATTCAAATTGAGAATCTTTTCATGGTTTAGAGTTTTAGAGAATTAGGACATAACTACTACATCTCAAAAGATTACAAAGTAGACACTTCTACTAAGTTTCCATAAAATAAAAACTCTTAAAAAGAAACATATTTAGTTCCCTGTTTTATATAGCATGTATTTCCCTTGATCCCATCCTTGACCCTATTCCACATTAATTCCTATGAAAAACATTTCAAAAAAACTTGGGGTGAGAATAAATAGCTCAGTAAGGGATACACAAAGAATGAAAACTGTTAGTTGTTCAAAACAACAAGTAAACCATGTATAATTTATCAAAGTAATATTTTTCACCTTTATGAAGTAGTAAAAAAACTCTTCAATGAATACAAGATCATTACTTACCCTTTTGTAACCAAAAGATTACTATAAAACCCATATAATGTTCACATAACATATAAAGGTAACTTGGGATATAAACATACTTAAATGGAATAACCATACGGTTGACATCCATACATATCACTTAATGGAATAGCCATACGACCAACTTCCATACCCAATGCATTGGAGGTTATAATGAAACCACCCATCCCGGTATTCACGGCACCACCCGTCGTATGGTTTATCACGCAACCAACTGTAAAATGTCAAAGTACCATCATTACACATAAAATATTGAAAATATAAACATTTCAATAACATCATTTCATTTTCACAACATGAAAACCATAAAGGAATGTTTCAAATATAAAATTAAGAATCATATAGAAGAAATAAATTACATATATATAATATATAAAACATAGTGACATCATAATGGCCACCATGAAAGGTTTTATGATAATATTGAACAAACATCGGTTTGTGAGGCAGAAATTCACCATCCACAGAAACAGTATGTTCTTTAACAATTAGACGAAGGTGTGTGTAAGTGTATCTATAATCCTTCACATAACAACATCCTAGTATATTGATGTTACTGTTTATTTTACAAAATAAAGGAATGAAAAGAGTTTAGAGGTTTGGAGAAGTAAAATAAAACATAAGAACATAAGAGAGGACAGTACCTTTAAATCGAGAAACTCACTTTGATTTGATCTCAAAGGGGTACTTGGAAAGGATTATGCCCAAAGTTAGGCTTCAATAATGTTGAGAGGGATGTGGAGAGATAAAATGGGCAGGGGTTGGCCTATCCAAAGGCTTGATTGGTTTGTGTAAGGTGGTAGAGGTGGGGGCCTTTTATAAGGGGAGAGGAGGGGCACCCTTGGACAGTCAAAAAACGTTACGTTATTTTGAAATGAGATTCGGATTTTAAAGGTCCCACATTGATATAATGAGATAGTCACTACATCATCATGATTTATAAATAAGTTAATATATTTATTGTCTAAAAATTATAAAAAAAATACTATGATGTAGGAAATATTTTTATATTTCCAATGACTATTTATTGTCAAAAATCAGACTTGTATAACCCCATGCAAAAACTGTTTTAGTAAAACAACTCATGTTTGTGGCATTTTTATTTTAACTTTAAATTAAAATATATTTATGTCATTTTCCTACCCATGTGGATCCATGGGGTCCCCAAGTTGACCCCTGGATTTTTTGGGTCGGCCATGACACATCCAATAATTGTAGGACATGTTTCTAGGTAATTTCATATTATGAAAACATTATTTTTACCTTAAACTACACTAATTACCTCTAATCGCGATTAAAAACATAAAAGTTACTATTCATAAAAAATGATTTTAATTCCATTGAACCACATTTTACTTCTTAATGATAGCCATGTATGTCAGATTTTTAAAATTCAAAACACAGAAGTGGTAATGTTTCATTTAAATGGAAAATCAGTTTTTATAAGTACCACTTAGTGGTTTCACTATTCATCAAAAATTGAAGTTTTTCAGAAAAATGCCAAAACTTCACCCTAAGCTATATATGATATTCCGAATTTAAAAATGATTTCTATTTTACAATATTCAAAAAATATAATTTTCATTAATTAATTTAATAATTAATTCCCGCTGACATAGCAAATAGCCTGGTTTTATGAAACAATAAGTATCAACAGATTGACACAAGTTTAAGTCCGATTTTAATGTGAAATTAATTCCAATGACCACAATTGGATTAAATGGTAAAAATATATTCTAATTTAACTTTAAAACCAATTAAAAATATAATCAAATCATATAAATAAATTGGATTAAAAAGTGGTTTTGAATTTAAATAAAACATTTTTCAGTATTCATTAAAAATGATCTTTATTGAAAAAATACCGAAAAATTTACAGAAAGTAAATTTTGATGTCCTGATTCTAAAGGAGAATTTTATTTTGTAAAATATAACACATAAAATTGACAAAAAGATGATTTAAAAGAGGTTCTCCTTCAAAAGGCGGTTAATCCACCTTTTAAATAATATTAGAATGTTTACGCTTAAAATTGGATTCATTCGCATTTTTAATCCTCTAACATTTAGTGTAAAAAGTAAAAATATTTGACAAACATACATAATCATTTTTTAGTTATTTCCGTTCATTCCCTCCATAACAATGGCTAGGCATTAACTACAATTTAAAATAATATTATTTTATTATTAGAGTGTATCGTCAAATTTCAAAGGAACTCGTTGTCGCGTATTGCGTAAGCCATTGAGCATAGTTTTCACTTTAAAGTAATATTAATACTTTTTTCACAAATAGGGATAAATATAAAATTGTCCTATTATTTATTTACCTGGGGTGTTAAATCCTTCCCCCCTTTTGGGAATTCCATCCTCGCAATTTCAAAATTCGGCATGGAAAATCCATTGAAAGTCCCACATCGGAAAAGGTGTAAATTAAACTCTCACTTTAAAAGAAAAAAAGGGAAGTACAAAGGTCACCCAAGTTAACGCATACTAGGATTACATGAATGAAAATATGGATATTGAGTAAAAAACAAAGGGTCATGTTCTGATGGAGAGTGATAGTAAACATGTCTAGGAGAAAGATAACCATAAGAAAACCACAAACTTGTGATGGGTTAAACGGTATTGGATTCCCCAGTAGGGAAAGTTAATGGACAACATTTTTTTGAGTAACTTTTCATTGAGGAATTTATTTTTGAGCTTAACTAAAACATAAGGAAACACACTTACTTGTCATTTTGACTTTCAACTTTTACTACATTTCTTACATGAACTCATATTTTCTCCAAAAGATGAGTATTTAGGATGACTTATTTACATTAAGATAGCTATAATAAAATTCTATAGAATCTCCTAATCCACAAAATAGAACTATATACATCCCATGTCTTTAGTCTTTAACCAAAACCCAAACCAAAAAGGTTTGTATAAGATCAGTTAATCCAGAAAATGATAACCCTTTATAAAAAGAAAATCTATTCTTAATCTGTAAAATTTGTCCAACAAAACCAAAAGTTCAACGGAGAGCATTCGATAAACAAATTTTCCACAAAATCCCTCAAAGTAAACCAAACTAAGATTGAAACCCAAATATTTGACGAATTTAATCTCATAGTCCTCCAAGGTACAAAATAACACTTATCTCCAAATAACATCAGTTTCTATTAAATTATCATATTGAAAAGTAATTAAACTAATCACATATCCTCCATGATAGGTTAATAATTTCCCTAGATAACCCAAAATCAACTTACTCTTAAATAATAAAATCATTTAACAAAAAAGAATTAGTCAAACTAACCAGGGACATCACGTAGTCAAGTGGTAGGCGATAAATACCAGTCGCACTTTGGTTGTGGGTTCGGATCCCGCAGCTTTGTCCGATGCGACGAGTTGTCACACGGTCTGCATGTTGTCCTTTTTATAGAACTCAAAAAATAACCCTAACATGTTTTAACCCCAATAGTTTCCTTATACCTCTCATTTTCATCCAAATTCATTACGATCTCATCATCTTAATTCATGAAGTCTTATTTCACCACCATAAGATAAAATAAAACGATTCCCAAAATGAATAACAGCATACCTTGATCATGGAGTCCACTCGGTTTCATCATCATCATGTTCACGTAGGTAGACATCCCAAGCATTACAACAGTAATTTATAGATCCTTCAAAATCATTTGGTTCCTCCATCCAAATACACCTTGTATAACATGGGTCATATGGGTGTTCATAGAAAAACAGTTGTGGAAAATAATCATGTATGACATATAATTCCAAAACATCTGATAAAACATGATTTCTATAAAATAGTCAGACATAATTTGAGTTGAAACTTTCTATTATTGGTCCTTTTGAAATACCATAAGTATGTGCTGAGAGACTATATTTTAAAAGAAAATATATGTAGGTTGCTCAAGGGTCTCCTTCCTCAACACCATTTTTAATATTATAATATTCTTCAAATTCTTTTGATAAGGTAAAATATTTAAAAATAACTTGATAATATTATCCTTTATTGAAAACATGAGAATATAGTGAAAATAGTATTTATCTAAATAAAACCCATGATCCATGATTATAATTAGGTATAGTGGAGGTGTTTGATATATCAAACAACTGCTTGCAAGTGAGTTGTATGCTAGAAAAAGTCTCACAATCATCCAAACATGACATTGCAATAATTATTGCAAGCATGTCATCAGGGAGAGATAGGAATGTAATTTGAGATCCTTCTCCTTCCATTCATAATTGACTTTAATTGACCTGAAAAAAAAGTTATAAAATAAGTATTTAACTGAAATAATAGATATAGGGACTAACCATGTGTCTAACAAAAACTCCTAATCCCTAAAACTGTCTAAACCGTCCTCTAATACCAACAATAAGGCCCAGACTTAAACCTTTAATTATATTGAATTAAAAGAATAATTCACATTGAGGATCTTTTCATGGTATAGAGTTTTAATGAATTAGGACATAACTATTACATCTCAAAAGATTACAATGTAGACACTTTTACAAAGTTTCCATAAAAAAACACTTAAAAAGAAACATGTTTAGTTCCATGTTTTAGATAGCATGACTTTCCCTTGATCCCATCCTTCACCCTATTCCACATTAATTCCTGTGAA
Organism: Viscum album; assembly: GCA_963277665.1. Lineage (NCBI taxonomy): Eukaryota > Viridiplantae > Streptophyta > Magnoliopsida > Santalales > Viscaceae > Viscum > Viscum album. Next base: position 1,904,261,508 of record OY728145.1, read on the forward strand.
AACAATTAAAATAAACTTGGGGTGAGCATAAAAAGCTCAGTAAGGGATACACAAAGAATGAAAACTGTTAGTTTTTCAAAACAACAAGTAAACCATGAATACTTTATCAAAGTAATAATTTGCACCTTTATGAAGTAGTAAAAAAAACACTTCAATGAATAAAAGATCCTTACAAACCCTTTTGTAACAAAATGATTACCATAAAACCCATATAAAGTTCACATAACATATAAAGGTAACTTGGGATATTAAATATACTTAAATGGAATAACCATACGGTCAACTTCCACACATATAACTTAATGGAATAGACATACGGCCGACTTCCATACCCAATGCATTGGAGGTTATAACTCAACCACCCGTTCTGGAATTCACGGCACCAGCCATCATATGTTTTATCACTTAACCAACTATAAAATTTCCAAGTACCATCTTTACACATAAAATATTGAAAATATAAACATTTCAAAAACAAAATTTCATTTGTACAACATGAAAAGAATAAAGGAATGTTTTAAATATAATATTCATAAGCATATAGAATACATAAATTCCATATATATCATATATAAAATATAGTTACATCATAATGGCCACTATGAAAGGTGTTATGATAGGAATGAACAATCATCGTTTCGTGAGGCAGAAATTTTCCATCCACAGAAACAGTATGTTCTTTTACCATTACACGTAGGTGTGTGCAAGTTTAGCTATAATTAATAACATGACAACATCCTAGTATATTTAAGATACTTCTTTTGTTACAAAATAAAGGAATAAAAAGAGTTTAGAGGGTTGGAGAAGCAAAATAAAACATAAGAACACAAGAGAGGACACAACCTTTAAATTAGGTAACTCTCTTTGATTTGAGCTCAAAGGCTTCCTTGGAAAGGATTATGCCCAAATTGAGGTTTTAATGATGAATAGAGGGATATGGAGATATGAAATGGTCAGGGTTTGGCCGATCCAAAGGCTTGATAGGTGTGTGTAAGGTGGTAGAGGTGGGGGCCTTTTATAAGAGGAGAGGAGGGGCACTCTTGGAAAGTCAAAAAAAGGTACATTATTTTCAAACGCGTTTTGGATTTTAAATATCCCACATTGATATATTTAGAGTATAAGGTGATAAGGGTTCTAAATCCTCCCATCCAATTGGTTTTGGATATGTTTAGGTCTTATATTTTACATTATCTTTTCATTTTATTTAAATCGTTAAATAATGAGGTAATCACTACATCATCATGATGTCATAAATAAGTTAATTTATTTATTGTATAAAAATTATAAAACAAATACTATGATGTATTAAATATTTTTATCTTTCCAATGACTATTTATAGTCTATAATCTTACTTTTATAACCCCGTGTAAAAATTGTTTTAGTAAAACAACTCATGTTTGTGACATTTTTATTTTAACTTTAAATAAAAATTTATTTATGTCATTTTCCTACCAAAGTGGCTTCATGGGGTCCCCAAGTTTACCCATGGATTTTGTTTGTCAGACATGACACATCCAATAAGGTTAGGACATTGGTATAGGTCATTTCATATTATGAAAACATTATTTTTACCTTAAACTACACTAATTACCTCTAATCGCGATTAAAAACATAAAAGTTACTATTTAACTAAAAATTATTTTAATTCCATTGAATCACATCTTACTTATTAATGATAGCCATGTATGTCGGATTTTTGAAATTCAAAAAACAGAGGTGGTAAAATTTCATTTAAACGGAAAATCAGTTTTAATAAGTACCACTTAGTGGTGTCACTATTCATCAAAAATTGAAGTTTTTCAAAAAAATACCAAAAGTTCACCCTAAGCAATATTTTATATTCCGAATTCAAAAATGAAGTATATTTTAAAAAATTCAAAACATATAATTTTCATTAATTAACTTAATAATTAATTCCCGCTGACAGAGGAAATAGCGTGTTTTTATGAAACAATAAGTATCAAAAGATTGACAGTAGTTTAAGTCCGATTTCAAAGTGAAATTAATTCCAATGACCACAATTGGATTATATGGTAAAAATATATTAAAATTTAACATTAAAACCAATTCAAAATATAATCCAATCATATAAATAAATTTTATTAAAAAGAGGTTTTGAATTAAAATAAAACATTTTCACTATTCATTAAAAAAATGAACTTTATCAGAAAAATACCAAAAATTTACCCAAAGTAAATTTTGATGTCCTGATTCTAAAGAAGAATTTTATTTAGTCAAATATAACACATAAAATTCTCAAAAAGTGGATTTAAAAGAGGTTCGCCATTAAAAGGTGGTTAATCAACCTTTAAAAGAATATTAGAATGTTTTCGCTTAAAATTGGATTCATTCGCATTTTTAATCCTCTAAAATTTATTTTAAAAAGTAAAAATATTTGACAAACATAGATAATAATTTTTTAGTTAGTTCTGTTCTTTCCCTCCATTACAATGGCTAGTCGTTAACTACCATTTAAAATAATATTATTTTATTATTAGAGTGCAATGTAAGATTTCAAAGGAACTCGTTGTCGCGTATTGGGTACGCCATTGAGCATAGCATTCCATTTAAAGTAATATTAATATTTTTTCACAAATCGGGATAAATATAAAAATGTCATATTTTTTATTTACCCGGGGTGTTACATAGCCTTAGCCTCACTTCTCATGGGAATTACAAGAGACAATGGATGTGCTTGTTTAGCCTACTATAAGTATTCCTCTAGCCATTGGGCTTTATCAAAGAAACACTAAAATACCTCTATGTAGTTCAAAGTGACTAAATAAGGGAAAATTTTAGTTTTGAAATTCCCCACACACATTGTAAGTAGTTTATTCTGGGTCAGTGGAATATTAATGGAGTACATGAATCTCTTCCACCAAGAGACAATGTCTGCAATGTGATCATCATGACTCTTCTTGCATTTGAAAAGGTCAACAATACTCATCTTCTAGGTGGTGGAACTAAAATTTTAAATAAAATTTTCTATGAAGGTCCTCTCAACTACCTAATGTCCCAATGGGTAGCTGGTTTTAAAAAAATGTGGTCCTTCCTGTTTCAACACAAAATAATAGAGTTTTGCGACCTCTTAATACACTAGAGTTCCCAGCATGGGTCTGAATCACAATATGAAATGGGCCAGATTCTAAAAAGGGACTCATTTCCCGTTAAAGGGGGGTAAGTTTTTACTTCCAAAACAAGGAGGTTCTGACACATCATCCACCCATTCCGGATAAGGCTTTCCATCAAGTGGGATTTCCACCTATCGTGTTTCTAGGGCCTCTAGGTGGGCACGATGTGCTTCCATTGGATCATCATGGTAGGGATTCCAATATTGATGAGGATCATAGACCACGAGGGAATTGGAAGTTTCATTAACATGTTAAGTCGGCCCATCAGTTCATGGAGCCGCTTGTGGGATGATTTGTAGGACCACTAGGGGAATGACCTATAGAGCGTCTTTGGGTACTAGAGATGGGTCCCAAGGAGAGTAATAACACAAATTGGGTGGATTTCGGTATTCATATCACACCATGATGTAGTGAAATCTAGCTTCAAGCCTATATATGTGGGCAGGATGTTCGAGGTACCTCTGAGGAAACTCACTGGGGGATCCTACCGCTACTACTCTAGTAATGGATTATCATAGTCTGGTTTTTCTTTGGCAACAGGTTCAGCGAGAAGGTCATCAACCATCATTTTATATTATATGTCATTTTCATGCAATGATGCATTTTCATGGTTGGATTTCATTATATGAATTGAGCTACACTGATCAGAGGGTTCGATGGTCCCAGTGGGTTCTTTACCATTTTTTGGGTTCCAAATGAGGGATAATAGATTGGATTGTTGAGGAAGGTCTGGTAAATTTTTGTTTTCTAGCAATTATCCCTACCCAATGTATATAATAGGTGTAGCACTACCCGAGGATATGTTCTATTAAAAATATGTCTAACTATGTCTCCTCTTCTGATAGGTCAAGCATCTTAACAGCGACTATTCAAGAAGGAATATCCTCAATATCATTTACAATTTGAGGCTGGCACCACATATAAATGAAATTAATGGTAGCATATTGTCCCATTAATGGATATGAACATGTGGTGAAGCATCCATAATTACTATATAGAGCATTTTAAATCACTAGATGCATAATTTCAGGAGGGTCTGATGGTGACCATGCAACTCAAGGTGCAGAGCCATGAGGTGCACATCCAAGTCAACCATGTGGTATTGCTATCGAATATCTTCAAAATGTTCTAGGATCATGGGGTAAACCACACAAATATGAAGGATATGGATGTGTGTTTCCCAGATATGTTTGCATAAGAACATGACATCTTATATGGAAAGAGATTCTAGAGAACTAAAATCATCTATTATAATGGTCCAAAATATCTCTGGGAATATGTCCGCTACAAGGATGCCCCGAAACTCCTCGGATCAGACATAGGATGTGGCCCTTGGTTTCCCCATTCATCAATAAGTGGAAGCTAAGGGACCAGACATGACACATAATATAACCTTTATGACCGTAGACTAGTCTGTTGAGAGTATGGTGCATGAGCTAATAATCAGCCGCTTCATGGGCTGACTTCTGGAGAATGAAAATATTGAGCCACCACATCCCAATAAGACTGACTAGGGACCATAAAATCCCTTGATGGGTCTTCTGTTACTGGCTGAGGGTCATTCCATTGCTCGTACTCTATTGGCCCATAGAACAACTCTCCTTGATATCCGGTTGAGGTAGAGGATGATCCTTTTGATGGTATGGATGATTTCATGGCCATGCCTTGAAAACATGAAAAATATTCATCCTAGTGGATGTATCATCAGAGAGAGGCAGGGATATGGTGGACCTCACCTTCCATAATTATGAGTCATATACACCTTTTTCTTACCCCGACCCCTGACACATATGATCATTGTGAGGGGTCAATCACTAAATCCCACTCCACCTCAGTGTCTGATAAGCATAAAATTTTAATAGTTTTTAGAAACTTCTAGGTATTCTTTCATTGGTGGTGGAGATGCACCATCAAACCCTGGGATAGTCCTTCGGGATAAGTTAGGTTCTTGACATCGGGAAGAACTTCAGCTGAACTAGTACTGGGGTGGGGAGGACATCCGCTTAGGTTAGTAGGAGTGTGAGGAGCTACCAGACAAATTTCGTGTGGAACACGTGGAGGGCCTCTATGTATACTGGCTAGTGCACGGTGGGAATGTCTGCAGGTAGTCATTGAGCGGGTATGACACCCGCTAGAGCGAGAGAGATCACATACAATACATTATTCTTGTTTTCCTTAGTGGTGATGGTATGAGGGGGTCCTTTTTACATGGAGATCTGAACACGAGGAAGACCATATCATTGGATTCCATTAAAAGTAGGGCTTACCTACACTTCTCTGAATTCCAGGACAGGGAGGTCCTTCATCAGTTGCAGTAAAAACATGGGGAAGACCTCCATACTTACGGTTACTGGGTGAGTGTGTTCTTTTCATTCAAGACCCTTGATAGGAGGAACATCTCTATAACTAGGATCACGGGTCTGAAGGAAACCTCCGTGCTGGATGTCAATGTGGCATGGAGAACCATCACCCAGACTAATAGTGTCATAGGGGAGGAACACCATGCTGATATTCAGAGTAGGGGGGGACTTTGCTCACACGGATGGTTGCATGAGGAGGAGCTCCACACAAGATTTCATCGCCACGGGTTGGCCTATGATGGGTACTACTTGTGAAGGAGACCAAGAGATTAGTCCAAACCTTCTCATGTGGTGGTTGGGGCTATGATTTGTGTCTGGAATATATGATCCCCAATTCAGTATAAATGGATATTTTATAGTTTGTGACGTTGGTGGCTCGGTCCATTGTATCAATTGATGAAGATGCCCCCGAGAGGGCACCCTCCACATATTGCACCCAACGATGGAATCGGGTGAAATGGACTGTGGCCAGTTGTACAAGTGTGTGACTCACCTCCTCCTCAGCATGTGGGACTCAGTGGTGGCACTAATGTGGCATGGTTGGAGAAATCATTTTCGATCCCTCGAGACAGAATCACAGTTGGGTTGGCCCAGATTTCCATCACATCATTGGCATAAGGGATCGAGTCATCAATGGTTTAAGGGGAGAGACTTCAGAAATGGTTGTATACTTGTGTCGGGAGTAGTGGATCCCTATGCGGACCTTGGGGGCAATAGTGATGATGAGCCCCCAAAGCCTGTGGGTCCGGACAGAGAATATCATGAGTTGGGATAATCCTTTCATCCTCATACCATCAGATGAGGTCGTTGATATGCATCCTTTGAATGAGATCATATGGTGAGATAGAGCATGGGATCCAATCATTAGTGGATTTTTATGCCATCATAGAATATATAGAGGCATGCTGGATTTTCACATTGGTGTTTCCCTGACCTCTTCGCCGGTGGGTGGGTGGTGATCCATTTCATGACATAGTAACATAGGTCCTAAAAAGAAGTAGCATTCAACCATTAGAACATAAATGATGAATGAGACGTCTGGTGCCACAATTACATTTCATATCCAATGATTGGTAAGAAGGATCCATTCTAACAAAGTCACAAACTAGGATGCATAATGTTCAACTTCCCCAATCCCTGGTGAGTTTCATGCTAGGATCGCTATATTCTTGGTGGGACCTGGCGTCAAAAAACTAGATCTAGAGAAAATATTATCAAATGATGTATAACTACTAATATCCAAATTAAGGATAATATTTACATTGTTTTCACCATTTCAATTTCTGACGTGTTGTCATGGTCGCGCGCTGTCGCGCTAGGACGCGCTGGCTGTTTCCCCGCATTGTCTCTTTCCAAAGGTTGACAACATCCATCAATTATTCAGGGGAGTCTCCTCCACGATCAAAATAGGACTATGGGATGTCAGTACTCCACCCATCTATTCATCCTTGTAATTCATTGGTATGTCTGAGTCTCCCTTAAAGATTAAGCTGTTTTTCCTGAAACTATTCCCTAGTACCATATCATCATGCACACTAGTTGATTACATTGTTTCTATCAGGAAATTCCAAGGGGTCAAGTCAGTGTAGAAACCATTGATTGGGGGAGTAGTCATGTTTGAAATCTCTAGAATTTATGGACAGTGAAACACTGATACACTTAGAATCAATCCACTTATTATTGGGAATCTCGAGGATGTGGAAGCCTGAGGAATCCCATGTCGATTGTGTGGAATTACATACGATATGAATGTCACTATGATTATATACATATTACAAAGTTATCATAGGGTCTAACGTGAGTTTAATCACTATCATAGGCAAATCGGACAGATCGAACCATTGATAAGAGTGGATCAATTGGGTACATCCAAAAGAGGGATAACCTGAGGGGTTTAATTGATGAGTGGATCAAAACATCCAATGAAGACAAATCAAATGATGCTTGGGTCCCCATGACCTAGATTCCAAGGTTTAAAATTGTATGATATTGAACATTAGGGAGGTCTACTGTGTACCATGTAAAGATAAAATGGATTTAAAACCTCATAATTCAAAGGGTTGATGAATCGGGGTGTACACAAAAGACAACGACCCACAGGCATGATGCGTCTTACACATGGATAGAGGCCCATCACAAGAGGGGAACCCTTGGTTGATGGTTATGTGTCACGAACCGAATCTGGTCACCGCCAAAACCGGCACCAAACCCAGCCCGTGACATGACCCGAAGGGCATTCCCTATCCCCACGGGCTGGCACAAGTTCCCGGGTATCATTAATATAGGTTTGGGAACGATTTACCCGAGTATGAAAGCATAAAACATTAAAAACAATCCATAATATAAATCTGAAATTTTTGAGCCAAACAAGACTTAAGTAAAAACCAGAACAGAGTACATTGGTTTAAAGATTATACAAGTGGTCAAAATAAAAATAATTATAGCATTAAGACAGCCCCAAGGACTCCACATGACTAGGGGTCATCGCCCCCAAGCTATCTGCACAACTCCGCACTAAGAATGGGAACTAACACCATGAACCGCCATCACCCTTAGCCATTCCTTTATCTGAATCAAACATAACCAAGTCTACTTACACCCAAGGGGTGTAAGTAGGGTGTGAGACTAAGCCCAGTAGGATACCACCCAATGATTCCAAAGAGTAATAAATACAATGTGAAAAAGCAAGCAGTTTTCAAACGCAAGGAAAAGTAGTGTTAAAATTTCAAGAAATGCAACCTCTAATTGAAAATAGTTTTCAATCCAAAATTTTCAGAATATTAAAACATTAAAATAGAAATGTTAGATACTGTAATTCACTTCCAACCACACCCTAAGACATGGGTAGATACTACAAATCCAATGAGCAACAACATTGGGAACACCCCTAGGCACTAGGTTGTCTTGGGTCCTATGTACCTCGTACCTCGGTGTAGAGTAACCATAGCAAAATCCTTTCTCGTGCACGAGCCACTAGTAGGGAACACACCCATAACCTAGTGGTCCCCAATAATCATCCACATAGTTTAGTTAGATTTGTCGTTATCCAAATGCTAAGTGAAACAGGGACAAAACCCATCCGGTCCACTAGCCGTACTAGTACAAATCCGCCCCACCTAGGTACCCGGGCTTCCCCTTTTGTGCTCATTCAATTCCAGCATGCATCATAAATAAATTTTCATATAAAACACCATTACTGGTCAAACACAACCAATACAGTAGCTATCACATTTTATACCACTTAAAACACGCAACAAAACACTTAGATTTTTCATAAAACAATTCCTCAAAATCTCGTAGTGTTTCGGACACAAAAGTCCTTATATACCTCACTTGCATACTATGTGCACATATTTAAGCTTCCAAAACATAAAGGGAATCCTACTACATTTCAGTGAAAACACAAAATCAGTTTTAGGGCAACCCCATATGGTTCAAGAAACGACATCATTGCAAAGTCTCCATTTTTACACGACACAAATCTTAGAATTTCATGTGGTTCACAAACACCATTACAACCAGATTTTTCAGTAACAAACACAAGGTATAATCCTTAAAAACAGTATTTTATCCCTGTTATAGTTCAATAAAATCAACTAGTTACTTTTAGGGTAGCCCCAATTAAACTAATAAAACATTTCTATGAAAAACCCCCAATTTCACATGAAATTGTCCTTTAGGATTCATTTTAAATACAAACACCACTAAAACTATATTTTTCAGAAATAATAAAATTTATTAAGCATGAAAATACCATAAAAACAGTAGCCAATTCACAAAGATTTCATACACAATGGAATCACCTACCAAAACCAAGGAAACCCTTGAATCCTTTGTGCGAAAACTCAAACGCACCACCGCCGCACCTCAAGGAAGGTAAACCAGACCTAAAACCAGAATTTCAGACCATGAAACACAATATAAAACCCTAATTTTTAAACCCTACTTCCTGGACATTAGGAACCGCAATTATAAAGGAAGAAACCCTAACTAAATTGGATGTAACCCTAAACAAATTGAAAGAAGAAAGTAGGAGAACAACTTACTTAAAATATCTTGTAGAAATCGCCCCCCAAAATACCAGTATCTGATTTCAAAAATACTCAAACCTTCCAGGGAGATTTGCACAAGAATATGTAGATCATTTAGGAATTTGAATGGGGGAAAAAGAGTAAGAATCGAAGGATTTATGAAGGAAACAAATTACCTTTATAAATCTGCCCGAAATTTGAGTTCTCCAGAAATTTAGACCTAAACCGCGATGCACAAGAGATGAAAAGAGGGTGGGAGGATATGGGACGCGCGGCTGGGTTCAAGGGGCGTGTTTGGGGCTTGGAATCACCGAAAAATCCTTAAAAATGAATATGTTATTAACTAATCAAATTTTATTTTTAAAACTGGAATTGGGCTTTCGGGCAGGCCCAATCCCTTAAATAAAAACCCATATACACCTGGTTATGGATTTCCAAAGACTCCAAATTTTAATTGTGGTGTTAATATATCAGGGTAGGACATTTAGGAGTTGGAATGAGTAAAAAATATTAAAAAATGAATAAGTTATAAAAGAAACAAAATTTATTTTTAAATCTGGAATTGGGCTCACGGTTTGGCCCAATTCATGAAAACTCACCTATTCTCCATAAAAACTTTGGAAACCCCCCAAAACAAAGAATTAATGGAAAGTAAAATAAAAATACATTTAAAATAAGCTATGTATGTGACAATTCTCCCCACCATGAAAACTTTCCGCCCCGGAAAGTCACAGTAAGGCCAAAGCAACAACCAAACTCAACTGAGAAACCAAGAGGTACTCTCTTGCCAGGTTTCTCCCCCAAAGGCCATAACACCTCCAGTGATCAATGAAGGAAGGAATACTCTCACAAACATGACTTACACCACATTACAGAAAGAATCAAGCACATTCAGGCTTTATCCCAAATGAAAACTCTTCAAACACAATCTGAACAATACTCAATCAATTTACCCAAATAAACAACAACATCGAACAATGTTACACTTGCCCTTCTATAACTAAACCATTTGTTACTCTTCAATATAAATGTTTACCAAAGTAAGATGTAGGTATTTAGATATATCCAAATTATAATACCTACTTCCCATAAAAAACCAAGGAAAAATATGAGTTACCCGTATGAAGAGACACAAATGGGCTCCCCACCATAAGAGACAACTTAATTTTTTTTCCGAGCCAGAATCAAGACACTAATAGCGGGAGGCCCAAACAGACTCCCTAATACAAGGGGTATACATAAATTAGAAATCTACAAAATAATATACATGATACCCACAGTGGGTCTTCCCACCACAAGAACCAACCATCTTAACTGACCAGCATGGGCCGACACAAAAAGACCCAATATTTTTTTTTTTAAGATTTGGAAATGGTGCAGGGTCAGTCCGCACGGTTTGGGAAACCGTGCACTAACTATGCTGATCATTATTTGAACGTGGCTTCCTAGCACACTGACACTACTAATCATGCACAAAATGTGTGTTCAAACTTTCTAGCCAAATTTCCAACCATTCTCCAATGACTCAATGGAAACCAACGTGGGAGGGAAAGACATTAGGCGATGACATGGGTACAAGGCCCTCTACCTATTTCCACCGAACGAGAACAACAGAAGGAAGATGATGAAACCATAGGTTTAAACTGTTCCTATCTTTCATACTGAGGATAGGACTTTGTAAAAGTGTTTAAATGACACTGGTGTTTCCCCTGACTACGCGCCAGCTTCTCTCCGGGACCTATGGCTGGAGCTCAAAATATTGAAGCATCTTCGGCCACGCAGTTAGGCTGTTGAAACCCCTATGTGGAACTTCTTCTTTTAGTGCCACAAACAACTACACTGCATACCCTGATGGGTTTATCAAGACATAACACACTTCATAACCCATTTTGCCCAGAAACAGTCATTTCACTGAAACAAGGGATCTGAAGATGCACACACATCGCACCTTGTTTCTTTGGGTGAGAAATAACAGAAGGGAAAGACACATATAAACACCTTCCTCTAAGATATTGGATTTGATGTTTTTTCCAAGGGAGACATAATCCCAACATAACATAGAACCTTAGGGGATTGTGTGACCTTCACCTTTATGGTCAAAAGAGCACACAACATCACAATGCGTCACCGAACATGACCCTGACGATTGATAGAAACAATACATGGAACGGGACCATATTCAAAGTCCCTAAACAACAGATAAGTCCAAAAAGTGGACACAATATCATATCATGACCTAAATCTCAAAATTGGTTGTTTAATAATAACTCTTTCTTCAAAGAAACTATAAAGAACCCAGAGGCCCTCTTAGACACCATCAAGACACTCATCTGTACTAACAACGAAAGAACACTCCCACCTTTGATGAATCAGGAAACTTAAGAAACTAAGGTCTCTTTCAACCTTCCACAAGCATTATCCCACTATAAGAGGATCCACAAATCAGCAAAATGAATGGGTGTAGACTCAATAAAAAAAAGTTCGATAAAATATTCTTTATATTGATCAACTGGAGGATTTTCCAATGGCGAAACAAAATGGGTTGCACTTCAGTTGTGCATTAACCCTTAATGGGGGCGTACCTTATCCAATGAGAGAACCCAAGGACCCAACTAAGCTGGTCTATTGGTCAAAACATGCCACAAACCAGATCCAAACACATGAAGGGAACCACCGTAAAGACATCCCAATTTCTTTTTTTCAAAAGAGACCACTAACTGTCCCTACAACACAGCTTACCGACCAAACACAAACCCAAAACACAGTTCAAACAGAAGGGGTTCTTGAACTCAAAAACCTCCCATGACATTAACATTTTCAAAAACCCATAATACAAACCATACCAAACTATTCATCAAGACATCATGTTTTTCTTTAAACCCAATTCATTGAAAACAAACGGTTTAGCAGTAAGCGTATCCACCAATGGTACCCCATGGGCCTCACACATGCATGTTTTTGTGCCACACCGGGCACCCTCTTCATATCTATCCCAGCACTCATACAGTCGTGCCATCAACCATCCATCATCCCATATAACCCCATGCATGTGTTCACTCATGGAAATACCAAAGGGTACAACAAAACTTCCTTCCACTTTTCAAAAAAAAAATGGTTAACCAACCCAACCTTTTTCTCAAAACTGCTAACAATGAGATCAAAATCCCAGTTCACATCTTACAAAACATTTCATAATGACACAACCATTTAGAAAAGAACTCACTTTCAAGTTATTCACATCAATTTCGAAACATATCATGCCATTAAAACACAGTCTAATTGTTTAGAAAACTCTATTGGAAACGCTTTTCAAAACCAAATTCAATATAGTTCCTGCTTTCAAAGAGGTGTAAGCACACCATTTTACATTTCAAAACAATTCTGAAAATTCAGTTCCGCCATTTCATAAACCAAAACATTCCCTCTTTATTTGAAAATCATTTCATAAAAACTTTACGCTTCTTAAAACCAAGTCACCTTAAAACCAAAGTGCTAAGATTTCAAAACTAAAGCACAAAACAATGCAAGAGGAAACTAGTTTCGGTGGGTGACTTGGACATATGGTTGGCAGCCATATTCCAATCACTTCGCCGTCACAGAGAGTATTCTAGGGAAATATCCATGGCTCCACATGGCTTGCCAGGCCCTGCGAGCTCACTGAGATTATTCTCCCAACTCTCTTTTCATTTCCCATAGTCATAATTAAACCAAGAAAACCAAAGCACTCAGATAAATCCATACTTACCATGGTGACTTGAATCCCTTCATGAGGTGTGCTGGCCAGGCACACTACCCATGACTGAAATTTCAAGTCCCAAAAATCCTATCTCCAGACTATGCTGACTCTTCCCCAAATAACATGACCCAAGGAGCGAACCTGCTCTGATACCATTTTGTCACGAACCGAATCTGGTCACCGCCAAAACCGGCACCAAACCCAGCCCGTGACATGACCCGAAGGGCATTCCCTATCCCCACGGGCTGGCACAAGTGCCCGGGTATCATTAATATAGGTTTGGGAACGATTTACCCGAGTATGAAAGCATAAAACATTAAAAACAATCCATAATATAAATCTGAAATTTTTGAGCCAAACAAGACTTAAGTAAAAACCAGAACAGAGTACATTGGTTTAAAGATTATACAAGTGGTCAAAATAAAAATAATTATAGCATTAAGACAGCCCCAAGGACTCCACATGACTAGGGGTCATCGCCCCCAAGCTATCTGCACAACTCCGCACTAAGAATGGGAACTAACACCATGAACCGCCATCACCCTTAGCCATTCCTTTATCTGAATCAAACATAACCAAGTCTACTTACACCCAAGGGGTGTAAGTAGGGTGTGAGACTAAGCCCAGTAGGATACCACCCAATGATTCCAAAGAGTAATAAATACAATGTGAAAAAGCAAGCAGTTTTCAAACGCAAGGAAAAGTAGTGTTAAAATTTCAAGAAATGCAACCTCTAATTGAAAATAGTTTTCAATCCAAAATTTTCAGAATATTAAAACATTAAAATAGAAATGTTAGATACTGTAATTCACTTCCAACCACACCCTAAGACATGGGTAGATACTACAAATCCAATGAGCAACAACATTGGGAACACCCCTAGGCACTAGGTTGTCTTGGGTCCTATGTACCTCGTACCTCGGTGTAGAGTAACCATAGCAAAATCCTTTCTCGTGCACGAGCCACTAGTAGGGAACACACCCATAACCTAGTGGTCCCCAATAATCATCCACATAGTTTAGTTAGATTTGTCGTTATCCAAATGCTAAGTGAAACAGGGACAAAACCCATCCGGTCCACTAGCCGTACTAGTACAAATCCGCCCCACCTAGGTACCCGGGCTTCCCCTTTTGTGCTCATTCAATTCCAGCATGCATCATAAATAAATTTTCATATAAAACACCATTACTGGTCAAACACAACCAATACAGTAGCTATCACATTTTATACCACTTAAAACACGCAACAAAACACTTAGATTTTTCATAAAACAATTCCTCAAAATCTCGTAGTGTTTCGGACACAAAAGTCCTTATATACCTCACTTGCATACTATGTGCACATATTTAAGCTTCCAAAACATAAAGGGAATCCTACTACATTTCAGTGAAAACACAAAATCAGTTTTAGGGCAACCCCATATGGTTCAAGAAACGACATCATTGCAAAGTCTCCATTTTTACACGACACAAATCTTAGAATTTCATGTGGTTCACAAACACCATTACAACCAGATTTTTCAGTAACAAACACAAGGTATAATCCTTAAAAACAGTATTTTATCCCTGTTATAGTTCAATAAAATCAACTAGTTACTTTTAGGGTAGCCCCAATTAAACTAATAAAACATTTCTATGAAAAACCCCCAATTTCACATGAAATTGTCCTTTAGGATTCATTTTAAATACAAACACCACTAAAACTATATTTTTCAGAAATAATAAAATTTATTAAGCATGAAAATACCATAAAAACAGTAGCCAATTCACAAAGATTTCATACACAATGGAATCACCTACCAAAACCAAGGAAACCCTTGAATCCTTTGTGCGAAAACTCAAACGCACCACCGCCGCACCTCAAGGAAGGTAAACCAGACCTAAAACCAGAATTTCAGACCATGAAACACAATATAAAACCCTAATTTTTAAACCCTACTTCCTGGACATTAGGAACCGCAATTATAAAGGAAGAAACCCTAACTAAATTGGATGTAACCCTAAACAAATTGAAAGAAGAAAGTAGGAGAACAACTTACTTAAAATATCTTGTAGAAATCGCCCCCCAAAATACCAGTATCTGATTTCAAAAATACTCAAACCTTCCAGGGAGATTTGCACAAGAATATGTAGATCATTTAGGAATTTGAATGGGGGAAAAAGAGTAAGAATCGAAGGATTTATGAAGGAAACAAATTACCTTTATAAATCTGCCCGAAATTTGAGTTCTCCAGAAATTTAGACCTAAACCGCGATTCACAAGAGATGAAAAGAGGGTGGGAGGATATGGGACGCGTGGCTGGGTTCAAGGGGCGTGTTTGGGGCTTGGAATCACCGAAAAATCCTTAAAAATGAATAAGTTATTAACTAATCAAATTTTATTTTTAAAACTGGAATTGGGCTTTCGGGCAGGCCCAATCCCTTAAATAAAAACCCATATACACCTGGTTATGGATTTCCAAAGACTCCAAATTTTAATTGTGGTGTTAATATATCAGGGTAGGACATTTAGGAGTTGGAATGAGTAAAAAATATTAAAAAATGAATAAGTTATAAAAGAAACAAAATTTATTTTTAAATCTGGAATTGGGCTCACGGTTTGGCCCAATTCATGAAAACTCACCTATTCTCCATAAAAACTTTGGAAACCCCCCAAAACAAAGAATTAATGGAAAGTAAAATAAAAATACATTTAAAATAAGCTATGTATGTGACATTATGGATTGTGGGTGTTCTTATGCATGGTTAGTATCCCGAATTGGTATCATGATCCAAATAGGATGTGGAGACCTGGGTATGAATTATGATGGATATAGATGGTGTGTTGAAGGGTTGAATGACTGGTGTTGGAACTGATATGAATATGGTAGTGATGTTGGGCTTGAAACTTAGAGATGTTTCTTACCTATGCCTATGAAAGGGAATAAAATTACATGTATTTTGGTCTGGTGGCGGGAAACCTAAAGAAGAGGCATGTCAGAATAGATGCATGGATGGGACCCAGAGGAAGTAGAACCTATTGGTTGGGGGATGAACTTCCCAAATCAAAATGTCTTAAGGTAGAGATAGGGATGATACATGAGTGTTGGGCTTGAACATCATGGGGGTATTCCTACATATCCATGGGGTATGGAATCATGGTCCATTTAATTTAGGATGGGGAACATAATTAGGGTGTACACAAAGGACAATGACCCAATGACATGTAGGGGGAAACACCTGGTTATTGGTCCAAGAGTTCATCTGTTGTTTTTAAGGGATAGACCAAGGATGTGGGTCTCGATAAATGGAACACTATATTTTACAATTTTTTGGGGGTGAACCACATGAAGGCTTCCTACATACCCTTCCTAGGATGAAGGGATCAATACCCATATAGTTTGAATGGGTTTACCAGTTATTGAAGTTAATCATAAAAGAGGATTCCTATATACCAAGTCTAGGAGACAAGGATCAAAACTCATGTAGTATGAATGGGTATAGATTATCACCCTACGAGACAAAAGGGGAAAATAGTTTAACAACATATGGGATGATGGTGAATAGTGATGAAGTGGTCTGGACCAACAGGTGATGGGCATGAACGTAAGCGAGCCCTCCTATGTACATTTCAAAGAATGGAAAATGATCAAAGTCTACATAGTTCGGGATTTCTGAGATAGGGATTACACACCATGGAAGACCATTGAGGATTTCATGGTCTATTCCATCTTTAATCCCATGTGATACAAGCTAAATGTGAGATATAAGAGGCAACAAAGACATTATGGTCATGTCATGAAAGGTGTGTCTGTGAGGAATGGAATGGGGCTCATGCCTGGTTAGAGGCCCAAAATTGAAACATGGGCGTACTCCAAGGGTTGGAAATTGGAGATAAAGCCAAAAGGGAGAGGGACAGGTTATCAAGAGTATATTGTTCCTATCTCTCCTATGGTCTTCATACATGGAAGAGGAGTGGAGGAGAAGTGGTTCTACCTCCTACATGAATGGTTTGGAGATTACATCAGGATGGGTGCCCTTTCCTGCAGACAGGTGTCTTCACATTTATGGAGGATATCATTCAATGTGAGGATGATCTCACTCCCATGTAGTAAAGAGAGAATTCCAAATGTAAGAGATGGGGTGCACCATGTATATCACACAAGACAAGGATATAGTTTAACATCTTATGCTATGTGTGATGATGCTTGGAAATTTAATGTCTTTTAACTCAGATATTGAGGATTCACTCCCCACCACTAGTACATACATAACCAACACATTATACCCCTATAAAAGGGAAGGAACTGGAAATTTAATTTGGTGAAGGGGTTGCAGAATGATCCATTGAGGGGATAATGTTAGGATGGCTATGCGAAGATGAAACAATTGATAGAATGTCTATAGGAAGAAGCATGAGGCTAACAATCACAATATGAACACCAAACAAGGGACCTTAAAATCACTTCATACAAACATGGATATTAGTATGAGAAAGGAGAGGAAAAAGAATGAGATAAGGGGTAGAGGTGCTTCTTGAAAAGGGTGGGTTTTATAATGTCTGGGCGCATCATGAAGACGATGGGACATGCAAAGGGAATGGGATTCATGAAGAGGTAGGGCGTCTCTATGAGAAAGGGATTCATAAAGATATCAGGATTCAAGATGAACTAAGTCATAATGAATGGGAACCTTTTCTGGAGAAGAACTTCACCTTAGCAATGAACTTTTTCTTTGGAGAGAACATCGTGAAGGCTCTACTCTTCATGAAACCTCGAGCACCCCTAATTGGACTATTCCTCTATGAAGATATTATGAAATTGCGAAGGGAATCCAAATCATAGTTGGAGGCTGGGATGAACACAATGAGGTAAAACTCATAGAGGACATGTACCTTTGGCAATATATATCTAGGTTTCACAAAGGTATGTGCTAAATGAAAGATCAAAATATGAAAGGGTGGGGTCATAATTTTTTGGAAGCAGGGGGTGCACTCTATTTAGAAGAATACATGGGTGGAGAGGGTCGCATAACACTCTATAGTGAATAGGGAAACCACAATTAGGACACAATCCATAGGTAGGCTTCCTCCTCACTGAGGTGAGAGATTCGTTGAAGAGTTCCATTGAATTGGCCACCACAGAGCGGAACATAGAGGCCGATGATGTTGTGAAGTGGGTAGTAGAGGCCAATGACACCACATAGATTATCGTGGAGGCAGCCTCATAAAAATGGTCCCACTTTTCAAAGATCATCATGATGGATCACCAATGCGATAGATTGTAGGGACTTAAGGACCTTTGGAGGGTTGATTCACTTTACTACATCCCAAGGTCCACTCATTGAGCATGACGAATTTTTCAGATCCAATGGTGTTCATGAGGGACCTCAAAAGGTGGTAGGTCATGGAGGATGTCATAAATATAGGGAAAGAGAAGATTTGTGTATTTAGTTAAACATAGTAAATGTGGCATTTAAAATTGGGAGAGATATAGTTCCAGGATTGATTTGCGTGTTTAGTACCCTTTCTTTTGATTTGTTTGATTCAGTTTCTTCACACTCCAGTTTTTCACCCATTATATGACATTACATAGAAGTAGATGTAGAGTGTCTTCTCATTCCCTTGGACTTCAGTACGACTTCCAGAGGGCAGGCCATCTTGTTTGATTTGTCCTGAGGATGTAGACTGATGATTTGACTATATCAGTCATGTGGGAATATTTTATTGCTATAGAAGCATCCAAAAAATGTTATCCTAATAATCAAATGGTTATATTCCATGAATTCCATTATCGACATATTCTAGAGAAGCGTCATGTTTTTTTGACATGAATGGCCATCATGTAAATTTTTTTAAAATGTGTAGTTCCCAGTTGGCTAGTTATTGTGTAGAGGCTCTACATTACTTGTTGATTGAAATGTTAGTGAGATTATTATACACTAATGTCACTAGGGTTTTTGGGGATTTGTCATAAGTTTTCGATGTGTTGTTTTTTACACTACCCTTTGACATGATGTTGAGTTCAATATATAAATCCATTCTAGTGCACCTATGATTTTAATGGAGCATTATCGGATAAATCTTTTTATGTAACAAGATTTCAGAATTTTATATAGGATCTGTGAATAAGGGATTCCCCATGACTAGTTTTTTTCCATAGGGTTATATGGTGTAGTTCTCAAAGATGGAGGATTATGGTATAAGTTTTTTCATTTACACTCAGAGGATAAATCCCTGAACAGTTAAGATCCATCACCCTATTCTAAGTAAATATAATTTTGTTCGACCAGTTGAGAGGGGTGAGTTGGTTTTCTATGATCGATATGTGGTAGAGATAACCCCAATTAATGGTGAAGGATAGAGATATCACAATGAATGCATTATGATGTATGCATGTTTTCATTATATTCATAGTAATTTATTTCAGTGTTACGAATGCATCGATAGTGTTCATGGGGATTTTTAACTCAGTCTTCTGTAAGTTTCTAGACTAGTTATTTGTCATATTAATCAATTCCATATTGATCTACATGAATATAGAATAGGATCATTGCACACATATTAGGACTATATTCGAGGGTTTTTAATAGCAAAAACTATAAAGAATTTTTTCAAAGTGTACGTTCTAGACATGAGAGGTGAATTTATTTGGACAAGTTGGGTACCAGGAAGGTGATGTAGTTGACCTATTAGTGGTTGAAGCAGTTGGTTCATGGGATGCACTCAATAATGTTGAAATGTTTTTCTTCGTTCATGAACTATTATTATAGTACTAGAGGATTTTTATCAATTTTTCATGATTATAAGATCTGTTAATACCTCTAACCCCGAAAACTAGGCTATTGTGTAGTGAGGTATGTTCCTGGAAATTTTCCACTATCTAAAGAGGAAGTTGTATATTTCTCCAATTCTCTTGTTTCTATTAGAATGGGTTAGGTTTTATTTGTGTAGTGGTGCTTCCCATCTAGAATAGGAATTCATGTTGATGCAACAGTATTGAGTTATCTATTATAGGTATCAACACATTAACCCCAAATAACATTACTATGTATCCCACGATTTGGAGTTAGTAGTGGTTGCGTTTGTGCTAATGTTGTGGCGAAATTACCAAATTGGGGAGCTCTTTGTGTTGTTTACATTTCATTAGACATTGATGTATATCATTTAACAGTGACACATAATCTTGAAAAAATTTAGGTTGATAAGGATTATTAATGATTATGAGATAATGATATCTTACACCTTGGTAAGGGAGTGTTTTGTCGCTGATTCCTTTAGTAAGAAGTCATAGAAATAGGTATTTTGGGAATACGATGATTCTTGGATGGTGATGGATGAGTTGGAATCCTATCACGTAGAGGAATGGGAGGATGGTGGTATTGATATTTGTTTCAGATGATAGTGAAATATTCTATGATGCCATAGGTAGAGGATTCCTAGTGGGAAGAATCAGAGTTAGTGGTGATGTGTGCTCTTGTTGAACATTGTGATCCTTCAGAATTATAGTCGATGGATATCTAAAATCAGTCATTGTTTTGTTGGAGGTTTTTTTTCTATTGGTGATGTACAAGAGAGTCCTCTATGAGTTTCATCGATCACCCTTAGTGGTACACCAGGGAGTTTTCAATATGTATTGTGGCTTGAGGAATAAATTTTGGTGGCCCTGGATAAGATTTGGATTTTTTGGGGTTTCTGTATAATTTTTTACTATACTAGAAGTTGGATGATGACCATCTTGTTCCTCAAGGTTTGTTACAACCCTTAGATATCCTTCAGTTTATGTGGAATGTCATCTCACTGAATTTCATCATAGGGTTACCCATGACTCAAGAAGGCTATGATTCCATCTGAGTAGTAGTGGATCAACTGAAAACATCATATCAATTATTTACGATTATGTAGTTAGTTGAGGTAGATTTCTTGGAAAGGAGGTATGATGATGTGTTGGTGCAGCTACATGGAGTTCCAAGATCCATTATCTCAAATTAGGATACACGAATAACATCCTATGTTTGGCGTCGATTGTAGCATTATTTTAGAAATATGTTACTCCTCAACACTTATTTCCACCATCAAAACTATGGATAGATAGAACATACTATCAGGATGCTTGAGGATATAATGAAAACATGTTTCTTGGACATTAGAGGGTCTTTGGTGTGACACTTAACCATGGTCAAGTTTTCATGTAAATATAGAAATAAAAAATTCATTAACATAGATCTATTTTAATATTTTTATAGAATACCAAATTGTTCACCATTTTACTAGAGAATGGTTGGGGACATAGCTATTTTGGGCACTGAGGTAGTCTAGAACACGACAGAGAAGGCTCAGATTGTGCTTGAGAGGATGAAGAAAACACAATACTGGTAGAAGTTCAATGTTGATCATAGGAAGAGGCTAGTAGTGTTTGACATTGGGGAACATGTGTTCAGTATTTTTTCCAATCGATGTAGGTTTTAGAGGTCTGGGAAAGGGTGGGACATATCTCCGAGGTTCAATGGACCATTATAAGTGTTGGGATAAGTTGTCGAGATGTGGTACTAGTTGGCATTTCCACCATAGTTGGAGGGGGTCCACAATATCGTTCATGTATGTTATCTTTGTTAATATCTGCACAATGAACTCCATGTCATCAACTGGGAAGAGTTGGATGTTGAGGAAGATGTGACATTTGTTGAGTAGCATTTATTGATCTATGTCAGTGAGATATGGTTCTATGTGGGGAGACCATTCTTTTGATTCTCTTGTATATGAGGCATGGTGTCATGGAGGAGATTACTTGGGAGTGAGAAGCATCGATTCATGCCCAGTACCTAGTGTTGTTTTTTATTTTTTTCATATTCTGTTTTCTATTGTAATGTTATTTTTAACGTTGTTTTATATGAGGTAGATTTTTTTCTTAATGCATAACATGTGATAATGTTCTCACATGGGGAAATGGGAGGACATGATTCTTTATCAAGACACATTAATTGCTATTTTATTGAACATATGAAAGTGATTAAGTGCCTCCCATAGCAGATAGTTCCTTTACATGGAGGACATGTTGCTATAATTCTTCTATTTCGATAGTTTGGGGTTTTTTCATATGTTGGGTGTCTTAGGGTTTGTCATTTTATACTAACTCAAAGGAGGTGTTCTTGGATGCTGAGGATTCACTCCATCATTCAAACAACACAGTGTTGTTTATCGTTGACCATTGATGATTGTAGTGGTGTTTCAACAATAGAGAGATCCTTGATATGTTTCTCACAGGGTGGTTATTTGGAACCCTACATTCCATACGAGATTGGATTATAATTATAGAGGACAACAATAGTTCTATAAAAAGATGATGTAATGTCCCATACCTCTCTATTTAGTTATATTATGAAAATACATTGTTTGGAGTGTTTTGTGGGGTCCCTCTAACTCATTTAAAGTGTTTTCAAAAAATACAATTTTTTATCAATAGCCCTCTAATGGCGATTTGTCTACTACTGATTAAAAACGGGGACTCACACGAAAAAAATGTAATGGTAGGTCACGATGGTAGGTCACTTGTGGTGGGTTTTCCATTGGTGACTTATACAACAGTGAGACATCCAATGTTGAGTCACGAAACCACGACTCATTCACCAGTAACTCATACAATGATGAGTCACCCATTGGAGTCTCATCCAACATTAGATATTCAATGGAAACTCTCACTAGTGATTCAACAAGTGATAACTCATAATGGTGACTCGTGACACTGGATCATCTAATAGTGAGTCATTTTTGATATTTCGTAAAAATTCCATTTTTATTCCAGTTTCTCTTGTTTAACCCCATTAATGTTTTCATTGGCATAAAATAATTTATATACCATATATAATTTTATTTGAAGATATTTAGAATAATATATGCCTATCAAAATCTCGAATATTACCTAGAACTCACAAACCACATGGTCGTGGTCAATATCATCACTTAATGGATTTGAAAAATGGCTTCTCCAATTATTTTATGATATTTTCTATCAAAATACGAAATCTTCTAATCCATGATCCAATATATTTTCTCTTTATGTACCCCAATACTTTTGTTCATATGTAGTTTTGCATTGTGATGTATCTTATGGATCAAATTTTTCTTTTAGGTTCATCCCACTACTTTCCCACCACCGTGTTTTGTTGCAATAAATATTTGTTGACCAGTTCTTCATCACGGTATGAATCCCTTCATCTCCCTTTAATTTTTTTATTAGGAATGGTTGATGTATTATGATTTCAATTGTGAAGATAGATGAACTATATAGATATAAATATAATTGAATCAGTTGGAGATCAATATTAAAGGGCTTGGAAAAAGTGACATATTCTTTAATTTTATAATTTGTTGTAGATATAATTTTTTTATGGCTTACTCACACAATGAATAGCATGGTCGTTTGTTCTCAGTGATTACACATGGGATGATATTTGGAATTAATGATGCTTGTTCATTGTTGAATGTTTCAACATAAAAACTGTTAACTATTTAAACAAGTGTTATAAAAGGATTCTTCATGATTAATAAAATTTTCATGATAACCCCGGAATTAATAAGGGGATGTTGAATAAGGAATTCCTTGTTAAATCTGAGTATACCTTGCCTCTGTCTGTGGGGTGGTGTGATGCGTGTGGGTTTATAATGAGTTGTGAAGTAGTATGGTTGTGGGATTGATTGTGTCATTCAGGGTGGAATGAGTGGTGTAATGGAATCTCAAGTTGAGATATTTATTTATTGTGGAATGGATGGGTAGTGTTGTGTAGTGGGGATACTGATTGTGGTTGTGATGAAAGTTGTTGTTGGGTGTGGTTATATGATGAGTGTTTGTTCTATTTAGAGGATGGATTAGGATAAATTACATTGAGTAATGGTGTTGGTCGTTAGTATGGGTAATGTTTCGAGTGTTTTTTATTAGTAGCATGCCCAAATCATTACTCTATTTCTCGAGATCAGTTTTTTTATTCTTTGAATGAGTGTTATACAGAGTGGAAATATGATGTTGGTTAATTTTTTCTGGTTTTTCTTCCTCTTAGTTACTTTTTCTATGTTTCTTTTTGTATGGTCTATATAGTAGTTTCTTAGAGTATGATGGAAAGAATAAATGAATAGTTAAAAATGAACAATAATTTTTTATTTGATTTTGATAAAGGGTATAATAGGGGTTGTGTCTTTTTTTGAGCTGAAATTATTTATCATCATCGGAATTGAGTGTCATTAATGTTGATAAATGCACATATAATTATCATAAAACATGAAAATATTATGTGGAATATCATAGTTTTATTTAGAATACATAGGTTGTTCTATAGTGTTTGATACTATATATGTATACCAATATTTTCTCAATGATTTCATTACACACCCCACCATAGTTTAGTAATATGTGGGGAATAACCCCAATTTTCATTGGGGATGGTGTCTTTCCCAAACATACCAGAGGAAGGAAGGATGGATGGACAACCTCTCATCCACTCTTCCTCTTCTATGTGGTGATATCCCATGAATATTTTGGCATGTTGGAGTTTATGGGGCCCAGGTGGGTGCAAGTGAGTTGTGTTTTCCTGGCTTTATTTGGGATAAGATGTGTTTTACTATATGATATTTCTTTGAGTTGTGGTGTTGTTTGTAGACTAGGTGTGTGTGGGAATGATGTGAGGAGCTTCTTTTTTCTGAGGTGGAAGGACTAGCTGTGAGGCCCACATGTGTACTGTCGGGACATGGTTCTTTAGGAAGTGATTGGAGCACCATGATGTTTGGCATTAGGGTGTGAGAATTTTTAATAATTGATTCAGTTGTATGGGGTAACATATCAATTATGTTTATACTATATTACTTCATGTGAATTTCATTATATGGAGTGGGTTCCTCGTTGAAGTGGGGATTGTTATAATACATTTTTAGGTGATGTTGGTTCTTATGTTTTCTTCTAGAAGAATTAGTATTCTTATCACACTTGTGCATGAGAGTCACTGTTTTTTCATATGAGTATAATTGTATGCTCTAAATAAATTTTAAAACTTAAACTAGGTTTCTAGGAGGGCTATGGGGACCATGTTGGGGGTTATTAACTCAAGAATTTAGGACAATAAATGTGTCACCGATTATCATTATTTAAATGTATTTACATTGAAGACTCTTTCTTTATATCAGTTATATTTTAAACAACCATGTTGGATGATTTTATATTTCTTTATATATATTATTTAGAGATGCAGTGAGGTTGATCATCATATCTACCAATCTTGTTTTTATTTTAATGTGTAATGCCTCCCATATTTTGAGATCTTTATAAAGTTGGTGCTAGTCTCCACCTAGGGGCCTATTGGAGGTGGGACTCAACAATAATTATATCTCATCATTCTTATACAGCTCACAAGGGACTTCTTTTCTGGTGGTGGGTCATGAAGAAGATTAAAGGATTGTTGTGATTCATGAATATAGATTCCATTAAACGATCATTAAAAGCATTTGTAAGGAAAATATAGTTCAAATTTTTTAAAAAATAAATTTATTTTCATTTAATATCAATTGATTAATTAAATCTATCATAATATCATAATAATAATAAAAATACATTTTTTAATTAAATGAAAATGGGGAATTCATTACAATTCGTACAAGGAAAAAAGAATATTACCTAATAATTGTATAAAGGATTGAATATTTCCTTTTTTTTAATGAAAATTAGATTCCTCTTAAGACATTTGGTATATATTAAAAATGGTAAATAGGTTATTAATAAATAATTTTCATAATTTCAAAAAAATTGAAATTATTTTTGAAAACATTTTTTTATGATAAGAGGTTTTTAATTGAAGAGAGAGATGATGTTTGGGTTTATTTAGAAACTTTTTTATACATTATATGTACAAAAGTTAGAAAATTGTATTTTTAATTGAAATAAATCTAGAATATCTAGAGTATAACTAAAATTATTTTCTTATTAATAAATTGTAAAATAATTTTATTTAATGTAAATTCAATTTTAAATCATCTTGAAAAAATTATGATTGTGAAGTAAACAATTGAAAAGATCATAATCTTGTTGTGAGAATAAAAAAACAAATATAATTTTCATATCAAATGTTAATAAAAATAAATCATATATAAAAATAAATATATATACTCAAATTTCAATACACACATAACCATATAATATTAATGATATTGATAAAAGAATATAACCCTATGAATAGAAATAGTTTTATGAAATTGTTTACCACATGGTAAATCATAATCAAATATACATAGTTGAAATAAAGAAAATTAAATCTAAAAATTACATTAATATTTAATTATTCATGAAATTAAATATTAGTTGGAATTGAAATTCACCATATAATATATACTAGGTGCATAACTTAACAATATCCCTCAATGAAATGAACTTGAGATGAAATCCATTATCATATATTTTTATATGAATGCCATTTAATGGAATATATAATTGATTAAAAATTTCATTAACTAATAAAATAACTATATTACAATTTCTTATAACATATATGATCCTTTTATATTATATAATTACCAGATATTTAATAATCATTCAATATTTTCATTAATGTTGGAAATAACTACTTTGTTTTTCGAGTATGCAACGACATGTTATTTTTTGTTCCTTTTACATAGATAATGATTTAACAATACCTATAATTTAAACCATTATATAAATATCATAAATATGATATATATAATTATTTATAGTAATCTATAATATTTGGTGATACGAAGTGAAACACACTATTTAGGGAGATAGATTTTCATATGAACGTGTGAACATTGATTCCATTTTAATCTCTTCCAAAAAGGAAGAAGTGTAAATTATATATATATATATACATTCAATAATGTATAATTATTATTTCATATATATCATATATTTTTAAGATACCCTTAAATTCATTCCCTCTATAGCATGAATGAAATAAATTACTTATCCAGGTGGTTCTCCACCACACACATGAATGGTGATATCATATAAAAAATAAATTGAAAGAATGATTTTATGTAAGACAAAATAAAGACAATAGAAAAAAACTATCATAATTAAAATATAAATCATATTCAATAAATAAATCAATTATTGTTACTATTATTGAAGGATGGTAATGGAAAAATTAATGACATCAATTCGTGAGCCAGCAGTCTGTCGTACACACATGCGATAGTTTCAAAACCCATTCGATGGAAGTGTGTAAGTATGAAGGTATTTGAAAAAAAGAATGTGTCCCGAATACATGCTGGGGTATCCACATGGTTATTGACCCAAGATTTTGTCAAATATTTTTATGGGAAAGACTGAGGATGTGGGGCCCAACAATGAAGGCATGATATTTTACAAGTGTTTGGGGTTGAACCTCATGGGTTCTTCCTACGTACCCTTCCTAGGAGAAAGGGATCAGTACCCATGTAGTTCAAAAGTGTTTACCAGTGTTTTCTAATGAACCTCTAGGAGGATTCATATGTACCTTGTCTTGGAGACAAGGATCAAACCCCATCTTGTTTGAAAGGTTATAGGATATAATCATACGAGACAAAATGGGCATACAGTTTAACATTATGTGGGATGAGGGTGAATGGATTTGAAGTGGTCGAGACCAATGGTTGATGGGCTTGAACCTGAATGAGGCCTCCTATGTACATTTCATGGAAAGTAAAATAAACAAAGAACAAGTATTTCTGGATTGGGGGAATGGGGCTTACACACCATGTAGGACAATTGAGAAATTCATTGTCTATTCCAACTTTAATCCCATGTGAGACATTCTTAGTGGGAGAAACCAGAGACAACAAAGACCTTATTATAACGTCATAAAAGGTATGTCTGCAAGGAATGGAATGGGGTTTATTCTTCGTAAGAGGCCTAAAGAAGAAACATGGGCATACTCCAAGGGTAAGATATTGGAGATAATGCCAAAAGGGAGGGTTACATGGTATCAAGTATCTCGTGTTCCCATCTGTCATTCGGTCTTTGCGCACAAAAAAATAGTATAGGAGTAGTGGTGCTACCTCCTACGCAGATGGTTTGTGGATTACCCCAGGATGGTTGCCCATTCCTGCAGACTGGTTTCGCCCCATTTAAGTAGGATATAATTCAATGTGAGGATGGTCTCAATCCTGTATAGTGAATGGGGAATGAAAACATTAAGATATGGGGGAACCGTGTATATCACATGGGTCAAGGATATAGTTTATCTTCAGGTGGTGGGGATGTTGATGCATGGTAGATTAAAGTCCTGCAACTTGGACAATGATGATTCACTCCCCACCCCTAGTATTAACATAACGAATTCATTATAACCACTATTAAATGGAAGTCACTAGAAATGTCGTATAGTGAAGGGGTTTTAGAATAATCCATTGAGGGGATAATTTTAGGATTGCTATGCAATGAAGAAATAGTTGTTAGAATGTCTATACAAAGAAGAAAGAGGCTAAAAACTGCAATATGAAGCACCACGAAAGGGACCATGAAATCACTTCATATAAACCTGGAGGTCTGTATGAGAATGGGGTGTTCCAGACATGAGATCATGGGAAGAGAAGAATCATGAAGAGGATGGGTATCATGAAGTCTGGGTTCTTCATGAAGAGGATGGGCTATGCAATTGGAAAGGGATTCACAAAATGTTTGGGCCTCAGAATGGGACAAGTAATCACAAAGTGTTTTTGATTCAATAAGAACTAAATCTTCGTGAATGGGAACCTTTAATGGATAAGATCTTCACCTTAGCAGACAACTCTTTCTTTGGAGAGCGCTTCATGATGGCTCTAAGATTCCTGAAACCTCAAGCACCCCAAAGGGACCTCTTCCTCTGTAAAGGAAATATGTACTTGAGAAGAGAATCTATATCACAGGTGGAGGATGGTAAGAACACAATGAGGTAATCCTCAGAGAGTCCATGTACCTTTGGTAATCCATATTTGGGTTTCAGAAAGGTTTGTGAAAAAAGAAAGCCCAGAAGTTGAAAGGGGGGAGTCGTAATGTTTTCGAAGAGGGGGGCCTTTATTTTTAGGAAAACAAGGTTGGAGAGTGTGACTACACATCCTTATTTACCCAGAGTCAATGAATATTTACATAACATTGTTATGATCAAAAGGGATCAAAATCCCAAAAGACCAATCCATTTTATAGCATTGGAAGTACTTTCTACAGTCATAAGTTTTACATTAAATTATGAAATGAAACACAACAACTACATTGTCTCCATTGAACACATTAATCCCATAGGACACCACTGTTGGTATGTCATAATGTAATTATTCTAATCCTGGGAAAAATAAAATATATAATGCATTGAGCTCAGATGCTAAGTAAGGATAACAATATAATTGAAACTTTCAAGAATAAGTATAAACATTTAAGGGAATGTAAAAGACTATAACACAAGACATTTAAACATATACATCCTAATAATAAGGAAAAGATAAATCAAATAATTCAATTACTTATTCACATATATATTCTACAGGTTGAATAATCATATGTAATATCAATAGCCAATTTCTTAATGTTAGAAAAAATAATGGCAGACATCATAACCATATATTAAAGGCCACGTGCCAAGACTATAAATAATATTTTTTCATGGCCTTGTACCAAGACAGTAGTTTTTCTCATTAGACCTACCAATGCATCAAGGAGCTATAGCGGTCTCTACCCTTCACATACTAAGTCCAATGAATTCCTCATATGAAGATGTTTAAACATAACATAAACATTCGTATTAAAACAAGCATACGAAGTGTAAATACCTTATCCATAAACCATGAATTGTTTAATAATAACATATCCACAGTCAAACATATCAAAAAAACCTTCAATACAATATGGAATATTTTTATCATAATAAATCAACCTCAAATAAGTTTGAAATCCATCAAAGGATGTTGACATAGATGAAATCAATACTTCTTGTAGAGAAATATAACTTTCTATTTTGAAATCATTTAAAAGTAATATAACAAAAAATAAATTATTTTGAAAATAATCTTATAATCATGTATGGGAATATTCAATGATTTTGTAATGGCGGAAAATAGACACACTTTCCGAATAAGTTAAAAAAATATTCTTACCTTAATTTTTTCAAGAAGGTCATGATGCTCCTTCTTTGGAAAACAATGGAAATATTCCTTTGAAAACATATGTGGTCAAATAAGAGTATAAATGAATTTAACCCATAATTTAGTAAAATTTAAAAAAAATTGAATTACATTTTTAATAAAACAATGATGCAGATGATAAAGATGTCCCAGTTGATACTTATGTATTTAGAACCTCAAATTAGTAAAGAGATTGTAGAATTAACCCTTACATTGTAATTTTACTTAGATGTTTGTATGTTAACCACATGTATAATAGTTAAAACATTATTATTAAATAAATCAAGAACTATATACATAAATATGATATCATATATGATGCTATAATATTTCATTGTTAATAATATTTCAGTAGTATCGCCATTTTTGTTTTTAACTTATTCATTTTCCTTAATATGATTTGTTACGTAAGCCATGTAAATTATAGATAAAATTTATTTGATTAACATAAAAAATAATATTATGTTCAGAAAAATTATTTTTAATCATAAAATGAAAATTATTCCTGAATGATTACGATGTAGAATGAATCTGATAGCATCTGTGGAAACGATAAACTGTTCGTACACATGAGCGACAATATCATTATATTGAGAGTGAAATCATATGTAATTCGATGGTAGGTCATATATAAAGATTAATTAACATGTTATATTAATTATTTACATTAGTTATACTAATTATTATACCAATCGAAATTATGATATTTTTGAATGACAAACTACACCACGACGTGGAGACTGTATGTCGTACGTTAGCACATATGGTGACGTTGTCATTTATTGGATGGATATAATAACGAATATGGTTGTATCATATTTATAATAACATCACATTATGTATAGGGTAATTGAGTTATTATTTTGTTATGGAAAAAATAAATAATGAGGTAGTGGAATAAGAATATAAGAACTTGAAAGAGGGTGGTGAAATTAAGAAATCTTCTTCAGGTGTATCCATTTGAGTTGATCAAAAGTGGTCGTTAAGATGTCTTTATGATCAAATTATAGAATCTAGGTTGAAGTTAGGATAGTTGGGAGGATATTTGGGTAGGGGTTAGACAAATCAAATGTCTTTGGAGGTGTCAAATTAAGAGTTGGGTAAGTAACCTTTTATAAGAGAGGTGATGGTCACTTTAGGAAAAGCGTGAAATATTATTGTATAATAAAATCATCTTCGGTTTCTAATCACTCAAAAATGATTTATTTAGAGGATGAGGTTGGGATGGGTTGAAAATATCTCAACCAATATGCTTCATACATGTTTAGGTTACTATTTTAACCTTATCTTTTATGTTTAACTCGTAGCTAAATAGTTTATCATTTACAGTGTCTTCTTTTATTCTTTCACATTATGGGTAATAAACATACTCTAAACATCCAATAGAATATCAAGTAGTTCATTCATGACATATGTAATATTATTTATGCACCTTTCCTGATCCTTATTTTTTTAGAAATATTATATCGTCCAATAATATAATATTTGTTCAAAAAACTAATTTATGTCAATTGGGACACTATATGGTATTAGATTTTTTTTGAAAGACGTAAAAAATTTATCACATAGAATGAAATTATTTTATCAACTCTAACATGTCATATTAACCTATAAATTAGTGGAATTCATCATAATTCCAAATATACATTTTTTAGGATATTTATAATATCAATTATTTTAATATTTCATTTTTAAGGTTATTACTGCTTCATCCTTGGGTCATAAATAAATTATGTTATTTAAAGTCTAAAATTTATAAATAAAATAAAATAATCTAGGAATTTTTGTTTCTTTCTGATTAATATTTATAGTCAAATATTAATTGTGTTTATCCATAAATTAAAAATTGTTTTTTATTAAACATTTAATTTAACTCTTTTAACTCTTCTTTAAATTAAATAATAATAAATGTACTATTCTAATCCAAGTGGAACAAAATGGATCATATTTTAATCCTATTGAGGTTTCTGGTCAAATGACACTTATCCAATAGAATATGGATATTTTTTAGGGTAATTATAATTTAAATTTTATCATTAATTAACCTATTTACTTTTAACTACGGTAAATTAAATTCAAAAGTTATTATTCACCAAAAATTATTTTCATCTTATTGAACCATATTTTACATAATTATGTAAATTGTTTCTCTATAATTTTTTAAATTGAACTCACAGAAGCGGTAAAATTATGTTTTATACAAATTTTGAAATGCTCCTAGAAGGTGTGTAAAACAAGGTAAAAAGTTCAATAAAACATTATATATATAATCTTATTATAAACTGACTCCATTGAATATAATTGGAAATATATAGGTATTATGTATCTATTTTGACCTAAAATAAATTAACATAAAATAACTAATTATATAAATAAAATTACTGTTTTAAACAATAATGAAGTGTTTTTCACTATTCAAAAAAAATTGAATGTTTTTAGAAAAAAAAAATATTCACCCTGAGCTAATTTTGATATTATGAATTCTATAATGAATTTTATATTGAAATATAAATTTTTTAAAATTTAAAAAAGTGGGTATTACTATTCATAATGGATTTTTTGATGGGTTGTGGTTTATTAAAACTCCATGTTACATAAAACACAAGATACTGTATTATTCAAAGGGAAATGTACCATGAATGTTTGGGGTGTTACATTATCCCATCTTTAAAATAATTGCATCCTTGAATTTTATAGAATATTACCAAATGAAATGATTCTGGTGGTTCTTCATCATATGTTCATCGGGTTCCCATATTGCCTCTTCCTTCTTATGGTCACTCCATAGAACCTTTACGAGATTAGTCATCCAGTTTCCAAGAACATCTTCTCTGGTATCAAGGATATTGATAGGATCTTAAAAATAAGATATATTAGGTTACAGTAAAATTTCATCATAGTTGAGTACATGCTTTGGGTCTAGCATATATATTTTCAACAATGATACGTGTAACATGTCATGAACTTTGGAGAGACATGGAAGCATTTCCAAACAGTAATCCACAACTCCAATTAATTCTAGAATATCTAATGGTCCGATGTACCTGGGACTCAATTTACACTTCTTACCAAATCATATAACACCCTTCCATAGAGTTAATTTCAAGAAAACATAATCTCTTAATTGAAATTACAAATCCTTCCTTTGATTGTCTGCATAGCTCAATTGCCTATATTGAGCTGCTTTGATGTATGTTAGGTTAATCATCACCTTGTTCATTGTTCCCTCAACAAATTATGGGCCTATGAGTTTTCTTTCACCAAAATCATCCCTTCAAGTTGGTGTTAGACATCTCATTCAATATAATGCTTCATATGGAGCTATTTGAATACTTTAATAGAAGATATTGTTTTAGGAAAATTATACCATAGGTAAATATTGATCCCTCATACTCAACAGTCAAGTGAGCAAGATCTTAACATGTCTTCTAATGTTTGAATAGTCCGTTCTAATTGTCCATCAGTTTGAGGGTGATAGGCAGTTTTTCAAAGGATGTTCAGTATACAAGGTCTACTAAAGTTTTTTCCAAAATGATGATGTAAAATGGGGATCAAAATCAGATACAATTGAAAGGGGAACACCATGGGGTCTTAAAACATCATTAATATATTGTCTTAATATATTTTCAAGTGTTAAATCTTCTCTTAAATAAGGTCAATGTGCTGACATGGAAAGACGATCAACAATGAAACAAATTGCATCATTTCATCGAGGAATCTTTGGTAGCCCCATGAAAAAGTCCATCATAACATTATACCATTTCCACTCAGGTATGGTATGAGGTTGCATGACTCTTCAAGGTTGTTTCCGTCCAGCTTTACCTAGTTGAAAAACCATACATATTGAAAAAAAATCATAAATCTCCTTCTTCATTATGTCCCACCAAATGTTTTCCATAAAATCTCTATACATCATTGTGCTCCTAGGGTGTATAGTGAAATTGGAGCTATGAGCTACATCCAACAATTCCATTTTTAGATCAGGTATACAAGGAACTCGAACCCTCTTCCCAAATTTTAAAAATCAATCTTCATATACGATGTCACTCAATCTCTTATAATATATAGCTGTATTCTTCTTTTGAAACTCCTCATCATTAGTTTGAGAAATTTTTATCCTATATAGTAAATATGGTTTTAAATCCATTTGAAAAATTATTTATGTTTCACCTTCCATGGTTATTCCCATATTCATCTTTTCTAGATCAAGGAATATAGTATATTATTCTACTCTCATCTTGTTCAAAACTCCATGATCCTTTTTGGTCAAAAAAACTGCCACCTTATTAGCCTTCCCCGAGTCGTAAATTATTGTGAAATCATAATCTTTGAGTAGTTAAATGAATCTCCATTGCGTCATGTTGAGTTCATTTTGTTAGAAAATATACTTAAAACTCTGATGATCAGTATAAATCTCATATTTTTTACTATAGAGATAGTTTCTCCATATCATCAG
The DNA here is from genome assembly GCA_963277665.1 of Viscum album. Classification (NCBI taxonomy): domain Eukaryota; kingdom Viridiplantae; phylum Streptophyta; class Magnoliopsida; order Santalales; family Viscaceae; genus Viscum; species Viscum album. The sequence continues at coordinate 1,904,296,329 of OY728145.1, forward strand.
AGCAATAATTACTACTGCAAAATTGAGATCATCAGTGGGATAGTTTTCCTCATGAATTTTTAGCTATCGTGATGCATAAGCAATAACTCTATAATTATTCCTAAAATCACAATGAAGTTCCTCAACTGAAGAATAACTATAAATAACAAACCCATCTTTCCCAGATGAAAGAGTCAAGATAGGAGTGTTGACTAATCTTCTGTTCAGTTCTTCAAAACATTCTTCACAATCTTTTGTCCAAACAAATTTAAACCCATTAAGTGTTATATTGGATAATGGGTTAGAAAAATGGGTAATATACTGGATGTATAATCACTTCTATCAATTCATGTAATGCCTTGTTATTTGGAGGATCAATATAGATTCCATCCTTATAGACAATATGTCCAAAAAACGAAATCTCTTGAAAAAAAATTCACACATTTGCTAAATGTCCCATATAATTCATTTCTTCTAATGGTATTTTGAATAGTTGGAAAATAATTTCATGATCATTGTATCTTTTTGAGAATACCAAGGAATTATCAATAAATATAACTAGAATGTCATAAAGATATTCCATGAAAACATTATTCATTTAATCCATGAAGACAGAGGGTGCATCAATCAATCCAAAAGGCATTCCTATTAACTCGTAAGGCTTGTACCTAGTTCAAAATGTTGTTTTCATAAAGTATTCCTTCTTCACACACAATTGATGATATTTAGGTTTAAGGTCAATCTTTAAAAAATATTGATCTCCAGGAAGTTGGTCAAATATATCATCAATGGGAGGTAGGGGATACTTTTTTTAATTTTATAGCATTTATCTCCCTATAGTCAATACACAACCTCAAAAGTTTGTATTTTATTTTAACCAAAATGATAGGAGCACCCCATGGAGAAACAAATGGGTGAATAAATCATTTCTTACTCAATTACACTATTTGTTTCTTTAGTTCCACTAATTTTATAGTGTCCATTCTATAATGTGTCCTCGATATGGGCCTTACACTAGGAATTAAATCAGGAAAAAGTCAATTTCTTATTCTGGTGGATGTCCGAGTAAATCCTTTGGAAACACATCAAAATATTCTTACAAAATAGGTACGTCCAATATTCAAACATTATTTTCTTTAATAATAAGTATTTCATTCTCTTCCTCCCCAATAAATTAATTTAGTAGAGCTATTGGGGGTGGATCTAGATAAGAATTGGGTGCTGACATTTCTGCACTTAAGATAAGGTACACCTTATCATCTTCAAAAATTGTAACCTCCTTCTTCTAAAATAAATTTTTGTATCATGGTAAGAAATACAATTCTTTATAAGGATTATATAAAATTAAATCATTGTTATGATGATGAGATCATCAAATAATGACAATTTATAAGCCAAAAAGTGACGATATTCACAAAACATTGGTACGTTGATGCTTCCCTTTAGATTTTTGACTGGAAACTCCCTTGTTATGATCGAATGAAAATATATAATTTTCTAAGCTAACTGGGATGATATGAAATAATGAGATGATCCAGAATCAAATAATTCATAGGCTAAACATTAGGAAACCAATAAATTACCTTCCACCACATCTTTCGAAGCTTCAACCTCATCAATAGTGATTGTAGAATAATGGTCTTTATCCTTTGGAATTTTCTAAGATATGTTCCCTTGGTGCATAGAAAATTCATTTCCATAATGTCCTTTTTCCTTAAAATTGTATCATTCATCCTTGACAACCTCTTTCTTTCCCTTGTAATCATGTTCTTGGTGGCCTTTTTCTCCACACTCGTAATAGACTCCTATTCCATTCAGGAATGTACCGTGGTGTTTCTTCCCACATTTACCACAGGATTAATATTTAAATCTTCCCTTCTTCCCTTTATTTCCATTTCTAGAGTGATCAAAAAATCTATTCTTCTATTACATTGCTTTAATGTCATAATACTTAGAGAGTTACTTTTTTTCATGATAGCGCATGAGACAATATCTTCGTACAATTAGTAGTATTTTGAGCCTAATGCTCGACATAGAAATGGTATTAACGTATCAATGAATCAATCAATGTAACACCTTGGGTTACGTATATAATCAGCTTGATTACTATCTAGCCTTGTAATGTTAGCTTCATACTTTGCGACATTCTCATCCTTTATTTTCCTCAAACTCAAAAATTGTTTTTCCATACCCGCTCGATAGTTATGGGGAATGCATTTTTCTAAGATAATCTCTTTAAACTCCCTCTATTCCATGTTTTATACTTATTCACCCTACATTGTGTTTTGGATTAATGTCCACCATTGATATCCATCTCCCGTGAGGCGATAAACATCACTAAAAACATCTTCCCATTCACTACTCCTAAAAGCAGAAAATGTTTTTTCCAAGGAACATATCCATGGATCAACTACTAATAGATTTTTACTACCATTTAATGTTGGTGGTTTTTGGCTCATGAATAAATCTAATGTTGATCCTCCACATTGTGGATTATGGTGATCCATATAGGTAAGGTTATTATTCATAACTTGAGTGAGTTGTCCATGTATGGTGATAAGCTAATCAGAACCAATTGCATCATCTGCTCCACTATATTTAACTTGAGTACGAAGGAAATCCCTACATAGATTGCGTGCATTTATACATTTTCAATTCCTTCCACAAGGATCTATTTCTATTCATTGGTATACACTAGATTATTTTATTAATCACAATTCATAATTCAATACTTATAAAACAAAAAACATAAATTGGAGAATTTATTCATATAATCCATAATTAAAAAAACATTCTTTTAGGAGGTATATACTCATAAATCCTTCATATTTGTTTGTAAATAATATGTGGATTATCCTAAGAATATCCCCAGGTAGTGTCGTAACCACGATTTCATCAAGGCCCATTTTAGTGTAGCAGGATACCCTAAGTCAAGCCCGAATCTCCTTTTCAGAGATTTCACTCCTAGGTACATATGTGATAGAGAAACCTCTACCTACTCATATATATACTATGATGTATTGAATGGAAAAGACACAAAATCATAACATTAACAAAATTCTAGGATGTTCTTTTATACAATTCATCAAAGACTATCTTAGGGTAATGTTCTATAATCAGAGTTTATCTAAATATAGATTCCAAGGTTTATATTGAACCTCCAATGATACAAAATTTAACACCCCAACCCAAGTTTTCCAGAGTCAGTTCATTATTACAAAACATTTTCATGATCAGAAGGGATCAAAATCATAAAAGACCAATCATTTTAGTAGCTTTGGAAGTACTAGATACATTCATAAGTTATACATTACATTATAAAATAAAAAAACATTATCCCCATTGGCCACATTCATCCCTTAGACAATACCTGTAGGTCAGTCATAATATACATCTTCGTATCTTGGAAAAAATAAAACATAGAAATGGGTGATCTCAGATGCTCAGTATGGATAACAATATAGCAGAAACATTCAAGAATAATCATAAACATTTATGGTAATGTATAAGACTAAATGAAAATCCTTTTTAACATAAATCTCATCATTATATGGAAAATATAAATCAAATAATTCAATTTACCTATTCACATTGGTATTCTATTAGTCTAATAATAAGATGTAATATCAATAGATAGTTTCATTATATTGGAATGCATAATACCAGACTTAATAACCACATATTCATGGCCTTATTCAAAGACTACAAATAATATTTTGTCGAGGACTTTTTCTAATATAGTAGTCTTTCTCATGAGTCCTACCGATGCATCGAGGAGTAATAGGAGGCTCAATTTGTCCCTTATTAAGTTGAATGCATTCCTCATACGAAAATTTTTAAACATAATATAATCATTCAAATTAAAACTAGCATAAAAATTTCAATAATTTGTCCATAAACCATGAATGATGTACAAATTACACATCCACATTAATACATATAAAAAACCTTCAATACAATATAGAAAATTTTTATCAAAATTAATAAAATTCAAACAAGCTTAAAATCCATCTACATAAGTTGACATAGATGAAATCAGTAATTTTTGTACGGAAATATCTCGTTCTAATTTGAAATCATTTAAAAGTAATATCATTATAAAATAAAACATTTATTTCAAAAAAATACTTATAATCTTTAATAGTAGGCTTCAACGATGTTTTAACAGTGGAAGATATCCACACCCATTGTATACGGAAAAAAACTTTGTACCTTAATTTTGTCGAGATGGTCATAAATACTTTGTTTGGTAAATGAAAAAAAAATATTCCTTTAAAAACATATGTGCTCAAATAAGGGTATAGATGACTTTAACCCATATTCTAATAAATAATATATAAGTTTTTAATTAGATTTTTTCACAAACACGGATGTGGATGATAAAGAGGTCAGAATAGATAATTATGTATTAATAACCTCAGATAATTAAAGAGATTTTAGAATTAACCCTTACCTTATACTTTTCCTTAGTTGATGGTTTTTTGAACACCTATATAATAGATAAAACATTGTTATTAAATTATGCCAGAACTATATTCATAAATATGATTTCATATATGATCATATAATATTTCCTTGTTATTATTATTTTGGTAGTATCATTATTTCAGGTGTTAACTGGTTCATTTTAATTTATATACATGGTTACATAAGCCATGTTTGTTATAGATAAGATGTCTTTGATTCATATATAATATGATATTATGTTCAAAATCAATATTTTTAATCATAAAATGAAAATTATTCTTGAATGATTATGATGTGGAATTAATCTCAGTGTGTTCGTAGAGACGGTAATCTATATGTATGCTGGAGTGACAATAATATTATATTTATTGTTAAATATTTTGGAATATTCATGGATTAATCATGTTTTCATGATCATAAATCTGATTTAGTTTACAAACTATGTTAAATCTATGTAATCTATCTCACATCAAATGTTCAGTAGCTTAGAATAAACTAAACAAAGCTCTAAAGTGCTATACACTGAGTTTGGTTACTATGAACTTTATCTTGATTCACATTATAATTATTTCTATAACAATAGATTATGTTTAATTCATTTCATAAATAGTGATGCATATGTATGAATAGATATATTTTCAAAATTAATGAGACACCATGACATCCATACACCGTGATATCTAGAAATCGTGATCACGAGACACCGTGAACAAGACACTGTGAACAAGACACCATGATCAAGATACTGTGACCATGAGACACTTTGAACATGAGACACCATGACTAGGAGATATTGTGACTACAAGACACCATGACCAATCTAGACACAGTGTGAAGTAGACACTATTTCCATGACACACTTTGAGGCCATTTCCTAATAATTTTTTTCTTCTTTCAATTTAATCATTAACTGACATAATTGATTATTTTAATGCACTGACATAATTAATATTTATTTCTCGACATATCATCAGACAGTACGAGGTACGAGGTGCAGAATACATGCAACCTATCAGCCCCACCACATGCACTCTAAGATAAAAGTGTAATGCGGGCCAGAAAAAGCCGGAAGTAGCATGATACAAAGAACAAGTTGGCAGGCATGAGCATGATAACATAAAACTATTTAGAGAATTGGATCCTAAAACTCGACTCTGCTGAAGAACACACAAAGAATAACAGAATCCCTAGAACATATTTGCACTATAAAAAAATTAGAAGAATAGAAGCCGAATCTGTCTGACTTGTGACACACATCATTCCATACGAGGATTTGTGTTCTGCATCTACCTCATCTCAGAAGACCAGAGTTTCAATGAACAACAGTCAGAGAACCTTTAAACCTATATCAATATTACTACTCTTTTGTGTGTCATTTTATTAATTTTAGAGAGGAGTGTGTATTAGTATACCAACATGTTCTGTCTCCTGCATTAAACTGAAGGATACAAGATATCCTTATTAAAACATTCTATTACTATGGTGTATACCCATGGATAAGTGTGGAAGATGTCCTTGTGAGGCCTAGTTGTTTGTACCCATGAAAAACTATTGAAGAGGATCTGGTGTGGCCTGGAAAGTATTGTGTGCTGTTTTTTAACCCCTATCCAGGGTGTGGATCATATTTTTTTATATAAACTACTTGGTGGAAGGTGATCACCAAGTGAAGTAGATTTGGTCTCAGCTTTAGACTGAACAACTTATTTCATATTCATTGTGTTGCTTAACTTGGTTTTCTCTATTTTACTACATCATTATGTAATTTAGAAATATCTAAATTCCAGTGGATAGTTACTCTTGGAAAAAAGTTTTAATTGTCATTCCTTAGTATAATAGCTTCAAATATAATATTAATAATTCATATTAAGATTACTGAGAACTAATCACTCTTATAAGAAGTTATTCAAATAGTCAGACTCTTATAATAATACAATCTTGATTAACTGGGTTGTATTTATCCTTTTAGAGAATCCTTTTTGAAATACTTTTCATTCGGAGATTTTTATAGATACTAAATTCGCAACCCATCTTGAGTAATATACTCTGACCAGCATTTGATATCAGAGGTAGTTTATTAAGACATTGTTTAGCCTACTTCAACTGTGATTGTAATTTTACTTTAAAATATCTTTAAATTTATGTTAATTAAAAATTTCTATCTCTTTCAAAATATTTATTATAGATAATTGATTGGAAGATGATGCAACCAACAGAACAACATTTTTAATGGTACCAACTATGCTCAATGGAATATCAAACTGAACATGCATTTAAAAAGTATTTTTTTTGAAATTTTGACTCCCATTATAGATGAATATAAGATTCCAACTATTGATAGAATCACATGGGATGAGCCTATAAGAACTAACTAAAATATCAATTTCAAAGCTATGAATGCTTTAAACTGCTATTTAGGAGATGAAGAATTCAATATAATTTCTTCTTGTAAAACTGACCATGAAATTTGGGATACCATGTCTATCTCTAATGAAGGAAAATCTTGTTGAAAAGAAATGATACTTGATACTTATACTATCAAATATGATAAATTAAAAATGAAACCTGATTAAACTATCTCTGACATGTCTCTTTGGTTCAATGATGTTTTCAACACAATGATTTCTCTTGGAAGAGAAGTCCCTTCCAAAGAACAATTCTTGAGAATTCTCAGATGTCTGCCTAACATATGGAGAGGAATGCCTCTCTCTATTAGATAATCTCGCGACATTAGAAATCTATCTATAAAAAACTAATTGGGGAACTAATGATGTATGAAGTATAATTGAAAGTCAACATAATAGAGGTGGAATAACCAAAGTGGAAATTTGTTGCATTCATGACCACCACCTCTAAGCACAAAACAAAGGAAACAGAAGCATCTATAGAAAGTTATAATATTGAACAATCATCACCTGACAGTAATGAGGAGATGTCTCAATTATCCAAAAGATTAAAGAAATTTTACAAGAAGAATATCTTTTTTTGAAAGCCTAAATTCATAGGAAAAAATGATCATAAAGGATATTGGAAGAAGGACTAGAAAAGAAGTGACAAGGCTGATGAGATTGGCATCTATGAATGTAGGCGGAAAGGACATATCATGTCAAACTGTCCAAAGGTCAAGTACAAAATGAGATATGAGGACAAGTACAGAAGGTATAAAAATGCCATGAATGTAAACAAGACTACTTCTGAGGATATTTCAAGAGACTCAGAAACATCACCTGATATGTGTTTTATGAAAAATTCATATAATACAACATTGGAATCTCATGAACATAATTCATACTATTAAAAAATGAAAGTGACTATGAAAATATGACTAATGAGGAGATGTTTTAAGACTGTAACATGATTTATGAAACATTAAACAATCTAAAAAGAAAATATAAATCATTGAGGAAACAATATTCTCTTACTATGACTGTTAAATTTGAACTCACAACTAAAAATGAGAAAAATGACTATATTCTCAATGAAAAAAATGAATTAAAAATGTCAAATGATCAATTGAAGAATTACCATGAAAAGATTACCTCTGGGAAGAATACCCTTACTCAAACGCTAGGAAAACAAATTTCCCATAAATACAACACTGACATTGGTTATAAGAAACAAAAGAGTCAGAATTTTAACATCCATTTGATATAGTTTCAAATTCAGATGTGCAACATAAGCAAGTAGGATTCTGATGGCCTCAAGTCTAGAAACTGGTGCAATGGTTCCCTCATAGTCAGTTCTGCCTCCTAGAAAAAATATAGTTTGTTTTAAAAAAACATTACTTAATTCTTATAGGAAACATATGAGGCATATATGGGTTCCTAAATCACTTATTACTAATATTACTAGACCCAAAAAAGTTTGGGTACCAAAATCAATTAATGCATAATCTTTTGGTAGGAAAGCTGATTAAAGTGTTCTTGTAAACGTGTATAGTACATGGACAGTGGGTGTTCAAGAAACATGACATGAGACTACTAATACTTCAATAATATAATAACAATAGATGGAGGACATGTCCCATATGGTGAAAATTCCAAATGAAAGATAATTGGCCTTAGACAAATCGGTAACTCTAACTATGTTTTAATTTATAATGTACTATTTTTTAATGGATTCAAATATTATCTGATTAGTATCTCACAATTATGTGGTGATGGATTTCATGTTAGATTTAAAAATGATGCATGAAATTTCCTTAATTATAAAGATGATTTTTTTTTTGCTTTGTGAAATTAAAATGATTACACTGTTAACATAGATTCCTTAGATTCTCAAAATGATTCATTTCTAAGTGTATTTCATAAAAATTCTTGGCTTCGGAATATGAGAATAAGACACAATAATATTCACTTCCTTAGAAATATAACTAGATATTTCATAGATAATGACTTACCCAAACTTGAGTTTGAAAATGATAATGTACGTAATCCTTGTCAAAAGGGAAAAAACACAAAATTTCCTTCATCCCAAAGAAAGAAGTGTAAACATATCAACATGTCGAACTGGTTCACATGGATTTATTTGGTCCATCTAGAGTTTCTTGTTTAAATGGGAAGCACTATGTTTATGTTTTTATAGATGACTTTTTTAGACATATTTTGACCTTCTTCCTTGCTCACAAAAGGTAAGACCGCTCTTATTTGACCAAATATGACAAGTCTATGGAAAATCATAGTGGGCTTAGAATAAAATCCTTAAGAAGTGATCATGTCTGTGAGTTTGAAAATCAAGAGTTTGAATCCATTCAATCAAAAAATGGTTGTTGTCATAATTTATTTGCCCCTAGAAAAACTCAACAAAATGGAGTTATAGAAAGAAGAAATAGAACCTTGTTAGATATTTCTATAAAAATTATTATTGAATACGACCTAACTATTTAGTTTTGGGCGGAAGCTGTCAATACAGCATGCTAAAAAATTAATACAGTGTTTATCAAACCCATTCTTAAGAGTACTCCATATGAGTTATAGAAAAATATAAATCCCATGGTTAAATACGTCAATGTTTTTTGTTGAAAAGTCTATATTCATAATACTAAGGCCAATATTGACAAATTTTCATCCAAGAGTGATTAAGGTATATTTTTAGGTTATTATATATACAATAATTCTTATAGAGTGTTAAATAAAAGAACTAAAAGTGTGGAATAACTTGTACCTATAAAATTAGATGAAACATATCCACATAAAACCATTCCAGAGAACCTGGAGGATGAACTATTGAATCTGGACGTTAATCCAAAATCCTCAATCTATTCCTTGAAAGAATCTGTGAAAACATCTGGTTCTAGAAAATCTATAGACTCAAGACACAATGAACCCGAACCTATTGATGAACCTAAAATCACCAGTACCTCTTTTTCTAGAACTATTAGAACTCTTAAGAACCATCTATTAGATGTTATTGTAGGAGACGTAGTCAATGGAACACAAACTAGAGCTTCTCATAGAAATTAGGTTTAACATCGGGTCTTCATGTCACAAAATGAACCTAAAAACATTAATGATGTTATCAAAGATGAATTTTGGGTGATGGCTATGCAAGAAGAACTTAATCATTTTGAAAGGAACATAGTGTGAAAACTTGTTGAAAGGCCTAAGGTCACATTCACCATAGGCACTAAATTTGTATTTATAAATAAATTATATGAGTATGGTAACATAGTTAGAAACAAGGCTAGATTATTTTCACAATTCTATAGTCAATAAGGAGGAATTGACTACGAGGGGACCTTTGCACCAGTTTGTATACTTGAGGCCATTAGAATCCTGCTTGCTTATGCTACACAGCTAAATTTCAAACTATATCAAATGGATGTTAAGAGTGCATTCTTAAATGAGTATATAGATAAGGATGTCTTTTTAGAATAAACCCCTTGTTTTAAAACCCCCCATTTTCTAAATAATATTTTTAAATTATCAAAATCCTTATATGGTTTAAAACAAGCTCCAAGATCCTGGTAAGATCGGTTAAGTAATTTTCTTATTTCAAATGGTTTTACAAAAGGAATAGATGATCCTACCATTTTTATAAAATGAAATTATAATGACATTTTAGTAGTTCAAATATATGTTGATGACAGTATCTTTGGATCCTCAAAGAATTCTGTATGGGTTGATTTTTTTCAAATGATGAAAAATTAATTTCAAATGAGTTTAATGTGTGAAATATAATTCTTTCATGGATTTCAAATCATTCAAAATAACAATGGTATTATCTTAACTCAAAGTAAATATACTAGAGATCTTGTAAAACATTTTGTGTTGGATAAAAATAAAAGGAGTAATACTCCCATGAGTACCACATGTATGTTGGATCATGATGAAGATGGAAAGTCTATTGATCAGATCAATTATTGAGTAATCATTGGATGTTTACTCTACTTAAATACTAATCGACCTGAAATTATTTTTAGTGTGTGTTTGTGTGATCATTTTCAAGAAAATCCTAAAAAATCACATCTAAATGATGTAAAGAAAATTTTCAAATACCTCAAACATACACAAAATATACGACTATTCTATGCTAGAGGTCACTCATTTGAATTAGTTAGTTATTATGATACTGACCTTGGTGGATTTTAGTTGGATTAAAAACACCTCTAGAACATGTCACATTTTAGGCAAGTTGTAACGACCCGAATTTTTAAATAAATATTGTTTCCTAATTTTATGTGTTATTTTTATACTCAACAAAAATGTTTCATTTGGTAACATGAGTATAATTAAAATGAGACTGTTGGGTTTTGACTGTTATTTGACCATTGGTCAATATGACCGCTGGAAACTAAACGTTTTGACTATTGTCTCTAAATACAAGCAATCTTGGTTAATTAATATAGAAAGAAGATTTGATGGCCTCACCCAGTAGTCTTGGACCGATCGAAGCACATCTAATTGAACTTGGGAAAAAGGTAGCACCCCTGGGCTTTGCTCTGGACCAAACCCAAGCTGAACTTCATCGTATAAAGCTAGAACGGGATCGCATTCGCAAGAAGTTCAAACTGATAGAAATTACTACTCGTGCGATGTTGGCCGAGCCTCTCACAGATTCTCTCACCTTAGCACACCTTACACTTAGGTCCTATGCTGGTGTGATAAGGGGCTATGTAAGGAGACCGTAACTGTCTTGTGTAATATTTTGTTTTAAATAAAAATTTCAATTTCTTTTATGAATTTTCAAATGACCGGATAAATATAGTATGCATATTTTTGATGAATATTAGAAAAAATATATTTTAAATATGTTTATGTAAACCCTAAATAATTAAAAATGTGTAATGATTTTCAAAAAATGGTCTTCTACAATTATGTTCAGTACGAAATTTAGAGTCTAATAAGATCAACATGATTTTTGATGAATAGTAAATTATGAATAGTGATTTTATGATTAGGATTAATAATGTGTCCAAATGGATTAGTAATCTCACTTAAAGAAAGTATTAAAATATGCTAGGCACTTTGATTAAGTAATGTGATTCAATAAAATGGTTAAATAACGGTTTCATAAATTATTATTCAAGTATTAGTTTTTTTCGGATGAATAGTGTTTTTTAATTAAAATTTTAATTAAAAATATTTAGAAAATTATTTTTATAAAATGGACTTCATTTTTGAACTCAGAGCATCGATATTATGTTAAGGTAATTTTTTTGGGATTTTTCTGAAAAAAATGAATTTTCGATGAATAGTGTTTTTATTTAAAAATTAAATTAAAAATATTTAGAAAATTATTTTTATAAAATGGATTTCATTTTTGAAATCAAAGCATTTATATTTGGTTAAGGTGACATTTTGGGATTATTCTGAGAAAGTTGAATTTTCGATGAATAGTGAAAATACAGTTTTTAAGTTACGGGTGTTTAATGACATCATTAAATGATGTATTAAGTATATATTCAATATGGTCGAATTATTAATAGTAAGATAAGGTATGATGTGTCCCAAGTGTCCAATACCATGGGCAAATACCATGGGCAAGACCATGGTTTTTCCAAAACCACTAATGAGGTGTCCCTTGGCCATTAATGCCTTGTCCCCTCACTTTCCCTATAAATACCCACCCTTTCCTCCTTTAGTTTTAACTCCCAACTCTTCCCCAACGAAGTTCTGGTCTCCTTACCTCCCAAGGAGTCCTCCCAAGGTGCCCCCAAGCCCTCAAGGTCCAAACCATTGAGTTTTAAGAGTTACGTTTTAAGGTAAGGGATCCGACCTCTCTCTTTCATTTCAAGTAATCTCTTTTATGTCATTCCTTTTATGCTCCATGTTCTTATGTTGGAGGATGTTCTTTTATACTCCTCTTAATGCCCTTTTTATGTTCATATAATGAGAGATCCCCTCTTACTCTCATTATTTCGTTTTATGATGTTTTAAGTGGCGCCGTTAGGCTGCCGAAATTTTTGTAACAGATTATTTCTCCCTTCTCATTTTTCAAGATCTATTATCATGTAAAGTATTTCATGTTCCTTTTTATTATGTTGGGGTATGATCTCTAAATTTATTATACTGATCTTTTATGATAATATGATGAGAGACCCCATTTGATCTCTTCAATTCAGTATTTTGAAGTTTTAAGTGGCGCCGTTAGGCTGCTGAATGTTTAAGTGGTTCTTCACCCTTCTCGTTTTGAAGTTCTTCTTTCAGGTCAATTCTTTCAAGTTCCTTTTTGTTATGTTGGGGTATGATCTCTATATCTATCATACTGGACTCTTATGTTCACATGATTAGAGACCCCATTTGATCTCTTCAATTCAATATCTTGATGTTTTAAGTGGCGCCGTTCGGCTGCCGAATTTTTAAGTGGTTCTTCACCCTTCTCGTTTTGAAGTTATACTTTCATGTCAATTCATTCAAGTTTCTTTTTGTTATGTTGGGGTATGATCTCTATATCTATCATACTATACTCTTATGTTCACATGATGAGAGACCCCATTTGATATCTTCAATTCAGTATTTTGATGTTTTAAGTGGCGCCGTTAGGCTGCCGAATTTTTAAGTGGTTCTTCACCCTTCTCGTTTTGATGTTCTACTTTCATGTCAATTCTTTCAAGTTCCTTTTTAATTATTTTGGGGCATTATCTCTATATCCATCATACTGAACTCTTATTTTCACATGATGAGAGACCCTATTTGATCTTTTCAAATCATTTTTTTTGAAGTTTAAGTAACGTCGTTAGGCTGCCGAACTTTCATAAGAGAAATCTAATTGTTGTCTTCCTTCCATGTTTTTCATTTCAAATGGTATGTACTTGAAATTTCATTACCATGATCATGTATCCTTCTTATTCTGTCCATATACTGTTTTATGGGTCATTTATGAATGTTTGACCCATTTTACCTCTCTTTTAAATGTCTTCTAAAACCCCGTAACATAGCCATTATGCTGCAGAATTTCCGTCTCAAAATGTCTCTCTCTTTTTCTAATGTTCTTTTATATTATTAAGTGAATACTCAAAGCTCTTTATTCTAAAAGGGTATTCACATATATACCAAAATGTTCTATTTTAAATTCTGGGATTTACATATATGAGACCCACCTTCCTTTTCTGTGGGTTTTAAAGTGACGTAAAGATCTTGTCTTCAAAGCAATTTTTAGAACATTGTGATTATGAAATGAAACCCATTTATTTTATGCTATATGGGTTATTTATGAAATTTTCGATGATGATATATGTGGCTCACATGATAATAAAGGCAAATTTAAGGGTGCGCCCTGATAGCGCTCCAATGCATTGGGTAATGATGTAACCACTAGAGATTACAATTTTTACGATACCTTGGTGAATAACCTTGGTAATTTTCAAATGACACCTTGGGGATGGACCTTGGTGGTATGTTCATGATTGTCTATGTTTTATGATGTAGCCACATCTTCAAGTTATGAAAATGTTTTATTTTTATTATGATATGCCTCATGATTTCATTTTCATGCCTTAATGTTCTTTTCATGACTTTATTGATGTATCTCAAGTTCATATGTAAAATGTTTCACTTGTTTCCCTTGTTGGGCCTTCTGCTCACCCTTTCTTTTGATGTATGTCCCCAGGTTATGAGATGCAGTAATGAGCCTAGGGTGAACATGAGGAGAATCCTTTCAAATGTTTAAGAAGAATTTTTTTTTGTTTCATGTATTATGTTCCTGGTTTCCAAGACACTAGACCTTAAAGATCCTCAGTTACGTGTAATGAAATGAAAGTTTATGTTATAAAATGGCGGGATGCTATAGTTGGTATCAAAGGATGGTTTAGTTATTTCTAGAAATTAGGATATGAAAACTCTAGGAAGAACCCTATAGAAAAGTTTAAATATAGGAAATCTTCCTGGTTTTTTGGTGAGTATTGAGTAAGGGGTTGCCAAGCAAATACATCCCTGTCTGGATACGAGCAGGTAGAGGTGGCTCTGGCACAGATGTACATAGGGGTAAAACCTGAAAACACCGCTTTGAGCTAGACTCGAACGGGAACTGGTACACGACAACGGGCCTTGCTGCACTCTTGGATACGACACTCCCGGGGGATATGCTTTGGTAAATTCACAAGCTTGGTATGAACCATTGTTAAAGGAACAAATATAAAATAAAATAAAGATTCACATAAGAATATATGATCATGGATAACCTAGATGGGAACCTAGGGGATCACAAGTTAGGGTATACTTTTCTTCTACAAGTTATCCTTATATGCTTTAAGTTCCTTTTCATGATTATTGGTTAAGTATTTAAGCCTCTAATTATACTTTCTCTTCTTAGTTAATGGTGGGAAATGGAATAACATGTCCCAACAACCAATGTGATAGGAAATGCGACAATTTCCGTATTAATATGATAGAGATGATTATGGGTTTAAAAGATGATTATTATTTTGGAAGACGTTCACTATTTTGGGGACCCTATATGATCGAGGTAAATAGATTACTATAGTATTTCATTGAGGAGTAAGGTTGACTTATAGAATTGATGAATTTAAGGTGGACTTATAGTAATTTAGGTTACTTATGGGAATGATTAACCTATCTTGGGTAAAATATGTTTAGGTTAGCTACTTTTGTTATAAGATGTTAGGAGTGGTTGATGTTGTCTGGAGATGAAAAATGAAGTTGTTTTGGAAGACTATGTTATCAAATCCTTCTTGTATTTGGGTTTCAATCTTAGTTTGGTTTATTTTGAGGAATTTTAAGGACCGTTATTTATGGAATGGTCTACGATGAACTTTGGGTAGTACCATGGAACTTTGAAGATTTAAAATTAGTTTCCATTCATATGGGATTCTTTCTTTTTGAAGAGTTATTTTACCTTAACCTTTCTGTTTTTGGGATAATGTTTAAAGATAGAATAAATAGATAGTTAATCTTTTGTAGATTATGTGATTCTCTAGAAGATGATTCTTGTGCTTTTATGAGACCAAGTGCTTTTGAATTCTCATCTTTTGGAGAAAATATTAGTGTTGGTAGGGACTTATTAAAGGATGAAACTCTACTTGAAGGTAGGTATATTTTCTTATGTTTTTTTTCTATTAGTAAATGAATTCCTCAAAATTATGAAAAGAAACATAAAACAAAAATGTTTTTGGTTTACGTTTCCTACTAGGTAATCAAAGACCGTTTACACACATTATATGTTTGTGATTTTCTCATGGTTAACTTTCTCCTAATCATGTTCTCTATCACTCTCCCTCAGAACTTGACCCTTTGTTTTCTCCTCCATATCCATGTTTTCCTACATGGAATCCTAGTGTGGGTTAACTTGGGTGACCTTTGTACTTCCCTTTCTTTCTTTTAAAGTAATAGTTTTACTGACTCCTTTTCCGATGTGGGACTTTCAATGAAATTTCAAAACCCAATTTTAAAAATTGCGAGGACGCAATTTCTTAAGGGGGGAAGATTGTAACGACCCGAATTTTTAAATAAATATTGTTTCCTAATTTTATGTGTTATTTTTATACTCAACAATAATGTTTCATTTGGTAACATGAGTATAATTAAAATGAGACTGTTGGGTTTTGACTGTTATTTGACCATTGGTCAATATGACCGCTGGAAACTAAACGTTTTGACTATTGTCTCTAAATACAAGAAAACTTGGTTAATTAATATAGAAATAAGATTTGATGGCCTCACCCAGTAGTCTTGGACCGATCAAAGCACATCTAATTGAACTTGGGAAAAATGTAGCACCACTGGGCTTTGCTCTGGACCAAACCCAAGCTGAACTTCATCGTATAAAGCTAGAACGGGATCGCATTCGTGAGAAGTTCAAACTGATAGAAATTACTACTCGTGCGATGTTGGCCGAGCCTCCCTCAGATTCTCTCACCTTAGCACACCTTACACTTAGGTCCTATGCTGGTGTGATAAGGGGCTATGTAAGGAGACCGTAACTGTCTTGTGTAATCTTTTGTTTTAAATAAAAATTTCAATTTCTTTTATGAATTTTCAAATGACCGGATAAATATAGTATGCATATTTTTGATGAATTTTAGATAAAATATATTTTAAATATGTTTATGTAAACCCTAAATAATTAAAAATGTGTAATGATTTTCAAAAAATGGTCTTCTACAATTATGTTCAGTACGAAATTTAGAGTCTAATAAGATCAACATGATTTTTGATGAATAGTAAATTATGAATTGTGATTTTATGATTAGGATTAATAATGTGTCCAAATGGATTAGTAATCTCACATAAAGAAAGTATTAAAATAAGCTAGGCACTTTGATTAAGTAATGTGATTCAATAAAATGGTTAAATAACGGTTTCATAAATTATTATTCAAGTATTAGTTTTTTTCGGATGAATAGTGTTTTTTAATTAAAATTTTAATTAAAAATATTTAGAAAATTATTTTTATAAAATGGACTTCATTTTTGAACTCAGAGCATCGATATTATGTTAAGGTAATTTTTTGGGATTTTTCTGAAAAAAATGAATTTTCAATGAATAGTGTTTTTATTTAAAAATTAAATTAAAAATATTTAGAAAATTATTTTTATAAAATGGATTTCATTTTTGAAATCAGAGCATTTATATTTGGTTAAGGTTACATTTTGGGATTATTCTGAGAAAGTTGAATTTTCGATGAATAGTGAAAATACAGTTTTTAAGTTACGGGTGTTTAATGACATCATTAAATGATGTATTAAGTATATATTCAATATGGTCGAATTATTAATAGTAAGATAAGGTATGAGGTGTCCCAAGTGTCCAATACCATGGGCAAATACCATGGGCAAGCCCATGGTTTTTCCAAAACCACTAATGAGGTGTCCCTTGGCCATTAATGCCTTGTCCCCTCACTTTCCCTATAAATACCCACCCTTTCCTCCTTTAGTTTTAACTCCCAACTCTTCCCCAACGAAGTTCTGGTCTCCTTACCTCCCAAGGAGTCCTCCCAAGGTGCCCCCAAGCCCTCAAGGTCCAAACCATTGAGTTTTAAGAGTTACGTTTTAAGGTAAGGGATCCGACCTCTCTCTTTCATTTCAAGTAATCTCTTTTATGTCATTCCTTTTATGCTCCATGTTCTTATGTTGGAGGATGTTCTTTTATACTCCTCTTAATGCCCTTTTTATGTTCATATAATTATAGATCCCCTCTTACTCTCATTATTTCTTTTTATGATGTTTTAAGTGGCGCCGTTAGGCTGCCGAAATTTTTGTAACGGATTCTTTCTCCCTTCTCATTTTTCAAGATCTATTATCATGTAAAGTATTTCATGTTCCTTTTTATTATGTTGGGGTATGATCTCTAAATTTATTATACTGATATTTTATGATCATATGATGAGAGACCCCATTTGATCTCTTCAATTCAGTATTTTGAAGTTTTAAGTGGCGTCGTTAGGCTGCTGAATGTTTAAGTGGTTCTTCACCCTTCTCGTTTTGAAGTTCTTCTTTCATGTCAATTCTTTCAAGTTCCTTTTTGTTATGTTGGGGTATGATCTCTATATCTATCATAATGGACTCTTATGTTCACATTATTAGAGACCCCATTTGATCTCTTCAATTCAATATCTTGAAGTTTTAAGTGGCGTCGTTAGGCTGCCGAATTTTTAAGTGGTTCTTCACCCTTCTCGTCTTGAAGTTATACTTTCATGTCAATTCTTTCAAGTTCCTTTTTGTTATGTTGGGGTATGATCTCTATATATATCATACTATACTCTTATGTTCACATGATGAGAGACCCCATTTGATCTCTTCAATTCAGTATTTTGAAGTTTTAAGTGGCGCCGTTAGGCTGCCGAATTTTTAAGTGGTTCTTCACCCTTCTCGTTTTGAAGTTCTACTTTCATGTCAATTCTTTCAAGTTTTTTTTAATTATTTTGGGGCATTATCTCTATATCCATCATACTGAACTCTTATTTTCACATGATGAGAGACCCTATTTGATCTTTTCAAATCATTTTTGTTGAAGTTTAAGTAACGTCGTTAGGCTGCCGAACTTTCATAAGAGAAATCTAATTGTTGTCTTCCTTCCATGTTTTTCATTTCAAATGGTATGTACTTGAAATTTCATTACCATGATCATGTATCCTTATTATTCTGTCCATCTATTGTTTTATGGGTCATTTATGAATGTTTGACCCATTTTACCTCTCTTTTAAATGTCTTCTAAAGCCCCGTAACATAGCCATTATGCTGCAGAATTTCCGTCTCAAAATGTCTCTCTCTTTTTCTAATGTTATTTTATATTATTAAGTGAATACTCAAAGCTCTTTATTTTAAAGGGGTATTCAAATATATACCAAAATGTTCTATTTTAAATTCTGGGATTTACATATATGAGACCCACCTTCCTTTTCTGTGGGTTTTAAAGTGACGTAAAGATCTTGTCTTCAAAGCAGTTTTTAAAACATTGTGATTATGAAATGAAACCCATTTATTTTATGCTATATGGGTTATTTATTAAATTTTCGATGATGATATATGTGGCTCACATGATAATAAAGGCAAATTTAAGGGTACGCCCTGATAGCGCTCCAATGCATTGGGTAATGATGTAACCACTAGAGATTACAATTTTTACGATACCTTGGTGAATAACCTTGGTAATTTTCAAATGACACCTTGGGGATGGACCTTGGTGATATGTTCATGATTGTATATGTTAAATGATGTAGCCACATCTTCAAGTTATGAAAAAGTTTTATTTTTATTATGATATGCCTCATGATTTCATTTTCATGCCTTAAAGTTCTTTTCATGACTTTATTGATGTATCTCAAGTTCATATGTAAAATGTTTCACTTGTTTCCCTTGTTGGGCCTTCTGCTCACCCTTTCTTTTGATGTATGTCCCCAGGTTATGAGATGCAGTAATGAGCCTAGGGTGAACATGAGGAGAAATCATTCAAGTGTTTAAGAAGAATATTTTTTTGTTTCATGTATTATGTTCCTGGTTTCCAAGACACTAGACCTTAAAGATCCTCAGTTACGTGTAATGAAATGAAAGTTTATGTTATAAAATGGCGGGATGCTATACAAGTCACAGGTAACATGATGTAGTAAGAAACAAAATACTTTTGCATTATCTACTACAAAGGCTGAATTCATAGCTGTTGGCAGCTTTTGTGAAGAAATCTGGTGGATGAAACCCACATTACTAGATTATGCATATCAATTATGGAATGTACCTATAAATTGTGACAACACAAGTGCTATTAACAACTTGAAAAATCCATTTTCACATTCTAGGACAAATAACAATGAGGTAAGACATAACTTTTTGAGAGATTATTATTAACAGGGTTATATCACTTCAGAATTTATTGGTATTGATTATCAAATTGCTAATATATTTACCAAACCATTAAATTTTGGAAGAATATACTACATCGTACATGAATTATGCATGATAAATCCTGAATAAATCTCTTACTATTTTATATCTTACTGTTTTATATTTATTGTATCACAATATCATTTATTTACTGTCTCACTGTAATGCTCATTTAATGTGTCATCATGAATATCGTTCACTATCTCACCGAAACGCTCAGTTACTGTCTCACTGTAACTCTCCGTTACTGTCTCACCATAACATTCATTTTCTGTCTCACCGTAAAGACCGAATATGGTCTCATCGTAATGTTTTTTTAATATTTAGTAAGGAATTAAAAACCGTGTCGTGTTAATTATTCATTTCACAGCATTATTTTCCTGTGTTATTACATTTGTGACGTTTGGTATTTCTAAATCATTAAATAAATGAATTATCAATTGTCCTTCACTCGAGCTTTTTTCTATTCACTCAATTTTTAACCCTTTTTCATCTGTCCAACCTTTCTCTCTCTCGATTCTTCAGTGAATGCTCAGGATGAAACAAACTTCATCATCTACTCCTGATAAACATAACTAAATGAAGAAGAAAACCGCACACAAGGTAGCACCCGAAGGTCCCCAAAACCCAAATCTGGTAAACTGATTTGTAGTACATGAGAAAGAGGTTTTCCCCAAATGGATTCTGTCATGTAAGTCTCTGGTTCTGAATGTTATATTGGAGAAAGGATTGTTAGAGTGGTTTTATAAGGAAGATAGACCTATCTACCTAAAGTTAGTGGCTCAGTTATATAAATATGTTCAGTTCTCCATTGAGTCTAGAGATAGACATGTTGTAAGAAACTGGATAAAGGGGAAGAAATGGTCATTATCTTCAATGTTACGGGCTGCATGCCTTATGATTCCTCATGAAGGCATCTGTGAGGATTATCAGAGAGGACATCCACCTTCTAGTGAATTCTTTATCTTAGAAAATTCTCTGAAAAGATTCACCATAAAAGACACCAAGAGAAATTCCATTGCTGTTGAACAAGATGGAGAATCAAGGATTTTTTATGTTTAAATAGAACCTGATTAGCCTATGAAATCAAGATTCTGTTGTACTGAAATATCAGGATGTGACTTTGATTCATCTTTGGAAAAATGGACATAAGATCAACCATTGTATGTATATCACACACCATATGTGTGAACTGATCAAAGCAACATCTATGTCAACCTCTTTATTTTACTCTCAGCTTATCCCAGCCATGAATCATGCCAAAGGTATGGTTAGACCTAATGAGGAAGTTATCAAGGATTGTGAATAATTCCATTAAAAAATCACTATCAAGAGGATGAAAATAAATTGGAACCCTTGGAAAAAGACATGGGTGGAAGACACAGATAGAATTTATAAAAAAAATCAATCTTTTAGAACATTAATCATGAACAAGAGATATTTTTTATCCTGGTATGGAACTGGATGATGTTGTTGAGTATTCTTAAGAAGAGGAAGAAGGGGATATTGTGACCCCAGGGAAACTGTTTCTATTGAGGAAGACAGTACTCCTCTCACTTACGTTGTAAGTGAAAAGGAAGTACCTGATTCAATATGAGTTGTTAATCTGGAAGATCAACCCGAGACTGAAACATAATTTTCTATCAAATAAATGAAGAAGAATTTAGTGTAATAAACTAGAGAAGAAGAATTACATGTTATGCATGAATCTAATCACGAATAAATACTACTAGAAAAATCTGTTCCTGAAGTCATTCCTTCAGCTGGGGAAAGGATTGAGATGGATTTTCACCTGGCTAGAGAGGAAATGAGAAAGGAAATAATAAATGAGATTATTTAATTAGATCAAGACCATATGCCTCTCACTCGTGAGAAGGATCCAACTATTGAGGGGGAGAAAATCCCAAATCTGGAATCTACTGAAGTACCAAACCTGATTTTTACAAGCCCTGTAGACACTAATTATATGTTCCCCAGTTTCTATGAGGTGGATGACTCTAACCAAGTTTCAGTAAAAGTCCATGAACTTTTTATTTTTTTTCCAATTGATATCTGTCACTAAAAATTCTCTTGAGAAGGAACCTCACCTTGTATCAGTCCCAATTTATGAACCTTCATAAGAACAACCATCCTTTGTGAGTAAATATGATCTAAAAGAATTTGGTGCTGCCCTTTTGTCGAGTGTTGAAAAGGTCTGGAATCCCCAACCTACTCTTATGAAACATATAAGTGAGAAATATGCATCATCATTATGGGAGAATGTTATTTGGAAAATACAACCCAAAATGCTTCATGAGATTTAGGAAGTCAGAGTTTAAAAGAAATTGTTTAGTGTTTAATAAAGGCTCAAAGAGGTATGATTGAATAAATTAAGAGAGAGATGCATTTGAGATTAGAGCTTTCTTCTCATCCTGTAGAACATGTTGTTCCTCAAACACCAACGAATGTTGTCTCTCAGATTCAAACTCATTTAGCATCCTTAACTGAAAAGATCACTGAAGGGAAAAATAGATTTTGAATGAGATGAGAGAGATATGTGTTAATCATAACAAACTCAAAGCTGAGTATATGGGGTATCTTCAAAAGGTACTCAACCAATTGAAATCTCTAACCACAATAGTCAATGCTTCTAAGGGATTCGTGAAATCATCTCAACATTACCTAGACAGTTACATGCTCATAACAGTTTTCAAAGATGATCTTCCCACTCTGTTTAGTAGATTCAATAAAGATTCACTACATGAATTTATCAAGAACAGTGACAGAGTTATTGATCTAGTCAAAATCCATTCAAAAATTGCCACTGATGCTCAGCAAGAAATTTCCAAAAAGGTGGATTTCTACTTCAAACAAATCTTCTAAAAGACGGACATGACCAATCACTTTAAATATCATGTAAAAAATTTGAGGATTCATCTTGATACTCAATCATTCATGACCCAAGTTCAAAATATCATAGAGTTCACTAGTCTGTTGGATAAGTTTATTGAAGAAAAAATTGACATTGAGAAAGTTATGCAGTATGGTGGAGAGATAATTGAGTATTTCATCAACCTTCTGAGGCCCTATCTACATGTACAAAGTACAACCATTTTTGCGCCTACGGATGCCCTTTTGAGACCTGAACTTCCAACATTCACCTCTACCCTAGTATCCAATTCTATATTTTTCAGTGAAGCACTGAATCAGATTAGGCCTGTGATCCTTGATCAACAACTGAGTCGGTCTTCTACTGCACCCACATTGGATCCCTATATCTTTGAAGGTCTTCTATTACCTCCCCTATCAACCAGCTAACTCCCTTCTTCTACCACAACTTATGCTCCTATGGATTCCAATACTATTGCTGCTGGTAAAGGAAAAGAGAAGAGTAGTCACTGAACTAAGTACAATGTTTACTCTATTTTGAAAAGAATATTGTTTCCATTGATTCACATTTTGTAATTGATCTCTATTTATCTAATACATTATGATTCTTTTCTTGACTCTTTTTTCATTCTTTTTCTACTACTTTTTAATAATCCCAAAATGGGGAGAAATTTATGAGACATGATTATATGGGAGATAGAAATCACTCCTGATATGTTATATGGTCATTCGAACTATGTTATTAGAACAAATGTACATTCTAAATCTACATGGTTTGTGATCATCAAAAAGTGGGAGATTGATGGAATCCTCATGTTTTAATCATGTTTTAATGATAAAAAATCTTATTTATTTTATAAACTATGTTAACTCTATGGAATCAATCTCACATAAAATGTTTAGTAGCTTAGTAAAATCAATCCAAAGTTCTTCAGTTCTATACACTCAGTTTGGATACTATGAAATTTATCTTGATTAACTTTATAATGATTTCTCTAAAAAATGATTATGTTTAATTAATTTCATAAATACTACTATTTAAGTCCAAATACAGATATTTACCTATGTCATGAGACACTGTGACATCCAGACACCGTGACATCCAGACATTGTGACATCCAAACACCATGAATAAGACACCATGGACAAGACACTATGAACAAAACACCATTACCATGAGACATAGTGACCACTAGACTCCGTGACCGTGAGACACCATGACTCTAAGACACCATAACCAATCCAGAATCCATGTGAAGGAGACACACTTTCCATGACATACTATGACATCATTTCCTAATATATATTTTTCATCTTCCTATTTAATCCTTAATGGTCATATTTCGATATTTTAATGAACTAAAATAATTAATGTTTCCTTTTAGACATATCATCAGACAATAAGAGGTATGAGGTGTAGAATACATGCAACATGTCAGCTCCAACACATGTAGTCCAAGATAAAAGAGTAATATAGCCCAGAAAAAGAATGTAGTAGCACGATACAAATAACAAGATGGTGGGTGTGAGTGTGATAACATAATAAAAATTAGATAATGGGCTCATTCAAATAGACTCAGCTAAATAACACACATAAAAAAATAATGGAATCCTGAGAAAATCATTGCACTGTAAAACACCATGAAGAACACATTCCAAAGCTGTCTGACTTGCGACACTCTATTTTCCGTACAAGGACATAAGTTCTGTATCTGCCTCATCTCAGATGTCCAGAGTTGCAAAGACCAACACTCAGATCACTTCTAAACCTATCTCAAAATTACTACTCTATTGCGTATCTTTTTATAAATTTTTGAGTCGATTGTGTATCATTATTGCAACATGATCTGTCTCCCACATTAAACTGAAGGATAAAATATATCCTTTCTCAAACATTATTTTACTCTTGTGTATACACACAGATAAATGTGGAAGAGTTTCTTGTCTGTCCTGGTTGTTTTTACCCATGAATAACTATGAAAGGGGTCCATGTGTGGCCTGGAAAGTACTGTGTACTGTTGATAACCCCAATCCTGGGTGTAGATCAAGTATTTATATAATGTTCTTGGTGGCAGGTGATCACCAAATGAAGTGGATTAGGTATCAGCTTGATACTAAACCACTTGATTCATATCCATTGTGTTGATTAATTTGGTTTTCTCTGTTTTACTACATCACTGTATAATTCAGTAATCTCTATGTTCACCTTGATAGTTACTCGTGTAACCAAGTTATAACTGTCTTGCCTTTGTAGAATATCTTCAAAATTAATATTCATAACAGATATTAAAATTACTATTAACTAATCAATCCTCTATGAAGTTATTCACATAGTCAAACTATTATAATAATATAACCTTTATTAATAGGGTTGTATTTATCTTTTTGAGGAAACCTTTATGAAATACTTTTTAATCAAATTTTTTATAAATACTTAATTAACCCCCCTCTTGAATAATATACTATGATCAACCAAATAATATTTAATTGGATGGTATATCATATATAAAAAATCATTATCATGTTATATTTATTATTTACATTAGTTGTATTTATTATTATACCATTATAGATAATGAAGTGTTTGAATAACAAACTACACCACGACTCGGAGATGGTAAGCTGTATGTACACATGTATGGAGACATTGTCATTTATTGGATTGTTAGAATAATGAGAATAATTTTACTATATTTATAATAACATCATAGTATGTAGAAGTTACTGGAGTTAATATTTTTTTATAGAAACTAAAAATAAAGGGGAAGTGCAAGAATAAAAAAAAGAACTTGAAAGAGGGTGTGGAAATTATTACCTCTTCGTCGGGTGATTCCTACTGAGTTGATCAATATGGATCCTTAGGGTAGATTTTTGATCAATGTAAGTCCTCTAATTTGAAAGGAGTATTGTGGAGAGGATAATTGGAAAGATATTTCTTTTCCAAATGGCTATGGTGGTGTGAAATTAAGAGATGGGGAAGTACCCTTTTATAAGAGAGGTGGGGGTCACATTAGGAAAATCTTGATATATTTTTTATAATAAAATAGTTTTCATTTACTATTTGCTAAAAAATCATTTATTTCTAGGATATGGTGTGTTTGGGTCGAGTACCTCTCAAGCAATAGGTTTTAGATTTTTGTAGGTTTCCATTTTAATATTATCTTTTTGATTTAACTCTTAGTTAAATAGTGTAACTTTTACCGTGTCTTCCTACATTCTTACACTATATGGTTAATAAAAATACTCTAACATCAAATAGAACACCAAGTGGTTCATTGATGACATATATAATATTATTTTATCCTTTTTGTATAACCTTAAATTACTAGGAATACTATATCAACCAATAATATATTATTTGTTTTAAATACTAATTTAGGTTATATTTGACACTATTTGCTATTTGATTATTCTGAAATCCATAAAAATGTTATCACATCGAATAAAATTTATTTAATCAACACTAACAAATCATATTAACCTCAAAATTTGTTTAATTAATCATAAGTCTCAATTAAAATATATTTGGATATTTATAATATCAATTATTTTAACATTTCTTTATTAAGGTAATTACTACATTATCACTGTGTCATAAATAAATTAAATTATTTTTTGTCTAAAAATTAAAAAGAATACCATTATATAGGAATTTATTTAGCTTTTTAATTAATATTTACAGTCAAATTTATATTGTGTGTAACCATATATTAAAAATGGGTAAGTTATTGAACTTTAAATTTAACAACATTGGATCATCTTTAATTAAAAAAATAATAAATGTCCTAATCTAATCCATGTTGACCAAAGATGATCATACTTTATTCCAAAGGTTTTTTTGGTCGAATTACACATATCTAATAGAATTATGACATGTGTTATGGTAATTATAATATCATTTTTACTATTAATTACCATTTTTAATTTTTAACCGTGGTAAATAAATATCAAACATTACAATTCAACAAAAATTATTTTCATTTTATTGAACCTCATTTTACCTGCTGAAGTCAAATGTGTCTCTTGGAGTTTTGAAATTCAACTCACAAAAGCGGTGAGATTATGTTTTATGCAAATTGTCAAAAGCTCTTTAAAGTTGGGTAAAAGAAGGTATAATGTTCAATAAAAGTTTATATATCTAAACTTATTATAAAATGACTCCATGATTACATTTAACATATATAGGTATTATGTATATATTTTGACTTAAAATAAATTTAAATAAAATAACTAGTTAAATAAATCAGAATTCAGTTTTAAATAATAACTCAGTGTTCGTCACTATTATCAAAAACTGAATGTTTTGAAAAAAATACAAAAAAATCACCCTAAGCTAATTTTAGTATTCCGAATTCAAAAATGAAGCCTATTTTGAAAAATAAAATTTAAAAAATTTCAAAAGTGGGAATTACTATTCATAACGGATAAATTGATTGGTCGTGGTGTGTTAAAACTCAAAGTTGCATATAACACAAGTTACTGCATTATTCAAAGTGAAACATATAGGGGAACCATTGGGTGTTATAGAGAGGGTCACAGAACTAGCTATAGTGAATAGTGAAACCATAGAGAGGAGACAATCCATTGGAAGGTGTCATCCTCATTGAGGTGCTAGATTCCAAGATGAGGCCCATTGAATCGGCCACAGCAGAGCGAGTCGTGGAGGCCGATGATGCTATGGAGTTGGCCATAGAGGCCAATGAACCAACATAGATTATTTTGGAGGTGAAGTCATGTAAATAGGCTGAAAGTTCAAAGATCTTCATGAAGGATCCCTAATGGGAAGGCTTGTTGGGACATAGGGCCTTCTAGAGTGATGATTTACTCTACTGCATCCCTGAGTCTGCACACTGAGCAAGATGAATTTTTCGAAGCCAATGGTGTACCTAAGGGACCTAAAAATAGGTTGGTCATAGAGGATGTCATCAATAAAGGGGAAGAGAATATTAGAGTGTTTAGTTTCCCACATCATAGGTTGTGGTTCTAATTGGGAGTGATATTGTTCCGGGTATAATTAGCATTTTAGTACCCTATCATGTGATTTGATTGATTCAGGTGCTTCACACTCCATTGTTGCACTAATTATTTGAAATTCCATAGGAATTTATGTAGAGAGTCTTCTTATTCCCTTCTTCTTGAGTATGCCCATCAGAGGGAATCCCATCTTGATTGATGGGTCCCGGGGATGCAGACTGATGATGTGACTACATTAGTCCTATGGGTATATTTGATAGTTATATATACATCCATACAATGTTATTATAATAATCGACTTGATATATTCTATGCATGACATTATCGACTTCTTCTGGAGATGAGTCATGTTTGTAGACATGGATGGCCATCATGTGGATTTCATTGAAATGTGGAGTTTTCAATTGGCTAGTTAGCATGTAGAGCCTCTACATTCCTCATTTTATAAGGTGTTAGTGATATTAGTATACACTAAAGTCACAAGGGTTGTTTGGGATTTCCAAGAAGTTTTTAATGAGGTATTTTTGACTCGACCCCCTTGACATGACGTCGAGTTCAATATAGAAATCCATCTTAGTGATCCTCTGATTTCAATGGAGCCACATAGGATATGTGTAACAATATTTAAGGATTTTGATAGAGGATCTGTGAAGAAAGGATTTATCAGGCCCATTTTGTATCCAAAGAGTGTTATGGTTTTGTTCTCAATGAAGAAAAATGATGGTATAATGTTTTTCATATACTCTTAGTGGATGAATCAGGTAACTGTGAAGAACCCTCACCATATTCTGAGGATATCTTAATTTTTTTGGAAATCTGAGAGGGGTGGGTTGGTTTTCCAAGATCAGTCTATGGTATGGATAACACCAATTGATGGTGAAGGATAGAGATATCCAAAATATTGCATTCAGATATAGACTTGTTATCTTTGTGTTAATTGTCATTCCTTTCAGTGTTACTAATGCACCAGTGGTGTTCATGGGGCTTATTAACTCAATCTTCTTTAAGTTCCTAGGCTAGTTATTTGTCATATTTATCAATTCCATATTGATCTACATGAATATAGAAGAGGATCATTCCACACATACCAGGACAATGTAAGAGGTTTTTATGACACCAATAACCCTACATATTGATTTCCATGTATATGTTCAAGACATGAGAGGTGAATTTCTATAGTCATGTGGGGTCCTCGAATAGTGAATCTGTTGACCAATCAATGGTTGAAGCAGTTGTTTCAAGGGAAGAACCCAATAATGTTGCAATTTTTTACAGCATTTATGGACTTTCTAGCTATTACTAAGGGATTGTTCTGAATTTTTCATTATTATAATATCTATTGATATATTTAACCGGGAAATCTAGGCTTTTGTTTAGTTAGGTATGTGCAAGGAAACGTTCCACTATCAAAAGATGAAGTTGGTTATTTCACAAATTCTTTAGTTTCCAATGGAATGGGTGAGTTTTGATTTGTTTTTTGGTGCTTCCCATATATATTAGTGATGCATGATGATGAAATAGTGGAGAGTTATTTATTATAGGTCTCGAATCATACAGTCCAAATAACATTAATATGTCACCCTCGATTTGGAGTTGGTAGTGTCTTTGTTTGGGGTAAATTTATGGCAACATTACCAAATTGGGGAGCTCTTTGTTTTATTTACATATCACATGACATTATGGAATATCATTTAACACTGAGACATAAACTTGAAAAAATGGGGGATGGATAATGTCTCTTCATGATTATGAAATAATGAACTCTTACACCTTGGGAAAGGGGAATTTTGTGGCTGATTCCTTGAGTCGGAAGTCATACAAAGAGGTATTTTGATAATATACAGATTCTTGGATGGTGATGGATGAGTTGGAATCCTATCACTCATATGAATGGGAGGATGGTGGTGCATGCTATTTGATTTAGATAATAAGGAATTCTTCTCTGATGTAGTAGGTGGTTGATTATTAGTGGGAAGAATCATAGTCAGATAAGTTGTGTTATCACGTTGAACATGGGGATGCACATGAAGTATGGTTAGAGGATTCTCAGAATATGTTATTGTTTTGTGGGAGGTTGTTTTTTCAATTGGCGACGTATAAGAGAGTCCTCAATGAGTTTCATAGCTCAACCTTAGTGGTACACCCGAGAGTTTTCAATATGTATTGTGTCTTGAGGATGAAATTTTGGTGGCCCTAGATAAGAGTGAGATTTTAGGGGGTTTGTGTAGAAGTTCATACTATACTAGAAGTTGGATGAGTAGAATCATGTTCCCGATTGTTTGTTACAACCCTTATATGTCAATGAGTTTATGTTGGTTGTCATCTCAATGAATTTCATCTTAGGGTTACCCATGACTCAAGGAGGATTTGTTTCCATTTGAGTAGAAGTGGATCGACTATAGAAATTAGATAAATTATTTGAAATTATGTAGGTTGTTGATGTAGATATCTTAACAAAGAGTTATGTAGATGATATGGTGTAGCTTCATGCAGGTCCAAGATCTATTGTCTCAAATTAGGATACAATATTTACCAAATATATTTGGCGGGGATTGTAACCTTCTTTTAGAAGTATGTTATGCCTCAACTCTTATTTTCCACCATCATAATGATGGGTAGATAGAATATACTCTCTAGATGCTAGAGGATATGGTGTGAGCATGCTTCTTGGACATTATTGGGTCTTGGGTGCAACATTTACCCATGGTCAAGTTTTCATATAAATATAGCTATCAGTAATTCATTTCCATGGCTCAATTAGAATATTTTTAAAGAATGCCATGCTTTTTCACCTTTATAATGGATAATGTTTGGGGACATATCTATTATTGGAACTAAGGTAGTTCATTAAATGACAGTGAGGGTTCATATTTTTCTTGATAGAATAAAGGAAACACAAGCCTGATAGAAGTTGAAATATGATCATAGGAAGAGGCCATTGTAGTTAGAGTTTGGGGACCATGTGATCTGGAAGGTTTCCCATTGATGTGGGTTATAGTGGTTTACGAGAGATTGAAAGATATCTCTATGGTTCATCAGACCCATATAGGTGTTGGGATGAGTTGCGAGATTGGGTACCAATTGGAATTTCCACCACAGTTGGAGAGTGTCCACAATATAATTCATGTATGTTATATTTGTCAATATCTACGCAATCACTCACATGTCATCAACTGGTAAGAGTTGGACATTGAGGTTAACATGACATATTTTGAGTATCCATATGATATCCTTGATTAGAGAGAGTGTGTTATATGTGGGGTGAATAGTCCTTTGCATCGCATGGCTAGGAGGCATGGTGGCAGGTAGGAGAGTACTTGGGAATGGGAAGCGTAGATGCATGCCTAGTACCCAGTGTTGTTTTGCATTTTTCCTTATTCTGTTATCTATTGTAATGTTATTTTTTAACCTTGTTTTATATGAGATGTATTTTTTCCTTAATTGATAATATGTGATAATTTTCTCACATGGGTAAGGGGAGACTTTATTCTTTATCAAGACACATTAATAGTGAGTTGATTGAACATATGCAACTGATTCTGTTCCTCCCATCGTAGATAATACCTTTATACGGAGGACATGATTATATAATTCATCTATTTGAATAGTTTGGTTGGTGTTCTTGTGTTGTGTGTGTTCGAGTTAGTTGTGTTATAATAACTCGAAAGACATGTTCTTGTATGTTGAGGTTTCACTCCCTCATTCAAACATCACGGAGTTATTTATCATTGATCATTGATGATTGTATTGGTGTTTCCACTATAGAGAGATCCTTGTCAGGTATCTCATAGGGTGATTAGTTGGAACCCTATATTCAATACGTGTTTGGTTTAGTATTTTGGAGTACAATATTTGTTCAATAAGAGTATTATGTAATGTCACATACCATTCTCTTTAATTAAATTTTGAAAATATAGTGTTTGGAGTGTTTTGGGAGGTCCCGGTGAATTGTATCACGTGTTTTAAAAAAATCCCATTTTGAAACAGTAGCTCTATGATATAGATTCATCCACTAGTGAGTCAGAATGGGGACTCACACTGATGACATGTAACTGTATGTCGTGATGGTAGGTCACTTACAGGGGGTTTTCCAATGGTGTCTTACCCAATGGTGACTAGTCCAATGGTGAGTCACCCAACATTGACTCATTCACTAGTATCTCGTACAACGACGAGTTACCCAATGGAGTCTCGTACACATGTAGATATAAATTGAATCACGCACTAGTGACTCATCTACTGATGACTCACAGTGGTGGCTTGTGACATTGACTAACCTAATGATGAGTCATTTTTGATATTTGGTCAAAATTTCAGTTTTCATCGAGTTTCCCTAGTTTAACACCATTAACGTTTTCTTTGACATAAAATGAGATAAAAACCATAGTTAATGGGTTTTGGAGATATATATAATCATATATTTATATTAAAATCTTGAATCTTCCTTTGACCTCACAAACCACAGGGTCGTGTTCAATATTCACACATAATCGATTTTAAAAATGGTTTCTCCCATTTTTAGGATATTTTCTTTATAAATATGAGATATTCTCTTCCATGATGCCATCTATTTTATCTTGGTGTAAACAAAACCTATTTTTCCTATGGATTTGATCATTGTGATATAGCTTTTGGATCGCCTTTTTCCTTTTCAGTTCTTCCCACTTCATACACACCACCATGTTTTTGAGAAATAAATAATTGTTTATCAGTTCTTCATCATGGTATGGATCCATTTAGCTCCCGTTAATTTTTTTATTAGGTGAGGTCAATGTAAATTGATATCTATTATGAAGATAGAATAATTATATATAAATAAATATAATTGAATCTGTTGGTGATCAATATTCATGGACTGGGTAAAAGTGACATATTCATTATTTTTATTATTTGTTGTTGATATTGCGTTTTGTATATCTTAATCACACACTGAATTTCATTGTCTTTGGTTCTCTTTGATTACACATGGGATGATCTATAGAAATGATTTTTGATCATGTTTGAATGTTTCAACATAAAAACTGTTAACAATGTATACATGGATTATAAAAGGATTCCCCATGATCAAATAGTTTATAATGATAACACCTAAATTAATAAGAGAGGTTGAATTAGAAATGCCTTTTAAAATCTTGTATACATTTCCTCTATCTATGTGGTGGTGTGATACGTGTGGTTTTATTGTGAGTTGTGATGTAGTAGGGTTGTGGTATTGGGTGTGTGACTCGGGTGGCAGGAGTGGTGTAATGGAAAATCATGTTGATATATTAATTTATTATGGAATGGAAGGGTAGTGTTGTGCAGTGGGGAAAATGATTATGGTTGTGAAGAAAGGTGTTGTTATGTTTGGCTATAAGATGGGGGTTTTCTATTTACAGAATAGATTAGGAGGAATGACATAGAGTAATGGTGTTGGTAGTTAGTATGGGTAAATTTTCAAGAGTTTTTGAATTAGTAGCTTTCCCATATCATCACTTCGTTTATTGGGAGAAGTCTTTTTGTTATTCTATGAATGGGTGTTATGTAGAGTGGAAATATGATGTGGGTTAATTTATCGTGGGTTTTCTTCCTCTTAGTTACATATTCTATGTCTTTAGTTGTTTTTTGTACATAGTAGTTTCTTAGAGGGTGATGGAATGAATAAATGAAAAGTTAAAAAAGAACAAGAATTTTTTATTTGATTTGGATAAGGGGTATAATAGGGGTTGTGTATTTTTGTGACCCGAATTTATTTATCAACTTCAGAAGTTACTGCCATTAATTTTTATAAATGAACTTATAAATAGCATACAATGTGGAAATCTTATGTGGAATATGGTTGTTTCATTTAGAATCCATAGGTTATTCTAGAGTGTTTGATACTATATATGAATACCTATATTTTCCATGTGACTTCTTTATGCACCCCACACTAGTTTAGCAATATGTGGAGAATAGACCACATTTTCATAGCGAAGGGTGTCTTTATAAAACATTCAAAAGAAAGTATGAATGGATGGACAACCGATCTTCCCATCTCGTTCTTATACGTGGCAACATCCCATGATTCTTCCGGAAGAATGGTGTTTTGTAGGGCCCAAGTGTGTGCAGGCGAGTTGTGTTTTACCAGCTGCCTTTTGGATATGATGTGGGGTACTATAAGATGTTTTTTCAAGATATGATGTTGATTGTAGCCTTGTTTTGTGTGGGAATGATGTGAAGAGCTTTATTTTTCAAGGTGACAGGACTATCTGTGAGGACAACATGTGTACTGGAGGGACATGGTTCTTTAAAAAGTGATGGGAGTTCAATGATGTTTGGCATTAGGGTGTGATAGAGGATAATAAATGATTAAGACATATGAGATTCTCTATCAATGATTTTCATTATTTATTACATCTCGTTACTTGCATTAAATAGTGTGGGTTCCTTAGTGAGGTGGGGATAGTTATAATACCTTATTAGGTGATGTAGGTTCTTATGTTTTTCCCATGAGAATTAGTATACTTCTCCCACATGTGCATGAGAGTATTTTTCTCCAATGAGTATAATTGATTGCACAACCTAAATTATAAAACTGCTATTAGGTTTCCAGGTGGGAAACAGGGACCATGTTGGGTGTTACTAACACATAAATTATGACCGTTTAAGTGTCACTGATTAGCATTATTTTTGGGTATTTACATTGAAGATTATTTTTGGTGTCATAAATATTTTGAACATGCATGTGGGATGATTTTGGATTTCTTTTATAAATAGTTTTTAGAGATTCCTTGTGGTTGATCATCATATCTACCAATATTGTTTTTATTTGAATGTGCAATTCCTCCCATTTTAGGAGATCATTGTACCATTGGTGTTACTCTCCACCTCAGGGCCTACTGGAGGGGGGACTCAATGATAATTATATATCTTCTTTCATGTCTTGATCACCAGGGGAATCTTTTCAGGTCGTGGTTCATGAAAAACAATAAAGGTTTGTTGTCATTGATGAATACAGATTATAATGAACGTTATTCAAAACCATTCATACAGAAAACTTAGTTCTTATTTTGGAAAATATAAACTCCTTTTCAATTAATATCATTTGATTAATTAAATCTATCATAATATCATCAAAAACATATAAAGAATTTCTTAATTAAATAAAAATGGGTAATTGATTACATTTCTTACAAGGAAAAAAGAATATTCCCTTTCCATTGTACAACGGATTGAACACAACCTTATTTAGAAAATTAAAATTAGATTCCTCTGAAGTCATTTGGTGAAAATTAAAAAAGGGTAAAAATGTTTTTAATAAATAATTTTAAAATGTCAAAAAATAGAAATTATTTTTGAAAACATTTTTTTAATGAAAAATGTTTCTCAATAGAAGAGAAAAAAGAAGTTGGGTTTTCTTAAGAATTGTTTTTATATATTTTATTTACCAAAGACAGAGAAATTGAAATTTTAAATGAAAAAAATCCTGAATATGCATAGTATATTAATTTTTTTTTCTTATTTATCAATTGTAAAATAATTTTCTTTAATGTAAAGTCAAATGTAAATCGTCATGAAAAATTGTGATTGTAAAGTAACCAAATTGAGAAGATCATAATGTTGATGTGAGAATTAACCAATGAATAGACTATGCATATAAAATGTAAATAAAAATAAATCATATATAAATAAAAAAATATAAACAAAAATTCAATACACACATAATAATAGAATATTAGTGACATTGGAAAAGAAATATAACCCAATGAAAAGAAATAGTGTTATGAAATTGTTTACCACATGATAACTCTTAATCGAATATACATAGTTAAAATAAATTAATATGACATTAAAAATTACTTTAATAGTTAATTATTAATGAAAATACATTTTAATAGTAATTCATATCCACCGTATAATATATACTAGGTGCATAACATAACAATATTCCTCAATGAAATGAACATGAGATGAAATCCATTATCATATGTTTTTTACGAATTCCCTTTAATAGTTTATAAAACGGTTCAAAAATGTAATTAACTAATAAAATATCCAAATTACAATTTATTATATCATATATTATCCTTTTATATTATATTATTACGTTATATTTAAAAATACTTCAATATTTTCATTATTTTGGGAAAAACAAATTTATTTTTCGAGTATGCATTGACATGTTTTTTGTTGTTCCTATAACATAGATAATTATTTAACATTACCTATAAATTTATCCATTATATAAATATTAGAAATATTATATATATAATTATTTATAGTAATCCATAATATTTGGTGAATGGAAGTGAAACACACTATTCAGGGAGATAGATTCACGAAGAGTTTAGTCCACACACAGGGAAATGTATTCACGAAGAGGTTGGGGATCACAATAAGAAATGGGTTCAAGAAGAGATTGGGATTGAAAATTAAATGGGTTTTCAGGAATGGGAACCTTTAATGGAGAAGAGAATCACCATAGCAAACAAATATTTCTTTGGATAGAGCTTCGCGAAGGTTCTATGCTTCATGAATCGTCAAGGACACCAAAGGGGACTCTTCATCTATGAAGGTAATATGAATTTGTGAAGGTAATCCACATCATAGGTGAAGGCTGGGTAGAACACAAAGTGGTACAACTCGTAGATGCTATTTTCAACTGGAAATATGTATGTGGCTTTCACAGAGGTATGTGAAAAACTAAAGCTCAAAAATTGAAAGGGTTGAGTCATAATGTTTTGGAAGGGGGAGGGGGTTAACTATATTTATAGGAAAACAAGTTTGGAGGGGGTCGAAAAACTCAATATATGTAATAGTGAAACCACAAAGAGGAGACAATCTATCAGCAGGAGTCGGCCTCACTGAGGTGCAGGTTGTCGTGAAAAGGCCCATTGAATCGGCTGTCTGGGAGCGGGCCGTGGAGGCCGATGATATAGTAGAGTGGGCCGTAAAGTCCAATTACACCACATAGATTATTATGGAGGGGACCTCAAGTAAATGTTCCTACTATTCAAATATATTCATGAAGGATCCCGAATGGGATGATTTGTAGTGACATAGGGCCCTTTGGGGGGATGATTTACTCTACTACATCCCTGAGTCCGCTCACTGTGCAGGATTAAATCTTTGGAGGAAATGGTGTTCTTGAGGGAACTCAAAAAGAGGTTGGTCATAAAGGATGACATCAATATTGGTGAAGATAATATTGGTGTGTTCAGTTACCCACATCATAGGTTGTAGTTTTAATTGGGATAGATATACTTTCAGGTCTGATTGACTTGGTTATTAAACTTTCTTGTGATTTGATTGATTCAGGTGCTTCGCACTCCTCTATCACACGAATTATATGAAATTCCATAGGACAAGATATAGAGAGTCTTCCCATTCCCTTGGTGTTGAGTACGTCCATTAGAGGGAATCCCATATTGAATGATGTGTCCCAGGGATGTAGACTGATGATGTTACTACATCAGTCTTGTAGGAATATTTTATTGCTATAGATGAATCCATACAATGTTATTCAAATAATCTATGGGTTATATTACATTCATTCCATAATTGACTTCTTATAGAGATGATCCATGATTTTAGACATGGATGGACATCTTGAGGATTTTATTGAAATGTAGAGTTTTAGTTGGCTAGTTCACGTGAAGAGACTCTACATTACTTTTTGGTTAGATTGTTAGTGAGATTAGTATGCACTATAGTCAGTAGGGTTTTGGGGGATTTCTCTTAATTTTTCAGTAATGTGTTTTTTAAACTACCCCCTTGACATGATATCATGTTCAATATTGAAATCCATCCTAGTGCACCTCTGATTTCAATAGATCATTATCAGATGGAACTTTCTATGTAAAAGGATTTTAGGATTTTGATAGGGGGTCTGTGGAGAAGGGATTTACCCAGACTAGTTTGTTTCCATAGGGTGATATGGTTTTGTTCCCAAAGAATACATATGATGTAATAAGGTTTTTCATATACTCTTAGAGGATAATTCAGGGAACAGTCAAGAACCATCATCCTATTTTGAGGATATATGATTTTTTGACTAGTTGAGTGGGGCAATTTGGTTTTCTAAGATTGATATATGGTATAGATAAAACAAATTGAGGGTGATGGATAGATATATCAAAAATACTTCTTTCATATGTAGGCATGTTATCTTTGTGTTCATACTCATTCATTTCAGTGCAAAAAATGCACCAGCAGTGTTCATGGGGCTTATTAACTCAGTATTCTATAAGTTCACAGACACATTATTTATCCTATTAATCAATTCCATATTTATCTACATTAATATAGAGGAGGATCATTCCACACATATTAGAACTATATATGAGGTTTATTGACACCAAGAGATATATTTTTTTTCCAATTGTATAATCCAGACACGAAAGGTGAATTTCCATGGGTATGCGGGGTCCCAGAAAGGTGATGTAGTTGACCAATAAATGGTTGAAGTAGTTTTTTAAGGGGAATAACTCAAGAATATTTCAATTTTTGGAAGCGTTATTGGATATTATGTCTATTACTAGAGGAAAGATCCCAATTAATCATGAGTATAAGTTTTTTTGATAGCTATAACTCGGAAAACTAGGCTTTGTGTAGTGTGGTAAGTGCCAGGAAATGTTCCACTAAGTAAAGTAGAAGTTGATTATTTCATCAATGCTCTTGCTTCCAATTTAATGGATTTGGATTGATTTGTTTTTTAGTGCTTCCCATCTTTAATATGGATTATTACTAATTCAACAGGGCATAGTATCTATTATAGGTTTCAGCACATACACCCCAAATAACATTACTATGACACACATGACTTGGAGTTGGTTGTGGCTGTGTTTGTGCTAATATAGTGGTGACATTTCCAAATTGGGGAGCTCTTTGTGTTATTTACATATCACATGTCATTGAGGTATATCATTTTATAGTGAGACATAATATTGAAATAGTAGAGGTGGATAAATTTTCTTCATGAATATGACATAATGATCTCTTAAGCCTCGGGAAAGTGGGATTTTGTGGATGATTCCTTGAGTTGGACGTCATTAAAATATGTACTTTGGTAATATGAAGATTCATGGAAGGTGATGGATTAGTGGGAATCCTATCTCCTAGATTAAAATGATGATGGTGGTATAGGCTAATTTTTCATATGATTGTGCTATCTTCACTGATGCAGTAGGTGGAGGATTCATAGTGGGAAGAATCAGAGACTAAGGTGATGTGTGATCACATTTAACATGTTGATGCTCCAGAAGTATGGTCGGAGGATATTCAAAATCCAGTATTATTTTGTGGGAGGTTGTTTTTTCTATTGTTGACATACAAGAGAGTCATCCATGAGTTTCATAAATCACCCTTAGTTGTACATGAGGGAGATTTCAATATTTATTATGGATTGAGGGTGAAATTTTGGTCACCCTGGATGGAATTTGGAGTTGTGGTGGTTTGGTTAGATTTTCTTACTATACTAGAAGTTGTATTATAAGAATCTTGTTCCCGATGGGTTTTTATATCCCTAAGACGTCCCAGATTTTATGTGGGATGTCATCTCAATGAATTTCATCGTAGGGTTACCCATGACTCAAGGATGGCATGATGCCATCTCTGTAATAGTGGATTAACTGAATAAATTAGATCAATTATTTGGGATTATGTAGTTAGTTGATATAGATGTCTTGGGAAAGAGGTATGTATATTAGGTGGTGCTTCTGCATGGAGTTCCAAGATCCATTATCTCAAATCAGGATACCCGATTTACCTCATTTTTTTGTGATTGTAGATTCATTTTAGAACTAGGATATGCTTCAACACTTATTTCCACCATCATAATGATGGGTAGATGGAACATACTATCCATATGCTTGAGGATATGATGTGATCATGTGCTTTGGACTTTAGCGGGTCTTATGTGTGACACTTACCCATGGTCTAGTTGTCTTGTAAATATAGCTATCACTAATTCATTGTAATGGCTATATTTGGATATTTTTAAAGAATACCATGTTGTTCACCATTATTCTAGGGAAAGGTTAGGGACATATTTATTCATGGAATTGAGGTTGTACAGAACATGATAGAGAAAGTTTAGATTGTTTTTTATAGGATGATGGAAACACATTTCCCCTAGAAGATGAATGCTGATCTTAGGAAGAGGAAATTACATTTTTAGATTGGGGACCATGTGTTTGTAAAGGTTTCACATCGATGTGGGTTTTAGAGGTTTGGGAGAGGGATAAATATATCTCTGGGGTTCATCAGAACCATATATATATTGGAATGATTTGGTGAGATAGGGTAGTAGTTGGCATTTCCACCATAGATGGAGAGGGTCCACAATATCATTCATGTATGTTATCACTTTAATTATCTACACAATGAATCCCATATCATCAACTGGGAAGAGTTGGATGTCGAGTATGGTATGAAATTTCATGATTAGCCATTAGACATCCTTGATCAGCGAGAGAAGGTGATGTGTGGGAGACCATTCGTTTGCATCGGTTGTCGAGGAGGCATGGTGGTATGGAGGAGAGTAGTTGGGAGTGAGATGCGTAGATGCATGCCTAGTACACAATGTTGTTTGGTTTTTTTCGTTCTTCTATTTTCTATTATAATGTAATTTTTTAACAATGTTTATATGAGATGGATTGTTTCCACAATCCATAATATGTGATAATTTTCTCAAATGGGGAAATGGGAGTCCCTGATTTCGTATGAAGACAAATTAATTGTGATTTGATTGAACCATTGAAAGTGTGTAAGTGCCTCCCAAATCATACAATACCTTTACATGGAATACAAGAATCTATAATTCATATATTTGGAGAGTTTTGTTGTTTTTCTTGTGTTGTGTGTCTTCGGGTTACTTATTTTATAATTACTCGAAAGAGGTGTTCTTAGCTATAGTGGTTTCAATCCATCATTCAAACAACACATTGTTGTTTATCATTGAACTTTGATGATTTTAGTGTAGTATCAAATATAGAGATATCCATTAGAGGTATCTCACATGGTGGTTATTTGGAACCCTATATTCCAAACAAGATTAGTTTAGAATTCTGAAGGACAGGAATAGTTATATAGGATTATGATGTAATGTCTCAGACCAAAATGTTTAGTTACTTTGTGAAAATATAGGGTTTGGATTGTTTTGGGAGGTCCCTATGACTCATTTCAAGTGTTTTTAAAAAAAATCCAATTTTCAAACAATATCTCACTAATAGAGATTCATCTACTAGTGAGTCAGAATGGGGAGTCACACCGATGACATGTAATGGTAGGTCATGATGGTAGGGCACTTGCGGTGGATTTTACAATGGTGACATATCCAACGGTGACTCTTCCAATGGTGAGTCACCCAAC
This sequence comes from Viscum album, assembly GCA_963277665.1. Taxonomy (NCBI): domain Eukaryota; kingdom Viridiplantae; phylum Streptophyta; class Magnoliopsida; order Santalales; family Viscaceae; genus Viscum; species Viscum album. The sequence continues at coordinate 1,904,337,721 of OY728145.1, forward strand.
AGTGACTCATTCACTAGTATCTCATACAATGATGAGTCATCCAATGGATTATCATACACTGGTAGACTGTAAATGGAATCCCGCACAAGTAACTAATTAACACATGACTCACAATGGAGACTCATTACGGCGACTCACCTAACAGTGAGTCATTTTGGATAGATGGTCGAAAGTCCATTTTTATTAAAATATATCTATTTTAACCCCATTCACGATTTCATTGACATAAAATGAGGTAAATACCATAGTTAATGGGATTTTGAGATATTTTGAATGATATAAGTATATAAAAATCATGAATCTTCCTATGATATCATAAACCACATTGTTATGGTCAATATCCCCAGATAATTGATTTTAAAAATTGTTTCTCCCATTATTAATGGATATTTTGTTTCTAAATACGAGTTCTTCTTTTCAATGAACCCACCTATTTTTTATGCTATACCCAAGACTTTTTTTTAAGGAGTTGTGCATTGTGATATATCTTGTCGATCGCCTATTCCCATTAGGTTCTTCCAACTGCATGTGCACCACCGTGTTTTGGATCAATAAATAATTGTTGACCGGTTCTTCCTCATGGTATGGATCCCTTCGCCTCCATTTGATATTTTATTAGGCGGGATGGTTGTATGATGATTTCCATTGTGAATATAGAAGAATTATGTATAAAAAATATAATTGATTCAGTTTAAGATCAATATTCAGGGACTGGGCAAAAGTGACTTATTCTATATTATTATTGTTCATTGTTGAAATTGTGCTTTGTATGTATTAATCACACAATGAATTTCATGCTCATTCTTTCTATTTTATTACACATGGGTTGATCTATGGAATGGATGATGTTTATTGATGGTTTAATGTTTCAAGAAGAAAACTATTAACCATGAATAAATGGATTATAAAAGGATTACCCATGACCAAATAGTTTTTAGGATAACCACTAAATTACTTAGTGGAAGTACAATAAGGAATTCCTTGTTAAATAGGAGTATAATTTGTCTCCATCCATGGGGTATTGTGATTCTTGTGGGTTTATAATGAGTTGTGATGTAGTAGGTTTTTGGGTTTTTTTTGTGATTCAGGGTGAAATGAGTGGTGTAATGCAATCTCATGTTGAAATATTTATTGATTAGGGAATGAATGGGAAGTGTTGTGAAGTGGGTATACTTATTATGGTTGTGATGAAAGATGTTGTTGGGTGTGGCTATAATATGTGGGTTGTTCTATTGAGTGGATTGATCAAGAGAAAGGACATTGAGTAATGGTGTTAGTGGAAAGTATGTGTAATTTTTCTAGAGTTTTTTTATTAGTATCATGCCAAAATCTTCACTGTGTTTCTCGGGATCGATTGTTTTGTTTCATTCTATGAATGGGTGTTATGCGGAGTGGAAATATAATGTGGGTTAATTTTTCGTGGTTATTCTTCCTCTTAGTTACTTTTTTATGACTCTTATTGTGTGTTTTACTAGTGAGTTTCTTGGATTGTGATGGAAAAAATAAATTAATGTTAAAAAAGAACAAGAATTTGTTATTCCATTTGTATAAGGGGTACAATAAGGGTTGTGTCTTTTTGTGAGATGACTTTAATTATCAATCTCTGATGTGACTCTCAATAATGTTGATAAATGCACTTAGAAGTATCATACAACTTGGAAATATTATGTGGAATATTATTTTTTGATTTAGAATCCATAGGTTTCTCTAGAGTGTGTGATACTATATATGTATACCTGTATTTTCCTTGTGATTTCATTTTTCACCCCGCCCTAGATTAGAATTATGTGACGAGTATAACCCATTTTGATAGTGGTGGGTGTATTTCCCAAACATCTCAGAGGATGTATTGATGTATAGAAAACTGCACTTCCCCTCTACCTCTTCTATGTGGTGATATCACATGATTCTTCATGTAGGTTTGTGTTTGTGGGGCCCAGGTGGGTGTAGGAGAGTTGTGTTTTCCTAGCTGTCTTTGGGATATGATGTGTTTTACAAAATTATGTTTTTCATTATGTGAAGTTGTTTTTAGCATAGTTGTGTGTGGGAGTGATGTGAGGAGCTTCCATTTTGGAGGTTCAAAGACTAGCTGTGAGGCCCTCATGTGTACTAGCGGGACATTGTTATTTCAGAAGTGATGTGAGTGCCTTGATTCATCACATTAGAGTTTGAGAGTGGATAATAATTTATTAAGTTGATCAGAGTACCCTATAAATGATATTCATAATATTTTACTTCACATGATTTCATTATATGGAGTTGGTGCCTCAACGAGGTGGGGATAGTAATAATACAGTATTACGTGTTGTTTGTTCTTATGTTTTCTCCCATGAGAATTAGTATACTTCTTACCACTTGATCATGAGAGTCATTGTTTTTTCATATGAGTATAATTTTATGATCAACCTATATTATAAAACTGCTATTAGGTTTTCAGGAGGGCTACGGGGACAATGTTGGTTTTTACGAACTCAGAATTTAGGAGAGTTGGTGTGTCGCTGATTGGCGTTATTTTTGGGTGTTTACTTTGAAGACTCTTTTTCTATATCATTTATATTTTAAACATTCATGTGGGATGATTATGGAATTGTGTTATATGTATTATTTAGAGATTCGTTGGGGGTGGATCATCATATATACCGATATTAATTTTATTTTAATGTGTAATGCCTCCTACATTGTAAGATATTTGTACCGTTTGTGCTAGTCGCCACCTCAGGGCCCCTAGAGGTTGGTCTCAATGATAAATCTATATCTTCCTTCATGTCTAGCCCCCAAAGGGGCATCTTTTAATGTGTTTGTTCATAGAAAATAATAATGGATTGTTGTGATTCATGAATATAGATTCCAATAATCGATCATTAAAACCATTCATTAAAAAAATATAGTTCTCATTTTAAAAAATAAAATTATTTTCATTTAATATAAAATGATTAATTACAGCTATCATAACGTCTTCATAATCCTAAAAAAAGATGATTTTACTAAATGAAAATGATTAATTCATTACATTTCATACAAGGTAAAAAAAATATTCTCATTGTATTGTACAAATGATTGAAAATTTGAGTTTTTATAAAATGAAAAAAATATTCTTGTTAATTGATTTGGTGAAAATAAAAAATGGGAAATATTTTTTGTAATTAATAATTTTCAAAATGTTTAAATAATAGAAATTATTTTTGAAACCATTTTTTATGAAATCATGTTATTAACTGAAGAGAGAAATGATTTTTGGTTTTCTTAAGAACATTTTTTATACATTTTATTTTCAAAAGACTAAAAAATTACAATTTTACTTGAAAAAAACGAGAATATGTATAGTATAATAAAAATAATTTTCTTAATAATCAATAGAAAATAATTTCTTTTAATCTAAATTCATGTGTAAATTGTCCCGAAAATATTGTGATTGTGATGTAAACAATTGAAATGATTATAAAGTTGTTCTGGGAATAAACCAATGAATAGACTATGAAAATCAAATGTAAATAAACATAAATCATATATAAATTAAAAAATATATACTCAAATTTCAATACACACTTAATCATATAATATTAATTATAGTGATAATGAAGTATAACCCAATGAAAAGAAATAGAGTTATAAAACTGTTTACCACATGGTAACTCTTAATCAAATATATATAGTTGAAATAAATTAAATTGATATAAAAATTACATTAATAGATAATTATTTTTGAAATTACATTTTAATTGGAATGAATATTCACCATATAATATATAATAGGTTCATAACATAACAATATGCCTCAATGAAATGAATTGGAGATGAAATCCATTATCATATGTTTTTTTATGAATGCCCATTAAAGGAATATATAATGGATTAAAAATGTTATTGACTAATAAAATAACCATATTACAATTTATTATATCATATATGATCCTTCTATAATATATTATTACATTATATTTAATAATCATGCAATATTATCATTATTTTGGGAAATAACAAAGTTATCTTTTAAGTATGCATTAACATGTCATTTGTTTTTCCTATTACATAGATAATGATTTAAAATTACCTATAATTTAAACCATTATTAAAATATCATAAATATTGTACATTTAATTATTTACAGTTATCCAAAATATTTGGTGATAGGAATTGAAACACACTATTCAGGGAGACAAATTGATATGAATGTGTATACATAGATTCTATTTTAATGTATTCCTAAAAGGAAGAAGAATAAATTATATATATATATATATTCTCAATAATGTATAATTATTATTTAATAAATATCACATATTTTTAAATAAGTTCCTTAATGCATTCTATCAATAGTGTGAATGAATTACGTTACATCTCTTGGTGGTTTTCTGCCACGCATATGAACGATGATATGATATACCAAAAAAATGAAAGAATGATTTTATGTGAGACAAAATAATAACATTATAAAAATATAATCATAATTATAATATAAATCATATGCAGTAAATAAATAGATAATTATTACTATTATTGAAAGATGTTAATGGAAAATTAATTATATCAATTCGTTAGGTAGTAGTATGTCATACACATGAGTGAAAATTTAATAACCCATTCGATGGAAGTGTGTAAGGATGAAGGTATTGGACATAAAGTAAACAAAATCATAGTTTATGGAAGATTTTTATTTTAATATATAATAATGAATTAATGATAATTGATTGAGTTTTAGAAGGAAATAAAAATAAAATTATTTTACTAGAATAATATCATTTATTAGGGTATCCTCATTTGGTTTTTACTAATTCTATTAACTGATTGATTTCAAACAAATATAATTCTTATTTGATTAGGGGAGTTATTTTTTCTATGATTTATGAAAACATTTGTATGTAAATTTTTTTTGATTGTGTGATGAAGGGAGGATAATGGAAGGCCTTTTATAAGGGGTGAGTGACAGACTCGTAATTTTTTATTGACTGAATTCCACCAACATTTTTTTATTTTAATGTTGCACTAATAAATGACTAATATAGATATAATATTATATATTATATATATATGGTCAACCAATTGTTTTCTGAAATGCATCTGGTCATTTTTACATCTTATATTCTACGTCTAACCCCCAAGTAATCTTGTTTTTTCCATAATTGATGTAAATAATTTTAATTATATTCAATAATATCACTAGTAAAAAATTATATTTTCATTATAAAACATTATATTTTATGATTATTTGAAATATTTAATCCACTTTAATAAATATAAACCACATATTTATGTAAATAAATTTAAAATTAATCCAACATATCTGTTAGAAAAAAAATTATAATGAAAAAGGTTAAAAATTGAAATGATTCTTTTTTTAAATTTGATAATTAAATTGATTCCAATTAACATAAGTATACTAAAATTTTTATAATTTATACATTTCAATATGAAAACTAATTAAAATATATTTAACATTACAAATATTTTTAAACAAAACAGATTTTATAATTAATATTCTTTATGTTCCATTAATTATAAAATAAAACAATCTTCTAAAAATTAAAAAAAATAACAATATAATAATTTTGATATTAAAAATAAAAAAATGTTTTTTTATTTTTCATATAAAATATATAAACAATTATAATTTTAAATTTTTAAAATTGTTTCATATAAACAGAACATTTCATGTGTAAAATTGGAATTTTTTTCTCTTATGAATTTCATATTTATTATATAAATGTAAAAAAATACTAAACATATAATATTTTCATTTCTTGATTATAATTAAATAATATTAATTAATTTAATTTATTATGATAAAAATAAATATAACAATAAAGTAGTTTTTTATAAAAATATTTCCATTATATTAAATTATATTTTATATTCATTTATATTTATTTTCTAACCAATAAAGTAACAAATATATTATAATAAAAAATATAAACATATTTATAAACTTATATTTATTGGAAATGATATAATTGTCATTTAAATAATAATTTTACTAGCATTCTGCAATATACGGTCATTCATGTAGCACATGCCAAAGAAGAAAGCCAATATTGTGTGTAATGTAAACTAACTCCGTATTGGCTTATTTGAATGAAATAAAATTGATTGAATTTATATAAAATATTACATATAACATAGTTTATTGTAATTATAAACTCTTTTATACATTTTGTGATGTGTTTCATATATTCTTACACATATGAGGTTTATATTTGAAAATATTATGATGTTACTCAAAATAAAACTCTCTTAATTTTAAATATATTTGTCCTATATATAGAGAAAAAATAAAGTTATGAAAAAACATAAATATATATTTTCTGGATATTGATAATATTTTCTTTATTTTAATTTATTTTTTATTATTAGTTAAATAAATATTACCATAAATTAATTTTCAATACGAACTGTGTATTTATTAAACTAATTGAAAAGAAAAATATGTTATTTAAAGTCTAAAAAATGAATTATCATTTGAGCGACTGATAGTGTTACCCAATTTATTTATATGAAAATGAAAATTAATGAGGGTTAAAATATTAAATTATAATTCCAACTTTATCTATATTCATATTGAGTAAAATTAAATAAATAGTGTCAAAATTTATATTAATGATATTTTATCAAAATAATATTTTATTAAATTATTTTAAAAAATAAGAATATTAAACCAGGATAAGTTGGATAACATATTGTCTAAAATTTCATCCCTTTGGAATTAATTAACAATTATTTTCATTATAATTAATGTTATAAATATTTATTTGTATTTGTTTTACCATGCTTAATATTGAAATTATTTAACCAAGAGCTAAATCAACATGATATTCTTTCAAATGAATCTAAAAATATGAAAAGATAATTTTTCAATGGGATGTGATCCACAATATTCCATTTATTTAAATTAATTTCTTTTAAGGAGATTTTTGAAAGATTATTTCTATATTATTTTTTAATGTTTAATGAAATTCCAATAATTCACCTCCCCTAAATTAAAAAAGGAAACACATAATTTCAGTACATCACACCAGTTATAAGAATTATATAGGTTATCCCCTACTTCAATACCATTCATAAATCCATAACCATATTATAAAGTCAATGGTCATCACAAATGACCATCCTTGATATGCATTTATTGTGATTTAAAAAAGTTACTTCCATGAATGAGTGATATCCTTAACCGATGAAAATACCATTAGTGATTATTTATGTGAAATTATTTTTATTTATACTAAAATAAGTAATTCAGTGTCCTCAAAAAAATGAAATTTAATTATTAAGATTAAATAACATTATTCTAACCACATTCCCTTAAAATGACAATTGAATGTATTCCTCGTGCGTTTGTACAGCTTATCATCTATATATAGAAATACTATTAAAATTTCAAAACCATACTATAAGGATGGTTATTATGGATGATATAATTTTTATATATAATAATTACGAATAATTATATATATTGAATAATAATTTCACATCTAACTTTTTTCCTACCAATATATTGGAAAATAATATTGTTTCTTGTGTGTATGTTAGAATTACCACCTCCACCAAGTTAGGTGATTTATTTTTCATTTATGGTTTAATTAGAATGTAATAATGATATATTTAGTGATTATAAATAATGTATATTATATAATAATGAATTTTAAATTTTAAATTATTTTTCAACATTATTTAATTACATAGTTTACAGACTAAAAAAACCATTCATGTGTACATATAGCTTACTATCTCTATGAATGATGTGATACACTGTTCTATATCAATTCTTTATAAACTGTTATAAGAAGTTATAAAATGTATAAATATGATATTTAAATGATTAATACAATTCATCATATAATATTACCATGTGGATACTAAATGAAATGAACAACTAAAATGGAATACTTATGATAAATGATATTATTAACAGATGTAAAGGAAGAGTTTAATAAAGAATTATTAATATATTAGTGTTGAATTGTTATTATATTACCACATATGATATATCATGTAGATAAACCATTTTTATATAAATTTATAATTATTTTAAATTTTTTATTTTGGTTGATATAATTATTTTTAAAGAATTTCTATGTAACATAAGGGTTTATCATCTCAAATTATCTTCTTTGGGTATTGTGTTATTTTTTTTTCACATTTGTTTTTTAACAAGGTGTATATACTTCCATTTGAATGGTTATATAATTATTATCAACATTATCATCACAATAAATTATTTACGTACTATTATTCTTTCTTGGGGATTATGATTCGAATGTTTTGAATGTAGTAAGGGTTTTATGTTACAATCACATGGTTTTTGGCAAATTATTATGATTAATTTTTCATTGATGAAATTTCAAGATCTAAGAGATTAAAATATTATATATTTTATAACCATGTAGTTATTTCTAGACATTGAATTCATCGAATCAATTTTAATTTCTTCATATACTCATGATATTTATATAATATTTATAAGGAAAAATGGATATTATTTCTATCTATTGTAAAAAATACATTTTCAACAATTTCAATGTCATTGAAAATGGTCCCACATATATTTTCATATCACGGATTTATTGTTTAATTTTTTTATTCAAATGTGTAATTTGTATCAAATTGTTTTAAATAAAATCTTTTTACCTTTTAATAAACATGTATTTTTTTCTTTTTACTATCTGTGTGAATGGATCAATGCTTTTAACATTTAATGCCCGACTGAAATTTCTTATCAAATTGATGAATTAAAAATTTAAAGCATCCAAAAAAATTAAAAGATATAATAAAGGTGAACATTTTACTTAATATTTTGTTAATTTTATATGTAAAATTGGTGATTCTAAAGTGAAAACATTATATTTTTTAATAAATTTTAAAATTAACATTTTAATGAATTTTTTCATCAATTATGACATCCATTAATGATATATAAAATTTAATTGGCATATCATCAAATAATAAAATAAATTTTTTAATTGATTACAATTATTATGACATTGTATTTTTTAAACCCATTCATGTTTTTGGGTTATTCTATAATGAATTCATGAAATTATTACAAAAGCTATTTTTACATGAGTTATGACATATTGAAATAAAACTAATTTTTTAATGGTTTTTAAAAAATGAATGTTTTATTATATCATTGAACAAATGCATACAATTTTCATTATGGTATGGGTTGGCCCAATATTATATATCCAAGAAATGTATTGGTAAAATATTTATAACTCATGAGAGAAATATGACTCGAATTGTGAGTGAACCCAGTACAATAAGTGGCTCAAACAACAACTATTGAAAATTGAGTTTACCTAGAGTAAACGATAGTTAAAGGAGTGAACCCAGTCCACTATGATTGTCTTGGATGTACTCACCGACTACAATGGAAACGATCTTATATATATATTTGGATTCCCCAATCTGTAAACATATTCCAATGTTATGATCTCATAAAACATGGTCATCGATTCAAATATAATTCATGTCTTATGAATGGCAAATATTTTATCCATGACACAATATTATGATCTATGATGTTCATTGTACAATTAAAATAATTTATCCACATGTTCTCTTACCCTTATGCTCATTTTATATTTATGTGATCTTTAATATCACCCTTTATACTATTATAAATAATCAATGTTCACCCTTTTTTTAATTTTCAATAGGTTAAGAGGAATGGTATTATGTGTGATATTATAATAAATGTTTCTAGTTTTTATTATTTTAGATAGGGATTATTGAATACAATAAGGAATTGCATGTTTATATGTTAATGTTTCTGATGGTTATAAACATATAAAATTGAAATGGGTATTTTTATCATTATAATTGAATAATCATATAATAATTTATAATAACTTTCAATAAATTATGTGGGTCATTATAATTAAAATAATATAAAGGTTTACTACCTTTTAGAATATATGAATTTAAAAATTTGCTGAGAAATTTTATGTTAGTTTTTTGTATATGATAAAATATTATGTTATTGTATTGAAAGGATTGTATTTTCTTATTAAAATATAGAAGTATTTATATTTAAATTACACATGGTACGGTATACATAAATTTAAGGGAAATATCCCAAAAAAATATTATCACATATAACCCATCAATTATTCTAGTGCACAAATATTTTTTCCTTACATGGCTTGTAATTTGACACTCTCGAGGGACAATAATGTGATAATTCACATTTTAATAAAAAATTATTATTATTTTTGGGAATTCTATTCCTTAAAATACAATTATAATTTATATAGATGAATTTAATATTTTTTTGTAATTAATTTCTTTCTCGGTATATATCCCACACAAATAAATGTCGATTGGATGTTACATTTCATATTTGGAACCATGCAATGATTATCTATCATTGTGATGTTAAATATGATCATCTAATGGAAATTACATAATTATATGGGTTTCAAATACTAATAAAATGGGGTCCTAATCTCGGTAAATATCGATATTATTGAGAATTCTATAATATGAAATTTTTTGATGTATTTTTTCCATAAAATCTTATCATTATAAAAAAATTTGTAACTCAGTTCTAAATGAAATTTAAATATTCTATTAAGAATAATTTGAATACCCCATATACAATTTAATTGATTGGGTTATTAGATTTGATTAAAAAAATTCAACAAAATATTGAATGTGATTGATTCGTCCAACCATGTGACCATGGTGTACATTAGTTATTTTTTATTAAAATAATGATGGATTAAAGAAAATATTTATTTATTATTGATATCATATAAACATCTCTATCCACATCATGTATCCTCTAACTTGTATTGATTAATTAGTTGATGATATACATGGAAGAAAATTACTTTTTCAATATTTACCTTCATTTATTTATCATCAAATAATTGATAAGAAAGAATACATACCAAAAATTATTTTTCATACAACGTATGGACACTACATATTTAAAGTGATTCTATTTGGTTTTACTAATTTTACAACTATTTTCATGGATTTAATGATCAATTTTTTTTGTACATTACACATATCATAATTTGATATTATTTATAGATGATATTCTAATATATTCATCCTTAATAGAAAATCATGAAGATTACTCCCAATGTTTAATAAAGACCCCGATGATAGAGAACCATTATGATAAATATAAAATGTAAGAATTTTGTGTTGAATAAGTTCATTATTTGGTTATATAATATCATGTGAGTTTATATTGTTAGATTCATTGAATATATATGTTATAGAACATTATTTACGACAAACCACTTTGACATAAATTCATTGTTTTCATAGTTTTCTTAGGTATTCATGGTATAATATGGAATTTTTTTTTAAAAAATTTAATCCTCTAAACATGATAACTCTAAAAGTAAAATTGATATAATGGTCTTATTAATATGAAACAAAATTCACGGAATTTAACAAAATAATAATCATTAAATGAATGATTATATTACTAAATAGTTGACATTTGTTTTAATTTTTTTGATTCACTAAGTAAGAGATTGTGATAGATTATCATGTAGAATTATATTGTGGGACCATATCCCTCATATAAATTGGTTTTTCATGATAAAATTTTATTGAATAATGATATGTTTGGTTTTTTTCAATTTATTCATTAATGATATAAATGTATTCTCCGTATATGTCACTGTGTGAAATATATAATATTCATCGAAGAAAAAATTACATTTCCAAAAAGTAGGAGAAGATTATTCACCAAATAATATAGTTATAAAGAAATAAATATTAAGACATTACAACACATTACAACTATGTGAACGAAAAAAGAGGAATATTCTCTGAAAGGAATAGATTAAGAATAACAATCTATGATAGGGATAAGAAGATCAATTATTCCAATATTTTCAATAGATGGATCATTAAATAATGAAGAAAGGTTAGAAATATTATCATTTATAATTTTGTGGTCAACCATTTATCAATGTGTATATTTTCAAAAGTAAGACTTTTAGAGTCAAAAGTAAGAAAAAATGTAAATGAGTTAAACATTGATTGAAATGGAATGATAACTAAAAGGATCCATGTATTTTACCCATCAATACTATATTGGAAGCCAGAGAAATAGGATGAGTCCCATAGTTCATCATTATCTATTCCTTATGGATGTATTAAGGTGTATGGTGATCTAGATTAGTATTTATTTGTGGGATAAAAATAATATATATATTTCTAAATATTTATCTCAGGGAATAGTATATTATAAAATTAACTCTAGGAGACAAAATTATATAGTTATGTTAAAACCCTTACCTATAAAATATAGAAATTATAATTTCTCACAAGGGTAATTTTCATCAAAAGTCCAAAAAATTATATAGTCTATAATTCCAATTTGGTTGTATTACACCTTCATACAATGTAATGAAACGTCATTATAATCAATAGAGATTTATCCTCTAAATATATTTCCAAAATATAGATTATGTATGTTTTAATGTTCCTTTAATTTCTATAATATAATTTCTTTGATCACGAACCAGGGTCATCCCTGATGTTCTAGCGATGTCTACATCATTATACTAATATTGTGTGGTGTTGAATTATTCCGTACCACACTCATAAATATAGTTAGTCATAGTGAACCATTAAAACATTATATGATATGTTGTGATCATGTTCTATTGATTTCATAGTTTATTATGATCAACATGTTCTTATTTCATGTTTCATTAAAATAAAATCTATTCATTAAGATTTTATATAAATATATATTATGATATATATGAAAGGTAGATTATAACTACATCCTTATAATAAGAATTTAGTTAATGAATTCTATTTTGTTAAGATATATCTAGGGAAATGTATAGGCTAATTAGAACCAATAAACATAACATAAAGTCATCTGAAAGTAAACATAACCCTTATACTGTCAAATTTTAGTAAGATCTATAATTTCAAGTTGATGAGAATTTATCGATATGAATATATCCCAAGAAAAATTGAATAAGATTAAGATATAAGGTAAATTTGAGCACTAGGTATATAGAACATTTCATGATTCATTATCGAGTAAAGATGTTTGCATATCACATGGCACTTCAACTAAAACTATCTCAAGTTCACATCATGTTCCATATATCTATCTGGAGAAAGGACATACCTGATGAAACACATGTATTAAATACAAGAACAATACAATTGATCCTTGTATTTGTTAGAGGAAAACATATTTAAATTTATAATAATCAATATAATTTTATATATAATTAGCCAAAACATACGGTAATTTTCTCTGGTGGAATCGTAAATTCAATGATGTTACATGGGATACTGAGGATGCAATGATGTATATAATTACTAATTATTTAATTATATTGAATAATTTCACAGTATACATTATTTTTCAATGGTGGTATATTGAAACACCCTAATATGTTATAATATATTTCTCTTTATATAATTTTATTTCATTAGTAGGTTTTGTGAAACACAGTACTGATTTTAAACAAACTACAATATACTATTAAAATAGTATTATACTGAATATATAATCTTTCCATTTAATATGTGGTTATGAATAGGGAAAAATAAACTATATATACAAATATTAACATTTGAATAAAATTAATCTAATGGTTACCAATAAAATTTAAAAGTTAATCAATATAAATTAAATATAAAATAGAATATGGTATGGAAATCTGTTTTTATGTGTAAATATAATTTTTATATTTATTAATTTAATTAACCAATATTGTTGAATTAATTTAATAAAATATATATAATATATATTCAGTAAAATGTTTTAAAATTAAATTATTTTTTTTTATTGTTACATGAATAGACAATGTTATATGTTTGAAAGTATTTTTTTCAAAAATGCAGGCTTCATCATTTTTAGTATGTTTATTTTTAAAATAAATTTTTTCATCTATAGATGTTTAATCAGTCATCATGTTTTGCATATATGGAATCATTTGGATAAAAATTTTCAAATCTGGGACTATTAGGTATGGTAAGTATGATTAATTACCATTTTAAAATTTATCTTTTTAGTAAAATTATATTTCGGTTAATCAATGTTGAATATATTTGATTAGGATGTAATTTTTATAATTAATTTTTATTAGATTAAAAAAATAAAACCCTTATAACCTTAGAATTAAAATTTATTTATTTAATTGAAACTCTTCAATGAAAATTACCAAGAATATAATTATATAATGGGAAAATACAAAATGGCACTCACATACCATTAAATATATATAATATGTACAAATGGTGAAAATTAAATTTATGTATGAATATTAATATCTAATTTTTAATTATTATATTGTCTTCATGATGTTTATTTAATTATAATTTTCATTAAATAAACAATTAACATAAATCTTTTCATAATGATAATACATTTGTTTTCAATTAATAAAAAATAATAAAAATGATATTAAAAGTATAAAATATTATGTGATTAGATTGAGTAATTGTGTTCCAAAAAATATATAGATAATTATACTATATTTCTGATGTATCATGTATTATATTTTAATTGAATCATTATCTTTTAGTATTTTACGTAAAATTTACGGGATAATTAAAAATTGAGATTAATTATATATTATCAAATGAATGTATTATTAAATTATATTAAAATAATTATAATCCTCATGGTCGGTGATTATATGGTCTAAAATGATATCACCTGTCCCTTTATAATCTTATTGATAAAATATAAGTAAAATTATAACCCTTTAAATGTTAAAAATATATTTCGATGGATAAAATTAAAATTAGTTTTCTAAGAGATTAATCAAAATGTTTCTGTTAAAAATTACACCAAAACTCTCATAATTTTATTTAATTGATGGTATTTAAACATTATCAGAAGTTACAGTCATATATTAGGACATTTGAATGAATTTAAAAAGATAATGAATTTAATATATTTTTATCATGTATGAAATTTCAAGTGTTCCCATCCCCTTAATTATAAAAAGGAACCCATCATGTCTCATATTCATAGCATAATGATCCTTATAAATCATCCATAATTTATGAATTCCCTTAAATAATTCCTCATCCACTACATAGATGATAATTTCATCCCATACTTTTAGCCCAATGATCCTTAAGAGGTGACACAAATGATATCTCTCAATAATGATTTGATCACCATAAATGATGAATCTTTTTAAAATTCTCCTTTATGTCATATAAATTTATGGTAATGATCATAAAATGATATATTTATTATCTGTTACATAATCAAATATTATTATTTTTTAGAAATGAAGAGTAACAAAACTATTTTCCACAAAATAGTATGTAAAGGTATCACTCATGTGTACTTACGACTTGTATTATCCATCAAGCAGTACAACTAATTTTATACCACCATAATCCATGGTTGGTTCTTATAATGCGACTGATGTTTATTTATGATAATTATGTGTAATTTTATAATTGTAATGATAAAATCACATCTACCATATTTCCAACCAATCCGTTTTAAAACTATAATGTTTCTCATTATGTGTGTGGACTAACTCCTCTACAAAGATATGTGATTTTTTTATTCCTATAAATTTAAAATTTATGTTAATATTGGTACAGATAATGAAAATAAATTAATTAAATTATATAAAAATGTTTCTATAATTTTTAAATATTGTTTTTATTTATTTATTTCCTTCTATAGAAAACTGATATTGATGATCATGTGTATGCATTAAATATCATTAAAATGAATAGTATAATTCACTTTTCATTCTCAATAATTGTGGGATGATTCTATATATATTAGATATATAATATATATAAATCATTATTGGCATTGTATTTGTGATGGAATGATGATAAAAATATGATGAAAAGAACTATTAAATTTAAATAATCATAATAAAATAAATTTTTAGGTGACATTCTTGTTTTTTCATTTAACAAATTAGAATTTATTGAGTAATATTTTTCATACATTGGACCGATAATGTTCTTCATTTTGATACTTAGTGAGATCAAAATTAATAGTTTGACTATACATATATATTAATTTCATGGGTGTAAAATTTTCATGAAAAAGATAACTAACTTCTAAATAGATGCCTATATTAGATAACTGATACCACTGTTGTGTTGACACTATGGGTATTACCCTATGCATAACAACATAATTTACAGTTTCAGACATTTTTATTAAATCCACCAAGGGGGTAAATTTAAAAATTAGTTGTATTATTTATTTATTTTATTATATTGACACAACAAAATACCGTTGCTATAAAAATATTTGGTTATGATGAGTTTTTATGGTGGCTTTTTTTAACCATAGAAATCTTGTGGATTATTAATGTATATAATTCATGGAGAATGACATCATAATGAATCAATACTAAGGATCAATGATCCATTGTAATTTTAGGATATACCCAATGATAATGACTTCAATTAATTCCCCATCATCAATTGAACTATTTCATGGTAGGATGTTTTTATGTGTATTTTTCCTCATTTGATTATTCCTTTGATGAATTGGAAATAATTAGCTAACAATGAAATTTTATGATCATGTATATTTTTTTACTGGTACCATTTTTCAATAATTAATGATTTATATTGTTTATTATGTTATATATCTTCAATATTTATTTTAACTACAACAAAACAAGTGCCACATAAGCAATGGAAATTATATATGGATGCAGATAGACACTATAAATTATTGTTCATTGCGTTTGTGTATTATGAATTTTATACATCATCCATCATTCATTTCAATAAATTCAATAGGATAATAGTACATTAAATATAATTTAATAAAAAATCTACATCTATTTCATGGAACAATGTATTGAATACATAGATATAGGTTTATAGTGGTGAATAGATCCAGCTATGATGATGGATCTAGGGAATAAGACCATGTATTGGGTGTTATTTGCCAACACATTTTGATGGATGTGGTTATGAAACACTAGATACATCCATAATATAGAAAATGATTGTGAAGAGTATTTGGAAAACCAACAATCTGAGAGGATCAGTGTATTCTATGGTTAAATCAAAGGGATTGGAGGTGCATCATAAGATGTGTGAATAATCCCTTTTGATGTATAGAAAACCATACTACATGGTGTTTCATCCGATGATCACAATCAATGTAGTCCAATTTTAAGTTGGTCTATGGTTTTATTTTAGTGATATGTACTTGATTCCATGTGAATTTATTCAAACATAAAATGAACCATGAATAAAAACATGGAAAATATAGGGCAGAAATTCATATGTATAATGTTGGTGTTACATTCCTTAGGGGTCATTCCAATTTTCATCAAAACCCAGGTAGTTGGATAATTGTGAAAATATGTTACATAGCCTAGAGATCATGTGGAACCACATTCCATGTAGAGAATCCTTAAACTATTTTCTCAGAAAAAAAAGAACTTGTCATGATACACGATTAGAAATAAAAACATAATGGACATGTTGTGTACATATATTTCTCACTATATAATTTATAAAATATTACACTGATCCATTGTCTTCTTAATCATGGACATGTTTCATTGTCATATTTTCCCATGATCCATTCAATGAGGGTTTAGAATGTAGTCACATCATATGTATATAAATGTGATCCCCTTGAAGGAACATCCGTCCAATATTGATATTTTCAAAAAAAATTCTGATGATCAGAGTAAAATCCTCTAACATAATTATTTCTATAGGTTTGACTCATGGTATCATTTTTTCCATCACTGCACATTAATTAATCCCTTACATTTGTAGGTTAATCCATATTGTGTTATCTTTTTACCCCTTGAAATTATTTGTGATCCCCATATGTGTATCGATCTCTTTGAACTTAAAATGGTTACTTCCTATGTTGAGATCCAATGAGAAAGAGATATCATTTGGTCTATATAGGTTCTATATAAATATTGGAGTGTTTTCCCAATAGAGTGTTATCTGAAAACATCAAGTAAGAATACTAGAATAGAACAATATTTTGGACATTAAAATGAGGTTTTGAGTCTTATATAAATACTTATGTTTGGTCTTGTTATCTATTTTATGGAATATAATAATGATGATATGACTTTTAATCTTGATTCATTATTCTTATTTATATTAGGGTGTCATACTTTTTATTTTTAAACTCAACCCTTCATGGGATTTCCCCACACAAGGCATGTATTATAAAGATGATTGACCTTTATATGGAGTCCTAAATGATGAAGTAAAAGTATGATCTTATTGACATATACATTCTATGGTGCCTTCTGGTGGTTACATTGACAGCATACCACACTAAAATCATAGGTTTTACTAGTTTTCATTTTCATATTGTGGGATCTTATTTTTCCAATTTCGTTACATTACATTTTTCTAAAACTTATAGTGGTATTTTAGTTTTATTAATGTATGATTTTTTTACATTTCATCATTGTATGGTACTATTGATATGTGTATGTGTATAGGTTCAATAGCTTAATATCTTCCATGTGTGTGATATGCCAACTAAGAATTTTTCATCAACCCATATCCTATTGAAGGTTGGATTTGTGTTATCATGAATTGGGACCAATTAGGACATTTATTGACATCATGGTATCAATGGATGGTTCTACCTTATGACCATTTTATGTGAGAATTTCAGTGATTTTATAACAAAAATTTTATGTGTAGCATGTTAATATATTAGTCCAGGGACACCAGTATTGGTGTATCATCTGACATACACATTCACAAGTTCTTTTAAAACCATCTTGTTAACTCATCAAAAATAGTAAATATTTTAATTGAAATTATATCATCATGAATCATATCGGAAATTATAGAGTATTATATTTCCATAATTATCCCACCCTATAGATATAATAGTTCTCTATGGTATTTTTTTCCCTTATAGGATTTCTATATGAAATATTCTTACTAGGATTTAGTAGTAGGATCACAATGGTGATCTCATCAGTGATGTTAATTTGATAAATGGACCTATTCAATATGAGGTACCTCTAATTGGATCACTAGTAAAACCACCACCTATCTAGTGGAAAATGGTATTTTATGACTTAGTAGAATATGTGGGAATGATGAGTTCACTTCATGAGATTCATTTAATGTGACCCCTTAAGTTCTAAGATGATTTTAACACAGAAGTGGAAAACGGACATTCTTGATGCAATGACATGAGTATTTATTTTTCTTTAGGATTCCTATAGAAAAGATATGAGTATTGTTATAAAAATTTCATCATGGATAATTAGGGAAATTGGGTTTCATTCATACCATGTCGTATGATAAGAAGACTCATGAATTGTATGAGTTCAAGAACATTTCTATAGAGGAGTAATCACTGTCTACATTGATGGATGTTCCCATTTAGAATAATATAAAAATGTAGTAAGGTAGTAAAATAGTGTCCAATTATTTATTGAGGATTTGAAACCTTCCTTAGTACTCGATAGATATGGTATATGAAAAGATCTATTGGGATTGTATCTTTAAAAGGGACTTTGAAATGAAATCTGATCCATCATGATAACGGAATTTATTCTAAAATATTATAGTGTTCTAGAACGTTCAATTAAGGTAGATATATTCCGAGTTGAGCAGATGAATTTTTTTTACATTTAATAGGAACACAAGAGATTAGAATTTAATGGAAAAAGAGATTATTACAAATGTTGGGACCTAGATGTGTGATAAATTTAAATTTATTATCCCAAAACGAAGTTCTATGGTTCATTGATAATGATATGTAAATAGTCCACCCAAAGATAATATCTCAAACTCTTGAGATGGTCAGGACATCATACATGTGATTTACGGACTTGAAGTGTGTCTGATAGAGTGACAGTAGATGGGTCACCTAGGCAGAGGAAGTGCTAATTTAATATTTGTTAATGGGTAATCTATAATTCCTCATCATTAAACATTAAAAAATCTTGAGTTATTTCATAAATTCATATTGAGAATCTATTTAGGTTATGAGATTTCAATAATAAGGACATAACTGACACATAACAACTCAAGTATTACATAAAAGGCACTTCTACTCACTATACATTTTCTTCATCAAACATTTTTTTTAAAAGTACCATTGTTTTGATTCATATTTAATCATCATTAAATATCATTGATCCAATCTGTAACTCTATTCTAATTTAAATCCTATAAAAAACATTTCAAAACATGGGATGAGAATAAATATCTTTACAATGGATCTAAAAAGAAGGAAAACTGGTAGTCTTATAAAAACATTTCAACCAAGAATACATTATCATAATCAAATACTATTCACCATTAAGAAGTAGTAAATACTCATCACTGAATTTAAGAAAATTGAAAACCATTGTTTAATAATATTATTACCATAAACCCCATTAAAAACACATATAACATTTAAAGGTAACTTGGGACATAATCTTACTTAAATGGAATAACCGTATGGTCGACCTCCATATATATCACTCTTTCAAATGAAATATCCATATACCCAAATTCCATACCGAATGCATTGGAGGATATAATTTAACCACCAATTCTTGGTTTATTATAGAACCACCTATGCATAGTTTATCATGTAAAAACCCAGATTGTTTTATCATGTAACCTCTTGTCAAATGTCCAAGTACCATTATATAATCATATCACATAATTGATTGTAAATATTATAATTTCACTAATAAAATTTAATTTTCAATCACAATAAATCATTTCAAAATATTGAAATAGTAAATAATATTTTATAACCATTTTCTATACCAAAACAAAAAATGTTATAAAGGTTTTGTTTTCATTTTAAAATCATTAAAGATTGTAGACGAATCCAATTTTTAAATAACAGTTAAAAAGGATGTGATGTTTTTTTCTTCACATACACTAAAAGGAATTAATTTGGAATTTTTTTTATTAAAAGTTAAAAAGATTCATATGAAAATATTACTTTTTAAAACCTTTATAATATAGACATAAAATTTCATTTTTAATCCTATTACATCCATAAAAATAGAAATGTGAATTGATATTATGAAGAAAATATTTGATAATTAAATATATAAATGTTCATGTTGTCTCATACCACATTGAACATTAACATTGTAATATCAATGAATTAATAAATTTAAAATATTAAATAGCATTACTGTAGATAAATTATGGTTATGAAATGTCATAGTGGATATATATAAATCTAATAAAACAAAAAAATGGGCATATTATGAAGAAATTATCCTCTAAAGCCCCAGAAATTTCAATGGAAATTTTTTCATAAATTTTTTGGAATTTTATGAGTCCGTAGTTTCTGACGGCGCCTGATTCTGAGGCCCGGTGAGCCTAGAATCAATTTCTGAAGTTTTGTTTGGGTATGTTCAGTAAACGTACATGCGGGTTTTTCTATATTTTGAACCATTTCATAGAATTGATATATGAGGGAATGGATGAACTCGTAGCGCCAGTATTCTCTTAGGGGGACCTTTACCGCAGTTGCGTTCTGTCGTAAGTTGTAGTTAAAATTTGGGGATTCATTCAGACTTTAATAAATTGATGTGTTACAATATATTTTTTAACTGGAAGTTAATTCATCCAAAGGGAATTTTTAGGTGGGGCCCACACCCCACCTAACTTCCCATGGGAGGATATGACTATGGTGGTGGGGCCTGCACGAACCCCTAACCCTTCAACTCCTCCGTTGACTCCCTTAAACCCCCATGAAGCCCCTTTTTAATCCTTATAACTCTCCAACTCATCCCTTAATTAGTTTGTGATCTCTCAACATCCCAAACACTAATGATTCCACCTTATGTAATTAATAACCTTATTAATTAAATTGTCACATCTCTTATGAATTAATTTGAATTTCTTGGAGATTCATTAAAATTGGAGAAGTCTTTTATAATATTTTCCTTTGCTAATTTTTTGGGAGGAACCTTCAGAGTATTATAAGAGCTTGGTTCTTCCATGAAGAACATCATCCCCTCTCGGCGAAAAACAGTCCACGACTCGATGAACACTCCATGACATGAAAGATGTGAGGAAAAATCTTCAATCTTCTTCTTCCTCTGCGTCCAGGGAGGAGGCACCGCCGCGGGGAACATCACCAATAACGAAAACACATCCTCTGACATTGACAGAGCGACATCGTTCTTCTACGATGACCGACTACTGCGACGCTCATCTTTCGCAGCATGACGACATGCGACATCAATTTCGATGTAGGGGGATTTTTTATAAATTTATTCATGTGATTTATATCCACAAACATGGGTGATTATTTTTTGAATAATTTTTTGAGCCTCCAACGCGGTGGGTACGGGCTAACGAAGAAGTTCGGACCCATCACCATATCATCATTGATGTGCAGAATGTTTGGAGACCAATTAATGGAAGAAAAACGTTGATTTGAGGGAGTCGCATTGAAGAGAGGGACTTGAAGAGGCCGAAGGCACCGACGGGAACTAAAATTGACCACAAGAATCACTCTGGTGGCCTGTAAAAGGTCATGGCGGTGCGGGTCTCCGGCGATCGGAGGAGCCGGCCAACCGCCTAGAGGTGGTGGTACCCTAGCGTGCCACTAGAGTAATACTCACCCTGGCACTGGCCGTGGCGGTGGTGGAGTGGATCCCGCACCATGCGGGATCCGAGGAGACAGGGCGGCGGCAGCCTGGCGTCGCCGTTACGCAAAACCGGGGGAGGCCGTGCCCCCCCCCCCCCGCTTGGCGGGCCTGGACGGGCCATGGGACGAACCACGCCCAACCCGGCCGGACCTGGACCCAGGTCAGGTTGACCCAGTTCGGGCTGACCCAGGGTGGGTTGGGTCGGGTCGGACCGGGCCCAGACCCCCCTCTTCGGATGGTTTTCTATTAATCTCCCATAACATGAGATACATTCCTCCGATCGACGCACCGTCAGTTGCGTAGGATTTCTCAGACCGAGAAGGTCATTTCATTATATTACACTCAAGGTTTTGTCAATTTTTGGGTATGTCCGGGTTAGTTCAATCCCACAATCAACCAGGCCCTCGAAGCAGAAATTCTTATAATTCGAGGATCGGGCGTCTGATTTACATGATGTCATCTACGTTGGTTTCTATATCTTGAGATTTTTTTTTTGACATAATACAAATGGGATTTATATGAGAATAGAGTATGGTCTGGTTGGTTTTAGCTTAAAAACCAATTAGGCCCTAGAACGGAAAAGCCAATAACTCACAGACTGGGCGTCGGATTGACGCACCATATGTTGCATTGAGACCCGTACGACGTTCCGGTTCTTTGAGACATTTCAATGTGAGACTTCCTAAAACATGGAGTATCAACCAATAGCTCGTTGAGTGGATCCTCCCGGAGATGAGAATACGGAGTGTGGAGACCTAGTAGCTGTAGAGCTGACGACTGCTTGACCAATTCGACTCATTGTTATTCGACTATTCCAGTGGATGGAGTGCCCAGTTTGGAGGCAGAACCACAGAAGACAGAGCACCTGGTTTGGCAGCATACCCATGGTACTCGATAGGAGGAGTTCCTTTGACAGTTATTAGAGGGAGCGCACGCTTTGGCAGCAGACCCATAGCCGACAGATCACTCAGTTTGGTAGTAGACCCACGGTACTCGACAAGAGGAGTACCTCAACAGTCTAATGTTAGTGAGTAGCACCTCAGAGTCGTGACAGGTCCACTGTACTCGATAGAGGAGGAGTTCTCCAGCAGTAGTGGTTTCGACAATAAAAATCCGGATTTGAGCTAAGTCAATGACCTTTTGTGTTTTCCTCATGATTGAGATGAGTTAGTTGATTACTTTGGTATATGTATGGGAATATACCTACGTAACGGTTATCTGTTGAAATCATACATTGTGTTTTATCCTTGTTGGATTTTCGTGAGTCCTTCAGTGTTTTTGGGTCCCTACTGAGTATCGTTATAGTCACCCCTGCACGAGCTACGCCCGCACCAGTTTGTGTGTGATGTAGACGATAGACAGTGCTGATCGGGGCAGAGAGTACGAGGACTTGACGGTACCTGGAGGTGGACCTCATGACGAGTCGGTACACGGAGGAGATGGACGGACATGGAGTGATATGTAGGACATCTATACCTACCCTTCATGTAGATTCCTGGAGGATGATCCAGGAGCTACTTCTATCTTCCAGTTTTTTGTCTTTTCAGTTGTTCTTTATTTCAGTTTTAGTTTTACCTTCCTTTTGGGCTTGTATTTATGGCCCCTTTGTACTTTCAGCACATTTGTTATACTGCTTTACTCAGTGTTTTATTCCTCTTGAACATTGTTTGTGTGTGTTTACGTTTTATAAAGTCAATTCTTTCCCAGTTTTTAGGGAGTTACGCCGTGGGTGCTAGTCGCCATCCCCTGGCCTATGGAAGGCGGGCTTGGGGTTGTCACGATAAGGTCCCCGAGGGATGGGTCGTGACAAATTGTTATCAGAGGTGTTGGTTCTACCGCAGAACATAGGACACTGATATTTCTTTTATGTGAATCAATATTGTTATGGGTCCTAAGTGTGGTTTTCAATTCAAGGAGTCCAGTGTTAGTACAAGAGGCCCATGTATCCATAAACCATGACCCTAACTTCTGATTTCCGACTAAATGCATGAAAACATTGATTGTGTGTGTGTTTTCAAATGTTATCTTTATGTCAGCTCAAACCAGGTCAGCTCACCAGGTATAGTCATTAACTGTGTCACATCTGTTTCATTCAGGATGCCTCCCCATGGACGGCCAGCTAGGGCCCCAAGAGTTATACGTACTGACAGCCCGCCAAGTGACAAGGTCTTAGTATAGGGCCTTCTTCCAATTGAGGCACCAACGGAGGAACCAGCAGTACTAATTCACATTGGGCCACTGATGCCACCGGCCCCAGCAGCAGGCGATGCATGCCGCTTGAGTGCGCTACATGAGTTCCAGCGCTAGAGGCCACATAAGTTCAGAGGAGTGACAGACCCACATACGGCTAAGGATTGGATGGAGGCTTTGGTGAGAGTCTTCAGGCTAGTAGGGATGCCAGCAGACATTATGGTAATCCTTTCTTCCAGCATCCATTAGGCAGCGACAGGCAGATGGTGGAGCTTAATTCTCCAGATGGACGATGAGGTGACACTTCTATTGACATACTTCGAGAGCCTGTTCTGGGCGGAGTTTGTACAGGACACCCTTCGAGTGGTGCGTATAGATGAGCTACTTTATCTTCAGCCAGGTAGCATGATGGTGGCGTAGTAATCAGTGAGGTTCACCGACCTCTCACGCTACTCCATTGATATGGTACGAGGCCCATTCTTCAGGGATCAGAACTATGAGAAGGGGCTATGTAGAGAGATTACAGCTTCAATTGTCTCAAACAGCATCCCGGCGCAGACGTTGGTGCTGGAGCGAGCCCTCCTATTGGAGAGATTTATTGGTGATCAGTCTCCAACAGCGGGACCCAACACAAGCCGGCATGCCGGGGAGTCTTCTACAACTGGTAGTTGAAAAATGAAACAGAAGTCCAAGAGGGCCATACCCACAGGTGCTCGACCGCACGACACATGATCAGTGGTGTTGGGCACCCAGGGTGGAGACAGAGCCAGGATTACCCGGAACAGAGAGTGTTACTTCTACGGTGGGCTTGGTCACATGGCACGTGACTATCCGAACCATCATGCATATGATTAGAAGATAGATTAAGGACCTCTGAGGAAGAGTCAGAGGTTTGATCGAGGTAGACCGTAAGGAGATGGAGACCGAGGCAGAGGAGCTGGCCGTACAGCTAGTGTTGGACAACGCTTCGAGGGTTTGCCAGCACCACCACCAAGAGCTCCACCCCGACCGCAGGGAATAGGTATACATTGGAGAGCACAACTTTAGGTAGCTGAATCATATGAATATGGAGCTCCAAAAGCTGATGGATAGGAGCAGGACGAGTTCCAGGCATGGAGTCCTTTGTTCATGATGCTACTAGCTTCATTAATGTTGTTTTGAGGTTACTTTATGTATTTGTACTTCCAGTTGTAGTAATAAAAGACACTTGTCCTTGTGATGTTTGATTTCCTTCATTTTTGTGTGGTTAATACTAAGTGGTTCCTGTTTAAACTATTGAATTGACCCTCACTTTCGTGATTCCTACTAGAGGAGACCCAGTAACCACACAATGATGCCGACAGTGTGACTCAACCCTTGGAGGTGAGAGTAACAGTTGGATCTCATTGTATTAGCATCAAGGCCTTATGACGCCATCCATGACATGGATTGTACCATTCATGTCAGGAGTGATTGTATTAGGAAAAGAATGTGGTTCATCTAGGGGATGAGGCTAGATTTCTCTTCTCGGCAAAGCATAAATTTTTTATTCTCTTGTAAATCGTAGACAAAGAAGGGTGTAGACGAGATCTTTTAAATTGGCTAGTCTCACCAATAGTTCATTGAGAGAACGGTTTACAGTTTACTCCAATATCAATGGTCTCAGGTGTGTCTTGTTTCAGAAGAATATATAACCAAGATAATGGCGATGGCATGAGTTCCTCTGGGATTATGACTTCGAGATAGTCTATACTCTTGGGAAGGGGAACATTATTGTAGATGCGCTCAGCAGGGGGACTGGTACACTGCTAGTAGGAGAGGCGATGAAGCAGCAGGTCATGTTGCTTATATCTTTTGTGGAAAGGGCTTCTCCAGCCTATCTACACTCACTCCTCTTTTTTCTTCAGTAGAGTAGGTGAGGTGGCTTACCGCCTGGCCCTTCCACCTCAGTTGCACTGGGTGCATGACGTCCTCCACGTATCTCAGATGAGGAGATGCATGCATAACCGGTCCCACATCATCAACCACGAGATGACTTTCACAGAGGTTATAGTGGATGTTGAGAATCAACATGAGTGGGTCCTACGTGGAAGGTCGATACTTTTGGTGCATGTTCGATGGAAGCACATGAACCTCTTGGGGAGCACATGGGAGCAAGAGGCTTAGATGCATGCTCAGTACCGTTTTAGTTTCCCTAGACTATTTTATAGAATTATGGGGATGTAATGTCTTGAGGTGGGAGTAATTTAAAGACCCATAAATTTCAAAGATTTTTTTTCGTAAATTCATTGGAATTTTACGTTTCCTCAGTTTTTGATGGCGCCTTATTCCGAGGCCCGGTGTGCCCGAAATCAAATTCTGATGATTTTTTTCGGGTCGATTCAGTAAACGTTCATGCGGGATTTTTTTATCATTTGAACCGGTGCTCATAATTGAAATCATAGGGCACCAATGAAGTCACAACACCAGTATTCGCTTAGGGGGACTTTTACCGCAGTTGCGTTCTGTCGTATGTGGTAGTTAAAATTTGGGGATTCGTTAAGACTTAAATAAATTGTCGTGTTACAATTTATATTTTAAGTGGAAGTTAATTCCATCAACAGGAAGTTGGATTTGGGGTACACACCCCACCTAACATCCCATGGAAGGATATGACTAGGTTGGTGGGGCCCACATGAACCCATAACCCTTCAACCCCTCCTTTAACTCCCTTAAACCCCTATGAAACTCCCTTTTTTATCCTTATAACTCTCCAACTCTTCCCTTAATTAGTTTGTGATCTCTCCACCTCCCAAAATTTAATGATGTAAAAAAATTTAAATAATAAAATAATTAATTAAATTGGAACATCTCCTTTGAAATAATTTTAATTGCTTAGTGATTCATTAAAATTGGAGAAGTCTTTCATAAGATTTCCCTTAGCAAATATTTTGTGAGGAACCTTTGGAGAAATAGTAGAGCTTCATTCATCCATGAAGAACATCATACTCTCTAGTTGAAGAACAATACACAACACGAAGAATTCTCTATGACCTGTTTCGGGCCGACCCAGGATGGGTTTAGCCGGGTCAGACTGGGCCCAGACCCCCCCTCTTCGAACCGTTTTCGGATAATCACCCATAACATGAGCTACGGACCTCCGATAGACGCACCATCAGTTGTGTAGGATTCCTCAGATCGATACGGTCATTTCGGTATATTACAATCATGGTTTTTGCATAGTTTTTTTATGGATGGGTTGTTTGATCTCACAACCAACGGGGCCCTTGGAGCGGAAACGCTTATAACTTAAGGATCAGACATCCGATTGACATGATGTCAAGTAAGTTAGTTTCATTTTGTTGAGTCTGTTATTTTGACTACACGTGGGATTCAGATGAGATTGGAGTATGGTTGGGTTGGTTTGAGCTTAAAAACCAGCCGCACCCCTGGAACGGAAAAGCCAATAACTCACAAACCGGGCTTCAGATTGACACATTGTCCGTTGCGTTGAGGCCCCTATTACGTGGTGGTACATTGAGATACTTCCACGTGAGACTTCATGACATTTAGAGTATCGATCAATAGCTCATGGAGTGGATCCTCTAGGAGTGGAACATATGGTGTTCGGTGAGCTAGTTGTTATAGACCTGACGACTGCTTGAGTGATTCGACTCGGAGTGATTCGACTATCCTAGTGGATGGAGCACCCGGTTTGGCGGTAGACCCATGGCAGACAAAGCGCCTGGTTTTGCAGTAGACCCATGGAACTCGATTGGAGAGGTACCTCTGACGGATATTAGGGGGAGTGCCTGGTTTGGCGGCAGACCCATAGAGGATAGAGCACCCTGTTTGGTAGCAGACCCGTGGTACTCGATAGGAGGAGTACCTCTGCAGTTTAAGTTAGTGAGTTGCACCTCGGAGCCACGACATGGCCACTGTGCTCGACAGAGGAGGAGTTCTCCACCAGTCGTGGTTTTGAAAATAAAAAACATGGTTTGAGCTGAGTCAATGACCTTTCTGTTTTCCTAATGATTAAGATCGGTTACCTGATAACTTAGGTATATGTATGGGAATATACCTAATTAATGGTTATCCGCTGAAATCTACCTTTTTGGTTTATCCTTGTTGGATTTTCGTGAGACCTTGTGGGTATCGGGGTCCCTACTGAGTATCATTATAATCACCCCTACATAGGCTACACCCTCACCCTGTTGTGTTTGATGCAGACGATGGACAATGCTAATCGACGAAGAGTGTACAAGGACTGGATGGTACCCGAAGGTGAACCACAAGACGAGTCGATACCCGGATGAGAATGAGGGATGTGGAGTGCTGTGGAGGTCATTTGTACCTACCCTCCCGGTAGGTACCTGGAGGACGATCCAGGAGCTGCTTCTATCTTCCAACTTTTGGTTATTTCTGTTGTTCTTACTTTCAGTTGTAGTTCCACCTTTCTGTTGGGATTGTATTTCTGGCCCCTCTGTACATTAAGAACACTTGTTATACTTCATTACTCAGTGTTTCCTTCTGTTTGAACTCTAGTTGTGTGTGTTTACATTTTATAACACCAATGCCTTCCCAGTTTTTAGTTAGTTATGCCTTTGGTTCTAGTCTCCATCCCCTAGCCTATGGAAGGCGGGTTTGGGGTAGTCACAATACGGGCCCCGGGGGACGGGTCATGATATCCCCATTGATTGATGATTGAGACGAAGTCCCTTATCAAGATAATTTTTAAATAAAACAGTTAGATAATGTGTTTTCACTATAAATAAATATAAAAAAACATAGAACAAAAAGGTAAGTTATTAAAAATTAATTTCTCACATAGGAGTATAATGACATAATCAATAAGTAGATGTTTAATCCAAAGAATGCAGATTTGGTAAAACAATTCACATACCTTGAGTCTGACTCATCTCATATGTTCCTTGTTCTTCCTGAATAATAAAAATAGTTAAATATATACATGACTAATTTATTTTTCATTTTAATGATTACTTTTATATCATTAATTACCATTTTATAACAATTACATAATTATTTATGTTAGGGTCATATATTTTGTCGATATTCGTTACTTGAGGTAAACATTAAATTTGTATGACAACAATAGTCAGTGTAGCCATATGTAAATAATCTAAAAATTATAAAAAATGATATAAATAACTTATATATTCATTATATATGTATTTACAATAATATTTTAATTTAATATTAAAACACCATTCGTGTATATGGTAGTCTTATGTATGAATGAACACTACTTTTATCAAGTCATATTAAAATAATTAACAATAAATGAAATGTTTGTAAATTTTTATACATATATATTATAAATATATTATCATTATTATTTCATATATATCATATATATTTATTAAAGCAATCCTAAATACATTTTGTGTGATTTTTTAATGAATCCCATCATTTTGAGGAGGTGGTAGTCCACAAGTCCCCATATGAGGTTGTTATATAACGAAAATATGGACAAAATTAAGGTATGTTTAATATAAAATATCCAGAAAATTTATAGTTTATAATATAAATATAAATTTATTAGTTTATGAAAAAATGAATTAAGACCATCCAATATGTTGGTAATGGGAAGAGAACAGAAACATTATTCATGGAGCTGATTAACTGTTATAACATAGAAAAAAAATTTCTTCTATGATTTAGAAGAGGTGTGAAATGAAATGGAAATGAGATATTCAATTAGAAATATAAAACAAAATAATATACATAATTATGGAGTAATAATTAATTTAATATGTAATTAAGTTAGGGGAAAGTTTAAATAGAATTAAAATATGAGAGGTACATTGAGAAAATTACCTCTTGAGTATCCCCTCTAGAAATGAACCTTGACTACATTGGATTTGGTTTTTGGTGAGAAAAAATATCTTGGTCGTTTTGAGAGTGAGTAGGATTGGATTGGGTAGATAACTTAGGATCTATATGGCTTAGTTAGTGGAAATGTTGAGGTGTGGTGGTGTTATTTATACTTGAGGAGAGGTTGGTACAAGCAATTAATTAAATGATTATTTTATATGAAAAGACAACCTTATAGATGCACCTTTGATTTCCATGAATTTATCTTATAATTAATGTTTAATTGGATGGTTATGGTAGATCTACATATCATGCACATATTAAATTCTGATGTTTTTAGGTATTTTATTCTTATAACGCTTAGTTTTGACCTATTTTAAAATTTTACTTTTACCACCATATATATTTTTTTCCAAGGTACCATTTTTATATATATAAATTTAATTGACCATAATATCTAATTTAGTCCTTCTGGTTTGAAATATTTTATCCATTTCACCCAATTAAAATTAAATACTTTTGGAATTTATATATAAAATTATTTCAACAAACAAAACTAAAAAGTAGGTTATTAATGTGAACCGTTCAAAAGATTGAAATGTTTTTATATATATTTTTTATTTTATATTCATTAAAATGAACAAAATTTTATTAATTTATATAAAATAATAGAATTAAACTATAAAACCCATTACATGGATCTTATAAGATTAGAAAATAATTAAACAAAAAACCAGTTTTAAATTAAAACATAATATTTCACATTGTTCATTAAAATACCAATTTCATCAGACAAATACAAAGAAAATTAAAACAAAGTAAATTTTGAGGGCCCACATAAAAATAAGAATTTTCTTTTTTCCAAAAAATATTCTAATTTTTTTAATATATACTTAAAATGGCTTCCCCATCAAAAGTAGTTAAAAATGCATTTTTTTAAAAATACATGTTTTAACTAAAAAATTGAAATTGTTTTTATATCATGTCTAGATAACATATAAAGTGTATATTAAAAATTAAATTGAATACATTAAATATATATTTAATTAATAAAACCCAAAAAGAGTGATTTTATTATTTTATAAACTCACATAGTTTATTTTAAATAGTTGTTCAGAAAAATATTTCCTTTTATTAAAAAATGGATTTACAATGATTTAAAATTAATTGTGCACAAAATAAAAAATTATAAACATTTTTAAACCATATTTTCATAATTTAATTAACAATTTTCATTATCTCCATTTTAATATTAATGTAATTAAATAATAATATTTAGTTGTATGCTTATGTTCGATGTGACTTAACATGTACCCTATCAAACATAATATAATTAAAAAAACATAGGATATTACGTC
Organism: Viscum album; assembly: GCA_963277665.1. Taxonomy (NCBI): domain Eukaryota; kingdom Viridiplantae; phylum Streptophyta; class Magnoliopsida; order Santalales; family Viscaceae; genus Viscum; species Viscum album. The sequence goes on from OY728145.1 coordinate 1,904,369,630, forward strand.
CTCCACTCATTAATAAACTATGTCCTCAAAATTTGTATTCGGGGTCGGTAACTGAGGTATGAATTTTCAACACACCTTTCTTTAAATTCCACATTGGAAAAAGGATTAATAAAACAACAACATTAAAAGAAGGAAATAAAGGTACGAAGATCAAATGAGATAGGAAATAGTTGTGTTCTATATAGGAAAATATATACAAGAAAAAGAAAACAAACACTCATAGATTAATGGAGAGTGATATAAAACATGATCTTGGATATTTAAGCTTCACAACAACATAAATATTTGAAAGAAAAAGTCTATTGATAAAAGTAAGAGTATAATGTTTTTAAATCAAGATCCTTTTTATTGAGTTGTAGAACTCTATTACTATAATGCCATTGGGAATAAAGAAATATACATACTTAACATGTAGTGTATGTTAATTTAATCACATTCTACAATAAATTCATCTTTTTATCTAAATTATTAGTATTCAAGATGACTTCTTACCACCTGAAGCACTTGAATCAAATTCTATAAACTCAAAAAGTCAACAAAATATGAACAATATATCTATACAATCATTAGACATTAACTAAAATGAAAATGGTTTGTAAAAGATAATTAAATTCCCAAAATTAATAAAAAAATATTGTATGAAAATATTCTTTTAGTCTTCAAAATTCATTATTAATATCGATGTTCTAGAAAGACCATTCAATAAACTGTGATCCTTAAAAGTACCCAAAATAATCCAAACTAATATTGAAAACCAAATCAGAATTATTTGATAATATTGTATTTGAAGACAATTTTTATCACATATCTCTAAATTACCTAAATCATTCTTAATCTCTCATAAAATAAACGTGTTACCCAAATCCAAAATGTTCCATGAAAGGTTAATCATTTCAATAAATACCCTAAATCATCATATGTCCACAATAGAATCAATGATTGTTCCAAAATATAATTCAACTATTAATTATGAAATAAAATCCCATATTTTTTTTATTTTCATTGATCATATATAGTTCCCAAATTCAACTTATTACTATGCCATCAAATATTCTAACTAGATTGGATGAAGTCATACTAACAAAGGAATTTATGCAGGCTATTGACAGGCGATACACACTTATCGCCCTTCGGTTATGTTTTCGATTCCCTCGACCTTGCTGGATGCATCATGTAGTCACACATCTTGTTGGTTATTATTTTTATAATATTATATAATTCATATATCATTCCTAAAATATGGTAATGTTCTAAAAAAATAACCATAACATGTTTTATCCTCAATATTTATTTCTTTCGTTTCATTTTGAAACCCAAAATATTAAAACACGTGATTACTTCAAAAAAATATTAATCCAAATGTTTATCCATAACTTTATAATTGTGTCCATAAAAGAGAATACTTCTTCCATTTTGTTTTATGAAAACATAAGGATAACTAAAAATCATATATATTATCCAAAAATTAATCACAATACAAAATTAGTACTTATACATTTAATTATTTAACCATATTTAATTATACCATAACTCTTCAATCCTTTATAAGTAGACATCTTAATCATTCTATGTTTTACAAATTCCATTAACTATGCATTTCCACAATATTTATTATACATTCATAATGAAGATAAAACATCCTCATCATTTATAAACATCAATCCAATAATATTTCAGTTTTTTGGTATAATGTAAAAAATAATACCATGCGTCTATATATGAGGATATTCTTGATGTTCCCTTTCTCTTTCAGAATTTTATCTGTCTTTCAAAAAGTAAATGTTTACTCCACTTATATAATTTCACTTTTAGGTTTGTTTGGAAAAGTTGAATCATAAAATCATATGAAAATGAATCCATTACCCAAAAAATTGTTATAATAATGAGTAGGTGTTGGATAACTCAATCAATTTAATTTAGTTGATTTGAATACTCAAAGATTTGTTGAAGTAATTCAAAGAAGATTTTGTGATAATACTAATGAAAAAATAATTATGGAGGGATAAGAAGATTTTGAAAAGCTATTCCCATCCATATTTTAAAATGATTCATAATATTCTGAAAATAACATCACATAAATATGAATTGAATATTACTCTATATGGTGAAGATGATAAAATTAACATTTTATAATACTCAAATTCATGAACCTCCTTATATCTCATCAGTTTGAGTTTTTTATCCTATATTAAAAAATTACAATAATATTCCATAATTTTTCTATATGATAATAACCATCTTGGTAAAAAAGTATATTTAACCTACACGCATATTCCATCATAACCTATTGAGCTATCTATACATACCTTTGATTCAAACTATTAGTCCTCAGCCCCAAACATTACGAAATCATGAGTTAGATATAGAGTACTCATTATGATTATTTTATTATTTAATGTTTTAGATAATTAGGTCACAACTCATACATAACATCTAAAATATTACAAATTATACACCTGTACACATTATCCATTTTTTCATAAAACTATATCTTTTAAAAATAAACTTTTTTTTGGTTTTATGTTTAATCATCATAACATTTCCATAATCCCATCCATGAATCTAGTCTTCATTAAATCCTATAAAAAACATTTCAAAATTTGTATATGCAGAAAAATCTTATCATTGGATTCAAAAAATTGAAAACTTTTAGTCTTGAAAAAAAATGTAAACCATGAATACTGTATCATAAAGTAATACTTGTCACCGTTAAAAACTATTAAATAATCATCACTTCATATGATTTTATTTCATACAATTTTTCTAAACAAAATATTACCATTAAACCAAAAATAATACAAGACATATAATGGTAACTAGGGACATAATATTACAAAAATAGAATATCCATTACACCATCTTCCACACATATCACTCTTTCAAATGTAATATCTATACTGCTGAATTCCCTACCCAATGGATTTGAGGTTATAATATAACCACCCATTCTTGGATTATAACAAAACCAAACTCTTTGGTTAATCAAATAACCACGTGTATTTTTTTATCACGTAAACACCCATCAAATGTCCATGTACTATTATATAATCATAAAACAAAAACTATTTCAAATATCAACATTTTACTCATTATTTTCATTTAAAATTAGTAGAATTAATTTAAATATATTGTAATAGTAAATATAATAATAAAACATTTTCAAAACAAAAAAACAAAAAAAATTGAATAATGGATTTAGTTTCTTTTTAAAACATTTAGGATTATTGAGGAGGCCAAATATCAAAAAACTGTTATGGTGGGGAAGAAGTTGATATTGCTACATACGATAAAAACATTAGTTTTTTCATTTTGTAAAGAGAGTAAAATGCATCGTATAAAAATATTATATTTTAAAATATCTGAAATATAGTCATAAAATTTAATTTATAATCCTTCTACATCTATATAAATATGATAATTTATATTATGAAGAAATTATTTGATAATTAAATATTTAAATGTTCATGTTAAATAAAACCACATTGAAAATTTAAATCTTAATCACCATTAATTAATGTATATAAATTATTAAATAGCATTAGAATAGATAAAATATTGATATTAAATGACATATTGGTTGTATATAAACCTACTAAAAGAATAAATGTGAATATTATCATGGAACGCCCCAGTGAATTATGATTGAGACGATGTTCCTTAACATGATCAGTTTATGTATAAAATAGTTTGATTATTTGTTTTCACTATAAATATACATAAAAAAGTAGAAAAAAAGATAATAAATAAAAATTTTATTTCACACATAAGTGTTGAACTACATATCCAAGAAGTAGAAGTTTAAACCACGGAATGTAATTTGGGATATGAAAATTCCTTACCTCGAGTATGAAACATCTCATATGTTCTTTGTTGTTACAAAATAATAAAAATAGATGAATATACAATTTATTAATACCTTTTTCTTTTTTATGGTTAATTTTATATAATTAATTACCATGTTATAATGGCTACATAATTATTTATGTTTATATCATATGTTTTGTGGATATTTGGTACTTGTGTCAAAAATGAAATTTGAATGATATCAATATTCTAGATAGAAATAAGTCCATAATATAAAAAGTTTAAAACATGAAATAAATATATTATATATTAATTAAATATGTATTTGTAATATTATTTTAACTGAAACTAAAAACATCATTCATGGATATGGTATGTCTTATATACACATGAACACTATTTTTTCCTATTATATTAAAAGAAAGAACATTAAATGAAAAGTTTTATAAATATGAATCCATATATAATATAATTAAATTATGTTTAAAATTTCTTTTATTTCATATATGTTTGCTAAAACAATCTGTAATACATTCATCGTGATGTGTGAATGAATCACTTCATTTTGAGGAGGCGGTGGTCAACACATCCCCAAAATGAAGATATCATATAACGACAATATAGAATGCATGAAGGTATGTTTAATATTACATTAAAAAAATATTTTATAGGTTATAATATATATATAAATATATTATTTTATGAATTTTTTAATGAAAATCCATGAAGTCGGTAATTGGAAAATAACTAAAACATTATTCATGGAGCTGATTAATTGGTTTAACATGGAAACAAATTATGTTTCATTAAATAAGAGATGGTGTGAAATGAATTTGAAATGAGAAATTCAATTAGAAACATAAAACTATATTATATACATGATAATGTAGTAACCATTAATTGATGGATGAAGTAGGTTAGGAAAATGTCAAAATAGGAAAAAAAAATTAAGAGATGTACATCGAGAAAATAAGCTATTGAATATCCCCTCATTGAATGACCCTTGCAGACATTAGATTTAGACTTTTGGGGAGGAAAGAAGATCATGTACGTTTGGAGAGTGAATAAGATTATATTTGATTGATATTTTAGGATCTACATGTCTTTCAAGGTCTAAATGTTGAGGTGTGGTGGTGTTATTTATAATTGAGGAGAGCTGGGTTCAAGTGATTAATTAATTCATTATTTTTTATGAAAAGATATCCATATAGAGGTGAAATTAAATTACATGATTTTGGCATTAAATTAATGTTTAATTGGAAGATTAGAGTATTTTCACATATCAACCACATTTTACATATTGATTTTTTAGATATCTTTTTCTTATACCTTTTAATTTTGACCACTTTTCAAAATTTTACTTTTACTACCATAACATATTTATTTATCAAGGTAGCTTTTATATATATAAAAAATGAAATTGAACATAAAATATAATTGGGACCTTCTAGTTACAAATACATTATCCATTTTACCCAATTAAAATCCCATAGTTTTGAAAATTATATAAAACATTATTTCTACAACCAAAATTAAAAAGAATGTTTTTAAAGTGAACTGTTCAATAGATTTAAATGTTTTAAAATCTAATTTCAATTTTAAATTAATTACAATTTAAAAAATTTATTAATTCTTAAAAAATAATATAAATATTCTTAAAAACAATTAAAATGATCTTATATCATTATAAATTAATTAATCAAAAAATAATTTTTGTATTTAAATGTCAAATTTCTCACTATTCATCAAAATACTAATTTTTTCAGAAAAATAAAAATAACTAAAACAATATAAATATTGATTTCCCACAAAAAAAAGGAATTTAATTTTGTAAAAAAATTATTATAAAAATGTCAAAATATATATTCAAAATTGGTTCACCATCAAAATCTATGAAAGAAGCATTTTTTGAAAAATAATTGATTTAACAAAAAATTAATGTTGTTCTTAGATCATGTCTTGAAAACATATAGGATGAATATTAGACAAAAAATTGAATATATTACATAAATATTTAATTAATAAAACTCAAAATAAGTGATTTTATTATTTTATAAACTCACATATTTAAATATAAATAGTTTATTAGAAAAATATTTCATTTTATTAAATTTTTTTACAGTCATTAATAATCTTTTGTGCACTAGATAATTAATTATAAATATATGTAAACCATATTTTCATAATTTAATTAGTACAGTTCATTATAACCATTTTAACTTAAAGGTAAAAAAATCATAATATTAAGTTTTATGCTTATGTACGCTGTGACGTACCATGTACGCTATAAAACACAATGTCTGTTTTTAAAAACATAGGATATTACGTCCTACCCCAATATTAAACTACATCCTCATAATTTCTAATTGAGGTCAGTAACTATGGTATTAATTTTAAAATATGTTTTTTTAAATCCCACATTTGAAAAAATATTTATTAAAGATCCACATTAAATCAAGGAAATATAAGTACAAAGATCACTTGGGATAGTAAATACAAGGGCTCCATGTCGGAAAACGTAGACATGGAAAATAAAACTAACTAACCTAGACTAATTGAGGGTGATAGAAAAAATTATCCTGGAAATTTAACCTTCATAATACCATAAATATGTTAAAGAAAAAGTGTATTTATGAATGTAAACATTTAACATTATTATTTCAATATTCATTTTCATAGAGTTGTTGAACTGTATTTCTACCTTGACTATGGTCAAAAGGAAATATACTTAATTTAAAAGTAGTGTTTCTTCAATTAATCACATTACACAATATATTCATCTTTTTCTCTAAATTGTTATTATTCTATGGTGACATTGTAGCACTTGACGCACTTAAAAAAATTCTATAGTATCACATAATAAAAAAATGAAAAAATTATAATTCACAAATCTTAAGACATTATACAAAATGAAAATGATTCGTAAAAGTGAATTTTATTACAAAAAAAAATGTTTGATCAAAAACAACATTTAGCCTCCAAAATTTATTAGTAATAAAAATTTTCTACAAAGACCATTCAATAAACAATGGTCCATAAAATTCACCAAAATAATCCAAACTAACATTGAATCCCATAACATAAGTATTTGATAACATGGTTTTCCATGATATATTTTAACATTTATCTAAATAATATAAATAATTCTTAATCTCTTATACAAAATACTAGTTACCCTATTCTAAAATGTTACATTTATGTTAATTATTTCCATAAAAACAATAAATTGCCCTATGTTCCCAATAAAATCATGGATTATTCCAAAAAGTAATTCAACCTTTACTTATAAAATAAAATATTATAGTATTCTATTTACCTTGATCATATATAGTTCCGAAAATCAACTTATTACTATTCAATCAAATAATTTTACTATAGATAAGGAAGTCATACTAACAATTGGAATTAAAGTAGGACATTGGTAGGAGATACGCCCATAACGCCCAAGGGTTGAGGGTTCAATTCCCTCGGCCATATAGGATGCAACGAGTTGTCAACCATCTGGAGGGTTATTCCTTTTACAATATTATCTAATTCACATAACATTACTAAAATATGATAATTTCCTAAAAAACCATAATATGTTTTATGCTCTATGTTTATCTCATACCTTTCATTTTTAAACCCAAAATAGTAAAACCCATAATTACACCAAAATAATATGAACCATATTTTTTATCCATAACATTATAACTGTGTCCAAAAAAGAGATTTTTTCTTCAAAAAAATTCTTTATGAAAACAGAAGGATTACTCAATCTCAATGAAAACCTCCACAAATTACTCACACTATAAAAAGTGTACAGGTACATTTAATCCTTTCATCATCAGTAATTATACCATAACTATATAATCCTTTATATGTGTTCATCTTAATCATTCAATTTTCATCTTAATCCATTTTCTAATCATTTACAAAATATTTATTAAGAAATAATTATGATGATAAAATATCCTCATAATTTATAAACATCAATCCAATAATTTATCATTATTAATAAATAAGATAATAAATCATACCTTGAATCGAGAAATGAGGATCCTATGGATGTTCCCTTTATCTGTTGGCATGTTGTCTTAATTTAACAAATTAATAGTTCACTCCCCTTCTATAATTTCATTTTTTGGTATATTTTGAAAAAATTATTTAATAAATTCAAATGAAAATAAAAACCGTGACCCATAAATAGTTTCATAAATGAGTAAGTATTGGATAAGGCAATACATTATTTCAGGTGATTTGAATACACAAGAAGTTGTCAAAGTCATTCGAACAATATTTTGTGATAATAATGATGTTAAATTCAATAGAAATAGATAATAAGGGTGTGGAATATGTATTACCAACCATATTTAAAAATAATCCATAACTTCTAAAAATAACATAACATACAAATGAATTGAATATTACTCTCTTGTGTGAAGATAATGACATAAAAGATTCATGATACTCAAATCTATCAAATTCCTTATATATGAGTAGAATTATTTTTTTATCCAATGTTCCAAAATTACCATAACACTACATAATTTTTCCATGTTATAATAATCTTCTTGTATATATTGTATATTTATCCTACACCCACATAACATAAAGACCTATAAAGCTATACAAACGGACATTTGATTCAAACTATAAGGCCCCATCCTTAATCATAACATAATCTTGACTTAGGTGAAGAATTGACATTGTGGATAGTTTACATTTTAAAAAATTAGATAATTTAGTCATAAATAATACATAAAAACAAAAATATTAAAATGTAGACACTTATACTAAATAATTATTTTTTCATAAAACACATACTTCTAAAAAGAAACATGTTATTGTTTCTTGTTTAATCATCATGACATTTCCATCATCCCATCATTGAATCTATTCTACATTAAATCCCATAAAAACGTTTCATAACATATTATATTCATAAAAATCATAGCATTGGATACAAAAAATGAAAACTTTTAGCCTTTCAAAAACATTTAAACCATGACTACATTAGCATAAAGTAATACATGCCATCTATAAAATGTAGTAAATTATATTCACATAATATGAGTTAATTTCATACCATTTGTAATAAAAATATTACCATAAAAAAATGAATATATGACATATAAAATAGAACTAGGTACAAAATATTACTTATATCGAATAACCATTCCATCGACTTCCACGCATATCACTCTTCAATTTTTAATATCCATACGACCGTCTTCCATATCAAATGAATTGGAGGTTATAATGTAGCCACCCATCCTTGGATTATCATAAAACCATCCTCTTTGGTTTATCATATGACCACATGTATTTGGTTTATTACATAACTAACCAGTAGATGTCAATGTACCTTTATATAATCATAACACATAAAAGATTTCAAATATCAACATTTAATTCATAAAATTTCATTTTAAACCATTTAAAAATTCATTTAAATATAATGAAATAATCAATCCAATTTTTAAAAAAATTCAATAACAAAACCCCAAAAAATGCGAAAAGGTATTTTTTCCATTAAAATACATTAAGGATTATTGAGAAATCCAAATATCAAATAATTGTAATGGTGGTGGAAAAGTTTTTGTCACCACATACATTACCAGACATTCATTTAGTCATTCAGTAAATAGATTAAAACACTTTATTTAAAAATATTAATTTTAAAACCCTTAGTATATAGATATAATGTTTCATTTTTAATAATTTTATATCCATATAAATAAATACTTGAATTAATATCATGATGAACAAATTTTATATTTAAACATTTAATCATTCAAAGTGACCCACACCACTTTGAACATTTAAATAATAAACTCCACGAAATAATAAATTAAAAATGTTAAATAAAATTACTATAGATAAAATATAGATATTTATTGTCATAGTGTCTGTATATACACCTAAAAAAATTAAACAGTTCCATATTTTTATAAAATTCCAAAATTATAGAAGATTGTGGGAAGTCCCATTTATACATCATTTTGTTGTTAAAATAGATTTATTAGTTTCATTCACAATAAATAAAAATAAAAAAAGTTAAAAAAATAAAATGAAAATATATTCAGAATTAATTACAAGTAGCTATTTATCCCAATGAATAGTAACAAGGGTTAGATATATCTTTTCCATGAGTCAGACTCATCTCATATGATCTTTATACTTGTAAAATATAATCATAGATTACTTTATAATTGATTCATAACATTTTTAATTTTATTTTTCAAATATATTTAAATAATTACCATCTTTTAAAAATTAAATAATTATTTGAGTTCATATTATATTATTTGTTGATTTTTAGTACCTGAGTCAAAATTGAACATGGTATGATGTCAATTGTTCATGTATTTGTAAATCCATAATTTTAAAAAATATAAAACATGATATGAATTTATTATATATTAATTATTTATTTATCTATAATTATCTTTGATGAAAAACTATAGACAATATTCATTATGATGGTAGACCGTATGTAACATCCAATGTAAAGAAAGAATAATACATTCTCATATTTATTAATATTTATGAATTAAATATTAATTTTATTTTAAAGGGGTTTCTATGTTCGATAGCGTACCTGATACGCAACAAAGAGTTTCATTGAAATCATACGTTGCACACTAGTAATAAAATAATATTATTTTAAATGGTAGTTAACACGTAGCTATTGTATTGGAATAAATAAATAGAAATAACTAAATAATGATTATATATTTTTGTTAAATGTTTTTATATTTATCCAATAATGGATAAAGGTTTATAATATGAAAAGAATTCATTTTTTGGCATATATACTCTAATTTTCACTAAAGGTCGACTTATCGCCTTTTCATGGAGAACCATCATTAAATATAGTTTTGGTCACTCTTATACTTTCTATTTGACCAAATAAAACTCTTCTTTAGAATCGGGACATCAAAATTTACTTTGTCTAGATTTTTGGTATTTTTCCGATAAAGTTCATTTTTTAATGAATAGTGAAAAATGTTGTATTTTAATTCAAAAAATATTTCTAATCTAATTTATATATATTAATATATTATATTTTGAATTGGTTTTAAAGTGAAATTAACATATATTTTTACCATTTAATCCAATAGTGGTCGTTGGAATTAATTTCACTTTGAAATCAGACTTAAACTAGTGTCAATCTTTTGATTCTTATTGTTTCATAAAAACACGCTATTTGCTCTGACAGTGGGAATTAATTATTAAATTAATTAATGTAACTTCTATGATTTGAATTTTGTAAAATAGACATCATTTTTTAATCTGGAATATCAAATATATCTTTGGGTAAATATTTGGTATTTTTCTGAAAAACATCAATTTTTTATGAATAGTGATACCACTATGTCGTACCTAAAAAACTGATTTTTCGGTTAAATGAAATTTTACCACCTCTGTGTTTTCAATTTCAAAAATCCGGCATAGATGGTTTTCATTAAGAAGTAAAATGTGGTTCAATGTTATTAAAATAATTTATTTGTGAATAGTAACTTTTAAGTTTATTAATTATGATTAAGGGAAATTGGTGTAGTTTAAGGTAAAAATAATGTTTTAATAATATTAAATGACCTAGACACATGTCCTACCATTATTTGATGTGTCATGGACGACCAATAAAATCCATGGGTCTGCTTGGGGACCCCATGGAGACACTTTAGAAGGAAAATGACATTAATATCATTTTATTTAATGTTAAAATAAAAATATCACAAACCTGAGATGTTTTTCTAAAACAAGTCTTAACTGGGGTTATACAAGTCCGATATTTGACTATATATATTCATTATAAAGATAAAATGATTTCCAAAATCATGATTTTTTTATGATTTTTAGGCATTAAATAAATTAAATTATGTATGACACCATGATTATGCAGCGATTACCTCATTATTTAATGATTGAAAAAAATGAATAGATAATGTAAAATCTAAGACCTACACATATCAAAAACATATTGGATAGGTTTATTTCGAGATCTTATCACCTTATCCTCTAAATATATAATTATGGTGCCCTTTTATCAGAAATTCATTTTATAATAAAGTATATTTTCTTAACTTTCAAATAGTGCCCCTCCTCACCTCTTATAAAAGGCCCCCACCTCTACCTCCTTACCTACACCTCTAAAGCCATTTGTTCAGACAAGCTCTTCTCTTTCTGTCTCTACACATCCCTCTCTTACTCCTAGAAGCCTCACTTGGCGCAGAAGTCTTCCCGAGGAAGCCTTTGAGCTAAAATCTAAGAGAGCTTTCCAATTTTAAGATAATGTCTTCACTTGGGTTCTTTTGTTTTATTTTGCTTCTCTAACCCCCTAAACTATTTTTATTCATTTATTTTGTAACAAATCCAATATCTTCAATATACTAGTATGTTTTTATAAGATTCATTCGATCTAAAATTACACACACCTACATCTAATGGTTAATGAACATACTGTTTCTGTGGATGGTGAATTTCTGCCTCACGAAACGATGATTGTTCAATATTCTTCTAACACCTTCAAAGGTGGACATTAAGATGTCACTATAATTATATATGATATATAATATGTTTATGTTTTTCTTAAGCTTCTGAATTTTTATTTTATGTCATTACTTTGTGGCTTAAATTATGGGTATACGCGATATCTTCATTTTAGGAAGTGCGAACTACCGCCCCCTTAATGTGATTTGATTCGTTAATGCCATATGTGGGACGTATAAAGGATAGATTTAAAGTTATTATATATGATTTATGTTACATATAAATGATTTATATAATTATGGAATTAAAATATACATACCTCTCATTTAGTTTTAATTCCATTAATATGATATAGAAATGAAAGTAGTGTTCATGCGTACGTACGGCTTACTGTCTCCATGAACGGTGCATTTCATTTCTTACCTATAAATGATTTTGTAATATTATAATTACATGTATATTCTGGATATATATGATATATATGATATCCAAGTCATTAATATCATTCTGGATATAATGAACCTTTGACCACAGGAACAACATGTAATTGTAAGAAGTCCACTTTCGACTTAAGAACCAAATATCGACAAAACAAACATTATCAACTAAAATGATTACATAATGTTTATAACATGGAAATAATTGATATAAAAGTAATAATGAATTTGAAAAAGGTTCTTAATCAAGTATAAATTAACTTAAGTTTATTATTTAGGATGTTACGGAACGATAGAGTCAAGTCGGACTCGAGGTTAGGGACTTTATCTCAATCTCCGTTCATTGAGACATATTTCGATTTATACACAACTATCATTTATATGGTGTATAAACTCCTTTTACTTTTACTTTTATACAAAAGGAATCTTTTTATATGAAGCGTTTTACTAAAGTAAAAAATAGAATGTTTCTTTTAACGTACTCAGTGACAATGACCTTTTTCGCCGCCGCGAGTATTATTTGGTATTTGGCTTCCTCAACAAGTAGTGATGTTTTTTAAAATGAAATAAATAACATATACACTTTTATGTATTTTGGTATTGAAAATGGTTTTTATAATGGATTGGTTTTATTGCCCTGACCCCAGTTACCCAGATTTGGTGCATTATTACAAAACATTGGCATGATTAGAAGAAAAATCAAGTCTCGAAAGACCGATTAGTTTAGTATCCTTTGAAACACTAGATACAATCATAAAGTTTTACGTTATATCATAAAAAACATCTTGTCTTCATATCCCCTCATACTATCCCTGCAGGTCATTCATAAATTATTTCTTCATTATCTCGGAAAAAATAAAAAATTGAAAGGGGTGAACTTAGATACTCAGTAAGGATAACATTATTGCAGAATCTTTCATAGATAAGCATAAACACCTAAGGAAGTTTATAACTAAAACAAAAGCATTTTTAAACGTGAACATTAGCATAAAATGGAAAAGATAAAATAAAATAATGTCATTTACTTAATAACATGGATATTCTACTAGTCGAATGATCACATGAAATATCAATAACCACTTTCATAATGATGGAATTCATAATCCAGACTATCATAACCACATAGCCAAGGCCTCGTTCCAAGACTACAAATAATATTTTTCCAAGGCATTGTGCCAAGACACTAGTTTGTCTCATGAGACCTACCGATGCATCGAGGAGCTATAGCGGGATCCACCCATCAATTATTAAGTCCAATGCATTCCTCATATGAACAGGTTTAAACATAACATAAACATTTGTATTAAAACTAGAATACAAAATGTCAATAATTTAACCACAAACCATGAATGGTATAAAAATATAATATCCATAGTCAGACATAACTCATTAGATACAATATGGAAGATTGTATTGTAACAAATTATCCTCAATCAAGAATAATTAAGGATGCTGACATGGATGAAAATAATCCTCAAAACTATTTGAGAGAAATATACCCCTTTTTGTTGAAATCATTTAAAAGTCACACTATTTGTCAAGAAGCCATTTAAAATAGATTTTTGAATAAAAGTGTCACATACCACATTGAAAATTTTTAAAAGGAGTTGTAATTTTAAAACTTTAATGTCCATATAAATAAATCCTTAAAAACATTTTTAAAATATGGACATTAATGAGAAATATTTAGATGAATAAGTCTTTAAAATATTTAAAAATTGCATTTTAGTTAGAGATTATAACCAATAGAGAGACACGTAAATAAAAATAATTGAGGTAATCAAAACTTTTTAATATTATGAGAATAAAGGGATTCATGATATACTATGTCAAAGTACATTATATACACCACATAAAAGTGATTTGGTGTATAACAAAAAAGAAGTCTCAATGGAATTTAAGTTGAGATGAAATCTCTCATAAAGGCCATATCCTTAGGTTTAGGATAAATCAAAGACATAGTTATGTGTGACAAATATAAATACACTAAATATGATTGGATATTCAGTGTAAAACAATCAAAGTATATTCCAACATAATCTTGTAAAAACAACACCAATGAATTGGATGTTTAACTCAACAAATTGAGAATGAGTTAAAATTACTCTTATCAAATTCACATCGATGACTTGAGAAATTATCAATGGAGTGATTATGTGTATCAAAAGTATATCCACAGAAACGGGGAGTGGAAATTATTACATATGAAAATGAATAGTTTTTCTACACATAATCTCGGAGTAAAATATTCAATGATGTTTGCGTAAAGCCGAATAAATGGAAATTGAAATTTCAAATTCCCTTATCGATTAGGTAACTTATGAAACATAAACCCATGAATGAAGGAACATACAATGATGATGTAAATTCCCATAAATTAATGTATAATACACAATGAATACAATTATGGGTAGTACACATACACCACATGCAATAAATAAGTGGTGAACAATGGAA
The DNA here is from genome assembly GCA_963277665.1 of Viscum album. Taxonomy (NCBI): domain Eukaryota; kingdom Viridiplantae; phylum Streptophyta; class Magnoliopsida; order Santalales; family Viscaceae; genus Viscum; species Viscum album. The sequence goes on from OY728145.1 coordinate 1,904,384,806, forward strand.
TTCTCACGGAATTAAAAGTGAGATAAGATACCCTTTACCTTGTACTTTTCCTTGGTTGGGGGTAGGTTAACCTCCTGATTAATGTTGAAATAATTATTATTAAATAATTCATGAATCATATACATGAATATGATATCATATATGATCTTTTAACATGTATTTGTTAATAATATCATAGAATTATCGTCGTTTCATGTGTTAACTTACTCGTTTTCTTTTATATGTTTTGTTACGTAAGCCATGTTTTTCATGGATAGGTTGTATCATATTCATATCCAGAATGATATAATGTAAATAAACATTATTTTTAAATAATCAAATAATAATTATACTTTAATGGATATGATAGAGAATGAATCTCAACGCGTTTGTGGGGACGGTAGTCCGTACGTACGCACGAGCGACAATATCATTCTTTTGATATTAAAATAATATATAATTGGATGGTATATCATATATACGGGATCATTATCATGTTATATTTATTATTTTAATGAGTTACACATCATTAATATACCCACCCAAATAATAAAATATTGAATAACAATTACACCACGACGTGGAGACGGTAAGTCATACGTACACACGTATGGTGACATGTTATTCAAAGGGTGGATAGAATACTGAATATTATTGTACCATATTTATAATAACATCACAGTATATATAATATTCTGTAGTTATTATTTTAGAATGGTAATAACAAAGAAAGAATAAGTGGAATTAGAAAGGATCTTGAAAAGGGGTGGTGAAAACATTACATCTTCTTCGGGTTCTTCCTTTTTATTTGATCAAAAGGGATCCTTAGGATGGCTTTATAATCAAACTAAGGCCTCTAGGTAGTAGGGAGGGAAGTTGAGAGAGTATTTGTGCAGGGTTTGGCCTAACCAAAAAGATTTGAAGGTGTGACGAAATGAGAAGGAGGAGTGCCTTTTTATAAGAGGGGTGAGGGGCACCTTTGGAAAAGCTAAAAATATTAATTTATAAAAAATTCGTATTCGGTTTCTAATGGCTCCAAAGTTGATTATTCAAAGTTTAAGGTAGGGATAGGTCTATAACCATTCAACCAATAGAATTTAGACAGGATTGGGTCACTATATTAACCTTATCATTTAGTATTAACTCTTAGTTAATTAGTTTGACATTTACCATGTCACTTTGTATTTTTATATTATATAGTTACTAAATATACTATATACCAAAAAAGACCCCCAAGTGGTCCAGTAATGATATACCTATCATGATATAAGTCTCTTGGACGATCCTTAGATTTTTAAGAATTTGATATCAATTAATAATATAATATTTGTTTTAAAAACTCTTTTTTGTCAATTTTGACATTATTCAGTAGTTGATTTTTGTGAAACTCATAACAGAATTATTACTTCAAAAAAAGTCAATTAAATCACTCCTAATATGCCATATCATCCTAGAAAATTATTTTAATTCATTAAAAGTATTAAATTATATTTATTTGGGTATTTATAATATCAATTATTTTAATTTTTCACTATTATGGTAATTACTGCATCATCATTGTGTTATAAATATATTAAATTATTTAATTTCTAAAAGTTATAAATAAAATTTAATTATGTATGAAATTTATTAGCTTTATAATGAATATTTAAATTCGAATTTATCATATGTATAACCCTATATTAAAAATGTTTTAGTAAATAATCTTTGATTTTAACTCTTTTAACTCTTCTTTGAATTAAATAATAATAATTGTCCTAATCTAATCCAAGTGGACCTAAATGAAAATATTTTATTCCTAATTTTGTTTTTGGTCGAGATACACTTGTCCAATAGAATTAGGACATGTGTTAGGATAATATTAATATCATTTTTACCCTTAATTACCCTATTTACTTTTAACCGTGGTAAATAAAAGAAAAAAGTTACTATTCACAAAAAATTATTTTCATCTCATTGAACCACATTTTACTTCTTGATATTAACCTTGTATCTTGGATTTTCAAATTTCCATTCACAGAAGTGGTAATATTAAGTTTTATGAAAAATTCATCCTTTTTTAACTACCACTTAGTAGTTTCACTATTCATCAAAAATTGAAGTTTTTCAGAACAATGCCAAACTTTCACCCTAAGCTATAATTGATATTATAAATTCAAAAATGATGTCTATTTTACAAAATTCTAAACATATAAGTTGCATTAAATAATTTTATAATTAATTCCCGATGTCACAACAAATAGCGTGTTTTTAAGAAACAATATATATCAAAAGATTGACAATTGTTTTGGACCAATTTCAAAGTGAAATTAATTCTAATGAATGCCATTGGATAAAATGGTAAAAATATATTCTAATTATACTTTAAAACCACTAAATAATATAATTTATCACTATAAATTATTTTGATTTAAAATGTTGTTTTTAATTAAAATTTAGTAATTTTCACTATTCATCAAAATATAAGTGTTATTCAAAAAGTTCCAAAATTTCACCCTAGGATAAATTCGGTATTACGAATCCAAAAATGAAGTCTCTTTTGATAGATAAAATTTAAAAAATTTCAAAAAGTAGGTATTACTATTCATAACGGCTAGTTTGATTGGTTGTGGTGTGTTAGAATCTCGATGTTGCATACAATGCACGCCATTGCATTATTCGAAGGGAAACGTACCGTGGATGTTTGGGGTGTTACATTATCCCCTCCTTGAATAGATTTCATCCTCATAACATTTAAAATTGTGATTGGGAATATAATGGAAAGTACCACATCAGAAAAATAGTCAATAAAACTATCACTTTAAAAGAAAGAAAGAGAGGAATAAAGGTCATCCAAGATAACCCATAATCAGATTACATGTAGGAAAACATGGATATGGATGATAAACTAAGTGTCATGTTATGATGGAGAGGGACATAAATCATGATTAGGATAAAGTTAACAATAAGAAAATCACAAACTTGTGTTGGGACAAATGGCCATTACTCTCCTAGTAGGAAAGTAAACGGACAACATTTTTTTGTTTTATGTTACATTACATAAGGATGAGGAATTAATTAATGATATTGACTAATAATATAAATATATATACTTACATTTTAAGTAGAGTTTCATTATTTAATAAATTTCCACCACTAACTCATTTTTTTTAAACGATGAGTATTCAAGAAGACTTGGTCACACTGGAAGAGCTGGAATAAACTTCTATAGAATCACATGATCCCTGCAGGATGAACTATATATTTACATTGTCTTTAGAGATTAATCAAAACCAAATTGGTTAGTACAAGATCTAATGATCCCCCAGAAGGATATTCCGTGAGAGAAATAAACACTAATCTTAATTTCCAATATTAAACCAACAATACCCCAAAGTTAAATAAATAACATTCAATAATAAATTGTCCTTAAAATCATTCAATATAATCAAAACCAATATTGACAACCAAAATGTATTAAGAAATTAGTCTTCCACATTAAATTGTATCTCCAAATTACATTAATTACTCTTCATGTCACATACTTAAATGTAATAAACCTAATCATTTCGATAAATAACCCAAATCATTATAAATCCACAATAAACACATAGATAAAAATGCACCATTACACCTCAAATGAAATCCCATACAATTCTATTTTCCTTGGGCATATAGTGTTCACACCAAAGCGAACAACTTCCAAAATAACATTTATCACTTAATCACCAAATCATATTCATATACTAAGGGTATTCATTTGATAAGCCATAAGATCCCAAATCAAATTATTATTGATCAATAAATTCCTTTAACTAAAAATAATAGTCACACTAACCAGAGACTTCACGTAGTCCAGTGGTAGGCGATAAATCCCAATCGCACATTTGTTGTGGGTTCGATTCCCACAGATTTGTCCAACACAACGGGTTGTCACACGGTCTGCATGTTGTCCCTTTTCAAAAACTATATTTTTATAACATTATCAAAATGAGATAAATTCCTCAAAATAACCATAAAATAATTTAACCCCAAATATTATGTCATACCATGGATTTTCATCCCAAATTATAATAACTTATAATTGCCTCAAACCCAATGATCATATAAAACCAAGTGGTAATTCATAACTATATCCCCAAGATAAAAGATAATTATTCCTCAAATATCATTCTCACATGGAAAAATGCATGGCTACAAATACAAGAGAAAATTATTCCAAAGTAAACCCATAAACAAGGAGCACTAACACTTTTTAAACAATTCTCTAACCATTTATTTCCACATTGATTCTTCTTTGACCACGAAAATATACTATAGAATAGCGCATTCACTCGGGTAATGGTCAGGTCCCCTAAATTTATGGCAAATGACTGTAAATGGATTTTTGGGACCATTTTTATCTTCTTCCATATTACTCTTCATTTTTCGTCGGCAATTCTTCACTTTATGTGTTTCCTTTTCGCAGGCAAAGCATTTCCTTGTCCCATTAAGACACTTTCTTGGGTGTCTCCTTCCACATTTCCTGTGTGATGGAAATTGGGGATTCCTTTCACCAGGGTCTCCACTGCTGGAGCTGTTATCATTCATCACCTTTCTTTTCATTGTTGAGTCCGGGAATTGGTTAATATATATATTGTTGATCATATTTTTGTATAATTGATTTGGAATAAAGAAGATATCTTTTACGGGTATCAACATTCTATTTTATTGCTCATTGTCACCACCGTTCCCACCTTGTACATCATTATCAAAGTCACTATGACTTCCTTGGAATCCAGCCATTGGCTAAAACCTGAAAGCATTGTGTGAGTAATAGTAGTCATAAAATCATTTAGAGATAAACATGTCACCATATTCTCAATTTGAAACACATTAGGATTAACAAAGGACATTTACTCTCATCATATATATATAATACTTTAAATCAGTTTGTAAAGAAAATGTAAATTATCCTAAGCATATCCCCCGGGAGTGTCATAACCAAGAGTGCAGCAAGGACCTTTGTCGTTCACCAGTTCCCATTCGAGTCTAGCTCAAAGTGGTGTTTTCGGGTATTACCCCTAGGTACATCTGTGCCAGAGCCACCTCTACCTGCTCGAATCCAGACAGGGATGTATTGCTCAGAAAACTCACAAAATCTCTACAATACCAAAATTCTAGGAAGTTCTTCTATACTATTCCTGAAAGCTCATCTTAGATCTATATTCTCTAATCAAAGTTTATCTAAATCTAGCTTCCAAGGTTTGTACTAAATATCCTCTAATAGAAACTGTAACACCCCGACCCCAGTTACCCCGAGTCGGTGCATTATTACATAACATTGGTATGATCACAAGAAATATCATGTCTCGAAAGACCGATTAGTTTAGTAGCCTTGGAAACACTAGATACAATCATAATGTTTTATATTACATCATAAAAAAACATCTTGTCTTCATATCCCCCCATACTATCCCTGCTGGTCATTCGTAAATTATTTCTTCATAATCCTGGGAAAAAAATAAAACATTGAAAGAGGTGATATCAGATGCTCAGTAAGGTTAACATTATAGCAGAAGCTTTCATTGATAAGCATAAACACTTAAGTCATTTTATAACTAAAACAAAAGCCTTTTTAAACTTGAACTTAAGCATAAAATGGAAAAGCTAAAATAAAATAATGCTAGTTACTTACTCACATGGATATTATACTAGTTGAATGATCACATGAAATATCAATAACCACTTTCATAATGATGGAATGCATAATTCCACACTATCATAACCACATCGCCAAGGCCTCGTGCCAAGACTACAAATACGATTTTGCCAAGGCATTGTGCCAAGACACTAGTTTGTCTCATGAGACCAACCGATGCATCGAGGAGCTATAGAGGGATCCACCCATCACTTATTATGTCCAATGCATTTCTCATATGAATAGGTTTAAACATAACATAAACATTCATATTAAAACTAGCATAAAAAATGTCAATACTTTAACCACAAACCATGAATCGTATAAAAATAGCATATCCACATTTAAACATAACTCATTCGATAGAATATGGAATATTATATTGTATCACATTATCTTCAATCAATAATAATTAAGGATGTTGACATAGAGGAAAATAATCATCAATACTATTTGAGAGAAATATCCACCATTTTCATTAAAACATTTAAAAGTCACTCTATTTGTCAAGAACCCATTTAAAATAGATTTTTGAATCAAAGTATCCCATACCACATTCAAACATTTTAAAAGGAGTTTTAATTTTAAAACATTAATTTCCATATAAATAAATACTTGAAAACATTTTTAAAACATGAACATTAATGAGAAATATTTAGATGAATAAGTCTTTAAAACAATTAAAAATTGTATTTCCGTTAGAGATTCTAACCAAAAGTGAGACACTTGAATACAAAAATTGAGGTAATTAAAACATTTTTATATCATGAGAATAAAGGTATTCATGATATACTATGTCAAAGTACATTATATACACAATATAAAAGTGATTTGGGGTATAACAACAAAGAAGTCTCAATGGAATTTAAGTTGAGATGAAATCTCTCATAAAGGCCGTATCCTTAGGTTATAGATAAATCAACGACATACTTATGTGTGAAAAATATAAATACAATAATATGATTGGATATTCAGTGTAAAACAATCAAACGATATTCACACATAATCTTGTAAAAACAACACCAATGAATTGGATGTTTAACTCAACAAATGGAGAATGAGTTAAAATTACTCTTATCAAATTCATATCGATGACTTGAGAAATTATCAATGGAGTGATTATGTGTATCAAAAGTATATCCATAGAAAAGGGGAGTGGAAATTATGAAATAATCAAATTAATTGTTATTCCACACATAATATCGGAGTAAAATAATCAATGAAGTTTGAGTAAAACCGAATAAATGGAAATTGAAATATCAAATTCCCTTATCGATTAGATAACTTATGAAACATACACCTATGAAAGAAGGATCATAAAATGATGATGTAAATTCCCATAAATTAATGTATAATACACAATGAATACAATTATGGGTAGTACACATACACCACATGCAATAAATAAGTGGTGAACAATGGAATTCTCATGGAATTAAAAGTGAGATAAGAAACCACTTACCTTGTACTTTTCTTGGGTTGGGGTTAGGTTAACCTCCTATATAATGTTTAAATAAATTTTATTAAATTATTCAAGAATCATATTCATTAATATGATATCATATATGATCTTTTAACATTGCTTTGTTAATAATATCATAGAATTATCGTCGTTTCAGGTGTTAACTTACTCATTTTCTTTTATATGTTTTGTTACGTAAGCAATGATTGTCAAGGATTGGTTGTATCTTATTCATATCCAGAATTTTATCAAGTCCTTAGAAATTATTTTTAAATAATCAAATGAAAATTATACTTGAATGGATATGATAGAGAATGAATGTCATCGCGTTCATTGAGACGGTAGTCCGTACGTACGCATGAGCAACAATATCATTCTTTTGATATTAAAATAATATATAATTGGATTGTATATCATACATACAGAATCGTTATCATGTTATATTTATTTTTTTTAATGAGTTACACATCATTATTATAACCAAGAATATAATAATATATTGAATAACAATTAAACCATGACGTGGAGACATTAAGCCATACGTACGCACATATGGTGACATGTTATTCAAAAGGTGGATAGAATACTGAATTTGGTTGTACAATATTTATAATAACATCACAATATATATAATATATTGGATTTATTATTTTATAATGGTAATAACATAGAAAGAATAAGTGGAAGAAGAATGGAACTTGAAAAGGGGTGGTGAAAACATTACCTCTTCTTCGGGTTCTTCTTTTATATTTGATAAAAAGGGCTCCGTAGGTTGGCTTTCTGATCAAACTAAGACCTCTAAGTTGTAGTGAGGGAAGATGAGAGAGTATTTGGTGAGGGTTTGGCTGAACCAAAATTCTTTAAAGGTGTGAAAAAATGAGAAGGAGGAGTTCCCTTTTATAAGTGGGGTGAGGGTCACCTTTTGAAAAGAAACAAATATTAATTTATAAAAAATTCATATTCGGTTTCAAATGACTCCAAAGTTGATTATTAAAAGGTAATGGTAGGGATAGGTCGAAAACCATTCATCCAATAGAATTTAGGCAGGTTTGGGTCACTATATTAACCTTATCTTTTAGTTTTATCTCTTAGTTAATTAGTTTGACATTTACCATGTCACTGTATTTTTATATTATATAGTTAATAAACTTAAAATATACATAAAAGCGACCCCCAAGTGGTCCAGTAATGATATACCTGTCATTATATAAGTATCTTGGCCGAGCCTTATATTTTTCGGAATTTAATGTCAATTAATAATATAAAATTTGTTTTAAAAACTCTTTTATGTCAATTTTGACACTATTCAATAGTTGATTTTTGTGAAACTCATAAAAGAATTATTACTTCGAAAAAAGTCAATTATATCAATCCTAATATGTCATATTATCCTAGAAAATTAGTTTAATTCATTAAATGTCTTAAATTATATTTATTTGGGTATTTATAATATCAATTATTTTAATTTTTCACTATTATGGTAATTACTGCATCATCATTGTGTCATGAATATAATAAATTATTCAGTGTCTAAAAATTATAAATAAAATATCATTATGTAATAATTCTTATTATCTTTCTAATGAATATTTAAAATTGAATTTATCGGATGTATAATTTTATATTAAATTTTTTTTAGTAAATAAACTTTGATTTTAACTCTTAACTCTTCTTTGAATTAAATAATAATAAATGTCCTAATCTAACCCAAGTGGACCTAAATGATAATATTTTATTCCTAATGTTGTTTTTGGTCGAGATACACTTGTCCAATAGAATTAGGACATGTGTTAGGGTAATATTAATATCATTTTTACCCTTAAATACCATATTTACTTTTAACAGTGGTAAATAAAAGTAAAAAGTTACTATTCACCAAAAATTATTTTCATCTCATTGAACCACATTTTACATCATGATATTAACCGCGTCTCTCAAATTTTCTAAATTCCATTCACAGAAGCGGTAAAATTATGTTTTATGAAAAATTCATCCGTTTTTTAACTACCACTTAGTAGTTTCACTATTCATCAAAAATTGAAGTTTTTTAGAACAATGCCAACATTTCACCCTAAGATATAATTGATATTTTGAATTCCAAAATGATGACTATTTTATGAAATTCTAAACATATAAGTTTCATTAATTGATTTTATAATTAATTCCCGCTGTCACAACAAATAGCGTGTTTTTAAGAAACAATATATATCAAAAGATTCACAATTGTTTAGGTCCAATTTCAATGTGAAATTAATTATAATGAACACCATTTGATAAAATGGTAAAACTATATTCTAATTATACTTTAAAACCACTAATTAATATAATTTATCACAATAAATTATTTTAATTTAAAAAGTTGTTTTTAATTAAAATTTAGTAATTTTCACTATTCATCAAAATATATGTGTTATTCGAAAAGTTCCAAAATTTCACCCTATGATAAATTAGATATTCTGAATCCAAAAATAAAGACTTTTTTGAGAGATAGAATTTATAAAATTTTAAAAAGTAGGTATTACTATTCATAACGGCTAGTTTGATTGGTTGTGGTGTGTTAGAATATCGAAGTTGCGTACAATGCACACCATTGCATTATTTGAAGGGAAATGTATCGTGGAAGCTTGGGGGGTTACATTCTCCCCTCCTTGAATAAATTTCGTCCTCATAATTTTAAAAATTGTGCTTGGGAATATAATGGAAAGTACCACATCAGAAAAAAAGTCAATAAAACTATCACTTTAAAAGAATGAAAGAGAGGTATAAAGGTTATCCAAGATAACCCATAATCAGATTCCATGTAGGAAAACATGGATATGGATGATAAACTAAGTGTCATTTTCTAATGGAGAGGAATAGATATCATGATTAGGATAATGTTAACAAGAAGAACACCACAAATTTGTGTTGGGACAAATGGCCATTAGTCTCCTAGTAGGAAAGTAAACGGACAACATTTTTTTGTTTTATGTTACATTACATAAGGATGAGGAATTCATTAACGATATTGACTAAGAATATAAATATATGTACTTACATTTTAAGTAGAGTTTCATTATTTAATAAATTTCAACCACTAACTAATTTTTTTTAAACAATGAGTATTCAAGAAGACTTGGTCACACTAGAAGAGCTAGAATAAACTTCTATAGAATCACATGATCCATGCAGGATGAACTATATATTTACATTGTCTTTAGAGATTAATCAAAACCAAAATGGTTAGTACAAGATCTAATGATCCCCTAGAAGGATATTCCGTGAGAGAAATAAACACTAATCTTAATTTCCAATATTAAACAAAAAATACCCCAAAGTTAAATAAATACCATTCAATAATCAATTCTCCTTAAAATACTTCAATATAATCAAAACTAATATTGAAAACCAAAACATATTAAGAATTTAGTCTTCCACATTAAATTGTATCTCCAAATGACATTAATTACTCTTTATATCACATTCTTAAAAGTAATTAACGTAATCATTTCGATAAATAACCCAAATAATTATAAATCCACAATAAACACATAGATAAAAATCCATCATTACACCTCAAATGAAATCCCATACTATTCTATTTTCCCTGGGCATATAGTGTTCACACCAACGCGAACAACTTCCAAAATAACATTTATCACTTAATCACCAAATCATTTTCCTATACTAAGGGTATTCATTTGATAATACATAAGATCCCAAATCAAATTATTATTGATCAATAAAATCATTTAACTAAAAATAATAGTCACACTAACCAGAGACTTCACGTAGTCTAGTGGTAGGAGATAAATCCCAATCACACATTGGTTGTGGGTTCGATTTCCACATCTTTGTCCGACACAATGGGTTGTCACACGGTCTGCGTGTTGTCCCTTTTCAAAAACTATATTTTTATAACATTATCAAAATGAGATAAATTCCTCAAAATAACCATAACATAATTTAACCCCAAATGTAATGTCATACCTTGCATTTTCATCCCAAATTATAATAACTTATAATTTCCTCAAACCCAATGATTATATAAAACCAAGTGATTATTCATAACTATATCACAATGAGAAAAGATAATTATTCCTCAAATATCATTCTCACATGGAAAACTGCATGGTTACAAATACAAGAGAAAATTATTCCAAAGTAAACCTATAAACAAAGAGCACTAACACTTTTTAAACATTTCTCCAACCATTTATTTCCACATAGCTTCTTCTTTGACCACGAAAATATAGTATAGAATAGGGCATTCACTCGGTTAATGGTCAGGTCCCCTACATTTACGGAAAATGAATGTAAATTGATTCTTGGGACCATTTTTATCTTCTTCCATATTACACTTCATTTTTCTTAGGCAATTCTTCACTTTATGTGTTTCCTTTTCGCACGTAAATCATTTCCTTTTCCCGTTGAGACACTTTCCTGGGTTTCTCCTTCCACATTTCCTACATGATGGAAATTGAGGATTCCTTTCTCCATGGTCTCCACTACTGGAGCTCTTATCATTCATCACCTTTCTTTTCTTTATTGAGTCCGGGAATTGCTTAATATATATATTGTTGATCATATTTTTGGATAATTGATTTGGCATAAAGACGATATCATTTACGGCTATCAACATTCCATTTGTTGCTCATTGCCACCACCGTTCCCACCTTGTACATCATTCTCAACGTCACTATGACTTCCTTGGAATCCAGCCATTGACTAAAACTAGAAAGCATTGTGTGAGTAATAGTAGTCATAAAATCATTTAGATATTAACATGTCACCATATTCTCAATTTGAAACACATTAGGATTAACCAAGGTCATTTACTCTCATATTATATATATAATACTTTAAATCAGTTTGTATAGAAAATGTAAATTATCCTAAGCATATCACCCGGGAGTGTCAAAACCAAGAGTGCAGCAAGGACCTTTGTCGTGCACCAGTTCCCGTTTGAGTCTAGCTCAAAGCGGTGTTTTCAGGTTTTACCCCTAGGTACATCTGTGCCAGAGCCGCCTCTACCATATCATATCCAGAAAGGGATGTATTGCTCGGAATACTCACAAAATCTCTACAATACCAAAATTCTAGGAAGTTCTTCTATTCTAATTCCCAAAGCTCATCTTAGGTCTACGTTATGTAATCAGAGTTTATCTAAATCTAGCTTCCAAGGTTTTTACTAAACATCCTCTGATACAAACTGTAACGCCCCGACCCCAGTTACCCAGAGTTTGTGCATTATTACATAACATTGGCATGATCTCAAGAAAGATCATGTCTCGAAATACCGATTAGTTTAGTAGCCTTGGAAACATTAGATACAATCATAAAGTTTTATATTACATCATAAAAAAAATCTTGTCTTCATATCCCCTCATACTAACCCTGCAGGTCATTCATAAATTATTTCTTCATAATCCTGGGAAAAAAATAAAACATTGAAAGGGGTGAGCTCAGATGCTCAGTAAGGATAACATTATAGCAGAAGCTTTCATTGATAATCATAAACACTTAAGGCATTTTATAACTAAAACAAAAGCCTTCTTAAACTTGAAATTCAGCATAAAATGGAAAAGATAAAATAAAATAATGCCATTTACTTATTCACATGGATATTATACTAGTTGAATGATCACATGAAATATCAATGACCACTTTCATAATGATGTAATGCATAATTCCACACTATCATAACCACATAGCGAAGGCCTCGTGCCAAGACTACAAATAAGATTTTACCAATGCGTTGTCCCAAGACACTAGTTTGTCTCATGAGACCAACCGATGCATCGAGGAGCTATAGCGGGATCCACCCATCACTTATTAAGTCCAATGCATTCCTCATATGAATAGGTTTAAACATAACATAAACATTCGTATTAAAACTAGCATACTAAATTTCAATACTTTAACCACAAAACATGAATGGTATAAAAATAGCACATCCACATTTAAACATAACTCATTCGATACAATATGGAAGATTACATTGTATCACATTATCTTCAATCAATAATAATTAAGGATGTTGACATAGATGAAAATAATCATCAATACTATTTGAGAGAAATATCCCACATTTTCTTTAAAACATTTAAAAGTCACACTATTTGTCAAGAAACCATTTAAAATAGATTTTTGAATAAAAGTGTCCCATAAAACTTTGAAACTTTTTAAAAGGAGTTTTAATTGTAAAACATTAATGTCCATATAAATAATCCCTTATAAACATTTTTAAAACATGAACATTAATGAGAAATATTTAGATGAATAAGTCTTTAAAACATTTAAAAAATGTATTATAGTTAGAGATTCTAACCAAAAGAGAGACACTTGAATACAAAAATTGAGGTAATAAAAACATTTTTATATCATGAGAATAAAGGGATTCATGATATACTATGTCAAGGTACATTATTTAAACCACATAAAAGTGATTTGGTGTATAACAACAAAGAAGTCTCAATGGAATTTAAGTTGAGATGAAATTGCTCATAAAGGCCGTATCCTTAGGTTAATGATAAATCAACGACATAGTAATGTGTGAAAAATATAAATACACTAAAGATGATTGGATATTCAGTGTAAAACAATCAAACTATATTCACACATAATCTTGTAAAAACAACACCAATGAATTGGATGTTTAACTCAACAAATGGAGAATGAGTTAAAATTACTCTTATCAAATTCATATCGATGACATGAAAAATTATCAATGGAGTGATTATGTGTATCAAAATTATATCCACAGAAAATGGGAGTGGAAATTATGACAGAAGAAAATGAATTGTTATTCCACACATAATCTCGGAGTAAAATAATCAATGAAGTTTGCGTAAAACCGAATAAATGGAAATTGAAATATCAAATTCCCTTATCGATTAGCTAACTTATGAAACATACACCTATGAAAGAAGGATCATACAATGATGATGTAAATTCCCATAAATTAATGTATAATACACAATGAATACAATTATGGGTAGTACACATACACCAAATGCAATAAATAAGTGGTGAACAATGGAATTCTCACGGAATTAAAAGTGAGATAAGAAACCTCGTACCTTGTACTTTTCTTTGGTTGGGGTTAGGTTATCCTCCTGTATATTGATGAAATAATTGTTATTAAATTATTCAAGAATCATATACATTAATATGATATCATATATGATCTTTTAACACTGCTTTGTTAATAATATCATAGAATTTTCGTTGTTTAAGGTGTTAACTTACTCGTTTTCTTTTATATGTTTTGTTACGTACGCCATGCTTATCAAGGATAGGTTGTATCTTATTCATATCCAGAATTATATAAAGTCCTTAAAAATTATTTTTAAATAATAAAATGAAAATTATACTTGAATGGATATGATAGAGAATGAATCTAATCGCGTTCATGGAGACGGTAGTCCGTACATACGCACAAGCGACAATATCATTATTTTGATATTAAAATTATATATATTTTGATGGTATATCATATATACAGAATCATTATCATGTTATATTTATTATTTTTATGAGTTACACATCATTATTATACCCACCAAAATAATAATATATTGAATAACAATTACACCACCACGTGGAGACAGTAAGCCGTACGTACGCACGTATGGTGACATGTTATTCAAAATGTGGATAGAATACTGAATATGGTTGTACAATATTTATAATAACATCACAGTATATATAATATATTGGATTTATTATTTTAGAATGGTAATAACATAGAAATAAGAAGTGGATGAAGAAAGGAACTTGAAAAGGGGTGGTGAAAACATTACCTCTTCTTCGTGTTCTTCTTTTTGATTTGATCAAAAGGGCTCCGTAGGTTGGCTTTCTGATCAAACTAAGACCTCTAAGTTGTATTTAGGGAAGTTGAGAGAGTATTTGGTGAGGGGTTGGCCGAACCAAAAGGCTTTAAAGGTGTGAATAAATGAGAAGGATGAGTGCCCTTTTATAAGTGGGGTGAGGGTCACCTTTTGAAAAGCAAAAAATATTGATTTATAATAAATTCATATTCGGTTTCTAATGACTCCAAAGTTGATTATTAAAACGCTAAGGTAGGGATAGGTCTAAAACCATTCATCCAATAGAATTTAGGCAGGTTTGGGTCACTATAGTAACCTTATCTTTTAGTTTTATCTCTTATTTAATTAGTTTGACATTTACCGTGTCACTTTGTATTTTTAACTTATATAGTTAATAAACATACTATATACATAAGAGCGACGCCCAAGTTGTCCAGTAATGATATACCTATCATGATATAAGTCTCTTGACTGAACCTTATATTTTTAGGAATTTAATGTCAATTAATAATATAATATTTGTTTTAAAAACTCTTTTATGTCAATTTTGACACTATTCAATAGTTGATTTTTGTGAAACTCATAACAGAATGATTACTTCGAAAAAAGTCAATTATATCAATCCTAATATGTCATATTATCCTAGAAAATTAGTTTAATTCATTAAAAGTCTTAAATTATATTTATTTGGGTATTTATAATATCAATTATTTTAATTTTTCACTATTATGGTAATTAATACATCATCATTGTGTCATAAATTATTCAGTGTCTAAAAATTATAAATAAAATATCATTATGTAGGAAATCTTATTTTCTTTCTAATGAATATTTACAATCGAATTTATCTGATGTATAACCCTATATTAAAAATTTTTAGTAAATAAACGTTGATTTTAACTCTTTTAACTCTTCTTTGAATTAAATAATAATAAATGTCCTAATCTAACCCAAGTGGACCTAAATGATAATATTTTATTCCTAAGGTTGTTTTTGATCGAGATACACTTGTCCAATAGAATTAGAACATGTGTTAGGGTAATATTAATATCATTTTTTCCCTTAAATACCTTATTTACTTTTAACCGTGGTAAATAAAAGTAAAAAGTTACTATTCACCAAAAATTATTTTCATCTCACTGAACCACATTTTACTTCTTGATATTAACCGAGTCTCTCGGATTTTCAAAATTCCATTCACAGAAGCGGTAAAATTATGTTTTATGGAAAAATCAGCATTTTTTTAACTACCACTTAGTAGTTTCACTATTCATAAAAAATTGAAGTTTTTCAGAACAATGCCAAAATTTCACCCTAAGATATAATTGATATTCTGAATTCAAAAATGATGTCTATTTTACGAAATTCTAAACATATAAGTTTCATTAATTGATTTTATAATTTATTCCCGATGTCACAACAAATAGCGTGTTTTTAAGAAACAATATATATCAAAAGATTCACAATTGTTTAGGTCCAATTTCAAAGTGAAATTAATATTAATGAACACCATTGGATAAAATGGTAAAAATATATTCTAATTATACTTTAAAACCACTCAATAATATAATTTATCACTATAAATTATTTTGATTTAAAAAGTTGTTTTTAATTAAAATTTAGTAAATTTCACTATTCATCAAAATATAAGTGTTATTCAAAAAGTTCCAATATTTCACCCTAGGATAAATTTGATATTCCAAATCCAAAAATAAAGACTATTTTGAGAGATAAAATTTATATAATTTCAAAAAGCAGATATTACTATTCATAACGCCTAGTTTGATTGGTTGTGGTGTATTAGAATCTCAATGTTGCGTACAATGCACGCTATTGCATTATTCGAAGGGAAACGTACCGTGGAATCTTGGGGTGTTAAATTCTCCCGTCCTTGAATAAATTGCATCCTCCCAATTTTTAAAATTGTTCTTGGGAATATAATGGAAAGTACCACATCGGAAAGAGAGTCAATAAAACTATCACTTTAAAAGAAAGAAAGAGAGGTATAAAGGTCAACCAAGATAACCCATACTCGGATTCCATGTAGGAAAACATGGATATGGATGATAAACTAATTGTCAGGTTCTGATGGAGAGGGATAGAAATCATTATTAGGAGAAAGTTAACAATAAGAAAACCAAAAACTTGTGTTGGGAAAAATGCCCATTAGTCTCCTAGTAGGATAGTAAACAGACAACATTTTTTGGTTTTATGTTACATTACATAAGGATGAGGAATTCATTTATGATATTGATTAAGAATATAAAGATATATACTTACATTTTAAGTAGTGTTTCATTCTTTAATAAATTTCCACCACTAACTCAATTTTTTTAAACGAAGAGTATTTAAGAAGACATGGTCACACTGGAAGAGCTAGAATAAACTTCTATAGAATCAAATGATCCATGTAGGATAAACTATATATTTACATTGTCATTAGAGATTAATCAAAAAAAATGGTTAGTACAATATCTAATGATCCCCCAAAAGGATATTCCGTGAGAGAAATAAACACTAATCTTAATTTCCAAAATTAAACCAATAATACCCCAAAGTTAAATAAATACCATCCAATAATCAATTATCCTTAAAATCCTTCAATATAAAAAAAAAATTTGAAAACCAAAACCTATTAAGAATGTAGTCTTCCACATTAAATTGTATCTCCAATTGACATTAATTACTCTTAAAGTCACATACTTAAAAGTAATTAACCTAATCATTTCCATAAATAACCCAAATCATTATAAATCCACAAAAAAAAATATAGATAAAAATCCACCATTACTCCTCAAATGAAATCCCATACTTTTCTATTTTCCTTGGGCATATAGTGTTCATACCAAAGCGAACAACTTCCAAAATAACATTTATCACTTAATCACCAAATCATTTTCGTATACTAAGGGTATTCATTTGACAAGACATAAGATCCCAAATCAAATTATTATTGATCAATAAAATAATTTAACTAAAAATAATAGTCACACTAACCAGGGACTTCACGTAGTCCAGTGGTAGGTGATAAATCCCAATTGCACTTTGGTTGTGGGTTCGATTCCCACAGCTTTGTCCGATGCAACGAGTTGTCACACGGTCTGCGTGTTGTCCCTTTTCAAAAACTATATTTTATAACATTATCAAAATGAGATGAATTCCTCAAAATAACCATAACATAATTTAACCCCCAATGTTTTGTCATACCATGCATTTTCATCCCAAATTATAATAACTTATAATTGCCTCAAACCCAATGATCATATAAAACCAAGTGGTTATTCATAACTATATCCACAAGAGAAAAGATAATTTTTCCTCAAATATAATTCTCACATGGAAAATAGCAGGGTTACAAATATAAGAGAAAACTATTCCAAAGTAACCCATAAACAAGGAGAACATAAACTTTTCAAACATTTCTCCTACCAATTATTTCCACAGAGCTTCTTCTTTGACCACGAAAATATACTATAGAGTAGGTCATTCACTCGGGTAAGGGCCAGGTCCCCTACATTTACAGCAAATGACTGTAAATGGATTCTTGGGACCATTTTTATCTTCTTCCATATTACTCTTCATTTTTCTTCGGCAATTATTTAGTTTATGTCCTTCCTTTTTTGCATGTAAAGCATTTCTTTGTCCCATTGAGACACTTTCCTGGGTGTCTCCTTCCACATTTCCTGCATGATGGAAATTGAGGATTCCTTTCTCCATGGTCTCCACTGCTGGAGCTCTTATCATTCATCACCTTTCTTTTATTTGTTGAGTCCGGGAATTGGTTAATATATATATTGTTGATCATATTTTTGAAAAATTGATTTCGCATAAAGACGATATCTTTTACGGCTATCAACATTCCATTTTGTTGCTCATTTCCACCTCCATTCCCACCTTGTACATCATTCTCAATGTCACTATGACTTCCTTGGAATCCATCCATTAACTAAAACCAGAAAGTATTCTGTGAGTAATTGTAGTCATTCAATCATTTAGAGATTAACATGTCACCATATTCTCAATTTGAAACACATTAGAATTAACCAAGGTCATTTAATCTCATCCTATATATATAATACATTAAATCAGTTTGTAAAGAAAATGTAAATTATCCTAAGCATATCCCTCAGGAGTGTCGTAACCAAGAGTGCAGCAAGGCCCGTTTTCGTGCACCAGTTCCCGTTAGAGTCTATCTCAAAGCGTTGTTTTCTGTTCTTAACCCTAGGTACATTTGTGCCAGATCCGCCTCTACCAGCTCGTATCCAGACAGGGATGTTTTGCTCGGAAAACTCACAAAAACTCTACAATACAAAAAGTCTAGGAAGTTCTTCTATACTAATCCTAAAAGATCATCTTAGGTCTACGTGCTATAATCAGAGTTTATCTAAATATAGCTTCCAAAGTTTGTACTGAACTTCCTCTAATACCAATTGTAACGCCCCGACCCCAATTAGCGAGAGTCGGTGCATTATTACATAACATTGGCATGATCCCAAGAAAGATCAAGTCTCGAAAGACCGATTAGTTTAGTAGCCTTGGAAACACTAGATACAATCATAATGTATTACATTACATCATAAGAAATTCATCTTGTCTTCATATCCCTTAATACTATCCATGCAGGTCATTCATAAATTATTTCTTCATAATCCTGGGAAAAAAAATAAATCATTGAAAGGGGTGAGCTCAGATTCTCAGTAAGGATAATATTATAGAAGATTCTTTCATAGATAAGCATAAACACTTAAGGCGGTTTATAATTAAAACAAAATCCAAATTAAACTTGAACGTCAGCATAAAATGGAAATGATAAAATAAAATAATGTCGTTTACTTACTCACATGTATATTCTACTAGTCGAATGATCACATCCAATATCAATAACCACTTTCATAATTATGGAATGCATAATTTTAGACAATCATGACCACATAGGCAAGGCCTCGTCCCAAGACTACAAATAAGATTTTGCCAAGGCGTAGTGCCAACACACTAGTTTGTCTCATGAGACCTACCGATGCATTGAGGATCTATAGCGGGCTCCACATGTCACTTATTATGTCCAATGCATTCCTCATATGAACAGTTTTAATCATAACATAAACATTTGTATTAAAACTAGCATACGAAATGTCAAAACTTTAACCACAAACCATGAATGGTATAAAAATAGCACATCCACAGTCAAACATAACTCATTCGATACAATATGGAAGATTGTATTGTATCACATTATCCTCAATCAAGAATAATTAAGGATGTTGACATAGATGAAAATAATCATCAAAAGTATTTTAGAGAAATATCCCCCTTTTTCTTGAAATCATTTAAAAGTCACAGTATTTGTCAAGAATCCATTTAAAATAGATATTTGATTCAAAGTGTCCCATACCACTTTGAAACTTTTTAAAAGGAGTTTTAATTTTAAAAAATTAATGTCCATATAAATAAATCCTTAAAAACATTTTTTAAACATGGACATCAATGAGAAATATTTAGATGAATAAGTCTTTAAAACATTTTAAAATTGTATTTAATTAGATATTCTATCCAAAAGAGAGACACTTGAATACAAATAATTGAGGTAATCAAAAAATTTTAATATCATGAGAATAAATAGATTCATGATATACTATGTCAAAGTACATTATATACACCACATAAAAGTGATTTGGTGTATAACAACAGAGAAGTCTCAATGGAATTTAAGTTGAGATGAAATCTCTCATAAAGGAAGTATCCTTAGGTTAAGGATAAATCAACGACATAATTATGTGTGACAAATATAAATACACTAAATATGATTGTATATTCAGTGCAAAACAATCAAAGGATATTCACACATAATCTTGTAAAAACAACACCAATGAATTGGATGTTTAACTCAACAAATGGAGAATGAGTTAAAATTACTCTTATCAAATTCATATCGATGACATGAGAATTTATCAATGGAGTGATTATGTGTATCAATAGTATATCCACAGAAAAGGGGAGTGGAAATTATGACATAAGAAAATGAATCGTTATTCCACACATAATCTCGGAGTATAATAATCAATAAAGTTTGCGTAAAGCCGAATAAATGCAAATTGAAATTTCAAATTCCCTTATCGATTAGGTAACTTATGAAAAATACACCCATGAAAGAAGGATCATACAATGATGATGTAAATTCCCATAAATTAATGTATAATATACAATGAATACAATTATGGGTAGTATACATACACCACATGCAATAAATAAGTGGTGAACAATGGAATTCTCACGATATTAAAAGTGAGATAAGAAACCCCTTACCTTGTACTTTTCCTTGGTTGGGGGTAGGTTAACCTCCTGTATAATGATGAAATAATTGTTATTAAATTATTCATGGATCATATACATTAATATGATATCATATATGATCTTTTAACATTGCTTTGTTAATAGTATCATAGAATTGTCATTGTTTCAGGTGTGGACTTACTCGTTTTCTTTTATATGTTTTGTTACGTAAGCCATGTTTGTCATGGAAAGGTTTAAATATTATTCATATCCAAAATTATATCAAGTTATTAAACATTATTTTTAAATAATAAAATGATAATTATACTAGAATGGATACGATAGAGAATGAATTTCATCGTGTTCGTGGAGACGGTAGTCCGTACGTACACACAAGCGACAATATCATTCCTTTGATATTAAAATAATATATAAATGGTTGGAATATCATATATACAGAATCATTATCATGTTATATTTATTATTTTCATGAGTTACACATCATTATTATAACCACCCAAATAATAATATATTGAATATCAATTACACCACGACATGGAGACGGTAAGCCGTACGTACGCACGCATGGTGACATGTTATTCAAAGGGTAGATAGAATAATGAATATGGTTGTACCATATTTATAATAACATCACAGTTTATATAATATAATGGAGTTATTATTTTATAATGGTAATAAAAATGAATGAAGAAGTGGAAGAAGAAAGGATCTTGAAAAGGGGTGGTGAAAACATTACCTCTTCTTCGGGTCCTTCCTTTTGATCTGATCAAAAGGGCTCCATAGGTTGGCTTTTTGATCAAACTAAGGCCTCTAGTTTGTAGTGAGGGGAGTTGAGAGAGTATTTGGGAAGGGTCTGTCTGAACGAAAAGAAATTCATGGTGTGAATAAATGAGAAGGATGAGTGCCCTTTTATAAGAGGGGTGAGGGGCACCTTTGGAAAAGCTAAAAATATTAATTTATAATAAATCCATATTCGGTTTCTAATGGCTCCAAAGTTTATTATTCAAAGTTTAAGGTAGGTATAGGTAGAAAACCAGTCAACCAATTTAATTTAGATAGTTTTGTGTCACCATATTTACCTTATCTTTTAGTTTTAACTCTTAGTTAATTAGTTTGACATTTACCATGTCACTTTGTATTTTTATATTATATAGTTAATAAACCTACTATATTCATACAAGAGACCCCAAAGTGGTACAGTAATGATATAAATATCGTGATATATGTCTCTTGGTGGAACCTTATATTTTTAGTTATTTAATATCAATTAATAATATAATATTTGTTTTAAAAACTCTTTTATGTCAATTTTGACACTATTCAATAGATGATTTTTGTGAAACTCATAACAGATTGATTACTTCGAAAAAAGTCAAATAAATCAATCCTAATATGTCATAATATCCAATAAAATTAGTGTAATTCATTAAAAGTCTGAAATTATATTTATTTGGGTATTTATAATATCAATTATTTTAATTTTTCAATATTATGGTAATTACTGCATCAACATTGTGTCATAAATATATTAAATTATTTAATGTATAAAAATTATAAATAAAATCTCATTATGTAGGAAATCTTATTAGTTTTCTAATTAATATTTACAATCTAATTTATCTTATGTATAACCCTATATTAAAAATCTTTTGGTAAATAAACATTGATTTTAACTCTTTTGACTCATCTTTGAATTAAATAATAATAAATGTCCTAATCTAATCCAAGTGGACCTAAATGATAATATTTTATTCCTAAAGTTGTTTATTGTCGAGATACACTTTTCCAATAGAATTAGGACATGTTTTAGGGTAATATTAATATCATTTTTACCCTTAATTACCATATTTACTTTTAACCGTGGTAAATAGAAGTAAAAAGTTACTATTCACCAAAAATTATTTTCATCTCATTGAACCACATTTTACTTCTTGATATTAACTATGTCTATTGGATTTTCGAAAGTCCATTCACAGAAGCAGTAAAATTAACTTTTATGAAAAATTCAGCGTTTTTTTTAACTACCACTTAGTAGTTTCACTATTCATCAAAAATTGATGTTTTTCACAACAATGCCAAAATTTCACCATAAGCTATAATTGATATTCTGAATTCAAAAATGATATCTCTTTTAAAAAATTCTAAACATATAATTTACATTAATTAATTTTATAATTAATTCCCGCTGTCACAACAAATAGCGTGTTTTTAATAAACAATATATATCAAAAGATTGACAATTGTTTTGGACCAATTTCAAAGTGAAATTAATTGTAATGATCACCATTGGATAAAATGGTAAAAATATATTCTAATTATACTTTAAAACCACTAAATAATATAATTTTTCACTACAAATTATTTAGATTTAAAAAGTTGTTTTAAATTAAAATTTATAAATTTTCACTAGTCATCAAAATATAAGTGTTATTCAAAAAGTTCCAAAATTTCACCCTAGGATAAATTTGATATTACGAATCAAAAAATGAAGTCTATTTTGATAGATAGAATTTAAAAACATTTAGAAAGTGGGTATTACTATTAATAACGGCTAGTTTGATTGGTTGTGGTGTGTTAGAATCTCGAAGTTGCATACAACGAACGCCATTGCATTATTCGAAGGGAAACGTACCGTGGAAGCTTAGGGTGTTTCATTTGTTATGTCAATAAATTTAAGTGATATATTATTATCAAAGTGTGGGAATTTTTTATTTCCATTTTATTTGTTTTATGTCTTATGATTTTATAATGGTATATGGACATTTGACGGGTGGTTACGTGATAAACCATACGATGGGTGGTGTCGTGAATACCAGGACGGGTGGTTTCGTTATAACCTCAAATGCATTGGGTATGGAAGTCAGCTGTATGGCTATTTGATTAAGTGATATGTGTGGAA
Source organism: Viscum album (assembly GCA_963277665.1). Taxonomy (NCBI): domain Eukaryota; kingdom Viridiplantae; phylum Streptophyta; class Magnoliopsida; order Santalales; family Viscaceae; genus Viscum; species Viscum album. The sequence goes on from OY728145.1 coordinate 1,904,408,907, forward strand.
GTCGACAATATGATTATTCCATTTAAGTATGTTTATGTCCCAAGTTACCTATATATGTAATGTGATCTTTGTATGGGTTTTATGGTAATATTTTGGTTACAAAAGGGTATGTAATGATATTTTATTGCAGCTAAGTGTTAATTACTACTTCATAAAGGTGAAAAGTATTACTTTGATAAAGTATATATGGTCTACTTTTTGATTTGAAAAACTAATAGTTTTCATTCTTTTTGATCCCGTACTGAGATTTTTATGCTCACCCCACATTTTTTTGAAATGTTTTTCACAGGACTTAATGTGGAATAGGGTGAACGATGTGATCAAGGGAATGTCATGATATCTAAAACATGGAACTAGACATGTTTCTTTTTAAGAGTTTTTATTTTGTGGGAACTTAGTATATGTTTCTACTTTGTAACCTTTTGAGATGTAATAGTTATGTCCTAATTCTCTAAAACTCTAAACCTAAAAAGATCCTCAATGTGAATTATTCATTTAATTCAATATTATGTAAGGTTTAAGGTCGAGGCCTTATATTTGGTATCAGAGGTCGGTTTAGACAACTTTAGGAGTAAGAAAATTGTTAAATTATAAATTAATTTATGGTATGATGGAAATGATATAGCATTTAATGATTACGGTGTTGCTTCACCTAAGGTATTTCAGTGTTATGAATGGTTTTCCATAGAGGAAACAGAGCAGCTTTTCTAGGAAGGCCTAAAGAGTATAATGACATTTCGAGTTAGCAACCATAGATGGTCGGAATCATAATTGAGCCATTTACTACACTGATGGCTTAGTTGAATCAGGTGGTAAATGGTGGTTGTGTTTATTGGTGATATTTTGGTGTTTTCTAAATGTAAAGTGGAGCATGAAATTCATTTAAGGGTTATCATGAAAACCTTAAAAGAGATGAAATTGTATGGAAAATTCAACAAGTGTGAGTTTTGGTTGCAACAAATTTCATTCCTTGATCTCATTGTTTATAAAGATGGGATAATTGTTGATCCTACAAAAACAAAGGTTGTTGAAGAATGGCCAAAACCCACATGTGTAACTGGGATTCGTAGCTTCCATGGTGTGGCTGGTTATTACTGAAGGTTTGTTAGAATTTTTTCATTGTTATCTAGTAAAATATATAAGATAACTCGGAAGGGTGTTAAGTTTATCTGGATAAAAGAATATGATGATTGTTTTTACGAGTTGAAAAGAAGATTGGTGAATGATCCAGTTTTGGAACTTCCATCCAGGAATGGTTAGTTTGTTATCTATAGTGATGTTTCATTGAAAGGACTTGGTTGTGTCCTTATGCAGAATGATCAGGTAATTTCATATGCTTCACGTTAGTTGAAAACTCCTTAGGTAAATTACCCTACACATGACTTGGAATTAGCTGACGTTGTTTTTTCTCAAAAACATTGGAGGCATCATTTGTATTGAGTAAAGTGTGAAATATATACTGATCACCAAAGTTTAAAGTATATATTCACTTAGAAAGAATTGAACATGAGACCGAGGAGATGGATGTAATTAATCAAGGATTATGATTGTACAATTCATTACCATCCAGGGAAAGAAAATAATGTGGCTGAGTCTTTGAGTCGAAAAAGTAATGATTCACTAACCATGATAAGTTTTGAATGAGATCCTTTGGTTTTTGATTTGATGAACTTTGGCATAGATTTTGTTGGTGTAGGATGGACTTCTGTTTTGTTTTAGGTATCAGTGAAATCTTCTCTATCAGACAGAATTAAGCAAGCACAGAAGCAAGACAGTGAGTTGCAGAAAAATGTAGAGCTGGTTCAGAAGGGTAAGTTGCCTGAATTCAACATTGATAATAATTGTGTTTTGAGATTTTGGAAGAGATTGTGTGTGCCTTGTGATTCAAAATTGAAGAGAGAGTTGTTATTTGATGCTCATAGTCCTCCTTTTTCAGTTCATCCTAGCAGTACTAAGAAGTACAGATATCTGCGGGAGTATTACTGGTGGGATGGAATGAAAAGAGTTATTGTTGATTTTACTGTGAAGTGTTTGACTTGTCAGCAGGTTAAAAGAGAGAGGTAGTTACCAAAAGGGATGATGCAGAGTTTACCAGTACAAGTGTGGAAATGGGTGAATATATATACATGGACTTCATTGTGGGATTGCTGAAGACACCTCGAGGTAATAATGCAATCTAGGTTATTGTTGATCGCATGACTAAAACTGCTCATTTCCTTGCTATACGAGATAATTTTTCCCTATATCAACTTTCCTGTTTGTATCTTAAAGTTATAGTCAGGTTACATTGAGTTCCCCTCTCCATTGTGTCCGATCGTGATCCCAGGTTCACTTATATCTTTTTTAAGGGCCTTCAGAAGTCATTGGGTATTAAATTAAATTTTAGTACATCATTTCATCCACAATCAGATGGGTAGTCAGAATGAACAATTCAGACATTGGACGTTATGATACATGCTTGTTCGATGGATTATCAGGGATGTTGGGAAGAACATCTTTCTTTGGTTGAGTTTTCTTATAATAATAGTTTTCATTCCAGTATACAGATGGCACCATTTGAGGCATTATATGGGAAGTGGTGTCGAACTCCAGCTTTTTGGGATGAAGTGGGTGAAAGGAAGCTGATGGGACCAGAATTGGTAGAAGAGATGGCAGAAAAAGTTTAGTTTATTCAGAAACACATGGGAATAGCTTAGAGCAGGAAGAAGAGTTATGTGGATAACCAGAGGAAGGATCTATCTTTCGAGGTAAGTGATCATGTTTTTCTCAAAGTATCACCGTTGAAAAGTGTGATGCGATTTGGTAAGAAAGTAAAGTTGAGTCCAAGGTTTATTAAACCATATGAAATTGTGGAGAAAGTTGGATTAGTTGCTTACCGAGTGGCTTTACCTCCGAGTTTATCTCAGGTACACAATGTTTGTCATGTTTTGATGTTGAGAAAGTATATTCCAGATCCATCTCATGTTTTGAGAACAAATGTAGTTCAGTTGGAAGAGAATCTCTCTTATAAAGAACAACCAGTCCAGATTCTTGAACGAAGAGAGCAAGTGTTGCGAAATAAGACAATTCACCAAGTAAAGGTTTTGTGGAAAACCCATATGGTTGAAGAGGCAACATGAGAATATGAAAATACTATGAGGGATAAATACCCCCACTTATTTTGATAAGTGAATAAAATTGCGAGGACGCAATTCTCAAAAGGGGGGAAGGATGTAAAATCCCTGGTAAATAAAGAATAAAACATTATCATATTAATTAATATTTACGAATTAAATATTATTTTTATTTTAAAGGGGTTTCTATGTTCGATAGCGTACCCGATATGCAACAAAGAGTTTCTTTTAAATCTTACGTTGCACACTAGTAGTAAAATAATATTATTTTAAATGCTTGTTAACACGTAGCCGTTCTATTGGAGGGAATAAATAAAAATAACTTAAATATGATTATATATGATTGTTAAATTTTTTTCCATTAATCCAATAAAGGTTAAAGGCTTAAAATATGAAAAAAAATCAATTTTAGGCATATATACTCTAATTTTCACTAAAGGTCGACTTATCGCCTTTTCATAGAGAACCTTCATTAAATATAGTTTTGTTCACTCTTATACTTTATATTGGACCACATAAAACACTTCTTTAGGATCAGAACATCAAAATTTATTTTCTGTAGATTTTTTGTTTTTTTCAATAAAGTTCATTTTTTAATGAATAGTGAAAATTGTTGTATTTTAATTCAAAACCCCTTTTTAATCTAATTTATTTATATGATTAGATTATCTTTTGAATTGGTTTTAAAGTTAAATTAGAATATATTTTTACCATTTAAACCAATAATGGTCATTGGAATTAATTTCACTTTGAAATCGGACTTAAACTACTGTCAATCTTTTGATACTTATTATTTCATAAAAACACGCTATTTGATCTGACAGCGGGAATTAATTATTAAATTAATTAATGTAACTTATATATTTTGAATTTTTTAAAATAGACACAATTTTTTAATTCGGAATATCAAATATATCTTAGGGTGAATTTTTGGTATTTTTCTGAAAAACTTCAATTTTTGATGAATAGTGATACCAGTAAGTGGTACTTAAAAAAACACATTTTTCGGTTAAATGAAATTTTACCACATCTGTGTTTTGAATTTAAAAAATCCTACATACATGGTATTCATTAAGAAGTAAAATTTGGTTCAATGGGATTAAAATAATTTTTTTGTTGAATAGTAACTTTTAAGTTTATTAATCACGATTAGAGGTAATCATTGTAGTTTAAGGTAAATGATGTTTTAATAATATGAAATGACCTTGAAACATGTCCTACCCTTATTGGATGTGTCATGGACGACCAAGACAATCCATGAGTCAACTTGGGGACCCCATGGATCCACTTTGGAAGGAAAATGACATTAATATCTTTTTATTTAATGTTAAAATAAATATGTCACAAACATGAGCTGTTTTTCTAAAACAATTATTAAATGGTGTTATACAAGTCAGATTTTTGACTATAAATATTCATTAGAAAGGTAAATAGATTTCCAACATCATGATAGTTTTTTAATAATTTTTAGGCATTATATATATATTAATGAATTTATGACACCATGACGATTCAGTGATTACCTCATTATTTAACAATGTAAAAAAATGAAAAGATAATGTAAAACCTAAGACCCACACATTTCAAAAACCTATTGGATAGGTGGATTTAGAACTCTTATCACCTTATCTTCTAAATATATTATTATGGGGCCCTTTTTATCAGAAAATAATTTTATAATAAAGTGTCTTTTCTTAACTTTCAAAGAGTGCCCCTCCTCACTTCTTATAAAAGGCCCCCACCTCTACCTCCTTACCCACACCTCTCAATCCATTGGATCGGACAAGCTCTTATATTGTTGCCTCTAAACATCTCTATCTTACTACTAGAAGCCTCACTTTGGGCAGAAGTCTTCCCAAGGAAACCTTTGAGTTAAAATTTATGAGAGTTACTCGATGTTAAGGTAATGTCTTCACTTGTGTTCTTTTGTTTAATTATGCTTCTCCAACCCCCTAAACTATATTTATTCATTTATTTTGTAACAACTCCAGTATCATCAATATACTAGGATGTTTTTATAAGAATAATTCGATCTACAATTACCCAAACCTACATCTAATGGTTAAAGAACATATTGTTTCTGTGGATGGCGAATTTCTGCCTCACGGAACGATGATTGTTCAATATTCTTATAACACCTTAAAAGGTGGCCATTAATATGTCACTATATTTATATATGATATATAATATGTTTATTGTTTCTTTAAGATTATGTATTTTTAATTTATGTCATACCTTTATGGCTTCCATTATGGGTATACACGATATCTTCATTTTAGGAAGTACGGACTACCGCCCCCTCAAAGTGATTTGATTCGTTAATTCCATATGTGGGACGTATAAAGGATGGATTTAAAGTTATTATATATGATTTATGTTACATCTAAATAATGAATATAATTATGGAATTAAAATATACATACCTCTCATTTAGTTTTAATTCCATTAATATGACATAGAAATGAAAGTAGCGTTCATGCGTACGTACGGCTTACCGTCTCCATGAACGGTGCATTTAATTTATAACCTATAAATGATTATGTAATATTATAATTAAATGTATATTCTGGATATATATGATATATATGATATAAAAATCATGAATATCATTCTGGATATAATGAACCTTTGACAACACAAAAAACATGTAATTGTAAGAAGTCCACTTTCGACTTAAGAACCAAATATCGACAAAAAAACATTATTAACATAAATGATTACATAATGTTTATAACATGGTAATAAGTGATATGAAAGGAATAATGAACTTGAAAAAGGTTCTTAATAAAGTCGAAATTAACCCATGTTTATTCTTCAGGACGTTAAAGAATGATCGAGTCATGTCGGACCCGAGGTAAGGTACTTCATCTCAATCTCCTTTCATTGAGGCATATTTCATTTTATACATAACTATCATTTATACGGTGTATAAAACCCTTTATCATTTACTTTTATACAAAAGAAATATTTTTCTACGAAGTGTTTTACTAAATGAAAAAATGGAATGTTTCTTTTAATGTATGTAGTGACAATGACCTTTTCCACCACCGTGAGTATTATTTGGTATTTGGATTCCTCAACAAGTCATGATGTTTTTTAAAATGAAATAAATACCATATACTCTTTTATGTATTTTGGTATTGAAAATGGTTTTTATAATGGATTTTTTATGTCAATATATTTAAGTGATATATTGTGATCAAAGTGGGGAAATGTTTTTTTTCCATTATATTTGTTTTATGTCTTATGATTTTATAATGGTACATGGACATTTGATGTGTGGTTACATGATAAACCATATGACTGGTGGTGACATGAATACCAGGATGGGTGGTTATGTTATAACCACCAATGCATTGGTTATGGATGTCGGCCGTATGGCTATTCTATTAAGTGATATGTGTGGAAGTCGACCGTATGGTTATTCCATTTAAGTATGTTTATGTCCCAAGATACATATATATGTTATGTGATCTTTATATGAGTTTTATGGTAATATTTTGGTTACAAAATGGTTTTTAATGATCTTTTATTTCAGTGAATAATTTTTACTACTTCATAAAGGTGAAAAGTATTACATTGATAAAGTATACATGGTTTACCTGTTGTTTTGAAAAACTAACAGTTTTCATTCTTTGTGTATCCCTTAGTGAGCTTTTTATGCTCACCCCACATTTTTTTTAAATTTTTTTCACAAGAATTAATGTGGAATAGGGTCAAGGATGGGATCAAGGGAAAGTCATGCTATCTAAAACATGGAACTAGACATGATTCTTTTTAAGAGTTTTTATTTTGTGGGAACTTAGTAGAAGTTTCTACATTGTTACCTTTTGAGATGTATTAGTTATGTCCTAATTCACTAAAACTCTAAACCTGAAAAGATCCTCAATGTGAATTATTCATTTCATTCAATATTAAGTAAGGTTTAAGGCCGGGGCCTTATACCGTACATACTAATGAACCCTTTTTTCTAGTCAAATTTATAGAACAAAAATTAAATGAAATGTATATAAATAACTATAATTATATAATATAATTACACTACAATTAGTATTTCATTTATAAAATATGTTTTTACTAAGTCAATCCTTAATACCTTCTATGTGATGTGTGAGTGAATCCCTTCAGTTTAAGGTGGCGGTAGTCCACATGTCCCAAAATAAAGTTATTGTATAACCGCAATATGGAATGCATGAAGGTATGTTTAGTATGATATTTATAAAGAATTAAATATGTTATAATATAAATATTAAAATATTATTTTAGAATAAAAATAGTTTTATGACCATCCTTGAAGGTGGTAATGGGAAAAATCCAAAACATTATTCACATAGGAGATTAAAAAGTATAACTTGGAAATAAATTTCATTTCATTGAATAAAAGGAAGTGAGAAATGAAATTTTCATGATTTATTTAACTAGAAACATCAAAATAATTATTTAAATGATTATATATTAATAATTCCTTGATATATTATGGAGGATAGGATAAATTAGAAAAATAAAATTAATTAAGATAGGTACTTTTAGGAAATTACCTCTTTAATGTGTCTTCCTTGAAAGACCCCTAAGGACCTTGGATTTGGCCTTTTGGTGATACCAGTAGAACAACTACATGAGGAGAGATATGACAGTTAGGAGGAGAGTTTTTGGATTATATTTTAATGTCTATATGGATTTATGGGTTATAATGGGGAGGTAAGGGGTTGTATTTATACTTGCGGGGAGGGGGGTGGGGTTCAAGTTATTATTTTAATGATTATATTATATTAATAGCATACTATAATTAGGTCGAATTAAATCACATGTCATTGGATTGTAATTATTATTTAATAGGATTTTTACTTTGTAGAAACACAACATCCATGATTTATATGTTTTAGTTTGTAGGCATGATATTCTTTTATCTTTTAATTTCAACCCATGTTAAAATTTAACCTTAAATACCGTAATTTTTTTACGAAGGTAATTTTTTAAAATTAATAAAATTTAATTTACCATCAAACCAAATTTAGACATTTTGATTTCAAATATAAAACCCATTTTTACTTTTCAATTCATATAATTTGAAAAATTAGATTTAAAATTATTTCTGCTAACAAAACAAAAAAGTCGGTTTTAAAAGTGAATCATTTAAAAATATGAAATTTTTTTAATCTAAATTATGTTTTCAATTCAATAAAATGAATTAAATTGGATTAAATTATAAAATAAAAATATTAATATTCATTTTATCCTATTAAAAATATCACTTATCAATATAAATAAATTAGACAAAAAATTTGTTTTGAATTAAAATGTTTTATTTCTCAGTATTCATCAATATTCTAATTTAATTAGATAAATACTAAATATTCAATAAAAGTAAATTTTTATATACCTAATAAAAATAAGAATATTATTTTGTACAAAATATGTAATATCGTGGTGTAAAAAACAATATTTATAATGGGTTCTCCATCAAAATGGGGATAAAATGCAATTTTGAAAAAAAATACTACCTTTATCTAAAAATTTGTATTTCATCCAACATCTTTAATAGAAAATACATAAAGTGAATATTAAAAATTAAATTTAATATATTCCACATAGATTTAATTGATAAATCACATCCAAAGAGATTTTAATATCTTATAAACTCACTTATTTTCATTGTAATAGTTTTCAATAAAGTCACATTCTTTTAATTAAAAAAATTTCATTATATTCATTTATAATTATTTGTGCCCCAAATAATTTTTTATAAACAAGTGTAAACCATATTATCATAATTTGGTAAATATTACTCATTCTCCCTTTTTAACTGCTAGGATATAAAATTATAATATTTAATTGTTCTCTTATATTTTATGGGGAGTAACATGTTTATTATCAAACAAAATGCATTCTTTTAGAAATCATTGTCTGCTACAACGTCAAACATGGAATTGTATTTAAGATAGAAGATATTGGTGGGAAAAATTTTAAAATTCTTCCACCATGACCACTATGTTGTTCATGCTAGGCATATGGAGCTAAGGTACACGGTTTAGGGAAAGCATAAGTAGTCGGGTCTTATGGCCTAGATTCTCTAATCACAATTCAAGGAATGATCTATGTATTATTTATTATATGTTTACTAGTAGTAATAATGTGTTTGAGCCACACCATTTTTCCACTTATGTACATAGAGAAATAGATATTTTTTCATTTGAATCAACCATTGAACATAATGTTTCTAAAAATAGGGATCTCAGTGATCTCATACTTCTACCTGTGGTGCCACCCAAATTGTAGAGGTGATATTTTCTTTTGGGATATCTTTATAAAAATTATTAGGTTATAAACTTTCATCATAGTTATGTACTGGTTAACTAATAATCGTATAGATATTGTCTACTTTTGGGGTAGAATGTTGTATTTCTAAAATGATGGGATGCTATTTTTCTATCTCGGTGAAATGGATTCATAGGTTGAGCATAATGGACTCTTGAATATGATTGTGTAGCTGATTACACACTATTTAGATATCATATATCAAAGTTTAGTTGATGCTATGAGCATTCATTTTCTATAGTGGTTGTAGTGTATGAGGATTTTTTCCCTGATGATGTGGCAGGCATACCTCCCCATAGAGAGATATACATTGACATTAAACTATACCGAATGATGGATCTAATGTCTACAGCAACATATTAGATTGATATGGATTAAAATCCTAAGTTAATGGTGTAGTTTTAGGACTTTTACAAGAGGGTATTGGTCAAACCCATTATTCTAAATATGTATGGGTGAATATTTTTTTATAGTTGGATGTGATGTTGGAGTTTTTTGTGGATTAGGTTCACCAAAAATAGTTCATAATGTAGAAAACATCAAAATAATGAGAATTGAAGTCAACATTTATCAATTGAAAGGAGAACACTATTTCACAATGTTAGTCCATTGATTAGTCTATAGAAAATAGTGATTACAAGATAAGAATATTTAGATGATTAATTTCCATGGTTGATATATTCAGTATGAGTACATGGTGATTCCATTCTTTATGATGAATTCCTTAACAGTGTTCACGTGACTCCTTAATCAGATTGTTAATCCATTATTAAAAAAGTTTATGTTAGTGTTCATTATCGATATTCATGTGAGTGTAGTGTATGAGGAGTAGGATGTATGGCACTGTTGGATAGTCATCGACATAATCTAATGGAATTGGATTTCTAGGAAGCTCTCAATGTGCAATTTCCTAACTCATGAGGACATATTTTTTGGAAATGTTATCTCCATACATAGTATGGTGGTGAACCTGGTGGTGTTATATTGAATGATAACATGGTATTCATCTAACATAATGGATAATATGTGGGGTATCCTATGTTTGTAGGATAATATTAGATGTTGGTCACCAATTTCTAAATGATATTTTTTTGACTAATTTGTTTTACTTTAAAGGGAAATCCTTTCATGTTGAGGGAGAGGTAATGAATATTTTTTCATGAGTAGAGGTAAGCAATTATGAGTAAACCCATATTGAAATTGATGAAGGATGGTGTCAAGTTCAAAATGTAATGTTATTCATAAATTGATGGTATTGGTAAGATTTTGATATGGATGCAATATGTGATTTATTATGTTTCACATTAGTTAAGAAAACATGATCAAAACAATGTGACCAATTATCTTTATTTAGTAGTGAAAATATTCACATGGAAGATGATTCACATTACCATATAGTAAAATGATATTTTATATATTACACCAAAATCAGTCTCATATATATCTTCATTTATAAGGGTTATAGCATGAAACAAAGGCTCTTTCTAGAGTTATTGTAGTATTATTACTTGAATATTTTCTATACTCATTTTTAGATGAACATCGCAACATTCTATCATAAGAGGATATCATTTTTTTCATATTTCCAAAGAGGCATCAGATATGTTGGCCTCCTTATAGGCATCCTTGTTGGATGGGAATATAGAATCTATAATGACCCGGACTTTTCTTACATTACTATTACATCATTTCAAATATAAAAAACATAATAGTATTACACATGGAGGATCCAGAGGATTAGTGTCTTGGGCAAACTAGGACTACACATAACAAGTACAACATCAAGCATAAAAATTCATTTAATCTATTCTTCTATAGCTTCTTAGTAGCACTTGTCCTCTCCTTAGTACATGTAGTCACCTGAGGATATACATCAAAAGGGGTGAGCTAAAAGCACAGTAAGAGGATATATAAGAACAATATAGCATGAGGTGAGCATAATCATGACATATGAAGAAGATCTTGAACATGAGAGGAGCATAAACAATAAACTTGAAATGTGGCAAAGCATAAAAATGAAACATCATGTCTTAGTGGTTAACTACCACACATACTTGTGAAAAAAGCTTGCATCATGTTCATGCATAATTTCACATTTACTAATGAGATTCATCACTTTACCCAATGCATTGGAGCGCTATATAATTCTGGGTGCACCCATCACATTTAAACATTCATATTGCGCTATATAATTCCGGGCGCACCTGTCACATCATAACATTATCATTATCATGCATGCCACAAAGAACACATATAAAACATGTACATAAATAACCCATGTAAAGGAATGGGGTTCATCTCAAAATAACATATTCATAAGCTTTGGGTTCCCATAAGATAGAGGGAACACCATACTTGATATAAGAACCATCAACCTTGAATGAGAGGTAAAAGGTGAGATCTTGAAAGAAGAGTTCATTTGGAAAACATTTTGATGGACATAAAAACCAGTTACAAACATGTATATCCCAGAAAAGTAAAGGAAATGATGAACAAAAGACCTTTGTGGAGTAACCATATCAAAAAAATGGAGTGAATGAGGGAGAATCCGAAGGAAGAAAATTGGGTTCGAGATTTCCCCTTACCCTGTACTCGAATGCCTCCTTCTCTTTAATGTCCTGTATAATGACATTATATTCGTTAATTAAAAATTCCAGAACCTTTTATACATTAATAGGGTTCATTCTGGTTTCATTATTTCATATTATGTTCCTTTGGATGACTTATAGAGTTTAAAAACATTGTTCGGGGATGTTGTTTTTCATGGTTTTCTTGAGCGGTCCACTTGTATTCTTAATTTGATGTTTGGGTAGATCATGGGTAAACATCCAGAACGGATGTTACATGTAATTAATGATATTACATAAGATTTAATGATTTTATATTGAGTTATACTAGATCCATGTGGCCGAATTATTAGATAAGAATTAAATGAAGATTATTTGGGCTAATTTGAGCGGTTTTTTTTGGATCACAACCAACTCATTTTAACATTTCACTTAGTAGAATGGCCATAGGTTATTTCCAGAACTTAAAATAGAACATAATACATATAAAACATTCTGGTTCAACCATAAAAATGGTTTCATGACCAGATTGAAGGTATTAATGGAAGAAGAGAGCATGTTGTTTTTGAAGGTGATAAATTATCACCACATGAACAAGGTTCTCTTTAATAAAATAAAAGGAAGGGGGAAAGGGTGTGGAGTGATATAATATAACATTATAATCATAATATTACATTATATGTATAATACTAGATTTTCAGAACAATTTGGATGAAGATAGATAGAGAGAGATCAAGAAAGGAACTTGAACTTGAAAGGAAATTAAAGGAGAAGAGAGAGAGAAATTACCTTTAGAATCCTTCTCTTGAGATCCTTTTTAAGGAAGCTAGGCTTGGTCTTTTGATGAGACCAGTAGATTTTGGACGTGGGGGATGAGCTAGGGAAGGTTTTTGGGCCGAATTTAGAGAAGTCTTGGAGCTTGAGAGGTGTGAGGAAAAGAGGGAGTGAAGGGTGGCTTTTATAGTGGAGGGGAGTGGGGTTTCCTTAATATAAAATTGATTAGTTTATTAATTTCACCCAAGACAAGGAATAATGAGTCTTGGATGAGTAAGAATAGTAAATTTGACTTGTGAATTCGGGATTTGGGTGCTTACATCATTTGTGATGTCAGGAATAGTGGGTTTTAATTAAAATGTATTTATATGATAAATTATTGTATTCTACTATTCATCAAAAATTCATGTATCTCAGAAAAATCCCAAAATTTTACCCCAACCTTTTTTCGATGTGTATAATCCAAAATTGAATTCCATTTTTCAAAAATAATTTTCTAAATATTATTAATTTAATATTTAATTAAAATCATAATTTACTTAAAAAACTGTTTTTAAAATTAAAACTGATTTAGCAATTCATTCAAAAATTACTTAGGGTGTTATAAAATTATCTAAAGACTATTATAAATTGATTCAATAATTTATGAATATATTTCAGGAAAGTAAATATTCTTTTAAATTAATAAATTAATTATAATTAATTATTTGTGACTTATAAAATACCAAAAACGTTTACTAAGTTCAAATTATATCTTTCTATGATGTCTAAATTTTATTTTATTATTCATAGGTAATGTTACTCTTATTTACTATTCATAAGGGTAGGTTACTATTCATAAGATTAAGTTACTATTCATAAGGGTAGGTTACTATTCACCAAAAATTATTTTTGTTTCATTAGACTCCAAAAACTGTCTTGAACACAACTGTGTATGTCAGATTTTTAAAATTACAAACATAGGGGTGACAAAATTATGTTTAAAGGTCACTTATCACTTATTAGTTCATTATATTGTGTTTTTATGACATAGATATAAGAAGGGAATTTTCTATTGAAAAACTTTGGGTCGTTACATTCTTCCCCCCTTAAGAAATTTCGCCCCCGAAATTTCACTTTACACAAACAGGTGAGGGTACTTCTCCTTCATTGCCTCTTCTGATTCCCAAGTTGCTTCCCCAAAATTTTGGTTCCTCCACAACACTTTGACGAGGCGGGTTGTCTTGTTGCGTAGAACCTTATCAGTTCGGTCCAGAATTTTTACCGGCAGCTCCTCATATGAGAGATCATCTTCCAACGGTACCACCTCTGAGTTTAGTACATGTGAGGGGTCTGGAATGTACTTCCTCAGTAGTGATACGTGAAACACATCATGAACTTGAGCCATATTCAGTGGAAGTGCCAGTCGATAGGCCACAGATCCTATACGATCAAGGATCTCAAAGGGGCCAATGTACATTGGGCTTAGCTTCCCTTTCTTCCCGAATCTCATGACTCTCTTCCATGGAGATATTTGAAGGAAGACTTTATCTCCAACGTCGAACTCCAAGTCCCTTCGACGATTGTCATCATAGCTCTTTTGCCGACTTTGAGCATCTTTGATATGATTCTGGATGACTTGAACCTTCTCTGTCATCTCTTGAACATGATCGGGACAAAGTAGCTTTCATTCTCCAACTTCATCCCAACAGTTTGGAGTTCTACATCGCTTCCCATAAAGAGCTTCATACGGAGCCATTTGAATACTTGATTGGAAGCTATTATTGTATGAGAACTCAACCAATGGAAGGTGCTGATCCCATCCACCTTTGAATTCAAGAGAGCAGGATCTTAACATATTTTCAAGTGTCTGAATAGTCCTTTCAGACTAGCCATCAGTTTGGGGGTGATAGGCCGTGCTGAAATTTAATTCAGTCTTCAATGCATGTTGAAGGCTCCTCCAGAATTTAGAAGTGAACCATGGAACACAATCAGAGACAATCGAGAATGGAACACCGTGAAGTCTCACTACTTCCTTCACATATATCCTTGCAAGTTGTTCAAGGGAGAGGTCTTCCTGAATACCGATAAAATGGGCAGTCTTGGTGAGTCGGTCAACCACAACCCATATCACATTATTTCCTCTTGACGTTTTCGGGAGACCCATGACAAAGTCCATAGTAACATTTTCCCATTTCCACATGGGTATAGGCTATGGCTGCATCATACCTTTGGACTTTTGCTGCTCAGCTTTAACTTGCTGACATATCAAGAACCTTGATATATATTCCGCAATCTCCTTCTTCATGTTATCCCACCAGAAGTGTTCTCGGAGATCACGATACATCTTGGTACTTCCAGGATGAATAGAGAAAGTTGAGCTATGTGCATTATCCAATAGCTCCTTCTTTATTCCAGGTGATGAAGGCACACAAAGCCGCATTCCAAACCAAATCACACCATCATTGTCGATATGGAACTCTTGTAGCTTCCCTTCCTTTACTGCATTCACCCTCTTTTGTATCTCCATATCATCCCTTTGTGCTTCATTAATCATCTGTTGGATGGATGGTTGCGCAATCATTTGGGCAAGGTAGGATGTATCCCCTACCCTTACGATTCCCAAATCCATCTTTTGAATATCCAAGAAGATAGGGTCTTTCTCAATCCTCAACATGGATAGAGTAGCAGGTTCATTCCTACTTAGCGCATCATCTACCTTGTTCGCCTTTCCAGGATGATAGTGAATAGAGAAATCGTAATCCTTTATTAGCTCTAACCATCTCCTTTGATGCATGTTGAGCTCCTTTTGTGTGAATATATGATTTAGGCTCTTGTGGTCGGTGTATATGTCACACTTCTCACCATAAGGGTAGTGCCGCCAGATTTTCAAGGCAAAAATCACGGCTACCAGCTCTAGATCATGCGTCGGGTAGTTCTGCTCATGGATCATCAACTGTCATGATGCGTAGGCTATCACATTATCATTTTGCATGAGTACACAACCCAAGCCTTTCTTTGAAGCATCACTGTATATGACAAAACTTTCTCCACTTTTCGGTAGTGTGTGTACAGGTGCAGTGATCAGCCTTCTCTTTAGCTCCTTGAAGCTTCCCTCACATTCTTCCGTCCATACATACATTACCCCTTTCCTTGTTACCTTAGTTACCGGGCTTGACAATCGTGAGAAGTATCTCACAAAACGTCGGTAGTACCCAGCTAATCCAAGAAAACTACAGATTTCTGTGACACTAGAGGGCCTGGGACATTCTTCAATTGCCTTTGTCTTTGAAGGGTCCACCGAAATTCCCTCGCTTGTGATCACATGTCCCAAGAACGTGACTTGAATCATCCAAAAGTCACACTTTCTGATCTTCGCGTACAACTTCTCCTTTCTCAATGTCGCCAACACAAGTCTTAGATGTTCTTCATGTTCCTCCTTGCTCTTGGAGTAGATGAGAATATCATCGATAAACACTACCACAAATTTGTCGAGGTAATGTCTAAAGAATCTATTCATCAAATCCATGAAGATTGCAGGGGCATTAGTAAGTCCTAAGGGCATCACCAAAAACTCATAGTGCCCATACCTTGTACGAAAGGCAGTCTTCTGAATATCTTCCTTCTTTACCTTTACTTGATGATATCCAGAATGAAGATCAACCTTTGAGAATTATTGAGCTCCTCTTAACTGGTCTAACAAGTCATCAATCCTTTGGAGAGGATACTTGTTCTTTATGGTGATCTTGTTGAGTTCCTGATAATCGATACATAGCCGCATGGTACCATACTTCTTCTTCACAAAGAGCACTGGCGCACCCCAAGGTGATGCACTAGGGCGTATGAACCCTTTGTCCAGATGCTCTTGCAGCTGCTTCTTTAACTCCTCCAGTTCGATAGGAGCCATTCTATATGTGCACTTTGAGATAGGAGTAGCTCCGGGTATGAGTTCAATTGAGAACTCTACCTCATCTTCCAGGGGAATTCCGGGTAACTCTTCGGGAAATACATCGACGTATTCCCTTATGATGGGCATTTCCTCAAGGTTGGAACTTTCCCTTGACTCAAACATTTCGGCGAGGTATGCTTCTTCATAGGGAATCATCACCCACACCATTGAAGGATTTCTCAAAGGATATTCATGATCTTCCTTGCATTTGTAGAGGAGCATGGGATGGTTCGGAATATGAAAATATATTTTCTTTTCCCGACAGTTGATATGTGCTCTATATAACGAGAGCCAATCCATTCCCATTATAGCTTCGAATTCCACCAAGGGAAGTATTACAAGATTTGTCGGAAGAATCTTCCCACATACGTCAACATGAGAAGAATCAAACACTTGGGTTGCAATGATTGCACCACTTGGTGTTTTTACAGATATCTCTACTTCAAGTTTTCAGGGCTTTGATTCTATAGTTCTACCAAACTTGTAAGATATAAAGGAATGCGTAGAACCAGAATCAAATAATACTTTTGCCATTCTTGAGTGAAAAGGAAGTGTACCTTGTATGACTTCATTATCATGTTCCACCTCCGCAGTAGTGATGGAATAATACTTCCCTTGTTCCTTTGGCTTTGGTGGTTGTTGGCGCTGATTACCCTCAAAAGCTCGAGGTTTAGTGCACCGGTTTGAATAGTGTCCTAGCTCCTTACAGTTGTAGCATTGAACAACGTGTGGTTCTCTCCTGTCATCGGCTACATTATCCTTCCTTTTCTTGTCTCTTCGACACTCGTGAGCTAGGTGTCCTTCTTTCCCACACTTGAAGCATTTACCCGTCTCTTTGAGGCAGTTTCCATTGTGCAACTTCCCACATTTTTGGGAAGTGGGATGTTGTGTTTTCTTCCCATCTTTATCACTAGATCCACCAGATTGAATCTCCTTATTTCTTTTCTTATCACCATAGCCATGGGACCATTCTCCAAACTCCATATCCACTTTGAGAGCACACCGAACAACTTCTTCATAAATACCAAAGTCTCGAATTTCAAGAGCCTTTCAAAGATGTGGTTTTAATCCACTAAAGAATCTATCAATTTTTCCATCATTGTTGATAACAAAACCCGAAGCATACCTTGAGAGCCTTGTGAAATTTTCTTCATAGGTTGTGATAGATTCTCCTTCTTTTTACTTGAGCTCTATGAATTCTCTCTCCATCTTCGTGCGAAGAGTTCTTGGGAAGAACTTATTAAGAAACATTATCTTAAAGTCTTCCCATTCCATCTCTTCAATTTCCTCCCTTGGCTTGGTGTTCTTAATCAAATCCCACCATTGATCAGCTTCTCCATCTAGACGATAAACGACTAGAGTCACCATCTCCATCTCGGAACAGTGAAGAACAGAAAAGATCTTCTCCATGGAGTTGACCCACTATTCCGCAACTAGTGGATTGGAACATCCACAAAACGTCGGTGGTCATTGCCGCATAAAACATTCGATAGCTAGTTGCTCCCTCTTTAGTGAAGGAGGACATTCCCCATTATTATGGTTATTATTCATAACCCGGGATAATTGGGTAAGAATCGCCATGATGTTTTGAACTCCACCTCCAAAATCATTGGGGATGTCGTTCGGGCAATCGTTGCATTGGCCTTCGCAAGAGTTGTTGGCCTGATTTCTCTTGGTTCCCACCATTTTCTAAAATAGAAAAGGTTAGAACAAAACATAAGTAAACATGTCACGAATAACTTATCCTTTTAAACAATTATACCAAAAACATAACATATGGGATCCCTAGGTAAATATCCTTGTGTTCATATTTGTACTTAGTCTCATGCTAGAGGTTTTCTTCAGGGTTCACTAATCCTAATTCCCAAATTAACTAAACCTTTCCTCTGATACCAACTATAATGACCCAGACTTTTCTTACATTACTATTACATCATTTCAAAGATAAAAAACATAATACTATTACACATGGAGGATCCAGAGGTTTAGTGTATTGGGAAAACTAGGACTACACATAACAAGTACAACATCAAGCATAAAAATTCATTTAATCTCTTCTTCTATAGCTTCTTAGTAGCACTTGTCCTCTCCTTAGTACATGTAGTCACCTGAGGATAAACATGAAAAGGGGTGATCTAAAATCCCAGTAAGAGGATATATAATAACAATATAGCATGAGGTGAGCATAATCATGACATAGGAAGAAGATCTTGAACATGAGAGGAGCATAAACAATAAACTTGAAATGTGGCAAAGCATACAAATGAAACATCATGTCTTAGTGGTTAACTACCAAACATACTTGTGAACAAATATAGAATCATGTTCACGCATAATTTCAAATTTAATCATGAGATTCATCACTTTACCCAATGCATTGGAGCGCTATATAATTCTGGGCGCAACAGTCACATTTAAACATTCATATTGCGCTATATAATACCGGGCGCACCCGTCACATCATAACATTATCATTATCATGTTTGCCACAAAGAACACATATCAAACATGTACATAAATAAACCATGGAAAGGAATGGGTTTAATCTCATAATAACACATTCATATGCTTTGGGTTCCCAAAAGAAAGAGGGAACAACATACTTGATATAAGAACCATCAACCTTGAATGAGAGGTAAAAGGTGAGATCTTGAAAGAAGAGTTCGTTTCGAAAACATTTTGATGGACATAAAAACCAGTGACAAACATGTATATCCCAGAAAAGTAAAGGAAAAGATGAACAAAAGATATTTTAGGATTAACCATATCAAAAAAATGGAGTGAAATAGGGAGAACCCGAAGGAAGAAAATTGGGTTCGATATTTCCCCTTACCTTTTACTCGAATGCCTCCATCTCTTTAATGTCCTGTATAATGACATTATATTCATTAATTAGAAATTCTAGAACCTTTTATACATTAATAGGGTTCATTTTGGTTTCATTATTTCATATTATGTTCCTTTGGATGACTTATAGAGTTTAAAAACATTGTTCGGGGATGTTCTTTTTCATGGGTTTCTTGAGCGGTCCACTTGTATTCTTAATTTGATGTTTGGGTAGATCATGGGTAAACATCCAGAACTGATGTTACATGTAATTAATGATATTACAGAAGCTTGAATGATTTTATAATGAGTTATATTAGATCCATGTGGCCGAATTATTAGATAAGAATTAAATGAAGATTATTTGGGCTTATTTGAGGGGTTTTGTTTGGATCACAACCAACTCATTTTAACTTTTCACTTAGTAGAATGGCCATAGGTTATTTCCAGAACGTAAAATAGGACATAATACATATAAAAAATTCTGGTTCAACCATAAAAATGGTTTCATGACCAGATTGATGGTATAAATGGAAGAAGAGAGCATGTTGTTTTTGAAGGTGATAAATTATCACCACATGAACAACGTTCTCTTTAATAAAATATAAGGAAGGGGGAAAGGGTGTGGGGTGATATAATATAACATTAGAATCATAATATTACATTATATGTATAATACTAGATTTATAGAACAATTTGGATGAAGATAGATATAGAGAGATCAAGAAAGGAACTTGAACTTGAAAGGAAATTAAAGGAGAAGAGAGAGAGAAATTACCTTTAGAATCCTTCTCTTGAGATCCTCTTTAATGAAGCTAGGATTGGTCTTTTGATGAGACCAGCAGATTTTGGACGTGGGGGATGAGCTAGGGAAGGTGTTTGGGCAGAATTTGGAGAAGCCTTGGAGCTTGAGATGTGTGAGGAAAAGAGGGAGTGAAGGGTGGCTTTTATAGTGGAGGGGAGAGGGGTTTCCTTAATATAAAATTGATTAGTTTATTAATTTCACCCAAGAAAAGGAATAGTGAGTCATGGATGACTAAGAATTGTAAATTTGACTTGTGAATTCGGGATTTGGGTGCTTACATCACTTGTGATGTCATGAATAGTGGTTTTTAATTAAAATGTATTTATATGATAAATTAATGTATTCTACTATTCATAAAAATTTCAAGTATCTCAGAAAAATCCCAAAATTTTACTCCAAACATTTTTCGACGTGTAGAATCCAAAAATGAATTCCATTTTTCAAATATAATTTTCTAAATAATATTAATTTAATATTTAATTAAAATCATAATTTACATAAAAAACAGTTTTTAAAATTAAAACTGATTTTATAATTCTTTCAAAAATTACTTAGGGTCTTATAAAATTATCTAAAAACTATTATACATTGATACAATAATTTATGAATATATTTCAGGGAAGTAAATATTCTTTTAAATTAATTAATTAATTATAATTAATTATTTGTGACTTATAAAATACCAAAAAACGTTTACTAAGGTCAAATTATCACTTTTTATGATGTCTAAATTTTATTTTATTATTCATAGGTAATGTTACCCTTATTTACTATTCATAAGGGTAGGTTACTATTCATAAGGGTAGGTTACTATTCATAAGGGTAGGTTACTATTCGCCAAAAATTATTTTTGTTTCATTAGACTCCAAAAACTATCTTGAACACAACTGTGTATGTCAGATTTTTAAAATTCTAAACATAGGGGTGACAAAATTATGTTTAAAGGTCACTTATCACTTAGTAGTTCATTATTTTGTGTTTTTATGACATAGATATAAGAAGGGAATTTTCTATTGAAAAACTTTGGGTCGTTACAGAATCCCACCTATAGTTAAGGGTTTAGCCCTCTTATTTTATACCATGTTCCAATGACTTGAAATGATAATACCAACTATGGGACACTACATACATTGATATCCATTTTAAAAAATCTGGATAGATTTTATTCATATAGGAAGAATGTCATTTCTTTTAGAGGATGTATGAGCGTACCAGTTTTTATAATAGGGGATTTTTTAGTATATTGTAATTAATCACCCAATGTGGTAAAACTCATAGTGGGAATCATGTCCTAGTAGCAATCATTGTAGTTTGGGTGACTATAAATGAAGATATTTGTCGAATATTTTTTCTCATGATAGATAACTTTTATGAAATTATTTCAATGAACCATGTTCCAATTGGTGTATCTCAAAAACTTAATGCAATATAATAGTTGTGTGATGAGATTTATAAAGAAATACTAAGAGTGTTACATGGTATGTGAATATGAGAAAATGCGATCTTTATGATCATATAATGACTCACCTAGTGGGCCAGCTTCATATCTATCCTAGAGTAAATTTTAGTATTGTACATGACATGCCTCTATATGGAGGAGATAGTTTGGCTCCACAAAGACCCCTCAATAACTATTTTTTACCATGATGATCACAAAACATCTGTATTATGTAAGTGATTTATAGATTCCCTTTGGACTCAGTAGAATTTGAGCATGAAATTCCACCTCCATACTATTTTTTATACTGATTAGACCATTCATGTCTTCGAGGAAATGTTGTTGAAAGAAATGTTTTTTTATAATTTTTTTTTGAGAGGATCACCTACCAATGGTGGATTTTCCGCACAATAACTACAAAAAATGAAAAAAATTTACATCATTTGAGGCATTTTATTTGTGATCATACTAGAATACACTATACTAGAAAAAATATTGCGAGATGGAAATTATGGGCCATGTTTGGATGTGAAGAAATTTTAAATAAATTAGTTTATTCTGGAGTAGATAAAGACTATAGAGAGTAATTTGATATCTTATATGGATGAATGTCAAATTCTATTGGAATTTAAGTTGGGATACCATCTACTCTAGAGGGTGTAAGACCTTCTTGGGTTAACGATATGTTGGGATCATACAAAACTATATCTATGATTTTTTGTATGTTTATATATTCTTTGTATATTTTATTAGGTGTCATGTCGTGTAGAATTAATACCACAGTTAGACTATATATGAAATTTTTCCATGTGTCACAACCAAAGAGGAAATCACATGACCCATAACATGTTATTGAATAGTTAAATATGGAAATAATGTTTTTGGAAATGATTCATGAGTACCCATAATATATTTCATACTAGAATGTGATGATCCTCAATTGGAGTGAAATTCAATTAGAGCATTTCTGGTGGTAGCACACAAATATTAAATAGTTTACATGGGAGTGGGAAACCTATATGCATTGTAAAACCCCACACCCATTAGTGTAGTATTATATTTTGGTTTCTTTTAAGTAAATAAATAATGTGGGTAGAATGTGACATCATTTATTTTCAGGTTATGCATTCAAATATATCTAGTAATTGTTTTTAGACCACATTCTAAGACAATGTGTTATTCTAAGGCCAAGTGAACCTATAATTAAAGATTCAAATATAATAACTATATTAATTTCATGTGAAATAATTTTCCACTAAAATTATGAGTAACATAAATATGGAGAATCAAAACTAAAATATGAGGCCACTATTGAATAAGTAGAATGATATTTACCATTTGATTGATTGAATCTTTTTTAGCATCAGGTGTTTGGTTAAAATCCAACACAGAATCAAATAATATAAAAAATAATAAAATAAATTTATTTTATTGTATTGAAACATAAAACTATTTTTTCACTACATATATACTATTATTGAGGAGATCATGGGGATTGTTTCATAATCATAGAGATCAAGAAGATAACGGGAGGATAACCTTTTTAGCTAATAACCTCAGAATAGATTGACATTGAGGATCGTGGTGGCATCGAAATTTGAGGATATATCAAATTAATATGAAACTAATTAATTCTATATAATATATCAATCCATCTCGATGTATTAATTTTTTAAATTTTTTTATATTTTATTATTCTTACGATGAACTTGAATCATTTATCAAACAAATTAATTTATAGATCGATCATCTTTGAGGTACAAGTATGATTAATCTATTTTTGGGGATTTTTATTATTGATTATGTTGTATAACATTGTTTTTCATTATATAAGAATATAATAGAGTGATTATATTACATTGAATAAGGTACATTCCACACATATGTGTTTATTTATTTCTTTCTGTATACATTATTATTTACAGAATGTTTCATTAGCTCGTGGTTCAGAGAATAACCGTAAATAAATCCTTACACAAACATTTATTTATGTAATTTATTAATACAATAGATTGGATATTTTTTTGGTGAAAAGATCAAGATACAATTTGGAATTAAGATAATACATGTGACTAATATAGTTTTTATTACTTATTTGTACAAAATACATTAAAAATTATTGATGGAATGTTTTTCAATCTACACCAATTTAAATATTATTTATATGTAAAAATATAATCTTTTTCTTCATGAAACAGTATTATAAAAATTCAAATCCTAAAAAATTAATTTTAAAGAGTGTTTTACACAATACTGAGTTACATTCAATTTTTTCATAACATAAAAGTATGAGTTTTACCAAACTACAATATAAAATTAATATTTATTTTGATAATTGTTCGTACATGGTCCCTTGAATTAGAAGTAGAAGAAAACAAGTTATGTGAGGTGAAACGAAAGAAATTTACATTTATCCCAGAGAAGAATAGGAACCATTAAGTTAGGTATAGTGGTCAAGTGCTGACATCCTTCTGCATTAACTCTTTTGTTAGATATAAAATCAGCAATATAGTTGGCCTCCCAGAAGGATTGAGTAATGAAGTAGTTCAATGTAGAAATCTTGTCAATGTAGTTCACAAATTTAGCAACTAGTCTCCATGAAAGAAGACTTTTCCCCATTCTTATAGCTTACACAATCATGGTTGAATTGGATTCCAACCAAACCTTATTCTAATTATTTTGGGTGTCGACCTCAACCGCCATGATAATACCCATCATGTAAGATTAAACTGCCGTGTAATTCCCACAGGAGCCAAAAACGCATTCAATAGCATCCCCATTCTCATCCTTAAAGATGGAACAATTTCTCGAGGGGCCTGGGTTAGCACTCAAAGCTCCATTCGTATTTTATTTAATCCATCCTTCAAATGGGGTAATCTAGAATACTTCCTGAGTGTGATGAGGGGACATGTAGTTTCAAGGAATATTCATCTATTTTAGTAACACCCAGACCTCTATTATTTTACGAAATGTTTCTGAATGCAGACAGTTCACAGCATGAACTGCAACAAGAATTGTGCCCCGATCGTGACGTGCATTGAAGAGAATATTGGTATTCAGTACAACATTTCTGTTGATCCATATTCAGTGTATAGAAAAGAAATATTAATAGCTAAATTATGAAAATATAAAGTTTTATAAATTTTATTTGTAATATATCTATAACATGGTAAATAACAATAATTAAAAAAATGAATTATTTTATGTGAGTTATTAAGTTCTCTAATAGATGATTTAATTGTTCTTGGCATAAATAATTTATCATTAATCATTTCAACATTATGATAATTAATCTATAAAAATAATATTCATTTTTTAAATTCCAATATCAAACTTATGTTCTAGTGAATGTTTTTTTATTTATCTATGATGTTTAATTATTTGATTAATAAAGAAAACTATTTATTGTTATTTAAAAAATTACCTTGCATTTTAATAATTTTAAATGTAATACTATAATTTAAATTGATTGTATAGTGACAATAGTTCACTTAAAAATCAATTTATCAAATTTATGTATTTGGAATAATTTTAAAATATAATTTTAATGTAAAAAATTGTAATCTTTTAAACTTTTCATTATAAAAACAAGATTGCTCATCACATTTGTGAGTTTAATTTTATAGTTAATTCATCCACTTATGTGAATTGATTTCATAAAAATGGCATAATTATTGGGAATCATAATTATTAATAAGATATGATATGTCAATTTTTTTGACCATATTTATTATTAAAAATAGTTAAAATTAATTATCTTGATTTGGGTGAATAATAGTTTACGAAGTGGATAAACTGAGAATACAAGGTCTAAACAGACCTAATCACATTTCCACCACCCATTGGATTGGAATATTTATACTCATACCACCATATTCACTATTTTATGATTTATTGGGGAACTATTCCAATAATTCTTACATTATATTAAGTTAGATAAATAAAAATAACTAAAAGAAAAATTGTATTCCTTTAATATTTATGAAGCATTTGGATAGGAAAAAACATCATATTATCTATCGGAAATATTATGTTTATTGGTTCATGATTTTTTATAACATTAAATTATTATAACTTTTACGATATTACATGACAACATTAAATGATCTGGAAATTCATTTGCATAAATTATTAAGATAGTAATTAACTAAAATAAACCATCCAAAAAATATTAAACATTTTATAATTTAATTAAATTATTTTCTTTCATTAATTTCTTATATGAATATATAATGTTACTGAGTTATGACTTAATATTTTAGAATTTCATTATATGGTGATAATTTTTATATTCTAATTTAATAAACAATTTCAAATATGACATTAATGTTATTTTATAATAAATAATATTATATTAAATTATTTAAAATTTTAAAAAATCTTATATTGTACAATGTATTTTTTTAATTGTAACTAAATAAAATTTTTAGTCCATTATAGGACCAGTTTTTCTTTTATAATGAACATATTCCCCCTAAATAGTAATAACATTATTCGAATATTTCAGGTTAATGTAGGGTTTTTTTATTACATGTGCTTCGGTTAAAATTAATTAGCAACACATTTGGTCTTATTATTTAATAAATTATATTTAATATTTAAAATCAATGTGTTTAATTTTTTTTAATTATCACCTAAATTTATATTTAATGAATTATTTACCTATGTTATAAAATATGTTACATTAGTGAAAACCCAAAATGGTAAAAATAAGAAAAAATATGTGTTAAGGAATAAAATTATAAAAATATTTTTCAATTTTTGTGGTTATGTATCTACTCAACCTTATAAACTCTATCCAATATTAATATTAAATTCTTTATTCACATGAAGTAATGTATAACATCCAATAGAGATTAAATTTGATTATTTACAAAGATACCACTCATCCTCAATAGAAAAAGAGAACTAAATCTCACACATTATTCACACTTATCATGCCATTTGTTACAAAAAATAACATCCCATATAAAATTCCAACAACTATATTTTAACCCTATAAAAATTAAATTAAAAACAAAAAAATATTTGTAATTACAATTTTGAAAACATAAGGGGGATACCTGATGAAAATGAATCATTCATTAATGGATGTTTTTGTTTTATACATTCTGTTAGAGATATAATTTTTTAATATATTGATTTAATAATTAACTCTGTATAATATATGTTGTGATATATTTTTATGATGAAATTATTTTTTATATATTATATATATGATTTTATTTAAGTTTTAATGAATCTATAATATTTATATGTTATATTCAGCGGGGATTTCCATTTTTTGGAATATGAAAGTGTCTTTCATGTGTACGGAGGGCTACCACCTCGTGAAGAAATGTGATTCTATCACACAATAAATGGAATGTATTACATATTTTTTAAATATAAAATATTTGATATATAAGAAATATAAATGAATTTTAATGATAATATATCATATTACATTCATTATTTCAATTATAAAATAATATGAAAACTGATTTCTTGTGTACGTATGACATACCATCTATAAAAATACATTATTTAATTTAAAAATTCTCTCATTTGTATATAATTTTAAATATATATACGGAATATATATGGTATTCAAATAATGGTTATAAATATTTATATTATTAAATTATTATAAAATTTAAATAACAAAAAATATATGAAATCCAAACATTTAGGAAAAATATTTACATTGTTACCCAAATCATAAATGCAACATAGAATTGTTAATAATGGTGTAATAAAAGTTTATAATAACATTCTATAGGATAAGATATATATAAATATGGTTATATAATTGATTTATAATAAACATATATTTATTGTTCTTTATGTTCAAATGAGTATGATGAGAGTTACAAATAATATTAAGGGAATTTTGTATCACTTTGAACATTTGTGAGACACATGCCATGTTCACCATATATTTCTTCTAGGTTGTGTGTAAAACTATAATGAATGTATGTAACTATTATTATTATTATATGTATTTAGATATCCATTAGATTAACCATCTTTCATATGTTTTATGTTGAAAATGCTAACAAATCAACAGTTTATTTTTAAATAAGTTTAATTTCTTTGAGACATTAATTATTTTATGAACATATATTGTTTAATGATGTGTGTATACGTCCAATTTGAAATTTAATATCATAAATATATTCAATATCCTAATATTATATGTTTCTTTTTATCTTTTTTTACATAGTTGTTGTGAATCAATGTCACAAATGTTTTGAAATGATATTTTATGGTTATTTTCATATATTTTTTATAAAAATTGTTTATATTTAAAGTAAATTTCAAAAAAATTTAATTATTCATTTATTTGATTCACAACTTTTTTAAAAAATAATGATTTAAGATAAAAAAATTATACACTTTTAAAAGCAATTTTTATATGTTTTTAAATTTATTTTCGAATTCAATGGTTTACAATAAAAATTAGTTTTTAAAAAGTATTTTTTAATATAATAAAAGATATTTTATTCATGAAATGTCTTACATTTTTTTTATTTTTATTGATATTTTAATATTATTCTCAATTAAAATTTTTTTCATAATGATTCATGTTATAAGAATTTTTTTTGAATGAAAATATATTATTCTATAATAAATCTGTTATGTAGTCTTTGAATATTATTTTCTATCTATGATGTAATTACATTATATTACTAAATATTCCCTTTTGATAAGATCTATGAATACAATTCATATTATTTCTCTGAATGGTTTATGTTTTAATGTCATGATGTTTATGAAATCAGATTCATTTCCCCTCTTTGTACCATGATTGCAATCTTATGAAACATGCTTCATATCATGTGTTATTCTATGAATAAATTATCATAAAGCCTATCTATTTTACAAATTTTATGATATGTTTTTGATGACAACCATTTCATTTTATTGGTTATGATATAATGCATGATTATGATATTATGGAACATAGAAATGCGGTTTTCCATATCTAACTGCTGAGACCCATATCTACCTCTAACAGAATGGGTAAAAATTTATATCTCATGATATAGAGAGGCCTAAATTGGTTTTGGAACCCTCATTAGTAAAAATAACCATGAACATGGAGTGAATCTATATTATTAATGAAAATTGTATGTTATTATGACATTGGAATTGATTCTTAACTAATATGTGAATGATATTTGAGGAATTTTTTTATGCCTCAAATTCAATGTATTATGATCTCATGGATCACATTATATGATTCCCAAATGAATAATGGATTATTAAATTATAATAATTATTTCATACCCCTTTATTAGAACAATGATATATAGGGTATGATCTTTGAATTTTATTCTCAATTTATCATAGTAGTCTCTTCACATTTTTCTTATATATTTCTTTTTTACCTTTACTAAGCATCTGATCTCATCCTGATTATCATTATTTTCCCCAGGTTATGAAAAATGTTTCTATGTAGGTGTACCGGATGGGGATATCATTTTAGTAAACAATTAAGAACCTAAAAACTAATAAATTATTATTTTTCATGTTTTCAAGGCACTAAACAGTTATAGTCATTGGGAATATACTATTATAATATATATAACATTCAAATAATGTGATTAAATATCTTTATATGAAATATATGTGTCTATATTTGTTTTATCAATGATTTTTTTTAGTAAAACATTTTAAACAACGTTTTAAAACATTACTGAGATCCCTAGGAATATTTTATATGGTATATATATGGATATATCTAAGGATAAGTGTTTGGATGAGTAAATTTATTGGAAAATGTTATAATTTTTTTCTAATGGATAGACAGAGTGGTTTCAAAGTAAAAAATATTTCAAAGATACAAAAATTGGATTTGGATCTACAATAGATATACGAAGATATAACTAACCAAAAACATTGTATTGATCAAGACTCAATTGGGAATTGGTCAACAAAATGGGCCTTTCAGCACACGTTGTTTGACACACATATGTGATATGATTTCATAATATATAATATCTTTTAGAAACATCATGATTGATTTAAATCGATAATGACTATCAATAAGAATTGTTGAAACCAGTGTTTCTATGATAAAAAATAAGGTGTTATGATTTTGACAACATATATGTAGTTTTTCATGGTTATATGTAATTTTTCGATGATTAATATTTCTCAATAAATGTCATGGTTTTAGTCTATTTTAAAAACCTAGAAGAAACATGTTAAAATTGAATCTGATGGAATATATAGTGATTAGGATAAATAAAATTGGTTGTTCAATCGAGTGAAGGTTATTATGATTATTCCTATTCAGCTATCGTGATATATGATTAATCATATAAACATAAGTTTTATTAATAACACATAAAAGAAGTTGAATACAAGAATCTAAAAATGATAATGTTGTAATGGCCATAGTTGAAATAATTTTCAAATTTCTACTAATCAATAAGGTTGGAATAAAAACATGAAGGAATATCTCTAATAGACTGTAATGTGATATGAATGTGTAAAAAGGGGTTATGGAGTGACAACTTATCCAGGATTTTAATTTATTATCCCCATCGAACATGTTAATTTCCAATAATAATTCCCTATCCCATGAATTTACCTCTAGAAAAATTATGGATCTATTCTATTCTATTAATTTATTGATATAATTGTAGGATTGATGTATTTAGATACAATATTTAAACATTCTGAAATATATACAGATATATTATTATAATTATTTCATTATGGATTTGAATTACTATGTTGATTTATGATTATGGAATTCAAATGTGATTTAATATAAATGTGATATTTTGATAATGTAAGGTAGCCCTTAATATCATCCAAATGGTGAGAAAATGGTTCTTAGTATGGAAAAATATATTACTGATTTTGATGAAGTTAAAAAAATTATCTCTAATATCATTTTTGTTGAAGGATTTATTTAAAATTTACATTATGTTTTAATTGATAGATTTTTAATTATTATTTGACATATAGAATATATTCATTAAAATGATTATTTATTTAAAAAGTTAGGAAAAATTATTATTTCCTTAAGGTCAATTATCATTAATGTTATTACCATGTTTGAAGATAATATATTATGAAGGTATTAAAATATTGGATAATGGAAAATCAATAGACAATTTTTGATATAATGGCATTAATGTTAATTTAATTTTGATAAATTTAGTCACCTTTTTTCTCAGGTTTTTTATTTCAATATTTTTTATAGGGTTATAATGCTTAACAGTTGTGAAATGGTTTTTTATTGAACTTTGATTAAGGTCTCAATGATTAATGTATTACATCACCCTATGAATATTTATGTATTTTTTATAATATGCGATAAATTTTTTCTTATGTTGATAACTAAATATAGAATGAATGACTTAGTATTCTAATTATAGATATTTTGATCCAATTGTACTTATGAAAGAAAAAATAACCTTCATTTATTTGATTAATAAATAATGTAAATGTTGATCATGGCATAGTCATTGGATGATATTGATCTTTTGAAATGGAATAAAATATGTTAAATATATCTTATTTTGAAAATTGTTTTGCTATAGGAAATTTTTTTTGGAACAATTATGTTATCATACCAATTTCTTTTTTGATGAATCAACATATATCATCCAAGGTTAAAAAAGAAAAAATCATTCTCATATCCAATTATTTGTCTAAATTTGATAGTATTTTAATTTCAAATAAAACTATACATCTGATTGCGTACACAAAATGCAACAAATATTTTCTCTAAAATATTACTTTTCATGCAAGTATAAGTTATATAGAAAAATAATATATTATAAATATTATTATTTTAAGTGGTATTTATCTCATGGATGATGTATTGGGAGGAAAAAATAGAACTAACAATATTGTGTTTATATATGTTTATTAAATTTTTTATATAAATCTAATAAATAATATAGGTTCACATTAAAAATAAAATCCCATATTAAGTATGAAAAGCTATCATATTATTTAAAAGACTTCTTTGCAACCTTTGGATGGTGAACCATTGTGAAATATTTTTTTTTAACATATATAATTTTTAAAGAAAAATTCTACCAATTATTTAGAATGAGTGTAAAAAAAATTTATTTTCTTAAATTTTTGTATTTTTTTATAATATTTATTTTCATTGAAAAGTGTAAAATAATGTATTTTAATTCAAAATATATTGTTTGTGTTTTTTATTTATATAGTTATATTATCATTTAAATTGGTTTTAAATTATAATTAAATAACGTTTTGTATCATTTATTGTAATTTATGTTTTTGGAATTAATTTACAATTTAAATTGGTTATAAAAATATTGTGAACTTGTAAATGTTATTATATTAAAAACTAGTTTCCATGATCCTTTAAGACGATTAATTTTAAATAAATTTTAGACTCTTTTATGAATTTAATTTTGAAAAATGGAAATACATTGTTTTAAATTGTATGTAATATTTTGGTCTAATTGGGAAAATTAATCGTGTGTGTAGAGTAACATTATTATTTTATTTACCAATGTTAACGGTAAATCGAGTATTTAAAAATACAAAAAATAATTTCATATTCTATAATTCTCATAACACTTTTCTTAATTTCATTTTATGGCTGTTTTTCGAAAAAATCAACCTAATGAAGAATATATAACCCTTTTATGACACTTTTTTATGAATATGACATTTATTATATTTTATTTAAGGATATGTTAAAATTTTCTTACATGTATTTTTAATAAGTATATCCTTTTTAATATAGGGTAATATAAAAGATAAATTATAAAATAAATACTAATTTTAAATACCATGATATTTTAATATCGATGATAATTTCTTAGTATTTTTTAGATATTATATAATTAAATTTAATTGTGAGACTATGATGACGAAATAATTAATTTATTAAAAGGAATAATAAAATAATTTATATATAATATTATTAGAAGAAATATAATATGAAATTTTTGATGTCATACACAAATTTTATGGATTAATTCGACATGTTATAGACATTATAATATAGTTTTTTTCCATGGAATCAATTTTTTAAGACATTTTTAAAATTATATTAACGAAAAATTTCCAAATTTACATTTATGAAATTTTAAAACAAATAATAGATTATTAAATGATTTAAAATTCCTAAAAATCAACCCATCAGACATATTGTTGGTGCAAGTATATATATGTAATTAAAGACTCATTTTTAGTAGTTTGGAATTTTATAGTCATTATATTTACACTCAATATGTAAATTATATAATAACATAGTATGAATTAAATAATATGAAAGAAAATAATGTATAAAAATGAAATAAATTACTAATTTTAATTTTAATAACGGATTTCTACCCAACATTATCATATTTTATAATTAATTTAGTTTTTATCCATTTTTATTAAAAATTAATTAATATTAATATAATAATTTTAGTATTTCTAGGTGTTCCCCTAAACTCTCCTTTTAAAGTGCCCACATTCACCTCTATTTAATAAAATTAAAAAACATTTTCAGCCAAACCTACCAAAACCATTCACATAATACCTTCCCACATTCTAGTGGCCTTAGTTTATACAGAACACCCTACATATAGTTCTTATGGTTTTATGAAAATGTGATCATTAGAAATAAAAGAAATGTTTCTATTTAAGTGAATTTTTTTAATTCTTCTTCCACTACATTAAAATCATCTCCAAACATTATGAGGTATCAACTATAGTATTCTCAATATAATGAGATGTTTTTGTGCTAATATCATCACATAAATCCATATCTGATTTCATTAAATAATGAAATCATTAATCGTTTGTGTGTTGGTGTGAAGTATCACCTCTATGGAAAAATATAATTAGTGATTCATTACCATCACTCATGAATTATTTTATTGATGAAATTATTTTTTATATATGACATTCATGACATATGTACAATTTTAATTAATATAATATCATTTTTGATCTCACCTTCCATGCACCTAAAAATTATAATTTCATTTGTGCTAACTTGAGAACTATCACATCTATAAAGAGATGTGATTTATTTTTCCTCACTATATCACATGTAAGTTATATATAATTATATATAAATTGTTAATTTAATTTAATGGTTATTATGATAATCATGAAAAGATTAAATTTAAATTATATTCATACCAAACTGATCATTGAAAAAATGGAAACGTTATTTATGCGTACGTATGACCTGCCATCTATTGGATTATAAGTTTGTTGGTTTTTCATAACCATACATAAATGGTTTAATAGAAAAGTGTATTTTTTGTATATATTTGATTATTATTTCATGTATATTATTCTAGAGTTGATTGACTCATAAACACTTTGATTATTGACATCATACCAAAGTCATCATGAACTGAAGTACAGATATCGAAAAAACGTTAAAGATACATTCAGCTAATTAAATAATTGTTAGAACATGGTAACAAATTATATAAAATTAATAATAAAAATTAAAATTATTCTGAATAAATTATAAATTATCCAATTTTATTTATTCATTATAATAATGAACATACAATATGAATCAGACTCGTGGTAAGGTACTTTATATCAATCATTTTTCATTGATGTTTAAGTTGATGTATTAATCAAATTCATTCTATTGGGTGTATAGTAAACCCCATTGAATTTTCTTTTCATTCAATTTATTGGAAAAGGAATATATTTTAAAATTAGTGTTTTACATTGTTAAATTAAAAAATAAATTCTTTTAACTTATACGACAATAACAACTTTTCCACCTACGTGACCATTATTTGATATTTGGCTTCCTATATATGCTGTAATGATTTATAATTAAAAATATATACCATATTCAATTTTTTTGTTTTTTATTAATAATGGTATTAATAATGAATTAATTATTTCAATTTATTGAAAGGATATAATGTGATTGGAAAGATGAAAATTAATTTGTTATTTATTCATGTTTTATGTGTTATGATTATGATTTGTCTTTTGGGAATTATTTATGATCAAAAATTCATTTTTGATAATATATGTGATGTCCATCTATGATTACAGTCCAATGTATTGGGTAATGAGACAAATTTAACTGGTTGTGTTTTTTATAAATGATTTATGGAATATATCGTTATGGTAATTCTAAATGTAACAATGAAGTTTAATCCCTATATTGTCACGAATTCTAAAATGTTAGAATTATATATATTCCCAAAGATACCCTTATGATTTGTGATTTATATGTAGTTTTATAGGAATTATATGAATTTTTTATATTAGATAACGGGTTTATGTTTTCTTGGTTAAAATTAAGATTTTTATTTCATAATGTAAATATCTTCAAGGACTAAAAATTTAATTCATTCTCTATTCCCCTCATGAAATATTCTTGATCATAACATGTTTTTAAATGTTTTATAGAGGGTATAAGAATGGGTAAGTGAATATAGAATGATAAGATGAATGTTATCAAAATATTTATCAAAAAAATAAATTAGCTATTGAATTAAAATATTTATATTTAAAAAAATTGTTACTATTCGTTATGGAAGCACTTAGTTTTATAAAGAATGTTATGTATGAATTATGACATAATTAACTAAAACACTAAAATATAAAAGATTATGAATGTGGATGATTGTAACTATTTACTCGTATCACGATTTTTTAACTTTAATGTTCGTGTCCTTATAGTTGTAATTAAAAGTCAATTTAAAGAATAATAGTGGTTATGAAATTGTATATAGAATAATGATATTTAGGTTATGGTGAAATTGAAATGACATTGAATATGAATATTACCGTGTTTCATCATCTATGTTATATATGTTCAGAAACATTCTCTCCAGATGAAACATTGAATCGTTCTTAGGAAGTCCTAAAATGGAAAATAACTGTCCAAATCTACAACTATAGATAGTCGGAATTAGGAATGATTTGTTCATCGTTTTGATTACATAGCTGACACAGAATATAAATGGTGGTTTCATCTATGCACGATATCAAATTGATCAACCAAATTGTAAAATTTATATAGTATAAAATTTCATGAGGCAGTATCCTCATAATTTAGATGATCATGTGACCTTGTGCTAGGGAAATGGCGGATTAATGAATGATAAAATTAATTTGGTGTATGGGGGTGTTTAGAAAATCTATATTATAGTATTGATATTAACAGTTTTGAAGGTGAACCTAATTTGTTGTGGTGGATGGAAAATAGTATATTGGACAATGAAGAAACTGATGTCTTAGAGTGGGATGAATTAAAACATAAGGCTGTTGATAAATATTTTCCTAAGAAGGTTTTACTTAGGATGGAAAAAAATATTCATAGAATTGAGGAAGGATGAAGAATCAGAGGCTACATATGAAGAAAAAGTAACTCAATTTGAAAGGTAAACTATAAATTTTACCCAAAATATTAATTCTAGAGTCCATGATTTTAACATAGTATTATACCCAAAATATTAATGGGAATTTTCTTATCATGAATTAAAAATATAATAAAACATTAATGTTGTGATGAGAAGGTGGAAATGGAGTTTTTCAATGATCATGTGTTCTTCAACGTCCTGAAAAAAGGATGTCGAGATAGAAGATAATAGAGATAACTTTATCATAAATATCTAATGGAATGAAAAATAAGTTAATAATTATGAACATTTTTGTAAAAACACGTTGCGAAATGAATTCTAAATTATATTATGTTCTTGTGATGTCGTAAAATTGGACATAAGGATCATGACTATAGTGAAAATGATCACGGTATTGATAAGAAAATTT
Organism: Viscum album; assembly: GCA_963277665.1. Classification (NCBI taxonomy): domain Eukaryota; kingdom Viridiplantae; phylum Streptophyta; class Magnoliopsida; order Santalales; family Viscaceae; genus Viscum; species Viscum album. The sequence continues at coordinate 1,904,445,415 of OY728145.1, forward strand.
TTGATTTATAGTGATCAAAATGTTTTTAATGCAATGCAATTGGTTATTATTAAAACAAGTATATGATGGTAAACATGAATGATTGGAATAACCCATAAAATAATCTGGAAGGTGTGGTACAATTATTTTCAACTACATCAAAAGATGATAGTCCAAAATATGATGTGGTATCATGTTTCTTGTTTGTTTATTCAGATTATTACTATTTGAATTTTGATTCAAGGTGAAAACATTCTTTATGTTCTGATAAATTTTCTATTAAATTAAAATTATACCTCAATAAATGGAGAATTAAATCTAGTAAAAAACACATGTGGGAGTTGTTAAGGAAACATAAATTAAAATATTCTCCATATAATTTATTATGGAATGAATCTACTAGAAAAACACATTTTTCTTCCTCGAGTAGAGATTGATTTAATTTTTGGTATTGATTAAATTTCTATTTAACATGCTAAAATTAACTATAGAGCTAATGAATTTTTTTTGGTAATGATTTTAGTTCATGTTTAATAATGAACCCATACCATTTATAATATATTAGAAATATGAGATACAGTTATAAGATAAAATGAATGTTACCATGAATATATTTTAAAAAACAAAGGAAATGTATAGATTAATATTAGGATAATGTTAAATTAGTATCATGATGTTTTTCCAGATTACTTTCCTGGTATTATAATAGTTCGGGAAGTTTAATTTACTATTTAATTAGTTCATGATGCTAATCCAATTTTAAATTCCCTTTATCGAATAGATAAAAGTGTCCTTTTAATGTTGAAGAAGCAATTCCATGATTTATTAGATAAAGGATACATTCGACATAGAAAATCACTAAGGGGTGGCATTTTCTGGTTTTATTAATATTTAAATTGAACAATGATAATGTTAATATATTATATATCCTTCAATAACATCACTATTAGGAAAGAGTACCCTCATATTTACAATTATGATTTGTTTGATTATCTCTAAGGAGCACACAATTTTTTGAAGTTGAATTGAGGTCAGCGTACCATCAGTTGAAATTAATGAAATTTAAAATTCTGAATATTTTTCATTTCTATTTGATATAGATATTATTAATTTGTAGTAATTCCTATGAGATCACAGAACACCGTCAAAAAATAAAATAGTCCTTTTTCACATGTGGTAGGTGGGAATCATGGTCGTAGATTTTCTAACCTCAATGGAAGTGCATGGTCTCAGTGTTTTTAATCCTACAGATGTGATTTACTTACACCATAGAGGTATGGGACATATTATAGGGGATTCTTTAGGCCTGAATAACTTTAAACCTATATAGATCATTCTTTTCTTGCGTGCTTATCACTTTGTCCCATTTTCATGTACATTTATTTTTTTATTATTATAGAAGAGATGATACTGAAACTTATTCCAATGGGTATATCTAAACTACCCCTTATATTGATAAATATTATTTAGAAAAGATTCCAATAGTTCATGGATATATCTTTGGCTGTTTTTATTAATGGCTATTTGTTATATTTTAAAAGAAAATTGTATTATGAATCTCATCTAAATGTTTTTTTCCAAACCATAAAATAATAAATTTATTTCAGAAATTCACCATATGTGAATTTTTTTTGAAATAAATTTCTGACTGTGGCCACATTGTTTCTAAAAAAGTGATAAATGATAACCATACTATAATGAATATTTTTGATAAACTGACAAGTCCCAAAAATTTAATAAAGATTCATGTTTTCAAGGTTTAGAAGGAAATTTTAAGAGGATTGTTGAAAAAAACATCGTTATCATTCCCACTAACTAAGTTTACATGAAAATGAATTATGTAAATATGTAAAAAATAATGGGATCATTGATTTATGTAATTGAAATGAATATTTGAGACTGATACAGTTCTGTACATCCCTTCTAGAAATGATGACTTTTTCATCTACAATGATGCGTCATTGAAAGGACTTGGTTGTGTCATAATGAATAATGATAAGGTAATTTAATATTCTTCATGACATTTGAAACGTCCGGTGTTAAATCATCCTACAAATGATTTGAATCAGATGTTGTTGTTTTTTACTTTAATAATTTGGATGCATCATCTATATGGATTAAAAAGTGAAATATATAGTTATTATAAAAGTTCATGTATATATTCACATAAAAATAATTGAGCATGATATAGATAATATGACTATAAATAATCATATATTGTGATTTAAAAATTAATTACCATCCTAGATTATAAAATAACGTTGTTTTTTATTTAATTAGAAAAAATAATTTTATATTAACCACTGAATTTTTAGTACATGAAATTTTCCTAAACGATTTGATGACTTGTGAATTGAATGATGTTAGTGCCAGGAATTATTCTATAATATTTCAAGTTTTAGTATAGTCATCTTTATCCAACATAATTAGTCAAACATATAAGGATGACATTGAATCCCATAAATGATATAATTAGTTCAAATGGGTATGTTTCATGAATTTAACATTGATATAGACTGTGTTTTGAGATTTTGAAAGTGATTATGTGTACATTTTTATTCAATATTGAATAAATGATTGTAATGTGATGGTCTTTATTCTCTGTTTTCCTATAATCCAAGAAGAATTAATATGTAGATATGCTTTCAAGCATATTACTGGTGATATAGAATGAAAATTAATATTATAAACATTACCTATAGGTGTTTGACTTATCAACAATTTAATTAAGAACAACACTATCCCAATGGGGTACCTCCAACATTCCCAGTTAAATAGTCAAAAATGGAAAAATGTTTCCATGGATTGTGTAGAATGATTACAAAATATTTCACATGGTAATAATGTGATTTGTGTTATTATTGATTGATTTATTAAATCTCTACATTTTATTTACATTTTAGATACACTATGTCTAGATCAATTTTTCCGAATGAATCTTTAAGGGATAATCATGTTATATGGATATCTTCTCTCAATTGTATCTAATCGTGATCCCATATTTAGATATATATCTTAAAAATGACATAATATTTCATTGGAAAATGAATTAAATTTCATCACATCATTTCATCCTCAACAATATGGGAAGTGATAATGTACAATTCATAATATTTTTGATATGATACAAGCTTATTTGATAGATTACAGGGGATATAGGGAACATTATAAATCATTGGTATATTTTTCTTATAATTAAACTATTCATTATAGTATAAATATGATTTCATTTGAGGAATTATTTGGAAAGAGGTTTCGGGCACTAGTTTTTAGGACACTATTGGAGATTGAAAGTTGGGGTCAATAGAGTTAGTGGAGGAAATAGAGGAGGAAGTTCATTTTCATCTATGACACATGATGAAATATGATAGAAGGTTTAAATTTTTGGAATTTAACCATGGGAATGATATTTCTTTTATGTATCTGATCATATTTTTCTAATAATTTATCCATGAATAATTATGATGTGTTTGGGTTAGAAGGGGAAGCAGATTCCAAGGTTCATTTTACCCTATGAAATCCTAGAGGAATATGGTTATTTTAACTACTAACTATATTTAACTTTTACCTTATCATATTTACAATTTTTATCATGTTTTATTGTTATGAATTTATATGTTGAATCATTCTCATGTTTCGAGTCTAGAAGTTATTTAGTATGAAGAGAATCCTTTTTAAGAGAAATAGCCAATTTATGTTTTGTTTATTGAGAGAATGTGTTACAAAATAAGGTGATTGATTAGGTAATAGTATTATTGAAAAATAATATGGTTCAAGTGGTAACCTGTGAATCTAAAAATGTTATGTGGTAGAAATACCCCGACTTATTTGAAAACAAAATAAAATTGTGAGTATGAAATTTACAAAATGGGGTAGGATTTAACTTCCTAGGTAATTATAGAATAATAAAATTTCATATATATTAGTATATTTGAATTATATAGTAATTTAACATTAAATAGGATACTATGTTAGATTGTATACCCACAATTCCATAATGGGTTTCTCTTAAATCTTATGTTTCATTCAAGACTGAGTTACAGTGAAAAATAAAACATTATTAATATTATTATATAATGTCGTAGTTATCACCAAGATATTTTATTGGGAGGAATGAATATAAAAAAAAATATTATTCTTATATATGTTTGTTAAATTTTTTAATATTCATCCACAAATATTTATTATCTAAAATTACCAACAAATAAATTTTAAGAATAAAAATGGAATTGTATTTTATTAATGATTATTTAAATAACTTTTTATGCATAATACATTTTAAATATAGTGTTTTTACCTATTTAATTTTTTTATCAGAAAATAAAAATCTTCTTTATAAGTGGATTACCAAAAAAAATTCATAAATATAGGGTATTTTTCCGATTATATTCATTTTTATTGAATTTATAAAATTAAAGTATTTTAAATCAAAAAATATTTTCAGTTTTAATTATTTGTGTAGTTAGATAATATTTTTATCTGTTATCTAGTAAAATAAAATAATTATCATTTAATCCAATGTAGGCCGTTGCAATCAATTTCAAATCGAAATTTTATATAAAATTGTTTTTATCTATTGAATGTTTTTTACATTAAAAACATATTTCCTCAATACTTAACCCATATAAAATTTAAAATAATTTGAGAAACTTTTTTGAAATTAATTTTCAAACAAGGAAATACATGGTTATAATCAATATGAAATTTTTTATATAAGAGGATAAACATAATTGTTGTTTAATAGTAACTGTATTATTTTTTACCATGGTTAATGGTACATCATTTAATTAAAAGAAAAAAAATCATATTATAATATTATAAAATTACCCTAACACTAGACCTGAATTCATTGGATGAGAGGTTTCAATAAAAATAACTATTTTTTTGAAATTATAACAAGTTTATGCCACTTTGTTATTAAAATTTAATTAATTGTATTTTATTTTATGATATGTTAAAATATCATTATCATTTTTTAATATGTATATCATATTTAATATAGGGTTATATAAAAGATAAATTATACTATAAATTGTCATTTTAATGATAATATAATTTTCAATATCATTATGATTTATTTAAAAATTGTATATATTAAATCATTAAATTTAATTGTAAAACAATAATGATGTATTAATTTATTTTTTAAATGAATAATCAAATAAATGATTTTAATAATACTTGAAATAAAAATAATTCAAAACTCTTGATTAGATAAACTAATTTTATTTATTTATTTGACATTTTTTTGATTTGTTAAATCTGTTTGACCAAAGGAAGAATGTTTTTATCGTATTTTTGAAATAAAAACTATTTAATACTATCAAAATTGACAATTATGGTATTTAAAAATAAATAATATTTTATTATATGTTATTATTTTAAGAAAATTAAATAATTATTCAAAATTATTGGGGAATGTAAAAATATGTCATTAATTACTCATTTATGGTTATTTAGATTTCTATTGTAATTATATTTACACTCAAGGTGTAAATTACAAAAATGTCCTTGTAAGAATTAATAATGATTAAAAGAAAAAGATAATGATTAAAAAAACCACAACATTTATAATTTAATTTGGATGGATTTATTTTGACCCAAAATCATCATATCATGTAATTAATTTATTTTTGATCCATTTAGAAAAAAATGAATTTATACTAATTCTTTTTTTAGAATTCCAAGAGTGCTATTCGAATATCATATTAAAGGTCAACCATTTATCTATAATACATACACATAAAAACCCATTTTAATCAGACAATATAATACTAACATAATGACTATAATACCTTCCCACATTATAGAGGCCATAGTTAAGGCAGAAAACCATACATAGAGATGTTAAGGTGTTATGAAAAGGCGGTTGTCCAAAGGAAAGGTAATGTTTTTATTTATCTTTTTCCATTTTATTTATTCTTCCAATTCCTTAAAATATTATCCAACCATGATGTGATAATAACATCAGGATAGTAAATATTATTTGATTTTCTATGGTAATATCACCATCCAAATCCATCATTGATTCCATTAAATGTGAAAAACTTAATCATTTGGGTGAACGTGTGAACCATCACCTCCACGAACCAATATAATTATGTATTCATTACCATCTATCAAGAGTAGTTAAAATGACGAAATTAATGTTTATATATGATATTAATGACATATTTATCTATTTTAAGGAATAATATATCATTTATTTTCATAACATCCACGAACACAAAATGATAACATCGTTCGTATGTCCGTGTGAACTATCAAATGTACGAAGTGATGTGATTCTTTTTTCATTACCACATCACTAGTATGATATTTAAAATTATATCAAAAGGTTTAATATTATTTTAATTATATAATAATAATTATGAAAAGAGAAAATCAAAATTACCATCTTTCCATAATGTTCATTGAAAAATGGAAACATCACTCTTGCATACGTACAATCTTCCATCTCAATGATTATAACGTTTATCATATTCCATAACTATAAAAGAATGGATTTTTATAAATTTTAATTGATGTAAAAAAATAGATTATTTTTTAATGAATATTATTATTAAGATAATGGAATCACAACCACTTCTATTATTGACATCATACCTAATTCATCTTGAACTGAAGTACCGAATATTGAAAAAACAACTCAAGTGAGTTTACAAAAATATGTAATTGTTAGAACATGGTAATAAATAATTTAAAAGGAATAATAAATTTGAAATCGGTTCTCAAGAATGAATATATTATTCTATGTTTATTTTTCTATATGATAATAAACATATGAGACAAATTATAGTCAAGGTAAAAGACGTCGCCTCAATGTCTTTTCACTAAGGTATATATTGATTCTATACACCCCTTTATTTTATAAGGTGTAAAATAAACCAATTTATCATTTATTATTATTTAAATAAATTAGAAATAAATATTTTTATGCACACCATTTCAATTTATTAATTTAAAAAATCAATGTTTTTAACGTATAAAACAACAACGACCTTTCAACTATCATGACCATTACATGATATTATGATTTATCTATAAGATAAAATTTTTTTAAAGAAAAATAAATACCGCATTACCACTTCATGTAGTTTTGAATTGGAAATGATTTATAAAATAGATATATTATACCATTATCCTAAAATTATTTTTTTTGATTTCAATGCTTAAATTTTATTTTACCTTTTTTTATTTTTTTTGGGTTATGATTTTGTTATGGTTCTTGGGATTTATTTATGAGTATAGGTGGTTTCGTGATAAAACGAGGCTATGTGTGACCATGATAGCTCTTCAAATTAATTGGTTAATAATATAAAGATAACTAGTTAGGTTTATCCTATGATATTTAGGGAATATTCCATGAAGGGAATTCCAAATGTTACCATGAAGGTTACTCACAAAATTGTCATGAAAGCAAAAATGTAAGAATGATATGGATGAAAAAAGATACATCGATGATTTATGATTTTTATTGAGTTCTATATGCATAAGTTGATTTCATGATCTAATAAAAAGGGTTTATGTTTTATTGGTTAAATTTATGATTTTGATTTCATGACATTAAAATATTCATGGACTAACAAATAAATTCCTTATTTGATGCACCACATTGCGATTTTTCTTTCATAACATGTTTTAAAATGTTTTTCAAAGGTTATAAGAATTGGTAAGTGACTAAAGAATGTCATGATGAATGTTATTACGTGATTTATGAAGGAAAATAAATCATTTTTATTTCAGTGTATAATATTTTAAAATTTGGATACTATTTTAGTTGTATTGACATTGTATGTATGCAAGATGTTATGTATGAATGACAACGTAATTCTCTAAAACTCTAAAATTGAAAACATATTCAATTTGAGTAAATGTAATTCATGACTTAACTAAGGATTATGCAATGCTTCAAAGATGTTCCTTAAATATGTGGTCCTTTAAATAATCCAAGACATATTTATTTTTAGTTGATAACATTATATAGATAACCTAATTTCTTTTCATCAGTGATATATATAACAGTAAATATTTACATATTATTAAATTCCATGTACAAATATTCACCTGCCACCTAATTTCTCTTATGTAGAATTCTTGGTTATTATTTATATTGGTTTATCATTATGTTTCCAATATTAAATTCTAAATAATGTTTTTGTATTAATTTTATCAATGTGTGTTTATATGAATGAAACATTAAAATATTATCCATTGATGAACAAAAAATATTCCAATCGTGATATTCATTTTACATTTGGTCAAATATAACACCTTGATTAGTTATGAAATATAAAATTTTTAATAAATAGAAATTATATGATATATTGTGTTATTCACTATACTATGTTATGATTTATTTATATGAAACTCCATGTTCATCATTATCTACCAAAAAAATGTGATTATCTTGATGTACACATAACACAATGTTTAGTTTTTGTTACACATTTCACACTCGTTTTTTTCATGTTGATGTTTTGATCTTGTTTATTAGAAATAAAAATCTATTTCTTTGTTTTGGGTGATATGAATGTTGATTTTTAACTTCTTTATATTTCTAATCATCCTTACATGGGTTCCCTATAACTTTTTTGGGAGTTTTGGATAAAATTGTGGTTACTAAAAGATATGGTCCATCCATGATCCCAGTTCCATATTTCAAAACCTAATTTGAGTCTTTTATAAATCCTTAATTTTTAATTTTTTTTTCACTCATTGCACTTCTCAAATGGCCTCCACAGACCTATTAAAACCACCATATCCATTTGGACACCTTAGGGGATCATAATAATTATTTTTTGGATGATTTATTTTGGCATTGGGAAAACTTGTGAGCCCATTTCTAGATTTAATGAAATTTTTTTATTTCATTCATATCTTATTCATTTAAACAATTTTCGGTCTTTCTACCTCTTAAACTATCCCAAATACAATAGTCTCACCCTAATGTACCATTTTTTTCTCTTTGGAACGCATAATAATAGTGTATTAGTTCCATTGTCTTCATGATTTCTCAAATCATTCATATTTTGTTAGGGTAATTTGTTTCATTCATAAATTATTATTATTATAATTTTCCCACAAATTTATTTTTCATCGTTTTTCCAGACCTATGTATAACTTAAATTGAGTATAAATAAATTATCTTTACTATATGTGTGTGTACTTAAGGGATGATGAAGAGTTCACTAGTTTCCATGATCCAGAATTCATTTGTTTTGGGTTTATAAACCTGGGCGGGAGATTTCAGTTGCGTGCTTCCATTCCACCAGGTTTTTGAGGAAGGTAACCCAAAGAACATGAATTTATTAATTATGTTTCATCTTTTTTATGTTTTTATCACATTGTATACATGATAATAATTCATGTACAATCATTTGAGGAACCATTTGGTGTGCATAATGGTTATTAATGCCTGATTTAGTTTTGAATGGAGTTGTTTCATTATAAAATTTCCCACCGAGTGTTCAAATTATCATTTATATAGTTTTGGAATATGTATTATTATTTTTATTACAATTTTTAACTTCTATAAAAATATTTGGTCACGAAAACTTTTTATTACCTTTTTCGGAGCTATATAGTTGTTGTTTTGCTCAATGTTTCCAGCGTAGGTTTCCAAAGTGTGACCAGTTGGATTTTTTTATTAAATGTGATATAAAATGACATTTTTTAATTTATTAAAGTATGAGAAGCATGTAAGGTGATATTTTAGGGTCCTTTTCTGTATTTACATAGGGGTTTTTATGTTATAAAGATATGGGTATTAAGTTTTTACATGATTTTGCAAGAGTTATAGATAAGTAGCATGTTTGGTATTTTTATGAAAATGGTCAAACATTGAATGTGTATCCTTGGAGTTTTAAAGGGAAAATGTTAAAAAAATTATACTAATTCCTTTTAAACCACTCTATGAAATTTTATGTTTTTACCACAGATACACATTGGTTTGGTAAAATTATTAAAGGCTCGTTTGGCATTAATTGTATAGGTTTCTCATGTCAGATCAATGTAGCACCATGTGGGGATATTTTATAATCCATTAAATATATTTATTAAATGTTATTGGGGATTTGAAATTTAGTTTGATATGGAATTTTTTGGGTGTTTTCTTTAAAATAGCATTATTAAATGGATTTTATCTACAGAGCCTCATTATACATCTTCAAATTATTTTATGAAACTTTTATGATATTTATTGATCTATGAAAGAACAATGATGTATGTGTTGTGTCGATTCAAGCTTTTGAATAATAATTGTTTACTAATTTATGTGTTATTTTATTTTATATTCAACAAAAGTATATCCTTTAATTAATAAAGTCAGTATAATTAATATTATATTTTTGGGTTTTGATTGTTATATGATCATTTATCGATATGAATATTGGAATCTATAAAATTAGGATTATTGTTTATAAATACAAACAATCATGGTTATTTAATACAGAAATAAGAGTTGAAGGTATCATCCAGTAGACTAGGTCCATACGAAGCCCATCTGTCAGAGCTTGAAAAGGAGGTTCCATCACTAGGCTTTGATATGGACCAAGCCCAGGCTGAACTGCAACATGTGATACATGATCCTAATCACTTAAGGGAGAAGTACAAGAAAATAAAAATCACCTCTCAAGAAATGAATTTCACGATGCCACAAGAATCTATCACCATTTCACACCTCACTCTTTGGTCCTATGTGGGTATTAAAATGGGCTATGTAATGAGGCCTTACTTACATTGTTTAATCCTTTTATATAAATAAAATTTTTATTTCTTATTACGTTAAAATTTTAGAATATAAAATCTTAAAAAAATATAGTATGAATTTAGAGAACATCAATATTATTGGTGTTTTTTTTGGAATAAGTGAATTTTAAATTATTTTTTGTTTAGATTAAATAATTAATATTGTGATACGATTTTCAAAAAATTGTCTTCTATAATTATAATTTGTAATAAATTTAGATTTTACTATGATTAACTTAATTTTTAGTAAATAGAAATGTATGAATAGTAATATCATCCATGTAAATATTAATGTGACCAAAGGAATAATATCCTCACATGGCAATGTATAAATTTAATATAGGCATCTTGTTTAGTATTGTGATATTATAGAATTAATAAATAACTATTTTAGAGATTATTTGTTAAGAATTAGTATTTTTTCCGGTAAATATTGTTTTTACATAAAAAATAATATCTCATAATAAGAAAATTATTTTCATAAAATGGAGTTCATTTTTGAATTTAGAGCATCGATTTTAATTTAGGTTGAATTTATGAATTTTTTATATTTTTTTTTGTTTTTTAGTGAATAGTAAAAATATAGTTTTGTGTTTTGATGTTTAAAATGATATCATTAGTAATGTATTCATGATATAATAATTAATGTAGTCTTTTAAATAGTAATATATGTCATGAGCAGTCCCAGGTGGCCATTACCATGGGGAAATATCATGGCCAATCCCACACATTTCCAAATACCAGTGATTAGGTGTCTCTGGGATATTAATAAAATATTTCATCACATTTTCTATAAATACCATCGCATTATTTCATTTAATTCAATCAAAAATACTATAAATTGAATATATATTCTTTTTACCAATCAAGGATCCTTCCAATGTGCCTTGAATCCCACATGGTCCCATCCATTGAGGTTTTGATGTTACTCTTTAAGGTAAGAGAACCATTCACCCTACTCTTTTAGTCATGAAATCCAATATGTTATGTCTGCTAGATTAAATTTTATTTTTTTGGGGAATATTATTATATATACTTGTTACTATTCATTTTATGTAGACTTCAAGGGAGACCTTTTATGATCTGTTCAAAAGATTTTTTTAATTTTTATGTCATGCTATTAAGCTGCAGAATTTTCGTATGATTAATTGCATCTTATATATTCTACTGAGTTTTATTTTCATGTGTTATTTCATTAAAATATCCAAACCATGTTCTTATATCCATGTAATTTTTTATTTATACTATATAATTACTCTATTATGAATGGTTTACCACTTTACCCACTAATTTTAATGTTTTCTTGTAACGCCCCGACCCCAGCTACCCAGAGTCGGTGCATTAATTACATAACATTGGCATGATCATGAGAAAGATCAAGTCTCGAAAGACCGATTAGTTTAGTAGCCTTGGAATAACTAGATACATCCATAAATTTTTACATTATATCATAAAAAAAACATCTTGTCTTCATATCCCCTTATACTATCCCTGCAGGTCATTCATAAATTACTTCTTCATAATCCTGGAAAAAAAATAAAACATTGAAAGGGGTGAGCTCAGATGCTCAGTAAGGATAACATTATAGCAGAAGCTTTCATAAATAAGCATAAACACTTAAGGCAATTTATAACTAAAACAAAAGCCTTTTAAACTTGAACTTCAGCATAAAATGGCAAAGGTAAAATGAAATAATTCCATTTACTTACTCACATGGATATTCTACTAGTCGAATGATCACATGCAATATCAATAACCACTTTCATAATGATGGAATGCATAATGCCAGACTATCATAACCACATAGCCAAGGCCTCGTGCCAAGACTATAAATAAGATTTTGCCAAGGCCTTGTGCCAAGACACTAGTTTGTCTCATGAGACCTACCGATGCATCGAGGAGCTATAGCGGGCTCCACCCGTCACTTATTAAGTCCAATTCATTCCCATATGAAAAGGTTTAAACATAACGTAAACATTCGTATTAAACTAGCATACGAAATGTCAATACTTTCACCACAAACCATGAATGGTATAAAAATAGCACATCCACAGTCAAACATAATTCATTCGATACAATATGGAAGATTGTATTGTATCACATTAACCTCAATCAATAATAATGAAGGATGTTGACATAGATGAAAATAATCATCAAAACTATTTGAGATAAATATCCCCCTTTTCTTGAAAACATTTAAAAGTCACACTATTTGTCAAGAAGCCGTTTAAAAGTATATTTTTGAATCAAAGTGTCCCATACCACTTTGAAACTTTTAAAAGGAGTTTTAATTTTAAAACTTTAATGTCCATATAAATAAATCCTTAAAACCATTTTTTAAAATATGGACATTAATGAGCATGATTTAGAAGAATAATTCTTTAAAACAATTTAAAATGGTATTTTGGTTAGAGTTTCTAACCAAAAGAGAGACACTTGAATACAAATATTTGAGGTAATCAAAACATTGTAATATCATGAGAATAAAGGAATTCATGATATACTATGTCAAAGTACATTATATACACCACATAAAAGTGATTTGGTGTATATCATCAAAGAAGTCTCAATGGAATGTAAATTGAGATGAAATTTCTCAAAAAGGTTGTATCCTTAGGTTAAGGATAAATCAACGACATAATTATGTTTGACAAATATAAATACACTAAATATGATTGGATATTCAGTGTAAATCAATCAAAGGATATTCACACATATTCTTGTAAAAACAATAACAACGAATTGGATGTTTAACTCAACAAATGGAGAATGAGTTAAAATTACTCTTATCAAATTCATATCAATGAATTGAGAATTATCAATGGATTGATTATGTGTATCAAACTTATATCCACAGGAAGGGGAGTGGAAATTATGACATAATCAAATGAATAGTGATTCCACACATAATCTTGGGGTAATATAATCAATGAAATATGCGTAAAGCCAAATGAGTTGAAATTGAAATCTCAAATTCCCTTATTGATTAGGTAACTTAAGAAACAAACACCCATGAAAGAAAGATCATACCATGATGATGTAAATACCCATAAAATAAAGTATATTACACAATGAATACAATCATGGGTAGTACACATACACCACATGCAATAATTAAGTGGTGATCAATGGAAATCTCACGGAATTGAAAGTGAGATAAGAGAATCCCTTACCACGTTAATCAACTGAGTCGCATGGCCAAAAGTTAATAACCACCAAATTATTTACAGAATAACATGAATATAAAGTGAATCATGATAATATATATCAAATGGAAGTACACAATACACCACTTTCAATAATTTAGTAGCGAACAATGGAAATCTCACGGAATTTAAAGTGAGATAAGAAAATCCCTTACATTGTACTTTTTCCTTGGTCGATGGTAGGTTTACCTCCTGTATAATGGTGAAATAATTGTTATTGAATAATAAAAGAATAATTTACTTTAATATGACATCATATATGATCTTTTATCATTGATTTGTTAATAATATTTTAGAATTATCGTCATTTCGGGTGTTAACGGGTTCATTTTACTTTATATTCTTTGTTATGTGAGACATATTCGTTATTAATGGGATGTATATTATTCATATCCAGAATGGTATCAAGTTCTTAAACATCATTTTTAAATCATCTAATGATAATTATACTTGAATGGATACGATGGAGAATGAATCTCATCGCGTTCGTGGAGACGGTAGTCCGTACGTACGCACGAACGCTACTTCCTTTTAATTTTTATTTTAAAAGAATCGAATCCAAATTATACATAGGTATATTACTATTCCAGTATAATATAATATTTTATATATGTTACTTAAGTTCATTTACACCATCCTTTATACGTTCCATGTGTGGTATGAACGAGTCATATCATTTTAAGGGGGCGGTAGTCCGCACTTCCTCAAATGAAATTATCGTATATATATACAACATGAAACAAATAATGGTATGAAATAAAATGGAATTACAGAAGCTTATATATAAAATATATATCATTAATATCATATTTAATTACAGTGTCATCCTAATGGCCACCATGAGAGGCGGTAAGATGTATTTGAACAATCATCGTTTCGTGAGGCGTTAGTTTTCCATCCACAGAAACATTATGTTCATCATCCATTAGATGGAGTTGTGTGAATGTGTAGTTTGAATCCTTCTTATAACAACATCCTAGTATATTGAGGATACTGTTGTTGTTACAAAAGAAGGGAAATAAAAAGATTTTGGGGGTTGGAGAAGCAAAATAAATGAAAATACTTTAAGAGAAATTATTACCTTTAATTTAGGTAACTCACTTTGGTTGGAACCAAAGGACTTCTTGAAATGATTTCTGCCTAAGGGGAAGCTTCAAGGAGGAGGAGAAGGATTTGGGGAGCTTAGTTGGGCAGAGTTTGGACGAGCCAAGTGGCTTGAGAGGTGTGAGGAATGAGTAGAAGTGGTCTCCTTTTATAAGGGAGAGGAGGGGCTCTTTAAGAAAGAGTGAAAGTATTACTTTATAATATAATTATATTCGGTTTATAATGGTCCAAAAATCATTGAGGTCGAAGATAAGATGACTCATATTCTAAATAACATCAACCAATAAGAATTGGACAGGTTTTAGATAATATTTTAATCATTATAATCTTATTTATTTAAATGATTTATTAATGAGGTAAACATTGCATCATTATTGTGTCATTAATAATTTAAATTATTTGATGTCTAAAAATTATAAATAAAATATCATTATGTAGGAAATATTTTTTTCTTTCTAATGAATATTTATAATCGAAAATCCAACATGTATAACCCTAGGTAAAAATTGTTCTTCTAAAAGATGTAAGCTTATGCCATTTTTATTTTTATTTTAACTTTATTAATATAAAGTGTCATTATCACTTACAAGTGGATCAATGGGGTCCCAAAATTGACCCAAAGATGCCCATGGTCGACCATGTATCAACCAATAGGGTTAAGACACGTTTTAGGGTAATTTAGTATTATTATAATATTATTTTTTAACCCTTATTTACCGGATTTACCCTTAACCATGGTAAATAAAATATTTACCGCAGTAATTATTCAAAATGTCTAAAAATAAAAGTTACCTATTTACACAATTTGAACATCCTGATTTCAAATATGGAATCCATTTTTATAAATTCAAAACACAGAAGTGGCAGAAATTAATTTACAATTAATTCCCGCTGTCAAAACAAAAAGCGTGTTTTTAAGAGATAATAACTATCAAAAGATTGACACTTGTTTACGTTCGGTTTAATTGTAAAATTATGTCCAATGACCAAAATTATATTAAATGGTAAAAATATATTCTAAATATATTTTAAAACCACTCAAATTCATAATTTATCACTATTAATTATTTTGATTAAAAAAGTTGTTTTTAATTAAAATTTAGTAATTTTTACTATTCATCAAAATATGAATGTTATCCGAAAAGTACCAAAATTTCACCTTAGGCTAAATTTGATATTCCGAATCCAAAAATGAAGTCAATTTTGAAATATAAAATATATATAATTTCAAAAAATTAAGTATTACTATTCATAACGGCTAGTTTGATCGGTTGTGGTGTGTGTTAAAACTCGAAGTTGCGTACAACACACGCTACTGTTTTATTCAAAGGAAAGCATACCGTGGAAGCTTGGGATGTTTTATTTTAAATTTTTTTTGATGTCCCCATGTAGTCAAAAAGTTTAAAATATTTTATTTAAAATTGGTTCACTATTAAAAGTTGGTAAAACTATAATACTGAAGATGAATTTGTTCTTACATTATGTCTAAGAAACTCATAATATGGATTCTAAAATTATAAGGATTATATAAAGTTTAAAATTTAGTTAATACTATTCATAACCTTTTTTGAACGGCTTGTTTGGTAAGTCATGGTGCGCTTGAACTCGGTGTAGCGTGTAGTGCAAGTTATTGAGTTATTTTGAAGAAATAACACACTATGAATTCTTGGGGTGTTACATTCTCCCCTCCTTCAATAAATTGCGTCCTCGCAATTTGAAATTGTTCGTCGAAAATAAAAGTTTGAAAATAGAAAATATATTTGTGGGAAAACCCACATCGGAAATTGGTTTACTAAAATTTAGTCTTAATATGAGGAAAAGAGAAATGAAAGGGTCACCACCAAATTATGATCTCGATTAGGAGAACATTGGTGGCAATTAGAGACATATAATTGGGGGGAAAACGTAAATATTTATAGGTAGTGGTTGAGGTCATCAATCACAAACAAGTATAAAATTGAGGTCCTTAAACTCATCAATCTATGATGATTTGAAGTACCATCGGTTCAACAAAATATAGGGTATTGGGATCACACATTTTTGACATTTCAAAATATCTTAGTTGAAATCCCAAATCGAAAAATGAATTAATGAGGCCTCTATTTAAAATAAAGAGTGGAAAGTATGAAGATTATCGAAAATAACACATACTAGGGTTCCATGTAGGAAAATATGGATATGGAGGAGAAATCTAACCATCAATTATCTGATGGAGAGTGGTAGAGAACATGGCTATGAAAAGGACAACAATCCCAAAGCCATAAATTATTGATGATTTAAGGTACCATCTAGGACAACATTTTTTTTAAAGTTACATTACATAAGGAAGAGGAATTCATTTATGATATTGACTAAGAACATTATGAGATATACTTAAATTTTAAGTAGATTTTCATTCTTTAATAAATTTCCACCACTAACTCAATTTTTTTTAAACGATGAGTATTCAAGAAGACTTGGTCACACTGGGAGAGCTAGAATAAACTTCTATAGAATCACATGATCCATGCAGGATAAACCATATATTTACATTGTCTTTGAAGATTAATCAAAACCAAAATGGTTAGTGAATGATCTAATGATCCCCCAACAGGATATTCATTGAGATAAATATGCACTAATCTTAATTTCTAAAATTAAACCAACAATACCCCAAAGTTAAATAGATACCATTCAATAACCAATTGTCCTTAAAATCCTTTAATATAATCCAAACTAATATTGAAACCCAAAACATAGAATAATTTGATTATGTAGTCTCCCATGTTACATTGTATCTCCAAATTACATCAAATACTCTTAAAGTCACATACTTAAATGTAATCAACATCATCACATATTCTCTGTTATAGGTTAATCATTTCCATAAATAACCCAAATCACTATAAATCAACAATAAAAATGTAGATAAAAATCCACCATTACTCTACAAATGAAACCTCATTATATTCTACTTTCCTTGGGCATATAGTGTTCCTAACAAAATGAACATCTTCCAAAATAACATTTATCACTTAATCACCAAATCATTTTCCTATACCAAGGGTATTCATTTGATAAGACATAAGAACCCAAATCATCTTATTATTGATCAATAAAATCATTTAACAAAAAAAAATATTCATACTAACCAGGGACTTCACGTAGTCCAGTGGTAGGCGATAAATCCCAATCGCACTTTGGTTGTGGGTTCGATTCCCACAGCTTTGTCCGACGCGACGGGTTGTCACACGGTCTACGTGTTGTCCTTTTTCAAAAACTATATTCTATAATATTACCAAAATGAGATAAATTTTTCAAAATAACATAATTTAACCACAAATGTTATATCATACTTTGCATTTTCATCCTAAATTATAATAACTTATCATTTTCTCAAACCCCAATGATCATATAAAACCAAATGGTTATTTATACCTATATCCACAAGAGAAGAGACAATTATTCCTCAAATATCATTCTCACATGGAAAACTGAGGGGTTACAAATACAAAATAAAATTATTCCAAAGTAAACCCATCAATAAAGAGCACTAACACTTTTAAACATTTCACCATCCATTTATTTCCACATAGGTTCTTCATCATATGTTCCTCGGGTTCCCACATTGCCTCTTCCATCTTATGATTTATCCATAGATCTTTTACCAGACGAGTCATCCGGTTTCTCAACACTTGATCTTTGGTATGAAGAATTCTGATAGGCTCTCCACAATAAGATAGATCTGGTTCCAGTTATAATTCTTCATAGGTGAGTACATGCGTTGGGTCAGGCATGTATTTTGTCAACATGAACTCTGGAGAGACTAGGCGGATTTTCCTTTTGGTAGAATGCGTTCATGTGTCACAATGGTACCTCAGGAATTTTTCCAAATCATCTACTTCCTTTACCCAAAAACTCCTCATCCATTTTGGATTATATCGATGGAAGCATCGATGCATCATAAAAAAATAGGTATTTCTTATATATAATTTGGAGACATCGTCTTTAACATGTTTTTTTAGGAAAATTCTCACTGATTCATCTTCAAATATTTTAAAATAAGGTTTTGTTAAATCAGTTTTCGTATATCCCAAAAGACATAAATATATAATTTGATACATATAGGCTGCTCGAAGGTCTCCCTCTTCTGCGGCATCTAGAAAATCATTTAGTGCATCGTAATTTTGAGATAAAGTGAATAATTTGAAAAGACCCTGATGGTACTTCCCACGCTTAGCGTGGTAAGAAAGTTGAGAGCGCAACATTATCCCACAGTCGGTACTTGATCCTTGAAAGAATCGTGCAATGGTAGAGGTATTGGATGTCTCATAAAGTTGTTTGCATGTAACTTGGACATTTGAAAAAGTTTCAACATCGTCTGCGCATGACTTATGGATAATAATTGTAAGTAGTTCTTCAGGAAGAGAGAGAAGAGTTGTTCGTGATCTTGCTCCCTCCATGTTTCAACTAACAAAATAAAATACAATTAGGTTTTTTGAATACTTATCTAATAGGAAAAAAAGACATAATAGGATATTCTTGTAATTGAAAAATATATCCTAACTTGGGGTACCCTATGTTAAAATCTACATTATCCGCTATCTATTTGCCGACATATATTCTTAGGGGTATTTTTTGTATTCCCTTAATAATGGTTTATACTAATCTTGTGAATTTACCAAAGAATATCCCCCGAGAGTGTCGTAACCAAGAGTGCAGCAAGGCCCGTTGTCGTGTACCAGTTCACGTTCGAGTCTAGCTCAAAGCGGTGTTTTCGGGTTTTACCCCTAGGTACATCTGTGCCAGAGCCACCTCTACCTGCTCGTATCCAGACAGGGATGTATTGCTTGGAAAACTCACAAAATCATTACAATACCAAAATTCTAGGAAGTTCTTCTATACTAATCCTCAAAGTTCATCTTAGGTCTACGTGCTCTAATCAGAGTTTATCTAGATCTAGCTTCCAAGGTTTGTACAAAACTTCCTCTGATACCAACTCTAACGCCCCGACCCCAGCTACCCAGAGTCGGTGCATTAATTACATAACATTGGCATGATCATGAGAAAGATCAAGTCTCGAAAGACCGATTAGTTTAGTAGCCTTGGAATAACTAGATACATCCATAAATTTTTACATTATATCATAAAAAAAACATCTTGTCTTCATATCCCCTTATACTATCCCTGCAGGTCATTCATAAATTACTTCTTCATAATCCTGGAAAAAAAATAAAACATTGAAAGGGGTGAGATCGGATGCTCAGTAAGGATAACATTATAGCAGAAGCTTTCATAAATAAGCATAAACACTTAAGGCAATTTATAACAAAAACAAAAGCCTTTTAAACTTGAACTTCAGCATAAAATGGCAAAGGTAAAATGAAATAATGCCATTTACTTACTCACATGGATATTCTACTAGTCGAATGATCACATGCAATATCAATAACCACTTTCATAACGATGGAATGCATAATGCCAGACTATCATAACCACATAGCCAAGGCCTCGTGCCAAGACTATAAATAAGATTTTGCCAAGGCCTTGTGCCAAGACACTAGTTTGTCTCATGAGACCTACCGATGCATCGAGGAGCTATAGCGGGCTCCACCCTTCACTTATTAAGTCCAATGCATTCCCATATGAAAAGGTTTAAACATAACGTAAACATTCATATTAAACTAGCATACGAAATGTCAATACTTTCACCACAAACCATGAATGGTATAAAAATAGCACATCCACAGTCAAACATAATTCATTCGATACAATATGGAAGATTGTATTGTATCACATTAACCTCAATCAATAATAATGACAGATGTTGACATAGATGAAAATAATCATCAAAACTATTTGAGAGAAATATCCCCCTTTTTTTGAAAACATTTAAAAGTCACACTATTTGTCAAGAAGCCGTTTAAAAGTATATTTTTGAATCAAAGTTTCCCATACCACTTTGAAACTTTTAAAAGGAGTTTTAATTTTAAAACTTTAATGACCATATAAATAAATCCTTGAAACCATTTTTTAAAATATGGACATTAATGAGCATGATTTAGAAGAATAATTCTTTAAAATAATTTAAAATGGAATTTTGGTTAGAGTTTCTAACCAAAAGAGAGACACTTGAATACAAATAATTGAGGTAATCAAAACATTGTAATATCATGAGAATAAAGGAATTAATGATATACTATGTCAAAGTACATTATATACACCACATAAAAGTGATTTGGTGTATATCATCAAAGAAGTCTCAATGGAATGTAAATTGAGATGAAATTTCTCAAAAAGGTTGTATCCTTAGGTTAAGGATAAATCAACGACATAATTATGTGTGACAAATATAAATACACTAAATATGATTGGATATTCAGTGTAAATCAATCAAAGGATATTCACACATATTCTTGTAAAAACAATACCAACGAATTGGATGTTTAACTCAACAAATGGAGAATGAGTTAAAATTACTCTTATCAAATTCATATCAATGAATTGAGAATTATCAATGGAGTGATTATGTGTATCAAACTTATATCCACATTAAGGGGAGTGGAAATTATGACATAATCAAATGAATAGTGATTCCACACATAATCTTGGGGTAATATAATCAATGAAATATGCGTAAAGCCAAATGAGTGGAAATTGAAATCTCAAATTCCCTTATTGATTAGGTAACTTAAGAAACAAACACCCATGAAAGAAAGATCATACCATGATGATGTAAATACCCATAAAATAAAGTATATTACACAATGAATACAATCATGGGTAGTACACATACACCACATGCAATAATTAAGTGGTGATCAATGGAAATCTCACGGAATTGAAAGTGAGATAAGAGAATCCCTTACCACGTTAATCAACTAAGTCGCATGGACAAAAGTTAATAACCACCAAATGATTTACAGAATAACATGAATATAAAGTGAATCATGATAATATATATCAAATGGAAGTACACAATACACCACTTTCAATAATTTAGTAGCGAACAATGGAAATCTCACGGAATTGAAAGTGAGATAAGAAAATCCCTTACATTGTACTTTTTCCTTGGTCGATGGTAGGTTTACCTCCTGTATAATGGTGAAATAATTGTTATTGAATAATAAAAGAATCATTTACTTTAATATGATATCATATATGATCTTTTATCATTGATTTGTTAATAATATTTTAGAATTATCGTCATTTCGGGTGTTAACGGGTTCATTTTACTTTATATTCTTTGTTATGTGAGACATATTCGTTATTAATGGGATGTATATTATTCATATCCAGAATGGTATCAAGTTCTTAAACATCATTTTTAAATCATCAAATGATAATTATACTTGAATGGATACGATGGAGAATGAATCTCATCGCGTTCGTGGAGACGGTAGTCCGTACGTACGCACGAACGCTACTTCCATTTAATTTTTATTTTAAAAGAATCGAATCCAAATTATACATAGGTATATTACTATTCCAGTATAATATAATATTTTATATATGTTACTTAAGTTCATTTACACCATCCTTTATACGTTCCATGTGTGGTATGAACGAGTCATATCATTTTAAGGGGGCGGTAGTCCGCACTTCCTCAAATGAAATTATCGTATGTATATACAACATGAAACGAATAATGGTATGAAATAAAATGGAATTACAGAAGCTTATATATAAAATATATATCATTAATATCATATTTAATTACAGTGCCATCCTAATGGCCACCATGAGAGGCGGTAAGATGTATTTGAACAATCATCGTTTCGTGAGGCGTTAGTTTTCCATCCACAGAAACATTATGTTCATCATCCATTAGATGGAGTTGTGTGAATGTGTAGTTTGAATCCTTCTTATAACAACATCCCAGTATATTGAGGATACTTTTGTTGTTACAAAAGAAGGGAAATAAAAAGATTTTGGGGTTTGGAGAAGCAAAATAAATGAAAATACTTTAAGAGAAATTGTTACCTTTAATTTAGGTAACTCACTTTGGTTGGAACCAAAGGACTTCTTGAAATGATTTCTGCCTAAGGGGAAGCTTCAAGGAGGAGGAGAGGGATTTGGGGAGCTTAGTTGGGCAGAGTTTGGACGAGCCAAGTGGCTTGAGAGGTGTGAGGAATGAGTAGAAGTGGTCTCCTTTTATAAGGGAGAGGAGGGGCTCTTTATGAAAGAGTGAAAGTATTACTTTATAATATAATTATATTCGGTTTCTAATGGTCCAAAAATCATTGAGGTCGAAGATACGATGACTCATATACTAAATAACATCAACCAATAATAATTGGACAGGTTTTAGATAATATTTTAATCATTATAATCTTATTTATTTAAATGATTTATTAATGAGGTAAACATTGCATCATTATTGTGTCATTAATAATTTAAATTATTTGATGTCTAAAAATTATAAATAAAATATCATTATGTAGGAAATCGTTTTAGCTTTCTAATGAATATTTATAATCGAAAATCCAACATGTATAACCCTATGTAAAAATTGTTCTTCTAAAAGATGTAAGCTTATTCCATTTTTATTTTTATTTTAACTTTATTAATATAAAGTGTCATTATCACTTACAAGTGGATCAATGGGGTCCCAAAATTGACCCAAAGATGCCCATGGTCGACCATGTATCAACCAATAGGGTTAAGACACGTTTTGGGGTAATTTAGTATTATTATAATATTATTTTTTAACCCTTATTTACCGGATTTACCCTTAACCATGGTAAATAAAATATTTACCGCAGTAATTATTCAAAATGTATAAAAATAAAAGTTACCTATTTACAAAATTTGAACATCCTGATTCCAAATATGGAATCCATTTTTCTAAATTCAAAACACAGAAGTGGCAGAAATTATTTTAAAATTAATTCCCGCTGTCAAAACAAAAAGCGTGTTTTTAAGAGATAATAACTATCAAAAGATTGACACTTGTTTATGTTCGGTTTAATTGTAAAATTATGTCCAATGACCAAAATTATATTAAATGGTAAAAATATATTCTAAATATACTTTAAAACCACTCAAATTCATAATTTATCACTATTAATTATTTTTATTAAAAAAGTTGTTTTTAATTAAAATTTAGTAATTTTTACTATTCATCAAAATATGAAAGTTATCCGAAAAGTACCAAAATTTCACCTTAGGATAAATTTGATATTCCGAATCCAAAAATGAAGTCCATTTTGAAATATAAAATATATATAATTTCAAAAAATTAAGTATTACTATTCATAACGGCTAGTTTGATCGGTTGTGGTGTGTGTTAAAACTCGAAGTTGCGTACAACACACGCTACTGTTTTATTCAAAGGAAAGCGTACTGTGGAAGCTTGGGATGTTTTATTTTAAATTTTTTTTGATGTCCCCATGAAGTCAAAAAGTTTAAAATATTTTATTTAAAAAGGGTTCACTATTAAAAGTTGGTAAAACTATAATACTGGAGATGAATTTGTTCTTACATTATGTCTAAGAAACTCATAATATGGATTCTAAAATTATAAGGATTATATAAAGTTTAAAATTTAGTTAATACTATTCATAACCTTTTTTGAACGGCTTGTTTGGTAAGTCATGGTGCGCTTAAACTCGGTGTTGCGTGTAGTGCAAGTTATTGAATTATTTTGAAGAAATAACACACTATGAATTCTTGGGGTGTTACATTTCTAAAATGTTGTTGTATAACTGTTATGTTGAATAATTTTCATATGAAAATCTCTCTATTTACCTATAGAAATTTTCTTATAAATGTTATGAGAATAAACAAATCTATTTCATTTATAGGGGTATTAATCAAGAAATAATTTTAATATATTTCATTCTGTAATATACGTTCATATTACCCTCACTTCCATTCCATGGGTTATAAATGAAAAAATGATCTTGTTTTAAACACTTTGTTTAAAATGTCACAATTGTCATATGAATCCCATATAATTTATTCTATTTGGGTAATTTATGAAATGTTTTATTATGTTATATTTGTATCACATGAAAATAGATACATATTAATGGTGTTCCTTGATCGTGACCCAATGATTTGTGTAAAGAATTTAATCTCTAAAGATGAGAAGTTTCATAATACCTTGGTGTATAACCATGGTAATGTTTATGACACTTTATGGATGAACCTTGGTGATATGTTCATGAATGTATAAATTATATTTTTGAGCCACATGTTCAATTCATGATTAATATTATTATGATATTATTCATACTCAATTGCTCATTTATATTTTTATCAGGTTCATATTGATATCTTAAGTAAGCTTATTCACTTGCTTTTTTTCTAGACATTTTGCTCTCCCATTCCATTGATATATGTCTCTAGGTAATTAGATGAAATAATTATACATAGGATTAAATTTTCTTGAATCATTCCAAGAGGATTTAGAATAATTTTCTTTTTTTTTTCATGTATTAAGATTTTGATTTCCATGTTAGTAGACTTTAATGATTCTATATTAGTAAAATGTAATGGAATATTATGTAATAAAAAGGTTTCCCGCCATAGTTGGTATCAAATGATTGTTTAGTTATTTATTGAAATTATTCTATGAAAAATTTTGGATGGAACCTATAGAAAAGTTGAAATATAGTAAAACATCAAGGTATTTTAGTGAAATATAACAGTCGTGTTTTCCGAAATAATAAATCCATGTCTAGATACAAACAAGTTCATGTGGATTTGAAACATATATACATATGGGTGAAAACCCAGATAAAGAGTTTTGGGCTTGACCTAGGTTATCCTGATGCACAAAAACATGCCTTTCTGAACTCCTATTTTGACATTCCATAGGGATATATTTGGTTAATCAAAATATTTTTATGAATTATTATGAAGTATTTATTGAGAAATGTATTTGTTGTTGAGGAATAATAAGTTCAAGAATAATGTTTTGAGACAAAAATACCTTCTAGTTAAATGATTCTTGAATGATAAATTTCTCACTAAGGATTTATTCATTTAGAAAATGGTGGGAAAATAGGAGGAACAATGATAATTATGACTTCAATGGACAATGCAAATACTGCCCTTCGATAGAATGAAGAAAGGAAATGTTCAGGAGAATGATAAACCAAATGACTGAAGTTATGGGAAATAAAATAAATCAAGTTGAGAGACCAATACCATAGCAATGGTATCTTCATTTTCTTTGGTCTTTTAGTCATCAGTGACCACCAACCTCTAGTGGATTAACCGACCCATTGATTGCTGAACACTGGATCAGATCTATCATGAAGATCTTTTTGGTGCTCCACTACTTGGATCAAGAGAAGGTCACCTTGGTTGTTTACCACATACAGGAATAATCTAATCAATGGTGGGAGAAGAATAAAAACATGAGGGTAATATTTGAGGATGAAGCTATGGTGTGGGAATAGCATAGAGGGATCTTATTCAATATGTATTTCCTGTGTTTGTTGAGAATGAAAATGTAAAAAGAGTTTTTTTAGAAGAAGTATAATAATAATGAATCCATTAGAATCTATGGGATGAACTTCACCAGACATTCTCATTATATGTCAAGATTTTTCATCGATTTTAGTGGGATGGTTAATAGATTGTTTGGTGAACTAAGACCTCATCTGCAGAAGAATCTTGCCAACCATGGCAATGTCAACTATAATGATATCCTACAAAGTGCGATTGATGTCGAACTAGTGACTGGTGATATGCAGTGGTCTCATAAATACAATGAGAAGAAGAGTCTAGTGGTTCTATTCTTAGGGAGGAACGTCGATTAGCGATGAGAAGGATAGCTAGTGCAATGTCCCATTTATAAAACTAAAATTTCAATGTGAAGCATTATTTTTTATTTTTATGAAAATGCTGAATTTTTTTTATAAAATATCCATTGAATATATCATTCCACCTCAGTTGTTTTCACATAAAATCATCAAATTTATTTTTAAATGTTTTCTATGAAAAATTATTTTTTTCCTTTGGTTTTATAAAACAATTAATTAGAAATGTTTTCTAAATATATAGGATACTTATCATTTAAAATTTTATATTTCAATAATTATTAAATAGTGTTTCTCATATAATTCATTTTTCAATGGCATATAATGTAATTTAAAATTGGAATTATTCAAAAGTTACTATAAACTTTTTTTTCTCTAGATGAGTTATTTTTCAATCATCTCCATAAATAAAATAATACATCAGAACAATTCACATTCTTAAAATTCCACAATTAATATTCATACATTTTCATTAATCACATTTACATTTTTAATAATCTATTTTTTATTTCATTGACTAAATGGTGTTTACCTAGATTACATAAAATGATTAATTTGGGAAAATATTTCACATTCTATAAACCCTATACACAGTAAAATGTTTTTTTGAATGATTCATATAAAGAATGTAGTTCAATTTATTGAATATGAAAATATATAAAAACTATTCAATAATTATTCTAATAAAAAAATTATTTATTACAAGGGAAATATAAAAATTAATTTTTTATTAATCCACTATCTTCCTCATGACGGGTTATGATCATGTAATCCATTTAGATCAAACAGGGAAAAGTATTTGTGTAATTGTTGGGACCAAGTTGGATTGAGAAGGACGTTTGAAGAGTTATCCTTTGCAGAGTTTTGTATTTTGTTGTCAAAGAACATAAATAAATTCACTTTGTAAAAGGGCGTGAAACCAGACCATGCTTTGATGATTTGTATTTTACAAATATTATATCTTAGGATAACTTGTGATTCAATCCTTATGAAGGAATGTGGGAGAAATGATTATGCAATTCATATATAGTCTTGATTGGAAGAAATGATGTTGCTGGAAGATGAGGAAGTTTTAATACATCCCATTGTAACTGTGACGATGATAATGGTGATCTATCAAAGGATATATATCACGATATCAGAGTTCATGATGAAATATAAAGAATGGTTATGGGAATTAGTGAAGAGAGAAATGAAAAAGGAACATACCATCTAGAGGCGGCACAAAAGAACAGTTTATGGTTGGACCGTTTTCCAGTGTTAGGCAAATTTTTGGGCCTGAAAATCGGAAAATGTAAAGAAGTGATTTTGGAAAAGTAAAAAATCTGGTGCCCAAGTGATGAGTGGTGTGCAAGTTTTTGCACACAAGTAGTGGCGCACAAGTATGGCGCTCAAGTATATGTGGCGCACAAGTCATATTTCAAAGATCATCCAATGAAAATATTACAATGGAAATAAAGTGGTGTGAAACTTAAAGAGTGTCGTGCAAGTCATGAGTGTCGCGCAAGTCTTGGCGTGCAAGTGCATGTTGCGCGCAATTCATATTCCAACAATATCATATCAAAATATGGAAAAGGAAAGAATGTGTCACACTAGTTATGGAACGGAGCGCATGTGATGGAGTGTCGTGCAACTGAGGCGCTCAAGTATATGTGGCGTGCATGTCACTAAAATTCCTATAAATAGACGACTAACATCCTCATTTCTTCATGATCAACAATTAAGGGAATATTCATGCTCTGAACACGAAAGAAGGATGGGTTTCTCTGATCGTGCAAGTAGAATAGGGCGATGCACCAGTTGAAGTTCCACACTAGATGAGGGTTATTTACAAGGTGTAAAACTAGGGTGCCGTGCAAGTTTTGGCGCACAAGTGTTGACGAGTAAGATTTAGCGCACAAGTTTTGTCACGCGAGTTTACGGAGGCACTCAAGTAGGGTGGCACACAAGTAACGGTGTCGCGCAGGATTTGGCACGCATGTTTTGAGGCGCAGAAGCAGGTGGTGTGCAACCAGTAAGGCACACAAGCAGGATTCACGCAAGCAAGGAGCTACACAAGTAGGGAGTGGCACGCAAGATGTCTTCTCCAGGAGGTGCTTACCAACTTCTGGGTAGGAATGTGAAAAATGTTTTTCAATGATTTGATATATTAAAGTTTATTAAGAAGCATAGAATCATTATATTACCCTATTTTTGCTAAGAGGGAGAACATGCACAATTGGATTGTTTACAAAGTTCTACACAAGTGTAAGGGTATATCCTACTCGTCGTATTCCACATGAAAGGATTGTTTTATAGTTGACTTTGTGGTACTGGATTGTTTCCATACCATACCAAGGACATGGATACTCTTGTTGAGTAGTGATCCTTGTAAATCTTGTGTTCCTGTGGTTGTGTGTGTTTATCAGAGAAGAAACTCATTAACAGGAAGTGAAGGTTATTTCAAAAAGAAATAAACATAAAAAGAAAAGGATATCACTGATTCACACCCTCCCCCTCTCCGTAATACTTGGTTCTTGAATGGGAACTTCACTAATGAATGTTAATATCCCAATATGATTTTTTTCATTTGATGTTATATTTTTGAACTATCGACCTCATTTAAATGGATCTATTATAATCGTTTTATCTTTTATATAATCATTGAAAAAATAATTGGGTTTTACAATATAATTATTCCAATAATGATGATTAAGGTATATATTTATTATTAATTTTGTATTTATTGTGCCATATAATAAAAAAATTATTTATATGCAATTTTTAGGTTGGATTTACATTATATAGGCACTTAATTCATCAATTGGTCCCATGGGGGGGATTAACTTATGTATTTTTGTATAGTCCATTATAGAACATGAAATTGGATAATCATAAAAATTATATGCTCTGATAATAATTTCATGACATCTGGATGAGAAATACAAGTTAAATATTAATAATTTTACCACTATGATACCAGTTATTTATATTCATGTGATATTTAAATATCAATTTCAATCCATCAATATATTATCCCTTGAAATCCATTTTGTAGTATAATAATATTTTATTATCTAGTCATACCATACTATTCATTTACCTCTTATTACTACTTGGGATCATCAATTTATATCACTTATGATTAACTATATTTAGCAATTCAGCACAACCCTTATGATGATTCTATTTCTATAGGATTTCATGACAAGAAATTGAATTTATATATATATCAGGATAAGTCATGTGTATAATTTATGGAATATGTTGTATAATTGTTACGGAATATGTAGTTTCTTATATTTGATGAAATATATTTTTTAGTTGTGAAATAAATTGTTAGGTTTACTAAGTTAGATGCCCTAAGAGGTGGGTGAATCAGGGTTTGAAAAATGAAAATAACTTCCCCTATTGATCTTTATTCACTATTACGAAAAACACTCTTGTCACTCTTTCATATTGAAAAGTATAAACAGAAATAAAATCATGCACATGACATATCAATTTTTACTTGGTTCACCCTCACTAGTATATGTCCAAGGAGAGTACACCGACGATGCAATGATGTACTGAATCCACCAAAAGCTCACTATTATTTACAATGTTTGGATCAGACTCATTGTTCCCCCTAGTTTACAACAACTCACAATAAGAAATCTCACTGCTCTCTTAGTTGATTAATGCCCATTGCTTTTTCAGATGAACTAATCACAGTTTATATGCATATAGGCCCAATTATTTTCATGGATGAATTCTACATCCTTAAATATTGATAAATTCTCTATTGAATTAGAAAATTTCACTCGCAGATGAATCTCACATTTCAACAAAATTGAACTGGGAAACCTCATATTTTACATGTAGACATTGCTATGCCCTGCGCGTAATTCCCATGCCTTCTGCACAAAATATATATTATTTGTGCACAATAAAAAATCCAATTCATGTTCTACCTCTACAGTTCTATTCATCCATTGTTTTACATGCATGGATATATTGTACGTGAACCATCAATTTTTACATGGAACATTAAATTTTTACGCATGACATTATTTTTTTTGTGCAACATCCTTTACATGTTTCATTATTCGCATCAGAGCTCAAATCTTCTCTACGTTCTGAGATTTTAGGAATGAGGTTGTCACCTCATGTTTATAAAAAAACATGACCCCTATGAGCTCCTTGAGCATGTAATCTAGTCCGAGCATAGAAAACACATCTTCATCACAATATTGTATTTCATGCACTGCAATAATATTTCACGCACCTCATGACATTTCCAATTTTTGAGCATCTGATATCAAATCACTGCATGCACAAAAAAATACATTCCATTGTCAAGGTTATTCGATCAATCATGGATTGATAATAACATCTCTTGAACCATAATAATCATAATGGATGACCCCTTGTCCCACAAAATGTTCATAGAAACCCACATTGCCAAGAAACAAAACATCATGGCCCTCGTTTTCAACAAACACAACTAAACCAAAAAATGCTTCAATGATTCCTTGAGGAATTGTTTCCCAACAATCCCCCCCCTTTGGGTTTATTGACAACTCTTTCATAAATTGAGCCCACGTTAATAGTTCAGCCACCATTTGAATCTTATGATTCTGATAACAAACAATGATTCACTCCAAATATACTATAATACCATATGGTAAATTCTCATTGTGAGAAACTATAGTAAATGAAATGTTCACCCATGAATCACTTCATTTATGACACCAACTGTTGATAACAAACTGATAACAATTATTGATGGTTGGAATCCTTCTAACACTATTCCAATGCCACACTTTTGCTTTTATCACAATCCATAACTTCTGTTATACATATTCATTGATCGATCACTTCAAGCATCATCAGATTTAAAACACTCCATATCTGTATACAGATTCAATTCCTCTCCAGATTTTAACACCCCCTATCTAAATGCATAATATGTTAGCTTCTCCCCATATCATTCTTGTTTTCTTAAAGAGCCACAATGTCTCCCCCTTGAACAATTAGTTTCTTTAACTATTTTCACCCCCTTTTTCAACGAACCCGAAGGTCACACCATCGGGTCTGTAATAGGGTAAATAAGTATATCAGTACATTAATAAGAAACACATCAAACCTCAGGGAGAAGGGGATTCCACATTTATACATCTTCAAGGTTAGGGAGTCGACCGGACTCCCTGAGCCAACCAATTCCACTCAAAAACTTCTTTGGGTAAGTCCTTTGTCATAATGTCTATAACCTATAGCTCTGTCGGCATGTTCTCCAAAATAACTAGCCCTTTCTCAACCTTCACCATGATAAAATGATATATTATCTAAATTTTAATTTTCATTGAGTGATGGAATGGATTTTTTTTCTATGATCAATTACACCTGTGTTATCACACTTGATTCTGATCGGAGACTTCACTTCAACTCCCATATCAACAAGATTCTTATTCACCCACAATAAATGTGTTCAAACTTGAGTGGTCACAATATAATAATCTTATAAAGTGCTCAATGAAATTAAATATTTCTTCTTTCTTAGCCTAGAAATACAAAAACCACCATGTTAGAATGCACCTCCTAATGTTGATTTCATGTCATCCCCTGAACTGGACCAATCTACATCATTATATCGCAATAACTTAGACTGGGATTTTTCATTATATATCAAGACAAAATACATAGATTTGTTGATATACTGATGTATTATTTTGACTTCAAGCATTTATATTTCCATGGTATTTCTTTGTTACCTTGCTTCTTGAAATGTGGAAAAAACAATATAAGGTCTCGTCACAGTTAATTACACTAAAATCCCTATAGTTTGACAGTAATTTATGATATTAATTTCATTTAAATCATCATCTTTCGATAATTTCATCTAGGTAGCAACCATAGCCTTCATATACATGGAATATTCTATTCCAAATATTCTCAAAACTCCATGTCATATTTTTACATAGATATGAATGTTACATTCCTCTCTTGTGACACCTATAACCCAAAAAAAATGTCATCTCTCCAATCATTGAAATTTCGAAGTCACTTTTAATGAATTCATAAAACTCTCTGTACTGGTCTACATATGCCCCGCCAATTCTAATGTCATCTACATGAACTAGCACATACATCCTTCTATTTCTATCATTATTGAAATAGATATTATTATCAACTCCTCCAAGATGGAAACCATGATTCCTCAAATACTCATCAAGTATTGAGTATTATACCCTTGTTTTTGTTTTTCCTCATATAACACCTTCATCAACTGAAAATATTATTTCTCATCATCATGATTGAAAAAACCATCTGGCTTAAAGATATAACCTTATTCATCTAGAACCCCTTTCAAGAATGATTCTTTAATATCCATCTAGAACACTTTGATCTTTTGTTACAATATAATGGATAAGAATATTATAATTATCTCTAGCCATACAAATGGTTCATATGTCTCATCATAATCTATTCCCTTTATCTGGGAGTATCCATTTCACACAGTCGTTCATTGAATCGAATCAATGTTCCATCTTCATTTATGTTGTTTAGATAGACACATTTAGTCCCAATGAAATTTTTATTTACTTCCCTTGAAACAATCTCCCAATTTTGATTCATCTCAATCTAATCTATCTTTTAATATATATCTTGAATATAGTATTCAACTTTGGATTCATCAAAAATGAATTTAAGATCAACCCAATATAATATTGATGTCTACTGCAGTGATTTCATTCCACTTGTCTTAACATTAGATGTCTGATCACCAATGATATTTTTCCTATCAATTTCTGTCTAAAACTTTGACCTCTATGAAGACACTGACTTATAATCATCCTTACCATCATTGGAATCTTCTTCTAAATCATCATTTTTATCTTTTTATCCTTATACGTTTCTTTCCTCTCACAATTTCATCAATAAATTATTCACTATGCTATTTAGTATTATTTTCATTTTCCATGACAGTGACATAATTTCTATCAACTACTTCTCCTAGTTTTTTGTTGATTCAGGTATATTTTTTTTATTTTTCTTAAGTACCCAAGGAATATTCCCTCATATCTAGATGACTCAATTTTCTTATGTTTTTTATTGATCAATATGAATCACTTACTTCCTATGATTTGAAAGTATTTCATTTTTGGATTTCATCTATACCACATCTCATGCAGAGTCATTCCTTCTTTTGGAAACAAAAAATACCTATTTTAAATATATACCAATGTCAAAAATGGTTCCTTCTAAATTTTATCTGGTAGGTCCTCTTCAAGGAGCGTCATTCTGACCATGCTGTAGATGATCTGATTTCCCCTTTCAACCACTACATTCTGTTGGGGAGTTCTCACTGAAGAAACATAATTCCTTATCCCGAGTTTCACAAGATGTTATTCCACCAGACTGTTTGTGAATTCCATACCATTTTTTGTACGAAGCATTATAATTTTCTTCCAAATAATCCTTTCATATTCCCTCTTGTACTATTTAGAAAGCTGAACACAATATACTTTTGGGAAATGACAAATACTCATGACATTATTCTATAATCATCTATAAAAAGAATGTAATACCTCTTCTCATTAATGGATCATGGGCGGATGGGTCTATAGACATCATATTGCACTAATCCAAACACTCTTTTTCTATCTGTTACATTGATTTGAACGTACTTTTGATAATATTATCATGTGAAAATAATCTCATGTATGTGTATGATCACATGATATCTTAGGGAGGTCTCTAGATGCATCAAATTTCACCATATCTTCATAGGATGGTTTAGATAGATGACCATGTCATTTATTCCACATCTTGATGTCTGCTTATCTGGATATAAATATTATATATACATATCCACATACCATGTATAGATTTCCATTTCTCCTACTAGGATCACTATTCCATATATTACCTTGACAAAACATTTATTCTATGTAAACCGTATAGAATGGCTTTAGTCACACAGTTTAATTCCATTGAGAAACTTTTGATAGAGACATTCAACAACCAAAACATCATCATGTCTTATTCCTTTTCCCCCAAACATGGCCTTCCCAAATATTATTACCTTCAGGCCTTCATCTTTTCCATACACGAATACTCCTTATTTTTCATATTTTATGCTTGTATCATGATCCATATTTATTGTCATGTGAGATGATCAACCACTATCACAGATCCATACACCAGAATGGTTTGATGCTTTAAGGGAAATTTTAGTATCCACTACCTTCTGTGATGTCTTCTAGTTGTTCAATATTTTTCTCTTCACACTCAAAAGAGAATTATATTACTAATAATTATTATTATATGATTGACTCGCATTATCTTTCCTAGGTAAAAATCTATTTTTTATTTTCAACTCACATGTTTGTTCACTGATCTACTACATGCGAAAATTTAGATTATGCATTCACAAATTCCTATGTAAAGTCGATGTGTAGTATCTATCCATGATCCCATATCCTTTTCACCATAATATGTATCATTCCAAATGTGTTCTAGAGAATAATTCACTATTTGGATTCCACCTTCGTTTTTGGTCCCTTCAGTATCTTCTGGATATAGAACACACATTTTGTGAGTATCCCATCATTACACTACAATAAAACCTGATAAAATTTAAATTCATATATGAACCTTCTATATTTCAATTTGTTCTTTGGGTTAATGGAATTTTAGGATTCTTCTTTGTACCCAATTCAATTTTCATTTTTGGAATGAGCGCTTGTTGTCTAACTTCAACCACGACTTCTTTCTGTTTATGATCAATCCCTAAATAAGCCTTAACATCTGAGCATGAATGTTTACTTTCATACTAATCTTCTAGGCTCCTCTCTCATCATTTCTATATTTTGAATGATCTGATTTCCCAATGTCACATTGCGGTTCAAGAGTTTTTCATGATCCTTAACTTTTTGTCATAGACTGTCAACTTCATCTTCAAGTTCATGAATATGATTAACATGATCCTTAAATTTTCATTTCAACCTATAGATCTCCCTTTTTTCTTCATTCATGATGTTGTGTCAATAAACCATTTCTGATCTCTATGTCTTGTAAGACATAAGGTTTTCGATTTCTTTTACCTGCACAGACATCTCTTCTTCCTTCTGTTGCATATACAGTTTCGCACCATGCACTACATAGTGGGATTTGTTTTTTCTAAAAACATCTATCTATTTAAGAGGTGCTTCTAATTCAGCTTCCATGATGACTCTTCTTTGAAAATATTCCTCTTCCTCGTCATCTTCAATTTCATTATGTTTTTTAGAACTATCGACAACTGTCACTATAGAATTATCTCCATGATCACTATAGTTCTCTATCTCTTCAACCTCCTCAACGTCAAACTGGAGTGAGCTGTCACATTCTTTTTAAAGAGGGTTCTTCTTCTTAAAAAAATTTCTCTTAAACTTTTTCATTCTTTTCACATTGGATGGATACTTCATCTTGATAATTTTGGCTTCATCGGTATCATCATCTTTATATAAATTTATGGGGCACCCTGCCGCAAGATGTCATATTGAGCTAAAATATTCATCATTTTTTTAATAATTTAAATTGTTTTAATCATCCCAAATTATTATTTTTTACTTTTATGAATCAATTTTGGATTTAGGATGTATTTTGAGCAAAATGGTGAAAGCACTTAATTCTGGATTTTGGATATATGTTTATATCAAGGGTATTTTATTCATTTATTAAAAATATAAATCCATGTTGAGTGAATCTTTTTTTATAA
This sequence comes from Viscum album, assembly GCA_963277665.1. NCBI lineage: Eukaryota > Viridiplantae > Streptophyta > Magnoliopsida > Santalales > Viscaceae > Viscum > Viscum album. The sequence continues at coordinate 1,904,481,930 of OY728145.1, forward strand.
TCCTTAATTTCTTTCCACAATCTTTTTTATATGGACTAGTATCATATTTGTGCATCTAGACGCCATAAAAATTCAACGATATTGATGGGTTTATCAGGTAGACATTATGGACCCCACCACTCTAACTAAATTCCATCTCAGCCTACACACCTCCAATTTTAGTGATTCCACATGTTATAGAACAAGGACACATAGACTCGACTATAAAATTAATTGGATGGAGTTTGTAATCCATTAAGAGTTCCATTGGTTGTTATACTTTCGAAGGAAGCTTCTTGCAATCTTCATCCATGAAAAGAAACCTCCACGGAAAAATTCATAACTCTAACATCTGATATCCAAATATGTAGAAATTATACTAAGAGATAGACATGATATATATTAACAACAGTAATGAAGGGTGAAACATGTGAATAGTTTATTTAATTTTTCAATGTTGCATCAGCATTTGGGGGAGAAAATCATCTTATAAAAGGTGGGGAGCTCCTCCCTCTCAATTCATCCCATTCTCCATCCCATTAAATCAAAGCACCATAGAGGAGATATCCACCAATGGAGGCCATTCACAAATATTCTCCATTTTTTTAATTTCTTTATAATAATTATTTTCCTTTTAGTTTTCAATTTTAATTACTATTTCAAATAAATTCATGAATTTTTTATTTATGTGTCCACCCATCCGCCCTCTTTTTTTCTTCTCATATCAAAATCATGAACTATAATAATAATGATCATGAGTAACTAATCCAAGTAATATCCTAAAGAATTATTTAGGTTATTGAAACCAATACCATGTTCTTTTTATTCTTTGAATTAATTATACGGATAATTTAGAGTGGGTTCAATACTCACTGTGGTTGTCTAACATTTAAGTTAATTATTTACAACATTTTACCTCGATTTAGGAGGTGGATGGAGGGTGTTCTTGGTGATCGGTAAGTGAACTTTTCATTCATAACTAGGGTAGACTATGGTCTGTACACATATGATGTCATTTTATCACTATGAATATTTGAACCTGGTCAACAAAGGTTCTTCCTGAATGTTCTCTTGGGATAACATCCTTTCTTCACTAATTCGATTTTACTTGGAATTTTATATTAATTTGAATTTAATTTTTTAATTTGATTTATTATCATAAATTCAATTATAATAATAAATTCAAAAAAATCCAAAATTAAGTAGTTAATGTGAATTAGATTATGTGAGTGAATGAACTAAAAAATATCTTCAAATGAGATGACCCTAGCCAAACACTATGTTGCACTGGGAAAGTTAAATTGCTTTTGACATGCCCTACGATAGACGTTCTTCAAAACTAGGCTCTATTGCCTGGGAGAAAACCTCCAGTTCATTTACATTATCAATTTTAACATCTCAGTTCCATTTATTTTCTTTTATAAAAAATTTCCATGATGAATTCAAATTATTTTTATTCTACATGGACTGAAAAATACTCACTGGTGAAAGAAAAAGACTATAACAAGGATGCCCTCCAATAAAGTGATGATGTGCTGATGATATTCTACAAGAAGGTGGAATGCGGCATAGAAACATTGATCTCATTGGAATGTTTGATGGCTATGGTAAATGAACTCCATGTTGACTTGGAATGATTCAAGGCAAAGAATTATGTTCAATTGGTATTCCTAGATTTCCCTGAAGACAAAAATAAAGTTGAAGAGAAACTCGACATAGAGGAGCCTGACAACCTACCTCCATATAGTGAATATCAATTCCAAGAATAACATTCAATTGAAGAGGATATTAAAGTCGAACCAGATCTGGGAGATGATATTACATAAATAAAAACTCTTTTAATTTTATAGAAACTAATTTGATTATCTGCCCTAAAAGTTTTGTTTTTTATGTTTCTTCTATCTCATATTATGCCCTAGAGGATTATGGTGGAAAATAAATTGCACTTATTGACGAACATTTAGATCTTGCTGAACAAACTGAATATTTAACAGAGGGAGAACAATAATGGAAAGGGAATGTTTCACAAGTACAAAAAATGAGGATATAATAAAATACTTCATCCTACCCCCGCTCTGTAAGCTTTACCACATTGCATAGGGGAAGATATGGTGTACTCTATCCATATAGTCCACTTCAACAAGAAAAAATAAGTATATGCTGAGAAAAACCTCATGTGGTGGTTCTTGTCCAAGAAGCCCCAACATGAATCCTAATATGGATAACTGCTGGTATTTCCCTCTTGAGGCAGTAAAAGTTTCCAGGGCCCACTTCGAGAATCATACAAAAATTTATAAATTATTTTATTTATAGTATATTAATTTTCATTTTTATGAATTTATATTTAAAATTTAGTATTAAAAATTAGTCCAGATTATGGCCTTATCCCTCTTATAATTTTGATATTAAATAAAATAATCCTTGTGATTAATTGAGTAACGTTTAGTTTGAAGGATCCTTATGGAATAGGGAACCCCCAAGCATTAGAGGAAGAGGATTAAAGAATTAATTCAAAAGTAAGTTCACATTTTAGGATTATAATTCAAACTTCTTTCATTTTTGTGGTCCAAAAAATATTTTGAGATTTAATGATAAAAATTACATGCCTACGCATGAATTATTGCTTCACTTGACTTATCTAGGAGACAAGAGTTTCATAGGATTCTAGTTATGAAAAGTTTTAGATTTCATTTTTAATGTGACTAAATAAGTAAAATGGAGAATAAAATTATTGAAATAAAGCATATATATTGGAAGGAGGACTCATGAGAAATGGGAATTAGCTGATTTAGGAAAATAAAATTTCCCTCCCGTCTTTCATGCTTTGAATTTCTAAAGTTCATGTCAATTGATTTTATATTTTAGATCATGATTTGAGTGATTTTACAATATAATATGTTTCATTCCCAATATCATTTATAGACAATGTACTTTTTATTTATTCTAGATCATATTTCATGATTAATTTTTTCATATTTCACCGACTAGAACATATATTTGAACATTTCGAAGCTATAACATTGAAAAAAAATATTTAAAATGGTTGAGTAATATTTTTAAAAAAGATTATCCTTAAAGTCCACCTTTACATATGTACATCTATTAGTCCATAGATACAATGAATGACCTTTATAGGGACTATCCATGTTTCAATACATTTATAACTATTCGTACAATACTTTTAGTATTTGAATGATATTTTAATGATGAAGTATGTGGGTGAAGGGATTCCCGGTGGTAGGGATGATTTGAATTGTAAGAAAAAGGTGTGGTGTGTTATTGTAGGAACTATAAAAGGTTGTTATGTCATTAATTGTACTTAAATATTTCCCCTCATGAATTAAAAAAAATGTCAAAAAGAACAAAAAAGTGAAAATGGGTTGTGATTTGGGTGAACAAAAAATCAGAATTTCCAGGACTAAGGAATTTTATAATCATCTGTGGTTAGGTGAAGTTAGTGAGGTTTTATGTAATAATAACTTTATTTAAAAATAAAGATTTAAATTTTTTAAAAAAAATCAAGAGAGTTCATTAATCATTCATTATGCTTTAATTTGACTATTTCCTTTATTTGAGTTTTGGGGGAAGTTAATATTGGTATATTAAAGGGGATAATTTCATTACACATTTTATATCAGGAATTTTACTTATGATATAGACATCCTCCATGCACCTTATTCATTATAACATCAAATAAATACAACTATAACCCTCAGAGTCATTAAAACCTTTATTGAAAATTTCCCATGATTTTATATTATTTTTGTCTTTATAATGTGAAGAAATTAGTTCTTTTAATTTCTTATGGATAAGGTACATGTTCTTATGATATGATCATTACATTAAATGAATTGTATCGTGATATTTGTGTGGAAAAATTCAAAGGTGAGGTAAATCATGATGCGACATTCCTAATAAAAATGAATTTAGATACTTGAATTAAATAAAGAAGAAGTTCTATTTTCTCAAAGAGGAAATGTAAAATTTAAGAATTTATTGTTTCTTTGAAAAATGTAAAAATAAAATGATCTTTTATGTTTATTTTTTAATGATTTATTTGAAATTGAAAATTGTTAAATTTTATTACTTTGGAAATTGAATATTGGTAACATTGGTGTCCTATGAATTCCATATTGAGATTTTATGATTGTGGACTAGGATATTTTATGTGTGGGAGAATTAGTAGATCTAATATTTTTTACATTTTTTTTTGAATTTAAATTATTTTAGTAATAAAAAATTATCAGTTTTTCCTTTCACGAATAAATTTAGGGTTTGTGATGTGCTTTGAGACAAATGGGGAAAAGAACCTAATTCCGGATTTTGGACAGATATTAACATTAATGGTATTTTCATCAATTATTGAAAATTATAAATCCAAAATTAGTGAATATATCTTTTAGAATACATTATTTATTTCCTCTAACATTGTCTTCTTGACCAATGGTAGATTCGAACATCTAAAGGCATTAAAAATCAATGAAGTAGATGGATTTTTCTGGGGGACAACATGGACCCCACCACCATAAAAGAAGACCATATCAACCTACACACTTACAATTATAGTTATTACAAATGAAATACAACATGGACACATAGGATCCTCTCTAAAATTAATTTCAGGGTGTTTTTAAGACATTATGATTACCATTGGGGGTTATACTTTTGAAGGAAGCTTCCTAAAAACAACGTCTATAAAAATAAACCTTCAATAAATAATTTATGACTAAAAAATATATTGTTCAAATACATTGAAATTTTGTGGAGAGATGGAGAAGATATTTATTAACAAAATTAATGAAGGGTAAAATTCGTGAATATGTAATTTATAGGGATACAACAACTCAAATTTAGGGGGATAAATTAATCCTATAAAAGGAGGGGAGCTCCTCCCTCTCAAACTATCCCATTCACCTTCCCAATCCATCCATGAACCATGGAGGAGATATCCACATATGGAGGTAGACCACAAATATTACCCATTTCATTTTAATTTAGTTATCATCATTACTTTTGTTTTAGTTTTTAATTGTAATTAATATTTATAATAAATTCATGCATTGTTTTTTATTTCTATGTCCAACCATCCACTATTTTTTCTTCAACTCATCTAATCATCATGAACTATAATACACATGATCCTGATTATCTAATCTAAGGAATATCTCATGGGATTAATTAGGTTATTGAACCCAAGACCACATTTTTAATATTATTTTAATTTATTCTAAGTATAATTTATATTTTGTTTAATCCTCACTGTGGATGTCTATAGTCAAACTTATTAATACACAAACATTTTCCCTCAATTGAAGAGGTGGACGGAGGGTGGGAATGGCAATCACTAAGTGGAATTTTCATTCATAAATGAGGTTGAAGGATGTGTGAAAACATATGATGGAGTGTGTTGACTATGAATACATAAAGCTGGTCAATGAAGGTGCTCACTGAAAGTTCTCTGGGAAGAACTTCCTTTTTTCAATAATTTAATTTTCTTTAGAATTATATATTAATTTGAATTGTATTTTTGAATTTAGTTTATTTTCATTAATTACATTCCCATCATATATTAAATAAAAAAATCCTAAAAGAAGTAGTTATGATGAATTAGAATAAGTGAGTGAACGAACTGTAAAAACTCATTATGTGATACGACTGAGGTCATCCATTGTGATTCAAAAGGAAAATTAAATTATTTTCTTCCATGCCCAATGACAGGAATGTGTCATTGTACAACCTTTACACATAAAAAATTGGAAATTGGATGTTTCAATTTAATCTAAACTTTTCCTCATTGACGGTTTTATGATATGATTGGCATCACCACATCTATCACTTCTTCCTCCTGAGAGTATTCAATAGTGATCTTCTACATGGATTTGAATGACACATATTTGTATTTCTCCTTTTTGATAGAATCAATGTCATAATATTTAATTTAATATTCAATAATGGTATTGTAAATTTATCCAGTGTCAGCACTTTCAGATCCTTGTATTCTAATACTGAATCATTTGGATTGAAGTGAGATGGAAAGATTCCTCGGGATTCACTTCACAATCTTTCTGTCTTCAATGAATTCACCAAGACCTATCATGTCTTCGACTACCACATTTACCCTCTCAATTAATGCATCTACAAACTCATTCGGAATCATTCTATGATCCCAAAACTTGTTCCACAAAACAGGTAACATTGATTTTATGACATTTTTATCTTCTTAATATATATTCAATAGATTTTCCAACATGGCATGTGAGGTTTGGAATGAGAGCACCTTCGTACAGATACCATTGGATAGGGATCCCCCTAATTCATTGATACCCTTGGTATCCACATCAATTTATCTTTTCTCATCATCCGTTAATGAACCACTATTAATATTTGATGTTATACCATGAATTTTTTCTATGAACACATCCATTCCCAAATATCAGATATAGTGTTGCATCTAATTCATCAATAGCTGATATTTATTCCAATTGAATATCAGAATCCCTTTTTGATTGGTGACCTCCATTTGGGAGAGAACCACTAATATTAACATTTCCATTTGATATCGATTGTTAGGTCCACTAGGTTAGATACCTTGAGAGCGGGTGTCAATTCAGATATAAAATATTAACAAACATCCCCTATTAAACATGTTTCATTGTTAAGAAAAACATTTTTGTCACTCTTTCATGTATCAAAGTATAAATATAAATAAAATCATGCACATGAAATATCAATTTTTACTTTATTCACCATCAATGGGATATGTACAAGGATCATACATCGACAATGTGTCGATGTACCAAATCCACTAAATGCACACTTCTGTTTAAAATGTTTGGAGCAGACTCACTATCTGTCCTGGTTAACAAACACTTGTAATATGAAAGCTCACTTCTCTCTCATCTAAAGTATGTTCCATGATCTTTTGAAGATCTAATCATAGTTTATAGTCATGTAGGTCCCTTAATAATCACATATTAATATATAACCCTACACAATTGATATATTCTCTATTGAAGTACAACATTCACCTGTAGATGAATCTCTCATTTCCACAGAATTGAACTGGGAAACCTCAAATTTTATGCGTAGCCCTTAATTTTCCTTACATGTAATTCCCCTGCCTTGCACGGAAAATAAATATTTTTTTCACACAATACCAACTCTAATTTTCATGCAACATCTTCATTTTCATGAAACCATTGTCTTATGCACAATGTTATCTTTTACAAAGAACATCAATTTTTACGCACAATATCAATTTTTACACGCCACACTAAAATTATCGTGCAACTTCCTTTGCCTATTTTTTACTCGCATAAAATATCTGATTATCTATATGTCTTATGTTTCTAGGAATGAGCGGGTCACCTCATATTTATAGGCAGTCTCAAACCCTATCTGAAAAAACCTCCTTGACCATGTAATCCTTTTCCAAGTTGGAAAACACATTTTCCTTACAACACCATATTTGATGCACTTCTCTAATATTTTACACACCTCTTGAATTTGCCAATTTTTGAGCATTTGATCTTGAAAAACCTCTACAGAACAATTCCACCTTAAATCTACTCTTTTTGTACCACCACAAGATCATAAATTCTTTTTTCATGGTTAATCTATCAATTATTCATTATTAAAAACAACTCTTGAACCATAAAAATCAAAATGCATGCCCCTTTTTTCTACAAACTGAACATAGAAACCCACATTGTCATGAAACAAAACATCGAGGAACGCTATCTGAAAAATCACAACCATCCCAAAAATGCTTTAATGAAGCCTTGTGGTTTTTTTCCAAACCTAAATAGGGTTTATTTTATTTTTTTACTTAAATAATGAGATAATCCTAAATGACTTTAATAATATATGTAATTATATATATTACTTGTAAAATGTAATTAATGAATAATTATTTTTGAGAATATATTGTTCGAATCATATACAATATGTAATTTTGTTATAATGGGACGATTTATGGAGGTGAGGTTCTAATAATTTTCCATAAATATTGATATTTTTTTATGTTTTGATATTATATCCAATAATGGATTTGTTGTATAGTTGAAAGAGATGAAGAGGAAAATAATTTGAATCCCTATTGTTATATATACCTACACTAAAGAAAGAAAATATAAATGGATGATATTTTGAAGGGTTTCTATTATGAAGGATTAAGATGAAGACTACATTTATTATCCCAGAAATGAATTGATAATTCTTAAAAAGGAGAATATTAGTCATATACATGATGTTCTGTTGATATTATTCAACTATTCATTAATTTAAAAGTGAGGAATAATAAATAATATATTTTTATAATGAAATAAAAAATAATTCTAATGAACATTATCAATTATATGATTTGAATGAGGATAAATGATGACCAATGTAATCCTTTAAAATATACGTTGAGTCTAAAATTTGGATGAATATGGGATTCCAATGTATATGGAAATTTCCACAACCTAATGTTTCCTCTCTATTATAAAAAAAATCATATGTTGTGTAATGAATAATACCATATCTGTCATATATAATCACCTTTTAAAATTATATATATTTTAATTATTATAGACATCCTGTAAAGAAATATTAATAGATCCCAACATTAGGTGTGAACCATGTCAGAAATTCATATGTTAATTTAATTTCATCATATCAATTACATTATGGTGTGATCTAAATATAGATGACTAATTCATCAATAATTCATCAATGTAAATTTAATATAATATATCATAATAAGAGTATCAGTAATTCACCCCTTAAAATTGTTACATAACCACATAGATAGGTACTTGAATTTGTACAATATCAAGACATACTCCCTCTAAAATATAATATTTATTGATATTACATTCAATATTTATGATTTTACCTATAGATATATTCTTATATTAAATATAAATTATTATCTGGGATAAAAGAAATATATGATTTAATATTGTATCTCAAATGTCCTATATGATTTTGATTTTGATTCTATTGGATTTAAAAAAAATTAACGATCAACCTAATATGTTTAATGATAAGAGAAACGAGGATTTTGAAGATATGGAAATAAATTTTATTTAAATATCCTTCTAAAATAAATAATATAAAATTTTATGGTACTCTAAATGTTTAATTATAATTTATAAATACATTAAAAAGTATCAAAAAAATGTGGAATTTATGAAATAAATTAAAAAATATATAGACAGTGATGTTTTTTATAGATTGGATTACTTATTATGAAACCTTTTATGAATAATGACAATATATAATGATATAATCTATAATAATAGTTCTTCAAAATATACTTTGGACAATAATAATATTTTAGGGAAATTTATGAGAACCCACCCTTATTGGATTGTTGCTAATGATTATGAATTATAGTATTGAAATGATTTGTCAATGGAGTAATTTCATAATATACAAGTGGATTAAGATATGTTAAAAGAATAATATTTCATGAATAATTCATTAGAGTGCATATAATTCAATGTGACGTAAAATAATAAAATAAATTAGGTTGAATTCGACCCCGTAGTAAATAAAAAGGTTGTGATGATATTGTTGATGTTTACAAGTGGATAACGACTCATAAATAAAACTATACCCAAAAAGTAAAAGTTATGAAAAAAGTAATATTGCACCATATACATTCATGTGTCGTTAAATATGATTTTTTGTCTTATTTGCCTAAAATAAAAATTATATAATGAGAATATAGGGATATATAAGATTAATATAACAAAAAAAATTGAATACTATTTTAAAAATGAGAAAAAAATAGTTCAAATATTTAAATATTTTTCTTAAACTATAAAATAGGAGTGTCCTGATAAATGGATTGGTAGACTACTTCACTTCCTATATCTTTTCTGGATAAAATGTCACAAAATTATATATTATTTAAAAAACATATTATGAATCATGTAATGAAAATTAAAAGAATGATGAATATGGAGTTCATCATACCAAAATGAAATATAAATTAAAATAAAAATTTTAATGTTTTGTTTGATAAGAATTAAACATATTAATAAAATAAGTATCTTGAAGAATGTGTGAAAAAATAATATTGATGTAAATAAAGAGTCTCTCAAAAGGTAAGTAGTTTTAATTTAAGAAATCATTATACACAAGTTAACGGGTCTGTATAAAGAAATAATTGTTAAATATAACAATGAAATGAATTATATAAATGAATATGTGTTATGTAATTTATAATAATATTTTCTTGATGGAAAAAATATGAAATGGATAAGTGAATACTTAAAAAATCTATATATGTTAGTGATGAATAATTATTCTTTTTCAAGTATACATGCAGAATAATGTATAACCATCCCAAATTTTTTCAATGGTTTCAAGAGAAGTTTGATCATATTTTGTTCATCATAAAAAAATAAATGGGATTCTATTATCTATGAAACATATTGATATATCCCATCCAAAAGTTATTGGTGTTGAAGGAAATGTGAGAAAAAAATAATTTAAATGAAGATGAAACAAAATATTAATGGGACTATAAAGAGTAATAAAACATTTTTAAATATTGTTTATATAATTATTAATGTTCTAAATTAAAAATTATTATTATCACCATCGAATTATTTAAAGGAAATATATTTAGTTGTATAATATGGACTGTCCTTAGATTATGCATGGATAGATGGTGTGGATGGGGGAATTAAAATGATATGATTCACCACCGTGAGAATAGTAAAATATTTAAAATGGATGATATTTGAAATAAAATATAAAAACTGTAACTACTATAATGTTATTTAAGTGTGTGAAGTGAATTCGTCAACAATGTGTAAAAATCCATTATATTCATGTAAAATGCATGACCCAATTCCAAGATTTTCTCATCACATATCTCAAGGTAAGAAGATGAAAATAAACTATTTATCTATATAATAACATTAAATTGATGTGTCTATTAAATCATAAAAAATAATAAATCCATTGATGAACGATAATGGATACTTATATCAGGATATTTGGGACACAATAAATTTGAATAACATTAAGGATTCTTATGGTGGATAAGCCTCATTTTAATATTCAACAATTAAATTTTTTTGGTATTGAGAATACATGGATTGAGTTATAAATACTATGGTCAATAGATTATTTTCTTATCAATTCAATTGAACATGATTTTTTATGATTTAGTTAGTTTTGGGATTATAGTAATTAATTCACAATAAGGATAACTCTTAATTATTGAAATTTAATATTTGGTAGTGTCATCATAATCATAGAAAGATGTATTAAAAATTTATATCCAATTTTCACTTCATAAGAATTATTTAATAAGACATGAAGACCTGATATTTTGAGTTGGAATAAAATAATGTCCCATCATGGTCAATTGAGTCTTATAAAGTATAATTAAGTATATTTGATATGATACAAATCGAAATTAAATTTGTAATGAGCGTATATTTGTGAAATATTTCAAAAATGTATATTTCACTATAATGTAACAAGAAAGATGATATTTAGTTTACAATGAAAATTGTTTTTGTAAATGGATTTATTTTTTTAATTTAAAAAATTTATTAATATTTTCTATTATTTGACTATTGTAATAATATATCCCTATTCATGGATAGAGAGTATCTATTTTGGTTGATTCAGTTTTATATGTGTTATGCATTCGTACCACATGGCATCAAGTAATGTATTATTGGATTCTATCTCATATAATGATTCACAATAAACATTTTAAAGTTTAAATACGTTTAAAAAAATAAAAAATATAGATCTAGTTAATAAGTATCTAATTTTATTTTTATTGGTCAAAATAAAATTATCTAAAATTGTATAAAATTGTGAAAACTGATGCTGAGAATTAATTTGTTGTTTATTTCAAGAAAATGATAATAGATCATATATTAAATTTCATTATAAATGTATTTGAGTCCTATATTATCAGCAATAGGATTGACCTAATTTATATTTCTCATTGTACACCTTAGAAATATGAAATTGAATAGATGGAAAATTAAAACAGGGTAGAGATGGAATATTATTTTCTAGAATAATTCAATGTAAAAAATTTTATTATATAAAGAATCTATGAATGTGATTGTACATATTAATATTAACATCTTAATGAATAATTAATACAATACCATATATTATGATATTTGGTACAAATATAACATATAGTTAAGTTTTAATATCTCACGGTAGATACCAGTCGTCTATCTCCGAAACATATTTTTCCATAAAACCTATGGAATCAATTATTGAAAGCTATATGTGTAAAATAAGTACTTAGAGTTACGGGTGGTATCATAAGGATGTTATTACCCAAATATTATCAGAAAATATGAAATAAAAAATTACCAAATTGCATCCATCATAATTAAAGTTGAGGTAATGGGAATAAATATCACGAATGAAAAAAATAAATTTAATAATGCAAAAGACAGAACATCGAAGACATATATACATAACATTACATCCCTTTAGAAAAATCAAATATACATACCAATATATTTTAAATTAATTAAACTAGATCCTTTTAATACACTTAGGCTCTGGTCATCCAAATATCAAATCTCATTTGATTGATACCACATGACCAATATATTCTGACAGATATCTCTCAGACTTACTTGTGCATGTAATAACCATGTGGGAATTTCCTGGTAACCCATGTGATATGACTACCAAAGAAGGTTGTGAGAATTAACCAAGGTAGGGAATCACTAATGCGTCCATAACAACAAACATATTAAATTTCAGGTTCCTGTTACATGATCAACACAATTAATAAAATATATTTTTGAAATTAATATAAATTTAAATTTCTTAATTCATCCCAATGAAAGAATTTATCTATGAATATCCCAATGACTGTGGATGTAATGCCCCAAAATTATAAAATATGAACATTGTGTTTGATATCATGTATGAAACGAATCACTAAGCACGAAATAGAGTATAATATATAATAAATTAAAAGTTATTTTCAATTTTAATAAAATTAACCAATTATACAAATTGAAATGAACACAATGCTGAGTTAGTTTTTTTCACATGCAACAAAAATTTTCTTCAATGGGTTGCGTTACATTCAAGACCGAGTTTTACTAAAAAAATATATAAATAATTATTTATTACATAATATAATAATTCATAACAAAGACATTAGATTTGTTGTTTTTAATTTAATTATATAAATTATGTAAATATATAATTTACAGAAAAATTGATTTCATTAGTTAAAAATTTATTACCAATGTATATAGAAAGGAATTGAATATAAATTCATTTGTATAAAAAAATATTTACATAATAAAATAGTTTTTTATCCTCATAAATAAAATTAATTTATATTTTAGTTATTTTAGTGATATATATATATATATAGTATTGAATAAATGTTTAATATTAATTTAATTGATTAGACTGTCATAAGGGAAGTGTAAATCATATTTTACCTTTAAGGTGGTATTTTTCTGAAAAGAATTAGTTAACTACACTTCAATGGAGATCCAATCATAAATCCAAATTTTTCAAAGATTTAATCATATTGTATGAAAATAATAACATAATTTTTTAATTTAAAAATTCAAATTATCATTGGGTGGAAATTTTTTTTGCAAGGATTTATTTTTGGATGAATAGTGGAAAATACTAAATATTAATTAAAAACATATTTTTCATTTATATTTTTATAAAAGTAAGTTATAATATAAATTTGTATAAAAGTAAAATTGTATAGATTGTAATAATATTTAATCTAATTTATGTCATTGGAATAAATTTTAATTTGAAATTAGATTTAATCACTTTTAAAAATATTCACATATTTACATCATTAACCCGATTTGTCGTCCGGTCAATGGTATTAAATTTCAAATATTTTTTTCCTATTATCTGAATGTATTTTAAAAAAAAAATGATTCTATATGTTGAATCTGAATAATTTTTAATTTCTAGTATGTTCATATATTTTATTGACTAATAATATTAGTGAAAGTGGGTTAAATTTATTTCAACAATTAAGAAACAAATTAGCCTACAAGGAACACAAATATAAACAGAAGGTCTAAAATAACAAAAATACATGTCCAAAATCTATTTTATGACCATATTTTGACCCTAGATTCCATTTTATTAAATGGGGATCATTTATGAATCTGATGTTCCTAGAAAAAATGTTTCTAGAATTCGTTTTTATAAAATTACATGATTTCCACTAATCGACTATTAAATGAAAATCAACCATCCCTGTTCCTCATACATATCATGCAAAATTAGTCTATAAAGATCAACCCAAATAGCTTGTAAAATCACTCATCTATTCCTATAAGCAATGAATTAGTTTGAAATCCATCCATGTAATCCCTTTGTTGAAAAAAAGTTACATATAGAAGAGGTAACATCCTTACCCAATAACTTATGTATTATTTTCATTCTATACCCCCTTATATATTTTTATAATGATTATATAATAACAAAATATTATAAAAAAATATTGAGATGTTTTTATTCTTAGTTATAGACAAACACTTACAGACACGTTTATCTAACAGGTAATTGTCAAAACCTTTACGTATTCAATGAACAACAGGCTCACAAAATGACATTGTTCAGTTGTCATTTACAAATTCTCATTGTTGAGAATTATGAAAGAACCTATGTTTATATGTTATAAAATAAATTTTAATAATTATATAATTCTTATCTTATTAATATATAACAAACCATTATGCTTTCATATCTACATAAAACCTATTATCTCTATGATCAATAAATTTAATTTCTAATCACCCAAAAATATTAATTATAATAATTACATATATATTGGATATATATTATAATTAAAATATATTTTACATTATTTATATTATGAAATCATGATTTACATAAGAATAACAATATGTTACAAGTAAAAATATACTCAATAAACTAAGAAATTAACAATCAAAATAGTGAAACTTGTGAAAGATGAATAATAAATGTTTAATAAGATGTCTTAAAAGTTTACATAAAATATTATAGATAAAAATATGTCTCTATTAAAAGTTATTCACATGTTAAAATTTATAATAAAATATTTTAAAGGATTTTCACCATAAAAAAATGGTAAGGGAATTTCATCTCACTTTTTACATCTGTGAGATAAATGTAATTTCCACCACTTACTTCATTGTGTGTTGTATATACTATCACTTTTGATATGTTATATAATTAATTATTTTTACTTCATATTATTTTAAATTTCATCTAATTTTATTCCTCCATGAGTATTATGATTCAAATGATTCAAATTGGTATGGGATACTTTTGAATGTTTAAAGATACTTTTCCTCAAGAATAATTTTACTCATAATTTAATTGTATTTCAATTATTTGAGACCTAAATTATTTTTGGGAACCTAATTTCATATATGCGGTTAAAAACATTCACATTGACACAAAATTTCATGATTCATTTATGTTGTGTGATATTTTGAGTTTCAATTTTAATTATATCATCTAAAGGGATTTTATTTAATTGTTACCAAGTGGTATAGAATTTCATAACCCAATTCCTTTATATGTGTTATATTAGTTAATCATTTCCATTTAAATTAAATTATTATGATCGTAGAAAAAAAATTTGTATCAATATTTTTATTTCCACTTATGTTATTTGGGATTACATTTAACACACAAAATATATTGTTTTATTCAGTCTAACATCAACATTATAGTCTTTTGCACGGTTTGATTTACAATATCAATTTTTTGAATAATTTTTAAACTGTAATTTATATTTGATGAAAATATTTTATCATTATTAATAAACATTCATTTTTCACCTTTAATTTTTAATTAACGATTTCAAATAATAGTACCATTTTTCTAATCTTTTGTAGGAAATATGTTTTGAAAACTGTTTACAAAATAAAAAAAAATTAATCAGATATTCATTCAGAGAACCAATTATCATTTAAAACCCCTATTTTCTAAAAATATTTTCAAAATACTTTAACCATAAAAAAATTGATTTAAAAATGAAATTTTATCATTTTTTATTTGACCATTGTTTTCAATGTAATTTTCATATCCCTTTTTGAACATTGAATTTTTCAAAAAATTTATCTTTATGAAATGAATGTTCATTTTATATCAAATAGAATGTATTTATTTTCTGAACTCAATTTATTCAAAGAATCCATTGAATGTTTATACTGTTAATAATAATCAAAAACATTTTCACAAATAAATTTTCAATGAAACCAGTTTTCAAAATTGATTTCAAAATAAGAGATAATTACTTAAATAATTTTTTTCAATTATCTTTTATAGTATTTATAATCATCGATAACAGCCATCATTTATTTATACTCATTATATGATATGCTGTATTTATATCATCCATATTCTTCCTATGGATGGATATTTATTGATTTGGATAAGGATTGTATTGATATTCAATTCCATGATTCCTTTATTTGTCCCCTTGGAATATTCATATTCATATGATCATTGAACATTAAATTTATCATAATTGTCAATATTATTTATCATTAACATGATTATTTCCTAAATAATATACAATTTTTACATATGGTTTTTACATTGAATGATATAATATTCACTATGGAAATATTTTTAAATCTTTACCCTTTTCACATTAAAGATATTTATAAAGAATAATCTTTTATAATTAATCCAATTAATCGATATAAGAAATAATTTTTATCAGCATTAATGAGTGTGTCCTTGATTTTACATGGCACCTTGATGGAATAATATTATTTCGGGATAAACAATTGTTAGACAAATTAAATAGGTTTCAAAGTGATGCTTTGAATCATCTTATTAATGTTCTTGATGTTATAGGTTTTCATGTTTCCAGATATGACGTCCAATAATTAAAAATTTCCTTCATTTTAACTTAGTTATTATTTTTTCATGAGGTCATTCCATGACATATTTATCGATATATTTCATTTATTGTACATTTGATGAATGGAATTTTTTTTTATTTTCAAACCTATCCATATTTATTGTGATTTTCTTAGTAATCTTTAATCGATTTTTTTCTGTTATTTAACATCCTATAATTTTTATCTATTCATATTATTGATTTTATGGAATATGGGTTCATTTTTTAACTTTTCATATTTATTATGATCATTTATTAAATATTTCTTCCACTATAATTAACTGTTATTAAGTATTTAAAATCAACCATATTTTATTTCCTTTCCCCATGTATATATGAAGTTCAATATGAAAGATTTGAAATGATACAGAACTTCGAATAAATAAAATATACTCAAAAGAAAAAAATATTTTAATTATTATATTTTTTAGTATATTAAACATGACTGTATATAGGTTTCCTATAATACTGAACTATTCATTACATTAGGATTTAGTTCCTTGAAATCAACCCAACATAGTGGTATATTGACACCAGATCAATGATTTATAGGGTTAGGTCCCTATAGCTGTTATTAGTGGAAGTTTGGTATCATCCTTGGAACTAGAAATTTAAAAATATTTATTAGAGTGCATAGTTTTAAGGTATACAATGAGGATAAATATATAATAATATCTTTTATTTTTTATAACGTAATTATCATGTTGATATTCCTAGAAATTTATCCATATTGTGATACAACAAGTAGATGTGGTTCTGGAAAATATTTATATAGGTGTAATAACTATGTCAATGTGTCCTAGGAAAGACATTAATGTATCCTTTTATAAGGACATGTGTCGTACTTCCTATATAGATTTAAACTACCATGGGTTATTCTAAGGAAAATTTTAATTTTCATTAAAACCCATTATGAATTATTTGAATAGAAAATAAAAATTAATTCCCTAGGTTTATCCTTAGAAAAATGAAGGTCCAATTTTTAAGTAAAATATATGAAGTATAAAAGTATTAGGGTTTTATTGAATACCATAGTTAAAAATATATTTAAAATCTCTCTTTATGTCATGGAATTCTATAATTTTTATTTTTAAAATATATCAATGTAGTCTTAGAAAATGAATAAAATTATCCTAGGTGAATCCCCATAAATACCGGCAGGGCCGTAAGGATTGAACCCAAGACCGAAGTAAGATAAGAGATTAACAATAACTAATAACATACAAAATATCCATTTTAATTATAAATTTTTTTTCAATTTAACAATTTAATGAATTAAAATAATTTATGAACTTTTTGTATCAATTATTATCTTTAAAAATTAATTACTAACCATCATGGAATTGGTGAATAGGTAGAGAAAAATAATTAGTCTTTTCAATATTTATAGGCCTTATGATATTTTAAATGTGTAATTTATTTCTCTATTAATAAATGTTAATTTTATAATATCTATTTCATAAAGAATTACATGAATGACAATCTGATCAAATAATTAAAAAAATGCAAATTGTGATTGTATAAATATGTTATTTAAAAATATTTATTTATAACCATAGGTAGTAAATTAATTACTAAAAATTTTAAAAAGTATATTAAAAATAAAAATATTTTGTATTATAGAATTTTTATTGAACCAATGGTTTTATAAATCATCATATATTTACTAATTTGAGGCCCAAAACATTCCATTGATCATTAACTTTTTTTATGAAAACAATAACTCCTTAAAACTATTTAATAACTTACTCGATGTATATATCTCTACTTTACACTAATGTTATCTTATATAGGAACATAGTAATATGTTATTCTGGGAAACAATTGTTCTTCCCATTCTATCATTTATAGTGGAAATGTTACAAACCCTTCCCATGATGTGGGATTTCAACGTAGGAAATTTAAATCACCTAATTGTCATAATTGTGTATATATTATGACGATGAAATTTTATTAATTTAGGTAGAAATTAATTTTCAAAAATTCTATATTAATAAAACTTTACATGATATTATTTATTACACAGAACACTAAGCACATAATTTAATATAATATCATGATATTTTAAAATGTATATACTACTATAATAAAATTAACACATGAAATATCTTGAAATTTACTTCATATTGAGTTAACATGTGTCACATACATCAATGAGTTTCATTAATTTCATGTGTTACACACACGATTGGGTTTAACCAAACTACAAAGTATTAATAATCAAATTTTTATTTAATTTTCAAAGATATAACATTGCCATTAAATTTGTGGTTATGAATAGTATTAACTAATTTAGTAAAATTTATGTTTTAAAAATATATAAAAATTATAATATTGGTTAAAAACTATGTCTGAATTAATATAATAACAAACTAAACAAAAATGGATCATTTTTCTAAAAAAATATTTTAATTCCCTCAAAGATATTTTATCTGAATATATTAAATTTGTTTACATCAACGAGTATTATTAATGTTATATATATTATATATTAAATAAAATAATATGTACAAAATAAAATATTTTTGTAAAGAATATGATAAGAATAAATCATGTTATTATTAGAAATATTATTTTCTAAAAATGAAATTTTACTTCCTTTTAAAAGAGAACTTATTTTTAATAAAATTTTTGGAACATAAAAAGATATATTTGGATGATATTATAATAATTTGAAATTTTAAATATAAATATTATCTTAGGATAAATTTTTGTAATTCTTTTCAGGTCTCAATTTGTGAAGAATGATAAAAAACACAAAATATAAAATCAAAACATTTTTTTGATCTAATTTTTATACAATTAAAACTTTTATTTTATATTGGATTTAAAAATAAATTATATAGATTTTTTATTTTAAAATAATAAAATTGAGCTCATTTTAAAAAAATTATATCGAAATTTGATATAAGTCCATAGAAAAGATTTAATCATGTTTAGTTTACAAACCCTCATTGTCTTCAAGTATGTAGGATACAATTTAATTTACTTTCTACCATAAATGTGATTGAGATTTAAAAAAATTGATTCCAAATTCAGAATAATAATTCATTATAATTTCAAAGCATTTATATTTATATTTTACCAACAATATTAGTGACTTTTATTGAAAATAATTACAATGATTAAGAGAATAAATAGACTAACTAGTGACAAAAACATAATCTTAAGGACCAAAAAGACCTATAGAATAGTCTACATCAAATTGACCATACATATTTTAATTATAAACTCCATTTTATATAGTTTAGTATATTTTTGGATCCACATTTAATAGAAAAAAAACTGTGTGGAATTCCCTTTAAATTTTTTTACCAGAATGCCACTCTTTCATCACAAAAAAGGCACTCACCCCCCTCTTCCTCACACCTCACAATCCACGATTCATTGACCATGTTCTACCCAAATAGATCATAAACAAAAAATCAATAATACTAAAATCCAATATATGAGAGTAAATCCTTCCATGGATTCCCTTCGGTGTAAACGAAAAGGATTTACCCAAAAAAGAGGAATCATCCTCACACAATCTCTTATGTTTCATTTTCATTCTATAGACACTCAAGTCTTATTATTCCATTATTATAATAGAGTAACATTTTCCATAGTAAAATAATAGGTATTTATTCCAGGGGTTTAACCTAAAATTACACACATGTACATTTATTGGGTAAGAAACTTAATGTTTTTGTGTAAAACGAACTACCGCGTCAAAAAACGATATCATTTCTTCTTTCCTTCACAGTCTAGAATTTTTTGAAATATGATAGAAACCATGTTAACATATGAAAAATATAATTTTTTTAAAATATTTTGAATCTATAATTATTTTATAGAAAAAATTTATTCATTTCATTTTTGATAATATAATTACACCGTTTGTGGAAGTATGGATTACTGGCACCCCCAAGCTATATGATTTTTTCACAGTATTCCTGGAATTCCTAATTAATTGTTTTTAAAAAATGTAACATATATGACATATATAGTTTACTCAAAATATTATATAAATATTCATATATATATATATTATCTTTCATTATTTTATAATATGACATGAAAATTTATGAATCGTTCATGCATATGTATGGCCTACCGTGTCCATGAACAGTTCATTTCAATTCCTATATCTAATATATATATATTATTATATATACATATATATATATTATATATGAAATTTAAAAAAAATTTATATTCATTAGATGAATGCATAATTATAAAAAAAAATATACCTATAAGTAATTAGTCAAAACAGACAATTAAAATAATTAATTAACACTTGAAATAGAATAAATAATGAATGATTATTAACAAACATGTAATAAGATAATATGAGAAGTTAATATATGATATTATTGAAATAAAATTGGTTCTCTTATAAATTATAATCCTGTTTAAAAACATTATTAATAATTTTAAAGGTTGTTAAACCTAAATAAATCCAAAGGTATGGGACTTTCATCACAATGATTCCATCTATAAGAAAATGTAACTTCCACAGAATTCATTTTTGTGTGTTATATATACTACACCATGTGATATATAAAATCATGAATTATTAGAAATTCATTTATTTAAACAATTAATTTAATTGTATTCCAGTCTTGTCATTGAAATGTTTAATCAATGTATGTGACACATTGGAATGTTTAAAGATAATTTTCTTTAAGAATACAATTTATGATATTTCAATGGTATTTCCATTACGTGATACATAGTCTATTTTGACACCATATTTTTTATATACATTGTAAACACTACAACATTTTAATAAAATATCATGATTCAATCATTCTCCATTGTATTAAATGTTTTAAATTGTATTATTTTATCTAATGTTATTTTAATTGTGCATAAAAAATATAAAATAACTTAATAATCATATGTCATTCATTAGGTTATATTACTTCCATATTATAGTTATTATTGTATGATAGTTTAATTAATTACCTTTTACCAAAAAAATTAATATTATTTTAGATGGGTTTACTGTTTAATCAAAAAAATTTCGATTGTTTGATTCTAACAAAAATTTTATGGTCATCATAAGGTTTATCATAACAATTTCATTTAAATCGATATATATTACACTTGAATTTTTATTTGATGAAATTATTTTAACATTTTATAGAAAAACCGTTAATTTTATACACCTATGGTTGTTAATGGAAATCATCAAGTAATAATATACTTTTTCCCACTCTTTCAAACACAAAATATATTAAAAAAAGTTTTTCAGAACTCCCGACTATATTTATATCTTATTTCTAAGAAAAAGTTTTCATCTAAAAACCTAGTACTCTAAAAATGATTTCAACCATTCCAAAATAATTTATTATTGGTATTTTTACACTTCAATTATTTTAGAAATGTTTTTAAAGAAATATTGTTGACCCTTTACAATCATGAACTTTTTCTAACCTTTTTATCATTTTAACCGAATGTTCATTTTACCTTGTAAAACATGTAATTATATACCCTCTATCATTTATTAAAATATACTATTTTATTTTTAAAAAGATATCTCTTAATATTTTTTTAAAAGAGACATTCAATGAAAAAATATAAAATAAAAATTATATTTTAATCGTTAATGTGTTGAAAACTATTTTATTGTATTTAATTCACTAACAACAACATGCATTTCATTATAATCTAAATGGGATATATTGTATTGGTGCCTTTTTAATTCATTGTCTAGGTGGTTTTTTGCTGATTTTACCAATGATAGTGATGGTATACATATTCTGGTTTCTATTTTTAATCCCCATGAATTTATTAATATCAATGATTATGGAAAATTGAATTTATCCAAATTATGATTATCATTTACCGTGAACTTTTTTATTTACTAAATCATAAAACAATTTAACTTAATGATTTTACATTGAATTTAATCAAACTTACCTTTATAAAAGTTTAAAAATTTATATCCCTCACTCAATACTGATATTTGATATGTCATATTGTTTGTTAATTGAATAGATTATTCGATATGATGAATTATTTGGATAGGAAATGAATGGACCCCAGAGCATATATATTCCCTTTGATGCGTTAACATGTTCCCTTGAGAAGAATTAGTTTTTAATATTTAATATATTTAAATTCACCTTGAAAAGTTGCATGATGATACAATGTTTTCTGTGCCTCAGACATGAAAATCAATAATTATTCAAAACAAAAAAACTGAATACATTATTATTTACCCATGAGATTTTACATCAGTATATCTATGCTTTCATATAATTCTTACTTCATTTATTCAATGGAATGGGATTCCAATTTCGTACCTCACCATATAGATTTTTCTTTATCCAGTTATTTTTAATGGAATATATTTTTAGTTATTCACCTTCCCATACTGATTATCCATTCTATTTATTTATTTTATGGAATGTTTATTTGTTTTATACCGTTCCATACTGATTATGAGTATTTATTAATTATTTCTGCTAATATACAAATCCATTACTATGAATTTGATCTCACCCTTATCTTTTTATCGTTAACCAAAATTCCATGATGTATATTATGAATGGTTTAAAAGGATACTCTAGATTGAATAATTTTATTATAATTAAATAAATATTATAATATATGTATATATTTGAAATAAAAGACTCATGTATGTATTTGGTTTACTAAGGTTAATAAAATACTCTGTCATTCAGTAATTTATTCCTTATAATCATTCTAATGTAATGGTAGCACGATATTGGCTCTAAGCATTATGTGGCTAGGTCTCTATAGTAGAAACAAATATTCCATAAACATATCATTTTCAATATGTATTTATGTGAACCAGATCAAACATACCAACCTCATCCAGTTTTAGGGAGCCTTTAAGTCTCTAATGATACTGGGAAGTCCGTATTAAAAAAATTTCTTGGTGTGACATGGGAATTTGAAATTCTACAGCTCATTGAACCATACTTATTGATAAATGGATCAATGAAAAAATTATAGGATTCCAAAAAATCACACAAATATCATATTTTGATGAAATTTCTTGACGATGTTTCATGAAATTTTGAGAAATAAATGAATTTATGTCATCTAATAAGTAACTATGACATTCTTTCAGATTCCATGCCTCTTGGGATTCCATATGATGAACTTTTAAACCATAAGGCTCTCCCAACCTGATCTTGTGAATGATCTAGGTATCTCATCATCATAATTATAATCACAATACAATAACCTCACAATATTACATGAATTGATATTATAAATTAATGTCATCATAATGAATCAAGTTTTCTAAAGCATCCCATATCGACCCAATGTAAAATATTGATATCCGGAAAATAAATTACATGGTTAAATACTTAGATACTAAATAGAACAACTCATCAATGACTATATAAAAAATACAATATGTATCATAACAATAACACATAAGTAATAATGGAGGATCACAACTAAAAATTTTGTTATCTAACATATCATCTTCACATCATACCCATAGGCCATGTCCTTGAAATCACATATTGGATCCATAGTTTCATAAAAATAAAAAAATTAAGGACTAATTAAATTTCATGTGCCTTCAACATTCTTAAACACTTCACTACAACTCTATATACCATATCATACATTTTGGGATTTTTCAGTGATGACAATAAAATGTTTATCTTCTGAAACCATTTACACAAAGTCCATGTTGATCAATAACTTGGTAATCTATTATGGTTCTATAATAAAAAAATATGGCAGTACAATCACAAAGGTAATTACTCTGACCTAGGTATTTAGTCAACACTGTTTTATGACAATATGTCACATATTATAAAATTATCAATTTTTTATATATTTTATTTGTGTAAAAATTATATCATCCATATAGTTTTAAACACAAGAGGTGGAATACGGTCAATAATATTAATCAAGGTTTCACTTATTTTTTCCCTCAACTTACTCATGTCAATTACAATTTTAAATCTATTAACCAACCATTTAGGTGTTAGAATCAATGGCAAAAAAAATTATGATGGCCTCAACAATCTGTCATCAATGAATCTTATTATATAATAAGGGACTATAAAATCCCTTTACTATATATAAGTTCTAATGGATCATATTTAATTACAAAATTTAATATGTTATAAATTTATATTTCAATTTAAAAATATAATAATTTACTCATTAGAAATATGATCTCGTTTAATTGGTGAGACCACTTCAAACAATACACATAATCCAATCCATAAACCATAGTGTGGTTTCATAAGGAAAACATCCTTTTATTTTATGAATGACATTTATGTCCAAGGAATTGAAATAACTACAATAGTCTACCTAATGAACCCCAAATAGATTTTAGCAACAATCAACACTCTAAGACACAATGATTTCATTAAATTCTAAAAATTACCAAATTTAATTCAAATATCATAATCATTCCCTTAACCCCATATAGAGAAAAATTACTAACCAGACACAATTTTTTTAAAAATTAAATTAAAATTGATTAAAATTAATGAAATTACCTAAGGGATACATACCTATAAAGATCAAAAAAAACTAAGTAGGGAATGTATATCATATTTATTTAATCATTGATAGAATTAATGTTCATTGATTTTTATATTTTACCAACATTCTCTAGGGAAATATCAATTATAATACCTAGGGTGATGAAAAATAAGTTTCCAATATAAATGTTAGGAGACAAGAATATATTATTTGATAGAGTATATTCCATCATATTTCCATGGAAATTTCTATAATATCCCAAATAAAAAACAAATATAACACTAGGAGAGGGTAAGAGATTACTGGATTATACAAAGTGACTTGAGGAAGAATAGAGATAGATACCAAATTAAAATTAAAGTTTAAAACAATAAAAACATTTTTAATATAGAAAAATATTTTAATTCATTGTTATCCAATCCATGTCCTTACTATGTATAAATTTCAACCCATGCTCACCCATCTCACATGGTTAATCCAAATGGTTTTCTAAACCATTAACCAAATAAAAAACAGTCACTGTCTTATTATTTATTATTAGACATGATGAGCCTCCAGTGCGAAAATCAAGGACCTTGAATCAATCCAAAAATTAATATATACTTTTCCGCGGATACGATCTTATTTTGATTAAAATTTGGATCTATGCATTCATGAAATATATGCTTTACATAAATTGATTTATGTAAATCCCCTTATTTTGGAGTTTCATAGTTCTCTTAAACCATTAACAGAAAACTATTCACTATGGAATGTATCATCCAACACCCTCAAAAAACATATTTTATACCTCTGATATATATATATCAGAACATGACCTCCATTTTATGCATCATTACATTTAAAAAAGCATCCATAAGATGAAAGAATACTATAACATTATATAAAACATTTTATTAAAATTTTACCCATATCTTGAAATTATATTTAAATTACTATATAATTTAAATGTAACATACAAATAAATATCCCTTGAATATCCCAACCATAACACTTCACATATCGAAGTCGTTTCAGCAGTCACCCATCCTCATCTCATCAAAAATATTGGTCATGAATTTTATGTCAAACAACCATATTCCGACTCAATTTTTTAAAAAACGTCTAAAGTGGATCATTAAATTTATTGATCCTATGAAACCAATTTTTTCCAACACTCATATAAATTCGACCTGAAATCCTGAAATAATATCAATTACACCATTATATCAAATGAAATGGCCAATATATTCCAAAATTGTTGATTAATCCTATTGTGATCAGAACCGTATATCATTTCTAAAAACAAAAAAAAAATTGCTCCATGATGAAACACATAGTTAAAATATCCATTACAAATATAGTTCAATTATCATCCTGATACAAAAATTTCCGACTCTCCACATTGATCGCATTCTACAAAACAGGCCATACATTTTATCTTTGATGCTTCTTGATAATACTCAACAAAAAATTCCAAAGCATTATTTACTTCCCAAATGTGATTCATTAAATCACATAGAGTCCTATAATAATACAATCAAACCCATCATGTTTTTCACAAGAAATTTGCTTATGCACTATTATTGAACCATAAAGATCCATTTCATCTACGACTTCATTCAGTGATAATATACACATTACCAATACAACATTGTTCATGTCACCTCAAATCCATATCAAGTGTTACGCCCAATCGTAGACATGACAAGACACTATATATGAATTTATACATAGAATAAAAAATGGAATATATAAGTACCTAAGAATATATCAGATAATAATGGAATTTAAAATTTTTTGTAAAATGAAAAATCCTACTCTACATCTGATAAAGATGGAGGGCTATATCACCCGTGAGTTACATCTCAGTAATAACTATGTATGCGTATTTAACATCATCATAAAAAAATAACAAGACATGATGCGTTTCACAAAATTAATTAGACAATGGTTTAATTACAATTATATAGTAATAAAATTTATAAATTTTCATGTTTCTATGATCTTTGAAATATCCTAGTCACTGAAAAACATGATTAGTACCATAGTATGGTTGGCCACAAGACCTTAGACATGCCTCAAAAAACTGTTGAGGTTGTGGAATAGAACTAGGGTTAAATTTAAGTACCATGAGTAGGATATTCCCTATATATTATAGATAATATTTTATTATAATGTAACTATATATCATCTATAATCAATAAATAGGAACCAGAAGAAAAAAATTTATTAAGTAAGATACTAAATTAAAGAAGAAAAACCACATACAAAATTTTGATTCATACGAATGATTAATTCTAACAATCCTAGTAACATATAAATTCTATTGAATAATAATTAAAATATTTCATATCCATGAATAAAAAGAACCTCACATAATACAATAATCTAATTTTGTCTATGATAACCCCCTACACCACAAAAATCATAACCACATACCTCTTCAAAATCCATGAAAATAATAACAAAGAGAGAGATACTATAGTAAAAATATATTATTGACACTTCAAAAAGTCTGTGAGTAGAAATATCATCATTAAAAAAACACCAAGGTCCTATAATAGTAGACATGTGAAATGATATGTACTTTTGAAATGACAAATTTGAAAATTGAGACTTTTAAAAAAAATGTAAAAATAAAAAATATATCTTCTTCATCTAGATTATATTATTTTGAATGAGCATGTTTCATAGGATGTTCCTACCTAAATAAAATAACCACACATGTTTTCATTCATAAGAAGGTGGCCTATATTTTTGATATCATATTATTGTAGTGATAGGTTTTATAAGAAAATGTCATTAAATCATATCGACAATACAAAAAAACCATGTATAATTCATGAATCCTAAATTATCAAGTTCAACAAGAAAAATAGGATAATTGGATAAAAGAGCATATACTATGTTCCTTTTGAATATATCCAAAATATTAATATAATTAAATTCCTCAATAATGATTCCTAGAATCACATGGAATTATTTATTAGTTTCACAAGAGAATTTTCCTTTCAAAATGGCCTTAATCTAGGAATCTATATAATATCAATTGAGAACATGAAAACCATTAGGCTCGAATATTATAAACCTTTTAAAAAATATGGAATGTCATCAGTATAACTACTATACCAATAAAATAATTTTCATGTACTACATGTAAAAATAATAAGAAATGTAGAAATCTTAATGACATGAGACATCCAGAGTGTCCCATATTGATCTAAACCTAAATACTAGCATCATAGAACATATTATGTAATTTAAAAAAAGTTCCCATAAATTATTAGAAGTACACAATGACATCATCCAAAACATTTAAATTTTATAATAGTTTAACATAATTATTATGTAAATATCATATAAGAAACATGTAGGCCTCTCTCTTGTTAGGTCCACATTAGGCACATAATCATGGTGTCAGGAAAAAATTAGGGAAACATAATTGCATCATGGAAAAACACATTAATGAATAAATAAATATCGAGAGTTTTTTCAAGTCCTATACCAATTTCTAAAATTTCCCATTCCACATAGAAATATGAATTTGATTTGGATTTTAAAGGGAACATTGCACCTTATCCACTAATGAAATATGTCCACTATCCAGTATGGTATGTCACTAGGGAACCAATAGAGGTTCCCTAGTTAATAGTGTAATGTAGAAACTCTTACATACGTATATGGTGTCATATATTTCTATTATAAAGACCTATTTATCTTTGTACATAACAATATATGAAATAATGAATTATGTAACATTAGTTTCTATAAACATCATATATCCCTAATAGTGAAAGAACTGAGTGATGATTCAAAAATAGAAATCCCCCTTTTCCTGAGCGAGTTTACAAACCCAACACATGACCATTATACTATTATGTTTTGGAATCACCCCTTGAGGTGAGAAAATATTTTCAAACAAAAATATTTGTTACAACCTCATCTATATGTTCCCAATGAATCTGACAAAAAATAACATTCCAAGGATAGTGGAATTCTATAAGTTATATGGAATCTATTTGAATTACCCTATTTAGTTAAGTAAAACATTACATTTAAATTTATTTTTTTAATAATTAATTATATTCTAAGGATAGATTCTATAAGCTGGATCTGCCACATTCTAAAAATTATATGATCTATTGTATAAAATATAATGGATATAATTAAAAATAATAATTTGAAGAAATCCATTTTTATGCAGGGGATGAAATTACATACCAAGGTATTCCCATGGTCTTACCATCCTAATCTATGATAACGATACATCCAATGAAAAGTGGTCTCATTATATCAACAACTAATAAAAATAATATTCTTCTACTAATATAGTGATACCAACCTTATACCAATAAATATAACTGACACATTGATTTGATACTAGAATTAATATATAATTTTTTTTGGAAGAAACATGTTTAATTCAAAAATAGTAATATTCTATGCTAAATAAACATGTACAAGGGAGAATATGGAAATTTGATATACATTCAACCTTGGATGATTAAATTCCCTATTATAATCATAAAAAATCCTTCATCATGTTGAATTTCAATTAAAAACTTAAGATAATGAATTCAAAATTCGAATAGGGGATTGTAGGATAAATTTTGATATCAATAAAGTGAGAATAATACATAAAACTATCATGTAAATACCTTTAAATTCAGTTAAAAACATTGGATACAACATTAGGAGTGGTATTATGTTTTTCAGGATAGGAATACCAATACAAAATAAAAAATTGTGATATCCTCTTAAAACGCACCGGGATATAATTGTAAAATGTATCATTTTTTTGACACAAGGTTTTCTAAATAAATTTGTGACAATAAGGTATGAACTACCCATGCACACCAATATCTAACCATTAGTTCGTATGACCTTCCAAAACAATGACTTGCAATGATAGCTTGCAATAAATTTTTCTCAAACATTTCACAATTTGTTTCCACAACTATCTGAAAACCATGCCTATGGATAGGATCCCAAACACCAGACATGTTGTATCGAATTATATTCTAATTTTTCTAACACTAATTTTGTTATCTATTATACACAAGCATTATATATTTAAATTTAACTCAAGATTTACTCTCTATTGGGATGCTTCACAATTTCCAAAAATCAATGGAATCCAAACAATGAATTCTATCCAGAAACATCTAGTACACTTGAAAAAATGAATATTATTTCAAGACATACCTGACCTCATGATCTATATGGAGACACTCCTTAGGCAAATAAAACATAAAATTATGATGAATCAACACTCGAAATTCCATCTTTAACCTCTATTAAAAATACACATATTCATTAATATTAAATTCCAATCCATATTTACTTACAAAGCCCCAAAAAAACACTACATTTTTTTATTTATATTATATTTTTTATGAATGTGTGTTTATAACTATGAATTTAAATACGCTAAAATGTGATTATAAATATATGAATGGAATCACTATTGTATATTTACCTACTAGAAAAGGTATGATTTAACATAATAAAATGATACAAATGTTATTGCATTCAAATAATTTAAATATTTTACACAATTAATATATTTATGAATATCCAAATGGATATGATTTTCAATAATCTAATAAAAATATTATTTATATTTCTAATAACAACAATGAGTGAAAAGAATATTTTTTGAAATTACTATTGATTTTGACTCATATTGGACAAATTATGATGAATATTTCATTGATGTTGAGAACATAGTACATTAAATGATATAAAATATTTTTTATCTAAATAATATCAGTTGAAATTGTTATTCTATAAATAAAGAAAAAATTTAGAAAGTTGTGAAGACAAAATATATAATTTTATTGAATTTATCTACACTTGATTGATGAGGATATTTAAAAATTGAATTGTTTGATTATATAAATCATAAGACAAAGCATATTTAATGGAAAATTACTTTATAACATGTCTATTGACTAGTAGTGTAAAAATTGGTAGGAACCAGCTGGTGTTAATGTGAATATTTCGTGACAAGTGACTTGTGTATAAAAATATAGGTTTTGAAATGTTTTTTAAATCATGAGAGTTATTTTTTAATAATTTTTATATTTTTTGGGCTAAGATATATATTCATTTTCACACAAGTTTTACCTCACATAAATTTGAATAGATAATATGAATGTGAAATATTTTCCTTTGAATTGATAACATATAGAATAATTTTATATTGATAAAAAATAATGAATTAGTTAGCGATAAAGGTGAAACAATGATATTTTTATTATTATAATTATTTACTATAATGGTGGAAATATTTTTTAGGGTATGAAGTTAATTTTTATATTGAAATATCTAGTAAAAGTTTGGAAAATATTGAATAATCATTACTGGGATAGATGATATACTTTATTAGAATTAATAGTTTGTAAAATAAATAATTCATATTAAAATCCATTGAAAATCATTTGATGTAATTTTTGAGTTATATTCAAATAGATTAAACCAATGAAGTGGAATTTCATGAACTCTACTTGATAGTCACAAAAAAGAAAACTCGATATGGATCATGGATATTTTTGTTGGGAATTTATAATCCCCAAGGCTCTAAACAATAACATTGGTATCAAATAATAATCTTTTGAATGATTTCTCCTAAAAAGTAAAACATTTCATGAATCTATCACGAAGAATGGAAATAAATCAAATAAAAAAAATGTTAATGAAGAAATTGTTAAAAAATTACATAGAATGAAAATAATCCTAAAAAACTATGTAAAGAAAAAATAGATTTCTTATATTGAGAGTAATGGTACTAGAAAAGATATAAACAATAGAGATATTATATTTCCACACCTCTATATGAGCCATATGAGCCAACATCAAACATTACCTCCAATATAAATAAAAAATGATTGAGATGAGGATAAATGGCCACCAACAAGTTATTTTTTCCATTAAGGTATCATATGTTAAAATAAACAAACACACACACACACACAAACATATATATATACCCATTGGGTGTTTGAATGTTTTGAGATATAAATACATGTTATGTCATTCCAACTATTCAATTATTTGATAATATTAAATAAATAAATTATTATAAATTTAATAGTTTTTAATATTTTATATAATCATTTCATAAAATTTCATAAAACCAGATGAATAGAAAATTTTAAAATCTAAAAAATGGGTGACTTGTGAGGAGAAATTCACAATTTAAATCAAAAAATGAAAATAAATTATTCCATAATATTTTAGAAATATTCTATATATACAAACAATTTCAGAAACATGGATCTATAATGAAGATGAATATACAAACTTTTGAAAATTTTTATTGAGTCAAATGCAATATATTGTTATATTTATTTGAGATCCCCACACATCAAATTAAGAATGCCCTAAAACTAGTTTTATACTAATATCCACATAAAATAGGAATAGGGATAGGCCATCTACAACATGTGTCTCCCTACCATAGAAATTTGTTGTTATAATACTCATATGTATATAGTGAAATATAAAAAAATTATACTTTCTATTATTAAATATAATATCGATAATTATACCTAGTATCCCATATGATCATCCCAATAATAGAAGCAATATTTTTTTGATTTAAAGTAATGTAAAATTCCCATTTCATAAATCGAACTGAATTGTTTTCACTAAATAAAAAACATTCCAAAAATTATGCATAAAAAGGGATGAAATCAATTTTTTATAATTTTTTTCTAAAATTAAAATAATATTTCATGAAATAAAGTAAATAAAAATAAAAATATTAAAACCACTTTAAAAAACCATAAGTAAATACTTATTAAACTAAATATGGCTTTTTATTTGGATATTTACCTCAAAACACATGAAAATGTGAAATGACGACATAGAACCCATAAAACAATGATAGAGGATTGTCTTAGTAAATGTGAGTAATATATAAATAAATAATAAACAAAAAAAATTAGTTACAACAAATCATAGTCTTCCATTTCAATTTGGAAAATGAACTCCGAAGACACTGGGTGTTGAGATCAAAATATGATGATGAAAAATAATTCTATGGTGATATTCACATTACATTGGTGAAATCCAAAAAAATTAACCCAATATATATGGGAATTATCCTTTCTATATTATATATATATATCAAATCTTAATACATGAATTTTATTTGAAAAATAAGTTAAATTGAACCAAGATAATCTCAAGAATGTTAAATTTTTAGTTCTTTCACAGGGGATTCAATAAATGAAATAGGGTTCACAATGTGACCCCCTTAATCTCTATTGGATTGTGTGCCTTATAGGTAAATATTTTTTTATATAATGTTTTATAACTTCATTATAGTCTTTATGGGGATTCATAAGATGAGTGTTGTGTTCAAACTATGAATCTCTCTAGTAGTAGTTTTATTTCTTATCATATTGGGTGAAACACCAAAAAGAATATGTGGGACCATAATTGGAATGAATATGAAGCCAAAAAAACAATATATTAATTTAATAAAAATGTAATGTGATAATTATATGATTCATATATCATTCATATCTCAGAAGTTCATATTAATGAATAAAGATCCCATAATAGGTGAAGTTATTAATTCCTCATATCTTATTATTGTTCAAACATCTCATTTTAATTTTTCACACTCTACCATAAAATATTTACTTATATAATATAATTTACACATAGAAACCATTCATAAGATTCAGCTATATGAATAATTTGTTCATATATCCACATAACCTTCTCAAAATCAGGTACCTGCCAATCCCGTAAGTAAGAAATTTTTACACTGTTTCTCATGAGCCGAGACACATGTAACACATCTTTGATCGTATTCAGCATAGGTGGTAATTCAAAATGATTTTCAATGTCTCTAATTAGACTAATAATCTCAATAGGGACCACATATTTCATTGATAATTTCATTTAATTTTTATTCTATCAACAAACAATCCATGTAGAAAAAATGAAGAACAATATGTCAAAAAGATAAACTACATATTATGAAGATGACTAATGTCATAAAATATATATAGACTCTTATTTATCAATAAAAACTGATAAAAATTAATAATCACATATATAATTTACTAAAAACCAACATTTCCCGTCCAAATATGATTCATGAAACTCTGAATATGAAATGGTTGTTTTAGAATGGTGTATATACATTTCATTATATGGACCCATTCTAATGGACATGTAGTGGATATTATTGTATGAAAATTGTACCAACCGAAAATTAATAATCTAACAAAATCCAATTTCCTTAATTTATAAAAAATTAATATAGACCTAAAACTAAATATCTCTCAATTTTGGACTAAATTTTAGAGAATAGTTTGATATACTAAGTCTAACATAAGATCACATAACTTCTTCTTGGTCGTTCCCAAACAGAGAGGAATACTGGGTGACTGTAACACCCCACGTTTTTATGGACCTATTTTTTCAAATAAATATAAATTCTCATTTATATAATATAATACACTAAGTAAAGTAATTTTTTCACAATAAAATGACATGTCGTATGTTATATGAAATGCCAATTTGGGGTAAGATGCATGAAACACTGAGTTGGTGTATGATACATGCAACACTATGTTTCTACGAAACATATAATTTTATTGTTTTGATTATTTAAAAAAGATAATTATAACCTATACATTAAAAATAGATATATGAATAAATAGAAGTATTTTTCTATTATTTTCTTCAATTTTAATATATAAATAGAAAATATTTTTATGGAAAGGGGTGATATTTAGTAAAGTCATTTTTATGTTTAAAGAGGTTGTTTTCTCAAATGAACTTATTTGTATAGAAAATATAATTTAAAATAATTATAAATTTCATTTTATAAAATTAAAATAATTTTTTAATTTATAATTTCTAAATTATCTTATGGGGACTTTTTTTATTTTTCTAAAAATTTTAATTTTTTTAATGAATAGTAAAAATACAGCTTTTTACATATAAATTAAATTTTTATCTAATTAATTATTAATGATTAATGATATTATAAGTATTTTTTAATTTACAATTATATATATGATACATCTACTAGTATAGTTAGTATTTTTAGAATCAATTTGACTTTGAAACTAAATATAAAATTGAAACAAACTTTTATCATTTTCATACATTATAACACCATTATTTTGTCCCATCTACGGGATTATCACTAACCTTAATCATTATGATTATACGATTTGAATTTAATAAATCCATCATCAACAATGTATTCGGTAGAATATTTATATTCTAATATGTCTTTGCTAATATTTTACCATAATTATTATTAATGTGAAAAAAATTAATCACACTAGTTAATGAAAAATTATGCTTAAATATGGACAAAACATTAAAATTATGGGCCCAAATGAATAATACACTGGTCAGACACCCATTTTATAACCATATTTCATCAATAAAACTTTAATTACTGTGTTTTATTGGATTTTTATTCTTTTTTATGTGAGAAATTGTACACATAGAACATATTTCAAGAAATTCCAAATGAGTCCTTTTCCTTCCCTGTAAAAGAATACCACCACTACACATTAATAAAACATATATAACGATTTAAATTAATCCATGATTTTCTCTAGTAGATTCCTAATAATCCTAACTTCCACTATGAAGCCTCTCTTTGGGATGAAATATTCTCAAGGTTGACTTTTTTCATAAACCAAAAGTAGTTACCGGATTGAGAGGTTTCATCTTCTCTCAACCTCTTTTCCATTAATTTTTTTCTTCAGCCCTCCAATATAATTATTCTATTATTGTGGGATAATAATGATATTCTCCAAATTTTAGTATTCTTTAATGAAAATGGTCTAAATAGAAATTAAACACACCTCCATGTAATAGATTTTGAACATATATTTTAAATGTATGACAAAATACTACATCTTGAAATAGTGATTGTTGATTTATTGTTTACCAACAATAATGGATTCCATTATGATATAAAATATATTTATATGTATGATATATTATATTTATTATGTCTCTAGGATTCTTAATTATTTTTATAGCACATATATTTTTTCCTTCCATTTGGTTTTAAGAAGATAATCTCATTTTAGGAAGTGTGGACTACGCCCACACAAAGGGATGTGATTAAGTCACATACCACATAGACTGTATTATGGAAGAATTTATTAAAATTATATTCCATAGATAATATATTAATTATAATATAATAATGATATATATATATATATTCATACATATGTATATATAGTTCATTTACATACTTTCATTCAATAGGGCAATAAAAATAGAAAACAATGTTCATGCTTATGTATAGGTTATCATCTCCGTGAATGGTGTATTCAATTACATTCATCATTATGAAATAGATTATTATAATATAAATATACTGCATATACCTGATATTTAAATCATTTTATAGACTATTTAATCATTATATAATGATAAGGATCAATGATATAACAAATTAAGACACATGTGAAGAACAAAGCGAATATTACCCAAAGTGAAACCTTAACAAAAGATAATTTACAATATTGTAATAAAATATAACAATAAAATAATATATGATAATTTAAATAATAATATTATTATTTAATTTTTCTATAACAAACTTATATTTTTTATACCCGAAACAAGTACAAGTATGGAGAGAGTAAAGAAACATGGTTAGAGGATTTTTATCTCAATTTTACTTTCATTGAGATACAGTCTATGTTCGCCACTCTTTACTATTGTGTGGTGTATGTTCTGAACATTATTTAATTATATGTACCTTATAATTAAATTAAATGGTAATAACATATCCATTCTATGAATAAACATTCATGGAGTTTTAATTTGAAAAGTTACGAAATCTTTAAAACAATTTTGTCTCAAATTTCCTCATTTGAGTCTCATGTTTGTTATGGGCCATTTTTTTGAGTTTCATATACATTAATTTTCAATATTATATAATTAATATACTTATTTTCATGATATATTATTATTCATGTATTTTCCATTTCTTTCATGGAGAGTATTATTTCATGTTACCATGTTATATGAGTTTATTGAGACAATCTCATTTTTTTCATGACTATTTTTGTTTCTTATACCATTGATGAGATCTTGTCATAAATCCCTCAAAAATATTCATCAGTGTCAAAATTCTTCATTTATTCAAGATATCCAAATTTTTAAGTAACATTTCTCGACTCTTTTATACTTATGATAATTTTTTTAGTAAAATAAGATCACCCCTCCCTTTAGTCGAGAAATCTATTATATTCAAATGACATGTTTTGAAAATTCATTTAATTTTTTTTAAATATCTTTTAAGATAAAATTAATGGATAAAATTATTTTAATGTTATCTTTTTTCAAATAACCTATTATATGGATCATGAAATATTTTAAATGAATAATATTTATTACAGGTTTTATGTAATAAAAATTTAATTTCTAAGAAGAAATTATATTTTCCTCATTATGTGTTTTTAAAGGATAATTCAAATTTATTTCCCATATATGATAACGTCCATTGTGGTTACATATTACTATATGGGTAAATTAATCAATGTTTCCATTCATATTATTTTTATGAATGGATAATGTTTTTATTGAATTTTTTATGAAACTTGTTTCTCATTCCTGGGTTATATGCTTTTTAAACCCTATTCTTTTAGTGGGTTATTATTATGATGAAATTAATATAAAAACATTAACTTTACTTAGGTTATGATATGTTTAGATATTCAGGATACCCATTTAATATGATTTTTTATGTAATTATTATTTATGATATTATGTACCCTATATGATTGATTATATTTTTTGACTAGTGAGAATAATAAATATCTCCAATGCATTGGGTAAAGATTTATATCTTTTGAGATAAAACTAGGTTGGGAGAAGGGTTACTATGCTCAGTAATTTATGTTTGGAATGAGGGTTACTCAGTTCAGTAATATTGGGATTGAATGAAGGTCACTTGGTTTAGTAATATAGGGATGGAATGGGGGTAACCCAGTTGAGAAATAGATTTTTTCCACTATGACGCTCTTAGATATGATACCTAGATACTATGGAAATAAATATTTGTTTATGTGTTTCTTCAATTCCATGTATTATTCCTATATTATTATATCATGTTTCGTGCTCTATATTTTATTTTGGTTCATATCTTATGAACAACCAAAATTTATGTCATTATCTCTATTATGATATTTAATATGGACGTTATAATCCTCTATCTCCATGATTAGGTTCTCATACCCTAATGCTCTTGATTATTCTTACAAGTCTCCCTTTTATTCACATACTATTCATTTGAGCTCACCCCTTTATATATTTTCTTTCATTGGTTGTGAATATATTTATTATATTTGAGGTGTCTAGGTAGGGGTTTAGTAAATAATAACCTAGTGGGTTATAATGTATCTCAATTATGTATTAGGGTTTATGTGTTATATGTTTTCAAATAAAATAGACTAGTACAGTCTTATTGTGTCTGTTTGTGTAATGTTTTGTGTTTTTAGAAAATGTTATGTAATGTTATTATTCTAAAAGCACAGATCACTATTGTTGGAATTAGAGGAGAATTTTAGTCTACATTTAGGAACATGAATGAGAAAACCTTAATGAAAACCCTAATAACATGTCTACTAATAATTATAACGATGTATCAATGTATATGAAAATGTACTAGAATTTTTTAAAGGATAGAGTGAGTGGGGTCCTAGTAATACATATCTTCATGGATACGTCAAGTGGATGTGGCTCTCACAAATATGATCCTAACTATAAAAACTATGATCGGACGTTCTAGGAATGACTCAAGGTAATCTGGTTCATGACATAGAGCCTTTCTACATAGCTAGTTTGACAATCCTAGGGGATTTGTTTGGGGAATTCATAATCTTTTCAGGATCCATTATGATGAGTTTAAATATAAGATGAATATGAATATCCTCAAATAAACATAATGTGTCCTAGATTAAGAATATGTCACCTTGTATTCATTCTATAAGTGATCTTTCATGGTTACGTGGTTCCTCATTGTGATAATTATTTCTTACATTATACATTTGGTTTTAGTCAATGGCTGGAACCTGAAGGATCTATGTCAATAGAAATTGTGATAGAAAATGTACATATTTTCTACTTGAGAAACCAAAATATATGGGATTTTGAATGATAATCCTAATTTATATTCTACCAAATTTAATATTCCATGAATCATGGTGGACTTCCAAATGAAAATGCTGGGTTAAAAATGCTATAAAGTATTTTATAAGGAAACAACCACATTTTTCAGAGGTTATTTTGATCTAATTGTTGCTGAACAAAGGATTAATAACACTGAAATGATATTCTCCATTATTTAGTCAGTGGATCATGATAAATTAATTCTATATTCATATTAGTTAGAAGGTGAAACATATCACGTTTGGGATCATATAAATAATAGAAGGAATAATTATGAGATTGATTCCATGGATTTTGATGTGTTCAATAACATATTTTCCAATAAGTTAATTCTGTGAGTTATTTTTACTAAAATGGAGAAATATTTCCTCATGTTGAAGAAATGGGATGATGTGTTTATTGGTACCAATGAGGCCAATTTCACAAGATAGTCATGGTTTCTTGAGTAATTTTCACCCAAATCGAATGTAAGATTGAAAGGCTCTTCTATGGATTGTAACCATGTCCTTGAAACGTTTTTTCCATTAGTGACTTTAGTAAGTATGAATATATTTTGTGTTGTGCAATCAAGGATAAAATGTAGGCAGGAGCCATGTATCAATCCTTCATATTTTATTAGAAATTGAATATTGAGTTTAAATGATACTCTATTATACATGAATAAATGAATATGAAATTTAATTTATGCTCTATGTTTTCAAAGAATCAGGTATGAAATTTCCTTAAGTGGTCTAATAGATGTTCTATGTGTGGAAGGGAAGGCCATCGTGAAATTGATTTAAATGTTTATGGGAATAGGATGTCTCAAAATGCAATAATAGAGGAACCAGTACTGAAGGAACTCCCAAGATTTAGTGGTTCAATTTTATAGAGAATGGTAAGTATTATAACCACTGCCCAAACCCAAGGGATGGTTATGATGATAAACGTCAGTAACCTCTTAAGATGATGGACATGAGATATTTAATTTAATCGCTATTTTTGATAAGGGTTTCGATAAAGATGTGATAAAAGGTAAAATTTACATAAATTCGTGAACTGGTAATGTCATATTTGATTCTATATGAACCCACTATTTCATATCTTAAAAATGTTATAAGGGCATTTTGATTACTCTAAAACAATAAGAGGGGGAATTAGTATTACTGTAATTTGGGCCACTTAGTTCAATAATACTGTGATGGAATGGGGGTTACCAATTTAGTAAAGAAATTTTTCCTCTAAGATGATATTGGTAGTGATTCCTATTATACTATGGGAATCTTTACATTCTTATGTGCTTCCACAATTCCATTTATTATTCTTATGTTATGATTTCATGGGTTATCTACAATATTTCGTTATGATTAATTTATTCTGAACATATAATATTTATTTCATGTTAATTGTTATAGTCTTTGATACGCATGGTATGGTATTATATATTCATGATCGTGTTCTCATACCCTTTCCCATTATTATGCTTACATGTCTCCCTTAAATACTTTTCTTAAGAATTTGATCACACCCCATTTTATGACGTCTTTCCAAAGCTATAAAGATTTTCACTATGTTTGAGGTTTCAATGAATGGGCGAAGTCCAGAAGAACCATGGGGGAGATAATGTAACTCAATTATGTAACTATGTAAATGTATTCCATGGTCCAAAAGGAAAATGAATCTTATGATGTTCTTTGATCTATTTTTGTAATGTTTTTTGTTTCCCAATAAATATAATCAATGTTAAAGTTTGAAAAGTGTGGGTCACTATAGCTTCACTACCCAAAATGATATACAATTACCCATATGCATCATCAATGTGTCTTACACATGAACATCCAAAATCATAAACATTGGTGGAATCTCATATTGTGATTTAAAAACAGGTCCGTTAATTATTCAATAAAAAACCATAAGGATATATTCACCTAGAGAATATATTGTAGTTTATTGATGAGTTCCATGGACACCCAATGCTACACAAATATTTATTAGGGTGATGCTGAAGAAAAAAGTGATTCTTTTGTGCCCAAACATAATATTATAACACATGTAATAATAGAATTTGAAATTAAATATATACCACTTCCTAACAAGCCACCAAAAAACTCCTCATATTATAATAAAAACATAATATCTCATAGGAAAATATGTCATGGGGAGAAATAAAAATAAATAAATATTCTTTCATAGATGAAAGAGAAAAACAATACTCCTAAAATAACTAACATAATTTGAGGATTTAGTTCACCTGGATATATCCTCCACACAATATAATAAGTCATTGAAAATTTAAATTCATCATAATGAAACTAGAACTAAAAACCAAACTCAATAGGCGATGGTGTAAACCATATATATTCTATAGAATTATTAATTCCATCATCCATTATATCCAAGTGAATTATTTCATATATTCTCATAAGGATCAACTCACCATTATAATCAATTAGTACATGATAGGGAAATAAATGACTAATGGAATCTGTAAATGGAATTAAGAATTCACAGGGTGTTAATGATGTAATTATAAAATTAATGGTTATAATACACCTACAACATCACAACATAGTTATTTCCCATAAGACATTTTTTATATTTCATTGTTTTGTAGTTATAAATAAATGGTGACCCTTTCCCCAAAATATTAAATTTTCAAACACTTATAGGTGAGAATGAATGATACAATATATTGATCATTGGTGAGGTAATTATGCATATTTATTTGAAGATAAAAAAGAGATATATCAAATGAAATGATCACATTTCATAATAACATTATCTAAACCTAATCCCATAGCATTTTTTAACACTATATAACCACATATATTTTTGATGTATGAGGATATAATTGGAGGAAAATTACAATCTAAATTCATCAAAGGGATCCTAACACATGGAATTCCATGGGAGTTTGAATGTATTCATGCCAAGGGAGGTTAATAAGGATGCCATAATAGCAGTTTACTCTATAATCCCACATTAATAACCACCTAGATTGATTAATCTTCTAATTTAAATTTTTTTTATTATTATTCACATATAATTACAAATATAACAATAAAATGATCATATAAGTTGTTATTACTTAAGATTACTTGTCATATGACTTTAAATTCATGTTTCTTGAATTAAAACATTAGTAACTCAGCTAAATGTTAGTGATATATCAATGTTAGGAAAATAATTATTAGGTAATGATCATTATCATCCTTATCACTCAATAAATCTAATATTCCAATATATAATACCCTGATAAATGAATCATGGTACTAGAAAAATATTTGATCTATTATAAGAATATTTAATGTATGATTTTTATTTAGGAAAAATGAAATCATTAAACACTAAATATGAATATAATTGAACAATAATTAAGTGCTTAAAATATCTAACTACTCACTTATATATTGGGGTAACCATGTCACACTATTAGTGTTATAGATCCACCTTTTCCCACATAATTTTTTCAATAAAATACCCTCTATGAGGAGAGGTATACATATTCTTAATATCCACCTAGTTGAGCATCTACAAAAACAATCACCAAAATATTTTAATTAGACTTCTTGTAAAATAGATCTCAGGCATCCTAAGGTGATAATCATGGATGGATGAATCCTATGGACAGTGAATCATACAACTGGACTTTCAATTCCTCCATCTATTTTGGTTCAATACATTATGAATTTATAGATATCCACATTTTACCCATTTCAAATTTAATATAGAACTATACACCTATTAATAGAGGCAGAACAATAAATTCTGACTGGAAAACTAGAAATACTCCCTTATGACTCAAATAATTTCAAATTAAAATGATTTCTCATTAATAAAAATTAAAATCATGGT
This sequence comes from Viscum album, assembly GCA_963277665.1. NCBI lineage: Eukaryota > Viridiplantae > Streptophyta > Magnoliopsida > Santalales > Viscaceae > Viscum > Viscum album. Next base: position 1,904,525,284 of record OY728145.1, read on the forward strand.
TTTTATTTACCAATTTTAGGCATATAAGGACATTATATTCTCAAACTCAGAGACCGTTCATTTGAAAAAACACCGGTTATCCCATTGAGGGAAGTCAAGTAAAATAGACTGTGATAATTATTAATTAATAAAATTATTAAACAACCTATTATATTAAGATTATAACATCAATGATATATACATATAAAATTATTAATTTCCATGATAACACACAATCCCATATATAAATGGTTCAGGGGTGAATTAGAAACCCTTATACCTATAGTTTGTGAGTAACCAATCTATATCCAAAAAATATTTAATTAATTCATTAAGTAGGTGTATATTATTCATAATGGGTGTTTATATGAATTTTAGAGAGGCACAATTAACCAATATATAAGTTTTTTTAGGCACTAAAATTAACATATTACCTCTCATTGTCATACAGAATGTAAATAATGATCACTGTAATCACCTATTGTGCATAAAAAAACATCACCATAGAAGATGAGTTAGTCCATCCACAATAATATTGAATCTATAGACCCATATAATTAAAATAATTTCGCTGAAACAAAAACCCTATTTTGGATGAAGATCATGTATAACATAACTGGGAACATTAATCCTCTCAAAAATGTTCCACATTAAAATCAAATCCAAACCAGAGGAAAAATTATAGTTCATATGATGAATATCTTATTTTATTCCTCATTATGTACAACAGAAGAATTTTTGAAGGAATATAGAATCTATTTTGGAAGGAATATGCATTTTTTATGTAGACCCTCTTCAAAATTTTATATCAACCTCATTACACATCATTTACATTCTACAAGGGTCACTATAACTATAACTATATATATGATGAATCTCAACAAACAATGACATTCCTGTTTTTTCAATATCATAAATCAACACCCTATTCATAATAAAAAGAATTTGGAAATTTTATACATAAATAACTAATAATGGGTATCGGTTACAAAGAAAATTTGAAACCTTATATCATTTATAATTTTTTAATACAACTATTGGTGGTTAAATAGAATATTCTATATAATAGTTTTCATATCCCATCACAATATACTATCCCAGATAATGAGTGAGTAACTCCATGAACATTGGCAAACCCAACTTTTCTTGGTCAAAATATTGAATAAAACGGATGTAATTTTCGACCATTCAAACTACTCATGATACTTTTCTAGAACAATTGAATCTATCCAACATTGGCTGTGGAAATAAATTTTAATGAAAAAGATAATTCATAATGGTATGATATTCTTCATCGTATTCAAATATATTTTAAATGATTACTAACAACTCTATGAATTCTTGAAGATTATTCATCACATACCTGAATGGATGTTTCTATCTAAGATTCTCCTAATAACGATTCCATTAATTTTGATGAGTTTCAATATCTAATAGACATACCAAGGGATTCACTAGAATCCTTCTATGGTATATTATACTATAAAACATCTATAAAATAGTGTATTGTTTAAATAAATATACAACCTAAATAGAGTTAAATGAAAAATACCAACCCTTAACGATATTAAAAATAAAAATGAATATAACTATAGAACATAAATTCCCATAAATACAATCATATAATTAGTGTCATCAAGGAAAGTGATAGTCATACACTTACTTGAAATCTACCGCTTAAGTCAAGAGTTTCCAATGTCTAATTCACTAATAAATTTTAGTGAATAGACCTAATGAGTACAAATATAGGTCATCTGATACATCTCCCATCTCAAGAAAAGGTTTCTCTCATTCCTATATGATTGTAAAAATTTCATGAGTATCAATGAATCCCCATTGGGATAAAATTCATAAATAATGACAATAACATATAAAATGATTTAATATAAATGGAATTAAACCTCATACCAAGATGTTACATTAATAAATGAATCTTTTATAATGTCAGAAACATAATAGTAGTGATGGATATATAATGAATCATTAATTTAACGTTCCCTACAAATAGTAATTATACATTAACATTAATAAATCATTGGGGAAAAATAACATAGAACATATATCTATGACATTTGGGATGGAATTCAACCATGAACCCATGAAAAAAAACCCACTAGTAGAAGTATCCACTGATTCTATGTACTTTTATAGTAATTCCCAATTCTAAAATAACAAAATCTATTTATGCACATTGGCTATATGTGGCTTGTGAGCCTAAAATCCTAGTAGTTTACAACCAAGTGTTCCAAAAGAATAATTTGTTTAATAAAACAACTATGCTCAATCTAAGATAAATAAAATAGTATGAGGTCATCATTTTCGTAATCACATTTAATATGATATGAAAAACCACATTGAGTTTTTAAGGTAAATGAATGAGATAAAATATTAATACATTAAAAAAAACAAAACGATAAAAAATTCCAAATCAATATTTTAATTGTATATATATATTTATTTATATAAACCATTATGAAAATAAATAATCAATAACCAATGTTAAATTACAAATTTCATTATCATGTTGTGTATCCAAAATATACACAATGTCATGTATAGCTAGTACCGCTAAACATCATTTCATTATTGGAAATTAATTGGTTTGGAAATATTATCCATTATACATAGGCATAGGTATTATAAATCATCATCATTTTTTTTGTATTTCAAATTCTTAGTTATTTTTATTATAAATCCATTTTTTAGGAATAAAACCATTCCTAGTTTTCTTTTCTTGGAATACCCAGATAATACACAAGATCCCACTAGAAAACCCATCTTTAAGAGTAATAATTCTCCAAAAAAATCGATACAATGGATTATTTCCATAATATATATTTTGATATATCTGTTTAATACAAAAATTACCCTTTTCATATGTTAACTTCATTGAAACTCATTTTTATAATTATTTCATCTTCTTATTTCAAAGGTTTTTCATGAAATTAAATATCTCCCTTTATATAAATGAAAACCAATTAAAACGATTAATGAAATAATGATTTATATGAAAAAAAATATATATTCCTACAACAAAACTGTTAGAATAAATCGAAATAATATTTAAATTACAAAGTTATTGAATAGGTGAATATTATAGGATTATATAAATCCCTAAAGTAAAAATCCACATGAGAAAATTAATTTCTAACAAATTATAGGATACCATATACATTAGAAAAAATGAGAACAAAATAATGAAAGATAACATGTGAATTTAATATCATGAAATACTATATCCATTATGATCCTTGAATATTAAGGGAGTAATACCATTGAAATCAAACTAATTATGAGAGAATTAATGAATCTATTTGAAGGATTGAATGTCAGTTTAAGTATCGTAAAACGTAGGAATCTAAGGGGTTAATATATCATAAGGAAAAATGAAAAATGAAAATATTCTATACCACACAAATGGTATAATATTTTAAAGTTGTATTAATGTCCTGAATCAAATCAAATTGATTGGTTCGTATCCGAAAATTTTGTTTTAGTCCATGAACTATTTTAAATAAATTAGACCTTATCTTCATGAGTTATAATGATGATAAATATGATTTAATGTTGATATTATCACTAAAATAAGTGTCTCAACTACATTAAATAGATAAAAAATCTAAGGAAATATGGGATACATGGAAAAGAAATAAAATAATTAAAAATCATATATTAAAAAAATGAATATCATTAATTGACATCTCAACACCCGAATAATTTTAGGAAAATCTATCAAATGATTTTTTGGAAAATGTTTAAATGATATATAATTTAAATTATTGAAATTATTTTTACATTATCTCATTGAAACAGGACCTATAAATTATTATATATTACTATTATTTTTGTTTTATTGAAGTGTAAGATAACCCTGATAACAGATTCCAATTTGTTATTCAAATACGTTAAATGAAAATTAAATTTTATTTTTTGTAAAAAATTATCTTGATCAAGAAACTATATGGATCAGTTGATGCTTATTATATTATAGATTATAATATTTTAAAATAAAATATATGTGGAATATTGACTCTGGGATTACTCTATGTATAAAATTATTTCATAGTACTAACTATTTAATGTTTTTAAGTACACATGATGTTTATTTGGTTATTATTTATTCTTTACATGAATGATATTTTTGAGTTATATTTTGGAATATTTAATATTGACTATTCAGAATCCATTGAAATTTTAATGTGATAATCAACCTATACATGATTTTCTTAATATATATTGTAATACCCTATATCTAAAAACATAGAAATAAAATATCATTTCATTATGAGTAATGATTGAAATCGATATTTGAGGCTTTATTTAATTCATAATATGTATTAATTTTTTTTAAATGATCCCAATATTAATTCCCTTGGGAATATTTATGGTTGTTGTTCTTCTTATTCATATTAATAGCATCTCTTTCATTTGGGAAATGATTCAATAAAAAAATCATATATTAGATTCTATTTTAAAATGGGAAATAAGTTACACATATGTATTTTTATCAATATGTAATCCATGTCATGTTGTCCTAAATAATGATATATAATTGAGTTTATTGATTTAGAGGGATAAAAAAATACATATAATTTTTTCGATATTAGTGTGAAAATCATCCATGAAATTTTTTATCAATTGGAGTAGTTTTTGGATATCTCTCAATATGAATTTCAGTGATTTGAAATAATATTGAATTTGTTGTTTTGGATGAAAATAAATAAACATTTTATTATTATATTATCCATGGAATTAGTGGGGTCCTTTTTTATTTTCATTTGGAAATACTTTATAACAAACAAGTAGTTTGTAAGGTAATATTTCAGATGTTGATTATTTAAATAAGTTAGTTTATAACATTTAATTATGTCCTATTTTTTTACAATGAACTTATATATTTATTTTTATGATTCGTTTTTCATGAATATAATGAATGGTGTGGAATATTTAATATTTTCTTATCTACCGGGGAAATTAATAAATTATAAATTACTTGAATACATCACGTGTACATGTAATATATTATTTATGTGTTACTAAAAATCATATATTGTTCTAGTTACCTATATACATTGGTGTCTCAAGTACATGCATTAAAAATTTTGATGATCAAAATAGAAATAAGTGATTGAAAACATATTATAGTAAAATGTAAGACATTATTATGTTATATTTAATATATTTACTCCAAATAAATAATCTTGTCTATGTTAAAAAACATTCTGCAATATTTATGATCTTATAAATATTAAAACTGATATTTATTACCCATATATGTTTTATATAAGAAATATTATTTCTTAAATATGTTTTTTATTGGTTTTAGAATGTGATGATAAAAATGATTTTATGAAAATGTATTTAAATGTTAATTATAAAATAGATGTATTGAACATAATGTCTCAATTATCCATGATTGATAATTATATATTTATTAAATATAAAGGATGAAGAAGTTGATCTCTAGGTCATAACTAAGAAGATAATTTATGTATTAAATCATAACATAGGATACTTGAAAATGAGATTTTTTATTTTCTAAATGATATTATATGAATTCATTTTTGATGATATATTTTAAAAACAAAATTCCCATATATATCATAGATTTGTTTATTTAAGGATGATCGTTACCCTTATTGATGTTATATTGTTTATATCACTAAATAGGGATTGAAAGGGATTAATATGAAAAGAATATAATATTGAAAAAATATTTAGTTTCCATATTTAAATATAAAATATATAGTTCTTTTCATATATTAATTAATAAATTATCAAAGATGAACGTGGGGTTTATTATTACTATATATATTATATTGAAAAAAATCATTTATATCGAAGTGAGAAAATATGTGAGATTAATTTCCATCTCAACTATGTTTTATCATATATGACAAAGAAAATTATTATTGATTGATAAACATATAATAAATTTATATTTAGAAGGATTATCACATAATGTTCTTTTATACACTCGTGAACATGTTGATAAAGCAGTAATATCAATAACAAGGATAAAATAGCTGTAGTTTCATGATTATTATTCTAGATATATATTATCTAATAGTGAATTGGGAGATTTCAATTCATGATGCAATTATTCCGTATAGAGTAATTAAATTATATTCTCACATAGTATATCATAAGTGTGTTCAATGATAATTATTGATATCCAGTATAACTTATGTTAATAAAATTCTTTATTATATCTTAATTAACATAAACATGTGTATATAAATCCATACATATAGATAAATATGGTGAAAAATTAATCATTTTATATTATATGTCAATGATATTCAATATTTGAAAATTTATAATATCATTTTATATAACTAGTAAATTAATATATTAGAGAGAATATATATGGATAATTCATTAATCAACCACATATGGGGTAAGCATTTAAAAAATGATTTTATGATTTTGATTTCAACATATAGGTTAAAAACACATGATAATGTGATTAAAATATAGTGGTTAATGATATTTTAATTTCATATATGTTAATATAATAGATGGAGTTAGTAAAAGAGTATAACTGATTGATCACCCTTTCTCAGTGATACACCAATATATAAATAGGATAACAAATCATACATATGTAATGAGGTTGTAGATTCATTTTTAAAATCATCCTACATAGATGCAAAGACCATTGGCGTGAAGTATTCCATAAATAGTTTTCAATGCAGAACGAGTATATTACAAACTATATGATTGACATCATTAATAGAATAATATTTTAAACTCATTAATGTGTTATATGAATGAATCATAACATAAATATATCTTATAATGAAAATATTACAATTAATAACATCATAGTGGAGAAATAAAAAACATAAAATACACCATTTTGCAGTGTAAACAGTTACCATGATATTTCATAATGTTTGCAATGTTATATACCTAGAAATTATTCTATTATGGCGATTATGCGAATATATATTTCATATAAATTCATTCATTTGGTATAAAAATGACTCCTTAATATAAAAAGTATATTTTTACATGTGATAGGGAACTTTATTTTATTTATTTTTATTATTTTGAATGTATTTTTCATTATCTAGGTTCAATGTTGGTGGGAAGTGTTGGAATTTGGAAACTCATATAATTTGTTTGGTAAACAAGGCTGAATACCCTGAGAGGGGGGTGAATCAGGGTATGACTAATTTAAAATTAATGCCCGTTCTGATCTTGTTTCGCTGTTGAGAAAAACTCTCTTCTCTCTTTTTCCTGTTGCACAAAGTAAATAGAAAGCGAAGTATGCACAGGACATAGAAATTTTACTTGGTTCACCACAAAGGGCTACGTCCAAGGAGCATACGCCGACAAGTTGCCGGTCGTACCAAATTCACTAATCTTCACTGGCTGTGGATTACAAGGTTCGGGATATATCACTTCTAAGCCCAGGCTCACTGCCTTTACAAGTTTAGGGTCAGCTCACTGCTTTCCCAAGGGTCACTCCCTATTTCTCTCTCTCTGGCTCACTTTCGGTGGAGAGGATCGCCTTCTTCCTCTTCCTAAGCTCACTGCTCTTGGAAGGAATCCACTCACAGTTTATAGACCTGTAGGTCTCTTCATTTGCATGAATGAATGCATCTTCCTTTGTGTGTAGATGCTCTGTTGAAGTAAAACTTTAACCCATAGTTGAATATCTCTTTGCACCGAAGGTATCGGGCAATGTACCAGCTTCCACGCAGTCTGAGAAGCACCGCTGGAACAAAACCTTACTTGGTGCGCAAGTCAATCTCGGTGCGCAAGTATCAGCGCGCAAGTTACAACGGGCGCACAAGTCCTCCTCAGACACTTGCGTGATTCAAGCTTCCTCAACTCCAAACTTGCGTGACTCTCTTCATTTTATTCCCAAACCAATATTGACGCGCAACTTCCAACTGACACACAGCTTCTAACACCGGCGCACAACTTCAACAACTGGCATGCAAATTCACATGCGCGACCCACACTCACCACTTGCGCGACCACCACACCTACGCAATGGGAGCTTTGATTTCTCAAAGTGTTAAACTCCTTTCAAGAATGAGGAGGGTGGTCTCGTATTAATAGGCAATCTGACCACCCTGCGCGATGGCGCACAAGTCACCTGCACGACACAGTTTCGGCGTGCAAGTCTTCTGTCCTTTTGGATACTTGCGTGACCAACTCCCAAACTTGTGCGAACCTACTTCTTTTTCCATATTTTGATCTTCTGATCTTGAAAAACATATGGAACGCAAGTTTATTATTTTCCAAGTCCTTGGTGTGAAAGTCCCTTTGCCAATAACACTTTTCTTCATTTGCCGATTTTCAGGCCCAAAAACTTGGCAAACATTGGAAAACGGTGCCACCTTGTATCTTTTCTTTTGTACCGCCTCCAGATCATCCATCCCTTTTATCGAAGTTTTTGAATCAAACATGGATCGTTGAACTCAGCTCTTGAATTCGACATTCCACCATGAAATCCTCTTTGTAATCAAAGTTGTATGTCATCGTTTTCCTTTGTCAACAATCACTACTCAGATGTCCACTTTGTCAGCAAACACAATCATCTCAAAAATGCTTCAATGATACCTTGAGGGATTTTTGGCCAACATATTTTATACACATTATTTCAGGATTTTTTACATAGTTATGAATAGTGTATAACCCAAAACAATTTACAGAACTAGATTCTACGTATAACTGGATACATATCATAATAACATGAATCAACAGATATAATAAATTTACTTAAAAACTAAACAACATGCTCTTAAATTTTATTAATATTGAAAAACTAAAATGGATATGCTACTGGTGTACATAATAAAGGGGTGATATATAAAGTCCAAAAAATGTAATTATCTGTGTAAAACCAAGTTAAAGCATGTTATGTAGGTAATATTGAATATCAATGTAATATAAATGGATGTGAATCCAAAAAATCATTATCAAAACCTGATATAAGAAGAAATCCTCAAGGCAATAGATCAATGTGGAAACAAAAAAAATACATGATATCATTTTCATAAGTTAATGTTAACCACATATACATGATATAATAATGGGATTCGAGAAAATTCTTATGAAACATTAATGGTATCTCATGAGTTTAAAACATTAAGTAATTAATTGAAAGGATATATAATTATAGTCCCACCAATCACATTTATTTCATGTGCATGCATCTATGTGAAATGATGATCCAACAACATAATAATATATTTCACTAAAATTTGATATCGTATTTAAGGAGTCTGTGTAAAAAAAAAGAGAGATCCATGTTAATTAAGGATACATATATATAAGTGAATTTCATTTAGTGAATATATGGATTTTTGTTATCACGGTAAAATTTGGGCATGGATTATCATCGGATAATTTTGGAATCAAAATGTTTATACAAAAAGGGTCATAATAGGGTTATGTGAGAATGAAATGTGGAAACCAATTACTTGGGAATCATGATTACTAGTAATGGATGTGTGATGATATATTAAACTAGAACAATTCTAAATGAAAAGGCTTATTGCAAATAATGTAGTTGAAAAAAATGAATAATATAATAATATTAACATGGAATTAAGCATATAATATTTTGGGAAGATATTATTATTATATTGGTCACACCATTGGATCTATTTAGATATTTGTAGTAAGAGTAAATTATTTCCCAATGGGTTTTAGTGTAAAGTAATGGCAGGTTTTCTTGGAATTTTAAACAGAAGATATTGGGAAATTATATACTAATTTCCAAAAAAACATTTTTTACACTATATGACAAAAAAACAAAACCACAAACCATATCATAGGATTACAAGTCGGTTTATACAAAATAGTAGTGGCTTTATTAAATTCATTATCATACTAAATGATCAAATTTAAATAAATTAATATGTTATGTGGATTTTAGTCCTCTTAACAATGATTTTAAGTTAAAACCATAAAATATAATTAAGGTAATGAAAGATTTAATAGTTATTTTAAATATAAAAAAATTATAATTAAACAAATATTTTCTTGTTTTAAATTTTTTTGGGTTATTCAATTTATTTTATAAAAAGAATAATTTCTGTGTTATTATGATTTAATTGTACACTTTTTATTATAAAAGCGTTATTCTTTTGTTAACCAAAACATCCACAATCTATGAGAACTATGAATATTTAACCATTATATAATTTTAATTTTGGGCCTTCGAAAAGGTGAATAATTTGTTTTTCAAATATTTGAATAAAACATTAAAATTAAAATAATTTTTATTAGAAAGTACACCTTTTTTAGGTTCAAAAATTTCTTACCCTTATAAAAATTAAATATGAATTGATTAAATTATAATACCATTTATATTTATATAAATATTATATTCTTCATACCCAAATATTATTTCAATAAAAATAATTATATTCTAATATATATATATATATATATATTTACAATGAAATGGGATATATATAATAATTCTTTTATTTAACAAATATAAAAATGCATACTACTACGGACAAGATACAAAACCCCTTATTACACAAGTGTACACCCTAAATGAAAGGTGTGTGATTGTGGTATTTTTATGGGGAAGTTCTAAAAAGAGTTTTTGGACTTTGACCTAAATAATCACTAAATTCTATGGAAATATTTTTTGAATATTATGTTCGGAATTTCTAAAGGAAAATTCCATATATTCCATATAATTAGAAAGATCATACAAATGGGATTTATATGTAATGATAATACTTGTTTAAGATATCACTTATTTGGGTTTTTTTATCTATCATTATTTTAACTCAAAATATATACTAAACATAATAGACACTATATAGTTAAAATATTATATATTGGTAAGATATTTACTATTAAAATAAAATTTAAAAAAAAATTGTGGATACATTTTATAAAATTTTAAAATAACCAATTAAATATAGAACATGTGTGATATGAAAATACATTACTTAATATGGTATTTATTAAAATATATGTTACTTCCACTTATAAAATCCCATTATACTCGATTCCACTCAAAATAAAAAAAAATCTATTGAATGTTTTTTATACACTAATATAGATCAGGGTGCCTCATATTTATTATCTCTTTTAGTTCCCATGTTTCCTCCCAAACATTTTCTTTGGCCATAGTACATTGACTGATTTGGTAAGAATATATCCTATGACATTGTCTATGTGATCTAGGATCTTCAATTTCACATCCTCGTATGAATTATCATTCTCTTAGAGAATGAAAATTGGATTTAACACACGTGATGGTTCTGGTATATAGTAATTTAATAGGGTTAAATTGAACATATCATGTACCTGATATATGTTACAATGTCATTCAAGTAAATAATCAATTTCAAAAATAATTCTAGAGATATTAATAGGGATTATTTATCATACAATATTTCATTATTCTTCTGTAGAATTATTTAAATCTTCCATGATGATATATTATGGAACTTGTAATCTCCTACAAAAAAATATATATTTCATTATTGGATCACTATGTAGTTTTCATTTAAAACTTATACAGATTTCATTTAATATATAATATATTGAACCTTCACTTAAATATCATGGATTTGAAAAAGTAACACTACATTTTTCTATCCAAAATAATCCTAATAGGGTGGAGTATGAATCATCATTCCATAGAGTGCCTCATAATGTTCTAACAGAATTCTATAAAAGAACCATCTTTCAAATAAGAACATTAATAGGGGAGTGTGATAATCTCAAAATCCTTATAATACATTTAACATTATTTCACCATGTGCTCATTATATTTAATTATTATTTTATATTCACAATCCATATTAGGTCTTCACAAACTAAATAAACATAGTTTTGTATAAAATTATTTTGGAAATAAATTCCAGAAACTTAATGTAATAATCATATATCAAATTTATATGATTAATATTTCACTTAATATTATATTATCAATTCCAATATTTATATAATATTTAGTTGATCTATATATATATATATTGAAATAAAATGGATTAATTTTTTTTCAACATAAAATATAATCAAAATGTCATTATTACCTCTAGAAGTATTTGGGAGTCGTATAATGAACTACATAGTAATATATTCCCATTTGGACATTGGTACAAGAAAATGATCCATAATATACTTATAAATATATAATTCATACACGAATTTCTTAAAAATAATTGAGATAATAATTCTATAATCTCTCTACTCATGTTATTTCACTACAATTAATTTTCTATATATATATACATGTTACGATATAATGAATGAAATTTTTCAAGTCATCTATTCATATCAAACAAATTTTCCATATATAGTTGTGAGTTTTATTGGAAAAACATCCGGTTTCATAACCCTATAACTAAATAATTATGAAATTTAAAATCAATATTTTTTTCTGACATTATATATTTCTCATCATAATCTTTTTGATGCTCCTGCATACTCTAAAAACTGAAGGTCATATAGTTATTTTTCATTGTTAATATATTGATCATTTTAAAATTCATGTGTATATCCTTTGTATGTCCCAGAAATATGGATCTTATTTAATACTAATCATTGATATGGTTTCCTATTTATTTACACATAGACCAAATTACATATTTTTTCCTTCAAAAAACAGTATGGAATAGAATTTTTTTAATCATCAATATACTCTAACCACGTCAATTGGAACATCTTTATATAATTTTCTATGAATATATATTTGAGGATTTTAAAATCCAAATATATGTCACACATCTATTTATAGAGATATTATCTCCCAATAATAAATATCAATATCACTAAATACTATTCTAGATCATCGGTAGGGTAGTTCTTTTAATGGATTATTATTTTAAAAAAATGGAAAATAGTTTTTCATCATTCATTTATCAATAAACCAACACCTTTTTGGGATTTAACACTAAAGATCATGAATGCTTCCACATTTGTAATTTTTAAAAAAATAGTTTAATTGATGTTATCTTTTATAAATCTTATAATATTTCCCCATAATCTCTAATCGAAGCAAACATCACACCCATTGAGGTTGGCTTGGTTCAAGGGATTAAAAATCATGAGTAGTTTCTCAAAATTAATTAATAGTACTTAACCATTACTTGTATTATATTCATATCTTCCAAAAATGAATTTTTGAAACATCATTAATTTTATTCTATCCTGGAATGATATATAAATATATATATATATCATTTTACTAGTGGTAATCGTCCCCCTAAGTTTGAATTTATCAATATTAGAAATTCATTTATAAAAAAATTGTATAGAATCATTCATTTCAGATAATAGCGTGTATAGTAATTAAATGAACTTCATATTGACCTTTCATCCATATTTTATATGTATATCATCAATACTCAGTACTGAAAATATATCTATGAAATCTTTATAATGTACTATAAATAATTACGTGAACATATGTGTTGAATTAGTGAGTCTATATTGATTCTTTATGAAATTATAATCTTCATACAGTGTACAAAAATAGGTCATTCATCTATCATGGTCCACCACCACTACATGATTGTTTCCCAACAATAGATCCACCATAGTGAATTACTTATATTTAATGATATTTAAACAAAAGTATTTATTCATAGAAGATAAAATATTTTATTTAACAGTGGTATATTCAGTTAATGATAATCATTGAAAAGGTTCATTGACCCATCATTATTCTTGATAAAAATGGAAAACAATCCCAATAATGAATCACACGTTTTTATAAAACCATTGTCTATATTTTACGATAGTTTCTTATTTAACTTTTCAGGTTCAACTATGTGTATTCTATGTGTATTAATGGATATTTTTCATACTCCATGTATGGGTTTTAATGAGAACTCCACATTCCATCTCAAATGAAGACCAACAAAATAATTTTGGAACACATTACTATATACCCTAAATATTATCATGTCCTTATTTATTTTCTTTCCTTTCTATTTATATTTAATGCTATATATATTTACTAAAAATGAAATAATATCCATATATCACATAATGATTCATAAAGAGATTCATCGTTATCCTTACACTTTTATAGAATCTAAGATATATTTTTGATAAATTCGGTGATTTCCTTCTCCATTGTATTTTTTTTGGATCTATACAAGAAAATATAATCCATAATTAATGAATCATCAAATTCTATTAAAATTATTATCACATGTTTCTCCTATAGAAATAAATATTATAATATTGAATAGAGAGATGTTATATGAAAGATATCAGATTATTTCCCCATATCAAATTTTTTATTTCTAAGAACACTACTTATAAGATTTTATATTTTTTTAATATTTCACTTAAATATTCATCACATGAACCAATACGTGAAAAAAAAACATTCTTTGTGTCTAAAAAAATAACTATCATATATATCACGACATCATTTTCATGATGTATCTCAACAGTTGTTCTAGAATATTCTCACAATTATTATATAGGACTTTGATGTTTTTGTCACTTGTTATCATTAACAACCAATACCATATTTCCTTAGTTATCATAAAATTTTTCTTCCCTTTATTTGAAACAATGTACAACAGTATGATCTTTAATTGGATAATTAATTTATTCAAACAAATTTGTATGTTTATACCATTGGAATTCTCTATCATGGTGCCCCTCCTTCCCAAAAATAGTTAATCTCCTTTTACCCATAAGTTAATTTCATGTAATTCTTCTCCCACACTATAGGCATGTGTTTTAATGGGAATTCTTGCCTCTAAACATTAATCAATCACTATAGAATGAACTGATCTATATTATCCTCATCCCACATTAATTCCCATGAGTCATGTTAGATATATCAATCTTCATTTCTATATTATTGGAATAACTAATGTTTTATTCATTTCGTTCAATGTCTCAAAAAACCAATTATTTTCAAATTTTTAGCTTTATGTAATTAAATAATTATAAAAAATATTATATCGATCAATTAAAATCCTAGAGATGTATGAATCAAATGTTGAGAAATTTTTCTAACATACACAATTGGATATGTCATCCTTTTTATTGAATCCATTTTACTAAATGCACATTTTTCCATATAGATTAAAAGGAAAATATATGTCAATAAATATCTTCTAGAATTATCCCCAATCAAATGATTCAATACTTTCCATGTGCCTCTTATTTTATATTATTTTTTGCCAATGACATCATTTAAAATCCATGATATAAACATATAGTAATACATCCAAATTCATAGAACAATGAGTGATCTATAAGAAGTTATTGGTTATGTTGATCCATTGATCCATGATTCTAGTATAACAAGTTACACTAGTGATAGATTTATTTATGTCATAAATTTTACAATTGAAACTTGATAATTGTTAGTGAGATGTAATTTTCTCCCACATTATATTATTTATTAAAAAATGATCTGATTTAGTAAATGTTGTAATTATGTTCCCATATCAATATCCCATTGGGTTGGGTATCTCATTTGTACAATCATAACATTGCATATCACAGTGGTTGGTGATTCTGTTTATAATATATCCAAAAAATTAAAAAAATTGTGGAAAAATTACATATGATAATCTTAAATCTATTTTTCAAAAAATGTATAAATATGAATTTTGAAGAGGTAACAAAAAAAGTACATTATAAAACCTCAATATTTTTCTCTATGTATCCACATAAATAAATTCATTTAATTAGTTATCTTAAATTATATAGAAAACGTTTTAATAATGTATAAATCATGTAAAATTCCATAGAGAATACAAAATGTCTTTACAAATGAAGAATCAATGAAATTATATGTTTTTTCAAGAAACTACTTAACATATTTTAGTGATAATGTAACATTAATAATGGAATAGTAATGTGAACCTTGTGAATAAAAAATCTACAACTACAATAATATCATCACTTATAAAAAAACATAAAATTTAGGAATCTTATAAAAGGTAGTGTGTTATAATTATATCATAAATCATGTTAATAAATGTTTTAGATATTACTAAGTGAAAATATTTGTTATAAAAACATAAATGTGGATTTTAAACTTTTATAATTAATATAGTGATTTAAAATATATTATATTTTCATAAAATTTATTCATAAATAAATACATATTATCTTTTGAATCTAAAATAATTTCATGAGACGTCAATTTGGTATTATATGTCAGATAAATGATGTTATAATTTTAATAGATTTTTTTCTCAGTAAATGATGATTTTAAAAATAAATATAAGTTAACATAATTATATTATTTTTCATAAAATGGAGTTTATATGTTAATTATACATGTCAGAAAGTGGTTGTGGGGATTTTTTGTGATTTTTCTTAAATAGATGATTTTTTGTGAATAGTGAAATACTATAATTTAAAGTATAAGTTAATACATGATTCATGGATGTTGTATGGATGATGTAATCCCATAATATCAAAACCCCATTAATATTTTAATATATATGTTGATAATGGAAATACTATTAATAGTCTAGAGGAAAAATAATAAAGTAAGGAGAAAACACCCCGCACCTAGACTATATATACCATCCCTCTCCACCTATTCTCCTCACACATCTTAAGCCTTTATGATTGTACAATTACTATCCAATACTCTTTAAAATTCTCTTACAGGAATCCATGTTACTTTTATCTCTCTAAAAGTCAAATCCAAATCCCCTTAAGCTCGTTCTCATTGAGAAGAAATTCCATAGGTTAAATCGCCTTTTTTCCATTATTTCCAATTTAATTTAATTTCTTTATACTCACCAAAATTATCATATAAAAACAAGAATGATAGGTAAAATATATTATATATAAATGAATTAAATTTTTTTAATATAAAATCATTCATTAGTCCTTTTCTCCACCACTCTATATTAAAAATATTATAATATTGTCTGTGATGTGTCGATTTACTGCCATCATGGAAGATACATTTTCATTTTCCATTACTACCTTCATTGATAGTCAACAAACCAGTTATATGGTTAAATAAGAATTTAAAATACCTATTATAAGTCATATAATTCTATATAACTAGTATGTATGAATTATTTTTATTAAATAAAAAACTAGTTTGTGATAATAGAAATTCACCAAAATAAATATTCATTCATCATTGAAATTTTGACTATTTAATCATCACTATTTATGAAAAATTTATATATAATACCATTTTATATTATGTAATATCATTAATAAGATATAATTTCAATTCTAGATAACTAATACCCCATTACCTAAACTTCCATACATGTATACATGTGAACCGATCACGAAAAACATTGAAACAAAGACTCCCAAATGGAAATCCTGAATCAGATATCTCATCAAGAATGCCATATATTAACATTATAAAATTAAAATGAGTCAAATAAATTTTTAATTATTTATTAATTAAATTAATATTGAATCTAATTTCAATATCCAGGATAACTAGTTCAGGTGCAGAACACTGTTAGACAAAAGTTAAACTATTCTCTTAGAACCTCCATTTTTCATTTGGGTTACATATTCTCTCTCTTTTACAAAATCTAACACTTAATAATTCTTACTTACAAATACATAATTATCTTTTTGTGTTAAAATTGTTTTTTCTAGATCATTTATTTATCCTTTTATGGAGAAATTCATTTTTTATTATGTTTTTTTTTCAATTGATCCTGATAAAAATTATGATTTAATGGAACAATCAAATTTAATAACCATTTTCATGTACACTAAATTATCTCATTAAGACCAACATTATTTTTAATAATTCCCTCATTTGAAAATGAATAAAAAATTGTTCATTTCATTTATTATAGAAACAATTATTCATTTTTCCTATAAAATAATCTTATATCGTTCGTCGCAAACCTCACTAAAGAAGATATTTTCTAATGTTTTGTAAACTATCCTACAACATGTTCTCATTTTATTTGGACATTATTTCTCATGATATATTATTAATTAAAGACTTATTAATTTTTTGTGGTGTATTTATTCATCCCTTTTATTTATTAGCATCATTTATTAAATATTTCTACAAATATCAATGTTCATATATTCATGGGTACGATTATTATTTTAGACAAATACCATTTTTTACATATAGTGTTATCAATGAATGTTTTTATTGAATTCAATCTATGGATTAATTTTTTTTTAAAAATTTCAGTGAAGGTTGGGGATTTTTTATAAAGAACCCCTCTATGCATCTATAGGTATCTTGAGAAACAGTTGTTAGTGGAAAACACATTCTGTTTGTTTCCATGTAGAATTTGATGGTTTTTTACCCAGAAAATAAAATTTTCTAGATAGTATAATGGTTCATCTTAAAATTTCATGATGTCTAATAAACGGACATTTTTTAATTTATTATTGAGTTATTAAATTCCATGATGTTATCATTATTAAGAAAATATATTGTTGTATTTGTATTTCAATAATTTAATTTAATGGGTTTTTTAGATTATTTACCATGACAAAGTTTTTTATTTATTGTCATTAATTCATTTATTATTATAGAATGTAACCATTACTGATCATTTTAGAACACCTTATTAATTATTTTGTCCCTAAGTTGTGATGATAAAATCATTTAATAAATAAGAAGTTGTATTTTATTTTATTTAATTATGTTTAATTAAATATGTATTATGGAAAAATGTATGTATGCAGTTATATTAAACTAAAAATCTAATTGATCCACAATTATTTGATCTCATCTTTCTATTACATCGTAATAAAATTTCCACTGACTCTTGCTTACTAGGATTGGGGTTGTTATAGTTTTTGTCAAAGAATAATTAGTAGTAACCATATGAACTATTTGTTAAATTACAATGTTAGTTATAATAAATCATTGAATTAAATTTTTGAGTAAACAACCATAATGATTGTTAGCGTACTTAGTGAGTACAAATATTTAGTGATGGTAGATAACAGATGGAAAGAATTTTATACCCCTAGAAAATGTAGGGATTTCCCTACATAGAAATCAAGAACATATAGTTTTAGATTTTAGTAGATCCAATCCATATTAGGTTAGCATACACAATTTTTGACGAATTAAAATACTACTAATATGTTAAATAATTTCATGTGGAAAAGAATCTATTATTTTACTGTGACTACTAATCCTATGGTAGCTAAGTAGTGAACCAATCCCCTGAAATGATATTTCAAGAATTGAGATGAAGGAAAATTGAAAAGGTAGTTATAAATGTTTATTTTCTCGAGGGACCTACTTTTAAAGGGTGTTTTTTGATCCAGAATACTAAAGATGAAAAAAATAGAATAAATGGAATCAATAACACTGAATGAAAAGTAGTTTGAAAAATATTTTACACATGATAAATGAAGTAATACAAAGGGGGATATCTTTATCAAAATTAAAATTAATGAAGAGTGTGATATAGATTAAAAGGATTCCATCACAATAATATCTATGAATTATATAAATTATATAGGTGATTTGGATAATAATATTGATCATTTCCTTTAATGTCATAATCCAATTCCAAATAGGTAACTAGTTTTACAAACATTCTCATCATATGATGAAATTAACTTTTGTTCCATAAAAATAATGAAGTAAATTTCTATATATTATATTTTTAATTGAAAAAATTAAAATATTATGACTTCTGATAACCATGGAAAGGTTAAAGCATCGAATAAAAAGTGGCGGATGAAAAAATTTCCATTGTTTTAAAATGGTTGAATGAATCGCCATAGGAAATTATTTTTTGGCATCAATATTTATTATATTTATTGAAAAATGGGTCATTATGGAAGTAAATTCATGTGTAAGAAACAAGTAAATGATTTTCAATGCTTCAATTTCCATGAAATTGGGCATTTTTAAAACAAATTTCCTCAACAGTAGGGGAATATATATAAAAAAGGCCATGTGGAGATAGAAAATCACATTTTATAACTAAAGATGACTTGTAAGTACCCAATAGTGTGTTGGAATGTATAAGAATACTATATTATAATTTATCCAATGAATTATTTTATTCTTTATCATTAATTTTTTTATATATAGCCAGTTTTCCATGAGAATTTAATATTTCCATTTTTATTTAATAAGGGAGTTATAAATCATACTCTTAATGGAATTCTAATTTCTACAAAAATGTGTTCGGTGGTTCCCAATATTGAATATAAATGTTATTTTTTTCTATGATTATTATCATACATATGGTTGATATTGATATAATATTATTTATGGGATAAATATCATAATATGATGTGAAACATTATTTAAAAAACAAATAAATTATGATTTTGGAGGTATATGTATAATCCCATATCATTATAGTAGAAACATCATCATCAGATTATTATTTAGACACACCCTAGTATCCATAATTAATGAAATTATTTGGAAGGGATATCAACATACATATTGGGATGATGAAATTCATCGTGAAATTATTAATGTGACAATTTTGTAGTAATATAATGATATATTTCCTGAGGAATTACATGGGAACCCATAGAGTGTGTTTCTGAATTTAAAATTTATATAATAACTTATAAAAGAAAAAAACAATTGCTACTTCTATAATGGGAAATTTGTAATTAGTGGAAATGAAGAATAAACTAAAGGATTAGAGTAATACAATATTTATTAAAACTGTTGTTTCTCTATGGGGATCTATTTTTTCCATTCATAAAAAGAAATATGGATCCTTAAGGATATCCATTGACTATATGTAAGTCAATTTTATTACAAAAAGATTAATTATCATCTATCACATATTGATGATTTATTTGATAAAAATCACATAGCTCAATTTTTCTCAATGATTGACATTCATTCTGGGTATCATCATTACAGAGTAAAGAATTATGTTATTTTGTGGATGAATTTTTATATGAGGTTAGGAAATTATGAGTTCACATTAATTTCATTTGGATTCACTAATGCACCATTTTTTTCATATATATATATAATGAATATATTATTCAAGGTACATCTTTTGTATTTTTTTTAGTATTCATTGATCATACTTTGGTTTATTCAAAATGTTATGAAGTCCATGATAATTAATTGTGGATTATTCTTAAGAGTCACATAATGGAAGATTTATATGGTAAGTTTAGAATGTGCGAATTGTAGTTTCATGAAATTATTTACTTATGATATTGTCTCTAAGAATGGAATGTCAATTGATCCTTCATGAAATAAAATCCAAGAATGGAATACACTAACAAACATAACTTTGGTAGATAGTTTCATTCAATTAGATTGTTACTATAAGCATTTTGTTCATATTTTTTCCTGAATAGCTAACTTGTTAAACAAGATCACATGGAAAGGGGTTAATTTTTAATGGAAAATAAAATTTGACTCTTGTATTGATGAACATAGGACAAGATTAGTTAATTATCCAATTTTGACACCACTATTAATAAATGAGGGGTTTGTGATATACTGTGATGCATCTAATAATGGCTTTGGTTGTGTCCATATTAAAAAAAGATATTTCATATGAAATAAGGTTATTGAAGAATCTATAAAAAATATCAATCTCATGATTCTAAGTTAGATGCTTCTATTTTTTCTATGATGATATTAAACACAATCTATATTTTGAAAATGTATGATATATACAGATCTAATGTGTTAGAAATACATATTAACACAAAAAAAACAACATGTGGAAAATGTGGTATATCTAATTAAAATAAAATATATTATGAATTCTCAATACCCAACCATCCATGAAAATAAAATATAGAAGAAGATACATTATGAAACAGAGGCCACATACATATAACCTAAAGGAGGATTCAGAAAGATCATATATTCCAGGATTTATTATTGATGGATATGGGAATTTTTAATGAATGGTAAAAATAACTCATTTGTCATTATATTGTTAATCCATATTTACTGATGAAGTTAAAAATTTATTAGTCAAATGATGTGAATTTTGAAAATAAAATTAAATCCATTAAGGATAGAATATAGGAAGACTTCATATTTGATGATGTAATTTTGAAATATTGAAAGAGATTATGTTTTCCCTAAATACCCGATAAAAAAAATGGACCTATTATAATATGTTCATTGAACAAATATTTCTACACAACCTTTTATTGAGAAGATGTATCGAGATATGAATGAATGTTTTCTTGTGAGATAACAAAATTATGGAAAATGTTGACAATGTGTCATGGTTTCTTAATTTTCAACAAGTGAAGGGTGGGAGACAACATCCTAGAGGGGTCATGAAACATTTACCTATTATAATGTGGATTTTGAATGAAATTATGATGTAAATATTCATAAGAACATGAGGACACCTACATGGAATTATTAAATATTTATTGTTGTCAACTGACATACAAACAAGGCCCATTTTCATGGAATAATAGATGATTTACCAGTTCACTTACTAGGAAAACTATATATTAATGTGTTAGAAATTATTCATGGTGGACCTATATGAATTGTTTCGAACTGAGATCTCTGATTTTCATAACAATTCTGGATGATCCTTAAGAAGACTTTTGATTTTGAGCTCCACACGTGTATTGTTTATTACCCTCAAACGGATAGAAAATATGAAAGGAATATTCAAGGATTTGGAAGAAATTTTGATATAATGATACATTGAATTTAAAGGATTATGGGATTAATATTTAAAATTGGTATAATTTTTCTACAATAATAGTTTACATTATAGTATTTTAATGGTGTAATATTAATCAGTTTGTATAAATATATGTTGAACTCCAAATTGATTGAATGAAGGTGTTGATCAGAAACATATAGGTCCAAAAATTATTAATGTGACAATTACATCGGTAATGACTATCCATCCTTATATTCAATCACCTTAGAGTAGACAAAATAGTTATGCTGAAAAATGGTGAATGGTTTTGTAATTTCAAGTGGGAGATCATGTCTTCCTAAAATTATCTATATTTAAAGATATCTTACGGTTTCAAAAGAAAGGGAAACTAAGCCTACGTTATATAGGACTATTTTAAATTATAGAATGAATTTTATTTATATCAGACCGATTAGAAATAACACCATGTCAGTCCTAATATCATGATGTTTTCCTCATATCATTGTAAAAAATGTTCATTGTAGACCCAATACACGTACTCATCAATGATAAAATATAATTGTAATAGGTTTTTCCTCCATTATAAGAACCTGTCTTGATTATTTCCACATGGGAGAATGAATTTAGAAATTGGATAAAATAATCAACATGGGAACTTTGAGATGTAATTAAGAAGAAACACCAACATCTGTTTAGGTGGAAATATTCAAGAAACATTTCAAAGATGGAATTTATTATGGAAGGAAAACTATAACATCACAGAATTTTATGGTTTGTATCTTATTAAATAAATTAAATTCATTTGATACCTTAAATTTAAAAAAATGTTTCAAATATTATAAATCATAAAAAATAACATAGAGAACAAAAAAATTGATATAAATAAATAATTATTTAAATAATCCGTTTATTGTAGAAATTATGTAACATGTATTTATTAAATAAAAACATGGCCATTTGAATAGTAAATTGACGCTTAAGAATAGTTATTAGGTCAATAGAATACAAACCTCAAAAATAGAAGAATACATAATATATTTTAATTTTTAAATGGAAATATGATTTAATTATTTCACAGTACATGTTAATAAATGTTTTTGAAATTATTAATTAATTGTTGATATTTTTTTAAACACAAAAGATTATTTTCAATTTTTTAACTAATAGAATTATTTAAAAAATAACATAAAAATAATCTATTCATAAAATAATTTTTTGTTTTTTTATTTATATAATATAATATAATAAGCCTTATTGAATTTTTTAATGAGTTATAAAATCAGTTATAAATTTACATTTTTTATTTTTAGAGTAATCGATGATTTAAATTAAAAATTAAATATGTCATATTTAGAAATTTTTTTAATAAAAGGGGTTTATTTTTCAATTTTAAACATCTAATAATGGTGATGGTGAATTTTTAAATTTTTCTAAAATAGAAAAATTTATGATGAATAGTACAATACTATAATTTATGGTAAAAGAAAAATACAACAATTACTGAGTCGTAGATGATATATGATTAACTTATCTCCATAATATCGAACTAAAATTAAATATTTTATCATATTTATATATTATTATCATCATATAAATATTAATGATGTTAAATGATGTCTAATGAATAAACTAATGAAAAGACAACACTCTTATACTCTAAATACCACCCATAACAACCTCTTATACGTAAACCATTTCATCATTTGTTGTTGTATAATTACATTCCAAAAATATTACTAGGAATATTGATTATTTAAATGATCTTTTGTTCTCACCAAAATTCCAATCCTAATCCCTATAATGGGGTTCTCATGGAGAAGAAAATCATGAGGTAAAATCCTATTTCGTTTTCTATTTTTTCCATTATAATTTCATTTCATTTGTAATATTTTAGTAACCTAATCTCTTAAAACATGAATGATAAATCCATTATCTTATATATAATTTTATTTGATCATGTTAATTCTAACTTAATCATCAACTTCTTCTCCTTCTCCTTTTATTCTAAAAATGAAAATTGCATCCATTATGTACATTTATACTACTATCATGGACAGTGCATTTTCATTTTTTATTACCACCATCAAGAAGGGTCATATAACCAATCATATGGTAAATAAATATTTTATTATATATATTGTAAGTATTATAATTATATAGAACTAGTATATATTAAAAATGTTAATTATTAATACAGAACTAGTTCATGATAACTGAAAATTCACCAAAATAAACCAATGTTCATCATTAATGTTATATCTACGAAATCTTCCTCATATCTGGAAAAATGATATATAATACCATTAAATGTTATTTTTTTATTATTAAAATATAATTTAAATTCTAAATATTAGTCCCATTTTACATGATCTTCCATTCTTTTGTACAATATATCCAAAAATCAAGACATAGGAAAGGAATACTCTCGGAAAACCAAGTTGAATAATAAAACTCATCAAAAAATCGTAATTTATCTAAATAATAAAATAATGAATCAAGTAAATGTTTAATAGGTTATCACTTAAATTTTTAATGGATCTACTTCCATTATCTTGGACATTACATTAATGTGTAAAACAATTCCTGGCTTGAGGTAAGGGATTCTCCTCAAACCTCCATTTAATCAGTCGGGTCACACATTCCATCTCTTTAAAAAAATATAGTCATTATTTATTCTAATTTTATCCTTCTATATTTATTTATTTTATAACCATATTTTCCTCACCTTATTATTCTTCCTTTGATTGGGAATGTCATGTATTATAAGTTTCATTTTTCATTCCCTCTTGAAAAGCATACCTAATTGAAGGGAGAATTCAAATTTTATAGCATTTTTTAACTACAATTGATAATCTAGTATAAAGTAAACTATTTTCATAAAATAACCCTTTTATAACTGAAAAAAATTATTATTTTTTTATTTATATAAACTCTTATCCCTTTTCCATTTAAATGAATAATTGGTTTTTTCTATAAAACAGAATAAAGAATCTATTTTATAATGTTTCCTAAACACTTTTTCTACATGTTTTCTTTATTGTGGTAAATAATTTCTCATGAAATATGACATATTTACCAATAATTCCTTATGTGTGGGAAATATATACTTCTTTTTTGTTTATTATTAACATTCGTTTAATATTAAATTAAATATCTATATTAATTGGATCATGGATATGATTGTTGTCGTAGTCGTATATGATTTTTACATGTGGTGTATTCATTGAATGATTTTATTTAATTAAATATATGTATAAATAATTATTTAAAAATGAATTTATGGTTGGTAGAATATTATGTATATCCACTCTATGCGTTGATAGGTCTAATGAGACAAAACGGTTGGGGATATACCCTTCATGTTTCTTTCCGAGAAAAATTAGATGAGTTATTATCCATAGACATAATAAATATTGATTTTATAATGGTTCATGTGACAGAAACATTAAATAAAATAAATAATCATTTTAATTATTTAGTATTTAGTTAATTATTTCCATGGTGTTTTCACTATGAAAAAAATATATAGATTCATTTTCATTCTCTCTAAGTTGATGTCATGTGTCTTTTAGATTATTTATTTTCCCTCAATGGACATGACTTATTGAATATACCTCATTTATTATTGTCTCATTTAACCCTTACTGAGATTTTTAGTTCACCCATTTATTTATTTCCATCCTCAGGTTTTAAATAATTAATCATTGAAAAAGTGATAAGTATAAGCCCCCAGCCTTAAACCTTACTTAATCTTGAGTTATTACAAGATTACACATTGAGGATCTTTTCAGGTTTAGAGTTTTAGATAATTAGATCATGAAACTTGCATTACATTCCACATTTAAACAAAGTGGTTACATAAAAGACAGTATTCATTCTTCCCATCAATGGATACATATTTAAAATATAACACGGATTCTTTCTTGACACATCCTTGACACTATCATCACATCATGTACCATTCCCTTGACCTGTGAAAAACATTTCAAAAACTTGGGATGAGCATAAAAATCTCAGTAAGGGTTATAAAAAATATGGAAAGGAAATATGAGTTCATATATACATGAGAATGAAATCATACTTTACCAATAAAACATAGGCACTTTAACATTCCTCATCAAACCATGAATATATCATAGAAAACATAAGACATAAAGGTAACTTGAGGCATTCATAACATTCTTATGTAGGGAGTAACCCTCTTGGTTACGTTTGGAATACCCATCACAGTATATTCCCTAAATCTCTTCGGAGAAACCTTAACGTTTCACTCCTTCGCGTTACCCAATGCATTGGAGAGCTATATCGGGCTCACCCGCCCTTAGTTTATCACGGAATCACCCGTTCATCATAACAATGCCCATGAACCATAACATAATCGTATCACATAAACATGAATAAAGGAAACATAACATTTCCACATTTCAATCACAATATAACATTTTAGGATATTGAAATAATGAATCCATTCAAAAAGAAACCATTTCCAAAACCATTTAAAACATTTAATAAAGAGATTTTTGAATCAAAGTGTCTCATACCACCTTGAATCTTTTAACATTGTAATCCATTAATATCCATATAAATAAATTCTTAAAACCATTTTTAAAACATCGAAATTAATAAGAACAAATAATTAAAACATTTAAAACGGTATTTTGGTTAAAGGGGTTTTTACCAAAATTGGAGACACTTGAATACAATAATCGAGGAATAACATTTAGTCAGAAGTTTATAATATAATGAGAATAAAAGGATTCATGATATAATACTCCAAAGGACAGTATATACACCATTTAAGAGTGAATTGGTTCATAACAACAATGAACCCTCAATAGAAATGTCAAATGTGATGAAATCCCTTATAAAGAAGGTATCCTTAAATTAAGGACAATTAAATCTCAAAAATATGTGTGACAAATATATATACACCCAATATAAGTGGATATTAAGTGTAAAACAATAAAAGGTCATTCACACATATTCAATGGATGACATATTCAATGACTACAAGTTGAACCCAAAGAAATCGAAATTGGGTTAAAAAGTTCCATTGACAGCCTAACGACATCACATCAAAATGAGTTGATGAGAGATAAAAAGTGTATCTCATCACTTGGACATAAAATTTACATCAATAAGGATGTATGAGAACATATCCCAACATAAAAAAATGTAAATTAAAAGACCCAATAAAAGAAGTCTTTTAAAAAAGAGGAGGGTGAAAGGTTCCCTTACCTACTTGGGTATCTTTCAAAACATACACCCCATGAAAGAAGGACAATAGATAATTGATGTAAATACTCATAAACGAAATTATATTACAAAAAGAGTAGAATAATGGGTAGTACATACACCACTCAATGGAATTTGTGGAAAATGTAGCATAAATCTCACGGGAATAAAAGTGAGATGAAAAATCCCTTACGAAAACTCGGCAGCCTAACGACGCCACATAGAACTTCCGAATATGGATTGATGAGATCAAATAGATTATCCCATAATATTACAATAGAATTTACATAAAGTGGAATATAAATGAAAATCCCCCAACATTGCAAGGAGGAGTTTAAAAGATGTGACATAAAGGAGAGTACATAAAAAGAAAGAGAGAGGTTAGATCTCTTACTAAAGTTCGGCAGCCTAACGGCACCACTCAAATCTTCCAAAATGGATTGATGAGAGAGAATAGGGTCTCTCATCACATGAACCTAAAAATTAAAGTAAATTTAATATAAAAGAATATCCCAATCATAAGAAAGATGAGCTTAAAATAAATGACATAAAGAGTGTACTTAAAAAGAAAGAGAGTTGTAGGATCCCTTACCTCGGGTCCGACTTGACTCGATCGTTCTTTAATCTCCTGAATAATAAACTTGAGTTAATTTCTAATTCCTTAAGAACCTTTTCATGTTAATTATTACTTTTATACCACTTATTACCATGTCATAAACATTATGTAATCATTTAAGTTAATAATATTTGTTTTGCCGATATTTGGTTCTTAAGTCGAAAGTGGACTTCTTACAATTACATGTTGTTCGAATGGCCAAATGTTTATTATATCCAGAATTGTATTCATTATGTAGATATAATATATGTCATATATATCCAGTACATGCATGCATTTATAACATTACATAATCATTTAGAGGTAAGAAATGAAATGCACCGTTCATGGAGACGGTAAGCCGTATGTACGCATGAACGCTACTTTCATTTCTAATTCGTATTTTATAGAATGGAATAATAATGATATAAAGGTATATTATAATTCCAGTATAATATCATATATAATATCATATTTCCATCCTTTATACATCCCACATATGGTATTTAACGAATCAAATCACTTTGAGGGGGCGGTAGTCCGCACTTCCTTAAATGAAGATATCATGTATACCCATAATCGAAGCCATAAAGGTAAGACAAAAATGAAAAATACAGATGCATAAATAAAACATAAACATATTATATATCATATATAAAAATAGTGACATCATAATGGCCACCTTTGAAGGTGTTAAATGAGTATTGAACAATCATCGTTTCGGGAGGCAGAATTTCACCATCCACGGAAACCGTATGTTCTTTAACCATTTGATGTAGTTGTGAGAGAGTGTAGCTCGAATAAATATTATAACAACATCCTAGTATATTTAAGATACTGGTGTTGTTACAAAATAAGTAAATAGAAAGAGTTTAGGGGGTTGGAGAAGCAAAATAAAACAAATGAACATGAGAGAATG
This sequence comes from Viscum album, assembly GCA_963277665.1. Classification (NCBI taxonomy): domain Eukaryota; kingdom Viridiplantae; phylum Streptophyta; class Magnoliopsida; order Santalales; family Viscaceae; genus Viscum; species Viscum album. The sequence continues at coordinate 1,904,554,556 of OY728145.1, forward strand.
AATTACCTTTAAAAGTGTAACTCCTTTTGATTTGAGCCTAAAGGCTTCCTTTGAAAGGATTATGCCCAAAGGGAATCCTCTAGGATGAGGAGAGGGATGTCTAGAGAGTAAATGGGCAGGGTTTGGCCGATCCAAAGGCTTGAGGAGTGTGTTAAATGAGGTAGAGGTGGGGGTCTTTTATAAGAGGAGAGGAGGGACACTTTTGGAAAGTAAAGAAATATTACTTTATTTGAAAATTTTTTTCGGTTTCAAAAGGTCCCACATTGATATAATTCGTGGATAAGGTGATAAGGCTTCGAAATACACTCATCCAATAAGTTTTTGACATGTTTAGTTCATATATTTTACATTATCTTTCCATTTTATTTAAATCGTCAAATAATGATGTCATCGCTGCATCATTATTATGTCATAAATAATTTAATTTATTTAATGTCTAAAAATTATAAAAAAACTACTATGAGGTATTAAATCTTTGTAGCTTTCCAATGAATATTTATAATCAAAAATATTACTTGTATAACCCCACTTAAAAATTGTTTTAGTAAAACATATCATGTTTGTGTCAATTTTACTTTTACATTAAATAAAATGTTATTAATGTCATTTCCCAACCAAAGTGGATCCATGGGGTCCCCAAGTTGACCCATGGCTTGTCATGGTCGGCCATGATACAACCAATAGGTGCAGGACAAGTGTCATGGTGTTTTCACATTCTTATAATATCATTTTTACCTTAAACTACACTAATTACCTCTAATCGCGATTAAAAACTTAATAAGTTACTATTCACCAAAAAATTATTTTTATCTCATTGAACCACATTTTACTTCTTAATGACAACCATGTATGTCGGATTTTTGAAAATCAAAACACAATGATGGCAAAATTTCATTTAAACGAAAAATCAGTATTTATAAGTACCACTTAGTGGTTTCACTATTCATCAAAAATTTAAGTTTTTCAGAAAAATCTCAAAAATTCACCCTAAGCTATATTTGATATTCTGAATTCAAAAATGAAGTCCGTTTTACAAAATTCAAAACATATAAGTCACATTAAATAATTTAATAATTAATTCCCGCTTTCATGACAAATAGCGTGTTTTATGAAACAATAAGTATCAAAAGATTGACACTAGTTTAAGTCTGATTTCAAAGTGAAATTGATTCCAATGACCACTATTGGATTTAATGGTAAAAATATTTTCTAATTTCACTTTAAAACCAATTCAAAATATAATCTAATAATATAAATAAATTATATTAAAAAGTGGTTTTGAATTAAAATACAACATTTTACACTATTCATTAAAAAAATGAACTTTATCAGAAAGATACCAAAAATTTACACAAAGTAAATTTTGATGTCCCGATTCTTAATAAGAGTTTTATTTGGTCCAAAATAATGTTTAATAGTGAACAAAACTATATCTAATGACGGTTCTCCATCAAAAGGTGATAAGTGAACCTTTAGTGAAAACTAGGGCATATACGCCTAAAATTGAATTCTTTCCGTATTTTAAGCCTTTATCTTTTATTGTATAAATGTAAAAATATTTAAGAACATATATAATCATATTTTAGTTATTTCTATCCATTCCCACCATTATAACGGCTACATGTTAACTACCATTTAAAATAATATTATTTTATTATTAGAGTGCAACGTAAGATTCCCAAGAAACTCGTTGTTGCGTGTTGGGTACGCCATCGAGCATAGCGTCCCCTTTAAAGTCATATCAATATTTTATTCACAAATATGGATAAATATGAAAATTTCATATTCCTTATTTACCTGGGGTGTTACATCCTACCCCCTTTTGGGAATTGCGTCCTCGCAATTTTAAAATTGCGCTTGGAAACATCCATGAACGTCCCACATCAGAACAAGAGTCGGTAAAACAATCACTTTAAAATAAAGAAAGATAAGCACAGAGGTCACCCGAGTTAACCCATACTAGGATTCTAAGTATGAAAATATGGACATGGAGGAGAAAACATAGGGTCATGTTCTGATGGAGAGTGATAGAAAACATGTTTAGGAGAAAGTTAACAATAAGAAAATCACAAACTTGTGATGGGTTAAACGGTGTTGGGTTCCCCAGTAGGAAAAGTTAATAGACAACATTTTTGTATTAAGTTACTTTTTATTGAGGAATTTATTCATAAGGAATCATAATCACTTATCATGTTGACGTTCAACTTTTACTAGATTCCTTAGTAAAACTCATATTTTTTCCAAAAGACGTGTATTTAGGTAGACTTTTTCGCATTAAGAGTACTATAATCAACTTCTAGAGAATCACCTAATCCCCAAAAGAGAACTATATACATCCCATGTATTTAGGCTTTAACCAAAACCAAAACCAAAAAGGTTAGTACAAGATCAGATAATCCAGAAAAGGATAACCCCTTATAAAAAGAAAATCTATTCTTAATCTCCAAAATTTGTCCAACAAAACCCAAAGTTCAACGAGGACCATGTGATAAACAATTTGTCCATAAAATTCTTCAAAGTAAACCAATATAAGATTGAAACCCAAATATTTGAAGGATTTAGTCACATAGTCTTCCAAGTTAAGTCGTAACATTTATCTCCAAACAACATCAGTTTCTCCAAAAGTCTCACATTGAAAAGTAATTATCCTAATCACATATCCTCCAAAATCAACTTACTCTTAATTAATAAAATCATATAACTAAAAAGAATCAGTCAAACTAACCAGGGACTTCACGTAGTCCAGTGGTAGGCGATAAATACTAGTCGCACTTTGGTTGTGGGTTCGATTCCCGTAGCATTGTCCGACGCGACGGGTTGTCACACGGTCTGCGTGTTGTCCTTTTTCCAAAACTATATAATTCTCAAATCATTACCCAAAAAGGGATAAAATCATCAAAAATAACCATAACATAATTTAACCTCAATTTTATCTCATGCCTTTCACTTCAATCATAACATATGGTAACCCATAATTACCTCAAAAGTAAGGATCATATAAACCCAAATGGTTCTTTATAACTATGTCCACAAAAGAAAAGATAACTATTACTTGAATAAAATTTGCCTATATTAAACATCAGGGTTACATATAATATAAAAAGTCTTCTAATGTAACCCCATCATCAAAAGAGACTTAATACTCTTAATAATTTCACCATAACTCTTGAAGCCCTTATATGTTGACATCTTACTCATTAAACATTCTTCATGATCCATTATCAATTTCTTTCCAACTTATTCCGAAATACCTCTTTCCTACAAACAAAATCATGAATCATATCCTAAGATTCCAAAATAAGAAAACAATAGTCATGAAATAGTACATACCTTTGATTGGTCATTGTCAGTTTCTTCATCCTCAATCGGAATGGAATTAGGTATTGGTAAACGAATATTGGTACGCTCTTGGTGACCCCATTCACTAAACTTCTTCATAGGACATGTGTTTTCATAATGACCATGCACACCACATTTAAAACATTCAATTGATCCCTCAGAAAGAACTTCTTTCCCTTTCCTCGAGTCAACTGGATGCTTCCTTTTTCCATGGAAGGTTCTTGCTTTATGACCTTCATTTCCACATCTATAGCATATTTCTGTCCCTTTGAAACATTTTCCTAGGTGTTTCTTTCCACAACTTTGACACATAGGTTTTTGAACACACTTACCTTTATGATTATTACCTGTACTTCCGTAGGGATTTGTTTCTTTCAAATATGATGCCTTAGAGAAATCTCCAAGGTTTAGGTGGTCAATCATGACTCCAGATTGTTGGTTGAGGATAATCAAAAGAGTTCTCATGGCAGCTCCCATATCATTCAGTTGCTTGCTCAAAAAACTGTCACAGTTTCCTTCACATCCACTGTTACTTTGGTGCCTACTAGATCCAGCCATTTATTAAAACCAAAAAGTTCAGTGTGAGTATATCAACAAAACCATCATGTACTAATGAGTAAGATAGACAATAAGATATACTTACTCATTCACTTTATCTAAAACGATGACTCTTTCTGAAATCCTAACCATTATGGTAATTGTCAATTATGCTTAAAGAATACCCTAACCTCTAAAGTTATCTAAACCGACCTCTGATACCAACTATAAGGCCCCAGCCTTAAACCTTACTTAATCTTGAGTTATTACAAGATTACACATTGAGGATTTTTTCAGGTTTAGAGTTTTAGAGAATTAGATCATGAAACTTGCATTACATTCCACATTTAAACAAAGTGGTTACATAAAAGACAGTATTCATTCTTCCCATCAATGGATACATATTTAAAATATAACCCGGATTCTTTCTTGACACATCTTTGACACTATCATCACATCATGTACCTTTCCCTTGACCTGTGAAAAACATTTCAAAAACTTGGGATGAGCATAAAAAGATCAGTAAGGGTTATAAAAAATATGAAAAGGAAACATGAGTTCATATATACATGAGAATGAAATCATACATTACCCATAAAACATAGGAACTTTAACATACCTCATCAAACCATGAATAAATCATAGAAAACATAAGACATAAAGGTAACTTGAGGCATTCATAACATTCTTACGTAGGGAGTAACCCTCTTGGTTACGTTTGGAATACCCATCACAGTATATTCCCTAAATCTCTTCGGAGAAACCTTAACGTTTCACTCCTTCACGTTACCCAATGCATTGGAGAGCTATATCGGGCTCACCCGCCCTTAGTTTATCACGGAACCACCCGTTCTTCATAACAATGCCCAAGAACCATAACATAATCATATCACATAAACATGAATAAAGGAAACATAACATTTCCACATTTCAATCACAATATAACATTTTAGGATATTGAAATAATGAATCCATTCAAAAAGAAACCATTTCCAAAAACATTTAAAACATTTAATAAAGAGATTTTTGAATCAAAGTGTCCCATACCACTTTGAAGATTTTAACATTGTAATCCATTAATATCCATATAATTAAATCCTTAAAACAATTTTTAAAACATGGATATTAATAAGAACAAATAATTAAAACATTTAAAACGGTATTTTGGTTAAAGGGGTTTTTACCAAAATTAGAGACACTTGAATACAATAATCGAGGAATAACATTTAGTCAGAACTTTATAATATCATGAGAATAAAAGGATTAATGATATAATACTCCAAAGGACAGTATATACACCTTTTAAGAGTGAATTGGGGCATAACAACAATGAACCCTCAATAGAAATGTCAAATGTGATGAAATCCCTTATAAAGAAGGTATCCTTAAATTAAGGACAAATAAACCTCAAAAATATGTCTGAAAAATATATATACACCCAATATAAGTGGATATTAAGTGTAAAACAATAATAGGTCATTCACACATATTCAATGGATGACATATTCAATGACTACAAGTTGAACCCAAAGAAATCGAAATAGGGTTAAAAAGTTCCCTTGACAGCCTAACGGCATCACATCAAAATGAGTTGATGAGAGATAAAAAGTGTATCTCATCACTTGGACATAAAATTTACATCAATAAGGATGTATGAGAACATATCCCAACATAAAAATATGTAAATTAAACGACCGAATAAAATAAGTCTTTTAAAAAAGAGGAGGGTGAAAGGTTCCCTTACCGACTTGGGTATCTTTCAAAACATACACCCCATGAAAGAAGGACAATAGATCATTGATGTAAATACTCATAAAAGAAGTTATATTACAAAAAGAGTAGAATAATGTGTAGTACATACACCACTCAATGGAATTTGTGGAAAATGTAACATAAATCTCACGGGAATAAAAGTGAGATGAAAAATCCCTTACGAAAACTCGGAAGCCTAACGGCGCCACATAAAACTTCCGAATATGGATTGATGAGATCAAATACAGTATCCCATCATATTACAATAGAATTTACAGCAAGTAGAATATAAATGGAATTCCCCCAACATTTCAAGGAGGAGTTTAAAAGAAGTGACATAAAGGAGAGTACTTAAAAAGAAAGAGAGAGGTTAGATCTCTTACTAAAGTTCGGCAGCCTAACGGCGCCACTCAAAACTTCCAAAATGGATTGATGAGAGAGAATAGAGTCTATCATCACATGAAAATAAAAATTACAGTAAATTTAATATAAAATAACATCCCAATCATAAGAAATATGAGCTTAAAATAAATGACATAAAGAGTGTACTTAAAAAGAAAGAGAGTTGTAGGATCCCTTACCTCAGGTCCGACTTGACTCGATCGTTCTTTAATCTCCTTAATAATAAACTTGAGTTAATTTCTAATTCCTTAAGAACCTTTATCAAGTTCATTATTACTTTTATACCACATATTACCATGTCATAAACATTATGTAATCATTTAAGTTAATAATATTTGTTTTGCCGATATTTGGTTCTTAAGTCGAAAGTGGACTTCTTACAATTACATGTTGTTCGTGTGGCCAAATGTTTATTATATCCATAATTGTATTCATTATGTAGATATCATATATGTCATATATATCCAGTACATGCATGCATTTATAACATTACATAATCATTTAGAGGTAAGAAATGAAATGCACCGTTCATGGAGACGGTAAGCCGTACGTACGCATGAACGCTGCTTTCATTTCTATTTCGTATTTTATAGAATGGAATAATAATGATATAAAGGTATATTATAATTCCAGTATAATATCATATATAATATCATATTTCCATCCTTTATACATCCCACATATGGTATTTAACGAATCAAATCACTTTGAGGGGGCGGTAGTCCGCACTTCCTTAAATGAAGATATCGTGTATACCCATAATGGAAGCCATAAAGGTAAGACAAAAATGAAAAATACAGAAGCATAAATAAAAAATAAACGTATTATATATCATATATAAAAATAGTGACATCATAATGGCCACCTTTGAAGGTGTTAAATGAGTATTGAACAATCATCGTTTCGGGAGGCAGAATTTCACCATCCACGGAAACCGTATGTTCTTTAACCATTTGATGTAGTTGTGTGAGAGTGTAGCTCGAATAAATATTATAAAAACATCCTAGTATATTGAAGATACTGGTGTTGTTACAAAATAAGTAAATAAAAAGAGTTTAGGGGGTTGGAGAAGAAAAATAAAACAAATGAACATGAGAGAATGAATTACCTTTAAAAGTGTAACTCCTTTTGATTTGAGCCTAAAGGCTTCCTTTGAAAGGATTATGCCCAAAGGGAATCCACTAGGATGAGGATAGGGATGTTTATAGAGTAAATGGTCAGGTTTTGGCCGATCCAAAGGCTTGAGGAGTGTGTTAAATGAGGTATAGGTGGGGGCCTTTTATAAGAGGATAGGAGGGTCACTTTTGGAAAGTAAAGAAATATTACTTTATTTGAAAATGTGTTTCGGTTTCAAAAGGTCCCACATTGATATAATTCGTGGATAAGGTGATACGGCTTCGAAATCCCCTCATCCAATAAGTCTTGGACATGTGTAGTGCATATATTTTACATTATGTTTCCATTTTATTTAAATCGTCAAATAATGATGTCATCGCTGCATCATTATTATGTCATAAATAATTTAATTTATATAATGTCTAAAAATTATAAAAAAATACTATGATGTAGGAAATCTTTTTATCTTTCTAATGAATATTTATAATAAAAAATATGACTTGTATAACCCCACTTAAAAATTCTTTTAGTAAAACATATCATGTTTGTGTCAATTTTACTTTTACATTAAATAAAATGTTATTTATGTCATTTCCCAACCAAAGTGGATCCATGGGGTCCCCAAGTTGACCCATGGCTTGTCGTGGTCGGCCATGAAACATAAAATAGGTGTAGGACAAGTTTCATGGTGTTTTCACATTCTTATAATATCATTTTTACCTTAAACTACACTAATTACCTCTAATCGCGATTAAAAACATAATAAGTTACTATTCACCAAAAAATTATTTTAATCTCATTGAACCACATTTTACTTCTTAATGACAACCATGTATGTCGGATTTTTGAAAATCAAAACACAATGATGGAAAAATTTCATTTAAACGAAAAATCAGTTTTTATAAGTACCACTTAGTGGTTTCACTATTCATAAAAAATTGATGTTTTTCAGAAAAATCCCAAAAATTCACCCTAAGCTATATTTGATATTATGAATTCAAAAATGAAGTCCGTTTTACAAAATTCAAAACATATAAGTCACATTAATTAATTTAATAATTAATTCCCGTTGTCATGACAAATAGCGTGTTTTATGAAAAAATAAGTATCAAAAGATTGACACTAGTTTAAGTCTGATTTCAAAGTGAAATTGAATCCAACGACCACTATTGGATTTAATGGTAAAAATATCTTATAATTTCACTTTAAAACCAATTCAAAATATAATCTAATCATATAAATAAATTAGATTAAAAAGTGGTTTTGAATTAAAATACAACATTTTACACTATTCATTAAAAAAATGAACTTTATCGGAAAGATACCAAAAATTTACACAAAGTAAATTTTGATGTCCCGATTCTTAATAAGAGTTTTATTTGGTCCAAAATAATGTTTAAGAGTGAACAAAACTATATCTAATGACGGTTCTCCATCAAAAGGTGATAAGTGAACCTTTAGTGAAAACTATGGCATATACGCCTAAAATTGAATTCTTTCCGTATTTTAAGCCTTTATCTTTTATTGTATAAATGTAAAAATATTTAAGAACATATATAATCATATTTTAGTTATTTATATCCATTACCTCCATTACAATGGCTACATGTTAACTACCGATTAAAATAATATTATTTTATTATTAGAGTGCAACGTAAGATTCCCAAGAAACTCGTTGTTGCGTGTTGGGTACGCCATCGAGCAAAGCATCCCCTTTAAAGTCATATTAGTATTTTATTCACAAATATGGATAGATATGAAAATTTCATATTCCTTATTTACCTGGGGTGTTACAATAAGAACCAGTTTATCATTTTTTTTTATTTTTTTTATCAATGTATTAAATGAACCATGTTTGTATATAGTTAATCTAGACTGATAAATTTATTGATACAAGTTGATGCGATATTTTTTACCTAATCAATTATTATGAAAGGATCATTGAGGATATGACACTATTGTCGGGGTTGTTATATACATGTATTCCTTAACAAATGAATTTAGATTTTTTTTAAATTATGTAAAGTTTATTACCTATTATAAATATTTTAATGAATTCCTTCAATTAAGATTGGTATATTTAGAAATAGGAAATATACTATATCATATCCCGAGAGAGTATAATATTATGTGTGTAATAAGGAATTATTTTCATGCACTAGGTGGTTATTCAAATAATACCAAAAGGAAAAAATTTTAGTGTATTTCCATTAAACATGTATGGTAGAAACATATCCAGTATTAGTTTATATAGAGGAGACTTTTTTAATGTAATCCAATTTCACTATACATTCCCAAAATATAAAGAAGTTTTCCTCTGATATTATTGATTCTTATGTATTTTTCTATTTCATTATATATTTAAAATACCTACAAATTATTATTCCATTTTATGCTACTAACTATGATATCACATATCATTTAAAGTCATTATTTCATGATTTGTTACATAAATACCCACACATTACAATCAAACAAAAATTATCTTCTTAGTGTAAATAGAATAACATATTAATATCATAATATACTAAAAATAGAGACAAGGAAACATTTTAAAAAAAATTCGCAACATGTCATCAAATTAAATTGATAATATCAAATATTATGGGATATACCCATGATGTATTAAAGAAGTGGTGATTAATAAATCCTTGAAAGGGAATAAAAAATTTATATCATGATAAATATAATATAAATGAGTAATTATTCTTATCATGAAGATATAAATGGATCAGAATCCTAAATATTCACATTTAATCATTATCAATGAAGATAAAATAAATGAAAAATATTAATATTGAAACAATTTAATAATTGATATCATTACAATGAGTTGAGGCTAACCCAAAAGATATCATTTGGTATTTTTATTACAATTTCCAACAACTAACTATACATGTTATGTCCTATTATATGAAAATAACCCAATGAATTCGGTGATATATAATTTCAATCCAACCTATCACATTAAAATAATATACATTAATCATTTGAACACATAGATCATACAAAAATTAATTTATTGAAACCAAATACATCTTATATTATTACAAAATTATTTTTAAAAATAAATATAAATTAATTTAAATGAAATTATAATGAGGTTTATTTTATTTGGAAAAGTAGGAACATAATACATCAAAGGAATATAAAACATGGAATCGTAATTTATTTTACATAGGGATATCGTAAATATGTTTGGGATCTAGGAAATATCTATATTATCTTGAGGAATAAATTGAACAAATGGGTGAGTTAGAAAGCATCGTAAGGAAAAAACATGATAGAAAATAATAACTTCTGATTAAAAGTATTAACATGCTATCAAATAAGATAAATTACATGAGCAGCCAACTTTTATGCCAATGATAACATCCAAGACAATGTCACATAGTTGAAAAATTCTGGTAATTAGGTAGGTTTGCTCCCAAATACAATACATAATGTCTCATGAGACTAACACAATATCTAATGAATTGTACGGATAGATAATTTCTTGTAAAACCATCATATTCAATTTTAGTACATTTATATGGGTTTCATATAGGATATCAATCATAATAAATAACATAATAAATAAATATAAAATTAAATTGGTAACATGATCTTCTCGAATAACATAGTGAGTTCATTTATTAATGATATAAATTATGAAATGAAAATTATTCTTTTATTAACCCATAAAATTTATATATAGTGATATAATTAAATATATGATAAAAAATTATAATAATTTTAGAAAAAATACAATACATTAACAATTATTTTCTTTGAGGAATATAAATAAATTTAAATTGAAGAAAATACATTCTTAAAAATATAATTTTTTAATATTTAAATAATATTAAAGAATTTTAGAATTTAAAAATAAAATTATAGAAAATTTTTTAACAATAAAATAAACTAAATCATATAAATTGTATTTTGGTGATTTTATTAGTCATGATGACATGTAATTATGTTATTTTGGACTATATTAAAAAAATGATCCATATCTCATCATTGTTCACAAATTTATAATAACATTTTTTGAAAATGATAAGACGATTCCTTAAAATCATTTTTTAAAAATAAAATAATGGGATTAAAATTTTTAAAAATTAATTGATTAAAATTAATTCATTTTTTGAACACCCATTATATTTATATGGACATATGGGGGAAAGTATTTTCAGCAACGGAGGGGAATGAAATATGTTTTTTTAAAAAGACATAAGTTGACCATTTTAACTGAAAAATAGAGGTAAATGGTAATATTACATGAAAATATAATGAAATAAATTAGTTTAAGAATATTATTTGTTCTTATTTGAAAATGATGAAATAATTTACTACAATTGATATTGTGGTATGGACAATCTCGATTAAAATGAGATTCAATTATATACCATTTCAATAGTGACAAATTTGAATTATAACAACCATAATTGAAATAAGTGATTTGTAACTTTAAATAATCTTAAGTATTAAATATAATTGTTATATAATATTTAAATGGGGAAAATATACATCTTATAATATAAGTTAGGTGTCTGAATGATTACATTTCCAAAATATGGATATTTTGAGATGTAAACCCTTACATTAAGAACTAATCTTCATGTACATCCATTGTATTAATAAATAATAAGCATATATTATTTATTTAAATTATTAATATAATATAAAAATTATTTTTTTACCTTTATATATTTTTTTTATCTTGTCATTTTCAAATACTTAAACCATTATTTTCAGACTAGATATTTTCATAATAAAAAAAATATTTGTTCAAAATCACTTTGGTAAGTGGAAAAAGGTCAATGATATTATTATTTAACCATAAAAGACCATAATAATTAAATAATTATCATGTTTATAAAAACAATTATACTTTTATAACCCTCCTGGGATGAAGGTTAGGAAAAATGAGTAATGTTGTAATCCCAAGGACTATATGATGTACACACGCAAGTGTATTGCTTCAATTATTAAAAAATCACTATTTAAAAAAGGTGAATATTATATTATATTTTTTTAATGATAATAATTACAAAATTATAATAATAATTAATTTAATACATATATATATATATCTTCTATGTAATGAGGTAATAAATTTATGAAATCATTTAATGAGGTTGTAGTCTGCAGTGCACGCAGTTGAAAATATCATTTATTCAAAACATTTAAATTTAAGATAGGATATAAAATATATAATTTCCCCAATTATATATATTTCTTTATAATAATATCAAAATATCAAAATAGTTCTTATTATCTCGAATTTAAATCATAATTAAAAAATGGATTACATCGCATTGTGTCGAAATAGTCCACCATACACATTATTTATGCAATCATATATACAAATGATTGGAAATTTAAATGAAATAGGTGATAGTATAAACAAATAATTATCAATATCAGAAAAAATACATTTTCATTATCTACATCATTATATCTATACATGAGATGTAGTGATGGATAAAAAATTACAATTGTTCTCGATGAACATGTTCTCAATTCAAATGATATAAAATTACATTTCCCATTTAAGGAATTAGAATATGATTTTATGTAATTAAATTATACAAAAAATATATAATTATCTTTAATATATTCGGTATTTTATATCAAATAGTTTTATTATTATTTTATGATGTTGGATTATTAAACAAAAAATTTCCCAATTAAGAATGTTGTCATTTCACTGGAACAAATCTATAGGTTCAAACAAAAAGCCTTCCAACATTTGAATTTTGATCAAAACATGGACTACTAAATTTTTTTGGAATAAAAGAAGTTATTCTACATGTATTAGGATGATCCAATGTGTTTTAAATGCGTAACTTCAAGTGGGGAGGGGTGGCCTTTTATAATTATGTTAGGTAGCACACTTAAAAATTTTCAATGATTCTCTATAATTATATGCCACATTCAGAGAATTATGGTAAATTTTTTTTTATATTTACAATAATTTGAATAAATCATGTCTAACTAATCCTATAAAATATGAATTATAAATTTTTTGTTCAATTTTCCACACTTTAGTAAACACACTTTCCCCATAACCAGGGATTAATTTTACCATTTTCACAATTCATTCTATCAAATAACTATAAAAAACATATTATATAATATAACATATGATGAATACAAATATTAATTATATTATACATTAATTCAACTCATAGAAGTGTCTGGATGGAATTTAAAATTAGGCCAACAGAATTGTCAAAAAATTGATTCCAATAAATGCATGTTTTAAGTAAAAGATTATCTATTATTATATATATAAAAATAATGATAACTATATTCTTTTAAATTCATATTTCTAGAATATATATATATATATATCATTTAAATAAGTACTCATTATTTGTAACAACCCTTTCATTCTCACTAACATGAGAAGGTAGTGGAAGGTTATATGTCCTTAAGAGACATCCCTAAGAAGCCAAAAGATGATAATAAATGACAAGGTATTAATTTAAAAATTGGGTTTTGAATTCACCATTTCACATGAACTACAAAACAACAAACCATAACCAAATAAAATAGTTCATGATTATTTATAAAAAATTAATGATAACTCAAAAATTTCATTTATAAAAAAATTAACCAATGAGTACTACTGTGGAAAAAAATTAACATAAAAGTAAAAATTAGAAGAAAATTCTAAAAACCCATGAAAACCACATTAATCGAAACACCCAGATGCGTCATGATCCAGATCGACTAATATACCCATGTATCATGAAGTTTTAATAAATATTTGTGATACTTTACCATTTTCTGTATCCCAAAAGAAGATATCTTCAAAATCACCAAAGTTCCAATGCATGGGTGAGTAATGAATATCATTAGATTTTCACAAATGACATCCAAACCAATTCCACTACAATAGAACATATTGTAAATATTTATATAATATATTTTATATAAAAACTTATAAAAACATTTTGATCAAAATATTAACAATTTTTATAACCAGTCATTTTTCAAAATACAATTTCATGGTAATATAATGTTACCAATAAATTATCTAAACCATATCATATATACTATTTTCCCGTAACCCATTACATTCAACTTAAACAAACATCAAACCATGCATTCAATTCATGGAACTCCCTATACTCATGAGTGGTGATTCATCTGTTTACTAATTCATCACTTAGTAAGCAAATTTTCTGGGGTTACTTTACACCCATATATATCCCCACGTTTTTATCTGGGCACATCACGTCATTATCCATAGAAATGTATATGAACACATGACATTCTACCACTCAAACCCATTCTAAAAAATGTCTTCCCAAACCCATTTAAAAAAACATATTTATTTATACCCATTTTTCAAGGAACAAGATTTAATTATTATTTTAAAATTATTATTTTAAAATCATGTTACCAAAATCTCATTCCAACAAAACAAGAAATTTACCAATTTCCAAAAAAAGTCACTCAAGATTTTTGTTTCAAAAATTAAATAGATAATAAAAAATAATTTTTAATAATAAAAATGAATGTTAAATAAATCATTCATATTAAAAAAAATGATTCGATAGTGAAGCCACATACCTCATGTTTGATGATGAAAATGAACAACTCTATGAAGAACATCCATGAAACCATGATAAATCTTAATAAATACTCTGTCAATCTATTCACCTATTGAAAAAAGTCCATATATAAACATATTTGCCATCGAAAACATTATATATACTCACTGTGGGTTTATATCTAAGAAACCAAGCGGTAGGCTGATGTAGATATATGAAAACTCATAATGGACAACCATGAAGAATGAAATACATCAAAAATATATCCTCAACAAGATGTGGAATAGATCTAGATTGCATCCAAGTTGATGGGGAGAGGCTCTCAAACTATTGGTTGAGAAAAATCCATAGTTATGTCAATTTTGGGAAAAAATGGTGTTCGAGATGAAAAATTGATAGATTCAAAATTTAAGGATTTAACATTTGACCCAAGAAACTTTTTGTCGCATAATTAGAAAAAATATGCTTAAACAGTGCTCCTTCATCTTCATTAAGAAAGACCATGAATATATGGCTCAAACATTCACCAATCTCTATTTCAGCATTACTGAATCCACTAAAAAACAATAAATCAACAGATTCAATGCATATAGTTTCTCTTAAAAGGACACATGATTTGGGAAAATCATGTGCCACTAATGTGCATTCCCTTTAGCCCCTATATCATTGTACAAAGTTTCTTATAGTATATTCAGTGTTTACCAAAATTGTTATTAAACCAAAGACCTATAAAAAATCTAACAAAATTTCATAAAGGTCACCAACCATTCAAACTCATAATACTTATACTTTAAATATATAATGTTCATGATGAAATGATTCCATTCATGAAATAGAGGGTGTAACATTATCCCCACCATTGATCTTTTTGGCTTGATAATGTAGAAAATCATAATTTTTTTTGAAATAGATATTTGAATTTCTCATTCATTTCATTATCATGTTCTAAATTTTATTCATGAACCTTAACATATTAACACAAAACCCACACTAAACCGATGATTCTTCCATAAAATTCATTATATATCCAATCAAAAATCTGCAATGGTATATATACCAGGACATCATCTGGATCTATGTAAATATGATCCCATATGATCACATTATGAAGATCAAACATATATATTTTCAACTGAGATACATTTAACACATTATGCAACACAATAAACCGTGGTGATGATTCCAAACATTGTTCCACCACTCCATCTTATTACAATATCTCAAAAGGGAATATGTATCGTGGAGAAAAATTTATCTTCTTCCCAAAATGATGATTTACAATTGATTGAGAGATCAATAAGAATACATGATCATTCACCTGAACCACAATGTCCATCAATAGTTATCCATATGGTATTTCTGACAACTTTGTGTCGTCTCTACACGTTCCCCAGACAAATGAATATTTATCATTTTTTGTTGGAAAAGGACATGCCCAATATGTGATGTTTCAACACATTACACTAACAAATAGGGACATTTCGATATAAACACATAAAATTCATTAAAATAATACATATGTTTAATGTATGACAGTAGTTGATATATGAGAACATGACTAATGGAACATTATCCTTCCATGAGCCACTAGAATCCATTACACAAGCCTACAACATATCTTCTGATGTTTGTATCATCTTCATGGATTCCCAATCTAACTGGGGATGATATACCATTATCATTTTCAACTGAGTCTGATGGTATTTATGAAATCATTTCCAAAAAATGAGATATAATCCTCATGTCACTATTTGATACAACCGAATATGGTAGACTATGAATCTTTAACACCTCATGAATGTAGATTTTGGATTGATCTACCACTGTCACAACCATACATCTTCATGAAGAGGAAATATATTGAATAATGTTGTGACCTTCCTTATTTAAGATGAAAAAGAGATAATAACACCCCAAGTCCCACTTTTAATAGACCTTGAGGTGGTGACCAACATCATTGGAATATAGTCTAACAAACATGGATGTCATTTCCCTTTTTAGAGTAACCAATATCATGATATAAGTTATTACAAAATTTTATAAAACTCTAATACATATATATAAATGAATCCATAATCCACCACACATTCCGATTTAATGTAATCCTGCTAGAAAAAAATGAATACACCAAAGTAGGTACCAAAATAAAACCGAGCAGCAACACAAAAACAACCACCAACATTCGATCTAGTAATTTCTAGCATGGTCCACATATTTTCTATATAAACCTAAAAATAGTTTTGTATATTCCGGGTGAGCATATAGGTATACACACTATAAATTCCAATATCACTCATGTAAAAGTGGGGGATACATACTAAGGCCCCTATGAGAAATCATCAAATTCTCAAAAGAACATAACGAGGAATACTATCCACCCCAACATCTCCAAGGAACACTCACCAAATAATGCAAGTAATGTAATGTAATAACATATGTAAATTGATTATAAGGTACCCTAAACAAATTACAACTGGTTAACTACTAATCCCAAACTACAAGTTTCCTAGAGTTACCAATCTTTCTCAAGACCCACTGTCATAACCTTCCCACAAACACCTAGTCCACAACCACATCTCATCCTACCCACACACACATAGGCCACAATCATCACATTTCTCTCCCAAAGACACATGGGCCTCATCTTGATGACCCATGGGGAACAATCCAACTATCACACAATCAAAACTACAAATATTGTTATAAACATCAAGCCATTACAACATTCCCAAAGGGTTATGGAAGATGAATTTCTAGAAGAGGGAGAAGGGGAGCCAATAACCATCAATCCATCCTCCCGACAGGATGATGGGAAGGTCATAATCACCAAAAATAATGGGGGTGTTTGGCATGTAGTTATAAACCATGGTGGGGTGAATATAGAAATCATAAGAAACAAAATTTTTATACATATATGTATGATATCACTCATCCCAACCTATGGGTTTTGAAACAAACAACTAGCCAACAAAAACATCCCTTATTGCCATCCCAACATGAACAAACAGAAAAATAGTCACAACCAAAACATAAACCACCCCTTTAATATAACCAATTGTCATTATAAAGTGACAATTTAACTTATTTTTGATCCAATACTACTTGGTAAAAAACCGACAATAGCCATTCCCAAGACATTCAACAGAACATCATGATTAGAGTCCCACTACATCATACTTTTCACCAACAATAAGACAACCCAAATGCATTCCCATTACTGTACAAGTTATTCCATTCCACAGTTAGTAAATATCTCAAAATAATATCTCATCACACCTAGTACACCACCTCTAAACAAATCTAACAAGAACCGCTACTGACACCATATCCCTTATACATATACATAACGTACCATAATCACAGAGCCAACCCCTTTTTCCACCAATGTATGAATAACATTGCTAACAACAACTGCAACATAATACACCCACAAGACTCAAAAACCCAACAAAACTCACATAGAACGCAACCACACCATCAATAAATATGTAATTAGATTTATCCAACAATGATTACATAATAAAATTTGATAAACTGGGGCGATCAGCAAACAATTTTGATCCCATGATATAATTTTCATTCAACCTGAATACGTGATCAATTAGATAGATATTTAAAAAAATTACTAAAAAGATTTTGCGGATTTGAAAAAAATTAATATGACCAATAATTATTTTCAAAAGGAATATATATAGAACAAATCACAAAAGGAAATCTATAATAACACATAAAACAAGATATCAACATCATCATCTACCCAGCCCCAATTTATGACTATGGTAAAAAGAAGATTATATCACAACTACATTAATAATTGGATTCAATTATGATATAGATCTGACACTAGTATACCCAAACTTCATTATACCCAACAAAATGAGAGGCTAAGTACATCCCTACCTATAACAACAGGCAAGAAATGATTCGTCCTTGGCCAAAAATGTTGTGTTGCACGAGAGGTAGGAAATATTCCAAGGGAAAACTGAACAGACTGCTCTATCACAAGAGGGAAAGTCTTAGGGTAAGAATGGGTATAGGCATAACAAGTGGGAAAATTCTATTTAAATGAAGATTTGATATTGGATTAATAAAATTCCTGAACCAAAAATCAAGGAGACAATTTCAAAGTCCATAAATTTTGGATCGTGGTTTGACTATGAAGCTTGGTCATTTCTAATGATATTTAAGATATAATAATTCCCCTATGATGTGGTGGAATAAACATGAGAAATTGTAAATAATAGAAAGGTTAAAAATATCAAGTTAATTTTAATATAATAGGGACAAAACAAGATCAAAACATTGGATTTTAGAGCTACCAGTGGTGAGTCAATATTATGTGAGTCACAGTTCGGTGAATCGTCATTCAGGTAACCGTTTAAGAAGAGATCATTAAGCATGTCACCATTTAGTGAGGCACTATTTGTTGATCAACCATTCAGTGAGTCACCATTCTACCATCCACTATTTTGAGGGTCACTGTTCATGTCACGGTTTTGCGATCCACTATTTGGTGAATCACTGTTTGGGTAGGAACCTTTCAGTGAGCCCCCATTCATTGAGTTACCATTCTACATTCCACTGTTTGGTGAGCCACTGTTCGATGTGTTACCATTTGGAGAGTCAGCATTTGGTGAGTAACCATTTGGTGAGTCACAGTTCAATGACCTATCGTCAGATGGGATACTTTTTGAAAACATTATTTTTTGAAAAATCATGAAACATGCCACCATGGCCTCCAAGAACACTCTAGTCATTATATTATTACAATGGAATGTTCTACCAAGGTATGGGATCGTACATCATAACCTATCAAAATATTCTCATCTTATAGTATTCAAAACCAACCAAGAAGAAAGAAGAGTCTCAACAACCACCCTTCTAGATAAATATCAATGATAAAAAAACCTTGTGCTTGTTGAAAGCCAAATTGAATCCTCGACATCAAACAACACCTATCCCAACATCAAATTCCCTACTAAACAACATAAACACCAATGGTCACACTGTCTGAATACATGGATTAAGGAATTCATTCCTCCATGTCAAGATATTATCGGTTTTGGGAATTAATAACTCTCTCACACAAGATCAAATAGAATTCATATTAATGCATCTTGATTTGGGATCATTTCCTCCCATTCAGAACTTTGAGTATTTTTTTACACATTAGAGAATCTGGAAACAACTCATCTTATAGAAAACAAATTCATTAATTGCATCATAAAAAAATCACTCAAATAAAAATTGAAATAGATCCGTGTACTAGGTACACATATACAACTCTCACACCTTAGTAATCTCCCTGAGGTCTCTATACCTACACAACACACGAAAAAAATGAATGTTCCATCCATGAAGAACTTTATTTCAACGGTCATGTATCACTATTGTCTTCTCCACAAATGTTGCATCATCATTGATATCTATGTCTCCAATTCAATGATGTGGGAGTCATCTTGTAAACACTGATAATGTTGGGAGGCATGGAAGGTGTTGTGGATACTCTGCAATTACATTGGAAATGCCAACTAGTATGCCACCTCTCCAACTTTCCCCAACACCTCTAATTACCATATGATCTTGGGAGAAAGAGTTACCCCTTTACCAAACCTCAAATGCTCCCACCTTGGGGAAACATTCAAAAACATGTGGTCTACATTAGGAACCTCTAAGGGTCATATTTTTCAATTGGCATACAACTTTTGTCGGTAATGTGCTACCTTTATCCTCTCCTGGACAATCAACATGTTCTCTATCATACTCTAAACCACATCTAGAACTTGAAAGAAACATCCCCAAACTTTTAACATCATAATGGTGAACGAAATGGTCTTCCATAAAATGATTTTAATGCAGCCATACCAATGGATTATTGATAGCTATTATCGTAAGAATACTCTGCCAAGTGAATGTGTTGTACCCAAGTCCCACCAAAGTACAAGATGCATGTTGGAATCATGTACTTCAATATTCAGATGGTCCCCTATATCTTCCCATATGCATAAGGGTGGAAATCTGTGATGAGATGTAACTAATTGAAAAATTCATGATGTAATCCCTCTAGACTCATGAGGAAAAAAAAGTATCCTGATATAAGATGATGGATCATGGAAATCCATGTTTCTACACCACCTCACCTGCAACATCTTCACTTAGGCATTCTCTACACTAGACTCCCTGATCATTATGAAATGAGATGATTTCATTAGGTGATCCATTACTACTCAGATTTCATGGAATCCTCCCTGATCCCTATGAGATCACGTGATGAAATCCCCAAAGTTGCCATCCCAATTATACTAAAGGATATATAAGGTCTACAAAAACCATTAGGAACACGGTGCTCACCCTTCACATATAGGATCACTCGTCACATTTCAAAAAACTCTTCTATTTCATGATTCATCCATGGGCACCAAAACATTTCCATAAATCCACGGTATATCTTGGAAATTGTGGGGTGTACATCTAGGGGTGATCTATGAAACTCAAATTGAACTCCCTTGTTCATCAACACTTAAACAAATTGCTTATCATAGAACAAAATATGATTCTTACCATCTTCTGACCATCCCTATGGAAAATCACCCTTGTCAATGTTATCAAACATCACCAATGCCTATGATTATCTCTAATAATACTCCTCCATGGGATTCTTTATAGATTCATTCACTATTATCTAAAAATGATATCCTATACTGAAATCCATTATTTCATCTCAGTGAATGGAAAGAAACCACTCCAATTCATTCCAATTGTTTTCAGATTCTCAAAACACCTCATTCTGTGAATTCCTACTCAAATCAGCAGTCATAACATTCCCTTTATATGAGGTGCAAGAGATCTCAAAATTTAAGTCCTAAAGAAACCCCATCCACCCCTACTTTCAAATGTTCATTTCTCATTGGGAAGAGATATACCTCAATATCAAGTGATATGTGATGTAATGTCCCAACTACTTCATCCCCAACATGACTATTTCAACCACAAAATTATGGATGGAATAGTTTTATTCATGGAGAAGAAACATTTTAGACCCACAAGAGTACACTATGCACTGCTGCATCTTAACACATCACATTACTAGAATTAAATCATCACAACACACCTCAAAATCACCACTTCCATTGGAAACCTAGGTACAAGAGTACTAAACAACCTTCCCATAATATAGTTGAAACATTTATAAAGCTCTTTATTCCATACATATTCCACATTTTTATTAGTCAATTTCATTAATAGAATTTCATCTTAGGATAATTCGGGTATGAATCCTAGGAAACTACCTAACATAACAAGAAATCAATGATCCTCATACGCATTCATGGGTGCTACCAACGAAGAAACATCCTCAACCAATAATGGGTCCACTAATACACCCTATTAAGGCACCACATGTCCAGTGAAGTGGGCCTACAATGTCAAAAACATATGGATGGAAAATATTCGATAGATATGGTGGAATTGATGAACATAAAAGATTATCCTGAGATGCTCGGTATGCTCCCCCTCTATTATAAAGTAGATCAGAATTTAATGAATGAGTATAATGATGAACCTATAAATTAACTCACAAAATATAGAGTTCATATGTCACATGAACATGCCTGGTGTTTTCATAACATTGAATGGCATGACCACAAACTTGAAGTTCCCATACACTCACCTGAATGTTGTCTTTGGAATTTCACCCTACTTTTCCATTAATCCCTGTTACCCATACCATTTATCGTTTGTGGAAAAATAGCTTTCTCCACTCAGCTAGTGGAAATGATCAACTATCCCAAGGAGAGGTTAATCATTTTTGGTCTTCACCTAATTCAACTATTGGTTGTCTATGCACATCCTCAAATCACCATATGGGTTTGTGGTGAAACAACACGGGACCACCCTATGGAGAAAAATTTTGCCAGTTAAATCCCTTTATCATTAGAACATAAATTTGGTTACATATCTCCCACAACATAGAAATCACTGTCCGATAAAGATCCATCAAAATCATAGAAGCACCATGACAAAAAGTATATCTATAACTTGATGTCACGTCGTGGGGTAAGGACACAACAACCTCAAGAAAAAAATCCATGACCACCCTGACAACTCTTGAAACTAATACATCTATGTATCCATAGATTAATCTTACAACTCACATAATAATGAAAAAATAGTCACCATTCACCGACTACACTTTAGACAATGTCACTCTCTAACGAAAGCCACATGTTTTCCATCCTCATCTGAAAACACAATTCTAGCAAGGAAGATCTTAATAACAAAATTCACTGAGTAAAAAAATGATTCCAAGGATAAAATTGTATGGTTTCCACAGTAGATTAAGATATCCCCCATGGACTGTTGCGACCCAATCATCAGTCAACATCCTCATAAAACATCAAACAGTATGGTATAACTATTGACTAGTGTACTTAGCACTATCAGATTGAAATGTCTCTCTATGTCCAGTCTAAGGGAATGGTATAGACTGTGTGAAAAAAAATGATTGAAAGTCTCTTGAATCAACCATGATAGAAACAAGATTAATAAACATGTTGATCATACATGGAATGATTTCTGGCCTCACTGGAACATCTACCTCTTTGGAGTGCAACTGACCACGCCTATATTATAATCCCCTATGTTTCTGAATGGCTCCTCAACCATGTCTGGGTCAAGGTCATTGAAAAACACCCATTTTTCAGCCTCATCCTACTCCATCTCCCCTCGATGGAGAAGGACCCTGCTATCCCTACTACAGAAATTGAATGGAAGATAACTATTGTTCATGAGGGAGTTGAACCTACCCACTTCCACCATTCTTATCTGAAACGGGGAACTGCCATTGAATTTTCATGTGGCCTCCACAAGTGAAACACTTCCTTCCCATGAATATGGAAAAAGGACGATGAACAAGAGTTCAGAGTTAAAAGTGTTGAGGTTGACTCCCCACTGGCAAAAACCTAGAAGTCTATGACGCTAGAGACCTATATCTAACACCCATCCCTTTTGAATATCTTTGATAACTCCCATTTCATAGAATACATCTTCGCTAGAGAATCCTTTCCACTACCTCATTCTTATTCTGAACTTGTATGTGTGTTAGTATGTTGAAGGGAGTAATCACATTCTAGACTGAGGGACAGAGTTCCCCGGTTAAGAGTCACACCCGAGAATCCTCATCTTGAAAAAAGGTCTAGAGAATAGAGAAAAAGATCCTTAACCTTGATCCTTAGTTCCCTCACTGACATATTCCCTCTTATAGAGGGAGAGTAACTAGTGACACTTTTCATCCTTCATCGTCGAAAATATAATTCTTCCCAGGAATCGTTTAAAAAGTCAACCCATGGAACATCGGTATCCTTCCTCTCCCCAAGGTAATGATTCCACCACTGATGCACTACAACCCTCATCTGGCACACCAATAGAGTTTCCTAAAAATATTTTGGATCCAGGATCATGGTGGAATTGATCTCCAGCACTTCAAGCCTACTCTCCGTCTACACGTCTGAAATGTTTCCTTCATACATATCCAATGCCTCTTGTTGGAAATCATGATGGTTCTTCTACCACTAATCATCCACCACCCCCAGTATCATAATTCAATTAGTCAAACTGCTAACCCTGATGAGCCACACTGCATGTACTGCATCCGGACATCAGCCGGGGGACATAGATGAAAAGAAACAAGGAAATCCAAATCTTGGGTACTATGGAATTTGACATGGATTCATTTTATGTAAATGTTTATTAATATTTCACGAAAACACAAAAAAAAAAACAAGAAAAAAGTCATCCTGATTCATGAAACTTTTCTAGAGTCTATACCTTGTAAAAAGTGTAGTCTCAGTTGGTTGTTCGCTAGACATAGAGTCCTTACATCGAATCACGTGGAGGGGGGGGGGGGGGGGGTAAAAACCCATGTCATAGCATTTCTTTACTGGCCTATGTCACACAAAAAGATTTCTCAACACTAATCTTCTACCATCCCATTCAATCCTTACTGTGACTAACTCCAAACTCCATCCAATATCTCAACCATCCCCTCTGGTACCAATCGGTCATGAACATCCTTCATCAAGGAAATGAGAGAGAAGGATAAATTACATGACCAACCATATTCAAGATAAAAAATGGATAGTGACCCATGTGTCCCGCCAATAATATGCCTGGTGGTAGAGACCAACACCAACTGTATATATTTACAAAATCATGGAAATAATTTCCCTTTTTCTAGTAAGCTTGATTGGGAGAAAATATGCACCATCCTCAATAAACATCCAATACATATATATATAAGAATCCAAAATCCATTACACAAGAATGTTTAAAGTAAAACTATTAGAAATAAAAATAAAAAACCAATATATGTACCGAAATAAAACCTATAAGTGAAACATAAACCATCCCCTACGTCCAAGCTATTAATGTAAAACATGGTCCATGCCATCTCCCTCGAAACATGAAAATTGTTTAATATATATAATTTGATCAAACATGTATACTCATTATGAAACTCAATGTCAATCATGCATAAGTTGTGGAAACATACTAATGCAACTATCATAAAACAAAAAAAACTCAAAAGAACCACACGAGGAATAAAAATATCCCCAGTCTCAACAAGGAACTACCTCAAAATATAACAATTCACGTAAAGTAATAATATAAGCACATAGATGATAGGGTACCTCACACCACTTCCCACTAGTTAACTAATCACCCCTAATGGTGTACATCCTAATGCTACAAATATTCCATGAGACCCACTATCACAACCTACCCATACACACCTTGTCCACCAAAATATCATATCCTTCCTCCAAACACATAGTCCACAACCATAACACGTCTCACCTGAAGACACATAAGCCTCATCTGAAGGATATATGGAAACAAACATTCACTAGAACAACCTATACCATAAATATAGTAACAAACCACAAGCCATTACTATCTTCTTGAAGGGTCTTGCGTGATAAATACCTAGAATATAGAGAAGGGGTGCCAATAAACTTCAATCCATCCTCCCACTAGGATGTTGGAAATGTCACCATTCCTAATAAAAATAAGAGTCTTTGTTACGTAGATCCCAAAACGAGTGTGGTTATTTTAGAAATCATAAGGAACAACATATTTATAAAAATATGTATACAAAAACATAGGCCAACATATGGGTTTCTAATCGAACAACCAGCCCCCAAAAAATTCCCTTATAGCCACCATTACATGCACAACCGCAAAAAAATCCCCATCCAAAAAAAATCCTCCCCTTTCATTTAACCACAAGTCATTATTTATTATTATATTCACTTATTTTCATTCCAACAATACCCGAGAAACTACCAAACATGGCCATACCCAACACATTCAATCACACAACCATATTGTTGTCCCACTGTAAAACATTATGCAATGACAATAACACATCCCAAATACATTCTCATTTCTCTAAAGGTACATCCATTCCATAATCAATCAATCCATGAACCAAATATATCATCACACCTCATGCACCATCTCTTACACAACACCAAAAAAACCACCCCCAAGACTATAAGCACGTTATAGACACACACCACACACTACTCATAGGGCCAAACCCTGTGTCCACCCATGTTCCCACATCCATGATACAAATAGTTTCACCATAATACCCACCAAAGGAAAAAAAAACAAATCCCACACATCCTAAAAGCACAACAACAACTCAATTTTATTCAGATTTATCCAACAATAGATCATTAATTTGACATTGATAAACAAGGGTGATCAAAAAATAAGTTTGATCAAGGAGAATAATTTCCAAATAACATGGTGTACGTGATCAATCATACTTATATTTACTACAGTAATTCACAAGATATTTATGGTGCAAAAATATAGACCACCAATGGCCATGATTTTTTGAAGTCATTCAACCAGAAAAATCCATAATAAGAAATCAAATATAAAATATAAAAGAAGAAATAACCATAATCATCATACCTACCTCCATTTACGATAATGGTAAAAAGTATATTATAACATTACACCCGTAATAATACTATTCGGATTTTATTACGAAGTAATAAAAGTATACCCACACCACATGTTACAAAAAAGTAAAGAGAGACGATGTAAATCCCTAACTAGAACAACATGAGGCTAAAAATATGAATCTTTGTACCAAAACCGAGGGTTGCATGAGAAGTAGGAAGGACTCTATGGGATAACCTAAAATTCTTCTACATTATAGGTTTGAGACTCCTTGGGAAAGAAAATTTGTAGGCACACCATGAATATAAGTTTTAAATGAAGAGACCATATCAGTTTAAGAAAAATTCAGATCTTATAATTTGGGAGACAATTTTAGGGTTCTTACATTTTGGATTGTGGTTTGACTAAAAGGCTTGGTCATTTATAATGATATTTGATATATAAATATTATCCTTGATGATAGTGGGAAAATATCCAAAAATGGCTAATAATTGATATGTAATTCATTCAACAATAATTTGAACATAATAGTTAGAAAACAGGACGAAAACTAGAGAGGTGTGATCATTCGGTGGTGAGACACCATTCAGCGAGTCAGAATTCTGTGAGTCTCCATTTTGTGATTTAGCATTAAATGAGTTCTTATTAAGTCAGTCATGTTGTGGAGGGTCACTGTTTGAGTCATCGTTCAGTAAACCACCATTCAGGAAATCACCATTCGGTGAGTCAGCATTCGTCGAGAGTTAGGTACACTAGGAAAGATACACTGAGAGGGGGGGGGGGGCATTAATCTGGGTATGAAAAATTAAAACAACATCATTTTTTGATCATTTTTTTATACAAAACGTTCTTCTATCTCTCATTCTAGTTGTAGAGTATGAATGAATCTTAAATAAGGAACAAAACATATCAATTTTACTTTGTTCACCTTCACTGGGCTACGTCCAAGGAGCGTACACCAATGATGTGTTGATGTACTAAATCTAATATAAGTGCAGTACAATTTAAAAGTTCATAGAGGTCTCATTGTCCCTCCTAGTTTACAAAAACTCATAATATGAAGGCTCAATGCTCTCTCAACTGAACAGCTCTCACTGCTTCATCAGATGTTCCACTCATAGTTTAAAGAATTGTGGGTCCCATCACTATCACAAAAGAATGAATCTTACTATGTATTCAGATGCCCAATTGAAGTTAAACTTTCATCCACATATGAATAAATCTTCACCATGGATGTACTATGAAATAATCCAACTTTTTTACGCTACCCTATAATAACTGGTGTGCTTTTGTAGGCTTTGCGTGCATCTCTATGCTTTGGTGTGCTTCTCCAAACCGGGTGCCCAAGTCTCACCAAACAACTTGTGCGACACCCCCTTCTTCATCTTTGATCTTTGGAAACACATAGCCTTTTATTCCCAAACCAATATTGGCATGAAACTTCTGATTATATTTATAATTGCGTGACCAAACCACCACTTGCGTGACCGAACCTCCTGCACGACGGGAGCTCTAATTTTCTCTATGTGTTGAACTCTCTTGAAAATTTTGAGGGGTGGAACTCTATTTATTGTCATTTTGGACACCATGATCACTGGAATGCATGTATCCTCTTGGAATACATGTCCAGCTGCCCTAGACTCTGTCTCCCTAGTCAATTGTGTGCCCAAACGAAAAATTGGGAACCCGTCTTTCATTTTCCATATATTAATATTCAAATCTTGAGAAACATATGGAACTCATGTTTCCCATATTACATGGCACTGGAGCACTAGTCCTTTTTCCAAAACCACTTTTTTCCATTTGTCAATTTTGATGCCAAAATATTTGGAAAACACTGGAAAATGGCACCTCCTTTTATCTACTCTTTTTGTACCACCTCTTGATAGTCAATTCCTTTGTCTAGGTTCTTCAATCAAACATGGATAGCCAACAACATCTCTTTAATCCAAAAAATCACTATGTAAACCCTCTTTATCAATAAATTATAGATTGTGGTCTACTATGGGAACAAACACAACATGGAGGCCCACATTGTTAACAAACACAATCACCTCAATAACCGCTTCAATGATACCTTGAGGGATTTTTTACTACATTGAGTCACCATTCAGTGAGCCACCATTTATTGAGTCACTGTTTGGAAAGCCAGCTTTTGACAAGACACCTTTCTGTGATTCAATATTTAGTGAGCCATCATTCTGTGAGTCACCAATCTGTGACCTACCATATGATGGGATATCATTTTAAAACTAGTTTTTTGGATAAATTGTTAAAAATGCCATCTTGATCTCAAGGGACACTACAAAAAATTTATTTTTACAATGGAATTGACGAGAGAGTTCTTGTACATTACATAAACCTTATGGTATTCACGAATGGAAAACTTATGAGATGAAATGGTTATTGAATCCACTATTACTCATATTAAATCATGTTTTTGAACCATTCATGGTATTCCCATTATAAAATCCATGGATATATTCCCAAAATTCCAAAATAGAATAGGTATAGACAAAAAAATACCTTATGTTCATTGATTTTTTTCCTTATACTACTGGAAAGTAAAAAACCCAGAAAAATACTCATCCTACTTTCGTTTCTTAGAGAACTTCCAAAACTATGCATTCAGTGATTTATGAAAATTATGTATTCCTAGATGTATAACCCATATTGAATACTGGTAAACATGAAGGATTTGTTTATAAAAATCCATAGGTATGACTATATAATATCTAAAACACAAAAATAAAATCTCACTCATGTTCCACCCCACAATGGTCTCCCCACAATTGAGATTTTAACTCCTCACCACACACTCTGTATATGAAATATATTCCGCATTAATCATATTTACCAAATCCCAAACCACAAAAACTAGATAGAAGCCTAGAAATTCACATCGATCATCACATTCGAAGTGAATGTAGTGTAATACTGGCATTGTCATCCACTAATCCAAAGACACTATTTATATCTAATCAAAAAACTTTATACTTAATGCATCATTCATTGAAATTTATTTTCCTAATATTCACATAAAGAGAAATTGGGAAAATTTGAGATAATTCATGAATATTATTTGTCTCATTTTCAATTCATGTATTTTGAAAATTTGATTCATGAACTTATGATCCATGAAAACAATCAATTTACCACCAAAATGATGCTGGGGGAAATTCTTTAAAACATTAACTACGATAGCTGACTCCAAAATATGTGATGTGTAGTTCATATAATTCAATATTTACACAATTAATTAATTATAAAATACCTGATATCCTTCCATGATAATGAATCCCATACCAAATCCTAATGCCTCAAAATTGACAACATACCCTTATCAAAATTCGGTCAATATCAAGATGGTGCTGATGTGAGATGAATCTGATGCACTTGAAAATATTTATAGAATTCTATATTCCACAATAATGGATCATTAATATTTGTAAAATCTATCATAGGTGAATCTATACATCATAATTCAAAATTGAATCATCAATAATAACCAGTGAAACCAATAACAACCATATCTTAAAGTCATTCATTGGTGGTTTCCATGATTTTACAATCTCTATCTTGTCTAGATCAACAAAAACACCCATTTAAGAAATTAAATGGCCAAGAATGAAATCATATTGAATCACAAAAATTACACTTTGATAATTTTTCATACAAATGGGGATCCCTCAAGATTCCAAAAACTATGTCCAAGTGTTTCTCATTGTCAGCCATTGTCCTTGTATACACCAACATTTAATCCAAAAACAACACCACAAAATAATTGAGATATCAATTCAATATCCAATTCATAAATTCAATAAATACCACTCATGAATTATTTATAATGAACTCAATTTACCTATATTCATAATATCTATATCTACTTCTAAATGTTTTCTTCAATATATCATCCATTCAAAGTAAAAATTAGTGATATCCTGATGATTAGTCCATTTTTTAGGACAACTGAGCTCCCCTTCATTGATGGAACAAATCATCAATGAATGAATGTGGATATCAAACATTTATTATAACTTGGTTGAGATTATGATAATCTATACACAACCATAGAATTCTATTTACCTTCTCCAAGATAAAAACTAGTGCCACCCATGGAGTCGTTCTCAACAGAATAAACCCTTTACGTTGTATCTGTTCTCATTGCACATTTAATTCAACTAATAGTATCGGTTATATTTGATAAGAAATAATGGAGTAGGAATTCTCCCCATAAGGTGATAAATCATAAACTCTAATTCTCTTATAAATAGAAACACTAAGAAATAATTGATAAAACATCATGAAAATGGTCCATGAGTTCTAGGTAAAATCTATTATTGATATATTCCATTGATGCCAATGTCAACACAAGTGACATGTATAAGATCATTCATATTGATCAATCAAAAATCTATATTTCACTATCATTACATCACTTTTTTCTCAAATGATATTCTTGAACCCATCCTCAATAAAAAAATATTATGCTATAAGAGTCAATTTGAGCTGTTATTATTTTCAACTATTCCATTCCCATGATTACATCCTAGATGTCGATCTCTGGACCCCGGATGTCTGTTTTCAATTTATCTCCATCAAACATTATATAACATTCTCTATTCATAGAGGCTCAACATTTTCTTTTCCCAGAATATGATATATGTTTTAAGATAGAAAACATTATATCCACTTTTACATAAATAAAAACAATACAACTTGAATCTATGAAGGAATGATATAAACCCATATCAAACAAAAGATTTATAATGGTAAATTTTAAATTAGTCTTATATATTACTATTTTTATTCATGATTGATAATTCTGTATTACCTTCCATACCTAAAATAATTGGATGTTGGAAAAACTCTACTCCTTATTTACCTATTGAGATTTCCCTTCATGATGATTCATGGAATTCTTGAAATTACCATGGTAAACTCTATTCTTCTGATTATATTGACAATTTTCCCTCACCTTATAGAAGAATATGATGCATGTGAATCCAATAAGGTGTCTCAAGAATATTTCCTCGTAGCACTGATATAATACCACGAAATATTCCATTTATGGTTGAAATTGTAATAATATCTAGTTTTCGTTGTAGAATATATCATTATGTGCTTAAGAGAACTACAATAGATAAAAACATTATTTCTCTTGGATCATGGAGGAATTTTTACTAATTCATCCATATGATTTTGATTCATCCCCTCCTTGTAATGATGTGTCTCTCTTTCGGTTTACCCATGAATTAGATTTCACACCATTTCCTAGGTGTAACAACATATTTTATCCTCCTATATCTCTTGAGATGTATATTTCAGCAATTGTATCTCTATTTAATATCTATGTAAAATATGTAATACAGAATAAAAAAATCATCAATCAAATCTTTTTTTTCACGGATTCTAATATGTTTTCCATGAAGGAAGAACTACAAGTAACTTCATGTTTAAGGAGTACTAAATTAATAATGTTTTCAACATACATTGAGCCATGTATATTTCCTTACTTCAACATGATGAAGTAAATCATTATTTAAATCTTGAACATGTAAGTATATAATTATTTGTTGAACTGCTTCTCAAAACATTCCCAAACATAGCCTTGATTTACCATATCTAGCACATCTTGTTCCTAACAATTACATGATTTACCATCTAGAATATATTTTTCAATATTGATTTTCAGATCTAGTGTTTTTCTGATGAAATTGAAGATATATTCACCATATTAACCCACACTATTTCATTTTCTGTATAAGAATCACCAAAAAATAATGCCTGATCCTTCTTGTGGAACTAGAGGGAATGATCCAGTTTACATAACTCGTCCCTCTTGGTTCATATATCTAGATTCTAAAACTCTTTGATGATAGTATGAACCATATTTTAATTAACATATAGCTCAGGTGAACCATGTTCTCTATTGATTATTATAGTTGGTTCTTATTATCCCTACTATGTTCCATTTCAATAAAAAGAACACACAACACAAGTCTCTCTATCTATTAACTAGTGGATTAACAATTTCAAATTCTTCCACATCAACTAACTCATCAATTCTTTCCAAAATAATCATTTATCATTTTTAACCATAATTTAAAAATATAAATTTTCCATTTGAAAATCAGACCACTTTTAAAATACAATTACCATTATGTTTTTCAAAATATTTCATTTGAAAAAAACAAATTCATAAATTTTCAAAATGAAACAAATTGCCCCAAACAGTATATCATTACTTCAAATAATATATGAAATCATAGTGATTTTTCATTCCTAAAATGCATGACACTCTCGTCTTGTGTGCTAAACCCATGACAATGAGGTTTCAATATCCTATAAGTGTCTCCAAAACATCTATCAACCCAACTCCTTGTTTACTCGATGCTCACCATAAAAAAATTAGCTATATCTTTTTTATGCTCTAAATTTCAATTTTCTACAATCCAACTCTTTTATACATTCCCTACTCAAGCAATAGGAATTAATGATTTCAAATCCATGACTTAAAACCAATACCATATCAAAGATCACATATTCCATAACGATAATCTCAACGACCAAGATATTACACCATCGAACAACCCACCCATTCTCATTGGCTTGATAAGGTTGTGGAAGGTTATATAGACTTAAGATACATCACCAAGATGCCAAAAGATGGAAATAAATGGGGAGAACATCAGTTATGATTTGTGGGAGGATTTTCCATTTCAAGATTAACAACGATCCATCAATACATAACCAAATAAAAAACTATATGATGCATTATAGGAATAAAATACAACATTAACTTTTTATTTATATATAAACAAACCAAATAGTACAATATTGGTAGAAAAGATGACATAAATGTAAACAATGGATGAAAAACTATCAAAACTCAAGAATACCACATAACTCCAAAGATTCACATTTTCCAAGATCCAACTTCACTAAATAGTAAAATTATCACAAATTATTACAAATGATGTGTGATATTTTACCTTTTCGTAAATCCAGATAAATGACATGTGCAATGGAACCAAAGTGAGAAAGAATGTTTGATTAATGAAACTCAAGAGATTTTCCCCAATGACCTCGCTACTCTCTCCAATATGATATAAAAAGATTGCAATATTTATACAAAACATATCACATAAATCAATTTCAAGGAAAATTTTGATCAAAATATAAAATGTTTCATAACAAATTAATTTTCAAAATACAATATCATGACCTAGGAAATAAACCAATCAATGATCTAATCAATTTTAGAACATCCATTTTGGAATAACTCATTATTTTCCATATTACCACACATCAAACAGTGAATGTAATCAACAAACCTCATTATATATGTGTGTGCTGAGTTGAACTTTCAGTAAGACATATCTTAGTGACCAAATTTTATGGTGGTACATAACATCCATTTCTAAACCATACTTTTGATGTGGGGGTTACTCCATTCCCTTATCCATCAAAATAAATATATAAAAATGTCAAACCTCCATGCCAATCCTTTAAAAACCCATGTGTTACCCAAACCATTTTAATAAAACCACATCTTTATTTAATACATTTTATTTACATATATCTAAACAAACCATTATTTGAATATAAATATATTAAAATCATGTAACTTAAATTTATTTCCATCAAAAAAATAAATTTCCAAATTCTAAAAATTATCAATGAAGAGGATTTTTATGAAACATTCCACAGTGGTTACAAAACTCATTTCGGGAAAACCATGAATTTGAAAAAATTTATTCATATTCTAAATAGATGTATTGAGAGTGAACCCACCTACCTCTAGTTTTAAAACACAAATGTAGAACAACGTGAAGAAAATCCAAGAATTCAAATTAAATCTCCACAAACCATCCTTATATATATTCCCCTATCAACCTAAGGATCAAATATAAACCAATTTCATATTCACAACCATTGATATACTCATTATGGGCATAGATGTATGAAATATAGATACGAGCGATGAGGATATAAGAAAACACATTATGAAAAACCATTAACGATGACTTACCTTGAGAATTAATTTTCAATAAACTAAAGAATGGTTTAGGATTTATTCTAATTTTATGGGTAGAGGATATCCAATAATTGAGAGAGTTAAAACCCATGTTAGGACTATATTTTGGGGAAGGATGGAATTATGGATGAAAACATGTTATATTCACAATTTAAAAATCTAAATTTTGTCTTGTATATGGTTTAGTCTCATGATTCTAAAGAAAATGCGCTATCCATTCTCCTGCCACTATCTTAAGGGAAACCTCACAAGTTTGTCTCACACTGTTACCAAACAGTTCCCCAACCATGCCAACCGAACTACCTTAAAAATTAAAAGCCACATATTCAAAGAATACATGTTTTCAATATTGGATGTTTAGTCTAGGAAAATCATGCACTGCCCATGCACCATAACTTTTCCCATGCCAATCAAATCCTGAATTATTGTAGTAGTTGTACACTTTTACCAAATCAATCTTAAACAACAGACCTATAGAAAATCTCCAAAAAAAAATTCAAAAAGGTCCCCAAACATTGCAAAACATAACCCATATACATTAAAAAATTGAAATACATGAATAAAGGATTAAATATTTTAAAAAATGGGCTCTCAATTAGTGGTTATTATAATTATTTAATATATTGAAACATTATGAACTTCAAAATAGTTTTTTGAATTTATTTTAATTCCTAGAAATAAACATATAATAAAATCAAATATAAAGGGGATTTAAATTTAATTAATTGTATTTAATATTATTATATAATACATATGTTAATTTTTAATAAATTTAAAATAATAATATTTTATAACTTCATCAAATGAATTGTGAATTATATAAAAATCATTATTTTTTACTATTTACTAAAGAATTAAAATTATTTAAAATTCTAATAAAAAATAAATATATATAAATATTGATATAATTTTTCTAAAAAGGTTTTTTTCCTCAAAAAAAGTTTTATAACTTGACTATTAAAAAATCATAAATTATGCACACAGTGCATCACAGAACCGTGTTTTAGGAAAATATTTGTTATGATAAATTATTATGTTTTCATTAAAATTGTTCATATATTATTTCCAATAAGTAAATAATCCTTGAATTAAATTTATAAAAAATTAAAAATATAATATTCATTATTTATTTATTCATAGTCATACATTGTATTTTGACAACTTCTTCATAATTTTATACTAAATTATAGTTCATTTACATTTAGGTTTTCATGTTCTATAGTATATTAAATATTTTGGATTTGGTTAAAATGAAATATTTCATAAATACTTTGTGTTTTATATCCTATTATACTAATAATTTTTAGATAATATAAATTATCAAACATGAATTTCCTCTTTTAAAATAATGTGGGGTAACATTATACCGCCATTAATAAATTTCACCCTCAGAATTTAATATTGATATTGGAAATCAATATTTTGATATTTGAATATTTATTTGTTGAAAATATCAAAATTAAAAAATATTAATTACAACATCAAATAAAAAATTTCTACGTGAAGTATTATAGTTTTCTATAAGAAAATATAACGAGGTTCCATTTTGGATATCATCGATGAGAATTGAAAATATGCAAATGGAAGAAAAGCATTAATAATTATGGATGAGTATTGAGATAATTAATCACAAGAAAATGTACGATAAAGATATAGTTAACAACCATAATCCCATACATCTGTGTTGAATTATAAGTCCATTTATTAAGAGGATATTAAGGTAATAAGAATTTTTTGAATAATCAGTTTTTTATAGTTGAAAGATTATTTTTATATTAAGATATAAAACCCTATAAAATATACTTACATGATATTTTTTTTATACTATAAACCCAACTCCATACATTCATTATTATCTTATAAATCTCCACATCACCTATTAACCTAGGGATTCAATACCAAATATGAATTTTATAATGGCTTATATACTTAAATATGCTTTTAATGGTTCATAATATCCCCAAAGAATACTATTTTATTCGTACTGTCTTCCTTAAATAAAATTATGTAATAATAAAGTATGATAACACCCTGACATTATAAAATATATTAATAAAATATGAAAAAATAAACCAAATGATTAACGAATAAAATTCCATAAATAAATATTTGTATATCCGAAATAACATCAATCACATCAAAATGAGATAATGTTTTGATATTTGTTTTTATCTTATACCCTTCGAGATAAATCTCCAAAAAAATTAACATTAATAAAAATAAATCCATTGCTCTTATAAAAAATTTTATATATACCTTATCCTAATAAAAAGTTTAGAAATTATTATTAATCCCCTCAGGATTCTCAAAACATTGTAAAAATACTAGATTATATAATTTTTTACCCCAAATTTACATAATATTAATCCAAAAAAATATTTAATTAAAATAAATTCTTACTCATAAGTTAATTGTGTCAAATAGTGGTAGGTTATTCACCCATATCACACATCCATTGTGGATTCAGTCTATGTGTACATTCCGTAATTGATGTTTTGTCACAATTTCAGTGGATTTTAATTTTTCTAAAAAAATATTTCCAGAATTACAATTATGTTCACAAAACATTAATCATTAGATGTTTTTGAAACTATAATGTATTTTTATAATTCCTTTTTAATTAAAAAATAGTATAATCATAATTGAATATTATATATTTAATATGATTGATATGGTACACAGTGAGGTTTACAAATACCAATGAACATATATCAATGATATCTAATTGAATTAATCATAAAATATATTTTTGTTTACTAAAATATTTACTAAACTCAATTTCTATATTACCTTAAATATACATCAAAATATTTTTAATCTTCATATTCTTATATAATGTATAATATCAAGGGTTTATTACTTAATTTAATCAAACTATAAGACATATAAATCTCTACCCATGACACATTAGGTTAATTTTAAGTCATACTAGATTATCAATGATTAATATCCTTCATGGTTGTTTGTAAGGAGTCACCGAATTTCTAAAAATAAAAACCCTATAAGTGTCAAACCAACACAAACCTAGGACTCACAACCACATAAATTCCCATCACCTGGTCCCTGAGCCACATCACATCCCACCCACATAAACCTATGCCACAAATCACATATCGTCTCACCACTTGGTCCCTGAGACACATCAAATACATCCCACAAACTCCTTGGACACAATCCACATGTCAACCAAAAGACACATAGTAAAGCACATTATATCTCATCCTAAAAACACAAGGGAAAAAAACCCTCTCGAACACACCTCGGCCTCACAAACCACATCCTTTCTATATAATCTTGGTCAACCACCATTTGGAGGAGGGAGTAGGGAAGCACGGGTGGCGAGCCAGCCATCATCCAACAACGATGTTTGGGAATGACACCCACCCACATAATTATGGGGGTTCTCAGTATATAATTATAATATTGGTTGATGAGATTATATAAATCCAAAGAAAAAATACATGAATATATATAGAGACCAAAAACTAAACCTAGTATATCGGTTCTTGAATAGAAAATCAGGTCACAATACATCCAACATTGATGCTAAATTTAAAATCACAACACTACAAAAAAATAACCAAACCCAATACAAATTCCCAAAAATTCATTTAACAATTTTTCATTATTTATTAAAAAATAGTCAATAATTCCATTACTATCTTGGAAACTACCTCGAAAAACACACTAAAACGGATACAGTAAAAAACATACATGGAGAAACTATGGGAGAAAGACCCATACCCACTATCACCATCCTTTTTAAAATTCATCCATACAAAACCATCCACACATAACAACATCTACCAACACATGCCTCCACAACATTTCACATCCTCATTGTACAACACATCACATAAATTCCACAATAAATCAATCTATCATCCAAATATTCCAACACACAACCCTAGCCATTCCACAACACAGAACCAATCCCACAACCACACCATAACACAAACCAGAAAAATACAATAAACACATCATATAACCACAATTATGAAAGAAATGTACAATTTTAGATTTAATCAGGAATACACTATTTTAATTAAATTTTTAATTCCAGATTTATCACATAAACAATTCAATCATAGAGAATTAATTTATAAGTCCAATATATTTGATTAACCAGTTTCCATTTATGGTGGTACCACAACAAATTCAACCAAATAGAAAACCCAATAGATATACACAGCACAAAAAAAACTAATGAAAGCCATTTTTAGTGGGTTCATAGTCCATAAAATCACAACATCAAAAAAAAATCAAGGTTGTTCAAATAATATGGACAAACATCTGTACCCCTTTTTCCAATTTCATGTATCCTATTCTAGGAATTGGAAAAATTATAATGACATAAAGCATTAGGTATTAAAATGAAGACCCCTCCTACATGATGCACAATGAGGAGAAATGAAGGAAATATTACCTCTAAGAAGAATTCCAACTCATATATGTACCTTAGGGTAGATAAGTATGGATATAAGAGAAACTCATACCGCTGAAAATAAGGATCCGAATATTTTTCATTAGTTGATTTTCATAACACTACCCAAACATATCACACAATCCAACCTATATCATGGAATTAATCCCTAGCGGATGAATATTGAAATGGACTGAGATAGTGGATAAAAATCAATACAGGTCAACCAAAGATTTCCAATGAAAAACCATTGAGATTAGTTGATCGATGAGGGAGGATGGTTGACTAATGAATTTATCAGGGATCCTAGGAATCATCTATAACAAGAGGAAGGATGGAAAAATATTGAATTAGTGAATGGTGGAAGTAAATGAATTTTAAAAAAAAAACTAGGCCAGTGTATTACATGTTGGGTAATAACCTTTCACTCTGTATAGTACATGATGTTTTCCCCCCCAAAAAATGAACTGCCTATTGATTAGTTTTATTATTCCAAACCTGAAATATTAAACATTACTAAACTATGTAGAAAAGAATTAAAATAGTGTTTAACATAATTTAATCACGTTCCATAATGTGTAGTCCCCTTTATTCTATCCTTTAGAAACTGAGCTTCTCCAAAATCTCTATGAGCATCCCCTGAACATATCTAACCACCATAACATGGAATGTAACGAAACTAGGGGACAAACAAAGTTACATTATATGCCTCTAAAAATAATCTCACTATCAAGAATTCAATAACTAATCCAAGAAAAAAATGGGTCCAAAAAAACACCCCTCGAGATATCTCTCAAGGATCTTAGAAAATATGAAACACCATCAACAACCAAAAACTTCAACATTCAACAATAAACCAACAGGTGTTTTTTGAGAGTTGGAGTGGAAACCCCCATATCCATGAACACATCCTCCATCATCTACTAATTTAAAAAACCAAAAGACACTCCACACAATCACAACAACCAAACTATCCAAACATTTGATGTATGGAATTCCAACCACCATGTAAAGATACTATACTCAATAGGATTCAATGACTACTTTGTGTGGTTTTTAATGAAATTTCAATTAATGAATATCAATTTGGAATTGGTTCTTTCTCTATTCATGCCTTAGGATGTTACCACCACTAAAATTTTGTATTTAATTTACAGATAAAATAATAAAAAAAATAAGGTGAAAACACACAGACATACATTTACGGGATGGGGGATAAATAAGTGAAGGTTGAGGGAATTAGCTCTAAAATAGTGTCCCCCTCCAGGGGAAAGGAACTGGTGTCAGTAAAAATGATAATCCAATCATGATGAGATGATAAAGAGGTAAGGAAATCCGCTAAAACATTCCCCTACTGCCAAGTATGAAGAATAGATGTATGCTAATTCATCAGTATCTTTCACTATCTGATAGCATAAATGATAGTCAAAGGAAAAGAAGACATTCTAAATAGTTCATAAAAAGGAGAAAAAGAGTCACTCTCGATCTCTCTAATAATAATGTTTTGCTGATTGCACAACTATAGCCTAGAAATCTTAACAATGGCCTTTACTTGGAGTGATTCACCAGGACCCAAAATAATGAGAAGGCTTCCATCACCGATCCATAACTATCTATAATGAATCCACCCCAAAGCATAGTTCCCATGAAGCACGAGAATTTTCATATCCATCTTTATCCTCAAGGCTGGAGCCTTCCATATATCCCATATGTCGTGATAAGTGGAACTCAAACTAGATAACACATGTTGAGAAATGATTGAGGAGAATGAAGGAGAATCCTCTATATCTTTAGACAACTTGAAAAATTCATGAATAAGGTGGATGTAGGGGATGATAAGACCCATATTAGTTGGTGTACGACTGCTATGGAGAATAACATTTCTTGAGGAACAAAATAAAAAATAACCCAAAATGAAGATGGGCACTCATGCCTCTCGTTTTTCACTAATCATGTCAAATTCCTGGAACATGTTCTCAACAAAAAGACAATCATTGTAATCCTATTCATACCATCTTGCGAACAGGCTGAAAAAACTCTATAAATACATAAACCAGCCATTTTTAATGAAAACATGCACTAGATATTCAGACGGTACCTCTCGGTAGTAGAGGAACTTTGAAGCCATGTTAACACCTCTCCATTTAACATTATCTTCAGTGGTAAGCACACCATATCGAACTCACTAGAAAAGGAACATAAATTTTAAGGGTAGACTCTAGTTACATAAAATATCTCCCCATTAGTCATGAGGCAATTCAAGAGATTGAATTTTAGATAAGTCCCCAATAAAGAACATACCTCAGATGAGCTTGTGAACACCAAATTGTACGGGTCTTTAGATATGGAGATGTTATCAAATAAATTCTTCTGATCAGCATTAAGTGTAGTCCAAATGAGAAAACCATAATCAATGGCTTCCCTGAATGATATGTTCAGAGTAGGAAATAAATTGAATCCCAGAATATAACCTTACTAGTTATGATTCTAATAACTTATGTAACCATTACCCACAATCCACAGGGCATGAAAATGAATAGGAGGGTGATACGGTAGGATTAGATTATAGATTTGGGATGTTTTACATGTAGTATGAATACCAACAAGACCATAGGTTATTTTCATATTCTTTCCCCATAATGAAATTCCCTCCAGTACCTCCTAGGCTAAGATGGCATGTAAGCCATACATGGAGTTAGAGACACTCTTCATGTTGAGTACCCCTTTTACTACATGCTTTGTCATCATCTTTTAAGATGCCCAATGACTATGTTTTTTATCCCCACCCCATAAGAAATATTGCAGAGTATATTCAATGTTGGATATTACTTTTTTTGGACCATGAGAGTAGACTGAATATGAATGGGAATGGAAGATAAAATAGAGTTAATCAGCGTGATATCCCACCAAAGGATAAGAGAATATTTTTTCATATTAGAATATTCCCATTGATTTTAACCACGACCATGTCAAAGAAACAAATATAGAGGTAATTAAGGGATACTGGAGATAACATGTAAGTCATAGGGAATGAGACTTGGGAATGGGAAGGCTAGACTCTATGGATCATAAGCGACATTCCAAGCATTTGTTGGGTGCACTGAAGAGACTCTTATCCTAGTTGACCACATCACCAATCCATCTGCAATTGATATAGAGAGCCTCATTAAACCCCTTAATGGATCTTTGTATACAATTGACAAAGAATATTGTGTCTTCTACAAGCATCATGTGATACAAATCCCCATTGGAATTCTTGTTGCGATAAGGAGTCAATTTCGTAAGAGAGATACAATTATCAATGTACCAGCTATGAAAAACATGAGTAATGATGAAAAGAGAGAGATAAGTAGGGTCTCCATTCCACAATCCTACAACAGGTTTGAAAAAACAAAATTCCTTGACCATGAAAGGGGTGGCCATCCAGGGTGAGAAAAAGCATTGAAAAAGAATATCAATATCCCAAGTAGCGAATCCCATGCTAGATAGAGCCCTATTAATAAATCATCATTCCACCATGTGATAAGATTTACTCATAACAAGCTAAATGGCCACATTACTACATGGGTATTTTAAATTGATGTCACTAATAATTTCTTCGGACAAGGAAGTAGCTCCTTGGATGGATCTTCCATTCACAAAACTGTGTTGCTCTGGGGATATGCATCTCAGGAGGGAGGAAGACAATATTGAGTTTAGGATGAAAACCATAACATTATATGGATCATTATAAAGATTAATATACTGATACTGATTCAATGAAGAGGGAGATTTGAATTTTCTATCATGCACCATTTTAGTTGCAGACACCACCCAAGGGATGATCCCTCCAAGAAAATAATTTTGCACAACCCTTTTGAGGTTGTTTTCAAGGTATCCTTATCCACTCTATAAAAGGATCTATGAAAGGAATCACTAACTGGGGAAAAATTGGTTAATGATTCATATATCCTCCCTTATTTCTTCCACATCTAGTCAGTCTTGGAGAAAACCATTTTCAGCCTCTGTAACTGAGTGGGTAATCACATCAAAAAGGCTGAATAGATCCTCGGGTAACCAACTTCCATGAGAGGGTTTAAAATAATCAGCATAGACTGGATGTGATAATCCCTCAGGCTCCCAATAATATATTTATTGGTTGAGTAGGATCCATCCTCAATTAACAATTTAGGACTGACCATTCTGCATTTTTTCTTGATACATGCATGCAAATAGGTTATATTCTAGTATCCTTATCAAAGCCACATGGATCGAGACTCTGCTCTAGAATCTCTTTCATTCTTAAGAAATATTCGGACAATATTTTTTATTTTTTTTGCATCCTCTCTCTATGAAAACTATATCATTCCAAGAATTTTCTAGGTTCAATTCAAACATGTGTGTCTTCATGTTAATATTCTCTAGGGCTATGTTAGTTGGGGGAGATTTTTTTTACACATGATATTAGTTGGGAATTCAATTATCTTATGCAGTTGTGGAGTGAAACCCATGAGTTTCCACTAATAGAAGAATCCCACACTCTCCCACGCTCTCCTTTCTGCCACCATGCCTCCACAACTCCCGAACCATAAGAATATTACACACCCTAAATACCTTCTCCCAAAAATCCACGATCTATACTGATTTCATGGAAATAAATTTGTGTTATCCTCGATATCCAAATCTCCCTAGACAATGAAGTTGTAGTCAGGATGAAGTCATTGACAAAGTTGGATTACATTAAAGACCACATGGATCTTGTTTAATCATGGAGACAATGTTAACTGATATTACTACTCAATGACTCTCCCCAACACCTCAAATTTTCTAAAGAACCATGTACAATTCTTACTTCCTCTAACATACTTCTACTTCCCACATCGTGGGGAGACCATCAAGAACATAATTTCTCTAACCATAGACTCCAAGGGCCTCCTCCTAAGATCGTCATAAGGCATCTACCAAACCTATGTAGCATTCATCCTCTCTTGAAAGAACATAATTTTCTCTAATTTTATCTACATTATATATGGAAATAGAATAGTTGTATCCTTAAACCCCATGTATCATATTGGAGAATAAAACAGTATCCTAAGGATGGACTCAAATAGTTCCATGCTATTGGAATAATGATAGATTTTATTTTAAGGGAACTCCACCATGAGAATTTTTTGAACACAAGATCTACTAAAGTCTCTGTCACATTCCTTCAATATATTGTCCAATGAATGGATAGTTCACTCTGTATTCAAATTTGTATGAAGATGGATTGTTTTGATGAGGTGAAATTGTGTTCTAATAGAATGATAAAATCCACTATAGACTCATTAAGTAAACTGTGTTTCCAAATATAATACAATGGACATTATAACCCCAAGAGACCACACCACTTCATCCACATTCTTCATGGACATGAAATTCACTATTCCAGACTTCTTAATTTCTAAGAAGTCAGATAATGTTTTCAACTAATACATTACGAAAAAGATGGAATCTAAACCTATTTATGATCATTGTAACCCTCTGATGATTTCTATTTAGATGTCATATCGCTTTTATTTGGGGACACCCAAGGCTGAAACAATCCATCAGGAATAAGGCACTCAACCTTCAGTTTCTAGAAAACTAAGAACCCTAACACAAACTCTACCACAGCCCATTTAATCTCATACCTCCAGAACAGCATTGTCAAGCTATGGTACATCACAGAAATTATCGGGGGTTCAATTAAATTTTATATATGAAACACATATATGATTTCTTCTTGCATTGACATGGGAGCAAACCACAACCCATGGAACAACATTATGTTCTGACTT
Organism: Viscum album; assembly: GCA_963277665.1. NCBI lineage: Eukaryota > Viridiplantae > Streptophyta > Magnoliopsida > Santalales > Viscaceae > Viscum > Viscum album. Next base: position 1,904,599,487 of record OY728145.1, read on the forward strand.
TCCTTTGACCATAATTATGAAGCATCACCCTAGATGACACTATCATTTAACACCTCTGCCTCTATGTCTCTCTACTAAGATGCCTCCACGTGATGCATAATAATGCACTATACTATCATTTGGAACAATAATCCTATAGTAACACCAACCATTTCATCAAAATTCAAGGATTACAACACCTTTATCACCTTTAATGAATCAGCAGTTCCCGAAACAACCTCCCTCTGTAACTTCTTACAGAATGAATCATCCATAAAAAATCCTCTATTGAGGTTTATGAGATATAAAAGTCTTTTTGTTGGATAATTATCATCCAACTTCACTTCTATATGTTCAAATATCACTAGAAAAAGATATACCTCATTATTTTGTGATCATTAAATACCACAATGATCTCCCTAATGAGGTAGTTCCACCCTGAAATAAATGAAAACACAAGTTATTCCAACTACATATCGTGGGTGTCATAGTTACTCTCATGGGGACATAACATCATGGAACAAAAATATATAACTTCCCAGCACTCCATCAAGTAACATCACCTGCATATAACGAAATCATCCCAAAACACCTCAAAAAACAGCCCCTCTACGGGAAACTGATGCACTAGAACAATAACCAACTTCAGATTTAGTTAACCAAACACTTCATGGAACTACACTCTCCAAGAAAAATATTTTTCCTTTCTAGTAAATGTTGTTAATAGAGATTTCAATTAAGAAAAATCAGTCACAAACCTCTGATAATAAACTGTATGATTAGGGAAACTATGAACCAATGCCACATGTTTGGGAGGAACCAATGATACAATTTCTTCAGCTTTTGACAGGTCTACTACTACACCCTATTGAGACAATACATGAACATGTAATTTCACTTCTCATGTCCATATCATGAACATCGACAACATCCCATATATATGGTTCCATTAAATATCCTGCAAGTATGTTATGAGATTCTTGATGTACACCTCCTAGAACATTGAGTAGATCAATATTTCACTGATAAAAAAAATTAGAATACAATCTAGAAACTCATGAATTATGGAGTCCATAAGTCCCACAAACATGGCTGGTTCATTCGTACCACCAAATTATAAGACTACAAATTCAAAGATTCCATATATCCATCTAAAGGCAGTCTTTGGGATTTTTCCATCCGTCACCCTGAAATGGTTATATCGAGATCATAGATAGATCAATGAAAAAAATCACTCATCTCACCTTGTAAAAAAATCTTATAATCATTGTTGAGGATAATGGTTCCTTACTGCCATCAAATTAATCCCCATGTAATATATGCACGGTCCTAGATCAACATATTCCATCATTTTGAACTACACTAGAGCACCAAACAACGATACACTATTATGGGAAAAAATATTCATCCTTAGGTTATTAATATGAATACTCAAATCCAACAGCCTAAGAGGTTTAATCTGATAAGTATCCATCGAATCTAATAAAGCATTGGGTTATAAATCTATCACAAATTCCACAATGAATCAAGGATTTAATGTCACAATCTACTTGGGGGAAACATAAAAAAATTCACCAATTAATCTAGGAAAATATATAATTTTAGTGTCTAATGATTCTACTGATATATTATCTAATAAAAGATTTAGAGGATCCACACACTGATTTCTCACCTAGTAACCCCACTCACAAGTGAAAGTTCAATCCACGGATTATGACAAGGGAAGAGTTATGTTCATGGGATGCAATAGTTTCCCATTTGTCTGCTCCCACATACATCTTTACATGCATTATTTGTGGTGGTTTAGGATTTTTCTACTAAACATTCCGGATAAAAAATATTGTGTAGAACATGAATCAAAATGTATGTTTCCAATTCATGAATGAAAAACATGTGTACCTATGACCTCATCGTCGTCGAGGTTCACTTCAGTGGTAGTGATTGAAAAGTCTCACCCTTGTTTCCTAGGATGTTTTTGGATGTCAGAAAACCCTTGTAATAGGGCACTGTTTTGAACGGTTCCATATTCCATTACATTAAAGCAATGAACAGTACATCATGACTCGAATGGAGTGATCCTCTCCCCTATCACAGGTATGGTTTTTTCTTGTTGTATTTTAACAACTAGGTGCTCATTTTTTCCACACAAAAAGAATTTACTCATCACCATCAAGAAATTTCTAGGGTGATTCATTCTGCAACTTTGGTTAGTGGGGTGCGGGATTTTCTTAGCACCATTGGATTTTTCCATCAGACCGCCATAATTCAAGTCCACCTTTCATATATTATCCCCATGATACATCTACGATTAACTAATCTCAATTTAGTCCTTGAGGGAACATATGAGAATTTGTTCATAGCAATCGGCATCATGGAATGGCAGGGATTTCCATAGGCTAGGTTTTAGGCCACAAAAAATTGATTATCCTTGAATTCAGGGGTAAGAAAAATTCTAGGGATATATCATGCAAGCCCTGAATGGTTTTTCTCATACGATATGATGGATTCATCATTTTATAGTTAATGAAATTCCTTTTCCATATTATGTCAGAGGATGTGGGGAAAATATTTATCGAATAAAATTTTCTTGAAATCCTACTATTCCAACACCTCGATATCTTCCATAGAATTTGAATTATTGATCAATGTCTACCACTGGTCAGATTCAACCTCCATTCGATAAAAATCATGAATAACCTTCTATTGGTTAGAACAATAAATGATGGAGATGATATTTTCAGAGAAATTGATCCATTGTTTGGAAAATGAGGGATCAGATGATCCATTAAATGTATTTGGCCTTTGTCTCATGAAGATATTGATTGAAATTAGTTCATTCTTAGGCGGCATTAATTTTCCTCTTGACCCATGTTTCAATTAAATTATTGATTTAACTGAGAGATTATAGTGAAATATTTGGTGATTCTCGATCCCATTGGATTGGGCATATCATTAGAACAATTATCAAATAGATCATCACATCAGTTGTTAGTAAGATTCCTCATATTATCGTCCATTGGCTGGAATAAAAGGAATGTTAGGGGTAACACATAAAAGGTAATCCATAAAAAAAATGGATGAAGTATAAATAACATTTATTTCCTTAACTTATGATTATATAGGCTACAATCATTATTATCCATTATATACTACCCAACATATATTTTTAGGGTCTTTTTTTATTACCTTAACAGTGGTTTATACTATGCTTGTGAATATAACAAATCATATCACCATGGAGGGTCAAAAACAAGAGTGAATCAATTCCCATTGTCGTGTACAAGGATAAACCATGTCAATCTAGAAACTCCTAGTCAGAGTTTTCGCTCCTAGATACCTATGTTATAGAGCCGCCTCTACCTGATCTAATCCAGGAATATATGTAATTTCAGGATAAATCTCTTACTGAATAATCCCCAAAACATAAGGATTCTTTTATTTTACATAGTCATATCCCTATGAATTTAACTATGTTTTTTTTAATCCTAATACCAAAAATAACTAAAACTATTCTTTGATACCAACTAAAAAAACTCTGCTCTTTATTACACAATTATACATGATTTATTACATAAAATCTTCACTTGACACAACATGGATGATATAGAGGTCTAGAATCTTTGTGGATTATGAACATTACATAATGTCTCAAAACATTAAACACACTATCTTTATGGAAAACATCCATTACGTGACCACTAAATTCGCTCATACTTAACATTGCATGGGATAACCTAAGGACATGCATAAGAAAATGGTGAGATATAAAGCCCAGTAAGTGAGTAAAAAAGGAATAACAAGATGAATAAAATAAATGTTTGGCAATATGAATACCAACAAAGCATAAAATAATCATTAATATAATGGCATGATATAACATGATTATCATAACATGGCAATGTGGTAACAAAGTGTAAAACTGTATTACCATGAGCCAAGACTCATTGCACGTGGATAATAAGTAAACCCTGCTTTAAATTTAATTATCATATGTAAATCCTCATTTCACTTGATGTCTCATGATACTATTCATTAAAAAATGAATTGGAGCGCTATTAGGTGTTTTCCTCATTTCATTTAATGCATAAGTGTTCCACATAGATCAGACAACAAGGAATCATTAAAAATCACCATTTATTCCATGATAAAGTAATGTGTAATTCATACATAAAACTAAATAATCAATATGTAAGCATGCATAATGTTGAATACCCAAGATAGAGAAATGGACATGGTATTCATGTCACAATGATTTTGGATTCAAAAATCACGGTGCAATTTCGACAGCATAGCAGTGTGACATAAAAATTACTCAAAACGGTTGATGAAAGAGAACAAAGTTTATCATTATATTTACATGAAATGGAAAGTAAGGGGGTCATATAGATACATTTACCAACATATGAAATGTAATTTAGATTCATATTTAAAAATAATTTCTTGAATGTAAATAAGAAGAGAGAAATTCATTACGGAATTTCGGCATAGTAAGGGGTGTACATGGAAGTAATTAATTAGAGAGAAAGAGGTCCCTAATCATTATAAAATATAGAGGGATGTATGAAGTAGGTTATAAAAAATCTCCCAACATTTTTAATTGAAAATAAAAGGGCATTCCTATGTAATAAAATTTGGGCAAATATGAGAAATTAATAAATCCCTTAAGAAATGTTTCGATGGTTACAGGTGTATATGAGAGGCATTATTGAGAGAGAAAGTGGCCTACCATCAATCAAAAATATGGATGGTAGAATTAGAGAGGTGATAAATCATACCCCTACATTTTTAATTGGATGTAGAAGTATATTACAACATAAAAAAATTGAATTAAAATAAGAAAAGAATGAATCCCTTATGGAGATTTGACATGGTAACGATTATATATCAAAGGCATAGATAAGAGACAAATTGGTATCTCATCATTAAAGCATAAAGAAGATAGTATAGTAATGGTTTGAAATTATACCCCATCATTTATAATAAAAGGGAAAAATAATATTAAGAAATATAATGAAAATGACAAAGTAATGAATCCTTTATTTGGAAGTGTGCTTCCAAAGGCTTGGGAGGGGCTTGAGAGAGGATTCATGAGGGCAAGGGGTTCCTTGAGAGGATTCTTGAGAGAGTAGGAATATGGTTTTCGGATAAAAAATTTCTTTCTGTGAAAAGGATGCGGGAGCTTCGGTGGGTTCATATGGGAAAGGAAATGGAGTTTTTTATTATTTTGGTTGGGGTCACCACACATTAAACTAATCCTAACCATATACTAGTTCATGGTTTTTTCCCATTGATTTTTCCAAAGGGGAGTGGAAAAAATATAATATACGACCAATTACTGGGCTTCTTAAAATATTAGTCTTGTTAATGTGGTGGTGAGTAACACATTCAAAGAAATTAGTTTAATAATATATAATGTTTTATAAGTCTTAGAGGGTCCACTTTTCCTTTTTAAAATAATTCAAACAAAACTAAAAAAACATTATTTTAGTGTTAAAACACATATTTTTTTAAAATAATGTTTATTGTATTTTATAAAATCACTCTTGGTTCATTATTAAGTATTAGTCACATTATATATTTAAACGGTATATAATTTTTACCCAAAAATTCGACTACCTTGGAAAATTAAGAAAAACTCACCATTAGATAATTTAAATTCCATGCATTCAAAAATAAAATTATTTCTATATAAATAATTTTCTAAATATTTGAATTTTTATTTTTTAAATAAATGCTTACATTTATAAAAAAATCACGGGATTTGATAAAAATGACTATCCAAACATAATAAAAATCACTACTGTATTTATAAAAATTAAAAGATCATTTATATTTAATAAAAAGTAATATAGTAATAATATTTTAATAAAATGTTATTTAATTAATAAAAATACATAAATTCATTAAAATAGATTTCTTAATTGAATAATAACTAAAAATGATAATTTTAATTAAAAACTATTTACAAAGTACCAATAATAAAATGAATTTATATTATCTATACAAATAATGTACATAATGATAGTGCTAGGGTCTTGTAACATAACCCCTAATAACACCTACATAAGACCTAAGGGTAAGGTGTGCAATTTTGAAATACTCTTGCGGTGGGTCGGATAACATCACTCGGGTGGTAATCTCTATCAACATCCACTTCTAACGTAGGAAGTTTCGTTCGACCTTAACATGTTGAAGCTATAATCGAGATTGGTCAAGAGAGAATCTTAATAATGCCACCTCCTTTCTATGCTATGAAAAATCGGCTTCTTACAGGGTATGTCTATTGGAAGAGGTTATCACTTCATTTGACTGTGTAAATTGGATTTGTTAAAGCCCTAGATTTATACAAATCAAGTGATCACTATTTAATGGCTATATTAGAAATAGTCACAATTCATACTGGTATTTCAAAATCCAAAAACATTAAACCAAATAAGTGAATATGTTTTATACTTCCATTTTACATAATAATTTGTTAAATTGGATCTAGAGTAAAATTAATTAATAAATGTTTGGTTCATTATAATCATCCCCTAAAGTAATTTCACCTCCAAAAGTACCCTTTCCCATACTAAAAATATGAGGGTAACTCTGCTTTATCACATCCTATAATTCCGTTGTTTCTTCTTCAAAATTGTGGTTTCACCATAACACCTTGATAAGGGGAATTGTCTAATTTCATGGAATTATTTCCCTACGATCTACGATCTTCACTGGATTCTCTTCATAGGAGAGGTCATTATTCAATGGTATCACCTCTCGATTGATTACATGTAATGGTTTAGGTATTTTCATCCTCACGATTCATACATGGAATACATCATGTACTTGAGATAGGTTCGGGGGAATTTTTAGTCGATAGGCCATTGCTCCAATGTGATCAAGGATCTCAAAAGTGCCGATATACCATGGACTAAGCTTTACATTCTTCCAAAATCTCATAACAGTCTTCCACCATGTTAAGTAGATGAATAAAATGTCTCTGACATTCAACTCTAGGTCTCTTAGACGATTATAATCATATATTTTTTGTCGACACTGATGATATTTAATATGCTATTGGATGATCTTAACCTTCTCCACCATTTCATCAACCATCTCTGGACCTAAGTGTTTTTCCTCCCCAACCTCATCCCAACATGTCAGTGTTCTGCACCTCTTCTCATACAAGGATTCATAAGGATCCATTAGGATTCATGAGTGGAAACTATTTTTGTAAGAGAACTCAAATAGAGGTAGATTTTGATCCCATCCTCTATTGAATTTCATTGACAACTCCCTAAAAATGTCCTCATGTGTTTGGATAGTCATCTCAGATTGGCCATCAGTTTGGGGATGATAAGTCGCGATGAATATTATTTCAGTATCAAGTGCATGTTTATGACTCTTCACAATCATACAGGAGAATCTTAGATCTTGATCAGATAAAATAGACAGTGGTACTCCATGCAGCCTCCCCATATCTCTGAAGTATATCTGTGCAAGTTGATCCAGTGAAAAATCCACCGAAATTAAGAAAAATTATGCAGTATTTGTTAGACGATCCACAAAATCCTAGATAGTTTTGTTTATTATGGATGTATTCTAATGGATGGTGAAAAATTCCATGGTGATGTTCTCCCATTTCCATGATAGTATTGGAAATGGTTGCATCATCCCCTTAGACTTCTGATTATCATCCTTCACTTGCTAACATACTATGCACATTGATATATATTCAACAATCTCCTTCATCATGTTATCCAACCAGTAATGATCTAGTAGATCTCGATACATATCTGTGTTTCCAAGGTGAATGGATAAATTTTATCTATTTGAATCATCCAAAAGATCACTATTAAACTCCGGATTTGATGGAACACATTTTCGTGACCCAAATATCACAATTCATTCTTCATTGACATTGATCTCTGAGGATTTATCTTTTCTAATAGATTCCAACTTGTTTTGAATTCCCACATCATACAGTTTTTTATCCTTTAACCTTTCCATATGATGCAGTTGAGCAATCATTTGTGAAATGACTGATGATGTTCCGTTATTTATGATTCCCAAGTCCTTCATCATCCAGTCTATGAAGATTGTATCCATTTCAATTCTAATCAATGAAAGAATTTCTTGGTCCTTTTGACATACAAAATATTTTACCTTGTTCTCTTTCCCATGGTGGTAATTGACTGAGCAGTCATAGCATTTTATCAGCTCTAACCATCTACATTGATGCATATACAACTCATTCTATGTGAATATGTAATTGAGGATTTTTTTATCTTTGTATATTTTATACTTCTCCCAACAGAGGTAATTCTGTAAAATTTTCAAAGGTAATATTACCACATCCAACTCTAGATCATGAGCTTGATAGTTCTTCTCATTAATGTTCAATTTCCTTGAAACATAGGCAATGATATTTTTATTTTGCATCAACACACAACCGACGACCTTTATCGAAGAATCACTAAATAACAAAAAAAAAAGTTCTCCACTAGTGGGTAATTTTAGTATGAGTTTAGTAATAAGTCTCCCTATTACATCATTGAAGCTATCTTTGAATTTATCAATCCAAGAAAACATTACTTCTTTCTGGGATAGCTTGGTATGAGGGTTGGACAATCGTGAGAAATGTCTTTTGAATCGGTGTCAATACGTAGCTAACCCCTGGAAGCTATGGATATCCGTTATCGATGAGGGCCTCATCCATCCCTTAATCATGGATTTCTTGGACGGATCCACAATTATCCCATTGCTTGTGATGATATTACCAATGAATGAGACCTCCTTCCAACAGAACTCACACTTTATGTATGTTTCACAAGGAATCTCATTTTTCAAGGACTCTAGTTGACTGCTTAGATTCTTCTCATGCCCCTCCTTGGGATTAGATTATATTTTAATATCATCTATAATGACTACCAAAAATATGTTAAGGTAATCTCTAATGACTCTTTTTATCATGAACATAAATATTTTTAGGGAATTAGTGAGTCTGAAAGGAATTACTATGAATTAGTAGTGCCTGTACCTTATACGAAAAGTAGTCTTGGTGATATCCTCCTTCTTCACCCTTACATGGTAATATCCTAATCACAAATCCAACATTCAAATGTATTCAGCTTCACATAGCTGATTGAACAAGTCATCAATTATTGGTAAATAATTCATGTCTATTATCATGATTTTTTAGCACACAGTAATCAAGGAAAAGGCACATTGACACATATTTCTATTGGACAATGAAGTCTAGTGCACCCTATGGTGATGCACTTTGGAATATAATCCCTTTATCCATATTATCTTATAGTTATTTATTCTGTTCCTCAATCTCCACAATAGAAATTCTATATAGAGTCTTGGATATTGCAAATGTCCCATGTATAAGATCAATTGAGAATTCAACATATCTTCTAGGAGGAAGACTAGGTAATTCATCAAGAAACACTTCAATGAATTCCCTCACAATAGACATGTATTCAAGTATAGTTTCATCCTTATACTCAATCATCTGAACCAGATATGTGTACTCATAGGGCATTAATATCAACACTTGAGATGATGGTGCTAAATAAGATTCATCTTCCTCTTTTCAATTTTATAGAATCGTGAGTCGATTATACACATGGATAGTCATTCACCACTCACCAAAAGTTTTATTGGATCTATATAAGGAAATCCAATCCATGTCGATAAATGTTTTAAATTCCACCAAAGGGAGTATGAAGAGGTTCTCCCAAAATTTTAATCCACATATTGTGACTGGGGATGAGTTATGGTCATGGAATTCAATTAATGACCAATTTTTCTCCCTCATAGACATCATTATTTCTAGGATTTTTTGTGGTTTTTGGATTTTTCTACTAAAATATCAGGATATATCAAAATTCATAGAAACATAATCAAAATTTTTTCTTGATATTCAGGAATGAATAATTGTTATACTAACTACCACATCGTTTTGGGGTTCACTTTGGTGGTAGTGATGGAAAAATAATGCCCTTTCTTCCTTTGAGGTTGTTGTTTTCCTCCGGAAACCCTTGGTATGAGGCCCAGATTATCAAGGTACTCTTATTCTGGTATATTGAAGCAATGAAAAATGCGTTAAGAGTCGACTGGATTTTTCCTCACCCCTATTGCAGCCATGGTGTTTTCTTTTGGTAGTTAACATCTAGGTTCCATTCTCTTCCACACCTAAAAATTTTCCTCATCCCTTTCAGGAAATTTCTGGGGTGCTTTTTTCTACACCATTTCCATTTGTGGTGATGGATTTTCATAAAATGGTTAGACTTATCAATCAGACTACCAGAATTAAATCCCACCTTATGCATCATATCCCAATGATACCCTTGAGATTCAGTGATCTCCATTTAAACCTTGATGGAACATCGAACAATTACATCATTGCTATGGAAGTCACGGATCACCAGGACATTCCATATTCTAGGCTTACGCCCTCTAAATAATCAGTAAACCTTGAATTTAGGGTTAATGATAGTGTCTTAGCCGTATCGTGCAAGACATGGAACATTTTTTTTTGTACATTCCAATGAATTAATCATGTTTTTAATGAGGGCTTGGAAGTCCCAGTCTATCATATGTCATAGTTTGTGGGGAATATAATTATCAAAAAACATTTTCTAGAAATCCTTCCATTCCAATGCCTCGATCTCTTCCTCAAACTTTGTATTTTTGATCAATGTCCCCCACTGAATGGCTTCACCCTCAATACGATAAGCAGCCAAAAGAACCATATCTTTTTCATAACATTGAAGAATAGGGAATATATTCTAAATGGAGTTGATCCATTGATCATCAATTGAGGGATCATATAATCTATTAAAAGTAGAAGGCCTTTGTCTTTTGATTTACTCGATTACGGATTGTTATTTCTTATGGGGGATTTGAATGATATTCTTGACACATGTTTATATTCAAATATCGAGATAACTGATAGATTATCATGAAAAAGTTCATAATTGCCACTCCAATTGGATTTGAAATCTCAGTTGAATATTCATCACCATGAACTTTACATCAGTTGTTAGCCTGAGTCCTTTTATTACAGGTCATTGGATAGAATAAAAGGACTGTTATGGGTACAACATATTGGGTAATCCAAGGACATAAATAGATTACTTATAAATAACTTTTAGTTCTTTAACTTATGAATCTGTAGGATTCAATCAATGTTATCCATGATCTATTTACAAACTTATATTCTTAGGTAATTTTTTTATTCCAGTATCAATGGTTCGTACAATGTTATGAATTTACCGAAGAATATCCCCTTGTAGTCTCATTCTTATGTGTAATGAATGGCCCGTTTTTATGTACCATGATACACCAGGTCAAGCCAGAAACCCCTTTTTGTAGTTTTCCCTCCTAGATACATATGCGTATGAACCCCCTCTACCTACTTGTTTCCAGACATGGATGTATTTTCTTGACAAACAACTTAATCAATAATAACCGAAATTAGGGTTTTTTATTATACATAGACTTATCCCTATAGCATTTAATAGGATTTTTAATCCTAATCCCAAAAACAACTAAACATATCCTTTGATTACAACTATAATAACTCTATTCTTTTTTACACACTTAAACATGATTCATTACATAATATTTCCACTTAATAAGACTTGGATGATGGAGAGGATGACTGTCTTTGGAGATTAGGAACATTAAAAAATTACTCAAATCCCGAAACACACCATCTTTATTGAAAACATCATTTACATGTCAACTACATTCCGTCATACTAATCATTGAATGGGATAACCTAAAGACATACCTAAGAAAAGTGTGAGCTATTAAGCCCAGTAATGGAGTGAAAATTACATAACATGAATAATACAATACATGTTAGTAAATAGATATATCAACATAGCATAAATGAAACATGAACCTAAAGGCATGATATAGCATGATTATCAAAACATGGAAATGTGGAAACAACACTTAACTTATTATTAGAATGAGACAAGGATCACTGCACATGGAGAATTTGTAAACATAGATTGCACATGAATTTTCATGAGTAATACCTCATTACTCATAAAATATCATGATTCTAATCATTACCCAATGTATTAGTGCACTATTAGGGTGCATTCTTCTTAAGCATTTCATTCCACGCATAATTGTGCCACATAGATCATACAATAGAGAATCATTAAAGATCATCATTTATTCCATGATAAAATAATGTTGAATTCCGAAATGAAACTATTTAATCAATATGTAATCATGCATAAATTTTAATACCTTGATAGGGAAATGGGCATGGTATTCATGAAAAAATGAATTTGGTTTCAAAAATCACGGTTCAATTTAAAAATCATAACGATATGACATAAAAATTCATAAAAATGATTGAAAATTGAGGGGGCAGTGTCTCATAAAATTTATATGAAATTTACAGTAAGGGTTTTAAATAGATACACGTCCCAATATATGGAATGAAATTTTTATTAATATTAGAAAATTATTTCTTGAATGTAAATGAGATGAGTGAAATTCTTTATAGAATTTCGACATATTAACTGGTGTAAATGGAAGGAATTAATGAGAGGGGTGGTGGTTTCTAATCATTAAAACATTAATAAGAATTTATGGGAGAGGTTCAAAATCATAACCCATCATTTTTTATTGAAAATAAAATGGAATAACTTAATAAAATTTGCACAAAATGCGAATGGAACAAATTGCTTATAGAATTTCTTCATGGAAATATGTGTACATGGGAGGCATTAATGAGAGATAAAGTGGTATATCATCATTGAATCATAATTATGGAAGTATGGGGGAGGTGTGAAAATATATTCCAACATTTTAAATTGACGTTAAAAGGGTATTACAAGATAAGGAAACATGGGAAAAAATAAAAAAGGGAGGAATCCCTCACAGAGAAACGACATGGTAACATGTTTACATTGAAGTCATCAAAGAAATATAAAGGGGTATCTTGTCATTAAATCATAAAGAGGACAATATAGTGGAAGTTTGAAATAATACCCTAACATTTACAATAAAAAGGTCATAAAAAAACTATGAAAAATTAATTAAATGAGAAAAGAAGGAATCCCTTACTTGTAAGTGTGATCTCGAAGGCTTGTAAAGGGCCTGAGAGAGGATTGTTGAGAGATTATGGTGACTTGGGAGGGTTCTAAAAAAGGAGGTTAGGATTTGGTCGAGCTTTAAAGTAATTAAGTAAGGATAAAGTCGGATCCTGGGTGGGATTATATAGAAAAGGAGTTGTAATTTATTATATTTAGGTTTGGGTCACCATCGATTAATCTTATCCATACCACAAACCATCCCATTGGGTTTTCAAATGGTTTTTTCTATAGGGGAGTGGAAAAAATATTTTATATATACTATGGACAGAAGTCTAAAATATTAGGCATCCTTATGTTTTGTTTAGTCACACTCTAAAAGAAATCATTATAAAAAGTTGAATGTTTTATACATTTTGGAGGGTCCACTAAAGCTATGTAAAAAAAATAAAAAAATCTAAAATCACCATATTTTAATGGTAAAACATATATTTGACGAAATATATGTTTATTTTATTTTTTACTTCACTATTGTGTCATTTTGTTGTCATAAAACACATTAAATATTTAATTGTTATTTAATTTTTAACCAAAATTTCGACGGTCTCAGAAAATTATGAAAAACTCACTATTGGATAATTACGACGTCGTGATTCTAAAAATAATATTATTTTTATCTAAATAATTTTATAAGTATTTGAAATTTATTCTTTTAAAGTAAATACCAAAATTTATCAAAAATTCCTGGGTTTTGATAAGAACAGATTTCAAAACACAATAAAAATCACGACTTCATTTAAAAAATTTATGCAATAATTATTATTTAATAAAAATTAATTCAGTAATAATATTTTAATAAATTATTATATAATTAAAAAATATATTAATTCATCAAAATAGACTTCTTAGTAAAATATTTACTAAAAATTCTATTTTTTATTTAAAAACTACTTTTACAATAACAATAAGAAAATTAATATATATTCTATATAAACATAATGTACATAATAATAGTGCTAGGTTCTTGTAACATAACCCCTCATAACACCCACATAATACCTACGGGTAAGGTGTGTGATGGTAACAAACTATTGGGGTGGCTTGAATAATATCACTCTGGTGGTAATTTCTACAAACTTTCACTTCTTAGAAAGGCAGCATCATTCGAGCATAAAGTGTTGAAACAAGGCTTGGGTTTGGTCAAGAACGAAGACCAATGACACCAACTTCTTTCCAAGCTCCAAAAAATAGGCTTTGTAAAGCGAATGTCTGCTGGATGAGGCCATCAATTCCTTTATCGGAGTAAATTGGATTTGTTAAATCCCAATATTTATAGAAATCATGTGATCACTATTTAGCAATAATATTAGAAATGGTCGCAATTCACAATGGTATTTTAAGATCCAAAAAAATAAAACTAAAGTAGTGTATATGTTTTATATAACTATTTTACACAATAAAAAATTTAATTCAATCAATAAAAATGTTCATTTATAAAATTTTGGTTTGTTAATGAGTATTCCCTTCCTCTTCTCATCCTTCATTGTAGAAGAATGTAAATGTTCACAAAATTCCTTCTCGATGATAACCCACATAAACTTTTATTTCTTCTTTTCCCCCAGATAAAGCGTCCACCACTGATGATTTGTTCCTTGCATTTGGGTAACATCCAATGAAACCCATTACTCAGATGAGGCCTAGATCAAACTAAATATGTTCTTATTCTCCTCGATCCATCTTTCAAACTCAATGTCTAAAGCAATACCATTATACATTCACATACACTACCACTGGAAAGCATGCAAATTTTTTTTACATCGGTCATCCTCTTCTACTTGCTCAACCCTCAATTGATGAACCAGATCCACCTAATGTGACTCCACTACCTGAACCACCTACGGATGGGGGCCGAGAGGCATAGTTGAAAAGTAAGCAGGGATTTCCTAAGCATGAGTAGTATTGAATTTTCATTAAAATTAATTTTAATTAGTTATATTCATTTTCTCAATTTCAAAAATTCCCAAAAAAACACATATTCCAACCAGAATAGTTGTCATTGTGATGAATGTACCTATCTTAGGTCTATACCCTATAAATTGTGTAGCCTTTCTTGGTCTTTCAGTATGCTCAAATTTCATTCATTGGATCACATGGGGCCCTAAAATACCATGTACTAGCTGGTTTTCCATGGACTAAGTCCTGGTATAAGGTTAGAAGAAAATGTCTCCCTACAAAACCATAAAATCTTCATTGTTCTTTACCCGACAACTTTATATTTTATCTCAACTATCTCCTTTGATACCATTTTTTCATGACCTCTCCCTCTATAGAAACCCCTTGTGCCCTGGAAATGAAGAAGGGGAGATACTGAACACAAACTCCCGCCTCTAGTAGGCCCAAGGTTGCTGTATAGAAACAAGGTTTTAAAAATATCACAAAATGGGAGGCATTAGAATTTTTTGGGAACAATATGACTTGAGAAAATTAATCATCCACAATGCAACTTCAAGACATAATATAAATGAAAAACCAAAATCCACCCAACTTTCATGTGAAAAAATAGAACTAATAAAAAACAATAGCCTCTAAAGTATGTAGCAAAATTAAATTTAAAAAAGATATATTAAATGCCATGGTTTAAGATAGTAATATCCAAAAAAATCCACAAAAACATCCATAAAAACCTAAAAACATTTTAATATTTTTATGGTGAGTATACAAGTAAATTTAGTAGGAAAACCAAAGTATCGCCTACACATGTGAAATTAGCTTACTAATGCCCATATGAGAAAAAATATATAACCAAACAAAAACTAAAAATTATAATAACCATCCTAGACTCACCATTTAAAACTCATTAAATAACACAAGTCATGTAATGTAATGTAAAAGCCATCAATGAAATGGTAGACCACACTACATTCCATTAATAAACTTCACCTACATACCGTCAAATATCCATGAACTGCCACCTCATCTGAAAATACCACTACTTATCCTACCTACATATACCAAGGCATCAAAACCACATCTTCTCTCATCACACAGGCCACAAGACACATCACATACTTCCCATTGACAACTGGGCCAAAACCACATCTCATCTGGCCACCTGGTCCATGAGCCACATAACATCCCACCTTCAAACACATGGCCCAAAATTATCATATCATTCCAAACATACATAGGAAAGAAAACACAGAATCATCTTTAAAACACCTGGTAATGAAAAACTCCCCCCCCCCTCAAACACCTAAGCCTCGGAACCCAAAACCTTCCAGATGAATCATGGTCTACCACCACGTGGAAGAGAGAGAAGGGTAGAGTAGGGGGCTAGCCATCCATCCTCTTTATGGGATTTTTTGTAAAGACACCCTATCATATGAAGATGCTTGTGTGAAACACATATTTCTCAACAAGGGTGGGTTCAATATATAAATCACAGTGATACATATATATAAATACACACACACACCAAGCACTTAGGTCGACCAAAGGGTTCTTGAAAGATAAAATAGATCACAATACTGCCTACATTGTAGCTACCATTAAATATTGAATACCATACATCAAGATACATACCCAATACATATTTAAAACCCATTCATTTAACCAATTTACTTTTTTATTAACCAATTTTTTTTCTTCTACCACTATTCAGGAAACATCTAAGCACATCACACATAATGAGACATAGAAAAAACTATACAAGGAGAAACTCCAAGAAAAATAACTATACCCACCATCACAATCCTTTTAAAAAGTAATCCCTCACAAACCATCCAAAAAAACCAAATCCAGCAATAGATCCTCACACAACCTGGTCGTATCCATATTATACAACACTTTTCATATATTCCACAATCAATAAATCTCTCAACCTAATATTTGAACACAACACCAAATTCATTCTCTATCACACAACCCTTCCAAGAAAAACCCAACATCAAAAACCAAAACAACCCCACACAAAAATTATTTCACCAAAAGTAAAAAATAAATGAATAAATGAATATTTCATATTGTATACCTTATTTAAATTCAATCATTTTATATAAAAGTCATAAAAGAAACAATAATTTCTTGTGGAATTCATTCATTAGTCAAATATATGTGATTAATCAGTTGCCATTTAGGGTGATACTAAAACAACTGAAACCAAATACAAAACCCAATAGATATATCTAGTGAAAAAAATACACCAAAGACCAATATTTGCAGTTTTCCATTCATCCCATACTATCACTACATCACAAACAATGTCAAGGTTCCAAAAAGTAAGAATCAAATCCCACTACCCCTTATCCAAGTTTCATTTCAACGATTTTTAACTTTTAATAATTTGACCCTACCAAAATCCTTTGGTATGGAAAATAATACACCTCCCATATGATTCAAAATAAGTATAAATGAAGTAAATACATCCTCAATGAATCCATCCTACTCATCAATGCACTATATAGAGAAGTAGATCACATACAAGTTACAACCATACTGCTATAAATATGGTTCGACCAATTATGAATCATAATATTATAAAATTCTTCCCAAACATTCATATTATTACAAAACATATCACAGTAGTGAAACATGGGGGAAGAAATAGAGAAACATGTGATAAAGGGTAGAAAAATCACAATGGATTGCTAATTAAAAACCACTGAGATCAATGGATGTTACATTGAGGAATATGGCCTGTGAAATCAAAGAGGAATATTGGGTTATTTTGGAATGAGAGGAAGGATAGAAATTGTTCAAATGAATAGTTCTTCACCTAAAACTAATTATAAAAAAATAGAATTGTGTATTACAGAACGTGTAATACCATTTCAAGTCGTGTAGTACCCGGGGTTCAATTTCTGCCAAAAAACATGTCCCCTCATATTTGTTTTATTTTTCAAACTCCACAATATTACATTCAATGAAACCTTCCAAAAAATATTAAATATAGTTTCACATTGTGTAATAGAGTTATATGAAGTGTATCACCATACATCAAGCATTTAGATAAAGACCCTTTCTAAACTCCCTCTACGCCTTCTCCAAACATCCCTGACCACCAAAACCTACAGCATACTGGATCAAGCGGGCAGACATAGATCGTTCAAATGTAAAATAATAATTTTTTTGATTGAACATGTGTATCAATGAGTGATGTTTTGAGACAGAAACCATTACAATGATCCAAAATATGAACATGTGTCCATTTTCATCATTAATAAAATACATGTGATTAATATTTACATTATTAGAACAAATTTTTATTATTATGAGTCTTTTGAATAATTTTTTTATCATTTCATATTCAACTACACAATCAATTAATTTAATGTTTTTTTACTAATAAATGACTCATATGGTAAAAATCACATTAGTACATTAAATATGTTCAAAGATATTATTATTTAGTCATAAAAAGAATCATATTTCTTAAATAGTTATATATTATAAAAATATACTATACATTTAATACCAATGATGGAATATTGTTTTTTAAAAATAAAATATGTTACAATCAAATAGACTATAAGCAATACATATTCAAGTGTTATGTTTCCATTTCTCAATGATAAAAATGGAATGAAAGTGACTATAATTTTATCTTTATAGATTTATCCTAAATACATAAAAATAATACTATTTATTTAAATAGACCTTCATCTAATATCCTTGTGATGTGGTAAAGAATGAATCACATCTCTTTAAGAGGTTGTTTTCCTTTGCACACAAAAACAATGTATTCATTAATTTAAGGGATGATATGTTATGAATATATATGATATAATCAATAGGCCCGGGAGAGAGTTAGTCCCACTCCTACCAAACATTATTAAAAAATAATGGAAAAAGTCAGAACATCAAAAGGGAGGTTTAAGAATCCTAATAAAAAATATACCACGTGAATCATCCTCCACAAATGGCACACAATAATAAAAATCCATAAAGGACCATTCTGAACATGACTCTACAATATTCTTCTTTGACAAAGAATCAACAACCCGATTACCCTCCCGAAAAGCATGAGTCTCATCAAAAATGACACCATCCAGAAGTCAGTGACACTCAATCCAAGAAGACAACATCATCCATGGTACATTCCTAGACCGTATCCAAAGGATATCAACATCCATTATTGAGTCTGATTCCTACCAGAGGAAGCGCCAACCATATTGAACTTCATATCTGAAAGCATTAAGAATAGCCCATAGCTCAGCCTCAAGGGAGGAGCCCTGCACAATGATATGATAAAAGCATCCCTTTACGAAGCCCTGATAGGTATGGAATACACCAGCAGAGCCTGAAGACCCTAGTACACCTAAATCTTTCCCATCACCATTGACCATCACCCTAGAGGGAATAGGAGGAATCCAACTAATTGACTTTATCACCAACGGTTTTCTTATCCTTCCAATGACACCGAAATTCCTCCATATAAAAATATCATTAAAAACATTATTCATATATCCAACCTGGACTTTGGGGGCTACACAAACTATCCTTTGAATCTCCATAACACCTAACTAGAAGGTTGTCTTGATATCCTCAATGACCTGACCATTTCTAGCCTTCCAAATGAACCTAATAGTTGGTGTAACAATGACTATTAAAATGTTCCGAACCTGATCACTATAGAAGGCATAAACAACTGATGAAATTAATCCCTCTAGTGATCACATGTCCAAACAGCACCCTATCATGTACTGAATGTACTTCTAGAGCCTGCTGATCAGAATACAAGACAAGAAGATGTGATAAATGGATTCCACAATAGAAAAAAATTAGCCAAGGACAAGAGATGCTGGATCCCAGCCCATTGAAGAATAAATTTCACCAGGAGCCTTCTCTTCCATATCCTCCATAGAAGAAAATAATATGAGGGGGAATGAATAAGGTCCGGAAAGTAGTAAGCCATAGAGGGGCTGCATTGTTCTCATTGCACATGGAATGGTAAACTACCTAGATAGTAAGAACACTATATGAGAATGGTTTCAAAACAAGATTTTCATTGTAAATTTGTATGTATCAGTGAATTTCAGCTTGGATCTGAGAAGGAATTAACTCATTGAGGCTTGAACTAGAATCCTGCACAGAAACAATTGACAGCTGCCCACATCAGATTATATTTCCACATCTTCTTGGATCAGTCTAGCCAACTGAAGGGTTCCCAAGCATTCATAATAGATTCCCTACAAACAATCCACTTCATACAGGACATGATCCCATTAAAAGAAGACTTCAAATCAGGATATATTGAAGATGAAATATAATAATAAAAACGATCCCAAAGCCTTGGTGTGATCTGGGCTGAAATAAATTCCATTGAAATTTCTTTAGTGGTGATAAGACTCTAGGTGAATTTGCTGAGAAGGTCCTCATTAAATAGACCCAAATATTTAGTTCCATGCCCCCCATCTAAAGTGGTTTTATGAAATATTTCCATGCCACAAAAACCAACTTCATTTCCTAGATGGAACCGGTCCATATGAAATTTCTGATAATCCTTTAAGGTTCCTTGATAAGATTCTTTTCCCCCTATAAATGGAAAACACATAGAAAAACATAGATATAATCACTGAGTTGACAAGACAGATTCTCCAAGCATGAGAAATAGCTTTCTCTTTCCAATTTTCCATCTATGAAATAATTCATGAGTAGATAGACTCAAGATGACACCATTTCATAGGTCCCCAAAAATGAGGGACTCCATGATATTTAAAAGGTAGTGATCCCTTTTTACCCCAAGAGATATTGTGTGTTTTTTTGTCTGATTTCTGATGGAAACTCCCTCCTCAATGACCACAAAGGATTTCTAAAGGCTAATGGCCTATCCGACGATATCGTCATAATGCTTGAAAATAATTTTGATTGAAGACACAGTCCTTGTGTCAGAATTACCAAATAAATGGTCATCATCAGCATAAAAAAGGTTGGTGGGGGCATAATGACCCTTACCAACTTTAATATGATTGTACAAACTAGCATGAATGAGTCTATTAAGGCATAGACTCAAATAATCTTCTGCAAGGGAAAACAAAAGTCTAGAGAGAGGTTCTTCCTGTCGGAAATCCCTGAAGCACTGAATGAATCCTATGGGCAAGCCATTGACCAGAATAGATAACCTGGAACACTAATGAATGTTGTGGATCAAGTTGATGAACCTTGTAGAAAATTTATGCATTCGTAGAATTGATAGATGAAAACTCCATTTCATTGTGTTGAAGGCTTTAGAGATATCAATTTTCACTGCCAGACTACCTTATATCATCTTCCTTCTCAGATCATTAATACATTCAGAGGTTGTGAAAATACAGTTTTGAATACTTTTTCCCGGAACAAACCCAAATTGATTTTGGGTGATGAGTCCCTTAACCACATAGCCCAATGTAACACCCCAAGATTTTATGAGAAATATTATTTTTAATTACTTTGATGTCTTATGTTGTACGCTACACCAAGATTATCTTGCGTTATACACAACACCGTATTAGCTTACAGTATACGCAAACACTATTACAGGATTGTGTTTCATTCCAGAGAAACCTTCCTCGATAGCGTGTGTTGTACGCAATACCGAGTTTTACTAAACGAGATATTATTATAATATTATTATGAACTAACCATTATGAATAGTAATATCTACTTTTTAAAATTTTATAAATTTTGCCTCTCAAAATGGATTTCATTTTTGGATTCAGAATCTCAAAATTATCCTAAGGTGAATTTTTGGTATTTTTCTGAAAACTTTCAATTTTTGATGAATAGTGAAAACACTTGGTTACTATTTAAAAACCGACTCTTTATTTAAATAATCATTTATTTTATTTAAATTTATTTTAGGAAAAAAATTATATATAATACCTATATAAGTTTAATTTAACCCATTGGAGTA
Source organism: Viscum album (assembly GCA_963277665.1). Lineage (NCBI taxonomy): Eukaryota > Viridiplantae > Streptophyta > Magnoliopsida > Santalales > Viscaceae > Viscum > Viscum album. The sequence continues at coordinate 1,904,621,408 of OY728145.1, forward strand.
ATTTTATAATAAAATAGACACATAAAAAATTTATTGAACATTTTACTGTCTTTTACCCACCTTTTAAGAGCATTTGCAATAGTACATAAAACATAATTTTACCGCTTCTGTGAGATTAATTTTGAAAATATGAGAAAAATGGTTAATATCAAGGAATAAAATGTGGTTCAATAAGATAAAAATAATTTTTGGTGAATAGTAACGTTTTACTTTTATTTACCATGATTAAAAGTAAATAGGGTAATTAAGGGTAAAAATGATATTATTATTACCTTAACACATGTCCTAATTATATTTGATAAGTTTAATTAGACAAAAAACAACCTTAGGAAAAAAATATTACCATTTAGGTTTCATGGATTATATTAGAACACTTATTATTATTTTATTTGAAGAATAGTTAAAAGAGTTAAAATCAATGTTTAATAACAAAAACATTTTTAATATGGGGTTATACATAAGATAAATTAGACTATAAATATTCATTAGAAATATAAAAAGATTTCCAAAATAATGGTATATTATTTTAAATTTTTAGAAATTAAATATTTTAATTTATTTATGACACAATGATGATGAAGTAATTACCTTATTAATGAAATATTAACATAATTGATGTTATAAATATCCAAATAAATGTAATTTGAGACCTTTAATGAATTAAACTATTTTTATAGATTACTATGACATGTTATTATTGATTTAATTATCTTTTTTCGAACTAATAATTCTGTTATAAGTTTCACAAAAATCAATTACCAAATAGTGTCAAAATTGACATAAAATAGTTGTTAAACCAAATATTATATTATTAATTGTTATTCTATTTATAAAAATCTATGGTTCGGCCAAATGGCATATATAAGGTTATACATATTAATACTGAACCACTCGGGGTTCATTTGGATTGTTATATTATGTTTATTAACCATATAGTTTAAGAGGACAAGAACACATGGTAAAAGTTAAATTATTTAACTTAGAGTTAAATCTAAATGATAAGGTTAGAAGAGTAACCTAAACTTGTCTAAAACCTATTAGATGAAATTATTTATACCCATCCCCACTTTAGCTTCGATATAAATCATTTTGGAGCTATTATAAACCGAATATGACATTACTATAAAATAATATTTTATGTTTTTCCTAAGGTTCCCCTCTCCTACCTTATAAAAGGGAACTTCCTCCCTCTTCTATTTACACAATTTTGATCGTTAAAGTTCGGACATACGCTGAAAATTTCCCTTCTAAAATTCCCTCGAATCATTATAGAGGTTCTGGTATCCTAAAAAGAATAACTCTAGTGCCTTAAGAGGAAGCTTAAAAGGGGTGTGTTAAAGAAGAGGTAATCTCTTCTTCCGATTCTTTCAAGTTTTCTTTCTTCTTCAACTTATGATTAATTAATTGTTTAATTATAAAATAATAACATAAGTATCACAAATATACTGATATGTTATATAAATATGAAACAAACCCATTTCACCATCTATCCATCCTATGGAGAATGAAATCACCACGCGTGCGTAAGTACGGAATACCGTCTCTACGCCGTGGTGTAATCTTTTTTCCACCACCACCTTACTTGTATGGGTAAAATTGTGTAAATAATAACTATATATTGTTATTATAAAATAATACTGATTCTGAGATATTATATTATCCACTCTAATTCCATTCAATAATTATAGGAATGATGTCATCGCTCATGCGTACGTACGGATTAACATCTCCATGTGGCAATGCGATTCATTCTCCATGTTAACCATTCAAGAATGATTATAAAGTATATATAATGGATAATAATGAAATATATGACATAATTAAGTTGCTGGATTTATTTATATACAAATATGTCTTCTACTTACTTCCATTCAAGTCAATAAGGAAAGAAAAATAGCGTTCATGTGTACGTACGACCTACCGTCTCCATGAACGGTGTATTTCATTTCATTCATATATCTGTTATATATATATTGAATATATATGATATATAAATCATTATTTACATTCGTTAAGTAATGAAATAATGATATAACTAATAATAATATCATGAACAACAAGTCCAAACACGTACGATAAATAAAATGATTTCACCCAAAACACTAGAATAACATGGAATTTAAAAATGAATGCCTAATATAAAGTCATAAGTGAACCATATATGATATCATAACAGTGAATATGATTCTGTAATAGGTCAATGAAATTATATAAATCATTATACAAGAGTTTCAGATACGTACGAAGCATATTGGACCTAAGGTAAGGGATAATTTGGAAAATATCATTTTTTTCTGAGATTGCTTATACGTAAGTATTTACTGGGGTATATTTTTCATCCATGTCCATAAAAATGTTTTTCATAAAGTTTTTAATATTAATACATGTATTATTAAAGGCATTTTTATCCCTCATTGACTTTTATATTGTGTTATGGAGGGAATCGTTATTTTTTTTTACCATACGTGGTACCTTTTGACATTTCCGTTAAAAGTACGAGGAAATGTTTTTTTTACTTATACAGCATGAATGAATTTTTATGGTTTCATAAAGCCTTATTTTCAGGAAGATTACTCTATATTTTTTCTTGATTATTTTAAATAAAATCCTTTTCTTTTAAAATAGTGTGGCGTTTTGTGAAAAGAAAATGATTTTTAAGGAGAAAGGATATTTTCCTCAAGAATTTATTTCAATTGTTTTATCAAAACTATTTTACATCTAAGAAGACATTATTTATAATGTTTATGTTTCTAGAATAATGTCTCTATTATTTATATGGTTTTATTATTCTAATGATGAGATGATATCCATTTTTTTATATGGATTATGTTATGATGGGATGATGTTTATGAAACCCATTATATTCTTTGGGTTATGATGAATGATTTATGTTTATTTTGTGGTAAAAGTAAGAATGATTTCAATATTAGATTGGTGGGACCTATATCTACCTATAATTCATTAGGTAGAGATTTATATCTCATGAGATATATATGGCTAGAATGGTAAGTTAATCGGGTTCAGTGATACATGACTGACATGAGGAGTGAACTCTATTTAGAAAGTGACTTTGTCCACTAAGATGGTCTTGGCAGCAATGCCTTGCCTACTATGGAAATCATATCTAGTGCTTAATGGTTTTTCAAAATTAAATGTTTCATTTCCATGATATTTTATCATTATTGATGTTACTTTATAATATATTCCTTACGTACTTCAAAGATTTATGTCTTTTCTCATTATTTTGATGTTTAGATTTTATGTTCACGTTTTTTCTTTCAAATGTTAATGGATTGTTTTATGTTATTTATGTTTACCTTTACTGAGAATTTGATCTCAACATTTTTATGTTTTCTTTTCCGCAGGATATAAAGAAAGTTTTTAGGTATGAAAATTAAGGGAATATCATTATGGTAGATGTTGAAGATATTTCACCATGATTACAAGATTATGTTCCGAGTATCCAAAGACAGTAAACTATTACGATCCTTGAGTGTTGTTTTTTGTAATGTATTAAGAATTCTGCAAAAGTAATGTAATGTCCATGTATGTGAAGATTGGGTATCTACAGTGGTTATTAGAAGAAAGTATTAATTATCCTTTAGAAACTAGAATGCGAAAACTTTAGTGAAATCCATAGAGATATTTCTAAGGTATGTCTATGAATGCTCCTAAGGATAAGTATACCTATATATTATAGTCCTAGAATTTCGGTAATTATCTTAGAATTAAACCAAAGATGTTAGATATTGATGGTAATCCCACTTTATTATGTAGTTTTCCCATGAATGTTTTTTTTCTCTCACACTATTCTTTTTGGGTTTTGGAAAATGGCTGGAAACAAGAAGAATCATGATAATGGAGGACATGATGGACAATGGAATGATAATCATCATGGGAAACTAAATGAAATTGGATTTGGAAGTCCAAATATCGTTATTATGCCTAATCAGCACTCTCATAATATGATCAATAATATCAACTTTGGTATGTTTCCTGACTCAGATAATAAGAGAAAGATGGAGTTTCATGATGGTCATAGTGGAATGAAAAATCAATTTCCCTCATGTAAATCATGTGGGAAGAGGCATCAGGGAGAATGTTTCAAAGGAATTGGAAGATGCTTTGGGTGTGGAAAAGAAGGACACAAAGCCAGTAATTTCAATGTAAATGGCTTAGTTAACACCATTTACACGGATAATGTTATTGCTATTACATCAAAAATGGTTAAATGTTTTAAATGTGAAATGTACGGGCATTATGCAAACCAATTCCCTAAGGGAATGTCTCGTGAAGTGAATCATCATGGTTGTATGGGTAGTATTTATATTTGATGAAGATGAAGATACTACAAATGATATGTGAGACGAAAGAATTGTGGAAGCTCGGTCAATGGTTTAGTAAGGCTGTGGAATCATTTATGTTGAATAGGTAATGGTACTATGGAATAAAGACACATCAAAGGATTGTTACACTATCCTTTTTCTAAAGTCTATGAAAGTATATGTTGAATGGTAATGGTAACCATGAAAGGTTATTCAGATATTTTTGGAAAGTGGATGATATGCGCATAATGAAGGGATAAGGAGAAAATGAAATGTTTGATAGTATTCATGAGCTCGTGACTGATATAAAGACAAAGTGATATCATGGTTTGAGTATATAGAAATTTTTGGATTTTGGTATGTGGAAAGAGTTAACTTTTGATAGAATTCATGTTTTCACTAAGGTTCAATAGGTATTCATTTTTCAAGGGAATACATGATTACGGTATTCACATGCTTGGAATGTGACCAACAAGATATATTGTATGACATATGGGGGATAAATGATAGTATTCAAATTCTCGGTAGATGACATTTCTAGTAATTGTTTTCTTTATACTATGAGCTTAGACCGAATTTTTTGGATAAGCCTAAATATTGGAATGAATTAAGTTAGACATAAGATTGTATTTTTTATGGCTAGAAATTTTTGTTATGTTATAATTGTTTTAGAAAAAGTAAAACCGTAGGATGGGTGAAAACCCGTCGCGTCGGACAAGGATGCAGAAATTGAACCCACAACCAAAGTGAGATAGGCCTTTATCACCTACCACTGGCGTACAGAAAGTACCTGTTTGTGGAAACTAGTTTTATTTTATTAAGAGCTATACTAAATGAAGTATAAGTCAATTTTAGCAACAATATAAAATTAATCTTATAATTGATGGACTTATGTATATTTAATAAATTGTCCTAAACTATTTGCGCTAGAAACAGATGGAATGACCTATCATTCTATCGCATGATCTGCTAACACTTCACAAATGAAAAATTCAACTTCATTTCTCTAAGAGATGATGTGGAAATTTTTCAAGGCATCAAAAATTGTGAGATTGTACCAAAATAAAGTAATTACGTTTTTAAATTCAAAAAATTTTCAACATTAGGAAAATGATCTTGAGAACTAAAAACATTGTCCTAGTACCCTCATACCCGATGAATTAGATGGTACCTTAAATCATCACAAATTTATGGTTGGGTGATTGATGGATTTTTCATAGCTTTGTTCTCAACCACTCTCCATCAGAACGTGATGGTTAGATTTCTAATCCATATCCATATTTTCACCTATGTTGTCCTATGTGGAAACCCACTGCTGAGTTACTTTGGGTGACTGTTTTGATTATAACATACCTTTTTAAAATGAAGTTTTTGTATACCTTTTTACGATGTGGTTTTCAATGTAAGAAACTTTCAAGTAGTAAACCACTTATAACCCTAATGAATTTCGAGGGTGAAATTCATTTTAAGGATGGTAGAATTTAACACCCCGAGATTTTATGAGAAATATTATTTTTAATTACTTTGATGTATTGTGTTATACGCTACAACATGATTAGATTGTGATATAAGAAACACCGTATTAGCATACAGTACAAGAAAACACTATTATGGGCTTTTGTTTCATGCCAGAGCAACATTCCTCGATAGCGTGTGTTGTACGCAATACCGTGTTTCACTAAACAAGATATTATTATAATATTATTATGAACTAACTGTTATGAATAGTAATACCCACTTTTTCAAATTTTATAAATTTTATCATTCAAAATGGACTTCATTTTTGGATTCTGAATATCGAAATTAGCCTAGGGTAAATTTTTGGTATTTTTCTGAAAACTTTCAATTATTCATGAATAGTGGAAACAGTGGGTTACTATTTAAAAACCGAATTTGTATTTAAATACTCATTTATTTTATTTAAATTTATTTTAGTTAAAATATATACATAAAACCTATATAATTTCAATGTAATCCATTGGAGTAATTTTATAATAATATAGATACATAAAAATTTTATTGAACATTTTACCGCCTTTTACCCACCTCCTTGGAGCATTTTCAATTTTACATAAAACATAATTTCACCGCTTCTGTGAGTTGAATTTTAAAAATCAATGATACCCAATTAATATTAAAAATTAAAATGTGGTTCAATAAGATGAAAATAATTTTCGGTGAATAGTGACTTTTTACTTATATTTACCACAGTTAAAAGTAAATAGGATAATTAAGGGTAAAAATGCTATTATTATGAACCTAACACATGTCCTAATTCTATTGGTTATGTTTAATTCAACAAAAAAACTTAGGAATAAAATATTACCTTTAGGTACACATTTATTAGATTAGGACACTTATTATTATTTTATTTAAAGAAGAGTTAAAAGAGTTAAAATCAATGTTTAATAACTAAAACATTTTTAATACAGGGTTATGTATAAGATAAATTAGACTATAAATATTTATTATAAATATATAATTTTTTCCTACATTATTTTATTTTATTTATAATTTTTATACATTAAATAATTTAATTTATTTATGACATAATGATGATGAAGTAATTACCCTATTAATGAAATATTATCAAAATTGATGTTATAAATACCCAAATAAATGTAATATGAGACTTTTTATGAATTAAACTAATTTTATATTTTAATATGACTTGTTTTTATTGATTTAATAAACCTTTTGTGAACTAATTATGCTATTATGATTATAAAAAAAAATCAATTACCAAATAGTGTCAAAATTGACATAAAATTGTTTGTAAAACAAGTATTATTTTATTAATTGTTATTCTATTACTAAAAATATAAGGTTTGGCCAAATGACTTTTATAAGGTTATATAAATTAATAATTAACCACTTGGGGTTCGTTTGGATTGTTATAGTATGATTATTAACCATGTAGTTTTAGAAACAAGAAGAAACGGTAAAAGTTAAATTATTTAACGTAGAGTTAAATCTAAATGATATGGTTAAAATATTAACCTAAACTTGTCTAAAACCTATTGGTTGAGATTATATCTACCCATAACCACTTTATATTCGAAGTAAATCAATTTGGAGCTATTATAAACCGAATATGACTTTATTAAAAATTAATATTTTATGTTTTTCCTATGGTTCCCCTCTCCTCCCTTATAAAAGGTATCCTCCTCCCTCTTATATATACACAATTTTGAGCTTTCAAGCTCGGAAAAACCCTAACAATTTCCCTTCTCAACTTACATAGAATCCTTATAGAGGTTCTGGTTTCCTAAAAAGACAAACTCTAGTGCATTAAGTGGAAGATTAAAAGAGGTGCGTAAAAGAAGAGTTAATCTCTTCTACCGACTCTTTCAAGTTTTCTTTCTTCTTAAACTTCTTCTTATTTAGTTTTTTCTTTATAAAGTAATAAAATAAGTATATCTAATATACTGATATGTTATTATAAATTTGAAACAACCCCATTTCACCTTCTATCCATCATACAGAAAATGAAATCACCCAGCGTGCGTACGTACAGAATACCGTCTCCACATCGTGGTGTAATCTGTTTTTCCACCACCACCTTACATTGATGGGTATAATGGTGTAAATAATAACTATATATAGTTATTATAATATCATAGTGATTCTGAGAAAATAAATCATCCAGTACAATTACATTCAATAATTATGGGAATGATATCATCACTCTTGCGTACGTACGGATTACCATCTCCATGACGCGATGATATTCATTATTCATGTTAACCATTCAAGAATGATTATAATGTATATATAATGAATAATAATGAAATATATAAAATAATGAAGCTACTGTATTTATGTATATATATATGTATATATATGTGTGTTTCATCTACTTACATCCATTCAATTCAATAAGGAATGGAAAACAACATTCATGCGTACGTACGACCTACCGTCTCCATGAACAGTGTATTTCATTTTATTCATATATCTTATATATATATATACATATACTAAATAAATATGATACAAATATCATGATTTACATTCCTTAAGTAAGTAAATCGTGATATAAGTAATAATAATATCATGAACAACAAGTCCAAACACATACGATAAATAAAATGATTTTACCTAAAACTATGCTTTATAATGGAATTTACAAAAGAACGAGTAATATAAATCCATAATTGAACCATATATTATATAATAACAATGAATATTATTCTGTAATAACAAAATGACATTATTTAAATCATTATATAAGAGTTTCAGATACGTATGAATCATATCGGACCTAAGGTAAGGGATAATTTTGCAAATCTCGTTTTTATCCAAGATTGCATAAACGTAAGTATTTACTGGGGTATATTTTTCATCCATGTCCATAAAAATGTTTTTCATAAAGTGTTTAATATTCTTCCATGTATTTTTAAAGTCATGTTTAACCCTATTTTAATTTTACTTTGTGTTATAGAGGGAATATTTCTTTTGTCTTCCATACGTGGTACCTTTTGACTATTCCATTAAAAGTACGAGGAGAATGTTTTTTTACTTATACAGATTTAATGGATTTTTACGGTATCATAAAGCGTTATTAACATGAATATTACTCTGCATGTTCTCATGGTTATTTTCATTTAAATACTTTTCTTTTAAAATTTTGTGGAATTTTGAGAAAAGAAAATTATTTTTAAGGAGAAAGGATATTTTGCTCAAGAATTTATTTCATCTGTTTTATCAAAACTATTTTCCATCAAAGATGACACTATTTAGCATGTTTAAATTTCAAGTATGATGTCTCTATTATTTAAATGGTTTTATTTATCTTACGATGAGATGATATCCATTTTTTCCATATAGATTACGTTATGATGTGATGATGTTTATGAAACCCATTGTATTCTTTGGGTTTTAATGAATGATTTATGTTCATTTTGTGGCACAAGTAAAATGATTTCAATATGATATAGGTGGGACCTATATCTCCCTCCGATGATTTGGGAAAATATTTATATCTCGTGAGATAGACATGGCAAGAACGGTAAGTTATTCCAGTTCAGTGATACAGGACTTGAATGAGGAGTGAACTCGATTCAGAAAGGGACTTCATCCACTAAGATAGTCTTGGAAGTAATGTCTTGGCTACTATGGAAATCATATCATGTGCTTAATGGTTTTTCACAATTAAATGTTTTATTCCCATGCTATTTTATCATGAATGTTGTTTCTTTATGATATTTTCCTTACGTACTTCCAATATTTATGTCTTTTCTCAATATTTTGATGCTTAGATTTTATGTTCATGTTTTTTCTTTCAAATGTTTATGGATTGATTTATGTTATTTATGTTTTCCCTTACTAGAATTTGGGCTCACCCTTTTTATGTTTTATTTTCCCCAGCATATAAAGAAAGGTTTTAGGTAAGAAAAAATGAGATGATCTGTATAGGGGATGTTGAAGATCTTTCACCATGATAAGAATATAATGTTCTGAGTTTCCCAATACCCTAAACTATTAATAACCTTTAGTGTTGTTTTTTTATTTATTAAGTGTTCTGCAAAAGAAATTTAATGTCCATGTATGTAACGATTGGGTCTCTACACCCAAAATTGTGGTAATTATCTTACTGATGATCTTAGGGATAGTATTTCCAATAGCCACCAGTCTGATGCCCTTAATACTTATTTCACACTCCTTCCTGATTATAAGAGCAATAAAATTGGAATTAGCACCATAATTCATGGAGGAAGTAGAAAACAACTCTCTAACTACATTGAAAACCTCATCATGAAAAATCTCCCAGTTAAACATGAAAATCTAATTGGAGAAACCATCCAGCCCTGAAACCCTATCAATGATTAGGGAGAATAGGGCTTCATGAACCTCCTTTCCCCCAGGTACCTCCACAAGTTTGTAATTTGTCTGATCATCAATACATGGGCTGGTGTTTTTCACAATCATATGAGATATGACATTCCCATTTTCATAATAGAGGTCAAAAATATAACTCACAATCGCATTGGAAATATCATTCTCTATGTCGAGAAGCCTTAAATTAATATGTCATTAATATGATCTATAAACCTCATATTAAACCTTATTATATTCTATGTAATGTTTATGTGAATAACAAATCACATCATCTCCTGAGGCAGTATTCCGTCATACATACTGTCATTGTTATCATATTTCCATAAAAATTGAATGTAAGAAAGTATATGTGATAATTTAAAAACTAAATTGTTAATATATCATAAATATATTAAATAATAATTATATAAATAATTATTTCAATCGGTGGAAATATGTAAAGGGAAACAACTATATGGGTTTATTAGGGGGTAGTATACAGTACACGCGATCAATTGTTTCATTTTTCATTTTGAGGGTGGATTAAATGGAAATAAGTAACCAAAATTATATAAAAACAACTAATTATTTGTATTATACTGATTTTATTATATCAAAATTGTTTAATCTTACATTATAGTGTTTAAATCACAAGTATAATAAAACAATCAATTTAAAGATGTTATAACTGTTTTAGAAAAAAAATTGTTTTTCTAATAAGATTTTCCATGATGATTTTATCATAGAAAAGGCTTCAATGTTCTGTTGAGATAACTAATAAATTTATTTGGGAAGGAATTTTTTGGTCTATTTATTTTTGTATGTATGTAGTGAAGAGGAAATATGATTCCCTATAATAATTGAGCTTAGCGATAGACATTTAAATTTTCAATGCTTGTCAACAATGTCATGTATCATTCATGAACGTAATAATAAAAAAATGTAATTTTACATGATATAATAAAGTTAACAGTAAATAATATCCATAAAATAAAAAGTATACATTTTTCTGTCATTAAATAACCCTTATAATTTTATATCTACCATGGGTAAACTCGTTTTTATATTACCCACTATAAATAATATTATTTAGTTTCATATGTGATAAAGAAATAAAGATACATTACACTATAATTTACATTATTATTATTTTAAATTGAAATTATTTTTCAAATTTAATCTCATATTTATATCTCAATTTAATTTAAAATTAAACCTACCGACATGCCTGGAAAATGAGTTTTCATGAAATGAATTTCCAAATGAAATATGATACACTATATATTATATGAAAAGCAATCATATAAAGATGAATTTAAATTAATATATATATATATATATATATATTAAATTAAATTATTTTCAAAAATTATCAATAAAAGTAATTTAATTTATTTAAAATGGAGAAATATTATACAAATTATAATAGTTATTTGAAGAAACGTTTTTCTAATCTTACAAATTAACAAACACTAAATTATATAATAAGAAGTATTTAAATATATTTTATTTTATTTGATATAAATAAAATTATCTTGTGTTAATTTTATTTAAAATTTGTATAATAATTTTCATAATATATTGAAAAGAACAGACAATTTTATAAAAATCGGTATTTTTTACATGATCGAAATATTATTTTTTTTCTTAAAAATAAAATATTCCCCATATATTAATTATAATAGTTTTATTCCAAAAATTATGTATATTTTTTAAATTAATTTTTCATAAAGTGCTGAATATTTGTTTTATATTATGTCTAAATATACCAACTGAACCACCTTTTAGAAAAATACTATTAATTATGAAAACATTGCTTTTTTCGATCAAGTGGTTCTTATTTTATTTAAAATAAGTGTATAAACATTGTAATTAAATTATACATGTGAAAACATATAATATTAATTATATATTTAGTTATATTGATAACTTATTTTTTAATGACTACATTATGATGGTATACTTTATTACGGATCGTTTAGTTTTGGGTTTTGTGTTCTAAATGCTACTAATGAAACTAATTTTAGGAAGAAAAATCACAATTCCTTAGGGTATTGCATTATCTATTAATAATGGTGTTGTGTTTTATATAAATTTCACACTTGATGTTACTCTATTAGAATCATGGTGTGTGACATGATTTTTTTCCTCAAATTCAATCCTTGGGTTAGGGAGTGTGGGTAACATGTATTGGTGTCCTTAATCAATAAATGATAAGTATATCTAGGTAAATATCTTTATGTTTAATGTTATTTACAATATAAATTTTTTTTCATAGACAATTATTTTATAATTTCTCCAACATAATTTATCTACATTATGTATAATTGAAGAGTTCAATGAAGGTTAAATGTGGTCCACCACTACCTGGGAATGAGAAAGACAATAAAAGGATGTTGAAAACAAATAATTATATGAACAATTTTTAATCAAAAGTTTTAGTAAAATCAATGTATAGTGATAAAATAGAATAGTAGAGAATCTATTAACCTAAGAGGGAATCTAAAAAATTTTAAGAATCTTCTAAATAGATTTGTAATTCCTTTATATAAATTTAGAGAGGGATATTAAGAGGGAAATTTAGCACAAAGTTTTTTATGTGATGACAAGTGAGAAGATGGGTTATTAATTCTTGAAAGTAAAATTATAATTCCATATTAATATCCATCTAATTGTTTTTTACTATACATGATGAAATAAAAATAAGGCAAACATTCAGATATTTTTTTTCATATTTACATCAAAATGACGGTTGGTCATTAATATTATATTTTAATATCAATTATCTTCATCAAAATATTACTAATAATTTCATGGAAGTGATTCATGTTCATACGAAACATATTTTAAACCCTTATAATATAAGATATTTCTTTTAGGATTAATTTTTTTCAATTAGAATTAACCAATTAATATTAAAAATAATTTATTTCAATGGTGATATCTATTTTTTTCATAGAATCTCTATTAGTTATTTATTAAATAACATTTGGAAATTATGATGCAATAATATATACTTTATATTTATATCATTTTTATAATTTTACCCAAAAAATTAATTTATCATAGAATATTAAGATAAATTCTCTACATTAGACCCTCAACATTATTATTTCTTATATAATAATTATTTTATAAAAATAATTATTTAATTAGAATAAATTACAGTTATAATTAAAATTATTTAATTGAAAAAAATATTTTTTTGACAAAATTAATATTTACACACGTAATTAAATTAAATTCATCTTATATCATTTTTATTATCATTGTTATATATATATATATATATCTTATTTTTTGATGATATTGTAAGGAAATAACATTTCTTTCAAACAATCCTGAATTGAAAAAACTATTGTTTTTGTTGAAACTATTTATTTAACATGAATAAAATATGAGATTCATTGTATCAATATTTTTTACCAAACTCATTATATACAGATATATATATATATATATATACTATTAATGATAAGGGGATATATATACTAAAATTATTAAGAAAAAACAACAATTTATATTATTGGGGTATATATAAAAAACCCTTCTTGCACTTTCATACATTGTTATGGTATGTTGTTCAATGGCAGTGCATTATTTTGTGTATTTAAAAGAAACATTTTTATCTTGGGATCCCAATAAACATGTAATTATACAAAAATTAGTTAACATATATCAATATTAGAACCCATGTGTTAATGAAATGATTTTTTCATTCAAGAAATTAATATATAAATTAATTATAAATGAATAATGAAATATGTAGTGTTTATTAAAATTGAGGAATCTAAAAAATATAATAGTAACCTATCCTATTAATGAATAAAAAAAGTCTGTATCTAATAAGAAAAATATTATATATTTATATCAATGAATAATTGAATAAATTTTTTGATAATGATAAATAAAGTGTTGGTATTTTTATGATAGAGAAATTTTTATTTTCAATTTAATATTTTTTATAATGATTTAAAATGAAGATTTTTCATCATAAACAATATTAGTATATTAATATATTTTTCATATGATTATAATATAACTTTTCGATACCTTAAATAATATTTAAAAGTGTCTTATAATCAGTAAAAAGTTTAAAATCAGTATTACATGAATAAATTATGTTCTAAATTAGAAATTAAATATATAATTTTTAGAACATTATATTTAAAAAATAAAGTTCATTTTTTAATTATAATCATTTAAAAACTGTATGTTTTAAATTTTTTTATTTTTCTAAAATTATTAAATTTCATGTGAATGTTGAAATATAGTAATTTAAAGAATTTAAAAAATTCAGGAATTATTGTTTTATAGATGATGTATGGATTATTTATGCTCAAAATCTAGAAATATTATTCATTATATTAATATATATAGTTATAATTTTTTTAACTATTCCTTATCTTCTGATAAAATAATAGGCTAATTAAAAATAAAATTTATATAACACCTCTCTCCTCCACTATAAATACCACCCCTCCCTACCTCTTCTCCTCACACCTAATAATTCATAGAGATTACCTAATTACTAACAAACTCCCATAACAAGACTCCTACCTAAATTATAAGATCTTATGGTCTCATGAAAAAGAAATACCCATGTTCCTTAAGCGGATCTCAAATAGAAGAAGTTCAAGATGAAAAATCCACTTCTGTTTTCATTCAAATTTATTTTTAATTTCTTTTCTTTTCATATTCTCAAATTACATACCATAATCTTATTGAAATTATGACCTAATTATATTATATTTAGCTTAATTTTATTATGTTATTGGAATAAGCATCATCAAAATAGTCTTATTCTTCTATTATACTAAAAATAATGACAAATTTGTATATGATGTGTCAATTTATAGTCATCATAGATGATTTGTCTCCATTTAATTTTACTACCATCATGGATTTTCTTAAAACAATTATTATTGTAAAATAAGTTTTTATTATATATATTATATTATTTATAATGTTGCGGAACCAATATATTTACATGGTATTAAATAATATTATATAAATTCTTGATTGTTGTAAAAACCCCCCAAAAAAGTTAAATAACTTCCATTTGTATATTCTGTAATGAATGTGTGACAACTGGGTCCTAATGTCCGCATAGACACCCCTCCCTAACATGGTCGTCGGGTCATAGCCCTCCAGGTACCACCTTGTGCCCCACAATCATGTGATCCCCATCCCGAGGCCCACCCACATGCCGAACTGATTTTTTGACTAATTAATGTACTAATAAGATAATCTGTGTTCCTTCCAGTATACTTTGTTATCAATCACACACAGACATGGAAAATTACCAGAATGTCACCCATCATGTTCACTACTCTTGGCCAAGCCCTCTTTACTATGGAGTCTTAATCTTATAGGATCCTGAAAAGGAAAGTTCACCATGTTGAAATGATTCATATCATTTAATCATTTATCCCTTTATCATTCTGAGGTGTTACATTCACCCCCCTTTACAGGACACCATCCTCATTGTGGTTCGTACAAATAATCCCAGGCAATACAAAAAGCTTAAGGATGATCTCCTCCTCTGATACAAAATGTGACTACTGGGTCCTAATGACAGTACATATACCCCACAATAACTTGGTCTTCGATTCCAGTCCTACCAGGTACCACCAGTTTCTTCACAGACATGTGGTCCCCGCCCAGGGGCCCACCAATGTTCCAGAATAGGTAATCCGACTAATGAAAATACCTACCTGCCAACACATGTCTTTTCTAGTGTGTATGTCCTCGCTCACACACACCCTTGGAATATTCCAAGAAGTTTGTCCATCATGATCACTACTCCAGGCCCATAACACATAATCGTGGAGTACAAATCATATAGGTTCATGAAAATGAACGGGTACCTTGTTGAAAAAAGTAATGACATTTAGTCATTTAACAGTTTATCATTCTCGGGTTTTACAGAATGAAACTTATATAGGAAATAAAAGGATATATTGTAAAATATAAAATTATTAAAACAAATTAATACCACTTCCTTCGACTTCTAGAGTAATTATTCCAATTTAAATGACATTCTATAATCAACCAACCATAAAAACCATAAATAATCACATGAAATAATGAATATAACCATTTGTTACTAATATGTGGGGTGTAAATATGTTATTAAAATATCATATAATGTATTATAAATATTAATATAATTTTATAAATAAATATTGAAACACTTTAAAAAATTATGCATGATTTTTAACATGTTTGTGAAAGTAAACCCAAAGGTAAGGGACAGTTATTTAATTTTTTTTTGATTTTATTTTTTAAAAAAATAAAAAGGACTGATTTTTTTTATAAAACTTTTAATTTTATATTATCATGTTATACATATTACTAATATATTATAATCATGGATTGTACCGATATATTCCACCAATTAATTGGGTGTTTTTCTGTCGAAAGTTGACCATAATAGGTATTCCTTGTGTAAAAGTAATGGTCATACAATAATATATCCATGAGGGTTACATCATATTGTATCCCTGATTTTAACATTGTATGGTATCCATGAGGTATAAAAATCATATGGTATCCCCTAGAGTTAAAAATATTGTATTGGAATTCCCCATGTTGTTGTTTTGGGTTTACATATTTTTCATTATTTTTGAAAAATATCATGTTTTCTCCATATAACTATATGATACATTATGTATGAAAATTATATATTTGTGAAAATGATTTCAATTATTTATTATAATTAATGGACTAATAGATTCATTCTTATTTTTATATCCATTACTATTATTTTTTCTCATCCCAATTATTCAAAAATGATTCACACTCTTTAATGATAGGTAATATAAAATAAGAAATCAAACTGAAATTTTTAATGATTTTTACTCGAAATATTTTATTTTTTAGTAACAATATTTGTATTTCAGAAGAAATATATATTATTTTAGAAGATACCACTTTGTATTATTGTTTATATATGTGAATTATTTAATAATTATTAGAAACTATAAATAAAAAATATCATTGGGAATGTATGACAATGAAGTCTAAAATAATTTACATTATTATTTAAGGTTTATTGTTGAGATATTATAGTTGTTATAAGAGTATAGTGTACATAAATATAGAGTTTATGATGATGTTAATATAATAACCCATATTATTTTTATATTATGGTTAATTTGAAATGATATTTCGTTAAACGATTTCAATGTTACTTCATATAAGATATGTCTGTTTGGAATGGCCTTCCATATATAAAACATGGAAGATGAAGAAATAAAAAATCGACAGGATGATATCATTGTGAATATGAAACCGAGAAATATAAAAATTAGAAATGAACATTTTGTGAATGTAGTGGCTATGTTAACATTGTATATGAATGGTGGTGGAATATATATATGAGAACAACTAGAGATACCATAATGAAATATGAAGATAATATATCATTTAATGAGGAAACTATACCATGATTTCAATGGATCCTCTCACCCTTTGGAGGATGAAGGGTGGATTAAATACATTGAAAATATATTTAATGACATCATATTTTCAGATAATCAATTGTCTAGTATTATTATTTATTATTTCCAAGGCGATTCCAACTATTGGTGGTCAATGGTCAAGAATATCATGGATAAAAATTAAATTGTTTCTGTATATTTGGATGAATATAAGAATATGTTCCTTGAAAAATCAATACCAAATGTGGTTCAACATATTATAGAAAATAATTTCCTAGAATTGAATGAAAATGAGGATTATTTCATGGTTTTGTATGATCTAAACATCACTATATTTGAAATGTGTTCTCTATATATTATTCAGGATCTTGATTGTAAAATCATTCATTTTTACTCAGGATTGAAGACCGAATATTTAAGGGTATTCGATTCGCATGAATTCAACGTTTCTACAACATTTTTTTATTATTCTAATGGAATACAAATGGAGTTTTCTATTAATCACATCTCATTTGACAATAAGAGAAATAAATTCTCCTAATGGTAGGAAATGGGATAAAATCAATCAAAGAAATGTTAATGTATGAATATCTAGTATCTAATTTCTTGTATGTGTGGTAAAAATAACATTTGGTAATGTATTAAAAAATCAGTGAAATTAGTTATATGTGGTATGTTTGGACATATGGCCCGATATTTCAAAAAACATAATCTTATTTTTAATTTTGATATGAAAAATTTAATGTTTTTTGAATGTGGGGATATGGGTAATTAAGAAAATACCTGCCTAATGAATGATTTGAATGTTTAAAGGAATCCATATTATATGGAGAAAGGTGTGGTGAAATCATTGGTTATTTTGTTATAAAATTTTCTTTTATCCAATGAAGTGGTGTCATTTAATTTTTTTTGGTACATAAATTTTATTAATTACTTGATTGATAAGAGGTCTAGAAATTTCAATATTTTTATGAAATTTTCTGGTAAATTGGAAAATTCATCGCAATAAATAATACTAGAAATTATGGTTATAACACTAGGGAAATATTTGGGAAAATGTATTATAAGAATCATACGATTTATTTATAAGGGAAAAAATTATATAAAAACCATTTTAGATTTCCTTTGATAGTGTTTTATGTTATTCTGGTTATGGATTGTATTTTTATTTATCATTATAAGAATAAAAATTTGCACAAGTACATTTTTTAAAGCAGATTTTTTTATACAATATAATGAACCCATTCCATTTATAACATATTAGGAAGTTGAGAATGTGTTAAAATATGGAAATAAATGTTATGTTGCACATATTATTGAAATCAAAGGAATTTTCATACTATTTATGTGATGTAGTAATTGAATATTTAAATGATGTTTCTGGAGAGTTTACAAATATTATACATGAATGAGATGTTGAATTTACCATTGACAAATTCATGATAGGAATAAAATTTTGAGACCCCCTTAATGAATGAATAATGTGGAACATCAAAATTTTGAAAAATAGTTGCACGAGTTGATTAATATAGGATTCATTAATTATATCACAACATAATGGGGTGATATTTTTTTATTTGTGGAAGAGAATGATGGTTCCTTGATACATTTCAAAGATTATAGACCTTTGAATAACAATAATATTATGAATATGTATCCTATTTGTCATACATATGACTTGTTTGATCAGGTCTAGAGAGATCAATATTTTTCTCAAATTGACTTGAGATCTAGGTACAATCAGTAGAAGGTGATGGAGGATGATATTTTTAAAAATAGGGTTCCAAACATGATATATGAATTATGAGTTTTTGTTGTTCCCATTTTCTCTAAAAATGCCTATTCTTTGTTAATAAATCGTAGGAATTGAATCTTATATGAATATTTTGATATGAATTTGGTTATGTTTAATGATTATATATGGGTTTTTTAAAAATTTTATGATGATAATGTAATAAATTTTACAACTATTATGAAAAAATAACGAAAATAAATTATTTGGAAAATTTAGAAAACCAATTTTTTGTTGCAAAACATATCATTTATTGGGAACATTGTATATAATTATTGAATAGAAGTTTATCCCACAATAAAAGTGTTATATAAATGTCTGTGATATAAAAATGTTACAGATATTCATAGCTTTAATGGATTAAATGGTTATTACAAACAATTTTTTGAAAAAAATATCATGATTATCTTTCCCCCAGACTTAGGTAACATGAAACATGTTTAAATTTGTTTTCATATAATAATGTGATGTTATTTTAGGAACTAAAAAAAATATCAGGGAATTCTCTTTTATAGGATTTTCCTACAAGGAAGAGTTAGTTTTTCATCTATAATGACTCCTCATTAAAGGGACTTGGTTTTTTATGTAGAAAGCTCATTTAATTAGATATTATTGAAAAAAATTGAATCCTCATGAGTTTGTTCAACCCAGAACTAGTCTGGAGTTACCAATAGTGGGTTTTTATTTAAAGATTTAGAGATATAATTTATATGGATCGAAATGAGAAATATATATTGACAATAACAGTTTTATGTATATATTTAATCCAATGGAATTGATCATATGGCTATGAGGATGGATGGAGTTGAAAAATTATTATTATTTAAGAATCATTTACCATCGTTGTAATGAAATCATTGTGGGGGATGCCTTGATTTGTAATCATCATCTATCAATACCCAAGTAACATTTGGAAAATGACCGCTTGGTTTATGAATACATTTATGATTATTACATGTGTGATGGAATGAAAATATATATTTATGATTTTATGAAGAAATGGTTGACTTTTCAACTAGTTAAAGTAGAGTGATATCTAAAAAAGGGAATACTTATTTATAATAACAACACGCTTTATTTCAATTTAATATATGGTTTATTAAATAAAATTATTGTTATTATAGACAAAAAGTTCACGAAGAATAGTTTATTTCTGTAATTAAGTACATAACACAACATTTTTGACATGAGAGACAACTAAATTATGGAAAACATCCTCAAAATGCTTCAAAAATTATAGTGTTATTCAAATAACATGATATATCCTTAGTAAAAATCATAAGAATGGGGTGAGATATAAAACTAAAAAGTGAAATAAATATGGAAAATAATGATACATGTTAGACAATAATAATATAAGTGGTGAATAAGAATAGTTTAAATACTAAACATGAATAAAGAGACATGATATATCTTGGTAATAACAATGGAAGAATGGGAATTGTGGAAATAACTTAAAACACGACATCATGCAAAAAATCAATGATAAAAAAAATCATGGAGGATAGGTAACATAATTGAATTATGTAAAATCCCAATCCCAACATGATGTATCCTAATAAAAAACATTACCTAATGAATTGAAGTGTGACATAATTTCGGGTGTACATGTCATATTTATTTCATTCTCATTATTAAGAATGCCACAATGATTAAATAACTTAGATTCATTAAACATCAATATTAATTCTATTATATGGTTGCTTGGAATATAGTTATGTATGTCCAAAATAAGAAATTATGTGTCCATAACTATGAACATCCTTAATAGAAAATGTGTATGGTATTCCTTACAAAATTTAATGACATGGAAAAATCATGGTTAAATCTCCTCAGCATAATGACGTCACATTAATATTCATAAAAATTGGTTCATGAGAAGAGGGTGGGTTTCCATAAAATCGGAATAAAATGGGAATTAATAGTGATATGTAACATGACATCTCATTTTTATAAAATGATCACTGAATGTATAAATTAACGAAGAAACAAGAATAAAAAAAATAGAATAATATATATATTTCCTAATGGTTACATATGTACATAAATTATCATGTGTCTATTAGTGAGAGTGAATGGAAGATCTCATTATTTATAAGTCAAATGAATATTATGGATACATGTATTACTATATCCCAACATTAGAAAAAATTAAGTATCAATATATAACAAAAATAAGTTATTCATAAAAATATGAGAGTATAGGATACCATAGTAGATTTCAGCATTGTAAAATCATAGGTAAGGATAAAAATGATATAGAGTAAATGATCTCTCATTCATATTAAAAAAAATTAATGTAATGATAATCATTATAAATGAATTAAAATATAACCAATTTATATTATGAATACTAATTTTAATGAATATTCATGGAATATAAATGAATTGAGGAAGGTGAGGATCCCCTACTTGAGTGTGTGACTCCAAAAACATGGGATGAGATTTCAAATAGATTTTAGCATATTGGGTGGAAAATAGAGAGTTTAGGGAATATTATGGACATTCTAAAATAATTTTTACTGAATATAAATTAGATATTGGGTGGGTTTATAGAGGAAAGGGGGGTGATTTCATAATTATTTTGGTTTTTGGTCTATGTATAATAAAATATCAAAAAACAAATCACATAAATTCTCCTATTTCTTTTTCGAAAATGGTAGTGGTTTTTTATAAAGAAAAGGACAGAATATATTAAATTATTCTCTTGTTTATGTGAAGGTGATTAAATTTATAAATGAAATGATTTTAGGGATTTAAAATATTTTATATTTTTCTATGTATTTATAACGGATTTATAAAATAAATAAATTCAATTAAAATAACATTATTTTTAGGTAAAACATCTATTTGTTTTATTATACTATTAATTGTAATTATTTCATCACTTAGGGCACCTAATGATTTCATAAAACATAAAGTATATTTATAAGAAATTTATATTTTTTCTGGAAAATTCGACTATCTCATTAAATTAAGAAACACTAACCATTTGATAATTTGATGATTTGATTCAAAAATTAATTATAATTTTATATAAATAATTTTAAAAATATCTGATTTTTTACATTAAAAATAAATCTTTATTTATTAAGAAATTCCTCGCTTTCTTGAAAATAAAATTTTTCTAACAATTATATAAATTACACATGACATCATAAAAAGTTTATAACCATTTATATTTCAGAATGATTATTTAATAATATTAAAATAAAGTTTATTTCAAAAATCCCATTATTTAATTAATTCATTAATTTAATTTGAATATTAAATACAAATACAATTTGTTCCTTATTATATGATAATTAAAATTGTTTGCAATGTATCAATAATATATTCATTATTCTATAAAAAATAATTTTTGGGAAAAATCCCTAATGGTATCATTAAATAATTTATGAAGACTTTGTGTATGTTGAAAAAGTGGGCCTCCATGTTATGTTGTTCACAAAGAAGACAATGATGTATAATTTTTTTGACAAAGGGGGTTTGCATGGTGATTTTTTGGGTTCAAGAGATGTTGGTGGATATCCATGTATTATATAAGAACCTCAAAAACACAATGGATGTTCTAGAGGTAGTAAAAAAAGATAAGATACATGGTTGAGTTGTTTTCTAGTGTTTGAAAAATCTTTTGGGCTGAAATTTGGAAAATAGAGAGATGTTATTTTTTAGGAAAGTGAGTTGCGTGCAAAATTAGAAAAAGAATGTGTTTCTTGAAATATTTTTGCAGTGTGTGAAACAGAGGAATATATTTTTTCTCGTAATAGGTGTTTTGAGGTCATAAGCTCTAAAATGGGAAATGGCTTTAGGTGTGAAAAATATTGGAGCTGTGCGTGAAAAACAGAGTTGCGTGGAAGATGTGTTTTCCATGCTCAAAGAGGATTACACGCTCAAGAAGGGTTTTTTCTAGCAGATTCGATTTTTCCAATAAATTTGAGGTGAAAACCATTATTTATAGAAGCTCAAGGCTTTGATATAATCTGAGCTCTAGCACACAAAATTGGAATACGCAATGAAGTTTCATGTAAATGTCATTTTTGAGTGAAAAGTGGTGATGCTATGTTGAGTTCAGGATGCATATAAAAATATTTTTATATGTAAATCTCAGGCTATGCATAAAAAGGTTATCTACCATAATGAAAATGGTTCTTTTAAAAGGAGGGTATTTCACATAACATAATTGGTTGTGCATAAAAGTGTAGTTGCGAGAAAAATGGATTTCATGCAAATCTATGGAATTATGCAGAAGGCTCACTGAAGGCTATGCCTAATAAATGGGTTTTCCTAGTACACCCGGTGCAAAGAGATATTTATCTGTTGAAGAAATTTGGACATGAACAGAGAATCTGTCAACAGTTAACGATGCATATTTCATTAGATATAATTAGGAGACCTATAAGCCTATATACTGTGATTGAATCCTTTCCAGAGCTATGAGAAAAGGAAGAGGAAGAAGGTGATCTTTTCTACCAGTAGTGATCCATTGTGAGAGAGAAAGGGAGTGACCATTGGGAAATTAGTGATCTAACCCTGATCATTGTTATAGTAGAGATCCTGGGAATATACGTGATGTAGCCCAAACAATGTAAATCGATACTGAGCTATAGTATATTTGGTACATTTTCCCATTGTTGTTGTATGCTTCATGGATGTAGCCCAGTGAGGGTGAACCATGGAAATATATATGTGTCTGCATGGTTGATTCACTACATTGCATCCCAAGCATCATCATCAGATAAATAAATAAACAAAAATATAAATGATAACAACGTAAGAAAAAACTAGGTGTCCCTTATATTGTAGAGGTCAAGATCCCATCGGGCAATAATAATATTGAAAATGAATATCCATAAACTTATTCACCCCCCCACCCCTTAGGGTATCTTGGACCCTTTTGGCCCTAACAAATGGAATTATAGGAAATGTTTCTTTTTTCAGAATTGTTTTCTCTGACATGGTTCAGTTGATTTCTCATGTTAATGATCCTATATGCTCATATTCTTTTGTGTCATGGAAAATGGAAAAACATCAAAGAATAATAATAAGATATTTGGTATTCCAAAGTTAGGAAGTGTTTATGGAAAAAGATTGATTCAACTATAAAATCAAACATCTTTAAAAAGGAATGATTCGATGAATCAGACAAGGAAAAGAAAGATTCACTCAAAAATGTTGTTGGAAAGAGTAAATTACAATGAATTCAATGTGATGATGAAGATATTTTTGATGAATATGTTTTAAGGAATCCACCAGTAGATTATGTTGACATGAAAAAGAGAATTAGATAATAAATTTCATACTGAAATAAAATATAATGATATCTGGATTGAAGTACTGGATATTGAGGTTAACAGGTTAAGAGGAATAAATCAAAGGATTATTGATGTGGCTACTGTATTGAGGGAGAATAATTATTCTCATGGTGTAGAAATACAAATGATGTCTACAATTAATGGAAAACAAAAGGCTGATGAAAATGAAGAGAATCAAATGTCAGATGAAGTTTAGAATATAAATGCCAGAAATGATGATCTTGATACACAGTTGTCTGAACATATTCAGAAGAATCAAATGTTACAACAAGATAATGATTGTTTCAATTATTCTGTTACTCAGGTGAGTTTTATAGTAACAGAGAAATTAGACATGATAGATAACCTCACAAAAGATTTGGAATATGATATTTGTAGTGGGGAGAATCTAAGAAGAAAACTCAATGCTCAACTTCAATCAAGAGATACGAAGATTCAACCACTATAGAATGAAATAGATTCAGTCATGAAATAAATGGAGAACTATAAAACCAAAGACAATCCAATGTAGAAGGATGCCCTGCAATTACTATTAAATTTTCCTTTACCAGGTGATGATATAATGAAAATAAAGTTCATGATTTATTAGGAGAAACAACAACCTATTTTCTCAGCTCAAAGACAATAAAGTTTAGGAAAAACCGGTATTGGATTTGATGAATCCCCTACCATGGATGATTGGAAGAGAGCCATGAATATTTTATGAAATCTAGAAAATCATATAGGTGCTATGGAGAGACCTACAATGAAATTCACAAGAGTTAATGAAAACATGTAATATTGCTATGGGATTCATGGAAACATAATAAAGTTTTGTACTAAGTCTCATGAAAACATTTCATGTTGTGAAGAAAGAAGTTTTTCTAAATCTTAGAATAAGGTTAAGAATCACGATAAATCTGGAGGAAATGTGTCTCAAAAGAAAGAATCCATGAAGGGATTATATTTTAAAAAATGGTGTTGTTTAGGAGTATGTGTTAGGAATCTTAGGAGATCTGTGTTAGATGATGAAATAAAGATGCATCAATATCCCAGTTGAGAAATAATGTGATGAGGTATGCCTCTAATAGAATATGATTCATATGTTATGATCATGGAAATTTTTCATGAAATAACATCATGAAGAATTCAGGAAGTGTAGAGGAATCCATAAGGAGATTTGAAAAATAGGTAGTGTACAGTGAAAAAGCATATATTGGAAGACAACATGGAAAGATGAAAAATTGGTTTGCAGTATCAGTTGAATCACAAGGATATCAATAAAATGTGTATCAATCATCTGATTTGTTACACTAAAAAATCCCCAGAAAGGATGTGGAAACACCTAGAAGATTAAAGGGAGATCTACTCCATCTACTAGTAAGAAGAATGCACATTCAGTTGATGACTCACCACCAGTGCCAAACAGAGTGGTGGAACGGGTAGTTGATATACAAAATATTTACAATGAATGTATAGAAAAATTGTAATATCAGTTGACACAAAGATATGTGGAGGAAATAAGATTATCCTTCTTATGGTGGATGAAGCAGGGGAATATGACAAGCAAAGATATTCTACTCAGAAAAAGAATTAAGGGAAATGGAATTTTGGTGGAACAACAAAGTAGAAAATGTGTACTAGTGGTTTTAAAATGCAAATGGTGAGAAAGGACAGGCCTGCAGAATGTACATATCAGAAAATGGATTAGCATGTGGGTAATGAATTATTATTTATATGGCTAGAGAAGTTGATGTTGACCAGGCTGCTAGAAGAACTAAGGAAGGATTTTGATTCCCTGTAAGAATTAATTAAAGGGTTGACCCATTAGGGTCAACCACAATACTCATATTGAGGATTCAAGATTATCCCCTCTCACTATGTATATAAATGTTGCTAACTACTGATTAATGTTTTCCAAGATTTAGAGTGATACTATCCAAGGTAAGTGGTGTCAAATGCTAAGCAGTGATATGATGTGATCCAAAATTTTGACTAATTCAAATCAGTTATGAGAGAAGAAGAAGAAATTAGAAAGAATTCCATGAACAGACTTAATGTGATATGGCTTCATGAGATATGTGAAAGTAATTGAGCATAATTAACAGGGATTGTGTTATTAACATTATCTCTTGTTTTTTACACTGAGTTTGAATGAGTAGGAATATAGATCTTATTGATTCATCATTTATAAGTGGTAAATTATCTAAATGATGATCTCCTTGTTGTAAGTAACTAGGAGATGTTTCTCAAACCAACAGTAACATTTTATGAAATGATACTGGAGAAGAATAATTTTTTGGTTCTAAATAGTAGGCTTATCCATAGTAAATGTTGCATATCATAGGGGAGAAAGATTGATCAATGCAATAATTGAATGACAATGATTATGTGTTCTCTCTCTAGAGAATATTTAGAGAATACATATTGTGGGAGCAGAAGAAACATTCATGTATTTCATAGTTATCTGTTTCGTTCTAACATTTTGGTATCAGCTGACTTTTTTAGTATACCAAGTAACTCCGACAGAATATCAATGTTGTTTCAACAAGAATATGAGAAAAGTATTTTAAAGAAAAGATGTCAATGAACAATGACACCGTGATAAAAATTATATTGAATGTAATAAAGTGTTATGAGACTCAGAGTGAGTGGAATTTGAAAATGATAATTCAGAAGTAGACTCTAATAATGATAATGAGGATTGAAAATCCTTATCATCATGAAAATAAATGAGCAGAGCTAAAATGGATTTGAAATATGAAGAATCTACAGCCAACATAATTCTTATCACAGGTATAGACAAATGGTTTTAATGAAGCATTTAATGATAATAATTGGTATTAGACAATGTATACAGAGCTTGAAAAAATTTAAAATAATTTGAAATGTGATATTGTTTCGAGTCCATCAGTTAAAATTTTCATTGAGACTAAATGGGTCAATCGAATATTTATGTCATTGATATTTTTTGAACATTGGTAGGGAAAAAGAAAATCTACTTATTCTTGGCCATTTCTATGCTACAGAAGTTCAATGTTTTCCATATGCATATCAGGTAATCATTTTTGAATGGGGTTCTAAAATAAAAATTAGATATTGAGCAGCTGAAAGATCATGGTATTCAATGTTGTATATGTTTTTGAAGAAGCTCAGTTATTGGTATGGTTAATTGATTGAAATCCGTTTGACAAAAATTATTGTAATAAAATGATTAAGGTGTAAGTAAATGTCGAATACATAATCATAGAAGCATCTGATGATGCATAGTGAACGTAGTTTTTTGAATTATGAAAATGAGATTTTGATATGGGTTTGGAATAGATCAATGCAGATGCTGAGTATATTGGAGCCACTAAAGCATGCAAACTGTTATTGTGTATGAAGAAACAACTTGATGATATGGGACATGAAGTGAAGTCTCCAATATTAATCTAGTTTGATAGCTCACGTTCTACAGATCTAAGCAAAAATCTCATCCCTCATGAAAAAATAAAGAAAGTTGACATAAAATTTCATTTTATCAAGGAGAAATTGGAGAAAAGGATAGTGAAATTGGAGTTTGTGCCAACAGAGCTATTGTTTGAGGGAATTCTATCAAAGGCCATACCCAAGGATTTATTTGAGAGGCATCTACTAGGTTTTAGAGTCTAGTCAACTCCCCACACAAGAAAATGTTTGGATGTTCCCACCCCCCATCCCCCTCTCCCCAATGTTTGGTGTATTATTATAACTATTAATATATGTTCTCTCTACTCTATTCTAGACGACAGTGGAGTGACCTTTGGTTTTTTTGACAAAGTGGGATAAATATTGACTCCTAAAGGGGAGAGAAAATATGGATAGAAAAGGGGGAAAATGTATTTTTCAGTGAAACTGGACGAAGATGACATGTTGAGTAATGAGATAGGGGGATTTTATCAAGATAAATGGAGAAGCTGATAGGGGGGAACACCATGATGATAGTATGTGGTGTTTGAAGTGACCATCCTGGAGTAATGAAGGATGTGTTTTAAATCTGACAATGCTAAAAGTTATCCACCAAAGAGTAAAAATCACGAGAGATGAGGATCATGGTAAAAGAAGATGATTGATGTTGTAATGGGGTCAAATGGTTACTAGATTTCACTAATTTGTATCAGTGTGGTATCAACAATTGGTATCAGTTTAGGAATTGTTAACAGTTTGGTGTCAACAGTGGGTGTCTAAAATGAAGTTATTCATAGTTTATATTTTCATTTACTCTTGTTTCTCATGATTATAATTTCTCATGTGGGATTATAGAATGTGTTAAGTGAATCCTTGAATGCTATCAAGATCTTAATAGGTGATTGGTGGTAGTGGGTGGAATAATATTTAGGAGGTATCAATGCACATAAAATTTTTATGAGAAGAGTTATCAACAAACCCTAAGAGGTATATTGTTAGTAAAATATCTCTCAATGTATCATTATATGATTTTTGTGGTGATTGTGTTTTTGCACAAAGTGGGCCTCCATGCTGTGTTGGTTCACAAATTATACCACAATGTATAATTTGTGGACAAGGTGAGTTGTTGAGTTAAAACTGTGATTTTTTGGGTTCATGGGATGTTGTTGGCTATCAATTTATGATCGATGTACCCCAAAAAAGGAATGGATGATCTGTAGGAAATATTAGTAAAGTAGATACAAGGTGGCATCATATTCCAGTGTTTTCCAAATCTTTTGTCCTGAAAATAAAAAAAATGCAAATTTTGGTTTGGTGCAAATGGAGGTGCACGTAAAATAATATTGGTAAGTGAAAAACATAGTGTTTCCCTAAATATTTGTGTGGTGCATGAAATAGTTGATTGAATTTTTTCACACAAGAGGTTTTTTGAGATTAGAAGCTCGAAAATTTTCATAGGCATGACGTACAATAAATATTGGAGGTGTGCGTGAAAAATCATATTGTGAAAAATATGAGTTTTCCACACTCAAATTGGATTACGCACTCAAGAAGGGTCTCTCAAACATGTTTTATTTTTCCAATAAATATGATGTGACCCTCCTCTTTCATATAAGCTCACGAATTAGAGAGAATCTAAGCATTGGCGCAAGAAATTGGAATATGCAAGGAAGATGCGTGTAAATGACATGTTTTCACCATAACTGGTGTTTGTGCAAAAAGTTCAGGCTGTGCATAAAACAATGTTGCGTGTAATGCTCAGAATGTGGATAAAAAGATATTTTTGTGTTAAGAAAAATGTGTGCATTAAATAAGGCTTTTTCATGTAATAGAGGTGTTTTATAAAATGTTGATTTCATGCAGAACCAGCTAATTACTAGCAAGGCCTAGTGAAGGATGTGTGTAATAATAGGGGTTGCCCGGTACACCCAACGCAATGATAGATTCAATTGTGGATGAGATTTGGACATCAACAAAGCATCTATCATTAGTTAAGGATGCATATTTCATTCGATATAATGAAGAGACCTACAGATTTATAATCATTTAGATGATCCTTTCCAGATTAGTGAGAAACGGACAAAGAAGAATGTGATCCTTTCAACCATAATTAAGCTATTGAGATAGAGTAAGGGACTTACCCTTGGTAAATAAGTGAGCTAACCCTAAACATTGTAAAGTTATTGAGACTCGGAATTGAGGTGATCTAGCACAAACATTGTAAATTTTCATTGAATGTTAGTGGATTTGGAATAGCGGCACATCACCATTGTATGCTCCAAAGACATAGCCATTGGAGGGTTATCCAAGTAAAAATATTTGTTTCTGCCTGGTTACATCGATGCATTTCATCTAAATCATCATCATCTAATTAATAAGTAAATAAATAGATAAATTTTAACAACATAGTATCAAATGAAGTGACCCTTATAATATAATGGTAATGATTCAGTGGGGAAGGGAGGATCTTGAAAAATAATATCCATGCCCTGATTCATCCCCCCTTAAGGGTATCTAGGCCCCTATTGTTCCTAACAATAATGTACATATTAATATTTCTACAGTCTTTATAATTATCCCTTTAATACTAAAAAATATTCTATAAGAACAAGGTGTGTGATAGTGTGACATTCATGGGGTTTTTTGGTGAACATTGGATGGGCCCTGATCTCGATGATCATGAACTTGTTCCATAAATTATTTATATCTTGCTTAATTTTTTGGAACTCGTCTTCTTCCTGGTCAAGGAAAAATCATTAATTTTTTTATTCTTTTAGATGCTCTAGTAAATGGGTTTCATAGGGTGTGACCCAACTGGTTGAGTTCATCGCTTTTTTTGTCTCAATAAATTCTATTTGTTAAAATGTGATATTTATACTAATCATGTGAACACTTTTCAATGATAATATTAACAATGGTAATGATACGTAATGGAATTTTAAATTAAATTTTTATATTATAAAAGAAAATTAGTCCATAATTTTTCAATAACCATAATACACAATAAAAAAATTAATTTAAAATAGTGGAATTAATTTTATAATAATTTTGTTCATAAAAATAATCCCCTTATGAAATTTATACCTCATAGTTTTCATTTTACACATATAAAATGATGACTGTTACAATGATTAATTACCTCCACTAGTCCCCATGTTTCTTCTTTAAATTTTTGGTTCCTCAATAACACATTAACAAGGAGTACTGTCTTATTATGAAGAAAATTTTATCTGATATCTACAATCATCGCTGAATCCCCCACATAGGAATGTCCTTTATCCATTGGAACTACCTTTATATAGTGCACAATGTGAGGGGTCTATTACGAATTTTATCCAGAGGGATACGTGAAAAATATCATATCATAAGCTATGTTCTATGGGAGTTCTAATCGGCATGCTAGCACTATGATGTGATAATGTATATCAATGGGGTAGATGAATCTTGGATTAATATTAAACTTCTTCCCTAATCTCATTAAATTCTTACATGGAGATATCTAGAGGATTTCCATGTCTCCAACATTATACTCTATTTATCATCGACCATTTTTAGCATATATATTCTTTTTAACTAAGATCATTCTTGATGTTTGGCTGGATGGTATTAACAATATCCACCATTTCTTAAACCTTTTCAATACCTATCACTTCTTGTTCCCAATCATCATCCTGACATACTTTTGTTCTAAACCTCTTCCCTTAAATGGCTTCGTAGGTTTCAATTTATATGGGTTACTGGAAATTGTTGTTGTAAGAGAACATAAGAAAAGAAAATAATGTTTGTCTCATACTCCATTTAATTCAATTGATCATTCTCACAAACTGTATTCCAATTGTAAAATATTCCACTTATATTAGAAGTTAGTTTTAGGATAATAAGAAATACTAATATTCATCTCAGTTCTTAGATCATGTTAAAGGATTTTCTAGAAAACTGAGGAGAGTATCAGACCTCGATATGATGAAATCGATAGGGGTACTCAATGAAGACTTATCAATTCACTAATGTATTTCCTTACATGTTTATCCACTGATATGTCATGTTGAATTGTATAAAAGTGATCTTTTGTTTATAAAAAAAATACACTAAAGCCCATTGTACATGATTTCCCCTGGATGTCTACATACATCCATTGATAAAATATATGGTTATATTTTCCATTTGTATGTTGATATTGTTGGAACCAGGGTCTTCAAAGCATGATTTGGAGTATGGTTTGTGTTTTTTTGTCAATCCTCAGTGTAAGTTCAGAATGTGTACCAACATAGAGATCATACTGATCAAGTAGAAAACAGTAGTGAAGGTGGCGCCGTTTCCCAGTGTATGCCAAATTTTTGGGCCTAAAAATCAGCCAATGAAGTAAAGTGTTTTAGGAAAAGGTACTTGCGCGCCAAGGTCTTGGAAGATAGGAGACTTGCACACCATATGTTATCTAGGATCAGAACTTCAAAATTTGCCTAAGGAAAAAGGTCGTGCAAGTATTGGTTGGGTCGCGCAAGTGAGTTGCGCGACAGAGGTTACGGGAGACAAGACTTGCACGTCAATGAGGGACTTGCGTGCCTCCGCGCTGGGGGACCAGTTTGCCTATAAATACTGGACCACCCCTCCTCATTTGCAACGGGGGTTCAAGACTTAGAGTTTGTTCAAGCTCTCGTCGCGCAGGTGGTTGAGCCGCGCAAGTTGTAGTTGGGTTGCGGAAGTATAGGCTGCATGCTAATTGTTGGTTACACGACCAAGGCGGTTGGGGAGACAAAGGCACAACATCTCGCAAGTTTGAAGTTGAAAGAGGAAGTGTCGTGAAAGTTGTTTTGTGTCACTTGTGCGCCAGTGTTGAAACTTGCGCGTCGGGCTTGGAGAAGCGTGCCGGTGTTGATGAAAGTACATCTGTCCTCTTTGAAGCTGCACAAAAGCTGGAAGATTGCCCTGTACCCTAAGCACAAATTGATATTCAACTTCTGGTGAGAATTAAACATCAATAGAGCATCTACATACAACAGGGGATGAATTCTTATGCATTGATGAAGAGACCTTCACATCTATAAACTGAGTGGGACTTCAACAACGACAGTGAGCCATGGGGAGTCAACGGGAGTGACCCGAGGGAGGCAGCGAGCTATCCCTTTACCTTTGTAAAGGCAGTGATCCTGGGACCGAGTGACTGTATCTGAACCTTTGTAATCTACAGCTAGTGAAGCATAGTGGATTTTGGTACGACCGACAACCTGTCGGCATATGCTCCTTCGACGTAGCCCTTAGTGGTGAACCAAGTAAAAAGGGTTGTGTCTTCTCTGTGCATTTGAATGTTTGCTTTCTACTCATAATCATCATACAGGTTCAACAAGTTCCTACCAGTGTGGGAAAAAGAACCATCACTTTAAAAGAAAAAGTGGTCACCCTGATTCACCCCTCCCCTCTCAGGGTGTCCTGGTGTCCTTCAAGTGGTATCAGAGCGTAAAGGTTGCTGGGGTTGAATCTGACCTTTTTTCATCATTGAAAATGTGGTCAATGTCAGTGGAGTCGCTCACATTGATGGAAGCAATTTCTAGATCTGGAAGAACAGAATGAGATCTCATATAAGATCTCTTGGAATGGAAGTTCTTTTTTCTACTATTCAAGGAATACAAGTAACTAATCCAATAGTCCTGGCTATGACTGAGAGAGACATGAAACTTCTTGATGCAGATGATAAAGCACAGAATGCTCTCACTGTAGCCCTTTCTAATCATATCTACCTGAAGGTGATGAATTTCACCTCATCAAAATCCATTTGGGATAAACTTGAGAATATTTATGAAGGAGATCGAAAAGTGACGGAGGCGAAACTATAAGTTCTACACAATCAGTTTGATGATCTGAAGATGCATCCAGAAGAGAATGCAAACTCCTTCTTCAATTGAATTACTGAAGTAGTTGGAGAAATTCGCGGTCTAGGAGAAGAAATCAAATACATTGATATTTTAAAGAAAATATTAAGAAGACTTCCACCTCTGTATAATGAGATGGTGTCAGCCCTAGAGGAAAGAGATCATTCCAAACATTCTCTATATGATCTACTGAGCAGCTTGGTAGCATATGAAATGATAGTCAAACCAGAAGATGCTACGACTCGGGTGAGCAAAGAAATGTCATTCAAGGCCATGGATAAATTGAAAATATCAAATGATAGTTGAGGTGATGATGAAGAAGAGAAAGAAATTCTTTCTCTCATTGCAAAGAAGTTCTAGAATGGGAAAGGGAAATTCAAAGGGAAGTTACCTCTCGCATGTTTCCGTTGTGGAAATGATGGGCACATTGCCTCTCAGTGCTGGAAGAATATCAATGATGATGAAAGTGAAGATGAATACTTCAAGAAGCCTCAGAGAAGGTTCTTCAAAAAGGGAGACTTCAAATCTGGTAAGAAAATGAAAAGAAAGATTTTTGTCTGTGAAGAGGAAGAAGATGATAATAAATTCTGTGATGAAGAAGAACCATAATTCAAAACTGGGAACCATGCTTCTATGATGGCCACTGTTGAAAAGATAGAAGATACTAATGGAGAAAAACAACTGAGAACTAGTATAGATCCTGAGGTGCAACTTAAGGATGTGGTTAGTAAGCTTAAGATTAAATGTAAGAGCTGCAATAAGTGGAAATCGATTGTAGAATAATCAACTAAATACGTTGATCAACTTGAAGCTGAAATTGAACAACTAGAAGAATTTGTGAAGGTACAGTCTAAAATAATTGAAATAAATGATGATGTAGTAGATCTGATGTTGAGAATTGAAGAGTAGGAAAAGTTCATCAATGACCTCACATCCAGACTGGATGAAAAATCGAAGACTACTTAGGGTCTTGAGGAGGAAGTTGTTACTCTAAGGAGTAAACTGGAGACTGAATCAGTTCCAAAATAATCAAGGAAGAAAATACAGTTTGGATGATTCTCAGATGCAGAATTACTAGAAAGAGCCAAGTGTGGTTCAGATGGGGTTGGAAAAATCATGAGTGATCAAAGACCCGCTTGCATGGGAAAGAGTGGAATTGGCTGTGAGGCTGAGTCATCAACTGCTGGAAGTGAAAAGATCCAAAATAAAGATAAGATGAAAGTTGAACATGTTGAAATGTTACCTAGAGTGCTGAAAAAGGAACCCTCAATCCAATATAAAAGGAGACCTGAATATTATCCTCAAACTTTAAAAAATGACAGACAATCTTACTATTCTCCCAAGGAAGAAGGTATAAGGAGAAATTCAAGTGAGAAGACATTTCCTCTCATGAAGTGTCAGTTCTGTGGCTATCTGGGCCATACCATGTCTTATTATGAAGAGGCAAGAAGTTATCTGAATGGAGAAGATATAAATTCTCAACAAAGGAGTACAATTTCATATCCTAATTCTTATAGAAGAAATAATTTCTATGGATATTGTTTTTCTTGTTCTAAATTTGGTCATAAGGCTGTTAATTGCAGGCAGAGAAGGGACATAGACACCTCATACCGAAGTTCAAGACAAGTCAAGTCTCGTCAGCAAGACAGTGTTGTTCTTTCAAATAGGTTCTCACCTCTCAAAAAAGACTTTGACTATGAAGAACCTGGGTACGCAGAAGAGATAGTTGAAAGGCCATCAGTTCTATATACTCAATCTAATGTCTCATGGATGGAAAGGAGGAATATTGAGAAATCGAACCTTGCAGAGGTTGCCCTCAATGCTACAAAGAACAACAGTACCTAGATTCTGGATAGCGGTTGTTCATCTCATATGACAGGTAATGTCGGTCTACTAATGAATATCATAAAGAATGTTGATGGTACAGTAATACTTCGTAATGATGGGGATCTGAAAATCAAAGGGAGTGGAAGTGCCAAATTAGCTAATGGAGAACTAAAGAAGACTGAAGTCCTTTACGTATATGTCCTACATCATAATCTCCTCAGCGTGAGTCAACTCTGTGACTCATGACTTATAGTTACTTTTAATCAGAAAGGCTGCACTATTAAGAGAAAAACTGGAAATTCACTTATGAAGGGATGCAGAACAGAAGGAAACTTGTATCAGGTTGATAGTGAAGAAAATGTATGTTATATGAATGTTGAAGAATGAAACAATTTGTGGCATCGGAGATTGGGACAAATAAATCAACAATACATGGAGAAAATATCAAAATTGAGAATTGATATTGACATCCCCAACCTGAAGCGTGAGCGTGAAAAATCATGTGATGCTTGTATTCGTGGGAAGCTGGTCTGCAGTTCATATCGTCCAAATAAGAAAAGGGCGTCTCACCTTCTTGATCTGATTCATACATATGTTTGTGGTCCAATAAATGTTGTCGGAACACATGGAGAATGGAACTTTGTCCTTTTCATAGATGATTATAGTAGAATGGCATGTGTGATGGTCATTCACAGGAAACTAAAATTCTTTGACTGCATGAAAACATATCAGCGAATCGCCGAGAATGATACTGGATGCACAATCAAAGTGTTGTGATCTGACAATGGAGGAGAATACATGTCCATTGAATTTGATAATTATCTAGAGAAGCATGTGATATAGCATGAGGTAGCTGCTATGAGAAATCCACAACAAAATGGAGTTGTTGAACGTAGGAATCGACAGGTGAACAACATGGAACAAACTATGTTGATTTAGAGTCGTATTCCACGACATTACTGGAAAGATGATGTTCAGGTTGTAGTGTACATTTAGAATTGAACAGGACTTTATATGGGTGAGACGAAGACACCATATGAATTGTGTCCTAGACGGAATCCTTCTATAAAATACTTTTGTGTCTTTGGAATTAAATGCTTCATCAGGAACAAAGAAGGAAATCAAGGGAAATATGGCGACAATGCAGATGAAGGAATTTTCCTTTGTTACTCAATGAACTGAAAAGCCTGCAATTGTTTCAAAAAGTGTTTGGGAAGAATTATGGAAAGAAGTGATGTTAAGACAATTGAAGAGAAAACCACAAATTCATCAAGGACATCATATGTTGATATGATAGAAAGTCGGGAAGAATGTGAACATGAAGAAAATAAAAATGCAGAAATAGTGGAAGCTGTTCAAAACACTCAGTAGTCACATCATGATGTTGACTTAGAAGAAGAATCTGCAGAAGAAACTATGGCTGAAGGGAATACTACTGAACCTTGCAGGAGAAATCGAAGAGCTGAGATTGATCCATCCAACATAATTGGAGACATGTGTGCACCCACTCAAACAAGAAGGATGAGGAATACCACGCAATCTGCATTTCTATCAATTGTAGATCCATACTCATTCGAAGAATATGCAAAAGATAAATCTTGGGTGAAATCCATGAATGATGAATTAGATCAGATTGACAAGAATCAGACATGAGATATTGTCTAGAGACCCGAAGGTCACAATGTGATTGGTACAAAATGGATCTTCAAAAATAAGTTTGATGAGCATGGATGTGTCATCAAAATAAGGAACTAGTGGTATGTAAAGGATACTCCCAGATTGAAGGCATTGATATTGATGAAACCTTTGCTCCAGTGGCTAGACTGGTGTCAATCAGGCTTTTCCTTTCCATGGAACTCCAAAGATGATATAAAGTATATCAAATGGATGTCAAGACAGCATTCTTTAATGGTGTACTCGAAGAAGAAGTCTACATTGAACAACCAGTGGACTTTGTATTGGGTACTGATGAATAAAAGGTCTGCAAACTGAAGAAAGATCTATATGGTTTGAAGCCGGCACCACGGGCATGGTACTCAAGGCTGGACTCATATCTCAAGAAGTTGGAATTAAAAATAGGAGGAGTTGATCACAATCTCTATGTGAAGAATTCTACAAAAAATCAATTCAAGGTTCTTTTCTACGTTGATGATATCATATTTGGTGGAAGCAGGCAGAAATCAGTGGATGAATTTTCCAACCACATGAAATCAAAATTTGAAATGTCTATGATTGGGGAGCTCACATATTTCTTAGGGCTGCAAGTGATTCAAAAGAAGTAATACACATTCATTTATAAAGAAAAATATTAAAGAGAGTTGCTGAAGAAGTTCAATATTCAAGACTCCAAACCAATGTCAACTCCGATTGCAGTTGGAACTAAACTTGGAAAGCATGAGGATTGGATCTCTGTTGATCCCACCATGTACAGGAGGATCATTGGAAGCCTACTGTACTTGACAGCGACAAGGCCAGATATTGACTTTGCAACATGCCGTGCGGCCCGCATTCAGAGTAATCCAAAGGAGGAACATATGGCAGTAGTAAAAAGAATCATGAGGTACATTCAAGGTACACATAACTTCCAGTTATTTTTTGTTGCAGGCAGGGACAGTGAACTATCAGCGTTTTCTGATGCTGACTGGGCTGGTGATGTGGTAGACAGAAAGTCCACTAGTGGTGGAGCTTTCTATATTGGGCAGAAATGTGTTGGCTGGTTGAGCAAGAAACAAGAAAGTACTTCTCTTAGTACTGCTGAAGCTGAGTATATCTCTTCCACAAAGGCATGCACTCAACTGCTTTAGATGAAGCAGCAACTAACAGATATTGGTGATAAGGTACAGCAACCAATGGTGATTTACTATGATAACAAAAGCTCAATTGATCTTACGAAAAATCCAGTTCAACATTCTCGTACAAAACATATTGAAATACGGTATCATTTTATCAACGAAAAGTTTCCACAAGGCGTGATTAGAATGGATCATGTTGGAACTGAGGAGCAAGTGGCAGATATTGTAACAGCCCGAGATTTTATAAAAAATATTGTTTTTAATTTCATTAATATCTTCTGTTGTACGCTACACCAAAAGGATCTTTCTCAACACACATCCTTGACTTGCCTTGCATTACACGCAATCACGACCTTCCTCGATAGCATGTTTAGTACGCAATAACAAGTTTTACTAAACAACAAAATTCTATTAAAATATTATTAAAACTAGCCGTTATGAATAGTAATAACCACTTTTTGAAATTTTGTAAATTTTATTTTTCAAAATGGTCTTGATTTTTGGATTAGGAGTATCTAATTTAGCCAAAGGTAAAATTTTGGTACTTTTCAGATAACTTTCATATTCTGATTAATAGTGAAAATCACTAAATTATAATTAAATATAACTTTTTTAATCGAAATAATTAATTGTGATAAATAATTAATTTTAGTGTTTTTAAAGTATATTTAGAATATATTTTTACAATTTAATACAATGTTGGTCATTGGATGTAATTTGACATTTAAACTAGTCATAAACAAGTGTCAATCTTTTGATAGTTATTATCTCTTAAGAACATGGTATTTGTTTTGGCGACGGGAATTAATTTTTAAATTAATTAATGCAACTGATATGTTTTGAATTTTATAAAATAGACATCATTTTTTAATTTATAATATCAAATATAGCTTAGATCTAATTTTTTTTATTTTTCTGGAAACATTCATTTTTTTATGAATAGTGAAACCACTAAGTGGTAGTTAAAAAAGTGAATTTTTCATAAAACTTAATTTTACTGCTTCTGTGAGTGGAATTTCGAAAATCTGAGAGTGACGGTGGATTTCAGTAAGTAAAAATTTGGTTCAATGAGATGAAAATAATTTTTTTGGTGAATAGTAACTTTTTACTTTTTTCCCATGATTAAAAGTAAATAGGGTAATTAAGGGTAAAAATGATATTATTATTACCGTAACACATGTCCTTATTCTATTGGACATGTGTAATTCGACCAAAAACAACCTTATGAATAAAATATGACCATTTAGGCCCACATGGATTAGATTAGGACATTTATTATTAATTTATTTAAAGAAGGGTTAAAATAGATAAAATCAATGTTTAGTAAGTAAATAATTTTTAATATGGGATTATACATAAGATAAATTCGACTATAAATATTTATTAGAAAGATAAAAGGCTATCCTACATAATTGTATTTTATTTTTAATTTTTATACATTAAATATATTAATTTATTTATGACAGAACGATGATGCATTAATTATATTATTAATGAAATATTGACATAATTGATACTATAAATACCCAAATAAATATAATTTGAGACTTATTATGAACTAAAATAATATTATAGGTTAATGTGACATGTTAGGATTGATTTAATTAACTATTTTTGAAGTAATCATTCAGTTATGAGTTTTGAAAAAATCAACTATTGAATAGTGTCAAAATTGACATAAAATAGTTTTTTAAAAAAATATTATATTATTAATTGTTACATTATTCCTAAAAATCTACGGCTCAGACAAATGAATTAGATAAGGTTATATTTATTAATAAAACACAAATTGGGGGTCGCGTGGATGTATATGGTAAGTTTATTTACTATATAATATAAAAATACAAAGTGTCATGGTAAATGTCAATCTAATTAACTAAGAGTTAAAACTAAAAGATATGGTTAATATAATGACCTAAACTTTTCTAAATTCCATTTGATTAGAGGATTTCGACCCATCCCCACGTTATCTTCGAAATAAATCAATTTTTAGCTATTTAAAACTGAACTTCACTTTATAATAAATAATATTTTTAGTTATTCCAAAGGTGCCCGTCTCCTCCCTTATAAAAGGGAACCTCCTCCCCCTCTTCCTAAAACCACTTTGATCCTTCAATCTCGGCCAAACCCCTGCCAATTTCTTCTCTCCACCTCCCTAGAAACATCCTAGAGGTTCTGGTCTTCTTCAAAGACGTATTTTAGTGCCCTAAAAGGAGGTCTCAAAGAAGTACTTCAAAGAAGTGGTAATGTCTGTTACCAATTCTTTCATCTTTATTTCTTCTTCCACTTCTTCTTATTAGTTTGTTTCATTATGAAGTAATAACATCAACATCACTTATATACTTATATGTTATTATAATTATGAAACAACCTTATTTCACCATCTATCCATCCTACGGAAAATGAAATCACCGCGCGTGCGTACGTACGGAATACTATCTCCACGCTGTGGTGTAATCTATTTTCCACCACCACATTACTTGGATGGGTATAATGGTGTAAATAATAACTATATATGAATTTTGTGAAGTGATATTGATTCTGAAATAGTATACATACACTTTAACACAATTCCACGGCCATGGGAACGATATCATCGCTCGTGCGTACGTACGGACTACCGTCTCCACGACTCGATGAGATTTATTCTCCACATTAACCATTCATGAATGATTATAAAGTATATATAATGAATAATAATGAAATATATGACATGTTAAATCTACTGGATTTATGTATATATATATATGTATGTCATCTACTTACTTCCATTCAAGACTATAAGGAAAGGAAAACAGCGTTCATGCGTACGTACGGACTACCGTCTCCATTAATGGTGTGTTTCATTTCATTTATCTATCTATTATATATATATATACTGAATATATATGATATATAAATCATGTTTTATATTCTGGAAGTAAGTAAATCATGATATAAGTAATAATAATATCAAGAATAACAAGTCTAAACACCTACGATAAATGAAATGATTTTACCCAAAACGCTTCTTTAACATGGAATTTACAAAAGAACGGGTAATATAATGTCATAAGTGAAACATATATGATATCATAACAATGAATATGATTCTGTAATAAGTTAAGGACATTATTTAAATCATTATACAGGAGGTTCGGATACGTACAAAGCATATCAGACATAAGGTAAGGGAAATATCACAATCTCATTTTTATCCAAGATTGTTTATACTTTGGAATTTACTGGGGTGTATTTTATCATCCAAATCAATGTTTCCTCAATATGTAATATTATTTCCATTGACCTAAAATTATTTAAATCCAATTTTACCCTTTTTTGAGTTTTTAGTAAAGTATATGAAATGGGTATTTTGTCGTTTTTCGTACGAGGTACTTTTTGACTTTTCGGACAAAAGTACGAAGAATTTTTTTTAACTTATACAGAATGAATGGATTTTTAAAACATTATTTCCAAAAAGATTCCATTACAAGTTTTAAGGTTTATTTTTAATCAACTTATTTTAGTTTAAAATTGTATGAAATGTTCAAAATGAAAAGTGTTTTTGAAGTAGAAAGGATATTTTCCTCAAGAATGATGTTCAAGTGTTTTATCAAAATTATTTTCCATCTATGATAATAAACTGTTCTGTTTCTATCCCTATTATTACATGGATTTGATTATGTTGTGATGGGAATATTTTTATGAATTCCTTTATCTTATATGAATTTTTTTATGATGTCATGTTGTTTAAGAATCCCATTTTTACTACATGGGTTATGCAATGATGTATGATTTATGATTTTGTGGCATGCATAAGAATGGTATCATTATGAGATGGGTGGGACCTATATCTCCCTCCAATTAATTGGGTAAATATTTTATATCTCATGAGATAGAAATGGCTGGAACGGTAGATTATACCGGTTCAGTGAAACATGACTGAAATGAGTAGTGAACTCGGTTCAAAAATAGGCTTTGTCCACTAGGATAGTCTTGGCAATGAGTCTTGACTAATAAGAAATGATTCTCTATGATTATTAGTGTATTCCACAAAGTTTCATGTTTTAAGTTATGATTACTGGGATTTCAATTCACTACTATGATTTATCCCATGTTTTGAAATTATGATCTCTTTTTCAAGTTATGATTTCCAAAAAATATGTTCTTATGAATATGATGTGATTGATATTTCTTTTGTATACCTTTACTGAGCATTTGAGCTCACCCTTTTATGTTTTCTTTTCCCCGGGATATAAGGAAAGGTTTTAGGTAGAAAAAAAAGAATATCTTTATGGGAGATGTTGATGATCTTTCACCACGATTAGAAGATTATATTCCGAGTTTCCAAAGACACTAAACTATTACGGTCCTTGTGTGTGTGTTTTTGTTATGTACTAAGTATTCCGAAAAAGTAATGTAATGTCCATGTACGTTAAGCTTCGGGTCTCTATAGTTGGTATCAGAGGAAAAGTTTAGTCAACCTTTGAAACTAGGATGCGAAAACGTTAGTAAGATCCCTAGAGATATTTATAAGGTATGTCTAGGGATGTCCCTAAGGATAAGTATACGTATAGGATATAGTCCTAGAACTATGGTAACAATATTAGATAAAACCAAAGATGTTATATATTGAAGTTACTCTCCCTTTATTATGATTTTTGCCTCTCACACTATTATTTTTGGGTTTTAGAAAATCACTGGAAACAATATGATTCACGATAATGGAGGATATGATGGACAATGGAATGATATTCTTCATGATAAACCAAATGAAATTGGATTTGGAAGTCCAAAATAATTATTATTCTGAATCAGCAATCTCATAATATGATCAATAAAGTAAAATTTGGTAAGTTTCCTGACTCGGCTAATAAGTGAAAGATGGAGTTTCATGATGATCATAGAGGAAAGATAGTTCAATTTCCCCTATGTAAATCATGTGGGAAGAGGCATCAAGGAGAATGTTTCAAAGGAACTGGAAGATGCTTTGGGTGTGGAAAAGAAGGACACAAAGCCAGTAAGTGCAAAGGAAAAGGTTCAGTTAACACTAGGGATGAGGATAATGGTATTGCTACGACATCAACAATGGTTAAATGTTTTAAATGTAGAATGCACGAGCATTATGCAAACCAATGCCCTAAGGGAAAGTCTCATGAAGAGAATCAGTATGGTCATATGGGTAGTATTTATGTGGATGATGATGAAGAGACTACAAATGTAATGTGAGATGAAAGA
This sequence comes from Viscum album, assembly GCA_963277665.1. Taxonomy (NCBI): domain Eukaryota; kingdom Viridiplantae; phylum Streptophyta; class Magnoliopsida; order Santalales; family Viscaceae; genus Viscum; species Viscum album. The sequence goes on from OY728145.1 coordinate 1,904,665,216, forward strand.
ACTCTTGAAGCTCGGTCAATGGTTTAAGAATGTAGTGGAATGATTACATGTTTATCATGTGTATTGTTATATAAGTAATCTCATTGTACTATGGAATAAAGAGACATCTAAGGATTGTTACACTGTTGTCTTTCCTTGAGTTTTGAAAGTGTATGATTAATGTTACCAGTATCCATGAATGGTTATTCAGATATTTTTGGAATATAGATGATATGCGCATAATGAAGGGGTAAGGAGAAAATTAAATGTTTGATAGTATTCATGAGCTCATGAATGATATAAGAAGAAGGTTATATCATGGTTTGAGTATATAGAATTTTTGGATTTTGGTATGTGGAAAGAGTTATCTTTTTACAGCATTCATGTTTTCACTATGGATCAATGGGTATTCATTTGATCAAGAGAATACATGATTAAGGTATTCACATGATTGTAATGTGACCAACAATATATATATATATGGGGGATAAATGATGGTATTCACATGCTTGGTTGATGACATTTCAAGTAATCATTTTCTTTATACTATGAGCTTGAACCGAAGTATTTTAGATAAGCCTAAAGATTGGAATGGATTAAGATAACCATATGTTTTTATTGTTTAAGGATATAACTTTTTTTTATTTTATTTATGTGATGTTATAAGTAATGTAGTTTTAGAAAAAGGACAACATGCAGGACGGGTGACAACCCATCGAGTCGGACAAGGTTGTGGGAATCGAACCCACAACCGAAGTGTGACTAGACGTTATGTCCTACCACTGGCCTACAGGAAGTCCCTGGTTAGTAGAAACTAGTTTTATTTTATTAAGTGGTACCATATATTATGTATAAGTTCATTTATGGAACCATATACGATTAATCTGGCCATAAGATAGACTTATAACGTTTTCTTACCTTTTGTTTGTAAGTGATGGAATGACCCATCATTCTATCACATGATCTGCTAGCACATCACGTATAACAAATTCAACTTCATTTCTTTAAGGGATGAAGTGGAAATTGTTCAATTCACGAACAATAGTGAGATTGTACCAAAATCATGCAAGTATTTATTTTAATTCATCAACATTAGATAAATGATCTTGAAAACCAAAAATGTTGTCCTAAGTTCCCTTATATCCGATGAATCAGATGGTACCTTAGATCATCACAAATCAATAGCTTTGTGATTTTTGGCTTTTTCATAGCCATGTTCTCTACCACTCTCCATCAGAACATGATGGTTAGATTTCTCTTCCATATCCATATTTTCACCTATACGGAAACCCAGTGATTAGTTTATTTGGGTAACTGTTACATATCATACTTTTGTTTTTAAATATTGGTTTTGGTATTCCATTTTACGATGTGGGATTCTATTAAAGAAACTTTTGATTAGAAAACCATTTATAACCCCGACGAATTTCGAGGGCAAAATTCATTTTAAGTGGGATATAATGTAACAACCCGAGATTTTATAAAAAAATATTCTTTTTAATTTCATTAATGTCTTGTGTTTTACGCTACACCAAAAGGAGATTTCTCAACACGCATCCTTGACTTGCCTTGCATTACACGCAATCGCGACCTTCCTCGATAGCGTGTGTAGTACGCAATAACGAGTTTTACAAAACAACAATATACTATTAAAATATTATTAAAACTAGCCGTTATGAATAGTAATAACCTCTTTTTGAAAATTTATAAATTTTATTTTTCAAAATGGTCTTGATTTTTGGATTTGGAGTATCGAATTTAGCCTAAGGTGAAATTTTGGTACTTTTCGGATATCTTTCATATTCTGATGAATAGTGAAAATTACTAAATTATAATTAAAAACAACTTTTTTAATCAAAATAAATAATAGTGATAAATTATTAATTTGAGTGGTTTTAAAGTATATTTAGAGTATATTTTTACAATTTAATACAATGTTAGTCATTGGATGTAATTTCACATTTAAACAAGTCATAAACAAGTGTCAATCTTTTGATAGTTATTATCTCTTAAAAACAAGCTATTTGTTTTGACGACGGATATTAATTTTAAAATTAATTAATGCTACTGATATGTTTTCAATTTGATAAAATAGAAATCATTTTTGAATTCATAATATCAAATATAGCTTAGATCTAATTTTTGGTATTTTTCTGGAAACTTTCATTTTTTGATGAATAGTGAAACCACTAAGTGGTAGTTAAAAAAGTGAATTTTTCATAAAACTTAATTTTACGGCTTCTGTGTGTGGAATTTAAAAAATTCTAGAGACATAGATGATATCAGTAAGTAAAATGTGGTTCAATGAGATGAAATTTTTTTTTTGTAAATAGTAACTTTTTACTTTTTTTACCATGGTTAAAAGTAAATAGTGTAATTAAGGGTAAAAATGAAATTATTATTACCATAACACTTGTCCTAATTCTATTAGACAGGTGTAATTCACCAAAAACAACCTTAGGAATAAAATATGACCATTTAGGCCCACTTGGATTAGATTAGGACATTTATTATTAATTTATTTAAAGAAGGGTTAAAATAGTTAAAATCAATGTTTAATAAGTAAATCATTTTTAATATGGGGTTATACATAAGATAAATTCTACTATAAATATTCAGTAGAAAGAAAACAAATATTTACTACATAATGGTATTTTATATGTAATTTTTCGACATTAAATATATTAATTTATTTATGACACAACGATGATGCAGTAATTATCTTTTTAATGAAATATTGACATAATTGATGTTATAAATACCCAAATAAATATAATTTGAGACTTTTTATGAACTAAACTAATTTTCTAGGTTAATATGACATGTTAGGATTTATTTAATTACTTTTGGTCGAAGTAATCATTCTGTTATGAGTTTCAAATAAATCAACTATTGAATAGTGTCAAAATTGACATAAAATAGTTTTTAAAACAAATATTATATTATTAATTGTTATTTTATTCCTAAAAATCTAAGGATCGGCCAAATCACTTAGATAAGGTTATATATATTAATAAAACATAGCTTGTGGGTCTCTTGGATGTATATGGTATGTTTATTAACTATATAATATAAAAATACAAAGTGACATGGTAAATGTCAATCTAATTAACTAAGAGTTAAAACAAAAACATAAGGTTAATATATTGACCTAAACTTGTCTAAATTCTATTGGATGAGAGTATTTATACCCATACCCAACTTAGCTTAGAAATAAATCAATTTGTAGCTATTTAAAACCGAACTTGACTTTATAATAAAATAATATTTTTAGTTATTCCAAAGGTTCCCCTCTCCTGCTTTATAAAAGGGCACCTCCTCCCCCTCTTCCTCACACCACTTTGAGCCTCCAAGCTCGGACAAACCCTGCCAATTTATTCTCTCCCCTTCCCTAGAAACATCCTAGAGGTTCTGGTCTTCTTCAATGACCTATTTTAATGCCCTAAAAGGAGGTCTCAATGAAGTACTTCAAAGAAGAGGTAATGTCTGTTACCAAATCTTTCATCTATATTTCTTCTTCCACTTCTTATTCTTAGGTTGTTTCATTATGAAGTAATAAAATCATTATCACTTATATACTTATATGTTATTATAATTATGAAACAACCTTATTTCACCATCTATCCATCATACGGAAAATGAAATCACCGCGCGTGCGTACGTACAGAATACTGTCTCTACGCCGTGGTGTAATCTATTTTCCACCACCACCTTACTTGGATGGGTATAATGGTGTACATAATAACTATATATGATTTTTGTAAAGTGATATTGATTCTGAAATAGTATACATACACTTCAACACAATTTCACAACCATGGGAACGATATCATCGCTCGTGCATACGTACAGACTACCGTCTCCACGACGCAATGAGATTCAATCTCCACATTAACCATTCATGAATGATTATAAAGTATATATAATGAATAATAATGAAATATATGACATGTTAAATCTACTGGATTTATATATATATATATATATATATGTGTGTGTGTGTCATCTACTTACTTCCATTCAAGACAATAAGGAAAGGAAAACAGCGTTCATGCGTACATACGGACTACCGTCTCCATGAATGGTGTGTTTCATTTCATTTATCTATCTATTATATATATATATATATACTGAATATATATGATATATAAATCATGTTTTATATTCTGGAAGTAAGTAAATCATGATATAAGTAATAATAATATCAAGAACAACAAGTCTAAACACCTACGATAAATGAAAAGATTTTACCAAAAATGCTTCATTAACATGGAAGTTACAAAAGAACGTGTAATATAATGTCATAAGTGAACCATATATGATATCATAACAATGAATATGATTCATTAATAAGTTAATGACATTATTTATATCATTATACAGGAGTTTCTGATACGTACAAAGCATATCGGACATAAGGTAAGGGAAATATCCCAATCTCATTTTTATCCCAGATTGTTTATACATTGGCATTTACTGGGGTGTATTTTATCATCCAATCCATGTTTCCTCAATATTTAATATTATTTCCATCCACCTACAATTGTTTAAATCCAATTTTACCCTTCGGTGAGTTTTTAGTAAAGGATATGAAAGGAATCTTTTGTCGTTTTTCGTACGAGGTATTTTTTACTTTTCTGAAAAAAGTACGAAGAATGTTTTTTTTATCTTATAAGGAATGAATGGATTTTTGAAAAATTATTTCCAAAAAGATTCCTTTACAAATTTTCATGTTTATTTTTAATCAACTTCTTTTAGTTTAAAATTTTATGACATGTTAAGAAAGGAAAAGTGTTTTTGAAGTAGAAAGGATATTTTCCTCAAGAATGAAGTTCAATTGTTTTATCAAACTTATTTTCCATCTAAGATAATAAAGTGTTCTGTTTCTATCCCTATTATTACATTGATTTGATTATGTTGTGATGGAAATATTTTAATTAATTCCTTTATCTTATATGAATTGTTTTATGATGTCATGTTGTTTAAGAATCCCATTTTTACTACATGGGTTATGCAATGATTTATGATTTATGATTTTGTTGCACACATAAGAATGGTATCGTAATGAGATGGGTGGGACCTATATCTCCCTCTAATGCATTGGGTACATATTTTATATCTAATGAGATAGACATGGCTGGAACAGTTGGTTATACCGGTTCAGTGAAACAGGACTGAAACGAGTAGTGAACTCGGTTCAGAAATGGACTTTGTCCACTAGGATAGTCTTGGCTATGAGTCTTGACAAATAAGAAATGATTCTCTATGATTATGTGTGTTTTCCATAAAGTTTCATGTTTTAAGGAATGATTATTGGGATTTCAATTCACTACTATGATTTATCCCATGTTATGAAATTATGATCTCTTTTGAAAGTTAAGATTTCCAAAAGATATGTTATTATGAATATGATGTGATTGATATTTCATTTGTTTACCCTTACTGAGCATTTGAGATCACCCTTTTATGTTTTCTTTTCCCCAGGATATAAAGAAATGTTTTAGGTAGAAAAAAAATAAGATCTTTATGTGAGATGTTGAAGATCTTTCACCACGATTTGAAGATTATATTCCGAGTTTCCAAAGACACTAAACTATTACGGTCCTTGTGTGTGTGTTTTTTTTATGTACTAAGTATTCCGCAAAAGTAATGTAATATCCATGTACATTAAGCTTTGGGTCTCTACAGATATCCTGACCAAGCCATTGTCCACGGCTGTGTTTGAGAAGCATCGGTTAAACCTCGGTGTTCAACCACCTCCTACTGCATAAGGAGGCTCCAGAAATCCCCTCTCCTTGTTTGTTATAACTGTTTTTCTCTACATATGGTTGTGATGCAGGTTTATGGGGGAGATACTATCCCGGGGGAGTATGGCTTGAGCTGAACGTTGAAAAACTTATCGGTCTTTGGTTTTATTGTCAATGGGGGAGAAAGGAATAAATTCAAGGCAAGAAATGATTCTATGATGAGAATTCAAGAGGTGATTATATGATGAGATGTCAAGAGGCGCTTCTGTGATGAGAAGTATAGAAAGGATAACATCGGGCATCATAGAGAATTTCAAAACACTGGAACCCAATTCAAGCTTCCTCTCTTGTTTTCTACATCGACCATTGCTCACGTAGACTTAGAGTGTTGGCTGAGTTGATTCTTGCGTTTTGGGAATGCTCATGGTTGGAGATCTATTGAATTTATTCTGATTTCCAACAAACCCAAAGGGGGAGATTGTTGGAACCAGGGTCGTCAAAGCATGATTTGGAATATGGTTTGTGTTTGTTTTCAATCCTCAGTATAAGTTCATAATGTGTACCAACAAATAGATCATACCGATCAAGAAGAAAACAATAGTGAAGGTGGCGCCGTTTCCCAGTGTTTGCCAAACTTTTGGGCCTGAAAATCGGCCAATGATGTAAAGTGTTTTTGGCAAAGGTACATGTGCGCCGAGGTCTTGGAAGATTAGAGGCTTGCGCGCCATATGTTTTTGAGGATAAGTCCTTCAAAATTTGGCTAAGGAAAGAAGGTCGCACAAGTATTGGTTGGGTCACGCAAGTGAGTTGCGCGACAGAGGTTACGGGAGACAAGACTTGCATGCCAATGAGGGACTTGCACGCCTCTGCACAGGGGGTCCAGTTTGCCTATAAATATTGGACCACCCCTCCTCATTTGCAATGGGGGTTCAAGACTTAGAGTTTGTTCGAGCTCTCATCACGCAGGTGATTGAGCCGCACAATTGGTAGTTGGGTCGCGCAAGTATAGGCTGCACGCCAATTGTTGGTTACTCGACCAAGGCGGTTGGGAGACAAAGGCACAACATCATGCAAGTTTGAAATTGAAAGAGGCAGCGTCGCACAAGTTGTTTTGTGTCACTTGCGCGCCAGTGTTGAAACATGCGCGCCAGGCTTGGAGAAGCACGCCAGTGTTGATGAAAGTACATATGTCCTCTTTGAAGCTGCACAAAAGCTGGAAGATTGCCCTGTACCCCAAGCACAAATTGATATTCATCTTTTCGTGAGAATTGGACTTAAATAGAGCATCTACACACAACAGAGGATGCATTCTTATGCATTGATGAAGAGACCTTCATGTTTATAAATTGAGTGGGACTTCATCAACGGCAGTGAGCCAGGCAGAGTCAACGGGAGTGACTCGAGGGAAGCAGTGAGCTATCCTTGTACCTTTGTAAAGGCAATGATCCTGGGACAGAGTGACTGTATACGAACCTTTGTAATCTACAGCTAGTGAAGCATAGTGGATTTTGGTACAACCGATAACCTGTCAGCGTATGCTCCTTGGATGTAGTCCTTAGTGGTGAACCAAGTAAAAAAGGGTTTTGTCCTCTCTGTGCATGTGATTGTTTTCTTTCTACTCATAATCATCATACAGGTTCAATAAGTTCCTACCAATGTGGGAACAATATCTATCACATTAAAAGAAAAAGTGGTCACCGTGATTCACCCCTCCCCTCTCAGGGTGTCCCGGGGTCCTTCAGATATGGGTAATGGTATCATCATACATTAAAATTTAACATTTTATTAACATTATATAATAAGAGGAATATTGAGGTATAGTTAGTGATGACCTTCTTCATAATGTCCCAAAAATAGTTCTCACTGAGATCGTGATACAATATTGGGCTTAATTGGTGAATAGAGAATGTCGAGTTATTTGAATCGACTAATAACTCCTTCATTATCTCAGTATTTTATTTAATATATATTCTTGAACCAAATTTCCCATTTATTCCACATAAATTTTAAAATATGAGGATTTCCCCTTTCATAGGGCCTCCAACATGTATTGAATTTTTATATCATTTTATTAATAATATGTTATCGACATCAAGAGGGATGGTTGAGAAATCATTTCATAAATATTGATTATTTTATTTTCATAACGATTCAAATTTCTATCTTTGTAGATATAATAATATTGGATCCATAACAATTCTCATCATTGATTAAGATACAATATATTTTCTACATAGATCATTTTCCACCATAGTTTCCAAGCGAGGATTTTAGTGTGTTATGAATTATTAATCCATATTGAGTTCTAACCATCATTGAAGGCATATAAACACATTCTGTGTGCATATATATTTGATTATCTTATGATTAGTATTTAACCCAGACATTTACCTATAGATTTAATGCTGCCAATTTTTCAAGGCAATGATCACAACTACCCTCTCTAAATCATGAGTTGGATATTTTATATTTTGAAATTTAACATTCCTAGACACATATGAAATAATTTTATCATTTTTCATCAATAAACCGCAAAATAAATATTTTAATAATTCTTATATACCACATGGAGATTAACACTTCTAAATAGTGTGAGCACTAGTGCAGTGATAATTCTGTTTTGGAGCTCAATAAAAAATTCGTCACATTATTTATTCTAGAAAAAAATCACTCCCTTTTGAGTTAAAATGGTAATATTATTTGATAAACAGAAGAAATTTATCACAAATTGGTGATAATACCTTTCTATCCCATGGAATCTACATATTATTATCATATATATTGAGTCTGAATATCCTTTAATTTCATCCATATTTGAAGGGTCTATAGATATCTCATTACATTTGATGATATTCTAAAAGAAATAACATTATGTCATATAGAAATAATATTTTATGTATAGGAAATAATTATTCCCATTTTAAAGGGTATTTATCACACTGTCATGATTCTCCTCAAGACACTCCTTTCTTTTGGAATATATTAGAATATAATAAGTAACAACTTCCAAATATTTTTCTAGGTAATATCTAAAGACACAATTCATAAATTCCATTATAATTTCTAGAGTATGAGTGAGAGTTAATGGGATCATTATGAACTCATATATATTGTACCACTCTTGAAATGTTATCATGGGGGTATTTTCCTTATTCTCCCTTACAAGATACTATCCTGACCAATGATACACCATAGAGAAGTATTCTTTTCAGCATAGATGAGAAAACTTGTCATCAATCCTAGGAAGAATATACTTGTTCTCTATCATGACCTTGTTGAGCTACCAATAATCAATTTATAGGAGAATTGACACATCATTCATCTGAATAAATAGGACTAGTTCCCCTCCTGGTGAAGCACTAAGAAAAATCAATACATTATATTGATTCTACTTTTGTTATTTCATAAGCTCCAAAAGATTAAAAAAACCATTGTATATAGAATATTGGATAAAGCTAATTCCCCATGTATAGGATAAATTAAAATTTCAACCTTTTGGATAAGTGGAAATGTACGAAATTCATCAGGAAACACATCAATGTATTCCTTCCAAATGGGAATCTCTTCAAGGGTGAATATTTAAATAGATTCAATCATTTAAACTTGAAGTTCTTGCTCATTGAAAAATAATTTCGATGATAAAGATGTTGGTACCATAATGATTTATCAAAATCCTTACATGTGTACCAAATCAGACAATGATACATGAAATGGATATTTATTTCCATATCATGGAAAATAATGTTGGCTTATATAGGGAAAGAAAATTCATTCCCATAATTTCATCTTATACTCCTAGAGAGAGTATGAAAATTTATGTTGGAAAGGTCAAACAAATATCTTTGAAATTGTAGGTATTATTTTATTTGGATTTAAAAATATCAGATATTCCATTTTAAGAAATATATAAACATACATATATTGTGGTGGAGTTTGGATAGTTCAACTAATCATTTATAATACAAAGGAATGAGTATATATAGAATAAAATGGTATGTTTCCTATTATATAATGAATAAATTGAATAATTTACACCACATAATTTTTGGAATCCATTTCATTTTTTGGTTTTAAAAAGATTACCATTTATCCATATAGGTTGTGTTTTTCTCCAAAAACCCATTCAATATTTCATTGGTTTGTAAGGTTTCATGGTTTTTTATAGTTTATTTAAATAACAATGCAATGAGGGTTGAATTAAGCATTGCATTTCTCCATCGCATTAGTGTGATTATCCTTCCATAAAATTTTATATAGGTTCCCTTAATTCTCACAACTAATGAATTTCTTCCTCCCCCTTAGAGAATTATTGATGTGCTTCTTTCCTTACACTTGATAAGTGGGATGATGGTCATTCATATCACAAATAGATTAATACATTAGACTAAACGAATTAAACTCAACTTTTCACTTATAATTTAGTCGATACACTTGGGATTCACTAATATCCATTTTGACATTTATGAAATGTTAGAAAATTTTCTTATTTATATCATAGTCTTATATCACAAGGGATTTTCATTTACCATGTTTTATCCCCCTAAAAAAGCACAAATCCTTGAATTTTGGGGTATAAACAAATTTGGAGCGGTCACAAGAATGTATTGTATTGTTTTCTTTGTTCACCTTGATAGATTCAACATATTTTTACATTCGGTAAAGGAAATCCACTTTAAATTTTTGTTAGAGACTGTGAGAAAAATAGTTATCAAAAATCATTTTCTATAATTTCTTCCACACCACCACATCAATATACTTCTCAAGAATCATATATTTAATCAATTTCCACCACTACTCAGCTTCTCCCTAAATATGATAAAAAATAGATATAATTTTATAAATCATAGAACATTTAAGGATGGGGAAGATATTTTCAGTGGAGTTGAAACATTGTACTCTGATTAAGGGATTAGATTATCCATTAGATGTAGGATGCATTTTTTGTAAGAAGCTATTGATTGTGACTTGCTCTCTCTTAGTGGGGTTTTCACGCTCCACATGATCGTCGTTTCTATTCAGATCATGAGTCCGATAAGTGAATATTTTCATAATGTTCCAGATTCCATCTACCATTGGGTTAGGTATCAGATTTTGTGCAGTCATCACATCTCCCATAACATTGATTGTAATCCGGATTTCTTTTATTTCCATCTATTTTTTAGAATAATAGAATACTAGGGATGATTATTTTAATCGATAAAATACATAATGTGGAATCCAATGATATTAAAGGGATAACATATAAATTATATTTAAGTCCATAACATATGAATTTATAGGCTTTAATCTATATTATCCGTGATATGTTTCATAACCTAATTCCATATGGGAATTCATTCACATGATAATGGTTCATAATGTGCCCATGAATTTACCAAGAATATCCCCTAGGAGTGTCCCACTAGGAATGTAGTACGTCATGTTTAAATTTACTAGGTTACCCAAAGTAAGTCCAGAGACACATTATCTGTGTTTTTGCACCTAGGTATATCTATTCGAGATCCAACTATAATTATAGTATCCAGATAGGGATATATTTTTAAAATAAACCTCTAACTCAAAATATAAAAAAATTGGTATTTTATCATATACATAGTCTTTTAAATAATTCATCCACTATATATTTATAATCATAATACCTAGAGAAATAATCTCTTGTTCTAACACCAATAATAACAATAATTATCTTTTTTCACATCAATATAGGGTTTATTACTTAAAAGTACTAAAAATACAACATAAATGATCAATATGAATAGTGTATTTTGGAATTTGTTACATTTCACAACATTTTGATCATGGGATATAACAATGAAATTCAAAATGTTTGTAACATTCTTCAAAAATTCCTTAGATTTTTAAAAATGCATGGGATAACTAGGAAATTAACATAATAAATGGGCCAGAAAAAAACCTCAATTAGGGATTAAACATTGGATAAGGTGATACAAGTTTTAAAATATTCATATCAATGGAAAATAAGAAGAGTAGGAATCATAAATAGGAACTATTAGATATGATATCACTTCATAATTTGAAACACAACATGTTAAAATGTTACAAAACATAAAATATTGCATCATAAACATATCTTTAGGATATACCATGAAGTCATAATGGTAGAAAAAGTCTAATAAATAAATAATTTTCAATAACTATCCCAACATGACAAATCATAACACTAAACATTACACAATACATTAGAGCACTATAGAATTTGGGGTGGACCCATCACATTTATTTCATTATCAAGCATAAGTGTGCCACAAAGAACAAACAACATTGATTCATTCTTCAACCTAATTTATTCCATGATAATGGAGTGCGGGATAAACATATTAAATTACCCAATAAAATTACATGGTCATAAATGGGGACACATTTGATTGGTAATGAGTTTGATATTAAATATAAACAATTTTTACATGGAATAATTATGATGAAATTATGATAGTATAACAAAGTCACATGAAGATTTATAAAAAATAGTTGATGAGATAGATAAGGGACTCTCTAATTCCATTTTATTAATATGTGATGTAATAGGGACATGAAATAACATATACCAACATTACAAGTTGGACATTGAAGGTATATATTGATAAATAAACATTAACGGAGAAGATAATCCAATCTATATTTTTTACATGGTAATTGGTGTACACAAAGGATAACGAGAGTCAAAATTATAGTCAAAGGATGATCTAATTATTTATAAATCAAAAATTTTGTTAGGGGGTTATGTAAGAACATATTAAAAAATCAAAATGTACATTTAAATACATAAAAAAAATGTTCTTGAGGAAAAGAGGAGAGTGGGAGCCATACAGAATTTATTCCTAGTAACAGATTAAGAGAAGGTAAAAATGAGAGGATAAATGATATTTAATTAATATAAAAAATTGGATAGCGGTAGAATGATTATATGTCATGACCCATACCCGAGTGCCCGTGTCATGATTACCCTAAGCCTGCCTTCTACAAGCCAGGGGCTGGCGACTAGCACTAAAAGGAATATTTCCTATAACCATGAAGGCATTCCCTTTAAAACATGTAAAGACACGCAACCAAGAACACAAAAAGATACTAACAAAATCCAATTATATAGAAAAAAGAGTGTTGAAAGTCAAAAAGGGTCCGGAATAAAAGCCCAATGGTAAAAGTAAAAGTACAACTGAAATAAAATACATCTGAAGAAAAAGAAAGGCAGCTACTGGGTCATCCTCCGAGGTTCCTACCTAAAGGGTTGGTTTAGATCGTCTCCTCTGCACTCCGCGCCCTTCCATCTCCTCTACCTACTGTCATGTCGTATGGTCCACCTTCGGGCCCCATCTGTCCCTGGTAATCTCATCCAAGATCATATTTGTTTGTCATCTGCACCATACATAACAAGGTGCGGGCAAAGACCTTGAAGGGGTAAGTATAATGATACTCATTAGGGACCTATAGAACCTCAAGGTCTCACAAAATCTAAAAAAGGAAAAGACACAAAGGCATGAACACAAATGATAACCCTAATTAGGTATATGCTCATACATATACCTAAGTTATCACGTATACCCATCTCCATCATGGGGATAACATAGAGTCCAACTCAAATCCCACAGCTCAACTGTTCCACAAAATATGGAATACCACGAAGGTAAGTACCACACAGGTACACCACACAAATGAATACCACCAAGTTATTACCACAAAAGAAAATACCATAAGGTACAGACTTATCTCACAGCTGGTATTTCATATGTAACGTAGTATAGATTATTCGATGTAACTACAGAATCATCTTACTCTGTTAAGAGGTACACCCATGAAGGATCCCTAAGTGCTGACCAACATAGGATCGCTCTGTGTTGACCCACACAGGTTCGCTCAGTGCTGACCCATATAGGATCGCTAGGTTTTGACTCACATAGGATCGGTCAGTGCTGACCCACATAGGATCGCTTGGTGCTGACCCACAATGAATCACTCGGTGCTGACCCACACATGATCGCTATGTGCTGACCCACACAGGATCACTCTTCATTCTTCACGTCACAACCAGCTTTAGGGATATCTCACTAAACTTGATCATTTTCGAGATAGTCCACTTCTCAATCACTAATCGATACTCTAATGAACACAAAATTCTCATGAATAAGTATCCCAGTGTTACACCACGTCATAGGGGTCTCAATGCAATAGACAGTGCGTCAATTGGAAGCAATGTTTGTATGTAATTTGCCTTTTAGTCTCTGGGGCCTGATTGGATTTGTGCTCAATCAATCCCCACCACTCCCCATAGTTATCCAAAACTATGGTGTGGTATACTAAAGAGACCTTCTCACTCAAATGTTTACAGTGTCATTGATGATTTGTCAAATAGAAGCCTGGTGCCAAAGTTATGGCAGGAAGAGCGTAAATTGGTCGTAGTGGGTTTGGGTCCGGTATTCCCGGCCCAACCCGCTGGGTCCGACTTGGCCCACACTAGGATGTCTGGCATGGTGGCTTGGCCTAGGTGGTGTGGGGAGGCTTGAAGGCCGCTGGGGCCGCGAAGGCCATGGGATCTGCGGGGGTCACGGGGGCTGTGGTGCGGTGAGGCCGCAGGGCTTCGCAGAGGGCCACGAGGCTGAAAGGCCATGAGGTGGCACAAAGGGAAACATGGTGGCGTGAAGGTCTGCGAGGCAGTGTGGCTGTGGGGCATGGCGGAGGTTCATGGGGTGGTGAGGTTGCAGTGCGGCACAGTGGGCACCAGGGTGGCAGAGGTAGTGGAGTCGGCGCGAGGTCGCAGTGTGGGGGAGGTCGCGGAGGCCGCGGGGTTGGGGCCAGGCCGTGGTGCGGTGGAGGCTGCAGGGTCGGTGAGAGGTCGTTGTACGGCGAAGGTTGTAGAGGCCGGGAGGTCGGCGCCAGTCCGCAATGCGGCGGAGGCCGCAGGGTTGGCATGAGGCCGCCAGCATGGCGTGAGGCCACGAGGCGGTGATCTTGTGGGGTGTCGTGAAGACCGCGGGTCGGCGCGGAGGCCGTGGGGCAGCGAGGAGCCATTGGGTCATCGCCTTAATCATGTTTGGTGGTGTATCGGCCATTGCATCCATTCATCATTGTAGCACAAATCCACCTTCTTCCATTGTGAAGAACACACCATTCAAAAATAACAACCGAGGGGTCGGGCCATGTTTTTTGTCCCGCAGCCTTCGTGTTACAGTAGTAGCAAGTAAATCAAAAAATCGTGTATGAAGAACATCAAACCCTACATCCTCCCACAAGGATTATTCCTAATCTCAGAAAAGAAAACATATTTGGATCAACTAGATAGAGATTTGATTAGCATTATTTATTTTAGAAGGGATGAACATGGTAATATACAATCAAACACAACTAAACCCCTCCCTCGGAGATTTTCGACGCAGGTCACGATGAAATAGATGAAATAATTTGGGATAGACGTATCTTAGTGGTGTTGAAATTTCCCTGATGATAGGTTTTTTGTTATTGATGACGTTCCTCGTCAGCGTGACCGTTCTTCATTGGAGAGCATGTTCTTCATTGGAGAATGCATCTTTCTTTAGAGAGAATAATCATCCAAGAGGTTATCCTTTCCTAATTCCACCAAAATGTGAGAATAGACCCCTTGTTAATTTAAGTCTATAAAATTAAAAGGTTGGAACATAAAATTGTTGGCATAATAAATTGTTGGCACAATTAATTATACCATGTTGCCATAATTAATAAGATCCAATTAATGCGAGGAAAGGATTAATGTGAAGTTGAGAGGTTTCCCCCCATTATGAGGGGTTGGGTTGCCCCACCATTAAAATTCCAAAATGGGGGGTTTAGGCTTGGGTTGTCGCCACCACCATATCCCATGTAGAGTTGGTTTCTAAAATAAAAACATTAGATATTTTTATTTTATTTAATTCTTACATGAAAAGAAAAGAAATTTATCATTCACTCTCGACCAAATGTGGTTGAGGTGATGGTCTCCTTAAGAGAATATTATCACTACGAGTTCAATGGTTCCCTTTTATTTGAATTCTGAGTACCAGTTTAAAAGTTAAAAAACCCACGCACAGGTTTACTGAACATTCCTGAAAAAAAGATCAGAAATTCATTCCGGGAACACCAGGTCTCAGAATCATGTACTGTCAATTTTGTGGAATCGTAAATTCCCATATAATTTAAACAATTACATGGAATTTCCCGGTATCAACATTCTCCCCAACTCAGGGTTTTGTGTCCCCATAATCAACAACAAATACTACGGAAACATTTGGGGGAACTGAGAACGAATCTGAACCTCCCGCTCCCATGTGCTCTCCTAGAGGTTCCCATCCTGCAAGCGAATGCATACCAGAGGTATCGATCTCCCATGAAGGACCCACTCTTGTCGACCCTCAATCAAAACTAGAACCTCCGAAAATGTCGCCCCATCATCGATGTATAGCTCAATGTGGTCAATTATGTGGGATAAGTCATGCACGTATCTCCTCAGCTGGGATATATGGAAGACGTCGTGTAGCCAGTGCATCTAAGGTGGAAGAGATTATTGGTAATCCACCTCACCAACAGTGATAAATAACAGAAACGGTCTGATGAACCTCTGAGATAACTTGTCGCCTCGGCCAAATCTCTGTAAACCTCATCAGGGTCAGACCCATAGAAGACGTGGTCTCCATCCTTGGACTCCAGAGGTCTCTGTCTCCTATCGGCATAAGACTTTTACTAGCTCTGTGCTATCTTCATCTACTCCTGGATGAACTGCACTTTCTCTGTGGTATCCCGTACCTTCTCTGGTCCCACTAGTGCTGACTCCCCTTGGTCAGTCCATCACAAAGGTGATCTGCACGGTCACATGTACAATGCCTCAAATGGTGCCATCTCATTGGTGGAGTGACAGTTTTTTTTGTATGCAAACTCCACCAAAGGAATGTGATCCTCTCAGCTATGACTAAAGTCAAGGATGCATGCTCGAACCATTTCCTCTAGTGTCTGAAAGGTTCTCTCTGTCTGACCATCCGTCTGAGGATGGAAGGCAGTGCTCAAATGAGGCCGCATCTCCAAAGCCTCCTATAATCCCTTCCATAGATATGAAGTAAAACATGTATCCAAATAGTATAAAATCTTTGAGGGTACTCCGTATATCAAGACAATATAAAGCACATAGAGGCGTCACATGATCTCAACTGAACACTGCTATCTAATTGGTAGAATGATGGCCGACATGGTGAGTCGATCGATGATCACCCAGATTGAATCATGACCTCTAGATGTACATGGACATCCTGTCATGAATTCCAAGTATATACCATCCCACTTCCACTCTAGGACCTCTAAAGGCTGAACCAGGCATGGTGGTAACTGATGCTCTACCTTCACTTGCAATGAAGTGAGGTACTGAGGGAAAAAATATGCTATAAATTTCTTAATACCCTTCCAACAGTGTATTCTTCGATGTTCCTGGTACATCTTCGCCACTCCTAGATGTACCGCTAGAGGGGATGTGTGGAACTCCCTCATCACTTTCTCTTGAAGCGACACTGGTACCATGGTACATCCTCTGAAGAGGATGACATGCTCCCCACCTTCATAAAATCCATCAGGATCCAGCCCTGTGGATATCTGATCACGTCGATCCTCGTAGTCAGCATCCCAATGCTACACCTCCCTGACTCGCTGATGGAGTGGAGGAATGACTCTATAAGACTGAATAAACACTACTCTGTCACATTCCACAAAGGATATCTGCAAAGAGTCCATTTTCTCTGTCGGCTCACCAAGCAGATGTATACTAGATCTCCGGTTGCATGCATCTGCTACAACGTTCCCCCTCCCATGAGTATATTTTATCTCGAAGTCACAGTCCTGGAGGAACTCAAGCCAATGTTGTTGTCTCAGGTTCTGGTCCTTCTAAGAGAAGATATACCTGAGAATCTTGTGATCAGAGTACACTGTAAAATTCTCACCCATCAAGTAATGTCTCCACATCTCTAAGGAAAAGACCAATGCTGCTAACTCCAGGTCATGGGTAGCATAGTTCTGCTCATTCTGTCTTAGCTGTCCAGAACCATATGTGATCACTACTCACTCCAGTATCAGGACAAATCTGAGTCCGGTCCCTTATGTGTCACCGTAGAGTATTTACCCTACGCCCTCCTTCAAAAGCCTCATGATGGGGGTACTATTCAGCATCTGCCTCAGCTCCTGAAAACTCATCTTGAATCTCTCCTACCAAATGATGGGTTTCTCCTTCTTTTTCAATGTTAATAGAGGTGTTGTAACTCTGGAGAAATCTGGAACAAATCTCTGGTAGTATCTGGGCAATCCCAGGGAACTACATATCTCCGTCACACACCTAGGTGGCGCCCAAGAAAGTATCGCCTCAATCTTCGCTGGATCCACTGCAATTATAGCCTCCTATATGAAATGTCCTATAAATTAAACTTATCGAATCCAAAACTAGCACTTCGAGAGCTTAACATTAATATTTTTCTCTCGGAGTGTGTCTAGTACTACCTGAAAATAATAGGCATGCTCCTCCTCAGTAGTAGAGTTTATTAGTATGACGTCGATAAAGACTACTACAAATCGATCATGGTATGGATGAATGATCATGTTCACAAGTCCCATGAACACTACTGTATCCTTAGATACACCGAATGGAATAACCATGAACTCGTAGTGGTTGTACCTACATCTGAAAGCCATCTCATGCACATCCGTGTCTCATACTCTGAGCTAGTGATAGCCTGATCTGAGGTCTATATTCAAGAACCATCGTGCTACCTTCAGCTGATCAAAGAGGTTTTCAATACTCGTAAGTCTGTACATGTTCTTCATGGTCACCTGGTTCAGGCACCGATAGTCAATACAAATCCTCAAACTACCATCTTCCTTCATGGTGAACAAAATCAAGGATGCCTAAGGAGAAGTACTAGGCAGAATGAATCCATTCCCCTGCAAGTCCTCTAGATATACCTTCAGCTCATGAAGCTTCGTGTGAGCCCTCTGGTACGCTGGTGTAGATATTGGTGTCGTCCCAGGGTACAAGTTGATGTAAATGTCCACGTCTCTATGAGGAGGTAGTCACAGAACATCATTAGGGAAAAAATCTACCTACGGGTCCACCACTACAAGATAACTTGGACTCTCCACATCAACTTCTCTGAGGGTAAGGCAATCCAACTAATGAGTGATCGACATCACTCTCTTCCAGGTAATTCCAAAATGTGCTTCAAAGTCTCAATTCTTGCCGGTGGAGGAAAATATGGTCCCTTATGTGCTAAAACACCGCACTTTTCTCCTAATACAGTCAATCTGAGCATGGACTGTAGATAACCAATCCATACCGTGATGATGTCGTATGGCCTTGACACTGCTTCTAGGAGATCCCAGCTGAAGCTCTCACCTCCTAGAGTAATCTTTCACTTCACCAACCAGTGCATAATAATCGAATCTACCCCCATAAGAGTTTCTAGACATAAGAATCAAGCAAACAGCTCCATCATAATCTTCATTCTCTGAACGGGGACAGTAGAAACAAAAGAGAGATTAGCAGTTGTGTCTATATGTGTTGCAGCTAAGGTGAAGTAGACATTGATCGTACCTCACATCATATCAGGAGAGTCGTGATCATAGGACTTAAATGCCTAGAGCTGAGCTCGCCCCTTCCCTCATACTCACGGTTGTTGGGATGAACCTTTTTGTGGTGGTGGTGGTAACATCACAAATCATCTCCCACTACCAGTTGCATGGCCAACTTTTCTACCATGTCCACCGGATCCCTACGGATCTCTTCGGCCAAACCATTATCTATGCATGGGCATTCCTTCGACTGTCTATTAATCAACCGTACAGCGGGTCGGGTATTCACGATCCATGTGACCCAACCAGCCCCAAGTGAAACACTGCCTACTCCTGTCATGATTGGCTCTGCCTCAGGTGCCCTACACAGCTGACCCTGAATCATGTGGTCATCCACCTGTAGATCTTGTCCATTGGGACCTCTATAACATCTGTCTGCTACCAGCTACAGAAGACTCTGCAACGTGACATCTGGTGGTAAGTCTCACTGTGGGTGACTACTCGGCAAGAGAAATATCTTCTAAGAAGGCTCTCTCTAAAACCCCTGAATGCGTCAGCATGCTAAAAGAAATCATCAATGCCCTGATCTGTCGCTTATGTCAATGATCGAAGGTCTGGGCCCGGAATAATGGGTCCAACACTATATCAATGGAGTAGCATGAGAGTTCAGTGAACCTCGCTGAGTACTGAGCCACAGTCATGATGCCCTGCAGTAGATAAAGGATATCATGTATGCGCACTGCGTAAAGAGTTGTTGGAACACACTCGGCCCGAAACAGGCTCAAGAAGTCTGCATAAGGAAGTGTCACCTCGTCATGATCCTGGAGCATCAAACTCAAACATCAGCCTACTTCTTCTTATATAAGGCTATATGCAAGGATTACCATGAGATCAGTGGGTGTCTCTACCAGTCAAAAAACACTCACCACAGCCTCCAACCAATCCTTAGCCATCTGTGGGTCCTTATCTCCCCTGAACCTAGGTGGCCTCTGGCACTGGAAGTCATGAAACATGATCAAAAAGCATGCACCCTCTGTTTTTGGTGTTGGTGGCATAGGTGGCCCAATGGGTAATGGTACCATAGGTGCCACCACAAGAAGAGGTCCCTGCACTGAGCCCTCATCGCTTAGTGGACTATCAGTGAATACTATATTTGGAACCCTAGCTAGCTATCTGCGTGGAGGCATCCTAAAAAAAATAGGTGTGACACCGTTAATATTTTATACATGGTGAGATGAATAAAAGTGATCACAATTAAACCTATAGAAACACACACACAATCAGTGTTTTCATGAACTGAGTCGGAAATCAGAATTCAGGGTCCTGGTGTATGGATACGTTGGCCGCCACACCAACACTGGGTTCCCCAAACTAATAACCAAACTCACTATGCTTAACACTATTTATATTAAAAGAAAGATCAGAGCCCTAGGTTTTATGGTAGAACCTCCCTCTGATACCAATTTGTCACGACCCGTCCCCCAGGGCCTGTGTTGTGACTACCCCAAGCCCGCCATCCATAGGCCAGGGGCGGGCGACTCGCTCCAAAAGGAATAATCCCTATAACTAAGAAGGAATTGAATTTAAAACCTATAAACACATGCCACCAAGCACACAACATGACATGAAAACAATTGAACTGTATGGAAAAAAGTGTGCTGAATGTAAAAACGGGAAGAAATACAACCCAACAGTAATAGTACAAGTACAACTGAAATACAATACAAATGAAGAAAAATAAAGGAAACTATAGGGTCGTCATCCAAGGTTACTACCTAAAGTTTAGGTACATATCACCTCCTCATCACTACAGATCTTCCAATCTTCTCTATATATCATCAGGCCGTATGGTCCACCTCTGGGCCTCATCTAGCCCTAGTACCCTTATCCTCAATCATCGATGTCTGTCTTCTGATCCAAACACAACAAGGTGTGGGCATAACCCATGAAGGATTTAGTATAACGTTACTCAATAGGGACCCTAAAACCCCAATGGTCTCACAAAATCCACAAAGGATATACCACAAAGGCATGAAAACAACTAACAACCCTACTTAGGTATATTCCCACACATATACCTAAGTTTTCCATAATACCCACATCAATCATGAGGAAAACACAGTGTCCAACTGAAATCCTAAAGATCAATTGTTCCATAAAGGATGAAATATCACAAAGGTATGTACCACACAGGTACATCACATAGAATAATACCACCAAGGTATAACCATGAATGAATGTTCACAAGGTACAGACTCATCTCACATCAAGTATTTGTTATCTACAATAGTAGAGATGATTAGATGTAACTACTAAATCATTTTAATTTGTTAAGAGGAAGACCCACGAAGGATCCCTAAGTGTTGACCCAAACAGGATCGCTCAGTGCTGACCCACACAAAATTTCTCTACACTGACCAATATAGGACCACTAGGTGATGATCCACACCGGATATCCTGGTGATGACCCACACACGATCCCATGGTGCTGACCCACATAGGATCACTCTTTATTCGTCACGTCTCAACCAGCTACACATTTCATGTACTAATCTTGCTCATCTCCAGGAGAGTCCACTTCTCAAGAACTAATCGAAACTCCAACTGCCGCGATGTCCCACAAAGAAGTATACCAAAGGTTGGTCACGTCATAGGGTTATCAATGCAAGAGACGGTGTGTCAATCAGATGCATGGTATTTATGTTATTATCCTTTTTGTTTCGAGGGCCCAATTGTATTCGTGCTTGATCCAGCCCAACCATTCACCAAAAATATCCAAAACTATAGTGGGTTATAACAAAGGGACCGCCTCGATCCAAGGTTTATTGAGCCATTGATGATTTTTCAAATTGATTTCTAGTTCCAAAGTCATGGAAAAAAGGGCATTAATAGGATGAAGTTGGTCCAGGACCGGTCCAACCCGGTCGGACCGACTGTCCCGACCCGAACTGACCTAGTTTAGGTCGACCCGACCCAAACCACTTGGTTTGGCCCAGCCTGCTGCGTGGCCCCGACCGCACTGGGCGGTCCAGCCTGGGCGGCTAAGGGTGGTGTAGAGGCTGCGGGGGCCGGGATGGTCATGGGAGTCGCGGGGGCTACAAGGGATGCAGGATAGGATGGCCACGGTGTGGCACGAAGAGTCGTGTGGCGGCGTGTCCATGGGGCGGCGCGGAGTACCGCAGGGTGGGGAGGACGCGGGGCGGCGCGGAGGGCCATAGGGTGATGGGGAGCGCCATGGGGCAGTGAGGCCGTGGGGCGGCATAGAGTGTTACGGGGCGGTAGAGGCCACGGTGGCCGCAGGGTGGGAACGAGGCCCTGGTGCGATGGAGGACGCAGAGACCACGTGGTCGATGTGAGGCCGAAGTGTAGCGGCGACTGCGGAGGCTGCGAGGTTGGCGCGAGCCCGCAATGGTGGCAGATACCGCAGAGGCAGTGGGATCGGCGCGAGGTCACAAGGGCGGTGGAGCCCGCATTGGCCATAGGGTCTACATGAGCCCGCAGTGTGGTGGAGGCTGTAGAGGCCATTGGGTTGGCATGAGGCCTTGGGGGAAGTGAGAGGACATGAGGTGACGAGGCCACGGGTCGGTGTATAGGGAAACTGGGCCGCAAGGTCATGGGGCGCTGCGGGGTGATATAGAGGTTGCAGTGCATTGAGGAGTCAAGGGGCCATCTTCTTCGTTGCAGCTATTTGTGTGTTGGACACCACATCTGTTCACCATTGTGGCACAAATCAGCCATATACCATCATGAAGAACACACCATTCAAGAATAATGATAGAGGGTTCGGGCCATGTTTGTTTGGCCCGCACCCTTCGAGTTACAGCAGTTTCAAGTGGCTCAACAAAATCATGTATAAAAAACGTCAAACCCTACATCCTTCTAGAAGGATTATTCCAAAACCCGAAAAAGAAAACATACATGGATCAACTAGATTGAGAGTTGATCCGTGTTCTTTGTTTTAGAAGGAAAGAACATGGGAATATATAATAAAAGATAACTAAAACCCTAATGAGGAGATTTGTCAATAGGGGTAGCAAGGAATGACATGAATTCTTTGGGTATAGATGGACGTCGGTGACGTTGATGTTTCTTTGATCATCACTTTGTTCTCATTGATGATGTACCTCGTCGACATGATAATTCTTCATCGCAGAGGGCATTATTCATTAGATAATGCATTCTTCGTTGAAGAGGATAATCCTCCAAAAGGTTCTCCTCTCCCAATTCCACAAAAATGTGAAAATTGACCCCCTTGTTAAATTAAGTTTATCAAATAAAAATGGTTGGCCTAATTAACTATTGGCACAATTAATTGTACCATGTTGGCATAATTAATTGCATCCAATTAATGAGAGGAAAAGATTAATGTTGAGTTGAGAGGTTTCTCCCCCATTAAGAGGGGTCAAGTGGCCCAACCTTTAGGAATTAAAAAATGGGGGATTTTAGGATCGGGTTGTCTCCACCACCATAACTAATGTTGAGGGGGTCTATAAAATAAAAATTATAGAAATTTTATTTTATATAATTCTGACACGAAAATAACAAAAATTTATCATGCACTCTCATCCCACTACGGTCGATGTGATGGTCACTTTAAGCGAATACCAGCGCTACAAGTTCAGCAGTGCCCTCAGATTTCAATTCCGAGCACTGGTTTAAATGTTACAAAACCCTGCTTCAATGTTTATTGAACATACCCAAAAAAATGTTCAGAAATTCATTCTGGGCATACCGAGCCTCGGAATCACGTGCCATCAATTTTCAACGAAATGAAAAATTATAATATAATTAAAAAATTACATGGAATTTCCAGTTGTTTACATTATAAATGAATGTAAATTTTAAATGATGAAATTAATATGTCTAATTATAATGATTGTTATATAATTAAAATAAAGAATGAAAGGTGGGGATCACTAAATTGAGAGTGTGACATCAATATCATGGGAGGGTATTATTAAGAACTTGGATTTGAAATTGAAAGAATCTATAGTGTGGAGGGTTGATTATGGATATAATCCAAGAAATTTGATAGAAGATAAATGGAATATTGTGGGAATTTATATAGTAAAAGAGGGGGATTTATTTATTATTTACGTTTTGGGGACCAAATAATAAAACATACTAAAATAAAAACCCTACCATGGTTTTTGTCTATGGTTTCTAGAAAATTAGAGTTGTTTTTATTATTTTATAATTCCATGGTACTACATTATTAATATAGTTTCCTTTCATATGTGGATGTGAGTTACATTCTTAATGAAATGATTTTAATGAAATATGATATATTATTTGTTTTTTAGGATTCATAATGTTTTAAAAAATTTAATTAAATAAAAATGAAATCACATTAAATTTATGTCAAAAAATTCATTTGTCCATGGATCCCATTCAATGTAATTATTATATCACTTTTAGGTCATTATGATATCATAATACATAATGTATATTTCTATGATATTCATTTTCTATCCTTAAATTTGACTTTCATAGAAAATAATGAAAAAATAACCATTGGATAATTTCAATATATGATTCTAAAAATAATATTCTTTTTATCAATTAATTTTATAAATATTTTTATTTTTACATTGAAAATTACATGGACATATATTAATAAATGATTGGTTTTTTATAATAATATTTTTTAAACCTCTTTAAAAATTAATATTGAATCATAAAAATTATATGATCATTAATATTTGATAAAATATATTTAATAAAATTATTATATTTTTAATTAAAAAAATCCATTAATTTATAAATCCATTAATTGAATTTGAATTTTAACCACAATTACAATTAGTTCTTTGATATATGAAAATAATTGTTGTATAAAGTGAAAATAATATATTTATTGTTATATAAAAATTATTTTACATATTCATATTGTTAGGACCTTGATACAAATATGATTAATACAGAAAAAAATTATATACGTGTAAGGTGTGTGAAGGTAGGTTTATCACGAGGTGGTTCTTTGAACATCGTCTATGTGGTGGTCTAGATTAACATTAAATTTTCATTTAAATGGTTCATATAATGTTTAATTTAATTTATCTCATCATGGGATTGGTCAAGGGAAAATCGTATTAATTCTATATCCCCTGGATGATCTAATAAATGGAATATATAGGGATTAATCATAATATTTGTTG
This sequence comes from Viscum album, assembly GCA_963277665.1. Lineage (NCBI taxonomy): Eukaryota > Viridiplantae > Streptophyta > Magnoliopsida > Santalales > Viscaceae > Viscum > Viscum album. Next base: position 1,904,690,660 of record OY728145.1, read on the forward strand.
GTGTCACATCCTTTGTATGGGTCAATTGTATTAGTTAATACCCTATATCTTTAATAATAATGTTATTAATGTTCAACAGATATATTATCAGTAATAATGATAATTAATAGTCATTTAAATTTAATTGGATATAATAAAAAATAGGTGGATGAGTTTTCAATTACCATACAACATAATATTGAATTTTATTAAAAAATAGAAATTTTATTTTATAACTATACAGGTCATTACATTCATTATTTTCCACTTTGAGAATGGAAATGGGTATAATATGTCCATGGATTTTTTGATCAGACTACAAAACTGTATCGCACACCTAAAAATTACATAATAAAATTTAATGTCATATACACCCAAGATAAAGTTTCAGTATTTTGAAAAAAAAATCAAGAAAAGAATAATCTATATCTGATATCATGGGAGTTTGAATTATATTTTCTTTAAAATATTTCCATAAAATTAATGAGTTCTTAAAAAATTTACAAAAATTTATAAAATTTAAAATGAGTAGAAATATTTACTAACATAATGAAATAAAATATAAAATTTATAGATACATCTATGGTAATATGACGATGTTGTCTATACTGTCGAACTAAAAATTGACCAACATTTGTCCAAACTATTTTCAATTCATTAGTAGAACATTATATTTTTACAGATCTACATAGAATATCTTATACAATGATCCTATAAATGTTTTTTCCATATAAAGATGATAAATGGAATCATTGATATAATATATCATTCCATACACAAAAATAATATGAGGATCATCAACATATAACACATAATAACCAAGATGCTATGGAAGGAGAGGGTTTTGGGTTGGATAAGATTAAGTGGGGTCTATAAAAATAGATGTTTGAGTAGTATAATGAGGAGAAGTGGGATCTGGTGGTGGAGGTGAAGGAATCATATTGGCCTGTCGACACAATCCTTACATGTTTGTAAACATCTCCCATACCAATGTTCTAATCATTTCCTCTATCGTTATGTGAATGTCCTAAAATTTTTCTTCCAAATATTTTATTTTTATTTTATAAATATACTCATTTAGTGAAGCTTTGTAACATGGAAACACATTTCTTGGAGATACATCTTCAAGATATCAACGTACACGGCCCGTGTGTTCAGGATTTTCCAATTCTTTAGGTAATATATAAAGTCAAACTCAGAAATAAAGACACCCTAAAGGACCATATCCTCAAGATAATCATGTAAATACTATTTGAAAAAATTTATAATGATTAAAAATATATATAGATTATTCTAGTTCAATAAAAAATAATAATAATACAATCTTATCAGTCACAACTATTTAGTCTTTCATAAGATAATTTCATTTTCCACATTTGATACCTCATTAATTATTATTGTCTAGCTGGTGGAGAATGGGAACTCTCTCAAAATTTTAGTGACTTAGCTCTCATCTTTTTAGGGTTTTCTTCTTGAATTTTTTCTTCCAATAATGTATATTCTCAATTAGAAAACATATGATGGTTTAGATTTCTAGATGGAATCTCTTGATAATATATCCTTGATTTCTATTAATTAACAATTAATAATAAATAAATCATTAAAATGGTCATTAATATAAAAATGTTCTAAACATGTTACAATTTATTTTCTAAAAACACTTCTTTTTTCCCTATATTCAAAAGTTTCATTCCTTGTACCTTCATTTATAAATAAATATTTTTCACGTGGATTTTATTCTATCAATTCCCAAAAATGAATTGTGATGGTAGGGATTATATGAAATTCATCCATCTCCAAGAATACAATGATAAATATTTCCTCCTAGCTCTTCTAGTGTCATGTATATCATATGTCATCTAATAAGAAGGGGAAATACCAATATTACTCAAAAAAATTCAAGTCATGTAAAATAATCCCAAACATGATTACCAAAACTGTCCCCCAAAATATTGATAATGTTTATTTTTAAAAACTTCTCCAATCTTCAAACAAAATACTAAATATTATTTTAACCTATAATGATACAAAAATCATAATTTGGTTTGATTTTTGACCTATTAAATTATCATTTTCATCTAAGTCAAATTTTGTCTGCTATCACTGGGTCTGGAAACTAATAATTTTGGTAAATTTGTGGTTCTATGTTTACAAAACCGCAAAATCTTATCCCCCATGGATGTAGATGTATCGTGTAATGAAGGATGAGGAAGCTCAATAACATAATCAAATGTAATTTCCACCCATGATTGATGACTATGGTCATCTTTAAAAAATTTCCATGGATAAGTGTACTGATATTTCATTATCCTATCAATCAGTGCAACATCAGTTGGTAACAAAATCCTATAATTACATACAACTGTAAAGAACAATTTAATAATTATCAAACAAATAGATAAGTAAACTAAACATAACAGTTTTCTATTCATATTTTTTTATAGTTAACTAAGGTGCTAATAAGATTAATGATATATGAAATGAAATAATTGAATGAAAGCTACACAATATTAAATAGAGATGAAATAATATTAAAATTCAACAATATAATAACTAATTTTTACAAATAAATAATTCTTTTATAATATACTCTTATATAACATATTTGGTTTTTATTTAAAATGTTAAATTTAAAATATTTGGTTTTCAACAAAAATCAATTAGTAGATAATTTATATAAGGGTAAGCATTTAAACCCACAAAAAACTAATGCAATATAAACAGAAAAATTTCTTTTTAGTTAAAGTATGTGTTCTAAAAATTAAAATCCAATTAAAATATCTATATTATGAAACTAAAATCCATAAAACATAATTAAACCCATGTTACCAGTAATATTAGTAATGTACTAAATATTTTTCCCCAAATTCCATCATTATGATCATTCTATATGGCACAAACAATGTCTTCGACGTGTTAATCCATATTATTTGTTAATAGTTCCATGGATGTTGGGATATCACATAAATCATATAATTTTTCATATTTGTCATCACAAACATGTTGTTTTTTATTTTGAAAACAATAACCCACATCATATTGTATTGATCAATAATATTGAAAATATGTTTTTCTCGAGTTTTCAGGATAAAAGGATCATAATAATATTGAAAATATGTTTTTCTCGAGTTTTCAGGATAAAAGGATCATTTTTATTCAAATTTATTTTGATTAAGTACTGACATTTAATATTCATCATGTTATAAATTTATTTATGGATAATCAATTTTCCCTAAATTATTGGAAAATAGAATTTAATTTAATAAACCTCCCATATTTTCTTAATGACTCTATAATATGTGGTTGTTGTGAAGATTGGATTTTTCATTTTTTTCACTTGAAATTTGCATTTCATTTGTGAAAACTGACACACAACTTTTATGAACCACACTTATATTTTCCTAATCATTCATATAAAAAGTATAGTCATTAATGTTATAACCTAACCATATGATAAATTATAAACATATAACTCACACAAAGATCCCATTTTTTCTGATGCATTACATTAATGGTCTCCTTAATCCTCTGATATAAATTTTTTATACTCATTCCAAATCCACAAACAATTATTCTTTCGATAATAATGTTTCAACTCATTAATATGTAATTTTATATACAATGAAGCATAATCTATGTTATTAATGATGGATAACAATACCTTCTTTATATGTTCACTTGTAAAAGATTTTAATTTCAACCCATGAATACCCTTTCTCCAAAAATTAACTCTTTCATAGAGAGATATAGGAAACTGATGAGCTTCTTTTCAGACAAAAAATATTTACAAAACTCTGTAACCTCATTCAAAATACACTTCTCAACATCTAATGCTTTAGGTCAATATGTATTCATAAAATAACCCTAAAGTATATTCATATACCTTTCAAAATGATATGTCCAATATTGATATGCAGGTCCAAAAATAATTAATTAATTCACCATATGAAATATTAAACGCACTATGATATCAAAAAATGAAGGAGGAAAATATATTTCTAGTAGAACATATATAGAACCAATTCATTCCCCAAAATGTAAGATAAAATCAAATAAATCAACTTATTACAAAATGAATTAAAAAATTAACACACCTTTATGATAGTCATGCTGACATGGTTTAGAAATATTCCTTGAGATTCAAATGGTATGGGTTGTTGTATCATGACATTACTGTCATGAGATTTCATAACTGTTAACTTCAAATCATATAAGAATGTTTTTTTCCATTTGACGAATATCCATGAGTCACATTGATATCAGGATGTAATTGAAAAAAGATATCCGTGAGTCACATTGATGTGGGTAGGAATTTTCTTCTTCCATCAGGAGTGGGATCCAACTCTAATCATATTCCCATTGAGTGTAATTCGATTATTGTATTCATCCAATATTTTGTGTTTCCTTTAATTTATATCAATGTTACAATTGAAAATTCGTAGATATTCATCTCTAAATTCATAACATCAACATTAGGATTCAGCTTATGATATCTACAAAATGGTTTCTTGAAAAATATTGACCATTTCTTCAAAATATTTCTATCATTACCTAATTAATGATTCTTTTTGAATGTGACATCAATTTTTTCACCATCTCAAAATATTGGTCAGTGGATAAAGGTTTTTGAGAAATATCAAATTCTTATACTCTATAAAAATCTTTTATCAATCTTATATAAGAGTAATACATAGGAAATAATGTTAAATGACAAATTTATACTCTTTTTCTCAAATGATGTAGTCAATTATATGATGTCTTTTGTTCATAAATTTGAAATGATTTGTGTCCCATAAAACTGTATCGAGACAAATTTCCCAATGTTGGGATGTAATTATTAGTGAACATAATCATTTCATATAGTTGAAAATAATCCAATTAATAATAATCTTATAACCATATACATTCCTTCTATAATAGTTTCAAATCATTTATTAATTATGACAAGAACACACCAATATCATTTCCTATCTTTTTTTATCCAAAGATTAGAAAACTCAACCAGTAATATTTATGCTTCAAATAAAATTCAGGAGATAAGATGTAAATTACCAAAAAAATATTTCATGTACCGTGTTTTCTTCTATGGAGTTGATATGGATTCATTCCATCTGTGCATAGTCCAAGCTTGATATTTTCAACATTATTTTCTAAATGTAGGAATGTAGTGATAAATTTTTTTCCACAATCGATAATCAGCTGGATGACATATTTTTCATCACCTATCCACCCATCAACATGACATCATAGCCATTTTTCATCATGTGAATTACTAAATAAATTGTTAAAATGAGGAGTTATACGATGATACCATAATGATTTGGAAGGGGACTCTGAAACATTCAAATCAGTATGGGATTTTTCTTTTAACTAATATTGTGGTGTACCACATTTAGGAATCTACAATTCAAATTCATATTAATTCTTATAAAGCGCAGAATCATTTGAGATTAAATGTATTTTTTATAACCCAATCCCATTCATCATAGTATTTTTTATCCATATATTGTGAATATGGAATATCATTGTATTTATGAAAAATGTCTTTCATCATTTGTAGAATATCTATAAAACTCTTCTCCAACCATATATGTTTCACCTTCGGGTTTATGAATCATAAAATAATTGATAAAACCATATATATTGTATAGACTATATAAATTTTTTTTCAATATCATAAAAGGAACACTCAATTTTCAGTTGTTTCTCAATTTTGTCTACTTCAATATAAAGAATCATTTCATCAATTTTATCTGATTTATCATCATTCACAACACCACCATCAATAGATCTAAAATTCTACATGGTTTCATCATAGAAATTCCATGTTTTGTAACTCGAATTAAAACCATGAGAAATTAAATGTCCTTTGATCAATATTCTTTTAAAATACTTCAAATTTAATCATTTTAGGAATAGAAAAAAAAAATGTATTCATTTGGAACATATCGTTTAGAAAAATTGAAAAAACAATTATCAACACCTTCATCATATTTTTATCCTATCACGGTTAATTAATCCATATCTAATTCATTATCTATAACAAATATCAAAAATAAATAAAAAATAGTAGAAATTTGTATAATATTGATATTAAAAATGACATATAAAAATATTGAAATCCATGAAATGAAACATTTGAGGGAAAATAAAATATATTGATGAGAAAATATATTCATGCATAAGGAATTAAAAAAATAAATTCCTAAAAAAATATCTCAAGTAAAAAAATGAATATATCCTTCTGAAATTATAGAGAAATATGTACAACAATATCCATAAAACAATATCCAAAAAAACTATATAGAATAAGAATAACTAATTAATAGTTGAATATTTCATAATTAACTATATAATATAATCATAAATTGAGTATTAGTTATAAAAAATTTCACAATAATTAAAATATAGAACTAATTAAAACATTATAAAATCCCAAGTTGAATATACAGTCCCATTCATGTGAGGAATGCATTGAGAATTTCACTAAAGCCTATTTAAACAAGATATAGATCTACGAAATAACAATCATGTTTGATTTTATAATTTAATAACTTTCAAATATATTATTAAATAAAATATGAAAAAAATAATTAAAATTTAAAATATAATTTATATTCCACGAACAATAATTTTGGGGGTTAAATACTATACAAAAAAATTAATCCATTAGAAATAAAATGCTTCTGATCCAAAACAAGGATAGGAATTTTCACATATATTTATTGAAAAATAATTCTGATGTTTTATTTACAAAATTAAAGTTCAATAATTTGTTAAATATTCCATAATATCAAATCGGTAAATTTTTTGTTCAATTTGGTTCATAAAATTGAATATAGTAATATAAATTTTACACAGTGCACCCATGTCAAAGGTATTGTGTCATTTAGATGTATCAAAATGAATATACATGAAATAGTTAGTTCACTAGCCAGGAAAATGAATTCTGTTCATTATTAAACCAAAAACACTATCATATTTTTCCATAATCTTCCAACCCAATCCATCATCAAGTGAAATCTTTATTACTAATACTATATTGAACATGTATGTTGAGGGTTCTGAATTATTCCATGTATATATTTCTAACATTGATAAAAATTAAAAAAATAGAAAAAAATAAACTACCAATGGGTGAATTACAGGAACGTCTAACTGGTTGAATGAAAAATTTTGAATTGGAAAAAACCCAATTTTATTGATATAGTGATGTGATAATGAAGAACAATTGGTCAAATAATCATCGATTAGAGAATCGAATCCAAAGAATGTCCAAAAAGAGATAAATGAAAATGTTTTAGGCTTACATAATATATATTTTAAATGAATAACCAAAAGGAAATGAAACCCTACAAGTTGATTTAGATTGTGATGTGAGATTTGTGAAAATAGATTTATAAAACCAAACTGTTGGGGCTTCAGACATAGAGAAATGAGAAATTTGCTGTGAAAATGGAAGTCCACGTAATGAATCCCTTAAGAAGACATTAAATTTTTTTAAAACAATCATCAGTTATATTATAACAAATGTGAAAATTGGATTTCATTTCAATTTAACTATAGTCGACTTAAAATCGAATCGTTCACATTGGTAAAATTATTGAACTGGTGTGAAAGAGCAGGGAATAATCATTTTTCCACGTCAGTTTTCATAAAACCAAAGTGAAAATGTATGCTTCCCATATTTTCACATCAGTTATAAATAACATATGTGAGTACTGAACTGTTAACATTGCATATTTACCAGTGTATATGGTTAAAATAAACCACTTATTAACAATTATCATGATGAAAACCATGTGAACGAAGTAGTTTTTATTATATAGGTTTATGTTATAACTGAACAATAATATATATAGATTTATAAGAGAGGATGTAAATAGATTTTTACAGACATTCATAATTGAAAAAAGTAAATTTACCATTATCATTGGATACTATTTTTTAAAGGAAAATAAACGAATATATTGAATGAAAAATAAAAATTTACCACATGGGTTACGCATTAAAAAATAAGTAATGATTGTTTAATTTATGTAATGATATTATTGTATTTAAAATTAGATAATTGAAAAAATAGAATTCTATATAGAAAAATAACTATTTAGAACATATTAATCTTTTAACAACATTTTATGAGGATGACTCTCTCCATGTGACAAGAAATTGGTACAATCCAGTAGAGCAATAATACTTTAAAATTATTTTTTCAAAAAGAAAAAAAAATTAGAATCCCAGGAATGTAAATTATATTTTAATATTTATATATATTAGGAACATAGATATAGAATATAATATGATCAAAAGATGAATATTTCATAAAAGGGATAAAAATTATAATGATTTTATTAGATAATGGGTGAGGGTAGTACCCAATATCCCATAACTTTAATTCTAAATAAGATTTTTAGTTATCAAAATATTAATAATAACAAAATAAAGTTAATTTAATATATATATATGTCATATTTATTTATTTATTTTTTAAATTTAATTTCCTTTTAACTATAATATGTTAATTATTTATAATATAATTTTTGTTATGATGTATTGTACTTTAGACTCTTCATTAATTTTTTCCATAAAACATTTTTTATATTTAACAAGGTAGTATAATAGAAAAATGATTTCATAATATCATGTATATTAATAATATTTTTGTAATGATTATTATATATTAAAAATATATTTTAAACCATCCAGGTAATTTTTTGATTATATATGGATGTTATTTCTCTTAGAGATGGATGTACGCACATATGCATGAGTTATGGTTACATTTCTCAAAAAATGTGAGGGATTTAATGTAAATGAATATATTGAATATATATATATATATTATATATTATAATAATTTATATATTATAACTTATAAACGATCCATCAACAGTTGTGATGAAACACATATGATGTCACATTCGGTTTGTAATTGTCCTTACAATGAAATTAAGTCATAGTTATTGATTTTATCATATGATGTGAAATAAAAAATGATTATTAAATTAATGAAATATCATAAAATAATTATTATTATTATAATTACAATTTATTATTATGTATTTAGTATATATTAATGAGTATAATTAGTGATAGGATATAAGGATGAAGGTAATACTTACATTAGTAATATGATATTCTCTTTGATATATTCTTGTAATATAAGGCCTTAAAAATCATCCAGATAGATGGGTATTATGTATGAATAATAAACACAACTTAGATTTAATTTGGATATATACTCAATAGAAATGTAAATGGGATTTTTATCAATGTATGTGTTGAAGTTATCCCATTTTATAAGTAAATTAAATGGACCTTTTTTAGAATACACTATATAATACCTGTATATAACTACACAATTTCATTGTAAATGAAACCATAATAAGGTAGTACGAGATTTCATAGGGAATTAAGGTAATTTAATCAAGAAAAATAAATTACAAAATTTTTTATTAAATTTTTATATCATACATATTATGATATACGTATTAACATTTTTATTTTAATTGTGTATCTTGTTAATTAATAATGAATTTGTACTATATTTAAAAAATGTAATCTAAATCATTGTAATAATTTTATATGTATTAAAACTAAATAAATTATCCATTTAAACTAATTTAATTTTACGTAAAACCAAATTCTAAATTATAACATATATTATATAAATAAACATTTTGTCGCAAATAAACTTTTAACTGGTACATGTTATAAATATTTTTATGTTTAATCACCTAATTAATTTTTGATTACTTAATAATATATATATACTTATTTGTATTTTAATTTTACAAATTAATTAAATATATTTTATTAGAAAAAAATTAAATAATATCAATAATTTAATTTATTTATAGAAATTATTTCACAATTATCACCCTAATAAGTTTAAATTAGATAAAATTATAGTTATTGAAAAAAATAATTTGAAAATATCAACTAATAATTAACGATTTAACATATATAATAATTAAATTTTGTTATATTTAAATTCTATAAGTGATAATGTCTATATTTTAATATATATTTATAAAATTAGTTTTTATTGTGAAATATTTGTTAACATTTAATAATCAAAAATATATATTTAATAAATTTAACATAGGATTATTAAATTCCTTGTATGGATTTGTTAATATATATTTTAATTTAAATAGTTCTTCTTAGACGTTTGTGTCTTTATTTAATTATAAAAGTTATAGTGTTTAAAAAATTCAAAATTTCCACTATTCACCTAACAATCAAATATTACATAAAAAATGAAAATTTGGAAGATGATAATATTTAGATTTTAATCCAAAATTTATGTTATTCTTGAATAAATAAAATTATTAAATATATAATTTTTTAATTATAAAAATATAGTAATGGTGAAATTATGTTTTCTAGAAAACAACATTCTGTGTCTGAATTATTATTTTTCCTACAAATTAATAATTTTTTTTAGTGAGAGCTTAATATTTATAAAATCAAAAAATCATGTTTTTATTTAATCAGAAAAGACATGGTTTATTTCTATAAGACTCAAATTTTTTGAAAATACATTTTATTATGAAAGTCAATAATTGATAAAAAATGATATTTAAAAAAGTGTAAAAACTCACGATATATATATAAACATACAAATATTTTGTTATGTGTTCATATAATATTAATTTCAACATAAATAACCCCTAAGTTCTTATCATAATTAAAGAAAATCTAATGAAAATTTATTTTATTTTTATTAAATCATTTATCATGAATGGATGTTGTGGGAATCCCCATAAGAATTAGATTATATTGTATATGATTTCTCTGAAATAGTAATTTATTATTTTTTAACTTGGTCTTGGTCTACTAAAAACCATATAAAAGAAAATTGTTTTCTAATGATAGAAAATGAAATCATATTGATGTGCCCCACCTTATAATTCTATTTTCTCTTACATTTTTGATGAATTTGTAATATGATTACATTAATTTTTAAAAACTAATTTAAGGAAAATGGTTAAATGTCATATTGAATATTAAATATAAATCATCAAATTTATAATTAAAATTGCTTTTGTGTTTGAAATAAGAAATTTGTTATATTATTTATTTATGTATACTATACAGGGGAATATAAAGTCATAATAAGAACAATATGAAGGTTTCATCTATTACCTTCATGTATGTCAAAATCTTAAAAATATATCACATGTAATACACATAAGAAATTAATAATTTCAAAATTTGTTAAGGAATAATATTTTATAATATATTTATTTAATCAATGTAGTAATAATTATTTAAAAACCCATATAGGAGATAAATTTCAAAATTACATGTGTATAATAAATAAAAGAAAATATAAAAAATTCAATATTGATATAATATTCCTCATAATCACTGATGAATATTGTACAACTTATTACAAAATTTGGTTATTATGATTCTCTTATTAACCTATACATATAAAAACTATATTGATAGAATATTTATATGATCTATACTATATCCACATAAGTTACCTTATATTATACATTAGGAATATTCAATATTTCACAATTATAATTTTTGATTATTTACCACGATATATTTATATACCATTATATTAATATATAAAATCTATTTATATAGTTATATATGTTTTTTTCTGAGAATATGAACATTATAACTCATGTTGTGGATATTTATGTTGTAGATACGCAATGAATGAATAATTTAGGTGTCAATATGTCTATTATTGATTATTATGGTCATATTGGGATCCTTTTTATATAATTTATCCTGATATCTATCTCATATTGGTCTAAATATATTACCCAATGTCCCATGAATAATTTCACATTTGATATCATTGAATTTTTTGGTTTTTTACGTTAAATTAAATAACAATGGGGCCTAAAAACATCACCATCATCTGAAATTACAAAACATGTATGCTTGAATTCCCTAATATAATTAAATTCCCATATAACATTTAACACTGACATCCATAGTAATCACCAATACGTACCCTAAAAATTTTCTTTATTGGTTTTAATGTTTAGAATAGTTTATTTTTCTAGGTGCTTCTTTTTTATCGATATATTTTTATAGTGCGTATATATTATATGATCTGATGGTATTTTTATTTTTTTTATATTCTATTTATGTTTAGTATCTTCCCCTGTATTTGGTGGTGTTAAATATAGTGATTTGTATATTTTTTATTAAGGGTTTTAATGCATGTAACATCTCTTCATTATACAAATATTTGGTGTGTTTCACTAGACTAGTGTATTTTCAATAATATTGTTTCAAAATTTAATGTTTTCATTGTTTTTTTTCTTCATTTACTATTTCTCATATGAATAATTGATGGTGGAAACAATCATAGAGGGAAGTGAATCATTAATCATACATAATTCTTCCATAAAAACACATCGAGTAGGGATTTATGATGCATAAAACTAAAAAAGATTAATATATAGTTTTGATACTTTTAGGATAATACTTTTAAAAAATACAGTAGGTTTTGGTTTTTTATTTTATTCGTTCAAAATTAAATGTATTTTACATCTTTACATGTAGTTATGGTATCCATTGATGAGGTATCACATATGAGTTCATAGATCCTCCCACTATATCTAGAGTTTGTATAAATAGAAAATTCTAGTCTCCTAAAAAATTTATCCCATATGTAATTTACATATATAAAATTTTAAAATTATTTTTCGGATTTATGGTTTAGTTATCTAGACAATAATACTTTTTAAAAATATTTTTTGCTGCTATGTGGATGTATTATAATAATCACTTGTCAATATAATCAATGATTGTTTATTGATATTATTTTTTAATCTTATTTTATGCTCATGTCCGTGAATAAAAGATAATAAAATAAATCATTGGGTTAATATTGTTCCATCACATAATATAGTTTGGTCTAGCCCTAATTCATATATGAGATTTAATGGTTCACCATAATATTCATTCATTTTTTCTATAATGTTCTCCATCTATAAATATAAAATTATTTTCCAAAATAAAAAAAAATATCACTGATTGAGTTATATACTATTAAGTTATGTCTCTAGATTTTTACCATTATTAATAATTATGATATAGATATATTTATTATCTTTTTAATTCATGTTATGAAATTCATTGGTTTATTTATTTGATAATTGGGGAATAAAATTATATATCCCCTTACTATACAAGCATATATTATAGGATTACTTATATATGGTAATCATATAATCCTCATATATTATTTATAATATTGTTCAATAATACCTCTATGTATTTCTTATGTATACTAATATAATATAATAATTACATGATGAAATTCAGTATATGATTTATATTTCGGGAAGGTAATATAGTTATGTAGAACTAAAAATAACATTCTGATATCATTAGATAACATATATAATGTAATGTATGTTTCATTACATTTTATATTATATTTAATCTCTCATGTCCATGATGGTATGTTACAAATGCCTACGACGAAGTCCTTTGAAAAAATATATGGTCTATTTCATTATTCCAATAAATAATTTTCTATTCTTTCCATTTATTTTATATTATCAGGCATTTATTTCTCTTTATCTTGTATCCCTTCACTAATATTTATTATTATTATTGACTAAAAAAATATTATTTTTTGATTAACATGATTCATTAATATTATATTACGCACATGGTATATTAGATCACAAACATAATATATTAATCCATTTATTGATGATTCTCTATGATGAGATATGTACAAGAGGTAATTAAAATTTCATAAGATAAGTTCCCTTTTATATGTGATAATGTTAATTTCTTCTTTGAAACACTTCTAATGGGATATAATTTCAGGGAAAGAAATTGTAGTTGTTATTAAACAGATGTTTTGTTTTATAAATTTCATAACCTGATACATTAAAAAAATGAACCACATCATATTTTATGAATTTTTTTAATAATAATATAATAAAAATAATATAGAAAATAATTAATAGTTTTTAACATCGGAATAGAAATAATTGATATGAGTAAATATTGAATGATGTAATTTTCAATAAAACTGGATTTAATAATTCAATTATTTTTCATATAAAAATAAATTAAAAAATTATACGTATAAAATATGATAAAAATAAATACCATTTAATACTACTAAAACATAAATGTAATCATATTTAATTTTATTTTTTTATAAAATACTTTTTATTAGTCAAAAATATTGTTTTTATAAAACTAATTTTTTATATTAATTTTACATTATGAAAGACATTACTATTGAATTAAAAAACCTAGAATATAATTACATAATAATTTAAGGAATACCATTATGTATAGAAAAATATTATATCAATGTAAAAATCATGTGATCAATATTTATAGATATAGATATAAAAGAAATAGATTATTTATTAGATAAATTTCCCTCATTAAGTTTTTTAATGATGAAAATTGTTATGAAATTATATTTAATGGAACCTAATGTATATTTTATATAAAAACAATTCATTTCATGAATATCAGCATATATAAAAATAATATATTTGATAAAAAATTTATACATAATTACATTTTTTACATTAAAAACTTTTTTATAAGGTTATATTGATTTATTTTAAAACAATCAATTCAAACCATAAAATATTTTTTTTAAATTGACATAGAACGGTTGAAATAAATTTATAGAAAATTGGTAATTCATATAATGTAAAATATTTCATAAATATTAATTTCTAATGATGATAATTTTTTTCCATGTAAAAAAATGTTATGATAAAATATAAAATAAAAAAATAAGATGTTATTAATTAAAATCTTATATCACCAAAAGAGTGTATGGGGAGAATCATGAGCCACACACTCTTCCATGTAATTGTGATTTACTTTCGGGGAAATGAGCATTGAGTAGTAACATTAAATTATTTTAAATTTTATTATAACATCCAAAACTACACTTCCGTTCACATAATAATGTGTATCCCTTCTAACCCATCTAGACTGGCATAAAAATTATATATCATATTGATAATATTAAATGATTCTTCTCCCCGCACACTCTCCCATATCTATAAAATTCATTTCTAAATTTGGATTTTATGGTTTTTATTGCAATGATGTTTTCCAGTAGAAAATTTATTCTTTCCACAACATCATTACATTAATATAATATTTAACACAACATTAATTTACCGAAATCCTCTCAAAATATGTAAATATAATTAAATTAGTATATGTGGTATAAATGAGTATCATTATAGTAATTTATAATAATTATTCATTAATTTATTTTCACTAACATACACCAAATCATTGATCGTGTGTAGATGTGGCCTATAGAATGCATGGCATGATTTTGTTCATCAAAATCAAGTATTCTCATGGTTGGTATTAAGGATTGATTTTAGGAGAAAATATTAAATATATTTAATAAACTAAAAAATAAGCATGTTACATATACCACAATTCAATCAATTAATTTAGATGTTGTATCATTAAAAATTTTTACATGTGGATTTTGAATTTCCCAAATGAATACAATCAGTTCTTTTTGACAAATTTCACTGATGGATTTAACAACTAATTTAATGTTTATATATGATCCTTATTATATGGTTCGTTTGGTGTATATTTCTCTTTATAAATATCTAAATTCATCCCCATACTAAGTAAATCATTTTAATGTGTAATCATTTTGGATGATTGTACCACATATGTAAAAATTGTCAGAATGATATTAAATTAATGATTATGGAATTTCATATAATCTTTCTATCATTTAATATTGATATATATTACCTAATTTAATAAATAAATATTTTTACAAAATTCCAACGACTTATTAATATTACACATTTTTATTGTTAAATAGGTGGGAATCAAGTCGACCGTGGTTTATATTTTGACAAGTCATATTCATGTACTTCATCTAAATTTTTTAACAACATAGTAATTGAATAGTTATTATCTGTATATCATGAATTCTATGGGGAAGATTTAATAGAAACTAAGAATTGATTATTGATCCCATATTCATGATGTTGGTAAAAATAAAAAACAGAATGTTCTACCTCTCAATAATTAATGTAAACGACAACTATTATTCAGTAGTGATACATAAATACACCATTTGGGGGACTATGTATTTGGAATCATCTTATCATGTTTTATATATCCCATATAGAATTTTGTGATTCCCAATTTATTATTATAGGATAAAAATGTTTTGATGTATGATTCTATTTTAAGTGGATCCAAATATATAGATGAATTATGATTATGGTTCAAAAAAATCCTTGTAAATGTATGGTAGTTTTTATATAATATAAGATAATATGAGTTTAAAAGTTGATTTATCCCATACCAAAGTTATATGATAGGATTCAACCCAAGTAAATGTTAATAGAGGAGGAGTTATCCCAATCCATGTGTCAAGGAACATATTTTATCATAAATCATTATATATAATAGAGGATTTTTCTGAAGAATTAGTTTATATGAGAGGAATTATCTCTATTATAAGTTTGTGTGGGAGGATTTATCTCATGTGAAGTTATATTTGTTATAATTTATCCCACTCTAAAGGGTATAAGGGATGACTTTTCAAAACAAAAATGCTACACTAGAAGATTTATCCCATGACATGTGGTATATTGGTATATTTTTACCAAGAAAATATGATACATATGTATATTTTCATCAAAACCAATGGTACATAGAGATATTTTTCCAATTTTAGGAAGGTATATTGATGATTATCCAAACACTAATATCTAATGAATTATTAATAGGTACCCATCAAATATTATTTCGATTCCAATGTTTTGTGATATTAATGATTAATGCCATGGTTATATTCTTATTAACATTACTATATTATGTTCTCCTTGATCATGTTTTTGAACTACTGTTTTTACACTCATTTGATCCATGTATTATGTTATATCATGACTTACATCATGAATCCTGACTTTTTATAAATGATTTTTTGGTTATGATTATCTTATGTATAATGACTATATGAGTATTATAATATTATTCCCCAATTTCATCATTAAATATTACTACATATGGTTAACATCATTGAGAATTTAGGCCTACCCTTATTATTCCATCACATAGATTATGAGATTTTTTTTATCATTGGAGTAGTATATGATTGATTTGATGTAATTTTATCATAGATAAATGATTCTTAATATGTGTAAAAGAGGTTTCCAATGTAATTTTTTCACTGATAAATTAAATACACTGTTATAGTGATTGTAGATTTTATCAGAAGAAATGTTAATATTATGAAAATGATGATAAATAAATTTAATTGTTTATATAGAATATTTTGATAGTATAATATGAAGATAATTTTCTTAATAGAAAAATCTAGTATTTTTTTATTGAATGTAGTTTCAATGAAATAAGGTTGATATCTTGGAATATAATTTTATAGAATAACCACATCATTTTTGGAGAAAAATTGTAACTTATATAGATTATGAGATAACATATCTTCATTTATAAATGATTAATTTAGTTGTGATGAATCCATTTCATTCTGAGTGGAATAATGTGGAATCCCATATGTTTTTAATTATAATAAAATTTCATGTAAATTATTTATTCATTGTTATGATTTATAAAGTCATATATAGTATACTAATTATAATTTTTTATAATTGAAAAATAAATAGTATTATTATAAAAAAATTTAACATCTAATGCATGGTTTTATTTAAATGAATAACATTTAAATTGTGAATGAAAAATTTCATAAAAATATATTCTTCTTTGATTTTAATTTATATAATTTATCTTTTATTTAGTTTTTTAATATTATTACAAAATATATTATTTTTTGAAGAATAATGAATACATTGAATAACTTGTTTAGTTGTTTTTTATATATGTATTTAATTTTTATCAAAATATATTATTCAGAATATTTTTATGTCATATATAATAAAATAATTGCAAGATCTTTTTGTAATGTATTCTTATGTAGAGTTTATAAGGATAAAAATATTTCCCTTACGATTTTAAAAAAATTATTATAAATTCACTAATGTTATGTCAATCAACAAATTAAAAACACGATAAAGATAGAAATTATACAAGATTAGTTTTTATGAATTTTCACAGTAATAAATACATAAATATGTTATAAGTAAAAAGTGACTGAGGATAACATACATTCTATGAATATTCTATTACTGATGTAAAAAAGATTTGTATAAAATATGGTTAATATTTAATAGTGATCATACATTAAAAATTAAATACAATTGGTTAGAGTATATGATTTTGATTTATATAATGTTTTTATAATAATAATATGTCGACGTACATGTTATGAAGTTATAATTGAAATCTATTAATTTTTTAACATGTTATATAATTTCTATCCAAAATTTCATCTATTTAATAATTTTATATATATGGTATGAAAGAGATTCAATATATATTTAAAAAATTATTCTTATGTTGTTTTGTCAGAGGATAGATTTTTTCCTTTGTTATTTAATAATAAATTCCATGTACGGGAAATTATTGTATGTAAATCCTCAAATTCCAAATATTATGATGACACTCATGATAAAAGACAATTTTGTAATATTTTATACAATATTAAACATGTGAAATTTGGGTTATGTAAAAAGTGGGAGAATCTAATGTTCATTCTAATATTTTTTTCATTAAATATTCATAATGATCAATAAATGATGTTTCTTATTATTTAATTTTAATCATAAAGATATGTTTGAAGTATAATTATTCATACCAATTGGTAATTGGTTTATGAATTTGTCATTAAATGTTTTTTTGAAGTTTATTTTATAGTATTGTTATTATAATGTGTAAAAATGACTAATTTAATTAATACTTGGGGTGTAATTCTATAGAATGTGTTTATAACAACTAGTAACTAAATAAATGTTCCCCATAAACACATGTTTCCCCTTCCATTGGCCCACCCACATGCTCAAAAGGATCTCCATAATAATAAATCTCCTTATAAGAAATAACATGTTTTTAGTATTCTTCTTCCTCAATGAGACACATCCATGGAAATATCCTACTTGAAAACCCATCCAGACCACTGCTATTGTATAAGAAAGAATAATTATTAAGATCGTATAATTTATTATCCCTAAAATAAAGGAGCATATATATTCCATGTGTAGTAATTTTTCTCTCTTAATACCCTCAACATTTTGTGGAGTTTTGTTGACCCAACATTTATAGAATGATGTCGAGATTTTGTAACATACATCACAACCAATGTTGTTCCACCAAATGTCTAGTTGGGTTCTTGTATTGTTACCATCATCAAATTATTACCCCACATGAACCATGGATTAAAAAAACATGTGTTTACCCTCATTAGGAACACCCATCAAGAAATTATATGTAATATCCCCGACCCCTGTATCCCAAATGCGGTGGTTAGTATAGTATATTAGTAGTAAGTATAAGTGATTTTTTCCAATGAAATGAATAGTTTAGTATATTAGTAAAATTAGATACATTCATGAAACATAAACTGTAAATGAACTTATAAAATAAAACATAACTATTATTTTAAAACACCACAGTCTCCTAGATTATCCCCAAATGTCTATCAAAAAATATATATTGTCATTCTTTGAAAAATAACAGATAAGCAATGGGTGAGCTCATATGCTCAGTATGGGTAAGTGTACAACAAAATATATCATGAATGAATAATCATAATAATTAAATGAAGGTGATAATATAAATCAAAATCTATTTAAGAATGTCTTAGATTTTAATATGGGAATAATAAATTAAAATCAAATAATTTGATATTAATAATCGAATGAGAATGATTCGTATACATGAATATTATAGTAATTGAATAATGTCATGTAATATTAATAACTAACTTCATACTGAGGGAATCTGTAATTCCAGATAACATAAACAGATCATTAAGGATAAATCGAGGACACCTATCATAAATAGTCAAGAAAACATCAAATAACCAAATAATATATTCTTATAAGACATACCGATAAATTGAGTGGATATAGTGGGCCTCACCTATCACTTAATATGTCTAATGCTTTACTCATCAGAAGGTTTTCTGCCTAAAACATAATCATTCTTATTGCAACACTATCATTCTAAATGTAAATAATTTCCCAAATTATTCATTAGAAACCATTTTGAGTGATATGATGAATGATAACAAAACAACATATCCACAGTCAAAATGATTATAAGAAATGTAATAAATTATGGTAGATGGTATATTAAGAGATCAATCTATGTGAATCAGATCACTCAAGAAAGGATTTCGACATATATGAAAAGAATCTAATAAAATCATTGAAAATTTATTTATAATATTAATATTTTTATGTTGAAACAATTTATCTTAAAAGACAAGAAATTATAGAATAAAAAAATTCCTTATAAATTAATCTTATAATCATATAATAGATTCATAAATAAAATAATTATTAATAAAATATGAAAATTCAGTTACATCAATATATGTTAAAAAACACCATCTCAATATTATTATTGGAAAAGTCCTAAAGAGCCATGTTCAAAAAATGAAAAAGAATATTCTGAAATAATTTTTTGAAAAATAAAATATTAGTAAAAATATGAATAAATTTTAATTAGATAATTCTAAAATAATATTTTTAATTCTTTTTACAAAACATGGAAATGGAAGATAAATATTCATTAGTGGAGACTTAACCAAAAACAATTTCAAATAATTATGAGATAGTGAAATAAACCCAAACATTAGTTTTGGTTTCCATGGTATAAATAATAAAATAATATATGAGGGTTAAAATTATGTTATTAATTTATACTATAACAATATTCATATTAATTATATAATATATAATCATCTTATATCATTTTGTCACATGTTTTTAATAGTGATTTATTATTACCCATGTTTCAGGTGTTAACTGCATTATTTTCTGATTCATGTTTCCTCTGGTGAGTGCCATTTAATCAGCATCAGAAATAATTATGTCAATTTTAGATCTTTTTAAAGGTTATAGATATTATATTAATTATATATATATATATATATATATATATTACCATCCTTGAATGGGGAACATGGAAAATGAATCGCATTATATCGTGGAGATGGTATGTCGAATGCACACACTACCAATGATATCATTCCCTTATTAGTGAATAGGTAAAGAAGTGGAAGGTATAACAATTTTTAGAAAACAAATATCAGTTTATATATATATATATATACCATCATTATATGTATCATAGTAATGTGGGGATGAAAAAATATTACCCCATAGTGTAGAGATAGAAAGTTGTATGTATGCATGTGTATAGCTTTAATTTTTTAATATGATGGATAAATAGTAGAATATTGTTTTAACATTTTAATAATAACACGTATGATTATATATTATACTTGATATATTACATAGTTATGGGAAAACAAATGAATATAATGTAAAATAATAAATTAACCTGGATTATTTAGTAAAAATGATTACCTTTTCTTTGATGAATATCTTTTAGGTATCCTCTAATTGGATATGATGTCGGTATTTCCGGATGACCAATATCATTATAATCGGGATCATGCTATTGATAGGATAGATGTTATGGTTTTGTAAATATAAAAAGCCTAAATTGGAGTGGATATGTGTGGGACAAGGTTCCCCTTTATTATTCAGGTGAGGGGATCTTTCAGAAACTCTAAAAATAATAAATTAATATAAATTAATTACATATTAAATATAGAACCAAAGTTATTTATTAATAATAACAGATTATTATTGGTCTGAATACACTTAATACATTTCTTTTATCAATTATTATATCACATTAATAACCTTATCATTTTGCATTAACACTTATCGAATCTCTTTAAGTCTTACCTTGGCAACATTTAATATTACTCTTAGATGATAAATTTCATTACTATATAATGAAACAATACCCATAAATGAATATTAGATAAAACTTTAAACCTTATTTCAATAATTTAGAAATAATAATTTCTTTAAATATTTTATATAATTTTAAAAACTATTATTTCTTTTAATATAAGATGAATGGAATTTTTCACAATATTCATAACATTAAATTTTAAAAAATCAATAAAACTGAATATCATTTATAATTTTTCTAAAATATCAATATCATTTCAACCATTTCTATAAAATATGTTCGTTAAATGAATTATCTAAATTTATATTTATTTTAATATTTTCATAATCATTTATTTTATCATTACCTTAATTAAAAAATTACTACATCATCATTGTGTAATCTATTTGAAAACATTCATATTTATTAAATTCAAAATAAAAATTATCAAAATGAAGAAAGTCAATTTATATTTAAAATTGTATTTCATAGTCAAACATATTTTTTTAATAACCACATATTTTAAACGTAGTACATATTCAAAAAATGAGTATTGCATATTAAATATTTCTAGAAATAAAATAATATCAAATGCATAAATTCATCCATGTGGCTCCAAGAGGCCATAAAATATATAAAATTTTGACATTAGTCAATTCTATCCCATATAATTAAATTAAGAAAAATATTAGGGTAGTTTTTATTATTTATAATATTATTTTTGAGATTAATTACCAGATTTTCCTATAACCATAGTAATTAAAATGAATATGTTTACCACTATTACTGTTCAAAAAATAAAAGGGACATAATAAATAAATATTGACCTCTAGTTCCAAATATTAATTCATTATTACATAATTAAAAACACAAAATGGAAAAATTTAATTTAAAATTAATCATATACACAGGGTGAGGAAAATCATCATAAAAGTGAAAACATGAAAAAACTGAATGATTAATATATCCACATTCAAATATAAATTACATACAAAAAACCATAATTTAATTAATATATGTATTATTAATCAAAATTTACATGAAAATAAATTTAATATATTATTTAAACAAATATTTTTTTTATTAATATTCAATTCGCAATTAAAATTTATTTTTTATTTATTATTGATAAATAATTTTATCATATACAAATATAAGAAAAAATAAAAAAATTAATGTTTTATATTTTTTATTTAAAAAATTATATTATTTTGTCAAAAAACTATAAAATTTCCAAAATATTTTTTTAAAACATGTAAGTCATTGAAATGAGGAAACACCACATTTTAAAAAATATAACCTCTTAATAAATAAAATTTGATTCATTCATTCTATATGCCTCTAAAACATTTTCAATGAATATAAAAACATTTTATTTGATAAATACAATATAAATTTCTTAATGTGGTTTATGCTATTCATTCCCACCATTCTATCACCAAGGACATTATATTTTTCTCTTTAAATATGGGTGTTGAGACCAATGTAAGATTTCAAAAACATTATCTTTTATAAGATACATACTATAAAAATTTTGGGGTTTTTCATTATCCACAAATTAAATAATTATAATCCTCATAACATGAAATTTCACATCAAAAATGAATTTTTGATGCTTAAAAATTCAATTGTGGGAAACCAGCATTAAAAATTGGCTAAATAAAACATCCTAATTATAAGAGGGACCTTGAAATTCAATGGTCACCCCTATATTATTCATTTTAATTGAATAACATTAGATAGAATTGAAAAAACACACATATAAGAGTAATATAACTATCCCATGTTAATGTGGAGGGATAAATAAAATGGTATCTATATTTCAAACAAATAGAATACGTTAATTTGATCATTGTAATACCACAGGTTTATTATAATGTAATGTAAGAAGATATCAGTTTTATCCACAATATTTTCCATATAGTTGTGGAATATTTTACTATTAAAAAATAATAAGATATAATAAACTTAATAGATTACATTTTATGTCATACACATAATATTTTCCATTGATTTTTTTTCATTCTATTTTTACATTTTCCCTTACACCAATAAATCAATTTTCACAGTGATGTTCTTTTTATACATTAAGTACATTAATTAATCATGACATCAAAAATTCATTCCATTAGACATTAATTTTTTAGTACATAGGCAATTGTTAAAATATTAAATCTAATATAATAATTTATATTTGAACCTAACAAAATATTATCTATAGTTCAACTGAATCTATTCAATCAATAATTAATATTATTCCTTGTCCAAAATATTTTATTCCAAATTTGAAGATAATTGTTCAAAATGAATGTCACTAAATATCAAAAATAAACATAACATTTGAGTATCCCCAACAAAAAAATTATCTCTTACAGTCTCATACCTAATATATGAAAAGGTTTATCACCTTAAAATTTAATCAAAATATTCATGATTTCAAATATGTAAATTTGATGTTCTTCATTTCAATCCATATATTTTTTTTTCCTATGAAAAATATAATTACATACATGTTGAATACTAAAACACAAAAAATATAATGATTTGACATCAAGGAATGTAATAACATTATCTTAACCTTGATTCATGTTCTTGTTCAAATATATATTCCATTAATTTGTAGTGAATTCTCTTTCATAGTTCCCCATATCATTTTAGCTTCAGTATTGAAAAATGGGAAATTATTTCATTCCATTGAAATAATGTTCAGTGTGGAATTTTTTCCATAATTTAATGAAACATATTTTATTCCTATGAATATCACATCGTGATTCCACACACAATTACCCCATGTTGGAAAATCCTTCCTTCCCTTATTCCCATTATCTATATTTTCCCTATTTTCATATTCCATTTTTTCATCATTCTAAATCCATAATACAAATAAAGTATTTCTCATTCTTAATAAAACATGTTAATATATCTTTATATGAATAAAATGTTTCTGAGAATAGTCCAATTCCAAATATTTCATTAAACCCATCCAATAAATGATCATGCATACTATTTGGATTGGATGAATTCATTTTCTTCACACTAATTTTTCTATGATCAGTTTCAAAAAAATTAAATTCATAATATTAAATAATTATATTATGAAACATAATATATAATCTGAATGATGGTGAATCACTAAATATAAATAGAATATTTAGGTAAAACAAATATATAAATCAAAATTTTAGTTTATATGGATATACATAAAAATTATCTCATTGGGTTTCATTTTATAATATATATTTTCTAAAATAATGTTTTTATGGTTTCTTCTATACTTTCTCTAATACAATCAATAAATACTTCTACTCTAGTGTCTTATAGATGGTGGTCACATTATTACATCGGTACCATGCACAATTTTTTCCCCTAATGACTTGATAGTCTACTAGGTGTAAAACTATATACTTAATTGAAACACACATTACAATTAATCATCATAATCGGTAATTTTTTATTAAAAAATATATAGGTACCCAAAACTAAAAAACAAAGGGGATAACACACCCACCCTCCTCCAAGGATAAGAATTCATGGAGGACTAAAATGGTGAAGCCAGAGAACATCCCCTTTAACGAGGGTAAACAACTCAAATTTCATACTTACCATTGTATGCAATTAAATGTCCATCAAAACATCGAATTCCAACGAATTCAAATGATCATCCACCATGTTACCCTCCCTCCGGGTATGTAAGACATGCATTCATCTACTAATAATTCTATTTCATTTTATAATAACTTAGCTAATAGGACAAAGTGAGCTACCACCCCATGTTATGGAGTTGTGGACAATCAACGAGTCTCTTTAAACATCTGAGATCTCCAGACAACATTGCCTGCGTAATATGATCCCAATTACCATTTCTAATGCATCTGCTTCTAGGGAGGATCTCTGACCTATCATGACAGATAAAACCAAATAAACTGACGGATTTCCATCGTGCATAACCCCTCCTCTCCATACTACCTCTAGAACAAAAGATCCATCAATATTTAGTTTCAAACCATATAAAGGTGGTGTTAAAAATAGGCAATTATATGTTCTGAAGGTGGATGCAGGAGGATCGTAGGATATAACATTAAATAGCATTAAGGAGGGGGCATCCTTTCAGTTTCTCACAACTATGGAAAAGTCAATAAGTAGGTTTCTATCCAACACAATAATAACATGAACTAAAATAGAAGCACCATCACAACTCGCCTTGTTCCACACCTGCCTGAGAACCTCACACACTAATTGATGCTCTTGTGAGCATGCTAGATGATCCAGGACTACTCCCCTAGAGTTATGATACCATCTATCAAGAATGGGAATATGAGTCACAACCACGTATTAAAATATAGTGAACTCCCCAAGAATCTTCCACACTTAGAACACCCATTCCCTTTCAAAGATCATGTGGTTCATGGTCTCCACACTAGAAGACATAAAAAACAAGCACCTAAAATAATAGTGGATACATCAATGTTCAATATTATCTTCGGTCATGATTTCCCTATTCTTGATCTTCCATGTGTGAAAATTTAACATGGTAGGAACATTTCTCACCCAGATAGCCTCATCCCACATGTGGAGATGGTCCTTGTAACATCCCAGGTAAATAAAGAATAAAACATTTTCTTATTTATTAATATTTGCTAATTATATATTTATTTTACTTTAAAGGGGTTTCTATGTTCGATAGCATAGCCGATACACAACAAATAGTTTCTTTTAAATCTTATGTTTCACACTAGTAATAAAATAATATTATTTTAAATGGTAGTTAACACGTAGCCATTTTATTGGAAGGAATGAATAGAAATAACTAAAATATGATTATATATGTTTGTTAAATGTTTTTAAATTTATCCAATAAAGGATAAAGGCTTAAAATATGAAAAGAATTCAATTTTAGACATATATACTCAAACATTCACTAAAGGTCGACTTATCGCCTTTTGATGGCGAACCGTCAATAAATATAGTTTTTGTCACTCTTATATATTCTTTTGGACCAAATAAAATTCTTCTTTAGAATTGGGACATCAAAATTTTATTTGTGTAAATTTTTGGTATTTTTCCGATAAAGATCATTTTTTAATGAATAGTGAAAAATGTTGTATTTTAATTCAAAACATCTTTTTAATCTAATTTAATTATATGATTAGATTATATTTTGAATTGGTTTTAAAGTGAAATTAAATTATATTATTACCATTTAATCAAATAGTGGTCGTTGGAATTAATTTCACTTTGAAATTGTACATAAACTAGTGTCAATATTTTGATACTTATTGTTCCATAAAAACACGCTATTTTCTCTAACATCGGGAGTTAATTATTAAATTAATTAATGCAACTTATTTGTTTTGAATTTTGTAAAATATACATCATTTTTACCACCTCTGTGTTTTTAATTTAAAAAATCCGACATACATGGTTGTCATTAAGAAGTAAAATGTGGTTCAATGGGATTAAAATAAATTTTTGGTGAATTGTAAATTTAATGTTTTTAATCGCGATTAGAGGTAATTAGTGTAATTTAAGTTAAGAATAATGTTTTAATAATATGAAATGGACTTGACACATGTCCTACCCTTATTGGATGTGTCATGGCTGACCAAGACAATCCAAGGGTCAACTTGGGGACCCCATGGAGCCACTTTGGTAGGAAAATGACAATAATACATTTTTATTTAATGTTAAAGTAAAAATGTCACAAACCTGAGTTGTTTTACTAAAAAAAATTTAAATGGGGTTATACATGTCATATTTTTTACAATAAATATTCATTAGAAAGATAAAAATATTTACAACATCATGATATTTTTTTATAATTATTAAACATTAAATAAATTAATTTTTTTATGACACCATGATGATGCAACGATTACCTCATTATTTAATGATTTATATAAAATGAAAAGATAATGTAAAATATAAGACCTATACATGTCAAAAACCTATTGGATGGGTGGATTTCGAACTCTTATCACCTTATCCACTAAATATATTATAACAACCCATACTTTACATACATTGTTAATACTTCAAAATTGAAACATACTTATTACAAAATATGACAAAACCCCAAAGGACCGTATAGGTATAGTGTCTTTAGAAACTGGGAAACATAAAAAACTGGTTCATAAATCTTCTACAGTGTCTCTCATTTATTTCATCATATCTAGGGTCCCTTTTAGCATATTCTACTTAATATCCATCTTCCTGACCTGGGGAAAAGAAAACATAAAAGGGTGAGCTCAAATGCTCAGCAAGGGAAAATAAAGGAAATAAAAATCATATCATATCTTTTGAAAATCATAACCTGCCAAAGAGATCATAATATCTTTACATGGAACAAATCATATAATTGAAAATGAGATCCCCATAATCAAAACATGAAACTTGAAACTTTGTGGCATGCATACATAATCATGGAAAATCATTTCTTGTTAGTCATGACTCATTGCCAAGACTATCTTAGTGGACAAAGTCCCTTTCTGAACCGAGTCACCCTCGTTCCAGTCCTGTTTCACTGAACCGGTATAACCTACCGTTCCAGCCATGTCTATCTCATGAGATATAAAGTCTTTACCCAATGAATTGGAGGGAGATATAGGTCCCACCCATCTTATAATGAATCCTTTCTTATGTGTTCCACATAATCATAACCCATACATCATAGCGTAACCCACGTAATAAAAATGGGATTCTTAAACAACATGACATCATAAAACAATTCATATAGGATAAAGGAATTCATAAAAATATTTCAATCACAACATAATCAAATCCATGTAATAATATGGATAAAAACAGAACCCTTTTATTATCATAGATGGAAAATAATTTTGATAAAATACTTGAACTCTATTCTTTAGGAAAATATCCTTTCTACTTCAAAAACACTTTTCCTTTCTTAACATGTCATACAATTTTAAACTAAAAGAAGTTGATTGAAAATAAACATGAAAAATTTTAAAGGAATATTCTTGGAAATAATGTTTTAAAAATCCATTCATGCCGTATAAGTTAAATAAAACATTTTTCGTACTTTTGTCGGAAAAGTCAAAAAGTACCTCGTATGAAAAACGACAAAAGATTCCTTTCATATCTTTTACTAGAAACTCACCAAAGGGTAAAAATGGATTTAAATAATTTTAGGTGGATGGAAATAACATTACATATTGAGGAAACATAGATGTGGATGATAAAATACACCCCAGTAAATACCAACGTATAAACAATCTCGGATAAAAATGAGATTGTGATATTTCCCTTACCTTAAGTCTGATTTTCTATGTACGTGTCCGAAGCTCCTGTATAATGGTTTAAATAATGTTATTGACTTATTCCAGAATCATACATATTGATATGATATCATATATGGTCATATTCTTAGCTTCTTGTTAGTAATATTTCATTGTTACTTGTTACTCAGGTCTTTATTGCCTTTTGTTCTTATGCGTGTTTTGCCGAATAAATTCTTATTCTTCTTTTAAGGTTATAGATACCTTATATCCAGAACGGTATTAGTGTAACATATATCATATTTATTCATTCAATTCATTTATATTATTACTATGTAATTATGATCATGTAGAACGAGTCGCATCACATCGTGGAGACGGTATTCCGTACGTACGCACGAGTGATGATATCGTTCCTATGATCGTGGAATTGTATTGGAGTATATATATATTATTTATGTATCAATATAACATTATAATAATAATAAATAGTTACTCATTACACCATTATACCCATCCTTGTAAGGTGGTGGTGGAAAATAGATTACACCATGGCGTGGAGACGGTATTCCGTAAGTACGCACGCGCGGTGATTTCATTTTTCCGTAGGATGGATAGAAGGTGATTTAGGGTTGTTTTATATTTATAATAACATATCAGTATGTAAGTAATACTGATTTTATTATTTTATCATGAAACAACTAAATGAGAAGAAGTTGAAGAAGAAAGAAATTGAAAATATCGGTAACGGATATTACCTCTTCTTTGGAACGCCTCTTTGAATCCTACACTTAGGGAACTAAGATTGGTATTTTAAGAAGACCAGGTCCTCTAGGATTTTTCAAGGGAAGTGGAGAGGATAAAATGTCAGGGGTTGGCCGAGTTTGAGTGCTCAAATTGGTGTGAGGAGGAGGGGGAGGAGGTGCCCTTTTATAAGGGAGGAGAGGTGCACCTTAGGAATACCTCAAAATATTATTTTATATTAAAGTCAAAATCGGTTTATAATGGTTCCTAAGGGTCTTATTCCGAAGGTAAAGTGGGGATGGGTCTAAATCCTATCAACCAATAGGATTTAGACAAGTTTAGGGTATTATTGTAACCTTATCAATTAGATTTAACTCTAAGTTAGATAATTTTACTTTTACAGTGTCTTTTTGTTTTCTTTCACTATATGGTTAATACACTTACTATAACATGCCAAAAGAACCCCCAATTGTTTATTATTAATATATATATCCTTATCTAAGTCATTTGGCCGAACCTTATATTTTTAGGAATAAAATAACAATTAGTAATATAATATTTGATTTAAAAACTATTTTGTGTCAATTTTGACACTATTTGATATATTATTTTTGTGAAAGTCATAACAGAATTATATGTTCGAACCAAGTTTATTACAGAAACACTAATATATCATAGTAACCTATAAAATTAGTGGAATTAATAAAAAGTCTCAAATTACATTTATTTGGGTATTTATAACATCAATTATGTCAATATTTCATTAATAAGATAATTACTGCATCATCTTTGTATCATAATAAATGATAATTATTTAATCCCTAAAAATTATAAAAAAATTCCTATGATTTAGATGATTGTATTAGCTTTCTGGAGACTATTCATGTTCGATGTTGCATGATGTTTATCACTAGAGTAAAATTATTATACTTATATAATTTAAGAAAGTGACATGTTGTCACATTCTTTGGTTTTAATAATAATTAAATTATTTTCATTGACAAAATTTAATTAAATGAATCTAATCCGATCCTTAGGTGATATGGGTCGACTTTTAGTCATCCAATAGGATTTTGACATTTGTTAGGGTAATTTTAAAATATTATATTTACCCTTAATTAACTGATTTACCTTTAACTATGGTAAATAAAATTTACCATAATTATTTTTCATAATTCCCAAAAAATAAAAAGTAGATTATTAAGATAATTTGGACCCACTGATTCCAAATATGTAATCCATTTTTCCAAAATCAATACACAAAAGATGCAGAAATTAAATTAAAATTAATCTCGTTGTCGAAAGAAAACGGGTTTTTCTTTAAAACATTGCAAAAGATTGAATTGATTTAACCTACGAATTCAATGTAAAATCAATGCTAATGACATACATTATATTAAATGGTAAAAATATATTCTATTTATAATTTAAAACCATTCAATATTATAATTTAACCACATAAGATATTATGTTGGAAAAAGTTGTTTTTAATTAAAATATAGCGGGTTTTTACTATTCATTAAAATATGAAAGTTTTCGGAAAAATATCAAAACATTATATAATGTAAATTTTTATATCCTGATTCAAATGAAGAATTTTATTTTGTCAAATTGAACATATAAACATTTCAAAAACTAGATTTAATGTGGGTGCGCCATCAAAAGGCGGCAAAACTACATTTTTTGAAAAATACTTATTTTACCCGAAAAAATTATTTTGTTCTTATAACATGTTCTAGAAATGTGTAAGATGAATAATAATGTTATAAAATTCAAAATTTCATTAACACTATTCATAATGGCTAGTTTCAATAATATTTTAATAGCATATCGTTGTTTAGTGAAACTCAGTATTGCGTACGACGCAAGCTATCGAGGAAGATCGTGATTGCGTGTAATGTAAGCCAAGAAAGTGTGTAGTGAAAGATTCCTTTGATGATATAAAAACAAAATATTACTCATAAAAATATCAGGTGTTACATTCTACCACCGTGAAAAAAAATTTTGCCCTCGAAATTCATCACTTTGTAACAAACAGATGACGATACTTCTCCCTCATCATATCCTCAATCTCCCATGTAGCTTCTTCAAGTTGGTGGTTCGTCCATAAAACTTTCATCAAACGAGTGGTCTTGTTTCGTATGACTTTTTCGCTATGATCCAGAATCTCTATCGGCTGTTCTTCATAAGAAAGATCTTGCTCCAGCGGTACAACTTCTGAGCTGAGTACATGTGAAGGATCTGGTATGTACTTTCTCAGGAGAGATACATGGAACACATCGTGACCTTGAGAGAGATTCGGTGGAAGCACCAATCGGTAAGCTACCTTTCCAACACGATCCAGTATTTCGAATGGACGGATATATCTAGGGCTCAACTTCCCCTTCTTTCCAAATCTCATAACCCTCTTCCACGGAGATATTCGTAAGAACACTTTATCGCCCACTTCAAAATCTAGGTCTTTTCTTCGGT
Source organism: Viscum album (assembly GCA_963277665.1). NCBI lineage: Eukaryota > Viridiplantae > Streptophyta > Magnoliopsida > Santalales > Viscaceae > Viscum > Viscum album. Next base: position 1,904,722,948 of record OY728145.1, read on the forward strand.
TTTCGACATAACTTTTCTGTCGACTCTGAACTGGTCTTATGTGTTGTTGAATAGATCTGACCTTTTCTGCCATTTCATCAATGAGATCAGGTCCTAAAAGATTTCTTTCCCCAACTACATCCTAGCAAGTTGGAGTCCTGCATTTCATTCCATAGAGAGCTTCATAAGGAGCCATCTGAATACTGGAGTGAAAGCTATTATTATAAGAAAATTCCACCAAAGGTAGGTGTTGATCCCAACCTCCTTTTAAATCCATAGAGAAAGCCCTCAACATATCTTCTAGGGTTTGAATTGTTCTCTCTGACTGACCATCTGTCTGGGGATGATAAGCAGTGCTGAAACTCAACTCTGTATCCAGAGTATGATGAAGACTTCGCCAGAACTTCGAGGTAAATCTCGGATCCCGATCAGATATAATAGAAAGTGGTACTCCATGATATCTTACCAATTCCTTTACATATATCCTGGCAAGCTGATCTAGAGAGAAATCCTCTCTAATAGCAATGAAGTGTGCAGACTTTGTAAGACGATCAACTATGACCCAAATAGCATTATTGCCTTTGGATGTTTTTAGAAGTCCTGTGTCAAAGTCTATAGTGATGTTTTCCCATTTCCATTCGGGTATGGGTAATGGTTGTAACATCCCCTTAGACTTTTGTCTCTCAGCTTTAACATGTTGACAAACCATGCATCGAGAGACATATTCAGCAACATCTCTTTTCATTCCATCCCACCAGAAGTACTCTTTCAGGTCCGTATACATCTTCGTGCTTCCAAGATGAATAGAGAATGATGAACTATGAGCCTCATCCAGCAGCTCCTTCTTTAATTCGGGGATGGGAGGAACACAAACCCGATTCCTGAACTTTATTATCCCATCACAATCAAGGTTGAATTCAGGAACATTTCTCACCTTCTTTTGTAACTCGACATCTTCTTTCTGGGCCTCTTTAATCTTCACATGTATAGATGGTTGAACATTCATTTGAGAAAGATATGATTTTTCCCCTTCCATTATAATTCCAAGATCCATCCTTTGTAAATCCATAAATATTGGATCCTTTGTGATCCTCATCATGGATAAACTAGCATCGTCTTGTCGACTTAATGCATCTGCCACCTTGTTTGCTTTCCCAGGGTGGTAATGGATTGAGCAGTCGTAATCCTTAATCAGCTCCAACCATCTTCATTGACGCATATTCAACTCCTTTTGTGTGAAAATATACTTTAAACTTTTATGATCAGTATAAATATCACACCTTTCACAATAAAGGTAATGCCTCCAAATCTTTAATGCAAAGATTACCGCAACCAACTCCAAATCATGAGTTGGGTAATTTTGCTCATGGATTTTCAACTGTCGTGAGGCATAAGCTATCACCATATCATTTTGCATAAAAACACACCCCAATCCCTTCTTGGATGCATCACTATAGATCACAAACCTTTCTCCACTACAAGGCAGTGTGAGCACAGGTGCACTGGATAACCTTCTTTCCAACTCCTTGAAATTCTCTTCACATTCCTCTGTCCAAACAAACTTAACTCCTTTCCTAGTCAACTTGGTGAGTGGATTAGATAATCGTGAAAAATCCTTTACAAAACGTCGATAATATCCAGCCAAACCAAGAAAACTTCGGATCTCAGTTATTGTTGTTGGTCTTGACCATCTTTCGATAACCTCAGTTTTTGCTGGATCCACAGATATCCCCTATTTTGAGATTATTTGACCCAAAAATGCAACTTTTTGAAGCCAAAATTCACACTTGGTTAATTTGGCATAAAGCTTCTCCTTTCTCAGGGTCTTCAATATAATTCTCAAGTGATCTTCATGCTCTTCCTTGCTCTTTGAATAGACAAGAATATCGTCTATAAAGACTACCACAAATTGATCAAGATAGTCTCTAAAGACTCTATTCATTAGATCCATGAAGATAGCATGGGCATTAGTAAGACCAAATGGCATTACTATAAATTCATAGTGTCCATACCTTGTACGGAAAGCCGTCATTGGTATAACCTCCCTTTTGACCCTTAATTGATGATACCCTGAATGAAGATCAATCTTGGAAAAGTATTGAGCTCCACGTAGTTGGTCAAATAAGTTATCAATGCGTGGGAGAGGACATTTGTTCTTGATAGTGATCTTGTTAAGTTCTCGATAATCGATGCAGAGTCTCATTGATCCACCTTTCTTGTTAACAAATAAAATAGGTGCTCCCCAAGGTGACTCACTAGGGCGTATGAATCCCTTATCAAGATTCTCTTGGAGTTGCTTCTTCAATTCCTGCAACTCAATTGGGGCCATTCTATAAGGTGTCTTTGAAATAGGCAAAGCACCCGGTACGAGTTCTATTGAAAACTCAACTTCACGATTTGGTGGAAGACCCGGTAATTCCTCCGGAAATACATCATAAAACTCCCGTACAATGGGAATATTCTTAATCGTGAGTTTCTCACCAACCATTTGAGAAAAATGACCTTCATTTAGTGGAATAAATACCCATAAGATGGAAGAAATTTCCACTAAAGGTTTATGTTCATCCTTGCATTGATAGACGATCGTAGATTGATCTGGAATATGAAATGTGACTTCCCTTCTTTGGCAATTGATATGAGCTCCATGTAGAGAAAGCCAATCCAAGCCAAGAATCACATCAAATTCCACTAAAGGAAGGATCACAAGATTTACAGGAAGCACTTTCCCACAAACTTCGATCAGAGAAGAATTATAAACTTTTGATGCGACTGTTGTGCCATTAGGTGTTGTCACAGGTAACTCAACATCTAATTGCTGAGGTAGTACGGTGATACCCTTAGAAAATTTTTCAGAAATAAAAGAGTGGGTGGATCGAGAATCAAATAAAACATTTTCTATTTTAGAGTGGATGGTAAGTGTACCTTTCACCACTTCGTTATCAAACTCTGCATCGCTGATAGAAATTCCATGTGACATTCCTTTGTCTTTAGCCTTAAGATTTTGTTGACGTCGACCATCATCATCAGCCCTTGGATTTGGGCATTCATTGGCATAATGCACCATCTCCTTACACTTGAAACATTGAAGTGTAGTAGGTTCATTCTGTGTATCCCTTCCTTTGTTTGCATCATTAGACATCTTCTTCCCATTTTCGCAGCATTCAAATGCATGATGACCTTCCTTTCCACATTTGAATCATTTACTTGTCCCTTTAAGACAACTCCCTCCATGTTTCTTTCCACACTTTGAGCATAAGTGAAAGCTCATCTTCTTTTCAGTGTGCTCTTTAGATTTTCCTTTGAATTCCATCTTCCTTTTCTTATCAAACCCATGTGACTGATGGGTTACTCCAATCTCTATCTCGACTTTGAGAGCACATCGAACGATTTCCTCATAGCTATTGAAGTCCCTTATGGCTAACGCCCTTCGAAGACTTGGTTTTAAGCCACTAAAGAATCGATTGATCTTACTCTCAGGTTGGATAATAATACCAGAAGCGTACCATGCAAGTCTTGTAAAATTTGCTTCATAGGTGCCAACAGATTCATCATTCCTTTGCTTCACTTCAAGAAACTCTTTCTCCATATTTGTTCGGAGAATACGAGGGAAGTACTTATTGACAAATAAGTTCTTGAACTCGTCCCATTCCATAGACTCAATTTCATCCCTTTTCCTCGTATTCTTAATAAGATTCCACCATTGATCAGCATCTCCTTCCAAACGATACACTGCTAGGATGACTTTATCATGTTCAGAACATTGAAGAACTGAAAATATCTTTTCAGTAGTACTAATCCATTGTTCATCAACTAATGGATCAGTAGACCCACTGAATGAAGGTGGACGCTGCCTCATGAAGGATTCAACAGAATGTTGCTCCTTCCTTTGCTCGTTTGGAAGTCCTCCATGATTCATAGATTGAGAAAGTTGTGTGAGCATGGCTACAAGATTTTGCATTCCAGCTCCCATATCATTTGGTTTCTCAAGGGGACAATCATTGCATTGCCCATCGCATTCCGCAATAACACGGTTCGTTCGGGTTCCATCCATTGACTAAAACCAAGAAGAATAGTGTGAGCAACACTAATTATAATAGGAAAACCACACAATCATGGATAAAATTTCACACTTAAGGTCTTATCCTAGGGTATTCATGGCCATTTCTAAAACACTAAGATTGTGTTCTATGCTTAGACTTATCCTTAGGGTTCTTACTAAGGCTTTCACATCCTAGTTTTCAAAGGTTGACTATACCTTTCCTCTGATACCAACTATAACGACCCATACTTTACATACATTGTTAATACTTCAAAATTGAAGCACACTTATCACAACATATGACAAAACCACAAAGGACCATATAGGTATAGTGTCTTTAGAAACTGGGAAACATAAAAAACTGGTTCATAAATCTTCTACAGTGTCTCCCATTTATTTCATCATATCTAGGGTCCCTTTTAGCATATTCTACTTAATATCCATCTTCCTGACATGGGGAAAAGAAAACATAAAAGGGTGATCTCAAATGCTCAGTAAGGGCAAATAAAGGAAATAAAAATCATATCATATCTTTTGAAAATCATAACCTGCCAAAGAGATCATAATATCTTAACATGGAACAAATCATAGAAGTGAAAATGAGATCCCCATAATCATAACATGAAACTTGAAACTTTGTGGAATGCACACATAATCATGGAAAATCATTTCTTGTTAGTCATGACTCATTGCCAAGACTATCATAGTGGACAAAGTCCCTATCTGAACCGAGTCACCCTCGTTCCAGTCCTGTTTCACTGATCCGGTATAACCTACCGTTGCAGCCATGTCTATCTCATGAGATATAATGTAATTAACCAATTCATTGGAGGGAGATATAGGTCCCACCCATCTTATAATTAATCCTTTCTTATGTGTGCCACATAATCATAACCCATACATCATAGCGTAACCCACGTAATAAAAATGGGATTCTTAAACAACATGACATCATAAAACAATTCATATAAGATAAAGGAATTCATAAAAATATTTCCATCACAACATAATCAAATCCATGTAATAATATGGATAAAAACAGAACCCTTTTATTATCTTAGATGGAAAATAATTTTGATAAAATACTTGAACTCTATTCTTGAGGAAAATATCCTTTCTACTTCAAAAACACTTTTCCTTTCTTAACATGTCATACAATTTTAAACTAAAAGAAGTAGATTGAAAATAAACATGAAAACTTTTAAAGTAATATTCTTGGAAATAATGTTTTAAAAATCCATTCATGCTGTATAAGTTAAATAAAACATTCTTCGTACTTTTGTCGGAAAAGTCAAAAAGTACCTCGTATGAAAAACGACAAAAGATTCCTTTCATATCTTTTACTAAAAACTCACCAAAGGGTAAAATTGGATTTAAACAATTGTAGGTGGATGGAAATAACATTACATATTGAGGAAACATAAATTTGGATGATAAAATACACCCTAGTAAATACCAACGTATAAACAATCTCGGAGAAAAATGAGATTGTGATATTTCCCTTACCTTAAGTCCGATTTGCTTTGTACGTGTCCGAAGCTCCTGTATAATGGTTTAAATAATGTTATTGACTTATTCCAGAATCATACATATTGATATGATATCATATATGGTCATATTCTTAGCTTCTTGTTAGTAATATTTCATTGTTACTTGTTACTCAGGTCTTTATTGCCTTTTGTTCTTATGCGTGTTTTGCCGAATAAATTCTTATTCTTCTTTAAAGGTTATAGATAACTTAAATCTAGAATGTTATTAGTGTAACATATATAATATTTATTCATTCAATTAATTTATATAATTACTATGTAATGATGATCATGTAGAACGAGTCGCATCACATCGTGGAGACGGTATTCCGTACGTACGCACGAGTGATGATATCGTTCCTATGATCGTGGAATTGTATTGGAGTATATATATATTATTTCAGTATCAATATAACTTTATAATAATCATAAATAGTTACTCATTACACCATTATACCCATCCTTGTAAGGTGGTGGTGGAAAATAGATTACACCATGGCGTGGAGACGGTATTCCGTACGTACGCACGCGTGGTGATTTCATTTTTCTGTAGGATGGATAGAAGGTGAATTAGGGTTGTTTCATATTTATAATAACATATCAGTATGTAAGTAATACTGATGTTATTACTTTATAATTAAAAAACTAAAGGAGAAGAAGTTGAAGAAGAAAGAATTTGAAAATATCGGTAACGGATATTACCTCTTCTTTGGAACGCCTCTTTGAATCATCCACTTAGGGAACTAAGATTGGTCTTTGAAGAAGACCAGGACCTCTAGGATTATTCTAGGAAAGTGTAGAGGAGAAACTTTCAGGGGGTGGCCGAGCTTGAGTGCTCAAATTGGTGTGAGGAGGAGGGGGAGGAGGTGCCCTTTTATAAGGGAGGAGAGGGGCACCTTAGGAATACCTCAAAATATTATTTTATATTAAAGTCAAAATAGGTTTATAATGGTTCCAAAGGGTCTTATTTCGAAGGTAATGTGGGGATGGGTCGACATCCTATCAACCAATAGGATTTAGACAAGTTTAGGGTATTATTTTAACCTTATCAATTAGATTTAACTCTAAGTTAAATAATTTTACTTTTACCGTGTCTTTTTGTTTTCTTTCACTATATGGTTAATACACTTACTATAACATGCCAAACGAACCCCAAATTGTTTATTATTAATATATATATCCTTATATAAGTCATTTGGCTGAACCTTAGATTTTTAGGAATAAAATAACAATTATTAATATAATATTTGATTTAAAAACTATTTTGTGTCAATTTTGACACTATTTGATATATGATTTTTGTGAAAGTCATAACAGAATTATATGTTCAATCAAAGTTTATTAAAGCAACAATAATATATCATAGTAACCTATAAAATTAGTGTAATTCATAAAAAGTTTCAAATTACATTTATTTGGGTATTTATAACATTAATTATGTCAATATTTCATTAATAAGTTAATTACTGCATCATCTTTGTATCATAATAAATGATAATTATTTAATACCTAAAAATTCTAAATAAATTCCTATGATTTATATAATTGTATTAGCTTTCTGGATACTATTCATGTTAGAAGTTTCATGAAGTTTATCACGAGATTAAAATTATTATACTTATATAATTTAAGAATGTGACATGTTGTCACATTCTTTGGTTTTAATAATAATTAAATTATTTTCATTGATAAAATTTAATTAAATGAATCTAATCCGACCCTTAGGTGATATGGGTCGACTTTTAGTCATCCAATAGGATTTTGACTTTTGTTAGGGTAATTTTAAAATATTATATTTACCCTTAATTACCCGATTTACCTTTAACTATGGTAAAAAAAATTTACCATAATTACTATTCACAATTCCCAAAAAATAAAAAGTAGCATATTAACATAATTTGGACCCACTGATTCCAAATATTTAATTCATTTTTCCAAATTCAATTCACAAAAGATACAGAAATTAAATTAAAATTAATCCCGTTGTCTAAAGAAAACAAGTTTTTCTTTAAAACATTGCAAAAGATTGAATCGATTTAACCTACGAATTCAAGGTAAAATCAATGCTAATGACATAAATTATATTAAATGGTAAAAATATATTCTATTTATACTTTAAAACCATTCAATATTATAATTTAACCACATAAGATATTATGATGAAAAAAGTTGGTTTTAATTAAAATATAGCCTGTTTTTACTATTCATTAAAATATGAAAGTTATCGGAAAAATATCAAAACATTATCTAATGTAAATTTTTATATCCTGATTCAAATGAAAAATTTTATTTTGTCAAATTGAACATATAAACATGTCAAAAACTAGATTTAATGTGGGTGCGTCATCAAAAGGCGGCAAAACTGCATTTTTTGAAAAATAATTATTTTACCCGAAAAAATTATTTTGTTCTTATAACATGTTCTAGAAATGTGTAAGATGAATAATAATGTTATAAAATTCAAAATTTCGTTAACACTATTCATAACGGCTAGTTTTAATAATATTTTAATAGCATAACGTTGTTTAGTGAAACTCGGTATTGCGTACGACGCAAGCTATCGAGGAAGATCGTGATTGCGTGTAAAGTAAGCCAAGCAAGTGTGTAGTGAAAGATTCCTTTGATGATATAAAAACAAAATATTACTCATAAAAATCTCGGGTGTTACATATATAATTGTGGAACCCTTTTTATCCAAAAATCATTTTATAATAAAGTATCTTTTCTTAACTTTCCAAGAGTGCCCCACCTCTTCACTTATAAAAGGCCCCCACCTCAACCTCCATACCTGCACCTCTCAAACCTTTGGTTCAGCCAAGATCTGCTCTTTTTGTCTCTCCCCATCCTTCTTTTACTCCTAGAAGCCACACATTGGGCAGAAACCTTCCCATGGAAGCCTTTGAGCTCAAATCTAAATGAGCTACCTGTTTTTAAGGTAATGTCTTCACTTGTGTTCTTTTGATTTATTTTTATTTTCCAACCCCCTAAACTCTTTTTATTCATTTATTTTGTAATAAATACAGTATCATCAATATACTAGGATGTTTTTATAAGAATCATTCGTGCTACACTTACACACACCTATACTTAATGGTTAAAGAACATATTGTTTCTGTGGATGGTGAATTTCTGCCTCACGAAACGATGATTGTACAATATTATTCTAACACCTTCAAAGGTGGCCATTAATATGTCACTATATTTATATATGATATATAATATGGTTATTTGTTCCTTAAGCTTCTTCATTTTTCATTTATGGCATACCTTATGGCTTCCATTATGGGTATACGCGAAATCTTCATTTTAGGATGTGCGGACTACCGCCCCCTCAATGTGATTTGATTTGTTAATTCCATATGTGGGACGTATAAAGGATGGATTTAAAGTTATTATATATGATGTTATACTGGAATTATAATATACCTTTATATCATTATTATTTTGTTCCATTAAAGTATGGGATAGAAATGAATGTAGCGTTCATGCGTACGTACGGCTTACCATCTCCATGAACGGTGCATTTCATTTCTTATCCCCAAATGTAATGTACTATTATAAGGACATATATATAATGGATATATATGATCTCTGTTACATCTAAATGATTAATATTATTATGTAATTAAAATATACATATCTCTCATTTAGTTTTAATTCCATTAATATGACATAGAAATGAAAGTAGCGTTCATGTGTACGTACGACTTACCATCTCTATAAACGGTGAATTTTATTTATTACCTCTAAATGATTATCTAATATTATAAATTCATGTATATTATGGATATATATATGATATATATGATATTCAATTCATGAATATCATTCTGGATATAATGAACCTTTGACCACACGAACAACATGCAATTGTAAGAAGTCCACTTTCGACTTAAGAACCAAATATCGCCAAAACAAACATTATTAATTTAAATGATTAAATAATGTTTATAACATGGAAATAAGTGATATAAAAGGAATGATGAACTTGAAAAAGGTTCTTAAGAAAGTAGAAATTAACTCATGTTTATTATTCAGGACATTAATGAACGGTCGAGTCAAGTCGGACACGAGGTAAGGGACCTCGTCTCAATCTCCTTTCATTGAGGCATATTTCGTTTTATACACAACATTCTTTTATATGGTGTATAAACCCCTTTGAATTTTACTTTTAAACAAAAGGAATCTTTTTCTACGAAGCGTTTTACTAAACGACAAAAAGGAATGATTCTTTTAACGTACGTGGTGACCACGACCCTTTTCCGCCGCCACGAGTATTATTTGGTCTTTGGATTCCTCAACAAGCCGTAATGTTTTTTTAAAATGAAATAAATACCATATAATGTTTTATGTATTTTGGTATTGAAAAGGGTTTTTATAATGTATTTTTTTATGTCAATATATTTATGTGATATATTGTGATCAATGTGTGGAAATGTTTTCTTTCCATTATATTTTTTTATGTCTTATGATTTTATAATGGTACTTGTACATTTGACGGGTGGTTACGTGATAAACCATATGACGGGTGGTGCCATGAATACTAGGATGGGTGGTTATGTTATAACCTCCAATGCATTGGGTATGGAAGTCGGCCGTATGGCTATTCAATTAAGTGATAAGTTTGGAAGTCGACCATATAGTTATTCCATTTAACTATGTTTGTGTCCCAAGTTACCTATATATGTTATGTGATCTTTACATGGGGTTTATGGTAATATTTTGGTTAAAAAAAGGGTAATTAATGATCTTTTATTATCAGTGAAGAGTTTTTACTACATCATAAAGGTGAAAATTATTACTTTGATAAAGTATACATGGTTTACTTATTGTTTTGAAAAACTAACTGTTTTCATTCATTGTGTATCCCTTACAGAGTTTTTTATGATCATCCCATTTTTTTGAAATTTTTTTCATAGGTCAAGGGAAAGGTGCATGTTATGATGATAGTGTCATGGAAGTGTCAAGAAAGAATCCATGTTTTATTTTAATTATGTTTCCGTTGATGGGGAAAAATAAATACAATCTTTTATGTAACCACTTTGTTTAAATGTGGAATGTAATTCATGATTTATGATCTAATTCTCTAAAACTCTAAACCTGAAAAGATCGTCAATGTGAATTATTCATTTAATTCAATATTAAGTAAGGTTTAAGGCCGGGGCCTTATAGTTGGTATCAATGGTCGGTTTAGATAACTTTAGGAGTTAGAATTCTATTAAAAAATTATCCAAAATTTTTTATGGTAAAATTTAAATGATATAGATTTTGAAGATTACCATTTTGCATAATCTAAGACATGATTGTTAAGAATGGTTTTTCATAGAGGAAACCGAACAGATTTTCTGGGAAGGCATACAGAGGAAATGACCTTTCAAAACAGTATCCTGTGATGTTCATAATCAGAACTAAACAGTTTTTTGTAGTGTTGGCTCAGTTGAATCAGGTGAAAAATGTTGGTTGTTATAATTGATGATATTTTGGTGTTTTCTAAATGTAAGGAGGAGCATGAAGGTAATTTAAGGGTTATCTTACAAACCTTAAATAAATGAAACTATGTGGAAAATTTAGCAAATGTGGGTTTTGGTTAGAAAAATTTTCATTCCTGGGTCACATTGTTTCAGAAGATGGCATAACTGTTGATCCTGCTAAAACAAAAGTTTTTGAAGAATGGCCAAGACCCACAAATGTAACCGAGATCTGTAGTTTTCTTGGTTTGGCAGGTTACTACCGAAGGTTTGTTGAAAGTTTTTCACAATTATCTAGTCCAATGACTAAACTAACTCGTAAGGGTGTTATGTTTATCTGGACAAAAGAATGTGATGATTTTTTTCATGAGTTGAAAAGATGATTGTTGAATGCTCCAGTTTTGGCACTTCCTTCCATGAATGGTGAGTTTGTTATCTACAGTGATTCATCGTTGAAGGTAATTGGTTATGTCTTTATGCAAAATGATTAGATAATTTAATATGCTTCACGTCAACTGAAAACTCATGAGGTAAATTACCTACACATGACTTTGAATTACCTGCTGTTTTTGTGCTCTTAAAATTTGGAGGCATCATTTGTATAGAGTAAAGTGTGAAATATATACTGATCACAAAAGTTTAAAGTATATATTCACTCAGAAATAATTGAACATTAGAAAGAGGGGATGGCTATAATTAATCAATGATTATGATTGTACAATTCATTACCATCTAGGGAAAGCAAATAAAGTGGCTGATGCTTTGAGTTAAAAAATTAATGCTTCATTAACCATGCTATGTTTGGAACGAGATACTTCAGATTTTGATTTGACGAACTTTGGCATAGATGTTGTTGGTGCAGGATGGCCTTCTTTTTTGTTTTGGGTATCAGTGAAATCTTCTTTATCAGATAGAATTAAGAAAGCACAGAAGCAATACATTGAGATGCAAAAAAAGGTAGAGCTAGTTCAGAAGGTTAAGTTTCCTGAATTTAACATTAATAATTATTGTGTTTTGAGGTTTGGGAAGAGATTATGTGTGCCTGGTTATTCATAGTTGAAAATGAGTTGTTATGTTAGGCTCATAGTTCCTCGTTTTTAGTTCATCCTGGCTGTACTAAGATGTAAAGATATCTACGTGAGTATTACTGGTGGGATGGAATGAAAAGAGATATTGCTGATTTTATTGTGAAGTGCTTGACATTTCAATAAGTTAATATAGAGAGGAAGTTACCGAAAGGGATGCTTCAGCCTTTACCGGTTCCAGAGTGGAAATGGGAGAATATATCCATGGATTTCGTTGTGGGATTACTGAAGACACCTTGAGGTAATAATGCAATCTGGGTTATTGTTGATCGCTTGACTAAAATTGCTCATTTACTTGATATAAGAGATATATTTTCCCTAGATCAACTTTCCCATTTGTATCTTAAAGAGATAGTCATGTTACATGGAGTTCCCCTCTCCATTGTGTCTGATCGTGATCCCATCTTTACATCTATCTTTTGGAAGGGCCTTCACAAGTCGTTGGGAACTGAATTAAATTTTAGTACAACATTTCATCCGCAATCAGATGGGCAGTCAGAACGAACAATTCAGACATTGGAGGATATTCTACGTGCTTGTTCGATGGATTATCAAGGAAATTGGGACCAACATCTTTTTGTAGTTGAGTTTTCTTATAATAACATTTTTCATTCCAGTATAAACATGGCACCATTTGAGGCATTATATGGGAAGCTGTGTCGAACTACAACTTTTTGGGATGAAGTGGGTGAAAGGAAGCTAATGGGACCATAATTGGTTGAAGAGATGGCAGAAAATGTTCAGTTGATTTAGAAACACATGAGAATATCTCAGAGAAGACAGAAATGTTATGCGGATAACTGGGGGAAGGATCTATATTTCGCGGTAGGTGATCATGTTTTTCTCAAGGTTTCACCATGGAAAAGTGTGATGGGATTTGGTAAGAAAGGAAAGAAGAGTCCAAGGTTCATTGGAACATATGAAGTTCGGGAGAAAGTTAGATTAGTTGCTTACCGAGTGGCTTTACCTCTGATTTTATCTCAGGTACACAATGTTTTTCATGTTTCGATGTTGAGAAAGTATATTCCAGATCCATCTCATGTTTTGACCCTAGAGGTAGTTTAGTTGGAAGAAAATATCTCTTATGAAGAACAACCAGTCCAGATTCTTGACCGAAGATAGAAAGTGTTGTGAAATAAGGTAATTCACCAGGTAAAGGTCTTATGGAAGAACCATATGGTTGAAGAGGCAACATGGGAATCTAAAAATGCTATGAGGGAAAAATACCCCCACTTATTTTGATAAGTGAATAAAATTTGGAGGATGCAATTCCCAAAAGGGGGGAAGGATGTAACATCCCAGGTAAATAAAGAAGAAAACATTTTCATATTTATTAATATATACGAATTAAATATTAATTTTATTTTAAAGGGGTTGCTATGTTCAATAGCGTACCCGATACACAACAAAGAGTTTCTTTGAAATCTTATGTTGCACACTAGTAATAAAATAACATTATTTTTAATGGTAGTTAACACGTAGTCATTATATTGGCAGGAATGAATAGAAATTACTAAAATATGATTATATGTTTTTGTTAAATGTTTTTACATTTATCCAATAAAGGATAAAGGCTTAAAATACTAAAAGTATTCAATTTTTGGCATACATACTCTAACATTCACTAAAGGTCGACTTATCACCTTTTGATGGAGAACCGTTTATAAATATTGTTTTGGTCACGTGTATACAATTTTTTGGACCAAATATAATTCTTCTTTAGAATCGCGACATCAAAATTTACTTTGTGTAAATTTTTGGAATTTTCTGATAAAGATCATTTTTAATGAATAGTGAAAAATGTTGTATTTTTATTCAAAACCTCTTTTTAATCTAATTTATTTGTTTGATTATATTATATTTTGAATTGGATTTAAAGTTCAATTAGAATATATTTTTACTATTTAATCCAATAGTGGTCTTGTGAATTAATTTCACTTTGAAACTGGACTTAAACTAGTGTCAATCTTTTGATACTTAGTGTTTCATAAAAACATGCTACTTGCTCTGATAGTAGGAATTAATTATTAAATTAATTAATAAAACATATATGATTTGAATTTTGTAAAATAGGATTCATTTTTTTATTTAGAATATCAAATATAACTTAGGGTGATGTTTTGGTATTTTTCTGATAAACATCAATTTTTGATGAATAGTGAAACCACTAAGTGGTACATAAAAAAACTGATTTTTCAGTTAAATGAAATTTTACCTCCTCTGTGTTTTAAATTTCAAAATTCCTACATACATGGTTGTCATTAATAAGTAAAATGTGGTTCAATGGGATTAAAATAATTTTTTTGTGAATAGTAACCTTTCCGTTTTTAATCGCGATTAGAGGTAATTAGTGTAATTTAAGTTAAGAATAATGTTTTAATAATATAAAATGGACTTGACACATGTAATACCCTTATTTGATGTGTCATGTCCGACCAAGACAATCCATGGGTCAACTTGGGGTCCCCATGGAGCCACTTTGGTAGGAAAATGACTATAATACCTTTTTATTTAAAGTTAAAGTAAAAATGTCACAAACATGAGTGGTTTTACTAAAACAATTTTTAAATGGGGTTATACCAGTCATATTTTTAACTATAAATATTAATTAGAAAGATAATAGGATTTCCAACATTATGATATTTTTTTATAATTTTTAAACATTATATAAATTAAATTATTTATGACACCATGATGATGCAGTGATTACCTCATTATTTAACGATTTAAATAAAATTAAAATATAATGTAAAATCTAAGACCTAAACATGTCAAAAACCTAGTTTATGGGTGTATTTCGAACTATTATCACCTTATCCTCTAAATTTAAAATTGTGGGACCATTTTTATCTGAAAATCTTTGTAAAATAAAGTATCTTTTCTTAACATTCCAAGAGTGTCCCTCCTCTCCTCTTATAATAGGGCCCCACCTCTACCTCCATACCCACACCTCTCATGCCTTTGGTTCGGCCAAGATCTTCTCTTTTTGCCTCTAAAAATACTTCTCTTAATCCTAGAAGGCTCACATTTGGAAGAAGTCTTCCCAAGTAATCCTTTGAGCTCAAATCTAATAGAGTTACCTGTTTTTAAGGTAATGTCTTCACTTATGTTCTTTTGTTTTATTTTGCTTCTTCAACCCCCTAAACTCTTTTTATTCATTTATTTTGTAACAACTACGGTATATTAAATATACCAGGATGTTGTTATAAGAGTCATTCGAGCTACACTTACACACACCTACATCTAATGTTTAAATAACATACTGTTTCTGTGGATGGCGAATTTCTACCTCACGAAACGATGATTGTTCAATATTCTTATAACACATTCAAAGGTGGCCATTAAGATGTCACTATATTTATATATGATATATTATATTCTTATTTTTTCCTTAAGATTCTGTATTTTTCATTTATGGAATACCTTATGGCTTCCATTATGGGTATACGTGATATCTTCATTTTAGGAAGTGCGGACTACTGCCCCTCAAAGTGATTTGATTCATTAATGCCATATGTGGGATGTATAAAGGATGGATTTAATGTTATTAAATATGATGTTATACTGGAATTATAATATACCTTTATATCATTAGTATTTCTTTCCATTAAAGTATGAGATAGAAATGAAAGTAGCATTCATGCATACGTACGACTTACCGTCTCCATGAATGGTGCATTTCATTTCTTATCCCCAAATGTAATGTACTATTATAAGTTCATATATATAATGGATATATATGATCTATGTTACATCCAAATGATTAATATAATTCTGGAATTAAATTATACATATCACTCATTTAGTTTTAATTCCATTAATATGACATAGAAATGAAAGTAGCGTTCATGCGTACGTACGGCTTACCGTCTCCATGAACGATGCATTTCATTTCTTACATCTAAATGATTATGTTATATTATAAATACATTTATATTCTGGATATATATGTTATATATATGATATCCAAATCATAAGATCATTCTGGATATAATGAACCTTTGACCACACGAACATCATGTAATTGTAAGAAGTCCACTTTCGACATAAGAACCAAATATCGACAAAAAAAAATTATAAAAATAAATGATTACATAATTTTTATAATATGGGAATAAGTAATATAAAAGGAATAATTAACATGAAAATGGTTCTTAAGCTAGTAGAAATTAACTCATGTTTATTATTCAGGAAGTTAAAGAATGATCGAGTCAAGTCAGACCCGATGTAAGGGACCTCGTCTCAATCTCCTTTGATTGAGGCAAATTTATTTTTATACACAATATTATTTTATATGGTGTATAAAAACCTTTGAAATTAAAATTTATACAAATGGAATCTTTTTCTATAAAGAGTTTTACTAAACGACAAAAAGGAATGTTTCTTTTAATGTACGCGGTGACAACGACCCTTTTCCGCCGCCACAAGTATTATTTGGTATTTGGATTCCTCATCAAGACCTAATGGTTTTTTTAATATGAAATAAATACCATATACTATTTCATGTATTTTGGTATTGAAAAGTGTTTTTATAATGGATTTGTTATGTCAATATATTTCAGTGATATATTGTGATCAAAGTGTGGAAATGTTTTATTCCCATTATATTTGTTTTATGTCTTATGATTTTATAATGGTACTTGGACATTTGACGGGTGGTTAGTGATAAACCATATGACGGGTGGTGTCGTGAATACCAGGATGGGTGGTTACGTTATAACCTCAAATTCATTGGGTATGGAATTCAGTCGTATGGCTTTTCCATTAAGTGATATGTGTGGAAGTCGATCGTATGGTTATTCCATTTAAGTATGTTTATGTCCCAAGTTACCTATATATGATATGTGATATTTATATGGGTGTTATGGTAATCTTTTGGTTACAAACGGGTATGTAATAATCTTTTATTATCAGTGAAGAGTTTTTACTACATCATAAAGGTGAAAAGTATTACTTTGATAATGTATACATGGTTTACTTGTTGTTTTGAAAAAATAACAGTTTTAATTCATTTTGTATCCCTTACTGAGATTTTTATGCTCATCTGAAGTTTTTTAAATGTTTTTTCACAGGTCAAGGGAAAGGTTCATGTTATTATGATAGTGTCAAGGAAGTGTCAAGAAATTATCCATGTTTTATTTTAAATACGTTTCCGTTGATGGGGAAAAATGACTACTATCTTTTATGTAACCACTTTGTTTAAATGTGGAATCTAATTCATGATTTATGATCTAATTCTCTAAAACTATAAACCTGAAAAGATCCTCAATGTGAATTATTCATTTAATTCAATATTATGTATGGTTTAAGACCGAGGACTTATAGTCCTGCTCAAAAAAGGTATGCCTGAAGTCCTTCGACAAGAAGCATACCAATACGAAAGGGTTAAAACACATTTATTTGGATCTGCATTATAATAAAAAATATAGAAATTGATTTTCTATTCCATTACCAAAATCTCCTTAATTAAAGTGGGGAAAACTATAGAATCTCGGAACGAAATATCTGTGGCTGGACACCCCAGAAATACCAGAATGTCACATCAGCAGTTCTGGTGACAGAAAAAATGTATCATATCCCGATGATCTAGCGATAATGAAGATGAGTGAAAGGGACAAGGGGAATGACGATTGACCAATGAGTCAAAGGGTGCCCCTCCGCATTCTTGTGCAGCCCCGAGGCATAGTTGTGCATGGTATTCACCCAATGAGTACGTTGATCAAGAAAACTCCATGAATGATTATCATGCATGAAGTATAGAGTGTCCTCCAAATGGGATACGTTAATACCCCTTCCCTCATCGTCTTTGCCATCCCACTCCAGGAGACCCAGGGTCTCTTACCATCAGATAATAGATCCCATACGAACCTATTGAGAATTGTATCTATATATTTTATGACATCTTTTGGAACCTAGGTTGTTGACAGTCTATGCATCGTAGAAACCTCATAAACACTGTTAAGTAGTGCTATCTGCCTGCAGAATGAGAGGAACTACTTTTTTTCAATTAAACACTACATTTGTGATACTGGATAGAATAGGGTCGAAGTCAGGAATGCGCAACCTACAAGGCGAAATGGAGCCCCCATATATTCAATGAGATGATTCCCCCATTGCATGGTCAGGTCCTAGCAAATTGTATTAACCCGTTCAGAGGAGAACCTGGTAGATTAATAGAAATTATTCGTTCCTTTGTGGATGATCTCTTCGCCCCACTACACATAATCCACTAACAATTTGACGAGAACATGAAGTGACTTAATCATAGTATTCAGAAATTGGATGGTATCGTCGGTGAACATGAGGTGATAGATTAACTGCACATTCATCCGATGATGATAAGATAGGATGGCTCTTTACCTAATTTTTTTATGTACCAGGCGACCCATGATGTTTTTAATAAGGATAAAAAAGCTCGGTGAGATGGGGTCCCCTAGCCTGAGACCCTGAGTCTACTTGAAAAAACTACCGGATTATCCCTTAAATTCCACCGAAAAATATGATGAGATGAAATGACAATATATGATATCCGTGTTCCGATAGTTGAGACATATACATTCCAAAACAATATTGATAAACCACCATTCAAAATGACCATATTCCTTGTTCATATACAGCTTGATAATAATGATATACTTGATTTTTTTTACGTTGATGTCGATGAGCATCACTTGATCCAGGGAGATGGCCTCTTGTATTGAACGACCTTTGATAAACTTGTTTTGTTGCATTTCAGCCACTGAGGATTGTGTAAATCCAACCAGGAGTTTATAATGGTAGAAAATTCTTTGTAAGGGTCATTACACTTGATTACCATAAAATAATGAGAGATTAAGGTGAGTTTCTTATTCTTTTGAACAAGAACACTGGTGGTGGAACTTGAAATGTGGGGTAAGATACCCCACCAACCAAA
Organism: Viscum album; assembly: GCA_963277665.1. NCBI lineage: Eukaryota > Viridiplantae > Streptophyta > Magnoliopsida > Santalales > Viscaceae > Viscum > Viscum album. The sequence goes on from OY728145.1 coordinate 1,904,741,961, forward strand.
TGTCGTGGATGGCAGAAATTAGATCCTCCCTCACAATGTCCCAAGAAGACCTGTAATATGATCTAGGGAACTCATCTGGAATTGTGACACTATTTTTATTTCTGTGTATGATTTCCTCTCTAATCACTTATTTATCTGTCTCATTCCCTAGGACTTCATTATCTTGATCAGAATAGAATTTAAGAATCCCATCAAATATTTTTGTGTGCTCCGCTAGATACCCATTGTGTAGGCATTCATTTGGACCAACCAAAATGTCTGAAAAAAAAACATGTTAGTCATGCTACCATGCACATCCCTATCTACTGTGAAAGATCCTTCCTCTAACATGATGTTTTTTTTGATATGCCTTTTCCTCTACTTAATACATGTATGAATGAAATCTCAGTTTCAATCTCCCTCATTTAGCCATTGGATTCGGGCCCCTCCGTGGCTAGGTGCTCCAACTTTAGGACCACAGAATCTGGAAGGACATTCCACTCACTGAGTTCCACATAGATCTATTCATCCCATGCATACTCCAAAATACCCTCTAGGCATTCAATATCTTTCATGGTAGCCTATAACTCCCCATCATTATGGGGAACATCTTTTGAACAGAAATGGTGCTTATGTTTATGTTGTCATAGATTATTGTGTATAGAGACCCACTTGATTCCTTATGAGGGGACCTCCCATATGAAACAAACAGGGTAATGGTAGCCTGGAATAGAGGATCAAAACTGGATAATTATAAAACAATATTAATGAGACTAAGAGGAAGCAAAATAAACATGGTGACTGGAGTGGTAAGAAATACCCCGAACCAAAAGGAGTAACCTAAAAACTAGAGAAAACTGAGATGGCCAACATATTTTCTAGGCAGCGATCAAGATGGCCCCATGGGTGGCAGCTACCCCGTTGATTATTTCACCTCATGAAAATGTCTCCCAAGAAGGCATGATCAGAGAGCCCATAACTGCTATGAATTGAACGAAGTCAATGAGGAATTTCCTATAAAAAATACCCCTACCTTTCCAATCCATCGGATCCACCACAACATTAACGTCACCCCCAATGATCCAAGGTTGTGGCCCAGGGTCGAACATATAAATATCCCCTCCTAACATTTCAATATGATTGTGATCACATGTCCAATAAACAATAGTCACCATGTAGAAGGAAATACCTTGGGTCACCTTGACAGTGATATACTGATCCCCTTCCTGAACCATGACCACATTGTGCATCCAATGCCAAAAGATCCAAATAAGTATGTTCAAAAATTCCCCCTGTATACCCTCATGCATTCATTGATTCCTAGAGAAATACCTTATCCATATGGATGATGATTTTTCTCAAGGATGACCACCAATGAGGCCTTGTGGTTGGAGATCTCTGAGGATAGAAAGTCTAATTTTACCTAAGAGCCAATGCCCCGGGCATTCCATATGATCTATGATGTCATTTAAACAAGATTTTCCCACATATCTATTAGCCTCATCAAAGTTGTAAGGGATATCCTTTTCCTATTATTATAATTGGAACTGTTGAACAGTCATGTATCCCCTGAAAAAAGCTATAACGGTGATGGAGACATAGCCTAATAACAAAAGCATCCCATTCTACAGTAATGCAATGAGGATTTATATACACTTTTATCGGGCCCTGAAACACTACGGGAAGAGAAACTAGTAGGCCGTAAAGAAGGGAGCAATGAAAAGGCTATTGGCCTTTCACCAGAGGACACCTTTGAAGCCAGTGGAGCCCCTGCAATGGCCCATTCATTACCCACCCTGTCGCCTACCGATGAAATGGGGGAAAGGGATGTGAGGACATTGAGACTGGGAGACATCTTGTCTAGTTATGCATCATCGCCAAACTACATGCAACAAATGACTACATGGATTTGCACAAAACAAAATGGATGGGATTTACCAGAAGACTAGGGAATCCCCATAGGATAAAAGGAACTTGGGTCTTGCACTCTACTGAACCGTCCTCCTCAAAGGGACCAGGAGGTAGGTCTATGAACGATTCGGATGGGGGAGTCATGATAGCCCAATGAGATTATGAGCTTCTACATGGCCCCCTTCGGGCGGAACAAGAGTTGATGAGGATCCCCTACAACCTCCACCCACCTCCATTCGATAGCCATAGAGATGATGATGACGACGAACTTGCACTAATTGACCGTGTAGAAGACAATGCATGCACCACCTACAGAAAATAGGGTAAGAGATATTCTCAACCTAGTTCAAGGATTCCTCAACACCAAGACCATGTTTCTTCGATAGAGGTTGGGAGATTTCCAGATCAACGCAAATGCGAGGCTCTGAGGTCGCCACACCCTAGCTCGTGCTATGAGCGAAACATAGAAACACCCAAATGGAGTCCCCGATCAACATGGTAAAGCCTGCGTTCTGGAAGGGTAAATGTTGCTCGAAAGGAATGATCCAGACCACTGACTCTGGGCTTTCAATTACATTGTGAGCATCCAGGGAACACCTAGATAATCTAAAACTCCAATGACCCAATATCTTCGGTGCCTTGAATTGAGGGAGAAGGAAGCCCTACTCCGCAGAGAAGATAAGAAAGAAAGAGCTATTATGAAGGGGAAGGATCTGTGCTAGATGCTGAAGACCCCAAGACAATACCCCCCATTGAAATACTACTAGTAGTGGGCTCCAAAATGAGCCACCATTGTCCATTTTAAATAAGGCATGGCATCTGAGAATGCGGACAATGGAACATACCGTCGAACATGATTCCACGCCCTCAACGACTGTGTGGAATCCACAAAGAGTACTAGAAAGTAATGAGTATGGGGGCCTTGAGATGAGCCATAGAGAGCATCCTGAAACGAGAAACTAGTGTTGTAGGTGCCGAGGTCGCTAGCCGACAGAGCATAGATATATCTCATTCCATTAGAAAAAGTTATGAATCCTTCACTCATCAAAAAATTGATTGAAATTATAAAATATAACATAATGACACCATTAATAAATCCATTATTCTCCTATATTATCATTGCATGTCATTCAAAGTATATATCTTTTCATCCTGGGAAAAAAACCTAATAAATGGTAGATATGAGATTCTTAGTAAGGGTAAGAAGAAAAAAGAAGATATCTTGAATAAAAAAGAATAAAAATTAATTAAAAATGAACAACTAAAACAATAATTATTTAAACATATTCATTATCGTTATCCCGAAATAATAAATGATAATCGAATAATTCCAAATAAAAAATTAGTTGATAATGAAACATGAAAAATGATATTTTTCTAATTGAATAATCACATAGAATATTAATAACTTATATCATTTTTAGGGAATTTATAATGTTTTACAACATAAACATACCTTCAAGGCATAGGTCAAGAAACTTTACATAAATGGATAATTCCTCATCCAATATCTAACCTAATTTGTCTTCTGATACCTAATGGTGTATGTCGGGGCAATATCTGGAACATATCATCAATTTCTAAGTCCAATGAATTATCATATAAAAGTTATGAACCATAAATAACATAAACATTCATATTTAAATACTATCATTGGAAATGTGAATATATTTCCCAATTAATAACAATAAACCAACTTCTGTATTATGATGAATGGTATAAAAATAACACATCCACAGTCAAAATAGAAACAAAAGACATAATAAAATATAGAATTTTGTATCATAAGATTTCAATGTCAATGATTTATAAGATTAAAAATTGTGTGTTGACATAAATAAAAATACTCTATGAAAATAATTGAAAAGCTCATAACAGAAATTGTTTTATTACAATTTATACATTTATTTAAAAAATTTCACAATTATAAAAGAAATGATATTATTCTAAAATACACTATTATGAATATAAAAAATTAAAAAAATAATCTATATCATCATGAAATATGTATATTTCATTTATAACTTATATGTCAATAAAAAAATTTCATTATATTTTTTTAATAAAATTTAAAAAGGTCCTTGTTTAGAAAATCACAACCTTATTCATAATAATTTTTTTTTGTAAAAATAAAATATTGTTAAAAATTACATTATAAATATATAGAAGAATATAATGAACCATTAAAAAAATATATGAAAACCATTACTTGGAAGGAAAATATTCCCAAGTGGAGGAATAATGAAAAACCATCCCTAGTAACGATGAGATTGTGAAACAAACAATTAACTTAGGTTAATTTTTAATTTTCTATAATTGAAAAAACTATATAATGGTTTAATTCTTGTTAGGAATTTATAAAATAATACTATTAATATTTATTATATCATATATAATCCTATTATATCATGTTATCCCCATTTTGATAATAACATTTCATTGTAAACCATGTTCTGGGTGTTAATTGCTTGATTTTCCAACGAATGATTATTAATTTAAGTCCTAATTTTTGTTCATATTATTTTTTAAATAAAAATATTATATAATGTTCATAAGTATCATATTTATTCTTTATTTAATCTTTTATAATCTTTCTGGTATTTGGAAAATGAAAAATGAATTGTACAGTGTCGTAGAGATGGTAGGCTGAACGTACAGAAGAATGATGGTATCATTACCCTATTGGTGAAAGGGTGAGGAAATATATGGTATATTAATTTTTATAGAATAATTATTATGTCATAATTATCATTTTTTATTTTAATTAAATCATTATACACATCCATATAATGTGGTGATGAAAAACACATTATACCAGAGTACAGAGACCGTAAGTTGTACTTACACACGTACTGTGGTTTGGTTTTTTATATGATGAATAACATGGAATATGGTGTCATCATAATTTTATATATTTATTTATATATATTTATATATATGATACTATATTTATTAATATCTCATTTAAATAACACATGATTAGGACATATAAGAAGAAATGAACTTATATGTGTTGGTAAAAATTATAGCATATTCTTCTATGGACTTCCATTAGATGTCTTCTTATGAGTTCCATGGTTTCTCAATTTCTAAGATTTGGATATCCAATACTTTTTTAAGTTTATTTTAAATATAATTTTTCATGTTTTGGTCGGTATGTAAGGCTCAAATTAGTGTGAATAAGAGAGGGAGGAGTTTCCCTTTTATTGTTTTGGTTGGGGTGATTTTGGAAATTCGCTATGTATTAAATAAATATATATTAATTATAAATTATAAATGGAACCAATGTAATTAATTTAAAATATATGATTATTATAGATAAATATAATTTCTAAAAATAATATTTATACTTGTTTAGGTCACATTCATAACCATATATTTTGGAGAGAATCTTTATTTAAACCCTATAACACATACCATGACAATAAAGATTTTTACTATTTGAAGGACAATATTGTAACAATAAAATGAAAAAATATCTATAAATGAACATGAATAAAAATATAAAACTTCTATTGATAATATTTTATAATATTATAAATTTAAATGAATTTATATGATTTAAGAAAATATTATTTATTATAATATAACATCAATAACAATTTTGACACAACTCAATACAATGAATTTTAAAAAAATCAATAATAAAATATACCTTCAATCCAAAACATTCAATATATCACTAATATTTCATAATAATTTTTTAAATAATGTTTGAAAGTAAATATATCAATTTATAATTATTTTAATATTTTGTAATCATTCATTAATTATTCCCATTAATTAAATAATTACTGCATCATCATTGTGTAATATTTTAAGGTATATATTAATTTAAAAAAATCTAAAAAATAATTATAAATATGATAATAAAATTTTTTGATTAAAAATTAATATTTATAATCCAACTGTCACGACCAGTCCCAATGGGGCCCGAGCCACAACTCCCCAAGCCCGCCTCCAATATGCTAGGGGCTGGTGTCTAGCACTGAGTAGGCATGATACTAACATGGGAGTCATTGCCTATAAACCTGTACACACGCACACACATCTCCAAGCCCACAAAGCTGAAAGTAAAAACTACTAAAATTAAAAGAAGCATGCATACACTAAAACCCAACCACGTAGTATGACAGGGAAGTAATGTACAGTAAAGTAAAAACATGGGCCAAAAGTACAAGCCCACCAAAAGAAAGTCTGCAACAAGTTCAAACTTTTAGAGAAAAGTACTAGGACTGCAATCTGTCGCTGAAGGAACACACCTCGGCCTCTCGGATCACACTGAGCACCGTATGGTCATGGTCCTCCTAAAATCCAGTCAAAGGCTCGCTCATCTGCACAAGACCTGACACGTGCGGGGAAAAGCCCGTTCAGGGGTGAGTATAACAATACCCAGTAGGACACCCTGAAAACCACAAAGGAAATACAACAAAATATAATACCACAAAGAAAGGTATAGTCATCTCTACATAGTATAGGTCTACACAACATATAACACGAATATCCAGATCTACTCAGACACAGACGACCATCGCGAAACCACCACTAAGATCCAGCTCGATGATTCCACTAAGAATACCATCGTGAGAACACACTGCTAGGTCTGAAGAGAGAGAGAGAGAGAGAGTGAGAGAAGAAGTACTCATTCCGGGGGAACACACTCCACAAGTACATTGAGAACATGATGCTCAGATGAGGATCACAGCCAAGTCATGGGGTGATTCCGACAACTCATTCTGAGTTAATCAGCAGGTAGAGGATCGAAACCCTTGTAAGGTAAGTCATGTTGATACCAAGAACTCTACCCAAGGTATTAGGAATGAATAGAGGATCCAGCTCTAAGCCTCATATTGGGAGTCCAACAACTCTATTAAGGATGTTCTGCTAAAGGGATCATACTCTTGTGTAAAGGAAATTATACCAGAACCTTCAGGGAAAAGACTAAGCTTCCAAACCATAGGAGATCTAGTCCAAGACATTGAAGGAAACTGGCTCAAGCCTTGATGAATTTATTACCTATCGTGTAGTATGGTTACATGCCGTGTTCCTCGACACCGGGTACTGTCCTTGTAAATGACCAATGTCCCTCATCTTGTCGGATAGAAAACCACTACATAGCGTTTAGATGAAATCACACACCGTGTTCAAGCGCCTGGGCTCGCTCCATGTACTCTGGCCATGTGCCCGTACACGGTCTCTGCCCATGTCTGTGTCGCCTGACCGTGTACCAGTACATGGGGTACCCCGTGTATCTGGCCGGGTCTGTCCGGGGAGGGGTATACATGGCATGTATGTGGCTGTGAATCATGCCCGTGTCTGTGCACTCCAGGAGTACATGCCATGTAACCCTTATGATTAACACACATCTTGTAGCCCATACCAGACGCAGTTTAGTGGGGAAAATTTCAGAAACTGCGTCTTCCTCCATGCGCCTCGGCCAATCATCCAGATCTTGATTCGGTTGTCCGTTCGCCGCGAAACTCCAGATACCGTGTTGCCTAATCTCTGTGAAGCTGAATCTATGGGTTTCAGGCCTTCAATCGGCTCCAAAATCCGATTCCGGTTATCCGAGAAGAAATAATCCGAAGAACGATTTCTTCCGATCCACTTCGATCCATCCGCCAAAAATGTCTCCGCACCTCCGTAGGACCGCTGCGGTATTGATCCTTCAATTTGGGATATTTGCGTCGCAGAACGGATGCACAATGATCTGTTTTTCATCACCCCACAAAAAACGTGAAGAACGCGAAGAATTCTCATGAAAAACGCGAGAATTTGGGGAAGAACACACAACAATTTGAGAGGGACTAACCTCGATCGCTATTCGTGTCGATCTTGGTTTGTCACTTTTAGAAGGTTGAACGAAACCAAACAAATAACAAGAATCAAATCCCCAAAAATCCCCGCAAAAGCCCATCCCGCAAGAACGATTGACCAGCGGGCTAATCTGTCCATGGATTTGTCCACGTTTGTTGTGGAAATCAAAAACGGGGAAGAATAAAAATTCACAACAACATCCTACCTGGATTCCCTGAGTTTTCCGGTGAAGAACCGCTCACTGCGTCGTCGTCGCCGTCAAAATCTGTCAAGAAAGTCGCCGCCGCCACGTTGGGGGTTTCCTCCAGAGCCGCCAAGGGTTTTCAGGGTTATGTAATTTGCAACCCTGGACCTTGGAACAAGCCATTCTTTAAATAGGAGAAAAAAGATTTAAAAGATCTCGCTACAGAAATAAAATATTTTTGTTAAATATTTTATTACTGTTGCGTCCAAAAACCAGATTTCACCACTGACCTGTACTGGCTGAGGTTAGGCCTCACCTAAGGTAAAATCATTGTTTTGAACTGAATGGTACCCTCATATTTCTGATCCGAGCACCCGTTCGGGAGTTATTCCACTTTTTATGGAAAACTGCATGCTCACTTAATTTAATTATTAAATTAAATTCAAACAATTGTTCCGGGCTCACTGGGCCACAAAATGTCACGTTGTCTCAGAGCCTGGTCTCGAAATAATTCCCATATAATATTAAAATAATACATTGAAGAATCTGGGACATTACATCACACCCACCTTAGGGATTTACGTCCCTGAAAAGCCAAAACAAGGACTACTCAAAATGGTGTGGGTACTGCACGCGAATCTGAGCCTCCCACTCCAATGTGCCCTATTTGAGATTCTTGTGCTTCCACCGGACACACACCAAGGGAATAGCTCGTCCACGAAGGATCTTCTCCTGCCGAACCTTGATCCCCACTAGGTGCTCAGTAAAGGTCGCTCCATCGTCGATGTCCAGCTCGCCTCAGTCGATGATGTGCGAGGGATCATGCACGTACCTCCGTAGCTGCGACACATGGAAGACAATGTGTACCCGGTCCATCTGAGGAGGTAGAGCCAAGATAAATGCCACCTCACCAACTATACTCAAAATCTGAAGAGGGCCAATAAAACCATGGATATAGCTTGCCGCCTTGGACAAATATCCACAATCCCCATTGAGGTGAGACCTGAAGAAACAGATGGTCTCCTTCCTCAAACACCAAAGGCCTCCGCCTCTGGTCGGCATAAGACATCTTCAGAATCTTTGCAGTCTTCATCCGCTCCTGGATGACCTGCACCATCTCCGTAGTAGCTCTCACCATTTCTGGGCCCATGAGTGCTGACTCTCCCGGGTCAGTCCAGCAATGTGGCGACTTGAAAGGTCGCCCATATAGAGCCTCGAATGGTGCCATACCAATAGTGGAATGATAACTGTTGTTATAATAAAACTCCACCAGTGGTAGGTGATCCTCCCAACTATGACCGAAGTCATGTATGTAAGCTCATAGCATATCCTCCAGGACCTGGATGGTCCGCTCCTTCTGACCATCAGTCTGGGGATGAAACGTTGTGCTCAAGCATAACTGAGTCCCAAAAGCATCCTGCAATCACTTCCACAACCGGGATGTGAAACGAGCATCATGATCTGAGACAATCGTGGATGGTACTCCATGAAGCCAAACTATCTCCTGCACGTAGAGGTGTCCCAAGAACTCTACTGATCTCTTCTCACGTATGGCTTGGAAGTTGGGTGACTTCTTGAGTCAATTGATGATCACCCAGATGGCATCGCGTCCCCTGGACGTACGTGGTAAACCTGTCACGATGTCCATGGATATTCCATTCCACTTCCACTCTGGTACCTCAAGGGGCTGAGTCACACCTGTTGGAATACGGTGCTCAGCCTTTACTTGCTAACAAGTAAGGAACCAAGAAACAAACTCTGCCACACTCTTCTTCAGCCCTAGCCACTAGAACAGACGTCGGAGGTCCTGGTAAATCTTTTCCATGCCTGAATGCACCACCAAAGGGGATGTATAGAACTCCATCAGAACCTCCTCCCGCAACATCACTGGTACTACCGTGCATCCTATGAAAAGGACAACGTGCTCTCCACCTTCTGAATATCTATCAGCAGCATCACTTGTGGATATCTGAGAACGTAGAGTCTCACAACTAGCATCCTCGCGCTATGCTTCACATACTCACTGTAATAGTGGAGGGGTATCAACCATCGACTGAAGGTAATCTTCCTCATCTCCATCCACAAAGGACAACTGCAAAGAGGCCAACTTCCTTGTCGCCTCATCCAGCAACTGCGAACAGGATTTCCTACTGAGAGCATCTGCCACCACGTCCCCCTTCCCAGGAGTATAAACGATCTCAAAGTTGTAATCCTGGAGGAACTCAAGGCATCACTTCTGTCTCAAATACATATCCTTCTGAGAAAATATATATCTGAGACTCTTGTGATCAGAGTAGACGGTAAACCTCTCGCCCATCAGGTAGTTCCGCCCCATCTGCAATGCGAATACTACAACTTCATCTCGAGATCATGGGTTGTGTAGTTCTGCTCATGTGTTATCAACTGAAGTGAGCCATAGGCAATCACCGCTTGCCTCTACCTTAGGAAACAACCAAGCTCGATTCCTGATGCGTCGCAAAAAAACTACGTACTCGACACCCTCATCCGGAAATCTCAATATCGGGGCACTCGTCAGACTCTGTCTCAATTGTTGGAATACCCGTTGGCAACTCTCAGCCAACACGAATGGTTGTCCCTTTCGGGTCAAAGCTGTCATGGGAGCTGCAATCCTGGAGAAATCATGGATGAATCTTCGATAGTATCCCACCAACCAAAGGAAACTCTGCCCCTCCATCACGCTCCTAGGTGGCTCCCATGTTAGCACTACCTCCACCATTGCTGGGTCCACTACTACACCATCCGCTAAGATAACTTGTCCCATAATGTGGACATCCTGTAACCAGAACTGACAATTCAAGTGTTTCCCATACAACCAGTTCTCTCAGAGTGTGTCCAGAACCATCCTTAGAAGTCTCACGTGCTCCTCCTAGGAAGCAGAGTACAAAAGGTTATCAGCGATGAAGACCACTACATACTAGTCTAGATAGGGATGAAAAATCCGGTTCACGAGTCCCATGAACACTGCTGAGGCATTCGTCATGTCGATGGGCATCACCAACTACTCATAGTGACCATATCGACATCTGAAAGCCGTCTCCAGTATATAATTCTCCCATACTCACAACTGGTGATAGCCTGATCGTAGATCAACCATCGAGAACCATCGTGACCCTCTCAACTGGTCGAAGAGGTCATCGATCCTTGGTAGTGGATACCAATTCTTCACGGTCACCAGATTCAAGCACCGGTAATCCACAAATAGCCTCAAGCTCCCATCCAACTTCTTGGAAAAAAGCACTGGGGCCTCCCTGGGTGAAACGCTGGGTCTCAAAAATCCCTTCTTCTGCAAGACATCCAGCTGCATCCTTAGCTCACGAAGCTCTGCAGGAGCCATCCGATAAGCCGATGCTGATATTGGGGTCGTCCCAGGTTGCAAGTCAATGCAAAAATCTATATCCCGTTGGGGAGGTAGCCCGGGGACATCCTCCGGAAAGACGTCCTTGTACTCATCCAACACTGCTGGAAACTGAAAAGTCTTATGATCTATCATGCCAAGGGTTAGGCAAGCCAACTAATGTGAAATCGGTTGTACCCTCATATTTACGAGTCCATCCTGTGCTGCCAGGATCTCTCATTCACCGACAAAAGAGAACCTCGTCCCATCACTGTGGACACACCGCTCCCTACGCCTAAAACATTCAATATGGGAATGAACTGTGGATAGCTAATCCATACCAAGAATGAAATCGTAAGGCTTCGACGCTACCACCAAGAGGTTACAACCAAAACTCTCACATCCATGGCTCAGGTCACACTGCCTGCAAAGGTGTGTGTTCTCTGAATCTTCTCCAGTAAGTGTTTCTTATCGTAATGGTCTAGTCAACGGCTCAACTAGAATCTCATGGTCTCGAACAAGATAAGCAACCAGAAAGGAATGACTAGCACCTGTGTCTATCAATATGGCAGCCAATGTAGAAAAGACACAGATAGTACCTCTAATCATTCCGAGAGTACCTGGGTCATAAGCCTCTGCCGCCTGTAGCCGCCTCTGCCTCTGTCCACCATCTCCCTAAGCCTGTGGTGGACATCTTGGGGTTGGTGATGGTAAAGGGTATAAATGAAGACCATCTCCAGCTACTCTCCCCGCTCCTCTGCCATGTCCGCCCCCTCACAGATCAGCCTTCTCCACACGTTGCCTCTGCCTCGAGGGTCTATCCACTGCTCTAGTGTTAGTAGCACGACAGGTCATAAAATCTTGAACAAGATGTCCCTGGCCGTCACATGAGTAACATAGCCTCTCTCTAGGCTGGCTGGAAGTGCCCTGTGAACCCTGTACGACTGATCCCCTCTTCTGGGATCTCCTCTGGAAACGTCTCCCAGGCCGGGGTCCCTGACGTTGGCTCCCTGCCACCGAGGTCTCTACTCCAGCTAGCCCACTACTGACAATGGTCGGATATCCCTACTCCACTAGGAAGCTCTCGACCACCAAAGCCCACTCAAACACCAATGCATAAGTAGGAATGCTCAATGGGATGATGCTAGCTCATATATCTCTGCACAAACCCCGCTCAAAAGTCCGTTCTCGGATGTACTGATCTCTGACAATATGCATCGAGTACCGCGAGAGGTCGGTAAACCTCGACGAATAGTCAGCCACCGTTATGGTTCCCTGCTTGAGCTGAAGAATCTCTTGTATACGTAATTCTCTCAGGGTAACGGGTGAAAACTCCTCTCCGAAGAGATGATCAAACTCTGACCATGCAAGTGTTCCCTCTTCATGAGTCAAGATGACCAAACTCCAACATCTCCCTGTCGAGCCCTGCAGAAGGCTCGCTGCCAGGATCACCATCTGGTCTGCTGGTGTCCGGACCAAACGGACGACTCTGGTCACTGCCTCAAGCCAGTCCTCTACTGCCTGAGGGTCAGGCTCATCTCGAAACCTGAGGGGTCTCTGTCTCTGAAAGTCATGGAGGGAACTCAGCCTGCGCTCCTCCTCTACTCGTATAACAGGCGCTAAACACTTCCCTACAGGCGGTGGAATAACTGGCACACCACCTGGTGGTAGAACTAGGGGATCTGGTCCCTGTTTCGAAGCTTCATCACTGAGGGGGTCAGCCTCGTGATTGAGCTGCTGGATCCTAGTGGGTATGTATCACGGAGGAATCTAGATTAAGAAACAAGATGTATAACAGTCAGTGAGTATATCTGGAGAGATGACTCAAAAAGGACATGGAAACCACAACCCATTCCTATATGATGCATGTACCATTATTCTCCCCCATGCAACTAGTTTTTTCATGTTCCGAGTTGAAAATCAAGTTATCAGAGTCCTGGTGTATGGATACGTCGGCCGCCGCACCAACAATGGGGTCCCTAGAATGAGATCCGAACTCGAAACACATAACACTATTGCCCCAAACCCACTCACAGACTCTCAGTCCTAATGTATAACAGAACACCTTTGATGCCACTCTATCACGTCACGTCCCGATGGGGCCCGATCCGCAACTCCCCAAGCATGCTTCCAATAGGCTAAGGGATGGTGTCTAGCACCGTGTAGACATGCTATTAACATGGGAGGCATTTCCTATAAACCTGTACACACGCACACACATCTCCAAGCCCACAAAGATGAGAGTAAAAACTACTAAAAAGAAAAGATGCATGAATACACTAAAACCCAACCATAGAGTACGACAGGGAAGTAAATTTCGGTAAATTAAAACCCTGGGCCAAAAGTAAATTCCCACCAAAAGAAAGTCTGCAATATGTTCCAACCTGTAGAAAAATGAACTGGGACTACAATCCACCACTGAAGGAACACACCTCGGCCTGTCTAATCTCACTGAGCACCGTCCGGTCCTGGTCCGCCTAGAATCCTGTCAAAGGCTCGCTCGTCTGCACAAAACACGACACATGCAGGAAAATCCCGTTCATGGTTGAGTATAAAAATACCAAGTAGGACGCCCCGAAAACCACAAAGTAAATATAATAATGGAAAATACCACAACAAAAGGTACATCCATCTCTACATAGTATAAGTCTATGGAACATATTACAAGAATATCCAAATATACTCATACACAGATGACCATCGTGAAACCACCACTAAGATCCAGCTCGAAGATTTCACTACGCATACCATCAGGAGAACACACTCCTAGGTCTGAAGAGAGAGAGAGAGAGATAGAGAGAGAGAGAAATTACTTGTTCTAGGAGAACACACTCCACAAGTACCTTGAGAACATGATGCTCAGATGAGGATCACAGCCAAGTCATGGGGTGATTCAGACAACTCAATCTGAGTTAATACGCTAGGCAGAGGATCGGTGCCCGAGTATGGTAGGTCACGTCGATACCTAGAACTCTACCTAGGGTATCATGAATGAATAGAGGATCAGGCTCTAATATTTACTGAGGGGATTCTAAAAACTCTATTCATCATGTTCTACTAAATGGATCATACTCTTGTGTAATGGAAATGATACCAGAACCTTCAGGGAAAATACTAAGGGTACAAACCCTAGGATAAGTAGTCAATGTTATAGAAGGGAACTGGATCAATCCTTGAAGAATTTATTACATGGCATGTTGTATGGTTACATGTTGTGTTCCTTGACCCCGGGTACTTCCCGTCTAAACGGCCCGTGTCGTTCATTCATTCCATGCAAAACCAAACTACACGGTGTGTAATAATGTTCACGGCGTGTTCCTTGACACCGGGTACTGCTCGTGTAAACGACCTGTGTCCCTCGGCTTGTTGGATATAAAAAAACTACACGACATGTATAAGAAATCACATACCGTTTTCGAGCTCCTGGGCTTGCTCCGTGTACGCTGGCCATGTGCCCGTACACGGTCTATGTTTGAGTCTGTGTTGCCTGCCCGTGTACCAGTACACGGGGTACCCCGTGTATCATGCTGGGTCTGGCCAAGGTGGGTTATACATGGCATGTCCGTGGCAGTGTATCATGCCCGTGTCTGTGTAATCCCAGAGTATATGCCGGGTAACCCTTCCGAAGAACACTCGCCATGTAGCCCATACTACACTGCTAGTCGGGAAAATTTCAGAAACCGCGTCTTCCTCCATGCACCTCGGCCGATCTTCAGGATCTCGATTCTGTCGTCTTTTCACCGCGAAACTCCAGAAACTGGGTCGCCTTGTCTCCTTGAATCCGAATCCATGGGTCTCAGGCCTCAATAAAATCCAAAATCTGATACCAGCCATCCGAGCGGAAATCGCCCGAAGAAAGATTTCTTCCGATCTGCTTCGATCCGTCCGCCGAAACCGTCTTTGCACCTCTGGAAGACCGCTGCGGTGTTGATCCTTCAATTTGAGATCCTCGCATCATAGAACAGATGCGCAACAATCCATTGTTCATCACCCCGCGAAGAACGCGATGAACGCTCACGGAGAACACGAGAATTTGGGGAAGAACACACAACAAATCGAGAGGGAAAAACCTCAATCGATGTTCGTGTCGATCTTGGTTCGTCATCATTAGAAGCTTGAATGAATCCAAACAAATAACTACAATCAAATCCCCAAAAATCCCCACAAAATCTCATCCCGCAAGAACGATCGATCCGTGGGCTAATACGATTGTGCATTAGTCCTCCTTCTTCATAGAAATAAAAAAAGAGGAATAATTAAAAATCAAAACATCATCATACCTAGATTCACAGCGTTTGCCGGCAACGTTCCTCTCACCACATCGTCGTCACTGTCAAAATCCGTCAAGAACGTCGTCACTGCCGCATTGGGGGTTTCCTCCAGAGGTGCCAAGGGTTTTTAGGGTTATGGGTTTTGTAACCCTTGACACTGGCGCAAGCCCTTATTTAAAGAGGAGAATTTTTTTTAAAAGATCTTGCTACAAAAATAAAATATTTTTGGTAAATAGTTTGTTACTGTTGCGTCCAAAAACCAACTTTCACCACCGACCTGTGCTGGGTGATGTTAGGCCTCGCCTAAAGTAAAATCTTTGTTCTAAATGCAACGGTGCCCTCAGATTTTTGATCCGAGCATCCGTTCGGGAGTTATTACACTTTTTCAGTAAAACCGCACATGCGTGTAATAGAATTATTAAATTAAATTCCAACATTTGTTCCGGGCTCACTAGGCCTCAGAACTGCACGCCGCCTCAAATCCTGGTCTCGAAATAATTCCCATATAATATTAAAATAATACATAAAGAAATTCGGGACATTACATCAACATATGTGATAACTAACTACATATTTATAAAGTAATTCTTATTATAAACAACACTATGAGATAGTTTATTTTCTTAAAACTAAATACTCAAAAAGGCTTAAAGTCGTCCATGTGGATACTATTAGACCTAAAATCAGCCTGAGGATTATATTGATCAACATTTCATCATCCAATTAAATTGATAAATGTGTTTTGGTAAGTGTATAATATTTATAATAGTATTTTTACTCTTAATAAATTTATTTTCCCTAAATTTCGGTAATTAATATTATTAACATTACTATAATTATTTTTAGAAAATATGAGGGGATAATTTATTAAATATAAACCCTAAAATTAAAATTATTTAATTCGTTTTTGAATATTCAAAACACAAAACTAGAAATAATTAATTTTAAATTAATCACTTATATGAAGTGAAAAAATGTGTTTTGATATTGAAAATATGAAAAATATTAACATTGTTTTATATCAAAATTCGATATAAAAATTATTTTAATGAAAATAATTGTATTAATAAATGAATTATAGATTAAATTTAATATGAAATCAAATTTAAAATATAATTTTCCATTATATGTATTTTATATGAAAAATTAACTATTAAATAAAATGAAGTATAATGTTTACTAATTGACCAAAAAATAAAATAATCGAAAAAATAAAACAAATTCCTAAAAACTAATTTTTTATATAACTATTTCATATGACAAAGTATATTTTTTCAAAAATTATTTACAAAATTTTCAAAATTTATCATTAAAATATGTTCTCCGTTAAAGGATAGAAAATTGCTTGTAGAAACAATATACCATTTTATTAACCAAAATTGGATCCATTGTTATATTATTTATAAAATATGTATTGTATGAATGATAAAAATATAAATTGAATATATAATATATAAATATTATAATGTATTTAATATTATTTATTCCCTAAAAATTATTGACTAAGTCATAATAATTCTTTCGCTAAAGCTACATGTTGTGGGAAATATAAGCTATTGAATGCATTAACATTAAAAAAGAAACATAACAAAAAATTGATTGGTTTTACATAATGGGTCATTTGAATAATGGGTTTACCCTTTTCAAACACATGTAGATTAATTATTCTTAGTCGTCACTAACATAGACCATAGGTGACATCTTAGTAGGTCACCCATACTAACTAGTACTACAGGGCAATTACTATTAATAATGGAGTTTTAATCATATAGGTTTCTAAAAATTATGGTGAATCTTATTGAAATAGGTGGTAACATTTAACCATTTATCACTTAAAAATTTATAATTTGTCATGATAAGTATTTAAAGTCGTCCAAAAAATGTTCCCTAAGATATGTATTTTTATCTGCAATATGTTTTACCTCCTATATAAGGTTAGTTTGTATAGATCATTTTAAATATCATCATATAGAAATGATCAATGTTGCAAGAGAAATATATATATATAATGATAAATTATTTGTGTTATGTTATACTAATAGATTTATAATTACCAATATAATATTTTATGTCATATAGATATTATAAAAACTCATTCATGTGATGGGATTTAGAACTTCCTCATTCTCAGATAGTAGATATTAATTAGAGATGAAATTTTGAGTTCTAGAATCTCATGTGGATTAGTAAATGATACATTATATTAAAGAGAATATTAAAATAATAATTATATTGGAATTATAAATTACTATAAATTTATCAGAATCTTATTTTTGTTTCAATTAAAGGATTCATTTTTAATTCATTCAATACAGAGAAAGGGTACAAATAGTCCCAATTAATGTCACATTATAGTTTATGTACTGAAGAAAAAATAAGTCATGTAAAACTACTGAGAGTATATCATTATGTGTACTTGTATAAAGTTAAAAAAAATACATTTTGGAAACCATTATACGGAGAAGAACATACAATACTTACCAATTATAGGATTAGTGAACCATGATGTGGGATCCTTAAGAATTATAGTAGTTAGATATTTTTTAAATGGAGTAATTAGGAACTTTAAAATATTATTTAAAACTCATTATCTCCAACAATTCTTCATTGAACCATCAATATTTTGTTATCCACATTATATATGGAAGATGTATGAATGAAAATAGTGCATTTTTTGAATAATCAATAGTATTATAGAATATTTGAAAATGATTCTAGTAATATTTGTTTATTTTTAGAATCTAAAACTTTAAATTTAGGTTATAATTATGAATATGTGATTCCATTGACATTATATTGAGTGGGGAAATATATATAGAGGTGGTGTAATGTAAGAATATTTTTTGAGAAGACTATTCATTAAAGAATAATAGTCAATGGTTTTAATAAAGAAAATAGATATATTTAATTGACGGAGGGAAGATTTTCTATGTAGTGATTGGTTACAATGATAGAATCACTACGTTCTAGAAGAATAAATAAATAGAAATATGATTATTCTTCATACATACTTGATAATGGTTTACTTACCAATGGTATCACACATATGAGTAGTTATTGTTCTAGTATATTGTTTATTTGCTATATTTGTGATTAGAGATAAAATTATTTGATGGTTGTTGGATAAAAATATTAAATATGAATGTAGAGTGAATATGATAGAGTCTTACAATATTGAGTGTATTATCTATATAATTTATATATATAGATGTTGTTCTCTATTTCCAATAGTTCTTATTTTGTTTTTTCTCTCATTGATAAGATTATATTTTAGATAAAAGGTGTCAACATAATTACAAAAAATGGGATATAATGAGTTAAAAGAGTGTTGGATAAAATTTATTCCCTTCATAATATATAGGATTTACATTTAGTGAAAGAAGTTTCTATTAAATGTATGTATCCACCCATACCAGGGATGGGCCTTGTTAATACTGTGTGTATATCACTATATTACTATTCTTGGATAGAATGTTTAGATGGGATTTATAATGATAAAAGGATTTAATAATAACAAGTTTTAAGAACATAAATCAAGAAATAATATATTAAAAAAGATAATGTATTTTTCAAACTCCCTTCCGAGTGGTTCCCACACATATGGGAACATCAATTGGTATTAGGGCCTCTAGGATTCATTAGTAGAATAATTACTATTATTTTCTTATATAACCTCAACAATAGGAATAAAAGTGTTATCACTGCCTCAAAATGATACAATTATCAGGAATTTAAAATGTTAATAGTTATATATCATCGTTCTCTTGAATATAGGTAGTTGATTCACATGAAAATGACCTTCCACATGTTGAGTAAAATTATACCATTGTTTTGTAAGATAATAAATCATGATATTAACATGGATAATAAAAATTGTAACTTAATTTATTCCTTAATAATATTATTCTGATGGTGAATGGATTAATGATTGCTAGTGATACGAGGAACAAACCAAAAAAAATTATTTTGGAAATTACAATGTAATTGAGGCAAGGCTACAAATAGTGATAATTATGATCAAATTGATCGAAATGGATGAGGATAAAAATTTTAATGAGAAATTAAATTTATTTAGTTAAAATTTTAGCAACAACCTAGGATTAATATATGTATTCGTATATTATACCATTCCTAAAAATCTATGAAATATCCATTGGATTTATAAATAAAATTATTAAATAAAATATAATGAACCTTTTTCTATTGATTTGTAACTTATCATTGTTGTTTAATATGCTATTTGAATTATGCATCTGTAATACAAAATATTTAGTATGGATTCTATTATGAACATAAGAACAAAACTAATATTCATGAACATTAAAATATGATTGTGGATATTTGTATATATTAATATATGAATATTGGTATTGATAAAATATATAGAGTCATGTGTCTTTACTCTAAAAGTCACTAAAAGTTATAAAATTATAATGGAAAACAACCACTAAAATATTTAATGTGTAGATGAATTTTAAATATTTCTATTAAAATTATGATGAATAAATCTATGGAATATAATGATTATTCATTACAAAATCATTAGTGGAGTAACTGATGAAAAACCTAAAAGGAAGTTAAGATTTCTACTATATGTATACAAAAGTCCACTGAAATGAATAAAATAAATTTCCTTGTAATTAAATATGAGTAGAAAACTATATATATATTAGTTATATAAATGATAGAAATATATATAAATTAAAAACCTTCTTTTGAATACGTAGATAATGAATGATAGTTTAAATTATAAAATTGAATAAGGTGAAAATTACTCCATAGGAAATGATATTAGATAATTACATGTGGTATATATTTATTTTATAAACTCAAGAAAAATTTCAAATGATTGAAAATTTATAGATATAATAAGAAATAATTAATGTGTTATTTCAATAAAATGATGTTGTGTATATTGAGGATACTTTTATGCGCATTCTAAATGTC
This sequence comes from Viscum album, assembly GCA_963277665.1. Lineage (NCBI taxonomy): Eukaryota > Viridiplantae > Streptophyta > Magnoliopsida > Santalales > Viscaceae > Viscum > Viscum album. Next base: position 1,904,762,425 of record OY728145.1, read on the forward strand.
ACAAAAAAAAATTGTTATGGTCAAAGATCTCAGTTCTATACTTGAATAAATTGAATTTGAGGTTTGTAAAACTAAATATAAATTACTTTATTTTTATTTTAACCTATTTTAGATAAGAAACAATATTTATAAATATTTAAATTTGAACCTAAAACATTTAAATATAATAAATGATCTCTTCTCTTGGATTTTGTGAAATGTACACCCAATAAATAAAAATGTTCATTAGATTATACTGACTATTATGGTGTTGGAAACAATTTTTTTATGGAATGGATTGAAATTGTTTGTGAGAAACACATATAATTGATATAAATTGAAGATATATTAAAAAAATGGTTCTCAATAAGATGATAAAACACATGAATAATATGGTTGTGAATATCAAAAAAACTCAACATGGGGGAAAATAATATTTATATATAAGATTAATGTTTTAGTGAATATTGATGGTGTTGTTGTAAATATTGAAAAAATGTGTATAATTATTTTAATTACAAGTCTCTATCTCTAAAAAGAAATGAACTATTATTAAGAAATTCATGATGAAAATAGAGTATGTTTCTTAAGTTGAAGGATGAATAATAAATAAAGTATTCAGATTCTATAATTAATTAAAATAAAAAATATTTTTTATATTTTATGTAATGATTATGGAAAGAGTAACCATCCAATTAACATTACAAAATAATACTCAACAAAAAATCAAAGAAAATATTATTATTCTTGAAATTAATAATATTTTAGGGAATAAAAAAATTGGGGAAAGTGACATTGTTGACGAGACTCCATAAATGATAGAAAAATGAAAAAAACTAGATTCTTGATAGCGGGTGTTCCTAATATATGAAAAGTGATATAATTATAATGAATTATATTGAATAATGTGATGGGGGATTACATAAATTAAAAAAAATAAATCCTTAATTATTATTTCTATGAGATCAACTGATATTAATTGTTGGAAATTAAATTAATGGAGCATCTATTTTTTATTTCATTTAACAACAATATGAGTTCACCTATCACACATTGTGTTGGTTGTAATAAATTTTTAATATTAAAATATTAATTTTTCATAATATATTTTATTTTTGTAATTTATGATTCTAATTGGAAAATAACATTTGATAATCTATTATAGATTGGAGTTCATTATAACTCATACTACATAAGTGACAAGAATAAAAATAGGAAATAGATTCGATTACAATGGAATGTTGGTTATACAATCATGATAATACATATAATGGATGATGTTTTAAAACATTTTATACAAATATAATTCAATAATAATAATCTATGTATAACTTTAAATAATGGATATTTGGATTGTGATTCATATTTGAATGGTGAAATATATTCGATAAGAGTTCTTTATCTAACACATTCTCACAATATTTGGCCAATTGTATATCTATCATTAGAATGATATTTTTTTAATTTTGTTAAGTCCTTCACTCAAATGATGATGATAATGTTAATGAAATAAAATAAATGTATCTAGAGGTGTTCAAAAATTTCAAGTGGTATACAGTGGAAGAAGCTATTGTATATATATTTATATTGGTAATAGCTAATAGAAAATATTACATTGGTAATATTTCATATCATATCTAAGAAAAAATTCAATAAAATAGAAAATTATTTTTAAACACTCCACAACATAATCGAGTAGTGGAATGGAAAAGAGTTTTATCATTGATATGGGAAGAAGCCTTATCACATTATACAATCATTTGAAATTCTTATGGAAAGATGTTTTATATACCAATTTTATTGTAGAAAATAGATATTTTTAGTGGGAAAATATAAAATAACATCCAAATGAGATTTATTACTAAAAAAATACAATTTTTTCATACTTCAATATTTTTTGGATTCATTTCCCTATAATGACAAAAATTTTGTATTTTGGAATGATCGATAAAAAATATATATTTAATTCTCAAGTTATATTCCATTTATTTTTGATGTTATTAGTATTGGAATAAATTGTTAAAAAATTGTTTGATTCTGATTATTTGAATCTTACTAAAATTTAGACATTCATATTTTTATTTATGAAAATGAGAAAGAAAATGTTATTGAATATTGAATAATTTTGTTAAATTTATATAATGAAAAATTAAAATTCAATGTTCCAAAACATATACATGTTTAATGAATACAATTTATAGATGAATAATGTATGATAGAAATAATTTCACTAATGTTTTCAACTGTAAGAGAACATTTTGAATTTTATTAGGTTAGTGGAAATCAAGATGAACCATATCTGAAGAAGAATAAATTGACCTTTACGAAATAGATATCAATAATCATAAATGAGGAAACATATCCATTTATTGAGTTAGTTGAACATAAAGACACAATAAGTCTTATAGATAATTATTTCAATCATATAGTGAAAATGGGACATGAGAACTTCCCCAAAAAAATAATAGAAATGGAATTTCAAGTGAAAATATTGGTTTTTAAAAATAAGATTAATAGACATAGTGAAATATAAATAAACAATGACTGATTTTTTTGTAAATTTTACCCATTGGGGCAATGTGTTTTATAAAAATAAACATTGACCCTATTTTTTAGATAATAATATATAATAATATTATTTGTTGTTACTTCATATCAAAATTGAAAAGACAATCAGATAAATATCATTTCAATTATTATAAATATAGAATGTAAATAATATTTTTATATTGATGAAAAAAATGCATTCATATATATATAAATGATGGAAATATAGTGTGAATTATGGAAACAATTGGTTGAAATAGGCTAATTGTCTGATGAACTCTCAAATGATCCTTTTCATGAAATAATTGGTAATTTCCTATGGTAAAATTTATTGTAAACATTATATTGAAGAGGTGGCCTCATATAACCTAATTTTGAATTTTTAAATTGATGAAATTACATTTTATGGATGAAGGGATAATACATGTGAATAATTTCATAACTAAATAATGATCATTAGAATTTCTATTCATAGAGAGTAAAATTTCATTATGGGTACATAATTTCGTTGAATGGGGACATACATATTCCAATATGATGGGACATATAACAATGGGAAATTAAAGAAGTATTTTAGATTAGCTTAAAAATAATATTCTACTTTAATATAAATTACTATAAATATGGGTATATTTGAATCTAGGAATTTTTTGGAGATGAAAGTATCTTAGAAGTTAATGTGATGCATAATCTCTCTTAACATAGTGTGGAAAAAATAATATATGATGTTGATTTATATGTAAAATATCAATGATTTATGTTTAAATTATACATACTATAAGCTAACGTAATACTTAGTTAGTTTAAATACATGTCAAACATGTCATACTGTATAAATAATGAATGAAATAACTATCATTGTTCTCAAATACAATAATTGACCATGAGATAACAACGATATAAAATTAAAATCAAGAGGAACATTCATGTTGGGAGAATATTTTATGATATAGTTTTGTATGAAACATTGATCTATTACCTTTATCTCAGCTAATGTTGAATATGTTAATAAACTCATGCATAAAAATTATGTGTGTTAAATAATATCATGATTATTTTATGATGAATATCGATAAAAATGTGATTATTATTTCTAATTATCAATATTATATTGATTATTGTAGAAATACTATAAATTATTCCATATAAATTTATATTAATAATATGTATAATTTCATTAAAAAATGAATTTTTTGGAGAATTAATTCTTGAATATACATTATTAGTTTAACAATTTTACTAACTAATGAATTTTCGATGGTTTAACCAATGAAATGAAATTAGAAATATTTTATGAAATGCATATTGAAATAAATTTCCAACCTCCACCAAGGATTTTATAATGTTCTTATATAAAATTTCCACATGATCCATTTTATTATATTTTCAATATTCGAGAGAATGTGAAACTATGTATAAAATTATTTGGTAAAATATTAGCTGGTGTTATAAAAAAAACTGAGTGCGGAAATGTTTGAGGTGGAATTTATCTTACCATAGTAACAATATTTATCATCACTAAAAGAATTAATTCTAATAAAACAAATTTTGTATCATTCATTTTTGTGTCTCAAATTTATCTCAGTGATTTTTTTTGTTTGATAAATTTTTAAATAATTATTTATTAATATGATATATATTCATTTTTCATTATATATAAAGTGGTATATTAATGATAAACTAAGTTATTTAATATGTTATATATTTTTTCTAATATATGATATTTCTTTTGCATATTCAATAATAAAATATTGTTAGAGTTGTTAATTATGAAGACCTTCAATGAGTCGATGTATGAAATGAATTTTTCCTTAATCAATTCATGAATAATTCATCATAAGTTATATGATAATTTATAATCATTATAAATATAGATATCATCAAGATACTCATGGTCCCCAAAGAGTTTGTGTGAATTTATAGTATGGAAAGAAAATAAATAATAGTGGAGATGTTTGATGTGATAGAAGACAAATTTCATTCTTTGTTGTATATTCTAAGGATTCGAAATGTTTAATATGTAGAGTTGTGAATAGTGATACAATGATAAAAATTTAATGTTTGAATTAGATTTTTTTTTATTATACTAATTAGATTTTTATAATGTTTATGGATATGGAGATTATATAATGTTCAATTTACAGTGTTTTTGATATAACATTTATAATGTTCGAAGTTACAAGGGGATGTAGAATAATATTTTATAATAGTTATTTGATCCAAAAAATACTATCATAATGAGTTATATATCATATATATGTTTTCCCCTATAAGAAATTATGTTCATATAGATAAGTAAAAAAATAATCAAAGGGAAAGGATGAATGTTACACTGATAAATGTGATATAAAGAACAACCAATATGGGTATAATGTAATAAAATTTATATTTATAATAAAATGATGTTGAGTTCTATTAGATACAATATTTATAATTCTTTACTAATATAGTAATTAAAAAAATATGAGATAAAATATTTTAATTTATTTTCATAATATAAGATTTATAATTTCATTCCATTCACTGAAGGATACATTAAATATATGGGTACATAAAAAAGGTGCTACCAGCATATACAAGATTCCTAGAACAATTATTTGATAACATTTTGTGATTCTATTGGATGAAGTTGGATGTTTATTATTCACATAGAGAAAGGTTGTATGTATCCCAAATATATGTATTGGTTTTGATAAGAGAGAAACATGTATAAATTATAATGGATGATAAAATATGAATATATTATATGCATAAAACTTTTTTTTCAAGGGAAAACATTTTTGAAACCATCATATTGAGGGGATCATATAAATTTAACTGTAGAGAGTATTAGTTCACCATATATATAACATATTCATAAATTCATATGTGAGGTATTTTCTATACATATTTCTTATTATATTACATATTCCTTATAATGTCCCACAAATGATAACTTTAACCTAAATAATCCAAATGTTGAATTATATATTATACAGATGATGGGGGAATCTCAATGGAATTGATATCATATGAATAATAAAGATTATTATTGAATGTTTGAAATGATTTGTAGTGAGGTTGTGATTCATCGGATAATAGTACATTTTATTTGTGGTTGAGTAGGGAAAAATTTTCCCCAAATTTTTTTTTAGAATTTTAGAATATATTTACAAGAATGTACAATATGAAAAGGTGGTGAGAACATTATTCATCTGGGGATGATTTCCAATGAACTAAAAATATAATATGATATAATTTTACAATAATTATAGTAGAGTGATGACATGATTAAGGAACAAACAATGTAATATATTGGTTGGGGTAGTAGAAGCTACTAGGAATAGGGGTATTATTATGATTAAAAATTGGTTTTCCAATCCATGGAATTTTCTAGAGCACTCGTAAGAGGAAAAGTATTTTGATCACTATAGAGAGAATTGATCAAATGAATAATGATTTCAAGATCACCCAATGAAGTTATAATCGATAAAAATGATATAACATTATATAGTATTCGAAAATTAATATTTTTATCATAAAATTCAAAAATTAATATTTTGTGATATATATGACTTTATACATATTCATGCTAATTCTCAATGAAAATCAAATATCGTAACAAGTATGAGTCAGTACGATTAACATTAAAGAGATATATTGAGTATAATAGAAGTTTGATCAATTTATATTCTCTTCATATTATACTAATTTTTGGAAACCATTTTATATATTTTCTACCATTTTATTAAATAATGACACATGACCATGAATTAGTGCTTATAATAATTTAAAACATTGAATTATTACTTCAGTTTCACTCCAGTCACATATATATTTTAACCACTTATTATTTCATCAACACAACTAATGCTGATATTATTTTGACTCATCCATACTAAAACATCATCTGCATTTCCTATAGTCTATGGTTTCATCAAAATTCTATCATAGTGTGTGTTAGGTGTAAGGATAAGTTTTATTTCCAGAGAATATATATAAAAAGTAACGACATGATTTTATTTTAAATTATCTCCAACCTATATGAATTTTTTTAGCTTTTATGATATATACCATTAGTGTCATAATTATTTTGATATAGTATTTTATTTATTGTGTATACCTTATCCATCTCCCTTTCGATCTCTATGGATGGAAAACATTGTTCATATATACATGAGGACTACAACCTCAATGCGTAGATTTTTTTGTCATCATAATTTATCATGGATGTTTATAGTAGTGTATTTAATGTATATATTCTATTTTTATTTCCTAATTATATTTATTGAAAAATAATATTTCATCAATTTTATAACCGTTACATCTATTTTAGTAATGATAATGTATTTCATGCATATACTTGGATAACAACCTCAATGATGCGATATGATTAAAATGAAAAGTATAACATTAAGGGATGGTTATAATATTTTAATTAATATATTAATATAATTTAAATTTTGAGTATTATATTTTTTAGATGAAGGGAAAATGACCCCATTAAACATGGGTATCACATCGAAAACCTTTTTTATTATGAACTGAATATCATATAAATGATTAGCATTAACATAAATATTTAGTATATTCATAAGGAATGTACGTGAATGTAAAATGGATAATATTAAGAAAAAAATTTTAAATATGTTATTATGAAATAATAAATTTAATATATGTGTATTATATATATGTTAATATATGTATGTCCTGATTTAGATTTCAGGGAATGGATTTATCAGTAAATTTTTTTTAAAAAAGTGATAATATTTTTCAACCATATTCCTCCATTTATATATTTCATAAAATGTATCATGGATTTTAATTTCAATATATAAATTAGTTATTATCTATAGCATAAACAATATTTTCCTTTCATTACCATTATTTTAAAAACTATCTGTCGTTTTTATTGGTTTGATTTGAATTCTTTTTACTATAGTAAGAAATTAATGTTTTTTAATCTATACAATATAAGTAAATTTTCCAACCAAATTTCCCATTATTCATAAATAATATTATTATATATGTTTCTTATTTTTCTAATTAAAATATTATTTGATCATATTCTATGATTATTTCATTAAAACAATTTTCAGTGTAAAGTATGTTTATCGTTGTTTTTATTTAAAAAATAAATGATCTTCTGAATATGTGTTAAACGGAAAAATAAATAATTTTTTTTGATTTGTGTTAATTATTATCTATGTTATAGTTACATAATGGTCCTTAAAAGTGTTCTTGATGATTTTTATGCTTCATATTCCTCTATAATGAATTGGTTATGGATTTTGTGCCATGGAAAATTATATTAGAATTAACTGGTTATGTTTGTAACAAAATGTTACTATTTTTAGGTTCTCATTTAACCCATTTTTAATCATTATATGTTTATTAATTGATTAGGGGATCTTCCTATGAACTTTTAGTTATTTAGGAACGATATTGGGCAGTACATTGTTGGAACATGATTTTCCAAAACCATTTTCTATACTAGTGAAAACCATGAAAATATATGAAGTGACGGTCTGCATGTTATTCACACAGTCTGAAAAAACACTCACCACCATGTAGAAACCAAAAAACCCTTTAGAGGGGAATACTTTTAACAAACAAGGTTTGATAAATGATACACACCTTTCTATCCAAGAATGAACACACTCAATTTTTATTTCCAAAAATTATTAAAAAAATTTCCAAACGACTATTTAAACCACTAGACGAACATAATTCCTCTTTGGACAAATTAATAGGTATTTGGATCCCCAAATAACCAATGATGGCCCCTCCAAAAAACATCCAAGGTGGATCTATGCTAGGAGAATATCTTTTGATCTCTCCCCGCTAACAGTTCACCCCACTCATTATCTCCCTTTAACTTCTTCTACCCACAGAGGGTTTGATAAATATTCATATTATTAAATTATCAAAGCATCATTATTTATATATTGAACCATAGTTTTATTTTGGAATCTCTGTTATAGAACATCCATTTTGGAGATTCTTGTTGAAGGTGTTGGGTTATGTGATCCCTTGAACTGATGTATGTGTTTCCATATATTGTTAGAAAATTAATTTAATCATTAATATGTTGGTAGTTTTAATTTAATTCATTTAGATAGTGAAAATTCATTTCACTATGAATTGGGACTTTGAATTGGCATGAAAGTTTACGGAAATCCCCCAATTCCAATGAATTAGAGTGTCGTTTTTATTTTTTTAAAATTTCTGAATATATTTGTGATATTGAATTTTGAAATATATTATTTGCAATTTGCTTAAATTATCCTCATAAGAACCCATATGTTTAATCCAAGAAAAATTCACGAATTGTTAAACACCTATTTATTTTTTATGTAAAATTCGAATATTAAAATTTAAAATGGGGAAAATTTATTTTGATTTTCTTTGAATTAATTATCAAATTATTTATTATTTTCATTGAACATGAAATACTAGATATTTAGTGAGTTTTTTTGAAATAACATGCAAAGTAGGAATTTCACTTGCATCATATTAATTCTTAACAACTCTAACACAAACATATTGGAATATATTATCTCTAGTGGGATATTGTTTATAATTCATTGGATAGTGTCAGAGAGATGTGTGAGGACATTTTATTTGTCACAAACCAACACATGATACAATATAAACTGATACTCGAGCCGATTCTCCACTAACCTGAAGAGTGTTCTGGATATACATGGACCGATAACAAGCATTTGGGAATTAAAAAATAAAAATTATGTATTGTTTCACCATAAATGTATTGCAATAACAAGGTAAATGTTTTTGAAACATTTATTATGTATATATCAATCACTACATACTTATAAAGTACAACGAGACACTATGAAATTTAAAAGTGAACATAACCACTTAAACTAGTTGCCTCGTGGTCAATGACCACCCACTATGTTATAATTCACCAACCCTTTTTCTTTCATTCCAAAACCACCAAAATATGTTGAGAGAAGGAACATCAGATAATAAATAATAAAGGGTGTCAAACACCAAAAAGGTATAATCAGGATGTGAGATAAAAATCCTAGTAGGATTCCACCAAAGATTATATTTTACTCTTTAAAATATAATTAATATATTCTAAATTATGATTACAAAGGGTTGAGTAAGACTATTACATTAAAATAGCGTGTTAATATCTAAAAAAATTTATTAAATTAAACCAACAAAAATTTCTATTTTACAATTTATAAAAAACAATAACTTTTCATCAAAATATATAAAAACAAAATAAGAATTTAAATATATATATACATGAATATATAAAAATATGAACCTGATTTTAGATATGATAAATATTCAATAAAATAGATTCATAGCAAATTATATAAATAAACTCTAAATATAGGGCAATTATGGTGGAAAATAGTGACAAACAATTCTATCATGTATCAAGTATCAAGTATATGGATGTCAATTGAACATGATAGGTACAATAGATATTCTATATTAGAATAGATAATCAAATACATCATGGCCAATTTTTGTGCTTATATATATTAACACAGGACAAAAGTAAGCAAGTTCCTTGCACAACAGCTTTCATGGATATAATTCCAAAGCCTAAACCCTTCATGTTCTCCATGGATACACTATAATGATGAGTTCATATTATTGAATATCATATATATGTTATCCTAAGTACCTATATATGTTCCCATGACTACTAAAAAGTGGTGTTTGAGGTAATTAATTAACATGGATAAATCTAGGATCCTTATAAAACATGGTCACTGGCCACAATAACCCCTCTCACTCTACACCCAATTACCTAAAAGTAAATAATCCCATTATAAAGACCCATAATGGGATGTAAAATTAGAAAGTTACAACAAAGGACGATCAAAATAGAGTATCATAATAATTTCCCAACCTGGATGTCATGAATCATTAATTCAAAACATATCCTTTTAAATTAATTCAACATTCAAGAAGGGTTAAAAAACATCTTTCACTAAAATTTTATCATAAATTCATTCCAAATACATTTTAATGAATTCATCATTCAAAAGGGTACTCATTCTTGTATAGTTCAATAATTAATCATTAATATTAGAAATGAGACTTTAAAACAATAAATTATTTCCAAGAATCATTAATGAATTTTATGGATGTACTATAATTTAAATTGGATTTATTTAATTTCAAAACCTTGGATTACACCTCACCTCATGAAAATAAGTCATTTTATCAAATAACCCAGAAAAAAAAATTCCAAAACAAGGGTAAAACCATTCGAAGGGAATTTTTTGTCATTAAATAAATTCAAGCATTTAAATCTATTTTGACAATGTTAATTAGTAAAATGTATTATTTAAACATAGGTAATCTCTTTTAAAAATAAAATCCTTTACCAAAGAACATAATTTAGTAAAAATAACCTTTAAATGTTATTTTCAAAAAAATTCCAAGAAAATTTTGAATTTAAAATTTACAAGAAATTGTTAGAAACAACAGTATTATAGAAAATATATTAATTACATAGTCATTTAAATGAGAATAGGGTCAAAGTAAATTTCATAATGAATATAATATATTAATTTAATTGAACATGAATTGGTAATTATGAAACATATTTTTGAATTTATATAGAAATAGTGATTCACAAAATGAAATAAAGTCATAGATAAACCTACTTGGAATATTATGAATTCAACCACTAAGAGTCCGATATTTTCCACCTTCATTTGTGATCATTGAATTTAATAAGATTGATATTAAAAAAATATATACTAGATACTATATATAAAAAACTACATCAATCAATCCGGATAAAAAAAAAACTTCAGAATTTATAAACATTTATCAAGAAGAAATAAATATGAAAAGGCTGGTACAATATCAAGTAGAAACAAAATCACTAAGAGTTGATCACCTCTTTGTTTATCTGCATTGAGATGAGTTTTGGGAAGTAAAAATTGATCTATAGGGTTCCAATGATATAGAGAATCGATTTTTATTTGACAGGGAGGCGTTTATGCTTAAATCTATGGGTTTCTAGTCATTAATTAAAATATCTTTAACATTAAATACAATAAACATACTTTCCTATGTTATGTCGTATAGTTTGCATTAAACATGAAAAATCCATTTTCATAGAATAGAGAAACTGAATATTTTGAATGTTTTGGATTTACACTTTGCGAAACCATGCACCAAATCCAAGAGCCTATGACCTGTTGATGAGGACACTACAGGAGTATACAAGAGATCAATGTTAATAAAATGGGAGGAGACATATTTCTGGGTACTGTAGAAGGCACAATTGAAGGTATTTTTCGGTACTGTAACAGCTGGAACTATTCATCTGTTTCGGAATCCAGGCCACCAATTTAGGCTTCAGGAACATTAGGGCAGTCAGGCCACCCAAGAACATCTAGAAACTGAGGATTTTGGGCCACCTCAAGTCATTCAGTCCACCTCAAAGCCTTCGGGCCACCTCAAGGACATCGAGCCACCAAAAATTGTGCATAATGAATAGACAGAGTCAATAAGGATCAGACTCCCAATGGGGGATTTAGTGAAGTGTATTCTCCAGAGTAGAAGCTAATGGATTTTTTTGAAATATATGGTACGTGATTTCCATCAAGAACAGTCTATACATTCAGAGGAAGCCTAGACAAATCTCTATGAAAAGGTGGAGAGCTGATATCATGATGAAGAAAATGTGAGGAGGAGTTCCATGTATAGTCTGTATATTTCCTAAGAATTATTAGACATGTAATATCTAAACATATTGCTATTTTAAGGGTTCCCCCTCATCCCATGAAATGGGGGTTAACTCAAGTAAATAAAAAATAAGTCCTTCAACCCATTCTAGTTTCAAAACATGCACAAACAATGTGACCCCCAACATTCGATGTTGTAGACATTGAAAAACATTGCTCAAACTCTGTGCAAACAATGAGGAGGACCAAAAAGCATCAAAAAAGACTACAAAAATAATAAAACAACTTCTAATGATACCCAATAATTATGAAATAAAATTAAATGCATCACAAACCATGAAAAAATAATGGGATGTTAAAACCTCCCCACCATAGGAATTTTTTCCCAGGAAATAATCTAGTTGAAATATTAAACACAATGACAAAATATAAGTCCCTCACTTATCTTATGAGGTGAATGGTCTATGGTCAATAATATAGACTCACCCAAAGGATAAAAACACACACAACTCCAATGTAAACATACCGGGATCGTCACACATATCTGAAAATGAGAAACAGAAGATTCCTAGAATATATATCCCAACCATTTAATTATTCACCATATTGATGTTACAAAAGAAATGATTATCCCTTAAACCAATAAAAGATACAGTTATGTTTTGATACAGAGAAAAATCACTGATCATAAATATACCATACTAGTAAAGAACTATTATTGATTTGTATCATTGGTATGTACTCAATGGTAACCACTTATTTTCTAAACATTGTATCTCACATCATTGAGAACATTAAAATAAACACCAAAACCACTGTGTGACTTGTCTATCCAAAAAACAGCATCATCCAAGTTACCCAGGTACATTCCCTAGGCCTTTATAAGTATAATTAGAATGATCTAAAACATCTAGTCTAGTTTAAAATAGGTCGCTACACTCTCACAATGGAGATCATCCAGCCATTCAATATTGATCTCAAACTATCAATGCAAAATAAGAGGAACGCGATGGAACAAAAAACAAGATTTTAGGAGTAGTAAACTATTATTTCATCAAAATACACTAATTATCAAAATAATGTTCTAAAATATAACATCACAAAGATTAAAAAATGAAATATTTCAAATACAAAAAGAAAGATGAATGAATAACTTTGACCCTATCCACTTCATCATGGAAAATAAAAACTATATCAAATTTAAATACATTTGGAGATAAACAGCTTGAATCCATAAGATCAACCAATTTTTTAAATCATTACTTAGAATTCGATGTTTGGATCCCTATTTTCAAGATAAATTTGATGCACCATAGCTTGGGGCCAATATTCCTGATCAAAATTTCGTTTTTCAATATCCCAACATACAAAAACTCATGTAGTCTCCTATATAGTAACATCCTTTTTAATCATTCCGGTATTTTGAAAAAATCATATTATAATGACTAGGTTTTCTACATCAGAAGTAAAATTCTGTCCACTTCTTTTCCCAAGGAGAATATTCTTCCATAACTGGGAATGTGTCATTTATATATTCCTTTTTTAGCTCCACTTTATTTAAAAATTCCATTTCAATCATCTCTAGTTAAGATATCATCAATTCTATATGCATGAGGGTAACATTGTCTATATAAATACATTTCTTAAAAGGGTGATCCATACCTATCTTATAACCAAAAACACCATGTTTGTATCTTATAAAATTTTAGATCTTCTTGGAATACATCACAACTAATATATCATCTTGAGTGATACTCTAGCACTAAATTTTTCTTTCTTTCATCACTTATTCATGATGCAACCTTTTAATGAAATTGACTTGGAGAGTAACCAATTCAATATTTCAAATATACTATAAGTAATAACACACTGCCACCACTCTTGGACTTGTTAATCAAATAAATATTCAGTATAAAAGAACATAATAGATTTAGAATTTGTAATATTATCATATATCACATCACTAACTTCATGACATTACCCTACCTCAGTAGAACATGTTTCAGTCTTTTATTAAGGTGTATGAAATCAAATTAATTCATTAATAGGGTTAATAGTATAGAATGTATATTATTCCCCCACACAATATGGATACTGGGAAGAGTTATTGAAACAAGATTCATCTTCATGAAAACATTAATAACTACTATGAGAATAGACCACATGAACAACGCAGTATTAGGATTGAAGGAATTTCTGGGATACATTTATAAACATAACTAAACACATGTATATCCATTCGTGAATACATGAATTCAAAAACACTTAACATATTTTAAGAAAATTTACAAGAAACTTTTATAAAAACAATTTTGGTTTCAGAAAACCAAATATTTGACCATTTATTAAAAATTACTCTTACATTTCAATTTGATAAATCCTCCTAGAAATCATTTTTAGTGTCAAAACCCCCATTTTCATCACATGTATATTATTCTCTCAGTTCAAAATAATTAATCCCAATTTATAATAACCATTAATATTTCAATTTTAATCCATTAAAAATCAATATTTCTCCATATAATTTTGTTTTACAACATCATATAATAGTAAATGCTAATTACCTTTTCAAACCAAGCATTTAATAAATATATATATTCTTTCATTGAAAACATTTCTCAATGAATATAGAAAATAAGATTTAGTAAATTATTTTTTTATATAGGATATAAAAGTATTTTAAATGTATAAAATTTTATATAGCCAAACTATATCATGAAACAACCAACATCTATAACCCAGAAAACCATATTTACATAAGTGATGTCACTTGTAAGAAAATGGAAAAGGGTTTATTTTTAGAAATATGTTATAAATATAAAATGTTTTTTTATATTGGATGGTAAACCACACACCAATCAAAAAATTATACATGGTTAGATATCTCGATCGGTCACACTAATTTATTATAGTTTCCTAAACCCTGAAAACATGGTGTGACTGTGGTCATCATCCATTCTGATAAAAAATCATAACAGAATCCCCTAATAAAATATATTATTATTTGGAATATAAATATATTTTTTCATTAGAGAACCAATAAATCAAAAATGGCTCATGTCCCAACATCCCCAGAAACTCATGTATCACCATTTAAGGGAGTTGATCATGTACCCCCACACAGACCACATCTTGAGTCCCAAAAAAATATTAATCTATTATCTGTCATGACTTGACAAAAAAAAATATTTTAATTATAGGTATTTTTTTTAATGAAATACCTCCACTGATCAAATTTGTAATGAAGAATCCGAGGATAACATCTAAACAAATATTAAATATTATTTACCACAGAACCGTATTTAATTTGCGATATTCATGTTTAGGAAACAAGAACATGGGTAATCAAAAATAAATTTTGGGAAGTATTTCTCTATTAAATTATTACAATAACAATGTAAAACTCCAGAACATCATTATATATGTATATCAATCAATACATACATATTAAGTATATGGAGACACTGAAAAACTACAAGTGGAACATTACCAATAATCCCCGACTCTTGGTGGTCCAATACCGCCGATTATTTCCACATTCACCCCATTGGTCACTAAATCAAAAACCCATAATGTATGGTGATATCATGAATATTTTCTATAAGATGGTAAATGGTTGTGAACAAGAAACGGTACTAGAAGGGTGTGAGCTAAATAGCCTAGCTGGATTACAAAAAATATTCAATGTTTTTAAACTGATAGGATAATTCAAATATGATATAATATGAGTAAAAATAGTTGAGTAGGGGTATTATTTTAAAATATTTTTTTGAAAAATAAAAAAATTTATTAAACTAAATATGTAAAACATTTGATTTTAATATTTAAATAAACTAATGATTTTATTTATAATATTTGAAAACCATTTCATAAGATTGACATATATAATTAATAAAATATTAGAATATGCACCTATTTTATTAATATTAACACGATTTAGTACAATAGAGTTAAAGAGCATATAAAAATAAATTAAGAATGAAAGGAAACATTGTTCCCAAATAGTGAAAATAATTATTATCATGTATGAAGAATCATGTATATGAATGTCATTGGTACAACCTATGTATGGTAGTGATAACGCCTCAGAATAAATAATTCAATACAAAATGACCTTTTTTTAGCATACATATATTATCATATGAATAAAGAAAACTAGTCCCATGCACACCCATTTTCCTCGATACTAGTCCATTGTCTGAACCCTTCACATTTTCCATAGATCTAGGAGAAGGGAGTGCATCTGCTAGTAATGAATATATCTATTTAATTCAATATAACTATCTAGGATCCCATGGAAAGTTAACATTACCGGGTTAATAATAGAGTTCTAAGGATTAGACATGGATCCTTTACAAGCATTGGCACTAGCTCTAATAACGCATCTCACTCTCAGCCTGAATTCCCTAAAAGTAATTAATGAAATTTTCAATACCCAATAATGTGATGTACAAGAAGAAATTTACATCAAGGGAATATTAAATTATATGATCATCAAAAAGTTCCAAACAGGGAAATAATAATCATCAATTCAATTAAAAACGTTTTATATAATTTCTACACTCAAAAATGATAATTTAACTTTTACATTTCACAATTCATCACTAAAATGAAAAATGTTCCTTTGAAACAATGTAGAATTTCATTAAATATCATTTTTAAAAAATAAAATTTTCAATAGTTTAATTATACTCTTTTTTTTATAATTTGTCATTAATATTCTAAATAGGTCATTAATATAGACATTTATTTCTATGAATCCCTAATGAATTTAATGTAATATGACTATTTCTAATGTATAGAATAAATATCAGAACATGGGTTCACACATTATTTTCATGGAAATGTATAATTTATTTCAAAAAAAATAGGAGCACCAATTATAAGACTAGCGTTAAAACATTTAAATTGGGTTCTTGATCATATCATATATTAATGCCACAGAAAATATTTTGAAAGTGAATAATTGTTAAATTCATTGAAATAAAAAATAAGTATTTTAATTTAATATGTCAAATCATAGGATGAAGGACTTAATATTACACAATATACTTTAAAGGTTTCTCAAAAATTAATCCAAATAAACATAGAATTTAAAAAATTCACAAAAAATAGAGAAAGATAAATATTATAGCCATTCAATCAATTCCATTATCAATTCATATATAATAGGGTCAAAGAAGCATTTATATGGAATTTGATGGAAAAAGTTAATAGAAAATTGATTATAAATTTGAAAAAATATACATATGATTTTATCTGGCATCAATGAATCATAAAATGATGTAAAATCATATAAACAATTACATGGAATATTAGGAATCTGGTGATAATGAATAAGAGTAGTGTCACCTTCAATGGAGGTAATAAGATCTAAGATGATAGATATTTAATGAAAATCAAAGATATACTAGACATAAAATTGCACATAAATAAATCATGATCCAGAAAAATAAAGGATTTTACAAACTGAAGGAAAAATAAAGAGAAATATAGAGATCCATTACCAAGAAGAGAATAAATTACAGGAAGATGTTCACTGCTTCAATTGGTGCTTCGATCCACCATGAAAAGATGTTTGGGATGCCAAAATGTCTCCAGAGGGATCCCAATATCTAAAGAATATATTTTGTTTTCAGATGGAGATTTTTAGTGTTAATTAGGGGACATTCAAGTCATTAATTAAAATTATTGTAATATTAGTTAATATCTGCACTAATTCCAAGGTTATATCGCGCATTATGCAATATCCATGTACAAATATTTTTCCAAAAAAATTTCCACTGGAAGTATTGAATAGATTGGATGCACAAGTTTTCATTACATGTTCCAACCATGTGACGTCCTACTGCTAGGTTGCATAGTTTGAAATATTTTACTCCAACCTCGTGCAAACTATGGGTAGGAAGAAAAACTATCAAAAAGTGCATATAAATGTTCATTATGAAATTTGATGATACCCAATCATTGGGCAATCAATTCAATGTGACAAATACCATTAAATTAATAACAATATATTATGAAAATTATAAATATATCAGTGTATTATGATATCATAATCAAAAACTATCAAACAACTTGGAAGTTGTATATGTTACACATTAGTGATTATTTTTAGTATATATAATTATTTGTACAACCTTTTTACTCATGTCATGGGAATCATTATATACTATTTTATATGAAATATATATTAGTACAATGATTTCAAATTTATCCATCAGTTGAAATGAAAATCATGATTTTTTAAATATAATTTTCTATTTCCATACTAGTCAAATTTCAAATTGAAATATTAAATTGGTTATTAATTGTGGAATCATATAATGTAAAACATATTGGGACCCTTAATGGATTTTATATAAAACCATTTCATTCCCTATAATGGTATTTACATTTATATTTTAATTTTTATAAAAATGGTAAAGAAACACATGGAGTTGTTGTTTGTTGATCTGCTGGTTTTAGAGTGATAATGTGTGGGGGGGTTGTGTTTTTTTCAAGTCTTTTTGGTATATTACTAGTGTATAAATTGATTATGTATAGGAATATTTTTTGTTTCTGGTATAGTCCCATTTGTATGTTTATTTTTTTTCATAATAAGTATTTTGTCTTAGACTATTTAAGTAGAAAACCTTTCTTTTCCTTCTCTTGAATGGATCCATATGCTAGTTTCTAGACCATTCGGATTAGGAATGCCCCTTGAGCAATGTCAATGTCAGACCAGGTATATGGGTAATTGGTCATCTAGGATGGTTTGTGATAAATTGGTATTAGAGGATCATGATGGGCATATTACCTTGATTTGAGTTTGCAGTTGTGCAATATTGTCTAGAAATATTTGTAACACCCATATATTTTGAGAAATACGTTTTTCAAATTAATTTTATCTTTTTTAGATTTTCCATTTCACACACCACTGGGAAATTATTTTTTATTTTAACGAATTAAAAAAGGATAGTGTTATATTCCACACCATTTAAATTATGCATTACATGAATGAAAATGTTTATATTCCAATACACAAAACATCAAGGTTATTATACATTAAATGAAATACTGACTTTAATCAGTTTCATATATACCATGCTTGACCAATTTTTATATAATAATAACATATTATTAAAAAATTTATTATTTAGTATAATAATATATAACATATTTTTTAATTTATAGATTATAAATCATAATCACAAACTTATGAAAATAAAATTTAGAATTCATTGGATATAAATTAATTCGAAATGAAAACGAGGACTAATTAAATATAAAGGGAATATGATTATAAAAACAGTTTTTTAGCAAAAAAAGTAATTTTATCTTAATAAATTATATTAATTAATATTTTTTAATGATATTGATTAAATATATAATTTTTATAGTCAGTAAAACATTTTTACATTCATTAAATATATTACATAGGAATAATATTGGATGAAACCTAATAGTACACATAAAAACTATATTTTTATAAAAGTAGTATTACTGCATTTATATAAAGAACGACATTAAAATATAATTTTTTAAAATTTTATATGTATTATATATAAAAATAAAAAATACGTAATTCATAATTTCAAAAATATTTTATGGTGATTTTTTGTGTTTTTTCTAGAGAAACATCATTTTTAGATGAATAGGGAAAATAATAAATTTAAAATCAAAAACTACTTTTAGTTAAATTTATTTATATATGTCCATTATAATTTCAGTTTTTCAAATATCTTAATAGATAAATTATACATCTATCAATCCAATTTATGTCATTAGAATAAATTTTCTAATAAATATAGATATAAAATCATAATGATATTTTGAACACTCTAACATTGAAACCCTCCATAAATGCCACACCTCTTGGATTTGCACGGAACATGAATTTTCCACTTATGTCAATTATATTTTTTAAAAAAGTCATACAAGGCTATAATATGTAAAATATTAACAGTGTAATATTTTCAACATAATTGTTTACCTAGAAAAGTAGTGAAAGTGATTAAAATTAATCACAAATATTAAGATAAAATTAAGCATAATAGGGATCTCAAAATATATACTAATGGAAAAAAAGAACGATCCAGTTATCAAAAGAAAAATTGGATATACATATCTCATAAATTAAACATATAAGGTTACTAATTTTAGGTTTTGACAGTTTTCAAATAATTATTGTTTTGGAAACACATCATTCTATTTAAAATATTCCAAATGACTTATTTTCCTCCATTATAAAAGGGCCTCCTTCGGTCCCCCATTTGATCACCTCTCAAAATAGATAGGTCTAGGAAATATATAATATGTTATCCACCCATAATATATCCCTTCACCAGAAAATCATCCAATTTTAATGAATATATCCAAGAAATCCATGTCGTGTTAACCAAAAGGAGTTACTGAAAAATAAGGTAACATCCTTCCTCAAGATCCTTTGATTAATTTTTTTTCTCCAACACGTAAATCAGTATTATTATAATATTTTATAATAAAATATATTTCCTAAAAAAATGGATAATTTTTTAGACTAATTTTTAAACCTACAGTTACACACACAACCATCTAATGGGTAATGAACCCATCATTCATTTGTACATTGAACTATTACATTGGAATATGACGTTGCTCGTTTTTCCATACCAAACTCATGTGGATGAGAAATATGATGATAAATATATTTTTAATTGATATATATTATATATTTTATTCATTTATTATTCAGTATTTATTATAGAAAACATATATTTATACTTTTTTGTTGGAAACATGATGATTTTTTTCTGAAATTGGTGACTACTACCACTTAAAAGAGATGTGATTTGATCACACTATACATGGAATGAATTAATGATATGTTTAGTAAACACATATGAGATATATTATACAGTAATTCTACTAAAATTATGTTATATATATACATATACAGCATTTGCATTCTTTCTATCAATATGAAAATAAAAAAAGGAAACAATGTTCATTTGTATGAACAACCTACCATCTCCACAAAAGTAATATTCCATTTCATAATTATATATTTTATAGCTTATTATAAATATTTATATAATAAATATTTATAATTTTTTTATTGGAATCAAGATATATGTGTGATAACAAAAAATATAACTATTCATGACTCATGTAAGAAAAAAAAGTGGATATTACATGAAGTGTAACCATAACATTGAATTATTAACAATCGTGTAATACGATGTCATAATAAAGTAATATATGGTACTAGATATAAGAATATTTATCTATTAATGATTTATGAAAAAAAAATATTTTTAATACATGATGTTTTAAAGAGAATTAATATTTTCAATACATATATTAAGTAAATTTCATATAACTTTTTATTTCTGTGAGGTACATACCATATTCACCACTCACTGATTTTTTGTGGTATATATACATCCCTATGAAATTATATATAAATATTATTATTGATTTAATTTTATTAAAATATGTAATTATCTTTACAATTTTTTTAGATAATGATTAAAAATTTTCTCATGTAGGTAGTGGGGTTTATACTCTCTCCTTTATTTCTCTGAGATTTATGTCCTATTCACCCCTCAATAAATTTTTTTGGACTATATAATGACCTTAAATATATTATATTATTATTATACACAAATTTAAGGGAAATTACACATCTATATTGGGATATTTTTTCATGGGGGTTATGTTTTAAAAGTTACCAAATCAGTAATGTAATTTAGTCAAATATTTCATTCCTTGAGACACATGATATGATATACACATAACTTTTTCTGTGAGATATATATATAAATATATACTTTTTTAATGTTATATAATGAATATCAATATTCTCATGAGAGTTTAAGCTTTATGTAATGCTATTATTTCCATTTTATTATAATTTACTATTACTAATGATGTAATAGGTATATTGCTTAAATCTCATAGTGTATCAGGAATGTTCAAGATTATGATTACATTGATGAAATATTATGATCCTTATATATAAGGCCCTAGCCGCAAAACTTACTTAATCTGGATTTATTTCAAGAATACACATTTAGGATCTTTTCAGGTTTAGAGTTTTATATAATTAGATCATAAATCATACATTACATTCCACATTTAAATGAAGTGGTTACATAAAAGATAGTACTAATTTTCTTCCATAAAATGAAACCAATTTAAAATAAAACATGCATTCTTTATTGACACTTCCTTGACACTATAATCATATCATGTACCTTTCCCTTGACCTGTGAAAAACATTTCAAAAACATGGAATGAGCATAAAAAGCTCAGTAAGGGATACAAAAAATCGGAAAGGAAACATTAGTACATGTATACATAAGAATCAATGAAATAATACTTTACTCATAAAACATAATCACGTTAACATACCTCAAGAAATCCTAAGATATATGAATAACTCATAGAAATCATAAGAGATAAATGTAACATGAGGCATTCATAACATTTTTGCGTAGGGATTAACTCTCATGGTTACGTTTGGAATACCCATCACTATATATTCCCTAAATCTATTTGGATAAACCTCAGTATTTAAGCCTGTCGTGTTACTCAATGGATTGGAGAGCTATATCGGGCTCACCCGCCCTTATTTTATCACGGAACCACCCGTCTTCATAGATAATGCCCAAGAACCATAACATAATCATAGAACATAACTTAAGCATAAAGTAAAGATAACATTCCCACACTTCAATAACAATATAACATTTTATGATATTGATATAATGAATCCATTCTAAGAACCAATTTGAAAAAAAATTAAAACATTTAATAAAGAGACTTTTGAATAAAAGTGTCTGATACCACATTGAAGATTTTAAAATTTTAAACCATTAATATCCTTATAAATAAATCCTTAAAACCATTTTGAAAACATGGATATTAATGAGAAATATTTATAAAAGTAAATCATTAAAACATTTAAAACATTATTTTAGTTTAAGGGTTTTTAACAAAATGTGAGACACTTGTATACAATAATTGAGGAATAACATTTAATCGGAACTTTATAATATCATGATAATAATAGAATTCATGAAATAAAATTCTAAATGACAGTATATACACCATATAAGAGTGAATTGGTGCATAGAAACAATGAAGTCTTAATAGAACTGTAAAATGAAATGAAATCCCCTATAAAGAAGGCATCTTAAATTAAGGATAAATAAATCCCACAATAATGTGTGAAAAATATAAATACACCCAATATAAGAGGATATTACGTGTAAAACAATCAAAGGTCATTCACACATATTCAAAGGATTACATATTCAATAACTACATGTTGAACACAAAGAAATCAAAATTGGGTTACGAAGTTCCCTTGGTAAAATTTGATAGCCTAACGACGTCACTCAAAAATTCATAAAATTAGGTGATGAGAGATAAAATGGTATCTCATCACTAGGAAATAAAATTTAAATCAATAAGGATATAGAAGAACATATCCCCACATAAAAAGATGTATATTTTAAGACATAACAGAATAAGTCTTTTAAAAAGAGGAGGGTGAAAGATTCCCTTACCGATTTGGGTAACATTCGAAACGTACAACCCATGAAAAAAGGAATATACAACATTGATGTAAATAATCGTAAACAAAATTATATTACACAAAGATTATAATAATGGGCAGTACATATACCTCTCAAAGTAATTGGTGGCAAATGTATCATAAATCTCACAGGAATAAAAGTGAGATGAAAAACCCCATACAAAAACTCGGCAGCCTAACGACACCACATGAAACATCCAAAAAATGGCTTCATGAAATCAAATAGGGTCTATCATTAAATGAACATATAAATTACAGTAATTGTAATATAAAAGAACATCCCCAACTAAGAACGAGGAGCTTAAAATAAACGACATATAACAGAGTACTTAAAAAGAAAGAGAGAGGTAGGATCCCTTACCTCAAGTCTGACTTGTCTTCTTCGTTTCATTCTATTCCTTAATAATAAACATTAGTAAATTTATAATTTATTAACTTCCTCCTTTAAATATTATTATTCAGTTCATATCACATATTACAATGTTGTAATAATTGGTTAATAATGTGAGTTCATATCAGACGTTTTTGTCGATGTTTGGTACAATAGTCAAAAATGAACTTGTTTGAAAATGAATGTCTAGGTAGTTATAAGTAAATCATATGCAGAATAGTATTAATTATTTAAATATCAAATATATCCGGTACATATTCATTTTATACTATTCCATAACATTTGGAGATAAAAATAAATGAAATGCATCGTTCATGGAGACGGTAGGCCGTACGTACGCATTAACGCTACTTTCATTTCCATTTCTTACTTAATGGAGTGAAATCATAATGATATAATGATATATTATAAATCCAGTATATTTTCATATATAATATCATCAACTCTATCCTTTATATTTCCCACATAAAGCATTAACTAATCAAATCACTTTGAGGGGGCGGTAGTCCACACCTCCTAAAATGAAGATATCACGTTTACCCATAATAAAACCATAAAGGTATGACATAAATGAAAAATACAAGAGCTTATGGAAAATAGAAACATATTATATATCATATATAAATATAGTGACATCTTAATGGCCACCTTTGAAGGTGTTAGAAGAATATTGAACAATCATGGTTTTGTGAGGAAAAAATTCACCATCCACGGAAACAGAATGCTATTTAACCAGAAGATGTAGGTGTGTGAAAGTGTTGCTTGAATACTTATTATAACAACATCCTCGTATATGGAAAATACTGGTTTTTTTACAAAATATATGAATAAAAATAGTTTAGGGGGTTGGAGAAGCAAAATAAAACAAAAGAGCATTAGAGAAGACTTTACCTTTGAATAGTTTAACTCCTCTTGGTTTGAACCAAAAGGGTTTCTTGAAGAAATTTATACCTAAAATAAGGCTTATAGGATGATTAAAGGTATGCAGAGAGACAAAATGAGCATAGAATGTCCGATCCAAAAGCTTGAGAGGTGTGGGTAAAGAGGTAGAGGTGGGGGCCTTTTATAAGAGGAGGGGAGGGGCACTCTTGGAAAGGTATAAAATGTAACTTTATTTTCAAATGAGTTTCAGATTTTAAAGGTCCCACATTGATATATATTGAGGATAAGGTGATAAGGGTTCTAAATCAACTAATCCAATGGGGTTTTGACATGTTTAGGTCTTAAATTTTACATTATCTTTTCATTTGATTTAAATCGTTAAATAATGAAGTAATCACTGCATCATCATGGTCTCATATATAGTTTAATTTATTTAATGTCTAATTTTTTTAAAAAAAATACTATGATGTAGGAAATCGTTTTTTTTACAATGACTATTTATAGTCCAAGAGATCATTTATTTATTCAAATTTAAAAATGTTTTACTCAGGTGATACATTCTTTGTTAAATTTATTTTCATTAAAAAACAAATAAAAAGATACAAAGTCATTATCACACAAAAGTGATTCCATGGGGTCCCCACTTATGGCACAAGACTTACCATGGTAGGACATGAAACGACCATTATTATTATGACACATTTTGGTGCCATTTTTTATTATTATTATATTATTTTATTATCCTTTACTACCCGATTACTAATTAATCAAGATAATTAACGATAATTACCGTCATTACTATTCACAAAGTCCAAAAACAAAAGAGTCTTAATAACATAATTTTGGTCTTCTGATTCCAAATATGGAATCCATTTTACCAAATTCCAAACCCTTAAATTGCAATTATTAATTTAAAAATAATTCCCTTTGTCAAAATAAATATCGGGTTTTTGTGAAACAATATCTATGAAAAGATTGGTATTAGTTTATGCCCAATTCCAAAGTAATATTAATTCTAAGGACCACTATTGGATTAAATTTTAAAAATGTATTCTAAATAAACTTTAAAACCAATTAAAAAGATAATCTATCCATATATTTAAATTAGATGGAAAAGCAGTTTCGATGTAAAATGCAATATTTTTCACTATTCATTAAAAAGAATGAACATTGTCAGAAACAGACCAAAAATTTAACCAATGTAAATTTCAATAGTCCAACCTTAAAGAATAAGTTTATATTGACAAAAAGAGATTATAAAATTGTAAGAATTTAGATTTAAAAAAGGTTCTCCATCAAAAGGTGGTAAAAAATCTTTTAAAAATATTAGAGTATTTATTTCATAAAATTGGATTCATTTGGATATTAAGCCTCTAACATTTATTGGATAAATATAAAAATATTTGACAAAAATATGTAATAATTTTTTAGTTATTTCTGTTCATTCCTTCCATTACAATGGCAAGGACTTAACTATTATAATATTATTATATTATTAGTGTGTAACGTAAGATTTCAAAGAAACTCGTTGTTGCGTATAGGGTACGCCATCGAGGATAGCATTCCCTTTAAAGTAGTATAAACATTTTATTCACAAATATTGATAAATATTAGAATGTAATATTATTTATTTACCTGGTATGTTATATCCTTCCCCCCTTTTGTGAATTGCGTCGTCGCAATTTCAAAATTGGGTTTGGAAACTTCATTGAATGTCCCAAATTGGAACAAGAGTCAGTAAAACTATCACTTTAAAATAATGGGAGAGAAGTAAAAAGGTCACCTGAGTTAACCCATACAAGTATTCCATGTATTAAAATATTGATATGGAGGAAAAAAAGGGTCATGTTCTGATGGAGAGTTATTGTAAACATGTCTAGGAGAAAGTTAACCACAAGAAAATCACAAACTTGTGATGTGTTAAATGGTATTCGATTCCCAAGTAGGAAAATTTTACAGATGACATTTTTGTTTTAAGTTACTATTAATTGAGGAATTTATTTTTGGTCTTAACTAAATCATAATGAAACATTCATACTTGTCACATAGCCTTTCAACTTTAACTAGATTCCTGAATCAATCTCATATTTTCTCCAAAAGACGAGTATTTAGGAAGACTTGTTAGCATTAAGAGTACTATAATCAACTTCTTGAGAATAATATAATCCACAAAAGAAAAGTATATATTTATCATTCCTTTATATATTAACCGAAACAAAACCAAAAAGATTAGTATGATATCAGATAATACCCAAAAAGGTTATTTTTTTACAAAAATAAAAACTACTCCTAATCTCCAAAATTTGTCAAACAAAACCAATAGTTCAACAATGACCACTGAATGAACATCTATCCATAAAATTATTCAAAGTAAACCCATATAAGATTGAAACCCAAATATTTTAAGGATTTAATCACATAGTCTCCCAAGGTAAAAATTATCATTTATCTCCAAATAACATAAGTTTCTCTTAAATTATCATAATGAAAAGTATTTAACCTAATCATATATCCTCCATGATAGTTTAATAATTTCCATAGATAACCCAAAATAAACTTTCTATTAATTCATAAAATCATCTAACTTAAAAGAATCATTCATACTAACCAGGGACTTCACGTAGTACATTGGTAGGTGATAAATACCAGTTACACATTGGTTGTGGGTTCGATTCCTGCAGATTCGTCCGATGTGATGGGTTGTCACACGGTCTTCTTGTTGTCCTTTTTCCAAAACAATATAATTCTTAAAGCATCCCCCCAAAAAGAGATAAAATCTTCGAAAATAACCATAACATATTTTAACATCAATTTTACCTCATGCCTTTCATCTTCCATTATAAAAAATAATAACCCATAATTACCTTAAAAGTAAGGATCATATAAACCATAATGGTTACCCTTATAATTTTCACATGAACTTCAACATAGAGTTGGTTCTCTCATAAAAAAAGGCATTAGAGAACTCGACAAGGTTCAAGTGGTTGATCATGACTCCTGATAGTTGGTTTAGAATAACCACTAGATTTTGCATTGAATCCCCCATTTCATCCATTCTCTTAATTAGAGAACCACCAAAGTTTCCTTCGAACCCATTGTCACGTTGGTTCCTGCTAGATCCATCGATTTACTACAACCAAAAAGGTCAGTTTGTGTATATCAACAAAATCATCATGTACTAATGAGGAAGATAAACACTAAGATATACTTATCCAAGTTATCTCAAACTCATTCCAACCTTCAAAAATAACAATGAATCTATCCAGTATAATAAAAATTGGGGTCATACACAACTTGTTAATAATTCTAAAACAACACTCTAACCTCAAAATTTATCTAAAACGGCCTTTGATACCAACTATAAGGCCCCAAGCTTAAACCATACTTAATATAGAGTTATTTCAAGAATACACATTGAGGATATTTTCCGGTTTAGAGTTTTAGAGAATTAGATCATAAAGCATGCATTACATTCCACATTTAAACAAAGTGATTAAAAAATATATAGTATTAATTTTTTTCCATCAACAAAAACATATATAAAATAAAACATGGATTCATTCTTGACACATTCTTGACACTATCATCATATCATGTACCTTTCCCTTGACCTGTGAAAAACATTTCAAAAACATGGAATGAGCATAAAAAGATCAGTAAGGGATACAAAAAATCGGAAAAGAAAACATTAGTACATGTATACATAAGAATCAATGAAATCACACTTTACTCATAAAACATAATCACATTAACATACCTCAAGAAATCATAAGATTTATAAATAACTCATAGAAATCATAAGACATAAAGGTAACTTGACGCGTTAATAACATTCTTACGTAGGGAGTAACTCTCATGGTTACATTTGGAATACCCATCACAGTATATTCCCTAAATATATTCATAGAAACCATAGCGTTTAACCCCTTCGCGTTACCCAATTCATTGGAGAGCTATATCAGTCTCACCGACCCTTAGCTTTTCACAAAACCACCCGTCTTCATAAACAATGCCCAAGAACCATAACATAATAATAACACATAACATAATCATAAAGGAAAGATAACATTACAACACTACAATAAAAATATAAAATTTTATGATATTGAAATAATGAATCCATTCTAAAAACCATTTTCCAAACCATTTAAAACATTTGACAAAGTGATTTTTGAATCAAAGTGTCCCATACCACATAGAAGCTTTTAACATTTTAAACCATTAATATCCATATAAATAAGTCATTAAAACTATTTTGAAAACATGGATAGTAATGAGAATTATTTATAATAATAAATCATTAAAACATTTAAAATGATATTTCAGTTAAATGGTTTTTAACAAAATGAGAGTCACTTGTATACAATAATTAAAGAATAACATTTAATCAGAACTTTATAATATCATGAGAATAAAGGGTTTCATGATATAAAATTCCAAAGGATAGTATATACACCATATAAGAGTTAATTGGTGCATAACAACAATTAAGTCTCAATAGAAATTTAAAATGAGATGAAATCCCCTATGAATAAGGCATCCTTAAATTAAGGATAAATCCATCTCATAATTATGTGTGAAAAATATAAATACACCCAATATAAGTGTATATTAAGTGTAAAACAATAAAATGTCATTCACACATATTCAAAGGATTACATATTCAATAACTACATTTTGAACCCATAGAAATCAAAATTGGGTTAAGAAGTTCCCTTTGTAAAATTTGATAGCCTAACAGCGTCACTCAAAAATTCAAAAAATTAGTTGATGAGAGAGAAAACGACATCTCATCAATTGGACATAAAATTTACATCAGTAAGGATATAGAAGAACATATACCAACATAAAAAGATGTAAATTAAACGACATAATAAAATAAGTCTTTTATAAAGAGGAGGGTGAAAGGTTCCCTTACCGATTTGGGTAACATTTGAAACGTACAACCCATGAAAAAAGGACTATACAACATTGATGTAAATACTCGTAAACCAAATTATATTACAGAAAGAGTATAATAATGCGAAGTACATATACCACTAATATGAAATAGTGGAAAATGTAGCATAAATATCACGGGAATAAAAGTGAGATGAAAAACCCCTTACAAAAACTCGGCAGCCTAATGACACCACTTAAAACTTCCAAAAAAGGGATTAATGAAATAAAATCGGCACTATCATCATATGAACATAGAAATTACAGTAATTTGAATATAAAATAACATCCCCCAACTAAGAAAGAGGAGCTTAAAAGAAACTACATAACAGAGAGTACTTTAAAAGAAAGAGAGAGGTAGGATCCCTTAACTCAAGTCCGACTTGTCTTGTTCGTTTCTTTATATTCCTGAATAATAAACATTGGTCAATTTATAATTAAATATGTTCCTTCTTTATGTTTATTACTCTATTCATATCACATATTATAATGTTGTAATAATTGGTAAATAATGTGAGTTCATATCAGACGTTTTTGTCGATGTTTGGTACATGAGTCCAAAATGAACTTGTTTGAAAAAGATTGTCCATGTATTTATAAGTAAATAATCTCCAGAATAGTATTAATGATTTAAATATAATATATTTCTAGTAAATATTAATTATATACTATTCCATAACATTTGGAAATAAAACGAAATGAAATGCACCATTCATGTAGACGGTAGGCCGTACGTACGCATGACCGCTACTTTCATTTCAATTTCTTACTTAATGAGGTGAAATCATAATGATATAAAGATATATAATAATTCCAGTATAATATCATAGATAATTTCATTAAATATATCCTTTAAATGTCCCACATAAGGCATTAACGAATCAAATCACTTTGAGGGGGCGGTAGTCCGCACATCCTAAAATGAGGATATCACATTTACCCATAATGGAAACCATAAAGGTATGACATAAATGAAAAATACAAGAGATTAAGGAAAAAAACATATTATATATCATATATAAATATAGTGACATCTTAATGGCCACCTTTTAAGGGGTTAGAATAGTATTGAACGATCATCGTTTCGTGAGGCAGAAATTCGCCATCCACGGAAACAGTATGCTCTTTAACCATTACATGTTGGTGTGTGTAAGTGTAGCTCGAATACATTTTATAACCACATCCTAGTATATGGAGGATATTGGTGTTGTTACAAAATAAATGAATAAAAATAGTTTATGGGGTTGGAGAAGCAAAATAAAACAAAAGAGCATTAGAGAAGACTTTACCTTTGAATCGTGTAACTCCTCTTGGTTTGAACTAAAAGGGTTTTTGAAGAGATTTCTGCCTAAGATAAGGATTCTAGGATTAAGAGAGGTATTTGGAGAGACAAAATGAGCAAATATTGGCAGAGCCAAAGTCTTCAGGGGTGTGGGTAAGGAGGTAATGGTGGGGGCCTTTTAAAAGAGTAGAGGAGGGGCACTGTTGGAAATGTATAAACTGTTACTTTATTTTCAAAAGAGTTTAAGATTTTAAAGGTCTCACATTGATGTATTTCAAGAATAAGGTGATAAGGGTTCTAAATACACCCATCCAATAGGGTTTTGACATGTGTAGGTCTTAGATTATATATTATATTCTCATTTTATTTAAATTGTTAAATAACGAGGTAATCGATGTATCATCATGATCTCATATATAATTTAATTTATTTAATGTCTAAAAATTATAAAAAATATAATATGATGTAGGAAATTGTTTTATCATTCCAATTACTATTTATAGTCTAAGAGATAATTTATTTAGACAAAATTAAATATGTTTTACTCAGGTGATACATTCTTTGTTATATTTACTTTATTTGAAAACAATAAAAAGATAAAAAGTCAATGTCACACAAAAGTGATTCCACGGGGTCCCCAAGATTGGGACAAGGCATATCATGGTCGGAAATGACACAAACAATAGTAATAGGACACATTTCTGTGTAATTTTATATTATTATTATATTATTTTACTATCCTTAACTACCCGATTACTAATTAATCAAGATAATTAACGATAATTACCGTCATTACTATTCACAAAGTCCCAAAACAAAAGAGTCTTAATTACATAATTTGGACCTTATGATTCCAAATATGGAATCCATTTTACCAAATTCCAAAAAACATAAATTTCAATAATTAATTTAAAAACAATTCCCGTTGTCAAAACAAATAGCGTGTTTTTTTTTGAAATAATGTCTATGAAACGTTTGGCATTAGCTTATGCCCAATTCCAAAGTGAAATTAATTCTAATGACCAATATTGGATTAAATTGTAAAAATATATTCTAATTAAACATTAAAACCAATTAAAAAGATAATATATCAATATATTTAAATTAAATGAAAAAGCAGTTCTGATGTAAAATGTAATATTTTTAACTATTCATTAAAAAGAATGAACATTTTCAGAAACAAACCAAAATTTTTACCAAAGTAAATTTTAATTTCCTAATCATAAATAATAAGTTTATTTTGACAAATTGAGCTTATAAAATTGTCAAAATTTATATTTTAAAATTTTTTCCATCAAAAGGCGGTAAAACAATCATTTATAAATATTAGAGTATTTATTGCATAAAATTGGATTCATTTGGATTTTAAGCCTCTAACATTTATTGGAAAAATGTAAAAATATTTTACAAAAATATGTAATAATTTTGTAGTTATTTCTGTTCATTCCCTCCATTACAACAGCTAGGCGTTAACTATTATAATATTATTATATTATTAGTGTGCACCGTAAGATTTAAAAGAAACTTGTTGTTGCATATAGTGTATTCCATCGAGCATAGCATTACCTTGAATGTTTTATTAACATTCTATTCACAAATATTGAAACAAATTATAATGTAATATTTTTTATTTACCTAGTATGATACAATATATATATATATCTCATAAATATTATTTCCCTCTTTTTATGAATGTAATATCTCCCTAATAATAAAATTTTTTAAACATTGGAACATAATATGATAAGAAATTTCATTTAATAAATTTATCAATTTTATCCCTCTTTGTTTTAAAATATATGTTCTATAAAAACCATGTTTTCAATAAATATATTCATGCTTTGTTTATAATATTTCAAAAAAAAATGGTTTTCCAAATACTTTCATTATTATTCCAATGTTTTCAAAATAATAGTATTTAATTTTATTCGGATTAATTTATTGGTTTTAATTGAAGAGTTTTATAAAGAAATTTAATGTTTTTATAGGTTTTCAATGAATATTTTTTCATAATTTTTTGGAGTTTATATATAAATTAGTAAAGGAAAAATGTTTTAATTTTTTTTCCAAATTTTATGATAAATATTCAATGAAAAAATTCAAAATGTTTTTAATATTCTTTTAGAATTTTTTAAGGAAATTTTTTTTGAAAATATGAGTGAGATTCTTTAATAATTTTTCATAGAAAATTGATTTCAACATTATTTGGATTAATCATTCTATGTTTTCAAATTTATATCAGTGAAATGGTTTTCAAATATTTTTAGGATTTAAATACATTTTATGCAATGAAGAAATTAAATTCTCCCAAAGAATTGGTTTTAAAGTTTACTTCCATATTATTTTTCAAAATATGATGACATACATTGATGATTACAATGATTTTATCTTGAATTAATATAAATGGTTATTCACATTATTTCCATTAAAGGTTCATTTTTTATATTGAATGTTTATTACTAAACCTGTTTCTCTTTTACAAGTTAAATTCTAATGAAACATGCTTCCTTTCATGGGATGTTATTTGATTAAATAGTTAGGAAACTTTTTAGTATTCCATAATTTATGATAAGATAACATGTTTGAGTTACCCATTTCATTTATGGTTTATGATATGATGACTTTTTATTTTTTAGTCTCACATGTATATATGATTTAATTATGTTATGGTAGAATCCTATATCCCCATCCAAATGAATTGGTTGTAGATTAATATGTCATGAAATATTAAAGGGATTCAAGTTGCTGGGATTGATACTATAAGGAATGATGAGGTAAACTGAACCTTTAAAATGAAACGATCGTGATATGGGATATCGATGGGTCCCACCATGTAGTAATAATCTCCATAATGATAAAATAAGGGATAACATGATACATTATGGGAAGATGGGGAAACCCAATCCCCTATGGGATGACGATGATAGAAATCAACTATGGGAATATGGGGAATCTTGATTCAGTTTGGGAAGATGGGGAAACATGATCCTGTATGGGATGATTTAGGAACCTGATCCCTTATAAGGAATGAAATAAAAATGGGGATTATGTTATGCCATTCCCATTATGTGTGGACCCCATTAAGTGTAATGATAATTTATATCCATATATTTTTTCTTATATTCAATGATATTACATGTTTATTCTCTTGGAATAATTTAATTTTGTGTGTCTATATTATGAATTATAACATTCTTCTCTTTATTCCATAATGATTCATGTCATATGAACTACTTATATATATTCCATGAATCCATTTTAGGATATTTTATATACGTGGATTTATCATTTAATAGTATGACAACATTATGATACCCATATCTGCATGTTGTTTTGTATATATCTCCCTTGGTTAAAGTCACTGATCATCTTAGATTTCCACTTTTTGTAGTTCCAATCCTTCTATTTTGATGATATATTATATATATGATATTTCTCAGTGTGGTGATCATCGTAGAGAATATATTTTTAGAAAATGTAGAACTAATATGTACCAGTATTTGTGGTTCATTGATTAAAATAATTTTAAAATAATTTTATATTTGGGTTTCTATTTATTAAATTTTTTATTTATATTTATAATTTAATTAAATTTATATATACCATAATAATGGTTTATAATATCTATTATTATAGAGAATTTTTAGTTAACCGTTTTAAAATATGAAGAGAAATTTTAATTGAGATCCCTTGTGATATTTCTACTGATATTTCTAGTGATATGTATAGGGACATCTGTACGGATAAGTATTTAGAAAATTTAAATAAAATGAAAAAGTATTTTTATTTTGGTAATGGATAGAGTGAGTTGTTTTATAATAGTACAACCCTATCCAGATTCAACAAGTATTTTTAGATCAACCCTATATATACCTTGGCGTAACATCTCAGAAAAGATGTGTCGATCCGTACTTGAGCATAACCCATTAAATTCCACCGTACCTTACTAAATCCTAGTTTGAAACAATTGTGTTTTATTAATTGGAAATACATTAACATTGTACAATACATAATTAATGTCTTAAATAGAGTAAAACTATTATATCCCTTAGATAAACCTAAGGTGCAATCGATTAAAAATTATGTTTCATTATTTATATAACATATAATATTTTTTTAAGGATTATATGTATTTCTTAGATGATATGCGTTTCTCACCATGTGGATTATAGTTTTAGTCAGTGGATAAAACTCAACAGAACATGGTTAGTAATGAATGTTTCATAAATAGAATGTACATGATTTATTGAAATCTATTTCCCTAAAGGAATCCTCTTAATGGAAATCCGAAAGGTTGAATTTGTATTAGTTGTAATACTAAAAATAAAGGGAAATAAGTTGGCATGTGAATTTTATGGGATGATCGTAAAAGTATAGTTTACAATAAAAATAATAAATAGTATTTTATTTTTATTGATTTATATTAATACATGATTGATATTTCATTTGAATGGAAAGAGGTGTTTAAGAATAAGTTGATGAATCCTGAGTAATGGTTTATGCATAATTTTTTAATAATAACACACATATATTTTGGAATTAAAATAATTGGTATATTGAAATATATATATATATTCAGTATAATGGCTTTCATTATGTATGTTAATATATATGTTGAATGGGGTTGGTGAGGTAGAAAAATAATTCCATGGAAATTTCTCATTTTCATTAAGGGATGGAAACAAAAAATTTATTCTTGATGTGTTGATTACAATGGTTGGATAATGATATGATAAAAATGAAATATTAAATTAGTGAGTACTGATTAACTCATAGTTAATAAAATATTTTATTAAAAATTTAGTCTATGTTATCACAGATTATGTTCACTACTTGTTGGATTTAGAGAATATATCAAGTTATATTATGAATAAGAAATATTTCATTATTTAAAAATATATTAATGGTAATTCTAGTTATCACTTTGTTTTAATATTATTTCAGATAAAGTAATTAAAATATTTGGAATATGACATCCAATATTTACTTTTTGAAATATGGGGTATCAATGTTAGGAATAATTTATCAACATTATTTTGAATGTTTTTAATTTCCATATTTTGTAAGGGTTTTATGGTTATTCATTTTTAGGTTTGTTAAGTTAATCATTTGAAGATGTTTGTGAGACTAATGTATTTCTCCCTAATGATGATTTTTTCATATTTTTCACTTGTTATAAACACTCTGAGTTAATGAATAATGATTATTGAAGGGAAGGAATATCATGGATATCATGATATGTTTGTTCTTCATTAATGAAATATTCACAATCCTTTTTAGAGGATGAGGTGGAGTTGATTATGGAACAAAAAAGGTGAGGTTTTACTAAAATCATACTAGTACATAATTCCATGAAAATTATTCAACCATAAGAAAAGGATCTTGAAATAGAATTATTTCCTTAAACCTTAATGTTTTTTGAACTGATGGCAATAGAAATCATCCCTGATTTATTAAATTGAGGCCCTCAATGTTCCAATGATAATTGAAATGCATATGATTTATGACCTCACTGAATCTATATAAATATTCACACTTTTCTTTTATATCCAATATTCACTCCAATCATATTCTCTCTCATATAGAAATTATGTTATATGTTATATTGGGTAACTATTATATTTCCATCATTGTGTTTTTAAATTGAGATTATGTAATAATTTTATCAATGTGTAATTCTATGAATAGAAAATTCTTGTATTAAACAGTTGATGACCCAAAAAAATCAATAGTGACATTAATTTTATAATTTTTAGAATATAACACCCCACGATTTTGTGAAATATTTGTTTGAATAAATTTAATCTTATTTTTATTTTTAATTTCACGTAACACTGAAAATAGTTTTTTACATTAATGAATTATGTATTTCATGAATATTATTGAATAATAAAATTAGATATATATAGGTAACATAATGTTTATATTCATCTATATGTAACAATCTGGTAAGTTCACATTACACAAAGACTGACTTTCCACGATGGCTTACGTATCACAGAAGACCAATTTAAACTGAATAATAATATATTCTAAAACAAAATATAATTTAATATAGTAAGATAAAAAATATCCATTATGTTGGAGGTTATTAATCAGATTATCTATCTTATGAAAATATATGGTTGAATTAAATTTTAACAATATAATTATAAATTAATTTGAGGACAAATTGAAGATAATGGGAATGTTTTTTTAAAAAACTATAATTAGTTTCACAATGGATCATTTTCCCAATAAATATAATTAATAAATATTTTTCAAATAAATTACTGAATGATATTGTTAATATTCTCAATTATACATTTTTTCATTCTTATAATATGTTTTATATCCATTATATAAGAACAAATCCAATATTACACCGAAAACCTATATTTTTTAAAAGTATTATCAACAAATTTAAGTAGAGAGTGTATTTTTAATTTAAATATTGTAAAATTTATATATTTTATATTTCAGAAACACAAATTTTTTAAATTAATAATTTCAAAATTAATATAGTGTTATATTATGGGGGTTTTCTACGAATTATTGTTTTAATATTATTAGTGAAAAAAACTGAATTTTAATAAAATAATTCTTTTCATAAATTTTATTTGTATACTAAAAAGTTAATTTCATTAATTTTTTGGTATTAATATTTAAAATACGTATATTAATCCAATTAATTTCTATTGAATAATTTTTATATTGAATTTATATATAAAATCGTACTGAAAAAATCAACGTTCTCACATTAAAAACGTGTTTTCTTAGAACCTCTGCTGGATTAACATCAAAAATAAAATTTTCACTTTTGAGAATTAAATTTAAATAAATTTTCATATATGGTTTTAATAAGAGTTAAATATTTATTCTTATAATATTATATTAATTTTTAACAATAAATATTAGTGAAAGTTAATAATATTATATAAAGTGAATAAATTAAAAATATGATTAACAAGAGATTAAACCTAAAACATACGTCCCAAAATGACATATGCACCATCATAAAAAAAATATCTAATTGTCCTATATAATTAAATAAATATATATGGCTCCATAATTTTCCATTATTACAAATCGGGAACATGTAATACCTGTGGAACACAACAGTCATTTCAAAAATACCTAATATGTCCTTCTCATCCATTATAAAATGGAATACACACCACCTTCTTAATGAAACATCCAAAACCACATATTTACATAAAATATCTACTAAAATAAACTCAAAAAATAACAAAATATTATAAGACTACCATTTTGAATAAAAATATCAAAGGAATCCAATTGGTTCAAACTGAGAGTAGTTAGTCAAGGGAGAGGCATCATCGTTACTCGGGATCTTTTAATTATATTTTATTCTCAAAAAATTCAACTATACTAACTAAATTATTATATTATATACATAGTTTAATAAATATAATTAGATGTTTTTATTATTATGGTTGATCCTATAATTATAAACAATCCCATCTAATGGGTAATTAACCAATTATTCTTGTGTATGGCGAACTACCAACTCTTGTATTGATGTTATTCGTTTTTTTTCCACAACTTATGGTTGAGAATTATGATGTTAAATATGTATTTATATTATATATATAATATTTAGGATGAAATTATTATTATTTTATTACTATATAACACATAACAACATTCTTTCCATTTAGTGCAAAATAGATAATATC
Organism: Viscum album; assembly: GCA_963277665.1. Taxonomy (NCBI): domain Eukaryota; kingdom Viridiplantae; phylum Streptophyta; class Magnoliopsida; order Santalales; family Viscaceae; genus Viscum; species Viscum album. Next base: position 1,904,801,363 of record OY728145.1, read on the forward strand.
ATTCTAGGATGTTTTGGACTACTACCTTCTCAAAGCGATGTGATTTGTTCATAGTCACAAAAAAAAATATTAAGGATGTGTATTATAAAAACGTATGATATATATTATTTAATAATTATATTTTAAATATATATATATATATATAATTTAATTTTTTTCAATTAATATTACAATAAAAAGGAAAGATCATTATTGTTTACGTACAACCTACATCTCCATTTACAGGGCATTCCATTTCATAAATCAATATTTTACAGATTATTATAAATACATATACTGATTATATATGATTTTTATATTCTGAATATAATTAAATAAGAATGAGTACAAATAATATAACTAATTAAGTCACGTTTAAGAAATACAAACCATATATTACACGAATTGTATCTTTTAAATGAATTTTTTAATATGATGGTATTATAAATTAATAATCAAAACATATATGTCACTATATATAAGTGCATGGTTCTGTAGAATACAAATAATAATATTATATTTTTGAATACATGTGGTTTTTATAGATACAAATATATTTAATCAAAAATTTATAGTAATTTCGTCACTATTTTTATTTTGGTTAGATAAAGGCATTATTCACAAACTTCTTAATTTGTGAGGTGTATATACTACCCTATGGAAATATATTTCAATAATTTATTTTAATTAATGATATATAAATAAATATTTATAGTTATTATTTCATTTTTAAGTTGAATCTACTGTTAATCTAGTGGTAAGAGAGATTTCTAGTGCCACCTTTATCTCTCAAACATTAATGTATTATTCCCTGCTTGTTCCATTTTTTAGGTATATAAAGACCATGAATGTATCATATTATTATTTTTTAAATAAAATTAATTATCTTTACACGTCCATTTTATGATCAATATTTCATGGTTTTATGTTTTAATAGATTCCAAATATATATAAAAAGTTTGTCTTCATTTTCATTCATTGAGACACATTCCATGCTATGTACCTAAATTTTTTATGAGGTGTATATAATGTTGTTTACAAGTTATATCATGAGTCTAATTCTTTTAATGATATAATAAGAATATCATTATTTTATTCCTTTAATTTTATTAGTATTTAATGTCACCAAAGTGGTAATGGTATATAGCTTCAATCTCAACATTTATCAAGATTGATTATGATTATTCCACTGATAAAATCATATGATCCATAATGAAATAAATCTCATTATTTTTATTAATGTTTATAGCTTCGTGTTATATTAAAATAATTGTTCGATTTTTCCATACTCATTCATAAATAATATTATTGAGGCATTATTTAAAAAAATATCAACTTTACCAATCTCTTCTATTGGAAATATGTGTTCTCTATAAACCATGTTTTATAAAAATGTTTTCAATATTATATTATATGTTTTTACAGAATATAATTATGAAATTATTTTCAATATTCTTTATTATGTCTTAACGTAAAATAACTTTCCATATGTTTTCAATTATTTTGTTTATGTATTTAAGGAATTTGGTTTGTAATTTTTTCAAAGATTCATTTAAATGTTTTCAAAGAAAATTTCATTAAATATATTTTTAAGCTTATTTTTTAGTTTTATAGGAAAAAAATTTTTTAATATATTTAAAGTATATTTTATAATATGTAATGAAAAGTGGTTTTCTATAAAAAGAATATTTATTATTCTAGTTTTTTAGGAAAATGATTTCGAAAATATATTTGATCTTTTAATATATTTTTCTAATGTGGAAGGTTATCGAAATCATATCAATCCTAATTTTTATGTTTTGAATGTATTTTGAAAGAAAATATATTTCAAAAGGTATTATGTTTTAAAATATATTTTTTCAAATAAGAATAAATATGTTTCCAATGAAATGGTTTTAAAATATATTTACATATTATTTTTCAAGTAAAATGAAATTCGTTGACATTTCATCTAATATTCATGGGAAATGATATGAATATTATATTTATACTATTTTCATAAATGGTTTAATTTCTTATTATGTGATTTTTATAAAACCTATTTCTACTTTATTAGTTATAAAATAATGGAACCCAATTGTTTTCATTGGTTATTCCATAATGAAATGGTATGGAAACCTATATATTTTCAACATGATTTGATGATATTATAGGTATGTAATACCCATTAAATTTAATGGGTTATGATTTTATGAATATTTATGACTATATGAAACATGTATGTATGCTTTCATAATGACATGGGTGAAATATATATCTTAATCCAATGTATTGGTATATTATTTATATCTCATTAGATAATTATGGGACATAAGTCAACATGCATGATCCACTATGGGAATATAGGTAAACCTGATCCCTTACATGTTAAGGACTACAATTCGTGATTTTGGTGTGTCCAACACAGTTCGAATAGTCTCCATGAAGATGAAAATGATGTATCTGATCACTATAGGAATATGGGGAAACCGATTTATCTATAAAAAAATGGGGTAACCCAATCCACCATGGGAGGATAGAGAAACTTGATCAACTATAGAAAGATTGGGAACCCCAATCAACTGTGGAATGATAAGAAAAACTGATCCCTTATTATAAACTAATGTGCCTGGGGATGGTGGTGTCTTTCACCCAGTGACTATATTCCCACCCTGATAAGAAAAATAAATGTGTCTTTATTTATGGGGATAGATATGTCATTTTTATATCCCTCTCAAAATTAAATTACTTATTCACATTTTCTGCATTCACGACTAATACTCTGGATTTCATTATGATACATGTATTATGAAATGATAGTCATTATTCCATGATTCATGTTAGTGATCACTGATATGTAGGGCCTGACCTTATAATGTTATGATAAAATTGTCATACCATTATTCTCATGTTTATGCTTATATATATATATATATCCCTTGTTTAACCTTATATAAATTCAATAGCTACCCCATTAAATGTTTTACACTACAATAAAATGAAGATATATATCATGTCTGAAATATCATAGAGGAGTTATAGTCTTGCAGAACCTAGTGTGAGATTATGTAGTTTGTATATATACTAATTTATATATTTCTATGCTTCCAATTGTAATAAAACATTATGTCCTTTGGGATTATGTTTTTGTAATGATTTAAGTATTCTTAAAATGTAATGACATTTCTATGTATTCTAAGACAATATATTTATAATATGTGGTAGTTTAGAGTTATTTCCTAGATATTCATCATCATAATGAGCCTTATGCCAAAATGGGTTGTTTGGGAATGGAATATTAATGATTTTTTATAGTCATTTACTTATATTTTAATTTTATTGGTTGATAATTTATTTTTATTTCTAGTGGGATTTATATTTGAAGTATGTTTCTATTAATTTTTGTTCTATTTAAATAATCTAATTTATTTATTCTTATCTATTATTGTTGTGTATAATCATAACTAGGAGAATATATGTTAATATGATCTAGGATGACGTTGTGGGTAAAACATTATGTGTAAATAAGCATATAGAACCTAATGATATTGATTTTATTGTGCATAATGTTGATTCATTATAACTTCATCCTATACTAATTCCAATTGAGGATCCTACTATGGATCATCGTATAGTTAAATTTATGATTCATACATCAGAATTTCATTTATAGAAAAATCAAGCACTAAATTTCTCAAATAATTACGAAGTGAACAATGATTGGATGAAAAGATTATAAATTTTAGTTGATTTACTGAATATTCCTCACTCAATCATGTTGAACATTTCCACTAAAAGGAAATAGAGACAAAGTTGGATATAGTGGGACATGATGGGGACAGTTTAGAATAACAAGGGATTGGAGCAGAAATCCATTAATTATAATTTTACCAACAAGTTATATATTCAGTATCTTGTTTTTTATTAGTGTATATAGTATTCTAAACATGACCAGGATTACAAAACCATTACAAAATATGAAAAATATTTCTTTGACCAAGTGTATTTCCACCTCAGATTTTGTCATATGAGTTGATTAAGGCATAATGGTTTGACATAGAACATTGATCCAATATTCAATCACATAATTTCATGTTGATTCTCTATTTTTATTTTGAGGTGTTAGATATAACATTGACTATTGAGGTGGAAGTGGTCATTAATTCATGATTGACTGGAGTAAATTTTCATATCAATGGTTGTTCTGTGAGTTCTTTCAAGTGAAAGAGAAATTTTGTTGTGTTTTGTTATGGGAATCAATAACAGGGTTATTCTAGAACTCATGAAGTTCTATTTAGAGGCCCTATGATTTTCAACTAGTATGGCATGCCTTGGCATTAAAAAGAGGTTATCACTAAGGAACCCAAGTTATGATGTTCTAGAATATGTCTTGGTCACTTATACAACTTTTTCCATGTCTATTATTATGCATTTAGATGCATATGACCATCACCATATAATTGTATTTCAGATTAATCATCTGCTTAATGAATAAGGGGTTGTGTCAACATGAATCCAAATTGAATCTTCATCACATAGTGGAATAGTATTTTAAGGCTTAAAATACAGGTTCCGTGATTGTTAGAGATTCTATCACTATGGCTTCATCAATAATGACAAATTTATTTGATACTCGTTCATCTCGTTCAGTCATTTCAACCCATGTTGTGAATCTTATAGATCATCTTTGGAATCATTTAACATATGTCATGGATATTACTACACCTCTCATAATGAAGTGATATTAGTGCATGTGATGTCATTATTTTGTGTTATCATTAACATAGATTAATCAATTTTAGGTTTTTATGTTCTCAAATTGAAAAGCATTGACATAATATTCTGGATATATTATATTATTTCTAATAAACCAGAAATTAATTTTTTCTTAGATGGGTCTCCATTATGTTTCTTGATGGGGAGTGTAAATTTATTGAGTGAGAACTGTACTGAAGGTTGACAAGAGTCTATCTGTCTTATCATTTGTATGGGTAAATAATATTATTTTTCACTTTTTATTTGTATTTCGAATATATGTGTACTGTTATCCCTCATGTTTTCATCGATTTTTTTGGGGGTTTTCCATCAAAAATATTTGGTTCACCATCATTAAGAGAGTAAAATCATTATATTGATTTAGCACCTACTAATCAAACAGAATCTATTCCATCATAAAACATTCAACTAGATAAAATGACTGATTTGAATACATAGATGAATGATCATTTGTATAATGGATTTATAATCTAAAGTATTCCACCGTAGATGGTTTCAGTTCTATTTACTGAGAAATCATATGGGGTACTTCACCTTTTTCGATCCCAAAAAACTAAAATGGGTTATAGTAAATAATTATTATTTATTTCCAGAGATTAATTATCTGTTTGACTAGTATAAATGGGTGATGTGACTTTTGAATATAGAAAAAATGATCGGGATATCATAGGATTAAAATAAAACAATCTAACATTAAGAAAACCCCATTTTGGAGTTCTAATGGAATTTATGAATTTGTTATAATTCAATTTAGTATATCTAATGATCATACTTTCTTCATGGTTTTAATAAATATGATGCTCCATGGGTATATTGATATATTTGTGGTTTCCTTTTTTTGAAATTCTTTTTTAATATATATATAAGGTTGATAATGTGTGTCATTTGAGGGATGTTAGGAAATTATTGATTAATCACTTACTTTATTGAAATGTATCAAAATAAAATTTCCAGATTCAAGAGGAAATATTCACATAAAAACAAGATGTCAGATCATGGTTTCTAAGGATACATTAATAGTTAACATTGTAATGAAATTTGGAAAACAAGAAATGTTTTTGAGATTCATAGCTTATTGTGTCATCAGTTTATAAGGTCTTCTTAATTTATGCATCACGGAAGAAATCAATATCAATGGTTATAGTAATGATTTCTTGGTAGGGAAAATGTCATTGCTCAATTGTAGAGATGGAATTTATTTTAACTACTTAACTGATTTTTACTATTACACCAGCCATCACTGTTAATGCGGTACACTTTTATGCAACATGGTCATGTTTGGGTTGTTTTCATATGAAAGGATAAAACATAGTGGCATATATATATCAGGATCTTAGTCTACATCTGATAAATTATAAGAACAATTTACCTGAACTCAATAAATGGATGATTGCTCATAGGAGTTGGAAACATTACATTTTCAATGAAAGGTTTTCCATTTCATTAGACAATAAGATCATAATTTATATATTATATAAAAAAATATATCAATCCATTCTAGAGTTTTTGGGTGGAATACTTGAAAACAATTGACTTTGACATTACTTATACCATTGGAAAATAGAATTTCTTCACAGATTCATTGAAAAATAATCTACTAAGCATGGTTGTGAAAGAATCATATGGAAATTTTATCGTGATGGTTCCTTTTTCATAGATACATATTTTTCTTGAAAATATTGGTGTGTTTCATTCGGCCAATGTTCCGTTGACCTATACTCGTATTGTGATGATACAATAGGAAAAAACATAATGATGAATATGATAGAATTAAATATTCTTTTTATGATTGGGAGACCGTTACATATTAGTCATTATCCATTTATTGTGTGCAATATTTTGAAAAGGGGTACATTATACCATTGCTTGTGTGGAGTGTTATTATATAGGATATACATAACATCTAGTTGTATGTGCATCCTAGAACCCCAAATATTTTTTATGACAGGTAATGACAATTATGGTTTCCAAATATGTTATAGATAATTTCTGATATTTTCTCCCTATATATTCATATTTGAACATGCATGCTTGAGTAACAAAGACCTTCAGGTTTTCTTCGAATATTACCAACTCCAACAAGGAAGTGGGATAATATCTAAATAAACATTATTGTGGGTTTGATGCGTACCATGGTAATAAATAATTTGATATGTGTTGTGATTGATTTGATTACCAAATACGATGTGGTTTTACTCATTCATGGTATAACCAAATTTGAGGTGTTGGAAATCCCATATTTTAATGAGATTGAACTTTTTCATAGAGTTACATCTTATTGAGTCATTTATTGAGATCCGCGATATACGTATTGCTTTGGGAGAGTTATTTATAAAGAAATTAGTGATAAAATCCAATTATATATGAATTCAATCAATAGTCATATAGCCAAACAGAGATGTTATGATGATTATTTAGGATTTTATTCGTTATTGAATTTTTGACATTATTTGAGATTTGGATGACAATTTTGGACATGATGAATATTATTATAACAATAATTACCATTCCATGATCAGGATGTATCCTTATGAGTCCTTCTTTAGCTACAATCTTTTATCTATGTTGTGTGGGATGACATCTATGAATGTACCATGGTGGACAGAGCATGGTTAATGTGATGAAAAAAATGATTCAGTTGATTCATCATAGAATGTCGATTTCAATGATCTGGTATAAATCTTATGTTTATTGACACCTTATAAAGATTCAATTTTCAATTTGTATAATGTTTTCTAAAATGTTTCACCATATTTTTCTCATCAATGTATTTTGACACAATAAAAACATGCTCCACATTTAGTTAGAATTATTTTTTGAGTAGATCGAATAGTTTTTATTCCATTTACCACATAATCTGTAATTGAAATCATTGAACAACATGATTGATGTATCAAATATATAAAGTTATCTCTCTAATCTATATAATGATATATAGTGGAGTGATCTTGATACTGAGATTAATTTATATGTTATTGGTAATACTGTTAGGATAGATGAGTATTAAATCAAGGTACATCATTAGAGGATGATACCTTTGGGTTGAATGACATGAAATAACGGTTTCGATAATCATGAGATGTGAAAAATAAAAAAATTATTGAGATTGACATCCCCATGTTACTGACATGGAATCTTGTTAACATGATTTCTATGGATAGATATTTTCTATGGTTTGAAGGTTGTATCATCAAGTTAATGTTTTTAGCTACTCCTCGACCTCATTTTTAATCATTTTTTAGATGTAGTACATTTAGGTTTTTTGTGATTATCTGTGAGAAATTTGAAAGTCTATTGGTTGTGCATGGTTAGTACATGGTTTTCTAAAACCCTGCAACCATGTAGTAAAAAACCACCAATACCAAGAAGTAAGGATTCTTAGAGTTGGTGAATGATTTGATAAACCATGAACCCACCTAGTATAAACTATGTAACAATTTATAAGTTAACATAGTTTTGTCTCATGGTTTTTCAAACCATGCGATAATGCCTAACAAATCATTCAGAATAATTTTTTATTATCATAAATTTGAAAAAAAATATCAGTACCCCATTTAAGAACCCACTAAATTATATCATTAGATTTGGATGAATTCAATGGTATTTGGAGATAAAAATAATCAATTTGGTATCCTACATACCCCATCCAAGGTGGATCAAATGCTTGGAGAAGGTCATCTCATCTCTCATGGGTAATTTTTCTTCCCTAATTTAAACTCTCCAACTATATTGTTCTATCATACATAAGGGTTTTTATATCTTATTGTTTTTATGGTATTAAAACTCCCTTGATTTACATCATTAATATTAGTCTAATTCATGGATATATGTAGGCAATGTTTTTTTGGAGTTTACCATTGCATGTGTTTTATTACAAGATCTTTTTATAATTGCCCAAACATGTCATGTATAAATATTAGATATAGAATAAAATAATATTAATTAAACTAGAAAATAAATCAAAATCATAACCGAATCATTTTATTTTTATTGGAAAATGGGAAACATAAAAACTTATTCTTAAATTACTTATATCATCTCTTTATTATTTTTATAAAACTATAACACTTTTTGAAAAAATCCACGTAACACATTTACTCAAATCCTTGGGAAAGGAATTATACAAAATGGTGAGATAAGATTCAATATATTGGTAAAAAATATAGAGATAAAACATTTCATAAATTTAAGTCCTCAGAGAATAATCAAAACATTTTTAAAATGTATCCTTCATATAAATGATCAAGATGTAATGCTATGGGATAAAACACCAAAGTATATAAAGAATAAAATAACATATTCCATTAATGCATTACATAAGACATCAAATCATGGAATACACATAAGAATAGAATATCATTGTAATTTTACACTTTTCTCACTTACAAGACCATCAATGTGGATAATTCCCATTATAGAATGAGTTCACTCCTCGTCCCCAACCCCTATTACAAAACTAGGTCCATATCCCTTTTCAACCCTATCTATCTCAGGAAAAATAAATATGTAACCAATGAATTGGAGATTGATATAGGTCCCACATATCATATAATAAATATGATACAACTTTATTCCTTTTGTAAAAAAATCATTCACATATTAGAACACATGGAATGAAATGGGTTTAAAAAATGTCATCCAATCATAACATAACATAATGAAAATAAATGGGATTCATAAATATCAGTCCAACATAATAAAAAACCTACAAAAATAATAATAATAATTTTATCCTATAAAAATAAACCTATAAAATAATATGTATCATTGAATAAATGTTTTTATATATAAAAAATAATTATGAGTGAAAAATATGAAATAAATCCCTATGAAAATATATTTTCTACAATGGAAAAATTTTAATTTCGAGAATATAAATATCTTTTAAAAGATATTTTTTTTAAAAATAACATTGTTACTTAGTAAGGTACTCTTAGGGTATGTAAGGAATCATTAATGTGTAAAACTCTATTCATTCTATATATTTAGAAAAATAATTCCTATAATTAGTTTTTTAGATAATTCACAATGTACATTATTAGAAAAATTAAAAAAGATTACTTTCAAACCATTTAGTTAAAATTAAAAAAAGGTGTTATAATGAAATTAGAATGTTGTAGAAGAATAATATTTATATTTGACATAATAGATCTATACCAAATGGACACAAATTATTAATTTTTTTCGAGACAATATATTTTTGTAAAAATCATGATTAACAATAATATTGTGAAATTACCCCTTACCTAATACCCAACGTCTATAGTATGTATCTGAAACTCATTTATAATTGTTTAAAAAATGTTATTAAGTTATTATGAAACATTAATAATATTAATGATATCATATATGGTCTTATTAAATCAAATAATCTACCCATTATTTAAATATTTCATTATTATCCTTCTTTTGGGTGTTAACTACTTCATTTTCCTACGATTTTTTATCATATTTGTCTCAAAACATATGCATAGGTTCTAGTTTCAATATTTTAAAAATGATACTGATGTAAAATATTTCATAATTACTCATTTTTTATTTATATAATCATTCATTAAAGGTGAAAATGGAAAAATAAACTATTTATTATCGTGGAGACGGTTTTTCGTAGGAACGCACGATCAATGGTATCATTCCCTTAATAGTGAAATAGTAGGGAAGTTGATTCAATATTAATTTTAATCCCAAATAAATATAATTTTAAAATTATCATATATATATATATATATTATTTTCATCATTATATCCATCCAAATAAATTTGTGATGAAAAATATATTACACCACGATGTGGGGATGATATGTTTTACATATGAAAGCATGATAGTTTTTTTTTCATAGGATTGATAAAAGGGGGAACATGGTTGTTTCATAATCATAATAAAATTTCAGAATATAGTTGATATTAAACTTAGTATATTATAATGGAAAAGACACTAGAATATGTAGGATAAGAAGAATTAGTAAAAGAAATAATCTTGAAATAGACATTATAGATAATTAAATATTCATTTGTGAACTACCTTTATATATACTACTAAAGATACAAAGGTAGGTATTTGGAGAATCAATATATATATATATATATATATATTGTGTCTAAGAATGTTTATATGTGAAATTGGTCAGGAATGATCGACATTGAAGGCTCAAAATGATGCTTAGAAGTGATAGAGGGGGTTCCCTTATTTAACTGAGGTGAGGGGAAATATTGGAATTCAATAAATTAATAAATTATAATAAATTAATTCTATATAAAAATACATCCAAAAAGCCATGAATTAATATATAATGTGATATAATGTTATAACATCATTAAAAATATATGTTTGACATGTTTTGATTTTATTTTTAGAATTATTATTTTTATTGTCCCTTAGTTAATAAAAAATTTAATTCTTACTATGCTAACACATTTCCAATATCAAAAAGATTTTTTTAATTATGATTATGTAAATTTGAAAATAAATGAAAAATTATTAACATTTTAAAGATTATTAATGTTATTTTTTGTATTTAAATTTTTTTATGATTTTTTTAATTTATTAAATAATATTTTGATAAAATATACTTCGTAATTTTATTAAAATTATTGATCACAAGGTCATTTAAAAATAACAACATTAAAATTTAACTTAGATCCAAATATTTTATTATATCTACATGTGGTAAAGTTATTATATAAAATTAATTTATCATAATAACTATCAAAAAATATTATTATTTTATTACTTTACATAAGATTTATTTTATATTTCATCTATGAAAATAATTAAAACATTTGTATTGTGTTATTATTTACCATAATAATTTTTTCACTAGAAATTAAATATAAAATACTATGATTAAGATAAATATTCTTTATTTATGAATAATATTTTAAGTAAAATTTTTATTTTGGATTACCCTATATAATATAATTTATTATATTTAAAACATGAATGTGACATCTTAAAATATTTGTTAAATAAATTTTAAAAAATATAATAATATCATCTAAGTGTTCCAAAATTTGAAAAATAATTTTTTTAATGAAATTATCATTACTATTTTAAAATTTAAATTTTAAATTGGTTAATAAAATAACTATTTATATATGTTGACACATATATGATATTCAATAGAAAAAGTTTCTCTTTTTGAATTTCATTTATTTAAATTTTATATAAGTCATTTTCATGTACAATTATCCATTAAAAAACATAATGTCCATTATTATGAGATATGGGATGACATAGATTCATTCAATGAAATTTATAATTGTGTTAGGGCCATTTTATAAAAATTATCATTTAATTATTAACAAAAATACCCAATTTACCCTTTACTATTGTAACAAAATTTATCAAGGTAATTATTCATATTTCACAGAAATAAAATATAAATATTCACTAATTTCTCATGTCTTGATCTTAATGTTTTTATATATTTTACAAAATATAAAATCATATAATTTTAAAATTTATTTAAAAAAAAATATTGAAATTCAATGAAAACTGGTTTTTAAGAAAAATCTATTTTAAATAATGAAATATTTTTAAAATAAATTAGAATATATATCATTTTTCAAAATAATAATTTTATAATTTTAAAATAAAATATCTAATTAAAATTTATAAATATTCCGAAAAATAATTTTATCATGTATATACTATGGTGGAAATTATAATTTTCAATAAAAATATATATTATCAATATTCATTAAGAGAATACATTTTTTCTTCAGAAAGATGTAATATGAATATAATGTTTTATAATATGAAATTAGATATTTCAAATACATTTAATATATATTCTAGAAATTAATAATCTTACATAAAATGAAAATAATCTGTCTTTTCAAAACATATTTTTAAAATATAATATGATTTTACTACAATTGTATTATATTGTTTATGAAAATAAAAAACATATATACTGAGTGACAAAATTATTTTTAAAAAATTACTTATTAATATTTATTCAAGTTAATATAATATCTAGGTTATAATGGACAATTTATACTACTATTTCCTCATAGTTCATTTAAACTCACAGTTCTTTACAACACAGAATATTGGAGAATATATATTATATTATGAGAAATATTTATTAAAATGCCATGGAGTTACATTCAAAACACCTTAAAATGTAAATTAGCAATGGAATTAGTCAATTTGACACAAAAATATGAGGATTTCTCTTCTATATCACATTACCGTGATCTATTATAGCTTCCTGAAATGTGTGTTCCTACCTTAAAACTTTAACCAAGTGAGTGGTATTGTTTTGTAATAACATTTCTATTTGATCATGAATCTATATCAGTGGTTTATCATATGAAAGAACATCATCCAAAAGTATTACATATGAGTTTAGTACATGATATGGATATGGTATGTAATATCATAGGAGATATACATGGTACAAATCATTAAGATAATAAATATTTAGTGGAACCTAAAATTTATAACTATATTCCAGTCATGATAAATTAATTAAAAATGAACAAAATATATATGTGTTAGCATTCCCTTATTTCCAAATATTAACACTCTCATATAGGGAGATATTTTTAGAAATAACATATAGCACTGTTCAATCTCAAGATATTTTCATTGATCTTCAACATAATGTTATTGTCATATTTTACCATCTATTATGTAATATTGAATATATATTTCCTTTTTCCCATATCCTCATCAATATTATGTCATAATATCTTACTATATCCAAGTTCATTCACACATGACAGTGTTATTCAGTTCATACCATAGGGGGAGGGATAGAAACATGGTTTTGAACCTTATTATTATTTAACAATCAAATTCATACTCATTATGAATTTCACATTATATTTTCATGTCATAAATTCCTTCTCTAACTCTTTAATATATTCATGTATGGATAATTGGACATTCATTGGTAAAATATAGGATTCCACCATTCCATTCAAATTTTTAGATCTATCAATTTAAAATCCATAAACATATGATATTTTGTGATACTAATCATAGATAGAAAATAATGGACTTCTCAAATATAAGTATCATCAAAAATTTTATCATTCACATGGTTTCAATTTATGGAGCATTTATATTCTTTAATCTACTCCAACAATTCTCATTAGTGAATATTGATCTATTTTTCTGTGAAAATATTCATTACATATTTTATATAAGTATATATTTCACACAATTATTGACATAATAATTACTCCATATCATTAATAAAAAACATATGAAAACTAATAATAAATCAAATGATACTTAATTTTTCTCTTTTATTTTTAATTTTCATGATTCATAACCTATCACCATATCAATTTTAATTAGAAACAAATTCAATACAATTAATTGATGCATAAGGGTAGATCACAACCCTTTCTCCATTAAATTTTATAATGAGAATATGTGCACTAACTATCCTTTTTCATTCTCAATGAAATTCTCTTCACATTAGTCCAACCATATAGACGTAACCCATTTCCAAGACGACATGGGGAGAGTATTTTAAAATCATGAGAAATCATTCACAAATCATCTGTTGTTTATAGACAAACAAATAATTGTTTGAATATCTATTATCATTGTCATTCTAGGAAAATAATAAATAACTTGCATCATTTTTTAGATCCAAATAAATCAATATCTTGAGATTATGTGACCTAAAACTGAAGCATCATGAGGAATAAATCTACACATTTTAAATGTTTCATAAATATTAAACAATAGCAAAATATTTAGTTAAATCCTCAAATGTTAGTCCTATTCTACACATCTATTTGAATATAAAAAAATATCATGTATCAAGACTAACCCAAACAAATGAAGAAAATCTCTAATGAAAATAATCATTATATACATGAATATATTAAGGGAATTAGTAATAAAAAATTCCTCACAATATAGTCGTAATTTAGATATCTTGTATATAATCTGATCATGGATATATACTCCTTCTTGTCCCACAGTTGAAGATATCGAGAATTAATATTAATGTTAGAATATTATTAACCAATACATATTTGATCATTTAATCTATCAATAATAGGAATATGATAAATTAACTTTATATCGATCTTGTTATATTTTTGATAAGCTATTTAGAGTCTCATTAATCCTTCATTATTCTCAAAAAATGATCATTTTAACCCATTGTTAATTTTCATGGGAATATGAACCCATTTTTTAGATTCTATGGGAGTTTCACCTTTAATTCATCCATATAAATTGGAACCATTTTATAATATTTAATTAAAATATGAATTGAACCATTAATGAGTTAACATAAAAACTGAACTTCACAATCTGGTGGAAAACATGGATAATCTTCTGAAATGATAACATAAAACCCATGTATAATAGTTAAATTAATTATAGCGAGATTATACCCAACCATTTGAGATAGTATTATTTCATTTATATGAGTTAGTACACACAAGATGAATTTAATTTCTTATATGAGGTATTATTAATCCTTGAATCAATAGATGATCTTGGATTCATTAAAAATGTGAAATGTTTCTTCTTTTCCATGACAATTGATATGAGCTCCATAATGAAAAATCTAATACATACCATGAATCACACTAAAATGTAACTTACTGTTAGATCAAGAGTGGTTTTTGGAAGCACATTCTCCCAAACATCAACCTGAGAAGAATAAAGAACAAGTTATGTGACCATTGTGATAGTATTATCTTTAACAGATGACTCAACATCTTGTTTTTGTAGTAATATATAGATAACAATATAAATTTATTTCAAAAAATAAGACTAGATTGATATAGAATAAAATAAAAAATTACCTATTTTAGAGTCGATGGTAAGTGATCCATTGACCACATAATTGTCTTACGCCACGTCATTATTGGTTACCACAAGTAATTTTCCATTTTCTATGCCCTTAAGAGGCTTCTAATGTCCATCATTATCTATAACCCTCAAATATGGTCATTGGTTAACATAAATAACATTTCTCTTTCCATTTTATCATTTAAGTAATGGAGGTGTAATCTATGTAGAATGTTCACAATTTTCATCATTTAAAATATTTTTTCTATAACTTCAATAGTAATTTTCTTAATATACTTCTTTAAAATATGTAAAATATCTACTTTCCATATTAAGATAGTCCCTTCCATGTTTTAGTCCACACATTTATCATTAATAAAATCTCATGATCATTTGACAATGGTTTTTAAATTATCTCTTAACTTCCATTTTTCTATTGATATCAAACCTGTAAGATTTATTTGGAACTCCAATCTTCATCCCATCCTTGAGAGAAAATTGAATGATTTCATCGTATCTAAAAATTCCCAATATATCTAATTCTATTTATGGAGTTTTCTTATGAAAATAATGAATCATCCGACTTTAGATTCATATTCGATGATAATTCTATAGGCATACCTTGCATGTATTTTAATATTTACTTTTTAGGAACCAAAATATTCATCACATATTTTATTAGGATCAAGGAACCTATTATCCATCATTGTATGATGTTTCAATGGTAATTTATTATTGAAAAATAGGTTCTTTAACTCATTCTATTTTATTTCAATTTCATCACGTTTCTTCATATTCGTTAGCAAGTTCCACCATTGATCTTATACTCCTTCCAAATGATAGTATCATTAGATGTGTTTCTCGTATTCTAATAGTTGGAGAACTGATGCTATACTATCAATGGAACTAATCCAATGGTCATCCACTAGTTGATCTATAAGACCACTAAAATAAGTTTTGTTATTCTTCATGAAAGACTCAAAATAATTTTATTTCACCATTTATAAATTTTGTGTCATTCATGATTCACATCTTGAAAAAGTTGTGTGAGTATAGATACATTATTTTGGATTCTATATATCATAAAATTCAGATTTCATGGAGTGAAATCATTGCATTTCTCATTTCATTCTACATTAAAATGGTACAGGTGAGATCCAACCATTAAATAAAACAGACAAAACACTTTGGTAAACACTAATCATAATGGGAATCCAACATAATCCAGGGAAGATACATTTAATATATCAATTTAAAACTCCATAGGTTTAATCATTGGTTATTCATTATCATTTCGAAAACAATTTGATTTTATCTTATACCTATTGATATAACCATGGGGTGTTGTTAATTCCCTACCGTACTATGAAATAATATTATAATACTCAATCAATCCATTATAATTAATTAAGATGGAGTTATCTAAATGTTTCAGTTTGAACCCAAAGGGATAAAAATGTAAGTTTATTTAGGTTTTTAAAAGATTTAGTTAAAATAGAATAGAATATAAATATAAATTTATTAGATGGTTTGAAAACAAATTTTAATTGTGTTCCAGGGTAATGAAATATGGGGGTTTAGGTGTAATCAGGTGTTTGGAAGAAAAATATTCATTATTTATGGCATTGTTGATAAAATTATGATTCAATGGTCATGATATCTTCTTATTTACATGAATATATCATATATACCTTTTTCTTATAATTTAGGATTTCGTCGAATCAGGTTTGCCTCGATTCCATATTTAAACCTAATTCCCCCTGAATTCAATAACAGTCGTGACTTATTTTACGGTACGAATTGTGAAGTTTTAACCATCCTTTTTATTTATATTATATATTTCCTAAATGAAATAAAAATAATTTAAAGGAATTTTCATATGAAATTATTGAAAAAAAAATACAAGAATAATCAAAATTCAATAAATTAAATAGGACTTCAACTTCAATTTACATCAACCCAGAACATGGAGTGATTACCAACTTATCCTAGAGATGCGAGGTTTAGATTGGTATATAAAATAGAAGACATGCATAATAAAAATATAGAATAACTCTTAGAGGGAACAATATCTTCTTTCCATGAATTTGGTCTCCGAATCTGAATTTCCATCAAAGGCTCTGAAGAATCCATCTATTTATTGGCTTTGGACGAGATCATCCCAACACATTACATAACATGTAAAGGGATTACATGTTGTCTATTCTTGATCCTCATTTTTCACTATCTACCTAAATCTCACATGATTCTCATTAAATTATTTGACAATTGACTTCTTTCACGATGTGTAATGGGGAATCACAACATGTAATTGAATTTCACAAAGTGTAAACTCTTCAAGTATTATCCTGATGGAATATGCTTCAATTAATTATTTCATGAGGCGTAATGATATAACACATCATGTAATGTTGTTTTTCATTTTTTCAGCTTCACATTATATTTAAAAAAAATTTCCCATACTGATTCTCTTAGCTCATAGTGTGCAATATCATTTTCCTCAAAAAATTTCCTCCAAACATTATTTTTCTGAAAATTTATTATATCCTACCACAAAAAACCAAAACATTTATAATTTTGAATCATTGGGATTGAATATTAACTTAAATACATTAAATAATAAATTAAAATACCCTAAAATGTATGTAAGAAAATAAACTTCTATTCTATATTTATCCTTGATATTCATATTATGTTTTTATCATTATTGATTCCAATGTATAACTAAGCATTTCAATAATAATTATAATAATTGTAGAAACATTTCTTAGCAATATATTACATCTTAAATAGAAGAATATTAATGACACAACATATCAAAACCATGAGTAAGTCATTTTGGTTTAGTTTATATAGATATATAGAAACATAAAAAACTGATTCATAAAATATATATATCAACTCATACTTTTTCCATCGAAAATATCACCATTTTTTAAACATATAATATAATTTGAATTCTTCATATCCATGGGAAATGGATAATAAGAATGGGTGATCTGTGATTATCAGTAAGGAAAAAGGTGGATTTCAATCAAACAATAATCATAAGATATAATAACAAAAGAAATGAATTTAAAATTATATCAAGCAAATCATAGGTGATGATTCCATGTCAAGGTATAAATCGTAATTCATTATAAAAAATAAAATAATGTATTCCATGAGATAATAAAATAAAAAAAAACATTATTGAATACATATAAGAATATAAAATAATTTGAAAAATATTCTAGGATAACGTCCAAGACCATAATATTATATATTTGTTTTTACTAAACTACATTCACACCTCATTCCAGTTCTATATTACTAAACCAGTGTCACTTCCCATTCAATGAATATATATCTACCATAATATAAATCATTATCCAATGAATTAGAGGATGATCTAGGTCCCACACATCACATAATAAAAACCATATATATGTGATCCACTAGAACATAAATCATGCACCATTTCAAAACTAAGGGAATGAAATGGGTTTTGTAAACACTATTCAATTATAACATATCCATTGTAAATGGAATGGGTTTCATTAATATCATTTCATCATAAAAATTAATAACATTTTCAATAATGTGATTTTTATCATTGATAAATATCCCAAATAATGAAAATCAATCATCAAAAAATATTGTTATATGTGGAAAATAATATTTATTTATAAGATGAAATAAATTATTGAGGAAAATATCATATCATTATTGAAATTATTTTATTTTTCCAAAAATACTTCACATTTTTACAGAAAAATGATTTCATTGAAAAAGAAAATAGAAGAATGTAATGAAAGGTTCAAGTCAACAAGTTTCCATGGAAGCGAAAAAATACATTCATGTCTACTATGATATAAAATTACTTGCATATGTTTTCTAGAAATGTAACAAAGTACATAGTTAGAAAAAAATAGAATGTTTTCATTAAAACCTTTCAGTAAATAAACAAAATTATGAAAAAATGACATTAAAAATTGAAGATTAATAGTATAAAAATTTGGGTGAACATTTTTTAGAAAAAGGTAAATGGATGATAAATATTCCCATGTAGATAGTTACATATAAACAATGATTAATAATAATGTGATTTTGAAATTAACAATACCATAGGACTGATTTAATTCATATGTATCTAAAAATTCTATATAATAGTTTAAATAATGTTACTAACTTATTACAAAACCATATTCATATTTATCAGATAATATATGGTCATATTATGTCAATATATTACACATTATTAATGATATTTCATTATTACCCTTCTTTAGGGTGTTAAATGTTTAATTTTCATATGCATGTTTTATCATATAAGTCCTAGTTTATGTTAATAGAACACAATTACATCATTTAAATAATTTTATAATTGTAATATATATCATATATATTCATTATGAACCTTAATGAAATTATACATTAATGTTGAACATGTAAAATGAATCACATCACATCATCAAGACAATATTTCATACCTTTACACAAGTGATGATACCATTCCATTAATGGGGAAATGGTAAGGATGTGGATGGAATATTGTTTTTGAGAATAAATATAATTTTATAATTATCACACACATATATATATATTATATTTCTATAATAAAAAACTTCCGAATGAGATGACTATAAAAAACATATTACACGATGGTGTGGAGATGGTATGTTATATGTAAGCAAGAGTGATGCGTTTGTTATTCATAGTATAGATAAAAGGTTGATGATAGATTTTTAATAATCATATTGACATATCAGTGTATAGTTTATATTATATTAATTATGTTGAAACAAAAAGAAATCATTAAAATTAATTTTATGATTAAATAATTTTTAAATAGTCCATAACAATGATTAGATATAATTTTGAAAACAACATATATATCTCATCTAAGGGTCACCCGGGTTGAAATTTTGAAAATAAAAAATATCTATAATAAATTAAATATCAATACAAATACACCCTAAAATGATTTGATTCAAATATATGATAATATTAAATTATGATATCATCAACAAATATATATTTTTAAAAAATTTAATTATTTCAAACCATATAATTTTTAATGACAATAAGTTAACATATTATCATTTAATATAAAAACTAACTTTTCAATATTAAATGTTATAATTTTTTTTAATTATGTGATTTATATTACAAAATAAATGAAATATTTACAAATGTTTAGACCATATTATAATTATTTATCTTTTTTTAATTATTTTATAATTTTAATTAATTTAATGAAATATTATTTTGATAAAATATCATTGTTGTCTACTTTGACACTATTTAGTACTTTGAATTTTAAAAATATCAATACGTTACGTTAACCTAGAGGAAAATATTTTATTATATTACATAGAGGTCATTTTCATCCTTAAATTTTATTAACACATTAATCATCAAATATTATGTTAAATATTAATTTTACTGATATTTAATTGATATTTCCAGAAATAAAATATTTTTATATTAGTGTTGTTTAATTATTTAATATACTAATTTTTCAATAATAATTAAAATTAAAATACCATTTTCAAGATTGGTAAATTTTATTTATGAATAAATTTTATTTTAAAATATTTCCATTTTGTATCCCATATTAAATATTAAATATTATTTAAAAATTTATTTGACACCATTGAATTTTTTTTAAATAAAATATTACCAATATCTTAAAGTCATATTATAGATCCATAAAGACTAATATAAAATTTTATCTTTAAAATAAATTGATGAAGATAAAAAAAATTTATATTCATTCATTGAAAAGCAATGTCCCTATGTAGACAGAAAAGATATATTTGTGACAATGAAATTGACCTTTTTTGACTTCCTTTGATATAAATAATATATAATCAATTTACATGTAGAAGTACCCATTAATAAACATAATTTAGATCATAATGTGTTACAGGTAGTATTAGTTTTATACAATAAATTTTGGTTATGTGTTATGGTCATTTTATAGTAATTATCATTTAATTTCTAACATAAATTACACAATTTACTCTTTATTATGGTAAAACATTTTCCATTGTTATGATTAATATTATAAAAATATAAAAGGTATGTATTCAATAAATTTAGAACTTATGAAAATAAATATGTTATCCATATTTCAAAATTGAAAACAAAAATATTTACAGAGTATACTATATAATAAAATGGGTAACATTCAATGAAACACATATATTTTTAGTAAAAAGATCTTATAAAACCTAAAATGTAGTAATGACAAATTCATATATAAAATTATTTCAAAAAATCAAAACATTACAAAATTATATTGAAATGAAATAGTTAATATTTAAAACTAATCCAAAACATAATTTCACTTCTAAATCCAATAAAAGTAAATATATTTTTCAATAATAATTTGTATTTTTAATATTCCATAAAAAAATAAATGCTTTTATAAAATTAATATTTTAAGATAATTATGACCTTCAAAATAATAATTATTAAAAAAATATCAACAAATTCAAAAAATTAATACTCAACAATAAAAAAATAATTTTATTATTTACGAAAATTAATTTTTTTGAAAAATAAATTGATTTTAGTAAATTTGGGGGGTTGTATTGAAAGAACATACAATATCATTTATATTGAGTTGGAAAATTATTTTTCTACTGTATTAATTAATATTTCAAAAATATTATTTAAAGTATAGGTTATAATGTTCATTTTTTACTAATAGTGTCTCGTTGTTCTTTCTAATAAATGGTTACTTGAAACTGAATCTATTGAAGAATTAATTTTTTAAAGAGAAATATTTATTAAAATATCCAGGTGTTATAATTGAGATCTACTATAGTGGGTTCTGTATAAGTCTAGAAAAATAATTGAACATTTAACTTCTTTATTGTTTTAATGTATTTCAATAAGATATTGAAATCCAATTATGCGGGGATCAGGATTTTAAATTAGCTTAAAATTTCGTGGAAAACATCAAATTAAAATTAATTAGGGTGTGATTTTGAATTTATATAAATTGTTAAATTTATTTATTATATTAATTTGAGAAACCTATTTTTATAATATGAGTTAAATGATTTTTATATCAAACCATTGGTTTTATCATAAAGAAATCCATGAATTGATTAAACAAACGTGTATTGGTTTTGAATGAGAATTGGATTACTGAAATCGGAAATTGGGAATGTTTATTTTGTATAGATTTTTAGTAATTTATCCATTATTGAATTCTATTTGAAAACATTCAAGCATAAGTAGTTAATTAATTATTTAGTACAAACATGTTAGGTTGTAATTTCACTATCATCAAATTAAACATATTGGAATATTTTTTTCCCATTGAAATGCTGGTTAGACTTCATTGTCAATTTTCATAGAGATGTGTGTGCACATTGCCATTATCTCTATTTGAGTGAGTGAGGATACCATATCCTAGAACAATCATACCTATTAGAGGATAACTATATCTGTTATTTCTAATTATTTATTATATCTTCCATTGTTTATTTTGTTGACTTACTCATGTAGTGTTAATTTATATAATTTTTTTAATTTAAAATGTATATTACCCCATTTTTTAAATAGTTAAATATATTTACCTGAAAATAATTATTTTTTTAAAATATTATAAGATAAACACATACATGTTATAATTAAATTTAAAATCATTGTTGGGATAATTATTATTGCATCACATTATAGAACCCAAAGCGAGACACCATTGTTCCTTTACCTCAATCCCTAACACAACTTTTAAGAGATTACAAATTTCTTTCTTCCTGATTCAATATATTGGAAAGCACAATCTGTCGATGGTGTATTTTTTATCATTTGGTCTGCTATTTTTTTGTCTTTTGGGACATGTGTTATTTTTTCTATATTTATGTTTCATTGATGACATGCATCATTTTTTAGACATGTTTGATTTCAGTATAGTCTACATTGGTAGCATCATTTTTAGCATACAATCATGTTTTATTATCTTCCATTGTTTATGAGGAATACCATTAACAATTATTTCTTTAATGATGACAAGTTCTAGTCACCAAGAAATGTGGGTCTCCAACACCCATCTGTACATATCAATGCAAAGTTAAGTATCATGGTACCATAGTATCATGGTTTGTTTCAAACAATGTTATTATTTATGAGCAATTTTAAGAGTAATATTAATATGATGTCTCAAGGACCCTATATGATGTATCTATTCTTCATAAAGTTTTTCAATTTATTATTTTTTCTTATTGTCTTAAAATGACAATATTTTTATAAAAAGTATTATTTCCACTATACGGGGGAGAAGTATGTATTAAAAGGAACTATTTCCATGAATAGCAATATTTTATAGGAAACCATCAAGATTGATGATTTTTCCTTAAATAATACATATTATTTTTTAGATTGTTTTGATAAATGAATTTTATTTTATGTATGTGAAAATGATTATTTTTATTTCAATGTTTATTATATAAAATGGGAAATATTTATTATAGTTTTATATAATTTTAAAAATTTTCTAATGGGATTCATTCATTTTTTATAAGGAATTGTGGATTAATTTATCATCCCATGATTTAAAAATTTCAACAAGGACTACGAATGAGTAAATATTATAGTAATTTTTATAAATTGATAATTTGGATTAAGCATTAATAATACGAAATTGGTTTTAATATTATAATCATTTAAATTTAAGAAACATGTTATTGTTTAAATAGTGGTATTAAGTGGAAGTTTCAATTTTTAATTGAAAGGACATGATATGTATTTTTTAAATTATTCTCTTAAAATGGAATACCATAACATCCATTAATGTTAATAATATTAAAATCATATTATAAATAGTGTAATTGATGGAACTATAATTAACATGGTGTTCAAATTTTTACATAATTTTAGGTAATTAATCAATTATTTTTGATTTATGAATATCTCTAAAATAAAAATGGTGTATTATATAATTTGAGTAGATATATTTAAAATTATTTTCATGTATGATATTAGATATATTCCCCAATATTATTTTGACATAGTACATTTCTTATATGTATCATATTTGAAAAGTTTCTCCATGACCCCGTGATATATAAACGAAAGAGTTAATGAACTCATATGCCTAGTATGTGTAAACAATGAATATATCAATAAAAAATAGTTAATAATATTATTACTACATCGGTTTGAGAATGTAATATATTTTATCACATAATATATTTTTATGAAAAAAAAAGTTGTTAACAAATTTAAGTTAATGGAATACAAATTTTATGACATAAATCCTGGGGGACTAAATGAGATCGTTATCATGATCCTATGAAAAAATAATCATTTTCTATATTAAATGAATGTTGAATTAGAATATTTATATGAAAAAATAACAACATTCATTAGGAATCAATTCCAAAATATCATAAAATATTTGATAAAAAATCACCACCGACATCCAATATCACAATGGATTAAATATCATCAATAGAATCAATGAATATAACAAATTGTGTATTATTAACTATATCCATTAGTATATTGGATTTGGTAGTATTAAATTTATTCACTAATATATTGTATAATTTATTCTAAATTACATCACTTTTTATATTGGAATAGGTATAATTACCTTCTTCATTACATAATATCCTGAGATGGAACGTGCGACACAACTGTTTTCATGGTGTTTTTATTATGGACATACATATATAATTCTTGAGTAGGATTTAATTCATATAGTTTGGGGTTATAAGATCAATTTTATATCCCTTTTTGATGTTCATGGTTACCCTCCATGTGTTTTCAAATCATTTAGTTCCCATGCAGGTGGTCCATTAAATCACAACATTTGTTTTTCGTGGATTGGAAATGTTTTAATCAACTGTGCTTTTCTCCTCATAGTATGTTCTGGGACGTAGGTTTTTCATGGGTAGGGATGAAAATGTTTCTTAATCATGAAACCTTTTATTGGAAATTATTTGTTGGGGTTCCTACTATATGAACTGGTAATAGTATGTTTCGTTACAACATGCGGCCAAAATCTGTGGGTTTTCAAAATTATGGTTTTTATAATTAATTATATTTTTCTTTAACATTTTCCCTTCCATGGATTTTAATCTATATCCCATCATTCCTCCCACATGATGTTAACACCCCCTCATTTTCCTTTCATCCATGAAACCCCTCTCTGTATAGATACCTTCTTCTAGATTTCAATTATATTTCATAAAATATTGTTATCAATACTTCTACATATGTTCTTTGACTCCCTCTCCTTTCCATTTTATGGATTTTTTTCACATCTCCCATCATCCTGTTTCGTTTTTCCATACCATAAGTAAAGGTTTCAAACAATTTTTGTTTCTCTTTGCGATTTAAATGGAATGTGATGGCTCCATTGGGCCTTTTTTGACATGTTTCAACATGAAACATTAATGGTAAGGACTATCATACCATATTTGGATCACTGGACAAAAATTGGAGTTAGTATATTATTCTATATTTAATTGGAAAAATTTTATTTACGTCGACGATCATTTATATTCCTTGAGTTTGTTGATGGTTTATTATTGTTTTTCAGATGTGTTATACAGAATTATGAATATGATGGTACGTATATATATATATATATGTTCCCCCTATATATATATTAACATCATAATAGAGTAATTTTATGTACATTAGAACTAGGTTTTCTTATAGATATATATTAATATGATTGTTATAGTAGACATAATATCAAGCAGCTCACTCATATATGCATGTTAATTCATACAAGTAACAATCCCCTTATACATATTAATTTTGTTCAATACAATATGTATATTGTTTATTTTTTCCATTCATATATTAGATGGATGACATGAGAAATAGATATAATGGGAATATTTAAGTGGTCATCGATAAATGCATTTAGTTTTGGGGTGTTTTGGATTTTTCATCTACTCCATGAGGTAGGAGTTATTATAATATTTATTAATATTGTAATTTTAGTATGAATTTTTTAATTCTTGTTTTATGAATTGTATACTATATTTTCTGTCCACTTGATATTTTTGAACCATTTTATATGTTTTTGTTGGAATAACTGGGTTTTCATTAGTAAATCATGTTTTTTGTTTTAAATTGGAATATATAAATATAGTAAGAATCATTTGAAATTAATTATATCCTTTGAAAAAGGTTTTGGATGATTTCAAATGTGTACTGATCTAGTTTAGGTTTTCAATGAGTTAATTCAATGGTTATAATAGGAATATTTCTGTAAATGGATGTGTGACCTCAATGTGAATTTTAAGCGGTATTAGTATTATTTAAATTGTTATATGAAATGTTTGTGTAGTTACTCATTTTTAAAATCAATAGTCAATTTATTTTAATGGGCTGATAGGAATGTATGGCCCTAGTAAGGGTTTTTGTTATTAATAAGAAATCGCCTCTCCAAGAAAATATTCGATTTCATATAATGAATGGGTGATATCATTTGACCATGTAAATATGGGTTATGTTGTGTTTCACAAAGTGTGTGATGGAAATTATGGCATTTATATATGTTTTGTATAGAAAAATTATGGGGAATATGGAAAAAAGTCACATTTATATTTTATTTATTTGATTGTTTTTGATGATTTTAATATTTTGGGTGGATTGTATTGTAGTTAAGTGTCTGATGAAATAGTTTATGTGGTCCAATGATCCTAAAAGGATTTTTAAAATTTCAATAAAAAGAATTTTACCTAGTATAATCTATTTTGAAAATTATCACGTTTCATGTCAAAATGGATTAGGATATGTATTTTGGACATGATCACATGCTTGTGATGGTGTATCATGGAGCATAATGTGGTTCAATAATGGTATGACTGAGAGGATTGTATATAGGACTACGATTTCCTTATGAGGAATGACAATGTAAACCACTATTTTTTCATCCAATAGAGTATTTCATCCGTTTGATAGGAAATTCGTGCGAGCATCAAATTTTGATTTCCAATAGACTGTGAGAGATATTGGAGTTCGGAACATGTAATACTTGGAGTGAATCGATTTCATATATAGATAAAACAGTTGTTTACAAAAAAACATTAGATCCTTGAGGTTATTACCTAATTTTCACATTACTTTTGTTCGTTGGAATTATCTGTTTTGTGTCACGACCCATCCCCCGGGGCCCATGTCGTGACTACCCCAATCCCGCCTTCCATAGGCCAGGGGTGGAGACTAGCACCAAAGGTGTAATTCCCTAAAACTGGGAAGGAATTGTCTTTATAAAACATAAACAAACACAACTAGAGTACAAGCAGAAGAATACACTATGTAAAGTTGTATAACAAGTGTGCTGAAAGTACAAAAGGGGCAGACAAAAAGGTACAACTACAACAGAATGAAAGTACAACTAAAGAAGACAAACTATTGAATGGATAAAGCATCTCCTGGATTGTCCTCCATGTTCCTACCTTAACAGTAGGTATAGATGTCCTCCTCCGCACTCCACATCTATTGGTCCGCTCCATGTGCCGTCACCCCGAGTGGTCCACCTCCAAGTACCATCTAGTCTTGGCCCTCTCCGCCTCCGTCAGCGCTGTCCGTCATCTGCATCCAACACAACTAGGTGCGGTCATAGCCCCTGCATGTGTGCGTATAACAATACTTAGCAAGGACCATGAGACCCTCAAGGTCACACAAAATCTAACAAGGACAAACTACCAAGTATGATTTAAACAGATAACCATTACATAGGTATATGCCCATACATATACATAAGTTGTCATGTAACCCATCTCAATCATGAGGAAAACACAAAGGTCATTAAACAGCTCAAACCAGGATTTTTCATTATCAAAACCACGGCTGACAGAGAACTCCACCTATTTCAAGTTATGTGGCCATGTTGTGACTCTGAGACACTAATCACTAAATGGAGACTGCTGAGGTACACCTCATATCGAGTATCGTGGGTCTACTGCCAAACAAGGTGCTCCATCCGTTGTTGGTCTTCCGCCAAACCGGGTTCTCCCCCTAATAGCCATCAGAGGTACTTCTCCTGTAGAGTTCCAAGGGTCTTCTTCCAAACATGGTGCTCCAACTTCCATGGGTCTACTACCAAACCGGGCGCTCTGTCCACTGGGCTACTCGAATCACTCCGAGTTGAATCGGTTAAGTAGTCGTCATGTCTAAACCTTCTAGGTCTCCGTACACTGAATGCTCGTCTCATGGTGGATCCGCTCCATGAGCTACTGGTAGATACTCCAAGTGTCCCAAAGACTCATGTGGAAGTATATCAAAGGTCCTCCAAGTCATATGGGTCTCAACGCAACAGACGACGCATCAATCAGATACCCGTTCTGCGAGTTATTAGCCTTTTTGTCCTAGGGGACCAATTAGTTTCTTGTACGAACCAACCCGACCATATGTCAATAATACCCCGAACTCCCATGGGGTATTTTTGAAGAGACCATTTCTCAATGAGATAACCAGTGCCACTGACAGTTCTTCAAACGGACGTCCAGTGCCAATGATATGGCCAAAGTAAGCAATGGGTCAGTATTGGGCTCGGGTCCGGTCCGACCCTGTCGGACCAACTCGGCCCAACCCCGTCTTGGTCGACCCGGTCTGGGTCAACCCGATTAGACATGCTGGGTCTGACTTGGCCTGTTATGCGGGCCAGCCTGCTATGTTTGGGCCCGGCCCATTGGACTGCATGGGCAATTCGGGATGAAATCGCCACGTGGGCGACTCGGCCCGAAGGCCAGTGGTTGGTTCGGCTGGCGCTGTGAGGTGTGCATCTTGGGTAGCTCATCCCGAGAGGCCAACAATGGGCCACATGGGGAGCGGGTAGGCCATGGGTGTCCCAGGAAGGGCGCGCGGTGGGCTGGGTAGCCGACATGGGCACCGGGCAGGCGGCCGGGGCACCGGGGGGGGGGGGGGAGGTTGGCAGCAGGGGCGCCGTTCCAACAGCGAGGGCACCGTGCGAGAGTCGGGCAGGTGCTGGGAGGGCGTGGGGTAGGTGGCTTAGGAACCGAACAATGCCGGCTAGGCGCGGGGCGCGCCGAGAGTTCGCGGGGGCGTGCGTTCAGTGTTCTGGTGGTCGGGCCATCCGCAGTTTCGGCTGGGACATGCATCGGGAAGCGCGCGGGGAGGCTGGTCAAGCACCGCTCGGCCTGGGGCACAGTTCGCGGAGGCCACGGGTAGTGCAACCTCTATTCACCGTCATCTTCAGCTTCTCCACATTCCCATGCCGCTGCTACTTCACCGTCGATCCATGGTTCCGAAACCATAAATGTAGTGGAGGGGTCGGGCTGTGTTCATTTGGCCAAAACCCTACATGTTAGAATGATAACAAGCATCTCATGAAGTTGATTTAATGAGAGAAGATTAAGTGTTCAATAACTTAAAACACACCCCTACCTTT
This sequence comes from Viscum album, assembly GCA_963277665.1. NCBI lineage: Eukaryota > Viridiplantae > Streptophyta > Magnoliopsida > Santalales > Viscaceae > Viscum > Viscum album. Next base: position 1,904,831,248 of record OY728145.1, read on the forward strand.
TTAATCATCAGTCATTCGTTTGTCGCAGTAAAAGACGATGATGTCATCGTTCGCCGTACATGTCCACTTCCGAGCTCATACAACACTTCGTTGACGATGACGAGGAGGGAAGAAGGGTCATCGAAGAGATCCCACATTAGAACGGGGGCTTCGAGGAAGAAGAGTCGTTGCTGGAGTCTTCGCGTTCAATGTTGGTGGATTCTATTCTCCCAAGATCTCCACTAAATAGGGAACAAATGTGCCAAAATTATAGATTTTAATCTATCATTCACATTGTCATGAATTAATTAAGTGGGACCCACTTAATTATATCAATGAAGTAGGCACAAATATTCAAATTTCAAAAATAATAAAGAGAAGTGGCTCCTCCAAAATAATTGCACGAGTGGTTAGCATAAAAACAAATTGGGGAGTTTTGTGGGGGGATAGTGGCCCTGGTGGTCTCCATAAATTTAATCATGAAGAGTGTAAGGGGGGTTCCCTTACATTAATTGGGGGTTTTGAGGAGGTTTTATTCTCCTTCATTATGAGAGGTGTTAAATACCAAGAGACTCTCCCTCATAAATGAGGGAGAGTTGAGAGGTTTCTTCCCCTCCCCTAAAATGGGGGGTTAAGCCTCGTGTGGACCCCTCATCATAACCTCTCATGGGAGGTTATACTGCTCAGGTGTTCCTCACCCCAATCATCCTCCCATGGGTGGTTCGGGGGGGCTGGTCCCACCTCCAACCCCAATGTGCAGCTTTTAACTAACATTACCACATGGTGTGAGTTCAACAAAAATAAAATAATTTGTTACTTATTTTAATAATCCATGTGAAACCCAAAATCCAACTCTCAATCCAAATCAACCTTCGTCGAGGTGAAAGTCTTGTTAAGTGAAAACCGGCACTGTGAGTTCAATGGTGCCCTCATATTTCAATTCCGAGCATCCGTTCAAAAGATTGAAAAACCCCCATGTACGTTTATAGAACATACCCAGATAAAACATCAGAAATTGATTCCAAGAAAACCGAGCCACAGAATCAGGCTCTGTCAGAAACTGTGGACTCGTAAAATTTCAAAGAAATTAAGAAAAAAAATTACATGTAATTTTCAGGTATTTACATTATACCCACTTCAGTGCTTTACGTCCCCATAAATCTACAACACACACTTGGGAAACAAAAAAAGAGGTACTGAGCACGCATCTGAGCCTCCTGCTCTAATGTGCTCTCCTAGAGTTTCCCGTGCTTCCAGCAAATGCGCAACAGAGGAATCGACCATCCAAGAAGGACCCGCTTCTGTCTATCCACAACATCCACAATAACCTATGTGAATTTCTCCACATCATCTATGTACATCTCCACATGGTCGATGATGAGGGATTGGTCATGGATGCATCTCCTCAGCTGAGATACGTGGAAGATGTCGTGCACCTGATGCAACTGAGGTGGAAGGGAAAAGTGGTAAGCCATATCGCCTACTAGGCTAAAGAAGTAGAGGATTGACTGTAAGAGACTATAGATAGGTTGCACCATCTCTCTCCACAAAGGATAGATGTGACGCAGCCAGCTGCCCTATCGCCTCTCCTAGTAGCTGAATAACAGTCCTCCTGTTGATCGCATCCGCAAAAACATTACCCTTCCCAAGAGTATAGACTATCTCATAATCATATTCCCGGAGGAACTCAAGCCATCACCGCTATCATAGGTTCATATCCTTCTGAAATAAGACACACCGGAGACTAATGAGATTAGAGTAAACCGTATATCATTCGGTCAACGAACTATGGTGGGACTAGCCAATTGAAATAACTCAACTTCATTATTCATCACCTACATTCTACAAAAGCTGCTATGATTTCTCCATTTCTAATAAGAGAAACCTTGTCTCATCCCCTGGATGAACCACATCCTTTGCCTAATACAGTCAATCATGACATGAATGGTACTAATTCATGCCATGGACGATGTCGTAAGGACTCGAAGCTACTACCAAGAGATCCAACTTTACTCTCGCCTCCAAAGGATGAGTCACACTATCGGCATCAGTGTGTGGTTACTGGGCCTCCTCCAGCAGAAATATCAAATGTGAGGGTCAATTCAACAGTTTTAACTGGAACCTCTTAATATTATCCACACAAAAGAATGGAAATATAACATCACAAGGAAAAGTGTCTTTTATTACTGCAGTTCGAAGTACAAAGACACAAAGAAACCACAACAATGATCTTAACGAAGCTACAATCATCATGAAAAAATTACTCTTTGCATGGAAGTAGTCCCTCTCCTATCCACCTACTTCCAGAGCTCCATGGTCATATGATTTAGCTGCCTGATGTTATGCTCTCTCTTATACACCCATTCCCTTCGATCAGGGTGGAAAGCTTTGTGGTGGTGGTGGAAACACCTCAAAGCATTGTCCACCACAAGATGCATGGAAAGCTCCCCTGCCACGTCTGCCTTCTCCCTATGGACCATCTCGATCGATCCTCTTCCTCTTCCTAGGAGGACCTTCATATATCTTTTGATCATCTGCATGGCGGGTTGGATAATCACGTGCCATGTGACCAAGCCCTCTACAAGAGTAACATAGTCTGTTCCTGGTATTACTGGCTCTGTCTCCACTCTGGGTGGCCTCCACTACCGATCTTGAGTCATGTAGTGGATCACCTATAGGTCTGGTCCCCTTGGACCTCTGCTTCATCTGTCTACTGCAAGCTACAGAAGACTCCGCTGCATGTCAGCTAGTGGTGGGTCTCATAGCTGGAGACTGCTCAGCATGGAAAATCTCTACTAACAGGGCTCGCTCCAACACCCCCGTCTCCGTTAGGATGATGTGAGAGATAACTGAAGCTCTGATTTCCCACCTAATTCCTTAATCAATGGTTTAGGACATGAAGAACGAGTCTCGTACCATATCAGTGGAGTAGCGCAATAGGTCGGTGAACCTCGATGAGTACTGCACCACCATCATGCTTCCCTGCAGTAGATGGAGTAGCTCTTATATACACACTATTTGAAGCCTGGCTGGTACAAACTCTACCTCGAACAGGTTCATGAAGTCTACACATAGAAGTGATGCATCATCATGCATCTGGAGCATCAGTCTCCACCATCTCCTTGCTTCTTCCTAAAAGAGGCTGGCAGCATAGATCACCATGAATTCGGCTGGTGTCCCTACCAGTCTAAAGACTCTCACCACAGCCTCCAGCCAATCCTCATCCGCCTACGGGTCTGTCTCTCCCTTGAACCTAGGTGGCCTCTGGTGCTGGAACATGTGTAGTGCGCTCAAGCGGCATGCACTCTATACTTCTTGGGCTGGTGGCATCAGTGGCCCAATAGAAACATGTACCGCTGGTGACTCCGTTGGTGCCTCAACTGGAAGAGGGACCTATACTAAGACCTTGTCGCTTGTCGGCCTATCAGTACGTACAATTATAGGGGCTATATCTTGTCGTCTGCGCAGTGGCATCCTGAATAAAAAATATTTGACACAATCAAAAGACTATACTTGGTGATCTGACCTAGTTTGAGCTAACTTAAAGAAAACTTTTGAAACCACAAACGTAATTAGTCTTTTTTTGCACCGAGTCGGAAATCAGAAGTCAGGGTCCTTGTGTATGGATAAGTCGGTTGCCCGCACCAACAGTGGACTCCCTGAACTGAAAACCACAATTAGTACCCTTAACAATATTGCTTCATAGAAAAGGAATATTAGAGTCCTATGTTCTACGGTAGAACCGAATCCTTTGATACCAATTTGACACGACCCATCCCCTGAGGCCCGTATCGTGACTACCCCAAGACCACCTTCCATAGGCTAGGGTTGGTGACTAGCACCAAAGGCGTAATTCTCTAAAACTAGGAAGGAATTTCCTTTATAAAATGTAAACACACACAACCAGAGTACAAGGGGAAGAAAACACTAAGTAAAGCTACATAACAAGTGTGGTAAAAGTACAAAAGGGGTCAGAAATAAAATCCAACAAAAAGGTACAGCTACAACAGAAAGAAAGTATAACTAATAAAGAAAAACTACTGAATGGAGAAAGGAGCTCCTAGATCCTCCTCCGGGTTCCTACTAGATGGGTAGGTATATATGTCCTCCTCAGCACTCCGTGTCTATCGGTCTGCTCCATGTGTCTTCACTCTGAGTGCTCCACCTCTGGGTACCATCCAGTCTGGGTGCTCTCGGCCTCCGTCAGCGCTATCTTGTCACTTGCATCGAACACAATGATGTGCATACATATCCCGTGTAGGGGTGAGTATAACAATACTCAGTAGGGACCCCGAGACCATCAAGGTATCACAAAATCCAACAAGGATAAACCAAAGTGTATGATTTCAATGGATAACCATTACGTAGGTATATTCCCATACATATATCTAATTTATCAAGTAACTCATATCAATCATGGGGAAAACACAAATGTCATTGACTCAGCTCAAACCAAGATTTTTCATTATTGAAACCACTACTGCAGGAAAAATCATCCTTTGTTGAGTACAGTGGCCCTGTTGAAACTCTGAGGCACTACTCACTAACCATAGACTGCTGAGGTACTCCTCCTGTCAAGTACCACAGGTCTGCTGCCAAACTGGGCGCTCTGTCTGCTATGGGTCTACCACCAAACAGGGCACCCCCCTAATAGCTGTCATAGGTACTCCTCTTATTGAGTACCACGGGTCTGCTTTCAAACCTGGAGCTCTTCCTGCCATGGGTCTACTTCGAAACCAGGTGTTCCATCAAATGGGCTAGTGGAATCACTCTGAGTCAAATCGGTCAAGCAGTCGTGAAGTCAATAGCTACTAGGTCTCTGCATGCTGAATGCTCGTCTTTGAGAGGATCCTCTCCACGAGCTATTGGTTGATACTAAAAGTGTAACTATGTCTCACCTGGAAGTATCTCAAATTTCATCCATGTCATAGGGGTCTCAACGTAATAGACAATGCCTCAATCGGACACCCTATCTATGAGTTATTAGGCTTTTTGTCCCGGGGCCCGATTGGTTTCGTGTACGAACCAACCCGAACATATCTCAACTATACCTCGAACACCCATGGGGTATTTATGAAGGGACCATTACTCAATGAGATAACCATTGCTACATACGGTTCGTCAAAAGGACGTCTGATGCCAATGATATGGCCAAATAAAGCAAAGGGAAATTAGGGGGCCCGGGTCCGGTCCGACCTGGTCGGACCGTCTCGGCCCAACCCAGTCTGGGTCGACCTGGTTAGACTTGGTGGGTTTGACTCGGCCCGTTCAGTGGGTCAGCCCGCTATGTTTGGCACACACTGCTGGGCCAGGCCCAGTGGATTACGTGGACAATTCGGGCCGAAGTCACCACATGGGAGACTCGGCCCGAAGGACAGTGGCAGATTCGGCCATCAACACAAGGGGCGCATCATGGGCGGCATGGCCCAAGAGGACAACCACAGGCCGCGTGGGGAGATGGAAGTCCACAGGTGTGCTGGGAAGGGTGCGAGGCATGCTGGGTAGCCGTGCAGGCAGCCTAGGCACCTGGGGGGGCACCGTCCAGGTGGCATGGGCGATGGGAGGTACCAGGCAGGGGGCCTGGGCACCGGGCAGGCGCCGGTAGGACGGGCTGGGTTCCGAGAAAGCGGCCCGGGCACCGGGCAGGAGGCCCGGGCGCAGGGGGGTGACGGGCAGGAGCAGGGTGCGCCGGTAGAGCACGGGGCGCACGAGCAACGGGTCAGCGGCCGGGCTGGCTATGGTATCGACCGAGATGAGTGCTGGAAAGCACGAGGATAGGCTGGTCAGGCACCGCTCGACCGGCAACATGGTTCATTGAGGCTGTGGATAACACGACCTCTATTCACCATCTTCGTCACTGTCGCCACGTTGCCTTGCCGCTACTACCTCGTTGTCGATCCAAGGTTCCGAAACCATAATGGTTGCGGAGGGGTCAAGCCATGTTTGTCTAGCCCGAACCCTCCATGTTAGAACTATAGCAAGAAGCTCATGAATTTCATTTAACGAGAGAATATTAAGCATTAAACAACTTAAAACACATCGCAAACTTTTTAATCATCGGGCATTCGTTCATCGTGGGGGAAGATGATGTTGTCGTCGTTCGTCATACGTTTCCACTTCCCAGCTCATGCATCGGTCCATTGACGATGAAGTGGAAGGAAGAAGGGTCTTCAAAGAGATCCTTTATCAGAAGAAAGTTTTCAAGGAAGAAGCTGAGGAAGAAGTTTCATTATCGGCATCTCTGCGTTCTTCATTGTAGGATTCTATTCTCCCAAGCTCTCCACTAAAGAGAGAACAAGCATTCCAAAATAATAGATTTTAATCTATTATTCCCATTGGCATGAATTAATCATGCGATTCCCACTTAATTAAGTTCATGACGTTGGAACAAATAGTCAAAATTCAAAAAGAATACAGAGAAGTGGCTCCACCAAAATAATTTCACGAGGGGTTGGAATACAAAAAATTATGAATTTTTGAGGGGGGTTAGAGGCCCGGGTGGTCCCCATCTATTTAATCAAGAAGGGTGTCAAGGGGGGGGTGGTTCCCTTCCCTTAATTGGGGGGGGGGGGTTGAGGAGGTTTTATTCTCCATCATTATGAGAGGCATTAGAGACCAAGATGATCTCCCTCATTAATGAGGGATATTTGAGAGGTTTACTCCCCTCCCATTAAATGGGGGGTGAAGCCGTGTGCAGCCCCACATCATAACCTCTCGCGAGAGGATATGCTGCTCGGGTGGTCCCCACCATAATAATCCTCCCATGGGAGGTTCAGGTGTGGCGGTCCCACCTCCAACCCCCATGTGGAAATTTTAACTAACATTACCACATGACGTGAGTACAACAAAAATAAAATAAGTCATTATTTATTTTATTAATCCATGTGAAACTGAAAAACCAAATCTCGAATCCGATCAACCACTGTCACGTTGAATGTCTTCTTAAACGAAAACTGGCACTGTGAGTTCAACGGTCCCATCAGATTTCAATTATGAGCATCAGTTCAAAATATAGAAACACCCGGATGTATGATTACTGAACGTACTCGAACAAAACTTCATAAATTGATTTTAGGATGAATTGGCCTCAGAATCAGGCACCGTCAGAAACTGAAAACTCATATAAATTTAAAGAAATTAAGAAATTATTTTCCTTGAAATTTCCAGGACTTTAAATTTTTTGCATTTTCTTCTTGTTTATTTTGATGATATATGTTAGGTTAATTTTTAATATTGATTACAAGATGATGTTATGCACAACTTTTTCCAGCCTACTGATATATATTTGGTGCCAACATTGTTTCATGGAACCTGCTGGTTATTTTGGTTTCCCATATAAAATTATTTTGCAGTGTTGTTTTTAAAACTTATTTTTAAAATTTGAATTATATTATATATTAATTTTTTTAATATTGATTCCAAAACTATGGTCGAGTTATACATGGATATGTCTTTTGCATTTTTTTCAAAATATTTTTTTTCATTTTTTAAATAAATGTGGAATGAATTCACATGGAAGTTATATAATTGATTGATTTCCAATATGTATTCTGTATGGAATGATTATTTTCTAGTTAATTTCCACATTAGTGTTAATAAATTTCCTTATGTTTTTAATTTCATAGTTTCATATATTAGTGGTGATCTACTAGTATTTATTGAATATTACACTATCTCTATAGGATTGTAGTGATCTTTGGATATATATTTTTGTTGTGTAAGTAGAGTGAGTTTTTTTGGGATGACCCAATAGGTAAAATAATGCTTTGTATATTATTCTAAATAATATTAATAATTTTTCATAAGATATTATGAATTATGGTATGCCATTTTATTTTTCTTTATTCTGATTTTGATTGCTTAATTTTTTACTATTATATCTTACATTAGAGAAATATTATTCCAAAGGAGTCTGTGTGATCCCTAATTTCTATTTACAAGATTTTAGTGATTGGGAACACCTTTCATGTTGTGTTGGGAATCTGGTCAGAAGCTGGTCTAGATAGAATCTTTGTTCAGTTAGTTAAAAAATTGTATTAGATTATTAGGATTCTTTTATTTAGAGCAAATAATTAAATACGGATTTATCTAAATTATTTTTCAACAATTTATGTTTATTGAAGTGATTATTGATTATGTTTTGGGTGCAGTTTTTGTGATCCTTATTTAGATGAATGTATAGTTATTTAAGTGTTCGTGGATTTTTAATACCATGTTTGAAAATATAATATGTTTTTATGAATTTTTTTAAACTGGTTTCTAAATTTTATGTGTAAATTTCATTTTTTTAATGGAAGGATTTATAATGTGGTAAATTCCTAATTTGTATTTAAAACATTTCAAAATAAATTTTATTTTTAAAAACAAGTTTGAATTTTTTTTGGAAACGGGTAATGTGTTTTGAATACTAATTACATGGATTCTTATTCATTGATGTGAAGTCAAATTTTGTATATAATTTTAAGTGTTCTCACATATTTTTAGACATTTTAGTTCTACCAAGTGTGTTTTTCATAATTTGGTTTTTATATTTTTTTAAAAAAATTTCGAGGACGTTGATATTAAACAATCCTTTCAAAAAAATAGTAATTTCAAAAGAAAATTTAGTTTGGATTTGTGTTTTTTCTCTATTTGAGTGATCTATGTGTGACTTATATTCGTCTGATGTGTATTCATGATCACTTGTGTGAGAAGGAATATTTTAATTTTTTTAAGAATTCTTTATTGGTGTTCATGTATTGGGATTCTATATTCTCCCAAGAATGGCCAAAATTCTCTAGTAAATTTCAGTACCTAACCAGTCATCAAGTTTAGAGGTGTATTTAAAATAATTATTGTGATTTATCCTAGGAGGATGATATCTAGTTTTATAGTAGTACATGGGAATAATTTTTAATTTTTTTTCCAGGGATCTCTTTTGATGTTTTTACCTATGCGTTTTGGGCCTTGGATCATTAGGGTGGATTTAGTGTTTGCTTTATACATTGGGTTGTTCCTTCTGGATGATTCCTATTTAAATGTTTTGATTGATGGTTTGAATGATGGTTTATATCATGTGTTGATCTATTGAAGTAATTTTCCCCCTCTCACATCCTTATGAGTTTTTTGTGGTGGAGCTGTAGGTGTTGTTTATTTTAACATCATTGTTTGGAAGATGATTCTTGACATTAGTGGGTTTCACATATTTTTTCATTGAGTCAATGAGTCACTTGTTGTTTTTAAATGAGAGAGGCTTTTTGGTTCATGATTGGGTATCATGGGTGTGTGATACACCAGTTGAGTTTGGTATACAAACTAGTGTATCGTTGTGTGTTCTTATAGTGCATCATGTGTAGGTGCCATGTTATTATCTATTTGTTATATGTGTATGTCCTGACAGTATGTGAGATCTCATGTCAATATTTTGTAAATTCTTGTGGTGCTTCATCAATCAATGGGGTTTAAAATAAACAATTTTGAGGGTGAATTTGTGAGTACCTCATGGGTTTTCTCTTACTCAAGGATATATCCTTATGGATTTATTTACTACCACAAGATTATATGAGTTGTAAATTGTAGGTATACAATTTTAAGCCTCCCATTATTCATAGAAAATTTATATATAGGTTCAATTTTTTTTGTTCCTGGACACATTATATAAAATTTGATGGATCAGTGAGATCATATTAGTGATAGAAAATGTTAGTTCAGAGGTTGAGCATGCTCATTGGTTCTTTTTGACAAATACATTGTAGGATATTCATATCTTATTTTAGGTCTTTTTATTGGATCTTTTTTTTGGAATAATGTAGAATGATGTGGATATTAGGAAACACCTACTGAAATAATGTGTTAATTATAGACATAATTTATCACTGGCTTTGGTTTTATTTATTATTAGCATTTGGAGGGATGAAAATTAATTTTTTGTATCCTTTTGGGGTAGTTCATGGTTAGCCTAATTTTTTATAAATATCCACTACATGTTCATGTGTGACAATCTATTGGATATATATTATTTTAATGGTGTCCACATGAATTAATAATACATTAAAAGATCTTCAGTGACTATGTAGGTCTTGGTTGTTTCAGGGGTATGGTGTACAATTTTTCTACATCATGGGGCCTCTTAGGGGAATCTATGTGAGGGTGTGTCTAGCCTATGTAGTGGATCACTCAATGTTGATAATCAATTTAGAAATTATTGTATTCAAATAATGTGTGTTTCCCCTTTTTGAATTTTTATTTCACTAATTTATATTTATTTCCCACATTTCTTTAAGGTAAATTAGTCCCTTCCTTACGATTTTGTCAAGCATGCCACCCCACCCCTATCATGTTTTTGTGATGGACACCCCTCTTCGACAAGACCCTCCATTCCAACATTATGGTATATTCAATTGAATTTCATTGTTGATCCATTAAGTTAAGGAATCATGCTCCTTCATATTCAATGTATTTTCATCCTATCATCCTTTTCTAATTTCTTTTTTTCCCAACCAAAGGCTGCATTAGGATCCAAAATTTGGTTTTACCTTTTTTTTCTAGTGAGTAAAATGATTTCCATTTTTACTCATTCAGTGTGTTTCATAAACCACCATCAAAAGAGATAATTATGAAAGAATTTCTATTTTCTCACTAGGGTTTTTTTGTTTCATCCTTCATATCTATTTAGAAAAATTTTATATTTTTATTTTGATGATTTATAGTCCATTTGTTGGTCAAGGATTCATTGTGGTTATTCTACAGAGACATAGACATATAAGAATATGTATGTGTTTGTATATATATATATATTCCCCCATTATATATATTACCTATTGGAATTGTAAATATATATATATATATATTGGTGATTTGTGCCCTTTTTTATATATGTTGGAATATGAGGGAATGTGTTGTGGTGGATCCTGGCGGCTCACCGTTATATACAATTTTAGGCATGTATTTAAGGATTACCTTATACATATTTATTTTGGTGATTCAAATATTATTATTAGGTCTTGGATCTGTTACTTATATGTGAGTGGGGTATCCAACAAATATAAAATGTTTGTACTCTAGTTGTAATATATAAAAGAGTTAAGTGGTGGGGTGTTTTGTGATGGCTCTTATCTTCTCGATGTAGGTGTAATAATTAAATTTCATAATTTTGGAAATATAATTTTATTTTTATTATTTATTTATTTTTTAAGAATTATAAAAAATATTTAATAACATTTTGATGTTTTAGAACTGTTTATTTTTGTTTTGTTCTTAGAATATGTTTTTAGGGAAAAATAAAAGATTGATGTGTTAAATTTGTATAATTATTTAGTATATGCTTCATGTGAAATAGAAATTGAAATTTGGATGAATTTTTTATTGAGGAAAAATTAGTTTTTACATGGTTTTCTTTTTGAATGATTAAATATAATTTTTTATATGGAATTTTTCTTTTAGTGGAACTTAATCCTCAACATGAATTTTATAGGGTTTTAATTTTATTAGAATTTATTATTTGAAATTTTTGTCTATTTAGACCTTTTGAAATTAAAATGTTAAATTATTTTAACATTCTGATTGTATTTTTAATCCTTTTTAATTTTTTTTTTGGTTTTTACAGAGCCTTTCCTATGTTTAATGATATATTTTAATGATTAAAATGAAATATATGATAATAGAGAACCACATAAATAAGATTTTGTACTATTTAATAAAGTCTGTTACAGAAATAAAGGTCATTAGTGATGTTTTTTATTTTCAAATAAGGGATAGATTTTATATGTGGGACATTTAAATATTCAATTGCATGGATTTTTTAAATTTTACCTAATTATTTTTGTCCTGTAAGATCCACATGGGTTTGATGAAATGTAATAAAATTTATTTTGATCTCAAATAGATATCTAAAAATATTTATGAAATGGTTTTAGCATGTATATGGAATTTTGGATATGGTAATGTGTTTTCTAAAAATGGGTTTACAATCGAGAATGATTATTTTTTTATATTCTTTTGATTCTGTTGCATGGGGTAGTACATTTTATAATTGAGGATTATGGGGTGGTATTTTACATAGGACAATGACATCCATTGGGGGGAAGACTATGAGAACCTCTATTTTGGGTTCCAGGAGACTGTGATATCCATTGGGTAGAAAGACCATGTGAGATTCTAGGTTGTCTACTAAGAGATCATGGGAGATCTTGGATTTTTTCTTTTGGAATACTGTGAGAGCTTCCATTACATAGCATGTTAGCACACTTGATTACTCACAAAAATTATTACCTTGAGGATAGATAACTAGGTTCAAATTAATAATTCTCATTTAGTTTATATTTGTAGTACAATTTTTTTGTTCCTATTTTTACGAGTTATGTTTTCCTCATTTAAAAAATTGATTATATGATGATGTTTTTATTTCCATTATGTGGACTCATGATATATGTTTAGTACCAGCTAGTGCTTCTTGACTAGGGTGGATATTTTTTATCGCATTGAATATATGTTTTCATATAAGTGTTTAAAACCCTATTTTCAAATTTAAAGGCCATTATGTTTGATTTATTTATAGTGGATTCTAAAACATGGGTAAAATTAAACGTGGATATGAATAGTGAAATTGTTTTCAAAACAAGATTTTATTTTTAAAAAAATAACGGAAAATTTTTTCATATTCCATTTAGGGAATTTTTTCATTATATGTTAAATTAAAAAATATTATTTTTTTTAATCCAAATTACTAATGAATTATTTTTATAAATCAAATTGCATCGTATTTGTTGATTTTTGTTATTAACTAGGATTTACAGTTTATGACATTATTGTTCAATGTTTTAGGTTCTTTACAGATCTTTTTTGTTCATTATAGGAATGGATTGACCTCGTTGGTGTTGAACCAAGATGTAATTCGGAGGTTATTATTTCGTTATATTTTACATTAGTTTTTTTTATTTAGTTATCATTGATTCTAGTATGCATGTTTATATTATTCATTCCAATTTTGAAATTTTATTTTAATAATATGTTTTACCTATTTTTTGAAAAAAATATTCCTAGTGGAGTTCATATGATTCCTAGGTTTTTGTTATATGTTGTGGGGATCACAAACTACTTTTGGGCATTGTAAATAATCATGTCATGTGCAAGGTTGGATTTAACATATGTTTTCTTTCATTAAAGAAAAACATTATCCAATGCATTGGAGAATTATAATAGAACCTATGATGATATATTAGAAAATAAAAATATTTTTATTCATGAAAATAAAATTCTTGATCCCATGTCAACTTAATCATCCAATGGAATGAAATTCAGAAATAAAGAATATTAATAATTCATTACAATAAGAAATATATACAATTTTCGGGGTCTAGATTTCTATATCGTATTGATTTTTTTTTTTTAAAAACACTTACATTATTGTTTTCACGATGTATAAAAATATATAAAACGATTTATAATATTCTTTAAAAAAATATAATATTCTAATTTAGTAGATAATTTTGATATCATGAAATTCATAGAATAAAAACAATATGTTTTTTTACTGAAACCAAATATAATGTCTTCAAATGAAGAATTATAATGAATAAATTAAATTATATAAGTTATATTTATTCATTCCATGAACGATAAAAACAATTATTTCATTCAAGAAATATAAAATCAATCAAATTTGATTCGAATGTAATTTTTTATCAAAAGATTCAATTTTCCATTGGAAAAATTATCATTGTTATAACAAAAGAAATTTATAATACCTTTATTCATTGGGGGAACCATATATAAAATGGGTTTCTAAAAAAATATTTGGATGTTAAATACTTTAAATGATAATAAATGAATGTAGGTTGACTTGTATTAAAATATACGTTTCAGTATTTTGATTACCAAGGAGAAGAATAATGGTACTAATATATTTAGACAATAGAAATTACCTTTGTAGAATAAGTTATATGGGTTTCAAAATGGATATAGTAGATAATTTCAGATAATTTAATTTCAAACATAAATAGTCATGATAAAAAGATATATTTTATTATAAACCATTACCTCAAGTTACGATATTGTTTAATAAAATATATCCTCTAGAATTATAATTTTTAAATTATTATCACCTAAAAATTTAAACATATTCATTCATATTTTTCAATATTTAATTCCCATAAAATTATTAGTTTCCCTTTATTAATTATTAATAAATAAAAACAAAATTTGGGAATCAACAATTCTGTTTTCCATGTATATTTTTGTTTTACAGTAAATGTCGATGAATATTTTTATAAGATTCATCATCCTTAGAATCTTATTCATTACACAAGTATTAAATTTAGAAAAAATATAATATATTATAAAATCCATATAATTAAATGGAAATAAAATATTCACTTCATTGAGAGTGTAGTATATATGTATTGATGAATGTTTTTCCATTTGTAATTAGATATGAAGGATATAAACAATGGTTATTTCATTAACCAAGATGAAATTTATAATGTTAAATTTATTGATGAAATTATTTTTATGATTTTTATTTAAAATTTAGAGGATAATAATGAATTAAAAATAGATGAAAATTTTTCTATGAACATATACTACATCCTTATATAATTTTTCATAAAAACCAACATACTGATTTTTAGTTATGAATTTTCAAATAAAAAAACATGATTTCTTATTTAATTAAAATTAGAGGATAGTTGGAATTTTTTATTTAATATGGGATAATCATTTCTTATAGTAATTTGAAAACAATATGTGAAATTTTATAATTTAGGTGATTGAAGAAATGTTAATAATAATAAAAATAATCAATAATGAAGTCACCATAATGTGAATGTGGTCACAAACAAAATTAATTTTCCATTGATTGATATTTTAATACACTCACCAACTAAAATATATTAAATGTATTACTTTTATATTGAACCCTTGTTCATTTATTTCAACTCATTTAAACAATTTTTACCACTGTAGTGTAGAAAAGTATTTTAAAAAGTTCACATAAATTTAATTAAACAAATAAATGAATGTAATAACTAATAAGTATACATGGTTTCAAAAAATGGAATCTATTTTGTAATATTAAATTTCTAATTGATCCAAAATTCTATAAGAATATACAAAGAAAATATTCACAAAATCATTTTTTTGAAAATAAAATTTTGAATCTTAAAAAGATTATATTGTAATTTTATTCCTTATAGAAACAATTTGATGAATGTTAATATATATTCATTAATACAGAATTTAAGGATTTTATAAAAAAAAATTATATTCATTAATTGAGTTGATTATGGTAAAATTAATTTCAAAAAACAACAAAACATTCCCAAAAAGTATGAATTTTTAAACTTATAATGCACATATCATATTTTTAATACAAATAATAATAAATGTACAAATGGTATTTATAATTTACATAAATTACCATTATATATTTTAATTAATATTTCATTATTTATATATTTTATTTATGTAACAAATATATAATATTTAGAAAATAAAATTCTTCAAAAGTTATTTATTTTATGATTTAATAAAAATTAAAATTCGACAGCATATTTCATATTCATTATTAAATAAATAAAATTAAAAAAACAATATATATATATATATTATTAGTTATATTCAAACCCATTAATTTTACTACAATATTGTAATGAACCATTATAAAAATAAACTATTTTATCATTTATATATGATAATATTTTCACGTAATGTAACATATCAAGCACATCATATAAAATATTAACTCGATAATGGGTCCAATCATAACATGCTCACTATTTCTCATTATTATTATAAAGGGTAGAAATTTATTTTTCTGAAATCATGGTAATATATAGATATGAATTATACATTACAGCAGTATGGTTAATAAGTGATATGAAATATGTATAAGATATGTTAATAATTATAAAAACAAATTTCCAATTAATTTATTTCAATTTTTTTATAATTTTGAAATTAAATTATAATGTTTTATAGTTTTATTTAGTTAATTTAATGATTTTTTACTAATTAAAATATGAAAAATAGATGGAGTTAAATTTATAATAGTTTCCAAAATAAATTATTTTCAATGCATAGTTAAAATTAGCAGTTCTTAAAAATAATTAGACTTTTATGACATTATAAGTATATAAGTATGGATTTTATATTTAGAAAACATTTATCTACATAGAATATGTATACATTAATGATATTTTAAATTTAAAAGTGTTATTATTAGATTACATACTCATGTTTAATATTTCATAAACTATTTTACCGAATTCATTGAATCAATATTATATATTAATACAATTTTAAAATGATTTTTTAAATTTCTAAAAGTCAATTAAAAAATTTATTCTTTATATAGAAGTAATATATTAATTATTAATTACTATGATATTTATAGGCCAAAAAATTAAGATAATTGCAAAAACTATTTAATGTTGTAAAAGTCAAAAGAGTAAAATTGGTTTACCCAAGGTGTAAAATGAGCTATATTTTATAAAAAATATTTTTAATTGAGATGATTTAGTTTTGAAAATCCACTCATTACCTCCACTACATTTGTTTCCATGTTGGAGTCTTCATAAAATGTGAAACATATCCTCTAGTTGTATTAATATGAAATTTTTAGAGTCATTTATTTCATACCAATGAACCTCACAAAATCCTTTCAAGACTACTCCAAAGATTTAGTTTCCAATTGAAAAAATACCATACTACGAACCTATATAATCATATTTCATATTCATGTTCTTATATAGACATTATTGTCAAAAACATTATTTCCCATATAGAAATCCACAATTTCAGTACTCATGTTCTCAATGCATGAACTATTATCTCCCCAATATTGATTCTTTTTTGTTCTTTCCATTCAATTGCATTTTAAAAATCTTTTACGATTAATTCAGTATTAATACCATAATTAATTAATTATTTTTAATTATAAATATTAAAAAATAATTCATGTTTTCTATTAAATAATTCAATTACTCTAATCGTTCATTTTTATGGATATTAACACCAATAAGGTTGTATATATCATTTTTATTATAGTTTATTTGAAATTGAATAGTTACTCATTAAATATGAATAAATTATTAAAAAAATCTACAAAAAAATAATTATTTATAATTAATTAAAAAATAACATAAGAAATGACTTTCATAACCATGCACATCCATTAATTATTCTATATTAATCTTTTGGTGATTCTGACAAACTACAAAAACAATGCTTTATAATTTTTCATATACCAAAAACCTTCATCATGATTCCAATTTGTTTTCCATTTACTGTATTTATATTTTTACATTATTAATATATGTTTTTTAATGATTGATCAAATTCATCGAATGATATTTGAAAGGCTACTGGGATGGCCCCCACCATATAATGGTGTAAACCCAAAAATGTCATAACACATTCCAGTTGAGGATATCTCTCTCATTAGCATATATGATTGGATGATGAACCGAAATCAACCATTACATAGATTTTAGCTATTTTCTACCCAACATCTAGTCAATGGTCTCTACGGGTATTCAATTGGATCTTTTTGCTTGCAGGTGAGAATTTCCAAACAATCCATTATTGGTGTACCCCCACCACATTATTTCATTGTTTAAATATATATTTGAATAATGAAATACCATAAAAACAAAATTAAATATTTTATTTATAAATATTGATCTATAGAGAAATGGGATTTAATAAATATGAATTAATCATTAATCAGACACGAAACTATGTCTATTGTTCCTTCCTTGAAGAATGCTCTTGTCCATTATTACTATACTAAAATTCTATTTAATATGTTTTTCTATAACTATCTTATTAATATTAATCAAATAATATTGACATATTATATAATTATTAGTAAAGTGTTTTCCTTAATGAAATTATGCTCCTTGTGCTCATTGTTTTGTTATTGTCCATTACTTTTATTTTGATGGATTTCAGTTTCATGATAAAATTTTATAAAATTATAATTATTTTATTATTTTTATTGGGTATAGATGATCCATGAAATTAAAAATAATGTGAATTTATTATCATATATTTGGGAATCCAATAATTATTTGGGTAATTATTATTTGGTGACATGATAAATGTTATTTTTGTAACATCCCATGTAAATAAAGAATATAACATATTTTTTTATTAATATTTTTGAATTAAAAATTTATTTTTCATTAAAAGGGTTACTATGTTCGATAGCGTACCAGATACACAACAATAGGGGTTTTTTTGAAATATTACATTGCAGATAAATAATATAATATTATTATTTTAATTGTTATTTTACTTCTAGACATTGTATTGGTGGTAATAAACAAAACTAACACCAATATGATTATACATGTTTGTTAAATGTATTTACATTTATCGAATAAAATTTAGAGCCTTTAAACGTGAATGAATATAATTTTAAGCATAATTTACATTTAAAGGTTGATTTACCACCTTTTAATGGTGAAACTTATTTAAATATAGTTTTTGTCACTTTTATACATTATATATGAACAAATAAAATCCTTCTTTAAAATGGGTATCAAAATTTACTTTGTGTAATTTTTTGGAAATTTTTCGAAAAAGATCATTTTTAATGAATAGTAAAAAATATTGTATTTTAATTGAAAACTGTGTTTTATTCTAATTTATTTATATGGTTAAATTATTTTTATGGGTTTTGAAGTGTGATTAGAATATATTTTTACTATTTAATCCAATTTGATCATTAGAATTAATTTCACTCTGAAATTGGACATAAACAAGTGTTAATCTTTGGATAGTTATTGTTTGTTTAATACACGGTATTTGTTTTAACAACAAGAATTAATTTTAAATTAATTAATGCCACTTTAATGTTTTGAATGTGAAAAAATAGACATCATTTTTGAAATCGGAATATCAAATATATCTTAGGATGAATTTTTGGTAGTATTCTGAAAAACATCAATTTTTGATGAATAGTGAAACCACATAGCAGTAGTTAACAAACTAACCTTTTCATTTTAATTGAATTTTACTACTTCATTGAATGGAATTTTGAAAATCTAACATAGATGGTTATTATTAGTAGGTAAAATGTGGTTCAATAGAATTAAATAATTTTTGGTGAATAGTAACTTTTGACATTTATTTACTGTGATTAAAGGTAAATAGGGTCTTTTAAGGTAAAAAGAATATTATAATAATTAAAAATTATCTTAAAACTTGTCCTAATTTTATTGGATGAGTAATGGCCGACCATGGGCATCCTTGGGTCTATTTTGGGACCCCATTGATGTAACACCCCAGGTAAATAAAGAATATGACAATTTCATATTTATCCATATTTGTGAATTAAATATTAATATGACATTAAAGGGGATGCTATGCTTGATGGCGTACCCAACATGCAACAACGAGTTTCTTGGGAATCTTAAATTGCACTCTAATAATAAAATAATATTATTTTAAATGGTAGTCAACGCCTTGCTGTTGTGATGCTGGGAATGAATAGAACTAACTACAAAATTATTATATATGTTTGTCAAAGATTTTTACTTTTTACAATAAATGTTACAGGATTAAAAATACGAATGAATCCAATTTTAAGCGTAAACATTCTAATATTCTTTAAAAGGTCGATTTACCTCCTTTTGATGGCAAACATCTTTTAAATCAAAATTTTTTACAATGGTATGTGTTATATTTTAAAAAATAAAATTATTCTTTAGAATCGGGACATCAAAATTTACTTTGTGTATATATTTTTGTATTTTTCCAAAAAAGTTCATTTTTTAATGAATAGTGAAAAAATTTGTTTTTTAATTCAAAACCTCCTTTTAATATAATTTATTTATATGATTATATTATCTTTTGAATTGGTTTTAAAGTTAAATTAGATTATATTTTTACTATCTAATCAAATTGTGGTCTTTGGAATTAATTTCACTTTGAAACCGGACTTAAACTAGTGTCAATCTTTTGATACATTTTGTTTCATAAAAACATACTATTTTTTGACAGTGGGAATTAATTATTAAATTAATTAATGAAACTTATGTGTTTTTATTTTGTAAAATAGACATCATTTCTGAATTCGGAATATCAAATATAGCTTAGGGTGAAATTTTGGTAATATTCTAAAAAACCTCAATTTTTTATGAATAGTGAAACCACTAATTGGTACTTATAAAAACTGATTCTTCCCTTTAAATGAAATTTTGTCATCATTGTGTTTTTAATTTCAAAAATCTGACATACATGGTTGTCATTAAGAATTAAAATTTGGTTCAATGGGAAAAAAATAATTTTTTGGTGAATAGTAACTTATTAAGTTTTTAATCACGATTAGAGGTAATTAGTGTAGTTTAAGGTATGAATAATGTTTTAATAAAATTAAATGACCAAGAGACATGTCCTACCCTAATTTTATGTGTCATGGACGACCAAGAAAATACATGGGTCAACTTGGGGACCCCATTTATCCACTTTGGTTGGAAAAATACATATATACCTTTTTATTTAATGTTAAAGTAAAAATGACACAAACATGAGATGTTTTACTAAAACAATTTTTACATGGGGTTATGCAAGTCATATGTTTGTCTATAAATATTTATTGGAAAGCTAAAATTATTTCCTACATCATAGTATTTTCTTTATAATTTTCAGAAATTAAATAAATTAAATTATTTATGACATCATGAAGATGCAGCGATGACCTCATTATTTAACTATTTAAATAAAATGGAAAGATAATGTAATATCTATGACCTACACATTCCCAAAACCTATTGGATGAGTGGATTTCGAACCCTTATCACCTTATCCTCTAAATACATCAATTTGGTACATTTAAAATCCTAAATTATTTTGAAAATAAAGTAACATTTTGTAACTTTACAAGAGTGCCCCTCCTCCCCTCTTATAAAAGGCCCCCACCTCTACCTCCTTATCCACACACCCAAAGCCTTTGGCTCGGAAAACCTCTGCCCATTTTGTCTTTCCACTTCCCTCTCTTACTCATTGAAGCCTCGCTTTGGGCAGTAGTCTTTCCAAGGAAGCCTTTGAGCTTAAACCAAAAGGAGTTACCCGATTTTAAGTTAATGTCTTCACTTGAGTCCTTTTGTTTTATTTTGCCTCTAAAACCCCCTAACCTCTTTTTATTAATTTATTTTCTAACAAATCCAGTATCTTCAATTTACTAGGTTGTTTTTATAAGAAGTATTCGAGCTACACTTACAGACACCTACATCTAATGGTTAATGAACATACTCTTTCCGTGGATGGCGAATTTATGCCTCATTAAATGATGATTGTTCAACATTCATATAACACCTTCAAAGGTGTACATTAAGATGGAACAATATTTATATATGATATATAATATTTTTATGTTTTACTTAAGCGTATTTATTTTTCATTTATGGCATACCTTTATGGTTTCCATTATGGGTAAACGTGATATCTTCATTTAAGGAAGTGCGGACTACCACCCCTTCAAAGTGATGTGATTCGTTAATTCAATATGTGGGACGTTTAAACGATGGATTTAAAGTTATTATATATGATGTTATACTAGAATTATAATATACCTATATATCATTATTATTTCTTTCCATTAATGTATGAGATAGAAATGAAAGTAGCGTTCATGCGTACGTACGGCTTACCGTCTCTATGAACGGTGCATTTCATTTCTTATCCCCAAATGTAATGTACTATTATAATTACATATTTATAATGAATATATATAATGTATGTTACATATAAATGATGAATATAAGTCTAGAATTAAAATATACATACCTCTCATTTATTTTTAATTCCATTAATATGACAAAGAAATGAAAGTAGCGTTCATGTGTACATACGGCTTACCGTCTCAATGAACGGTGCATTTCATTTCTTACAGATAAATGATTATGTAATATTATAAATACATGTATATTCAGGATATATATGATATATATGATATCCAAATCATGAATATCATTATGGATATAACGAACCATTGACCACACGAACAACATTTAATTGTAAGAAGTCCACTTTTGTCTTAAGAACCAAATATCGAAAAAACAAACATTATTAACATAAATGATTACATAATGTTTATAAAATGTCAATAATTTATATAAAAGGAATAATGAAAGGCTCTTAAGAAAGTATAAATTAACTCAAGTTTATTGTTTAGGACATTAACGAACGATCAAGTCAAGTCGGACCCGAGGTAAGGGATCCTACTCCTCTCTTTCTTTTTAAGTGCGCTCTTTATGTCATTCATTTTAAAGCTCATATTCCTTTTTATTGGGATGTTCTTTTATATTACTCTTACTGTAATTTTTATTGTTAATATGATGAGAGACCATATTTTTTCTCATCAATCCATTTTGGATTTTTTATGTGGCGTCGTTAGGTTGCCGAGTTTTCGTAAGGGATTTTTCATCTCACTTTTATTCTCGTGAGATTTATGCTACATTTCCCAAAATTTCCTTTGAGTGGTGTATGTACTTACCATTATTCTACTCTTTGTGTGATATACTTTCATTTATGAGTATTTACATCAATGATGTATTGACCTTCTTTCATGGGGTGTATGTTTCGAAAGATAACCAAGTCGGTAAGGGAACCTTTCACCGTCCTATTTTTAAAAGACTTCTTTTGTTGGGTCTATTAATTCACATATTTTTATGTTGGGATATGTTCTAATATATCCTTATTGATGTAAATTTTATGTAATGAGATACTTTTTTTTATCTCTCATCAATTATTTTTCTGAATTTCGAAGTGACGCCGTTAGGCTGTCAAATTATTGCAAGGGAACATTTTAACCCAAATTTGATTATTTGGGATAAACTTGTACTCCTTCAATACGTCGTTCTATTAATATGTGTGAATAACCTCTTATTGTTTTACACTTAATATCCACTTATACTTGGTGTATTCGTTTTTCACACATAATTATGCAATTGGTTTATCCTTAAACCAAGGATACCGTCTTTGTATGGGTCTTCGTCTCAAAATCCATTCATTGAGGCATATTTTGTTTTATACACAACATTCTTTTATACGGTGTATAAACACCTTTGAATTTTACGTTTATACAAAAGGAATATTTTTTCTACGAATCATTTTACTAAACGACAAAAAAAGAATGTTTCTTTTACGTACGCGGTGACAACGACATTTTCTGCCGCTGCAAGTATTATTTGTTCTTTGGCTTCCTCAACAAGCCGTAATGTTTTTAATATAAAATAAATACCATATAATCTTTTTTTATTTTGTTATTGAAAATGTTTTTGATAAAGGATTATATTATGTCAACATATTTAAATGATATATTGTGATTGTAATGTGTAAATGTTATCATTCCTTTATGTTGGTTTTATGTGTTATAATTTTATAATGGTACAAGGACATTTTACTGGTGGTTACGTGATAAACCATAAGACCGGTGGTGCCGTGAATACCAGGACGAGTGGTTACGTTATAACCTCCAATGCATTGGGTAAGGAAGTAGGCCGTATGGCTATTCCATTAAGTATGTATGGAAGTTGGCCGAACGGCTATTACATTAAGTGATATGTGTGGAAGTCGACCTTATGGTTATTCCACTTAAGTATGTTTATGTCCCAAGTCACCTTTATATGTTATGTGATCTTTATATGAGTTTTATGGAAATATTTTGGTTACATAAGGGTAATTAATGAACTTTTATTCAGCGAAGAGTTTTTACTACTTCGAAAAGGTGAAAATTATTACATTGATAAATTATACATGGTCTACTTGTTGTTTTGAAAAGCTAATAGTTTTCATTCTTTGTGAATCCCTTACTGTGATTTTTATGCTCATCCCAAGTTTTTTAAATGTTTTTCATAGGACTTAGCGTGGAATAGGGTCAAGGATGGGTTCAAGGGAAAGTCATGCTACCTAAAACATGGAACTAGACATGTTTCTTTTTATGAGTTTTTATTTTATGGAAATTTTAGTAGAAGCAAATACTTTGTAATCTATTGAGATGTAATAGTTATGTCTTAATTCTCTAAAACTCTAAACCTGAAAAGATCCTCAATGTGAATTACTCATTTAATTAAATATTAAGTAAGGTTTAAGGCTGGGGCCTTATAGTTGGTATCAAAGGTCGGTTTAGATAACTTTATAGGTTAGGGTATTGTTTAAGCATAAGTGACATGACCATAATGGTTAGGATTTTAGAAAGAGTAACGGTTCTTAGATAAAGGGAATGAGTAAGTATATCTTAGTGTTTATCTTCCTCTTTAGTACATGATTGTTTTTTTGATATACTCACACTGACCTTCTTGGTTTTAGTAAATGTCGGGATCTAGCAGGAACCAAGGTAACAGTGGATGTGAAGGAAGCTATGACAGTTTTCTGAGTGAGCAACTAAATGATATGGGAGCTGCAATGAGAACTCTTGTGTTTATCCTCAACCAACTATCTGGAGTCATGATTGACCACCTAAACCTTGGTGATTTCTATAAGGCATCATATATGCAAGAAACAAATCCCTATGGAACTACAGGTAATAATAATAAAGGTAAGTGCGTACAAAAACCTATGTGACAAAGATGTGGAAAGAAACACCTAGGAAAATGTTTCAAAGGGATAGAAATATGCTATAGATGTGGAAATGAAGGTCATAAAGCAAGAACCTGCCATGGAAAAAGGAAGCATCTAGTTGACTCGAGGAAATGGAAATAAGTTATTTCTGAGGGGTCAATTGAATGTTTTAAATGTGTTGTGCATGGTCATTATGCAAAAACATGTCCTATGAAGATGTTTCGGGAATGGGATCACCAAGATTATACAAATATCCATTTACCAAAACCTAATTCCATTCCGATTGAGGATGAAGAAACTGACAATGACCAATCAAAGGTATGTATTATTTCATGACTATTTTTTTCATGTATTGGAATCTTAGGATATGATTCAAGATTTTGTTTATAGGAAAGAGGTATTTCATACTAAGTTGGACAGGAATGGTTAATGGATCATTAAGAATGTTGAATGAGTAAGATGTCAACATATAAGGGCTTCAAGAGTTATAGTGAAATTCATAGGAGTATTAAGTCTCTTTTGATGATGGGGTTACATTAGAAGACTGTTTATATTATGTGTTACCCTGATGTTTAATATATGAAAATTTTATTCAAGGAATATATATCTTTTCTTTTGTGGACATAGTTATAAAGAACCATTTGGGTTTATATGATCCTTACTTTTGAGGTAATTATGGTTTACTATATTTTATGATTCAAGTGAAAGGAATGAGATAAAATTGTGGTTAAATTATGTTATGTTTATTTTTTATGATTTTATCCTTTTTTGGGGAATGATTTTAGAGTTATATAGTTTTGGAAAAAGGACAACATGCAGACCGTGTGACTACCTGTTGCATCGGACAAAGCTGCGGGAATCGAACCCACAACCAAAGTGCGACTGGTATTTATCACATACCACTGGACTACCCGAAGTCCCTGGTTAGTTTGATTGATTCTTTTTAGTTATATGTTTTTATGAATTAAGAGTAAGTTGATTTGGGGATATTTATGAAAATGATTATCCTATCATGGATGATATTTGATTAGGTTAATTACTTTTCAATACGAGACTTTATGAGCAATTGATGTTGTTTGGAGATAAATGTTACGATTTATCTTGGAAAACTATGTGACTAAATCCTTAAAATATTTGGGTTTCAATCTTATATTTGTTTACATTGAAGAATTTTATGGACAAATTGTTTATCGGATGGTCTTCGTTGAATTTTGGGTTTTGTTGGACAAATTTTGGAGAGTAAGCATAGATTTTTTTAAAGGATTATCTGATCTGGTACTAACCTTTTTGGTTTTGGTTATGGTTAATGCTTAAAGACACGAGAATTATATAGTTCTCTTTAGTGGATTAGGTGATTCTCTAGAAGTTGATTATAGTACTCTAAATATGAACAAGTCTTTCTAAATACTCGTCTTTTGGAGAAAATATGAGTTTGTGTAAGGAATCTAATAAATGTTGAAAGTCAACAAGATAATTGATTGTGTTTCCTTATGAATAAATTCCTCAGTAAAAAGTAACATAAAACAAAATGTTGTCTATTAACATTTCCTACTGGGGAATCAAATACCGTTTAACCCATCACAAGTTTTTGATTTTCTTATGGTTAACTTTATCCTAGACATGTTTACTATCACTCTCCCTCAAGAACATGACCCTTTGCTTTTTCTTCCATGTCCATGATTTCCTACACAGAATCCTATTATTGGTTAACTCAGGTGACCTCTGTACTTATCTTTCTTTATTTTAAAGTGATTGTTTTACCAACTATTGTTCCGATGTGGGACTTTCAAAGATGTTTCCAGGCTCAATTTTAAAATTGCGTGGAAGAAATTCCCAAAAGGGGGAAGGATGTAACACCCCAAGTAAATAAAGAATATAAAAATTTCATATTTATCCATATTTGTGAATAAAATATTAATATGACATTAAAGGGGGTGTTATGCTCGATGGCGTACCCAACACGCAACAATGAGTTTCTTTGGAATCTTACGTTGCACTCTAATAATAAAATAATATTATTTTAAATGGTAGTTAATGCCTATATGTTGTGATGGAGGGAATGAATAGAACTAACTACAAAATTATTATATATGTTTTTCAAATATTTTTACTTTTTATAATAAATGTTAGAGGATTAAAAATACAAATGAATCCAATTTTAAGCGTAAACATTCTAATATTCTTTAAAAGGTCGATTAACCGCCTTTTGATGGCGAACCTCTTTTAAATCAACATTTTGACAATTTTATGTGTTATATTTGACAAAATAAAATTCTTCTTTAGAATTGGGATATCAAAATTTACTTTGTGTAAATTTTTGGTATTTTTCCAAAAAAGTTCAATTTTTAATGAATAGTGAAAATGTTGTATTTTAATTCAAAACCTCTTTTTAATCTAATTTATTTATATTATTAGATTATCTTTTGAATTTGTTTTAAAGTTAAATTTGAATATATTTTTAACATCTAATCCAATTGTGGTCTTTGTAATTAATTTCACTTTGAAATCGGACTTAAACTAGTGTCAATCTTTTGATACATTTTGTTTCATAAAAACACGCTATTTGTTTTGATAGTGGGAATAAATTATTAAATTAATTAATGAAACTTATTTGTTTTGGATTTTGTAAAATAGACATCATTTTTGAATTCGGAATATCAAATATATCTTAGGGTGAATTTTTGGTAATTTTCTGAAAATCCTCAATTTTTGATGAATAGTGAAACAACTAAGTGGTACTTATAAAAACTGATTTTTCCGTTTAAATGATATTTTGTCATCTTTGTGTTTTGAATTTCAAAAATACTACATACATGGTTTTCATTAGGAAGTAAAATTTTGTTCAATGGGATAAAAATAATTTTTTGGTGAATAGTAACTTATTAAGTTTTTAATCGCGATTTGAGGTAATTAGTGTAGTTTAATGTATGCATAATGTTTTAATAAAATGAAATGACTTAGACACATGTCCTGACCTCATTGGATGTTTCATGGCCGACCAAGACAATCCATGGGTCAACTTGGGGACCACATGGATCCACTTTGTTTGGAAAAAGACATAAATACCTTTTTATTTCATGTTAAAGTAAAAATGACACAAACATGAGATGTTTTACTAAAACAATTTTTACATGTGGTTATGAAAGTAATATGTTTGAATATAAATAGTAATTTGAAATATAAAAATATTTCCTACATCATAGTATTTGTTTTATAATTTTTATACATTAAATAAATTAAATTATTTGTGACATCATGATGATGCAGCGATGACCTCATTATTTAACAATTTAAATAAAATTGAAAGATAATGTAGTATCTAAGACCTACACATGTCCAATACCTATTTAATGAGTTTATTTCGAACCATTATCACCTTATACTCGAAATACATCAATGTGGGACCTTTAAAATCCGAAACTCTTTTGACAATAAAGTAACATTTTGTAACATTACAAGAGTGCCCCTCCTCTCCTCTTATAAAAGACCCCACCTCTACCTCCTTACCCACACTCCAAAAGCCTTTGGCTCGGCCAAAATCTGCCCATATTGTCTATCCAATTTCCTCTATTACTACTTGAAGCCTCACTTTTGGCAGAAGTCTTCCCAAGGAAGCCTTTGAGCTCAAACCAAAGGGAGTTACCCGATTTTAAGGTAATGTCTTCACTTGAGTCCTTTTGTTTTATTTTTCCTCTGCAACCCCCTAACCACTTTTTATTCATTTAAATTGTGACAAATACAGTATCTTAAATATATTAGGATGTTTTTATAAGAATTATTCGAGCTAAACTTACACACACCTACATCTAATGGTTAAAGAACATACTGTTTCCGTGGATGGCGAATTTCTGCCTCACGAAACGATGATTGTTCAACACTCATATAACACCTTCAAAGGTGGCCATTAATATGTCACTATATTTATATATGATATATAATATTTTTATTTTTTACTTAAGTTTCTGTATTTTTCATTTATGGTATACCTTTATGGTTTCCATTATGGATAAACGCGATATCTTCATTTAAGGAAGTGCGGACTACCGCCCCCTCAAAGTGATGTGATTCGTTAATTCCATATGTGGGATATATAAAGGATGGATTTAAAGTTATTATATATGTTGTTATACTGTAATTATAATATACCTCTATATCATTATTATTTCTTTCCATTAATGTATGAGATAGAAATGAAAGTAGCGTTCATGCGTACGTACGACTTACCGTCTCCATGAACGGTGCATTTCATTTATTATCCCCAAATGTAATGTACTATTATAAGTACATATTTATAATGAATATATATAATGTATGTTAAATATAAATGATGAATATAATTCTGGAATTAATATATGCATACTTCTCATTTAGTTTTAATTCCATTAATATGACAAAAAAATGAAAGTAGCGTTCATGCGTACGTACGACTTACCGTCTCCATGAATGGTGCATTTAATTTCATACATCTAAATGATTATTTAATATTAAAAATACATGTATATGCGGGATATATATCATATATATCATATCCAAATCATTAAAATCATTATGGATATAATGAACCATTGACCACACGAACAACATGTAATTGTAAGAAGTCCACTTTTGAATTAAGAACCAAATATCGACAAAACAAACATTATTAAATTAAATGATTACATAATGTTTATAACGTGAAAATAATTGATATATAAGGAATAATGAACTTGAAAAAGGATCTTAAGAAATTAGAAATTAACTCAAGTTTATTATTTAGGACGTTAAAGAACGATCGAGTCATGTCCGACCCGAGGTAAGGGATCAAACTCCTCTCTTTCTTTTTAAGTACGCTCTTTATGCCATTATTTTTAAAGCTCATATTTCTTGTTATTGGGATGTTATTTTATATTACTCTTACTGTAATTTTTATTTTTCATATGATGAGGGACCCTATTTTCTCTCATCAATCCATTTTGTAAGTTTTAAGTGGCGCCGTTAGGCAGTCGAGTTTTTGTAAGGGATTTTTCAACTCACTTTTATTCCCGTGAGATATATGCTATATTTCACAAAATTTTCATTGAGTGGTGTATATACTTCCCATTATTCTACTCTTTGTGTAATATAATTTCGTTTATGAGTATTTACATCAATGATGTATTGACCTTCTTTCATGGGGTGTATGTTTCGAAAGATACCCAAGTCGGTAAGGGAACATTTCACCCTCTTCTTTTTAAAAGACTTCTTTTGTTGGGTCTTTTAATTCACATATTATTATGTTGGGATATGTTCTCATATATCCTTATTGATGTACATTTTACGTTATGAGATACATTTTTTATCTCTCATCAACTCTTTTTCTGAATTTTGAAGTGACGCCGTTAGGCTGTCAAATTTTTGCAAGGGTATTTTTTAACGCAAATTCGATTCTTTGGGATAAACTTGTACTCCTTGAATATGTAGTTCTATGAATATGTGTGAATAACCTCTGATTGTTTTACACTTAATATCCACTTATTTTTGGTGTATTCATTTTTCACACATAATTATTCAATTGGTTTATCCTTAAACTAAGGATACCGTCTTTGTACGGGTCTTCGTCTCAATATCCATTCATTGAGGTATATTTTGTTTTATAAACAACCTTCTTTTATACAGTGTATAAACCCCTTTGAATTTTACGTTTATTCAAAAGGAATCTTTTTTCTATGAAGCATTTTACGAAATGACAATAAATAATGTTTCTTTTACGTACGTGGTGACAACAACCTTTTCCTCCGCTACGAGTATTTTTTGATCTTTGGCTTCCTCAAGAAGCCGTAATGTTTTTAAAATAAAATAAATACCATATACTTTTTTTTGTATTTTGGTATTGAAAATGGTTTTGATAAATGATTATATTATGTCAATATATTTAAATGATATATTGTGATTGAAATGTGGAAATTTTATCATTACTTTATGTTGGTTTTATGTGTTATAATTTTATAATGGTACTTGGACATTTTATGGGTGGTTACGTGATAATCCATATGACTGGTGGTGCCGTGAATACCAGGACGGGTGGTTACGTTATAACCTCTAATGCATTGGGTATGGAAGTCATCCGTATTTCTATTCCATTAAGTTTTTATGGATGTTGGCCGAATGGCTATTCTATTAAGTGATATGTGTGGAAGTCGACCTTATGGTTATTCAACTTAAGTATGTTTATGTCACAAGTTACCTTTATATGTTATGCGTTCTTTATATGAGTTTTATGGAAATATTTTGGTTACATAAGTGTAAGTAATGAACTTTTATTCAGAGAAGAATTTTTACTACTTCGAAAAGGTGAAAAGTATTACTTTGATAAATTATACATGGTTTACTTGTTGTTTTGAAAAACTAATAGTTTTCATTCTTTGTGTTTCCCTTACTGAGATTTTTATACTCATCCCATGTTTTTGAAATGATTTTCACAGGACTTAGCAAGGAATAGGGTCAAGGATGGGTTCAAGGTAAATTCATGCTACCTAAAACATGGAACAAGGCATGTTTATTTTTAAGAGTTTTTATTTTATGGAAATTTTAGTAGAAGCGACTACTTTGTAATCTTTTCAGATGTAATAGTTATGTCCTAATTCCCTAAAACTCTAAACCTGAAAAGATCCTCAATGTGAATTACTCTTTTAATTCAATATTAAGTAAGGTTTAAGTCTGGGGCCTTATAATGGAGACACTTATGAGTGATAATGACACCTTATTTTATTTAACTTAATTTAAAGGCAAAAATGACCCAAACAAATATATATTTGTAAATTAATTTTCACATAGGGTTCTATAAGTTATATTTTAGACAATAAATAATATTTGGAAATATAAAATGATTTCATACATCATGGTAATTGTTTTATAATTTTTACACTTCATATAATTGAAATTATTTATGACACAATAATGATGTAGTATTTACCTCATATACTAATGAATTAAATAAAGTAGATTATAAATATTAAAATAATATCCAAAAAATTTCCAATTATTATTGGATGATTTTAATTCTCTCAATAGTCATCTTATATTAGAATTTAATTATTTTTGGACCTTTTGAAACTGAATTTAACTTTATAATAAAATAATTTTTTCACACTTTCCTAAAGTGCCCTTCCACCCCCTTATAAAAGGATACCACTTATAACCAATTCATGACACCTCTGAAGCCTTTTTGGATCATCCAACCTCTGACCAATTAATCTCACTACATTT
The DNA here is from genome assembly GCA_963277665.1 of Viscum album. Lineage (NCBI taxonomy): Eukaryota > Viridiplantae > Streptophyta > Magnoliopsida > Santalales > Viscaceae > Viscum > Viscum album. The sequence goes on from OY728145.1 coordinate 1,904,862,994, forward strand.
CTCTATTCCACTTATAAGCCTTACCTTAGGAATAAGGCACTTCAACAAAACATTTCGGTTCAAACCAATGGAAGTTACCCAAATTAAAGGTAACAGTTTTTCTTAACATATTTTCTTTTATTTTACACCTACAACCCCTAAAATATTTTTATTACATTATTTTATAACAAATCTAGTATAACCAATATACCAGGATGTTGTTATGATAAGTATTAGAACTACACTTACACACACCTCCATATAATAGGTGAATAACATAATGTTTTTGTGGATAGAAAAGTAACGCCTCACGAAATGATGATTGTTCAATTACCTCCTACCACCTCTCATGGTGGCCATTATGATAGAACTGTATTTATATACGATATATATTATGTTTATGTTTTCTTTATGCTTTTGTATTTTCCATTTATATCATACATTTTTAGTTTCCATTATGGGTAAACATGATAATTTCATTTCAGGAAGTGCGAACTACCACCCCCTCAAAGTGATATGACTCCTTAATGCCTTATGTGGAATGTATATAGGAAGGAGTTAATGATATTATATATGATATTATACTATAATTGTAATATACTTATGTATAATTATGATTTAATTCCATTAAAAGAAGAAATATAAATGAAAGGTGCATTCATGCGTACGTACGACTAACCTTCTCCACGAACGGTTCATTTAATTTCCAACATCCAAATGTTTTGTATTATCATAAATAAATTAAGATACTAGATATATATGATATATAGGATATCTAAATAATGAATATCATTTTTGATATAATGGACTATTAACAACATGGACAACTTGTAAATATAAGGTGTTCATTTTTACTCAGGTAACAAATATCGGAAAAATGACCATTTTTTACTTAAATGATTACATGATATTTATATAATGGTAATAATTGATATAAAAGTATTAATAAACTTGAAAGAGGTTCTAAATAAATTTAAAATTAACTTTAGTATATTATTCATTAGATTAAATAATGAATGGTTCATGTCAGACAAGAGGTAAGGGACTTTGTCTCAATCTCCTTTCATAGAAGAATAAATTAATTTATATACAAAATTCGTTTATAAGGTGTATAAAACCCTTTTATTTTTACTTTTATTCAAAAGGAATCGTTTTCTATAAATTGATTCAGTAAATGACAAAAAAAATTCCTTTTAACGTAATCAGTGACAATGACATTTTATGCCGCCACAAGTTTTAATTGATATTTGGCTTCCTCAACAAGCCGTAATGTTTTTAAAAGAAAATAAATACCATAAACACTTCTATGAATTTTGGTATCTAAAATGTTTTTGATAAATTATTCTTTTATATCAATATATTTAAATGATATTTTTTGATTTAAATGTAGAAATGTTATCAATTCTTTATGTTGTATTTATGTGTTACGATTTTATAATGGTACTTGGAAATTTGACGGATGGTTATATGATAAAACAAATGATGGGTGGTGTCGTGAAGACCAGGAAGGGTGGTTACGTTATAACCTCCAATGCATTGGGTATGGAAGTCGGCCGTATGTCTATTCCATTTTATGATATGTGTGGAAGTCGACCGTATAGTTATTCCATTTAAGTATGTTTATGTCCCAAGTTACCATTATATGTTATATATTCTTTATATGTGTTTTATGGTAATTTTTTGGTATCAAAATGGCAAGTAGTGATCTTTTTTTCAGTGAAGATTATTTTCTACTTCATAAAGGTGAAAAGTATTAATTATGTTAAAATATTCATGGTTTACTTATTGTTTTGAAAAACTAACAGTTTTCCTTCTTTCTGTACCCCTTAGTGATATTTTTATGCTCATCCTATGTTTTGAAATGTTTTTCAGAGGACTTCACGAAGATTAGGGTCACAGATGAGATCAAAGAAAAATCATGTTGTCTTAAATATGGAAATAGACATGCCCCTATTTTTCAAGAGTTCATGTTTTTTTAAAAAATGGAAACAAAATAGAAGTGTCTACTTTGTATTTTTTTTAAATGAAATGTAATAGTTATGACCTTATTCTCTAAAATAGTAAAACGGAAAAGATCCCTACTGTGAATTATTTATTTAATTCATGATTACTTAATTTTTTATTGTAGGATCCTTATAGTTTGTATTAGAGGTTGGTTTATACAACTTGATGTGTTAGGTTATTGTTAAATTAATGTCCCTAAATTAATTTATGGTATAATTGAAATGATATAGCATTTACAGAATAACATGATGCATCTTCTAAGAAAAATCTATGTTCAAAATGGTTTTCCATAAAAGAAATATGGTAGCCAAGTTGGGACAACATCAGGAGGAAGACATCCTTCCAAATCAGCACCCTGAAATGATCGTAATAGGAACCGAACAATATGTTGCAGTGATGGAACAATTGACTCAGTCTATAAATGTTGGCGGTATCCATGCATGAGTTCAGCCATATAAACCATAGAGGAACATGACAATAGTGCAACATTTCATGAGGAAACACCCCCCATCATTCAGAGGATCATCTGACCCAGTGATAGTAGATGGGTGGATTAAAGTGCAGATAAGATTTTCGATGTCATGGGATGTTCCGAACATCTAAAGGTTTGTCTCGTTGTTTAGCATTTATAGGTGAAGCTGATCAGTGGTGGTCAATGGTGAAAAATATCAGGGATAGTGAGGAAAATTATTCTCTTTATTGGGATGGATTCAAAAGTATGATTCTTGAGAAATATTTTCCTAAGTTAGTTCTTCTTAGAATGGATACACAATTCATGGAATTAAGGAAGGAGGATGACTCAGTGGCAGCTTATGAAGAAAAATTCACTCTATTTCCAAGGTACACTCCAAATTTCATCTGAGATATTGATTGTAAGATAAATTGATTTTACTCAAGAATGAATCCACGATATCGAAGAGCGTTAGCCTCTCGTGTGTTCAATAGTTATGAAAAACTTGTTTGATGTGCAGAGAAGGTGGAAATGGAGTTTGCTGACAATCAGGTGTTCGTTGACAATAATCATAATCATAGTTCCAGTTGGAAAGAAACATGATATAATTCATCAAATTATCATAGAGGTAAGAATATTAAATAACCAACTTGTGGGAAGTGTGGTAAAAAGAATCATGGAGAATCATTATCAATTTCTGGAAACTGCTTTCGGTGTGGTAAGTCTTGTCATATTGCTCATAACTATAAGGAAGATGATCATGCAGGAAATGAAAACCCATCGGTAAGATGTTTTAAGTGTAATGAAATGGGTCATTATAAAATTAGTGTCCAACGAAGAACTCAAATGAGGGAAATCATAGAGACTAAAAGTAGAAATGGGTGGTGAAATCCATTAAAACTACTTCAGCAGATGTTGGGATATCAAATGAAGTAATATCAGGTACACTGTTTATTTGTTCAGATTATGCCTATGTGTTGTTTCATAGGGTCCACACACTCATTCATTTCTGAGATGTTTTCTAATAAATTGGGAATTCCATTTCAAGATATGAATACATAACTTCTGGTAAAAACAACTAGAAGAAGTGTTGAGAAAAAAAAAAGAAAATGTAATAACCTTCATGTCCTTGTGTGCAGGAAAATTTTACTAGTAAACCTTATTGTTCTGCCTTTAGTAGAGTTCGATGTTATTTTGGATATGAATTGGAATTCTATTTATCATGCAATAATTTACTGTAGAGCTAAATAAGATTCTTTTAAGAATGATCATTGGTTTGTATACAAGAATAAACCCTTAATTTTGATAAAATGTCAGGAAGATAAGAAACTAGTAAAATATGGAAATGATAATTACCCAGCACATATTGTTGAAAATAAAGGATCTGTTCAGATTAATGAATTTCCAGTGGTAAATGAGTATGTTGATGTTTTTCCTAATGAGTTGCCCGGTATTAAACCTGATCGGGAAGTTTAATTTATTGTTGACTTAGTTCCACATACTAAGCCAATTTCAAAACCCCTTATCGAATGGCTTAAATTGAACTTTTAGAGTTAAAGAAGAAATTGCAGGAGTTGTTAGATAAAGGTTTCATTCAACCTTTCTCATCACCATGGTGTGGTACTATCTTGTTTGTTAAAAATAAAGATAGTAAAATGGGACTTTGCATTGATTATAGAGTATTGAATAACATCACTATTTAGAACAAGTATCCTTTTCCTCATATCGATGATTTGTTTGATCAGCTCCAGCAAGCTCCGTATTTTGTGAAGATTGGCTTGAGATAGGGGTACCATCAGTTGACAGTAAAGGAAGTAGACGTTCCGAAGACTGCATTTCATACTAGATATGGCCATTATGAATTTGTAGTTATACCTTTTGGGTTAACCAATGCACCTACTATATTCATGGATCATATGAATAGAATTTACCATGAGTTCTGGGATAAGTTTGTGGTTGTGTTAAATGATGATATTTTGGATTGTTATAAATGTAAAGAGGAGTATAATATTAATTTAAGGGATTTCTTGAAAACCTGAAATGAAAAGAAACTATTTGGCAAATTCAGAATGTTTGTGTTTTGGTTATAGAAAATTTCTTTCCTTGGTCACATTGTTTAAAAATATGGCATCACTATTGATACTACTAAAACAAAAGTTTTAGAATAATAATCAAGACCCACAAATATAACTGAGATCTGTAGTTTTCATGGATTGGAAAGTTATTACTGGAGGTTTTTTGATAATTATTCATTATTATCTAGTCCAATGACAAAGTTAACTCAAAAAAGTTTTATGTTTATTTGGACTAAATAATGTGATGATTGTTTTCAAGAATTGAAATGAAGATTGGTGAATGATCTAGTTTTGGCTCCATCAATTAGAAATAGTTAGTTTGTTATCGACAATGATGCTTTGTTGAAAGGATTTGGTTGTGTTCTAATGCATAATTATCAGGTAATTTCTTATGCTTCAAATTACTTGAAACCGGATGAGTTAAATTACCCTACACATGATTTGAAATTAGCTATGAGTTTTTTTTCTTTAAAAATTTGGAGGCATCTTTTGTATTGAGTAAAATGAGAAATATATATTAACTGAAAAATTTTAAAATATATACTCACTCAGAAATAATTTAACATGATACAGAGGAGATGGTTGGAAATAATCAAGGATTGTGATTGCATGATCCCTTACAATCCGGGAAATGCAAATAACGTGGATGATACTTTGCGTCGAAAAAGTAATGTCTCATTAACCATGCTACGTTTGGAAAGAGATCCTTTGGTGTTTGATTTGATGATCTTTGGAATAGAAGTTGTTGGTGTTTGACATTATTCTATTTTGTTTCAGGTGTTAGTGAAATCATCTCTATCAAACAGAACAAAGAAATAAAGAAATAAGACAGTGAGTTGCAGAAAATGGCAGAGTTGGTTTAGAAGGGTAAGATTCATAATTTCATCATTGATAATGATTGTGTTTTGAGGTTTGGGAAGAGATTATGTGTGCCTTGTAAATAAAAATTGAAGAATGAGTTGTTATATAATGATCATAGTTCTCCCTTTTCATTTCATCCTGGTAGTACTATGATGTACATTGATCTTCAAGAGTATTATTGGTGGGATGGAATGAAAAGAGATATTTCAGAATTTACTGTGAAGTGTTTGACTTGTAAGAAGGTTAAAGAAGAGCGGAAGTTACAAAAAAAGATTCTTCAGTCCTTACTAGTGCCAGACTAGAAATGGGAATATATATCCATGGACTTTTTTGTGGGATTACCGAAGACATCTCGAGTTAATAATACAATCTGGGTTATAGTTGATCACATGACAAAATATTCTCATTTACTTCCTATTCGAGATAATTTGTCTCAAGATAAACTTGCTCGTTTGTATGTTAAAGAGATAGTTAGGTTCTAGAGAGTTCCACACTCCATTGTATATGATTGTGATCCTAGGATTACTTCTACCATTGTTAATGGCCTTCAGAAGTCGTTTGGTACTAAATTAAATTTTAGTTTAGCTTTTCATCCACAATCAGATGGGTAGTCAGAATGAACAATTCAGAGCTTGGAGGATATGCTACATGCTTGTTCCTTGGATTACCTGGGAATTTGGAACCAACAACTTTCTTTTGTTGAATTTTCATATAATAACAGTTTTCAGTCCAGTATACAGATGGATCCATTTGATTCATTATATGGAAAGAATTGTTGAACTCCATCTTTTTGGGATGAAGTAGGTGACATGAACATGATGGGACGAGATTTGGTAGAAGAGATGGTAGAATAAGATCAGTTGATTCTGAAGAACATGATAACAGCTCAGAGTAGGTAGAAAATTTATGCTGATAACTGGAGGAAGGATCTCTATTTTAATGTTGGTGATCATGTCTTTCTTAAAGATTGTAAATGGAAAATTGTGATGCATTTTGTTGATAATGGAATGTTGAGTCTGAGGTTCATTGGACCTAATAAAATCATTGAGAATGTTCGATCAGTTGCTTACAAAGTTTCTTTACCTCCATGTCTATCCAAGGTACACAATGTTTTTCATGTTTTGATGTTGAGAAATTATATGCCAGATCCATCTCATGTTTTAAGCCTAGATGTAGTTCAGTTGGAAGAGAATCTATCTTGTGAGGAACAATCATTCAAGATTATTGACTAAAGAGAGAAAGTGTTTCAGAATAATGTAATTCACTAGATAAAGGATTTCTGATAAAATGATATGATGAAGAGGCAACAAGGGAATATGAAAATTCAATGGGGGATAAATACCCCTACTTATTTTGATAAGTGAATAAACATTCTGAGGATGTAATTTCCAAAAGAGAGAAGGATGTAACATCCCAGGTAAATAAAGAATAAAAAATTTTCATTTTAATTAATATTTTTGAATTAAATATTAATTTTATATTAAAAGGGTTGATATTTTTGATAGCGTACCTGATACGTAACAACAGTTTTCATTTAAATATTACGTTGCACACTAGTAATATAATATTAATATTTTAAATGGCAGTTAACCCCTAACCATTTTATTGGAGGAAATGAAGAAAACTATCTAAAATATGATTATACATGTTTGTTAAATTTATTTACATATATCTAATAAAATTTAGAGGCTTAAAATGCGAATGAATTTAATTTTAAGCATAATTTACATCAAAAGGTCAATTTACCGACTTTTAATGGGGAACCCTCTATAAATATAGTTTTTTTCACTATAATACATTCTATTTGACTAAATAAAATCTTTATTTAGAATGGGGTCATAAAAATTTACTTTGAGTAAATTTTTTTGAATTATTTCGATAATGTTCATTTTTAATGAACAGTGGAAAATAATGTATTTTAATTCAGAACAATGTTTTAATATAATTATTTATATGGTTATATTATCATTTTAATTGGTTTCAAAGTTTAATTAGAATATATTTTTACCATTTAATTCAATGTTGGTCATTGGAATTAATTTCACTTTGAAATTGAATATAAACAAGTGTCTATATTTCGAATGTTAATGTTTCTTAAAAACACGCTATTTGTTTTAACAACAGTAATTAATTTTAAATTAATTAATCCATCTTTTATGTTATGAATTTTAAAAAATAGACAATCATTTTTTAATTTGGAATATAAAATATAGCTTAGGAATATTTTCTGGTAGTTTTCTGATAAACATTAATTGTTGATTAATAGTGAACCCACTTAGTAGTAGTTATAAAACTGAAATTTTCATTTAAATTATATTTTACCACTTCTGTGAATTGAATTTTGAAAATTTGAAATAAATGGATTTTATTAGATTGTAAAATACGGTTCAATAAGATAGAAATAATTGTTGGTGAATAGTATCTTTTGACTTCTATTTACTACGGTTAAAGGTAAATAGGGTAATTCCAGGTAAAAAGAATATTATAATAACTCAAAATTACATTAAAAGTTGTCTTAACCTTATTGGATGAGTAGTGTCTGACAATGGGTATACTTGGGTCGATTTTGCGACCCCATGGAGCCTCTTGTGAGAGATAATGACACTTTATTTTAATTAACATAATGTAAAGGAAAAAATGACACAAACAAATATTTTTTTGTTAATTAATTTTTAAAAAGGGTTATATAAGTTATATTTTCGAATATAAATATTATTTTTAAAGCTTACAAGTTTTAAAAAATCATGGTAGTTTTTTTTATAATTTTTATACATCAAATAATTAAAATTATTTACAATACAATAATGATGCAGTATTTACCTCCTTAATAAATGATTTAAATAAATAAGATTATAAATATTTAAATAATATAAAAAACATTTCCAATTATTATTTAGTGATATTATTTCTATCATTAGTCACCATATCTTTGAATTTAATTATTTTTGGACTTTTTGGATCTGAAGATAATTTTATAATAAATTTATGTTTTCACACATTCCTAAAGCCCCCCCCCCTAATAAAAAGATACCACCTCAATCCAATTTCTCACACCTCTCAATAATTTTGGATCATAAAAACTCTATACAATTAAACTCCCTTAATCCCTATATTCAACATAGAAGCCTTACCTTAGGTAGAAGGAACTTCAACAAACCATTTTTGTTCAAACCAATGGAAGTAACCCAAATTAAAGGTAACTATTTCTCGTATCTTATTTTCTTTTATTTTACTCCTCCAACAACTAACCTATTTTTATTAGTTTCATTTATTATAAAAAAAATATCCTAAATATAATATGATGTTTTTATGAGGCTAATTCGAACTAAACATACACATACCTCCATCTAATTGGTGAAGAACATAATATTTCTGTGGATGGAAAAGTAACACCTCACAAAATGTTGATTTCTCAATTACCTCCAACCACCTGTCATGATTGAAATTATGATGTAATTGTATTTATAAATGATATATATTATTTTTATGTTTCCTTTATGCTTCTGTATTTTCCATTTATATCATTCCTTTATGGTTTCCATTATGGGTAAATGTGATAATTTCATTTGAGGAAGTGCGGATAACCACCCCCTCAAAGTGATATGACTCATTAATGCCATAGGTGGGACATATAAAAGAATGTTTTAATGATATTATATGTGATATAATAATGGAATTATAATAAAACTATGTATAATTATGTTTTAATTACATTAAAAAAATAAATAGAAATGAATGTAGCGTTCAAGTGTACGTACAACTCACCGTCTCCATGAATGGTGCATTTCATTTATTACATACAAATGTTATGTATTATTATAAATACATGTATATAATGGATTTATATGATATATATGATATCTTGATAATTAATATCAATCTGGATATAATGTAATATTGACAACATGAACAACTTGTAAATATAAGGTGTTCATTTTTGAGTCATGTACAAAATAGCGACAAAATGACCATTATTAACTTAAATGATTAAATAATGTTTATAACTTGGTTATAATTGATATAAAAGAACTAATAAACATGAAAAAGGTTCTTAAAAAATTATTAATTATCTTTAGTTTATTATTAATGAGATTAAAGAATGAACGGGTCAATTCGGTCACGAGGTAAGGGACTTCATCTCAATCTCCTTTCATTGTGGAATATTTTCATTTATATACAATATTATTTTATACGGTGTATAAAACCCTTTGAATTTGACTTTTATTAAAAATGAATATTTTCTAAAAAAAGTTTTACTTAAAAAAATGAATTTTTCTTTTATCGTAAGTGGTCACAACAACCTTTTCCACCACCGCGAGTATTATTTGATCTATGGCTTCCTCAACAAGCCGCAATGTTTTTAAATTAAAATAAATACCATATACTCTTTTACATATTTTGGTATTGAATATGGTTTTGATAAATGATTATTTTATGTCAATGTATTTAAATTATATTTTGTGATTGAAATGTGGAAATGTTATCATTCTATTATATTGGTTTTATGTGTTATGATTTTATAATGGTACTTGGACATTTGACGGGTGGTTATGTGATAAACCAAATTATGGGTGTTTCCATGAAAACCAAGAAGGGTGGTAACGTTATAACCTCCAATTCCTTGGGTATGGAAGTCGGCTGTATGGAAATTCCAATTAGTGATATGTGTGTAAGTCGACCGCATTTTTCTTCCATTTAAGTATGTTTATGTCCCAAGATACCTTTATATGTTCTGTGTTCTTTATATGGGGTTTATTGTAATCTTTTGGTTATAAATGGGAATGAATTGATATTTTATTCCATGAAGATTATTTAATACTTCATAAAGGTTAAAAGTTTTACTTATGTTAATGTATTCATGGTTTACTTTTTTTTTTGAAAAACTAACAGTTTTTCTTCTTTGTGCATTCTCTACATAGATTTTTATGCTCATCCAATGTTTTGAAATGTTTTTCACATGATTTAAAGAAGATTAGGTCCAAGTATGGGATTAATGAAAAGACAATAATTATTAATCATAGAATTAGACATGACTCTTTTTTCAAGAGTTATTGTTTTGTGAAAAAAATGAAAACTGAGTAGAAGTGTCTAATATATGTTTTTTTAAATGATATTTAATAGTTATGGCCTAATTCTATAAAACTCTATATCTGAAAATATCCTTAAAGTTAATTATTCATTTAATCCAAGATTATTTAATTTTTTAAGGCCGGGTCCATATAAGTTTCAAGGTATTAATCAAAAAACACTCATTCTATATTGGGGAGGACACTAAGGGATTTATTTATGTTATTTTTTAAAAAATTCATCAATTTTTGTTGAAATTAATATTATGTTCCCAATATTATTATTATTTTAATTAATATATATTACACATAAATTAATTTCTCAAATTTATCACATAATTTTTTATTTATATCAATTTATTTAGTTTTAAATTTTAATGGTAAATTCACCCTATACCTTCCATCTTAATCCTACATATAATTAGTATTAATGGATACATTTTATCCATAAAAAATATTTTACAAATAAATTATAATTTTTTTTAATAATCATAAAAATATTTATTTTTCCATTAACTGTTATGTCTCTATTTAATGATAACCAATTGGTCAAGCCATATTCATTAATGGGATATATTATTTTTTCAGAAAACTATCAAGATAAAATTTATTAAAATATTTTTTATCAAACTAAAAAAAATTCAACACATCGTACAAACACTCTATATAATTATAAAAACAGATTCTCTCGATGATATTATTACCTCAAATGTGATGGAAGAGTCATGAATTATATTTAATGTGTTTTCAAATAAAATGAATTTAAACAATATTCAACAAGTAAAATTGAAAATGATATTTGTATTTTTTTTAAATACACACAATGAAATCCATAATGTCAATGATAAAATTCAGGTTATGTATAATTAATATATATAATTTTTTATTATTCATTTTATTTTAAAAAAATTTATGATGATTACTCCCTTTACTAACTTAATTAATAATACAAAATCTCACATTTATGGATATTCTATTGAAACACTTTTAATGAATATTATTTGGGTTTTAATTTTATCTAAGTAACCAAATGTAATAGGAATTCATATATAAATTATAGTAAAGAAAATTTCATTAGATGATCATATTACCAATGTGATTCTCATGAAGTAGATAAGAAAAATTGATTCCATGTATTTTAGTGAAGTGATAACAATTTAAATTAGACAAATTTTTGAAGTATCATACAATAATGATTAAAATATATTAAACATAACTAAGAAGATAAAAATCTATTATATAGACCAAATATTAGTAACATTCATAAAGGAATGTAAATTAGAAAAATTAGAGGAGATGTTGTTTATATGGAAAAATAATTGAAACATCAATACATTTTGGTCAAAAAACAAAAAATATATTAATTTATTTCAAAAATACTTCAAGGAAAAGTGAATGTGATAATCAAAATACTTATTTAAATAATTTTATTATGGTTAAAGTGGGATCATAGAAAAAAATGAGGTATGTAATGATGAGGGAAATTCTAATTTTTTCATCATGTTATTCTACATTTTTGTGTTATGAGTCTCTTAAATATATAAAAAAATAATATGGGATTTTATTTTGTAAACTCAAATCAATATTTGAGTAACAAAAATATATATATAAGAATTTTTTTTTCAAATGGATCATCTCCGAAAAGATAAATATATATACTACCATGAATTTAATGAGTAGCCTACTTTTGAAAATTTTAAATCTATAATTACACATCATAAAAATTATATTGTATATTCCAAAAAAAGAAATAAAAATTTGAATTAATTTTTTAGTAGTAAATGACATATGAAAATAATTTGGGGATTATATTTTCATATCAAGATTTTACCTATGAAAAAACAATTTTATAATATGATTTTATCAAGATAAATTTGTTAACTACAATTGCTAAATTAATCATCTTATTTAACAATGTGATTGTTAAAATTATTATCATAGATGTCTTAATAATATACTTATCTCTTCAAATATATTGTTTTAACATAATTAAAAAATGGTTTTAAAACTAAATTTAAGATCAATAATTGGTACCTATAAATTGGTAAAAATGCACATAGTTTGTTTAATAATTTTTTGGAAACATTTATAAAAGGGAAATATAAAAGAAACATATAGTAAATGGATTGTGTGCGAACAAGAAACATGTGTAGTATCTACTCTGAGTAAAAACAATAATGTAATAATTGATTTATAGAACAACAATTTTGATGTTTACTCATGGAGTAATATCATCGGTATATGTGACATTAAATTTTAAAATTCATATATCAAGAAAATATTTAAATAAAATGACTATAGTATTTTTACGTATTAGTGAGTTATTTTAAATATTAACATCCTTGAATATAGTAACCATGATATTGTGGATATATTTATACATATTCATTGATATAAGATGTTCAATACATAAGGACATGTATATTTAGTTGTTATGGAGATCTAGATATATACATGATTCACGTTTTACAATTTGACTAAAATAAAAATCATTATAAAATAAATCATTTGAAAACCATGAACACATTTGACTATTACATCTTCATATATTTGGGATATTAAAAAATATATATTTGAGATCAAATTCTCAGTAAGGGTTACATAAAATGGATAATGTCCGAAATAAACAAGGAATAATCTACATGTTAAGGTAAATAATTGTAATAAAATTCATCTAGTCATTAAATTGGCAATCATTATTAGGTCATTCATAAAAAATTTGGAAGGGAATATAACTTAATAGAAATTTCTTTTAAGAAATAATATAATGAAAAAATTTATCATTGGATAATACTACTGAAATGATATCTTGGATAATAATTAAAGAATTCTCAATGAATAAAATTTTCAACATTGGACATCATGACATCCTAAATTATGTTATCTAAAATTTAATTATCCTATCCCATTTTCATTTAATCCAATGGGAAGAAACCCATTCAATTTGGACATATAATTGTTTTTCAAGAAATCTATTAATTTACTTGGGGTTAGATAATAACATGACGCACGATCACTACAGTTCTAAAAATTTACAAATATATTGAATGAGTGATTTAATTCCTGAAAAATATTTCATATTCGAAAAAATCCATATTGATTTTAGAATAATTATTTTTAAATATATCCTGTGTTTAAAAAATAAAAATCACTATATAAATTGTATGATCAAATGGTATATAGGTTGCAAACTAATATTATCTAGGAAATTATGTATATGTATATTTATGTGAAATTTAATTTAAAATGAATAACGAAAAAATGAAAGTTATTTTCTTGAGAAAAAAATAAATCTAGATGTGAGGGGTGGCCATTGGTTCATCCAAAATATTGGTTTTGAAATAATTAAATGACATTTATATGAATTTGGGGAATATAAGTGAAATACTAAAATAAAATTTCATAATGTTTTTTCATTATATAAAAATTTAAAATGTGCTGAGTATTGTACACTTTTTAAAATGGGTATGGTGGTGTGGATTATTTTTTACATATATACATTTAAAACTCATTACTTTTGGATTTATGTAACGAAATAAGATATCATACATTTTAAAAACATTACAAAAATATAAATTCATATAATTTTAAAATGAAAAGTATAATATAATATTTATTTTTTATATAATTTTTTTAAATAAATGTATAATTGTAATTGTTTTATATAAGACATGGTCTTGAAAAAAATATAATCGATTAATACAAAACAATTTTATCTAAATATAAAACATTTGAGTACATTATTCTTGTTCTTACTAGAGGAAATGAATGATAAAAATATGTACATTTGTACAAATGTAACTCTTTTAAGAATATTTTGGGATCTTATAAGGGATAAATTATATTATTTATTCATTGAAAATAAATTTTATCCCAAATGAATGTGAGATAGTAAAATAGGTTCTTACAGAATTGTAAATTTTTAATTTTTAACCCCATAAAATATCATAGATGAATAAAATTAATAATCATTATATATAAAAAGTTATTCATGTCCAAATAAAAAATTTGAGGTTTATAAACAAAGTAAAATTTAATAGGTTATAATTTTTAAATATGTCTCAATTGAATATAAATTGAGTTGAAATCTCATAAGCCATGGTAACATTCATGTCAAATAACCTATGATGGAATAATTAAGTTTTAAACATAATATACCATGATTTATTAAGGATTTATGATATTACATATAATATGTTATATATATATGCAATATTAAAGAAAACAATGATGAAACTTCCATTGTGCCTCAATGAATAGAGATTGAGATACAATAAATGACATCACAAATCTATTTATATGAATTTGATTTAAATTCATGTTTACTAGTTTGAAATATGTTATTAATTTAAAACATAATGATATTAATATTTATAATATCATACGTGAACAAATTATCACCCATTCATTAATAATAACTCATTTTTACCCTTGATTTGGATCTCAATTATCTTGTTTTCTCAGGCATGATTGACAAGACAGATACTGTTCATATGTGTTCGATATATGAACTTCATTAATAAAATAATTACTCATTATATACATTTTTATAATCATTCATAAAATTTTGATGTAGATATTATTCATATTGCTTCTTGGTGAATGTAGGTTGTATGTATTCATGACAGACAACATCATTTATTTATAGGAAAAAACGATAAGGAAGTCAATGATATATTATTTTTTAGATATTATAAAATTTTTATATTCATAAATATTCATTATCTGACATTTTTTACTATCCATTTTATTTTCTTATGAAATAAAATTTATAGGGTCTTGAGGTGGTAGTTCTTCACACACAAGTGTGATGGTTTTGTTTCCCATTTTATAGAGAATGAGAAGAAAAAAATATTATATAATGATAATAATTTATAAATATATTTAGAATATTATGGTTTAATTAAATTGGATATGTTAATATTTAATTATGGTTTTATAATGAAAAATAAAATAGAATTTAATTTTTTAATACGATTACCTTATTTTAGAGAATCCTCCATCGTATCACTAATAAAGGACCATCATGTTTTTATTTTTTGAATTACATAAGCATAATAATGTTGAAAAACAGTGTTGGGAGATATTTGTACATTTTTCTTATATAAAAATTTTGTTATGTATGGTGAAGTGAACATAGGGGATGAAATTTTATAATTTATACGAGTTACACACAAGTAAATTCTTAATGTTTATCCGAAATATTATGTCACCTTCCTGAAAATATGGCTCCAAAACGGCTGATATTATTATAATGAAATTATGATGTAGAGAAAAAATTATTAAATTGTATGTAATAAATTATTTATGACCTTTTATCATTATCATTATAGAATCGCCCCAGATAAAATCAATGTTTTATTTACTAATAAATTTAGTTATTATAGTTTTTACTATTCATTACAAAAAATATAACTTTTTATTATTAAAAATATATTTAATTTAAAAACATTTATTTCATTTTATCAATTTAAATTAATTTAAGTGGAAAATTTTATTTTAATGTCAATCCTTCAATTCATGTACTAAAATGAATTTTTGATAAATGGATTTTTTCATCCATTAGATGATATATTATTTATAATAAGACTAGAAATCATCATTATAGGGATTTAAATTATTATATGTAGATACATTATATTTAGTCTTAATTATATTTTTTTATCATATTTAAAATTTTAAATAATTGAAATTTATTGAAATTATACCTCCGTAAATAAAATAGTCATTATAATTTTTAAAAAGACATATTTAACCTCTAAATGGTATTATCATTATGGATATAAACTTTAATGATAATAATGTATTAATTAAAAAAATTATAATATATTATTATAAAATTAATGAGTAATAGTTAAATAATACATTTTATATTATTCATTATAACTTATTTGAAAGAAAAAATTTGGGAACATCATCCGAGGATTTTTTTAACAATGTAAAAAATTAATATTCATCATATCATATTATATCATTTTTCATGAAATAAAATAATTTCCATGATTTTTAGTCTTACTAAATATTAATTTTCAATTAAAATAATTGATTCATGGGTGTCACATTCTTTTCAATTTAAGAAATTACATCCTAAAACCATTCAGAGATATTACTTTCCAAAAAGATGATAGTAGATATTCATCATAACAACCACATATTACAATGATCATTGTCAATTTTATTGATTACCCATTGAATATTAACTACTTATGTCATATGATTCTTCAATACCTTCCCTATTTATACAATATGTTGTATGGTCTATTCAACACAATATGTATAGCATACCGATTCTATACCATGATAAGTGAGAACATGAGTTGAGTTGAGAATATAAAAATTTAAAAATGATATATTAAATAAATAATTTTCATTAAAGTGGTTGATAAAATTTTAACATTAGTATGAAATGTTTGTAATTATTTCCAAATTTTTAAATATTACGGTGCTCATGGGGAAATAATTACTTTGTTTACAAAACATTATAGAACCCATCCATGGAGTAACTTCCTAAAAATATATATCTATAAAAATAGATTCAATTTTTTCCCTAATTAGGGGAATAAAACCTTTTCGTTCTACGATCATCTTTAATATGATTCCTAATATCCATTACATTTATCATTTTCTTCTCAATATGTTATGGGGAAACAATTTTCCATTAACTAACATCATCACAACACGTTAGCGTTCAAAATATCATTCTATATACCACATCATATGTCAATATATCAATATAGGAATAAAAAATATTATTATAGTAAACCTATATAAATGATAAATACATTCCACATATACCTTTAAATTATTCTGATGATCACCTAAACATGTCATCCAATGTTTTAATATTACATTCCAAAAATCCATCATTTTTACTATAGTACGAGGAGGTTAAATGAGGTTCAATATGACAATTCATCTGATGAATACTTTATAATTTTTATGTAAATTGAAATCATAATAATGAATTTTTTATTGATGTGTCACATGATTTCATGAAAATTCATTAATAATGATATTTCAATGGTTCTTTGGAGGTAAATTTCTCTTATTGGGAGAATATTTTCATATTTTATAAGGCGATCAAAAATAACCCATGTTACATCATTAAATCGTGGTGTTTTTGGTTTTTCTATATAAAATTTACTTAGTTTTTTGGTCCCCATTTACAAAGAAAACTGTATAACTTACATAATTTATATAATATTCCCTCTTTTATCCATCACTAGTACGAATGAAAACACTTCATGAAACCTAATCATCAATTTTCAACATCATATAATCCCACTTAAAGTGTTCCTTATAAAATATATACACCATAGTGATAATAAAGTGTATATTGAAATTATTGATGTGGAAATCAACTCAGAATTCCCTATTCAACCCATCTAAAATGTAACTCATGGATTGTTTCAAAATTTCTGAACACCATAGTAATAAAAAAATCTAGCAGTTTCTTATCAATCATAACAGTATTTTTATTATGAAAATTCTCATAATCCTAATTCAATAATTATCTATATAATAATGATTTATTCACAATGAGTATAAATTTTTTCGTGCCTCCACTTTCTTAATAAGTTCAAAATCCATCATTATAAGATTCATGATCATATTATCCCTCTCAATGAATTTTTGGGCCAAAACTCCATGATATTTCATTCTCAATGCTTCCACTAATATAGTTCCACTGTAGAGGAGTATGTTTATTTGAAATCATATTATTCATTAGTTAAATCCGTAAAATTTTACTACTAATGATCTCAATGTTAGAAGATATATTTTAATCAATTATTGTGCGTGTATGTCTCACAAATTTAAACAATGAAACAATCCATATATATATATCTAAAAAATTATTATTTCTACCAAGTAAATATCTTTAGTTGTATAGTTTTTCCAACATTCCATTACCGTTTCTAATTTACACGAAATAGAATTCAAATTTATTGTTATGAAATAACAATGTCTCAAAATAGATTCATCTCTATATATCATAAACACTTATCCTCTATATGGTAAATAATAATTGATTCATTTTTCCAATTTTCTATAGAGTTCAATGAAATAATAATTACATTAATTTTTCCAAATTTTCATTACATAATAACATGTATTCTTAGTTAACAGGTTAAATATTTAAGAAAAACAATGAATGAGTCACCAATAGTAACACAAGAAACAAATGAAACTACCTATGGGAGTTAATATTTCTGGAATTTTCCATTCTATAACAACCTATTTCAACATAGGATCAAAGGAGATTCCATACATAGAGAAAATATTTCAATGAAAATAACTCTATTTAATTAGAAATTTTTCCATTTAATTAATAGGATACTTGTTTATTATTATAATATAAATTTTTACCTTATAATCATTGCACAACCAAAAGTATCCATTTTCCTCTCACTGAAGATATCAAGTGATCATCCATATCAATAAATAGGAAATATAAATATTTTTCATCAAATATACTATTATTTATTCCTAAAATATCTGAATTCCACTATAGATATTCAATATACAGTCAATGAATAAGAAAATTCATCAGGGATTAAATAAATATAAAACACAACATAACATTTTGGGTGATGGATATGTAATTCATAAAAAATGAAATCAATGTATTTCAATACAATATGAATTTCCTAAATGATATGATTACCTTTTCCATCAAAAGATTGTTTTTGATCATATTCCAGATGAATATCTCCTATAATATCTACAACTTTAGATCATACCATGACTCATATGATGAATTATATACTTTAAAAATATGGAATTGCATATCCTCATCATGAATTTTAATATCTTCCTCAATGAAATTAATATTTTACTTATAATTTAATTATAAGGGTATAAAGTGTATTATGTTGATTTCAATCATAGGTAAGATAATAATGTTACAAAATAAAGCCTATTCATGTGGCATTATTTGATCATCTTGAGAAATCCTTATTATAGTGAGACATACACATATAGTTTTTACTAAAAAAATACATTATGAATGAGTATGGATAATTTACGGCATCAAATGAAATCATTGAATATATAAAAGCTTGAAAAGATACGTAGTCATATAATTTAATAGATAAATTTGAGGATATGATTAATGTACCTTCGAAAAAATCCTTTGGATCTTCCACCACAATTTAAGTGATCATAAAATCATGCCATTATTCCCTTTGAAATATCTATGGTAGATTTTATTATTTTATGTGAAATACTTTTGAATAAATTTCCATTAAATTAAAGGTAAATAACTATATGTATGTGGTCTAATTATTTCCATAAAACATAATGATCCAAATGACCCTTCTCACATGTAACATAAATTACTTATTTTAATGGTATTTTTCATGTAATTTGTATTCTTGTTTTTGTGGGTTTCTCTTGTATTTTTGGGGGTTAGGGAGATTTCATCAGGATTTGGTCCATACCTTGATCCCATTAACCAATTTAAAAACAAAAAATGTTACATTTATAATGCCTCCTTCTTATAAAATTTTCACAAATTCTTCTTCCCACTTGGCCTTACCTAACCTTTACAAACCACCATATCTATTTGGACCCTTTATGAAAATAATTATCATGGTGGATTTGGATGATTTATTCATGGATTGGGCCAAATTGTGAGCACATTTCCTATTTTAAAAAATTCATTCACATCTCATTCAATATTTAAATTTTTTAGAAATTATACCTCTAACTAGAGCCTGAGAACACAAGGATCACCTCCATATTCCATGGTTCCTTTTTAGAAGTAATATTTAGCATAGATTAGAGTGAAATATCAGAATTTTTCTTGACTCATATATATTTGAGAAGCTAATTTTTGTCTTTTATAAATCCTTTATTTTTTCACTATTTTCTCCCATTTATGTATCCAATTTTCCCCCTCAGACATATTCGATCCTCCGTATTAGTTATTGTTGCTTGGAGATTAACCAATTAGTGTATTTGAGGAGACTTATAATGATCTCCCAAGTAAGTGGGATTCCATCCTTCTCCCTCCATTTGATTAGGGTTTCATCCATTTTTCCTAAAGATCATAATGTTCAGTAGGTAGGGCTTCAAACATAGGGATTGATATTGGGTTTTGTGGCCTATTTTTGTGTTTTTAGGTTTGATTTAACAACATTATTGTGGGGCTATGGTGCAGTTGAACTTTCACAAATTTATTTGGTGATTTTGATACTTTTATAGGTGATTCCTTGTGTATGCACTACTATATGAGTTATCATTTAATGATATATATTTTTATTATACTACTCCTACATTGTTCTTTCATCGAAAATTATATTTTGTGGAATTTTTTAAACATATGATTTTTAAATTCAATTTCTGGTTGAAAATGTGTGTTTTACATGTGTGTTCTATGTTTTATCAGATGAAGTTGTTTTATAGTATATTGAGGGGCATTAAAACATTTTTATTCTTCTTTAAATTATATTTTTGGGTTATATTTGTGGGCATCAGGTTTTCAAATATGGATTTTGGATGAATTTTATGTGTTAATTTTGGTCACATTATTTGAAATTATTTTATGGAAATTCTATGTGGTTTATTGAGTTATATAATGGGTGAAAATCATGTGTAGATACTGTTTTGAATGTCTGTGACCAGAAATGATGAAGTTTTTATATAAAAATTTATTTTGGTAACATCTGGAAATTTATTGAGAACAAAGGGAGAAGCACATGTATATAGGTGGGTGGATGTGTACTAGTACGCTAGTGATTCGATAGGGTTTTTTCCCTGTTTCACACAAAAAATTGGACAGTAAAGAAAGTAAAAAAACTGTAATGATTATGAATTAGGAATACTTGGTTATGGGTACTTTAATAAAGACCCGACCTTAAACATTACATAATATTGAATTAAATGGATAATTCACATTGAGGATCTTTTCTGGGTTAGAGTTTTAGAGAATTAGGCATTACAATTACATTAAATCTCAAAAATTACAAAGTAGAAATATCTACACAGTTTCCAATTTTTTTAACAAAACATGAACTCTTAAGAAAAGAGTCATGTCTAGATCCAGGTTTTATACAGCATAACCTTTCCTTGATCCCATCCTTGACCTTATTCATCATTAAGTCCTTTGAAAACATTTCAAACTTGGTATGAGCATAAAAAGATCAGTATGGGTTATAAATCGAAGAATGAAAACATTTTCTCATAAATGCATTCAAAACATGAAATCTTTTACTTAACTCGTGAAATCGTAAGATTTATGAAAGAAACCTAGAAATCACAAATCATAAATGTAACATGTGGCATCCATATCATAATTATATTGTAGATATCACAGCTACATAGGGGGTTACTTTGGAATATTCATCACAATATATTCCCTTAATCTCTTAGGACTAACATTCACGTTTACCTCCGACACGTAACCCAATGCATTTGAGAGCTATCTCGAGCTCACCCACAATAGGTTTATCATGGAACAACCTGTATACGTAAATAATGCCCAAGAACCATAACATGATCATAACACATAACATAAGCATAAAAGAAAGATAAAATTTTCACATTGCAATATTAAAATATCATCTCAAGATATTGAAATAATAAATCCATTATCAAAATTATTTTCAATACCAATATATGTAAAAAGACTATATGGTATTTATTTTTTCCTAAAAAAAACATTCCGGTTTATTAAGGAAGCCAAAGATCAAATAATACTTGTGGCGGCAAAAAGGTCATTGTCACCGCTTATGTTAAAAAATACATTCCTTCTTTTCGTTTTGTAAAATGTTTCGTATAAAAATATTCCCTTTGAATAAATTGAAAAGTCAAAGGTGTTTATACACCATATAAAATAAAGTCGTGTATAAAACTAAAAATGCCTCAACGAAAGAAGATTGAGGTGAAGTCCCTTACCTCATGTCCGACTTGACCCGTTCGTTCATTAATCTTTTGAATAATAAAGAAAATTTAATTTATACATTCTTAATAATCTTTTTCAAGTTTATTATTTCTTTCATATAACTTATTACCTTGTTATAAACATTATGTAATCATTTTAGATAATATTGTTCATTTTGTCGATAGTTGGTACTTGGGCCAAAAATGAACACCTTATATTTACAAGTTGTCCATGTGGTCAATTGTCCATTATATCCATAATGGTATTCATGATTTTAGATATAATTTATATCATATATATAGATTATATACATGTATTTATAATAGTACATAACATTTGGATGTAAGAAATTAAATGCACTGTTAATGGAGACGGTAAGCCGTACGTATGCATGAACGCTACTTTCATTTCTATTTCTTATATTAATGTAATTAAAACATAATGAGACATATGTATATTATAATTATAGTATAATATAATATATAATATCATTAACTCTATCCTTTATACATCCCATATAGGGCATTGACGAGTCACCTCACTTTGAGGGGGCGGTAGTCCGCACATTCTCAAATTTGATTATCGTATTTACCCACTATGGAAACCATAAAGGCATGATATAAATGGAAATTACAGAAGCATAAGGAAATCATAAACATAATATATATCATATATAAATACAGTTCCATCATAATGGCCACCATTTGAGGCGGTAAAATGTAATTGAACAATCATTGTTTCGTGAGGCGTTAGTTTTCCATCCACAGAAACATTATGTTCTACATCCATTAGATAGATTTTTGTGTTAGTGTAGTTATAATACATCTCATAAAAATATACAATTATATTGAGTATACTGGTGTTGTTACAAAATAAAGGAAATAAAAAGATTTTAGAGGATGGAGATGCAAAATAAAAGAAAACATTTTAAGAGAAACCCTTACCTTTAATTTGGGTAACTCACTCTGGTTTGAACTAAAGGACTTCTTAAGTGCCCTATGACTAAGTTAAGGCTTCAAGGTGGTGTAGAGGGATGTAGGGAGCTTAATTGGGAAGTTTTTGTATGAGAAAAATGTCTTGAGAGGTGTGACTAATTGGTTAGAAGTGGTCTATTTTTATAAGGGAGAGGAGGGGATCTTTATGAATGATTGAAAATATTATTTTATTATAAACTTATATTCGGCTTATAATGGTCCAAAAATCATTGAGGTCGAAGATAAGATGACTAATATTCTAAATAAAATCATCCAATCATAATTGGATTTGTTTTGGATAATATTTTAATCATTATATTCTTATTTATTTAAATCATTTATTAATGAGGTAAAAACAACATCATTATAGTGTCATAAATAATTTAATTTATATGATTTCTAAAAAATTATAAAAAAATACCATGATGTAGGAAATATCATTAGATTTATAGTGAATATTTATAGTCTAAACTAGGACTTATATAACACCATATAAAAATTAATTACTAAACTATTTTTTGTTAAAGTCAATTTTGTCTTCACATTAAATTAATTAATCTAAATTGTCATTATCACTCCCAAGTGGCTCAATGGGGTCCCTAAATCGACCCAAAGATGAAAATGGACGTACATGACTCACCCAATAGAATTAGGACATGTTTAAGGTTAATTTTATATTATTAAAATATTATTTTTTTACCTTTATTTACCTGATTTACCCTTTAAACAAGGTAAATAAAATATTTACTAAAGTAAATATTTAAAATGTCTAAAAATAAAAGTTACCTATTTACAAAATTTGGGCCTACTGATTACAAATATGGATTCCATTTTTCTAAAATCAAAAAACATAAGTGGCATAAATTAATTTAAAATTAATTCCCGCTGTCAAAACAAAGAGTGGGTTTTTACGAATTAAAATCTATCAAAATATTGATACTTATTTATGTACAATTTCAATGTGAATTAATTACAAAAAAAATTGGATTAAATGGTGAAAATATATTTCAATTTCACTTTATAACCAATTAAAAAGTAAATATAAACAAATAAATAAATTAGACTAAAACATATTTTTGAATGAAGATACAATATTTTAAATATTCCTTAAAAAAATGAACTTTTTCAGAAAAATACCAAAAAATTACTCAAAGTAAATTCTGATGTACTAATTATAAATAAGGAATTTATTTCTTCATATATAATGTATTAAAGTGACCAAAACTAGATTTAAAAAGGGTTCACCATTAAAAGGCTGTAAATCGGCCTTTTAATTTAAATTATGCTTAAAATTAGATTCATTCGTATATTAAGCCTCTAAATTTTGTTGGATAAATATAAATACATGTATAATCATATTATAGTTAGTTTTGTTCATTCCCTCCAATACAACAGCTAGGAGTTAACTACCATTTTAAATAATAATATTATATTATTAGTGTGCAATGTAAGCTTCCAAAGAAACCCGTTGTTGTGTATCAGGTACGCAATCGAACATAGCAACCCCTTTAAGCTAAAATTAATATTTAATTAACAAGTATTAATAAATATGAAAATCTCTTATTCTTCATTTACCTGGGATTTTACATCCTTCCCCCCTTTTGAAATTGTATCCTCGCAATTTTTATCCACTTATCAAAATAAGTGGGGTTATTTACCCCACATAGAATTTTCAGATTCCCAGGTTGCCTCTTCAACCATATGGATTTTCCTCAAAACCTTTACCTAGTGAATTACATTATTCTACAACCAATTTTCTCTATGATCATGAATCTGGACTGGTTTTTCTTCATAAGAGAGATTTTCTTCCAACTAAACTACATCTGGGCTCAAAACATGAGAGGGATCTGGAAAATACTTTCTCAACATCGAAACATGAAAAACATTGTGTAACTGGGATAAACATGAAGGTAAAGATACCTTGTACTCAACTGATCCAACTTTCTCTAGAATTTCATAAGGTCTAATGAACCTTGGACTCAAATTTCCCTTCTTACAAAAACGCATCACACTTTTCCAAGGATAAACTTTGAGAAAGACATGATCACCTGCCTCAAAAGAAAGATCCTTCATCCGGTTATCTGTATAACTTTTTTGTCTCCTATGAGCTGTTCTCATGTGCTTCTGAATCAACTAAACTTTCTCTACCATCTCTTCTACTAATTCTGGTCCATTCAGCTTCCTTTCACATACTTCATACCAAAAATCTAGAGTTCGACAAAGCTTTCTATACAATGCCTCAAATGGATCGATGTTATACTGGAATGAAAACTTTTATTATAAGAAAATTCAACCAAAGAAAGATGCTGGTCCCAACATGTAATGAAAACTGTAATGGTCACCCGAATTGATCCGCGGCAAGGCCCGAAGGGCGTTCCCGATCCCCACGGGCTGGCACAAGTGTCTAGGTGTCACATGAGATGCCTTGGGAACGATTTACCCAAATTTATCTTACTAAAATAACTAATAAAACACAAAAAAACATATCTAAAAAGTTTATTCAAAACCACAAATAATAAATCCAAAAATATAATTTTTTCAAGAAAAAAAATAATAGAAAGAATGCTGAAACAATGAGAAACAGAAAGAACACCTCAAACCTCAATACAACAAGAGGAGAAACCTCTTCAAGCCACCGACACCAACCAGCGCAAGAAGTCCATTCACAAAACGAACCACCATAACGAAGCACGATGCCTCAACCTGAGATACACATGATACAGTAACTACATGCACCAAAAGGTGCATGTAGTGTGTGATCCAAGAGCCCAGTAGGATATCACCAAATAAAATATTCCATGCTGCAACATCAATGAGATAATTTAACATGCATACTCAAAAATATACATTTAGAATAAAAAGCACTTTAATGGAAAAAAATTTACAAGCTAAAACTGAAAAACTGAACACTTTAAGAGAAACCATTTTTTATCAAACATTATTTCAAAGAGAAAGGGAAAATTTATAAAGAGAACTCACGCACACACCTGAGTGGTCCTTCGTATGCCGACGGAAGGCACCATGTCATGAATAGTAGAGAACCATGGGTAAAACCCTTAATGGTCATCAAACTCATGTGGGTCCCTAGAACCTCGTACCTCGGTGAAAAGTAACAATGAAAAATATATGTTCTCATGAAAGAGCCACTAGTAGGGAGCATACCCATAACCTTGTGGGCCCAAATCATCTACAATATAGTTTTTTTAGTGTATTCGAGTCAAACATGATAAGTGAACCATGGTCAAAACCCCTTCGTTCACTAGCATACTATTTCCGGTCCTCCCACCTAGATACCCAGGGATTCCCGTGTGCTCAAACAAGTGCCATATGTTACAAAATAGTAATTGTACATAAAAATGCTATTTTCACTAATAATTCCCATTTTGAAATAATACGCACACCAAAGTTTTCTTCAAACATCATTTGCATCACTTAAAAATTCAATAAAACGTTTGCGTTATTAAACAACCATTTCCACCATTTAATAAAGTACTAAGAAAAATTATAAAATAATTTTAAGATATTCACAAATGACGTAGAACACACAAAAACTCACCCGCACCCTACAAATAAAACATAAAACATGTCAGAACCTTCAAAAAATGTATATCTCATTACTCACGCAACATACTAAACCATATACACAATTTGATTGAAAATCATATAAGAAGAAAAACATGACTTTACACCAAAAACACACACAAAATAACCTCTTTCAGCCAAACACGCACAAAAAACATTTCACATCATAATTCGCACCACAATCATGACTTGTTAAATTTATTAAACAATTAACAAAATAATTATAAATAGCGCACTATGGGATTAGACAAGTAAAACGCCCAATTTTCACATAATAATGCCACTTTAAAAATGTAACACATATTAAATGCTATCAAACACCAGTTTCAAACATCACATTCAAAAATAAATATATCTAATCGAACAGTTCATCAAACACTCAAAATTTTCACACGAGAGTTTACACACAAAAAATGCCCCTGATTTACACAAAAACGTCACTTTAAAACTGAATGCGCAAAATAACCATGTTAAGACATGTTTTTAGTTATTCAAACAATTCGCAATTTAACTTCAAATATGCGCAATAAATCTAACACACCAAAATAATTCATTACCCATTTGAACGCATACCATACACTTCAAAAATATACTTTTGCGACACCAAAATAGATCATAAAATATATTTATAAAATCAAATTAACAAATTATATTATTCAAATGACGCAAAGGCATTGAACCACCTACCTTGTCATCAAAACCCATAAAATGATGTGAAATCTTCAAATTCTAGTGTGGAAACTCAATCGCACGACATATTCACCCCAAGCAACCTAGCTCAAACTCAAACAGAAGAATTTGTACCCGAAAACATTAAATTAAAACCCAAAAACATAACTCATACCCACTGCAAAAAAAACTCAAAGAAGATGAAGAAGCACTTATCAAGAGGGGGGGGTTGAGCCAAGCCGCGGCCAGCAGGGTAGGCACGCTGGGTTGTTGCTCCGAAACAGTGCCATTCCAGGAGGAAAGAGAGGGAGGGTCAGCCGAGGGATTGCTGGAAGGGAAACCGGAAGGGGCAGCGGGTCACAATGCCAAAAGAGGGAGGCGCTGCTGGGGTTCACTGGACCAAGAAAGGGGGGCGGTTGGGGTTTGCTGGACCAGGTGAGGGGGAGTCAACATAGGGAGGAGATGCGACGCTGGAAACGAACCGAAGGGTAGGGGGATCGGGTGATCCAAGAGGGTGGTGCGGCCCGATGAGAAGAAGGGGAAGAGCCCTGGGGGTGATGCGATCCAACCCTAAGGGTGAAGAATACCCACAAAAAAACTAATAATAGTAATAATAATAAAGGGAAAAAAATTAATGAATTAATTAATAAACATTACGATAATAAACTTAATAAAATGAAAATAATATAAATAATACTCTCATTTATATTACTATCCATGAAAATAATAATAATAATCTCAAGTGACATTATTAATATTATTACTATTGAAAAAATTTTCTAATTCATTTCATTTCATTAATTAAACTTCTGCAAGTCATGAAATGAACTGGGTGGGGTCGCGCGGCGACTCAGGCAAGGCCGCACAGCTTCGACCGCATTGCGCTGGATGCAATCAAGACCAAAACACAGAGAACTCGAAATCTCAGGTCAGGTTTCCACCCAAAATACCCGACGCAATAAAAATTAATAAAATAAATAAATTTTGAAATGGAGAGTGTGACAATTCTCCCCACTATAACGCTTTCCGTCCTCAGGAAGCCCCAACTAAGGCTGAGAACCAAAGAAAGAAACAACACCTCTTTAAGGTCCCAAGAGGATCCCTATGAAACATCCAAAAAAAGGAAAACGCATTTTTCTTCGATAAGGTGACTAAAATGACAAACTCAAGAAACTCCTAAAAAGACTTTATGATATGTGTCGCCGCCTGACAAAACTATAGCACCTCCAGCTGATTGATCAAGGGAACTCTTGCACCCATGGAATCCTACTTCAAGAGCCGAAACATCCCAAGCACCATTGAATGAAAACCACATTGTTTGTCTGGAACGAACAAACGAGAGAAACCATGACCCATAAGCACCCTTATCACCTATCGCTAAATCATCTTTTGAAACAGAACCAAAAGGTCAACGTGGGGAAGGCCATGGGGCTCCCCAACATTAAGAATATACTAACTCCCAAAACGAGACTGGAAAACTGACACAGGTAGGTTTGAGTGGACTCCCCACCATTAAATAAATGTATAGCACCAATTCATTCCAGAGACATTCGTGTGAGACCCAATGTCGATCTCCCCACCATTAGAACTAACATAGGGTATAAAACTCTGAAAATTTCACGATGGTGACCAAACACACCACCATAAGGGGTTGGGAGGGAGGGGCCCGACTACCAGGGTGTCAAAAGCCTGACTCGAGACAAACCAGCATCTTCATGTCCCTGGATGAGAACTATTCAAACATATAGACCGACTTACCAACATATCCCATCAATACTACTGAAGCGATTTCATCAAGTGGAACGCTACCCCCAAGACATCAAGGCATCTAGGCGGACATGCCTCTACATAGTCACTGAAACCTTACGCAACTAGAAGGTTCTTTTGAAACAGAACAACCATAGAAAAAAATTTATGCTACTTTTACATTCAACACAGATGACAGAAATAAAGTCGGGGTCCCGCACACTCCTGGGGTTCTTGACCACGCACCAGCTTCACTCTGAGGCCTATCGATGGAGCCCTGATGTTTGAAGCATCTCCTGCCTTGCAGTCAAGAATTGAGGACTCCCGAGCGGAGCTTCTCCTTTTGGTGCCACACGCAATCATACTGCACCTGAGGCAACACCATCAGACACAACACACCATGAAATCTAATTACCCTCACACTGAACATTCACTAGAACGAGATCTTAGATGGTACACACGCATCGCCCTTGTTACACTGAGTGAGAACATGACACCACAAATCGTCACCGAGCATGATTATTGTTGTGGAGAGAAAAATTGTGCTGAAAAGACATTAAACCATGTCTTGAACAACACATGATTCTAGCATACGACCATAACAGCCCCATACGACTGGGTCTACCAAACTAGTAGCCTAACACTGCCATTTTCTTAACAAAACCGTCGAAGGACCAAAGGTCATTTAAAACAAGAGCCCGCATTGAAAACCCCAGGTTTCTCCCACCTTTTCACTTTGAAGAGAACTCACACTGCAAGTGGTCACCAAACATGACCCTTGAAGCCGGTGAAAACACTACAACCCATTCAAGACATCGGTAAGCACTGATAACTCTGAATCGCCTTCAACCTTCCCCTTTAGAATTTCATTCACCACATTCAGGGGGGCCTTTAGACGCAACAACGTCATAATTCATACCCGATGACTTAGACAACTCAATGTGACTGAAACTCCCTTCAACTCCCCTCGCTTATGTCATCCCACTACGAGAGGATTGTCATAATTGTATGAAAAGAGAGGTGGATTCAATTCTAAAATTAAAGAAGAGATTCTTTTAATCAACTGGAGGGTTGGCCATCAATGAATTTCATATGGCCACACTTCAATCACATGTCAACGCTTTATGGGGGGCATAGCCTAGTTATGAAATAAATCCATGGACCCAACCAAACTGGTCCAACGGTCAAGACATACCATAAGCGAAAACCAAACATGCAGGGGGGAAACCACTACAAGGGATCCCCAATGTAATTTTCAAAATAATTCACTAACTACACGCTTGAATTCAAACTTACGAATAATAATTCAAACTCAAAACAAAAATCATTCAAATAGGATCCTCAGCTCAAAACGCCTCACATCCGACATGTTAAAATCACAAGGACACACCATGCAATCACCGATTATTTAAAAATACTAAATTTTCCTTTATCAATAAATTTTGGAAATAAGAAAAGCCAGTGTGTTGAACAACACCAATGGTGTCCCATGGGCCTCGCAAATGCATATTCTCGTGCCACACCAGCACCCAACTCATATCCATCCAGCCACTCATCCGCTCATGCCATTAACACTTTCTTTTTCCATATTACCTCGTGTGTGTGGTTGCCTATGAGGACACCAAGGATAAAAACCAAACCTTTCAATTTTTAAAATCCAAAACATTCGGCCCACACTTTTAAAACCTCACACCTCATTTTCTTTTAAAAGTTCATAATTTCAAAAAAATATTCCAAAACATTTTGAAAGACCAAATCATTTTTACTTAAAAACAAAATGTTCAAAATTCCAAAACTACGAATCGAGGAACTGTGCAAGGGAAATGATTGTCAGCGGGTGACTGGAACATACAGTTGGAACCCATACGACAATCACGCCACTGCCACAGAGGGTATTCCAGGAGAGCATCCCCGGCTCCACATGGCTTGCCAGACCCTGCGAGCTCACTGGGACCACTGAAACTACTCCCTTTTCATTTCCTGAGATAGGATTAACCGTAAGAACTAAGGACTCAGACAAACCTCAACTTACGCTGGAAACTCAATTCCTGCAACGAGTTGTGCTGGCCAGGCACAACTCGTAGCTAGAACGTCGAGTTATGACAACATTAATTTTGGTCTACACGTACTCTATGTCAACATAAAATGACCCAAGAGAGGAAACCATGACCTCGGATACCATTTTGTCACGAACCAGGATGGGTCGACACTAAAATGGTCACCTGAATTGATCTTTGGCAAGGCCCGAAGGGCGTTCCCAATCCCAATGGGATGGCACAAGTGCCTGTGTGTCACTTGAGATGCCTTGGGAATGATTTTCCCATTTTTATCTTATTAAAATATCTAACAAAACCCAAAAAACAGATCTGAAATGTTTAGTCAAAACCACAAATATTAAATCCAATAAAATAAATTTTTCAAGTAAATACATAATAGATAGAACACTGACACAACGAGAAACTAATAAAACACCTCCAACCACCATACAACAAGAGAAGCAACCACTTCAAGCCACCAACACCATCTAGTGCAAGAAGACCATCGAAAAAACGATCCACCATTACCATGAATGATTCTTCAACCTGAGATACACAAGATACAGAAACTACATGCACCCAAAGGTGCATGTAGGGTGTGAGACAAGAGCCCAGTAGGATATCACCGAATAAAAGATTCCATGCCACAACATCAAAGAGATAATTTAACATTCTTATTCAAAAATATACATTTAGAATAAAAAACACTTTTAAGGAAAAACATTTACAAGCTAAAACTGAAAAAAATGAACAGTTTAAGAAAAACCATTCATATCAAACATTATTTTAAAGCGGAAGGGAAAATTTAAAAATAGAAGTCACGCACACACCTTAGTGGTCCTCTATATGCCAATGGAAGGCACCATGTCATGAATAGTATAGCACCATGGGTAAAACCCCTAATGGTCATTTAACTCATGTGTGTCCCTAAAACCTCATACCTCGTTGAAAAGCAACCATGAAAAATATTTTTTCTCGTGCATGAGATACTAGTAGGGATCATATCCATAACCTTGTGGTCCCCAATCATCTCCAATATAGTGTTGTTTGTGTTGTTGTGTCAAACATGCTAATTGAACCATTTTCAAAACCCCTCTGTTCACGAGCGTACTAGTTCTGGTCCTCCCACCTAGATACCTAGGGTTTCCCATGTTCTCAAACAAGTCCCATATGTTAAAAAATACTAATTGTACTTAAGAAATCTATTTGCACTAATAATTCTCATTTTGAAATAATATGCACACCAAAGTTTTCTTCAAACATCATGTGCATCACATAAAAATTCAATAAACTGTTTGCGCAATTAAACAACTATTTTCACCATTTAATAAAGTACTACGAAAAATTATAAAATAATTTTAAGAATTCACACATGACTTCGCACACACAAAAACTCACCCGCACCCCACACATAAAATATAAAACATGTCAAACCCTTCAACAAATGTATTTCGTATTACTCACGCAACTTAATAAACCTTATACACAATTTGTTTGAAAAACTTATTAGAAGCGCAACATGAATTTACAGCAAAAACACACTCAAAATCACCTCTTTCGGCAAAACACACACAAAAAACTTTTCATATCATAATTCGCACCACAATCATGACTTGATAAATTAATTAAACAATTAGAAAAAATTTTATTAATAGTGCACTATGGGATTAGACATGTAAAATGCCCAATTTTCACATAAGAATGCCACGTTAAAAATGTAACACATATTAAATTCTATCAAACAGCAGTTTCACACAACACATTTAAAAATAAATAAATCCAATCGAACATTTCATTAAACACCCCAAATTTTCACACGAGAGTTTACACAAAAAAATGCACTTGATTTCACATAAAAAATTTACATTAAAACTAAATGCTTAAAATAACCATGATAAGACATGTTTTCAATTATTCAAACAATTCTCAATTTAACTTCAAAGATGCACAATAAATCTAACACACCAAAATAATTCATTATCCAATTGAACGCATACCAAAAACTTCAAAAATATACTATTTCGACACCAAAATAGAACATAAAACATATTTATAAAATCAAAGAAACAAATTAAATTAATCAAATGATGCAAAGGCATGGAACCATGTACCTTGTCATCAAAACCCAGAAAATGATGTGAAATCTTCAAATTCTAGTGTGGAACCTCAATCGTGTGACATTTGCACCCCAAGAAACCTAGTGAAAACTAAACCAAATGAATTTTGAACCCAAAAACATTAAATTAAAACACAAAAATAGAACTCATACCCACTGAAAAAACAAACTCAATGAAGATGAAGAAGCACTTATCATGAGTAGGGGTGCTGAGCCAAGGCACGACCAGAAGGGGAGGCGTGCCGGGTTGTTGCTCCGAAACAGGGCCACGTCGGGAGGAAAGAGAGGGAGAGTCGGCCGAGGGTTTGCTAGAGCAAAAACCGGAAGGGGTGGCAGGTCGCAGCGTCAGAAGAGGGAGGCGGTGCTGGGTTTCACCTAACCAACCAAGGGGGGCGGATGGGGTTCTCCGGACCAGGTGAGGGGGAGACACCCTGGGGAGGAGCTGCGATTCCAGAAAGTAACCGAAGGGTAGGGAGATCACACGATCTAGGAGGGTGAGGCGGTCTGATTGGATGAAGGGGAATAGCCCTGGGGGTGATGTGATCCAACCCTAAGGGTAGAGAAAACCCAAAAACATAAAAAAACTAATAATAAAAATAATAATAAGAAAAAAAAATATGAATTAAATAATTAACATTACGATAATAAAATTAATAAATTGAAAATAATTAAAATATTACTCTCAATTATATTACTATCCAAGATAATGATAATTATAATCTCAAGTCAAATTAATATTATTATTACTATTAAAAAATTTATAATACATTTTATTTCATTAATTAAACATCGAGAAGGCGTGCAGTGAACCGGGAGGGGTCGCGCGGCGACCCAAGCGAGGCCGCGCAGCTTCGACCGCATTGCGCTGGATGCAATCAAGACAAAAACACAATGAACTTGAATTTTTAGGTCAAGGTTCAACCCGAAATACCTGACACAATGAAAAATAATAAAATAAATAAATTTTTAAATGGCGAGTGTGACACAAATTCCCTGGTAGTCTATAGATCAAGCACATAACATATCCTCCATGGTCTGAATTGTTCGTTCTGACTACCCAGATGATTGAGAATGAAAAGATGTAGTAAAATTTAATTATGTACTCAATATCTTCTAAAGGTGTTTCCAAATGTTAGAAGTGTACCTGGGATCACGATCAGATACAATTGATAGGGGAACTCCATGAAACGTGAATATATCTTTAATATACACCCAATCAAGTTGATCTAGAGACAAATTATCTCTTATAGGAAGGAAATGAGCAGATTTAGTCAATCAGTCAACTATAACTCAGATTTCCTTATTACATCGAGATGTCTTTGGTAATCCCACAACAAAGTCCATAGAAATATTTTCCCATTTCCACTCTGGCACCGGTAGAGGCTAAAGAATTCCTTTCAGTAACTGTCTCTCTACTTTGACCTACTGACAAGTCAAACACTTAACAGTAAAATCAGCAATATCTCTCTTCATTCCATCCCACCAGTATTACTCACGATGATCTCTGTACATCTTAGTACTGCAAGGATGAACTGAAAACGGCGAAATATGAGCTTCACATAACAACTCATTCTTAAACTGTGAATCACAATGCACACGTAATCTTTTTCCAAACCTCAAAACGCAATCATTATTAATGTTAAATTCAGGAAACATACCCTTCTGAACCAACTCTACCTTTTTCTACAGCTCACTGTCTTCCTTTTGCGCTTTCTTTATTCTGTCTGATAATGTTGATCTCACTGACACCTAAATCAAAATAGAGTAATTTCCTACACCAACAACTTCTAATGCAAATTTCATCAAATCAAAAACCAAAGGATCTTGTTCCAAACATATAATTTCTAATGAGACATTACTTTTACGACTCCAAGCATTAGCCACTTTATTTTCTTTTCCCGGATGGTAATGGATCGTGCAATCATAATCGTTGAATAATTCTATAAATCTCCTCTGTCTCATGTTCAATTTTTTCTGAGTGAATATATACTTTAAACTATTGTGATTAGTATATATTTCACACTTCACTCCATACAAATGATGCCTCCAAATTTTTACAGAAAAAAATACCATCTACTTCCAAATCATGTGTAGGGTAATTTAACTCATGTGGTTTCAACTGACCTGAAGCATAAGAAATTACCTGATCATGTTTCATTAGGACACAAACCATTCCTTTCAATGAAGAATCATTGTAGATAAAAAACTCACCATTTCTTGAAGGCAGTGCCAAAACTAGATAATTCACCAATATTCTGTTCAATTCCTGAAAACAGTCATCACGTTCCTTGGTCCAGATGAACTTAACCCCTTTTCGAGTTAACTTAGTCATTTGACTAGATTACCATGAAAAAGTTTCAACAAACCTCTGGTAATAACCTACAAAACAAATAAAACAACGGATCTATGTTATATTTGTGGGTCTTGGACATTCTTCAACAACTTTTGTTTTTACAGGATCAATAGTTATGCCATTTTTTGAAATAATGTGACCAAGGAAAGAAATTTTTTGTAACCAAAACTCACACTTACTGAATTTCCCAAACAATTTATTTTCATTTTTGATTTTCAAGACAACCCTTAAATGAATTTCATTCTCTTCTTTACTTTTTGAATAAACCAAAATATCATCAATGTAAACAACCACAAACTTATCAAAGAACTATCGGAAAATTCTATTCATAAGATCCATGAATACAGCAGGTGCATTGGTTAACCCAAAAGACATAACTAAAAATTCATAATGGCCATATCTTGTATGAAACGCGTTTTTCATAACATTTTATTCCTTTACATTCAACTGATGGTACCGCGAACTAAAGTCAATCTTCGAAAAATACTGAGCTCCCTAGAGCTGATCAAACAAAACATCGATATGAGGCAAAGGATACATATTCTTAATAGTGATGTTATTAAATACTCTATAATAAATGAAAAGTCTCATTGAACCATCTTTATTTTTAAAAACAAGACAGGCGCACCCCATGGTGATGTGCTAGGTCGAATGAAACCTGTATCTAATAACTCATACAATTTCTTCTTTAAATATAAAAGTTAAATTTGATCCATTCGATAAGGGGTTTTTGAAATGGGATTAGCATCAGAAACTATGTCAACAATAAATTCATCTTCATGATCAGGTGTAATAAAAGGAAACTCATCAGGAAAAACATCAAGGTACTCATTTACCACCAGCACGTAATTAATCTGGACAGTTCCTTTGTTTTTAACAATATTTGCAAGGTAAAATTCATTTCCATATTTTACCAGTTTTTCGACCTCCTAATATGTAATCAAAAGTAAGGGTTCATTGTTGTACACAAACTAAAAATCATTATTAAAAGAAACCTCTTTAGCACTGCAGTGAATCTTAGCATGATAAATAGAAAGCCAATCCATGCCAAATATTACATCAAACTGTACTAGAGGAAAAAAATAATGTTTGCAGGGAGATTCTATCCTCACACAAGGACATTAATGTTCTTATGTTTTATTTTTGAATCAACATTTCTTCCAGGTGTTTTTACCGTAAGTTCAGTATTCTTATCATGAGATGAAATTCCCAATTTACTAGAAAACTTCTCAGAAATGAATGAATGTGTTGACCCTGAATCAAACAACACATTGCCATAATCTGAACAAACAAACAATGTACCTGATACTACTTTATTTGATGGCCCAAAATCAGCTGAAGTAGCTGCAAAAGATTTCGCCACCACTTTCTATTTGTAGTCTGACTACTTCCCATCACTCGAGCTCTTTGTCGGACACTCATTAGCATAATGACTCATTTCATTACACTTTAAGCATTTTACTGATTTTAAATCATATTTTGTATTACCATTACCCTAATATTTTTCAATGCAATTACGAGCCTTATGTCCCATTTTACCCCATCGGTAGCACTTACCAGAATTTAAAAGACATTCCCCAGCATACTTTTTAACACAATTTTCACAAACTGTAAACTTATGTTTTTTACCATCAGACTTTTTTGAAGAGTTATTCCCTTTCACCTGCCACCTTGACCTCTTATTTTTTTTGTTTGACAAAGAATACCTGATCATAAGAAAACTCCAATTACACCTTCTCTGCATGACGAACAAGTTTTTTATAACTTTTGAACTCATGAGAAGCTAAAGTACTTCGATATTTTGGATTTAATCCTGAGTAAAAATGGTTGATTTTACTATCAAAATCTCGTATGAAATTTGGAGCATACCTTCCCAATCAATTGAATTGTTCTTCATATGCACCCAATGAGTCATCCTCCTACCTCAATTCCATGAATTGTTCTTCCATACTATGACAAACCACTATAGGAAAATATTTCTCAAGAAACATACCTTTGATTTCATCCGAATCAAGAGCATCAATCTCCTCACTATCCCTGATATTTTTCACCATTGACCACCACTAATCGGCTTCGCCTTCAAAACGGTAAACAATTAGACTAACATATTGATGTTCTAAACAACCCATGACATAGAAAATATTTTCCAGTGCTTTAATCCACCCTTATGCAAACACCGGATCAGATGGTCCACTGAATGATGGTGAATGTTGCCTCATGAAATGCCCCACTACTAACATGTTCCTCTATGGATGATCTGGATGATCTCATACATGGATACAACCACCATTTATAGCCTGAGTCAATTGTTCCATCACTACAAAAAACTTTTCAGTTCCGATTCTAACCATCCCAGGTTTGTGATTTGGAAGGTTGTACTCCTCCTGATGTCGTCCCAATATAGCTATCCTGTTTCATCTGTGGAAAACCATTCTAAACAAAGAGATATCTTAGGTGAAGAAACATGGTAATCTGTAAATGCTATGTGATATCAATATTAACATAAATTACTTTGGATATAAATTTAACAATATCATAACTCCTAAAGTTATCTAAACCGACTTCTGATACCAACTATAAAGACCCGACCATAAACATTACATAATTTTGAATTAAATGGATAATTCACATTGAGGATCTTTTTTGGTTTATAGTATTAGAGAATTAGTCATAACAATTACATTACATCTCAAAAATTACAAAGTAGAAATTTCTACATAGTTTCTATTTTTTTTATAAAACAGGAACTCTTAAAAAAAGAGTAATGTATAGATCCATGGTTTAGACATCATGACTTTTCTTTGATCCCAT
The DNA here is from genome assembly GCA_963277665.1 of Viscum album. Classification (NCBI taxonomy): domain Eukaryota; kingdom Viridiplantae; phylum Streptophyta; class Magnoliopsida; order Santalales; family Viscaceae; genus Viscum; species Viscum album. The sequence continues at coordinate 1,904,901,601 of OY728145.1, forward strand.
CCTTGTCCCTATTCATTGTTAAGTCCTATGAAAACATTTCAAACATAGGATTCACATAAAAATCTCAGTATGGGTTATAAATAAACGAATGAAAACATTTTCTCATAAATTAATTAAAAACATGAAATATATTACTTAACTCATGAAATCATAAAATATATGAAAGAATCATAGAAATGAAAAATCATAAATATATCTTGTGGCATCCATATCATAATTAAATTGTAGCTACCACAGCTACATAGGGAGTTACTTTGGAAAACCCATCACAGTATATTCCCTTAATCTATTAGGTGTAACATTCACGTTTTCCTCCATCATATTACCCAATGCATTGTAGAGCTATCTCGAGCTTACCTGCCCTAGGTTTATCATAGAACCACCTGTATACATAAATAATGCCCAAAAAAATAACATGATCATAACACATAACATAAGCATAAAGGAATGATAAAATTTCCACATTACAATAATAAAATATCATCTCAAGATATTGAAATAATAAATCCATTCTCAAAATCATTTTCAATACCAAAATACGTAAAAAGATTATATGGTATTTATTTTTTCCTAAAAAAATATTCCGGCTTGTTAAGGAAGCCAAAGATCAAATAATACTCGCAGCGTCGGAAAGGTTGTTGTCACTGGTTACGTCAAAAAACATTCCTTCTTGTCATTTAGTAAAATTATTCATATAAAAAGATTACCTTTGAATAAAATGAAAAGTCAAAGGGGTTTATACACCGTATAAAATAACATCGTGTATAAAACTAAAAATGCGTCAATGAAAGAATATTGAGACGAAGTCCCTTACCGCATGTCCGACTTGACCCGTTCATTCTGTAATCTCCTGAATAATAAAGTAAAGTTAATTTATACTTTCTTAATAACCTTTTCATGTTTATTATTAATTTCATATCACTTATTACCGTGTTATAAACATTATGTAATCATTTTAGTTAATAATTTTCATTTTTATGATATTTGGTACTTGGGTCAAAAATGAACAACTTATATTTACATGTTGTCAATGTTGTCAATAGTCCATTATATACGGAATGGTATTTATGATTTTAGATATCATATATATCATATATATCTATTATATACATGTATTTATAATAGTACATAGCATTTGGAGGTAAGAAATGAAATGCGCAGTTCATGGAGACAGTAAGCAGTACGTACGCATGAATGCTACTTTCATTTCTATTTATTATTTTAATGGAATTAAAACATAATGATACAAAGGTTTATTATTATTCCAGTATAATAGCATATATAATATCATTAACTCTATCCTTTATATATCCCACATAGGGCATTAACGAGTCACATCACTTTGAGGGGGCGGTAGTCCGCACTCCGTCAAATGAGATTATCGTATTTACCCACTATGGAAACCATAATGGATTGATATAAATATGAAGTATAGAATAATAAGGAAATCATAAACATAATATATATCATATAAAAATACAGTTCAATCATAATGGCCACCATGAGGGGCGGTAAGATGTAATTGATCAATCATCGTTTCGTGAGGCGTTATCTTTCCATCCACAGAAAAATTATGTTATTCATCCATTAGATGGATGTGTGTTTATGTTTAGTTAAAATCAATATCATAAAAACACCCTTGTATTTTGAGGATACTGGTGTTTTTTGAAAATAATGTAAATAAAAATAGTTTAGGGGTTGGAGAAGCAAAATAAAAGAAAACAATTTAAGAGAAACTGTTACCTTTAATTTGGGTAACTCACATTGGATTGAACCAAAGGACATAATAAGTACCTTATTCTTAAGTTAAGGCTTCTAGTAGGATTATAGGGGTGTAGGGTGCTTAATTGGGTAGAGGTTGGATGAGAAAAATGGCTTGAGAGTTGTGAGGAATTGGTTAGAACTAGTATCTTTTTATAAGGGAGAGGAGGGACTCTTTTGGAAAGTTTGAGATTATTATTTTATTATAAACATATATTTGGTTTATAATGGTCCAAAAATCATTTCGGTCGAATATAAGATACTTATATTTTAAATAAAATCATGAAATCAGAATTGGACATGTTTTGGATAATATTTTAATCATTATAATCTTATTTATTTCAATTATTTATTAATGTGGTAAAAACTACATCATTATTGTGTCATAAATAATTTAATTTATTTGATGTATAAAAATTATAAAAAAACTACCATGATGTAAGAAATTGTATTTTCTTTCCAATGAATATTTATAGTTGAAAATAGGACTTATATAACACCATATAAAAATTAATTACTAAACACTTTTTGTTAATGTTACTTTTGTCTTCACATTAAATTAATTAATATAAATAGTCATTATCACACCCAATTTGCACAATGGGGTCCCAAAATCTACCCAAAGATTCCCATGGTCGTAAATGAATCATCCAATATGATTAGGACACGTTTATGTGGAATTTTATATTATAATAATATTATTTTGTTACCCTTATTTACCTGATTTACATTTTAACCATGGTAAATAAAATATTTACTGAAGTAAATATTTAAAATGTAAAAAAATAAAATATACATATATACACATTTTGGGACACCTGATTCCAAATATGGAATCCATTTTTTCAAAATCAAAACACAGAAGCGGCAGAAATTAATTTAAAATTAATTCCCACCGTCAAAACAAAGAGCGAGTTTTTAAGAATTAAAAACTATCAAAAGGTTGATACATATTTCTGTCCAATTTGAAAGTGAAATTAATTCCAATGACAAAAACTATATTAAATGGTAAAAATATATTTTATTTTCACTTCAAAACCAATTAAAAAGATAATCTAACCATATAAATAAATTATATTAAAATATAGTTTTGAATTAAAATACTATATTTTCACTATTCCTTAAAAAATGAACTTTATAAAAAAAATACCAAAAAATTACCCAATGTAAATTATGATGTCTTCATTCTAAAGTAGTATATGATTTGGTCATATATATTTTATTAAATTTACCAAATCTATATTAAAAAATGGTTATCCATTAAAAGGTGGTAAATCATCCTTTTAATGTAAATTATGCTTAACATAAGATACATTCATATATTAAGCCTGTAACTTTTATTAGATAAATATAAATACATGTATAATAATATTATAGTTAGTTTTGTTCATTAAAAACAATACAATGGCTTGGAGTTGACTACAATTTAACATAATAATATTATATTATTACTGAGCAACGTAAGATTTCAAAGAAACCAGTTGTTGCGTATCGGGTACGCTATCGAACATAGTATCCCATTTATGCTAAAATTAATATTTAATTCCCAAATATTAATAAATTTGAAAATATTGTACTCTTTATTTACCTGGTATGTTACACATTTACCAACTGGTGTCATGTGCATGAGAACAGATATGGTTACAGTTACATTACACTGAAATACGAGGTACATGGGCCCCAAAACAGACATGGGCCTAGGGGTGTACCTAAGATTTGTGATCATTGAGTATTTGTTGTTTATAATTGGATTATTGTGTCTTTGGATGGAGAAATAAGTAGCATACATGTTTCATTGAAATTTTTTCACTCATTGAGATTTCCCTTTGAAACTGATTACATTTAAATGTTTTGTTCTTTAGAAATTATTTCCACTATTTCTTTTCTACTTCAACATGCATGATTGTATTATGTATTTACTGCAACATGGAATATTTTTTATGGTATTCAATTAATATTAGGATTAAAACCTACATAAAACACATGGGTGTAAGTAGAGTTGATCATGTTTGACATAGTTTATGGCAATTCCTTGGGTGACGGTGATTCTGGTTGTTAGTTTTCTTCCTGGTGCGGGGTTGTGGAGACGACTCTTGGGTGAGGATCCTTTGATTTTTGGTGTTAGATGGGCTGTTTTTAAGATAATTTTATGTATCTTTTGTCCGCTTGGGTCTTGTTTAGACCCATGTAATCTGCTCTGAAATTTTTTAAGGCTTGTTCGGTATAAATTTTCATATTCAGTTTATTGATTGTTTTTTGTTTTTCTATGTATCCTTAATCAAATAAATCATAACCAAAATAATATTTATGATTTCCCTGGATCATGTGATAGACCGTTGGGATAGTAAATTCCCTTGAAGGCATGACACAAAATTGTTCATGTTTTAGTTTTAATGGAGACTATATTCAATTTTTGACAAAATTATATCAGAGAAGGGTAATGTTTTTTGGTCGTATCATTAGTTTGGGATGAGTCAGGTTATCCCTGAGACATGAATATTAGGTCATGGAGTGTTGGACCCATGTAGGGTTTATATCCCAAAAAACACATTACATACATCGATTCACTATGGGATATTGGAATTTTTTCTTAGACTTCACTTTCTTTGCGAGACGTGTGGACTGCACACTGCATGTGGACATAGGGTGTGGGTGAAGTGGTTATTTATTTTTTTGTAATGTCTTTTGATTTTTTATATTTTAGTTTATTTATGAAAATTTTTAGAATTGTATAACTGATTTGTTATCATCTAATTGTTTCCATTTTTAGCAACATGCCTCCCACGAAATCTCTCATGCACCCACGCAGGGAAGCCAAATAGTGTTCTCCCTCCCTTCTTGATTAGTTTTTAGTATAAGATGTGGTTTTGGCTATCCAAGAACTAGGACATGGTCCATCTTCCATACCATCTCCTTTTAGAAAAATATTAAGCCAGTCCTAGGAAGTAAAAATCCCTTGATTTTATGAAAAATAATCCTAATAAATTTTGAGTTACAAAGGGGAGTAGTGGCTTGAAAATATGGAGTGAATGTTTGAGTTTCTAGAAACACCTGAGGTCAGGGTGAAATGTGCCCCTTTTCTATTAGAGGGTCCTAACCTCATGAGGTGAGAATACGTTCTTCATATTGGGAAGCATGAGAAGATGATAAGGAAGGACTACAAGGCTATCTTCGATAACCAGTACTTCCTTGACATCATGGGATATGATGGACCCCTGAATTTATGGATCTTGTTCTAGGGGAACATTCAATGATGGAATAACCCAACTGTTTTTCTTGCGTTGGTTTGGAATGCTCCAAAAATGGTCTACAATGAGAAGATGAATGACCAGAAGATTGACATGGTGTTATGAATATAGATCTACTTCTATGTGTTCATGTTAAAGTTGAAAACCTATGGAGAGGTGGTTGGTCAGGCATGTATGTTGTATCGACCGTAAGAGGAGGGATTTTTTATCTAGTACTATGACAGTAATGGGAATTGGTATCTCTTTTGATATGTAAAGGAAGCGAGATGAATAAGTAAATATTGGAGGTGACAGATCATTCCAACCTTCTAGTATATTTTCATCAGTGGCTTCTTATGTGAGGTACGTTACATGCCACCAGTTTGGGAGGTCGAGGCACATCTGACTAGCATGAAAAACTCCTCTGAAGAACTATTATCAGTATGAAGGAATTGGACAACTTTAGTGTTTTTTATGATGGCAATACCACTATATAGTGGGGCAGGATCTGTGGCTTCCATGGAAGTGCCATCTCAGTTAGAGCAATTGAGGTTAGAGGGATATGAGTTAGTGTGGTCATCGGGGTAAGGCTAGAACATATGTTGGTAAGAGATAGTTCTGGTTATATCCACATGTATGTAGTCATTTTCAGGTAGAGACTAGGCATCTTCATGATGTGGATCAGACCCTAGCAGGATCATACTTGGGTGTTTGTGACGCTATTGAGGAAAATGATGGGGAAGTGTCTCAGGTTCCAATCATGTGTGCTTTATGTTTCAGGGGTTGAGATAGAGTGGGACCTCCTGGTCTATGATATAGAACATTTTTGGCATGATAATTGGCTTGTATTTTCTGTTACACTATCTTGTGCACATTGAGATCTATTGACGACATGTCAGTTTCATGACACCCGATAGGAGTCATCCAGATTTCCTCGGGGATTGGGATCCTCGGTCAGGTCACACAGAACCTCCACTATAGGGGTTTTTCATTCATGTCTATCAAATTTCATCGCGCATGTTGGAGGATTATGTCTGGGATTCTGAAGTTAGACAAACTTTTGTAGTGGTTGAGTTTCAGGATGTATACCTAAATGATTTTTCATGATTGGCTTCAGAGGGGGATGTCGTGTTCTCGATTAATTTGGCACCAGGAACCTAACCAATATATCTTCCCTCATATTTTATGTACCCCACCAAGTAGTGGGAATTAAATATATAGCTAAAAAATATATAATCAAATGGATTCATTTACTTGGGAGTCTCTTGTCTGGATGCTCTTGTTTTTTTTGAGATGAAAGCCGAAAGATCCATCTAGTTGTGTATTGACTATCAGAATCAGATCAAAGAAACCCATCAAGAAAAAATATCATTTTCCATGAATATATGACTTGTTTAGTAAGTTGATGGGTGAAAAGTGGTTTTCTAAAATAGTCATGTGTTCATTTTACCATAAACATTAGTTGAAGGAGTCATATATCATGAAGAAAGCCTTCCTAAGAAGATACTGCCACTTTGAGCACATGGTCATGCCCTTCGGAATGACCAATTCTCCAGCGGCCTTTATGACACTCATGAACATGATGTTCCCCTGGTATCATGATTATTTCAATGTGGTATTCATTGTATCATTATATATTACTAAGAGTCTGAGGAGTAACACAAACAAAATTTTAGAATTGTTTTGGGTTTCTTGCTAGAGCATTGCCTTTGTGAAAATTTGTAAGTGCTCTTTCTGGATCACAGACATAATGTTTTTGTGGCATGTGATCTTGGAGTATGAGGTTTGGGTGGATGACAGAATATCAGGGCAGCTATGTCATATGAGTAGTCGAATAACTTGTTTGAGATCATGAGTTTCCTCAGCTTATCTGGTTACTATAGGTTGTATATTCACAATTTCACTAGGCTAGCATCCCCCATGACTGGACTCACCTGGAAAGTGGTGTAGTTTTAATGGGGCCCATAATGACTTGAATCCATCATGTATATGAAGCAACAGTTTACTAAAACCCCTCATTATGGGTTTTCCAGAGGCTAGAATGGGGTATGTGGTGTCTTGAGGCACTTCGGGTATATGACTTGGGTGTGTGCTTATGAAGGATGATCACATGGGAGTGTATATTTCTCGCTAACTACAAACACAAGAAAATAATTTATCTGACCCATGTATTGGTGTTAACAGATATGATTATTGTTTTGAATACATGTCCTCACTACCTCTTTCGGTACAAATTTTTGGTCAACATTGATCACAAAATATTGGACTACATCTTCTCATAGAAAGATCTCTATATGAAGAAGCAATATTGGATCAAGTAATTACAGTGGTTTGACGTTGAAATTTTCAATAACACATTCAAGGGAAATGTGGAGGTGGGTGATTTCAGTAGAAAAGTACCAATGAAAGCCCTGAGGAAGTATAGTGATGAGTGAACTCTGATGAGGGCCTTTGCTCATATGCAAGTGGAGACTAAGGGGGACACTAAAGGTGCATTCATGGAGAAAATTTTGTTGATTATTTCTATCATAGATATTATTATGCATGAACAACCTATTGATTAGAATTTTTAGCAATCAAGGATGTTTCATCATGGTTGGGATACGTCTTCTGATTGGTCGTCATATCCCAAGGGAATCTTGATCTTCAAGGGATGATCAGTTGTTCAGTTTTCTCTATGGAAGGATATGATACCTGATAGCCACAATTATTAGTGGTTTTTCAATCTTGGTGCCACCCAGATGTATTTTGATATGGTTCAGTTGTTCTGGTGGCAAGGAATGTGATGAGACATATCTGACTTCATGTTGAGATTCTATATATGTTTTTTGATGAATGAGGAGAAACAAAGGCCCTCTAGTTTTCTCCACCCACTACCCATTCTTATTTGGAGGTGGGAAGTGGTATCCATAGAATTTATTATTATCTTGCATTGTACACATTGGGAAAAAATCTCATACTGGTATTGATTGATCATTTTACCAAATGAACACAATTCATTCTGATCAAATGTTTTACTAATGTGGATAAGTTGGGCTGTTTGTATATTTAGGTCAAAACATGGCTTAATGGAGTGCCCTCGACTATTGTATAAAATAGAGACCTCCATTTCACTTATCAGTTTAGGTAAGGACATTATATATCCATGGGGTCACAGATTATGATGAGCATAGCATTCCATCCTAAAATGGGAGGTCAAAAAATACATGTGAATCAAATATTGGAGGACAGTCTATGTGCATGTGTTTTGAACAATGAATGTTATTGGGATAGCCAGTTGGAAGTTTTTTAATTTCTTATAATAACAATTAATAAACCTAGATTCTAATGGCCCCTTTTGAGTCACTCTATGGTCATCATTATTAGTCCCCTCCTATGTTGGGATGATGTTGGTGAGACCACACTTTTTTGGGCTGATCCTTATTCAAGAGTTGTATTAGAAGGGCATGTTTATCAAGCAACTCTTAATTTCATGAAACATATCACTATGCCAATGTTGTGACTACCCCTATACCACCTTCTATTGGTCAGGGATGGCAAGTAGCAAAAAAAATATATACCCAAAAAAGGGAAGTAATTTCCATTAAAATTTTACACAATGATAAATAGCACATACTGTAGAAAGTAAAGCTGAGACTGGGATACCAAAAACTAGAATGTCACAAATTGAATCAACTACCCATTTAAATGAGAAACTGAAAGGATAAAAAGACAGTAATACACACCCAACTAAATAAGAAAGTATAGTAAATTGAAATACAATCTCTAGAGGTCATAATCCAATGATATAGATGGTCCTTTCTATCTGATATCCCAGTCAAAGATGTCAGTCATCTACACAAGACAAAAATGTGTAGGAGAAATCCATTTAGGGGTTAGCAAAACAATACTCTATAGTTACCCTGAGAAAAGAATGATTTTCCCAAAAATCCACAATGGAAAACACAAATGAATTCACAAATATTAGTCATTTGAGTCATCTTGGAAAAGGTATAACATAATGTGATGTCAAAAAAAACAATGCTTATAAACACATAAAATTAATCACTACAGAGGAACTCGTCCCTGATGATTCTTTTAGTCTAGCTTGGTTTCTTAGAAATACTCAATTTCTAAGTCATGTACCATCGTTGGGTACTAGAGTAACGAAGCCTTGCTATTAGGTGAGTCACAAATCCTCACACAGTAGACGAGTCAGGATGGCCCCCGAGGTAGGTGATCCCAGAAGCATTGTAGGGTAGTTGAGTCATGAAGCCTTGCAGATAGATGTTTCATGGAGCCTCTCTAGGTATCTAACTCATGAATCCTCGCTCATAGCTATGTCATAGAGCCTTTCTAATAGCTGAGTCATAGAGCTTTGCTGGGTAGCTGGGTAACAGTGGCTTGCTGATAGTAGAGTTATAGATCCTCACTGGGTAGTTGAGTTAAAAAGTTTCATTGGGTCTACAGCCATGAAATATTACATTGATGATTTAAAATGGACCGCCCCATCATGTGGGTCCCATCATCGTAGATGATGCGTTAACCGAACGCACAATCTATGTGAAACATCCCTTTTTTTAAACATGTACATGTTGCATCTAGGCCCCATCTGAATAGTTCAGACTGACTCGACCAACCCAACATGAGGTCCTTCATTACATGATCCATTGCTTATATACTATTATCCTGGCCTATTGGGCTTCACTTGTCCCTGCCGAGGTTGGTCGTGGGTTTAGTATGCCCATTCACCATGTGTCCAGAATTTATCTAGCCTAGCCTGCACTGGTAGGAAAGTCTCTCATCCAGCATGGGCCCCCACATGACTTGAAAAAATCATGTAGAGCTGGTTTTCTAATGTTTACTTTCTTAAAAACAAATAGGTATGATTCTCGGGCCACCCGGTCCGTTGGCCCTATCCGGACCTCTGGGCTGGCTGGTTCGACCTGGCTCGGACCGACTCGTCCAGACTGATTCATCACAGACTAGTTTAGTTGGTCTGGTAGGGGCATGCCCAACCATTAATGAAGCAACCCTCACATTATCCACATGTGGCTCTTTTGGAGTAGGCTTCTCCCCCCACATGGTGTCACGCTAGACCACATCCACCATGCTTCCATGGCCAATGTGTCAGGACCCTCCGCCATTGCGTTGCGTACTCGACATGCCACCTTCACTAGTGTTTCCAATAAGGGCTGGCTACCCTATCCCACAAACAGCACCCAATGTGGTTCCACCTCTAGCATATGACAACTGTCGTAGGCCGCCATCTCCAGTATCTTGTGGCTCCACACCGTTGGTGTTGTACCCGCAGCACCCTCCACAAGCCACCAGGTCCACTCCGGGGGTCTGATCTTAGATCTGTCAATTCCCTCATGCCTCTAACGTTTCTGTTATCACTATGAATGCCTTTGGGGGTACTAATTCTTCAATAATGTCATTCGTTCATGAAGAACGCATATTCGCACTATTGAGGTATCCATTCATTGTTCTTGTCAACCTGACCCACTACATTTAAATATACTTATAGATATCTTTGGGGTTTCAAAATTCTAACATTGATTTTAAATACTAGTACTACCTACTATTTTATTTACCCATAATCATGAATGAATGAACAATTGGAAAATATGTCCTTTGGTTGATCAATGTTCATCGTTTCAAAAGAATAATGGGAAGAATCAATCTCAAATAAAGAACATAACTCCTACCAAGATTGATGATCCATCGGTGATGATGGATGATACTCTAATCCATCATTGATCCTTGGTTTTTTATCATTCATCATGGTTCTTAATCTCTCTAGTATTCCCCACTATTTTTCATTGATCAATGATTTTATGGCATTCATTGATCCTTGATTTTATGGAATTCGTCGATGGGTATCGTTTTCATCGTCGAATATATATATATATATATAACTCATTAGTCTGAGGATTTCCAGGTGAGTTTTTTTCAACTATGGATCCCAATTTAATTAAAGGAAAGAGACACATTGTTCATCAGCACACTATTTCATTAACGAGGTTCATTAATGATTCATCATCACCTCCTCACTGCACAACAACATTAACCTGTCACAACATCACAACATAAATAGTTTGAATAAAATAATATTTTGATTTATTTTATGTTACTTTTCTTTTTCACAAAAATTCCAAAATTTATTTTTTTTGTTGACCCTCACTGGTGGAGGTTAGGCCCTTATTAGGTGAAATTTGGTGTTCTAAATTCAATAGTTCCCTAACTGATTCGATCTGGGCACCGGTTCAAAAGATAAAAAACCCACTCTCATGAATACATAACATACATTATAAAAGTTATAGATTTTTTTTGTCCTATATGGGCCTCAAAATCATGTTCGTTTTTAGAGCCTGATATCAAAATAATTCTATTCAAATGAGAATAATTTACATCAAATTTTCTAGGGTTTTAAAATCTCCCCAACATAGATATTTTCATTCCCGAAATCCATAGAAAGGCTAATAAATGAAGGGAAACTTGGCATGCATCTGAGTCTCTCTCTTCCATGTTCTCTCCTAGAGATTCTCGTACTTGCAATGATCATGCACCAGAGGAATCGACCATCCACAGAGGATAATTTCTTGTCCACCCTTGATCTCCACTGATTACTCTATGAAAGTATCCATGTTGTCAATCTCTAGGTCTCCATGGTTGATCACGCGAGAAAGGTCATTCACATATCTCCTCATTTGGGATATGAGGACCTTGTTGTGCACCTACATTAACTATGAAAATACGGAAAAGTGGTATTCCACCATTCCTACTCAACATAAAATCCAAAATGGTAAGGTGAATCTCGGGGATAACATTCCACCAATGCCAAATCATTGTATCCTTCATCGAGGAGAGACCTGTGGGAATATGTGATCCACCTCTAACTCTAAGGGGTTTCATCTCCTATGAACATAGGACATCTATGAGACTTGTGTAGTATTTATCCATTCTTAGATGACCTACACCTTCTCGATGGTAGCATATACCATCTCTGGTCCCATGTGTGATGACTCCCCTGGGTCTGTCTATCATAATATTGATTAGCATGGACATCTGTAAAATACCTCAAATTATGCCATTGAGTTGGTGGAGTGGTTGTTTTTTTTGTATGCAAAATCCACTTGTGGTAGGTGGTCTTCCCAATAGCGACCAAAATCTAGGACACCAAAATGAAGTATGTCATCAAATGTCTTAATGGTACACTCTATATGAACATTCATCTAAGGGTGAAATGATGTGCTCAAGTGCAGTTGAGTCTGATAATCCTCCTTCAATCCCTTCAATAATTAGGATGTAATGTATGCATCATGATTTGAGAATATCATAAATGGGAATCCATTGAGTCAAACTATATCTTGCACATAGAGGCATCACAATCTCTATACTGAACCTTTCTCTTGAATGGGTAGGATGTGGGCGGACTTGCTGAGTTGGTCAAATATCACCAAGATTGTATAGTTCTATGTAGACATACATGGTAAGACCATCACAAAATACATTGAGATACGATCCTATTTCCTCTCTGGTATCTCATGTGGCTAGGTCGAGCCTACTAAAACTTGAGGGACATCATTCACTTGCTAACAAGTGAGGCATCATGAAACAAACTCAGCAAACTCCTTCATTATTCCTGGCCACCTGTACTGACATCGTAGGTTCTGGTACATCTTTTCCAATGTTGGATTCACCTCCAAAGGGGATATAGGAAACTCCATCAACACCTCCTCCCGAAACATCACTGGTACTACAGTTAATCCTCTAAAATGAGTGGCATTCTCCACAAATTTTGAATATCCAAAAGGAGCACGCAATATGGGTATCAATGAACATGTAGTCTCATAGCTGGAATCTCTAAGCAGCATCTCCATGACCTGTTGTATGAGTAGATGGGAAACTACCATCGAAGTATGAAAATCTTCCTATTCTATATACATAAAGGATATCTGAAGTGATGTAAACTATTCCGAGGGGTTGTTCAGTAACTATGAACTCAATCATCTACATAGAGAATCTGGTACCACATTCCCATTCCCAGGAGTATAGAATATCTCTTAGTTATAGCCCTGGAGGAACCCCTACCATCACCCTTGTCTTAGATATGAATCCTTATGAGAAAAGTTACTCTTTATAATTTTGTGGTGTGAGTAGACGAAGAAATGTTCTTCTATAAGGTAGTATCTCCACATCGTCAATGTGAATAATACTTTTTCCAGCTCATGGTCATGAGTCACATAGTTCTGTACATACGTTCTCTACTATCATGATCCATTAAAAATCTATACTGTTCCCTACATTAGGACACACCCCAATCTGTTTATTGATACATCAAAGTATACATCATAGTCGATTCCCTCCTCATGAAACCCCAGGATATGAGAACTCGTCAAGCTCGGTCTTAGCTGCTGAAATCTTTGCTGGCATCATTTTTCCCAAACTAAGGGTTTTCCATTCATCATAAATTCAATCATGGGTGATGCTAGATAGTAAAATTTAGGTAAAACCTATGATAGTACTCAGAAAACCAAAGTAAACTCCGCACAATGGTTACACTCTTATGTGGCTCCCAAAAATGAACTTCCTATATATTCACAGGATCTACTATAACTCCATCATCTGATATAACATGTCCAAGGAAAGGAACCTTCTCTATTCAGAACTATCACTTCGATAGATTTTTGTAATTTTGGTTCTATAACAGCGTATCTAGATCCATCCTTAGGTGAATTGCATCCTCCCCCAAGACACAAACTAAACCATGATGACATCAATTTAAACCACCATGAAATGATCAAGGTAAGGCTGGAAGGTCTTATACGTGAGTCCCATGGACACTACTGAGACATTATTCATGTAAAAGGGAGTCACCAAGAACACATATTGACCATTGTGACATATAAATTATTTCTTTGGGATGTCCCCATCTCGTACTCTAAGTTGGTGATAACATAATATGAGGTCTATCTTTGATAAGCACCTGGATCCATTTAGTTGATCAATTAGATCATCATTATTTGTTAGTGGATAATTGTTTCTCATGATCATGAGGTTTAGGTTTTGGATGTCCACACACAGTCTGAAGATTCCATATACCTTCTATGAAAATAAAACAACAATAACCTAGGGTGGAATAAAGGGCCTCATGAACCCCTTCCTCTAAAAGTAATCTAACTCACCCTAAACTCACGATGCTCCACAAGGGCCATATAACATATCAGAGTGGATATCAGTGTTGTACTACGGTACATGTTAATGACAATGTCTACCTCAATACAAGGGGCTAGTCTCTGAACATCCTCAATAATTACATCCTCATAGTCAACCACCACTAGATGAAATATAGGGCTCCTCTTGTCCACTACACCGAGGGTGAGGCTCACTAACTGGTGATTGATTGGCTGAACCTCCTTGGAGAAAGTATATCAATTTTTGAAAATGTACTCTTTTTGATGGTGAAGGAAAACATGGTCGCATCCTTGTGGACACACCACACATTTCACCTAATACAGTCGATCTGGTCATGGACTATAGAAAAATAGTTCATACCCAATATAACATTGTGAGCCCTTGATGCCACAACTTGGAGGTCTCGAATGAAGCTATTTCCACCTAGAGTAAGCACAAAATGTCAGAACTAGTGTGTAATTGTAAAATTTCCCCCCATAGGAGTCCCTATTCATAATGATCGAGCCAACAACTCCACCGGAATTCTCAGGCCTCAAAAAATGTCGATGGAAAGGAAAGAGAGAGTAGAACATGTGTCTATAAGAAATGCAGGTAAGGAGGAGAAGATATATACCATAACTTTAATCCCCTATTTAGTGTTCTGGTGATAGGACTCTATTTCCTAACAATATACTCACACCTGTCTGTCAGCTCCTCGATGCTGTGGTGACCACTAGGGGTGGTGGTTGTTACAACTCAAAGCGTCATGTTGTACCTGCCGCTCGACCTACTCCACTGCCATGTCCACCACTCTATGGGCCTCCCCGGTCAAAACCCTTCCTCATACGTGGAGGTCCCTTAACTGTATTTTGATTATTTTTACAATGGGTTAGGCATTCATGAGCTATGTTCCTCTACCAGCCGCAGTTGAAGAAAAACCTACCCCTTTGCTGGGGTCCACTTCCCTAGGGTCCTCTCACTTTTAATCTTGTATCATTGGTTCATCCCAATGAGGGTCTGGACATCATGGAACCCTAGGTTATATGTCAACTACCCAATATCTAGGACTCCACTACCCGTTGTCTAGTGGTAGCTCACAGATTCAGTGATGTTTATGCTTAGAATTTCTCCACATGAAGTGCTCGCTAAAGACCCTAGTCTTTGTTGGTATGCCGAGAGGGATCATTTATTCTATGAAATCCCATATTTTCCCCTAATAAATGGTTTGGGCCCCAAATATGGGGTCGTTTACCATATTAGAATGGTATTAGAAGTGTTCTATGAACCGTGGAGAGTACTCAACCATGGTCTATATTATCTAATGTATGTGGATAATCTCTTGTATGCATTCTGAGCACAAGGTTTTATAAATGAACCCCTCATTGAAAAGTTGATCAAAGTGATCCATAATGATAGTTTCATACTAGGGAATTTGTAGTGTCACGCTCCACCATCTACATGTCATTCCCTTGATAAGGCTAGTGTCTAGAACCACCATCTGATCTGAAGGAGTCCTCATAAGGAAGAAAAATCATGCCACCACCACCATCCATTCCTCAAAAACCATATGATCTATCTCACCTAGAAACATTACATGTATAGTCCTCTAAAACATATGAAACATGCTCAGTCAGTGTGAATCCTCTGTGGGTAAGGATGGTAGAATCTACTAATCGATCGTTGGTCGTGCCTCATGTAATTTTCCTAGAAGTACTATCCCCAGAACCGGTCCCACCAATGCCTCTTTGCTCAATGGACCATCATTGTTATCCTATACCAGGATCCCATCTAGCTCTCTTTGTGGAGGCATCCTTAGAAGAATCAAGTTGATCCATGTTTAGTTAATTATACCTGGTGAGTTGACTCTAACTCAAGTAGATTATGAGAATCATATTAAAGAAGTAAGCAACTCGAGTTTTCATGCACCGAGTCAGAAAGAAAAATTCAGGGTCTTGGTGTAAGGATACATCAGCTACCATACCAACACTGGACTCCATGGACTAAAATCCAAACTCAAAATAGTTAACAAAATTTACCCATTAATGATTTTATAGACTCTATGTTCTTATGGTAGAATGTAACCTTCATTTGATACAAATCATTCACGACATGTCCCTTTATACCCATGTGTTGAATAGCCCATGCCCTCCTACCATAGTCCAGGGGCTGGCGAATAGCACTGAAATGACATGTCCCATAAAATAAAGGCATTTATTTTAAACCTGAACACACACACCCAACCCATAATGAAAAATGATATGTAGAAACTGGGATTCCAAAAAGAAGTATGTAACACAAGGATCCAACCACAAAAGTAAAGGGTCAAATGAATGGTAAATGTGGCATGGATAAAATCCAAATTGAAAACGAAAATATTGTAAAAGGATGTACATGATCCAAAGGATGTGTACCTATGATCCTACCTGAATGGTGTGTATAGATCATTGTTGGATTTCACTAATGTGTACTGGGTCAGGAGACCCACCTCCGATCCCCACCGGGCCATGGCTCTACAAGATCCCAATCAAAGTTATTTGTTGTCTGCACAGGTCACAACATGTGCGGGTGAAGCCCATGTAGGGTTGTTCATTAAAATAGACATAAGGGACCCCATAACATACTCAAGTCAAATAGAAATCCACAAATTAAATCACAAAATAATTCCAAATGATTAGATTCACTTGTGTCTGCTCGACATAGGTATTACATAATATGTTGATAGAAAAACTAATGATTGAAAACAATAAAGGCCAATCACTACAAAAGAACTCATCCCTGATGAGTCCTTTATTATAGCTAGGTCACATAGACATATTCAGTAGCTCTATCATGACACCTCACTGGGTAACTGTGTCACGATGCCTCGCAGCTAGCTATGTCATGAATCCCCACTCCGTAGCCGAGTCACGAACCCTCGATGGGTAGCTAAGTCAGAAAGCCTCAATGGGTAGTATATTCATAAATCCTCACTAAACAATATGTCACAGATCCTTTCTAGATAGTTGATTCATGAAGCCGCACTTATGGCTATGTCCTGGAGCCTTTCTGTGTAGCTCAGTCATGGAGCCTCGCTGATAGGTGAGTTAGAGAGCCTCACTGGGTAGCTATGTAACAAATCCTCAAATAGATCACTTCTATGAAATATTAAAAATATTAATTCATATGTACCACCCGTCAAATGGGACCCAACACCACAAACGACACATCAACAGGACATATGGTCTGAGAGATATCTCCCTTTTTGTAAATAGGGGCCAGTTGCATCCAGGCCCAGGCTGAATAGTTCAAACCATCCCATCCAACCCATCCTGGGGTTCTACATGACCCGATACGTTTTTTGTGGACCATTGGACCACAATATACCCAGAAGAGGTTATTTGTGAATATCGTCTACCCAATCTCCTGGTGGCTTGAATTTATATGGCCCGACTAGAACACAGAAGGACAACCTCTTTTCCAATCCCGGGTGGCCCCACAACCCAACATTATCCTTTTGGCTATGTATGCTAAAGTAGGCCAACCGAAAATTAAAAATTTGGGAGGATCGGGAAGATTATATCACTTGCCCAACCTTGTACATGTAGGCTTGGTAGGTCAGGTTGTGGTGCTCTCAGCCAGTCATCCCACCGCCCTTATGAACAACATGCTGCCTGAATAGAGCGGGCCACTCCCCATATGTGGTACCATGCTGGCCTAGTGTCCATTAATCCACTAGGGCAGACAAGACACATCCTTCCCCCACCATGACCCCCTCCGACTCAATGACTGCTGGGTGTTCCATATCCTAAAACACAGCTGGGGAGGGCCAAAATCCATGTCCTTTATACGACACATGTGGGTGGATCTGCCGCTAGTCGTTGTTGTTACCACATTAGTGGTACTATGCTGGCAGAACATTCTTCGGGCCATTGGGTCCAATTCATTGGTCCGATATCAGATCCTTTTTCCCCCTCAGGCCTCTCAGGTCACCTCCAACACTTCCCCAAACATAGGGCTACTGTTTTGTTGATTTCGGCATTTAGTCATAAAGAAACCAAATGACCACTACGTAGGGATCCCACCCATGTTCGTGTTGGAATGATCCCACAACATTATAATTTAAAAACAATTATTATTGTAATTTAATAATTCGAAACATGATTTCAAATCCCGTAAATCCCTAAAATATCATTTCTAAACCCTCAAGATTGATTGAACCACATGTCAACCAGTTCGGTGGTTGATCTATGTTAATCATTTGGAAAGAAGAACAAAATGAAGAAATCACCAAGAAAGAACATAACCCCTACATGGATAGAGGATCCACCACTGAAGGGGGATGAAGAACAATCTTTCATTTATCCGCAACCAGTTAGAGTTTGTCTTCATTCAGAATCTCTCGAATCAATCCCACCAACTTTCAAAAATCCATGATTAGATGAAATATTTCTATGGTGGTAAATGTCATAGAGAGAGAGAGAGAGAGATTTCTCTTTTTTGAGATTATTTCACAGTGGTTCTTTTCATCTATGGATCCCTGTTTAATTAAAATGGAGCGACACGTTGTGTGTCAGCATTCAATTTCATTGATAAGTTTCATTAATTATTTTAAACCTACTCTTTTTTGCACCACAACGTTGACTAGTAGTTACATCACAATTAATACTGTTAGAATAAAATAAACAATGAATTTAAGTTAATTTCATTTTATTATTCACTAAAAATATGAAATTTATCTTTTTTGGTCGACTCACGCATGTCAAGGTTATGCCATTCCTAGGTGAATCATGGTGGTATAAATTAAAAGTTGTGCTCATGTTTTTGATCCATGCACCTGTTCAAATGATAGAAAATCCCACTCACATGATTACATATTGTACATTAAAATGGTTCTGAAATACGTATTGGCCTCGCAGGGCCTTAGAATCTTTTTCCATCTAAGAGAATAATAACAAAATATTTAAACTCAAATTTGAAAAATTTAACATGCAATTTTTTGGGATATTAAATTTATTGATTTAACATAGTATCTATAAACAACATGCAGACCATAGGCGTCGATACCTAGAGTTTTTTTTGGGTGTAGGGTATTCTGGAATGTATATCGTTGTCTAGGCCATCATCATTTGGGAAAGTGAGGGAAGATGAAACTGTACAATGTCAGTTCTTTTGAAATCAATTAGCATACTAGACAGGAGAAATACATTTTAGATTTTTTTTCTCAGTTTACATCCATTCATGATGTCTTCCATTTATCATAGTTGAAAAATACAACCTGGAATTGTCACATGTGATGATTTTGGAAGAACATGATATATAGCCCGATTAATCATTGTTTGAGTGATCAGTGCAAAATTTGGACTCCTGATAAAAAGTTATTCAAGGTAATAATACTCCTCTAGTTATATTCCTCTGGATGCATGTGAAAAATCATCCTGTGAAATGGGAGTGGAAGTCTTGGGTTGAAGTGTAGTTTTTGTTTCTCTTATATGATCATGCTTCAACCTATCGTTCCATGGGTGGAGGGATTTTATGATGGGGAGAATTGTCTCATAAATAACTTCATTTAATGTTATTTTCATTTAATTTATACAATTTTTTAGTTGGGGGGTTTCCTTGTATTTTTTTGAGAAATGAGTTGTTTCATCATTATTGGGGCCAAGCTGTTATCCCATTTGAAAAATTAAAAAAAATTGCGTCTTTTATAACTCCCTCTTTTTTTAACATTTTCACTGATTATACTTCACAATTGGTCTCTTATAACATATTCAAACAACCATATCTATTTAGATCCCTTAGGAACTCATTATCATGGTGGATTTGGGTGATTTCTTCAATCATTGGGCCAACCAGCGATCCTATATTCAGTTTACAAAAAAACATCATTCATATCTCATTAAATATTTAATGATTTTCGGTGATTCAACCTCTAAATATATCCCAAGAACCCTAGGAAACCCCAATATTCAATTTTTCCTTTGTGAGATCACATTCACCATAGATTAGAGAGATATTTCTCAACATTTTTCAAAACATCCAGATTTAAGATGGTAATTTCATTCATTCACAAATCATCAAATATTTACCCTTTTCCCCCATTTTAGTACTAACATGACCTCCTCAAAAGTTTTATAACCTCCCTATAAGTTTTGGCTGCATGGGGATTCACATATTTTTGTATTGGGACCGATTTCTTCATGATCTTTCAAGTATGTCGATTTCCTTCCTTCCTCCTCCCATTTTCTTAGGGTTTCATCAGTTTTTCATGATGTTCATAATGTACAGAAAGTATAGCTTCAAGCCTAGTGTTTGATATTGGATTTCATAGTATAATATTGAAGTTTATTATTTTATTTAGAACACTTATGAAGCATCAATGGAGTGATTCAACTTTTGCACAAGGATTTGGTGACTTTGACACTTATGGTAGGAAATTACACGTGAAAGAACAAAAATACGAGTTAGACTTACTTTATTTATATTTATAGAATAATCCTCCATCATTGTACTTAGTGTTGAAATTATTTTTAGTGGAAATTGTAAAACAATTGATTTTTAAATTCCATTTTTTGTGTTAAAATGGTTTTTTACATGTGTTTTCCATGTTGTACCACTTGGCGGTTTGTTATAATTCATTAGGGGGTTTTATTAATATGTTTTGATACTAACCATGCATTTTTGGGGCAATATTGGTTGTAATTATATTTTCAAAGTGTTATTTTTGAGTAATTTTATGTGAAATGTTTGGTTATACCTCATGAAATAGTATTATAGAAATTCTATGCAGTTTATTGTGTTATATAATGGGTTAAATGATATTTACCCGCTATTTTTAATTTTTCTAACATGAAATGATGTTTTTATGTGAAAATGTATTCTGTAAACATTTGGAAATTATTTGAGCATAAAGGTGGTCGCCTAGGTATCTTGGTGGGAATACTTGTACTACTATACTAGTGATCTGGGGTGGCTTTGTCCCTACTTCACTTAGCATGTTTTTCATTGGAGACAATAAAAAATATATAATGATAATGATTTGGGACAACTAGTTTATGGGTATGTTCCCTACTAGTGGCAATTTTACAAGAACATATATGTTTATGGCTATAATACCCTGAGTTACGAGGTACATGGGGCCCAAAACTAACATGTTCCAATGGGTGTTACTTAGATTATTGCCCATTGAATATTTTGTATTTATCATTGAATGATGGTGTGCATGGATGGATATTTTGGTATCTTTCATGTTTTATTAAATTGTATTCACTATTTGAAATTTCCATTTGAAAACTGATTTCTTTATAAAGTTATATTTTTGAGAAATTATTACCACAATTTCTTATTTATTAAAACTTGAAATTTTATTATATTGTATTTCATACTATATAGAATATTTTGGGAGGCATCCTATTGGGATTTGAATCACACAATATATAAATCAGTAGGTTATAATTAAGTTTGATTATGTTTGGCATAGGTAAACTCAATGCCTTGGGTGATGGTGGTTCATGTAGTTAGTTTCTTTCCTGTGGCGGTGTTGTGAAGACTACTTGTGGCTGAAGACACCTTGCCCTGTGTCATTACTTTGGATTTTTTCCCATTATTTTTCAATATATTTGGTCATATTCTGTCATTTATCAACCCATGTATCGGTTCTGAATAATATTTAAGGTTTTTTGGTAAGATTTTTTAGATTCGTATTGTGGATTTTTTGTTGTTGTTTTATGTATCCATACTTAGGTAAATCATTCCCATACCATTATTTTTGACACCCAGGCACTTTTTCCATCACATGGGGATAGGGTACTCCCTTTGGGGATAATAGTGTAATAGGTTATGCACTAGTTTTAATGGTGACCAGATTCAATTCGTGGCATCACTCCACATGTAATAATGTCCCATTCCCTTTAGTCAATTTCCCGGATTTTTTATTCCCTAATTTTCACAGGATGATAATGTAAAATTTTTTTGTATCATATTCAATGTGATATTTTTATAAATATGTTTATAGAAAATATTATGATATTTGTTCTCTATGGATTAAGATGATATTAAATTGTCTTCTTTTTTATATTCTATAAACCATTTCATCATATTCTTAAAATGATTCAGAAACTAATACCCTTCAGAGACTAGTGTAAGATATTAAATGAAATAACACATATTTCAATCTGTATTCCAAATTTAATTGATAGTAAACCTGGGTAGTCTTGTAATGGGATCCTAAAAAACCAAAAAACTTTGATATTTTATCCTCAATTATATAAGCATCATTCCAATTATTTCTTCCCGATTTTTGTAGGGAAATAATTTTTAAAGAATATATCTTTAGAATATGAAAATTAGATGTGATATATTTCATCTTCTACCATAGTATTTTTTAACAGTTTCAAAATATCAATAGAATTTACCATGATAGGGTATACTATCAGGATAACCTTTTCATTTTACCCCATCACGACTCAATTAATATCATTTCATGGGTATTAACCAATTTTTCAGCTACCACTAGACTAGTAGACCCCTTAAATTTTTGTTGAGTTTTCTCATGATGTAATAAAAAATTATATAATCACATTATTGATAAATATGTATATATAATAAACAATGGTTATTAATAATAGAAAAAAGATATTACCTAGTATATCCATGTCATGATTTGTTCCAAATTAGATAAATTTTATTTCAAAATTGAAAATTATCTATATTATGCAAGAGCATTGAATCACTTATTTATTCAAGATTTATTTTAGAAACAATTTCATATACTTATTTATTCCATAATATTTTGAATTAGAAATCGTAATTTTAAATTTTAAATCATTAGTAACAGATATTAAAAATTAAAAATTAATGAATTCGTAATCATGTAACCATAAACATGGTATCGTTTAAGATAAAATTTAATTAGAGTTTCTTAATATCCTTCATAATGGGTTGTAATGTAAATGTTAATTTTATTTGGAATATATATTGGGAGTGTCAACCAAGTATGTATAAACACATGTTTCTATGCATCGGTTGGAAATAAATATAATGATCAATGAACCAATTTTTTTATCACCCAATTAAAAAAATTCTATAATAAATTCCAATTATATTATCCAAACATGCATGTATTTATAAGATAAAAATGATATTAACAAAATTTCCAAAAAAATTATATTTTCCCAAAATGTGATAAATGTTAAATTTTTATGATTGGGTTTGTACACCAATTTTACTTTTTCAAATTATAGAACCCATGGTTTATGGTCAAATTTAACTTCTTCTAACAGCAATAAAAATTACTCGAGTAACCTACATTTTGTGGTCAATTTATTACCTTTTCACAGATACATGATATATAACAAAAAAATTATTGAGTTATTTAGTATTTTTTGAGATCCAGATACATACCCGATAATATTTTTAAAATGGTAGAAAAATATCAAATATAGTAATTGAAAAACATCAATATCTATGAAATAAATCAATTATTTACTCTTATTATCATAGGGAAGGAAAAAATATAAGGGTGTGAAAAAATGCTCAGTAAGGAATAAAAATAGCACCCATTTCATTAAATCAATATTAAGGGATAAAAATGGATCCATAAAAAATTTTATAGATATAATATCATGGATAAAAATAACTAAAATCATAATGAGAATATTATTATAATTAGACATCATTATCTAAAACATATTGCAATCTATACAATAAAGACCATGTTCCATGATGTTTAAAACTATGGCTATTTTTTTAATTTGGAAATCTAATTTCTCTTATCATACCTATCGATACATTGAAAAGATATATAATTTACATTCCCAAAGAAATATAGAATCCCCAATGAATATCTCATATGTAAAATGATAAAGTTAAATCATGAAAAATATTTATCATTAATAATTATTTATACTGAGTATTGAATATGAATTTTCATTATTTCTAATATTAAGTAAATATCATTCAAAATTAAATCTATATATAGATATGATATACAATTTAAAATTAAGTAAATCTGTGATAAAAATAATTGTATATATTTGGGATAAATGTATTTTAAAATGAATATTTATCACATGAAATTAATTTCCTCAATATAAATTTAATTATTAATAAATTTATCCTAATATGACTAGTAGCAATCAGATCATTAAAAAAATTGGTTGTGTAATCAAAATCTTGCTAATTTTATAGAATAAATGAAAATAGATGTGACGTATAAAAATGAGAACTCATAAATCCTTTTTCATTTTTTTTAAAATCAAAACAAGTATGGAATCTATATTTCGATAAATGGTTAATGATATTGTGATGTTCATATTTTTCATTCACATTAAAAAAATATTCATTTTGATATTTTTAAATAACAAAAAAAATTAATTACATGCATAAAACATTAAAAATATATCATTTTACACTCTTTAATATTAAATTATAACATAAGAAATAATTGATATATAATTTTAGTAAATAAAGAATTAAAATAAGATAGATGGTCATGGTTGAAAAATACAACCCATTATAGAAAAATATATTAGTTTTATTATAGTATTTATTTTATCATGTATAAATGAAAGAATCTTTTTAAGACAATATGAATATTTATTAAAAAATATTGTGGATATGAAAATTATTTTATGTAATAAATGATAAATAATAAGGATCATGAAATTAAAATATAAGCAATCCCAAAACATTATGAGATTGTAAAATATATTCTTACCTCTTTAAGAGAATTAATTTGCATCTCATGAACAAATATAAGTGAATATAAAAATTTAATAAGATTAATAATTATTTATTCTGATAAATAAATAAACTGGGTATTATATTTACTATATTAATGTGAATAGGTTCATGATAAAAAATATGATATAATATAATGAAAATTTATACAAAATTCTTATTAACATGGTAAATATAACATCAAATCACCACGAATTATATAATTCTAATTTAAACATAAAATAACATGAATAATGATGTTTTTATGCTCTTAAATATAAAATTTGATTTATATAACCCATTAAAATGATATTCATTCATAACAGTCAAATGTTCCACAATAAAAAGAAATTAATATAGAATTTTATACACACATTTATCATGTGTTTCACATGCTCTAAACTCTTGTATAATGTCATAAAACGTGTAATAGAATTATTAAAGTATCCATATTTATCATTACGATATCATATATGATACTTTTATCACATCTTCTCATAATTAAATTTATAATATTTACTTTTTTCAATTTTTCACTTGTTAACTGCTCTGTTTTCTGATGCAAGTTTATCAATAATTTCTTTTCATGGCTTTGGGAAATTTTTCCAACATCTCTAGAATAATATTAATAATAAAATATTATAGTTTCTCATCATTTTTATTTTTCATTACCATTCATCAAATTTTTATGTGGAATATTAGTCACATATTTTTATAAAGATAATATGTCGTACATGCTCATTTGAGACAATTAAATTTACCAAATTGGTGAATGTGAAAGAAAGGGGATGATATATTATTTTTACATAATTCAAATCAGGATATAAATATAATATATAATTATTATTTACAACATCATTTCTATCAATTTGTTGGTGATGGAATACAAACATAGATCTATTCCTGAGGATATAGTCCTCCACGCACAAGAGTGATCAAATTGAATCCCATGTGATGGAGGGGGTGGTGGAAAAATATTATACCATCAACATAATTTCATCTAAATATATTTTAAATATTTTCTATTTTATACTAGGATATAATACATTATTTAATGTAGAAAAAGAGAAAACAATTATCTAAATAAATTCAATTTTCTTCTTTAAGAAAAACCACATTTGGATTACAAATAATGGACCCTCATGTTTGTATTTTAGATATATGAACTACTATAGAACGATTCTAATGATTTGAAGAGATATTTTGATAGGGATCAGTCAATATAAATTTTTATAGAGGTTTGAAAAAGTGATATACACATTTATAATTTAATTGAGTGACCTAGTTGTAATTTTTCCTAATTTAACAATAATATAATGTCACCTTCTATAACATATGACTTAAAAATTAAAACTATTAGAATAGGAAATTAATGTTTTCAATTCATAAACAACCATATTTTTTTAAAAAAATTCATAGTTTATTTCTAGACATATAATCATATATTAGCACCCAAATTGAGCGGTTTATTTCCTTAACTGTTGTAAATGTTTTTTTTCTATTTTTTCTATTAATATTTATAATTAAAAATGTGGAATATATTTTACCATATTATGTAAATACATGTCCCCAATAACCCATATATGGTGTATAGTTTATTAAATTGGCATATGATAAATTTAATTTCATAATGAATGAATTTTAGTTTAGTAGTAGTGGAAACGAGATTTATAAATTATTCACATATTACATTTGAATACACAAATTAAAACATATTTTTTCATCATAATTTGATTAAAACCTCTATAATTTCCTTAGATTTCATTCATATTACAGTTTATGTATCCATGGGAAAGGAAACAGAGTAATGGTGATCTCAAACTCCCACTGAGGATTTTGTGGAGATTAAGATATATGAAAGGTAAATTAAAAAAAATATTCATTTAATATATAAAATTAAAATCATGAAATAATAAGAAATAATTACTATTTTAAGGATACAAAATGAAAAGGAATTTCATTTAATCAATAAATAGAAAATGTTTGGCAACGAGAGAAAATAATATGGTGAAAAACTCATAGATAAGAAAATTACTAAATTCTCAATAGAGAATATTTTTAATTTTTGGATGTCATGTCTTAGAAACATTAAATCCTATAATTTATGATCTACCATCTATAAATGAATAAAACTAATTGTAAAAAACAATTATAATACCACTACTGTAAATATATATCCTCCTGAAATTTTAGGATAACTGAGTGTAACCCCAACTAGTTTGTCTCATGATAATAGTTAGTGCATTGGGGGACTATATAATATACAATCACCAACATTCACTATACATATCAAAAGTTATTTAGATATTAAATTATAGATCTAATTCATGAATTAATATATCATTCAGAAAATACCTATATAGAGTATAGAATGGCATTTTATCAATATTTCCCCATATTGAAAAATTACATTTCTTATAGAACACCATATGTTGAAATTATATATTGTATAATAAATAAATATATCCTAAACAAAGAATATGGATTATTATATAAATTTATTATAAAATGATAGTGGGAATGTGAATATATCAAGGGGATAATAATGAATAAAGAAATGAATTAATGATGTTAATGATAATAAAAGATATGGTAAAAATAATGATAAACCATACTAATGGTGATTAAGGGTTGTATTAATACAAAAAAATCCAATTTGAGTGATAATAAAGAGTTGACTTCATTGATTATTATGAATACCATAAAAATATCATTACAAAATTATTGTAGAAAATTTTTATTACATTTGAAAATTAACTTATTAAAAACGCATTTAAAATTTATTTTCATTAAAAATTTTTATGAAAAAAATTATTTAAAAAATTATTTTCAATAAAACATTAAATATAAAATGGATTCAGCAAATAAATTTAATCCATAAATGTGTTTAATTCTAGAGATTTAATACATGTTAAAAAGTATATTCCATTTTCAAAATAAAAAGGTATAAATATACCTTTTTTAGAATAAGAAAATAAGATTCATTTCAAACCCTTTATTAAAATATGGAAATGTATAAAAAGGTATTTAATAAAGTAATTATAAATGGTAAAAAACATTTTTTCTGAATGAATTTTAGAAAAAATGGGTTTTAATAAAAATTTAATCCATTTGTAGAGGAAAATAATATAATAATAAAAACAATATTCTGAATTTTTTTTAGATATGTAGAGAAAAAAATGGTAATTTAGATGGAAAATATAAAGAATAACGACATTAGGAGAAACCAAAATTACATTTTTATAAAATGGATCATTAATTCCTTTAAAATGGGAAAACATGTACAATTAATCTCAATAAAGAATGATATTGTGAAATAACCCCAAGAAATCATGATAAAATTTATGTAGATTTGATAAATTAATATATTTTGTAAATTTACATTAAATGAACCTAAAAAATATTATAAATTAGAAATAAGATTATAAAATGACATCCTTTAAATTATGAATAACAATGAAGAATTATTATATCCAATAATTGTAAATTGTGTAATATTATTGTAAAATCAAATAATGTTAAAGGGTTAAATGAATATATGATGTGACTCATGCCCCAAAGGAGAACTATTATTATTTTTTGTGATCATATTTGATAAGAACTCTATAGAAAATTATGTATTGCCTATAGTAGGGATCTAGATGGCCAACCTTTTGGGATGTTCTACAGGGTGTGTGCTAGTGAGTACAAAGCCCAAAGTAAAGAACATGTGTTCACCTACGGGGAATATCATTACATATATATCCCATTTAAAAAAATGTGTGTTTAAGGGACTACATATCTGTGGAGAATGTAATTATTCCTGGTTGGCTGAGACCCAACAACCATGTTATGTTATGGTGTTTGCACTATCATTATGCCATTTTTAAATCAAATGAAAGAATTTGATACATATAATGACATTAATATTAATTTTATCATGCTTTTACATTTTATATGGTTATTATATAAACAATATAAAATAATTTAGGTTCATAAGAATACAATATTCCAAAATGATGGGAAATTGAGAAGAAGTCCATATATTACTGTATATTTTGGATGGAAATGATTAAAACTATTGTATGGTGGTTTTAAACATTTTATTAATATATAATAGAACCATATTAGTATTTATAATAACTGCGAAATAAGGTTCCGAAATTAGTATTTATAATAACAAATATTATCATTTAATAACATAATATAACCCATTTGTTAATAATATTTTTATTATATTCAATGGTTCATGCATCGATTGCATTGTCTTTTCATTCTTGCATTATTATGAATATTCATGTTCTTATGAAAAATATTTAGTTCCATATTTTTTTTAAAATAATAATGACACAGTTATCACATTTTTATATGAATTATACTTTTACTAAAAATCATGAAAATGATTTTTGGAAAATTAATAATGTTATCATCCAATAAATAGTAGGCCATACACACACAAGAGTATCATTTTAAATTTTCTATGATAATTATGGACAAAATGTTCCTATTATATTAACATTATATAATTTTAATTATATAATATATAACATTTTATTTAAATAACACTTCTTACTTATATAATTCTTGTGGTTCATTTTTAAAAATATCCTCATATTATTTCATTATGTAAGTAATCCACATGTACCGAAACAACATTATCATCCTTCATCACGAGAAATGTTATGAAAGAAAATCATAAATATTACATTAAATAATGATATATGTTACATTAATATATTTATTATATCACATATATAACATATAATCATTATAAATAAACTTATCACCTTCCATGTCAAGCAGTAGTGAAAATGAATTATTACACATTCTGAGGTGGTCGTCCACCATACATACGAGCGAAAATATCTGATCACCTAATGTATGGAATTTAAAACATTTATATATGATGTAACAAAATAATTGGTATAATAATTTTATAAATATCATATATATACTTCAAATCCCGAATCAAAACAAACTATGAGATGTGGTTATGTGAAATCTTATAACATATTCTTGCGAGGTAGTAGTCTGACATACAAAAAAATGACGATTTCTTACCCTATATGATAGATGTGTATATTTTTATAGGTCATTCCATTGTTATAATAAAATACCGATATATTTAAATTACTGATTATATTATATCATAGTGATTTAATATAAATTTGAGGAGGTTTACTATAAAATAAAGTTCAAATGATCATTGAATAACATTACCATTTCCTCATTTTTCCTCCTCAGATATGTTGAAATTTCCTTCCATGGTTGGTTTTATGATAAAATTAATTTTCTAATTAAGAGAGATTTGAGGTTGGTAAATGATTTGCACAGGGTTAGGTTGAACTAAAAATGATTTGGCACAGTCTGAACAAAATATATTTTATTATTTTAATTATTTTTTCCAATTCAATAAAATTCTATTCTGGGTGTTTATTCATTGAAGTGATAGTCTTTCAAACTAAGATGCATTTCATATTTTTAGTCACATATTTTTCTAAAATAATCATTAACCTTGTAATTTCATTATTAAATTTTGATATAGACAACCACATAGTTGTCACTCAGTTTTCCAAACTGGGTGGCTAGTCCATGTGGGGTGCTCTAAGAGCATAGTAGAGGGTTCATAGAGCAGACAATATTATTTGAACAATGAGACCAAAATCATGCACCAAATCCTTTTTAAAAAAATATATAATAAACTAACAAAAACTAAAATAAAAAACCCCTAATCTAATACCACTCCCTCCATTTACATCAGACGAGACCCCCTTTAGTATGACGCACCCCTATCAATAGATCAAATCCTCCAATGATTTCACCAATATTTTTAATGATATTCATGTAAGATCCATTGAGGTATGGCATCTTGAAACCTCATCTTCAAATTTCATTTCGATTTTCCTTACTGTATTTTCCAATTTTGATTAGCCAAATCTGATGGTGTGGGTTAACACAATTTATAGTTCCTTATTTAATTGTTATTGTGTATGATGGATCCTCAAGGATATCTCCATAATGGTGTTAGAATCCAATGCTTTTGGAAAAGAATATAATTCCATTTCTGTTCATCCACTTCTATTTTAGTGTTGTACTCTATTTGTGTGTTCCATTTTTAAATGGGATCTATTGGTGACTGTTGGTTGCATCAAGGTTATTTTAAACATCTCGGGTCTCCTAAAAGGATTTCAGTCATATAAATAATTATATATATATATATATATCATTCATCTATTAATTTTATCATATTGAGGAGAATATTTACATTACGTTAAGGGGATTATACACATATTTATATATAACAGGATTATATATTCATGTATGATTGATGTGGTATTCATTAGTGGAATCGAGTGATGAGTTGTTTCAGAATTTTTCTTTCTCTTTGAGATAGGTTTCAAAATTTATTGGACAATAATTATATGAATCCATGATTTCAAGATGTTTATAAAATGATTTTATTTCATTTGGGAATGTATAATATTTTGAGTACTAATTAGAATTTTAATATTTTTTTTCTATTTAAATAAAATTGTATTTTGAATTTTTTATATATAGAATTATCAAAAAGAGTTTTATATATTGATCATTTGGAATTGATATGGGGTTTTCGGTTTCTAAATGATGTTTTGGTTTTCTAAAGTTATTTTAAATAATTCATGAAATTCCATGCTGTGCGTTTCATTATCTTTCAATTGGTTTGTCACTAAAACGATATGTAAGGCCAAATTGGAAAAATTGAAATGGGGTTTTTAAAATATCCTAGTGATGTGTCTCTTTCATACTCATATTTAATTTTGTGGGAATAACCTCAACTAGGGACTTCCCCCAGGTATTGATGAATCAATTGAAATGTGGATATTCAATGGGAACCAAGTATAGCTAGAATATTATCTATGAAAATTTTAATCATAATTTTATGATTCCAATTTGTCTACTTTCCCATAGTATATACCCCTCTCTACATTGGTATTTCTCCCTTAGTTAGGCTACATTGTTTAAGACTAGCCATTATAATTGCATGATTATATTAGGAGCACCGATAAGGTGGATCATATAATATTATATTCCATATTTTCACATTAGCTACTAGGTATTTTCATACTTCCCAAACTAGTTGATCATTAACAAAAAATCACAGCACCACATATAGTTATGTTACTTGAGTACTTTGTTCCCATTTTTTCATTATGTGGTTATTTAATCTATTACATGTTTATAGTGTGTCCCTATATTAAATATAATATTTTTTTAAATGATCCAAGATTTTTTTTCAAAACGATATAATAAAAATATCCCCTTTAAAAAACAACATTCTTTTTAAATTCATTCACTTTCTCTAAAATAAACAAACCACAAATTTTTAGACTGGATTTTTTATATAATGATTTAAATGGAAAATGACCAATTTATTTAATTTAGTTTATAAAATAACCACATTTACATATATTATATTTCTAAAATAATGTAAATAGACAGTTAATTTAATTTAATTTCATATGGTATATATTTTTAGGTCATTTTAATTGAGTTTTAATATTAATACCTATAAATATATTCTTATTTTCAACTTCAGGTTAATATTATTGATAGTTTTGATCT
Source organism: Viscum album (assembly GCA_963277665.1). Lineage (NCBI taxonomy): Eukaryota > Viridiplantae > Streptophyta > Magnoliopsida > Santalales > Viscaceae > Viscum > Viscum album. Next base: position 1,904,934,024 of record OY728145.1, read on the forward strand.
CTATGGAATGATTATGTGTTTTTTGTTCACTGAGTGACCTAAGGGGTTATATGAGTATCTAGTTTTTCATCATGTAATTTTTTTAAATATATTATATATTTTTCTATTCTTGGTTTTTTATTTATTTCATATTTTTATTCCTGTTTTTGTTTAATATTTTTTATTATATATTATATTTTGGGAAGTCATTCCCAATTCCTCTTATTGATTCCATTTTTTATTGTCACCACCCCATTATAGTCGAGAATGGGCATTGGGGATGTCATGGGCCATCATGGGTCAATAGTTCGGAGTTGATTATGGTTTGTTCATTAAATTTATATCATTAGATATGTTATTTAAAATTACAAATCATTATAAGACACTTATTATATGGAATGTTAGGGAAGAATTATTTTTATTTTTTGAACCTGGGGTGGAGGCATGAGGAGGTGTCTGGCCAACCCATCATGTTCTGACCCTTCAGCTACTATGGGATGTTAGGTTAGGAGTTTTTATTTTCAATTTATTTCCTGTTATTTTCATAGTATTTCCTGGTTTGGATAATGATAATTAGTTTATTTAGATTATTTTAATTTATTATGGTTTTTTTTTGTTTGTTAAATGAGACAAGAGTTGTTCTTTTTTGTTTTGGTGACCTCGTATTGCCTTGAAATCCATATGGGTTCGCTGAAGATGTCTGGATTACCCCTATATGGATGTGGTGTTATTGGTGTATGACCACCAACCATATATCCAAGTCACACATTATTAATAGTAGCTATTTGGAATTTATATTGGGAATTTCCTATTTATTTGTTTAATTAATTATATTAAATTTTGAAACCTAAATATCAAATGAGGAATTTATAGTCATGGATGAAAAAAAACAACGGGATTTCAAAAGTGATTTTAATTACATTTTAAATAGTTTTTTAATTAATAAGTATTTGAAAAATTCTGAATCATTAAAAATTGGTTAAATTATTAATATAAAAGTTTCACATTTTTTTATGGAATTCAAGGGATTCTTTCTACAGAAAAATGGATTAGATTGTGGAGTTGAAAATTATTTTCTGAATGGTTTGTAGTTATCCTTTGGAAAATGTTTTTTTTGGAATTAATGTGTTGATATTTTTTTCTTTTGAGTGTTTAATTGAGATTATATCATGATTGTGGGTGTATTTTGACTATTATTTAATTTTTTTGATTAGTATATTACCAAATTACAATTGATGAAATCATGAATAATATTGGAATGTTCTCATTACACCATCATTTTTGGATGATCAAGTACTATTTTAGTTGTCTCATTATTTCATTCTAGACAAGATGCATGGTGGTCCCAATGATTGGAATTTGTCCAAAAGCACCTGAAATTTAATCCTATATACATTATTAGGTACTAGGATAAGTAAATTTAGATATATAGTTAAAAACTATTGAGGTTAATTTGACTAAGGTCACACATCATGCGCCTCATAAGATAAACTTAATGAAGGTTATGGTTGATGGTCTAAGATATATGTGATGTATGATAATCATTTATGTCAGGACTCATAATGATATCCCATATTATTTCATTGAAGCCTCATTCATCTAATAGTTATTATATGATGTTGTGAAGGGAGTGAATGTGATTGAGATGTGCTTCTATTATCATGGTGAGAGTGTAATATTGGAAGTAATCAGTAAATTTTTTGTAAAATTTACGTATCTATTGAAGTTGGTATAGGGTGATTCTCAAAATACCTATCATATTTAAAATAGTATTCATCCTGATCATTGGATGATGGTGTGAGAATTAAATTTAACCTTCACTTTCATTTTAACAAGGAAAGAGGCTCAGGTTGAAATAGTGTTAGTGGTGGTGTTTGAGGTAGAAATTGTACAACAGTCTCTATTATTGGGGATGATAATTACAATAAAGATTCAGGAAAATAGTATACAATTGTTTGTTCTAAGGGTGTAATAAAGAGACCTTCTTATCATTAATCAACACATTATAGGTAAACGACTTATGTGTTTTATTAACATGAAAAAAATGGTCACAAGAATCCAACTTGTAAAGGAGAATCAAAAAAATTATATAGTTTAGTATGCTTGGGTCAATTGAAATGACATTCCCAATATGTTTATAGGATGTGATGTAGAGCTATGTACACCCATTAAAATGACACCCAAGCCCATCTAATTTTCATGGGTAGGGTTCTTGTATATATTTTGTTTTATATTCCATCCATTTTAAATGAATGAAATTTTGTGTGTGGTGTCAAATGATGTCATCAATTATTAGGGGGTGGATAATGGGGTTATTTAACACTTTTAAGTAAATATTATCTTAATATAAATTCCTTTTTTTGAATCATAATATATTTGTTTTGGAATGGTATCCTTATATTTTCTACGAATCATTTCCCTTGGTTTTTATATTTCACCAAGATTTGTGAATAATTCAAGGATTGAATATAAATATTTTTATTTAGTTTTATAATATAGTTAGGAGTCCACTGTTGGATGAGATCATGATGAACCTAGTTTCTAGGTGTTCATGAAAGGGAAATATCTAGTTTCTAGACCAATCACAATCATTATATTCATTTCGATTGGATAGTCAGTCCTATGAAATGTTCACAAAGAAATACCGAAAAAACAATAATGAGTTTCAATAATGGATTCTATGTTACTATTTTGAGTATTTCGTATTGGGTTATATCTAGAATAGTGTTTGTATCTTCATTTGAATGCCTTCATTGATTATCAAATCTCGTTGGGGTTGTAAAATGTCTTTATTGTATACGTGGATAATTTTAGGGACAATATTTTAAATTCATTTTGGATATCATAGTTTTATAATTTTAATGGTGTAAATTATTGATGTAATAAAATTTGAGTTTTTAGGTATTTACTTTGGTCATAGTTAGTCCTTTCATTGGTCATGATCTATTGAATGTATAATGACTTTTTGTGGGAAGATAGTTTCATTATTGGGACACTAATCACACCATTAATAGATGCAATTTAATTGTTATTATTATCATTGAGATCCTATTTACTTATATTCCAATTATGTTATTTTCCAATTAAATTAGAGTTTTTTGACAAGAAATACATGTCTCATGGTTATGGTGAAAATATAAGGAACATTGTTTTGGTAATTGTTTGATAACTATGTGACTACGTGTACAACTTTTGATACAGATAGTCTTGTGGTTGGAACAAATTTTTTTAAATCGAGCTACTAGCCCATGAGTGGTGCTTCATTAGCGTAGTATTGGGAACAAGGGTCGGACAAAATATTCTATATTATGCAAACATAATCATTGACATTGGATTAAAAAAAATTTAAATTAATTGTAAATTTATTTTAAAAACCCATAATCAAATACCCCTCCCCAATAATATATCACATGACCAGCCCCCAACCCCTCTAGAGTTCATCGAAACCATATAAAAATATCTTTTATTCTAGTGGGTAATCATTGTTTTAATAGATATATATTGTCAATCCTTAAAGGTATGGTCTATAGCTCCCTTCCCAACCAATTTCATAGCCTTTTGCTTCACAAAATTTTTATATTTCACCCATATAAACACTATAGTGATGGTTGACCATATTTATGGTTCATTCATCTATTGATAGGTCATGTGTTGTGTTGCATATACATTTTTTTACAAGTTTCAGAATCCTACATTGATGTGGAAGTGGTTCTCTTTATTTTGATTCTCCCACCTCAATTTAAATTTCATTAGTGTCCTCTATTTGTTTTTCCATGTTGTTTTGTAGTCTATTGGTGATTTTTTGTTCCCAATAGGTTATTTTTAAAATATTGTAGATGAAAAATAGATTGGAAACATATAAATAGTTATATATATCAACTATTATATATTTCATTATGGAAAGGGGTATTTGTAACTTGCATTAATTAATTGGTATATATTAGAGTGTATATGAGTGAAATTTTGAAGTCACATTTATCAAAGGTGTCAGTCACCATGGGGTTTTCAGATTTCATCTCTCCATTTTGAGGTTTGGTTCCCAATGCATTGGCCTAAAAATTTAAGAATCATTGACTTCATGATAGTTATACCATATTTTTATTTTTATTATTAATATTAAATGTTTTTAATAGTTATTTGGAATGTAATATTGTTGTTTACTCTTTGAATAAAAATACTTATTCTATTTATATATGTAGAATGCACATGAAGTTCTCAATAAAATACTCTCTTGGACTTTATCTATGGTATGTTATTTCTAAATTACATTTCATTTTACAAATTTGTTTCTAATATTTCACTGAATTATATATTTGGTGTTGGGTTTTCATTGAAATGGATTGTTATTGAAATTATAATAATGGATCCAATGGAATTTTTGATATTGGTTTTATTTGGAAAACACTCATTATGAATTGTCTCATTTCATATAAATTGAAAATCCATTGAGAATGTACTTTGAATGGGACCTACATTATTTATTTATGGGTCAATGGAAAATGGACTTTCCATATGGTGGTTCAGCGGTGGTGCTGGTATATGGGAATCATGAGGTGGATTTGTTCTTATATATATATATTGTATCAACCACATATTACACACTAAATGGGAACCTAACATATCTATCAGATTATCCAAGAAGGTTTTATGGATTAGTTTTGGATTGTACACATTATGGTCTCCTTTAGTATAATATTTTCATTATTATGGTATTATTCCCTTCTGGTAGGCATGGTTGGGTACAACTGAGCATTAAAGATGTTTGAATGAATTATGAACTCCAAATGGATGAATCAGGTTACAATATAGTGTTTATGTTCCTTTAATTACATATGTATTCCCATGTTCTCTGACACTTCTTTATCAACAATGTATAATCCTTCTATGACTTATGGTTAGATAGTTGAGTAATACAATCTAATTTTCCATGAATTTTTTTCTTCTACGATATGTTTATGGGGTGTCTCTTTGGAAATGATAATTTATTTTTTCTAATGTTTCCTAAATAATTTTTTGAAAAATTTTTCGTACACATTTCACCTTTACAGAAGAACCAACTCCATACATGTATCCTCTCTATTTAAAATATACATTACTACCAATTATAGAATGTACATTTTAAAAGAATATGGAAAGGGGACCTTGATTTTTTTTAAATGGAATTTTTAAAAACCTAGGAATATTTATATTTTATCTCATTATATATTTAAATGGAATTTTTTTAAATTTATATCAAATGGAATTGTTTAATTTTTAATTCCTATTGAATTTAAGTTCAAAGTTTAATAATTAGATTAATTCTTTTAGATTCATTTGCATGATATTCTTGGTTTCTATAAACATGGGGAACTGATTGGATTTGGGTTTGGAGAGTTCCAATGGGGTTACATGGATATTTGGTTTTTTGTGATGATTAAATTTTCATTGTTTTGATTTTATATTTTTCTTGAAATTTATTTATTTTATATTGGGATGACTATTTTTCATTACAACGGTTTTTTTATTTTAAATTAAAATGTCCAAAATATTCCAACAATTTCTCACTAATATCATTATACTTGTCGCCAACCAGGTGTGATTGAGAACTCACCTCATAGAAATCATGGGTTGTCTAAATTAAATTATATTGGATTGATCCAGGCTTCTATGTGATAGGTTTTAAAGTCTAAATAATATAGGAGAGTGGTTTCCCATTATCTGTGGGTTGAGTGGCACACTTGTACATTTTTTAAAATATTAAATCAAACCAACATTTTCTATTATAATTGAAGCCACTGAAATGGTCAATTATTGATCCTATAAAGTTTAGGTTTGAAATTCGTCAAGCCACTGTGTTTTTCAATGGGTTTTTTGAGTTTTTACATGAATATTATTAGTTTAACACCCGGTAAACATGTCATCACCATACATGTGGAAAATCATATTTACACTAATCATTATAAATTCTGGTAAAAAATTATGTTAACATAATAATAAATTATAAAATTTTATCATTAAAAATAGTGAATAATTTTTTTAAATATCAATTAATATATGAGTAATATTTTATTTTAATATTAATACCCTTAAAGAAATGGGAAATAGGGTTTTTGAAGATCAAATGGTACAATTTTTACAATATTTTATGTCAAAATTTAATATAATGTTGATTCTAATGACCTAAACTAGATTAATTGATACATAATTGAAATAACTTTTATTTATGATGTATTATAATTTTTTTTACATTTTATTTTATTTCACTAAAAATATAATTTTCTTTTTAAATTCATTATTTTTCTGTAATCATTAAAAAATAAAATATTTCAGAAAAATATCCAAAAATTCAATCGAAAAAATTTGATATAACAATATCAAAAAAATATTTTTTTGTGAGAATATATTCTAATTTTTTTTCATAATTAATTTTAAATATTTTAATAAAATCAGAAATATTTCATATTACTGGAAAATTTATTTTGGGTAGAAAATATTTCTATTTTTTATTGTATAAATCATGTTTTATTATTACTATATATATATAAATAAAATGGTGTAAAATATATATTCATAAGTTATTTAATCAAATTTATATATTTATTCTATTGGAATCTTGATAAATATAATATTAAATAAAAAATATTTATATTTTATTATGTAATGGTAACACGATGCCTTATGTGTAATAATGGTAAACTTAGTGTTTTGTGTAATGAAAGAAATTAATGATATTAAGTTCAATTAAAAAAAATTCATTTATCATAAATTCTATGGTTTCTAAATGTTATTATTTTTTGGTGTTTCATGTCATATAAGTTATCAAATAAAATATTCTTATTTTATAAGATTAGAGTGTTATAATTTCAATTTTATATATTTTCATTTTTTTAATTTAAAACAACCTATAATTTGCGTCCAAAATATGATTTCAAGAAATTTATTCATTATAATAATATGATATTATATTAACCATCTAACTTGTAATCATCATTAGATGGATATAATTTTTTTTGGTATATATTCTATAAATTTCATTTAAAAAATTAATAATCAAAAAATATTTCAATTAAATTAAATGGATAGAAATTACACCATTTTATATAAATTTATTTTTCCTGAAATCAAAAATTTTCTACAAAATGATATATATTCATCCAGTAAAATTTGAATATGTCTATAATGAAATATTATATAAATAATTTCATTTATATTTAAATTGTATTGTATAATTACTATAATTAAGAAATTAATATTACAACAATTGTATGAATTTATATTTTGAGAATTTGATTTTATAATTTTTTTACTCACAAATATATATTTTCTATTTTCCAAAATTATATGTATGATTAAAATTATCATAATGTATAATTAATAAAAAAATTAGTTCCTAAAGGTGTAAAACATTTGAATCATGATGATTAGATTTTGAGAACCTTGGTTTGCTTGGGTTTCTCTTACTAGAAATGTGTATCTTGTGGTCGATGATTTTTTTCATTTCCTCTTTCCCTTAGATGACTTAAATAAATGTGCATCAATATTTGGGGCCATGTTTTTGAATCCTTTTGGGATTCATATACATGAATGTTCATTGAACCTTAATTTATATAATGCATGAAATTCCTTTTCTCAGGTATTGGATATTCTTCAGAGGAATAATTGGGTCCCTTTTCATCCACAGATTTAGTATGATATTTCCATAACAATTGGGACTCCAATTTCTTTGGGAAAATAGACCATGGAAGTTGTGCTTGGTCACATTTGAAGGATATTGGTGGAGGTTAGCCACAACTAATCCTTTAATAAAAGGGTGTCTTTTTCTACTCATTCTGATAACATTTAAATTGATGTGGGGTATGAAAATAGTTGTTTTTTTCCACAATTAATATATGGTAGTTGGACATTATTCCTTGTGATGTCGATAAAATGTTTAATCTGGGGAATGTGGGATGAGATGTCATCCATAAAATCTCTGACAATGGAATTTGTGTATGAAATATGTGGTAGGTTAAAATCCAACCATTCATGATGGTGATGCACTCAATGATCTGGTTTCCAATGTGGCTTATATGAGTATTTTTGGGAAATTGTACTCATTGGTTTTAAACCTAAAAGTTAAGGGATTTTTTGTGTATTTTTATCTTGATAGTCCTCATAGTGTCCCCATAGAATCTCTAGTGTGATTTTTTAAATATTCTACTTCAATTGGGGACACCCCTACACAGTCTTCAAGATTTATGATACCTAATGACTCTCATGATATTGACTTAAACAAGACTAATTTTCAACATCATGTTGACTATCACCTTGAAATTCAAAATATATTTTAGTCATCTAAATTGTATGATAAATGGGGGAATAACTATGACAATGAAGGGGAGGAATGGATCCACTATCAATGCTTCAAGAAGTGGTGGGTGTGCATTTTTTCAAGGACTTAGTCTAGAGTGTCAAGGAAAAGATGACTGATTGAGAGGGATTCACCTTTATTACCCCCAAAGAGAAGTCCATTCAATGATTATTCTAACCATAAAAGGAATAAGGAAACTAGATCGTATTCTTAGATGTTGATGAATGTGGACATAAAAATCCTTAATCTTTTCAATCAGGATAAATATCAATCTTAGTTGGAGGATTCTAGTTAGTCTAACTATGGAAAGGATTTTTCAAATTATGATATATTGACATGTGAGTTTGAAGAGACCATTTTTTCTTAATTGACCCCGTCCATATCTTATATATTATTTTTAAATTTTTTTGTAATAATTGTTCAGAATCTCAGATTCTTGTTAGAATTTTTGAGTTAATGATTTTTATGTTTTTTAATAGGATATTTTGTCCTTATAGTACACAAACACTTATTGAAATCAACTAAAATCACATACCGTGATAATTGATTAAATTTATGTTAAAAATGATATTTTATTTGAAACATTACATCATTCATAGAAGCAGGAAAATATTTTAAATAAAAAATGGTTCTATCAATTTTCTTTACTACAATAAACTTCATCAATATCTTTTTAATACAACCCATGTTTCATTTTTAATAGTCTAATCATTCACATTTTTTATTGCTATAACAACCTTGACTCATGTATCCTATATCCACTACCATAATTATTGATTTTATTGTTGATAAAATGCGTGAAATTATAATTGACTAATTAACATAGAAATATTAGAAAGTTATATATATAAATTATTCATATTTTACATTTGGAATATAATTTTAATCACAATACATAATAAAAAATGAACTACATCATTTCAATATAATCCAGTGATCACATCATCATATCCCAGGTAAAGGAAAAATGATAGGGATATATCAAAATATGTGTAAGGGATAATTATTTTATAAGATATCATGAATTAGTATACTTAATAAACTTTCATATGTAAAAACTAAACACACGTTACATTTAAATAACATGTCTCAATGAACATATATTTAATTAAAAATATTATGAGTTAAATAATTGAAAACCCATCGTATTTAGTTGAAAAACAAAGAATGAAATGGATCCAAAGATAATATCATTTTTAAAACATCGTGTTAAATGATAATTGTACTATTAATGAAGGAAATGATTAATTTTTGTCGGTGATGTCTGGGGCACAAGATATATCTAGTGTCAAAATAACTCAAAATGTGGTTTAAACTATAGGTATAAATGGGTTTTAATGGGACAAATAATTTGTCTCATGAGACCTACCTATGAATTGACATGTTACACATTACGGGACCCACAAATCATAGAAGATTCATATAATTACTCTCATATTAAATAATTTTATTAGTTCAAGAATCAATGTGGCTTATCATCAAATATTCATATTGATATTGGGACACATATTTATCAATATTATTCAAGTAAATATTTAAATTTTAAAAAATTCATAAAAATTATTATAGGGATTAAGATATAATCTTATCCATTATTAAATAATATACTTAATTATAATAAATTTAAGGGAAATTGAAAAATTTTTATAAGAAAGATATTTTTTCAAGTGAAATTTCACTATAATGAAATATAGAAAGATTTCACAGTAAATTTTACAACATGGAAATTTTAAAAAAAATCTCATTTAATAAAATAATTCATATTGATACAAAAATAACATGATGTAATAATTAGGAATGATATTATATATCAATTTGGAAAGAAATTATCCAAATAAATGTAAATTGTTTTATAAGAAAAAATAAATCTCAATAAAATTTCAATGATGATTAAATCAAATACCAATGGCTTTAAAATTTTTAAAAATGATTTAAACTCATCTACTATGGTTTTTATAATGTTATTATATTATAAATAACCATATAAATTTTTAAAATATTATATCTTATCATTTTTTAACATCTTATTACATTTTTATTAACAATAATGCATTATTTTCATTATTCGGGCCGGTAATTTCCTTATTTTCTTATGCATGATTTTATATTTAATTTATGACTGATTAATTTATTATAGACAATATATTCATGGAAATTTTTTTGAGGGGATCGTGTCGTGACTACCGTAAGCTCACCTCTAATATACTAGGAGCCTATGACTATCACCAAGTAGGAATATCCTAGAAATGGGAGGCATTGTGCTATGTACATGTACTGACACACATTACTCCAAAACAGAAATACTGATAGATAAAAATATTATGTAATCAACACATTTAAAGCAATAATACCAAAAAATTGAGAAATAATGAAAGTACATTAAATTAAACAGGTCCACAATATAATCCTACCAAATAATTGTTCGAAAACCAGACCAACAAACATGGGGATTTGTATCCCACAACATCCGAGTCTAGGAATTTGAATGCACAAGTTCATGAATATCATCTATAGAAAACCATACAAGATCGAACATGAGGGAATTGGTAATTGGGATTATATATAATGTCATAAGAGAAATCCCCATATGTCTATCCTTTGTGAGAAATTTTTGGTCCTGGTCCTCCTAGGACTTCTTCAATGGGACAATCAGTTTCACAAGACACTATCGATGCCGGAAAATATCATGTTCTGGGGAGTAAAACAATACTCATCAGGAAACCACAAAAAATGAAATACAGCAGAGGAAAGGACCACTCAGATACACATATGTGTATCTTTACCACACATATACGAAGAATATCAATATATACTCAACCAATGACTCACAGACTAATGGAAAGTGACATCTAATTTCCATGAACCAGATTCTTCTTGATGGATGCTCATTCTAGGAAAAGCCATACCTTGTTCTAGTATATCATCAGACACCCTCATGAAGACATGTAACTCATTTTTTCACCTCCCAAAATAGAATGTATTGTTCAAGGATGATTATGATACCAAAACAAGGTATCATACCCATATACAGTGTGGGATGCCATAGATCATACATGAATATACAAGGGGAAACCATGTACCCAATAAAAATCAACACACAACATAGGGTATCATTCCCAATACCCATGGGTATACCATATATAATTCAAAGAAACGTTTGGTGATACAACATACCCTATTGATGATTACCAATAGCTTAAGGATGGGAACCCTACTGAAGGAGATAATAGGATTCCACATACTCTAATGTGGGTGATTGAGGAGAACACACCAGAATTGGGGATGAATACATGTCTCTGTTTGTGACTCAGAATCTAGTGTTGATTACAATCCAACAATGTTGATCGAACACCATACTGAACCATTGATGAATGGACTAAAGGTAACTCCCTCAACCTCTACGGGTCCATGATAAAATCTCCATTAACTAAAAAAGATTCTCCCAACATCAGGTTCCGAATTCAATAGAAAACTCATCAAACAGAATCATTGTTTGATAGTTAGGTGTGGTTTTAATTTTCAAATTATTGTAGGTAACTAGGCCTATATACGGACATCATGCTTGTTTTAAAGACCATGGAGGTCATCCTCCATGGTCGATCTGCCCCATAGTTTATCACCCCATAGTGGACTACCCCATGGTCGACAATGTGACCCAGCCAAGATAGCTCAAGCTATCGTGGTAGCCAATGGTGCGACCACCAGTGGTTGACCTGGATCTATCACAGTCCGCAGGGAAGAACCATCTCTGTGAGTTAGAATGACCCGAACCACTCTTTATGGGTAGACATAGTGTACTCCAACTAGGATTAGCTCACTTATCCGAACAATGTTAATCTGACCCGACCTAGCATGAACCTACCAAGAACCACTCCACACGGTTACCCACTATGACTTCCACCTCCACACGTGGCCAAAAACTCTATACAATGGATCTCTCATCAACATTCCTCAAGTCACTACATCATGATGCCTCTATATCCCCAGCTCTTTTTCCTTTGTGTTTACCGGACTTCGCCAATTCATCCCATCTAATACGCTCTTTCACTACTTGTGTCATCTTTGACCACCACTAATTGATGGAAGTATCTGTCAGATATCCACATCGCATTGTCGGATCCTCTTCCCAGAACTGTGCCAGTGGAACTTTGGTGGACCATCAAGCCATATACGATTCCAAAATATCAAAATAGTCAGAAATACAGGTTTCTTGGGTCCCGATTTACATTGAACATAGATTTTCAATTTTTTTGTAATCTAGGGGTCCGAAAACATTCAAAACCACGAAAAATTTCAAATTAGGATATGGGGGTAAAGTAGTGAATGACATGAATAATGGGTGAAATAAAAAAACCCATAAGTAAAAATCCTCATCCTTGATTGTGTCTTCCTCAATCCATTCTAATAAGATGTGTAATGGAGAACCATTTTATGAAAACTCAACAAAATAAACCTCTCAATTTTAAAAAATACTTCAATTATCCATCCACATATCAATATATTCACGGATTGTCCCAAATTAATTATGAAAATAACTGACAGGGAATGATCATTTAGAAATAACCACTCTACCTTGATTCGGATCTGTCACTGATAAAGGATCATTGCTTTTTATTCATCAGAAGGGAGGTTCCTTCTAATCTGATGTGTGCCGATATTGATACATGATCCAACACATTTTTCATAGTGAGTAATTATCAACATATCACAGGAATTTCTAGGTCAATGGGGATAACAAATAATTCATAAAAATGCGTATATAAAAAGGAAATGTCATTTTGTGAAAAACAAAATTATTATAAAACAGTTATTTAAAGTTTCTCCCTTTGTAACTTTTTCTATAGGCGACCTACATAGACAATGGTTATATCATGTATAGGGTTAACCCATTCCTTTTAAATAAAAATAAAATCTTATACCAAAATATTAGATTACTAAGAACAAATATTATCCTCTCACAACTATGTGATCTCCTAGAGATTCCTATCACACCATTAGATACAAAATAATGTAATCAATTGTCCATAAAGATACTATCCTGTAGATCCATAATATATTATGGGTACTCTACGAAAATTATTCTTGTCCTTGATATCCATCTCACCTTAGTCAAATAAGTGTGATGGGTCATGCATTTACCACATCACCTGCAACATGACAAAGACATCATGTATCCACTATAACAATGGACATAGAACCAAGTATTATGCGACCTCACCAACTCTAGATAGTACTTGGAATGTTATTTTGAACCTTAAATATTTCTTTTATCCGTAGTCATGTCTCCATAATACCCTCCAAGATGATATGCAATGTAATATGTTGTTTCTTTTCACAAACTCCAATGGCCTCTTCTACGTACAATCATAAGAGTTCTATGAACACTGTGGAGTCTTCATCGACTCCTAGATCATCTGTAGCTTCTCTATGGTAACTCTCACCAAATATTTTCCCATGAGCCTTGACTCACCTGAGATGGTCATGAAAAATGTTGATGAGAAGGGTCACCCATACAAGGGCTTCAGACAGTGTCATACCAATGATGGAATGATAACAATTGTTGTATGAAAACTCCTCCATTGGTTGGTGATTCTATTATCTAAACCTAGAACCCTATATGCCTGCCTGAAATATGCCCTCTTGAAATAGAATGGTCTACTCAATCTGGCCATCTATCAGTGGGTGAAACTTTTTGTTCAATTGTAATTGTATCTCAAATGCATTGTAAAATCCTTTCCAGAAACATGATGTGAAGATAACAACACAATATGAAACTATCCTTGATGGAAATCCTTAGAGTCGAACTATATCCTATACCTAGAGGCATCATATGATCTCTCATAAACACTTCTCTCGGATAGCTATGATGTTGACTTACTTGGTATGTCGATTAACAATCACCCATATGGCATCAAATCTCATGACGTACATGGTAAACCCTTCATGATTTCCATTGATATCCAATACCAAATCCATTTAAGCACATCGAGGGGTTGATCTAAACTCAATTTAATTTGGTTCATAGCCATTAGTAACCTATGTGTGAGGCATTGAGAGAGAAACCCTACAACTCCTTTCTTAATAACTGAACACCAAATCCAATCTCAGAGGCTCAGTTGCATCATCGCCCACCATGATTTAACTTTAAATGAGATGTGTGGAACTACCTCATAACCTCCTCCTAAAATGCTACCAGTGAAAATGTACACCCTGTGAATATAACAAAATGTTCCTAATATTTTGAATATTCGTCAGGGGCTTGACCTATAGACATCTATGCATGTAAAGTATCATTGATGGTGTCCCTGAGCTGTGCCTCCCAAAATCAATGTAAGAGTGGGGATGTTACAACAATAAAATGTTGTTAATTTCCCTCATCTCTATCCACAAATGATATATGAATTGAGAGACACTATTTTGATGATTCATTCAACAACTACAATCTAGAACACCTTTTGAGATTGTCTTCAACTATGATCCCATTCCCATATGTATAGACAACATCAATGTCCTAGTCTAGAAGGATCTATATCGTTCGTCTATCTCTCATGTTCATACCATTTTATGAAACAAATTCTTGGGAGACTTGTGATCCAAGTAGATGAAAAACAACTTGCCCATCAATTAGTGTTTCAAAGTCGTAAATATGAAGACGAACACGAACAACTCAAGATCATGTTTCACATAGCTTGGGTTATGAGATCACAACTGATGTGATCCATAAAAAATCCCCAAATTCCCCTATATCAGGAATCAATAATGTCCGGTCCTTCATGAATTTCATAAAACCACACATTGAACACTCTCCCATATAAATATCAGTATTGAAGAACTCGTAAACCTATTCTTATTATCCTAAAATCATTATTGGAACCACTCTTTCATCATAAATGGATACCCCTTTCATTTCAAATCTATCTTGGATGCTGATAATATCAAGAATTTAGGCACAAAAAATAGTACCCTTCAGATCCAAGGATATTTAGCACCTCATAATCACTCTTGGGTATATTCCAAGAAAGCACTACCTCAACTATCGTTGGGTCCACAACAACCCTATCCATTCAGATGTTGTTTCCCAGGTAATCAACCACTATAATCATGATCCAATAGTTCATATCTTCATATATTTTTGGTGCTCCCAGAGCATGTCTAAGTCTATCCTCAATTCTATCATTTTCTCCTCCTAAAATATTGAGTACATTAGGATATTATTGACGAATACCACAAAGAAATACTCTATGTAAGTATGAAATATCTATATTAGGAGTCCCATGAACCCTTCTAGTGTGTTCTTCATTACAAAAAACATCACCATGTACTCTTATTGATCATAGATAAATATGAATTCATTCTTCTATATATCCACATACAGCACTAACAACTAGTGATATCATGATCAGTGGTTGATATTTGGGAACCATAAAATCCATTTCATCAAATGAAATGTATATTTAATCCCCTGGTAGTTGATATTTTGTTCATCCCGGTCACCAAGGATAATTTTTAAAAATCCACTCATGACCAAAATTTCTAATATGAAATCATAGAAAACAAAACACTCTGGATTCCCTAGCTGAAAAAATGGTCTTTTAAATCCCTTCTTCCATATGTCATGCACATTTAAAATCATCTCGCAATGATTTTTGTGAGACATCATATATGTTGGTGTAGATATCAGAGTATTCCCATAGTGTAGATCAATGCATAATTCCATCTTATAGTGGGGATGTAAATTAGGAACATATTTAAGAAATATGTCATCATACCCCACAATGACTACAAGAAACTGAGTACTCATATCATAGACCACACTGAGGGTGAGGCTTGGCATATGATGTGTAGTCAGATGAACCCTTATATTCTTGAGCATATACTAAAAAAATGTGTTTCCTTTTTACATATAAAAGAAAACATTATTCAATCACTATGAACACAACACAATATATTCCTAAAATAGTTAATCTAAACATGAACTACGTATTACCGGTCCATACTAAAAATGAAGTCATAAGGCCTCAACACATCAAACAAGAGATCCCAATTGAAACTAATTTAAAAAATATTACTTTTACACAGTAAAAACCTTTGCGTGATCATTGAATATCTCCCCATTTCATCATTTCTAGAAATTTTACCTATACTAATGGATCTATGAGAATTGTTGTTATAGGCTATTTTTCAAAACCTATATGCACATTTTTTTCTAGAATGTGTTTATATGGTTGTATTTTAGACCTATAACCATTGTTTTTGTAATCCCCCATGAGTATAGTGTGGTTATTGGAGAACCTGTGACCACAATTTTCCAAAACCAGATGTATTGGTTTCTTGTGTTATGGTGGAAAAAAATATCACTAGACACAAATGAAAATCCACAAGAACACATGTTCCCATGGTTATCTACTTATATAAAATATATATATATATATAATTAAATAAATATTTATATACCAATAAGATAAATACAGTTTTATTAAGGATCTAGTTGATTAATGGCGTAATATATGGGTAAAATCCTTTGACCTCATATTTTCTCCAATTTATACACAAATTTTTAGAAACCATGGGTATATGTTAATGACATAGTGGAGTTGTCCTATAACCATGTTATCCGAAAACCATAGGTATTTAATGAGAATATAATGACGCCTTGGTTTCCAATGCTTCCATGAAATTGTTGGAATATGGAAATTTTATAGTAGTGGAGTCTCTACGAGTAATGTCTCAATTAACTGTTCAACTATAATCTCAAATCCCAGAACAAGAATTGTTACATGAAAGGAAGGAATATAAATTGTTTCTATAAAAAATAAAGTAACGTGAACATGAAATGGATCATAACTCGTATCATCCCTCAAGAAATGGGTTCATAAGCCTATATATTCTTTATCTAGCCTCATCTGTGAACACCATCTCTCTGATCTGGGTGAGGACCACCTTATTGTGGCGGCTGTAATAGGTCAAACCTGATTCGACAACCATTTACCCATCCTAATTTTCTACAAAATCCCATAACCTACGAACCACCATTATCTCATCTATGTCTCTTCTTCGATGATCCGTCAACCATATACTAATCACCTATAAGACGGTTCATGAAACCTCATGTGAGATGTTCCTGACCGCCATATGTGTGACACAATATGTCTCTAGGATGACTCAAGCCACCCTGAGAGCCCGGAACCACCACACAACTATCCACAATTATGGATCACGCATGTACCCCATCATAAGTATGAATAAAAAGGGATACCACTAATTCCCTAATGTACAGTCTTAAGAGAAGCTCGATGTTATGCCCCCTGAAGAACTAGTCTAGAACCATGTCCCTAGAGTAGTGTGAAATTTTAGTATAAATCAATTTGTACGCCTCCATTTTCATGGTGCAATGCTTTATATGCATAAGATCTTGTATGCACACTGATTTCTATTTGGCTGGATAGAAATTTTCCTTGATCAGATCCAAGAAATCTGTCTAGGGGAATGTGGTCTCATCGTGAGACAACTTCAGCAAGCTCTACCATTATCTCTCGGATCCCTGAAGAAGATTCATGGTGAGGACTACCATAATGTAAACATGTGACATCAGGAGGTGGAAATCATAGGTGAATTCCAATATCCAATCCTCTCTTAACTGGGGGTCTATATCACCCCATAATCTCGTAGGTTTCCACCTTTGAAACAACTGACACACACTTAGCAAGTGTTCATCCTCATCCTCTAATGATAGCAGTACATGATGCTCGATGGGTGGTGGTATAGGTGAAAAAACCACATGATGTGATGTCTATAGTAATTTTACCTATACCAATGTCTTTTAAATTGGTGTATCGTCCTCATTATCACATATTGGAATCTTAGATGGTTGTATTCATAGAGGCAGGCTGGAATAAAAAAAACATATACCATGGTAAATAGAGTATATCTATAGATTTATCCAAAGATATAAATGGAAAACACTACCATTACCATATGATGCATGCACCATTATTATTTCAAAAAACTAACATTTTCATGTACCGAGTCGAGTAGTAGGTGCTCAGGGTCCTGGTCTACGGATACATCATCCATTGTACCAACACTGGATTCCCTACCTTAAAAGTTGAACACATAAAAATTATATCTATTGTGCGAAACCAATATTATAGTTTCTCGGAACTAATTTTGAACTAACCCCCATTGGAAACTGCTCTATCACTACCCGTCATAGATGGTACAATGTGATGAAAACACTAAGACCGCCTACAATAGGGTATGGCGTGGTGACTTGAACCGAGTTTGCATATCTCCTAAATGGGAGACATTATCCCACATACATACACTTATACATATACACACATTTTAAACCCCCAAATGCAGAAATATAAAAACAAAATGTAAACACTGCTTGAAAACACATATGATCCCATTATATAGTATGGGAGAAAGTGAAATTAAATAAATAGGTCCAAAATACAAGCCCACTTGAATGATTCTGAAAGAAAGACCAATGAAACATGCTAATTTGTTCTCGTGTTGTCCTATTCAAAGAGAGTGGTTGATCATGTTCATGAAACTCATCTGTAGAATACCATAACTGATATATCATATTAGAAAAGTTACTAAGGATTCTTTATGATGTTATATGAGAAAACCACAACAGTCTTCCATTACTATGTACTACCTTTTCCTATTCCACATATGAATATGTAAAAGGGTTGATCATATGAACAAGACACGACATGTGTGGTGACATTCCATGTAGGGTGAGTAAAAAATACTCAGTAGAACAAAAAAACCCTAAATAAATTGTACTAAAGAAAATACCATAGTGGATATGAAGAGTCATCACCATAAATGTGTAGGTTTACCACTCATGCAGTAAGAACATCCATATATACTCAATCCTATAATAAATTTCTAGAGGTAAACCACAACCAATTTATTTCCATATGATTATACATGGGGTAAAATACTTCCGAGAGAACAAACTTTTAAATCCATTATATCATTGCAGA
This sequence comes from Viscum album, assembly GCA_963277665.1. Taxonomy (NCBI): domain Eukaryota; kingdom Viridiplantae; phylum Streptophyta; class Magnoliopsida; order Santalales; family Viscaceae; genus Viscum; species Viscum album. The sequence goes on from OY728145.1 coordinate 1,904,953,332, forward strand.
CACTGACGATGAGGTCTACCAAAATTAGGCCCCACCCGAAAGAGAAAATATTGGTCATGAAATATTAATATACATAGATAAGAGATCACACCCAAATATGTTTGGTGATTCCAGGGTTTTCACCAAGATACATTGGGGTATACCATCTACCAAATATAGATCAATTCATAATGTATGAGATCCTTACCAATACCCTAGAGGATACTGAGAATAGTCCCCATACGCTTAGGGGATAGTACATACCTAATCAATATTTACCACTATTTGGGGGATCAGTACCCCTCTCACAGAAGTTACATGATTCTTCAAAATCCACTATGGGTGATAGAGGATCACACTCCAAACTCGATAAGGGATACCTGACTTTGTATAGGACATGTCCTCTAGAGTGGATTAAAATCCAGTGATGTGAATGTAATACCATACTGAACCCTCATTGAAAGGATCAAATGAAATTATCTCAAACTCAATATGTCTATGCTAAAAACATACCACATTATCTAAGTACTGCCTAAATGTTAGGGTCACAACCCCATAGACATATCATCAAACAGGCACACCGTTTGAATGTTATGGGGCTTGAAGTTTCAAAAGAGGGGGGTCATTTGGTCCATGGAACAGCTAAACGGTCTGTCCACTAACTTGGGAGGTGAACCACAGTGGTTTTTCTTCCCCAAGGATGACTACACCATGTTTGATCAATGCGTCTACACAACAATAGATTGAGCAGATTTGGTAGTCGACCTTGTGACTGCCTATGTGGAGCTGGGTCCGGCCCAGATTTTTCCCAGTCTATTGGGCTGACCAGGCCCGCTCTATATGGACCTACCAACCCTCTTATATTTTTCCTACTCCCTCTTCTAGGGCCCAATCAATTTGGGACATCCTTATTCATCATTCCTAGTAGTTGTCAGCACGACCTATCTCTACACCACATGAGGACCCATAGTGATTTCCATCTCTGCATGCGACCACCTGACATTTCGTGAGGCCTGATCCTCCACATTCCACGTAGACCACCACCGCTCTTAATCAATTTTTCATGGCTCTCCCCACAACACCACACAAGTCCAATTCTACTACGTCCCACATGGACTGCATGTCTCAACAACCAATATCTATAGTGACCGACATGAATGTTATCATTGGTTTTCTTAGCACACTACCAATCTTCCACCCCACATCATCAGAAATACGGGAAGTACCCCCACCTACGGTCCCTTATAAGGACCAATAATATAACGACCCATACTTTACATACATTGTTAATACTTCAAAATTGAAGCACACTTATTACAACATATGATAAAACCACAAAGGACCGTATAGGTATAGTGTCTTTAGAAACTGGGAAACATAAACAACTGGTTCATAAATCTTCTACAGTGTCTCCCATTTATTTCATCATATCTAGGGTCCCTTTTAGCATATTCTACTTAATATCCATCTTCCTGGCCTGGGGAAAAGAAAACATAAAAGGGTGAGCTCAAATGCTCAGCAAGGGAAAATAAAGGAAATAAAAATCATATCATATCTTTTTGAAAATTAAAACCTGCAAAAGAGATCATAATATCTTAACATGGAATAAATCATAGAAGTAAAAATGAGATCCCCATAATCATAACATAAAACTTGAATCTTTGTGGCATGCACACATAATCATGGAAAATCATTTCTTGTTAGTCATGACTCATTGCCAAGACTATCTTAGTGGACAAAGTCCCTTTCTGAACCGAGTTCACTCCTCGTTTCAGTCCTGTATCACTGAACCGAAATAACCTTCCGTTCCATCCATGTCTATCTCATGAGATATAAAATCATTACCCAATGCATTGGAGGGAGATATAGGTCCCACCCATCTTATAATGAATCCTTTCTTATGTGTGCCACATAATCATAAAACATACATCATCGCATAACACATATAACAAAAATGGGATTCTTGAAACATCATGACATCATAAATCAATTCATATATGATAAAGGAATTCATAAACATAATTCCATCACAACATTGTCAAACCAATGTAAAAATATGGATAGAAACAGAACCCTTTATTATCTTAGATGGAATATAATTTTGATAAAACATTTGAATTGAATTCTTGAGGAAAATATCCTTTCTTCTTCAAAAACATTTTTCCTTTCATAACATGTCATACAACTTTAAAATAAAAGAAGTTGATTAAAAATAAACTTGAAAACTTGTAAAGGAAGCTTCTTTGAAGTAATGTTTTAAAAATCCATTCATGCCGTATAAGTTAAAAAAAACATTCTTCGTACTTTTGTCGGAAAAGTCAAAAAGTACCTCATACGGAAAAACGACAAAAGATTCCTTTCATATTCTTTACTAAAAACTCACCTAAGGGTAAAATTGGATTTAAACAATTTCAAGTGGATGGAAACAATATTACATATTGAGGGAACATGGATGTGGATGATAAAATACACCCCAGTAAATACTTACGAATAAACAATCTCGGTTAAAAATGAGATTGTGATATTTCCCTTACCTTAGGTCCGATTTGCTTTGTTCGTGTCCGAAGCTCCTGTATAATGGTTTAAATAATGTTATTGACTTATTCCAGAATCATACATATTGATATGAGATCATATATGGTCATATTATTAGCTTCTTGTTAGTAATATTTCATTGTTAATTGTTACTCGGGTCTTTATAACTTTTTGTTCTTATGCGTGTTTTGTCGAATAAATTCTTATTCTTATCTTTAGGTTATAGATAATTCATTTCCAGAATGGTATTAGTGTAGTATATACCATATTCATTCATTCAATTAATTTATATTATCATTATGAAATGAAGATCATGTAGAACGAGTCGCATCACATCGTGGAGACGGTATTCCGTACGTACGCACGAGTGACGATATCGTTCCTATGATCGTGGAATTGTATTGGGGTATATATATATATTATTTCAGTATCAATATTACTTAATAATAATCATATATAGTTACTGATTACACCATTATACCCATCCTTGTAAGGTGATGGTGGAAAATAGATTACACCACGGCGTGGAGACGGTATTCCGTACGTACGCACGCGCGGTGATTTCATTTTTCCGTAGGATGGATAGAAGGTGAATTAGGGTTGTTTCATATTTATAATAACATATCAGTATGTAAGTAATATTGATGTTATTACTTTATCATGAAACAACTAATGAAGAAGAAGTTGAAGAAGAAAGAAATTGAAAAGATCGGTAATGGATATTACCTCTTCTTTGGAACGCCTTTTTGAATCCTCCACTTAAGGAACTAATATTGGTCTTTGGAGAAGACCAGGACATCTAGGATTATTCTAGGGAAGTGGAGAAGGGAAAATGGCAGGGGTTGGCCGAGCTTGAGTGCTCAAATTGGTGTGAGGAGGAGGGGGAGGAGGTGCCCTTTTATAAGGGAGGAGAGGGGCACCTTAGGAATATCTCAAAATATTATTTTATATTAAAGTCAAAATCGGTTTATAATGGTTCCAAAGGGTCTTATTTCGAAGCTAAAGTGGGGATGGGTCGAAATTCTATCAACCAATAGGATTTAGACAAGTTTAGGGTATTTTTTTAACCTTATCAATTAGATTTAACTCTAAGTTAATTAATTTAACTTTTACCGTGTCTTTTTGTTTTCTTTCACTATATGGTTAATACACATACTATAACATGCCAAACGAACCCCAAATTGTTTATTATTAATATATATATATCCTTATCTAAGTCATTTGGCCGAACCTTAGATTTTTAAGAATAAAATAACAATTAATAATATAATATTTGATTTAAAAACTATTTTGTGTCAATTTTGACACTATTTGATATATGATTTTTGTCAAAGTCATAACAGAATTATATGTTCGAACCAAGTTGATTAAATCAATACTAATATATCATAGTAACCTAGAAAATTAGTGTAATTCATAAAAAGTCTCAAATTACATTTATTTTGGTATTTATATTATCAATTTTTTCAATATTTCATTAATAAGATAATTACTGCATCATCTTTGTGTCATAAATAAATTAAATTATTTGATGTCTAAAAATTACAAATAAAATACCATCATGTAGGAAATCTTTTTAGCTTTCTAATGAATATTTACAATCGAATTTATCTTATGTATAACCATATATTAAAAAGGATTTACTTATTAAACTTTGATTTTTAACTATTTTAACCCTTCTTTAAATAAATTAATAATAAATGTCCTAATCTAATCCAAGTGGGCCTAAATGGTCATATTTTATTCCTAAGTTTGTTTTTGGTCGAATTACACTTGTCCAATAGAATTAGGACATGTGTTAGGGTAATATTAATATCATATTTACCCTTAGTTACCCTATTTACTATTAACCGCGGTAAAAATAGTAAAAAGTTAATATTCACCAAAAAATTATTTTCATCTCATTGAACCTCATTTTAGTCCTTGATATTAACCGTGTCTCTCGGATTTTCGAAATTCCATTCACAGAAGCGGTAAAATTAAGTTTTATGCAAAATTCAGTTTTTAACCTACCACTTAGTGGTTTCACTATTCATCAAAAATTGAAAGTTTTCAGAAAAATACCAAAATTTCACCCTAGGCTAATTTCGATATTCTGAGTCCAAAAATGAAGTCCATTTTGAAAAATAAAATTTATAAAATTTCAAAAAGTGGTTATTACTATTCATAACGGCTAGTTTTAATAGCATATTGTTGTTTAGTGAAACTCGGTATTGCGTACGACGCAAGCTATTGAGGAAGGTCGCGATTGCGTGTAAAGCAAGCCAAGCAAGTGTTGTGTAGAAAAAGATTCCTTTGATGATTTATATAACATAAAAGTCTCGAGTGTTACATTCTACCCCCCTTAAAAAGAATTTCGCCCTCGAAATTCGTCACTTTGTAACAAACAGATGAGGATACTTCTCCCTCATCATATCCTCAAGCTCCCATGTAGCTTTTCAAGTTGGTGGTTCCTCCATAAAACTTTCACCAAGCGAGTGGTCTTGTTTCGTAGGACTTTTTCGCTACGATCCAGAATCTCTAGAGGTTGTTCTTTATAAGAAAGATCTTGCTCCAGCTGTACAACTTCTGAGCTGAGTACATGTGAAGGATCTGGTATGTACTTTCTCATGAGAGATACATGGAACACATCATGAACTTGAGAGAGATTCGGTGGAAGCGCCAATCGGTAAGCTACCTTCCCAACACGATCCAGTATTTCGAAAGGACCGATATATCTAGGTCTCAACTTCCCCTTCTTCCCAAATCTCATAACCCTCTTCCAGGGAGATATTCGTAAGAACACTTTATCACCCACTTCAAACTCTAGGTCTTTTCTTCGGTTGTCGGCATAACTTTTCTGTCGACTCTGAGCTGCTCTTATGTGTTGTTGAATAGATCTGACCTTTTCTGCCATTTCATCAACGAGATCAGGTCCTAATAGCTTTCTTTCCCCAACTTCGTCCCAGCAAGTTGGAGTCCTGCATTTCTTTCCATAGAGAGCTTCATAAGGATCCATCTGAATACTGGAGTGAAAGCTATTATTATAAGAAAATTCCACCAAAGGTAGGTGTTGATCCCAACCTCCTTTGAAATCCATAGAGCAAGCTCTGAACATATCTTCTAGGGTTTGAATTGTTCTCTCAGACTGATCGTCTGTCTGGGGATGATAAGCAGTGCTGAAACTCAACTCTGTATCTAGAGTATGCTGAAGACTTCCCCAAAACTTCGAGGTAAATCTCGGACCTCGATCAGATATAATAGAAAGTGGTACTCCATGCAATCTTACCACTTCCTTTACATATATCCTGGCAAGCTGATCTAGAGAGAAATCCTCTCTAATAGCAATGAAGTGTGCCGACTTTGTAAGACGATCAACTATGACCCAGATAGCATTATTGCCTTTGGATGTTTTAGGAAGTCCTGTGACAAAGTCCATAGTGATGTTTTCCCATTTCCATTCGGGTATGGGTAATGGTTGTAACATCCCCTTAGACTTCTGTCTCTCAGCTTTAACTTGTTGACAAACCAAGCATCGAGAGACATATTCAGCAACATCTCTTTTCATGCCATCCAACCAGATGTACTCTTTCAGGTCCCTATACATCTTCGTGCTTCCAGGATGAATAGAGAATGAAGAACTATGAGCCTCATCCAGCAGCTCTTTCTTTAATTCGGGGATGGGAGGAACACAAACCCGATTCCTGAACTTTATTATCCCATCACAATCAAGGTTGAATTCAGGAACATTTCTCACCTTCTTTTGTAACTCGACATCTTCTTTCTGTGCCTCTTTAATCTTCACATGTATAGATGGTTGAACATTCATTTGAGAAAGATAAGATTTTTCCCCTTCCATTATAATTCCAAGATCCATCCTTTGTAAATCCATAAATATTGGATCTTTTGTGATCCTCATCATGGATAAACTAGCATGGTCTTGTCGACTTAATGCATCTGCCACCTTGTTTGCTTTCCCAGGGTGGTAATGAATTGAGCAGTCATAATCCTTAATCAGCTCCAACCATCTTCTTTGGCGCATATTCAGCTCCTTTTGTGTGAAAATATACTTTAAACTTTTATGATCAGTATAAATATCACACCTTTCACCATAAAGGTAATGCCTCCAAATCTTTAATGCAAAGATTACCGCAGCCAACTCCAAATCATGTGTTGGGTAATTTTGCTCATGGATTTTCAACTGTCGTGAGGCATAAGCTATTACCATATCATTTTTCATAAGAACACACCCCAATCCCTTCTTGGATGCATCACTGTAGATCACAAACCTTTCTCCACTACAAGGTAGTGTTAGCACAGGTGCACTGGATAACCTTCTTTTCAACTCCTTGAAATTCTCTTCACATTCCTCTGTCCAGACAAACTTAACTCCTTTTCGAGTCAACTTGGTGAGTGGATTAGATAATCGTGAAAAATCTTTTACAAAACGTCGATAATATCCAGCCAAACCAAGAAAACTTCGGATCTCAGTTGCTGTTGATGGTCTTGACCATCTTTCGATAACCTCTGTTTTTGCTGGATCCACAGATATCCCCTCTTTTGAGATTATATGACCCAAAAATGCAACTTTTTGAAGCCAAAATTCACACTTGGTAAATTTGGCATAAAGCTTCTACTTTCTCAGGGTCTTCAATATAATTCTCAAGTGATCTTCATGCTCTTCCTTGCTCTTTGAATAGACAAGAACATCGTCTATAAAGACTACCACAAATTGATCAATATAGTCTCTAAAGACTCTATTCATTAGATACATAAAGATAGCAGGGGCATTAGTAAGACCAAATGGCATCACTATAAATTCATAGTGTCCATACCTTGTACGGAAAGCCGTCTTTGGTATATCCTCCCTTTTGACCCTTAATTGATGATACCCTGAACAAAGATCAATCTTGGAAAAGTATTGAGCTCTGCGTAGTTGGTCAAATAAGTCATCAATGTGTGGGAGAGGATAATTGTTCTTGATAGTGATCTTGTTAAGTTCTCGATAATCAATGCAGAGTCTCATTGATCCATCTTTCTTCTTAACAAATAGAACAGGTGCTCCCCAAGGTGACGCACTAGGTCGTATGAATCCCTTATCAAGATTCTCTTGGAGTTGCTTCTTCAATTCCTGCAACTCAATTGGGGCCATTCTATAAGGTGTCTTTGAAATAGGCAAAGCACCCGGTACGAGTTCTATTGAAAACTCAACTTCACGATTTGGTGGAAGACCCGGTAATTCCTCCGGAAAGACATCATCAAACTCCCGTACAATGGGCATATTCTTAATCGTGAGTTTCTCACCAACTATTTGAGATAAATAACCTTAATTTAGTGGAATCAATACCCATAAGATGGAAGAAATTTCCACTGGAAGGTTATGTTCATCCTTGCATTGATAGACGATCGTAGGTTGATCTGGAATATGAAATGTGACTTCCCTTCTTTGGCAATTGATATGAGCTCCATGTAGAGAAAGCCAATCTATGCCAAGAATCACATCAAATTCCACTAAAGGAAGGATCACAAGATTTGCAGGAAGCACTTTCCCACAAACTTCGATCGGAGAAGAATTATAAACTTCTGATGCGATTGATGTGCCATTAGGTGTTGTCACAGCTAACTCAACATCTAATTGTTGAGGTAATACGGTGATACCCTTAGAAAATTTTTCATAAATAAATGAGTGGGTGGATCCAGAATCAAATAAAACATTTGCTACTTTAGAGTGGATGGTAAGTGTACCTTTCACCACATCGTTATCGTACTCCACATCGCTGATAGAAATTGCATGTGACTTTCCTTTTTCTTTAGCCTTAAGAGTTTGTTGACGTCGACCATCATCATCAACCCTTGGATTTGGGCATTGATTGGCATAATGCCCCATCTCTTTGCACTTGAAACATTGAAGTGTAGCAGGTTCATTCTGTGTATCCCTTCCTTTGTTTGCATCATTAGACATCTTCTTCCCATTATCACGGCATTCAAATGCCCGATGACCTTCCTTTCCACATTTAAAACATTTACTTGTCCCTTTAAGACAACTCCCTCCATGTTTCTTTCCACACTTTGAGCATAAGGGAAAGTTCATCTTCTTTTCCGTGTGCTCTTTAGATTTTTCTTTGAATTCCATCTTCCTCTTCTTATCAAACCCATGTGACTGATGGTTTACTCCAATCTCCATCTCGACTTTGAGAGCACATCGAACGATTTCCTCGTAGCTATTGAAGTCCCTTATGGCTAACGCCCTTCGAAGACTTGGTTTTAAGCCACTAAAGAATCAATCGATCTTACTCTCAGGTTGGATAATAATACCAGAAGCGTACCTTGCAAGTCTGGTAAAATTTGCTTCATAGGTACCTACAGATTCATCATCCCTTTGCTTCAGTTCAAGGAACTCTTTCTCCATCTTTGTTCGGAGAATACGAGGGAAGTACTTATTGAAAAATAAGTTCTTGAACTCGTCCCATTCCATAGACTCAATTTCATCCCTTTGCCTTGTATTCTTAACAAGATTCCACCATTGATCAGCATCTCCTTCCAAACGATACACTGCTAGGATGACTTTATCATGCTCAGAACATTGAAGAACTGAAAATATCTTTTCAGTAGTACTAATCCATTGTTCAACAACTAATGGATCAGTAGACCCGCTGAAAGATGGTGGACGCTGCCTCATGAAGGATTCAACAGAATGTTGCTCCCTCCTTTGTTCGTTTGGAAATCCTGCATGATTCATAGCTTGAGAAAGTTGTGTGAGCATGGCTACAAGATTTTTCATTCCAGCTCCCATATCGTTTGGTTTCTCAGGGGGACAATCATTGCATTGCCCATCGCATTCCGCATTAACACGGTTCCTTCGGGTTCCATCCATTGACTAAAACCAAGAAGAATAGTGTGAGCAACACTAATTATAATAGGAAACCACATAATTCAAGAATAAAATTTTCATGCTTAAGGTCTTATCCTAGGTTATTCAAGGCCATTTCTAAAACACTAAGATTGTGTTCTATGCTTAGACTTATCCTTAGGGTTCTTACTAAGGCTTTCACATCCTAGTTTCCAAAGGTTGACTATACCTTTCCTATGATACCAACTATAACGACCCATACTTTACATACATTGTTAATACTTCAAAATTGAAGCACACTTATTACAACATATGATAAAACCACAAAGGACCGTATAGGTATAGTGTCTTTAGAAACTGGGAAACATAAACAACTGGTTCATAAATCTTCTACAGTGTCTCCCATTTATTTCATCATATCTAGGGTCCCTTTTAGCATATTCTACTTAATATCCATCTTCCTGGCCTGGGGAAAAGAAAACATAAAAGGGTGAGCTCAAATGCTCAGCAAGGGAAAATAAAGGAAATAAAAATCATATCATATCTTTTTGAAAATTAAAACCTGCAAAAGAGATCATAATATCTTAACATGGAATAAATCATAGAAGTGAAAATGAGATCCCCATAATCATAACATAAAACTTGAATCTTTGTGGCATGCACACATAATCATGGAAAATCATTTCTTGTTAGTCATGACTCATTGCCAAGACTATCTTAGTGGACAAAGTCCCTTTCTGAACCGAGTTCACTCCTCGTTTCAGTCCTGTATCACTGAACCGAAATAACCTTCCGTTCCAGCCATGTCTATCTCATGAGATATAAAATCATTACCCAATGCATTGGAGGGAGATATAGGTCCCACCCATCTTATAATGAATCCTTTCTTATGTGTGCCACATAATCATAAAACATACATCATCGCATAACACATATAACAAAAATGAGATTCTTGAAACATCATGACATCATAAATCAATTCATATATGATAAAGGAATTAATAAACATAATTCCATCACAACATAGTCAAACCAATGTAAAAATATGGATAGAAACAGAACCCTTTATTATCTTAGATGGAAAATAATTTTGATAAAACACTTGAATTGAATTCTTGAGGAAAATATCCTTTCTTCTTCAAAAACATTTTTCCTTTCATAACATGTCATACAACTTTAAAATAAAAGAAGTTGATTAAAAATAAACTTGAAAACTTGTAAAGGAAGCTTCTTTGAAGTAATGTTTTAAAAATCCATTCATTCCGTATAAGTTAAAAAAAACATTCTTCGTACTTTTGTCGGAAAAGTCAAAAAGTACCTCGTACGGAAAAACGACAAAAGATTCCTTTCATATTCTTTACTAAAAACTCACCTAAGGGTAAAATTGGATTTAAACTATTTCAAGTGGATGGAAACAATATTACATATTGAGGGAACATGGATGTGGATGATAAAATACACCCCAGTAAATACTTACGAATAAACAATCTCGGATAAAAATGAGATTGTGATATTTCCCTTACCTTAGGACCGATTTGCTTTGTTCGTGTCCGAAGCTCCTGTATAATGGTTTAAATAATGTTATTGACTTATTCCAGAATCATACATATTGATATGAGATCATATATGGTCATATTATTAGCTTCTTGTTAGTAATATTTCATTGTTACTTGTTACTCGGGTCTTTATAACTTTTTGTTCTTATGCGTGTTTTGTCGAATAAATTCTTATTCTTATCTTTAGGTAATAGATAATTCATTTCCAGAATGGTATTAGTGTAGTATATACCATATTCATTCATTCAATTCATTTATATAATCATTATGAAATGAAGATCATGTAGAACGAGTCGCATCACATCGTGGAGACGGTATTCCGTACGTACGCACGAGTGAGGATATCGTTCCTATGATCGTGGAATTGTATTGGAGTATATATATATATTATTTCAGTATCAATATTACTTAATAATAATCATATATAGTTACTGATTACACCATTATACCCATCCTTGTAAGGTGATGGTGGAAAATAGATTACACCACGGCGTGGAGACGGTATTCCGTACGTACGCACGCGCGGTGATTTCATTTTTCCGTAGGATGGATAGAAGGTGAATTAGGGTTGTTTCATATTTATAATAACATATCAGTATGTAAGTAATACTTATGTTATTACTTTATCATGAAACAACTAAAGAAGAAGAAGTTGAAGAAGAAAGAAATTGAAAAGATCGGTAATGGATATTACCTCTTCTTTGGAACGCCTTTTTGAATCCTCCACTTAAGGAACTAAGATTGGTCTTTGGAGAAGACCAGGACCTCTAGGATTATTCTAGGGAAGTGGAGAAGGGAAAATGGCAGGGGTTGGCCGAGCTTGAGTGCTCAAATTGGTGTGAGGAGGAGGGGGAGGAGGTGCCCTTTTATAAGGGAGGAGAGGGGCACCTTAGGAATATCTCAAAATATTATTTTATATTAAAGTCAAAATCGGTTTATAATGGTTCCAAAGGGTCTTATTTCGAAGCTAAAGTGTGGATGGGTCTAAATCATATCAACCAATAGGATTTAGACAAGTTTAGGGTATTATGTTAACCTTATCAATTAGATTTAACTCTAAGTTAATTAATTTAACTTTTACCGTGTCTTTTTGTTTTCTTTCACTATATGGTTAATAAACTTACTATAACATGACAAAAGAACCCCAAATTGTTTACTATTAATATATATATCCTTAGCTAAGTAATTTGGCCGAACCTTAGATTTTTAGGAATAAAATAACAATTAATAATATAATATTTGATTTAAAAACTATTTTGTCTCAATTTTGACACTATTTGATATATGATTTTTGTCAAAGTCATAACAGAATTATATGTTCGAACCAAGTTGATTAAATAAATACTAATATATCATAGTAACCTAGAAAATTAGTGGAATTCATAAAAAGTCTCAAATTACATTTATTTTGGTATTTATATTATCAATTTTGTCAATATTTCATTAATAAGATAATTACTGCATCATCTTTGTGTCATAAATAAATTAAATTATTTGATGTCTAAAAATTACAAATAAAATACCATCATGTAGGAAATCTTTTTAGATTTCTAATGAATATTTACAATCGAATTTATCTTATTTATAACCCTATATTAAAAATGATTTACTTATTAAACTTTGATTTTTAACTATTTTAACCCTTCTTTAAATAAATTAATAATAAATGTCCTAATCTAATCCAAGTGGGCCTAAATGGTCATATTTTATTTCTAAGTTTGTTTTTGGTCGAATTACACATGTCCAATAGAATTAGGACATGTGTTAGGGTAATATTAATATCATATTTACCCTTAGTTACCCTATTTACTATTAACCGCGGTAAAAATAGTAAAAAGTTTCTATTCACCAAAAAATTATTTTCACCTCATTGAACCACATTTTAGTCCTTGATATTAACCGTGTCTCTCGGATTTTCGAAATTCCATTCACAGAAGCGGTAAAATTAAGTTTTATGCAAAATTCAGTTTTTAACCTACCACTTAGTGGTTTCACTATTCATCAAAAATTGAAAGTTTTCAGAAAAATACCAAAATTTCACCCTAGGCTAATTTCGATATTCTGAGTCCAAAAATGAAGTCCATTTTGAAAAATAAAATTTATAAAATTTCAAAAAGTGGTTATTACTATTCATAACGGCTAGTTTTAATAGCATATTGTTGTTTAGTGAAACTCGGTATTGCGTACGACGCAAGCTATCGAGGAAGGTCGCGATTGCGTGTAAAGCAAGCCAAGCAAGGGTTGTGTAGAAAAAGATTCCTTTGATGATTTATATAACATAAAAGTCTCGGGTGTTACAAATAAGCCATCTATGAATCCTCAATTGTGATATGGTCATAGATTCAGGGGTCTAGAGTCTCAGTCTACTCAAATTCAGTCTCTACTATCAGTTTTCCTCTAATACAAGGGTCGGGTCATGTTCATATCCAGCAACAAGTCGATCCATGTCCATTTCTAGTTCGATGAAGAAGGACTTGAAGAATGGGGGGTGGGGGGGAATAACATGAAAATAGTGAGGAATGAATATACGACATCAAAAACCACCCAAAAACATCTAGGCATCTCAACCATGTGGATCACACAAGACCATGATCCACAACCACATCACCTCTTATACATAGTCACTGAGGCCACAAACCATATCACATCCATCCCACAGACACCTGGGACACAAACTACATCCCATCCTAAAGACAACTAATAAATCAAAAAAAATATCTTCCCAATGACAAGTCAGAATGAAAAACTCACCCACACTCACATGGGACTCACAAACAAAAATCTTCTTGATGAAACATGGGCTATCACTTTCTCCATGAAGGATTATGGAAGAGTGGATAACCAACCATCCATCTTATAATCGGGATATTTTGGAAAGACAACCACCCATGTGATAACGGTTGTTTGACCCATAGTGCTAGACTAGGGTGGGGTGTGTATAGAAATGAAAAACAAATTACAAGTGTGCCTATATATATATGATTCCAAACCCTGATAAAAAAACCTATGGGTTATCAATCAATAATCCCGCCCAAAACACTACCATCTTTGCTACTACGTCTAAACACACAATAAATCACATGATGTCAAAAAACATTTTATATTCCAATCCAAATAACCCCACACCACAACAAAAATAATTAATCAAAATTTCTTCATTTAATTAATATTCGTAAAATTACTATGAACCACTAACATGGAGAAAAATTGTTACATTCATGGTAAATGAACACACATCAAAATAAAAACACATCATAACATGACCTTTGGATATATGATTAATTTATCTGCATCTTATAAATGGGGATGAACCCATACCAAACTCTATAATAAATGATCAAAATAAACCCAAAAATTACATAATTTCAACCACAACAATCCACAACTCACAACCATATCAAAAAACACATTAAACCAAAACCAGATCTATATCCACATTGCACAATCACACAATACCAAGAGAACCACATCAATAAAAATGACCTTCTTTGAATAGTTATTCATACCTATTCATCTCTACGTGAACCAAATCAAGACTCGGTCAAATTTATTATGAAATATTATATATAATTCCTCTTAATACATTTATGGAGTTCTAAAAGTGGACTTTGAATCTTGGGGATACATTTATTAGTATAATATAAATCATTAAAAAATACTTATATAATGTTTTAAAAGAAAATAAACAACATTAATTGAATAAAACATCCCATATAAACACATGTTCAACAATAAGATTTTATTTTACATACTTATTTTTCACATATAGTTCATAATATCAAAATATATAAAAAAACAACAAGATCTTGAATCATATTTCCCTGATTGACATATTGTTCATTAATCAATTCAACTATCATTAATAATTTGAATTCAATGTTCTATACAGAGGAAAATACCCACACACACCCCGCATGATACCCAATTAGTGAGAGATGAAGGATTACCTACTTTGTTGAAAAGAAAATCGACACTTAATGATTGCACCATGACATGGGTGAAAAGAAATAGGTAAACTTCGTGGAAAACTCTAACCAACTACTACCCCATACATTATTCCCATGGAATGAAGAACTATCATATTCCCATATTAAGGTGATATAATATGGAATGGATGAAATGAAAAGGATATATCAACATTGGAAGAATCTTAACAGAGCTATTAGTTTATATACCATTTGATTTTCAATTATAGGAAGATATGGTCAAGATAACATGTTTGGACCAATTAAAAGCCCTATGGCCCTAACTGAAATAAATATATGATTAATAGTATTTGATCCAAACTCAAATCCTTTCATAAAAATAATTAATTGGAGTTTTATGTAAAAAAGGGATAAACTAGCAGAAGATTAAAATATTGTACACAACTCACTATTGGATGAATAACCACTCAATGAGGCACCACTCACGAGTCACCATTAAATGATTCATCAGTTATTCAGTCACTGTTTGTCGAGTCACCGTTGGATGATTCATTGTATGATGAGTTATTATTCTGAGAGTCATCGTTTAGTTGAGTGATTACCAGATGAAACACCCACAAAAATGAATGAGTCATAGCGATTTGAGATTCCATTGAATGAGGCCCCACTAGTCAATCGACTACCATCAAGACAATGCTAGTATGCAACCACCAGAGAGTGACCGCAAAAAGACACCTTATGTGAGTCACCATTAGTGAGCTACCCCCATGGCAAGACAATGCTGGAAATCAAATGATGAAATGAGTTACCTTGAATAACCAATACCCCTCAAACACCATATTCTCACAAAGTAATGGAACATTGATGTATTTTCCATTAAAATGATAATATTAATAAATTAAATCAATGTAATAATTTAGTTAATTTTCACTCTCATCATTCTAGTTTCTTTTCTAGTATTACCATTATTAGCATAACCATGGTAATTAATATTTAATGAATTTTATATTCATTTTGGTCCATAACTAATGTTTCAAAATTAATCATTATAAAAATTTATGATTCTAAATATGTAAATAATTTTTAATAATTCAATCCATAGTAGTGGAAAAAATTATTTTAAAATTTATCATGCAGAAGTAATGATAAAAAATGTTCTTAAGGTGATGATATTCAAAATATTACATTGTTTTTATATTGAAATTAAATATGAAAATTATTTTAATGACCTAAATTAAAATAAAAAATATAAAATTTAACTAATTTTATTTTAAATAAAATTTTAAAAATAATTTAACATTATAAATAATTCAAAATAAAATTGATTTTTAAAATTGAATTTCAATATTTTTCTTTATTTATAAAAAGGAAACATCAATAAATAATCGTCAAAAATTACACCTAAGATAATTTTATTTATTACTTGAAAAAAAATATATATTATTTAAATATATTGTCTAAATAATTTATAAACTGATTTTATTTTCATTCTGAATAATGTCACTAAATAATGTTATTTTAAACATAGTGTTGGATGAATCCCAGTCTATCAAAGAAAAAAAATTTCGCTAACATAAGTATATTGTAATTTATTAGGGTGATATAATCTCAAATATGTAAATAAATATTATTATGTCAATTTAAATTTGACCCTACTAACAAATGTTATTATAAGTTGAAATTATTTTTTTCAAAACAGACATCATAATAGATTTAATAAAATTTCCCCTTATTAAGAGTGAATGTAAATTATGAATTTTATCTTGAATAATTATGAAATGATTATTCTGGGTAAAAGATCATAGGTGGGAAAAGAAAAAATTAGAATATAATATAACACTAAAACCCAAGTATTAATAGATAGTGATATATATTATTCATCACACGAAAATGTTTAATCCATAAGAGAATAAAAATCAAAAAACTATAAAACAAAAATGTTATAAAAGGATATTGATATCATAAACAATTTCCATAATATTAAAAAAATAGTTCCTTCATCCAAAGTTAATGAAATTTAATGAGTGGATATACTTACATTATTTAATTTATTTTCATAACAATAATCTAATATTTGGTTATGCCTTGATCAATTTAAAATTCATCGCTTCATCAAAAATTAAATTTTTAATGACTAATGAACTAAAAATAACATTGAATATATCATATGATCCATAATATAATGATAAGACATTCAACTAATCTTAATTTTTTATTATGAAATAACTATTAGTATAAGGTATAAAATATTCATTAATAATTATATTATAAATTAATATAATAATATATAAAACAATTTAAAATCTTCCACAAAAAGAATTTCATAAATAGTTAAATATACAACCTATCCAAATATTATGTTCCAAAAAATTAGTAATATAGTCATTAAAGGTTCAAATTTCCATAATCATTAATCATTTACAAGTAATTTTATAGAATCCAAATTACATTATGAATTTAAATCATCTCTTTATTCACGCATAATTATGTCAATGATCAGATCATATTTAGAGTAACATTCACTCAACCACATGTTTTCATTGAAATTCAACATTCCACTCAATCAGATTTCTTATTTCCATACAAAATATTCTATTAAACAGTAAATGAAATATAACATTAGTAAACAATATATATATATATATTATAAAATTATGATGATAATATCACTAATAAAATATATTTAGCAAATATTTAATTGATCTATACAAACGATCATATTAATACTTACAATTTCATTATATAATTATAAAAATCTTAACATTGATCCCATATCGTATTTTTAGGAATAATCCCTTGACTATTGGGGAATTATTTTTTGTATTTACCCATCTCCTAATTATTGACTAATTTAATATAATATATATCATACATCCCACTGTAATATTGTTATTGGTGGCATTTATCTCCAAACATATATAAAAATACCAATTCATTCAATAATTTCCTAGTGCAGTTCGTTCCATAGTTATTACACAAGGGAAAATCCATCTTTCCATTATTCTAGTTTTCCATTTTTTCGACTTCTATCCACCCCTTCATGGGATTACTGGTGACTCCATAAATTGTAGAGAATGAATCCTGTTTCTAAAGAGATTATAATAATATTTTTCAACCTGATGAAATTATTTGGGAGACCACCAGCCTTCATGGACATTATTTAAATATTTTATTAAAATTGACAATTTTTTACTACATTTTGCATATTAAATCCTCTACATACATATATATCATTATAAATTAATCTCCATTCACATAAATGAATTATTATTCCCATTTTTAGAATCCAATTAAATTTTAAATAATCATAGATTATTTTTCTGAAGTGAAATATTTCACATTGAATATTTCCATTATATCAATAATTTGCATCAGATATATTTTCAATTACTCTAGAGTATTATAAATCCACCATAACCATTTATGAGAAAACCCCTATAAAAAACACTACAATTGTTACCATTTCTTTTTCACAATATTTCAATTCCATAAATATCTTCTCAATAGGAATATTCAATTTATCAGCCAACATTAGAAGACTCGTCCCACTAAATAACAGTGGACTCTAT
The DNA here is from genome assembly GCA_963277665.1 of Viscum album. NCBI lineage: Eukaryota > Viridiplantae > Streptophyta > Magnoliopsida > Santalales > Viscaceae > Viscum > Viscum album. The sequence continues at coordinate 1,904,971,726 of OY728145.1, forward strand.
CACACAAATTAATATAAGAGAGGCTAATATTGAGGTGGAATATGTTTCCCCATTGAATCAATGATACGTGTCATAAAATAATTGACATGTAATAAAATATATGTAACATGTTTAGTTCCATTAATATATATAATAGCTTCCCCCTAAGGTCAATGATCCAAAAACATTAATATTTTTTCCAATACATATCATTAATCTCTACTATATTGTAATTTTATCTAAAATATTAATTAATAAATCACATTCAATTAGTTAAAACATATTATAATATAAATCTAACTCCACTTGAATTGGCCATATTATACTAGATATAGTTTCTTAAATTTTTACATTATCATTGATATAATTTTTCAAATACCAAACGAACAATTAGTTTTTCAGTTTTTATATGTATATTCATACGTGATTCTAATTTTACAGTGGGAATAGAAACTAAAACATAGTACATGAACTCAAAAAATGAGATGAATCCTTGAAATATAATTCATAGACCACATTTTATATCCTAGGAAATGAAATAAAAGTAATGGTGATCTCAAATAGCCCATAAAGGAAAATTACAGGGGATGAAATCAATATTCAATAATAATAACCAGTGTTTTATGTTAAATAATTGAACACCAATTCCAAATAAATAAATTCACTACATTATCATATAAGGAATAATCCATATTCTATGGTAATAAACTAAAAACACATTCATTTTAAACAATAAATTACCAGTGAAATGCTTCTAGAGGTAAAATCATTATGAATATATCGAGGATAATAATTAATTAATCACTAATTAAAGAAATTATTTTTTAGTATATTTAATGTCTCATGAACTGGATACCTCAAATGTCAATATCTTTAATAATATTGGTTAAACTACATACAAAAACTCATTTAATTCGATCAACTAATCTATCTCATAATAATTACTAATTCACCAATGGAATTTATAATGTTGTTAAAAACCTACTATTTCATGTCCAAATAATTCCTCATATGATGAAGATTCTGTTTATTTAAGGAATTAATATAAATCATCATCATGTATGTGTGTTGTGTAGAGGATACTTATTTAAAATATTTATCTAGATAACATTTCAAATTAAACAAAAAATGTAAAAATGGTATAATATTTATGAAATAAAAATATCTATCATAAATGAATTTGGAAATTTACATAAAATTTAATGTCCAATAAAAATAATTTCATAGTTGTGATTATTAAATATAGAGAATGGCGAAAAAAATAAATTATTTTTTGATGATAAATTTTACCATATTATAATTTTCATTTAGAATACCCTTCGATTAAATGGTTCAATTTTAAACTTAAATTACAATTACTTGTGAATTATTCATATGATAAATTTAAATGGTTTAATATATAAACCCTATGAAAATTTTATTTTTGTAAAAAAAAATTTCCCAGAGGAATATAACAGAAACAAAGTCCCTTAATTTATTTTATCCATTTATTGAACATTATTTTACCTCCATTATAGTTTTTTAAACATTATATTAACTTATAAAATATAAATATAAATTTTTATAATATTATACATGATCTTTTTATATCATATTATTCCATATTAATTACTAATCATTCACTAATTTAACTATTTCAGGTAATTATTTCCTCATTTTATTATTCATGATTTTTCATTAAATATCTATTTCTATCACCCATTATAGGGGTCCAAAATGTAAATAATAATGATTATGAAATATTTTAAATTTTATTACTTAGATTTCAATTTTATAACAAATCATGAATGATGTTTATGAAAATATTAGTATGTTCCGATTAGGGAGATGGTAGGTCATACCTACGCTTGTGTAATGATTCTATTTTCACTGAACATTATGGAAAGAGGGAAAGTAAAATTTAATTTTTACATAATGATAAATATATAATATTTTACATGTAATATAAATATGTATATCTTCTACGTGGTTTTGTGATTAAAATTGAGTTATGTCATTTTTTTATTGGGGTTGTCCACAGTCAGAAAAATGATGTTATCATATTTAATTGAGTGAAAATTTTACAAATAAATTTATGTATATTATCATTAAATAATGATACATATTTCATTTATTTCATATATAATCATAACAATTATCTTTATGATCTTTTTTGTGAGGTGTTTATGAAATAAAATCCAAATCTCTTCGTGAGGTGGATGTTAAACAAACACATGAGAAACATTATTGTATATCCTACATAATGGAAGGAAAAAATACATATATGATAAAGTGAATCCATTTTTATAAATATTTAATTTATTTAATATATATTTATATATATTATATCTATCATCCAAAACATTGTTGATAAGTTGTAATGGAAAAGTGAAAGACATTGGTCCGTGAGGCATTAGTCTGACATAAAAATGAATGATTATTTTGTGACCCATTATTTGGAAGTGAATATTTCTTTCTGTAAATATATTATTACAAAAAAATCACATTATATGTAAGGTACCAAATATATTATATCATTCTTTATTGAGATAAATTTAATGAGGTAGAGAATAAACTAAAATAATGATGCAATGATTGAAGATCTGACGATACTCATTTTTAATGAAACGTCATTTCAGAAGTCAACATAATATATTTAAAATCATTAAATTTTGTTGAAATATAATACATAATATCATATGTAAATAAGAATAATATTCTAGTTTATGTGGTTTTTATAGTTTTTTATTGTTTATAGTTTTTTAATAATTTAGGTAGTTTTCAATACCATTTTTTTTGTTATCATATAGAAATAGACAACTAATATATATTTATTTTTTACCATTATCATTAATGAAATATAATTAAAATGTTTTATATATTTTGGTAAAATTTTAATAATAGTTTCCAATGGTTTGAATCCATTTCCAATCATCAAAAATTATATTCATTGGATGTCTTTTTTGAGTGGTTTGACTCTCTTTTAAGTATTGTATCTTTTTTGAATTGGAATGACTATAATCTTTATCAATAATCAAAAATCATTTGATGTATATTATAATTATTATTAATAAATTTAGTAACTGTATATTTAATATTACTCATCAACAAATAAATTATCAAGAGTTTTGACTTACATTCCATCAACTTCCAAACCATTCTTTTTAGATCATTATTGTGATCTAATGTTTTTGTTAAATAATGGGAATTTATGGATAACATTGTACTTAATGTTATCCTAAATATAATATATAGTAGTATATAATTTTTATAATATCTATATTGATAAAATTAATTTTTTTCAACAATAAATGTTTTATCTACAAAAAAATTTCCCATAAAATCATTTTTATTCTGAGAACATACATTCTTATTCTCAAAAATTGTAGGTAAAAAATATTCTTCAGTGGTATGATATTATTATAATAGATAACAATATATATAACTATGTTTTTGAAATATATAACATTTTTTATATATTTGAATTTTTTTTAACTTGATCATGTTCATCAAAAATAACTTTTTTATTTTCATATGGGTGGATTTTTAAATTAATCTCTTCATCAAGAGAATTTACCATAACATCAATATAAATAAGAGACAAAGATTTTATTCGATAAAAGAGTAAAAAATATGTTTAAAATGATTTTATTTCATATTTTTATGCATTTAATGTCATATAACCCTTTATGTAAATTCTCTCAAATAATTTTTATGAACAAATGTCTTTTATGTCTCTTCATCATAGGTACTAATTATTAAATCACTAGTTAATTTATCCTCATTCAATTTTATAGTAATATTATTTTCCACTTTTTTATAATTTATTTCATCACCAACTACATCACTATCAACATATTTCACACAATAAGATGAATATATTTTCTTTTCATATTTTTATATATTCTAACCAATTCACGATGGATTAGAATATATGTTCTACACCATAATCTTGATGAGTTTTACAAAAACTCATTCATCTTCATCACATTTATGTCCATCCATTAATTTTGTACAATTTTTAAAAATGATTCTAACATCATTGTAATAAATTTTTTTAACCGTAAAATTAATGTTTTTTATTTAATGTTCTTCATATAATTTTTTAGGAAATAATTATAGAAACAGTTTAGAAAATCTAATAACATCCTATTCAGTTTCAAATTAATTGTCTTTTTCATCATGAATACTACTAGTGTTCCCTTTAATAGAATCCATTTATGTAACATATATATCATCATTTTCATGATTATTCATGAGCTTTTATCATCTCATTTTATAAGTGATCATATTAATATATAGTTTATTTAGTAATTTTTTCTAGATATTTTCCCCCTGTGATGAAACCATAACATTAAACATATTTATAATTATTCATAATAACATTAAAATAATGATTTCTTATTCAAACTTACTACAAATACATCCTATGATGCTTGAAATTTCATTCTTCATTGTAATGAAACAACAAACATATTCATTTACACCAATAATATTATCTTCATTCATTAGTGTCAATATTTAAAAATATTCATTCATTACATTCATATTTTCATCATTTAGGTCCATTTATTATTCTAGAATACCATTACATTTTCCATCTCTATTAATTATAAGAATCTCATAATTAGATAATGATGAAATTAATGATTTTTGGTCTCTCCCATCATATTTTAAAATCATCTTTTAAAAAATATATATATATATATATATATAATTGAATAGCCAGTATAATAACGAATAAAACCTTATGTATAATATTCAGGATCCTCATATTCATGTGAAAAAACTAGTTTCATTATATCATTCTATATATAATAGTTCTTTATATCAATGTTAATAATCCCAATATTATTTATAGAATTCATAACATCAAATGAAATTATTAATTCATAAATAATTAAGAAATATTGAGTTATGTGAAACATCCCTTTTGGGAACACTTCAATGGAAAAATATGACAATAGAGAAAAATTTGGTTGAAGTAATGATATTTTATTTTATTATTTTTCAGTAACTCTTAATACGTTTCTTATCCAATTGATGGGTTATGAAATTACATAAAAAATTATACCAGCACAACTAGAAGAACACAAGTATAAATGGAATTTAATACTAAATAAGAGTATATAAGCTATTTAATTTTTTTTGGAAATAATCCAAACCACATAATAAATTAGAAAATATTCTATTTATTTGGTTATATAGAACGTGGTTTATTTTTACACATTTGATTCGATATACAAAAAATATTACATGTTCACCTTCCACATATATTTATGTATCTAATATTTTCATAATAGTTATTAAAAACCTTCACCAACAGGGATCTATTTGTTGTCACTATGCTTCATGAACATTTTATAAACAATAATTTCATTCATTAATATTTTCTTTAGTATCATACATATTAGAAGTTAAAAACCTCATTAGTTGATTGGGTGTAAATCTGGAATTCTACTTCAATTATATATCTAATAAATTCCATTTGTTTTCTTTGTTTAAAAAAATCATTGTATTTAATTTTTATTCTTATGAAATGTTTTTTTATCTAGTACAATTTAAATGAAAAAATTATCTGATAAACAACAACTGATTCCACTTCCATCAAAACTCTGATGACTAATTGGTCCTCTTAATTAAATAATTTATAAACATCATCTAGTCATTAATAATGGATAATAAAAATTAATTTTATATATGTACTCATTTTTTTTCTTCTTTCTAGAGATTATTTCAATTCTGGATCTCTTCATATACATGTTAATCATATGAATGTTATATAATTTTGGAGTGTAAAACCCCCATTTTTTTATTGGACATAAATTATAAAATACAAGAACCCAAATACCTGTTCCCTCTCAATATAATATCATTTAAAAATTATCATTATGTTTAATATTTTATATATTATGGTCAATATATGAAATGTATTTTTGAACTTATTGAAATCATAACACCAAAGGAATTCATAAATATCCATAAACAATATTTTAATGTATCTTAATCAATATATCTTCACACTCTACAAGAATTGATATATTATCTTATGATTTTTGAAATATTGAATAAGTATATTTATTTTACAAAATTACATTATATTTACAAAATATTCCCAATAAATTTTAATATGTACATATTCATTATAGAAATTCATCATGAAAAAATTTATTGCAACAACTTATTTCAAATGAGACTATGTCTTGTGTTCATGTATGGCATTATTGGAATACATCTGAAATAGTAAACATAATTTTTCCTCTATATTATGAATTATATCAGGAAGCATTGGATGTTGACATACCTCATCAAATTATGTTTGATGAACTTCTAGATGGTCCTTTATGAAACATATTTCTGATAACATATTTTATAAAAAAATTAAAATGGTATACCTGATGGACTTTTCTGGTAAAATAAACCATTAATAATAATCTAATTTTATTTACCAAAATATAATTTCAATAATTTTTTTCTAATATCATCAATTTATAACAGTCATTGATAATATTTTTCCAACCACGTATCTAAAAATACCCATACAATAAAAAAAATGAATCAAATACTTTATTAAAATATGTAATAAAATATATCTATAATGGACAATGTTTGTTTGGGTGAAACAAAAAACCACATAGGGGATTCCAATTACAAAATTATGAACAATAAATTAATATAATATAAACAGAGTCCCATTTTAATATCTCATGATATACCCGATTGATTATTTATTTTACACAGATTCCATCTCAAAAATTATTATACATTTCTTTCATATTAACTCATTGTGTTGATTCTAGATATTATATATATATATTTTAAATTTTAATTCTTATACGAAGACCTCATTCTCATATTTTTATAATCAGTGGATCCAATAATGATTATTTTAAGGGATTTAGGTTGCATTCAAGGAAAGCCAAAATAGAATGTATCACTTAATTTTATAAGGATAATTTCAATTTCCAACTAAAATGAATCATTATTTATTTTCAAGTGACCTAGATATAACTAAATATATGAAAAAACTTTATTAAGTGTTTTCACTACCATTAATGTCGACATATTAATCTAAAAAATCCCAATGTACTAATTTGGGATACATTAGTTCTCATAAAAAAATTATTTTCAAAATCTATCATCAAATTGTGATGTCTTATATTTTTCATTATTAATGTAATAACATATTTAATTCATATATATATATATTGATTATTTTAATTCCATTAATTTAACACATAATTTAATTATTTTATTAATAATTTTTTAGTAATTTCTAGTAGAAATTTATTTACCATCCCATTCTAGGTAGATATAAACTGTAATTATACTTATGTATATATGCTTCCTCAGGAAATCATCTTTATACACTGGAGGATTCCACCTTGTATTGATGATATTGGTTGGTATTATAAAAAAAACCCATGATTAAGAGTGGAACAATAAAATTTATCATAAACAACCACCATACCAAATCTGTAAGAATAAGTTAATAAACAAAAAATATATGAAATTAGTGATTATATCAAAATGAATACAAAACATTAATAAATTCATCCATACTCAATATTTCACAATGATAAACTAATATAATAATAAGATAAAAAATTTAATTCATAGGAGTCCCTATTAACAATACCCAACCACACATCCTCTAATGGTCCATTTATCGGATGATCTATCATAATCATGAACTCCCAATCCACATCATAACTTGTTCATGAATTATCGTGAGATCCTTCTAAAGAACATATCTATAATTGTATATAAACAAGGATTTTCTAAAAAACTCAATAGGGAACAAGAATAGATCACTTAAATAAACTAAAATCTATAGATATTTTCATGGGTCATACTATAAAAAATTTAGATTTCTGTTATAAATAAATATCAAATGACAACTAATCCTCACCTCTATGTCCCTGATAGCAAATACATGTTTTTTCTTATGATGGAGTGTATTTTGTCAGTCTAGATAACTCTGACATTTATATAAAGGCCCAAGGGTCCTTCACCATGTTATATTCTGAATGAAAATATGATTTAGGGTCACATAAGTAAATTATAGAATGATTTAAGGTGATCTCTATACATGTATCACAACATTACGAATACACCCTTTCAGTAATAAATGATTTCTACAATAAAATCCATTGTTGTGTGGGAAGCCCAATCAAACCCACTAAAGACCCACAATTATTGAAATAAAATGTTTGCATTGACCTATAATTCATTGGAAAACAATGTACAATTTTATACATATCCATGGAATCCTACTATTAATAACATTGAACACCCACTCAGGGAGTGTTTTTCACATGTCATTATTATGAGCTCTACATAAGGGGTTTTCAATAGTAAAATTAATCTTATCCTAAATTGATTTTTCATTATATGTCATAGAAAAAAACCTTATGTTCAGTGTCATAAATAGTATCACATACCGCCCTCTCATGTATCTTTCGTTGTATGTAATCATGAACCATATTATATTTGTTGTTTCACATATTGAAAATATAAAAAAAACCTAAGGGAATTTTCCATGCATAAGCCAACCTCTATGAGGGTTCATCCAATATTAAATTATAACAAAATATAATACATAATGTATATGGTAAAAAATATCTTAATGAAATAATATAATTATTTCAAAATAATAAGGAAATTATACATTGGAGAAAAAGAAAAACACATCACTATATTCCACATCCCATTAATTCACATAAAACGTTAAAGTTATAATGTCAAACCATCTACTTTATTTAACCATGTCTCACCCACATACCCATGATAAAATAAATATTTATCTGCCTAATAATTTCAAATATAATAATATAGTGGGGATGATCCCTACTCAATTTCGTCATTATTATGAAAGTAAATAATGAGATTACCTATCCCACATGGGAAGTTAAAGCTCTATGATATGTCACAAATTGATCAGATGTAAAATACTATCATTTTCAAAGGAGACAATTAAGATAATAAAATATAATACATAAATCAAGGAATTTTAAAGAGAATTTAAAACCAAAATATATTATCATATATTTCATTTGAAATGATTATTAATTTTTTTATAACATTAATACCACATGACATTAAGTTATAAAAAACCATGATATACTATTAATATTAATATTTAGGAATGACCGTTATAACCAAGATTTGAAAAATAATTTTATGAATTGTATTAAACAAACATTAAAAAAACATTTATAAGTATTTATGGAAAATATAATGTTAAATAACTATTTAATTTTGTCTAAATTATAAATATTCTTCTAAATTAAATTTTTTCTCAAAAAACTATTTATTTACTATTAAATAAATAATAAATTTTTTTGATATTGTTATATATTTTTTTAAAATAAAATATTTTATTAATTATCATGAAAAAAATATTGGGGGGTGAATCTTAGAGTTTTAATTAAAATATAAAATTTTCTATGAATATTGAAAATGAATTGTTTTTATTGAAAAAAATTATTTTTATTTAAATAATTTATAACGATACATTTTATTGATAATGATTTTAAAAATAAAATTAGTTCATTACATACATTATTAATCCAATTACGCTCTTTGTAATAAGATCAACATTTTATTTTGAAATTAAAATTTCCAAATAATAAAAAAGTATTCTTTTTTGAGACACTCTTTTTGCATGATATCATACACTATTCTACATTTATATATATTAGTATTTTTTTTGAAAAATGTGAGTATCTATTTTCCTCTTCAAAAATTACAAATGTGTCCTCTCCCCATATAAAAAAGGTAGCCTAATCTATTCCCAAACTCAAAATAAATAACTTTTTATTGTAATAGATATTACAAAGAAGAGTTATTGATATATCCCAATATATTAGAGGAATTAGTTCAATTAGTAGGCCCCTTAAAATGATATAATAATCAACATATAGACATGTATTGAATAAGACGATAAATTATTACTCTACATATTTGTTTTATTACTTCATCCAAAATCATTAATTATTATACATCTATGAAATTAATATTTAAAATAAAATTAGGGTTTCTTTATAATTTAATAATCTAAATCATCTCCCACATCAATTAAATGGATAATTAAACAATTCATCATTTTTACGGTAGACTAAGGCCTAAAAACTGATATATTTAATTTTTCATCACCACCTATAATAGATTGATATAATAATATATTAATGTTATTTATTTTATTTATATTATTTATATTACATTACTAAAACTATAAAATTATTTCATCACATATATCATTCTTAACCCTCCATTTCATTGGTGGATATGATATTGTCACTCGTTTGTACATCGGGAAACAACATAGAAAGGCAAGGTGATCAATTTTTTTATTATGCCTTACTTGGTTGTTATGAAGGAAAACATTAATGAATATTTTATTTATTTATTAAATATATATACTACTAAAAATGTAATACTATATAGTACTTCTTCCCTTAAAATTGTTTTGAAAAAAACAACACCACTTCTGTGTATGTGTGGACTAGCACCTCCATGTAGCGATGTGGAATGTTTCACATTTAATTTTGTCTTGGAAGTTAATAAGTGTGGATTTTATTAATAGAAAATTGATATATATAATTTTTTTTCCTATAGGTGAAATAACATTTATATTTGTATCATTTATTCCAATGTAAAAATAGATATATTGTTCATGCATATGTATGGCCTACCATCACCAGAATGGTGTAATGAATTTTACGATATGATAATTATGAACCAATATAAAAAATAAAATAACTAATTTATAAGTTGTTTATATCATGTTAAAAATTATTGAGAATATGTATCAATGAATAATTTAAATTAATGGAAAATACCAAATAGAGACAAACATGGAAAACAAAGCTTTTGTTACACAAAATGGGAGATTAAAAAAGAAATTGTTAATAAATAGTTCTTAAATGTTAAAAGGAAATATATAATGGTATTATATATATAATTATGGTTATGGGATTGATTTTCATAAACCTATGATTGATATACATAAGGATTGATCATACTTAAAGGAAGTGAATCTTAAAGTAAATGTTTGTTAGCTTACTGTAATTTTCTTAATACAAATTCCATATTGAACACTTGTTTCTATTATGTGATGTATATACACCCATCTATAAAATCATATCCTAAATCTATTTATATTCATGGTATTGGAATTTCCATATGATGTTAAATCCATTATAGGCTATATTATTCAAATTTTATAATAGATATAAGGGTTTATTTCACAATCTGATTACTAATGGGTATTTTTTATATTTATATATCTTTTGGGGGAGTTATTTGGAATTTAAATTTTCAAAAAATAAATTTTATTATACTATTTTTATACATAACCATTTCAGGTAATGTTTTCACTTTTTATTATTTTTTTAAAAAATTATAGATTAAAATGTTTTTATAAAAATCATACTATGCTTATCATTTTGGTAGAAAATAGATATATCTTACATGTTAATGTTATTGAATTATGATTGAAAATAGAATTAAATAATTATATTAATATATTATTATATAAATATTACACTTGATTGAATTTAAAATAAAATCTACTGAATTATCATGTAGTTTTCTAAACAAAAAAATTCCTAGAATGTTTAAGAAAAACACAAATGAAAGAAATATTTTATAATACTTGACATGTAAATAAATTCCCAACTTCTTGAAGACTCTTTTATTTTATTCAGCCAATAAATTATTTCAAGGTGCTTTTCAATGAACATTTTTACAAATATTCAAGTAATTGATTATTTATAAAAAATATTTTTTTTTATAAAGTGATATCTTCCACCTAAAATTTTAATGTTAATTTATTGTATTTATATAGATAAATGTCAATAAATATAATTTTATATATGATTCATTGGTAATATGTTATAATGAGACCATCCTTATTAAAATCATAAATGTTTTATGATCAGTTCGAATATTGTGTTTTATTATTATAACACTCTCCATATAACTTATTATGGTATGAGATTATGTTTATTGTAAGGGTAAATCATTAAAATTTTCCATTTGAGTATTTAAAAAATATTGGATATATTGACTGTTCTTTAACACATTAATATGAGGAATTCATTAGACTTGGTATGTTTATGGAAGGTGCATTTATAGAACTTGAATTCTTTTATCTGAGTCATGTGAAAACCGAAAATGGCATTTCTGTTGAGGTTTTACCAATTTATACACGATTTCATGGAACATGAGATTTATCGTATAGATTATATGAAATATGTACTGAATAACATGTTTTATATATTTTGTGATTTTAATTCCACAAATACATTATCTATTATTTATGTAAGTTGGATTATTCAACTATTTTTAAAAATCAATGGAATATTTTCAAGATCAATTAGAAATTAGTTTTAAATATTTGATAAATATTTATTCCTACCAAGTGTTTTCTGTATGTTCATGTTACTGATTGTACTTATTTTTCTTCCACTATTTAATTTTTAAAATTTATCAGATCCTGGTGTCCTTATTTATATTATAAAATTATCTTATAAAGGATTTAGTTATAAACCCTAACAATATCTCTGATTAAGAGATTAAATTCATAACGTTTGTATTTATTTTATTTCTTCATCCACATAATTAATATATTTTGAACCATTTGACAAACAATAATTTTTTTATAATATATATTGAGAATTGAAAATGAAATTGAAATAACCCATATCAATTTACACATCATTAAAATGAAATTGATAATGTTGATAATGTTTTTGTCAGAATACTTCTGCACAAATTGATAAATTAATTTTCCATATCCACCAATCAAATGTAGATATAACAAACTATTTAAAAAATTTAGGTGATATTTTGGAATTATAATTATTTTATAATTTTTATGTCACCCATATATTATTAAACCCAATTCCTTGAGGGGTATGACAATGTCACTAGTTTATATGGAATACAACATCTCACGAAGCGATGCGATTTATTTATTTCTCAATAATTACCTCTAATGTACTAAAGACAAATTAAATTAAAATATAATATATTTATGGCCTTAAAACATTTCTAGAAATATAATAAAAATATAATTTTTCCCTTCCAACAGATATGAAAATAATACTTTTATTTGTATGTACTTGTTGAATTCCACCTCCACACAACAATATAAAATATTTCCCATCTTAGGTTTACAAGGATCACAATAATTTTAGATTTAATTAATATTAACTATATTTATATAATAATATATTTTTTATAATGGGTAATTAAAATTTATTTTCATTTCATTCCATCAATTGATAAAATGGAAACATCATTCAAGTGCATGTATTGTATATTATATCAATGAATAGTTCAGTGGATTTTATAGAAAAAAATAGATTATGGATTAATATAAATAAATATATCATTAATATATATGTAATTAAAATTATTTTTTATATTATTTTTTTATGTATCAGTGATCCATTTAAACAGAAAAAAATATCAAAAAATTAATGTAAATCAATTTTAATTTAAACCAAAATGAGTTTATCACAAGAAATTATATATAATCTACTAATTGAGGTAATATATAATTATTATTATATATATGTGTGTGTATGTTTCTATAAAATTTGTATAACAAACTTAACACTATTATTCTAAATGCTTGAATTTATATGAAGTAATTGTTTCCAGAGGTAAGAGTTTGTTATCTAACTTTTACTTCTTGGAGACATATTCCATATTCAAACATTATTTATCTTTAGTGGTGTATACAATGATCCATTTATAAATTATATCTTCAATCACTTTATTTTCATGGTATTTAAGCATTCAGTTGATATTTTCTTCTTTCATGGGGCAGATGAATTTTTTCACCAATGTGGTAATGGTTTATATCACAATCTCTTAATTATTAAATATTATTAATGTTTATGCATCTTTGGATAAATTATTTTCTATTTCAACATTAAAATAAATATATCTTTATCTCCTCTATTTATGCATGAAATTTATAATTAATATTTACATTTTCAACTCATTGGTAATTGGAAATAATTTGGAAAATTTATTTGAAAAAATACATAATTATATATTATTTAGATGGAAAAAATTTCTTCTTATATGCTATTTTTATTTATAAAAAAATTGGTGTCAAAAAAATTATAATATATTTTCAGAAATGATTTTTATTTTATATTTGAGACATTATTAAAAAAATAATCTACCATTTATTGTATAGGTTAATTGTTTAAATTTATATTAAAATGTAATAAAAACCATTATTATAATGTTCTAAACATTAATATAATTTATTCCTTTTTTTGAATTCATTTAATTGACTATTCCTTTAAAAGATTAATTTTTCATTTTAATTGAAATAGATTTCCAATTATTTTAGAATCATTTTTTAAAATAAGTATTTAAAGTGGAATAGTGTAGCATCCCTTCCAGGGATGTAGTGATGGTGCCCCGGGTCAATGGGACACATGTCCTCACGGTTTCCTCCTAGTACTCTAGAGGCTACCAAATACTAGTGAGAGTTAATTTTGTTATGTTGTGGAGGTTATACCGTAATAATATGTGTGTCATAGTGGAATTATAATTAGATAGAATGTGGTAATGAAAATTCATTGAGCTACAAGAGATAATTTATATAAGAAACAAAACCAATCATCACACATGAGATAAGATTCACAATAAAATTAATTTTATATTATTTAAAAATAAAAAAAAGCCAATGCATGTAAATTTTCTATTAGTAAAATAACATTATCCAATATAATAAATGTATAAAATATTCTATCTCTAAATTGCACTAGGTCCCATAGCCCAATGTTTTGATCACATTATCCTATTAAATAATTAAGAAATCATCACAAATTGGTCAATTTTCTTTTTCCCAACCCTCAACCTTGAATCATATCCAGGATTGAAATAGTGTCCTAAATAAGGTGTTAGAAAAAATTGATTTCTGAACAACCAATTGTTTTAATTATGAATACATTGTGTGAACATATGATTTAGATGATTGTAGATTCAAAAAGAACTAAAGTAAAAAAACCGAAAATATGTTGTTAAATATATCAGGATCAAAATGATATTGAAACTAAATCATAATTTTTAAATATAAATTATGGTAAAAATCATCAAAACTATGTAATTATGTACCAAACGAATATAGGTCAGGAAGCAATGATTAGATATTTCTATGGCATTCTAGTATGTCAAATATAATGAGTATAAATGTTCACAGAATCTTAGTAGTTTGGATATAGGTTGTTTAATGAAAGGAATCCATGTTGCACTGGTCAGTTGTGTATAAATTTTGTAGTCACCCATTTGGAAAATCAATTCTATACCATGAACCATATGTTATCAGTGTAACTGTATCCTTACAACATCATTAACAAATTCTTTAATCATTTCATTAATCTCTTAATAATCATAAACAATATAATGGAGTATAGATTTTATATATTTCATATAAAAATTAAAACGTGATTAAAATTATTTACAAAAATATTAAAATTTGTTATTAGAACATCCAATTCCTCACAATGAAGAGTGATATCAACTCATTATGTATGCCATTTCCATGAAAAAAGAAAGGGACAACCCCAATGTTGTTTTTTGTGATGGGAAATAACCTCCAATCAAGTATAATGTTGTTATTAAATGACTAAAACAATAATACATCTTTCATTTAGGGTTTATCAAATTAAGGATTAAACACAAAAAAAATTCACCATGTGGCACGACTGCAACATCTTATAAAAAACAATTCATTCAGGGAAAATGTATACACCAAAAACAATATTCATGTAGTAGACGCCTTATTATATATCAATCAATATTTTTTCAAGGATTATAGGATAATGAAATATTATGAGAACACCCTAATAATAAGGAGTAAGATATCATAACAATATATAATTTTTGATATTATACAAAATAGTTAAATGAGCCTCATGTTTAGAGAGCTTACTAGTGGATATAGAATAAGAAAAAAGGATCTCGACTTGGATTTTATAAGAATAAATGACATTTCATTCTATTTGATAGATTCCTGAGATCTTCTAATTATAGGGGAATGGGGTTATGAATTATAGAATCTTATAAAACACATATGATGTTCAGGTTATGTTTATAATAAGGTAAAATGATATTTTTATCAATTTTAAGTGGTCACATACTATATCCACATGGTTCGACAAATAGTGTTCCAACTGTGCACCAAGATATATCCCAACAACCCCAACACATGAACTAGATTCATGGGTTTTATTATCATTCAAATCCATTTTCATACACACTTTCACACAATGGAGACAAATAACATAATCAGTTGGCCTGAGTCACATGGTTATAAAAATTGTATAACCCACTTCTGTGCACTGAAACACAGCATAAGGTTTTATCTAACTATAAAGACTATGTGATAGGGATTATATTATATGTTTAATCCATTTGATGCCTCTAAATGTGTTGTTATTGGATCTAGTTAAGCTTCTTTTACTATTGTTTCCATAACATCATTAATAGGAATTAACATAAGGCTAAACCTCAATAATAGTGTAAACTCAATAGGATCCATAATTCATAGAAAAAAAGATTTTTAATATCCCCCCTCGAAAGAACTCATTCATGAGCTTTCGATAAATTTTTTTAGAAATTAATCTGATATTAACTCTAGCTACTAATTACATACATCAGCCTCCCAATCCCATTTCTCTTTATATAAACCAAAATGGTTATCTATCACCCATATTAATGTGATATACCATAGGTAGATATACTTTATTATCTAATCAATGAAAATAGTAGTATAATCCTCAAAAAATGTATCAATATTAAATTTAATGTCTTAAGGATCAAATTTATGTTTTGGTTCTACATGGTAACAGTGACACTATGCAACATTTAATTCACCATAATGGAATTATATAAATGATATAACAGAAAATGATATCATACTGGTAGGAATCAATCCATGATCTAAAAATTTATTAAAGACAAGGAGAAAATTTCCCCTGACTACGTGTGTTTCTATGCTTTATCATGTTTGATACTCACATGAGGACTCAATTCCAAACCACAAACTCCAACGTTAATTGATGGAAATTAAAAAATGACTTTTATCTGGGTTTATTAATAGCTATAAGATTTATGAAAAAATGAAACAACTGCTTGTTATCTATAATGAGATAATCAATTTGTATTAAAGCCACTCATACCAATAGAATGAATTGATTTGAACATCATGGCCTTCCATACAAGAAATATTCAGGTTGAATATTTACCGCCACTAGATAAGTGCTATTGTTAGAGTACAGAAACTGTTCTATATGAATCATCTATGAACCCCTAAAATATAGGATACATACTCTATGAATGTCTTTTAAGACCTTTTTATTATTATCTGACTATCTATTAGTCTGAGGTTGGTATATCGTGCTCAAAAGAACATGTGGACCATAATACTTTTGTTAACAATTCCAAATCAAATATTTGAATAAGGAATCTATGGTTGATATAATGATAATAGTAATATAGTGAAGGCGAACATTATCATAGAATTATGGCCACATGACCACATTAACGAAGATAGTTTATAGGATAATAATGAAATGAGAGTCCTTTTCCAGTTATTCTATAAGGAAAGATATAGAATCACTTCTTAGTGGTGACCTTTGTAACCTAGTCATGAAATACATGTTGACAACATCTCCATTAAAATAAAGAATGAGAGAGTTCATAAACATCTAATTTGGTCAATGATGTTTTACCATCACATGATGATAGGTAGAACAGTATGTAACAAAACCAACAATATCATGATTTATACTAGGAACTAGTTCTTATAGTGCAAATACCAATATATATTAATAAAACAATGATTCACTTCCAGGGTGGATGAATAAATTTCTCTCTTATGTTTTCCCACACATCTATTGAAACAAAAACTACAATGAATTCATAAAATTTCATTCCTTCCAACATTCCAACTATGTTTTGTGTCTCCACCATCAATTCCATCCCTGAAAAATGATACTTGGGCATCTGATATCTTTCTCATCCTCAACCTATACATAACTATGGAAATCACTTATATGTCTAATTTAAATGAATTCTCATGACTATCCTTAAAATCTAAGTGAATCTTATATAAAATACAGATTATCATTCATTAACTAATGTACTCCCAAAATCCATCGGTATGTTTCTACCAATATAGTACATTTTCTACATCATTTATTTTATGAGGTGTATAGATTAGCTCAATAAGAAAAGGCTAGAGATACTCTACCCCACACAAATATATGTTGTTCGAATCACAGTTTATAAATATGTATTTGATGGTTTTTTCATGTTAATGACACAAAACTATCTCCCTGTATATAGTGCCTCTAATAATAAAAGGCATGAATAATTTCATATAACTCAAGGAAATGTGTTTGAAAATTCATCTAGATACAACTCGACTAGTGATATCTATATTCCATGATTCAGTCCCCCAATATCATTATAACTCCCATCGAGATACATAAGCTATGAAAATAAATAGTATAACTTCATCAAAAATTTGGATAAATTGGTAATGAAAAGGAATTCAACCAACCCATCAGCTAAATAAATTCATATTCATAAGATTTAGTCCATATAAATTCACCCCCTTTTTTGTTAAAACCATGAAATGTGTAAATGGATGTGATATGTATGTGATTAATTCCAAATAAAAACCATATGGAACTATGATACTTAAAATTTCAAATAAATTCTTAGAATTCTCCCAAGGAACAAAATGAAACACCTTCTCTGATTCCACTAAAAGTGTAGTTTTTTTGAAGAAGTACCCAGTGATGTGAAATTTATCCATTATGAACATGAATTTGGAGATCATAGAACATATATAATGATTACATGTTGTATTATATAAGGTTTAATGGTGGATGTAATTACCATTTTAAGTATATGAATAAACTAATATGTCATCCATAAAAACCACCATTATAGAATAAAAATATAAGTGAAGACACTGATTCATCAATTCCTTAAAAAATATTGGAACATTTGTGAGACAAAAAATAATAATGTGACACTCATAAGGATCTTACACACTATAAAACGATGAATGATCTATGTATGATAAAATTCTACACACATGGTAACAAAATTTGCAAAAATCAATTTTTAGATAACCGAGTTACCTTATATATAGTATGTGATTTCACCTATACATGGCATTGGATACCAATTTTAAATAAGAAACTAATAAAATTTAGAATAATCCATACTTAATAGAAGGGTTTTATCTATATTATTGATGAAAAAACTATACAACTCCATGGAGATGAATTATATTGAATAAACCGCTTTCCACCCCAATCTTATAGATATATTGATCACATAAAACATAGTAGTATCCATCATGTAGAGACGAATGAATATGATTATATATCCATGAGAAAATATGATTTAAAACTCAAATTATCGCTTAAGAGTTGGTTCTGAAGTGTCATGTGGGAAAGCATCAACGAAACTATCTATAAATAATGGAAAATAATTTTAGCATATTCCCTGATTTTCCTAGGATAATTTTTAAATTATGGCTTTCAATCCATCCATCCCATAATGCTTGGGACCATTTTGACTCACTGAGACATCAAATTTATCCTTTCAAAAAAAAACAAAACCCACTGTTAATGTTTAGGTAACCATTCAAAATTAGAATTCATCATAAGATTCATAAATACCAACCAATATCTCTTTATAATGATATTAAACACATTAATATTAAGGAAAATTATGTCCAAGATAAAATTACACCAACCTATCATAATCGTGGACCCCAAGAATTTCCATTAAATCATTCATCAAATCATTAATGGAGTGCCATGTGTTATAATTCCACATATAAACTAAACATTGAGAATAATGATCTCCATAAAAGGAAAAAATTTAATGGAATGGGAATCACTTATATTAAAATTACAAGACGCTAACATATAGTCTACCAAAATAATATCTCTCAGGGTAGATGGCTTGATGCTATGCTCCTCAAGTATCAATTTCACTTTATACAACTATCCAAATCTATGACCCTAAGGAACAAATTGAACACTCTGAATAGGTCCACTCTTTTATCATTGTAGATTATGTGTCTGTATACCTGACTAATGACCACCACCTCTACCTGATCGGCTTCTGACACTCCATCTCCCTACTTCATGAGATGTATTACACCCCTTTTCAAAACATTGAGTCAATGAGGAATTATCTCACTTGATGCAAGATGGATGATCTTAAAAAATGATACTGATGACCCATCCTACAATAGGATTATAACTTAACTGGGTTCTTATCTGAATGAATCCTTAAGTGTCCCTTCCACTGATAATGGGGAAAAAATTAACCACCAACACTCTAATATTACTGGAATTCCTCACATTAGATTTATTAAAACATCACTTCATGCCACCGGATATAATTCCACTAGTTTTTAAGATGAAAAAAATTAATATATTCCTATAACTTCTTTTAAAAAATTTTCATTATTTAGTTCATGAATGACTATTTGAAATATGATATCCAGCTGAAAAGTGTTCACATACAGTATAATAATAAGATAAGGCCCTTACATCAAGCATCTCACCCAGGAAGGCTCATCAGAAATATGGATATTTTTATAGAATTGAATCTATTTGGATCGAGATGAAAATTCTATAATGGTCATTGAATCCCCCTCCAAATTCACAATCTCTAGGGAGGATTCATCTATTTATTGGAAATCAATCCAAAAAATAACTTGTTTCCTATAATCTTAGTTTAGGCAATACCAATAGTGTTCTATAACTCACTGAATCATATATGTTGTGACATTAAGCCTTATTTCAAGAGGCATCTCTAAATGATTGAAGTAAAGTAAGATTATATCAATCCATAGCTTGGATACCTATTGGACACATCCCTTGATAATTTTTTTGGATTTTGATAATGGAACACATGTATCAAACCTCCCATAATCGAGGAAGGATGTGAGAATCTAGAATTAGTTTTCATAAAATGATACTAACACTCTTAAAAATTGGAATCATCTACCATATCAGGTATAATAAGTGGTTACAAAAGTAGAAATTATAGAGCTGATATGGGTTTTATAGAACCTTCCACCACAATGGTGTTGAAATTTCAATCATCATAGTTCATTATTGGAGGCCTTCATGGTTTAATATATCTATAAATTCAATGTGCACATATAAAAAACAATTCATTAATATCGTGATTAGAAATATACAAACAATAATGGAAAATGAAACCTATACATGAGTCACACAACCATGGGTGCTCCTAAATCTAGTTCTGGGTGACATAAGATTCCAAATAGCATAAGAGATAATGCCTACTACCAACTATTAAGCTTGATTCTGGGTAATGTTCTAGCATATGAGACATTTTTTCCATTATAAAATGTTTCAATTTCTTGTTATAGACTAATTTTCTCTTCATTCTATAATTATATCCTCCGTTTAAATAAAACCATTTCATTTGAATATATATATAAATTTAGATTTTTATTTACATATAATTCAAATCTTCGTAAATGATTTAATTATATAGATAACCTATTCAAATTTATATATTCTCATAAACATTATAAATTGAACAATGGAATCAATTTAATTGTATACATTGAATCATTCAAACTAATGTGAACAATGTTCTGTGATTTAATGGGTGATATTTGACTACTTATGTTTTTTCGTATCAATATATGATAGAAAAAAAATGTAGGTATTTACACATTATGAATCCTATTATTATTGTCATTATCCAATAATAATATTTATTAAAATATTCAACTTATTACTCATAAAACATAGAAAAAGTAAAAAGGTGTCACCAAATTCAACCTACGGGGCAAGGAATAAATCATGAAGAATGGTTTTTGAAATAATATCTCTAAAATTATTCATGATAAATGGTTCCTTATAATAATTTGATAAGAAAAAAAAATACCTATATCATAAAAACAATAATTTCACATCTTAGGTTCTTCACCCAATGGTGGAATCTAATCAACTATAATAGGAAATGACCAAAACATCATATCACCTCCTAATATATTTGGATAATTTCCCATATATGAAATATCTAGTACCAAAAACAATATGATAATGAAATTTTAACTCATTCCTAGTATGTTGTTTAATATTCCATTTAAATTCGAAGAAAAAACCATGATACCACTTTTTATCATCCGGACATGAGATCTACTAAACGGTGCACTAAGCTAGTGGGTAAAATGGTATTAAAAAAGCATCCACATTTGAAAAAGGATGATGGATAAAATTTTGGATGTTTAATGGTATGGTTTAGAAACTATACCCTCATAATCCTATTAACACAATGATATAAACAATTAATATTAGGGGAAGCATCATATCTACTAAAACGTGAATATAAATCACCCATACATCAATCATTCTAATCATTTATAAGGGAAAATCATATAAATAATGTGTGTGTAATGGATATATATTTTAATATAATAAATTAGTGGACATGTGAATCCAATACATTACATGTATTAAATGTATAAGACACCCTAAATGAAATAATAACTAGACATTATTATGGGCTGTAGTGCAGTAATGTACTCCCCTACTCCTATTCAATAATCACTAAAGCATCACTATATGGGTGCTTTCACTTGTCCATACATATAAATATGATGTTTCATGTGGAACTAAATTTAATACCAAATTTAGGTTTTCATAACACTTCACAGGACACCACAAATTCGTTCTATAATGTGTCCAGTCTATTCATATACGTTAATGTAGAGTGAATTTATAATGTAATTAATGATGATGTGATATTTTCTTGTCTATAATGTATAAATACGATCATACAACTAAATCATAAGAGACAAAATTAAAAGCATAGTTAACATTATAAACATCCTACACCATGTAATCAGGAATTAAGCATACACATTCCAAGATCCATAGAATTTAAATGTTCAAGGAATTGTAATAGGTCATATCCAATAAGGTTAAATTTCCATGTTATCCTAGTAGGTTAGATAAAATGTGTGATAAAAATGTAATCCATGTAATTTTAATCCATGGTGTAGAAATTCCAAATGAATCCATCCTGTTCATTCGTTACATCTGTTAACCCTCCATTATAAACATAACCAAATCATTGAACATTTTATATACCATTTCATTAATGATTTAACCAGAACCATCATAATTAGACACATTTAAAGGGAAAATACATTTTTTACCTTTCATATTAAGGAGATAATATTCATTAATATTCTTACAACATTTTTCCAAACACTTTATCAACACATTTAATTCATTATAATTAATATGGAGATCCGGTCACCCCTAAGGCAGATGTTTCTATGGACAACGGCAAGATCCCACTGTACAAGTGTTTCTAGTTGAGGTCAACAACCATAAAATATTATAAGTGTATCATGGAATGTCATAAAAAATAATAGAACATTTTATTTAGGTGTTTTATAATATATATGATGAAATTATTTTAAATTCCAACATGTGGAAGGGAAAAAGAATCTATAGACAACCAGACATATGGGAAAAGGTAAAGACCCCATACTAATTCTTGTTGTAGATTCATCATATAGTGTCAGTCCATGTATTGAACTAATTAATTGGAAATATAATTAATAGATGAACACCCATATGAAATTGTAAGAATATATTGTAGAAAAATATTATTGTCTATAAGGAAAATTCAATAAAAGGAATTAATTATTAAAGAGATTACGAGTTGCTATCAAATAAGACAAATAAATCTTAAATTAGTGGTGAGAAGATGAAACCTATACAAATAATAGGTGACTATGTATTGATAACATAAAATGGTAAGATAATAATGATCTAATTGATTGAAAATAATAATAATATAGGTGGTTTTGGTAATAGTTATTTGTAATGAAAATTTTAATTTTATCAATTTTAATATGTCTCCAAAGTTGGTAACATAGTTGGACAAAATGTATGCAAACCATTCACCCAAATCTATTCCAAAAAACCCATCATATATGATAGGTTACTATTTTGGATAATTGTGTGCATTCATTTGAAAAAATATCAATCACAAGTATTAGAAAAATCATATATCCAAGTGTCTTGTCACAACCAATAAGATATAAAATCTGACCCAATATTGTGGTCTTAAACACCACACACAATTTTCATTAACCATATTGACCAGATATCACAATATCTACTAACCATGATGTCAATTGTTTCCAAAAATGGAGGGGATCCTAGATCATAAAAATCCTCATAACCCTCACTTCCTTCACAACATTACTATGAATTCATTAAACTATAAACTAACTAATTAAACCAATATTAAAGGGGTTTGTATGAGGAAGAAGATCCAATTATTCATAAAAGGGTATAGTTATAAAGAATTATTAATTTTTCTTTTAGGGATTTTCTATTCATAAACGATAAAAACCATTATTTTACATGTTATTTATTAGGAATATTTTTGTAATGATACCATCCTTCGTATTGATCAAGAATGTTTTGGTCTAGTTTTCCCAGGGATATACTAATTTAATAAAATTCACCATATATTATGGATGGTTTATGGAAATTTTTATAGATTACTGAATGTATTTAGTTTTCATATAAAACATTATCAAAACATTTATTTATGTTGATTGTGATTCTACATTTTTATATGATGAAATGATAGAGTTTATTTGAAAATGAGGGTACCAATATATTTACTTGATGAATTAGTATGAATCATGAGACAGATATTCAGTGTCATTTGGTAGAGTCCTTACTCATTTATATATATTGTCTTAGAATATGGCCTTCATGTTATAGATCACTTAGAAAATTTCAAGGATGGACTGTTTCACCTTTCTAAAATTATGTGTTCCATCATAATGAATTCAATAATTTATTTCAATGTGATTATAAAATTATTTTTTAAATTAATGTAATAATTTCAAGATCATGTTACTGTGTATATGGGATTATTAGAAAATTATTTATTCCAACCATAATTTTCATCATGTTAACATTAATAATGAAATATAATTTGAATAATTTATTTAGTTTCCCATATATAATAGTCCTTGTTTATTCTTGGTAGCTTCCACTATAAACATTTCTACCACTGATCATTATTGCTCATCCCATTATTATGATTCCTTTCTTAAAGATGGAATGAACTCTTATATGATTGATATACAATGATAATATAATGTTAATGATTGTGTACTCAATGAAAATAAAATATTGTATTTTTTGGATTTGACCTATAACATGATATTTAATTATATATCATTTTTTCCATGACTAATAAAATATTTATCCCTTCTTGGACTCAATTCATTATATATTATGAACATTTAATATATTACCCACTGAATCTAGGAAACTAGGGTTAGGGTCATTTCCCAACAGCCTCTCATGACACATGGAATATTATACAACACATAATATCAAATAATATGAATCATGGACCATCTAAAACGAAATGGATATGGATCATCTATCTACATAATTAACACCAACCCATTATTCTAATAGTTAAACCAGATAGATAACCAATTCTCATGGGTAACGATACGAGTATTTATGTTAATCAGACTCAAGTCAATCTCCCTCTTGGATGTATTCATAACTATTGGTCAGAGTGGATACTCAATAGGTTGTTGAATTGAGTTCAAATTAAAAATATCTATTAAAAATAATATTATTAAAATCCCACAAATTGAATAACAAGATAATCTGTAGTGAATTTCTAAAACTATAAAAGGTCAGTTGGGTTCTCAAAAGATTGTTTAGTTCTTAGTTAATCTAATATGAAGATTATATAACTATTTATGCTAACCAAATGCGTTACAGTAAATAAAAACACTTTCTAGATTAACTATAGAAGTAAATTTAAAACAATTTTATATTTAAAAGTAATTAGCAGCAAAATATTCAATATAGGTTAAAACAAAAATAAGTAAGAACAACAGTTTTAAAACAAGAGGTTCAGTCTCAAGCCAAGAAATAGTCCTCTAAAAACAATTTATATAAATCTTAATCCACACCCTGGATCGGGGTAAACACTAGTACAACGACTGTCCAGGTACAATGACCTCAACCACATGTATAAGTTGGAAAAAAAACAGCACACTGGCCGCCTAGGTCTTACTTGACCTCTACCACTCTCAACAGTCAAATACAAGAGAGGGTTATGGAAGGCTACTATGAGGATTTATAAAAACTCTAGTTTAGTACAGGAGACAGTGTGTGGATAAAATTTTCAGAGTATGCACACTAGTAAAAATGTAAATGAAATAATCACTGAAAGAGTATATATGAGTATTAAAATGATCTAGTGATGTGAAGTGTAGCTCTGGACTCGTTTTATTGATCAGTAATGCTTCTGAGTCCTTCTATGGTTTATTTTTGAAAACCAGACTGTTGTTTTCATCATGTTCATTGTAGTTCTTAACTCCTTTTCTAATGTACACCTTCTGTTATCTTCTAGAATGAATTGCTTCATGTATGTCTAGTATTCTTATAGTATGGATGTATCCTTTCCTTTCTCTATGTATTCACCACTTTTTAGCACTCTTCAGCCCTATTTCACACTACACATCTTCTTGTTTTTTTCAAAGTATTTATCCTTCCTTCTATAGCTATCTGCACCAGTAATGGGAATAGTTACCTTTTTACAGGTACGAGGTATGTTTCCCTGATATGCCAACAACTATCATTAAATAACATTAATTCCATGAAAATCATCAAATTTTACAGTTATTATAACATAAATAAGACATAAAAGATTAAGCAACAAAGTGCTTTTAAAGGTTGACTTATAACCGTTACTCCTTCTATAGGTAGCTCGGCTTGTATCGGTAGCACTTTGTATCAGTAGATCTTTGTATCGGTAGCTTTATGTATCAGTAGCTCTTTCTATCGGTAGCTCATTGTATCGGTATCTCTTTGTATCGGTAGCTCATTATATCAGTAGCTCATTGTATCAGTAGCTCTTTGTATAGGTAGCTCTTTGTATCAGTATCTCTTTGTATCGGTAGACTAGATATATCAGTGAAATGTGCTTTCCAGTGGACTTATACATACATGTAGCTCTGTATATCGGTGAACTTTTCTTATCGGTGAATATGTCTAGCGGTAGACTAAGTACCGGTAGGTATATATCAGTATCTTTGAGCATATTAGTTGTTTAACATTTTTCTATTCTATGAAAAACGCATCCTGATTGAGTTACAGTTATTTCAAAGTAGAATAAATAGTAATTAATATATAAATTAAAATTATTGGGATTACCAACATTTTAAAACATAAGTGAGATTATCAAAATAGGTGACGTCAACAAGCTCCACCCATTTGATAATCACAACCTATTGAATCATAATCTCAAAATAATTAGTTACATATCAAGGGATTTAGTACAAAATGTAATGTTATTAGAAAAAATAATAAAAACAAAGTACCAGACTTATGTATTAGAGGAATTATAAATAAAATAATCAGTGGGAATAATGATATTTTCAAATGAAGATTTGAAAAGCTAATAGTATCAGAGGTAATATTATATTTCTAATAAGCTCATATTTGTCAAGACTTCTTATTTGGCACATTTTCTCCCCCTTTGTACTATTATATGATGCATATTAGTTCTGTTCTCCCCATTTGTGATTAGCAAAAAGAAGGAAACAAACACATAGAGAAGTAATAAAAGCGTAAAAGTGAATAAGAACATTGTCATTCCCTGGGGCCAAAAAGATACATAGGAATACAAAAATGAAACAAAAATAATACGAGTATTCCAATAAACTGGCTTAACCATCAGTCAATCTACCTTTTGGAGGTGTACTTGAGATTTTCCATTGGGATCCGAGGTAGACTCAGACTGTGGAGATGCAGGTGGAGTCTTAGGAACACCAGAAATGATCAGAGGAGGTTGAGCTTCTGAAACTGTTCCTAGTCTGTACTGAGGATCACTTTGAGTGATCATTGGAGAAAGGCTTTAGATGTCTTGGGCTAGAGTCATCTGAGTAGGAGAATAAGTAGAGGTAGAGGCAGGTAAAGCTGGAGGTACAATAACAGTCCTAGCATAGACATGCAACAAGGGAAACATAAGATTTATGAAATCCACAATGATTCCTCCTCCTCTCTCCCTAGTAGAAATTAAGTCATCATTATTTTCCATAAATTTTTCCAGTGCAGGAGTTAGTTCCCTTAGCTTGCATACTTTCTCTTTGAAGGCATGAGATACTGGTGGTAGTTTCAAATTCTATAACAACTGTTTAATGTGATTGTTGAGATGAAGCTTGGAATAAAACCTTTGGAAATAATAATCTACCTTGTCTTTCACCTCTTTCTGAGAAGAAGAAGCTTCTCTCATATAGTCTTGAACAATATTCATGATATCTCTAGTGGTATATCTAGTGTAAGATACCACTTTGGTCAGATCAGATGATTCTACAGAGCCACTAGTTGATCGTGAACCAAGATCCTCCTTCATCAAAGATCAAATATTATCTAGTTATATGGAAGCTCTGGAGTCAAGAGATCCAATATAGAATGTTTCTATTTCCATTATGTTTTTGGTCAACCCACTGATAAGATTTTTTACGTGAGAATCCTAGGTGCTGGCATGATCATTCATTGATGCCTTAAATCCCTCAAAGACTGATACCATCTAGCCCACTACACTCTTAAAATAAGCTAAATCATTGTCTACATTGGATTTAGAACTCATATAAGATTCTAAAGAGATAACATATTTCTGTAGACTTTTAACATTCTCTGTTAGTCAAGATACTTGACTCTGACAAGCTTTGATTTCAGCCATCATCTGTGCCACAGAGGTTAACATATTGAAACCCATAGAGTGTTCAAAAGAATTTTCCATACTGATTGTATCTTCAAAAAAGCATTGCATCTACTCAGTAATAGAATCACTAAATATCTCTTTTAGGTCATCCTTTAATAAGTCACAATCAGCCATGGTGATAATATTTTCAGGCACAACAGCAGGTGCTCTCTCAGACATAATAATTCTCGCCAGTGAGTCAGTCGTAATTTATTGAATTGAAGATACCAGTGAACATTCCATTCTTCTGATATCTTCAACAAATCCTTCTTTAAGATCTGACTTCAAATTATTCAGATCGCCTCTTCTTACCAAATATTTGGATAACAACTCAAACTGAATATCATAACTGTCTTTTTGTCTATTAAGGGATTCCTCATTATCAGAATCAGGATAATCTAATCCAAAAACTAAAAAACTAAGGCCTTCTGCTCAATCCTCAATTTCATTAGCTACTGAGACAGTTCCAAGCATAGTTGGATGCTCCCCCTCAACTGGTGCATCCTTCTGTACAACAATAGAATTCTCAGCAGGTCTTTCTTCCTCATAAGAATCCTTTACAGTCAACTCCATTTCTCCAATAGCTACGGTATCCTCTATATTAGGAACATGTTCTTCCATCTCACACACTAAATCCCTAACAGGCACAAATGAGCTTCCAATCAATGGAATCAGACATGAGAAAACAGAAGAATATGCTTCAGTTTCATTATCTAGTTCTTCTTCATCATTCTCAGGGGTTCGATGGACTTCCTCATCAACATGTGTTTCATATTTTAATAATGTATCCTTTCCTAATGATATAATTTCAGCAATAGGACTTGGGGCAAGTCTGGATCCGTTCCATTAGGTATAGAAGTCTCCACTTCATCAGTATCATCACTGTACTTAGGTTCTTCTTCATTAGGTTCTAGACTTGGATCTATCACACCCTCAGGACTAGAAGGATGATCTACAAGATTATACTTATCATAAAGCTTCTCATCATCACTAACCCATTCTCTCGTCCATGGATTCCAATTGATATTCATGTACTTTCATATTGTTCCTGTGATAGAGAAGTTGTTCTTCACCACAACTGTCTTATCCAGATAATCAGCTACTCCCTTTACTTTGACCATAACTGAGATCAACTTGGCAGAGAATAAGGTATTTGATTTTGATTTTGGTCTAATAATATCCTCTATTTGAGTCATAAAAATCCAGCATAAATTCAACTTCACACCATGCCTTGGAAAATTAATCATGTAAATATCCTGGTATTTCAGATTTGAAATATCCCCTCTCCTTGGACTTAGAACATGCTGAATAAACACGAAGAGAAGTATGTTTTCTCCATTCATTTTGGATACCACTTCATTTCTAGGGATTCCATCTCTCGTTAACTCTTCCAGGGAAGTTTCATACTTAAAGAAGTTGCTTGTAGGTGGTGCTGATTTAGAGAAATAGCCAAATTCTCCATCATGTGGTACCTTCAGGATTTCCACCCACTCAAAAGATGAAAAATATATTTCTTTCATATTCACAAAATAAATCATTCGGCTCTCACCTTCTGATTTATCAAAACATTCAATCTCAAAGAACTGTTTCACTAGATTCAGATAGTAGGGGCCATTGTTGTTCGAGAAGCATTATATCCATTTCTGATCATTCAAAATTTCTAGAACTAATGAATCACAGGACATAAGCCATTCTGCGCAGAATTCCTTCTCAACTACTATCTTTTTTTGATCAAGATACGGGTTCATAGGTTTCCTTACTTCACTTACATTGCTAGAAATGCCTTTGAGTCTCTTTGAATTTGGCTCATCTTCATTTGTGCTGACCTAAGGTCTCTTCACCCTTTCTATTGTTTGAATCGCGATACTTAGGGTTTGAGAGAAGGTTTAAGAGCTACGACTTGAAGGTAAAGGTATTGAGGTGGATCAAAAGAGTTTAAAAACTTGTGTTTTATCATTTACGAATAATAAAATAAGTAAATAAAACATAATAAGTAAAATATAAATGAATCAAATTCTGGCGGCTAAAACAGAAGTTTAAAACAGCTCATACTAATGGTGGGGTATACCGGTGAGAATGTTTAACTGTGAGGTTTACTTATCTATGAGATCCACTAATAGTGAGGTCCATTCCAGTGAGATCCATATTGGAGAGGTATAACAATTATGTCCATACCAGTGAGGTATCAATCAGTGAGGTTTTTAACAGTGATGTTTCTAACGGTGAGATTTCTAACAGTAAGGTTTCTAACGGTGAGGTTTCTAACGGTGAGGTTTCTAACGGTGGGGTTTCTAATGGTGAGATATCTAATGGTGAGAGTTAAAAATCCATAAAACATTTCTAATGTATCATAAACTATCTGAAAATAAAGGTTTGGTGAAAATGTCAACTAATTGATGTTCAGTACATATAAACTCAAGAGTAACATCACATTTTTCGAAATGATATCTCAAGAAATGGTGCCATACATCAATGTGTTTGGTCCTAAAGTGAAACACAGGATTCTTAGAGATATTAATTTCACTAGTGTTATCACAGTTTATTGAAACATGTATACAGCCATATCCCTAGACCAAAAGAGTGTGTTTCATCCACAGAATGTTTGCACAGCAACTACCAGCAGCTATATACTCTACTTCAGCAGTGTACAAAGCAACAAAATTATGTTTCCTACTACACAATGATACTAAGGACTTACCTAGAAAATGAAATGTTCCCAAAGTTATTTTTCTATCCAACTTAAAACCAGCAATATCAGTAGCTGAATAACTCATTAATACAAAATATTGTCCTTTTGGGTAACATAAACCTAAATTTGCAGTATGATTAAGATATTTGAAAAAAAAATTAACAGCAAGCTAATGTGATTCATTATGATTAGCTAGAAATCTTGCACACATGCACACACTAAACACAATAACTTGTTGACTAGCAGTAAGGTAAAGTATGCTTCCAATCATACTTCTGTAGTTGGTTTGATGAACTAGTTTTTCCGTTGCATCACCATTCAACTTACAGACAATACTCATAGGTGTATCACGTTCCTTAATACTATCAAGACCAAAACGTTTTCAAATATCCTATTTATATTTACATTTATTCAAAATAATACCGTATTCATTTTGAAAAACATAAAATCCAAGAAAATATTTGTGTTCTCCCATTAAACTCATTTAAAATTCATTTTTCATACTCTTTGAAAAGTCATAACATAATGAATGCTTAGAAGATCCAAAAATAATATCATCAACATAGATTTGTACTATCAAAACATCCTTTGAATATTTTTTAATAAAAAGAGTTGGGTCAGCAATCCCTTTAGTAAAACCATTTGAAATAAGAAAATTACATAGTCTATCATACCAAGCTTGTGGATCTTGTTTCGGACCATATAAAGCATTTGAAAGTTTGAAAACTCGATTTGGAAAACGATGATTAGTAAATCCAGCTGGTTTTTCAAAAAAAAACATCTTTAATTATAAAACCATTTAGAAAATCACATTAAACATATATTTTAGATAACTTGAAATTCAGATGAGCAGCATAGGCAAGTTGAATCTTTATAGCTTCTAATCCTGATATAGGTGCAAAGGTTTCCTCATAGTCTATTCCTTCCTATTGACTATAACACTGTACAAAAAGCCTAGTTTTATTCCTAACTATATTTCCAGACTCATCAACATTGTTTCTAAAAACCCATTTAGCGCCTATGGTCAAAGTTTCCTTAGGTCTGTCAACTAATTCCCAGACATTTTTTTCATTCAAATTGATTTAATTCTTCTTGAATAGCTATTACCCAAAATTCATCATTGATTTCATCATTGATTTTTTTTTGTTCTAACTGTGAAAGAAATTCTTGATGTTCAACCTGTTTTCTTATAGATGCTATAGTCTAGGTCCCTCTTTCATGATTACCAACAACAACATCTAAATGATGATTCTTTTGAATCCTAGTTGATCATGTAAAGGTGGGACTAGAAATTTATGGTTTATCTATAGGATCTGGTTAAACAAAAGGAGGTTTTGGAAAGATTTCAGAACTGGATGTCTTTACAATAGGTTCATTAATTTTATCATTAAGGTTTAGAATAGACAAGTCTTTTTAAAAATTTTGAAGAGAAGTTTTAGGTTCATGTGGATTAGTTTCATCAAATTTGATGTGAATAGATTATTCTAAACACTTGGTTCTTTTGATAAAGACTCTATAGGTTTTTCTAGTAATTGAATATCCATGAAAAATTCTTTCATCACACTTAGAAGCAAACTTGTAATGATTATCCATTGATTTGAGAATAAAAACATTGCATCCAAAAACTCTGAAATAATTAACCTAAGGCTTCCTATGGTTCCACAACTCATAAGGGGTATTCTTTAGAACTGGTCTAATCAAGTCTATATTAATAATATAACATGATGTATTTAAAGCTTCAGCCCAAAATTAAATTGGCAAGTCATACTCATTAAGCATAGTTCTTGGAATATCTTAAAGGGTTCTGTTTCATCATTCAACTACATCATTCTGTTGAGGTGTTGTATGGGGAAAAAAGTTAGGATTATAGCCATTGTGTGAGAAATAAGATTTAAACTCATGATTTTCAAACTCACGACCATGATCCCTTCTCAAGGTCTTAATCTTAATTCCACTAAGGTTTTCTACAGACTTGGAATACATAATAGAGTAAGATACAGTTTAACATTTGTGATATAAAAAGTATACCCATGTATATCTAGAAAAGTCATCTAGTAAGACATAGACATATTGCTTAACATTTAAACTAGAAACTCTAAAAGGTACAAACATTTCCATGTAAACCAACTCGAGAGGATGAGAAGTCGAAACGTTTTTCTTTGATTTAAAATACAGTTTTTGTTGCTTTCTCATTTGACAGGGATTACAAACATTGTCAGTTGGGAATTCTAGTATTGGGTAGGTCCCTAACTAAGTTTTTCCTAGTAAGTTTTCTAAGGAAATGAACCTTCTAGTGTCCAAATATTCTGTGCCATAGCCAAGATTCTTTATGAAAAGCATTTAAAAAAATAATGTTTTGTTTAGCTAAATAATTCAAATCAACAACATAATCATTTTCATTTCTCAAAGCAGAAAATACTAGATTATTTTTAGAATTAAAAACAATTCAAGAATAATTTTAATATTTAACATTGAAACCATCATCAATCAAATGAGAGAAACTTAAAAAATTTTATTTATGTCCATTAAAAAATAGAACTTTGGAAATTAAAACTGAATCAGCATTACCAATATTGCATAGGCATGTGATTTTTCCTTTATAATTATCACCAAAGGTGACATTGTCTCCATCAAATTTGATTAAGCTCTTGACAAATGATTAATCTCCAGTCATATTCCTTGGACATCCACTACCCAAATACCATATCTTTATTTGGGAACTCATCAAGAAAGTTTCCTACAAAACAGGTTTATATGGAATATGATTTTGGTACCCAGATTCTCTTGGGTCCAGATAGGTTATCATTGAAAGCTGTAGGTACCCATATTTTTGTTATGGGTATCAAATAATTTATAGAATCAATATATTTTTAAAGATACAAATTATTTGACCTATAAATATGTGAGTATCTAGTTGAATCATTTGATTTTCTAGAACTAGAACTAGCAGCACTCTATCCAGATATAGAAATAAATCTAATTTTAGTAAACTATCTCTGTCCAGGCTGATATCCAATTCTAGTGGTATATTTTTGAGCAACATGTTTTCCTAAAATTTGTGTAAGAGTATCTTTTCTATTTGTGAATTTTTATAAGCCCTTCATTAATTTTTCATTAGAAAATTTCAGTTCATTATTTTCCTTCAACAATTGAGCATTCTTTTCCTTTTCTACATCAAGTGCAGATTTAACAGACCTGGTTAAATGATTTTGTTTCTTCATGGTCTTATACTTGCCCTTCAATTAATTACAGGTTTCTTCTAGAATATTATAATTTTCAAATAATTCTTCAGTAGAAATATTTTTATATTCTGAATTATAATAAACTAAAAAATAATATGAATTTAAAGTCGGAGTATCCAATGGCACCTTATATGTGTTTGTCCTGAAACACATGTTAGATTTTTGAGATTTTTCATCCGGAGTAGAATCAGAATCAGTTGAACTGCCCTCTGAAGCACTCCATGTTTCATTCATAGATTTCTAATACGTATTTTCCTTGTAGTCATGTTTATTTTTGAACTTTAATATTGGACAGTATTCTTTTACACGACCTTTCCTTTTGCATTCATAGTAGACAATTTCATCACTCTTATCAGGATTGTTCCAATCCTTCTTCCAATTACCTTTGTTGTCATATTTTTATTTGTAATTTTATTATCTGAAGAATTTCTTCTTCCTATATAACTTCTTGAATATCCTGGCTATCTGAGCCATCTCAACATCACTATCAGGATCTGAGCTTTCACTTTCTGAGCTTTTAGTTGGTATGTGTACTTTATCCTTATCCTTGATCCTCGAGGCAGTTGACTTAAAAGTGACTGACTTTCTTTTCGGTTCATAATATTATTCCATATTCACTATGACTTCTTCTTCATAAATCATATTCTTACCAATTAAGTCCTTAATGGGAATATTACCCATATCACATGATTCTCTATTTGAAACTGATGTGCCCCTCCACTTGTCTAGCAGACATCTTAGTATTCTCATGATCTGCTCCTTTCCCGGAATATCTTTTCCAAGTGAGATCATAGTTTTCACAATCTCGTTGAACTTGAGATACATATCAGAAATAGGATCATCAGAAGTCATTTTAAAATTATCATATTTAATAGTATAGGTATCCAATCTCATTTCTTTGAAATTAGTTGTTCCCTCATGGGAAATAGCGAAAGTGTCCCAGATTTCATAATCAAATTTACAAGTATACATTCGATTAAATTCTTCATCTCCTAAAGCACAATACCATGTATTCATTAGTTTACAATTTTTATTGTAAGTTGTCTTAGTAGGTTCATCCCATGTGGTTCTAAAAGTCTCTGGAATCATATATTGAGTTTTTATAGGAATCCAGATATCAAATCTCATACTATCTAAATGAATTTTCATTTTAAGCATCCACTAAGAATAATTTGTACCATTAAAGAAAGGTGGGCGGTTGGTAGCATCACCTTCTAATCTATTGTCTATAGTTAGATTTTATGAAATGTATTTAAGGAGATAAAATTTTGAACTAACAGTAATTTATGATCTTCATGATACAACTAAAATCATAGTTGAAATACTGAGTGTTTGGAAATCCTTTAAAAAATAAATAATCCTTTGATACCAAATGTTGGTCAGAGTGGATACTCATGAGGGGAGGGGGGTGAATTGAGTTGCAATTAAAAATTTCTGTTAAAAATATTCTTATTAAAACCCCCAAATTTAATAATAAGATAATATGTAGTGAATTTGTAAAATTATAATGGGTTAGTTAGGTTCTCAATAGATTGATTAGTTCTTATTTAATCTAATCTAAAGATTAATTAAAATTTGAAGTTAACCTAATGCTTTAAATTACATACAAACAGGTTCTAGATTAAATATCAACATATATTTAAAACAATTTTATATTTCAAAGTAATTATCAGAAGAATATTCAATATTGGTTAAAACCAAAATAAGTAAGCCCAAAATTTTTAAAACAAGAGGTTTTGTATAAAGATAAGACATAGTCCTCTCAAATCAATTTATATAAATTTTGATCAACACGCTTGTTCGGGGTAAACTACAGTACAAATACTGTCCATGTACTAGGACCTCTACCATAGTTCTATGTGGGAAAAAACAACAACACACTGGTTGTCGAGGTCTTACACGACCTCTACCACTATCCACATTGGGATACAAGGGAGGGTTATAGAAGGTTTGTGTGATGATTTAGAAATCCTACAGTTTAGTACAAGAGAGAGTGTGTGTATAAAATATACAGAGTATGCACACTGCTCAAAATGTAAAGTTAATAATCACTTAGAGAGTAGATATGAGTTTTATAATTCTCTAGTGATGTGAAGTGCTGCTCTGGACTCCTTTGATTGATCAGAAATGCTTCTGAGTCCTTCTATGGTTTTTTTTGAAAAAACAGATGGTCGTTTTCTTCATGTTCATTGGAGTTCATCACTCCTTTGCAAAAGTGTATCATGTGTTCTATTCTAAAATGAATTACTTCGTGTATGTCAAATATTCTTCCAGTATGGATTCATCCTTTCTTTTCTGTGTGTATTCACCACTTTTCATCACTCTTCAGTACTAAGTTTTCACTACACATATTATTGTTTTTTTGCTCAGTCTTTGTCCTTCCTTCAATATCTATTATCACCGACAATGTGAATGATTACCTTTTCACACATTTGAGGTACGCTTCCCTGACATTCCAACAACTATCATTAAATAACATTAATTGGATTAAAATCATCAAATTTGACCGTTAGTATAATTTAAATAAGGCATAAATGTTTAAGCAGCAGAGTGCTTGTAACAATCGACTTGTAATGATTACGCCTTCTATCTGTAGCTATGTTTGTATCGGTAGCTCTTTATATCAGTAGATATTTCTATCAGTAGCTCTTTGTAGCGGTAGCACTTTTTATCGGTAGCTATTTGTATCGGTATATCTTTGTATCAATAGCTATTTTAATTAGTAGCTCTTTGAATCAGTTTCTCTTTGTATCAGTTCTATTTGTATCAGTATCTCTTTGTATCGGTAGCTCTTTATACCAGTAGCTCTTTATATCGGTAGACTGGATCTATCAGTGACATGTGCTTAACGGTGGAATTATACATACTAATATCTATGTATATCATTGTCCATGGATTATCAGTGACTATGTCTATTAGTAGACTAAGTACAGGTTGGTATGTATCAGATGATTTGAGAATATCAGGGATTTAACACTTATATGTTCTATAAAAAACACATCCTGATTGAGTTAGAGTTATTTCAAAGTAGAATGAATAGTAATTAATATATAAATGAACATTATTTGGGATTATAAACATATTAAAACATAAGTGAGATTACCAGAAAAGGTGAGGACAATAATAACCATGTACCTTAAAGTGGAAAACAATTCAATTAAACTCATCAAACCCATTAATGGGGGTTTGAGCTTCAATGAAAGTGTGTGGTATCTTGGGATTGAAAATTAGTATATGAGTCCTACCATCCTACAAAAATATTCAATATTTACCATATCACTTGTCTACATCAATTATATAATGTAATTTAAAATAGATATATAATTTAATATAATCAAATCAAATCAATTAATTAATTATAAGTCACTAATGCCTGTAATGGAGAGACATCACATAAAATTCATCACAAGAACATGAATGATATGGTGAGTACCCTAGAACACCAATGTCATTCATGATTCCATTTGAATTAATTCCATAATTAGTCAACATACAAATTCTCACAAATCGTTTTCCAATGTTTATCCCATGTATGCAAAATTTTTAAAAAAACCATCTTGTAAGAATCATTATCCTATTATCCAAAAGTCATGGTTTATTTTATCACAATATTATATATACAAAAAAATAATTTTAATATATATTGATCATTTTAGTAGTATTGAATAATAATAAACATACATGGTTCCCTTATTATATAGGCAATCAAAATAATAAAATAAAATAATCAAACTCTTGTCACTTATTATATGATTTTATGTTCCAAAACTGGGGAAGGGAAAAAAATAAAATTATGAGATAAAACACTCGGTAAGGGTTTTTGGAGTCAATAATAAATGAAAAAAATTAATATGGAATATACATAATGGCAAGATAAATAATCTAAAAAACACAAGACATAAATACATTAAGAATGAATATGATTCTATAGATTTTATAACTGGGAAAATTGTAGAATTTATTAAATTATTACTGAAAAAATAAAAAGATTATTTAGTGGATATAATGTATCTTGAGCATGAAATATTATATCTTCAAAGAGTTTTATGTGTTTGGGAAAAAACCAATTAGATACCTTTCAGAAACAATCATGAATGGTATATCAAGAACTATTTTTTCTCCAGTGACATGTCGATTCATCAAGGGGGTATCCATAACTAGATCCCATCATTCAATGAAATTGCAAATCATTATTCATACACATATTCAACTAAATAAAAACATTCTATTAAAACATAATATGTAAAAAATTTATTGGATAAGACAATATTTATCTCCATGATCAAATACATTTAGATATTTTAAAAAATATTCATTGAATGATGATCATAAATAAAAGGGATTTATAAATAAACAAAACATAACGATTAAGTTTTTAATAAAGAATATATCATTATAAATTATGTCCAACTAAAATGGAAACATGTAAATCGAGTGTTTGTGGAACTTTAGAAAATATATTATTTAGTGTGGTTTAAGGAAAATTATATAATATTCAATTAAAAAGAAAAATTAATAATTGTATTCATAAAAATAGAAATTTAGAAAGACATTTTTCAAGATAGAATTAGGTATTTTAGAAAAAAAATTGGTTTAGAATATATTATGGTGTGTACGTGATAATGTGTAAGATATATAAAACTTCCCTTAAACCAGGCTTTCATATAATGAGGTGTTTAAAAACAAACCTGATAAAACATGAATTTGCATATCAAAAAAAGAATAACTGATTTAGAAAATAAATGTAAGACATAAAATTTGAATTCATGAGTAATACATAATAATAATTAATAATTATATTGTGTTAAGTAGAGATAATGTGTTTCTTGATTGAAAAATGGATGTTTGAGGGGAATTCCTTTTATTCTGTCTGAAATAGTTATACTCTTACAGATAGATTCCTGGATAACTATATAAGACAAATTAATAATTTAATTTTAAAAATCACCAACATTTATTTTCTTTATATATTTATTAAGTTGATATATGGACTTCTTTATGATTTATATGATTTAGCTAGGTTTTATGAGTGTTTTAATTTCATTCGTTTTCATGAATGGTTCACATGTATACATGTATGGATCTTCATGTAAAATTGGATTCATCTTACGTAATTGATATTATATGTTATTTTTTAAATTAAATAAGAAGAAATGGTATTTCATGTCATTTATTCGATATAATTATGATACATTATTTTATACATTTATCCTAATCATTAGTTTATTTTGGTAAAATATATACTATCATGAAATACTTTTGATTTATTAATTAACATTATGTATATATACATGTCATAGAAATTTATGTGGCATATAAAATTTATAATAAATTTTTATGTAACCATAATAATGGTTTTATGTTCAGACTTATAGGCAGTAAAGGAAAATAAAAATGTGACTACCATTATGGCGAAAAATAGGCACATTAGAGATAATATTATCATTTTTATAATAAACTGTAGTGGAGTAGCGAAATGATTATGGATTTTGACATAACAAAATAAAATTATAGTATATATATGATAATACATATATCATTCATATTTATATATAAGATGTGATGTATGGATACGAAAATAAATGAAATTAAAAAAGAATTAATGGAAAAAAGAAAAATGATTTTTCTTCTTGGACTTATTCTCTTTGAGAACCTCTTTATGGGGAATCAGATTGGTATTTTGGCGTGACCAAAAAAACCTAGAAATGGGGATGATACATGGGATTAATATTTTTTAGTAATTGAGAAATATTTAATTCATTGGAGGAGTGAGGATAATATGTGGCAGAGGTGATATTTATTGTAGATGAGAGGGGTGTTTTTCATTATTTTATTAATCAGTTTATTATTTTTCCTCAATAATATGTATTTATTTATTATTATTAGTATGTAAATGAAAAATTAAATATTATTTATAAATTATTGGACTAAAATATACATACAACATCAATAAAATATGAATTCATTATATTTATCTCATACCACAAATTACTGTATTTCACTATTTATAAAAAATCAACTATTTTTTAAAAATCCAAAAAATAACCATAACCATTTTTGGGCATGTAGAATTAAATCATTAATACTATTTTATGAAAATATTTTCTGATATACTATTAATTTAATTTCTAAACAAAATAATCATTTAGTGGAAAATACAAGATTTTAAATTATAATTAATATGATAAGAGTTTGAAAAATTAATTAATGCCTCAAAAAAATTATCTTATTATAATAAGAAAAATATATATTAATTTATTAGTACATTTTATGAAGATAAACCCTCATTTAAATCATTATATTGATTATAAAATACTAAATAATCGATTACACTTAATAAAATCAACAAAACATTTAAAATTTATTATTAATTTACTTAGAAATTCTATTTTATAATTATACCATATTACCATGTAAAAGATGCCATTTTTTATGATTTCATTGATGAGGATACTATTATATTGAAAAAATTACTATTGATAAGGATTACCTTACTATTCCAATGGACATGTTACTAATTCATTAATGCATGTTTCTAAATATCTAGAAAAATACCCTTTTTAAATTTATTCTTCGTTTTTAATTATTTTTGTGTGTGATCTCTATGTAATTTTAGTTGATTTATTCAATAATAAATATTTTTTTGTGCAATGTCTGATATCTATTAATTTGAATTTACTAAAGAGTATACATATCATAAAATCAATGGTTGTTATTTTCTTCCCTCCTTCAGATATTTTTTTCTTAAAATGTTTCATGAATGTTTACACCTAAATATATATGGGTGTTTCTTATTCGAAAAACCATTTTGATCCAAAATTTATTCTTCTCATTTATGTTTCTAAAATAAGCAATTATAATTCATGTAGTCCAATTTATCAATACGACCTCTATTGTGTAAATAATCTCAATTGTCTCTTTATAGTAAGACAAATTAGGATCTAAATATATTTCATCAATGAAGATTACATTAGTTGGTTCTGAAATTTAGTTTGTTAACAATGATATGGAGACAACATCAAAAAATGGGGGGGGGGGGGTCATAGTGGAATTTTTAATTACTAACCTAAATCTATAGGGATTTCCAAAATTTGAAATGGTCCAATGTACAATGGTCAGAGATTACCTGTATAATCAAACCATATGACACCATTGCATTGATATAGTTTCAGAAATACATGATCTCCCACTTGAAATTCCAATTTTTGTTGGTATTTAGTATAAGGATTCATTGTAAATTGATAAGGTTTAATATTAGCCAGAATAGTCATTAATTTTCCATTGTATCTTAAATGTGTTCAATTCCTATAAGTGTCCTGTCACTAACATCATTTATAAAAGTTGGAGTAAGAAATTACTTTCTATAAAATACTTTATATGGGGCCATTCTTATAATAGATGTGAAAGTATTATTTTATTATTATCCCCCCAATGTTAAAGACCAATCCCACAAACTATGAATATAAATTGTGCATGATCTCAAATTTTTTTCAAATTTTTGAATATTATATTCTTATCGTTTGTCACTTTGATGGTGAGTAGAATCACTCAAATTAAA
This sequence comes from Viscum album, assembly GCA_963277665.1. Classification (NCBI taxonomy): domain Eukaryota; kingdom Viridiplantae; phylum Streptophyta; class Magnoliopsida; order Santalales; family Viscaceae; genus Viscum; species Viscum album. Next base: position 1,905,014,063 of record OY728145.1, read on the forward strand.
CTTAGTATCCAAGGACATCTAAATATTCTGATAGAATTCTGTTGTAAAGTCAGGATCTCGATCAGACATAATAGAGAGTGGATATTCATGATGTCTTAAGGAATAATTATTATATAATCATTATATGATGCAAGAATTATATATTATCCTCTATAAATCCATTTAATAAAACAAGAAACTATATTGCATTATTTTTTCGGGTATTCATTTGTTTTCTATTGAAAAATTTCAATCAATCTTTCATTTCCACATAGGAATCGGTTGATTCTTCATGAATCATCTTGTATTTTTTCTTTTAGCCTTTCCCATTTTTGACATACTATACACCATGAAACATAGTGAGAAATTTTTCATTTCATGTTTTTACCAAACAAATGATTTTTCATATTTATCTACATCATAGTTCAACCATGGTGTATTTATAAATTCCACCAATGAGAATCATGTAATTTTTTACCTTTTTAGATTAGTTATTGATCGAACAAAAAACCTATTTCCATATTGTATAATTCCATCCTAAAAAACAAAGACTTACAATATTCCATTCGTAACAGCAATAATTTTTACATAAAAATAAACATCATTGTATTGAGAACATTTTAACTTCTCCAGAAATTATAGTTTAGAAATAATAAGAAAAAGGGTTAATGTTTCCATTTCCATAAACATTATCACATACATCATTACTAAATCCGTAAATATTAGATTTTATAGATTTTAATTTTTTGTTATACTCACATGATCATCTGGCATAATGCATCTTCCACATTATGTTATTTTCATAGATGATTGAGTATTGAAAAATAAAAATATTTGAGTAATTTTATCCATCAGTGATGGCTCATCTTGATTTAATTATATGAGAATATGTATTTCTAACTCTTCTAGTATGTATATATATTTTATATTTCTCCATATATATAGTATCTCTATGTATTTATATAAAATTCTATTGCTTCTAACTGATGATCTTGAGTGGGTTAATATTGTATAGTATTATCACTTCCTTAATGTATATGTAATAACCTTATCATTTTCAAAAGGACACAATAGGTTCCTCTATTCAATGAATCAATATATTTCAATAACCTATCATTTCTAGATGGTAGAGTCTAAATTAAAGCATTAAATAACATTATCTTCATTTCTTAAATCATTTTGGGAATTATTTTATCGACAAAATCATACCCCCTTTATGTGTGATCTTGGCTAAAAAGTTATCCATACATGAAAAATTATGAATAAAATACTAGTAGTAACCAATTAAACCAATTAAACTATCTACATAGGTTATGATCATTAGAATATGCCATTCATGGAATTTATTTCCTTTCATAGAACTAAATAATATTATACCCCTTGTGAAATTATATCCATGAAAAGAAATTTCATGAAGCTGGAATTTAAACAAGATAATTTTGACATATACATCATTCCTTATTAGAGTATTAAGAATAATCTGCAATTGATTATCATGGTATTCCTTGATTTTAGAATACATCAGAATAATATCAATGATTAATATAAAAAACATCAAGCTAATCATTGAATAATTTGTTCATTATATCCATGAAAATATTTTGGGAATTATTCAATCCAATTTTTTTGAACACATAATGTATGTACCAATTCAAAAAAGTTATATTCAAAATGTATTCATCATTTACTAGAAACTTTTGATAACCTGAACGAAGATAAATATTTTATAAATAATGATCTCTGTTAAGGTAATCAAATAAAACATAATAAATAGGTATACAATATTTGATCTTAATTCAAAATGAATTTATTTATTTTTAATATTTAATTACCTCAAAGATCGATCTCTCTTATTAACACTATGAACATGTGATCAAAATGTATAAATAGTATGAAAATAAATCCCATATTACACAAATATTCTATATTTTTCATCAGCTCCACTAATTATACAATTTAAATTCCTTAATAAATCCTTGATGTTGCTATAGAATTAGAAATTCGAACAATGGTAACCTCAACATCCCACATTAGGGGGTGCCTAGGTAAATCATTGTGAAATTTATTATCTCATTCTTTAAAAAATTTCGTAATTTTAATGTTGAAGATATATTTCCTCAAACAAATTTGTTTTTACCCTTCCCCACAAAGAATCTTATTTAGTAGATCTACTGGGGGTGGATATAGATATGAATCAAATAAGGATGATTCAAAACTATTAATAATGGATTCAATATCATCCCTAGAAATCCTTTTTTCAATCTTCCTATAATAAATTTTGTCAAAAATATTAAAAGGCAATCCATCATAAGGATTATTTTATGGTAAACCAAAGGTTCGATAAAATGTTCATCAATCATATCACATTAATTTTCCATTATGACAACATCTAGACGTTGTTTTGTTACAATGTTACATTCTTTATTAGTTATAACTAAATGATATATTAATATACTAGAAGGTCAATATATAAATTATCATGGAAAATTTGGAACAAATAAAACCGTGTGATGATTCAGAATCAAATAAAACCATTAATAAATATTATTATGCGATTATTTTACCTTCCAACCCATCATTGTGTAATTATTATTTAGTTGTAATGATCACATAATCATGGAAATCTAACTTTGGACTTTTTTGTGGAATAATCTCTTGATGAACTGGATATTGTTTTGAATAATTCACTATTTTTTGTAGATGAGGAATTTAACATCATTGATTTTCTTCATCCCCTTGTAGTATATTTTTTGATGACCCATTTCTATGTAATTATAATATACTACCATGTATTTCCTGTATTTCCCAAGATGATTATTTCTATAATTTTCACGTAATAGATAATTCATTATTACTTTATTCTTGTTTTTTGGTTCACCCTTTCCATGGTAGTCATAAGAAAAATTATTCTCTTGATATCCTATAACATATATGATCTTGAAAATTTATTCTCTATTTTGATGGAAAATAATACTATTTAATCATGTGATTGAAATGTTTGAGAATCAATTTTCATATATGATATAGGTATTAAGTCATTCAAATGAATGATTAATCTTATCATTAAAATCACATATTTAATATATTAATGGCTAGTCCTCTAATGGTAGCCTCATACTCTGAAATACTCTCTTCTTCCATTTTATTTAATATAATGAATGTTCTATTAATATCAGTTCATTTTTAATGTAGGAAATTTTTATTGAAGTATATTTCATTAAATTTTTTCCATTGCATGTCATCTATTTATTATTCCTCTTTAATATTTGGGAAACAATACCTCCATTGATCAGCATATCCCTTCAAGAAATATACTATCGATATGACTTCTATTTTCATTGCATCCCAATGTATGAAATATCATTACAAGGGACTTGATCCACTACTCTCCTACCACAAGATTTGTAGTCTCACTAAAGTATAGGGGATTCTTTCAGAAGAATTGATCCAACATAGGTATTGTATAGTTATCAATCATAACATGAGGATGCTTTACTAATATGTACTTTTGTTTCTCACCTACAACACTAGCTATGTTGACTCTCTAAATATGGAAATACACACATTTCCTATGGATATTGATTCCTTTCCATATAATTTTTCTTTCAGTATATAATGGTACACACTAAGTTATCTACTAAACAACATTAGAAATAAATCAAAATTTCAACCTATATGTTATTATAATTACCATGTTTATTTAACATATAGTTCTAACAGTTCATATTAAACATTCACGGATACCATTGAAATGAACCCCAAACCTAGTAGCCTTGAGTCTATTGTATTTTTATTATAATTGAATATATACAATAGATCTTGTCACCATTTATCGATTTTATTAGAATTCATTAACTAGGAGATATATACATCTTCACAACCCATCTCAAATAGGCCCATGCTTTGAGCACCAAAATACCACCTCCAATAGGGAATGGGTTTCTGATTAAAACTAAGTAAGAATATCCCTAAAATGGGAATCATTATCCTAAAATACATGTATAGAAAAAGATATCTCCAGTCAACAAAATTCCAAAATGTAAAAAAACTGATATAATGCATTCATACAAGTATGAACCAAAAAATAGCATATGACTGGATGTAAAGAAAAATTAAACAAGGCCAAACACAAGACCACCATAGATATTTTTTATATATGCCTAAGAGAAAATGTAATAATAAAAACATGAATCATAGGAGTGTAATAATTAATGATACACTCCTAGTAAACACCTCAGTATACCCAACTATATCCATCCTCCACCCCACTTCCTTTCATCCTAGGACATCATGGAGAGGTCTATCATCTGCATCAGACCTGACATATGCTGGAAAAGCCTGTAAAAGGTACCGTATACAAATACTCTGTTGGATACCCCAAAAACACTAAACAAAAATTCAATATCATTTTAATATCAATACACGAAATAAAAATTTATAATAGATACAAGATGTTCAGGAAACCATATACACTAAAGAGATAATCCACGCCATTAAGAAGTCATAAAAAACTACCACCATAGGAATCTACTCAAAGAATGATAATTCTAGTACAAATCACTCATCGATCCATGATATCATAATAGACACTTGGTGAATAGGCCTATCTCATTCAGGACCTACCCAATGAAAACACATTGGTCCAATGTAAACTATGATTCAATGATATTGGGGCATGCACAAAACCATAGGGGGACACCATGAACCTAATATATATCAACCTTATACATAGTTTACTATATTCTATTTATTCCACAAACCATAATAATGAGGTCTTATTGATTTATGATCAACACCATACTCAGGGAGTTCATGGTGATTCCAAAAAAATCAAACTATGGATGATAGAGGATCACACTACTATATCGTAGAGGGACACAACAACTATATCTAAGACTCAAAATAAATAGAGGGATCACAATCCATTAATTTGGATGTAAGGATGCATTTTACATGGTGTGTAGGATGAGTACATGGTGTGTCCAGACATATGGTTTTTTGCCCGTATCACCAAGCTGTGTCGGTTTGCCAACCTGTGTATTTCAAGTAATGATCATGTCTAAGAACATAGTGTGCCATCATGTCATATACTATTTATCATGTTCATGTATTATTAAGAGTATATAATGAGTCAACTGGGGAGGGAAACATGCCATTTTCTCATTATATCCTTCTTGATACACTATCCACTACTAATTGGGCCCCATGGGACGTGTAATATTTATTTACATGCCATGTAACTCATGGTTATTTGATCTGGTGTTCTTACTAAATTTTTCATTAAATGTAACCTATTTCATTATTTCCTTATAAAATATCTCTATATATCCATGCTATACATTGAATATTAAATTTTTCATTAGGGTATCATAATTAATCATTACAATTAATCGGGAAACACACTTTCGTAGTCAGGTTCTCATGAACCACCAAGTAAGGGTGTAAAATCCAATATCCATTCCCAATCATCCCCCAATCTATCAATTTTCATCAAATATCTTCAATATTCAACCCCCATCACATTTCATAACAGTACATTCAATCATTTTTGTTGATAAATGGTTGGACAATGATCTAGAACTCAGTATTTTACAAAAAGATGTCTAGGAAATTACCAATGATGATCACTTAATGAAATTGGATATAAATTCACAAATAATTAAAAAGGAGGAATGAACATATGCAGTTGTACATTTGGACTTGAATCATTATCATATAATGTTTAAATGAAGAGGTATAATTAAAAAATCAAAATAAACAATTCTATACAAAAAATTATATCATTGATGTATGGGTCAATCCTTGCTAATTATATAGATCTATGATCCACTATAATTTATGAATTGGTTAAAATTTATAAAAAATCTAAACATTGAGTATTGTTAAATCATTGATGAAGAACAATTTCTTGTTTCAATTGATGATATACTCCAACTCTACCGGTGTGAAAATCCATGAACTAATCTAAATCTATTGTCATCCTCCAAGAACTATCTCCCCAAATGACTTCTAGGTCTATAAGGTTAACCATCCAACCCTGAGAAAATTTACATAGTTGTTAACATATATGTTGACACAGATGGTTCTGTGGATGAAATTGAAATTAATTCTAAAGTATAATTTATTTTTTTAATTTCATGCCCCTGACAATGTTCTCCAAAAACAAGCCATGCATATCAATGTTATGTAGAGCATAGGGTAATACCACTATTCTAAAATCAATAAGGACCTCAGAATTATGATCCATTAAAATAATTTATAGCTATTTAAAAAAATTATTAATTATATGTACATAAATTATAAAATATTTCAATATTTTTCAATCATTTAATTTGGGCACAAAGGGCCTCAAAATGGAACAACTTCTCAGTGCAAGGTGTAAGAAATATCATTATAACATCTAAAAATATGTCATAATAAATATGAGATGTTAAACTCTCCCCACCATTGGTTTTTACATCCCCTAAAAAATTGATACTCAAAAAGATGATGGAATGAAGGATGACTATGAGCCCCCAACTCCCATGTTCTCTCCAAGAGATTCATGTGTTTCCATTATGAAAAAATCAATGTAATCATTCTCTCATTAAGGTTTGTATCCTTCTAATCCTTAATATCCACTGGGTAATCTTTAAAAGTCTTTCCACCCTCAATGTCCACCTCTCCATATTTGATGAATTGTGAGAGGTCAATCATGTATCTCATCAACTACAGCATTTGGAAGACGTAATGTGCATGATCTAACTATTATGGTGGATCTAAGTGGAATGAAACATATCTAATTCTACGTATAATTTTTAATGGGCTGATGAGCATCATAGATAGATTTCATTCCTGACCAAATCACTATTGTCTATATCATGTTTAAATATGATGGAAGACACAGTGTCCTTCATCAGACTCCAATGAACATAATCACATGTCATCATAACACTTATGATGGATCATTTATGTCTTCATCCACTTTTGGATGATCTAAAACATCTATGTAGTTGACCAGACCAACTCTAAGCCCATGTGTGCCAACTCTACTGTGTCAGTCCACCAAATTGGTATCTTATAGTGTTGTCCATAAAAGGCCTCGAATAGTTCAATAACATTGGTGGAATTTTACCAGTTATAATATGAAAACTCCACTAGTGGAAGTTGATTATCTTCTATATAGACATTTTCTATCATGAAATTCAACAAGGTGTCTTCTATAACCTAATTAGTTTTCTTAGTTTGGTCTTCTATTTGTGGGTGAAATGATGTGATCATCGACAACTCTTCTCCAAATGAATCTTGTAATCACTTAAAAAATAGAATGTAATATGGGAATAACAATAAAAAATAATTGCTGATGGATGTCCATGTACTTTAATTATCTCTTGTTCCTAGATGAGTCTCATGATCTCTACTGAAAAATTCTCTTGGATAGCTATGTAGTGGGATAAAATTGAGAGTTAGTCAATGATCTCCAAGGTGTATTCGTGTACCATGGAGGAACATTGTAAGACCGTTGTGATGTTTACACGTATTAGAATCTACATTCATTCTAGAACATCAAGGGGTTGAGATACACCCACTATAACATGGTTCTTATCCATCACTTATTTACATGTTAGACAATGAGACACAAAGTCTTCATGTCCATTCTTCATCCCTATCCACCAAAACAGCTGTTTTTGGTCATAGTACATATTATCCACACATGATTGTACATTCAAATGGTATGTATGAAACTATATTATCCCCCCTCATAGCTTAAATTTCACCATCGTGTGTCCTATAAAAAAACAATGTGCTCCACTCCATTAAAAAATCCATCATCAGCATGCCCAATGGATATTTGAGAATATAGGGTCCCATAATTTGTATCCCCATGATGTGCGTCATTCGCACCCTATAAGAGTTGGTGGGGGTGACATCAATCAAATGTAGGTAATGTTGTCTCACAATATCGATAATGTATTACTAAAATGAGTAGAACATATCTGACATGTTGTTCAGAAACTCGAAAATAAATCTATGGATGAGAGCATCTCACACCACAATCCCCTTCCTAGTTGTATAGAAAATATCAATATCATAGAAGTAGTATAACTCTATACATAACCTCTATATCTATTTGATATACATATGAGAGAATATATACTTGAGACTATGGTGGTAAGACTAGAAGAGAAACCACTTGACCATCTGGTATTTTCACCACATCATTAAAGCGAATACTACAGCTGCTAACTCATCATCATGGGCCACATAATTCTGTTCATTAAATCTTAATTGGAAAGAAAAATAAGAGATCACCACTCTTCTATATAGTAGAAAACAATTGATCCTGGTTCCTGATGCATCAAATAACACCATGTTCCTGCCACTTTCCACTAGAATCCTCAAGATGGGAGTACTCATCAACCTATTCCTTATAACATGAAAGAAATACTAGAAACATGTTAACCACATGAACAGATTCCCATTTCATGTAAATATTTTCAAGGTTTATTCTACAATAGAGATGTTGGGTACAAACCTCTGATAGTACCCTTCCACAAAAATAATACTATTCAACTTAGTAACACTATATGGTGTCTCTTATGAATGAATTTCCTCATCCTTCGATGGATACACTCTAAATCATTCCTCAGAGATGAATTTACCAGAAAATGGAACTATTTATATAAAAATAGGAATTTCAAGAGCTTCCCACAATTTTGTTTCCCTAAAAGTATGTCCATGAATAATTTTATATGACTCGCATGCTCATCTATGTATGTAGAATACACTAGGAAGTAATCAATTAAGACTAACACTAATCGTTCTATAAATGGTTGAATGATCTAGTTCATGAGTCCCATGAACAATGATGGAGAGTTCGTCATGCTAGAAAACATCACAATGTGCTCATAATTTCTATAAAAACATCTGAAGGTCGTTTTAGGTATATCGTCATCCCATACACATAGTTAGTGATAGATTGATCCGAGTTCAATCATTGAGAACTATCACACCCCTTTTAACTGATCAAAGAGTTCATTGATCATCAGTAGTTGTTAGATGTTAATCATGGTCACATGGTTCATGCACAGGTAATCCACATATAACCTAAATATCATGTCTTACTTCAATAAAAACTAATTTGGGGCTCCCTAATGGGAAACACATGGTCTCATGAATACCATCCTCTTAATGTAATCCAACTAAACCCTCAGTTTAAGAAGTTTTATCTATGACATATGAATTGAAGCTCAATATATTGGTGTCGTGGAAGGATTTTGATCAAAGAATAATTCTATCACTTAGTGGGGAGGTAATCCTACCAATCTCTATGAAATTTTTTCACATGTTCATCCACCACTATAGGATATTTATGGATCAAAAAATCCACTGAAGTGAGGGTATGGGTGGGAAACTATTGTGTAATCATCTACAACCTATTTTAAATGAGTCATTCCCATGATTCCTAGAATTCATATTCATCTAAAAAGGAAACAATTTGTCCAATAGTTGCATAAAAAATACACTATTCACCTAAAGTAGTCAATCTAAGCATGAATAATGGATATCTAGTCCATTCCAAGAATGACATCCTATAAGATCCAAATAGATACCGAGAGATCCAAACTGAAAATATCACCTTCAAGATTCATGTCACTCTTTCAGAACCACTATGGGATCATCGAGTCCTATCCAGTAATAGAATCCAAGTGTAAGGGTCAATTCATCAATGCAATTTGAATCTACAATAAATAAATATGATTTATGGAACTCAAATAATGACTATAACATGTGTAAAAACACTAAAACTAAGGTGGAAAAGGAACATGTCATACCTCATATCATTCTCGAAGCCTCAGATTCATAGGCCTCTACAACTATCAGATATCCTTTTGCCTACCCACCTACTCCTTGTGCCTAATGTAGAACATCTATGAGTGGTGGTTATAATAGTTCGAACCTATAACCACATCTTGTTTCCCTTAATTCTACCATACCAATTATCCCAAACTACAAACATCCCATCTACTAACATTTTCTCTATCTTGAATTTCCTTTAACCATCTCTCGATCATATATGTGATGGGTGAAGTAATACCATGCCAGATATCCATAACTGATCCATATGAAACACTTCTGGTCATGTGTTTGATTTGAGACACCCATATATCCTTATACCACTGACCCTGAGTCATGGGATCATCTCATGAAGCACATGACCCACTTGGATCCCTATGACTTCCATTATCTACTTACTTTTTAGTTCTCAACTTTTGGGTGTCCATGGATATGTCTTATTACTTGTTCGTACTCTGATAAAAAAACTAATACCAAATAATCTTGACCTTGTACCCCATCACATGTATAAATGCTAATGTATACCACTAATTACCTAATGAATCAATAGAATCTATAAAAAAGGTATGATCCCTAAATATGTAGTACTATACCATATTCAAAGGGAAATGCAAGAGATATGTAAACATCATGGAATACTCTTCCCCAGTCATATGCCATTATACAGATGCACAAGATCTTGTATGTGTACTGATCAAAACATGGCTAGATATAACTCCTCCTCGAAGAGATACACATTTTATATTCAATAGCGGGACTTCTCATCAAGTGTCAGGGTCACCATGATTCAGAAAAAACCCATAAAGTCTGGAAGAAGAATCATGGTAAGGACTTTCATCTAGTCTTCATGTGTCCTCATTTAGAGGAAAACATGGGAGACTGCCTCTAAGAAATCATCAATGATCTAGCGGGATTTCATGCCCAAATACCTCAAAGGATGATACCTATAAAACTAATGGAACACATCCAATATGTATGCATCCTAAGTTGGTAATACATCTCGTAATATATTCTTAATGGGTGGAGTTATAACATGTAAACTACCTTGAGGGACATTCTATTATACATGCCCCAATACTGATTCTGCATCACTGGTGGGATCATCCTCATGAACACATAGAGCAATCCTGGATGGATTTTTATATGAAGGATATTGAAATAAAACAAGATATACCATGATCAATATATTATATATGGGGAGATGGTAGATAAGGACATGGAAAACACAACCATTAACATATGATTCTTAAACCATTATATTTCCCCCCAACTAGAGTTAACATGTACCTAGGCGAAAAGAAGGTTATCAGATTCTGAGCATATGGATATGTTTGGCGCCACCACATCACTAATGTCCCGGGCCTGAATCTTGAACTCGAAACGCATAACACTATTTCCCATAACCAACCACACAAAATCTATGTACAGAAGTAGAATATACCCCCTCTGATAAAAATTTATAAAGAAACTTCATGGAAGGTCCCATGATTTGACTACTCCAAGACCAACACCAACAGGCTAGGGGATAGTGATTATAATTGAGTAGGTATATCCGAAAAATGGGAGCAATTAGCTTAATGTGAATGTACAAATTCACATATATCCCTAATAAAATTATTGAAATGGAAAAAAACATATAGAATGCATGCATAAAACTAATATCCCACTAAATATGAATTTATGGATGCAATGGAAAAGTAAAAAAGTCCAATTACATGAACATCATAATGAGTTTTTACACAATTATCAATGAAAATGTATGATGTCCAAAATGATTCAAGGGTGAGGATGAAGTCATGATTTTCTCATGTTAATCACATCAGTCTACCCAGCTCCAAATATTATGCTCCCACTCACTATTCTCCTAGGAAATTATATAAAGGTAATTCATCTGGACAAGACATGGAATGTGTGGAAAAATCATTTTCAAGGGTGATTATAACAATAATGAGAAGTACACACCAAAACACTCATCATGAATAACTAAGTACAGTTTACTAAATAAAATATATAAAAATATATATGTAATACAAGCTTTAAAAGATCCAAGATACAATAAGAAGAGAAATCACACCATATAAAGGTCATAACCAACTAATTTCCATATTATTATTCTCTATGCATGTTCATTCTAGTAGAAATCACTCTTCAAGACATGATATCATCAATGAAAATTAAAAAATTGGTCTAGCTCATTTTCTCCCCCCTAAATTAAATGCATTGGTTAAAGAATAGAATTATATATAGAGAGGGGGTAATGCCCATAACCACCAAGGGACACCCCGAAACCAATATGGATAAATCTTATACATATGGAATCCTATAAAATGGTTTCATAAACCCTATTGATGAATCCTAATATATGAAATATCAATTCCTAACTCTGAGAGGTAACAATTATTCTAAAAACCCTAACTAGTGATGGCAGAGAATCACACTCCAGTCTCGTGAAGGGAAACCAAAAATCTATCTATGACTCGCCCTCTAGAGAGGACCAAAATCTATTGATGTGGATGTAATGATCCACTGTACCCACAAGGAAGGGACTAATGGAACCCAATCAACCAATACTGGTCAAAACATTGAAAATGAAGAACCACATTCACTCTTGATGGAAATACACGATGTTTCCCAAGTGGGACACAGTGTTTAAATATCCCAAGACTTCCCTATGTAGAATAAACTCACAAAAAATGTAGTCTATATTACATGTCATGTTGGATGGGTATAAGGCATGTAGAATCATATAGTTTCTTTATCATGGCCCCTAGACATTTATCTTTTCTGATGTTATGTCTATGTACCAATCTGTGTATGCAATGATGTGTCTATGTATATATACTCAATGTTCCATTTGGATATGTACTAATACTCTATTTTTGTACTCTCTAGAGTATACACTGAGTTATCCATGGGTGGTCACATGAAATGAAAAATGGTTCACATGCCGTGTGATCATCATATCTTTCTGAAACCCTAGCCACCTCTTAAGGGTTCCCACATGATGTGTTATATACTGTTACAGAACATGTTTCTCATGATTTTTATAAATCCTATTTTCATCATCCATTCATCCTGACGTACCACTTCTACCTTGATTTCCACTTGAAATCGCTCTGTATATCTCATATGTAAGTTAACCACACCATTCCATTGGTACCTCCCTTAAATCCATCCTTAAAACACATTGGGAAAATATCCTCTAATTTAGTTTTTCATGACCCACCGTTGAAGTGTTCATCACCCTAAATCTATCCTCGTTATACCCTGATCTACCCATTTTAATCATAAATCCGTGATTTGCATGGACTATCACTTTCTATACCCATGGTTTCAATATGTTGCACTGAGGAATAGTTTAACAATGATTCGAAACAAGTAATTTATTGAATCACTGGCCGAGGCATTACCAATGATGATCACATTAATATATAGTGGAGAAACAATAAATCATAAATGTGATTAAAAACAAAAAACTATTATCATTTGGCCTCAATTTATTATCATCAAATGGATTATTGAAGGGGTCAAATCAATAAATCAAAATAAAATATTATATCCAATTGTAAAATACTGACGATGTGCGGTCAATCCTTATTCATTGGATAAATCTATGTTGTTCTGGTATTTAGGGATATAATGAAATTTGTAAAACAATACACTATACCTTGAGTGTGGATTGATCATCGATGAAGAATGATTGTGTGTTCACCATTTAAACGATCCTCCTACACTGAAGGTGTAGCAATACATTATCTAATCATGTTCTTTTATTGATTACCATAAAAACTCTCCCATAATAGAATATTGGTCTCCAGGTTTTAGTAACCGATACTAGGAAATTTTAGATAACCAAAAACATATAGATGGATCACGTCATTATGCTGAAAATAAATTCTTATGTTTAAATCATTTTATTAATTTTATGCCCTAACATATTTTTCACTATCGACCCACACCGAATGATTTTAGGTCCAACATAGGGTAAAACAGATGATATGAACTCAACAGTGCATTCATATTTCTTATCTGTTATCATGATTAGGTTCTCTTCAACTTCTTTTAGGAAAAATGCTATTGCATGCTATAATTTTTTTAATATTTTTCCAACAATGTATCTGGGAACATCAGGCCTTAGAATCACACACCTTTGGAGTTCTTGATCTCGAAAGCAATCCATATAATATATATAAATAATACATAGAAAATCAGAGATGATACATAAATGGATCCTTTATTAAATTGGTAACTCGTCATAATAAATGACAAAAGAAATATTATTTCCACTTATTCAATGATTTCATATTCCTAACATGGTGAGGGAAAATAATTAAAATGGTGTGCTAAGTTGTAGATATTATGGAAAGGTAAATAATCTGGGAAACATTATGGAAAGGAAAATAATCTGGGAAACACATGTCATCAATAAACATAGAATTGAAATGCATCTATATATTTTTTTCATAGTGAAACACTCAAGGAATGTTATAAATAAATAATATATGATAAAAATTATTATTTATTTAACATCATTTATCAATAACAAGAAAAATTATTCAATGATACTTGTATAATTATATGGGTAATGACCCATCTAATTATACTTTCAATCAATAAAAAATGGGGTTTCCTTCATCAATTTTGTCTAAGGAGGCATTTTGATTAATCTAAGGTCAATTCAAAATTGGGATCCCCCAATCACTGAATATCCAAATCATTCATCATATATAGATTCATTTCAAAAACTACATTCAATTAAATAATATAATGTAAAAATATTATACTTCTAAAATAATTACTATATCCATGATACAATATATATATATATATATATATTCAATGAAATATTCAATGAACAAAGATCGTAAATTTTAAGGAAGTTAAAATACACCATAAACATGGAATAAATGTCAAATAATGCTTAATTAATGATAAATGATGTTCACTATAAATGAATTCATTTGAAATTAGTTTTTAAGACTCTTTATAGAAGTTATTATTTTCTGTTTTTATGGTAAATGATTTAAAACACATTAAAAGAGAAAATGCAAAAAAAAAAAAAAAAAAAAATTTATGAATAAATATAATATTTCATGGTAAAATAATTGAATTTATTAAACTAATGGTGGTTTAAAATATATCACTAAAAGTACTTGAATATGGTTATGAAATTGAAATGTTCTATTAAATCATGTTTTCGTATAAGGAGGAATTGGCATGGGAACCTTATAAAACATGAATTCCCATATAAAAGGAAGACAACTTGAGTTATAATTTTTTCTTAAAATATAAAAATTTAATTTAAAAGGATTATATAATAACAATTATTAATTATAATTGAGTATGGAGAATGATTGTGTAACCTAAATTAAATCATTGAGGTTTTGTGAGAATCTGTTACCATATGGGTGCAGGATTTCTACACATGAACTTAATTTATGGAATAAATAAATTAAATTCAATAATAATTAAATTAAAAACATATTAAACATTTATTTTAATCATTATAATTTCATTATCTTAGTTTATGTCATTTTTATGAGTCATAAAATTAAACTTCATCATTGGGGATTGTACCTTTCTTTTCTTTTGTTGATTGGATCACCAATAGAGAAGTATATATCCTCATGTAAAATAGGGTTAATTATAAATATTCAAAATTAAAATTAATTAAAGAACATAGTAAATATTAATTGTATTTTATATATCATATTTTTAGATATAAGGATGATTCAATATAAAACTTTTTAATGATTAACAATTGTTTATTTTTGGTAAATTTTTTATTATCAAGAAATAGTTTTAAATTTTTAGTTAATATTATGTATATATACATGTAAGAATACATTAAATGAAAAATAATATCAATATTTCAATATTATTTAACCATATTAATGTTTTTATACCCCCGCATTAAGTTTGTAATGTAAAATGAAAATTCATCATTAATGATAGTGGTAAATCAACACCTCATTAATGAAATTGTCATTTTTAGAATAAATTGGATAAGAGAAGGGTATTGATGGAGGATTTCTATTAGTAGAATAAAATTATATTATTTATAAGATACTATATTTATCATTTATGTTTGTATATATGTTTTTATGGAATTATTTTAAAATAAATTAATTTTAAATGGAAATAAACGATATCAAATAGGGTTTTACCTTTAGGATTTTCTTCGCCTTGAGAAGATATTAAAGGGTCATGGAAATTGAATTTATTGAGATATAACGATCGTGGATATGTGAAAGAGAAATTGGAATATTTTTTTGTATTTATTGAACAATATTTACAGCATTATAGGTTTGAGGAGAAGAGGTGGTAAGGGTGGTATTAATAGTAGAAGATATGGGTGTTTTCTCATTATTTTATTCATTAGATTATTATTTTAACTCAGGGATATGAATAGTTTTATCTTTGCCACTAAATATATTAATATAACTATGTGTAGTTCAAGATTATGTGATTATATTATCTATGCATCATCTATTACTCAATAATTAATGTCTTTTTTATACATAGTAACTCGTCGAATTTAATTATTCACTGAAATTTCATCTATTTTAGAAAAATCATAAATATTAAACCTAAGATTTTTTCAACATGTAGATTTCTAAAATTGACTCCATTTTATAAAAAAATAATTATATATATATGAGAAATTAGTTTTTTAAATAAAATCACCATTTATTAAAAAAATAAAAAATACAATTTTGTAACTCTATTTTTAACACATTAAAAAATTACATACAGTGTCAAAAATTTATATTATTTTCATAATTTGAAAATATATATTAATTTAATAAAAATATGATAATATATTTTTTATTTCAATCATTATATTAATTGATAATATTAAAATATATATTTATGTGTGTAATCATATATCAATACTTTATTAATAATTTTAAACACATTTATTTACATGTAATATAATATAATTATAACATATTACTACTTTCATGATTGAAATATTTTATTTATACCTTCATCAGTGAGGTCTTTATTCTATTGGTAGAAGAAATTATCCTAAGTGTCACATATATATTATACAGTTAACGTTATAGTTCCTCAAATTTATATTTCTTAATTTATTAAAAACCCATATAGTTTTATTCATTATTCATTTATAGTGTGATTTTTAGTTTTAAATTTTATTTTGTATGATTTATACTATTTTATGTATCTTTGTTTGAAATGTAATATAACAAATTAATTATATTTATTTAATAAGATAATAGTGTAAAATCATAGTCTGTTATGCATCCTATATCCCATCAATCAAAAAAAATTATTTTATAACCAAACCATATTATATTAACAAATTTAATAATTAATTATAATTTTTAATAGTATTAATAACTGAAAAAGCCTATGAACTAATTTCAACACACTAATTCTGCAACTAATAACTTGGGGGAATGTCTATGTCAATATCCTAACAATATCATCATAAAAATCACAACCAAATATCATCAATGAAAAAATAAATATTATTTAAATATATGAAAAAATCTAAAAACATTTACATGAAACATAAAAATTCTAAAATGATGATCCTCCTTTTGTAGTCAATCGTACAACATTTCTTATCCGAAAGTAGTGGAAATGAACCTTTTAAAATAGAAAATACTTTGTATTTCTAGAGGAATAATCTAAAAAATTATTATATGTTAAATGATGTATTAATGATAATAGTGGAGTACAACAATGGGCATTTGGTTGGTGAAATGATACCTCTAATCAATAAATAACAGATCTGAAACGTCCTAATGTATATGGTTTTGAATGGTGAATGATTTGGGATTGACCACTACTCATTTAAAACAAAAGTGAATATAGGGGGTTTCCCATAAAAATATAACGAAAAATCATTCAAATCCTATAATAAAAAAGTCTCAAATGATATCTTGTGGACACCTTAAAAATAGAGGTGGCACTATAAACACAATTGATTACTGGTGGTTACCATATGGCTAGACTATAGATATAGAATATAATTAGAAAACATGTCAAAATATACAATACTAATTATCTTTTCCTACTACTCTAGTTATTACATATACACTAACAATTAGGAAAATACTCTTATTAAAATGTTTCATTAATTTAAATTTATTTCAAAACCATGATTCAATATTGGAAATTTCATCCAATTAAATAAAGTCAAATTTCTTCATGAATATCCAACTTTTATAGACTTGGGATCATAAAACCTCACAACCATAATTCATATCATTCACAATAATTCTATGGGAAATCCCGCTACATCACCAAGCATTATTCAGTCACAATTCATACAGATAATGACTTCATTATATCCTTGAATTCCAAAAAATCCACCAAAAAACATTATATTGAATGATCTGTTTTCACCATAATCGGTCCAATGTTTATATTTCAATACTGAAATAGAAGTGGTAAAATACATGATCCCTTCAAATACATATGTTATATATCATCTTATAATTCATTATTATATAAATATTTTTCCCAATGATTTTACATTTATATTACTGTGATTTTCTAGGTGACGATGATAACCTAATAGAAATGATCATTTCTGGTGCTGCTCTTCTTATATAAAAAATATCCAAAATAAATGTTCTTTGACTATAGATGATAAAATAATTCACTCACATATATTCTGAAAACATATTAAATAAATTTAAAAAATCCCATATTATCTAATATGATGCACCTGTTGTGGTTTCAAGACCAAAACTTCAAAATATATTCCAAAATGGTAGTCAGAACACATATTGATAACCCATCCTAATAATACTCCAATACATTATTCCAAGCAGCACTCAAAAAATGGATCATAATTCGTTTCTACCCAAAAACTCATTCAATTAAAAAAATTTAAATTACACTTACATTCAGCACATGATTTTAGTGGAATTAAATTGATTTAAACAATAACAATATTAAATTATTTTCAAGCTTTCACCCATGAACTACTATTTAACCAAACCAATAAACAAATATTGTATTAATCCAAATCATCAATGATTTATATGAAAATAATCCACCTTATAGGACATAAACTTTTAACCAATCCATTTTTAAATTTATACTATCATTTAGAACTATTTAGTCCATGGCAATCAAATTCCAACAAAACATTTGATTTGATGATCTCCCAAACTGATGACCCTACCCACACGTGGTTCAAAAACCTAAATGACTGATATTATTTTCCCAAACTAACTTTGTTCCATATTATCACTTTATGGGTTTATAAATCCAATCCCAGGGGCCAACATCTCAATCATCACAATACAATAATGCAATATGTGGGTAAACTCAATCAAATCTCAATCGTAATCACAATAGTAGTTTATTATTTCTCACATATCATTATAAAGGGTTCCCCCAAAAACAAAAAATATTTAACTGAAGACAAAATGGAATAACTATAAGTGCTATAATAGCTCAACTAAAATGGTTATTTATGCAATATACATGTATCTATTCTCAATCCACCCCATTGATTTTTAGACACTAACACTATGATGATGGGATTATATTTTCTAAAAAGTAATATATAATTTATGATGATTTTAAATTTCAGTAATAAAATTTGTTGTTTTATACTGAGTTCTTCATGAATGAGATTTCATGAAGTCATATATGGGTTAATGTAATTTTACATTATGAGAATTACTCTAGATAAACTGTTTAAAACCCAACATTTGGTAAATGAACGTATAACATCAACCCTACATTACACTAAGAAGTAAAATGATTGCATATGGTATCATACCTAAATGTCATTAAAAAATTTTATTTGTATCAAAATCATTATGTTCAGAGAAATTTCAAACATGTGGATCATCAACTGTAAACTGGATTATGGATTTACTGTTCACACCCTAGGTGAAGAATAGTAGAATGTATAGATAATCAATGAAACATTTGATATTTTATACTAACATGGGTAAATGTATGGATTTTGAACCATATGTTACTTTTGACCACTAATTTATTTTTAGAAACACTATTTTATGTGAATGAACCATGGGTAACAAAATGGAACCCTACACAATGCATATAAACACTATACAATGTTCTCAATGGAAATTCTTTTCATTCCACGTTTTCAATCCATGTTTATTAAAGTAGTCAAGCCAGAATTAATGACATATTCAAGGAGTGTTTTTTTGTATCAATAAACAATGTTCTTTGAATAAATAATCTTCTTTTTCAATTGTATGTTATTAATCCCCTGGTCAATTAGAATTTGAATTTCTTTGACCAATTAGCCAATTATTTGTGATCTAGAATACTGAATCAAGTAATCTATTTTATGAATTCTATCATTGTATCTCTTCAAAAAAAATACATTCACACATATATATATATCGGTGTGTGTGTGTGTGTGTTAAGAGATTCACATATGTGATTTTATTACTTAAATTATATTTAATAATGCCGAAGAAAACGATCAAATCTGATAGAGGAATACAAATAGGAGATGAAAATTTTCTATATCGTTATTTGGTGAGATTATTGCTACTAGGATTTTTTGCTTCTTATTAATTGATGATTAATATTAAATAGGGATCAATTCAAACTTTTTTCATTCTTTATTAATTTTTTTTTCTGAAGAATAAGATCCATCATTTACCGGTTTCAATCTATTGTAACTTTGAAGAACAACCCCAACCATTCAAATTAAACTATTTTGATTTATTTGAGTTTCAACTACTTGTACACAGTTGTTGTTGAATATCATCTTCTAGATAAATGATGTGGATATTTAGTTCGATTATATAGAAAAAAATCTATGGTTATTAGTTTTATTTTAACGGTTTAATCATCAGGCAATCAGTTGTAAATTTATGGCCTTTTGATAAGCAGACCATTCTAGTGAAATATACCATGCTCATAGAGAGAGTGATTGATATAGTCGACTAGGGGATCATTGGACCCTAAAAAACTATAAAAATTTGTGTTAATTATTTTTATTTATCAACCGCATATTTTCATATAGAGAAAAACCATTTCATATCCACATAAATTACACTAGGTTTCATAAGAAATAATTGTGGATGATTTTTTAAAGACACAATTCCACCCCCTCTTGTGTTTATTTTTATAAATAAACATATAAATTGGTATTAAAAGATAGAATAAGGTTAAATCAATAATAGTTTGAAAAGTATATGGTCTATACAAAGATGGTAATAACTGATCCATGAGAATGAATTTCAATGTTGTGTTCTCCATATTTCAATAGTAAAATTTATTATTTATTGAAATATCAAATGATAATCTATATGAATAATCTTGGATTTGTGGTCTAATAAAAAATTATTACTCCATATTAGAATCCTGAAAATCAAGAATCATGGGAAACATCAACATAATCAGAATATGATATCAAATAAAATAAAATTATGTGTCATAATTTTGTCGTCAATAATATTAATTATTTAATACCAAAAATTTATAAAAAAATTTTGATGATGAAATTATTTCAATTAAAATTGCATATACTAAATAGATTATATTTAATATCATGGTTATCCCAATAATAAAATTATTATGCTAATGTAAAATGAGTGTGAAATTTGGTCACATTCCATGATTTTAATAATATCAATGTCATATTCATGGGATAATGGCCATTAAGTGATTCAATTTATATCCATAGATGAATAGGAAAAAATTTAATCATACAATAGGATTTTAATAGGTTTTAATGTAATTTTATAATATTATATTTACAATTAATTACAGGATTTACAATTTACTATTGTAATAAAAAATACTACTAAATCTACTGTTCATAATGTCCAAAAAATAAAATCAACCTATTAACATAATTTGGACCAAATTATTCCCAATATGGAATGAATTTTTAAAAATTTATACATTTAAGTTTTAGTGATTAATTTAAAATTAATCCTTGTTGTAAACACGATAAATGAGTTTTTCAAAAGTAAATACCATAAAAAAATGGCATTTGTTTTTATCTAATTTTAATGAGAAAATAATTCCAATTTCCTATATTATATTAAATGATAAAAATATATATAAATATACATCAATGTAATTGACGTTTATAATTCATCAATACAGATTAATTTGATTAATAATTTTTTTCCCATGAATGTTTTATAATTATCCCTATTAATCAAAATGAGAATTTTATCATAAAAAACCAATAAGTTAATCCAAAATAAATTTTTATGTCCTGATTCTAATTAAGATGTTTATTTTGTCAAATAAAATATATAAATGTCTTAAATAGTGGATTGAAAAATGGTTATCTATTAAAAGGTGGTAAAACTGTTTTTAAAAATAATACTTCTTTTCTTCAAAAAACTGAATTTTTTATTATATCATGTATAAGAAACACGTGAGATGATTATTAAAATTGTATGGAATATATAGAATTAAAAATTTGGTTGGTAATATTCATAACTTCTATTTAATCACATATTCATGTTGTACTCGAACTCAGTGTTGTGTATAGTTAAAACTATTTTAATTATTTTAAAAGAACTGCACTGTGCAAGATTTGGGTGTTACACATATTATGTATTTTTCTAAATCATATAATGTTTTCTTTCTATTAGATTATGATAAGATATCAAAACCTTTTATTACACATAGATGAAAATATTGGATATTATTATTATAGATGGATTATTTATTTGTCACTACTATGGAATGGAATAAAATCCATTTTCTGAGAATAACATGTCACAACAACAATATGATGAATGACAGAACCATGAAGAGCATGATTTATTATTCAGAAATTATTGAATAAGTCTTATAAATGTTTATAAAAAACAACAACTGAAGGGATTATACGCTGATTTGGGGTAAAAAAGGTTGATTCCTTATGTTTTTTTAGTAAAATAGTCGTCTAATGAAGAACTCACATTGAGGCCAAAAAAATAAATATTTTTATCAAAAAAAATTAAAGTAGCTTTTTTAGAGACAATTCATGAAGAATTCGAGGTAGATAATCATGAGAATATAGCGGATTACATATTTTAGTAAGAGGACCATAGTCAAGAACATACCAAGGAAGCTATTCGAGATTCTCAAACTGATGTTATTTATGATTTTAAATTTATGAAGGATCTTCCTCAAAAAATGATATGTTGGGAAATGAAATCCATGTTTTCCTTAAAATAATTTCATTAATGTGAATCTTTAAATGGTCATGTCACAATATCTTTTGAATCCATTGATTCTTAGGGAGAATCCATAAATATATAGCTCAATCTCTTTAAAAATCACAATTTCATTCTTAGAGATCAATTAGACGTTGTGAAAACCAATTTGAATAATACCAAGTTTTGTCAATGCTAATTGATTATTTTAATGCTCAAAAGATACATTTAAAGAAATTTAAAGAAAATATAATTTCTATTAGAGACCATAAATATATTATAAGAACGATGTCGATATAATACAACTTATTAAGAGGTTAAATATGTTTAGAAACCATAGTTTGATATGTTTAAGTTGATTATTGGGAGAGGATTTCATTTTATCAAGGAAAGTATTCGAGCATCACTTCATCTAAACTGAAACCACCAGAAATGATCAGAATGATTGAAGCTACAACCTTTGTACTATATGAGATTAATGAAACACTACACACACTTCAGTGTGTGAGTACACATTTAAATTTTTTTTAGAAAATCAATGACATCTGATTAGTCAACCTAATTCATGTGAACCATGGTCAGTATTAGTTCTTAATAAAATTTAGGAAATTTTGAAAATGTTCCATCAGTATTAGAATGTTTTGCATTACATTATAATGGATAATCTAACTGAGAATTTGATGGTTGGAAATTATTTAAAGGATATTCTTCAACAATGTATATAAGCCCGAAAAATCATATCAATTAGCTTCGTTTTGATGATTCATGATATTATCAGTGCATTTCAAGCCCTTCCTCATACTGCTGAAACACATGTCCCTTCCGATTCATACCAAAACACACTATCTTGAATACCATTTCATTGTCTGAGTAATTTACTTGATTTTGCATATCATTTTAAATCATTTTATTATTAATTTACAATATTATTATGTTTTTTGTATCTTTTTTATGAGTTCAATGATTATAATTCGAATCATTGTAGTATTTTTCTTATTGAATTATTTATAACTATTCATTTATAGTTGAGTTCTACATTAATTGTTTCTTTAATCATTTATTCAATAAAACTATATTTTTTATATCACAAAATAGGTGATAACATTTCAAAAAATGATTATTATTTTTATGAAAATCAATGTATAATTTCTATGGAGACAATGGGGAAATGAGGGAGAATATTTTCAAACTATGACATTTCATTAGAGAAGGTTTTTAATTTACAAGTATAAATTTTTATTATCACAATAATACTATGAAATATAAATATCAAAAAGTTTATATATTTATTTTTCTATATTTATAAAGGACATATTTTCCATATATATGGTAATGGATTATTTATGGGTTTTGAGATCATCCAAAAGGGATGGATTTTTGGGAATGGATTCTCTCAACAATAGTATTTAATTTATAAATATTTTGATGTTCAAGAATACCCTTGTTTTTTATAATGAATAACTCTTGAATGAGTTTTCGGAAATCTATATATGAGTTAATTTAATTTTAAATTACAATAATTAATTCGGAAACACTATCTTAAACCTTACATTTGATAAGTGAACACATGGTATTAGCCGTATGTTACGCTGATTTTTGAAATGATTGCATTTTGTATCAACACTAAGTTACACTAAAATAGTTTTTTGTTTTGATAAAAATCTACATATTTATAGAGTCTTCTATCATAGGGATCAACAGCCATATATTAGATTCTGGAATTAATCTTCATATCCTGCATGTGGTTTAGTTGATTGTATGGTTAATCAATGATATGTTTTAGATTTTATACTAATAATAATTTACATTCGGATTGTCTTCCCTACAATACTATTGAACTCTACGTTATGTTAAGGTACATTATTCTATGTGATGGAATAATAATCATTATGAATGAATCCTATTATAGGAAAATAATCCCAACACTACACATATAAACCCTAGTTGTGTTCTCAACAAGTAATATTTTTAAGATGAATTTTCAATCCAATATTTCTACAAGGGTTACCTCAAAATTAATGACAGATTCAAGGATCGTTTTGATTGATTCGAAGAAACATGTTTCTAAGATAATAACTCTCCAATTTCACTAGGATGTTACAAATCTAATGGTTAATTGGAATTTGAATTTACATGATCTGTCTGGCTATTATTTTGGATCTAGAATATAGAAGAATGCTTTCTATAATATATATTATTTTAGAGTGTCTCTTAAAAATGCATTTATTGGAGTACGATAAGAGATTCACATATGTTTATATATTAATAAAATTAAATTTTACAGTTCTATATAAAAATAATGACTCTGGTAGAGGAATAAAGTTTGTAGATATACATCTTCTATCTCATTCATCGTGTAGACAATTATTTCTCTATTTCCAGGTTTCATTTTAATTAAATATATTTTGGTAATCTAGATCACATTTGAATATTTTATTATTGATGAAATTATTTTCTAAAGAAGAAGATCCATAATTTATCTATTTTTTGATTCTAAAACTATGAAGATCAACTCAAACCATTAATATAAAACTCTTTTGTTTTATTGGAGTATCAACTCGTCATACTCAGTTGGGGTAGAGTATCATATTATCAATATAAATTATGGATAATAGGTTATCTTTAACAGAACAAGAAGGGTTGGTTACTATTTTTATTATAGAGGTAGATTCTTCTTAAACTTATTGGTAAAATTACGTTCTTGTGATATGAGAACCATTCTAGTAAAATTTAAGAAGATCATAGAGGTATTTATTGGCAGTGTGGACATCGAAAACACTGTTCCACAATGAACTATAAAAATATATGTTCATTAATTATATTTATAGGAAACATAATTTTATATTTAATAAAAACCATTCATATCTTCATAAATTAAAGTTCGTGTTAAAATCCATAAATTGGGATGATTTTTTTATAAGACATAATTATCCCCCTCTTATGTAAATTTTTATATTTAAACCTAACATATAACAACCTAACAATATGAACCCTATGACACATGATGATTGATTGTCAAATGAAATATTTTCCATTCCCAATGTCTCTTATATTATATAAGGGAATTTATCAACATTATGAAGCCTTGGATAACTATTATCACCAATTTCCCATCATATTTAATCAGTCCTTGTATAAAAAATGATTGAAAACAATTTCATTCTAAATATGTCCCATTGGGGAACATGATGTATAACCTTGATTTCATAACTATTATTTGGTGTGAACATCAATACCAAAGTTTCTCTCAAATTGAATCATTCTATAGATACTTGTAAAGAATTAGAATTTTAATGTTGATATACACAACTAAAGACACTACATAGAAGTTCCAGTCTCTTATAACCATGGAAAAACATATCATAACTATACAAATATGGGATTATCACCTATAAGAACACAACAATACACATATTCAGTATCAGATGAACTAATAAAAACAAAATTATTTACACATTCCAACACCACACATATAAATAAAATCTTTTGTTTTAGATAACATGTGGACATCTAGTTTTATCCCTGAAATACCACCTATATACTATAGAACACCTTATTCCACAGGTTAAATGAACTAAAAAATGGTCATCCGTAAGCTTATATGATAACTTTGATAGCCTATATTTTTATTTGAATATAAAAAATTAGGAATATAACATGCTTAACAAGATTTAAAAATCTTATAACCTATGATAAACCCTCCTAAAGATAATCCAAATCTAACAAAAACCCACTAACACATAAAAAAATAAGTCATGACACCATCATTACTTAGACTGTCAACTGCTCTCTATGTCATTTGTTATATATAGTAACTTCTTAAAGGATATTTTCATCTCACCATTATAAAACAAAATAGCATCTCACATGCTTAAAAATAGTCCCTTGGTTATCATATACTCATATCCCACGTAACATTCCCAAACCCCCAACCACCATAGAACCAAATATAAACTAATTAAGGAACTGATTCTCATCAAGTATCAAGATATGGTATTTCCCAATATAAAATAAAAAAGTATTATATTATTTTTTGCCTATATATAATAATATATTTATATTCTCATATATGTATTGGATGAATCAAATTGAGAATAATTTTATATTCAGAATTAAATTCCTATTTACATGGAAAAACTAAATATATATTTTCATTGAAATATTCTATAACTAAACATGAGTAATATTGTATCATCCCTACCCCTACCTTCATTGTATTGAGAAGCAGTATAAACATTAAAAGGACTTAAGATACATCCGCAATATGCTAAAAGCTCATAATAAATGTCGAAGTGATTCAATACATGTGGGGGATGATTTTCCCTTTAAGAGTAAAACAACAAACGCAACATTACATAACCATGTAATTTATATTTGACATATGAAACAATGAAAGGAAACTCAAAAATTTTCTTCATACATAAACAAAACTAAAACCAAGTACAATAGTGGAAAACCATGATAACAATGAAAAATAAAATGAAAAAAGGCAAAAACTCCAACGACACACTAGAAAGATCCAAACATGATATATGAGTCAACTCCACAATACCACTCAATTATCCGAATGTACAACTAAATATTTATTATATTATATCTTTTCTCATGTCTTGATAAAAAATATTTAAAATTACCAAAGTTTCAATGGACGGGTAATTAATGAAACTCAGTAGATTTTCACTGAATTACTTCCCTTCCCATCCCACTAGTATACACCATGTCAGCACATTTATATATTATAGTTTATATAAAACATTTAAAAAACTATTTATATGAAAATATAAAAATGTTCCATAATCGTATATATTTCATAAAACATGATCATGACACATGGAAGGAAACCCAAAAAGTATTTGAAATGCTATATGAAGATCCCTTTGGAATAATCCATTCAATTTCAGCAATATACAAAACTATCCATGCTTGTATCATGTACCTCACTATACTCAAGAGTGATGAATCATCCATTCTCTAAGACTTCACATAATGAACCATTTGATGGGGGGGGTTCCTGACCATTGTTTATCCAAATAATGATGTGGGAGAATCCATAACCTCATAAAACCAAAATTCACATGAACTCACATAACCACTATGCCAAAACCTAAGAAAAACAACCATTTCAACCGTTTCTATAAACTTATTCATTTATTTAATACAATTAAATATATTAAAATCACCAATTTAAATTAAATTGAGTAATACCATATTTTTATTGAAAATAGTGTGATTAAACCATTTATCACATTTCCCATAAATCCACATTTGAAAACCATCATTTTAAAATTAATATGGAAATAATTTTTTCAAAATCAATAAATTTCCATGTTTCCACAAACAGTCACTCAGTAGGGTCTTCAAAAATTATTGCATTAAAAATTAAAAATATATTTCAATAAAAAAAAATTTGAAAAAAAAATTATAATATAAATAATGTATTAGATAATGGGACATCATATATCATGTTTTATGATAAAAATGATGAATGGTATTAAAACACTGATTAAATCAGGTTGACGCTCCAAAAAAAATTTAGACCTCTTCCCATATCAATAATAAATCTATATATAATCATATTTCACGTCCACTATCAAATATATATCCATTTTAGATGTAGATATATGAAATGAGAGAGATATAGAAAAATAATATAACGAAACTCAATAATAACGACTAATAATGAAGAATTACCTAGAAAATCTAGCATTATAAGGGCATGGAATGCCTCTGAATCAGTCCCAAAATGATTAGGAGATGTTTTGAAACCAATAATAGAAAAAATTTAGAGATAGATCATTTTATGTAATAATCTAGGTATTATAACACAAAGTTGACCGAGGTGTACTTTTTTAGGATCTAGTTTTTTAACTGCGCAAGGTCTTGTCACACGGTTAAGCAAACTATGTGCTCATAATGAACTATCCCCCCACTTAAGGATGAACCTTGAAATGATGGCTCACAATCATTCAAAATCCATTTACAAACAATTCAAAATACCATTGTCACTAGAAACATGCTTTATTATCATATTCAGACAATTTAACACAAACTGTGTGCATCCCATGCATCCTCCCCTTATTCTATGTCTCAGTATGCACATTTTCCCTAAATAGTTTCACATTTTTACAAAACCACACTTCATGCATGGACCTATATGAAAGTGTAAAAAATTTAAAATGTCTCCAAACATTCCCAAGAGTATCCCAAACACATTATATACATAAAATATATATTTAAAAGGATTCATTTCTTGAATATATTAGTGATAATGTCTACCCAGTATCGGTTTTTACATGCCTGAAATGTTGAAAACAAGCCTACCCTGAATGAGTTCTAGCATTGACTTTTTAATTTCCTTCTCACGAACTGTATTGTCTTTCTAAAGCCAACAATGTTTCCACAGTACCAAAAATATACCAATGAACGTCCCACACAATACATTATCTTTTTTATCCACTATCTGCAGTATGATATGTAACAATGAAGCGTCCTGATTTATTTAAATATTATCTCATTGAATCATATGGTAGTTGTATTGATGATAGATTTCCACGAAGATACATTAAATAAATTAGTAATTCCCCAAAAAATTTATTGTAGTTCCACTAGATATACCTCCTCACCAACAAATTCATGTATCCCAGAATAAAATATTTATCTAAGATAAAACATTACCTACTTCCAAAATCATCAATGAACATTTGTAGGATTGTTCCTCGAGAATAAATGAAAACTCACATCAAATGAAAATGGTCGTTGGTGGTGATGTGTGTATGATTTCTAATCACATTGAGCCATCTTTAATAGTATCTCAAATAAATGTATGTTTTTTGTTTTTTATTATACAATGATCATCCCAACTATTGAACTATCACATGTATCTTCACAACATAGTTGATAGAGTCAACAACACCCTTGAAATTCTTCAAATATATCCATTTATCTGAATACATGATAACTGTTGTTATATAATAACTCCACTAATAACTTGTGTTCTTCCTTGGAGACAAAAAATCTATTATTCAATACCACAATATGTATTCCAATGATTGTTTCATCCTTTTATATTTTCCATCATTTTTTAAAGAGATAGGTTGTACTCATAGTAAATTGTAATGTAAGGGTGTTCTCCTGGGTTTACCTTAAACGATATATAGAACAATTATCAATGATTAACACAATCTAATATGGTTTTTAATTAATCTATGACGCCTCTCATATTTAGATTTTTTAATAGGTCATCCACCATATGGGATTTGTGAATAGGGACTCAATTGAGATTACAAGTTTAGACGATCTACTATCACCCATATAAAACTATGTTTTTAAACCATTTTTTTGAGACCTAGTAAAAAATCCATATTTATTATATATTATTTCTAAAATGATATAGGTAAATATTGGGACATACCAAATGTTCACTATCGATCTTCTTTATCATTTTGAGAAGTTAAGAATATCAAAACAATCTCTACCATTTTTATTTTAATAATGATCCCAAAAATATGTTCTTTCAAAGCCTTATACATCATCTATATTCTAGGATTAACTACCCATATCGAATGGTGGTATATATGAAGTCGTTTTTTAGGAATTATTATTAACATGGTCATCCAATTTCTAATCTAAAACACTGAACTCTAATCCATCATATATCCCTCAATGGTCTCCCCACTATTGAGTTTTGATGTCATAACCACAGATTTTGTACAAGAATTTTGTGCCCCTTTAATAGTCATTATTATATTAGGTACAAGTGAAACATAAACTAAAACTATACCATCACATCAATCATCACATTCTAGAAACATGTTATCTAAGGCTGACATTAAATACCACTAATCTGTGGCTTGGTTTTTCAAGCTGAGCATATGAATTTATACATAATGCATCTTCCACCGAATAACATTTTCCGTGGACATACATAAAGTTAGTATCAAACATTGAGAGGTACTGAATTCATCTTCATTGTCTTATGTTCAAATATCTTGTTGACAAAATATTTTATTGGATCATACGATTTATAGACATAGAAAATATCTCTCCCATGATATAATGAAGCCATATCTCCAATGCATGAACTACAATAGCTATCTCTGAATCATGTGTTGGCCAGTTATTCTAATACAACAGTAAATTCCCTGATCCATAAGAGTAATCATGTCTTACCTACATGATATCCCATCCAAACACGAATCACGAATCATTTTAATTCAACAGTAATATTTATTTTCATTATAGAAATATCAATATTACTACTGATTTATAGAAAACATAAATCATTTGTATATTCGTTTTGTATTTTTTATTTCAATGGAATGTCACATAATCAATTGTAAAATATGAAATAGGATAATCTAGTAATAAAAAACCATGATCTATGCATCGTTAATAAATAGATCAGCCATATAATATATATATATAGAATATGTTCTTTGGATGATTCCAAGAGCTAACTGGAATTATTTCTTTAGAATTTAACTAAGATCATTTTTTTAGAAATTTTATTTATGTATATGTACCTATTTAATCCAAAAATCACTCATTAATAATTTTTTATACAATTTATAATCTCCCAAGATTTCAAAAATTGTTCCAACTATTAATCATTCATAGACATTATCTATAAATACACCAATATGTTGTCCACAAAAAGTGAAAAAAAATCAATATATAATTGATATATCTAATTAAATAATACCATAAGAAAATATAATAAATTTATAAGACCAAAAGTAATTACCACATATTTGTAATAAAATTATCTACTTCTAAAATATATATTCGGAATATCATCTTTCATAACCAACAATTTGTGATATCTTGGTCGCAATTCAATTTTGGATAAAAACTATGATCCCTTTAAATGATCTAAAGGATTCCAATTTCATGGAATTATCATTACTTGTTTGAGATTATTATAATCCATACACATCTTTATATTTCCATCCATATTTTTGGAAAAAAGATAGTTTTCTTACATAGAGATGTTCTAGGAAAATTGAACCATTTTATCTTTATCTATTCAAAATAAAAATTCAATTCCATTAATTATGTTGGTTCTAATTAATAATAATGAATTAAAATAGTAATAGTCCCGAGAAGGTGATCAATTGTAATATCCACTTCAATTATAAGTTCCAATACCGATAAATGTTGTGGAAACACATATAGAACTAATCCACAACAACTAGAAAACTATTACTGTCAATCACATCCCATGATTCCAAGGTCAATGATGCCACATATTATGAGAACATTATAACGGATGGTTCCTACAATCCCATTACAAAAGTCTTTAAACTATGGTAATATCAATAGAAATTCTCGACACCATCTTCAGATGTGAAACTAACATTTGGTTTCCAATTGTGGATGTGGGAAATAAATTTTGTCAACCATCCCAAAAACAATATTATATCAATGACAGTATTATTAGGATTAGGGAAATCCTATTAGATTTCTCCTCTAATATCATTTATAAAACATTATCTAAACTAGAAGTCCATACACTCTCTCTAACAAAGAGTATTTTTTTGAGTTTCATCATAGAGGGAATCATCAAATGTTTTAAAATTAGAAAATAAAATCAATATATAGAAAAAAAGAAATGGTTATCACCCATATTAAAAAATGATTTCATAGGGATCATATTTAAAATAATCATACCTCACATCATAGATTATCATAGCTGATCATCCATGGTAACCTACTCAACACTATATAATTTGTTACTCACAAATATTTTCTTATTATTTCTCTATTGAGATTGAAATTTCTGGGGATTCATGGTATTCCTAGAGTAATCATAACTAGATATTTTTTATTGATGATAGATATTATTCTAACTTTTTCCCATTGAAGCATATGATGCTTTACACACCTGAGATTTTTCCGAAACACCCATCCCTGGGGCACTATGATAATAAAGTTGAGGATGAAACATCTTATTGTAGATGTGAAATGATCTATCTGCTCCCATAGACTAAACATTTATCTGGTCAAGTGAACCACCTTGAAAGAATCTTTTCTAGTTCATTGGTTTGGGATTTAGATTCAATGATCTAACTATTTGATTCTATGATGTAATGACATCATGGAAATTGGTGACCCACTTATTCTTTCTACCATCTGTAGTGTTCCCACAAATTCTTATGTGTATCAACATTATTATTCTTCCAATAGCTCTTTAGAAGTCCCATTCTTCCATTGTAACTTTATTTAACATCATCATGTAATCTGTAATACATAAGATAGTGTTCCTTGATCAAATCTTATACCTCAGTACCGATTCAAATATATGTTCCTTCAAAAACTCCCTAGATGTAAAATCTGATGGAAAGTGTACTAAATTAATAAATTTAGTATAATAAACTCTGAAAGAATGTTTTTCTTCAACAAGATGAATAATAATTCTATTTTTTTTAAATTCTGAATGAATGATGATAAAATGGTTGGTTATTTGTTTTTCAAAATCCACCCACACCAGGCCTTTATCTTATTTACCCTAAACTGATAAATACCACATCTACTGTGTGAGATCATCCATCATATAAGTCACACACATGATTTTCACATTTTCTTGTGTTCCAATGAAATCAAAGATAATTCTTAATCATTTAGAAATAGTTCGAACTTTTCTGATTCAGAATCACCCCAAAAAATAGATGGATCCTGCTTTTGGAATTAGATGAAATGATCCACATACCATGGGTTACCACACTTAATCCTATAATACAAATATTAAAATGATTAAAAACATTATTATTTAATTTTTGTTCACCAATTGCTCAAGTACAAACAAATTCTCTCTATCTTTGTCCAGTTGTTTTTTATGATGCCTACAATCTATCATTTTAAAGAATCCAAACATCCTCTATATGTGTCACTATATATTAATAAAAATCGTAACATTTATAATTACACAACATTATACTATAATAAAATTTTATTCCAAAATAAACATTTACAATTTTATATAAATTTTGAAAAATATCACTTTTCTTTTGAAAATCAAACTATTTTTTAAATAACACAATGACGGTCTTTTTCAGAATCGTGGATTTGAGAACAAATTTAACAATTTTCAAAAATAAATTTTTTTCACCAATTACTTACTCAAAATGAAATATAAATTCTAGTGGTAATTAATATCTATATTTCATGACATGATTCTCTATTTGGATAAATACATGATAATTAGAATTCAAT
Source organism: Viscum album (assembly GCA_963277665.1). Taxonomy (NCBI): domain Eukaryota; kingdom Viridiplantae; phylum Streptophyta; class Magnoliopsida; order Santalales; family Viscaceae; genus Viscum; species Viscum album. Next base: position 1,905,048,232 of record OY728145.1, read on the forward strand.
AACATATGTGTCTGCAAAACATTTATGTATCATACTACCTTGTCACATGATGATCATAATAAAAAGGTTAGAAATGAATTTTTAGGAACTAAATTTCAAGTCCCAACAGTCCTACTCATTCCTATTAACCAAACTCAAATAATATTTCATTATGAATTCAACATCAAGACTGAAAACAAATACAAATTGTTCCTCATGGAATATGGAGGAACATAGGTGATACACATTCCTCAAATAGATTTTTGGAAAAAAAATACTCATACAACATCTAACACCCGTCCTTATAATTGTTTTGAAAAGGTGTAAGATCATTACATGGACTTACAAAATATACCCCAGACACCAAAAGAGTCAAATAAATTTCTAAGAGTATAAATACATGTGGGGGACAATTTTCCATTTAGGAGTAAAATAAAATAGCAAACATGTCATATACAAGATAAAGTATATATGATATATGATACAGTGAATGAAAACTCAACCATTTCATTTATATCAAAACCAAACTAAAAACATTTACCAAATTGGGAGACCATGAAATCATATTACACTATTTATGACATAACTCAACAACTCAAAAGACAAACTCCAATGCTCCAAACAAGATCCCTACTCCAAATCCAAAAAATTTCCCATGTAACATGAAGTACAACTTATGATGTGTGATAATTTTCCTTTTCCCATTTATCACTATAAAATACGCAAAAGAACATCTAATCCAAATTAGGTATGTGCAATGAAACTAAATATATTTACCACCCTAGACATCCCTACTCATGAAAATATTATAGAACAAGTTAGCATGATTATTTAAAATAGTTTATATAACATATTTTCTATTTAGTTTAGGAAAATCGATAAAAATGATACATAAAAAAGAAGCGTTGATAAAAAAAATATATCATGTTCTTATGAAGGAATCCAAAAAAATATTTAAAAAAATTTCAGAAGTTCCATTTGGAATAATCCATTCAATTCCACATATTTACAGAACCACCCATTTAGGCCACCTGGACCTCCTTATACTCACGAGTGGTGAGTCGTAATATCACTAATCCATATTTTAATGAACTATTTGACGTGGGAGGGCCCTAAAACATATACATCCCACTAATGATGGTGGATACTCCTACCTTGATTAGTCATGAATCCAAATGAACATAAACAAAAATGGTTTATAATAAAAAACCTAACAACTATTATATCCATTTCAATCAAACCATTATATTAATAATAAATATTCAACATGCTATATCAAATCGAAAATTAAAAATCATTTTTAAAAATTGATTTTTTAATAAAAAATGATTAAATCATCTTCCAAAATTTTAGAAAATAAAAATTTTAAAACCATCATTTTATAATGAAGAACCAAACAACATCCAACAAGACTCTCAATTACCATGTTTCCATAAGCTATCACTCAATAATATTTAAAATTGTAATTTCACAAAAAAAATTACAATAAATTGTAAACAAAATAAGAAATTTGAAATCAAGGGTTTAATTTTCTATAATGATGAGTCACGAGTGAATCCACCTATATCTCATTTTATGATGCCACCAAATAATTGCACTCAAACACCAAAAAAATAAATGTTGAATGTCATGAAACATGACCTATATCTCTTTACATATCAACAAAAACTCAGATCCAAATAATATTGACATCCACTATATTAAATCAATCCACATCAGATAGAAATATATGACCTAAGATAGATAGATAAGAGTATCTAATGAAACTCAATAAGAGCTACTATTAATGAATACTTACTGTGAGTGTTAGGATTTATAACACTGAGTAAGACCTATGGATTACTTCCAAAATAATGATTATAGGTTATCAAACATTTAAGAATGAAAAATACTAGGTTAGGTTAGTTTTTGTGGAAAATAAATTAATAAAAAATGTCGATCTTGGTCAACATTTTCATGATTTGGTTCTTTATTTGTGAATGGTTTATTTTCATAGTTAAGAAATTCATGTGCTAACCTCGCGCTAGCCACTTCGAAAAGGAAAAACATCACACGGTTGGATAAAACGAATTGCATATATTTTTCCATAATTCAAATTCCCAATGTATCTAGAATCATGGATTCTAATAGGCTACCATATTTTTTGGAAAAACCATGTGTAGCCCATGAGAAATACCCTTATCATTTTTCTCACTATGCATGGTTTACTGAAAAATTTTCATAGTTTTCCCAAATTTTCCTCAAACCATGAACCTATAAATATCCTGCCTAGAAGCATTCCAAATGGTTTCCAATAATTCCCTAACATAGCACAAGCACATTATAAATATAAATTATAGAAATAAAGGATCACTTAATTAAAAAAGGGAGTGCTACAAATATTGACCTTCATGGGTTTTAAAATAAGGTAACCCAAATCATGGGCTAACCAATCAGAGTAATTGACCCTTCCATGAAGATAAAACTGTATAATAATTTTTATCATCATGCATATTAATAACTATGAACAAAAACTTCATTTATAGGATAATATATTTATATATATGTTAGTCTTATTTTGTAGAATTCCATAGAAAAATTGTAAATCAAACTTCAATATCAGATATTTTTTATAATTTTAATTAATTGGTCGCTATCATCAATGATAAAATAACACAATAAAAAAAATTGTCATGTTTATCCTATCTTCCAAATAATAATTGAAGTTATGCACCTTTCCATTATTTTCTAGATCTAATGTATAATGACTATATTTTATATAGTGCTCATAGTGAAACAAATAGTAGAATTAATCAATACTAAAAATTATCCGGATCAAAAAAATTAAATATATTTAAATAATTCCATTGAATACCATGAACATGAATACCATGAATTAAAAAACCGTTATTTCTAACAATAAATGTTTTTATGGATCTATAATCATGATATCCATCAAAGGCTCCGACACATTTATTTCTCTCTATGATTTAATTTTCAAAATAGTATTAAAAATAAAATTGTAAGTATGATACCACATTGACTAATATCCACCATGAAAATTTTAATAGGAACCCATAATAGTTTATCTAAAAACATTCAGAATGAATTCTCATATTCCATAGGTTTCTAGCATGAAGCATGGTACAATGTGGTACAATGAGAAAACTATAGCCCCAATATTAGTGTGAAACAGAAATTTATAATATAATAAACATATAATACACAATAAGTAAAATATTATCCTAAATATATATGTTACATACAAATAATAATAATAATATCATTTGTTAAAATAAATATACATATACAAACATGATCAACCACAACGATGATCACATATGTTTTTAAAAATAAAAATACGGCCCAAAATCCGACACATCTATTTACAAAATCAAAAAAAATATATTTTTATATGAATGTGTTTGTGAATATACCCACTAAATCATACTAACAAATTGGTATATCTTGTACAAACAACAAGGTGTAGTATTATTGGGGACCTATGTGTAATGAAGGACAAGAAGGGTGTGACTAAAATACTCATTTGGGAATCACAACCATGACCTACTACATTCCTAGAAATATAGTGATTTTTGTGTGTTAATTGATTTTTAAAAACGATGAAAACATTTAAAAAAATCGATCACTATGCTTATGACCCCTATTGAACATTTCTTTTAATGATAGGACTGGAGTGTCTCTGAGAAATTAGTGACCACCATAAAAACCATATATTTACACATGACCTATTTATCATGGTTTAATGTGATTAACTGATAATGATTAATAATAACACTTTATTATAACAGATGAAATAGTTTTGGATCCATCTTAGTATAAGATTTATTGGAACACATTATCCAATTATTAAATTAGTTTTAGTATATGATTTCTAAATGTGAGGTTTACTCCAATATTCCCAAAAAATAATCCATTTTCCTTAGAATCGGCAATGTGTGATGATATATCCTATACATAAATCATAAGTTATATTGGATAAAAATATATGTAAAATCCACCAATAATATAAATAACTTACTAATAAAATATATTTCTTTACATTTCTTCATGAAAATTCCCGAGAATGTAGATTCATTTATTAGGATAGCCAACCCCTATAATGAACCTTACATTTGTATAATATATATGGTTAAAATGTTATTAAACTATAATTAAGAAGAATTGGTCAAATCTGGGATGAATGAATAGTATTTTAGACTCATTAATCTAGAAAAAAACATGATTTTAAGAAAAATTTAATAATAATAAGTACAATAATATTTTTCATTTAGAACACCATTATTTCCCATAGAATATCCATGCATGTCAATCAAAAAAACACCCATGTATCATGGGGAAAATAAATCTTAATTAAGGGGTGAGCTCAGACACTTATTAATGGTAATAATATAGTTAAATATATCATGAATAAATAATAACATGAATAATGGAATGGTAAATAATTGAAACACAGTCTATTTAAACTAAAACATCATAATAATGCAGATGAAAAAATAAAAGGGAAGATAAAAAAACATAACTACTAAAATGAGATTTATTCTTATAAAATTATAATAATACTATTATAATAATCACCTGGAGCGGCAGAGGGACCGTTTCAGGGTAGGGGCGAATATTTGGGTTACTATAGCTGTACTGTAGTAGGGCACTGTGGATGTATTGTAGTAGCCGCGAAACTGTAGCGGTGGAGGGACTATTATAGGAATTGTCGCGGTGGTGGTACTATAGCAGGTACTATAGCAGCCTGGATACTATAGCAGTATTGTTCACTTAGGGGTGCTTTGGGCAAAAAAATGGGCTTTCATGCCTTCTATTCGGGCCACATGGCCTTGGGCCTTTGGGCTATGTAATGGGTCTCCCTCTACCCTGTCTAAAGAGGTCCTTTCATTAAATAATAAATTGAGGATTCAACCCCAACCGTTAACAAAATAATCACATGGACATAAATAATTATTTTAATAATATTTGAATGAATAATTACATACATACGAAACATACCTTCAAGAAATATCACAAGGCAGTTTAAAATAATTAATTAAAACTCATTTAATTGGTCCAACATAAATATCTCTTGAGACCCATCGATGCTTCGAGGGGATAAACATAACTGATCCCCATATATCACATTCTATGTATAATTAATTCCTCAATGAAAATTTTGAATCTTATTAATAATTTATAATTATATTATAAAATAAAATATGAAATGTTAATGACTAACTAAATGAATTAAACATAATCATATACCATACAGAGTAATTTTGTTAATGGTAATTAAATTATAAATCCTCATTCAATAAAAGCATTAACTATCCAAAAAAATAATAATGATATCAATAAGAAATACCCTTTAAATTGTATGTACTGTAATGATTGTTTTTGTTGATGAATATAATGTGATTAAAATATTCCTTATATAATTTAGTAATATTACAACTGCATCTTATAAATATCATTTTATATCTAATTATTCACCAAAAAATTTGAAATTTCATTTCACAGATTATATCCTTCCAAACCATTGAAGGATTAAGTAGTAGAATGTTTGTTACTGTTGGTGTAAAATCCAATTCATTTCATTCACATTAAAACAAATATTCCCTTCACCTTTTTAGTAAAAGTGAAGTGGGAATTATTTGGAAATTGAATTGATGGTTCCCATCAAATTTTTCTCTAAAAATTAAAAATTTGTTACAAAATAATTTAATAAATAAGTTCGATAATGTAGAATGTTGTTTTGTAACATTCTATTAAAAAATAAATTTGGGAGAAAAACCATTTTCGACAGAAGTTATAAATTATGTCATAATTTTGAAAAAGCATTATTTAAATCAATTTCAAATAACGAAGAGTTGAAATAAATTTATATTAATTTTTATTTTAATGAATAGGCTGGTTAGATTAAAATACATTTTTTTAATAATGTTATACGAAATAATTCTCTCAATGGAGACTAAAACATAAACAATCCTATACATATATGATATTTTAAAATAAACCCTTACCGTAATAGTAACACCTAAACAGTAAGATATATAAAATAAATAACAACAAAATTAATATCTAAATACCATAAATGTAAATATATTCATGCTATGAATTATAAAATTGTATGTATAAGATCTATACAAAAGAAATGTGTGCTTTATATGCCATATATATCATAGAATTAATGGTGAGACGATAAACTCTAATATCAAGATTTACATCCTTCATATGTGTATAGGGCACATATATTACAAATATTATATTCTTATAAATATATTAAATAACAATAGTAATACATCTCTTAACATTATTTATAGTCTTTTATTACACTTTTAACAATAATTCTTTGTTAAATTCACTCTTTAAGGTGATGCTTTAATTATTTTCATGTCTATTTTGTTTTATCAATTTCAATAATTGTTAAAAAAAAAATTTAATAGTAATTATTATAATTGTAAAATATACATTCATTATATATTTAATTACCTTAATAATTAAATTTTATCCATAGAAAATGTATTAAACAATTCACATTGATAGAAGGTCATACAAACGCATTGATGTTATTTAAAATTTTCATGACATAGGAAAAATATGTAAAATAAATTATAATTATCTAATAATGGATGTTTTTAAATTTATTTTAATCATATATATTAATAAAATCAATCCTCATTAACATTCATGTGAAAATAAATTAAAACATATTTTCAATCATTATGAAGTGGTTGTAGTCCAAATGTATGCTTTGGAGACATTATTTTTTTCAAATGGATTGGAAATTATGAATTTAAATGTAATAATTTTTTCAAAATTTATTGGCTGTCAATATATATCATATATATATATATTTAAATTTATCATTACTAAAATCCTTGTAATTATTAATGTAAAAATGTATTTCCTCACGTCGTATGACGATAGTCCACCTTACAAACAAGCGATGTTACTGCATCCCCACACAGAATGCATAGTTTTATATTATATGTGATTTAATAATTATAAAAGTAATATTATTTATTTATTATAAAAAAATTATAAATCCATAGTAATATCCATAAATTAATTGCGTTGACGGAAAATTCATTACATCGGTTCTTGAGGTGGAAGTCATGTATATAAAGGATTCACATTTCCATTTTCCATTTTATGGATGGGAAGATAGATATATTTTCTGAAATTAACATAATAAAATATCATTAAATGATACAAAATTTTGATAGTATATTATTTTGATTGAATTTTGTTTTTACGATGTAGAAAAAGAAATAAACAATTCCCATGTAAAAAAAATTTCCACTTCCTCAGAAAACAATTTTAGGATTACCCATAAATCATTAATTGAATGAATTTTTATTAAAATCCCCCTATATAAATTTCTTAGAAAAAAATGGAATTTATTTTTTATGTTAATGTATTATTAAATTGGATTTGGATGTGTGATAATGACTTCAAAGGTTTTAAACTTTTATTAGTGCGGGAGATTACCCAATTTTTATTTTGAAAAAAAGTGATATTAATGTATTTATAATAGAATAATAATAAAAGATGAGTAATTATAGATCATAATAGGTTATACAGTATACATATGTCTATAAAATTGGTGTTTTATATGTTTTATGTTAATTTTTACACGTTTCATTTTAGGTTAACCCTTCAAAAACCCATTTAACCCTTAACCACAATATTTAATATTTATTTTATTTAATATTTATTATGGTAAATAAATAATTTGAATGTACATGATTATAAAAATAATTAGGATTCCAAATAATAATTTTAATTGATCAAAATAAATTATGAAATGTGGCATAATTATTTATTCGTTTAAACCTTCATGTGGGTAAAAAATTAGATTTTCTAAAAAAATGTTCAAACAATTTAAAATGTTTTAACAAAAGAATTCATTATGTAGTTTATTAAGAAAATATCAATTAGTTATTTTGTATTAATATTTCACTAATTTCCCATTAAATTCAATTAAATATAACAATATGACTTCTAAATAATTAAATCAATAAGGGAGTATTCTATAAATACCGATTTTTGTCACTATTCATGAAAAGTAATATATTCTAAAAATACCAAACAAATCACCCAAAAATAATATTGACTTGAAGATTTAAAAAATAATTTTTTAAATAAATTTTACAAAATAGCTAAAAATTATTTTTAAATTACAGGAACAACGCATGACTACACAACATTTTTAAAAAACATATTTTCACGAAACATTACATTTTAATTCAAATGGTTCATATTTGGTCTTTTATTAATAGATATTATTTTAATTATATATATATATATATACTTAAAACATATATATTTAATGATTTATTTGTTAATATACATACCATACAATATAATGGCTAGGTTTTAATGTCCATTCCTAAATAATAGTATTTTAATAGGTTTTTAATTTTCATTGAAACATTGTTTTGTGTCTTTTGAAATAATTCTTATAGATTGTATATATTTGAAATGATATATATCAAAACTTATTTAGTAGCTTCATTCTAATCTAAAGAAGGGGTTTCATGTCATGTAACAAAATGTATATAATGCTCTTCTCTGAGAATATTTCTGTGTTACATTCTAACCTCGCTAAATAAATAGAGTCAAAAAAATTAGTATTGACCTAATAAATTATGGGTTTGATGTTTTATAATAGCTTTAATAAAACAAAACATTAAAAAATATAATAAAAATCATCATGATAAGTGTAAAAGTTAATTATGATGGTAATCTAAAATAACATATTCTTATATTTCATTGTATGATATCATTCGTGGGTAATGAAGACATGGAAATCAAATAGAATACCGTAATATAAGGACTAACAGATAATTATTGAGATCACTGATGACAATTATATGATTTACTAATAGAATTTTAAGGACATCAAAACCAGAAATTAGTGGCAAGTTTAACGCCCATTTGATTCTTCAAAAATGAATGTACTCAGTTAACATTTTTTTAATATTATTTTCATATAGTTTAGGAATTCCATTACCATTATGGTAGTGAGATCCAAAAAATATAGATATTATTTTATATATATTTAGATCTTTTATCATATCAATATATGACCGTTACTCCCTGAAATGAATATCTAAAAATAAATTTCATTGCTAATAGACGAAAATTGATATTTAACATATCATAATCTTTATAAATGAATGATTGGGAATTAATATTATATCTAGATATTTTCTCATACCAATATGGTCAGATCATGTTATCTAGTGACACCCAATGTCAATCTGATTCTTTTCCATAAGTAGTATACCTTAGCTTTCAACAAAATTTTTATGAGAAAATTAAAATCTCAATAATCATGTAAGGAGTTGTGTAAAAAATTATTCCTTATAAAATATAAAGTAGAACTTAATGTCACATTAAAAATATTTGAATTAATGTTTCACAATAAAAAATTTATTAAAACATTAATGATTCCAAAATTAAAAACATAGGTTATAAAATATATCACATAAACCAAAAAATGCATTAAAATAACATAAAAATAACACAAAACCTCAAATCACTATCCGATTTCATGGTCCCCATTTCTATATCCTTAAAATATATTTATCATTTTTCGCTAATAATATGGAACATATTAATAATATTATTCAATTAATATTATTTTTAAAAAGAAACTAAACATTCTAAAAAATAAATTTTATATGTCACTAGTATCATTCAACATATTCTATAAAATCCTTGATGAAAATGTACTATATTAATATCCTTATAAATTAATTTTTTTAAAAAAAATATCAATGATGAAATAATTGAAAAAAATAATTCATGATTCCAAACACTAAAACATTAATCATTCCACGTAAAATTCATTAATAACACATGCTTGGGCATGGTCCATTTGATTTATCTGATGTATATTCCCTTGATTCTTTGGGAATTGATATGTATAGTTACCCATATCCTATTGTGGAAATTGAACAAAAAATGTTTTCATTATTACCCGAGAATTTACATTATTAGAGTCATTTCTCCCTACAAATGATTCAAACCGCATTCCCTTCAAGCAAATACATGGGTGTTCCATTCCACAACTACCATATGTAGAAAAACCATTCATTACCTATATAACCATTTCGGTTTTTTCTATTTCATACACGTATTCAATTTCTTCTATTAAAATCAATAATACCTATAAAACATATTTTGTTTCTTTATTGTACATGATTGTCTTTCCACATATGACCATAATTTTTGGATACTTTTTTCATTTAAAATATATTCTTAATAAATTGCTGAAAAAAAATTCTTACTCGATGGATTATAATCAATTATATTCTTCAAATTAATTATTCCGTAAAGCATTTATAATAATGGAATACAGATTATTAAATCTTAATATATTATGTAATATTATATGATACCGAAACTTGTGGAATAGTTAAAATAAAATAAATTCTATATGTATAGTTAATATTTTAGCCTTAAACATGGTTTAAAGTTTCCAAATCATCAAAATATACTCAAATCCTTCATAATGGATTGTATTATAAATTATAATTAACCAAATTATTTCCACCATTAGTGTTAAACCTGGTGTGTTTTCTGTAAAAGTTTCATATACCAAATAACAGTCAAATCCAATTTGACATTCAATTTTTGTTCTTATTTTCCCTAGGTAAATATATTCTTGAACTATATCCACTATAAGTATTTGTATATGGTTTTATTTCAAGTAAACACACATAATCTATATGATATAATGATATTATTATACCATATAATAAAACATATATATAATGTAAAACATATAAATATAATCCATTATATATATTTTAATAAATTAACTTCCAATTTTTTATAAAAAAAGTTCTCTTATACAAAATATAATGATCTCAAATTTGTTATAAAATAGAAGATGGTTACTTAATTATAATGACAATAGATATATGTAATCACATCATAAATATCTAAACTATTTATTAGAATTTTTAAACTACATACTATCATGAATTTATAATAAATTTTAATGCATAAAATTAAAAAATGGTTTTCTTTGATATCACCATAATTCCCTAAACAATAACCATACATATAAATTATAATAAATAAATCATATCATAAGGAATTGGAAACAAAATAAATGGGTGAGCACAGATACTCGGTAAATGTGATCATAACGTAGAATCATTCAATTATAAATAAACATATTGAATATTATAATCCAAATAATTGAAACAAAATTCATTTAAATAATATTATTTTTATAATATGGTAGTAATAAGTAATTATAAAATTAGGAAATGTAAATAATCAAATGATATAGAAAATTGTCCTAGGATATTCTAACTAATAAAATAACCCCAAGGACCTAAATCAATAATCCCCAGACGATTGAATGCCCAATGATGGAGATATGAAAAACACTATCAATAAATTTCACATTATTATTTAAACTAATATATAAAAACCCGATTAATTTGGGAAAATAATTTGTATAATGATATGTGTTGATTCTTTAAGGGGCCATCTATATCCAATTCCCAACCATGATATAAAAAATCTAAAAAATTACTTATGAGAATCATGATCTTATATGAGTTTAATATATATAAAATAATCATCTTGTTTTATATCATCTACCTTTTACTTATTCTTAACAAGACATTTGTAGTTTTAGGGGGTTTAGGTCTTCGTAGGAGAGTGGAAAATCATTTTATGGAAATATAAATTGGGCTTCAAGGATAGTAGAAACTAATTTAAGGGTAGACCGAGGGCCTCAAGAATCCATAATTTTTTAGTAACCATACAATCTATGGTTCTCTCCTATGTAGGGTGTTTGAAACATTTAGAAGAGGTGTGAAGAACATTTTTCACAGGGTTAAACAAACTGCCGGAAGAGAATAGTGCAGTGTCTCTAATTTAATTTTGGTAGGCCCATGGTTGGCACAATGTTTTTCAAACCAAGAGGTCAAACCATATGACCTTGATATTTTGTATGGTAATATGAAAATACCTTATAATATAAATTAACAAATGTCATTCCTTATGTTTTCAATACGAATTGAATGAGGATACATTCTTTTTTCTTTTGACATATCCAATAATAAAAAAATTGATATTTGATGTCTTGCACACTCAGACATTGATTTGATATTCGTTGGTCTCATTAAATGTGATTTGGGAAGATCATCATTCATATTGAAACATTCTTTATTGGTATTTCTATGGATGGAGATACTTAGGTACAATGTCGTATTCTGTATATTCCATATGATCGTCTATTTTTATGTTCTCTTCCTTTTTTGACCAATTTAAATGATGATACTGGATGTGTTCTCCTCTATATAGAATTGGAAGCGTTCTAGTCATTTTCATTCAATACTATTATGTCATCTAACAAGTTTAATTTTAAAAATTTATAATTTCCCTATGAGTTTCCCATAAATTAATTCTTCCATTTAATTATTAACATATTTGATAATCGTATGACCTTATTAGGCCACCCATTAATTATGGACACCCCCTGTTGTGTGGAGATTATATTTCCAATGTAGAGGTTATAGGAAAAAATTACAAACCATTATATATTTTTTTTATGAAATATATTTATATAAGTTCAGGAAAAATTGAATTTTTATTTATATTGGCTAACAGACTTATCAAATTAATATTAATTCAGTAGTGGTAAGTTGAATGAAAATTTCAGCAGATTAAATGGAACAATAGTTATTGAATTTTTATTATTGAATTTGAATGAGTAATGAATTAATAATTGTAACATATTATGTCCACTAATTACTTATCAGTATTTATTTATTACCATGTTGACCATTGGTTTTTTTAAATGGAAATTATTCCATTTTTTAGATATATATGTCCCTATAGTGTGACATGAGTATAGAGTACCTCATTATGTATTATGGGAACGGTGAACCTATATATGTGTTACATGCATAGGTACAATATATATGTGATATGGGAATAGTTTCAACAAAAATTATATATGGTAATTGTGACCATTTTTTATTGTCATACAATCTTGGAGACCCAATTACTATGATGCATGGAATATGGTACCCTCTTTATTTGTTAAGATCATGGTGACAATATAATTATGATACTATAAATATATAATCAATTCTTATAATACTAGGTGTGGAGACCATTATTACTGTGATGCAAGGAACAATGTTCCTTCTTATTATGATATCAGGCTTGGAGTCCCCAATAATTATGATACATGGAATTTCATCCCATAATACATGTTCATATATATTCTGGCATTTATCAAATGATGTTTTTTATAGTAGATTACATTAGAAAACATATCTAATATTTTAATGTTATTATTTCTGTTATTCCATAGTATATATTAACATTTCCATTTTATAATCACTAATTGTGTATTTTTAGATTTCATTTGTTGTGACACGATACATTTATATCACACATCATCCGGTCCACCAATAGTATCTCAGAAAACATTATACATGCATGTGAAAATAATGGGAAACATCAACTTATTGAGGTATGTAATATTTCAAGACTAAGGATGGGATATTTTTAGTAGATGAGTGGGAAATATTATGGGTGCATCGATAAATATTGGTATTTCTGTTCTTGTTGTACGTAATGTACTATATTGACTTCTTACTACCATATATATATATATAGTTTCCTGATTTTATAAAATAAGAAATAATAATATGTTTTAAATGGTTTAGATTACTATTTTTGATTATTATTTACAGATTGGATGATTATATATACTTCCTCTATCTCCCCATTATCGATATTCTTCTACTATATATATATCTATATATCATTGTTCTAGTCAAACCAATGAGCATATTCTTCCCATGAATACACCATATTCCTACACTATTATTCTTCATCCTTATTCATATAGGAAGGCATTCCTAAGCCCAATCATCCCACATTCTTAGGGAACATTTTATGTGGAATACTATTCGGGTCATCACAAAGTGTTATGAGATAATTTTTTTCATTTCGAAAAATTTTTATACAAAAAAGACACAGTATTATGAATGCTTCATAACTAAGGTAATATGTTGTGACATAGTGTATCTTACCAATTTTTAATGTTATACATGATTTAAAGGTTTATGGATATGTTGTCTGTATTATTATTGTTAGATTTTATTTGATTCCATCATTTGACGATGAACATGAATTTTGATTTTATTGTTGATATGATCGAGATTTTATTTCATCATGGCCTATTGAACTGAAGGAATTGTGTGTTATTTATCATAAAACGAACCTACTATAAGATGTATTCTATGTGTTATGAAATTCACAATATCATTCCATGATTTTATATCCTATATGTATGTTTTATTTTTAAAATCAATGTTAAATTTATTTACATTTTATGCATGGGATTTAGAAGCATGGTCTGTAAATAACTTTACTCCCATAACCTAAATAGTTTTTTTCATTCTTATGAAATATCCTATATCATATATTGTGAACTATTACTTGTTGATTCATTGACCATTGGTCCTTGGAAAAAGGATTTATGTTATGGATTATGTAGATTCATCCCTTCAGTTCATTGGGTGTATGGGTCATTATAGAACAAAAGTTGTTCAAAATTTGGTATGACCATTTAATAATAAATATTAAAAAATTATGAAATATTAATTGAAATTAAAATATTAAAACACTAAGTGTGACCCAAACACAATGAATTAATTGGGTAGTATATAGCTTCTCTCGTGTTATTATTTATCAAATCTATCACCCAAAACAGGATCATTGAGAATGATGAGTGGTGTGACTGTTAAATAGGAAGTATTGTACCCCTCATATTTAGGTATGATCGATATTTTTATTTTGGTATCATTTCAGATAGATGTTCTTATATTTGAAGAGATGTTCCATAATTATTTCATTTTGTTTTATTCACTAGGTTTTTGATTTCCAAGATCCATAATTGGTGGTCCCTGGGCCCCCATCGATACATCAAGTAGTGATACACATGACACAAATTCTTATTATTGTTAATGTGGGATATGTTTGCATGTTTCATAGATAATTTTTTGACTTATTCATATTATTTATGTAGAAATTCACTATGAATCTTATATGGTAGAGATGAATTAGGAGTACCAAAAGTAGAATCCCCTATAGTTTTCAGGTGATGGAAGACCACATACTAGAGAGTTATGTCATAAGAATATTGTGTCAATATTCAACCTTATAATGAAACCACATTATAGAAGAAGAAAACTAATTTAATAAACATGTATAGGGTACCCTAACACTGGTGGTATTTTTTATCCAAGTATGTCAGTATCCAGAAGAGACATGGAGAGATTTTCAGTTAATATTCTTTGACTATTTCATCCTCGAGACCCTAAGGTCTGATCATTCTAGGGAATTCATGAACCAAAAGTAGGTAACTATTTCCGTTATGGACTATTTAGCTGGTATTATATAATATTAGTGCATTTCACGGATATGTATAATCGTGTAGTGTACAAACAAATGATGATTCAAGGATGTACTTCCTCATCAGATTAATTCTCATGTAATTATTTTCTGATTAACTACCGTTTATGACATTGTGAATTAGGAACATATTGTAGAGTCGAACCTGTGTGATGAATATTCCATGACCCAAGCCTATTTAAAACCATTATAGGGAAGTAGTTTTTCTAATGGTCATAAGAAATTCATTGATATTGGAAGCCTGAGCAATAGTATCCTTGTTACACACTCTGAAAGTTATGTTCATTGTCACTAGTGTGTGAATCATAGTATAAAGAAGCCTGATTATCTTATATAACCCATAGAGTGTTAGGGTTGTGGATGATTGGGGAATCAAATTGTTTTTATAGGACCATCAAATATATTTCAATTTTGAGTGAATTTTTATCATCTAAACCTTTTTAAGATGGATAAGTATGACATCAGCTGAAAGGTAGTTTTATAAATACTAGGCATACATTACATGAATAATTTCAAAGTAATGGTATCATGTAATTTGATATATAGTGGTTTATATGGGTAACCACTCTTGTTTATAAGATGCATCATAGGGATAAGGACCACATTGTTTTTATTAATTTGTATCTTATACCGTAAGAGCATGGGATGAGAGACTTTTTGTTTAAGACACTACTCTAAAATCTTGTACAATAATGTAATCCATTTTCAATATAATTGAATCAAACTCTTTTATATTGATTGGTGCTGTGTAAATCCTTGGTATTCCTCTTGATTACTATTGTTGTATTATTAACCATTACACAATATTTGGAATACCAAAAAAAATTTATACCAGTGCAATTCTTTCTCCCTTGATGTAGGAAACCATCATATCATATGGATCCTCTTCATCATTGAGGTGACAATCATTGATATCAATATTATGATGGACTAGTTGGAACCCAATCATGAATTTGAAAATATTTATTATAAGAGGGTTTCATTAAAATCCCCAGTAGTAGTAAATATATCAATAAGGATGAGTGAGATGTCTAGGTCAGTAGAGTGGGACCATATCAACTTGTCCTCAGAGGAGTGAAATACAAGATTGAATTTAATTTTATTGATATTCACAAATTACATCTGATTGAATTCACTTATTTATTAGATAAAATCATATAGTTTCCCCAAAAAATTATTCCAAATTACCTCATAAGGTAGTGGTAGAGTTTACTATTGATATAGTCCACTGTGATGGTCCTATATCCATTCCCCTTACACAATGGAATTTAATGTGTTGTAGGATCTCAAGACGAATCTAGTTGATTTTGTTTCAATGGTTTTATACGGATAAGTACTTATCAATGGTGATGACAATTCCTTTTCTCCAAGAATGTTGAAGGAACCCTCATTATTTTTGTGGATCAATTTAAATTGAATCTATTTACAGTATAAAATCAGTATCAAAAACCTCATATTGATGATATCTTTGACCATATCATATGAGTAAGGTAATTCTCAACTATTATCATATGATATATTTAACAACATATTGATTTGTTCCTTATGATAATCCCTAGAAATTATTCCATAGTTGGTATGGATTAAAGGTGTATATTTTTATTCTAATCATACTTATAAATAAGCTATTCAAATTTATGGAATAGTTGAATAGAGTATTCTATAGCAATATTGATTACTTTGATGTGGTATAAAATTATTTCATCACTATGTATTATTGAAATTATAGAGACTCTACCACATATTTTGAGATTTCATTAAATACACTACATGAGAACCAGCTGTATGATATAGTTAGTAAATTTCATTTCTATATCTATAAGGATATGTTCACGTGGGATATTATCATAGATAAATGAAGTTTCAATTTACTCAAAAACAAATTGAGAGCCATGGTAACCTAATTGTGCGTTATTGATTTCTCATTTATACAAATATTCTCGATTATAACAAGTTATTACATGAATTTCAAAAGGAGCCTATCACAAATAACATATCCTCATATGAGGGGTATTAATAAGTGTATGAATTTTATATGGCCTGAATCATGGGAGAATAATTTCAAAGGCTAATGGGATAATGACTTCATGACAAATCCTAACTCTTCCTGAGCCTCTAAAATTGTATATAGTATGTTCTCAAGAATCATGTAATTGGGTAAAATTAATTATAATTATTGAAGATACTGATATTGTGTATGTGATAGGACAGTTGAGGCCTCATGAGTGTAAGTACTCGATACATGATCACATGTTGTAAACTTTTGTACACACCTATTGTTGTTGGAGGCAATAAAAAACAACAGAATGTTTTATAGTGTACAAATAGAATATATACTCAATTATAGTTTTTCATCATGTTACATGAATCGTAGGAATATATTATGATATCAATAACTCTATTTCTTATATTTGGAGTGAGACAATATTTCCTGAAATTGTAATTTTTTTCTAATACTCTTGGTAGGAGAAATAAAAATCATATAGTTTTGGAGTCCATTAGGGAATGACTTGTTATGGCTTGGATTTCAAATATACACATTAAAGTGTACAATAGTCTTGGTCATTATTTCATATCATCATTATTCATGACATGTAAAAATTTGATGATAGTGATAATGGGATAGTTTTCATATCCAAAACCCTTGATCCTAGGTGAATGTAATTATTTTGAGGACTACCTCCTAATTAGACTATCTATTAATATAAAATCTTTCATTAAATTGACATATTGAGGATCACAATGATATGTGAGAGGAGATAACACATGTGTCAAATTATTATTAGTGGGATGTTCGACATTGTATCTCCCAAATTTATCACGATATTCTCCAACAATATTGGTGGCCAAAATTGAAATATTAGACATCAATTATTATCAGAAGTTATTTTAGTTTTCATCATGTGAAGGTGGAACACCGGTTATCAGTTTTTTTGTTATATAGATTAATTTTACAATAATAGAAATATAATGACATTGAGAATGCAATTTTATTAGTCATGTTTCAGTAATATATAGTTAGAGACCTAGTTTGGGTTTTTGTGAATAAATCATGAATGTATTAAACATGAGTTATATGTCTAAAACATTACCAATTGATATGATGTATATAATATATGACTATAAGACTATAAAAAAATATGTGTCCCCTAACACAATCATTTTATATTTGGAACCTCATTTCAATATTAGGATCCTGTAGAGGTTAGGGATAGATATGTGATATGTCAGACTATCTAAGAAGATCATTTCACCGATAGATACATGTCCACCCAAAAGAGACTTTACAGGTGTTATAGGATATTCTATAAGAATATATCCATGATTTATGTTGTTCATGGATGAAATATAACCC
Organism: Viscum album; assembly: GCA_963277665.1. NCBI lineage: Eukaryota > Viridiplantae > Streptophyta > Magnoliopsida > Santalales > Viscaceae > Viscum > Viscum album. The sequence continues at coordinate 1,905,067,019 of OY728145.1, forward strand.
TCATGTTATATTCTCATAAAACAATTGTGAGCTTGAAATAATTCAGATGGATCCCTAGGATTCCCAATATGATATTTTGTTATGTTCACCTTCATGGTAGTAAGATAGAGGAACGAAAGAGCTACTTTTTCCTTATGGCATTTAGGATAATTCATAGTAGGTTTACATAATCATGAAGTGTATTTCTACTATATATTCTAGATATAAATATTATGTCTGTCACATTCAACATCATCTATTGTTTTTGGACAGGGATCACATTTTCTTGTTTGTATCTCCTCGAAGGAGGAATAGACCGATATTGATGCAATAAAATGTATCTCCTAGTTCTGTAAGAAAATTTTCAATTATGAATATATTCGAGTCGGTTTCTTAACAGTTTATATTACATTATAGCTACTATGATAGGAACTACATCTTCAACAATTCACAACATCACTGTTATCATAAAAAATATATTTCATACTTTTGATCCTGATTATATTTAGGTTGATATGATTCTTCTTTTTTGATGTATCAGATTTTTATCAATAACTAGAGTAATAAAATGATCTTTGAGTCTATTATATCCCTTTAATATCGGTTGTATGGTAGCATGACTACATGAAATATGAGACAGGGGAGCAATAAGGCGAAATGCATGCTCAATGTCCAGAGGCATTGTTAGAGTGTGTTTCTCTACCATTGGAAGGGGAAATCCATTAAGAGTTTCTTTTTAATAAGGAATAAATTAAGAAAATAATTCTTATATGAGGTAGGTTTCATAAAAATTTCAACCTGTTTTTTACCTATGTATAAATATTGATAGAAAATAATATGAGACATGTTTTGGGGGAGGGGCTGTTGTTTAGGGAATCTTCGAAGCCCAAAGGACTAGGTTTCTAAAAATAAATCATTTCCACATGGTTAGTATAAACCATAATTCCAAGGCCACATGGTTTTAGTAACATACCAGTGTAGGAAGAAGGGATTCATGAGGCATCATAAATTTTAGAAACTATGGTACTTGAGGTGCATGAAAATGTGAAAGGGTTCTTCAACTTTTAAAAGAGGTGATAATATAAATTTGTGCATTTTTTAAAAATCATGTTCATGAAAGAATGATAGGTCCATCATTTTATTGTGGTAATGGAATGGTTGGTGCATGGTTTGTCCAACTCTATAGCCAAACCATGTCACCAATATATTTTGGGAAATTTAAAAAAAAAATCCTAGAGAAATATAAATAACTAGACACCATCCAAAAATTTCAATTTCATTTTTATATAGTATCCTTTCATCATATTTCAATGATATAATATAACAAAATCTAGCATCTTTGATATATAATTCCCCTGAAATCCTATTTGAAATCTGTTCATCTCATTGAATGTGTTCCAATAAGATCGTCATTGTTTTCTTCAATAATCATTTTTTAGTTAAAAATTTTATTTAAGTGGGAGGGCATAAAAATTCATTTTGTGGAATTTGAGTGTTTTTTCCATTTTCTTATAATTTATATAATATTAAAGGAAAATACTAGAGTGGTGCTCTATTTCAATTATAATGTTGTTGGTCCAATATTCATCATTTAATGTTGAGATGCATTATAATTTTTCTTTAGGTTCTGCAAATCAGTTTCACCATGTTTTTCCAATAAGTTAAATATTTCTTTATATGTATGACTTATTTGAGAACTGTATGACCAAATTTTGTCCCCTTCAATTTTTACCCCTTGTATCATTCCATTATCGATGTTCATATAAATGGATAAATTTATACACTATTTTCTAAATGGTTTTGGAATGTATTCTAATATTGATATATTAACGGAAAAGGAAAATTTATGTGTTGTAGCTTATATAACACACATACCATTTTAATATTAAACTAATAGAGGTGACTGGTATTGACACAAAACCTAATAAAATTGAAAAATTGATTTACTCATGTTACTATTCAATGTTATTGGGGTATGAAATATAAAATAGATTATGTAAAATCTAATGATTACTTATCACTATTGAAGTAAAATAATAAATACCCATTTTAATTATGCTAAATTGGGATGATGATAATTTTTCATGTTATATATACATATGTAAATTAAATTAGTATACTATGACCTGGGAATCAGGTTCATATATATATGATATAGGCATGGAGACCATTTATATGTGATACGGTTTCATAGATCCAATATTTTTAATAATTGTTGTGTGTCTCCATAAATATGATATGGTCATGGAGACCCTTTTTAAATGTGATATGGGGTATCTGGTCCTATTACATTGATACATGCAATGAAATCCCAAAATTTGGAGATTTTACAATGGATGACATGTGATTATGATGCTATAAATGGGGAACCTATGATTATGATATTGGGAATGTTTACACATAGTACTATCATAATGGGTATGGAGTACTGAAGTATTGTTATGTGGGATTTTGAAACTATGAATATGATACAATGAATCAAAACCCTTATTGTTATGATACTATGTGTTGCGTCAATTACTAATGGGATACTAGGAATGTTTTCACATATTCTTGTGAGACACGAAATTACATACATCGATACATGTTCATATATATTATAAAATGAGATGACATAGTTTCTCTCATCCTTGTTTCCTTGAGGAACTAGATCCCACCCATTTACATATATTACTTATTTTCATTATAATATATATACAATTCCTTGTTATAAACACTAACTAGCTAACTAGGGGCATATTGTGTTTATCTCACAATATATCTGGGTAGTTGATGTTACTCGACATACATTATTCTTGAATGTGTAAATTAGAGGAATCATCAACTTATGGATAAATTACTTATTTCAATACATAATATAGATAAATGGAAGTAGAGGAAAAACGAGATCATAGGATGTCCTAGTTGATTTTGACCATTTATAATTTTTGATATCATGTAATACATTGAATTATACTTCTATATATACATGATTCCACTATTTTGAATATACAAGACATCATAATTAATTTCGTATTGTTTTTATTTATAATTTTAATTTTTTTAGTGATTCAATGTTTATAAAACTTTCTATTTTCCTTCCATTACTGACATGATATTCTTATTTATCTATATATTTATCACTATATCTCATTTACCATTGGTATTAGTCTCCCAAAGGACTAACATTTATCCGTAACTAATATTTTGAATCCTCTATCATATGAGGATGATTGCTTGAGGCCACACGACCCAACATATTATAGAACTTTTCAGGTGGCATTCAGTTCAATGAGGATAATTCCTTACATGAATATGGTGATATAAAATCAATCTAAAAATTCTCAATGATAAAAAAACCATTAATTTTAATACATACCCCAATCAAATGAAGATAATCAAAAACTAAAAAGAGTAATATACAGAATGGTTATAAAATAGTACATCATTTGTCAAAATACACATACATCATATAATGAAATTTTTTGGAGGATAAAATAAAAAAATTATCGATAGTGTATTGTAATATCAACATTGTTTTAATGCAATTTATGAATATAAATTCCATGAATTGATTCTATAAAAAATTTAGGAAAAAACTTTTTCATTTTATAAATCACTATTTATAACAAAACGTTTATCTTACATTTTTAAATTAAATTTTTTAAAGTAACTATTGAAACAAATAAATCAGTATTTAATACTTTGATTGGCCACGAAATCATGAATTTATATTCTTTTAGTATACTTTAAAAAAACATTCCATTCAAATTATTTGTAAAAGACAAATGTGAATTAATAGTGAAATTAAATCAAGATTGCATATAAATATTTTAGTATAAATTAAATCATGTGTAAAAATTGCATTATATAATATTTTTTAAAACATTAATTAATTTCTTGAAATTTTTTTTAGTAATATTGTTTTTAAATGAAAAATGATAAATATTATCCGAGATCAACAAACAATGATTTTAATAAAACCATTTTCTCAATAATTTTATGTATCGATTTGTTGAAAATTGTAATATGACTAGAAAATTACATGACTAAAAATAGTATATTAAAATAGATTTTATATTATATTGTAATACCAAAGCATTCCATAACAGAAAACATAAATATAATCAATCACGATCAGTGACTAAATTATGACATAAACACCCTTCAATTTGGATACTTTTGAATTAGAATCCCCATAAAATAAATAGTCATAAAATGAATCATTTAATACCATATATAATAATATATTAACAACATAACATATATAGTGTATTTTTTCAAACAACATAAAATACGCATGTTTTCAATATGACATATGTCTCACAGAAGTGAAATAGAAACAATAAACCATTACCTCAGGTTGTATATATTTTATATGTGTATGAATTTTCTATGTAATAAATATAATTTCAATATTAATATATTAAAATTTATGATAATATATATCCTTCCTTATTTTATTTACATATAGTCTTTTTTAACATGATAAATAATATATAATTTTTAAAATCACTCTTTTGAGTGCTAATCGTTTCTTTTCTGTGTCTGTTTTGGTTTTGTAATTTTTATATTTTAACATTGATCATGGAAAATTAATATATTTAATGTAAAAAATAATATAAGAAGCATATATATTCATTATATATGTATTAATATAAACCTATAAAATCAATATATAGAAAATTCATTACACTATTCATGGAAACTAAAGGCATCACATACGCATGATTGTTCCTTCCATTTTCCTCCACATATGGACGAAAAGGAAAATGAATGTCAATTCACCATTAAAAATTTATTTTAATTATATAAAAGTTATTTAAATTAAAGAAATATTACTTAATAAAAAATAATTCAATAATTAAATAAATAAAATGACATACCACTTAATGGAGAAAGTATCCAACACATATGCACCATAAATATTATTTAATTATATTGGTTATAAAGGTAAGAAGTTATATTTTAAATTATATTTACCGTATTTTATAGGTCATAATTATCATAAGTATTTCCTTAAAATTATATTTTATAGAATATATGTAATGAATAACAAAAAATAAGATCACATCCATTTATATGGTTATAGTTCACTGTATAAATTATCAACATTTTCGTATTACCAATGGAATGGTATGAAAGAAGGTATGTATGATATCAAAATCCTAGATGAATATAATTTTTTAAATATCATTCATATTTTATAAATATTTAATTATAAACATCCATAAAAGGTGGGGATGGAAAATTAATAACATCAACTCTCGAGGCGCTAGTCCACTGTACACTTGATCGATGATTCTGTTTTGAATTAGATGTAAGTGGAAATACAAATAACTTATTCAAAAAATAATTTTTCCAATTATAATAAGTACGATACTGTAGTTATTATATATTCATTTGTTAATTTTAATTTATATTAATGGTTGGAGAAATTTTATAAATATGTAGTATTATAATTTTACTGAATCATTAGATATCTTTTTTAAGATTATACCTAATGGATTCCTAAATTCAATTTGGGATCAAAAATAGAATCAACGTTCTTTGTATAGGATTAAAAAAAGGCATTTATGTAGTACCATCGGTTTCATGAATGTAACCATTTCTTGAGGCTTTTAATGGTATTTAATTTAAGGGTGATTAATGGGAGATTCAGGAGAACATTAAATGATGATTGAGGAAAAGGGGAGGTCGCACGGGTAGTGCACGGGTTTTCTAAATCTTCTGGCCAAACCGTGCATGGTTGGCCTTTGAGGCAGTAACTTCTGCATGGGTAGTGTACAGTTTGACAAACAATGTAACCAAACTGTTCATGGAGTGTTTTCGGAGGCAGTGGCTACTGCACGGTTAGCGCACGATTTGTCTAACTGTGCGAGAAAACCATGTGGCAAATTAAACGATATCCTATAAAGGTGGATCTCATGCGTTTTGTCTCTAAGTTGCTTTTGTTTCCTCATATGCGTCCCTAACTCAGGATTTGGCTTCTCTTGAGGTCAGAGATGGTTCTCCAATCATTCCGAAGGCGATCCGACGGCTTCTCTTGGTGAATCAAAGCTATCTTCTTGAGTTATGTGATCGTTCTTATTCGTTCTTGATATATTTTTTAGATCTACATATATCTACTTCTATTATTCTCTCGGTTTCTTATATCTATTCTCCTTATTTGTATATCTATGTGTGTGGATTCCAAATATGATGATATTTGGTGTTGATCTTGCTAGAAGATGAGATTTACGACATGTTCTTGAAGAAGAAACCCAGTTTTCATTAGCGTTGTTCGTTCATTGTGGATTCCGTCAAATCCCTAATGGTAGGGGGATTCTTTCTCAACTCCACATAGTTGAACCAATTGGAATGCTTTAAAATGGAGTGTGTGGTGTGGAATTGGTTTTCAAGAGCATAAAATAAATCTTCTTCAGTGATGATTTATGGTTCTAGTGAAAATGTTAAATCTTGGTGAATTGTTGTGCAAAGTGATTTGTCTTCTTTAATTTAAAATGTTGATTTTAAATTATGGATTTTCTAAAATTATAATTGGTTTGATGAAAAATGGATATTCAATAAGAACGGTGTTTTATTGAAATGGTTTGAGATTGAAATGATTTTGATGGAATTGGTTTTCAATAAAAATGGATTTCTATAGAAATGGTTTCGAATTGAAATGGTTATTCATTGAAATGGTTTTGATGTAAATGGTAATCAATAATGTGGGGTTTTTATTGAAATGGTGGTTTGGCATGATTGATGGGAAAATTTTGTGTGTGTTCATATTTCATTCAGGATGGGAAAGGGTTAGGAGTCTCTCCCATCAGTTTTGGGATTGATAAGGGTTAGGGCTCTCCCCCATCAAACAATGATATTGCATTCGGGAAGGATAAGGGTTAGGGGTCTCCCCCATCATTGTTGGGATGGATAATGGTTAGGTCTCTCCCCCATCAAACATTCATGTACATTTGGGTTGGATAAGGGTAAGAGGTATCCCAACACAATGTTGGAATGGAAAAGGGTTAGGGCTTTCCCCGTCTTCTAGGTAGCATGCATGATTGGTTTCATGGGTTTGTCGAATGTTTGGGTGTGCCAAAATGGGATCCTGTGAAATGGTTATAAAGCATATTTGGTTATTTTTATGGAAAAATATCTTGCTGTAAAATTGTTTAAAATTGATCTTGGAATGCCTTTGTTTATGAATGGTTTTGGGAAACTAGTTTATACTTAGTTATAATGTTTTTTTGAGAAAATAATTTATATAAAATGTACTTTATAGAAATTTTTCTAACCTTTCTATCCAGGTGGTGTGAGTAGGAATGTAATTGGGGAAACCTACTATGTTTTATACTCACTCCTACTTTGGAACTATGGTGCTTTTTCCAATATTTTATTCCATGATACAGGTAATGGTAATGAATCTTACAGTTAGTGGTTTGTGGTGATACATGGGAGATATTGTGGATCTTGGAGCTTGTGGAACATGGAGTCATGGTGTCTTTTGAGTGTATTGAGTTGTTCATCTGGTGTACCGTGATGCTTAGTTTGGTCTTCCATTGTTGTGTTCTTGATGTGGTTTTACATAAATTAAGTTGTTTAGTGGTCATTCATTTGTTCATGCGTCATTTAGGGAATGATTCATATTCTTGGTTGGTTTATGGGTTATTTTATAAATGGTAATTCATCACTCAACTTGTATTTGAAACCCTTCGACATTTATTGCTAGCCATTAGTGTCTTGGTGATGCCACTTAAGGCTTAGTAATAACTCGTTGAGCCCTCAAGCCAATGAGAATTGATGGGTCATTACAAATGGTATCACCATGTTCGGTCCTTTACTAACATGTGGTCATCTATGTTCTTATTATTGGAGTTGAAATTCATTATTTTATATTCGTTGGGTAGAAATCTTATACAAGAGTAGGATTATCAGAACATGAAATGTATAGCATAAAAAGACATAGCTAACCTGTTTATGTTGAACATCATGTTACCAAGGTGTTGGGTACATAAGTGTTTTGGATACACTTCTAGAATTTTGGAAATCTAATTTTCATGGGTTTAGCCAATGAGACAAGCATGAAATGCATTGTACAGTAATGTCTTCCCACTAGGATTTCATATCTTATTGTGAGGACTAATTTGGTATTTTGTGCATGGTGCAAATATTCAGAAAAAATACAGAAATTGTTTTCTATGAATGATTTTGAAAATAGGATATTTGGTAAATTTTAAAAATGGATTTATTTTCAAATTTCAGGAGGAATGTATTCAAAAATGTTTGAACATGAGAAAAATGTTCTTTTGAAGAAAATTTGGTGATAGATGATGTGATAGAATTAGAAATTCTATGCCATCAGTTTCTAGAGAGTGATATTGATTGAGTTTGATGTTGGTTTATAAAATAGAACCTGGTAGGCATCATCGGAACCAAGCCAAAGAGGCTACATAGATTGTTGTTGAACCAGAACCATGTGTGAACCAAGAGCTGGTGTAGAGTATTGTGCAGGATTTTCATTCATTGGTTACGGGGAACCAGAGGAATGAACCAAAGCATGTGGATCATGCCATCTAGTTCATGAAGTAGAATCCACCGGCCGTTTATGGTGATGTTGAACCCAATAAGGCGGAGGTGTGGCTAAGTGGGACGAATCGTATCTTCGATTTCATCAGCACACCATCAGATCTCATTGTCATGTTGGAGACATATATGCTTGATGATCTTGCATATCAGTGGTGGGATTTGGTCGTGCATGCAAAATTATATGAATGACATACATGGGAAGATTTTGAAGAATTTTTCATCAAACAATTATATCCCTACATGTTCAAGATCCATAAAATGATAGACTTATTTAGCTTGAAACAAGGGACACTCTCTGTCATATATTATGTGACTAAATTCATGAATTTAATCTGTTTTAGACCATAGGACACGGGGAGTGCATTGTTGAAGGAACACATCTTCGAATCGGGACTAAGGTATGAGATTTAATCTAATATTGTGGTGATTTGTATTATGAATTATACAAATATGGTGAACAAATCGACTACTGCTAAACGTGATATCTTAGGATCAATATGATGAGGAATGATGATACCTATAGGAAATCGTGGGAACTCAACCTCTGGGAATAAGATGAAAAGGGACACCTATTTCCATGGTGAAAGTGGAAATCTATATTAGACTGTGGGATCAGTGAACCTTCCTCCAATACCTAAGAGAAAAGCAGGTTATTTTCAATGTGGTTTGCTTGACCAGAAAGGGTGAGATTGTATGGCGCAACCTAGAGCATGTAACAATTGAAATCATATAGGATATCTACCATGCTATTATAGGAATGCATTGAGGTCAGGTGCACGTGACACCCCTCAAGTGTCGCAAGAATCATATGCTTTTACAGGACATGTAAAGAAGAATCAGTCTTATCAACATAACAAATCATGTCGTGGTGATTCTCGAAATACCATGAATCCTTAACTAGGGAAATCTCAACAAGGTAACAAGGAGAAAATTGCAATGAAGAAGCCATTGTATTGAGCTGAGTAGATGATTGTCGATGATCAGACTGGACTATCTAAGGTGAGATATATGATTCTTTTGAATTATACCCTTTATCAAGTGCTCTTCAATACTGGTGCATCATATTCCTTCATTACATCTCATGATGTTCACATGCTATGTTTAAATATGGAAATGATGCCTTTTGTTTTGAAACTGAAAACTCCTCTTGGTGAAAGAGATTGTCAGGATTTTTTTTGTAGCGCATTTCATATAACTGTTGATGGAGTTGTGTTAAAATGGGACTTAGTGATGTTGTACATTGGTTACTATGATGTAATCCTTGGTATGGATTGCTTGAAAATGTTTAAATCTCACAACAACTATTATAGGAGAATAGTTAGTATCACGACTGAGGACGACATCGACCACCTCTTAAGAGGAGAGAGGATGGTAATGAAATGTGCAAAGAGCATGTTGAAACCAATGGTGGGAATAGTATCTTACCAACTGGCAGCATTGACATTGGCATCAATGGAAGAGATTGAGGAAAATAGTTTTCCAACTATTGTGAATCAATTCCCAGATTCCATTCCAATGAAAATATCAGGGTTACCACCTCTAATGGCAGTGGAGTTTATTATTGATCTCCTTATGGGGACAAGTCTTATTTCCCTTTCATCTTATTGGATGGAACCAATAGATTTACTAGAATTTAAAGTGCAGTTATAGAAGTTGGAAGTAAAGGGTTTCATTCGACCATGTGCTCTTCATGTGTTGCAGTGGTGTTGTTTGTAAAGAAGGCTGATGACCTCTTCGGCTATGTGTTGATTATCGTAAGATTAACAGAGTTACAATAAAGATTAGATATACACTTCCACACATTAATGATATATTTGATCAATTAAGGGGAGCTAATGGGTTGTCCACGATTTACATGCTATCAGGTTATCACCAATTGCTAGTATAGAAGAAGGATTTTTCAAAGGCAGCTTTTAGAAGCAGATATAGCCACTAAAAATATGTAGCCATATCTTTCGGTCTAACGAATGCACCATTGGTATTCATGGATTTTATGAATAGCATATTTCAACAATATATAGATTCTTTTGTTGTGGGGTTTGTAGATGACATTTTAGTGTATTCAAATAAAAGGGTTGATCATGAGGTGAAACTGAAAACAATTTTACAAATCTCGAGAGTTCTTCATTTATAAAAAATTATCAATGTGTGATTTTTGGATATAGGATGTACTTTTCATTGGCATGTCATCTCTATGAAGGTTTTTTCTATTGATCATGAAAAGATAGAAGCTGTTATCTCAATAAAACCACAAAAAATGTTTTTTAGATATGATGTTTTCTTGGTCTAGCTGTTTAATAACGACACTTTTTGAATGATTTCTCATGAAAAGCACCAATGAAAACTCTGACTAAGAAGAATGATCTCTTCCAATGGATAGAAGAATTTCTGAAATTGTATCAGGAACATAAATTTCTGCTTATATTAGCTCCTATCTTGATCATTCCAGAATCGGGTCACGGGTATGTGGTGTATTGTGATGCTTTGGGATCAGGGTTGGGTTGTGTTCTCATGCAAAGAGATCATGTGGTTTCTTATGGCTCATGTCAGTTGATGGTGTATGAGAAGAATTACCCAACACATGACTTGTATTTAGCTGTAGTCATCCATGCATTGAAAACGTTTTGACATTAGCTCTTTTGTGTGAAATTCAATTTGTTTACGGATCACAAAAGTTTGAAACATATTTTCTTACAGTTATATTTGAACCTGAGGCAATAGAGGTGGATTTTGTATCTCCAAATGTTTGGCATTGACTTAATGTACACACCCAGGAAAGGAAATTCGGTGGCAGATGCATTGAGTAGAATTTCATATTCTCTGTTAGGAAATGAAGCTTAAAATGAATGGTAGTTGATGTCAGTCTTAACCGACATGCATGCAGAAGGTGAATAATGAGGTGATGTTTCTGTTTTACTTTCAACTATACATGTTCCTGATTTAGTAAATATGATCAATTAAGAACAAACATCTAATACAGAATGTCTTGTTATAATTTCAAAACTCAATGGTGGGGAGACCATTGTTGGATGGAAACATGATGGGGGTTCAATTTTGTGTTTCATAGATCAGATTATTGTACCTATGGTTTGTCAGGAACAACTCCTCCATGCTTACAACCATTCAATATGGGTTGTACACCCAGGTACATAGAAGATGTATAAGGTGTTGAAGGCGTAGTTTTGGTGGAGCGCCATGAAATGGAAGGTGGCCTAGTTTATCTCACAGTGCTTAACTTGTTAGCAAGTAAAAGCAGAGCATCAGAGAACAGTAGGTATGTTACTATCATTTCCCATCAAAGTGTGGAAATGTGGTCAAATATTAATGGATTTTGTTACAGGTCTTCCAAGAACGGTTCAGAAACATGATGTCATTTGGGTGATAGTGCAACGTCTAACCAAGTCGGCCCATTTTATCCCTATTCGGGAAACTCACACGGTGGAAGATATTTGAAAAATCTATATCCGAAAAATGGTAAAGATGCATCGTTTAATAGTGTCTATAGTCTCTGATAGATATCTGAGGTTCATATCTCGTTTTTGGAAATCATTACAGCAAGCCTTTGGAACTCAGTTGACTATGAGCATGGAGTATCATCCTCAGACGGATGGGAAATCCGAGCGTACGATACAAACATTAGAAGACCTGAAGAGGACTTGTGTAATGGATTTTGGTGGCTCATGGGAGGATCATATATCTTTATTGGAGTTCTCAAAGAACATCAACTATCAATCCATTATACACATGGCTCCGTTTAAAATATAGTATTGGCATCCTTGTCGTTCTCCACTACGCTGGGTGGAAACTAGTGAAACATCAATAGTCAGGCCAAGTCTTGTCCAAGAAACAATAGAGAAGATCCAGTTGATTAGAAAAAGAATTGAGACAGCTCAGAGTGATCAAAAATCTAATGCAGATCACTATTGAAGACCATTTTTGTTCTTTGTGGGTGATCATGTCTTCTGTAGGATCTATCCAAGGCTAGGACATCGTCGGTTTGGGATGCAGGGCATGTTATCTCCAAGATACATTGCCCTTTTGAGATACTGGAACATGTTGGAGAGGTGGCATATCAATGGTCATTACCATCACAGTTCATGCCAGTGTATAATGTGCTCTATATATCTCAGTTGAAAAGTTATCAACATGATATTGACCATGTGATCAGATGGTATCACGTTGACCTAGAGTTGGATGCTTCGCTGATACATATCCTAGAATAAATTGTGGATAGTAAAGAGAATGTATTGCATGGAAAAAGCATCCATCTAGTGTGGGGTTTATGGATGCATGGTCAGATTTAGGAAGAGACCTGGGAACGTGAGAAGGAAATGAAAGAGCAGTGGTCAGAATTATTTTAGTTGGGTGAAGGTTCTCTACTTTCAGAGGATGGAAAGACCAATGGTGGGGATAATGTAGTACCACTAGTTTCTAGTATGTAACCATTTCAGGATTATTTTAATGGTTTTAATGTTATGGGTGATGAATGGGAGAGACGAGAGAAAATTAAATGATGTTTGAGGCAAAGGTGAATTTACACAGGCAGCGCACAGGTTGTCTAAACTATGCCGCCAAACTGTGAGTAGTTGTCCCTTGAGGTAGTAGCTTCTGCACGGGTGGTGCATGGATTGTCTAGCCATGCATCCAAACCATGCAAGGAGTGTCTTCCAAGGTAGTGGCTATCACACGGTTAGTGCACAGTTTGCCTTACCATGCGAGTAAACTGTGCGACAACTTAAACGAGTTCCTATAAAGGTTGATCTCACACATTTTTGCCTCTACGTTGCTAGTTTTCCCTCCTATGAGGCCCTAAATCGGGATTTTGCTTCTCAAAAGGTCAAATAAGGTTCCTTAATCGTTCTAGAGGGGATCCAAAGGCTTCTATTGGCTAATTGAAGCCAGATTCTTTAGTTATGTGATCGTTCTTCTTCGTTCTTGATCGGTTTCTTAGACATACATAGATATAATTCTCATATTCTCTCGATTTCTGAGATCTATTACCATTATGGGTCGAACTATGAGTTTTGATTCCAAATATTATTAGATTTGATCATGATCATGCTAGGAAAATAGATATAAGGGGGGTTATTTAAGAAGTAACCCGATTTTCGTGAGTGTTCTTCGTTCGTTGTGGTTTCCGCCAAAACCCTAAATGCAGTGGGCTTCTTTCTCGACTCAACTTAGTAGAACTGATTGGAATGCCTTAAAATTGATTGTGTGGTGTGGAATTTATTGTGAAAATCATAGAATAAATCATCTTTAGTGATGATTTAGGATTTTAGTGAAATTTTGAAATCATGGTGAATTGTTGTGCAATGTGATTTGGATTCGTGAATATGAAATGTTGATTTTAAATTATGGATTTGATGAAAATGTAAATTGTTTAATGAAAATTGGATTTTCAATAAAAGGGAGTTTTTTATATGGTTTGATATTGAGATGACATTGATGGAATTGGGTTTCAATAAAAATGGAGTTTTATTGAAATAGTTTGGAATTGAAATGGTTTTGATGGAAATGGATTTCAATAAAAATGTGTATTTTAAAGGGTGTTTTGGAATGATTGGTTGGCAGATGTGGTGTGCGTTCATATTGTATTAGTGGTGGACAAGTGTTATGTGTCTCCCCCATCATTGTTGGGATGGATAAGAGATATGGTTCTCCGCCGTCAAACATTCATATTGCATTTGGGATGGATATGGGTTGTGGTTCTCCCCCAACAGTGTTGGGATGGATAAGGGCCCATAAAACATTCATGTGGATTTGGGTAGGATATGGGTAAGAAGTCTCCCCATCATTATTGGAATGGTTTAGGGTTAGAGCATTCCCCTTCTTCTAGGTATCATGCATTGTTGGTTGCATGGGTATGTGGAATGGTTGTGTATGCCAAAAAGGGATATTGTGAAATGGTTCTAAAGCTTGTTTTGTTATTTTTATGAAAAATACATACTTTAAAATTGGTATAAATTGGTCTTGGAATGCCTTTGGTTATCAATGGTTTTCGGAAACATGTTTATATTTAGTTATAGACTACATTGAGGTAATGTTTTATATAAATTGTTCATTATATAAATGTTGCTATCCTTTCTATCCTAGTGGAGTGAGTAGGGATTTCATTTGGAAAACCTACTGAGTTTTAAACTCACCCCTTCTTTGGAACAATGGTGCTTTTACAAGAAGTTGTATTATGAGATATAGGTAAAGGTAAAGCATCTTATTGTCAGTGGCTCGTGGTGATGCTTTGGATATGATGTGGAGGTTGGAGGTTGTGGAGCATGGAGTTGGGGTGTCTTTTGAGTGACTTGAGTTGTTCATCTGGTGTACCTTGATGCTTAGTTTGGTCTTCTGCTATTGTTTATGTGATATGGTTTGACATAAATGAAGTTTTTTAGTGTTCATTCATTTGTTCATTCTTCATTTAGGGAATTTTTGGTTATTCATGGTTGGTTTATGGGTTATTTCATAAAGGGTAAATTGTCCCCCAATAAGTATTTGAAACCCTTCAGCATTTATTGCTAGCCTTTGGCATCATGGGGATGTCGCTTAAGGCCTAGTAATGACTCGTTGGTCTCTCAAGCCAATGAGAAGTTGCAAGTCATTACAATTCAGATCACTCTTCTCTAATGAAATTTTATTTTCAATTTTGAATCGGAGTGGAGTGGTTGTGGATTTTTATAAGTTATAGAGAACTCAAACATGATTCTTTTGAAAAGAAAAAGTGATAGGCATGATTCTAACATTATAGAATCATTAATAATTTGTCATTAAATCAAAATAAAGGTGATATGGTCTAATTATTTTATTGATTTTTTCTTGTACAAAATCACGAGCATTTTGATCCATTCCTTATTAGTTTAACATCTTATAAACCAATTTTTAACATTAACGTTGAAATTAATTTACTGTGTATTTTCTATTCATGGTAATAAAAATTTATTTCAAACATATTAGATAATACATATTATTCTGATTCTGAATATTAAATCCATTTTTTCATATGAAATATTAATAATTGGAAGAAATTAATTTTAAAAAAAAACCATAAGGCACATTAAAAAATCATTTTACCCAAAAAAAAATTAAAAAATTAAATTGATTTTATTCAAATATAGAACATGAAATTAATAGAAATGAAATACACTAGTTAATATAAAATATTATCTAAATTCATTAAAATTAAAACGTATTTATAAAATTATATATCTTTGCAAATTATTAAAATGAAATAGTACTTTTTTATTAAAAAAAAATTATTTCTCAATATTTATAAAATTTTATATTTTCATAAAATTCTAAAAACACAAAAATAGATAATTTTTTCATTTTCATATATAAAATTTAATTTATTTTACCAAATATTGATTCTAAAAGTGGAGAAAAATAAATAACTTATTTTCTCAAAGCGTGACTATACTATCTTTTTCAAATGTTTAGTTTTCCATATAACATTACATTTTAATTCAAATGATTCATATATTATTTCTTATTAATAGATATCAATTAATTTAATAAATTATTTTATAAATTATATAACATTCTTAAATAAGTTTTTCGTAATCATAAGCACCAACTAAGGGATATGTTAAAATGCTCATGTTGGGATCATTATATTGTAATAGGGTATAATGTTTTGATCAATCCCAATGTTTCAATCATTATATTCTGAAAATGTTATTTAATTTATTTCAAAATAAGTATATAACAAAATATTATCCATTTATAATATCATTTATTCATGGTTTTGGATGTCATATACATTATTGATCATGATGTTCCACTTTTAAAAAAATTTATTGTTACAACGAATGATGATGAATTTTTCATTATAAGTCAAAATTGACCACAATAATTAAAGTGTTATCTTTGTTATAAAAAGCACTACAACAAGGATTTTAATTTATACGACGTCATGAAAAATCTTATATAGGGTTTTTCCATTAACAAAAATATAAAAACCACCTGATGGATTCTTCCACACATAACAAAACCGCTATGAATTTTATATCTCATCATTAGATCCACCAATTCATAAGATAGATTTTCAAAATATTATAATTAGAAATAACTATCTATATTAGTTATTTTTTGGAATCCATTGTTTTTTGAACTATATAACATTCTTAAAATTTAAATTTCCCTATAAGTTCACGTGAAATGTACGTGTTCTTTGTTGAAAAATGATACATTTTCAGCCCATGACTCAAACAATATTCAAGGGATATATAGATGTAGTGGAACATACAAGGGTCCAATGATTAATATATTGGAAGATGAACAATAATATAGTTACATGGTATTTAGAATGTAATTTCGGGAAAATATATCCCATTTGGGACATTACACCCCTTGAAGATATAATAAATAGAACGTGGTCTCATAAGATAGATTTGAAATTCCACATCACCATTGTTCAAATGAGAAGGTCCAATGATAATATTAATACATAACATCATAATAGGATGGTCTGGTCAGGAAAATCACACAAATTTTACATAATATTTATCCACATAGGATAGACACATAACAATGATTCTTCCAAAGCCTACTATGCCATCCTTTTCATGTCAAAAAACATCCCCTAATGGGGGTATCCAAGATTCATTTTGATTTGACACAAAATTATAACATTTTGAATTAAGCTCATGAAAACTACTAATGGATATCCTAAATTCATGAGAAACAGTTTTTACCATTGGTATATCCATTAGTAGATGAGTACGACTAGTCCATAAACATTGGAAATAATTGATATGTCACTTTCATAGATCATTTATGAAAAGATGTTTAATGAAAATGATTTATTTTATCATTTATTTTTATATAATTTAAATTATATATCACCAATTGTAGCCACACAATAGAAAAAATGTGTCAAAATACAATCAGTATACCTTATATAGAGTGTGATGTACAAAAAAACATTTTTAATATTCTCCCCTATAATTTTCCATTTCAACAGATTCATTAGGTTCTCCAAGACTTGTCCAACTTCCAAACCAATCAGGATGATGATAAATTCTTACACCCATAAAAACAAAAAATAATTTAAAGTAGAAAATAATATTTAATTAAATTATTTATAAAGTTATTCTAAATATCATAAACATTCCAAAACCCATGTAACTCCCTACATGTGTCCACGCTACAAAGTATCCTCTAGAAAAAAACTAGAGAGGTTTATACCATGCCCCCAGTACAATTTCATGGAAAATATATATTAACTAGAATCCTCCAAAACAAAATTTAAAATAAATTTGTAGTGAAATGTAAAATACATTTGTTTCACACCATAAATACTCATAAATAAAATCATTCACCTGAAAAAAACTATTAAACACCATTCTTTTCCAGGAATGAAAATATTCCAATGATAATATATTGTTTCTTCTATGATCATGTAGATTCATATAAGAAAATACTATAGTATAAACCAATTTAATGATAATAGATTGGTTGAATAATGAATTCATCATGAGGTCATTGTATACATCAATTTGATGAAAAGCATAGTTGAAATATCTTATTATCAGTTTGTGATGAATGGAGATTTAGAAGGGATTCAACCCCTGATCTTGTTTTCATAATATATTAGAGAGTGGTTTTCAAATAAAAAATTGATTGGGGGAATAATTTAAATAATCCACATAAAAATTATAACTAACTTGATGGTATTAGGCCAATGCCAAGCCTATTTTGAGACAAAATCTACTTGATTATTAGAGGATTCAAGTCGATATCCATGAAATACCTAACCTTTTTAGGGACTTTATCTATAATATATATACTATATAAGGCCCTAACTATGTGGAATAGAAGACTCATATTATTATCTAACTCCATAAAATTCAATTATATATACTTTATCTAAAATTCATCCCATAAACCAACCAAAAATCTAAATATCATCAGGAATTGTAAACACATACATACATGGGTTGTTAAAATTACATTCATTTTATCAATATAACTCATAAAAAATAATAAAATGGATCACTATTTTTCTATAAGAAATTTTAAATAAATGAAATTTTTAAAATATTTTTTCTGGAAACTTTACATTAATATAATCTATGTTTTATTTTTGTTATGCTATCATAGAAACTAGATATATAGAATTTGAAATGCATAAAAATCACATAAAACAAAATATTCTTTATTGTAATTAATGTGATCATATTTAATATTATCATATGTCTCATATAGGAGAGTAATTTGATGGGGACATTAATAAATAGAATATGGTTTGTGTAGTTCCTAGTAAGAGAAAAATTTATGAAATGGGACATGAATGCTCATTTTAGATATTAGAATAGTCAATCCATTGGGGAATGATTATATATAAATGATACAATACATGGAAAGGTGGATACAAAATTAAAATGTAGTATCTAAAATAATATTACAATTTTTGGACACCATGATGTCATAAAACATAAATACCAATTTCATTTATGATGGTATCACAATGCATATCATATATAGTGATTAATTATTCACCCAATTCAGTATGGTGATTTTTGGGAACACCATTCAAAATTATATTTAATTAGATATACATTGAGAATAATAAATAATTTTTTTCAGTATCATTAGGATTTTAATGATTATTTTAAATAAAAAACTATTAAATAAAAAACAGGGCAATAAATTGAATATGTAAATTGATTTAACAAATATAATGGTTGTGTCGGTTTGATATATGTAGATAGTAAAGTCAGTATTTTGGTCCACATCTATGTTAATTCAAAAGAAGAATAATTTGTTTTTTTAGTTTAATATTAAATAATATTTCATTTAAAAGATGTAAATTTAGGATATGAATTCTCTAGCCTGAAAATATTAAATGTTGAGAAAGGAATTTTTATAGTGTGATTGAATTAAAGTATACCATTTATAATAATTTAATTTAGTATTAAAGGAAAATAAAAAGTGTGATTAATTTTATTTAATTTAACAAAGAAGAAAACACAATCAGTGTAAAAAATAGAACATATGAGGTAGATATTTCCCTAACTATGATGAAATGATTCATCTAACATGGGGATTTCACCAAAAGTTAACGAATACAGATTAGAGAGACTCCTTTGGAAATGAAAAAATTATTTTATATAAGGGATTTTGTATGGATACTAATGGTGAGATTATGTTGTATTCATAAATAACAGTTGTGTAATTATTTAATAATTTCTAAATATGTATATTGGAAATCGTAATTTTTTAAAATGAAAATCATTTTTTACCAAGAAACTATTCCATTGGTTGTATATATTTCTAAATGTTTTTATAATATTTTAATCCATAATAACCTGAATTCATTTTTAATGTATGTTGGACTAATAAAGGTAAATTTTTCTAAAAATATATTTTTTAAAACCATAAGTTCAATTTTTCGCTCTGTAATGTCACTAATATATTTCGATATGGATTTATAACCATTAAAATAAATAATTTTTTTAAAATATTTTCATTTTACCTTGATTCAGAAATATTAATTATTAAATATTTGTTACTTATATATGAATTATAAAATCATACCAGGTAACTAAAACAAAATTTTTATTATTAATTGATAAAATATATTTTAGAAAATTTTCAATATTTCAACTGAACTTAATTTTTTTTTCTAATTCAATATTTAATTATAGTTTTATAATAATAATTTCTTATATATATTCTATATATATTATATAATAAAAATCATTATTAATTAAAAATTACTTTTTTTATAATTTTTTCAAATTTCCAACACATAAAAATTTCTTGTGACATTATAATGTAGTTTTTCTCCTTCTAATTTAATGAAATAATTCTTTATAATAATATATCAAAAAAAGATATTATTTAAGTTATTTATATTTATATATATACATGTATATATTTTGAAATTAAAATTATTTATTATTTGTAACTGAAGATTTCTTTATCAAAGACATCATATATTGAAGTCTATTTTTTTAAAATAAAACAGTACAATAAATGTTATTAACAGAATAAATAATTTATTTATAAAAATACTTTTAAATTTATATGACATTATTTAATAGATTCAAAACCCATTATTATAATATCATATGTATTAATGGTATGGTGTGTGATGGTGGCAGTTTTAGGGTGTTTCTTAGGATATATTAATGAACTGGTGATCTCCCAAACTCAAATATTTCTATTAGGTGATGTTTTTAATCATAAATTATTGAATATATTATTTTTAATTGTCAAGGGAGAACCCCATTGACGCTAACACTATCCCATTTTCAGAAAAAATATGTAGAATATGGAATCTCTCTACCAATTGATTTCATTATTTCTATTTTCATTAAATATTAATTTCCCTTAACAATTATTACAACTTCTTCTAATAATATTATTATTACCCTAGTTAATAATACATGACATTCATCATGACTAATTATTATATTGACCAATGGTTGTATATGATAACAGTCAGATAATATTCAGTTCTTAATGATTACATTTCTTATTATACAGTTTGTATAATCCATCATTCTCCAATACTTACTACATGATCCCCTAAGTATTTACAATTAACTTTGATAACATATATTAGATTCATAGTATCTTTTTACTTCTAAAATTTTCCATGGAATGTAATAAAAATTTATGGAGTACATACATATAGAGTATAACATTTCATGATTTGAATTCTTATT
This sequence comes from Viscum album, assembly GCA_963277665.1. NCBI lineage: Eukaryota > Viridiplantae > Streptophyta > Magnoliopsida > Santalales > Viscaceae > Viscum > Viscum album. Next base: position 1,905,088,222 of record OY728145.1, read on the forward strand.
TATAATATGTATATACTATTCATTACCATAATAATATTCATTTTTATTTGACATGTGTGTATATATATATATTAATTTATATTTTCAATGTAAACCCACTATGAAATATAATAAGATTATCATTTTTGATATACTTTTCATTTACTTATTATAGATGTTCATTTCATGCCCTAATATTCAATAAAACTAATGATCTATTTACCCCCAAAATATAACTCCTTCATTTAGATATAAATTGGGGGAAAAACTCTTTAATTACCTCCTTAGGACCCAATTTGGATAATTTAATATTTTGGTTTCTCTAATGAAATATTAAATACATAATTTTTGTTTCTTCAATACATGGCCCCTTCTGTCGTGAATCATGATTTATTCCTATTTATAACAAAAGTATGGTTCAATTTTGACAAAATTATTAATATGTAAATGTTTTACCTAAAACTTATAATTGTTAATATATGAATATAGAAGTCATCATAGAAATTTTAATTATTGGGTTGTCGTTGTAATTTATTTGTGACCATATCTAAATTATAGTCAATATAAATTTATCATAAGTACATTGGACATAGTTTACACTTGTTTATAAACCCTTTGAACCCTTTCCAAGACAATGTATTGGGAAATATATGATCCATTAAATTAAAATATATTTTATTCCACTATTTTTTAAAATATCTTTTATTTCTACTATGTTAAACCTGATTTGTTTGTGAATCACATATATATTTTCTATAGTCTAGTTCATGATTTTAGTCCCAGTTGTTTCACTTCACCCACATCACATCAAAATTTTGTATTTCAATAAATATTTTTGTTGAATTCCAAAAAAGGATCCATACGAACAGTCAATTGGAATCTGTTGTTATAAGAAAATTTATAAATTTTAATTTCATTATCCATATACAAATTTAAATCATATTTTTTAGTGTAATAAATATATTAAAATGTTTTAAATTTACTATTGGACTTCTGATAAATTGGGGGATGAGGGGTTGTACTATCGTTTTCTTTTGTATACATATCATTGACCATAAAAAATTTAAGTTTAATAAATGATTCTGTATCATAAAAAAATATACATCGACATTCCATGTAGTCTCCATAACACACGGTTGAAGATGTGAGATTTACATTCATGGGAGAAATCATTTTTTATGTAAAATAATTGAATAGAATTTCAAATCTCTTAATTATTACCCACATATATTTTTTACCCATGGATGTCTTTGGAAGGATATTGGAAATATCCCTTGTGATATCATTATACTTCCATATACGAATGGGTAGTAATTTTTATATCATTTTCTGATTATATCTCTACATCATCACTTGTGACACAAAATATAAATTTTAATATATTTAGAAATATCCCATTTCCAAATTTCATTCAAATAATGATCATGAATCTCTTTATACATCTTAATGCTTCATGGTTGCGTATAGAATGGCAAGTGATGGGATTCAACCATCATGTCCATATTTATCTCTAGAATTGGTGGATTACTTATTGTTTTACCAAAATTTCATATATATTCCTGATAGATATGGATATCTTAAAATATATCATTTTCAACATCCTAAATATACCATTTCATAAAATAATCACATCTATTAGATTTATTAATCTAATATATTAATGATGGTTGAAAAATTATTCGTTATACTATTGATTATATCACTTCGATTATGATAACTATTTAATACAATAATTAGTCATTATTAAATGGATTTACTTCTACAAACTTCATTTCCCGAACATGAGTATCTTTCTTTCTCAATGAATTAACAAAATTGATTACTCTTTGGTCATGATTGTTATTTGAAAAAAGATAGCCTCTTAGAGGATAAAAAATATCCATTTTATCACATCTAGTTCTAGATGTGTGTGTATATACATTGTAATTTTTTAGTTTTTTAATATATAAAAAATTTCCCCATTAAGATATCTTCTATATATAGATAGTGGAAAAATGATTATAGTTAACTGAATTTCATTAGTAAGCTAATTCTATTGAAGTATATTTAATGTTTAAAAAAGGTCTAAAATAACTATGTCATTTATCATGAGAACACATCATTGTCCTTTCAATCATGAATTGTCACATATAATAAATATTTATTAATAAGTCTATAGATGTCAAAAAATTTCAATAACCAACCTCCTCATAATGTATTGAAAATTATCATCAATGTTTATTGTATATATGAACATACACCTTTTCCTGGTATTATGCTATGTGGATTAGTGAACTATGTTATTTTTTCACAATCCTTCTATAATATCATTATATAATAATTAAAATGTGCATCTTAGTAATAAATATGTGTTATGGACACTCTTCCATGGAATTTGACTTCACTGGATTAACTATGATTCATTCCATAGTCACAATATTTCCTAATAATGATTTATTTTAAATAAACTCACATTTGTGAAATACAAAAAATTAGTTTCTCAGTATTTATTTTTTTTAAAATTACACATAGATTATCAACATTATCCTCAAATACATTTTAACTTATTTGAATATTCTGAAGGTATGATACCACAAATTTGTAATGGTTGTCCTTAATGAATATATTCATCAAGTGAATAAATGAGGATCAAGAATTTATCAATCAAATGGTGATAAAAATAGTTATAATGAACATAAATTTTTAGAAGCTATTATTTTGGATATCATATTTCATCACCCTATACAGATGATACCCTAGTTAATGGTAAATTTTGGAGAAGAACTGTGCCCCTCAATATATTTCTATCAAATGTTTTCTCTTTGGTTATGGGAATCTATTCAATAATGATATATAATAATTATATTTGTATTAAATTTATTTCCACTTCAATTAGTTTTTTATTTACATAAATAGAAAAAGATATATATAAGGTAAAACATTTAAGAATATAAAACCCTTATCCAAATTATCTTGATATTAGTTATTCAATTTATCAAACACAACGTATTTAATTTTTCCTAAGGTATTTGATATTTGTTTGGATTGAGGTTTCAATTTAAATTTAAACTCTCACTTCGATTATGGTGGGGTTCTATGTAATTAATTAATAAATATAGTAATTTATTCTTGTTCAATGATAATAAATCCATTCTTTGGGCTTTTACATTCTTATCTTACATTCCCGCTCATTTTCATAAATAGTAATGCATGAGTTTATTCCTTTGAAGAATCATACTGTGATATAAAAATTTTATAAATAAGTATGGACTATAAATTCAGGATAATAATAATATAGTATCCTTTTTATTTTAAATTGGAAATATACTTTGATAACCAATTCACCCCATATATGATGAAAAATGAAAACATTATATAAATAATTTTTTTTAAATATACTATAAGCACAAAACAGAATAACTGAATCCATATATACCTTTCTTGTTTAAATATTACATCCATGGGATTTATATGACATGTCTACCCCCAACATGTTTTGGGCTAAATTTTATCTTTTATGAAAATGTGAATTATATAAAATTATGTATCCAACCATAATAAAATAATCTACATTATTAATTTTATTTAATATTAATATTAACATAGAAATACTTATTTTGATAGTCTATAATAGTATTCATAATCATGAATCTATGACCATTATTATGTGAAATAATTATATATTTATGGCTGAAACCCACTATTACAATATTATTTGGAAATTGGTTACAAAAAATTCCATGATCACCACTCTTGAAGAGTTTCATTTCTGGTTGTTCTTGCACAACTTTCCCAATGTCATTAAAGACTAGAAGCAATGGTATACTATATGTAAAATTGTTTCATGTTAAACATAAATTTCATATATAATTTTAGAAATTTTAATTTCATTATATACAATTCCATAATAGTTCATCTGATATTAATTTAATTGGAATATTTTAAATTATTCATTCAAGTATTCATTAGAAAAATTCACCATTGTTATTTTATTTTCATTCTATAAATGACTCTCATGATGTATCTATAAATTATTTCAAAAAAAAAAAAGAAAAATATATTATCCCATTGGAAAAAATAAATTCTAGAATATGTAAATATTTATTTAAATGGGGAATCAAAAAACCAGAGTCTTTATATCTTTAATTATTATAGATTTTAAAGAATTAATTGTATCGTTTAGGTGCTAAAATTTTCTTATTACAGTTTCCTATTGTTACATTTTATCAATTTCCCAACAAAATTAATTCCCTATATTTTTATTTTTGTATTGAATATGTAAATGAATTTTTTTATGTATATGTTTAAATTCTTCCAATTATAAGGATTAAATTTCATCCCTTTGATTCATTTTATTAATTATTGTACGCCATTGATTTTATTTCCCAATTAATTATATATAACCAAAATAACAATATAATGACCATAAAATGGAGTAAAAAATTCATTTATATGGTATTGTTCAATTTAAAGATGTTAACTACAACATAGGATCTAAAAAATTATATTTTAATTTATGAATTTTTGATTCAACTACATATTGTAACATCCATTGTAATGTTCATTATTCCACATTGTTTCTATTTTTATTTAGCACTGAGTTAACTAATTTAAATTATTCATTTAGTTTGTAACTATATGTCCCTCCCATAATAATAAGATCATATTTCAATTTTATATTTCATCTATTCATCATAATATTCCTATTTTTATCAAATTTATATAGGAATTAACGTTTTTGGAAACACTTGTTACTAATGGTAATCATATAATAAAAATTATAACTGAATTATTAATCATTCAATCTTCTAATATAATTAATTTAAGAATTATATTTAATAGTCATAAAAATTAATAAATATATATATTTATATTTATATATCATTCATAATGGTCTATAAAAAAATCATATGATTACCTGATGAATACACTCTAAGAGTGAAAAACTGGGTGTACATGAAGCTCATTTTTTCATAAACCATGTGACATTCAAGTAAATTCACAATGCTACCATTTCATGGTTATTAACACATTATCAAAATATTCTAGATCAAAATCCACATTACCATGTGAAATCAAGAGATGGATCTCATTTCTGGGAGCCCATTAAGATTATATTTCACTAATAGTTACGGATATATTATTATATTAATATATTTTTATAGTCTTATTTTTAATAATTTTAATGTTTTAATTTTAAATATAAAAAAGTCCATTATATTGATACCATATTTTGGATCCCTCAATTTTAATACGGGAAATTCATCCTATATACAAATAAAATATTAATTTAATAACATTGTTTGGTCATTTGAGGTCCAGTTTCATGGAAACTCAATACATAATACACAAGATACATAATAAAATCATCAACAAAATATTATATATTAGTTATAAAATACCCTATATCTTTTACTCCAATGTCACCTCAATTCAATAATTTCTTTGTTACATGCATCAATGTAAAAGGATGAGAATAAATCAAACAATGGGTTAAAAAATCGGAAAATGAGCATGAATAACCATCTTAGATAATAAATAAGGAATCACAGAAGATAATAATTATCTATACATGATATCTAACATGGAAATTTGTGTATAACATAAAATTGAGAATTTCATTTGAATATCCCTATTTTTATCACAAATTTTTATTAAACATAATTTCCATGGTTATTCACCATTGTATTATAAAACATATCATATGTATAGACATGTTATTAAACTAATGGATGGGAGGGGTATAAGTGTTTATCAAAAATATCTTATACTTCACAATATCCAAATTGATAATTATGAATCATATAATAAATAACCATTGACAATAAATAGGTGGTTTCATATTAAATTATTGATTACAATATTTATTAATGAAATGAAAATTACACAATCTTTCCCCATAGAATTGGAATATGATTTTTTTCAAGATAATCGTAGAATAAATAAACTATTTTGACATCAAAGACAATTCTCATAGGTTTATAAGGGCTTTGGGTATTCAAAATATATGAATATTTTATGTGGAAGAGGAAAATTCATAAACTAAATTATGTAGCATTAAATTATTATACGTGGAATACAGAAGGGGTTAAATTATAATAAATAAAGGTATCCAGTTTAAAATTTATATTTTTGATGTATTGGATTAATAAAAAGTAGAATGGAAAGAGTAAAATTCATGGTATATTTAATACTCCGAAAATATGTTATTAATTAGAAAAGACGAAGCATAGAATTAACATACATTGACTAGTTTCTTTATTGAAATTTTGGATGGAAAATTAATAATATAATTACACCATATAGAGGCTCATTAAGAAAAAAATTAATATAATATCCGGGATTAAGTAATTTGTGAGTAGTGGACTTATGAGATTCATAGAAATGTCTAGTTAAACTAAATGTTTTTTAATAATTTATAAATTTTTATGTAAATTATATGTCCTGAAAAAGGATAAAGCATTATCTTATACAGGGTTATTAATCATGATTTTATATATTTGAGGAAAAATTAAAAATATTTTAATAAATTTGTAATGAAATTATTTTTAAAAAATTAATATGGCCACAAGAATATAAATATATTTTAAAATAATGTTTTCATAAACATAAATACAATTGTATAATATGGGAAGAATATAATGAATGGAAAATGTATTATATAAAATTAAAATAAATAATATTGTGAATTTAAATTATATTTTATTTGATCTTGTATATCTACTTATTATATCATTATTAAATATTTATTAATTCAGGAATAATTAAAAAAAGCACTATTTTTGTACTAAACCCCAAATTATAATGTATTTTATGAAATTATAAAATTATCATCTTAACATAAATTATTATTACTTATTCGAAATATAATATTTATTTATTTAAAATAATTTCACCAAAGCTGGAATCCAAGAATATAATTATATATTTTTTATTTGTAGAAAAATAAATTTTTAATATATATCATGAACAATATTACACTCATAAAAATATCATGTGAAATTATATAATAATGTAAGGATTATTACAAAAATTAATATCCTATTATAGTTTTATTTCTAGAAATAAGAAATTCATTTCATTTAATGATTTTTTTATAAATAAAATATTTATTTTCTAATAATAAAAGTACCATTAATATGATTAAAATAATATATTTATCATTTATATATTATTTTCATGTGTATGTCATTTTTTAATTTATGATTTTAAATGATATTGATGCAAAAATTTAATTTTAAAAATATAAATGAGAATATTAAAATTATATTCAAGATCTGTAACTGATTTTTATGTAGTCATATAACATAATGGTAAAAGAGTGTGATTGTGGTAGTACCGTGGGGTGGTTTAGCTATCACTGATCTAGTGGAGATCTCAAATAACAATAAATTACCCCTTAGTAAATTTCTTTCAATCCTCAGTTGTTGATTCTTTTCTTTGGATTTCTCAAGGGTTAACCCTGATGATTATACAATCCTCCCATATTCTATAAAATTAGTTACCAATGGAATGACTAAACCGGTAGTTGAAATAATTAATTATTTTTTTAAATATTATCACTTGTCAATTCCCTTTAAAAACACCAGTTCTAATAGCATTATAATAAGGATAAGTCACAAAACTAAAATCTCATATTGAAACGTGTTCTTATAAGTTAAGGATCAAGAAATGACCAAATATAAACTGATCACTTTGGCCTTAATAAAAAAAATATACCCCACCATTCATGAGTATTAAAAACTATATTACCAATGGATTTACAATTCCATTGAAAATGTCATTTATATTTTTATCATTTGTTTTCATTTTCATAATTTTATTGGTGGGTTTAGTATTCTTTCCATAGTTTGAACCTATGGATTTCACGATTTCATGGTCAATAATCATGGTTTTATTTTTCATAGTACTATTGAAATATTAAAAAATTTATATAATTACATTAAATGTATATATATTTTTCTAATATTCATTCTATATACACTGACTACAAAATATAATAAATTAGTTTCATAAAAAACATTCTTTTATAAATTAAAAATGAAATGTTGAATCCATTATAATAGGGAGAAACTAATTTATTATAATATTGAATATAATTATTTATATAATGATATTATTTTCAATTTTTAATTTTTACATTAATATTAAACAATGTAAATAATTTACAAATGTATATTTATTTAAATTCATCAAAACATGCTCAACAATGATTTCATATATTATTATCATATCTAATAATAAAATCATATGAAATTTTATCATTATGTATAGTTATAAATAATAAATTATAATACATTTATTTATTTTTACAATGGCTCAATTTTAAATAATAACAAATAACAATGAATTTTTTCTTAATTTAGTTCAAAATGATCATGATTACTCACATTTAATGGTGATATTAGATAATAATTGACAAATATATATAGAGGGAGTAAATTTAAATGATGTTTTATATACGATATATATTTGAATATGGGATTTAATATACTAAATGGGATCATTATTGTTTTATAAATTCTATTCAGGAACTTATGTAGATGATATAAATTAAGTTAAAAGATTCATTGATTTAAAGTATATTTCTTGATGGAATTTTTTGTCAGTTTTTTCTAGGTGGTGTTAGTGACACGTTGTAGGTTCCTATGGTGATTATACTTGGGTGGATTGTTGTTTTTGTGGGGAATATAGAGCTTTTCTATGGTTTCAGTGGATGTTGTACATCACCGGTGGTTTGTTGGCTTGGTGCTAAGGCATTTGGTACCTCATGGTGTACTACCTAGAGAGGATCATCATCCAGGTTTCTAGTGTCTTTCCTCCTAGTGGCATAGTGGAAGTGAATATTAGATGATGTTTAAAGTGACACAATTGTGATGAAGACCGTCCCCTTTCTTTGATGATGCCTTCAAATGAGTCTCACCAGCGAGGATTGGTGACATGTATTAATTGCAGTGATGTAGGAAACACGATGTGAATGATGAAAATGATTGTTTCAAGATGATTAAGTTGGTGATGTGTTGATAGAGCAGTTTAGTTGTTCCTTTAAGTTTGGTCCCATGGTTGTATGATGGTTTCGTCTATTGAATTTCATATTTTGAATCAGTTTTGTTGTGGCGGCAATGTGGAATGGTTGATCCCGTTTTTTGGTTACACGTAGTGATGGCATCACATTTCCTGTGATGTTTGATTTTGGTTGTTGGTTTTTCAAATTTGGTATATTATCATTGAATTTCTTTATAGAGTATGTGCTAGTGAATTTTAAATTCCTGTGAGGATCCCACATACCCAAAAAGGGAGTTTTAATAATACAAAAAATTGATTGTCGAATAAGAGACATATTCTGTTCTTTGAACTAATATCATTTGATTCAAAATATACAAATGTTATAATGGGTTTTCCCTCCAATATCTATTCTATGAGATATGATTGATAATGAAAATTGTTATTCCTTTAATATTTTTTACTCTTTGGAGTCATAACATTTTGTAAAATTAATAAGTTTAATTGTACGATTTTGGGGTAATCATTTCATGGTATTCTTCGTATGTTTTTTGATTTATAATTTCCTTTACCATAACCATTTCATCTTTATTCTAAAATTAATATATGGGTTTTTAATAAAAATAATACATTTCAGGAATTATTATTATATTTATTTATAAAATCCCTTAAATTTATTATCATATAGTATTAATTATGTTTTACATGCCTTATCAACATATTGCTTTCCCTAGGCTCACTCTTTTTCAATTATACACGAATCATGCCCCATCTTTTATTTTTGGTTTTTTAGCCTTTGTTCCCATTTCCTTATTCAATATATCATTTTCATGATGTCATTAATTATTTTAAAATATATTTATGATTCATATTTTATAATCTATGGAAATTTATTAAAAAATTTAATGTAGTTTCTAACACATTCCAACTAGTACATTTTTTATAACAGTAAGAATAAAAAATTTAAAATATTTTATGTAAACACATCATTCAGGTATTTAATTATTATATATTATCAATAAACTACATGTTAGAATATTGTTTTAGGGAAATAATTAATTTTCATCTTATATATATATATATGTTTTTCTGATAGTAAATATTTTTAAATTGTCAAAATTATTTTTTATTTCCAAAAAATTTCATAAATTATCCTAAACAATGTTTTTATTCCAACTCAATATTGTATGTAAAATCATATGGTTGACCAAAACAATTATTTACATGATACCGTCCACCTAATTTCATGAAATTTATTATATAATGGTGTACTCAATTATATTAATGATCTATAAATACCTTTTCCATGTCGAGTCATCCATAATGCTGATATATTAGTCTTTAACGAATTACATTTATATACAAGCATACTATATTTTAAAAAAATAATTTTATTTAACTATAATAAATATATTGATTAATTATGGAATTATTAATGTAATTGTCTTCCATTACTCTATAAAATATTATTTTGATATATGCTTTATTAGAAATAATATACATTAATTTAAAAGTTTAATATTCAAAATATATATACAATTTTTTAATATACAATCATTTACTGATTATAATTGAACACTGGTAATGTAATATATAACTTATACATTCATTAATATAATGAACTCGTTGTAATTATTTTTGAGGGTCGATCCCACAATACCACCACAACCCATTTTTAAATATTATGAGATATACAACTTTGATTATTTTCCATATGTGTACCCAATAATTTAGATGACATAGATATTATTTTCAAACTATTTGAATTTTTATTTAAATGAAACTGATTGAATGTATTACCTATCATAAAATATATGAAAATTATATAATTATTCATTATATTATTATGAAACAGGTAATTTCAATCTTTTTGAAAAAAAATCTTATGTCAGACATGGGTTTTTTTTATAACATGTGATCCATCCTATTGAATATATTATATTCATGGAAATCCTGTGATTTTAGAATAAATTTTGTATTATAAGATATCATTTATTATATACTTTCCCATATAAGAATTTTGAGATAATACTAGTTATTTTTTTCATTTTAACGAGATTTGAATAAAATTATTATATATTATGTTTCTAGAATAATTATATGTTTATGAATTAATTATAGTTGTTGAAGACATATTATGGATGAAATATTTTCTTATATGGTGGGAATAAATACACATCTGATGATACTGTTATTATATATTTTTAGTAACATATTTATTGTTGGACTCTCTTAACCTAAAACATCAATAATAATAGGTAACCCAATATTTTAGAGAAATCATATAATTCATTCATAGTGAGATACGAGGTATCTTCTATTGTAATGTACCATTTGATAAGGCAATTTTAGAGGATAGGATGAAAATTAAATATAATCTAATTATTTTTATACTATCATAAGTTACTGAGATTAAGGGTTGATAAAATATAAATGATAAACATTAAGGTTTATGATGATTATGGTAATATAATTTTTTTTTGCAATGTAATTAGATAACATTACATATAACCATTTTTATTGTCCCTATATATCATAATATGAACATTCGGAAAAAATTCATTTATGTTAAATATATAATTACCTCGCTATATTCCAAAATGGAAGTTGATGTGACATTTTCATAGATTCACATATGTGTAATTATAATAAAAATTTGTTTTTTAATTTTCAAATCAATCATCACCTGATCAATGATGTGTGAGACTATGAGTATATAGCTAGATAGATGATTTCATGGGAAATGTTCCTAGAAGTTATGTTATCATAATGAACTATCATGAGAAATTTTAATATAATTAGGTTTGTAATCAAATATTAAAATTGATCACAAAAAACAAAATATAATGTATTGAACATATAGTTTTATCCAATTATATAATAGTTAAATAGATATTATTATTGATTGTAATTAATGTGACACAGTATGGAATATCATTTGAATGATTTTTCATTTTTCTGTGCACATTTATCAATATTTCAAGGTGTATATTCAAAAAAATAATTTGTTTCAATTTTTTATTGAAATTTGGATCATGAAATTGTAGGTTTAAAATGTGATTATTTCGAATGATGTAAGTAATATTAGGTATAAATGATGATTATTTGACTTAAACTATTTAGAAAAATGGAAATAAAAATATTTATTTCATAAGAGGTAAAATATAAGATTTTATGTCATAGTTAATATATAAATGAAGAAATATTAAATAAAATTATATATCGTGTTATAAATATATTATTGTACCAATAAAAAATTGCATATTTATTTTATGAGTAAAATTTTTATGATGTAATATTTTTAATGGGAGACTATAAGTAACTATATTACTTTAAAGTATATTATCAATTAAATGATAAATTTTTCATATCATCCTTGATTTGAAAATAGGAACAAAAAATAAATTGTGAAATAGTATACTACTTTTCAAATATTGATGAATAAGTGGTGGGTAAAAAATATTTGTAAATGAAGAATAAAATATTTGATGAAATATAAATAACATCAATGATTAATAAATAATTTCAACCAAAAATAGATAACATTTTTCGAGCCGATGTTCTACATGAACACTTGCATCCCCCCATATGCAAGAATCTACTAGCTTGTACTGTTCAACATGATGTATTGTGTGTAGCTAATACCCACAATAGTAATATACAAACCCCATAATATTAAAAAAAATATAACTAAAAAAATAATACATAATATAGTTATTGAAACAAGATAAAACTATAAATGTGATATAATTTCATATAATATAAAACTAGACGAGACAAGTGTTCCATATCAACAATTGATGTTTTTATAACTAAAAACTATTTATAAATAATGCATCAAACTTTATTCAAAGTACATTATAATAATGTATCCATATATTATTTAAATGGTTCTTATGTTATAACCTATGTATATATAGAATAAATAACTATATATTTTATTAAGGTAGCTATATTAATTAAATAAAAATTATGTAATTTATTTCAATCAAATTGGGGATAATTTTAAATATTCCATTTTAATATATAGTTTTATTTATAAGATATAATTTTGAATGATATGATTTAATTTTTCAAATTTAATTTAACTTCTGAAATAACCATGTATATCATAACTTATGGTGTTTTATATATTTTTTTGAAAATATTTTTTTCTAATTAATAGTGATAAATACCGATTTTAGTATAAGAAATAATTTATATACAATAAAATTAAGTAATTAAAAATCACCATTATATTTTGAACATGATTTTATATGAGATAATTGTTGTTTATTTATAGTTAATCAACTTAGTTTCTGTAAAAAAATGATATACATGATTTTACTATATTATTGTTTTGGGGTTATAAATCAGATATTTATGAAAACTCTTCCGAAGGGAAAAAAGGCTCTTAATTTTAATTAATTAAAATAATCCATTATGAGGATTTTCATAAACTAAATGTCTAAATAGTACATCAATAAGTATTAATTGAAATTATTATATTGATTATTAATAGTCATAGAGTTAATATAAAATCCCTTTTTTCATGGAAAAATAACATCTTAAAAACTAGTTTTTTGGTCACTCATGCTAGTTTTTTATATTAATAATTTTCACATCAATTATTGAATTTTTTAAAATGGATTCCATATTTCTAATTATAATATTTGTATTATATAATGTGATCAACTTAATCATTGATAATAAAAATAGTGAAAATATTAAAATTAATTATTATGGTTAAGGTAAATACTGATTTATAGTGGGACGATACTAAAAATATAAGTCTTATAGTGATCAAAATATTAAAAAAAAATTCTTCACATATTTCGAACATATAATTAATAATTATAAATATTGTCAAATTTTTTATACTTTTTTAATGTGGAAAAAATGATACATAATTTTAATTACCAAATAAATAATTTTTTTCCACTCTCTTCACTTATAAAAATCCAACACCTTTTTATCAATTTCACATAATAAAATACTATTTAGTAAGACATAACTACATAAATATATTTTATATATTATTCTAGAAAAAATAGACAACTCTTTTTTATAAGGAATCCATCCTATTATTTGTTTTTTATTTTTTATTGTGGTGGTTTCCAAATGAATTATAATTGTGATTAATTGATAATAACTATTTTATTGCCTCCCACACCACTATCAAATCATCTTCAATTATTATTATGTAATAAAACTTTTATATAGAATTTAAATATATTTTTTATGCTAATGGAAAAATTTACATCCTTCTAATCATCCATCAGAGGGGATGAAAATTTATCAATATTGGGTATAATTGACTACGACAAAAACAATTTATGTCATTCATTTTCCATCAACACATCCCATGTTTTTTGTAATGATGTAAATAATATATATATATATATATATATGATATTTTTAATAATTTGTACTTTTTTAGTAATTATTTCATAGAAATAATCTTATATTAAATTTTATATTGGATATAACAATATTGATCATGTTTATAGTGGACTACCGCCTCACAAAGCGCTGTTTTTACATTTCCACTAATGCCTTACTAGTAAGGTATTAAGGATAATGTTAATTAATATATATGATTTAAATGAATTAATAATTATATACATGATATATATGTCATTATTAGATTATAATATAATATATTATTCCATACATTAAAAATGATGACATCTTTCATGTACATATGGAATGTCACCTTCATAAACTAATGTAATTCATTTTTAATCACAACATTAAAAAATTGGTATATAGAACTATATTTAATGAAAAAATGTGTGACATAAAATAATATATATCAATATTTAATCATAAAATATTTAATACCCACATTCCATAATGGATGCATAAAAATGGAAATGTAACTCTTCTGTATGTACATCCAACAATCGAAACGATCATAACGTAGTTCATATGTAATAAAAATGTTTCATGATTAGTTTAAAACTACAATATATGTATAAATATTACATTATTATCCTATTATTTAGTCAATATATATTTATATAATTATATATTTTACCAATGGTCAACATATGGAAATTATTTTGACACAAAACAAAAATTTCATAATAACATCTAATGTAATTATAATTGATTACGTAATGGAATATGAAATTTAAATTATTGAAATAAAAATAATACATAAAATGAAAAAGGTTGTCACAAGAATAAATAAATAATATATTTTTATTAATACGGGTAATTAATAATGAATATGTAGAATCAATCTCAGGTTATATGAATTCATCACAATTACTATTTATTAAGGAATATTTAGATGTTACGCAGCTATAGTCTTTTATAATTACAATATATAGATCATTTAAAATTTCATATCATAAATATATCGATTCTAATTTTATGTAATTTTTGTAATATTAAAATTTTATGGGGCCCTAGAGTCCAATATTTCTAAAGTGAGAAAGTCAATTTATTTTAAAACATTTTCTTTTATTATTTATCAATTAACTCACCTTTTCATCCATGTCTATATTATTGAAATTATATTATTATGGAATTGAGTATTTTATAATGGAATATTTTTTTATTTAACATATTTGAAAAAAGAATAATTTTTGTAATTATGTTTCTTCCCATAGAAACAAAAAAGGAAAGCTCTGTCATATAGTATATGCTAATAATGTCATTTCCCACTAGAGTTACAATTATTTTATTCGTTATTTACAATAAAAGTTTTCATATTTTCTTAAAATAAAAACACCCTTCCAATATTTAGTATTATTTATTTGAAATTGGATTTATAAAATAAATGATTTTTTGGTACTAAAAATGTGTTTATAAAAGAAACTAGTATTTTGATATTGAAAAGTGGCTTTTATATGAGTTTAGATAAATTTTCAAATTGTTTTTTGTTGAAAGAGGTAATATAATTTTTTTAGTCATGATAAGGTACTAGTGTATTGTTTATAATAATTTTCACTTAGATATCATTGTGTAATAAAAATATATCTTACATTATTGTTTCTCATAAATACCTCTCCAATGTACTGGGTAATGATTATGTCTTTGGGAAAATTATATTGGAAGACGTCTGTCACGACCCGTCCTCAGGGCCCGTGCTATGACTACCCCAAACCCGCCTTCCATAGGCCATGGGACGGCGACTAGCACCAACGGCGTAAATCCCGATAACTGGGAAGGAATTTCCTTTATAAAAGTAAACAAAACACCCCAAAGTACAAGCGGAAGAAAAACACTAAGTACAAAAGGATCTGCTGAAAGGTAAGTGGGCCAAAATACAAACCCAACATAAAGTACAGCTACAACTGAACGAAATTACAACAGGAATAACAAATATATTGAAGGTAAAAATAGAAACAGCTCCTGGGTCATCCACCTCGGATCCTACCTAAAGGGTAGGTATAGATAGCGTAGCTCCTTGATCGTCCGCATTGGATCCTACCTGAAAGGTAGGTACAAATAGCCTCCACAATGCTCTTTCCCATCAACCTCCTCTGAGTATCGTCTCGTCGTGTGTCCACCTTTGGATATTGACTCATTGTGAGGACCACCTCTCGGTACCGTCCATTCCTCGAACACTCGGCCTCTGTCAACACTGCCCATTATCTGCAACCAACACAACGAGGTGCGGGAATAGCCCATGTAGGGGTGAGTATATGATACTCAGTAGGGACCCCGATATCCTCAAGGTCTCACTAAATCCAACAAGTATAACCACAAATAAGGATCTCATCAGATAATCCATACTTAGGTATACGCCCATACTTATAACTATGTTATCAAGTATCCCATCTCAATCATGAGAAAACACAAAGGATATGATATCAAAAGATAACCACTACCTATGTATATGCCCATACATATACCTAAGTTATCAAGTGACCCATCTCAATCATGAGGTAAACACAAAGGTCATAGACTCAGCTCAAACCAGAATTTTATTTTATCGAAACCGTAACTGCTGAAGAGCCCCGTCTCTGACGGGTATAGTGATCATGTCATGACTCTGAGAGTCTTTTCACTAACCTAAGACTGCTGAGGTACTCCTCCTGGCGAGTACCGCGGGTCAGCTACCAAAACACAGTAGTGCTTCCCGCTGGGGTCTGCCACCCAAACATAGTAGTGCATCCCCCTAATAGCCTGCAGAGGTAATTATCATGTCATGTACCATGAGTCTACAGCCTACTACCAGGCGCTCCGTCCGCTGTGGGTCTGCACCCAAACACAGTAGTGCTCTTTCCACTAGGCTAGTCGACTCACTCCTTGTCGAGTCGTTCAAGCAGTCGTCAGGTCTCAGTCGGCTACACGGTCTCCGTACTCCATATGCTCATCTCATGGAGGGTCCTCTACATGAGCTACAGGTCGATACTCTATGTATCACAATGTTCCACATAAAATTATCTCAAAGGACCAACTCATCAGAGGGGTCTCAACGCAACAGACGGCGCGTCAATCGGATGACCGGTCTGTGAGTTATTAGCCTTTTCGTCCCTGGGGCCCGGTTGGTTTTGTGTGCAAACCAACCCGGATGTATCTCAGTTTTACCCCAAACTCTCATAGGGTAAACTCATAGGGACCATTTCTCAACGTGATCACCAACGCCGCTGACGGTTCTCCAAACGGACTTTCAGTCTGAATGTTATCAGCTCTTCCGTTCGAGGGGCCCGGTTGGATTTCGAGTAAAATCCAACCCGGCTATACTCCAATTGTGTCCAAACCTCAGGAGAAGTATGCCAAAAGTTCCATCTCATCAAGATAAATCCAACAAAATCGATGACACGTTAATCGGACGTCCGGAGCTCATGTTATAAGTGCTTCTGCTTCGAGGGCCCTGTTGGTTTTGGGTTCGAACCAACCCGATCATACTCAAAGTTCTCCGAAACCTTGAGGGTAATATACAGAAACGACCATATCGATCCAGAGATCGCATCGAAACTAACGGTGCATTGATCGAAGGTCAGCAGCCCATGATTCGTGAGTTTGAACAAAACTGTAAGGAAATAGGGGTTTTTGGGCCCAAACGGACCCGGCCCAAGACCCCCTGGGTCGGCCCGAACCGGGTCGACCCAAACCAGGCCAGGGTCCGGCCTATTAGGGTGTGACCCTGCCCGGGGGACGCGGCCCGGCCCAGCCTGGGCGACCGGTTGGCCCGGCGCAGGCGCGCCCCGCACGACCAGCGTGATGCTGGCCCTGCCGCTGCGGAAAGGGGGGGATGCTACCCCCATTGATTGAATCCGCGTTCCCACGTGGGGGTCACTCCTTGCCTGTAGACGTGGCCCTGCGCCGTGTCTCCCTCAGTTCCGCGTGGCCGCTGGACTAGTCGCCTGCCGCCGCGGCTTCAGCCTCGGCGGTCCCTTATGGCGGCGCGCCGGGATGACGCCGCCTCCAGCCACCGACACTGCCGCGGCGGTCACCCGCGCCGCCTAAGAAGTCAGTGGGCCACTGGAGTTGCTCTGGTGGTCCGTTTTCAAATTCGTCTATGCCAGTGTTCATCTCGGGTCTCGTACTTTAATGCGGATTCATCAAAACGCCTCTACGGCCCATTCTGTCATCACCCGTCGATCCACACATCAAATAAACAAAAAGAGGAGTCTTCGAATCGCCTCAGTGGCCCCAAATCCGGATGCGGTTTCATTGGGACACAAAGGCGCGGTGCGATGGCGCCGCGCTTCTCCGCCCGTTATACTTTTTCTCGGTGCTGTGTCGTTGCACCGCGCTACCTTTGTTCGTACTACGACAAACACATCTTCAAAGGGGGAGGAGGTTCGGTCGTGTTCGTGTGGTCTGACCTCCTCCCGTTAATCGAATATCAAGTGGCTTAAGAAATTAATACGTTTGGACAAAATAGAGTATTCATGAAACAAAAATCAAACCCTTACCTTTGATTCATTGGGGGGCGCGTTCGTCGCAGAGGAAGATGATGACGTCACTCACCACATGCTTCCACTTTCGAGTTCATGTGTCAGTGTGTTGACGACGAGGAGGGAGGAAGGTGGGTCGTCATAGAAGCACCACGTCAGGAAGGGGGGCTCCGAGGAAGAAGGCTGAATAAGGGCGGGGAGAAGCGTCGCCAGCGTTCATCGCGTTCCTCACTGGAGAAAGAAGTTTTCTTAAGCTCTCCACCAAAAGGTGCAAGATGGTGAAAAACTAAGAGAATATATTCTATTATTCTTGGTGGAAGAAATAAATTATGTGGGCCCCACTTAATTAAGTTCACGATGGATGGCACAATTCAAATTTCAAATAGTGGAGAGGCTCCACCAAATTAATTGGTCGAGTGGATGCCATAATTTATTTGGGGATTTTCAAGTTGGGTTTAGGGGCTAGGGTGTTGCCCACCTAATTAACAAAAAAATAGTTAAGGAGTTTTCTCCCATTGAATCGGGGGGTTTTGAGGAGGTTTTATTCTCCTCCATTAAGAGGGGAGTTAGAGTCCAAGAGGCTTTCCCTATTTAATGGAGGACTATTGAGAGATTTCCTCCCCTCCCATTAAATGGGGGGGTTAAGCCCCGTGTGGACCCCATGTCATAACCTCTCATGGGAGGTTATGCTGCTCGGGTGGTCCCCACCCTAATTATCCTCCTATGGTATGTTAGGGTGTGGCGGTCCCACCACAAACTCCCATATAGATATTTTAACCAACATTATCCACATGTCGTGGGTTCAACAAAGATGAAATAAGTTGTCACTTATTTTATATTTTTAAACCACATGAAACCCAAAAACTAACTATCAAACCCGATCATCTGTCGTCGAGGTGAAAGTACTCTTTAGAAAAACCCAGTGCTGCGAGTTCAATGGTGCCATTAGATTTCAATTCCGAGCACCTGTTCAAAAGTTAGAAAAAAAACCCACTCGTTCGTTTACTAAACGTACCCGAGCTAATCTTTAGAAATTGATTTCGGGAACACCGGGCCTCGGAATCAGGCGCCATGAGAAACTGCATATTTTAAAAAATTCCAAATAATAAAGAAAAAAAATTTCCTTGAAATTACCAGGTCATTAAATTACTCCCACCTCGTGGATTTACATCCCTATAAAGCTATTACACAATCTAGGGTAACAAAAGTGTTACTAAGCATGAAACTGAGCCTCCCGCTCCCATGAGCTCTCCTAGAGGTTCCCGAGCTGCCAGTGAAAGCGCACCTGAGGAATCGACCATCCACGTAGGACATGATTTTATTGATCCATGTTCTCTAATAAATCCACTGTGAATGACTCCCTTCCATCGACATCCAACATCATGTGGTCGATGATGTTTGAAGGATCATGCACGTATCTCCTCTGCCGAGGTACGTGGATGATTTCTTGCACCCGGTGCAACTGAGGTTGAAAGGTCAAGCGGTAG
This sequence comes from Viscum album, assembly GCA_963277665.1. NCBI lineage: Eukaryota > Viridiplantae > Streptophyta > Magnoliopsida > Santalales > Viscaceae > Viscum > Viscum album. Next base: position 1,905,108,512 of record OY728145.1, read on the forward strand.
CCCAACCTGCCTACCTTGCTGAGGTCGTAGAATGATCCATTGAACCTCAGAGATATCATTTCACGTTGGCCACATCTCTGTAAATCTCATCGAGGTGAGACCCATATAAGGATGTGGTCATCATCCTCGAACTCTAGAGGCCTCAGGTCAGCTCAATGCAGTCTCATCAGCCATGATCAATAGGCGATCACTGGCCACTCCTACATCAGAACACACCTGTGTCCGGACCCTACTGCGTCGTAGTGAACTATGTAACCAACGCCCACAGGTTGGGCGCACTGGTCAACCCACTTCCTGAAAGCTCTACTGGAAGTGGTGCCACAACTCTGGAGAATTCTGGCACAAAGGTAAGTTTGGTCATCTCCTGAGTGAACGAATGCACCCTCTTATGCATGATTTCGTCCTGTGCTGCCTGTGTTTTCCTTTGTCGCCGACCAAGGAAAAATCCATCCCAACGTTGTAGATAAACCTCAACCATTTTCCCTAATACAGTTAATCTGAGCATGAATTGTGAATCCAATCCATTCTGAGACCAACGTCGTAAGTCCTCGACGCTGCCACCATGAGATTCCAACCGAAACTCTCGCATCATTGGTTATATCACACTGTCGGTGTAAGTGTGATTATTGAGTCTCCTCCCAAAGGTATCTACAGACATGAGGGTCAAGTCTACGACATACCAGAAACTCCAGGTTTGTGACAAGATTTGTGGAAGGAAGGAATGATTTATAACAACGTCTGTTACTACGACAGCTAGTAGTGGACACAGACTGTCCCTTGATTCATTTTTAGAGCCATTGGGTCACACTCTTTGACCACATGCAGCCGCACTCTTCCCCTACCCTTCCAGATCCCTGAGCTTGGAGGGGACTACAAATGAAGGTGATTGTAACATATCGAAAAGTACACCAGCTCATGCTACTCTCCTAGATCTTATTCAATGTCTTTTGATTCGCAGTCTCATCTATCCATAATGCTTCCACTTCTTGAAATATTCAACACACCCGAGTCTCTAAGACTGGCGCCAATTTCCTGTTTCCTACTGCACTGTGCAGTCTACATCTGCTCCTGGATGATCTACACCTTCCTTGCCTATGATTTGTAAGAGATACTATGACTTCTCATTTTCCGAAAAGAGAAACTCGGTCTCATCCCTTGGATGAACCACGCCCATTGCTTAATACAGTCAATCCTCACATGAATGATGTATTCATGCCATGGATGACATCGTAAGGCCTCAACGTTACTACCAAGATAACGAACCATCACTCTCACCTCTAAGGGTCGAGTCACACTGTCGGCATCAGTGTGAGGTCATTGGGTCTCCTCTAGTAGAAATCTTGAAATTGAGGGTGATGTCAACATTTTTTACTGGGACCTCATAGTATCAACCAAACAAAAGGATATAAAAGAAAACATCACAAGATAAGTATCTTTTTATTATTTCAGGTTATATTATAAAGACACAAATATAATGGCAACATGGAACTAGAAGTACCATGAAAAAAAAGGAATCCACTAGTTCAGATCCTGTCCACCTGCTTCCGGAGCTCTATCGCCTTCTCCACTGCTCAGCTGTTTCTCAAGAACATGTCGCTGCTTCTGTCATGGTGGCTCATCCAAAGCCTACAGATCAACAGTTGGGGGGGGGGGTCGGACAATCACGTGCCAGGTCACCCTTTTTGCCACATTCATAACACTTCCTGCTCCTCGTACAGCTGGCTCTGGTCTTTTTGGACCTCTGGATCATTTATCTACTGCCTACAGATGATTCAACTACTGATGGTAAATCATGTGGAAAAGGAAGCAGCTCTTGAACACGCTTGGGGAGTAGAGCCACTGGTATAAACTCCACCCTGAAAAAGGTCTCAAAGTATCCCCATGTGAAGGTAATATCATCACAAAACTGGAGCATCCGGATCCACCATATTCCTGCTGCTGCCTGATAGAGGATGGCAGTAAAGATCACCATGAAGTCCGCTGGTGTACCCATCATCCTGAAAACTCCCACTAGAGGATCCAGCCAATGCTCAGCCGCCTGTGGGTCCGTCTCTCCCCGAAACCGGGGTGGCCTCTGATGCTGGAACTCGTGCAGCGCGCTCAAGAAGCGTGCATCGTCTGCTGCTTGGGCTTGTGGCATCAGGGGCCCAACGTATGGTAGGATCACTGGTGCCTCAACTGTAAGAGGGACCTGTACTGAAGCCTCGTCGCATGGCAGTCTGTCATTACAAACTTCCCTCTGGGCTCTAGATAGTCGTCCGTGGAAAGACATCCTAAAGAAATATACGTGACACAGTCAAACGATTTATACCTGGTGAGCTGACCGGGTTTGAGCTGACTTTAAAACTCTTGGAATCATACCTGCAATCATTGTTTTCATGCACAAAGTCGGAAATCAGTAGTCAGGGTCTTGGTGTATAGATACATTGGCCACCACAACAACACGGGATCCCTGAACTGAAAACCACACTTAGTACCCTTAACTCCATTGATTTACAAAAAAGAAAATATTAGAGTTATAAGTTCTGCGGTAGAACAGAACTCCTATGATACCAATTTGTCACGACCCATCCTCGGGGCCCATGTCGTGACTACCCCAAGCCCGCCTTCCATTGGCCAGGGGCTGGTGACTAGCACCAAAGGCGTAAATATCGATAACTGGAAAGGAATTGCCTTTATAAAAGTAAACAAAACACCACAGAGTACAAGATGAAGTAAAATACTAAGTACAAAAGGAAGTGCTGAAAGGTAAGTGGGATAGAATACAAACCCAACTGAAAGTACAACTACAACTGAATGAAAGTACAATAGGAAAGACAAACAGCTAGAAGAAAAAAATAGAAGCAGCTCCTGGGTCGTCCACCTCAGATCCTACCTGAAGGGTAGGTACAGATAACGCAGCTACAGGATCGTTCGCCATGGATCCTAAACAATGTGTAGGTACAGATAGCCTCCATAACACTCTTTCCCGTCAACCTCCTCCGAGTATTGTCTCATCGTGTGTCCACCTCTGGATACTGACTCGTCGTGAGGTCCACCTCTGGAAACCATCCAGTCCTCGAACACTGGGCCTCTGTCAGCGCTGCCCATCGTCTGCAACCAACACAATGAGGTGCAGGAATATCTTGTGGAGGGGTGAGTATACGATACTCAGTAGGGACCCCGAGAACCTCAAGGTGTCACTAAATCAAACAAGTTTAACCACAACGAAGGATCTCAATGGATAACCCTTACTTAGGTATAAGCCTATACTTATACCTAAGTTATCAAGTAACTCATTTTAATCATGAGGAAACACAAAGGTTACGATATAAACGAATAACCACTACCTAGTTATATTACCATACATATACCTATGTTATCAAGCGACCCATCTCAATCATGAGGTAAACACAAAGGTCATAGACTCAGCTCAAACCAGGATTTTCATTTATCGAAACTGTAATTGCTGAAGAGCCCCGTCTATGACGTGTACATTGATCATGTCACGAATATGAGGTACTTATCACTAACCTAAGAATGATGAGGTACTCCTTCTGTCGAGTACTGTGGGTCAGCCACCCAAACACAATAGTGATTCTCGCCGGGGTCTTCCACCCAAAAATAGTATTGCATCCCCCCTAATAGCCTGCAGAGGTACTTCTACTATCAAGTACCGTGGTTATTCTACCTACTACCAGGCGCTCCGTCCGCCGTGGGTCTGCACCAAAACAAAGTAGTGGTATATCCACTAGTCTTGTCGACTCACTCCAAGTCGAGTCGGTCAAGTAGTCATCAGGTCTCAGCTGGCTACACGGTCTTTGTACTCCGTACGCTCATCTCTGAGAGGGTCCGCTCCACAAGCTATAGGTCGATACTCCAAGTATCACAATGTCACATGAATAAGTATCTCAAAGGACCACCTAGCCATAGGGGTCTCAACGCAACAGACGGCGCATCAATCGGACGCCCGGTCTGTGATTTATTAGCCTTTTCAACTGAGGGGCCCGGTTGGTTTCATGTGCAAACCAACCCGACCGTATCTCAACTATACCCTGAAATCTCATAGGGTATACTCATAGGGACCATTTTTTAACGTGATCACCAACACCGTTGATGGTTCGTTAAACGGACGTCCGATATGAATGTTATCAACTCTTATGTTCTAGGGGCCCGGTTGGATTTTGGGTACAATCCATCCCAGCCATACTCCAACTATGTCCAAACCTCAGGAGAAGTATTCCAAAGGTTCCGCCTCATTAAGAGGAATTCAACAAAATCGACGGTAAGTTAATCGGACTTCCAGAGCTCAAGTTATAAGCGCTTCTGCTCCGAGGGCCCGGTTGGTTTCGGGTTTGAACCGACCCGGTCGTACGCAAATCTCTCATAAACAGTGAGTTTAATATAACGAAACGACTGTCTTGATCTAAGGATCACATCGTAACTGACGATGTGACGATCGTAGGTCCATAGCACAATATATGGGCGTTTGAACGGAAATGTCCGGAAATATGGGGTTTTGGGCATTGACCGACCCGGCATAAGACACACTGGGTCGGCCCGAACTGGGTAAACCTGAACCGGGTCTAGGTCCGGCCAATTAGGGAGTAGCCTGGCCCAGTGGGTGTGGCGTGGCTCAGCCTGGGCGGCCAGTTGGCCCGCGGGGTGATGGTCGTGCTGCTGCGGAAGGGGGGGGGGCTGTCGCCCTTGATTGAGGCGCGGCCCCCACGTGGGGGCCGGTCCTTGCCAGCAGACGTGGCCCTGCACCGCGTCTCCCTCGGTCCAGTGTGGCCGCGGCTGAAGTCGTGGCAGTCCCTCCTGGAGGCGCGTCGGGATGCCGCCACTAGTGAAGTCTTTGGGCCACCAAAGTTGCTCTGGTGGTCTGTTTTCAAATCCGTCTGTTCCAATGTGCATCTCGGGTCCCTTGCTATACTACAGAATCACCAAAACGCCTTTGCGGCCTATTCTGTCATCGCCCATCAATATGCACATCAAATAAACAAATGTCGGATTCTTCAAATCGCCTCAGCAGCCCCGACTCCGGCCACGGTTTTGTTCGGCCTCAACGTCGCGGCGCGACGACGCCCCACTTCTTCGCCCATTCTTCTTTGTCTCCGCGCGGTGCAATTGCAGCGCGCTACCTTTGTTCGTGCATCGACAAACCCATCTTCAAAGGGGGAGGAGGGTTGGTCGTGTTCATGTGGTCCGACCTCTCCTCGTTAATTCAATATCAAGCGGCCTAAGAAATAATTACGTTTGGACGACATAGAATAATCATGAACCAAAAATCAAACCCCTACCTTTGACTCATCGGGGATCACATTTGTCGCGGAGGAAGATGATGACATCGCTCACAACATGCTTCCACTTCTGAGTTCGTGCGTCGGTGTGTTGACGATGAGGAGAGAGGAAGGAGGGTCGTCGGAGAAGCACCATGTCAAAAAGGGGGGCTCTGAGGAAGAAGGCCGAAGAAGGTCGGGGAAGAAGCATCGTCGGCATTCTTCGCGTTCTTCGCTAGAGAATGACATTCTCTCAAGCTCTCCACCAAAAGGTGCAAGAACTTGCCAAGATAATAGTATATAAACAATTATTCTTGGTGGCAGAAATTAATTAAGTGTCCCCCACATAATTAAGATCACGATGGTTGGATGAATTCAAAATTCAAATAGTGGAGAGGCTCCGCTAAATTAATTTCTCGATTGGATGACATAATTAATTTGGGATGTTTCGAGGGGGGTTTAGGGTCCCGGGTGGTCCCCGCCTAATTAACAAGGAGAGGGTCAAGGAGTTTCCTCCCATTAAATGGGGGGGTTTTGAGGAGGTTTTATTCTCCTCAATTAACAGGGGAGTTAGAGTCTAAGTGGCATTCGATCATTAATGGGGGAGTCTTGAGAGATTTCCTCCCATCCCATTAAATGGGGGGATAAGCCCCATGTGGACCCCATGTCATAACCTCTCATGGAAGGTTAAGCTGCTCGGGTGGTCCCCACCCTAATTATCCTCCAATGGGAGGTTAGGGTGTGGTTTTACCACTACAAACTCCCATATGGAGCTTTTAACCAACACTATCCACATGGGGTGGGTTCAACAATGAAAAAATAAGTTGTCACTTATTTTATTTTATTCAACCACGTGAAACCCAAAAAACAACTCTCAAACCTGATCATCTGCCGTCAAGGTGAAAGTCCTCTTAAGAGAAAACTGGCGCTGCGAGTTCTATGGTGCCCTTAGATTTCAATTCCTCACACCTTTTAAAATTTTAGAAAAAAAACCCGCTCGTTCGTTAACTGAATGTACCCGATCTAAAATTCAGAATTTGATTCCGGGCACACCGGGCCTCGGAATCAGGCGCCGTCAGAAACCGTGTACACTTAAAATTTCAAAGAATTATGAAAACAAAAAATCCTTGAAATATATGGGTCTTTATAATGTCCATGTGGTCAATCCTATTTACAATGGTTATATAATGGTTCAATAATGATTTACTAAGATGATTCCCCATACAACATACAATAATTTTATTTGATTTTTGACGATTTTTATGAAAATATTTTGATTTCAAATGGAAAGATAATAATATTTATTATTAATAGAAAAATCAATATATTTCTATAAAAGGTATTTTTTTATGAAAAGTAATTTCATTGGATTTCATGTTTCTTTAGTGGAAAAATTGAATTCTACATTTTATGTTCCTTACTATTAGTTTTTTTTCTCCCACCACATTAAAAAAATCACATTTATTAAGGATGGTTAAAATCAGTGGAATAATTCTAGTTGAATGCCATGACTATTTTTCGTGAAAAGAGATCATGATTCATTTTAAATGTATTATATTATAGTGAAAAAGGATACTAATATGAAGTTTCCACTTTTTAATTTATGATTTTTTTTATTTTTTATGAATTAATTCTCCAAAAACTAAAAGCTTGAAGATAATCAATTATAATATTATGTATTAATGACTATAATAGTTGGATTATATATATTTATTGGTTGGGTACTTATTCTATAGAAATCTACAATTGTCCCCTCTTCCATATACATTTCCATAATCAAGATCTCTTCGGACACACCAGAATTCCTATAATGTGTGTGAGAATAAACCCAAGATCACACTACCATTGTGTCCATAATAAAAGTTAAAAAATTATATTGAGTTTAATTTCAAGAAATATTCATATCTACACATAAATGAATAGAATAAATATTGTATTTAGTGATCAAGTTCCATTATGGATTCCATGAACAATGTTTATAGTTTCTTTAATACCATGCTATAATAGTTTCAGGATCAATGTCCAAAATTATCATTGGTCATGATATGTGACTCCATTCCACCATTAAAAAAATAATAATTTTCCCATTAAGGAACAACTTCTCATGTTATAATAATGGTACATCACATTCAGGACTCATAAAAATTTAAATAACACAAATGGAAGAAATACATGCCATGATCGAGTCAATATTAGTATAAAAATAGTCAAGGATGCTTTTCATTAATATATCCTACCGAGCATATGGAAATTCATCGAAAATAAAAAAAAATATTGTCTATATTTTCTATGAACTATACATCATCAAGTGCTACCCATATAGTTTCATGTGTCACAATAAATGGTTTATGTCATCCAAAATCACTATATAATGGAACAACTATTTATATCATGGACATCTGTTGACCAAAATAATAGAATTGAGATTTCACTTACTTTGAAAAAATATAGATATTTTATAATCACATGAAAATTATCAAAAATATATTAATTATAAATACACTGGGTATTAAATAACAACATCAACAGTGCAACATAAAATTTAACACCAAATACATAAAAAATTGTCACATGGGATAACCATCCATGATTTCAAAAAATATAATGAAATGTTTGTTACAAAAGTAGCGTGCATAATAGAAATGCAGTTTAGATACCACTTTACATGGCCCCATTATGGTGTAGAATTATAAAATATAACATATTGATTCATATTTCCATGATCACCTTGGGAAGATAACAGAATCAAACCTACTCACTAATGTTCACTTGAAATAGACCCAATAACTCATGAATGTGTCTCTAGATTATGGAATCAATAAAGATATCATACCAATATATAGAATACAAATTTCCATATCAAAATAGATAGATCTATGATATAAGATAAATAATAAAGAATGAATAGGTTTCCAATTCTTTTAATCTGGTTTAATTATACGAATCATGTATAAATTCTACATTATATCCAAGTGTACATACATAAAATAAAAATATATGGATTTGGTATCATAACAATTGTAGGGAGATAATTTTTTTTTTCATATAATAGAATGATCATACCCTGATAGGTTTGAGATGAATGAACTAGAATTAATTATCCAAATAGGTTATGTGGATAAGGACATGAACATTATGGTGTTTGTCTAGAGGAGGTTAAATTCATACTGGATTTATATTAGGGTGTGGGTTTGGTAAATATTACCGTTAAAAAAATGACCAAAATAAATTTAATTTTATTTTGGAATAGGAACCAATGTTCATCTAGTGACTCGATGATTAGATCTCGAGAAGTATATTTTTAATTTCTAATTACATCGGCTGGATATTGGACCTCTCCAACTTACCTGTTGATTTATATTTTCTAACAACAATAACAATGTGCTTCAATCCTCTATGAATTAACATTATGTGCCTATACCCATAATACACACATTCAATAAAACAAAAAAACATGACCAATTGTAACATAAAAGAAGGCATATAATTATTCATGAGGATTTCATAAGAATTAATTAAATTAGATTAGTGTAGGTCAAATCAAATAAGACATATTTATATATTAAAATGTTCACCCTTCTAAAATATTATTTATGGGAATTTTGTAGATACATAATTTATTATAGATTGAATATTTTAATGATATTAATATTGTATTGACACAATTTTGATAAATAATTGGTATGGAATAAATAAATAATTATTTATATTTAAAAATGTAATATTAAATTGAAAAGTTGTATTCATATTTCTAGTATTTTTATATAAATTTCATACACAAAATATCTAATTATAATCTGAAATAATAAATTTCAATTTTGAATTCACAATTTCATAATTAAATGATTTATATTTTTTTATTATTTTTTTTATATAAATTTTCAATTAATATTAAATTGATTAGTTTTATTATTAAATTGATTTTTTTGAAATTATTAGAATATTTTTATAATGAAAGAATTTATAGAATTTTTTATTTTATTAGAGTCATTATGCATTTAAAAGTAATTATTTTAGTATAAAATACTATGATTTATATTTTAGAAATTATGGGACACTACTAACTAAAACATATTTTAATACATTTATTACATTTAAAATATTTTTTATCACTCCTAAATGTGAATATAAATAATTTTTTTCCATTTCATGGTTTAAAGTTCCATATAATATAGTACGCAATATCTGATTTATAGGCATAGAAATAAACTTATAAAGTAAAATCTAGTCTCTGTGGAAATGGAAAAATTGTTAAAATAGTATAAATAAGTGACTAATAGTACTTGTATGATAAATTAATGTATATAATTGGGAGTTTTAGGTGTTTATTGAACAAAGACATATCTACTCCATAATTTCTTGATGGGGATACTTATTTCCAGGATAAACATGGCCGCTCTTTATATTAAAAGGAAATACAAAAATCTGATTCTCAATTGGGGGCTCTAACTACACCTTCAAAAAACCCACATATTCAATTTCTATTGAATATTTACCAAATTTTCATCAACTAAACTCTATTTCACTTCCTCTAGTTGTTTGACATAGGATTTTCACCCCCACCCTCAATGAATCCACCAAGGGAAAAATCATTTTATCATGTTAAGTTATAAAAATTGTTAAATATAATATCATTATATTTTTAAATTCAATATCAATATCCAATATTTATTGTTTAATTTCACATTGATTGTTTATATAACATCATTGTATTTTTGATTAATCATTCAAAAAAATTTCACAATTAAAATAATTAAAACTAAATTTTCACCAATGTATTTCGGAAAACAACCTCGTCCATAAAGAATAATATTTATATTTTAATATCAATTCATTATTATTAATAAAAAACCATTCTAGCAGGATTTTTCAAATAACATATATCTATACTGTGTCACTATTCTTCTCCCATAATGATATTATTTCAATATATTCTTGATTTATATCTATATCTGTCAACTAATTATTGAATATTCTTGTTTTGGTTAGTATACCAATATTAGTGAATAAAATTTGAGAATATTTTCACATATGAAGGTATGATAATAATTAATTTAAAATTACTAAATAGTATAGTTAATAATGATTTCATTTCTACTATTGAATAATATCTCTAATATTAAATTAATTAATGAAGTCAACAATGTCAAATCCTAAAAAATCCATGAACCATGTTTGTATCTTATTTCATCATTAAATATTATAACCAACCACATATAATGAATTTATAGTGTGAAAAATATTGTAAATAATATATTACATTATAATATATGATTAGGGGATGACATAATTTTGATAAAAAAGTTCAATAACCCCTATATTATGAGACCAATACAAAGTGATATATAATACCGAGACACAACATTGACAATATATAATAAACAACTAATATATGTGTATAAAATAATTTCATATGATGTTTATAAATGGTTATATATATTAATAATTTTTGAAAACAATTTTTCATGATAATTAAATTATTATACGATATATTAAAGTATATTTGTGGATGTCATTACTTCAATTAAGGGTTTCAATGACCTAATTTTTATTTCATGATAAATTAATCATATTATATAGAAATATATATTTAATATTGTAAAATGAATATTTTTGACATTATATAAACCATGTGGATTTAATTCATGAGGATTGATTATACATATCATGTTATTTCAACACATAGTTTATTTATTGAAATAAAAATAGCATAGTATTGATTATTTGTAACTTTAATCAATTTAATGAATTGAGATTCATATAGTAGAATTATAATAACATAAAATGGTGTATTCAAAAACATATTTCTTTTATGAAAAATTAATATCATTGAATTAAATATATTTTAATTTATATTTTATGGAATACCTCTTATGTTCTATTAAAAATTTTGAGACCACTACCCATAGAGTTTTTTTTATTGAATCTCATTTTAAAATCCGGGATTTATTTAATGAAGATACATATCGGTAATTTTCATCCTTTTTATTTCTAATAAAAAATTATTATGGTGTTATATATTATTTTTTAGATTTACCATTTATATTTAGTGATTTTCCATTTATATCTTAATTTACAATTTGTTAGAGAAAATGTCTCAAACTCTTATATTTAGTTTTTCTTCATCCCCTTATGTGTCATTATTCATTGCTTGATTTTCCAAATTTCTTTATTTATGGATCGATTATAGATCATGGAAATTTAATAACATTATGAAAATCATTACAATATATTTAAATGATTTTATTTTCATATAAATCATTAAGTAATGTTTGTGAATAATCAATTGAAAACATTTATATGTGAACATATCAATCTGTCATTTTTTATTTTTCTATGAATCACACACAATATGATTTCATGGGTTTATAATAAAATCTTTATTATCATATTTTTATAATGAAATTATTTTTGAATAAAATTTTCATAACATTCTGGTTTATTTATTATTTCAATAAGAAATTAAATATTCACCATTTAATATATTTTCATCTATGAATACATATTTCGAATGATTTATCATAGCATTAATGATAACATTCAATTAGAAAAAAAATTATTTCTTAAGATGGATTTCAAAATATTTTCTTCTATTATTGGAATCATCCATCACTCATATTTTCATTTATAATTATCTTCAATTTATTAATATGAGTTTTCATTAAATTCCATTCCCTATTAACACTATATAATTTACCCCAATGATTAAAAGTTGTTCACATGGATTACATAAATATATTTACTGGGAAATATGCTCTTTAAATTGAAATATAACAATATTAAAAAAATTAGGTTATGTTTATAATTAATTATATTACATTTTTTTGGTTTGTAATGTATTTAACACATTTATGACATTTATTATAATAAATGTAATAATTTATTTAAGTGTAATATTAGTTATATAGTGTACATTGTTTTCATTAAATTATATAATTAGTTAATTGGTCATACTATTTCATGTTCAAGGAAATCATTTTCCCACAATTCTATCAGTATATAACATGAGAAAAAATAATATTGTTATTTGAGATATGGGGTGTCCATTTATATTTTAGGGGATTGATATTATTGAAATTTTTTAAAAAATTAAATTATTATTATTTTTTTCAATTCTATGTGGATACATTTTTATATAATTCAATGAATATAGGTTGATGAGTTGAAATTCTATCATCTAATAATAATTGATGAATGTTTTTATATTTTCCACATTTATATTTTTGATTAACATATAATTATATCCTTTGAATATAACCACATTAATAAAATTATGTCTTATTTAAGTGTCTACAATGTCTAAAAAATATATAAATGACTAAAACAATCAACATGGTTGATGTATTCAACCATATACCATTCATTTAGAAAATATTAATATTTTAATGTATTTTAAATTATTTATGAAAATAATATTAAATATAAAATATTATGAATGACATATTTAGACTATTAATTTAGTTAAAGTTTAGAAACATAAATACAAATTAATATTTCAATTATAATAATTTAAAACATCCTTAACATGACATATATATCCTCAATATTATTTGGAAACATTAATTCATTTTAATTATATCAATTTTATTAATTTTATATGCATTTTTTTATTTTTCTATTTATTAAATAAATAATGTATTGGTGTTGTGTAATTGATTAGGTTAATTATTCCAAGAGTAATTTTTTTTAGAAATTATATAAAAAAAATATATCAATGAAATTAATATTTTAAACTGAACAAAGCCATTGTCTATAATAACGTCAAATTTCAATATATAATAAAATAAAGAGAGTGTTGTTTTTTATATTTTTTAGATAAAATAACATAAATGAAAAAATCATCCCTACATGGAATTAATATTTCATATATTCGAATATTATATTATTATGGATGATATAGTTTCATCCAATGAAATTTAAGAAACTATAGGGTAATTTATTATTTATTACCATATTATTTTATATTAGCTTTCGTGATTTACAATAAACATGGTTAAAATTATTTACTATGCTTATTATCTATAAGGACAAAAATTAAATGCTAACTACATAACAAATTATAAACTCCTAAGTTAAAATATGGGTTCCCCTAATAATTTTAGACTTCTATATGTATTAGTAATTAATTCTAAATCAATTAACAATATGAAATGATTTTTTTAAAGAAATTATTTTTTCAACGTAATTTTTTTATCCAAATTCATTCGTATAATTGGAAGAAGGAAATATAATTTAACTCAAATAATAGAAGGGATGTAAATTTATATAGATATAATTTTAAAATATAATGGGAATTTGTAAATTCATGAAACAACAATACATGTTTTAATAACAATCAATATTCCTTACCATTGACCTAAAAATCAGTCATTTTATAAAAATATGAAAATTTACCAAAAATATAATATTTCTTTTTTTAATTTTAAAAAGATATTATTGGACTAATTTTTTTTATTTTTCTGAAATGAAATTTAATATTTTCTCAGAGAAATCAATAAAAATATTTATTTTTTCAAAAAATACTTATGAATCATAAAATTATTTTTGTGAATATTGTATACATATTTACCAAGAAATTCTCTGTGAATCTATATTGATCGGTCCATTAAATTTATATAATAATTCATTTAATACTATTCACAATCTCCATTTCAATAGTAACTCAACAACTATTGCAATTTATTATAACATTTTCTTATTATATCATGGTTCATTTTGACTTGGTGTAACATGTAATAGATCTAATGATGAAATTAAAGTTATTTAAAGAAAAATATATTCTAACATATGAGGGTGTGACATTTTTTATGAAAATACTTTGTCCCATATAAAAATTCACACATCACCATAATTTCTGTTCTTAAATGTAGAATGGGAATTGAAATAACAATATATAAATATGATGATCTATCATGCTTCCAATGAAATAGTTCATATTTATTCAATAATCCTAATCCAATCAATATTAAATAATAATAAAATATAAATATTTAACCAAAATTTAATATAGAAATCGATAGAGTATTAGATTCAATGATTTCATAAATATTTCATGAGCATTAGTAGGTTAAAATGAAATTATATTATACTCAAAATGACTATAAATTCTTCTAAACACTATCCTTTGAATATAATACTCTAGAATCCTCTATTGATGGAACCCTTGTTTTATAATAATTTTTTTAATTCCAAAAACCTCCCTTGACAGTATAAATATGTTATAATTCCGGGAAAACACTTATTCTCTTATTGTTATCAAGATGAGATTTTTATAATACACACAAATTTAATTATCTCATAAACATTATTTTAATAGAATAATATCAATACCATAGTTTGAATATTCTGTATAATTAGCGGAATAACTTATAGATCATTATGCATAACTATTAATTAATTTAATTCAATAGATGAGATAATTTATGAAGGAAAATAAATAGATTAATGTTTATAAGGAATAATATAGGTAAATAAACATCAATAATATTCATGAATCATTAGAAATAATCCACAAAAATTATAATAATCACTCACCAACAATAGAAGGGGATTGTAATGATGTGTATCAGTAAATAAATAAACAATTATAATAGCTATGATGATAGCATCCTTATACTAGAAGAAATTTGACATACCATTCTTCATCACTAATCATAGACACCCTATAATACCCAGGTGACTCCATTGGTTGAATTAAAATATAATTGTATATGAAAGAAATTAGTTTATAAATAATATATTACCATAAAATCTATTTTATTATTAATATCACATATCTCATGATAAAAAACTAATAAGTGTCACATAGTTTTTTTGTTTCTATGCATCACTTGGCACATTGAAAATATATGTCCATACACTAAATTATTTTATGAATGATATATGTTCTCGATGAGGTGAGAACTAGCATAGATAAGAAAGGATATTATATTCGAAAATAAATAATGTATTCCAAATGTCTAAAAAGTATAAATTTTCACATTTCCTTCTTTGTTAGAAGAAAAATATGGGCATCAACTTGATTGGACCAAATCAGATTATTTCCATTTGATAAATATTTTAAAGGATATTCAATAAGAACGTTGGCCACACTATTTAAATGAGTGTCATTGTGATAAATAGATGAGACATAATCCATGGAATTAACCACCAGATAGTTAAATTCCAAAAAAAATACTAAAAGTATTCTCTCATGGCTTAAAAAATGATAGAATAATTACATTCTAGACAATGGTTGTTTCATCCATAATCCGTATCATAACAAAAAAAAAAGAAATCCTGAACTCCAGACTCTAGATAATAATAAAATCCATAAGTTCCAAAATGAAATCTCATAACTTCTCAATGACGATCTCAAACACCTAAAACCGTAACTGGATCGACCTGAATTAACTCTTGACCAACCGTTACAATTTATCTCAATAAATCTTGTAAAATAATATTTTGAAAAACATAATGTTTCCCAAAATTAGGAAAAAATTACTTGAATTACAATGGAAGATCAATATCTATACTCTATGAACTAAATTATATAATAAACCCCTTTTAGTAGGGATTGGTTTCTATAATCATAAAACATATTTTAGATAATGTATCATAAGGAAGATATTCATCTTGATCATGAATCTACTAATTTAAATATCTTCAAATAATGAAAATAATCTCCTCTATGAAAACCTCAAAGTGATTATGATGATGATGGGAGAGGGGTAATCTCAAACATCCATTGATTAAATCCACTATAGAAGAATACTATAGTAGATAAATCTCAAAAATGATAGAAATATAAAACCAGGTAGTATAAGTTAAGGAACATATCAACATTATTGTCTTGTTATGATCCTAATTTTGATAAATGAGTGAACATGGAGAGAGAAGATAGATACCACATGTATGAAAAAAGGACCATTTTGAAGATTATGATGATATTTAATCAAGTCAATTACAAATCATGGTGGATGAATAAATCCCCTATTCATATTTCCAATCCATTTCATATAAAAATTTGGGACATTTTGATTCAGATAGAACACTTTAAATACAAGATACCACACATGCCAAATTCCCACATCCAAAAATCATCTTGTGATGAGAAGAACAAAATATGCACTATAGACATAATAATACTTGGAAAGGTATACAAATCATTCAAATATTGAGAATATTATAGCTTATATAAGTTAATATCATTACCAATGAGGTTAATAACCAAGGGATCAATATATTATTATTAATGATAGAAATTAATGGATGAGTCCATAGAATCCTACAACTTCGAATGAAAATACCCAGTTTAGTAAATTGATTTGAGAGGAGGAAAACTGAAGAGATAATGTGAAGGGATTTACCATTTTTACCACAGCCAGAAATTGAGAATGATGAAAATCAATGCCCACTAATTTACCAAGGAATATTCAATACATAAAAACTAGTTGTAATGAACGATTGGAGAGAATTTTTTTTAATTCCCATACAGTAAATAATTAGAATAAATACAATAACATTTCCATGATATAGTGGAAATATTCATTTCTGAAGTAAAACCACTCCATATAATTATATTAATGGAAATACAATTATTGTGAATAAGGTAAATTAGTCATTCATAAACCATTAAATTATATTAAATCTTCGAAGTGATGAAAGGCTTCAAAAAATAAATATGTCCATTCATGGAAAGTCATATACCATTTTATGAAACAATTTATATTCTAATATTACTGATGATAATGAAAAAATAACAGGCATTTGGTAATTCCCATAAAATAGGAACACTAAGAAAATAAAAGGTAGGACCCCTCCCAAATACCGTATTCTATTATAGTATCAATATTTCTAGGTGGAAGAATTAACATACTAAAAAATTAAAAGACATATTCCATCTAACAACATGTCCTAAAACATATACATAATGAAAAAGGTATTTCATTATGTTTCTAATATTTTATTTATTATCCTAAGTGAAAATGATATTGTAATCTACATAATGATTCTGATGAGAAGAAACCCCCTACTTTCACTGATGGATTTCAACTTCTCATTCAAAACCATAATAGAGAAAATCCTACTAATATAATCCTTAGCAATAGAAAAAACTATAGATAAAATAGGATGGCCAATACTAACACATCTTGAACAATCAAAATAACCTTTATAGGATCCATTAACATAAACATTAATATATGATTCACTAATAATGGTGTTAACATAATTGTGGAAAATTTTATAGAATCTAAAACAAGTAAGAATGTTATTGAGGGAGCTCCAATCCCGATGATAAAAAACCTTTTTAATGTCAGGTGTAAGAGAAAATATTAACCCTATAATATGTTTTTTAAGAATATTGACACATTCCGAGGATGTAATGATACAATACTAAATGGTTATACATTTTATTATGACAAACTGATTTTGGGAAAAAATATTATTCAATATTAAGCCATCATATTTGAATAGTATACCAATATGATTGAAAGAAAAAAATTAATGAATCTATTTGGACTAGGGGTGAATTCTTTGTTGTGGCAAAAAATATCCTCTGTAATCTATAATTCCAAGGGAATTGATGCGAGCCAAATCTTATCCATCAGATAAACATGATTTTTATTAATACAACCCATATGCCCATATATAACATAGGTTTCATTAGATTTATCCCTATAATAAGAGAACACTATATCAGAGATAACATATCTAATATCTAAATTATGATCACCATTTTAATGAAAGTATTAAGGAATAGAAATAAATATAGAATAATGGAGGGAGTTAAATATCACAATGTTTCTACCACCATCATTGAGACATTTTAATTTAAAATTATCCCACCATATAGCATAATTATGATATAATTGATTATTAATCATACTACAGATTGAATCTTCTTTAACAACAACATCATGGAATTGATTTCAAGTGTTATACTAGTGAATATATTCAAGAGAGGTCTCATGGGTGGAAATTTAAACATAAAAATATCTAAAATTATTAATTCTACAAGTTTTTAACATTTTTTTAACTATTTATAGTTTGAAGAAAAAGAAATACCATCATTATCAATGTTTTCAAAATTACAAACATCCTCATAAATTTTACCACATTCCTAATGATTCACTAAGGTATTGTTCAACCATAAGGAAATAAAGTGTTAAAATACTTGGTTATAAAATCAAACATAATTAGACGGTGATCAAAGTTCAGATTTGACAATGATTTACTAAAGATGTTGTCCTAGTCATCAAGGAAATCATAATTAACAAAGGCTCCATAACGATTTCTAAAAACTACAATAATTAGGTGTTCCCTATATGAAGTGTAATTAGTGCCAACAATGTCTATCTAAATCAAACCATTGAATATTATGAATGATATAAACTCTTTAGAATAATTTGAATTAGTCTCAACACCCAGTTGCTCATAATGATTAGGAATTGTGTTAAATTTATTGATAATAGACCATAGACCATAAATGATGTTCTTAATAGAATAATCCTCCAACAATAATCAATGACAATCATGATACCTATTATCTTAATATATAATATATATAAATGAGAAATTCCATTACATGTTAAATTGATGACGATGTTCTGATCATTGGAACCAACTAATGTGGGAAAAATCATGGAGGAATGATCCAAGAGCCATAATTTCTCAACATCAAATAAAATTATATTAGAATCCAATAAATAAAAACAAAATTTTTCAATACATAAAAATTTAAAAGATTATATTTTAGCAGGTCGATCAATACCAATAATAATTGGTTTTTTATTTTTTAGAAGACTCCTAAATGACTTGGTTGATTCATTATTGGCTAGAAACTAGAAATTTTGAAAGAGAGTCCACATTTGGACTTGAATTTCTTGAGAGTCCCCGAAATCATTTTCTTATCAACCATTATCATTTGAGAAATATGAGGTATTCCAACATTAATTTTATCAATTTTATAATTTTTAATCATTTTGATAATACAAGAAAATATAATTTACATGTAATTACCTCCCTTATCAATAGAAGAATTATGAATTTTTGTAGCAATGAGTGCTTAAAACATATACAAATCTCAGGGCCCATCTAGGATCAAATGCATTATTTGAGTTACCTCTTTATTATTGAAGAAAATATGATCCCTATATGAATCATCAATATCAGTAGAATCACCCAATGAAACAGAACTATGTTGTTATAAAAGACTAATTTTAGTTAAATACAAGGCCTCCATTGTGATAATAATAGAAAATAATATGCATAAGCCCTAGAATCATGATCTATATAAGAAAATTAAGCCAAATAAATATGTTTCTTTGTATATGATACATCTAAAAGAGCCCATAAAGAAACACCTATTATGGTATACTAACCCAATGATGAATAACTCTTTAATTATATAGGACTCACAATAGAGTAATATAATGAAATTCATAGTTCTTATAATAGAACCATAAAATATATGAACCCTAGTAGAATGAACAATAATAGAATATTGAAGCACAGAAACAAGATTATATAAACTAATAAAACATGTGATATTATAAATACAATAAGCCAATAATGAATCAACCATAGTTAAAACTGGAGAATATATTTGAAAAAACAGAATGAATTAAACAATATCCTAGAAAATATGATTATTCAATTTTTTCACATCAATAAAAAATGATATCATATAATAAAATTCATTAATTTCATTATAAATTTATAAGGCAATGAAATTCTCATCAAAACAATTACCCTTGCTATAATATCTACCTGGCCATGCCAACAAGGGAGAACAAGGATTCAAGTGATGATCCTCTTCTTCCAAAATTTCTCCCCAGAACATATTCAATAACATCAATAGAATGGATTTATTTATCTTTTTAAAATCCCTCTAAACCATAGGTGAAACCCCATTCTTAGTGACGTAACTATTTCTTTTTTATAGACATAATTCATATCCTTTTTTTGAGATTCCACCACTTTTATAGTGTAAATAAAAAACTCATATCCCCATGATTGGTTTACCCCATATCGATAACAATCGTATTCCCTCTCACTAAAAATTTAATGATGAATATTTTTCAAACAGTTGTTACATAGATTGGGGGATATGTTTCTATCAAATTTTTTATTCCTATTTTTCAAACCCTTGTAACAATCATCCGAAATATGCATTATTGCATGTTTTTTATGTTGACCAACACATCACTATTATCCACCTCATATCCATCTTTTCTAGGAATAAACAACACTAGAAACCTATTTTTATCACAGTTTTATTGAAAAATTATTCATATAAATAATGAATAACAAAGAATCAATTTCCTAATAGAGAACAACCAAAATAGTGAGTAGGAACATGAGAATTATTATAAATAAAATATCATTCTTAAATCCCAAATCAAGTCCTTGATAAATTGTAAAATCATTAGAAACATGCTCTTGAGATCAGTGAACCAACATAGAAAACCATGTTGAATAATTTATTATATAATGATCTCCCTACTATAGTGTAATGATCTCATAATTCATTTACTTTCCCAGATTATAATTATTTATCATCTGATTAAGTGTAATGTGGATGTTATTATAGGAAAGATAATTAGGGATTTTTTTTATTCCAAATAGATTCAATCCACTATATTACAGAATCATAATTCTTAGAAGTAGTGAAACATTATTTTTTTATCTTCCAAAGAAATAATGAACTATAATATACTCTCATCATCCTTGATCTATTACTCTATATCTTATGGACCATTTTTATAATGAATGTTAAATATATGGATCTAAGTAAATTACAATTCATCTTTATCCATCTTTTATAATTCACTGTTTCTAACTATGAATATATACAAGGTCATTAAAAATATATTTTCTACATGAACCAGGTTTATTAGAGGAATATCCATTCTGGATTTATTTAATTGATCCATTATACTATTCCAGATTTATCTACACAGAAAATAATTTTTTTTTGAACCAGTGTACATAACCCAAATATATAATAAAAAATTTTAATCGATAAATATTGGACAACAAATAATATCATATTAAATATAAACCAAAAGTAATAAATGACATTAAAAATTAATGGGTTCCAGAAACAATATCCAAAGTATCAAGAAATAAATGCGGTAAATTTTTTACCATCAATCCTACACACGATTTGATAAAAATTGTGAGTATCACATTATATAAAAATGATAAACTAGATATCAAAAAACCAAACAAAATGGTAAAAAAACAACCAGATGACAATATATCAATTCAAACTTGATTGTCAAAAATCTGAAAACATAAATAAACCCATGGGTCTATATCTTAATGACCATTTATCACCACCATCCCATCCCATAAAAAAAGGTTTTTAGTACAAGGAAAATCATCCTCTATATAATATTCATCCATTTTCAATCACGTTCCATATCAAAAGATAAAATTATGAAAAAAAAATTATCGGGTGGGAAATGAATCTATGTTTGATACCATAGTGAAACTATATAATTTATTTCAAAAATCATAAATTAATGATCATTTGAATGATAATTATATGTCATTTGAAATGAAATAATTTTTACTTCTAAAAATAACATTTCATTTCAATTTGATGGAATTATAGATTCTATAAGAACATGGATATTAAATAAAAAAATATCTAGGAAGAGTTAATATGTAAAATAAATATATTTCATGAATGAATTTATATTTAAATATCATGTCTGAAAATTATCATATGAATATATATACATTTAATGTATCCACAAATATCCAAATGAAATTCATAACATGATGATGTGAAATACTACGAAATAATTGAAACAGCAACTAACATAGGTAATTCACAATGTCCAGCAACCTCACTCACTCAGAGAGCCTTCCCCTAGAAAAAATAGTATTGAGGCAACCTCCCCTAGTTATAGCTAACTCTATTATATATCATTTATGTATAGTTTTACCCAAAACATAAGGTATAAAAATGTGTTATTATATCCTCATTATATTTGAGGAGAAAAACATCATACTTTACCAACATTTTCTAATGATGAATTGATTAAAAATTCATGCTGAAATTTTCATAAAATATTTTAAATATTGAGAAACAAAACTAAAATACATGAAAAAACACATTCATTTAATCTTTATATTTGATATGTATATTCAAAAAATGTTTATAAATAATTTCCACATCAAAATAAATTCATTAAAAACATTTATGATATCATTAATGATTATAATCAAAGTAATTATTGAATTTTGGAAATTAAATCATTATAATTATTCATTATAACACTATGATCTCCAATGGATAGTCCCTAGTATTACACACCTACATCACGAATGATGAAAATAAAATTTCCTCTTTGATTCGGGATGAGAGTGAAGAAGACCATATTAAGGAGAACAACAGAGTGATATATATGATTTCAATTCCCCAAGATAATTCTGGATACAATAATATGTTAATAAGAGGAACAAAACACATTTTTAAGAGGAAAGAAAAATATGTCTTAAATACCCAAATTAAAATATTTCACATAATGATGAACCAAGAATACAAGAGTAATGAATCATCGCAAACTAAATAAAGGAAATAACACAATTTATCACCATTGATTCATAGACTTACATAAGATGAATTTGAGTCATTTGGGTCATATTATAGGATACAAATTATAATTTAGGGTAATTTGATAATTTTTATGTCTTAATAGATTTCAAACCCAATATAAGTACTAGTTATCCACTGAGCCTCCCTGGATAGCCTATGGATTATGGTATAATTCATATACCAATAGGCCTTTCACCAACTAAATACATTAAGATCTGTATTTGGCTGAAGGATCCTATAGTCATGTTGATGTTATAAATGCTTTCACTGGTTATGATTCTTACAACTACTACCACCAATATCACAAAACCATATCCCTAGTTATAGAAACTCAAAAACGAAAAAAGGTTATCTATACATTTTTCAAGAAATTCGGTTGTGAAAAATAAATTTGTAAGGTGTTTGATAATTGCATGATGGAATATATGAAAAGATCCCAAAGACAATATGATATGAATCATAGGTTATATTTTAAAATCCATCTTTAATTTATTTAAATAATACTTTCAATAATTTTAAAAATATATTCGTTGGGGTTATATATTCATTTCAAGTAATTTATTACAACGAAAAATGGGATACATGTCCATATTTTCTCACATTCCTATTAAATTATTTATATGATGTTTTTCTCTTAATAAGATTATTTTCTCTCTATGATCTCTATAAACTAGTCCATAGCATAAAATATGATGGTTTATTTCAATATATATTTATCCTTTATTTTATTATCATATTCAGTATATAATTTTTACAATTTATAAATGTTAAATAATTTTTCATTATTTCATAAATTATTTTATAAAATTCCTTATCATATTTTAAATTAATTAGAGACCTTTTTTATTTATAAATTATTAAAAAAAATTAACTTCCAAAGTGGCTTCATTTCTTTTATAAGTTGGAATATACATGATTCCATGATGAATAATGAATTTTAGTCTTAATAAATTTTAAAATTATTTCTTCTCAGTATATTTAACATTTATAATATTTATGTGATTTTTATTAATATTTAAGACAAATGAATGTCATATTATGAAGACAATTGTAGTGTAAATTATATAACAACAAATTTTATTGTATAATTCATTATATGTAATGAAATCCTAAACTATGGGAATAATTTGGTATCAATATTTCTTTAAGTTATAAATGGTTATGTTTAAAAAACTTAATTCACAATTGTATACAAATGAATGATTAATTTTTCATTGATGATAATGATATAATGTCATGGAGGTGATAATTGAAATATTTTATTGGGAATTACATTATGTTTTGATACATAGTTTTTGGATTTTTTACCATATTTCAAGTATTAATGATATTGTTTCGAACAATTATTTATTTGTTTATTTTTATGATGACATTTTATTATGTTATATGATTTAATATTTACATCAAAATCTTAACGTTTTTTGTTTGTATCACCCCTTAAAACATGAATATACCAAAGATATCCCATGTTGTAATAAAATTATAGTGAGAACTAGTAGAATCATATATCGGTAAAAATAAGACTATTATTATTTTAAAAATGTTTAATGAGGAAAACAATTACTATGAAAATGAACTTGTATATTAATGGTATTAAAATATAGAATTTATTGATATTTATTTATTATATTTATAAGATATGTGAATAATTATATAATATCCTTGAACCCATAATTCTAAATCCTTTTATGTAATGTATAATTTTATATTCATGTATTTTATTTTTGTATTTCGGACTTAATATTTTAATCTAAATATTTAAATTGAAAAAAACATAGATCAAATACAAACTATAATACGATTTAGGGGTAGAGTTATTTATTATTATGAAAAAAAAACTACATAAAAAATACATATCTACATGGACACATAAATTGGGTTCATAATTTTAAAAAAATTCCATTTATACCAAAAATTCAATATTTCCAATTAGGTCATAAAAATCATCCTTGTCAAATCCTTTATAGAAATAATTAATTCCACATACGTATTTAAAACATGGGTAATTAGAAACATAATAAGCATGAGAGAAAAATCATAGTAATGTTAAACATAATACATAACAATTAAATGTAATCAATTAGCATACTATAAGAATAGGAGTTTGAAGACAAAATAAAAATTTATGAGAAAATCATAAAAAAAATTATACAAATAATGAAATGTATTATCAAGTATGAAAACATGGAAAATTAAAAATACATCAGATTCAACAATAATGATCCATTTAATATCAATCTTGATCCTGATAATAAATATAAACTCATTAAAATAATATAAAATGTTTTTGGGTAATATGAATCATCACATTCACAAAACACATTGGAAGTCATTTCAAATCCCTTGTAATTAGAGAAAACCCATATTTGCATTTGAAAAATATCATTACCCAATTCATTGGAGATATATAAGTGGTACTACAGTGATATATACCATTCACCGTAATATAAGCCATACCGGGGTCACCAAATTCTATTTGGGAATCCCCGTCATCGAATCTATAATGAGATCACTCGTCATGATCATGGCATCCCCAGTTTGTAAACTATAACGGGCCCACTAAACATTATATGAGGTCCCCCTTTGTGTAGTATGTCTATGAATAAAGTCACGAATAAAACTCATAAATGAAATAATTAATCATTTTAAGATATGATTAACCCATGTATAAGAAATTGGTATCATTTCTATCCCTTTGCAACATGATTAACTCATGAAAAATAAACAGGTTCTATAAAAATAAAATGTATATAATAATAATCCTTATTCATAAAAATGAAGATAATATTAAAAAAATATCAAAATATTTTTATAATTAAAAAAAAGTTTTTTTATGTTAATTAACGGAAATACCATTAAAGTTTAATTAATAAAATTCTTGATGGACATGAAATCTAAACATTACAAAGATTCTCAAACAACATTGAAACATTCAAATCATAATCCCCATGAAATAATAACCTTAAATGAATATTTTAATATCATTATAATAATTATATTCTTTATATGGCCTTTCAAAGAGGCCATATATACTTCTTATAATTGATTATAATTGTATAACGTAGAGAATGTCATTAAGAAGGAACATTCTAAAAATAATACATTTTATTGGTCACATGGATGTTGTATGCCACATGAAATATACATCATTAAAATGAAATGAAAAATCCCATAAATTTATATATAATTTTAAAAATCCTCAGTGGTATTATATACACCTAACATTCAAAATAAGTGGTGAATATTCTATATATCTCATTGAAATAAAACTGAGACAAACAAATCCACTAATATATAAGTAAATTATCAATCATGAGATATGTGAAAGAATAAAATCTACTAAAATTATTAATATTATGAAATAAATTAATGTGATGATATAAAATTCCATAGGATAGTTTGTACACTAATTAAAATTTATTTGTTTCATAATAATATATTATTATCAGTGGAATGTAAATTGAGAAAAACCCCATACAATTGTATTATTATCTGAATTAGAATTGAAAAAATTAATATTAATAAATTTTAATATATATATATATAATAAATATAAAATAATTAATTATATAATATATTATAATTTTATAAGATACATCATACAAATATATTTATGTGGTGAAATTTCCATTTATCTCATTGAATTAAAAAAGTTAGATGAAAATAATTTTTTAATTTGAAGTGTCGTTATTGTTTCATATCATTCATAATAATAATTATATGTTTACTATTTACTTTCACCATAAAATTTTCCATGATTATTATTACATATAATTCCCTTGTATGCATGTTATATATAATTACCTAGTGAATAAATTTAATGTCTGATGTTTCAACCATATTTGTCTTGTGTTTCAAAACTGAATTTTATCAGTCATCAATGGTCAACGACATTATAATTTAATCAAATACAGATTAATAACCATGATATAATTATAAATTTTTTTAAAAATCAATAAATTTATAAGTAAACAATTATTATTATTCTAATTAATTATCTAATGTTACGTTCATGGTGATTATAAGTCATACATGTGCATCTGTAACATTCATATTTTACAATGATCATTCTAAAACGAATATAAGTAATTTTCATATTTTTAGAATGTCCAATATTTAATAAATAAAATATTATTAAATTATATATTATTAAATATATATATCAAAATATATTTCTTATGACGTGGTGGTAAAAAAATAATAATCCGATCGTATTGAGAAGATGGTAGTCCACATATCCACAAATGATGTTATCATTTTCTATGTGTAAAATGGAAAAAGAATATCAGATGTCATATTTCTATTGATATATTTATCTAAATATAATAATAAAAATTTTAGATAAATGTAAAATTATTATGACACCAATATGTAATACAACCCATATCAAATGTGATTTAATCACATCTCTTTGATGAGGCTGTAGTCCAGACGTCTACAAAAAATGTTATCATATTCTCGTAAAATATAAAGAATGATGGCATGAGTTATATAATTTTTTAACAAACTTAAATTCGTAATAAAATTTATATATATCATATAATTAAGTGTTACTAATTTAATTACTAACCATGAGCGGTGGTAATGGAAAAAACGAACTACAACGTTTAACGATATGATATTTCCCCGCACACACAAAAGATGATTTTATTACACATTTGATCAGAGTGTGGGTATGTATAGGTTAGAACCTTAACCAAAAAAATTATCATTATATTTATTATTATTATTTTATTATATAAAAATGATTTAACAAAATTTAAATGGGTGGATGATGACATAAATTAAATGTTTTCATCGAAGAATGTTACAACTTTTTTGGAAAAGTCTTTTTAGATTTCCCAAAAAGAAATATTTCTTTTAATTTATTAAAAATGTGAGGATTTTATAATGAGGTTAATAACTTTCTGAGATTATTTTTCTTTCATTGTATGAGAAAAATTTCTTTATAGGTATGAATATATTTAGGGTGAGTTCATTTTTATAGTGGAGGAGGAGAGGAATTCTTGGAAATATACCAAGGTTAAAACTATTGCTGAAAAACAAATTTCAAATTAATATACATTATAAAAAATGATGATTCCAAATAATGTTTCCATATTTCCCATTTCCAATCATGTTAGTGGCATTATTAAATCTAAATTTTTTCATTCGAATAGAACGAGATTGTTTTTTTATGTAACATGTTCAAAATATTGAAATGTATTTATATCTAATTTTAATCTGAAATTGATTGATATTATAGAAATTGGATTATATAATATAAAATTTATATAATTATGTGTTAAAAATAATTTAAAATAATAGTTATATATCTTAATACCTTATTTGAAAAAACAATTCTCAATTAAAATATAGTATTTGAATTATTCATTAAAACTTGAAACTTTCACAGAAATAAAAAAAATTATACAAAAAAAGTCTAAAATACCTCCCATAAATATAATAATAATTTAGTTATAATTAATTTAGAATATTTAATTTTTTTTGAAACCAGTCATCCATAATAAAACGAAACATAATTTTAGAGAAAAAAGATTGTTTTTGTTCTAAAAATTGGATTTATTTTAATTTTACAACTATAAAACATACTAACAGAATTTAAAAAATTTTGATTGAATATAAAACATGATAATTTCATTAATATTTTTTAATAAAATGTTTTACAGTAATTTATAATGATTATATACCATTTGGGGCATAAAATTTTTTTTATATAAAAGCACATCCATCATATTTAATTGGGTTTTATTTTTATTTATAATTAATAATTCACTAAAGGATTCATTATACAACAATTATTAAATCATATATTCATAATGTAGTTAATCATATTAATTCCCCGCATTTCCATTTCTAGGTTATAATTATCATGTCAAATAATCATATTTATAGTAAATTTCATTTCGATAAAACTTAGACATGGGTGAGACACAATTTTATTAAGATGATAAATGATTTTTTCAAAGAAAGATAAACATGGTGTTGTGTGTTATGGAATATGAAAATTTTATTTTATATAGTTCATTATATACTTTAATTTTAATTAATTTGAAATATTTAATTCCATAAATTGTTGAGATGTTACATCATACCATTGTAAAATGAATTTCTCTGTTGAAATTAATCAAGATTATAATATGATTAACATAATTATAATTCCCGCAAGAACAAAAATAAAAAATACCACAAAAAGGGAATGTTATAAAAATAATGGTTAGTTGAAATTTCTATATAGGGATTCCACATAGGATAACAGAGGTGTAAATGAAGTATAATCTTTAAAAATTATGGGGATTAAATGATGTTATTGTTTAAAGAAAAGTTAATAATATAAGGAATTTTAAGGAAATCCAAATCATAAATCATAATGATATAAATAATAATCATAATTATAAATTATGATTCTTGTTTAATAATTTTATATCAAAAGTATTTTAATATAGTTAATGAGTATCCCTACGATATATAACATTAGAATTAAAATATACACTCTTGATGATTATTATTTCATCCATTAATCAATTTACACCGAAATATTGCCAATTTATCCAAATAATGAGTATTAAATAATAAATTCTATTGCAAGATGATCCAAAATAAAAATGGTAAATACCACATAACCATTGTATTTATTATGATTAAATTCCACTTATATTTAGATATTGACCCAAAAAAGGTCATAAAAAGCTAATATAATTCAAAAAATGAATACACCTTCATAAGATTTATTAATCCTAAAATTTAAAACCAAAATATCAAACAATACCATTCCATATATATTAATCATTATAATTCATCAAACATTTCATGAACATTTTGGAATCACATGATTAAAAATATTTGATAATATATTTTAATAAAATAATCCAATGATTAATAATAAAAACAATTTAAAAACAATTTTTTAATTAAATTAATATTAACCTATTAAAATTTTTATGCTAACCAATTCATTATGTAGGCTGGTGGTAGTCTATGAAACCCATATTATTTTCTGATCATGGGGTCAAGAACCACCACCATTCTATATTTGATGTTTTGACATTGAGGATACAAGTTTTCTATTTTATTAATCATAATATATAATTCCACCCAATAACACATGATTTTGTTTCTAGGATTAAAAAATACCTTAACAATAAAAGTTTCCAAAAATATCATTAATATAATTTTGATCTCATTACTTAAAACATGAATTTGTTGTTGAGTAAATGGGACATATGATCATATTTAATCTTATACAGACATTGAGGATAATATCGTTATAGTAAAAAAATAAAAATTCCCAATGATATCTATTCTGAATTTCGATGATAATTATATCCTCATCGAACCCCAAATCTCAGTTTCTATATTAAAATATATAAAATTGCATTCCAAACATTTACATTTATATTTTTGACAATATAATTAATATAATCATTGAAAAACAAGAGGAATTAATGGACCACCAAAATATTTGAAGATCGATTAGCTTTAGAGTCTTATGATAATTTGAAAAAACTCCATCATAAAAAATATTGATCAACATGTACAAATATAAAAATAGTTTATAATATTTAACATAGTCTACTAGTTTACACCACATTAATTATTTCACATTAATTCAACAGGATAATACATGTGAAATCCATTATTGAAAAATATTTATCAACATAATTTATCAAAACTGGGGGAAACCAAAACATAAAAATAGTGAAATAAAATAATTATTAAGGGTAAACATAAACACTAGTAGTTATTGTCATCAATTAGCATAATTAAAACATATAAGTGTATAATTACTGAATCAATGTTAATGATAGTATTATAAAATAACTCATGAAAATTAATACTTGTATTATAAAATTTAAAAACATTGAAAATGAAAAAGGCATCAGAATCAATAATCCTGATCCATGTGATATCAATAACAATAATGAGAATCAATATAAACTCATAATAAGAAATTCAGATCCTTTTTTATATCTCCTACCCTCTCATTATTATAAAAAATTCAAAACCATGTAAAACCCCTGTAATTGAAATAAATATAATGTCAGAATAAAAGAATACCACTACCAAATGAATTAGAGAGATAGAAAGGGCTCACTTGGGAGATTTATGGTCTCTTTATCAAATAACCTATAATTTTTTCATTCATTTCTATTTTTTATGTCACATTCATTACACTATAGTGGGATCACCTTACACTATCAAGGGTACTCCATCATGTAAGCTATAACAAGACCAACTTTTTCAATATGGGCTTCCACTTCATGTAATATGTTTATGAAGCACAACATGAATAAAACTCATAGAAAAACCATTATACAATTATAAAATGATTATCCCATGGAAAATAAATGTTTATTTGGTAAATCGTCATAGAACAAATATACCCATAAAAAATAAATTGTTTTCATAACAATCAGATTGAAAAACTCAAAATTTATCCCTAGGAATAATATTTATGTATAAATTTAAAATATCCCCTATGGGGGTTAAATAACTAAATTGATTTTTGATGTTTAGGATAAGATATTTCCTTAAAATATAATTAATAATATTCTTTAGGAAAATACTCATTTTACATTCAATGTGTGACATAACAATTACATAAATTTGAATCATGAACCCCATGAATTGATAACATTAAATAAAATGTATAATATTCTTATAGTATTTATAATAAATATATTACATTTCAAAGAGGTATTATATACACTTTAAAATAACATAGGTGTCGGACATTTGTAAAAATACAGAGAAGGAAAATTTTCACACAAATCAATTACCACTTCGAAATCATAGATGTTGTGATCTTGAAAAATATAGATAGTAAATCTCATTCGTAAAACCGAATAAATTTAAATTTAATACAATAAAATACATTCTTTGGTATTATATGCATCCCACAAAAAACATAATGGTTGAATATTGTATATAACTTACCAAAATAAATGTTATTTAAGAAAAAACCATACAACTAGAGTCACTTTTGAATCATGAGATGTGTTAAAGAATAACATCAACTGAATCATCTAAAATAATTAACGAAATTAAATTCATAATATGATATATAAAAAAGTAATTAGATACAACACAAAAATTGTATAAGTCTTTAATATAACATTATTCTCATTGATGTAAAATGTTTGCTGAAAATGTTGTACCATTAGTATGGAATGCCATTATTTTCCCCATACATACTTGATAATAAACTAAATTTAAATAATTTAGACGATTCAGAACTTTTACTGAGATTATTATTATTTTTATTTTATTAATAAATAATTTATAAATAGTTATATAATATATAATGTATAAGTTGAATGTTTTGAATTTTTTTTCTTATGTGTAACAACTAAGATTGATAGTTCGACGAAGGCCAATGAGGTAATTATTTAAATATCTCTAGAATAATGAGCATGAAGAATTTATAAAATCATAAAAAAAGTGCACATTAAACATTAGATACGAAAATGGTAATTAAAAAAATCCAACATCATGATCATGTAGAATATATGGTGAACATATTCTTGAGTAATATTCCCATTTATAAACGATCAATATCGAATGAAGGTTTGTAATTTTTATCATAATTTAATGTCCATTATATCATTTATAAAATATTACTTATTTATATGTACTTATATATATAATTCTATTGATGTGGTTATACAAAATAATGTATCAAATCGCTTCAAGGAGGCGATAATACACACATCCACTTAATAATTTATCTTTCATTTTTGTGTGGGAAAATAAAAGAAAAAATGGTGATTTATTTTTAAATATAGATAATTATTTAACTAAAATAATAAATTTTTTATATTATATTTTATATCCAAATCATTTTTAATACGTTCTATGTATAGCTTGAATGGATCCCATTACATTGAGGAGGCAGTTTCCCACACATCCATATAGGATGTAATCGAATTCCCCCAAAATTGAAAGAAAGAATGTATGAGTGATATAATAATTTCCAAAATCTGGAGACATAATTAATTTGAAATATATCATCTAAAATTAGTATTACATTAATAATTCCCAACCATTAATGGTCATAATGGAAAAATGAATGACAACATTTTGCAAGGTGGTAATATGATGTACACATGAACATTGATTTTGTGATCTATTTGAATGATTTTTTTTAGGTATTGGTAGATACCTTAAAATAAAAATAATTCTATTGAATAATATTTTTTATCACATATTAATGATAAAAAAATTATTTAATGGATGAAAAAACAAAATAAAAAAAATTTCATATTGAATAATGTAACCTCATCTTCAGATAGCTCATTTAATTTCAAATCAATGGACATCCTTAGATATCAATCTAAAATAATTTAGGAATCTATAATTACATTAGGTATGTTTTGTTGTCATTTTTTGTGGTTCTAGATAAGTCATACGACATTTGTGGTGTGAATAATTGAGGGGGTGAGTTTCTTTTTATAGTGGAGGAAGAGTGACCATCTTGAAATTATTTATATATAAACACTATAGGGAGGTCTCCATCTATTATGTTCCCAAATTAATGGTCCAAATTAAATAAAATTTAGTTTATGGTCAAAATATGTCAATAAAAGATGGTTTGGATAAGTTTATAGGCCATTTGAACCATTATAGTTACATTTGAACTGCAAAGTATATTTATTTTAACCTATATCACTATAAATAATTTTAATTAATTTCACTAATATGTTAGGTCGAAAACTAAATTCACATTAGAAGTAATTATAAGTAAATATAAATCCAAATATATAATCAATTTTTATAATTTATAATCTCGTATGTGGAAGAATTTAATTTAATTTTTATACTACATATGAAATAATAAGGCATATTTTAAAGAAAAAAAAGTTGAAAATCATTATCAAAATATATATCCTATATCTATGTAATATTCAGTATAATTATTTTGATATTATTTAATTATATAATATATATCAATTTATATTCTATATAAAATTGAATATATAATTTGTCTCATTAAATATTTCAGATGAAAATGTAGTTCTCAATAAAAATTCAATATATTATGTTATTCATCAAAAGGTGAAACATTTCCAAAAAAACATGAAAAATTAACCGAAAGTAGATTTTTTAGATTAATATTAATAAATGAATATTATTTTTAAAATTAAAAATATTAAAATGTAAAACTATAGTTTTGAAACCACTCTTTAATTTGAAGGTGTAAAAACTAATTTTTTTTAAATAAAACATCTTATGCTTCAATTTGAATTAATTATTTTTTTGAGACTGTAAATCTTATTGGATGGATTTACCAATATTTTATTTATTATATATAATATATAATTAATTATTTTCTCGGAATAGTAGTGATTAATTTTATTTTTTATGATGAAACTCTTTTGAGAGTATGAAACATGATTTTCTTAAAAACACCTCATTTATATTAAATTGGGTTTTATTTATATTTATAATTATTTGGCCACCAATGGATTATTTATATAAAAATTTTTAAACCATAAATTCATAATAAAGTTGCTTTCATTCACTACCACCTTTACGATGGGTATACAATACATATCATGTTATTTAATCATACTAACAGTAAATTGTTCAACAATAACACTTGGCCATGTCAACAACACATGTAATTGAATAGATATTATGATGAATGCAACACAATAAAATTATTATTTTTCATATAATTAAAGATAAACAATTTATATCATATAATAAAATTTATTGATGAATGTAAATTAAATTGTCATATGATATTTCATAATTTCTCATTATGTTACACATCTTGTGACTTATCCCATCACACTCGTTTAATTTAGATATTATTTTAGAATGAGGATACTGTTTAAAAAAATCAGTATATATATTTATTACTAAATGGGTATAATTTCTTCAGGTTTTATATAATTAGGATTTGATTTTTAAAATAAATGGCTACAAGGTCAACATGAATCATTATTTTTGTTAATAATGGTATTAATTCATTCTATGTGTTTGTTTTTTATGTGAATATTTTTAATTTATTATTATATTATGTATGTATAAATTATTTTTTACATAATGATAAATATATTTTTAATGATGTAATTGAAGAGGTGATAAAAAATTGATGTTTAAGATGGTATTTTATAATTTAATTTTTCTTTCTCTTGTCAAATGAATTTATTTTAATGGAAATAGTTCTATTCACTCTACTAAGATAGATCATAATGGATTATAATCACTAAATAATTATTCCATTAATTATTCCTGGTGATTTATGTTCAATTCTTATAAGAAAATCATATTGTAACATTGTTTTGAAAATAAATTTTCATGGTATTGTTACAAGAGATTATTTATTTTCCAAAATGTTATATTTTGTAATCTATAAGATTTTTGGATGTTGACATGATATGGTAATAGTTTATAAATTTAATTTCCATTTTTTCTTGATACATTAGTAAACACATGAATAATTTTTAAATTAAAGTTAATTATTTCATTCATATGATGAAATGATTATTTGGTAGGATAAATTATGTTTGAATCATAAAAGAGAATAATTGTTGTATATCTGGAATTAATGAGTTAACAACTTTATAAGGGAATAAATTAGAGCATTATGTTCTCTGATAGGGTTTAGATTTGGGGAAGTCATAAATTTTAATCACTTAATGTCTACATATGTGGTTTTTATTTGTTCCATATTTTTTTTTTTTGACATACTACAACATGAATAGAATATCATATAACAATTTCAATTCCAAAATATTTCATATTCAATATCTCTTGTTGTATTAAGTAATTTATAAAGTGAGGTGTGATATTTTTGCCAGAAGGCTCATGATCACATTGCAAAAATGTTGGGCATGAAATTTTTGTAGTTCTAGTAATGGAAATATTTCTATGAAACAATTTTATTAATTTCAATCCTGCTATAATTTTCCTAACAGAACCATAAATAAAATGATCACACCAATGTAATAATTTTCAATTTTTTATTGTCAATAATGAACATTTTAATGTTTGTATTAATGTATATATTCATGGTTTATTAAATGGGATACTGAAACAAGACCACAACATTAAGAGTTACTAAATATTGTTTTGTTCAAAATGATGAAACAAAACTCAAATAAGATGATAATTTATGAAATATTTATGGAATATGAATCCCAATTTACACATAATTTGGATAATGATTTTTTCTACAAGTTAAATGAAATTTATTATAGGAATAAGATATTATATGTAACCTGAAATTTGAACATATTAAAAATAATAATTAATCATCCAAGAGAGAAATGAGGGTATATGTTCTTCATCCAAATAATATCATGAACTATGAGTTCATGGTTATGAAACTTGTTGAATATCTTGATGTATATAATGGTTGAAAGAGTACATGATGTTACATTATGATACTTTTCATGTCAATATATTTTAGTGGATTTATCGTTCTTTATGATTTTTATATTTTTAAATGAGGTACATTTTTTATAAAAAACTATTGTACCTCATTGTATGAAACAATATTATAATGTGTTAAGAGATAAAATTTTATTATTTTTAATAAAGTGTTTTCTTAATTATTGAAGAAAAAGAGTTCATTATACTATAAATTTTATTATAATTTTAATTTTTTATACATGATAAATTTAGATTAGAGAATTTAATGTATTTATGAAACATTATTTTAAGGATAATCATATAGTTTTGGGATCCATGATGAATTACATCTTTTGTGATTATGTGTTTTCTAAATCATAAAAAATAGTTTCATTCATTTTTAATGGTAAACCTTATATTCTCATTATAACCACAATACATGTGTTTTAGAATTTTAAGGTATATAAGAAATAATATTCACATATTAAGAATTATTAGTTGATAAATATTGTTATGAGGGTGTATATATGAAATGACATGATTTTCAAACATAAAAAATTGTATTAAAAGCTTGTGATTTACACACCACTATTCTTAAACCCCAAATATATTATTATATATCATTTTAACACAACGGTAATAAATAATCAATTAAATTGAAATGAGTGAATATGAATATCTATGTTTTTAAATATATTTTCAAACTCATTGTAAATAAATATTTTTTATAAATTCCTTTAAAATAAATAAAATTTCTTACTAACATCATTTTTAATCAAATATATATTTTATTTTAAAAAGAGATATATATATTTTTTTTGTGGATATAAAAAAATTATTGTTTAACTCAATTATAAATTTTATTTAAAAAAATAATTTAATTTTTAAAATAACTATATGAAATTTAATCTGTGATGAAAGTTAGAGTATTTTTTTAAAGAGAACAATTTCTAGTTAACGTAATAAAAAGAAGTATTTAATATATTTGGGTATCTTCTCGGATATATTCAAAATATAAATGTTGAAAAAAAATTAAATAAAATACTTTAAAAATTAATTAATTATAAAAATTTAAAAATAAAAATAAAAATTATAACAAATATGTCAAATATTTTTTCATTATAAATATGAAAAAAATACCATGATGATTCACTGATTGAACAAAAATAGAAAAGTTTCAATCAGTACAATATAAATATTAATGGATAAATAAAATTCAATTTTTAATATTTTTATTAAAATATTTTCATAAAAGATAATTTTGATATGTAATTTCTAATTTATTATGTATATAACCAGAATCTTATCCTAAAGCTTGGGTAATTCTTGTACAAGGATAGAAAAAAAATTGATAAATTAAATATTTTATATTAACATAAATATGATAAAAATACATATTTAATAACTATATAGAACAATCTAGACTCTAATTATTATTTTTGGTGATATTAAATTTTATTTTAATTTTTCATACATGAAATAAAAATTTTAATGAATTAAGCAACAATTACTCTATGCTTATGATAGTAGAATATAAAAATGAATTGGATTATAATGAAATGAATGAATCAATGGCCCAAAATATTACTAAATATTACGATAAGAGTAATTTTATAGAATATCCATACATTTATCTAATCGAGAACCTTTTGGAACCCCTTATTTCACATTATTCCTTGTATAGTATTATATATAAAAGAATGTCAAAATATTCACACTATTGTTTTTAATAAGTATAATAATTTTAATATATAGTATTAAAAATTTTATGTTCAACGATAAATATTCCATTAAATGAAATATAATTATCTTTATCATGGACGCATATTTTTAAAAATCAAATAATAAATATATACCTTAAAATATTATAAAATAATGATGAAATTATTATTTAATTAACATAAATATTAAATAAATTATATTGAAAAGAATAAAATAAATTTACTTTTAAATAATAAATGTGATACCTGAATTTTATAGATGAATATAACATAATACGGTTGTATAAAATTTATTTTTTTGAAGATATATTTTTATCATGAAATTATTAATTACATGTTAATGAATATTCCAAAATATTGACCTTGTGTTACGTTTATAGTAACTAATATTTTTTATTAAATGATTAAAAATCCTAAAAATAAATTTTTTTTTTCAAATTAATGGTTTTGGTTAATTAAATCTTCAATTTTAAATTTAGGTGACTACTAGAGTTTTATGGTAACTACATTAACCCTCAATTAAAAATATACATATTTTCACCGTTAGAGTTAATGAGGTTAAATAAGGGTTAAAATAAAAGATAAGGTAATGACGGTGACCTAAAAATGAAATAATATTATTAAATAAATCTAATTCAACTACCACCCATTATGTTCTAATTTTAGTAGTTTAATGGATAATGTTAAATGAAAATTATTTAAATATTATTTAAATCATATATATATACAAAATGTCAATCCCATTATGTTCAATTCCATTTATGTGTCCTCATAGGAAACCAATCATGATTTGGATGAACATAAATCAATATATTGATCTCAATTGAATTAATTTCATAATAAAAATATGTTAATAATTTTTATAAATTATGTAATTAAATTAAATTATGGTCAAATGATAATAAAATAATTCGTTAATTAACAAAAAAATAAAATAGATTATTCAAAAAATAATAATTATTATATTATTATAATTTTTAAATATTTAAAATTAATTTTATAAATATATATAACATATTAATATGTTAATATATTAATATTATAATTCGAACTATTTCATGATTTATTTTATATCAAATTTAAAGAATATAATTAAATTTGACAAAAAAAATATATCATGAAAATATTATTTTATTAATTAAATTTAAATTATAAAAATATTGAATAATTCAAAATGGTGTTATATATGGTAAAAAATTGCATACCGTATGAATTTGATGATAAGTTATATATATTTTAATACAGAATATTATTAATATAATTTAATATTAAGGGGAAATTCCAAAAAGAACCACTCACCTCAATTATAAAAGAAAACCCTCTCCCACAAATGATAAAAACAATTTCATCCGTAATGCTAGAAAAAATATATCCATTTTTCATCGCAACACCCTTAAACATGTTATGTAGGTCTTGTTCTTCCAAAAATTACTAACCATATTTTCCATGAGAGGATATTCATTTACATTTCTTTAAGAAGTGGTAACCATGTTTACAAACTCCTTTATGTTTATTTTTTATTATACTTATTCTTCATATATTGTATACATAAAAAATATAAATAATAAAATATAATCAAGATATTGAGGTTTTATTATGTAAATTTGATAATCATATACCATCTCTTCTCCATACTATGAAAATCGAAAATGGTGCTCGTGCATATATATATGTTACCATCTCTTTATACCGGTGTTATTCAATTTTCATCTCCAATTTACTAAAATGGTTAAAATTATTGAAAAAATGAGTATGTATCATATTTTTTACATAATTATTATCTTTAAATGATCAATTACTAATCACCCTTATTTAATTAATTTTGGGAAACAACGTTCATTTGTATGTGTGACACAATATTTCATTGAAAATGATGTTAATTTATCATTATTTACTGTTTAAGGATTAATATATATAAATATTATATATCTTATATTAGTATCATTATTAAATTTTAGAGATCATGTAATAATGACCATTGTATAATGACTAGGTCTTTTTAATGAAAACATATATGAAAAATGAATCATTTCTCACCCGTATTTATAATAAAATAAATATTTGTTTTCATGGTGGGATAAAAGGATATAAGTAACTAATATATTATATTATATATATATATATATTAATAATAATCAGATACGTTTAAAATAAATTATAAATACTATTCATTTTGTGGAACACTTACTGTGCAAAAAACATAAGTTAAGGGTTAATTTAACAACATAATCATTATTCAAGAATCTTTCTATTTAAGTATCCCCCATGGAATATTTGAATTCATTGTACATTATTTATAAAAAATTTATTCAAAATTTTTGTTATAATCCTCTTATGAATATTTAAATTCATTTTTACATTTGATTTTATTTTAACTAAACATATTGAAATGAATATTTCCATCTCTTTCTATACTATTATCATAATGAATTTTATAACTTAATATTATTAGATTAATGTTTTTAAACATATATGACATGCATATATTATACATATTTCATGATTCAATAATATATTTCAAAATAAATTTCAATTTTAATAGGTAGTTTTCAATGGAAAATGTATTCTAATATAATTGAAAAACTTTTTAAATAAATTATTTTAATATAAATGAGAGTATTTATGTCATGAATTCTTCTATGGATATGGTATTTTGATTCCATTTGTCATATTACTCTGGAAGGTTTCTTGTTTAGTATTCACATTTCCTATTTTATTTTTTCGACGGGAACACTAATATTGTTTATGATTCACCCATTTCATATGGGGATTGAAATAGGCATAGTAAATAATGGGAGGGGATTATATTTCTCTTATTACATAGGTCGGTCTCATGAGACCATCTTTATCGGGTTTTGGGTGAGACCTTAAATATTTTTATATAATTATTTTTTTTCCTTGGTGGTATGTTTTAAACATAAAAAATTATGAATTACCTCATTATGACATTAGTTACTTATATTCCATGATATTATTTTACATTTAGAGTATCCATCATCAAATTTGATTCCCATGTGATTATTTATATGGAAATATTTGAAGATATTTTACTCATGGAATGTTTTGATCCATTAAATGATTATATGGAATTTATTAAAGTTATTTTACTTTCTATTATTTATTATTATTACTTATGATAACATGAGATATATGTATACCCTTAATGAGTATTTGAACTCACAAATTTCATATGTTTTTCTTCGATTAGGATTCCATGAAGTTTATGATTATTGGTATATTGTGGTAAAATGAAGAACAATGATGTTCTCGTAGTACCCACTATGTGTTATTTTAATTTTTTGTTGTAATATACGAATCAAGTATGGGTCTGATTTTCCAAAACCACTAATGGATTCAATCCTTTAGGATGTGATTCCATGTATCTTATTCCAATTTAATATAGAAATATCTAATTATTGGCTACATGTTAGGGATAATATTATTTTGTATTGGGGAAAGTTTAGTAGAATACTTGGGAACCAGAATTTGGAAAAAATATTTTATAAAATAAGTCCTTATTAATGAATTTCAAAATTTATCGATATAAATTTTTATTTTCATTCTGATATTGTTTAATAATAAATATTAAATACAATTATGTATTTAATATTTTTTAAATTATAAAATATGTTTCATAATGTTATGATATAATCAGGTGTCTCGCAAATTTATTTTGAAATGGAACCTAAAAAATAAATGGAACCCATATCATGGAAGGTAAGAATTTTTATCAATGGAATGATAAATAAAGTTAATGATGTTTTAACTCGAGCTATAATTAGAGATAAAATAATTATTACTATACTAGTAGAAAAAATCAGGATATGAGAAATAACCATTGACATTTAGGGTATGCTACTGATCCACGATGTGGTTGAACAATTTTTGACCACATTATGTCTCCTCAAACACAATCATATAATTAAACTCAGGATACATTTTTTTATGAGAAAATTTCAAGCTACATGGAGAATTAAATTATCACTTTGTTAATTAATGAAATGAGGAAGGTTGTCATGAAATTGTAGCATCTATCGGGGGATTCCAATCAATTGTGGTCAATGATTCAAAACATTGGTTGTGGACGAATTAAAACGTATGGAATATAAGAATTTATAAAAAATATTCCTTGAAAAATATTTCACTTGATAAATATATGTGGTTATATATATATATGTATATGATTCATGATTCTATGAAAAAATGAGGATACGAATCATTTTGAGTATGATTCTAACATTACAATGTTATCATCAAATTCTTTGCACTAGATTCATTATCCAATGAGAATGATTGATCATTTCTTAAATGGACTTAATCCAATTCATAAAATATAACTATAATCCAAAATATTATTTACATATGTTTATATTGTGTCATGTTCTTTGAAAAAAATAATGAATTATCCACGTTTTGTGAATTATAATAGAATCAATAGATGAAAATGAGGGAAGCGAAAAACTAGGAAAAAGTGATGAAGGGTAATAAGGATTTTACCACATGTGAAAACTGTAACGCCCCGACCCCAGCTACCCAGAGTCGGTGCATTAATTACATAACATTAGCATGATCATGAGAAAGATCAAGTCTCGAAAGACCGATTAGTTTAGTAGCCTTGGAATAACTAGATACATCCATAAATTTTTACATTATATCAAAAAAAACATCTTGTCTTCATATCCCCTTATACTATCCCTGCAGGTCATTCATAAATTACTTCTTCATAATCCTGGAAAAAAAATAAAACGTTGAAAGGGGTGAGCTCGGATGCTCAGTAAGGATAACATTATAGCAGAAGCTTTCATAAATAAGCATAAACACTTAAGGCAATTTATAACTAAAACAAAAGCCTTTTAAACTTGAACTTCAGCATAAAATGGAAAAGGTAAAATGAAATAATGCCATTTACTTACTCACATGGATATTCTACTAGTCGAATGATCACATGAAATATCAATAACCACTTTCATAATGATGGAATGCATAATGCCAGACTATCATAACCACATAGCCAAGGCCTCGTGCCAAGACTATAAATAAGATTTTGCCAAGGCCTTGTGCCGAGACACTAGTTTGTCTCATGAGACCTACCGATGCATCGAGGAGCTATAGCGGGCTCCACCCATCACTTATTAAGTCCAATGCATTCCCATATGAAAAGGTTTAAACATAACGTAAACATTCGTATTAAACTAG
This sequence comes from Viscum album, assembly GCA_963277665.1. Lineage (NCBI taxonomy): Eukaryota > Viridiplantae > Streptophyta > Magnoliopsida > Santalales > Viscaceae > Viscum > Viscum album. The sequence continues at coordinate 1,905,151,642 of OY728145.1, forward strand.
CATACAAAATGTCAATACTTTCACCACAAACCATGAATGGTATAAAAATAGCACATCCACAGTCAAACATAATTCATTCGATACAATATGGAAGATTGTATTGTATCACATTAACCTCAATCAATAATAATGAAGGATGTTGACATAGATGAAAATAATCATCCAAACTATTTGAGAGAAATATCCCCCTTTTCTTGAAAACATTTAAAAGTCACACTATTTGTCAAGAAGCCGTTTAAAAGTATATTTTTGAATCAAAGTGTCCCATACCACTTTGAAACTTTTAAAAGGAGTTTTAATTTTAAAACTTTAATGACCATATAAATAAATCCTTAAAACCATTTTTTAAAATATGGACATTAATGAGCATGATTTAGAAGAATAATTCTTTAAAACAATTTAAAATGGTATTTTGGTTAGAGTTTCTAACCAAAAGAGAGACACTTGAATACAAATAATTGAGGTAATCAAAACATTGTAATATCATGAGAATAAAGGAATTCATGATATACTATATCAAAGTACATTATATACACCACATAAAAGTGATTTGGTGTATATCATCAAAGAAGTCTCAATGGAATGTAAATTGAGATGAAATTTCTCAAAAAGGTTGTATCCTTAGGTTAAGGATAAATCAACGACATAATTATGTGTGACAAATATAAATACACTAAATATGATTGGATATTCAGTGTAAATCAATCAAAGGATATTCACACATATTCTTGTAAAAACAATACCAACGAATTGGATGTTTAACTCAACAAATGGAGAATGAGTTAAAATTACTCTTATCAAATTCATATCAATGAATTGAGAATTATCAATGGAGTGATTATGTGTATCAAACTTATATCCACAGGAAGGGGAGTGGAAATTATGACATAATCAAATGAATAGTGATTCCACACATAATCTTGGGGTAATATAATCAATGAAATATGCGTAAAGCCAAATGAGTGGAAATTGAAATCTCAAATTCCCTTATTGATTAGGTAACTTAAGAAACAAACACCCATGAAAGAAAGATCATACCATGATGATGTAAATACCCATAAAATAAAGTATATTACACAATTAATACAATCATGGGTAGTACACATACACCACATGCAATAATTAAGTGGTGATCAATGGAAATCTCACGGAATTGAAAGTGAGATAAGAGAATCCCTTACCACGATAATCAACTGAGTCGCATGGACAAAAGTTAATAACCACCAAATGATTTACAGAGTAACATGAATATAAAGTGAATCATGATAATATATATCAAATGGAAGTACATAATACACCACTTTCAATAATTTAGTAGCGAACAATGGAAATCTCACGGAATTGAAAGTGAGATAAGAAAATCCCTTACATTGTACTTTTTCCTTGGTCGATGGTAGGTTTACCTCCTGTATAATGGTGAAATAATTGTTATTGAATAATAAAAGAATCATTTACTTTAATATGATATCATATATGATCTTTTATCATTGATTTGCTAATAATATTTTAGAATTATCGTCATTTCGGGTGTTAACGGGTTCATTTTACTTTATATTCTTTGTTATGTGAGACATATTCGTTATTAATGGGATGTATATTATTCATATCCAGAATGGTATCAAGTTCATAAACATAATTTTTAAATCATCAAATGATAATTATACTTGAATGGATACGATGGAGAATGAATCTCATCGCGTTCGTGGAGACGGTAGTCCGTACGTACGCACGAACGCTACTTCCATTTAATTTTTATTTTAAAAGAATCGAATCCAAATTATACATAGGTATATTACTATTCCAGTATAATATAATATTTTATATATGTTACTTAAGTTCATTTACACCATCCTTTATACGTTCCATGTGTGGTATGAACGAGTCATATCATTTTAAGGGGGCGGTAGTCCGCACTTCCTCAAATGAAATTATCGTATGTATATACAACATGAAACGAATAATGGTATGAAATAAAATGGAATTACAGAAGCTTATATATAAAATATATATCATTAATATCATATTTAATTACAGTGCCATCCTAATGGCCACCATGAGAGGCGGTAAGATGTATTTGAACAATCATCGTTTCGTGAGGCGTTAGTTTGCCATCCACAGAAACATTATGTTCATCATCCATTAGATGGAGTTGTGTGAATGTGTAGTTTGAATCCTTCTTATAACAACATCCTAGTATATTGAGGATACTGTTGTTGTTACAAAAGAAGGGAAATAAAAAGATTTTGGGGGTTGGAGAAGCAAAATAAATAAAAATACTTTAAGAGAAATTGTTACCTTTAATTTAGGTAACTCACTTTGGTTGGAACCAAAGGACTTCTTGAAATGATTTATGCCTAAGGGGAAGCTTCAAGGAGGAGGAGAGGGATTTGGGGAGCTTAGTTGGGCAGAGTTTGGACGAGCCAAGTGGCTTGAGAGGTGTGAGGAATGAGTAGAAGTGGTCTCCTTTTATAAGGGAGAGGAGGGGCTCTTTAGGAAAGAGTGAAAGTATTACTTTATTATATAATTATATTCGGTTGATAATGGTCCAAAAATCATTTAGGTAGAAGATAAGATGACTCATATTCTAAATAACATCAACCAATAAGAATTGGACAGGTTTTAGATAATAATTTAATCATTATAATCTTATTTATTTAAATGGTTTATTAATGAGGTAAACATTGCATCATTATTGTGTCATTAATAATTTAAATTATTTGATGTCTAAAAATTATAAATAAAATATCATTATGTAGGAAATCTTTTTAGCTTTCTAATGAATATTTATAATCGAAAATCCAACATGTATAACCCTATGTAAAAATTGTTCTTCTAAACGATGTAAGCTTATGCCATTTTTATTTTTATTTTAACTTTATTAATATAAAGTGTCATTATCACTTACAAGTGGATCAATGGGGTCCCAAAATTGACCCAAAGATGTCCATGGTCGACCATGTATCAACCAATAGGGTTAAGACACGTTTTAGGGTAATTTAGTATTATTATAATATTATTTTTTAACCCTTATTTACCGGATTTACCCTTAACCATGGTAAATAAAATATTTACCGCAGTAATTATTCAAAATGTCTAAAAATAAAAGTTAACTATTTACACAATTTGAACATCCTGATTCCAAATATGGAATCCATTTTTCTAAATTCAAAACACAGAAGTGGCAGAAATTAATTTAAAATTAATTTCCGCTGTCAAAACAAAAAGCGTGTTTTTAAGAGATAATAACTATCAAAAGATTGACACTTGTTTATGTTCGGTTTAATTGTAAAATTATGTCCAATGACCAAAATTATATTAAATGGTAAAAATATATTCTAAATATACTTTAAAACCACTCAAATTCATAATTTATCACTATTAATTATTTTGATTAAAAAAGTTGTTTTTAATTAAAATTTAGTAATTTTTACTATTCATCAAAATATGAAAGTTATCCGAAAAGTACCAAAATTTCACCTTAGGATAAATTTGATATTCCTAATCCAAAAATGAAGTCCATTTTGAAATATAAAATATATATAATTTCAAAAAATTAAGTATTACTATTCATAACGGCTAGTTTGATCGGTTGTGGTGTGTGTTAAAACTCGAAGTTGCGTACAACACACGCTACTGTTTTATTCAAAGGAAAGCGTACCGTGGAAGCTTGGGATGTTTTATTTTAAATTTTTTTTGATGTCCCCATGTAGTCAAAAAGTTTAAAATATTTTATTTAAAAAGGGTTCACTATTAAAAGTTGGTAAAACTATAATACTGAAGATGAATTTGTTCTTACATTATGTCTAAGAAACTCATAATATGGATTCTAAAATTATAAGGATTATATAAAGTTTAAAATTTAGTTAATACTATTCATAACCTTTTTTGAACAGCTTTTTTGGTAAGTCATGGTGCGCTTGAACTTGGTGTTGCGTGTAGTGCAAGTTATTGAATTATTTTGAAGAAATAACACACTATGAATTCTTGGGGTGTTACATTCTCCCCTCCTTCAATAAATTGCGTCCTCGCAATTTGAAATTGTTCTTCGAAAATAAAAGTTTGAAAATAGAAAATATATTTGTGGGAAAACCCACATCGGAAATTGGTTTACTAAAATTTAGTCTTAATATGAGGAAAAGAGAAATGAAAGGGTCACCACCAAATGATGATCTCGATTAGGAGAACATTGGTGGCAATTAGAGACATATAATTGGGGGAAAAACGTAAATATTTATAGGTAGTGGTTGAGGTCATCAATCACAAACAAGTATAAAATTGAGGTCCTTAAACTCATCAATCTATGATGATTTGAAGTACCATCGGTTCAACAAAATATAGGGTATTGGGATCACACATTTTTGACATTTCAAAATATCTTAGTTGAAATCCCACATCGAAAAATGAATTAATGAGGCCTCTATTTAAAATAATGAGTGGAAAGTATGAAGATTACCGAAAATAACACATACTAGGGTTCCATGTAGGAAAATATGGATATGGAGGAGAAATATAACCATCAATTATCTGATGGATAGTGGTAGAGAACATGGCTATGAAAAGGCCAACAATCCCAAAGCCATAAATTAGTGATGATTTAAGGTACCATCTAGGACAACATTTTTTTTAAAGTTACATTACATAAGGAAGAGGAATTCATTTATGATATTGACTAAGAACATTATGAGATATACTTAAATTTTAAGTAGATTTTCATTCTTTAATAAATTTCCACCACTAACTCAATTTTTTTTAAACGATGAGTATTCAAGAAGACTTGGTCACACTGGGAGAGCTAGAATAAACTTCTATAGAATCACATGATCCATGCAGGATAAACCATATATTTACATTGTCTTTGAAGATTAATCAAAACCAAAATGGTTAGTGAATGATCTAATGATCCCCCAAAAGGATATTCATTGAGATAAATATGCACTAATCTTAATTTCTAAAATTAAACCAACAATACCCCAAAGTTAAATAGATACCATTCAATAACCAATTGTCCTTAAAATCCTTTAATATAATCCAAACTAATATTGAAACCCAAAACATAGAAGAATTTGATTATGTAGTCTCCCATGTTACATTGTATCTCCAAATTACATCAAATACTCTTAAAGTCACATACTTAAATGTAATCAACATCATCACATATTCTCTGTTATAGGTTAATCATTTCCATAAATAACCCAAATCACTATAAATCAACAATAAAAATGTAGATAAAAATCCACCATTACTCTACAAATGAAACCTCATTGTATTCTATTTTCCTTGGGCATATAGTGTTCCTAACAAAATGAACATCTTCCAAAATAACATTTATCACTTAATCACCAAATCATTTTCCTATACCAAGGGTATTCATTTGATAAGACATAAGAACCCAAATCATCTTATTATTGATCAATAAAATCATTTAACAAAAAAAAATAGTCATACTAACCAGGGACTTCACGTAGTCCAGTGGTAGGCGATAAATCCCAATCGCACTTTGGTTGTGGGTTCGATTCCCACAGCTTTGTCCGACGCGACGGGTTGTCACACGGTCTACGTGTTGTCCTTTTTCAAAAACTATATTCTATAATATTACCAAAATGAGATAAATTTTTCAAAATAACATAATTTAACCACAAATGTTATATCATACTTTGCATTTTCATCCTAAATTATAATAACTTATCATTTTCTCAAACCCCAATGATCATATAAAACCAAATGGTTATTTATACCTATATCCACAAGAGAAGAGACAATTATTCCTCAAATATCATTCTCACATGGAAAACTGAGGGGTTACAAATACAAAAGAAAATTATTCCAAAGTAAACCCATCAATAAAGAGCACTAACACTTTTAAACATTTCACCATCCATTTATTTCCACATAGGTTCTTCATCATATGTTCCTCGGGTTCCCACATTGCCTCTTCCATCTTATGATTTATCCATAGATCTTTTACCAGACGAGTCATCCGGTTTCTCAACACTTGATCTTTGGTATGAAGAATTCTGATAGTCTCTCCACAATAAGATAGATCTGGTTCCAGTTATAATTCTTCATAGGTGAGTACATGCGTTGGGTCAGGCATGTATTTTGTCAACATGAACTCTGGAGAGACTAGGCGGATTTTCCTTTTGGTAGAATGCGTTCATGTGTCACAATGGTACCTCAAGAATTTTTCCAAATCATCGACTTCCTTTAACCAAAAACTCCTCATCCATTTTGGATTATATCGATGGAAGCATCGATGCATCATAAAAAAATATGTATTTCTTATATATAATTTGGAGACATCGTCTTTAACATGTTTTTTTAGGAAAATTCTCACTGATTCATCTTCAAATATTTTAAAATAAGGTTTTGGTAAATCCGTTTTCGTATATCCCAAAAGACATAAATATATAATTTGATACATATAGGCTGCTCGAAGGTCTCCCTCTTCTGCGGCATCTAGAAAATCATTTAGTGCATCGTAATTTTGAGATAAAGTGAATAATTTGAAAAGACCCTGATGGTACTTCCCACGCTTAGCGTGGTAAGAAAGTTGAGAGCGCAACATTATCCCACAGTCGGTACTTGATCCTTGAAAGAATCGTGCAATGCTAGAGGTATTGGATGTCTCATAAAGTTGTTTGCATGTAACATGGACATTTGAAAAAGTTTCAACATCGTCTGCGCATGACTTCTGGATAATAATTGTAAGTAGTTCTTCAGGAAGAGAGAGAAGAGTTGTTCGTGATCTTGCTCCCTCCATGTTTCAACTAACAAAATAAAATACAACTAGGTTTTTTGAATACTTATCTAATAGGAAAAAAAGACATAATAGGATATTATTGTAATTGAACAATATATCCTAACTTGGGGTACCCTATGTTAAAATCTACATTATCCGCTATCTATTTGCCGACATATATTATTAGGGGCATTTTTTGTATTCCCTTAATAATGGTTTATACTAATCTTGTGAATTTACCAAAGCATATCCCCCGGGAGTGTCGTAACCAAGAGTGCAGCAAGGCCCGTTGTCGTGTACCCGTTCCCGTTCGAGTCTAGCTCAAAGCGGTGTTTTCGGGTTTTACCCCTAGGTGCATCTGTGCCAGAGCCACCTCTACCTGCTCGTATCCAGACAGGGATGTGTTGCTTGGAAAACTCACAAAATCATTACAATACCAAAATTCTAGGAAGTTCTTCTATACTAATCCTCAAAGTTCATCTAAGGTCTACGTGCTCTAATCAGAGTTTATCTAAATCTAGCTTCCAAGGTTTGTACTAAACTTCCTCTGATACCAACTGTAACGCCCCGACCCCAGCTACCCAGAGTCAGTGCATTAATTACATAACATTGGCATGATCATGAGAAAGATCAAGTCTCGAAAGACCGATTAGTTTAGTAGCCTTGGAATAACTAGATACATCCATAAATTTTTACATTATATCATAAAAAAAACATCTTGTCTTCATATCCCCTTATACTATCCCTGCAGGTCATTCATAAATTACTTCTTCATAATCCTGGAAAAAAAATAAAACATTGAAAGGGGTGAGCTCGGATGCTCAGTAAGGATAACATTATAGCAGAAGCTTTCATAAATAAGCATAAACACTTAAGGCAATTTATAACTAAAACAAAAGCCTTTTAAACTTGAACTTCAGCATAAAATGGAAAAGGTAAAATGAAATAATGCCATTTACTTACTCACATGGATATTCTACTAGTCAAATGATCACATGCAATATCAATAACCACTTTCATAATGATGGAATGCATAATGCCAGACTATCATAACCACATAGCCAAGGCCTCGTGCCAAGACTATAAATAAGATTTTTCCAAGGCCTTGTGCCAAGACACTAGTTTGTCTCATGAGACCTACCGATGCATCGAGGAGCTATAGCGGGCTCCACCCGTCACTTATTAAGTCCAATGCATTCCCATATGAAAAGGTTTAAACATAACGTAAACATTCGTATTAAACTAGCATACGAAATGTCAATACTTTCACCACAAACCATGAATGGTATAAAAATAGCACATCCACAGTCAAACATAATTCATTCGATACAATATGGAAGATTGTATTGTATCACATTAACCTCAATCAATAATAATGAAGGATGTTGACATAGATGAAAATAATCATCAAAACTATTTGAGAGAAATATCCCCCTTTTCTTGAAAACATTTAAAAGTCACACTATTTGTCAAGAAGCCATTTAAAAGTATATTTTTGAATCAAAGTGTCCCATAACACTTTGAAACTTTTAAAAGGATTTTTAATTTTATAACTTTAATGTCCATATAAATAAATCCTTAAAACCATTTTTTAAAATATGGACATTAATGAGCATGATTTAGAAGAATAATTCTTTAAAACAATTTAAAATGGTATTTTTGTTAGAGTTTCTAACCAAAAGAGAGACACTTGAATACAAATAATTGAGGTAATCAAAACATTGTAATATCATGAGAATAAAGGAATTCATGATATACTATGTCAATGTACATTATATACACCACATAAAAGTGATTTGGTGTATATCATCAAAGAAGTCTCAATGGAATGTAAATTGAGATGAAATTTCTCAAAAAGGTTGTATCCTTAGGTTAAGGATAAATCAACGACATAATTATGTGTGACAAATATAAATACACTAAATATGATTGGATATTCAGTGTAAATCAATCAAAGGATATTCACACATATTCTTGTAAAAACAATACCAACGAATTGGATGTTTAACTCAACAAATGGAGAATGAGTTAAAATTACTCTTATCAAATTCATATCAATGAATTGAGAATTATCAATGGATTGATTATGTGTATCAAACTTATATCCACAGGAAGGGGAGTGGAAATTATGACATAATCAAATGAATAGTGATTCCACACATAATCTTGGGGTAATATAATCAATGAAATATGCGTAAAGCCAAATGAGTGGAAATTGAAATCTCAAATTCCCTTATTGATTAGGTAACTTAAGAAACAAACACCCATGAAAGAAAGATCATACCATGATGATGTAAATACCAATAAAATAATGTATATTATACAATGAATACAATCATGGGTAGTACACATACACCACATGCAATAATTAAGTGGTGATCAATGGAAATCTCACGGAATTGAAAGTGAGATAAGAGAATCCCTTACCACATTAATCAACTGAGTCGCATGGCCAAAAGTTAATAACCACCAAATGATTTACAGAATAACATGAATATAAAGTGAATCATGATAATATATATCAAATGGAAGTACACAATACACCACTTTCAATAATTTAGTAGCGAACAATGGAAATCTCACGGAATTGAAAGTGAGATAAGAAAATCCCTTACATTGTACTTTTTCCTTGGTCGATGGTAGGTTTACCTCCTGTATAATGGTGAAATAATTGTTATTGAATAATAAAAGAATCATTTACTTTAATATGATATCATATATGATCTTTTATCATTGATTTGTTAATAATATTTTAGAATTATCGTCATTTCGGGTGTTAACGGGTTCATTTTACTTTATATTCTTTGTTATGTGAGACATATTCGTTATTAATGGGATGTATATTATTCATATCCAGAATGGTATCAAGTTCTTAAACATCATTTTTAAATCATCAAATGATAATTATACTTGAATGGATACGATGGAGAATGAATCTCATCGCGTTCGTGGAGACGGTAGTCCGTACGTACGCACGAACTCTACTTCCATTTAATTTTTATTTTAAAAGAATCGAATCCAAATTATACATAGGTATATTACTATTCCAGTATAATATAATATTTTATATATTTTACTTAAGTTCATTTACACCATCCTTTATACGTTCCATGTGTGGTATGAATGAGTCATATCATTTTAAGGGGGCGGTAGTCCGCACTTCCTCAAATGAAATTATCGTATGTATATACAACATGAAACGAATAATGGTATGAAATAAAATGGAATTACAGAAGCTTATATATAAAATATATATCATTAATATCATATTTAATTACAGTTCCATCCTAATGGCCACCATGAGAGGCGGTAAGATGTATTTAAACAATCATCGTTTCGTGAGGCGTTAGTTTGCCATCCACAGAAACATTATGTTCATCATCCATTAGATGGAGTTGTGTGAATGTGTAGTTTGAATCCTTATTATAACAACATCCTAGTATATTGAGGATACTGTTGTTGTTACAAAAGAAGGGAAATAAAAAGATTTTGAGGGTTGGAGAAGCAAAATAAATGAAAATACTTTAAGAGAAATTGTTACCTTTAATTTAGGTAACTCACTTTGGTTGGAACCAAAGGACTTATTGAAATGATTTCTGCCTAAGGGGAAGCTTCAAGGAGGAGGAGAGGGATTTGGGGAGCTTAGTTGGGCAGAGTTTGGACGAGCCAAGTGGCTTGAGAGGTGTGAGGAATGAGTAGAAGAGGTCTCCTTTTATAAGGGAGAGGAGGGGCTCTTTAGGAAAGAGTGAAAGTATTACTTTATAATATAATTATATTCGGTTTATAATGGACCAAAAATCATTTAGGTCGAAGATAAGATGATTCATATTCTAGATAACATCATCCAATAAGAATTGGACAGGTTTTAGATAATATTTTAATCATTATAATCTTATTTATTTAAATGGTTTATTAATGAGGTAAACATTGCATCATTATTGTGACATTAATAATATAAATTATTTGATGTCTAAAAATTATAAATAAAATATCATTATGTAGGAAATCTTTTTATCTTTCTAATGAATATTTATAATCGAAAATCCAACATTTATAACCCTATGTAAAAATTGTTCTTCTAAAAGATGTAAGCTTATGCCATTTTTTTTATTTTAACTTTATTAATATAAAGTGTCATTATCACTTACAAGTGGATCAATGGGGTCCCAAAATTGACCCAAAGATGTCCATGGTCGACCATGTATCAACCAATAGGGTTAAGACACGTTTTAGGGTAATTTAGTATTATTATAATATTATTTTTTAACCCTTATTTACCGGATTTACCCTTAACCATGGTAAATAAAATATTTACCGCAGTAATTATTCAAAATGTCTAAAAATAAAAGTTACCTATTTACACAATTTGAACATCCTGATTCCAAATATGGAATCCATTTTTCTAAATTCAAAACACAGAAGTGGCATAAATTAATTTAAAATTAATTCCCGCTGTCAAAACAAAAAGCGTGTTTTTAAGAGATAATAACTATCAAAAGATTGACACTTGTTTATGTTCGGTTTAATTGTAAAATTATTTCCAACGACCAAAATTATATTAAATGGTAAAAATATATTCTAAAAGTACTTTAAAACCACTCAAATTCATAATTTATCACTATTAATTATTTTGATTAAAAAAGTTGTTTTTAATTAAAATTTAGTAATTTTTACTATTCATCAAAATATGAAAGTTATCCGAAAAGTACCAAAATTTCACCTTAGGCTAAATTTGATATTCCGAATCCAAAAATGAAGTCCATTTTGAAATATAAAATATATATAATTTCAAAAAATTAAGTATTACTATTCATAACGGCTAGTTTGATCGGTTGTGGTGTGTGTTAAAACTCGAAGTTGCGTACAACACATGCTACTGTTTTATTCAAAGGAAAGCGTACCGTGGAAGCTTGGGATGTTTTATTTTAAATTTTTTTTGATGTCCCCATGTAGTCAAAAAGTTTAAAATATTTTATTTAAAAAGGGTTCACTATTAAAAGTTGGTAAAACTATAATACTGAAGATGAATTTGTTCTTACATTATTTCTAAGAAACTCATAATATGGATTCTAAAATTATAAGGATTATATAATGTTTAAAATTTAGTTAATACTATTCATAAACTTTTTTGAACGGCTTTTTTGGTAAGTCATGGTGCGCTTGAACTCGGTGTTGCGTGTAGTGCAAGTTATTGAATTATTTTGAAGAAATAACACACTATGAATTCTTGGGGTGTTACAAAAACTATTGTATAAAACTACCAAATAATCTATGGAAGGGAATGATAGTTTTCTACAACTTTAGATAAAAAAGAAACTGAGTAGTGATTACAAGGTAAATAAAGAATCCATCAAATGATTCAATTGTGAATATATGGGTCACAACACTAAAAAATCTCTTGTGATTTAACATAATATTTGATAGATGGTGAAAACCATTCAAGTTCAATATAATGATGTTTCAATGTAAATTATTTTTTAAATAATGGGGAAATATTTATTTCTGTAGTTATTGACGACACGTGATTCTGAGACCTGGTGTTCCCAGAATGAATTTCTAAAATAATGTTTAGGTACGTTCAGTAAACATGCTAGCAACATTTGGTAACTTTTGAACCGGTGCTCAAAATTGAAATATGAGGACACCATTGAACTCGCAGTGCTGCTATTCACTTAAAGATACCATCAGCTTGACCGCATTAGGTCAAGGGTGGAATTTAGTATTTCAGTTATTTGTGGAAGAAGAAAAATAAAATAATTAACATTTTATTTTTATTTTTGAAACCACTCAATTTGATTTTTGTAGTGGGGACCACCCAAACCCCTCAGAATGTGGGAAAAACATTCAACTCTCCACGGTTAATTGTTCTATCTTCAATTAATTAATTGTTCCAAAATAAATTAATTAATTGTTCCATCTTTGATTAATTGATATATTTATTTTTATTATGATGTCTCCTCAGACTACTACAAATATGGCCATTATGAGTACAAGAAATGTTGATTAACAATGCTAAAAAAGAGTTGTTAATCGAGGTGAGGATAAAGGGGGACGCTTTTATTAACACTCTGAAAAGCACTGTTAAAGGCCCCTTCTATCAGCGCTTTTTAAAAGCGCTGATAAATGTAAAAAAAATGAATTATATAATGCGGGGGAAATTTTAACAGCTCTTGAACCCCACTTTAATAGTACTAGGCGGACCTCCCCCCTCACACTCTCCTATAGGATGCTCTTCCCACGCAACCCCACATGTGAGGACCCCTTTGCTTCCACCCGAACATGAACCCGCGACCTCCCTCCTTTCACAGCATCACCTTTACCACTAAGAAATTTCTTTTTTTCTCTATTTAATGATATATCTATTTATTTATATATATAGTTACATTTATTCATATGGTAATATAGATTCATTTTAATATAAATATTATAATTAAAATATTAGTGTATATTTATTCATTCGTCTATTAATATATATTTATATATATATATATATATATATTTAGATAAAAAAATTTATCTGTATATTTATTTTTATGTTAATATACATATAATATTAGATTAAAAAACATTTATGAAATATATTTTATGTGTTTTTATAAATAAATAAATAAATACACACATAGATATATACACCACACACACACACGCAAAGACACACACACACACAGTGACACATATATATTTACAATTAAATACATATAAAGGTGTATTTGAAAAGCCATAGAATGTTGAAATGACCATAACATATGATCCATAAGTACGTTTCAACTTGACAACCAATAAAATTGTTCAAAATGAAACATTGTTCAATATGTTATGTGGTGACATGCCTAAATGACATCCGGATCAGATGTTATACCTGTTTGAATGTTAACTAATCGTTGTATACCAACTAGAAACATAGTTTTGGAGGCCTTCTGTGCCTTTTTTGGCCTAAAAAAATGTCACATAAGTGTTGCTTCAGTTACAATCACATAGAGCTCATCACAGATTTCGATTTTATATGCTATAGAGTTCAAATGGACACCCGTATAAAAAGTAATGTCCAAGTTGAAATTTGAGTTAAATTTTCAGCTTATTATAGATCTTTTATTAATTTTTTTTTATTTTTTGTGTCTTAAATTTTTTATGAAATGATTTTTAATCAATATTAAATAGAAAATTATTAATTAATAATATTTTTTAAAATATTTTAAATCCATTTTCACTAAATCTGTAATATATAAAATGTAATAGTCTCTTAATACATATCATAAACATATTTAATATATATATATATATATTAGTTATATCAATATAAATATACTTATATAACAATATTTTATTTTTCATGATTTTATTGATTCAAAAAATTTATCATCGGTATGAAGAAGCATAGATAAGTCCCCCCTTTATTAGCGCTACTAAAAGAAGCGCTTAAAAAGGGGTCCCCTTTAACAATACTTTTCTAGCACTGATAAAAGGGTAGCTCTTCCCTTGAACGTTTTTGTAGTAGTGTCATTTATTTAGGGAAAATCATTGGCAAATGAGGGTTGGGAGATCCATGGGGAACTGGGAAAATCTTCCTCAAATGAAGAACTCTTCTACATCGACAAACATTTCTCTAATGAAGAACTCCATCGAAGGATCTCCAATAAGCAATGTCATCAATTATGACGAACCGAAGACCATTTATCGCACTCCTCACTGACGTCAATGAATCTTTGAGGTATAGATTGTTGTTTCGAATACCCCTAAACATGTTCTTGTCATTATTCTTGAATCAAGAACAATTATGCCACTTACAACCATTCTAACACGTCGGGTGTGGGCCAAATGAACACGGCCTAACACCTCCGCTACAATTGTGGATTTTTGTGGTCTAAAATTTATGGAGACATCCCGAGATGAGTGTTGGAGTCTTCAGAATGAAGATCAGGCAACCAGGGAAAACCCCAATCACCCAAGGAACATCGCTGGTGACCGTGCTAGTGACCGTCACCACTAAGAATCAGGAGGGTTGGTCGGCACTCCGGGCAACCGAAACGGAAGTGGCGGCACAACCCCTCCACCAGAGCAGTGCTACGGCCCATCGGCCATAGTGGAGGAAGGGCAGCGGTCGGCGCACAGCCGGCCGTGTGATGGGAGTGGCGGCTTGCGTCCGTGCCGCCGACGTGTAGGGTCCACGACACAAGGCTGCGACGGTGAAGGAGGGGTGGACTGATCACTGTCGGATGCTAGTGGTGGCATGGCACGTGACCACAACATGGAGGATGGCTGGCTGTCTGGCCAGGCAGGGAACCATGTGGGACCTTGGGTCCCGCGTGCCAGCCTCAGCGGCACGTTTTGCCGGCGGGCCCGCCCCCCAAAACGAACGACCCAGTCATTAGGGATACCCAAGGGGAACCTCTCTATTGGAAGGAGGCTTTAACAGAACCCACCGAGGGACCACCCATCCGTGGCCTAGCCACGAGCCACACCGCGGGCTGCCCAGTGGGCCGTGCCAGACCAAGGGATAGACCCAAACCAACTTTGACCCCTTCCCGCTAATTTAGCCATAACATTAGCTATGTGCATCCATTTGACGAACCATCTATAGTTAGAGAAACATTGGATAGATATGGTCTTTTTGGTATACCCACCTTGAGTTTTGGATAAAGCTTGGGTAGGGAAGGGTGGGATTGAACATGAATCAAATGGGGCCCTCGGAACTAAAAATCCGATAACATACAGACCGGGCGTTCAATTGATGCACCGTCAATTGCGTTGAGGCCAATATTACATGGACGTCCTTTGGGATACTTCTTCGTGGGACATTGTTTCAGTAGGAGTACTGAAGTATTTTTTGAGGAGAAAACCCTCCCAGAATCAAATGAGATTAGTGTAGAATCCATGTAGCTGGTTGTAAAATGAGAAAGGGATCCTATGTGGGTCTGTGTTCCAGGATCACACAAGGATCTAATCCATGAATCCTCCTGGTACTACTCTAGGATCCTATTTTGGTCTACTATACTAGGATCCAACGTGCATCTGATGATTTAGGATCCTACATGGGTCTGCCTCACAACAGAGTAAGATGATTTTGTAGTTACATCTAATCATCATTACTACCGTACCTATGTTATACCAGGTGTGAGAGGAGTACTTTTCTTTGTAATATTCCCTCCTTCATGGAATAGTTTGGCTTTATAATTTTTATTTGGGCCTCGTTTTTCTTCATGATCGAGATAGGTTTACCTGAGAACCAAGTTATATGTATGGCCATATACCTAATTAGGGTTTTTAGTAGTTTTCATGTTTTGAGGTATATCCTTTGTTGAATTTGTGAGTCCTTCGATGGTCATGGTGTACCTAGTGATTATCGTTATACTCACCCCTAAACGGGCTATAAAAACACCTTGTTGTGTTTGGTATAGATGACGAACATCGTTTAATGTGGATGAGGGTACCAGGACTAGTGGTAGCTCAGAGGTGGACTTTAGACGAGGCCTACAATAGACATGACCATTCGACAGTTGTACCTAACCTTCAGGAAGGATCCTTAGTGGTTGTTCATAAGAGTTTTTTTCAGTTTTAAGTGTACTTCATAGTTTACTTGTACTTTATAGTTTGGCATGTATTATGGCACTTTTTTACTTTCTATACACACCCTTTTTACTATATATAGTTTCACTTTGTGCTTTTATCCTGCTTTGTGCTTTGGTGTGTGAGTTTAATTCTTATAAAGGCAATGCCTTCCTGATTTTAGGGAATACGCCTTTTGGTGATAGTCACCCGCCCCTGGCCTATGGAAGGCGGGCTTGGTGTTGCCATGCAACGGGACCCGAGGGATGTGTCATTATATTTATTGTAAAATTAATATGTTTTACTCATGATTGAAACTAGGGATATGAAGAGAAATGGCCTACCAATGGATTAATGTTATAAATAAATGGTTTGTTGTGACGAGAGAGTTTAAATGGATTTTATTGATAGTTATGTTCCATGAGATAATAAGAGTATGAAATGATCAATTTAGATGGTAATGGATATGAAACCAATAAAATATTTTGGAGGTAGGCTGAAAAATTGTTCCATGAGTTGTAGAATAATTTTTTCCCGAATTTATGCCATGATTTGAAAAGTGTAACAGGTGTGGTATGTTTGTACACATGGATTGGAACTACAAGGTAAAGTGTTGTGAATACTTCAACAATAATTAAAAAAGATAACAATACTATAGTAATATAATTTAGCTATAATTATATGCTAATTTACAAAAAAAAAAGTGTCCAAATATAATGACACTAGGAGTAAATCGTTATAATTATTAATTAAATGGTTTTGGAAAATTGTTTTCAGCAACTAAAATTGAATTTGATACATCTGGTTAACTAATGGATTCTCCTAAGAGAATGATATTTTAGATAAATAATTATATGTTAAATTTATTAGACTCACCTTTTGAGGTTTTATGTGATGGGATAATTTGTTTTTACAAACATTCTAGGAGTTTTTGTGATGTTATGTTCATTCGTGAATTCTTTAATTGTGAGAGTATGCCTTTACTTTTGGACAACAGTTGTATGATATTCATAACCTTAATAGTATGTTTGATCATTGATGAATAAGGATATTAGTAGGGATGTTCATCATAATTATGTGAATATTATGAGGATGAAATTATTCTTATAAAATAAAATATGTCAAGTAGGTATGTGTATGTATGTTCATTGTATATATAGTAAATAAATACCTCAACTAAATGAAAATGATCTTAAAAGAAAAATGGTACCTATTTTCTATTATCAATGGTTTTGTGACACATAAAATATATATGCTCTTTTGATGTATAACATTCATATAATTAAGTTAACTATCACTCTATATTAATCGTTTAGAGTTAGTTTTATCATTAATGTCATCTTTACATACATGGAATCATAGTAATAGTTATATCAGTGGACCATTATAATTCACTTTCATTCCTTTAAATTGTAAATTTCTATTGAAACATTTCCAATTTGGTATTTCAATGCCGTAATTTTCAATAGTTAAACCTTAGTTAACACACCCAAAATTAAAATTTTGAGGACGCAATCTCCAAAAGAGGGGAAGGGTGAAACATCCAAAGAAATTATAGAATTACAATATTTCATTTATATTAATAATTTTGAATTATATAATGATTTTACATAGACATGGACACTATTCCTGGTAGCATACTCGATACGCAACAACAAGTTTCTCAATATCATATGTTTCACACAAAACTGTGTTATACAGAAAGAAACACATTATTTCAAAAATTATATTATGTGGTAGTTGTTAAAAGATTTTGAATTGGTTTGAATGAATTAAACCAACATTATTATTATTTTTTAATGTTTTTACTTCCACTAAATAAATATTACAGGAATAAATTGAAAATGAATCCAATATAAAGACGTAGATACTATATCATTTTTAGAATTTAGTATTAACACCTTTTGATGGAGAACTATTTTTAAATCTAGTTTTTCATATTATTATTTGATAAGTTTAAAAAAATAAACTTATTCTTTGGATTATGGACATCAAAATTTACTTCTTTTATATATTTTTTTTATTTTTCTAGAAAGTTTCATTTTTTAATGAATAGTGAAAAATACTACATTAGAGTTAAAACGTGATTTTTCATTTAAATAATTATTATACATAAAATATAATTTTGAAGTCATAATAAATAAATATTACATGTATTAATCTTATTTATGATAATTGAATATTTTTTAATATTGAAATTATATAAGAAAATTTATTGTCTTTTTTGAACGTCTCTTTTACCGGCCATCTAACCACATCTGCATGATTCGTATTAAACATTATTTTATAACTTCTATAAATTTAATTTTTAAAAACCATACATACATTATTGTAACCATTTTTAAAAATGTCATACAATGGTATAAAAAATATTTTTTTGAATAGTATCTGTAGTATTTTATTTACCAACATAAAAAGTTAAATATGGAAATTAATGATAAAATTAATTTTTTAATAGTATTAAAATTATCCTACCACATGTACTAATCATATTGGATGACTTATTATCAACCATAAACATATTTTGTCTAAAATATTTACATTTTTAATCCACAAGGGTTTGATTATGACATTTATAACATTTAATTTAAATTAAAGATGAATATGTCATAAATATGTATCTTCTTACTAAAACAATTTTATAATGGTGATATATAAATAATATTTAAAACTATATATATTCATTTAAATGATTAATAGATTACCTAAATCATGGAAATATAAATTTAATTTTTTAGGAATTATATATTTAAATTTAATGGTTACATAATGTTCATGAAATAATATATTTATTAAAGAAAAATTCAAATTAATTATATTATTAATATTAAAATAAATATAATTTTTAATATTTGGTCTGTTACATTAATTTTATCGAAGAATATGACATATAAGGATTGATATAATATTTTTTTATAAGAAATAATATTTTTATGATTTAAAAAAAATGCTTGAAATGAATGGAGTTAAAATTAAAATAATTCATATTTTAAAATATCAAATATTTAATTAAGTGATATATAATTTCAAAAAATATACATTTTTTGAAACATGTTGAGAAAAGTTTGAAAATTTTAATTAAATTATCAGTAATTGTGCATTTTTTCATGATTTATTAATCATATAAACCCTCAAGTTGTAAATTTATTGATAAAAGGTAAGTGGTAAAAGTGGATAAAACAAAAATATTGGGATTAAAAAATTAAATAAACTTGTTTAATTTTAATTTGACGATATGGATACTAACCATGATCATATTATCGTATTATAAAATAAGTTTGAGACCATTTTAAAAGTAATATGTTATTATATTAATTTAATACTTTTAATAATTCAATGTGTGCCCCTCCCCTCTCTTATAAAATGGTATTCACTCCTCTAATTACTCACACTTCAAAAACCTTCTGGATCTGCCATGATATATCCAAAAAACATTATATAATCCCTCGACATAATATTGAAGCCTTATTATATGAATAAAACCCTCATTATATGTGTTATGATATTCATTAAAGGTGTTTATCCAATGAATGTGAAGATAAAAACCTATCTGACAATTCTAACTCATTGTAGGAGATTTCATATCAACATCCTTTCAATGAGTAATCTCATGAAAATAGGAATATTTATTCTTTTATAAGGTGTGTATACATTCACGATGAGATTTTATATCCATATTTTATCAATTAAAATGTTATTTATAGTTTTTATAAACATTTAAATTCATGAAGATTAATATTTAAATGTCCAAAGAGGTATGTAACAGAATGAATGTATAATAATTTAATTATCAAATATTATTTATCATGATATTATTTAAATATTTATCTATATTGATATAAAAGGATATTATTTGAAATTTTATTTATTTCATTAATTTCATCCAATGCTTTAAAAATGATTCATGTCATAAAAAGTGTTTACATTATTTATAAAATGAAAAAGGGATTGATTCTTGTACATATCGAAAATTGTTTCTCTTCCTCCATTACAATTATTTTATATGAGAATTCCATTATAATCGTTAATGTTTTAATAATGAAAATATATCCCTTATTCCATATTATATTTGTATCTTGGTATTTAAATTGTTTTTAAAATGAAAATATTATTTTCATACAGAATGGTATTTCCTATGTGATTAGAATGGATTTTGAGAAGGGTTTTATGATTATGAAGTTTTATTCATGAAATTCTAAGTGATCATTCAATGAAATGGGTGATCCTGATATTAGTTATACAACGGGTTTATCCCCATTATATCGAAGGGGGAGCCTGCCATAGTTTATACGAAGGGTTTAGATCCATTATAGCTCATAGGTGAGCCTATTACATATTATATTAAGGTATAATCTCAATTATTGCTCATGTGTGAGCATTATATTTCCTATAAGATATGTGATAGACATAACAGTTCTCTAATTCATTTTGTAATAATCATTTTTAAGTCGGCCATATGGTTTTACAAATTGAATGGGGGTTGATAGTGGTTTTATGGATATGATTATCTAATACCCGAAAAGGAGTTTTAATTACATTATATTGATTTCAAAGACGTTATTTGATAAATTATATGATTTTAATCAATGAGATTATTTTTCTCATTCACCCAAAATTACATTAAATTAGAATCTATGTTTTAACTAGACTTACAATGTTCATTATTTAATGTGCCTTACTGATATTTTGGTTCTCATCCCTTGTTTTAAATATTCTCACTGGATTTAAACATGAATATAGTTAAGGATTGAATCAAGGAAATTATATTATCCTTAATAATGAAATGAACCATGTTTATTCTTATATGTTTTTGGGTAATGGAATAAATGAGTACTGTTGGAGGTGTCCACATTGTAATTATAGGGGTTTTTTTAATTTTTTTACTGAATTATATAATTATATTTACAGGAAAATATCTTAAATTTGAATTTGTGAACTAAATCAAGATAATGTAATGAATAATGTTGGGTCCTTATAGAAGATATCAAAGGTCGGTTAAGATTACATTAGATGATATGATGATTTTTATTGCTTTTATTTATAGGATTTTATATTATGGTTAAGATTAAATGATTTAGAATTTTATGAATAACTTGTTTTTCCTCTAAAATATGTCCATTTGGATTGGTTTTCCATAATGGTAATTGGAAAGAAATAATGTGAATGAATCTGGAGGGAAAACCCATTCAAATGAACATCATGTGGTGATTGGAATCAGAACTAATCAATTTTTTGTAGTGATGGATCAAATGAATTAGGATACAAATAATGGTGGTATTAGTGCACAATACCATATAGACCAACCACAGTGGAATAATTAATTAGTGGACAATTTTATGAGGAAACATTACTAATAATTCAATGGATCATCAGACCTAGAGGTATTTGAAGGATTTATCAATACACTCGAGAAGATATTTGAAGTCTAGGGTTGTTTGAAATGATAAGTGAATACTTATTCCATCTATTGTTTTGTAGGTGAAGATGGTTTATTTTGTTCCATATTTAAGAAAACCAGAGAGAAAATGATCATTATTCCACGAAATGGGAAAAATTTGATAATATTTTCCTTAATAATTATTTACATAATGTTGTTTTATATAGTATGGAGAAATTTTTTTGATGTAAATGTAAATGTTGATAATTAAGTATCCTTATATGAAGTGAACATCACAAGATTGGATAGTTTTTTTCGGATTTTATTGGATAGAATGACAAATAAATTAAAATATTTTACTGAGGATTGAAAATAGGGATACAAAGAGATATGGCGTCTTGATAATTTAAAATACATTAAAATGTTGTTTTTTCGATGTGAAAGATGAAATGGGTTTTTCTGAATTTTATATTCCATGAGATGATAAGATTATGAAATTATCAAGGTTGACATAAATAGAGAGGAAACCTACATAAAAATATGGTGTTAAGACTAAAACATATTCTAAGTTTGGTAAAATAAAATTTAATGAATGTATCTAAGGATCTAGAATGTGTTACAAGTGTGGTAATATTGGTCATGATGTTTATAACTACTAGGAAAAGGGTCATGAATAGTCAAACAATGTGATAATAGATAGCCAGTATAGAGATGTTTTAGCTATAATAAGATGGTACATTACCCCAATAAGTTTTAAATTTTCAATACTCAAGGATGAAATAATTATGATCAAAACAAAATCGTATTGGGAAATATTTCTATACTACTACAGTTGATGTTGAGACACCTAGTGAAGATGTTTCCATTACTTTTTTGAGGATAACAATGAACTGCATGTTTTAGAATTACCTTCTTCGACTTTATGTGATGTGATAATATGTTCTTAAGTACCATTATGGGAGATGATATTTAGGGTAATGTTTACGTTAATAATTTTTGAATGTAAAAGTATTCCATTCCTTTTGGAACCTAGTTTTATTATATATATATATATAACCATTATGGGTTGTGAGATCTCTAATGCGTAATGTTCTTCATAGGGATCTATAACATAATTAAGGGAATATTATGTGGATTAAATTGTGCTTATAAAATAGAAATACAAAAAGTATGTATGTTTCCTAATGTTATTTGACTAGGATGTAAATGAATTCCTAAATACAATGAAAAATATCTAAAAAGGAAAAAAAATTCTCTACGTTTCTCAATGGTATATTGACCCATCACATATTTATCATTTTTTGATGGAAAATTATCCACGGATTATATTTTCTATCACTATCTATTAATCATTATGAAAAATTTTTATCATTAATGACCATGTTTTCATACATGTAATATTAATATGTGTTATCTAATGTGACCGTTGTATTTCACTTTCTTTCATTTAATGTGTATTTTTTATTGAATATTTTCTGATGTGTGATTACAATAAAGTAATTTTGATAAGTGAAACCATAGATACTTAGATCAAACGTAATATAATGAGTATGAAATATCAAAAAGGAGGCTAAAAGTGACATACTTGGTTATTATAGAATAATTCCTCTTCATATCTATTAATATTTATAAATTAGATTACGTTTTTACCTTAATAGAGTTTCTATGTTTGAAGCATACTCAACACATAACAATGGGTTTCTATGTAATCATAGATTGAAAAAATGAATGTGTTGTACTGAAAAATAATATATATTTTAAAATATTATTTTAATCAGTAGATACAAATAATCTATTGTATAGTAAATAATGAGTATAACTACATGTGTTGTGTTTATTAAATTTGGTTACATTCATCCAATAAATTTTAGAGGATTAAAATTAATATAAATAAAATTTTAATCATTAAACACTTGATTACTCTAAAAGTTATATTTACCGCCATTATATGTTGAAAACTTTTAGAATCTATTATTTTGAAACTTTTATATGTTATATTTGAAAAAAAATAACTTTTTATTTTGAAGTAGGATATCCATATATACTTTTGTTGAATGTTTAGTATTTTTCTAAACAATTTAATTTTTTACGAAATTTTATAAAAATTGTATTATAATTTAAAAAAATTTATTAATTTAAATAAATATAATCATTTAAAACAATTCATAATTGTTAAACAGTACATATAATAATCAAAATTAGGTTATTAGAATAATTTTATATTTTGCAATTAGATCTGTAATTTTTTGACTTTTTTTAAATATCCCGTTTACCAGCCCACTAGCCACATATACAGAATTAACTTTCAATATAATTTTTTAATTTCAATTATTTTGATTTTGAAATAATATATATACATGGTTGTAATCAATATGAGAAATGTGATCCAATATGATTAAAATAATTTTTTATGTGAATTTACACTTTATTATATTATTTACCATAGTAAAAGTGTTGTTAGATTAATTAAGTGTAAAATTTATATTATAATATAATAAAATTTATCCTAAAACATTTTCAAATCATATTGGATGATTAATTATTGACCTTTCCCATATTGGAGCCAAAATATAAACCTTGGAATCCACTTGGGAATGATTATAAAATTTATAAATATTTTTTTAAAGTAAAGACAAATATTTATAAATATGTATATTCATAATAAAACAATTTAAATATAGGGTCATATAAGTAATATTTTTATATATGACTAGTATATAGAAATCAAAAAATAATTATCACATCATGGTAGCTTATTTAATTTTTTTAGTAATTATATAATTTATTCTAATCACATCATAATGATGAAGCTGTGATAGCCTGAATGGCCCGAAGGTGTTCATTTTAATTGATTTTGATAACCCCCCTTTCAAAGAATGAGGGGGGACCCTTATAAGGCCCATAGGCTCATAGATTACATGGATTGTATGATTAGGATATTACAGGACCCGAAGGTTATAGAGAATTCGACCAGAATATCTATAAGGAACATCCCCTCCCTAGCATCTGCATCATGATAGTAGCTCTCCGCCTTCATATTTCCATCTGACTAGGCTTCTCGTGCAAGAACAGGTTGGTCCCAATTTCATAACCATACCCTCTCATTCTATCAAATCTATTTGGTTCTACTCCGGTGAGTGTACATACTGTGAATCCTCTTCTAGGGTTGCTCTTTTTTTGTAGTGTGTCTAGGGAAACAACATGTGGAACGAAGGCCTTGAGGTAGCCCGAAGGAAATTAAAGTTGCCTGAAAGACATACTGACCCAAAGGCCTGGGTGGCATGAAATCCTTCAGGACTCCAAGCCCAAATCGGTGGACTGTGGAGGATAGTTCTAGCTGCTACAGTACCTAACAGTCCCTCCTACAATAACTGCTACAGTGCATGTAAAATGCCTGCACATTGTGTACAGTTCTACTATAGTACCTGTATAGTGTATAGTACTTCTACAGTACCGCATAGTGTCCAGTCTGCTACAGTGCCGCACAGTGTACAATTCTACTACAATGCATGCTTCAGTGCCTGCTACAATACCTGCTACAGTACCCCCCCCCCCGAAAATATGCCTCTACCTGGTTTTGAACCTGGATCTTGTGGATGAACATAAGGATACCTCATCAATTGGGTTGAGCCTCATTTGCGATGATGCAGTAATATATTTTATAAAGAAAGAAAAAAATAATTGATAATAATAATATTAAAATAAATAGAAGTGAAAAAAATTGATTCCATTGATGAATTTTATGGATGTATATGAAATTATATTATCATGTTAATTTATCTTTTTATAATGAATCTTATATTATGAATTTTTTTTATAAAAAGTAATGAATGGTGTCAAAATTGAGATAATTCATATTTTATAATATAATATATTTCATTAAATGGCATAATATTTCTATAAATCTAATATTCAACCAATATGTTAAGATAAGTCCATAAATTTCATTAATGACTCAATAATTATTTGTTTTTAATGATTTGGTGTTTAATTTAAATGTCAATGTGTAAATTATATTGATAAAAGTTAATAGATAAAATGGGATAAAGGAAAGATATATGGATTAATAATTAATCAAAACATGTTTAATAATAATTATATGATAGTGATTTAACCCAACATCAGCATATATTCTAAATAAATTTGTTTGGGATGAGTTGGAATAGAAAATGAATATATATTAATTTAATATTATTAATAATTAAATGATTTCCCCTCCCATATCCTATAAAAGGACATTCATTCCTGTCAATTACTCATAGTTCCAAAACCTTTTGGTGTGTACAATATCAACTAATTCCCATATATAAAATCCATCCACCAATTTTGAAGCCTGAATTTTGGAAGAACATCATCCGATGTGGTATTATAGTGTTTATAAAGATGATTAACCAAAGTAGGAGAATATAAACAACCTACGATACAATTTAGACTCTAGGTAAGGGATTTGATCTCAATTTCCATTAACATTTAAATTTCATGATAATATGAAACATATTCTTTTTTAAGGTGTATAAATATCCACTATGAAATTTATTATCCATATTTTGTCTAAACTAATGTTTTTATTGTTTTAATAAATTTATTAATTCATTTGATTAAGATTTAAATGATAAATGATTTAAAGGACCCTTTGAACGTTTATTTATATAATTATAATTATTTTTTGGCATTATATTAATTAACATATTTATTTATAGGGATATAAATATATTTTACATGACAATTTATTTTGATCACTAATTTCATCCAATGTTTTCCAAAGGAATATTTTTATACTAATACATTACTTTTTTACAAAACAGCAATAGAATAGTGTTTTCATAAATGGACCCAAGGAGTTATAAACCGTGATAACTATTATTATTTTCATGGCTTCATCTACAATAAATAATGTTTCTAAAATGTACATAATTACTATTATTTCTTTTTTTGTTATCTTGCTACTAAAAATGATTTACTAAATGAAAAATGTATTTTTATGCAGAAATGATTTTATATGGGATTTAATGAGTTCATAAACGGGGTTTGAGATTATATTGTTTTATTCATGAATGGTTAAATGAGTATCATATGAAATGGGATAGCCCGATACTTCTTCTATGAATGGTTGATCCCCATTATAGGTCACAGGTCATCCCAGTACAACATATACAATGGGTTAAGCCCATTATAGCTCAAGAATCAGCCCATTATATCTCATATAAAGGGATGAGCTCCGTTATAGCTCATCGGTGATCTAGTTATAGTATAAATTCATAGAGGTGTCATTGCACCCTTTAGGTTTAAAAATGAAAATATCTTTTAGGTAAGCTAATAATTAAAATACCATATAATGTGATCATGAAAATATATAAATGGAATGTATTACCATTTATAAGGAAAGTTGCGTGTACGTATAATATATTTATTATATATAGAGGTTCTAGATTTATCATTCATGTAAAATATTATAGTACATATAATAATACTAAAATAAATGTGTATTGGGAATATTTTGTAGGTAATCAGATGCTGAAATCATAGATAAGGAATATAGAAGTACGT
The DNA here is from genome assembly GCA_963277665.1 of Viscum album. NCBI lineage: Eukaryota > Viridiplantae > Streptophyta > Magnoliopsida > Santalales > Viscaceae > Viscum > Viscum album. Next base: position 1,905,178,848 of record OY728145.1, read on the forward strand.
ATAATGAAAGTGTTATGAAATTATTGAATGAGTAAATGAAGGATAAATAAGTAAATAATAATATTCTTATTATATCATAATAGGAATTACATATGTTACATAATAAAAGAGAATATATGACCAATCAATTCGACGAATAAACTATATTTATTTAGACTCTAAATCTAATTATACTTTAGATTAGAAAGGATCTTATTAGGGTTAGATTTTATTTATATAAATACCTTCCTCATGATATTTATTATAGTACTATAGCTCAGTTTGGTGAAATTACTCCGATGTATTAAATTATATATATCCTAGGGGTGTTTTATAATAGTATTAAAAATTCCTACATTCTGAAGGAATATACATTATTAAATAATCTTTGTTGTACTGTTCGAACACAAGATAATATAATATATAAAAATAAAATAATTATGTAGTATAGAAACTAGTACTTCAGTTGATAGTAGTAAGGTGATATCAAGAAAAAAGATAAGATTTATGTAATTGCCACTGCCCTCATTCAAAGCTCAGAAATTCTGGTGGAGCCTTTGGCTCGATACTTATATATAAAGACTCTTAGGTGAGATGATTCAATGATTAAAAATTGGTTCATATGGTGTTAGTTTACTCTAAGAGGTGAGAGCTTCGGCTGTGATCTCCTTGTAGCGGCTTCGAGGCCTTACAACATCATCTTGGGTATGGACTAGTTATCTACAATCCATGATCATATTGATTTTATTAGGTTCAAAGTGCGGTGTGTCCACACATATGGGACTAGGTTTACATTCACGAGTGTGAAGAGAGCCTTTACAACACATGATGGAATTACCCGGAGGAGAGTGCAGCTGATCCTCATCAGTTGTTTCTGACTTACCCTTAGGGTGGTTGATGTGGAGAGTTCAATATATCCTATAGTGTTGCACCAGAACATGGATGTCTTCTGTGATGATGTTCCATGTCTACATCATCATAGAGAGGAGTAATTTTACATTTACTTATACCCCCGAGATGACACTAATATCTACACCAGCGTATCAGATGTCTCCCACGGAGCATCAGGAGCTATGGGTAAAACTGGATGACATATAGGGGAAGGGTTTCATCCGAATCTATGTCTCGCCTTGGTTAGCCCCTATTTTGTTCACCAAGAAGGTGGATGGGATCATGAGACTTTTTTTTGACTATATTTACCTGAACCAGGTGACTGTGAAGAACTTGTACACACTCCCGAGGATTGACTACCTCTGTGATCAGCTAAAGAGAGCATAGTGGCTCTCGATGATAGAGCTCTCATTAGGTTATCACCAGCTCAGATTACAAGATGTGGATGTTCAGAATATGACCTTCAGATGTCAGTATGGCCATTATGATTTTTTGGTCATGTCGTTCGGTGTGACCAATGCTTCTGATGTTTTCATGGGACCATGAACATGATCTTACAACCATACCTTGATCACATTGTACTACTCTTCATAAAAAACGTTCTTATCTACTCAGATACTAAGTATTTTCATGCCTATCATTTGCAGGATCTTCTGGACACACTTGGAGACCAAAAAATTATGGTATGCTCTTGATGTGCTAGTTCTAGATCTGAGAGTTTCTCTTTCGGGGGCATGTCATCTCGGAGGCTGGAGTTACGGTGGATCGAGTAAAGATTGACATGGTACATTCAGGGGTGCCAGCTATGAGTGTGACAGAAGTACGGAGTTTCATGGGTTTGGACGGATACTATAAGAGATTAGTGTTATATTTCTCTAGGGTTTCAATATCTTTATCAGTTTTGATGAAGAAAGGTCAACCCTTCATGTGGTAGGAGATATGCTAGCAGAGTTTTCAGGAGATGAGGTAGTGGATGACTAATTCCCCCCATATCGAGGCTTCTGGAGGTGGGCATTGGGTATGTAGTCTACTGAAATAGATCAGGGACTAGGCTCGGATGTATCCTAATGCAGGATTGAACAGTTATCGCATATGGTTATCGATATCTGAGACTGCATGAGTATAACTATGATACCCATGACCTTGACAGAGCCTCAGTGGTCAATTACTTTGAAGATGTGGAAACACTATAATATGGGTGAGTATTTTATGGTCTACTCTGATCACTAGGGTCTCATGTATATCCTATACCAAATGGAACAGAACATAAGACAGCACCACTAGCTTGAGTTTCTCTATGACTATGACTTCGAGATATTCTATACTCTTGGGAAGGGTGAGGTTGTAGCAAATGAACTCAGCAAGAGATCATGTACACAAATGCTAGATGTGGCGATGAATTAGCTGGTGACATTGTAGATATCCTTTGTGGATCAAGATGGAGAATAATTTATTTAGTATATTACATTCACTCCACCACTTTTTTAGTGAGTCGGGTAGGCGCAACATGGGGACACTTACTATGAGGCTCGACGTGTTTAGAGATCCCTAGGTCGGGCACCTAATGGATTTTCAAAATGTGGGGAGCATGTCATCATATTCAGAGGACGAACTATGGTACAAGATTTACATTGGTAGGTATTGTTGCGGGATATCCATAGATCCCTTCTAGAAGTACATCCTGGAGTGGTAATGATGTACCAAGACCACCGATGACAGCACTGGTGGCTGGGAATGAAAAATTAAGTATCATAGTTTGTCTCTTAGTGCCTCACTGGTCAGCAAATGAAATCAGAGCATCCGGTACCCGCAGACTTATTTCTGACTTTGGAGGTCCCAGAGTGGAAGTGTGATAGGATATCCATGGTCTTCATTAAAGGAAACCCATATACATGAATGGGTCATTAATCTATCTGTGTAGCCGTCGACCGACTCACCATGTAGGAAAAGTTTTTACCGATACAAGAGAAGGGTTCAGTAGAGAGTTTCAAATGCCTCTATATGCATAATATTGTTTAGATACGTTGATTACCCTCAACAATTGTCTCAGATCGTGATCTATGATTCACTTCCTTAGCAATGGATGGGGTTGGAGGAGGCTTTTGGGATACATCTTCATTTGAATACCATCGACCATCCAAAAATGGATGGCCATTAAGAGAAGACAATTTAGACCCTAGGGGACATGTTGTATTCTTGCGTTCTCTACTTCGGTCTAGGCTGGGAGGATCACTTTCCCTTGTTGGAGTTTTCATACAATAATAGGATTCACTCCAATATTGGGATGACACCATTTGAGGCTCTGTACAACCGAACGTGAAGATCACCTCTGTGCTGGACTAACCCAGGGTAATAAGCACTCGTGGGACATTAGATGGTATAGGCTATGATAGAGAAAGTGCAAATTATCTCGGAGCAGATGACGACTGCACAGAGCAGGAATAAGCTTATTTCCATAGGATATGTAAACCCCTATAGTTTGAGGATGGAGAACATGTCTATCTACGAGTCTCACCTCGATGAGGTTTGCAGAGATTTGGCTGGGGCGGTAAGTTACCTCTGAGGTTAATCAGACCCTTCTAGGTCCTCAACAGAGTTGGTGAGGTGGATTACCACCTATCACTTCCCCCATAGTTGCACCAAGTGCACGACGTTTTCCATGTATCCCAGTTGAGGAGATACATGCATGAACAATCTCACATCATCGACCACAACGAGATAGACATCAATGATGTGGCGATGTTTACAAGGGTTTTAGTAGAGATTGAGGACCAAAAGGAGTGGGTCCTTAATGGGTGTTTGATTCCATTTGTTCGTGTATGTAGGAAGCATGGGAACTTCCAGGTGAGAACGTTGGAGCGGGTGGCTCAGATTCGTGCTCAGTACCCCCACTTGTTTTCCTAGTTTTTATGATGTGTATTTTGGGGATGGAAAACCCTGAAGTGGTAAAATGTAAAGACTTGGAAATTCCATGTAATATTTTTTTACCAAAATTATACTGAAATATTCGAGTCTATAATTATTTATGGGTTGATATTCTAAGGCCCAATATTCCAGGAATGAATTTCTGATCATTTATTTGGAGCATTCAGTAAACGCACAAGTGACTTTTTGTAACTTATAACAATTCATGGAATTGAAATATGAGGACACAATTGAACTCGCAGTGCTTATGTTATAATAATGTGACCATCAAATCAACCTTAGTAAGTTGTTGGTGGAAGTTATTTTTCATCCTTTCATGGAAGAAGAAAAATAAAATAATTCACCTTTTATTTTTCTTTTTGAAACCTCTCAATTTTAATTTTGTTGTGGGGACACCCTGAACCCCTCTTAATGACGAAAAACCATTCAAAGAATTATATTAAATTATTCCAACATCAATTAATTATTCGTTCCAACTACAATAAATTAATTATGAAAACTTCAATTAATAGACATACTTATTTTTAACATGTTGGCTCTACATTTACTTGGGGTAAATCGTTGGAAAATGAGGGTTGGGAGAACTGTGGGGAACCGGGAAGGACTTGCTCCAATGAAGGATTCTTCTCCTACGATGAAATTTACTCCAACAAAGAACTACTTTATTGTATCAATAACAATGCAGATCTTCAACAGTGATGAACCGATGACCATCTCTCCCACTCCTCACCAATGTCAACGAATAATTGTGGTAGGGATTGTTGTTTGAAATAGTACTTAACTCGTTCTTGTCGTTCATCTTGAATCAAGAACAACTATGCCCCTTGGTACCATTCTAAAGTGGAGGGTGCGGGACAATTGAACATGGCCCGAACCCTATGAAACATTTGTATATTTTTTTGGTCTTGATATTATAGTGATGTCCCAAGATGAGTGATGGAGTCTTCAGAACGAAGATCGGGCCACCAGGGCACACTTGGTGACCCAAGGAACGTCACTGGTGACCGTTCTGGTGACCAGAACTGGTGGGAATCTAAAGCGGTGGCTGATACTTCGGCTGGCCATGATGACAGTGGTGACTCGATCGTGTCGCCAGAGAAGGGCCACAGCCCGTAGGCCATGGCGGACTAAGGCGGTGGCCGATGCATGACCGACCACATGAAGGGGGTAGTGGAATATGTCCACACTACCGGAGTGCAGGGATAGCGACATGAGGACGCGGTGGTGAAGGAGGAAAAATCTGCTCACTGTCGGGCACCGATGGTGGTGTGGTATGCTTCGACACTGTGGAGGTGTGCTCTACATCTTGCAAGCTGAGGAGCCGAGGAGGACCTCGTGTCCCATGTTCCATCCGACAGCACCACGTGGGGCCAATCGATCGTCCTCCCAATCCAAATGACCCATCCATTCAGGATACCAAAGGGGCACCTCCCCCCTAGTTGGTGGCCAGGGAAGAACCCACTGTGGGGGCCCCCACTAGTGGGCCACCATTGGTATAGGCCGCACCGGAACCAGGGCCGAACCCGGGTTGGGACTGGTCGACCCGCTCCGGGTCGGGGAGGCCCATGTCGGGTCGGGCCGGGTCGGACCATAACCAAACTAACTTCGACCCGTTTTCTCTCTTTCAGCCATAACATGTGCTACAAGCATCCATTTGATGAACCATCTGATGTGCTGGAATCCTTGGATCAAGGTGATCTTTTGGAATAACATAGTTGAGTTTTGGATAAAGTTGGGGTATGACCTGGTTGGATTGATCATGAAACCAACTGGGCCCTAAGGATTTAAAGGCCAATAACTAATAGACCTGACATCTGATTGATGCTCCATCTATTGTATTGACACCTCTATTACGTGAAGGTGATTTGGGATACTTCTTTGTGGGACTTCGTTGAAGTTGGAGTGTTGAATTGCGTCTTGATAAACAGATCATTCCATAATAAAGCCTGCTTAGTATGGAAACCTTGTAGTTGGATATAACATGAGAAAGGGATCCTATATGGGTTTGTGCCTTGGGATCCTACATGGGCATGTGTTAGAGGATCCCACATGGATCCTATCTAGTAATCCATGTGGGTCTACAATAGGATCCTACCTGGGTCTGCTGTACTGGGATCCTACGTGGGTCTGATTATTTTGGATCCTACGAGGGTCTACCTCTAAAAAGAGTAAGATGATTTACTAGTTACATGTAATCATCATTAGTATCATACATAAGTTATAAATGGTGTGAGAGAAGTCCTTAAATTTGTTTTGATACCTTTATGGTACTTAACATCATGGAAATAAATTTTCGGTATACTTATATGTTGATTTACCTTTGGGGTGTTACCATCATCGTAATCATTCCTCCATGGAACTGTTGAACTGTGGGATTTGGAGTTAGGCCTTGGGTTTGTTCATTCATGAGATGGGTATACATGATAATGTCAATATATGTATGAGAATATAACTAAGTAGCTTTGATTATTGTTTCCATGATTTGTGGATTATCCTTTGAGGATTTAGTGAGTCCTTTGTGGGACTCGAGGCCCATTCTAATTATCTTTATACTCACCACTGCACTGGCTATGCCCGCACATTGTTGTGTCATGTGCAGAAGACGAACAACGCTAATGGAGGACGAGGGTACCAGGACTGGAGGTAGCTCAGAGGTGGACATCAGATATGGTGTACCACATGGATGACCAATTGAGAGCTATACAAACCCTTTAGGTAGGATCCTTGGTGGGTGTCCACTAGAGATGTTTCAATTTTACCTATACATTTCAGTTTACTGGTACTTTTCAGTAAGGCATGTATTCTCACCCCCTATTTCATTTTGTACTCACCTTGTTTACTATATAGTTTAACTTTGTGCTTGTATCCTGCTTTTTGATTAGTTGTGTGAGTTTTTTGGTTATAAAGGAAATGCCTTCCCAGTTTTAGGGAATACGCCTTTCGGTGCAAGTCATCTGTCCTTGGCCAATGGAACACGGGTTTTGGATAGTCATTTCATGGGCCCTGGGGCACTGGTCGCGAAAATATCTACATTTTTAAAAAATCTATATAGAACTATTCAAACACATGCTAATATAATCAATACAAATAAGACAGTATGTAGTATAGAAACTACTACATGAGTTGACAGTAGTAAGGGTGGTGATATCAAGAAAAAAAAAGTACGTAATATTTAATTGGAAAAATATTTCTCGAGTTTATGACTGAAAAAAATTGATCTATATTGATTCCTTTTTAGAAGAATCATAAAACTATATTAAATGAAAAGCGAAAGGGTCATTTAAAATCCTATTTATTCGTTGTATGATATTATGCTAAAAAGGTCTCAGGATGGATCAATATTAATTCAATTATGAACACGAGCAGTCTTTTACCCATATCATATTAATTACTTTTTTATGATTGATATCAATATCCATACTACTTTCAAATCGATTAATTTTTGTCTTACTACTTAATCCATCATTTTTATCAAATATATTAGCAAGTGTTCGAATAATGTTATCTAGCACATCCAACAATGTAGATACCCTCAAAACCGAGAACACTTGAATAATGTGATACAACAACCCTAGTACATATATAATGATAACATCATGTGTATATTCATTAAACTAAGATATAGAACTATAATGAATATCTTGAGGTCAGTAAATATTTAAATAAGATCTAGATATTATATGATTCCTTCCAAAAAGTAATTTAATTATATTTGAAGTCTCATTAAATTTACTACTCATCAAATTGACAAGTCATATCTTCCATTTTAGTCTGTAACATCCGTAATTTATTTTCCTAAAAATCAAGAAGATTATTAATTATTTCATTATCAATCTTGTACTCATTCAATAATATCATACCATTTTCATCATACCTACTTTTATAATCATAATCTATGATTTTTTTTCATTCAATTCCATAAAAAATTATTCAAAAAAATAATTCATTAAAGAATGATTAGATGTACTATACTTTTTTATATGAGAGTTATTCATGTTGAAATGATTTTCTTTATTCAATCAAAATAACATTAAATGGGTTACAATGGTTTAACTATAAAAATCATTTTATTTCTTTTTGTGTCCCTATGTGACTCGTTCATGTTCATCCAATATTTTTATATGTTTTCATATGATTTATGTCAGAATAGTTTCAAGGTTAGAATAATTGAAATGTAATTATTATTAAACATGAAAAGAAACAATTATTTCATTAAAATGTTTGTTTTTAATTGAATATATCGAACTATTGGATGTGCCAAATTTGTGTTTCTATGGTTTCTTTAATAGTTGGGGAATAATTCCGTAAATAAAACTAAAAATTTCATCAATGGGAATTATTGATCTAAATCTATATTATTAAATGCCTATGGTTGTTCTCTTTTAATTACTTTTCACCTTTCATTATTCAAAATATAGAATTAGTTTTCAAGCCTATGCACGATATGCCATCTCGGTGAATGTTATTTTTTATTTTTCAATCTATGAAATTTATTTTTTACTACAAATCCATATATTTTGAATATATATGATATTAATATAATGAGGATGATTGTAGAGATGATTAAACCATGACCAATGCTTAGTTATTGAAACATCCCAATAAATCAATACATGGAAAATGGACCAGTTATCACTAATAATAGTAATGTGTTAATGATTTATTCTAAATGGGTGATAAAATGATATTAGTAAATAATATATTACATTATATATAAAAAAATATTTCATTAATATGTTTATTGTAAATTTATATTTATTATATAATACATTTTGACATGTATGGAGGAAATCCAAAAAAAGGTAAGAGGATATTTCACCATCTCACCATTATTTAAGATAGTTTTGTTTAAATATATATTAGGTATTATATCCCTTTTTTGTCCTGGGTTTCGAAAAAAAATTAATGATCGGATTGGATAATCTTCTATGAATATTGAATTTAATTCCTATGATTGTTTTACATTTTACCAAAGGGGATAAAATACACTTTTTCCATTTTCAAAAAAGTGTCTTTGTGGATTTAGTATATGAAAACAAATAGAAATAATGTTTTAAATCATATAATGTGTGTGTGTATTTTATAAAATTCATGATGACCGAATGTTTTTTTTAATATTTTACATGTTTAAGAGGGTTTTATAATGAATTTGTTTGTTTTATAATAGAGTGGATTTTTATTTAAATGATTTAAATGTAAAAAGGGGTTCTCTCTAATGTTTTATTCAATTATTTTTAAACAGTATATTTATATATGTCAAAACAATTATTGAATACTGTTATTATAATAAAAGTATCTATTATGATACCATCTACATATTTTTATTTAATTTTTTAGGTTTTAATTCATACTGGATGTTCTATTTTAATAACATTCATTACATATCCATGGAAGGTTTGTGGTAAAGTATTAAAACTTCTTTTTATAGTTAATCGATATAAATTTTAATTTGTTTTAGGTTTATACAAATTCATATGGTTAGTGAATTGACAATAGTATGTGATTGGTGAGGTTTTCTGTAGAGCCACGACACATCTATAGGAATCATAAGATAAACTAAACAGTGGTTTGGATGAGGCCTTACTAATTTTAATGGACCATTTATATGAGGCATGTTGTAATTTTTTAGAAAATTGACATTAGTAATTCCTTGTTTATGTCATTATTAATGAATATTACATGTTCTTATTATATATGTTTTATATCTAGGTCTATGTTTCATTCACACGTGATCGTTTATATGTAATTAGTTATTGTTATTTAACTCCTACTGTATAATTCATTTTATGTAGATTAAATGATTTAGGTAATGTTTTTTACCATTCCATATTTGTTTATTATTTTTTATGATATATTCCAATGTATGAATACACTTAATATGAAATTGAGATCAACCCTTTCATAATTTTTTTTCCTATTGATGCCAAGAAGTTTGTTTTTAAAAATATGAAGTGATAATAAAAGTGAATTATTATGTTCTCAATGGATTAAATATTTTATATTTTATATATGAAATTGTAATGTATGTTTTAGATATGTATCTACCTTAATAAGAAAAATACACGATTTAGTCATATTCATGTGAATCCTTATGTCTTATGATAATGTAATAAAGTGACCACCAACTCATAGATACAATGGTTGAGATGTTCATAGTATTTAGAAAAAAATTATTCACTAACTAAGTAACTCCATCTTTAAATCGGTGGAAATATTAGGGTCTATTTATAACTTTATATCAATATAAACAATAGTAATGAATTATTTTATTCAAATAGTTATGAAGTTTTGATCTTATTTTTTAAGATACTATTATTAATATTATTTACTTGGTTTTAGACAATGGATATAATGATTAGTATTACGTGAGTAGGTAATATTCGGGGCAATTTCATGATTTTCCCAATGATCAACCAAAAACATTAGAGGTGGGAATGAGAATATCATTTTTTTCTTACCCAACAATATTAGTTTATAGAAAATCACTTGATCAATGTTTAAATACCAAAAATAAATGAAGGTAATTATTATAATCAATTCCTTCATGTGTGAATGAACACCATCTACCAGTTGATATTCTTATTCATTAATAGTTAAAAATTATATAAAATAAAACCAAGATAGGTTCTCATTTTTATATGGTTGGAATGTTGTCTATGATGAAAACCCTTTGAATGTGAGTTTATTCGATAGTGAATAGTAATTTTATTGTCAAATATATATTCTTTAGTTATATATATAATCTCCAAGTGCCCTTATATTTTCACCCAAGTTATGTTACTTTTTATAATTTATATTTTTTAGTAGATTCTTCTTTGAAATAAAGACATTCTTCTTTTGGTATAAGTTGATGTTATAATAGGGAGGAATTAGCTAATAGTCAATTAATGAAATATGATATATTGATATTATGGTTATATTAATGATATTATAACTATTATTTAATCATTATATAGACATAAATAATGTATTATATATAATAATTTATCTATTTGTTAATATATAATGATCTACCATTGTAAAATTAATTAGTGATTCTAAATATAAATAGAATTATACAAAATGAATAATTTGTTTTATTATCGATATATTTTTATATAATTATAAAATATATTATTTATTATTTATTTCAACAAATTGTATACATAAGGGTATTTAATTTAATATATTTATTTGTGTATTTTTATTTTGGATTTAATAATTTTTTAATATGGTAATATATTAATTTTTAGGAAAAAATAATTACTATTTAAATATTTAATTAATATAAAACATATTAAATAAGTCATGAGATGAATATTTTGAAATTAATGTGATATTTACTTAAACAAAAATACAGTTATTATTCATGGAATATAGGATTATTATCCAAACTGTTTACTACCCAGATCACAAAAATTAATTAAACCCAATTTCTTTCATTATGTCCCTAAATCATCATCAAGTTTCATTGTGATATCTCGTAAATTAATATACAAAATATTATTACCTCCACTCTTCAAATAATTTGTATTTAAATTTAATTACATTTATCTGCACAAACACAAACCCATATAATCCTTTATTGACATTTTTAATCCAAAGGTTACTTCAATAAGTATAATTTAAATACAAAAAGTAGGCCACATTATAGGGTTTGAAATATTCAATCCTGAATCTAATGAATCCCTATTTAACATATATTAACACCTATATACATATGTAATAATGGTATAAAATTGAAAACACTTAGAGTTGTTAGCACTTATTCTTTGAGGGATGTTTCTATTTGCGTCCATTCAAAAATATATATTACAAATACTAATTTATTTTCTTTAATAAAGATTTAGAGAATATAAAAATATAAATAAAAAATTATAAAATATTAATTTGGTTACATATATGAATTTATTAAGAGAAAAATTTATGTGAATAGTTTTAATTAAAAATTCTCTCATTATTGATACTATTTCCTAGGTCGAATAAATTATGGATATATTATTTTTTATCAAACCTCATACATTTAATTTGATTTTAAAAAAACTGTAATGAATTTTTATTCTAGTTCCATGACTATTCATGTTTTTGATAGAAAATGAACATGAAATGATGAGAAAATATAAAATAGGTGAACAATCATTAAAGAATTGGTACTACTGGAATTGGATGATCAATTTTTTATTCTTAATAAATAAGAAATAAATATTTATTCTATGGAAATAATAAATGATATTACAATTAATAGTGTTTTAATATTTTTTATTAACAATATAATATTGATTTTAATGATATTTATAGCATGATCAATTGAGTTAATTATAATGATTATTCAATTCATATCATAATCTGACATCTTTTTGGTGTTCCCCATTTTATTTATATATAATTTTATATGCATTATATATACACTGAAAATATATTTTTATAAATTTATTCGATGAAGTTTCATATTTTTATTTCATCTCATATTTACTCAATATTGGTACTTAATCCATAATAATAAATTTTAGGGTATTTTTGGGGATATATTCAACTACCATTATTAAAAAAATATTATTTATTTAGTAATATTATTTATAATTTATTGAATATGATTCATTGATTGCAATTATATTGTATTGATTCCCATTTGATCTATTATGAGTGATTTATTACATACTTCCATAATTTATGCCCCTTTTATATGACATTATTATACTAATTAAATGGTTATTAATTATTTCACAATATGAATTTCTTCTTATTATTATATTACCATCACTTTTAAATTTCCAAATCATGAGACTGAAGTCTAATGTATCATTATGATTAATATTTATTTTATCTTATATTAATGATATATTAATATTCATATTTTAATATCTCTTTTTATACTCATTATGTATGCCAAAATAATTATCACTTGTTTCATTAAATATTATATATATTCCATTATTTCAATTTTGAAAATAATTTGAAATATATTACTGGTATTTATCCCTATATTCAAAGTGTATTCTTTTAATATAATATTAATAAAACATAACTTTTTTTGATATATTTTTATTCTATTTTTAACCAAAATCATTTTCAACATGATACATTTATTTGTTTATAATAGTGCATTAAATATTTATATTTCTAAAAGTAAATCTCATTTATTTTGAGGAAAATTATTTCTACATATATTTATATAACAATATTTGGCATCATATGAATTATCCACGAATGTTAGAACCCTTTTTCCACTCTAGTAAATATCCTTAAATGTTTTAATTTTTATTTATTTCAGACCTAATGTTGTTACCTAATGAGTTAATGAATGTCTGAATGGTTTATAGGGATCATTCTTGACCTAAAATACAATTTTATTTATAAAAAATAGGTTAACGGTGTATGGATAGAATAAACCATGTAGGTAGAGAGCATAGTTAGATCTAACAATTAAGATGGAATATAGCTTCTAAAAGAGAAATATAGCACAGTGGCACACAATTTCACTACAAGTACAACCTAACTATACAGTACACCCCTTTTCTCTGAGTACCCATTCATTGTTTTCACATGGTTTTTAAAATCATACGTACAATACCTAGAAATGTTTTTTTTAATGTTACATTTTTCCCTCGATGATCTAATTAAACCTTCATTCACCACTAATTCATATTATTGAAGACAAAACCTATATTTTATTTTATTTTTGATGTTTTAAAGGAATATCATAGGGTTGAATAGTTATCCTTCATCTAGGATCCATTCAGGATTTATTTCAATGTATTGGCTCTGTAATGGTATGTACTCGAGTACTTTTTAGTTGTTCATCATCCCTATTGCTCTAAACCTAATTGTTGTGGCATGATAATATTTTCACATTTTTAGATCTAGTAAATTCCAATCCAATTTTGTTGTTAATAATGATCATGTAGTGTTGTACAACCTTAAGGTTGGTGGCATATAAATCACCCCTCATGTTTGTGTATTTTAGAAGCTATGTTTGTGGCCCGCTGATTTTATCTGATTGCATTTATTGAATTTATATTCCATGGTTATAATTATTATAACCATATTGGTATGATATTTCAAAATATGGGAATATTGATTTGTGGTTACACAAAAAACTCTATCAATCTGTTGTATGATGTTTTTTCATAATTTTCATATTAGGGATTTGACACGTTTGAGCTTCCATCATGTGTTTAATGGATTGACCATTATAAGGGTATGCCTTTCTATATTTAATTGATATATTTAAATATTGAATTTAATTATGTAAAGTACCATGTATTCTCACCATATTTTCCAACTAATTTATGTGATAGAAATTATAGTTTAATGTGAAATTGAAATTGGTAATTATTCTATGTATATAAATTATCCTTTTTAAATGTAATTGGATAATAGTTTCCAGGTTTGTAGAACCCCTTACCTTTGTAGTGGAAGGTACTAGAGTTATCCTTAAAATATTAAAATGTAATAAATGGATTATATGAATGGTTTCAGGCTACATGGTCTTTTCATAGAAATTAAAGTGAAGGATTTAACAAAAAATATTTATTTATTAATTATGACTTGTTTGAATGGTTTCATGATCATTTTGTCTTGTACAACTAGTGAAAGGTAATATATTTAAAATTATAAATTCTATATGACATTATTCTCAAAAATAGTAGTTTCATTGATTTAGAGAACCCTGTATTCCTGAGGGAGTTCCTTGAGCACTAGTATACCCCATTAAGAATATAAAGAAACAAGTAGTTTAGGATGAGACCCACCTATAACCCTATCATTCCCTAATTATTGAATCATAGTATGAAACTATAAGATCTACCATGTTTTATTATAGGATGCCTTGAATATATCGATTCGATCAATCACAGGAAAGTATGTTTCTTGGTTAAACCCATTAGGTCCAATCTTTAAAAAGTCTTATTTTACAATACAATAAACTATGGGGGCTCGGTAGGCATATTTTTCTAAAATTTCATGGACAATGGTCCTTAGATTACACTCTAAACCACATTCAGGATATAGTTATTAATGAGTTACAAACCCATTAGGTCTACTTTTCCTTTGTTATAAGCTTGTATCTTCATCATTATATATCATTACTAGTCACCTTATTACATCATTGAACATTCACTATTTCCAAAATGTGAATTATTTATAAATATTTAATTATAAAATAATTCATTGGTTTATTTTTCAAACACCATCTAGGGGACGAAGTAGGATCTTGGGTATTCAGTTACATAATAATTCTGTAAATTATATATGAATTCTTTCATATTGTAAAATATCCATTGCACTGGCCGGATGTTATAGACACTTTTGATGGTGGACCTATAAGATTTATCTCACACACACTCTGGGTGTAGTTTGGTACCCAAGATAGATTACTTGAATTTAGGTTTGGATAATGAGATTAAAAAGTCTTCAGAGACTTGATTTCTTAAAATTTAGGTTAGAACATTATAAAATATTACCGAGATGGAGATCAATATTTTTGGGATATTCATCTTATTTCTTTATTACTTTTCTGAAATATGTTATTCTTAATGTTTTCTATCCATGTTTTATTACATGTTTCTAGTTTAATTACATATCATAATTAGTTATTCCAATTGATTCCGTTTTTTATTCTTTTTTATCTATTACATTTGTATGCATCCACTATTGACCTTTATAGCGTCCTATATTGACCTCTATTATTGTTTATCTTACATGATACACTATAAAAATATTGGACTAGTCACCCCACAAGAAAACCCTACGCCCTCATTACTACTTGAATGTCATTGGAGTTAGGGGAGATGTGCTTAAGGCCTTATAGGCCTTCTAGATCAGGGGACATATTAAGTGGCATCTGGGTCTGGGGTGTCACAAAGATCCATTAGAGAAGGTTTTTACTTATATTTTTTTCTAATCGAATACACTATATTTGTGATTATAAATTCTTAAGACACAGTCTCATGCCACACATTAGCATCATCAACACAGGTTCGTTGTGAAATACCAATGACCTAAAATAACATTGTTGTTCTATATCTCTTATTAAATTTGACAATGTTTCATTGATGGATGGTGCACATGATATGTGGTGTTGTTAATTGTTACTATAATTGTGGATCCCCCCCCCATTACCAGATGATATAAATATATATATAATAGATAAGCCATCATTAAATATAATTATAATTAATATTTCTATCTTATTTTCATTCTATATAGGTGCATTTCACTACATCCATTGATTGATAATCCTATAATAGTTGGTTTTTGTTATGAAAGTTAGCTTATAAATGTGATATTCGTTGGATGAGATTGAGTTATTACCTTTCTCTATTCATGATGTGTATTTGACCTTATGGGTTGTGATGAGTAATTACCGAGTTGAGGCGTTATGAAATATTCAAAAGGGCGTCGTTTTAAGAGATAGGGTGTGTGGGTACAGATTCAATGGTAATGGATATATTATATAAAGTGAAACATGAAATATAAAATTAATAACATTCACATCCTTATCAAACCATTTCATATTTATGAAAGGTATATTATTGAAAAATATATTGAAATAAAAAATTAAATGAAAAAGTTCCTACTAAATGAGGAGGCAATATGCTAATGACCCATCATTTATTGTAACCCTTAAAACATATACGTGAGAACATAGAAGTAACTGAACATTTAATATCCTATTTGGCATAGTATGACTTCTATAGTGTTCCTTTCGTTATTTATCTTCTATATCTGTCCATACCTATATTCATTATGTTTGTTCTGAAGAGTGTGCTTGGAATTTCTAGAAACATTCCATCATGAATTCCTCGTATCATACTCTTAGATGGTGGAGGTGAGCATAATCCAAAAATGTGGTCCCTAATCCTTTAGACTTACCTCTATAATATCCACATGAGGAATAAAATAATGTACATAATATGGGCTCTAAAACCCATGTTCATGACAGTTTCATAAGTGTGATGCATGATTTTCATGGTGCCCAATGAGCTGCACCTACTATAGTGGATTTAAGACATGACTTCAAATTCTATTGAACATAATATTTTAAATGATATTGTTGATATAATATTTTTTATCCTTGTCTTCATAAAACCCTATATATCATTGCAAACTTGGAATGAACTCCATAGCAAAGGGTTATGCTTTTGAGACACATTCTTCATGATTTAGCTTAACATTGATGGGATGTGCTGACCCTAGATAGTCTACATAATGTCTTGGTATGGGAAGATATCAAGGCTACCTTCTATAAAAATTTAATTCCTCAAACATTGATTGATTATAGAGATGGATATTTCATGCATATTAAGAAGGTTTCTATATTAGTTATGGGGAATTCTATGAATTTCATGGTGTTTCATCACTTTTCGCTACTTCTAGCTGGTGATGAACCTTTGTGTTCTATGATATTAGATGATGTGCTGGTGTAATCCATCAGTGTGAAAGTGAATGTATTTATCAGTCTGAATTTTTATAAAATAGTAAATCAAGATATTATCACTTAGAAGAACCAGATGTATTAAAATAACACTGGTCATAGGGGATATGTGTTGCATTAGGAAAGTTGTTCTTTCAGGAATCATAAAATTTTCAATGATTTTTATCATTGAGGAAGCGAAAAATTGAGTATTTTTTATAGAATAATGGTGTGTCATTAGTATGGATGATGGGGGTACCTGAAGCCTCTTTGTGATAGATACCAAATGGATTGATGGGCTTGGTGCCATTTGGGGATTCATTAGTGATTCTATTGGACATACCCATCATCATCGAGTCGAAAAGGATCAGTTCTAGGTCAAACGTCAAGTGCTGGTTCTTTTTTTCCACATTGTGTTGAGATTTAGAATTGCACATGCATGATTTACAAAGGATTAATTTTTGGCCGTATTAGTCATACCGATGATCCAAATTTTTTCGAACCAAAAAGTTATTATTGTGGTATTGAAGATGTTGCACATGGTCATGAATTAGGCCAGTATAATGCACTACAACTGATCAATGATGATAAAGCTGTGAGACTATCAAAAGTACTAGGTACAATTCTAGTGGCATATACATTGGCATATTATTTTTTTAATATTGCTGATTTGAACTCTATTTCTCATTTATATGTTGTGAAATTTCTAGGAACATAGATACAATATTATCATGTTGTAATTAACCTTGAAACAATGATAGGAATATTTTTAGATGGAAAAATCCAATGTCTGTATTGTACCATTGAGCTAGGATGTTACGCTTTCGTATGAAACCACTACCTTCTCAGGATGAGAATAGATGATTTCATTATCGTAATTGATTGGTTAGTTCAGTGCCACAGTTTTGTATACTAAAATCATAATATATTATCTTCTGCATCATAAATCGATTTCTGTTCTCTACATAAGGGTTAGTGGGCTGTCTAAGATAATAGAGAAGGACCATAATATCATGGGATTTGTGGTGTTACCACATAAATTGGAAATAACATAATGGAGTATCTAGGTTTATGTAAGGGTTATTTTCTTACTATAATATATTGTATAAATAATGTTTTCCCAATGATATTTCTTACATACCCCCACAGACATATATAAATTTTATCATTGAGCTCATTCCTAGAGCAGAACTAGTGACCATTAATCCATATATTCTGAGACCTACTGATGTATAAAAATTCAAGAGTTAGTTTGAGGATCTTGAGTAAATGGTTTTATATGACCCATTACATAATCTTTGCATTCAACAGTTCATTTTTACATGTAGACAAATGAAACATTATGTATATGTCATGATTATAGAAGTTTGAACCAGTTTACAATAAATAACTGATATCCTATGACTTGGATATATGATCTATTCAACCTACATAGAGGGGCTGGGGTCTACTCCATGATCGTCCTATGGTAAAGAAATCAACATTTACTTGTAATACCATCAGTAATACCTCGTACATCCTTCTGTAAATGTTATAGTCTGTATGATTACCTCTTTTTTCATTCGGTCTTACGAACACACATTCAATTTTCATGGCTCTAATTAATAGGTCTTTCCATATATATATATTTGTATTATATTACCTTTTAATTTTTAGAATACATTTTTATGTACTCTCACACTCATACTGAACATTAAAAACACATTGATATCATTCTATGTACACTGAGGTAGAGTATTAGATTAATGAAAAGGTTTATAGTTGCACTGTTTAATTGTTAATATTATTATCATGGGTCATATCATTTTAGAATCATGAATGTTTTTTGAAATTAGTTATATTACATCTATATTTCTTTGGGAGCATCCAATGAAGGTGTTTTATATATGGAGTTTCTTTGGGATATATGGGAATTACTTGAATTTGATACATGACTTCTAACACCTTTCTTAACCTCTCACTTGTATTACATACAAAGATGTCATGTTCCTTTGGTTAGATGTGTGTGTGAAGTTATTTCAGGTGTTGAACGAGATTCTCATTACAAAACCTATTCTAATTCTATCAAACCCTAGAAGAGGAAATATAATCGGCTTTAATATAGAGGGTATCAGTCTATGAGTAGTACTGTTGTAAGAGGACATTGTCCATGAGTATGTTTCTTGGTATTTTTGGCCTCATTAGATAAATTTCCTAACCTAAGACTTTGATGTAGTAACAATTTTCCATTCTATGAATTCATTGAGACAATATGGTTTCGGTAAGCACATTGTGGTGCACACAGACCACATGAGCTTCAAATATATCTTCTCACAATGAGAGATGAACCCCAAACATTGAAGAAGGGAAGAATATATACAATATGTCAATATTGATCTTTCTTATTATCCTAGGATGGGTAATGTAGTAGATGATTTGTTTTATAAGAAAACTCAACCATGGGTTGTACATGAAGCAATTTATGAATAGAAATTAATGGCCCTTTTTTTGCGATGGATTTGGAGTTTCATGATAGTAATGAGAAGACATACATTTCATCCTGGATTTTTACCTTAAACCTCATTTAAAAGGTAATGAATAGGCATTTTTAATTTCTTGAGTGATTGGGTCTCTATGAACGTATATTTTGAGATAAAATGCCTCTGAATTGGCATGCAGACCGAGTTGACATCCTTTATATTCATTATCATGTCTTGGAATAGGAAAATCTTCAATATTCCCACTCTTCACAGTGGGTAGTTCATCCTGGAATCTGTAAAATGTTTCAATATATGAGACACCAATATTTACGACCATGGATGAAATGTCAGATAGCATGATTTATCACTAGGTGATCAAACTGTTCGCAGGTTAAGGGTGAGCACCAAAGAACAGATTGGATGTTATTGCTTCATCCAACACAAGGATAGAATTAGGAATATATTACTATGGATTTCATCATCATCATACCATGTTTGTATATGGGTGGGGATGATAAATATCTTGCTATTTACTGACTAAAGAAACCATCCCAATTTATTCCTATTCAAGAGACATTCTCAGTTGATTATTTTAGATAACACTAATTCTGTTAGATCATATGAAAACATAGGATTTCTAAACATTTTGGATAGGGATGCTCGCATCATGTAATAGTTCATGAAGGAATTCCAATAAGTTATGTAATATAGGTGCTTCTAAGAACAGCTCTTCACCCTCTGTCTGATTTACAATTATTATGGACAATACTTGTTCTAGAGTCTATACATCAAATATGTGTAATTGATAATGGATGTTCTTAGGGGAAATATATCCCTCTCATTGAGACATTTTTATAATACTAGATTTTATTAGACAATTAAAATTGATCCTTTTGAGTCCTTATATGGATGGTTGTGTCATTGACCACTATATTAGATGGTGGTAGATGAGGAATCCCAACTAGGTACACATCATGTATAGAGACATTGATATAGTTTTTTACTACCCAGAAGTGTACGGATACTGATATACATATACATTAATCATATTCTGATCATCGTCGATGACATATAGAGTTTGAGGTTAGGGAATGTGTTTTCCATTAGGTAGTTCCCAGGCTATGGAATATGTTGTTATTGAAAATTGATAGGTGGTCGCCTCTTTACATAGGGTAGATTGAAATTCTAGTGAAAGTTAGGTCGATATCTTATTAGTTGTTATTACGTCATAGGTACCATGCCATAAATGATGTATTCCATGTTTCATAACTTTTCCAATATCATAATGTCCAGTCTCATTCATTTTATCCGATAAAGATGGGTTAGATGAGGATACGACCATTGAGTTTTATCCATTATGCATCATTGACCATATCATTATGGCTCTCTAAGGGATGTTTTTCCCCTATAATGTGTGCTATGGAAACCCATCCATGTAATCTATGAGACATGGGAGCGGTTGTCCAACATATGATTCCAACTGATAGAGTTATTCTTATATAGTGTTTCACCACACATTGATGGTGTATTGGGGGATGAGTTCTTCTAATTGGGGGGGGGGGGACGAAAAATCCTATTTTTTAATAAGTTGTTAATCGTTTAAAATATGATATAATTAATTATTTAGAAACTAATGTGTATACATAATGAGTTAGAGAATGTATCAATTGTGTACTTAGCTTGTATGGGACCTGTCAACCAACTTTTGTGGAAAAAATGGATGAGTCTCACAGTATTATTTAACCACATGGGTATGCAGTAGGGTATGATCTAATCGTGAAGATGGTATGTAGTTCTGTGCAGAGACATTCCATATGGTTGGTTCATGGTTTCCCTAACTATACGACACGTTGCGTTTCTCCTGGAACTTGGGCATGTTTTTTGCTTGGATTTTCAAACCTTATGGAATAATTGTTCACATGTCAAATTTTGGGTAATTTTATAATATTCCCCTTAATTATGTAATTAAACCTTCATTATTCCCAAATATTAATTCCACAAAATAGAGCCTCCATTATCTCATATTAAGGATAATTTTAATGAAAATTATGGGGATCAAAAGATATCATCCATCTACGATTTTTTTGAGCTTATGTTCGACATGTGGGAAGCACAACAGTAATTACTCAAGTCCTTTTCACTCACAATGTGCCCGTCTTACTGTTAATCTAGTTTTAAAGGCATGACCGTTTTCTCACTTTTTCATATATAATTTATTCCAAGACAATTTACATGATATTATTGGATGGGGACAGTTGTAAAATATAAATATGGATGGCCTATAATTAATCCCTCATGTTGGTTTATTTTGTATGTTATTTTTGGGGCATGCCGATTTCATCGGGTGTAATTTGTTGAATTTATATACTATCAATATAATCATTAGAATAGTATGGATATGATATTTATAAATATGTGATATGTTTATTTGTGGTTACACCCACAATTCCCTCCACCACATGTGGTATTTCTTCAGTAATAGTCATTTTAGCATTTTGACTTGTTTGAGCCTTCGTTCAAGTGTTCCATGGAATATTATTATTTGGGGAATATTTATCTATATTAATTGTCTTGAATTAAATTTTGAATTGTATAGTGGAATTTACAATGTATGACCACCACTTTACCTACCTATGTATATAAATTAAATGAAAGTTAAATAAGGAATGGAAATTGGAATTTATATTATGTGTATGAATAAACAATTTTAAATGTAATTAAATAAAAGGATTAATAATTGTAGAAACATTTACTATGTTAATAAAAGGTAGAGGAGTGGAAATTGATTAATTAAATTTTCATAAATGTATTAAATTAATTTTTTCATGCCGCTTTCCCCTATCACACTATGGAAATCCATTACCTGAAGCAAACAGACATATTGACAAATGATGATATCATAAAGTGGTTGCATGATCAATTAGACTTATAAAATGAGTTAATGTTAATGGATTAATCCTTATGAATTATATACGACTTCCCTTTCAAAAATAGGAGTCACCAAACTTGAGACCACGTTGGATTCCTGAGGTAATTCTTTGATCACTCGAGTACCCCATAACAGATTAATGTAAATAGTTTTCATAGTTTGAAACCCACCTTGAACCCAATTGGTGCGTATAATTTGATGCCAAATTTGACATCATATTATAAAAAATACAGTAATACAGGATCACTTAAATACACTCTATGGATCTTGCATTGATGTAAAGGTTCCAAAATTAAATCACATCAGGCCTAGTAATTGCATAACCCTATTTCCCATTGATAAACTCCATGTAATAGGTAGGAATCTTATTATGGATTAAAATTTACTATGCTAATTGTATTACACTCTTACACTTAACCATGATATAGTCATTACTAAGTTGGAATCCCTTGATGTCTAGGTTTCCTTGGTTATTACATTGAAACATCATCATTAAATATCATTACAGGTTTCCCTATAACATCTTGAAAACATCACTATTTGTAACATTTCACTTTTTTATAACCTAGAAATAAACAAATAATGAATTTTTAACATGTTAATATGTCATCAGATTGCTAAATAAAAAACATTGGTAATTATTTAAATTACACTTCATTAAATTATATATGAATTCATTAACACTGTTATATTTCCCTAACATGGTCTGGATGATATAAACACCATTGGTGATGGCCCACTTGATTTATCTCACATCCTTTATGGGTTTCATTTGGTACCCAGGGTTGTTTAAATGAATACATATGTTAATAAACTAAGGCATACAGCTCTAAACACTTGATTTCATTAAGTTTTTTTGTGGTTCATGATAGTAGAAGATCGAACTATAGGTCATGATTCTTGTAACAGTCATTTGATATATTTTATACATTTTTGGAACAAGTTATATTTTTAGTACTTATCCTTGTTTTATTATAAAATTTAGTGAAATTTCATATCATCATAAATTATTCCAATTGATTTATATATTGTTATCATTGCCTATATTTTACATTTTCTACTTCTACTATTTACTTTTATTAATTTCACTATTTACCTCAGTTATTGTTAATAAATTGTGCTACACTCTTGTATTTATGGCATAGTCTCCCAATGGAAACACCCATGAACATAGTTATAGTCAGAATCCTATGGTATTTTGGGAGATGCGTTGGAGGCTATGTGGCACATCAATCTTAAGGCACCTATTGAGTGGCATTTGGGACTGTGTCATCACAGGTAAAACAACAACGATATTCAAGGACAAGAACTATATTCTGTAGTAATTATGTATATTTCAATTCATATACTAATTTGAAATCAAAACAATATAAAAATGAATTACTATCATTTACTCTACATTTATAATTCCGAATACATGTTTATTTTGATTTTTTTATATTCATATAGATATCTATTCTATTCAATTTATTGATTAGAACAATTTATATAACATTATATAAAATTAATCTATATGAAAAATAGTAATATTATATCACAAATTATAAAGGCATTTTATGATCATTTATAAAAAAATGATCTCTATGGTGTGTTTTTATAGTAAAATATTTCATGCGATGTAATGATTTTTTTGATTTAGGTAATTTATAGGAACCATAGTTATATATAACCATGAAAAAAAACATATGTCTTAAGGGGAATCATTGATAGGATAATTTTTGTGATTTTACATTTTTTATATATGATTTATTACATCAGGTCCATGATCAAATGTGAATGATTTGTTAGACCAATGATATTAAAAGACATATATGAAATAATGGAATGAGTCCACAAAAATATAAAATTCAAAGGGGGATTTTTGTGATGGATGAGGAAAATAATTATAGAATTATAGTGTGCTAGAACGTCTTATGTGATGATTATGATAATGTAATGGTAGGGTCCATACCATTAAAATATGATTATATCAAAAAAATGCATGGGTATCATTTTTATAATGTCCTGGAAAGAATATTTAACATCGTTTTTATTATTTCATAGAATACAAAAAGGATAAAATAATTGGTTTTAAAATAATTAGAATTCGTATGATTGTGATGATAATACCTTACAATATCAATAAATTTTCAATCCATATCATATTAAATAATAATCTTTGAGATGGATTTATTTTGATAATTTAATCTTATGAAAATATTTTTCAATGATTATGATTATGGGGTATAATATCCCAATAAAAAATTAAATATTATCTATTTCATATTTTTAAATCCCACAATATATTGATTTTAGAAAAGTATTTAAATAAGGATTCAACTGGGGATAATATTTATATAGAAAAAGATGTTGTATTGTTAAATAATATGAAAATGCTTTCATAAAAAAATTAGACTACAGAATATATTTGAGAAAAATGTTATTCAAATATTATTATATGTAATCCCATAAAATACATGATTAACCAATCTTTGTATCAATAAATTAGAGACATGAATGAATTGTTTATAAAAAATATATAATAGTGGTACATGAGTGATTTTATTGAATTATAGAATTTGGTAATTATTTGTATCTTTGGAAAATTATCGGGATGTATGGTTTTCAAAATCTATTAATGTATAATTAATAGAAATTGTATATAAATATGATGATGAAATAAGGATTACATTATAATGTTTTTAAATAATTTCTTATATATGTAATTCACTAAAGTGTTAATCAATTTTTATCAAATAGTGTTGTATTATATTTTATTATATTTATATTTTTAGAATAATACCATTATTACTGACATATCACTATAAATAATATCATATATCGAATATTCTATAATTTTTTGAATATAATATGTGGTTCCCAATAAATAACCACGGTATAAATATATGTATTTATATGTGGTATAATTTTATTCATTCAAAAACTATTCAATTTATGATTATAAGTATAAATTTACATGTTTGATAATAAGATAATTTTAATTAAAAATGTTATTTATTTACTATAAGATACAATTGGAGCCCCCAGAACCCACACATTACCAACCGTTATGCTGAGTGTTGAACTGTTCTGATGTATTTTACATTTCTAGTATATTCCTATGGAAGGAATCTACAAAATCAATAATGATTATTACCTTATATGCGTCCATAAATATTTTTTAATAAAAATTTTGAACTCATATACCTCACAAAAATGATGGATACGACTCCGTCCATGTAAAATATTTTTCGTCATGATGATCTTTAGATGGATCCATCAACCTCCCTCTTAGTTTATTATCCACCATTTGACCAAGTCACCTATTTTTTCGGTGGGATTCCACTCCAATTCATGATATGATAATATATCATAGAATATTTGAAAGGATAATGGTTTAGTTTCCAACAGGTAGAGGATTTGATGTAACCAATGATTAACTAAAACAACTCAGAAATATATATATATATATATATATATATATATATGTATGTATGTATACATATAAAACTTATTTATAATTCATAAATATAGATATAAGGTCATTCTGTATCCTAAATAGATATTTATATGTGTATTTATTACATCTGGGAGTAATTCATGTTGCTAAAATCCACTGTTATTCAATCATTTGATTCAAATTTATCATATATTTCATTTTATGAAATATTTATAAACAATAGTCTATATGAGATAGATAAAAACATAAACTCTTCGGGGTGAACTAGAAATCCATATTTTTGTGCTTTTATATGAATAAAGAATTGTGATTCCTGTAATAAAACATCCATATGATGAACTCCACATAGAAATTCTAACTTTTTATAGAAAAAGTATTCGATATATCTATATAAAAATAAAATAAAATACATAAGGGATAAAGAGTCTTTTATAACTTATAAATCATACCATATGTCATTCCCAAATCAAGAAAATAATATTTACATAAAAAACATCATCTGTAATATTTGAATTAGGTTATATCTTTATAAATATCCCACTATCACTATAGAATCTAAAAAATTATGACATTTGACTATATATTAAATGACATATAATTATTTGCGTGATAATATAAAAAACATTTTTTATATTTCTATTAAAATTTGGGAACGCTATAATTAAATTATTAATATATTATATCATATGAAATACCATTTTGATATACATTAAAAATCCTTATGTGTATGCTCTTAAAAAAAACTAAATAAACATTTTTTGTTTCAAAAAAATATTTTTCAATGAATAAATTAGTGATCAAATAGGATAATATAAATATTAAATATTGTAGTAGTACTATATAAGAATCTATAGTAGGCACTGTTCGGTACTGTATAAGCTAGAACTGTTCATTTGTTGGGGATTTCCGGCCACCATTTTGGGCCTCGGGTCCATCAAGTCCTTTGAGCCACCCAAAGCCTTCAGGCCAATGAGGATTTCGGGCCAACTCCAGGCCTTTGGCCCACTTGAAATTATGTATCATGACTAGATAGAATCTATTAGGGGAAGAATCTAGATGAAGGTTTAGAGAAGAAGCATTCCACATAGTATTAGCAATGCAGATTTTCTAGAAATAGAGGTTATGTAATTTCTATCAGGACCAGCATATGCATGCACTATAGGCCTAGCCGAACAGTCCATTAAAAGGTGGAGGGCTAACATCACAATGAAAATACTGGGTAAGGTGCAGTTCCAGGTTTGTATATTCTTTATATATGCCATAGAACTATAAATAATGTCATTAATAATCATACGGTCCTTGTACGGGTTCCCCCTTATCCCTTGAAAGTGGGGTTTCCAAAAAATCTATAAAAATAGAAGGCCTTTTGGCCAATAGAGTATTTAGTCCAAGAGTCACAATTATAAAAACCTCAATTTATATCAATATATAATTTGATCTTCCATGATTAATAAAAAATACTAGTATATTGATTCCCATGAATCGGTTATTCTTATTCATGAATTCATACATACATATATATATATATGATTTCTGTATCCAAAATATTGATTGACAATTTGACTTGGATTATTTCAATCCTATACAGCTTCTCATGTGTTATTAATTCTGTAGGTATTGATTAAAAAGGATGATGAATTCAGGAAATTACATATGTTATTATATATGAGGATATTTAATTGGCCTCAACAAATATATTATAAAATATAATTCGTAATCAATACATGAGTATAAAATACTATATTCCATTGAAATGGACTTTATGGATGTTATACTATTCAGAAGAGCAGAAAATGCATCTTATGTAATCTGCATCCCATTACATGATATAAAAAATACACAAAAATGATGACTTACCTAGGACCAAGAATTTTAAATGAAAGGATTGATTTAATGAATGTTTTAATTCAATGTATTATTACATAATCTAGTAAAGAAACGTTATACAATATAACAGATGCCACTGGCTTTAAAACTCATTGTCCATAAATGTCCATGTGGTATAATAGGGTATCATCGAGTGTAAAAAAACATCTTATGTGCCAAATGAAAATTTTATTGAATTATAATAGAAATCATACACCTAATATATCAACAATTAATCAATATTTATGATAATACATTAGGGAAACTAGATATAAATAAATTTATGTCATTATTTTAGAGGTTATTAAACATTTCACATGATATAATTTTTGTGGAAATCATTGTATAATTAGAAAAATAGAAATCACATGACCTTTATGATGATATATTTTATATTCCAAATATCTTTTGAAGATATCAAAAAAATTATAACAATCACTCATCTTAATGTTATGTAGAATTATAGACATTGAAATATAGATTTTGTTTGTTATATTTGTATGGTTTTAACGAACTCAATATGTATCACTATATTTATTTAAAAATCATTACAAAATGATTTGATGAAACAAGACATATAAACACTTCATGGGATTATAATTTATAATTTATGCTAATATGAATGTAGGTTATAAGTGAAAATAATATCCCTAATGAAAAACCCATTGAATAATGTTTTAAATCATTGTAATATCATATCACTGAATAATAATGTGCATGGGGATATTCAACCTTCATATCCATAGAAAAATCAATTATATAATTAAAAATAAACTATAATAAACGATATCCATGAATCTCATAAGAATATCCCAATATGTTTAATTTAATAATGAGTGATACTAAAAAACATTCATTTCAATATAGAAAGATATATCAATAGAAAACAAAAATAAATACCCAATGAAAATCCTAAAAATGGGACCTGATATACTTCTTGGTACAATTTCTAATTGTATATTATAATGTATTAACTAATCCATATACGATAGGGTTTAAAAAATTTCATGGAACCCAAACCATAATATCATCATTGGTATACTTGTAAGAATAATAATTTTTTGAGTATAACATAGCATGACACCACTAACGGTCTAACATCCCCAATCCAGTAATCTATCATGGGATCAAGAAAATTGGTTACATTGAAACAAGAGAACGCCCATATATAATAAAAGATACCAAATAAAAATGATTATGTGAGGAATTTAATTGAGTTACCGTAACCCAGAGTATATATTTTCAATAATAATAAAAAACCATTGATTTGTGAATAAAAATTAAATAATAAAACATGAAACACAATCTGAGAAAAAGGGAATCCAAAAAATATAAAAAACGGAATTTTTTTGATGAAAGATAAAATGTATCAAAATAATGTTATGAGGCCATTAAAATAAAATGGAAAACTCAATAGACAAAATAATATAAATTTAATTGTACAAATCACAACATATGTTCAACATAAAATATCAAACCCATTGATAATATCACAACCTATGACACGGATACAACCCCTTATCAACACTTTCAACTAGGAAATATGTCAGGGAACCATATAGTGGAAAACAGAGTGTCATTAAAACACAATAGTTAAAATCCACAATTTCTAAAAAAATCTACATTGAGAATATAGAAAATATAAAAAAGAGGAAAATAGATATACTTTTGAAATCAATTAATAATTATCTTGAAATATGACCACTATTATTGGGATCCTTATTAAAAATTTAGATCATCCAAAAATAGGTTGGGATCATGTTAGATATATTGATATTGGGATTCATCCAAATATATTTGGATATTCACCCATGAAAGAAAATGATTATCCTATCAATCTTGAATCACACATTAACCCTCATGAAAACATAATCTCATACCTCTAGAAATCAACCATCTCACCCTATCAATCCTGTGAGAATGCATTTCATCACTAGGTAATCCATATGTCATCCACACTGTAGACACTAATTCAAATTATAAATTTCACTCACAGGTCATGGTCATATCTAAGAACATAAAACCTAGGTGACAAATATTACAGATAAAAAACAAATCTGAATAATATTTCATAACATGAGAAAAAACAAAGTAAAAAAATAAACATCACATCCTCAAGAATCGATGACAACAATTTCATATTTGGATAATATATTAAATAAAAATTCAAATGGATATATATCAACAATAGATGTTATTTGATCTTAATAAATAATCATTAATTCATCATTAATGATTTTTATTTCCATATATATTTCTGAAATTATGATTTCTATTTTCGATAATAATTTCTAGATATATATTCTAGTGATAATTTTTCCAAAAATTCATTAACATTACTTTTTGGAAAAAACATATTATGTTAACATTCAATGTCGATTATATTAATTTTAACTTTTTTGGCCTATATGATTATACATTTATAAAATTTGCTAATTCAGATGTTATAAAAATGATTTATTTAAATCCATAACCCAAAAAAGTTTCCTAAATCATAATAGGTTTCTAGATATAAACTATCCAAGCATTATTCAAGGTCACGGTCTGATAATCCTCACATGCCTCTACAAATTTGGTTCTAAACACTAATAGAACCAAATGTGACCAAGAAAATTATATGCAAATTGAATAACATCAAGACCATAATTTCATCATTTATCCACATCATTTTCATCACATGATAGTATGATTAAAAAAATTACCCATACTATTGAAATTGAATATATACTATTTTTGGGTTATTAAAAACAAGTTACTAAAAGGTGGATAAGTGTTAGAGTTACCTAAACAAATGTTGTAACGACCCTAAATTCATTCAATAGAATTTAAATATTTATAATTATTTCAATTAATATAAATCACAAAAAATATCCTAAATTACTAAAAAATATATAATAAATCAATAATTATTGAAATAAGTTGTATATCTAGATGTTGTGAAAAAGATGCCAACAGAAAAATAACATGAACATTGGTATGGTAATGTGGACATTATCAATTGTAACTAGTCTAATAGAATAGAAACATCACGTATGAAACTATTATTAATTTTTTTGTAAATTGAAAATAAAAATAAGATATATCCATATCTTATAATTTGTAAATAAAGGTTTTAAAAATGAAAAATAATTGTTGGAATTTTTGAATGTCAGAAATAATTAATATTAAGTTTTTGATTAGTTTAAAATTTTAAAGGATTTTTTTGAAAAATGTAATAATAAATTAAATTTTTTTTGTCTTATGGTAATAATATAATTTTATTATGATGTATTAAATTTCACAAAGTGTTATAAAGACATTATTTTCAAATTAAATTATTATTTTAATTAAAAATTAAATTTATCATATTAAAAAAATTATTTTCATATAATAAAGTTTATTTATAAATTATACAAGTTGTTAAATAGTTAATATTAATTTTTGGGATTTATATAAAAAAATTATTTTTGATGAATAGTGAAATACAATAATTTACAATATTATAAAATCACATGAATAATGGAGTAATGGATGTTGTACGGATGAATAAATAAAATTATATCAATCCATAATTAATAATTTAAATATATTTATTTATAATTCTCATTATATACAATGTGTTGAGGAAAAATAATACTAATGAATTAAAAAACTGAGAAGACACTACTATCCTCCAATATAAATACCATCAATCAACACCTCTTCTTTTTACACCATTCAAGAATTGTGAAACGTCTAATTTTTGTTCAATACTCTTTCAAATACTCTTCCCCATTTCTTGGATCCCTAGTTATTAAAAAAACTTAAACCATATCCCTATGGATTTTCTCATGGATGAGAAATTCATTAGGTACAATCCTCATTCATGTTTTTTTAAAATTTTATTTCTTTTTCTATTCTATACTAACCTCCTATAATATAAGTATAAATATTACTCTAGTTTCATATATATGTAGTAAATTTATTATTTAAATTGAATGCCTTTTATCAATTCCCTTCAATTCTCCACATTATTCTAATATTGAATAATTTATCTATGAGGTGTCAATTTATCGCCATCAAGGCTAATAAATTTTAATTTTCCATTTCTGCTATCTCGGATGTTCTGAAAACAATTTTAATGGTTTAATAATAATTTAATATTTTTTTCTAACCAATTTTATTTTTTAAACATACATATACACATAATACAAAATTATAAAACATGAAAATATTTTTATTACCAAAAAACTGCCCAAAATAATTCAAACAAGTTTCACTAATGTCCAATTTAATGATTCAACCCCTCCCAATATAACAAAATACCATATATAAAAATTTATTAAAATGAATTTAACAAATAAAATATAACATAAATTTTTGTAAACTATTCTCATTTTACATGTTATTCCATTAATTATTACAAATAAACTGTTAACGAAAACCAATAAAACCAATGCTCTAGAAAGATGAAATTGAAAGTCATAACCCATAAACAGATAAAAAATTAACATAAAAATTTATTGAAAAACAAATAAATTTATAAAATATTCATAATGAATTAATTAATGTATTTATTTTTATTATCCAGTACATTAAGATCAATTTAGAACACTTTCGGGCCTATGGTGAGTTATTGTACCTAAACCAAAATTTTGTACTTCTAGTAAGTCTTTATCTATCATTACCCAATCATAATTCATCCTAATTATTATTTATTTCATATTTATTTTATGAATATGTTACAAAATAATCTTTCCATGTCATTTTATTCATCTACAAAGGGAGACACTTGTTTTAAAATGGATCCCCTCACAATTCTTCCTAATAAGCATGTCTGTTTTAAGGGATATCCATGAATTCATAACCATTTTAATGTTCATTACATAATAATTTTTATCAACATTTATTTTAATAATTTAATTTACTTTTTAATGAAAAACTATATTAGTTCCATTGTTTTTTTTGTATAAAATATTTTTTCCTTTTTCTACAGTAAATTATCCTTAATATTTTCAATGAAACACACTAAAATGTTTTTTCTATAATTTTTAATTAAATTCTATTTTTACATGATTTCACTCCTATTTGAAAACTATTATCATGATATTTGAATATTTTCCCTTATTAATATTCATATATTATTTAAATCCATTATTTTATGGAAGACCTTATGACAATCAATTTTGATTTTCCCATTAAAATTGTTATGATACTTAATAAAATCCATGTATAAACCTTGAGTTTATGATTGATTCCTTAATTATTAATTTTCTTGTGTAAAACTTTTTCATTACCATGTTATTATGGGTGCACCCAGACAACTCTCCAATTTTTTGTGTCTTTATTAGACTCATTAGATATCAATTTGGGAAGGATGTGAACTTGATTCTTTTATGGGAATTAGTCAACCATGTCTTATATGCTACCGTGGATTCATGTTTATGTCATGATATATGTTGTTTCTAAATTCATATGATGTCATGTATATATATTCTGGTGTTATATATGATATTATTCTTTATTTAGAATCGTGTTCCATGCCTTTTATGCCTTTAGGTTATGAATTCTAACCAACAAGGTATGTATTATTCCAATGCGATCATCTATACAAGAATTTTTCCCTCATCCCTTTTATTCATGTATTCCCGCAGGTTATCATAGGAATATGTATGGTCTCATCTGATTTTATGATCTCATTATGAAGATTAACTAAATTATTTTTTCTTTATTTTGGTCTCATGATGTTTAATTAAGTACCTAATCATCACTATTCATTATGCATTTCTATCAGTGGTTGAATTTGATAGTTAACTATGAATATAATCATGTAATAATCTCTGTAAAATGATAGGTCCATTATATATGTTATTAGAATAATGTCTAGTTATTTTTTGATATCAATAAAAATGACAATTTTTAAGAACCATGGGGATAATTCAACATCATGAATAACCTAAATTGATAAATAATATATCCTACGTTATAATATACAATTTATTTATCATATTATCGTTCAATGTTCAATGTTTTCATTTTATATGAATATTATCTAATAATTCAAGGCAACTGATTGTTCTTTATTTTTCATAGTTAATGGTTGGATATATAGGAAGCCCTCCCAACCGTCAATTTAATAGGTCATATGATCATTTCCCTATTGATATGCCAAATACGATTGGAACGGGTTCGGAAAACATCATGATAATAATTTCCCAACAAGACAAGTTATTAATAATAACATGAATGACGTGGAAATCCCCCTTCTTATAATAAAGATCATTTTTTATTGAAATCCTCCCTTCAAAAAAGGAATCCCATATTTTAGTG
This sequence comes from Viscum album, assembly GCA_963277665.1. Classification (NCBI taxonomy): domain Eukaryota; kingdom Viridiplantae; phylum Streptophyta; class Magnoliopsida; order Santalales; family Viscaceae; genus Viscum; species Viscum album. Next base: position 1,905,213,017 of record OY728145.1, read on the forward strand.
GATATTATGATCCTATCATCATGGGATAATTTATTAACTCATCCGATAAATAATAATCTATCATACAATTCTCAAAAGAATTGTACTTTGTGCTGGGAGTCTATCATTTTGATGGGGAAGTTTACCAGTTGTGGATAGTGATCAAGAACATAGATTTAAAGGAGTAACATGATTCCATGTAATTGGATGATATCAAGAAAATATTTTTATAAAATATTTTCACTAAACCCTCAAACGAGTTCATCAAAACAATGAAAATCTAAGATGGGTCTATCTAGGAGTGTGGAATAAACATCACATGGAATGAAACATGCGACTCCAGCTTAGTCATGAAAACAAAAAGTAATGTTGATCAAATCCATACCAGACTAATTTGGATTATGTTAAAAAGATTGGTGATTTGAGACTTTGAAAAATACTAGTATTTTTTTATTTTTTTTCTTATGGATGAAAAGGATATCATAGACTCCTAATATTCTCATTGGACCAATAATAAAATTGTAAAATGGAGTTTTATATGGGTAGGTCAAATAATAAATCACAAGATAAAAAAACACAACACCCCTTGTATAAATAGTGTTGGAAGAATCAAACTGGAAATAAATTAAAGGGAATGAATATATGCTTAAAATGTGTATATGAAAGGAATATGGCTAATAATCACTAATGGGATATGAAGATTCCCACAAATTCAGAATAATGAAGGAATGATTAGCTCTACACTCAGCCTAAAGTGTTGTGTTTCAATTATAAGGTTCATGGGTATTATGAAATCTACTAAATTAATATAAGTGTAACATCCCAAGGTTTTCTAAAAATAAATTGAAAATGCTTGAAATTTTTTTTAAGGTATATATTTATAAGTATCCTTTAAACATATTTTTATTTCTCTTATGTTTTGAATTTCAAGAAACTGTCATCTACAATTGTGTTCAGTATGTTATTTAGAGTCTGATGAGACAAACTTGTGTTTTTGGTGAATAGTTACCTACCCTTATGAATAGTTACCCACCCTTATGAATAGTAATATGAACCTTATGAATAGTAAATTAGAATAACATTACCTACGAATAATAAAATAAAATTTAGACATCTTAGAAAGTGACAATTTGACCTTAGTAAATATTTTTTGTATTTTATAAGTGATAAATAATTAATTATAATTAATTATTTAATTTAATAGAATAATTATTTTCTTGTAATGTATTCATAAACTATTGAATCAATTTCTAATAGTTTTTAGATAATTTTATAAGACCTTACATAATTTTTGAATGAACTATAAATTCAGTTTTAATCTTAAAAACTGTTTTTTTAAGTAAATTATGATTTTTAGTAATAATTAAATTAATAATATTTAGAAAATTATTTTTGAAATGTGTACTTCATTTTTGGATTCTACACGTCGAAAAATGTTTGGGGTAAATTTTTGAGATTTTTCTGAGATACTTGAATTTTTGATGAATAGTGGAATCCGATAATTCACAATAATTGCTAAATAATTTATTAATTGAGTCACCGATGATGTTATTCTAATGTAAGAACACTTCTTTCGGGATTAAATTATAAAATTACTGTTATTGTTCATCCATGACTCACTATTCCTGGTCTTTGGTGAAATTAATAAACTAATCAATTTTATATTAAGGAAACCCCTCTCCCCTCCACTATTAAAGTCACCCTTCACTCCCTCTTTTCCTCACACCTCTCAAACTCCAAGAATTCTCTAAACTCTGCCCAAACACCTTCCCTAGCTCATCCCACACGTCTAAAAGTTTCTGGTCTCATCGAAAGACCAAGCCTAGCTTCCTTAAAAAGGATCTCAAGAGGAGGATTCTAAAGGTAATTTTTTCCCTCTCTTCTCCTTTAATTTCCTTTCAAGTTCAAGTTCCTTTCTTGATCTCCCCTAACTATCTTCATCCAAATTGTTTTGTAAATCCAGTATTATATATATACATTAATATTATGGTTCTAATGTTATATTATATCACCCCACACCCTTTCACTCTTGCATTTATTATATTAAAGAGAACGTTGTTCATGAGGTGTTAAATTTATCACCTTTAAAAACGACATGTTCTCTTCTTCCATTTCTACATTCAATCTGCTCATTAAACCATTTATATGGTTGAACCAGGTTATTATATATTTTTTATGACTCACATAAGGTTCTTTAATTCTTTTGTACTCATGATTCAAATTTATAAGACTAAATGAGGTTGTAATTATCAAAGAACCACTTAAATGATCTAAACGAACATAATTAATGTTTTAACATATGAATCATCATCATATAAAGCATCAAAGTGATAGAGGGTATAATTTATGGTACTGGAAATATGTAAAAACTAATCCATTCCAATTTGGGAGTTTCACTTCCAATCAACAAGAATGATTCATCATGAACCGATTGTGAAAATCACAAAAGAACTCACCCAAAATAAAGCAAGGAACAAAATACTAACAATTAAGGGGTGAAATGAGGTTATTAAATGACCATATAAGATGTTATAAACATAAAAATGTTTCTGTAAAAATACTAATAACACTCTTTTAACCATTATACAGGAGGTTTAAACAATTTTGAAGTAAGACAAGCCCAAGGTAAGGGAATTCTTAACCTGATTTCCATTCTTTGGGTTAACCTTCTACTTTATTATTTATGTGCTATTTAAATTGTTTGTGTGATGGGATATGTCTATATTATGTTTAATTATCTGTTATTATAGAGTATTTACATATTCCATCAAATCTATTAATTCTCACTTCAAGTATATGATGTTTATAAGGGACTTTTCTTCTAAAATCCCCTTTTTAAAATTCTGTTTTACAAGATTAAAAAGCAATGTTTTTATGCTATTATTTATGTTGTATGATAATGTTTTGGTTATTGGGAATAGTTTATGATGAAGGGTGGGACCTATATTTCCCTCCAATTCATTGGGTATGAGTAAGTTGGAGGTCGGCCGTATGGTTACTCCATGTGTAACTGCGATGGTTACACAAAGTATGGTAGCCGTGATGGTTACAAATTTTAAGGTATCCATGATGGTTACAAGATTATGTAAGTAATTCCCCAAGATACCTCTATTATTATAATTATGTTTGGTGTGGATCTTGAGTAAATCTCATGTTACACAAAGTATGTATTTATGGGTGGAAAACATGTCTTTTGAAAATGTTTTCATACGTCATGTGTATTCATGGGCTAATGTGATTTTTCCTTCTTTTTCATACCTTACTGAGATTTTGTGCTCATCCCAAGTTTTTAAATCATTTTTCACAGGTTAATGGATGAGTAATTCAAGGAAGGAAAACATGTTAAATGTTTAAGAATTGTCAAGGAGTCTTGTTTAAAGTTTTAGTGTTTTATATTCTGAGGAAAATGGAAACTGATTTTATAGTAACCACTAGGTAAAAATGTGTAATGTTATGAATGATTTGTCTTATTTATCTAAAGCTATAAACATGAAAAGATCCTCAATGTAAAAGGAAGTGTTTTCTTGATAAAATTAAAAACTGTGTATGAAATAAGTGCAGGTTGTTACAATAAGGGTTGTTCAAGACAATCAATTACAATGACCTTCAAGGAAATAAGGAATGTGAAATTCTATCACTACAACTGAGGTGGAGCTTGATAATGACATAGTGACAGGTATGCTGGGATTTCAATAAATAATATACAATGTACATTTTTTATTCAGGTTTTATGAATTATTTCATATATTTCACATTTAGTACAACTATTAGAATGCCACCTCAAAATATGGAGGTTTAGTAATCTTTGAGAACAATCATTTGGGAAATTATTGCATCCAAATTATATAACTCCATCCTTGTTAATGATTCTGGACTAAAACTACCATAAAATTTTTCATACATAGTTTTGATAACTTTGATTCTATTTTTGGACATTGATTATCTATTTTTATATAAATCTAAAATCAATTATTGGGAGTGGGGGATCACACATCACATCATGAAGGATCCTGTAATTATGTACAAGTGTATTAATAAAGATAAATTGTCTTTAGAATCATTATTTCATCTGTGGATATTGTTTCTTTATAAGAAATTATATACTTCTCAAATGATTTTGACATTGGAAATAATCATGTTTGCTGACTTTCCCATCGTGAGGGACTACTCTAATGTATTCCCTAACGAATTGTCTCGTGTTACTCTTAACAGATATGTTTTATTATCATATAATCTTATTACTAGATCTCTATGTATATCAATTATTCATTATATAGTGTCATTTATTTATCCTGATGAAGTAATGATTAAGATACCAGAGAATCTATAATTTGGTTTAATACGTTCAAGTGATTTACCATGGTGTACACTAGTTCTCTTCATGAAAGAGAGTGGTTGATCAATTCTCATCTTCATTGATTATCATAAGCACAAAAAAAGAAAACAAATAACATGTATCCCGAACCACTAATAGATGACTAGTACAATCACTTATGTGGGTCCAGTTATTTCTCTAAAGTTGATATTCGGTGTGAATATGAATGATTAATGGTAATAAAGGAAGATAACCCCAAATAATTCCATTATAACGATGTATATACACTATCAATTCATAGTGATTCCCTTATAAATCACTCATGATCCATAAATATTCATGGATTTGATGAATTAATTCTTTAGAGATTTTTACCACACAGTTTTTGTAGTCTTTGATGAAGATATTATGATATACTCTATCAGATTGGAGGAACATGAGTAGCATTTGAATATAGTTTTAATGATTGTGTGACCATAGAAAAATTATAAAAAACACAATAAATGCCTTTTTTATGTAGGATGTTTCATTCTTGTTGAATTTTATCACCACCAATGGCATATATATGTTCCCTTCTACGAAAAATGAAATAGAAGAGTGGATCATGCCAACATTTGTGATAATGATCAAGTGTTTCATTACTCTACATTGGTATTAAATGTTATTTTTGAAGAACTTGTCATGATTTTTGTATCAAACCAGAAATTTATTTTAGGTATGGATATTGTTTTCATATTTTTTTAATGAAAAAGAAATAAATTAGATTTTTTAAATACATGTTGTGTACATAGGAGTACACGCTGTGTACCTGGGTACATTATACATCCTCCTACTGGCTGTGTAACGGTTGAGTTCGTGGTCATGTAGGTAAAATGGCAGATCGCTTATGGTGATGTCTGGTTAAGGCTACTACATAGAATATAACATTAATGAACACATAGTGTAGTTTTCTTTTTAACTAATAAATTTTAGAGGGGTCATGTCTAATCCTCCAAAACACATTCTTATCCTCTTTGTTTGTACGAGAGAGATATGTAACCCCAAAAAATATTGAACCACTAGAGATTACCATTTTTACGTTTGATTGAGATGTTGTTACGTGCTTTGTGGTCCCACCAATGAGTTTTCAATTCCCCTAGATCCATTATTCATGATTCATCCTATCTTGTGAGTTATTTAATGTTGAACATTTTTTAAATTTTTTTAGATCAATGCCATTCTATACTGAATCATGGGAAGATTTTCCAGAGTATTGATAATATGAAATTGGGGTATGCAGTTTGTGCCTCCCCTTATTCTTCATGGATTACATATTCTTAATGTGACGAATACCCGTGTTTGGGGTATTGCGTTTTTAGATTTTCACATGGTTTATTACATAGTTTTGAATTTTATTTTTAAATTGTTATTTCTTATGCATATGTTTATATAACTTCATGTGGGACTCCCCATGGGTGTGTTCCCTTGGTTGATTTTTATGGTCGTAGGATTGGGATGAATTTTGGATTTCCACTTTTCCATGCCTTGTTTTGTAAGGATGTTGTTTCTGATTATATGAAATTTATGTGTTATGCACTGTGATTAATGACCAAAGAGGATTAGACTGTGAGTGCATCCTAAATGGGTTAGACTATGATAGCATCCAAGGTGGTCATTTATAAATTATGTGTTAGATAGTGATAGATTCATATGTCATAATTTTTATTTGCTTAAATGAATGTTGGACCTAAGGTTATTGACCATGATAGATTCAAGTTGATCTTTATATATTATTGATGTTATGTTGACCATGGGGTATTTACCATGAGAGAATCCCACGTTATCATTTGAATTGATCTAAAATATTATGGACCAAAATGTTTAGACTATGAGTGACTCTCAGAGGGTTATTATTTATTGAATTGATGATATTTTAGACCAAAGGGGATAGATAGTAACAACATTCCCCGAGGGTTTCTTCTAAATGATTTAATGATTATGATGAGTCTCCCAATACAAAGTAGAAACATGGACTCAGCCATTCAAGATTGATAATATAGTCCTCTAAGACATCTATTTTATGACTATTACATAGGGGGAAATAGAGAATTGGATAGATGATGAGATTACATGATTCAAAAAATGAATACAAAATGTAATTGAAAGTAATTGAAAACAATAAGATTTTTAATTTTGAGTACATCCTAGTTTCTTGATTTTATTTTTTATTTTATATGCTATATATTTTAACTAAAAGTTATGCATATATATTTTGGTTGGGGCCTTCTGAGATTTATCTCACACCATATTTGGGCCATTCATTTGGACCCAAATAGATTATATGACTGCTGGTTTAGATGAGGGAAATCACCCTTCTTTATCAGATACGAGATTTCTATTGGAGTTTTGTGAGCATGGTACCGAGACGAGGCCTGTGATGTTGTTGGAGATTTCTTCTTTTCTATGAATTGTTTTCAGAATTGGATTTCCAGCATTGTGACTTGTTTGGAATCTTTCATAGACAAATGTGACATGGATCGTTTATATTTTCTCTAGTTTTCATAATACAATCAGTCTTCCACTTCTTTTTTTTATGGTATTACTACATCCACTATTGTTTACTACATACCATATACTATGTAATATATTATAATGAGGGAATAGTTTTATTATTTCCACACCTTGGCTCGTGATGCAAGTAGGAAGCCTCTAGAAATTAGGGAGACATGCTTGAGGTTATGTGATCAACTATATTCGAGTAACTTTTGGGTGGCGCCCGAATCCTAGACGTCAGAAAGTTGTATCAGAGAAGGTTCTATATTTTTAAAACCTATTTGGAGCTTATAGACTATGATATGAAGTAATATGTTGTTTTTAATAACTAGTGCTCAATAGTTTCTAACCCGTGTAAAGGTAAAGGAGATATTACCTCAAATATTGCAATTTTTCTAGTTTTCTAATCATTATATTTGATTTTATTTCAGTATTGGGTGATACCCTGGTATTATGATGTTATCATTGATATTATTAAGGATCTATATCCAATGAAACCTAATGATATATGGGTATTCTATCTCACACATTGTATTTTCACTTTCTAGAGATTAATGATCATTCATTCATTTCTTGCCATTTAGGATGAATTATTGATTACATGTTATTTTCATAGATTTTTTATAGTTATTAATGCTATTTTTATAGAGGTCATGATATAATACCAGATATTTTGATAGGATATAGGTATATTTAATGATTAATTTGAATGGATTCCATGAATTGGTTCCTGAGGTGCTATGGACCCCCTTGGATCAGAATTTGGTGGATGAAGTTTAAAAATTTATTTATTTTTGTCAATTTATGAGTGAAAAAGGATGTTAATCATTGATATGTGGGGAGTATGGGATCTCAAAGGATAGAACATGTCTTTCCAGGGAAAATGTTTATGTTTTATGGGTTTTAAAGAAGATTTAGAGGCATTATTTCTACAAAAGAAGACAAAATAGTGTGTGATGTTATCATCCCATTCCATGTGTTCTTCTATTATAGAAAAAATAACTTTTCTTAATTACTTTCCATGTATTGTATATACAAGTCAAGTATTTGTGGGATGTGTGAATGACCAAGTTAATAGAGACATGAGGTTGATATACATTTTGTAGAACTTGTCATCTACCAGAGTACACACCATGCTATAGGAGACCATGTATCCATCCATGTGACGAACGAAACCTATGGATGAATCATGGGATGTACATTTCATGTTTTGATTATATATTCTTTGAGTTAGTAAATTTTTTATCCAGCTATGTTACTAACGACATTGTTAGATGTAACATAAGTAGTACACATCGTGCCTAGAGTGAAAACATTGTGTAGAATTACACTAGGGGGGAAATATGTAGTCCATGTTGGGTAGATGAATTTGGTTATGGGGGAATACTCAAGTACACACTATGTCTCAGAAGGAACACATTGTGTGTTTGGGCTGTTACATGACATGGTTAGAAGATGTAAACACCCATGTTAAGCCTTATGGGATAACACAATGTATATGTTCCACATTCCATGTAACTTTCTTTTGTAAAACATGTATGCTTTACTATTCCTTTTCCATTTATTCACGTATGTTAGTATGTACATGATAATCTTTTTCCAAGGTGATCCTTTTACCCTTGAAGAGTCAAGCCTCCAAGAGGTCCTCCACTTGAATATCATGTACATGTTGATTATTTAACACCAGAAATGTATGATCATGGTCTACCAGAAGAACCTCTCACCATGTCTCTCTTAGCACAAATAGTTTTACCAGATGCAGTTGCTGATGCACAGTTCCATGAAGGATATGAGAAGATGATGAAGGCTTTTTAGGGATCACTGCATCCTACCACGACAATAGAAGATATAATTTGGGTGTTTTAGTAGCAGTATCCACCCTCCTTTTCAGGGTATGGAGGGCCAAAGGTTGTAGATTCATGGAAGAAGGCCATTCTTTATATCATTGAGTATTTGGAGATGCCTCTTGCGAGGTGGGTGAAGTTTGTGACCTACATTTTCTATGATTCCACCAAGAGATTGTGGGAGGTTATCTCAATGGCGGGGCATTATAAAGATATGTATTGGGATGAGTTTCATATGACCTTCTATGACTACCTCTACATCAAGACATTAAGGGCCAATCGATCCCAATAGTTCATGCATATGGGTTAGGGCGCTATTTTGGCAATGGATTATTCTTTTTTCTTTACAAGGATTTATTGATTCACATTAGTATTTGGTGGTGACAAGTTATCTTTGGATAAATTATTTGAGGATTGTCTCAGGTATGACATTTGATCACAGGTGAATGTTTTCAGGCTGACTTTGGTTACTAATATCGAAAACAAGGGGCTAATTTCTATGTGAAATTTGAGGGAGTTGGGAGATGGGAGCTAGGGTGGTTCAATATCAATGGTTGGTAATCCATCGACAGATAGTAGGAGTCACTACTAGGAGCATTCATGCAATGGTTCTTCTGGTATCTAGGTGGTATGCTTCTAGTGTGGGTAGAGCTGGCATACGAGACCACATTACCTGAAAGACCCATTTGATTTTCGATTTTGCAGTCAGATGGGCCATCTTCATCATTTTCTTGCGGATGTTCTCACTATTAGTGAGTGAGAGGGGATCTGTTATGAATCCTATTTTAGGATCATAACCACCTATTTCTCATCAATCAGGGAACTATAGTTATTATGGCCATTCATGGCAAGGAGGAGGTCATAGAAGTGGTATCCAAATGAAATGTTTTTGGAGACATTAAGTTGGATCATATGTGGGTAGTTAGGTACGGACTTAGGGTCGCGACACATTTCAACCATTTGCAATGGATCATTCACAGAATGATCTGGATCCCAGGCCCTCTATGGAAATATGTATGATTCTTGTTGCAATTTTTTTAGTGTATTCTCTTTTCAATACTAGGGCTTCCCACAATATTATATCTGTTTTTTATGTGGAGAGCCTTGGGATCTGTATCATTACTTCATGAGGTTTTATAACACTAGACACTCTATTAAGGATTAGTATGGATACTATACATCAGTTCTAGGAGATCCCCCTTGGGGTTGGTGGATGTCAGTTCTTGTGGGACCTCTATGAATTAGAGATAACATGCTTCGAAGTCATTTCTAGAATAGAATATTTGGTATCCTTTCATACCATTGTTGACTTCTATCACTATAGGGAGAGTTTCATGTCACTAGAGTGTAGGACTTTTCCACACAATGGAAAATGAAATGTCCAAGAGAGCAGAGCAGAACCCAAGCATCATCGATTTTTAGTACATACATCGTGGATTGCTAGTTTATATCTAGATGACTAGGGGAAATCAAAGATAATCATTCCTATAATATTTTATCATTTCAAATATGTATTTTTAGAAGATATTTCAGGTATAAATCCATAGAGAGAGTGGTATATTATTCATTTGACCTTGTTTTAGGGGAAGCACTGGTGTCCATTAATCCATATATGATGGCTACACCATTGATAGAGGACATCAAGAACTAGTTGGAGGAGTTTCATGTAAAGGGTTTCATCCAACCCAGTACATCACCTTGGGGGTCACCTATCCATTTTGAGAATAAGGTGGATGGTACAATTATACATTGTGTGGATTATTGGAAGATGAACCAGTTGATAGTCATGAACCGTTATACCTTGCTATAGATTGATGATCTACTTGATCACTTCCAAGGATATAGAATAATCTCAACGATTCACTAGAGATCCGATTATAGTAAGTTGTGTGTTATACCATCACATATACCTCTTACAACATTTCTTAAAAGTTAAGGCCTATACATGTATTTGGTTATGCCATTTGGTCTCTAGGATGAGCTTCTAGTGTTCATGGAACTGAAGAACCGAGTGTTCCATCCTTATATGGATTCTTTTGTGTTTTTCATCATGGGTTATATCATGGTTTGATGTCACACTCAACATGACCATGCCACCCTTCATGAGATCATATTGAGTACATATAGAGGGAAACTATTTTATGCTATGCTTTCAATGTGCCAATATTGGTTTGAATCAGGATCAATTCATGGGACCTTTTATCTAAGAGAAAGAAGTAAAAGTATACTTAGAGAATGTGAGAGTAATTTTTTATTAGGATATGCCAATGAATGTCTTTGAGGTAAGAAGTTTTCTAGGGTTGGATGGTTAATACATACAAATTTTTTGGGACTTTTCACATTTAGCATTTCCACTAAAGGGAATGAATGGGATATTTGTCAAGTAATTATGGATAGATTCCTATGATTTAGACATTCATTTGCTTGATGGACACTAACTTTAGCACTGATGCAAATTTTTCCAGAGCTCGGATTGAGTTACAGTATTTACCACGATGCATCATGTATCAGGCTAGGAGATGTGATTTCATAGGGTGGAAGAGTCATTGCTTACAGGTCTTAGTAGTTGAGGACAAATGAGATGAATTAACAGACACACAATCTCAATTTAGCTATATTTATGCACACATAGTGATGCTAAATAGATTAACTTGGGGTAGAGAATTTTCAAGAATACACGGACCACAAAATTCACATGTATATCTCTACTCAGTGTGATATGAATTTGAGATATTGAAGGTTGTTTTAGTATCTTTAGTCTTTTGATTTTGATCCTTCCTACACACTGGAGGATGACTAAGATGTGGATGATGAGTAGAGCTAGAGGACTCAGATACAAGTAGTTAAAAAGGATAGTAGTGAGTGAAAGATTATGGACGTGTTCACAATGATGCATTTGGAGGTTCATGATAGAGAGGGAACAAGTTTATTTATTTTATTATTGTTACCTCTAATCTTATAGATTGAGTGAGAATGTCACGAAAATCATATTCCAAAGGCATAGTCATATTGGAGAATCTGTCAGGCGAGGACCCTACTCCGGGATGGACTGTAGGCAGCGATGAGGTATTTCATTTTCATGGAAGCGTATGGGTCTCAGAAGACATATTTGAAGAGTTGATGGGAGATTTTCATTCCTCGGTTTGGGATGTCCATCCTCTTGTCAACATGATGTATCAAGATCGTCACCGTCAGTACTTGTGACCTAGTATAGAGAAGGATATAGCTTGTTTTTTAATAAATGTTCCACCTATCAGTATGCGAAGGCAGATCATCAGCAACCACTAGGGATTTAACATCAATTATACATTCCCGAGTTCAAGTGAAATTATGTAATAATGTATTTTTTGTTATATTTATCGAGGTCAACTTGAGGGAATGATGTGGTTTGGATTTTTATCGAACGACTATTGAAGAATTCACATTTCATTATAATTAAGTAAACCGTTAATGTTTTTGTTACATCTTGACCCGGCTAACCCCTGAACTGATGGTTGGACTGGTCCCCACATGCCCTCAAGCTCATCTCCCCATACATCTGTGGATTATTTCTTGAAGCAACGGTCTAGGGATAGTTAGTGGAGATATTATACCCTATTTTAGATTAAAAATTTAGAAAATATGAAAAAATGTCGGATGGAGTGCAAATAATGATAAAGAAGCAAGGTACAGAATTTTATAAATCACTTATAAAAAAATCCCCAATGCCAATGTTATACAATGGATGCCTATTACGATTGTATATATATGACTGATATAAAAAATACATCATGATTTACATAACACTAAAGAAATAAATAACATATGGCTCAACCCTCGAGGGTGATCTCCTGGAGCATCCTGAGCATACGCTCATTCCTCTGCTCATATTTCCCATGTATATGAAAATAGCACAATCCTATAACAAAATAGAAACAAATCAGGTACCCTAGGGCAATAGTGGCTCGAGTAGTGTGTTGGATGTAAATCATTGTTTTCCAAAACCAATAGTTTCTTCCTAAATACAAAAAATCATTACATAATATAAATGTTGTTAAGGAATGCATAAATAATGTATGCAGTATGAAATAACTATATACACTTATACCAATTTCATCCCTCACCTGGTGTCTGAACCTTCATTATAAAATTTTCTTGCATACACTACAATCATTCCATATTCATTTTCATTCATCAATTATTCAGGACTCATTAAATTATATAACTCTCAAGATCAGACCCATGCCTAGAATTTCCCATATAAGTCACTCACAATATATATCTCTAAAGGTAGTCTATGAAATTAGTGTAAAAAACCAAATCCATGATTTCTCTTTGGAATAGATAACGCGTCAAAAGATATTTCATTTAATCTATAATTTAAATGGTCTGAGGTCATCCACTAAAAATTGTGATTCTCCCAACCAATACCAAAATCGGATCCAGTCGATTAAACATAGTGACTCACCATAGGTTCTCCTGGACACCAGTATCTCAATTCCTGCATCGGCTATGCTAGGGTTTTAAACATTTCCCATATTCAATAACAAGTCATTACATCACATTAGCTTTCATTAACCTTTAAATTATGTTAATGTAAGACCAATTGGAACCAATGCCCATTGTCAACTAATTTGTGTCAAACATCATGTCTAATTTCCTCGTTAGTATTTGGAGCATCAGTAATTGTATAACATCCCATGGGTATTTGGAGCATCAGTCCCTATCCCATAAAATTATATTTACATGTGAGGTGGGTGTAGAATGCCATTTCTTGCACCCCGTTATTTTTTTTGAGTATTTGAACCTGTCTCAAAACCCATTTATAAATATTACATATATATTTATTATTGGTGTATAATTTCATGTCTAACACCCCAACACCATGGATTTATTAATTACTAAATTAATTAATCAAACCTGTTAATTAATTCGACAATTAATTCACAACATAAATATCCATTCAAATAATTCACTAATTAATTAACCATTCAACATCTCAGTAGTTAATAATTATGTAACAACTAATTATTATTAACCACAAAAAAGTAAACTATATTATTAACTCAATGTTTAGTTATCCCAATTCCATGACAAAAAACATTGTAATTAATTCCCCAATCATCTATCATAATTCCCTTACTAATCCATATTATTAGTTAAATAAACTAAATATATTAGCTAAAAAATAAATAACTATGTACACATTACCATTAATTAATTCTTAAATTAATGAATATAAAAAACAAAACACATCAATAATTAATTTTTCAAAAATTAATTATCTAATTCTAAATCTCAACTTTTGATATTTAATTTCCATAATTAATTATTTAAATCAATCATTATAAAAGCACATAACTAATTCATAATTAATTATGTGAAATAACTTAAATTAATTATCAAAGAAATTATTTTCATGAAAATTAATTTATCAAATCATTTAATTATTTATTCTAATCAATTTAACCAATTCAACAATACTATCTTAAAACCAAAACATGGTAATGTCCTCATTCATCTCATTAGGAAAGCATCATTTAATAACATAAAAATTCGTGCATCAACATATCACATATTACATTTAGTAATTTAATCAAACTTTCTAAATTCACATTTGAATGGAATTCAATATAAATACTAAAATACATAATTTAAATACCTACAGATGTGGAGAAATAATTTTATTAATGCATTTATTAATGATGAATACATGAAAAGTGATCCTACCTCAGGGTGGAACCTATTCAATACTCTGCAGATAGTCATACATTGACATCCAATCCAGAACTGGCCTCCAGTCGCACACACACGCATTTTCATTTATATATATATATATATATCTGTGTGTGTGTGTGAACGCGCTCGCTATCTACCAAATTTATTAACAATACACCAAATCAAAAATAAGATATCAAATCCAGTTCACCAAGGACTACACACCTACCGCTATATACCAGCCACTCATATAAAACATCAGATTCAAAAATACATAGTGAAAAACCAAACAAGAATATAAATTATTACATCTAAAAAAAAGGCGATGAACTAAATCTACCTGAACCACACCACCTTCAATGATGGTTACCGGAATGTGGGCCACCAGGTCTCGAGTAACTGGTTTCACCAACATGTAATCGATGAAATGATGAAACCCAAATAAACTCAAACCATAGGCTTTTCCCCATGAAAAAACTGTGTGAGAGGAGACACACGGTCAGTGTGAATCACAAAACATAAGCACCAACACACACCATGACCAGGAGGAAAAGACTCATGAAGACACCAAAAGGATTCAATTCGTGAATTGGAACCCAATTGAAGGTGTGTACCATGCCTCATAGGGGGATTTGGGCGGATCGTGGTGATAATGTAGTGCACCTCCTCCTTTCAATCACCTCCCTCAATCATCTAAATAATACCCAATTTAACTAATATATTTAATATAATAAAAATAACATTTAATATTCTCATTAATTTAACCTTTAAACAAATCTTTCATAATTTATTCAGAAACCCCCCATTAATCATACAACTAAATTCTTATAACATTCATGTAATTAAATAAATAAATAATAATTATAACATCTATATTATTATTATTATTATTATTATTTTATTTTTTATTATTTAAAATTAATAAAAAAACATTTTAACAACTGGGAAAATCATGCAGCGGACCCCCAGGATTTGACTAACTATGTGGAGATCAATATATATATTTAAAATCATCCAAAGGCACATTGAAAATTCAACATAACCATTAATTAAATTAAATAAAACCCCCACTAAAAAAATTAATTATATTTCTCATTACCTTTATTTAAATTAAATTAAACCCAACTCCACATTTATTACATATTTAATATTACCGTTTAATAATACCCTTCTTCGATAACACCGAACTCCAAATTTAAATGTCTTTTAATATTACCCTTCATGGATAAACGGAAAATCGTCATTAAAATATTATTTAATTAAATTAACTCTTTATAATCAATGAAATAAATTCCCCACAGTGTTTTATTTAATTAAATTCTCCCAACAAAATTAAAAAACGTAAAAACATCAAATCATCGTTATTTAATTAATTATCTCATCACAAATTAATTAAATAAAACCTATTCTTCTTGTCAATTGATTAGATTCCCATTGTCCTTGATTTTAATTAAATGGGACTCAAAATCCATTATTATTATTCTTCATAATAATAATAACAACTCTTGGTAATAGTAATTATTATCCTCATAAAAAAACTATAATAATAAACAAATTATTATTATTATTCAATCTTAGATAAAACCTTACAACTCTACTAAATAGAAACAATAATTTTATAAATCATAAATTGTGTAAGCTTCCTTGGATGTACCGAAACCAAGCATAGTCTGTGTAGATCCATTAATGTCGACTTTTTCAGATCTAGTGTTCTTGAGACTTATCAGTACATCCCGTGAACTGGAGCATAGTTTAAAAAATGACCTCAGGATAAATTGAAATAAATTGAATTTTTTTGTAATATAAATAAAATTAAAATAAAAGGTTGAATATCAATCTTATAATAGAAATTGGTTGCACATGATTTTCTGGAAAGACATTATGGTCCCAAATCCTACACTCCCCCTTAATCCAATAACGTTTCTTTTAAAATTACTACATCACTAACCACATGTACAACGAATTACGTACCAGAAATATGGTTACATAACCAAGTCAACCCATCACAAGGCTATTTAAAAAAACCAATATTCACCAGCTCGAATAGTGGCATATCCTAAAGAAATCATACATCCCACATATAACCAAAATAACAACCAATAATCAATCCCAAATTCATTTAAAACATTAAGGAGATAGAAGAACAACATTATTTTAGTATATCCATTACGAGATCAAGATGGGGGAAATTCTCAACTCATTAGATAGAGAACACTATGTGAAAACCCTAGTCTCCAAAATATCAATCATTCTATCACTATTTGACTGGTTACACAAAAAGCGTAACTTATCCCACTGACGTATCATCTACCAAACCATGATTCCTATATAATCAATTGTATTAGTGTTCATTAAAATATTATCATGCATCACTACCCACAATTGGGTAGTCCATGTCGTCACAATAAAATATTTTCTACTCTCAGACATGTAATTTTAGATCACTTTAACGCATGCATGTGACGTTCCTCGAACCACGATCCCCACATCAATAATTTATCATAAATGTTTTATATTTTACCATTCAGCGTGTCAAACCACATGAGTCTTAGAACATTATCCTATGTATTGGATCAAACTTATATTAATCCACAAAAAATTCTATGGGAACCATCTACCACATGTTATCTACTTAAAATAACATAAATGTTAACCCTCTCGCATGATCATGCAAAACCGATATCACAATGTTCAAAAGCCTATTTTTTAGCCATTTAATTAATACTTTTAAATTATAAACCATTTGAATGGATGTCAAGAATACTACAAGAACATTTTCATAACAATTCACATGGTTTTGAAAACAACGCCATACAGAGAAACATGCATGATATCACAAACATCCTCTTCAATAATTTAACATTAATTTCCTTAAAAATATAAATAAAAATTTGATCTTTTAAATTCCCTTTACACATTAAAAAATTATTTAATGGATTCCATTTATTTATTTCAGGTTCATTAAAATGCATCCAAAAAATAGTTCATTTCAATCAAATCCTAGAAGATTTAAATTGTTAACGATTTTAAAAAATACTATGGTTATATAAGGTGGAAACATATGGGTGTCCATATACTAATCGATAAGGTGCCTATATACCTTATTAATGGAATTTGTAATCCTTTAATCACAATCAACATTCATTTAAAATTTTAACATTAGAATCTATTTCACACATCAAAACATCTCTAGCATGTTTTCATAAGCAGTAACACAACAACATTATGTAACCCAAAATCATGGAAAATTTATAAAACATGAAAATAAAATTGGAAAAATTGCATCAAAACACCCAAGAATGTTATATATGTCACCAAAACATTCTATTTAAAAAGTCATTCTAAATAAGTACATGTCATGGAATAGATTCAAAGAAAAAAATCCCTATTAGTAGGAATCCTAAAAATGCTAATACATGGATGTCATATATGATGCTAATGTAAATATCTATGTGTCTAAGATTATGTATATATAAAACATTATTTCCATATCATTCAAAGAGAATTGTTTCTCAATATTTTCAAAAACCATATGCATCAGAAAATACCTGAGTCACTAAAGGTGATATCATATCAACTGTATCCTCAAATACTACAAACATTAATTTCAATCCCTAAACACTTGGTCATTACGAGTACATAGGTTGATCAATCCCAAACACGACTATTTACCTAAGAACTGAACCATTCTTATTATCATATCGACCAAAACCAAAACAATAGTTAAAAGAAAAATAAACTTTCTTCTGATACAACTTTTTAACGTCACAACCCACCTCTACCATGATCATGTGGTCTGAATGGTAAACACATGACATCAAGCATGTCTCCACGTATGACACAGGTTTTGGACTAAGATAGATGGTCTAAGGATAGTTAGTAGGGAGACTATACCTTCTTATCCAAGTAAAAACAGTTGACAACATCAGAATATGGTAGGAGTTGTGTGAATAACGAAATATTATTAGAAGAAATAATTTTATAAATATTTAATAAAAAATTGGCCAACATAAATGTTATAAAATCCATGCATGTTATGATGGTAAATCTATGATAATAGATAAAAAATAAATCATCCATTACATATCAATAAAGTATAAAAAATATGGATCAAGCCCTGAGGATGATATACTTGATTATTCTGAGTTTTCACTCGGCCATCTGCTCTTTTGTCCTAAGTATGTGTAAACATTAAAATCCTAAATCCAAAAATAATCTACTCGGGTACACCAGTGAAATGGCGGCCTGAGTAGATTATGAGATATAAATCTCAGTTTGCTGGGGAAATCTGTGTCTCCAATAAATAACAAAAATCATTAAATAATCATATCTTTGTTAAGGGATACGTAAATAATGAAATCAATACCAAGTAAATGTATACCTGTGTACCTGCTTTAACCCTCAGCGGGTGACTGAACCTATATTATACATTTTTCATTCGAAAAAATAGTCATCACATTTTCAATTTCATTTTTCAATTATTTATCCTTATCAATTTATATAAGTCTCGAGATTTGGCCTATACCTAACATTCCCTGTATAATTCACTCACAACATTTTTCCCTAAATACAATCTAAGAAATAAAAATAAAGACTGAATCTAATATTGTGTTTTGGAATGGATAAAACATTATAGGATATTCCATTTAATATTCAATATATTATGTCTGACCCCGTCCACTAAAAATATTAACACTCCCAACCAATACCAAAATATGAACCAGTCCACTAAACATAGTGAATTGCCAATAGGTTCCCCTATACACCCTTATCTCAAAACCCGCCCTGATTGTGCCGAGGTCCGATCCATTTCCCATATTCAATCAGATATCATTACATGACATTGGATTTCTTTAACCATTAAATTTATTTTATTTACTATCAATTAGATCCATATTCCAATGACAATTAATAGGTATAGAATATAATTTCTACCACCCTCGTGAGTATTTGGAGCATTAATCCTTCTGTCTCAACCCTTGGGTATTTTGGAACATCAGTTTCTATCCCATAAACGAATATTTACATGAAATCTATGGGTAAAACGCCCTGTCTAGAACACAATGAGTATTTAGACCATTATTCCCAATCTCACAAACCGTTTGTCAATCACACATATGTATTTGTCATTGGGGTAGAACATCATGTCGAAGACTGCAAAACCATCCATTAATTAATTTGTAAATTAATTAATCAGATTTGATTATTAATTCAACAAATAATTAAAAACATGAATCTCCAAAAAATATATATATATAATCAATACATAATTAAATATTAAAATCATTTATAATTAATTAATAATTAATTATTATTAACAATATATAAGTAAACTTTCCAATTAATTCAATGTTTAATCATCCCAAATACATGACTAAAAACATGATAATTAATTCACTAATCAATTATCCTAATTCCCTTACTAATACAATTGACTAGATAACTAACAATACATATTAGTAAACACATCAATAAAATAAGTATACATTAGTATTAATTAATCCTCCAATTAATTAATCTACATAATGAATCAAATCCCATAATTATTTTTTGTAAAAATATTTAACTCATTTTAAATCTTAACTCTCCCTATTTCAATTCCATATTAAATTATATAAATCAATAAATATTAAATTACATAATTAATTCGCCATTAATTACGTTAATTAATACAAAATGTCTTATCACATTAATTAATTTCTTTTTCAAAAAATTAAATTTATCACAACATTTAATTATTCAACCATATCACTTTAACCAATTCAGCAACACATGTCTAAAATGAACACATGGTCATGTCCTCATTTATCTCACATGGGAAGAATCATTTAATATCATAAATATTAATGCATCAACATATCACATATCAATTTTTGAAAGATAATGAAACTTACATTGTTTAAATTTGAATGGAATTCAATATAAATACTTAAATGCATATATTAAATAACTAAAAAGGTGTAAAAATAATTTTAATAATGAATTTATTATGGTTGAGGACTTGAAAAATGGTCCCACCACAGGGTGGAACAAATTCAATACTCAACTGCATGAAATATGGCGGCATCCTATCCACAAATTGTATGCAGTCTTAAGCGCACAAACATTCATATATATATATATATATATATCTGTGTGTGTGTGTGTGTGCGTGTGTGTTTTCTACAGTATTTATTAACAATTAACTAAATCTATAATAATAGACCAAAAACAGTGCAACAATGTCTATGAACATACCACTATTTACCAGGGACTAAGATAAATTATTGGACTCAAAATAGACTATGAAATATAAAATGATGGTTTAAATTCTTACCACTAGAATACCATTGAAAAATGAATCTACCCGAACTACCTCACCATTGTTGGTAGTTGTCAGAATGCGTACCAACGGCTCCCTAAAACCCCATCGCACATCATTAAAATCGAAGAAACGATGACACCAAAATAAATCCAAACCTTATGGGTTTGACTGAGCAAACAAATTGATAGAGGATCCAAAATATCAGTGCGAATCACAAAACATACAAAGAAAAACTCACCATAATGAGTCGAACAAGACACATGAAGACACCAGATGGATTCAATATGTATAGAGGAACACAATAGATGGTGTGTAGCGCACACCATAGGCGGCCTGTTGCGGGTTGCGCTGCACTTGCAATGGAATCCTCCTTTAAATCGCCTCCTTCAATCATCTATCTAATACCATGCTAAACTAATAAATTTATTATAATTATAACATTTTTTATTGTCAATAATTTAACCATTAAATAAATGTATCATAATTTTATCTGAAACAACCCATAAATCCTCCAATTTAATTTTTTAACATTTATTTAATTAAATAAAAACTATTATAATAATAACATCCTTATTATTATAATTATTAAATTGTTGTTTTATTTATATTAAATAAAAGAACATGTTTAAAAATAGTGTAAATAGTGTAGTAGATCTGCATGATTTGACTAACCATACACATCCTTATATCGGAATTTAAAATTGTCCCAAAGCGCATTTCAAATTCAACTTAACAATGAATTTAATTAAATAAAACCTCTATTTCATATCAATTAATTAAATTAAACATTACCTTGAATTTTGTTAATTTAAACCCAACTCCACATTTGTTACTGATTTAATTTTACAATTTAATATTACCCTTCATCGATAACACCCAACATTTCATTTACATGTATTTTAACAATACCCTTCGTTGATAACAACCAACATCTCATTAACAAAATTATAAATTAAATTCATTCAAAAATTGTAATTAAATTAATTCCAAACATCGTGTTATTTAATAAAATTCTATCAAAAAATGATTTATATTAAAAAATACAACTCATATTTATTTAATTATTTCTCCAAACTCAAATTAATTAAACAAACCTCCGCTTCCCAATGATTTTTTAAATTCTTATTGACCTTGAATTTAATTAAATATAACCAAAATATCTATTTTTATTATTCTATGTAATTTTAATAACCACCATAGTTAATAATAATTAGTATACATATAAAACTATAATAATAATAATCACATTATTATTTTTATTATTATTCAACATTAGTTAAAACCCAAGACCTCTATTAAATAAAAACTCGTAATTATTAAATCATAATATCATTATTTAATTAAACACATATTCATTAAATCTGAAACCCCTCATAAAATTTCACATAACTATTACTACTCGTTAATTGTTCAATTAAAAATATTTCAACATCACATTATTTTAATGAACTCCATAATAATAAAAATAACATATTAATTATTCACACATTAATTTATTTAAACAAAAATATCCAATTTAATATTATTTAATTAAAATAAAAAAATATTAAACTGGGAATGTTGGACGGGTTTGACCAAAACTGTGCATAGCCCATGCAGATCCATTAAAGTGGACCTTTCCAGATCTAGTTATACCGAGACTTATTGATAAACCATTTAACTGGAGATTGGTTTAAAAAATTGATTTATCAATAAATAGAATGAAAACAATATACCTTCGTAATTTTAACCCATTTTAAAAACACATGGCATTAATGTTGATGATATTGAAAGGTTTTTTATCTGAGATATTGTATGTTTTCATGGGGTTTATAATACTATCATTTTAGAAATTAGTACTTTGTATACATGTAGTGTCCTGAAGGGGATACAGAGAGTTCTGGTTTTGGAGGACATGATTTAAGCATGAGTCCTAGATTTTGGGTTTCATTGGAGTTACAAATACCCCTAGTAGAGTTTACCTACAATATTAGTTTTTAAGAAATGATTCAGATGGCACATTATAAGGCTCTTTACGGTAGGCCATACCGATCACACCAATAAAGGATGAAGGAAGGAGATGAATCTGTGTTGGGACCTTGTCTTGTCCATGATACCACTAATAAGGTGGATTTGATTTTGAAAAGGATGTATAATATACTATATCAACATAAATACTATGTTTATTGATAGAGACGACCTTTGGAGTTTGAGGTTTTATATCCGGTTTTCTTATGTGTCACACTAATGTCGGGACATAAGAGGATAAAAAGATATGGGAATCATTCACTAAGATACATTAGGCCATTTTAGGTCTTGGATTCAGTTAGGATGGTGGCCTATCAGTTTCAGTTCACTTATATGTACCTTTCTATGCATAATGACTTTCAAGTCTCTCATATATGTCATTTGATTTCATAATCGTCTATTGCATTTCAACCTAAGGAGGTTGAGTTGGAGGTGTATTCATCCTTCGAGGATCACCCAATATAGATTGTGGATCTCAGCATGAAGGTTCTACATGGGCTTTCTATTTCATTGGTACAGGTTTTATAGAAACACATGCAAGTACATGATAAGAAATGGAGGAGGGAGGATGACGTACAATCACAATGGCTAGGGTTGTCTAATATTTTCTCTTCACCACCATTTTAAGGGAAATCCACAGACGAATTTCATTAAGGGGTGATGTTTGTCTGAACACGAATATTCAATACATGTATGGATCTTATATTCTGTTTGGTTTTTAGTAAAATGGATGAAATTGGGATTTTCTATGTAAACACTATGTGCTTATGAGTACACATTGTGTACCTGTGTAACACATACATATGTTTATTGGCCATGTAACAACTTAGTACATGGATGTGTATGTGACCAGGAAGACTGCATAAGGCGGGGGCTGGTTATTTCTACTACAGGTAGTGTACCTTTAATAAACAAGAAGTGTAGTTTTCATTTAATTTTATATATTAGTGCGGGTCCACGTCTCATCCTCAGAAACAATTTCTTCTCCTATGCGATCATACATGATAGTGATGAATCTACGATGAACTCTAAACACTTCCTGAATATTTGTCCAACCTCTAATTGGGACATCATCGAGTCTGTTGGAATACCATTGATGTGTTCTCAATTCCTATAGTTCCTTTCTTCTTGATTACTCATCTCTTGTAGGTTATTCAAGGATGTTCATTTTTCACATGTTCATAGATCTATACAATTCTAGGACGATTCAAGGGTCGATGTTCATGGGTATTGATTGTTTAATATCGAGGTAGATAGTTTGTTCCTTTTGATGTTTATCTTGGATTATATATGTTAAAAGTGTTGAATACTCATGTTTGGTGTATTGTGTGTTTTAGAATTTAACATTGTTTAATACATTCTATGGGTTGTCGATTGAGAAAGGGTTATTGCTTATGCATATGGTTAGATACCATTTTATGGGACACACCATGGGTGGGTTCCCTTGTTTTATTGTTTATGGTCATTGGTCTGGGATTATTGTTGGCATTACACATTTCCCTTCCATGTTTTGATAGAATGTAGTTTCTGATTATATGAAATGTATGTGTTATGCATTGTGATTGTTGACCAAATGTGATTATAATATGAGAGAATCCAAAAGAGGTTAGAGCATGAGAGCATCCCAAGTGGTCATTTATAAATAGAAGGGTTAGACTATGAGAGAATCATAGGTGATAATTTTTATTAGTTAAATGAATGTTGGAATCTAGGCCATTGACTATGAGAGATGAAAGGTAGTTGTTATATATTTTTGATGCTATGATGACCATGGGTTATTATCCATGAGAGTAGACTAGTTGATCACTTAAATTAATCAATACAATTTGGGAAAATAGGGATTAAATTGTGAGAGCCTTCCAGAGGTTCATTATTTTTGGAATTGATGACATGTTAGACTAGAGGGGTTTGAATTTGAGAAATTTCATAGAGGGTTATGAATGATTGAATGAATGTTTCAAGTATACAAAGCAAAATCACAAGGATGGACATAGTATTTTTTTAGATGGTCTTATGAGATATCTATTTTTTACTATAACAAAGGGGGATATATAACATAGACTAGATATCAATATTACATGACTGAAAGAAGGAATAGAAAATGTAATTTAATAGAATAGAAAATTATAGAATTGTTTAATTATGAGTACATCCAAGTATCTTGTTTAATTTTTCATATTACCTACTTTATATAGTCACTGACAGCTAGGAATAGATGATTTGGTGGTTTCCTACATGTATTTGTCTCACACCCTATTTTAGTCATGCTATTGAACTATAACAGATTATATAATTACAAATATACATAATGGAAAGAACCCTTCATCAACATTTATTTGATTACTGTTGGAGTTGGAGAGAAGGGGACAAAGCAATGGCTTGTAATACTCTTAGAGTTTACTAATTTTCTGTACTTTTGTTTCAGTATTGAATTTCCAACATTGTATCTTGTTTCCTATATTTCCTAAACACATGTGACATCTATCATTTCTATAATATCTAGATGTTATATTTCTATCAGTATTCCACTGTTTATTTTTGTTGTATGGTATTACTGCTTCCCCTATTGTTTATTACTTGACATCTTATATATATATACTCTACTAATGAGGGCATAGTTTCCCCATTACCAAAAAATGGAGCTCACTATTAATCAGTAGACTCTTGTATTTGAGGAAATAATTTTCAGGTTATGTGACCAATTTGGTTTGGGGAACTTTTTTCTGGTTCACAAATTAGGGACGCTACAATTATCAAAGCCATTATCCAAACATAATAAAAATGGAGAAATTTTTTATTAATATAATAATGAGATGAAATATTTAAGGATCTCAAAAAGTATATTATCATATCCCAAATACACACACCTTAAATAAGTGGATAACACTTTGTAGTGTACACCTATTTCTTAATAAAGGGTGTAGGTTGTTTACTTCTAAAATGTAATTGTTTAATATGATATGAGTCAAAAAAATTTAAAATTCATGAGAAAAACAATCCAATAAAAGTTCAAGAGTTTG
The DNA here is from genome assembly GCA_963277665.1 of Viscum album. Classification (NCBI taxonomy): domain Eukaryota; kingdom Viridiplantae; phylum Streptophyta; class Magnoliopsida; order Santalales; family Viscaceae; genus Viscum; species Viscum album. Next base: position 1,905,238,715 of record OY728145.1, read on the forward strand.
TAGTTATTGTCCTTGTGTTGAAAATTTAGCAACACTATCTCTATGGGGAGAAGTATGAAAAATATACTTATCATAAGTGCCTAAAATATATATTCCCACTGATGAAGCTTAATTAGAACCATAAAAAATGGTTAAAATTCATTAATAATTATAATTTCTTAATCCAATATCATCTTAGTATGAAAAATCAGGTTCGTGATGTTGTACATAGAAAGAATATTGACTTTTATCAGTGATGAGAATTGAAAAAGAACATATATTCCTGTGTTTGCAAAGGATGAACATGAGAATTATCAATGAAGTGACATTATCAATCATGTCTCATATAATTTCTCAATTGTACCCCATATAGAAAATAATTGATACTCAAAAAAATAGTGTGGAGATCCAAAAATGGTTGATGTTATATGAAAAGTAAAATCTGTAGTGTTCTATATAGATGATAATCGAGTCCTAATATTTGGGTCATGATTATATGTACAATCTGATCGTGATATAAATCACAAGATTCTACATTAAAAACATATCTCAAAATTCTCCATTCACCTATAGAGCATGAAATTAATCAATATCATCAAGAGAACTATTGGTGTAAATAATTGAAGAAGGATATCACTAAATAAACATCAAATCGAAATTGTTACCAAAAAGTAAAGTTTTAAAAGAAAAATTATGAGGATATGATGCAACAAACAACCATACCAACATGGAAATGGAAGAACAAAAAAATGGAAATTGTCACTGCACATCCATAGTCATCCATAAGAAAGATTACTATGTGAATTATTGTCGATAATCAATCTAATAAATCTATCTTTTTCATTCATTTACATGTCATTTAATTATATCAACATGCATGGAAATATATTAAAGAATTTTTAATTATTCCTGGAGTACCACAATCAATTGTATTAGACCGACATCCAAGATTCACCTCTATGTTCTAGAAATTTCTCCAACATGTTATCAACATTGAGTTTAACTTTCATAGGTCCTATCGTCCTCAAATTGATGACCAATATAATAATAATATTTTAAAAATAGAATACAGTTTGAGAAATTTATCAATGGAATATAAAATATGACATGACCAGCATCTTCCATTGATAAAATTGTTCTACCATAATAGATTCCACTCAATCATCCATATTGATCCATATGAAAACCTTATTGGGAAATGACTCAGAACACCAGTGTCTTGTGATGAATTTAGTGAACATAAGATACTTGGAACTGAAATGGTTTATGAAATCGTGAAGAAGGTGAATATCATTATACAGTACCTCATGAAAATCAATTTAAAAAAATTCAAAAAAGACAATCATCGTCATGAAAAAATGTTTAGGGCAGGAGACATTGTATTCCCCCTCATATATCTATGGAATAAGATCATGTGATTTGGTATGAAATGTATTGTGTGTCTCATGTACATTGAATCCTTCTAGATAATTGATCATGCTAGTTTTTTGGACAATCAAATAGCACATCCACCTATAATTTATCAAGTATATTATGTATTCCATGTTACCCATATTGTGAATGTTCATACCATATCCATCACACATACTAAATTCAGTGAGTTATAGTTAGAAAATGACCTCCCTTATGAGGACAATATTGTGAATATCATAGATCATGTAGATATAGTTAATCAAAACCAGAATACTCCCCAAGACAATGTACAATGATAAGTCTATATGTACGATTATGAATCGTGGGAATCGAATAATGAAATTCTTGAAAAGGACCTAAACATGTATTCTACAAGGATATTTGACTGATATTTCAATGAAAAAATTTCATAAAGGGGATAATGTAACAACCCTTAATCCTATTAATGAAAAATTCATTATTATAAATCATTTATATAACATAAATCATATAATATTACTTAATTACCATGAAACAATCTTTATAAATGAGGAATAGATTAAATAATAGGTATTTTTAGAAGTTAAGTAGTATATAAAAATAAAATAGTAACATGACCTTTGGAATAGTAATGATACACTTATGAATACTATAGCAGCCAATAGAATAGTAACCACACCTATGGAAGTATCATTAAACTATAGGTATCATATAAATAAAAATAGGATTTATTTATATATTGTAATAAGTAAATAAAATTTTTTTTAAAAGAAAATTATGTGTATGAATTTTTTTTAATGAATGAAATATATAATTAAATATGTCGATTAATTTAAAATTAAAAACGTTGGTTTATTTTCAAAAAATTTATTAATAAATTAATAATTCTTCCATATTATTATAAGATAATATTATATTGGATTAATTAATTTATCATAGTGTTAGAAAACAAGTTATAAATTTAAAATCTATATTTTCTATGTAATTGATGAATTTCATTAGAAATTAAAATTTAATTATTTATTTAATTATTTTTAATGAATTAAGTTCATTTTTAAATTCTACACATTGATAAATTGTTAGGGTGAATTTTTAAATTTTTTAAAAATAAATGTATTTTTAGTGAATAGTGAAATACAATAATAATGTTTTATCTAAATAATTCATTTATAGAATCAAAGGTGATATACAGTTGAAGAAAGTAAATAATATTGAACCATCATTCCTTATTTAATTATCATTTTCTTAATTATCAAAATATTAATATTTGTGATCCAAAATAATAATATAATGAATCAATTAATTTGAAAATACCATTTCATCTACTATTAATACTACACATCACCACCAATTATCCTAACACATTTAAAGATTCAACCCATTTACAAAATCTTCTAAATCAGCATTATAAGCTTCTACCCTACAAATAATATACCTTTCTCTTAACAAAATTCATGTCCCTTTTCCCTATGTAGGTTTTCAAGGAAGGTAAATTAAAGAGGTAAAATCATTTTTCATTTTTATTTAATTGTTTTCCCAAATTAATTTATTTTATTGTCCTCGCCTCACCTACCATCATATAAGTGGAATAACAAATAATTTATATTATATATAATATAGTTTTATTATGTTAATGTATTATTGTCTATAAATTACCATATCCTCTCTATTTCATTCTACAAATGAAAGCATCGTCTGTGAGGGGTGAATTTATTGCTTTTAATGATGAAATATTTTCATCTTCATTTTACACAATCAATGTTGGAATAAACCCTATTATAAGGGTATAAATTTATTTTAAAACGAATTTCATATTCTTTTTATGTTTTGGAACTAACATATACTCATAATATTGTATAATAAAAATAGAAATGATTATTGGGTTGGAAAACCACCAAAATTAATCCTAACGATTATCTCTATCATATTACTTAATTATTCATCCTCTTAGAAATTTAAAAAATTATTTACATAAAAATATAAAATTATGTTTGTTCATTAATAACATTTAACTGCAATTTTTCACGAACTATATAATTTGTCATTCTTTTTCATAGATTTTTACAAATTAAATGATCATGAAAACCACAAGAACCGATTCTCCTAAACCATGAAATTTAAACACATTAGCCATTATAAATTCCTTAGAGAAATTATTAAATTTTTAATAATTAAAATACTTATATAAATGTATGGAATTATTTCATTAATTGATTCAATTCGTTTCTACATAAACTAATGATCAAGTGATGAACTATTTCCTACATAAGTTAAGGGATTCTACATAGACCACTATTTTTCATTATGTTAATCTTCTTCTCTATTTACCATGAATTAATTTTTATTTATATTTATGTAATTTTCTTTTATATGTGAAAATGTTCTAAAATTTTGTATCCATATTATAACATTCTTATTTTAAGGGTAAAAATATGTTTTAAAAACTTTCTTTTCTTAATTATTCAGGATAAGAATGCAAGATTAAGGGGATCATCCATATTTTTTACCCATTTCAAATTTATGTCCATAATATGTTTTTAGAAACTGTTGTTTTTAATATATAAATAATTTTATAATTAAAAAAACTTTTGTTCAAAATAATTTTTTTATAAAATATTGTTCCATTTTTACATTATATGTTCTTTTATTTTTTCATTAAAACTAATTTTTTTTTATTTCTAATGTTTCATAAACAATCTTTTTACTTGTTATCGTCCCAGTTTATGGTAAATAATCATTATCAATAAATATTTTCTGTTATTAAGTTCATTTTATGATTTAAATCAATTCCTTCATGGAAAACATTATGATATTCCCATTTTTTATTCCTTTTGACCTGATTATAATCCCTAGTTCTTACTATGGGAAACACTTGTGTTTATGTTTTATTCCACATGTATTAATATTCATGTGGAAGAAATAATCATGAACATGTTAACTAGAGTGTTCTTATTTTTCAATTAAAAATCAGTGTTTTTTATTATTAATAAAAATAATAATTTTCTCATAAATGTCCCAAAAAATAATGTAATGTAAATTTTGATATTATTATTTCAATGAATAGTTATATTTTTTAAAACATATATACTAATAATTTCAATTTTTTTAGAAAAACTTCTCCGTAAAATGTGGTCAAAATATATTTTAAAAAAATTAATTTATTTTTATTAATTATAGTTTTTTATCACATGACTAATAAAAATATAATATGAATGTTTAAAAATGAATGAAGTATATACAATTTAATTTTCATTAAAATCACTCATCTGTAAATTATTTTTAATTAATTTGGATAAATCATGTCTTTATATTGAAACATTGTTTTCTAGACATAGAATTTCGGTATTTTCATGTAGTTCGTACCCCCATTAATAATTAATTGCTAACCAAAGAAATAATTTTATATAAATTAATAATCTAAATTAAAATAATTTCTGTAATATTATCTATAAAATCCATTCAAATGGATAAGTGATAACTATAATAAAATTTTATTAAAAATATTAATAGTATATTGTTGTTGGTAAAAACTTGTTCTTTAGTGCATCAAAATCTAATGATGGAAATAATAATTGTGTGCAACACATGATGAAAAAACTATATCATGGAACCCAATATTTTATATGTGTTTCATGTAGTGAAATCATAATTTTAGTTAATAAAGACAACATAAATTATGTTGTCTTAAATATCATCCATCAAATAAAATTAATTTAGTCAAAAACAATCAATTCATAGAAACTTAGGATATAAAATTTCCACATGCATAAAATCATGAATGAATAAAATTTTATCTAAACAATTCAACAACTGTTTTGAAAAAATATCCCCAATTAACAAAAATCTTCATCTTGAATAGTCCTACCATTTGGACATGTGTTTTCCACTACACATTGTTTAGTTACACCCATACATTAATCCTGAACAAATCCTGACACATCATAATCTCATGTATATCATTCCCAAATACTATAGAAATAAAAATTACACCTCTAATGATATATAAAAATATAATGAACTGTACTCAGTAAATCTAATACGGTTCATCGAGCCTAATTGTAACATAGGCTAATTGTTTCCACACTAAACAAATAATTATTTCAACTTTTAGTAAGGGTAAACGATTATATAAATGGATACCATACAATTATTAGAATATTAATAAAATAATGGTAATAAAAATAAAAAACAACAAAAATTTAAAATTGATTTTCAAACATGATTCCAAAACATGGAAAATTACCACAAACCAACACAAAAAAGATGTTTTCTCATAATGGTTTCATGTGTGAAGATAAAAACCAAAATAAATTTACCAATAACATCCTCATGATTGTTCATAATTTTATGTATAGTCCCCTCATCCATTCCCTATAAAAAATTTCTAATTCAACCATTTTAGATAAACCAATTTCCACTATCTTGTAAGGAAAGCATGAAATCAGTTCTAGTTCTCATGGTGTACCATATAGGGTCTCAGTGAAACAATGTAGGCCACTAAAATTTGTTTATAATGGAATGTATTGCCTATTAAAAATGAATACATATGTTTTTTTATAATGAAACTAATATAAAATAATTAAAATGAAGCATATTTCGTACTAAATAGTTTTCAATTTACCTCTTGGGGTATTCTTTTCAGTATGACAGCCTATTCCATAACCCTTAATTGGTGCTATAAGAAGTATAATGAATGAAAATTGAATATTACGGGTTTATAATTCTTAATAAAATGGGGTATTTAAATATTTATTTCCCATTATATGCACTAAAGGGACTTGATATTATTACCCATATCATGCCAATTGTTATTAATATATGAATAACAATGGATGTAACAAATCAAATAATAGATGGAATCATGCCCATTATATAATTTACATGATGAAGAACCCAATGTATTTTCATCCTAAATCATTGATATTATAGAACATGCCCAACATCCTTACCCATGGTTTTGGTGGGTATTGTCCATCATTTCAAACAATTTATTAACATTTAATTTCTATGGTATAAAAAACATTAACATTAAACACGCTATAATAATAATGTTTAATTACTAAAATATACACGACATCCCACCATATATAATAATACCCATCAAAAACCCCATTCCACATACTAGATACATGTTTCAAATTATTTAAAAAATAAAACAAGTATGTTTCATTCAAAAAAATTATAATAATGTGAAATTATCTTATTTAATTCATTTTTCATTAATATTTCATGCCACAAAATTTTTTTCTCAATAATAACCCAATGGACACTTACAGAAATATAAAATGAAAAATAATGTGAATAATGTGTTTAGAATCATATAAAATATACTACACTATTTATAATTAATATTCCAATTTTAAGTGATTTCATACCTTTTTCCAACCTTCGTTCAGGTATAATTTTCACTAACATACCCAATAGTATCCATGATAGATCTCTCACATCATTAAAACAGCAAAAATTATAATTCTTAATAGGATAAGAATCGAACATAAATAAAATATCCCAGAAACAGATGAACAAATATCAATATTATCGTAAATAAAATGTACACTACTAGCCTAATTATTAGAGAAGTACCTTCCAATATACCCCTCCATTATTGAAGAAATAAAATACAAATACCACACATCTATGAAATATATGGAATTATATCTCATGGGATTTAGAATACATGAAAAAATAAATTAAATACTAATCTTTGAAATATAACAAAAAAATTATAGATAACTACCAGGGGGTTCAAATCAGAGTCAAATGTACATAAAATTTCCTAGAATCAAAGGAAAAACACTCATAGATGGGGAATCAGATTTAAATTTATACCGAAGGATTCATGACAAGAAATTGGTGTGTAAATAAGGTCATACTGTTCAAGTATCGATAGGGAAAATTTGTAAATTGGCCACATTAAAAAAGGTGTATAGGTTACTGCACAATTGGCCAAACTATGAAATAATTCTGTAGTACCCTATGTCTATAGGAAATCTGGTTTTCATAGGTTCATGGGATGTCCATAATGATTGAAAAACATTGTTGAATACGTGTATGTGACTATGTCTAGCCCTGCACAATTTCATAGTCCCCCATCATGGTTTACAATCAATGTAATCCTCTCCACTGGGGATTATATATGTGGTCCATGGTTAGTTGAAACTATGAACCCACTATGAAATATTCACTATACATCCACCATTTCCACTCCTTTCATGTCATGTACCCTTGAGTAATTCATGAGACCTTCCTTACCACTTAGAGAAAATATAATACAAATTTATATGTGAAATAAAATATATTCTAAATGATGGTTACCTCCATCAAATATCATAACCTTATAATTAACACCAAGATATTCTTATATTGAATTGAATTAAATGATATGGATTCTATGTTATCAATTTTATAATATTTTAATAGATATCTTCTTTTCATCAATTTTAAAATTTCTTTTAATATAACATGTTTACACTAAAATAATTATCCTTTTAAACAAATTATTATCATGTATAGGGTATATGAAATAAATTCATGAAAATAACTTCTGAATTGTTCAAAATTAAATCTTATTACAATAATTATTTGATATCTAAATTATAATTCAAGGTATAATCATTAAAAATGTATTTCATAATATCATGTAATTTTAACAAATAATATTTTATTTATTCTTTATTAATATCATAATAATTAATTATATAATATATTTAATTTAATTATTTTAATTATTATTATATATTGAATTAATATCTAGAAATATTTTTTTATATTTAAAAAAAAACCTCAAATTTATAATTATATTTATAAGTATAAAATTATAAAAATAATCATATTCATATATATATGTTATTACATCAAACCATATATCATTAATTTATTTTAAAGTATTATGTATATTATATTACAAAAAATAATAAGGGATTTTCAAAAATTATTGTGTCTAAGAAGTCGTAATTTATGATAATATGTTTATAATATTTATAATGCGTGTATTTTGTTTAAAAACATTTAACAACACCATGATCTCATATAAATTCTAAAAATATAAGAAGCAATACATAAAAATATAAATTATTTAACTTATATTGGTGATTATGATTTCACATATCATAATATATGTAAATATCATTGTTATTAGAATCACATTCCATATAAGATAACATATAATTAGATAAAATTTAAGATTATATCTAATTCAAAAAAATCTGATATCTAATTTTTTACATTTTGCAATATCATTACATGAATTATGATGAATAATAATGCTATGATATTGAGGAATGTTATCCATGTATTGAAAAACTAATCATCATCATATTTAATGTAATTTATTTAAAAAAACCATAATCACAATGTTTTTAATGTAACCCAATGTTAATATAAAATTGATGAATCCATGAACATTACACTTATTAAATCTATTTTTCAACCATTAAATATTTTCTGGATAGATATAACTAAGATATTTCCAATATACTACCTTAATCATTTTGGATACACAGAACGACTAAATCACATGATGTTTTGGCGTGATTCTTCCCACATTCATGATATGGTAATTTCTTTTGGAATATATTGAAGTAGTAGGAGACAATAACTTGTATATAGAGAATCTCTATGAATATTGGATTATATTATACCATTTTGGAATATGCCTAAATTTTTTGAATCACTATATATATTACTTGAGTCATTACCAAGTGAATAAATTTTTCAAAAAATATATGATTAAACTATGAGGTGATAAAATAATTTGTCTAATTATATGATTTAATTATATAATAAATTTATCACATTATGTTTTCAAAATTTATTAAAAAATAGTCATGACTTAACGAAAAAACTCAAATTTTTTTAATAACTTTATAATCATTATGTGTTACGAGAACATCCTTATATGATTCTAGAAATAATGTATTGTTTTTATTATTCCATGTCAAACACTTAAATGTGGACTATGCTTCCCAAAGGAAATATCAAGATAATAATAGAAATGATTTATTACGTATAATATAATAATAATTTTCGAATATTTATGTCAAAATATATGTCATAATAAATATCTACTATATGATATGAAATAAAATCATTATTTCTGACTATGGATGTATGGAATTTCAATATCATGTGTTCAACACTAATCCCACTCCCAATATGCCATGCATTTCAGAGTATTACGATGAACGCATAACACAACATAAGATGCCTAACCCTATAAACTAAGAATAATCATCCAAAAGAACATCCCTAGATAAATACAACTACATTGAATTAATATTCACTATTATAGAAATAAATAAATCTTATAATTTCCAATCTATAATCATGCAGAACAACAGATTATTAATGTAAAATAAATACAAATGTATAATAACCCAATATTACAGAAAATGTTAAACATGTAGAAGGACACATATATCATGAAAATACCCCAATGTTGATATTTTTTACCTTTTCCTTTATATAAAGAAGCTATAAAATCTATCATTCAATATCCCAATTTTATATATGTTGTGAAATTATTTTCACATTATAAAAAATAAGAAAATTACATATTGTTTAATCATCTATATTAATTTAAATATAATATACCATTGTAAGAATCCTCAAAATAGAAGAGGGGAAAATGCGAATAATTCATACTCGAAAGCATGTTTAACATAAGATTATGAAGACATCAACTGATGATCCAGACCACAAATGAAATGATTAGTTTTGAATGGGATAAATTATTTCAAAAATGAAAATACATAACAAGAAAACTATTTCAACCTAAAAAAATCAGAACCCCAAAATATCAAATCAAATAGAAGTCTGAAAACCACACCATAATCTGAAAACAATAGTTTGAGGGAATCCAAAATTGAATTACAGTATAATCATAATATGAACATGAGAACTAAATTGAAATCTGTATCAAGATAACTTTTATTATCCCCACTACTCTCCCTTTTAAGAGAAAGAGTATAAAATCCTCCATCGAATGCTAAATATCAAACATTGACAGATTGAATCATTCCTATGGTTAGATTACAAATTATAAATCATAACTATGAAAATTAACATTGTATTGTTATAATAACAAGAACTATATAACCAGTATCCCATTATGATGGTCATATATATAAATGTGTCAAAACATTATTTAAATTTGGAAAATCTAATGGACAACATTATTTCATGATACTCACTTAATCATCAAAATTAATTAGATGAATCAAGCCTCACTAAAGAGTCACATATTTATTAGTGTATCACTAGTCAATATATATATATATATAAAGAATACACTATCTAATGGTGGTAATCGTTAAAAATCAGTGTAATGCGTGGTTATTTTTAAAAACTATCATTATTATCATGGGAGGATTAAGAACCACTATCTCTAAAATAGGGTATCCACACATCAAACTATTGATAAGTACAAATACAATAAATGTATACTATTCATAGACAGTAACTGTGTAACGCCCCGACCCCAGTTACCCAGAGTCGGTGCGTTAATTACATAACATTGGCATGATCAAAAGAAAGATCAAATCTCGAAAGACCGATTGGTTTAGTAGCCTTGGAAACACTAGATATATTCATAAGTTTTACATTACATCAAAAAAATGAAAAACTACTACAACAACATAATGTTTCTACAGTCCACACTATAATCCCCTCATAATATCCCTGCAGGTCATTCATAACTTACATCTTCACTTCCTGGGAAAAATAAAACATAGAAAACGGGTGAGCTCAAATGCCCAGTAAGGATAACAATATAGCGGAAACCTTCATCAATAATAATAAACATTTAAGGCAATGTATAACTAAAACAAAAGCCTTTTAAACATGAACTTTCAACATGGTATGGCATAAATAAAATGAAATAATGCCATTTACTTATTCACATGGATATTCTACTAATTGAATAATCACATGCAAAAATCAATAACCACTTTCATAATGTTGGAATGCATAATGTCAAACATTAATTTCATTGTCTAGGCCTCATCCCAAGACCTAGGGGTTACTTCTAACCAGAACCCAACCCGGAGTGCCTCTAATAACCGGACACCAACCGGGAGTGCCTCTAATAACCGGACACCAACCCGGAGTGCCTCTAATAACCGGACACCAACCCGGAGGGCATACTTTTACCAGTCCCTAAACTGGAGGGCTTACTTTAACCAGTCCCCAACCTGGAGGGCATACTTTTACCGGTCCCCAACCCGGAACATACTTGTTTTGCACATTCATCTGAAGAAATGTTTGAAATATAACATAAACATTCGGATTAAAACTAGTATACGAAATGTCAATAGTTTCGCCATAAACTATGAATGGTATAAAATAGCACATCCACAGTCAAACATATCACAAAACCTTCAATACAATATAGAAGTTTTGTATTATAATAAATCAACTTCAAATAAGCGTAAAATCCATTAAAGGATTTTGACATAGATGAAATCAAAACACTTTTTATAGAAATATCTCTTTCTATTTTTGAAATCATTTAAGAGCCATATAAAATAAAACATTTTCTTGAAAATATTCTTGTAAGCTTGTAAGGAAAGCTTTGACGATTTTATAAGGGCGGAAAATAACCGCACTCACCGTATAAGTTAAAAAACACATTCTTACCTCAATTCTGTCGAAAAGGTTAAAAAGGACCTTATTTTGAAAACGACGGAAATATTCCTTTATAAACCTCTTATAAAAAGTCAAACAAGGGTATAAATGACTTTAACCCATATTCTTGTAAATAGTAAAAATGTTTTGAAATACATTTCGAAGAAACATGGATGTGGATGATAAAGAGGTCCCAGTAGATTATTACGTATAATACAACCTCGGATAATGAAGAGATTGTGAAATAACCCTTACCTTGAACTTTTCCTTGGTTGGGGTAGGTTAACCTCATGTATAATGGTGAAATAATTGTTATTAAATTGTACAAGAATCATATACATTAATATGATATCATATATGATCTTTTAACATTTCTTTATTAATAATATCTTAGTATTATCGTCGTTTCGGGTGATAATCGATTCGTTCTTCTTAAATGTTTGGTTACGTAAGACATGTTTGTAATGGATAGATTATATCTTATTCATAATCAGAATGATATTAACATTATTTTTAACCCTAAAATGAGAATAATACTTGAATGGATATGATGGAGAATGAATCTTATCGCGTTCGTGGAGACGGTAGTCCGTACGTACGCACGAACGCTACTTCCATTTAATTTTCATTTTAAAAGAATCAAATCCAAATTATACATAGGTATATTACTATTCCAGTATAATATAATATTTTATATATGTTACTTATGTTCATTAACACCATCCTTTATACGTTCCATGTGTGGTATGAACGAGTCATATCATTTTAAGGGGGCAGTAGTCCGCACTTCCTCAAATGAAATTATCGTATGTATATACAACATGAAACGAATAATGGTATGAAATAAAATGGAATTACAGAAGCTTATATATAAAATATATATCATTAATATCATATTTAATTACAGTTCCATCATAATGGCCACCATGGGAGGTGGTAAGATGTATTTGAACAATCATCGTTTCGTGAGGCGTTAGTTTGCCATCCACAGAAACATTATGTTCATCATCCATTAGATGGAGTTGTGTGTATGTGTAGTTTGAATCATTCTTATAAAAACATCCTAGTATATTGAGGATACTGGTGTTGTTACAAAAGAAAGGATATAAAAAGAGTTTGGGGGTTGAAGAAGCAAAATAAATGAAAATAATTTAAGATAAAACGTTACCTTTAATTTCGGTAACTCACTTTGGTTGGAACCAAAGGACTTCTTGAAATGCTTTCTGCCTAAGGGGAAGCTTCAAGGAGGAGGAGAGGGATGTGGGGAGCTTAGTTGGGCAGAGTTTGGACGAGCCAAGTGGCTTGAGAGGTGTGAGGAATGAGTAGAAGTGGTCTCCTTTTATAAGGGAGAGGAGGGGGTCTTTAGGAAAGTGTGAAAGTATTACTTTATAATATATCTGTATTCGGTTTATAATGGTCCAAAAATCATTGAGGTCGAAGATAAGATGACTCATATTCTAAATAACATCAACCAATAAGAATTGGACAGGTTTTAGATAATATTTTAATCATTATAATCTTATTTATTTAAATGATTTATTAATGAGGTAAACATTGCATCATTATTGTGTCATTAATAATTTACTTATTTGATGTCTAAAAATTATAAATAAAATATCATCATGTAGGAAATCTTTTTAGCTTTATAATTAATATTTATAATCGAAACTCCAACATGTATAACCCTATGTAAAAATTGTTCTTCTAAAAGATGTAAGCTTATGCCATTTTTATTTTTATTTTAACTTTATTAATATAAAGTGTCCCTACCACATACAAGTGGCTCCAAGGGGTCCCCAAATTGACCCAAGGATGCTCATGGTCGGGTATGTGTCCACCAATAAGGTTAGGACACGTTTTAGGGTAATTTTGTATTATTATAATATTATTTTTTAACCCTTATTTACCGGATTTACCCTTAACCATGGTAAATAAAATATTTACCACAGTTATTATTCAAAATGTCTAAAAATAAAAGTTACCTATTTACAAAATTTGGACATCCTGATTCCAAATATGGAATCCATTTTTCTAAATTCAAAACACAGAAGTGGCAGAAATTAATTTAAAATTAATTCCCGCTGTCAAAACAAAAAGCGTGTTTTTTAAGAGATAATAACTATCAAAAGATTGACACTTGTTTATGTTCGGTTTAATTGTAAAATTATGTCCAATGACCAACATTATATTAAATGGTAAAAATATATTCTAAATATACTTTAAAACCACTCAAATTCACAATTTATCACTATTAATTATTTTGATTAAAAAAGTTGTTTTTAATTAAAATTTAGTAATTTTCACTATTCATCAAAATATAAAAGTTATCCGAAAAGTACCAAAATTTCACCCTAGGCTAATTTTGATATTCTGAATCCAAAAATGAAGTCCATTTTGAAATATAAAATATATATAATTTCAAAAAGTAGTTATTACTATTCATAACGGCTAGTTTAATTGGTTGTTAGAACTCGGTGTTGCGTACAACACATGCTATCACATTATTCAAAGAGAAGCGTACCGTAGAAGCTTGGGATGTTTCATTTTAAATTTTTGATGTCCCCATTTAGTCAAAAAGTTTAAAATATAGTATCTAAAAAGGGTTCACTATTAAAATTTGGTAAAAGTGAAATACTGAAAATGAATTTGTTCTTACATTATGTCTAAGGAACTCATAATATAGATTCTAAAATTATAAGGATTATATAAAGTTTAAAATTTAGTTAACACTATTCATAACCTCTTTTGAACAGCTTGTTTGGTAAGTCATGGTGCGATTGAACTTGGTGTTGCGTGTAGTGAAAGTTATTGAATTATTTTGAAGAAATAACATACTATAAAATCTTGGGGTGTTACATTCTCCCCTCCTTCAATAAATTGCATCCTCGCAATTTGAATTTGTTCTTCGAAAATAAAAGGTTGAAAATAGAAAATATATTTGTGGGAAAACCCACATCGGAAATTGGGTTACTAAAATTTAGTCTTAATATGAACAAAAGAGAAATCAAAGGGTCACCACCAAATTATGATCTCGATTAGGAGAACATTGGTGGCAATTAGAGACATATAATTGGAGGAAAAACGTAAATATTTATAGGTGGTGATTGAGGTCGTCAATCACAAACATGTGTAAAATTGAGGTCCTTAAACTCATCAATCTATGATGATTTGAAGTACCATCGGTTCAACAAAATATAGGGTATTGGGAGAACACATTTTTGACGTTTCAAAATATCTTAGTTGAAATCCCACATCGAAAAATGAATTAATGAGGCCTATATTTAAAATAAAGAGTGGAAAGTATGAAGATTACCGAAAATAACACATACTAGGGTTCCATGTAGGAAAATATGGATATGGAGGAGAAATCTAACCATCAATTATCTGATGGAGAGTGGTAGAGAACATGGCTATGAAAAGGCCAACAATCCCAAAGCCATAAATTAGTGATGATTTAAGGTACCATCTAGGACAACATTTTTGTTCTAAGTTCCTTTTCTTAATGTTGTGGAATTATTTATGAGATTGGATAAGATCATAAGGAGATATAATTACTTTATAATTAGAGTTTTATCCATTAATAAATTTCTACCACAAACTCATCTTTCACTCTAAAAGATAATAGAACGTAAAAAAAATTTTCTATTTATAATATTCGTACAGGGTTCCAAAATAAATGAATTTATAATTCATCTACCAGATCATTTAAAAAAACTACATTATTTAATCCAAGACATCTCGTGGGCCAGTGGTAGGTGATACAACCTTGTCGCCCTTCGGTTGCGGGTTCAAGTCTCGCAGCCTTGCCGGACGCGACGGGTTGCCGCCCGACCTCCGGGTTGTCCTTTTATGGCAATCCAAAATAATCCAAACTAGAACTATCCAAAATACTTCTGTCCAAACTCACAGTCCAACATTTATAAGGAAGGTAAGAATAATGTAGATCCTTTTTACCCCATAATAGCATATGAATACCTTCATCTTGTATTCTTTTAATACACTGAAACATCCTGAATTACCATATTCCTTATTGATTACATTCATGCTCCCCTATTCCATATAGAATGATGGATATACTTCATCAATCCAAAAATATTTTAAACCCCAAAAAAATGATGGAATATACAAATCATTAATCAGTTCCAAGGTAGTCAAGAATATCCAATATAATTTATCCAAAACAATCATGTATTATTCCAAAATCACTACCTCAGTATCAGAACTATATTATGGTTTATCATTCTCTCAACCATATATTTTCCAAACATTTAACCTGCTACTGAGTCACTTTTCTTTGTTCCACACCATCTCAAGTCCTTAATGAAATAGTACTGTAGTACAATCCTTATATACTCCATAATTATTATAACAAGTACATTGTTGATACAACACTCAATTGATATAATCAACATAATAACTCTAATCATTCCTCTTCATCTGTGGTAGTATCATAACTTGATTATTATCCAATAGCATCATTTGCGGCATAGTCTGATGACTGGAACATAGGTTCGCGTAGTGTCCAAACTCCTTGCAAATGAAGCATTGTACATTTGAAACCATTTTCTTACCCTTGCAGTCACGTACTTTGTGTCCTTTTCCTCTACACTTATAACAAACTCCCATTCCTTTTAGGCAAGTTCCAGGGTGTTTCTTTCCATAGTTACCACATATGGGAAATTCTTCTTTTCCCTCTTCCCTTTATCCATCATTCTCTCTTCTATCCTTTTCTTCTCTTGCTTAAAGCCATAGGACTCAGTAAACTCTTTACTTATCTTATCAACACATGATATTATTTCTTCATATGATGATAATACATGGGAGACTATTTCTCTTATAAATTCTAGCTTAAGACCATGAAAGATATGATCCTTCCTTCTCTTTGGATCATGTGCATTTCTGGAGTTCTCATTCCTTCTACTAGGTGCCATTTCTAAACAATGGAATACACTAGATCTGTTTATGAATCAAAATACATAATCCCATACTTATAAAACACTTAACATAAATTGAACTATTTATGGATATAATCCATAATCATAAAAAAAAATTTCTTTGAGGAAGTATATACTCATAAACCCTTCATAATGATTTGTAAAGATATTGAGAGTTATCCTAAGCATATCCCCCGGGAGTGTCGTAACCAAGAGTGCAGCAAGGCCCGTTGTCGTGCACCAGTTCCCGTTCGAGTCTAGCTCAAAGCGGTGTTTTCGGGTTTTACCCCTAGGTACATCTGTGCCAGAGCCGCCTCTACCTGCTCGTATCCAGGCAGGGATGTATTTCTCGGAAAACTCACAAAATCTCTACAATACCAAAATTCTAGGAAGTTCTTCTATACTAATCCTCAAAGTTCATCTTAGGTCTACGTGCTCTAATCAGAGTTTATCTAAATCTAGTTTCCAAGGTTTGTACTAAACTTCCTCTGATACCAACTGTAACGCCCCGACCCCAGTTACTCCAGAGTCGGTGCGTTAATTACATAACATTGGCATGATCAAAAGAAAGATCAAATCTCGAAAGACCGATTGGTTTAGTAGCCTTGGAAACACTATATATATTCATAAGTTTTACATTACATCAAAAAAATGAAAAACTACTACAACAACATAATGTTTCCACAGTCCACACTATAATCCCCTCATAATATCCCTGCAGGTCATTCATAACTTACATCTTCACTTCCTGGGAAAAATAAAACATAGAAAAGGGGTGAGCTCAAATGCCCAGTAAGGATAACAATATAGCGGAAACTTTCATCAATAAGAATAAACATTTAAGGCAATGTATAACTAAAACAAAAGCCTTTTAAACATGAACTTTCAACATGGTATGGCATAAATAAAATGAAATAATGCCATTTACTTATTCACATGGATATTCTACTAATTGAATAATCACATGCAAAAATCAATAACCACTTTCATAATGTTGGAATGCATAATGTCAAACATTAATTTCATTGTCTAGGCCTCATCCCAAGACCTAGGGGTTACTTCTAACCGGAACCCAACCCGGAGTGCCTCTAATAACCGGACACCAACCCGGAGTGCCTCTAATAACCGGACACCAACCCGGAGTGCCTCTAATAACCGGACACCAACCCGGAGGGCATACTTTTACCAGTCCCTAACCTGGAGGGCTTACTTTAACCAGTCCCCAACCTGGAGGGAATACTTTTACCGGTCCCCAACCCGGAACATACTTGTTTAGCACATTCATCTGAAAAAATGTTTGAAATATAACATAAACATTCGGATTAAAACTAGCATACGAAATGTCAATAGTTTCACCATAAACTATGAATGGTATAAAATAGCACATCCACAGTCAAACATATCACAAAACCTTCAATACAATATAGAAGTTTTGTATTATAATAAATCAACTTCAAATAAGCGTAAAATCCATTAAAGGATGTTGACATAGATGAAATCAAAACACTTTTTAGAGAAATATCTCTTTCTATTTTTGAAATCATTTAAGAGCCATATAAAATAAAACATTTTCTTGAAAATATTCTTGTAAGCTTGTAAGGAAAGCTTTGACGATTTTATAACGGCGGAAAATAACCGCACTCGCCATATAAGTTAAAAAAAACATTCTTACCTCAATTCTGTCGAAAAGGTTAAAAAGGACCTTATTTTGAAAACGACGGAAAGATTCCTTTATAAACCTCTTATAAAAAGTCAAAAAAGGGTATAAATGACTTTAACCCATATTCTTGTAAATAGTAAAAATGTTTTGAAATACATTTCGAAGAAACATGGATGTGGATGATAAAGAGGTCCCAGTAGATTATTACGTATAATACAACCTCAGATAATGAAGAGATTGTGAAATAACCCTTACCTTGAACTTTTCCTTGGTTGGGGTAGGTTAACCTCCTGTATAATGGTGAAATAATTGTTATTAAATTGTACAAGAATCATATACATTAATATGATATCATATATGATCTTTTAAAATTTCTTTATTAATAATATCTTAGTATTATCGTCGTTTCGGGTGATAATCGATTCGTTCTTCTTAAATGTTTGGTTACGTAAGACATGTTTGTAATGGATAGATTATATCTTATTCATAATCAGAATGATATTAATATTATTTTTAACCCTAAAATGAGAATAATACTTGAATGGATATGATGGAGAATGAATCTTATCGCGTTCGTGGAGACGGTAGTCCGTACGTACGCACGAACGCTACTTCCATTTAATTTTCATTTTAAAAGAATCAAATCCAAATGATACATAGGTATATTACTATTCCAGTATAATATAATATTTTATATATGTTACTTATGTTCATTAACACCATCCTTTATATGTTCCATGTGTGGTATGAACGAGTCATATCATTTTAAGGGGGCGGTAGTCCGCACTTACTCAAATGAAATTATCGTATGTATATACAACATGAAACGAATAATGGTATGAAATAAAATGGAATTACAGAAGCTTATATATAAAATATATATCATTAATATCATATTTAATTACAGTTCCATCATAATGGCCACCATGAGAGGTGGTAAGATGTATTTGAACAATCATCGTTTCGTGAGGCGTTAGTTTGCCATCCACAGAAACATTATGTTCATCATCCATTAGATGGAGTTGTGTGTATGTGTAGTTTGAATCATTCTTATAACAACATCCTAGTATATTGAGGATACTGGTGTTGTTACAAAAGAAAGGATATAAAAAGAGTTTGGGGGTTGAAGAAGCAAAATAAATGAAAATAATTTAAGATAAAACGTTACCTTTAATTTAGGTAACTCACTTTGGTTGGAACCAAAGGACTTCTTGAAATGCTTTCTGCCTAAGGGGAAGATTCAAGGAGGAGGAGAGGGATGTGGGGAGCTTAGTTGGGCAGAGTTTGGACGAGCCAAGTGGCTTGAGAGATGTGAGGAATGAGTAGAAGTGGTCTCCTTTTATAAGGGAGAGGAGGGGCTCTTTAGGAAAGTGTGAAAGTATTACTTTATAATAAATCTGTATTCGGTTTATAATGGTCCAAAAATCATTTAGGTCGAAGATAAGATGACTCATATTCTAAATAACATCAACCAATAAGAATTTGACAGGTTTTAGATAATATTTTAATCATTATAATCTTATTTATTTAAATGATTTATTAATGAGGTAAACATTGCATCATTATTGTGTCATTAATAATTTAACTTATTTGATGTCTAAAAATTATAAATAAAATATCATCATGTAGGAAATCTTTTTAGCTTTATAATGAATATTTATAATCGAAACTCCAACATGTATAACCCTATGTAAAAATTGTTCTTCTAAAAGATGTAAGCTTATGACATTTTTATTTTTATTTTAACTTTATTAATATAAATTGTCCCTACCACATACAAGTGGCTCCAAGGGGTCCCCAAATTGACCCAAGGATGCTCATGGTCGGGTATGTGTCCACCAATAAGGTTAGGACACGTTTTAGGGTAATTTTGTATTATTATAATATTATTTTTTAACCCTTATTTACCGGATTTACCCTTAACCATGGTAAATAAAATATTTACCACAGTTATTATTCAAAATGTATAAAAATAAAAGTTACCTATTTACAAAATTTGGAAATCCTGATTCCAAATATGGAATCCATTTTTCTAAATTCAAAACACATAAGTGGCAGAAATTAATTTAAAATTAATTCCCGCTGTCAAAACAAAAAGCGTGTTTTTTAAGAGATAATAACTATCAAAAGATTGACACTTGTTTATGTTCGGTTTAATTGTAAAATTATGTCCAATGACCAACATTATATTAAATGGTAAAAATATATTCTAAATATACTTTAAAACCACTCAAATTCACAATTTATCACTATTAATTATTTTGATTAAAAAAGTTGTTTTTAATTAAAATTTAGTAATTTTCACTATTCATCAAAATATAAAAGTTATCCGAAAAGTACCAAAATTTCACCCTAGGCTAATTTTGATATTCTGAATCCAAAAATGAAGTCCATTTTGAAATATAAAATATATATAATTTCAAAAAGTAGTTATTACTATTCATAACGGCTAGTTTAATTGGTTGTTAGAACTCGGTGTTGCGTACAACACATGATATCACATTATTCAAAGAGAAGCGTACCGTAGAAGCTTGGGATGTTTCATTTTAAATTTTTGATGTCCCCATTTAGTCAAAAAGTTTAAAATATAGTATCTAAAAAGGGTTCACTATTAAAATTTGGTAAAAGTGCAATACTGAAAATGAATTTGTTCTTACATTATGTCTAAGGAACTCATAATATAGATTCTAAAATTATAAGGATTATATAAAGTTTAAAATTTAGTTAACACTATTCATAACCTCTTTTGAACAGCCTGTTTGGTAAGTCATGGTGCGATTGAACTTGGTGTTGCGTGTAGTGAAAGTTATTGAATTATTTTGAAGAAATAACATACTATAAAATCTTGGGGTGTTACAAACTAGCATAAACCAAAAGGGTGTTTATTTTTTCATGATTTTATATTGATTTGTGATTCCTAGTCATAGATAAAAACTATTAAATGAAAGGTTAATTTCATGTGTATTTTTTGGATGTGGAATTCTCTCTAATTGTCTAGTTATAGTCTAATGATAATGTAAAATGATTTTTTTTAATTTCTACTATATCTCATATCAAATGTTATGTTCTGGAATATGCGTAACTAATAAATATAGTTCTTCTACATATTTTTTTGAATATTTTTTCTTCTATAGGGAATGAATAATAATTAACATTAATAAATGATATATTAAAATTTTATCTCTTCTATATAATGCACAAATTTCACAAGAATATAATAATGACTAAATATTTCAAATTCATGAATACATTATTTTTTATATATTTTAAAATAGAATGTTTACAAACATATAGTGGGGTGCCTTTACATTCTTATTGTTGTACCTTAAGTGATATAACAATCCTAATTTATTATCTAGAGAACTCAAAAAATGAGTTCATAAGATATAATTCAGAACTCTAAAGAGTTCTATACACCCATTTGAAATGATCCTCTCTCTATATTGGTAAAACTTATCCCCGAGCCATCTCTGATCATATATCCTAAAAAAATCACTTGGAATATAATGAAAAAATATATATTAAACATAAAAATATAAATTAATATTTATTCATTTAAAAAATAATTAAAAAAGATTTTTATATATTAAAAATACATAGAATAAGAGATATACATGGCTAAAACCGACATACATTAAAAAATGAAGCTTAATTGACAGTAATAGTTTTTAAAAACAATTTCCTTTAAATAATACTCTCTGATATATTTTTATACATGTATGACGAAAATAAAATGATCAATTCAATATATGATTAATATTGTTAAAAAAAATTAATCAAATAAAACCTTTAGGGAATAAAAATATTTTAATAAATTATAAATACACAAAAATATGATAACAAAAATTTAATGTTTTAAAATAGAATGATTTGAATAAATTTATTTAAAAATATATTATAATATTATTGGAATCATAAATTTAAAATTGTTAAATTTAAATTATTTAATGTGAATTATTTTTTTAAATATCAAATGTAAAATTTATTTTAAAAGTTAATATTTTAATAAAATAATTTATTAGGAAGATAGAAAAAATAAAAATTTCTCTAATACCATTAATTTTATATAATTTTTAAAACACAATGTAAATTTATATAATTATAATGTAAAATAAATTATTTAAAAAACATTGTACAATCTATAAAACATATGTATATTGTTTTGGAATGTTATATAATCTTTAAAAAAATTATTTCCATCCTATTTTTTTAGGATTATGTTTTCATAAATTATAGATCTTAAAATAAAATTATTCCATATTTCCCAGAAACTTTTACATATTATTTAATAATTTCAATATTTTTCATGAAAATTTGAATATTTGGATTAATTTTTACTAGTGCGTGACTTGTATAACTGTATTTTTCAAAAAAAATAATTTCTTTAAACTCTATATTTTTTGTACAACCAATAAATTTTATAAATTCAATAAAATTATATTATTATATATTTTTCAAAACATATAAATATATTTATAATCATTAAATTATAAGTAAAAATAAAAAATTTATTGACACTTAAAATTGAATATAAAATAGTTCTACAAAACTAGTTTTCTATATATTTAATATAATTTTTTATAATTTTTGTATATTATATATATATATATGAAATAAAATGATATTATTAATAAATTTTGGTAAATAAATAAAAAAATATTGATATGTATTATAATATATTTTTGTAAAATTAATAATAATATTTTCAAAATCAACATATAATTATAAATAACAAAATTATAATGTGTAAAATAAAATGAAAAAATTAGAAAACATTATTTGAACATGTTGGAATGAAGATTTCGGTTTCTTAATTGACCATATATAATCCCAACGTAAATTATATCCTACTTTTGGATAATATAAACCTTTAATAGTTAGATTGTATTTATGCAACGTAATGTCTAATAGAAATACTAGACATTATTTTACTTATAATATATTAACACTTATACCACATCTACCTAAAACTATTCCTTCATAATTTTTCCTAAATTTCATCAATTTATCAACTAATATGATCTTATCGCACATTATATATTATTATAAGTTATTTAAAAAATGAATATCTGTAGTTTTAGAAAATATTTCTTAATGATATCTCAGCTTATAAAAATGAGTTATAAAATTCCATAGTATATGAAAAATAATATTATTTTATAAACTAAAATTCCAAAACAATTCAGGAAATTTTGCTAAAATATGTATTATAATAATAAAAAAATATTATTTTAATAATTTAATATAGTTTTTCTTCCTTCTGCAAATACAATTTCATAATAGAAGTCAATATCATGAATATATGAGGAAAACGTCCCCCTGAATGACTTTTGAAATATTTCAAATTACCATATAACATGGAATAATTTAAAAATGTATTTAATGTATAATTATTTTTTTGAAAATTTTGATATCCAATACATATAATTTTCACCATTATACACTTTTTTCAAATAGTAAATCATCATTGTTAAATTAACTAAAAAACATACCAACTAATATATATAAATTTGGTTACATTAATAAAACTAATATAAGTATTAATTTTCATGTAATTGATAAATAATAGGATTAAAATAATTATATTATATATATTATAATGATAATATACAAGTGATTTTACTACAATAATCTAATTTACGATTATTTAGAGAAATAACATGTTAAACCCCAACAAACAACACAAAAAAAATTAAAAAAATATATATATAATAACAAATATTGGAATAAAAATGAAATATAAATAGTAAATTTTCTTATAATCATTTTAATAGGTGTAATT
The DNA here is from genome assembly GCA_963277665.1 of Viscum album. Lineage (NCBI taxonomy): Eukaryota > Viridiplantae > Streptophyta > Magnoliopsida > Santalales > Viscaceae > Viscum > Viscum album. Next base: position 1,905,263,085 of record OY728145.1, read on the forward strand.
TTTTTATTAGTAATACTTAGAATAAAAAATTAATGAATATTAATCAAATATAATAGTTATTTTTCACAATTCTCTATTCTAAGAGACCTGTTTGTATTTTAACAACAGTATTTTTTATAGATTGGTTAATTCAATCTTATATTTCCTTCAAAAATAAATATTACAATCCATTTTTTTATAGTAATTTCATTTTCAATGTTAGAACATTATGAATTCAAGATTATTAAATTAAAAATTCCATAGGGGTTTTTGAATATCAATATTACTTCATTGAGATATGAAGGGTAATCACACCATGGCTTATTTATGTGTTGTAACAATTAATAATGTATTTCCATTATCATAATTTTAATATTAAAAATTATTTCTAAAATAATATATTTATCTATAAATTATATGTTTCAGAACTATCAGATAACAACAATGTAAGTGTTAATGTTGTCTCAAACCTCTTTTCATTGAGTAGTATTGATTCATCTCAAACAACAAATATTTGTTCTTAGATTATCACAACCAATATATTATTAATATAAATTAAATTTCACTCTATTTTAAGGAATATTTATATTCAATTTTTCCCCTTTATAAATTTCCCTCCTATTAATGTATGATATTGTTAAAAGAATTTCCCATCCTTCTGATGTAAGCTCTTTGTCTTATATATCTATGTCCATTATTTCATTATAATGTCCTCCATTATATTTAGGAACCCAATATTTCACTCTCTAAGGTTACCATTATGTTTCCCATTTCCTCATTTCAAAGGTACTATTTATTGAACATTATTATAATTCAAATTTTTAAAACAAATTTAATGTAATAAAAATGATTTCACTTTTTTTCATCATATGTCAAATCGTTCACACAATATTCATACTAATAAATTTATATATTTTAAAAAACCTTAATTGATAAATAATATTTAAATTACATTTCAACATTATAATATTACTTATTTTTTAAAATTTAAATTAAATGAAAATTTTATCATTTCTTTTTTTATTTTGAATTTTGTTTCTAAAACACATTTACAATTTCTTCTTCATTATGATATGTATTATCTAAAAATATTCGTTTTAATATCTTAAAATGTATTATAAATTTATTTTCACACTTGAATTATTTTACGGAGAATGGAAATATTATTATATTTGTTGAAATAGAATGTTGTTTTTTTAAAAGGAATTTATTAAAATAAAATGTATTTCAATGTAATGAGTTTTAAAATATAATTCATCAGTTTTTTATATCATCGGAATGATATTTTCGTAAAATGGATTTGTTCTATGAAATATTATTTCACCATAATTTTTTAATAATGTAATGAAAATTTCTCATAATTTAATATCATTTTTTAGAAATCAATAGTGTGGAGTTTTAAACACATTAAAATACATGAATTTCCTATCATTTTTTTACTAATTAATATGAAGTCCTTGGAAAATAAATTTTCCATCTAGAAATAACGATTAATTGATTCAAATATTAAACATTAGATATTTTTAATCAACCATTCTATTTCATTTAATAGATGGTGTATATAATATTTTGGGATACTTTTTAACAAAAAAATGGGTATTTTCCCAAATGTAGTTTACATGATAATTGATGAATGAATATTTTAGTTATAAAATTATTTGTAATTCATCATTTATTATTAGATTATGGGATGGGGTACAATATTTACATTATATAAAATGGTTCAGGATTTATGACTCATGAGATAATCATAAGAAATGGCCAATGATATTCGGTTCACTATGGGAAATAAAAACCCAATAAACATTCTAAAATGAAAATATAAAGTAGTGATTTATCAACCCAATAAATAGATATAAGATCAACTGGGGAAATAAGTAGGGAATATTTATTACACATAAGAAACTTGTAGTGCTTTCCCTTCCCCTAAGGGAACGATGTATTGATGAATGGTCTACAAATAGAAACACATAGTGATTCTTGAACAACCACAGTCAGTGGGATGAAATGCATGATCCAATATATTATGACATAAGGAATATATTTATTTCAAAATTTTAATATTACATGTTTTTTGTTATTTTCCGTGGATTATGTTTAATATCTCACACTCATGTGTGATGAGACAATCCTTTTCATTTGAAAATAAAAGTATTTGTCTCTTGAAATATACAAATAACTTATTGTTTCATGTAATCATAATAAAATAATTCCACATTGAGAATGTTTTCTCAAATTATTATAATATATCTACTGATGGAATGATTATATTTTTCGGTTACAGAAACTTTTTCTACTCTTAATTTTTTCACTATCCCCTTAACTGTTTTAAAAAATAGTAATTAGAGATATTTTTTATTTCGTTAATATGTTATGTATATTAATGAAAATAAATTTAAATTATTTTATATTGGAAAATATTTTGTTTCTAGTTACAAAATATATTGAAGGTGATCCTAAGAGACACTAATAATTCCATGAAGGGAACATGTGATTATTATGAAAATTATTATATAATAGATGGTAATATTATATGATAAAAATAATTTTATATATAATTATTCTAAGAAAATAATAAATAAATGTTATTTTAGTACCTATACATGTTGTTAAGGTCTATAGATCCTTATAAATAATGTCCTATAAATATTATATAGAAATTGTGCAGGCCCCATAGATTTCTATTTGGTGTCATAAAAAATTTTCCTCTATAAAAATATTATGGTTTCACATTATATGAAGTTGGGAAAAATTAATTTCAATTTGAATAAATTTCAGAGAAAATGGATACTAAAGAGTAGGTTTTATCCACTATTTAGTTAATGGGTCAGCCAAGCTTTCTATAACCATAAAATGAATTTTCTAATAGTAGGAAAACCAGTATTGTAAGGATAACTATTCTTGTAATCCCATGATATCCATCCTAATATGGGATGGGACTCTATTATTCTTATAATTGGATGGATATCTTGGGATTTATTCACACTTCCGATAAGTTAGTGTTTATTTTTTTGATTGATCAATTAGTTTTTGTAGTTATTTAAGCTCCAATTGAATTTATCAATCTGATATTACACCCTTCATTAATCAGTCCACCACCACTTATGTTCTATCAATTATCATTTTTCATTCAATCTATAAACCCCTTGGTTCCATGATTTCTCTATATGATGATATGTATCTTATACAGTGGAATATACTATGACAAAAAACATCCATATCTTCATGTTATATAATTAACATTGAACAATATGAGTGTTAGGGGTATATGCAGTTTTGAGAGGGTGATAGATAAAAGTGATGACAAATCCAAGGTATAATAAATATAGTGTGTTAGATGTTTATCAAGACAACATATAATTAATATCCATATATGTTTTCCCATTCTGTTCTGATTTAAATGTAATACTAGTGGGGGGGAATGGTTTTAGTGGATTATTTCTATTGCAAACTAGATATTGTATTCATTATATCTCAACAGAAGGTCCCCAAAAAATGTTAATGTGCAAACATATAGTAATTAAATTTCAGTAGTCAGAGATAATGATGATCAAAACATTTATTTCAAAATTCATACATTAATAAATCATTTAAATTTATAAAGGATTATGCATAAAAAGATAATTTATTATAACTTCCACTTTTTTCTAGGATGTATATTTTTTACATGTACTATATGATCATAATTATAAAATTTATTTTTATTTTTATTTTCAATAGAATTAAAATAGTATATTTTACATGTAATACAATATATGGATTAAACTGGAAAAATAATTATTTAATATAAAATCATAGAAAATAATATATCATTAATCTATGTGTTACAAAACAAGGTTGATTAAATCCACTATAACATAATCATATTAAATGGGGAAATAAAATGGAACTAACAATATCAATACAACTCGATTATACAATAGTAAAATTTCACATGTAAAATTCATGAATATTATAAAAAATGATATAGTGAATGAATTCCATGTAAGTAAAAGTTATGTTTTCAGACCTAAAATGAAAAATTTGAAAATCATAAATGCGGATGGAATAAAATTTACATGGTTATATTAATATAAAATCAAAATCATGGCAATGAAAACAAGGTTGTTGAAAATATTGTTGTTGACAATAGAAAATAGAGAAGGATTCATGCAATTAATTTTTTGGACTCCTAGAATATGGAACCCTTGTGATTTCTATTATATAGTATCAAAACCAATTCATTTTTATTTCACTAAGCGGGGGCTAAATTTTGGGGCATGCAATTGAAAACATTGTAATTATAGACATGGCAATTGGTCATTTATCAAATATGTATACTAAATTAATGTAAGATATTGTAGTAATTTTTAATTAATAAAAATCATAGTGAAATAAAATTTGTATTTTAAAATTATTTTCATCAACATATTTATGAGTTACATATATATAAAAATATTATTATAAATAAATTCATATGATATATAATGAAAATATTGACTATAATTTTAATAAATGATATATATTAAAATTATATTTATAAATTTAAATAATTAACTTTATGGGTATGTTTTAATCATATTAATGTAAAATTTATATTCATTAAAATGAATCAGGATGTTTAGATTTGTAGATTTTATAAAATAGATTAATTTAAGATATTTTAAAATACGATTATAAGATATACAATATATTAAAAATATAAAAATATTAATATTTTATAATATAATTTTTAGACCATTATTTTTTTAAAAATTCCCCTTTCAATAAAATTATGCTATCAATATAATTTTTTCATTTTAATAATTGTGACACGTTTATTATATTATAATCGTAAATTTCAAAAAATGAAAATATTTTTCATATTTATAATTTAAAAATTACCTATGGTTGATGTCTATGTATTCTTTGGTGAAATTTGTTTTTGGATAATAGTTAAATATATAATTATTTCCCACACTATTACATTATTTCTATTATTCCCCTATAAGAATGACATTAAATTGTAATAAACCAATTAAATTAATAAATATTTTTTTTATTATTGTCACAATATATATTAAAGGATATATTATTGTTCGTAAAGATATTTTATATTTGATAACTCGATTAATACGTTTATAATAATTTTGTAAATTTATTATAGATTAATTATATAAAAATTAAATATTAACACATTCATAAATTTCATAATTCATAAATTATTTCAATTATACAGTCACTAGTTACAAATTATCTTTATATAACTATTTTTAAGGAATAATTATAACATTTACTTCAGTAAAAATTTTTAATCATGTAATATTAATAAAATGTAATATTAATATTATAATAGGTAGGTAGATATGAAAATGTTCAAAACATATGTTCGTTTTTTGTATTTCTTGTATTTATCTTTTCCCCAATCAGTTATTTCATAAATTTTGGAACCATTTCATTGATTATGACTTCCATGATTTGAAAACAATTGGGTATTTATAAAAAATCCATCCCTTTTCACTAATAAAATAGAATATCATCATCTGACATCTAGTCACAACATAACAACCTACAATTGGACAAATCAACCCCAAAATTCTACTTAACATTCCATATATCCTAAAATGAGATATAGTCTTCTCAAAATTTCATCCCACAAATTCTTACCTACCGTTAAAAAAGTTGATAATCAAATAAGTGATGTATAAGTCCTTATCCACTAAATATCATTTATATTAATTTTTTTTCCACTAATTAATATCAAAATTTAATTACACCATATCAAAATGAAATCATTAGAATCATTTTTATTCTTATTTGTTATTATAAATAAGTTATATTCAAAAATCACATTTTAATATCTTCCAGTATAAAAAAAGAAAATTAGAAATGTGTTTATTTATAGATTATCTCTTCCCAGAGTAAAATTCATTATATTCACTGACCAGATAACATAGTTCTTAATATGTGATTTATTATATATAATTTTTATAATTTAAAATTATTTATGTTTATTTCATAGTAAAAAATTTCTTTATTATCCCAATATATGATAAATGAAGTCATTATCCATGTGTATGGATGGACTACCACCACTAAGGTACGATGCATTTAATTTTACAAAAGTATAATTAATATATTGAAATAAGAATGTGTTTAAATTTTAAATATGATATGGATTGGGGGAATAAAACGTTTTTAAAAATAATTCTATAACCCCTTAATATTATGATTGGTAAAAACAACTATATAATTAATTGTCTAAAAAAGTAAAAAAAGAAGGAAAATATTTTATTCATACTATGTAGCTGTTAAATATCACACACATTTTCATTTAATTATTTATTAATTCAGATATTATAAGAACCCGGTTTTTCATTCATGTTAGGATCATTTACTTTTCAGTCTACATAATTCTTTTAGACCAAATTCATATTTCTACTTAGTTAGTAAAGGTTACGATGGTGTTTAGGGCTTCTTTGGAGCCCAAAACCCAACGTTTTTGTGGAAATAGGCACTACACACGGATTAGAGTAAATCATGTGGGATTTCAAAATTATTTGGAAAAATGACTCGAAGGTATATCTTCCGACAGTGACACCTATCATGGTGGGTTCATGATTATGCTAAAAACCAGTGTGAAAGCCCCTTTTTTAGTGTTAAAAGAGCATTAATGGTTCATGGTTTGATCAAAAGGTGTAGGGGAAGACTTTTTGGGCAAATCGTGCATGTAACACCACAGGTTAATAAAGAATATTACATTTTGACATTTATCCATATTTGTGAATAAAATATTAATATAATTTTAATGGGGACGCTATGCTCGATGGAATACCCAATACGCAACAACGAGTTTCTTGGAAATCTTACGTTGCACTCTAAAAATAAAATAATCTTATTTTAAATTGTAGTTAACGCCTAGCCATTGTAATGGCAGGAATGAATAGAACTAACTACAAAATTATTATATATCTTTCTCAAATATTTTTACTTTTTACAATAAATGTTATAGGATTAAAAATGTGAATGAATCCAATTTTAAGCGTAAACATTCTAATATTCTTTAAAAGGTCGATTAACTGCCGATTAATGACGAACCTCTTTTAAATCCAATTTTTGACAATTTTATGTGTTATATTCGAAAAAATACAATTCTTCTTTAGAATCGGGACATCAAAATTTACTTTGTGTAAATTTTTGGAATTTTTCCGATAATGTTCATTTTTAAATGAATAGTGAAAATGTTGTATTTTATTTCATAACCTCTTTTTAATCTAATTTATCTATATGTTTAGATTATCTTTTGAATTTGTTTCAATGTAAAATTAGAATATATTTTTACCATTTAATCTAATAGTGGTATTTTTAATTAATTTAATATTGAAATTGGACTTAAACTAGTGTCAATCTTTTGATACTTATTGTTTCATAAAAACACGCTATTTACTTTGACAACAGGGATTAAATAGTAAATTAATTAATGTATCTTATATTTTTATAATTTTTTAAAATAGACATCATTTTTGAATTTGGAATATCAAATATAGCCAAGGGTGAATTTTTGGTAATTTTCTGAAAAACTTCAATTTTTGATGAATAGTGAAACCACTAAGTGGTAGTTAAAGAAACTGATTTTTCATTTAAATGATACTTTACCACTTTTGTGATTTGAATTTCTAAAATCCAACAAACATGGTTGTCATTAAAAAGTATAATGTGGTTCAATGGGATTAAAATAATTTTTTGTTAAATAGTAACTTTTAAGTTTATTAATCGCGATTATAGGTAATTAGTGTAATTTAAGGTAAAATTAATGTTTTAATAATATGAAATGACTTTGACACATGTCTTAACCTCATTGTATTTTTCATGGCCGACCAAGACAATCCATGGGTCAACTTGGGGACCCCATGGAGCCACTTTGGTTGGAAAATGACAAAAATACCTTTTTATTTAATGATAAAAGTAAAATGTCACAAACATGTGTTGTTTTACTAAAACAATTTTTATATGGGGTTATAAAAGTCATATTTTTTACTATAAATATTTCTTATAAAGATAAAAATATTTCCTACATCATGATAGTTTTTTTATAATTTTTAGACACTAAATAAATTAAATTATTTATGACACCATGATGATGCAGCAATTACCTCATTATTTAACGATTTAAATAAAATGAAAAGATAATGTAAAATATAAGACCTAAACTTGACAAAATCCTATTGTATGGGAGGATTTAAAAACATTATCACCTTATAATAAAAATATATCCTTTTGGGACCATTAAAATTAGAAAATAATTTTATAATTAAGTAATATTTTATAACATTCTAAGAGTGCCCCCCCTTTCTCTTATAAAATGCCCCCACCTCTACCACCTTACCCACACATCTCACGCCTTTGGATTGGCCAAACCCTGACCATTTCATCTCTCCACATCCATATCTTCTTCATTAAATCCTCAACTTTGGTCATAATCCTTTCCATGGAAACCATTGAGCTCAAATCAAGAAGAGTTAATAGATTTTAAGGTAATGTCTTCACTTGTGTTCTTTTGTTTTATTTTGCTTCTCCAACCCTATAAACTCTCATTATACCTTTATTTTGTAACAACAACAGTATCTTAATATACAAGTATGTTGTTATGGGAAGGATTCGAGCTACACATACACACACCTTCGTCTAATGGTTAAAGAACATATTGTTTCAATGGTTGGTGAATTTCTGTCTAACGAAACGATGATTGTTCAATATTTTTATACACCTTTAATGGTGGACATTATGATGTAACTATAATATATATATGATTTATATGGTATTTATGTTTTATAGATTCTTATGAATTTTATATTTAAAACATGCCATTATGCTTTTCATGTTGTGAAAATGCGATAATTTGAAACGAGGAAGTGTGGACTACCACCCCCTCAAGTGATGTGACTCATTAATGCAATACATGGAATGTGTAAATAATTAAATTAAGGAACATATGTGACCTATATTACTTATATATTATATTTTAATTATAATATATATATCTCAATTATATTTAATTCATTAATATGACAAATAAATGAAAGGAGCGTTCATGCGTACGTACGGCCTACCGTCTCCATGAAAGGTAAATTTCATTTATTTTTATCTACAAATGTTATGGAGTAGTATAAAATGAATATATACTGGATATATATTATATTTAAATCATTAATACTATTCTGGATATGATTTACTCATAACTACATGGACAATCATTTTCAAACAAGTTCATTTTTGACTCATGTACCAAACATCGACAAAAACGTTTGATATGAACACACATTATTAACCAATTATTATAACATTATAATATGTGGTATAAACTTAATAATAATCTCTAAATTAGGTCCTTATGAAATTATAAATTGACCAAAGTTTATTATTCATGAATATAAAGAAACGAACATGACAAGTCAGACTTGCGGTAAGGGATCCAACCTCTTTCTTTCATTTTAATTACTCTCTTTTATGTCATTTATTTTAAGCTCATATTTCATATGTTTGGGGATGTTATTTTATATTCCTCATACTTTACTTTTTATGTTCATATTATGAGAGACCCTATTTGATCTCATAAATCCATTTTTGGATGTTTTAAGTGGCACTGTTAGGCTGTCGAGTTTTCGTATGGGATTTTTCATCTCACTTTTATTCCTGTGACATTTATGCTACGTTTGCCACTATTTCCTTTCAGTGTTGTATGTAATGCCCATTATTATACTCTTTGTTTAATATAATTTCATTTATTGGAATTTAAATCTTCATTTTATGACCCTTCTTCCATGGGGTATACGTTTCCAATGTTACCCAACATGGTAAGGGGACCTTTCACCCTCCTCTTTTTAAAAGACATCTTTTGTTATGTATTTTAATTCAAATAATATTATGATGGGATATGTTATTCTACATAATATTTAGGTAAATTTTATTTCCAAGTGATGAGATACCATTTTCTCTCTCATCAACTCATTTTCTGAATTTTAACGTGACGCCGTTAGGTTGTCGGATTTCTATAAGGGAACTTCTTAACCCATTTTCAATTATTTGGGTTAAACCTCTACTTATTGATTTTATTATTACAAGATTATGAGTGGAATATATATGTTGTAATTTCCACAAAACATTGTGTAGATATACTATTTCTACACGTAATCATTTCATTGATAAATTCTTACAAACTTGTATGGGAAATAATAAACCAATCTCATTTCATTGAGTTAAATACATATGTCCTTGGTTTTGTTTTTACAAGATTTTTTGTGAATGACAACTGATTATTTCACACATAATATCCAATTTTATTGGGTGTATTTATATTTCTCACACATGATTATGTGATATATTTATCATTAATTTAAGGATACCATCTTTATAATGGATTTCATCTCAATTTACATTTCCATTGAGAATTCATTGTTGTTATGCAACAATTCACTTTTATATGGCGTGTATACCAGCCATTGACATATTATATCATGAATCCCTTTATTCTCATGATATTATAAAGCTCAGACAAAAAGTTATTCCGCAAGTATTTTTATTCAAGTGTCTCTCATTTTTTTAAAAACTCTTTAACAAAAATATCATTTTAAATGATTTAAAGATTAATTATTCTAAATCATTATCTTTAATGTCCATGTTTTCCAAATGGTTTTTAGTATTTATTTATATGGTCATTAATGTTTTAAAATAATAATTCTATTAAAAGTTTCATAGTGGTATGGGACACTTTGATTCAAAAATCTCTTTTAAATGATTTTTGAAAATGGATTGATTAATTCAATATCTTGGAATTACTCATTGTATATGAAAATGAAATGTTGTTATTGAAATGTTTATATTTTCAATATTTTATGTGTAATATTGGTACATAGACATTTTACGGGGGGTTACGTGATAAACCATATGACGGGTGGTGTCGTGAATACCATGATGGGTGGTTATGTTATAACCTCCAATGCATTGGGTTTGGAGGTTGGCCGTATGGCTATTCCATTAAGTGTGTGTGGAAGTCGACCGTATAATTATTCTATTTAAGTAAGATTATGTCCCAAGTAACCTTAATATGTTATGTGTTCTTTATATGTGTTTTATGGTAATATTTTTTTTACAAAAGGGTATGTAATTATCTTTTATTCAGTAAAGAGTTTTTACTACTTCATAAAGGTGAAACATATTACTTTGGTAAAGTACTCATGGTTTACTTGTTGTTTTTGAAAAAACTAACATTTTTCCTTCTTTGTGTATCCTTTACTGGGCTTTTTAGGCTCATACCAAGTTTTTGAAATGTTTTCCATAGGACATAAAAATGAATAGGGTCAAGGATGGGATCAAGGAAAGACATGCTATCTAAAACATGTAACTAGACATGTTTCTTATTAAGTTTTTTTTATATTATGGAAACATAGTAGAAGTTTCTACTATGTAATCTTTTGAGATGTAATAGTTATGAACTAATTCTTTAAAACTATAAACCTGAATGTATCATCAATGTTAATTATTCATTTAATTTAATATTAAGTAAGGGTTAAGGTCGGGGCCTTATAGTTGGTATCAATGGTCAGTTTAGTTAACTTTAGAGGTTAGTGTATTCTGTAAGCATAAGTGACATTAACATAATGCTTAGGATTTTATAAAGAGTCCTAGTTTTAGTTAAAGTGAATGAGTAAGTATATCTTAGTGTTTATCTTCCTCATTAGTACATGATGGTTTTTTTTATTTACTCACACTGACCTTTTTGGTTTTAGTAAATGGATGGATCTAGCAAGCACCAAAGTAACAGTGGATTTGAAGGAAACTGTGACAGTTTTCTGATTGAGAAACTGAATGATTTTAAAGAGGCAATGAGAACTCATGTGTTTATCATCAACCAACTATCTGGAGTCATTAATGACCACCTAAACCTTGGTGATTTCTATAGGGCGTCATATATGCGAGAAACAAATCCCTACGGAACTATAGGTAATCATCATAAAGGTAAGTGTGTTAAAAAACTTATGTGTCAAATATGTGGAAAGTGACACCTAAGAAAATGTTTCAAAGGGACAGAAATATGATATAGATGTGTAAATGAAGGTCATAAAGCAATAAACTTCCATGGATAAAGGAAACATCTAGTTGAATTGAGGTAAGGGAAAGAAGTTCTTTCTGAGGGATCAATGGAATGTTTTAAATGTGGTGTGCATGGTCATTATGCAAACACATGTCCTATGAAGAAGTTTTGTGAATGGGATCACCAAGATTGTACAAATACTCGTTTACCAATAACTAATCCCATTCCGATTGAGGATGAAAAAACTGACAATGACCAATCAAAGTTATGGATTATTTCATAACATTTGTTTTCCTATTTTGGAATCATAGGATAGGATTCATGATTTTGTTTGTAGGGAAGAATTATTTCAGAATATGTTGAAAAGGAATGGTTAATGGATCATTAAAAATGTTGAATGAGTAAGAAGTCAATATATAAGGGCTTCAAGAGTTATGGTGAAATTATTAATAGTATTAAGTCTCTTTTGATGATGGGGTTACATTAGAAGACTTTTCATAGTATGTGTAACCCTGATGTTTGATATATGAAAATTTTATTCAAATAATAGTTATCTGTTCTTTGGTGGAAATAGTTATAAAGAACCATTTGGGTTTATATGATCCATTCTTTTGTGGTAATTATGGGTTACTATATGTTGTGATAGAAAGTGAATGGAATTAGTTAAAATTGAGGTTAAATTATGTTATGGTTATTTTTGATGATTTTATCTCTTTTTGGCAAATGATTTGAGAATTATAAAGTTTGGAAAAAGGACAACACACGGATTGTGTGACAACCCATCTCGTCGGACAATGCTTTGATAATCAAACCCACAACCAAAGTGTGACTGGTATTTATCGCCTACCACTGGACTACGTGAAGTCCCTGGTTAGTTTTACTACTATTTTTTAGTTAGATGATTTTATGAATTAAGAGTAATCTTATTTTGGGTTATCTATGGAAATTGTTAACCTATTATGGATGATATGTGATTAGGTTAATTACTTATCAATATGAGACTTTAAGAGAAACTAATATTGTTTAGAGATAAATGAAACGATTTATCATTGAAGACTGTGATTAAATCCTTCAGATATTTGGGTTTAAATCTTAGTTTGGTTTACTTATAGTCTTCGTTGAACATTGGGTTTTGTTGGACAAATATTGGAGATTTAGAATAGATTTTCTTTTTATAAAGGGTTATCCTTTTCTGGATTATCTGATCTTGTACTTAGATTTTTGGTTTTGGTTTTGGTTAAAGTCTAATGACATGGGAAGTATATAGTTCTCTTTTGGGGATTAGGTGATTCTCAAGATGTTGATTATCATACTCTTAATGCGAACAAGTCCCCCTAAATAATTGTCTTTTGGACAAAATATGAGTTTGATTAAGGAATCTAGTAAAAGATGAAAGTCTACGTGACAAGTAAGTATGTTTCATTATGATTTAGTTAAGCTCAAAAAAATAAATTCCTCAATGAAGAGTACCTTAAAACAAATAATGATGTCTGTTAACTTTCCTATAGGGGAATCGAATACTATTTATCCCATCAGATGTTTGTGATTTTCTTAAGGTTAACATTCTCATAGACATGATTACTATCACTCTCCATCAGAACACGACCCTTTGTTTTTTCCTCCATGTCCATATTTTCATACTTGGAATCCTAGTATGGGTTAACTCGGGTGACATTTGTACTTATCTTTCTTTATTTTAATGTGATTGTTTTATTTACTCTTCTTCCGATGTGGTATTTTCAATGAAGTTTCCAAGACCAATTTGAAAATTGCGAGTATGCAATGCCCAAAAGGGGGGAAGGATGTAATGCCCTAGGTAAATAAAGAATATGAAATTTTCACATTTATCCATATTTGTGAATAAAATATTAATATAATTTTAATGGTGACACTATGCTCGATGGCTTACCCAATACGCAACAATGAGTTTGTTGGGAATCTTATGTTGCACTCTAATAATAAAATAATATTATTTTAAATTTTAGTTAACGCCTAGCCGTTGTAATGGCGGGAATGAACAAAACTAACTAAAAAAATTATATATGTTTGTCAAATATTGTTACATTTTACAATAAATTCTATAGGATTAAAAATGCGAATGAATCCAATTTTAAACGTAAACATTATATTATTCTTTAAAAGGTCGATTAACCAACTTTTGATGATGAACCTCTTTTAAATCCACTTTTTAACAATTTTATGTGTTATATTGGATAAAATAAAATTCTTCTTTTGAATCGGGACATCAAAATTTACTTTGGGTAAATTTTTTGTATTTTTCCGATAGTGTTCATGTTTTAATGAATAGTAAAAAATGTTGTATTTTAATTAAAAACCTCTTTTTAATCTAATTTATTTATATGATTAGATTACCTTTTGAATTGGTTTCAAAGTGAAATTAGAATATATGTTTACCATTTAATCCAATAGTGGTCTTTGTAATTAATTTCATCTTGAAATTGGACATAAAGTAGTGTCAATCTTTTGATACTTATTATTTCATAAAAACACACTATTTGCTCTGACAGCGGGAATTAATTATTAAATTAATTAATGTAACTTATATGTTTTGAATTTTCTAAAATACACATCAGTTATGAATATGTAATATCAAATATATCATAAGGTGAATATTTTGTAATTTTTTGAAAATCTTTATTTTTTGATGAATAGTGAAACCGCTAAGTGGTAGTTAAAGAAACGGATTTTTCGTTTAAATAAAATATTACCACTTCTGTGATTTGAATTTAAAAAATCCGACATACATGATTATCATTAAGAGGTAAAATGTGGCTTAATGGGATTAAATTTTTTTGGTGAATAGTAACTTTTAAGTTTATTAATCGTGATTAGAGGCAATTAGTGTAATTTAAGGTAAAAATAATGTTTTAATAATATGAAATGACCAAGAAACATGTCCTAACCTCATTGGTTGTGTCATAGTAGACCACAAAATCCCTGGGTCAACTTGGGGACCCCATGGATCCACTTTGGATGGAAAATGGCATTAATACATTTTTATTTAATGTTAAAATTAAAATGTCAGAAAGATGTGTTGTTTTACTAAAACAATTATTATATGGGTTTATACAAGTCATATTTTTGACTATAAATATTCATTATAGAGATAAAAATCTTTCTTACATCATGATATTTTTTTATTATTTTTATACACTATATAAATTAAATTATTTATGACACCATGATGATGAACTGATTACTTCATTATTTAACGATTCAAATAAAATGAAATGATAATATAAAATATAAGACCTACACTTGTCACAAACCTATTGTATGGGTGTTTTTATAATCCTTATAACCATATCATCGAAATATCTTCTTTTGGGACCTTTAAAATCTGAAAATCATTTTATAATAATGTAATATTTTATAACATTCCAAGAGTGCCCCTCCTTTTCTCTTATAAAAGCCCACCACCTCTACCACCTTACCCACACCTCTAAAACCATTGGCAGGGCCAAAACCTGACAATTTCATATCTCCAAATCCCTCTCTTCATCATTGAAGTTTGACCTTTTGGCATAATCCTTTCCATGGAAGCCTTTCAGCTCAAATCAAGAAGCGTTACCCGATTTTAAGGTAATGTCTTCACTTGTGTTATTTTGTTTTATTTTGCTTCTCCAACCCTATACACTCTTTTTATTCCATTATTTGGTAACAACACAAGTATATTCAATATAATATGATGTCGTTTTATGAGGGATTCGAGCTACACTTACACACATCTTCGTATAATGGTTACAGAACATACAGTTTCTGTGGTTGGTGAATTTCTTCCTCATGAAATGATGATTGCTCAATATTCTTTTAACACATTTAATGGAGGAAATTATGATGTAACAATACTTTATATATGATATATATGGTATTTATATTTTCTATATGCTTCTAAATTTATATTTAAAACATTCCATTATGCTTTTCATGTTGTCCAATTGCGATAATTTCTTACGAAGAAGTGTGGACTACCATCTCCTTGAAGGGTGAATTTCATTTATTTTTATCACCAAATGTAATGGATTATTATTAAATGAATATGTACTGGATATATATGTTATTTAAATCATTAATACTATTCTGGATATGATTTACTCATAACTACATGGACAATCATTTTCAAACTAGTTAATTTTTGACTCATGTACCAAACATCGACAAAAACATCTAATTTGAACTCACATTATTAACCAATTATTATAACATTATAATATGTGATATAAACTGAATAATAATATTTAAAATAGGTCCTTATGAAATTATAAATTGACCAAAGTTTATTATTCAGGAATATAACGAAATGAACAAGACAAGTCAGACTTGAATTAAGGGATCCAACCTCTCTCTTTCTTTTTAAGTACTCTCTTTTCTGTAATTTATTTTAAGCTCATAATTCTTATGTTTGGGGATGTTCATTTATATTCCTCATAATGTAATTTTTATGTTCATATTATGAGAGACCCTATTTGATCTCAAAATTCCATTTTTGGATGTTTTATGTGGCGCTGTTAAGCTGCCGAGTTTTCGTAAGGGATTTTTCATCTCACTTTTATTCCCATGACATTTATGTTACATTTTCCACTATTTCCATTGAGTGGTGTATGTACTGACCATTATTATACACTTTGTGTAATATAATTTCATTTATGGGTATTTACATCTTCATTGTATGACCTTTCTTCCATGGGGTGTACGTTTCGAAAGATACCCAACTCGGTAAGGGAACCTTTCAACCTCCGGTTTTTAAAAGACTTCTTTTGTTATGTCTTTTAATTCACATAATATTATGTTGGGATATGTTCTTATATATCATTATTTATATAAATTTATCTCCAAGTAACAAGATACCATTTTCACTTTCATCAACTCATTTTCGGAATTTTAAAGTGGCGTCGTTAGGCTGTGGGATTTCTATAAGGGAACTTCTTAACCCACTTTCAATTATTTGGGTTAAACCTATACTTCTTGATTTTATTATTCCAATATTATGTGTGGAATCTCTATGTTGTAATTTCCAAAAACCTTTTTTTAAATATACTATTTCTACAAATAATCATCTCATTGATAAATTCTTGCGAACTTGTATGGGAAATAATAACACAATCTCATTTCATTGAGTTAAATACCTATGTCATTGGTTTTGTTTTTCCAAGATTTTGTGTGAATGACATATGATTGTTTCACACTTAATATCAAATTATATTGGGTTTATTTATATTTCTCACACATGATTATGTGATATATTTATCCTTAATTTAAGGATACCATCTTTATAATGGATTTCATCTCAATTTACATTTCCATTGAGACTTCATTGATTTTATGCACCAATTCACTCTTATATGGTGTGTATACCGTCCTTTGACATATTATATCATGAATCCCTTTTTTATCATGATATTATAAAGCTCTGATAAAATTTTGTTCCACAATTATTTGTATTCAAGTGTCTCTTATTTTGTTAAAAACTCTTTACCAAAAACATCGTTTTAAATGTTTTAAAGATTCATTATTATAAATCTTTATCTTTAATGTCCATGTTTTCAAAAGGGTTTTTAGTATTTATTTATATGGACATTAATGTTTTAAAATTATAATTCCATTAAAAGCATCAAAGTGTTATGGGACACTTTGTTTCAAAAATAAGTTTTAAATGATTTTTTAAAATGGATCGATTAATTCAATATCAAGGAATTGCTTATTGTTTTTGAAAATGAAATTTTGTAATTGAAATACTTATATTTTCAATATTTTATGTGTAATAGTGTTACTTGGACATTTTACGGGTGGTTATGTGATAAACCATATGATGGGTGGTGCCGTGAATACCAGGATGGATGGTAATGTTATAACCTCCAATGCATTGGGTATGGAGGTTGGCCGTATGGCTATTCCATTAAGTATGTGTGGAGTTCAACCGTATGGTTATTCTATTTAAGTAATTTTATGTCCCAAGTTACCTTTATATGTTATATGTTCTTTATATGGGTTTTATGTTAATCTTTTGGTTACAAAAGGGTAAGTAATGATCTTTTATTCACTGAAGAGTTTTTACTACTTCATAAAGGTGAAAAGTATTACTTTGGTAATGTACTCATCATTTACATGTTGTTTTTTGAAAAAACGAACAATTTTCCTTTTTTGTGTATCCTTTACTGGGCTATTTATTCTCATCCCAAGTTTTTGAAATGTTTTCCATATGACTTAAAGATGAACATGGTGAAGGATGGGATCAAGGAAAGACATGCTATCTAAAACATATAACAAGACATGTTTCTTTTTCAGTGTTTTTTTATTTTATGGAATCTTAGTAGAAGTGTATACTATTTAATATTTTGAGATTTAATAGTTATGACCTAATTCTCTAAAACTCTAAACCTGAAAAGATCCTCAATGTTAACTATTCATTTAATTCAATGTTAATTAAGGTTTAGGGTCATGGCCTTAGAGTGCACATCTTATAAACCTGTGTAAAATGTCCAAACTGGACTTAAAGAACTATTAATCCTCTTTATTCCTCCTTATCTGATAACTAGTTGTATTTTCCACCTTTTTTTACCCATTTAGAACTTTTTGAAGGCCAAATCCAGGGATCAATAGATCTCCTTAGTATGACATCCGATCAAGTTTCAATTCATTATGACGTATGTGCAACAATATGTTATTGATTCCTCTTTATCCATTCATATTCTCATTCACTCTTGACCTAGATATCACCATGTGAATGTTTTCCATTTGTTCATAGATTGACTCCATTTTAAGGCAATCCAAGGGCCGATACTGGAAGATAAGGCTCATATAACCCTATGGTTAGTGGTCTATAACACATCCCTAATGTTTTTTGATTTTAGAACAATTGTGTGGGGCCCACCGGTTTTTTTGGAAATCGATTCTTAAATTAACAATCCATGATTATACTCCTTATAATCATATGGTTATGATCTGTCAAATAAGTGATCAATTGTTATTGGTTTCACCCATAACTCAATTTGTATCATGTTAATGGTTATGCCATAATTGGGTTTTTAGTTTTATGGAATATTTGTCTCAACATTCAAGTGTGCCTTTACATTAGAATTCTAAAGGTGAGTCTTCCTATAAAAAAATTATTGATTTTATAAAAAATTGAAAAATGGAATGTACTATGAATGATCACTAATTCAACCACAAAAGTTATGTTCTTACTAATTATTATTAAATGTGAAATACTAAATATAAAATGGAATTTGTACTTAGTATAAAATCTTTCAATTTGAAAAGGGATTCAATAAAGGTTACTTCTCTGTAGAAATAGTTTCTATGTTAATAAAAGGTAGTGGAGTGATCCTCTATAATTGATTATGCCTTAATTTCGAACTGAGAGTTGATTAAATGGTTGCATCACTAACTTGAATATCAACACTAATAGAAGACAATGATTAGACCAATAAATAAACGGTCTTAACATTAAATGGAATATCCATGCTAATTTAATGCAAGACTTGAACAATATAAATTACTAAATGATTACAATAACAAATAAGAATGGACTGACTCGTGCAGGCAGGTATTTGGAGAGAAGAATTCATTGGGTCTTGGGAACACAATTTTGATTAAAGGATACAATTTTTATAGGTTGATACCCACCTAGACTCCTATTATTTTATATTCATTGGATGCTTGGTATACTACTATTGTGTCCCTTTCATTATTACAGAATACCTTGGATACGCTCCGTGGAATCAGCATTGACTGGTATGTTCCATAGTGAAATCCCATAGAGATCTGTCTTTTCTTAGGCCCATTTTACCTTGGTCTATCACCTTGGACTTGGTAGGTTCCATATTATGGAATTCCATGGATTACACTCATTGTATTTCACTATTAACCTTCCATATAATTAGATACTTAGATATTAGATTTCTATCAGTTTATGTTACCAAATTGTTTAACCTGGCACTCTCTCACTGGATATCATTGTCTAGTTTCCTTATTATATCCTCGGACCTTCACTACTTATACAATAATGAGGTGAAGTCAGTATTTTTTTTGCACCACATGACATCTTAACATTAAATGGTAATTGTTAATTAATTAAATGGTTATGTATTTATACACAAGGTGAGGGAAGAAGTAGGTACATGGTTATTTTTTTATATTTTAATATTTTTATTAATATATATAACCATGCATGCACACTGAAATATTCCATTACACGGTCCAGGTGTTAAAGAAACAATTGGTGGTGGACCACTGATGTATATCTCACACCTTATCTAGGAGAATTTTGGTAATTATAGTAGATTACATGGTTGAAGGTATTGACAATGGGGAGAATGAATCATCCTATAATAGAATAAGTACATATAGGATGGATCTTGAGAGCATATTACCGAGTAGGATCTTAGGATTCTTGGAGTAGACCATATATTCCTTTCCTTGTGCAATATGTTATGCCAATTGTATTCATCCATCATTTCTAATTTTCTACCAACAAGACATTACACCCTCCCTTCTCTAGATAATAAAGTATTTTTTATTCATTCTTATCTATTGGATCAAATTTCTTCAAACATGGACTTATATTTCTTCCATTTTTTATTTTTCCATTATATTTCATCTGTTATGCATCACTCTACTATTGAGGACATATGGTTCCTATGTACACAATCTAGGACCTCACTGCTAGTCGGCAGCTGAATGCCTTTGGGATGATTCATTTGAGGCCATGTGGCCCACTGGGCACTAGGAACCCTTTAAATGGTTTCGGGGATTGGGTTATCAAAAATTGGTATCAAAGTTGTTTTTGTTTTTTGAATGAATATTTTGAGACAATAGATATGATAATAGTCAAGATTGGGACTTTTTCATAAGTAGTTCACGGGATTCATGTACACATGCTCAGGGTAAAAACCAAGTTACCCATAATGAAATTGTTGTTCTATTTCCCTATTATAGTTGATATTATTTCACCATTGGGTGGATCTCATGTTTTGTAGTGTTTTGATTATTACTATTTGGGAATTTATTTCATCCATTGTTCGATGATATGAGGGTAAGGATTATTGATACATGCATCATCATAAGAACCAAGAAAACACATGTCATGCATATTGCAATTCCATTTAGCTACATTCCACTACATTTCATTTCTTTATATTCATATGATTGTTGAGTGAGGTAGTGATAGTTTCATGTACTTGATCTACTTTGGATTTGATTGAGTGATTTTCTACACATTTCTTGAGGTGTATGGGCCCTTATGGTTTGGAATGTGTAATTTATTGAGTCAATACATTATGGAAAAGTAATTAAGTGTCATTTCATGTGATAGTTGTATGAGGAATGATTCATCAAAAATGACTATCCATTATAAATTGAATCATAAAATCTAAAATTTATTTGTTGACCATCCTTATTTTACCTTATAATGTATATGAAAGGTAAGATAGTGACCCCTAAAATTAATTCCAGTGTAACATGAATCATATTCTTCAGAACTTATTGATACCTACTAGTCTAATCAGGTAATTTTGGTAGTATGCCTTGGGTAGTGTGTTTATCATACATTCAGTTTCCACTAGTGATGATATCTTCTACTCCTGATATTTTAATATGATGTGTTCCTGGCATTTTTAGACTAATTCCACCACATAGTCCTAGTGTTGTTCTCTAGGAAGGTGGGAATAACAATGATCCAGACATAGTGGGCCCTGAGCCACCATTCATATTTCCATGAGTGCCACATGAGCTATATACTATTTAACCTGAAATAGGGACTGATTCTAAAGCATGTGATAGTATCCTAGTACTTCTGTAGTCCATGAATGGTACTCCACAGGTTTCACCTATGATGGATGATCTGAGTCAAGAGTTCCAGTTGTCCCATCCTCATACTTTTTCCTGAAATGGAAGTTCTCAGGTAGATGAGTCTTGGCTAGAGGAATTTTTTTCTATATCAGAGCTATTGTAAATGCCTATAGAGTGGATATTTATGTATTCTACATACCTGTTTTGGGACTCGTCCAAGCGTTGGTGGGAAGTCGTTACCTAGACCAGACGTCATTATGTCATATTATGGGTGGACATACAAACTGACTTCTATGATTATTTATTTCATCATTCTCTAAGTGATTATAGATCAAAAGAGATCATTCATCTTGAAAATGGTTCTATGTATGTTATGGAATATTCATCATTTGTCAGTTATTCACAATGATTTGTACCACTTCAAATTGGCAATGAGATTTCGTGTGTCATACCTTTTTAGGATAGCCTCCAGTATGACGTCCTAACTACAGTTTTCATATTTCACCATATAATATTCTCTAAAATAGTATATTTGGACATTATCACTGATTGTAACCTGATAGATTGAGTGAGTTCTAGGTTTAATGGATCAGTGTCATGCCCGACCAGTAGTTCTTCTAGTGGTAAGAAACGTTCCCAGGAGGTTCATTGTCAGGGGAGTGGAAACACGAGTATTTAGTTTGATTCCTATATAGTTTCTCATCAGTGTGGAATGCTTGGTCATAATTATCCTTAAAGTGATAGTGTCCCTATAGAGTGTCGAGATTGTTTCGAAATGGTTTATCTTTAATGATTTTTAAGAACATTCCACTATATTTATGTGTAAAATGATCATCTACAACTCCACCATCAGGAGCCAGTTCTTTTGTGTCTTGTGGGGGGGGGGAGTTGGAGCACCACCTATAGGTCTGTCCAAGGAGGAGGTCATGACCATGGTAGTTAAATACCCAATCACCAGCAGTTATAGTAGAACAATAATGATAATGGTAGTCCATCTGTTGCACAGGTCCATGGATCAGTTCAGTTCCATGCCTTATAACAGATACATGACGATCAGGCTCTGAGACAATTTACAATACGTGGTACTATTATAGTATCATGCAGTATTGTATCTTCTTTTTTTTTGATACATTCCCTTCATACTCTTTTATTTTTGATAATATCATAGAACATCTTAGAATATATATATATAGTATCACTATGGTGTAATGACCCTCGGTACACCATTGTGAATATAGAAAGTGGGCACACGATACTACATGGACTGCCCACATGAAGTAGGCAGATACCCATTCTTGTTGAATCTATTTTTCCTCGAGATGACAAGCTTTGATGTCATTCTTGAGATGCACTAGTTGGTAATCTATCATTCATTTTTACACTATTATTACAAATGTTTTTCTTTTAATTCACCAGAATAAAATAGTAATATTTCCTAATTCAAGTGGGATGTCCTCGCACGGAGAGCAAGATTGAAGCATCATGGGAATGGTAGAGTGAATATATAGATTGAATATATTTTCATTGGGGATCATGGTTTGTTTCAAACTGATTTCCATCCGGTATTTGATCATTTCACGTAATTCATTCATGATGACTTTTCTAGATCACCTCAGGGGATAGAGGTAGAGATTGTAATAGATCTTATTTTAGCTAAAAATGCAATATATATTCCTTCATATAGGATGGCACATTCTGAGAATCATGAGCTCAAGCGGTAGATAATGGACTTAAAGGCTAAAGGTTTTATACGACCTATTAAATAATCTTGGGATTCAACCAGGCATTTAGCTAATAATGATGATGGAACTCTCCATTTATACATGGATAACATAATGCTGAACCAACATACAATAATGAACTAGTATCCAAATCTATGAATAGATTATTTCATTGAAACCTCTAAGGAGAAAAAGTGTTCTCTAAGATTGACTGAAGATTGGGTTATCATCAAGGGTGATTCACAACCTCAGAAATACATCATAAAACATTTCATAGTAGGTATGGATAGTATGAGTATCTTTTTATGTTGTCCGGTATTACTAATGTGCCTGCTATTTTCCTGGATTTAATTATTAGTGTTTTTCATCCCTATTTAAACTCATTTGATGTGGTTTTGTGGATGAATACTTGGTGTACTCGTGCACTCATAATGACCACGCCAACCATATTGTGATAGTTCAGAGTACACTAAGAGAGCCTCAGCCTTATGATATTCATGCTAAATGTGAGTTATGGATCGACAATATCCACTTCTTGGGTGATATTATTTCTGAATCAGGAGTTTCTATTGACCAAAAAATATTAATACTCTAGTATCCTAGGAGAATCCTATGAATGTATTTGAGATCAAGAGTATCTTATAACTTTCAGGATATTACATCTATTTCATATAGGACATCTCACATCGGGCGTCACATCTTTCTAGACTTACAAATACGGGTATTTTGTTCATGTGGTTAGATGCATGCGAGAATGCCTTCTAGTAGAATAAAGGTAGGATTATCATGACACATATTCTGATTCTTCCAGAACCTTGTAATGTTTATATCATCTTCTTTGATGTTTCAGGCAATGGACATGGATCAATGATGATGTAGTAATACGAATTTCATGCATATATATCTCAATCGTTGAGGCATCACGATATAAATTAAATGACCCATGACCTCAATCTAGCAGTAGTTATCCATGCCTTACGTTGCTGGAGACATTATCACTTGGGTGAGATATTTGTGGTGTATAAAGATCACATGATCCTCATGTATAACATTTCTCAGCATGACTTGATCCTTCAACATTGAAGAGGGGTCGAATATATACAGTACTTTGATTTTGAGTATTCCAATATGCCAGGAAATGGAAATGTGGTTTCAGATGAAATGAGTAGGAAAAATCAAACATAGGCCACACATGAAGCCAATGATGAATTGATGTTAATGGCCCTCTTATGAAAAATTCATCTGGAGTTTCATGAATGTCACGAGAGGTCTTAGATATCACCTTGAATTTTTACCACTGTCCTCCCTTAGAAGGTAATGAGTATTTATTTTTCAGATATTGAATGTTTGGATCTCTGTGAGAGTATATTCGGATATAAACCACATATGGATTGGTCCATGTATAAATATGGAATCATGCATCTATCTGGACATATATGTGTTCCTACTGATTCAAGAGAGGAGTGGATGAAATAGTCCCCTACTTTCGAATAGGCAGTTCATCAAGGGATCAAAAAGATGTACCGAGTTATGTGAACCAAGTATTTGTGGCTTTTGATGAAACATTATATTACATGTTTCATCACTAGGTGTTTCACCAATCTGTAGGTGAAGGTGGGGCACTACAGACATGTAGGCTTGTTAGAGCCACTTCTAGTCCCTAAATTGAAATGTGATGATGTTTCAATAGATTTTTTATTTAGCATAACTATATCACTGAATGGTAGCGACGCTATCTGTGTAGTCATTGTCTGACTAATGAAATCATCCCACTTAATTCATATTTGGAAAACATTCTCAGGCAATGATTTAGAAATATTATATATTTGTGAGATCATACGACTTCATAGAGTTCCAAGTATTATCATTTCAGATAGTGATTCTTGTTTCACTTCAATGTTTATGAAATGTTTGTAGAATGATATGTTAACTCAGGTGCTTCTAATCACATCTTTACACCCTCAAACCAATGGAAAATCTGAACAAACAATAATGGTTTTGAAGGATATGCTCTGATCATGTATATTTGATTTTAGTGGTTCTTTGGAGAAGCATATCCAACTTATTGAGTTCTCATATAATAAAATTTTCCATGAGACTATTCAACTGGATTATTTTTCGGCCTTATATGGTAGGCCATGCTGATCACACTTGTGCTGGCTAGAGGCAGGTGAGGCAGCCCTACATAGTCTTCACCTCATTTAGGATACAACAGAACATGAAATGATGATTATGAATCATTTGAATCTTTCTCAATCTTGATAGAAAAAATATGTCGATCACCCTTGACATCCTATTGAATTCAAGGCTGGGGATCATGTTTTTCATCAGTTATCACCCATGCTAGGGAATAGACTCTTACTAAAGTTGGGAATATTGTCACATCATTATGTTAGGCCGTTATAAAATCTAGAGAGAATTTTGATGGTAGCTTATCTATTGCTACTACCTCTGATGAATCATGCCATGCACGATATCGTTCATGTGTCAAATATTTTCCAATATAATGCTTACTCTTCTCAAACCTATGATCCCAAGAAAGCTGAGTCAGAAGTCAATGCTACCATTGTGGAGTATCCATCACACATTGTTGACAAAAGAACGAAGGCTCTCTAAGGAAATTATGTTTCTCTCGTATTGGTTCTATGGAATCCTGGCCATGCACAAGACAAGACATTGGAGAGAGAAGCTGATCTACGAGTGTAATGTCTTGAGATATTCTAAGACATTGTATCCTTGACCTTAGAAGGGGAACTCATGGGAATTTTCTTTTAAGGGGGGAATATTTTAAGAACATGGTTTTTCAATCTGGTACGGATCCATTAATTTTTATTCATAATATTTAAATTGGATGTAATGTAGATTTTTAATGAGTTACTAAAGGATATGAGGGTTTCTAGGGCTTTTTTGGAGCCAGAAACCCATCTTTTTGTAGGAAATGGACTATTCACACATTTTAGATAAAACCATGTGGAATGTGTTTTTTTGGATTGTGACACCTCTCTTGGTTGGTGCACGGTCGTGCAACCAGATGGTGCTAACACCCCTTTTTTCAAAGTAATCATGTATGGTTTGCACATGGTTTGATCAATCCATGACGAGTATGACTTTTCAGAAAAACCATGTGCATGCTAAAATCCAATTAAAAATGTAGAAAGTGTAGTTAATGATCTATTAATCCTCATCTTTCCTCATATCCAAGAATATGCAGAGTTTTTCTCCATTTCTATCCATTTGGATATTTTGGAAGGACAAAGCTCGTGACCAAAAGATATCCTTCTTCAGAAATATGATCGAGCATTCATACATAATGAGGGATGTGCAATAGTAAGTACTTGAGTCCACTTTATCCATTCTTCTTATATTTCACTCTCGACCTAGATATCTCCAGGTGAGATATTTTCACCTTTTCTTATATATACTCCGATCCAAGAAAATATACAGGGCTGATTCTGGAGGAGAAGGCTCATACAAACCTAAAGGGGTTGGTCTATATGTCAGATTTATAAATTCTTTTTTTTGGACGTTCGTGTGGAGCCCATCAGTTTCATTGGAAACCATTTATTGAATTATCATTCCAATATTATACTCCTTAGAATCGCATGGTTATGCTCATTCCAAAAATGTGATCAGTTGTTTATGGTTGCACCCACAACTTAATCCAAATCATGTCAAAGGTTATTCCATAATTGGGTTTTTAGTGTTTTTTAATATTTTTGAAACCATTCTCTATGGAACTACTTGATATTTCTAAACGTGAGTACAATTTTCATAAATTGATTATAATTACAGAAAATTGCAAAATGTCATGTACCATGAAAGCTCACCACTTGACTCACCAAAAGTATGTGCATAATTTTTTTTATAAAATGTGAAATGGAAAGTGTAGTTATTATATAAAATGGCCTTATTAAAATAGAAAGAATAAAGGTTATATGTATATAGAATCCACTTCAATGTTGATGGAGTGTATTGAAGTGAACATAAACAATTGATTATGCCATAATGTGTAACTAAGACCTGATTAAAAGGTTGAAATGAAACTTGGCCCATCCACACTAATGGAAGAAAAGGATTGGACCAATTAATAAATTATTTCAACTCTAATTGACCATTCTACATTACATTTAGTATGTAAATGAACCAAATATATAACTACATGATTACAATATCAAATTGGAAAGGAATGACTTGGGCACACCTTGGATTCAGAGAGGATAATACCATGGGTATTGGGAACCCCATTCTTATTCAACGATATGGGTTTCATAAGATGATACCCACATAGATTCAGGTTTTTTTCTATTGCTTGGATTCCCAGTATAACACAGTTGGGACCCTTTCTATGTTACAATATTCCTCAGATACAGTCCTTGGATTCACCATTGACAAGTGGGATCCATGGTGAAAGTCGATAGGCACCCTTATTTTAGTAGCCCCATTTTACATTGGTCAATACCCAGGCACACAGTTGGAAAATTATTGTAGAATTCCTTGGATTATGCTCCTTGAATTACACTAGTAATGCTTTGATAGAATTAGATAATATTCACTTAGCTATCTGTGAGTTTACTTTACCTTAGTGTTTACCCAAGAACTCCCTCAATGTATATCATTATCTAGTTACCTTATTTCATCTTGGGACCTTCAATAATAATACTATCATGATGTGATGCATGCGTTATTAATTCACCACGTAGCCTATTAACATTAAATGGTAATTTTCTAATTAATTAACTGGTTTTGTTTTTAGACACCAGCTGAGGGATGAAATAGGTAATTGGTTATTTAGTTATATAGAACAGTTTGCTTTAAATTATATATGTAGGCTTGCAAAATACTATATTCCATTATGTGGGATATATGTTATTGTTATTATTGGTGGTGGACCCCTAACATTTACCTCACATACAATCAGGGCACCATTTGGTACCCAAATTAAATTACATGATTGCAGTTGTTAACAAAGGAAAGCATGCAACTTCTAATACATGATTTTGTAATGATAGGATGGATCATGATAGAAGATAATCAAGTAGGATATCAGGATTCTAGGTGTAGTATTTGTTTTTATTTATCTTGTGTAACATGTTATTTCTATTATCTTGTATCCATGCTATCTAATTTTCTAGTGACATTCCATTACATCATCACTATTCTAGTTGATACATTATTGGTATTCCTGCTTATCTATTGCATCATTTTTTACTTACATTTATATTTATTTATTTCATTATTTAATATTCCATTATATTCCTTATACTATAATTCAATCTTCTATTAAGGGCATAGTCATCCCACATGCTCACCCTAGGCCCTCACTGGTGGTCAGTAACATCTGACATTAGGGAATATGTGCTTGAGGCCATGTGGCCCACTGAGCTTGATATAAAAGTTAAGTGGCATCTGGGTTTATATCATTACAGATATATCATAGTAACCAATAATAAAACATATCATTTTTCTGCTGGTATAAATATATTTTTTATAAATAATATTATAGTGTTCAAAGAATCATTTAAATTTTTTGTGTGGGTCAATTTTACAACTGATATGAAAAATGAAATTAAAATTTACTATGGTCGACTATGAAAAAAATTATAGTTTAAATTTAATAAAAATATCTAAATATATAACTACTAATTTATGGGACTGTCATAAAAAATAACAAATTTATTATATATGAATAAACTATTGTTAATTAAAATCATCATATTTTTCTTATTATCAATGTCATATTCTGGGATACTGACTAAATAACTCATGTATTGGAATTTAATAATAATAAATCATTTAAATAATACATTTTAGCATCATTAATTGTATTTGAATGATGAACATAAGAGTAAGACCAAATAATTACACTACTCCTGTGAAACTAGTAAAAAATAATGAAATTATAATCATCTAATATGGGAAAATAAATAAAAACAATCAAAAAAATATTTCTATTTATATAATGATTATTAATCAGTAGTATAAATGGTTAATTTAATGATTAATTTTATTCATTAAGAAATTAATTATCTAATTTTATCTACTCGTGATGTATGATGCTAGGGAAGAATGAATCAGAACCATGTTTTGGGTTTTCATATTAAAAGTCTCTGTTTGAGAAATGTTTTTAATTGAAACCGTAATTTAATTTATTTGGTGTAAATTTTACTTAATTAATGAAAATTATCATTAAATATTGTTTATTATTTTAAATTTTATTTAATTTTATAGAATTAAATTTTATTAATATTAAAATTAAATTCTCCAGAGGATGTAAATGATTATTAACTCAATTATTATTCATTTAATTATAATTGTTCATTTTAAATTAAATTCATAAATTTTTGGAAAATTATTCCTAGTTATTACTATATGTACTATTTGTATATTTTATTCAATGTATTACATTATTATAATATAAGAACAATTTTAAAAATGTTATACATAACTAAAAATGTTGTCTGTAAGGGTATTTGGTAATTAAAGTCATCATTTATTTTAGTTATATTGTTTCCTTCAGTGTTAATCCTTCAATATACACATTATTACATTATATCAAATTTTATATGATATTAAAATCTATCTTTATATAAGAAATTTATCATTTATTTTATACTTAAAAATTGACTTTTCTCTCACTTGAATATATATTATTTTCAATAACATGCCTTTTACTCATAATTGGATCTTTATCCAAATTCTGTGATTTTACATACCCCGAATGTCATTCACTATTGAATTGAAATATAAGAATTAATCAATATTTTTTATTATCAGAATGTACTTTTCTAGTATTAAATGAATTGTTTTATTAATTATTCTTTTAGAGTTAGTATTCAAGAATGGTTTGTCAACATATTTAAAGTCCATTCCTTACAGAATAATATGTTAAGAAATATGCATCCATTTTTCATCATATATAATGTTATCAATTTTCAAATAAAATATTCTTTATGAACTAGTTGTTCCAATATATTTTCCCTAATTTTATGTTGTATTTAAATTTCATATTATTTATATGATTTATGTTGTTATTGATGTGATTTATTTTAAAATGTTCCATGAATCCCATTTTTTATTCATAGGTTTTAATGATTTAATAATTAGATGATTTTATTATTTTAAAAAATGTTTCATTAAACATTATTTTACAACTCTTCCATACATATTTAACGTAATTAATGGTGACCTCATTAAATTTTTGGATATTATTATAACACCAAAATACATTATGATATATTCAATTGAAATAAATGTATCCTCTCTAGTAACATGCCCGACATATAACCATTATTCTATACAAATAGTAAAATGGTATACATAAAAAAATCGAGTCATTAAAATTAAAAAAATTAATATTCTATACTAAATTACTAAATGAATACTTTCTATTAATGCAGAATATAAATTATTTATATATCAATAAATTAAAATAGTAATAAAAAATTTTAAGTGGATTTTTTTTTCTGAAAATAGTATTGTTCTAAAAATATGTGCCATAAAATTTGTGAATATTTCAAAAAATTAATTTTAAAGATTTCAAAAAAATTATTTGAAATATTTTGATTCATGTTTTAAATCAAAATTTAAAATTTATATATGTGTAAATTTTTGGAATTATCTAAAATTGAATACACTTTTTTATGAATATTGAAAAAAACATAATTTTAATGAATCCAAAAATTGTATTTACAAAATTTAGAAATTTAGATACTATTTCATAAAAATAAATATATTGTATATTTATTTCAATTATATATTAAATAACCATATTTTTATATTTGTATTAATTTATTGTTATGTTTTCAAATTAAAAATATTTTGTCATTATATAATAATTCCTCTATGAAACCATTTTCCCAATGCACTTTTTGGTTTAATTTAAACAAAATTTCACCAATTATATTATTTGAGATTGAAATAATTTAATCCAACTTTATAATCATCATAAATATTATTATCTTCTTATGTAAAATTTATTTCATTATATAATATTATTGAAAATAGTAAAAATTAATTTTTACATTTATAGTAAAATGAATTTTTGATACTATTAAACTGAAAAGGTAGAATTTAGATATACATAAAAACTCATCCAAATTCATATTGTGAAGACATATTTTTTTTATTATATCATCTATTGTTTTATAATGACCTAGTTTTGATTTGTATTTCATATGTAAACCATGTAAAAGTTTTTTATTTTCAAATATTCTATGTGTATTTTCTTCCCCACATATTAAAAGAAAACCCAATCCCATATCCTCTTCACACATACAAATCTATATTAAACAGAATATAAGAAACAAATTACCCCAAATAAATCCCTCTTCAAAAAATATTACCCCCGTTTTGATCATAATACAATTATTTAAAGGAATTTGTCATTAAAATAAAGATCATCATTAAAGTAATGTTATAATTAAAAACCATGATTATTTATTTTATTTAATCCCATGCTTCAATAAATTTTTGACTAAATATGATTAAATAACATAAATATTACATTCTATAAAAATACGTGTTATTATGTTAACATTAAAACTTATATACATCCCCTCTTCCCTCAAATGGGAATTGAAACTATCGATCATGTTTACAAAGGAAAACCACCTCTCAATCCAATGTAATTCATTTCCTATATCCATCACTCATGGATATATATAATGAAAAATTTAATATAAATATAAATATACATATATATATATATATATGTTATTTATGAAATAATTGTACTTATGGAATTACAATATTGTATCAATATACAAAAATTATAATCCATTGTAAAATGATGGTCTAACTCATGTAAATTTGTATAATATCACTCCAAAACATGTTTTGATTGGATTTTCATTCTAGTAGGAGTTTTATGGAAATAATAGAGGATAATATTTACATGTATGAGGTAAATTATAAATATTTATTCTATAAGGGTGTATTATAATTTAGTGTATTTTTATTCTTTCCGTCAAAAAAATAAAAATAGTACTCATGTATAAGTACAAAGGACTGTGTCCATGAACAATGTGAATCAATTTATATGTATATCTTTCATAAATTATTAAAATTAAATATATGATGAATAAAAAGGATATTTATATCTTCTTTGTTATTCAGTTTATTATGGATCCTTGGTCACCATAATACGGCCCAATGTACCTAAAAAACATACATTAAATTTGAAGACGTTATAAACATGTAAAATGATTTTAAAAATGAATTGTTGCTAACATAATAATAATGATTAAAAAAATAATATATATTACAATATAATATATTATTATTTTTTAAATATGTAAATTAATTATTTTTTATATTAAATGTTAAAACATGTTTGATAGAAATCTGAGATCAGGTTTTTGGGATTTTGGCAAAATTTTATGTATATGATATAGATTCCTTATAAACAAAAAGATTCATTGGAGTGGTGTATATATTAAAAATGGAACTATTTTTTGATTATTAAAATAAATTTACTGTGATACAAATTTCTATCAATGTTTTGTTATTTACTGGGGATTATGATTCAATGGTCACTAAATATGTAATCATCTTATGATTACTAAATTATTATTTGTCATTATTTTTATGATTATGATTATGATTAGAATTATGAATTATTATGATATATCTATGAATAAATTATTTTTTCATATTGTATAGTAATTCATGAAATTTTAAATTAATATATCTATATTATTTCTTTATTACATGAATTGATTGAGAAAATATTTATAAGATATGATGCCTTTATTTAACTATTCACTAAAAAATAATTTTTCTTCTTGAAACATTTTTTTTAAATATATATAAATGAATGTTTTCAATGTATACTAAATGATTTATTAAATGATATTCATCAACTCATTTTCATTTTTAAATATTAGTTCAATGGAATTTCTTCATTTTCATAACAAGGTACATTTTGGCCTTTTGAAAATGTTCAGGAATGAGTTCTTCTTCAATGGAATGTATGCAATCGATCACCATAATGAGTATATTTTTAAATGAAGAATTATATACATGTTTCTAATTTTATTTTGATATAATTTCTCCCTTGATATTATTTATAATTTCAATTTTGAATAGTTATGTCTAACATGAATAGAATATTTTCTCTAGAATATGATTAATTGCTCGTTTATGTGGTTTCTATTCAAAGATGAAAATAGGTCTCATTTTGTTTTCTCTATTGGAAATATTTCTTTATGATCCAATCATTGTAATTTAGATGGATTCATTATTATTTTTTCTATTGAGGATGATATATTTCGATGAAATTCGATATATTACTATCGATGGGTAATGATTATGTTAATTAATTGGGGATATTTTGAGCCTTAAAAATGATTGTTTTCAATTTTAATTATTTATTTGATTTTGTTAATTTATTTTGGAAATTTCCAAAATATTATATATATTTTTGGTTTTAATATTTTCATGATTATATTTCTCCCATATAAAATATGGAATGCATTAAACTCAGTAATGGACAGTTGAAAACCTAAATATTCCCTAGATGAATTATTTTTTCTAATGAGACTACCAAGCTTGTGTATCTTGAAACGACCTTACCCATGAATATAAGATATATTCAAACAAATCCTAGATTATATGGTTATAATTTCTGACATTAATCAATGTGTAATTATGAGATATTTAATTTCTAACCATGTGATTATTTAGTTAGTTATGATATCAATGGATATTATTCACGATCTTGTGATTATTTATATCACATAATGTGATTTTGATACATTACATTCAGATAATTTTTCATGTTCTTGTAAGTTACAAAAAATAAAACACTTCTATTAAATCCCCATGCAATATTTATTAATCCCTATGTATTTAAAATATATTATAATATAATTATAACCTTACAATGCATCTTATATCATATCATTCATATATTTCCATTCCATACAATTCTTGGAAGTGTTATATTACTAATATTCAAGATTTTGTTAAAGGTAACTATGGTGTTCTAAATAGAATTTTTATTATTTCATTATCATTAAGAATATAATATGAAAATTTATATACTTACCTAGTTTTCCAAAACTAAAAAAAATCTTTTTGGATTTGATCACTTTTATTTTAAAAAGTAATATAATAAATCCATTGAGAATATTATATTATGATCATTTTGATAATAATTTGTATGAAAAAATGTTTTGTAGAGAAATTGGCATATATATTTAACATTACATAGTTTGAATAACACAACTCTTGAATGTAATTGTGGATAATTATCTATATAGTATAGCATACTAATGTATTCGTAAGGAAGTTATAATATGCCCTTCCTAGAAATGTATTAATTTATTAATACTAATACAGTATGTTTATTTATAAACGTTGTACCTTAGGGGGAAAATTTATATAAAGGACACATTATTCTTCATCCTGATTATCTCATGGTAGATAGATATGATCTCCACTGCACAACAAGTTTGGATGTCTTGTCCATGCACATAGGTTAATCATATTTTTTCCATACATACCATTTTTAAAAAAAATTAATGTTCTTTTAGGTCATGATAATATTGTCAAAATCACAATGTTTATTATTTTGACAATAGTTATATTTTAATATTAAATTTATGGATTGTTTTTAATAATTAATGAAATTAAAATTATGATTCAATCTAGTATGATTTAATATTATGAGTGTAATTATTTATAATGTTTCCCTATAAGATTGAATGGGAGTAGTAAACATGAATCTAATCCATGTTGGTACTTCCCTTCTAGGTAAAAAATGAATTTGATCCAATAACTGAACATGGATACGATCAAATTATAAATATATATTAGTTATTGACATATTTAATATCCAATAAAGTATAGATTATGTATTATCCAACTAATCCACAATTTAGTGTGCCAATTTTAAATATTATCATTAATTAACAACATCCATCATTTAATTAGACTGTAAATCCATTTTTTAGGGAAATGTATTTGTTCCTTAGAGAAGATATTTCTTGAATTATGATGTAATGAAAGGGAAAATATTTTCATGGTTGATTAATCTCTTATAAGGGATATAAATAAATTGTTATCATTGATTTGAAACACTAAAGATGAAGAAGAAATATGAATATTTCATAAAAGGATTCAATGGTACTGTTCTGGGAAATATATTTTCCCATAACAATGATTATATATAGATATCAAATTATAATGTATAAAAAAATACTGAAAAGTGTTCTATATATTAAGATAAGTATTTAATATTATAAATAAATAATTAATAAAAGCATGTCATGGGGTGTTATAATGGATATTTTGTAATTTTCATTGTGGAAAATTATGGATTCCAATGTTTATCTCACTTGAAGAGATTTAATGTTAATTAATTATTCATATCCACTTACTCAAATTATCTCTTAATTTTGAAAAAAATATTGAAAATGTGATCAAAACTAGATTTAAAATAATAAACTTGCATGAAATGAAAATATAATGGGTTATTAATGAATGAACATGGCTTCATTTTTTGGATTTTGGTTCCTTTATTATTCATTTTTATTGTTTATATTTGGATTCATAATCAATATTTAATAAATCACTCTTGAAATAATATCCATTATCAATTTTTGATAAATAATAAATAATAATTTAAAATTAATTATAATTCCTCTAATAATAAAGGTTTAAGAAACACATCAATCTATAGTGTTAAATTTATTGGCTCATTGATACATTGTATTTCATTTAATCTATTACACTATTCAATTCCTTTATGCATTATTATTTTGAAAAATGTAAGGGTTGTATTGTCATTAATAAAATAATAAAAATTGATTCATGATCCATGTCATGGTGGATGAACACCAAACCAAAACACAACATTCTTATTAACCACAAATCAAAATAAATCATATTTAATTTAGTAGTGGATGTCAGGAACATTTGATCCCTTTTCGAGGAAAATATTTAGGTCACTAAACTATTATATATAGTAATAGTTCATGGTGGGGTAATGGATATAGAGATAATAATTGGGAGAAAATATTTAGATTGATTAGTGAATAGAAACAAAGGGGAAAATTTTAATTATAAGCTAAATGAATTATCTGATTTACACTAATAATTATTATAAAATAAAAAAAGCAAATACATGAAACAAAAAAATCTACTCTAGATCCCAATATATTTTTTCATTCACCATATTATATATAGAGAGATAAATTATATCATATTTCAACATTTCAGTGTACCAAATCATTATATCAATAAATATATGTTACATTATTTATTTATTTATATATATATATATATATATAATTTTACTACATTTTAGTTAAAAAAACAATATTTTAGAGAGCATATATTTCACATCCTTCAAATTAAAGATATAAATATTAATTGTTTTATATTTTAAAAAACCATGTATCTCATATTCTAGTAATTGTCGCTCACAGCTACTATGATTCCTTTTTACATAATCAATACTTCATTGCACATGTCTTCCTATATTTCTATATAAATGAATTCCCATATTTACTACTATAACAAAACATCGATCACACATCTATTCTTTAGATAATGATAATGATGACAATTCATGAATGTAATGTGATGAATAAGTTTATTACATATGGTTATCACATATCTAGCTCTTTATAGGCCAGTTCATGTGGAAAATTAATATTTTTTTTGAATTGTAGAACACCTTGACATATAATTCAAAATCATTATTCTCTATTTTCTATTGAATAACACGTATTTCATGATGCTAGAATCATCAATGGTTTATTATCTACAAC
The DNA here is from genome assembly GCA_963277665.1 of Viscum album. Taxonomy (NCBI): domain Eukaryota; kingdom Viridiplantae; phylum Streptophyta; class Magnoliopsida; order Santalales; family Viscaceae; genus Viscum; species Viscum album. The sequence goes on from OY728145.1 coordinate 1,905,300,419, forward strand.
AGGATGACACATATAGTTCATTTTTTTCTACTCGTAATTCATGGTAGAGCCCCTACTTCTGCCAATGGTTGCAACATGTATCACCGATGATAGTAGTTCCAATCAAATGATAGCTATGGTATCTCACATGATAGTAAATTACTTGATGGTCAGTCAAAATCATAACATTATCTTCCTATCTAAAAAACTAATTGTCCATTGAAAACCCATCACTCAAAACATCTATAATGTAATATTTATCCTCTTTATTCTATCAGTACATCACAATGGATGGATGTAAAATCAATTATATAAGTTTCACATTCCAAAATTAAATGGGCAGCATAGAGGTCACCTATTACTCTAAAGATCAATCATGGTGTTCACCAGTCTTTTCATACGTATTTGACTCAATTAGGATATTTTAATGTGTTATCAATGTCTATTTTAAATTCTAAGTGTGGTGTTATGGGAAAATCATATTGGAGGAAGTAGTAGATATTTAGTTTCGTAGAATTGTGGAGTGATTTATAAGATCATTGAAATAATTTTTTAGGTAAGAATTATAAACTCATATTCCATCATCCTACATAGAACATACAGGTAGATCATCTCTTAATGAAATATGTTATCATGAATACATGATGTTGTTCTATGGAAGGATGACCAGTTACCACAATAACTCACACCCATATATTGGCCTGAGATGACACACATAGGCCCCTTTGGGACTTCGAGTAGCCTATGCATTATCTCTCATATTTGAGTGCCACATTTCAATACAAATATTGGTGAACTCCTAAGGTTTTATTAACCTCCCAAAACATCTTGGGTGTCCTATTTGGTTGGTCGCTCCATTGGATGAGAACTACCCCAGCAAACCATAATAGTTTACCTAAATATATTATTTAAAAAATAGACACAACTCAACCAAATATTATCAAATTTTTTTAATAAATAAAAATATAAAATTTAGTTAAAATTAATCCATATTTATTCATCAATAATGATTTCCAGTATCATAATTAAACAATTAATTTCATGGGAAAGTGATTATAAATAATTTGAAATAATTAAAGAATTACAAAAAAAATTAATTGAATTAGTACATCATATAAAATGTCATATGAACTATTAATTTCCTCATGCATTAATTATAAAAAATTAATTAAATACAATATCCAAGATTCCCATTTTTATATTTCCAGTAACCAAAAATAATGAATTTCCTTGTAAATCCAAATTTCAAGCTCTACATTAATCATTAATTCATATTTAGTATTTAAAAATAATAATAAATATGATTATTCTACATTTTTTTGTTAGAAATTAGGGTGACCTCTAATGTCATTAATTTACGATTCTCAATTCATTATTATTAAACAATAAATGTCTTGATAAAACTCACATTTCAATCCATTCACACAATAGTAATACTAATTCATGTATATTTATTCTCATATCCTGAGAAAATGATTTTTTTCCATAAGATTTCATCAGAATAATGACCTCTACTATTTTAGAGAAAAATTGAAAAACAAATCAATATTATTTTAAATAAATTTATTAATGACTGTAATTCATAATATTAGTCATATTATATTTAAAAACAATTAAGGTCAATGTGGGGGTTTATCTCTAAAGAAACAAATATGTCATTAAAAAAAACTACAACACAAATTTTCTATTTATAGTATAAACACCCATTCCAAAAGTTTAATGTAAATGATATTAAAAAATAATGTAAAATCAAATAATTACCACTTTAATTTAAACTATTTCTTTTTTGTTTTAATCTTTTTAGATGAATTTTTATTAATATTTATTGAAATATATATTATTGGAAAAAAATTAAACATACCACCTAAAAACATATAATTAAAACCATTACTGTAGTAATATTTATTCATTCCAATTCATAACCATTTATTTTTTACCCAATTATAATAATGGTGAACTAAATAATGTTCATTGAATAAATCAAAATCCATTACTACTACTAAAATACAAAACCATAATAATTTTCCCTTTAAATATTTTAAAGTCATTTAATCATTACACCACTCACCTATACACTTCTACTTTGAAATATCATTAAAATACTATGTTTATGGTAGGAATAGATATACAAGGCTTGAGATGTGGCTCATTATTATCGATATCAGGCATGATACCCTGCTGTAAATCAATTTTAAATTTAAATAATGGTCTAAATTAAAATATATTTCGAGTTATTTTTTACCTCTAATGTAAAATCTATTTTTATGCAATTATATATTTGAAATGTCCAAATGAAATTTCCTGATCCTTATACAACTTAATATCACTCAAAATAATTTGTTTATGTAAAAATTGAATTATTTAGATTATAAATCGTCTCAGGTAATGAATTTGTTTTTGAGAAAATCATTCTATGTCCCTAATAATAAAAATAAAATATTTTACATTAATTAATGGGATTCAATTAATGAAAAATTATAATGAAAATTCACTTATAATATTGTAATGATTCCTTAAAATTATAATCCATTAAATTAAATTTCATATATCACTATAATTATTAAATTCTTCATTTACTCCACACATATCACTTCCAATAATATCGAAAGCAATGCTTCATGGGGTCCGTAAAAAATTATTATTCATAGATTTGTAAGGTGAAACATAAAATCCATGCGTGGGATTATAATACAAAAATTGAAAAAAAATTGAATTTAAATTTGAAAACATATTTTTAGAAATATGTTAGGAGATTATATGATATAAAATATAATAATAAACTCCCCCTTTTCAAATAGATTCGTTAATCACTTGTCAATTTAGTTTTGGGGATACCTTGTGTGATCATGGTCCTAAAAAATTAAATTCATCATCAAATTCTAATACACATTTTATTAAAGATATAAAATAAAAATATAATGTGGTTCATTATATTCTCATTCATAAGAATTAAATTGAAATTTTGAGAAATTAATTATGAAATATATGTATTGGTTTAATACTCCATGTGGGCCCTATAATTTTTTTCACTAAATGGGAATTTCTAACTATATCCAAGATTATTATGTGGACTGGTATTCATGTATTTTAACCACTACACTATTACATTCATTGTATTTACTTATTCATTAATTTAATGTGGGATTCTAAGGTTATATTACACAAAATCCATCTAATTCACAATATGTTATACCATTCAAGGATGGGGTAGTGTAATGTTTGTTTGAACTACCTTATTGGTTTCTACTTGTGAAATCACCTCTTTCATTTCTAATAGTTTCTCATTGTGGACTACATGATTTGATAATTTAAAAGCGAGATGTAGAATTTAATTTAATATGAACTAAATTAAATGAAGAGAAATAAATATAAAAATTCTTAAATTAAGCCTAATTATATACCACCATGTATTCATTTTAAATGGATTAATTTGTTTCTCCATAGATATTTTAGTTTCCTATTCCACAAGACTAGGGAACTCCACATATTTGTTGATACGTTCATTATTTAATTCATCACCTTCATCGAAGATAAAACATGGAATCGAAAAATCTATAAATTCAAAACACAAGGGAATATACTCAAGTTATATTGAATATAATTTGAAAAATAAAGAGTTTATTTATCCATGGGCCTCCTAAATGGGATCTTATTGAATATTTTATTCATTTGAAAATGACTCATTGAGTTAGATCTCAAAATATTAATTTAGTTGCAAAAATATACTATAAATTATTCAAAATACACTAATTATGTGGCTTATTTTTTATCTATGGCAAGATAAACATAGATTTGACAGGACTCTTCTTCTTTTTAATGGATATGGAGATCCTTCAGAAATTCAAAATCATTCAATAACCTTCCAAGAACACATTTATCCCCACACATATCTCAATATTTTTGACTTTCACATTATGAATCTAATTTATTTCTTTATTGATTATTTACATTTTTATATAAGGATTATTATGTAGTGGATATTATTATTATGATGCCATAACATATTAGAAATTTTGAGTGAAATTGGGAAGTCCAAATGATGCTTCCAATGTTTCCATAATCATTTTATATTCAGTTTATACCATCTTGTCTATGTCTATAAAATCATGAAGTGATATTCCCATATCATTACCATTTTACAATTTCTTGACTAAATTCACGAGATCATTATACATTCATTGGAGGGCCTCCTCAGTAATGTGTACCACTTTTTATTGAACCTACACCTAAATGTAATTACCATATCCCTATTAATATGTTATTGTTTAATACATCATGTAAATTAATAAAAACAAATTTTTTTTTGAGAATTGAAAACAATTTAAATTGTGAAAATAAAAAAGAAAATAAAAAAATATCCATAGAAATAATCCATGATTTGAATTTATTAAAAACATGGGGTGAAAAAATTAAAATTATTAATATTTTCATGGTGCAACACAATGGTTGTAAACATTCATCTATCATGAGAAGATACAATTATATTAACATACATATTATTATTCAACATCTTCAATTAATTTTGTTTCTTTTTATTATTATCATTGAACAATGATAATTACATTGAAAAAAGAAAGAAAAATATAGAAAACCTAAAATAAAAATATAATGACATAGTGACAAGTTAAAATTTTTCAAGGGATTTGGTTTAGGGTAACTCTTTATTCATGTTTTTTTCAAATTAATTTGGTCAATATAAATGTGAAATATCAGACTTGAATTGTTATCCTTTTATTTATTTTTTATAAAATAATAAATTATAAATAAAAATAAATTCCACCTCCTCCTTAAAGAAGGTTTGATAACACACCTCTATCTATATTGTGGAACCTTATATGATTTCTCTCCATTTTATATTTTAATATACATTTAATGTTTAAAATCCGTCCTGTAAAGAAATTTTGATCAACCAAAGGGAAAAAAATAAAAAATAAATTCATATAAAAGAATTAAATATTTGTATCATCGTATATAATAAAATTACCATTACACCACATTCTTATTCCCCAAAATCATAAATAAAAACGTGGAAATTAAATGTGGAATTCAGGAACACCGAATCCTACTATTTGTCCAATTATTGAGATAATCTACCATTAATAAAAGTAAAATCTCATATTGGATAAAATGAGAATGTTATATATATATATATATGAGTGTTTTTGTATTATATTAATGAAAAATGAATGGAATTTGTAGAGAAAAAAGTATTTATAATAAAAACAATAACAAAAAATAATCTAATCTACATATGAAAAAAATAGGCAAAGGAAGAAGAAACAACCCACTCCAAAAACACCAATTTTGTTCACCACACCACATTATTTATAAGGGGATGAATCCAATATTGTTAGTTTATTTTAATATCTCATATACTTATATAATCCTATGAATATATCGTTATTTAAAACCACTATAGATATATCATCTATATAAAAACATTATCAGTGAACACTTCTACGAGATGATGGGATATCATTGAACATACATCAATTTGAAAAAATAGATTACAGTGATTTTATCTAAGAATAATATAAGTATCTCACACTAAAGAGAGCTTCTTTAAAATTATAATTGGACAATTTTTATATTAAATATTTATATTACAGATTTTTTACATTTTTTGTTCTAGAATATTTCAATATTTTATCATCTATAGATACCATTTTTATGTATATTTTCATATGGTGAACATATATCTAATTCATACATGTAATGTATATTATATTATTCTCATATCTTTTAATCATATAACACACTATTTCAATAATTTTTCACATAAATGATTCCATTATTATCAATTATAGCACAACCAATGTTACAATTTGAAATATTCTTATTTCCATCCCCATGATAGGACACCTAGTTTGAGACTAAAGAGGAATTGTCAGTAGATAAAATAATAATAAATAATAGAAGTAGTGGATCTGTTGTAATACTATTAACTAATGCAATACGACATTGTTCCAGCCAATGGTTGTATCATTTACCATTAGTTATGGTTGTCTGACTACCCTACTAGTAATGATATCATATGTAATGGTAGATTAGGTTCTGGTATTTCACGTGGAAATATCTCATGATGGATGTTCATGAAGTTTTATTATTCTTCAATGTAACAACATTCCTAGTACCCTTCTAACCCATTGAAAAATATGGTAGTAATGATATATATATACTCCTTTTATCTATCTTTCATAGTCAATGGGTGGAAAAATCAATTATATAAATGTCATTTTTCAAAATAAAATAGTAATAAATGAGGTATAGATGTTACCTAAATATCATACATGGAGATCACAAGATTAAATATAGTGATTTTAAATAGATTTAGTTATTTTATTATGGTAGTCGTGGTGATTTATGACTTCCGTAGTGGCGGATGAGGGATGTCTTCTGGGTGGAAAAAATAATGATAGTGTGTATGATTATAAGGGAGGAATGTTTAGGTGCAATGAAGTCATTCTTAGAAGTATGATATTTTTTCACATACTTTATCATTCCATAATTAACATACATTTTGGGTTATATATCCTTAAAACATTTTTTATTATAATATTTATTTTGTATTATGGAGGTGGGGGATAAGAATTTATAACACCTTATACACATATTCGAGCTTCTATGGGCCTTAGGATAACTCATAAAAACACTCACACATGCATGGGCCACAACATAATATTATTGGGGAAGTCTCTCCCATTCGAATCATAGAAAAAAACCCAACTTCATTTGGATGTCTGGAAGTTGGATCCATCAATGGTGATCTATCCCAAATACACAAAAAAAAATTCCAAAATTTAGTATTAAGAAAATATGTTTAATTTCATCAAACATCATAAATTAGGATTATCATTAAAAATTATCAATTTTATTCATTTATATATATATTAATTATTTTGTTATAATTTTCCATTTTTTAAAAAGAAAATTAATTAAAATTGAATTTATTGAAATCCATTTTACATTATTAATTAATGAATTAAATTTTTTATGATAAAATGAGTATATCCCATACTTTATCATTCATACATAATTTAATGACCAATATTGATCATTGATTTGATGGGATTAATCTAATAAAATAGTGGGAAATATTTATATAAATAGTATTTTCATAAAAGGACATTGTATTCTATTTTTTCAATAATTATAGTGTAATCTTGAAATAGCATGTCTTCAATGGAATGAATGATAAGAAAATGGTGTATGAATACTCATTAAAATTATATACATCAATTGTGATTAATGGAAGAGTTTACATTCACTAGTGGGATAAATGTGGAATGAAACACTTTGGAACATTCTTGTTTGAAATTTTTTATTTCAAACATGTTTGGTGATAAAGGTATACAAGATTATTATTACAATTTTAATAGTGAAGAATCATATGTGAATTTTTTATATGTAATGCGAGGGGACACCTTGAAACAATTCTATCTTTTGTTAATGGAATTATACATAGAAATTATGAATAGATAACATAAAATATTATGACAATATTTTCCGTTAGTGTTCATAATGATTTCATAGAAGGTACTATGATTATATCATCAAATTTAGGAAATTATTTATTTTATTTCATATCATTTCATCTTTTGAATCATCCTTGTTTAAAAAAATAGATATTTACTTATCACTAGAAGATTGTAGTTATCAATCAAGAATCCTAGTGGATGTCTCATCACAAATACAATGTGTCAGTCAATTCCCTTTATGGACCTAAATTTAACTTATTAATGGATTTCATTATAAATCGTATGGTTTATTTTTATATAATACATGGTATGGACTAGAATTCAATATATAATAAAAATATATATTTAAATGATAATTTAATTAAGAGTCCTAAAGAAGATATGGAATTCCATATCTATAGATAGGATATATTGACATTTGATTCATGTCTAGATGCACCCAAATTATCTCTATTTAAAGAAAATCATAGGTAATACTAGGTTAAACAATATCTAGATAAAAAATTAAAACGTTACATTTATGATATATATATATATATATATTATGAATACATTTATGTATTTCTTAAGGAATATCATATGAATCCACAATAATGTGAATATGAGTTTTCTTTTAATTTAATACCAAATGAAATAAAAACATCAATGACTCCTTATATTATTTCCACTGTGGAATTTGTGGAGTTGAAGAAATAACTACATTTTTTTAATGAAGGATATTTATTCTCTAGTGTTTTATTCCTAGGGAAAATTTTCATTTAATTATGAAAACATGATATATAAAGATATGCATTAAGTATAGTGAAATAAAGTATATGGTAATTAATAAAAATTTTCCTCTTTTTACATTGTTGTCCAATTATATCTAAATATCGATACTCAGAAATATTAAAATGATTGAAATTAATTCCATGAATCATCAATTGAGAGTAAAAAAATGAATATAATTTGGAGAAATTATTTCATGTGAGTTATGATCATTACAACATTATTGAATTTCCATTTCGATTGAAAAATAACCCCTGATATATCATGAATCAAATTAATGAGTATTCATGGAATATCATGATAATATTATTTTTGGTATTTATAGATGATATCATGGTGTTCTTTATGAAAGATAAAGTTCATGGATTGAATTGAAAATAATTATTATTATTTATATAAGAATACATTTCTTTGATGAATTTTTAATTTTAAAATTTTGGCGTCATAAAAGATTATTTTCCTTTCCATATTTTCTATCAAGATGGAATCTCCATTGATATTGTGAATATATAGGTGGAAAACGAATTTCATACACCAACTGACTTAACTAACAAAGGTGGTTCCATTATTCTTGAAAAATCCTATCAATGATTAGCCAATAAAATTTCTTAAATATATAGATTGTTATCAAAGAATAATCATAAATGGTTTATGTTCTTATGGAAAAGAGAATGTGAAGAATATTGAATTAATGTTCCAATTTTACACTAAAATTAAAAAATGGTGGACTTTTAAAATATAATGATGTAGAAAAAAAATTTATTTATTGTTTCGTAATTCCTTATGATACTGAAATTTGTAACTCTTCAATGAATTTACTGAATAATGATGAAAATAATAAAACAGCAAAAATCAAGTAAGATCCCATAACAATTTATTTGACGATAAAGGTGCAATATCTATATAGAGAAATATGACAGATATAGATATATTTTATGTATATCAAACATATATTTCCACAAGGATGATATAATTTGGAGTAAAAATTTGTGGCATTAGCTACTAAAAAATTATAATAACTCAATGCACTACCATATAGAGAAGAAAAACTATTATTAAATGAATTGACCGTGATAGATATTAATATTTTATCCAAAATGAGGATTTATAGGGATTGTATGATCATGGATATAGAAATGATAGATATGGAAATTATTATGGGACGAGAGACATGAATCCATTTGAAATGAAGGTAAAACATTCAATTTTTAATGGATAAATATTTCTCAATGGTTGATGATAAATTTAGAATGATGGATAGTTGTAAGAAATTATTTGTGAAGATGGTGTTTTGAAATTTTGGAATATACTATGAATTCTATATGTTACTAAAATAAATATTTAATTGTTGGATGATGTTCTTTTATTTATTTTCTATATACACCACAATGACACCATGCAGTATATATATTTTATCTATCATTTTTAGTTTTATAATATGATGTGGTAAATTTTGGATTATGTGTCTTGATGATTGTTTTTTTAATAGGTGAAGGCTAAGAGAAATTATTATATAGGATTCATAAATCCTCTTCCTAAAACAACATTGAAATGGTATGACATTATTATGGTCTATTTTACCAGATTACCGAAGTCATTTGGATAGAATGATACAATATGGGTAATTTTTATCTCCCCTACCAAATATAAATATTTTCCCTATGTAATATATGATTTTACAATTAGGTTAATTTTTTTGAGACATTATTAATGAAATTGTAGGACTTCATGAAACAAATATTCCTTTTTTTATCTGTTCCCCTGAGATCATGAGAAATTTTTTAAAAATATTTTAGAAGGATCACGATAATGAATATGGATTGAGCACCATGTATCGTGATAAAACTTATGGACTATATGAGAGGATAAAAAATCATTGTATTACATGTTGTTGTCATTCAATATTGACATTAAAGGTAAGTGGGATAAATATTTACATTGTAAGAGTTCTCATATAACAATATATTTTATTTTGTATTCAATGTTTCATAACATCTTTTTGATATGTTGTTGGTGCCATAATATTGTAGTCCTACAACCTACGAAGTATATAACTATGAATATATAATCAATTTAAACATAAATTATTATATATGAAATAATACATTAGAGAAACATCGATAAATGGATGGAATATAAAAAATATCATTTGGAGGATAATGTTTTCATAAATGAATATCCATGGAAGGGTGTTAAATGGTTCGATAGGATAAAAAAATTTATCCCGATGTAAAAAATAGTTTGATGTACTTAAATGAATTATATATGTTTCTTAACCTTAATGAAACCATTCATGTCTCTCTAATTTACATGATGTGTTCTGTAAATAATTGGGAATGATATACATACATGATAAAAGACATGTTATCATCATTACTTTTATAGAGTTTGAACCATATTCATATTACTATGAAGATTGTATCCATATTTAAGATTGTGTAGATAAAGGGTTGGGGAATCATAATACTCATCTTGTTATTATACATTAAATTAATCATAATTTTTAAGAGGGGACCTGTGAAAATGAGCTAGTTAGGTTAATGAAATATGCATATCATTTCATGTAGTAAAATTTTGACATTATGGGAAAGATATTTCTAGAAAGAATAATTTAAAACCCTAAGTTATTGTGATATATATTTTATAAATCAATTTAACCACATTGATAAAATTGGATAAAAGAAACATCACAACCGAGTGGATGACAATATGGAATAAAATTATAACAAAGTCCATAAATTAACAGTTATCAACACTAATAAAAAATGTATTAAAATTCATTTGTTTACAAATTTATAAAATAAATTCATCAGATTTAAATTATGTAGAAATGAACATCAAAATGAACTAAAATAAAAAGAATTTATTTTAAAAAATATATATATTTCTATAAAGTGTATTCAACTAAATTTACAATATTATATTAATATTAATATTTTCAAATTTATTAGAACAACCTGAAAATTTAATATATTTTTTTGAATCAGAATTTAAAAATTTTAATGCAGTGACTAATTTATATTTTTCTAATTTTTTTATTGAATTTTGGTAACTACCTGTTTTTATTTAAGTCTTTTTTTATGTTGAATTAATTATATTTGTACCATTTTTTAACAATAGTATTATAAATAACATTTCTAAACTTATGTTTTAAGTAATTAAATTTATTTAATTGGAATTGTTTTTATATTGAGTGTTTTTATAAATACATTATATATATAAGAAAAGTTTTCATTGGAAAATTGTTCATTAATGGTCATGTATGTTTTATTTAAATTAAATTTTGATGCATTTTTTTTAATTAAAAAAATTTCTAAAAATTAGAAATCATAATTATTATTATTATGAAAAATTGGGATATTAATTTTTATCTGATATTAATTTTAAAATAGTATAAAAGTTTTATAGTGTTTATGTTTATTGGAGATTTACATTGGGTTAAAATGAAAATATAATTGTTATAATTACACAAAAACATTTTTAATTCGTAGTTCTAAACAATATATTTAAACTATATTGTCTAATTATCTATAATAAAATTTTTTGGATCCTTATAGAATGTCATGTATTGTTAAATTTTATTCTTTTAAAAAATTACAAGTTGTTTCACTCCACCACATCATAATGGAAGACCACAGACCTCTAATCATCAGACACCCATATCCAATTTTTTTATCCTATTGCTATTACCAAAGAATTTTAATTTCCATTGTTTCAGTAAATCAGAAAAATAATAATAGAAAATAATTTTAAATAATAAAATTATTATTTTACATATATATATATATATATATTATTTTTTAAAATGAATGACCTATTTATATATCATCTTCCAAGAAAAAATAAATGAATCATTAGACATTTTGGGTGGAGGACTATAGTCTCATTAACCAATGTGATTCATTTTACATCACCACCTCTCACAAATTGATATAATGTTTGGTTTAATTTATATATATGATATTTAAGACACAATTATACATTTGGATTTATAATATATTATCTACATTTTTACCATAAAATCCATTGGAAAATTATAATTTCTCTCCTTTGATTGTGTGTACTATAACCACCACAATGAAATGTTATTTTTTTCATTTTTTTTATAAATTCATGGTAATAATGTTGTATTTGACGAGATTAAAATATTTAAAAGATTTAATAATGAAATTTTTAAGGTTATTTGTATTTTAACATTATTTTTATCTAACAATAACAATGTAACATTTGTTTATGAATATTTAAAACCTACCATATCCCTGAATAATGTAAATAAACATATATTAATTATTATAAATAAAAATAGAAATAATATATATTATATATGTTCCTTGTATAATATATCGGGATAGTGTGAATACCTAATAAAAAAGTTTTTTAGTGTTTTATATACATACATGAAAGTAGTTTACGATTCTTATTATGACTATTATTATACATAAATATCAATATAATGTTGATTCATTCATCTATATTCAGATTGAATCTCTACAAATGCAATAAGGGTTTTAGGATTACAATATAATCATTTATCATGATTATTTTGGATTATGATTCTCATGATAAAATCTGGTGATCAATATCTCAAGAAACTCATTACTTGTATTCCTATATGTTTATTAATGATTTTTTCAAGATACAATAATATTTTCCTCCAAAGTACATAATAATCATTATAATAATATTTTTGAATTTTCCATGGAATTTATAACATAATGTTTTAAAATATATTTAATAAATTTTAATTTATAACTGTAATTTATTACAAAAAAATTGATTATTTCATCCAGAATGTTTAGAATTAATAAGTATTATTATACCATAATTACAACAACCGACATCTTACATATTCAAATTTGGAAATATAGTTAATGATAATATTCTTATTATTTCGATAAATGGTTTCTAATCCAAGTGACTATGGATTTAATCATTTTATAATAGTATATATATTAATATGGATTGAATATGATTATTTTTTTGATTGAGGGTGTATTAGAATGTTCAATTGTTATTTTTAGAATTAATGTTTCTGTTTATTATATTTATTGATTGTTAATGTTTTTAAAATTTGATAACAATTATTTTTAATATGAATATATAAAATATTATGTTTATCACATTTTCTATGATTAATACATTAGACATAGTATTTGATGGGTGAGGCCCAGAAAATCCACTCAATGTATTGATAGGTATCATATCAAAAATAGCATGGTTATTTTCTTATGGGTCTTCCCATTTATGTATGATTCCACAGAATAAATGACTTCATGATATTGTTATGATATAAATCATTATGAATTCCCTTGTTTTGATATTTTATATTCATGTTTATGTTATTATATGGTTAGTTATTATATCCATAACATGTTTCAACATCATTTGATTATTTATATTGAATTATTTGATCATTATTTCATTATACTATATTACTATTAATTCTGAAGTAAATAATTAAATGGAAGCTACGTATGGTAACTTACTAATCTTTATAAATTATTCCTTTTTTAGTCATGATAGATTTCATATTATGCATACCAATACATAGAATCTTAGATCACTCTTCAATCATGTATCCATTACCTATGATTCCATAAAGTGTTGTATTGTTGATATACATAGATAAAATTGAGAACATCATGGTTATCATTATATAGTTACAATTTTATTTATTTTTTCCCATTTCAAATTCAACATATTATATATATATATATATTATACAACTATACTCGATGGTTATTTATGATTAAATCACTTATCTTTTGGTATAAAATAAAAATGTAACTACGGAATATTGGTTACTATATCCAGGGTATATGCAATAATGGTTATAAAATTAGTGACACTCAATAAAAAAATGTGAAATAGGTTTTGGTTTTTAATCCATAATATTAAAACATATAGTGATATCAAATCCATTATGTTGATATTCCTTGGAATGTTAGTGCCTTATTATTTATATATGTGAATATATTATTTCAATGGTTACAAAATTATGTATCCCATTTTCAGAATATTTATTCCAAGTTATATTTTTTACATTCTAGTAACATGTATTACTATAAGAAAATATGAATAGTTGTGTGATACAATGTTCTATTAATCTAATATTTTAATATACATCTTAATCCATTTATTCTGAACCCACTCTATATAATATGTTCTTATGTTTATTATTCCATTACAAATCATTTGATATCATTTCATTATATTTTTTTAAATTTCCTTGGTCATCATGATGATTTTATCATTATATGTTTTTGAAAAGATCATGATTGAAAATCAATGTGCAGGAAATTATGGTAGCATCAAAATATATGATTCAAATGTAGAAAGTTTTAGTTGATTCCAAAAAATATTAATTCATTCTACAGTGATATTTTTTTATTGTTTTAGTTATATAAATGATGTAAATTAAACCAATTTTTAGAATCAGACTCCTCATATAATATTATAGAATGGTTTGGTTATTTTTTTGATAGTATATTTGTTTTTCACGGGATTAAATATTGGGAAACAAAATGAATAGATTGGATCAGATTCTATGTATATGATTATATGGTGAAGTACAGGAAAAATATAGATATGGTTTCTTCCCTAAAAATAAATACCCATATAGATGTTCTTATGTTGATGCAGTTATGGAACATATACACCATTAAGTAATTACCACGAAATTGATTGTAGATAATTGACTTCATCATCACTCTTTTGTATAATGAGTCGAACTATGAAAAAATTATGGATAGAAACTACATTGATATATATTTTTATTTTATTATATTATAATTACAAACCACAATGATGAATTGAAATCCTAGTTTAATTAAGTGATTATGATGATGTTTATTTGAATACCAAACATAATTTAACTATTGTAATTTTAAGATAACATTAAAATATTAAAGTGTTAATGGTTTTATAGTGGAATTTATTTTTTCATAAATTATTATCATAATGGCCTATTATATTATATGTTCATTACTCATGTAAACCCTTATGGTTTTATAAATTTTGAGATCCTGGTTAAATGACTTAAATAATGGACATAATGGACAATGAAGAAATTTTTCCCACTAGGAGACCAAATGCTATTGAATATAGTCTTGACAATAATATTGTTATATAATATATATATATATATCATGTAATTTTTAACACACTTATTAATTTTAGAAATATTAATTCACCAATTAATAGTAGGATGATGTATTATATGATATTAGGTGATGATGTTGTCAAAGGAATGATGTTTCCATATCATCTTTATCAAAAACAATTTATTGAAATAATTATAATGTTATCAATGGAACTATAATATGATATTTTAATAGTTATATAGGATTTTAATAATGATTCTTTTATAGAAAATATGACTATTTAGTTACTAATATGGTTAAAAAGAATCTTCATCAAAAGGATTAACATGCATTATGATGTTTTAGTGGTGAGGACATTTCCCACAATAGAAACAAATTCGCTAATCTCTATTCTCCTGATTAAAAAAATACCCCAAAAGACATATATACAATGAAATAATGTAAATTAAAATAAAATAAAATATTATTGATGTTGAAATTTTAAATTTGTTGTTTTTATGTAATTTTATTCACAATCTAGTTTTTTAAATTTCATTTGATTATTATAATTTCAATATTCACAATATATTAAAATATATAAACATGTTTGTATTATTATTTTGTATATTATAAATGAACTGTTATAATGTTTTTTGGAATTATGTTCTATTAATGTTTTATAATCATCCCTTTAGATAAATTTAATGGGATTTTCAAAATATATGTTCACTCACAATAAAGAGAAAAATTAATATGGTGAAAGAAAAATAAATTTAATATTATCCAATGATACTAAATAAATGAATAGTTAGATATAGAAACCCATTAATGTTTTCTAGTTGGATATAAACATGGAATAATTGTATTGGACATTATTTTATATTAGTACTAATAAAATTAAATAATTGAAAACCAAAAAAATTAAATATAATAATATAATTAAAAATAAAATCTCATATAGTCCACCATCACCTTTATTAATCACTATTTGTTTGAAAAAAATTTAAATTTAAAAAAATTTTAGGAAATGAGTAAGGTTTTTTTAATATATAAAATGAAAAATATTGAAATCAGATGTCCGAATAGAATCACTTTAGTATGGATACACATACTAGAAGGAAATATGACAGCTGAAAATATGCCCAATGAAAATTTAGCCAATGAATACATGATCATTAAAAATTTGGACATATTATATAGACGCGATTTTAACATATTCATTAGTTATACCAATTTAATGTATTGTTTAGTTATCACATTATATTAATATAACTCATAATTAAAATGAAATATTATTTTAAGCTATTTTATATAAATGTTTGTCTAGCATATAAATATTGAAATTAAAATTAATAATATATAACATGATATATAAATTAATCAAAAAATTATTTTAATATCATTGGTGTAGTAAAAGTATATTTTTTAATTTAAATACCTTATTTTATTGGTGTTTGTACAATCATATTTATTATAAAAATAAAATTTCACTTTTTTGGATAGAAAAATATTGTTTGTTTTATATATATTATCCAAATATATTATAATTATTTATTTTGAAAAAGTAATAATTTGGAATTAAAATAATTATACAACAAAAATGATAAATTGATTTTAAATTATAAAATGAAAACTGAATTTTTAAAACATATTTTTCAATGAAAATATTTAATCATTATTTTTTCAATCTAAATATAAATATTTGTTTGTTAAAAAGATAAATAGTTAAAATGAAAAATGATTCTGAATATATCATTTCTCAAATAGAAAGAGGTAAATAGTTAAAATATTTTGAAGAAATATATTATCTAGTTAATAATGAAATATACCATTTTTCCTAATATTTTGACATTAAAGAACTTATTATTATATGTGATGGATATAAAAATTTATAAAATCACATTATAGGAAAAATATTTATTTTAAAATATATATTAATAAAATTTATATATTTAATATAGTTTACAAACATATATTTTTTGTTTCTGAACAAAGATGATATTTTTCTGATAATTTTTTTTAAATAAAATATATATTGATGTTATAATTTTTTTATTCCATTTAATAAATTTACTTATATAAAATAATTTCATATATTGTATTAAGGTACAAAATATCTAATAATGACATCATTATTTTTAGGTTTTTTAATTATGTTATCTTACATATAAACTAATTACCTTATAATATAACAAAATTTTGGAAAAAAAAATTTAAAGGGTAATGGGATTGGAAAGTATCTACATGATCTATTCTAAAATATGGTGGATAATTTCATGAACTTACCTCTTCCCCCCCCCATATTATTTATCATATTTTGTATCCCCTCATCTAGATTTTGACATCACATTGCTCAAATTTTTTGTATTCTAAGAAAAATGAAAAATCATCTCACATATAATATGGGAATATATATAAATTCATCCTCTCACAATGCATCCCCATATATAAAAATCATAATATAAAAATCCCAATCATGAAAAATCTTAGCCATCGAAAATTTATTTTTATCTTATCAAATTTTACAACTATTTTCTGGGATTTTATCCACATAAATTATTAGAATCTTATAATGAATATTTTCATATCGAGGTATAGAGTCAGTATTTAATTTAAGGGCCTATTAATCATCGATATTGATATTATGATACATATTAAATATATTATATATCACTCACTCATTTTTTAGAAATAATGGAAAAATATGGAATAATGTCTCAAATGGGACACCTGATACTTCTAGTAAATTTAGGACATATTATTTAACCAAGGAATTATATTAACATTGAATGTGTTGGGTGTTTGGTTTATGAGTGGCCAAAATTATGAATATAAATAAATTATTTGAAAAATTTATTTATTATTTCATTAAATATTTATCCCGACTCTGCACTATTTGATCATGGTTATTCTAAAACTATAGGGTAAGTAGTATAACCATAGGGATTAAAGAGTACCATAGGGGAGGGACTTGGAGAGTTGTGTAGATCGACGAATGAGGGTCGATTTAATGAATATGTCATCTTCAATATCATATTTCCGAAATCATTCTAATTAAAATGGAATATATCCATTATCCATTTGAAACTTATCCGATTACAACATAAAATGTTTGTTTTTTTTTTGTTTTTATACCTATTTAGAAAATGAAATTTGATTCTGAAATCATTTCATAATAAAAATGATTCTTTGGTCTGTCATGGGTTTACAAATAATTATTTTTCTTCATAGAAATATGTTCGGTGAATTCATTGTTATTAAGTTAGGTTCACCATTATCCAAAAAATAGGTTGATTCCATATTGAAAAATTACCTATAATCATTCCTCAATATTCAATGTTTTTTAATTCACCCATATTCATTGACTATATATTAGGATGGAATCTTCAGTCCAATGTTAAAAAAACCATATACATGATCATTCTAAAATCGTCCATTGAACAATGGATCATTTCTATCAGATCGTATTATGAATGAGAGATACAGGCCAGGTGAGATGGGGAAAATGATATATTGGGGATTTATCTATGGTTATTTTCATGGGGTTCATAATTTTGGTTAGGAAACATGGTTAATCCCGCGTATATGGAATCATAAAATACTACTAACATAAAATGGATCAATCTCAGTTGACAAAAGATTCCTGATATATGGTTGTTATTTTGGGACAATTCATAGAGGGTAGTGGCAATGTTGATAATCTGTGAGCATTCTTATATTTCTAGGATGTACTGACATGCATGATGTGTTCATAAAAAGCACAAAATCTATGTCGTTCCTCTTCTATGATGGATTGGTCTTATATAAAGGGAAACTTATCTCACATTTGTTGAAATTTCGCATGTTGTGGGAACAAATGTTGGCCACATGAAATGTACCCTAGGGACACATCATTCAATATATAATCATGCACAATAAGAATTCCAGATTACCTAGGAGGGGATACTGTACATGGATGTAGATTGTATATACGAGAATGAAGATGAAGAAAAGATCAACCATATTACATTATCACAACTAGGGTAATCTATGAAAACTAATATATACTAGCACAACATGTTTTCAAGGACACAATTTTATAAAAAATAAATATTTGGATAATTTCTTTGGCATAACTGTGGGAAAGAACATGTATAGAAAGACAAATTCTATATTACCTATACAAGTTTTTTACTCATTTATGAAACATTTGAATCAACTATTCAGATATATGTTAAAATGATTAATATGGTAGATTTTATTTTTCCATTATTATGAGTGTAATCTATGGAATATATTATTAGATGATTTATCGCTTATATATTTAGTTTTTTAGTGATCTATTAAGCCTTCCATATGGACAATGGATTTTTCCTATATTATTCACTCACATTATGTGTTATGTATCATGTTACTGACATCATTTGGGTGGCATCCACATCCAAATAGTTTACCCATGGTAAGGTTTTGTACCCCCAATAGTCCTTAATTTATATCCCAAATCATGGATTCAACATATTTAAATATATAGACTATATTCCTCCTTCGTGATGCATGAAGAGTATAACCTCTAGTATGAGAACTATCAGGGTTATCAATACCTAAAGAGTATTCTATTTCAGAAAATCGGAAATGTGAAGTATAGGAAAGGAAAATTTTCTTACTGTAAGTGTGTGACCATAATTTGATCATATATTTTATTCTTAAGAATAACTTGTTTGATTTTTTTCCATCACAATCTGACAAAACAATGTTATGGATACTGAGAAGTAACTTTATTATGACTTTTAGATAATTTGTTTAAATTATTCCAACCAGGTATGTTTATCCACACACAAACATCAAGATCTACCAGCATAATTTGATTTTAGTCTTATTGATGATCCCCTTATTCTAGAATTATATACTCAATTATATTTTAGTGAGATTTTAATTGGGAGTCATTCATTCCCATTCATATGTCAGACTCATTTCTCGGATTTGTTGTGGGAATTAATTTATTGTATTATTTATATATTTTCATTTCCAATTATAGTGGTATTTTTATATGAATGTTTCTATATATTTACTTTTTCAAAATGCCTCTCTTTTGTATGACATGTATATTTTCATCTGGTCACCATCCCCTAGAATATTAGAGTAGGACCTATGGAGTCATAGTAGGCTTACCACTAGTTAGGAGAGACTTGGTGGGAATCTCATGATATACTTTTATCATTATGTATATTTTTATTATGAATATAAATTTAATATATTCTATTCATGGGGATTAATTTGGGGACATGAAAAATTGTGTTACTGGATTTTAAGTTCATCACTCAGGCCATGAAACCCAGGGATAGGGCAGATACCAACAAATCCATTCAACAAATAATTAATATCATTTTTATATAAATGTTGTTCTTGGTTTTGTGGAATAAATATGTAAAAGAATAACTAGAGGAAAGGGTTGAGGTTCCCATGTACGTCTTTAAACCTCTACCTAGATAAGATCTTTAACAATAATACATCTTTAATTTTTTAATCATCCCTCTCTAATGAAACCTATCTAGATTTTCACCATGGGATCATGATGATAATCCTCATATTGATGAGGCATTAGATCAGGGAATGGTCCAAGCTATGTTATATCAGGATGGTTCTTTAATGTTATCTCTACTTGATTAGATGTTGGGTTACCTCGTTTCTCTAATTGATTATTTCCATAATATTAGATTACCTAAAATGTTTTATAGATAATTACCAGACATGATTTTGAGTGATCTAGACACCCATATAGTGGAAGAATTGATAAAGTCATTTTGGTGTGTTTTCCATAATTTCATGACTCCTCTTTATTATCTAGTGTTCTTAGATTTGATCATCCATTGAAGATTTATATGGAAATGCTGTAGTATATAGAAAATTATTCATGATGAGGCTACTCTCTATTGGATATATTTTATGTGAATATTCAATTATTACTTTTTACCACTAATAGTAATGGCAGTATATTTGTAGGAATTTATGGGTATCCTCTACCGTAGAATTCCAGTAATAGATTATGTATCAAGTATTTTTCACCTCCACCAATAATCCATGGATATAGTAAATGTTGTTTGAAATTTTTAAAGATTATTTGAGAGCTTCCTTCACCAATATATCTTAGATATGGTGATGTATACATATATCCATCATCAAGATGGATTTTTGTACCTTTCAATGGTATATGAGATATTCCTATCTAAGCTGAGAAAAAATGCTAAATTTGGTGGCGGTAAACATGGATTTGTGACTTTGGAAGCAGTCACCAAATGTCAGCTATAGGGATCTGATTGAGGATCTTTCATCTAGTTTGAACTGTATTGTTATTTTCCACCAAGTGAAAGGTGATTTTACACATATTATGGATGAGTAAATAAATCCAAAACAATTGTGACCCACTATGTGGATTGATGGCTGATGATTGATGGTTCATCTATAAAGATGTAGATGTATGAAAATAGTGGTCTAAAAGGATAAAAAAAGTATATGTGTGGGGAGATTTTATGGGTGTTTTCTATGTTTTGAAATGATCTAAAAATACCCCTTGGTGGTCCTCATAATACTTAAGGAGGCTTTGGTTTGGGATTTTTATTCCTATAAGTGGTGGAGGATTATTATTAAGAGGCTTTGAGAAAACATTATGGCATAATATATTTCATATATACCATATCTATATTTATTATAGAAATAGTTGTGATACACTTTTTACATTACAAATCACATGTTTGCGATCATGAGTTCCTAAAAGAGAATTCGTTTATACCTTTTTTAGTAGAGAGTCCTACCAGGGAAAATTTTGTGATTATATAGTTTTACAGACATTGTGAAATAAATTTAAAGGATGAACGATCTTGTTGGATCACTTTATATCCACATTGATGTAATATTGAAACATTATTGGTAGGGATTGAATTTCCAGTATTTATAAAAATATTGAATGTTTTCGTTTGGTTATGTTGTGCATCGGAGTTGTTGGGATGAGGATTTACTTCATTATAATGAAAATGGTATATGAAGAGAAGAATTGGCTCATAAATAAGACAATGCACCTAATTACTCCTTAGATTTTAGTCATTTAATTTAGATCAATAAATACTATGTGATTTTTTACTATGTTTCTATAAATTTTTGAGTATTTCATCATTGAGGAAATACATCATATTCCAATCCAAATAAGGGAAATATTTCAACATATAATTACACATATGGATGGCCTTGTTATAAATGGAAGGATATTGGATGTCCCCAAAATAAATTCCCGAATAGTGAGTGTTGTTTAAATATTGTTTGTGTAATGTATTTTCTAGATTCAGTTTCCCCTCTAGGGATACCAAATTTTTGTCAGATATGAAGGTAGATGATATATTGATTTTATTTGTTGATTTTCGTATCCTAAAACATGTGATCGTTAGGAATATGTATGAACTCTAGTGTATTGATGATGGACCTAATATATATTATAGGATATGGGATGTCTCCCACATATAATCCGGAAGAAAATTTCTGTTCATACATTTTTCGAGGAAGGTATTTTTCAGATCTGGTGTTTCCTCAGGGGAAACCCTATTGTTTTTATCTAAGAAGGTGGTTGAGACAATGAGTTTATGTGTAGATTACCATCTTCTAACTCATATGACCATCAAGAATATGTATACACTACGGTTTATTTATGAATTCTAAACCATCTAAAAGGGGGGATGTGGTTCTCAAATAATGACATATGGTTAGGTAATAACTATATCTCAGTTTAATGGGATGATATACAGAATATGGAATTTTTAACACTGTATTCACAATGTATAAAAACCTAATAATTTTTCAAAATATAATTTGTTAAAATGAATATAATCAATAAAATATTATTTTTTAAATGGAAATCTGATTTTCTCTTTTGGTAAATGAATTTTTTATTTTTCTATCCCTAAACATAAATCTGATTTTATCTTTTGTGAAACCAAAATCAATGATTGTATTATATTATACAATATATTAAGTGCAACAAGTGTCACAGAAAGAACCTACTTTAAATCAAACATGGTATATTATTAAATTATTCTTATTTAATAATATATTTATTCATAATATTTTGGAATAGAGGGTATGAATTTTATTAAATATATAATGAAATATTATGTTTTATGCATATATTTAAAATAAATTAAATTGGGACAAATTAATTAGAAATAAAATTTAATTCCTTTTAAAAATAAATTCCATCATTTTCTATAAAACTATTTTGGTGGACATTAATAGGTTTAAACACTTTAAATTAAAATAATAACTTTGGGTGAATTATATAAATGAAATATATATTTATTGCATATTCAATCATATTTGATAATATCCAATATTATACTTAAAGCTATATTTTCTAAAAATATGTTATGTCACATTCGATGAACTTATTTACAAATAAATATTTAGCCTTTTAAAAAAAATTATTTTATTAAATAATTTGTTCTTCTGATATTGTAATATCAAAATTATATTATGAAATCATTTTTTGTTTTTTTGAAATGTTTTATTTCATGAGAATAATAAAAACATACACTTTTAATTAAAATTTACATTTTTATTAAATAATTTATAATTTCATAATATATATTTAATTTGAATAAAATTAGTTTTAGTTAAATTATATAATTAATAATACAATTTTGGGTCATATAATCTTTTTGATACTGAATTTATACATGAAATATTTATAAACTCTTGACCATTTCTCGCATAGGTTAATGCAATCTCAATGCGTCTAAAAAATGTTTTCAATTAAAAATTTCCAGTTATATACAATTGTTTTTGAATACATATTATTTATTTTATATATTAATTATTTATATTAACTAATTATTAAATCTAGATATTGAATAAAATTAATAATAATACAATAAAAACTCTTTACAAGAATTAGTCCATAACATTATTTTACCGCGGGTTAAAATAAAATTATAAAGGTTAAAAATTTAAAAAAAACAAGCATTTTATATACATATTGAGATAATATAACTTATGGAATTGATAATAAACAATTATTTGATTTTTTAAAATTGATATTTTTTTATTTGATTTGTTTCTTTCAAAACATTACTAGTGTGAAACTCACCTCACTTATAATATGCCTCCCATTATCCTCTCATGTCCAAACCATAATACTAATTTTTCTTCCAAGAAGAAAAAAAACTTACTAACTTACCTCCTTTAATCATATAATCAATATTTTATATATAAATAAATTCATGTATTTACATTAGTAAACACCTAAGGAGGTTACTCGAAGAAGTGGTAATGTTCATCGATGAGTGATTTTTTATTTCTTCCCCCACCACCATATATTTTTATCCTCTCGTGATGATATATTATACTCATAATAATCCATAAAATGAGATATGTGTATTTTATGTTCAGTAACTATTAATAAATACACTTCCATCTAATGGGTTATGAGATTATTATTCTTATGAATGATATTCTATCGCCTTTGGAAGAGATATTAATTGTTTTTACAATATCATCTCTCAAGGGTAGGAATAATGATGGATTTACTTTTCATATAATATATTAATGAAGTTATTATACTGATAAAAAAATTATATCATTAACAACATAATACACTATTTTTTTTGGTTATTATATCAGTTCACTCTTGTGTGTGGTCGGCTTCTTCCTTGCAATGTGATTTGATTAGTCTAGGTTTTAAATGTAAGATAATGAGGATTTTTTAAAAATATAAATATTTTATATCTCATAGAAAATGTATTTTATAAAATAATATATCATTTAAATTATATATTTATATCCATTAAGAATATGGAACAACCATTATCCATATATTATCTCACACTCTCCATGGATGATGTATTTAATTTTTAATAACTATATTTTATGGAATTATCTTATTACATATATATTTATTATATATGATATTTATATAATAATTAATATAAATTAAATTATTAAGAATTTATAAATGAAATTTTATCTAATATTAAAAAACTCTAAACATTTATGATAAACAAAGGAATTATTTCCCAAAACGTGATAATAACATGAAAATCTTAAAAAATGGGTAATAAATATTCATAAATTTCTAATGTATAGTAATATATATATCTGTGTAGATAAAAAATAAATATTTCATGTATTTATATTTATTATAGATATTTTTTTAAGTTTTATGAATGACAAAAATACTTATAGTGGGGGATTTCTAGTCTCTTTAATTTCAGGGAGACAGGTTCCATATTCACCAATTGTTTGATTTATATAGTTTATATACTACCTACTTCACATATTATATTAGGTATATAAATAACTTAGTGATAAATATTGATTATTTTTATTTATTTGATGTGTATTTTTATTTAACATATTACTAAAGGAGTATGTAATTTTAACGTAACTTTTTAAATTTTTTAAGGTACATTTCCAATTCAGAATATATTATCTTAATATGATGTATATAATAGAAATTAATGTATATAAAATTTATTAAATTCAAAAAAATCATTTACATATCATTTTCATGTGATATCTTTTATTGTGTTTAGGTTTCAAAAGATTCAATATTGATTAGATATTTTTTCCCAATTATCCTTCGTTGTAGCATATTTTACACTATTCACCATTATTATTTTCTGTAGTGTATATACATACATAGGAATATTTTGTTTTGGTATTTTCAAATGAAACTTTTAAAGGGTAAGTGTTAAAAAAAACATCAAGTAATTAAAAACCATAAAAGGAAAGTCATCCCTGGTAAACTATAGTAACTGCCCCACCCTAGCAACTACATCATCATGTCAGGTCTCCACTATCACAAAACCGCTTGAATATTTGTCCTATGCAGGATTGCATGTGCCTGGTACAAAAAGAAAAAGACATACCCTCTCGATCATCCGAATCCGAATGACTAAACACTATTGAAAACATTATTCTCTAAATCCTCATCTGAAACTTTTCCTTGTAGAGTATCTACAATTTTTCACATTCTAGAAACAAACCCCAAAAACCAAAAGACGCTATGCCATTGAATACCCATCCATACATCAGAATCCATTGAATCCATCAAAGAACCTCCGCAACAACATCAACCTCCACGAACCAATAGATGTGAAACCAAGCCAAGAATCCCGCGATCATTCACCCTCACATCTGAATTCACCAAGAAACCCCCAATCAAATTCGCCTCAAAGAGAGTGGCAGTGTCTTGATGTAAGAGTAGAGAAATAAGTGGCTAGTCCCCTCATATAGCTCAACTCCATGACCCTCAATGTCGATGACCACCACCAAATCAATCAAAACAAACCATATGACATACATCCAGTGTCAAAACTCTCAACCATTCACAGACAAAAGCCACCAACATGAATGAAATGGGGAGAAAACATGAAGAACCATTGAACCAGATTTTTACAACATAGGCTGGACAACCTGCTCACACCTCTCAAAACCTAAATGAACCACCACCGTAGATCCGATAGGGAAATCCGCTTTGGAAGCCAGTTATCAGGGTAGGGTTCAGCAGTCAGAACCACAAGGTAGCGGCAACATCACCTCGTATTCAATTGGCTCAGAACCGGATCCACTCTATCATATTTCAAGTCATCATAAATTTATTTGTCCTTATTATATTTCGTATTTAATTTTATATTATTCAATTATGGTTCATATGATTCAATGAAACGAAATTGGTAAATATTTTATGTTAAAATATAATTTTAAATAGTGTTACTTATAATTATGATTATAATGTTAAACTATTTTGATAAATATCTTAAGAGACAAATGAATTTACTTATCTTACGTGTATTAATTATTTTTACCTATAATAGTACCAATTTTTCAATATTTGGTATATAAAATAATTAGATGACTTATTTTTCAAAAACATACATTAATTTTCTCTTCAACTAGAAAATTTGATTTATTTAAAAGCCATAATTTATAAAAACTGATTTATAATTTTCTCAGAATATTAATTTAAAAAATAATTCTAACATTTCTATTTAAAAAAACATGGATATTCATTTCATTTTCCAAAACAGTCACATTTTTTAAAATGAAAATGATAAATGATTCATTCTATTTAACCAATAGGGAATGAACTCTAATTGTCATTGTCATGAAGAAACATTGATTTCAATCATCCCTAGATTTTTTTAAATTTATTTCTCAAATAAAATATTTTCATTTACATATAGTAATTTTTTATATATTAAATAAATAATTTTAATGTAAAAATGGGATTTTGAAAATGGTTTAAAAACTGACTCTCAAAATTAAAAGGACATTTTCTCAAGATATGTTTTATATAATTCACAATTAATACTTTATATTTTTTATGTTTATTTTCAATGAATTATATTTTGAAAATTTTATTTAAAATTTAGTTTTAAAACATATTTTTAATGAAATGTTATATTGTTAAAGATATATTCAACATGAATTACAATTTAAAAAAATTCTCAACAGAAGATTTTATAAATTGATGAATCTTATTCCCTTATAATGATATGATCTAATGATACTATAAATATTTCAAATTGACATTGTTTTTTATGATTAAATGATTTATATGATACTTGTTTCTCATTCCATGACTCAAACCATGATACATATATTACGAAAACATATCATTTTTATGGGTTATGCTATTATTAAATGATTAAATGATTATGAAACATGTCTTCATTCAATAGGTCATGTAAATATGATTTCTATATGAAATAATCATAATTTATTTTCATAGAATAGATTAAATTTATATGATCTAGTGGAACACAAATATATTTACTATGTTATGGATATGACTTATATCTATGAAATATTAATTGGATGATTATAAATATTCTATGATATCTGAGGGCACACAAGTGGATATGGAAGGCCTGAAATAGAGGATACATGAGTGGATAAAAGAATCATAGAAAATAGGGTACACATTTGGTTATCCCACCCTGATTTATGTAAATGAGTGGTTATCCCATGCCTATCAGGTTTCAAATGTCCTTGTGGGTATACCTAACATAATAATTTCTATGATTGTGTACATTCCTCATATAAAAGTCTCATGAAAATGTTATTATGTCATTAATTATGCTCATTGATTACCTTATGATCCATGTCTTATGAAAAGCCAATATTTTTTCTGGACTCAATATTATAATTTTAGATATGTAGGAAATATTTTGAGAAGGTCGTGATCCTGTTACAATATCCTTATAATAATGTTATGAATATTTATATACCATGTATTGAATTACATTGAATCTATGACCAAATTAGTTTTCATGATTTTTCCAATGTATTGATGAATGGATTCAATGTTAGTGTATAAAAAGGGGAGATCTGTATGGGATACTTTGATGATCATTTATGAATAAATAATATTAAAATCCAAGTGTCCAAATGAAATGTATTATTATGTTCATATTGATTATGATTTTTTTAATTTATTTAATTTTCACATAAAAAGAGGTAATATCCCTTTCAATGAATAAAAGGTTGTTATACTATGGGTATATTATTATGTTATTTTAAATGAGATACTACATAGTTTTTTATGGACACATGAATTAGATCGTTGATCTGAACTTGGATTTGATGAAGGATTACTTAATTGATGATGTTATTGTATACTCAATTTCAAAGGGTGAGAAACTTTGATAGTTAAGGGAGGTGGTATACATACTCAAAGAGAAAGTGATTAATGTAATTCTATCAAAATCTTATTTATGAATTCCTTAGGTCCATGTCATAGGACATGTCATCTCATAAGATAAATTGGTAGTATTCCAAATGAGTTATATAATATCTCTTTAATGGGAACTATTCATGACCATTATTACGGTTTAACTTCGTACGGATTGTAAACTAAAAATAGATCATTATGATCAATCACTCTAGGATTTTATCACCCTTGAATAATTTTAACTGAAAGGTGAATCTATTCCTATGTTAACTGGGGTTCCTGTAGGATATCTCGTAGTTATGATAATGGTTGAAGAAATAAACCTTCTCATGATTGTAATAAGATGATATTGAGTATGTGACATTTTACCCTGACTCTATAATCAGAATTCCATATGTTCAAATGTCGAGTTAGGATGTGACATTATATGGGTCCTTAAAATATTGAGTCTGTTAGATAATGTTTTTTAGCCAAAATTTAAATATTTCCTTTGTGGTATTTTCCCCAGTTATATGGTTACACTATCATATGATAGATTGGATTGAAATAATTTATTACAAAAAATTTCACAATTATATAATTTCATATAAATATCAGAAAATGTAATATAGTAATTGTATTAAGATTTTATTTTATTATGACTATAATACATTCTATTCTCCTAAAAAATGGATGTTGGTGTAGATTCTCTTAAAAGGAAATGTTGTTCTAAATTTTTAAGGTAGTTATATGAGTATTTGGACTCATTCGTGTTGTGTTTTGTTTATATATATTGTCCAAATAAACTCATGTCTATATTTATTGACCCTCCAATTCATCAGCATGATGGGGAGACTCAACATTGTCATATTGATTATGATAAAATTTATTCGATAATATCAACTCGATGTCTTCCTAATGGTTTTTTAAATTTATGTGTAACTTCATTATTATCCATGAATGAAATATAGTATTGGCTATAGTGTGAGAGGGAGTACTGATGGGTTTACACACCTTCACCACATTCCCAGATCAAGGATCAAAACATTATTAATCATACCATTATGTTTAATTCTTTTGGATAGAGATAAATATATATTTGGTAGGGTTTGTCTCTCTATGACACACTTAGCTGTATTTGAAGGCCAATAACTTATGATCCATCGAGTTTGGATAAAACATTCTAGTTTACATATTTGATCTTGTCTGGTATATTCATAAGGCATTTTCATAGGAATTCAATTATCAATATATAGGTTATGAATGAGAAATCTATATTCTATTACAGTTCAAAAAAAGTTTTAATTCCCAAGACATTAAATAGAAGTGTTCATCAATGAACAAGTAACCACTTTTTATGAATGTGATATCATGGATTCAGGGTGTTCCCTCAAAAATCACATTAATGAATGATGTTTCCCCCCCTAATATTATATAGAGTACCGATGGAGTCCTTTTTTGACATAGTTGGGTTTAATCGTCGGCATTCAGCAACATAAATACTTCTAGATAGATAAAAACATTATGGGTTTTAGGAATATTTTTTGCATTAATGTCTGACACTAGCAATAGTTATGACTATGAAATATATTTGGTGTAGTTTTCATAGATTAATATTTTTCACTCATGATTTACATTTCAAAATTAATTCCCTTTTTTGATAGATCTTGTATGAATCCTATATCACCCATTGTTTCTTGTATGAAACACTTTCTATATGATTTTATTTATATAGTGTATAATCCATGGTATTAGGAACTTTTGGATGACTTTTCATAGTTTTTGGTTCTTTTCTAGTGGTTCACGGGTGTGGTATGTTTTGTCGAAACCATTCAATAGTTTTCAGAACTATCCACATTGAGATAATTAAAAACGTAAAGGTTCATTGTTTACCCAAAACATGAATCCAATTAGGATAAACATTTCCCTTTTAATATAGTATTTTGTTTTGATGTAGTGGATTCATCACTGGTGGTGCATAGTTTAGAGAAAATTAAAGGCAATCATGTGAGGTGTTTACTAATGGCAGTGCATGGCTCAAGATTACTGAACATTTTTCCAAACATGTTTTTAATCAGATCACTGAAAGAAACTTCATCATTAAAATGTTTATCTCACATGTATTTCACTCTAACATAGTCTTTATAACTAATATACTACCCTAAAATTATATTTTTCATTCCAAATGTTCATTTATGGTTCTATAATCGATCTACATGGGATATAAAGGATTCCCTTGCTGATTATATGTCGATTACACATGGTATGAAATAATTCTTCATTGTTATTTATTATTTTCATAGAACTACTACATCATATATATCAGTTTCAAAGTCATAATTTATTTATAGTTATATAAAAGTTTTTAGATTCCTACTAGGTTTATTGTTTGTATTGTTGTTGATAGGGGAAGATAGATAAGGTGGGCTCATTGACTTTCAACCAATATTTGTGATTTTATTCATGTCGTTTACCATTTCCACCTAATATTATGTGGTAGGTGGATTAAATATTAGCTCCACTATTTAGAACATTGATGTATTAGTTTCAAAACGGTTATTATAATTGAAATTGGGTTTTATATTGATGTTAATTTCTTGTGGGAAATGAATTTAGTGATGGTTAAAAGAATTATGGAAAATTGGGAATTATTGTGTAATGTTAAATTAGATTCTTTTTTTTAAATGGATATTTCAAAATGTATATTTTCAGGAATTGTTGTAAATGGTTTCCTTGAAATTGTTTCATTAAAATGAAATCTTTATTGGATTAAATTTGAAATGGGTGAAATTATATGTTTGGTATTGTAATTGGGCATAAAAGGTTGTGTGTGTTCTATTCATTTGGGATGAATAAATGTATGAATTATCCCCCATAATCCAAGGATTTGTTAGGGTTATGGATTTCTCCACCAAAAAAATGTTTCATTTAGTTGTGTGTGGTTATGTTTATTTGGGGTGGACATGTTTTTGGAGTGTCCACTATCATTCTGATATAGACAACGGTTAACGATTTCCGTTGTAAAAATGGTTAAGGGTAAAAAGTCTC
The DNA here is from genome assembly GCA_963277665.1 of Viscum album. Lineage (NCBI taxonomy): Eukaryota > Viridiplantae > Streptophyta > Magnoliopsida > Santalales > Viscaceae > Viscum > Viscum album. The sequence continues at coordinate 1,905,332,446 of OY728145.1, forward strand.
CCCCATTATTCATTTAATGATAAGGTTTAGGAATATCTCACAAAAAAGGTTAAAGGAATAATGTATCCCCTATAATTTTTGTATGGATAATGGAGAATGTTTTCTCCCATCAAAACAGTTAATGGTACAAAGTCTCCAACATAATTTCACAAATGGAAAACGAAAAATTGTTTCACCTCACAAAAATGTTCATTTTAAATGGATTTTAAATTATTTTTTGGTTACTTCCTGTACAAATTGTGGTCATCTTCAGATTTTTTTTATTATAACATGTTTATATTTTGATATTGAGAAATTGAAAAATAGTTTTTTATAATCTGTTTTATATAATTCAGATAAATATTTCTATCCTAGTGGTGAGAGTAAATAGTTCATTGTGGAGAACCTACTATGTTTTAGTACTCACCCATAGTATGGAACCTTTTTCTATTATAGATGTCATTTATAGGGATACAGGAAATGTAAATATATCACATATCATTAGAACTACTACAGGATACATGGATTTTATTGTGGAGTTTGATATAAGATCATGTAGAGCCATTGAGTTTTTTGGTTTTCATTGAGACTTGTAGTTTTTGTTCAACTATTTAATTAGATGATATTTTTTTGTATGTTGTGGTAAAAATTTACTGGTTTTATATGAATGAAATGTTTTCGTTTCCTTCCATATATATCATGCATCTTGTATTTTTTTAATTTCTATATGGTTCATGGGTAGTTTGTTTTAATTTTCTAATTGAAAATAGTTCTTTATGTATGTTTAATCTCCTAGGAATTAATATAAAACAATTGGTGTCTTGGTGATGTCTCTTAAGGCCATGTAACCTTCCACCAAATTATAAATCCACTGAGAAAGCACAAGATTAGTCATGCGGTATCATCACAGTCATTCCTTTTTCGAACAAGTTGTTTATATCCTGGTTAGTCATTTACAAAGTATTGGTTTTAGGTCATGGATTTGAATTCATTCTGGAATATTATATTAGTTGGGATCATAGAAAGAAGTAGGATTGTTAGAACCTGAAATATAATGAATAAAAGTAAATTACATACATTTCTTTCAGAACATCATGTTTCCATTGAGTTGGGTACGTAAGTGTTTTTTGTCAATTAAAGGATTTTGAAAATCATCTTTATGTGTTTAGCTAATGAGACAAGAATGACATGCATTTGAGGAATTAATTTCCACATGGATTTCATTAATATTTTTTATTAATGATTTAAAATTTGGTGCAATGGGTTATTTTTTTAAAAGATGTAAATTGTTTTCAAATAAATTATTTAGAAAATTACATGGATGTTATATTTTGAATATTTTTTGATTTAGAATAAGAAGTTCCAATTTTTATCCCTAAATGGTTTAGTGTTGAACTTATTGTTTTTGGGAAAGCATTTTTTTGACGTTATGATGTGTAATAATTTGATTCTTTTCTGTCATTATAAAATATTGTGGGGTAATTATGACTAAGTTTTGATTTTTGAAAATTGATCTTGATGGGAATCATTTGAACCAGTCTGAAGAGGACCTTAATAATGTGGGTGCTCTGTAGCCATAAGTTAACAAACACATGGTCTAAAGAATCACATATGATTCTCAAATTAGTTAGTTTAGAAAACTCATAGAAAAAACTTTTAAGATAAATTTCGCTACAAAGACCCTTGTAGATGAAGTAAGATCATCTTGATGAAAAAATGTAAGAACTCAAAAATAATTATAAGAGGAAGAGGGAAGCCTAATCTAAGGATGGTGGAAGACATCAGAGTAAACCACATGAGAAGTTATCCATCCTCCAATTCCCAAATGAAATATTTCATATTTTTAGGTTTCTTGACTAAGTAACATCAAGAAAGATTCTATGGACCAATAAAGTATCATCCATAAATTCAACAAAATGTGTCCTCTCAAGTTCTATTGTCTAATAACATTGAGGACACGTTTTAGGGACACCACAAAGGTGTTTTAGGTGTTGTATGATTCAATAAGGTGAGGGAATAAGAACACATCTCAACAAAGACTAGATTTATCCCTCTTGATTTTGAAAATACTATGACTCCTCAAAAAGGGTAACCCAATAAGGAAACATGTAACATAGTGAATCAGTGAAGCAATTATAAAGAACTGGTCTTATTATTGTTGATGATCATGTTAGACCATCTATGGTGTGAGGTACGATTCATTAAAATTTTACCATTATGTTAGTGATGTTTGATATATGTGAATCTCATTCCATCATTTATTCTAATGATATTTATATACTAAGTATAAAATTTGAGATGATGACTTCTTTAATAAATATGAAAACCCTACATGTTCAAAGAATCATTTCTACCATTATGTGTAGAATGTGTTCTATAACTATTGATGGTTCTGAGTTGACATGGTATTTCTCTATAGTTATGATGGATTTATTTTTTATAGTCCAAATTATGGATTGGTTGAAAGTGTTCAATGGTCATATCGATTTTTATACAAGAATGAACAGTTTTACAAAATAGGAAAGCATCTGAAATCTCTTTCAAGAGGAATGGAATGTAATTTCAGGGGGAATGAGATATAAGGAACCATGATCTTTAAAAAATCTTATTAGTTGGTGGATTTTATTTTCCATAGATGGACATGATCGAATGATCCTATTTCTAGCCATGGTGGATCAGTTTCCAGGTGTGTTTCGGGTTAATTTTAGAGGGTATCCTGTAATGAGACTAGTATAATTATGATTGATATCCTTTAAGGGTTGAAACATATATCCATTTTTATTATCAAATACAAAAAATAGAATTATGGAATTTTAATTTGTAGTTGGATACGTTGGAATGAAAATGTTTCATTCAGTATAGCATGTCTATGTGGGTAGCACTAGTACTTTTGGGGAAAAAGGATGATGGAACTATAGGTATATGGGTGGATTATTTTAAGTATAACTAAGTTAGACAAAGAAATGACATCCAATTCTTTGAATTTATGAAATGCAGGATCAATTGAGAGGAGATTAGAGGTTCATTAAGAATGAATTTTGATCAGGATATCACCAATTGATGGTTCAGAAGGAAGTTATTATGAAAAAACATCCAAATGAAGGTATGGAAATTATGAAATTGTGGTGATGCCATTTGGTCTACCAAATCCACCATTAGTCTTTATATAATTGATTAATATGACATTTAATATATATATATATATTCTTTTATTCAAGTTTTGGGGGATGAAATATTGTTGTATTGATGGATAGGGGCTTGTAATGAAATTCACATGGAGACTGTGTTTGGAATCATAAGGGATCATCAGTTGGATACAGAGTGTAGATTTGATGAATGGTGTTTCTCTGAATTTTAGACTTATATTTTATGTATTAATTGGTTAATGAAAATGATGTGGGTCTTGAACTAAAAATAAAGTCATATGCTCTATTGGAAAAAGAAACTCTATATGAGTGATAGCATATGATGGCCCTAGAAGAAATGATTGTGGAATGTGAACAATTAAGTGATTTTAAAGTTTTATTTCTTGTTTATTGTGTTTCTAACATGGGGAAGAAGCTTAAATGACCACAAATGTATGATTCAGAGTGTTCGGTGATGGGGTCAATACTCAATGGTGGGGTCCATAGACAGCTACAAAATTTATTATAGTTTATTTTATTTGTTAAAAAATTGGATGGTTGTTCCTAATAATTTCCAGGAAAAACATCTTACGAATTACCACCATTTGAAATGGGAAATTCATATCAAAATACATGAAGATATATATGGTGTTGAAAGTTCATTCTTGGTAGGTTGGCCTGAAAAGGATGGTGTCATTGTTTATTTCATGATTCATTGCTTGTCTTGATGTTATGGTTGAAAATCAATGACCATTAGGTTCATTACAGTATTTACATATTCAAGTGTGTAAATGGGACCATATAGATATATATTTAATTATAGGTCTCCAAATAATTGTTTGGAAGAATGATTTTATATGGGTTATAATGGATATAGTTACAAATTCATCACATTTCATCCATATTCGTCAAAGATTGATAGTGGAGTATCTATCCAAAATATACATTTGATAATTAGTAATGAGACAGTACATTCCATTATTGACCATACCAAATAGAGATACAAGGTTTATTTCTCATTGTCTAGAAATTTTTACAGAACTTCCTTGGGAGTTAGTTGGATATGACTTCATTGTATCATCTTTAGATAGACGTTTAATATGAATAGATGATACCGATGTATGAATATATACTGAAGGACTGTGTTGTGGGTTTTTGTGGATCATGGGAAGATAACATACAATTGGTGGATTTCTCATATAACAACACCTATTGGGACAAGATACATATGTTTTTTTAGTAGTATTGTTTGTGAATCTATTTCATTCTATTATATTGTTTGGAATAAATAGGTGAGTCTTCACTAGTTGTGATGAGTCTAATCTTGGAAATAATGGAGAATAATATGTTTATTATAATGAGTATAATCATGGCTCAATTTTGTCATATATCTTATAATGATCATCTTTGATGATAGTTGTTATTCACACTGAGTGATCATGTGTTCTGTGAATTTGAACAAAGATTGAACATTTACATTTTGCGAAGTAGGAAAAGTTAAATTTTCGATATATAGGCCCTTTTGAGATATTATAATATAGTATATAGGATTAATATAAATTAAAATTTACACCATAGTAAAGTGTCATACCAAATTTTTTTCATGTATATCAGATGAAAACCTATTACAATGAACCATATCATGTGATCAAAAGGGATCACATATACCATGATCTAGAAGATTTGTTGGTAAATATCTAGATACAAATTATTTATAGGATTGAAAAGTTATTACATATAAAAATCATCGTTCTGGTGTGGGTTCTGTGGAAATAGGTTAATATTCCAAAAGATACATGGGAATTTCAGAAAAAATGATAAAAAAATTGCCAGAACTATTTTAATGAAATATTTGTTTTCTACATTCTGTGGAAGGAATGACCATTTTTAAGGAGAATGTAGAGCCCCAAGTTTCTTGTATATAACCCTTTATTTCTGATTTTAAGAATATAATGTAGAAGGGTGATTTTTGGGAGAGTATAGAGAACCATTTATAGTTCGTACATATTTTCTACAGGAGAAATGGTGGTGCACTAATTATGGAAAATATGAAACACTTACAAGAAAACATTTATAATAAGACAGTGGAGTGGAATGGCACAGTTGAGGTGCATGGTTTACCCAAACAATTCATACACTTAGGTACAACTACGTTCATTGGATAATGATTTTGTTATTTAATAAAATAATGGTTTCATTAGGTTTTGGAGACTGTATGAGAAGACCGTGTTAGTGGTTTTCCTTTGGTAGTGTTTGGTTCTCAGTTACTGCACAGTTTTCCTAACCCAGAGACTAAACCAGGGGAATAAATAAAAAAACTCATTATGAAGTGGATATCAAAAAAAATTTCTCTCTAAACTAAACATTTTCTCTTATGAGGCCATAACATTGATTTTTTATTTCCCAAATTTCATAGAAGGTTCTCCCATTTATTTGAGTCAATCAGAAGTCTTTCCTTTATTATTAAAATATCATTCTTCATGGTATGGTATTATTCATCATCATTCTTAATGTTTTATTTCTATATAAATATCCATGTCTCTTAGTTTCGTAGATCCATTCCTGATGTGAGTAGATCTATGGTTGTGTATTCTGAATAGGATTATATTTGGTATTTTTGAAGATAAGGTATTTCATCTATTGGGAGTCCATGAAGATTCAACATTGTTAAGTGTTGTTTTTCAGGCTGTTTATTATTTTCAACCAAAATATCACATATGGTGGGTTAATAAAAAATTACTTTATTTAGAACATGATTTATTATTTTGAAATTGATTTTTTTAATTTAAATTCATTTCTATATAGATGTTAATTTCTTCCTGCCAACTTATTTGTTGATTGTTTAGAGAATTGTGGATAATTGGGTATTTTTTTGGAAAGTTATATTAGATATGGAATTTCGAAATGATTATTTGAAATTGAATAATTTATATAATTGTTTTTAATGGTTTCATTTAATTTTTTTTAAAATAAATGGATTTTATTATTGAATTAAATTATAAATGGATAAAATGGTTGTGTTTTAATTGTGATTGGGCATTAAATGTTTTGTATGTTCATATTCATTCAGGATGAATATTGGTAAGAAGGAACCACCATAATTTTTGGATTTATAAGGGTTTGATATTTCTCCACCAATAAATTTAAATAATTTTATTTTGATTTTTAATGTCATTTCAAGACAGAAACGGGTGTTGATTCTCTCTCATTATTTTGGGAGGCATACGAGACAGGGATTTTCTCATCAAAATGGATAAGTGTAATAATTTTATACCGTTATTATGGGATGGATAAGGGTTTGAGATTTCTACCCAATTAAAATTGGTTAATTTAGTTCTGATTTTTAATGTCATTTCATGATGGACAAGGGTGTCGAGTCTCCCCCATAATTTTGGGTGGCATATGAGCAATAGGTTTTTCAGGTCGAAATGGATAAGTGTAATAATTCTACCCTATTATTATGATGTTGATAATGGTTAGAGAATTACCCGCCTAAATTATAGGATAGAAAAGCGTTAGGTATTTCCCATGAAAAAGTGGTTAAGGGTGAGAAGTCCCCCTATAATTATGTAGATGGATAAGGGTTTTGGATTTCCCACACCAATACGGAACTTGTAATACGGGGTTTAAAGTATTATTTGTATACAACACTTTCAAATTTTGTTTATCTTTATCAAAGTGTTTTATTATCAAAATTTATATTTTTATATAAACTGTTTTAGAACATTTTTATATATACAATATTATATAAATGGTCTCACTTGTTCAATAATAGTGGTTTCAATTAGGATGTCAATGGGAAAAAACTATGTTTTAGTACTCACACATGCATTGACGCTTTGGTATTTTGAAAATTTCATTTATCATGATACAAAACAAGGTAATGTATCACACATCTTTATCACTATTTCAGGATACATGGAATGTTTAGATGAGTTTGATCATAGAGCATGTTTAATCTTAGAGTTATGTGGTATTCATTGAGAATTTTAGTTTTCCTTACATTGTTTACATTGATGATAGATTGTATTCTATTTTGGGATAATAGGGTTTGTTTGATATAAATGAAGTGATTGATTTTCCTTTCACTTCTATCATGAATCGTTTAGTGTTTTATTTATATATTGTTTTTTGGTTTGTTGTTTTAATTTTCAATTGTTAAATAACCTCCCATGTATATTGAATCCCATCGTAATTTATTACCAGCCTTTGTCATCATGGGGATTTCACATATGGTTGTGTAACCATCCATAACCATATCAATCCAATGAAAATGGTTAGATATTACTCAACTATATTCTAGAGTAATCCATGATATTAGTTATTCATTATCACAAAATAGGTTTACGAAATGAGAGAGATTATTCATATTAACTTTGAGTTGTTGAGGACTACCCAAAGAAACGTAATGACATATGTATATTTATATAAAATGAAATTTTATATAGATTGTAGATTTAATATTTTCCCGAAGGTCTCACCATGTTGAATTTTTTTTATATTTGGAAGGGTTGCATAGTTATATTAATTATTCTATATCCTTCTACAAATATTATGTATCGTTGGAGAGGTAATTACAACTTAGCTTGAAAACCATTATGGGATGAAGAACATAATGTGTACCACTTGTTGATACATATGTATGTGAATTCCCTACGACATTGTTTTTTTAATATGATGATATGGGAATTGTGGATGGGAATCTCGTCAAATATTAAAAAAAATTAATGATTATCCCAATATGTTCCCCCATAACCATGTCATTCCATTTGTTTGTCTGTAATTTTATACTATAAATTAGCCGGAGAAAATATGCTAGAGAAAAAAACAAATGTAATTTCAATGCTGTCATCATCTTGAATGGGATTTAATATTATTTGGATGGAAATTCAAATATAGTGGATGTTATAACAAATATTTTTTTTTACATTATATAATAATTAAACATTTCATAGAAAATTTATGTAGACATGTGAAAAGATAGTATGAAATTCTGAGGAACAAAGAGTATCAGAATAGAAATTATAAAAATAGTATATAAATAATATAATGTTTTTATTATTTAACAAAAATAATATAACAAATTATTGAATTTTCTCCCAATTTGGAAATCAGCGGGGTGCTTAAAATATGTTATGTGGTTTTTACACAAGAATGGTAATTTTATTTGGATATGTCATGTGTTTTTTTAATACTCTGCTGGATAAAATTGATAAATAAATAATGTTAGTAATTAATTTTTTATTATTTAATAATAAATATAGAAATATCCTGTTTTTAAATTTTGTTCTGAAAAAAATAGGGATAACATCATAACTATTTTGGTTGTAATAGAAAATGTTGGATTTCCTTGGTGGACAAATCAGTTTGTGGAACAATGATTAGTTTATCCTAAATTTCATCATCTATAGTGATGTTCTTGGTTCAATAAAATGAAAACAATACCAAAACATCCATATTAAATGATCTACCTATTAACATAGTATACTTTTTTTATTTTGGTTTTATCCACTTTTTTATCATCCTTGTTGAATTGAATTGTTTTTAACAAACAGATGTGTGGGCCAATCATCAGTTTATAATTGATAAATATTATAACATTATTTTATTAGTTAATTCATGATTACTATTTAATATTTTTCTTATTAAATAGTGTTTATTTATGTTGAAAATATATTTTTGTTATATTTATTCCTGATGTATATTGTATTGATCACCCATTCTTCATATGGTGTTTATCATCTGTGTTTTTTTAACTCACTGTTTGAAAAATAATCAAAAATTGATAATATAATAATAAATCAATTAATAAAAAGATAACTTTCATAAGATTATAATTATTATTTATTTAATATAATTAAAAAAATCATGAAAATTATTTTTAGGATTAATCATATTTCTTCATTCATGGTTTTTTCATTTTTGTACACATCAATAGTGGATTTCTATGTTAATGGGTGGTCAAAATCCGGACACTTTAAATATGAAGAAATAATTTGAAAATAAATGTGTCATATATATTGTAGAGACACAAATCTTGAAATACATGGACATTACATTACTTTTGTGGAATACTTAGTACATAACAAAAAAAGAGACACAAGGACCGTAATAGTGTAGTGTCTTTGGAAACTCGGAATATAATCTTCTAATCGTGGTGAATGATCTTCAACATCTCCCAAAAAGATCATCCCCCTTTTTTACCTAAAACCATTCTTTATTTCATGGGGAAAATAATACATAAAAGTGGTGAGATCAAATTCCCAGTAAGTGTAAACATAGAGAACATAAAACAATCCATAAACATTTGAATGAAAAAACTTGAACATAAAATCTAAACATCAAAATCTTGAGCAAAGACGTGAATCTTGGAATTACATAAGGAATATATCATAAGGGAACATCAATCACGATAAAATATCATGGGAATAAAACATGTAATTTTGGAATCCATTCAGCACTTGTTATGATTTCCATAGTATCCAAGGCATTTCTACATAGACCATCTTAGTGGACAAAGTCCCTTTCTAAATCGAGTTCACTCCTCGTTTCATTCCTGTAACACTGAACCAGATTAACTTACCATTCCATCCATGTATTTCTCATGAGATATAAATCATTACCCAGTTAATTGGAGGGAGATATAGGTCCCACCCATCTCATAATTAAATCATTCTTACTTGAGCCACAAAATAAACATACATCATTCATAATAACCAACGAATAAAATTGGTTTCATAAACATCATCCCATCATCACATAATACATATAAAATAAATGTATATCATTTAATAATAAGAAAAGTGAATCCATGTAAATAATAGAGGAATTATACTTGAAACATTCACATATCAAATAATGTCATCATAGATGGAAAATGGTTTTGATAAAACACTTGAAATGAATTCTTGAGGAAAATATCCTTTCTTCTTAAAAATCATTTTTTTCGAAAAATGTCATGCAATTTTAAAAGAAAAAGATTTTTTTGAAAATAGTCATGAAATATTTTGTAGGAATCCTCATGAAAATAAGGCTTTATAAAACCGTAAAAATCCGTTCACGCTATATAAGTTAAAAATAACATTTTTCTCGTACTTCTGTCGGTAAAGTCAAAAAGTACATCGTAATGTGAAGAAAAGAAATATTCCTTACATACCATGTAGTAAAATTCAAAATTGGTAAAAAGGAAATTAAACATACATAAAAACACTTTTATAAAACATGTACATGGATGATAACAACAACCCCAGTAAATACTTACGTATAAGCAATCTCAGATAAAAATGAGATTTGAAAAATTATCCCTTACCTTAGGTGTGATATGCTTTGTACGTATCCAAAACTCTGGTATAATGATTTAAATAAATTCATTTACTTATTACAGAATCATATTCAATGTTATAATATCATATATGGTTCACTTATTACTTTATATTACTCATTCTTTTGTAAATTCATGTTAAAGTAGCGGTTTGGGTGAAATTGTTTCATTTGTCGTTCGTGTTTTAACTTGTAATTATTCATATGATTACTTAGATCATGATTAGTTACATACATAATGTATGAAATGAATATAAATAATATATATTCATAATAAAAATATATATAATGGATCGGTAAGTGGAAAGAAGTACACTGTTCATGGAGACGGTAGGCCGCACGTACGCATGAACATTGTTTTCGTTTCCTTATTGAATTGAATGGAATTAAGTAGAGGATATAAATATATATATACATAAATACAGTAGAATTATTATGTCATATATTTAATGATTACTTGTTATATATACTTTATAATCATTCATGAATGGTTATCATGGAAAGTGAATCTCAATGCGTCGTGGAGACAGTATTCCGTACGTACGCACGAGCGATGATATCATTACCATGATCATTGAATTGTATTAAAGTGTATGTATAATATTAAATAATCAATTACACTTTACAATAACCTTATATATTCATTACTTTCACCATTATACCCATCCATGTATGGGGGTGGAAAAAAATAGATTACACCAGGGCGTTGAGACGGTATTCTGTACGTACGCACGCGCGGTGATTTTTTTTTCCGTAGGATGGATAGATGGTGAAATATGGTTGGTTCATACTTATAATAAAATATCAGTATATTATTGATACTCATGATATTACTTTATAATGAAACAACTAAACAAGTAGAAGCGGAAGAAGAAATAAAGTTTAATGAATCGGTAATGGACATTACCTCTTCTTTGAAGCGCCTCTTTCAGACAACCTCTTAGGGCACTAAAATTCGTCTTTGAAGAAGACCAGTACATCTAAGATGATTCTAGGGAAGTGTAGAAGAAAATTTGGAAGGGGTTGTCTGAGTTTCAAGGCTCAAAGTGGTGTGAGGAAGAGAGGGAAGAGGTGCCCCTTTATAAGGGAGGAGAGGGGAACCTTTGGAATAACTAAACATATTATTTTATTATAATGTCATATTTGGTTTTTAATATCTCCAAATTGAGTTATTTCGAAGATAAGGTGGTTATGGGTCAAAATCCTCTCATCCAATAGAATTTAGACAAGTTTAGGTTTCTATTATAACCTTATCATTTAGATTGAACTTTAAGTTAAATAATTTTTCTTTTAACGTGTATTCTTGTTCTCTTACACTATAAGGTTAATAAACATACTATAACAATCCAAACGAACCCAATGTTGTTTATTATTAATATATAAAACCTTATATATTTCATTTTTCTGAACCTTATATTTTTAGGAATAAAATAACAATTAATAATATAATATTTGTTTTAATAACTATTTTATTTCAATTTTGACACTATTTGGTAATTGGTTTTTGTGAAAATAATAATAGATTTATTAGTTCTAAAAATGTTAACTAACTCAATAATATCATGTAATATTAACCTAGAAAATTAGTGGAATTCATAAAAGGTCTCAAATTACATTTATTTGTGTATTTATAACATCAATTATGTCAATATTTCAATAATAAGATAATTAATTAATCATCATTGTGTCATAAATAAATTAGATTATTTAAAGGCTAAAAATTATAAAAAAAATAACATTATGTAGGAAATATTTTTATATTTTTAATGAATATTTATAGTCGAATTTATATTATGTATATCCCTATATTAAAAATTATTTAGTTATTAAACTTTGATTTTAAATATTTTAACCCTTCTTTAAATAAAATAATATGAAATGTCCTATTCTTATCCAAGTGGACATAAATGGTCATATTTTATTCCTAAGGTTGTTTGTGGTCAAATTAAATTTATCCAATAGAATTAGGACATGTGTTACGGTAATAATAATAACATTTTTACCCTTAATTACCCCAATTTACTTGTAACTCTTGTAAAAAAGTAAACAGTTACTATTCACAAAAATTTATTTTAATCTCATTAAACCACATTTTAGTCCTTGATATTAACCGTGTCTCTCGGATTTTTTATATTCCACTTATAGAGGCGGTAAAATTATGTTTTATGTGAACTTGCAAATTCTCCTAGGAGGTAGGTAAAAGACGGTGAAAAGTTCAATAAAATATTTATATATATATATAATTATTATAAAATGCCTCCAATGAATTTCATTGAACATTATAGGTATTATGTATCAATTTTGACCTAAAATAAATTTAAATAAAATAAATATTTATTTAAATAAAAAATATATTTTTAAATAGTAACCTAGTGTTTTCACTAATCATAAAAAATTGAAAGCTTTCAGAAAAATACCAAAATTTCACCCTAGGATAATTTCAATATTTCGAATCAAAAAATGAAGTCAATTTTGGAAAATAAAATTTCAAAAATTGGGTATTACTATTCATAACGGCTAGTTCTTAATTATATTATAATAATATCTTGTTTAGTGAAACTTGGTATTGTGTACAACACACTCCATCATGGAAGGATGCAATTGTGTGTAATGCAAGCAATGTTAGGGATGTGTGTTGTGAAAGATCCTTTTGGTGTATCGTACAACACATGACATCAATAAAATTAAAAAGAATATTTTTCATAAAATCTCAGGGTGTTACATTCTACCCCCTTAAAATGAATTTTGCCCTCGAAATTTGTTGGGGTTATAAATGGTTTACTACTCAAAACTTTCATTAATAGAAACCCACATCGAAAAATGGAATACCAAAACATGGCTTTAAAAACTAATGTATGTAATGTAACTATTATCCAAATTAACTAATCACTGGGTTTCCAAATAGGAGGACATAGGTGAAAATATGGATATGGAAGAGAAATCTAACTGTCATGGTCTGATGGAGAGTGGTAGAGAACATGGATATGAGAAAGACAACAATCACAAAGCCATATATTTTTGATATTCTAGGGTACCATCTGATTCATCAGATATAAGGGAACTAGGACAACATTTTTGGTTTTCAAGATCATTTCCCTAAAGTTGATTAATTTGAATTATAATAAATACTTGCTTGATTTTGGTACAATCTCACTGTTGTTCATGCTTTGAACAATTTCCACTTCATCTCTTAAAAAAATGAAGTTTAATTTGTTTTTTGTGAAGTGATAATAGATCATGTGATAGAATGATGGTTCATTCCTTATATTTCATATAAAAGTTTATCAAATGTTATCAAATATACATAAGTCCATATATGGTGATGTTAATCGTATACGATTCCAAAAATGAACTTATACTTCATCTATCATTCCTCGTAATAAAATAAAGCTACTTTATACTAACCAGGGACTTCATGTAGGCTAGTGGTAGGCGATAAAGGCCAGCCACACTTCAGTTGTGGGTTCGATTGCCACAGCCTTGTCCGATGCGATTGGTTGTCGCTCGTCCTGCAGGTTGTCCTTTTTCAAAAAATACATTTCTAGAACATCTCATAAATAATATAGAAAAAAAGTTCTATCATTAAACAATACTAACTTATGTACAACATAATCCATTCTAATGTTTAGGATTATCTAAAATACTTTGGTCAATTCTCATTGTATAAAGAAAATGATTACTTGAAATGTCATATAACAATCACGTGAATTCCACCATTTATCCCCCATATATCATAATATATATCTTGTTAATCATGTATTCTCATGAAGATTGAATACCCATTGAACATTAGTGAAAACATGAATGTTGTAAAATTTTTAACACTTTCCATATACCAAAATCCCAAAAATTCAATATACTCAAACCATAATATCACATAGTCTTTATATCAGTCATGAGCTCATGAATACAATCAAACATCTCATTATCTTCTTATCCCTTCATTGTACACATATCATCTATTTCCAAGAAAACTTCAATCAATTTTTTAGGGTTACCAGTACCATATAATAATTTAAAACCAATACATAGATATTCCAAAATTCTATATTACCAGAAATGTGATTCCATGATATTATTTTTAAATCCCATTACATAAACACTTAATCATTAAAAAACATCATTTTCATACTCAACATCACAAATGCTGATCGCATGATACTTCCCTTTATCCTTTGCTTTAAGAGGTTTCTCACATTGATCCTCATTAACCCGTGGAGTACTAAATTTATTACCATAATGTCCCATTTCATTTCACTTGAATCATTGAAGTGTTGGTGGAGAGTTCTTTTTACTATTTTCTCTATTCACGTCATTACCAACCTTTTTCCTATTACATCAACTATCAACTTCTCGATGACCTTCTTTTCCACACATAAAACATTTTCTAGTACCTTTTAGGAAATCTCCACCATGCTTCATTCCTCACATTGTGCATAAAGAAACATTCTTCTTCTTTTCACCATTGTTCTACGATTTCTCCTTGTACTCCATCTTTAGTTTCTTGTCAAAACCAGAGATGGATATGTAACACCAACTTCCATCTCTACCTTGATTGCACAATGCACAATTTCTTCATAGCTACTGATGTCTCTTATAGTTAATTCCCTTCGAAGACTTGGTTTTAAGCCATTGAAGAATCGATCAACTTTACTTTCAGGTTGGATGATAAAAGCAGATGAATTCCTTGAAAGTCGTGTAAAATTTTCTTCCTATATACCAACAGAATCATCATCCTTCATCTTAAGCTCAATGAAATCATTTTCCATCTTTGTTCGAAAAATACGAGGAATGTACTTATTGAAATATAAGTTATTTAAATCGTCCCATTCCATGGACTCGATTTCATCTCTTGGCCTCGTATTCTTGATAGGATTCCACCATTGATTAGCTTCACCTTACAAACGATATACTGCTAAGATGACTTTATCATGTTCAAAACATTGAAGAACTGAAAATATCATTTCAGTGGTACTGCTCCATTGTTCAGCAACAAGTAGATCAGAATACCCACTGAAAGAAGGTGGACATTGCCTCATGATGGACTAAATAAAATATTGTTCCCTTCTCTACTGATTTGGAAGTCCATAATGATTCATAGCTTGTGTAAGTATAGAAATATGATTTTTCACTCCATCTCCCGTAACATTTGTTTGTTCAGGGGGACAATAATTGTATTGTCTATTACATTGATCAGCACGGTTTTTTCAGGTTCTATCCATCGTCAACAACCCAAAAAGAATAGTGTGATAGGAAAAAATCATTCTAGGGAAAACAACATAATAAAGGGACAGTACCTTCAATATATAACATCTTAGGTTTAATTCTAAGATTGTTACCATAATTCTAGGACTATAGCCTATACTTATACTTAACCTTAGGGACATCCCTAGAAATACCTTAGAAATATCACTAGGGATCTCACTAAAGTTCTCACATCCTAGTTTCCAAAGGTTGACTAAACCTTTCCTCTGATACCAACTGTAGAGACCTGAAGCTTGACGTATAGGGACATTACATTACTTTTTTGGAATACTTAGTCCAAAACAAAAACAGACACTCAAGGACCGTAATAGTTTAGTTTCTTTGGAAACTCGGAATATAATCTTCAAATCATGGTGAAAGAACTTAAACATCTCCAATAATGATCTTCCCCCTTTTTTAACGAAAACCATTCATTATATCCTAGGGAAAAGAAAACATAAAAGGGGTGAGCTCAAATGCCCAGTAAGGGTAAACATAGAGAACATAAAACAATCCAAAAACATTTAAATGAAAAAACTTGAACATAAAATCTAAACCTCAAAATCTTGAGCAAAGACATGAATCTTGGAAGTATGTAAGGAATATATCATAAGGAAACATCAAATAACGATAAAATAGAATGTTAATACAATATGTAATTGTGTCAACCATTCATCACTTGTTATGATTTCCATAGTAGCCAAGGCATTGCAGCCAAGACCATCTTAGTGGACAAAGTCCCTTTCTTAATCGAGTTCACTCTTTATTTTAGTCCTGTAACACTGAACCAGATTAACTTACCATTCCAGCCATGTATATCACATGAGATATAAATCATTACCCAATGCATTGGAGGGATATATAGGTCCCACCCATCTCATAATGAAATCATTCTTACTTATGCCACAAAATAAACATACATCATTCATAATAACCCACCAAAAAAATGGGTTTCATAAACATCATCCCATAATCACATAATCCATCTAAAATAAATGGATATCATCTCATAATAATAAAACTGAAACCATGTAAATCATAGATTCATTATACTTGATACATACACATATGAAATAATGTCATCATAGATGGAAAATAGTTTTTATAAAACACGTGAAATGAATTCTTGAGGAAAATATTCTTTCTTCTTAAAAATTATTTTCTTTTCACAAAATGTCATGCAATTTTAAAAGAAATGGATTTGGTTGAAAGTATTCATGAAATATTTTGGAGGAAGCTTCATAAAAATAAGGCTTTATAAAACGTAAAAAATCCATTCATGCTGTTTATGTTAAAAATAACATTTTTCTCGTACTTTTGTCAGAAAAGTCAACAAGTACATCATAACGTAAACAAAAGAAAGATTCCTTACATACCATGTAGTAAAAGTGAAAATGTGTAAAATGGACAATAAAAATCCATAAAAACACTTTTAGAAAACATGGACATGGATGATATCAACAACCCTGATAAATACTTACGTATAAGCAATCTCGGATAAAAATGAGATTTGAAAAATTATCCATTACCTTAGGACAGTTATGCTTCGTAGGTATCCAAACCTAATGTATAATGATTTAAATAATGTCATTGACTTATTAAAGAATCATATTCATTGTTATTATATCGTATATGGTTCACTTATGAATTTATATTACCCGTGCTTTTGTAAAATCGTGTTAAAGAATCAATTTGGGTAAAATCGTTTCATTTGTAGTTCGTGTTTTAACTTGTAATTATTATTATGATTACTTAGATTATAATTACTTACATCCATAATGTAAAACATGATTTATATATAATATATATTTAGAATATACATATATATAATGGATCGGTAAATTGAAAGAAATACACCGTTCATGGAGACGGTAAGCCGTATGTATGCATGAACGTTGTTTTCGTTTCATTATTGAATTTAATGTAATTAAGTAGATGGAATGTATATATATATATATAAATCCAGTAGCATAAATTTTTAACATATTTCATGATTACTTATTATATATACATTATAATCATTCTTGAATGGTTATCATGGAAAGTGAATCTCATCGCGTCGTGGAGACAATATTCCGTACATATGCACGAGTGATGATATCATTCCCATGAACGTGGAATTGTATTAAAGTGTGTGAATAATATTAACGAATCAATTTCACCTTAAAATAATCATATATATTCATTAATTTCACCATTATACCCATCCATGTAAAGTGGTGGTGGAAAATAGATTACACCACGGCGTGGAGACAGTATTCCGTACATACGCACGCGAGATGATTTCATTTTCTGTAGGATGGATTGATGGTGAAATATGATTGTTTCATACTTATAATAATATATATGTATATTATTGATACTGATATTATTACTTGATAATGAAAAAACTAATGAAGAATAAGTGGAAGAAGAAATAAAGTTGAAGGAATTGGTAATAGACATTACCTCTTCTTTGAAGCCCCTCTTTGATACATTCTCTTAAGGCACTAAAATTGGTCTTTAAAGAGGACCATGACCTCTAGCATGTTTATAGGGAAGTTTATAAGAGAATTTGGTAGGGTTTGGCCGATATTGAAGGCGTATAGTGGTGTGAGGAAGAGAGAGAGGAGGTGCCCTTTTATAAGGGAGGAGTGGGGAACCTCTGGAATAACTAAAAATATTATTTTATTATAAAGTCATATTCTGTTGTTAATAGATCCAAATATAGTTATTTCGATGAAAAGGTGGGGATGGTTCGAAATCCTCTCATCCAATAGAATTTAGACAAGTTTAGGTTTCTATTTTAACCTTATCATTTTGATTTTACGTTATGTTATATAATTTTTCTTTTACTGTGTCTTCTTGTTTTCTTACACTATATGGTTAATATACATACTATAACAAGAAAAAAGAACCCCAAGTTGTTTATTATTAATATATATAACCTTATCTAAGTAATTTGGCCTAACAATAGATTTTTAGAAAAAAATAACAAATAATAATATAATATTTGTTTTAAAAACTATTTTATATCAATTTTGACACTATTTGGTAATTGATTTTTGCAAAAATAATAACAGAATGATTAGTTAGAAAAAAGATAACTAAATCAATACTAACATGTCATTTTAACCTATAAAATTGGTGGAATTCATAAAACGTCTCAAATTACATTTATTAGGGCATTTATATCAACAACTATGTCAATATTTAATTAATAAGATAATTATTGCATCATCATTGTGTCATACAAAAATTATATTATTTAATGTCTAAAAATTATAAATAAAATACCATTATGTAGGAAATCGTTTTAGATTTTTAATTATTATTTATAGTCGAATTTATCGTATGTATAACTCTATATTAAAAAGGATTTAGTTATTAAACTTTGATTTTAACTATTTTAACCACTCGTTAAATAAATTAATATTAAATGTCCTAATCTAATTCAAGTGGACCAAAATGGTCATATTTTATTCCTAAGGTTGTTTTTGGTCTAATTAAACTTATCCAATCGAATTAGGACATGTTTTTGGGTAATAATAATAACATTTTTACCCTTAATTACCATATTAACTTTTAACCGTGGTAAAAAAGAAAAAAGTTACTATTCACCAAAAATTATTTTCATCTCATTGAACCACATTTTAAACATTTATATTAACCGTGGGTGTTAGATTTTCGATATTCCACTCACATAAGTGGTAAAATTAAGTTTTATGTGAATTTTCAAATTCACCTAGGATGTAGGTAAAAGACGGTGAAAAGTTCAATAAAATTTTTATATATCTAAAATTATTATAAAATGTCTCCAATGAATTTCATTGAAAATATATAGGTATTATGTATAAATTATGACCTAAAATTAAATTAAATAAAATAAATAATTATTTAAATAAAAAGTCGGTTTTTAAATATTAACCCATTGTTTTCACTATTCATCAAAAATTTAATGTTTTCAGAAAAATACCAAAATTTAACCCTAGGTTAATTTCGATATTACGAATCCAAAAATGAAGTCAATTTTGGAAAATCAATGTTCACAAAGTGGGTATTACTATTCATAATGGCTAGTTCTTAATAATATCTCGTGTAGTGAAACTTGGTATTGCGTACAACACATGCTATCGTGGAAGGTCGCGACTACGTGTAATGTAATCCAAGTCAGTGATGCGTGTAGTGAAAGCTCCTTTTGGTGTAGCGTACAACACAAGACATTAATTAAATTAAAAATAATAATTTTCATAAAATCTCGGGGTGTTACATATATCAGTGATATTAGTTGGATCTATAAGATATTGTAGAACATGAAATTATAACTGATTATTCATGTATTTCTAGTAAATCCAAAAATATAATACATGTACCTATGAAAAGAAGATGCAATATGGTCCATCATATACAATGTCTATGAATTATAAAAAGATAAATGTATGACATAGAATGTGACATGTCATATATAGTGTGATCCAATTATATAATAACGTTATATAAGATAGGGATTTATGTTCATAGTTATCTCCCAAAATAAATTCATGACAACACTATATCAGCATGCCCAGGGTACACGACGACAACCAGTATTCATGAGTGTGGCCAGGCACAAGGGAAACACTGTATAATATTAAAATTAAATTGGTACTATTTGAATTCATTTCTACATAATCCTAACCATTGTACATCGAAAAATGTATATTACATTTTCTTATATCAGTGGGAAGTTGCACAAGAAAACGCTTAGGGAGGATTAGGCTCTATGAGACACATCACATCGTTCTTATAGATTATTGGAACTAAATCCTAAGTCGATCGAGTAAATTTAACATTTTATTCAGGATATCTATTAGTATAGTGAATTCTTGTAATGCCCCAAAATTATTAAATGTCAATTGTTTCCTAAATAAACATGAGTAATATTATATTATATATATAACATACACATTGATAATATAGAGAAACAAATAAAAAAATTAATTCAATGATGAAAATAATTCAGTTACATAATGACTAAACCAGTTAAAATGAAAAATATAAAATTTTGGTAAAGTAGGGAAAATAAAAAAAGGGAATGGGAAATTTTGAACAACCCAAACCAGTTAGAATTAACCCTCATATGAAAATCACAATAAGAATGAAAAAAATATTAGTAAACAAATACAAATTGTAGAAAATGGAAATAAAAATCAATTATTGTAATTATGGCAAACAATTAACAAAGATATTATGATGTAATTATAGGGGGAATTGATATTTATTTGAAATTTAATGTGATAGTTGACAAAATAACCAAACTATTGGAAATAGTATCCTAACCATTTGAAACAATAACCAGACTATTGGAATAGTAAATTAACAACAATTTAATGATATGTGATATATATAATATTTATAATGAGTAATTTATGTAAATACAAAAATTATAGTTCCAAAAAATTAAATATCATGTTTACAAATCTCAATGAATTTATAAGAACCCTTATAATAAATATATTTTAAAGTATTTCATAATAATAATAATAATAATTAAAAAAATATTATTACCTATTATATAATATTTATTTCTAGAAATTAACTATCTTTTATAAATTATCAAATATATAATTTCCAAGTGTTATTTCATTTTTTAATTTTCTTATGTATATAATGTTTCTAGTGAAAAATAAATATATAGTTTTTCCATAAACAATTTATCATTAAATACACCATTCATTATTATATAATTACATATCCTATCTTATAACATGGTTTTCATTCAATTTATATTTAATTTTATATATTAATAATTTTTATAAAATAAAAATGATCTATAAAACTAAATATAACATTTCAAATACATAAATATAAAATTTATCAGTAAAATAAAACTTGATTTCATTTTCCACCGTTCAAGTAGATTGATACAATGATTTCAAACAATAAAGTTTTTAAAGTTATAAAAATAGTTTTATTAAATTAATATTTGGTTTAGAATATCCATAATATCACTATTATAAGTATTACACTACATATGATATATTATTTAATATTTAAATCCAAAAATACACATATCCTTAATTATAAATTACCACTCACTCTCCCTATGGAAAATCACTTGTCCCTAACATTAAGAAGACAAATATATTCCCAAGTAATATCTCTTTATCCTATTTCTAAAAATAGTGATGTTTTGGACCCATATAATACCAAACATCAATGTATTTTATAGCTGTACAGCAGAACGAACACAAACAAGTGGGAGATGGAATAGAGATGACAAAAAGTAGGATTTCTGTTATGGGTATTCTCCATCCTATAACACATTCCAGGGGTTATCCCACAGTTATATTTTTATATATAATAAAATTCCTCTAGTGATATATAAATATTATTTCACTATTATTAAATATACATTTGGTGATATATGAATTTTAACCTTCATTAATATTTCAAATACAATGATTTTACAAAAAAATATTTCTTTACAAATAATATCATTTATTCCTATTATGATGTTTTTTCTTATTAGGAAATTGATTGATTTTTTTCATAATTTGTTTTCTATATATTATTTTTGAACCCCAATTTTATTCATGAAATCATGAAATATTAAATACATATGAAGATCAATCCATTCCAAGAGTTTTTTCACCACTATGATTGTTATATATTCTCTATATAATATAAGATTATATATCTATTTTGATGTGATGGGGCGACAAAAAATATATCTCTATTATAAATTGGATAATTGATGTATCTAGTGATATTATTTGTATTCAGCGTGAACATGATTCTAGAATTGTTCAAAATGATATCACTGTGATTTAGGGAAATAAGTTATGTGTGGGAATGAATCAATATTTTTTCGAAAAATGTGGTATTTTTCTACTATGTTATAATTTTTCATTTTTACACATCACCACATTCCATTATTTCTCAAATTATTTCCTCGTGATTATGGTTTTGATCAGATGATTATGGCATTATTATTATTATTCTTCTCACTCATGTACTATTGGTTTCATCTCTCTTATTTGTACAATGTAACCCTTTACCATACATGGATGTTAGCTCAACATTTTAATTGAATTATTTATATTGGGGAATATGGGTAAAATGAATAATGTGATGGAGTTTAAGGGTATAAATAATTATTATTTTAAAATTTATTATGTGCTACTTTGTATAAGTGATGTATGATCAAAATATTCCAAATGTAATAAAAAATTTGATAAATGAATATATAACATTTAAATTTTCTATCATTATAATGATATAATATTCATATAACGAAAATTGGTGTTTTTATATTTTGTATTATATGAATGATTTAGTGATTTTTTAATAGAATGAGGACATGAATTTTCTCGAAATGTGAGATAACAAATAAATTAGTGTACTTATCAGAAATATAGGGACACTATTGAGCATAGAGTAGTGGATTTATCCTAGGACTGACCAAACTATGGTCAGTGCCAGTCATCTATATAAAAATTCACTAGGTCAATTTCCATTAATAAAATTATTAAAAAAATATTCTATTTTAAAATCCTAATAACTCATAAATGTTAACTCAAAATAGAAATCTGAGTCCACGGTTCAGTTCATAAGGGTTTGTTTACCATAGTGGAGGCCTAACATCCACCTGCATGGGTCAATCATGATAGTAATTTTTTGGATGTGTTAAAGTAAAATAAAATAAATATAAAAAGTTTATTTCATTTTTGTTTATGTTTTCCTCCAATGTAGCGACGCGAAGATGAGGAAACCCTTTTTCTTTCACAAATGAGAGAGTGTGGCGATGATGCAACATAGTGATGTGATAATGCTGAAATGTATTTTCTCCAATTAATAGATTCATAGGGATAAAAAATTATATTCCTAATCTTGGAGATATTTCTAATAATATTTCGAAAAACATCTCATTAGAGAATGATTAATGATAACAAGACGACATATATCAAGATCGCACATGGTAAAATCGCTGAAGACAACAAATGTACCTCACTGATCGATCCAAAATCCAGGTAGGTGTGAGTTTTTTTAATTACATTCCCCATTGTTTATCCCAATGAAGAATATGGTTTAATCAATAAATGTATTAATCTGTTCTTTCTTCAGGTAATTTGGAAGGATTGAGGCTGAAAAAACAAGCCAATATCCTTATATTTATGATGTTCATGTGGATGTCTCTCTCCTATAATTTTCTCATCGTTCCTAATGGTTTAAAATTTGTGATATCAGTCAGAAATATCAATGACTTAAGGTAGTGTCTGTATGAGTAGGTGATCTTAGGTGGAGACTCCAACCATTTCATGTGGACTGAAATGGGGCGAGGCCACCTGTGGGTAGGTCGGTGGTAGAGGTGATGTCATCAAAGTAGGGGGAAGGCATGGAAGACCGTGTAAAATGACCACAAGAAGTATAGTTGGTGGTGGTGGAAACCCACATTCCTGGTTGGACAAAAATGGAGGTTGTTGGTTAAAAATAGATGATGTCGCCGATAGGAAGCCCATAGCTGGTGATGGGGATCAGTCATGCTGGATTGAGCCAGAGGAGGTCCTGTGGCAGTTGGTACCGTGAGTGGAGACTAGGACGCGGTAGCACACTACATTGGAAACCACGATAGAAAGGAGGCCACAGTAAAGACTAGGACATTGTTTATGACATATAACATGGAGGCCATCCACATGTACCCTACATCGATGGAATCTGTAAGGTAGATGAAATAGTGGAAGACTGGTTGCATCGTCATTGGAACAAGGCGACTACGCTAACCGGGTTGTGCACATATCTGGGCCATGTGATGGAGATGGGTCAACCTGATAATGTGTGTTGGGTTTTAAATTCTGTTTCATGGTATATTATCCTAATGGGATATGTCAGGTTTATATGGTTCGACCTAGAGGGATGTGGTTGGGTCTGTTCAACCGAATTTGGTCAGGTCGTACCCGGACTGAACCAAACCTTTTTACTGAATTCACTATACCATTCAAACATAACGTTTTTATATTAATTATAAGGATTTTGGAACCTCATGATGAGGTGGTCAATTTTAAATGTATTGGTGGGTTTTTATAATGTACTTGTATATGTGGAGAGTTTTCCTTAGTTCATTCCCTGAGGGTTTAGTGCGGAATTTTTTCCACATCACTGGAAAATAGTCACCTCTAGAGGTCGAGTCCAGGAGTGAGTTTTTGTATCCCTCATTGGGACTCGAGAAATCATCTACTAACCATGATGGTTTTTTGGGAATTTATTGGACCTTCAACCATAGGTTGTTAATCCCACATCTCATGGGCTACATCAATATGGTTGTCAGTATCCTCCAGGACGGATCCCCTATGTTATGAGATGCATTGGATGGGTTGTTACTGATATTTGAGTATAATCCCTTACATTAAAGGTTAATACCAATTGGTAATTTGTAATTCCCTTGGTAGAATCCAATCTCTATAAATCATGAAAATTTACCAAGGTATTCTATTGGGGAAGGGCACAAATTAGCAAGACCTCTTGTTAGAGTCTCTGATGCCCTCAACCCATTAGGAGTGATTTTTCCCTGAATGAGCATTCCTGAAACTGAATAATGTGGCTGATTATTTGTTGTGTCATACCCTCTTCACATCATGAATAACTTTGAGAATCTGGATATTCTAGATATATGTGTTTGAGAAATTTACTTGTGTAGAGTTAATGGTTCATTATCACGTGGGTTTTCCATTTTGGTTTAATATTGACCTACTATGTATCATTTTACTCTCCCATGGATGGGATTTTCCCATATATTTAATATCTTGTGAAGTTTATAGACACATTAACTTAGTCTAGGGTGGATTGAGACTATATGGGGTTCAGTGGGATTAGACCAACGAGGCATGTACCTACATCATCAGGAAATTTCCCTTTATATAACCTTCTGGTATGTTTTCAATGTTTGAGTTGAAGGATCATGTTAATTCTCTAGTATTCAGTCATTCTATTAGTAGGATAGTATTCTAGCCTGGCTATCCTTCTTGTACATTAAATTTTTATTGCACTCTAGTTTTCGTGTATACATAGAGGTTCGCATGAATGTTTTTCTTAGCATTTTATCCCTTCATCATTTGTTGGATTGGAGATGTAAGTGTATAAATGTACTTTTGAAAATTCCTCCCATTTGAATGATATCCATACTCAGTACGAGAAACCATCCATTATCCAATCAAAGGTGGGCTTTGGGTAGTCAAGGCAAGACCCCACTGGGATGGGTCATCACATACTGGTATCAAAGGTTTATAGTTCCTCATTAATGACAAAGAGGTTGTGGATTTGGATTTGGGATACAATGTTAAATGATTCTATGTCATCTTATAGGAATGGGAATCTAGTGATTGTGTTTCAACCGACATATCGACATTCAAGGAAACTGAATTATATTTTTCCACTCAGTACATGAAAACACTAGTTTCAAGGGAAAATGATGGTACATGAATCATATCAGAATGGGTTTTACTTTATATATCCTTCTTGATTCAACTAACCAGGTATACTATGTTGACCATGGTACATATTTTTTTACTTGAATAGGTCTCCATTTATATAGCTATCCATGATTCCACCATAGGATCATGAGGACGATCTACGAGGTAACAAGATATTAGAACAAAGGTTTTTTACCAATCACATCACATACGGGAGGTGTACTAGCTATACCACCACATTTATAGTAGCACATTATAACCATAGTACCAGGGAATGGGATGCACATGATGAGTTAACGTCAAGAGTTTAAGTGGATGGAACCACTAAGTTTCCTAGGTGAGACATAATCTCTAGTGGATGAGGACATACATTAGGTGGTGACTGAGTTTTATATATAGTAAAGGCACCAGCAGATCATATAGTGTTCATGGAATTGAGCCTTTTATGTGTATCGTCAAGTCTATGGTAGGTCTTATATTTCATGATCATATGATGAGGTGAATCTTCTATATAATTCATTTTATAATAAATTTTAGTAAATGATTCATCAAATTATATGCTAATAGTTATGTGTTCCCAAAAGATTCTACAGCTCCGGAAGGACGACATGTCGATATCTGTATATTCATCGAGGCATACCGATCATTATAGGTACTTGATAAATATGATACACAAAAATTGCTTCAAGGATCAATCCTTCGACCAAGATGTTTTTAGAGACATCAGAACCAATGTTAAACTTTTTTGGATTCCTATTTGTGAGAATGTAATTGAGAGAACATTTACAGATGAATGTCACATGGATGAGAGGATTCAAATTGTGAATTCCATTATTGGGAAAGTGAGAAAGTAGTGGATTGGCCTCTAGGGCAGAGATATTGATAGGATCATATGTATCTACAGGGTATAAGATGTGGAAGAGGAACTGGATGAGTAATAGGATGTCATGTACATTTCACAATGTTACCACCACCACCACCAAGAGGTCTATACTAGGCTTAGAGAGCTAGAGTACATGGAAGGATACAACTATACAAGGTCCTGGGGTATGACCTAAGGGCACCATGAATGATTTGAGGTGCATTCTATTTCTATTATAAGTTTAAAAACCGTGATCTTCTTTTCAGGTATGTTGTTCTCCTCTTCTGTGTTTTTTATTAAAATAAGAGTTTTTGGAATTTTTTGAAGTACATATCATGTACTTATAAGTACACATAGTGCAATATTTTTCCACATGTAATCGTGTGCTACCCATGTATTTTCAAGGCACACAGCCATTTCTGGTGACCTGGAGGCCGCTTATATGAGGGATGGTAAGGGCAAGTACACCCCGTGTACTTCTTAAGAACACGCAGTATAATAATTTTCATTAAATGGACAAGGGTCATGTCTAATTATAAGAAGCATCTTCTTGTCTGCCTTATTTGATCAAGAGCATTCCTATGACACCAATCCTTCCCTGAGCCCTCGATCGAGCATCCCATATATGATTCGAACTCTTTCAGATGAATTAGAATCACATCAGTGAGTTCTCTCTACTTCATGAACCTTGTTTCTTGATTTCTCTTCTCTCGTGAGTTATCCTCAGTTGAACATTTTAGATGTTTTTGTAGAAATAAGAAATTCTAGGTCAATCCAATGGCCAACGTAGGAGTATATTGATCATACAACAGTGTGGCAGGTGGTTTTTTATTTTCCATAGTTAGTATTTGTGTTATATGTGTAAAAGTGCCCAATACCCTTGATCGGTGTATTGTTTGTTTATAATTTTAACCCTATTATTTTCCTTCAATGATATATATTCTTGATTAGAGGTCAATTGAATAAGAATAAGGTTGATTTCTTTGATATGGATGTCTATCCATTTCATGTATTATTTATAGTCGTTTTTTATTTCTTAGCATGTTTGGATAATTACTTCTATTCCTAGTGTTGATAGGATGGACTGATATTATTTATCTGACATGTTGTAATGATGTATACAGTTTATCCAAGTTGTGTTTGAGGTATAACTTGTCCGTTATATGTCTATGTGGTCTATTGACTTACCAAGGGCTGTGAGAACCTGGTGTAGTAGACCACATGGAGAATGGATGTTTTGGGCTTCTCTAGAGTGTCTATTTACTATTACGATGTGAGACCATAGGGGGAATGGACATAAGTTCTTCCTCCGAGTGTTTGTAGTTCCTCAATGGGGGCCACAGGGGGAATTTGCATGTTGGGTGCTTCCACAGACCACTTTTTATCAACCAATACAAGACAACAGGTGGAATTGATAGGGTGTGTTTTTGCAGAGAGTCTGAACAAAAGATGAACCAAAGGGGCGAGGCTATGTGTACTTCCCAGAGGGTTTCTTGTGATGGTTTTGGTTGGACCAGAGGGGTTTGGTCTATGAGTAATTCGCAGACGGTTCCTTGCTTATGATTAGCTACTTTATTTGTTATCTGATAATTGAATGCAATTGAAAGTGTATGATTGTTTACTTTTGATTACATCAATATTTAATGCTTCATTTTTATTATTGCATGCCATATATATTCATTGACTGTTCGAAACATTTCATTGGGTCGTTTCCTATTAATATTTAGTCCCACACCCTATCTGGTTCATGATTTTGGCTACAAAAAAATCATACTGTTGTAGGTATAGATAAAGGATAACTCATTTTTTACTTCAGGTACATGATTGATCCAGAGCTAAGAAGCATGGGCCCAAGATGAGGCTTGCGATGTTGTGGATCATTTTATCTATTTAATATTTTACTTAGTTTTACTATTTTATTCCAAGAATGTGACATGTTTGGCTGTTTTCTTAGACATATGTATCTTTCAACACATGTATATATATGTGTGTGCTCTAGTTTTTTATTACATCCCTTATTTACCCATTGCATGTTTTACAACTACTGCTATTGCTATCTGTTTCACTTCTACTTCTTCAATCATCCAATGAGGACATATTTTCCCCACTATCATACACATATCCCTCACTGCAAGTCAGCATCCTCTTGATTTTGTGGAAATGTGCTTGTGGCCATGTGACCAATTGGGTACATGGCACTTCGGGGTGGCGTCTGGAAGCGGGACATTACAAAGCGGCATCAGAGGAATAAGTTTCTTCTTAACTTACTATTAGGATCCTATTTCCATGGATTGGTAGGAATATGTACTAGATAATAAACTATGTATGGGAATAGCTAACTTATGTATAGGAAAAAACCAATCCATCTCATTATTGAAAATTTTTATGGTTTTGTAATTTTATAGTTGATTTTATTTCTCTATTGGGTAATTCACATGTTTCAGGATGTTATTGTTGATATTATAGAGGTTATATTTCTATTGCAACCTGATGAGAAGAAGTCATGCCATCTAATTCATCATATAATAACTTTCTAGAAATCACATTTCCTGCATTATGGACATGCAATTTAGGGTGCATTAGTGATTGCATGTTTTTTTAAAGTTTGTGGTCGAATCCTCATTTATTAGTTATGAAAAAAAGTCCTCTTTAACTAGGTAGAGGGAGACCCATTACATAGCCAGAAGGCGCTGTGGAAATTTATCCCATTACATGGCCCGTAGACAAATTTTTTTGGCCCACGACCGATTTTGTGAATAGTAATACTACTGTACGTGCCCTACTACAATAACCCACAGTACCCGCCGCTGCTATAGTACCCTTCCACCACTACAGTTCCCTATTTCTACTACAGAACCCTATCACCGCTATAGTGCCCGTCATTGCAACAATTCCAGCACTACTACAATACTGCTACAATCCCTACGCCCAAATGGGTTTTAAACCCCCATTTTACATGTATAATTATGGGGTGATTACCAATAATCCAAACTCTAAATACAAATTATTTATTGAATGTTGTTTTGATATATGTTGTGTTCAATATTCATGTTGTTGTGATAGATTCCATGATAGAATACCTTCTTTTTTATAAGGTACTGGTTGTGTAATTTTTTTTTGTAATGAATGCCAATCTTTGGTTCTTGAGATGTTATGGGCCCTCTTGTACTGGAAGTTGGTGGATAATTGCACTGTTTTACATGTTTATGACCTGCATGAGTTGCCAACATTTGATTCACAGGGAGTATGGGCCCTCAGGGATCATAATTTCGCTCATTAATGTTTTTTATGTGTTTTTATAGATTCTAAAGTAGTTTTTAGGGTTACTTTCTGGAAGAACCCAGAATAAAAAACATGTAATGAAGAATACATGCCATGTGTCCTTCTCTCTGGGAAAGAATTTTTTTCTAGAGTACATGTCATGTACTCTATTTAAATTCTCTGTAGTCTCTCACCCTGTCAGTGAAAATGTGGGCAGAGACACAGGGTTGAGAAATCATTGGGGAAACACATTGTGTGTGGGTAGTACATTCCATGTTGTGTATAACTTCTGTCTCCCCATGTGACTAATGAAATAGATGGATTAAATCGTAAGTTATAAAAATAATGTCGTGTTTGAAGACACCGAGTAGTGTATCCCAGGTATCCGGTCGTGTAGCGATCAAGACGGGTGTGTGAAATATTTCTACTACAAGTCGTGTCTGGCACAAACACACTGTATAGAGTGCGCCATGTAACCATATGTGTGGCTTACTACACGGTTTGGTGAAGTTTATCTAGCACATGTTGTCTCGGGCACAAGCATGACTTGTATTCTTGTTCTAGGAGAACTGTGTGGATTAACTATGTAGAAAAACTCTGGCAGGGAAGAGGATTTATGTATACATCGTGTTTTGGGACAACATGACGTGTTTATGGGGTGTTACATGAAATAGGTTAGAAATAGTACAAGAACGTGTGATGGATTATGGGAAAATTACATGTAGTCATTATACATTCCATCTATCAACATTTTGAAAATCATGAATGCTTTATTTCTCATTTACCCTTCTCACTCTTCTAAGATTCATCCCTTCATACACATGATCTAAGGTGTGCGCCTGACCTAGCAGAGTCATGCCACCACGATGCCCACCAGTTTTCTGCGAGTTATAGGGCAGTGATCTCACACTAGACATGCCTTATCAAGGACTACCTACTGATCCACCAATTGTGCTAGTCTAGGAACAAACCGTTATTCCAGACACAGGTGATGACACACAGTTCCGAGATGGAATTATGAGGTTTATGTAGACATTCTGAGGATACTACACCCTGCGCCCTCTATGGATGAACTGATGGAGGTATTTTAGCAGCTGTTTACTCCCACTCTCTCAAGGTATGGGGGACCCTAGACTACAAATTCATGTCTAGATTCCATTTTTATGATCTTCGAGCATCAGGATACACCTCCATAGAGAAGGGAGAAGCCTAATATATATATTCTTTGGTACTTCGCCAAGAGATTTTGGGATGTTATCTCTCAGGCAGGACACAAGCAGGTTATGGTGTGGGATGTGTTCCTACATTCCATCAATGACTACTTCTACCCAGAGACCATGAGGGGTGATTGAGCCCGATAGTTCATTAGACTACAACAGGGTACTTTTTCTGTTATGGTTTACTCTTCTCGCTTAACAATTCTACAAAGATTCATTCCAATTCTAGGAGGTGGGGTGTTATTTCTGGAAATAAATTTTTAGGATGGTCTCAGACATGACATATGATCATAGGAGATCATCATCAGGTCTACTACAATAACCTATATAGTCTTCTGAGCTCTGATCACAGAGCGTAATCATAGGGATTCTTGAGTGGTGAGACAGGGCAGTTCAACATCTGGAGATGGTATCTCTTATACTGATAGTAAGAAGCGCTGCATTGAGTCAATGGGTGGTGATCTGAGGAGGCGGGACACTTCTCCTGGTAGCTAGGTGGGGTGCTACAAGTGTGGGATGAGTGGTCACATGGGGTCGCATTGCCTGGGAGACCTAGTGGAGTGTCAATCATGTGGCAAGATTGGACATCATTAGTGCTTATGTATGTTCTTCTCCCCAGTATCTGCTGACATGGGTTCTTCTATGACTATGCATTCATGAGAAAAACCACTAGTTTAACATCAGTCAGGGAACTAGAGTTCCTTCGGCAGCTTAGGCCAACGTGGATGTCATATCCATAGTAGCTAGTCGCTTGGCTTTTAGTGAAAACAGGGTTGATCAGCTCTGGGTGGTCAGGCAGAGTCACAGGGTCATGGTGCATGCCAGAATTTTGCGATGGATTAGACCCAGAAGTAGTAGGAACCCATAACATCAACATTTTGAGGTACTATCCTTGTTGCCTTAGTTTTAGCTTCTTCTTTTTTTAATGAAGGGGTTTCAATAGATTTATATCTATTGCTATTGTGGAGAGTCCATGACTCTGTATCTTTTCTTTTGCTGACATCATGACGGTAGACACCCTGTTGGGGACAAAAACTTCTAGTCTATGATAGTGCAAGGAGTTCCCTCTAGAGGTGGGTGGATGTCACTTTTTATGGGATCTATCTGTCATAGATATGACATGCTATGATTTCATTCGAAGAATGGACTGGTTAGTTCCCTTCGATTCATTTGTTGATTACTATCATCGTAGGGTGAGATTCACATTTCCAGAGGGTGGATCGTTTCTGCCCAAGGGTGAATATGATATCCAGGTTAGCAGAGCAGGTCACCAGCATCTTGGGATAAAAGGAGTTATAGCATAGATTTCTAGTATTTATATGGATGATTCGGTGACTTCATATATGGAATTTCCTCCAGTGGTGGATAATTTTTGGGTTGCCTATCCCGAGGACTTTTCTGGTATGCCTATGGATAAAGAGGTGAAATTTTATATCGAGCATGTTCTAGGAGCGGCACTGGTGTCCATTCTTCCATATAAGATGGATGCACCAGAGATACATGATTTCAAGAGGCAGTTGGAGGAGTTATAGGCAAAGGGTTTCATCTAACCCAGTACTTCTCCTTGGGGATTGCCTATCCTGTTTACAAAAAAAGTGTAAAATACCCTCATACATTGTGTGGATTGTCGGAAGTTGAACCAGTTGATGGTTATAAACTAATATCCCTTGTGGAAGATTCATGATCTCTTTGATGAACTTCAATGAGCCTGGGAGTTCTTGAAGATTTAATTGAGATCGAATTACCATCAGTTTAATGTTATAACATCAGATGTACTTCTTAGAAACATTTAAAGTAGGTATGGTCTATACAAGTATGTGTTAATTTCATTCGGTCTAATGAATACTCCTGCGTTTTTCATGGCACTAGTTAACTGAATGTTTTATCTTTACAAGGATTCTTTAGTGACAGTCTTCGTTGATGATACCTTGGTGTACAATAAATCTTAACATGACCATGCCTCATATCGAGAGATCTTTTTTAGTACATTGGATGAGCATCAATTACATGATAATTTCACAAAATTCCACTTTTAGTTGGACCAGATTCACATCATGGGTACGTTATCTCAGAGACAGAAGTATCAGTAGGCATAGAGAAAGTGAGAGCAGTAGTATTTTGGGAGAAGCCAAAGATTGTATTTGATGTATAGATTTTTTTAAGGCTGGCTTGTTACTACAGACGTTTTATATGGGGAATTTCACGATTATAAGCACCATTGACGGGCCTGACTATGATGGGCGCAAGGTTGTAGTAGTCTGATTCATACAAGTAATCCTATCCAGATTTTAATGTAAGGTTTAATTCTGCATCGATACTTATATTTTTAGATCTTCGAAAGAGATATACTATTTTCTATGATGCATCAGGTATCAGGCTAGGAGTAGTGCTTATTCAAGGGGAAGTGTTTGTTTTTTACGGGTATCGATAGTTAAGTCCACATGAGAGTAACTACCCAATGAACAATCTCGAGAAGGCTTTAGTTGTTCATGCTTTATGTTTTGGGAGACATTAAATTCTCAAAGATAATTTTGTGGCTTTCACCGACCAATAGAGTCGCATGTATATCATCACTCAGCCTGATCTGAATTTGAGATAGTGTTGCTGGGTTGAGTACCATGAGTCCTTTGACATTGAGCTTGCCTATACGACTGGGAAGGGAAATGATATGGTGATGTGTTGACCAGTAGGACTCAAATACATGCATTTTAGTTGGACAATAGTGAGTTTCAACTTACATATTTGTTCATTGAGATGCATCTGGAGGTGCATGACAGGTAGGGGCAGACGTGTATTTCTTCGGTAGTTGTTACCTCAGACTCTACTTGATCAAGTGAAAATGATGAAACAATCAGATTCAGAAGGACTGGTCCTATGAGAAAGTGTG
The DNA here is from genome assembly GCA_963277665.1 of Viscum album. Taxonomy (NCBI): domain Eukaryota; kingdom Viridiplantae; phylum Streptophyta; class Magnoliopsida; order Santalales; family Viscaceae; genus Viscum; species Viscum album. The sequence goes on from OY728145.1 coordinate 1,905,366,768, forward strand.
TTAGGAGAGGACCATATTCCTTGATAGACCATAGGTGAGGATGGGATCTTTAATCATCATGGGTGCGTATGGGTGCTAACGGATATATGTGAGGAGCTGATTAGAGACTGTCATTCCTTGGTTTAGGTAGTTCATCCTACTGTGGTGAAGATGAATCATGATATACACTGTCAGTATTGGTGGCCATGTTTGAAGACAGATGTTATTAGATTCATCATGAGGTGTTCCACTTGTAAATCGGCGAAGGCAGAGCATCAATGACCAGTAGGGATTTTTCAGTAGTTACCCATTCCCATGTGGAAGTGGAACAATGACACATTGGGTTTCATAATAGTTTTACCATTATCACCTCATGTGAACTTTGTGGTGTGGGTTTCCATTGACAGACTCATGAAGGATTCTAACATCTTACTGATCAAGGAGACCTTTAGTGATGATGAGCAGGGAAGGTTGTATGTCTGATAGATTGTACATTTACATGGTGTTCCACACTCCATTATTTCTGATAGAGACACACATTTTACTTGTCGGGTCAATCGGTCATTACAGGAGTCTTTGGATACACATGTACATCTGAGTATTACATACCATCCCCAGATTGATGTCCAGTCTGAGCATACAATTCATGTGTTTGAGGACACGCATCGAGCATGAATCCTGGATTTGGAGGCTTGTGGGAGAATAACATACCACTTGGGGAGTTTTCCTACAATAATAGTTTTCAAGAAACTATTTACGATGATCCTTATTAAGGCATAAGAGGCATCTATGTTTGGACCTCGTCTTGTCCATGCGACGACGGAGCAGATAGAGTTTATTTAGAAGAGGATGACTACTGCACAGTCTCGAAAGAAGTCTTATGCTAATCGATGGAGACTTCCTCTTGAGTTAGAGGTCGGAGATCAGGTGTTTATATGTGTAACACCAAGGTTGGGACACAGGGTGATTAATATGAAAGTTTATATTTCACCGATGTACGTCGGGAAGTTTGAGGTGTTGGAGAGAGTTGTGCTGGTTGCCTATCTGTTGCCATTACATATGAGGTACAGGGCTAAGCATGACGCCTTCTATGTTTCACATTATTTACATTACTTCTCAAACCTATCTCATGTTTTTCAACCTACAGAGGGTGATTTAGAGGTGAACGACTCATTTAAGGAGTATCCTATTATGATTTTTGATCGAATAATGAATGTACTATGTGGCTGGTATGTTCCTCTAGTACGAGAACTATGGAAGCATGGGAAAGTACATGATGTGAACTGGTAGGGGGAGGTCGATGTACTATCACAATGGCTAGAGAATTTCTAGGATTCTTCTTCTACGCCGCCTTTCTAGGGAAATTCAGGGCATACTTTCTTTAAGGGGGGATGTTTGTAAGAACCATTATCTTCTATTCAGGTATTTTTTTCACTTTTTTATTGTTCTTGAGAAAAAAGTGGAGTTTATGGAATTTTTTGATGTACACAGTGTGTACCATTTCTCACATGTTTCTGTGTGCTGGCCTTGTAATAGTTGAGCACACATCCATGTGTCATGACCTGGAGACCACCTTATGCGAGGGCTTGTAAGGGAAAGTACACTCCAATTACATTTATCGTAAATGTCCTGTACTTTCATTTTTCCATTAAATGGAATATTGTTTTTTCTAATTGGAAGTAGCATACTCTTCTTCTCCTTCATCGACCAAGAGTGCTCGTAGGACACTGATCCTTCTCTAAGCCCTCGATCGGGCATCCATTCTCTGAATAGAGATCCATCAGTTCTGCTGGAATTACATTAGTGAGTTCTCTCTTCTTCTTGAACCACATTTCAATGTTTCACGTCACTTTTGAGTTATCCATGGTTGAATGTTTTAGACATTTTTGATGATCTAACTTGTTCAGGGTCGATCCAAGGACCAAAACCGGAGTATATAGAACATACAACTTCTTGGTAGGTGATTTTTTCCTTTCAGTACATAGTCATTGATTTATATGTGAAAAGTGCCCAATACCCATGATCGGGGTATTTCATGTGTAAAGTTTTATTCCTGCTATTTCCCTGATATGATTTATATTCTTGACTAGAGTTCAATTGAATGTGAATAGGGTTGATTTCTATGCTATGGATTTCATTCCAACTATTCTATTGTTTATGATTGTTTTTACTTTATTTACATTTTAGGATGCTTGACTTCCAATCATAGGGTTGATAGGATGGAGTGATATTATTAATCTATCATGAAGTTAGGCTATAGAATAATTATCCAAGAAGGTCTTGAGGTATACATTCCTTGTTATATATCACTATGATCGATTTACTTACAAAGGACAGTGAGAACCTGGTTTAGTCGACTTTAGTGATAATGAATGTTGAGGGCTTCTCCAGTGTGTTTGGTTACTATTACAATGCAAGAACATATGGGGAATGGATGAAAGTTCTTCCTCAAAGTGCATGTAGTTCACTGATGTGGGATAAAGAGAGAATTATATGTTGATTTCTTCCCCAGATCGCCTTTTATTTACTGATACAAGACTATTGATGGAATTGACGGTGGGTGCTTCCTAGAGAGTCTGTTAAATAGCTGAACCAGAGGGGTTAAATGTGTTTACTTCCAAGAGGGTTGCTTCTATTTATTTTTTCTGGACCATAGGGGTTGTCCTATGAGTACTTTTCAGAGGTTTCCCTTCTTATGATTTACTGATTACTTTTTATCTGAATATTGAATGCATTTGAAACTATATGATTGGTTACTTTTTAGAACGTCCTTGTTTATTACTTCATTTGGATTATATCTTGCCATATATACTCACTAATAATTAGTAACATATCTTTGGGTGGTTTCCTACAAGTATTTATTTTCACACCCTATTTGGGTCCTGCTTTTGGGCCTAAACAGATTATATTGATGTCGATATAGATAAGTGAAATCAACCATCTACTTCAGGTACATGATTGCTGCTGAGCTGGGAAGCATGGGACCAAGTTGAGGCTTGTGATGTTGTGGATCATATTATATGTTTTCTATTGTACTTTGGTTTAGTATTGTATTCCAACATTGCAATTTGTATGGCTGTTTTCATAGACATATGTATCATGCATCATATATATATATTTGTGTGTGTGCTCCAGTTGTTTATTACTTCAACAAATTATATATTGCATGTTTTACTACTATAGCTATTGCTATCTCTTATACTTCTGTGATGTTACTCTTCCAATGAGGGTATAGTTTCCCCACTATCACAACCAAGGCCCTCGCTGCTAGTGACCAGCCTCTGGTGCTTGGGGAAATGTGGTTGACGCCATGCGACCAACCACGTACAGGGCATCTCATGGGGGATTTCGGAACCAAGGTGTTAAAATTACATTTCGTTATGATAAAAATATGTGATAATAAATATTTCAATTTTAGGAATCTTCTTCCTGAACAAGTTGTTTTTGATCCATTGACATGAACATTAAATTTGGAGATATCTATTGGAGGTGACTAGATAATCATACTAGTTTTGAAAGATTGATATGACCCTTTGGGTGAGTGGTTTTTTTTTCAGAACCTCTCAGTGACATCGTCAAGTCCTTACGACGCCATTTTTGGTGTGGATTGATTATCAACACTCTATGATCTAATTGACTATTTTCGGAAAAGGGTGATGTATGTCCCTAGTGAGGTAACATGGTTTTATTTTGTGAAAAAAGAAACCCATGTGATACATGATAAACTCATGCATTAAAGGGTTCAACTGATCACTCATTAGTCAGATTGCCTTTCCCTTAGGGCAGTAGATGTTGTGAGTTCTAAATTCCCAGTAATAGTGGATGAGTATGAGGAAAATATTCCAAAAAATGATTCTAGGATTACCATTCCTCCGAGAGATTGATTAATGATTTTTTTACACCCTCATATGGAACTGATATCATCATTGGAATATAGTATGGATTTCTCAAAGATTCATCAGATGACGATGCAGTTGGATGACCTATGAAAGAAGGGCTTAGTAAGACCCCATGTTTTAGGATATGGGTGGATTTCATGTTTTTTAACCTAGATACGAAGTAGAATGAGTATCCTCTGTAAAATGAGAAATGACCACATTGATTTGTTGAAATGGTATCATTTATTCTCGAAGGCTGTCCTTCGATCAAGCTATCACAAGTTGTGATTATAGAATGATGATTTAATTGATAAGGCTTTCATATTATACTATTGTCACTATATGTTCATAGTAATTCCCATTGATGTGAAAAATTGCCCAGTAATGTTAACGGGACTCATGAACCGAATCAATATCAATTGACTTGAAAATGATATCATTTAGTCCGGGGAGAGATGTTCTAGAATTATTTTTAGTAGTTTGGATAGAGTCTAACGAGCACCCTGATCATGAGATTGTTAGATGAGGGAGTCGAGTGTGTAGTGTTATTTGATGGACCGGGAACCAAACATGGTTTTTTCATGATGAGAGGAACGTGTTTACTACCTCTGTTTTGATCTCTTTGTGAAAAAATGTGAAAAACAACAAGACCCATTATCTGGAGATGTAAATGGCAGTCTTCACATTTATGATGTGGTGACAATACCTGATGGGAAAGTGTTTTATCATATACCTCATCCAAAATAGTATCAAGTATATTATCTCTCATTTGGAATAGAACATGAGACTCAGTATATGTCTACATTTTCTTCATGGGTATGGATTGGAAGGTCTATACTCCTGGAAAGAGGGATGTGTTGGTCGTTTCTCTCTGTAGGATATCTATATCAGAGTTATTGAATGAGGCATTAAATTAATTGGCCTCATTAAAAGTACTCATCATGTACAATGTTTATTAACCATACCTATAATCGATGGTTATTACACCAACAGTCATACAATGAGCAAGTGAGGCTTAACTTAGTGATACCAATAGGGAAACATTACATTCTCAGATGTCCACATGGAATGACACATATTGATATCTTAATGGTGGGGATAATGTCCTTCTCTTTTGAAGATGTAAAATATTACCACTAAAATTAGAGGAGCATGTTTTTGAGTGTCTTCCATACATCTCCATTGGCAGTACAACCAGAAGTCTAAAAGATTTATCAAGAACTATTTCGTTAGTTCTAGTGGCCAGGTAGGAGGAATGTGGTTGAAATGTTTTTTTCTTAGTGCCTCACTTGTCAGTGAGTGCAAGAAGATAATGAGGTTCCAATGAGTTTGATTCAACCCTTGAGGATCAATAATGGATGTGGATTGTAATATCAGTGGACTTTATGAAAAATTTACCATCAAAATCCTTGAGAAGTGATACAATTTGGGTAACTTTTGACTGGATCACCATGTTATTCAAATTCATTCTAATCCTTGAGCAGATCCCAGTGGATAGAATGGGATTCATCTATATGTAGGATGTGTCTGGTACCTTGTTTTAATTGAGAATAATTTTTCATCCCAATAAGGATGGCCATAAGGATACGACCACCCATTTTCATGAGGAAATTCTACATTCTTGTATCCTATACTTTGGCCGTATTTGGGAGGGGAACCTATAACTAGTGAAGTTTTCATATAAAAATGATTATCAAATTACTAAAGGTGTTGTACCATTTGAGGCCTTTTGTGGGAAACTGTGAAGTTCACCATTGTGCTGGTAAGTCTTAGGAGATTCAGTACATTGTTGTCTAGAGTTATTATGGGAAACCAGCAAGAAGGTTTAGATCATCGAGGAGTGGATTAGTACTATATAGAGCTAACATAAAGCATATGACGACATGAGATGGGGGCATTTGGAGAATGAGGAGGGAGACCAAACAATCATTAGGGTCTCACCACGATAGTGAATGAAGATATTTTGGTTGGAGCATTATGTTATCACCAAGGTACATTATCCTTTTTCTGATTCTGAGCAATGTTGGTGAGGTGGAATACCACCTAGTTATACCCCATAGATGCATTGGGTCCATGATGTCTCTCACATGTCACAGCTATGGGGGTACATGTTTGATCCATTATATTTCATTGACTCGAGGGATCTAGAAAATGATGATGTGGAGAACTTTGTAGGATAACTGATGAAGATCAGGGATCAAGAGGATCAGATTCTTCATGGGAAGTCAATTCCAAAGGTATGTGTCTGTTGGAAGCACGAGAATCCTAGGGAGAGAATATGTGATCATGAGCACATATTTTTTCTCAGTACACTAATCCTTTTGAGTATCCATTAAATATTATTTTGGGGAAGTAAAGCCATAAGGTGGGGGAGAATGTAATGAATCATAATTTTCAAATTTTATATTATGAAATTATTTTAAAAAATACTATGGCTAGGATCCTAGATGGAATGTTATTATAAGGAATGGAGTTCCTAGAATGGTTTTTATAAAAAATTTATGTTTTTATTATCACTCTCACATGAATATTATAAAAAAGTGAAATAAATCTTAAACGACTACACACATAAAAATATTGAAGGAACCTTTGATCTCCGAGAAGTTCCATTACCCTAGGTGTGACGAATAATTATTTTGTGCATGTAATCTTTAGAAAACACATCTATTGGAGTAACCCTATATAAAATAATTTAATAAAATTTATTTTATTTTTTAATCCTAAAAAATCATTAATGATATACTAGGATAAGAAATCGGAGTCTATATTTGTGTTCTTTAGGGGGTGTTTTCCTGAGGCACCTCATAACATCAATCAATATGGGTCCTCTGAAAAAGTAAATTTATAGAAATTTTTAAGAAGAATAAGATAAAAATAAAAATATAGTTTTATTTATTGTTTACATTTCCTTGTAACATAGTGACAGTGACATGGAACAAAGAGGAAGCATGTGTTATTACATAAATGAAACATTGTACCGACACAGAAACATATAAACGCGATGACACTATACTATATTTTCGTTATATAATAATGTGGTAAGGATAAGAGATTACATTCAAAATCCTAGATAAATTAATTGGAATACCTAGAGAAGAAAATATTTTAAAAAACCACTCCTTATTGAATGAAAAATTAAGAGAATAGGAAATATTTACATTTCTCATGGATGGGTCACCATTGACTAAGAGCATTATTCATTGATCGATCCACACTTTATGTAGGGAATGATTTCAATTTTATTTAATTACACATTCATTATCCCTAAAATAAACATGGTTTAATCTATGAACAACTTAATCCATTGGTTTTCTGTTCTTTGGGTATGGCTTATTCTGTTGAGGTAAATTTTATCATGTTAGTCCATGGTAGAAATTGTTTATTCTTTACCTTCATTATTCATTTTTCATGGAAGGATCATGGCCGACACAAACTAAGTAAATCTCCATCTATTTTGGGGGATCCAAAAATTTTCTCCATCCATTGATTGTTCCTTATACCTCATGTTTTACAATCAAGGTCAGTAGTTACAAACCAAAACGATGTAAGTTGGATGTTGTGTGAGGAAGTGGAAAGAAGGGGTGACTCCAAAAATTGCAGGGGGAACGTTAAATGGAAAGGTCGATAGTGGGTTAGATTATAATAGAGGAGGCACTGGACTATAAGGGGGGCTGGGTCTAGAGGACTGGGAATGATCATCGCCAAAATGGCATCCAACAGTGGTGGAACCTCGCTATCTAGGTGGGGATTCAGTAGTGAGATTATTCGTGATGGTGGGATTAACTACGACGTCAGAGGCTATAGGTGGTGATCATATGAGTCTTCTATAAGGGAGGATAGTAGTGGTGAATGGTCACAATAAAATCAGATTGTGACGATGGAGGGACCATAGGGGTGGGAACTGCAAACAGTGATTGGGAAGTGGTAACAGACTGTGTCGGTGACCACGAAACGGTAGGTAGTAACATTGGTAACCAAGAAGTGGCGGAGGATGTGAAACTTGGTGGGTAGTCATGTGGATCCCATAGTAGCATCAACTATAGGGCAAGAAATATGGGGTGGGTGTGACAGAATGTGTTGCATATTGATCTTGGTCACTATGCTGAATGGGAAGGGCACATGGTTGGGCCTCTTGGGAGAGAAGGGCCTGACCAAACATGCATGTAGGGATGGAAAAAACTATCCTCTCTAACGGCCCAGTGTACTGAATAGTGATAACTATTGGAAAACGTTTTCAAGAGATCAGATAATGTTATTTCAGGTCAGTCGATATAGATTGGGCCAGGTTGGGTAGGTTAAACCGAGATGGGTGGGCCCCATACTGGACCTGCCCCTTTTTACTTAATTGATCATATCTTTCAAATGGGATGTCCATTTTATGAGCTATCTGTGGAATTGGGATCCATAATATGGGAAGTTCCTTCTTAAAAGGTTTAGACGGTTATTATTAAAGACTTGTATATGTGTATATTATCCCTTGGTTCATTCCCCGCATGTTTAGAATGACATTAAGTCCACATTAGTGGATAATAGTCCCCTCTAGAGGCTGCGTCCCAGTTAGAGTTGTGGAATAACTCCATATGACTAAGGAAATACTATATCAAATGTGATGATGTTTGGTGGGAATTTATGGGACCTCTAATCATAGGGTATAAATCCACATTTCTGTGGTCCGTACTTGTAGGGTTTTTAGTATCCTTCAAGAAGGTTCCCCTACCTTATAAGATTCATCACTAGGGTTTTTGGTATTCTTTGAAAAGAATCCCCCATGTTTTTTGAAAATAAATATTGGGATGTTGGTATTCTCTGGGATGAATACCCACTATATACATCCTGACATTTCACAAGTGTATTCTCTTTGGGTGGGGAACAAATTAACAGGAATTATTGTAGGAGTCTCTGATGACCTCAAGGCACGAGGATTGAATTCTCCTAGGATGAGCATGCTTCGAGACAAATCCTATATATAATTATTGGTGTACAATTATTCTAATCTCATCAAGATTGGATATGAATATAACTGGAAAATATTGGCATATGTGTTATAGGAATATAAATGCATTCAAAAGACCATGCATTCCCTTGTGGTTTATCATTTGTTGTTTCAGGGAGTCCTACTGAGTATTGTTTTAATCATTATTTCACAAGATTTTCTAGTACGTGTTGTCTATTTTGTAGATGATCAGAACATTGACAAAATTCATGGTCTACCCGGACTAGCTGGTTCCTAGTAAGATCATATAGATAAGGCATTCTCATATGGCTTTAGGAGACTACCCATCACGCACAATTCTTGTAGGGTTTTATATATATGAGATTCATGAGATTATGCTTTCTCTTATGTATTTTATTTCTTTGGGTTGGATTGTATTCAGGCCCATATTAGCATCCTATATGTAACATTTCTATTGCACTCTGTTTGTGGTATATACATAGTGGTTCACATACATGGTTTATTTTTTGTTTTTTTACATTTCTTCATTGTTGGTGTTGGAGATGTGCATGTTTGTGTAAAAGTATATATTATAATACCTCCCATTTAGGGGATATCCCTACTCGGTGATAGTTTCTAGCCCTTATACAATCAGTGGTGGGGTTAGGGTATTCATGAAATTGGCCCAACTAGGAAGACTCATGAAAGAAATACAATAATATTTGTTTTACAAAACATATAACAATTTTTATCCTATATTAAATGATCATATTGTTAATAGAATTATTGAACAAATAATGTAGTCAATTTTTACTGAATATAGTTTTTTAATTTTTTCTATTTTTGAAAACTGTTGGAACTATGTGAAACCATACCAACAACATTTGGTAGGTACAATGATAATATATCCAAAATGAAATCCATAATTACATAGGAGGGTGGTTAAAAACATTATAGGAATTATTACAAAAAAATCTCAGGAGTTGGACAATATCTTTAATCACGAGAAACATTTTCCTACAACAAATTTGAATAAACTGGCTATCAAGTCTTTTATGTGTAAAAACTGGTCAATATATGGAAGGTCTTATAAAATACATATTGTTTAATTGAAGGATTATTCAAGAGAGATAATATTTTCTATAATAAAATTTTAGGTGAAGTAAAATCTGACAGTGGTCATCTGTCTTGTGAGATGGGAGTTACAAAAATTAGGGTGCATTGATAAGGAATACTAGTTTAAATGATGAAATGGGTGAGATGAATATGGAATACATTAAAAATGTATTTTATAAAAATTATTTCAATATATATAAAAAATAACAGAGAGTGGACTATGTGGGATAACGAAACAGTAAGATAGATTTCTTATAACATATAAGGATAACATGAAAATCCTTTCAAGATACCCATAGATATTTGTTATACTAAATTATAGAGAAAACGATAAAGTATTTATTGAAATTAGAACCAAATATTAAATGGGTATGCTTATTAGATACTTTGGTAGTTGTGAGGAAGTTTTTGGAAGTTATAATTATATATAAATGGAGTTATGTGTATAGTCCCATCCTTTTAGACATAATAAAAGATTAATTGTTTTCCAAACTGGTGGGTCAAATGAAAATGGAGAAATAAGGATATAACAACCCAAATGTCAAAAAATGTGGGAAGAATAATCATGTGAGCAAAAATAATTTAATAGGGAAATATTTTATGTGTGGGGGAGAGGGGAACCAAGATCCTGAATGAAACAAGGACATAATGATGATGGACATCATAATAGAGGAAGGGAGGGAACCTCCTGATGCAACACCAATTTTTTAATTGATAAACAATAGGGAGAAAGGAAACAAGAAAGAGATTACCAAAATCTATGGTTCGTTGAGAGTAAACAGTTTCATAAACAACCAATGAAACTTGTGAAATGAATATATAATTCTATCACGACTACTGAAGTTGATATTTAAAATGAATTTTCACAAGACACACATCCTCATTAACAAATATCTAAAATGGTTTTTTATTCATGATATACCAATTATTTTACATCCTACATGTTTTCTAGAATATATTAATATAATCATGATTATATGATGTATAGAAAAATGTAAAATGTTATATTTTAATGATAATTAAAAACCATGTGTTTGAATCTTCTCATATTAGAATATGTGGGATGATTATTCCAGTGAATCTCATAATCCTTCGCTTTTTGAAATTTTATGCTTAATTATGCATTGATCTACACTTATTATATATATTACACATAAAATATTATGAAAATTAAATCACTTTTATTATTCACAACATGACATGGTCCCATTAAAATAAATAAAAGATCCTTAATATTATTTGTAGAATCACACAATTGTTTGGGTGTTGATAGACAGTGACAAATAATTCCATTCCCAAATGGTTGTGTTAATGGAAATAATAAACCATTACAAAAATACCATTATGATGCATTACACTAATTTTTTTACTAAAATCATTACTAGACCTCCCTTTTATCACATTGTAGTATTACCAAAATAAATTAGATTTAGAAGCACTCCAATATCCAAATCCATCTATAAGAAGGCCTTGATTAATCTATATAATATAATTAACTACAAGATAATATTTACAATCATTTTATACACTATAGTGAACCACATTGGGGAGGAATGGAAATATTTTTCAATTAAAATCACAGATTAATCATGTTGTGTGTCTATTATCGAGTGCTCATTGAGATATCCAAAAATATAATTTGTCCATTTCTATGGATTAATATATTTTTTGATAAATATGGGGATATTAGTAATTATAATAGGTGGATATTCACTTTGGATATCATCAACTGAATTTTTAAAAGGATTATATAGATAATATGACTTTCTAATAAGGGTATGGATAGTATGAGTGTATAATGATTCCCTTATATCCAAATAATTCCCTATAAATAATCATGGATTTTATGAATAAGGCCGTTCAAAATATTCTCAAAAAAAATATTGTAGTTTTTGTCTATGATATTTTCATTTGATCTAAGATAATGGTGGAAGAAGAAGAAAATATAATATTTCTTCCAAAATGATTATGTAATGGGAATGTATACGCAATGTTCGACATGTGTGGCTTTTGGAAGGGGTATGTGACATTCCTATGTGACAAGATCACATGTAATGGAATTTATGTGGATATTTTAAAGGAGAAGTCAATTGAGTAATGGATCAGAACCAAAAGTGAATTATAAATCCCCAAATATAATATAATAAGAGGGTACTACTAATGTTATTTAAAAAATATTTCGATATTTTATATCCAAATTACTATGTTAATATAGAATGGGGTAATGCATATCTATAGAGACAAATTTGAGGATGTTATTGAAGATCAGAATAAGAGGCTAATCATTGTGTATATACTATCACTAGAAACTTGTTGATAAAGTTTTATGAGATACATAAATGTGTGAACCAATATTTTAGTTGTTTTTATCCTACATAATTAAAGTGTGATAGACTACACCAGATGTAAACTATTTATCCATGATCAAAACTACATGACACCTGATGTGGGGTTAACATTTGTGTCTGTTTCCATTATGGTATATAAGAACATCCTCATGGTGAGGTGTGTGATATATATATATATATATATATAATTATATGAAATAAGAGTCTAATGTTTATATTCATGAAGAATACTATCATTGTGAATCAAATATTAGGGTTATATCTATTCACAAAATATGGTTTCTCTCTCCAAAACCATCTGGGATTTGAGAAAACTACACATTATTTTATTAGTAGAAAGGACCATGCTACTCTATCCACAATTTTGATTAAAGAGGTAATAATTCTTATTTGGTATGGAATGGGTGTATATAAAAATCATATTGGTAGGGAATATGTAATGGCCCAAAATTTTGAATAAATCTTGTTTCCTAATTTCATCTGTTATTTTATTTTATTTTTATACTCAAAAAAATGTTTTATTTGATAAACATGATTATAATTAAAATGAGACCATTGGGTTCTGACTGTTATATGACCATCGGTCAATATGACCGCTGTGAACAAAATGTTTTGATTATTGTCTCTAAATACAAGTAATCTTGGTTAATTATTATAGAAAGAAGATTTGATGGCCTCACCTAGTAGTCTTGGACCGATCGAAGTGCATCTAACAGAACTTGGGAAGGAGGTAGAACCATTGGGCTTTGCTCTGGACCAAACCCAAGACGAACTTCATCATGTGAAGCTAGAACGGAATCGCCTTCGCGAGAAGTTCAAACTGATAGAAATTACTACTCGGGCAATGTTGGCCGAGCCTCCCTCAGACTCTCTCACCTTAGCACACCTTACACTTAGGTCCTATGCTGGTGTGATAAGGGGCTATGTAAGGAGACCGTAACTGCCTTGTGTAATCCTTTGTTTTAAATAAAAATTGGGATTTCTTCTTATGATGAAGTTTATGAATTTTCAAATGACCGGATAAATATAGTATGCATATTTTTGATGAATTTTAGAAAAAGGATATTTTAAAAATGTTTATGTAATCCTTAAATAATTAAAAATGTGTAATGATTTTCAAAAAATGGTCTTCTACAATTATGTTCAGTACAAAATTTGGAGTCTAATAAGATCAACTTGATTTTGATGAATATTAAAATATGAATAGTGATTTTATGATTAGGATTAGTAATATGACCAAATGGATTAGTAATCTCACTTAAAGAAAGTTTTAAAATAATCTATTCACCTTGATTAAGTAATGTGATTCAATAAAATGGTTAAATAACGGTTTCATAAATTATTATTCAAGTATTAGTTTTTCCGGGTGAATAGTGTTTTTTGATAAAAAATTTAATTAAAAATATTTAGAAAACTATTTTTTTAAAAATGACTTTATTTTTGAACTCAGAGCATCGATATTATGTGATGGTAATTTTTGGGGATTTTTCTGAAAAAAACGAATTTTCGATGAATAGTGTTTTTATTTAAAAATTAAATTAAAATTATTTGGAAAATTATATTTATAAAATGGAGTTCATAAATGTATTTAGAGCATCGATATTTGGTTAAGGTGAAATATTGGGATTATTCTGAGAAAGTTGAATTTTTGATGATTAGTGAAAATATAGTTTTTAAGTTACAGGTGTTTAATGACATCATTAAATGATGTATTAAGTATATATTCAATATGGTTGAATTACAAATAGTACAATAAGGTATGAGGTGTCCCAAGTGGCCAATACAATGGGAAAGCCCATGGTTTTTCCAAAACCACTAGTGAGGTGTCCCTTGGCCATTAATGCCTTGTCCCCTCACTTTCCCTATAAATACCCACCCTTTCCTCCTTTATTTTTCACTCCCAACTCTCCCCCAACGATGTTCTGGTCTCATTACCTCCTAAGAAGTCCTCCCAAGGTGCCCCCAAGCCCTCAAGGTCCCATCCTTTGAGGTTTAAGAGTTACATTTTAAGGTAAGGGATCCGACCTCTCTCTTTCATTTCAAGTAATCTCTTTTATGTCATTCCTTTTATGCTACATGTTCTTATGTTGGAGGATGTTCTTTTATACTCCTCATACTTCCCTTTTTATGTTCATATAATGAGAGACCCCCTCTTACTCTCATTATTTCGTTTTATGAAGTTTTATGTGGTGTCGTTAGGCTGCCGAAATATTTGTAACGGATCCTTTCTCCCTTCTCATTTTTCATGATCTATTTTCATGTAAAGTATTTCAAGTTCATTTTTATTATGTTGGGGTATGATCTCTAAATTTATCATACTTATCATTTATGATCATATGATGAGATACCCCATTTGATCTCTTTAATTCAGTATTTTGAAGTTTTAAGTGGCGTCGTTAGGCTGCCGAATTTTTAAGTGGTTCTTCACCCTTCTCGTTTTGAAGTTCTACTTTCATGTCAATTCTTTCAAGTTCCTTTTTGTTATGTTGGGGTATGATATCTATATCTATCAAACTGGAATCTTATGTTCATATGATGAGAGACCCCAGTTGATCTCTTCAATTCAGTATTTTGATGTTTTAAGTGGCACCGTTAGGCTACCGAATTTTTTAGGGGATTCTTTCACCCTTCTCATTCTTTTCAAAGTTCTACTTTCATGTCAAGTCTTTCAAGTTCCTTTTTAATTATGTTGGGGCATTATCTCTATATCTATCATACTTAACAATTATGTTCACATGATTAGAGACCCTATTTGATCTTTTCAAATCATTTTTGTTGAAGTTTAAGTAACACCGTTAGGCTGCCGAACTTTCATAAGAGAAATCTAATTATTGTCTTCCTGCCATGTTTTTCATTTCAAATGGTATGTCCTTGAAATTTCATTACCATGATCATTTATCCTTATTATTCTGTACATCTACTGTTTTATGGGTCATTTATGAATGTTTGGCCCATTTTCCCTCTCTTTTTAATGTCTTCTAAAACCTCGTAACATAGCCGTTATGCTGCTGAATTTCCGTCTCAAAATGTCTCTCTCTTTTTCTAAAGTTCTTTTATATTATTAAGTGAATACTCAAAGATCATTCTTCTAAAGGGGTATTCACATATATACCAAAATGTTCTATTTTAAATTCTGGGATTTAAATACATGAGACCCACCTTCCTTTTCTGTGGGTTTTGAAGTAACGTAAAGATCATGTCTTTAAACCAGTTTTTAAAACGTTATGATTATGAAATGAAACCCATTTCATTTATTCTCTATGGGTTATTTATGAAATGTTTTATGATGATATATGTGGATCACATGATAATAAAGGAAAATTTAAGGGTGGGCCCTGATAGCGCTCCAAGGCATTGGGTAAAGACTTAATCTCTAGAGATGACCATTTTAACGACGCCTTGGTGAATAACCTTGGTAATTTTTAATGACGCCTTGGTGAATAACCTTGGTAATTTTTAACGACACCTTGTGGATGGACCTTAGTGAAACGAAACAATTTTCAATATTAAATGTTGCAGCCACATCTTCAAGTTATGAAAAATGTTACTTTTATTATGATATATCTCATGATTTCTTTCTCATGCCTTAAAGTTCTTTTCATGACCTTATTGAAGTATCTCAAGTTCACATGTAAAATGTTTCTCTTGTTTTCCTTACTGGGCCTTCTGCTCAACCTTTCCTTTGATGTATGTCCCCAGGTTCCGAGATGCAGAAATGAATGTAGGATGAATATAAGGAGAAGCCTTTCAAGTGTTTAAGAAGAATGTTTTTTTTGTTTCATGTTTTAAGTTCCTGGTTTCCAAGACACTAAACCTTAAAGATCCTCGGTTTTGTAAAATGTAATCAAAGTTTATGTGATAAAAAGGCATGATTTTATAGTTCGTATCAAAGTATGGTTTAGTTATTTGTGGAAATTAGGATATGAAAACTTTAGGAAGAAGCCTATAGAAAAGTTAAAATATAGGAAATCTTCCTGGTATTTTGGTGAGTATTGAGTAAGTGGTTGCCAAGAAAATACATCCCTTTCTGGATAAGAACAGGTAGAGGTGGCTCTGGCACAGATGTACATAGGGTTAAAACCCGAAAACACCGCTTTGAGCTAGACTCGAACGGGAACTGGTACACGACAACGGGCCTTGCTGCACTCTTGGTTACGACACTCCCGGGGGATATGCTTTGGTAAATTCATTAGCTTAGTATCAACCATTATTAAAGGAACAAAGATAAAATAAAATGAAGATTCACATAAGAATATATGATCATGGATAACCTAGATGGGAACCTAGGGGATCACAAGTTATGGTATACTTATCAACTACAAGTTATCCTTATATGCTTTAAGTTTCTTTTCATGATTATTGGCTTAGTATTTAATCCCCTAATTAAAGTTTCTTTTCTTAGTTAATGGCTGGAAATGGAAGAGCATGTCTCAACAACCAATGAGATAGGAAATGCTACGATTACCGTACTAATATGACAGAGATGATTAGGGGATTAAAATATGATTTCTATTTTGGAAGACGTTCACTATTTTGGGGACCCTATATGATCTATGTAAATAGATTACAACGGTATTTTCATTGAGGACTATGGTTGAATTATATTTGAAGAATTGATTAATTTAAGGTGGACTTATAGAAATTTAGGTTACTTATGGGAATGACTAACCTATCTTGGGTTAAATATGTTTAGGTTAGATACTTTTGTTATAAGATGTTAGGAGTGGTTGATGTTGTTTGGAGATGAACAATGAAGTTTTGGAAGACTATGTTATCAAATCCTTCTTGTATTTGGGTTTCAATCTTAGTTTGGTTTATTTTGAGGAATTTTAAGGACCGTTATTTATGGAATGGACTAGGATGAACTTTGGGTAGTACCATGGAACTTTGAAGAATTAAAAGTAGTTTCCATTCATATGGGATTCTTTCTTTTTTTGAAGAGTTGTTTTACCTTAACCTTTCGGTTTTTGGGATAATGATTAAAGATAAAAGAAATAGATAGTTAATCTTTTGTGGATTATGTGATTCTCTAGAAGATGATTCTTGTGTATTGATGAGACCATGTAGTTTTGAATGCTCATAGTTTAGAGAAAATATTAGTTTTGGGTAGAAACTTATTAAAGGATGAAACTCTACATGAAGGTAGATATATTTCCTTATGTTTTTGTTCTATGTTGTAAATGAATTCCTCAAAGTTATGAAAAGGAACGTAAAACAAAAACGTTGTTGTTTATGTTTCCTACTAGGTAATCAAAGACCACTTGCACACATCATAATTTTGGTATTTCTTGGAGGTTGACTTCCTCCTAATCATGTTTTCTATCACTCTCCCTTAGGACGTGACCCTTTGTTTTCTCCTCCATGTCCAAGTTTCCTACACGGAATCCTAATATGAGTAAACTCGGGTGGCCTTTGTATATCCTTTTCTTTCATTTAAAGTAATGGTGTCACTGACTCTTTTTCCGATGTGGGACTTTCAATGAAATTTCAAAACCCAATTTTTTAAAAATTGCGAGGACGCAATTTCTTAAGGGGGGATGATTGTAACGGCCCGAAATTTTGAATAAATCTTGTTTCCTAATTTCATGTGTTATTTTATTTTATTTTTATACTCAAAAAAACGTTTTATTTGATAAACATGATTATAATTAAAATGAGACCATTAGGTTCTGACTGCTATATGACCATCGGTCAATATGACCGCTGTGAACAAAATGTTTTGATTATTGTCTCTAAATACAAGTAATCTTGGTTAATTATTATAGAAAGAAGATTCGATGGCCTCACCTAGTAGTCTTGGACCGATCGAAGCCCATCTAACAGAACCTGGGAAGGAGGTAGCACCATTGGGCTTTTCTTTGGACCAAACCCAAGTCGAACATCATCACGTGAAGCTAGAACGGAATCGCCTTCGCGAGAAGTTCAAACTGATAGAAATTACTACTCGGGCAATGTTGGCCGAGCCTCCCTCAGACTCTCTCACCTTAGCACACCTTACACTTAGGTCCTATGCTGGTGTGATAAGGGGCTATGTAAGAAGACCGTAACTGCCTTGTGTAATCCTTTGTTTTAAATAAAAATTGATATTTCTTCTTATGATGAAGTTTATGAATTTTCAAATGACCGGATAAATATAGTATGCATATTTTTGATGAATTTTAGAAAAAGGATATTTTAAAAATGTTTATGTAAATCTTAAATAATTAAAAATGTGTAATGATTTTCAAAAAATGGTCTTCTACAATTATGTTCATTACAAAATTTGGAGTCTAATAAGATCAACTTGATTTTTGATGAATAGTAAAATATGAATAGTGATTTTATGATTAGGATTAGTAATATGACCAAATGGATTAGTAATCTCACTTAAAGAAAGTTTTAAAATAATCTAGGCACCTTGATTAAGTAATGTGATTCAATAAAATGGTTAAATAACGGTTTTATAAATTATTATTCAGGTATTAGTTTTTTCGGGTGAATAGTGTTTTTTAATTAAAAATTTAATTAAAAATATTTAGAAAATTATTTTTATAAAAATGACATTATTTTTGAACTCAGAGCATCGATATTATGTTATGGTAATTTTTGGGGATTATTCTGAAAAAAACGAATTTTCAATGAATAGTGTTTTTATTTAAAAATTAAATTAAAATTACTTAGAAAATTATTTTTATAAAATGGAGTTCATAAATGTATTTAGAACATCGATATTTGGATAAGGTGAAATTTTGGGATTATTCTGAGAAAGTTGAATTTTTGATGAATAGTGAAAATATTGTTTTTAAGTTACGGGTGTTTAATGACATCATTAAATGATGTATTAAGTATATATTCAATATGGTCGAATTATGAATAGTAATATAAGTTATGAGGTGTCCCAAGTGGCCAATACCATGGAAAAATACAATGGGAATGCCCATGGTTTTTCCAAAACCACTAGTGAGGTGTCCCTTGGCCATTAATGCCTTGTCCCCTCACTTTCCCTATAAATACCCACCCTTTCCTCCTTTAGTTTTCACTCCCAACTCTCCCCCAACGAAGTTCTGGTCTCATTACCTCCCAAGAAGCCCTCCCAAGGTGCCCCCAAGCCCTCAAGGTCCCATCCATGGAGGTTTAAGAGTTACATTTTAAGGTAAGGGATCCGACCTCTCTCTTTCATTTCAAGTAATCTCTTTTATGTCATTCCTTTTATTCTACATGTTCTTATGTTGGAGTATGTTCTTTTATACTCCACTTACTTCCCTTTTAATGTTCATATAATTAGAGATCCCATCTTACTCTCATTATTTCGTTTTATGAAGTTTTAAGTGGTGCCGTTAGGCTGCCGAAATTTTTGTAACGGATCCTTTCTCCCTTCTCATTTTTCATGATCTATTTTCATCTAAAGAATTTCAAGTTCCTTTTTATTATGTTGGGGTATGATATCTAAATTTATCATACTGATCTTTTTATAATCATATTATGAGAGACCTGATTTGATCTCTTTAATTCAGTATTTTGAAGTTTTTAGTGGCACCGTTAGGCTGCCGAATTTTTAAGTGGTTCTTCACCCTTCTCGTTTTGATGTTCTACATTCATGTCAATTATTTCATGTTCCTTTTTGTTATGTTGGGGTATGATCTCTATATCTATCATACTGGACTCTTATGTTAATATGATGAGAGACCCCAGTTGATCTCTTCAATTCAGTATTTTTAAGTTTTAAGTGGCGCCGTTAGGCTGCCGAATGTTTTAGGGGATTCTTTCACCCTTCTCATTCTTTTCAAAGTTCTACTTTCATGTCAAGTCTTTCAAGTTCCTTTTTAATTATTTTGGGGAATTATCTCTATATCTATCATACTGAAAACTTATGTTCACATGATTAGAGACCCTATTTTATCTTTTCAAATCATTTTTGTTGAAGTTTAAGTAACGCAGTTAGGCTGCCGAACTTTCATAAGAGAAATCTAATTTTTGTCTTCCTTCCATGTTTTTCATTTCAAATGGTATGTCCTTGAAATTTTATTACCATGATCATGAATACTTCTTATTCTGTACATCTACTGTTTTATGGGTCATTTATGAATGTTTGACCAATTTCCCCTCTCTTTTTAATGTCTTCTAAAACCTCGTAACATAGCCGTTATGCTGCAGAATTTCCGTCTCAAAATGTCTCTCTCTTTTTCTAAAGTTATTTTATATTATTTAGTGAATACTCAAAGCTCTTTCTTCTAAAGGGGTATTCACATATATACCAAAATGTTCTATTTTAAATTCTGGGATTTACATACATGAGACCCACCGTCCTTTTCTGTGGGTTTTAAAGTAACGTAAAGATCATGTCTTTAAACCATTTTTTAAAACTTTATGATTATGAAATGAAACCCATTTCTTTTATGCTATATGGGTTATTTATGAATGGTTTGATGATGATATATGTGGCTCACATGATAATAAAGGAAAATTTAAGGGTGCACCCTGATAGTGCTCCAATGCATTGGGTAAAGACTTAATCTCTAGAGATGACCATTTTAACGACGCCTTGGTGAATAACCTTGGTAATTTTTAACGACGCCTTGGTGAATAACCTTGGTAATTTTTAACGACACCTTGGGGATGGACCTTGGTGAAATGAAACGATTGTCAATATTAAATGTTGCAGCCACATCTTCAAGTTATGAAAAATGTTAATTTTATTATGATATATCTCATGATTTCTTTCTCATGCCTTAAAGTTATTTTCATGACCTTATTGAAGTATCTCAAGTTCACATGTAAAATGTTTCTCTTGTTTTCCTTACTGGGCCTTCTGCTCACCCTTTCCTTTGATGTATGTCCCCAGGTTCTGAGATGCAGAAATGAACCTAGGATGAACATAAGGATAAGCCTTTCAAGTGTTTAAGAAGAATGTTTTTTTTGTTTCATGTTTTATGTTCCTGGTTTCCAAGACACTAAACCTTAAAGATCCTCGGTTTTGTAAAATGTAATGAAAGATTATGTGATAAAAAGGCTGGATGTTATAGAATACATCCAAACATTCCAAAATTATATCCCAACACTTTATCCAAGAGAATATCATTAAGGTATAAAGGAATGACCTCAATAACAAAAATTTGTGAAACACGTAATAAATGGGAAGCTTCATGGGTTTTAAATTGATGAGGATGATGTGATTATAAATGGATCATGGATTTTTGGTCCTTCATACACTTAGATAATGAATTATCTTTTCTATTATTTTTATAATCATATATCTCAATCCATCATAAAAGTACAAATACACAATTTGATATTCAAGAGTACATCTGGTGGATAACTGGGAAAAATGATCATGAAGTAAATCTCATTGTGCATGAAATATTATCAACTTACGTTAGATATATAGAATTAAAATGGGATAATGAAACTAATATTGATACAAGTACTAAAATGGGACAACATCATAATTTATATTTTTAGTGGTCAATGGAATACATCCCTCAAAAATAATGAGATAGGGGTTGTTGTTGATTGAATCATGACGAATTACCATTTGATTTATGTTATAAAATATTTAACAATTAAATAAATTTCCATGACACATGTAATGGTATATATGAGGATACATGTGGTTTATATTTTAACATTTCATATCATGATCCAAGGATAATATCTAAATTGTAGAGAAGTATTCATCTTGATTTTATAACATGAAATGATTATTTTTAATATTCTATCATCCCCAAATTCCTTAAAAATATGAAATTTATATTGAGATAATATATGATATATTTATATCCAACTCATGTGTAATTAAACAAAGTATGTGATCATGATAAAAAATTATTTGAGCTGTCACACAACATTAGCTTTGAATATTATATTTAAATTTCATCATATGAATCTCTATGTCGGAAGAAATGTATTATTTATACATGATGGGAATGAGTTTGATATTGAATCCTATATTGAATTGAAATTTTTAAATAGATGATATAAAAGAATCAATCCTACCAATATAATATAAAAACTTCACATAGGCTGTATAAGATAAATTATAAAATCTCTCAAATAGACAAGGTGTGTTATGTTTATTGAAATTTTTTCTCTTGAATATTTCATAATAACTATTCAAGAGGTTCTTAATGAATGTTAATATTTGAAAAATCTATATTTTAAACTTATAAGTAAATTATCACAAAAGAATAGTGGCCTATCAGCATTGAATTTCAATAAATGTGGATGTTGTTTAAAATGTGTTACATGTATCTCTCAAAATAATTACATAACAAAAACCCCATATTCCTTGAATCTAGATAAGGTAGAATAGAAGAATGACATGTCTTATTAGGATCGTCCGGTGATGATCAATGAATGTAGTGTAATTATTCTAATAAACAAGAGGACTCAATATGTAAATGTTCTATTGAATAACATTAAATGGGAAGAGGTATCATGGGAATCAGAAGAAACAATAACTCATAGGTACCCATAAAAAATCATTATCATGAATATGAGAAGGAATTTCCAAGATGAAATATATAAATGGTTATAAATGAAATTAATAAAATTACTAAATTGAATTTCATTCCAAAATAATATATTATTTTATAATATTATTTAATATTAATAATCATAAAATATAAAATGTAATGAAGAACAAAATTATTCATTGATAAAAATTGTTAAATTAGATAATTAATAAACCATGTAAAATGAAATATAATACGTGATTAAAAAATTGGAAATATATAACTACAATGGTAAACATTGCATCACCCCTATCATTTATAATCAATTTCCCCATGAAGTAAAATATATATGTGAAATTAATCTAGTAAATATATATATATATATTTATTTAATATTATTTCATAAATCTACGAGAAATAGTGTTTATTAATGAACTAAATAATAGAGAGGTATGTATATGGGTTATTTTGACGATTAAAATTGTAATGTGATTGTATTAATAGCAACCTGGACATTTTGAATAATAACCTTCCCATTAAAATAATTATTTAAACTAAAAATATTAATGTTTTGTAATTATAATATTTATATTGAGAAATTTATGTAAATATAATGTTTTTAATTCCACAAAAATAAATATCATGAATATAAAACTAATAGAAAATAAAAATATATTTATAATAAACTGAATTTTAATGCATTTCCAAAATATGAAAATAATTTCCTCAAAATTATAATGTAAAAGATAGAAACATATTATGATAATAATAATATGGCTTTTTAAATCATCGGGATGATATTTTCCAAATATACTTTTAGTAATGTTCTTTAAATACATCAATTTTTTTGTTATTAGTTAAAATATATTTTTTCTATAATTGATGTATCCTGAATTATATAATTGATCATTAAATAATTATTTCGAAATTTCTATTACTTTTTGATTGAATAATACATATTTAATTTCATAAAAGTGTTATTTAAATATATTAAACATGATTTATAATTTTAAAAAATATGTACAAAATTCTGAAACTAAAAATATTACATTAAAATTATATTATCTCATTTGGAAACAGTTCCATTTTTTAAAATATTGGATTAGAAATATGAAGTAATTCAATGATATAATAAAATTTTATATAATTCAACAATGAATTATAAAATTCTAAATTATCACTTTTAAATTATTTTTATTTGATATAGTATTTTATTCAATATTTTGATTAAAAAAACCATCTCTAAAAATATAAATGACCCCACACCCTCCACATAGAAAACCATTTCTATCTCACACACCTATGAAATTATATGACCAAATCATCTCTATTTAGCCACTTACAATACCTAGTTACATTTTGGATCAATCAAATTCCAAAAATCAATAGATATTAGGGCTATAGAGAAAATAAAACACATTGAAGATGGTGATGAAAAAAATGATATAATGTGGGATTTAAGGTAACATAATTCTTATATCCAACTTCAAATTTGTGGGTTATTAATATTTCACATCAGTTTTTTCGTATGGATATTTTTATAATGTTCATTATATGTTTTTTTGAATCTTATTAAATTTTATTATAGTGATATACATGTTTACACATTAATTTATAATCCAAATAAAATTATTTTCAAAAAATTCTTGTTATTTCAATACACTTTTATTACCCATTAATTGATTTTTCTTCTTCACACAATAAATATTATATTTATGAAAAATATTACACCCCTTATATACATTATAACACCATTTTTTTTAATCCATTATTTATAAAATCCTTATGAAACCTGTAACATTCTATGGGTTTTTACATGAGTAATATTGTTATACATTCCATGTGGAATGAATTTATATGTACATATTCTGTTGTGGTATGTGAGGATAAAATTATATATCTATCTAATTCATTGGTAAATGTGTTCACTATCAGGTTATTATATGTATTATTTTTGATCATGAATCTATATTTGATCAAAATGATTATGTAATGATTTATTCTCATGTTTTATTTATGAACAACAATATAGCTTTGTTCATAATTAGGTGTGGTATTTTACCACTATGACATGATATTTCATTTATCTGAATCAACAAAATATGTACCTTTTAGAATATCTATATATTCTTATGATGATAAACCCATTTTTATGATAATATTATGATGATTATTCTCATCCATATACTATTGATTTAATAAATCATATTTATTCTATATTACCCTTCCCCTCACATAGATTTTATCTTTCCCCATTCAATGATGTATATTTTATGATGACTATACATACTATAAAGAATTTGATATATTTTATGTTAATAATGATGAATTATTTTAAAAATTTTATTTAATTATTAACATGTGAGCTATAATCCTAATATTTCTAAGATATGATAACTTTTGATCCTTGAATGTTTATCTTTTATGTTTTTTCTTTCAATAAAATAATTTAATAATTAAAAAAGAATATATAGGGTCAGTATGGTAACCTTGATTAATATCTATGATGGTATAGTGAGGAACTATGTCCTAAGAATAGGTTGAGTGATTTGTTTTATGGGTTAGTTCTTGAGCGAGTGTATTATCCATCTTTATTGTATGGTGTGTGACAATCTACTATTTATCACATGTTTGGGTCGGGTATGTTGATAATGAATTATATGAAATGTCATCCCCTTGTAGGAGGTATACTCTAATTAGGGTCTAGTATTCCCCATAGGCCATGATTATGACCCCCTTTATGTGTTTCGAAATCGACTAAGATCTAGTGTGTAAATACTCTTAGCATGTCCCGATGAGAATGACCTCTAAGATGCCCACAATCATTGTCAGTAGGAACATAATATTTTTTTGTCTTAGATGATCATTACATGGAATCCCTTATATGAAAATATAGCATTTACGGATATAATTATTATACTTTGATACATAGTGTCTAAATTAAGTATTTCAAATCTGTTATTTTTGTTTTACACAACTATGTGATTGAAAAAAAAGTTGACACTGAGCTTACTATTTATTATAAATCATTGTGGCTACTGACTTTAGGGATTCTTACCGGAAATTTCTATACTAACACCTTCATGGAATATTCCAAAAAATATAATCTTATAAAGACATTATAACATTCAATAAATCCCTATTCAGGAACCAAATAAGGCAGATCATTGATTAGATAGATGGATTTTAGTTGGTTCCTAGAGTTTCATCTCATTGACAACCCCCATTTTTAGTAGGTTGGACTATTTGACCATTTTAGTGGGCTCTTAATTTTCTCTTTTTTAATTCATTATGTCATACTCTTATGTGTGGTTAACTATATGTAAAAAAAATTAATTCACTTTTATTCTATTAATTTATTTTCATGGAGTTTAGATTGGTGTTTTTTCAATATAGGTACTTTATTATATGCCCTCCTCTGTGTTTGATATGTTTAATCTAGGTTAGTCTCTATCCATGTCATAATAGAGCTTGGATTATTCTATCATTATCATATTTCCACCAATAAGGAGGGAACCATTTGGTAATTTTGTGACATTGAAATTCCATCACTCAATTGAATAACAACTATCTCAAATAGAGATCACCATAATGTGTTGTTTAAGTCCATATCATATCATTCTCAGTTATATTTCACTTTGTCACTAATTTTTATACATGTTTTATTACCCAAACACAAAAGATAAATAAATGTAAAATTATTATAAATTATTATAGTTTCGGTATAACAACTCATCACCATTAATCATTTTAATAAAGTATAAAATAAAATTACATGTTAATTTATACAAGACACAACCTCAATGAATAATCACATTCATTATCCATCTCAATGGAAACATTATATTCCAAAAACTGATACATAATATATCATTATAATATTTGAAAAAATACTTATGATTATTTTAATAACAAACCAGTTTACTAAGTTTCATGTTCGATGAAAAATTTATTAATAATAAATGCGTGCATGTAGACTATAACCACTATTGTTCATTCAAATATTTTTTTTCAGAATACCATTGGTGTCTAGATAAATTAATGGTATTAAAGTGATAATATTATATTAATTTTTTTCTGGTATGTCAATAAGAAAAAAAAATTCATGTATTTTAAAAATGATTACATTTAAAGACTAAAATACATCTTTTCGTTTATAGGTGACATTTTGTATGTTTCCTCACATTATGAAATTACAATGGTGGGTGGCTACTATCAATTTAATTATTGATGATCTCTCCTTAATCGGAAAAAGATGATGGGACGTTGATAATTTCTTCTTGTGGATTCATATTAATTTATCATTTCCTCATCCACGTCTCCCACAGTAATTTAAGTCATCATTGTGACGCATATTCCATGTGCCACCTTGAGGTGGACTCAAGTTAATTATTTGTATTCTCTCTTGATAGGGAAGAAATCTTTACTCAGTGTAGATTTTAATATTGGGAATTGCAATGAATTTGTTTATTTTGTTTCTTTTTGTGAAAATATAAATACATATCCTTTTAATTTTATAGTCATCATATATTTGGAATCATATGAATAAAACCTAAGGCATCATGTATGAGTAAATAGTTAATTGACCATATAGTATTATGACTTCTGAAGATTTTTACCTATATAATTTCATAATTCTTTTATTTGTTTGACATTTTAAACCATATCACATGTATTTCATCCTATGTGGATGGTATGGTAATAGTTTTAGAGAGTTTTCAGGATATTTTGGACAATGTTTTAATGTCTGATGGGGATATGTGGGTCAGAGATTTGATGTCCTTATATAGAAAAGTCGGTGAAATATTTACAATATTGTAGGGATATAATGGTAATATGTTTAATTTTTAGTTTTCATAGGGTGGTTGTAGGATTATCAACATGTAGGGATAGTTGGTTCAAATGGATAATGACTTGAGAAAATTTGTCGGTAACAATTTTTGTGTCTTATTGGAATAGGTTGGATGCAGGGTTTAAATACATACTAAGTCATGTTGTACAATTGTTTACCATCCTGAGGATATAGGATGTTGTAATGTTTAACAATATATTTGGTAAATTGTGTCACATGATTAATTTCATACAGGTATTTTATCATTTATTATTAAAAATATTTTTGTGTGGTAGGTTTCAAGATTAAAATTTCCTGGGGATATTTTTACCATTGATGTAATGTCTTGCGAGGATTGAGTCATAGTTATGTGTATACCTATGGGGTATATGAGAAAACATTAGTGTTTGATGGTGTTGATTGGGTAGAATTATTGATCCTTGGATTGGGATCCCATATTGTATGATATGTTAGGGCCATCCCACATAGATTTGACTTATATACCATATTGAAGAACATGGTTAAAAACTACATTATTCCATGCCAAAATTCAAGTTTATTTCCCATTATGGTTCCATGAAATTTATCATCAAGTTTCTCTGATTATCACATAAATAATGGAGCTTCAAAGAGTGATGATTTGGAAATTAGGCATGACATATTCCATGGTGATATTGTGATTAGTAAGGATGTGGTTGGGGTTTTGGGGGTGAATGATCTCTTGGGGTAAAAAATAGATGTGATGTTATGAATGTGGATTATTCGTGGGGGATTCCCAAGTGATTTTATGAGGTGAATTGGTATGAATAGGTATTATACATGGTAGATACTCTAGTGTTAATAGAGGATGCAATTTTATGAATGGGAAAGGTGAATGGGATCATCCCAAGTGATACTATGAAAATAAATGGTTTTAATTGGGCTTCGGAATGGAACCATCCTTGGTTATTCTTGGAGAATAATTTGAGTGATTTGGACTTATTCATGGTATTATCCCAATTACCACTAGGATAATTAATTATATGAATCGGTATTCCCTATGAGATCTTCTCAGGTGTCAGGGTATCATCTTATTCATATCAAATTTGGTTGCTAGTTTACATCATAGTTGGTGTCTTGTGATTATTATACATAGGATATTATATTAAGGGCATAGGATAAGGCCATAGTTGACCATAATGTGCAATGAATAAATTTATATGGCTAATCAATTTAACCTCCCATCTATTCTTTATCATTTTGGATTAAGTAGGTGTATTGACCCCCTGATGGGTTCCGGAACAAAATTTGGAATTATACATAAGTTGGAGCCCAATGGTACACATTTGGGGAATCATGGATATATACATATATACATACATATATATATATAGGTCCTTCACTCAATGAATACACATTATCATTCTTCATGTCTGTCCATTAGGGAATCCTAACCAATTGATGGGCCCATGAACATGATAGCAGCTATGCATAATGTGTTCTCCCATTGTGGTAGTTTTGAATTCATCAAATGGTCATTACATGAGGCATCTAATGTCTGATAGATTATTCATCTCCTTAATTCCATGAATGTAATAAAAATATCTTTATAGAGGGTTTTTTATATTTCAATGTCTTGGTTTAATTATGAAGTGTTGGTGTCATGATCACAACCTACTACGTATTATTCAATATATAAAAGTCATATTGTTATTTCCACAAAATGAAACATATACATTCAAATATGGTATAATGTACTTCATCATCATATAGTTAGGACTACAATATGGAAGATATATATTAATATATTGTTTATGACTTACATAATAGGGTCCCTTTAATGATCAGATAAGAATACGAGTCTAGCGATGTCGTTTTTTTATGTGTTTCATGAGTAGTTCTCCATTTCAATGTATTTGGAGAATTAGATAGGAGAATCTCAACTCATGGCTTGGGAAAGGGGACACGATGTGTTTGTAAAATCAAAATATTTTAGGTAATATTATTTAGAATCAATAATAATGGAATTTAATATGGTGTATTGGATGTAACCAATAATGTCATTTCTCCAATACATAAAATTTCATTTTATGAATGTATAAATTTCATGGTAGAATGTGATGGTAGTTAATGAACCAAGTTATTGGCCTAGTACTATAACCTAGAAGTGATAATATGTGGGGGTTTAATGCAAAATCTTGTTTCTATAGAATGTTATGGGTGAATGATGGATTTTTGGAAAAAATACATGTTTTAAAGTGGAAAGATGTTCACAATAACATGTTCAATGAATTGATGGATCCAAATGGAAGTGAAAAAATCATGATTCCCCAAAATTTTATTTTCATTAAAATTAGGGAGTCTTTATTCATTGAATACATAATCCAATAGTTTTCTTCTTAGATGGACGATTCATAAAACATCACTAATAAATAACCCATATATTGAATGTATTACAAGAATTAATTCCTAAAATATTTACCATTGAAAAAATTTGGTATGTGAATTTCTGAAACTAATTTTAATCTTTTTAATTTAGTGTGTGATGTCACAACTCAATGTCTCCTTTTGTAATAATGACTTTAATTTGGGACTTCTTGAATTTGGTCCAATAGAAGCTCGATTTTGTGAATGATTCCATTCTAAATGTATGTTTCATTAAGGTATTAACATTGGTTAGTAACCTCTTCCATCATATATACATCATTAATGGAGTACACTACCTCTATATCTATGTGTCCTATTGACTATAGTGAACCTGAGATGTGTTGCATAGACATTATCATAATTCATAAATATTTATTTTAATGTGTTTTTTCCATTTAAAAAAATGTTTGGTTTTCTCATCCAATGCATGATGAAATTTTATAATTTATTATTGAGTATATCATATAGGATGTTTTCTAAATTATAACATAAAATGAAGAAAAAAATTGATTCATAAGTCTTCTTAGGCCCCATGACCCATCAAGTAATCTACAATGAAATGAAATACAATCCTACACTACATTATAATGATTTTTTTCAATAGTAATCAAAATTTAGGGGCCAATATAAGTGTTGAATATATTATAATTTGATCTGTATTAAAAAATAATGAATAGGTGAAAATAATTTACTCATAATATGATATTTTTAAAAATGTATCAATTCCTTATTTAAATATTTAAATTTATAATATATCATGGAAACATCAATTTAATTATATAATTATGACACATTTATAATAATTTTAAATCAACAACACATTAGAAATATGCAAATATAATATTATTTTTATTTGCGATACTTTGACCACATAATTGAACAATTCTATGAAATTATATCTTGGATGATTATAAAAAAATAAATAATTGTTTAATTTGAAAATTAAATGTAAATATTGGGCCTTTTTTGGTAATATATTTTTTATATTTATATCTAATACAATAACTATGAAAACAATCTTCAGGGGTAAAAAAATATCCAAAATATGCATAGTGATGATTTTAGCATTTTTTATATAGACTACGTTACTCATTAATTGAAATTTAACAATCCTAAATAAATATATGCATAACTTATAATATCATTACTTTTTTAGAAATATTTATTTTTTATGATGAAAAAATACTGACAGCACTCCTTCAGAACTTCAAAAAATTGTAATTATAATCCCCCTAATTTGGAAAAATGACTACAAACTAACTAATATTTACATATATATCATTTTAATTATTAAAAAATATGTGTATTAGTGGTTTATTTTATGAATAAATATCATTTTTATGTAATTAATGAAATTAATATATTTATTTAGGATATTTAGTATGAGTGTAGAATGAATTGGAACCAATATAATTGTTATTGTTCTCTAACTCATCTCATTGTGATAGGATTTATATTGTGCACAAAAGTTCATTCATGTGGGGTTTTTAGGACCGTATAGTGATATTATATAATGATATAAATTCTTTTCATTATATTATAGGCAATATGAAATGATATATCATTGTTTTTTTATTATAATTTTCATCAGATTTAAGGGGCTTTGTTAACAAAATTTAATATCATAGAGTAATAATTTTTCTTCTATATCCTATTTTTGTCCCTTTTCATATATTCTGAGATATGATAAAATTATTCATTATTATATCATTTCCCTTTATTTTTATTTATTTATATGTATATTTTCAATTTCAAATGATCTAACATCATGAAATTGTTTCTACATAAGATACTTTTCTTACACAATTCTATAATTATTTTTTTATATAGTTACTTTTTAACATAAAAATTGAAAATAGAATTTATTAACAATTTTCAAATTTATATTATATGGTCTTTGAAATTTCATGTGAAAAAATATCCTTCATTCGATGCATTCTACTTGAATATCATCCCCCATAAATGTACAATGTTATCATATATTATCCTACATCTCTTAATATTTTCTATTTCCAATCCCAGAAATTCACTTATATCTAATGTTCTCCATAAATGAATTGAAATTAAAATATGTATATATTTAATGTATCATCACACAATCTATATAAACATAACACAAATATGGTTTATTATATTTTTAATAATTGTTGTAAATAGTTGTATTTCAAATTATCACAAAATATTTCCCATTCAAAATAAATAGTCTTATTTTTGAATTCAAATTTTCCCCTATCAAAAGTCTTCTATTTTCATCGATTTCATATCATTTTAAAACACCAACTAAATTATCTTTTCATGTTTCAACTTTTTTTAAATTTTTTATTGATTGAAATAATTTTTTATCATAAATGTTAAAATGTAACAAGAAATTGAGTCTTGATCATTTATATTATTGATTTGAAGATATGATTATTTCTTTGTCACACATATGTTTACAAGAAACATTTTCTGAGGGTGCCCAATATATACACCTCTAATTGATAGGGTAAATCATTACATATAATTATAAAATGGTGAAATCACTCGTGATTCCCAATACTAAATTGGAAATAGGTTGTGATGCATGACCCCCTACTGAAAATAGTTAGTGATACATAGTAAAAAATATTTGATTATAATACATATGTTGGTACCACAATATATTTTATGAGATTATGTTAATTCCAATAATCATAAATTAGGTCTCGTATTATCACGTCAATTATTCCATAATATATGTTTCATAATTTCATTAACACATTCTCTTATAATGAAATATGGTTTTTTAACTCTTTATACTACTAATTAGTTATGTTCAACCTATATTTATCATCCCATATATATGTGATCTCATCTATGGTTATTTTTTTGTTTCATATTCCATTTTTGATATTTTATGCTCCCTATTTTATTATTTCGATATTTCCCATGTCCGTTTTTTTATTTATAATTCTACGTCATCAAGGAGAAAATCAAGTATTCATAAATTAAGTGCAATTATTGAAAATATTATTATATTATTTCTCTTATATAGTCAGTGTTCAAAGGCATTAAACTTTTTCATTCATAATATTACTATAATATTATAAATTGAAATGTGTTCTTTATTGATAAAATTGAAGTCATATATTTTTGTCAACTCAATGAGTACCACATCATGTGTTAAATCATTTTTCATATAATTATATTCTTACTGTATATTATATAACAAATTCTTCAATGAATGATTTATAAAATCTATAAAAACAGAAATTAAATATACAAATAGGGATTCATTTAATATATATCTATATTTACATATGTGGGAGGAAAATATATAATTAAATACATGTAAAATAAACTATATAAAATTGAATTCCATATAATTACTCTATACATCTACTAAAGTGAAATCATTATTAAATGGTAACATTAGATCCCCAAAAACAATTGCTTATTATTTTTAATATAACAAAATATACATTATTTCACCAAATGATAGGGGATCCTAATAATCATGACTAATTTAATTGATTCACTTATAAAACCTTGTTTTACTATAGTAATAGTTTTGAAATAGAATAAGCATGAAAATGATCAATCTTAGAAGAAATATAATTGTTGTTGAAAAGATATTATTATTTTTAATATATAGGGAGTGTGAAATATTATGGTTACACAAGAATAATTGAATCTTTTATTTAAAAACAATATAGACCATGTAGGAAAAAATAATTATATCACTAATGTTACAGTGGTAGTTTTTTCATTTATATAATGAAGACCATAATCATTTTGGAGATATTATTAATATTTTGTCAAAAATAAATTGAAAAATTACCGTAAAATTATATATTAATACTTACAATGTTCAATCAATGGTAATATAATATTTATGATTTTCATCATGAAAAGAGAAAATAAAATTTTGTGGACATTGATCACGTAAACATATTTAAAGTATAAATATAAAAATTTATAATATCTATAAATAATTTTTTTTATAATTATCATATTAGTATTTAAATTTCATATCTTAGAACAATATAAAATAATAATGAAATAATTGGTCTTCAAGTTAAAAAATAGAATGTCATTCATTTTTTTGTTTGGATTTTCTGGTAACATTTAATTCATGTTTATAAATTTCTTTTGATAATCAAAATATGATGGTAAAAAGAATTTTTTATATTAAATGTGTATTTCTATGTGGAAATATTCCTTTTTATTATAAATAAGGTTGTGATTATATGTGATACTTACTATTTGTAATGCACAAATGATATATAGATATAGTTGGAGCTTCTCAGTGGATTAACTAATAATCATCATAGATGGAATAATTTGTAACTATTCACATATAGAAAATATTTTAAGAATTTTACAGGAAGAATCATTAAATTAATATAAAAATGATTCAATTATGGAATAGATATTTTTTAAAACAGAATATTGTTGTAATGGACAAATTTAATGCGGCTATAAATTACATAAATTATATATCAATATCCTTATTTAAATAATAGTTAAAAAAAATTCTCACATCCAACATACCAAAAAGAATAATTTCGTAGATATTAGAATCATAAGCATATAATT
This sequence comes from Viscum album, assembly GCA_963277665.1. Classification (NCBI taxonomy): domain Eukaryota; kingdom Viridiplantae; phylum Streptophyta; class Magnoliopsida; order Santalales; family Viscaceae; genus Viscum; species Viscum album. The sequence goes on from OY728145.1 coordinate 1,905,401,246, forward strand.
TATATATATTCGGAAATAGTTATCCATAATCAACATCGTATATTCCCTTTTGGATCCATTTCATATTATATAATCATATCCATAACATAGGAGATAAAAAATACATGAAACATGTGAACTCATTTGAAATGTTAAAGAAAAACATTATGTACTGTATTAAATCATATAATTGATGGAAGATATTTTAGTTATATAATATATAATATTAAATGATTTAAAATTCAGATCTTGTTATCATAATACATTATAATGAAACACATATCCCAAAAAGATAATTAATGAATCATAAAACATATGAAATAAATCAAAATAAAAATATGGGGTCATATATTATGGGATAATGAAATTAATGATTAGAATACATTATAACAATACATAATGATTAAATAATGGAATTTGAGGTAAATTAATTTCATCATGAAAATATTTCTTATTGTAAAAAATGTGAGAAATTAGAATAACGAAAACATATGAATTCCATTTTATGTAAACCAATTATATGTATGCCAATGTGAAAATACATATTATGCCTAGACATGATGATGTGGAAAAAACAAATTATTATCATTCTTGTGTTAACGATACAATTTCATGAGATATAACATTAAACAATTTCATTTAAGAGAGATATAGGACCCCAACATTCATTAACAATACATATGTGTGTATTATGGATTAATTCATCATCAAATCATAAATAATCCATGAAAAAAAATCATTTAAGTTTCAATTATATTAATTTATATAATTAAAATTTCATAATGAGAAAATGGAACAAACAGTCATCATCAAATATCTAAATGATTTAGAATAATATGATTAAATAAATTATTTCATACATAATTTTTTTCACAAAATTTAATAACATATTAAGTAAAATTAGGTTGAATAATTAAACATAACTCCAATGGGTATAGATATTTTTATGACAATGAAATCTAAATCATCAAGGGGTCTCTTTGAAATCATTTTTAATAATTAATATAAATGTCACTATTTTGAGCCTCTTTTCAATTTTTATATTTTATATTAACAAATTTTAATGAAAAAAATTTAATGGAAGTCGAAATGGATCAAAATACTATTCCATTGAAATAGAAATATATAATCATTAAAAAATGAATTTACTAAATATATGTTGTCAAATATGAAAATTTAAAAGTAAATGAAAATATTTTGAGTAACCAAGTCCCATAATGTTAAAAAGTATTTCGAAATAATATTATTAATATAGTAAATCAAAAATATTAAATTAAAAATCAACAATTTATAAACCTTATTAATATAAATTATATTTTTTATATTTCATTAAAAAAAATTATTCATATGTTATATTGTCTTAATATCTTTCAACATACAGTATTAATAATTTTCATAGTTTTGAACTGCATTTATAAAACTGTTTTACGATATTATTTTAGTAAAAAACATTATTAAATATCAAAGAATTATGGGATATCTAATTGATGTATTATAAGGTAATATAACACTATAATAATATTACAATGATTTTTTTGTTGTTCTATATAAAAAATTGCAGATATACAGATTTTGGTTAATTACCAATAATAATGACATTCTTCATAATGGGGGTAAAATTATCTATTATCTACTAAGATAAAATTTTAATGATATAAATTATTTATAGATATCAATTATATTTTTAAAATATAAACATAAACCATATAAGATTTTATTTCAAATTAAATTATACATGTTTATTCATGGTAGTGGTAGTCCATATACCACTTGATTTAAATTTTAATTTTTCTTAATTGTAAACATAATCATGGTTAATGATTATACCATAATTATAATTAATTACCATTATAATAATTATACCAATTTTTTCATCTTATTACTATCAAATGGAATTTTATAAGGAATAATATGAAATAATTAAAGAGAAAAGATTACGTATGTTTTGATCATATTCCACTTTTCTTGGATGATTATTATTGATAGCGTGATGAAACCATTAAAGTATTGTCATATAAGAAAAAATTAACACTTTTTTTGTTGATAACACATTTTAGATATATTCTAGTTGTATATAGGGTAAATAAGATGGTTTTAATTATAATATAGATTTATGAGAGGATTCCCCCTTTTAGAGGAGCCAAATATATTCAATAATATAAATAATAATAAAAATTCAATAATGTGAAATCATTTGAAATTAATTTTCTCAAAAATAAAGATATAATATTTTTGGGAATATATTAGGTAGATCCATGATTCTTTAAATAGGCTAAATGTATTTTTTAAACATTTTATGCCCTTTGCATATTCAGTTACATAATTTCTCAATTTTGTTTTTCACCACAGTAACAAATTTGTATATAGGAAATTCACCCTCTATAACAAAAAATTAAGATTCTCCTTATAATAAAATTTGGTGCAAAAGATTCTAAATTTTACATACATGACGTTTTACATAATTTTTAAAAGTGATAAAATTAAATTTTAATATATTTGAAGTATAATTTATTGTATAATTTTACTTGAAATATATAATAATAATTATAAAATGTATATTATGGTTATATAGTTAAATTTTTAAAATTATACATTATTTTAGGAAATAAATAATTTTCATTATTAAAAGGTTTCATAAATATCATTTCAGAATAATATAATCATACTATCATAAAAGTCACATTATTTGTATAATTCACTTTTTTCAACTTTCCCAAAAAACAATAATATTAGAAAAAATAAAAGACATCATCAAAAGATATACTTTCCATGATAACCCCATGAGTTATATATATATATATATTCAAATTTCTATCTTATATTTTATTAAATTAATTTAAAATTAGAATGATTTTCTATCGTGAATGGAATTATTTATTGAGAAATAATTATTTAATATTAAAAAATATTATTCATATATATTACTAATTACTCTAGTAATAATAAATCATTTTATTCTAACATAATAAAATCCATGTTCCAGGAAATAATGATCCATTTTCAAAAAAATACATTATTATCGGAAAAATAATTCCTCATTAATAATGTTTTATAACGACTAATAATTCATGATATAAGTATATGTATTATATTGAATTCTTATATAATTTTAATTTATACTTTTATAACCCTAAAGATATGTTTTTAGGACCAAAGGATATGAAAATATCTAGTTTTATATTTCATGGAGGTTCAGTTATCCTTGACATTATGGAAATTTATATATTCTTGAACTTATCAGATATAAAATTATTCTCAAACAATATTTGCTCGAGTCAATCTTAGGACTCACTAAGGTATTACCCTAATTATTCTACATTCATTCAAATTACATAATATGTGATTCATAATGTTGAATTTTTTATAAGGATTCTTCATATTTTAACATTTTTTTGACTTATTTATGTTCAATTATATTTATACAAGCTAATATATCAGATATATTTTAACAGCCATGTTTACTATTCCAAATATATTGGAGAATTAATTTTAATTTTAGTTGTTCCTATGAAACATGATCCTAAAAAATATTTATGTTTGGATAATATAATATTAAATATAGGGTAACTAAATTTTACCATCATTAATTAAATTTCATTATCATAATTTCTATTATTACTTATTATTTAAAGGAATTATGTGAAATTAAGTATAATCATGACTAAAGATATAATTTCAAACTATATTCCTAATATAATATGTTCATTTGAAAATGGATAAAAATATTTTTCCAAATTTTATGCAATCATTATGGTGTTAAATTTTTTTAGAATATGATTTAATATGGGGTTAGCAGTCATAAGTGTTTCTTGACACATACTATTTTAAAAATAAGATCAAAAGGTACACAAATTCTCTTAACTCCTTTAAAGGGTAACATGTTCATCTGGTCAGATCCATGTTTTGACATACTGAATCATCATGTTTAGGAATTCATTAAATTCTTCTACCAATTTTCCCATGTTAAATCATTTTCAACATGTTCTTTAGGAATCGAAAATAATTATATATTATTTTTTATTTCAAAATTTTTTTGTTGGAAATTTAATTTAAGATTTCCTCCCATAAAACATCTTTTATGATCTGAGCGGAATGATTGGTGTTGGTGTTGGTAATATAAATATATAAAACATCGACTGATTTTTAAAATAATGAAGATATATTGCACTCAAATATATCCCTCACCCACAAATTTCCAAATGATTTTAAGACCATGTATAGTTTGTGATATTGTGAAATATGAATAATTTCTATTTGGTAACTCCTATATATTATAATATGAGAGGGTTTGGTTTTTAAAATTTAGATTTTTAATAAAAATGCATATCATAATATCAAAAAATAAGAGAAGTGTGTGATATTTTTTAATTTATCATTCAATGAACCCCATTCTATAAATTGTGTTATCTTCACTCAAAATATATTTATACATAAATTATTGAAATAAAATAAATTGGGAGGGAAATTATATTAATTTGATATTTACACCCATTCATCAGGATAATTTATATTTAACCTATTGAAAATTAACTAAAACATTAAATGAACAACCTACATAGAAAATATAATATAATTTTATTTCTATTTTATTAATTCGTCAAAAAACCAATATACTAAATTATGACAGATAAATACTATAAAAATGGTATTAATGTAAGAAAATATTTAAAAATGTTGTATTATAACAATTGTATATATGACATACCATTTACTAGAGTATGATACTTTGAATTCATCATATGTCAATCTAGGATCGATATTATTATGGGGTTACTCATACTTATTATGGTAATCATTCAATGTAAATAGTCAATCAATCATTCAAATTGGATATCATTGGTAATCTAATCGACCAACACATTTCCCGAGTTACTATAAAGCATGATGTGTTATTAGCCTCTTTCTTTATTATGAAGGTGATGATTTAGTAAATACGCAACACAATTTTATCTAGTTTATTCACCCCATGTGCATTTATTTTATAGTCTATATCCAAATGCAACTTCAGGAAAATGTTGTATTGTAATGGAAAACCATATTATTAATACATTACATATATATTATGATATCTTAAAAATCAATATACCCAATGATATAATTTTTAATATGGTTATTTAACATTAATACAAATGGATACTAAACTAATCTAAAAACCTAATTCTACCCCACTCTAGATAAAAATAAATATTTCCATGGTATGAATTATATAAATAATAAATCTTTATAATGAATTAAATAATTCATAACATAATAAATGAGACATCATAAGTTCTAAATATTTTCCAGTATGAAAATTGTATGTTTAATGCCAATATATTTTGTGAAATGTTTATCATAGATATTTAATCTTTTAAAATAAATATTCATTACACAGAACAATAACTTTATCATTCATTATATTTAACTTTTAGTGTATCATGTGTTACACACAATGTTTTAAATAAATGATCTATGAATAATTATGAAAATATATTGTTTATACATTTATATATAATGAATTACTTTTTTCCTATTTAATTGAATATGTAAAATCAATCAATTTAAAAATAAATAAAATCATTTTCATAAAATAAAACTTCATGAAAAAATGGTTTATATAATAAAATTTCATCAAGGAATCATATTTAATGAGTTTGATTAAATTTTTTATTATATATTTATTCAATATTATATAATAAATATTAAGTGTATTTTAGAAAATGAAAAAACCAATTTTACACATAAAACTGTATTTTTATAAAATAAATATTTGATCCTTATTTTGATAAATAATTTATTACGAATTTATAAAAATATTAAAATATAATTTAAATATAGAATAATAATTTTTTAAATCTTCATATAAAAAAAATATTATGGAGAATTTTTTAGGATGTTTTTAATGGATTATTGTTATTTATGAATAGTGAAACTAATGAATTTCATTTGGAACACCATTTATTATTAAATTATTTAAAAGGTTAAATTAAATACTTGATAGGTTATAATGTAATATTAAATTGTATAAATACATAATAATAAAATATAGGTTATTATAATCAAGTTAATATTTAAATTTAATTTAAATACAATCTGAAATTTTGAAAATTTTCTATTTGGAAAACGACTTTCCCATTGCCTCTCTGAGATTTATTTTTAACTAAAATGAAAAATTAAGGTGAATTTAATTTATAACAATATATCCCATATTTTGAATAATAATGATTTTAATTATATGATATGTATAGCTTATGTTTTTAAAAACATGTAATGTTAAAACTATAAAATGTAAATATGTTGTTTAAGGTAAAAATGGTATTATCAATGGATATACTAAAATGATAAATGTTTTAATAAAATAAATACTTCTCTAAAAGTTTTTTACATGAAAAATATGGATCATATATATTTAAAATATTTATTACAATTTTCTATGGATCCATTAGGCATTATAAAAATGTGAGTGCACCTTCTTCTCTCAAATATATCAATTGTTTTATTTACTTCATCTATAGAATCCACCCACTCTCATCACTTCATAGCAACTTAAAAAATTATTAGTTTGGAAAATAACTATATAAATCTTGTCATGTATTCTATTATACCATATTATTATCCCTATTTGTCTCTTAAATCCAACATGGGTATGAATTTTTCAACAACATAAGGTGGTTACCTAAAGAATATGGAACATTAATCAATGAATTTTTTATTTTATTTATTCCCACACCTCATTAAATTATAATTAAATAATTATGATATAATGTAAATTGAATATTTCATATAATAAAATGTTTTTATGATAATTTTATGACCATAACCATCACTACATCTGTAAAATGATTTACGAAATTAACATTCATTTGTATGGTGGGATACCACCTTTCGAACCTATGTCATTTGTTTTTTCATAACTATACATCAGGGTTCAATATGATAATGAATTAAATGAATATAACTAATATTTATTAAAATATTATACATATTGAGTTATTATATCATATATATAAGGTTAATTTCTATTCTATAGGGGACACTATAACATCTTTCGGGGGTACTGTGGAAAAAAACATCACGAAGTGATGTTATTCATTTTTAATAAAGTAATACCGAGAAGATAATAAATATAAATAAAATGTATATATGTAATTGAATTGAACTTATTATTATATCAATGAAATAATTATTATTATTAAAATATTTTATTTCATTTTATTTATTGTCTTTTCTCTGTTAGAATGATAATAACTTCGTTCATGTACTAGTTAACTAACACCTTCACAAAGTTGTCTGACTTAATTTTCATCCCCAAAATACATATATTTTATGTATAATTATATGTAATGAATTAATATAATATGTAATATATTTTTATCATTATTTAAAGATAATTCATTTCATACCTCTTCTCTATACTGATCATTCCAAATTCGAAATGTTTCTCATGAATAAGTACACCATACTGTCTCTATAATCTAACAAACAATAATTCTCCAATACATCATTTAAGATTTATCATAAAAGAAAAAATAATTTATAAATATAACAATTATATCCTGATTAGAATTATAAATATAATTTATACATGATCATGTATATTCAAAAAACATATAAAATCAAAACACATAAAATTAACAAAGTGATTATTACCATAAACATGAATTTACAATGGATGTGATAATAAAAAAGTAATAAATATACATAGGTAAATAATGTATGGTATTATATATGTTATTTTGGTTCTATAATAGATGGTTAATCAGATTATACTATTTATAAATAAACTTCAAATGAGTTCTTAAGATTTCAAGTCTTACGATATATAATTTCTGTCTATCTTTTTTATCTTGTGAAATGCATGCCATATTCCACCAGTCGTTTATTTAATGTGGGTTACATAATAAAAAAGAATAACATTTACGAAAATAATATTTAATTTTTTTTAAAATAAATCAATATGAGGTATTTTCTATCACTGGTTTTACATTTCAATAGTTTCCAAAATTGTTTGGGATTTTTTATTAAATTGTCATTCTATGAGACATATGATTATTCAATGCAATAATATTTTTATACAAGGTGTATATATTAACTCCGTGAAATTTTATATATTTAATTTATGTTTAATTAATAAATTTTATGTTTAATTTATGGATATTTCGTCATTGGTAATAAAAATCAATGTTACTAAAGTGATAATTATTTTATAACCGAGTCTCATAGTTAATCAGGATTCATTGTAAGTATATTTATAATGAGATAAAATTATGATACATCAATCAATAAACACATGAATTTTATTATTTTATATATAGGTCATGAAATAACATTTTTTCAATTTCATTTAACCTTCATATGTATTAATGATTGAAAAAAAAAATTAAGAAAAATAGTTTTTCCCATTGAACATCTTTTTCATCAAAAAATCATGGTTTTCGAAAATTTATTCTGAAATTATTTTACAATTTTTTACAATTATTTATTATTTACATTATTATTTATGTTTTAATATTTATAAAAAATTTTCATATAAATATTCCTTTTATTAAAAAAATAAATTTCATTAAATGATAATGTAAATAAAATCTTTTTGAAATAATTTAATTGAATTTTTTAACATCATGAACATTATTTACAGTGAAGATTACATTACAAATATTCATGTTTATTTTTAACAGAAAATATTTTTAAAATATTATATGATTAAAAAAACCTTCATGGTGAATATGTTATTTTAATCATTATTTGTTTTAAATTATTTTTGACTCATCTTTATTATGTTTTAATGTTTATTTTTGAAGGAAGATATTTTCCAAATGTTTACTGTAATAAAAATTGATATTCAATGGAAATATATCATGATCAAGAAACATTCCTCATATTTTAAATTTAAAAATAATTTTCTATCTATAATGAATTTATATCATTTAACTTTTGATTTAATATGGAAATGAACCCTAGATATCATTCACAATATATTTTTGAATTGTTTATGATTCTCAGATGATTAGACACCCAATTTCAGAATGACATGATATACCATGAGGCCATTATTATAAAAACCATTTATTTTTGAAGGTATATAATTCTATATGATGGTTTAATGATTATGAGTCATGCCTCATTTACATGGCTTATAATTAGATAAAATGATTATAAACCCATTTATTCCAAGGGTTATGAAATGGTGAATGTTTTATGATCATGTAGGATAATAATATAAAGATTATGTAATGGGTGGATCAAATATCTCAATCAAATTAATCAGGTAATTTTAATTTCTAATGAGATATAATAATATTAAATGAGGTTTTCCCTAGACTAAATGAGGTTACATAACTTGTCATAAAAATATAAAAAGATTGTACACATGATGTTTTTTGAATCATGGAGCGTGTATATGGGTCGTTAGACATATTCTATGAAGTTATAAATGACTTGGATGGTATCCATGTCTTTATATTCTCTATGATTATTCATACCCCAAAAAGGTATGTCTTATGATCATTTAATACATTCATAGATCATGTTATTTTATTTCATTATTATATATGTATTATAAACTAATATTCTATATTTCAGGACGCATGATTATGATCATTATCATGCATGAATTTGTTTCTAAAAATTGTGCCCATTTTCTCAAAACCTGAAGCTCATGTTATTATTACGTATCACCGTTTTTGAACCCTAATTATCATATAAGCTCACCAATTCTTATGTTTCTTTTCCCATGGTAATGAATGAATTATTTTAGTATGGTATGTTTGTGAAGAGTACTATGTGTTGATATCTTTAGGGGATATGTTGATTATATTTCACCAAATTATAGAATTTTATTAATATTTTTTAAAAAAATATTACAATTAATATTCTCATCCATGTGTGGAGTATTATGTGGAATATTCACATAACATGATATAATATCTATCTACAAAAGTAATAATTGATTAAATTTAGTTTTACAGGAATTATTTAGTTATCCTTTATTAAAAATAATGAGAAGTCATTAGATAGATACCTAAGATTATATGTATGGATATGTTGTGGTATTTCTCTAAGGATAAGTCTATGAATTCTTTAATATATATGAAAAGATACTGGAATTTTGAAAAAAAAATAGAAGAAGTGATTTCATAGAAATTAATTCCTAGTCTGGATACTACATGTAGATGTCGATCATGAATAGTGGTAACTACGGTTAATATATCAGAAAAGGTTTCATTGATTTGGACTCATTAATCACCCAGTTCACGATAATGGTCCTTCCTAAAAAAATGTTTGACAATCAAATGGGAAATGCTTTGGAAATTCAGAGGATACTTATGAACCATATTAATTGATCTAATTAGCTGATGACAATGATTGAAAAATGTTAAGCACAAGGAATCATAGATTAAAATGAATGTTTCATCATATAGACACCATATTAAATATTTGTAATTATTATGGCCTTCACAAGTGTTATTTGGTTTTATTCAATGGATAAAACCATAATTAACCATTTTAATGTAGATTGGGTTTGAGAAATCAATGAATATCCTCCGAAGTGTATAGTCGTTATGTGAGCTGGTAAGAAAAATTTTGTTTATGAATTCAGATGACATTTTTGTGCTATGAATCAGGATAGACATCCAAACTATTAAATTAGGGAACAAGATTATTTTGATTCTATAATTATGTGATATCGAACTGCATTTGTTGGTTCTTTGGATCAACAATTTAATAATAAGTGCATCAACACCACACAAACATATATTTTACAAAATATAAAATATAGATTTTGAAGAATTCATTTTTGATGTCTTATATTAGGATGGTGAAGCAGATTAGTTATGTAATCTTATCAATATTCTGAGGAAACATGATGAAAGTTACACTATGTATTGGGATGAGTTCATAAAATTATTTATCAATATTTACAATCATCATATTTTTAAAAAAAATATATGTACAAGTAGTTCCTTTGGTTAAAGAAAAATGATGATCAATTTGTTTTAATATATAAATAAAATATTATATGAAATTCAAGGAATTCATCTTCTATTATAAACTCAGAAAAATAGTACATTGATTGATTTATCAGTGAAATAAATCCATGTATTCAAAGGGTGTTATTCATAAGAGACATCAAATTAAATGAAGATATTTTTTTGTGTGATATCGAGTAGGAACAAGAAATTGGAGATTAATATGAATATCATGGTTTCTATAAGATGTTAAAAATGGAATTCAATGGGATGTATTTAAACCATTGATTAAATAAAATAAGAATTCATTTATGATTAATGTATTGGAATAACCTTGGATTAAATTGAGTTCATGTAAAAATTTATTTATTTTATATTTTGAACTAGAAATTGATTTCCAATTTGATGGGAAGAATTTATATAAAACTTTTAATTGATAGAAAGTTGTATAGAATAAACCACCAACACTCTATGAATTAAAATTCCATGTGATTAGTTATTATGATAATAAAATCCCCAATCCATGGGCTAATGAGTATCATAAGCAACTAAAAACTCTAACATAAAAGGAAAATTATAATATTATTCCATCATAATGGTATATGGGAATTGTGCTAATTAGGTAACACTAATCATCCACTACTTAGATTGTAAATTCATGAATCATTTATTATAAATAATTTCAATGATAATATTATAGATCTTCATTTAGTAAAATTTCCTGTGATTTTATCCCTCTAATTTGAATTTTGTAATTAAAAACAACACTTCATATTATATTTTTCCAAGGATGAACCCATACTTCTAATTGAAATGGTTCTATGCAATATAAGATCTTATTTATGGAATAATACATCAATTTTAAGTTTTAGTTATTTATGTATCATATAATTATTATCATAAGAGTAATATATATACCCTCATGGTTTTATTATTTTATTGTATATTATATGTTCAAATTCATTGAGACCCCTATTGATGTTTTATGTAATTGGGGGGTTATATTGATTAAGGATATTTATAGATAAATATATGGAAATGAAAAGAATTTTATTTATATATAGAGATAATATTATTTTGCAGTGAAATCCATGAAATTTTTTTGACATATGATTAAAGGTTCACTTAACCTTTATAATGTATCATATCATTATAGATGATGTAATTATGAGTAATATTCGATCAACCTACAATGTCTGCATAGATCACGACTATCCAAGAATATGTTTCTATGGATACACTTTTGATGATATATATTAAATAAGTTGAAATGTTTCATTGATTAAAAAATTCAACTATATTTTATCATAATTTTGTGTTTAACAATATTTTTGGGTAAAGTATTAATAATGAAAATAATACAGCATTTATTTTTATCAATTTTTAGCATCCTTAGAAAAATATTCATTATATAATAATAACTAAAACAAAATAGAATATGATAAAATATTTCTACATGAATTTCAAATTATTTCGCGATCGATAAATACCTACTGATGAGTATTATTAAAATAATATATTTCACTATATAATATTCGACATTTCCTTAGAGGTATAAATCATTCTAATTTGAATAAAAACTTTTTATTTTAAAAAAATGTGACTAACTGATGTGATCAAGACTATATCAGAGGGTAGTGGGATTTTTTATAGCCTGAATCCCACATTTTTTAAAAAATAGACATTTCGTATGATTAGTTGAAATCATGTAAGAAAATATTCATCATTACCTCTAAACATGAAATTCATGAATGTGGGGTTCTATAGGACTCACTGATTGAGGAAACCATGTGGATTGATGTATACAACCTAGTGATGAACTTTTAATTTTTTTAGATCGAAGTCACAAGGTTTATGGATAGTTTTTAAAACTCTTCCCACTAACCATTTAGGTTACCCGTTGAAATATTGAAGGGAGAACACATGGCTCATTGTTTGGATAACCATGTGACCCAATTTATTTATGTGTAAAATGATCATTTTCCAATTAAATGCATTCAAAATCATAAATATTTTTTGTTCTTCATTTATTAGGTATTATTTACTTTTTTTATTCCCCATGGATGGAATTAAATTAATTTTGAATCCATATCCTCGATTTAAAAACAGAGTACATTTTTGATCTCATTGGATTCACACCAATGGGTAATCCATTCATTTTTTGTCAATATATTTATTAAGGTGAAATATAAAATACTCTATTCTAGGATCTTTATCCAATAATTAATTTTAACATGATCTATGTAAAATCAAGAGTTGATACTAGAATATCCCTTTATTACATTACAATGGAAGGGGAATTAAATGTTTTCTCATGTTTTGTTCTATTTTATGACTTCATTTAAATGTGCTTCCTACTGGACATTCTGGTGGAACCACGAAAATTAATCGAGTAATTTAATTTAAGTATTTATAATAAGTTATTAATTCACATTTGTTTATTATGACTGTAGATGGGTGTTTTTAATAATGTGGCCACATATAGGGGGTCCTATTCATTGGTTCCCCCTATTTTTATAACCATTGGGTTATTTTTTGAGCATTCCTATTTTTAGTAATTCAATTTACAAAAAAATTCAATTAAATTGATCAATTATGAAATGTTTTGGATCCCATTACATACTATAGATGATGTGAATTGTTTAGTTGGTTAAATTTGAATTATTATATATGTGGGTAAAATCATAGAATATATATTCATTCAAATTTATAAATTGAATTAATGATTAATGAATTCATATTACTCTATGGTTTTTTACACCATTCTTCATGATAGAGGTAGTAAACAAGTTGGATGAGATTTATCCATCCGCATTGATTCTATAGGATGCCTTGGGGATTAAACCACATAGATGTGACATGTTTTTCCTCACAAAGGTTATTGTATGAAATAATTCTCAATATACCACATATAATGTATAGCCATGTTTTGATCAAGATTCTCCTGGGACATGATAATGATTCCTTGGAACACTATACAAGGGATTTGGCCTTGTCACGACCCGACCCAAACTGGGATCGAGCCGCAACTACCCCAAGCCTGCCTCCATAGGCCAGGGGCTAGCGACTAGAACGGAAGTCACAACAACTTAGGGAGGCCTTTGACTAAGTACATGTACAAACACACATGCAACACACTCAATGCAAAAGTGCAGAGTAAAGAAATGACAAGTAAAGAAAAAGGGAAAGTGCTATATATATATACCACAAATGTGCATCTATCTCTAAAAAATACAAGTAAATCACAAAAAAGGAAAAGGGGAAAAACTCGCGGCCAACCAGAAAAGGTGCCACAACCCGGAAATAGGTAAACAAAAAGAAATAGCTGACGGGTCACCCACCCAGCTATGACCACCACATGCGGTCCCAGCTCTTGAACTCCTAAGGTCCTCTGATGTCTCTCCCAACCTGTCCATCTTCTAAAAGGGAACACCAAATGCGGGAAAATCCCACGAAGGGGTGAGTATAAAAATAATCAATAGGATAACCCTAAGGCTCGTGGGAGCAACAGAGGAGGTACTGAAGGGTGATCTGTAGAGCGAGCAGGTAATAGTAAAGAAGTACAATCGATAGTGCAGTCATGATTACAGCAGCATAGAGTCCAGCTCAACCCAACAAAAAAGGAGGTAGACTCATCCAGACACATGGAGCTAGAAACTATGAGAAAATGAACTTCTCGTCGAGTCTTCACTACCTATAGCAGGAGAGTATAATCGTCCCACCACGAGAAGCTAGACACGGAAAGCATGTGGCATACCCTGCACTTCTTCGCCTCTCTTGGAGGAAGAGTAACCAAGCCCAAAAAGTTGATACTGAAACAAGGTATATACATATTCATATGTTCTATCATGAATCCCGAACAAGACTGTTAGGGGATCTCAATCCTGTAGCTCATCCCAAGAAAAGTGAGTAGCCAACATTCCTAGAAGTAAACACCATCATTGATGCCCAACATCCAGCACGTCTTCCCCGAACTACAAGTTAAGGGGCTCAAACCACCACACCTCGACAATATCCACTTTGGGCGGCACTCACTGGCCCGCACGGTTTTAGGACACGTCATAAGGACGCGTCTTAGTAAGGGAAAGCACCCCTCATACTTGAGAGTTTTGGGTTAAGTCCAACCACACACCGCCACTTCCCCGCAGTTGAGAGGTCTCCTCAATGTCCAAGCTACCACATCACTAACCCATACAAACAAGGGTCCCACTCCGGTAGTCACAGAGGAATGAAACAGACAAGCCTAGTAGAAAGGACTATGCCCGAAATGCCAACAGGTGTCCCACTACCCAGCCCTGATAGAGGGTAATTCATAACCGGGTATTGGGTGACCCACTGCCCAGCAATGCTGGATGGTAAACCCTAATACATCATCAGGGGACCCACTACCCAGCCCCACTAGAAGGTAGACCTTAATACATCATCAGGAGACCCACTGCCCAACCAAGTTGGATGGTAGAGCTTAATACATCATCAGAAGAACCACTGCCTAGCCCCGCTGGAGGTTAGACCTTAATACATCATTAGGTGACCCACTGCCCTGCCCCGGTGGAGGGTAATCCTAAATACATCATCAGGTGACCCACTCCCCAGCCCCACTGGAGGGTAGACCTGGAATAAGTCGACAGGCGACCCATTGCCCAGCCTTGCTAGAGGGTAGACCTGGAACTAGATGACGGGTGACCCACTGCCCAGCCTTGCTGGAGGGTAGACCCTAAGAGTTGATCAGGTGACCCACAACCCAGTCTCTACTAGAGTGTATATCCTAAGAGGTCGTTGGGTGACCTACTTCCCAGTCTCTTATAGAGGGTAGACCCTAAGAGTAGTCGTTGGGTGTCCCACTGCCCAGCCCCGCTGGAGGGTAGACCCTAGGAGAAGTCGATGAGAAACCCACTGCCCATCCCTCCTGGAGCGTAAACTCGGAACTGCTCTGGCAATCCCTACTGAATGGTACAACACTGGCCAACCGAACACGGTGTGGGTATTGCACATCTATCTGAATCCGGAACAAGACCAGGGGAAACCACTCAACACTGCTGATCTAAACCATCGAGCACAGAGTTGTGGGAAAAATCAACCCCGCTGGTCAACAAATGAGATGTGTGGGACCCTATACATCGTGAGAAGTCAAAGTACACAAATCAGAGCACGACGTGCACATGGGTCTCACACAACGTGTGGCCCCATGTCAACCCCAACCAAGCACACAAGCATTCTCGGGTACAAATCACACGTACCTCCAAGCGCTCTCCTCTACTCCTAGAGTAAACCACATCTCCATCCCGAAGGCTATCGTGCACACGACACCCCAACATCAACATAAAGGGTGTAAACGTAAATTTTCCACCTTGACATCTCGTCGGTTGAGTGACGACCATAGACATATCTTCAAGATTTTTCATCACTCACACGGGAGTGCACGCGATCACTCGCCAAGGGTCCGCTACAAACATGGTAGATGAACCGCCCCTAGGGTACCTTCAAATTTCCACATTTAATAAGATCGTGTATGAGGCTCTGCCCGCCTAAATAGATTACACTATTTTAATCCTCACGGAAACACATGCGAGATAGAATACTTACTCACCTAAAACTGATATCCAACGGATAATTGCCAACATCTCCTCACACCCTAATGGCGTCTCGTGATCCCGAGCCTCGTCCCTGAATACAGTCAGGCACATTGCACCAATGTGATCCCTCGGGAAACACGTCAATAGCACTACTCACATGAGTGCAACGGATATCTGGAGAAAAAGGTTCATTATGGCGCACTGCACATGATCGGTGCTTCGTGGGACACACATCCCGGACCTGAAACAAAATGAACGAATCACACCATTGGGATCCTCCCAAAAAAGTATAAAAGTTCAACTAAACACTTGGCTGAAATAGACACCAGGTGATAAAGCTAGAAATCACCGTCAACTCCCAAAACGGCCCTCTCGTGGCCCGCACCATCATACTAAATTAGGGTGGGTGAATTATACCATTGCAATCCCCTCGAAAAAAAAATCCAGAAATGGCTGCTTGCACGCCCCGAATGGACGCTAGATGAGAATGTCGCTAAACGCTGCTCGCAGCTCAAAAGACGGGTCGTGGGGCCCACACATCAACTCTAGCTTCAACTCCCAAAAAAAAAACTGGAAAGCTTCAACCCGGAGCCAGTGTCCCAACGTTGCTGACGGTGCTCAAAACTGACACCGGACGCATCCGCGCCGTACGAAACAAGATTCCCCGAAGGAAATGTCAATTAACTTAAAGACACGTCACACCTCCATGTCCCCTCTTTATGGGAATAAAAAATTCCCAAAAACAACTCAAAATGTTCCCCTCGATCCCATTATTGTGTCACCGTAGACGGAATTCAAAATGGGTGCCTGTAGCACGTAATGCGGGCATCCAAAAATTTTAAAAAATGGGGGGGGACCCTCTTGGGCCGGACCGGCCCGGTCTGGCCGGTCCACCCCGCTCGGGCCGGCCCACTGGGACCATGGCCCGGCCGCCTCGGGCCCGCCCCTGCGGACTGGGGACCGCCGTACAATGGTCCGCCCTGCCGCGGGACCCGCGCTGCACGCGGGTTGCTCCACCAACCGGCCGACATGGTCGGTCGTTTTCCACACGGAGACCCACCTGCGGTAGGTCTCAGTCTCCCTATAGGGGTCGCGAGCCGCGACCCCGATTGCGCCACTCAGCCGGCGCCCTTGGCCAGCACTCTTGGTCGGTCGTTCGCCGGGCTGCCCCACTGACTAGCTCCCCTCACAGTATCCCCCTGTCATGCTGCCACCTGGAGCTCACCGAACCACCGGGTCGCCGCCGCTGGAATCTGTCGGACCACCGTGCCGGCCAGAGAACTCCAAAAACCCACGAACCTTCACCAGACCGATGCGAAGAGCATTGAAGTCGGATTTTTAATTCTAAACAAGCGTCCGAAATATCAGATAACTTACTACGTGATCATGGGCATCAATAGACGATCAGATGAAAGTTTGATGCTATAAATTAAGCACAAAGATTGCGTGAAATAAAACAAAACAAAAACGACTCCTACCTCTTGTGCGATGCCCGAAGCTTCACGGGGAGTCCGCCGTCGCACCAAATCCGTGATGGAGTTTCCTCGTCGGAGGTGCCTCTCTGGAGTGCTGGATGAGAGGGGAGGGTTTGAGGAAGAAGATGAAGAATAAGAGGGGAGGGGATGTGTTTATGTAGAAAATACTTAAACGCCCCCCGATAACCCCGAACCCAAAATTTTGGCGGGGTCGGGATTAAGGCTCCCCAAGGCCAAAAACCATGCTCTGAGTGCAACAGTTGTCTCAGAATTTTAATCTGAGACACTGTTCAAAAGTTTCAACAAACGCGCTCGAGGCCGCAAAATTACGAAAACGCCCTTGGGTCCATTTTTCACAGACGGTCCGCGCCCATGAAACTTACACCCCTCCTAGGGTAAGCGACACTCTCCGAACTCAACAGTGCTCTCGTTTTTCCAATCTGATCCACCATTTAAGAGATACATGAGATTCAACCTTAAACGAATAAATTAATTATTTAGTTTATTTGTTTTTTTGTTCTGAAAGCGAGTGAGGGATCCAAACGTCCCGCACCGACATACCTTATGTCGTTCCTATGGTAAACACCCCATTTGGACTCATCAGTACACTTAGATTCCCAATCTGAATCACTGTTTATGAGTTATCCCATTTATTTGGCATTCCCAGTGTGAACGTACTGAAAAATAAATTCCAGCCATTTCAGGGCTCGGAATCACACGCCGTCTGAGGGCGCTGCTCTGGAATAATATCAAGAATATTCCAAATCCTTTAGCAGAAAAAACCGGGTTCTTACAAGCCTAGTGAGGTCTGCCCCATCAATATATACAATAAGGAATTAGAGGACATGACACTTCTATTTGAAGGACATGGTCATCGATGATATGTTTTATAGTTTATATAACATGAACATGGGTGGTTTGATATACTGAATATACGACATGGTCATGATGTATATTTATATTTTCTGCAAGCTACCTTATTATAAGAGCTTGGTAAATATTTTTTAGGGATCATTATTCGGATCGATAGATTCACTTAAATAATTCTACAAATTCAATTGAAACTTGTAACATTAATTATATACCTATATTATAATTTACACACTACATATCTTATATTTCACAAACATGATTGATATTGACACCATTCATGATGGAATAATAGGATTTCATCTCACACCTGATATTGGGCTACAGTTGGTTACCTAGGCAGAATATATTGATATATATTGGGATATCAGAATGGGACTATATATCGATGATTCAATCTATTTTTTGAATAGGAGCTGGGGAGGACATGATTGAGCTTTGTATTTTGATTCTATCTGGAGAATGTGTTTTTTTGTCTTTTTGGAATTTTGATACATGTATTTTTTAAATTCTATTATACCTTTTCCAAATTGTTGTAGAAAAATGACATGAAATATCATTATTAATATAAAATTATTCATGAATTGTGGAATATATCTATCTTTTGGTTATTTTTTATTTTTCAGTTATTGATGTTCATATTGTATGGGGGGATACTACTCTCGTGGTCTTAATGCCAATTCTTGATGGGTATAAATTATTATATTACATCCTCTATAAGAATGATATTGTATTTTTTTAACACTAACGATATTGAATATTCACCCCATAGAAAAACCATAGCCCTCAGTACTAGTCAGCAGTATCTTCTATTTAAGGAGAAATACTGGATTCCTTGTGTCCAACTAGGAATAGAGCGCCATTTAGTATCATCTAGGTATGGGATATCACAATTTTGTTTTAGATAAGATTATTTTCTAGTCTTAATAATTCAGAAATTAGAAACATATATGATAGAATTATGATTCGTATTTATTTTTTTGTAATAGTAGATTTACCATGTACGATAATGAAAAAAATTCCTTAAATGGAAATTTTAGTTTTCTTAATTTTTTGTATTATAATTTAGTTAATTCCCACATTTCGTGATGCATCAATATTTTGATGTTATTATTTATATTATAGAGGGATAGGTTTTGTATATAATGATATAATGGTATTCCCTCTAATTCTTCATATTTTGAAACTTCTAGATTCCTCATGAAAAAGATTATTCCATCCCATATACATTTAATTTCTTGTTTTCATGACTACTTAATATGTGGATTATGTGATGTATTTGATATACCTTCTATTTTGATAGTGGATTTGTGAAAACTAATTATCCAATCTAAGATATCCTAATATTGCAACTATGGAATGGTGAGTGATGGACAATTTATTGAATGGACTAGGATGTGGGATTGTGTGGATTAATTGTATGCTATATTTTAGTTCATGAGGATAATGGGTTCTTATTAATCATTCGTGGTGAACCAATAGGTTCAACAATTGAAAAATTGTATTTTGATTAAAATATAAAAATATTGTGAAATGAAGTGGAAATATATTATGTGATAGAAAAAACATGAACATGAAATATCTTTATAATAGGTTTATGTGGTTGATCTAGTGACGTTTAGGCATGTTTCTTTTACTAGTAGTGACATTAAGAGAATTCTATACGGTATAACATGTTTATAATATATTTTAAATTACCTAAATTTTTAATTTTCAATTGTTTTATTGCTATTTTTTTGATGAATGTGTTCGGAATTGTAGAGTAATTCCAACACAATAGCCTCTAGTCATACACCAGGAGGGTGGTCATGACAACACATTGGAGGTGGTGGGCCATGGGTGGCATGGGATCCTCCTATAGTTCTATTTGTATAAAAAGATATTTTACCAGACAATGATACAAATAAAATGTTGTGTGATTAATTTAAACACTATATTATGAATTATTATGGGACACTATATCATGCCTCGTTTACGGATGAGTTTATGTGAATCATCCAGTAGAAGAATCCTCTATGGTTTTTGAGGGATGGTAATCGTTGGGAAGCTGATTTGTTTCTTTAGACTACCATATCGAGTCCACACATCTACACACACCTAATGATAATATATTGAAACTCATAATATAGATTCCTAAATGAGTGCCAATAAACTAGAGTAATGTTTGGAATAATTATGGCAGGATATAATAAAATGATTGGATGGATTTCCAAACCATATTCTACACTAACTTTTTTCACAACACTATGAGATTAGAATAATCTAGATATTTTATTCATCTGGAGTAGTGAATGATTAATGTTATGCAGAAATCATCATTATAAATATAGAAAAATGTTTTGAAAATTTAAATCTTGTTGATGAGGCATAAAGTGATACACTCTTTGAGTGAGGTTTATAACATGCCATTCGATCATAGGTAATGATCATCATATTGAAATCTATTTTAGAACTAGTGAATCAAACACTAATTAAAAAGTGGAACTTAAGAGATGTTAGTGGTGGAGCATAGATTATTATAGTATATTTCCCAAGTAGTTCGACATACATTTTTACAATAGCACAATTTTGAGGCTTCTCTGTGGATGAGTACAGTCTAGTTTTTTATTCTTTATGGAGGATTTGTTTTTATATGTGGGATGCATTGTGATATGTAAATAATCTATGTGATCATGAACTAGTACAAGGTCCTTCTTGTAGTTGGTTGGACCGCTTGATTCATTTTTATATGAACTTCCCTCTAATAGTATTAGAAAGGGGGTCAGCTTGGTCATCTGGTTCATGAATGGGTTTCCCAACTCCACAAAAATATTAGTGGTAGATCAGAACTTTTCGGTCAGGTTGTGGTAATGGTTTTTTGAAAGACTATTAATCAATTAATGTACCATGATAGTAGAGTTGTCTTTATGTAGGTAGTGTTTTCATTTCATATGGATATGTTTCTATACAAATATATTATGTAAATTCTACCCCTGAGGAGATCAATATCTGGCCACTTATGGTTAGAGATACAGAAATATTGGCCTCAGCTTTTGTATTTTAACTTTTTGATACTTTTTCATCACATAGTTACATATCAACAACCATTGGGATTGTTATTAGAGTCATGATTCTATTTTATAATGGTTTTATGAAACATGATACTCCCTTTATATCCATAATGAAGGATGTACTCTTCTATATTTGGGTTCTCACATGATATTTGAGGGTTTCCCATTGTATGTAATCATTTTTTCATCAAGAGAACAAGTTTTTTATGTCATACATGGGATTGACTACCCATATTATTGTCAATCATATATTTATTTTCATCATCAAAGGGGGATATTCATATCATTAGAGGATAGTGTGTTTATTCACAAGGGTGATTTATATTTCTAGGAAAGACAAGATAGTGAGGAGACTCATTGGATGGGTGGGATGACAACTCATATTGCAATTTTATATCTAGATTATCGATAATAATCTTAGGTAGGTATCCTTATTGTTGATGATCAATTTTTAAATGTATTATTAGGCGACATTTCATTTCATTCATCTTGAGGGAGATGTTGAGTTCTCCAAGTATCAATTTCATGGACCATTATCAACATATATTCGTCCTTATAGGCTGCATACCACATATTTGAAAAATCATATGAGAATGATAGATTAATTATAGACATAGGGGTTTCTATGAACCAATACTTATTTGTCAGCATCGTCGATCCTTTTAGTTAAAAATCTGGATTTTAATTTTAGTTAATATGTCGATTAAGAATAATTGACCAGTATAAGGTTAGAAACTGGTATCCCTGATCATTTATAGATGACCAATGTGATTATCTTTGAAGAGGTATTCTTTACATGAAATTTTTTTGAGGTCGATTTATCACTAGTTTCAAGATCGATCTAGAGAAATAACACCTACAACATTTTATGGTAGGTGTTGTCTACACATGTATCATGTTATATTGTTCAACCTCATGAACACATTATTAGTTTTCTTTGTCATTATGATCCATTTCATCTTACATAATATGGATTCGTTTTTGATGGTTTTCAGGGATAATTTCATTGTGTATTACACAATTCACATGACCATTACAAGAATATTAACATTATTTTATATATTATAAGAGAGATTAAATTATATGATAATCTACAAATGTGACAATTTTTCAATGAAAGTATATTGTTCATAGGTTATAATATTTTAGAGACATGAGTATTAATCAACCTATAGAATGTGAAATATATAGTTTTATAGGATAATCCATTGAAGATATTTCAAGTATAGAGTTTCAAAGTCTTGATAGACATTACAGGTGATTTATTAATATATTGATATGCTTAGTTGTCCCTGTTTAGACATTGACAAATAATGGTGATAATATTGTATGAAAAGATACTTGTGAGGGAGTAAATTATGAGATGGAACACTGATTAACTTTTATGCCATTTCTGAATCTATGAGACCATAGAAGAAGATACACTCAATTTTTTTGACACTTTATGTATCACTATTGGAGTAGTTTTAATGTAGGTTAATAGAGTGGTGGTATACATGTCTCGGTTGTTGAGTCCAAATTACAGTAATTACCCAGTTCATTATCTCATAATGGATGAAATTATTATTACTTTATGTTATTATAAAAATTGATTCATGTGATATCATTTTGTTGTTTACACAAACCTAAAAATTCTTGAGTATATTTTTAAAAAGTAGGATGTAAATATAAGGTTGATAAGGTTCATTTAGTACCTTCATTATTTTGATTCGAAGCATTCTTATATGCATAGTAATTTCAATGATGTGACTGATAAACTATTCAGGAGGTCATAGTTATTAATAGTTTGGGATTCCTATAGCGAGTGACAACTTGTGTCTTTGTTTCTTGAGATATACTTGTAGGTGTGTGATGGTCTAGGGAAGGCTTACCTTTCTTCATTGGATGTGAAAAATTCCCCATTGGAATGAATTTTAATGATACTACAGTCAGATTTAGAGGTCCAAATCATACATGATTGTGTGGAAGGTAAGGACCAACCTTCTACTAGGATTTAGGGTGAGGATGAGATAATGTGTACACATTGTAACATTTGGGCTCTAGTGAATATACAAGATAAGATGATGAAAGAATTTCCATCCTTAGTTTGGGTTGTTCACCATGTTATTACAAATATGTATACTGACATACACAACCAGTATTGGTTTCCATATATGAAATGTGAGGTGGAATGTTTTGTTATGAGGTGTCACAATTGTCAATAAGTGAATGTTGAGAATTCACGACAGGACATTATTTTATAGTAGTCACCCATTTTCCATGGAAAATAGATCATGTTGTGATGAATTATATAAATAGTTTTCCCTGGTCATCTAGAGGTAGTGTTGGAGTTTGGATTTATGTTGGTAGACTCATAAATGATTCTCATTTCCTATAGTTCTAGAATTCCACCACAGTATAGAGGATTGGTATGATTTATATCCATATGATAATATGAATTTATAGTTTCCATCATACTATCATTTCATATAGAGATTTTTTATTTATGCCTTTTTTACATTCTATTTTATAGTAGGACTTTGGTGCTCTAGTACTTCCAATCACAAAATATCTCTCTGAGACTGATGACCACTCACAACATACAATCAAGGTTCCTGGGGAAATACTTTGGAAATACATCTTATTTTTTTCATGCTCATGTGGAGGCTTATATCCCGAGTAGTGTTATTCAAAAAAATCGCTATCATGTGATGATATAGATGGATCCTTAGGACGATATATAAGTAGGTCATGCGGAACATCCCTATTATGGTTATAGGTGGGTGATGAAACATTTATCAGGGCTCATATAATAATAGAGACTCTTGAGCATTTCTGTTCGATCAAGAATCTTAGGGATATTACAAGGTCTTTTTTAGAATCATTATTTCGATCACTATTGACATTCTTTGGAGTATGATGTCCGGAATAGAGAATTTTTACATAACTCCCCTAGGATACAACATACATGAATTATAATACATTATAATCTATCAATGTGATATGTGAATTATTTGGAATTATAGTGTGAGTATGGCCAATATTATATTGGTTGAAGATGCCTTAGAAGTAATGTGTCATGTACAACGTCTTCCAATTTTCATATTTTCTCCCTTTTCAGTCAAACCCAACTCACACTCTGTATCATGATGATGTTGAGTTATAGTTATATGCAACCTTCAAAGAGACTCATTTATAAAATTTTTGAAGGAGCATGGTATTTTTTTCATGGTCCTTTCCTCATGTATGGGTGTTATGAAAGAATTTCAATTTATAAGATGAGACATGGGGAACAGGGGGGTGGTGGATGCATCCAGTGTATGGAGTTATTCATAAACAATTCCTGGCCATTTATAATTGGGAAATTCATGAATGATTTTATTGATGGGGGGAATATTGTATGATTTCTAGTTTTCTAATTAGGTATGTATGCATTTAATTTTAGTTTATAATGTTCATTAGATAAGATGTGAGTTCCCAATATGATCACAAGTGTATTGGAGGTTATTGGGGGTTTTAGGATCCCAAATCAACTCTTTTTTGAATTAACAGAAAGCGGACAAATTTACTCGAAATTTTTATATTCACACCACACAGTTACCCTAACATAGTGTGGATTGGTAGTGGGTTCCTAAAGGACTACAGATATTAGGAAACTATGATGATGTGGTGTGGAAGTCCAGGAAATGAACCTAAACGTGTTTGTAGAAATAAATCACATGGTTATCACATGGATTGAAAAATTGTGTCCACTGACCATGTGAAGTTCCCCTTGAAGTAGTGAAAAGTGCACAGTTGGCGCAAATTATATTGAATTATATTGAATATCATCAATCTCGTTGGATTTTCACTAGGTATTAGTCTATTTATTTTCATCTTTTCCATGTTCTTATTTGTAACAAAACAGATATTAAGGTGCAATATAATACAAAATGTTTACATATCTTTGTACAATAGGGGTTATGGTGTTAGGGGAAGGAAAGATAGTATCATATGATGGGAAATAAAGTTGAACATCATCAGTCTCGTTGTATTTTTGAATGGATGATATTTTGAGAAGAAGGAAAAGGTAGTAAGATTTATATAGTTATTTAGGATTTGGGTGATGTTTAATGTATGGACATTAGGGGATAGGTTGTGACTGGAATGAAATATAGTATTGTCACTTTTATAAGTGAAAATATTGTTTGGTTTTTTTAAATACCAAAATTTATTCTATTATAGCACGTAAATCGCAATTGATGTGGTCCAAAAATTGATATTTGTTCTATTATTGAATATATATGGTAAATCCAAACATCTACCCCTCAATATAAAATATGTTTTATATATGTTATTTCTTTACATCATTTGTTACTTTTTTATTCTTTTTTAATTTCACGACTATAAGTAGTGACTACCTAGTTAATTTATCCTACACAACAAAAAAAATAGGCTTTTTTATTAATTGGATTTAATTATTAATAATTTAATTTAATATTTCATTTATTCATTTCATAAAACTGATTAAATTTAATTTTACAATAATCAATGCATAATTTTTTTAAAAAATATAAATTTTAAAATTATAAATGAAATTTTAAAATGAAAAAATAGGTGTAATAATTAAAACTAATCAGTACAAATAAAAATGTTAACATATAAAATATCTTTTTGGTCGAATAATATTTTTTTAAATTAAATAAAAAATCATATATAACTAATGTCTTGAATTTAAGGAAAATTTTAAATCAATATTTTCACTATTGTCAGTAAAAATATTCTTTTAAAAATTGTAATATATATTCATCATGAGAAATTCATAATATGAAAAACCTGAATATGATGGTATTTTTTTAATAATAAAAGTATATAATAAAAAATGCCAAATAAAAACATAAAATTTACAGGAAATGGATTTTTTAAATAATACATTCTTATATTTATTATTATTTTTTCATTAAATTTATAATTAATATATTGTTCATATATCATGAAAATAATAAATAAAAATAATCAGAGTTCTTTAAGATAAAATATTATATTTAAAAAATAATTTTTATTTGTATAGTTTTTGTCAAAAAAAATAGATTTCCTGATAAATTAATAAATAATGATATTTCCAATAATTTAAATATTCGATTAAATTTTATTATAATTGTCACTATAGAAAATTCTCCCACAAACCTTCAGTCCATAGTACATGACATCATCATCTGAATATTAATGAACTCCTACTATAATAATAAACACTACAGGTCCCGAAACATTCTCACCTAGAAAATGTTGTCAGCTACTGGTGGCCAACCTGATGCTTGGGGAAAAAACATGGTATGAACCAAATTGTAATGTAAACATATATATGGCTCCATATTATGATTCATACATGTTTAACTCAATCAATGAATGATTCAATGAAACTGGTCGATACTATCATAACCACAAAACAATTTGGAGGGTTATCCCCACATCACGACAACCATACCCATTAATTACATTTAAAGGTGGATCATGGATTCAAGTAAAGTTACATAATGTTTTAGGAACTTCCTCTCAGGGTCCCTTTAACCAATATATCTAGCATTATTCCACTATCTCCACTCAGTCACCTATTGAGAGAACCCCCAATCAACTACCACCCTAGTGAGTTAAGCATTGGTAAATGGGTGATCTCACTAGGAGAAGCAATTTATTGATAAACCTGATTGGGATCATATACCTAATTCTAAAAATGAGACAATTTGGTAAATTCCATTAGTGTCGAGATGTATTCTCATATCCTTCCTCAACTAAATCATTTCTAGACGCATATTCCTACATAAAGCATTTTAGAGTCTTATATACATTCCCAAAATGTATTCATCACATCTTCATATTTTGATGGAATATAGAGTAAAATATTTGGTTCTTATCCTTATTTAAATCAAAGACATCTTCCAATATATACTGTATAATAAGAATGTGTACGCCTATATTATATTAGAAGAATTTCTAATGTATCACTACTTTCAATGCATAATAAATGACCTCTACAATGTGTAACATCACCATGATAAGTATGAATAGGATTCTACACTAGAGATATAAATAATTCTTCTTCTCAACACATATATTTTTAGAATATTTCATTAGAGGAAATGAATCATGAATATGCTCATATCCCTATTATGAATGGGTCTATCCAATTTAGTTTTGCACAAACCATTGGATTAGCAGATATTCATACCTAATAATTAAAATAAATTACTGTAATGTAATGTGACCAGTCTCATATACCCACTATAATATTGGTTCTTTAGTACTATATGTAAATAAACTCTGGAAAGTCTCACATCCTTTCTAATGAAGCACAATTTACTATTCCTTCCACTCATATAATCCATGACCATATCCCTATTTCCCCCAATGATCAACTACACTAGAATCCTTTAGTGGATTTAAAAGAGTAGGATAACATCACCTCTCCCATTAAGAATTTCCATTGGCATATTATGATGTGGAATGCATATTTGAACCATGGTAATACCATCACATAATACACGTTTTAACAAAAAAACATGGAATCTACCAATAAAGTGGGACATAATTATATAAATATTATAGAATTAGTTCATAATAATAAAATATCTTTTTAGTAGTAGGATCATAACTAAAAAACCATATAATTATGAACATATTCAAAAATCAATCAAGAAGGTGTCTAATATGAATTCTCAATTCTAGTGGCCATAATTCAATAAAATTTATATTTTTATCACCTCAAGGGTCCATTGAGTATTGAAATGAAAGTTAGGTGATTGATTCCTTCATCAACCTCCTCATTTTTTTTGTTGATGGATAACAATGTCAATGGTTATAATGTACGATGTCAAAAAACTGCCCACGGTAATATTTCTCCCAAACATGAAAAAACTAGTTCCCTAGAATCCATTTAATAATATGGTTCCCAAAATACAGATACCAACTCATATAGTGGTTATCAAAACATTGGTGTCTACAAAATATGGATTCCCATCAATTATATGAAGAATATAACCACATTACACATGAGACCTAGAGAACCAACCTAAATAGTAAGACCATATGTAGGAAATAATTGTGATAAATAAAGTTCAAAAATGGATATATTAATAGAGTTTACAAAAAACAATCTCTCAACCATTTTATAGACCATCACCACATGCGACTGTGTGTCCAATAAGATATATATATCGATATAATGCTTTACATACAATAAAACAAGATTTAGAATCATTAGTAGTGGAAGGATATAATTTTGTAGTATCATGGACCTGAGGATATTGACTATATCATAGATAAACAATGATGTCTTCTAGACAATATTTCATTTATAATACCCTAGAGGCCATGTACGGATGGGAGTGACAATCTCCTACAAAGTGTCTATAACCTTATAAAAAACTCCATTAAATGATTTCAAGAGACCCAAAAATATATATATATCTGTTGATGGTAAATTATGTTGAATTTCAATTTACTATTTTCCCAAAACAAAAATCCACCCTAGAAATAATATTCTATATTGTTATACTCATATGAGAAATCATGGGACTATATAATACACTTTCCTGTTAGCCACCAAGACATGTATCTACTTATTTTAAGGCACAACAACATCCTAAATGGAGGGATAATTATAGAAATAAAATACTAATATAGTACCCATTAAATAATGTAAACAGATTTTAAATATATAAGAAGATTGGTTCGATAACACGAGAGACTCCCATAGAATGTGACTCCCATAATTTGGTCTCATTTTATCTAGAGCATCGATGAGTACAATAAATCCAAACTAAGTGTAAAAGAATAGCTACTATAATAGAACCCATCATGGAATGATCACCTCTTATGGGGTATTGGGTCTTTTACCAACACCTCAAATACATTTTTTAACACAACATTACGATCTTGAATATATTATTGAAGATTGAAAACCAAACCTAGTCATGTGGGTAATTTGAATATAAATCATAATCACCAAAACTATGCCACCCCACATGAAGAGGGACTTATTAAAATATTCCCCAGGTTTAGATAGACCCCATACTCTAGAAACCTATATTATTTTATAATGTGATATGAAGGTCCCAATACCATCCATGAATCACCCCCATCCACATGGTAGGATAATTTTAATATTAATCATCACTCTATATAAAATCATATTCTATAAGATTAGTGGTAAATATTAATTGGTGGAATCCTATCCAATCCCCCTACCCCATGGCATCCAATTCAGTTTTGGGTCTATTTGGAAAGCATGGCCAAAATTTACCTTATGGTAACTATTCATAGACAAATATATAAGGAAAATTTTTCAAATTAAATAAATCCTTTAATGGTATGTAGTATATAATTATTTAATATAGAAATAAATCACAAGAATGAACATTATTCCACCCTCGATATATGATTATGTGGTACAATATTTTGATATTTAATGTAGACTAATTGGATGAAATCCATTTCCAAAAACACCTCATTGAATTTATTCCCCTCCAAAAAATGATGACACAAACCTTGATGTAAATGCAACGAGATGTAGTACATAAAGGTATCCAAAGAGGAATGTGATATGGATTCATAAATTGGGGATTCAAATATGTGGAATTATTTAAGGATATTGAAGATGAAAATTCAAAATAATGAATTCCCATAACCTTAATCAAACACTTTGACAGATAATGGAAAGTTTATAGATATGTCCTAATCACTATCAAGTAGATATAAAATTCCCACAATAGATAAATTACTCTAACAATTTATAAATATGATTATAAATATCAAACAGTTCATGGAGGAAATACTCAAGGGAAACAATGTCTGTGAGTATTGTCACTTTATAGAGACACTTAACCCTTCTATAAAATTTCATAAGATAGTTAATCATTCTCCAAGAGTATATTTTTTAGTATCATGAGTGCTCTATATCTCAAAAAATTATCTCTATAAATTATAATGATAAATATGATGTGTAATTTCCTCTAATTCAATGATATCCACTACCAAACTTGTTGACCGTTCAATCATTGAACAGATCAAGAACCATGAAGAAATAAAATTGAGTCCATCCACATAATCCTTTATTACACTTATTTGATGGGAGGTGGTCCAGAAAATGGTTCTTCGTAAAATTAAAATCATTGTAAAATCAATGGATGTTCGATTGAAAACCAAAGATGGGTTGAGTTCCTTTGTGAACCCCAAAAAAGAAGCCATATCTTGAATGGAAGACCACAAATTTCTGAGATCCATTTTGGATAATCCAATCTTATAAACCTTATAAAAATATAAATATCAATAAAATTTTCTCTAATAAATTCTTTCCCAACATAGATCAATGATTGGCACTCGATATTCGAAAGTGGGTACCAAACAGAGATCTGTTTTACAAAATGTGATAGAACCGACATTATTTTAGTCTGTAAACCTTATATTGAGAACAGTTGATTGATTTAAAGTCCCTTATTATCAATTTTATTTTTGTTTAAACTAAAAATAAATTAAAATTTAAATTTTTCAACATCACAAAATGAAAAAAATGAAAAAAATGGTTTATGAATTATTCAATATATAAAAATGTTTAATTTAATCACTTAGTATCCCTGTCTAATTATATATAATATTTGAACACTATGATGAATATGTTTTTTATTATCTACCAACATAATTGATCAAGTTGAATTTTATAGTTGGATTTTGTGCTATTGTAGAGATGAATCAATTCTATAATGGTTCCATTTGACAGACCCAATCATTATCTTATATCCTGGGATCATCACAAGGATTATATTCTTGGTTATTTAGGTGATATTTTGTTACCCACATATTAATAATAGTTCTAGTTCAATTATACAATAGTTTTGTAAATCCTATGGTAACTCCCGTCGATTAATAAAAAACAAAATCAAAATCACCTTCTTCTGGAAGTAAAACATATATAAGGGTCTTCTGTGATTTTTGGAAACGAATAATAATTTATTGAAATTATGAAATGAATACAACCATGGTAATTTCAATAAATCAATGGAAAATAACTTACTCAAGATTTTGTATACTATAATACCCAACAAGGTCAACATCATATATCATCTTGACATCAAGGATTTACATATAAGGTTGGGTCACACCTTAATGGATTTCATTGTCTTAAATGATTTCCTCGAAATCATAGTTGATTCAAGATTAGTGATAATAGATAAGGACTTGATGCATGTGAACTATGTAAACCTAATTCTACTAGATGAACAGGATGACCAACAAAATGTTTCCTCAAGGCATGGACAAATGTTCTATAATTGGATTAATCTAAATATAGTTTCTCGAGATCCTACCACCCTAAGATAATAGTTTGTAAAATCAAAAATTATTATGGAGAATGTAGATTTTTCATTGAATACTCTTCCATGTGGTATATATAACAATTTAACACATGAAATGAAACCATATAAACAATCATATCTTTTCCCCACATAATATATTACTCCTTTAGACCTACTTCATTTAACATCATATAAGTGGAACCACCCCACCAAAAAAGACACTCATTAGATTAATACAACTATTTTTTAATTAACATTGTTAACATAACATTCCCCTTATTTGATAATGAATATGCCTCTAACTATGACATCCCATTATCTGATCAGAGTGATTGAGTTTGAGTTCATATAATATTTTGATATAGTAGAAGGAATGGAAATGGTCATGTAAAATGTTTTGTTCATATAAATTTAAAATCTCTATATGTAGTCAAGTCCCATGCATGACCAATCTATCAATACCAATAAATTCAAAGATATTTACAAGATCCCACCAAATATCATTCAATATAAATAATTTTATATGACAAGATGGTGGTGGTGACATTGTCTAGTCAACAAAAATAAAGAGTAATGATGGTGTGACCTATGAATCTTTTATAAAATTCTACATTGACCTCAAATCATGAACTAGGAACATCCACTACGAACACATAAATCCATATTCCACATAATATAGAGAAATCCCACCGTACTAAGAGTATTCATTTGGAATAAAAATTATGTCATTCAAAAATTGTTGATCATTGTTCTAGCCAACCGTTTAATCTTATAGGATCTATATTGTTTGAAAAAATATGGGGAATCACACAACAAAAACATTCTAATCCCATAGGATTTTGAGATAGATGATTGTAGAATATTCTATTATAATATCATGTTATATTCTCCTTCAAATAACATCACTAAAAATAATTCATCATGGGACATATTATACAATTGTATGTTTTATGTGAACAAGATAATGTTTAGATATGATGGAATCCGGTTGAAAATTGATTTGGTATCAATATAAACATAAATAAAGGTATAATGAAATTTGGAAAAAAGGGAGGGTGCATATGTTGGTCAAATATAATCATTCCAAGGTATGATAATAGATGGAAATGGACTCTTTAGAAGATCAATACCAATGATGAATTTAAGTATCTCTCATATATTATTGATTTCATTGTAATCCATGCAGAAACAACATATAAATCGATTTGTAGAAGAACAATGTTGTGTCTCTCTATATTTTTACATTCAATAATTCATCAAATTTCAAAAATATAACATTGATTTGATTTCTAAATACTTCATTGTGATAACACATTATTGGAGTATTGCGATGCCAAATTTACTAAAGATTGTCTATATATTATGATATGAGAAAAATAAATGTTGGGCGGTGATATGAAGTTTTTGTCACCCAAAAACATAAGGACCTCTATTATAAATAATTGGATCACTCTTAGAGTTCCTTATCTACTACCCATATACTCAATTGGTCTTCTAACATATTCCCACTGAACTAGTGTTTAAATAAAAATTCATTATCTCTTGTCAATGTGATGGAATATATTATAGAAAAAGTTTTCTCTTAAAATGGATACCATATTATTCCTCTATTTGGAATAAATATGTAATTTAATCTATTACATAAATTTTTATGACATAAAATCATTTAATTCCACTTATTATGTCCAGGATCCTCTTACAACCAGAGTTATCAAGAAGGATGAAAATAAACATTTGAATCAATCTACGAGGAAACAAGATATCCATATTAAAAATATCTCTTCCAAATTACTATATAACAATGAAAATGAAATTTATTCCACCATATTACAAAATATATTTAAAAATAACTACACTAACATAGAGGTTTGTGTTGAAAATAATGGTTGCAAGAACACCCCCCCCATTTATGTACGGAATATCTAACATCATGGATGTGTGTATAAGGGTTAATTTGGGAATATGATAATAACCATGACCTATATTTATTAGTGTCTCCAATCCATGAAATGATAATGATGTGTATATGTAATTTATAATTTTTCATTTATAGCTAATAACATGTAATTATACCAAAATACGAATGTTGAATCTCAATGAGGCTATACATCATCTAGGTTATCGCAATTATCGTCAATGATTCAATTGGGCATATAGTTGTATGAACCACTCTCACAATATTAATATTTAATTAGATATTTAAAAATCGTATAATGCCAAAAAATTTTAGGGATTTGAGGTAAAAAAATTGGTGACCAATATTTCCTAGTCAAGAAAATGAATTGGAAGATATGGTTATTCATTTAATTTGAAGAACAAAATAGAGACTTCCATGAAACCAATATCAATTTCCTAATAAAATTAAATTTTATTCATTAAAATACTACATTACAAGAAATTTATTTCTTGGATAGTTATTCACGCTATAATCAAATAAATATTTTACTGAAGATGAGAAAGTTTCTCCCTTATGGGAACCTCATAGGAATATTTGTTATTCATTCATGACATTGGCTTAACGTATGATGGAACTATATTCTCCATGTAATGGATAATATAATTAATCCATTATTGAATAAATAACATAATTTAATGTTTATGACCTTGTTTTCAAATTTTTTAGGTACGTGATAACATCATTTGTCATACGAAAATCTTTAGTAAGTTGATTCCTAAAAATTTCTATATAAATACTATTAATTGTACCTTAGGAGTATTGTTAATGATATTAATTATCATTATGAGGATCCACTAAATAATTTTGGTGAATATATAAATCCCTATTTAAAACATACCATTTTAACACCTTTTAATAATAATAAAAAAGGGTTGACCATGGGAACCAAACTTATATACTATGTTTTATATCTTACATTGATGGAAAATATATCCATTTAAATATGTTAATGAAAAATGTTTTTTCTCCCAGATTGTATGAGTATATTCATAAAGTCATTCATAGTATCCAATAGTACATACATGAACAGGTTTTCTTGATTGTTCATGTGGAAGGATAACCTCTTATCGTTTTGATTGGTTCTATTTAATGATATCTTTGTTCTCTCCCCTAATAGTGAAATGATACGGGGATTGAAAAAAAATGAATATCATAAAAAAATTATTCTAGTAATGTGATCCATTATTCTGCTAGTGTGAATTATTGTCTTTCACTCATAATTACATTGCACATCTAAGACATTGCATTCATCATCACGATGTCCCATGGTATCTATTATTGAAATTATCTAGTACAACCATGGACCCCAATTGTTTTCTAGGAAATTATCCAAATTATTGGTTCCTAATAAATATTATGACATCCAGTACAAGTTTAAGTAGTTAGTTAAGGAAACTTCATTGGTTTTTTCATATGTATCATCCTACCCCAAAAATTATAGAAGTGGACTCTAAAAATGTTTAAGAATTTTATTTACATGTAGATTAGAATCCTTGTATGTGGGATAATTATTTTGATGGTTCATCAAGATGTCGTATTTGAAATAGGATGGATATCAGAATTCTGGACTTGGATGGAATGGGGTTTTTACACTTAAAGTTTATTCCTAACTCTTTCAAATTTCATAATTTATACCATAATATGTAGGAAGAATACAAAAATTTAATTGTTGATCAAATCATGACATACACGTGAAGAAAACCCACCTAGACGTCTATGGGGACTCAGATAATCTAAAAAAACAAATCATTGATGATTATAAAATATAAAAGGAATAATTATAACTTATTATCCCTTATGATAGTGGAATGAGTTAGTAAATCTATTTTTAATGAATATTTGTCCATAGTACTCGTTCACAAAAATGTTCATTATGACGTATAAGAAAATGAAACTGAATTATTAGTTGACCATGATCATGAAGAAGTGGTTTTCAATATCACTCAATGAATAGTGTCATCATCATTCATTTCTTGTGACATGGAGAAAACCAGTCTAGTTAACACATCCCCAGATCATGATGAAATGTTATCCACCCCTAGATTGATTGTTCCTATACTGTATTGCCTCCAAAATATGGTAGTTCTATTAGATCGCTCACAAATGGAATATAATTTATATTGAGTAGTTATCTTTACCCTCCAAAATATACCATATAAAAAATAACTTCAAAAAATTAGTCTTTAAAGGAATACTCCTAAATTTCAATGTATAATATGTGATTCATGCTATCTTGGATAAAGTGTATTCATTATCATATGGAAGTCATCAATTTTAGACTAGAATCTCTCCCCTAATTAAGAGGCATGATTACTACTAAAAAATCATGATACATGATGGTGTTGAATGATCCAAATTTTTTTAAGAATTCTATATTTCTGAAATCATAATCAATCAACCCCCTATGTTGAAACATTGTACATGATATTCATGAAAATTTTATTGATGGAGAATTAATATTATGGGGGTTATCCGCTAGACACATCTATAATGTATAATAACATTTTTACTTCTACCAACTTATTATATAAATTAATGAATTCAATACCACTAATTGAAATTATGATGAAGAATATAATTAACATTTTGATTTTCTATATCATCACCATATTTCATGTCCCACACATGATATTAATAAACAACATTATAAAATTCCAATCTACCAAATTGAAGAAATTATAAAAGGAATACAATTACAAAACCTTCAATTCATCCTACTATATTTCATGGAAAATTGAAAAATATTATCCTTAAATAATCCTCTATCAAATATAATATATAATTTTTTGACAGAGACATGATGTCCTAGACGAACAAGATCCATGTTGATAAATGGTCATACCATACAATCACAAGCACTTCCACACCATTGACCCAATTTCCAATAGATTATAGAAATAAATCAATGTATCCCATTGATTTCAAATAACTATCTCTCCAAATAAATCTCTATAAAGAAAAACATATATGATGAGAAAATGAAAATGTTTATGGATATATTGTAGTGACTCGGTGATAAAAAATTGTTTACATCGCACAATATCAATGTTCGTAAGAAGAAGATGGTGTGAGAGATCTATAAAAAGGCTTCCGCCATATAATTCCTTGAATAAGTATTAGTATTTTCTATCAAAATTCAAATGATACCAAGAATAAAAAATACAATGTTGTGACCCATGTTAGAATAAAAATATTACATTTATAAGGTCTATTCTATTGGATCATAATCATTGGAGACAATGTATTGAGAAAATAATAATCCTCCCACAAATTATTTTTTTCTCAAAAAAATATATTTTATTTAATTATTCATGGAATTAATGTTCTAGAAGTATGAATTTATTTTAATAAAAAAAATTCATAAAAATTGTTTTTAAACATCATTTATTATGTCCTTACCAAATTCCATTAAACTTCATATAAGATGTCCTCAACCTTTTCTGTTAGGATTCAGGGATAATGATACTTCACATAATGTAAGTTTCTTATGATATTTATCTTTGTGAAATAAAAATTAAGTAATCTCATCTATGTGTGTCAGAAAGCTCCACCAAGAAAATCTACCCATTCACGAAATGTGTGTTGCAAAGTCCCTTTCATAAAATGTTACATAGTGATTCCCAAATCACAAATAATTGTTCCCTCTACAATATAAATTTAAAAAATACCCCTAAATTCATATGTTATGCACATATATCAAAAGTTTTCCAATCATTAACTACTTGTGGCTCGACTTTTTCAATCATAGTATAATTTGGGATTCATAGATCTCAAATACTTGTTCTTGATGAAATATAAAAGAAAACAATGAAATTGTTTGTGTATGATTCAGACATGCATGGAGATATCTCTATTCAAAAACTATAGTGGATTGATTCATTTAATCATAGGATAAATGGTGACACCATAATCCCAAATTCTGGGTCTAGATAGACTAGAAATGCTACAATTCCAACATTAATGTACTATTAGAACCTATATGTATATTATTTTGTGGAATAACTATTCGTGGAATTATTTATATAATCACATGAGTGGTAGTAATTACCAGATCTCAAAACATGGGTTCAGCAACAATATAAAAATTAAAATATGTTCCTCCTCTCTTATTATGTGTTAGTGAAACATTGGTAATCTATCCATTCAAGAACAATGTGTTGATTTATAATTTTAATATATGATTCATCTTGATTATTGAACAACCAATACTAGGTCCATCCGAAACATATAGAATGATAAGCTTGGTACCTTCTATATATATGGTCTGGACCTCTGCAGGAATGATTCTTATAACTATTGATGTATTTATTTTTAATACCATAGTATACGAACTTGTACCCAGTCCTCACATCTTGGTTCCAACCATGATGTAGTGGATAATAATTCCTATTAATTTTCATATGGTTTAGTCCTATGAAATGTATTATAATTGTATAAAAAATGAAAGGATTTACTCTCAAGATATGCGAAATATAATGACACATGGATCCTCATTTTTTGGACCATCGATGAATAATTAAAATTAATAAAAATAACCTTTTAATATAAACATGTTTGTGTGGGGACCCTTTCTTATATCCTAATTTTAGTATCCATAGTCATTCCTTTCCAAGCATTCATGGATGGCTCAATTGAAATACTTTTTTCCTTATTTTCTCATGATGAGAATGAATCCTGTGAGAATAAGGAACCAAAAAAATCAATCTATATATTTCATTCAATATGTGTTATATCCAATGATATATAATTAATTCCAAGTTGAAATTTATTGAAAACAAATTACAATTTCCAAGTCACGTGAGGATTATTCACACCACAAGAAGACCCTATGTTGAAAAAATATTCTTCTCTGATTGTTGTATACTCATCATACACATGTTTTATCACTTTTCCTATAAATGTGTTCTGTGCATGATGGAATAGACTTTAGAGTGCTCAAACACTTCTACTATATCATATTATCCATAAAATAATTTTATACCTTAAATGTCCAAGTTGATTTAAACCAATTACTTGTGTTTATATCCTTAACATTTAAGACCATTGACTAAGGGATCCATTCATATTGGTTATCCCAGGAAGAAAATTTTTAATCAGGACAATATAGTAAAAATATAACATTATAGGATATAATTTTGATTGAAATAATGACAAATAAAGTATGGTGAGTGTAGAATAGGCCCCATAGAAGATTTCCCCCATAATAATAGGAGTTATTGTCCTCACTGTGGGGAATATGGGATTAGTCTGTTATCAATTGTAGGCCCCTCTAAATTAGTTTCCAACAACAATTTATTCTAATATTAATCTATTTCGATTTACTACATACATTACACATATTATTCTTTTAATTTAGATACAATTGATGTTAATAATTAATGAAT
Source organism: Viscum album (assembly GCA_963277665.1). Taxonomy (NCBI): domain Eukaryota; kingdom Viridiplantae; phylum Streptophyta; class Magnoliopsida; order Santalales; family Viscaceae; genus Viscum; species Viscum album. The sequence continues at coordinate 1,905,440,787 of OY728145.1, forward strand.
TGATCCCATTTTCAATCAATGATTTCTACATTGTATACATATAACATATAATTTGGGGTTATACATCTTATGTTATTAGACAAATTCTATGTGTTAGTCATTTTTATCAAAGAAAAAAATCTTTATTGGATGAATTTAACATATTTTTAAAACACCACCAACCCATGAAAATAAAATACACAGTAGGTATATCCAAACTACATGACATTATAATTTGTAGAGTGTCACCAATGATTATACTTTATTGAAGTTCCACAATGTTTTGAATCTAGTAAAATGTATTATATTATTCTTAGATCACCAATTATGAAACATAAAACATATACAACAAATAATGTCTCTTTTATAAATTTTCACAAGAATTTCATGGCCCATGTAAAGATGAAATGATCTACATATTTACCTTGAAAAAGGTAGATCCAAATAAGTTCATGAGACTAATAATATAGATACTTAATAGTCTTAATGATAGGAAATTAAAATCAAGATGAGATCTAGTATCATCTCTGTTGATCTTGACACCAAATATCATTTTTGGAATGAAATTTTCAATCTATTACTCATGAATAGTGATCCCCGATTAATGATCTACAACAAACTCATATTATTCTCAAAAGGATAGTGGGATTTTCTTGACCATGATAATTTTAATTAGGATAATTTGTAACAATTTTTTCTTATAAGGATCATTTGAATATTTTAAATAAAAGATTTCACTTGGGTCATTGATGTATAGCCATAAAAATGATTATTTATTGGTTTAAATCACAATAAACTAAACTAATCTTCAATGAAACCTTAAAAAGATTTGGATTAATTCCAATAGAGTATGTTATGATAAAAAGGAATCTCTTTACTCACCATAATTTACAACACTATATATTTTTAAAAATATTGATATGAAATAAACAAATCATATTGATCATGGTGAAGACCACATGACCCTTGTATAATTCGAACCTCTTTCGCAGCATCCCATGTAGTAGAAAAATCATGGTACATGATCCAAAACATATGTTTTCTTTGGCAATGAGTTCAGTAGTTGAAGGAAAAACTTTTTGGGTTCCTAAAACCATCATGAATATTAGGTTTTCCATAAATCAAATTTTTGTTTCTGTATAATGAGATGACACTAACTAATTAATTGAGTTGATAACCTTCTCCTAGAACACCATTGACATAATAGATTTCAACTAGTTCATCCCATTAGTGTATTGTTAACATGGAAGAGATGATTTGGATATACGACTATTGGATTTGATGGAGAACACACAATTACATCGAGCTTGTTCATATAGGCTATTTTTTCACCAACGAATGGACTCAAATTAACCCAAGATCCATTATCATGACTATGTGAGATAGCATCTTCCGATGGTACTAATGGTATATATGTATCAATCAACCCCCATTTTTTGTTAAATCAAACATTCCAACACCATAATTTACCATCCCCATAACTAGTGTATCTAAGGGGATTCATAATTCTCATCATTAGTTCATAGTGTATTGTACCCTTTCTCAAATAAATGTTGTATTCCTTTCCAAAACAATTTAGTGGTTCACAAGATGTTACTCAAAACAACATGACAGATGTCCTAATCATCCATCCATATACTAATATTACATAGGGAGTGAAAATCCTTATTGGATATGGCTTTCTCTATGTCCCACATCCTCATCCAAATGATTTAATGTGAAAAAATATTCACAGGCCCACTGAAGGGACAATTCAGGTAATCCCTATTGCCACATGCATAACGTAATTTAAACCATTAATATGAGGGATCTCCACTATGATAAAAAGAAACTTTATTCATCAAGATAACCAATAAAACCATGTTTTAACTCAAATTCATAGGGTGTATGATGTTTTCCATGTCCTATCATGCCTATTCCATAATCCCTAATTCATGTTTCATGTCATTGTTTTGAAAAAAATATTTTCCCAATTTCCATGTGGAAATTCCATCAATAAAATTTCACTATAAATAATAATATATCTCATATAATATTCAAGGTTTAACTAACCATCATGGATGTTCATCAATCATATTTTTCAAATGATAGATGGTTTTGAAACCATTAATGAAAATTAATAATTAACGTTGTCAATTAAAAATATAGGGTACCATAACCCTTCACAGATAGTAATTATTCCTAATCTCATCAAGGAGGCAGGTTATTCATACCCTTAATGAATACCCATCCACCAAAATAATAAAAAAACAGATAAAGATAAAATAAAATGAAAAAAAGTGCTTCCATAATCAAGATGATGCTACAAATAATATACAAGATGATTTAATCAAAAAGTCCATAAAAAGAAATATAAGGTCTAATATAATTGAACCTAAACAAAAAAAAAATTATATGAGTAAAAATACCCCAGAATATAGAAATATATTGTCATATATAATACAAAGTAATATACAAAATATATAGTTTAATTTAGAATACCCTAAAATATATCAGTGGTATTGTTTTTGATACCATACAATGAAAATTAAATGAGATGAAATGCAAACCAAGTTGACAACCAAAAAATGGTTCATTGGATAAAATATAGTATATTGTCACTCGACATGAATTTTTTGTAATATAGAAAACAATGAGATCTAATTAAATATAAACGATATAAGATATTCCATGTTGAGATCCAATAATAGGTTGGATTGATAAAAATCAATGTACACTACTATTATTCATTCCCTAGAAGATTCTAATAAAATAGATAGTGAAATATAATGAATATGAATAAAAAAATTTAGGGATCATTATTTATTATAAAAATTAAAATTTGTTTTATATTTATAAGGACTTAAAAAATATAATTTTCTCTCTATGGAATTTATATTTAGCAATGTTATTCAATTCAACTAGGTGATCCTTGGAAAACTGTAGAAAATAAAAAAATGAGAAATATAAAATTATTATACATTTATAAGAAACTCTTAGGAGAATTATGTTTTGATTCATGACATACAATCCATTATTTTGGGTTTACATGGTATTATTCAACGAATGTGTATCATTCATGGTTAATATGACACTCTGATAATGAAAAACCATGCATATAGTGAATGAATGAAATCCTATAAAGGACATATAATGTACAAAAATTTGATTCATTGAAAAAGTGATGATGAAAGAGGAATATGTACATTATGAAATCTCTCTGAGGTCTCATTGAAAAATTGAATACATTATAATAAAATACAATTGTATGTGTTTTATAAATACTTTTGAGCCTATCGATGGTCATCAATTAAGGGTTGAAGTTTCATCTTCTTCATTTTATCAGCCTCCGCCTATTTATAAATGGTTTAAAAAATGATGATAACTCATCATGTAATATCTCAATGGTCTCTAAAAATTATGAATATATCAAAGTATATGAAAATTCATGAGATTTTATCACTTCCAATCCTGATATCTATATAGTCAATTTATACATATAGACACGTATCAAAGAGAACATAAATTGTCTCTATTCAATAAACTATAAGAATTTTCTAATTAATTAAAAATGAGAAGTCCAATAATCAAAACTCTTTTATTACCTCTCATTTATAGCCATTTTTTTTTGAGATTCCACTATATTTAGTATGCTATAATGAACTTTTAAAAAATTTAAGCCACTGACTCCCAACTCACAAAAGTTTAGGAAAGTTAGTTCTTCCTGTTCTTGAATGTAATTTAATGGCGTCTTCATAATTAGGTTTCATATTTTCTCTGAAATAGAATTTTACTATCAATTATGTTAATGGACAGATTAAATGAGATAATGATGAAGTAATAGATATTGAATCATGCATTTCTCCACCGACTTATATATCATCCATCATTGGAACCTAAGGGTCTAACACCTAAAAACCCCTTTCATACAAGTGGGTTGTACATAAATATGTAATGAGTTACTCCCCGGGAATCCCTTGTTTTATGGAATTATAACACCAAAATAATCTATGAAATATTATTTTTGAATCAATTATATTTCTATGCTAGCTTTTGTTAGAAAAAAAAGAACATTTTAAACATGTGATATACACTACATTATGAATGAATTCATTATACACAATACCTACTTGTAATTATAACATGATATATTATTGCTAATGTTATTTAAAAAAGATTATTATAACCATTCATTTATTAAAATAGTTATAAATATAAATAAATAGTTTTAAAATATCATGTATAATTTTTTTAGTAAAAAATCATATTGATTGATAAATACATAATTTTTCTATAAAGTTTATATATATATATATATATTAATACAACATCAATATAAAAATATTTTATTGAGTTTGGTGAAAAATATGACATTTATTTTTCAAACCTTAAAAAAATATATTTTATATAATTAAATTAATCATTGAAATCCAAATATAAAAATTTTCTATTGTTTAAGTGTTTTGTATTTTTTTCCAAAAATTATTATTTTTTGGTGAATAGATTAAAGTTTCTAATTATAATTTAAATAATATTTTCATTTATTGTTTCAGAAAAATATTATTTTTTGGTGAATAGACAGTAAAAATTATTTCCGAAATCATAATTTCAATATGGAATTTTTAATTAACCGTTAATAAAATGTTATAGGTAAAACATATATGGTATGATATATATAAATATTATAATGTAACCTTTTTTAAGTGATTTATAAATATAATAATGGATGTTTGAAAATGTATAGTTGATGTCAAAACTTCTGTTATGATATTTCTATCACACATATTACATATTGGAGGCACATGACATAATCAATAACTATTTATTTTATATATTGTATATAATTATTATGAATTTATTTTATGATGCCTAAATATAAAATTATTTTTGTTAAAATATTCATTTTGAGAAGTCTCTTTCATGGTTTTTATGGTTCAATAGTTACTAATGTGGCATGATATTTTTGTCTCAATTTTATTTCATCGAGACATATGATTTTTATTCACATATATTATTTTGAGATGTATAAAAAAGTCTCATTTGAAAGGTAATATAATTAATAGAATTATATTTATTAAATTTTATGTTTCATTTATTTATATTTATTCATTGGTATTACCATTAATGATACCAAAGTGGTAACAATTTAAGGTTATTATCACATCATTTATCACTATTTTTTATGATCTTGTTTTAGATGATATAATATTATGAGACAACTATAAGAACATATTAAATTTATTCCACTCGAGTAATTCATTGATAAAAATCTATTTTCCTTTGTATTCCATTATTTTTTTACATAATATATTAAAATTAATTTTCTTCAAATAAAATATTCATTTAGTCGAAAACTATTTTTATTCCAAAAAACATTTAATGAATACTTTTAAAAAGTGTTTTGAAAATAATAAAAATTATTTATTAAATATAATTTATGATTTATAATAACATTTTAAATAATTTTATAAAATAAATCATTATATCATTATAAAAAAACAACACCATTATGGATTTTACCAAAAATTTAGAAATAGTCATTATTTAAACATGTAAGAAATGAATCAAACCTCTCATCAACAATACAATTATTTTCATTAAATATAACATTGTATGTCTTCAACGTTATTTTCCATGAAATGTGTTTTCAAAATGATACATGTTTTAATGATTATTTTTTCAATGATGATATTATATATTAATCAATAAATTTTTTAAATACAATTTTAAGCTTCTTTTATAAGAATTCTATGCTTTTATAAAACAAATGTATTATCAATTTTTCAAAAATAGATCTTAAGTGAAAATTTATTTTCCTGAATATTTTTCATAATTGATGTTTCAAAATAATTTTTCATATATGATTATATCTATTTTTATTAGTTATGATTCACTAGGGATATGAACCAAAGATGGAATTCTTTTTATTTCACATAATTGATTATTATGATATGATGTTTATGAAACATGTTCTATTACAATTGATTATATTTGGATAAAATTATTATAAACCAAAATTCATTTCATTGGTATTCCAATTATGAAATTTTTATGTGATTATAAAGGCTTCAACTTTTCAATAGTTCATAATATGATGAAATTTTTCTGAATCATGTGGGATTTCATAACTTATGATATGGTGAATGTATTATGATATTATAGAACATATATGTATGCTTTCAATTTTGTGATTGTTGGGACCTATATCACCCTCCAATATATTAGGTAATAATTATTTTTAAAAGAGGTCAATTTTTTTGTGGGTGTTAATCCCATGAACAAAAAAGTGTACTCATGTGGTTATCTCGGGCCTAAATTAGTTTAATTGGTGAATAGACCTAGAGAAGCATGTTATATATGCCACTGTGTGTAGCCTTGACATAAAAATTTCTATAAATTTTGGTATTATACAAATAGATATTTATTTCAATATATTATCTAGTCTCTTTCACTTTAATTTCTTAATGACTTATTTATTATGATGTAATAATATTTCTTCCAGGACACAATATAATGAAATTTGATATTAATTTTATGGGTTTAAAATATTCTTCTCATGTGGTAATACCCTTTTTCATGATATTATTTTTTATCACTATTTATTTACTTTACTATGAAAATCACATCCCCAATTATAATATTAAATTTCCCCATGATTTGAATAACTATATTATTTATTATTTATCTAAGATTGGTGATAGTTAAGAAGAACATAGTGGGAGGTAAGTTAACTTAGTTATGGAAATGTATTTATGTTTCAAATATACAAAATGATGAAATATATTATAGTCCAAAGGTTTGTGTTTGTGTAATTTAATTATCTTTCATCTTGAAATATATAATATCTGTGTAGGGTAATATTTAGTCCTTATACTTGGTATTAGTGTACAGGTTTAGATTTAATTTTGAATCTATGATAAAAAATCCATCATGAAATACATAAGGAAATAGATAAGGATATGTAAAATGATTATTCAATGTATAGGAAAATTGTAATGGCTCGTATATTGTGCCAAGGAGGAATTCTGTTGGAATTTGATTTTTTGGTATTTGGGGGATGGATTGTTACTTATACTGATCATTTATTTGTAAATATGAGAGATATAAGACATGATTGTGATTTTAGTTGTTGTATTAATACTAATATATATCTCAGGTGTTTGGATTGATTGTAGGTGCACTTGGGGGGGTTGAAGGTCTCATTTTGGAAAAAGTCACTAATAAGGCTTAAAGATATATTTAATCTGGTGGAATCATGGTAGTAACTGTGTTACCCTATTGAATAATATGGAAGTGTTTTTCAAACACATCCATAGGGGGTGTATGTCTATTCTAGGATCTACCCTTTGAGTAGTAGGTGCCACATGGGCTACACACAGTCTTCCCAATCAGTGAGCCTAGCCTGCACGATTCGTGCCATTTGTGTAGTTTGTATTCACTTTTTAGTTCATTATTGGTGAATGGATGGGAAAATTGTTTGGTAAAATAATGAGGGGTGTGGTACTCAAGTAGGTAGATAAGAACGATTAGTGCATGTTCATGACAACCATGAGACCACATTGTCTGGACCACTTTTTAAAATATTGAATAAATTTTTCCTTCATTAATATTATAAACCCCTTTCCTTGTTTATTTATTCTCATCTAGCCGCATTAATATCATCCCTCCTCCCGTGGATATATCATGCTCAATCACATAGGAATTTCATTATTCACCCCATATAATGTCAGATTATAAATCTATTGGTGAATTTGCATCCACAGCTCTAAATGGAAAAATCCTTTTACTCATTTTCTATGTTTATATTACGATTTGTTGTAGTATTTCTGTCACGACCCGTCCTCGGGGCCCGTGCCGTGACTACCCCAAGCCCGCGTTCCATAGGCCAGGGGCAGACGACTAGCACCAAGGCGTAAATCCCAACAAAAAGGGAAGGCATTGCCTTTGAAAAGTAAACAACCACCACAGAGTAAGCAAACGGAATAGTAACACTAAGTAAAAACAGAGTACAACTGAAGTGCGGAAAAGTAAATGGTCCAGTATACAAACCCAAACTGAAAGTAAAGTACAAATCGAAAGGGAAAACAACAACTGTAATGTAAAAGCTGCTACACCGAGCTGTCCACTGGAAATCCCACCTGAAGGGTGGGTACAGATAGCTCCACTGCTCCTCGGGTCCCGTCGTCCGCTCCGAACACGTCCCGCCCAGTGGTCCACCTCCAGGTACCGTCCTGCTCTGCCAGCCTCAGCCAAGATCAACGCTATCCGTCGTCTGCAACCAACACAACGTAGTGCGGGCATAGCCCGTGCAGGGGTGAGTATAAGCTACTCAGTAGGGACCCTAGGACCCCTGAAGGTCTCCCAAAATCCAGAAAGGATAAACCAAAAAGGAAGATACAATCACTAAGTAACAACTGACACTGCTGAGGTATATGCTCGTGCATATACCTAAGTCATCAACTTCCATTACGCTCCAACCTTTGAGCCCAAGTACAACTCAGTCCACACAGGAAAGTAAATGTATTCGACACAGGAAAGCAAAACGAAATCCACAAAGGATAGCACAACTCAATCCACACAGGAAAGCAATAGGATTCAGCTCACACAGGTATACTTATTCAAAGGACGATAAGGATGATCTCTGATCCATCTAAGTCGTCGGACCCACGAAGGATCGATAGAGAACTAACCCCCACAAAGACACACACAAGATCGGGCCCACACAGGACCTGTTGGCGCTAGTTCACAACGGACCACTGAGTGCAAAGACCCACACATTATCGAACCCACACAGGATCGGGCCCACACAGGACCTGTAGCACTGATCCACGTAGGATCACTGAGTGCTGTAGTCGTCGTCGAATCCACAAAGGATCTCTGTACTGTCGTCGTCGCAGTCACAGTAGCAGTAGCAGTAGTAGTCACAGTTGCAGCCAGCACTAGGGTTCCTGCACACAGCAAACTCGATCGGGAGGGTCCGCTCCACGAGCCGAGAGGCTGATACATCAACTTTCACAAAGTCCAGAGTTGATGTATCCAAAAGTTCCGTATCGTCAACAGGAACTCAATGCAACAGACGGCGCGTCGATCGGACACCCGGTCTGAGAGTTATTGGCTTTTTCGTCCCAGGGGCCCGGTTGGTTTTTAAGGCAAAACCAACCCGACCGTACTCCACCTACGTCCAAACCTCAGGTGGAGTATTCCAAATGATCTGCCTCACTAAGAGGAACTCATCAAAGCAGATGGCACGTCAATCGGACATCCGTAGCTCAAGATATGATTGTTTCCGCTCCGAGGGCCCGGTTGGTTTCGTGTAAGAACCAACTCGGCTGAACACAAAGTATACCGAAACATTGAGTGTGATATACCGAATCAACCGACTAGATCCAAGGATCGCATCACCGCTTACGGTTTGTCAATCGGAGGTCTGTAGCTCATGTTATGAGAAAACGACCGAAGTCAATTTGAAAACAGGGGGTCCGGGTCCGGGCCGACCCGGCTCGACCCCCCCGGGGTCGGCCCGAACCGGGTCGCCCGGGTCCGACCCGGCCAGGCCGGCGGTGTAGCAGCGTGGTCCGGCACAGCGGCGCGGCCTTGGCGCCACTCGGTGCCACGCGCGAGGGGCAAGGCACCCGCCTCTTCCCTCTGGCGGCGCGGCTGAAGCCGCGCCTTTGAGAAATCGACCCCATCACGTGGGGGCCGACTTTTGAGAAAAACGGGGGGGGGGGGCTGCCCCCCCTTTGTGAAAACGGCCCCCCGTCACGAGGGGGGCCTGCTTTGAGGAAAAATGGGGGGGCGCTGCCCCCCCCCCCCCCTTGGTGTAACCCCCCCCCCTTAATGGGGGGTCGGTTTTTGGCCAGCCGGGGGAATTTATTCCCCCGGTCCTTCTTCCTTCTGGCCAGCCCAACATGGCCAGCCGGTTCTTCCTCAACGGAACTGGCAAGGCCGGTCCCCCTTCCGGCTTCCATCACCGGCGGCCTGGCTAGCCGCCGGTCTTCTCGTACCACCGCGGCCCGGAACCGGCCGCGACCTTCATCATCCGGCGCGGTGTGACGGCACCGTGCCCCTCCGCCGCGGCCCTGCTCCGTCCGCGGCGCCTTCGGTTTCCTTCGATACGGCGTGACGGCATCGCATTATTGATATTCTTTACGTGGCATGGCGCGACGCCGCCGTGCAATTTATAGTCTTGGGATTTCCGTGTGGTGCGACGGCACCACGCCACCTCGTTTCATCCGCAAGAAAAATAATATTCAAGAACAAAGGAGGGGGAATTCGGCCGTGTTTGTGCGGTCCGACCCCCCCTCTCATTAGATGATAACACATAACAATAATCCTCAAGATTGTCATGATAGAACCAAGAACGAGAATAAATAAATAAGCAACAACAAACCCCTACCTCGGTTTCAAGTACGATGTTCGTCAACGACCCGAGGAAGACAACGTCGCGGTGGTCGGCGTCACGAAAGAAGGACGTCGATGTCGTGAAGCAAGGATTCAGAGTTCTTTGACGACGATTTCGTTGCGGAAAATCGTCGCGGAAGATATGACATGGAAGAAGTACGTCGTTGGTATCGCGGGTATGATGTCGCGGAAGACGGTTCTGGAGAACGTGGCGTTCTTCGTCGATGTTCGAACGTTCTTCGCGTTCTTTGTCAAAGCTTGAAGAAGAAGAAGATGAAGAAGAAGGTTCCAAATTCTCTCAAGATTGTCTAGAGAATTCTAACCCAAATAAAATAACCTATGGTCTTATTTTATTTACTCAACCAAACCATTTGAAATTCAATGGTTTGAAATTAAACAACTCAACCCATTTAATAACCTAAGTTGTCAAGTTCATTAAAAAGGGAAGTTTAAGGGAGTTTAAAAAAAATAGGTGAAGAGTTATGCTTTGTGTGGGCCCCACCACACTTAATCCTCCCAAGGGAGGTTAAGTGGTTGTGGGGCCCACCTTTAACTCCCTTTGGGAGAAGTTAACCAAAAAAATAAAAATAAAAAGTGTTTCCATATTTTTATTTACTTCTTATAATATCTCCCAAAACTAACATTCACCCCGCATAAAACGCAACCTCGGAAAAGGTCTCCTTAAGCGAATATCGGCGCTGCGAGTTCATCGGTGCCCTCGGAATTTGATTCTGGGCACCGGTTCAAAGGTTAGAAATTCCCGCTCATTCATTAACTGAACGTACCCGAGCCAAACTTCGGAAAATGATTTCGGGCACTCCGGGCCTCGGAATCAGGTGTCGTTAGAAACTGCGCTCTTGTAAAATTCCAAAGAAAATTATGAAAAAATTTACCTTGAATTTTACTGGTCTTTACATTACTCCCACCTCAGGGCTTTACGTCCCTGTAAAGATACATCAAAAAACTAGGGAAACAAATGAGGGTACTGAGCACGCATCTGAGCCTCCCGCTCCCATGTGCTCTCCTGGAGGTTCCCGTGCTGCCATCTGATGCGCACTAGAGGAATCAACCGTCCACATAGGACCCGCTCCTGTCGATCCTCGATCTCCACCGGGACCTCTGTAAAAGTCGCCCCATCGTCAACGTCAAACTCCTCATGGTCAATGATGTTCGTCGGGTCGTGCACGTATCTTCTCAGCTGATAGACGTGGAAGATGTCGTGCACCCGGTGCAACAGAGGTGGCAGAGCCAGGAGATAAGCCACCTCGCCAATCCTACTGAGGACCTGGAAAGGCCCGATGAAGCGTGGAGACAACTTGCCGCCTCGGCCAAATCTCTGTAAACCATGTCGAGGTGAGACCCGCAAGAAGACATGGTCGCCATCCTCGAACTCTAGTGGTCTCCGCCTCCTGTCAGTATAATACTTTTGCCGGCTCTGAGCTGTACTCATCCGCCCCAGGATGACCTGGACCATCTCAGGTCCCACAAGAGCTTCAAGATTTCTTCTTTGCCGATAAGATAAAATCCGGTCCCATCCCCTAGATAAACCACATTTTTTGCCTAATACAGTCAATCCTGACATGGATGATACTAATCCATACCAAGGATGACGTCGTAAGGCCTCGACGCTACTACCAAGAGATCCAACCATTACTCTCACCTCCAAGGGTTGAGTCACACTGTCGGCATCAGTGTGTGGTAACTGGGTCTCCTCCAGTAGATGTCTCACAAGTGAGGGTCAAGTCAACAGTCAAAACTAGAACCTATTAGTAACAACACAAAAGAGGATAGGAATGAAAACATCACAAAGGTATGCGTCTTTTATTATTTCAGCTCATAATTCAAAGACGCTACACAATAGCAACAAGCAACTAGAAGTACAAAGGACGTATCCACTAGTTCCGCTCCTGTCCATCTGCTCCCAGAGCTTCATGATCGAAGGCCTCGGCTACCTGAATCTGAGCTCTCCTATGTCCACCAACTCCCTACGGTCGGGGTGAACCTCCTGGTGCTGGTGGTGGCCACACCTCGAAGTGTCTCCCACCATCGGCTACTCGGCCAGCTCCTCTGCCTCGTCCGCCTGTACCCTGCGGACCACCGTGGCCGAATCTCTGTATGGGAGGTCCCTCTACTACCTGCTGCTCATCTGTAAGACGATTCGGGTAGTCTCGAGCCATGTGACCTCGCTCGTCGCATGTGTAGAAATGACTGCCCCTCGTATAGCTGGCTCTCCTTCGGGTGCCCCGCACAACCGAATCTTCATCCAGTGACTGCCCATCTGATGGTCTGGCCCGTTTGGACCTCTGCGTCACCTGTCTACTGCGAGCTGCAGAAGACCCTGCTACGGGCCGTCCTGCGGAGGGCCCTGTCACTGGAGCCTGCTCGGCGAGAAAACTTTCCACTACAAGAGCTCTCTCCAATGCCTCTTCCTGCGTCGGAATATTGAGGGAGATCATCAAAGCCCTGATCTCATGCCTCAGTCCCTGCTCGAAGGTCCGGGCCCGGAAGAACGAGTCCCGTACCATATATGTGGAGTAGCACGAGAGATCAGTAAATCTTGCCGAGTACTAGGCTACTGTCATGCTGCCCTGCCGCAGCTGAAGAAGCTCCTAGATACGCACCGCACGAAGGGTGGCTGGGACGAACTCCAAGAGGAAAAGGCTCTCGAAGTCCATCCAAAGTAGAGATGCCTCATCGTGCACCTGGAGCATCAAGCTCCACCATCGGCCCGTTGCTGCGTGCAGTAGGCTCGCAACGAGGATCACCATGAGGTCTTCTGGTGTCCTCACTAGCCTAAAAACTCATACTACTGCCTCCAGCCAGTCCTCTCCTGCCTGGGGGTCCGTCTCCCCACGAAACCTGGGTGGTTGCTGGCGCTGAAACTCATGCAGTGCGTTGAGGCGACGTGCATCGTCAGCGGTTGGTGATGAAGGTATCGGTGGATCGGAGGGTAGAGCTACCACTGGTGCCACTGCCGACAAAGGGACCTACACCGAGGCCTCGTCGCTCGGTGGACTGTCATCACGCTCGACTCTCGGAACCCTAGCTGTCTGCCGTCGTGGGGCCATCCTGAAAAGGAAACAGGTGCGACATGGTCAGAATAGTATACCTGGTGAGATGATATAAAGTAATCACAAAGAAAACTTTGAAACACACACGCAATCAATGTTTTCGTGCATTAAGTCGGAAATCAGAAGTCTGGGTCCGGGTGTATGGATACCTCGGCCGCCGCACCAACACTGGACTCCCTGGACTCATAACCACACCCAATATGCTAAACACTATTCCTTCACATATAAGAAATATTAGAGTCCGCGGTAGAACCAAACTCCTCTGATACCAATTTTTCACGACCCGTCCTCGGGGCCCTTGCCGTGACTACCCCAAGCCGCCTTCCATAGGCCAGTGGCTGGCGACTAGCACCAAGGTGTAAATCCCAACAAAAAGGGGAGGCATTGACTTTTAAAAGTAAACAACCACCATAGAGTAAGCAAACAGAATAGTAACACTAAGTAAAAACAGAGTACAACTGAAGTGCGAAAAAGTAAATGGGCCAGTATACAAACCCAAATTGAAAGTAAAGTACAACTCGAAAGGGAAAACAACAACTGTAAAGTAAAATCCACTACACCGAGCTGTCCACTGGAAATCCCACCTGAAGGGTGGGTACAGATAGCTCCAATGCTCCTCGGGTCCCGTCGTCCGCTCCGAACACATCCCGCCCATTGGTCCACCTCCAGGTACCGTCCTGCTCTGCCAGCCTCAGCCAAGATCAATGTTGTCCATCTTCTGCAACCAACACAGCGTAGTGCGGGCATAGCCCGTGCAGGGGTGAGTATAAGCTACTCAGTAGGGACCCCATGACCCCTGAAGGTCTCCCAAAATACACAAAGGATAAACCACAAAGGAAGATACAATCACGAAGTAACAACCGACACTGCTTAGGTATATTCCCATACATATACCTAAGTCATCAATTTCCATTACGCTCCAACCTCCGAGCCCTAGTACAACTCAGTACACACAGGAAAGTAAATGTATTCCACATAGGAAAGCAAAACGAAATCCACACAGGATAGCACAAATCAATCCACAGAGGAAAGACATAGGATTCAGCTCACACAGGTATACTTCTTAAAAGTATGATAAGGATGATCTCTGATCCATCTAAGTCAACGGACCCATGAAGGATCTATAGGTAACTAACCCCCGCAAAGACTAACACAGGATCGGGCCCACACAAGAACTGTAGGCGCTGGTTCACACAGGACCGCTGAGCGCAAAGACCCACACAGGATCGGACCCACACATGATCGGGCCCACATAGGACCTGTAGCACTGATCCACGTAGGATCGCTGAGTGCTGTAGTCATTGTCGAATCCACAAAGGATCTCTGTACTGTCGTCGTCGCAGTCACAGTAGCAGTAGCAGTAGTACTCACAGTCGTAGCCAGCACTATGGTTCCCGCACACAGCAAGCTCGATCGGGAGGGTCCGCTCCACGAGCCGAGAGGCTGATACATCAACTGTCACAATGTCCAGAGTTGATGTATTGAAAAGTTCTGTATCGTCAATAAGAACTCAACGCAACAGACGACATGTCGATTGGACACCTGGTCTGAGAGTTATTGGCTTTTTCGTCCCAGGGGCCTGGTTGGATTTTAAGCCAAAACCAACCCGACTGTACTCCACCTGCATCCAAACCTCAGTAGGAGTATGACAAAAGATCCTTCTCACTAAGAGGATCCAAACAAAGCTGACGGCACGTCAATCGGACGTCCGTAGCTCAAGATATGAGCGTTTCCGCTCCGAGGGCCCGGTTGGTTTCGTGTACGAACCAACCCGGCCGAACTCAAAGTATTCCGAAACTTGGAGTGTGATATACCGAATCGACCGTCTCAATCCAAGGATCACATCTCCGCTTACGGTTCGTCAATTAGAGGTCCGTAGCTCAGGTTATGAGCAAAAGACCGAATTCAATTCGAAAATGGGGGGTCTGGGTCCGGGCGGACACGGCCCGACCCCCCCTGGGTCGGCCCGAACCGGGTCGACCCGGGTCAGACCCGGGCAGGCCGGCGGCGCGGCGGCGTGGTCCGGCATGGCGGTGCGGCACGGTCCGACATGGCGGCGCGGCGCGGTCCGGCACGGCGGCGCGGCCTGGGCGCCGCTCGGTGCCACGCGTGGGGGGCAAGGCCCCCGCCTCTTCCCTCTGGCGGCGCGGCTAAAGCCGCGCCTTTGAGAAACCGGCCCCCCCACATGGGGGCCTGCTTTTCAGAAAAACGGGGGGGGGGGGCTGCCCCACCCCCCCCCCCCCCCCTTTGTGAAACCGCCCCCCCCCCCCTCACGTGGGGGGCCTGTTTTGAGGGAAAACAGGGGGGCGCTGCCCCCCCCCCCCCTTAATGGGGGGCCGGTTTTTGGCCAGCCGGGGGAATTTATTCCCCCGGTCCTTCATCCTTCCCACCGGCCCAACATGGCCGGCCGGTTCTTCCTCAACGGGACCGGCAAGGCCAGTCCCCCTTCCGGCTTCCGACATCGGCGGCCCGGCTAGCCGCCGGTCTTCTCGTACCGCCGCGGCCCGGAACCGGCCACGACCTTCGTCGTCCGACACGGTGCGACGGCACTGCGCCCCTCCGCCGTGGCTCGGCTCCGGCCGCGGCGCGGCGCGACGACGCCGTGCAATTTATAGTCATGCGATTTCCGCGTGGTGCGACGGCACCACACCACCTCGTTTCATTCGCAAGAAAAATAATATTCAAGAACAAAGGAGGGGGAATTCGGCAGTGTTTGTGCGGTCCGACCCCCCTCTCGTTAGACGATAACACTTAACAATAATCCTCAAGACTGTCATGCTAGAAGCAAGAATGAGAATAAATAAATAAGCAACAACAAACCCCTACCTTGGTTTCAAGTACGATGTTCGTCAACGACCCGCGGAAGACAACGTCGCGGTGGTCGGCATCACGGAAGAAGGACGTCAATGTCGTGAAGTGAGGATTCAGAGTTCTTTGACGATGATTTCATCGTGGGAAATCATCGCGAAAGAGATGACGCAGAAGAAGTACGTCATTGGTATCGCGGGTATGACCTCGCGGAAGACGGTTCCCGAGAACATGGCGTTCTTTGTCGATGTTTGAAGGTTCTTCGCGTTCTTCGTGAAAGCTTGAAGAAGAAGAAGAAGAAGTAGTAGGTTCCAAATTCTCTCAAGATTGTCTAGAGAATTCTAACCGAAATAAAATAAGCTAAGGTCTTATTTTATTTACTCAACCAAAACATTTGAAATTCAAAGGTTTGAAATTAAACAACTCAACCCATTTAATAACCTAAGTTGTCAAGTTCATTAAAAAGGGGAGTTTAAGGGAGTTTAAAAAAAAGAGGTGAAGAATTATGCTTCGTGTGGGCCCCACCACACTTAATCCACCCAAGGGAGGTTAAGTGGATGTGGGTCCCACCTTTAACTCCCTTTGGGAGAAGTTAACCAAAAAAATAAAAATAAAAAGTGTTTCCACATTTTTATTTACTTCTTATAATTTCTCCCAAAACTAACTTTCGTCCTGCATAAAATGCAACCTCGGAAAAGGTCTCCTTAAGCGAATATCGGCGCTGCGAGTTCATCGGTGCACTCAGAATTTGATTCTGGGCACCGGTTCAAAAGTTAGAAATTCCCGCTCGTTCGTTCACTGAACGTACCCGAGCCAAACTTCGGAAAATGATTCCGGGCACTCCGGGCCTCGGAATCAGGTGTCGTCAGAAACTGCGCTATTGTAAAATTCCAAAGAAAATTAAGAAAAAATTTCCCTTGAATTTTACGGGTCTATACAATTTCATTGTGATTTCATTCAACCGATTTCTTAATGAGGATGCTTAATTTTTTTATTTCTCTCAAAAAAAACTAAATAGTTCTTTTATATTTAATGAGTAGAGCATCATACACATGACGTAGGTGGTCCATAGCACTTTCCAGAAGATTTATTTTATTAAAAAATTATTTCATTTTGTTACATTCAATTTATTTCCATGAATCTAAAAATAATTAATATATTTAATTTGAAATTAGTATACACACCGTTATATACTATTGTGTCATAGTTTTTTTTAATTTTGAGATGTATATCGTTACCACTGACACCCTTTGAGAGTTCGGTCCTAATTTTCCTTTCATAATATATTGATTAAAATCAATGATTTCTATATATGAAATACGATATTAATATCGATGTAGATCAAACATTTTATGTAATTTCCCGTATAATTTTAGAACATCTGATGATATTTATTAAACCATTAAAAAAATATCTATATTTTTTGGATTTTTAAAATGATTATTTTTGATAATTTCATTTATTCCTCTTGAATATTATTATTGGTATATATATATGAATTATTTTATTAATAATTTCATGTGTTATAAAAAAACCCTCATATGACGTTCTATGTATTATAAAATAATAATTAGTGATTAGTTAATAACATTTTCCTTAGACATAATACATTATAAATTTTATATGACTTTTTTTATTGATATAAATATTGAATGCTTAGTAAATGTCTCCTATTTGTAAGCATAAATTGATTTTTTTCCATCATTTTAAAAAAAAATTGATCCAAATAACCTCCTAAGTACATTGATTTATTATATGGAATGGATTTCATAATGATGGTTTTATTTTTGAAATGAATTAAATGGTTACATGAATGGAATTTAAATTTGTTGAAACAAGACACTAATCATTGAATTAATTATGATATGTTTTAATTGAATTTAATTAAATGAAATCCCATGGTTCAATCAGGTTGTGTAATAACGAACAGAAGATTTAATTCCTCATAGATGATAATCTAAATTTGATTATTAAATGTATATTTATATATAGTCTCTCTAAAGATGTTTGGTGTTATGTTGGGTATGATGACGAGTGATCCCTTACATCAGATGTTGATGATGATTTCTAAGACCACTGTCACTATCTTGATTGTTGAAGTGATACACTAGTTCCCTTTCGTGAGTATTGGCCTCATGAAATAATCACTATTCTCAAGTAATAAAAAATGACCCACTCACCATCTTGAGTGATGAGAAGGATGTCTATAACAACCCAATAATAATGTACATTGATATTTTAACAATTTTTTTATAGTTCATATTTCATTCAAGAAATAGACACCCAAAGGATGAATTATTTTAGCATATTTGAAACATGGAAACATAAACTCAGGTACATAGCTAAGATACGTTATCTCTCACTCAATTATCCAGGAATATCACCCATCTTAGGCGTACCATAAATAAAATATATATTCATAACCAAGGGATGGAAAAAAATGGCATGATATAAAATAATTAGTAAGGATTAACAAAGCCTATATGTAAGCACAAACATGATTATATGAGTATGAAAATGTGATCATAAAATTAGAAAATCTTAACCTCAATATCAAAAAACATAAACATGAGTCATGAAATAAATATTATCAGTTCATAAGACTTGAATCATAAGAGAAATAAGACCATAATCCAATAAATAATAAAATAGTAATAACAAATTTTATTTTTGATGACACATACACATGTAATATCATTCCTTATAAGTCAAGAAGAATTTCTGAAATATATCATGGATCTTTATAGGAACTAAACCTACTTGTCATGAAACACCAATATCAAAATTCATAGTTCTTTCCTTAAATGGGATCATATTTCCTTATGTTCCCATAATAGATTGTGTTTCCCAATATTACCATAGTGGATTGGGTTTCCACATCGCCTAATCGTTGATTGGGATTCCCCATTTTTCCATAGAGGATTGGGTTTACCCATCTTCCTATAGTGGATCTGGATTCCCCATCATCCCATTGTGGATCAGTATTCTCTATCCCCCATCATCATAATAAGTAAACCTATTGTGAGGGACACACAACCATCATCGATAAATTCCCTTTCCTTGAAAAAGATCATGTTACCCATATTCTTATTTCGGATCAGTTTTCCCCATATTTCTTCTTCATGGTGATTACAACTATAGGGTGTGACACACTATGATCCCCAATCGCAGTCCATTCCATATAAGGTATCGGGTGTCCCCATCATCATATATTAGATCAGGCCCTATGACTTGAATCCCATAATTTTATCATGAGATATAAATCATTACCTAAAGCATTTAATGGTGAAATTCGGAGAAAATTTGTCATAAAAAAATCATACATACATATTCCAGATGAACATAGAAATTAATCATATCACAAACCATGAAAGGAAATTATTATCATAAATATATAATATTTACATAACCTGTTGAAATCTGAAAATATCCAAACCCATTTTAGAAAACCAAAACCTGTGAAATGTATGAGGTTTCATAAGCATATTACTTATATATAAAAATGTGGTTTTAGAAACATCATTCCATGAAAATTAAAAATATTTAGAAAATAAATATGAGTGTAAACATTGTTCATTTCCCACTAAAATAATGATAAATATAAAATATTTCATATTAGATGGAAAATAATTTGGAAAAACCCATTAAAACCATTTCTTATGGATAATATCATTTCTTCTTGAAAAAATTCTTTTTAAAGCATAACAATATGGGAAACGGATTTTTTTGAAAATAAATTAAAATATACACAGAAGGCATTAAATCAATTTAAACCCATTTTCCGTGAATACTTTTAAAAGATCATTAAAAATATACTAAAGAATGTTTATATGTATACATTTAAAATGAAATTTAAAAAATCATTATATATTTACTTGAAAACTAATAAAATTTCTATGTATATATTTTCAAAAGGATTTTCCTTCAAAACATAAAAAATAACTTAAAATATATTGAATCCAATTTTTCCTAAAAAAATATTAAAGTAAATTCACATCATTTGGAAAAATATTTTCCATGAAATTCTATGAAATATTCTTGAAATTGATTTCAAAACAATTTTCCTTCAGAACATATAAAATAACAATGAAAACACTATGAAAATAATTTTCCTAGAAAAATTATAAAATTTTCTTTTTTTATTTAGAATCAATATGTTTAATGAACATATGTATTTTGAAGATTATATATGTAAAGTTATAATTTCATTAAAACACAGTAATTACTATATATTTTACCAATGATTTGAATAGTTGTTCTATTACATTGATATAACATGCCTATCAATATGATAAGAATATTCATTAATGTTTTTGAGATATGCATAATAGGATCTCATCAATTGAATCATGATCATAAACTATATCGTTAAAAGATATGATTGAAACTATAAACCTTAACCAATTTGGTGAAAATTAATCATAATAAAATGGATAGAATAAAATTACGTGAATAATAACCTATAATAAAAATAAATAAATTTATTATATAATATTACAAATGTCATTGTATACCCCTTATATAAAACATTATAAGTATAACATGGCATGTGTCCTCACATATAATAATTTAGAAAAAATTACTTTATTGATTTAGTAACAATTGAAACCTAACCCACATGAAGGAAATAAAAGAAATATGATATGGAAGTACCCATAAAAGTATGTATAATAATAAAGGAATATATTCATTGGAATTGAGTACACAACACAAAAGGAATGAGTCATGAATAATAAATAAATATCCCATAAATAATGGAGAGACTAGAAATCCCCCTTACAATTAGTGTACGTCAAAATAGTGATACAAATGAAATAATAACATTAATTAAATCATTTTATATCCTTAATTAAATGAAATTGAAGTTATCACATGTCATAAGAAATTATTTACACAATTAAATGTAGTGAGCGCTAAATAGAACATGTTTTTCATGGAAATAAAAACGGAAATGGAAATTAAATTACCTTATGTATTTAATATATTTATTCTCACAAAATCATCATTTATAACATATATACTTTTATTATAAATATTTTAATGAAAAAAAATAATGTATAATTCCATGTATGGTTTTATATGACTTTATATTACCCACTTGTTAACAGTTCCATGTTATGGTTGTGTTTTTGGTCATATATACTTTGTTATTTTTACATGTGTCTTAATTAGTTTTATATTTTTTCCTCACACTTAGATAATTATATAAAGAATATATTAAACATATATATTCAATATATATATATTTATTACAATCTATAATATAATTAAATATAAATTTGAATAAACAATTTTTTGAGGCAGTGGGTCGTAGTACACATGAACGTTATTTCTATTTTATTATCATGATGAATAAATTAATGTATATGAAACATATGTTTACAAATATATTAATTAAATTAGATTTATTATATAAAATATATCATATAACTTCACTAAAATAATTCTAAATACATACCATGTAGATTTTTAATTAATCACATCACATCGAGGGGGCGGTAGTCCATAATTCCTCAAATGATATTATCATATATACCAATTATAGTAGTCCTGATTGTATCTGTAATATAAAAATTTCAAAAAAATCATGGACGGATAATCAATGAGTTATACCGTGCCTTTAGGTAGGATCCATGATCGATGATCCATGAGTTGTTTTTAACTTTCAGTTGTGTTTGTACTTTTCATTTGTACTTGTACATTTTAGTTGGGCTTTTATTCTGGACAATTTACATTTTGAACACCATTACTACAACAATTTACTTCGAGGTTTCTTTTTTGTGTTCATGGACAATGTGTCTGTATAGGTTAAAAGGAAATGCCTTCATATTTTAAGGAAATTCCTTTCTGATGCTAGTCTCCTGCCTCTGGTCTATGGAAGATGGGCATGGGGTAGTCACGGTATGGGCCCCGGCGGACGAGTTGTGTCAAATTGGAATCAATGGAGTACGTTCTGTAGAAGAACTAGGTCTTTGATAATTTCTATGTGTCAACATTGTTAATTTTTTTAGAGTGGTTTTTTGTTTAGGGAATCCAGTGTTGGTGCAGCGGCCAATGTTTCCACACACCAGGACCCTAACTTATGATTTCTTACTCAATGAAGGAAAACATTGATTGTGTGTGTTTGGAAATGTTTTTTTCATGTAATCTCTTTTTGGAATCTCAGTAGGTATAACTTATTGACTGTGGAACACATATTTTTTTTCAAGATGCATTAAAAAAGAGAGTTATCCAGGTTTCCCGAGAGAGTATGTCATGACAGTACACCTATCGATCAGGCCTCGGTGTATGACCCTCCTACAGCATTAGCACCATCTGGTGGTTTACCAGCAGCATGACAACTCATTGGGCAGCATCCCCCACCAACCCCACTAGTCCAGGGTGCACAATGAATGATCATTTTGCAATATTTTTAGTGGAAGAGGCCTCTTAGGTTCCGATGAGAGATGGATCCACATGCGATATGGACATGATGGAGGCTATGGAAAGAGTTTTTTGCATAGTGGGGACACCAGCTGACCTTATGGTGATCCTAGAAGCCTGTCTCTTTCAAAAAGTAGAAGGGATATGGTGTAGTTTGATGCTCTATATACAAGATGATGTAACCCTTATCTAGTTGGAAATTGGGGTCCTTTTCATTGAATATTTATTCCTAGAGACACTATGCTTTATGCGTATACAGAAGCTAATTCACATACTGTCGGGGAACATGACTGTGGCCCAATACTCGGTGAGGTTCACTGATCTACCCTTATAATACACTAACAAGGTATGAGACCCTTTCATCAATCCCTAAACCACTGATCAGGGTCTCCGATTGGAGATCAGAGCATCAATGATATCACTCATCATTCCGATGCATGATGGGATGTTTGAGTGTGCACTTTTGGTGGGGAGCATCATAGCTGATCATGCAATGACAATGAGATCTACCACTGGATGTTTGGTAGTAGAGTAATTTGTAGTATGTAGTAGGTAGATGATGAAGGGTCCCAAGCAGGACATGGCTTCTGGTGGATGACCATGTGATATATGGTCGGTGGTGCAGGGCTCACGGGACTGAAAAGGATAAATGAGGAGCAGGTAGTGATACTCATGCGGAGGTATGGGTCACACGTCTTGTGACTACCTGGCCCACCATACAAATGTCTAGTAGAGGGTTGAGGGACCACCGAGTTAGAGGTAGTGATTCGACAAGCGAGGTCCACATGCAGTAGACTGACATGGAAAAGTAGATGGTCATGCATCAGGCGATGGATGAAGATTCGAGGATCTACTACCACCTCCTCCAGGCGGTCAACCTCTGACCCCATGGAGGAGGTGGATAATCTCAGATCCAAGAAGAAGAGGACAAAGACCATGGTTCTCCAAAGATGATTGATGGTTAGATCTTTTTCCACTTCAACATATCTATAGTAATTTTAAACAATGTTTCCAGTCAATATTTTGTTTCCATTTCCCTCATTCAGAGCTCAGAGATTCCAGTGGAGTTTTTGGCACAATCCATACACCTAGAGTCTCCTACAAGAGAGGAATCGATGATGGGAAACTAGATCCGGCAGTCTGGCCTTACTCAATGGGGTGCTTCAACTTGGTTTTTCTAGTATCGGTGTTGAGGCCATTCGACGTCATCTTGGGAATGTACTAGTTATCCACATTCCATGTTCATATTGACTATATTAGACGCAAAGTGTGGTTTTTCCTTGAGGATGGGACAATTTTTTCAATCATCGTTTAGAAGGGAACTGTTGCAGCACAGTATGTACTAACCCATAGGTAGGTGTAGCCGATGGCATATTAGTTGGCCAGCCTTACCCTCGGGGTAGTTGATGTTGAGTGTCCGAGCTATCCTGTTGTGATGGAATAGTATACCGATGTCTTTCTTAATGATGTTATGGGACTACATCCACAAAGTTAGGTAGATAGTTACATCGACCTATACCCCGAGACGTCACCGATATGTACACCAATATATCGGATGGCTACTGTAGAGTTGTGCGAGTTATGAGTACATTTAGAGGACTTATAGATAATGGGGTTCATAAGGACCAACGTTTCACCATGGGCAACCCCAATTTTGATTGGTAAGAACGTAGACGGAATTTTGAGACACTATGTGGACTATCGGCACCTGAAATAGTTGACTGTGAAGAACAAGTATCCACATCCAAGGATTGATGAAATTTTAAATCAGCAGAAGTGAGATCGTTGATTATTTTATGATAGACTTAGACCAGAGAATCATCAACTCAGGGTACAATATGATGGTGTGCTAAAGATGAACATTAGATGTCGGATTGGCAATTATGTGTTCATGGTTATGTTGTTCGGCCTAACCAATTCCCCAGAATTGTTCATGGGACTCATGAACCTGATCTTACAGCCATAACTCAATCTCATTATTGTGGTATTAATTGACGGCATCTTGATATACTCAGAATATGAGTTGAAGAATACCTATTATCTCCAGATATTTCTTAATACACTCTCAGATAACTAGCTTTATTTTAAGCACTCTAACTGCTAGTTATGTAAAATAGTGTTTTAGGTTCGAGGTCACGTTATCTTAGATGCTATAGTTGTAGTGGATCTCGAAAAGATATAGACTATGATAGCATGGGAGACACCGAAGAGTGTGACTAAGGTACTGAGTTTCCTGGGATTGGTTGTATACTATCATAGATTTCTGCCTAACTGTTCCAGTTTTGCGACACTATTGTCAGCATCGAAGTCAAAGGGGGACCCCATCATATTTATAGAAAGATGCCAGAATAGTTTTCAGGAGCAAAGGCAGTGACTGACGAGTGCCACCATCATGAGGATACCAA
Source organism: Viscum album (assembly GCA_963277665.1). Classification (NCBI taxonomy): domain Eukaryota; kingdom Viridiplantae; phylum Streptophyta; class Magnoliopsida; order Santalales; family Viscaceae; genus Viscum; species Viscum album. The sequence goes on from OY728145.1 coordinate 1,905,465,853, forward strand.
AAGTTGGTGTTAGTTGTGTGGTCTAATTTTATGCATCTAGGACCGGACATGGGTGTGTCCAGATATAGGAGTAAGCATTGATCGCCTACGACTCTCGATAACTGAGGTGACATGATAAAAAAAATGCTTCCCATGACATGTATTTAGTAGTAGTGGAGTTCACCATAAATATGTGGAAACCTTACTTGATAGGAGAACATTTTAGAGTCTACTCTAATGATAAGACTCTCAAGTATATCTTATTTCAGAATGAACTGAACCTGAGACAATGATAATGGATTGAGTTCCTCTAGGACTATGACTTTGAGATATTCTATACTCATGGGAAGTGGAATTTTCCATTATATTCCCTCAGCTAGAGGTCTGGTCTACAGTTGCTGAGTGAGGTAATATTGCAGCCAGCTGCGTTGTAGATATACTTCATAGATAGAGGTGGAGTAGCATTCCTATAGTCTATGACAGTCACTCCCCCACTCCTTTAGCTATTCTGGGAGGTGCAGTTTGGGGACATTGACTGTGAGCCTCAACATGCATAGATATCCTGTTTCTATGAAGATAAACCTATACATTTGGAATCAGCACTGGTGGATAGGGAAGAAGAATGCATTTGAAAAGTTTGTTTCTCCATTCCTCAATTGTTATCAATTAAAGTCTGGTCATCAGTTTCCAGCTGTCCTAGCACATCTACTAGAGGGGTTAATGTGGAAGTGAGAAGGAATCCTTATGGACTGTGTGAAAGGGATTCCACGTATGTCCCGAGGACATTATTCCATCTAGGTAATCATTGACCGACTCCCCATGTCGGCCCAATTCAATCCTATCTAAGAGTAGGGATTAGTAGAGGGAATATGATTCCTCTATGTACAAGAGATTGTACGAATTCATGGGGAAGACATCATCCACCATCTATGATCATGACACACGTTTCACATCCCGGTTATTGAAGGGAATACATGTGGCATTTGGGACTCAGCGGTTCTTGAGCACTGCATTTCATCCTCATATGGATGGTCAAACCGATCAGACCATAAAAACACTAGAGGACACACTTCATTCTTGCATCTTATATATTGTCTGTAGTTGGGATTAACACTTTACCTAGGTGGAGATTACATAAAACAACAATTATCACTCCACCATTAGTATCACAACATTCAAGACCCTATACGGTAGACCATATAGATAACCTCTATATAACAAGGACCAAGGGGAGTCAGCACTAATGGGTTCATATTTGATACGTGCTACCACTATGAAGGTGAAGATCATCCAGGATCCGATGAAGACTGTATAGAGAATTCTGAATTCTTATGCGGAAATGAGAAGAAGTACTTTGAAGTTCTATGAGGGAGACCATGTCATACAATGTGTCTAACATCGATAAGGTTTAAAGATATTTTTACAAGGAATCGTGAAATCAGTTGGGTTTATCAGACTATTTCAGAAAATTTAGATTACATTCGAGGTGGAATACTACTTGGTACTTCGATAGCAGTTGGAGAGGGTGCACGTCGTCTTCTATGTGTCCCTACTGAAGAAATACATTATTGACCCATCTCACGTCATCGACCACGATGAGATGGAATTTTACTATGGGGAATCATTGAAGGATGTTATAATTGATATTGAGAAATAATTGCAATGGGTCCTTCGTGGATGATCTATATCACTATTATGTGTTTTCTTGCTGCACGGGAACCTCCAGGAGAGTGAGAGGCTCATATTCATGCTCAGTACCACCATTTGTTTTCTTAGTCTATGTTGTGGCTTTCTGGGAAGAAAATCCCTAAGGTGGGGAGATTGTAAAGACACAAATTTTATATGTAATGTTTTTAAATATATTCAATTATTATGATTCTGTGAAAATTAACGGTGGGTGATTCGGATGACCGGTGTGCCCGAAATAAATTTCTGAACTTTTATTCTTATGGTACATTTAGTAAACGCATGAGCAGCATTTTCAAAATTTTGAATTGCTGTGTGGATTAAAAAATATAGGGGAACAATTGAATCTATAATACCGATATTCTCTTAAGGGATTTTTCACGTCAACCGTAGTAGGCTAGGAGAAAATGATAGATTTTGGGACTTTTAAAAGTATAATAAAATAACTTAACTATTCTATTTTCATTCTATCTTTTCCTATAACAGAAAGCGGAAATGTGGTACCAGCGATGTGTTATGCCATTAAATGTATTTAACCTTCAAATCCTATGTAACTACATCGTTAGAATTTGGGACAGTTCTTATTAATGAACCCTAACAATTTCTATGATTGTTAGACACCCTCCCCAACACCTATTTATATGGATCTTGGGGTGAGGTGTCAGTACTTCTTCACCGTGCCGAAAAGATCTAGTAATGTGCCGCGATGAAAAACATGTGTTACATGCATGATGGAATAGACATTATTTTTCCCAAAAAATTCTAGTATTTCATATTATCCATAAAATAACATTATACATTAAATTTCCATGTTGATTTAATCCAATTCCATGTGTTTATGTCCTTCACATTTAAGCCCATGGACCAAGGGATCCATTCATACTAGTTTTCCCATGAATAAAATATGTAATAAAGGTAATACAGTAAAAATATAACATTATATGATATAATGTTTATTGAAATAATAACAATGATAGTATGCTGAGTATATGATAGGTCCCATAGAAGATTCCACCCATAATCATAGGAGATATTTTCCTCACTGTGGAGAATATGGGATTCTTCCATTATCAATTGTAGACCTTTCTACATTTTTTTCCAACTACAGATATTTCTAATATTACTCATTTATGATTTACAACATCCATAAACCATATTTTAATTTTTATTGAGATACAATTGAAGTTAATAATTTATGAATTGGTCTCATTTTTAATGAATTATTATTACATTTTTTACCTATAACATATCAATTTGGGTTATAAATCTTATGTGATTTTCCAAATTCTATGAGTTTTTCAATTTTATCTAAGACAAAATCTTTAGTCGATGAGTTTTACTAATTTGTAAAACACCCACAACCAATGCTTATAAAATATATAGCAAGTATATCCCCACTACATGATATTATAATTTTTAGAGTGTCACCCATCATCATTCATTATTTTAGTTCCAAAATGTTTTGAATCTAGTAAAATCTATTATATAATACTTAAATCACATATTATTAATCATAAACCTTATAGAAAAAATAATGTATCTTTCATAAATTTTTCACCATTATTTCTTGGCCTGTGTACAGATGAAATGATTTACTTATTTACCTTGAAATAGGTGGATCGAAATCTATTCTTGAGACTAATAATATAGATACATAATAGTCTTAATGTGGGGGAATTAGAATCTAGATGAGATCTAGTGTCATCACTGTTGATCATGACACCCAATATCATTTTTGGAATGAAATTCTCATTCAATTACTCATAGAAGTGAACCTTGATTAATGATTTACAACACACTCATATTATTCTCCAAAGGATGTTGGGGAGCTCTTGACTATGGGAATTTTAATTATGATAATTTGTAACACTAATGTATTTTAAGGATAATTTGAATAATTTAATTAAAATAATTCACTTTGGTCACTGATGTATGACCATACAAATTATTCATTCTATTTATAAATCACAAGACTCTAAACTACTATTCAATAAAACATTAAAAATATTGGGATTGATTCCAATAGAGGACATTAAAATAAAAAGATAGCTCTTTAATCACCAAAATTTAGAACCCTATAGCATTTTAAAAATATTGATAAGAAATAAACTAAGCATAATGATCAAGGAAAAAACCACATGAATCTTGTATAATTCGTTCCCCTTTCACTGCAACCTTTGGTAATAGAAAAAACAGAGGAATTGATCGAAAACATATCATGTCCTTGATAATGAGTCACTAGTTGAAAGAGAAACTTTTGGGGTTCCCAAAACCTTCATGAATAATAGGTTTTCCTAAAACAAATTTATGTTTCTGTATAATGAGCTAACACGAACTAATTAAATGAGTTGATACCCTTCTCCTTGAACACCATTGACATGATAGATTTCCATTATTTCTCCACATTAGTGTATTGTTAACATGGATTAGTTGATTTAGATATATGACTCTTGGATTTGATGGAGAACACACAATTCCATCGATCTTTTTCCTATATGTTGATTTGTCACCAACGAATGGACTCCTATAAACCCAACATCCATTATCATGAATATGTGAGATAGAAGCTTCCACCGGTACTAATGGTAAATATGTATCCATTAACCCCCATTTTTTGATAAATCAATCATTCCTACACCATATTTTACCATCCCCATAACTACTATATCTAAGGTGATACAATATTCTCCACATTAGTTAATACTGTATTGTATCATTTCTCAAATAAATGATATATTCCTTTCCAAAACATTTTAGTGGTTCACACGATGTTACTCTAAACAGCATGATAGAGGTCCTAATCATCCTTCCATATACTAATCTTCCATAAGGCCTAAAAATACTTATTGGATATAGATTTTTCTATATCCCACATCCTCATCCAAATGATTTAATCTGAGAAAATCATCCCAGACCCACTAAATTGACAATTCTTGTAATCCCTATTTTCGCATGCATAATGCACTTTGAACTATTAATAGTAGGGATCTCCCCATGATAGAAATGACTGTTATTCATCAAGATAACCAATAAAACCATGTTGTAACTCATCTTCTTAGGGTGTTTTACGTTTTCCATATCACATCATACCCATTCCTTAATTAATAACTCATGTTTCTTGTTATTCACTCAAAAAAAACTGTTACAATTTTCCATGTGGACATTTTGTAAAAAAAATTTAACTATAAATAAAAATTAATTTCATAGAATATTCATCGTGTAACTAATTATCATGGATGTTCATCAATCATATATTTTCAAATGATAGATGGTTTTGATACAATTAATGAAAATTAATTATTAACATTTTTAATTATAAATATAGGATGTCATAACCCTTCACATACACTATTTATTCCTCATCTCATTATGGAGGCAGGTTTTTTCATACCCTTAATGAATACCCATCCATCGCAATAATAAAAAAAGGATAAAGATAAAATAAAATGTAATAAAAAATTGATTCTCCAATCAAGGTAATGATAAAATACTAAGCTAGATGATTTAATCAAAAATAAATTAAAAAAATTAGAATGACTAAGATAAGTGAACCTAAACTAAAAAACAGATTGTATGAGTAATAATACCCCAGAATATTGAAATATATGGTCATATATAATATACAGTAATATACAGAATATATAATTTAATTTAGAATACCATAAAATATATTAGTGGTATTGTTTTTGATACCATACAATGTCAATTAAAAGAGATTAAATAAAAACAAAGTTGACAACCAAAAAATGGTTTATTGTAAAAAATAGAGTATATTGTCACTCTACATGAATTTTTTGTATTCTAGAAAAAATGTTATCTAATTAAATATAAAATATATAAGATATTCTTTTTTGAGAACCTGTAAAAGGTTTTGTTGATAAAAATCAATGTACACTACAATTATGCATTCCCCATAATATTCTAATGAAATAGGTAGTGAAATATAATGAGCATGATTAAAATATTATAGGGATCATTATTTATTATAAAAATAAATAAAAAATTATATATCTAATGACTTAAGAAAAAATTGGATTTTATCTCTATGGTATATATATTTAACAATGTTAGGCTTTTAACTAGGTAATCCTAGGAAAACTATAGATAATAATAAAAAATGAGAAATCTCATGTCATTAATTGTTTATCAGAAACTCTTAGGAGAATTATGTTTTGATTGATGATGTACAATCCATTATTATTGGTTTACTTGGTATTATTCAATTAATGGATATCATTCATGGTAAATATTACACTATGATAATGAAACATCGTGCATATAGTTAATGAATGAAATCCTATAAAGGACATATAATGTACAAAATTTTAATTCATCAGAAAAGTGATGATGAAAGAGGAATATGTACATTATGAAGTATCTCCATGGTCTCATTGAAAATTTGGATTTATTATAATAAAATAAAATTGAATTTTTTTATAAATACTTTTGAGCCTATCGCGGGGCGTCAATTAAAGGTTGAAGTTTCATCTTCTTCATTTTATCAGCCTTTTCATATAAGTAAATAGTTTAAATAAATAAAGATAACTCGTCATGTAATATCTCAGTGGTCACTAAAAATTATGAATATATCAAAATATAAGTCCTTTCGTGAGATTTTATCTCTTCAAATCCTGATATCTATATATTCAATTTATACATATAGAAATGTATCTGAGAAAACATATATAGTATTTATTCCATTAACTATAATAATTTTTTACTTAATTCAAAAAGAGAAGTCCAATAATCAATATTCTGAAATTACCTATCATTTATAGCCATTTTTTGAGATTCCACAATATTTAGAACAATATAATGAATTTTATAAAATTCTAAGCCACTGACCCCAAACTGAAAAAAGTTTAGGAAAGTATGTTCTTCTTGTTCGTGACTGTAATTTAATGGTGTCTTCATAATTAGGTTTCACATTTTCTATATAATATAATTTTAATATCAATTATGTTAATGGATGAATTATATGAGATAATTATGAATAAATTGATATTGAATCATGTATTTCTCCACCGACTTATATATCATCCATCATTGGATCCTAAGGGTCTAACACCTCAAAAAACACTATCATACAAGTGTGTTGTTCATAAAAAATGGAAAGAGATTCTCCTTGGGACACCCCTATTATTTTAAATTATAACACGAAAAGAATCTATGAAATATTATTTTTGAAAAAATTATATTTCAATGGTAGCTTCTGGTAAAAAAAATTGAATGTTAATCATGTTATATATACCACATTTTGAATGAATTCCTTATACACAATACTAACTTTTAATTAAAACATGATATATTATTTCTAATGTTATTTAAACAAGATTGTTATAACCATTAATTTATTAAAATAGTTATAAATAGAAATAGATAGTTTTAAAATATTATGTATAATCGTTTTGAGTAAAAAATCATATTGATTGATAAATACATAATTTTTCCTTAATGTTTTTACATATATATTTTTTAAAAAATACATCATTATAAAAAAATTCATATTATTATGTTTGAGGAAAATAGATGATATTTATTTTTCAAACATTATAGAAATTTATTTTATTAAACTAAATCAATCATTAGATTCCAAATATAATAATTATTCTTATGGTTAATTTTTTTGTATTTTTTTCAGAAAATTATTAATTTTTTGGTGAATAGATCAAAGTATTGAATTATAATTTAAAAATTCCATTTCATTTAATTTCATTAATAATTAAAATAAAATATTAAAAATATATTATTATAAAATTATCATAATTATATATCCGCTAATTCAACTTATTTTATTATAATATATTTCATAATTAATTTTGGAATCACATTTCTGTAAACAATTAAACAATATCCATTTATAAAAATGTATTTCAATCACATCTAGAAGATTAATTTTAAATTAAAATTTTCCTATTCAATGATCTAAATTTGGAAAAATATATTCCATGTTTGGAATCAGAATAGATAATAATATATAGAAAGTAAAAATTTATTTTTTAACAAATTAAATATTATAGATAGTAAAAAACATTTCCCAAAACATAATATCAATATGGATTTTTTATTTAACCGGTAATAAAATGTTATAGGGAAAACATATATTGTATTATATATATAAATATTATTATATAACATACTTTTAGAGACTTATAATTATAATAATGGATGTTTGAAGATGTAATGTTGGTGTCAATAATTCTGTTAGGATATTTCTGTCACACATATTACATATTGGAGGCACATGCCATATTGAAGAAAAATATCTATTATATTGTTTATATAATTACAACGAATGAATTTTATGACACTTCAATAGAAAATTATTTTTGTTAAAATATTCATTTTGGGATGTCTATTTCATGGGGTTTATGGTTCAATAGTTATAATGTGGTAGGATATTTTTTTGTCAATTTTACTTCTTCGAGATAGATGCATTTTATTCGCATATATTATTTTAAGATATATAAAAATGTTCTATTTTAAAGGTAATATAATTAATATATTTATAGTTAATCTTATTATATGTTTCATTTATTTATATTTCTTCGTTGTTATTACCATCAAGGATACCAATTTGGTAACAATTTGACGTTACAATATCATCGTCTATCGTTAATTTTTATGATCATGTTTTAGATGATATATTATTGTGATACAACTCTAAAATACACATGAAATTTATTCCACTCAACTTATTCAATGAAAAAAATTTATTTTCCATCATTTTGCTTTATTTTTTTACATAATAGATTAAAATAGTTTTTTTCAAATTAATTATTCATTAATTCGAAAACACTTTTTATTCTAAAAACAATTTAATGAATACATTTAAAAAGTGTTTTTAAAATTCTATGAAATATTTATTAAATATAATTTAAACTATATTTTATCAATTAAAATAATTTTATAAAATAAATCTTCATATCAATATAAAAATACAATACCATTATGGATTTTACCAAAAATTTTGAAACAATCATTATTAAAACACGTAAGAGATAAATGAAACTTCCCATCATCAATACCATTATTTTCATTAAATAAAAATTTTTATGTTTTCAAGGTTATTTTCCATGAAACGTATTTTCAAAATGATATATAATTTCATTATTATTTTTTCAATGAAGAATGAATATTTTCATCAATAATATTTTTAAATCAATTTTAATGCTTCTTTTATAAGAATTAAATGTTTTAATCAAAGAAATGGATTATCAATTTTTATGAAATATATATTAAATGAAAATTTATTTTCCACAATATATGTTATAATTGATGGTTAAAACTCATTTTTCATATATTATTATATCCAGTTTTATTAGTTATGATTTACTGGGGATATGATCCAAATATTTCATTCTAATTTTTTATATTTATATTTTATTATGATATGATGTTTATGAAACATGACCTATTACAATGTTTTATATTTTGATAATATTATTATAAACCAGACTTCTTTTCATTGGTTTTCCAATGATGAAATTTTTAAGTTATTATAAATGCTTCGACTTTTCAACAGTTCATTATATGATGAAATTTTTTTGAATCATGTGGAATTTCATTTGTTATGATGTGGTTAATGTATTATGATATTGTAGAACACATATGTAAGATTATAATTATATTATGGTTGGGGCCTAAATATCCCTCTAATATATTAGGTAATAATAATTTTTATATGAGGTCAATTTTTACATGGGTGTTAATCCAAATAACTAAAAATTGTTCTCATGAGGTCATCGCAACCCGGAGCAGTTTAATTAGTGAATAGACCAAGAGAAACATGTTATATATTCCACTGTGTGTAGAGTTGACATAAAATTTTCAAAGAATTTTAGTATAATACAAATATATTTTATATTTCAATTTTATCTTCTCTTGGCTCTTGTACTTTTATTTCCTAAATATCCATGTATTATTATGTAATAAAATTTCTTCCAGGACTCAATATAATGATCTTTTATATTAAGGGTATGGGTTTAAAATGTTATGCTCATGTTATAATACACATTTTCATGATATTATTTTTATCTCCATTTATTTACCATACTATTCATCTTACATCCACAATTATTATATTTAATTTCCCATTGATTTCAATATAGGTATTATTTATTATTTATATAAGATGGGTGATTGTTAACAAGAACATAGTGTGAGGTAATGTAACTCAGTTATGGACATGTTTTTTATGTTTCAAATATTCTAAATGATGGTATATATTATAGTAAAATGTTTTGTGTTTGTGTAATTTTATTATCATTCATCTTTTAATATATAATATCTATGTGTGATAATATTAAGTCATTATAGTTGGTATTAGTGGATAGATTTAGTTTGAATTTTGAATCTATGATAAAAAATACATTGTGACATACATAAATAAATAGATAGAGATAAGTAGAATGATGATTCCATGTATAGGAAAATTATAATGGATATTATATTGTGCGAAGGATGAATTCTCTGGGAATTTGATATTTTGGTATTTGATTGATTGTTTGTTCCTTATTCTGATCATTTAATTGTAAATATAAGATATGGAACACATGATTGTCTTTTTTGTTGTGGTATTAATTCTAATATGTCTCTCAGGTGGATGGATTGGTTTTATTTGCACTTGGGGGGGGGGGGGGGGCTTGAAGGTCTCATTTTGGAAAAGTGAAAAATACGGCTTAAGGATTTTTTTTTATCTTGTATCATCATGATAGTAACCTTATGTCCCTATTTAATAACATGGAATGGTTTGTCAAACTCTTCTATATGGGGAGTAAGTATATTCTATGATCTATAGTTTTAGTAGCAGGTGTCACACGGGCTACACATAGTCTTCCCAATCAGTGTGCCAAGCCTACACGATTCGTCCCATTTGTGTATTTTGTATTCACTTTTTAGTTTATTATTGGTGAAAAGTTGGGAAAATTGTTTGGTAAAACTATAAGGGGTGTGGTTCTCAAGAATTTATATAAGAACGATTACTGCATGGTCTGGACATCCAAGAGACCGCATTGTGTGGACTACATTTTAAAATCAAAAGGATATTTTTCCTTCATTAATCCATTTTACCCCTTTCCTAATTTTTTTCTCTCATCTATCCACATGAATATTGTCCCTCCTCCCATGGATCTCTCATGACCTTTCACCTAGGTATATCTTTATTCACCCCATATAAAGTCAGATTATAATTCTATTGGTAAATTTGGATCCACACCACTACACATAACAATAATATTACCCATTTTCTATGTTTCTATTCAAATTTATTGAAGTATTTCATTTAGATTTCATTATACCTATTTCTTATAGATGAAGTTTATTTTGTTGATTTCTCCAAAATAAAACTAAATCATTCTTTAATATTAAATGTATACAACATCATAATCACGAAGCATGTGGTCCATAGCACTTTACAGATGATTTATTTTATTAAAAAATACATTCATTTTGTTTCATTCAAATTATTTCCATGCCTCTAACAATAATTAATATATTTAATTTTAAATTATTATACTCACCATTATATACTAATGTTTTATAGTGTTTAATAATTTTGAAATTTAAGCCTTGATCAGTAACCCCCCCTGAGAGTTCAGTCATAGTTTCCCTTCATAATTTATTGATAAAAATCAATGAATTCTATATATGAAATACTATAGTAATATGGTTTCAGATAAAACATTTTTTGTAATTTATCATATAATTTTTGATCATGTGATGATATTTTTTAAACCATTATGTTTTTTATCCAGGTTTTATGGATTCTTAAAATGTTTTTTTATATTTTTATTTATTTCTATTGATTATTATGCTTGGTATATATATATATATATGAATTATATGATTAAAAATTTCATGCATTACAAAAAAATCCCCTCAAATGATGTTATTTGTCTTATAAAATAATATGTATAGATTAGTTAATAACATTGTACGTAGGCATAAAACATTGTAAATTTTGTATGACTTTTTTAATTGATATAAATATTGAATGTTTAGTAATTATCCCCTATTTATATACATATATAGATTTTTTCCACGAATATAATTTTATTGAACCAAATAACCTCCTAAGTTCATAGATTTATTATATGGAATGGATTTCTTCATGATGGTTTCCTTTTTTAAATGAATTAAATGGTTATTTAAAATGAATTGAAATTGGTGGAAATAAAACACTAATCATTGCATTAATTATGATATGTTTTAATTGAATTTAACTAAATACAAGCCCATAGTTCAATTAGGTTGAGTAATAAAGAAAATGAGATTTAATTCCTCATAGATGTTAATATAAATATGAATATTAAATATATATATATAGGCTCTGTAAAAATTTTCAAGGTTTTGTTGGGAATGATGATGAATGATCGCTTACATCAGATGTTGAGGATGATGTCTAACACCACTGTCACTATCTTGATTATGGGAATGATGCACCAAATCCCTTCCTTGAGTATTATCCTGAAGGAATACTCGCTATTCTCAAGTAATAAAAAATGGCATGCTCTCCATCTTGTCTAATGATTATGATGTCTATAAAAACCCAATATGAATGTACATTGATATTTCAACACTTTTTTATAATACATAATTCATTCCTGAAATAAACACCCATTGACTGAATTATTTTAGGTTATTTGAAACATGGAAATAGAATCCTGGGTACATATATAATATACTTTATCTCTCACTCAATTATCTAGGAATATCACCCATCTTAGACATACCATAAATAAAATATATCTTTATAACCAAGGGATGGAAACAAAAAATGGCATGATATTGGATTCTCAGTAAGGGTAAATAAATCATATATATAATCACAAACATAATTATAAGAGTATCAAAATGTGATCATAAATTTAGAAAATATTACCCTCAATATCCAAAATCATAAACATGAATAATCAAATAAATATTATCTTTTAATAATACATGAATCATAAGGGAAAAAAGAGCATAATCCATTACATAATAAATTAGTATTAACAAATTTAATTTTTAATGACTCATACACATGTAATATCATTCTTATAAGTCAATAAGAATTGCAGAAACATATGATGGAAAATCATTGGAACTATACCTACAGGGCATGACACACCAATATCACACTTCATAGTCATTTCCTTATATGTGATCATGTTTCTTTATATTCCTATAGTAGATTAGGATTCCCAATAATACCATGGTGGATTGGGTTTCCACATCTCTTAATAGTGGATTGGATTTCCCCATTTAACCATGGAGGATTGGGTTTACCCATCTTCCAATAGTGGATCTGGATTCCCCATCTTCCCATTGTGGATCTATATTCTCTATCTTCCATCTTCATAGTAAGTAAACCTATTGTGAAATACACACACCCATCATCGATCACTTCCCTTTACATGAAAAATAACTTGTTCCCATATTCTTATTGTGGGTCAAGTTTCCCCATCTTCCTTCTTCATGGTGATTACACCTATCTAGTGTGACACACCACGATCCCCAATCGCAGTCCATTCCATATAAGGTATCGGGTGTCCCCATCATCATATATTGGATCAAGACTAGTGACATGAATCCCATAATATTATCATGAGATATAAATCATTACATGATTCATTGGATGGTGATTTAAGGCCTAAATTTTTCATAATGAAATCAGACATACATGTTGCACAAGAACATAGAAATTAATCGTATTATAAACCCTGAAATGAAATGAGTATCATACAGAAGTATTATTATCATAACCTGTTGAAAAGTGAAACTATACATAACAATTTTAGACAACCAAAACATGTGAAATGTATGAGGTTTCATAAGCATATTACCTGTAAAAAATAATTTTGTTTTATAAACATCATTCCATGAAAATTATAAATATTTAGTGAAACAATATGAGTGTAAACTTTGACCATTTACCAATAAAATCATGAGAAAGATTAAATATTTCATCCTAGATTGAAAATAATTTCGAAAGATCCATTAAAACCATTTATTGAGTAAAATATCATTTCTTCATTAAAAAATTATTTTTAAAACATAATACTTTTGAAAACCGATTTATTTGAAAATAAATTATAATATATATAGAAGTCATGAAATCAATTTAAACCTGTTTTCCATGAATACTTTTAAAAGATGATTAAAAATTTAATAAATACTGTTTGCATGAATACATTTAAAATGAAATTGAAAAAAATTGATAATATTTTTCCATGAAAACTACTAAAATATTCTTCAAAATAATCTCAAAACTTTTTTCCTTCAAAACATAAAAAATAGCTTAAAATTTTATGAAACCAAATTTTCATAGAAAAATATAAAAGAAGCATCAAATCCTTTTAAAAAATGTTTTCCATGAAAATGTATGAAATAATGTTGTAAATATTTTGAAAAAAACTTTCCTTTATAACCTATAAAATAAAAATTAAAACACTTTGAATATCGTTTTCCTAGGAAAACTATAAAACTTTCTCTGTTTTTATGAATCATGATTTATAAGGAGCATTGATATCTGACCGATGATATATGTAACGTCAGAAATTTCATTAGAACACATTAATTAAAAAATATTGTACCAAAGAGTGGTAAAGTGGTTGCATTACATTAGTATAACATGCCTATCAAGATGATAAGAACATTAATTATAGTTTTTGAGATATGGATTTTAGGATCTCATTAATTGAAGCATAATCATAAACATTGTCGAGAAATGATGATATTGAAACTACAAACCTTAACCAACTTGGTGACATTCAACCAGAATTAAATGGATATAATAAAATTACATGAATCATAAACTAACCTAAAATTAAATAAATTTATTATATAATATTACAAAAGTCATTATATACCCCTTATATAAAACATTATTAGCATAACATGGCATGTGTCCTCACAATGAATAATTGAGAAAAAATTACTTTATTGATTTAGTAACAATTGAAACATAACCCACATGAATGAAATAAAATAAATATGATATGAAATTACCCATAAATGTATGTATAATATTAAAGGAATATATTCATGGGAATTGTATACACAACACAAAAGGAATGGGTGGTGAATAATACATAAATATCACATAAATAATGGTGACACTAGAAATCCCCCTTACTACAAGTGTAACATCAAAATATTTATTGAAATGAAAAAATAACATTAATTAAATCATTTAATATCATTAATTATATGATATTAAAGATACCACAAGTCATAGGAAAATATATACACCATTAAATCTAGTGATTTCTTAATATAACATGTTTATCATGGAAATTAAAAAGGCAATAGAAATTATATTACCTTACGTATTTAATATATTTATTCTGAGAAAATACTCTTTTATAATATATATATGTTTATTATAAATATTTTAAAGAAATATATTCATATATATTATTCCATGATTGGTTTTATATGACTTTACATTACCAACTTGTTAACAATTCCTTGTTAAGGATGTGCTTTTGTTCATATCTCCTTTTTTTTCTTACATGTGTCTTTATTTGTTATATATTTTGTCCTCATAATTATATAATTATATACAGAATATATTAAACATATATATTCAATATATACATTTTATTACATTCTATAATATAAATAAATATGAAATTGAATACACTATTTATTGAGACGGTGGGCCATAGTGCACATGAACGTTATTTCTATTTTATTATCATGTTGAAATAATTAATGTATATTTAAAATATGTATACATATATATTAATTAAATTAGATTTATTATATAAAATGTTTCTTAAAATTTCAATAAAATTGTCATGAATACATATCATGTAGATTGTGAATTAATCAAATCTCACTAAGGAGGTAGTAGTCCATAATTCGACAAATGAAATTATTATATTTAACAATTATAGTAGTCAAGATTGTATGCGTAAGATAACAATTTCATAAGAATAAATGCATCATAAATATCATCTATATCATATAAAATAGGTTTTCCATAAAAATTTCCATCCTTTAAAGGATTGAATGGGAAAGACAACATCATTTCATGAAATGGTAGTCCGTAGTACACAATAATAGCATATTCATTTCTGATTAGAATGAACTAAGTGTAATTGCTATAAATACCATTAAAATAACAAAATCAGAGTATATTTAGTATAACTAAGATATTTTATATGAATGGAAGAAGAATAATCGTGGTAGTGGGGAATATAAATTAAACCAAGGCTATTGTGGAAGGATGTTATCTCTTCTTTATGTAACTATGTTTTTTATAAAAATAAGATTCCATCGGTAGATTTATGAGAAAAGAGGGGATTTTAGGATGATAAGATGGAATCTCGGAGAATAATTTGGATTATATTTCCCAAATATATTTGGATTTGTAAGTCTTAACAATGAGGATTAGACAAGGATTTTGGAAGTGGAGGGAAATTACACAACACATATTTTGTATACGAACTATGTTTTAGGAATATAACCTTATTAAGATTAATTTTATATTGATCGATGTAATTAATTTTAATCAATTTCACACATTTTATTTAAAAAATAATAATTTCAGAATTTTAGAATATAAATATTATATTTTAAAAAAATATTTTATTTATATTTTTTGATATTAATTCCTTTATTTTAAAAAATTATATTTAATGCTACTCCTCTTGGTGGGGAAAGTAAGTAGATTTTTAATGTGAGAATATTCATAAGTTAAATAAAATTTTATATCAAAATTCAAAAAAAATTATTTTGTCTGAATAAATATTTTTCATAGATTTATACTTTATCTATTTATAATTTCAAATCATATAAAAATATAATTTATCTATTCAAATAAATTAGATGAAAAGTGATTTTAAATTAATATTCATAATTACTCAATATTCATCAAAAAATTAAGTCTCTCAAAAAAATCCAATAAATTATCCACATGTTTTTTTTCAAATTATGAATTGATATATTATTTTCAAGTTTACATGTAAAATTTATATATGTTAAAATTTTTATTTTAATAAATGGTTTGTCTTTAAAAGGCAGTAATACTAATTTTTATAAAATATTGGTTTTGTTATGTACAATTGGCTTTGTTCAAATACTAATCATATAAAAAATATTTAATGAATGTATAAATATTTGATTGAATATATAGATTTTTTATTTTATTTATTGACATAATATTAATAAAAATTTGTAGTATTAAATTTTTTCTTCTAAAAACAATCCTTTTATTTTCAATTTTTTTTATATTCGTTTCATATTAATTTTTTACCCATAAACATAACCAAATATTTCCATCACATAGCTAATAATATTAAAAAACTCAAAAAATGTCTAGGTTATATATTATTATATTAAATCATTATTTTTTTATTTTTTTTTTGATTTGTAAAATATCATTTTTCATATTATGAAATCCATTGAGGAAAGTCAGTCTTCATTATTAAGAAATCTAACCACAATGTTCATTTTAGATCGGGCTAATATGTATGTTTGAGGTAGTGAATAAATAACTAGCTTTTGTGTGTAATGAAATCCAATCATTTTATGTGAAGATAATTAATTATTTTTAGTGCTTCGTGAAATGAATAATATCAATTAGATTAAATTTATTCTACCAAAATATTTCACAAAATATTCGGGTGTTACATTCTTTACATGTTAAAATGAATTTCACCGTAAATATTAATTTGGATTATCAAATCCTTAATACATTAATATTAATTTCATTAAATCTTGTATCATAAAATTGAATACATAAACATTAATTAAATACGAAAATATGGAAATGTAATAGTTATCCAAGGTACCATATAAAATGGTTTCCACATAAGAGAATATAGGTTGACAGAGATGATTGGATATGGAAGAGAAGTGTAAATATTTATCTGGGGTGACTGTGGTCATCAATCAAAAATATTCCAAAGATCAATGAAACATTGAGGGCCTCAAAGTCATAAATAATTGATGATATTAAGGGTCATCAATTAAGAAAATTACGGTGTTTATACATCATATTATTTATAAATATTTTCTTAAACCTGAAGAATTATCATGAAAATATATACAATCATGATGTCAGAAAAATCACACACATTGTTTTTCAATGATCCACATGAAATATTTCTCCAAATATAATAGTGATGTTTTTAATATTGGATCACAAACAGACCATGAGATCCATTACATTCTATTCCATCTCTCATTAGATATAATTAAAAAACGTTTTTTTAATAGTTTTTTCGGTGTTCATAAATCCTCCTTTGGGGAGGTACTAATTTAATCTCACAAAATTCATTTAAAGTTTAAATTACTATTTCCTTAAATGGTAATCCATATGACGATTTGGAATGTTAAGAATCCTAAAAAATAGAAAATAATGTCACAAAATCTTTCTTATTAATCATCAACCAAATATAAGAAATTTTATATTAGTGTTCACATACCAAACATGTGAATACCCTCATCGTATTTTATCATGAAATATTGTAAATGCCTTAATTACCGAAAATTAAATTGAAAACATGAAATATCCCATATTTAATAATTACAATATTTATTCAATAAATCCAATAAGTTATAAAATTATTCAATGATACCATATACTACATTGTCAAAAATTAATATATCAGTTTTGAGGTAATTCATACCGACCTTTTTACATATTCATATCTAACATGTATTTATCCTAGCATAATTATCTCAACAACAAGAATAAATTAAGAGTAACATTACAATAATAATAATATCACATTTCAATGGAATAAATTTTTTCCCTCAGCAGCACCATTCAACATATCCTTTCAAATACATATTTAAATCATATGATTAAAATTTGTATATATTTCATGCTTTATAATCATTGACTTCCAAAACCTAAATACATTTTTCATTCAACATCAAATATAATCCTTTACACATGCTTCACATTATTGTTCCTTATCTCTTTCATATAATATGAAATATGAATCAAGACTTAATGTTCATAAAATTTAATATAATTATTATTATTATATTTAATATACTCAATACATAGAAGAACATCCCATACATTCAACATGTTGTTTTTACTCCCTTTGTCTTTAGAAGTAGAACAATAATCATACCACCTTTCAGATACACATTATTTTACTTCTAACTAGTAAATCCAATTAAATAATTCTTATAATATCCACAAAAGAGACATTCAATATTAAGCATGTTCCTTATAATTATCTCCATTGAATAAAACTATAAATCACAGGGTTAGAAACACATATAATAGCTAAAAACCAAATAATAGTGAAAAATTACATATAGGATGTCTTAATCATGAAATATATTTTTTAATGGATTAAACCTTTGATTTATATTAGTATATTTAATGTTGTACACTATTTAAATATTTCATGATGATTTTATAATTACTCGAATTTTCCATGCATTTTCTATAATTATATTCTATTGTTACATGTTTGTGAAAATTAACGGCTCGTGATTCTGAGTCTCAATATTCCAAGAATAAATTTCGGAAAATTTTTTAAGGTATATTTAGTAAACACACATTGGATGTTTTCTAACTTTTAAAATGCTGTTCAAGTTAAAAATCTGAGAGCACTATTTAATCTGCAGCACGAGTATTCGCTTAAGAGAGGCTACATGTCGTCTTTATTAGGTTGGGAGAAAAAGTTAGATTTTGGGACATTTAAAATAATAATAAAATTTCTTAACTATTTTATTTTCTTTCTAAATTTTCATCCAACAGGGAAAGGGAAATGTTGGACTACTGATGTGTCAAGACATTAAATGGATTGAAAGATCAAATCCTATGTATCCACATCATTAGAATTTAGGAAGGTTCCTATTAATAAAATATCACAAATTCAATGAGAATTAGAAATAATACCCTCATATATTTATATGGAGATTGGGAAGAGGTGTGGGAACTACTTCACCATGAAACGAAGTCCTGGTAAAGTGCCACGATGCCAAACCCTTGAAAGACATAGCTAGATCCGGAAACCAGTGATGAGCGAAACTGAAACCCCAAACCGAAGATCGACGATTGAAAAATGTTGTTGAAGGTTAATTGTGGGGGATGTTCAAAATTGACCCACTTCCTCAATCATGGTAGTTTCTATGTTGTTCTACAGGAAGGGTTAAATTTTGGTTTTAATATCAAGAGTTGTTGAATCATTTTTCATCCAACGTGTTAATTAAAAGCTTAATCGGAGGGCACATGCCTATTGAACGCGTCCCAAACCCTTCGTTACCTTTCTACCCATGAATTATCTGTGGAATACCCTCCGTGATGCAGCACCGTCCGACTATGATGGAGGCGACACACCATCACATGTTGCATGAAAAGGTCGTGACACTAAGTCGTGGTTGTCAGCAAATTATTCGACACCAGCTGGTTGCAGAAAAAGGTGTAGGGAGATTTTGTGGGCCGTTGAGGAGAAATGGGTCATGACTGAAGCCACATCGGATGATGGTGGAGTCTGGCACCTCGACGGACCATGGAAGCAGTCTCTGACCTGACCAACACACTGCTAGGGAAGCCGCAGCTCTGACATCATGGAGGTAGGACCCAGCGTGGGTCCCGTAGTCACCTGGAAGAGCCCTTTGGCGATTCCACTTCTAATTCAAAATGGGGGGTTTCTCCCCTCTCAATTGTGTTATGGTAAACACCACCACAGGCCGAACCAGCGGGCCACACCACTTGTGGGTCAGGCTTCCCCCTAGCGGTTCGTGGGGCCCAATGTGGGTCGGGCCACCAACTTGTGGGACAGGCTGACCCCTTAAGGTAGGGGTTCCCTCATGCGGGCTTGGTTTCCCCCTTTCGGGCTATGATTTTCCCCTATTGCGATTCGGGCAACGACCCCTTGTGGGTCGGGCCGGGGCCCCTTGCGTGCCAGGCCGGACCTCGGCCCAACAGGCTAAGCCCACAGCGGCCCATCCGAGTTAGGTTGGACCTAGACCGGGTAAGTTCGACCCTAACCGGGTTATGTCCACTCAACCAGGGTCAGGTCAGGCCGACCCAATCAGGTCGGGCGGGACTTGTGCCACACCAGACCCAGATAATCTTAAAAACCCACTTCTTGAGAACAGGGAGTCTATTTGACAAACTGTCCATGGCACTGGGACCCTTGGAGTGAGATAATCCTTTTGGTATACTCCACATGATTTTTGGAGATAGATGGAGTTCGATCAGGTTTGATTGAATCCAAATCAAACTGGGACCTCGGAATTTAAATGCTTATAACTCAACGACTTGGAGTCTCATTGACACACCATCTATCATGTTGCAACCCTTATGACATGGCAGTCCTTTGAGTTTCTCCATTGGGGATCAAGGTGGTGGTTGAGGTATGAATGTTATATCTAAGGGTATATTCTATGGAACTCAAGGACACCATGTGTGAGGAATATTTTGGTTGGCTGTAACGTGAAGAAAGAACATGACCCATGTGTGGGTCAGCATCTATGGATCATGTGTGGGTCAGCTTCTATAAGATCATGTGTGGGTAAGCACTCAATGATCCTATGTGTGTCAGCGCATACTGTTCATGGGTGGGTTAGTTCTTATGTGTTTTAGTTGGGGATAGTGACTATATAATATGTGTGGGACATCATACATTCTTCTAAACAGAATAAGATGATCTATCCTTACGAATAATCATCTTTACATCTGTATAAAAGTTATACCTAGTGTGAGATGAGACTTTACCTTACTGGTACTTCTTCTTTGGGGTGTACAGATTTTTTACTTCAACCTTCATGGTGTAACCAATGTGGTACTTATACCTTCGTTTTGTTGTCTTTGTGGAATTACATGTGTATTACTTGTACTTTCGTGGTGTTGTCTCCATTGTGTTACTTGTGTTATACTACTGCCATTCTGGTGTTGTCTTTGTTGTGCTAAAAGTGTGGTACATCAATCTTCATGGAGTTAACTATGTGGTACTTCTATCATCTTGGACTTTACTATGTGGTACTTCTACCATCATGGTGTTAACTTTGATGTATTCTTCCCTCAAGTATGAGATGAGTATGTACTGATAAACTAGATGTATGTATAGGAATATATCTTAGTAGAGTTGATTTATATTTCTTTTTTCATGGATATTGATGTCTTTCATTGTGGTATTTTTATTGGGGAACTCTGGGAGACCAACAGGGTTCTTGGGGTCCCTACTGAATATCGTTATACTCACCCCAGCATGGGCTATGCCTGCTCCCTATTTTGATATTTGTTGATGACATACAACATTGATTGTGGCAGAGAGAGCAACGACTGTACGGTTCTTAGAGGTAAACCATTTGGCGTCACGTGACATAGAATATTGATGATGAGTTATACCTAGACTTATGTAGGATCCTTAATGGATGATCCATGAGATTTTTTTAACTTTCAGTTGTGTTTATAATTTTAGTTGTACTTTTACTTTTTAGTTGGGCTTTTTTTTCTGGCCCCTTTACATTTAGCACACTTTTACGACAACTATTTACATCGTGGCTTCTTTTTTTGGTGTTCTTGGACTGTGTCTCTATATCGGTTAAAATGAAATGCATCCCTATTTTAGGGAAATTCCATTCTACTGCCAGTGACCTTCCCCTGGCCCTATGGGAGGCGAGCATGGGTAGTCACGGTATGGGCCCCGGGGGACGAGTAGTGGCTATGTGGTATCAAAGGATTCAGTTATATAGAAAAACTATGAATTTTATCATTTCTATATGTCAAATAGTGTTAATTATTTTGAGAGTGGTTTTCAGTTTAGGGAATCCAGTGTTGCTGCAGTGGGTAATGTATCCATACACCATTACCCTAAATTATGATTTCTGACTCAATGCACAAAAAACTGATTGTATGTGTTTTGAAATGTTTTTTCCTTGTAATCTCTTTGTGTAAACTCACCCAGTATAACATATTAACTGTGGACCACCTGTTTTATTTCATGATGCATCCACATAGACAACCATCCAGGTTTCCTAAGAGAGTATGTCATGAAGGTCCACCCATCGATGAGGCCTCAGTGCATGGACCTCTTACTGCATTAGCACCATCGGGTGGTGTACTGGTGTAACGTCCCGGTTCGGGAAGCCACCTAGAGGTACCCGGTACCCGGTTGGTCACATGGCCTCAAGCGTATTTCACCAAACTCCAGAGGCTTATGACTAGCAGCGAGGTCCTTGGGTGTGATACTGGGGAAACTATGCCCTCATTGGCAGTGTACATAGTGGCTATAAACAAAACATGCAATAACAAAAGTAGTGAATATACAAGAACAATAAAAAGTGGAATACTAAAACAATAATCATCTGGAGAAAACATGTATATATTAAATGATTCATGATACATATGTCTAGTAAATCAACCAAACATGTCACAATGATGAATACAATACTAAAACAATGTACATGGAATAGTAAACAGATAAGCAACTCCTTAGCATCTCAAGCCTCATCTTGGTCGCATGCTCTCTTGCTCCCAAGGAATCAATTACCAAACGTTGAAGGGTTCTATCCCTTGGCAATACCTGCATTATCATAGTCTTCATGGGCCCGAAATCATGGCGTAAATAGGGTGTGTGACTAAATCCTAGTAGGAAACCACCTGAAGATCTGTTCCTAATAGTCATTGTGCATATGGAAGGTAATAGTACAGTATGTAGTAAATAGTAATAGTAAATGGAAGGTAGTAAACACTAAGTATTAATAGGATGATATGAAATCGTAATCAATCAACAGAACAACATGCAGTAGTGAATCAAACAGCTAACCACAATAGGAACCCCTCTAGGAAGTACTTGCAGCCAACACCTTTGGTCCTATCAAAGAAGTACACAAAAACCACTGGGTAGTGCACTCTGCCTAACCCCTCTGGTTTGGTCATACGAATTTAAAATAGTGTCTGGGAAATCTCACTCGGTGAATTCCCCCTTATAGTCTAGGGTAGTCAGGGAATCTCTGGGGAAGATCACATGGTCTAACCTTCTTGTAGCACCAATGTCTAGAAACTCTATGAGGAAGCTCGCTCGGCCAATTCCTCCTATAGTCTCAGTTCTATCACAATCTCTCTAAGTAAGCTCACTCAGTCAATTCCTTCTATATCGTAGAAAGTTCTTAATGAAAATTCAATCAAGTAAAGACTTTTTAAAGAAGCTCACTCGGTCTACCCTCCTATAGTCTATAATATTGAATACTCTCTGGGAAACACAATCATTCTATCACCTATAGTCTATAATGTCCAAGAATCTCTGAGGAAGATCACTCAGTCTACCCTCCTATAGTCTATAATAACCACGACTCTCTAGGAAGGTAACTCGGTCTATCCCTAATAGTCTATTTCATAGGTTCTCACGTTCCTGTACTGGTCTGGGGTCCTTCATCCCATGAGAAAGTATGAGGATGCTGCTACTGGAAAACTCGAGTCAACACAGCCATCGATGGGGCAGGAGGCAACCCTCCTTGAATGGTATTAATCATCCTTAGTATGTCCTCCCGGAACTGTACATTGGCACCTGCAACAGGTATAACTACTAGTGTTAAGGCTGGAAAAACAGGAGGATCTGTAGGAGGTTTTTGACTGGCCATATCTAATGTCTGATCACTGTCTGGCAGCTGACATTCAACCGGAGGATGTCTCAGTGGCATGACTCTGAAATAACAAAAGCACCCCTTAAGTCATGATTATCAAAGACAGAGAACACAAGAGTACAAAATTGGAACAGGAGAAAAAAAGGAAGTTCTAAAAAACATGACTACATGAAATGTATAAAAACTACACGGTGTTTCCTCTTAATCCCTATTCATGAGCATGTACTTCAGCCATAGCTGGTCGTGTAACACCCCACACTAGACGGCGTGTTTCCCTCACACATGGTGCGTCTTTTAAATCCATTATCTTGCTCGAGTCTCTTTACACAGCTAACTCACACGGTCCTCTTAACCCTATACTATACGAAATGTTCACTAAGGGCATGGCGTGTACTATACAAGGTTTCAGCGACCCATGTTGTTACAGACATGTCCGGCTACACGGCGGAACCTTACAAGGTGTTTTCTGAACAAAGATGGCATGTATAGGAGAGATAACATCGACCCGTGTTGTTTTTTACACTACCGGGTACCTAGAACAAGGCTACACACCGTGTTATTACAAAACATGGTGTGTTGTGCATGAGCTTCCCTAACCCGTGTTGTTAGTGATACAGCCAGGTACATGACTCACTACTACACGGTGTGTAAGTACCTTACACAGCGTGTTCCTGAAAACTTTTTCACCACCCCGTGTTTTTGCTCACACGGTCAGTGACACGGTCTAAAACTTCATGGTGTGTAGTCAAGTACATGAGGTTTATTCTATGTTTTTCTAGGAAGTAGCTCAGAAACTACACCAAAGACCATAAAACAATGAAAAAAATGGAGGTGCCAAATTCTGATATGTGAGGGCCCACAATCCCCGTGAATCAATTCTTGAAATATCTTACATATCAAATACAAGGGTAACAATTTAATGATCCACCATGTTACAATTCATGAGGGCCCATAACACCTCATGAACCAAAATTTGTCATTCATTTATGATGGGTAAAATAAAAAAATTTCTATATCAAACTGCAGGGATTCTGTCAAAGAATCTATCACAACAGTATGAATAATCTACACAACTTCTATCACAACAACATGCAATCTCTAATGCACCCTAGATGGCATGGCAAGAATGCATGGCATGTGATTTCTAACAAGTGACTATATGATTCATGAGTGGGAACACCCTCATCTAATTAGGTTTCCACAGAAATAAAACCTCAGTATTACAAAAATAACAACACAAGGCATGTGAATCACTCTATGTTAAATCATATCAATCGTAAAATATCAAAACTAGAAAACTTTAATAAATGAGGTAGATTGGTTTTTCCCTGCACACGGGTTAGCTACTCCTGATCACATATTATTTCCACGTTCCGAATCCGTCCGATCACTGGCTAAAGGCTCCAAAAAGTAAGTTAAAAGAAAAGAATTCCTCTGATACCACTGTGTACTGTCCCGGTTCTGGACGCCACCCAGATGCACTCCATACCCTGATGGTCACATGGATTCAAGTTCATTTCCCCATACGCCAGAGGCTACCGACTAGTAGCAAGGGCCTTGGGTGTGATTATGGGGAAACTATGCCCTCATTGGTAGAGTACACAACGAACGTAAACAAAACATGCAACAGCAGAAGCAGTGAATATCCAAGAACAATAAATAGCAGAATATTAAAACAATAAATAGCTGGAACCAACAAGTATAAATGAACTGATGCATGATACATATGTCTAGGAATGTAGCCAAACAAGTCACAATGATGTATACAAGACTAATCCAATCTGCAAGGAAAAGTAAACAGATAATAAAATATTCATCATCGCAAGCCTCGACTTGGTCTCATGCTCTCCTGCCCCAAAGCAATCAAATACTAGAAGTCGAAGGGTGTTTTACCATGTCTATACCTGCAACAACATAGTCTTCTTGGGACCAAAATCATATCCCAAACAGGGTGTAAGACTAAATCCCAATAGGCAACCAATCGAAGATATGTTCCTAACAGTCAGTGAGCATATGGCAGGTAATAGTATAGTAAGCAGTAAACATTAACAGTAAATGGAAGGCATTAAAGAGTAAGAAGTAACATGATGATATACCACTGTAATCAATCCATAGAATAACAAGAAGCAGTGATGAAAAAAACTAACCCCAATAGGAACCGCTCAGGGAAATATTCACAGTGAACCCCTCTGGTCCTATCCAATAAGTAACCAAAAACCTCTGGGCAGTGCACTCAGCCTAGCCCCATTAGTATTGTCATAAAAATTTATAAGACTCTCTGGGAAAGCTCACTTGGTCAACTCCCCTTATATTATTGGGTAGTCAGGGACACTCTGAGGAAGATCACGCGGTCTAACCCTTTTTAGCCCCAAGGTCTAGAAACTCTATGAGGATGCTTGCTCAGTCAATTCCTCTTATAGTCTCAAGTCTATCATAGAATCTCTAAGGATTCTCACTCAGTCAATTACTTATCCTTCCTATAAAGGACTTAATGAAAATTCAAAGAAGTAAAGATTCTCAACGGAAGATCACTCGATCTACACTATATTTGTCTATAATATGCAAGACTCTTTGGGAAGCTCACTCGGTCTATCCCGTATATTTTATAATGTTAATGACTCCTTGAGGAAGCTCACTCGGTCTACCATCCTGTTGTATATAATATCCAATACTCTCTAAGAAGATCACACGGTTTATCCCTTATAGTCTATAACACCAGGTTCTCATGGTCATGTGCCAGTCAGTGCATAATAATGCTATAAGGCCTAATTATACCTATAGGGCTACTTGGATAACCAATGTACACCTATACAACTACTTGGTAAACTAGTCTACAACATAAAAATTATGACAATAATATCATTCCATCCTATGGTCACAAGGCATTGAAAAAATGTATAACATCCAATAACTAACAAGACAGAAAGGGTAGAAAACAGAACAAGGCATGGGAAAAACATTCAAGCACAACAATTCATCCTCACACTTGATCAAATTAACTCTACATATGCATACAAGAACGGCAGGAAAACATGAGGGGAAAAAGGTAAACACAAAATTCCCCTTTCACGGGTATTGGAGGAATTTCCACATAAAACTCAAAGACTTCGAAAGGTAAGGCAAAAACCAGATACCTTGATGATATGAGATCAATTTACATTGACCACGAGTCTTGATTCTCCATAGAATGGAATAGATTTATGAAAACAAAAAAAATGTTCAACAAATGATATCTTGAGAAAGAGGTAGAATCATGGAATGAAACACAAGAAGGAATATCTCACCGATGCGGTTACAATGCAATCAACGATGATCAATTCGGAAAATAGACGGAGGCTCAGGGGCTCAGAGGGTGTTTGCAAATGTATGGGTCTCTCTCGGTCGATGAACCTGGAGAAGAAGGTGTTTTTGTTGATTAGGCGTGACCCGGTCCATTTAATGAAAAAAAGAAACTACAAGGAATGTACTTCTGTGGTTCACAACGTGTAATTAGAATTATCATACTCCAATTTAAGTGGCCTCCACATTTCCCTTACACACCGTTTGTGTGGCCTAGACATGGACAACACACAGCCTGGCGTGGCATCAATGTACAGAACCTGTACTTCAAAAATTTCTAGATTTTCCCCTTTTTTCAAAAATAACATTAATGGAAAAACAAACCTAAAAAGAAGATCTGGGTTTTTAAAACCAACAACAACACCACCCATTGTGTATCAGCCCCCACCAACCCCACCAGTCGAGGGTGAAAACTGAATGAGCATGTTGCATGAGTTTCAGTGGAAGAGACCTCCTAGGATCCAAGGAGAGATGGATCCACAAGCCGCATTGGACTGGATCGAGGCTGTGGAAAAACAATTTCACATAGTGGGGACACCAGTTGTCCTTATGGTGATCCTAACAGCCAATCTCTTTCAAGAAGCACTAGGGAGACGGTGGTTTTTGATGCTATAGATACATGATGAAGTGACCCTCATCTAGTTGGAACCTGAGCGTCATTTCATGGTATAGTTCTTCCTTGTGACTATATGCTTTATGCATATACCGAAGTTATGGCACATACTGCAGGGCAGCATGAATGTTTCCCAATACTCATTGAGGTTCACTAATCATTCTTGATACTCCACCAACATGGTATGAGACCCTTACTTTAGGGCCCAGACCCTTGATCAGGGTCTCTGATTGGAGATTAGAGCATGTGTGATATCACTCAGAATTCTGATGCATACTGGGGTGTCTGAGCCGGAAATTTTTGGTGGGGAGCTTCCTAGCTAAGTATGCACTGACAAAGAGTGCCACCACTAGATGTCTAGTAGAAGAGTTATCTGTAGGAAGTAGTAGGTTGATGACGCATAGGGAAAAGACGGACATTTCTTCTGCTGGACGACCATTGGATATATGGTCGGTGGTGCAAGGATCACATGAAAGAGGAGGAAAGATGACTATCAGTAGAGCTATATGTGCGGAGGGTTGGGTCACATGGCTCACAACTTCCTAAACTACCTAACAGATGACTAGACGATGGTTCAGGGACCGCCAAGTCAGAGTTAGTAATTCGCCACTAGAGGTCTTAAGGTAGTAGGCTGACCTGGAAATGTAGCTGGTGGCGTAGTAGGTGATGGACGACGATTCAAGGATATATGACGACCACCTCTAGGTGGTAAACCTCTGACCACATGTATCAGGTGGACATGGACATGTTCAGCTACATGAAGCTGAGGCCTAAGACCACAGTGATCCAATGATGATTAAAGGTGCAATCTATTTTTACCTCACCTTATCTACATTACTTATAGACCCTCGTGCCAGTCAATCATTTGTTCCCCCTACTCTCGTTCGGAGCTCGGATATTCCGGTGGAGCTGTTCGATCAATCCATAAAGCTATAGACTCCTACTATAAAATATTGGATGATTTCAAACTATTGATGGCAGTGTGAGCATACTCAAGGGGGTTTCATTGGCTGGATTTTTCTAGTAACTGTGTTGAGGCCATTCGACGTCATCTTGGGTATGTACTAGTTATCCATAGTCCATGCTCAGATAGACTATATTAGGTTGAAATGTGTGGTGTATCCACAAGGATGGGACCATGTTTTCTATCATCGGTGAGAAGGGAACCTTTGCAGCACAAAATGGGCATAACCATTAGAGGGTGTAGCCGATCACATATTAGATGGCCAGCCTTAATCTTGGGGTAGTTGATGTTGAGTTTCAGTGTTATCCTGTAGTGATGGACTAGTATACTGATTTTTTTCATGAAGATGTTCTGGGAATACATACACACAGTGAGATAGATAGTTACATCAACATGTACCTTGGGACGCCACCGATATCTACACCAATATATCGGATGGCTCCCATAGATCTTGGTGAGTTATGTGAACATTTAGGGGACTTTCAGAAAAAGGGGTTCATAAGGACCAACATTTCTCCATGGGAAGCCCTGATTTTGATTTTCAAGAAGGTAGTTGGGAGTTTGAGACTCAGTGTGGACTATCGGTGCCTGAAATAGTTGACCGTAAAGAACAAGTATCCACATCCGAGGATTGATGATCTTTTAAATAAGCAGAAGTGGGATCGTTGGTTTTTGAAGATAAAAATTAGACCAGGCAATCATCAACTCAGAGTACAAGATTATGGCGTGTGAAAGACATCCTTTAGTTGTCATTTTGTCCACTATGGGTTCATGGTTATATCGTTCTTCATGACCAATACCCCAACATTGTTCATGGGACTCATGAACATGATCTTATAGCCATAACTCTATCACATTATTGTGGTCCTCATTGATGAAATCTTGATATACTCAGCATAAGAGAAGAAGCATACCTATCATCTCCATATAGTTATGGATACACTTTGAGATAACTAGATTTATGTTAAGATCTCGAAGTGCTAGTTCTGGATTCGACAGTTTCAAGTTCTAGGTTATGTTATCTCAGAGGCTGGAGTTGTAGTGGATCCGGAAAATACAGAGATTGTCCTATCCTGGGAGACACCCAAGAGTGTGACCAAGGTACCAAGTTTTGTGGGATTGGTAGTATAATACCAGAGATTTATGACTGGCTGTTCAAGAGTTGTGACACCCTTGTCATCATTGGCAATGAAGGGAAACCCCTTCATATTGATAGAGAGATGGAAAAAGAGTCTTTAGCAGAAAAGGTCGAAACTGATGAGTGCCCCGAACATGAGCCTACCATAAGATGGTGTTGGGTATGTGGTCTACTTCAATGCCTCCAGGACCAAACGTGGGTTTGTCCTGATATAGTAGTGATAAGTGATTGGCTACGACCCTCGATAACTGAGGAAACATGAGTAGAACTATGATACCCACGACATGTATTTAGTAGTCGTGGAATTTACCCGGAAGATGTGGAAACATTACTTGGTAGATAACCATTTTACAGTCTACTCTGATCACAAGTGTCTCAGCTATATCTTCCCTTAAAATGAAATGAACATGAGACAATGATGATGGATAGGGTTTCTCTAGGACTATGACTTTGAGATATTATATAGTCTTCGGAAGGGGAATGTGGTAGCAGATTACCTCATCTAGAGGTATGGTGTGCAGTTGCTGAGTGAGGTGACATTTTAGCTAGCCGTGTTGTAGACAGCCTTCATAGATAGAGATAGAGCAACATACCTCTTTTCATTGACAATAACTTCTCCACTCCATCAGCGAGTTAGGGAGGCACAGGTTGAGGACATTGACTGTGAGGCCCGACGAGCTTAGATATCCTAGTGTGGTGAAGATATTTTAGGACGTTTGGCATCTTCACTACTGTCCAGGGAAGAAGAATGCAGTGGAAATGTTTGTTTCTCGATTCCTCACCTGTCAGCAAGTCAAGGTCTAGCATCAAGTTCATGCTAAATAAGTACATCAACTATAGGTGCTGGAGTGGAAGTGGGAATGAATCTCTATGGGCTTTTTGAATGGGCATCCATGTATCTTCCGTGGACATTATTCCATCTGGTTGATCATTTAATTACTCACCATGTTGTCCAAATTCATACCTATCCAAGATCTGGGATTAAGAGAGGGCTTAAAACACCTCTACATACACGATATTGTGCAACTACATGGGGTGCCTTCAACGATCATCTCTGATCATGACACACATTTCACCTCCCTGTTATGGAAGGGATTACATGTGGCATTTGGGTACCGCATTTCATCCTCAGATGCATTGTCAGACAGAGTAGACCATACTGACACTGGAGGACAAGTTTCAAGCTTGCATCTTATATTTTGTCTGTAGTTGGGATGATCTCTTTTCTGAGGTGGAGATCGCATACAATAACAATTATAACTCCAACATCAGTACCACACTATTCAACACCTAATATGTTAGACCATGAAAATCACCACTATATAGGACTAACCAAGGGGAGTCAACACTTATGGGTCCATATTTCATACGTGCTACCATTGAGAAGGTACAGATCATCTAGGATCCAATGAAGACTGCACAAAGAATAAAAGATTCTTATATTAAAAAGAGAGAAATTCATTTGGAGTTTGAGGAGGGAAACCATGTCTTTCAATGTGTCTCACCTAGATGAGGTTTATAGAGATTTGGACAAGGCATAATGTTATCACCGGGGTTTACCGTACCATTTTACATACTTTAGAGGAAAAGTGAGGTGGAATACCGCTTGGCACATCGACCGTAGTTGGAGAGGGTGCACGTCATCTTCCATGTATCATAGCTGAAGAGATACATTCATGACACATATCACATCATCAACCATGATGAGATGGACTTTGATGATGGGGTGAAAGTTAATGATCTTCCAATAGAGATTGAGAAACAATAGCATTGGATCCTTCGTGGATGATTAATATATCTGCTGTGTGTTTTCTTGTAGCACGGGAACCTCTAGGAGAGTGGGAGGCTCAGATTCATGCTCAGTACCACCATTTGTCTTCTTAGTCTATATTGTGTATTTAGGGGAAGAAAATCTCTAAGGTGGGGAGAATGTAAAGACCCAAATTTTCCATGTAATTTTTCTAATTATATTAAATTTTTACGATTCAGTGAAAATTAACGTTGGGTGATTCGGAAGACCGGTTTGATTGGAATGGATTTCAGAACTTTTTTCTTATGGTACATTTAGTAAATGTGTGAGCGCAGTTTTCAATCATCTGAATTGGTTCTCATATTAATAATATGATGGCACAGTTGAATCTACAATGCTGAGATTCTCTTAAGGGAGGCTTTATTTCAACTGTAGTAGTTCGGGAAAAAAAGATAGATTTTGGGAAATTTAAATGCATAATAAAATAACATAACTATTATATTTTTGTTATATCTTTCCCTAAAATAGACAATAGGAAATGTTGGAATAGCTATGTGATAAGCCATTAAATGGATTCCTCCTTCAAATCCTATGTAACTACATTGTTAGAATTTAGGATGGTTCATATTAATGAACCCTAAAATATTCTACGATTGTTAGACAACCTCCCTCACACCTATTAATTTGGATCTTGGGTTGAGGTGTCAGCACTGATTCAACAAGCCAAAAATAGATGGTAATGTGGCCTGATGAAAAACCCTTGGTGGACGGACCTAGTTATGGTGAGTAGTGGCAAGCGACACCAAATCCCCAAACCCAAGATCGATGATCGAGGGAAGTCGTTGGAGGCTAGTTGTGGGGGACGGTGAACATCGACCAACTTCCTCAATCGCAGGCATTTCTACATTTTTCTTGAGATAAGGATTACTTTTGTATTTAATCTCATGAGTGGTAGAAATTTTTTTTCTCCATCATGTTGATTACATGCTAACGCAGAGGGCGCAGGCCTAACGAACTTGGCATGAACCCTTAGTTTCGTTACTACCCTTGAAATATCCATGGAAGACCTCCAATATAGGGGTACCATCTTGATATTATTTAGGTGGGGCGTCATCATGTGCAGCAACAGGAGGCCGTGAATGTAAGTAGCGGTGGTCAACAGAGCATCCAACACCGTCCGGCCCCAGAGGTGGTGTGGCATTCCATCATGTGTTGCCTTTGTAAAAGGGGGCGTGTCAAAAGTTGGAGAGGATGAAGATGCTGACTGGAACACAAGTTGGCAAGGAGGAAGGAGACAGCGCACCAGTGCTGGGGGAGTAACCAATTGCTGCTCTTCAGCTGTGGTGGTTGGAAGAGGCAGCCCGCACACTGGCCTGTTGTGGCAGAAGAGGGTCGTGCGACTAGCATTCCACCAGAGGAGTCGTAGCTCCGACACCATGGTGGTGGTTCCCATGGTGACCTAGCAGCTTCCTTATTTTATGTCGCTTCATGTACCGTATGGTGGACCACTCCCCACTCATACTGGCTAGGGAGGACCCCCCTTCGGGCCAAACCAGCGGGTCATGAACCCTTGATTGTCAGGCTATCCAATTGCAGGATGGGCCGCCCCCTTATAGCTTGGACTTCCCCCGTGATAACCGGGCTACCCTTTGTGGGTAGGGCCACCCCCTTATGGGATGACCTCCACTTGATAGCCGGCCCACCACCTTGTGGGTCTAGCTGCGCCCCCACATGTGGGTCGAGCCATGGTACACTTGCGGGGTGGGCCATACAACCCTTATTGGATGAGCCGAACCTGATCCCATTGGGCAAAAACTTCTACATCCTTGCTCGGTCGGGATAGACCAGTACTAGGTTAGGTCATGCCGAACTAGGCAGGCTGTTTTGTACTAGACCCATGCCCAGCTAGACCTATAAACACTTAAAAGGACATATCAAGAGAAACCGGCATTTGTTTGATGAACCGTATGAGGGGCTGGGACCCTAGGAGTGACATATTCCTTTTGGTATGCTACACTTTATTTTTGGAGAGAGTTTGAGTACGAAAATGTTGGATTGAACCCAAATCCTACCGGGGACTTGGGAAATTAAATACTTATAACTCATAGACCGGGTGTCTAATTGACGTACCACCTGTCATGTTGGAAACCATATGTCAAGGCAGACTTTTGGGTTACTCCATTGTAGAACATTGTGGAGTTCGTTGTATGACTGGTATCTTGAGGGTCAGATTCTATGGAACTTGAGTGCATCGAGTTATAGAAATCATGTGGTTGGTTCTATCATGAAGAAAGAGCATTGATCATATGTGGTTCAGCATCTATCTATACTATGTGGGACTTCTTCTATTAGATCTTGTGTTGTTCATCACTGAGTAATCTTGTGTGGGTCAGTACATTTCGATCTTTTGTGGGATAGATCCTTTGTGGGTTAGTGGGGGTTAGTACCAATTGATTTTCTGTGGGTCAGTAGAAGTACATCATAACAGAATAAGATTATCTAGCCTTATGAATAATCATCTGTATTTCTATACATAATTTATACATGTTATGATCTCATACATTACTTAAGTGATAATTGTTCATCGTGGTTTAACTGTGTGGTACTTCTACCTTCATGGTGTTGTCTTCGTGGTGTTATATGTGTGGTACTTCTACCTTTGTGGTGTTGTCTTCGATGTGTTACCTGGGAAAAACTTCTACCTTGATGGTGTTGTTTTCATGGTGTAACCTATGTGGTAATTCTAATTTTTTGGTGTTTTCTTCATGGTGTTACTTGTGTGGTACATCATTATTTGTGGTGTTACATTTTTCATACTTCTATCATTGTGGTGTTACTTGTGTTGCACATCTGCCTTTATGGTGATACCATTTTTATATTCTTCCCTCATGTATGAGATGAGTATGTCTTGATAACATAGATATATATACATAAGGGAATATACCTAAGTAGAGTTGAGGTCTATTGCTTCATTCATGGAGATTGAGGTATTGATTTGTGGAATTTTCTTTGTTTTATTCTGGGATTCCAACCTAAAACTCAAGGACCCTGCTGAGTATCGTTATACTCAACCCTTTATGGGATACACCCCCACCATGTTGTGTCTTGTGCAGAAGACATAAAAGGTAAATTGTGGAAGAGAGACCCAAGACTATATAGTTCTTGGAGATGGAACATTTTTTGTGACGTGATATAGGTATTACTGATTGTTAGTTGTACCTACCCTTCAAGTAGGATCCTCAGTGGACGATCTAGGATATTTTTTCCAATTTAGGTTGGGTTTGTACTTTTCAATGGTAATTTTTCTTTTTATTTGGGATTGGGATATGACCCCTTTATATTCATCACACTTTTACTAGAGTAGTTTATAACAGGTTTTCTTCTGGTTGTGTTATTGGATTATGTGTTTATATTTGTTAAAAGATAATACCTTCTGATTTTAGGGATACACCTTTTTAGTGCAAATCACCAGCCCATGTCCAATGAAAGTCTGTCATAGGGTAGTCACGGAACGGGCCCTCAGGGATGCGTCATGATTGGTTTTTAATGATTTTTTTTTTCAAAGAGTATCCCCCAACAGTGTCAAAACAAGTTTGTATAAATTGTCACTTTCTTGTTTCATGTTATTCTCAACACGGACACAATATATTATTTTAGACATGTATCCCCAAGATTTATCCATGGTAGAGACACCTACAGTTGTAGTATCTAGAAATAGTTTTATTTATCATAAACCACATTCTCTATCCTTTACCAAAATTCTAAATCATATTCATACACCTTAACATATCCATATGCATATCCTAAGATACATCCCTAGAGATATCCTTATTAAAAATCTTAAAAATCTCACAGATGTTATTTCATCATATATTAAAACGAATGACTAAACATTCTCTATAATACCAACTATAACAATACATTATTAATATACATAGAATTTCATCACTTTTGAAGAATACATAAACCATTACAGTAATAGAAACCTTAAGAAATTATTTTCTTATTACATTGGAGACAAGAAATCATTAAAATTTGTACATAAGTGAGATAACTCTTCTTTCATATGATATCAAATACTAGAACACATAATAAAAATTTGATACAAGACATATATTTTCATAACATGGGAAATGAAAAAATAAAAATTGGTGACATCAGATGCTCTATAAGGTTAATATTGGGAAATGTCCCTATATAGAATTGGGAATATGGGTATGATAATGTTATCATAACATTATATGAACAAACCATGCCAATCAAATATCACAGGAACAATTCATTTCATAATAATTATAAGTTCATAATAAATGAATCATAATGTATTCATGTGAACATTATATGAAATTAATACATTGGAATAAGTCGTTTTATTTATCAAGACACATAAACATGTAATATCATTCACTAAAAGTCATGATGAATTACTAAAACACAACTATGAAGTTCATAGGGACAGCATTGATTGGGAATGGAACACCACTACCCCATGTTATAGTCTATTTCTAATAAGGGGTCAAGTTTCCTCATCTTCCATCATTAGATTGGTTTCACCATCATCCCGTAGTGGATAGGGTTACCCCATAATCCCACTAGGGATTGGGCATTCATATATTCCCATAGTGTACATTATTTACCCATACATCAATATTTTATGTGGTTTTTCTGTCTTCCCATAATAGTGTTGGGTTTCCCCATCTTCCCATAGTGGATTATGATTCCCTACATTCCATCTTCATAGTTACTAAACCTATTGGTTGGGACACACAACCATCACCTTTCACATTCATATCCATTTAAGATATTGGGTTTCCCCATCATCTCATTTTGGAAAAGGATTCCCTATATTCCATATTTATGGTTACTAAAACTACTAGTTGAGACACATCACCATCGGTAGTCGTAGTTCTTTCCTTATAAGGGATCTGGTTTCCCCATATCACAAATGTAGCTCATGAATTTCGACTTGAATCTCATAATTATCCCTTCATATATAAATCATTAATAAATTCATTAGATGAAAATATAGTTCCGATCCATCTCATAATGAAATGTTATATACATTTTCCATAAGAAAAATG
The DNA here is from genome assembly GCA_963277665.1 of Viscum album. Taxonomy (NCBI): domain Eukaryota; kingdom Viridiplantae; phylum Streptophyta; class Magnoliopsida; order Santalales; family Viscaceae; genus Viscum; species Viscum album. The sequence goes on from OY728145.1 coordinate 1,905,502,954, forward strand.
ATATTCATTTTAAAATAACCCTTAAAATGAAATGTGCATCATAAATATGTATTATTATCATAAACTATGAAAAAATAGGTTTCATAAACATTTCATCAATTCATAATCATGAAAATAACATGGTGTCATAATAATATAACTTAAAAAAACTAAGACATGTTTCACAAACATTAATCCCTCAAAACCAAAACAAATTATAGAAAGAATATGAATGTATCATTTGGATTGTATCAAAAGAAAAACATGAGAAAACTCAATTAATGTCATATTATATTGGAAATAATTTTCAAATAATTATTGAAATAAAATTTAATAAATTTTTACCTACAAAAATAAAAGACAATTGATTTTATATTAAAAAAATTACATGAAATAAGATAAAAGAGGCTTGAAATGTTTTTGTAATTTTTTTCCTGGAGAAAATATAAAACATGATTCAAAAAATTATGAATCTTTTATTCCATTAAAACCTATAAAATATTCTAAAACAAATTTGAAAACAATTCTTCTTTAAAGAATATAAAATTAGATGGGAAACTATTTGAAACTCAATTCCCTTGATAGCATATAAAATTATCTTGGACATAATGTGAAAAACATTTCCATGAAAATTAATAAAAGAATATTGAAAGAATTTTCAGACAATATGGTTTTTGAAAGGACACTTATTTCCAAATAAATAGAGTTAAAATGTCATACATTCTAAAAAACACAATCTTAATCATATAATATACCAAATTGTAGAAAATGGTACCATTATGGGGATATAACATTCATATATTTAGGATGAGAAATTTCATGATATTTCTTAAGACATGGATCATATGATTTCATAAATGTATGATTAATCAAAAATAATTTCAATAAATGGTGATATTGAAGTTGTAAACCACAACTTCTTTGTTAAAATTAAATCAAAATTAAATGGATATAATAAAATTAATTGAATATTAAAATATAAATAAATGAAATATATTCTCTATAAAACATGTGAAATGGTAGAATATACCCCCATAAAAACATTTAGTTGCATAACATGGAATGTGTCTTAAAGAAGGAATATTGTGGAAAATTACTTCCTCGATTTGGTAATTTTTGATTCATGACACCCCATGAAATCAATATCTCAAAATTTAATTTCAAATACCCATCAATATGAGTATATTAATTGAATAACATATCAATGTGTATAATATAAGAATAATAAAATAGAAAAATGTTTTAGTAAGACATTAATCTCATAAAAGTATTGTTGAGACTAGAAACCCCCCATAATACATGGGTGAATTTTGAATCATTGTCCACGAGATATAATAACCTTAATTAAATATTTTAATATTATTAATTAAATAATATTTATTATATAATATTTCATAGGGTAATATAGACACCACATAAAAGAAGCGAGTGATGAATATGGAATGTATCTACCAAAAATGAATAGAGAAATAATTCCATTACCTAATGACATGACTATCATTATACTCTTAAAACAAAATATAAAATAAGAATATATTTTTATAAATATTTTATAGAAAATTATTCTTATATCTATTATCATATATGTTTTTATTTTGATTATATATTACCCGCTATAAACAATTCAATGATAATTTTTTGCTTTTGGTAATATCTCATTTATTTTTCTTACATGTTTTTTTATTTGATATTTTTTCACCAAATAAATATATGATTAATTATTTAATATTAAAATCCTATTTATTTTGTATATTTTTATTCATAATAATTAATATAATAATTAATATTAAATGGAATACGTCGTTCATAGAGATAGTAGGTCTTACATACGCATGATCATATTTTCTAGTTTATTTCTATATTGAAAGAAAAAAGATTATTCAAACATATTTGTATATATATATATTAATTCTAGTATAATTATTATATCATATATATTGTACAATTTCACTAAACCCATCATTAATGCATTCACTGAAGAGGGTGAAATAATCTCTTCACATGGAAAATGAAAGTGTCCACACTATTTCCAAACAAAATTATTGTATTTCCTCAAAATGGAAATCATTCAGGTAGGGGTTTTATTATAAATATATAATAATAAATTAATCTTAAATTTTTGTTATTTTCATAAAAATATATTTTACAACATAATACAATACCATTATATTTTATAATGGAAAAACAAATAACATCATTTTGTGAGGCGTTAGATTTCCATACACAAGAACAATAATTTTATTACCCATTAGATGGAAATGTGTGTGAGTGTAGGAAAATAGGTATATTTAAATAAATATAGTATATTTATTAAACTTAAGTTATTATATAATCATGGAATAATAATAAATTAGGTTTTGGAATATGAAAATTAAACAAAGGAGCTTGAGAAAGGATGATACCTCTTCTTGGCTAACTTATTTTGGGTCACAAAAAAATTATTAAATGGATTGATTTACAATATAATGAAGGATTATTTGATGAGGGGAGTTATTTAAGGAGTATAATTTTATATATCTTGTATGAACCTATGTGGTTTTTGAGGGTTGAATAAGGGGGGTGAGAGGCGCCCTTTTGTAGTTGATGGAAATGACATAGTTGGTGTTCTATGAAAATAATTATATGTTTCTGAGGTGTAAAAATGTTCCATTATAGAACCATATAGGATTATTGGATGATATACAACAATAAAATATGTTTTTTACATGTTACTAGGTCATTTTGATGCATACATTTATGGTTTATTCAATTGTTAAGCTTTATTTTACCTCAATCTTCATAATTAATTTTAATCACGTTCACTCATCTATTTAGTAAGAAAATAATTTTAATATATTAGAAAATAAATAATATAATAATTACATCAATTTAGGTCCTATTTAAAAACATAAATTTATATAAGTGGGAATATTATGTTTAATGTTAATCCTATAGGAATGGAGAGGAAGTGGGTTTTTTTCGTGTGAATGTTCAAGTGTTCACAAAGATTTTATATATAATTTAAATTAAAAAATTATTCCAATTACATAAATTGGATCAATATATGTCTAAAATATATATTTTATCTTTAAAGCAATCTAAATTTATAATATAACAATATAAATTACATAGATAAAATGAAAATTCTAAATTAAATTCCGTAATATTCACTATTCATACAGAAAATGAGGTTTCTCAAAAAACTAATAAATTCACTAAAATTTAATTTTGAAAATCTGAAATAAAAAATTATGTTTATTTTGAAATATAATATTTATATAATTTAAAAATAAAATTTAAATTTTTTTATCCATTATGAGGTGATAATAGTAGTTTTTTAAAAATGTAGCTTTGATTGTGTATTTTTTGGATAGTTATTATCTTATGCAGAGGAAATATTTTTAATTAATGTTAAAATATTTGGTTGAATATATAATAAATATATATTTAATTAATATAATTACCCCTTATTAATTAATTTAATTTATTATTATTAAATTACTTAGTGTGCATAAAATAGTTTTTTAAAAATATTCAATTTGTATTCAATTTGTTCTCATATTCATTTCAAATTAAATTCTAAACAAAGAATTCAAAAATTTATTTTCAGAAGTTATTTAATAATATTCATAACCTCCAAATAAATATCAATGGAATATCTTATTATATTAAATATTTATATTTTTGATAATATATTATTATTCAATAAAACTATTTCTTGCGTGTTAAGCAAGCCATCGATGAATGTTACTTTGGCAGTTAATATAATATAAAATAAATGTTAATTTTATATAAATATAATCATTATAGTATTTTTAGAACTATTTTAAATTGGTTTTCTGTATATTTCAGGCCAAATATATTTCTTTTATCTAAAGAACAATTTTCATTGTTGCAATGAAATGCAAAATCTTAAAAATTTTAAATTAATTTTAGAAAAATATTTCACAATATCATATGGTGTTTTAATATACCCCATTAATTATGAGTCAAAAATGTTACCCTTATTTATTGAGCATATTGGATCGTTCGAATTGGTAATATATGGATGGTTTATTCCCTAGTCCATCATGCGCCTAATATTCCATGTGTATGTCCAATTATGTTCGCACATAGGCAGTCCATATGTGGGTGTAATATATATATATATATATATATATATATTAATATAAATATATATATATAATTTTATATATATTAATATAGAAATATATATATTTATATAGTGTCACTATATATATAGTTATTGACTATACATTCATTCCATCCATGATAAAAATATGGAATATTCGTTTATGTAACTTTTTGGAACCTGGGTTAACCATTATTTTTTAATTTATTCAACACTTATTAATATTCTTTTTACTGAACAACATATGCACATTACACTCACAGATTGGATTTATTCATAGACACCATTGGTGGTGGCCTACCAAAATTATGTTTTATACACTACTCGGTCTTCTATTTCACTAGGGTGCTAAATAATATCTCATTTTCATATGACCATTGATTGTTTTTCTATGCTGCAATGCCTGTAAAATGAAATTAGGTTCATAGGACAGATTTGGAGCACCTGATGCTTAAGAATTAATCCTTAGGAAATCCCATTATTTTCATTATTCATGTATTGTGCTATATCATGTTCCACAAATTATTTTCACTATATCCATTTATTTATCATCCTTTGGACATGAATTCATTGTGTATATTTTCACTGTGAAGTTAAATTCAGTGGATAACATTCTTCCACTACTGTTTCATTCATTTACTTATTCTTATATTGTTTTTTGTTATTTATTTTGTAATATATTGATATGTTACTCTGATCATGGGGTTTTGTCTCCCAATAATATCCACCATAGAATCGCACTGCTATTTTGAAATCACTAGAATGTGGGGATGTTGGTTTGAGATCATGTAGTGACCAACCAAGCAACTAGATTTATAGTATTCTTAGTGCGAACATTAAAAAATATCATCAGAGCTATTATTTTACCATTTTCATCATTTTCAGTGTTGGTAAAAGTGAGACTAAGAACATATTGACACATCGTAAATAGACATATATTGGAGTGGTAACCCCACCCCAAGGGTATTATCCATGTGTCCATGGATGGGATTGTTGTTCATGCTATTTGATGTTAGTGTTGATTATGTTATCACCTTTAGTGATTTATGTACATTACGCTGATTATTTATTTATGAAATTTAGTTATGTTTTCTCTTAAAATGTTATAATGAGGAAGAAGCATTCCATGCATCACTTTATAAATATATTGATTCAAATTCAATTCATATTCCATTTTTTAGTTTCATTTATAGGCTACCTTTTATTTATGATGATGTGGCAGTGTGTGTTTATTTCACTAGCGATTATATACTATGTTAGATAATTTAGTAGCATATATTGTTTTGTACACGTTTAGTTATTTATTTGTTTTTCCTTTTTATTGAACAGGATTTTGAAATTTATATATAATGTTATTATGCTACGAAGATTAGTTTATTATTTTCCATTAATCCTAATAACTTTTCATGATCATATATGTTCACTAATTTTGATACCATTCCTAGTTATGTTTATGATATATAGTTGGTTTCATGGGGTAAACTAATTTTCTATGATTAAAAGAGATAAAGTTTTCAGATGTTTGTTTTGTGTGGGTATTATCAATTGGGAATGGGTAACCCATTTATCGGAACCATATTTTTAGATTTTTATAAATATCTATAAAAAATTTCTAAAATATAAGTGCAATTATTTTAAATTCCTAAGTGAATTGGCCTCAATTAATGGAATCCAAATTCCAATATGTTATTTGTATTGGAAATTTATATATTGTGTTGTGGAAATCAATATAATCAAACCATTATAGATGAAAACATTTTTGTTTAATGGTTATAAATGTAAAATCTATTAAACATTGTTCAGTAATAAATAGGTTTCATCAATAATCCCTTGTGACTCTCTCACATAAGCATGATGATCTGTATGATTACGTTTCCAAAATTCTCATCGGGACCCAAGTAGGATAGTTAAGGAATGCTTCATTTGATATAACCTACTATGGGTCTTTTAAAATATTTTAGTTATAATCAAATATGGTTGGGTTGCATTATGATAAACCCAGGTTGGCTTAAAGAGTCCCTTTTATGACATCTTATCCTTTTCCAAGTGTCTTTGTCTTATAACAGGTACTTGTGCTTTTAATTAAATCCTTTAAATATTTAAATAATGAATGGGAATAAATTACATTATTTTAAAATGGAACATTATGTGGTTTCCATAATTTAAAAGCATTTATATGGGAAGTATAAAAATATATTGGGGTTCCTTTTAATGAATATAGGAGCCTTTTCCGCATTATTTTTTCGTTTTTATCATGGGATAAATTGATATTTATATGGGAATTTTTTAATTAGTATGGAATGAATTAGTGACAGGGTTAACACATATCCTTTTAAAAGGAGATTTCTAGAAGTAGGTATCACCCTTATAGATAAAATTCATTTCTAAATTTTATTTTATTAGAAATGTATGGTTTCATTTGGTATTCATTATTGCTAACAATTTATCCTAAATTAATCACCTTTAGGGAAGGATAGTCATGTCATCTTTGACCATTGTAGTTTTCATGAAAATTATGTACTGATCTATTTCAGTTTTTTAGACATGGATAAGGTAAGGTATGTTTCTTCATAGGTCATGATACCCTCTCATTTTCCATACTAATGGATGACTTGGTATTTTTTCAGCCAGGATAATGGTTATATGGGGTGGGAAAACTATAAGATAAACCTCTTGTATGGAATAATTGATACTTAGATACATATGTAGGAAATCATATGTATATTATCAACAGTATTCCATCGTTCTTCTAAAATATTATGATAGTGTGAATTCATATAAATTATACCCATCGAGTTCATCAAATATGTGATGAATGGGTTGAGTATAGTTCAATCATGGAGCCTTGACAATTTGAGTACATTATCAGGTCATTCATGTAGTAGAGTGACCTGGTCATTAAATTAATAAAATTCATTTGAATTGTCATAATGAAATTTAAAGAGAATCAGGTGTTATAAACCACCATTCAATCTTGATTGGTTTACATTATAAATTTCTTGACAATTTTGAGCACGACGGGGACAGTTTTCACACATTTTGGGAAGCAGATTCTGATCTAGAACTCTTATGAGTGAATGGTATATCACTTACTTCATTTACTAGGACTCTATTAATGTGGGGATATTCAGATGTATTATGGAAAATGTTTCCACTTAGTAATATGGAAGAAGACTATGAAATAAAAGTTAAAATTATTTAGTTTTATTTTTTAAAATCATATAAGGTTTCTAAACCATTTAATGAGTTGGTGATTATTCGAAAACAAAAAATTGATATGTTTGTCTATTTATGAACACTTTATGAATATTCATTATTCTTGGATCCACATAGGTTTTTATGTTGAGTAATCATAGGATTTACAGGCTTGTGATGGAATCATGTTCATGTTGATGATGATGCTATGATAGGTGATGATGAGATTCTAATTAAAAGTTGACTAGAAGTGGTTCAAATGTTCATCCATTTGGTAGTGTTGTTGGTTGGATTAGAAAATATATGGATAAAATAATTTTGGAGGTGAAAGATGTAAAAACCCGAGATTTTATAAGATACATTCTTTTTAATTTCATTCATATATTCTATTGTACGACACACCAAGATTATCTTGCGCTATACGCAACACTGTATTAGCTTGCAGTATACGCAACACTTTTCTTGGCTCTTGTTACACACAATTGAAAGTTCGTTTGATAGAAGTTATTCTACGCAACATTGAGTGTATATATATATATATATATTCAATGTATAAATATAATATTGTTGAATGTTGTTATACACAACAAAAAAGGAGTTGTGCACTACACGCAACCCTGACTTGGCTTGCATTACACGCAATTCCGACCTTCCTCGATAGCGTGTCTTGTACACAATACCAGGTTGTACTAAACAACGATATATTATTATAATATTGTTATTAACGATCCTTTATGAATAGTGTTAACAAAATTTTTAATTTTATAACATTATTATTCATCTTACACATTTCTAGAACATGGTATAAGAATAAAATAATTTTTTTCGGGTAAAATAAGTATTTTTAAAAAAAATGCAGTTTTGCCACTTTTTAATGGCGCACCCATTTTAAATATAGATTTTGACATGTTTATAAGTTCAATTTGAAAAAATAAAATTATTCTTTTGATTAAGGATATAAAAATTTACATTAGATAAAGTTTTGATATTTTTCCGGTAACTTTCATATTTTAATGAATAGTAAAAACACGCTATATTTTAATTAAAAACAAATTTTTTCATCGTAATATCTTATGTGGTTAAATTATAATATATAATGGTTTTAAAGTATAAATAGAATATATTTTTACCATTTAATATAATGTATGTCATTAGCATTGATTTTACCATGAATTCGTAGGTTAAATCAATTCAATATTTTCCAATGTTTTAAAGAAAAACCCGTTTTCTTTTGACAATGGGATTAATTTTAATTTAATTTCTGTATCTTTTGAGTATTGAATTTGGAAAAATGGATTCCATATTAGGAATCAGTGGGTATAAATTATGTTAATAATCTACTTTTTATTTTTGGGCATTGTGAATAGTAACTACGGTAAATTTTATTTACTATAGTTAAAGGTAAATCGGGTAATTAAGGGTAAACATAAGATTATAAAATTAACCTAAAACTTGGAAAATCCTATTGGATGGCTAAAGGTAGACCAATATAACCTAAGGGTCGGATTATGTTCATTTAATGGACTTTTGTCCATTAAAATAATTTAATTATTATTAAAACCAAAGAATGTGACAACATGTCACTTTCTTAAATCTTATAAGTATAATAATTTTAATTTAGTGATAAACATCATGAAATTAGAACATGAATATTCTCTAGAAATCTAATACAATTATCTACATCATAGGAATTTATTTAGAATTTTTAGGGATTAAATAATTATCATTTATTTTGACACAAAGATGACGCAGTAATTGTCTTATTAATGAAATATTGACATAATTGATGTTATAAATACCCAAATAAATGTAATTTAAGACTTTTTATGAATTACACTAATTTAATTGGTTAATATGACATTTTCTTATTGATTTAATTAACTTTTTTCGAACTAATCATTCTGTTATGATTTTCACAAAAATCAATTACTAAATAATGTCAAAATTGACATAAAATAGTTTTTAAAAAAAATATTATATTATTAATTGTTATTTAATTCTTAAAAATCTATTGTTCGAAATAATGACATAGATAAGGATATATATATTAATAATAAACAATTTGGGGTTCGTTTTTCTTGTTATGGTAAGTTTATTAACCATATAGTGTAAGATAACAAAAAGACACGGTAAAAGATAAATTATTTAACATAGAGTTAAATATAATTGATAAGGTTAAAATAATAACCTAAACTTGTCTGAATCCTATTGGATGAGATTATTTGGACTCATCTCCACTATAGATTCGAAATAACACCCTTTTGAAGCATTATAAACCGAATTTGACCTTAATATAAAATGATATTTTGAGATTTTCGTAAGGTGCCCCTCCCCTCCCTTATAAAAGGGCACCTACTCCCTCTCTTCCTCACACAACATTGAGCCTTCAAGATCGGCCAAACACTTCCAAATTCTCTTATCCACTTCCCTAGAAATATCCTAGAGGTTTGGGTCTTCCTCAAAGACCAATTTTAGTGCCGTAAAATGAGATCTCAAAGAGGTGCTTCAAAGAAGAGGTAATTTCTGTTACCGATTCATTCCCCATTATTTCTTCTTCCACTTCTTCTTATAAGGTTGTTTCATTATGAAGTAATAACATCAGTATCACTCATATAAAGATATGTTATTATAAGTATGAACCAACCCAATTTCACCATCTATCCATCCTACGGAAAACAAAATCACTGCGCGTTCGTACGTACGGAATACCGTCTCCACGCCGTGGTGTAAACTATTTTCCACCACCACCTTACTTGGATGGGTATAATGGTGTAAATAATGACTATATATGACTATTAAAAAGTGATATTTATTCTGAAATAGTATACATACACTCCAATACAATTCCACGATCATGGGAACGATATCATCGCTCGTGTGCACGTACGGAATACCGTCTCCACGACGCGATGAGATTTATTCTCAATGATTAACCATTCATGAATTATTATAAAGTACATATAATAAGTAATCATGAAATATAAGACATTATAATGATACTGGATTTATTTGTATATATATGTATGTCATCTACTTAATTCCATTCAACTCAATAGGGAATCAAAAACAGCGTTCATGCGTACGTACGGCCTACCGTCTCCATGAACGGTGTATTTCTTTCCATTTACTGATTTATTATATATTTTTATATTATGAATATATATTAAATATAAATAATGTTTTATATTATGTAATTATGTAATCATGATCTAAGTAATCATATGAATAATTACAAGTTAAAACACAATCGACAAATGAGGCGATTTTACCCAAAACACTACTTTAACAAGAATTTACAAAAGAACGGGTAATATAAAGTCATAAGTGAACCATATATGATATAATAACAATGAATATGATTCTGTAATAATTAAATGACAATATTTAAATCATTATACAGGAGGTTCGGACACTTACGAAGCAAATCAGACCTATGGTAAGGGAAATATCACAATCTCAATTTTATCTGAGATTGTTTATACTTTAGTATTTACTGGGGTGTATTTTATCATCCACATCCATGCTTCCTCAATATGTAATATTATTTCCATCCACCTACAATTGTTTAAATCCAATTTTACCCTTTGGTGAGTTTTTAGTAAAGGATATGAATGAAATATTTTGTCATTTTTTGTACGAGGTACTTTTTGACTTTTCTGAAAAAAGTACAGAGAATGTTTTTTAACGTATACGACATTAATTTATTTTTAAAACATTATTTCCAAGAATCTTCCTTTACAAATTTTCAAGTTTATTTTTAATCAACTTCTTTTAGTTTATAATTTTAGGACATGTTAAGAAAGGAAAAGTGTTTTTAAAGTAGAAAGGATATTTTCCTCAAGAATGGAGTTCAAGTGTTTTATCAAAATTATTTTCCATATAAGATAATAAAGGGTTATATTTCTATCTCTATTATTACATGAATTTCATTATGTTGTGATGGAAATATTTTTATGAATTCCTTTACCTTATATGAATTGTTTTATGATGTCACGATGTTTAAGATTTGCATTTTTATTACATGGGTTATGCTATGATGTATGGTTTATGATTTTGTGGCACACATAAGAATGGTATCACTATGAGATGGGTGGGAACTATATCTCCCTCCAATGAATTTGGTAATGATTTTATATCTCATGAGATAGACATGGCTCGAATGGTAGGTTATACCGATTCAGTGAAACAGGACTGAAACGATGAGTGAACTCGGTTCAGAAAGGGACTTTGTCCACTAAGATAGTCTTGGCAATGAGTCTTGACTAATAAGAAATGATTCTCTATTATTATGTGTGTATTCCAAAAAGTTTCATGTTTTATGTTATGATTATTGGGATTACATTTCACTACTATGATTTATCCCATGTTATGAAATTATGATCTCTTTTGCAGGTTATGATTTCCAAAATGTTATGTTCTTATGAAATGATGTGATTTATATTTCTTTTATTTACCATTACTGAGCATTTGACTCACCCTTTTATGTTTTCTTTCCCTAGGATATAAATAAAGGTTTTAGTTAAAAAAAGAAGATCTTTATGGGATATGTTGAAGATCTTTCACCATGATTATAAGATTATATTCCGAGTTTCGAAAGACACTAAACTATTACAGTCCTTGCGTGTTTGTTTCTGTTATGTACTAAGTATTCCGCAAAAGTAATGTAATGTCCATTTACGTCAGGCTTTGGGTCTCTACAATAGAAGTGTCTCAAATCTATGGGTAATCTTGATACCCTCTTAGTCTAATATTTCTTAGTAATAACAATTTCCACTATCCTGTTTCCATTCATGGGTTTCTAAGAGGGAATCGAGTATATGCTGGTATAAAAGTCAAAATTTCCTTATATTACATTATGAATGATTCTTTAGAGGTTTGACCTAAGAACCTAGTATTTATAATGGATTGGTTATTATTTAGTTATAAATGGTTCACATCAGGGAAATCCATGGATGAGTTCTTAGAGACCATCCACTTCCTCTAACTTGACCACCAGGTGTACGAAACTCTTGGCTCAATCAATGATATAATTTGGACTTCAAGTTCACTTACTTAAATTTCCTATTTAAAAATAGTGTATGGACTATATTGGGATACCCCCATAACCCAATTCATATTAATCTGTGGTTATCCCAGACATTTTTTCTGGATCATAGGGCATGTTTAAAGGGTGATGATTCCCTTGGTCTAGATCATGGATACACCATTTTTCATTCTGAGGAATGACATATTAAATGTCCATTTTTATGGTTTGATTGGGGAACATCAATCAAGGTATGGTATAGTCTTCAGTAAACATATTCATGGTAAATGTGAGATGAATTGGAAGAAGGGATTTCAATATATTTTGTAATTTGTCAGCCACCATAGATGATCATTTTTTGGATGGTCATCCAAATCACACTCAACTTGTTTTCTTTCTTCATAAGGAATATGGTCAGTGAATAACTATTCATGGAGCATAGTTAGGTGAAGAAGAGTACATCATGATTTGTTCGGGTCATTCATTGAAAAAACGTGATCAACCTGGAAAAATAAGATCAATGGGAACTAAAACATTTTTCTAATTCCAAATCACTCAACGAGAATTACTTGAACACTTATTGAATGCGTTGTATGAAATTATGATAGTAACGATACCTTACAGAATATTGGACCATTTTGATATTAAAACATGTTAATGGATTCACCGTCTGCTTAATGTTTAAAAAGATGAAGATTTGATCATGTATATAGTTAAACGAGATCATGTAATCATTGTTCAGGTGTCTCAATCAGAAAATTAGTGTTGGATCCTACATTCAAAACATAAAAGTATAATTATTAATAAATGATTTCATGTTTATTGGGAATTTGAAATGAAAACATGACCATTTGAACAAGGCTTACTAACCCTTAATGGTAAGGTTATGTACTTATTGTATCCTCATGGGTTTCCATGTTTGATAGGTTCTATGGTGGGTTGAATATAATGGCATGACTTTTTATCCCATGTAAAATTCAAAGTGAATTTTCCATTTTTGATGTTTGGTAAAAATAAAATTAATCAAACCAAGAATTAGAATGGATTTATATTATTTTTAACATGTAAATTTTTTAGTTATGGTGAGAATCTTATGTTGTATTCTGTGTGTTTGGATAGGTATTAGGTGCTCCGGGGTGGGGGGGGGGGGGTGAATGCAATATTTTAAAAATTTAAAGACTGATGCAAAAAATTATATTTATCCATGAATCCTCTAAGTAGTAACCATGTGAACATCATGACGCACTATTAAATTTTTATAAATCCATGTAGGAAGTTATGAACATCTACATAACGCTGTATCATTTTTGCAGTATGTATTATAAGGGATGCATTTGGTTTTTCGAAATCGTGCACTAATCATGCATGCATAGTTCCATTTTGGCAGTGTATATGAAATATTCAGCACACATTTGGCACATAATTTGGAATTTAATTCCATATAACTATTTATTCAATGGTTATCTTATAGTGAGAGTCACACAGTTGACACACTGTTTGTAACACCATGCACTAATACAGTGCGTCATGATTTTTATGTTTGATATTTCATTTTTCTCATAAGAAATTACTTTAAAAATTTTACACTTTCTGTATTCTCTTCCATTCTCTTGTTTCATCACCCCCTACCATAGGGATCTCATTAAAATTCTAGAAGGATGGTGATATCTCACTTCACTGGTTTTTTATTCAAATTCTATCAGTCGTGTTGGATCTACATCAGAATTCTATCAAATACACTTACATCTATTCTATGTTTGTCTTCCGATCATTTCACTATTTTGGAGGGATATCATTGTCCCACTTTTTAGGGTGGATGCGTGATTCGTCCATTTACTTCATAATATAAATAATCAAACATTGATATTGGATTGGTAGTGTTTCATAAACAATATGTAGGTGGTATATAGATATTTCCAAATGTTTTCATTGATTTAGAAATAATTTTGTAGTTCCTCATGAAGACCTTCGATGTATGTCTCTATGTAATTTATTTCATTCTTTATAAATTGTTATACACACCTTGATATTATCTCATTAAACACTTTCTAGTAATTTTAGGGTTTATTCATCAATAAAAAACACCCCTTTGGAAAGACAAATTAATTTTCCTTGTATAATTAACTGACTATATCCAAAAATTACTAAAAAGAATTAATCATGCATTATAAATGGTGTTTTCTATTTTAGGTAATTTTCCCTTTGATATTAAAACCCCCCATGTTCCATGTTGATCATTATTGTGTTTCGCTCATTTGGTGGCTTTTTCAAATAATTATTTTAGATATTTTGAGTAATTCCTCATAAATATGATTCTGGGCGGAGATGAATTATTTTTTTAAATAATTTCCCTTATTTAATATAACATCCCTCAGATTCGGTGTTGGTCTTCTAAATTAAATACTACTTATTAGTGAATAATATCTAGCATTTCCTTATCACATTTTTTATTTACTATTAATTTTTGTTGTTCATATAAATATTGAATGTTATTTACATTGCCTATATTTATGTTCATAAATGGACATTCCATCCTCCGATATCAATATTTACTAAAAAAAGAAAACCTCCAATGTTATTTGATTTATTAAATTGAATGTCTTACTTCATGATTGTTTTTAATACTGATAAAATTTCATAGTTATTTGAAATGAATTAAATTTTATGGGAAGTCCATGATGATCATTTCATGCTTTATGACATGTTTTAATAGAATTGTATTAAATGTACACCTTTTATTTTATTATTCTTGTAACATTAAAATAATGAGAGGTAATGAACCATGGATATTAATACAATACGGTATTTCCTTAACCAAAAGCTCAGTAACAATGGTAAGGGTTCAATTTTGAATGAATATTCTTATACCCTTAAAAAGATTGTTGATCATGACATCTCACGCCACTGACACTATATTGAGGGTGGGTTTGATTCACCACTTTCCTTATGTGAATGTTGTCAATATATCACACAAACAATTTTTATGTGTTGAAATGATGGATATCTCACCATATCGACTAATGAACATTGGTTCTCTCACTCATTATGAGATATAGTACATGTACCATATTGAATTATTTTTCAGGGCCACTCATACTAGTAATGGATGGATTAGTTACACCCCTATCTATCTAGAACCTAGTATTTTTGTTATATAGAAACTTATGTTAACATGTATTTGTTCTATATAGATGTTTATAATATATAATTGTATTGTAATATACCTATACTAATTATATATACATTGTTACTGATAAAATATTCATTATTTCCTTGATCTGTATAAGGTAGAGTTGTTCATGTTTTCAATTGGATCCTGATATGACCGGTATATATTGATTAATTTAACATAAATTATTTTTAAATTTTCATTTACACTGTTTAAATTTATACTCTCATAATGGATTTAGTTATAGATATTGTTGGTTGTTCCCAATTAAGATTTCATCTCACACCCTTCTCGGGCCTCCATTAAACTGGGTACCAATGACGTTCTCATGTATGTACTACAATGGTCTGTTTCTTGTTCTGATATTCTTGTACATTGGTGTTAGGGAAACATGATTGAGATGGATCTCATGATGATCATGGAGTTCACCCTCTTGGATTACTATTCATTTCGCTATTCTTGTGTTGCACCATATCACATTTCCTATTTTATATCTACTATTTTAGTTATTGTATCATACATTTGACATGAATTCAGTGTGTATATTAACATTGGAAATATATATTCACTTGATATTATTCTTCCACTACCATGTCCATCATTTATTACTCATTCCTCATTATTCTGTTATTTATTTTAGAATATACCAATGTGTTTCCCTCATCATGAGGGTATAGTCTCTCCAGTATCACCTCAAAAAACTATTTATTCATGTCAGAATCCTTTTTCATTTTTGGAGGCATTCGTGAAGGATTGGTAAAAGTGACCAAACTTAAGGATTTATATTTTACTAGGATGGGAAATTACAAGAATGACATTGATATTTATAAATAAATGGAGTGAGTGGTTTCTACGAAATTATATCTGTAGTTGGATACTACATGTGGATATTGATTTGTAAAGGATGTAAATAATGGAAACAACATTGAATGGGATACATTGAATATTACTCGATTGTCAACTAGTGCTTGAAAACAAACATCCTTGCACACTAGTTTTTTCATTATCTTGTGATATGAATTAGAAATTAAAAAAATGTTTAAAAATATTAATAAACCATTAAAATATATAATGCTATAAATTAAAATATGATTACCATATGGTATCAAAAATTCAAAATAGTGTCTATTGATTTAAATATCATAACAGTTAGTTTTCATTATTATGTGGTTCATACATAATATAATAATTTATTTGACTATGATTTTTTTGTTTAATTTTATTGTTGGAACTCGAATACTCTATGTTATTGATGTGTGCGATAGAAAATTCAATGACGTTCTTCCTGAGTATAAACTTTATTCGGGAGTTTGAATGAAAAATATTATTGTTATAATAAAACAAAATTCTCAAACTATAAATCATTTGAAATAAAAAATGATCAATGTATTGGATAAAATTCATTTGAGTATATAATTATGAAACATCCACATTCTTGTTGTGGGTGTTCTAATACCGATGATTTGGAAAAATTGATCAACCCCAATAGAATTATATTTTCTCTTTTACCAATTATTGGGACATGTAAACATAATTTTTTCTACCATTTATATGGGGAATTGGATAAATGGTCAAATTTAATAATGAATACAATTAATTTGTGTGAAATTGAGTATATATAATAATATAATCCCAAGAACATATTTTTTTCGTAATAACATTTCCCATATTCATTTTACAATGATACAGAATAAGTTAATTGAATGAATGAAAATAGATGATAAATATGTTGGAACCTATGTAGTAAATTTTAGATGACTTGCATGTTATGATTATAATTTTGATAACACAAATAGAATGTAAGATTGATCTTTTCATTATTTGATTAAAACCTTTTATATTAAGGGGATATTTATACTGGACATCATTATTCATGATGATATTTTACGTTGTTCAATCATGGAGGAATTATTTTTAATAGTAATGTAAAAATTTCATTTTCTTAATTATAATGGAAAATTGTAATTAAAATGAAAATAATTTAACCATAGAGAGAAGAAGATGAGACTTCTGTTTTACACAATGTGTGGAAAAATACATGGTGGAAAATATCTTAAGGGGACTAATAGTATCATTACATGTGGAGGGAAGGAAATTGTGATGATGACTTAAAATGTGATGGGATGATGATAACTAATGATTTAAATAATTATAAAGATCCATAGAATTACCACCCAAATTTAATTATTTCAAATGCTTGATGCTTGGATATTATCCTGAGAAGTTTCAAAATCAAATGGTTAATGATTTTGGTTAATACAAATAGTCTCCAATGTCATAGATTCTGGGTAAATATAATGAGTATAATATTTTTTAGGAGCATTAAGATAATGACATTTTGAAAAGTACACATACCATCTACTCTACAAATGAAAATGTCCTATATGAATCTAGATCTACCAATTCATTCTTATCATTGGATTTTATAAGGTTTTCAAAAATAATCTCAAATTATTATTTATATGATTATAAAAAAAACACGTGTTGGCCCATTTATCACATCTCAAGTATATGATTAATTGCCAGGTGATGTTTTTGGGAATTTTCTTCTTAATAATTTTTCTATTATTTCACTTGTTGATTTATGTAATCTTAGTCATGGGATGTGTTTATCTGCAAAATTACAACATCATTTTTCGAGTAAGGTGGAAAAATTTGATATTATATACCAATATATGATCTTATATCTTTGTGACACTATGAAAAAACATTCAATGGACATAACATCCATTCTAAGGGACAAAATTCCCAATCCTAAGGATTTTTTTATCTAAAACGGTTCGGTTAAATTGAATTATATGATACTATTATTGTATGGAACTTATTGATGTCTGATTGGAATATATTCCTAGACTTCCACCATAACATGAAATTGTTTTATCAATGGAATTTATTTGTATTTGAATGGAAATTTATAATAATCTATATAAAATAGTCCCAATTCAGATTGATTAATAGAATTTGAAACCCTAGGATGACATTGGGTTCTCATTTTTTCATGTATGTCGAAATTGGGAGAACATTTTCTTTTGATTAATTGGAATTATTTATCAATTTGATTAAATGTTGATTATTGGGATATTAACCGGATCATATTTATAAAAAATATCATTTTCACAATATAGATAACTACCATGATCAACTCCATATATCTTAATACCTTTTCAATGTCGAACATTGTTTTGGATATCGTCAATTGTGGCTCAAGAAGGTGATATAGACAAGTAATAATTCCATAAATGATATATACACTTTGAATATTTAATGATTCTATTTGGTCTACTAATTACCCCACTCTCTAATTTGATTTAATGAATATAGTCCATAAATATTACAATGATTAGTTTTTTGTAGTCTTGGTAATTGATATTCATAAATAATTAAAGATCAAAGAATATCATGATGATCAATTTTGAATTGTCATAAATACCTTAGTAAATATTAAAAAATATGAAAAATTTATAAATTTTGAATTTTGGATGAAAATTGATTCTTTGTTTGGTCAAATAATCCCAAGATATAATATATCAGTATATCTATCAATGGACGAGGATACTGAATGAAATCAAAAAGAATACTAAGACAATAAGAAACATATATTTAATAGTTTTAGTGGATATTATGTGTGGTTTATAGATATTTCCTCTTGAATATATAATCCACTCATCATGTTAAATTAAAAGGGAGAAAAGATCATCTCGATAATTGAATTTCACGAAATGTTTATGGTACTGAATAGTATGACTGTTAGTGCAGATGTGAATACATTAAACTATAGGGGATTAGGTTTTTCAATCTATAATGTTGCATCCAAGAAGATATTAGGTATATTATTATGAAAAATTATGTTTTTATAGAATATTATTCAATAAAATTTATGATTATTGAAGAAAATTACCCAACATGATATTTTCATTTACTAGGTGATGTTTTTTCATTAAATATATAGAGGAGTTATCTTTGTATAGAAAACTATGATATATATATATATATATTGATCAAAAAAATATTACTGTATATATTCACGTAGATGGAGTTTTATATGATCTGATGATGATGGTTATAAATGTTATTGGATTATGACTACTCCATAAAATAATTCCATGGGAATTAGAAAAAGGTGGCCGATGATTTAAATCAAAAAAAATCATTCTAGATAATCCATGTGGATTATAAAAGATATTTAAATATTTTAATATATATATATATATATTATGGATTCAGAAATCATGTAATATAATTATAATTCGTACCTCATATGATGAAATATTAATAAATCTATCCTAGTAAATATGAATGATGTGAAAAATAAAGATTTAGTGCTTTAAAAGAATGTTAGAAATGTTCCTCAGTTTAAGATTGATCATTATGAAATAGTATGATTGAGTAATACCATTTATGATCCATCAATACTAGACTTGATGAAAAAGTTGTTATGAGTATCTCAAAGTTATACGTTATCTTTTCATCTTGGACAAACTATGTTTTATAGATATCTGAAATATTATTTTTTATCCTATGAAATGAACTTATATATTAAAGATTTTATATCTCATTTCATTTATGCCATCATTTTGTGGATAAGAGAGAAACGTTTAAGGGGCTGACCCATCAATTGTTCATACCAGAATAAATATGGTAAAACATCACCATTGCTTTTGTAGGTGCACTCCAAAAAACATCCAAAGGGAATAATGTTATATGGGTTGTAGTTGACTTCCATACAATGTAATAACACTTCATCACTATAATTGTATAATTATATCCATAAATTAAATCCATGATATACATAATGTAAGTGGTAATCATGAATGTAGATCCGAATTTCATTATTTATTATCGAGGTAATATGGTTTCTTCACTGATATATTATATTTCTCAACAAGATCACTACATATAGTTGAGTTTCACGATTTTTTATGATCCTTAGATAGATGATATATTGGAATAAATTATTTAAACCCTAAAAGATATGTTTCATCATATTCTTTATAATTTAAATGTTTTTTTATATTAATGACTTAATTTATTTATGTTTTCATACAATAATATCATTCACCCAATAATTTTTATGGATCCTTTAAAATCAATATGGGGAATGAAATGTAAAACTCAATTTTTTGAATGTAGATGGATTAATAATGATATTGGGGCCTAAAATAGATTACCAAATTGAATATTAGGTCAGATAATGTCTTTAACTCATCAAGGAAACACTGATTCAAAAGAAAATTTATGATGATAATAGTTCTCATGATCTTGAATTGGAATGTGGTGATGAGGTACTTCTATGAAATTTTCATTTGAGGAAGATGAACATATCTGGAAAGAAACCAAATATTATCCCTAAATATATTATTTACCATGAAATTCATGATCATATTGGGACCATTTCTTATATGTTGGTGCTTCCATAAAGCTCTTAAATTCCCAAGTTGTGTCCCATTTATCTCCCAAAAAATGTATAAATCTAACCCATAACAAATAGTGAACTCATAGTTCATTTTACTTGATAATGAGTATTATTATGAGGAATAATATGGGAAATGCTGGGTCATTTAGAGAAAACTCATTGCAAAAAAGGCCACTCACATGGTCAAGGCTTTATAGTAAAACCTCCAATTTTAGGAGGTTTGGTGGGTAAATATTGATAAAATAATGCATATATATCCTCGTTTTTTAACAATAAGATGAATTTTAGGGTGAATTATATATAATTGTGTAGAACATAACACCATTCATTGATTATTGCATTTCAAAAAGAAGTAAAATTATTTTAAAGGATCATATGTTTAAATAATTCCATGATAGATTAATAAAATTGTTATTTAAATGCGATGTTTATAATATTGAAATTAAATTTAATGATTTCAATAATTATAAATAATATTTAAAAATTATTATTAATTTTAAATATTATTTAAAAAATTTAAATACTATTTAGAATTTCTTCAGTTGTTGTTATCCCATGTCGGAACATTTTCGTCATAATGAGACCTTTTTTAGAAGGGTGGCCATGTTAACTTTGACCCTTGTTATATTCATTTAAATTAATTATTTATCTATTTTAGTATGATAAACATAACTAAGTCATGGTCAGTCACATAGTATGTCATGTGACCCTTTCTTTTTTTATAGTGATAGATTACTTGGTGTGTCGTTATTCAGGATAATGGACTTATGGGGCGTGACAAATCTAGGATAAATCTCTTATATGGACTACATAATACATGGGTTCATATAGAGGAAAACATATGGATAATTTCAAAGTTATAATTTATTTATTCTGAAATTGCATCGTTGTGTGCATTCTTATACATGGAACTCACCATGTTGAAAATATATATAATAAACCAGTTGAGTTTAGTGGAATTATTGAGTCATGATCTTTTTAGTACGTTTTTTCAGGTCATATTCATTCAATAATGACCTATTCATTAAAGGAATCAAATTCATCCAAATTCTCTCGATGGAATTATAAGATAATCAGGTGTTTTTAACATCCATTCAGGCTAAATTGGTTTTCATTCAAAATGTTATGAAATATTTTTTCATGAATCAGTGAAGTATCAGGAATTATCAGAAGGACTGTCTTATGTAGCGTGCATAAGAGAGACTTATCTTTCTCTACATTAAATGAACATGACACTCTAATGTTGGGGAGTATCACATATCTTTAGGTAAATGTTTACTCTTTGGTATATGGAGAGAAAATGTGAAATACCATTTAAAAATGGATTGTTCTATTTTCCCAAAGATTAGGTTTTTTTTCATTTAATTGGTTGGTACTAACAAGGAAGTAATAAATTTACATTTTTTATTGTGTTTTTAGCATTTGAGAAACACCATTGATCACATATAGACCTCAGTGGTTAGGTTGAGTGATCATGGGATGTCTTGGCATGTAAATGATTCATGGTGTGGTTAATGATTATGTAATGATTGGTGATAACAAGGTTCTTCTAAGAATATTAAGGTTAGTGGTTTGAATTCTATTATATATGGGTTTTGGGTGTATTTTATTGGAAATAATTCCATGAACTTCGTCTTGGAGGTCCTATTAGTGTCCCCACTCATTGTGGAATTCATGATATCCTATTAGTTTACTCTTTATTAGCGACATCCATGTCCCTAAGCTTGTCGTCATCATTGGTCGACTATGATAGCATCATGTATTCAATGATTTAAAAGTTTCAAATGATAATATGTATAATTAAATAATATTAATTAGTTTTTTTCACAAATTATATGGTTTTTATCAAGTTATGGTTATTTATGACTGATATTGGGTTCATGTGAGGTAACTACCTGGTTGGATTCTTGTAAACCCAACATTATCCACTATCATTAACATCAGTTGTATTCAAATAGAGTGAAATTCCATGAATTTATGTAGAATTATTATACTTTTATGAAAATATCACATTTAAACAAGGATTATAGACTTAATTTGACTAGATCCTTAGACTTAATTTTAATAAATCAAAGGTTATCACATACATGATGTTGGGATCCGAGGTGCTGGTTAAAGGTTTATGATTCTAGTTGGATGGATCTAGGATACCCCATTGTTTGTTCTGAGGCACGATAGTTTAAATGGTCAAGATTTTGTTTTATTATGGAACGTTAGAAAAATTCATCTATATCCTTCAGTAAATTTTCTTGTGTTAAATGTGAAATTCAATGGATGATGGAATTAATGTTTTCATAGTAACAATCCTGCCACCTAATAATATATGTTTTTGGATTGATAGGAAAAGGTGGTTATACATTATTTCTTTTTTCATAAGGAATACAGTCATTTAAAATCCATTCAACCAATTTCATTAGGTGAAGAAGAGTGCAACATGTGTTGGCTAGAGATTTCTATGAAATGTTGGATCAACCAATCTAAGTGATGTTGATTAGTAATTTTCCATTTGTCCAATTAAAAATCACATCATGATCATTTTTAGAAAACCAATGTTATTGTTAGTATAAAATACTGATAGTGAAGGTACATTGGCTTGAAATTGGCCTCATATGATTATAAAACCATTTATGGGGTTAAACATTAGCCTGATGTTTTAAAATAAAATGATGAAGTCATGTATCTAGGTTAATGATCTTGGGTAGGAATTGTTTTGGGGATTAAATCTAAAAATCATTGTAGGATTGTTTTTTCAAGAATTTAAATTCATATACTCAAGACATTATTTAATTTTCATAGGTTTTTTGGAATATAAACATGATGGTTTGAAAAAGAATTAATGAATCTTATAGGTCAATTGATGTATTTATTATTTCCCTAATGATTATAATGTAATATATTTTCTCATTCGGGGAGGTTGTAGTGGCCTTTTTTCATCTAGGGTAGAATTACAATGGAATTATAATTTTAGGTGTTTGGTGGATGGAACATTCTTTGAACCGATCATGGGAATGGATTTCTGAGATTTTGAACATGTTACTATGTTTTTAGCCTTGGTTTGAATCCATAGAGTTATCTAAAATGTTTGAATGGATTTTAAGTGCTATAGGGGGGCCTGAATACCCCGTTTTAAAAAATTTGTTGAGTGTCATGAAAAATTATATTAAAAAAATCATCCTTCTATTAGTAACCATAAAATCCTAATGATACACTAGGTATGTTTTGTCACACTTTGTATGAAGTGGTTCATGTATGAAAACCCTATTTTTTATAACACAATTAAACCAAGTTTATTACATAAAATTCACTTGAAAAAACAAATAATACTAATAGTTCTAGTGTATTTGGGGATTAGGAACATTAAATTACAACATATAATATAAAATACCAAACATCTTTATTAAAAACATCATTTACAGGACAAATACAATCCCTCATACTTAGCATTGCATGGGACAACCTGAGGACATGCAAAAGAAAAGGATGTTATATAAAAACTAGTAAGGGAATAAAAATAGAATAACATGAGAAATACAATACCTGTTATTAAATATGAATATAAATGGAGCACAAGAGAAATATGAACATAAAGTAACGATAAATAATGATAATAATAAAATGAAAATGTTGCAACCACAGTTAACATGGTATTAGAATGAACTAAGGCACATTACACATGGAGCGTGTGTAAACCCTCATAACACATGATTCCCAAGTAAACCCTCATTGAACATGAAATAGCTTGATTCAATACTCAATTCACATGACATGTCATGATACTATACTTTACCCAATTCATTGAAATGCTATTAGTGTGCACCCTTCTTAATCATTTTATTTCATGCATAAATGTGCCACATGGATTATATTATATGGAATAAATCAACATTATAAATTATTCCATGATTAAGGAATGTGAAATTATTACATTAATGTACCATTAATTATGTATAAGTTCATAATGTTGAATAACCATGATAGAGAAATTGGTATGGTATTCACTACACAACGATCTTGGCTTGGAAAAATGTGGTGCAATTTGAGCATCATAATAGTGTGACATAAGAATTCATAAAATGGTTGAAGGGAGGGAAATGGTTGTCTCATGATATTTAATTTATGTGGACTATATGGTGGGACAAATAAATACATCTCCAAAAAAATTAATGGAATATTGATACGCAATACAAAATAATTTCATGAATATAAATGAAGAGAGAAAAATTCCATATGAAATTTCAGCATGGTAAAAGGTGTGCATGGGAGGCACTAATGGGAGATATATTGGATTTATCATTATTAATAAATGAATAGTGTAGTATAGGGGAGTTTCAAAATCATAACCCAACATTTGCAAAATTAATTCAAATGTGTATAAAAATATAATGAAAAATGGACACACATTAGAAAAAAAGAAATCTCGTACTTGGAAGTGTGATCCCAAAAGCTTAGTAGAGGATTCAGAAAGCCTTCTTGGGAGCTTGGCAAAACTACTGGGGGTTTTAGAGATAGGAGGTCAGGGGTTGGTCAAACTCCAAAGTCTTTGAGTGGGGAGGATATGGAATGATGGGTGGTTTTATATATTAAAGGATAAGGAATTATTTATTATTTAGGTCTGGGACACCACATATTAAACTAATCCAAACAACATTCCAGCCAGTGGTTTTTTACAAAGTTTTATTCCAAATGATATTGGAAAAAAATATTATAAGTCCAATGGTCGAACTTCTGAAAATATTATTGTTGGTTATGTGGAGGTGAGTCACATTCTCATAGAAATATAATTAAAATGAAAAAATGTTTTATAAGTCTTGAAGGGTCCAATAAAGCATTGTAAAATAAATCAAACAAAACTAAAATCACATGATATTAAAGGTAAAACATATATTGGCAGAAAATTATGTTTATATTATTTTATTACATCAGTATTGGGTTATTATGATTTCATAAAACATGTTATATATTAAAAAAATCATTAAATTTTACCAAAAAATTAAACTATTTCAGAATGTTAGGAAAAAATTACAAATGGATAATTTATATGTCGTGATTAAAAAAATATTAATCAATTTAACTAAATATTTTTCTAAATTTTTGAATTTTCAGGTATAAAATAAAAAATGACATCTATAAAAAATCATGGGTTTTGACAATGGCAGCTTTGAAACCAAAATAAAAAATTAAAATTGCATTCATAAAAATTATATGATCATTTATACATAACAAAAATTTATTTAATAATTTTAATAATAATTTATTAGAATATTATTATTTAAAAAATACATTAATTCATCGAAATAGATTTCTTAGTTTAATATTTACTATAAATTCTATTTTTTCTTGGGAAACAATTTAGAATGTAATAATAGTAAAATGAATGTCAAATCATTATTATATACAAAAGTAATGCACATAATCATAGTGGTATGGTCTTGTTACATAACCCCTTACAGAACCATCAGAAGACGTTAAGGTATGGTGCATGATGGTGATAGACTCTGGGGGTGGCTCGGATTACAACACTCGAGTTGTAATCTCTATCAACATCCACTTCTCCCGTAGGTGGTTCCTCTCAAGATTAACATTTTCAATCTTGGATTCAGCTTGGCCAAGAGAGATGCCCAATGACAGCACATCCATTCTGAGATCTATCAAATGGGCTTAGTACGTGGAATGTCTAATGGATGAGACAATCACATACTTCATCTGAGTAAATTGGATTTGTTAAATCCATATATTTATAATAATCATGTGATCACTGTTCAACGACTATATTAGAAATGACCATAATTCATAGAATTATTTTAAAATCGAAATCATAATACCAGATAACTCTATACATTTAACACAACCTTAAGAAAACATTTAAATTGACCAGGAAAAATATTCATTACGGAATTGTTGGGACATTACAATATTCTCCCCTTAAGAAATTTCACCCCTGAAATTTCCTTTTCCCATACTAAAATAGATGTACGTAACTCTAATTCATCACTTCTTCTGATTCCCACGTCGCTTCTTCCAACTATTGGTTTTTCCACAAGACCATGATGAGGGGAATTGTCTTATTTCATAAAACTTTTTCTCTTTGATCTATGATCTTCACAGGTTTCTCCTCATAAGGAATATTATGCACTAGTTGTAAAACATCTGAAGAGAGTACATGTGAAGGCTCTGGTATTTACTTTTTAAAGAGATATACAAGAAATACATCATGTACTATGTCAATGTTATGTTAAAGTGCTTTTCAATATGCCACATCGCTGACACATTACTGAATCTCGAAGGGGATGATGTACCTAGGACATGACATCCTTTTATTTTCATGATGTTCTTTCATGGAGATATTCATAGATACACCATGTATCCACAATTGAAATTAAGGTCTCATCTATGGTTATATGCATAAATATTTTTTCAACTTTGGTCTACCTTGATATGTTGTTGAATGGTTTTCACCCTATCCACCATTTTTTCGACCATTTCATTTCATATAAGCTTACACTCACAGACTTTATCCCAATATTCCAGTGTTCAACACCTTTTCTCATAAATGACTTCATTGTGTTCCATTTAGATGTTCGAGTGGAAATTGTTATTATAGGAAAACTCAACCAGTGGAAGATGATGGATCCAACATTTTTTTGAATTCCATAGAACATGATCTTAACTTATCAAACTATGTCTGAATAGGTCTCTTAGATTGGCCATTTGTTTGAGGATGATAGGTCATACTGAAGTTCAGTTCAGTGCTTAGAGCATGGTGGAGACTTTTCTAGAACTTCAAGGTGAATCCAGAATCATGATCAGATACAATAGATAGTGCTAATCCATGAAACCTTACCACTTGATTGATGTAAATCCATGTAATTTGATCCAATGTTAAGTCCTCTCGAATCTCGATAAAGTGAGACGTCTTCGTAATACGACCCACAACGACCCATATAGCATTGTTCCCTTTGGATGTTCATGGATGTCCTGTGACAATATCCATGGTAATGTTTACCCACTTCCATGTTGGTATGGGTAGTAGTTGCATCTCCCCCATATAGTTTTGCCTCTAAGCCTTCACTTGCTAACATACAAGAAACTTTGAAGCATATTCTGCAATATTCCTTTTCAAATTTTCCAGCTAAATGTCTTCTCGGAGATCGGGATACATCATTGTTCTCCCCGTGTTAATAGAGAAGGTCGATATAAGTGCATCATTCAGAAGCTCCTTCTCTATATCTAGATCGGATGGTACACATAATCATGATCCAAATCTCACAATTCCATCATTCTCAACCATGAACTCTAATGATTTCCTTTTTTTTGATATCATCCACCCTTTTCATAATTTCTACATTCTTTCAATGAGAATCCATTATTTTCTCCAAGAGGTATTTTGAGAAATAATTTGAGAAATGACTGATGGGGTTCCTTCTTTTATGATTCCCATGTTCATCCTCTACAATTCAAAGAAGATTAGATCCTTCTCAATTCTCATCAATGATAGAATCGTTGGATTCTTAATACATAAGGAATCATCCACCATGTTCTCTTTACCAGGGTGGTAATGGATTGAGCATTCATAATATTTTATGAGTACTATCAATCACTGTTGGCACATAATAGGATCTTTCAATGTGAATATATATTTTAGTCTCTTGTGATCAGTATATATCTCACACTTTTTCGAAAAGAGATAAGGCCGCTAGATCTTCAACACAAATATCACAGCCACAAACTCAAGATCAAGCATGTGATAGTTTTTCTCTTTGATTTTCATCTTCCATGAGCTATAAGCTATCAATTTATCATTATTCCTAAACACGGATCCCATGACATTCTTTGAAGCATCACTAAATATGAAAAAATGTTCTCCACTAAAGGGTAATGTGTGAATGGTCATAGTGATAAGCTTCATTTTTAACAACTTGAATCACTCTTCTCATTCGTTACTCTTAGAAGACATTAAACCCTTCCATGTTAGCTTTGTAAGAGGGTTGGACAATTGTGATAAATTTCTCACAAATCAGTGATAATATCGAGCTAACCCCACGAAGCTACGAATAATTGTTACTGATGTTGGACAAGTCCATTATTATGTTGTTTCTGTCATGGAGGGATCCACTGATATACTATTTCTTGTGATGATCTAACCCATAAATGAGACCTCCTTCCACCAGAACTCACACATTCAATACTTTTCATAGATCTTATCTTTTCATATGGTCTATAGTGTAGTTCTTAAAAGCTCCTCATGATCCTCCTTGGTTTTTTGAGAGTATTAGAATATCATCAATAAGGACTACCTCAAATTTGTCAATTAAATCTCTAGAGACACTATTCATCATGTACATTAATATTGAGGGAGAACCAGTGAGTATAAAAAGAATTAATATGAGTTCATCATTCCCATATCTTGTACATAATGTAGTCTTGGGGACATCTTCCTTCTTCACCATTACTTGATAATATACCAACGAAAAATCTTCCTTGGAGATGTATTGTGCTCCTCACAACCAGTAGAACATGTCATCACTTATTGAAAGATGATACTTGGTCTTTATCATGATTTTTTTGAGCTCACGATAACCAATGGAATAGCACATTGACCCATCATTCTTATTGATTAAGAGGACAGGTGCAACCCATGGTGAAGCAGACGGGCATATAAACCCTTTATCCATATTCTCATGTAGTGGTTTATGCAACACCTCAAGCTCCAAAATAACCATTCTATATGGAGAATTGGATATTGTCAATTCCCCAGGTATATGATCAAATAAGAATTCAACATCTATTCTAGGAGGGAGACAGACAAATCTTCGAGAAATAGTTCAGTGAATTCTCTCACAATAGACATGTCTTAAAGGATGGTTTCTTCATTATAATCAATAATATGAGCCAGATATGATTTCTCATAGGGACGCAATATCGTTCTTGAGATGGTAGAACTAATGAAGATTCATCCTCCGTATTTCACATGTACAAAATCGGGGGTCGATTCACCACATGGTATGTGATTTCCCTATCAAGGAAATTTATATTGAATATTTATAAGGAAATCCAATCCATGCAATGAATTGCATCAAATTACACTAGAGGGGGTATGGAATGGTTATTTGGGAAGTTCAAAAAACAAATTATGAAAAGGGAGGAGTCAAATTCATGGGATGCAATGACAACCTCATTTGTCGAACTCGCCAACATATTCACATCAATGATTTGTGGTAGATTTTGGATTGTTCCACTAAACTTTCAGGATATATAAGATTTTTTAGAACCTGAATCAAAAATAATATTCTCTATTCCTGAATGAATAACTTGAGTACCATTCACCACATCCTTTTCGGGGTTCACTAAATAGGTAGTGATTGAAAAATCTCTCCCTTCTTTCCTTGGAGGTTGTTGTTTTCCTCTAAAAACCTTTGGATTAGGGAACTGATTTTCAAGATCACCTGGTTCTTTTTAGTTTAAGAAATGGACAATGCGTTGAGAGTCCAACAGAGCATTCTTCTCCCTTGTCACAGCTGTGGGTCTTTCTTGTCAGATGATAATAGCTAGGTTCCCTTCTCTTCCACATCTGATGCATCTCCACGTCCCCTTCAAGCAATTTATTGGGTGCCTCTTTCTACTCCATTGGAAAGATGGGGGATGGATCATCATAGAACAATTGTATTTATTAATCATACCACCAGAATTGATTCCCATGTTACGCTTCCTATCCCCATGATAGCCCTATGATTCTCCAATCTCGATTTTTTCCTTGAATGAACAACAAAAAAAATTCCCTCCTAGCTATTGATGTCACATATCGCCAGGGTATTCCACAGGCTATGATACATCCCACTAGAGAAGTGGTCAACCTTGCATTATAGGGTAACGCCAATTTCGGAGGTGTATCATAAAAGACTGTGAAGTTTCCTCATATTCTCCAACATATTCATCATCTTTTTTACTTCAGGTAAAAAAAGTCCCTTTCCATCTTATGCCGGAGAGTGCATGAAAAATATTACTCAGAATAAATCATCAATAAATCTTACCATTCCAACACCTCTATCTCCTCTGTATGCTTCTTATTTATGATCAATTTTCACCATTGATAAGAATAACACTCTTTACAATAAGCCACCATGAAAACCTTCTATTTTTTGTAACATTGAAGGATGGAGAAGTTCATTTTAATGGAGTTGATCCATTTTTTGGAGATTGAGGTATGAGATGATCCATTAAAAGTAAGAGGCCTTTATCTAATGAAGCACTCAATAGAGTCATGTTCATTATTTGGGTGTGAGAGGTTGAATGTTCTACTTGAACCATGTTTTTTTTAATGGATGAGTTGACTAAGAGAGAATCATGAAAAAGTTTGTGATTCCTGCTCACATCGGACTGACCATCTCAATAGAGCTATGATCATATTGATCTTCACATTGGTTAGTATCTCGAGTCCTCCTATTAACAACATTGGATGAAATAAAAGGAATTTTAGGGGTCACACATAAAGGGTAATCCGTGGACAAAACCGGTGAATTAAATATTATTTTATTCTTTAACTTTGGAATCTATTGACTTTAATCCATTCTATTCATGATATACCATCTAACATATATTCTTAGGATCAATTTTTTAATTCCATTATTAAGCGTTCATACTAATATAGTGAATTTGCGAGAGAATATCCCCTGATAGTGTTGTATATAAAAGTGCAGTAAGGACAGTTTTTGTGAACTATGATACCCCGATTCAAGACTAAAACTCCATGTTAGAGTTTTCACTCCTAGGTACATCTGTTCCAGAGCCTCCTCTACCTAGTCGTATCCAGAGAGAGATGTACTTTACTGATAAACTACTTAATCAATACTCCCCAAAACATAGGTATGTTTTTATTATACATTGTCTAGTCTCTAAGGCATTACTAGGGATTTATAACCCTAATCCCAAAAAAAACTAAACATATCCCCTGATACCATCTATGATAATCATGTTTTTATTAAACACGTAAACAATATTTATTACATAAAATTCAAATGATACAACATTGAATACTAAGAAAAATAGTGTATTTGTGGCTTATAAATATTAAACAACATCTTAGAACATAAAACACACAACATATTTAATGAATACATATTTTACATGACCACTACATTCCCACGTACATAGAATTTCATGGGATAAACTAATGACATGCATAAGGAAACAGTTACCTATAATGCCTAATAAGGGAATAAATATGGGATAACATGAGGATTACAATACAAGTTTTTCAAAAAGAATATCAATAGGGAATTATGAAATTTGAACATAAAGTCATGATAAGGCATGATAATCCTAACATGGAAATGTGGCAACAAAACTTAACATAGAATTAACATGTTTAAAGGATCATTGCACATGGAGCAAGAGTAAACTCTCATTGCACATTAATTATGAGTAAAAACTCATTTCAATTGAATTATAATGATTCAACACTCATTGAACAAGATATAGCATGATACAATACTTTACCCAATGCATTAGAGCACTATTAGGGCACACCCTTTTTAAACATATCATTTCATTCAAAAGTGTGACACATGGATCATATAAAATAGAATCAATCAACATCATAAATTATTAGGTGATAAATGAATTTTGAATAAATAAATTAAAGTACCATTGAATATGAATATGTGAATAATGGTGAATAACCTAGATAGAGTCATGGTTATTTTATTTACTACAAACTGATCTTGTCTTAGAAAAACATGTTTCAATTACTTTGACAAAATAAATCATAAAAATGGGTGAAGAGAAAGAAATGAGTGTATCAAAATATGTACATTAAATCGAAAATATAGGGGGGGGGGGTGGTCATATTCATACAATTCCTAACAAATTTAAGATAATTTAGATAAGTAAAACAAAAAAATTACATGAATGTAAATGAAGATAGAGAAATTCCTTACTATATTTTGCCATGGTAATGTGTAACGACCCGAAGTTTCATAATGGAAATCCATCTTTATCTAATTAAATGTATCTTTATGTTTATATAAAATGTAAACTTATTTGGTTTTATGATTATAATTTTGACCATTGCCAATATAGTCGTTGAACAGTGATCACATGATTAGTATAAATATAGGACTATATAAAATCCAATTTACTCAGACAAAGAAAGAGATTGCCTCATCCAGAAGAATTTCCCCATATGAGGCCCATTTTTCAGAGCTCGGAAAAGAGGGGTCATCCTTGGGATTCACTCTTGACAAAGCCTAAGCTGAGATTTATCATGTCAAGCTCGAATGGGACCATCTACTGGAGAAGTGGAAGTTGACAGAAATTACCACTTGAGCGATGTTATCCGAGCCACCCCAAGAGTTTGTTACCATCGCACACCTTACCCTTAGGACTTATATGACTGTTTTAAGGGGTTATGTAACAAATAAATAGTACTATGTTCATTTAAATTATTTTTGTATATAATAATGAATATCATTTCTAGTCATTTTTGATACATTGTAAATAGTTTTCAAAGTACAAATAGTGTTTTTAGTTATTATTTAAGTAAGAATTAAATTTTATTAATCTAAGGGATTTTTGAATTAAATAATATTTGAAAAAAAAAATTATTATTATTATTAAATTAAGTTTTATTAAATATAAATGATCTTATAATTTTATGAATGCAATTATAATTTTTATTAAGTATTGAAAGCAATTTTTTGTCAAAACCCGTGAATTTTCGATAAATTGCGGTTTTTATTTTAAAAGTGAATTTTAACATAATTAGAAAATTATTTACATAAAAAAATGTTATTTATGGAATCAGTACATCAAAATTATCCAACGGTGAATTTTTCATTATTTTCTGAGACAGTCAATGGTTTGGGAAAAAATTAAATACTGTTTAAATATATAATGTGTTTTATGACATCATAATGACCCGATAGTGATGTAATAAAATACTATAATCTTTATGTTAGGCAAATATATGTCTTTCCATTAAAATAATGCTATTTTGGGTTTTATTAACTTACTTTTCAAAGCATTAATGGACCCCTCAGGACTTATTAAACACTTTTTCTTTTAAAATTAATTTTCATGGGAGTGTGACTCACCTCCACATAAGAAAACCAAATATTATAGGAATTTAGGACTTTTTCCTTATAAAATGTTGTTTTCCTCTTCCATTTGCAAAAAACATGGGCAAAAACCATGGGATGTGTTGTGGGTTGTATTAATTTAATGTAAGGGGTCCCAAACCTAAATAATAAAGAATTCCCACACCTTTCCTATATAAACCCACACAAGATACCACTTCCTCTACACTAAAAGCCTTTGGAGTTCGTACAAACTCTTCCCTACTCTCTCTAGAATCTTCTTAAGGTTCCCCAAGCTCCCAAGAAGCCTCTCATAAGCCTCTCTCTATCCTTTTGAAGCACACTTCCAAGTAAGGGTTTTTTTCTTCCATTCCCCTTTTTCTCAATTTTCATTAAGTTGTATTACCCTTTTAATTTAAATTATGAATGTTGGGGTATGGTTTAAAACCTCCCCCATACTACCCTCTTATTGTTTGAATGATGGGAGACCCCATTATCTCTCATTAAATGCCTCCCATGTACTCCTGTTACTATGCCGAAATTTCGAAATGAACTTCTCTCTCTTCTTTAACATTCAAGAAATAATTTTGTATCATGAATCTAAATTCCATTAAAATTGTTTGGAAAAGTATCTATATGACATCATTACTGTCCATTACATGTAAATATTATGAGGAACCCATTTCTCTCTCATCCACATTTTTATGAATTCTTATGTCATGCTGTTACGATGCTGAAATTGCACCGATTTTTTAAGCCAATGCCTTTGTGTTGTGAATACCATGCCCATTTCTCCATAATGGGTATTCACCTTTATGAACATTTACTTATTTAATATAATGTTTCATTTATGGATTCCACATTCCTTTATCGGGGAATAAATGATTATATTTTATGAATCAATGTTTTATGATCCATGTGGCACACTTATGCATGAAATGAAATGTTTAAGAAGGGTGTACCCTTATAGCATTCCAATGCATTGGGTAAAGTATAGTGTCATGATACTTCATGTTAAATCAGTGTTGAATCATGAAAATTCAAGTGCAACGAGGGTTTATTCGTGCTTTATGTGCAATGAGGATTTACTCATGCACCATGTGCAATGAGCCTTGGCTCATGCTAATTCCATGTTAAGTGTTGTTGCCACATTTCCATGTTATGATTATCATGCTTTGTCATGCCTTTATGTTCATGTTTCTATTATGCTATATTGATATTCCTATTATCTAACATTTATTTAACTCCTCATGTTCTTCCATGTGTACTCCTTTACTAGGCTTTATAGCTCACCATTATCTTATGCATGTCCTCAGGTTATCCCATGCAATGCTAAGTACGAGGGAATGTAGTGGCCATATAAAGGATGTTTTCAATAAAGATTCTATATTTCATGTTTCTAGTTTTTATGTAATGATACTAAGCCCCAAAGACACTAAACCTCTCGATCTTCTTTGTTGTATGAAGTGATGTTTTATGTAATAAATCATGTTTCTGTTGTGATAAAAAGCAGGGTTGTCATATAATGGGTGTAAATGGGAGGAATTAATGAGAGAGAAAAGAGATCTCTAAATATTATAATAGGAATAAGGAAGTATGTGCAAGTTTCCAAATAATACCCCAACATTTTTAATTTAATGCAAAAGGACATAACAATATAAAGAAACGTGGACACAATTTAGAAAGAAAGAAATCACTTACTTGGAAGTGTGATATCAAAATATTGGGAGAGGATTAAGAGAGGCTTCTTGGAAGATTGGGTCACCTTGGGAGGATTCTAGAGAGAGGAGTCCAGGTTTTTGTTTAAATCCATATGCTTTGTGTGAGGAGGAAGTGGGAGAATCTGTGGGAATATATAGGAAAGGTGAGAGAATTCTTTATTATTAAGGTTTGGGACACAACATATTAAACTCATAAAAACCAAAAATCAGCCCATGGATTGTGAAAAAGGGTAGGGGAAAACAATATTTTATAAGTCCAATCACCGATCATCTTAATGTAATATGGTTTCTTCTGTAGAGGTGAGCCGCACTATTAACGAAATCAATTTAAATAGCTAAAATGTTTTATATGTTTTGAAGGGATCACTATATCATTGTAAAATAAAACAAACAATACTAAAATAACATTATTTTAAGCTTAAAAAATATATTTTCTGAACATAATGTTTACAATATTTTAATACATCACTATTGGGTCATTATGGTGTTATAAAACACATTATATATTTAAACGGTATTTAATTTTTTCCCTAAAATTTGACTATCTATGAAAATTATGAATAATTCACAGTTGGATAATTTTGATGTCTTGATTCCAAAAATAAAATTCATTTTATCTAAATAATTTTCTAAATATTTTAATTTTCACTTTTAAATTAAAAACCAACATTTATTGAAAATTCATTAGTTTTAACAAAGAAAACTTTCAAAACATAAAATTAAAAATAAAAATTTCATTCATAAAAATTATATGATCATTTATACATAATAAAAAGTAATTTATTAATAATATTATAATTTTTTAAGGTAAATTTTAATTCAAAATTATATTAATTCATCAAAAATTTATTTATTAGTTTAATTTTAACTAAAAATACTATTTGAGAATTAAAAACTATTAAAAAAGTAACAATAATCAAATAAATGTATATTCTTTATTATATAAAAATAATAATGATCATAATAATAGTGTTTTGGTCCTGCTGCATAACCACTTATTACACTCAAATAAGAAATTTGGGTATGGTGTTTGATGGTGACAGACTATTGGGGTTACTCGGATAACATCGCTCGAGTGGTAAACTCTATCAACTTCAACTTCACCTATAGGAGGTTTCACTCAAGCATAATTTACTCACGCTCGGAATGGTCTTGTTCATAAGAGAATACTAATTACACCACCTCTTTTCCTAGCTCTAAAAAATGGGATTCATATGTGGAAAGTCGACTAGAAGAGGCTGTCACATTCTTTGTCTATGTAAATTGGATTTCTTAAAGCCCTATATTTGTATTAATCATGTGGTCACTGTTTAAAAGTTCTATAAGAATAGTTCACGATTATTAATGGTATTTTAAAATCCATAACATTTAACCAAATAATCCCATACATTTTACATAACCATAATAAGACATTTTAATAGAACAAGATGAATTTTCATTAACGAGTTTCTGGGTCATTAATGCATGTCTTTGTGATGATCTATAGTGTTTAGTAGTAAGTGTTGCACTAGATACATATAGAATATTGAAACAATGCACCCATCCAAAATACATAATACCATTTATGAAGTCATTATGTATTGTTCAATGCGTAGTTGGTGCAATGTTTGGAAAACAATACAATAAAACTATACGTATTGTGGTTCTCAATAAGTGAGTGCCCCATAGTTGGGGATAGGTTTAAAAAATAATGTGTCCACACCTTGTGACCTAGTTTTAAAGTGTGAACTTAAATTTTTTCGATATTAATTATTTTAAAGAATTTTCTAATTTGTTTATTCTCCTCTAGTCATGGGAATCTTCTACCTCCTCCCATGTAACTCTCATGCCCATTCACTTATGGATGCTGATATCTCTCTCAAATAATGACCAATTTGAACACAATCATTCATGTTGGATCTACATTGGTAATCTCTAGAATCCATTTACTTAAATTAAATGGTTCTTTTTAAATATATTTATTTATTTTTGTTCTAGATCATTCATCCTATTTTTAGGGTGGATGTTTATTTCATCAATTTTCATTCAATGTAGTCAGAATCAAACAATGATATTGTACATGTAGTGTTTCATATTCAAGATATAGGTCATCAATTGATCATTCCTAATGATTTTTATTGATTTATATGTTCTTTTGTAGTGAAAAATGACTACCTTTTATACACGTCATTGGATAATTTAATTCATTCATTATAAATTTTTATATACACCATGATATACTCCTACAGAACTTTTTTAAAGAAGTTTTTTGACTTAAACCATGACCAAGGACACCCCTTGGGTGTGAAGACTTATTTTTTCCTTTACAATTATTTAAATAAATCCATGAATTCCTTTTACATGTTCACCATTGATTATAAATTAATTTCTCCCTTATAGGTAATTTTTTAAAATATGTTATAACCTCTCAAGTTCCGTGTTGAAAATTATAATTTTTCTTATTATGTGGTGGATTTTTTATATCAGTATTTTTTCTAATTTGAGTTCTGAATTTTGAATATGATTCATGGTTGAGAAAATTGATTTATTTTTAATTAAAATAATGTTTCCAAATAATACACATCAAATGAGGTGTGAGGTATAAAAAATAATATAGTAGTGATAAGTGAACTACACAATGTGTGGCCATAAACCAATGGTAATTCACACTTCATATTTGTTGTTGATAGAAATTAGGAATGTTTAGTAAATGAACTCTATTGGAGTTCATAAATGGAAATTACCTCTTTCTATATAATTGTTTGTAGATCCAAGGCAACTATAATGATCATGACCTATT
The DNA here is from genome assembly GCA_963277665.1 of Viscum album. NCBI lineage: Eukaryota > Viridiplantae > Streptophyta > Magnoliopsida > Santalales > Viscaceae > Viscum > Viscum album. The sequence continues at coordinate 1,905,541,414 of OY728145.1, forward strand.
TATATTTAATTTCATATATCATTGTAGTTTTCCTTAATAAGTGAATTAAATGGTTAATTGAAATTAATTATAAATGTTGGAATGTCTGTTATGAACATTGCATGAATTTAGATGTGAGGTAAAGGAATTGTGTGGAATGTAAGCCCATGGTTTTAACTTCCATTTCAAAATAAAAATGGGTTTTAATTCCCCATGAATTTTATTATAAATATGTTATGAACTTACACATAGGCTATGAAAAAATGGAAATGGTTCTATTGGGAACTGAGACCCTTAAATATATACATTAACAGTTTAGAATTACATCCCAAACCATTTAACTTACCTATATGGTGGTCATGATGCACCATGTCCCTCTTGTGAGTGCTGACATACCATCCCGCAAAATATTCATAAAGGTTGAAATGACCGAACACTCTCCATATCTAGTGACATAAATGATTTATCACAATCATTTTGAGATATATTAAATGTCACCAATGAGTGATCATATAGTCTCATTCAAACATGTTATGGATGGATGAGTGTCTCCCCTGTCCATATATCACTGATTATTCTTAGTTTATTGGCACTTATATTCTCAAGTATTTGGACCATATATGTGGTTTCAATATATAACTATAATATATATATATATATATATTTACAATATACATATTTACTAATCATAAATTCATTATAGACATGTGAAAATATAGTTTGAGTTGGTCAAGTTTCCTGTTACAACCCCAGATGAATGATATCCATATATTTATTCCACAATGATTATTATTCAAATTACCTTCACACTATTTTAGTTTTTACTCACGGATTAGATTATGATATATACAGTCTTTGTGTTGACCTTTTGATATTTTATCTCCCACCATAATTGAGACCCAATTGAACTGGAGTACCTTATAATAACTCGTGTTCCTAGGAACATTGATTATTGCTAGCGCTGTCGTGCTCGTACCTATCATCTGGGAGCATATGAATGTGTTGGAGTTTAGGATTCTCATTGAGATCATCCTCATTTATTTTTCTTAAATTTCTTCATTATTTTATTTCACTATATCTTGTTTCTTTTTTTATACATACTATATTAGTTTTTGTATCATTTTTTGGAAATGCATGCATTGTGTAAATTATTGTCTTCCATTTATATTCAGTTGATATTATTCCTCTAATGCCTCGTCTTTCATATATTAATCCTTCCACTATATTTTTTTTATTTAATTGTGAATATATAAATGAGATATAACTATCATGATGGTATTGTCTCCCCACTATCACCTCCATAGACAATTTAATCTAGTTGTAAGCCTATATAATTTTTGGATGCATGCTTGAATTTGTGAGAATATTGTCTCAAGTACATGTTTTATTTTCAACAAGTTATGTAAATAAGAAAATTATCATTTTTATTTGATAAATTATAGATTTAATTGTTTTTATGAAATTAAATCATAATATAGATAAAACATATTTATGTGTATTTAGAATAGAGGTACATAATGGTAATAATAATGAAAATGGTGCATAGAGACTAACTCGATCTTCAATTGGTGCATGAAAAATATCCTTGTTGTGCACCATATTTAAAACTCCCATAAGATATGAATTAGAAATTAACAAAACATTTATGAACAATCTTAAATCATCTAAATAGATAATGATTCTGCATGAACTCGGATAAACATATGGTTTCATAAGTTAAAAATAGGGTGTCATGATTTAGGAATACTAAAAATAGTATTTCCATTATAATGTGGTTCATACACATCATTAATATTTTTTAAACAATTATTTTTGGTTTTATTAAATGTAGTTAACTAAAATTAACCATGTTGATGATGAGTGATCCATAAAAAAATCAATGATCCTCCTTGGTAGGAAATAATTTTTGGAGTTGCTACAAAAAAATATAATTATTGTAATCACGCAACATTATCAAGCAATTAATCCTTATAGACTTGCAATTGATAAAAGTTGGATAAAATTTTATATTGAGTCTGTAATGAGGCCACATCCACATTCTGGAAGTGGGTATTTTTATACACTATATTATGAATAATGGATTTACTCTACTAGAATGATATATTCCATTTACCAATGTTTGTAACATAAAAAAGTAATTTAGGTATTCTACCATTTTGAAGGAGAAGTGGAGAAATAGTTGACTCATATATGAAATAATATTCAAATTTACAAAACTGAATCCATAGACTATTAAAAGTTCATGATTATATTTTTTAATTATGTATAGTCATCGTAGTATTTTATATAATGATGTAAGATTGTTTCATTAAGTTAAATAAAGAAGATAAATCTGTTAGAAAAAATGAGTAAAATATTACAAGACATGAAATCTATTAATATGGTATTATAAGCAAATGAAAATTATGGTTGATCATTATAAAATTGTTTCAAAGCCATGTATCTAAAGGGAGTTAGCTAAAAGTGCCATCAACAGTTGTGAATAGATTTTTTATGTGCAATCAAGGTGGAAATGGTGGTTAGATTAACATTAAATCTCATTGTACTTATAGAAAGTTAAAAATTTTATTAAAAGTGAAATATTATAAACATATATAGAAGAATATTTCATTTCTATTATTCTCATAGTGATGGATGATGCATGGTGGAAATTATCAATATAGGATAAATAAATGTTTTATGTGTCAATGGGATGTTAGTCATGTGGATAAATGCCATTATGATGGGAATAATACAGATAAATATATAAATAATAGTAAAATCCATCGAATTGTCCTCCTAATAATGTTTGTTTAAAAAACATGATTTTTGGATATTATGCTAATAATTTACTGAATATAAGTTTTAATGATGTCGGTCAATAGCATTAATCTCTTACTCTGAGGATTAATGGGAATTATCTTATCATCGATATTTCTAATTAGTTGTTAAATAATTTCATTGGGTAGGTACACATACCACCAACTATAGAAATTAAAATGACTTATTCGACTCTATATCTACACCTTCATTCTTCTCGTAGGAAATTTATAGGGTTCTCAAGATGAATCCCAAAAAATTATATGTTTAATTAGAACTCAAAACACCGAATGGTTTGATGATCAAATCTCAAGTGTATGATTTATTTTAGTTGATATTTGTTTGAATTTCCTTGTTTAGATTCATTTTATTATTTATATGGTTGATTTTGATGTAATCTAATCCATGGATTGGGATCCCTTACCTAAATACCACATCAATTTTCATGGAAGGTGCTGAAAATTTTTATTCTACCCTAAAAAATAATCTTCAATAAATGTGAATAAATGTATAAAAATATGATGGAAATGACATCCATTTGATTGGTCATAATTTCCATTATATGGGGTTTTTATCTCAAAATGTTTGGGATAAAATTTACCTCTATGATATGCCTATTGCGTGGGAATGTTTAGATGTCTTCCTGAATTATTTTCCCAGAAATCCTTCAAAACATGATTTAGATTTCTCAATATTATTTACAAATATTTACATTCAAATTTAATATAATTGTTATATAATTGAACCAATTTATTTACAATTTTTTTTGAATAATGTCAAGGAAGACTTTGAGGATTCATTGATTCATGTACGTGAGAATTGGGTGCATCTATTCCATTTTTAATTAGATTTATTGATCAATGTTAGTAGATAATTATTTATATGAGTTGAAAATGATCAAATTATGAACATGTATCTTATTTACCATATTTATAACTTGTTTTATCAACTCTATGGTGATTAATACTTTTTAAATATTGACCATTATTTTGGATATCATCAAATTTGGTTTATAAAGGTGATATACCCAAGATACAATTAATTAAAATCTATTTACTCTATGAATATCTAATGATCCCATTTGGTCATAAAATATCTCCCACTATCCTCATATATTTAATATATATAATTTATATACATTACCACGATTAGTTTTTTGTTTTCTTCAAATATGATATTCACATCTATTCAATGGTAAACAACTATGTTGATGATAAATTATGAATTCTAATAAATATCCTAGTAAAAATTCTTCCATAAGAAAAATTTATGGGTTTTGAGTTTTCAATTAAAAAGGAATAATTTTTTTTCCTTATAATCTCATGAGGTAATATATATGTAAATTTGGAAATATTGGATACTATTGAATATTATCACAAAGATTCCTAGGTGACTATTATCAATGGGTTTCTTAGTTTGACATGATATTATTAATGTGCTAGGGATAATTTATTCTATACATATAGTATAAAAACCATGTTAACTTGTTTGAATACAAGTTCCTCTAGATAAATTAATGTGAGAAAAATTCAGAGGTAGTAAATATAATTATTTTTACTGTACATGTGATTACATTACCTTATAGTGGACAAGGTTTTTTAATTTATACTGATAAATATATGAAGGGAATGGGATATATTCTTATTAATATTAAAACAAAATTATCATATACCTAATTAAAATTGTAAATTCTGGAAAAAAATTACGCAACACAATATTTAGAGTTATATATGGAATTTTTTTCATTAATGATATGATGGAATTACCTTAAGGTAGAAAAGTGTGATACATATATAATGATAAGAAAATATTAATGTATATATTCTCGTAAAATGAGTTGAATATTCTCTACTAATGATTGTTAGAACTAATTAATGATTATAACTACTACATTCATTACTACCATTTGAACGAGAACATAGTGTCTGATGATTTGAACAAAAAATCAATCTATATTATCCATGATGAGGATAAAAAAATATTCAATATTTTTAGATCTATAAATGATGGATCATGAAATCCTAAATGATAGTGATAAATATTACCATTATTAAAGAATAATTCAATATAATATCATATAAATAATTAAATATTTGCATAACAAAGATATAGATCTTCGAATGAATGTTATTAATCTTCTTGAGTTTAACCATTATTGTAGTGGAATATAATTGTTTAAAAATCGTGTTTTTTATCCTTCCGTATACAACTTGGAGAAGAAGTTGTTATATGAAAATTATATTAATTCATTCTATATTCATATTAGTTGAAATAATAGATAAATATATCTGAAAGATATTTTTTTAGGGATGACATGTAATCAGATATTGAAGAGTTAGAATCTCTGTAATATGTATTCCATCATGTTATGAATGAGAGACAATCATATAAGGGGTTGAAACATCAATTTATCATACCAAAATAGATACGGGTAAATATCTCCCTGAATTTTTTAATTGGACTCCCCAAAACATCCAAATGGAATAATTTTATACGAATTTTAGTTAAAATCCCTGAAATATATTCCCACATCCTCAATATTAGAGAATAATTCTCTACAAAAATATTTTCAATGATATATAGTAATAAAGTCATACTCATTAACGGTGTATCACATTGTGTTGTGTCTAATCGAGATATGAGGGTTTCCCCAATGTTGTGGTAGGGTATCTGGAAAGAGATTGATACCATGTGGAGTTGCAACACTATTTATCATCCTCAGATAGATGGTCCATCTGAATGATAAATTTAAAAAAAAATTAATATATATAGATCTTATTCACTGTATTTTAAATGTAGTTGGGATCAAACTGATAATCTGGTTGAGTTCTATTATGACAATATCCATCACAAAATCATTTTTATGTCTCCTTCAGAAGAACTATATAGAAATTAATATAGAGATCCATTATTTTGGATTGATGATGGCTAATTAATGGTATTGGGACCTAATATAGATTAACAAATGGAAGAGAATATCAGATTCTTTTATAAAAAATCAGGAAATATAATATTCATAATATTTTTTATTTATATAATTTCCAGAAAGATCAAGAATTTTATATTCGTGATGAGGTGTTTCCATGAACTTTTTTTTGGGAAGAAGATTTTGATATTATGGAAGAAAACTGAAAATGATCCCTAGGTATGTTATTTCCTATTAAATTCATGACCATATTTAGTCGAATGATTATATTTTTGTGCTTCTAAATAAAATATTTCATTTCCATGATGGGATCTATGTATATCACTTGAGTAAGAACAATCCCATCTTATTTAATGTATTTAAATCATAGTTCATTTCACTGGAGAATACTAAATCTTATGATGAATAACTGATTGAGACTGAAGGTTATATTGCGAAAAATATTTTAAAAAATTCCACTAACATAGTCAATGTTTTTTTAAACCACTAGTTTTTTTAATCTATTTGGGTACATGAATAAATAATGAGGCAAGAGTATCCTCATTTGTTTATATAAATTTGATAAATTTAGAGGTGTGAATCAATTAATGGTGGTAGTAGAATGTCACACACTTTATTTTTATTAATTAATCTGTTTTAAGTAGGTTATTATTATTTTAAATCTTATGTTACATGTAACAAAATGATAATCATGCTCCAGTTGTACGAATGGGTTTTATGGTGTGATACATGACACTATGATTTAACATAAACTTGATACATTATTAATATAGTTAATCAAACATGATTGTTATAATATTTTTGTAAAATATATTTATATAAACAGTAATAAATTCCTTTTAAAGAATATGAATACTTTTTCCAGAAAAATAAAACACATTGAAATTATGATAGATAATTTTTAAATAAATTCATTATATGATTTAGAAAGAGTTTTCTTCAGGGAAAATATTATAATTTTTAAAAAAATATATGTCAAAAATAATTACAAAAATTGATAATAGGAAATACATTTTCAGCTCAAAATGTTAAAATTATATTATTGTGAATTTTTTGATTAATCTGAAAATATTTATTTTTTGGTGAATATAGAGAAAAAATAATTTTAATTGAAAAATAATGTTGTTATTTATTTATTTATACTAATAAATTATATATAAATTTTTAATTAAAAATTGATATATTATATATTTATTAATCTAATTTATTTAAATTTAATGTATTTTATACTAAATAGTGAAATATAATCTTTATAGACTTTTGAACATTTCAAATTTAAAAAGGTTATTTGTCATTATATTTGAGGGATTAATGTTGAATTAAAATTTTATTATTTTGGGAATTTAATTAAAAAAAGGATTTAAATTTTTGGTAGGATGTTTTATGTTATACAATAATTACAAATTTATATTCATAAAAAATAAATTATGAATATGGTAAAAAAATACACCGGTTAATGTAAAAAGTGATTTACTAAGTGTTAAACAAAACTAAAATTGTTTAAAATGACCTACACACTCATTTAAAATTTATTTTGTTGGTATATTTCCAACATATAATGTACAATGTTTTAATTTTATCTATTTTTTACTCTTCTATGAATTCAAAAATTTTGGTACACTTTTTATATTCAAAAAAGAACAATTATTCTACTAATCTCACGTATACAAGGCCACCCTATCTCTTCCATTCATAATAACAAAAAACCAATTTATTTCTTAAATTACATAAAAAATAACTTCTAATCATCTTTAATCATATCCTATAATCATTTTTTAATTAAATCCAGCATATTATGGATTTTTGGGAAATCCATATTAGGATACCGATGAAAAATAAATGATTATAAATGTGATTTATTCTGTTATTTACCTATCCAACTCATCCAATTATTATTATATCATGTTTATATAAAAATTTCAGTATCATACATAAACATACATGTTATTACATAAAAATAAATTACCTCCAAACATCTCCACTTTCATAATATAGTTTACCAAATCATTATTCCAGTGCACACAAGACAACTGCCTCCTGATCCTATATCATTCATATTTTAATTAACACCTATAAAGGTAATGAAATATTAGTAATTTATTATTAATATATGATTTAAAATATATTTGTATCATTTTCTGATTTTTATAACACACATATCATCGTACATTACATTATATGGGTATATAATAATGTTGATCGTGTGTATAGAAGGCTACTTCTTAATAAAATGATGTGATTCATTATTTCATTTCACAGATGGTTGAAATTATTTTTTAATTATAATATTTGGTATATATGAAATAAAATTTATTTTTTTTTATTTTTTATCAAACTTTAACATTCATTCATAATTTTCAACCAGAAATTTTAAGTAGAATTCATGAGTATATATGACCTTCAATCTCCAAAAATGGGGCATTTAATTCTCTATCACTAAATTTTATTGATCAAAACTAATACATATATATGAATAATATATTATATTTATAAAATGTTTCAAATTCTGGAGATAATGAAATCCTAAACATTTTATGTGGAAAAATCTTAATTAATAAAAACATATATGTACAACAATTTGGTTTTAAAACAAAACATAATTGTATCATTGAACTGTTAGTAAACATGTTAGAAATGGATATAATTGAATAATAAATGCAATTATATATAAAAATATTTTTATTTTATATATATAAAAAATTTATATTTATTATACATTACTTTTTACATGTAATACATTATTCTAATATTGAGGTTTGGGATTCTACTCTGACTTTTGACTTCTGTGAGAAAGATTCCATATCAACCACATATTTCCATGTTGTGGTATATATACTACCCATTATTTTATTTTATCATGATAATACTTAAAATAATTTGTATTTTAATTTGTGTTTTATGATCACTTATTCAATGTTTTTACATTTCAAATGTTACTAAATCAGTATGGGATTTAGGTCTCATTTTTCCTTCTTTGAGGCATTTCTTATGTTATGGACCTATATTGTTTATGAGGAGTATATACATCCCAATTGATATTTAAAATATTTATTTTTTTAATAATCATGTTATTTAATTTTTTATTTAATTATATTCTATCAGGGGGGTTATGTTTCAATGTTACCAAAACGTAACATATTTTATATCATAATCTCATCATTTATCGATATTGTTTATTATCATGTTTCTAATAATAAAATATCAATATATATATCTCTTGGAAATTATTAATTTTTTATCCAATTATTTTTAATTATTATTCATGTTTTCCATTTATTTTAATATAATTCTTTATAATAGATTTATAAAATTACAATATTATGTAAAATCATATAGTTAGTCGAAAAAATATTTTACTCCAAAACTATGTTTTTAAAAAATGTTTTTATATTATTTTTAAAATTATAAAAATTATATAGTAATAAATATGTATTTAAATAATTTTTCTATTTTAAATTATATTAAATTAATCTTCTTATTTTTTTCAAAAACAATTCCTATTTGGTATTAATGAAATCTATGAATGTAATATTTCGTTAATGTGTACTTTAATAAATAAACATAATGTCATCATTACCATTATATTCATTGAATATTCATTTTTATGTTTTCGTGTTGATGTTTAAAAATAATAATTTATAATTTTTTATGTATTAATAATTAGTTTTCATATTATAATGGTATTTTACTTAAAAAAATTAAAATATTTTTAATGATTCCTTTGTATGATTCCATCTTTATTATCAGAGACATAGATATTCAAAAAGGTATTATGTTTTAAAATTTTCATTCAAAGAATATCTATTATCTTCAATAAAATATTAAAAGTATCATTCAAGATCATGTTCCATCTAATATTATATTTCTCAATGTCAGTAATTCTTTATTGCTGATATAAACCATGAATATTACATCTAATTTTTTCTTCTAATTTTATTTTATAAAATTATTTTTATGGAACCCATTCTAATTATATGTGTTATACAATTATATAATTATTTGGAATTATTATTCATTGATACAAAATGCTATGATGAAATAATTACATGACTATGAATTTTTTCTCTATTCCATAGTTGATGTTGTAATTAAATTTTAAAAAAATATTTGATTTCAGGGGTAATGATATGATGAATGTTTTACGATCTTTTGGAAAAAATATGTATGATATTAAATATTTTATGAGTGGAGACTATATCACCCTAAAATTAAATGGGTAATTATTTATTTTACATGATACTAAAGGTTACACATGAGAATATATATATAATAATAAAGGTTACATGAGATTTTAAACCAAGCCCGAGGCATATAAACAGTTTGTTATCCAATGACTAAAATTTTATGAATGTTTGTTTGGGTATCCTTGATGTTATATTTTATATACTTATGTTATTTCCAAAAATATATGTCACTTTCAAAGTTCTTACTCTCATGGATCATGTTATTTTATTTTTTTATGATATATGTGTATGAACTAATGATCATTATACGTGGACTCAAAATTATGACCATTGATATGGAGTACAAGATTTTCAAATACTATCCTCGTGATAACAAATATTTATAATGTTGATATTCTTATATATATCCCTTGATTACCCTTACTGGGTATATTTTCACTCCCTTATTCTTATTTAAATTCCCTAGGAATTGTAAAAATTTATTATATTTTTTTGGAAGGCTTTTTTATGTAGAATATATTAGGGTATAATGAATACTACATACTGACTACTATTTTTTGTTTTTGTGATCCCCAATGCCGTAAATTACTTATGTTTCTAGATATGGGATTTTTTAATTTAATGGATATTCATTTAAAAATATGAAATATCTATATATTAAAATCCTAGTTTTCTATAGGTATAACTCCACTACTCCTACATATAAGGGGATCATGGAAAAACCAGGCTTATTCACCTAGTGGATCAATTTATTCAATATACCAATGAAATATTCTTCTCCAAAATAACGAGATTAATTATGATATATATAGAATAAAGAATCTATATCAGGATGACTGATTTCAGTATTTTTATCATCACGTACTATAATAAGTTAATTCTTTACAATTATCATGTTAATTAAATATCTCGACACAAAAAAATTAGGAAGTGGGGAGAGCTATTAAATACCACAAAAATATATATATAATTGGTAAGTGGTGTATATATCCTAAATAATTTGATCATTTACGTAACCTAATATAAGTCAATTTCTAAGAGTGAATTTTGATAACCTCCCACCAAAAGAGAAAATACAATTATGAAATAAAGTATAGGGAAATATATTGAAAAGGGCATATCATATCAATACAACAATAACCTCTTTTGTACTAAATTACAACACCTAGACCCATAAACATTCAACAGTAATGCTTAAAATGACAAATGAAATATATATTAGTGTGATGATATTTATATTACGATAAATTCTCTACCATATATCCAAATAATAATTTTATCTATACACTGATCTATTTGGGGATGTTACCTTATTAATCATGAAAAAGGTGATGATAAAAATGAAAATAATTTAACAATTCTATATTAATAGTTCTCTCTACTTCCAATCCAGAATCCATAAATAATGTAACTGATCAATCAACAGAACATTCATCTTTAGCTAGAAGAATATAACTTTTAAAAAAATACTGAAAACCATAGTAATACACATCTTGGGTATATCAGTAGTCTCAACTTTTACCACATTAGATGTACTATCTAGCATCCCCAATGGTCCAATAATGTACTATATTATCTCAAACATGTACTAATGAGATCCATTTTTGGATTATGGTAGTCAATTGAGTCCCACATCGATAAATGAAGAAGGTGATCAGATCCATTAATGTATAAAGAGAGTGTATATTTAACACCATTTACTTTTCATATACAACATCATCCTTGTCGCACACCATGGATGGAGTTTGATTTGTGTCATCCCAAATTTATGAAACATGATGGTATTCATCACACATCTTTGAAAAAGTTGTAATCTATCTTAGAAGATAAACATCCCAATGAAATATACCTACTTTTCCAAGGGAATTATTAATGGAGTTTGTACTAGTGAATCAAATGTAAAAACATCTAATTGTGGTCTTCTCATTGATTTTACATGAAAAAAAGTTCATAACTCCTAATATTGATTGAAAATTCATTCATGAATAAGGAATTCTAAGAAAAAAAAACAAAATATAGATTGAGAATCCCCATTCAGTGATTAATTTACCACCATTACCCAATTTTGTTAATTAATTAAAAAAATGGGATTTCCTCGAGAGAGGTCGAGGGAGAAAATGATAAACATGATAAATAATCATTTGAATATAATCAGGATAAGGATACAACCAGTGGGATGGAGGATTCCAAAGGATTAAGGAATTGAATTATCCTCTAGATGATCGAATCCATACGAAGGTAGTCTATGTGATAGAGGGTATTTTTACTTTTTAGTCTAAATTAACAACAATAAAACCATGTTATTAGAAAATAACTTATAATGAGGGTATGTATTGTGGTTACATTCAATCCTAGACATCTGTTCAGGTAAATTACAATATTTTTCTTAATACGAATTCATTTTAAAAATATTACTAAGTATTAATGAGAATTACTACATTCCAAAAAAAGGGAATTATCTAAATGAATTGCGTAATATGGGTATCATCACGAGATTCAACATACCTATATATGGTTTAGTGATTAATTTAACCACCATATATATCATGTCATAAATGAACCATGTTGTACAAAATGATCATATGTAATTCTTATAAATATCATGACCACATGACAATATAGAATGAATGAGTGTTGAATTAAATTCAAGGGATCATTTGAAAAATCACTCTTTAAACCATGAGGAGAACACAAGATAATCCCCATGAATTATATGTTTAGTAAATCTTGAGGAAATTATAATTTATTAATTCATTCATTCAATAAGAATTTAGTTTAGAGGTTTAGGTCATGTGAAATGATCCATTGATCATGTCCTGTGAATTGTTATCTTTATTAGGTTACTAAAATAAGTGTTATTAAGAAGTCACATGAGAGATTAATATTTCCAGAGTTATGAAGCGCTATGTAATTGGTGTTATGGGCGGGATTTTCTCCCTAATTTATAGAGAGCCCCATGGAATTCAAAATTTAATCCAAATGAATAAAACCTACTCAAAACACAAGCCATTAATATCCCAATGGAATTTTATAGTAATTTAATTTCCTTATACCCAAATCTTTATCCCAGAGGACTAAGCTCCTCTGAGAGGTTTCATTTCCTATGGTCATCCAAAAAACCATTAATCATTCTATTATCTATGTAATACTTAAATAATAGTTATTAATTACATTAAACATAATTGAGGGAGAAGGATATAAATTTTTAGATCATGAGGTTAGTTAATTTGGATTTTATAAACCCATGGAGGATACATGATAAGATGACCCTAAGAATATCATTCAGTCGGATCGTACCTTCTTTTTGATCTGGTAATTATCATGTGAATCCCATTTAGGGAAACCTTATATTACTACAATTTTCATCATATGTCATTTTTCATCGTCTTATTCCCTTCGAAGAAGTATAAATTATTATACAAACCTCTAACTAACGAGTTCCTTAAATAAAGGGACACTTAATCTTACATACACCAAAAAATGACCCACAACACTATAAAATATAATAGCTGAAATAAGGGAAATGTTATAGTGATTTTTGTTATGTTTATTTTCCCCTTAAGGGACTATATTAATGTCATGATTAGTACAAAAATCCCAAGAGATCCCACGATACATTATTTCTATGTAGTGAGAAATACATTGGGTATGTCGCTTTCTTCATGTGTAGGCTCTCAGACACTTCTATTCGATCATTTGATTCAATAATAGAAAATCAATATGAAAAAAATGGGAAAATATTCAAATAAATAAGAAAATATAAAATATGAGGGATCTGGACATGAAAGGAAGATATAATTATTTTCAAGTAATGGGATGATATTATCCATATAAAAAGTCAACTGATCATAATAATGTGCCACGACAGGATAACCACATAAAGAAAATTCCACAAGACATGTAACATATTTAATGAAAAATATATTAGGAATGCCCATTTTTCTTGTGATTTAATAATATAGAATCAATAGTTGAGATACATGGGAATAATTAAAAAATATTGAAAAAATAAGTATAGACATGCGAGGAAATGTATTATTTTTTATGAGAAATGGATTTTTATCCTTTTTGTCATCAGGACATTGATCAAGGAATGAATTGTTTAGTATAACGGCCCATAAATAATATATATATATATATTAATTCAATATAATAGAATATTTATTAAATCACCTAACAAAACCATGCAAAGAATGTATAGGATTAGTGTCATTAGAAACATGGAAACGTAAACTACTAGTTCATAAAACATCCACACTTCCTCCCACATATTTATTCATAACTGGACTCCAATTTATCCTATCATACATAATGACCTTATTAATGACTTGGGGAAATGGAACATATGAATGGGTAAGCTCAGATGTTCATTAATGGTAAAAAAGGGAAATATCAATCATAAACATAACTTTTGAAAATTATATCCTTCATATAAAACATCATAATATCATGTCCTAGGATAAAACATAACAGTGGAACGTAATCCCAATAACCATAACAGAAGAAATTATATTTTATTTCATATACACATAATCATTGAAAATAGTTTCATATTAGTAAAGGCTCATTACTGAGACCATCATAGCAGACAAAGTCCATTAATAAACCGAGTTCGCTACTCATTCCATCAATTTATTACTAAAACAGATTTACTTATTGTTCCCGTCTAGTCTATCTCATGAGATTTAAATATTTACCCAATGAATTGGAATTATATATAGGTCCCACCATTCCAATAATGATTCCATCCACATATGTTCACAAAAACATAAAAACATTCATCATATAATAACTCGTGAAATAAAATGGGTTTCTTAAACATCAGTCCATCATAATTGATAAAAAAAAATTATTTAATAAATAAAATTTGATCATAAAAACAATAATATCATAGTAATAACATTCATAAAAATATAACCCTATTTTAATATATTCCTCTTAGAAGAAATATAATATTTATAAAACACATGAAATTAAGACTGGGGGTAATATATCCCTTCTTCATTAAAAGTGTCTACCTTCTACAAAATACCAAACTATTTTAGAAGATATAATCTAATGGAAAAATATTATTGCAATATTATATTGGAATATTCATGGAAATAATGTATTCTTAAATATTAAAAATACGTTCATGTCTTATATATTAAAAACATTCTTCTTATACTTTTACTAGAAAAGACAAAAAGCACCTCATACCAGAAACAACAAACGATTATTGGCATTTCATTTAATAAAAATTCAACAATGGAAAAAAAATACTTTAAATAATTATATAAGGTTATAAAGAATATTTTTAAATATTTATTTAGAAAACATGGACATGGATTATAATTATACCCTAGTAAATAAAAACAAATAAACAATCGTGGGTAAAAACCTAATTTTTAAAGTTATCCATTCCCATAGGGCTGATAATCTTCGCTTATGTCTAATCCTCCCCTATAATGATTTAAATAATATTAAATATTAATTACATAACAATTATATTTTCATGATAACATTTATGATCATATTTTCATATTTTTGTTTTTAACATTTCATTATTAATTGTCATTCAGGTATAAACTACTTCATGTTCTTATGCATGTTTTGTTAGATAAGTTCTTATTCTTAATTTTAGGTTATAGTTATATAATTTATAGAATGGTATCAGTATAATATATATCATATTTATTCATTCAAATAATTAATATAATAATGTTTTAATGAATTTATTTTTGAGTGTATCACATGACATCATGTAGATGGTATGATGTATGTACGCACGAGTGATGATATCATTCCATAAACTATTGAAATGTATTGAATTGGAAGGTGTATAATATTTCAAAATAATTATAAATTTTAAATAATATTATATGGTAATTATTTTCATAATTTTTCTCATCCAAGTGAGGTATCAGTGAAAAACGTATTACACTACGGCGTAGAGATGTTAAATAATTCATACACCCACATGGTGATATTTTTTTTAAGATGGGTATAAGGTGGAATGTTTTTGTTTTATAATTTTACTAAAATATAAGTATATAACTCATACTAATTTTATTACTTTAAAAAGAAACAAATAATTTAGAGGATGTAGAAGATGATATTTGTTTGAATGAATTTATAAAGGATATTACATTTAATTTGATGTGCCTCATCTAAATTTCATCTTAAAGAACTATGTATGGTCTTTGAAGATGACCATATCCACTCGAATGAAAATAGTGAATTTGAGAAGAAAAAATGGAAGGGTATGTTTGACTCTTACTGATCAAAATGATGTGAAGTGGTGAGGGAGGAGGTAGGCGTTTATAATTGTGTTGAGGGGCATATTTGGAAACATTACATATAATATTTTATAATATAATCAATCACAAACCAAAGACCAAAAAAATATCCCAATTTATTAGATGAGATGATATATAGTTTTAATATTATCTAAAAGTAAATTCTGGACAATTTATATTTTCAATTTAAACCATATCTTTTTAATTGACACAATGTTATTCTATTTAATTTTAATTATTGTTATAACATTCTAAATATTTAATAGTTTTTAATATTTTCTTATATGGTGTTAATTGAACATAAATGGATATTTTATGAAATTTTAGATTTTATAATTATCACTTTGTAGTTTTGAAATATTTTTATTTTTTTTTTCATTTAATAAAATGTTATTTTCACAAAATATTAGCTATGTCAATTTTGACACTATGAATTTATTTGACATTAAAAAATACACATTGAATATAATTAAGAAAAAAATTAAAATACACTAATATTATTTCCTAGACACCTATTAAATTAGTGTATTTAATTAATTAGTTTATATGATATATATTTTAATAATATTAATACCATTAATTTTATATATCAATTAATCAAATAATGTCTATATCCCTGTTTTTTCATCATTAATGGAAATTATTTAAAATATAATAATTATAAATAAATTACTATAATGTAGATAATTCATTGATCATTACAGATAGTATATATACTAAATAATATCAAATACTAACCCATATATTAAAATTAATTTACTTATATAAAATGAGATTGTGACATTTCGTCAGATTCATTTGTTTTTCATTACATTCATTTCATATTTATAGGTAACTGGTTGTAAAGTTATTCAATTTTGAAATGAATATTATAAAGGTGAAATTTATTCATCCAATGATATTTTTTCAAGTGTTATGGAAATTTTAAAAAAATTTATTTACCCATAATTACCAATATTACCTTTAACCAAGGTTAATAAAATAATTAAGAAAGTAACTATTCATAAAGGGAAATAATTAAAATTACCTATTAAAATAATTTTGAAATAATTATTCCAAATATGGAATACATTTTTCGAAATTCAAAACACATAAGTTTTATTATTTAATTTAAATTTAATCCCATTATTGAAATGTTAAAATGGGTTTTAAAAGATGAAACATTGAAAACGATTTAAGGGTTTTTACCTAGGAATTCAACGTAATATTAATGATAATTACATGAATCTGATTTAATAATAGAAATATATTATATTTATGCATTAAAACCATTCTATATTATAATTTATCCATATAAAATTTATAAAATGTAGAAGTTGTTTTTAATTAATGTTTAGTACATTTTATTTGTTCATCAAAACATAAACTTTATCCAAAAAATATCAGAAATTTATCCAAAGTAATTCATTATATCCCAATTAAAAATAACATATTTAAGAGGTCATGTAAAAATAATTAATATGTCAAAATCGTAATTTAATAATTGTTTTCCATTCATTAGTGTAAAATTAATTTTTAAAAAATATGTTTTTATACATCATATAGGGTTTTTTTCGAACACTATGACAAAAATATCCATTGGATGAATTTAAAAATTATTTTATTAAATATATTACACATATATATATCTAATTAATTTCATTACCCAAAAAAATTGACTAAATAATAAAACTATATAAGTGAATTATATGTTTCATAAATAATTGATAGCTAGTGATTTCTTTATTCATTTCATAAGATTGTTTTAATTATTCATACTAACCTAACATCTAGAATATAATGGTAATTTTATAATAAGGGAATGTCAGGGTTTATTTAAACTTGTGATTGGGTAAAAATAAATCTACTAAAGAATAGAATTATTTACAGAAAATATTTGATAAAAATATACCCGTGTTATATTCTACCCCACTTAAACTGAATTTTTCCCTCAAAATTTGTCACATGAAAAAAACATGACGAGGATACACCTCCCTCACCATATCATTATGTCCCCATTTAGATTATTCAAATTGGTGGATCCTATATTAATATTTAACAAAATGAGTATTAAAATTTCATAGAACATTTTTTTTCGACCCAGAATCTATATCTATTGTTCATCATATTAATGATATTTCTCTAGTGGTATAAATTTTAACTTAGTAAATGTGAGGTATCAAGTGTGTAATTTATCCAAAGAGATACATGGAACACATCATGAACTTGGGAGAAATTTAGTGGATGCTTCAATTGATAAGTTATCTTACCAACTTGATCTTTTATATCAAAAGAACTGATATACCTAGAGATCAACTTGCGCTTCATTCCAAATATCATTACTATCTTCTAGGGAGATATTTATAAGAACACCATATCACCCACATCAAACTCAGGTATTTGATTCGTTTTTTAGCTTATCTTTTCTATCGACCTTGAGCTACTCTAATGTGTTGTTGAATATATCTACCTCCTTCTACCATTTCATTAACAATATCAAGTCCTAATACCTTTCTTTCCCCAACATCATCCTAGGAAGTTGGAGTTTTGAACATAATTCCATAGAGGGAATTATAAGGACATATCTGAATAATGTACTGAAAGCGAATATTATAGGAAAATTACATCAATGGTAGGTGTTGATCCCAATAACCTTTGAAATCCAATGACCAAGCTCTAAAAATGCCTTGTTGAGTTTTATGTTTCCTATAAAACTGACTGTCTGTCTGAGGATGATAAGTAGTGATGAGACTTAACAATGAATCCAGAGTGTACTGAAGGCTTCGACAGAACATCGAGGAAAACCTTAGATCCCAATCAGATATAATGTAAAGTGGTACAACATGATACATTACAACTTCCTTTTCAAATATCCAAGAAATATGATCATGGGATAAATATTTTTTCATATAAATGAAGTATGCTAATTCTGTATGGAAATATTCTATAACCCATATATCATTATTACCATTGGATGGTTTTGGATACTTGTTGAAAATGTCCATAGTAAAGGTTTCCCATTTCCATTTTATTATTGGTAATGGTTGTATCATTACCTTTGTCTTCTGTCTATAAGAACATACTTGTTAGAAAACCATGTATCAAGAGACATATTATGCAGCATATAAATTCATTCCATACCACCAGATGTACCCTATCTAGTTTCTATTCATCTATGTGATTACAGGGTGAATTGGGAATGAAGAACTATGAGCCTCATCCAATATCTCAATTGTTAATTCTATTATCGGGGGAATACAAACCTTTTTTTATCCTTATTATTTCATCACATTAATGGTTAAATTCGGGAACAATCCTTACATACAAATGTAACTCTACATCTTCCTTCTAGTTCTGTTTAATATAAATTTGTATAGATGGTTGAAAATTCATTTTAGAAAGATAATACTTCAACCTTTAAATTAAAATTTCAACATTTGTCTTTTTAAAATCCCTAAATATTAAATCCTTCATGATCATCATCATGGATAAGCTAGTGTGGTCTTTTCGACTCAAAGCATTGGGCACCTGGTTCACATTCCTAGGGTGGTAATGTATTGGGAATTCGTAATCTTTTATCAACTCCAACTATATAATTTGGTTCATATTCAGCTCATTTTGTGAGAAAATATTCATTATACTATCTTGATTAATACAAATATCAAACAATTCACCATATAGATAATTCCTCCATTTATTTAATACATATATTACTGCATATAACATAAAAAAATGTGTTGGTTAATTTTTCTCATTAATTTGAAACTACATTGAGGCGTAAGATATAACAATATCATTTTTCATGAGAACACATCCAAGTCCCTTTTTGGATTCATCACTATTGATCACAATGGATTATCCACTACAATGCAGTGTCAGTATAAGTGCACTAGCTTAATATATTTTTAACTCATTGAAATTCTCTTCAAATTCCTCCATCAAAACAGAAATAACTAATTTTCAAGTCAACATGGAGAGTAGATTTGATAATCATGAAAAAAAATTCAAAAAATATCGATAATATCCATCCAATCCAAGAAAATTTTAATCTCATTTATCATTGTTGTCTTGACAATATTTCAATAACCTCTATTTTTTATCAATCCATATATTTCCCCTCTCTTGAGATTATATGACTCGAAAATGATTATTTTTTAGCAATAATTCACACGTGGTAAATGTGTAATAATGTCCATCCTTTCACAAGGACTTCAGAACGATTTTTAGGTGCTCCACATGTTTTTTCCATTATCTTTGAATAGAAAATAATATTTTCTATAACAACTACCACAAACCGATCAAGATAATCAATAAATACTCTATTCATTAGAAGTATTAATATGGCGGGGGTGTTAGTTAGACCAAAAGGAATCACTATAAATTCATAGTGCCTGAACCTTATACAGAATGTAATCTTTTGTATATCCTTATTTTGACCCTTATATGAGGATATCCTATGCTAAGATAGATCATGGATATGTATGGAGTTCTGGGTAGTGAGTCTAATTAGTCCTCATTGTGGGAAAGAAGAAATTATTTCTTGATAGTGGTAATTTAAAGTTCACAACAACCAGAGAAGAGTACCATGGGTCTATATTTCTTCATAAAAAATAGAATAGTTCATCCCTATGGTGACACAATAGGGAATATGAGTCCCTTATCTTGATTCTCTTGGAGTTTCTTCATAAATTACCACAACTGAATAGGTTTTATTCTATATGTTGTCATCAAAATACGTATAGAACCTGGTGTGAGTTCTTTTGAAAAATCAACTTCATGATTTGTTGGGAGACCTAGAAATTCCACTATAATTTCATCATCAAGATCACCTAAAATGGGTGTATTCTTTATCATGAGTTTCTCCCCAACCATTTCAAATAAATAACTTCCTCTTATTGGAATGAAAACCAATAAGATGGATAAAATTTCAATTGTAAGGTTATATACATCATTTAATCAATATATGATCATTGCATGATCTGTAATATGAAATGTGACTTCACATCCATGAAAATTGATATGATCTCCATAAAACGAAATCCAATCCATCCCGGTAAATGCATCACATTATAGTATATGAAGTATGCCAAGATTTTTCGGAATCAAGTTCCCAAAAACATCAATAGAATAAATAATATACACATTCGATGCGATTTTTGGGACATTAGGAGTTCTCATAGCTTACTCAATATCTAACTGTAGAGATAATACGATGATACCATTCGAAAATTATTCAGAAATAAATGAGTGGGTGGATCCATAATCAAATAAATCTTTTTATACATTGTAGTGGATGGTAAGTGTACCTTGAAATAGTTCATTATCGTAATCCATTTTTCAGATAGTGATTTCATGTAAAATTCCATTTTCATCTTCCATATGTGTTATTTTGATATTGAACATCATCAATAACCCTTATATTATGGAATTAATTGCTATAATTCTCTATTTCCATTCACTTGTAACATTAAAGTGTAAGAGGTTAATTATATGTATCTTTTTCTTTGTTCACTTCATGAGGCATCTATTTTCCATCACGTTGGAATTCAACTTCCCATGGAAGTATTTTTGTACACTTTAAACATTTACTAGTCCCATTAAGACATTTATCCCCATGTTTCATTACACACATTAAGCATAACGGAAAACTTGTCTTCTTTTCAGTGTGCTCTTTAGATTTTCCATTGAATTCCATTTTTCTCTTTTTATCAAACCCTTATGATTGGTGGGTTACTCCAATATCCATCTCAAACATGAGACCACATAAAAAAATTATTACTAATAATTGAAGTCCCTTATGGATAATTCCATTCAGAGACTTCATTTTAAGCCACTAAAGTACCAAACAATTTTACAATAAAGTAGGATAATTATTCAAGATGTTTACCTTCCAGGTATTGTAAAATATATTTCATTGTTACCATATGATTCACTATCCCTTTTTTTATATTCATAGAACCCCTTATCTCTATTTTTTGAATAAAATGATGAAATTATAAATTGAAAAATATGTTCATGACCGCATCCCATTACATGGTCTAAATTTCATCGCTTTACCTCTAATTCTTGATAATATTAAATCATTGATCAGCACATCCTTCCAAATGTGAGACTACTAAGATGAAATTATCAGTTTCATAACATTGTAGAAAAGAAAATGTAACATTATTGTTTATGATCCATTTTTCATCCTCTAATTCATCATAAGACCTTCTATATGAATGTTGATGTTGTTTCATGATGGTCTCAACTGATTCATGATCCCTATTTTTTTTGTCTGGATGTCTTGCATGATTCATATACTGAGAATGTTGTGTGAACGTGGCTACAATATTATTCATTACAACTCTCATAACTTCTTTATTCTTAGCAAGACAATCATTGCATTGCCTATCGCATTAAGCATTAATGTTGTTCCTTAAACTTCCTGCATTTAACTAAATCAAAGAAGCACAGATTGGAAAAACTAATAATAACAAGAAAACACATAATCAGGAATAAAATATCAATTTAGGACACATTAGGTTTTATCCATGGTTATTAATGAACATTTATAAAACACTATGATAGTATTCTTTCCTATAAATAAAAATCTCCATTGGGTTCTTATTAAGGTTCACTCATCCTAGTTTCAAATGGATAAATATACCTTTGCTCTGATACCAACTATAATGGTACACACATTACTAAATGATATTACTTCCATATTGAATAATATTCATTGCATAAAATATCAAAACCATGCTAGGACTGTATAGGTTTAGTATCTTTATAATCAGGGAATCATAAAAAACTAGTTCATAAAACATCCACATCATCTCCACTTTATTTCATAATTACGAGAATCCCTTTTGACATATCATACTTAATAAACTCATTCATGATGTAGTGAAAATAAACATATGAAAAGGTGATATCAAATTCTAAGTAAGGGTAAAAATGAGAAATATAAATCATAAAGAGAACATTTGAAAATATTATCCTACATATAAAAGATCAAAGTGTCATGTGATTAGATATATCATAAAACTACAATGTAATAAAAATAGTCATAACATAAGACTTGAAATTTCCTAGCATACACACATAATCATATAAAAACATTTCATATTATTCAAGGATCACTATCGAGACCATAACAATGGACAAAGTCCATTACTAAATTGACTTCACTCCTTCTAGCGATGTATTACTAAATCTAATTTATTAGTCGTTCGAGTAATGTTTATCTCTTGAGATATAAATATATACCAAATTCATTGAAGGGAGATATCTGGCCCACCATTATCATAATGAAACCATTATAATATATACCTCAAAAACATAAAAACATTCATCATTGCATAAATCTTGAAATAAAATTGGTTTTTTAAACCTCATTCCATCATAATTTGTATAAAAAAATATATTTCATAAATGAATTTGCATCGTAATCCCAAACAAAAATCACAGTAAAAATAGGGTTACAAATATAACATTATTTACATAGTTTCATCTTTGTTGGTAAATAATTTTTGGAAAATAAATTAATTTAATTTGTGAGAAAAAAAAAGGCTTCCTTCATCCAAATGCCACATAATTTTAGAATAAATCATTTTATGTGACAATGAACTTGTAATTTTTTAGGGTAATCATCAATTAAGTAACGATTTATATAAGTATAAAAATCCTTTCATTCCATTTGAGATAAAAAAATTAATCTTGTACTTTTCCAGAAAATGTCATAAAGTACCTCGAACAGAAAATGAAAAAATATTACATTCATAAAAATTAGTAAAAATTAAAAAATGGGTAAAAGTGATTCTAAAAAATTATATAATGATATAGAAATTATTTTTAAATATATATTTAGGAATAATTAATGAGTATGGTAATTATACCTATGTAAATACTTACGAATAAACAATCTTAGATAAAAATTATATTTAAAAAGTTATCCATTACCTTAGGACTGATATGAATCAAATGTATATGAACCTCTATTATAATAATTTAAATAAGATAGAAAATTTATTATATAATCATAATCATTTATATGATATCATTTAAGAACACATTTTCCTTCATTTTTTAGTATCATTTCATCGTTACTTGTTATTCGGGTACCAACTACTTTATGTTCATAGGCATGTTTTGTTGGATATGTTTTATTACTCAGTTTAGGTTATAGAAATATAATATAAAGAATGATATATGTATAATATATATAATATTTATTAATTCAATTCATATATATAATCATGTTTTCATTATGATCTTGTTGAATAAATCTCATCACATCGTGGAGATGGTAGTTCGTGAGTCCGTACGAGCAATGATATCATTCCAAAAATTGTTGAATTTTATTTAATTGTATGTTTAATAATATTTTTGAATAATTATAATGTTATAATAATCATATATACTTATTATTTCAATCATTAAACTCATCCATTTATTGTGGGGGTGAAAAACTAATTACACCAATTTATATATATGGCAAGTTGTACATATGGAAAAGTGGTGATTTCAATTTTCAAAGGGTTTGTAGAAGGTGGAATATAATATTTTCATATTTAATGAAATATATAATTAAATTATTGATATTTATTCAATTAATTTTTAAATAAACAACTAATTAATATGAAGTAACATACGAAATAGTTTTGAAAAAAATCAGTAAATCATATTACCTCATATTCGACGTGAGTCCTCTAAATCACCTCTTAGAGTGATAGATTTGTTCATTGAAGATAAATAGAACATCTAGAATAAAAAAAGATAAGTTGAGATGGAATATAGATTGGTTATGGCGGAGCTTGGTGGCTCATAATGAAGTGAAGAGGTGAGAGAGGAAATGGTCTTTTATAATTGAATTGAGGGTTACTTTTGGAAACTCCATAAAAAATAATTTATAATAAAATCAATGCATACCCTAAAACTCCAAAATATCCATATTTATAATATTGGAAGATATATGCTTTCAATATCATCATCCAAATAATTTAGGACAAGATATTTTGTCAATTTAAATCATATCATTTTAATTTACTCGTAGTTATTCTATTTAATTTTTATTGTGGTAATTACATTCTAAATAATTAATGGTTATAAATATTTACTTATGTGGTTTTAATTGAATAAAAATGTTTATTTTAATATAATTTTGTCCATTTAATTATAACTTCATAATTTTTAAATATTTTCTTATTTTTAAATAATTTTATAAATTTTTATTTTAGTAAAATATCGAGAGAGTCAATTTAGGCACTATTTATTTATTTGACATTAAAAAAATACACAATAGAAAAAAATTAGAAAAAAATTATTCAATACAATCCAAAAATGAAATTTTATCCATGAATCTTATTTTATAATATTAATTAGATTATATGATAATTGTTTTCATATTATAAACTATTTATTTGATATTTCTATTAATAAAACAGTTTATACATCACTGTTGCGTCATCAATAATGGTACTTATTTAATCTCTACAAATTATAAATAAACATATATGATGTATTAAATTCTTGTATATTATCCAAAAAATATATATAGTTGATATTATCTCCTTGTTATCTGTGTATTAAAATTAATATACTTATATGAAATGAGATTGTGACATTTTGTAACATTTATTAGTTTTTATTACATTCATGTCATATTCATAGATAATTTTTCATAAATTGATTCAATTACGAAAAATAGATGATAAGATATAATTTATTCATCCAATAAGATTTTTACAGGTGTTAAGGTAAATTTATAATACTATTTTCACCCCTAATTACTTAATTTACCATTAACCGTGGTAATAAAAATAATTACCAAATTTACTATTCATAATGACCAAAACTAAAAACATCAAATTTACATATTTTAAACCTACTAATTCCAAATATGGAATAATTATTATTTTTTATATTCTAAACACATATTATTTAGTATTTAATTTAAAATTAATCTTGTTGTTGAAATTTGAAAACTGGTTTTTAAAGTTAAAACATTGTGAAGGCCTAAAATGTTTTATCTATGAATTCAATGTAAACATATTTCTAATGACATAAATTATATTTAATTATAGAAATATATTAAATTTATACTTTAAAATCATTCAATATTATAATTTAACCATATAAATTAAATCAATTCAAAAAGATTCTTTTAATTAAAATTTAGCTTATTTTTACTACTTAGCAATACATGAAATTTATCTGAAAAATATCACAAATTTATCCAATGTAAATTTTTACATCCCACTTCAAAATAATATTTATATGTATTAATTGAAATAATATTAATTTTTCTAAAGTATAATTTAATATTGTTTTTCCATTCATATGATTAAAATTAGATTTTTAAAAATAGGTTATTAAACATCAAATAAGATTTTATTCATACCCTATGACTAAAATATCAAATGGATGAATATAAAAAATATTTTATAAATTTTATAAAAAATATAGACCCCCTAAATTTCATTACCAAATTTTATTATCTAAAAATAAAAATTTCTAATTGATTTCTATTTTTTAAGCAATTGATAGCCAATAAATTCATATTTCATTTTCATAAGTTAGTTATAATTAATCTCACTAACCTAACAAATAGGATATAATGATAATTTTATAATAAGGTAATTTCATAGTTCATTTAAACATGTGAGTGTGTGAAATGCATTTTATTTAAGAATAAAAATAATTTAAAGAAAATATTTCATAAAAACATCTGGTTGTAACATTTACATTCCATTATGATCATGATAATTCCCTCTAATGAGCAATCATGGTAAAGGAATGGGGCTCGTAAAATTCTCCCTCAATCATCTGAATGACACTTTGATAATCCTATTGGTATCATGATGACTTCAGGACATGTCCACAAGATCTTAAAAATTCAATATGACATGTAGATTTTATTAGTAATAAGATATTTCACAAAACATGTTTCTAATAAATATAGACATTATATATTTATCACACAATAATTTTTTACCACATGGAACAATGATGACACAATGAATTCCCTATGATATTTTCATGTCCACATTGTGATTCCCCACTAAATCAACACCATATTTTAGAAATTAAAATTTTGAATTGTACAATAGATCATGGTTGGAATGTCCTACAAAATTTTCTCTTTCAACTCAAAAACATGGAAGAACATTAATGTTCCCTGGAGAGAGAAGACATTAAATAGTGGAAAGCCTCATAATCATAAGGGTCTTCCACAATGTAATCCAGGTAATGATATAAGGGATTATGTGACATGTATATATTACGTCAGGATCACCCAATTAATCATGAAATGGTGTTCTGGTGAGATGACTATATTATAGAAAAGAGTTTCTTCTTATCAACTTGGTCATATGACAACTCAAAAGGCCAATTACAAAATATCATTTAGTCATTTATTCTACGATGGATAAAAATGTAGAACACATTTGTAAATAATGTATTTGATATTTTCCATCAAATAGGTCAAGAACATTGCATGACTTATAAACTATTCATGTGAAAACATGTGGAAATGTCATCGAGATCATCTGAAAGGAACTGGTCATTTTAGTCTTGTCATGTGTAGTCATTCAAACATGTAATAATTATCATATGAAATAATCTAAAAATAGAATCCAAGACACAATATCTCCCCTATACATGTTATAAATATCATACACCAACCGCCAAAAATTAAATCATTGGCGACGCAACACCATTGAATGTTTCCACATCAATTACATAAATGAGCTATGATCCAATCATTTGATCCACACAATAGCCCTCTGACATGTCAAACATGATCTTAAAAAATCATTATATTTTTTTCATAAATCAGGTGGCGTTTCTATGGAAAAGTGTTATAGATCAAAACTCAATCAATATAAATATTTTCCAATCATCTTAGACATGTCTTGTTGAATCATCACACATTTCCTGAAGAGATTATGAATATATCCATCAGACACCATTGACATGTCCTCTAGAATACCATTACATGTCCATGTATCATATGAGATTTCAAGAAGACAAAAAGTTAATGTCCTAGCATCATCAAACATGTCCTAATTTAAATAGTACTTTTAACAAAAAACACATCTTTTAAAAAACCATGAAAAGACCATACATCCTCAAACATATCTCAAAGACAACCATGACATGTCCATACATTATATAAAATGTTATGAAGACAACTAATACATGTACATAAATTCTTATACATGTCATGAAGAAAACATAGACTCACTTTAAAGACACCTCTGATATTTCATCCAAACTACAATGATATGTTAAGGAAATCAGGATATGTTTAGAAGAAAGTATATAAATATCTGGATGACACCACATTACATGACAACCTTTTCTAAAAAGAGAACATCAACATCACCCTTCTAACCACATGAATATTTTGAAATGAATCCTTGGTCTTTCATTCCCCATCCATATGTTTAGTGTCTATAATTGGTTTTTATTGGATATTCATGCGATCTTATGGTTTTATTGGTTTCTATTTTCATCTAAACATACCCATCCTACCACTCAACGTTCTTACTCTTTATATTTCAAAGGTTTAGGGCTGGATATATTAGAATTGGAATCGACATGAATTTATGTTCCTCCATATCATAGATTATATAACTCATGGGAACCATAATGTATTTAAGATTTAACATTTCTCCTGAACAGTTAGTTTGTTAAATAGAAAATATAATTATAAAGACTTTGATTCCATCTATAAATAGGATATATAAATTTTTATCCTATGTCTCAACCTCTCTTCCAAAGAACACATTAGGTCCTACTATATTCATAAATACCATATCCATTTATTTTGAGCCATGCTACAAGCTATCCAGTTTTATCAGATAAAAAATGAATCACATGTTCTTAGGGATTTGAAAATAAAATATCCATGGAATCATAAATTTTCCATTAACAATTTGAATCGTAAGCATGTAGACCTCATTCGGTGGCATGATACGAATACCCTCATACAATTACATCCACCTCAATGTATGACTAGATGACATTCCAATATTTATTAACCATTGGGATATAACCCTCATTCTATTTAATTATATTATACATACAATTATTATGTGGTGTTTCGATCAAAATATGATGAATTTCATTAATGTTATAATAGGAATACATATTATTTATTCCAAATAATCAACTATATATTCGAGGCCTATGTTCCAAAATCCATTACATTTGTTTATAATGATAAACGTCTTATATAGAGATTAAAAAAATTATGTGAGGTTTGATTACAATTATAAACAATATATATTGGATGCTTCAAAATGGAAAATACCCTCCTAATGAAACCAACCTGCTCCCTGGAAGATAAAAAACAATATTCTTCCAATATATAAAATGTATAAATATAAACAATCCACCCATTACAATCAAATAATGGGATACTTATCCAGAGAATAGGAAATATACTAGTGGTCCAATTAATAAAACCACTTTTACTTGATGAATAATTCAACGTGAAATAATTTCATTTGTTTAGAAAGTCCTTTGTATGGATTGGGAATAGATTCACAATGATATCATAAATAAATAATTGAAAATCAGAAGTGGCCATAAGTCATGACCCGTCCTCGGGGCTCATGTCGTGATTACACCAAGCCCACATTCTATAGGCCTGGGGCTAGAGAAAAGCACAAAAGGTGTAAATCACTATACTTGGAAGGAATTGAAATTAATAAAGTAAACAAACAATATAGAGTATGAAACTGATGAAAGAACTATGTAAACTAGGTACAAAAGTAGGTGAAGAAAATTAAATTGTATAGTATACAAACAAAACTTAATGTACCGTACAACTGAAAGGAAAGTAAAAAAGAAGTAGGTAATGTAGTAGCACCGAGTCGTCCTCTAGAAATCCCACCTGAGTGGTGGGTACAGATAAACTCCTGAGCTCCTCAGGTCTGGCCACCTGCTCGGTGTACATCCCACCAAGTGGTCCACCTCCGAGTACCATCCAGCTCCACAAGCCTCCACCTCGATCAGTGTTTTCTGTCGTCTGCATCCAACACAATGTATTGAGGGCATAGCCCATGCAGGGGTGAGTATACGATACTCAGTAGGGACCTCGAGACCCTCAAAGGCATCTCAGTTTCCATGAAAGATAAACCACAATGGAAAGATACAATCAAGAAGTATCAACCGACTATACTTAGATATATTCCCATACATATACCTAAGTCATCAATTACAAAATTGCTCCAACGCTCGAGCCCATAAAAAACCCAGTCCACATAGAAAAACACAACCGAGTCGATACAAGAATACACAACCTAGTCCACACCAGAAATCACAACCCAGTCCACATAGGAAAGCAAGTCAATCACATCGATGATAATGATTGAAGTCAAGAATCAGCTCACATAGGTATATAACATCGTATTGCAATAGAGATGATCACATGTAGCCACTGATTCATCTAAGTTGTTGGACCCACATATGATACAAGACCTGCTACTCTGTCAGACCCACTCAGGATAAAAGTACAAAGGTCATTCTTATGGACCCGCGTATTATACAAGACAATTACTCATCGCTGTCGGACCCATAGGGGATCCCAGAGTAGTCGTCATCGCTGCCGAAACCACGGAGGATCCAAATACAGTAGTCCTCGCTGTCGAACCCATGGAGGATCCAAGTACAATTGTCCTTACTGCCAAACCCATGGAGGATCCATGTACAGTATTCCTCGCTAGATAACCCATGGAAGATCCATGTATAGTCTTCCTCACTGCCGAACACACGGAAAATCCAAGTACAATTCTCTTTACTGCCGAACCCACGGAGGATCCATGTGCAGTCATCACCGTCGCAGTCACAACCAGCTCTAAGGTATCTTCATATAGAATGCTCAATTCCGGGAGGGTCCAATCCAAGATCTAAGGGCTTAGATACATCAACTTTAACGATGTCCATAGTTGATGTATCCCAACGTTCCCTCTTCTCAAAAGAAACCCAACGCGATAGACTGTGCGTTAATCGGACCCTTGATCTGAGAGTTATTGGTTTTTCTGTTTCAGGGGCCTGGTTGGGTTTTAAGATAAAACCAACCCGACCATACTACAACTGCGTCAAAACCTCAATTTTAGTATTCCTAATGAACCATCACATTAAGATGATTCCAACGTAGTGGACGACACATCAATCGGGCGTCTGTTCCTTAGGTTATAATTGTTTCCTCTCCATGGACCCGGTTATCTTCGAGTTCGAACCAACCCACCCGTTCCCAAACTTCTCTAAAACCTTTAGTGTAATATATCAAAACGACCATATCGATCTAGGTATTCCTACACAACTTACGGTGCATCGATCGGAGGTTCGTAGCTCAACTTACTGGCGAATGACCGAAAACATCCTGAAGTGGGGGGTCTACGCCCAGCCCGACCCAGCCCAATCCCCCCTAGGTCAACTTGAACTGGGTGGACCCAAGGAACATGTACCGGTCCATGCGACCTGCCCCGGGATGTCTGGGGGGTGGGGGTGGGGGTATGCTTGCTCGACAAGAGAGCAGTGCGGGGGGCGCGACCCCCTCTTTCCACAGACGCGGAGCCAGGGTGGCGTCGCTGGCTCCCCAGGATCTCTTGCGGCCACGGGATCCCGCCCTCACTACGGCGGCTACCGGTGGTGTACCGGTGTGCCGCCGCACTAGCGAACCACGTGTCCGGGGGCTTACGCGGGAATCCAGAGTCATTTTGGTGGTCCGATTTTACTTCCTTCTGTGCCTGTAGTCATCTCAGGACCCATACATCACTACGAAGGCCTCCAATCGCCATTGTGGCCCCGCTTCGTTGTCGCCAAATATTCCGCGCATCAAGAACAAAAATAGTGGTGGGTTCAAACATGTTCATTAGTCAGTACCCCCCACTTTAGTGGTTCAAAACATCACCAAAAAAATTACATGCCATGCCGAGGGTATAAATCACATACTGAAATATATACAAATTTATCATACCTCAACAATTGAAGATGAATGTTAGTGTCGCGGTAGAAGGTGTCGCGGGTTAAGGGTTCGTAGGTATCATCGGAGTGTGCTGAGGAGGAAGCGGCATCTCCTCTCGTGTTGTGGAGAAGAGGATTGGTGGCATGTCATTGTTCTTAGAGGAACTGTCGTTTTTCATCATTCTTCGTCGGAGGCCGGCGTTCTTCCTAAACCTCAAGAGTTCTTCGATCATCCATGCACAACGAAAGCTCTCCCCTTAATAAATTAATAGGTCCCTCCTATTATTTTTTTACCCACGTAAAGATAATTTCCAAAAATTAAATCACCATATTAAATAAAATGTTTTGATAATCAATTATTGAAGGGAGAGGCAAAGTCCCCATTTGTTAAACACGTTGAAAATTAAATCAAAAGGTGGGGAATGAGGAAGGATCCTCATTAAATAATGGGTTGACATGATTTAAGGGTCTGAGGTAGAGAGATTGGCATTTAATGGGGGCGATGCCAATTTAATGAGGGGTTTTTAATGAGTTTGGAGGAAAATAAATAGTTGGGGATCATGTGAGACCCACCTATCTAACACCCAAACTTGGGTAGTTAGGTGGATGTGGGCCCCACCCTTAACTACCCCTGGGAGGGAATAACCTCTTCATAAAATAAAAATTGTTCTTATAATTTTTATTTACATCTTAAATAAACCCCCAAAATTATATTCTCCTCCAGTGTGAACATAACTACGGTAAAGATCACGTTTAGCAATTACAGGCATTGCGTGTTCATTGGTGCCCTTGGATTTTAATTCTGAGTGCTGCTTCAAAAGATTGAAAAAATAGCTCGTTAGTTCACTGACCGTACCCGAGATAAACTTCGTAAATTGATTCTAGGCACACTGGGCCTCAGAATCAAGTGCAGTCTGAAGCCACATACTCGTAAAATTCGAAGAAATTAGAAAAAAAAGTCCTTGAAAATTTCTAGTCTTTACATTACACCCACCTCAGGGTTTTACGTCCCCATTAATCTATTTCATAAACTAGGAAAATAAATGAGGGTATTGAGCACGAATTTGAGCCTCTCACTCCCATGTGCTCTCTTGAAGGTTCCCGTGCTACAAATGAATGCGCACCAGATGAATCGACCGTCCACATAGGACCCTCTCATGTCGATCCTCTATCTCCAGCGGGACCTCTTCAAAAGTCACCACATCATCAATGTCCAGCTACCCATGGTCAATGATATGCATCAGGTCGTGCACATATCTCCTTAGCTGAGATTCATGGAAGACATCATGCACCCGGTGCAACTGAGGTGGAAGGTCCTGGCGGTAAGCCACCCCGCCTACCCTGATGAGGACCGGGAATGGTCGGATGAAGCGCAAAGATAACTTTCCACCCCGGCCAAATCTCCTCAATACATGTTAGGGTGAGACTCCTAAGAAAACGTGGTCACCATCCCCAAATTCCAATGGTCTCCACCTCCTATTAGCATAGGACTTCAGTCTACTCTGTGCGGTCCTCATCTGCTCCTGGATGATCTGCACCTTCTCTGTTGTAGCCTAAACCATCTCTGGTACTATGAGTGTTGACTCCCCAGGGTCAGTCCAGCACATAGGTGATCTGTAAGGTTGGCCGTACATTGCCCCGTATGGTGCCATCCCGATGGTGGAGTGGTAGCTGTTGTTTTACGCAAACTCCACCAAGGGAAGGTGATCCTCCTAGCTGTGACTAAAGTCAAGGACACATGCACAGTCTATGTCCTCGAGTGTCTGAATGGTCCTCTCCGCCTGGCCATCCATCTGAGGGTGAAAGGCAGTGCTCAGGAGTAGCTACATCCTAAAAGCTTCTTGCAACCCCTTCCAAATATAGGAAGTAAATGGAGCTTCTCGTTCAGAGATTATAGACGATGACCCACCATGAAGTTTTACGATCTCCTGAAAGTAGAGGCGTCCCAAGATCTCTACTGAGCCCGTATCTATGATCGGTAGGAAGTGGTCCAATATGGTGGGTCGGTCTACGATAACCCAGATGGTGTCATGTCCTCTAGAAGTACGTGGAAGGCTTCTCACGAAATCCATGGATATTCTGTCCCACTTCCACTCCCGGACCTCTAAGGACTGTACAATGTTTGCTGGTACCCGGTGCTCGGCCATCACTTGCTAACAGGTGAGGCATCATGAAACGAACTATACTATAGCGTCCCCCTAACCAAGAGAATAAACTGTAAACTGTTATCTCAACGAACCATGGGTGTGACTAGCAGTTTCAAAGAACTCGAATACACCCTTTTTCTCTTACGTCCTACAAGAACTGCTAAGATATAACCTTTGCTGAAAATATAAATCAGATCTCATCCCCTGGATTAAACACGTTCTTTGACTAATAAAATCAATTCTGACATGAACGGTACTATTTCATGCCATGGACGACGTCATATGGCCTCGACGCTACTACCAAGAGATCCAACCATTACTCTCACCTCCAAGGGTCGAGTCACTCTATCATTAGTAGTGTGTGGTCACTAGGTCTCCTCTGGTAGGATTCTCAAATGTGAGGGTCAAGTCAATGGTGTGAACCAGAACCTCTCAGTATCAACCACATGAAAATGAAAAGCAAGAAAACATCACAAGAACAAGTGCCTTTTATTACTGGAGCTCAATTTAAAAATACAAAAAGCATCCACAAACAATGACCTTAACAAAGCAAGAAGCATCATGATCCAATGTCTCCATTCCCAGAGCTAGTCTCGCTCCTGCCGGTCTGCTCCCGAAGCTGTATGGTCGTAGGCCTCAACTGCCTGAAGCTGAGCTCTCCCCTGTCCAGTTGTTCCCTACGGTCAGGGTGGTCCTCCTGGTGGTGGTGTGGGAAGGGCCTCGAAATGTTTTTCGCAACCTACTTCTTGGCCAGCCCCTCTTCCACGTCAGCCTTATCCCGGTGGACCATCACGGTCAATCCTCTGCATGGGAGGTCCCTCTACCACCTGTTTCTCATCTGTAGGGAGAGTCAGGCTGTCTCGAGCCATGTGACCATGCCCGCCGCATGCATAGCACTGCCTTCACCTTGTATGGATGGCTCTGTTTGGTGTGCCCCGCATAACCAAACCTGCATCCTGAGATCTCTCATCTGATATTCTGGTCCGCTTGGACCTCTGTGTCAACTTTCTACTACCGGCTGCAAAAGACTCCGCTACGTGTCGTCCTGCGGAGGGTCTTGCCGCTGGTGAATTCTCACCAAGAAAACTATCCCCCAGAAGGGCTCTCTCCAGCACCCCCACTTGCGTCGGGATGTTGAGGGATATCATCGAATCCCTGATATCATGTTTGAGTCCCAGCTCAAAGGTCCAGGCCCAGAAGAATGCATCCACACCATGTTTGTGGAGTAGCGTGAGAGGTCGGTAACCCTCGTCAATTACTCGGATACTGTCATTATGCCATGCCTTAGCTGTAGTAACTCCTGGATACACAACGCAAAGAGGGTGGATAGAACAAACTCCAAGTGGATGGGGCCCCCAAAATCCGTAAAATGATGAGATGTCTCTTTGTAAACCTGGAGAATCAGGCTCCACCATCTACCTGCTGCTGCATGCAGGAGACTCGCAGCAAAGAGCCCCATATGGTCTGCTGGTGTCCCTACCAATTTGAAGACTCTGACGATAGCCTCCATCCAATCCTTGGTTGCATGAGGATACATCTCTCCACGTAACATGGGCAGCCTCTGTCACCGAAAATCATGCAACGCACTCATGAAACGTACACTCTCCACTACTTGGGCTGGTGGTATCGGTGCCCCAATGGGTAGTGGTACCACTGGTGCATTGGCTATAATGGGGCC
This sequence comes from Viscum album, assembly GCA_963277665.1. Taxonomy (NCBI): domain Eukaryota; kingdom Viridiplantae; phylum Streptophyta; class Magnoliopsida; order Santalales; family Viscaceae; genus Viscum; species Viscum album. Next base: position 1,905,577,344 of record OY728145.1, read on the forward strand.
ATGTACCAATGTCTCGTCGCTCGGTGCACTGTCATCCCGCACGTTACTAGGAAACCTAGCTGGCTTCTTTCGCCAGGCCATCCTGAAAAGAATCAAGTGTGCCTTGGACAAACAGTATACCTGGTGAGCTGACACAAAGTAATAACAAAGAAAACTTTTGAAACACACACACGATCAGTGTTTTCATGTACTGAGTCAGAAATCAGTGGTCAAGGTCTTGGTGTATGGATACGTCGGCCGTTACACCAACAGTAGACTCCCTTGACTGAACACCACACTCAATACTCAAAACACAATTACTTCACAGAAAGGAAAGATCAGAATCTGAGTTCTGCTGTAGAACCGACTCCTCTAATACCAATTTGTCACAACTCATCCTCAGGGCCCGTGTCGTGACTACCCAAACCCGTCTTCCATAGGCCAGGGTCTGGTGAATGCACAAAAGGCATAAATCCCTATACTAGGAATGAATTTCCTTTGAAAAAGTAAACAAACAAAACAGAGTATGCAACTGAAAAAAGGTTCTAAGTAAACTGAGTACAAAAGTAAGTGCTGAAAAGTAAATGGGCCATTATAAAAACCCAACTGAAAGTACAGGACAACTGAAATGAAACTACAATAGCAGTAGGTAAAATAGCAGCACCGAGTTTTCCTCCAGAAATCCACCCACAAGGGTGGGTACAGATAGTCTCCTCAGCTCCTCGGGTCTAGCCTTCCACTCCGTGTACGTCCCTCCAAGTGATCCACCTTCGGGTACCATCTAGCTCCACAATCCTCCACCTCGATCAGTGATGTATGTTGTCTACATCCAACACAAATTAGTATGGGCAGAGCCCGTGCAGGGGTGATTATACAATACTCAGTAGGGACCCCGAGACCCCTGAAGGTCTCTTGGTATCTACAAAGGATAAATCACAAAGGATTGATAAAATCACGAAGTATCAACTGAACTACTTAGGTATATGCCCATACATATACCTAAGTCATCAATTACAAAATGGCTCCAACGCTCGAGCCCACGCTCAACCTAGTTCACACATGAAAACATAACCAAGTCCACATAAGAAAACACAACCCAGTCCACACAAGAAATAAAAACCCAATCCACACAGGAATTCTAGTCAATCACATCGATCATAAATATTGAATTCAAGACTCATCTCACACAGGTATAAAACATTGTATAGCGATATAGATGATCAGATGCAGCCATTGACTCTTCTAAGCTATCAGACCCAAAATAATATCACCACATTAAATAAAATGTGTTTACAATCAATTAAGGAATGGAGAGGGAAGGTCCCAGTTTATTAAACGTGTTGGAAATTAAATAAAAAGGGTGGAAAGAAGAAGGGTCCTCGTTAAATTATTGGTTGACATAAATTAATGGAGTGAGGTGGAGCGATATGATTTTAATGGGTGGTAGCTAATTTAATGAGGGGTTCTTGATGTGTTTAGAGGAAAATAAATAGTTGGGGCTCATGTGGGCCCAACCTCTCGAAGATCCACACTTGGGTAGTTAGGTGGATGTGGTCCCCACCCTTAGATACCCATGGGAGGTAATAACCTCTTTATTAAATATAAATTGTTCTAATAATTTTTATTTACTTCTTAATTAAACACCCAAAATTTACTTCTCCTCCAGTGCAATCACAACTACGGTAAGAATCGCATTTAGAAATTACCGGTGTTGCGAGTTCATCGGTGCCATTGGATTTTAATTCCGAGCACTGGTTCAAAATATAGAAAAACCAGCTTGTTCGTTCATTGAACGTAACCGATCTAAACTTCATAAATTGATTCCAGGAACACCGGGCACACCGGGCCTTGAAATCAAGTTTCGTCAGATGCAAGAGACTTGTAAAATTCCATGAATTTTGGAAAAAAAAATTCCTTGAAATTTCTGGGTCTTTACATTACTCCCACCTCAGGGCTTTATGTCCCCGTAATTCTACATAATAAACTATGGAAACAAATGAGGGTACTGAGCACGCATCTGATCCTCCCACTCCCATGTGCTCTCTTGGAGGTTCCTTTGCTACCAACAAATGTGCACCAGAGGTATCAACCATCCTCATAGGACCTTCTCTTATCAATCATCAATCTCCACTAGGACCTATGAAAAAGTTTCCCCATCATCGATGTGCATCTCTCCTTGGTTGATGATATGTGTCGGGTCGTGCACATATCTCCTCAGCTGAGATATGTAAAAGGCGTCGTGCACCCGAAGTAGCTGAGGTGGAAGGGCCAGGCATTAATCCACCTCGCCTACCCTGTTGAGGACCTGGAATGGTCTGATGATGCATGAAGATAACTTTACGCCCCATCCAAATATCTGCAATCCATGTCGAGGTGAGACCCATAAGAAAACATGGTCACCAACTTCGAACTCCTGTGGTCTCCGCCTCCTATCAGCATAGGACTTTTGACTACTCAGTGCAGTCCTCATCCACTCCTTGATAATCTACACCTTCTCCGTTGTAGCCTGAACCATCTCTGGTCCTACGAGTGCTGACTCCCAAGGGTAAGTCCAGCACAGAGGTGATCTATAAAGCTAGTCGTACAGTACCTTGTATGGTGCCATCCCGAAGGTGGATTGGTAGCTGTTGTGGTACGCAATATCCACTAAGGGTAGGTGATCCTCCCAACTGTGACCAAAGTCTAGGACACATGCTCGAACCATTTCCTCGAGTGTCAGAATGGTCCTCTCCATCTTGTCATCTGTCTGAGGGTGAATGACAGTGCTCAGGTGAAGCTGCATCCCAAAAGCCTCTTGCAACCCCTTACAAAGATGGGAAGTAAAGTGAGCTTCTTGATCGGAGATGATAGAAGATGGAACAACATGAAGCCGTTTGATCTCATGAACGTTGAGGCATCCCAGATCTCTACTGAGCCCTGCTCTCTGATCGGTAGTAAGTGGGCCGACATAGTGAGTCGGTCTATGATCACCCAGATGGTGTCATGTCCTCAGGAAGTAAATAGAATCCATGTCACGAAATCCATGGAAATTACATCCCACTTCATCTCTGGGACCACTAAGGAATGTACCATGTCTGCTGGTACCAGGTGCTCCACCATCACTTTCTAACAAGTGAGGTATCATGAAACTAACTCTACTACAATGTTCCCCTTACCGAGTGTATAGACTGTAAACCATTCTCTCAATGAAATATGGGTGTGACTAGCCATTGCAATGAACTCGATTACACCATTTTTTGCTTACGTCCTACAAGATATTTTAAGATTTATCCTTTTCCAAAATTAGAAATTTGATCTCATACCTTGGATGAAACACATTCATTGCCTAATATAGTCAATCCTGACATGAAAGATACTATTTAATTCCATTGATGATGTTGTAAGGCCTCGACACTGCAACCAAGATATCCAACTGTTAATCTCATCTCCAATGGTCGAGTCACACTGTCGGTTGCTGTGGGTGTTCACTAGGTCTCCTCTAGGAGGAATCTTGAAAGTGAGGGTCAAGTCAATGATTTGAACCAGAACCTCTCAATATCAACCACATGAAAAAGATAGGGAATAAAACGTCACAATAACTAGTGTCTTTTATTACTGAAACTCAAAGTACAATGACACAGAGCATCCACAAACAACGAAATTAACAAATCAAGAAGCATAATGAACAAAATTATCCATGCCCGGAGCTAGTCCTGCTCATAAGCTTCTGCTCCCCGAGATCTATTTTCATAGGCCTCAGCTACATGAAGCTGAGCTCTCCCTTGTTCAGTAGTTCCCGACAGTCGGGGTGGTCCTCCTGGTGGAGGTGGTGGTAGGGCCCGAAAATGTCATCCACCACCCACTTCTTGGCCAGCCCCTCTTCCACACCCACCTGCTCCCAGTAGACCTCCACAGTCGAACCTCTTCCTTGTAGGTCTCTCGAATGTCTGCTTCACATCTGCAGGGTGGGTCGTGCATTATCGAGCCATGTGACCCTGCCCATCGCATGCATAGCACTGCCTGCTCCTCGTATGGCTGTCTCTGTTTCATGTTCCCCACAAAACCAAACCTGCATCTTGAGATCGCTCATCTGATACCCTGGACCACTTGGTCCTCTACATCAACTATCTACATCCGGCTGCAAAAGACTCCACTACGTGTCATCCTGCGGTGGGTCTCGCCGCGGGTGACTGCTCAGCGAGAAAACTCTCCGCTAGAAGGGATCTCTCCAAAACCCCCTCTTGCGTCAGGATGTTAAGGGAGATCATCGAAGCACTGATCTCATGTCTAAGTCTCTAATCAATGGTCTGGGCCTGGAATAATGGGTCTCGTACCATGTCTGTGGATTAGCGTGAGAGGTCGGTAAACCTCACAGAATACTGGGCTATTGTCATGCTGCCCTCTCTCAGCTGTAGTAACTCTAGGATGTGAACCATACGGAGGATGGCTAGAACAAAATCCTAGCTAAATAGGCCCTCAAAGTCTTTATAAATAATAGTTGTATATTCATGCACCTGGATAATCAGGCTCCACCATCTACCTGCTGATTTGTGCAGGAGACTCACGACAAGGATCACTATAAGGTATTCTGGTGTCCCTACCAATATGAAGACTCTGACGATAGCCTCCAACCAATCCTCAGCTACCTGATGATCCATCTCTCCGCGGAACCTGGGTGGCCTCGGTAGATTAACTCATACAACACACTCAGGCGGCATGCACTCTCTCCTGCTGGGGCTGGTGGTATTGGTGGCCCAGCGTGTAGTGGTACTAATGGTGCCTCTGCTGTAATTGGGCCATGTACTGAGGTCTTGTTGCTCAGTGGAATTCCATCCCCCACGTAACTAGGAACCCTATATGGCGACCTTCATGGGGCCATCCTGAAAACTAACAGGTGTGCCATAGTCAAAAAGTATACCTGCTGAGTTGACTCAAAATAATCACAATGAAAACTTTTGAAACACACACACAATCAGTGTTTTCGTGTACTCAGTCAGAAATCAGAGGTAAGGGTCCTGGTGTATGGATAAGTCAGTCGCCACACCAACACTAGACACCCTGAACTGAAAACTACACTCAATACTCTTAACACTATTTATTCACAGAAAGGAATGATTAGTGTTTGGAGTTCTATGGTAGAATCGACTCCTCTGATACCAATTTGTCACAACCCATCCTCAGGGCGCATGCTGTGACTACCCCAAGCTCGCCATCCATAGGATAGGGGCTGCTGATAAGCACTAAAAGCTTAAATACCTATACTAGGAAGGAATTTCCTTTATAAATGTAAACAAACACAACAGAGTACGCAACTGATGAAAGCACTAAGTAAACTGAGTACAAAAGTAAGTGATGAAAAGTAAATGGGCCAGTATACAAACCCAACTGAAAGTACAGTACAACTGAAAGCAATGTACAATAGAAGTAGGTAAAATAGAAGCACTGAGTCATCCTACAGAAATCCCACATGACGGTTGGGTACAGATAGTCTCCTCAACTCCTCAGGTCCAGTTGTCCCCTCCGTGTACGTCACGCCATGTGGTCCACCTCCAGGTACCATCTAGCTCCACAATCCTCCACCTCGATCAGTGATTTCCATCATCTGCATCAAACACAATGCAGTGTGGGCATAACCTGTGCAGGGGTGAGTATACAATACTCAGTAGGGACCCCGAGACCCCCAATGGGCTCTCAGTTTTCGCGAAGGATAAACCCCAAAGTAAAGATACAATCACAAAGTATCAACCGACATTACTTAGGTATATGTCCATACATATACCTAAGTCATCAATTAAAAAATGGCTCCAACGCTCAAGCACAAGCACAACCCAGTCCACACTAGAAAACACAACCCAGTCCATAGAGGAAAACACAACCGAGTCCACACAAGAAAGCACAACCCAGTCTACACTGGAATGATAGTCAATCACATCGATGATAAAGATTGGAGTCAATACTAAGCTCACATAGGAATATAACTTCGTATAATGATAGAGATGATCAGATGTAGACACTGATTCATCTAAGAGGTCGGACCCACATAGGATACAAGACCATCAACTCTGCTGGACCCATTCAGGATACAAGTACATAGTTCATGCAACCGGACCCGCGTAGGATACAAGAATAGTAGTCATCACTATCGGACCCACAGAGGATCCCAGTACAATCGTCATCACTGCTAAACCCACGGGGATCCAAGTACAGTTTCCATCACTGTGGAACCCATGGAGGATCCAAGTACTGTCGTCCTTGTTGCCGAACCCACGTAGGATCCAACTACAGTCGTCCTTGCTGCCGAACCCACGGAGGATCCAAGTACAGTCGTCCTCGCTGCCAAACCCACATAGGATCCATGTATAGTCTTCCTCGCAGTTGAACCCACAGAGGATCCAAGTAAATTCATCCTCGCTGAAGAACCCATGGAGGATCCAAGTGCAGTCATCACCATCGATGTCGTAGCAATCTCTATTGTTCTTGCATATAGCACGCTCGATTCTGGGAGGGTCCGCTCCTCATGCCAAGGGAGTCAATAATTCAACTTCCATTAAGTCCAGAGTAGACGTATCCCGACGATCAATATCATCAAAAGAAACCCAATGCAACAGACGGTGCGTCAATCGGACGCCCGGTCTGAGAGTTATTGGCTTTTCTGTTCTAGGGGCCCGGTTTTGTTTTAAGCTAAAACCAACCCGCCATACTCCATCTGCCTCCAAACCACATGTGTAGTATTCCAAAAGAACTGTCTCATCAATATTATTCCAATTTAGTGTACAACACGTCAATCGGACGTCCGGTCCTTTGGTGATAAGCATTTTCGCTCCAAGTGCCTGGTTGGCTTCGAGTTCTAACCAACTCGGCCGTACACAACTTTCGTTGAAACCCTGAGTTTATTATACCGAAACGACTGTATCGATACAAGGATTCCTAAAAAACTAACATTGAATATATTGGAGGTCTATATCTCATGTTATGAGTGAGTGACTAAACACAGTCGGAAGTGGGGGGTCTGGGCCCGGCCCGACCCGGCACAATCCCCCCTAGGTCGGCCTGAACCGAGTGACCTGAACTATGTCTGAGTCCATCCCGGTAGGGCGCACCCCATACAGGACATGCCGACATGGCCCGGTCCACGCAACAGGCCCCGGCCCAGCTTGTGGGGGGTGCGCTTGCTCGGTCAGCGAGCCGAGCGGGGGGCGTGGCCCTAACATTCCGTAGACGCGGCACTAGGGTGGCGCCGCTGGCTCTCTTGGATCCCGTGAGGCCGTAGAATCCCTCCCTCACCACCGTGGCTGATGCCGTAGTGGGCTTCTTCCGGAGGTGCACCGTTCCACCGTCAGGGGCTTCCGCGGGCCATCAGAGTAATTTCGGTGGTCCGATTTTACTCCCATCTAAGCATGCAGATGTCTCAGGACCCATACATCACTACAAAGGCCTCCAATTTCCATTGATATTCTTCTTCATTGATGCCAAATATTCTACACATCAAGAAAAAAAATAGTGTGGGGTTTGGACTTGTTTGTTAGTCTGTACCCACCGGGTTAGTGGTTTAAAAAACATCACCATAAAATTACATGCCATGTCGAGGGTAAAAATCACATAATGAAATATATACAAATTCCCCTACCTCAACTATTGAAGTAGAACATCGGTGTTGCGGTAGACGGCGTCACAGTAGACAGCTCCGTGGGGAAAGGGTTCGTAGGCATCGTCGGAGTGCCCTGAGGAGGAAGCGGCGTCTCCTCCCTTCTCGCGGAGAAGAGGATTGGTGGTGCATCGTTGTTCTTTGAGGAACCACTGTTCTTTTTCATTCTTCGTTGGAGGTCGGCGTTCATCCAAAACCTCAAGAATTATCTCGATCTTCCTCTCACAATGAATGATCTCCCCCTTAATAAAATAAGAGGCTCCTCCTATTATTTTATTAAACACACAAAGAATCTCTCCCAAAATTAAATCACCACATTAAATAAAATGTGATGACATTCAATTAAAGAAGGGATAGAGAAGGTCTGCATTTATTAAACTCATTTGAAATTATGTAAAATGGGGGGAAAGATGAAGTATCCTTGTTAAATTATGGGTAGACATGAATTAAGGGAGTGAGGTGGAGAGATTGGCATTTAATTGGGGGGGGGGGGTGCCAATTTAATGATAGGTTTTTAATGAGTTTATAGGAAAATAAATAGTTAGGCTCGTGTGGGACCCATCTCTCTATAATCAACACTTGGTTAGTTAGGTGGTTGTGGGCCCCACCATTAACTTCCCATGGGTGCGAATAACCTCTTTATAAAATAAAACTTGTTCTACCAATTTTTATTTACTTCTTAAATAAACCCCCAGAATTAACTTCTACTCCAGTGCGGATGAAACTACGTTAAGGATCACGTTAAGCAATTACCAGTGGTGCGAGTTTATCGGTGCCTTAGGATTTTAATTCTGAGCACTTATTGAAAAGATAGAAAACCCCGCTCATTCATTCAATTAACATACCCGAGCTAACTTCAATTATTGATTCCAGGAACATCGGGCCTTAGAATCAATTGTCGTCAAAAGCCACACACTCGTAAAATTCCTATCATTAAAGAAAAAAATTACTTGAAATTTCTGGTTTTTTACACCATAATTCATACGAAAGGGTTTGATCAGTCGAAAATCATATCCTCTTGACTAATGTGAGATCTAGTGAGTCAGGACTGTTGAAACCTGAATGAAAATTTTCCTTTTTAATGAAGTCCCATATTCAATATAGATGTGGGAACTTTTGTATATTATGTGGAATTTTTTTTGAAATAATTGATTTTGATACTATACTAATACCCTCATAATCAATTTTAGAATAGAATATCTAGATGAAAAAAATGATGAACCTGATGTAAAATATTATGATAATAGAATAACATAATCATATTTGGTGTCATAATTCTTGTTTCCCAATCATAGAAATATCCAAATTAAAATAAAATGGTGAAAAAATTTGAAAGTATATGAAAACATAATAATTGAATCATCATGGTTGTCAAAAATATTCTATATGAAACCCAATGAATTTCATGGTGAAATAATTGGCTATAACATGATCATTTCTTATCAATACATGAACCAATATCATCATTTTAACATCATTATATATCATAAAAATATCCCCACCCATGTTTAGAATAATTACTAGGGTAGTTATCACCATCATTCAACTCTATTGGGATATAATTTCATTCATTAGTACTTTAAAAATATACTACCTTTCTAGAGTACTAGGATTTGGGTTAAAAAATCATGATAAGTTTATCAAAAATCATTGTTAATACATATGTATTCTAAGGAATCTTTAGATCCCTATTACATATGATAATATTATCCTCTCATAAAATACAATTTTCATTTCATATATTATTAAAATATATTTTTTATTGATAACATCCCCCTAGAATTGTATTGTATAGCGATAAAACACATATTTCATGTGATTGTCACATATCTTATACATTCAAAATGTAATTATCATTGTATTAAAATTCCCTTTATTCTTATTCTTTATTTTATTTTATATAGATATTTATCTATAAATAATAAAACAAAATTTCCATGATAATATCTAAATAAATATTTTATAATTAGTATGAATATTTCCAGAGAATTTTTATTCCAAAGGAATCGCTTTGAACTAATAGCGTCTACACCATATTCAAAAGGATGTATTTGGAATACCCATCTTACTCATGATTAATTGGAAACATCCCAGCCATAATTTATCCATCAATAAAAACTATGATTTATAATGTTGATCAAACAAGATGACAATAACTTGTATACGATATATGAAATTTATTGTGATTTTTTTCAATATGTGATAATTAATGATGAGGCATTTTGACTGATATGACTCTTGATTAAGATTACTACTTCACCTCATGGTAGAACACTTAGCCGTATAAAACTACATCAGATATTGTATTTTAAAAATTTTCATTTCAAATAAATTTTTCTAATTATATATATTATATTATATGGTTAATTATCCATGTATGTGTTCAGTATTGAATTGAAACTATCAGTCATGTGGAATACAAGGAAACAAATTTCATAATAGATTATTATTGTCCCTCAAAATGGGAAGAACAATAAGATTGAATCTAAAATCTCTATAAACCATTTGATCTTGATAATCATTCTAATATGGTAATAAAATACTTTATTGAAAATAATATTTGAAATAAATATTTTCTTCCACATTACAAAAATATTAAATCATTGGATGGATATATATATGTAGAGTTATAATAATCTTCCAATAGTTAATGATATATTTATATATGTGTAGTAAATTTATCCCATTATATACTCAAATTCCACTTAAAGAAGTATGTTAATAATTTCTTTGACAATAATCTAACAAAAAATCAATGAAGATGGGTTTTATATATCTGATATAATAATTGAGTTATTTTTTTCCTTGTTTCCACCTCAATCCCTTCAATTTTTGGTGTTTTTTGAGAAGTTAAATTAATAAAGGATGATATCAATGAATGTGATGAAGTGTAATAAAATTGTATGTTCACTAATCATCAATGAATAACTAGTGTACCTATTACCTAATCAATGTCATGATCAACCTCATCCCTTGTGGTAGCATGTTACCATCTTTTATCTCTATGAAATAATGGTTCTGGTGGCCAAGTTTATTTTTAAAAAAAGGATTCATGGATTTTATTTCATATTTCATTATTTAGATTTTTGAGAGAAACGTTAATATCTTTTAATGGTTCATATGTCAAAGATTCTAATCCATTTAATCAGATGTATTTTTTTATAACAGTTCTTCATTTATTATCATGATACATCAATTTCATACTGTTGAAGAATCTACTAATTACAATTTAATTGTTTAATGAACGCTTTAGCCTAATTTTTTACATGTGGGATGTTGAGTTATAATTCCTCTGTGAAAATTATCCAATGATCATCCTAATTTAGACTAAATTTTATTAATTTTATATCCATTCCAATGAGACCTCTGATATTCACCAATCAATATCATGAACATAAGAGAAAGGTGGACAATCGATTTATATATTTAAATAAATTTAATTAGAAATTCTTTTTATTTGTATGATCTTTAGTCTTCTAAAGAATAAATCCAAATTATATTCAATGTCGACGAAATGGATGGAGGTGATTCATGAATTTTATGTGAATAATTACTTATATAGATAAATATTCACATCATAATTTTTTAATATGTCTAGTGAAATCCCACTACATTTTAGAATTTATTTGTCATGGAAAATTTATTTTGAAAATTTATTTAACTAAATCCTTCCAATTCCTTGGAATTTAATTCATTAATAAGATTATTCTTCATCATCATTGTTCAATATTGATTAAAATACACCACCTTGACATTAATGATAATCAATACATTATCTAACTAAAATCCTTAGAGGATAAATTATAACTTCTCCATAAAGATATTCTATTTCTAATGAGTGGATTAGAAGTCTCCTTAATGAAGGATAGAGTTTTCATATAAAGGATAATATCCAAACTTGTTATTTATTTGGAGAAGGATATTGTTATACATTATTCAGGATGTCAATCAAAATTTGAGTCAGCTAATCCATTAATTGTTTTAATTTATTTTATCCAACTCATTAATTTTTTAAAATTATCATTAAAATAATCATTACATTTCCAATCGTATTATTTGATTTAATTATTCCTCATATTTTCCTCCATTATATGAAAATGGAATACTATGGATATGAATAATAAATAAAATAAAAATATAAAGGGGGAAACTATAAACATATAAACAATATGTAATCAATGAAAATTATAACCTATCTTATGATCCTATAGGATTCAATATATTTTATCAATAGTAACTTCCATGTTATGTTTCCAATAATAGAAAATTAGTCTTTTAAAAATTTCATATGGTGTGAATATATATTCCAAAAAATCATCACCATGGGTTGTCTAAGTATTTGTACAATTGAGCCCCTTTATCATGAACTACTTCATGGTGATGTTAACATACAATGGACCAATTCAAGTTTAATACACCTAGGTACCCATATCCCTATGATTCATAGAATATTTGTATCAATATAGGGATACAACTCCATAGTAACCACTGTCTCTATATATCACTAAATTTATTGGATATACAATACTACGATACACACATTTTAGTGTGATGAAATTTATCAGGGGTAATAAAATTCGATAATGAAGTCCATCATTATTAGTGCTAAAATAATTTCTCATAAAAGGCACCCTTTATCAGTTCTTTTTTAGAGATGATAAGATGTATCCTTTTCAGGGCTTTATTTTATCACAAATAACGGGAAATGTTATTAGGGAATTATATTTATCATGAAAAATGGAATCCCTATATCTATGAATTTTTAACTCTGGTAAATGATTATTTTTATCGTCACTTTTTACGATGATAATGCTCCATAATAAATAGAAAAATTTATCAAATTAAAATAAAAAATAAATTAATAAATAAAATCATTTTATTAATTAAATATTTAGTGATAAAAATAAATCAACTTATCAAACATATATATAGATTATTAATAATAAAAAAAAGTTTATATTATTTTATGAAATATAATAGGGATAATTATAATATATATTTATATAATTTGAATTAATAAAAAAATTGTTTTCTTATAAATTTTATATATTGGTTGATTTTTCAATGTAACTGATATCAAATGTAGTGTGTGATATTTAATTCTCGTACATATATATATATATATATATATCAATGTCTGTGTTTATGTTTTAATGACTTTATATACATAAAGACACACAAAAATATATTTACGAAATTTAAAGAAACACTTATACTAATATTTACGTAAATCATTCATATTTTATTATTTTTTAGAATTTCATATTGACATGATACATTTAATATATATTTTTTTAATATTTCAATTTTACTAATTTTTTTAATAATACTGTAAGGGTGTTAATTTTTATTGTTTTTTATTGTTTTATTTTTTTATTTAATTTGATCATTTTAATTTATTTTTATTTTTTATTATATTATTTAATTTGATCATTTTGTATTATTTATTTTTATATATTTAATTAATATTATTTAGTATTTTTAAAATTTTTTCCACCACTTCCATATATATATACCGATATTTTTTAACTAAATTATATTTAATTAATAAATTTTACCCATTTTTTCAATATTTTTTATAAGTACTCATTTTGAATTACACAATTTCAATAATTTTTAAAAAGTATTTATTTTTTATTATATGCCCTTTATAAAATTTAAATATATATCACTAAATAAATATTTATAAATAAATATATTTATAAATGTATATTTAATATATTCATAATTATAATAAATTGATTATTATTATTTTTTAAATAAGTAATTATATAATTATAATTAAATTATATTTTCTATAATTTTATAATTATTAAATTGTAATAAAATTTTAATAAATAATAATATAATTAAAATAATTTCATTTAAATAATTATAATTATTAAAATTCTAACAACACTTTTTTAGTGATGATATAGATCAATATTTAGTGGCACTAAAAAGAACTATTAAAAGAAAAAATTATTTTTGCTAAAAAGTTTGTGCTGATAAATATATCTTTTATCAACAATTTTTTTCACTTCTAAAGAGTGATATTTATCATAGGTAAAAAATGATTGATAATTATTCATTTTAGCATCGCTTATCAATTTGGCACTGACAAAACAGATTTTCATTAGCACTTTTCTGAAAGCGTTGTTAAAAGTTTTCCCAGTCTACATAAAAATCCTAACCACGACTGTGTCACTCTTGATTATCATGATCTCCTTGAATTCCTATACTGCCATATTAAATCCTCTATGTTAACTCTAATTAATCATGGCTACAATCTATTGTATGTCATTTTTTCTACTCTTCCTCTATCGTTTTATGAGGTTTTGGGTTCCATATTTTACATTTTTTTACTATTTATAAACAAAAAGAACCCTATATCTATTATTGCCGCTATTGAAATACAACGACTATGGATCTATTAATCCAATTTCCCCAATAAAAAGTATTTCAAATAAAGATAAGGTTATTTTCATATAGTAAGAATAGTCCACATATTTCTTTGTGGATGAATTGATAAATAAAATATATTTTTGATCTACCTTCTCTATACATACTCCCCACCCACACCCTCTCTTATACATCATTTATTATTACTGTTATTATTATAATTTTATATTTAATTCAGTGTATATACCATTTCTACCTTGATACACACATTGATTGTTTACTCTCATCTCAATATTAACAAGGATACCTCTCATCCCCCTCAGTTTCCCTTGTTTTTGGTAACATATAGTTACAAAATCTGGGTAGTTACTCAAATTAAATTCTTCTTATATACTATATTATATATTTGAACGTATAAATTATGATGGTTTTTGAGCATTAGGGATTACCATATTGGGGGAACATTTTAAGGTGTTCAATATATAGGGACCAAGGTAAGTGTAAAAATCAATAATTTTTTTTTATTTCAGTTATTCATATAAATTGTTAAACCATGAAATGGGTTATTTAGATTTTTGATAACGATGAATAATTTATTTTTGAATTCTAAAATAATTATAAATAATTATTCACATTGAAAAAATTATTTGAGTCATGAAAGTCATCAGTGTTTTTTTAATTAATTCATGATTATTGTTAAACAATGACTATGATTTACAAAGAGTGATGGTGATTTTATTTGGTGAGAAATTTTTGCTGAACAATTTTTTATAAATTTATTGATTTGGTAGGGTTGATAAATAATTGGTAAAAGTGAAACATAAAAAAACTACATATAAAGTGTGTATGACCAACAATTTAGTGAGTTATCTATAATGAGATAATTGATAAAAATGATGAAATGTAATTTATTAATAGATTTACTAATACAACTATGAATATAATTAATTAATATGATAAAAAATTATTTTGAAAATTCATCTAGCATGGTGAATAACCATTTAGAGGAAAAATGATTTTAATATACTTTTTATGGTTCAGATCTTTAAGTCATACAAGTCATGAAATTTATAATCATTGTCTGAAAAGAAAAAAACAGAGATATAATATTTCTTGACATCTAAGAATCATAATGTAAAATTAATTCTTATCTATACTTTTTTAGAGGCTCAGACATATGACCAACATAGATTTTGGTGGGGCCTTATATATATGATATTTTATGAATGAATAAGGCTACTTCTTCCATATTTCTTCTCATCAATTATAATTCATAATGAACATCATAGTTGTATTAAAACATTTAATAGAACACTCAATTAAATATGTACTTTTATGTGAGGAAATTATCAATTTCCATGAGATTGCGGTCAATGATCAAAGAACTATTAATTAAATGTAGATTACCTATAAAGGTATAATATCCCCCTATTTTAATTAACCCATTCAGGCAATTCATATCTATCCCTGTCTTATTCTTTCATCATGGGTTATTACTATGATATGGCACTAGAAATATTTTAGTGGTTGAGTGTCCAATATAATATTTATTTTATTTTAGGCTAATGTAATCTTCTCAAATTATATAATACATTGTTTTCAAGTTCATAGTTATTAATAAAACATATTCCCTTAAATCTTAAAGGTGTATTCCACTAATACTATAGTAATAGTATGTCAAATGTGTTTTCATTTTTTTCCATTAACATTTATCCTTGAGATGAATTGGACATTGTTGATGTTTTTTATCCATATAATGATGTTATGATTATATCTTTAAAAAATGTTTTAATCTAACAGTTTTTCAAATAAATAAATTCCATATAGTGTTATGTCAATATCTTATATTATGATATAAATACTTTCATTTTTCATATATAGAATATGGCTATTATAAATCATATGGTTTGACATATTGAAAATATATGGACTTGAATGAGGGAATTAGTTTCCTCAAATCCATCATCAGGAGATGAATTTCAATCAAGCATCTAAGGATGGATTAAATAACAGTATTTAAGGATAGTTAAACTGCGGTATTGATTTATTATATATTTGTTAATGAAAATATGAATTTACAATTAGCATGGATGAAATTGACGAATTTTATCCATGGAGTGTATCGTATTGTTGTGTTTAAAGTCTAATTAAATGTTAGAATACTTATAAAGAAAATTTCATCTGAACATGTTTATATTATAGATCCTAAGGAAAAAAGAGATTGTTGTTAATGAATCTACATATTTATTAGGGGATAAAATACATGTTGATGAAAAAAATAATGAATGATCATCACATTTTTGAATAAATTTATCATAGAATGAAGCCGGTGATTAATATTTGAGGTTGGTTGGAATCAAAATTGTGAACCTATTGGCCCCAACAACTCAACGTTCATTAGTAATGTTGGTGTCACAATGAGGATGAATGTGATGATAAATATTTTCTCATATTTCCTCATCCATCCTAAAATGAAAGAATTATTTTAAAAATATATAATAGTAATGTTACAATATACAATCTCCATTTTACACATAATTATGTAATGAGATTTTGAAATAGTTTCCATTCATCATTGTAGATTAATTTTATCATAGATTATTTCTAAACTAAATTTGTATTAACGGTTTCTAGAAAATCCATTATAGAATTTTTTACTCTTAGGATGAAGTTACATCATAGGGATACTGAGGATAATACAAATCCCCACTCACCCAATAGTTGTGCATACATTATAAAGTAGAAAACAAGGACCGATTTCCGAAATCAACGTTTCGGGAATCATTTGAGGTGAATTGTGGATGGGAAAAATATTTTATCTCATTATTTATTTTATTCACATTGATTACAAATTGTCATTTTATGACATAATTTTTTTTATAAAATATTGAATATGCATAAAAACCACCATACCCCTATCACAAAATAATGTTGGGGTACTATTAATTAGAGAAGAAATTTTTATATTTAAGATAAAAAAAAGAAATATTAATTATATTATATGATAAAATATATATTCCATTGTTTATATAAAAATTATTGAATCAAAATATTAAACCACTTCTTAACCCATGTCATGTGCTACTGAAGGAGGCATGTGTAAATAAGGATTATATATTAGATGATTATATGAAAAAAAAACAATATAGGAGGCACATATATGTATGAAATAATTATATTTTTTTATTATTTATAACTATATTAAAAAAAATTAAATATGTCGTTGTCTTTTAAATGATTTAGACAGAATAATGGTCAACGGTCATACTAGAAGAATAACAACTTTCAATAGATTTGTAGCAACCTAAAGAACATGGTCACGTTAGAGGGTTAGATTTTAGAGTCTCTATTAAAACATATTTTGAGAAGATAAAAACATTTAAAGATAAATATAATATTTTGATATGAATATAGACATAAATAGACTCAATACAGTATATTATTTATCCATCTGGTTTGGTAGACCAATTTATAAGATTCTTTTAAAATGAACCGCTAGTGGAGAAAAGATCCACACATAAACCAAATGACCCCAACACTTTTAATGTTATTCATTCCCCCAGCCACATATCTTACACTAACTAATAATGTTTTTCATTACCCTTTATCCTAAATACGAATCAAACATCTTCGAATAAATTTATATTATTGAAATTCTTCACGGTATAGTTGTATGTGATTTTTATCTATCAACAACCATGAACCATCATGGTGTGATGGATATATTGTATAATATCCTAGGAGTCTAGATACACAATCAACCATTACCAAAAAATCACCATAGAGTAGAAATTGTGGTGGACTAGGAGCCAAATGATGAGTTTCCTTTTCCACATGATGGTCTAAATATTACAATGGTTGAAGCTGATATTGGAGAATTCATCAGATGGATGTCTAATCTAATAAACATACCTGGGGTATATCGTTAAAAAACATCATATAAAAAACATGTAATAGTTGATGATAACAAATTTATTGTGAGTTATGATATTATATTTGGATAAAGTGGCAAGGAAATAAAATTATGACGCAACAAAATCTAATGGATAGACCAAAAAATAAAAAGGCCTTCTAAGAGTACCTTATCCTTGCCAGATCTCAAGAAACATTTATTATCTTTACAACATCAATAAAATACCACATTTAATGATAAAATTTTGTCGATCATTTAATATGAATAAGTAATATATGGATAATACTGGATATATGGAATTATTCTCAAGACTCTAAATGTGACCCTCATGCATGAATGGTTAGGCATCTCATATGGGAATACATACCTAAAGAATATTTTCTTATTATTCAAGACCAACTATTGTGATATATATGTCTGGTAAAGTCAATAATTATTCAAAAAGTTTAACAAAATTTATATTTCAAATATTATAAGGAATATCAGAAAAATTAGGATTTGGAATAATTTATCCATGTACTATATTTACACCAAATATTAATTTTAATAAATAAGAAATATAATGAAAAAAGAAAAATTATGCAAAACATTTAATAAAAAATAATATGAAAAATTACACTTCTACATTCCAACATAGGAAGGATAAAAGTATAAAATATAATCAAATGAAATATATTTTTAATTTCATCATTCCATAAATGTTTTATCTTTATTAGGAAGCACAGGATGGTGATAACAGTCAACATAAACACCCTGGATATTTATTTTTTTGATTCAATTTTTCTATTTCCAAACAGATGATCACACATGATGTGCATTGTGAATATGTGTTAAAATTGAATCAATATTTTATAGATAAATATTTTATTATATGTTCGTTAAATGTTTTAATAAGAATATTGTTATGATATGGTGGTTTCTCAATACATGATACGTCATGGAATGAAGTAGGTGTCTAACAAGATAAAGCAAATGGATTACTAAAAATGGAATAAAATTAAGATATATACTAAAATATTTAACTATCAATATATTTCATGATAATTTAATTATTTTTCTGAATATTTATGTTGTTTCTGAAACAATATATTTCAGTAAATTGTGGATATTATGTTCAGAAATTAGTTAGATAAATCATAAAGAAGGAAAAGACAAGCAACCCCAAAAGTTAAATTCCTAAGGTAATAAAAATTTCATTAATAAAATTTCTAAATAAATTGTTTTTAATTATTTTCTCAATAAAATAAATATTACCAACAACTTAGTTATATAAAATAATAAATAAAATTGTTCAAAGATAAGTGGAGATGCACTTTATGTCATAATGTATGCCAAATAATTAGGTTATTATCTTCAATGTTAGTGATATAATATGAGTTATACCATTATATAGATAATTGGGATGTGAAAAATTATTTTCATAATGATTTTATATTTATTTGAACTATATCTCATGTAGAAGAATATGGGAGGAAATAAATTTTTTTGAAGTGATGACCTGCAAACAATAAAATTATTCAGAAATCGCGAAGGTAGAGGTGAAGGTGGAGGTGAAGGAAGAGGAGGACGTGGAGTCAGAGGTATATTCTGAGTTGTAGAGTGGTTTGGATGTGGAGAATTTTGTGAAGTCTAAGGTGAAGATGGTGGTGTTTGAATACAAGAAGTAATTTCTTGAAAACAATAAAATTGTAAGGACATTAAGTAGAATAAGGATAACAAAATGATTATTTTTAGAACAATTTTATAAATGTTTAAATATTTGGAATGTTTTTTAATTTTTGATAGTTAACTATACATTATATTTTATGTGTACTGACAATCACACCTCAATATGATGCATTTTGTGACCAATATGACTCCTGGTGTCTATCATCAATTTAAAATTGAAATTTTAATAAAAAATGTGTCCCTCACTAAAAACCAAGAGAATGCAGTCATATTATATTGATAATCTTGGAAAATTATTTATTTTTAATTTTTTACATGTATGAATAAGTATCATGTTAAAACTACACAAGATACCACATGTATGGTGAAATTGTACATGTTTCCACTTTTAAATTACATTTTAGAAAAAAAGGCATGTAGAAAACAGAGAACTATGGAAAAACATTCGAATATTTATGATTCATTAGGATAAATATCCATGACTTAATTTGGACATGTATTATTCATCATCTCCTCATTCTGATGAACATTGTGACTGTTATTACTCTATGTCTGTATTTTCATTTAAAATTTATAGAAATTAGTGAAAAAAACTAAAATACTCAAAAAAACATTCAGAGTGTTATATTACCTTAGATAAATGATCCACACATCATTATTGATGTTTATGGGAAATCTTATCCTCAATATGATGCATTGTGTGACTAGTATGACTACAAGTGTCTGTTATAAGTTTAAAATTGTCATTTTAACAAAAAATGTCTTCCATTAAAACAAAGAAAAATTGATTATATTGTCCTTATAATTTGGAAACATTATTCATATATCAGTGGTGGTCTGTATGAGTTGTTCTCTTATAAAACTCATACGTGATGCCACCAGTATATCTCAATGTGTGTGTTTCCAATTGAAAATGACATTTTAGTAAAAAACACATGTGGTGTACACAAAAATGAGGAAACACATTATGTTTGTTTCAATACATTATTAAAATGGTCCACGAGTCATTTGGAATGTGTTGCATTCATCCATTCCTCAATCTGACACTGGATGTGAGTGATATCACTCTATGTATGTCTTTTTATTCAAAATTAACATTAATTATAGTGAAAAAAATACAATAAACATACTCAAAACTGAGAAAATACATTTGGATTTATTTTTTTAATTGATGAAATGATCCATATGTCACATTGGATGTGTATGGATCAGCCGCACCCCCCATAGACACACAGTGTGACCGGTATGACTCCAAGTGTGTCTTTTTTCTTCAAAACATACATTAATTGTAATTAAGAAAACTGGCATACTGAAAACCAATAGAATTCATTCAGATTATTTTTTTACTTTAATAAAATGATCAATATGTCATTTTTTTTGTAGGAATCATTAACTCATCCATTTGAATCATGGTGTGATAGGTATGACTTAAATTGAGTCTTTTTATTCAAAATATACACAATATTTAGTTAAACAATCAACTAAATTACTCTATAGTTATATATTTCGTTTCATGTATTTATCTTATAAGTTTAAATTCATTTAAATCTAGTATTTTTAACTTATTTTGGTAATATTTTTTCTGTATTTTCTAATGCAGGTTGTTATTACATTACATTTCACATGACTCTAGTGATAAAGTGTGTTGTTGCATCACACTTCAATTTTCAACTATATTAGTGATAATAAATGTGATAATAACTGTATAATTTTTTAGAGATTTTAATTATGCATATAATGATACCCTTTATCATCTTATATGATTCCTATAATAATTTATATCATTATCATCATTTTTGAATGAGCTAATAAATCGTAATTTTAACAATGATAATTAAATACGTGATCAATGTATTATTTATCATTGCTTTTTTTGATCTATTAAATATACCATTTATCAACACTTTATTATTGTTGATAAAATCCATTGACTTTAACTACACCAAATTATTCAACACTTTCCTAATGATGGTAAAGGATGATTCTATTTCTATAAATGGTTTGTTTTGTAGTAGTGATATATTTCAATTCAAATAATTATACATAGTTTTCAAAATAATTTATTCCATTCCTAATTCCAAAAAATAAGATAAACCTTATTTAATAATAACTATTGTGGCCAATGAGTTTTACACATATTATTAAATTATTTTTAATATACATATAGAATAATAATAGAAAAGGACCAAGAGGCCCAATTTCTTCGGATGACTAGACTCATAATACCTCAAAAATTATAATAAAATATATCATATTATTTTTAATGTCCATAATAAGCTCCCAATTACCATTATGATCCAAAATATACATAGGATAAATCCTGGAATATGAAATAATAATGATAGACCTATAAAACCTATTATGGGAATAAACATAACGAAGAATCACACCATATTAGTCAAAATTCATAACATGTTATCATGATAGAATTCCTTCATGGATATTCATATGGGGAAAAATAATAAATAATAAATAATATGGAATCATATGATCAGAGAAATCGAATGACATGGAAAAAATATTTTTTAAGTACTAATATTACAAGTATAATATCAATGACAAGATCAGTATACATAAAAAGTCCCATTGTGGATTTGGAATACTCCATAATCTCATAGATTTATTATCACTCGATAAATTAAGTATCCAATAAATTAGAGATGTATATATGTAAAACCATAATAAAATCTTAAATCAGTTTTGTAACATGCTAGGAACATCCTAAAAGGGAAGGTGTTTGTTTTCAATTTTCTTATTTTATTGTTATGAATGTTAAAGATGAATGATTTATGGGAAATATCTTCACATTTTATTTAGTGGAAATAATACCCATTTTTTTAAAATAATTATACTCACTGTTTCCATATTTATGAGAATATGATGTTTCAATGAAGTGTTTCTGATCTAAATCCTCTAGGGTATAGTTTGGGAAAAGATCATAATTATGAATTGATCATAACCTGGAATGATATAATTGGTCAAATAGAGAATTTTTCATGCTAGAAGTAAATGGTCATTGTATTCCAAATGGATCTGGTGTGGAAGGAGTGATTATTTGGATAGAGAATCTAAGTCCATATGACTATGACTAGTTAAATGTGACAATTGTCACTGATTCATATTTTATAAATCAAAAATAAATTTTAGATCTTATTATGAAGGAATGGAGAAATAAAGGAGGGGTGAAAAGGATTAAGGGAGATTTTTTTATTGAAGAAAATATTTCTAATACTAATTCTCAATTGATGGTACATAGGATAATTGTATCCAAGAAGATCATACTCCTGGATACTGAAATCAGGTTGATATTGTAAGAAAAGGTTCTGCAAATCGTATAAAGAATGATTATACTCAGGAACTATATTGTTCTATATTCTATAATATGAATAAGAAAATGTATGTTCCCTAGATTATCATACTCAGGCTTTGGAAGAAAAATATTGTACCAACCATGATCATATTCAGAGATGGAATTTCTTGAGTCCAATGAATGTAAAGAGAATGAGATAATAATATCAACAATATAGTCAGCCATTTAAAAATGGTTTAATTAAGTCGTAGATTTCCAGTAGTTTAATGAGAATAAGTGAATAATTAAAATTTGTTTGAAATAGGATATTACTAAATAAATTATCATTAATGTTATTTCGTATTCAAATTAATTAATGTATTAAGCATTCATAAGTGATTTCCATTTCATCATATGCATTATTAATAAATGGAATTTGAAACGTTTTTATGAAATATTATTACAAAAATGAAAATCATGAATTGAAATCAGATTGGAAATTGAAATGAATGTCTGAAGAAGATGTAAATATAATAAATGAATCATGATGCTTCAAGAATAATTGATAAAGTCAAAATACAAATGTGATTTTAAGGGAAATTTAGATTAAGGTGATTTTAATTTAGAGGGAAATTTTTTGGGATTCCCAACAAACCCACATGAGGGTCACCTTTAAATATAGAAACCTATATGTAATGTTTTTGATAACCAACGTACTATTCACGAGAGGCAAAAATACTTTATATTATTCACTTATTCGAAAGAAGTTTTAAGAGATTTAAGTGAAATATAATACAAAAGAACACAAAATTTTATTCAGGTGAACATAATACACACTTTTTATCGTACTCGACGGATTATCATATGTGTCTTTCTAACTATATTTTGTTGATCATTGAATCAGGCTAGATTAATCAGATTTGGATTTCCATACCAGTTTTTATAGGATGAGGAAGATGGATAAATGAAGTGATGTTAATTCATCTCTATATTATTCAACCAATTTTATATTTTCATACTATGGAAAATCATACCAGTAAGTTTCAAACTGAAAATTATTATATCATAGAAGATCATACTCGGAGGAATCCAATTGGGAAATCATACTGTGAAAAGAGACCACAGTTTTTTAAAAAAATCCATGATTTTCATACCATAGTCTATTTATATAAATTAAGATGTTTTTTCATTTGAATACATTTGTGGGATTGAAAAAGAATCACATGTAACATTATTTGTAACACAATCCCTGTATTACCCTATTTGTGCAATGTGGTTGTACACACACAATTGGAATATTTATAAAAGTAATACATTAGTGAAATTTTATAACTAAATCATTTTAATCTAAGGAATTATTTCTTGTGGATTTTGTGATATTGGATCTTTTCCAAAACATAGTACAAACATATCTATTCATATTGAATAGTGTACCTTGTAAGTAATTATATTCCTCTGGATGCATGGTTGATTTTTTTTGTAGTGAATGATTCTTTAATAAGAGGTGATTTTTTTTGTGGAAACATAAATGAAAAAGTATCATTAATTCACCACTCCCCCTCTATGTGATAATATTGTCATGACTAGAAACATTCATGTGGTATAAGAGAGTTTTTTTCATTTTTTTTTCTTTTCTAAGGGATAATATTTATTGTGCGAACAATAATGGAATTATAGTCCTTCATGGACGAAATTATCATATCTGGAATGATAGAATGCTTCTATATCTAATATCTTTTATAAAAGTTATTCTTGATTCTCTAATATAACAGTTCCCCCCTATCAATTTAAAAGCTCCTCTTATATTAGTTGTTAAGAAGTATATAGAAAATGATGAAAGGGACAACAATTCTCTAATATCATATCTTTATGAAAGTGAATTCATAAGAATAAATGGTGGTTACAAACCCAATAGTATGTGGGAAAAATTTAAAAATGTCTACGAAGTCAATAAAAAGTGATGATTGAATGAATAATCATAATACTGAAATATGATGATTAAAGTATGGGTGAGCTTGAACTGTTCAGGGGATACATTACCAGGGTAAAATATATTATGAGTACTATCATATGTATATGTTAAAAAATGTTTTATGATTGTATAATGGTTGAAAATATTTTTAGAATCCTACTTGAGAAGTATGATGAAAAAGTATCTTTACAGGAAGGAAGAGATACGAAAACGTTATCTCTTGATGATTATTAAAACAATATCATTTCTTATGAATTGAAAATGATGAAATCAAGGATAATAAAGGAAAATTTTGATAGAGAAATCTATTTCTAGGATGTAAATAAATAAAATAAATAGAATATTCTTAATGAATGTGATACTGGAAATTATAATTTTTGAAGAGGTGGTTTGTTAAATTCACGACTTTATAATATGATTGTTTTCAAAAAATGTGAAAATTGATAGAGGTATTTTCAAGGGGAAACATCCATTGAAATGTTTTTAACGTAGAGCCAGTAGACCAAATGCTTCATATTGTCCCCAGAAAGATAAATCATAGTATAATGAAGAAGAATAGAGAAAGACTATAAGATTTTGGAAGAAACAAGGTGACAACGAAATCTTGTATTCCAAAGAGATAGATAGTAGATTATTTAGAAACAAAAAAAATATGTTTATTATCAAATTATAATGAAAAAAAGGCGGTGATGTTGAACATGAAACATTAGTTGAGTATGGTATTGAAAATAATTTTATTTCATTAGTGAATGAGGATGAATTTAGAAGCAGTATTTCTGGAGAATAAGAAACTGGCCATTTACATCATTTGATGGATGAGTTGAAAGAATGTCTACGAAAAATCATAATTCTAGAAAATAAAAACAAAATGTTTGAAGATGAATTGTTTTCAAAAAGAAAGCATGTTTTTCTGCAACTAGGAAAGAGAAAATGATAATAGATATTAATGATTTGGAGAAATATTATGAAGATGAAAATGGTTGTAATGAGTAACTTGAGGTGAAGATGAATGAAAAAGATGAATAGTTGGAACTTATCTAAAAAAATTTCAATATATAAATAAAAATTCATGTTTCCAAACTCTATTACTAATGTTAGTGAAATTTATCATAATGGGAAACTAGAGAAGGTTCACTATAATTTACCTTCATTGTGAGAAAATATATATGTAACTATTAAAGAAATGTTGAATATTGTGAATTTTATAAATTATTCTATGAACAATAAAGGAGAAAGTTAATAATTTTCAAATAACCCTATGTCCTGAATAGTTTAAATACGTGTGGTTCTGATAATAAAATGGAATGGAATACCCCAATTGATAATAGAAAATTGGGGGCTTAAAAATGAAAGAGAAAAATGTGTATGAGAAATGTATTCACAGTTTTAATCTATATGTATGTTTTAGATTTAAATAATACTTTATATCTTTTCCTATTATTTTAGTGGACTTAGACATATAGAAAATATGTTTTTCTTTAACCAAAAACATTACTGTAATTCTATAGGGTATAAAATACTATGGTTGAGAGGGAGACAATTCCCTCAAAAGAAGAAGACTGATACAGTTGAGAAAGGTGGAGTAAAAAATGAAAATAGGTTCCAACCATTTTAAACACATTATGAATTTTGTGAAAAATCAAGACACCTTGAAAAAGGATGTCTAATTTTTTTACTATCCCAAAAAATAACTATTAGTAATTTTTAGAAGCTAAATATTAAAAATGAAAATAGAGAGGTAAAATCACTTGTTGTCGAAAAAATATTGAAATCCAAAAAATGAGAATTACATTGGATTGTGATATTGTGTATTCTTCTCATATGATAGTTGATTTATATTTACAAAGAATGTGAAATTTTTTAATGAAGGAATAATGTACTTTATAAATGATTAATCTTTGGAAATAAAAGGTATTTGTTCATCCATCATTTGGAATGATGTGTTGATATAAATGATTGATTTTTATGTTTATGTGTTAAAAGTATATTTGAAAGGTGTTTCAAAATTGCGTGATGTGGTTAGAAAAGTTTTCTTTAGAGAAGATAAAAATCTTATTTAAAATGAAGATGATGGGAAAATTTTTACAAGAGGCCAACATACTAAATGTAATAAATTTCATATTGGTGAAATATAAAACTCTTGTTACATGAATTTTGTTGGAAGAGAATCAACTGTGGATGAAAATTCCTGCACACATGTGTCAAAGGAACATGATCACATTATCTAAAAGAGATAATGTATGAGACATTATAAATATTCTAATAATATTATATTGGTGTTTCATTATTTGGTAGAAAGTGATTATTAAAAATGTTATTCATAAGAAAGTTTATATACATTCAAAACAAACCGTAGTGATGATTCATTCTGATATATATGGTCTAATGAGAATATCATAAAAAATGGAGATAAAATCTTTATTTATTTCATTTATTAAATTACTCAAATTACTTGTATCATATATATGAAACATAAATTAGATGCTTTGAAAATTTTTAAAAATTTCATAAGAAAGGATGAGAAAATGTTAGTATTTAGTGAAGAAGTTGAGAACAAACAATGGAAGTGAGTATAAAATTGATGAATTTGAAACATATCTTAAGAAGCATCAAATTTTTCATAAGTATTGTAACCTATAAAATACTAAACAAAATGGGTTTTCTGAATGAAAGAAAAGATGTTTTTTTGAGATGGAAATATCTATGTTTTATGAAGATGGTCATTTTCATTAATTTTGGAGTAAATTTAGGAGTACTAATATTTATATCTATAACCACTTTTTTTAAGGTATCAATAATACATGACTCCATATGAATTGTCTGATGAAAAAACTATATGTTTCCAACACATAAGAGTTTTCAAGTGTCCATGTATTACAAAGAACAAGGGTTGAAACTATGGAATGTTTGAGCAGATAGGTAAAGATAGAATTGTTCTTGGATAAACATCGGAAAAAATAATATAAAGATTTAACAAAAATAAATATAATATTTTTTTATTCATATGATCTTAATGTGACTGTAAATTTATAAGAAGATAATAATACTCAAGTAGATGATAAATATGATTAATATTTATTTGAAAACAGTTCTGATAAGTATACTAATAATTGTATTCAAAATCAAGAAGAATAATCAGGGTCATATATTTCATGTGATGATGAAGATATTCAAAAATTGTATCCAATGATGTGGAATAATTTGGATTCTCATAATATAATTGGGAATCTTCTTATAGAGGATAAAACAATAAAAACAAAAAATGATACAATAAATAATTATTTTTACTCAAATTTAGATATGAATGATGTGAAAAATTCTACTTCAAATATTAATGGGTTCTAGATATGAATGAATTGATGGATCATATTGAAAATTCTAATACATGGGAACACAAACACAAGCAAGAAAACAAAATCATCATTGGAACAATGTGGGGTTTTCGAGAAAATAAGAATAAATAAAGGGAAGTTATAAGAAACAAATAATTATTAGTATGAAATGGGTATTCACAAATTAAAGGTTTTTATTTTAATAAAATTAGGGATCTGGTGTAAATACCAAAAACAATGATAATCTTTCATATTATTGATTCACTACGAGGATACTGGATCATTTAAATATATGTTAAATCTACATTCCTGAATGGTGATTTAGAATATATTTTTTATTGATCCACCTTGTGACTTTATCGTTGGAAATTATGAATTTTATATATACAGATTGATAATTTCTTTGTTGTCCCAAATACAAGCTCCATGGTCATAGTTTTCCAAATTGGATACATTTATAGGGAAGAATAATTTCTAGAAATGAATTGTGGATAAAAATATATTTATCAAAGATAGACCAGATTATTCAATCATTGAGATTTTTTTAGTGTATGAACTTATTTTGGATGTAATAATGAAAGATGTTGTGAATGACATTACTAATATATGAATAAGGTATTAGAAATTTCTATGCATTGGGAAATGAAATACATTCATGGGATAAAAATAAAAAAATGGATAGAATAGATTTTTTATGCTCGTGAAAAGTTTTCTAATGATCTATTTAAGAGGATTGTCATGGAATCCTCAAAAACCACTTTACACACTAACATTAGTATGAACAATGATTTTAATAGATGGATAAGGAAAATTAGCTAATAAGAAAGATTATTGAATATTAATTAGATTTTTTTACCTGACTACCACCACACAATATATTTTTTATTTTTTATCTTATATTAATGATTTAAGAGTACTCCTAAATAATCACATTTACATTTTCGAATAATAATTCTCAAGTACATCAATGACCGAACTGATTTTGGAATCATGTATGGAAGATAAAATATTGTTCATTTGATTGTGTATTTATATGTTTATTGGGAAGGAAATGATGATTATAGTAGATCCACATTAAGAATAATATTCATTCTACTAACAAATTATGTTAGATGGAAAATGAAAAATAATAATGCAGTAACTCATAGTAAGAATTAATCTATGTTTGTTGTTTCTATTCAGGCCACTACTCAACTTCTTTGGTTGAAAAATAAATTGGATGATTTACTAGTTGATGTGAATTTACCCATTCTTGTATGTTTTGTCTATCAAGGTATAATAAATGTCACCCCAAATCATGTTTCAAATTCTTGTTTCAAACATATTTATAAAAAAATTTATTTCATTAAATAACATATAAAGAATATTGAATTGGTTTTGGAATATGTTCTAGTAATATAATTTTTTTTAACAATTTAACAAAACCATTACCGATGTATTATTTTTGAATTTTTATGTTAAACATGGGTTTCAATCCACATTCTCTTCAATGTTAAGCT
Organism: Viscum album; assembly: GCA_963277665.1. Taxonomy (NCBI): domain Eukaryota; kingdom Viridiplantae; phylum Streptophyta; class Magnoliopsida; order Santalales; family Viscaceae; genus Viscum; species Viscum album. The sequence goes on from OY728145.1 coordinate 1,905,607,001, forward strand.
GTTTGTAATTGTCACATCTATCATTATACCTTTGCATAGTGTTTTCAATAGGGATAATTAATAATTCCATAAATCTATCCATTTAATGTTTTTAAATATGGGTAGTTATGGGGAATATGTGAATTCATCATTGTAAGGTGAATGAACTATTTAAATAGTTTTTTGGATTGGTTTTAGTACAATAAAATTTATTGTATTCCCGGGAGGATGAGGAAGAGTTGAGGAAAGAAAAAAGCAAATGGTCTTCAAAATCACTACTTTTGGATAATTATTTTGGTAATTGATTCTTATTTCCTAAAATGATTTACGTCATGTGGGCTTGGAATTTTGGATATGTAATCCATTTTTTGAGGATACAATGTTTAGTTATTTATGAAACATGGTGACCCAAAAATCCAAATGGGGATATTGATATGCCTATGAAGATGATAATGGTGTTCGTTTTTGAATGTTGTTTTTTTGTCAATAAATTTGACAAGGAAATATTAAAGGGAAATCACCTCACATTGTATTTAGTGGAAATCATATTTATTTTTTTTTCCAAATAACCATACTCAATATATCCATCGTAACGAGATGAATCAATTTTGATGAATTTGTTTTGATTGGACTCATCTTTGGTCCAGTAAGTGAAAATATCAGGATGTGTAATTGATCATTATGTGGAATGATAGAATCTATTTCTTGGATAATGTATCATACTAATTGTAAATGGTCCCCATATTTACTCTGGATCTGGTTTGGAGGAGTGATTGTTCAGATTGAGAATCAGTGACTGCATAACTATGATTACATGACTGTGAGGTTGATTTTATGATTCTTATTATATAAGTAATATGATAATTAGAGGACTTATGATGAAATACTGTCGAATGAAATAGAGAGTAAAAATGATTTAGGTTGATGGTTTTCTTAGAATTAATGGTCGATGGGAATAATAATCAAGAGATCATACCCATGATAATTTAATCCGGTAAGATTATAATAAGAGAAATTAGATTTGGGATGAGAATAAATGGGAGAAGGTGTTGATGATTATACCCAGAATGATCGTACTCAGGAGCTATAGCCTCTGATTATCCATAAAATGAATATAAAATCATTCATACCGAGGTTGATCATATTCATGATTAGGAGAAAAGGATCATTCCTAGTGTGATCATATTAAGATAAAGAATTAATTAAGGTATATTAATTAAAACAGAAGGATATAATGATATCACCATTATAGAAACCCATTTAATTTGGGTTGAATTACTTTTTAGGTATCTATGATGGAAAATAGAATATGTGAAGTCTTAAAAGTTTATTAAAAGTATTAACTACTTAATGAATAATCAAGGGGCTTCTTGGTATTCAAATGAAATATTGTATTCAGAATTTAGAAGTTGTATCAATTTATTTATAAACATTCAAACATTTGGTACATGGTTTGTTCTAAAGAAATTATACTCCAAATTTTTGTCACAGGAATTGAATTTGGCTTCGGATTTGAAATGAAATTCGGATAAATAAGTGAATATTTTTGTACAGTCGATAAGTTTAGAGAAGAGTTGAAGATGTCAATATTCACCCATCATTTTTGGGGAAATATATATTAATGTAATTTTGATCAAGAAAATTTATTTTTGGGATTCCCTCCAACGAAACTCGAGGGTCACCTATAAATGTTTAAAAGTACATTTTACTTTTACAATGATCGATGTGAAATTCATGATATAGAAGCATTGATTTTTAGATAGAATATGAGTTTTTCTACTCAATTTTGTTGAATATGTTTTGATAGATTGAAGTGATTGATAAGAGATAAGACCACAACATTGTATTCATTTAATAATAATATCTTGTGTTTATTGTACAAATCGGATTAATATATTTATGTTATAAATCTTATTTAATAGGTCATAGTATCTGGTTAGATTAATTGGATTGGGATTTCAGTAGTCTATTTTTCGTGATAATGATGATTGAGAATTGATGTAGTGATGATTAATCTCTTTGGTATTTTATTAATGTAATATTTATCATAATGGGGATTATTTAATAGGGATGTTTCATTTCGAAAAGAATTTTGTTTTAGAGAATACTACTCTGAGGAATTTGATATACAAAAACAAACTGGAAAAATCAAAATTGTGTTTTTATAATAAATTCTAAGAAGTTAAAAAAAATTCTCAATAATAATTTAATTAAGTATAATTAATTGATTACACTTGGGGAATTCAAAAAATTGAAGATGTAAAATCATTCGTTAGACAAACATTATATTACCCTATTTGTGCTACGAGGGTCTACACACACTACGAAAATTTCTTATATAGTTCTATAATAAAAAATGAAATATCCAATAGATTGAAATACAAGGATTTAATTTTAGTGGACATTGTTGTGTTTGATCATTTTTAAACTATACCTAGGATGTAGCTATTCATACTGAATAGTGAACCTTGTAAATACAAGTTTTCATTTGATAGTCTAGTTATGTTTTTTTTAAATAGTGAATGGATATTTTACTAGGAGGTGAAGAATGTTTCTTAGAAACATAAAACAAAAAATATCACAGATTTACCCTCTCCCCCTCTCAGTGATACACTCATCCTTCCTTGTCACATTCATTCAACAAATGATAATCATTAATTATGTATATTAATTAGATAAAATCATACATAATACATAAACAACTCATAACCACATATAAGGGGAAATATGTTGTATAAAATTTCCATATATCATAGAGAATTCGAATAACATATTGAATTCAAAAAAATAAAGGATTAAATATTTATTTAACATTCAGTTATAATTTATGAATTATATGAACTGAAAATGATGTCAATAGTAATTCATCACCTAAATATGAGAGGAAAAATAATTTTGGACATATTTATATTTTGGTGTTTTGGGAAAATATATTATGATTCATTTATGTGTGTATAGGTATAAAATTTTCCATTAGAAAAGATAACAAAGAATGATTTTAATGAATATAAAGATAAATTGTATTAACCATGAATTATTTGAAACATATTATTGAGTGGTATATTTACATGGGATTCGAAATATACATTATCAGTTTAATCAAGTATTCATATATAAATAAAGTTATAAATGACACAAAAAAACATTTATTCCCCCATTAATGAAAAATTAACTTAAATGTTTATATATACATGTGATATATAGATAATATGTTATATTTGAAAAAAAAATATTAAAAAAAATCTCTAAAATGAGACATAATGCATATACTAATAAGATTAAGGTGGTATAGGAAGATCAATAAATGTAAGTGAAAAGATCGTTTTTCACTAGCACATAATAATATAATTTAAAAAATAATAATTAATTTCACAACTAAGAACATTTTTCATCAATATATTATTTAGCATAATTATTTTATGTTTATTTTCATCTATTTTAATGAGATATAATGTTTATTTTGGTAATTTATATGATGTTCGTTCCATGATTCCTATGTAATATATCATGTCGGTACTTTTTTAATAATAATTTAAATTGGACTATAACTGTAGAAGTAAAATGAAATAAAGTAAAAATACTTATATAAATTCTAATCATCCTAGATACACACAAATTTCCTTATATTTGTATTGTTTAGTTACAAAATACAATAACATTATACTGATTATTTATTTAGGATTATTTATCAATCATTATAAACTGTGTTGATTTTTTTAAATATTATGTATAAGTATACAATACATAATGTGATAAAATATATTATATTAATATATATTTCTGCATAAAAATGAATAAATTAACATAAACATTCCATGAAGAAGGTAATTCAAAATAGAATCAATTCAAACATACATATGACGAACTTATGATATTATAGTTTGTAAAATAACAGGTCTGAAGATGATGATGGTTGATTTATATCTAATTATTCAATAATATTAACATATTTATATATATATATATTATAATTGAAGCATTCTTATATTATTTATGTAATTTTATAAAATATTAGGAATGACAAAAATTTTAAAAACACAGTTAATAGTATTACCATCTCATTGGATGTGACCTTTTAATATTGTAGTTAATGAACCACATATTGATCATTTTCTCTAACCATGTATTATAATTAAATTTTAGAGTTACAAATTGAATGTGGGTTATTTTTCAAGTTTGGGTAAGCTCTTAATCCTAAATTGTGTTGGTAAAAGTGGTCGTGGGTTGTGTTATTTATAAGATATTGATAGGGATTGATTATCAATATTATATTCATTAATATAATATTTTGGATTAATAAATCATGTATTTATGAATCTAATGACTATATATAGAAATTATTAATACTTGTTCAATAAAATTAGTACGTTCATTGACATTAAATCATAAAATTTTCCACATATATTTAGAATTCATATATCATATTTTGTTATATTTTACTAATTGAACAAAATTAATGGTATTTATTATACAAACCAAAAAGTCGAAAAAATAGAAAAATTGATTAAAAAATCATAATTTTTTTTAATATTTAAATAAATACGTTAAATATAATTTTTCTGTAATATCTTTAGTCATTGTAAAACACAATTTTTAATATTATGATCAATTTTCTAACACATGAGAAAACTACATATGACCTCATAAAATTAAATTGTCTCTAATATAAATATTATTATTAATTAATAAATATATTTTTTTTAACAAAATATTTTAAATAATTATATTTTTAATAAAATAAAAAAAAATGTTAAAGAAATATTTTACAATTTTATTAATCATATAAATAATAGTCTAATGATATAAATATTTTTAGATTTGTCATTTTAAAAGGAACCTAAAATTTAATTTTACACTTATATATGTGATGATAATATTATAATGGTTAGGTTGTTATTTATTAGGGGCATATTACTACTTGAATAGTCAAGTTACCATTCATGTGGTAAGATTATTATTTTTATGGTTAGACATGTAGTAGTCATATTGGTTACACAAATTTTATAAATAGGTTATAATTCAATCCATATTAATTCCAAAATAATTTCAATCTCATATACATAATTTTTTATTTACCTCATAATAATTTTAATAAAAAAATATTTGTTCATGTATATAGTTTAGTTTAGTAGTGTAGTTATTCTGTGGCATCAAGCATATACAATTGATGTCATTATTGTTATATTCATTCATTTTTTCCCACTATAATATTTTTAAATACTATAAATTTTTTTTTCTCTAAATGTATTGTATAATTCAGAATTATAAATTGTTTTTTAATTTATGAAGTGATGAATGAGATCTATATAATACTATATTATAGAATATTACCCAATAGTTATATTGATTAGGAATTATTTTGAAAAAAATCTATGATGTTACAGAATATGTTTCATCTACAAGTTTAAATATTTAAAATATATCTTCGATTTATCATATATGTTTTTTAATATGAAATATGATATTAAAATTAATTATTTTAATTCGGAAAAATAGTGATATATTGAGTCAATATATTGTATTGTGATAATATTATCAACTAATTATAGTCAGGAAAAAATTATGTTTTAGAAGTCCCATATATCTCCCAATTGGGTTGTGGTGAATCTGTATAAGAATGCATTACAATGTAATTCCTAACTTAGTGCATCATGATTCTTTAATTATATGGGTAAATTTTTTTCTATGTGTTTTTTATGATCCCATAAACTAAAAACATTAATATATATATATATATATACCAATTTATCTAAATATTATTTATAATAGAAAATGTAATGGGAGAATAAAAACACAAGGATTTTTACACTGTTCAACATATTGTGATTGTTATGGGAGGACACTAAAAAATTTTATTTGTAAAAAAATTCCTAAAGATAATTTATTATTGTTTTTTATTGAATACTCATGCCTAGGATAACTTACATATAATGGATAATGATAGATTAATTATCCCTATTGGATAACCTCGGTCACACATCCATCTTATTATAAATATATTATAAATAAAATAAAAGATATGAATGAAAAATATTAACATTATAAATCATGTGAATATTGATCCAAATATAAATTGTTGATCCTTAAATGTATAATTAAAGCATAATGTGGTTTCTATTAACATTTCCTCAACATTACTCTTTCCATTATAGTTTATGGAAACTTCTTTTCCATGTGTAGGACCATATAGTTATTCAATAGATTATTCCTTATAAAAATATTTATAATCCTCATCACTCATTTTAGAATAACATTGGAATTACTTCACAATTCCTGATGAAGGAACACATACATTATAATACATCGTCATGGAAAATTTGACAAAAAATAATTGATGAGAAAACTCGCCTTTTAATATATATATATATATATATATTTAGAAGGAATTATAGTTCTATCTTTATAATGGTATTTTAAATGATATAGATTTTCCATATTAATCTACTAAAAAATGGTATTCTTATATTTTCAAATCCAATATTTCATATTACTATTTAATTTATGAAATATAATTAAATAATAAAACTTACATGTTATTCATTTTGGAATTTTTTTTATTTTTTGAATCATATGATTACCTATTATATTACCATTTGAACCGTAATATCAAAATCCAATAAAAACCCATGACCTTGTCTAAAGTTTTATTAGTTTTATATTCTTCATGATCATATTAATTTTAAATTACTTCTATTAACAACTCCTGAATTTATATCAATAAAAAATTCAACAATATTTATTTTCCCTTAATTGAAAATATATCACTATGTAATCATGAAATTTTTTCACATTATTTTTAGATTAATTTATACTACAATCTTATACATCAGTCTAGATTACACACTATGGTGTATCCATTAATCCCACAGTTTAAGCTCATATTTTCAATTTCCATGTTTTATGATTAAACCATTTAAAAATATATTCCATAAGGGTTCCAATGCTGAAGGATTTCTATCCTTGTGTATCCTATACATCCACAATACATTATAATCCAATTTTCCAAATCCAAATAATCTATGAAATACTATACTATGAACTACCCTATATGGTGTGCCTACCTCTCATATTTTAGAAAACAACATATTATTTGAAATGAATTTTTGGAATAGTTTTATATCCATAATCAAGTAGCTTCTTATTTTTAATTTTTTTTTAAAAATATATTTGGATCAAAACATGTCTCTACATTGTAAGAGATATTATTTGATTATATTGGATATTCCCTTTATCGTATCCTATAATTCTAGTTCCATTACTGAAATTCCATCCCACACACTATGTTTTATCCCTCAATAAGATAATAATTCAATCAATTATTTACTTTTCAAAAATTAAGACATTCCCGACCTAAAGAATATATGTGATGTGGATTTATTATCAACCAATGATCTATGAATATATATTCATTACAAAACATAAATAGTTAATGTTTTATATTTAAAAAATCTCAACATATAGGTTGAATATAAACTACAATTTAAATCGAATACGGTGGTGAGATTCATCATAAACTCTTGTTATAATAATATGATTTTAAAGATGGTGAAAAGTACCCACAACCTTTTTACCACATTAAATTTCTATTCATAAAATCTAAATTTAATAAGAATATTCATGTTTCAAAATTTCAAGTTACATGTCACTGGATCCACTCAAAGACTCCTTGATGATTCCTAACAATGTAATGGACCAGAACTCCTAGGTAGAGTACAATAACCACTTTTGTGTTCTCATATTGATGATGCGGTGAAATTTCCCTAGTTATGAATGTATCGTTGGTGCCTTTATGTTATAGTTTTTCATTGTATGGTCACTCAAAAAGAATGCGTGGATTTTTTATTCCATTTCATGGTTTGAATTGTTTTTGGAATGGACACATTGAATACATTATCAAAAACTAAACAACAACATATAATTCCACCAAACAAGTATTATTTCCATATCTGCATAAATGCTATTGTCATTTACTGAGAAACATCAACAAGAATTCATACAATATTAGTACTAATATTTTTTTATATACGGTCATACTTATATTATAGATCTCTAATTTATTAAATCTAATATTATAAATCAAGTTAATGATATCATATAACTAAAAATTACTCCCTAAACACATAAGATCCAACACTAGATATTGTTTAAAAAACAACTCTGTGTACGATTTTTCAACAGTCATTATTTTTTAATAAATATTAATGGTTTTATAGAATGTTTTTTAAATTCATAGTGGGATAAATTATTTGAAGAAAAATAATATTATCAGGAACAATTGTTGTGGATAAAAAAAATAATTTTGTTGGAAATTATTTTGAATATGGTATTATGTTTCATTATTTAAAGTTATATCTAGTTTTTATAGGGTATAAATGATCTTGATCTTGTATAATATTAATTTTAGTAAATTGTGATAAGGTTTAAATATTTTTTTGTAAATATGAAATTAATTATAAGAAACCTTATATTTGATTATTATCTAAAAACATTTTTCATAGTCTATATTGAATTAATCATAGTTTTCTACTTTACACATTAATTTAAATATAATGGTGGAAGTATATCTAATGTATTATACATTTTTTAAATAGTTTTATACAATGGACACATATTAGATTAAGGGAATATATCAGAGTTTAAAAATTAAATATAATGGTTTAAATATAATAAATAATAGTCAGATATTCATATATAATGAAAAATCATGATTTATAAAGAATTTATAGTGATAACATCTTCATATAGAAGAGTTACTAAGATGTTCAATTAAATAATGATGTTATTTTAGATCATAATTAATATTCAATATCCAATATTTATGTATCATATACTTATATATAAGTGTGAATATAGATATTTGAAGGATTTTTTAGGGGATATTTTATAATTGGATGAGTTATTTATATGCTCTACATAATTAAAGACCATTACAAAATAAATAGGCGCTATTAGTGTTTCGTTAAATTGGTATGTAATTTTTTATTATGATAAGAGAAACATTTAGTTTGTATTTTTTAAACCTATAATAATGAATTATAAAATTTAATGATATATTTTATGTTATAGAAAAATAAAAATGACGATTTTTTATGAATGCTCCCCACCAAATCTCATTACATCACGAAGATATGTTAAAAAATTGAAATACCCCTAGTTATTCTACATCAATTATTTCTATATTGTGATTGATGAAATATTTATAATTCAAATAAATTTGGTATCATGGTATTATCATGATTATTTTTTCATTTTATAATGTCCAATAACAACAGTTATGGATTTATGAATTTTATATTTACTGTGAAAAAACTAAATTGATGTATTTCAAATAATAAGATGTTCACAGTTTTTAATTTATCAAATGTGAAATTTAAAATAATGCATCCATACTAATAATTTGATGAATATATACATAAAAATGAAATGGAAATAATCATTGATAGTGGTTTGAAAGAGGATATTAGTGAAACTAGTGGTCACCCAAAGAAGAATGAAGGATTAAAATATAAGTCTTCTTATTACATGGTACTTTTAGTTGATATGAAATTGAGAGAATGGGATTTTCATTACATAGAAAATGCTGGGGAACACTTATTAATTATGAAAAGTAAATAATAAAAATTAATATATTAATGTGATGAGATATTTTGATGATCTATTAATCTTGTCACTTTTATTAGTTGAATAAAATAAAATTAATTTTCATAACTAATAAATAATTTTTAATCAACAATTTTTCATCCATGTTTTTTTAAAATAAATAAATAAATATTTTTCCATGGTATTGTGATTAAACTATTATGAAATTCATTGTTTCACATACCCTACAATAGATCATCATAAATTATATTATGATGTATTTTAAATATTTGTCACCTGATGTTAAATGGGGAGTTTTGAGATTCATAAATATAGAAGTGGACTATATGTCTATAAATTGATAATAGGTAATTAGTGGAATCACATTAATTATAAAATTATATATAATTTATAATATGAGACATAACCATTAAATTGTATGAACATCAAAATTATATTCAAGTATATTGTAGTTACACAATAGTAATAATGACTTTATAGTTCTTCGATATAGCCATGTGATGGTGAATCAAGTATACCGTATTTTTTGTATGCATTAAATTTATTCATTTGGGATTGAATTTTGTTTTGAATATTTGAAACATTAAGTTATTAACAGTTCAAATAATATATCCATCTATAAAATATCAAATATTCAGTTGATGAGTTGAATGAAATTATGAGTTAGGAAATTCAGTAATTCTACCAAAATAACATCTTAGGGTTTATTTTGTAAAAAACATGTGGTTTCAAACCAAATATTTATAGATACTGATTAGACCATAAAAATACTATTTTATGTGATCTGATTTTTTATCTATATTATAAATCTATTCTGTAAGCTCTATTATATTTTGAAAGTATTTTTTAACTTTAGGATGTAGTTTATACCATTTTCGGAGATACATGACGGAATCAATCTCATTATCTTTTAAAATTTAAAAATAATCCTATGTTATATTGCAAAATTGTTTAAGATGGGCTAGAAAAATTCAATATTGATTCTTGATAAAATGAATACAAAATTGGGACCCTGGTTAAAAATATATAAAAGAGGATATCTCACTACAACTAATTTAAGTGTTAGTTAAAAAAAATTAGTCAATTTTATGGTAATGAATCTATGTTGAAAATAATATCTAATTAAAAATATATAGAGGAAAATATTAATCCATTAAGGATCTGGGTATTAGTTATTTTGAATAATATTCTAATTTGTATTGTTCTAAGTGGGACAAGAAGAATATGAATATAATCATTAAATTGTGTATTCCCAATTATGTGAACAAAAATTATTCAGTAAATATATATATTTTAAAAATAATTTAATGTAGATATTTATTATTTATCTCATGATATATTTTATAAAATTATTTCAATATGGAGGATGACAGAAAATAAAATCACATAATGTGAAAATTCCTTATATACTCTATCTAGTAAAAATCGATAATCATAAAGTATATCAATTTTTTTATTTGATTGAGGATGATAGTGATATTAGAATTTCAGATAAATTATATTTGAAGGAATAAAATATTTTATGAATCGTGGGAGGGATATAAAAATCCAAAAATTATTATAATCATTATAATATTGAAATATTAAAATAATCATTAAGAACATATTCTTGAGCAGTTTTTTGTCATTGAAAATATAAATTTACATGAATTAGTAATGTTTTAAAAATAAATTAATTTATAATAAATCATAATATTTTATATAATAGACTTCATTATCATAATTAGAATTTAGTAGTCCAACTAAAGGATAATAATTATTGTGTAAGATGTATTTGGAGTGTTTCTTGTAATGAGTAAGAATTTGAACTCAAAAGACTCTAATATAATGGAATAATTTAGTTGTAAGAAGAAAAATATATATATTTAATTGGGAGGAGGAATTTCAATGAAAAAATTAAAATAATTATTACATACTGTACTAGTGGATACTTTTTTATATCACAAGAATCTAGGATGTTGTTTCCAATGAGGTATTTGAGTAATGGAATCTAATGAGACATATTGATATAACATATCAATGGAATAATATTTCATTGTATAAATACATTTTTAGAATATATATATATATATTAAATAACGTTATATGGGGTGGTATATAACTATTATGAATGTGAATAAGTATGAATAGAGAAAAATGGATCAATTAGTTCTCCATGTCATTATAATAAAGGATTATAGGACCAAAATACATGATTATCCTAGATAAGGATGTCTGATCTAATAGAAAAAACGTTCTATGGATAAACAATTTAAGTATTAATAAATTATAACAAATATAACGATTGTTTAATGAAATATATATGTGAAAACATTATTTATGTCTATGTGGTTTCTCAAATAAAAAAGATGTATGAAAATAGTACTGGATTAAAGGTTATGTATTAGGGATATAATAATACTGATGGATATAGAACCTTCATTATTTAAAACAAGGATAAAATAGTTAGTGAAAGTCTAAAAAATTTGAAAATGGGATCCAATTAAAAATATTCAAGTATTAAAAATAATATATAGAGTACTAATTTTCAAAAATAATTAATTAATGTAAAATAACAATGAATCCATAAGGAAAATGAAAGATATTGATTTTCTTCTCATGGAAGATTACAATAATCTACGTTGGGATATTTGGAAGGACCCCTATAACAATATTTTTAATTTTTATAAATTTTTCATTGATGTTTTAAATTATTAAGGTGGAGAAATTATTCATTCATTGTGAATGTGTTGAAATGAAATACATTCAACGATTGGTGTTAGAGATAGCATCTTCATTTTCAAGGATAAAATTACATGAACAGTGTCTATCTAGTATAATATCCAAAATATCGATGATGAATTTGGTTATTTATGTTTTGGATTATAAATTATGGGTCATTATATGACCAATTTGGATTGAAATAGTCATGAACTCCTTATTTAGGTTTTGTAGATGTCAAAAAAATTCTTTTCATTCAATAGTTTTTATTTTGACCACACCATATTATGGAAGACCCTATGGAAGAATCAAGGAAGTTTTATAGTTTAGTAGATAGATACATGTTGAAATAATTTATTGAGATGTTTATGAACTGAAAATATTTTATTTTATAGATTTTTTCTACGATCCAACAAGATATAGAATTAATATGTATATATGATTGACAAGTGGAATCCATTTACTGAATAAAAATTCAATTTTTCATCAATATGTGATTATATTTAGGGTGAGATAATAATCATAATTAAATAGTTGATTTTCTTCATCAATGATAGGATACTACATTTTTATAAAGTAATATCATGGATATAAAAACTTTTCAGTTTTTTATAAAGTGAATAAAGTATAAATTAGTTTTGAATATGTGATGAATCAAACACCTTTAATTTATTCCTTATATAATGACAGTACATTTTATTTATTAATGATATCACAAGCTGTTTCATATCTATGGAACATGATTAATCACCTTGAATAACCATGTGGAATAAATTTCAAGGAAACGTTGACATAATCAACAAAGTCTTTTTTTTAACAAACATATACATAACACTATAGGAATAAAGGGCATGTTGATAAATCATTTTCTTATGTAAAATTCACTACAAAAAATTACATGAGTATTATATTTCTAAATGTTTATGATTTATCTACATATATTTAAGGTTAAATTATGTTTTCTGAAGGATATAAAATGTATATATATACATGGAAAATTATTACTCACAAGTTTCAAGGAATGCATAAGAGTTTAAAATGTATACATAAAGGTTAATATCTAATATTTAATAATCATATTAACTTAAATTTGGGTGATTTGTTTTATGAATTTTATATTAATTTTTTTTAGTGTAATGTATTGAAAATTACATTATACTTATGATTATTGACTATATAAGAATAAATAGGTTCCCTTTGTGTTTTTTTAGTTTATTATGTTATTTTACGATTCTAGTTTAGACATAATCATGTTTTAATTTTTTTAACATAAAGTTGGAATATGGTTTATGAATGTTAATATTGTTGTATTTATTCAACAAAAATCTATATTAAAAATGTTATTCCCTTTAAAAACCACCATATATGTGTAGGTGGGATAAAATTTATAGATATATAAACAAGTTGAATATTAATAATGATTTCCATGAAGTGGCTTTTGAAAAATGTAGATTTGAAATAAAATGATGTGATTTTGTTATATAATGGATTTTTATATATTTTTGTAAACATTAAATAAAAAAATAATTCTATCATGAAGAATAAATTATTAACAATTCAATGGTTGAATATGATAAATAGAAAATTCAATGATTTTTTTATTTTTTTTGAAATTCATATCTACTAACTACAAAATACATTGTAATGAATAGATTTATAATAGTTGTAAATTATAAATTTAATAAAAAATATAAAGATATAAAAAATGAATTGATTTATCCATAATGAACTATTGATTTTTGTCAAAGGCATGTGTTTTTTACAATATTATAATTTAGATGATTTTTTCATCATAGAAATGGATTATATTGATGATATTCTTTGGGGAGGAAATGTATGTGTCATTGGAGAAGTGATGTAAATGAATATAACTACTGAATTTTAATTAATACATTATATATGATTTGATAATAGAAATATAATAAAATAATATAATTCCAAATATTGAATTATCATCCTCGTATTTTTCAAACATTGTGATTCACTTCTAAAGATAAGTCCTGCAAATCTTCTAATAATGATTTATTAATTTCTGTATATTTATTTAGGTTCAAAATATAGTCTATATAAGATAATCCCAACATGGATTATGGTGTAATATAAATCTTCTATATAGGTTATCACAAATAGACATTCACTTCCATCAACTAAGATAAAAACATAATTATCTGAATGAAATCAAATAGTGTAATATAAAATAGAGAATAATGGTTTGACACTATTGAGGTGGAGAGATATCCCATAATCTGTTTCATATGAATCAATTGTTTATGGTGTGATATCACCTATATTTGATAAGAAAATATACTTTTTTATGAGTGATTCCCCTAAGTCATATACCAGCAAAAACATTGTCATTAGTGTAAAATTTTTTTCTACACTAATAATTAAGATGGTATTATCCTAGGATTTAGCAACGTTATATTAAACCATATATAACCTCAACATCATGTGTTTTTTATTTTTATTCCTTAATGCTTTAAATTTGTAAATATTCAGTTTTAATTTTACTGATCATCAAGTTAATCACTAGTTCCAACTATAATTGAAAGATAATGTGATAAATATGAGGTCATTTGAATAAAAATATGGTTTATTTGATAAACCATTAGATTTTAACTCCACTACAACTTTGAGGACTCTCATCTAACATCACATCCACTCAATATTCAATATATGGTTGTGTTTATTAAATAAAAAAATATATAAAATATATAATATATGACAGTAACACTAATATTTTTTCTAAACCATAATTATTTTAAATAAAATAACTTTATATAATGTCATGTATTTAAACCAACAGTAATCCAAAATTTCATTATATGCTACACAAAGATAATCTTTCAATACCCGTAATATAATCATGAAATATGTTACAAGCAACACTAAGACTCTATGAAATATCAATTTATTTTTATATTTATTTAAGAAGGATATTTATAACCTAGAGATTACCCATAGTAATATTACTAATACTATCTACATTATGAATATTATTTATAATTTTAATATATAAATAAGAAATATAGTTTATAAAAATGTGTAATATTTTAAAAGTATTTATTTATTTCAAAATTATATATTCCCAAATGAACATATTCATATATCCATATGATAATATTAATGAAATAAAATATATATACTGTAAGAAATGTACATTTATCAAAATAAAATTATTTTTCAATTTTTATTTTCAAATTTAAATTAATGAAAAATTTACTGATGTTCCGGGAAAACATCATGTTTGGATAAGTACTTATAAATAATACACATTAATATAAAACATATTTTTTCATATAATATATATACATAGTTAAATTATAGTTTAATTTGTTTTTCAAGGGTAATTAGATTAATTTTAATTCAATTAATTCAATTTTGGTCCTTTTAATCAATTTAATCTTAAAATTGCATATCAAAACATTCCAATATTTTTTTTACAAAAATTAAAAAACACATTGTCCAGACATGTCTATGGGATACTTTTTAAATTAATTTCATCCACTTATACGACTGTAAAAGTTGGAAAAATTGAATCTATATTTGGATTAAAAATAATTAATAATGTAAAATAATGTCTACATATATTTTAAAAAAAAAATATTCGTGAATGTGATTAAAATTAACCATAATGACTAATAATACATGTAGTATAACAATGGACTATACCTTAATCAAACCAAAAACAATGACCATGAATCAAAACAAAAACCTTTTAATGTCAATATTTATACCATATACATATTTGGATCATTTTTGGAACATTATTTGATACAATATTCAAACTAAAATCAGGGGTGGAATTTACTTATAAGATGATTACAAGAATATCAGTCCTCCTCCACAATAAAAAGCTACTCACACCTCCCACTTATTCAAACTTCTAAATACCGATGACTTAGAAAAAATATTGTTATAAGGCCCCAAATAGTTATAATTTTTTCCTATAATCCTCTCTATAGGATGATATCTGCCTGTGTAATCCTTTTAGTGCAAACAAAGAGGAGTTACCAAAATAAGAAGTAATATCTTTTCACTAACTCTTTTGTTTTATTCTCATTCTGCAACCCAGAAACATTATTATTTAATGATTAAAAAATAACCATAGTATCATAAATATAAATCTATTATATTGTTATTAATGATATACCTACACATTCACACACTTCCATAAAATGGGAACCAACTTATCATTCTTGTGTAAAGTGAATTGTCAACCCAAGTAATGATATTGTTCATTTTTTCCATTACTCCCTCTCATGATCAAGAGTTATGAATAAAAGTAATTTTTATATGATTTAATGATATTTAGGATGTATTATACATATTTAAATATTATATAACACTTACCATGTTGATTTCAATATTGAATAAAAACCATAATTTTGTTTGTGGATGTGTGGACTACCACTGCTAAATTTTATGTGATTCATTCACGCTCAACATTGAATGCATTATAGATGTGTTTATTAAATTTTCATGATATATATGAATTAAAAAAGGAATTTTTATTATTATATATACATATATTCAAATATATCATTTAATTTATTTCATTAAATATTATAATTAAACTAATACTACGTTCATCCGTACATATAACCTTCCAACTCCTTTAATTGTGTATTAATTTAAATTTTAATATCATTAATAATTTAATTTAAATTCATATTTATTGAATATAATTGATATTTACAACATATTTTACATTCTATAATTTTGGATTTTAGTACGATGAAAAAAACAATGTCAAATTAAGACACATGAGAAAGCAAAGCGAATATTACCGGAAAAATGACCTTAACATGAAAGTGATAGCATGATACTGATAAAAATACATGTACCTTCATAGATATAAGAACATGGGTTTTTAAAATATTTATAATGATTTTAAATTTATTAAATTTAATGTTTTTGTGTGTATGATGAGAGTCAATGCATAAGGTAAGGGGTTTTATAAACACAATTTTATTTGTATAAGATTTATTTCTTATTAACAACTCATTTATTTTGTGTGGTGTAAATATTAAAAATTATTATATTATATTAATAGTATCTCTAAATATATTGGTATTTACATATAAATTTTATTAAATCTCTTTCATGGGGTTCTTTTATTTAATTTTACCAAATCAGTAAATTACTTTTCTCTCAATTTTTTTTATTTGAGACACATTCACAGAAATTCCAAAAAAACTTGTTTTCAGAAATATCTTCAATTTTTTAATAATGAAATTTTTAAATAATTTTTAAGGGAAAATGAATTTAATTTTTATCTTGATTTAAAAGTAATATTAATAGTATTTTTATGTTCTTCCATAAAATTGATTTCCAAAACAATTTCATCTTATTTATTTCATAAATGTGTATTAAATGAAATTATTTTTAATATGTTTTAAATATTTCTATTTATGTTTTTATTATATCGAATAAATTATTTTTTAAAATATATTTAATCATTTTTGGGTTTTAAATTTTATTTTCAATAAAAATATCTTTTAAATGTTTTATGTTTTAAAAATTATTTTTCATATAAGAAATGATATTTTTATCAAGAATTCATTTTAAATTTGTTTCAATATTAAATTTACATCTAAGGTGACATAAGTTAGTGTTTCTATGGTCTTTTCGGGGAAATTATCTATAGTATTCCTTAATAATATTTCTTTGAATGGGCAATTTTTTTATGGAATGGTGTTTATAAAACATGTTTCTCATTCCTAAGTTCAATTTTCATGAAACCCATTTTTATTCATGGGTAATATGTATATTAATACATAATCATTTAATTGTTTAATATATTTATGAAATTATCATGAAACATATATACTTTTCCACAGCTTATTATTTTTATAAATGTCCATGATACCTGTTTCATTTAATGGTTTAGGAGAGGATTGTTTATGATCGTGTGGAACATGTATGTATGAATTCCTTAGGAGATGTGTGGGACTACTATCTACCTATAATGCATTCAGTATATATTTATATAACATGATATAGTGATGGGAATCATGTCAATGGACTTGAAACACTGTGGATGATGGGGATACATAATCCAATATGGGAATATGGGGAAACCTGATCAACTATGGGAAGATGGGGAAACCCTATCCACTATTAGAAGATGGATAATCCTAATCCACAATGTGTATCTGGCGAAACCTGATCCCTTATATGGAGATTTTTATGAATGGGTATGTTTGTGCATCACTCTCAGTTGTTTTTGTCCCCATGAATCCCCCTAATATGGTTTTTCAATGTGCCCTGACAAATTGTGAGTTATATAACAAGTTTATGTGATTGTAAATATTCCATGTCTTATTCCAATGAAAAAATTCTTGGATAATGATATTATTTTTATTATAATTATTTTATTATAAGGTACATACATTTAATACGTGATTTTTTTTCTAATTTTTTTATATATATTTATTCATATTCTATTATTATGATCACATTCCTGAACCCATATTCTCATGTTGGAACTTATATATATCTTTTTTTTAGCTTTACTGAGCATCTACCTTGAACTCTTTTTTTGGATTCCATCCATTTGTTCTGAATATATTTATTAATTGTCACATTTCTACAATTTTTATGATACTTTAAGAACCTATTGGGATATAATGATGCTCACTGATGTACTATTGTTTATTTTTCCATTTTTTCAAAGGCATGTGGAGAATAAAGTGTTTGGGAGTCTGTTTGATTTATGTATTAAGTATTCCACAAAATTAAATTAATATAAAAGAATGAAAAACTAGGTACGAAATAGTGATTATTAATGAAATATATTATTTATACTTAGGTAACTAATATGATAAAATAGTAGTTAATCCCCAAAGTACATGACTATGGATAACTCTATTGATGAGAAAATGTACAAAAAATGTATTAGAGAGTAAATGAAGGATAGAGATATTGGTTTCATATAAATAAATATTTTTCTGGATAATACATGTGGATTTTTTTTGGTAATATATATACCTACGAGTGAAAAATCCAAAAAATTGGGTCATCCCTGACTCATGAAATAACAGCTACATGACAATAGGTTTCACTCTGATCCTAGTTTCTCACCCTCTGTGGATATTATTTGGAAACTCATAAACTCTATTTAATCCATCATGAAGCATTAGAAAATAATATTATATGGATATCATAGTATAATGCTAGGGTGTCATAAATGTTGGAGGATGTGATTCTTTAAACATTCTATATGTGGGTATCAAAGATTATGTGGTTCCGCATTATGAAAATAGGTTCTTACTCTACATTTTTTGTTTTAGTCATTGGTTTGAACACGAAACAACCTTGTTAATGGTGATTGAAATAGAAAAATTATATTATTTCACTCTTGAGAATCAAATTTTTTTAACTATCTTAAAAACTTTCATTAATATACTTATCCAAAATTTTTATGATATGAATCATTATGATCATTCAAATGAGAAAACTAGGGATCAAAATTCTGTTGAGTCCTTCTTGTCTGAAATTCGATATTCTTTTAGGGGGTATTCCGATCTACTTGTCTCAGAACACTAGATATGTACCACTAATAAGATATTATAATTTATATAATCTTCTATACAATAAAAAAAATTAGTGGTTTATCTATTAGGAGGTGATGCAGACCAGTGATGGACTCCAATAAACAATAAAAGGAATAAATGATAAAATTAAATCAATGGATTATGTTGAGATCCAGAGTATTTTATATATTAATTAAATTCCTAATTGTCTTCATTTTATAATTGAAAAGGAGTTATTTTATTTGAAGAAAATTGGTGAATAATCAGTCAGAACCTACTATTCTACTGTTGGGAGAAATGTGAGGTATGATTTTAGAATTATCATTTATCAAAATGGATAGTTGATATGTTCCTCAATTTAATAATTCCATGTATCCAAAGATTATTTTACATAAGATAATTTAGTAGTTATGAAGATATTTTGAATTTTCTAATCGAATTGGAAATGGTGGCTTGAGTTATGTATCAGTATCATATTTTTAACAAGAAAAGGAAGATGGAAGTCATAGAAAAATTAAAAAACATTGAGAAAACATTATGATCATACATTTATTATATATGTTTGGAAACAAGAATGGGTGATATATCCTTTTGATTTCTAATAAATGTTTTATGTGTGTTAGTGAAGGCCATCAAGAAATTGATTGCTGCTCTAATGGGAATATGTTTTCTAATGATTCAAATAAATGAAAATATACACACAATAAAACTCCCCCACGTCAGTTAATCAAGTGTAAATATGATAGAAATTATTCAAACTAGTGTGCAATCCCAAGGGTTGGTGAAGATGATTAGTGTTAGCAATCTCTTAACTCGATGGATTAGGGGATGTCCAATAGGATTTCAAAGTCTTGTGACTTGTGTGATAATGAAGCAATGAAAGATATAGTTACTATACACTCTAGAACATTTAATGTGTTATTTGATTCTATATGTATCAAATCATTCATATGTAATGAATTTTGTAAGGGATTTCTAATTTCACCCTAACAAATATATGTGGAAATAATAGTACAATCCTATAAGTTTACAATGATTTCATATAAATTCTATGATTCATATCCAGTAACATTTTAGTTAGTCTACTTCCATAAATAAATTTCATTAATCTCCTTATTTAATTTGATGTCTTATTAGGCATGGATTTTCATTCTATGAATAAACACCCATTGAATTGACTTAGAAAATTAGTTAAATTTCAAATTTAAAATCATATTATGATAAATTATCAAATTTAATATATATAGAAACATCGTATGGTGATTGCATATAGTGTATGGGTGTTAATTTCATTTCAAAAGGCATGTTTATCTCAACTGGTTATATGGAGACGCGAAATAAATGACCAAAAAATTATTTTGGAATTATTTGACGTGTTCCTAAAAGGGTTTCTAATCATTCAATAAAAAATGTATGTTCTTGATAGAACTCATACATGGTTTCACACAAATTTCAAATACATAATATAGAATGGCCCCAACTGAGTATCATTAATTGAAGAGGAAACACCAACAAAACCATGATATTTGATTCATTCATCCTAGTGGGTCACCATGGGGTGCACCTATCCACATTTTTCAAACGTAATGATAGATCAATGTGACATTCTACTTATTGTTGGATGTTGAACAAGACTAAAATCAAGAATATTTATTAGCATCCACATATTGATGACAAGTTTTATCATCATTGTAGATCTTAATGAATTTCCATGATTGACCATTATTCTAAACACAACCAATTCATGTTCAAGAAGTAGGATATAACCAATATGACATTTTTTACAATATTTTGAAACTATGAATATATATTTATTCACTTTGGTCTTACTAATTACCTTGTTATATTCATGGATTTGATGAATAGATTATTTAATGTTTACCTTGATCAATTTTTGTAGTTGTAATAGTTGATTTTAATATATATTAAAAGGCCATAGTAGAACATGAAGACAACATTTGAATTGTAATAAGGACTAAATAGAAGGAGAAGATATATGAAAATTTTAAATGTTTGAAATTTGGATTTAAAAGGAATCTTATTTTTGTCAAATCAATCTCTAAAGATGGTATAATAGTGGACCCGTCAATGTTAAAAGCTATTGATATTTGGCCTAGACCAACCATGATGACTGAGATAATTATTTTTTAAGTGATTAGATTAATAATATTGTTGGTTTTGAAATTCCTTGTCCCTAGTTACACCAAGTCTGTGCATTATATTAATACATTAACATGACAACTAGGAATCAAGTCTAGAAGGACCGATCAGTTTAGTAGTATAGAAAAATTGATTAAATACAAGAATGATACATTATATTATAAATTGAAAAACAAAAACAAAATTCTCTACATTGACCACATTCATATTACTTACACTATACCTCCATGTCATTAATAACATACTTCTTCGCATCCTGGGAAAAATAAACCGTAGAGATTGGGGACTTCTGGTGCACAGTAAGGATAACAATATAGTGATAACCTTCATAAATAAGCATAAATATTTAAGGAAATGTATAAAACTACTAAAAAATACTTTTAAACATAAAATTTAGTATAATACGGAAATGATAAATCAAATAATTCCGTATACATATTCACATGGATATTCTACTTGTCAAATAATCACATGTAATATCAATATCTAATTTCATAAAGATGGAAAGCCTAATACCAGACATCATAACCACATTGTCAAGGCCTTGTTCCATGAATACAAATAAAATTTTGTCAGGGCCTTGTTCCAAGATAGTACTTTGTATCATGAAACTACAGATGCATCGAGTAGCTATATCAATCTCCACTAGTCACTTACTATGTCCAATGCATTTCTTATATGAAAAGGATAAAACATAACATAATCATTCTTATTAAAAATAGCATAAAAAATATCAATAATTTTTCCATGAACCATGAATGGTATAGAAATAACACATCCACAATCAAAAATATCACAAAACCTTCATTACAATATGTAAGATTTGTATTATAAAAAATTAACCTAGATCAAAAATAATATCTCGTAAAAGAAGTTGAAATAGTTAAAAAAATATCAGTAAAAATATTTGAGAGAAATATCCCGTTTTTATGAAATCATTTGAATTTCATATAAATTATTTCATTTAAAATATATTTTTGAATCAATGTGTCCCATACCACTTTAATACTTTTTAATAAAATTAACATTTTAAAACATTCAATTCTATATAAGTAAATCCATAAACCCATTTTGAAAACATGGGAATTTATTTGAAAGGTTTAGAAAAATAAATCTTAAAAACATTTAAAATGATGATTTAGTTAAAATTACCATAAAAAATCCCTTTGAAAAAACTTTTATGAAACATGGACTTGAATAATAGATATTTCCCATTAGATACATACGTAAAAACAACGTCAGATAATATAGAGATTGTGAAATTAACCCTTACCTTAGAATATCCATTGGTTGAGGGTACATTTATCCTCATGTATAATGATCATAGTATGTTATTAAATTATAATAGATCCATATTCATATTTATTATATCATATATGATTAATTTATGACTTTATACTACCCTTTTAAAAATGATTTCCATTTTAAATTAACTTTTTGGATAATAATCACTTTCTTTATCATATATGTTTTAAATTTTTATTCTTGATCGTATCATTTAGATCATGATTTAAATACTTCTAGAATATAAAAAATTAATTATATATAATATATATTTAGAATATAAATATATATAATAGATATATATATGAAATGGGAGGTACCATTTATTTAGAAGCTGGATGTATGTATGCATAAACCCTGTTTCCATTTTCATATCATTTTGAATGGAAGTAATTGAATAATATAATAGTATGTACACACAGATATATATATATTTATATATTTACATCAATCCAATAGAAATATTATTTCATATATTACATAATTATTAATAATATATATTTTTATAATCATCATTGATAGGTGATCATGGAATTAATCTCATCACGTTGTGGAGATGGTAATCTTTACGAACGCCCGAGAAAAAATATCATTATATAGATGGGGAAATCGTATTTAATTTGATGTTATATCATATATACAGAATAATTAATATGTTTTTTTATTATTAACATCATTTATTCTTGTTATTATACCCATCCAAATAATGAAGTGTTTGAATAACAAACTACACCACAATGTGGAGACGGTAAGCCGTACGTATGCACGTATAGTGACTTTTTCATTTTTAGGTTGGATAGAATAATGAATATGGTTGTACCATATATTTAAAATAACATCAAAATATTTAAAAGGTTCTGGAGTTATTATTTTTTTAGAGAGTAAACAAAGAAGGAGGAAGTGGAAGAAGAAAAGATCATGAATGAGGGTGTGGAAATTATTACCTCTTTTTCAGGTTTTTCTTTTGAGATTATCCAAAGGGATCCATAGGATGGCTTACTAACCAAACAAAGGACTATATGTAGATTTTATGGTGTTTGGTAGGATATCTGTGCATGGGGTGGTCATGCCAAATATCATTGGAGGTTTGAATTTGAGGGACGAGAAAGTTTCCTTTTATAAGAGGGGTGGGGTTACTTTAGGAAAAGATTAAAATGTTAATTAATTATACATTAAAATTATGTTAATAATAACTTAATGTTATTTTATGTAGATCCTTAGGTTTTTATGGGACGTAAACCTCTCAACCAATAGGTTTTAGGCATGTTTAGGTTACCATTTTAACATTATCTTTTAGATTTAACTCTTAGTTAAATAGGTTAACATTTACCATGTCTTCATCTATTCTTACAATATAATTATAATAAAATAACTCAAAACATCCAAGAGAACCTAAAGTGGTTCATTAATTAAATATATAATATTATTTAAGCACGTTGGATGAACCTAATATTTTTGGGATTATTATATCAACCAATATTATAGTATTGGTCAAAAATATTAATTTATGTCAATTTTTACACTATTTGGTATTTTGTTTTTGTGAAAGTTAAAACAACCATATCAATTCAAAAAGAAATTATCTAATCAACTATAACATGTCATATTATACAATAAAAGTTTTGTATTGCAACAGCATGTTTAAATTATATTTATTTTAATATTTATAATATAAACTATTTTAATACATCATTATGAAGATAACTATAACATCATCATTTTGTCATAAATAAATTTAATTATTTAATTTCTAAAAATTATAAATAAAAAAATACTAGGTAGGAAATATATTTATCCTCTTAATGAATATTTAGTGTTTTATTTATATGATGTTGAACCATATATTAAAAATAGTTTAGTTAAAAAAATTGAATATAACACATTAAACACTTCTTTAAATAAAATAATAATAAATGTATTAATCAAATCCAAGTGGACCTAAAGGGTCATTTTTTATTACTATTTTTTTGTTGGATTACACTTATCCAATAGAATTTGAACTTCTGTTATGGTAATTATAATATAATTTTTACCTTTAATTGTTATATTTACTTTTAAAAGTGGTAAATTAAAGTCAAAAGTTGTTGTTCACCATATATTATTTTCACCTTATTGAATCAAATTTAACTTAATAATGTCATCCATGTCTCTCAGATTTTTAAAATTCATCTAACAGAAGTAGTAAAATTAATTTTTTTGCAGATTTGCTGAGAAGCCAATAAGGTGTCTAAAAAGGATAACAGGATCAACAAAATTTTATACATCTAATTTTTTTATAAAATGTCACCATTGAATTACATTGAACTTATATTGGTATTATATACCTTTTTTACTTATAATAATTTTAAATAAAATAAATAATTATTTAAATAAAAAGCCAGTTTTTGGTAATAAGGTAATGTTTTCAATATTCATCAAAATTGTAATGTTTATAGAAAAATACCAAATAATTCACCAAAATCATATTTTGATATTTTGAATTCAAAAAATGAATTCTATTTTACCAAATTCAATACATTGGGGTTGCACTTATTAATTTAAAATAAAATCCCATTGTCAATACCTAAAAGCCGATTTTTAAAAGTTAAAAAATATCAAAGGTTGATATGTGTTTATGTAAACATTAAATGAAAAATTAGTTATAATGACCTAAATTGTATTAAATGATAAAAATATAATCTAATTATACTTCAAAACCATTCAAATTCATAATGTTACACTATAAATTATTTCTATTAAAAAAGACGTTTTCAATAAAAACATATTAATTTTCACTATTTGTCAAAATGTGAAATTTTTCATAAAATTACAAAACAATTTCTCCAAACTAAATTTCGGTGTCCCACATCTAAATAATGATGTAATATAATTAAATTTAACATATAAAAGTGTCAAATATTGTTCTTAAAAAGGGTTCCCCCTTAAAAGGCGGTAAAATTACATTTTGATAAAAATATTTAATTTATCAAAAAAATGAATTTGTTATTATATTATGTCTGGGAAACACATTATATGGACTTTTAACTTATATATTTTATATTAGATTAAAAATTCCGTTAATATTATTCAGAACTGCTTATTTAATGACTAATTTGGCTTGTTGGGGTGCACTCGAACTCGGAGATGCGTGTAGCACACACACTTGAATTACTATAATGAAAAAACATACTATGAAATAATGGGTGCTTCAGTCTACCAACCTTAAATAAATTATGCCATCTCAATTTGAAATAGTTATTCAAACAATTGAAAAAAATTGAAAAATACCTTTGTGTAAATCCCTTATCAGAAATTGGTATAATAAAATTTATCCCTAGTAAGTGGGAAATGGAATGAATGTGTCACCACCAAATAAAATTCATGATTAGGAGAACATCGATGGAAGTTAGTTAAAAATAATTTGGGGAAAATGTAAATATTTTTAGAGAGTGATTGAGGTCATCAATCACAAACAAATTTAAAATTTTGGGCCTCAAATCCATCTATATATGATGATTTAAAATATTGTTAGTTCAAAAAAACATAAGGGACTAGGATAATAGATTTATGGTTTAAGATCCCTTCCCTAATGTATAAGAATTATTTTATTGAGAGAATAAGAGGAAAAAATATACTTGACCTAAAGAGTTGCATCCTTCAACCAATTTCTACCACAAACTCATCTTTCATTCCAATAGATAAGATAATTGAAAAATATTATATTTATCCTAACAATATAGGGTTTCAAAAATAATGAATTTATAATTCATTTTTTAGACTATTTAAATAATACTAAATTATAAAAACCTAGACATCACGACTACCAATGGAAGGTGAGCCACCCTTGTCACCCTTCGGTTGAGGGTTGAAGTCTCGCAACCCTGCTAGATGTGACAGGTTGTCACGTGACCTTCGAGTTGTCCTTTCCATATCAATACAAAAGTAATCATAAGAAATTATTTAACATTATAAATAGTATCCACTGTCAATTTTAATACATTCTTAAGAGTTGTTTTATCCAAAATAATTTTTTCCCAACACACAGTCCAACATTTATTGGGAAGGTAAACACAATGAAGATCTTTTTTCCACGAACTAAAATGTGAATACCTTCACCTTGTATTATTTTATAACACAGTAACACCCTGAAATATAATAAATTCATATAAATTATATTCATGATTCCTTATTACTTATATAATACTAAATATACACATTATATCCAAAAATGTTGT
Organism: Viscum album; assembly: GCA_963277665.1. NCBI lineage: Eukaryota > Viridiplantae > Streptophyta > Magnoliopsida > Santalales > Viscaceae > Viscum > Viscum album. The sequence continues at coordinate 1,905,634,476 of OY728145.1, forward strand.
AAACTCCAACAATGATGGTATAAACAAAATATTAATCAGTTCCTGGGATGTCAATAATATCAAATATAATTTATCCAAATCAATCATCTCATATTAAAAATGCAATAACTCAGTATCATAACAATATTAACGATTTATCTTTCCATCAACCATGTATTTTCCAAAACATTTAACTTTCTATTGATTCACATTTCATGGTACCACACAATCTCAAATCCTAAATGATATAGTACTGAAATACAATTTTTATATACTCTATAAATATTATAACTAGTACATCATTGATACAATACTCAAATTACATAATTCTTTAATATCCGCATAAGAACACTAGTCATTACTCTTCATCTGTTGTAATATCATAACCTTATTATTATCCAATAGCATCATTTATGATATTCATTGATGGGTGGGAGATTGATTCGTTTAGTGTCCCATCCCCTTGCAGATGAAGCATTGTACACTTGAAACCTTTTTCTTACCCTTGAAATCTTGTACTCGGTGTCCTATTTCTCCACATATATAACAAACTCCCATTCCCTTCAAGCATTTAACAAGGTGATACTTTCCACAATTATCATAAATGTGAAAATCCTTCTTTCCATTATTCCCTTTATCCATATTTCTCTCTATCATCATTTTCATCTATGGCTTCCTTTCAAAGGAATAAGACTCAGAAAATTATTTACTTATCATATAAACACATGAAATTATTTCTTCATATGACGATACTATAGCGACCCAACCTTTTCTTACATTAATATTACGTCATATTAAAGATAAACAACATAATATCGTTACACATAGATGATCCAAAGGTTTATCCTCTTGGGAAAACTAGTAACATACATAACAATTACATCATAAATCATAAATATTTATTTAATTTCTTCTTCTCTAGCTTATTATTGGCACTTGTTCACTCTTCAATACAAGTATCCAACAGAGGATATTCATCAATAGGGTTGAGATAGAAGCCCAATAAGAGGATAGATAAGAACAATATAGCATGGGGTGAGCATAATCATAACATGGGAAATAGATCATGATCATGAGATAAGCATAAATAAAAGATTTAAAATGTGGTAATGCATAAAAATGAAACATCATGTCTGAGTGGTTAACTACGACACATACTTGAAAACCAATATTTAATCTTTTTCACACATCATTTCACATTTACTCATGAGATTAATCACTTTACCAAATGCATTGTATCGCTTTATAATTCAGGGTGCACCCGTCACATTGAAACATTCATATTGCACTATACAATTCCAGGCGCACCCGTCACATCATAACAGTATCATTATCATGCTTGCCACATCGAACATATATCAAATGTGAACATAAATAACCAATGTAAAGGAAAGGGTTGCATCTCATAAGAACATATTCATAAACATTGGGTTCCCAAATGAAAGAGGGAATAACATACATGTTACAAGAACTGTCCACTTTGAGTGAGAAGTAAAAGGTGTGTTCTTAATAGATAAGTTATTTCTATAAACATTTTGTTTGACATAATTACCAGGGAAAAACATGTATATCCTAGAAAAAGAATGAAAATGATGACGAAATGATTTTTATGTAGTAACCATATCAAAAAAATGGAGTGAAAGAGGGAGAACCCGAAGGATTAAAGTTGGGTTCAAGAATTTCCCCATACCTTGTATCCAAATTCTTCCTTCTCTGTAATGTCATGTATAATGACATTATATTAATTAATTAGAAATCAAGAAACATTTTTTACATTAATATGGTTCATTATGGTTTCATTAATTGATTTTATGTGCCTTTGGATGATTTATAGTGTTTAAAAACATTATTCAGGAATCACTGCTGGAAATATATCCTTTCCCAAGGGATTCAAACCATTGTTATAGGCCTTGAAACCATTGGTATAATCTATCCCAACAGTTTCATTAACCATTGGTATGTGGGCCATTGTGGTATCCCTATACCAATGGTCCACATAGAACTATTGGTATAGGGAGGGGCGGTAAGATTTCAATATTCCCACAGTCCATTGTGAACCGTTGGGATAAAATTATTATAATGGGTTTAACCTGTTGGGAAATCTCTATTCTAATAGTTTAAAACATTGGTATATCTCTCTAAAAACAGTTTTTATAGGTGAGGGATTTATGTTGTTCCAATGGTTGAGCTTGAACCGTTGGGATAGATTTTTACCTACGGTTTTTAACCATTGGAACAAATATTCACCAATAGTTAAATCTGTTGGCATAAATCTTTACCAATGGTTCTGAACCATATGCCTATTCTAGGCAGCAAAAATTATATAGAGGTATACAAATGGTTTTGAAACCATTGGTATAGACCCCCCCCCCCACTTAATTTCAAGAACAGAACCTACTATCGAACACATTGCACAGAGAAATCACACTTCAACCGCCTGTAACCTTCAATCAAACAAAGAAACACTATAAAAATAGAAAACATACTGGAAACTTGAAACCTGCTATCAGGGCTAGCCCTGCCAAGTTGATTGCCAAAGACCATTGATGAAAATGTTTCCCTCTTAAAAAAACTATCAAATAACAGAAAATTTAGAATAGATAAACAAAAGATAAATTGGAAGAACTCCTATCAGAAAAATTAGAACACATAGCAGGAGAGGGAGTGAGCTAGTGGTCCGTGATTGATTATTTACACAACATCATACCAAACCCAGTAGCAAGGTCAGATCTGGGTGGATCTGCAACTAATTTTAAATCACTAATTACAAACGCAACTTCTTCTCTTTTCCCCTTGATCTGCAGTGAACCAGCATTAGAGGAAACATTAGCCCCCAACACAAGCAGCTGACTAATGTGAACAATTTCATCATTGAAAATTCATTCATGAGCATCGATTAACTCAATCTCAGGAAAAAAAGAATTGAAACCTTGACCTGAACTTTATATGCACAAATACCCCCACTCTTTGAAGTGGTTGAAAACCTTAAATAGCGAAGATCAATCAATAGTGGACTCCACCAACATCTGGCCCAATTCAGTATCCACTACTAATAGCCTCAAAGCAGCACTAACAAAAGATAATCTAGTGCTTTTCAGTAAATCTAAAAAACATGTTCAATTGACCATATATTGACTCCTCCATGCTTGCAAGCATCAGTCAAATCATCCACCTCTTGATCGATGTACACGCTTATGCAAACTCAGCCACCATCCTCCTGGGAAACCAAAATCATCCCGGACAATCATGGCACAAACCCCGTAGTGAAATACCCAAATTAAAGTAGCAGAACACATGAACAACCCAAAAGAGACCTATATTGTAGTGGCGAACACCAAGCGAGTCTGTATCAATAACCAAACATTGAGTACCTTGGCTTCTCATTACAGATTCTAACATCATGTCACCATGATCTCAGCTTTCAATGATTCTAGATGAGTGAAAATCCTCAAGAACAGGAAATGAATCGTTGAGCTAGAATTGAACCTGAGATAACAACATGAAGCTCCAAGAAAAATAATATTTTTTAGTGTATTGGGAGAGGAACAACCAAAGGAGGAATCATTAACTCTATGGACATTGAAACTATATTTTCATAGGTGCTGAATAATTGGCTGATATTAGATGTTGTATGGCTTCCCATGACATCTAGGAATTTACCGTTGTGCCTGATAGTATTTTATTTATTTGGATGTCTAGGAATTTGTTGTTGGCTTACTGTAAAATTTCCTAGGTCCATTACGCAAGGAAACTGTGCTTGAACATACTACATTGACATTGGATTTCTCTAAGACGATGGGAATTGGTTTTAAATGATATACTAGTTGGAACGGTTTCGCGACATGTTCAGAGACACTTCCACACTAGGAGAGGTTGGTGTGGTCGATTATAAGTGTCACTTTAGAGCCTGAGGATCTATAGTGATTTATTTATTTATATTAAATCGTTTATAAATTTATTTATCTAAGAATATAACATTTAGCGGCACACATTTACTAGTTGTGTATCAAACAATATTAGTGGTTTCAAACTATGTTGCACTCCCATGATGCTCAGGAGGCAATGACAATTTGGTCATTGAGAAGAATTTTTACTTGCATATAGGATCAAATCGGGTAAAGAATAAATATTACAAGATAATTCTAGAGCAGTTCAGATGGTTTGGTGATTTATATGATGTGGTACTCGAGGATAGATTTGATTCTCCTTTTCCTTTTATATTCATTTTTCATACATGTGGTCAATCTAGTGGGTTACCCATGTGTGTTAATTTTTATGTATTTAATTTAAATTCAGTTTTTTATTATCATGTGTTATCTGATGTTTATATCATGGATGTGGATTGGTTTATTTTCTTCTATGGTTGTGCAGTCTGATATAGGGTATAGTATTCCAATGTTATGGACCTAGAACCTCATTGTTAATCATTATCCACTAGTATATGGGAATGTGTACCTATGGTCCAGTGGTGACTCCTAGATTCAAGCACCACTCGGTGGATATAGACTAGGGGAAGGACATTACAAGGGAGGAATACTCAGGAATTATCCAAGTACTCTTAGGTTTACACCTTCAAGAATATGGACATGGTATTCAAAAATGGAATCAAGGTATGATTTACTGGTTAGATCAAGGGTGATCCAAAAACATCTTAGTTTATGGACTCATAACTTTATCCAAAGGGGGATAACTCTTAAAGTCTTATAGTCTAGAGTGTAGGGGTGTAATTTTTAAGGTCTTTTAGCAATGAACAAGGGAATAGAAGGAAAATAAATAAATAGGGGGAAATGAACTTAGCATGTTTTCATAGCCTAGTTATTATTAGTAACACCTTGGCCACACCACACCTCAGATTGAGGTGGTGTTTACTCATACATGTCACAAATGACCCATGACTCATTTTCCGAAAGTATCAACACAATATGAATGCGTTTGGTCAGTTTTTGGTATGTTAGTTAATGTTTTCACATAAATTCATGTCCATTTCAAATAAAAGTGAGACGATTTGGGAGGTTCTAGCCACACTGTCCCTCAGATTGAAGCAGGGTTGAGTCGTACATGTCACATATGACCCATGGATCGTTTTCCTAATGTTTCTATAGAATCAGAATGCCTTTGGTCAGTTTTTCATATGTATGTTGTTGTATTCACTTAAAATGATGTCCTTTTGAAAAAAAGAGACACATTGAGTGGTGCCTACCACACCGCACCTCCGATTGAGGCGGGGTTGACTCAAACACGTCACAAATGACCCTTGTATCATTTTCCTAATGTTCAACAAAATCTGAATTCATTTGGTTGGTTTTCCGTTTGCCAGTTGTTTTTACTTAAATATTTTTTCATTTTGATCAAATGAAAGACACTTTGAGTGGTACCAGCCACACTGTGCCATGGATTGAGGAGGGGTTGACTCGTAAATATCATCAATGACCCATGGATCATTCTGATGATGTATCAACACAATCTGAATGCGTTTGGTCAGTTTTCCATATGGAAATTGTTGTTTTCACTTAAAATATTTTACATTGCGTATAAAATTGAAACAGTTTGAGTGGTACCGGCCAAACCATGCTTCTAATTGATGTGGGGTTGACTCGTACATGTCAAAAATGACCTGTGGATCATTGTGCTAATGTATCAACACAATCTGTATTCATTTGGTCAGATTTCTGTATGTGAGTTGTTGTTTTCATTTGAGATGTTGTCCATTTCAAATAAAAGTGAGACACTTTGACTGGTACTGATCACCCCGTGCCTCGGTTTGAGGCGGGGTTGACACGTACATGTCACTTGGATGTTATGAGTGATGTGAATTGAGGATTGATGATCTGGGTGAGTCTAATACTCTTCTTGCATCCACATTTCAATTCTGTTTTGTACTCTTCTCTCATATTCTTCCAATGTGCTAAAACCCTCCTTTCCGTTGGGATTTAGGTGGAATCTTGAAGAGATCATAGATTATGATCCAGATTCAAGGGAGGAGGGTTGTGGGGCCTATCCGGGGTCCTGGGATGAGGGTGGGAAAGATGTCCAGGGGCTGTCCAAGGTCTAGGGTGGAGGGTGGGGGGCTGTCCGGGGTCTCGAAAGGTGGGTGGGTAATGTATCTAAAACTCTATCTAGGTATCATACATAGAATTTAAAAAGGACTGCGAACCACCGTGGGGAATCATTCTAGAGAAAATACAAATCATGGCATTACCATGGTGTGACCGCAACGTGACCACCACGTGACCACAACATGAACGCGGTGTGACCGCGGCGTGTTGGCCCGGTCGAGTGACATCCGTGGGACAAAATCTTCTGGCTAGGAGAGAAGGGTGCAGGAGGAGGCGGGGAAACATTTCAGCCATCACCTCACTCCCCATTAACTATAGGTGGGTGTTTCGGTGCGGATGTGCATCGGGTTACGCTGTTCCGCCAGGACGCGTTCGCGCGTGCACCCGTCAACCCGAGGGGATGGGCGCGCGGCTTGTGGTCCTGCAGTCCCGCTTTCCAAAGGTGGGCGGCATCCGTCCCTTATTCAGGGGCGTCTGCTCCTTGATCGAAACCGGGATGATGGGATGTCGACTCCTCCTTCCTTGGACGTCTCCTCGGAACTCGTCGCCTAATCCGGGTCTCCCTCATAGATTTAAGACATGCTCGTGAATCTCGTTCCCGGCGCCATATCTTCATGGACACCGGTTAATTACCCTGCTTCCGCCCGGACGCTCCAAGGAGTCTGGTCGGGGCAGCAACCTGCGGTGAGAAGGCCGGGTGGCTCTGGGTGCTGGGGGCGTGTCGTAACACTGCGGCTCTGCACGTCTGTCTTCCGTCCCTAATAGGGCTTCTCGAAGGCATGATGGCCTGAGGCATCCCGCACTGGGTGCGGGGAACTGTGTCCCCTGAGGTTTTCCTCAGCTTCCCATGTTTAACACGGGGTATGCCGCGAGTTTAACGTCCAGCGGGGACGGCATCGGACCGATCAACACGAAAAGTGGATCAGATGAGAGAACCCCTTGCGGGGAACCTCCGACGCTGGGGCCAGCGCATGGGCGGCTTCCCAAGTGATGTGGAGTGGAGAGAAGTGGCATGACCCCGCCGGGATGTGGCGGCCCGGGTAAGGATCAGGATGGATGATGGAGTGAAGAGCTTGGACCCCGTAGAGGCTTCCTACGTACCACGCGCTAGCACGGATCAAAGTCAACGTAGTTCGGGTATACAGTTTAACGTCATGCTGGACGTCGGCAAGCCGACTCACGAAGGGGTCGAGGCCGCCGGGCGGAGGATTGAACCGAACCACCTCGCACAGAGGGGGATGGAACGGCCGGGTGGATCACAGTTTCACGTCATGCTGGATGATAAAAGGAGAAATGGAAAAAGGGGATGTGGGGAGGCACAGTGGAGATACACACGGGCAGTCTCCCACAGGGGCGGATTCATAGGTGAATCGACGCAAGCTTGAACCCTGGAGGGGTCCACTGATGGACGAACCGACGTGAATATGACCGGGACGACCAGGTGGTGGGCTTGAACCTCAGGGAGGTTTCCTACGTACCCTGTTTAGAAGACAGGGATCAAAGTCCACGTAGTTCATTCTGTCAGGACTTTCGCACTTAAGGCAGCCCAGATGCGGCAAAACTCAGTTGGAAGGGACTTGGACTGAAAGTAGGAGACACCTTGATCCCAGTCACACCCTCTACTGGCTTCGGCAGTGGGGGAGCGCAATGGAGATACACATGTGCATCCCCCCACAAGAAACTAGGGGTTTGTAATACCCTACCCCCCGTGGGGAAAAGCCGCTCCCATTAAATCGTCCCTAAAGAGGGGCAATCCCGACATCCCTGCAGAGACGAGCGGGTGGGGGCCACATCCAAACCGGGGGGGGGACCCTGCGTGCGAGGCACGGGATCGGGTGATGCGGACGGTTTAGCGTCTTGCCAGACGAAGTACAGTTTAACGTCGTGTGTTGAGGACGAAGCGGACGGTTTAACGTCTTGCCGGACGAAGTACAGTTTAACGTCGTGTGTTGAGGACGAAGCGGACGGTTTAACGTCTTGCCGGACGAAGTACAGTTTAACGATGTGTGTTGAGGATGAAGGTGCTTGGCGGTTTAACGTCTTGCAGCACGGACGATAGGGGCTAGGCAGTTTAGCGTCGTGCAGCTTGGACATGGTGCAGTTTAACGTCATGTTGGACGGATGCAGTTTAGCATCATGCAGGACGTATGTGCAGTTTAACGTCATGCTGGACGTTGGTTGCCGCTGATGGGTCCGTGTCACTTCGCGCAAGCCTGGAGGGCCGCACGGAAAGACAACGCACGGTGCGGGCACCCAGGATGAAGATCATCGGGCGCCACGCAGGCGGGTACCCTCAGGGGGTCAAGGGGGGTGACCCTGGCGGATTGCGCGCAAAAGAGAAGCCTTGCGCGCAAAACAGCAGGTTGGCGCGCAAAACGGCGGGCTGGCGCGCAATCGGGCCAGCCCTTTGCGCGCGGATGATTGAGATTGCGCGCACCGGGCTTCGGACAGCTCGCGGGGCAACGGCTCATTCTCTAACGAATGGCCACTTTAAAAATGGGGGGTGCGCGCAATCGGGCTGGATTGCGCGCACCCGGGGGAAATTACGCGCAAGAGGCTTCTTTTGCGCGCAAAGGCCTTCGGGTTAAGGATTATTCAAAGGAAATGAGCCAAGGGGATTGCGCGCGAAGGCGAACCCCAAGGCTCTATTGCGCGAAAGAAAGGAGGTTACCTGAAGATCGGCATTGCGCGCGGAAGGGGTTGGATGGCGCGAACGAGCGACGCTTCGGATTCTGGAAACCTCCAAAACGTCGGGGGTCGCCTTATATTTATAGGCAACCCCGGGCGCGGAATCCGGTCTCGGGCGCGGAATTCCCTTCGCGGGCGCGGAATCAGGACCCGGCGCGCAAGGGAGCCGCGCAGGCCACGGGCACGCAAAATAGCGCACCGGCCCAGCGCATTGCGCGCATCCCGGGAGGATTGCGCGCCGCGACTCAACTTTGCGCGCGGGCCTCTGAAATTTCGCGCAAGTCCTCTGGGCCCTCCGGAACGTGCCTCTGACTCCAAATATCACTTCGCTTTCCGCATCTGGAGCTTCGTTTGGGAACAACGGACTTTTCCGGCGTCTACAAAAGCCCCCCCTCGGAATCTGATCGGCGAGAGGTCGCAACGATCGGGTTCCGAGGGAGACGCCGGAATGCCGAAGTCCTGGGCTGCGCGGGACTTAGGCACGCAAAAAGGGGCGCCGGGCGCGCAATTCGCCGCCGCGGTCGCGCAATCGAGCGTTCCGCGCGGCGCGGAATCCCGGCCTCTTCTATAAATAGGGGTCCAGGGTTCCGCGTTCCGTACACAGGCCTTCTGCGCGATAAGCTTCAACGCTCTCGTGCGCGAAATTGCCTCTTCTGGTCGCGAAATTCGCCCGATCGGCGCGCAAAACCATCCAGAATTCGCCTGTCTTTGCGTGAAATCCCGGAACTTTGCGCGACATTCTTCCCAATTGCACGTTGTCCACTTGGATTGCGCGTCAACCTTCAAACTTCTCTACCAGCCTCATCCGATCCCGCACGCTTCATCCCTTAACCCGCACGACTCCCGAAACTTCTGAGATGGCCGCGCACCGAGGAAATGAGGGGGATGCCGCCACTCGCAGAGCTGAGATGGCGACGAAAGAGGAGGTTTACGGAGCCAAGGAGATTGTTTCCAACAATCAATCCCTGTTCGACTTGCTGACGCCGGCCCAGAAGACATATCCACTGTCGGACAACCTGCCGCTCTGGAACTTCGGCATCCTAGATGAGGTTCTGGTGCCAGGGTTTGAGGTTGATGCGCCACGGACCTGGGTGACTCGGGAGGACGAGATTCCCCGCTATAACATCACCAACAATGGGCATCCTTCCAGGGAGACCAGGCACTTGGACGTCTATGTCCTGAACCCGAGGACGCGAACCATTGACGGGGGTGAGCCTACTGCGGAGAATTCTCCAGCCCTCTACTCGAGCACATATCGCCAGAGTGTCACTGACGACACCAAGGGCTGGCTGAAGGACTGGGACTTGCGGTCTGGGGGAAATTTCACCAGCGAGTGGGCCTGCGCATTCTGGGTACTCCACACTTGCGATCACTTCGCAGAGGAGCTGCGGTACATCGGCCTGTTTGAGGCGGTGTGGACGTCGCAATTCCACTTCTACCAGCAGTCCGAGCTCGGGCCGGAGCTGTTCACCCGCTGGTCCTCGGATACCAACACCTTCCATCTTCACCATGGGGAGGTCGGCATCGGTCTCTGGGACATCCACTGCATCGGAGGTGTCCCGCTGGAGGGCTACCAGTATGATGAGTTCCTGCCTCCGAGGAACACCTGGGGTGACAGGTCACGGACTCCCATCCTGACGTGGCATCTGCTGGACCTGGCTACAGAGCGGCTTGGGGACAAGGACTTCCAGAAGGACATAGCCTAAAAGGAGTGGTTCGGCCAGTTCTTGGAGCATGACCCAGCAGTCAAGATGCCAGGCAGGGGGAAGCGGTGCCCGACCGCGGCTCAGAGGAGCCGGAACGGGTCTTACTGGCAGGTCCTGGAGACGGGCGACTACCGCTCATGGGGGTACCGCGTCATCGAGGCCCGGGACCCAAATGTCCGGTACGCGGCGTTCCTTGCCGCCTTTCTGAGTGGGTGGCTCCTGCCAGTGCGGGACGCGAGAATGGGCGTTCGCCCGGTGACACTGGCGGTGGCGGGCGCTATGGCCGCCAACAAAAGATACAACCTCGGGGTCCCAGTGCTGGCGAGGCTGTATGCCATCCTGGGACGCATCTCACGAGGGGGGTCACCACGAAGGATCTGTGGGCCCTTTCAGTTCTTCCACGGCTGGGTGGCAGCTCACCTCGGTGGGTACACGTTTCCGAATGCCGTCATTCCTCCGGGCAACGGCCTGCGACCCTCCCTGCTGAACATCGCGGGGGTCGCTCCGATGACCCTAAGTGAGGAGGGCGTGAGGATTCGGATTGGCAATCATGCCAATTTCAACTTCAGTCCATTCCCCACTCCCGTCGGCCAGATGATCGACAATGGGCAGGGTCCGCTGGAGCAGCATGAATACTTCCTGAACATGCGGGGCGGAGTGCTCGTGGCTCGGATCGACGGGAAGGTGATCTGCGAGCCTTACGTGCCAACCCGGTTCGCCAGGCAGTTCGGGTGCCTTCAGTGGATGCCGAAGAGGGTATTCACTGCTGTCCGGGAGGAGATGAACCCTTGCGTCCTTCGCCAGATGTGGCTGATGTTTGCCGCTTTCGGCTCTGGCGACGTCATCACTCTCCCTCCTACCGGGGTTGACGCAGGCTTGGCAACCGAGTACGCCGAACACTGGGCCATCGCGTACCCCGAGGGGCTTCTACGGAAGCCAGTTCGGCGGCTTGAGGTTACCCGTGCAGAGACCGGGCGTCAAGGAAGGAGGCGAGGCACCGCCACACGGGGGAGAACGGAGGCGCGCCAAGCAGCGGAGCCGGCGCGAGCAGGGACTTCGGCGGCGGGCACATCGCAGGCTGCCGCTACGACCTCGGCACCCAGAGAGGGGGCACGCGCGGTGGTCGAAGAGCGGCCCGGGAAGCAGGTGAGACGTCTGCTCGATCCCTCCCACAATGCAGTCTTTCCGGCGCTGTGGTCGGCCTGGATGACCCTGCGGCAGTCACTGGGGACCGACGCCATCTGGCGAAAGATTCTCAGAGAAGGAATCCATCTTCCAGAGGTCGGGCGCCTCCATATTGCCGACAGGGTGGACTTCAACCGGTAGTATGCGTATCTGACGTCCATGGACGATTACGCGCGCCAACGTGGTCAGCGTGCGGAGCCATCCCTTCTGGTGAAGGTGATGCTTGGTCTAGAGCCCGCTCCAGAACAGATGCCGCCGGAAGAAGACGACAGTAACAACGACTCCGAGGAAGAGGAGGAGATGGGGGAGGATGAAGGCTCCGAGGGAAGATCCCATCAGGGGAGTCCGCGGGAGAGCGGCGAGGTGGCCTGCTCTGACAATGTTGATGTCACCGAGCTCCTCGAGGTCCGCTTCTATCCCTACTCAATCTGCTTCATCCATTCTCTTATGAAGCTTCTAACCCATTTCTCCATCTTTCTCAGGAGCGCACGGATGTTGGTCAGGCGTCCTCAGCGGGAGTAGGAGGGGCGCCAGCAGGACAAGGCGGGGGCCAGGCACCCATTATCGAATTGACAGGCGCGGAAGGGCCCCATGCTGCAACTGTTCCTGCGGCGGCCGGGATAGAGGAAGATGATGCTCTGACCTCCCGTAAGTCTCCTTGCTTTACTGCTGGTGCCTGCCGTTGACGATCCGTGACTAACCATGGCATGCCCCGCGCAGTGATCTCAACATTGGAGGCTCGTCGGGTTGCCGAACCCGGGCCATCTACGAGTGGACCAGTGGTGGACATGCCGCCTGCTCCGGAACAGACTTCCCAAACCGAGCCGGCCCCACCAACTGCTGATCAGGGGGCTGCGGACGCCGGCGGTGCTGACATCGGAGAGAGGTCGGGGGCTGACGAGGGTGTCAGTGCCGCTGGGGAGAGAGAAGAAGGTCGCCCAGATGTTGGGGAACCTATCCCTCATGAGGACCTCCCAGGGGCGGACCCTGCAGCAGACCTGCTGGCTGCCTTCCCTGCCTACCGGCCTGCCGACCCCGAGGAGATGGACGACTCGGACGCGGAGGCGGTCGAGGAGAGCCAGATAACGCGCCGCAGGGTGTTGAAGTGCATCCAGCGCTTCCTCAAGCGAGACCCATCGGAGTGGCTGGGGCGCATGGGATCACTTCAAACCTGGCTGCGCTTCCTGTGTGCCGGGGGAGCTGATGCTCAACGCCTCCATCTGACGGTCCGTGATTTCATGGCCGAAAAGATGCGCGAGAGCTTCCGGCGTGCCGACGTCACACAAAGTCGGGACATGTCGGAGAGCACGCGGGCGCTCCTCGCGGCGGAACAGGAAGTCCGGCGCCTCGAAGGGCAGGCGACAGAGAAGGAGGCCTTCGTCGCAATGTGTACCGAGCTTGTGGAGCAACTAGCAGCCCAGCCGGTTGACGCCCAGGTACAGCTGACGGAGGCGGGCCAACAGATGGTCACAATTCAGGTCGAGCGGGAGTGTGCACAGGCCAGAATCGACGAACTGCGTGCTGCGACCGCCGACGAGGAGAGGGCACGCAGAGAGCGAGAAGCAGCCCTGGAGGCCGCCAGCCAAAGGGTAGCGGCATTAGAAAGACTCATTCAGCACGCTAATCCCTAAGGGCTTTGTTTTGCCATTCCCAGAACATTTGCTTCCGCTACCTTGATCCATTTGTATGAACCAATATATTTATCTGCATCTTTTGGCTTAACATGCTCAACCATAATTCACTGTCTTGCGGGAGCGTTAACCAAGCATCAGGCATCCATAGTTGGGCCTGGATTGCTGGAGAAAATAGGGAGGTCATTCCTAGGAAAGGAGACCTCAAGCCTAATCAATGTATCATCCCCCCAACTTGTTCCAACACACGAGCGGGACAATGCTAGGGGCGTTGAGATTTTATCCGAACATAGGGCAATGAGAAAGGGTGAATCGCGTGTCCTGAATCCAGACATCCACAACGGTCGGCCTTCCAGGAAATGCCCAAGACGGTAGGCGGACAGTGGATCGACCATAACAACTGCAATAGACGGACCGAAGGTCATCATTCATATTGTAGGAGGCGGACCACATGTCATCATGAATACCGCTTTGGGGTTCATTCAGACACAAGGGTGGAAATCCAGATCAACAGGGCATGCGAAGCGTGGGGCGAAGTGACGATTGTTCGGACAGAATCCAACGCTCTAAGAATTGCGCCACCGTGGGGAAAGCGTATTAGGCGGATGCACTAATCTGGCCGTGAATCACCCCAATTCTCAGACAGCACCTCTTTGACGAGGAAACCGTCGCTTCCCACCATTGCAATGGGGCATCCCGAGCTGAATCGGGGAGAATATCACAACTGCACCACTCTACCCGAAGTCAGGCCAGACGGCCGGCGACGAGGAGGGGCGGGACTTAACGATCCCTGAGGCTGGACCCGAGTCGAGATGCCCGGGCGTTCCTACGTACTCCATCAGGCTGGAGATCAAGCCACACGTAGTTCTGAGAGTGCAGTTTAATGTCATGCAGGACGTAGAATCCCGTTTGGGGAGATCTTAGTTTAAGGTCTTAGAGCTCGGACCATAAGGGGAGATCTTAGTTTAAGGTCTTAGAGCTCGGACCATAAGGAGAGATCTTAGTTTAAGGTCTTAGAGCTCGGACCATAAGAAGAGATCTTAGTTTAAGGTCTTTAGAGCTCGGACCATAAGGAGAGATCTTAGTTTAAGGTCTTTAGATCTCGGACCATAAGGAGAGATCTTAGTTTAAGGTCTTAGAGCTCGGACCATAAGGGGAGATCTTAGTTTAAGGTCTTAGAGCTCGGACCATAAGGACCTCAAAGTACGCCACATCGTGGTCCTATCCCCTGGGTATGCGAAGATGCACTGAGGGATAGTGTCAAGAGTGTCGATGTTTCGCCTGGTCAGAATGGTAGGTGGAAAATGTGAATCATGCGGCCATTCACTCAAGGACTGGGGGCACCGGAGTAACGATATGGGAGTACTGCCGACCGTGGCGGAAAAGAAGCATCAATATCGCACTAACTGTTGGTGGAATGAGGCAGCAAACGAGCATCGACCGCTCAATCGCAGGATTCATATCGATTTGCTGCCCGAGGCCATTGGGGGTACCGGCCCGAGTCGGTGGGAGAGCACTGAGGCATTGTGTCCGAACCGTTCACGGGGGCTCCACCCAGGGCGTAGACGATGGGTCCGAATGAAAGGAAGCATGAAGCCTGAAAATTGGAGGAAACCTGACCAAGCGGATCCTGACCCTCCTGGCAATAAACCAGAGTACTCTTGACACCGGTGGACCACTGAAAGGGGTCGGGGAACACGCCTTGAGGGTGACCTGAAGGCGGCGGATTCCCCAGAGAAGGGGGAATCTCTAAGAGGTGGGGGGCTGGACCCGAAGTTTCAAACATCCGGGCGTTCCTACGTATCCCATAAGTATGGGAATCAAGCCGCACGTAGTTCTTGAAGCGCGGCGCAACGCAATCGGGCACCAGCGCGGGGAAGAGTGCGGGTCTGACCCTCGCACATAGAAGGAGCGGCATTTGATATTTCTTGTTTGTCCTTAAAGATGAATGGTTTTTCTTTGTGCGGCGACATGCCTGTGATTGAGAAATCTCTGGCGTCGCCACAATAATCAAGCCACGGAAGGCATTGATGAATGGCGTGGTTATTAACCAGCGCCCAACATGAGTGTCCCCTGAGGAGGACATCACGATGCAGTGCCGTTTCTCGTCGGGCGGCCAAGACGATCACAGTTTACGGTCGTGTGGTAGGACCAGACAACACAGTTTAAGGTCGTGTGGTTCGGACCATGGAGGAACCCGCTTATTGCGATATGGCGGACCCAGCGGAGGTGGGAACATACCCAGCCCTGCGGTCACGCACGATTCCAGGAGAAGGATCCTGGGATAGGGGCCTGCGTATGTCCATCACCCGAGGGGCAGAAATGCTAGCCTCTAGATATACTGGGCCCAGAACGCGATTGTTCGGGCGACTCCTTCCTCCTTATGGGGACGAGGGTCCAGCTACGCATGGCCCTTAGGGAGGATATCCGCATATATCCTTGGTGCTCAGATCATGGGAGCCTCGAACGACATCATTACCCTGGTTGGTCTGCCTAACGTGTAGAGGTGTACTGAAGGTCAGTATGAAGAGAGTGTCGAGATTCCACTACAACGCACAAAGGCGGAGTGTGATGAGGACTGTGCAACCAATGTTCAGAGCCTGAAAGAGCCGACATGGCGATCAAGGACGTTGCTGACCATATTCGCAACACAACATCCGATCGCGTCAGCCTAAGATGGGGCAAGCAAACGAGCATCGACCGCTCAATCGTAGGATTCATATCGATTTGCGGCCCAAGACCCGCCGGTAAATCGACCCGGAGCGGTAGGAGATCTCTGAGGCATCGTACCCAAACCGCTAACGAGGATCCCTTTGAGTGAAGGCTCGAACAAGAGGAAGCGTGAGGCCTGACAAGCAACACATGACTTGTCGGGATTGAATCTGACACTACGAGTCATAGACCGAAGTACCCAAAACATGTTAACAGATCATCGGGAAGGGTCGGAGGACTCACCCTGAGAGCAACCAAAAGAGGGCAGATCCCCGTGATCAACCAAGAGACGGGGCTGGACCTGAAACACAAGCGTCCAGGCGGTCCTACGTATCCCATAAGGATGGGAATCAAGCCATACGTAGTTCTTGAGATGAAGTTTAACGTCATGCAGGACGATGAGAGGTGTGAGGTGGTCCCACACACGGGGGAGGTGTACGGCGCGGCCAGTAGACCGACGTGAATGAGGACATGATCCCCCGCTCACGCGATACGCCTCGCACAAAAAGGAGGGGAACTTGGGCCAGAGGCCCAACGCGGGATAGAGATTCCCGGGAAATGGGGCTGGGCCTGAAACATGAATGTCCATGCGGTCCTACGTATCCCATAAGGATGGGAATCAAGCCGCACGTAGTTCTTGAGGGGCAGTTTAATGTCATGCGGGACGAAAAGAGAGAAAAAAGGAAGGGGGGAGCAGAAGGCATCCCCAAACGTGGGGGGGGGGGGGGGGCGTACAGCGTGACGAGCAAACCGACGTGAATGAGGGCATAACCCCGCACTCAAACCATACGCCGCACACCCGGGGGCAACTGGGCCAAGGGCCCGAGATGGGACGGAAATTCCCGAAGGATGGGGCTGGGCCTGAAACATGAAGGTTCAGGCGGTCCTACGTATCCCATAAGGATGGGAATCAAGCCACACGTAGTTCTCGAGAGGCAGTTTAACGTCATGCAGGACGAATGCTGAACAATTTAACGTCTTGTAGCTCGGACGTAGTATAGTTTAACGTCATGTTGGACGAAACACTTGGCAGTTTAACGTCTTGCAGCGCGGACGATATGCTAGGCAGTTTAACGTCGTGCAGCTTGGACGTAGGCAGTTTAACGTCGTGCAGGACGTGGCACTTGGCAGTTTAACATCTTGCAGCGCGGACGAATGCTGAACAGTTTAACGTCTTGTAGCCTGGACGAATGCAGTTTAACGTCGTGCAGGACGTTGGCACACTCAGACAAAGTACTGCTTGAGGAACCTAGCGTTGGTGGGAGGAGTGACACGCTCACCATCCATAGTCGCTAGGGAGTACGCGCCATTGGGATAGACCTTGTGGACAACAAAAGGTCCCTCCCACTTGGGCTCCAACTTGGGCGGCTTCCTGCCGGGGATCATCGGTGCTCTTAGGGCTAGCACTAGATCACCCTACAGGAAGGAGCGGAGGTGAACCTTCTTATTGAAAGCTCGAGCCATTCTTCTTTGATGCCTCTCCATGTTGTGCAAAGCGTGAAGTCTATTCTCATCCAGTGCTTCCAACTCGACTAGACGGGCTTCAGCAACTCTGTCCGGCGCTTGCTGGTCGTAGACCGCAGTGCGCAAGGATGGCAACTGGATCTCAATGGGCAGGACGGCCTCAGCTCCATACACCAGGGAATAAGGGGTCATCTGGGTGGAATTGCGAGTCGTCGTCCGATAAGCCCAGAGGGCGTTGGGGAGCTTGTCCGGCCAACTCTTCTTGTTCTGACCAACCATCTTTTGCAGAATGTTAGAGAGGGTTTTGTTAAACGCCTCGATCTGTCCATTCGCCTGCGCATGATAGCGAGATGTATGGTTCGAGCGAATGTTATACTTGGCGTACAACTTCATCAACTCGGCTGCTCGGAAATTGGTTCTGTTATCCGTGAGGATAGCGTGAGGCACTCCAAATCGATGAATGATGTTGGAGGTCACGAAGTCAGCGATCGAACGGGATTTGACCTCTCTGAGCAGAATCG
Organism: Viscum album; assembly: GCA_963277665.1. Taxonomy (NCBI): domain Eukaryota; kingdom Viridiplantae; phylum Streptophyta; class Magnoliopsida; order Santalales; family Viscaceae; genus Viscum; species Viscum album. Next base: position 1,905,652,418 of record OY728145.1, read on the forward strand.
CCTCTGCCCATTTGGAGAAAAAGTCTGTGGCGGTCAGAATGAACCGGCACTGGCGAGCTGTCGCCGGTGGGTACGGTCCCACAACGTCCATCCCCCAGACTGCAAAGGGCCAGGAATACCTGGTGGTATGGAGAGGCTCCGGCGGCCGATGCACAAAGTTCGCATGAACCTGGCACGCATGGCACCTCCTGGCATACTCGATGCAGTCATGGATCATGGAGGGCCAGAAGTATCCCAACCTCCGAATCTGGTGGGACAGCTTCGGTCCAGTTTGGTGGGCGCCACATGAACCAGCATGAACCTCTTGCATGACTCGTGGGATCTCAACTCCCTGAAGGCAACGGAGGAGAACACCATCAAACCCGCGTTTGTAGAGGATCTGCTCCAGGCCGGGACTGCTCTGGAGGACGAACTGCGATGCGCGGCGTCGAACTCGCTCGCGCTCGGCCCGATCCGATGGAAGAATGCCATGTTGGAGGTACTCAACCAATGGTGTCCTCCAATCAGGGGCTGATCCGACTATCATATCTGGGGTACTCGGGGCTCCGAGCATAGGGGAAACCGTGGTGAGACTACTTACCAACGGGCCGCGATCTTCTTCCGGGATAACGGGAGCGATGAGCCTGCGACGCGTCACACAGACAATCAGGTTGTCCTGTTCAGGCTCTGCAAGTGACGCAGCAAGGCTGGCCAAAGAATCTGCTCGACCGTTCTGCGACCGGGGAATATGGACAATTTCTGGCCGAGAAGGGAATAGAGCCATCAGAAGGAGGGTGCACTCCAGCAATGGCACAAGTTCCGGCTTCCTGACAACATAGTCGCCATTGATCTGCTTAACGACCAGCTCGGAGTCCCCTTTCACGCACAGATGGGGCACGTCGATCTCGAGAGCCAACTCGAGGCCGGTGATGAGGGCATGGTATTCCGCCTCATTGTTGGTGCAACCCTCTGACAACAGGAACGAGTATGGCATCACGGCTCGCTCCGGGGTAATGAAGACGATGCCCAAGCCCACTCTGTTGAGCTTAGGATTATCGAGTCTTCTACCGGTGGGGCTCCGGGAGGCACCGTCAAAGTGCATCTGCCAGAATGGATCGGCTCGATCAACCGAGAGAATGGTCTCATCAGGAAAGCCTAGATCCAGCGGCTGATCCGCGGAGGTCAGGTGAGCTGCCAGAAAGTCTGCCAATGCTTGCCCTTTGATGGCGTTCTGAGACACATACCTGATGTCGAACTGCTGGAGAATCACAGCCCACCGTGCTAGATGGCCAGTCAACATAGGTCGGCTCAGGATATATTTCAACGGGTCCACCCGAGAAACCAACTGTACCTCATGGTGCTGCAAGTATTGCCGTAGTTTCTGTATGGCAAATACGAGCGCCAGACAGCTCTTCTCGATGGGGGAATACCTAACTTCCGCATCGAGGAGCATGCGACTGAGGTAATAGAGGCTATTCTCCGTTCCCTCGTTGTTCTTCTGGGCGAGAAGGGCACCCGGGGACCGTTCCAGGGCGGTCACATAGAGGACCAGCAGTTTCCCGGATACGGGCGGCATCAGAACCAGAGGTTGAAGCAGGTACTGCTTGATTTCCTCGAAAGCGGTCTGACACTCTTTATCCCATACATAGGTGGCACCTTTCTTCATGAGCCGAGAAAAGGGCTTACACTTGCCGGCCAGATTCGCGATGAATCGGCGTATATAGGCTAAGTGGCCTTGGAACCCTTGCAGTTCCCGGACGGTACCTGGGGGAGGCATCTGGCTAATCGCCCTGATTTTCCCTGGGTCGATCTCAATACCCCGGTATCTTACCACAAATCCAAGGAACTTTCCGGAGGTGACCCCAAAGGCACACTTCAACGGGTTCATCTTCAGGCAGCGAGACCGGAGGAAGCCGAACACTTTCTCAAGATCTTTGAGATGGTCCTGACGCTGGCGCGATTTGACAACCAAGTCGTCGACGTAGCATTCCACCAGTGTGCCGAGGATTGGCTTGAATATGCGGTGCATCGCCCGTTGATAGGTGGCACCTGCATTCTTCAGGCCGAAAGGCATGACCCGGTAGCAAAAGGTACCTTGGGGGGGCCTGAAGGCAGTGAATTCCTCATCCTCAGGGGCCATCCGAATTTGGTTATATCCGGAGTATCCATCCATGAAGGAGAGGGCTTGGAACCCTGCCGTGGCATCAATCAACAGCTCTGTCACTGGAAGGGGAAAATCATCCTTCGGACAGTGGCGGTTGAGATCGCGGAAGTCGATGCAGACTCTGATCTTCCCGTTCTTCTTCCTGACCGACACAATGTTGGCCAGCCATTTGGGGTACTGAACTTCCCTCACGAAGTTGGCTTTGAAAAGATTGTCAACTTCGGCCTCAACCATGGCACCGTGGGACGGGTGCATCTTCCTGGGAGGCTGCTTGAACCCGCGATGGTTCGCCGGGAGACCAAGGCGGTGGACGGCTACCTGAGGATCTAGCCCCGACATCTCGTCATAGCCCCAAGCGAACACATCACGGTGCTACCTGAGAAAGTCCACGTACTGCTGCCGCTCCTCAGAGGGCATGGCGGCACTGACCAATGTGGGTCTTGGATCGGCCTCGGTTCCAAGGTTCACCTGTATTAACTCATCGACCGTGGCGGGGACGCACTCCTCAAAGGCTGGGGGTGCGTCTTCCACGTCCTCTCCACTCGGGGAGGGATCGTCCACGGGAGAGACTGCGTTGGAAACTACATCGGGGCTACCAGATCCTGCTGGGCCACTGGTGCTGGCACGGGCGGTCGCGGTCATCTCATTAGGAGACTCGCGGGCCGTCGAGACCATGGCCACGTCCAACTGTTGAACAGGGAGGACGTAAGCGTCATCCAGACTTGCCCAGGGATCGCTTGCAACAGCGACAGGCTCAACCTCACCTGCCAGGATCTGCTTATCCTTGCTCTTGTAATAGTCCGCGTCCAGATAGCGGGCTTCACATGAGGCAAAATGAGAGGCATCTCCTTGAAGAACGCCTACTCGACCATTAAGGGAGTATTTGAGGCATTGGTGGTATGACGAGGGAACCACTGCGTGAAGGTGGAGCCATGGCTTGCCCATCAATGCGTTGTACGCAGTGTCCTGAGAGACTACCATGAATTCGGTGTTGGCAACCAAGTCACCGAACTGGGTCTTCAAACGTATCTTGTCGACCGGGGTTTGCTCGGTGCGGTCGTACCCCTGGATCCTGAGGTCGGAGGGAATCAAGTCATCCTCAGACAACCCCAATCTCCGGAGCGTCCGAGTTGGAATCAGGTTAATCCCGGACCCCGTGTCGACAAGACAGCGCCAGACTTCAAGGCCATTGAACTGGCCAGTGACATACAGCGGACGAATATGTCCCTGTATAGGAGGGTCTTCATCCTTACCAGAGAACGAGATAACTGCCTGACATTCGGCGTCCTCGATCGTTCCGGTGTGAAAGGCCTCTGCAGCTGCAACCTCTGTCTCAAACTGGAGGGGGCTTTTCAGGGCTTCAGCGAGTGCCTCGCGCATCTCAGATGACATGCGCAGAGCCTCAAGGATGGAGAGCCTTGCTGGGATGTCAGCCAAGTGCTTCAGGACATCATACCTTTTGGCCAAGCGTGAGCCCCTGGTTGCAGGAGGTTGCTCCGCGGTTGGAAGCATGACGGGCCTTGCCGGTTGGATCAGCGGCCAACTGGTACTTGGCGCATCTCGCTGTTCACTGGCTGCAGTCCGGGAAATGGTCACCGTACTGGGGTCAGGAGGCTGGGATGGACTCGTGGCAGGGCGGAGCTGGTCGCGACGCGGCTGAGGCGGTTCTGCCTGGTCCCACACCACAAACAGCGGCGGAGGCGAATCCGTCATCCCCGAATGGGGGGGCGGCGCACGTTGTGCTCGGTTTTGAGCCTGCTGCCTAGTCTCAGTGGCGTGCACGGCCTGGCTGGAGGTAGCCACGGCTGTGCCCCGGCGACTCCTGCTGCTGCGGTTCTTCCGACGGTGGCGACGACCGGGGACACTAGGGAGGTCCACCTGGTGTTCTTCAACGTCGGGAACCGAAAAGGGATTTACCAGCTCGACGGTGTTAACCAAAGCGTACCCAACACCGTCATCGGACGAATCATCCATCACCGGGCGGATCCGAGGAGGGACCCCCATCTCCAGGGGCATGAAATCACCGAGAGTGTGGGATAGTGGCGGAACCGGCGGGGCGCGCTATTCCTTCTTGCGCTGCCGCCGTTTGCTCCTCTTGGAAGAGGCAGGCTGGGAAGACGATGCCGAAGCAGCACCCGCAGATTCTGGGGGCTCAGGCTGATTCAAGCGTGCACGGATGATTCCCTGGGTGCGAATGGTCATCTTGCGGGCCATCCAGTTATTATACTTCTGGGATCCACGGTCGGAGACCAGCTGCCATTCGTCCTCGTTGCCACTATCGTCATCTGATCCCACGAACACGCCCGCCACTTGTGCTGGAGCTGGGCCCAACCTGATTACATTGTTGTTAATCTGGTCTTGGAGCCAATCCTTAAACACATAGCACCGCTGGATGGTGTGCCCCAGGGCCCGATGGTAGGGGCAGTAGCGGGGGTTATTCGTAAGATGTGCCTCCTCTGGCCTCCAACACTCAGGCAGTCACACAATCCTCTGCTCCAGGGCGCTCCGGAAATAACCGGGGACCTGATCCTCGTGGAATGAGTAAGTCAGGTGTCGCGGGCCCCTGGGAGCGTGGTCTTGAAGAGGGGCTGGAGGGGCCGGCCGAGGAGGTGGACCCTGATTATCTCACCTGGGTTGTGGCGGTACATTATGCGGAGGGGCCGGCCGGTTCTGAGGCTGCCGCTGCTGGGCCGGGAACTGAGCCCGTAGAGGCGGATTCCTGTGAGGCTGTGGAGCTGGCCTCGCCGGCAGCAGCTCCAATGGCCTGGGGGCCTCTATCTGGGCGACAGCAGTGGGCTCAGCCCTGCTGACTCTCCTTGCAGGAATCATAGGAGGCAGCGGGTGTGCCTGGCTGGCCTGTTGCAGGGCTTCCTCAAGACGTTGAGCTTTGTCTGAGAAGTCCCTGAACCCTCCGGGGTAATTTTGAGTGATCAGGGAAGGGACCAGCTCGGTCTTGACGTTCCCGACGCACATTGTCAGCAACTGCTCCTGAGTCAATGGCATGTCAAGGGAATACGTGAGACCCTTCCATCGGGCGACGAAGTCCGCGACTCGCTCATCAGGCCTCTGCTTGCACTTGAATAGGTCTGTGATACTTGTCTTCCGGGTCGTGGAACTGAACTGGTAAAGGAACTGTCTACGGAGGTCCTCCCAGCTGGTTACTGACCCGACGGGGAGCTGGCTGTACCAGACAAATGCTGGCCCTTCCAGTGTCTGAACAAAGCAGCGAAGCTTAGCGGCCTCTTGCTGCGCCGGAGTCCCCAACAAAGGCCCGCACCTCGAGTTGAAGTGGGCTAAATGCTGTGTCGGATCTCCAGTCCCGTTGAAGGGGGAAAAAGTGGGATTCCCGAATCCCGGAGGCGCCAGCATGTCATCCACCCATGCTGGGTATGGCTTGCCGTCCGGTGGGATCGCCACCTGCCAAGTCTCCAAGGCCTCCAAGCGGGCAATGAGTGCCGCCATCGGATCGTCCGGACATGGGTTCCAGTCCTGGCGAGGATCTCTAACCACGAGTGCATTGCATGGCCCTTCAATCGGGTCGTCGACCGGGTCGTCGAACTCGGCAGCTCGTGGGATGGCGGGCGGAGCGGCCCTTGGGGCAGCGGGAGGAATCCGAGCGGGGTCTCTCAGGTAGTCACGCCGCTCGGGAGGGTGTGGCGAAACATACCGCGCCCTCTTGCCGTAGGCAATGGCCTCTCTCCTGTCGGCGAACACGGCGTAATCACAGTTGCCCGGGAGAGTCTCGTCGAGGAGCGGTTGTTCCGGTCCCTGCTGTCCTGGCCTAGGATCACCGTAGTCAGGTCGCCGTTCTGCAGCGCGCTCGGCGAGGAGCTGGTCAACCAGCTTCTTCTGTTCGGCGAGCTGCTGACGTAGCGTAGCCTTCTCGGGATCCTCCTCTGCCCTCTGCATGGAGGCAGATGGGTCGGCGGGCTTTATAGCCTCGTGGTGCTCTTTTCCTTTACCGACGTTTCGGCTCAACGTCAGTGCTTCAGTGGGTGCGGGGAGCCCCAGGAGGTTCCTCTGATGACGAGTAACTCTCACCGATGGCTCTGAAGACGGCTTGTCTTTGGGGGGGAAGCCCCCGTCGAGAAGTTCCAAGTCGTTCCCCTCTCCCGACAGGTCAGCCATATTGACTGTCTCCGTCCCTGGGGATATACCCTCAGGGCCGCCTAGTGAATCGGGCTGTCGGCGAATCACACTGAAGCGTAGGGCAGCGTACTTCCCCCATCCACGGATATACACGTGGGGAGTGGCTTCCTCGATAACTTTGCGGAGTACTTGAAAACACTCAACGCATCGTTGTTGGAGGGCCTCGTGGTGCTCAAATGACCCGGGGTGCCGAACCGCGGGGAGCATGGCCAGGTCAATTTGACGGCACTGCTCACCAATATCCTCCAGGTGCGCTTGACTCCCGGGGTATGGCATTTGTAGGCGGTGAAGACAGGATCGAGTCTCCCGGAGAGTTCGGCGGAAGCATTCGAACTCATCCGGGGTGAGCGATTCGGGTGCATCAAAGCCCGGTCCCGCGACTGGCCAAAACTTCTCAGGGAAGTGGCCCTCTACAAGGACGGTCCAGAAGCTCCACGACTCAAACTCGGGACCCAGATCTCCTTGGTCCTCTTCAATGGCTGGGAACGGACGGGGAACCGGCAGTGGTGCCGAGGCGGGCCGCCGGGTTGACGGGCTGGCCGGCGGTGAATACGGCGAACAGGCCGATTGGCCTCCATATCCCGGGCCGCCCTCTGAGGGTGGCGGTTCCCTGGCTACCACATCACGATAGGACGGGCCGGCGAGCGAACATCCTGCCGTAGCATCGGTGCTCGCCGAGGGTGCACTAGATTGTGGTTCGACCGTTGGTCCCCAGAAAAAGTCTCCGGCTTCTCCGATCGAGACGGAAGGCACTTCCGGAGGGGCCGGTACCAACCGCAAGCTTGATCCTTGGGGGTCTACCAGGCCCTCGTTACTCCAGATATACCTTCGGAGAGAAGCGGGGATCACATCGATCTCGCTCTCGGGGAGCACGAGGCTGACGTGCCGCATTCCTACCCATGCCCTTGACTGGCGGGATTGGGGAAAGGGCTCTGTCGCCGAATCGTACTCCGCCTCTAAATCAGAGAAGCGAATCGGTCGGATCTCTGTCCGGAATTCCGTAACATTCTTCCCTCGGCATCGACGCCTTGCCTTCCTGCCCCTGGGTGGTTCTTCGGAGCAGGGCTGATCTCTGTCCTGGCGTCCTCCGGCCGCACTGGTGCTGGGGCCAAGAGGACTGTGAACCAAGGTGCGAGGGGCACCGGGACAGATATCAAAGGGGACGCGGGGAGAGATGATTCCGGGCAGGCCTCCGGGCCGGGATAGGAAGGTGGGATGACCCATGCCTCCTGGATCGGCCACACGGAGTAGATCCCGCTGGTGAATAGCACTACCGCGAGGTGGTCCGCGGTGGCTACTGCCTGCACCAGCAACCGGGAGAGTGGACCCAACCTGCCTTTGGGGCGGTCGGGGCCTCGATCCAGGTCGGGCATAGAAGTTCCCCTGCTCAGGATGCGCAGGGGCCTGGCGACTGAAGCCAACAGTGGCTTGGGCCAATGCGGCCGCTGTTGCTAGGGCCCCAAGGTGGGCATCCTCCTCCGCTCGTGCCCGACGTTGGCGTCGGGACAAACGAGTCGGGATGAGCGGCGCGGGCAGGTGGAGAGCCCTCTCTTCGACTTGAGAGGCCTGGCGGCGGTATCGCCGTGGCCTGGCGGGAGTACTTACCGTAGATCCCTGGAGCGAATCCCGGATAGGGTGATCCCGGGCATCTTCCACCTCATCCGCATAGGGAAGGGAACTGTCAGAGTGCTCCGGGGATAAGCTCCCGAAGCGGTTGGACGTTGAGGTGGGCAGCGGTGCCTCCCTGCGCGGCCCTCGAGGGCGGCAGTGGTGGCGAGGCGCAGCCTCCTCAAGGTCTAGGCGATCCATGTACTTAGTGGGGATGACTCCCTCTTCCTCATATCTCCGCACCAGGGTGTTGATCACCCTTCTATGGATGACCTCCGAGGGGGAGAGAGGGTGTGGTCGTCCCGCAATTGCGGCTGCTGGGACGGCTGTGGAACGGGCGGGACCGTGCGGAGTAGCCGCGTCGGTGTTTCCCCTACCCCTGCGCCAGTGGGTGGGTGGCGATCGGGCACTGGATCGGGCGACCTGATTTCTGAAAGCAGGGAGAAGGACCCATTAACACTGACAGGAAAAAGGAATCGACAACCAACCATTAGCGCCACGACGCCTTCCGTGGGGGGAACCCAGGCCCTCGACGTTGCGAGACGGAGTGCCCGATGTCCCTTCCCCAGCCCCTGGCGGGTAAGACTGAATGCTTGGCCGGGCAACATGCCGGTCTTCCAACACCTCTGAAAGCCATCGGTCTTCGTATCGAGGAGAAGAGATTCACATCGGGTTCACCATTTTTCTGTTTCGGTGCGGATGTGCGTCGGGTTACGCTGTTCCGCCAGGACGCGTTCGCGCGTGCACCCGTTAACCCGAGGGGATGGTCGCGCGGCTTGTGGTCCCGCAGTCCCGCTTTCCAAAGGCGGGCGTCATCCGTCCCTTATTCAGGGGCGTCTGCTCCTTGATCGAAACCGGGATGATGGGATGTCGGCTCCTCCTTCCTTGGACGTCTCCTCAGAACTCGTCGCCTAATCCGGGTCTCCCTCATAGATTTAAGACATGCTCGTGAATCTCGTTCCCGGCGCCATATCTTCATGGACACCGGTTAATTACGCTGCTTCCGCCCGGATGCTCCAAGGAGTCTGGTCGGGGCAGCAACCTGCGGTGAGAAGGCCGGGTGGCTCTGGGTGCTGGGGGCCTGTCGTAACACTGCGGCTCTGCACGTCTGTCTTCCGTCCCTAATAGGGCTTCTCGAAGGCATGATGGCCTGAGGCATCCCGCACTGGGTGCGGGGAACTGTGTCCCCTGAGGTTTTCCTCAGCTTCCCATGTTTAGCACGGGGTATGCCGCGAGTTTAACGTCCAGCGGGGACGGCATCGGACCGATCAACACGAAAAGTGGATCAGATGACAGAACCCCTTGCGGGGAACCTCCGACGCTGGGGCCAGCGCATGGGCGGCTTCCCAAGTGATGTGGAGTGGAGAGAAGTGGCATGACCCCACCGGGATGTGGCGGCCCGGGTAAGGATCAGGATGGATGATGGAGTGAAGAGCTTGGACCCCGTAGAGGCTTCCTACGTACCGCGCGCTAGCACGGATCAAAGTCAACGTAGTTCGGGTATACAGTTTAACGTCATGCTGGATGTCGGCAAGCCGACTCACGAAGGGGTCGAGGCCGCCGGGCGGAGGATTGAACCGAACCACCTCGCACAGAGGGGGAGGGAACGGCCGGGTGGATCACAGTTTCACGTCATGCTGGACGATAAAAGGAGAAATGGAAAAAGGGGCTGTGGGGAGGCACAATGGAGATACACACGGGCAGTCTCCCACAGGGGCGGATTCATAGGTGAATCGACGCAAGCGTGAACCCTGGAGGGGTCCACTGATGGACGAACCGACGTGAATACGACCGGGACGACCAGGTGGTGGGCTTGAACCTCAGGGAGGTTTCCTACGTACCATGTTTAGAAGACAGGGATCAAAGTCCACGTAGTTCATTCTGTCAGGACTTACACACTTGAGGCAGCCCGGATGCGGCAAAACTCAGTTGGAAGGGACTTGGACCGAAAGTAGGAGACACCTTGATCCCAGTCACACCCTCTACTGGCTTCGGCAGTGGGGGAGTGCAATGGAGATACACATGTGCAGCCCCCCACAAGAAACTAGGGGTTTGTAATACCCTACCCCCCGTGGGGAAAATCCGCTCCCATTAAATCGTCCCTAAATAGGGGAAATCCCGACATCCCTGTAGAGACGAGCGGGTGGGGGCCACATCCAAACCGGGGGGGGACCCTGCGTGCGAGGCACGGGATCGGGTGATGCGGACGGTTTAGCGTCTTGCCAGACGAAGTACAGTTTAACGTCGTGTGTTGAGGACGAAGCGGACGGTTTAACGTATTGCCGGACGAAGTACAGTTTAACGTCGTGTGTTGAGGACGAAGCGGACGGTTTAACGTCTTTCCGGACGAAGTACAGTTTAACGTCGTGTGTTGAGGACGAAGGTGCTTGGTGGTTTAACGTCTTGAAGCACGGACGATAGGGGCTAGGCAGTTTAGCGTCGTGCAGCTTGGACGTGGTGCAGTTTAACGTCATGTTGGACGGATGCAGTTTAGCGTCATGCGGGACGTATGTGCAGTTTAACGTCATGCTGGACGTTGGTTGCCGCCGATGGGTTCGTGTCACTTCGCGCAAGCCTGGAGGGCCGCACGGAAAGACAACGCACGGTGCGGGCACCCAGGATGAAGATCATCGGGCGCCACGCAGGCGGGTACCCTCAGGGGGTCATGGGGGGCGACCCTGGCGGATTGCGCGCAAAAGAGAAGCCTTGCGCGCAAAACAGCAGGTCGGCGCGCAAAATGGCGGGCTGGCGCGCAATCGGGCCAGCCCTTTGCGCGCGGATGATTGAGATTGCGCGCACCGGGCTTCGGACAGCTCGCGGGTGCAACGGCTCATTCTCTAACGAATGGCCACTTTGAAAATGGGGGGTGCGCGCAATCGGGCTGGATTGCGCGCACCCGGGGGAAATTGCGCGCAAGAGGCTTCTTTTGCGCGCAAAGGCCTTCGGGTTAAGGATTATTCAAAGGAAATGAGCCAAGGGGATTGTGTGCGAAGGCGAACCCCAAGGTTCTATTGCGCAAAAGAAAGGAGGTTACCTGAAGATCGGCATTGCGCGCGGAAGGGGTTGGATTGCGCGAACGAGCGACGCTTCGGATTCTGGCAACCTCCAAAACGTCGGGGGTCGCCTTATATTTATAGGCAACCCCGGGCGCGGAATCCGGTCTCGGGCGCGGAATTCCCTTCGCGGGCGCGGAATCAGGACCCGGCGTGCAAGGGAGCCGCGCAGGCCACGGGCGCGCAATATAGCGCGCCGGCCCAGCGCATTGCGCGCATCCCGGGAGGATTGCGCGCCGCGACTCAACTTTGCGCGCGGGCCTCTGAAATTTCACGCAAGTCCTCCGGGCCCTCCGGAACGTGCCTCTGACTCCAAATATCACTTCGCTTTCCGCATCCGGAGCTTCGTTTGGGAACAACGTACTTTTCCGGCATCTACAGTGGGTAATGTATATAAAACTATATTTTGGTATCATATATCAAATTCTGATAGAATTGAAAACCACCACGGGGTCTCATCCTGAAGCAAGGACAGATCACTGCATTTACCACAGCGTGACCGCTACGTGACCACGACATGACTGCGGCATGACCGCGACGTCACAGCGGCATGACTGCGATGTGACCATGACTTGTTGGCCTGGTCTGGCGATATCCGTGGGGAAGTACCTTCTGGCCATGAGCGAAGGGAGTGGGAGGATGGGGGGAAACATTCCGGCCGTCGCCTCCTTCCCCATTAACTATGGGTGAGTAATGTATCTAAATCTCTATATAGGTATTATATATCAAATTCCACCAGGATTGAGAACAATCGTGGGGTGTCCTCTAGGAGTAGTGCCAAATCATGGCATGACCATGGCTTGACCTTGGTGTGACCGCGGTGTAACTGCGGCATGACAGCGTCGTGACCCCAGTGTGACTGCGGCGTGACCGCGGTGTGACCGTGGAGTGTTGGCCCGGTCCAACGACATCTATGGGGAAACATCTTCTAGCCAGGAGCAAAATGAGTGGGAGGAAGTTGGGAAACATTCTGGCCACCACCTCCCTCCCCATTAACTAGGGGTGGGTAATGTATCCAAAACTCTATCAAGGTATCATACATTGAATTCTGATAGGACTGAAAACCACCGAGGGGTGTCTTCCTCGAGCAGGGCCAGATCACGGTATTACCGCGGTGTGACCGTGATGTGACTGTGGTGTGACTACAGCGTGTTGGCCCAGTCCAGAAACATCCGTAGGGCAGCATCTTTTGGCCAGGATTCCAAATAAATCATATGTAGTTGTCCTTCACATTATACAAACCAATCTTATGTTATAAAAATAGACTCTTTTTTGGGGATTGTGGTATGATAAATGTATAAATTTTATATTCATTATTTTTAAAAGATTTTTTATTATAAAAACAGGACATTATTTATCAAATGAAACAACAATTTAAATGAAAAATTATTCAAGATATGCAATTCAACATATTCAACAAGAATTATGAATGAATGTAAATTGAATTTAAAGCATTTCTAAATTATCGAGGCTACGATAGGGACTCTACCTCAATGCGGAACCAAACCATCCACTTAGTCTCTTCGAGCATTCTAACTAAAATATGCTACTCCTCCACTGGGTATACGGACCATCACACACATGCAAGGACACCTAGCCCCTATGCACACACATTCATGGCCATGAGCATGTGCAGGGGGGATCCTTGCACGTATGCTTATATGCATATATCAGTCTCCACTCACCTGTGTATGTATTTTTATATATATACATGGTCACACATAGCCCCATATGTGAATAATGACTACCATGGGTGACTATACACATAACGGGGGAACCCAAATACATATACTTACTAACCTATCGACACGCAGGTGAGTCACCCTAGACTTGTCGACTTGAAACCAATGAGCAGGGATCAAAGCACTAACCAAAGGATATTAAGAACCCTAAAACACATGAAGGACACTACATAACTAGTTAGAAACCAACCAACACCATTAAATCCTTACATAGATTGGCAGCGGAGAACCAAATCCACCCAAACCTACACAAAATGATCCAACGCCCTACAGAAAACACAATATTGAGTCAAAACCACTAAATCCCCAAATACATGAGGTAGGGGACAAGTAGTAACCATGTAATCTTACTTCAGATCAATGCCTGTGGATTGAATAAATCTGAACTCCATCTGGACCCCTTCGCAGAATATAACAACCCTTTGTCCATAGAAAGCAGTCAAAGTTCATAGTAACCAATTCGTAAAAGAAAATAAAATAAAAACTAAACTAAAACATACATGTCTCCATTGACTATACCGATCACCTCGCAACATATAAGTACCACATATACCCGTGAGTCTAATCATGTTCATGCAAGTAAAGGAGAAATAGATCAACGTTTCCAAGTGATACTATCAAATAGTAAATTCCTATTAATTAGAAACTACTCTTCCTATTAATGGTATATAATCAATTTGGCCCGAGTTTCAACTTAGTTTGGTTTTGATCGATATAATGGATGAGGTATTAATATTATTGGTTTTTATCTTTACAATTTAATTATTTATTTAAAAATGATGCATGTATTTGGAATTATTTTTTATGGTTTTAGTTCATAGCCTATTGCCATGGGGATTGTCCACATGAATAATTCATTGAATGTAGGGTTCAATTGACATTTATGAGCTTTAATGTGATTTATGTCACTAACAATTAGGATTTAGATCATTTAAAATTTTCCAAAGAGGATTTGGCCTTGTAGTGATAGGTGTGGCAATTGTACATCTAGCGTTTGATGAACAAATACTTATGATGATGGATTGGAATCTAGGTATGATCTTATAGTGGGATTGTCCCTCTGAGTATATAAAATGTATTATGAATGGTTTTAATCCATTTAATGATTCAAGAGTTCAACTAAAGAGATTAAGGATGAGATGCTAGGGTGGTTATTATGTATTGTCAGATAGATTAGCATTATAATTCCAAGAGGTTTGGTGTGACTTATCATAGGATAGAACATGGTTAGTAGGGATGGGTTATAATACATTATTTTGATGAGATTATTGACCAGATTATTGATAATATAATGTAGATGGGTTTGACATGGTGTGCTTTTGTGACTTGGAAAATCATAAGGTGAATATTCCTCTTTGTATACTTGGTGGATGAGATGTGAATCAAGGCATGAGATAATCCTCGATAGATGAGTCTATACTATGTGACTGAGAGGATACACTAGGATATTTTTGATAGGATGGGGTGAGTGTCCAACCCATTCGAGGATGATACGATGTATGGATACACTTGGAGACACTTGGGGTTATTTATGTTATCCCATGGAGACACTTGGGGTTATTTCATGACACCATCATTCCCTAGAAATGTTCCAACACAATGTTTTAGAAAAACAATTCCATCTCATGGAAGACCCCAAGGCTGCTCTATCTTCCAATGTTTCCGCACACTCACACCTCATGGTATTACAATATCCAAGTGATCTACGTCAACTAGTCAGGATAGCATCACTACCCTCCGTCCGTAGAAAGAAGTAAAATACTTAAGTGGACAATGAAATAATGAAAATAATATAAAAACTAAATAAAATTGTACCTATATCTAGTGACTATACATGTCACCTCCCAATATATAAGAACCACACCACCCCATTGGTCAAATCATGTTCCTGCAGGCAATGAGGGAATAGTTTAATTTAATAATCTCTTCATTTTTCATTATTTTCTTTATATAGAATGTTTTTGGAAACACCATACCAGTACACTTATCCATTAAATATACAATTATTCAACATTAGTTGAGTTTATGATTGTGCATAAAACACTCTTCACTACGGAAAGATCATCTTAGGGACCACAATCAATGTTTAGTAGTTGATCCTACCCTTGAACCTAGTCGGGCACTAGTCCATGAACCAGAATGTCTACTTGGTCATGAGGGAGTAAACCATATCATTATACTATAATATGAATAAAGGTGTTGGTATCTTTTCTACCCGAAATGGGAATTTCTCAAGGCTTTTGTGCCAATCAACTTCAGTTCCTAAGTTAACGGCCCCTTAACTATTTGTAGATGTCAAGGGGTGTCTCCCATGGGTGTCTTTTGGGGTATAGTGTCTATATATGATTTCTTTGGTGCTTACGTATTGTGGGAAATGTGTATTTCATGGTCAGTTTGGTAAATACACAGGTCAATTGAAAAATACACTCATTTTAAATAGATAGATACCCACTTTTGATATAGAATACCATGAAAAAAACCAACTCAAAAATCTGAGACTAACATTTTACTTAACCAATTCAAATTACATAATATATGCATCCCCAACTTATGTTTTTTTGAACCAATCAATTAAAGGGAAAGAAACTCCTCACCATAACCCATAAATCTCATATAACATCACTCACCTCCAATTAACCTACATAATTGCACATCTTAATGATGACACAACCTCATCAAATATATATCATGATTAAAAAAAATCCAACACAATCTATGTTCTAATAGGATTATATAGAGGAAAATATGAGTTTTTTTTAAAAATCATGAACATTTTATTGAATGCACTGTTTGAATCAATGGAATACAAACTGTGAATCTAACCCTAAATTTCTGGAAGACATTATTTTGAAAAAATTCCCAATTTTTTGAATAATTCACCACACCATGACATTGTTACAAACCAAAACTCCATAAATGTAACGATTAATATGAATGGTTATCCTAATTATGAAACTAAAAATTCATTATTTTTTTCCTCATTTCTTTAAAAATAAGACTAATTCTTAACTGGGAATACCGATCATGAAACTTGGCGGGATGAGAGGGAGTCGAGAGGGGGGGTGACATCCCACGGGGTGTTCACCCAAGGGGGGACTCACACACAACTGGAGAGGGGGCCGGGGGACATCGGAAGAGGATATTGAGCCAATAGGGGAGGGGGATGTCAGCAATAGTGGGAGACAAGAGCGGAGGGGGGAACATCCCCAGGATATGAGAGGGGCGGGGGACATCATCATCGGAGAGGGAGCAAAGAGAGGTAGAGGAATGCCACTAGAGGAGAGGGAGGGGCCGGGAGGAGGAGGTGGAGGATGGGAGGAGATCGAGATCATGGGAGGTCAGGAGGCGGAGGTCGGGGACGGTTCACTCGGGATGAGGATCCCTAATGGGGTGTAATTTTTCCCTATGGTTAATAAAAACATTATGTACAATTCATATGTAAAATTTTTATTTCCCTACAGTTTAACAAAAATGTTTGGAATACCCAACATATAACACCTTATACCAACGGTTTACTAGAACTGTTGGTAAAGGTTCTTTTTCCCAACAGTTATTTTAACCTTTGGGAAATAATTTTTCGAGGTCTGTCAATCCTCTGTAAAGGTCACACTAATACTGAGTGTTTGTGTGAATAAGGACCAATATATGTCGTTTTATGTTGACTGTAAGAGTGAATTGAGTTTTTCAATGATTCATCAAGAATAGAGTATGTGTCATTGGTCATATAATAGGTTCCACCCAACACACAGTGAATTATGATTAATGATTCAAACACAATAAAAATCATCTTTCTATGAAAAGGTAATATAAAAGTTAATTTTACATAGAACCATTCTGCTTAAGAGTAATTTCATTTACCTTTATGGAAAAAAATTATACATAAGGGTAACGGCATTTATCTTAACAAGGGTAAATCAAAATGATACTTATATAGATTGTTCTGTGTAAGGATAATACTGGATTATCCTTAAATAAACTACATTATAAAAGTTTAAGTGGATATTACACTTATATAAACAATTCAGAGTCTGGGTAAAACCGATAACCATTAGGTTGATCCAGAATACATAAAGGTAAGTTGAACATTCCATAAAACTGAAAATAATGTTCTATTTTTGATTTCTTCTTCATATCATGCAAGTATTCATAAATAAAATTCATGGTTTGGCTATGATACCACTATTGGGGTTTAAATAATTATAATAACATTTTTAGATCCTTCAGAAGGGTATTATATACCATATGAATTATCTACCATGCAGGAAATATGAAAAATTCATAAGAAACTAAAACTAATAAATCCTGAAAAAAATTGTACCGTTTATTGAAAAATCCACATTATCATCATAAACACCAGAATATGGGTTTGAGATAGATAAATGAAATTTCATCAAAATTAAATCCTACATTTTGGGTGATATAGAGTTCAGTCAAGGAATAATATAGAGAACTATACAAACCACTAATACATGAGCCGGAATACATCTAGTCTGCGGGAGGATGGAAAATCAACCAATACGAAACTACCATGAACCCTAAACACCAATGAAACAAAACAAATCTGGTCCACCACATGAACCACGGTTCGATGAAACCACAGTAGGGAAGGAGAAACCAACAAGGAATTAAGAAAAAATATATTAGAGAACCAATGTTGGTGATCCAACCCTAAACCAAGAAGATCACAACATAAAGCAGGATTTGAAAATAAATATGGAGGACGGAATCCCAAGCTGTAATAGCAGAATCAGAAGGAACTAGAGGGTTGAGGAATGATTTTGTCTTTGAGTGGGATGAGCGCAAAAGCCCAATATTGAACTATAGAATAAGAAGGAACCAGATAATAGAGAGAGGGTTTATTTTTGAGTTGGATAAGTGAAAAGGATGAGAGAGGAATTGGGGGAGAAGAGGTTTGGTGGGGGAGAAGAAATTTGTAATTGGGTATTAGCGTGATGGATAATCGGGGAGGATTGCTAGGGGAGACTATTTTCAGGGAATAGTATTTTCAGGGGAGAGGAGGTTTTGTAGGGGGGGGGCACGCAGATGAGCCCGATGGAATTCGATTTGAGGGAGGATATACCAATGGTTTTATTAAAACCATAGGTATAGAAAATCTATTCCCACAGTTTATAAAAACCATTGGAATGAATGTGTTGGTATAGACTCATTTTTTAGTAGTTAATGTTTGTTTTTATGGTTTTCATGAGTGGTTCACATTTTTTCTTAAATTGATGATTGGGTAGAAAATGGGTAAACATCCAGAACTGATATTATTTGTTATTAATCGTATTACAATAGTTTTAATGATCTTTTAATGAATCATATAATATCCATGTCGATGAATAATGAGATAATAATTAAATGATTATTAATTGGGTTAATTTGAACTGTTTTTCGATAATAACAAATTTGGTTGAATTTATCACATATTAATATGGAAATAAGTTATTTCCAAGAACTTTAAATAGGACATAATACATATAACATATTCTAGTTAATCCATAAAAATGGTATAACGACCAGATCTGAACGTAGAAAAGGAAGAAGAAATCATGTCTTTCTTGAAGGTGATAAATTAACACCTCACGAACAATGTTCTATTTAAAAAATATAAAGAAGAGGGAAAGGGGGGATGATATAATATCCCATTAGAAACATAATATTCTTTTAGATTTATAATACTAGAGTTACAATACAATTTTTATGAAGATATGTGGGGAGAGATCAATAAATGATCATAAACATGAAAGGAAATTAAAGGAGTAGAGGGAGAGAAATTACCTCTTAAATACATCCCTTGAGATTCTTCTTAAGGAAGCTAGGCATGGTATTTTGATGAGACCAAAAACTATTAAACATGGGAGATGGGTTAGGTAAGATGTTTGGGTAGAGTTTAGATATGGCTTGGAGCTTGACTGGTGTGAGTAAATGAGGTTGTTAAGGGTGGTTTTTATAGTGGAGGTGAGAGGGTTTTCCTTAATATAAACTTCATTAGTTTATTAATTTCTCCTAAGAAAAGAAATAGTGAGTCTTGACTGACGCTGAATAGTAATATTATCATGTGATCCCTAACAAAGTTGGCATACATCAGTAGAACATCACACATGACTCAATAATTACCTTATTTAGCACATTGTTGTATGTTATGGTATTTCACTATTCATAGAAATTCATGTTTTTCAAAAACATACCAAAAATTTACCCCAAGCACTTTTTGACATGTATAATCTAAAAATGAAGTCCAATTTTTAAAAATAATTTTCTAAATATGATTAATTTAATATTTACTTAAAATAATGGTTTATTACTAAAAAATAGTTTTAAAACATTCATTTACTTATTCTAAAATATAGGTACATCATACTTTCACATGAATTTTATTTTTATACTATCATAGGTAAGGTTAATATTAATTACTGTATATCTCTATTCATAAGGTTATGTTACTATTCATAAGGTTAGATTACTATTCACCAAAAATTAGTTTCGATTTATTTGACTCCAAAAATATTCTTAAAAAAAACCATGTATGTCACATTCTCAACATTCCCAACATAAAAGTGAAAAATTTATGTTTAATGGTCACTTATCAATTAGTAGTTCATTATGTTGTTCAATCATGTTATTTTATGACATAATTATAAAAATTGAATTTCGATTGAAAAACATTGAGTCGTCACATTCTTTCCCCCTTAAGAAATTTCACCCCCGTAATTTCACTTTACACAAACATGTGAGGGTGATTCTCCTTCATTGCCTCTTATGGTTCCCAAGTTGCTTCCTCAAACATATGGTTCCTCCACAGCACATTGACAAGATGGGTTGTGTTGTTGCATAGAACCTTATCTCTCTGATCTATAATCTCCATTGGATGCTTTTCATATGAGACATCATCTTCCAGCAGCACCACCTATGATTTTGGTACATGTGAGGGGTTTGGTACGTTCTTCCTCAGTAGTGATACATGAAACTCATCATGAACTTGAGCCATATTTGGTGTATGTGCAGTATGATAATCCATGTCTCCTATGTGGTCAAGGATCTCAAGGGGTCAAATATACCTTGGTCTTAGCTTCCCTTTCATCCCGAATCACATGGCTCTCTTCCATGGAGATATTCCAAGGGATACTTTGTCTCCAATGTCGAACTCCAAGTCCCTTAGATGGTTTTCATCATAGATATTTTTCAAAAATTGAGAAGCTTTGATGTTTTTATGGATAACGTGATCCTTCTCTATCATCTCTTGAACATGATCTGGTCCAAGTATCTTTCTTTCTCCAACATCATCCCAACAGGTTGTAGTTCTACATTTCTTTCCATACAATGCTTCATATAGATCCATCTGAATAATCAAGTAGGATCTATTGTTATATAATAACTCAACCAATGGGATATGTTGATCCCACCATCCTTTGAATTCTAGAGAGGAGGCTCTTAGTAAATCTTCGAGCTCTTGAATAATTCTTTCAGATTTGCCATCAGTTTGGGGGTGATAGGTCATGATGAAATTTAATTCAGTAATCAATGAATGTTGAAGGCTCCTCCAGAATTTCGATTTGAATCTGGGATCACGGTCATAGACAATATATAGTGGATCACCATGCAATCTCACCACTTCCATCACATATACCTTTGAATGTTGTTCAAGCTAGAGATCTTACCGAATAGTAATACAATGGGAAGTCTTGGTGAGTCAGTCAACCACAACCCAAATCACATTATTTCCCTTCGACATCATTGGGAGACTCATGAAAGTGTCCATAGTAACATTTTTCCCTTTCCTCATGGGTATAGGCAATTGATGCATCATACCTCTGGAATTTTGTTGCTCATATTTAACATGCTGACATACCGAGCACCTTGATATATATTTTGCAACCTCCTTCTTCATGTTATCCTAGAGGAAGTTTTCTCAGAGATCCCGATACATCATGGTACTACAAGGATGAATAGATAATGTTGATCTACGTGCATTGTCCAATACATCCTTCTATATACTGGGTGATGAAGGCACACAAAGCTGCATCCAAACTGAATCACACCATCATCATCGATATGGAACACCAGCACCATCCATTCCTTAACTGCATTCACCCACTTTTGTATCTCCACATCATCCCTTTTCACTTCATTAATCTTCTCCTGGATGGATGGTTACACAATAATTTGGTCATTTTAGGATGTATCCCCTTCCCCTATGATTTCCAAATCCATTTTTTATATCGAAGAAGATAGGGTCTTTCTCAATCTGTAACATGGATAGAGTAACAAGTTCATTTCTGATTAGAGCATTATCTACCTTGTTTACCGTTCCAGGATGGTAGTGTATAGGGAAATTTTAATCCTTGATTAGCTCTAACAATATCCTTTGACGCATGTTGAGAAAAATTTGAGTGAATATATACTTTAGGCTTTTATGGTAAGTGTTTATTTCATACGTATTTCCATAAAGGTAGTGCCGCTAGATTTTCATGGAAACAATCACGGCTTCATGCTATAGATCACATGTTGTTTAGTTCGTCTCATGGATCATAATCCTTTGTGAGGAGTAAGCTATCAAATTATCATTTTCCTAAGTACAAAACCCAAGAATTTCTTTGAATCATCACTGTTTATCACAAAGAATTCTCTACTTTTCGGTAGTGTGAGTACATGTGCAATGAATAGCCTTCTCGTTAGCTACTCGAAGTTTCCCTCACAATATTCAGTCCATACATACTTTACCATTTTTCTTGTTAACTTAGTTAGTGGGCTTGACAGTAATGAGATGTTTCTCACAAAATTTCTGTAGTACCCAGATAATCCAAAAAAACAACGGATTTATGTGATAGTGGAGGGCCTAGGCCATTCCACTACCAACATTGTATGGGAAGGATCCACAGAAATTCTATCACCTATGATCATATTTCCCAATAAAGTGAGTTTTTTCATCCAAAAGACACACTTTCTGAACATAGTGTACAACTTCTACTTTCTCAAAGACGCCAACACACGTTATAGATGTTCTTCATGTTGTCCTTTATCATGGTGTAGATGAGAATATCATCCATAAACACTACCACACATTTTTTCAAGGTAATTTCTAAAGACACTATTCATCAAATCCATGAAGATTTCAGGGGCATTAGTATGTCTGAAGGGCATCACCAAAAACTCATAGTGCCCATACCGTGTATGGAAGGCAGTGTTCTGAATATCTTCCTTCTTAACCATTACCTACTGATATCTAGAAAGATGATCCACAATTGAGAAGTATTGAACTCCTCTTTACTAATCGAACATGTCATCAATCCTTTGAAGAGGATACTTTTTCATTATGTTGATCTTGTTGAGTTCCTGATAATTGATACACATCCACATTAATACATCCTTCTTCTTCAAAAAGTGCACTGGTGCACCAAAAGGTGATGCACTAGGGTGTATGAACCCTTTGTCCAGATGCTTTTGTAGTTGCTTCTTTAACTCCTCCAGTTCGATTGGAGCCATCCTATAAGGACACATTAAGATAGGAGAAGCTTCGTGTTTGAGTTCAATTGAGAAATCAATATCAAGATCCGGGGGAACTTTGGGTAACTCGTCGGGAAGTACATCATAAAATTCCCTCACGATGGGAATTTCCTCAAGGGTGGAACTTTTCTTCAACTCAACCATTTGGAAAAGGTATGCATCTTCATAGGGAATCAACACCGACAATATTGAAGGATTTTAAAAAGGAGATTAATCATCTTCCTTACATTTGTAGAGGATAATGGGATGGTTCGGAAAATGAAATGATATTTCTTTTTCTCAATAGTTGATATGTTCTATATATAATGAGATCCAATCCATTCCCATTATAGCATAAAATTACACCAAGGGATGTATAATGAGATTTTCTAGAAGAATCATCCCACATACACCAATAGTAGAAGAGTCAAACACTCTGGTGAAATGATTCCACAACATGGTGTTTTTACAGATATCTCTACATCAAGGTTTCGGGGTTCTGATTCTATAGTTCTAGAAAACATTCAAGATATAATGGAATTCTTAGAACTAGAATCAAATATGACTTTTTCTATTCTTGAGTGAATAGTAAGTGTTCCATGTATTACTTCGTTATCATGAACCACATCCGCAGTATTGATGTTATAAGCCTTACCTTGTTCTGTTAGATTTGGTGGTAGATGACGTTGATTACCCTTGAGAACTCTAGGATTAGTGCACTGACTTGCATAGTTCCCTAGACCCCTACAGTTGTAGCATTGAACCATGAGTTGTTATCTCCATTCTTCATCCACATTATCCTTCCTTTTTGTGTCATTTAGACACTATTGATCATGGTGTCCTTCTATCCCACACTTGAAGCAATTACCCGTCCATTTGACGCAGTTCCCATGGTGAAACTTCCCATATTTTTGGCATGTGGGTCATTGAGTTTTCTTACCACTTCTTTAATTAGATCCTACAGGTTGAAACCCCATATTTTGATTTGTATCCGCATAGCCATGGGACCATTCTCCAAACTTCATCTCCACATTGAGGTAAAACTGAACAACTTCTTCATAACTCCCAAAGTCTCTAATTGTAAGATCCATTCAAAGGTGTGTTTTTAATCCACTGAAGAATTAATCAATTTTGCTATCATTGTTGATAACAAAACCCGAAGCGTACCTTGAAAGCCTGGTGAAATTCTCTTCATAGGATATGTTGGATTATCCTTCCTTTTTATTGAGCTATATGATTTCTATCTCCATATTTGTACGAATAGTTCATGGGAAATACTTATCAAGAAACATTATCTTGAAGTCCTCCAATTACATCTATTCAATTTCCTCCAGTAGCATAGTGTTCTTAATCAAATCCAACCATTGACTGTCTTCTACATCTAGACGATAAACTACTAGGGTCACCTTCTCCATCTCAGAATAGTGAAGAACAAAAAATATCATCTGCATGGACTTTACCCCATGTTCCACAGCTAGTGGATCAGATGATCCATTAAACGTCAGTGGTCATTGCCGCATAAAAGATTCGATAACCAGTTTCTCCCTCTTCGGTGAAGGAGGATATTCCCCATTATTATGTTTATTCTTCATAACCTGAGATAATTTGGTAATCATCACCATGATGTTTTGAACTCCACCTCCCAAATCATTGGGGATGTCATTTGGGCAGTCGTTGCATTGGCCCTCGCACGAGTTGTTGGCCTGATTTCTCCTGGATACCACCACTTTCTAAAATAGAAAAGGTTAGAAAAAAACTTATGTAAGGAAGTCATGAATAATATATTCATTTAAAAAAATTATAAAAATAACATAACATATGTGATCCCTATGTAAATACTCTTTTGTGAATATTTTTACTTAGTATCAGGCTATAGGTTTTCTCTAGGTTTCACTAATACTAATTACCAAATTATGTAAAACATTCTTCTAATACCAACTATAGTGACCCTACTATTTCATACATTACTATTACATCATTTTAAAGATATAAAACATAATAGTATTACAAAAAGAGGATCCAAAGGATTAGTGAATTTTTAAAACTTGGACCATACATAACTATTTCAACATCAATCAAAAACATTTATTTAATTTCTTCTTCTCTAGATTCTTATTGGCACTTGTCCTCTCCTTAGTACAAGTATCCACCATAGGATATACATAAAAAGAGGTGAGCTATAAGCATAGTAAGAGGATAGATAAGAACATTATACCATGGGGAAGCATAATCATAACATGTGAAAGAGATCATGATCATGAGAGGAGAAAAAATAAATGACTTGAAATGTGGCAATGCATAAAATTGAAACACCATGTCGTAGTGGTTAACTACCAAACATTCTTATCAACCAAGATATAATATTGTTCAAAATTCATTTCAAATTTACAAATGACATTCATATCATTACCCATTTCATTGGAGCTCATTAAAATTCTTGGTGCACCTGTCACATTGAAACATTCATATTGGGCTATATATTTTCAGGCAGAACTGTCACCTCATAACATTATCATTAGCATGATTTACAATTGGAACATATATCAAAATTGAACATAACAATACCATTCAAAGTAATGGGTTACATCTCGTATGAACACATTCATAATCTTTGGGTCTCCAAAAGTTAGAGGGAGTAACATACATGTTACAAGAACCGTCCACTTTGAGTGAGAAATAGAAGGTGCGTTCTTAAAAGAAGAGTAGTTTTGGAAAATATTTTATTTGACATAGAAACTAGGGAAAAACATGTATATCCTAGAAAATGAAATAAAAATATGAATAAAACTATCTTTATGGAGAATCCATTTCAAAAGTGGAGTGGAATAGGGGGAACCTGAAGTATGAATGTTGGGTTTGAGAATTTCCCCTTACCTTGTATCTCAATGCTTCCTTCTATATAATATCCTGTATATTGATATTATATTCATTAATTAGAAATCCAAAACCTTTTGTAAATTAATATGGTTCCTTATGGTTTCATTAAGTGATTTTATGTGCTTTTGGATGAGTTATAGAGTTTAAAAATATTATTCAGGAATGTTTGTTTTTAAGGTTTTCTTGAGTGGTTCACTTGTATTCATAAATTGATGTTTGGGTAGAACATGGGTAAACATACAGAACTGATATTACATGTTATTAATAATTTTTAATGATCTTATAATGAATAATATTATATCCATGTTGATGAATCATTAGATAATATTTAATTGATGATTGTTTGGGTTAATTTAAACGGTTTTTCGATCATAACGAATTGTTTTAATTTATCACTTAGTAATATGTCCATAAGTTATTTGTAGAACTATAAATAGGAAATTATAAATATAACATATTTCGGTTTGACCATAATAATGGTTTCATGTGCAGATATGAAGGTAGAAATGGAAGAAGAAAGCATGTCGTTCTTGAAGGTGATAAATTAACACCTCACGAACAACGATCTCATTATATAAAATAAAAGGAAGGAGGAAAGGGGGTTGGATGATATAATATCCTATTAGCATCATATAATTCCATTAGATTTTTAATACATGTAGTTAAAATACCATTTGGATGAATATATTAGGGGAGAGATCAAGAAATTAACTTGAACTTTAATTAAAATTAAAGTAGAAGAGGGAGAGAAGTTTCCTCTTAAATCATCCACTTGTGATTCTTCTTAAGAAATCTAGAAATGATATTTTGATGAGACCAGAAGCTCTTGAATGTTTGAGTGGGGCTAGGGAAGATGTTTGGGCAGAGTATATAGAAGTCTTGGATCTTGAGAGGTGAGAGGGAATGAGGGTGTGATGGGTGTTTTTTATTGTGGAAGGGAGAGGGGTTTGCTTAATATAAAATTAATTAGATTATTAATTTCCCATAAGACAAGGAATAGGGAGTCATGAATGGCCAATAATAGTAATTTTATCATGTGATCCCAATCTATGTAGGCTTACATCATGATAATATCTCACATGACTATATAATTATCATATTGAGCTTATTTTTGAAAATTACGGTATTTCACTATTCATAAAAATTCAAGTATTTCAGAAAAATCTCAAAAATTCACCCCAACCACTTGTAGATGTTTATAATAAAAAAATAACGTCCATTTTTTAAATAAAATTATTCCATATATGATTAAATTAATAATTAATTAAAATCATAGTTTATTACTAAAACACAGTTTTAAAAGATTCATTTAATTATTAAAAAATATAGCTACATCAGACTTTCACATGAATATTATTTTTATAATATCATAGGTAAGGTTACTATTAATTAGGGTATATCACTATTCATTAGTGTATGTTACTATTCATAAGCATTAGTGACTATTGACCAAAAAAATATTTTTGTTTTATTAGACTACAAAAATCATCATGAACAAAACTGTGCATGTCTGATTTACAAAATTCCATAAATAGAAGTGACAAAATTATTTTTAAAGGTCACATATCAAATAGTTGTTTATTATTATGTTCTTTCATGTTACTTTATGACATAATTATATTAAGTGAATTTCTATTGAAAAACTTTGGGTCGTTACAGGTACTATATGAGAGACTATTTCCTTTCTAAATGTTGGTTTAATACCATGAAAGATATGATCATTCTTAATATTTGGATCATACGTATTGCTGGAGTTCTCATTTCATATATTAGAAGCCATCTCTAGACAATGGTATATACTATGTTAGTTTAATGAATTGAAATACATAATCCCAAACAGGTAAAATACCTAATGTAAATTGAAAAGATTATTCATATAATCTATAATCATAAAAAAAGTTTTCTTCGAGGGTGTATTTACTCCTAAAACATTCATAATATCTTGTAAATAAAATGTGAATTATCCTAGGCATATCCCCCGGGAGTTTCATAACAAAGAGTGCAGCAAGGCCCATTGTCGTGTAAGACGATACCCTAGGTCATGCTCAAAACTCCTTGTCAGAGTTTTCAATCATAGGAACATCTGTGCTAGAGCTTCCTCTACCTTCTCGTATCCAGATAGGGATTTATTTCGTGTAAAATTCACAAAATCTCATCATTACCACAACTCTTTAATATTATTCTATTCTACCCCTCAATTTATATCTTAGGGTAATGTTCTCTAATAAGATATTTTTCTCAATCTAGTTTCCAAGCTTATTGATAAACTTCCTCTGATACCAATTGTAATGCCTCAGTCCTAGTTACCCAGAGTTAGTGCATTATTTTAATAAATTCGCACGATTACAAGGAATCAAGTCCCAAAAGACCAATAAGTTTTGCAGTCTTGGAAAATTGATTACATTCATGAATGTTACATTACATTATAAAATAAAAAACAACATCAAAATTTTCTATATTGCCAACATTCATATCCATTAGATTGTTCTAGCATGCCAGTCATAATATACTTCTTCGCATCCTGGGAAAATAAAACAAGGACATGGGTGATCTCAGTTTGATAGTAAGGATAACAATATAGGGAAAATTTTCGTAAATAAGAATAAATATTTATGTCAATTTAAAAAACAAAAACAAAAGACTTTTAAAAATAAAATTCTGCATAATATGGCAAAGATAAATCATATAATTTCATTTATTTATTCACATGGATATTATACTAGTCGAATAATCACATATAATATCAATATATAATTTCAATATTATGGAATGCATAATTCCAGACTTCATAACCACATTGTCATGGCCTTATGCCAAGACTACAAATAATATTTCATCAAGGACTTGTACCAAGACACTAGTGAGTCTAATGAGACCTACCGATTCATTAAGGAGCTATAGCGGTCTCCACCGATCACTTACTAATTCCAGAGCTTTCCCCATATGAATATATTTAAACATGACATAAAAATTCATATTAAAACTAGCAAAAAAAATGTAAATACTTTCTCTAAAGACCATTAATGGTATAAAGGTAACACATCTATATCCAAACATATCACAAAACCATCAATACAATGTAAAAGATTTGTATCATAACAAATCAACATTGATCATGAATAATATCCCGTAAAAGATATTGACATAGTTGAAAATGATCAGTAAAAATATTTGAGATATATATCATTTTTTCATGAATCAATTTTAAATCCAAATAAATGAATTCATTTAAAATATAGTTTTGAATAAATGTTCCATATTCCACCATAAAACCTTTGAAATTAATTAACATTTTTAAAAATTAATGTCTATATAAATGAATCCTTAAAACCATTTTGAAAACATGGATATTATTGAGAAAGGTTTTAACGAATAAATTGTTATAACATTTAAAATGATGTTTTAGTAAAATTTCCCTTAAAAATAATATATTTTAAAACTCTCTTATGGATCATGGACATGTATAATAAATATGGCACAGTAGATATTTATGTAAAATTACCTCGGATAATAAAGAGATTGTGAAATTAACTCTTACCTTGCACTTTCCTTTGATCGAGGGTATATTTAACCTCCAGTATAATGATCATAGTATGGTATTAAAATATTCCAGAACCATATTAAAATTTATTATATCATAAATGATTCATATATGACTTTATACTACCCTTTTAATAATTATTTCCATGCTAAATTTACATTTGTGGTAATAATTTCTTTATTTAACATACTCATTTTAAATTGTTATTCTTGATCGTATCATTTAGCTCATTATTTAAATGCTCCCAGAATATAAAAAATTATGTATATTTAATATATATTTAGAATATAAATATTTATAATAGATTGATATATGAAATGGAAGGCACCATTTATGGAGATGGTTGTCCATACGTACGCAAAAACATTGTTTCTGTTTTCATATCGTATTGAACATAAGTAAGTGAATACGATATATGTAGGTACACACACACACACACAATCACACACAGATATATAACTCCAGTAGAATTATTATTTCATATATTACATACTCGTTAATAATATTTATTTTTTAATCATTTTGGAATGGTGAATGTGGGAATAAATCTCATCACCTCGTGGAGACGACAATCCATATGTACGCCCGAGTAACAATATCATTATATTGATGGTGAAATAGTATGTAATAGGTTGGTATATCATATACACAGAATCTTTAACATATTTTATTTTTTTATTTTATATCATCTTTACTCATTTTTATACCCATCCAAATAATGAAGTGGTTCAATGACAAACTACACCACGACGTGGACACGGTAAGTCGTACGTAAGCACAAGTAGTTACTTTTTCATTTATAGGATGGATATAAAAATGAATATGGATGTAAAGAATGTATAATTATATCAATTTATGTAGGAGGTAATGGATTTATTATTTATGTATGGAAACAACAATGAAATATGAAGTGAAAGAAGAAAATAATCTGAAAGATGGTGGTGAAATTATTACTTCTTCATTAGGTGTTTACTATTTGAGTTTATCAAAGGGGCCCCAAAGGATGGATTTATGATAAAATTAACGAATATAGGTTTATGAGAGGAGATATGGGAGGATATTTGGAATGGGGTTTCTCGATCCATATGGCCTTAGAGGCGTGATTTTTAGAGAAGGGGAGGTTCTCTTTTATATGAGGGGTGAGAGTCACTTTAGAAAAATATTAAATTATTGATTTATAATAAAATCATATTCAGTTTATAATGGATAAAAATGCATTTATTTCTATTTTTAGGTGGTTATGGGTCTAAATACTCTAAACCAATAGGCTTTAGACAAGTTTAGGTTAGCATTTTAACCAAAAAATTTAGATTTTACTCTTAGATAAATATATTTACTTTTACTGTGTCTTCTTGTATACTTACACTAACTTGTTAATATACGTACTCTAATACACAAAGAGAACCTAATGTTTTTAATTTATGACATATTAAATATTATTTAATCCCATTGGCCGAACCGTTTATTTTTTTAATATTATATGAACCAATAATATAATATTTGTTTTAAAAATTAATTTATGTCATTTTTGTCACTATTTGGTATTTTGTTTTTTTGAATGTCATAATAACCTTATCACTTAAAAAAATTCAAATCAAACATAAAATGTCATATTAAACAGGAAAATTCATTGCTGGAATCAGAACATTTAAATTCTATTATTATTATTATTTATATTATAAAATATTTTAATATTTTATTAGGTTTCTAATTACTAAATCATCATTGTGTCATAAATATTTTTAATTATTTAATCTCTAAAATTTATAAATAAAAAAATTATGTAGAAAAACGTTCTTTCTTTCTAATAAATATTTTTAGTATAATTTATCCTTTGTATAGCCAAATATTAAAAATGGTTTAGTTAATAATCATAGAATTTAACACTTTTAACTCTTCTTAAAAAATAATAAATGTCATAATATACTCCATGTGGACATAAAGGATCATATGATATTTATAAGTTTGTATATGGCTGAATTATAATTAACCAATTGAATTATGACTTCTAATATGGTAATTATAATATCATTTTTACCTTTAATTACCCTATTTACTTTTAACCGTGTTAAATAAAAGTCAACAGTTAATATTCACCAAAAATTATTTTCATCTTGTTGAATAACATTTTACTTACTTATTTCAATGGTCTGTCTTATATTTTTGAAATTCATCTCACCGAAGCAGTAAAATTTAGTTATTTGCTAATTTTTTACGGTGCCTAGAAGGTTTGGAAAAGAGGAAAAAAGTACACGAAAATTTTATTCATCAATTTTTTTTATAAAATGACTCCAATAAAATAAATTGAACTTATATGGGTATTATATATCTATTTTTACATAGGTAAGTTTAAATAAATTAAATAATTATTTAAATAAAAATTTGTTTACAAATAATAACGTAGTTTCTTTCGCTATTTATGAAAAATTGAATGTTTTCAGAAATATACAAAAAATTCAACATACGATATTTTCAAAATTCATAATTAAAAAATAATGTATATTTTATCAAAATAAAATCATAAAAGTTTCATTTATTAATTTAAAAATAATTCTCATTGTTAAAACCAAAAATTGGGTATTTAAAATGTAATATTTATCAAAAGATTGACTTGTGTTTATGTCAAATATTAATGTTAAATTACATATAATGACTGAAATTGAATTAAATGATAAAATTATAATCTAATTATACTTCTTGAAATTTCAAATTCAATATTTAACACAATAAATTATTTTGAAAAAATCAGTTGTTTTCAATTAGAACATAGTATTTTTCAATATTCATCAAAATATGAATGTTATTAGAAATGTACCTGTCATGACCCATCCTCGGGGCCCATGCCGTGACTACCCCAAGCCCACCTTCATAGGCCAGGGGTTGGCGACTAGCACCAAAGGCGTAAATCCCGATAATTGGGAAGGTATTGCCTTTATAAAAGTAAACAAAACACCATAGAGTATAAGCAGAAGTAAAACACTAAGTACAAAATAAAGTGCTGAAGGAAAAAAGGGCCAGAATACAAACCCAACTGAAAAGTACATCTACAATTGAAAGGAAGTACAACAGAAAAAGAAAAACAGCTGGAAGAATGGAAGCAGCTCCTGGGTCGTCCTCCTGGGATCCTACCTGAAGGGTAGGTACAGATAGCCTCCACAAGGTTCTTGCCCGTCAACCTCCTCCATGTGTCGTCTTGTCATGAAGTCCACCTCCGGATATTGACTTGTCGTGAGGTCCACCTCCAGGTACCATCCATTCCTCGAACAGTCGGCCTCTATCAGCGCTGCCCGACGTCTGCAACCAACACAACAAAGTGCGGGCATAGCCCATGCAGGAGTGAGTATACGATACTCAGTAAGGACCCCGATACCCTCAAGGTCTCACTAAATCCAACAAGGATAACCACAAAGAAGGATCTCAACAAATAACCCTTACTTAGGTATAAGCCCATACTTATA
The DNA here is from genome assembly GCA_963277665.1 of Viscum album. Taxonomy (NCBI): domain Eukaryota; kingdom Viridiplantae; phylum Streptophyta; class Magnoliopsida; order Santalales; family Viscaceae; genus Viscum; species Viscum album. The sequence continues at coordinate 1,905,684,475 of OY728145.1, forward strand.
CCTATGTTATCAATTAACACATCTCAATCATGAGGAAACACAAGGGTTATGAAATCAACGGATAACCACTACCTAGGTATATGGCCATACATATACCTAAGTGATCAAGTGACCCATCTCAATCCTGAGGTAAAAACCAACGTCATAGACTCATCGCAATACATGATTTTCATTATCGAAACATTAACTGATGAAGAGCCCCATCTATGGAGTATACAGTGATCCTGTCATGACCCCGAGGTACTTCTCACTAACATAATACTGCGGAAGTACTCCTCCTGTCGAGTACCACGGGCCAGCCACCCAAACACAGTAGTGCTTCCCGCTGGGGTCTGCTACCCAAACATAGTAGTGCAAACCTCTAATATCCTATAGTGGTAATCTTCGGGCGAGTACCGTGGGTCTGCCCCCAAACAAGTAGTGTTTTGTCCGCCATGGTTCTGCACCCAAACAATGTAGTGCTCCGTCCACTGGGCTATTCGACTCACTCCAATTCGAGTAGGTCAAGTATTCGTCAGGTCTGAGTTGGCTACACGGTCTTTGTACTCTGTATGCTCTTCTCTGTGAGGGTCCCCTCCATGAGCTACAAGTCGATACTCCAAGTATCTCAAAGTCACACGAAGAAGTATCTCAAAGGACCTCCTTGTCATATGGGTCTCAACGCAACAGACAGCGCGTCAATCGGACGCCCGGTCTGTGAGTTATTATCATTTTCGTCCCAAGGTCCCGGTTGGGTTTGTTTGCGAACCAACCTAACCATATGTCAAATATACCCCGAACTCTCATAGGTTATGCTCATAGGGACCATTTCTCAACGTGATCACCAATGCCACTGACGGTTCGTCCAACGGACGTCCGGTCTGAAAGTTATCAGTTTTTCTGTTCCAGGGGCCTGGTTGAATTTCGGGTACAATCCAACCTGGAAACTGTCAAACTGCAACCAAAACTCAGGAAACGTATTCCATAAGTTCCGTCTCATCAAGGGAAATCCAACAAAGTCGACGACACGTCAATCGGACGTCCGTAGCTCAAGATATATGTGTTTCCGCTCCGAGGGGACGGTTGGTTTCGTATCCGAACAAACCTGGTCGTACTCAATGTTCTCTGAAACATTGAGTGCAATATACCGAAATGACCGTCTCGATCCAAGTATTTAATCTCAGTTGACGGTGCATCAATCAAAGGTCTGCATCCCATGATATGGGCAAAATACCGTAAGAGGACCGCGAATAGGGGTTTTGGGCCCGGACCGACCCGGCCCGAAACCCCCTCGGTCGGCTCTTGTCCAGCCAGCCAGGGGTCGTAACCCCCGACTCCTCCTCTAACCAGCCATCCGGCTCCAACACCACAGGACCGGAATGGGCTGGTACCCCTGCTCCGAAGCCGGTGGCCGGAAGACGGCTGTGGGTCACTGCTCCTCTGTGGCCTAAAGCCGCAGCCTTGGTCTGTGTAGTGCGACGCGACGGCGCCACGCCCCTCCACCGCGGCCCCGCTCTTGCCACGGTGTATTTCGTGATTATCTGGAATGGTGCGATGGCACAATGAACTTGTTCGACTTCATCAGCACGGTGCAACGGCGCCGTGCATCCTTTCCCATTTCCATTATTTTTGCGTGGTGCAACGGCATCACGCCGCCTTTGCATGTGCCGCAATAAAATCAAACAAACAAGGGGGAGGAGGTTTGGACTTGTTCATGCGGTCCGACCTCCTCCCGTTATTGTGGAAATAGGTGGCCCAATTTGAAATGAAGAAAAGGAGACTGAAGTATTCATGAACAAACAAATAAATCCCCTACCTCGAGCGTAGTCGTCGAACGAGGTTTGTCGCAGAAAGGGACATCGTGGAAAAAGAAGGATCGTTGCGTCATGAAGGAACGTTGACTCCCTTCCATTAACGTGGAAATAAGGAATGAGGAGATACATGTTGGGTCGTCGATCTCCGAGGAAGGTATCTCTCATTATCGTCCGTCATTGGAGGTCGGAGTTCTTATTCGGCGGGGGTGCATTCTTCACGTTCTTCGATGAAGAAGGAAGAGCTCCAAGACTCCCCTTTTTCTCCCAAAAACACAACACAACAAGCCCAACAATAATAAAATAAGACTTTTCTTATTTTATTAACACACAATCCAACGACATTGAAATTCCAAAATTGAATCAACCTATTAATTGAATTTAATTTCCACGATTAAACCGCCCAATTAATAGAGGCGTTTAATATTTAAATAAATGCACTAGTTGACATTCATTAATTGGGGGGGGGGGGTGCGGTTGCCTTACTAAAATTAAGGAGGGGTTGAGGAAGTTGAAAAGGTGGGGATCATGTGGGCCCCACCCCACTAGTATCCGACCTAATGGACTATTTAGGATGTGGGTCCCACTCAACCACTGCGCTTAGGATAACACATCTTTAAATAAAATAAAATTGGTTTCGCCACTTTTATTTTATTCCTTTACATAACCCAAAAATTTAATAACCACACCCGAGCAAACGCAACTACAGAAAAGGTGGTTCTAAGAAAATACTGGCACTGCGATTATATCGGTGCCCTAATATTTCAATTCCGAACACCGGTTCAAAAGTTAGAAAAAACCCCCTTGTTTGTTCACTGAACGTACCTGAGATAAACTTCGGAAAATGATTTCGGGCACACCGGGCCTCAGAATCAGGAGCCGTCAGAAACTTCATTCTTGTAAAATTAAAAAGAAAATTATGAAAAAAATATTCCTTGAAATTTCCAGGTCGTTACATTTCTCCCACCTCAGGGCTTTACATCCCTGAAAAGCTTTAACAAAAACTAGGGATACAAAAGTGGTGCTGAGTACACATCTGAATCTTCCACTCCCATGTGCTCACCTGGAGGTTCCTGTACTTCTAGTGAAATAACACTCGAGGAATTGACCATCCTAATAGGATCTGCTACTGTAGATCCTCTATCCCCACTAGAACCTCCGTGAATGTCACCCCATCGGCCAAGTCCAACTCCTCATGGTCGATGATATGTGATGGGTGAAGCACGTATCTCCTCTGATGAGATATGTGGAAGTTTTCGTGCACCTGGTGCAACTGAGGTAGATGGGTTGAGCGGTAAACCACCTCTCCTACCCTGCTGTGGACCTAGAAAGGTCCGTTGAACCTCAGAGATAACTTTTCGCCTCATCTACAACTCTGTAAACCTAGTCGAGGTGAGACCCGTATAAGGACGTGATCGTCATAATCGAACTCTTGAGGTCTCCAATTCCTATTAGAACTAAAACTAAAAATGACCGCTTCCACGAGGATAAGTTTGACCGACTCAAGAGTGATCAGTCGCACCCACATGTGAATTAGTTTATCATATGCTGCCCGGGGTTTCCTTTTCACCGACCAAGGAAAACTCGTCCCGACGTCATCGTTAAACCACAACCTTTTTGCCTAATACCGAAAATTTGTGTATGAATTGTGATTGCCCAGTCCATACTCAAACCAATGTCATAAGGCCTCGACGCTGTCACCAAGATATTCCAACAGAAACTCTCGCCTCGAGGGTCTGACCACACTGTCGGCATATGTGTGGTTATCGAGTCTCCTCCCAAGGTATCACCAGACGTGAGGGTCATGTAGATGGCTTACCAGAAACTCTTGGTCTGGGAAAAGATTCATGTTAGGATGAAATGATTCATATCAACGTCTATTACTATGGTAGCTTGTGGTGGACATAGATAGTCCCTTGAATCATTTTTAGAGCCATTGGGTCACACTCCCTGACCGCATGCAATAGCACTCTTCCTCCACCCACCAGCTCCCTGAGCCTGGTAGGGACATCTAAGGCGGGAGGTTGTAGCATGTTAAAATGTACACTACCTCATGTCGCTCTCCAGGATCTGCATCCACGTATTTTTCTTCGCAAACTCATCTCTCCTTAAAGCATCCTCTTCTTGAAACATTTAACATGCCCGTGTCTCTATGACTGGCACCATTTTTCTGCTTCTTAATACACTATGCAGTCTTCATCCGCTCCTGGATGATCTGCACCTTCTTTGCATACGATCTCAAAGAGTTGTAAAGATTTCTCCCTTTCCGAAAAGAGAAACTCGGTCTCATCCCCTGGATGAACCAAACCCATTTCCTAATACAGTCAATCCTAAAATGAATGATGTATTCATACCATGGATGACTTCGTAAGGGCTTGACGTAACTACCAAGAGATCCAACTGTCACTCTCGCCTCCAAGGGTCGATTCACACTGCTGGCATCAGTGTGAGGTCACTGGGTCTCGTCCAGTAGAAATCTCGAAAGTGAGGGTCAAGTCAACAGTTTTAACCGAGACCTCTCAGTATCAACCAATCAAAAGGGCACGAAAGCGAACATCACAAAGATAAGTGTCTTTTTATTATTTCAGATCATCGTACAAAGGCACGAATACAACAGAAACATGGAACTTGAAGTTCCAGGGACGTATCCACTATTTCCGCTTCTATCCATCTACTCTCGGATCTCTACTGCCTTGTCCACTACTCGACTATTGCACATGCACCCTCCGCTACTTCTACCTCAGTGGTTTCTCCAACACCCGCGAAACAACTGTGCGGGGAGTCGGATAGTCACGTTCCATGTGACCCTTCCTTCTGCAGGAGTAACACTGTCCGTTTCTAGTATGCCTGGCTCTGACCCCACCTTGGGTGCCCCGCACCACCGATCCTTTTACCCGAGATCGCCCAAATACTAGTCTGGTCCTCTTGGACCTCTGCATCATCTGTCTACTGCCTACAAATGACTTTTATACTGTTGGAAAAACATGCGGCAAAGGCAGCAGCTCCTGAAAACGCTCGGGGTGTAGAGCTACAAGTACAAACTCCACCGTTAATATGGTCTTGAAGTCTTCCCAGGTGAAGGTCATCCAGTCGCAAAACTGGAAAATGTGACTCCACCATCTCTCAGCTGCTTCTTGAAAGATGCTGGTAGCAAATATCACCACGAAGACTGCTGGCATCCCTAATAGCTTGAATAATCTCACCACAGCGTCAAGCCAATCCTCAGCCACCTGTGGACCCATCTCTCCCTGGATCCTGGGTGGCATCTGGCACTGGAACTCATGCAGCGCGCTCATGCGACGTGCATCGCCTGCTGCAGGGGCTGGTGGCATCGGTGGACCAACATATGATAGTACCACTGGTGCCTCAACTGCAAGAGGGCCCTATACTGAAGCCTCATCGCTCGACCGGCTTTCAGTACGCACATCCCTCTGGACTCTAGCTGGTAATCTTTGAAAAGGAATCCTGAAGAAACAACGTGACATGGTCAAATGATTTATACCTGGTGAGATGACCTAGGTTGAGCTATTTTAAGGGAAAGCCATTGAAAACACACACACAATCAGTGTTTTCTTGCACAAAGTTGGAAATCAGTTTTCAAGGTCCTGGTGTATGGATACGTCGGCCACCCGCACCAACACTAGACTCCCCGAACTAAAAACCACACTCGGTACTCTTAACACTATCGTTTCACAGAAAGAAAAATATCAGAGATATCAGTTCTGCAGTAGAACCGAACTCCTATGATACCAATTTGTCACGACCCGTCGGTGGGGCCCGTGTCGTGACTACCCCAAGCCCGCCTTCATAGGCCAGGGGCTGGCGACTAGAACCCAAGGCGTAAATCCCGATAACTGGGAAGGCATTTCCTTTATAAAAGAAAACAAAACACCACAGAGTACAAGAGGAAGTAAAACACTAACTAAAAAATAAAGTGATGAAGGAAAAAAGGGAAAGAATACAAACCCAACTGAAAAGTACATCTACAACTGAAAGTAAGTACAACAGAAAAAAGAAAAATAGATGGAAGAATGGAAGCAGCTCCTGGGTCGTCCTCCTCGGATTCTAACTGAAGGATAGGTATATATAGACTCCACAACGCTCTCTCCCATCAACCTCCTCCGAGTGTTGTCTCTTCATGAATTCCACCTCCAGATACTAACTCGTCGTGAGGTTCGCCTCCGGGTACCATCCAGTTCTCGAACACTCAGCCTCTGTCAGCGCTGCCTAACATCTGCAACCAACACAACGAAGTGCGGGCATAGACCGTGTAGGGATGAGTATATGATACTCAGTAGGGAGCCTGAGACCCTCAAGGTCTCACTAAATCCAACAAGGATAAAAACAAAGAAGGATCTCAATAGATAACCCTTACTTAGGTATAGGCCCATACTTATACCTAAGTTATCAAGTTACCCATATCAATCATGAGGAAACACAAAGGTTGTGAATTCAACGGATAACCACTACCTGGTTATATGCCCATACAAATACCTATGTGATCAAGTGACCCATCTCAATCATGAGGTAAACACAAAGGTCATAGATTCAGCTCAAACCAGGATTTTCATAATCAAAACCATAACTGCGGAAGAGCCCCATCTATGGAGTGTACAGTGATCCTGTCACGTCTCTGAGGTACTGCTCACTATCCTATGGCTTCTGAAGTACTCCTCCTGTCGAGTACCACGGGCCAACCACCCGAACACAGTATTGCTTCCCGCCGGGGTCTGCTACCCAAACACAGTAGTGCACACCCCCTAATAGCCTGCAGAGGTACTCTCCGGACGAGTACCGTGGGTCTACACCCAAACAAGTAGTGCACAGTCTTCCATGGGTCTATTCCTAAACAAAGTAGTGCTCCGTCCACTGGGCTAGTCGACTCACTCCAAGTCGAGTCGATCAAGCAGTCGTATGGTCTCAGTCAACTACACGGTCTCCGTACTTTGTACGCTCGTCTCCAGGAGGGTCCGCTCCATGAGATATTGTTCGATACTCCAAGAATCTCAAAGTCTCACGAATATGTATCTCAATGGACCTCCTGGTCATAAGGGTCTCAACGCAACAGACAACACGTCAATCAGACACCCGTTCTGTGAGTTACTAGCATTTTCGTCCCAGGGGTCCAGTTCATTTCGTGTGTGAACCAACCCCGATATTTCTCAACTATACCCTGAAATATCATATGGTATGCTCATAGGGATCGTTTCTCAATGTGATCACCAATGCCACTGATGGTTCGTCAAACGGATGTCTGGTCTGAAATTTATCAGATATTCCGTTCGAGGGGCCCGGTTGGATTTTGGGTATAATCCAACCCGACCACTATCCAACATTATCCAAAACTGAGAATTAGTATTCCAATAGATCTGCCTCATCAAGAGGATTCCAACAAAGTCGACGGCACGTCAATCGGATGTCCGGAGCTCATGATATAAGTGTTTCCACTCCGAGGGCCCGGTTGGTTTCATATCCGAACCTACCCGGCCATACACAATGTTCATCAAAACATTGAGTGTAATATACAGAAACGACCATCTCGATCCAAGGATCGCATCTCAATTTACGGTGCATCGATCGGAGGTCCGCAGACCATGATATGGTTAAAATACCGTAACAGGTCCGTGAATATGGGTTTTGGGCCAGGACCGACCCGGCCCGAAACCCCCTGGGTCGGCCAAAACCGGGTCCGGGTCCGGCCCTCTTGTGCGCAGCCTGGCCTGGCCGGGGCACGGTCCGCAGGCCAGAAGGCTCGGAAGAAACAGCTGAGTGGTTTTGCGGTGCGGGGGGGGGGGGGGGGGAGGGGGGGGATGGGCGCTGCCACCGCCAGTTTGTAACTGCGGCCCCCATGTGGGGGGCCGCTCTTGTCCAGCCAGCCGGGGGTCGTAACCCCCGATGCCTCCTCCGACCGGCCGGCTGGCTGCTACAGCACAGGACCGGTGCGGGCCGATCCCCCTACTCCGACGCCGACAGCCGGTAGATGGCCGTCGGTCCCTGCTCCTCCACGGCCTTGGTCCGTTCGGAACGGCGCGACAGCGCCACGTCCTTCTTTGATTTCATCGGTACGGCGCGGCGGTGCCACACATCCTTTTCCATTCCCATTGTTTCTGTGTGGTTCAAAGACACCGTGATGACTTTTCCTATGCTGCAATAAAATCACACAAACAAGGGGGAGGAGGGTTGGCCGTGTTCGTGCGGTCCGACCTCCTCCCGTTATATCGGAAACAGGTGGCCCAATTTGAAATGAAGAAAAGGTGACTGAATTATTCATGAACAAACAAATAAATCCCCTACCTCGAGCGTAGTCTTCTAATGAGGTTTGTCGGGGAAAGGGACGTCACATAAATAGACGGATCGTCGCATCGCGGAGGAATGGTGTCTCTCTTCCTTTGACGCAGAAAGAAGGAACAAGGAGATTCGCGTCGGGTCGTCGATCTCTGAGGAAGGCACTCTCTCACCATCGTCTGTCATTGGAGGTCGGCGTTCTTCATCAGCGGAAGTGCTTTCTTCGCATTCTTCGATGAAGAACGAAGAACTCCAAGACTCCCCTTTTTCTCCCAAAAACTCAACAGAACAAGCCCAATAATATTAAAATAAGACTTGTCTTATTTTATTAACACACAATCCAATGACTTTGAAATTAAAAAATTGAATAAACCAATTAATTTAATTTAATTGCAACAATTAAACCTCCCAATTAATAGAGGCTTTTAATATTTTAATAAATGCATGAGTTGACTTTCATTAATTGGGGGGGGGGGGGGTGCATTACTAAAATTAAAGAGGGGTTGAGGAAGTTGAAAAGGTGGAGCTCTTGTGGTCCCCACCCCACTAGTATCCTACCTAGTTTATTAGTTATGATATGGGTCCCTCTCAACCAATTATCTTATGTTAACACTTCTTTAAATAAAATAAAATTGGATGCACCACTTTTATTTTATTCGTTTACTTAACCCAAAAATTTAATAACCACACCCGGGTAAACACAACTCTAGAAAAAGTTGTTTCTAAGGAATTACTGGGGATGCCACTCTATTAGAGACCACAGATTTCAATTTCGAGCACCGGTTCAAAAGTTATAAGAAAACCCACCCGTTTGTTCACTGAACGTACCCGAGCTAAACTTCAAAAAATGATTTCGGGCACACCGGGGCTCGGAATCAGGCGTCGTCAGAAACTGCGTTCTTGTAAAATCCCAAAGACAATTAAGAAAAAAAGTTTCCATGAAATTTCTGGGTCTTTATAGTACCAAAAATTTATCCAAACTAAATTTTTATATCCCATTTCTAAAGAAGAATTTAGTTTTATTAAATTTAACATATATGAGTTTAAAAAGTTTATTTTATAAATGGTTCACTCTTAAAAGGCAGTAAAATTGTATTTTTCGAATAATACTTTTTTATTTGAAAAAATGAAATTTTTCTTATATAATTAATATGAAACACAAAATATGGATGTTAAAATTATATAGAGTATATACTATTCAAAATGAATTTAATACTATTCATACCCCCTTTTGAACAACTAGTTTATTAAGTTGGGGTGCACTCGAATTCAGTGTTGCATGTAGCGCAAGCAATTGAATTACCTTAATTAGATAACATACTATAAAATCGTGGGGTATTAAAGGTTTCCAAAGAATTTATCTTTAATATCTAATCCTATGAACATGTTATCATTAAAGGGTTATATGTTCCTCTAGATAGATAAGTGCAAGGAAAAAACTTACAGAATTGATAGGAGTGTTTGGTCGTGCACCTATTCATAGATTATAATATAGTGTGAAAATGTATTTGATATATATTTATGAATCTAATAAGGTATTTTGATTTGTTTTATTTAGAATATCATGGTTATATCATATTCCCACACATGTTAATAATTCACGAAAAATAAACCCAATTCATGATTTATAGTTAGTAGCCATACATTATTCATTAAAGATATGGATATATTATCATCATAGATAATCATTTGATATATTAATTAATCTTAAAATTATATAATATATATTCATATTGATGGTATTAACCATGGTCCAAAGAAGATATTTATAAATGATATGATAGAGTGAATGATCAATGAATTACTACAATAGGAATGGGAACAAGGAGTCTAATGATTTGAGTCGAAAGGATCGTGATAAATTATCCATGATGAGTACCAAAAAAGATCTAATATTTCATAATTTTGTACGGATGGATATGGAAATCTTTATTTAATGGGAGGCATCTTATATTTCTCAGTTGAATGTTCATCCCATTATCCATTTGATGATAAATGATCCATAAAAATGAGAATAAATAGTTTTAAATAATGTTAGAGATGTTCCATAGCGTAAGCTTGATCATTATTGAATAATAATGTTAATGAACTGTGTATTTCATACATCCATACCATATTTGATGATGTATCTATTAGAGAAAGATGATAATTAATCATTCTATATTTATCCCATAAGTAAAAATTCTACAGTGACTTGAAAAATTAATTTTCCTGGGATGGAATAAAGGGGGATATTTTGGATTTAGTATCTTAATGCTTGTAATGCAAGAAAATTAATGGTAAATGAAAAAACTCTAATTTTATGTTGAATCCATTACTAATTCAAGATGGGAAATGGGAGAACATAACTATGAATTTTTTTATTGGTTTCCCGAAAATATCTTAAGTTTTTAATATTTTATTGGTGATAGTAGATCTATTTACAAATTTAGCACGCAATAGCACTATCCAAGAGGAATATTCTTTCGAAAAACTTCTAGGATATTATTTAATGAAGTTGTAAGGTTTCCCCGAGTACCTAATTAGTTTGTATCTTATGTAGATATGTTTTTTAACTCATAGTTAATTTTATTTTTCATCAATAACATGATAATAATTTGAGTTTTAGCATTTCTTTTCAATATATGATAGATGGTTAGTCTGATTAAAAAATTAAAAACCAATTAGATATTATGATATCTGGTGTGTTTGATTTCAAATGTAGATAGAACCAAAAAAATTAATTTTTTTGAGTTATCTTACAAAATCTCATTTAATGAAAACTCTAGAGGTCTATATTTGAATCACTCTTGTGTAAGAAATTTAATGACAAAAGGTTTTGTGAGGATGATGGTGAACAAATATATTTTGACCTTTGATAGCTATAGAAAAGGATGTTAATTTTAATCACCCTAAATTTATGTTAAATTACACATTTATATGATTGTTACGTATATAATATATATGGGGGATGTTATGGAGTGTTTGGTGATCATTTGGAGTGTTTCGTGGGTTTTTATAGGAGAACAGTCAGATATGAATTTGGGAAAACTAGGATACACCTGCCAGAAACTGTGCACAATCACATAGGGGAAAATTGATGACTCACAGGAGGTGCATGGTTTATCCAAAAAGTGAGTATACATACTATAAACCATAAAGTATGAAAAAAATTGTTTTTTTATTGAGGTAGTGGATTTATCACATTTGGTGCTTATTTTTGCAACCAAGTGAGATAATCATATGAGTATTTTCCTTAATGTGGTGGCTAGTGTATGGGTAATGTAATAATTTCCTATCCATGTGGCTAAAGCAAGGGCATGAAGAAACTAATTACATAAAATGTGGATCTCATTCATTGATTCATCTATTTCCATATTTTTATCTCCTATGTATTCCTAACTCATTATTTTTATCACTCAGGGGTAAATGTGGGTCCTCCTTTTGATTCATAGGGGATCTAAAGGCTTCTCTGAGTGATTATATGTTGTTTCCTCACAATAAGTGACTGTTCTTGGAAATCCCTGTTATTTTTTAGATCTATTGTACCCTATCATTAGTTTTCAATGATCTATTCTCTCTTGGGTTATATATATGGTTTTGGATTCCAAAAATGATTGTATTAGGCCTTGTTGATGATATTGTAAGATGTCTAAGGCATGATTGTATAGATCCAACCTGGTTCTGTGTTTTTTTCATATCGTTTAATTTTTTCACTAAAAGTCTCTAGGTTGTTGTATTCAATATATATTACACATGATATAAATGATTAGATCAGTTTCAAATTGATTTAATTGATTGAAATTTTTTATGAAATTTTGTAAAAATCGTTATTTAAATCCTCAATAATGTAAATTTTTGGTTTTTTGGTGAAATTGTGAAATATTGATAATTTGTTTTCCAATGATATTGGTTTTTGATTTTGTAATATTGATTTTAATTTATATAATTGAGGATTTTTTAAATGTCTTGATAGAAAAATGTTTCCAAAAAATAATATTTTTTTATTTCAAAGGATTTGATATATTTGGATTAGCAATATTTTTGGGCATATTCAGTGTGTGTGTGTTCATATTGTATTTTACAAGGCTTGGTTAAAATAGGTAATTGTGATTTGTGATAATGGTGTAATGGAATATGGGATATAATTACCTTGTGATGACTTATTAGATCAATATGATACCAATAATTGATATAGAATTTTTTATAATGAAGCTTGCCTAATTAGATACGCAGAATAGAATTGTTATGCCAAATCTGTCTTTTGAATGGTTTTGAAGCATTTTTTGGATAATTAATTTGAAAAAATAGATTTCGTTACAAAATTGGTTGATATGTATCTTTTTTGTTTTTATTTATAAACTATTTTGGTTGATTATTTATAAAAATTGTTTTATATAAATGTTGCTATTTTTTCTATCCAAGATGCATGAGTAGGGAAGGAATTGTAAAAACCCTAATATGTCTTATTACTCGCACCTAAATTTGAACACTGAAGATTTTAAAGATTTAATATATCAGGTGTTGTGAAATGGTATAGTACCAAACTGATTTAGCACTTCCTCATTATACTTTGGGTTTTTTGGTGATGTTGGAGGATAGAGCATGTGGAATGTTGGAGTAATAATTATTTTAGTGTCTTGTAGTTTTTTTATCTTCCCCGTTTTAATATGATATTGTAGTATTTTGTAGAGGCACTCAGCTTTAGATTAATTTTGAAAAAAAAAATTTGATTTTAATTTTATTGATATCTTGTATAATATTTTTTTTAATCAATAGTTTTTTGTTTTGTAACTAAAGGTAAAATATTCCACCATATATATTGATGAACATCATAATTTATTTCATGAATCTTTCATATTTGGGATGTTGCTTATGTCCATGAATCATTCTTCATCATTCTAATGTAATTGAGTAGAATAAATACATTATAAATTTCATTTTTTTTGTTTACACAAATGTCTGTTTGAGAAAAGGTATTTCAACTTGGACCTTCCTTTATTGAAATAGTGGTGATAATATTTCTTTTTCCATGAGTTAAAATTCATTATATTCTCTTCCAAGAGTCTAGATCATCAAAACGTGTACTATTTTCATGTCTTGAAGTTTATTGGATAAAAATATATAGATATCCTTTTAATAGTGAACTCTTTGTTACCTGGGATTTGGGGAAATAATTGTTTTGAAGTCACTTATTGGGTTTGGAATATCATTTTAATGGTTATTGATACATGCATTACATGAAATATGGCAATCCCTTTATTTGTTATCTTGTTTTTGACATGTTGAGTTTTAAATTTGAGATCATGCACTTTGTGATAAAACATCAATACCCTCTTGGTAAAAGTGAATATCAATAATTTCTGTGTATAAAATGATCAATAACTTTTGACCATACCTATAATAATGGAATATATTTGTGATAGACATATATGTATATGATTTTATAATTTGTATGTATTTGTTGATAACGTTCAAGGATCACATTCAATATTATTTAAGAATAGGTAGTTCATAAACTACGGAGGGTGGAGAGAATAACAATGGAAGAGAAAGGAGTGTAAGGGTTGGTGTAATAATCATTATAGCACCAGCGGTTGGAACAATCTCATACTCAATATAATAGTCATCATGGATCCAATTTAATAGATTTATAGTACCATCTTTCAAGCTTTGATTTACTAATTTCAAAACAAAATTCCTAAAAATTCATTTGGTTTACTCATAGTAATGAATGTGGATTTTAAAATTCATCTATTCTTGGGGATGAGTCCTATCTCAATTTCATCTTATAGTATTCTACTAGTAGAATTATGTTTTATGACCTTGTAGTTGATATATATAGAAATTAAGGGTTTTATTCATCATAATATGTCATCATGGGTAGCATAAATCTTGTTTAAGAAAAAAGTAAATTAATCTCTAAGGCTATGTTTGGTTTATCATAATATTATCACATAATGATAATGAATCACTATCCACTTTTACCCATTTATGATATGTTTGATCAATTTAGAGGATCTAAGTGGTTTCTTAAAATATACTTCTGATCATGATATCATCAATTTAGTGTTTAGAAGGATGATAATATAAACAAAAACTTCCAATGAATATATGGCCACTATTAATATGTGGTAATTCAATTTGTTCTTACAAATGTATTAGCTTTATTTATTTAATTGATGTAAAAAAATTCAAAAATATCATGATTCTTTTAATTTGGTGTTCATCACGATGAAGAAGCTGGGAGGTGGTGTTCGAGGTATAGTCTATATATTTTAAAAAACATATAGGACATGTAATATCTAAGACTGTGGGCCTTCTAAAAGGTCCTCCTAATCCCTTGAAAGAGTTTTATAAAAAGTAAAAAAAAAAATATGGCCTTTGGACCATTCGGTCTTGTTTTGGTGTCCATAAAGGACATATTGGTGTATTCAAGGACAATGGGTGAGTTTGTGCAACACAGAGCGGCAATGTTCAATTATTGAGAGAGAATAATTTTTATGAAAAATTATAAATGTTTAATTTTTTGACATAATAGGTATGATTTCATATCCATGTGATTTATAAATGTGGATTTTTGAATGATCTAAATAATATTAAATCTATTATATATTGGAAACCACATAAGAATGTCTTTGATATATAAAGATTGCATGGTCTACATTTTTATTACGAACACTTTTTTCATGATTTAACAGAACTATATTCACCTATTACAGCTTTGACACATAATAATTTTTCATTCTATTATCTTGAGTAATGAAAAAATTCTTTCAAGAACTAAATTTTCACCCTATATCAAAACCAATCGTTATTGTTCTAGAATCCGGGAATGTGTACATGAAGTAATTTAATGATTCGAGATCAGGGTTTTGATTTGTTCTCATATAAGGATGACAAACTATTTCATATTGATCAAGGTAGTTAAAATTATTGGAGAAAAAATATCCAATACATGTATTAGAGTTTTTTTACCGTTTTTCATTCCTAAAAAAATTGGCGTCAATATATATTTGTATATAAATTTAATGTGTTCAAATATCACAATAGATTTAATCAAAATTTATCAAAATTTTATTTAATTATGAGAAAACGAATATGGATAGGGTATCTTATTATTTTCAACACTGACATGATTTAAACAAAAGGAAATGTAAATTCAGTGGAAGATGCGTTAAGCAGAATGTCACATGCGGAATTGGAAAAAGAGGCTTCTAATGAGTGGAAGAAAATTTTTTCCCTCACCAATATGAATGTGGAATGGTAAGACCAATGTGATTTTTCTTTTTAATACTATTTTATCTTATTATTCATTTGGTAATGTTGTTTAAATATGTATATATGTATGATTCATAATGGCGTTCTATGAGTTCAAAACATAATGGTGGGGAGACCAATGAGGGTTGGATGTTGGATGAGAGATTAGTTGTATGGTTTATGAATATTATCATTATAACTATTTCCTCTCTTGAAATATATATTCATTATTACCACCATTATTGATGGTTTATTCATCCTATAATTCAGAGAATGTATATGGTTTGGAAAGGATATTTTTTTTGCTTTGTCATGAAAAACAAGGTTGACGTGTTTTATTAAATATAGATAACTTGTTAGTATGTTAACGGTGAACATAATCAACTAGAAAGTATATTACATGTTTAGCTATTCCAATTTGGAAATGGGAAAAGATAGATATGGATTTTGTAAAATCACTTCCAAGAAATCATTTCAAGCATGATGTCATATAGGTGATAGTGGATCAACTTACTAAGTCATAACATTTCATCAATATTCGTGAAACCCATATGTTGGAAATATGTTAAAACTATATCCCAGATGTGGTAGTGAGACATGGATTAATACATTCAATCCTATAATATAGAGATCGGATGAATATGTCTCATTTTAGGAAATCAATACAAACAGTCCTTCGGACTCAGTTGACCATGAGTACGATGTATCATCCTATGATGAATTGCAAATATGAATGTATGATATAATTGATAAAGGGAATATTTTGGGTTTTTGTAACAGATTATGATGGCTCGTGGGAAGGTCATATACAATTTGTGGAGCTCATGTATAACTGGATCAATAAATCCATAATATATATGGCTCACTTTGAACAATGTTATAGTTGTCTTAGTTGTATAATAATTTGTCAGGTTGAAATAAGTGATACTTCAATAGTTGGGCCAATACATTTCCCTGAAACAACATATAAGACTCATTTGATCTGAAAAAGGATAGAGACTACATAGAGTCATCAAAAATCATCTACAGGTCATTATCGATAGATGTTTACATTCTTGGTAAGTGATAATGTGTTCCTAATGATAATCCATGTAATAGGCAGTGAGGTTTTTAGATGCAGAGAATTTTATATTCTCGATAAATATGGACTTTTGAGATGCTAGATTCGGTTACTGAGGTGGAATATCATTTGGCAATGACATCATGGTTTAGTGTGGTTCTTAATTTGTTCCATGTATCATTGTTAAATTGGAATCCCCTTGAAAGATACTATGTGATCAGCTGGTATCACATTGAAATAGATCCCATTTATTTATTTGTATATATCCTGATAAGATTGGGGAAATGTAAGAGTGACCATTACATGAAAAACCATCGGTCTATCACGGGTTTTGTAGAAACAAGGCATGATTCAGAAAGAGTCTTGGGAGACCAAGAAGTAAAGTAATGATGAATTGATAGAACTATATCAGGGAAATGGTGGCTTTCTAATTTCTTATGATGGAGTGGCCAATGGAGGTTAGATTTTAAAACCAACTGTTTTTGGTAAATAACCCATTTATTTATTATTTTTATTTATAAAATGCATAAGGGTGAATTTTGGGAGAGACTATAGAACTATTAGAGGGTATTTATATATTTTCAATAGGTTCAATGTTGGTTCATAGTGTGGAAGAACCGTGTAACACATATATGAAGCTGTGCATAGTGAAATATGTTAAAAAGATAGGTAAAATGGTAGTTCACAGTTTATCCGAACAATCCAGATTCCTAGTAGAAATCATGTGTTTTGAAAACATGGTCATGTTTATTTTGAGATGTGATATATTCATGGTTGGAACATAGTTTTGAGACCATTAGATATGTTTATGTGATGTTTTTATTTTATGTAGTTGTTGTTACACGGTTACCACTGTATTTCTTATCTGTAGAACTAAACTATTCATGGAAAGTAACCACTTCGGTAAATAGTATATCTCAATTATTTTCCTCTATAACTCAATATTTTTTCCTTTTATTCATCAATAAAATGGTATTTTCCTCTCTCAAATGTCATTTAGGTTCTCTCATTGTTATTTAGGTGATCTAAAGGCTTCCATTGGATATTAAAAGTAGTTTCCTCATGGTAGGTTTTCGTTATTGGTCGATCATGGTGTTGTTCTTAAATCTACTTATTCTACTATATTATTTTCATATATCTATAACCAATGTGCATAGATATTTGATTTGGATTCCATATATGATAATATATTTACTTTTGATGAATGGGGAAGAGATCTAATGTGGTTTCAGGGATATCCAACTTGATTTTGTGGTGTTATTTGTGTTGTTTATCATTTTCTTAAATGCTCTTGAGGTAGGTGGATTAATTCTCCAATAATCTTTCTAGAACTAACTAGAGTATATTCAACTTGAATTAATTGATTGATATTTATTAGGAAATTCTGTTGAAAGTCATGATATAAATCACTTTTCAAAATTATATATGTTTTTTGGTGAAATTGTGGAATTCATATTTTTTTTGTGCAATGTGCTTCAGTTTCCTAACATTAAAATATAGTCTTTAATATATGGCATAGAATGATTTTTTATATGGATTTTTAAAGTAGTTTTCCATAAAAATATTGTTTTATTGAGATTGTTTTTCCATGATTTTTTTGGCATGGTTTTTTGGACACACATGGTGTTTGGGTGTGTGTGTGTGTGCGCGTATATTTCCTTTACGGGGAATCGTTGAAATTTGACCTTTTTCTTTGTAAAAAATGTGTAATATAAAATGGGATAAAATTAGATTGTGATGAAATGGTATATCAAAGAGTGATTTCTGAGGAGTTTGGATTTTTTTTAATGATTCATGCATGGTTAGTTATTTGGAATATGATGGTTATGTCAAATGAAACACATAAATGGTTTTAAAGCATTGTTTGGTTGTTTTCAATAAAAATGTGTATTTGGGAAAACTAGAACATATGAATATTTTATATATTTAGATATAAACTATTTTCATGGGGTGTTTATAGAAATTTTTATATAAATATATATATTTTTTTTATTAAATTTCTGTCATAGTGTCATGTGTACGGAAGTCATTGGGGGAAAACCTAATGAGTGTTAGTACTCACCAATTCATTAGGACTTTGTTTCTTATACAAATTTATATATACCAAGAAATAAGAAAAGGTAATGTATCACACTTATTTAGAATTAAGTTTTGATACTTTGGGTTTCCTATAACTTTGGAGCATGGGGCTTCTAGTGCGTTGTGGTTATAGTTTTCTTCGAGTCTTGTTGGATTATAGTCTTCCATTTTTTAATTAAATATTGTAGTCTTCCACTATGGAACATGGTTATAGTATTATTTTGATAAATGAAAAATATATTTTCCATTCATTGTAATCATGGATAATAAATTGGATTTTTGTGTTATGGATTATTTGTTTTGTTATTTTATTTATAAAGTTAAAATCATGCCATTCAGTTTTAAAGTCCTTTGATATTCATTTCTTTCCTTTCAAATTAAAGAGATGTTTCTTATAGAAAATTATAATACTTCATCATTATCGATCAAATAAAGAGAAGGGTGATGTTATAGAAGGTTATAACTGTTAGGTATCATATAATGTAATCACAATGTTGATAGAAACATTTTGTTGATAACCAACAACATGATCTGGAATTTGAATTTGGTTAGAATGTGTTTCTATGAATATCTCCTTGGAAGAAGAATATGAGATTCGATAATAAAGGGAAACACACATATATATATATATATCAATATTTTTTATATTCTGGATCATATTTGAGTGGTGGAAAATTTCGTGACACTTTAATTAAATAATTGTCAAACCCACAATGTTTTCCAAGAAAATCCAATGAAGATGTACATAACTGACCCTATATATGTACTTAATTTAGAGAACATACTGCTGGATTTGGATCATTCTTATTAGGAAAATCCAATTGAAATTTCAAATCGAACAAGTAATGTTCTAATAAACCATACCTCTCATCTGGTCAATGTTTTGTAGATAAATCACCAGTTATAGGATTCTATGTTGGAACTTTATGGAGTAATTATCAATAAATATCCTCCTTTTATTATCAAAATCTAAAATTTTAAAAAGGAATTTTATTTTACGCGGGTTAGAATATAAACCCCCATGTTTTTGGAAATATTTTTTTAAATAAAATATTATCAGTTGATTTAATGAATATTAAGGTACACTAAGTGAGACAATCATTATATGGTACACTATGATAGGATTGTGTTGTATGAAACACTAGAATGTCTTGCGTTACATGCAACAATGGGTATCTGGGAAACATAATTTTATGGTTATAATAACTTAAATGAGATAGTTATAACCTAGAATATTAATTTAGTAATATGGTTATTAATAACTACATTTAAAATATTATTTATAATTTTTTATTTAAAAAATTGTAAATAAAACATTAAATAATTGTAACATCTTTAAATGATTGATAGTATTATTTTCACAAATGAATTATATTTTATTCATTATGTGACAAATAATAAAAATAATTTGAGAAATTACTAGAAATTTAAATTTATAAAATAAATATGATTTTTTATAAAAAGTTTACAAATTATCTTATAGTCAATTTTCGGAATGGTTTTGGGAAAAATAATTTCCAGATAAATAATGTAAAACACTAAATTTTAATTCAAAATTAATTTTTCATCTAATTTAATTATATCAAAAAATAATATATTAACAGGGTTTTAAATATTATTATTATTAATTGAATGCAAATTATACCAATTTAGTTCATTAGATCATATTTCATATTGAAATTTAAAATCAAAACATCCCAAACCCATAAACATATTTTTCTAAAAACCAATAGTTATGAAACTTTTGTGGGGTTAATCTTAAATTAATTTATTACATATATATAATTGTAAAATATAAAATATGAATAAATATTTTGAATAATATAAACATAAAATGTATAATAAATTAAACTTATTTGTTAATCAAAATACCCGCTAAAGTGATTAAATTTAATTACACTGATAATTTGAATAATTAGTTTAATATAAGATTAATTAATAAAAATAAGTCCCTAAATAACATAATTTTTTTAATAAATTGTATTAGTATATTTAGAACTTATTCTCCCTTATCAAAGAAAGTACTATTATTGGAGGAACTTTTCATAGGATGTAAATTGCTGTAATTCCTTTTTTATGAACATACTTGAATGTTACTCATCCACCACTATAAAAAGAAACTCACCCCTTCCAATTAGTCATACATCTCAAGCGCATTGGAATAGAAAAAAGATACTGATATATCTTCCCTAAATTCCTAGCTTTATCAAAGAATCCTTAATTTGGTATTAAATCCATCCACGGAATCCCTTTTATGTAAACCAAAAAGTGTTACGCAAAGAATAGTTGTCATCCCTCTTCATGATATTTTGATTTATATTAAATATGAACATCCTCAAATCATATTAATAACTAATTATTTCATAACATCAGTATGAAAAATATACTTATTAAATCATATTATAATGCTCTCACCTACACATAAAATCAAACACATCTAATTTGTAACGAACATACCATTCCTGTGTAATGTGAACCAATGCCTCACGAAACAGTGTTGTTAAATTTTCTATTACCATGTCTCATTGAGTGGAATTATGAGGTAAAATTTGTTTGTATATAATATATATTAAATTTAGGATCTATTTATTCTTCTATAATTATTATATATCACGTATTTTCATTAATTCTATTTTGTGTCAAAATGTTAATTATGTTCAGGGAAGTGTGGACTATCACATCATCAATGTGATATAATTCATTCGCATGCCACATGGGATATATTAAATATGGGTTCTGTAATAATATATAATATATATAACAAATAAATTATAATTTTATTATCATATATACATATAGTTATATAATTTACTCTCATTATATAAATATGATAATTAAATATTAACTACATTCATGTGTACATAATACCTAATGTATCCATGAAGAGTATATTGAAATACATATTAATATCCTTCAATTAATTCAATATATATATATATACATAATATTGATGATATTTACATCATGGATTATATTTTTTAAATCATGATATATATTTTATGAAGACAAAAAATGTATATAATTAAGAAAAATGCAAAGAAAAGTAGAATTATACATGAAACATAACCTTAACATGGAAGTGATAATAAAAATATTATATAAATATATATATATATATTATATGTTACAAGGTAATTTTTCTTGAAATTATTTATAATAAACATATATTTGTTATAAAATACGTTATTATGACTATAATGATATTCAAGGAATATTGTAAGGGGTTTATTGTCTCACATTAATTACTAGGAGATTTGTGACATATTCACCACTTGTATATTTTGTGAGGTATATATATTTCCTATAAATATAATATATGGTTATTATGATTAAATTTATGGGTATTTTTATATTGATTTTACGATCTCTATTTCCCGAGGTATAAGATTCAAAAGTTGACAAATTGGTTAAATATAATAGCATTCATTTACATTCATTGAGACACAATCCATGAATTAAAAAAAACCATTTTTTAAAAATTTCATTCAAAATTTTATATTAAGATAATATTTAAATTTAATTATAATGAAAAAATTATTTTATACCTTTCTAATGTTTTAAAAAATCATTTATATGTTTTTAATCTATTTTCATTTATATTGTTTTCAAAACATTTTCTTGCATTTATTATAATATTACAATGTGTAATAAATGAAATTACTTTAAAAATAATTCATGATATATTTTTAAGACTTCAATGGGTTTTCAATGAAATGGTTCTGAATTAAATTTTATTATTTATTTAAAATTTAACTGTCTATTGACAAATAATATTGGATTGAAAATTATTGTTATTTTAAATGTTTTTTTGTAAAAGAAAGTATAATTTTTTTAAAAAAATTATTTAAAAGAGTTTTAAAAAATATTTTCTATATAAGAGTAAATCCATTTGATATATTTATTCATTTCTAGGGAAATGATCCTAATGTTCCATTTATATTCTTTCCCTGAATGATTTATGTTTTGATTTAATGTTTTTTATGAAAAAAATTTCTATTTAATAGGATATACATTTATCAAACCCATATCATCTTCATGGTTTATATGTCTACAAAACCAACTTCTTTTAATGGGTTATACATTTAATGAAATGATAATTATTCCTTTCCCTATTTCTCTAGGAAATGATATGATTTCATTCTTATAGTACCCATTTCCATTAATGGCTTATGATATGGTTGTTTATGATCTTATATAACACATATTTATGATTTCATTTCAAGATTGTATGGACCTATATATCCCTAAAAATGAATTATTTATATATTTATATCTCATCAGATAATATTGAGATACATCTAGATATGTTGGAACAACTATGGAAAATGGGTAAAGAAGATCTAATATTAGAATATGGGGAAACCTGATCCACTATCAGAAGATGGGGAAACCCAATAAACTATAGAAATATACAAAAACCTGATAATCTTTGGGAATATGAGGAAACAAGATCCCATATATGAAAATGACTTTAGTTAGGGAAGGTGGTGTGTACCCCCGATAGTTTTAGTCCGTATGATATTCCCAAATAATTTTCTAGAAATATTCCTTGACTTATATAGAATGCTAATATATGTTTATGAGTATGAAAAAATTCTACATTATATTGAAATGTTATTCTTTTAGGGATCATGATTGTGATTACCATAAGATTAATGTATTATTAATTTTCAATCATTATTCAATTATTTATGTTTATGATAATATATATATTGAGTTTTATCTTATAATGTAATGGTCATATTAGCATACCTTTATTCTAATATTTATGAAAATGTATATCTATTTTTACCCTTACTGATAATCTCAGATCACCCCTTTTTATGTTTCCTTAACAAATTTATTATGATATATATTAATTATGTCCGGTCAAAGAGTGTTCGGGTCATTATGATCCTAGTAGGATAAAATTTTATAATGTATGTACCATTGTTTATGTTTCCATATTTACAAAGGCTCTTTAATAAGACTTTCTTTGGGTGCCATTTTGTGTAATTTATTATGACTTCTGCAAAATTGAAGTATTTTTAATGTTTGAAAAATAAGGATCACTATAATGAAGCTGATATAGGTTTCATTCAGTTTATGTAATGTTTTATAACAAAAAATACAA
Source organism: Viscum album (assembly GCA_963277665.1). Lineage (NCBI taxonomy): Eukaryota > Viridiplantae > Streptophyta > Magnoliopsida > Santalales > Viscaceae > Viscum > Viscum album. Next base: position 1,905,708,041 of record OY728145.1, read on the forward strand.
GTATATTATGAAGAAATTTTTGTATCTATACTATTGATGTAGATCATGAATCGATGTAGTTAAAGGTATACATATGATTCAATTATGATTTGAAAATGTATTATTTTATTTCATTTTAATTTATATATTAATTGGATATATTTTTTTCTAGAAATATATATTTACATAATAGAAAAAAAGAAATCCATATATTAATGGGATCACAAATTAGCGAAATATTATATCCAAATTATTAAAAGAATAACGTAAAAATCATTATGAGGAGAATCCAACAATGATATCTAGTTATTCAACATTTAATAAAATATTTTTAGATACCATTCAAGTAATATTTAATTATATATATATATTAAATAGTATGTGATTGGGATGTTAATTATCATTAAATATAAAAAAACATCTTATTCTCTATAAATTCATGGTATGTTTTCCTATCATTTAAAAAGTATTTATTTTTACTTTATTTTTTTACATATAAATATGTATATTAAAGTCGATCAAAATGAATGATAATTCGATATACCAAAATTCATCTAATTCAATTGACATTCAAATGTAATTATAAGTATCATTATGAAATATCTAAATATGAATGGGTATTTTTACATATAATAATATATATATAAAATTTTATGGTAGATTCAATTGAAAATATTATCCTCAAATTTAAATTAATTATGAAGGACTATGATGGTGTACTCAATATAGTGTTGTTTATTCTTCTCTTCAAATGAATGGTTATGTTCTACCCACTAAATAAACATGTATTTTTACTTATATCAATAATACAATAAATAATAATCCCCATTTAGAAAAGAAAATTCAAGAATCCACTAAACTGGAATTTAAAAAACGGTCTTATATTATAATGTTTTTTGATATATGAATCTTATGAATACATTTTTAAAAATAATAATTGAAAATTAATATCTAAGTTTGTTGTTAAAATTGCAAAAACATGTCAATAAAGATATATTATCTTTTGGAACTATATATTTACAAGTCAAAAATGTTGTATTGGGGATAATAATTATCCAATATGTTTTCTATATAGAGTTATCATCATCCAAAGTTGAAAAATCATATTTTTAAGAAAAAATGTTATATATGATATGAAAATATTGGGACAATATTGATTCTATTATAACTCAAAAACATTCCAAAAAACATATTATTCCAAAAGAATATATTCTTTAATTAATACATGAAAACATTTAATGTGAAAATCTATATATATATATATATATTATATTATTATATTCATTAAAATCAATGATGATCATGATGATAACAGATACACTATATAAAAGAAATTATGCAAAGAGAATTTTTTTTTAAATAACATAAATTATGAATTAGTAAAGGAAAATAACAAATTATAATAGAATGTTATAATAAATATGATAATATTGATTGATCGAATAATGACTAATATAATAGAAAAATTTTGTGCCTCCCATATTTGGTATTGATATATTCGTATAAGTGGGTAGGTATTACCATTGATGTTTTTTGGATGGTTTTTGAGATAGTACACTGATATTAATAACATGTGGTCTTACATGATTCATTAATTAGTGGGACATTAATCAGTGAATACTATTATTTTCTAAATCTTTATCAAATAATCCATAACCATTAGTTTATATGAGGAAAATCATGTTTTCAATAATTATTTCTTCTCTTCCATCAAACCATTTTTTTGTTACCATGACTAGTTTTTTTATTAATCTTCATATCTATATAATAAAATATGTATAAAATTATTTAATGGGGTCATTATTCATAATGAATTTATAAATCCTTGGTAATAAAATGATTCTTCCATTTCCATATTATTAATTTAAATTTCACAATTTATTTATAAAATAATCATATTTATCAATGAATTAATTTTTTTTGAAAATGTTTCATAACGTGTATAGTGTTATTCATCACACTAAATGTTAAGACTTTAATAAAAAATTGCAACCATCAATAAAATATATGAATCTATAAAAAAATAAAATTATGTTTCTATAACGACCAATGTTTTTCCATGATTCTACATAATTCATATATTAAATAATGATTATTATGAACACTATAGGTGAAAACTGTTTAATTTTACCATTGTAGTGATCAGAAAAATTAATTTGATTGTCAATGTAATTAAGGGGGTGTATTATTTACTCCTAATTTGTAAAAATTATAAAAATCCTCAGAAACATGTCCATGATAACAATATATTATGTAAATAAATTACTTTTAGTTGATTCATGTTCATATGTGTGAATATTATTATACCTATTTAATTGGTAATTCTATAGAAAAATTAATGTCACGAAAAAATATTTTTAATGAATGTTTTAACATATCAAATATTTATGATTAGAATTATATTAGTCCTATAGTATTTCACTTTTCACATAATAGTTATATAAATAAGGGAAATATATAATATTTATGTTTAAGTTATTTATTTATCTATTAAATACTTTTTATAAAATATTATCACTTGGTTATATAAAAATTGGATTTGAGTGGTTACAAAATAGGAGAGATCTTGATGGAAGATATTATAGAATTTATGGATTCAATGATAGATATTATGAATACTACATTCATCATTGACATGAATGCATTATTTACCAATTAGAAAACCCTTAATAAGGCATGTATTGATTTTTATCAAGATCGTTATTCTAAGTAATTTCTATTTATCAATATTTTTTATTTTATAATTAAAAAAATATAAGGAATATTTATAAAATTGGGGAAATAATATTTTTAATTATTTTAGAATATTTTACTCCATGGACAATCCCAGGGAACCTAGTAACCTAATAACTGAGAGGACACTGAAATTACTAGAAGGGTGTTCCAAATCCCTATGGGTTAGTAACTACCACCTGACATTATTCCAACTGAAGGTGGGAATGTTTTTTCCACAAACAATTTAGATTTATAATAAAATAAAATATAAGAAAATAAATAGACACTCCGATGTGAGTAATATGCCACAAGTCAACAATAATGAATGACAAAATCATTTCAACCAAAGTACCAAAGTACTAAAAATTTCCTAAGTCGCAACTCTGATGCAACCCACCATGAATAAGGTTAAATAGTTAGGTCCAACTCTATGATATCTTTCACCCTCGATCAAACCTAGTAACAGATAATGTACAAACACTAGAAGGCACAATTATGGTGTGATCCAAATCCAATTATGATTTATAAAAATTTTCCATAACAGATTCCAATATAATATTAACTTATTAATGTGATTTAAATTTTAAAATAAATAGTTTTGAAATTTCAATGAGCATGAATAAAATTATCCATTATTTAAATTTAATAATCTAGAAATACATTGAATTTTCCTACATCACATATGAAATTATTGAAATACATTTCAGAAGATTGATTTTTCCGTTAACCAAAAGTCACATTAAACACAATACAGTTTTAAAAAAACTGTATAAATAAAAAATTACATATAAAATAGTTTATATAAATTCTCAAGGAATGTAAAAAAGATTAAAATTATAGCATATATACATTTTAAAAACAAATAAGTGAGCAACATGTTCTTGTTCCTAATATGGTATATAATTTATAGGCTATAAGGATCACAAATTAATAGTCAATAAAAAATATGTACATATTCACTATTTATCTCATGCCAAAGATGACTCATCCCTATAACCTAAGGGATATAATGAATTGATATGATGTTTTAAAACGTTTAGAACTATGAATTTACCCCATATATATCACATTACCTTTATCAAAAAGGGCAGTTTCACTTTAAAACCATAAATGGGTTTTTGATAAAAAATAAGCCTTTTAACTATGATAAATACCAAAGGATTTAGCAAAAAAATCCATATAAATTTGTTTTAAATTAAGGATTTGAAACCAATTAATGATTTTATATAATCTGAAATAACAATTAAATTCATAAATCTTAATTTTAAAAAAATTCCATAAATTTTATAATAAACCCCCAAATCACCTAATTTATGATTTTAATTATTTTTAATCAAATTAATTTAAAAATAAAATTAAAAAATAAATATTTTCCAATTTCAATAACCACAACCCAATTTACTAGAATTGTAGGTTTTCTAATTTAATTCCAAAAACCCAATTCAAAACCCCAATCGAAATGAATTGGGTTTTCTCTATAAATCTAATTGAAATATATTTTAATCAAAATAAAAAAAAATTAATTTATGAAAATTAATTGTAATTTTACAATGAATTTTATGTCAATTTTAATGGGACATCATGATGAAACCACCTCCCATTCTCACATAACACAACAACTATAATAGAACCCACCAACAAGAATGATGATGCAGAGGATCTAAGAACTCAACATGAAATGAGAATAAACAATAAAGATCTTAGATCCATAATAGTCCAGATAATCCATCAAACTCCATGGAAGTAATGTATTATTATTTATAGAACCATAGATAATACTTACCCAAAAAGACTCACTACGATCGCATGATTGATCGATTGTAAAACAAAAAGGTTTAGAGGGGTAGGAGGCTCAATAAATAACCTAGGGAAATCTATTGGTTGAGAGAAAAGAATCTTCTGGGAATAATAATGATGATTTAATTCTCGTTTACTATTTAAAAAACACTCAAAGATGTTTCAAGATGTGTAACCCAATTATATGTTGTATAATTGATAAGATTCAAAATATCGAAAACCCCCACCCCTATTAAAAAAGTGTATTTCAGTTTATTTATGGGTTACACATAATGTAACCATATTACACTACATGTAAATATTTTGCATGGTTTATAACTAGAAGATTTGATGATAGAAATTCAATGAAATCTCTGACTTCACTTTTACAAGTATCCTTCCATTTCCAACTTGGCCCTACCCAGACAAAGAAAATGGAAAACGATGACAAGGATAAAAATAGAACTATTAGATGAGTAACATGGTGTTTCAACATGCACACCATTAAATATTTTTGTCCCTAATAATATTATGAAAAAGATTACATTTCAAAAATATCAGGCTAATACATTCTCTTTATTTACTCTCATTCCCACATCTCATGAAAATATGAACCATGATACCACCACACATGAAATAAAAGTATCTTCATTCCATAAATATCTTAGTTTCATAATCATTTATCCTGAACTGTTGTTCATTCATTTATAAATCCAATTCAACATCAAAGTCACAAAAAATCATAACAATAGATAGATTAGATAGATAACTTCATAGCAGAGACACATGTACTACATTATTAAATGGCCTCAACTGAGGTGTAAGTTCTACATGATAATAATTATTACCCACTTTTTCAAAAACCATGAATTTTCCCACGAAGTGGGGAAAAGGATTCCCTTGCTTACTAGGATGTTTATGAACCAACAGGGCTGAAAATATTAATAAAACCAAGTCCCAAACTAGGAATTCCAATGGAATTTTAAAAGAATAATCATAAAACATATATCGTCTATATACCAAATGTTTTTTAGGAAAAATTAAATGAATCATTTTTTTATATCAAAGACCAATGTTGGTCAATCAAATGAAATTTTACCTACCTCAACCCAACACAATGGGTGTTTAGATGGAAGACTATAAAAGGCCTCAAATGGTTCCATATTGATCACAAACTTGTAACTATTGTTATATGAAAACTCCTCAAGCCCCAAGTGATCATCCCAAGTTCCAAAAATGTCGAGAACATAAGTACATACCATATTCTCAAGAATTTTAATATCACATTATATATGACCAACCGACCACTGATGGTAAAATAAAATCATGTGGATTTTATATCATAGATTCTCTTAAAGGACTCCCCAAAATCAATATATGAACCAGAGATCCATGTCTGATACAATACAATATGGAACATTATTCAACTGAATAATCTCGTTTATTTATAGATTTCCCACCTCCTTATCATTGGTTATATCATATTTTGTTAAAAATTGAGAATACTTCGTCATTCAAATAATCAAACCACATATCATATTATTACTTCTATGTATATGTGGAAAACCAACAATAGTTTCCATTGATATCTCCTCACACCTCTTTGTTGCTACTAAATGTGGCTGAAGCGAAATAATGATGTTTTCTGGTGCTCGAACATTGCCTACTAGAATGTATTGAATCATGAGACAAACTAATAAAAGTTACCTACCTTTACTCGACAACAAAACTACCACCACATATCATAGATCATTATAGTGTTTTTTGGGTGTACATTCCATTGGGATATAGTTAAATATACTATCACATATTTTCTTACCACTAATAGCACAAAAAATATATTATGATAGCATAGAGTACCCCCATTGGTGAATGACCAATAAGAAATTCTCTCCCCACAATAAAGAGATTATCTAATTCTATGGAACCCAACTTATAGTATTTACTTCTAATGATTCATTATGTAATGATTTTAATTCAACTAATCATGGGACCAGGAAACCTTATCACCTTTCTATTGAAATAAAATATGAAAATATGAGAAATAAACCCAAATTTTCTACTCCTCTTAATGTTCTTTAATTGTATTGGAGAAAATATTCCAACATAAAGAATCATCAATGAAATTATATTTCCCTAGGGTATAATAGATGTTGAAATAAAAATAAAAAAAGTATTTGACCCAATACCTCTAACAAAGATTTGAATATTTTCGATTGAATATATAACTCAATATCAAGTCGTCAGAATACATGGTAAACATTTCTATTTAAATGTAATTCATATAATGTTATGTATGTCCATCACAAAATTTATTTCAAGATCACAGGTCTGATTGTTCTTCACATGTGGCCAAAGTCATCAAGATCCATAGGTGATGACATAATCACCATGTATATGAAAACAATCCAAACCTAAACCTGATGCATTATAGAAGCTCATGTAGCCCTTACTGTATTCTAGAAGTGTCAACATAGGAATATTAGTAAAAATAAATTTAATCTAATATATATAATTCTAACATATCTCATCAAAATACAACCTAACTCCATTATGAGGTATAGCATTCATCGTACCCAAAAAATATGATTAGTCCTTAACAAACTGGTGACATTATCCAGTTTATCCAATAATGAACTGATTCTTGAATAAATTTATTTGTTTCTTACATGTCATTATTTCCATCACCTTATAAAGATCATGTGATATACCAGATTCAAACATCACATTTACCAAGAATTCAGCATCACATATCTAGATATCACATTTCAAAAACATAGCCTAAATTCATTGATTTATCAGCATACTCAGAACAGTTCTTAGATGATGGAAAATAACATCAAGAAATGTAGTGTAAAAAAGGATTTCGTCTATAAATAATAACACAAATTTACCTATATATTTGATAAAAAACTTTTTAAATAACACCACAAAGATTGCATGAGCCTTTTTTATGAGAAAGTGAAAAACAAGGTACTCATAATTATCATACCTTCTCAAAAAGGTTGTTTTTTTTGTATTTGAGAATCTTCTATCATTACATGATGTAAAATATAGTTAAGATCTATCTTTTATAACCAATTTTCCCCCTTAAAATTTCTAACAAATCGACAATCAGTGGAAACTGATTATTATTCATTATTGTTTCTCAATAAAACTTTTGGTAATCAATTCATAGAAAATTTGAACCATCAGAATGACTAGATCTTATTTAAATTGAGTCTCATTATACTTGAATGAAAATAGACATAGGAATATGTGTATTAAGTTCGACATGTAAAAGATAAAAATATATCGGATATTTCATGGAAATTATCTAATCAATCCAAAATATTGCATCAAAAATTTTCATGTCATGATGTAGAAAACACCATGTAATATCTACCTCTAACAGAGAGTGAACACAAGTAGGACAACGAGCGACCTAATATATCTTCATAAAAAGGGGTCTAGTAATATCAATTTCACCAGATCAATGTTCCATTGTAATTCTATGATAATTAACAAAAAGTGTTGAAATAAATCATTGGCATGAACATGTATAAAATAGGAAAATCATTAATGAGGAAGCTCAAGTAAATGTTCCTATCATATTTATTGGACCTGTATCCACTCCCTCTGGAATATCTTCCACTACATGAAGAATAATTTTACATGATACCTATTATTGGAAATATTTTACACAAGAACAATATGATATTGCAATAGTTTTGGGTGGATATGATGATCTCATTCCAGTAAGTGTAGTGGAATAAACATGGAAAAATCCCTTTATGTGCCCCAAATTTCTGCATGATCCGTATTTCTTAGGTGCCTCAGTGAAAACCCATTTAAATTATATATATTTACAAACTGGTAAAAAACTAGGGGACCATTTCTAGAAACTTCTAGTGGTCTATAATGAACTAGTTATCACTAACTTCTATGCGCATAATCATTCATCCACTTTCCCTTGAAGAAAATCAGGCTATCATTAGGAAAGAATGAATCTCTCGAAATTAATGACCTACCATCAAATTCAATCTCAACCATCAGTGATGAATTCAATATATCCTCATAATAATGTAGCTTCATTAATAAAAATTATGAATGTGTACTATAATGATGTCCCAACTCTAACCCTAGATCCTTTATATTATTTTTTTTCTATCCCAGCTGTGAAATTCATGGGTTTATAAAAATAGTTTGCATTGTCTTACACGATTGATGTAAAAGTAGTCAATCTCACTAAACTCTATATCCTTTGATAACAACATAATCTCAATAAATATGTGGTTAGAGACCAGAACACTAATGCCCATTATAGTAACCATTATCTTTATTACACACTTAAATAAGATTTAATGCATAAAATCTTCACTTGAGACAACATTGATGATATAGAGGTCTAGTGTATTTTGGGATTAGGAACATTAAATAATTATTTAAAACATGGAACACAATATATTTATTGAAAACATCGTTTACATGACCACTACATTCCCTCATACATATCATTTCATGGGATAAGATGAGGAAAAGAATAAGAAATCTGTGTGCTACAAAGACCAGTAAGGGATTAAACAAGTAATAACATAAAAAATATAGTACAAGTCATGTAATAGTTATATCAATGGATAATGAAATAAAAATGAACAATAAGGAATGATATTGAATGATTATCATAACATGGAAATGTGGCCACAACAGTTAACATGGTATTAGCAAGAGCAAAGGATCATTTCCCATGGAGCCTGAGTTATCTATCATTACACTTGAATTAGTATGGGTAAGAGCTCATTTCACTTGATAAATTATGAATCTAATCTTTACCCAATGCATTTTAGCGCTATTTGGTCAAACCCTTCTTAATCATTTCATTTCTTGCATAAGTATTCCACAAGATCATACAACATGGATTCATTAAACATTATAATTTAATCAATGATAAATGAATGATGAATTCATAAATGAAACTATTCCATTACTAAGTAAATGTTCATATAGGTGAATACCATTGATAGTTAAATAGGCATGTTTTTCACTATACAATGATTTTGGGAAGTAAAATTGGTGTATAGTTTTGGCTGCTTAATGGTGTGACATAAGACTTCATGAAAATATTTGATGGGAGTGAAATTGATGTCTCATCATATTTACATGAAATGTATAGTAAGTGGGTAATATATATTCATTTCCCAAAATAATTAATGGAATTGGTATTTATAATTCAAAATAAATTGCCTAAATGTAAATGGGGAGACGGAAATTCCATAAGGAATTTTGTTATAGTAACAGGTATACATGGAAGTCATCGATCCGAGAGAAAGGGGTATATCATAATTAAGACACAAATTATATGGTATATGTGAGGTGAGAAATCATACCCCAAACTTTATGATTTAAAATAAAAGAGAATAATAATATTCAGAAACTTGGATTATATTAGAAAGGAAGGAATCCCTTACATGGAAATGTGATCCCAATAGTTTTGGAGGGGTTTGACGGAGGATTTGTGGGATCATGGTCACATTGGGAGGATTACAGAGAGAGGAGATCAAGGGTTGGATGAACTCAAAAGGTTTTGAGTGGAGAGGAATTGGGATCTTGGGTGGTCTTATATATGAAAGGATAGGTAATTGTTTATTATTTAGGTTTTAAAAACCATGCATTAAACTACTCAAAACCACAAACCAGCCCATGGTTTTATACCTTGATTTTTTAAAAAGTGAATTGGAAAAAATATTTTACAATTAAAAATGCTGAATTTCATTAAATAATAGAGTTTTTTATGTGGAGTTGAGTCAAAATCCCAAGGAAATCTATTTAAAAATTTAAAAGGTTAGATAAGTCTTGGAGCGTCCACTAAGGCTTCATAAAATAAATATCAAAAAGCAAAAATAATATTATTGTAATTATAAAACTGAAATTGTACGAATGTAATGTTCATATTATTATATTACATCAATATTTTCTCATTATGATGTTATAAAACACAGTATATATTTAAACAGTAGTAATGTTTTGCCCAAAAATTTGACTTTTTCAAAAAAATTGGAAAAATTTACCATTGGATAATTTCGATATCCTGATTGAAATAAGAATATTTGTTTTATCTAAATAATTTTTTAAATATTTTATTTTTATCCTTTAATATAAAAACATCATTTATCGAAAATACACAGCTTTTGAAAAATATAGCCCTCAATCCATAATAAAAATTAAAATTATATTCATAAAACTATTATAATCATTTATGCATAATAAAAATAATTTAATAATTAAAATTTATTAAAATATTATTTAATAAAAAAATTTATTAATTCATCAAAATACATTTCTTATTTGAAATATTTAATAAAAAATGTTATTTTATATTTACAAATATTTACAATGTAACAATAGTAAAATGAATATATATTCTCTATAAAAAAATAATGTACTAAATAATAGTTAAAATGTATTGTTACATAACCCCATATAACACCCGCATATGACCTAAGGGTATGGTGTGTGATTATGGAAGACTCTTGGGGTAGCTTTGATTACATCACTCGGGTGGTAATCTATTTCAACATTAACTTCTCCCTGTAGGAGGCTCCACATGAGCTTATGTTGTTGAATCTCATTTAGGGGATAGTCAAGAGAGATGCTGAATGACACCACCTCTTTTCTGAGCTCTGATAAATGGTCTTCATATGGGGATACTCTATAGGATAAGGCCATCACTTCCTCTGTCTGTGTGAATTGGGTTTTTTAAAGCCCTAGATTTTTACTAATCTTGTGTTCACTTTTCGATAGCTATATTAACAATTGTTACAATTCCTAATGATATTTTAAATTCCAAAAACATTAAACCATTGAAGATCATATTTTATACAACCATTTTTCATAAGAAGAAATTTACTTAGATCAGGAGGATTTTTCATTGATAAATGTTTTGGTTGTTACAATATTCCCCCCTTAAGAAATTTTATCCTTGAAATATTCTTTTTCCCACAGTAAAACTATGTGCGTAAGAATACTTTATCACATCCTCTGATTCTCATGTTTTTTATTCAAACTTTTGGTTTCTCCACAACACCTTGCTGAGGGGAATTGTCTCATTTTGTAGGATGCTTTCCGTATGATATATTATATTCACCAGATTATCTTCACATGACTGGTAATTCTCAAAAGGTACAACCTATGGATTGAGTATATGTGATGTGTTGTGAATGTACTTCATCAAGAGTGAAACAATGAACACATCAGGTACTTAAGATGGGTTCAGTGGGAAATCTAGTAAATAGGAAAAATATACAACGAAATCATGGTTCTCAAAAGGTCCAATGTACCTTAGACCATACTTTCCCTTCATTCAAGATTTTATAACTCTATTCCATATAGATTCATTAAGGAATAACATGTCTCTGACACCAAACTCATGGTCTTGCCGACGATTATCATCATTGCTATTTTGTCGACTTTGAGAAGCTTTAATGTGATGTTTCATTGTCTAACCATTCTCCACCATTTTCTCGACCATTTTCGAAACTAGGATTTGTCTATCCCCATCTTCCTCCCAACAAGATGGTGTTATCCACCTCTTCACATACATGGATTCATAATGGCCATTTTAATGATTGAGTGGAAACTATTGTTGAAGTGAACTCAACTAGAGGTAGATGTTGATCACATCCTCAATTTACATCCATTGATCATAATCTCAACATGTCCCCATGTGTTTAGATAGTCATCTCAGATTTGCCATTAGATTGAGGATGATAAGTTGTACTGAATTTCTCTGCTTTACCCATTGATAAATCCTCCCGAATAGCAATGAATAGTTTAGTCTATATAAGATGATCAAATGACACCCCAAATAAAATTGTTTCTTTTGGATGTCATTGGATGTCAGGTGACAAAGTACATGGTGATGTTCTCTCATTTTCATGATGGTGTGGGTAAATATTGCCTCATCCCCTTAGAAACCAGCCTCTCAGCCTTCACTTGATGACACACCATGAACTTGGATGTTTACTAAGTGATCTCCTTCTTCATTTTATCCCAATAGTAATGCTATCAGAGATCTCGGTACATCATTGTGGTTCCCAAGTGAATGGAGAAATTTGAACTATATGAATTATCCAAAGGATCTTTCTATAACTATAGACATGATGGAACACATAGTCTTGACCCAAATATAAAAATTACTTCTTATTTGACATTGAACTCTGAGGATTTCCCATTCCTGATAGTTTCCACCTACTTCTAAATTCCCACATCATCTTATTGAGCATCCTATAGTCATTCAAAATGAGATGGTTGAGGAAAAATTTGTGAATGTATTGATGATGTTCAATTATTTATGACTCCCATCTCCATATTCATAAAATATAAGAAGAATGGATCCTTTTCAATTCTCATCAATGATATAATCGTTAGGTCCTTTCTACTTAGAGCATCTGCCTTCTTGTTCACTTTCCCAAGGTGGTAATGGATTGAGAATTCGTAGTATTCTATTTTCTCTAATTATCTTCATTGTCCCACTTAAAACTCTTTTTGTGTGAATATATACTTGAGGATTTTATAATTCATATATATTTCACACTTTTCCATCAAAGAGGCTATGTCGCCAAATAATAAAAGTGATGATCAATTCTGCCAACTACAAATTATGTGTGAGACTAACTTGATGCATATGAAATGAATTTTCCATTTTTCATCAGATTTCATCAATGGGATCCTAGTAAAACATCCAAGAAGAACATTCCCACCTACTTCAACATTTTATATAACACTTATAGAAGTTGTATTTTTAATTATTTAACATCATTTCTGTTGGGGACTCAATGTACTTAGAAAAAATTAAAGATATACTAATAATACATGAATTAAAATACATTATGTAATACACTATGTTGAAGTAGGGGTTATATTTAATTCATTCATAATTATCCATATTAGTTTAGTACATCTCATTCTCCCTTTATCAAGGAGATTTTTGATGCTCATCATAATTTTTAGCACATTCAATAATGCATCGTCTTGGATAATTCATATATTTCCACTACTTATGAAATATACCCATGTACATTTCCATATATAAATCAATGATTACATCCATCAAAATATCCATTATTTCATGGAAATTATATAAATTGTTCTATTATTTTCCACACTTAAAGCATCTCCTAATTCCTTTGTGATGTTTCAATTAGTGCCTATTTACACATTTGTTTCACAAAGGAAATTGGTTATTCTTTCCCATATTACCTTTATCAGATGGTATTTCATGAGATGTCATATTCCACTTCTTAGATGACTTTGGGAATTCAAAAAATAAACAATTGTTAATCATGATTTTGGATTACTGGTTTGGTATAATCACGATATGTCTTAATTCTGCTCCAATTTGATTAGGAATCTCACTCATAAATTCACCATGTCACCTTCACATATATTTTTAGACATATTTTTCATATTATCATTCATTTTATAGAATAAAAAGACTGTTAAGGGTAATCCAAATAAAAAAAATATACGGAAAATAAATAACTTTTCTTTCATTACTATATTAATCTATAGGGTTCAATATATGCTATCTATTATCAAATTATAAACATTTATTCTTCGAGGATTATTTTTATTCCCTTAACAATGGTTCATCCTAATCATTTGAATTTAATGAATAAAATCCCCTTGCAGTGTTGTAACCAATAGAGGAGCAAGTCTTGTTGCCGTGTAACTCGATACCCGGGTCAAGCCCGAAACTATTTGTCAGAGTTTTCACTCCTAGGTACATCTGTGCCAGTGTCTCCTCTACCAACTCTTATCCATATAGGGATGTATATATTTGATATACACTTACAAAATACTCACCAAGACATAGTTATGTCATTATTATACATATTTTTATCCCTTTGCCTTTCACTAGTGTTTTCTAATCCTAATCCAAAAATAACTAAACCTATCCTCTGATGCCAAATATGACAACCATGCTCTTTAAAAAAACTTAAACATGATTTATTACAATAAATATTCACTAGGTAAAACATAGAATATTGATATTTATATTGTACTTGGGGCTTCAGAACATTACACAATGACTAAAAACATGAATGACAACATCATTATTGATTTTTTTTGACATGACCACTACATTCCATTGTACTTCGCATTTCATGGGATAACCTGATAACATGCATAAGAAAAGGTGGATCTATAAATCCTAGTAAGGGAGTAAAAATTCCATAACTTGTAAAATGATGTACATGTTATGTATTAGGCATATAAATGAATCATAAAAGAATCATGAACATAAAGGCATGATAATGAATGATTATAGCAATTAAGAAATGGTCCAACAACACTTAACATGGTATGAGAATGAGAAAAGGTTCATGAAACATGGAGAATCAGTAAAACCTCATTGAACAAGATTTATATTGAGTAAAACCACATTTCAATTGGGTTATCCTTATACTAAACATAATCTAATTCTTTGGAGTGCTATCAGGGATGTGTGTTTTTAAAAATTTCATTTTATTCATAAAAGTTTAAAACAACAAAATTTATTTCAAGAGATAGGAATGTGTAATTAATAAATGAAACACTTACATAAATAAATAAATGTAAATAACAGTGAATACCCATGATAGTGAAATGGTCATGGTATTTACTATACATTGATTTTGGTTGGGAAAATAGTAGTGCAATTTCGGCAGCATAATAGCATGACATTAGACTTCCTAATTATGGAGGTTGATAAATAATGTGGTTTCTCACCATATTTACATGAAAACAATAAGTATGGGTGTAACACCCGAGATTTTTATGATTAATATTTTGTTTTTATATATCATTAAAGGAATCTATCACTACACACTTTCTTGACTTACTTTACACACAATCACGACCTTCCTCGATAGCTTGCGTCGTACGCAATACCGAGTTTCACTAAACAACGATATGCTATTAAAATATTATTAAAACTAGCCGTTATGAATAGTAATAACCACTTTTTGAAATTTTATAAATTTTATTTTTCAAAATGGACTTCATTTTTGGATTCGGAATACCGAAATTAGCCTAGGGTAAAATTTGGATATTTTTCTGAAAACTTTCAATTTTTGATGAATAGTGAAACCACTAAGTGGTAGGTTAAAAACAGAATTTTTGCATAAAACTTAATTTTACCGCTTCTGTGAATAGAATTTCGAAAATATGAAAAACACGGTTGATATCAGTAAGTAAAATGTGGTTCAATGAGATAAAAATAATTTTTTGGTGAATAGTAACTTTTTCCTTTTTTTTACCGCGGTTAATAGTAAATACGATAACTAAGGGTAAAAATGATATTACTATTACCCTAACACATGTCCTAATTATATTGGATAAGTTTATTTCGACCAAAAAAAATCTTAGAAATAAAATATGACCATTTAGGCCCACTTGGGTTAGATTAGGACATTTATTATTAATTTATTTAAAGAAGGGTTAAAATAGTTAAAATCAATGTTTAATAAGTAAATCATTTTTAATATGGGGTTATAAATAAGATAAATTCGATAAAAAATATTCATTAGAAATCTAAAACGATTTACTACATAATGGTATTTTATTTGTAATTTTTAGACATTAAATAATTTAATTTATTTATGACACAATGATGATGTAGTAATTATCTTATTAATGAAATATTGACATAATTGATGTTATAAACATCCAAATAAATGTAATTTGAGACTTTTTATGGATTCCACTAATTTTTTAGGTTACTATGATATATTAGTGTTTATTTAATAAACTGGTTCGAACATATAATTCATGTTATGACTTTCACAAAAATCATATATCAAATAGTGTCAAAATTGACACAAAATAGTTTTTAAATCAAATATTATATTACTAATTGTTATTTTATTCCTAAAAATCTAAGGTTCGGCCAAATGACTTAGATAAGGATATATATATTAATAATAAACAATTTGGGGTTCGTTTGGAATGTTATAGTAAGTGTATTAACCATATAGTGAAAGAAAACAAAAAGACACAGTAAAAGATAAATTATTTATCTTAGAGTTAAATCTAATTGATAAGGTTAAAATAATACCCTAAACTTTTCTAAATCAGATTGTTTGATAGGATTTTGACCCATCCCCACTTTACCTTCGAAATAAGACCCTTTGGAACCATTATAAACTGATTTTTACTTTAATATAAAATAATATTTTGAGATATTCCTAAGGTGCCCCTCTCCTCCCTTATAAAAGGGCACCTCCTCCCCCTCCTCCTCACACCAATTTGAGCACTCAAGCTCGGCCAACCCCTGCCATTTTCTCCTCTCAACTTCCCTAGAATAATCCTAGAGGTCCTGGTCTTATTCAAAGACCAATCTTAGTTCCCTAAGTGGATGATTCAAAGAGGTGTTCCAAAGAAGAGGTAATATCCATTACAGATCTTTTCAATTTCTTTCTTCTTCAACTTATTCTTATTTATTTGTTTCATGATAAAGTAATAACATCAGTATTACTTACATACTTATATGTTATTATAAATATGAAACAACACTAATTCACCTTCTATCCATCTTACAGAAAAACGAAATCACTGCGCGTGCGTACGTACGGAATACCGTCTCCACGCCGTGGTGTAATCTATTTTCCACCATCACCTTACAAAGATGGGTATAATGGTGTAATGAGTAACTATTTATGATTATCATAAATTATTATTGAAACTGAAAGAATATATATATACTCCAATACAGTTCCACGATCATAGGAACGATATCATCACTCGTGCGTACGTACGGAATACCGTCTCCACGATGTGATGCGACTCGTTCTACATGATCATCATTACATAGTAATTATATAAATTAATTTAATGAATAAATATGATATATGTTACACTAATACCATTATGTATATAAAGTATCTATAACCATAAATGAATAATAAGAATTTATTCTGTAAAACACGCATAAGAACAAAAGGCAATAAGGACCCGAGTAACAAGTAACAATGAAATATTACTAACAAAAAGCTAAGAATATGACCATATATGATATCAAATAAATATGTATAATTATGGAATAAGTCAATAACATTATTTAAACCGTTATACAGGAGCTTTGGTCATGTACAAAGCAAATCAGACCTAAGGTAAGGGAAATATCACAATCTCATTTTTATCCGAGATTGTTTATACTTTAGTATTTACTGGGGTGTATTTTATCATCCAAATCCATGTTTCCTCAATATGTAATATTATTTCCATCCACCTACAATTTTTTAAATCCTATTTTACCCTTCGGTGAGTTTTTAGTAAAAGATATGAAAGGAATCTTTTTGCGTTTTTCGTACGAGGTACTTTTTGACTTTTCCCACAAAAGTACGCGAAGAATGTTTTTTTTAACTTATATGGAATGAATGGATTTTTAAAAAATTATTTCCAAGAATCTTCCTTCAAAAGTTTTCAAGTTTATTTTTAAACAACTTCTTTTAGTTTATAATTGTATGACATATTAAGAAAGGAAAAGTGTTTTTCAAATTGAAAGGATATTTTCCTCAAGAATGGATTTCAAGTGTTTTATCAAAATTATTTTCCATCTAAGATAATAAAGGGTTCTGTTTTTATCCCTATTATTACATTGACTTGATTATGTTGCGATTAAATTATTTTTATGAATTCCTTTATCTTATATGAATTGTTTTATGATGTCATGTTGTTTAAGAATCCCATTTTTATTACATGGGTTATGTAATGATGTATGATTTATGATTTTGTGGCACACATAAGAATGGTATAATTATGAGATGGGTGGGACCTATATCTCCCTCCAATGCATTGGGTAATGATTTTATATCTCATTATATAGACATGGATTGAACGGTAGGTTGTACCGGTTTAGTGAAATAGGACTGGAATGAGGGTTACTCGGTTCAGAAAGGGACTCTTTCCACTAAGATAGTCTTGGAAATGAGTAATGACTAACAAGAAATGATGTTCCATGATTATGTGTTCATGCCACAAAGTTTCAAGTTTCATGTTATGATTATGGGGATATCATTTTCACTTCTATGATTTATTCCATGTTAAGATATTATGATCACTTTTGCAGGTTATGATTTTCAAAAAGATATGATATGATTTGTATTTCCTTTATTTGCCCTTGATGAGCATTTGAGCTCACCCTTTTATGTTTTCTTTTACCCAGGTCAGGAAGATGGATATTAAGTAGAATATGCTAAAAGGGACCCTAGATATGATGAAATAAATGGGAGACACTGTAGAAGATTTATGAACCAGTTGTTTATGTTTCCCAGTTTCTAAAGACACTATACCTATACGGTCCTTTGTGGTTTTATCATATGTTGTAATAAGTGCGCTTCAATTTTTAAAGTATTAACAATGTATGTAAATTATGGGTCGTTATAGTTGGTATCAGAGGAGAGGTATAGTCAACCTTTGGAATCTAGGATGTGAAATCCTTAGTTAGAACCCTAAGGATAAGTCTAAGCATAGATCACAATCTTAGTGTTTTAGAAATGGCCATGAATAACATAGGATAAGAACTTAAGCATGAAAATTTTATTCTTGAATTATGTGGTTTTCTTATTATAATTAGTGTTGCTCACACTATTATTCTTGGTTTTAGTCAATGGCTAGAACCAGAAGGAACCGTGTTAATGCGGAATGCGATGGGAAATGCAATGACTGTCCCCCTGAGCAACCAAACGATATGGGAGCTGGAATGCAAAATCATGTAGCCATTCTCACACAACATTCTCAAGCTATGAATCATGCAGGACATCCAAACGAGCAAAGGAAGGAGCAACATTCTATTGAATCCTTCATGAGGTAGCGTCCACCTTCTTTCAGCGGGTCTACTGATCCATTAGTTTCTGAACAATGGATTAGTACTAATGAAAAGATATTTTCAGTTCTTCAATGTTCTGAACATGATAAAGTCATCCTAGAAGTGTATCATTTGGAAGGAGATGCTGATCAATGGTGGAATATTATTAAGAATATGAGGCAAAAGGATGAAATTGAGTCTATGGAATGGGACGAGTTCAAGAACTTATTTTTCAATAAGTACTTCCCTAGTATTCTCTGAACAAAGATGGAGAAAGATTTTCTTGAACTGATGCAAAGGGATGATGAATCTGTTGGTATATATGAAGCAAATTTTACAAGACGTGCAAGGTACACTTCTGGTATTATTATCCAACCTGAGAGTAAGATCGATCGATTCTTTAGTGGCTTAAATCCAAGTCTTCGAAGGGTGTTAGCCATAAGGGACTTCAATAGCTACGAGGAAATCGTTCGATGTGCTCTCAAAGTAGAGATGGAGATTGGAGTATCCCATTAGTCACATGGGTTTGATAAGAAGAGGAAGATGGAATTCAAAGGAAAATCAAAAGAGCACACTGAAAAGAAGATGAGCTTTCCCTTATGATCAAAGTGTGGAAAGAAACATGGAGGAAGTTGTCTTAAAGGGACAAGTAAATGTTTTAAATGTGGAAAGGAAGGTCATCGGGCATTTGAATGCCGCGATAATGGGAAGAAGATGTCTAATGATGCAAAAAAATGAAGGGATACACAAAATGAACCTACTACACTTCAATGTTTTAAGTGCAAGGAGATGGGGAATTATGCCAATCAATGCCCAAATCCAAGGGTTGATGATGATGGTTGACGTCAACAAAATCTTAAGGCTAAAGGCAAAGGAAAGTCACATGCAATTTCTATCAGCGATGTGGAGTATGATAACGAAGTGGTGAAAGGTACACTTACCATCCACTCTAATGTAGCAAATGTTTTATTTGATTATGGATCCACCCACTCTTTTATTTCTGAAAAAATTTCTAAGGGTATCACCGTACTACCTCAACAATTAGATGTTGAGTTAGCTGTGACAACACCTAATGGCACAATAGTCGAATCAAAATTTTATATTTCTTCTCCGATCGAAGTTTGTGGGAAAGTGCTTCCTGAAAATCTTATGATCCTTCCTTTAGTGGAATTTGATGTGATTCTTGGCATGGATTGTCTTTCTCTACATGGAGCTCATATCAATTTCCAAAGAAGGGAAGTCACATTTCATATTCCAGATCAATCTACGATCGTCTATCAATGCAAGGATGAACATAACCTTCCAGTGGAAATTTCCTCCATCTTATGGGTATTGATTCCACTAAATGAATGTTATTTATCTCAAATGGTTGGTGAGAAACTCACGATTAAGAATATGCCCATTGTACGGGAGTTTGATGATGCCTTTCCGGAGGAATTACCGGGTCTTCCACCAAATCGTGAAGTTGAGTTTTCAATAGAACTCGTACCGGGCGCTTTGCCAATTTCAAAGACACCTTATAGAATGGCCCCAATTGAGTTGCAGGAATTGAAGAAGAAACTCCAAGAGAATCTTGATAAGGGATTCATACGCCCTAGTGCATCACCTTGGGGAGCACCTGTTCTATTTTTTAAGATGAAATATGGATCAATGAGACTCTGCATTGATTATCGAGAACTTAACAAGATCACTATCAAGAACAAATATCCTCTCCCATGCATTGATGACTTATTTGACCAACTACGTGGAGCTCAATAATTTTCCAAGATTGATCTTCGTTTAGGGTATCATCAATTAAGGGTCAAAAGGGAGGATATACCAAAGACGACTTTCCTTACAAGGTATGGACACTATGAATTTATAGTGATGCCATTTGGTCTTACTAATGCCCCTTCTATATTCATGGATCTAATGAATAGAGTCTTTAGAGACTATCTTGATCAATTTGTGGTAGTCTTTATAGATGATATTCTTGTCTATTCAATGATCAAGGAAGAGCATGATGATCACTTGAGAATTATATTGAAGACCGTGAGAAAGGAGAAGCTTTATGCCAAATTTACCAAGTGTGAATTTTGGATTCAAAAAGTTTCATTTTTGGATCACATAATCTCAAAAGAGGGGATATATGTGGATCCATCAAAAACAGAGGTTATCAAAAGATGGTCAAGACCAACAACAGTAACTGAGATCTGATGTTTTCTTGGTTTGGCTGGATATTATCGACGTTTTGTAAAATATTTTTCATGATTATCTAATCCACTCACCACGTTGACTCGGAAAGGAGTTAAGTTTGTCTGGACAGAGGAATGTGAAAAGAATTTCAAGGAGTTGAAAAGAAGGTTATCCAGTGCACCTGTGCTCACACTACCTTGTAGTGGAGAACGGTTTGTGATCTACAGTGATGCATCCAAGAAGGGATTGGGGTGTGTTCTTATGCAAAATGATATGGTGATAGCTTATGCCTCACAAAAGTTGAAAATCCATGAGCAAAATTACCCAACACATGATTTGGAGTTGGCTACGGTAATGTTTGCATTAAAGATTTGGAGGAATTACCTTTATGGTGAAAGGTGTGATATTTATACTGATCATAAAAGTTTAGAGTATATTTTCACACAAATGGAGTTGAATATGCGTCAAAGAAGATGGTTGGAGATGATTAAGGATTATGACTGCTCAATCCATTACCACCCTTGGAAAGCAAACAAGGTGGCAGATGCATTAAGTTGACAAGACTATGCTAGTTTATCCATGATGAGGATCACAAAAGATCCAATATTTATGGATTTAAAAAGTATGGATCTTGGAATTATAATGCAAGGGGAAAAATCTTATCTTTATCAAATGAATGTTCAACCATCTATACATGTGAAGATTAAAGAGGCACAGAAAGGGGATGTCAAGTTACAAAAGAAGGTGAGAAATGTTTCTGAATTCAACCTTGATTGTGATGGGATAATAAAGTTCAGGAATCGGGTTTGTGTTCCTCCCATCCCTGAATTAAAGAAGGAGCTGCTGGATGAGGCTCATAGTTCATCATTCTTTATTCATCCTGGAAGCACGAAGATGTATAGGGACCTGAAAGAGTACTTCTGGTGGGATGGCATGAAAAGAGATGTTGCTGAATATGTCTCTCGATGCTTGGTTTGTCAACATGTTAAAGCTGAGAGACAGAAGTCTAAGGGGATGTTACAACCATTACCCATACCCGAATGGAAATTGGAAAACATCACTATGGTCTTTGTCACAGGACTTCCTAAAACATCCAAAGGCAATAATGCTATTTGGGTCATAGTTGATCGTCTTACAAAGTCTGCACACTTCATTGCTATTAGAGAGGATTTCTCTCTAGATCATCTTTCCAGGATATATGTAAAGGAAGTGGTAAGATTGCATGGAGTATCACTTTCTATTATATTTGATCGGGATCTGAGATTTACCTCGATGTTCTGGAGAAGTCTTCAGCATACTCTGGATACAGAGTTGAGTTTCACCACTGCTCATCATCCCCAGACAGACGATCAGTCTGAGAGAACAATTCAAACCCTAGAAGATATGTTGAGAGCTTTCTATATGGATTTCAAAGGAGGTTGGGATCAACACCTACCATTGCTGGAATTTTCTTATAATAATATCTTTCACTCCAGTATTCAGATGGATCCTTATGAAGCTCTCTATGGAAAGAAATGCAGGACTCCAACTTGCTGGGATGAAGTTGGGGAAAGAAAGCTATTAGGACCTGATCTCATTGATGAAATGGCAGAAAAGGTCAGATCTATTCAACAACACATAAGAGCAGCTCATAGTCGACAGAAAAGTTATGCCGACAACCGAAGAAAAGACCTAGAGTTTGAAGTGGGTGATAAAGTGTTCTTACGAATATCTCCCTGGAAGAGGGTTATGATATTTGGAAAGAAGGGGAAGTTGATCCCTAGATATATCGGTCCTTTCGAAATAATGGATCGTGTTGGGAAGTTAGCTTACCGATTGGCGCTTCCACCGAATCTCTCTCAAGTTCACGATGTGTTCCATGTATCTCTCCTGAGAAAGTACGTACCCGATCCTTCACATGTACTCAGCTCAGAAGTTGTACCACTGGAGCAAGATCTTTCTTATGAAGAACAGCCGATAGAGATTCTGGATCGTAGCGAAAAAGTCCTACGAAACAAGACCACTCGCTTGGTGAAAGTTTTATGGAGGAACCAGCAACTTGAAGAAGCTACATGTGAGCTTGAGGGTATGATGAGGGAGAAGTATCCTAATTTGTTTGTTACAAAGTGACGAATTTCGAGGGCGAAATTCTTTTTAAGGGGGGTAGAATGTAACACCCGATATTTTTATGAGTAATATTTTGTTTTTATATATCATCAAAGTAATCATTCACTACACACTTGCTTGGCTTACTTTACATGCAATCACGACCTTCCTCGATAGCTTGCGTCGTACGCAATACCGAGTTTCACTAAACATCGATATGCTATTAAAATATTATTAAAACTAGCTGTTATGAATAGTAATAACCACTTTTTGAAATTTTATAAATTTTATTTTTCAAAATGGATTTCATTTTTGGATTTGGAATACCGAAATTAGCCTAGGGTAAAATTTTGTTATTTTTCTGAAAACTTTCAATTTTTGAGGAATAGTGAAACCACTAAGTGGTAGGTTAAAAAATGAATTTTTGCATAAAACTTAATTTTACCGTTTCTGTGAATGGAATTTCGAAAATCCAACAGACACGGTTGATATCAGTAAGTAAAATGTGGTGAAATGAGATAAAAATATTTTTTTTGGTGAATAGTAACTTTTTACTTTTTTTAACCGCGGTTAATAGTAAATAGGGGAACTAAGGGTAAAAATGATATTACTATTACCCTAACACATGTCCAAATTATATTAGATAAATTTAATTCGACCAAAAACAAACTTAGGAATAAAATATGACCATTTAGGCCCAGTTGGGTTAGATTAGGACATTTATTATTAATTTATTTAAAGAAGGGTTAAAATAGTTAAAATCAAAGTTTAATAAGTAAATCATTTTTAATATGGGGTTATACATAAGATAAATTCAACTATAAATATTCATTAGAAATATAAATAGATTTCCTACATAATGGTATTTTATTTGTAATTTTTAGACATTAAATAATTTAATTTATTTATGACACAATGATGATGCAGTAATTATCTTATTAATGAAATATTGACATAATTGATGTTATAAACACCAAAATAAATGTAATTTGAGACTTTTTATTAATTCCACTACTTTTCAAGGTTACTATGATATATTATCGTTGATTTAATCAACTGGTTCGAACATATAATTCTGTTATGACTTTCACAAAAATCATATATCAAATAGTGTCAAAATTGACACAAAATAGTTTTTAAATCAAATGTTATATTACTAATTGTTATTTTAGTCCTAAAAATCTATGGTTAGGCTAAATGACTTATATAAGGATATATATATTAATAATAAACAATTTGGGGTTCATTTGGAATGTTATATTAAGTTTATTAACCATATAGTGAAAGAAAACAAAAAGACACGGTAAAAGTTAAATTATTTAACTTAGAGTTAAATCTAATTTATAAGTTTAAAATAATACCCTAAACTTGTCTAAATCCTATTGGTTGATAGTATTTTGACCCATAACTACTTTATCTTCGAAATAATACCCTTTGAAACCATTATAAACCGATTTTGACTTTAATATAAAATAATATTTTGTGATATTCCTATGGTGTCCCTCTCCTCCCTTATAAAAGGTCACCTCCTCCCCCTCCTCCTCACACCAATTTGAGCACTCAAGCTCGGACAACCCCTGCCATGTTCTCCTCTCCACTTCCATAGAATAATCCTAGAGGTCCCGGTCTTCTTCAAAGACCAACCTTAGTTCCCTAAGTGGAGGATTCAAAGAGGCGTTCCAAAGAAGAGGTAATATCCATTACCGATCTTTTCAATTTCCTTCTTCTTCAACTTCATCTTCTTTAGTTGTTTCATGATAAAGTAATAACATCAGTATTACTTACATACTTATATGTTATTATAAATATTAAACAACCCTAATTCACTTTCTATCCATCTTACGGAAAAATGAAATCACCGCGCGTGCGTACGTACGGAATACCGTCTCCACGCTATGGTGTAATCTATTTTCCACCATCACCTTACAAGGATGGGTATAATGGTGTAATGCGTAACTATTTATGATTATTATAAATTAATATTGATACTGAAATAATATATATATTCTCCAATTCAGTTCCATGATCATAGGAACGATATCATCACTCGTGCGTACGTACGAAATACCGTCTCCACGATGTGATGCGACTCGTTCTACATGATCATCATTACATAGTAATTATATAAATGAATTGAATGAATAAATATGATATATGTTAAACTAATACCATTCTAGATATAAGTTATCTATAACCTTAAAATAAGAATAAGAATTTATTCGGCAAAACACGCATAAGAACAAAAGGCAATAAGGACCCGAGTAACAAGTAACAATGAAATATTACTAACAAGAAGCTAAGAATATGACCATATATGATATCATATCAATATGAATGATTCTGGAATAAGTCAATAACATTATTTAAACAATTATACAGGAGCTTCGGACACGTACAAAGCAAATCGGACCTAAGGTAAGGGAAATATCACAATCTCATTTTTATCCGAGATTGATTATACTTTAGTATTTACTAGGATGTATTTTATCATCCAAATCCATGTTTCCTCAATATGTAATATTATTTCCATCCACCTACAATTTTTTAAATCCTATTTTACCCTTTGGTGAGTTTTTAGTAAAAGATATGAAAGGAATCTTTTGTCGTTTTTCGTACGAGGTACTTTTTGACTTTTACGACAAAAGTACGCGAAGAATGTATTTTTTAACTTATACGACATGAATGGATTTTTAAAAAATTATTTCCAAGAATCTTCCTTTACAAGTTTTCAAGTTTATTTTTAAACAACTTCTTTTAGTTTATAATTGTTTGACATATTAAGAAACAAAAAGTGTTTTTGAAACAGAAATGATATTTTTCTCAAGAATGGATTTCAAGTGTTTCATCAAAATTATTTTTCATCTAAGATAATAAAGGGTTCTGTTTTTATCCCTATTATTACATTTATTTGATTATGTTGCGATGGAATTATTTTTATGAATTACTATATCTTATATGAATTGTTTTATGATGTCATGTTGTTTAAGAATCCCATTTTTATTACATGGGTTGTGTAATGATGTATGATTTATGATTTTGTGGCACACATAAGAATGGTATCATTATGAGATGGGTGGGACGTATATCTCCATCCAATGCATTGGGTAAGGATTTTATATCTCATGAGATAGACATGGCTGGAACGGTAGGTTATACCGGTTCAGTGAAACAGGACTGGAACGAGGGTGACTCGGTTCAGAAAGGGACTCTGTCCACTAAGATAGTCTTGGAAATTAGTCATGACTATCAAGAAATGATGTTCCATGATTATGTGTGCATGCCACAAAGTTTCAAGTTTCATGTTATGATTATGGGGATCTCATTTTCACTTCTATTATTTATTCCATGTTAAGATATTATGATCTCTTTTGCAGTTTATGATTTTCAAAAAGATATGATATTATTTTTATTTCATTTATTTTCCCTTGCTGAGCATTTGAGCTCACCCTTTTATGTTTTCTTTTCCCCATGTCAGGAAGATGGATATTAAGTAGAATATGCTAAAAGGGACCCTAGATATGATGAAATACATGGGAGACATTGTAGAATATTTATGAACCAGTTGTTTATGTTTCCCAGTTTCTAAAGACACTATACCTATACGGTCCTTTGTGGTTTTTTCATATGTTGTAATAAGTGTGCTTCAATTTTTAAAGTATTAACAATGTATGTAAAGTATGGGTCGTTATATTGGGGGTCATATATATATATTTCCCAACATATTAAATGGAATTTAGATTAATTATACAAAATAAATGCTTAAATGTAAATGAGGAGAGAGAGATTTCTTATGAAATTTCAGCATGGTAAAAGTTATACAAAAATGACATCAATGAGTTATAAAGGTGTATATAATCAATAAACCATAATTATTAATTTACTTGGGTGGTGATAAATTATACCCAAAAATTTATAATTAAAAATAATAAGGCATAAAATTATTATCTAACTTGTATAAAATGAGAAATGAAAGAATCCCTTACATGGAAGTGCAATCCCAATGGCTTTGGAGGGGCTTGAGTGAGGAATATTGGGAGCATAGGGTGCCTTGGGTGTATTCTATAGAGAGGAGGTATGAGGCTGGATGAACTAAAAAAGCATTGAGTGAAGAGGAATTGGAAGAGTGGATGAGTTTTTATAGTAAAAGGGAGGGAATTCATTATTATTTAAGACTCAGACACCACTCATTAAACTAATCAAAATAACAATACAACCGGTTTTTTTGCATATATTTTTTTCCAAAGAGAATTGGAAAACTTTATTTTATAATCCCAAGGGCCTAATTTTATAAATAAAATGGTTTATTTTGTGGAGGTGAGTCACACTTTCAAGGAAATCAATTTAAAAATTCAAAATGCTTTATATGTCTTGGAGGGTCCACTATGGATTTGTAAAATAAATCAAACAAACCTAAAATATAATTAATTTATTATTAAAAAATATATTGGCTGAATATAATTTTACTATAATTCTATTACATCACTATTGAGTCATTATGATGTCATAAAACACAGTATATATTTAAATCGTATGTAATTTTTTCCCAAACATTATATTGGCTCAGAAAATTATGTAAAATTCAACAGTACATAATTTCGAAGTCATGATTCCAAGAATAATATTCATTTTATATAAATAATTTTCTATATATGTGAATTTTTACTTTTAAAATAATAACCAATATTTATAATAAAATCACGAGATTTGACAAAAATAACTTTCAAGCCTTAATAAGAAATACAATTGTATACAAAAACATTGTACGATAATTTATATTTAATTAAAAAACCCATATATTCATTAAAATAGAATTTTTAAGTGAATATTATATAAAAAATTTAATTTTTACATTAAAAACTATTTTCAATGTAACAATAATAAAACGAATGTATATTCTCTATACATAAATATACTACGTAATAATTGTTCTAGGGACTTGTTACATAACCCGTAATAACACCCTCATAAGATCTAAGGGTAAGGTGTCCGATGGTGAAAAACTATTGGGGTGGCTCAGATAATATCGCTTGGTTAGAAATCTTTATCAACTTACACTTCTCTTATAGGTGGTTTTTCTCGAGCACAGCAGTTGAAACTCGACAAGGGCATTGTCAAAAGCAATGCCCAGTGACGCCACCTATTTTCCAAGATCTGACTAATGGGCTTAATTTGGAGCACATCTACTGGATGAGGCCATTTTTTCCTTTTTCTAAGTGAACCGGATTTGTTAAAGACCTATATTTATACTAATCATGTGATCATGGTTCAATGGATATATTATAAACTATAACAATTATAAATGGAATTTTGAAATACAAAACATAAAATAAATGTAGTGCATATGTTATACAATGATATTTCATAATAATAAATTCATTTAGTTGAAGATAAATTTTCATTGATAAATTTTTGTGTCGTTACATCTTCCTACTCTATTCCCTCATGATTATGTATCATTTCTATAGTTTCCCTTTACCTCTTGTTCTTTCCTTCTAACACGTAGGTGTCATACTTCACATTGATTTCATCTTTTGTCGTATAGAACAAAAACAATCCCTCCGTTATTCTCAACCATTACTCAACCTCTGGATTAATTATTTACACTTTGAAAAGTGTAGGATTCTAATAAATGAACTCCATAAAAATAATCTTAATAACATCTCTCTATGGTAACCTAGATAGAATCTGAACTGTAAGTAGAGGTGGTTAATGTTCCTTATAATGTAATGTTCACACAATTACCTCAATAAGTTTTAGATATGCTGTAGAATTCACATTATGTGGTTCAAATTCATCCTCTTTCTGGGGATCATTCTCACGTCTTCTCACAAGAATGATATTACATAATAGGAGTAAAAAACAATATGACATCATATTACACCAAAAAACTAGGAACATGGGAAATTAATCAAAGTAGATATAATAAACAAGAATTATATTTCAAACTATCCAAATAAAAACAATTACAATTCTGTACAAAAACAACAAGATCTCATTCCCAAACCACCTATGAAAATATACTTTTCATTGTGATGAAATTTATCATTGAACTCAATCAAATCTACCTTTTTTGTCTCAAAAATATTTCATAAATACATTCTTATTTCCAAGAAAAATATCGACATGAACCAATGATACTGGTTTAAAATGAACCAACATGGGTCATATATTGTCCCAATAATTAGTACGAATATGACATAGGCCGAAGGGCATTCTTGACCCCCATAGGTTGAAAAATTGCACCCAACATCATACAATCTAAAATTGGGATTGTTATTTACACAACCAATTTGTAAGTAAAATAAACCAAAAAATAAATGTATCCAAATAATATCAACTATGAGTAATTTACTAGTTTTTAATGGGAATTAACTCCCAAATTAATAGAACCATAATACCAATGTATTTAAAAATTCTGAAGTCCCAACTCAGACACAAATCACCATGTCTAAGGTTGAATATCTAGATACACCACCAATAGATCATTTACCCTTTCTCAAAACATGAAGTAGGCAATCTACATGCACCCAAAGGTATAAGTTAGGTGTCAATAAAAGCCCATTAGAATTTATTTGAGAATAAATAACATATTTGAATATCAAAGTAACCATGTATAGTTAATTAAATCTTTAAATAAATAAGTTTTTAATTTCAAATAGAATAATTAAAAAAATTCATGATTTACATTTCAGAATATTAAAATACTTCATAAATTAATTATTTACATTAAAATTAATGGAAATAAATTAAAAAAAATTAATTTCCATTTAATCAAATATATATTCAATCAAAAAAACTATAACAATAAATTCCATAAATAAACACATTTATATAAAATTTTTCATACTAATTCTCAATTCATGTAAAATGGTTTTAAAAAATAGCATATATTCATTTTATAGTCAATAATGTGATAAAAAAAGATTATAATCCTAATAATGTATTAAATTTATAGTATATTGGAAATCCAAAAACATAAGGAATGACAAATACATACATATTGCCTTTTGATCTCAGGCCAAATCAAACTCATCACCATCACATATGGGATTTTTTGGGTGGATATGATGTTTTAGAAAGTTATATGATATAATGTTACATATAGATAACTCAATAACTACATTTATATTTCATTCTCTCCAATAAAAAGACAAATATGTGAAGTTTATTTCACAACTTCTTAAAATATAACTAGTCATATTCTCCAATTCCAATATGCCAATTTTTCCTTCAAAAAACAATAATGGGTTTTTAATAAAATTACATTCATTTTCAAAAATATAAATCCCTATGGTACATATCAAAACATTTTGATCCATTTTTTACTAATAATTATTTGAAACCAATTCTGTAATTTTACATTTTAATCACATAATTAATGATATAAATGTAATTTTAAAATAAATTCCATCAATTTCATAAAAATCCACTGGATCACTATAATTGCGGTTTTCATAATTATCGAAAAAATCGATTTCAATATTAAAATTAAACAATTTAGGAATTTCCAATATCCATTACCACACTAGAATTCATTGGAATTATTGGGTTTCCATTTTTTTTTCCAAAACCCCATTTTAGAAGGAATTTACTATGAAATTGGTTTTTATACAGCAAAAAATTGAATCAAAATTTATAGAAGTCAAAATATTTCATTTAAACTATAAAATTGAAATTAATCCAAAAAAATTGGTTTATATTGACTGGGAATAAAAATAGAACTACCTACCATTCTCATGGAACATAAAGCCAAAATGAAAACCTACAATAAGAATTAAGAAGAATAGGGTCTATAAACTCATCCTAGAAATGATATTCAACACTAAAAAGTTTATATCCATAAAACTAAATAAGATCCATCCAACTCCATGGAAGTAATATTAGATTTTATGTAGATGAATGTATAATAATTTCTAGAAATGACACACTATGATATAAATAATGACAAGTAAAGAATAAAAATTGTATGGAGGGGTTAGAGGCTTCAAAAATCACATGAGGGAGGATATAGGTATATTGAGTGAAATCATGTTGGGAGAAAAATGAATATATCAGGTGGGATATATAAAAACCATTCTGTTTATTTCACACATTAACATAATTTCTTACATAAAATTATTACTTTAAACAACATTGAAGATTGATAGATATATTGTCTTTGGGGATATGAAAATTTACTTAGGAACATAAAACATGAAATACAAATCATTATTTAAAACTTCATTAACAATTCTACACACATTTCTTCATACATTTCATTGAATGGGATAACCAGGGAACATGCATAAGATTTGGGTGAGATATAAATCCCATAAAGGGAGTAAACAAGACATAAAAGTTTGAATACAATACAGGTTATGAAATAGGCATATCAATGGATCATAAGAGAAAAATTATCATAAGGGCATGATATAGTATTATTATCATAACTTGGAAATGTGAAATCAATATTTAACATGATATTTTCATGATCCAAGGCTCATTGCACATGGAGAATGATTAAACCCTAATTTAACATGAATTAAAATCATTAATCCCTCATTTCACATGACGTATCATGATATTATTATTTACCCAATGCATTAGACTGTTATTAGGGTGCACCCTTCTTAATCCATTCATTTCATGCATAAGTGTGACCCACGGTTCTTGGAACATGGAAGCCTTAAACAATATCATTTACTCTATGATAAAGTATTAGGTAATTCATACATAAAATATATAAGAAATATGTAAATTTTCATAAAGATGAATACCCTTGATAGAGAAATGGGCATGGTATTCAATACATAATGACTTTAGATTGAAAATCATAGTGCAATTTCAAAAGTATAATGGCGTATAAAAGGAAAAAAATTTATATGGGAGAGAAATGGGAATGTCATCATAAGTACAAGAAATATATAGTAATGGGGTCATATAGATACATTTCCGACAAATATTATTGAATTTAGATTCATAATAAAAACTGATTTCTTGATTGTATATGAGCAAAAAAATCTTTTGACAATTTTATCATGGTAACGAGTGTATATGGGAGGAATTAATGAGAGGGAAGAAGTTCCCTCATCATTTAAAAAATATGTACAATATTATATGTGAGGATTGATTTCTTACTCCAATATTATTAATTATAAATAAAAGGAAATTATCATAAAACAAAATTGGGACAAAATGAAAAATTTAAAATCAATTACATGGAAGTTTGTTCCAAAGGCTTGGGGTAGGCTTAAGGGAGGATTTTTGTGAGTTTGGTGTGCCTTGGGAGGATACTAGATAGTGGAGGGCGGAGAAAAGATGTGATATAATTGTTTTGAGTAATGTTTAGTGGGATATTGGGTTGGTTTATATAGGAAACAATAGGGAATGCTTTATTATTTAGGTTTTTGACACCACAAATTAAACTATTAAAAAACAAAACCAAACCATAGTTTTTCCCTTTTTTCCAAAGGGAAGTGGAAAAAATTATTTTATAAGGACAATGGATGATATCATTAAAATTTTAGTCTTGATTATGTGGAGGAGAGTCACACTCTCAATGAAATAATTATATGTGTTGAAATGTTCTATATGACTTGGATAGTATTCTAGGGCACCAAAAAAATTATTAAAACCAGTATAAAATTAAATTGTTTTAAAGGTAAAATATATATTTCAAGTAAATAACATTTTTATTTTTTTATTACATCACTATTTGGTTAGTATTATGCCATAAATCATATTATTTATTTAAATAGTTGTTAATTTTTACAAAAAATTCAATTGTCTCACAAATTTCTAAAAATTTCACCGTTGGATAATTTTGACATTCAAATTCCAAAAATAATATTCATTTTATATAAATAATTTTCTATACACATGAAACTTTACTTCTAAAATAAAAAACTTACATTTATTGAAAATTCCTGGATTTGGAAAAAATATATTTAAAACCTTAATAAAAATTACAATTGTATTCATAATAATTATGCTATCATTTATATTTAATAAAATTTAATTTTGTAACAATAATTTTTAAAATTTTATTTATATTAAAAATTTATTAATTTTTAAAAATAGATTTCATAACTGAATATAAGCTAAAAATACTATTTGAGCTTTAATAACAATATACAAAGTAAAAATAAAAGAATGAATTTATATCATTTATTCTATAGGAAAATAATACACATAATAATATTGATAAGGTATTGTTACATAACACCTTATAAAACCCATATAATACCTAAGGGTAAGGGGTGAAATCGTGACTGACAATTATGGTGGCTCAGATAACATCGCTCAGGTTGTAATCTCTATTAACTAAAAATTCTCTCGTAAGCAGTTCTGTTCAAGCATAACGTGTTGAAGATCAGCATGGGATTGGTTAAGATAAAATCCCAATGATTCCACCAAGCACCTTATCTTGATAAAATGGGCTTTGAATAGAGAAAGTCTACTAGATGAGGCCATCATCTCTATTGTCTAAGTAAATGGGATTTGTTAAAACCCTATATTTATACTAATCATGTGAACACTGTTCAATGGCCATATTTGCAATGGTGACAATTTTGAACAGTATTCTGAAATATAAAAACATAAAACTGAGGATGTTCATATGTTATATACCTATTTTACACAATAAGACATTAAATCAAATCATGATAAATTTGAATTAATAAATGTTGGTTCGTTACTATCTACCCCCTTAAGAAATTTCTCTCTCAAAATTTCATTTTCTCACACTAAAAAATTTTGGTAACTCCACCTCATCACATCCTCTGATTCCCACGTCTATTCTTAAAACATATGGTTTCTCTACAACACTTTCAGAAGTGGAATTGCTTTATTTCATTGAACATTTTCCCAAAGATCAAATAACATTACAGACTTCTCTTCATAGGAGTGTTAATTCTCAAATTGTATAACAAATGAATTGAGGACATGTGATGGTTTCGTTATTTACTTCTCCAAGACTAGTAAATGTAATACATATTGTACATGATATGGTATCAGTGGGAGTAATAGTTGATAAGCCACAACTCCAATGTGATAAAGGATCTCAAAACGGCTAATTTACCATGGACTAAGCATCCCCTTTTCACAAATCTAATAACTCCGTTCCTTGTTTATATGAAGAGGAATACCATGTCTACAACATCAAACTTGAGGTATCATTGATGCATATAATCATACCTCTTTTATCTACTCTGAGTAGCATTAATGTGTTATTGGATGGTCCTAACCTTCTCCACCATTCCTACGGCCATTTATAGTCCAAGTAGTTTTATTTCCACAGAATCATCCCAACATGATGGTGTTCCACACCTCTTCCCATACATAGCATCATAAGAAGCCATTCAGATTCATGAACGGGAACAATTATTCTAAGAGAAATCAACCGGAGGAAGATGTTGTTCGAATCCTTATTTGAATTCCATTGAGCATGCTCTCAACATGACATAATTTTTTTGGTTTGTACACTCTTATTAGAAATTTTTTTGAGGATGATAAGCAGTATAGAAGTTATGATCATTATTCATAGCATGTTGTAGACTCTTCCACAAAATAGTGGCTGATCTAGGATCTTGATCGAATTTAGTTTATAGTGGTACTTAATGAAGCCATACCACTTATATGATATATATCTGTTCCAATTGATCCCATGATAAATCCTCCCAAATTGAAATTAAGTGTGCAAACTTTATAAGATGATCCACAAAAACCTAGAGATCATTTTATCCATTGGATGTTTTTTGAAAGCAAGTGAAAATTTACACGGTAATTTTTCCCATTCCCATGTTGGAATGATAATGGTTTCATAATCTCACTTGAATCCTTCCTATTAGCCTTAAATTGATGACATTCCATGAACATTGATGTATACTCAGGTATCTCCATCTACATGTTATCCCACCAATAAAGATCTCGGATATCTTGATTCATCATTGGGTTTCCTGGGAGAATTGAGGAATTTGAACTATGTGCATCATCCAAATGTTTTTTCATTAACTATGTATTTGATGAAACACATAGTCTTGACCCAAATCACAAAATTATTTCTTCATTAGCATTGATGTCTAGGGATTTCCCTTTTCGATAGTTTCCACATTCTTCTGAATTCCCATGTATTCATTTTGATCATACATTATCCACTCCATAAGAGACTGTTGAGAAATAATTTGTCCATTTATTTATGATGTTACCATATTTATTATTCCCATGTAAATCTTCATCAAATCTATGAATATTGGATCCTTTCCATTTCTCATTAATGAATGAATTGATGGGTCCTTCCTACATAGATCATCTACCACCTTGGTTTCTTTCCTAGGGTGTTAATGGACTGAGATGTCACATTATTTGATCAGATCTATCCATCTTCATTGGTGTATATTCAACTCTTTATGTTTGAGTATATACTTGAGGCTTTTTTGATCCGAGTAGATTTCAAACATCTCCGTAATGAGGAAGTGCCACAAACTTTTTAAAGAAAATATTATCACATCCAACACCAGATCACCTATTGGATAGTTTTTATCATGAATTTTCAAATTTCCTTTTACCATTGGAAATGACATGGTCATTTTGAAACAACACATAGCCTAGGACATTTTCTGATGCATCCCAAAATACCACAAAAATGTTCTCCACTTGAATGTAGTGTGTGCTTTGGTGCAGTGATAAGCCTCTTTTTCTACTCCTTGAATCTCACTTCGCATTATTCCCTCAAATAAAATTTTACACCCTTTCGAGTTATCATGGTATGATGGTTGGACAATGGTGAAAATGTTCTTGTTAATCAATGATAATATCAATCAAACCCCTAGAAGATATAGATATCTATTACCGATTTTTCACAGAGTTATTCCGCAATTTCATCTGATTGGGGACATCCATAGATATCCCATTTCTTGTGATGATGTGACCAAAGAATGGGATCTAATTCCACCAGAACACACAATTTTTTAACTTTTTAGTGAGCTTATTTGTTTAAAAGGACTCTAATATAGTGCTTAGATTCTCCTCATGCTCCACCAGGGTTTTAGAATATATTAGAATATCATCTATAAATACTAAAAAATATTTTTAAAGGTAATCTCAAAATACTCTATTCATCATGTCCATGATTATTTATGTAGAATTAGTGAGTCCAAAAGGAATTACTATGAATTTATAGAGCATGTGTGATTTATGAATATCATTCTTGAGGGTATCCTCTATATTCACCGATTCATGGTAATTTCCCAACCACAAATCCACCTTAGATAAGTATTGTGCTCCATGAAACTAATAAAAGAAGTAACAAAATACTAGCATATGATAGTTGTTCTCCATCATGATTTTGTTGAGATCACGATAGTCAATGCAATGGTGCATTTACCCAACCTTCTTCTAAATGAAGAGGACAGGAGTACCCTATGGTGATGGACATGGGCATATAAACCATTGATTTGGATTCTCTGGTAGTGGTTTCGTCATCTCTACATGCTCAAGAACATCCAATAAATAAGGATTCTTGGAGATTTGGAATTCCATAGGTATAAGATCAATCGATAATTCCACATGTATTCTAGAAGTAAGACCATAAAATTCCACAGAAAACACTTCAGCGAATTCCCTTAGAATAGACATGTCTTCCACGATGGTTTCTTCTATAAACTCAATGATATAATCTCTATATGCATGTTCATGGGGCAGTAATATCCATTCATGATATGATAGTGGTAAACAAAATTCACCCTACTCCTTTTACTCGTACTGAATTGTGGAGTCGATTCTCCATATGGAGAGTTAGTTCCTTCTCATGGAAATTTGTGTTAGATCTATATAAGTAAATCTAATCGCTTCGAATAATTTTTTCAATTTATACTGGAAGGAGTATTAGGTGGTTCAACAGGTATATCCACCAACAAATTATGAGAAGGGAGAAATTATATACCTAGAATACAATTATTTCCCTATTTTCCATTCTCACCAACATCATTACTTCCATGATTTTTGGTGGTGTTGGGATTGTTCAATTAATATTTCAGAATATAAAATATTGTGTAGAACCATAATCATAATATATGTTCACTATTATAGAATTAATAACTTGGGTACCTATCAACACTTGGTTGTTGGGGTTCACTTTCGTGGTAGTGACGGGAAAAAATCTCATTTTCTAAATTAGAGGTTGTCGATTTCCTCCAAAAACCCTTGGCATAAGTCACTGGTTTTCCTAGTTCCATGGATCCTTGTAGTTGAAGCAATAGAACAATGAGTTGAGGGTCTAATGGAGTGTTTCTCTCTTTTTCCATAGCCACTAATTTTTATTTTTGGTAGTTAATGACCAGGATCCCTTCCCTTGAACACCTAATTCATTTCCACATCCCCATTAGGAAATTTCTGGGGTGATTCATTCTACACCTTTGGCTAGTGGGTTTCTAGCTTTTCATAGCACCATTGGATATATCAATTGAACCACAAAAAATAATGTATACCATACTCTTCTTATCTCCATGATACCCTTGAGATTCTTTGATCTCCATTTTGACAATGAGAGAATGTTATACAATTTCAAAATTGCTTTCAATGTCACAGATCTCTAGGTCATTCCATTAGATTGTTTTTAACCCTCCAAATAAGCAGTCAGCCTTAGATTCAGGGTTAATGAAAAATTCGAAGGCATATCATGAAATCGTGGTGAACTTTTCCTTATATACTCAAATGGATTCATGGCCTTTTTTCTTGAGTATTTATAACTCCATTCCATATTATGTTGGAGGTTATGAGGAAAATATTTGATGAACAACATTTTAAAGAAATCCTCCAATTCCAATGACTTGTCCTCTTCATCAGTCATTGTATTTTTTATCAATGTCCACCATTGATACGTTTCAACCTCCATAAAAAAAGCATCCATAAGAACCTTATATTTTTTCATAACATTGATTGAGGGAGAAGATATTTTCAATGGGGTTGATGATTTGATCCATTTTTCTGTGATTGAAGGATAGAATGATCCATTAAAAGAATGAGGCATTTTACTCATAATGATCTTTATTGTGTCTTGTTCATTATTGGGGGGGGGGGGGGTTGGACGATTCTCTTGACCCATGTTTCTATTCAAAAAATGGGTTAACTGAGAGAGTATCATGTTAATGTTTGTGATTGCTGCTAACATCGAATTTGGAATCTCATTAGAGTAGTCATCACATTGAACGTTGCATCGGTTTTCTACATGTGTCCTCATTTTACTGACCATTAGTTGGAATAAAAGAAAATTTATGGGTAATCAATAAATGGAAATCCAAATAGAATAAATAGATGACTTATAAAATACGTTAATTTCCATAACATATGAATTTTTTTGGATTCAATCTATATTATCCATGATCAACTTCCCAATATATATTAATAGGAGAATTCTTTTATTCCATTAATAATGGTTCATCCTAAGATTTTTATTTTAACAATTCATATCGTCCTGGAGTGTCATAACTATGATTTCATAAAGGCCAATTGTTTTTCACTAGTTCCTTTTAGATTCTAGCTGAATGTGTTGTTTTCATGATTTACCCCTAGAAACATCTATGCAAGAGATGCCTCTACCTACTCATATCCAGACATGGATATATTTTCTTGATAAACCACATACTCAATACTCACCAAAATTTAGTGATTTGTTAATTATACTTATTTTTATCCCTATGTATTTCCCTAAGTTATTGTAATCCTAATCCCAAAAAAGAACCAAACCTATCCTATGATACGAACTATGACAAACCTACTCTTTATTTTACACCTAAACATAATTTATTACATAAAATATTCACATGAGAAAACATATATGATCAAGAGTTATAGTGTATTTTGGGCTTAGGAACCTTAATTGACAATTAATAACATAAAATAAAAATCATTATTAAAAAACATCATTATCATGACCACACACATTTCTTTGTACATAGCGTTTCATGGGATATCCTATGGATGTTAATTAAAAAATGATGAGTTTAAGGACTTGTGTGGGAGTATACAAGGCATAACATGAAGAGTAGAGTACATGATATTAAATAGTAATAAAAATTTATTATAAGATAAACATGATCATAATGGCATGATATAGCATGATTATCATAACATGGAAATGTGGCAAAAACATTTAACCTGAAATAAGAATGATCCATGGATAATTGCACATAAATAAAGAGTAATATCTAATTTAACATTAATCAAAATGTATAGAACATCATTTAACATAATGTATCATGATACAAATCGTTAACCAATGCAATGGAGGGCTATCAGGGGACAACGTATCTAATCATTTCATTTCAATAAAAATTGTTCAACATGGATCATTCAATATGGAATCATTAAACATCATAATTTATACCATGATAAAGGAATGTGGATTTCAGACATAAATTTATATAATCAAGAAGAAAATTTTAATAATGGTGAATACCATTGTTTGAGAAAGGAGCATGGTATTTACTACAGAATGACATCAATTGGGAAAACAGTGGTGCAATTTCTACATCATAATGGTGTGACATAATAGAAAATGATAGGTGATAGAAAAGGGGGGTTTCATCATATGTAAATTAAATGGATAGTAATGGGTAGATATAGATATATGTCCCAACATATGTAATATAATTTAGATTAATAATAAATAATAATTTCTTGAATGAAAATGAGA
Organism: Viscum album; assembly: GCA_963277665.1. Taxonomy (NCBI): domain Eukaryota; kingdom Viridiplantae; phylum Streptophyta; class Magnoliopsida; order Santalales; family Viscaceae; genus Viscum; species Viscum album. Next base: position 1,905,748,270 of record OY728145.1, read on the forward strand.
AGAGAGAAATTTATTATGGTATTTCAGTACGAAACATGTGTACATTGGGAGTAATTAATGAAAAACAAATAGGTATATCGTAATTATAATTAAGGATTTAAGTATATGGGAGGATTGATATCATACCCCAACATTTTCAATTGGAAATAAAATGGAAAAAAATCGAATTAATTTTAGAAAATAATGAGAAAGAAATAGATCCCTTTATGGATGTGTGATACAATGGATTGAAAGTGTCTTGGGAGAGGCTTCATGAAAGCATGGTGTGCAGTGGGAGGATCCTAGATATAGGAGGGTAAAGTAGGTACATTCCCCATTGGTTTTGAATGAAGATAAGTGGGAGCTTAGGTGGGTTTTAATATGAAAGATGAAAGAATAATTTTTTATTTTGGTTTTGGACACCACAAATTAATCTATTCAAAAAAATAATCCAACCCAAGGTATTTTACCATGTTTTTTTCCAATGGGTAGTACAAAAAATTATTCTATATGGCCAATGGAATAACATTTTAAAATATTAAACTTTCTTATGTGCAGATGTGTCACAGTGTCAATGAAATCATTTTAAAATTTAATCTTTTTTATATGTCTTCGTTGATCCTCTAAGGTACCATAAATATATTAAAACAAATCTAAAATCACATTATTTTAATTATAAAACATATAATGGTCAAAAAGACCCTTTATTGTGTCTTATTATGTTATTATTCTGTCATTATGATGTTATAAAACACATTTTATATTTAAAGGGTATGTAATTTAAACCCAAAAATTTGATTGTCTCAGAATATTATTAAAAATTCACCATTGGATAATTTCTAAGTCCTAATAACAAAAATAATATTCCTTTTACCAATATAAGTTTCTAAATATATTAATATTTACTTTTAAAATAAAAAATGATATGTATAAACAATTCATGGGTTTGGGAAAAACATCTTTCTATTATGACTAAACAATACAATTGTATGCATAAAAATTATATCATAATTTATATTTAATAAAATTTAAAATTTTAATAATAGTTTTTATAATATAATGTAATTAACAAATTAATTAATTAATAAATTTTTTTCTTATTTTAATATTAACTAAAAATACTAATTTTCGTTTAATAACTATTTACAGGGAAATAAAAATAAAATAAATGTATATTATTTATTCAATAAAAAAATAATTCATCAAATTATTGTACTAGGTTCTTGATACATAACCCATTGTAACACCTACATAATAAAAAAGGGTAAGATGTACGATGGTGACATACTCTTGGGGTGGCTTGAATAACATCTCTCATGTGGTAATCTCTATTAGGTTCCACTTCTCCCATAAACAGTTCTGTTCAGGGTTAACATGCAGAAGCTCTACTTGGGTTATGTCAAGAGTGAAGTCTAGTGATGACACATCCTTTTCAAGTTCCATCAAATGGACTTTTTATGGATTAATTCTACTTGATCTGTCTGTTGCTTCCTTTTTCAAAATAAATTGGATTTGATAAAGCTCAATACTTATATCAATAATGTCCTCGGAGTCCATGTGATGTATTGGCAATGGTAACAATTATTAACAGTATTTTAAAATGCAAGAACATAAAAAAAATTAATTTAATATGTTATATAACCATTTTAAATAATAATAATAATATTTTTAAGAAGTGGAAATTTCATTTATAAAATATTGGTTCATTACCAGGTGCATGTTTAGAAAAACACCCTTCGAAATTTAAATGACATATAATATAATTACACATTGTGAAATTAATATTTCCCTTAATTTTCAAAAAACCCTACATTTTTATAAATAAATGTTTTTTCCATGTATGGTTACAGGTCATGTAACCATATTAAAAGGTGTGTAAATCAATATTATGTTTGGAAGCTAGTAGATTTCTTTCTAGAAATTCAAACAATTCTCATAAACCACCATTACAGTTATGCTCCAATTTTCATCGTGGCCCTACCTATACCATAAAAAATGAAAACCATATATAGGTTAGGAACATACATGTTATAAGATTAATGGGATGTTATATTTTACTTATTTATTTTCTCAATTATTGTGAATAATTAGTTGAATGTAATATTGGAAAACAATGTTATAGTTAATAAATATATATATAAGAACATTTACCATATAATTGTGATGAATAATTCATTTTGAAATGTTTAAAGAATTAGTTTCTTTTTTTTCATCGGAGCACTTTTTACTAATGGATTGAGGGAATACTTATCCCTATGTATTTTCTTGAGTGTGACGTGTTTTAATTTAATGATTAATAATGACTATGAGAGGCAGAGATTGATTCATTTATTATGATTAATAAATTAGCCTGTATTCATCTCTAGTTCTTTCTATATTTCTATTATATCTCTTTTTTTTGCATTCACATGTGGAAAATATGCACCGATCGTAGTGTTTTCAAATTACATCAAGGGTAGCTATAACTAGCAGAGGCCACCTGATTGAGTGTTTGTGCTAGTTATATATCAAGGATAATTTTTGTCAATGAGGTGGTATTTATTATTGTTGGTGTATAGTGTCACAAAACAATGATATCATATTGATAGAGGGTGGTAGATAAATTTTTCTAGTGTTGTGGTTGGATGGTGAGTCATTGATGGAGGTATGATAAATGTTTGCAAACAATTTCATGTTTCTAAAATGTTGGGAAAGGGTTATGGTTCCATGAATATCTCACCATAATATTTCATTTAACATTATAATCAAAAAAATAAGAATATGAACAATAGTATTATTTTTATTATTGATATTTTTGTCACGTGATGTCTGATCTGAAATTGAAATTCTATTTAATGGGGGATGGGTGATAGGTGTAAAAAATTCCCCCTATTTAATTATATATTGTCAATTAATAAAGAAATGTTGTTATAGTTTAATTTTCACACATGATTCAAATATACTATATTTACATGCACTGATGGACACAACCTCATGATTCTCACATTCCCAATAAACACAAGGTCTAACTATATTAATGATAGGGAATATAATACATTTGCAGTAGTAGTGGAAGTAGTAGGACTATATTTTGTACCTGTTTTTGTAAGAATATTAATTATAATAATAACAATAATATTACTGATATTTATTTTATTAAATATCAATTTGATGATAATTTCAACATATGACAACATATTCATGGCCATCCTACAACATCCAAATCAAAAAAAATTAATTGATTTAAAAAAGACCATTTATTATTTATAAAATTGTTACTTAGAGAGTGGTCCAAAACTCCATTTTTATATTATTAATAATGTTTCATATATCTTGTTTCTTTTTACAGTGAGTTGGTTTTTGGAATACAAAAAAATGGAATTCTTGAGTGTTGTATAATATACTGACAGTCAGTTTTGAAAATATAATTTCATTTGTGAGTTTATATAAGTAGTTAGTGTATTTAACTACGTATTGAAGACAATAATATTAATTTGTGATCATCATATTATAATGGGATTCAATGTTATAATTCATAATTATTTCTCCCATGATGAATTTATTCCTCATTTCCTTTAAATGGAGTATTTTAGTGTATCTTAAATTCATCAAGTTGTGAGATCCATAATAATTTTTTAGCAGTATCATTTCATTACATCAATGAATTACATTGGTCATTATATACTCAATCTCACTACTAGGTATGGTTTAATATATATCCATTCACATAGTTTTAAAATCCATTTACCCAAAATATGTCATATAGATGGGGTTTCAGTATCACCACTATCAATAAATCATGATATCCATTGTATCTGTAACATCTTTTCCCAAAATAATGGGTCTGATATGGAAGGTGTCTAGACTTCATGCATTCCTCCATTTATGCTGGAGGCCACATACCAGAAATAAGTTTCTCATATCAATAATGAGGATACTATACCCTATGTATCATTTCAATACAGAATAATAAATAAATAAATAAATAACATTGAATAATAAGAGTAATCAACCAGACTATTAATGATATAATAAATGTAAGACAATAAAATGGATCTAATGGTTCCTAAACCTCAAATTGGACAATATTATGATAAATATTATGAATAATTTGTGGTTTCTCTAGATTCCATCTCAGACTAATACAAGCCACATGATCCTCTTTTCAACATTCAACAACATGGTAATTTTTCTTCAATGGATACATCATGGAATCTATATGTGCATCTAAATGCCAGAATACTATGTGAGTAAGAGACTCAAAATGAGAAAAAAAAATTATTCTAGACCTTATTTAATCATCTATAATACTGTATTTCATAAAATTTTCAATGTGTTTTAATGATAAACCTATAATCCAAAACTAAGAATTTTTTCCCTTACCAAAGTTTCCATAATCCCTAAGTAGAACTTGCTTCTTTTTAATGTCATAAATGTGATATATGAAAATAATAATCCAAAACTAGCCACATATCCCTTTTCAAATAATTCATAATATAAAATCAATCTATTGAATGAATCGCATCCACATTCCCCACGGAATCAGGTTATCCTCATAATCACCAAGGTGTCTTATATCTAAAGCCTACCCACAAATAAATATAAATCATGTAAAACTATGTATAAAAAATAAATCAAATGTAATACATAGACTTAAAATATAAAAGGGACCAAGTAGTGTACATCATGCATGGTAATCATGTTGATTTTTTGTTATCACCACAAACCATGCACACACCTAACAACAAGTAATTATACCATGAAGACCATTTGTAAATTGTAAGAATGCCCCCCTCATCAGGAATAAATTAAAAGGCATACAAATTTAATATAAATTTCACACATCTATAGAATACAACATCAACATATACTACCATGATAATTAAACATCATATATTTTATATTTTTATCATATCAAATAACATGGAAACATGTAATATCAAATCATAGGCTACACACATTGTCACATGATATTACATAACAATCAGGAATATCAAACATTGAATCAATGTCATTCACCCCCGGAAGTCATGTGTAATATGAGGCCAAAAACGAAAGTTTCTTCCTACCTCAAAATAATTGATTTCTAAGATAAGGATATACCACCAGGTGTGGTTTTCAAGCTGCATTGGAAAACTCCTCATCCAAGTATATGTGATCTTAATCTTATTAATCTAGTAATTATCATGTCATTGTTCGAGGATGTTCGAGGGATCCTAGAACAAAAAAAATACATTTTATTTCATAATGAAATTGAAGTTCTGATTTAATAATACATTATATCTCTAGTATAATTTTTGAATTTTATTTTTAGGCTAACACATAAATTAAAAAAATATAATTTAATATAAATTATAATTTATTTTTTTCTCACAAAGTATCTTTAAATAATAATCTCTAGATAATTTATCATAAATTAATCTAAAATAATCATGTCTTGATAATTTAACCTAAATTAGGATTTTATAATTATATTTTGATAATTTTTTAAGATTATTCTTTTTATGATTATCTCATAATATTTGATTATACATTATCCTTTATAATTAACGATTGAATGTATATTATATGATAACATTTTAATGATTATTTATTAATAATTTATAAAAAATTTTCCTTTGTTAAACTTGAATGTTTTATTTGATAATTTTAATAACAATTAAATGATTATAAATTGTAATTATATTCAAGAGTTTAAATAAATAATCATTTGATAATACAATGAAATTATCCTTTTATTATATTTAATGTATACATTATCCTTTGATGATAATTTAATTAACATTTGATAATTTTAAAAATTATCTATTGATAATCACAAAACTATAATTTGATAATTTTTAAAAATAACCTTCGATAATCTCATAATTATAATTTTGTAATTTCAATACTTTTTTTAATTTAACCAATTAATCATCCAAAAATTTAATAATTAACCTCTTGATAATCATTTTATATTTTCCTTTATGAATAATTACTCGATAAATTATCTTTATGCAATATTTCAATTATTTTGTTATAATATTAATAATTCATGATTGAAATTAATAGGTTATTTAATGAAATTAACCCTAGATTATTCATATATTTTCATCATTTTTTATTATCAATAAAATTTTTCTATAGTTATTGAATAAATTTAATAAATGTAATGAATAAAAAATAATTTAATAAAAAATGAAAAATTGTGCTCATTCTACTGGCACCGCACACCATATGAGATGGTTCACCTTTGTGCCTAGGATATAGATAGAAATTTATGGATATGGAAGTAGTATATCACTGGTCATGAACAATTAATATTTGGGACCTCTCAGATTAAATCCCTCTAATAAGGAATGAACTATAGAACATTCTAGTATTTTAATACTTACAACCCACACGTTTCACATAATTTAATAACATTGATTGAAATGTCCATTATTCTTATACATATTGTTAGAAAACTCCTCAACAATTTCATATTTCAATGAATTATTAGAGTGAATGAAAACCCAACAATTGTCAAACAACCTGTTCATAGAAAATGGTGTGCTTTATTTTTTTAGGAAAGATGAACAATATTCAGTTATAGAAATAAATAAATTAATTATAATATTATAATAAATATATTAAATCACTTAACCTAATAAGGGATCTAATAAAAATAAAGAACATAAAAGTTATCCCACATAGAGGGTAATCCCCAAGTCATATAATTAAATTTTGACTTATATTTATCATGAAATACACCCCTAGGGAGATATTAATTTATATTCCAAAAGATATATACATAAAAAATTAAATTATTTATACTATCGTACTATCATACCAAATGTAAGATTTATGGAAATACTTTTTCATTCCTTTGATAAACAATGTATACCCATCCAAATTTTGGTAACCAATTTCTAATATCAGATAACATTTTAGTGATGTTAAATTAATTTTAATAAATCACGAGTATGCAATATAGTACAATCTATATATTATTTTTCTTCCAATGAAGATGAACTATGGGCATCAGAACCCATAAAAACTCTACCAATTAATCCTAAAATATATTATTGATTATTCAATGGTCATAATATTTGAATTTACCCATATTAGAATCCCCATTAATCATTTAATAATTTAATTTTATTGGAAAAAAAATATTTTTACAAAATATTGTAACAAATTATTACCAATTAGTAATTTTTTATTTTCAATTTTTGAATTTTTCAATTCTCTTCCTTAATTGAAATATCATCCACGATAGGTATCTATAGTTCTATTTCTTAATCAAATAAGACCACTGGTCCCTAACATCCAACTCAGTCTCTTAGGCATCATCCTGAATCCATTCATGCTTCCATGGATTTAGGACATCCAGTACTATCATTCCCCATAAAACACTCAATCATTAGACTATGGTCTTACTGAATTATCCGCATAATGTTCATAAATATCTTCCTCAAATTCCTTAAAGTATTCATCATGTTAATGTTATGGTACACACTATAGAAGATGTGACAAATAGAACACATGGTGCATCCTTCAATAGCGTGATGGGATGTCCATATGGTACACCACGTCCAATATATTCTCGATGATCTAAAATTGTCAAAAAAAAACATGGTTATAGATTCCTTAATTCCCCAGATGTGAGTGATATAATCAACATATTACTCTCATGAAAACCTATTATCCAATATAAATTTCCAAGGGTTCCCTAGAATATTCATGATAAGATCATTATCTTCTCAATGGGTTCATCATATTCTTCCATATATGTTACACTCCCTCATAGGTCATTTGAATCTTGATGGAGCCAACAAAAATTTTCTCACTGGGCTCATGATAAAAGATCGATAAGATTCAAGGACAATGTTGTTTAGAGTATAGTAATAAAAAGGTGTTGAATTTATTATCTAATTTTTTTAAAAGGTATAATGTGAAATGCATAAAATATAAAAAATTAAATTTCCATGATATTCATTCGTGAATTTATATGAGTTTGACTGTTCGATTATGTTCAAAAAAAGATAAATTAGTTCTTAGTTCGATATATTTGATAATTAATATATCATTTAAATCTAACCTAATAATTCAATACAATTATAAACACTTTCTAAGACTAACTATTGGAGTTCAATTTTATTTTATGAAATATGTGATAAAACACAGTGAATCAAAATGGTAAAAAAACAATAGATATAAAACCAGAGGTTCAATCTCAAGTAGAGATTTAATCCTCTTCACATGGTGATCACATACCACCATGTAGATTAAATTAAGAAATAGTTTTATCCACATACTGGATCAGGGTTCACAACACCACAAATGGCTATGAAGGTCACAATTGAACTCTACCATAGTTATTCATGGTAAAAAAACAAGTATATCTCACAAGACCACTTCTACAATTTTATTTGGGATATAAATGGATAAAGAGAGTGTGAGATTGAGGATATCATGTATCATCCAGTTATGCAGAGGAGTCAATCTGTGTAACAGATAGATAAACTCACTGCTAAAAAATGTTAATTGAACACAATAGAGCTATAGATGTAGAGATAGGTTTAGAAGGCTGTGTTTTTCATGTAGTGAAGCTCCAGACTTGATAGATGATGTTTATTTGATGTTTACATACTATTCCTAAAGCTGAATCCAAAATATATTGTTGTAACCTCGGTATTATGGCTTCCGGGAGTATGATATGTTCATCTTCTTGTTCAAATGATGTTCAAGGTATGCTAATAAGATTTAGATCAATTTTTTGATCTCCATGTATGTTCTTCATTTTGAGTTCCAGGGTTCACTATGACTACACGAGAGTTTATGTTCTTCATTATTCCTCTATCACACTGAAACATTCATTACACCTCAACCATTATGTTTTTTACATTTTTTCATCTTTTAAACATTCTACCCTGACAATGTGCATGTGGAGAAACCTCATACATCATACTCTATACTTTCAAGTCTTCATGTAGGATTTAATTAAATTAGAGACAGTATATTACCCAAATACGACCATTAGAAGTAAAATTAATAAATAAATATTTAAATAGTTTATCAGTGACTAGTATATTAGTGTCTCCTTATATCGGTGTATCCATTTTTCACTATCTCCTTCACTTTGTGTCTCCTTCTATCAGTGTCTCCTTCTATTGGGGACTCCTTCTATCGGTGTCTCTTTTTGTCGGCGTCTACTTCTCTCTTGTCTCATTATTTTATTGTCTCCTACTGTCAGTATCTCCTTCTATCTGTGTCTTGTTTTAACAATGATTGTATCCTTCGGTTGGTGAGATAGTTAAAACAACAATGACTCATTTAAACTAATATTGAGTCCTAGCATTGGTAACAACATGCAATGGTAGGTTACTTGAACAGACAGTAGGTCTCCAATGTTAGAGAGTCATATGAAATAAAGATTCATATATGTTAGTGTTATGTTTAGTGGTGAGTCATTCCAAGGGTGTCAACATCGAAGGCTTAGAACATATGAATGTTTTAATGGTATGTTAGTGAGTTATATGTTTGTTAGTGATCCATATCTCTATCAGTGGTAGTGAATCATATATAAATAATTTTAGATGTTCTGTCTGTAATTCAATTTAGTGATTTCATAAAATGTTAATGCATGTAATTACACAATGATAATATATTATCCTCATGTTTAGACTTAAACACACATAAATAGTTTAATGATTGAAATGATATAATATTCAAGATAATTCATTGAAATAATATCATATATTATATAAGATAAGATATATGAAAATATAGGACATGATTTGTGATAAATAAAACCATTATAGTTATCGATAGTGGCCAACAACATCTGTGTGCCAATAATATCATTCTTTTGATGATAAAAAATCATTTCAATATTAAGATCCATTTGAGAATTTTTAATGTAAACACATAATAATGAAACAAAAATATGATAAAAATAATATATCAGAGAACTCATAATAATAATTCTTAATGTGGATCCCCCATTTTCTATAGTTATTAATAATATTCTTCACCTTCTAATAATAGTTAATAAAATTTACCCCAGTTGGGATTAGAGATAAGTGGAAAGTGAAAAGAAAACTAAAAAAAGAAAATTAGAAACTATGAAAGTGAATTCATAAACAGAGTGCACTAAGAAATAATAGGTAAAATGACTCATTCCTATGAAAAAAATCACTCCACACTACATGGTAGGTTCACAGGGTTCCTTCATTTATTAGAAAAATAAGAATGGTTCAGCATAGGATTTAGGTTGAGATGCACGATGGTCTGAATTGTTTTTGAGTATAGGTAGATGACTTATTTCAAGAACTATAGAATCTAGTGTAGTTCAGTGCTTAAAAATAATTTGAGGCTTAACAGTTTCTTTAATGACTGATCTGATTTGAGATATAGCTTAAGGAATGGACATTTGAGGTTGAGTACGCACAGAACCAGTAGGATGAAGTGGTGCACTATGAGGCACCATAATGGCTTCACTTTAGACAAGGAGATATGGTTTTAAAAGTGTGATAAACTCTTCCATTATCTCTCTATAATATTTCATATCCTTTTAAAACTCATCTTTGTTTTCTGTAAATATTTGCAATAAGGGAGTATATTCTCTCAGCATCTGAATCTGATCCAGAGATGTCTTTTTCACTGGTGGAAGATTAAGATTGGTGGCCAAATACATAAAATGTGTCTTCATTTGATGCATTGTTATGTGTTTGGAGAAAAACACAATAATCATTTAAGCCATTTCTTATTGAGTTTTTGAAGAACTCATTGTATAATACATCACATGATCATGAAATTTATATGAAGTTTCATCAACATTTATGATACATCCAAATAAAACATGCAATGTTTATTTCAAAACTAAACTAACTGTAGCAAGATATACATATTGGGATGAATGAGCTTGTAGATAATAAGTTGAAGAAAAAGAATATGTGGTATGTTCTAGAACTTATATTATTAGCTTGGAAAAATCTATAGATTTAAAATGAGAAACATGATTCTTAAGTCCATTCATGACAGCTTCCATTGTATTTCTATACTCAGTGGCCAATTCATTGATCCCATATGTTTACTTATTCAGGTCACTGCTATGATTTGTGTTTCATGTAACAATTCTTTGTGCATTTGTGATTATATTTGTTTGAATTTCATTAAATTCCATCTTTTATATTGAAACAACGAAATCTTGATACAAACTATTTGATGTAGGTGAATAAATATAGGCACAATCATCCATTACATCGTCAACGAGAGATCATATTGCTTTAATATTTTTAGTCAGCTTAGTAGTCATTCTTATGGATTCATCAATTAAAAATTTCATTTGAGATTTTACTGAATGCCTTATGTTGAACATATTTTTGGATTTAATTGTTCAAAATCATCCTTAGTGACATTTTCAATAGTAGAGGTCTCATCCAATAGTTCCCTTAGAACAAGTGAAAAAACATCATCATTTGAATATTTGTAATCTGATTCCAATGACACATAACCTTGTTTCATCACACAATCATCAATAATATCAAAATAAAAATGAGTAAGAGTATCATGAAATATTTATTGATATTGATACTCTTCATCAGCTTGAGATACTTTTCTTGAGGATCCCCTTAGTGTCATTCTTATTGGCAGATGTCTCCCCCTCAGTCAGGGATTCCTTCATAGGATGATATTTATTATGAAGAGTTCTTTTCCCAGTATATAAAACATGAGAAATATGTTCATATGGAGAAACGTTTTTATATTGGACAATAACCTCAATAGATACACAAGTAATATACTCATCCACATCCATCCAAAAAACATCTTGATTATTATTAGGACGATCAAATTCACTACTTTCTCCATTATCACCATATTCATTATTTTCGTCCCCAATTACGTAAATAAAATATTCATCTTATTTTTCCCTTTCTGATTATATACCAAGTTCACAACTACAAGCTTCTTCCCCTTAATCATCATCATCATTGAATATTATGACATACTCTACACCACATCCAATGTCTATTTCTTCCCTTCTTGTAGAATTCAGAAATGATTCATGAGATTGTAAGTCTAGTGGGGGACTTGAAGGTCCAATTGAGACACTTTTTGATAGTCCAATAGTATTTGGGTAAACTCTATCATCAACTAGTGATCCCACATCTTTGACAAGAGTATGGGATCCTCCTATTTATTTAAAGAAAAGGTTATTTTTCCATCTAGACAACATCAATGATCCAGTATATCACATTGTATAACTCGATGATCTATAAGATTAATCTTCTCGTACACTCAATATTCATCACCAAACCATTCCTTCCTCCATGGATTGCAATTAATCATCATTCCTTATATTTAAAAGATAATATGTAGATTCCACAAAATTCAATAACAACCTCATCATCTATATCACAAACAGGTCATTTTTCCTTTAGCATTGCTGAAATCATTCTGCAATAGAAAAGTGAATTTGACTTAAAACCGGGAGTTATCATATCATTAATTTTCAACATCAAATATCAACCAAGATTCCAGTTGATTCCTTTCTATATAAAATACACCAAGTATACATTTTGATACTTGAGTGAAGAAAAGTCCCCTTTCCTAGCACAAATCTAGTAATGAATAAACATCAATAAAATTATGCATTCACCAGTAAATTCTAAGTTAATGGGTCTCCAATGTTCCCCATTTATATTTATCTCATTCAAAGCTGTCCCAAATCAAAATAATTCACATTCAAGAGGAGTAGTACCTTGGTAATAATAAAACCATACATCACGAGGTACCCTAAGACACATAACCCAATGTATTGAATAGAAATAGATTATTTTCCCATTCAAAATAGACATAACACATGAAACAATGATTCCATAATGATAACCATCCATATTCATGTATATTTCAAATAATATCTTTGGATATAAGACTATGTCATTTTTTGAGAACCATTAATTCCATCCATGATCTTGAAACAACTTCAACAAAAAAGACATTCTCTCGAAGAAACATTACAAAAAAACATCATTCTTTGGGGTTACAACATGGTTTCACAGACAAGGATTTACCAGACCTGACGGTTATCTTGATTCCCCACTTTGATTCATGGACACATGAGACTCACACACTTGAATATCTCTCTTCAGTCGCTCCATTTTGAGATATTTAGTTAGTAATTCATAAGGTGAATGGTTGGGGGTGAATAAAGATAGTGTCTTTTGAGAGAAAGAGTAGTTGTAAACAAGTAATGTGGATATATTCAAATTTATATCATTTTGGGATGATGAAATTTCAGAATTGTGAAATTGTGAACCGTGTTTTTTGTAATTAATGAAACAATATCATTTTGATAAAATCATAAAACATATAAAAAAATTAGTCATATGTGTTGTCCCGATATACATTGTATAACACTAATGGTGTTTGTGTGAAAATAATTTCCTCATGATAACAATTTCAACATGACAATAGCGATGGTATTAAAATATTTTCTTCATAAAAAAATCACTGAAAATGATTAACGGAACGGAAAACATAGGGTCTTACAAATTGGTCATTCCGAATACATTTCTGATGTAATTTATACTTTTATAGTACAATGACTTAGTGAATTTGTTAGTCATATGATATTCTATTCTAATTATTTCTAATGTGATATCATCCTTTTGATAATGATATCTCATAAAGTTATTTCTTACATCAATATTTTTTTTCTATTTTGAGAAACTAGGTTCGTAGAAATGTTAATTGCACATGTATTGTCACATTTTATTGTCATATGTCTAAATTGATATCCATAGTCTAAAAGAGTGTGTTTCATTCACTAAAATTTGAAACAAAATATACCATAATCTATGTATTTAGCTTCAGAAGTAGATAATTAAATATAATTTTATTTTTTACTACCCCATGCAACCAAATACATTCGAAAAAAGATAAATGTTCCATTATTGTTTCCTATCTAACATGTATCCATTAAAATCAGCATTATAATTACTCACAATATAAAATGATTATCTATTGGGGGGAAACAATACCAAATTAATAGTATGGTTGAGGTATGTAGATATTGTTTTAATAGTATTCAAGTGAGATTCAATGGGATTAGATTGTAAATGGGCACACGTATACACACTAAACATTATATATAGGCTACAAGAAGTCATGTAGGGAGAAATTCCAATAATTCTTCTATAAGTGGTATGATCAATAGATTTACAATCTTCATAATTATATAGCTTACAAGTATTACTCACTAGAGTGTTACTAATTTTATATCAATAAAATCCAAATCATTTTAAAATATCTTTTCTATATTTACTAAGAATTAATATGGTACTTTATTTATTTTGAGAAAACTTATGTCCAAGAAATAATTTGATTTCAACCATAAAAATTATTTCAACTATAGTTTGCATCATCATTGAAAATTCAATAAATATAAAATTTATTGATGATTCAAAATATTATCCTCAACATAGATTTGAACTAAAAAATCATCATTTGAATTTTTTTAATAAAAAGAGTAGGATATGGAATTCCTTTTATAAAACCTTTTGACAAAAGAAAATTAGTTAATCTATCGTACTAAGATCTTTGAGCTTGGTTTATTCTATATAATGATTTTGTTAATTTGAATAAATGATTATGAAAATGATGGAATATAAAACTTGGGGTTATTACACAAAACAATCCTCAACTATTTTTCCATTTTGGAACTCAATCTTAATATCCATTTGATAAAGTTTGAAATTAAGATGGGTATTATAGGAAAGAAGGATTCTGATGGCCTCTTGTTTAGAAACATGTGAAAAAATTTACACATATTAAATGCCTTCTTCTTGATAAAAACCTAGTGAAACTAGTCTAGCATCATTTCAAACAATACTACCTTATTCAAATAATTTATTCTAAAGAACCCACTTAGTGCAAAATATCATGGTTTCTTTGGGTCTATCAAAATGATTCCAATCATTATTTCAATAAAATTGATTATGTTCTTCATTAATATCCATATCCCAAAATCCATCATTAATTGCATCTTTAATGTTTTTAGGTTGATGATCTGATAATAATTATTGATTGTCATCTTGATTTCTTAGATAGGCTCTAGTTTGTGTCCCGTTGTCTAGGTTCCCAACTATATCATCTAAAATATTATTTTTAAGAGTTCCAATTGTCCAAGAAATGGAGGGGCTTGTAATTTGAGGTTCATCTAATGGTTCAGGATCGTCATGTTCAATTTTGAAGAAGATCCAGAATAGTATGAATTAAAAGATTTCTTGATAAATAGATTATATGACTATTCATTTATATCCACGTTTTACATATCATCTTCAAGGTTTTCTAGATAGATCATCGGTTCATGTTGATCTATTTCATCACATTTGTTACGTATATATTCTTCCAAACTATTGGTTCTCTTATTAATGACTCTGTAGGCTTTACTCTAAGTTGAGTAACCTAGGAATATCCCCTCCTCAGTCATTGATGCGAATTTGTAATGATTTTATATTGTATTATGGATATAGAAATTTCTGCCAAAAAGTTTGAAATAACAATATTTGGATTTTCTATTATTCAACAACTCATTAGGAGTATTCTTGAGGAAAGGCCTAAGTAAAACTCTATTAGTTATGTAGAAAGCTTTATTCACATCCTTATCCCAAAAGTAAACTTGTCAATCATATTTAGTAAGAATTATTAATGCTATCACTTGTAAGGTTATATTGCTTCTTTCTAAAACTACATTTTTATGATTCCTTGGGGAAGAGAAGTTATGATTATTGCCATAGTGTGATAAAAATTATACAATGTCTTGATTTACAAACTCATGGCCATGTTCTATTCATATGTTTTTTATTCTATGTCCACTTAGGTATTCCAGTGTTTTAGAAAACATGGTGAAGAATATACGTTCTTCACTTTTTTGAGAAAATAAATAAGTCTAGGTATACATAAAATAGACATCTTAAAGAAAAAACACACATTTCATCCCATTTAAACTATAAAATCGAGATGGTCAAAATAAATCCATGTGAACTGACTCTAATGGTTGAGATGATGAAACATCATTCATTGATTTGAATGATATCATGTTGTGTTTTCCATTTTGAAAAGGATTGTAGAATTTTTCATTTGGAATCTCCCATTTGGGTAGATACTTGACTTGTCCTTTTCTAGTAATCTTTCTAAGATAGTGCACATTACACTGTAAAAATCTCCAATTCCAAAGCCATGACTCTTTATGATAGGAACTTCAGAATGTATAATTTTAAGAAAATAAGGAATCTATGTTAATTGAATATATAATTTAATTTATAATATTAAAAAATACCAATTAATATTTAGAGGTCAAAACACGGAAATCATCATTTTGAAATTCAAAAATAAATCATTCATCACATATTAGTGAAATACTAAGAAAATAAAATTTCAAACCAACAAAAAAAATTAGAAATTAAAACTTAATAATTTTTACTTATATTGCCTAATACAATTATTTTTTCTTTTATCATTTTCACCAATGGTGACATATCAATAATTTACCTTCATTAGGTTCTGGAATAATGAATAATATATTGTCATATGTCAAGAACATCCACTATCTAGGTACCATTGATACATAGAGGACCTCTTCTAAAATCATTCCTACATTACTATTAAACAAAAGTACATTTTAGTTCCCATATATATTTGTGTCCAATGAAATTAGAAATAAATTATTTAGGTACCCACATTTTCTTTAAATATTTTCTATAAGAACTATGTAACATATTTGAAAATTATAGCCAGTTTGTTCCAGAAAAACTAGAGGTAGTAATGGATTTTCTAGAACAGTTTCTAATATCATACTATTGATTTTTAGGTAGAAGAACATATTTTCCAGATTTATTTAAAAAAATTGTTTTATATTGGTTTCTCATTCTAGGATGATATCTATTACTATAAGTGTAATTAAAAAGTATATTTTCCCAATAATTAGTGTATGTGAATATTTTCTCTTAGTAATAATTTATAAATCCTTTTTCAATTTCTCATTAGAAATTTTTAATTCATTGATTTCTTTGAGAAGTTGATCAGTATTTTCATTTTCAGAAGTAAACATAGATTTAAACATTACAGTAAGAGAATTTTATTTCATTAAATTTTTATATTTATCTTTTATTTCATTATAAGTCACTTCGAACATGTTACAATATTAATCTAGTACATCACTCGTCATATTTTCAGACTCACGTTCAATTACAAAATAGTAATAAATTTTTTAATGTGGATCTAAGGTTACCTCATTTGATTTTTTCATACAACGCAAATATTTAATGTTATATATTTCTTCATGTGATGACGCTGATTAACTAATGATATCCTCAGATGCACTCTAGGTGGCCTTCATAACATTCATATACTTCTTAACTACGTTTTCTTAATTTTTTTGTATTATAATTATGGACAGGTAGCATTGAAATTTCCTCTAATTATTCATTCATATCAGTCAATATCCTTTAATTTTTTATTTCATTTAATGTCTTTTTTTCAGTTTCCCTTCTTCTCATATCTTCTTTTAAAATTATACTATCTGAAAAAACAACTTTTTCTTATAAAATTTCTTGATTCTTATAGGAAATTTATCCATATCTTCATCAATATATGATGTTGAGTCACCATTACTAGAGATTTCAAAAGAATCCAGAAAATTCTAATTTTCTATATTCTCAGAGGGAGTAGTCTTGAATGCTATATATTTTCCCTTTGGTTTATCATCTTCTTCATTGCTGACTTTTTGATCTTCCTCATACATCATCAATTTTAAAATAAATTCTTTTACATGTTATTTGATAATGTCTCATGATTCCCTAATTTTGAAATATGCCCACTTCCATTAATCATGTAATAATATGATAATAATAATGATTTTTTCTTAGGAAGTAACATCTCTTCTGAGGGATATCAATGTGGTCATGATTTCATTGAAAATAAGATGCATGTTATAAATAAGCTCATTAAGATTCATCATGATGTTATCATATTAAATAGTATAGGTGTTAATTATAATTTCCATAACACTATAAGTTCAAACACTTGAAATAGAAAAATTATTCCAAATTTAATTTTTTGTTTTACATGTCGATGTTATATAGAATTACTTACCATATAAAGAGAAATGTATAGAATTCATGTCCTTGAAATTATAGTTTTATATAGTCGTAATTGGGTCATCCAAAGAAGTTCTAGAATTAACATGAATCTTATACTAATATGCATTTGATGAGTATATTTCAAAACCCATAATTTCAATGTCCTTATTCATTTTAATTTATCATTGTCCATAATTAATTCAATAATAAATGGATGTATTTTGTTAGAACCACCTTCTTGTCAAATATCAATAAAAAAACTTAGAACAATATATTTATGAGATAAAAATTAAGTATTTATAGAAATATTATGTTATTTTAAATAAACTAAAATCACAGTTGAAAATATTTGAAAATGAATAGAAAACTAATAATTTCAAATTCATCATATACAAAATTGTTTTTTGAGTAGAGTACTAAAAAGTGGGGTGAATTGAGTATAAAAAAAAATTTGTTTAAAAGGTATAATTTGAAATTCCCGCATTCTTTAAATTTATATTTTTATGTATTTCGGTAGTGAATTTATAAGAGCTTGACTATTTGATTAATTTATCCATTGATTTATTAGTTATTAGTTGTATTAGTTTGAAAATTTGTATAGAATTTAAAACTATCATAATACATCAATATTGTTATAATCACTTTGTATGACTATGTATCAGTGTTAAATTTAATTTTATGAAATATGTGATTAAATAGATTTTAACTAAATGGTTAGAACACTGTGAATATAAAATAAGAGGTTATGTCTCCGGGAGAAACATAATCCTCTCCACTTGTTGATCACCTCCCACAAATGAGTTTAAATTACTAAATAGTTTAATCCACACCATGGATTTGGGTTCACAATAGCACACAGGGCTTTCCATGTTACACATGACCTCTACCATGGTTATTTGTCATAAAAAAACATATAGGTCACAACTGAACATTTCAACAGTTATACATGGCCTTCAAATGGATAAAGAGAGTGTGAGTTGGACAATAAAAAGTACCCTCCAATTATGTGTAGTAGTATGTTTGTGTGTAACAAATAGATACACACACAGCTCAAAAATGTAAATTAATGAACACATCTAATATAATGTTATAGAGATAGGATTTTATTTCCATGTTTTTCATGAATCCAAGCTCTTGACTCATCTGATGACGTGGATTTGAATATCAATTCATCTTCTGGATGTTTACTCCAAAATAGAGTATTGTAGCCTCTGTGTGTTGGCTTACATGAGTATGAGATGTTCAGCATCATGATTGGAAGATGTTCAATTCTATATCAGATGGATTATTTTGATTTCGTGATATCCCCACATGATCATCCTCATGAGTTCGTGGGTTCGCAGTGGATTCATGATTGTTTTTGTTCCTCAGAATGCCAATCTAGCACACCACATGAACTACTTATCATCCACTACATTATTCATATACTCATTTTTCAACATTTAAACATTCTACCCCAACTATGTGCACGTCAAGATACCTCATACTACATATTTTATATTTTCATGTCTATAAGTAGTAATTAATTATATAAATGCCATTAAATAACATAAATTTGACCGCTATAAATAACATTAATAAAAGTAGTTTTAAATAGTCAATAGGTGACTTGTTTATCAATGTATCCTTCTATTGGTGTCTCTTTCTATCAGTGTCTCCATCTTTCAGTGTCTCCTACTATCCGTGTCTCCTTTTGTCAGTGTTTACTAATATCAGTGTATCCTTCTATAGGTGTCTCATTCTATCAATGTCTCCTTCTATCGTTGTCTCCTTCTATTGGTTTCTTGATTCAATAGAGATTCTTTCTATCTTTTGTTGAGATGGTTGATGTAATAGTGACTCATATCAACTGACTATGAGTCCATTCATTAGTAGAACCATGAAATAGTGTGTCAAATGAACTGATGGTAAGTCATCCACTTAAGGGAGTCATATGTAACGGTGAGTCTTCTGTTTGGGTTTCATGTGATTCAATGAGTCATTCCAACAGTGTCAACTTCAAATACTTGTAACATATGCCCATTTGAATTATCTGTCAATGAGTCATATGTATGGTAGTGAGTCAAATGGATGACAGTGTTAGTGACTCATACATAGATAATTTTAGATTTTCTATCTATATTACAATTCTATAATGTCAGAGAGTGTTAGTACTCATAATCACATCTAGGTAATCCATTTTAAGCTTGTCTTGACTTAAGAACACACAAATAGTTATATGATAGAAATGATATGAAATTCACGAAAATTAATTGAAATAATATATGATTATACATATGATTAGATATATATTAATGTATGATGTGATTTGGGATAATTGAAACCATTATAGTTATAGATACTGGCCTACATTATCAATGGGCCAACAGTCTCCAATATAGAGTCTCGTAAGGTGACTTCTGAATCATATCCTGGTAACTAATATTTTGTGTGAACACAAAAAACGATAGTTAATCATCCCATTATCAATTTATGTCCCTGATGCTTTCTTAATAAATATTCTCTAATAAGTGTATTGTATGACTTGACATTTCTTGGATATGAAAGAAGGTATGTTATACTCAATATCAGATAATTCCGGTTGGATTTCTGCATGCACATAAAAAAGAGTGTTGTAATATATATATATATATATATGAAAAAATTATCATTGGAACTATATTGAGGATTATGATCTCCCAGATATAGATCATTCCCAAGTCCTCTACTGAGTGAAACTTTTTGATCCGTAAAAACTGATAAAAAATTGTTAGTTGTTCAATAATCACCCAGTAAAATTCACAAATCCAAGGGGTCATGTTTAACAAAATCAGAATTTCATTCTTGATTTCCTCCATCATCCTCATAGGTATTGGATGTGGATACCAAAACCCACCAGCAGATAGATTCTTGGTATTATCTCACTAATAGTTAAGGAATCATAGGATGAAATAAGAATTATATATTTTCATATGTAGACATCACAAGTGCCTCAAAAATTCATGAGAAATCTAGGTTAACCCAACATTTAGTACCAGTATTTAGGTATAGTAATCCCCTTATTATTCAACTATTATGAAAGTATAGAGTACTATTCTTCAATATATCATGATCAAACCATCTTTTTCAATCGATCATCCATGTATTGAGTCACAACCAGCTAGTTGTTACTTCATTATCACACTCTTTGAGTCTAATTAATATTCATCTTTTACCTAGTCTAAAAATATCTATGAGAATACCATGGGATAAAAATTCTTATAACCATGGTCCTCTATTGAATCCATCTTCAAATCTACCACTAATCTTACTATGTGCCACTTCTCCTCTAACGTTTTATAACCTATCTCATTAATTGACTCATAATTATAGATAATAGAATCTAAAACGACATTACCATTCCCAAGAAAATACAACAAATCATATTTGAACATCTATAAATATCCATCCAATTACACATTTAAAAGGTTTTGGTCAATTTTTAATAATATATAGTGATGGATCCAGTTGTTATGGTAGATAGTAAATATCTCAATGAATAGATATAGTCTCCAACATTCAATGTTTAGATCACAGTTTCAAGATATCTATCATTTGTAGGGTATTTCTTATAATGGGTTGACACTGATTTGACCCAACTGATAAAACCTAAAATATATTCACTAGAAACACTCTTAGAAAAATTCTGGATGCATCATAATACAAAGCATAACAAATTATCTGAACATGGGGTTTAAATAAAAGATCTATGGTAATCTATTTATTCTTATCAAGGAACACCACACTGTATAGATCTAATGAATATTTATTCACTCTATTCACTATCACAACTATAGTGGATACTGATAGTCGATAGGTGTTGTTGATAATGTTTTGGTAATATTATAATAATCCCAAAATGATCCAAATACAAAGTATGATTCAAGGATATTCCGTGGACATGACTACTGAATGATTCCCAAGGAATATAAATATATCAATCTAAAAAACCACATGTACTAGTAACATCATCAATCAAATCCATAAGTCAAACGTTATCGTTTTGGCATAGATATTGTGTTCTGAATGTGTAATCCGAACAATATCAAGTTGTCTAGTATGCTTCTCTAGAGTTAGTGAGTAGATGAGAATATCACCAATGGTCACAACCATGAATTAGCCCATGTATGGATTGAATATATTATTCATTATGTCCATGAACATTTCTAGAGAATTCGGCTTCCCGTACGTCATTATTATGTACTCATGCAGTATATACATGTTTATAAATTCCTTCTTCAGAATGTCTTTATCTCTAACTCACAATTTTTCATATCCTAATCATTGATCAATCTTGGAGAGACACCAGCAGACCAATAGTGATACAAAAAATCATAGATCTTGGGTAATATATATTAGTTCATCACTTTCAATTGGATTAGATTTAGATGAAAATATCATATCTAATGTATATCATCCTCCTTGAAAAATGACATTGGTGACCGCATGGAGATGTACTAGGAATTCTAAATCCCTTGCTCACCATGTCATGTAGCTAATTATTGATATCCAAAAAATCGTTTTTCTCCATAAAATATAGGGTGTTTGAGATATAATGAACCCACAACATGCCCAAAACCACATCTTATGTAGTTAATTTTCTATAGTCTCAACTACGAAAAATCATCCTACAATGTTTTCTTCACATTCTTCCGAAATCATATGACTTCAATTTCGTGGACAGATAAAAAATTATTGAGTTAATTCTTGAAAATATTTTACCATAGTTTAAATCCATTTTTATAGAAAAGGGTTTAAATGAAAGACTTAATATTGGAGAATCTATTCTTCCTAAACCAAAGAGTATGTTTGGGAGAAATCTCAACTCCATTCTCCAACACATTCGGTGTTAATGTTGAAGCCTCGTCCATGAAAGATCTATTCCAGTATTATTCTGAAGTAGTTTCTTAAAAACTATGTCTTGGTGAAAAATTCTAAAAAATAAGTTAAACACATTGAAAAATAAATAGAATCATTTTAATGTACCGTATTTAGTATATGGAATCACACAAGTTTCTCACAAGTGTCTACCCATAAACCATGGTGTTGTCCTTCTACATCATCACATGGATTTTTCCCTGCATGTTAGTTGGATTCATTATATATATACACTAACACAAAAATATTCATTGTTTATCAAATAAATACCAATATTGATATTTCATAAAATCATGGAGATAGTCATATCACACATGGATAAACTATTTTAAAGATATATCATAAATATGGTAATTTAAATAAGAAATTCAATGATGCAAACATATAAGTATATTTTAGAATGGTTAACCTAAGTGTATAGACATGATGAATTAATGCATCAAAAATATAATCGATTACATTTCAACATCATGTGAGTCAAAAATGGTGAATTTAATCAATGATATCAACAAATAATAATTTTATGTTTTTTGAAACTCATAGGTCCTCAATACATTGATGCATGGAAACTAGGAATGTTCCCCTTCCTGGTTTAGAAAATACATTATTATATATATCCTTTCCAAAAAAATTAAATTGAAGATAAAGTTAGTGAATATTATTCAGTTTTTTGATTTTGTAATATCATTCACCAAACCATCATGTCCAAGCTGAATGGTCACATGTACTTATGTGTTCCACCCCTTAAAAATAGGATTATAACTGGTAATAAAGTAATATGATTGATAATGGTATGATATTACAATCCATTTTGAGTCCTATTACTATAATAAAGAAATACTAATTAAAATAATTAATCATTTAATTCATGAGAATAATAATGAAGTAATACAGATTTGTTATTAAATAGGCTCTAAAGGACCCAAGTATGTATGTACACATGTATCTGATAATGTAAATGAAAAAAGTATGTCATATAGAGTATTTCCTAAGCTGTGACTAGTTTTATGAATCTTATCTCATCATTCCACCATTTGGAATTTTCATATAACATAACCCCTCATGAAATATATTAATGTATCAAAATCCATTAGTATTTTTTGAGATCAAGACTTAGTTTTATACCATAATTGATTCATTGACAACATTTGACCTTTATAAAACCATATAAAATAACAATGATTAATTCATAACAATGATAAAAATTCAAAACAAAACCAAGTGATCATACTTTAACTATAATACCATATGTGTAATCTCACAATCCAAGTTACCCTCAAACCTATGACATGACACATTCATATACCTACACAATGGGCGTTCTCGATCCCCATGGGTTGGAGACAGGCACCTGATCATTGAACAACAATCCATAGGGAATGATTTCTCCAAACCTAAAGAAACAAGGTATATATATACACCATAACATTAGGAACAACAAAATGGTAACTATTATATCCCAAAACTGTAAGAAAACATCAGAATCAAAACAACAATAAATGTATCCAAAATTTCAAAGTGGAAAGTCCAAGTGAAAAGTGCCAAAACCAAATAGATATTCCATGAGA
Organism: Viscum album; assembly: GCA_963277665.1. Taxonomy (NCBI): domain Eukaryota; kingdom Viridiplantae; phylum Streptophyta; class Magnoliopsida; order Santalales; family Viscaceae; genus Viscum; species Viscum album. The sequence goes on from OY728145.1 coordinate 1,905,772,802, forward strand.
TTGCGTAGATGAACAACCACCATATAACTGCCCGATACCCAAATTCGATGAAATGAAACGTTGTTGCCTCATTGTAAGTACTATATATTCCATGAATTGGATGAAAAAAACTATACTCAACATCAAAGGTGTGTGTTGGGTGTGAGATAAGAGGCTCAGAAGGACCCACCAAGGCATTCCTTTACAAGTCTATATACAAAATGTGATGTTTTCTATTTTCAAATAAAACACTGGAAGATAAAAAATAAAACATTTTTTATAGAAAACATGGATACAATTTCCATTTTTCATTGTTCTAAAACAAAAATAAGCTATATAAATTTTAAAAAACATTTTCTATATCATTTTGCATAAACATGAACATGTATATAGAAGAAAAAAATACAAATCAATGAAACACAAACATAAGCACTAGTAATAATTAAAGAGTACTTCTACTATAATCAATAATTTTCCCAATTTGGACCATGGAACATAGAACAAGAAAGAAAAGGAATACACCAGCAGTAACCCCCTTACAATGTGAATATGAGTCCCCTAGAACAACCATCCTAATAATAAAGTAAATCCCCATGAGAAAACATCAAGATAATTAATTTACATGGATTATGGACACATTCTAAACATTCCAACTAAATACCCAAGGTAAAAAGTGTAATAATTTTCACAAATACAACCAATTCATTGAAATCTAAATCATAAAAAATCAGAAACACATTTCAATTCATTAAAAATAATTTTTTTCCATTTATCAAACACCATGGAAAAAACATTTTTCTATAAAAAATCATTTAAACACCCAAAAAATCAGTCAGAGACCCTTTATAAATATGTTTATAAAATATGAAAATTGTGGTTTATCAACATAGGTTAAAGATGGACCAAATTACCTTGAAAATTAGGTTTCACAAGCTCATTACCTTATGAAAATATAATGAAAACCCATTGACATCTACAATGATATTATATTCTAATCCACATCTGAAAACTTATTCAATATAGAAAAAGGATGATATAAAAATGGTGTAAATCAACATAAATCCTGAACAAACACCTATCACACACAAAAAAGATCGAAATAGAATTTGGAATGATATTTTACAATTTATCTATAACAGGAAATGAAAAAAAACCAAATCGTACCAATTATTCTAATAATTAAACTCAAGGGTGTTATCGTGATCAATGGAAAAGAGGATTCAAAAAGATCTCTCACCCAGAGAGTCATAATAATACCACAATGATGGTCAAACACCGAACAGATAGATCTATAAGGTATAGTTCCTTAAAAAATCACTAAAGAAAATCATTGGTCATGATCATAGGTTAATTTTAGTCTAAATGGTCACAATTACCCTGAATTCATACATAAATTGTTTTTTGGGAAATTACATGACATGTAATTATTTACCATTTCATGAAATATTGATTCTACATGTATTCCAAAATATAAGACACATCTAATTCATAATATTATAATTATTTAACTCAGAATGTGTGGACATTCATCATGGCTTGTATCCATTCCCATCATGAATCACTTCTGCTTATTTCACCCAGCAACCATTACACTTCTTGTAAAATATTTATATGGTGTTAAATTATTCCCAAACATACAGAAACTACTTGTTAAACAATAGAGTACACAAAATATGTGGATCCTCATTTATCGGTGTCATACATCTTCATTCACATCCATATATAGACAATAAAAAAATAAAACCACAATGATGTAGAAGACATACAAGATAGACCAGTGACATGTTTTTATAGACTACCCACTATTAAGAATTTCCATTTGTGTGAAGTCATGTGGAAGATATAATCCTTATAAAACTATGATGGCACAACTCACTCATCATCAACTCACTTTCCCTTCATCATTATAATCAGACATGTGTAACCAATGAACTTTTACTAATAGAATCGACATACCATGAAAGGCATTAAATTGAGAGTAAACGATCTCAACAATTCTCTCCAAAAATAAATTTATTTCTAACTCAATTTTATCCCTATAAATACTGGGTTTAAGATAGGTATGATACTTCCTAAAATGTTATATGTGGAAAAAAGAATGAATTATTTTCATCTAAACCAGTATTGCTAAGTGATAAGAGACCTTCTCGAGCCACTAAGTGTCCTCAAATGATCTAACATATCTCAGATCCAATACTCTGAATTTTCCTAAATGATGACGATTAATATGAGGTGAAACAATCAAGAAAACGTAGCCACTAATAGAAAAATCCAAAGGAAAACATCCCAGATTTTCATATGATTTTTGTCAACTCTGGTCTGTAACCAGAGATCGATGTACGTACAAGATCTTCCCTGATGTCTCCTGGACCAAACATAGTTGATCCAATGATACATCACCCACCTCATGCCACCATAAATTATATATACATGGATAACCATTCAACACCTCTAAGGGAGAAATTATGATTGATGACTGATAACTGTTGTTATAGATTATCATAAGAATTCCAAAATGGTAATCCCATGTTCCACCAAATTACAAAAAAAAATCCATGGAGCATATCCTCATGGAACTAAATCACTCACCCCATCTGACCATCTATTTTTGGATGATATGTTGGGCTAAACCAGAACTATGTTCCCATCACCTCTTGGAGACTCATCCATAACCTCAAGGTAGACCTAGTATCCGTATCTAAAACAATATTATTATAGTTCCCAATTAAACTCATAACTTAATATACATACTTCATTCCTATATTCTCATCCTTAATGGTATCATTGATCAAAATAAAATTAACATACTTCATCAGTAGATCGACAACTATCCAGGTAACATTACTCTCTCGGTCATTCCATGTTAATAAGAAAATAAATATCCATGGATACCATTACATGTTTCTAAAATTGAATTGGAATAGGCTAAAAAACCATAGGGTTTCATGTGATATGCCTTTAACTGTAAGCATGTGTAATGGCATGACACGTACTCTCAAATGTCACACTTCATACTCAACAACTATAATCATTATCTATTGTCATAATAAATCATTATAGTTACAAAAATAATGGCCATTGGAGTGATATAAAAATTAAAAAAAAAAATACAAAACTCCTCGCATAAGCTATGATGATAAAATGTATCCCAAAGAAGAGAATAATATCTTTATAGTGATACCAACAAGAAAAGTCTTCCTGCCATAAAGGAAATATCGAATTTCAACGAACTCATTATCTGGTAGCTGACTTTGAAAAATAGACTCCACTAGATATGTTGATAACTGGTGAATGACTAGATCCATAAGTAAAAATAACCTCATGGGTATCCATGTGAATTTGACCAAAAATCCAAATATGGTTCCACTCATCCTTTTATTTCAAAATAGCCTATGATGGAACATTCCTACTATAAGCATCTACAATGACATTACCCTTCCTTGGGGTCTATTCTCTATTGAATTAAAACATATTAAGGTATTCTACCCATCCTATATATAAGATAATAATTTATTTCTGAGACAATATATATCCCAAACACTTATGATCATAAAAGACTTTTAAACTATCCTAAAAAAAGATAGTATCTCCAACATTAACATGCTTGCATAAATACAAAATGCTCTAAATCATAAATGGGGTCATTCCTCTAGAGTGGCTAAATATAATGATAGTTTCAAGATTATACATTGTTGTTCTATATACGAATGCATCCAAAAATAGATCCAAAATTATCACAAAGTACCACATTCAATTTTCCAGGCTCATGTATGATATGAATTGATGTAGATATCAGAAGACATTTCAAATCATCCAATGAAGACTGAAACATTGAATCCCATGTGATATTAGGTGGTTTCATAATAAGAGAAATCAATATTGTTTCCATCTTATAGAAATATATAAAAAATAGTCACCGGTATCAAGTAAGAACATGGAAACTATGTATCTCAGAGATATTATATAATTGTTTCAATGAGAAAAAAACCATTTACATTACAGAAACAACTAAAATGAAAGGATTGTAGTATGTTTCCCTAAGTACATAACTTAAAAAATCTAGATAATATATTTTTAAATAAATTCATAGGAATTCTGAGTTCTCATAATTTCTTGAATCAAACTCAGATGTTGCTCATGCTCATGCACTGATTTTGAATAAACTAGAATTTAATCCATGAACACTACCATAATATTTTCAATTTAGTGATTGAATATATCATTCAACAAAACCATGAAAATAAAATCGGCATATATCACACCATACGACATAACAAGATATTCATAATTGGAATACATGATCATTAATGTTTTATCATGAATATTAGACTATTGAACTATTATCATATGATAACCTGATCAAGGATCAATATTACAAAACCATTTAGACCCCTTTAATTGATTAGTCAAATCATTCACACCTAGAAAAGGATGACCATTCTTAACTGTTACTTAGTTCTACTTCTAATGGTCCAAATAAAATTGAGGTTAACCATAAGACATCATTAAAAATAGAATAGAGGCTTTCAAAAGTAAAATTATATGGAGAACAAAACCTTTTTTTAAGTTCTTCTGAATAAATATATAGTTCATTCAATTCCTTATGCGGCATATGGTAATAAGGTATTGATATCCTTTCTGTACCTGTAATCATGTTAATTGTTAACACTACCCCTCTCTCTTTAAGAATACTTTGGATGAATTTTGTAAAATAGTAGAATATTACTTAACAAAAATAGGATTATCATGAATAGAATTCACATCAAGAAGTTCAATCATAACATCGGACAAAAAAAATTTGAGAATTGGGTGGGATGCCCTAAATGACAAGGCATTGGGTCCCATTTCATTGAACAATGCATTATCTCCCATAGACATCATTAAACTAAACACACTGTTCATAATAATGAATCTCAACTTAATGAGAGATAACTCAATCTATAATGTATAGGACATCATATAGATCCAGATAAGGAATGAGAAAATCAAAAAACATTTGTGTCATCTATTATTATAAAATAAAAAAGATAATGAAACCCCTATACTTTCTATTACGATGAGGTGTCTCGAACTCCATTACGAAGGACATAAGACCTATCAAATGTTTAATAAATTGATAAAAATGTGTATACATAAATGAGTTCTAGTAACCATTTTTATATAACAAAAATTCTATGGAATATGAAATAAAAATGGTACGTCTCAGTTTTCATGGACCTACAATGACCTCCTCTAAAAACTCATATATTTTGTGACATTTCTTCACTAATAAAGCCTATGGAAAGATCACTTTCTTCCTCAAATAATTTGACTTACCAAAAATATCTTATGGAACTGATAAACCCATGTCATAATGCGACATAGTCATGAACTTACAAAAGTGATGTAAGTGAAAAATGAAACCATCTATATTTCATGTCATTATAGACATAGGAAAATAATAAATTAGGTCCGACCATGCAACACTGATATCCAATCAGAGAAAAATTACTAGATTTAGAATTTGGATTGGAGGAGGATCACTGATGAGACCCACCACCAACACTATTACAATGATCCTGCCACAACATTTTTTCTCATGCAAGCCACTAAAGCTACAACTCGATGGATGAAAATGGGTGTGATAGCCAACCTTCCCAATAAAATTCATGTCTACCATCATATCCTTTTGCTACCATCTCTGCATAGCTATGATGATTTATCTTAAGTACCTGTGATATGATATCTGGTGGAAAACACTGAAGGTACTTATGAGACATCAAATGTTCATTATTTACAATGTTTGGAGAAAAACAGACAATATATGCAAACCGATTAGTGTCCACCAACATCAAACATTCTCCCTACGAAAAATATACGAACATGAGAGACTGATCCAACATATGTTACAATAGAACAAATTAATACATGAACAAGGTTTTGATACCCTTATAATCCAATTACAAATATCTATATGTTTGGAATATGGAATACCACCATAAATTACATGACCCCTCTAGCTAGAATTTGGCACACATCACATTGATATTTTAATTTTTCTCAAGAATATCAAAGATTTAATCAATCATATCCAACCAGCCCTACACCTATTGATGTTCATTAATTTCTTTTAATGGAGATGGCTTCCCATATAAAAAATAATTAGATAAATCTATTTGTCTCCTATAGATCATTGTTGTACAAAAACAACTACATTATTAACTCATAGTATGTTCTTATCAACAACCTGATCTACTCTTATTATAGCATCAATGAAATTATTATCTATATGAAGATTCCCCCGGGGGGAACTAGCTACACCCCCATAGTGAGGAACTCATAGAAGGAATCTCAAGGGCATACTAATACACAAAAAAATAGATGTAATTATCAATCAAATGAGTAAATCATAGTTCAAAATAGAAACCTCGTAAGTAGAAACTGAAATTTAAAATGAAATCCATCCCTAGACACACATATACCAACATATCCTGGAATCATGATTTTAATGAAAAAATGATCATTTTAGACAATAATCCCATCATACATTTCAAGTTTTATGAATCCTATCTTCAGACTAAGAAACGTCCCTAGACATGTACTATTATGGGAAAACCATTATTTATACCACAATGTAATGAGATTATCCATGTTACCCACAAACCGTCCACCCAACCTCTTCCATCACATACCCAAAGGGAATTCCTGATCCCCATGAGCTATTAAAGATCATCAAAGAATCCAACCACAAAACTAAGGGAATTATTTCACCCAAAAGGAAAAATACATGAAATATAAATACATTAAGTGGGAAGAAACAATATTATGATAATGAATATATTCCTAAAAATGAAAATTAAAAAAACAACTTTCAATGTAGCCAAAAAAATCCATTAGTCAAGTCTAACTAAAAATGAACAAACCCCAAAAGAAACTCTATGTGATGGTGTGGATGAACAACCACTATCTCACTAGCATATACCCTACTAAGATGACATGAATCCTCACCACAACATTGTCATGCATTTTCGTTCCCTGAATTTGAAAAAATATAAATTTTGACGCGTCATCGAAGGGGTTCACCAGATGTTAGGTTAAATGGTCAATAGGATCCCAACCAGATGTTCCATAACATTTCCCTATATAAAAATTGAAGTATTGTATTTTCAAATAAACATGAAATGTGATTATTAATGTAGTTTTGTAGAAAATATGGTAATCTTTTCAAATATTATTGTTCTAAAATAAAAGAAGGTATTGAAATTTCAAATAAAATTTTATATATCATATTTTTAAAGAATAAAAATGTATAAAAAGGAAAAAAACAAAGAACAAAAAAAGGGCATGTGTGTTTTCACCAATGATCACTATAGGTAGGACTAGAATACTACTTGTACCACAATCAATTACATTAAAAAACTGAATCCTATAAGACAAGCATAGGAAACATAGAAAAACCACATAAGTAAATCCACCTACAATGTCAATATAAGTCCTCTCGTACAATAATCATATGTAATGGGGAAAATAATTTTGAACAAACAACTCGATAATTAAAAATACATGGATGATTTCCTTATTCTAATCCTTCTACAAAGTTCCCAATTCAACTTATATGCTTGTTTTCAAAATTCAATCCAATTTATTAATAACCATTTGAAACCTAGTCTGCATACTCATTTATATTCTTTGATAATATTGTTATTATGTTCATTCATCCTCAACAAAGGGAAAATATTTCTATGAAAAATATTTTCAAAATAGAAAAAAAAATTCCAATCCTTATTATGATTAATTTTATAAAATAAGATCAATATGATTTATTATCAGAGACTGTAGATGGAAAAACATACATAGAAACTAGGGTCACCCATGCCCATTATGGAATCCTCCAGCAATGAAAACCCTAAGTCATCTATGAAGGACATAAAATTTAGTCCAAATATTAAGAGAGATTCAATTTAGATAAAGGGTGTTGACAGAAAGGGGGTAATCAACAATCCTAAAAAACCAACACCCTCCACACTATAACCAACAATGTAAGGACCTTAAAAACGAGATAACACAATGGATATGGGAGAATACATGTAGAATCGCCAACTCAAAACATTGTAATTGTTAATAGAACTCTATATAATTACCATGATAAAGGGAAATGAAGATGTGGAAATATCACTCACCTGGGAGATGCACCACAACAAAAAAAATTATGGAATGCCAAATTGATCAAAATGGAAGGGATGGTGTCTAAAAACAACAATAGAGAGGAACCCTGGGTTGGTATAAAAGGTTAATTGGTAAGAAAATGGACACCCAATACCTGAAAAATGCTATAAAAATCCATTATCGGAAAATTACAAGACGTGTAATTCCTCTAAACAACTTGAAATACACAATCATTAAGTACACATAAAAAACTTATGACCTTGGATTAAATTTAATATATTTAATTAACTCACAACATGAAAATATTAATCGTGTCATGTAACCATTCAAAATGAAAATTACCTTAGTGGGTAGCACCTAGTGACCTTTACACATCACTATTATAGGTATCCGGCCAATTTCTTCTATACCCTACAAAAAAACACATGTTGAGGTTAAAGACATGCTTGACCAATCTTTAATTGAATTTTATATTAATTACTCAGTCATAATTGCTTCAGATATAGGCGAGAAATTTATAAAATATCGATAAGTTTTCAAAACCATTCACAAGGATATTTTTGAGTATATTAGAATAAAAAGGGATAGAGTGATGGCATCATAACCAATATTAAAAATGCCTCAGGTAATAATTCGAATAAACATGGCATCTTTAATGACCCATGTATTTATAGAATTATACTTTTTCATATCTATTAATATTTATGAATATGATATTAATATTATGTTAAATAGAAAACAATGTATATTAGTGCACTCGGCACACAATAAAAGGTTTTATTTAAATCATACATTGAACAGAACATCAAGTTATATTGAAAAATTATATAATAATATTATTATTTTAAATAGATGTTAACGCCTAGAAATTGTATTTGTGAATATGAAAAGTAACAACTACAATATGATTATACATATTTGTCAAATGTTTTAAAATTTTTCTAATAAATTTTAGAGGCTTAAAATAAGATTCAATCCAATTTTATGCATAAAGAACTCTAATATTTTTAAAAATACATTTTAATACATTTTGATGGAGAGACATTTTTAAATAAATATTTTTCACTTTTATATGCTCCATTTTATAAAATATTTTTATTATTTATAATATAGTCATCAAAATTTACATTGGGTATTTTTTATTAATTTTATGATAATGTTCTTTTTTAATTAATAAAAAAGTACTGCATTTTCAGTTAAAATTGTCCATTCATCTAATTTATTTATAGAGTTAGATTTTTCATTTTATTGTTTTAAAAGATTAATTTCTTTTTATTTTTCTAATTTAATAATTTTTTTGTCAATTTATGTAATTCCACTTCATAATTTGAAAACTGGAATTAGTTTTAAATTAATTTTTGAATCAACTGTGTTTTGAAATTCGAATATTGGATTCCATATTTGGAATCAAGCGTTATAAATTTTGTAAGTAGGTAAATTTTATTTTTAGAAACTATGAATAATAACTTCTTTAAACATTTTATTTACCACTGTTAAAGTGTAAATTTGTAAATAAAAATAAAAAATAGTTTTATAATAATAATAAATTAACTTATCACATGTACTAATCATATTATAAGATACATGTACGACCCTAGGCATCCTTGGGGTAATTTGGGGACCCAATGGATGAACTTATAAGTGAAAATAAAATTTTATAAAAACTAATTCAATGTTTTGGAAAATGAAACAAAAACATATATCAATTGGTGAAACAAATTTTTTATAGGGTAATATAAGTGAAAATTTGGACAATAAATAGTCAATAGAATGATATAAATATTTCTTAAAATATGTTATTATATATATATTTTATAGAATAAATAAATATATTTAATTTTGACAAAATGATGATGCAATGATTTCTTCATTAATAATGTATTTCAGTAAATGATATTATAAATGTTAAATTAAATGTAATCTAGTTATTTTTATGTCATCCAAAAAATTTCTAGGAGATGAATACATGTATTTTTTTTATCAATAATTTTTTTTCGAATAAATCATGTTGTTATGGAGTTTTAAAATGTCATGATATGAATATTGCCAAAATTGACATAATTTATATTTGAAAATATAAAATTTATTATTAAATATTTTAAAATTCCGAAAAATATATGATTATTTACAACACATATCATATGTCTAAATTATTATTATTGACTATTTAATTGATTATTTTGTATGTTTTGGTATCTATTTTGATTCTTAAAGTGTTAAATGCATTATAAAATGGTAAGTGTAAAAAAGGGTTAGATAAAAAAGACAAGGATTAAAAAATATTCAAAAACTAGTCCAATTTTTATTAGATGATTTTATTTCAAACAATAATAATCTTATCTATAGATACTATTATTTTTTGATCATTGTAAAATGAAAATAATTTTATAATTAAATAATTGTTTCAAAATTTTCTAAAGAGCCCCTTCGCCTCCTTATAAAAATCTGTCACCTCAAACTCATTACACACACCACTCTAGCCCCTTGGATCAACAAAATTATTCCGATATAATCTCTAAACATCCATATTTTCCTTATATAATCCTTCTCCTAGGCATAAGTGAATTCAATAGAGCCTTTGACTCAAATAAATGAAGTTACCAAATTTGAGGTAACATCTTTTCTCATGTTTCATTGCATTATTTTTCATTCTCCACTATATATGATATTATTATTCATTTTTCACATAAAAGAACCATTATAATTAATTTAATTAGTTGTTTCAATGAGTAGGATTCGAACAACACTTACACACACCTCCATCTAATGGATTTGTAACATATTGTTTCTTTGGATAATGAACAACTACCTCACGAAACGATGATTATTCGATTTCCCCTACCACTGCTTATGGTTGACATTATGATGGAACAATAATTATATATGATATATATTATACTTATTTTATATCTCTTATTATATATTTTTCATTTAGTACATATCTAAATCTTTTTCATATTGTATAAATATGATAATTTATTTGAGGAGGTGCATATAACCACACCGTTAAAGTGATTTGACTCGTTCATGATATATATTGAAGTTTTAAAGGATTGAATTAGTTAAATTATTTAAAATATATAAAATAGATGTTATACTGGAATTATAATATACCTATATATCATTTAGTTTTATTTCCATTAAATATGAAAAATAATTACTTGTATCGTTCATGCGCACATACAACTTACCATCTCCATGAATTGTGCATTTCATTTCTCATATCCAAATGCTAAGGACCATTAAAAATAAACATTTATATGGTATATACATGATATATATGATATCTAATTTGTGAATATCATTCTAGAGATAACGTAATTTTGACCACAAGAACAATATATAATTATTAAGTGTTCATTTTTTAATCATGTTCTGAACATAATCAAAATATATGATATGAACTCAAATAATTATCTAATTGTTATGGAAAGGTAATAAGTGATAAAAAAATTAGTTTCATGGAAAAGATTATGTAGAAAGTAAAAATTAACTTATGTTTATTATATAGGAAATTAAATAACAAACATGTCAAGTCAGACACGAGGTAAGGGACTTTATCCCAATCTCCTTTCATTGAGGTATGTTTTGATAATATATATATCCTTATTTTATACGGTATCTAGTAAAAATCGCTGACTTCTAATTTCATTTAAATGGGATTATTTTTCTACAAAGTATTTACTAAAATGTCAAAATGAATGTTTTTAAATTCTGTTGTGACAATGACATCTCGGCCACCATAATCGTTATTTGGCTTCCTCTGTAAGGAATAAGGTTTGTAAAATTAAAAAAAACCTTTATACCATTTTTGGGTGTTATGGTATTGAAAATGATTTTTGAAATGGAATGAGTATTACAATATCTTTAAATGATTTCTTATGATTGCAAATGAAATGTTATTAGTGAAATTTTGATATCTTCAATATTTATGTGTGATGAATATATAATTGTACTGGGACATTTGACAGGTGGTAACGTGATAAACAGAAATATGGGTGGATCCATGATAATAAAATGATGGGTGGTTACATTAAAACTTCCAATTAATTCAGTATGGAACTCAGTTGTATGGCTATTAAATTTAGTGATATTTTTTGAAGTGGAGCATGGTTATTCCATTTCATTATGTTTATGTCCCTACTTACATTTATATTCTATATAATGCTTTATAAGGGAATTATGGTAATCTTTTTATTACAAAAATGATATTTAATGAGATTATATTATGTTATGTGTTTTTTCTAATTTATAAAGGTGAATTGTATAACATTATGATAATGTATTCATGGGTAACATGTTGCTTTAAAAAAAACTGTTTTCCATCTATGTGTGTCCATTACTGATATTGTTATTCTCTTTTCATGTTCTTAAAATGTTTCTAACAATACTTGTGGTTGAATAGGTTCAACGATGGGATCATGGAAAATTCATGTTACTTATATCATCGAACTAAACATGTTTCTATTCTTTTAAGAGATTTTATTTTATGAAAAATGGATACTGAGTAATAGTGTCTACATATAATATTCATGTTGTTTTGTATAATTTATATGACCAAATTCTTTAATTCTTTATACTTGAAAACATACTCAATTTGAATTATTAATCTATTTCATTATTTTTTAATTTTTAAAGCTAGGGCCTTATTGTTGGTATCAGAGGCTTCATTAGATAACTTTAGTTGTTATGGTCTTATTTAAGTATTAATGAAAAAACTATAATGGATAGTATAATAGAAAGAGTCAAAGTTATTTTAGATAAGTTGAATGAGATTAAGATTACATGAATAAGTAAATATTAGTATTTAGCCTCCTCATAAGATATTATATGATAATTTTTCAGATATACTCACACATTCTTTTTTTGTTTTAGTAAATGCATAGATCTAGAATGCTCCAAAGTAACAATGGATGTGAAGAAAAATGTGATGGCTTTCTGAATAAGAAACAAAATGAAATGTGGGATACAATGAGAACTCTTATGGTCATTATCATCCAACTATATGGAGTCATGGTTGACCACCTGAAACTATATGATTTTTATAAGAAATAGTATATGCGATAAACAATTCCCAATAGATGTTAGGGTAATAATCATAATGGTATGTATATTCAAAAAACAATCTGTTATGGACCTGGAAAGAAACCCATATGAAAATGATTCAATGGGATAGGAATATTTTTCAGATGTGGTAATGAAGGTCATAAGTCAATAACCTTCCCTTAAAAAAGAAATCATCATGTTGAATCTAGGAAATCGAAATAATTTCATTCCGAATGATCAATTATATTTTTTAAATGTGGTGCAAATGGTCATTATACAAATTGATATACTAAAATAATTATTTTGGAGTGGGATCAAGAGGATCATAACAATTTATATTTACCAATTCCAAATGGCATTCCAATTGATTTTGTGGGAAAAAATAATGACCTATGAAAGGTATGGATTATTTCGTAACTCATGTTTTGAAATTACTAAAATCGTAGGACATAACGAGTGATTTTGTTTGTAGGAATGGAGTATAAATAGTAAGATAAAAAAACATGTAAAAAAACATGAACAATTTCAATGATTAATATTTCCACATTTTAGGAATTGAAGGGTTATGATGGATCAAAGTATGATGATATGTTTAAATGTATTAACGATATGATTACTTTGGAATTATTTTTCTGGTATTTGAAACCTTGAAGTATCATATGTGAAAATGTTTTTCAAGGAAGAATTATCATTTCTTTTTTGGATATAGTTAAAAAGAACCATTTTGATTAATATGATTAATGAATTTGAGGAAATTACAGGTTATTTCATTTTGTGATGAAAATTTTTGGTATTAGTTAACAATTGTGGTTGTAATATGTTATTGTTAATTTTATGGAATTTATCTCATTTTTTGGGAATGTTAAAAAATTATATAGTTTTTGAAAAAGTAGAACACATAGACCATTTTACAACTCATCATGTTGGAAAAAGCTACGAGAATCTAACCCACAACCAAAGTGTGATTGGAATTTATCTCCTACCACTGGACTACATGATGTCCCTGGTTCGTATGAATTATTTTTTTTGTTAGAATTTTTTATGGATGAAGAATAAGTTGATTTTGGGAAAAAAACCTTTTATCAAATATATATACTTATTATAAGAAAATGAATGAAAATTAAGTGATAATAATTATTTTTGAATACATTCTCTTTTCTGGGAACAATATATGAGTAAGGGAAATAGAAAACTATAGGATATAGTTTCTGTAGTAATGGATAAAATTTTATTTTGGAAATAATATTTGTTTTTATTGTGGTTACATGGTGATTTTGGTTATTTTCTGTAACGATTAACAGATCATATAGAATATTTGATTAGGTTAATTACACACCAGCATGAGTCTTTACGAGTAGTAGATGTTATTGGGATATAAATATGAATATTTTATGTGGAAGACTCCGATTAAATAATTATTAGTACTGGGTTTAAATATTAGTTTGGATTACACTAAATAATTTAAAGGAAAGTTGTTTATTGAATGGTCTTTGATGAACATTGGGTATTGTTTTTTGAATTTTGGAGATTAATTGTTGTATTTATTATTTTATATTATTATCCTTTTTTGGGATTATCTTCCTTCGTAGTAACCATTTTGTTTTTGAATAATATATATATATATATATATATATCATATTATGGATTATGTGATTCATTATTTGTTGAATCTAGTGCTTTAAATGTGACAAAATCATCTTGAATACTCACCGTTTGGTGAAAAGTTGAGTTTGTGGTAGAATTTTTCTAAAGTATGAAAGTATACATAACTAGTATGTATTATTTATTATGTTCTCAGTAAAGCTCATAAATAAATTCATGACCTTTTTGAAAAGGAATGTAAACAAAATGTCGTACGTTTAAATTTCCTACTGGGGAATCAATGACTGTTTAAGCCAACATATGTTTATTATTTTCTAGTGGTAAAAATTCACCTAGACATGCTTTATATCACTCTCCATCAGAACATGATGGTTAGTATCTCCTCCATATCCATGATTACCTTCATGGATTCACAGTATCTATTATCTTCACTGGAATTTATAATTCTCCTTCTTTCTATTGAATTGATAGTTTTATTGACACCTTTTCTGATTTGGGACATTCAATGATGTTTCCCTGACCAATTTGAAAATTATGAGGACGCAATTTTAAAATGCGTTGAAGGATGTAATGATGTAGGTATTTTTTGAATAATACATTTTCATATCTATTAATATTTGTTGAATAATATATTAATTTTATGTTAAATATGACACATTTTGAACTAGTTCACTAAACATGTAACTAGGGATTTCATTGAAATCTTACGCTGAACACAACATCGAGTTATACCAAAAAATAATATAACAATATTATTTTTTTAAGGTTTGATAATGTCTAGACATTGTATTAGGGGAAATGAATAGAACTAACTAAAATATGATTTCACATATTTGTTAAATGATTTTACTTTTATCCAATAACGCTTAGAGGAATAATATTAGAATTAATTCAACTTTAAGCATGAAAAACTCAAATATTTTTAAAAGGTCATTTTACCTACTTTTAATGGATAACCCTTTTGAAATATATTTTTTGTCACTTTTATATGCTGAATTTGAAAAAATAAACATATTATTTATAATAGGGCCATTAAAATTTTCAATGGGTAAATTTATTGATTTTTTTTGATAATGTTCATTTATTAATAAATAGAAAAAATATTGCATTTTTAGTGAAAAATATCTTTTCATCCAATTACTTTATATGTAATTATTAAACTTTTAATTATGTTTAAATTTTTATTTGATTATATTTTTGTAATTTAATCCAATTTTGGTCATTTTATGTAATTATTATTTGAAATTGGATATAAACCCATGTTAAAATTTAGGAAATGTTTACTTTATAAAAACACGATTTTTGGTTTTTACAATGGGAAATAATTCTAAATCAATTTCAATAACTGTGATGTTTGGAATTCGAAAAATTAGATTCTATTTTTTTATTCAGGAGGTCTAAATTGGATAAATATTTATTATTTATTTTAAGGAATTATTAATAGCAACAGTAGTAAAAAAATTTCCCCATGTTTAAAGGGTAATTCTGGTAAAGAAGTTTTAGAAAATAATTTTATTTTAATATTAAATTATCTTATTACATGTCCTAATCCGATTAGAATATACATGTCCAACCATGGGAATCCTTGGGTTGATATTGGGACCCCATGGATCAACTTGAATGTGAAAATGACATTTTATTAAAATTAATTTAATTTAAAGGAAACTGTAACATTAACATATATCTTTTAGTAAAAAAATTATGTTATAGAGTTATATAAGTTATAGTTTCAACTATAAATATTAATTAAAAATATAAAAATATTTTTTACATCATTTTATTTTATTTATTAATTTTTGAGGTAAAATGAATAAATTTTTGAATGACACAATGATGATGCCATGATCGCTTCATGAATATAGGATTCAAATAAATGATATTATAAGTGTTAAAATAAATGTAATCTAGTAATATTTATGTCATATATGAGTTTTGTAGATTATAGATACATGTTATATTTTTATTAATGATATTTCTTTTTCTAATCAATCATGTTTTTAAGGATTTTTAAAAAGTCATGATTTAAATATTGTCAAAACAGACATAAATCATATTTTAAAATATGATATATTTTATTAGATAGTACGAAATTAACAAATCTATGATTTATCCAAATAGTTTTCATAAATCTTAGATATTGTTATGGACACATTAATTGGTTATTTTTTAATTTTTTATATATTTCGATCCTCAAAGTGTTAAATACTTGATAAAATGGAAAGTGTAAAAAGGGATAAATAAAAACAATATGGATAAAAAATATCCATAACCTATCAAATTCTTGTGGGATGATATTATTTAAAAATATAATCATCATATCTTCTTTTTTAAGGAGTTTTGGGACATTTAAACAGAGAATAATTTTTTAATAAAATAATAATTTTAATCTTTCCTAAAGAGTCTCTCCTCCCCACTATAAAAGTCATCAACTTTAAATAATTAATCACATCTATCAATCCCCATGGAATATTAATAATCTTAGAAATTAATATCCCAAGATCTCTCGCTTCATCTTGAAGCTATCCCCTAGGAATAAGGCAATTCAAGAGTCCCCTTTTTCTCAAATCAAAAGAAGCTACCCGATTTGTGGTAACGTCTTCTCTCATGTTTCTATCCATTATTTTTCCTTCTCAACTCCATATGCTATTATTATTAATAGTTCACATAAAAAAAGTATCCTATATATAATAGGTTGTTTCTATGATATGGATTTTAACTACAATTACACACACCTCCTTCTAATGTATTTAGAACATACTGTTTCTATGGACGACGAACTACTACCTCACAAAATGATGAATGTTTGATTTCTTCAACCAACTCTTTTTGTTAAAATATTTATGGAATTGTAATTATATATCATATTTATGATATTTATATAATCTATATGATTCTGTAATGCTCATTTAGAAAACATGTAAATGATTTTAATGTTTTGCAAATAGGAAAATTTAATTTGAGGATGTGCGGACTACCGTACCTCAATGTGATATGACTCATTCATGCTATACATGGAACATATAAAGGATGGAATTAATGAAATTATATGGGAAATTTATGATATATATTAAAATGGAATAATAATATACCTATGTATCATTTAGTTTTCTTTCCATTAAATATGAAAAATAAATGAATGTAGCATTAATGTGTATGTACGGCTTACCATCTCCATTAACAGAGCATTTCATTTCTTATATAAAAATCATATGGAGCATACTATAGAAATATATACTAGATATATATGATATGAATGATATCTAAATCATGAATATCATTTTGGAGATAATGTAATTTTCACTACATGGACTATTTATAATTGTAACAAGTTCATTTATAACTCAAGTTCTAAAAATCGACAAAATGTATGACATAAACTCCAAAAATTATCAAATAGTTATATTAAGGTAATAATTGATAAATATGTAATAATATACTTAAAAAAGGTTCTGTATAATTTATAAATTAACTTATGATTACTATTGATGAAATTAATGAACAAACGAGTCAATTCAGAAATGAGTAAAGGGACTTCGTCTCAATCTCCTTTCATTGAATCATATCTCAATAATATATACCTCAAACTTTTATAGAGTGTATAATAAAACCATTATACATTTACTTCCATTAAGAGGTAAAACATTTTCTCCAAATAAAATTACTAAATGAAAAAACAAATGTTTTGAATGTTTGTTGGGATAATGACCTCTTAGCCACCGTAATCATTATTTGGCTTCCTCTATAAGCCTTATTGTTTTTGAAATGAAAAAGTACCACTTATTCCTTTTTGGGGTTTTTTAGGTATTGAAAATTATTTTTGAAATGCATTGAGTATATTAATATAATGAAATGATTTCTTTTGATTGAAAATGAAATGTTATAAGTGAAATGTTTATATTTTCAATATTTTATGTGATGTGATTATATAATGGTACTTTGACATATGACAATTGGTTATGTGATAAACAAAATTATGGGTGGTTCCATGATAACCCAAAGATGGATAGTTATGTTTTAACCTCCAATGTTTTCTTGTATATAAGTCAGTTTTATGGCCATTCTATTTAGTGATATGTATGGTAGTCGATAGTATGGTAATTCCATTTCTATTTGTCTATGTCTTAGGATACCTCTATATGTCATATGTTACATTATATGGGATTTGTGGACATATTTTAGTTACATAATGTATAATAAGTGAGCTTATATTTAGTGAAGAATTTTTGATACTTCTAAAAGGTGAAAGGTATTACATTATGATAAAGTATTAAGGGTATACACATTTGTTTTTAAGAAACTAAAATTTTATTTTTTTATGTATTCCTTACTAATCTTTTAATGATCATCCCATGTTATTGAAATGTTGTTCACATGAATAAATATTGAATAGGGTCAAGGATGTGATCAAGGAATAGTCTTTCTATTTAATATATGGATCTAAACATGTTTCATTTATTTTTAGAGTTCTTATTTTTAAAAAAATCGATACTGAGTAGAAGTGTATACATGTAATATTCAAATTATTATGTATAGTTTTTGACATAATTATCTAAATCTATAAACATGAAAACATCCTAAATATGAATTATTAACTTAATTGAAGAATATATAATGTTTATGGTTGTGGATTTATAGGATCTAGAATCAAATAACTTATCTATAGTCCACAAAGCGTTGCATAAGACTCAGAATCCAAACGAGGTCATGAGTTAGACATCAATCATAATGAAAATGGAATAACGTATATTTTATCTTACAAGTTTCTTATTTTTTTCCACTATCTTCACTATACACCATGCATATATCCCCTTAAGTATTCATCAAATCTCAATGGCCACCAATCACGTATACAAATACAATCCCACCCTGGGAAAACATGTCACGACATATCCTTGTAAAATACATCACATGTGTAATGAGAATATAGAAACAACACATATCATCATGTTAATACAATATCATTATGTTTAATATTGACCATTTCAGGCCTCATTGAACCTAGTCATATGGTAACATGGGCTACACACACCCACATGAAATTACAACTAAATCATTAAAATAAAATATGAAAACAGAATCAATCATACAAGGAAACATGTGTAATATGATTCGAGTATGTTAAGAAACATCACACCTCAAAATAATTCAATGTCAATGGAAAGGATAAACCACACTGTGTGGCTCACATGCTGTATTAGAATGTATATAAGTCTAGAATATACATGCATAGGCCTTGTTATAATAGTCAATTTCATACAAAAAATTCAATGTTGGTATATGGTTACTAAATAAAAAATATATTTTATTTTAGATATAAATAATGTTCTTTTCATTTGATGATACTCCATATCCCCTATATAATTTTTGAAATATAGATCTAGGCCATCACAAGTGAAACACAATTCTTCATAACAAAAATTATCTATTGTTAATTTTTCATAAATTATCATTTAATAATTTTCTCTTTATAATTTATGAAAATTTATATTTTCATAATTATCTCCTTAATATTTATCCTAAATTATATATTTTTATCATTGTTAGATAATTTTTATAAAATAATATTTTATAATTACCCTATTTTAAATTATTATAAATTATCATTTCTTAATTATTATTTATACTATATTATATATTATCCATTATACTAATATGTAAACAATATATTATAAACAGTTGTATTTATTTTTAATTTTTTATATTATTTAAAAATTTATCATTTAACAAACTCACAATTATCATTTGATAATAGTGATATTTATTTTTTGATAATTTAATTTATTTATCATGTTATGAATCCATAAGTTTTCCCTCAAGAAAACCCTGTGGTTATTGATTGATAACTTCAATTCAATGTATAACCATTTGATGATATAGATATTATGATTTTTATAATATAAATAAATGTGTTTAAATTATTTTTAAATATTTTTCAATTATAAAAATTATGATTTGAATATAATTCCCCGGCCCCATAATCCAAGATCTGGTGCATTATTTTAATAAATTGGAATGATTACAAGGAATCAACTCCAGATTCACCGATCAGTTTAGCATTCTATGAAAATATATTACATACATGGATGTTACATTACACATTAAAAAATTAAACACTACATAAATAATCATTTGAAAATTCCATTATTCCCCTAGCTTAACTTTTTATATCAAACATAATACACTTCTTGTAATCCTAGGAAAGCAATACATAAAAAAGGGGTGAGCTCAGAGGCTCAATAAAGGTAAATAATTTAGAGGAAGCTATAAACATTAAAGGCAATATGTGTAATAAAAACAACAGCATTTTAAATTTAAACATTAACAAAATATAGATATAATAAATCATTCATTACCATATAAACATGCACATTGATATTCTACTAGTCAAATAATTACATGTAATAATTAATTTCATAATTAGGGAATACTTAATGTCAGACATCATTACAACATAGTCACGACCTTGTGCCAAGAGTACATATAATATTTTTTTCAAGTCCTTGTTCCAAGACACTAGATTGTCTCATTAGACATACGGATGAATCGATGGGCTATAGTAGGTCCCACCCATCACGTACTAATTCCATTGCATTTCTCACATGAAAATGTTGAAACATAAAATAAACATTCGTATTAAAATTTCATTCAAAATATATATACTTCAACCATTAAAAAAGAAGGGTATAGAAATAGAAAATCCATAGTAAAACATATAATAACTCATTGTATACAATCAATATGATTGTATTATAACAAATCAAAACTAATCTTGAAAAATATCCAGTAAATAATGCTAACATTGTAGAAAATTATAAGTGAACTTTTTTTAGAGAAATAATCCTTTTTATAAAACCAATTAACTGTCACCCATTTATAAAGGAAGTGATTTAAAATATATTTTTTAATTAAAGAGTCACATTCAAATTTGAAAATTTTAAAATGAATTAACATTTTAATACATTCATGTCCAAATAAATGAATCCTTTAAACCAGTTTGAAAACATGGAATTTAATGAGAATAATTTAGAAGAATTAGTATTTAAAATATTTATAAGGATGTTTTATTTAATGAGTACATTAAGAAAATAATTTTAAATTGTCTTTTATGAATAATGTACACAGATAATAAATATCTTCCATAAAATACTTTCACATTAACAATATTGGATATTAATGAGATTGAGTTATTAACCCTTACCTAGCACCTTCATTTAATCGGGGGTACATTTACCCTCCTGTATAATGATCATAGTATGTTATTAAATTTTATCGGAACGCAATTAAATTTTTTATATCATACATGATTCATTAATGACTTTATACTACTCATTTAATATTTATTTCCATGTTTAATAAACATTTCTGTTATTAATTGCTTTCATTATCGTTCGTGTTTTAACTTATTATTATTGATCTTATCATTTAGATCAGGATTTAAATACATCCTTAATATAAAACATGATATATATATATATATATAATATATATATAGAATAAAAATATGTATATTATATAGATATATCTAATTGAAAACATTGTTTTTGGAGATGGTGTGTCGTACATATGTATAAACGCTGTTATTGCTTTCATATCTTATTGAATGGAAGTAAGTGAATAAGATATATGATCTTATATATATATATATATGTCACATTCTCTAGTAGAATTATTATGTAATATATTACATAATTATTAATAATATATATTTTATAATCATACTTGAATGGTGAACGTGGAAGTGGATATCATCATGTCATACACAGGAGCGATGATATCATTTCAATAAGGATTAAAAGGTGTGTAATTGGATGGTATAATAATATTATAGAGAAATTAGAATTGTATTTACATTATTTATATACATATTACTTATTTTAATATCCATCCAAATAATATAGTGTTGAATAACAAATTACGTCACGACATGCAGAAGGTAAGCTGTACGTACGCACGCATGGTGACATTATCATTCATATGATGGATAGAATAATGAGTACAGTTGTACCGTATTCATAATAAAATCATAGGATGTATATGGTAATGGAGTTATTATTTTGGTTTTGAAATAAAAAAAATGAATGTGGATGAAGAAAATAACTGTTAAAGATGGGAAAAATAATTACCTATTCTTCAGCTGTTTTCTTTTGATTTGAAAAAAATGGCTCCTTAAGATGGATTTATGCTCAAGGTAATTCATTTAGGTTTAACTGAGATAATTTTGGAGGGGAATTGGGTAGGTTTGGGATGAGGAAAATGGATTTGGAAGTATGATTTTATGACAAGGGGAAGTAACCTTCTATAAGAGATCTGAGGGTCACTTTATGAAATGTTTGAAATATTATTTTATTAAAAAATAATATTCGGTTTATAAGTGATAAAAATTGATTTATTTTGAAACTAAGGTGGAGATGGGTCTAAATACTCTTAACCAATATGTTTTAGACATGTTTTGGCCACAATAATAACCTTATTTGTTAGATATAACTCTTAGTTATATAGTTTGACTTTTACCCTGTCCTCTTGTATTATTTTAATAATTGGTTAATTAACATACAATAAAAAGACAATAAAACCCCAAGTGGTTCATTAATGACATATTTATCTTTATACAAGTTTTTGGTCCAATCCTTATGTTTTTTGTAATATTATATCATTTAATAGTAGTGTAATTTTTTTTCAAAATTCATTTTTGTCATTTTTGAAACTATTTAGTATATGATTTATTTGAAAATATTAACACCGTGATAATTTTGAAAAAATTTAATTGAATCAACCCGAGATGTAATATTAATCGATAAAATTTATATATGGTATGAAAAGTATCAATTTTCATGTATTTGGATATTTATTACATCTATTATTTTAACATTTCATTATAAAGGAAATTACTACATCATCATTGTGTCATAAATAAATTAAATTATTTAATGTTTAAATTTATAAATAAAATACCATTTCATATGAAATATTTTTAGCCTTATAATTATTATTTATATAAGAAATTATCTTATGTAGAAACCTATGTTTAAAATGTATTTTTTATGAAAAAGTAGAATTTAACACTTTTAACTCTTTTTCAATAAAATAATAATAAAAGTCCAAATATAATCCACGTGGACCTAATAGATGTAATCTTATTCCTATGGTTGGTTTTTGTCGAAATAAATTTATCCAATTATATTAGAACATGTGTTAAGGCAATTATAACCCCATTTTTACCTATAATTACCCTATTTACTTTTAACCCTAGTAAATCAAAATCAAAAGTTACTATTCACCAATAAAATACTTTCATCTTTTTGAGAAAAATATTATATACTGATGTCTACTGTGTCTCTTGGATTTTTGAAATTAAAACAACAGATGTAGTCAAATTATGTTTTATGCAAATTTGTATATTTTCCTAGAAGGTGGGTAAAAGACATCAAAAAGATCAATAATATTTTATAAAACTAAATTTTATAATAAAATGATTCGAATGAATTTCATTGAAGACATATAGGTATTATATATATATTTTGACTAATATTAATTTTAAATAAATTTAATAAATATAAAAAAAGTCAACATTAAAAATAACTTAGTGTTTTTTACATTTCATTTAAAATTGTATGTTTTTAGAAAAATACCGAAAGTCCACCCTAAAAAATTTTTATATTATAAATTAAAAAATGAATTTTATATTATCAATTTCAAAACATAGAATTTTAATTTATAATTAATTCCCATTATCAAAACCAAAAAGCGGGTTTCAAAAAAAAAATAAAAACTATCAAAAAATTGGCATGTGTTTATGTCTAATATAGATGTGAAATTTACTTAAAATGACCTAAATTGTATTAAATGACAATAAAATAATATAATTATACATACAAACCAATATAATCAATAATTTACCAATATAAATTATTTTGATTAATAAAGTTGTTTTCAATTAAAATTTAATATTTCACACAATTCACCAATATATTAATGTTATCTGAAAAATGCAAAAAAAATTATCAAAACTAAAATATTATGTCCTTATACTAAATAAGATGTTTAGTTTGTCAAATTGATTATATAAAAGTGTCAAATTTTGGATTTTAAAAGGGTTCTCTATTAAAAGGTAATAAATTTGAAATTTCTAAAAAAATCATTTTTCAGAAAAATAGAATTTGTAATTATATTATGTCTAATGAAAACATAATATGGGTGTTAAAATTATATGGATTATGTAAAATTCAAAATTCTGTTAATTATATTCATAACCTTTTTTAAATGGATAACATGGTAAGTCATGGTGCACTCGAACTCGGTGTTGTGTGTAGTGAAAGTTATTGGATTACATTGAAGAGATAACTAACTATGATATAATGGGGTGTTTAATTCTCCTCTCCATAATAAAATTTAATCCTAACTATTTCAAATAATTTTTCAAAAATAAAAGGTTAAATAGAGAAAAATAACATTGTGGAAAACCCTAATCAGAAATTGGGATAATAAAATTTATTCTCAGTAAAAGGGAAATGGAAGTGAAAAAGTCCCCACCCAAATATGATCTCTATTATGAGAACATTAGTGGAAATTAGAGACATATAATTGGAGAGAAAATGTAAATATTAATACAGAGTGATTGAGGCCATCAATCACATAAAAGTGTAAAATTGAGGTCCTCAAACCCATCAACCTATAATGATTTAAAATATCATTGGTTCAACAAAACATAAAGTATTCGGATAACTCATTTTTTGTTTTAAGACCCCATCCCTGAAGATAAAGAATTAATATATTCATAGAATAAGTGGAAAAAATATACATGACATGTTGTGTTTAATCATTCAACATATTACTACCATAAACTCATATTTCACTCCAAAAATAATAGAATTCCAAAATATTCTATTTATCCTAATCGTATAGGGTTTCAAAAATAATGTATTTATAAATAATTTGTAAGAATATTTTTAAAAAACTACATTACACAATCTAGGAAATTATGTAGGCCCCTGGTAGATGATGCACCCTTATCACCCATCGCTAGTAGGTTCAAGTCTCTCGACCTTGCCAGAGACGGGTGGTCTCCCAACCTCTGAGATGTCCTTTTTATAACAATTCAAAAATAATAAAAATAAATGCATTAACCATAAAAATAGTATCAAATGTCAATCTAAATCCATTGAAACCTTTAGACATATCCAAAATAATATTTTCCAAACGCACGGTCTAAAATTTATAGGGAAGGTAATTACAATTAATATATTTTTTTCCATGTAATAACATGTGAATACCATAATCATGAATTCTTTTAAAACATAGTAACACCATGATTTACCATAAAACCTTATTGATTTTCTTTATGATCCCCTATTCATTATAGAATATTGGATATACTCCTTATATCCAAAAATGTTGTAAATTATAATAATAATTAAATAAAAAGAAACTAATTAGTTTCAAAGTACTAAAGGATATCAAATATAATTTATCTAAATCAATCATAACTTCTTCCAAAATCACTACCATAGTATCAGTACCATATTAAGGTGTATCTTTCCATCAACCTTGTATTTCCCAAAAATTTATCTTCCAATTGATTCACTTATCGTAGAAACATATAATATCCAATCATTAATGAAATAGTACGACAATAAAATAGTTATTTATTTCGATAATTTATATAACCAGCACATCGTTGATACAACACTAAAACGAAATTATTATTTAATAAAAAATTAAGAAATGAAATCATTCATCTTCATATGTGGTAGTATCATAACTTTATTATTATGCAATCACATCATTTGGGGCATACATTGATGATATGATAATTGATTTTTGTAGAGTCACAACACCATTTAGATGATGTATTGTACATTTGAAACCATTTTCATACCCATTTCAATCATGAACATGATGTCCAATTTTTCCACACATATAGCATACTCTTATTCCCTTTCACGAATTTCCCAATGTGATTCTTTCCACAGTTATCAAATGTTGGAAAATACTTTTTCCATTCTTCCCTTTATCCAACTTTCCCTTTTACACCCTCTTCTTTTCTTGCATCCCTTCAAAAACATAGGACTCAAATAATTCTTTACTAATCTTATTAACACATGTTACAATTTCATCATATAATGAGGATTCATGGGAGACTATTTCCCATCCATGTTTTTGCATAATTCCATGAATTATATGACCATTGTTACTCATTGAATCATTCATATTACTAATGTGAGCCTTCCTGGTACTGGGAACCATTTTTAAATCATGAAATGCAATAGGTTAGTATATGAATTGGATTCCTTAATTCCTAACTTGTTGAATAATTAATGTAATTTGAAATGTTTATTTATATAATCCATAATCATAAAAATGTTTTCTCTAAGGATGTATTTACTCATAAATCCTTTATAATGGTTTGTAAGTAAAATATGAATTACCCTAAGAACATCCCCCGGGAGTGTCGTAACCAAGATGGAAGAAAGGCCCATTATTTTGTTCTAGGATGCCCTGGGTCAATCCCGATACACCTTGTCAGAGTTTTCCCTCTTAGGTACATATGTGCCAGAGCTGCCTCTACCTGCTCCTATCCATACATGGATGTATTGTTTGAAAACCTAACTAAATATCAACATTACCAAACTTTTATGAAGTTCTTCTATACTAATCATAAAATTTTACCTTAGGTTAATGTTCTATAATTATAGATTTTATAAATCTAGTTTCCAAGGATTTTACTAAACTACTTATGATACCAATAGTAATTCCCCGACCCATGAAGCCTGAAACTGATGCGTTATTTAAATACATTTTCCCGATTACAAGTAATCAAGTCTCAAAAGACCGATAAGTTATGTAGTCATTGAAGATATATTACATAAATAATCATTATAATAATCATTAAAAAATAATACCCAACATAAATAATAATTTTTGAATTCAATAATTATAACCTCTTAACACTACATATCAAAGACAATACACTTCATGGAATCTCGGTAAAAACAGAACATATGAAATGGGTGATCTCAGATGCTCGGTAAGGGAAAAAAATTAATGGGAAGCTATAAACCTTTAAGGAAATATTTTTAATAAAAAAACAGCCTTTTAAACATTAACATAAACCTAAATGGAAGAAAATAAATCAAAAATTATCATATTAACATTCACATTGATATTATACTAGTATATTAATCACATGTAATAAATAATTTCATAATGATAGAATGCAAGATGCCGGATATAAATCACTAAGTTGTAATGAATTTAATGTCCCATAATTTCTGTGTAATTTTTTTAAAGTATATAAAATTATTTTGAGACAACATGCTTTGACGTCATGTGATTCCAGAGCCCAGTGAGCCTGAAATTTTAAATTAAACTTTTTTAACATTCACATAACTAAAT
The DNA here is from genome assembly GCA_963277665.1 of Viscum album. Classification (NCBI taxonomy): domain Eukaryota; kingdom Viridiplantae; phylum Streptophyta; class Magnoliopsida; order Santalales; family Viscaceae; genus Viscum; species Viscum album. The sequence continues at coordinate 1,905,800,966 of OY728145.1, forward strand.
GTGCGAGTAGGTCTTTCGAACATTTCATCTGATGCTCAGATCGAAAATATGAGATCATCATTGAACTCAGAACATTGAGATTCATCTAAAAATGTCATAACATCGACCATAAATGGTAGGATGGAAAAGATAATTTTCATAAATTTCGTAAAATAATAGAATATCATTGAAAAAAATCATTTTATTTTTATTCCTACCATGTAGTGGAGGATGGAAATTCATTGGTGAGACGCTGAGATGAAAACAAGGCATATTAAATGAGGATAATTAATGGCTCACTAAGCACGCAAAACTGCAATGTTATTTTAATAATGAAACAACATAATAGAAATTCCAGGACCTGTTCCTTATTATTAAACTAACGCATTAGAGAATAGTAAATTAAACTCAGATGATTCTCTGTAAAACCTACAGAAGATTTCCTATCCAATGAAGAAAAAAATAAGTGACTAAAAATTCCAACGATTCAAGTATCAATGATGATGCAGATCCCATCAATATTTAGTAGTGGATCCAACAATTGAGGTTGGGGTTATACATTCATTTTGATTTTTGTAATTTCTTCATTCATAGTTCTGAAACAATGAACATAGATCAACCCACAACCAGTTTGATATGAGAATAGTGTTTTACTAAGGGAGGTTTGTAAAATTTAGGAACAATAATTTTGGGGTATATTCATGGATTGAAATCTCAAACCTCCCTTTGATTATACGCATCTAACGTGAACGGCGTGGGCTGACATAAACAATGCTTGTGTCCCTCCTCCTTGCGTGTTATTGTGTTTTTGTCATGGATGAATTATTCAAATTGTGGAAAGGAAATTTCAAGGACATTGTAGTGAAGGATTCAGCCCTATATTCTCATAGGCACATGAATTTAGAGAAATGAACCACTAGAGCAACATTAGTGTCCCATAGATAGAATGGTCACCATGTCATGACAGCGAGGATATGTGGAGACAACCAATGAGGAGATGTGGCGCCAACCGATGTCATGTGGTGGTAATGTCCCATGTTTTGGCTTCTCACACACGCTATAGGTACATGACCCATCAACCTTTTGTGGGAGTTCAACTTTCTGGTGCGACTGCGGTTTGTTGACCACGGCGGATGAAACTGCCCCACGTCCAATACAGGGTGATAAGGGATTAATAGGCAACTTCCAACCACCTCCAAGCTAGGAAAGTAAACATTTATCCTATAGTAGACTTGGTAGGCCAAAAGGCAAGACCCGCCTGGTAGGCATGACCCTCCCAGCATGCCGGACCTAACATGATAGGTCGGACCCACCCAGTCAGGTTCGACCGACCCCATCAGGATGGGCCGGGTCCAGGTTGGGTCAAAGGACCCCGGGCTGGGATCATTTAGGTAAATCCAACCAGGTCGGGATGGAATCAAACACTATAGGCCCCCTTTTGAAAGAACATCACTAACTTTTTGAACGGGCGTCTAATTGACATGTCATCAGTGGCCTGAGGACACGTGAAATGAGGCAGCTCTTCTGAGGTACTCAATGTCTATTTTATAAGAGGTTGGCATATGTCAAGGATGGATCAGACACAAATCCAACCAGAACCTTTTTACAAAAAATTCCATGTCTAACAGAGTGGGTATCCATTAGATGCACCATCTGTTGCATTGAGACCCATACGACGAGACAATATTTTGGATTTCTCTATGTGATTGTTTATGGAAGTTAGGGTATGATTGATGGATTGAGGACCAGATCCTCTAGAAATCAATTGTGTTCAGTGCAAGAATCCAGTGGCTAGTTGTGACATGAATAATGTAGAGAGACCCTTCGTGGATCAGTATGAGAGAGACACTTCTATGAACAACATGCGAGTGACCGTTCATAGATTAGCATGATAAAGACACTATGTGAATCATCAAGAGGGAGATCGTGTGTCAGTAAACATGATAGAAACCCATCATGGATCTGCATGATATAAACCCAATGTGGTTCAACATGAGAGCACCCCTCCATGGATCACCATAAGAGTAGCCCTTCTTGGATTTAGAGTTGTGCGACCTTTCACGGATCAGCCACATAATAAACTATCATGGATCAACATCAGAGCAGCCCATGAGTATCAGTAGTAGAGTGACCCTTTTTTGATCAACAGTTGAGCCTCTCAATAGAATAAGATGATCAATTTTTACGACTAATCATCTTTTCTTCTGTACTTATATTATACCTTGTGTGAGATATGTCTTTTTTATTACGCATTACATTAAGATATAACTTTGTGGTATTACTCTTTTGGGGATTTATATGATACCCAAGACAGTCTTCGGGTCCTTACTGAATATTTTTATACTCACCATTACATGGGTTCTGCCCACAGAAGTTGTGTCTTCTTCTGACAATATACATCATTGACTGGGACATTTGGGAACCTGAGTTAGGGATTTCTTAGACGTGGTTTGATATGTGTTGTGTAGTTCAGTAACATCAGATATATAGTTTTATCTATACATCCATTAGGATTCATGGAACCCGACCATGAGAGCTTGTACTTATTTTTCTGTACTTTCCTTTCAGTTGGGCTTTTATTCTGACCCCTTTTACTTTCAATTTACACTTTTTAATCTTAGCGGTGGTACATTTTTGTAGTCGAAAAACATTTTTCCCTTTATTGTCTTATTTGTGTAGTATTCCAATTCTAAGTGTGTATAGGTTTAGGGGAAATGCCTTCCCTTTTATGGATATGCCTTTTGGTTCTAGTCACCAGAAAATGGCCTATGGAAGACATACTTCGGTTAGACATGACATGAACCCCCATGAGACAGGTTGTGAAATTTTTATTGTGACCAATCATGCCACACTGAGAACATGGTCTATAAGATATTAGTTTGGTTTTTGACAGGACACTTTGTTGACATTCTATTCAAAATTCTTGTTCATTAATGTTTGGAATTGGTTTGGTGTATCAACAAGTTGACGGTTCATTTCTATTACAGAACAACTATTAGTTTATTTTAAATTCACCCTTTTATGTGATGAATTTTTATATTTATATATCATGTCATGGTTTTAAAATCATTACAAAACCATTATTAGTTTTAACATTTCAATTTCCCATAACTAATTAGTCAATTATATTTTTATCATAATATAAAAATCCTTTAATGATTATGTCTATGACACAAATATATTATATATTAATATGGGGAAACCTCTTAATAAGGTCCCTATGTCTACTACAAAACTCATAAAAAGATTCAGTATACTCGTTGAAGAAATCTGTGATTTTAGTTCCAAATTCATCCATAAGTCATTGTGTGTAAAACATCATTACAATTGAGTTGTACAGCTAGTACTAATATTCAATAATGTTATCATCCATACTAAAAAACCCATTTTTTCATTCCATTAAAGGAAAGAGGGAGACACCCTCATTAACAATTAATTTTATATGAGTCATAATAGCTATGAAATTGCATTGGGTTATATATTTATACAATAAAGGTCAGTGTGTCTTCATTAGAGATCCCATTGAATGCTAGAAATAGTGATAGATGCTACTATTTGATTACATATTTTTTGGCTCCATGAGAAAGTATAATTTTTTGATGGATTACATGACACTTGAGAAAGTTGAAACTCCCTCATCAATGGCCTCTCCATTTCCTTATTGAGTTCTAGTTTTATGATTTTGATGTCAATATGTATGAGAATTCTTTGGTCAATGTATTCAATTTCATATAAATTGTAAATTATTTGAAGAATTATGTTTTTTTATTTCTGGGATCAATGGATCTAATCTATTTGAAGCTAACCTTGTGCTCATATAGATGGAAGTAACAAATATTATTCTAAATATATGATTAGCAATAGTTTATTGTATAATACAATAAAATGAATGAAACAAAAAAAATAATATAAAATAAAATTCATTATTGAAAGAACGTATTTTTTTCATCAATTTCCATTTTTCAATATTTTCCAATTTAATATATATATATATATATATATTGAAGTATTTTTTTAGTTCTGATGAATTTGGTAACACAAAGAATTCCCCAAAAATGTATCATATAACATGACATGTTCATCATTTAAAAAACATATATTTTATAATTTATAAACCCTATTATACTATTGTATAATAGTAAGTTGAGTATAAAATAAAATCTAGGGATTGTGTTTAAAAAAATTTCAAATCAAAACCAACTATAATGTGTAGGTTAAAAACTCTATTTTAAATATTTAATATTATGATATTTTGATTACACACATAAATGATGTGGAATATATTTTATTAATGGAATAATATGAAATTGGAACTATTATAATACTAGGTAAAATATAAATAAAAATTAGAATAAATACAGAGTTTGATAAATCATGGTTGATGCTAGATAATTGTAACTCTTACTCTAGGATTTAATATTTTCTTCATTGAAATTATAATTTTAATACACCATATAAAATATTAATCAATCTCTATTTACAATAAATTAATCTCACTAAAGATTAGTTGTTCCAGATTCCTACATATTGAATCAGCAAAAAAAGGTGGAATTTTGAAATGAGTTGCAGTAGAATAAAACTCAATGTATTATTCCCCTTTTTTGAAATCTATACTTGAAAAAAGAAAACATGATAATACTCCTCGAATGATCATAAATTTTTATGTTAAAAAAAAATAACCGTGAATCATAATTAATGACGATAAAATTGACCTCACAAAACAATTTGAATTCATTGTAAAAAATAACATTGTGAAAAAATAAAAAAATTGACCAACATAATTAAAATCGCCATGAAGAAGTGGGTGTTTAATAGTTTTTCATATTCAATTCAAAAGAGAATGAAATTACAAAAACAAACATGAACGAAATATTAATATCATGAAATAATAGATTACCCCATAAAACATGTGGGTTGCATCTGTCATGGTCTCCCTTAGTCTCTAGTATAACATATTCTCTCCCTGAATAAAAGAATTATCAAATGATATCGATCCAATACAACTCCCACACTAACTAAATGAATAAAATATCAAATTTATTCTATCCCTTTCTATTATCATCAATTCCTTATTCAATTACTTATCATCTATATTTTGTCGCTGGTGATGCGATGAATCATTATTTTCTCCCTTACACTCTCTGAGCGCGTGTATTAATTTTCTTCCATGCTCTTCACATTAACATTTCCCCTGTAAAAAAACTCAACAATCTCACTAGCAGCCTATTTTAGGTGAAACATACATAATTTGGGTTTGTTTCTTATATTTAAAAACTATGTGTAATAATATTGAAATTAATGAGTTTAAAAAATAAATAAAATATATAATAATTAATTATATAAATCATTACAAATATTTTACATAAAATTATAATTTAAAAATTATATTTTATACTTTATTATTATTATTATTAATTTTTTATGAATATTATATTATTTGGCTTATGAATTTAGGTTTATTTGTTTGATTCATTTATTAATTACATCATTTTATTTATTTTACTATTTTTATGAATTAATTTTATTATTTTTAATTTCATTTTACTTTTCTCGTAATTATATTGTGTGTTTTGATTTGTTTAATTATTTCCATTTTCCTTCTCCCTTAACTAGTACCACATGGGCCCCAGGTCATTGTGCCTTTATCGTCCGCAAATACTGCAGCTCAACTATCCTCAATGACATGGTCTCCAGTTCATCCTTTAGTGTCTTTATAGAGAATCATGTGGAGAACTCTTCATCAACTATCGATCTGATTTCATGTTCCTCACAAAAGGTATAAGGCGCATCATATGGTTTATGGGTCTCAGTTTCTAGAGTAGAAAATTTTAAATATTTTATATGGGTTTTCAATTTTATGAACTAGGTTGATGTTAAAAAAAATAGAAACGAAAATGTGATGGGTTCAGTTGACCTCGAACGATGGGGAAGATAAAGATGTAGGTTCTCTGTGTGTGGAAATATGTGAAGAATGACCTTTGGGTATAATGATTCTAGGAGATATATATTGATGTGATGGTGATTATAGCTAAATAATTACTAATTTGGTGGAGTGTGCTGATTGAGTAGGGAAATAGTATTTGGTACTCAGTGTTGTGCGGTTGAATAAAGAAAATCCAATGTCAACCATGAACTAAATGAACTATGGAACCTCAAATGAATTAAAATCCACATCATGTTCTATGAAAATTTGGTTTACACTTCACAATAGGACTTCCATGGGTAAAAGGATTTAGACCTTTGTCTATATCACGTTTTTCTGTTAAGTATTGACCAAGAATGATGTACCATGGTCTATGGAGAATGATTTATTGTCTAGGTATTATGAACATTGGTATAGAGGGATCCATCATGCACTTATAATTTTCATTACACCTATAAATACCTAAAACTCAAATAATGATACAAAATCATTAGTAAAGTCTATGTTCTAGGACCACTTCAATTGGAGGAAAAAGTTTCATAAAGTAATCATGTTCACTCCCCATCCCAACATTATGTCTAATGAGACAACAAAATAATGAATTAATTTTATTTCTATCCAGGTTCTCCCTTTATAAATTTTTATGCATATGTGTTCTATATAATTAATCAATAAATGTTTTACCTATTGATTTAATTGGGTATCATAAAAATGTTATAATTCATTAAAAAATGAAATATCAAAATGGTGTCCATGAAAGTATGATCATAAATCATAAATAGTTTTTAATATATGAAATTTGTCTTATATAATGAAAAGGGATTTCAAACTGATGTAAATACACCAAAAAATATTGTTTTTGAGACATTATAAATTAATCATTTTAGTTTGATGTATGTAAAGTATTAAATATAGTTTAAAGGAGAAATGGTATTTTCATTTTATAAAACTGTAAATGAACCATGTTATTTATTTAGGATATTAATTACTAATTTTATAAAAATAATGGATACTCAAAACATGTTATGGATGAAACATGAAAAATCAGGACATTCCATATAATCTCGAAAGACCGATTAGTTTAGTAGCCTTGGAAACACTAGATACATTCATAAATGTTACATTACATCACAAAGTGAAAAACTATAATAACATATCTCCATATTCCACGCTTCTATCCTCTTCGGACTATCCCTGCAGGTCATTCATAAAATACTTCCTCACATCCTGGAAAATATTAAAACATTGAAAGGGGTGAGCTCAGATGCTCTGTAAGGATAACAATATTACGGAAGCTTTCATAAATAAACATTAACATTTATGGAAATGTACAACTAAAACAAAAACCTTTTTAAACTTGAACTTCAGCATAATATGGAAAAAATAAAATTAAATAATTCCATTTACTTACTCACATGTATATTATACTAGTCGAATAATCACATGAAATATCAATAACCACTTTCATAATGAGGGAATGTATAATGCCAGACATTCTGAAACATTTTGTCAAGGCCTCGGCCAAGACGTCTAAAATGATTAAGGCCTCGGCCAAAACCATAAATCAAGTTGGGAAAGGGCCTCGGCCAATTCCACGTCTAGTTGTCTCATGAGACCTACCGATGCATCGAGGAGCTATAGCGGGCTCCACCCGTCACTTATTAAGTCCAATACATTCCTCATATGAATAGGTTTAAACATATCATAAACCATAACATAATCGTATCACATAAAACATGCATAAAGGAAACATAACATTTCCACATTTCAATCACAAGATATCAATACAACACATTGATATAATAAAAACGCTTTCAAAACCATTTTCAATACTAAAATAAAAGAAAGTTAAAACTTTGTATTTATTTTTCATCAAAAAAAATGATGGCTTGTAGAGGAAGCTGAAAATCAAATAATGGTCACAGCGGCGGAGAAGTCATTGTCGCCGCATATGTACGGAAATAAAAAACATTCCCTTTTGTCGTTTAGCAAAACTCTTCGTATAAAAAAGATTCCTTTTGAATAAACGTAAATGTCAAAGGGGTTTATACGCCGTATAAAAAAATTTGTGTATAAAACCAAATATGCCTCAATGAAAGGGGATTGAGACGAAGTCCTTAAAAGATAATTTTTAAAATAAAATAGATCTATTATGTGTATTCACTATAGGTACACATAAAGAAAGTAAAAATACAAAATAGGACATAATAATATCATGACATAATTTGAATGTAGGAGATTAACCCAAAGAATAGAAGTTGGGTTAAGAAATTCCCTTACCTCGTGTCTGACTTGACTCAACCGTTATTTATCCTCATGAATAATAAACTAGAGTTAATATATACCTTATTAAGAACCATTTTATATTTCATTATCCTTTTTATATCACTTATTACAATGTTATGAACATTATGTAATTATTTAAGTTAATAACGGTCGTTTTGTTGATCTTTGGTACTTGAGTCAACAATAAACTTCTTATTATTACAAGTTGTTTATGTGGTAGAATATCCATTATCTCCAGAATTATATTCATGATTTAGATGTCATATATATCATATATATCCAGTATATACATTCATTCATAATATTACGTAACATTTAGAGGTAAGAAATGAAATGCACCGTTTATGGAGACGGTAAGCCATACATACGCATGAACGCTACTTTCATTTCTATTTCGTATCTAATGGAATGAAATCATAATGATATAAGTGTATAATATAATTCCAGTATAATATAGTGTATAATACCATTTACTCCATCCTTTATACATCCCACATATGGTATTAACGATTCAAATCACTTTTAGGGGGCGGTAGTCCGCACTTTCTAAAATGAAATTATCGCGTTTACCCATAATGGAAATCATAAATTATTTCATAAATGAGAAATACAGAAGAATAAGGAAAACATAAACATAATATATATATATCATATATGAAAATAGTGTCATCAAAATGGCAACCATTATAGGTGTTAAAAGAATTTGAACAATCATCGTTTCGTGAGGTAGTATTTCGCCACCCATAGAAACAATATGTTATTTAACCATTAGACGAAGGTGTGTGTAAGTGTAAACCAAATCCTTATCATAACAACATACTAGTATATTTTAGATACTGGTATTTTTACAAAATAAAGGAATGAAAAGAGTTTAAGGGGTTGGAGAAGGAAAATAAAACAAAACAACATTAGAGAAGACATTACCTAAAAAATCGGGTAACTCTTTTTGATTTGAGACAAAGGATTCCTTGGAAAGAATTCTTCCCAATGTGAGGCTTCTAGGAGTAAGTTAGGGAAGTTTGGAGAGTATTTGGGCAGAGTTTGGCCGATCCAAATGGCTTGAAAGTGTAAATGAGGTGGGAGAGGTGGGGGCCTTTTATAAGAGGAGAGGAGGGGCTCTTTTGGAAAAATTGAAATGTTACATTATTACTCAATGATTTTCGGATTCTAAAGGTCCCACACTTATATAATTCGTGTCTAAGGTGATAAGGGTTCGAAATCTACCCATCCAATAGTCTTTGGACAAGTGTAAGCCTCGGATTTTACATTATCTTTTCATTTTATTAAAATCGTTAAATAATGAGGTCATCGCTGCATCATAATGATGTCATAAATAATTTAATTTATATAATGTCTAAAATTTAAAAAAAAACTATGATATAGTAAATCTTTTTAGTTTTATAATGAATATTTATAATCAAAATTTGGACTTGTGTAACCCCACTTAAAAAGTGTTTTAGTAAAACAACTCATGTTTGTGTCAATTTAATTTTAACATTAAATAAATATATATTAATGTCATTTTCCAACCAAAGTGGATCCATGGGGTCCCCAAGTTTACCCATGGGTTGTCTTGGTCGGCCATGACTCATCCAATAGAAGTAGGACAAGTTTCAAGCTCATCTCATATTATTATAACATTATTTTTACCTTAAACTACACTAATTACCTCTAATCGCGATTAAGAACTTAAAAGTTACTATTCACCAAAAATTTATTTTAATCTCATTGAACCACATTTTACTTCTTAGTGACAACCATGTATGTCGGATTTTCGAAAATCAAATCACAGAAGTGGTAATATTTCATTTTAACGAAAAAATCAGTTTTTAACAACAACTTAGTGGTTTCACTATTCATCAAAAATTGAAGTTTTTCAGAATAAGGCCAAAATTTCACCCTAAGCTATAATTGATATTTCGAATTCAAAAATGATATCTATTTTACAAAATTCCAAACATATAAGTTTCATTAATTAATTTTATAATTAATTCCCACTGTTACAACAAATAGCATGTTTTTTAAGAAACAATTTATATAAAAAGATTGGCAATTGTTTATGTCCAATTTCAATGTTAAATTAATTCTAATGACCACCATTGGATAAAATGGAAAAAATATATTCTAATTATACTTTAAAACCACTAGATAGTATAATTTATCACTATAAAGATTTTTGATTAAAAAAATTGTTTTTAAGTATTTTTCACTATTCATAAAAAATTGGAAGTTCTCAGAAAATTACAAAAAAATCAAATTTCGATAATTTCGATATTATGAATACAAAAAAGAAGTCCATTTGAAAATATAAAATTTCTATAATTTTAAAAAGTGGTTATTACTATTCATAACAGCTACTTTGATTAGTCACGGTGTTTTAAAACTCAAAGTTGCGTACAATGCAAGCTATTGCATTATTGAATGAGAAGCGTATCGTGGATGCTCGGGGTGTTACATTCTCCCCTACATCAATAAATTGCATCCTCGCAATTTGAAATTTTTTCGTTGAAAATAAAAGGTTGAAATGAGAAAATAGCTTTGTGGAAAACCCACATCGGAAATAATATTAATAAAATTTAGCCTTAATAAGAGGGAAAAGGAAATGAAAAAGTCACCACCCAATTATGATCTCTATTAGGAGAACATTGGTGGAAATTAGAGACATATAATTGGTGGAAAAACGTAAACACTTGTAGTGAGTGATTGAGGTCATCAATCACAATCAACTGTCAAATTGAGGGCCTCAAAGCCTTCAATCTATGTTGATTTAAAATATCATCAGTTCAACAAGACATAAGGTATTTGGATAACACATTTTTTTGTTTTAATATCTCTTTACTAAAGTTTAAGAATTAATTCATTCATTGAATAAAAGATAGGTATATATATATTTATGCTTGACAATTAGAGTTTCAACCTTAAACTCATCTTTCACTCAAAAAGATAATAGAACTCAAAAATATTATACTTATCCTAATTGTATATGGTTCCAAATGTTACCACATACCATTTAGATTTGTAAAATTATTTTGTAATAACCAGGGACTTCCTGTAGGCTAGTGGTAGGAAATAATGGCATGTCGCACTATGATTGTGGGTTCGATTCCTACAGCTTTGTCCGACGTGACGGGTTATGCCCCACCCTGCAGGTTGTCTTTTTCCTAAAACTATAGTATCATAATATTCCAAAAATAATCTTCATAAATTTTTTAACCTTAAACAATACTATCCAAAGATCAACTTAATCCACTCTACCCTTTATAGTTATCCAAAATACCTCTGTCCAGACTTTCTCTAAAAGGTCTCTTAATTCCAAAATCAATTTATCAGATTCCCCAAACAAAGTAAAGTTTCTCTTATTGTACCATACTAAAAATATGATTACCTTCATCATATTAAAACCTTACTGAAACAACAAGTACTGCAGTACAATCCTTATATATATATCAAATTATTCTAATAACCAGAATATAATCCGTGAGTCCAAAAGCACCAATACATTAATTATTCCGCTTCAACTGTAGTAACATCATAAGATTGTCCTTGATCCCTTGGCCTTTTCTGAGGTAAGTTTCCCTGACGCTTAGGACATTCATTTGAATAATGCCCCATTTCCCTACAATTGTAGCATTCAACTTTGATAGGATCTTTCTTTCCCTTGCAATCACGAGCCTGGTGACCCTTTTCTCCACATTTATAACAAACTCTCATTCCTTTTAGGCAAGTACCAGGGTGATTCTTCCCACAATTATCACATGATGGAAAATCCTTCTTTCCCCTTTTCCCTTTATCTGTCTCTTGTTCCACCGTTCTCTTCTTCTCTTGCTTTACTTTGTGGTCATAAGACTTAGAGAATTACTTTTCTATCTTGATAGCACACGAGACAATATCTTCGTATGATGAGAAGGATTGTGATACTAAAGCTCGGCGGAGAAATGGTTTTAACCCATCAAAGAAAAGATCAATCTTACTCCTTGGGTTACGTATATAATCGGCAGCATGCCTCGCTAACCTTGTAAAGTTAGCCTCATACTTTGCGACATTCTCATCCTCCTTCTACCTCAGACTCAGAAATTGCCTTTCCATATCTGCTCGATGGTCACGAGGAAAGTATTTTTCTAAGAAAAGATCTTTGAACTCCCACTATTACATATTCGATACGTCATCATCTTCCTTTGTGTTTTGAATCAGCGACCGCCACTGATCGGCATCTCCAGTGAGGCAGTAAACTGCCATGACAACCTTCTCCCTTTCGCTACTCCCCAAGGCATGGAATATTTTCTCTAAGGAGTTTATCCATTGCACAGCTACTAAATGATTTGTACCCCCATTAAATGTTGGTGGTTGTTGCCTCATGAAGCGGTCTAACATTGATCCTCCACGTTGCGGATCAGGGTGCTCCATACGAGTAAGGTTATTATTCATAACCTTAGTGAGTTGTCCCAGTATGGTAATAAGTTGATCAGCACCAATTGTATCTCCAGCTCCACAATAATTATCTTGAGCAGGAGGGAAATCCCTACACGGAGTGCGTGCATTGATACAGTTTCCATTCATTCCACTTGGCACCATTTCTAAACAATGGAATATACTATATTAGTTTATGAAATAAAATACATAATTCCATACTTGTAAAACACTTAACACAAATTGAACTATTTATGGATATAATCCATAACCATAAAAATTCTTCCTTCGAGGAAGTATATACTAATAACCCTTCATAGTGGTTTGTAAAGAAAATGAGAATTATCCTAAGCATATCCCCTGGGAGTGTCATAACAAAGAGTGCAGCAAGGCCCGTTGTTGTGCACCAGTTCCCATTCGAGTCTAGCTCAAAGCGGTGTTTTCGGGTTTTACCCCTAGGTACATATGTGCCAGAGCCGCCTCTACCTGCTCGTATCCAGACAGGGATGTATTTCTCGGAAAACTCACAACATCTCTACAATACCAAAATTCTAGGAAGTTCTTCTATACTAATCCTCAAAGTCTATCTTCGGGCTATGTGCTCTAATCAGAGTTTATCTAAATCTAGCTTCCAAGGTTGGTACTAAACTGCCTCTGATACCAACTGTAACGCCCCGACCCCATCTACCCAGAGTCGGTGCATTACTTCGTAACATTGGCATGATCCCAAAAGATCATGTCTCGAAAGACCGATTAGTTTTGTAGCCTTGGAAACAATAGATACATTCATAAATGTTACATTACATCACAAAGTGAAAAACTATAATAACATAGTCTCCATAGTCCACACTTCTATCCTCTTCGGACTATCCCTGCAGGTCATTCATAAAATACTTCCTCACATCCTGGAAAATATTAAAACATTGAAAGGGGTGAGCTCAGATGCCCAGTAAGGATAACAATATTGTGAAAGCATTCATTAATAAACATTAACCTTTATGGCAATGTATAACTAAAACAAAATCCTTTTTAAACTTGAACTTCAGCATAATATGGAAAAAATAAAATTAAATAATGCCATTTACTTACTCACATGTATATTCTACTAGTCGAATAATCACATGAAATATCAATAACCACATTCATAATGAGGGAATGTATAATGCCAGACATTCTGAAACATTTTGTCAAGGCCTTGACCAAGACGTCTAAAATGATTAAGGCCTCGGCCAAAACCATAAATCAAGTTGGGAAAGGGCCTCGACCAATTCCACGTCTAGTTGTCTCATGAGACCTACCGATGTATAGAGGAGCTATAGCGGGCTCCACCCGTCACTTATTAAGTCCAATACATTCCTCATATGAATACGTTTAAACATATCATAAACCATAACATAATCGTATTACATAAAACATGCATAAAGGAAACATAACATTTCCACATTTCAATCACAAGATATCAATACAACACATTGATATAATAAAAATGCTTTCAAAACCATTTTCAATACTAAAATAAAAGAAATTTAAAACGTTGTATTTATTTTTCATCAAAATAAAATGATTGCTTATAGAGGAAGATGAAAATAAAATAATGGTCACGGCAGCGAAGAAGTCATTGTCGCCGCATATGTATGGATAGAAAAAACATTCCCTTTGCTCGTTTAGCAAAACGCTTCGTATAAAAAAGATTCCTTTTGAATAAACGTAAAAGTCAAAGGGGTTTATACACCGTATAAAAGAAATTTGTGTATAAAACCAAATATGCCTCAATGAAAGGGGATTGATACGAAGTCCTTAAAAGATAATTTTTAAAATAAATTAGATCTATTATGTGTATTCACTATAGGTACACATAAAGAAAGTAAAAATAAAAAATAGGACATAATAATATCATGACATAATTTGAAAGTAGGAGATTAACCCAAAGAATGGAAGTTGGGTTAAGAAATTCCCTTACCTCGTGTCTGACTTGACTCAACCGTTCTTTAACCTCCTGAATAATAAACTACAGTTAATATATACCTTATTAAGATCCATTTTATATTTCATTATCCTTTTTATATCACTTATTACAATGTTATGAACATTATGTAATTATTTAAGTTAATAACGGTCGTTTTGTAGATCTTTGGTACTTGAGTCAACAATAAACTTCTTATAATTACAAGTTGTTTATGTGGTAGAATATCCATTATCTCGAGAATTATATTCATGATTTAGATGTCATATATATCATATATATCCATTATATACATTCATTCATAATATTACATAACATTATGAGGTAAGAAATGAAATGCACCGTTTATGGAGACGGTAAGCCGTACGTACGCATGAACGTTACTTTCATTTCTATTTCGTATCTAATGGAATGAAATCATAATGATATAAATGTATAATATAATTCCAGTATAATATAGTGTATAATACCATTAACTCCATCCTTTATACATCCCACATATGGTATTAACGATTCAAATCACTTTTAGGGGGCGGTAGTCCGCACTTCCTAAAATGAAATTATCGCGTTTACCCAAAATGGAAATCATAAAGTATGCCATAAATGAGAAATAAAGAAGCATAAAGAAAACATAAAAATAATATATATATCATATATGAAAATATTGTCATCAAAATGGCCACCATTATAGGTGTTAAAAGAATTTGAACAATCATCGTTTCGTGAGGCATTATTTTGCCACCCACAGAAACAGTATGTTCTGTAACCATTAGACGAAGGTGTGTGTAAGTGTAAACCAAATCCATATCATATCAACATACTAGTATATTTTAGAATCTGTTATTGTTACAAAATAAAGGAATGAAAAGATTTTAAGGGGTTGGAGAAGCAAAATAAAACAAAACAACATTAGAGAAGACATTACCTAAAAAATCGGGTAACTCTTTTTGATTTGAGACAAAGGATTCCATGGAAAGAATTATCCCCAAAGTGAGGCTTCTAGGAGTAAGTTAGGGAATTTGGGAGAGTATTTGGGCAGAGTTTGGCCGAGCCAAATGGCTTGAAAGTGTAAATGAGGTGGGAGAGGTGGGGGCCTTTTATAAGAGGAGAGGAGGGGCTCTTTTGGAAAGATTGAAATGTTACATTATTACACAATGATTTTCGGATTCTAAAGGTCCCACACTTATATAATTCGTGTATAAGGTGATAAGGGTTCTAAATATACCCATACAATAGTCTTTGGACAAGTGTAAGCCTTGGATTTTACATTATCTTTTCATTTTATTAAAATCGTTAAATAATGAGGTCATCACTGCATCATAATGATGTCATAAATAATATAATTTATATAATGACTAAAAATTAAAAAAAAACTATGATATATGAAATATTTTTAGCTTTCTAATGAATATTTATAATCAAAATTTGGACTTGTGTAACCCCACTTAAAAACTTTTTTAGTAAAACAACTCATGTTTCTGTCAATTTAATTTTAACATTAAATAAATATATATTAATGTCATTTTCCAACCAAAGTGGCTCCATGGGGTCCCCAAGTTGACCCATGGGTTGTCTGGGTCGGCCATTACTCATCCCATAGAAGTAGGACAAGTGTCAAGCTCATCTCATATTATTAAAACATTATTTTTACCTTAAACTACACTAATTACCTCTAACCGCGATTAAGAACATAAAAGTTACTATTCAAAAAAATTTATTTTAATCTCATTGAACCACATTTTACTTCTTAATGACAACCATGTATGTCGGATTTTTGAAAATCAAATCACAAAAGTGGTAATATTTCATTTTAACGAAAAAATCAGTTTCTAACAACCACTTAGTGGTTTCACTATTCATCAAAAATTGAAGTTTTTCAGAATAAGGCCAAAATTTCACCCTAAGCTATAATTGATATTCCGAATTCAAAAATGATGTCTATTTTACAAAATTCCAAACATATAAGTTTCATTAATTAATTTTATAATTAATTCCCACTGTTACAACAAATAGCGTGTTTTTAAAAAACAATTTATATCAAAAGATTAGCAATTGTTTATGTCCAATTTCAATGTTAAATTAATTCTAATGACCACCATTGGATAAAATGGTAAAAATATATTCTAATTTTACTTTAAAACCACTAAATAGTATAATTTATCACTATAAATTGTTTTGATTAAAAAAGTTGTTTTTAAGTATTTTTCACTATTCATAAAAAAATTGGAAGTTCTCAGAAAATTACAAAAAATTCAACTTTGGATAATTTAGATATTACGAATACAAAAAAGAAGTCCATTTGAAAATAAAAAATATCTATTATTTTAAAAAGTGGTTATTACTATTCATAACAGCTACTTTGATTAGTCGCGGTGTTTTAAAACTCGAAGTTGCGTACAATGCAAGCTATTGCATTATTGAATGAGAAGCGTATCGTGGATGCTCGGGGTGTTACATTTTCCCCTACTTCAATAAATTGCGTCCTCGCAATTTGAAATTTTTTCTTTGAAAATAAAAGGTTGAAAGGAGAAAATAGCTTTGTGGAAAACCCACATCGGAAATAAGATTAATAAAATTTAGCCTTAATAAGAGGGAAAAGGAAATGAAAAAGCCACCACCCAATTATGATCTCTATTAGGAGAACATTGGTGGAAATTAGAGACATATAATTGGTGGAAAAACGTAAATATTTGTAGGGAGTGATTGAGGTCATCCATCACAATCAACTGTTAAATTGAGGGCCTCAAAGCCTTCAATCTATGTTGATTTAAAATATCATCAGTTCAACAATACATAAGGTATTAGGATTACACATTTTTTTGTTTTTATATCTCTTTACTAAAGTTTAAGAATTAATTCATTCATTGAATAAAAAATAGGTATATATATATTTATGCTTGACAATTAGAGTTTCAACCTTAAACTCATCTTTCACTCAAAAAGATAATATAACTCAAAAATATTATACTTATCCTAATTGTATATGGTTCCAAATGTTAACACATACCATTTAGATTTTTAAAATTATTTTGTAATAACCAGGGACTTCCTGTAGGCTAGTGGTAGGAAATAATGGCATGTCGCACTATGATTGTGGGTTCGATTCATACAGCTTTTTCCGACGCGACGGGTTATGCACCACCCTATAGGTTGTCCTTTTCCTAAAACTATAGTATCATAATATTCCAAAAATAATTTTCATAAATTTTTTAACCTTAAACAATACTATCCAAAGATCAACTTAATCCACTCTAACCTTTATAGTTATCCAAAATACCTCTGTCCATACTTTCTCTAAAAGGTCACTTAATTCCAAAATCAATTTATCAGATTCCCCAAACAAAGTAAAGTTTCTCTTATTGTACCATACTAAAAATATGATTACCTTCATCATATTAAAACCTTACTGAAACAACAAGTACTGTAGTACAATCCTTATATATATATCAAACTATTCTAATAACCAGAATATAATCCGTGAGTCCAAAAGCACCAATACATTAATTATTCCGCTTCAACTGTAGTAACAGCATAAGATTGTCCTTGATCCCTTGGCCTTTTCTGAGATAAGTTTCCCTGACGCTTAGGACATTCATTTGAATAATGCCCCATTTCCCTACAATTGTAGCATTCAACTTTGATAGCCTCTTTCTTTCCCTTGCAATCACGAGCCTGGTGACCATTTTCTCTACATTTATAACAAACTCCCATTCCTTTTAGGCAAGTACCAGGGTGATTCTTCCCACAATTATCAAATGATGGAAAATCCTTCTTTCCCTTTTTCCCTTTATCTGTCTCTTGTTCCACGGTTCTCTTCTTCTCTTGCTTTACTTTGTTGTCATAAGACTTAGAGAATTCCTTTTCTATCTTGATAGCACACGAGACAATATCTTCGTTTGATGAGAAGGATTGTGAACCTAAAGCTTGGCGGAGAAATGGTTTTAACCCATCAAAGAAACGATCAATCTTACTCCTTGGGTTACGTATATAATCGGCAGCATGCCTCGCTAACCTTGTAAAGTTAGCCTCATACTTTGCGACATTCACATCCTTCTTCTGCCTCAGACTCAGAAATTGCCTTTCCATATCTGCTCGATGGTCACGAGGAAAGTATTTTTCTAAGAAAAGATCTTTGAACTCCCTCCATTCCATATTCGATACGTCATCATCTTCCTTTGTGTTTTGAATCAGCGACCACCACTGATCGGCATCTCCAGTGAGGCGGTAAACTGCCATGACAACCTTCTCCCTTTCGCTACTCCCCAAGGCATGGAATATTTTCTCTAAGGAGTTTATCCATTGCTCAGCTACTAACGGATTTGTACCCCCATTAAATGTTGGTGGTTGTTTCCTCATGAAGCGGTCTAACATTGATCCTCCACGTTGCGGATCAGGGTGCTCCATACGAGTAAGGTTATTATTCATAACATGAGTGAGTTGTCCCAGTATGGTAATAAGTTGATCAGCACCAGTTGTATCACCAGCTCCACAATAATTATCTTGAGCAGGAGGGCAATCCCTACACGGAGTGCATGCATTGATACAGTTTCCATTCCTTCCACTAGGCACCATTTCTAAACAATGGCATAAACTATATTAGTTTATAAAATAAAATACATAATTCTATACTTGTAAAACACTTAAAACAAATTGAACTATTTAGGGATATAATCCATAACCATAAAAATTCTTCCTTCGAGGAAGTATATACTCATAACCCTTCATAGTGGTTTGTAAAGAAAATGATAATTATCCTAAACATATCCCCCGGGAGTGTCGTAACCAAGAGTGCAGCAAGGCCCGTTGTCGTGCACCAGTTCCCGTTCGAGTCTAGCTCAAAGCGGTGTTTTCTGGTTTTACCCCTAGGTACATCTGTGCCAGAGCCGCCTCTACCTGCTCGTATCCAGACAGGGATGTATTGCTCGGAAAACTCACAACATCTCTACAATACCAAAATTCGAGGAAGTTCTTCTATACTAATCCTCAATGTCTATCTTCGGGCTATGTGCTCTAATCAGAGTTTATCTAAAACTAGCTTCCAAGGTTAGTACTAAACTGCCTCTGATACCAACTGTAATGCCCCGACCCCAGCTACCCAGAGTCGGTTCATTACTTTGTAACATTGGAATGATCACAAAAGATCAAGTCTCGAAAGACTGATTAGTTTAGTAGCCTTGGAAACACTAGATACATTCATAAATGTTACATTACATCACAAAGTGAAAAACTATAATAACATAGTCTCCATATTCCACACTTCTATCCTCTTCATACTATCCCTACAGGTCATTCATAAAATACTTACTCACATCCTGGAAAATATTAAAACATTGAAAGGGGTGAGCTCAGATGCCCAGTAAGGATAACAATATTGCGGAAGCTTTCATAAATAAACATTATCATTTAAGGCAATGTATAACTAAAACAAAATCCTTTTTAAACTTGAACTTCAGAATAATATGGCAAAAATAAAATTAAATAATGCTATTTAATTACTCACATGTATATTCTACTAGTCGAATAATCACATGAAATATCAATAACCACATTCATAATGAGGGAATGTATAATGCCAGACATTCTGAAACATTTTGTCAAGGCCTCGGCTAAGACGTCTAAAATGATTAAGGCCTCGGCCAAAACCATAAATCAAGTTGGGAAAGGGCCTCAGCCAATTCCACATCTAGTTGTCTCATGAGACCTACCGATGCATCGAGGAGCTATAGCGGGATCCACCCGTCACTTATTAAGTCCAATACATTCTTCATATGAATAGGTTTAAACATATCATAATACATAACATAATCGTATCACATAAAACATGCATAAAGGAAACATAACATTTCCACATTTCAATCACAAGATATCAATACAACACATTGATATAATAAAAATGCTTTCAAAACCATTTTCAATATGAAAATAAAAGAAAGTTGAAACTTTGTATTTATTTTTCATCAAAAAAATGATGGCTTGTAGAGGAAGCCGAAAATCAAATAATGGTCACGGTGGCGGAGAAGTCGTTGTCACCGTATATGTACGAAAAGAAAAAACATTCCCTTTTGTCGTTTAGCAAAACTCTTTGTATAAAAAAGATTCCTTTTGAATAAACGTAAAAGTCAAAGGGGTTTATACGACGTATAAAAGAAAGTTGTGTATAAAACCAAATATGCCTCAATGAAAGGGGATTGAGACGAAGTCCTTAAAAGATAATTTTTAAAATAAAATAGATCTATTATGTGTATTCACTATAGGTACACATAAAGAAAGTAAAAATACAAAATAGGATATAATAATATCATGACATAATTTGAATGTAGGAGATTAACCCAAAGAATGGAAGTTGGGTTAAGAAATTCCCTTACCTCATGTCTGAATTGACTCAACCATTCTTTAACCTCCTGAATAATAAACTAGAGTTAATATATTCCTTATTAAGAACCATTTTATATTTCTTTATACTTTTCATATCACTTATTACAATGTTATGAACATTATGTAATTATTTAAGTTAATAACGGTCGTTTTGTCGATCTTTGGTACTTGAGTCAACAATAAACTTCTTATAATTACAAGTTGTTTATGTGGTAGAATATCCATTATCTCCAGAATTATATTCATGATTTATATGTCATATATATCATATATATCTATTATATATATTCATTCATAATCTTACGTAACATTTAGAGGTACGAAATGAAATGCACCGTTCAAGGAGACGGTAAGCTGTACGCACGCATGAACGCTACTTTCATTTCTATTTCGTATCTAATGGAATGAAATCAGAATTTTATAAATGTATAATATAATTCCAGTATAATATAGTGTATAATATTATTTACTCCATACTTTATACATCCCACATATGGTATTAACGATTCAAATCACTTTTAGGGGGTGGTAGTCCGCACTTCCTAAAATAAAATTATCGCATCTACCCATAATGGAAATCATAAAGTATGACATAAATGAGAAATACATAAGCATAAGGAAAACATAAACATAATATATATATCATATATGAAAATAGTGTCATCAAAATGGCCACCATTATAGGTGTTAAAAGAATTTGAACAATCATCGTTTCGTGAGGCAGTATTTCGCCACCCACAGAAACAGTATGTTCATTAACCATTAGACGAAGGTGTGTGTAAGTGTAAACCAAATCCATATCATAACAACATCCTAGTATATTGTAGATACTGTTATTGTTACAAAATAAAGGAATGAAAAGAGTTTAAGGGATTGTAGAAGCAAAATAAAACAAAACAACAATAGAGAAGACATTACCAAATAAATCGGGTAACTCTTTTTGATTTGAGACAAAGGATTCATTGGGAAGAATTCTGCCCAAAGTGAGGCTTCTAGGAGTAAGTGAGGTAAGTTGGGCGAGTATTTGGGCAGAGGTTGGCCGAGCCAAATGGCTTGAAAGTGTAAATGAGGTGGGAGAGGTGGGGGCCTTTTATAAGAGGAGAGGAGGGTCTCTTTTGGAAAGATTGAATTGTTACATTATTACACAATGCTTTTCGGATTCTAAAGGTCCAAAACTTATATAATTCGTGGATAAGGTGATAAGGGTTCGAAATATACCCATACAATAGTCTTTGGACATGTTTATGCATTGGATTTTACATTATCATTTCATTTTATTAAAATCGTTAAATAATGAGGTCATCGCTGCATCATAATGATGTCATAAATAATTTATTTATTTAATGTCTACAAATTATAAAAAAAAATACAATGATGTATTAAATCTTTTTATATTTCTAATGAATATTTATAATCAAAATTTGGACTAGTGTAACCCCACTTAAAAACTGTTTTACTAAAACAACTCATGTTTGTGTCAATTTAATTTTAACATTAAATAAATATATATTAATGTCATTTTCCAACCAATGTGGCTCCATGGGGTCCCCAAGTTGACCCATGGGTTGTCTTGGTAGGCCATGACTCATACAATAGAAGTAGGACAAGTGTCAAGCTCATCTCATATTATTAAAACTTTATTTTTACCTTAAACTACACTAATTACCTCTAATCGCGATTAAGAACTTAAAAGTTACTATTCACCAAAAAATTATTTTAATCTCATTGAACCATATTTTACTTCTTAATGAAAACCATGTATGTCATATTTTTGAAAATCAAATCACAGAAGTTGTAATATTTCATTTTAACGAAAAAATCAGTTTTTAACAACCACTTAGTGGTTTCACTATTCATCAAAAATTGAAGTTTTTCAGAATAAGGCCAAAATTTCACCCTAAGCTATAATTGATATTCCGAATTCAAAAATGATGTATATTTTACAAAATTCCAAACATATAAGTTTCATTAATTAATTTTATAATTAATTCCCGTTGTTACAACAAATAGCGTTTTTTTAAGAAACAAGTTATATCAAAAGATTGGCAATTGTTTATGTCCAATTTCAATGTTAAATTAATTCTAATGACTACCATTGGAAAAAATGGTAAAAATATATTATAATTATACTTTAAAACCACTAAATAGTATAATTTATCACTATAAATTATTTTGATTAAAAAAGTTTTTTTTAAGTATTTTTCACTATTCATAAAAAATTGGAAGTTCTCAGAAAATTACAAAAAATTCAACTTTGGATAATTTTGATATTACGAATACAAAAATGAAGTCCATTTTAAAATATAAAATATCTATAATTTTAAAAAGTGGTTATGACTATTCATAATGGCTACTTTAATTAGTCGCGGTGTTTTAGAACTCGAAGTTGAGTACAATGCAAGCTATTGCATTATTGAATGAGAAGCGTATCGTGGAAGCTCAGGGTGTTACAGTTTCCCCATTAGAGATATATTTCAAATTATGGACACATTTTATAGGAATATATGGACATAATTTTTACAAATTATATAATAACTAAGAACAATTATTTACGGTTAAAGAGGGAGATAGTGTAACATCATGGAAAAAATATAGGATAAGGTACAATGCCTTGGCATTTGTCTGAATGTGTTCTATATGTTATCTTAATGACCTGGATAATATAATTAAAAAATTATTTTTCTTATTCGTAAATTGTTTTATTTGTATTGGAATTATAATAAATTTATTAAATTTATTTTTGTCTTTTAGTTTAGTTATAAGAAACAATTTGGTCGTTTGGGAGTGTTTGTTTCCCTAGTTTTCATTATTGGTTCCCTTTTATAAATGTATGAATGATCATGTATAATGGGAATATAAATCCATAATTTAAGTTATATGTTACTAATGAAAATATAAAATATAAAATTGTTATATAATTAATTTTAATATTTAGGGTTATTATGAATCATTATATAAGACATTAGTGATAATCGTTTAGATTATTTTGGTGGGTTCTGATCATCCCAAACTAGTTATTTTCATTATTCATTATAGTGTAAAAAAATATTTTCTTAAAATAAAAAGGATTATAATATATTTATTATAATATGTACCAACCATTATAATATTATTATGTCCATCCTTGAATGATGTAATTGAAAATGAAAACATTTTATCCTCAAAGGTGATAAATAAACACATCGCGGATGATATTTTGATTTTTTGAACAAAAGGAAGCGGAGGTGACACAATATTGAGGATTTATATTAATATAATAAAATTATATTATATATATGATACATGACTTTTCATGAATTATTGTATTGAATATTTTTGGAAATTATAAGAAAATAAAATAACGTGAAATGAAAATAATGAATGTAAAAGTGTATTTTACCCCAAGTATTAATCACCTAGAGATCCTCTATAGTGAAATAGGTTTAAGAATTTTACAACGTAAGATCCTCACAGACATGGGTAAGTGACTCAGGAATATGAATTTATAGAAATTGTATAATCTTCAAATATTAAGTGTTGTGAGTTGAAGATATGTTGAGTGGTTGTATATATAGTAGATGATTGGTGTGTTTGTTTATTATTCAATTAATAGTATTTTTATATTGGCTTGAGACATGAAATACTGTATATTATAATGAATGAATATAATATATAGTTATTTTGAGTTAGAACCGATAATATGTAAATTAAATGAACATCATAGATGACCCAAAAAATATTTTATCTTATATAATTAATTATTGTATTAAACTATTCAAAAAAATAAACTATATTAGAAAAATTCCCAAAATTCTCCTTTACCCTTTTTGACGATAATAATTAAAAACTAATATCAATTTTTATGAATATAATTTTATAAACATGTGAAATAAATTTTTTTAAATAAAATAATCATTTATTCCAAATATTCATATTCTAAAATTATAACTATCTTTATAACACATTAAAAAATTAATTTACATATCCTAAAATTATATTATAATAAAATGACCTCCAAATATAAATTTAGGAATATATTTTCTAAAAATATTGTTCTTTTTAAATTAATAAATTATTCAATAAATTGAAAATAAACATCTATGTTTTATAAATTACAAAAAATTAGTTTTTCATTTTCCAAATATTACTTTAATTGTACTATGATATAATTAGATCATATATACATATAATTATTAATTATTCTATTAATGGTGACTTTATTTTTCTATCGGCTGGATTATTGTTCATATGTGTATGATTTCTACTCCAATGGTCATGTTAATTTTCTCATTCAATAGGTTCCACAATTTTTTAAATTGTATATTATTTTATTATACCGTCATTTATAATGATTTTTTTGGTTTTAATGTGATTTCATGTTATTAATACAATATAAAATAATTATAATAAGTGATACATCATTAATAGAATTTTGGGTCATCAAATACTAACCCCCATTATGAAATTTCACCCTTGAAATTTCTATTTAATAACTATTGGAAAAACAAATGAGGGTACTTCTCCTTCATCACTTTTTGCGATTCCATGGTTGCCTCTTCGTAATTTTGGATTCACGGTGGTACTTTGAGAGGGGGAGTATGATTTTTGCATAGAACATTATCACAATGGTCGATGATCTTCAATGGGTTATCCTTGTAAGAGATATCATTATCCAATTATACCAAATTTTAATTTAGTACATGTGAGTGTATTGTTATGTAATTTTTCAATAGGGATATATATAATACAACATGTACATGAGATGTGGTTTTTGGAAGTGCTAGTAGATTTTCCACTACATTTAAACACTCCAAAATCTTGAATGGTCTGATATAGAAGGGACACATCTTTCCTTTCATCCCAGTTCTAATAATCCTCTTCCACGAAGATATGCGGACGAATACCATATCATCGACCATATTCTCCATGTTCTTTCAACGATTGTTTGTATGGATATTCAGTAGATTTTTTGATTATATGATGTGTTCATGAATGAATTTCATATTTTTTATCATTTCATTGATGATTTCAAGTCATGTATAATTACATTCACTAACATCGTCCAAACTTTTCAGGGTTCTGTATCATTTCCCTTGAATATATTCATATATCTCAATTTGGATTCTTTTGTTGAAAAAATTATTGTTGGATAACTCAACCCAAAAGATGATGGTGTTATGATCCTCCCTATAATTTCATATACCATTCTCTCATCATGTCATCTCGTGTATGAATAGTTCATTCAGATGTTCATCATTTTGATGACGATAATCCATACTAACGTACAACATAGTGGTTAAAGCATCTTAGATAGTTCTCAATAACATAGTGGTGAATCCAAGATCATAATCATATATATTAGATATTGATATGCCATTAAACCATAAAAATTATCTAATTTGTATCCATCAATGTTTCTCTAGTTATAATTACTTTAAATTTTTGATAAAGTGAGAGGTCTTATTTAGATGATCGGTAACAACCCATATATCATTGTTCCTACTAGATGTCTTCTAACGTCAGGTGAAAATATCCATGGTGATGTACTCCCCGTTTCATATTGATAGAGTTAATCGTCGCATCATCCCATTAGAAATGTTCCTTTCATATTTCACTTGATAACAGAATAGGGAATTTAATTTATATTTATCAATCTCTTACTTCATATAGTTCCACCAATAGAGATCATGAATATCTACCCATATATTTTCTATCCCTATGTAAATAATAAAATTTGATCTTGGTGTATCATTTATATGCTCTTTCACTATCTATGGATTTGTAGGTACACATAGATGTTACCCACATCTCAAGGATCCTTTGTCAACGATTTTCAACTTTGTAGATTTTTCATTTCTCAATGCTTCCACATTATTCTAATTTTCCTAATTTATTTGAGCGTCCTTTACTTTATCCATGAAGGATGTTTGAGCAGTCACTTGAGAGAGTATTGATGGTGTTTCTTCCTTAATGATTCTCATGTCCTTCATTTTCAAATTTATCATGGTTTGGATCCTTCTCCATTATCATAATTGAAAATTTTGTAGGATCCTTTATTCTTATATCATCATCCACTTTGTTTTCGTTACTACAATGGTAGTGGATTGAGTCATCATAATATTTTATGAGATATAACCATCATCATTAGATAATATTATAATCCTTTTGGGTGACAAATACATTTTAGGATCTTTTGATTATTATATATCTCAAACTTCAGACAATATAGAGAGTTACTCCATATTTTCAATGAAATGATCCCAACTACTTACATTAGATCATGTGTGGGAAAGATTTTACTTTTAATATTCAACAACATTAAGGAATATGATATGGATTTATCATTTTTCATCAAAAAAACTAAGAAATTTTTTGAACCTTCACAATAAACCTAAGTGAGTTCCCATCATGTAGGTATTGTGAGTTCTTTTGTGGTGAAAAGACACTTATTCAACTCATTGAACCTGTCTTCAAAGTCAACGGTCAAGAAATACATCAATCCATTCGGAGTCATATTGGTTATTATGTGAGAAAATAACAACATGATCTTCAAAAATAGTTGATAATACAAATCTGGTCCAGGAAAAGTAAAATTATCTATTAAAAATTATTAATGGACTACTCTTTTGTTGCCCTTTCCTTACAAGGGTCCCTTGATATCACTTATGTAGTGTTAAAATTCCCCATGGATGAAAAATTCTCTATAAAAAACTATATTTACTATAAATTTCATAATTTTGTATCTCTTTACATAGTCTTCATCAAAATATTACATTTCTTATAATATTTCTACTAGCTCTTATATTCTATTTGAATATCCTCACTATAGAAGACAATTGTTTTTATGAAATATCTAAATAATCCATTTATTAATTAATTGAAAAATTATAGTGAATTTGTGAGTCATAATGGCATCAATAAGAAAACATAATTTCCATAATTGATTTTAAATGATCTATTGTGGATATCTTCCAAATTCAGCCTATTGTGATGCACTTTGGAATATAATACCCTTTTCCAGATTTTCTTCTAACTACATCATTGGTTCTTCAACTCATTAGATTCTATTAAATAAGGTGGATTTGATATATGAATTATTACAAGAATAAATAAAATTTAGAACTCAACCTTTTATAGATGTGGAAGACCATATATTTGTTAGGTAACACATCATTAGTCTCTCATAATGGGCCAAACATTGAACTTGATCTTATCCTTTGTTTAAATCATTTGAGCTAGATATTCTTGCTCGAATGCAAATAATATCTATAATTGAGATAATTATTCTGATTTATATTCGTCATGTTCCATAAACATTTATATAAATTGAGGATACCTCAGTATGTTTAGGGAGAACAACCTTTCTTGAAAATTGATGTTTGATTTGTATAAAGATAGAAGAACCATGTACAATATATCATTAAACTTCACAAAAGGAAGAAATAATAGATTTTTTGGGATGTTTAGTCTAAAAAAATTTACAATGGAATATTAATATATGATGGATTTCATAATTATCCAATTTTATGTAGTCATAGATAACTCATCCTCCATAATTTTATGTTTCGTCTGATTAGTTCTACTACACATACAAGATATTAAATAATGAATAAAATAAAAATCTAATAGTATGTCCTCTATTAATTAATGAATTACTAGAGTACATGTTCCCTCATCATTGTTTGGTTCCACCCTAGCATTAGTGATAAATTATTTCCTTCCTTATTTCAAGGGGATTTTTTTTGTTGGTTTCCTCCAAAAACCTTAT
Organism: Viscum album; assembly: GCA_963277665.1. Classification (NCBI taxonomy): domain Eukaryota; kingdom Viridiplantae; phylum Streptophyta; class Magnoliopsida; order Santalales; family Viscaceae; genus Viscum; species Viscum album. The sequence goes on from OY728145.1 coordinate 1,905,829,646, forward strand.
TCCCTAGGGATGTATTTCATAATTCACATGTTCCTTGCAATTTAAATAGTACACTAAATGATGGGTGTTATTTTTAAGCATCATTTCTCCATCTAAATTACTAGGATTCATTATATCCATTTGGATTTTATTAGATATATTAACATATTTTCAACAGTCAAAGAATAACTTAGTTCCATGTATGTAGCTTATATTATTTTTATCTCCAAACCTTTGAAATATGGGATTTTAGGACTTATTTTAATCATGGGATTTATGTATGGTTTTATCAATATTAAAATCTATTTACCCCTTTTTACATTAGGAACATAAGAACAATAAAATTATTTAGCCTCCATTTCATCATTAAACCCACAACATACAATATCTTTATAACTATTATCGAATCACCAATAATTTTCGTATACTCTACATTAGTCCACTAATGATGCGATACACATTGATTTTTGTGTTTTAGAACATCCATAAAAAGATTGTGCATACATTGTGATGTTTTCCTCATAAAATATAATTCAATCATCCTCTTCTTAGATAATTTAATGAAACTCCATTTCAATCATATGACGAAGGATTTGAGGAATATATTGATTTAATTTTTTTTATGTCACCCAATTCCATGAAATAAATTTCCTTCTTGGAAATTGTCTTCCTGATCAATTTCTGCCACTAGTCATCTTCCCCATATAAATTATAAACATCTAATGAATCTTTATATTTTTTTTAATAACTAGATGGTAGAAAATATCATATAAATGGTGTTAATCTATGGTTATATGATTATTGGATCATAAGACCTACTAAATTTGGTATGCATTTTTCGAATGAGGGATTGAACAACAAATTTTTATTTCGTGTGAGAAGAAAAAAATAACACATCATTTATTTAATTATTCATAACCATGTCCTTTTGATAAATTACTATAATGTTGTTTTGAAAAAACATTCCCATAATTTTTTCACACAAATAGGGAAATCATCAAATTCTCAATAAGATTGATTGTTTTCAAGAGATAATTTATTTCAATCCATTAAATAAGAATACAAATTTACAATTAGGGGTTTTTAATAAATAGTAAATAGTTATAAATAAATATGAAAGTTAAAATAAAAGTATTATCTTGTAAATGAAAAGTAAATACATACTTTTTCTACCCTCTATTTCAATATTGGTTATCCTTGGGGATCTAAGTATCCATAGCGTTCTTACTAATGTAATTTGGTCCTACTATCATAAAATAACTAATCCTTTATATAATACAAGCTTTAGTAATGGTATCCTTCTAAAAATATTATTACCTTATATTAAGGATAGTTAACCATAAAATCTCAATCAAAGTATCGTAATGTCTAGTGACTTTAGATGATTAGGTGCATAAAACTATCAAATTGGAAATAAAATAAAACATGATTATTTTAATCATCAAAAAATATATTATATCATCAATTCATATCCATAATAGATAGAGGATAACTAAGATAATACCAAAAAAAGGTATGAGAAAAAAATACTCGTTTGGGAATAAACATAAGAATAAAGGAATTCACATGGGTTGGAATGCATAACACGATGACATAAAAATGCATGGATAATAAATAAATATAAGAAATCATATCATGTAGGGAATTAGGGAATGAAATAATATCTTCATTAGAATTTTGACACACAAAACAACAAGACATAAACATGGTGAGCGGTTAATTGCTGAGACTGTTATTCTTAGTGGAAAATGTACCATAAAGGAATCAGGTTCACTTAATGTCACCACATGATGTCTTATCAGATTTATCATTACCCAATGAATTGGTTCAATATTTAAGAGAACCAATTATATCTTGTTCATGAAAATGTGTCCCACATGAAGAATGAAGCATAAGGTTTACCCATAGAAATAATTGGGCATCATAATCATTGATAAGGAATAAAAAAAGTGAATATCGTAATGGTTTCCCTGATAGTATGGTTTAAAATCATACATGGAAATTGAAAAGTGGAAATATGTATATATCATGATAATTTATGTCAAAATAAACTAATAAAAAATATAATATATGTTTAAGATAAATTGGAAATTGAACATTTTTGTGTTGGGTAAAGAAAATATTGACGAGATCCTAAAGTAGAAAATGTATATAAAATTTTCATAAAAATAAATGAACTAAAATAGTATTTTATAATTAAAATTAATTATTTTATATCAATAATGATATATTAAAATAGATAATAGATAGTACTTGAAAATGGCCAATAAATTTTGAAGTTAACTATAACCAGCATTGATTATCATGATAATCAAAAAGGGATACATTTTAAAACATGTATTTTCCAATAAAATAATCATGTAATGATATGGATACATGATTTTGGAACATTTGAACTGAATTTAAAATAATTATATAAAAATGAAGAATTTTTTTTGGGGTAATTGGTGTGATAGCATAACCCAAAGGAAAAATTTTAGGTTCATGTTGAATTTCTTACCATATCATCAAAATTGTACATCACATGATCATAATTTAATTGATAATAAAATTAAATCGATTAATTAATTAAATAATAATATTTTTAACCTATGTTTTATTTATTATAATTTATTACTTTAATTTTAATCCTTTTTGATCTATTGTAATATTCATTTTCATTGTTAAGGAGTGTTTGTTTCCTTCGTTTTCATGATTGGATCATATGTATAAATGTATGATGGATCATATAAAATGGGAATAAATATCCTAAATTGAATTTGTGTCCCAATTATTAATATTTATAAGTATAAATGTTTTTATTTATTTTGTTATTTGGGGTGAGAATTATTCATTATATATGATGTGGGTCATAATAATTTATATAATTTTTTCAGTTTTTGATCATCACAAAATAATTCTACATCATAATTCCTTAATTTGTAAAACATGTAGTTTCAGAAAATAAAAAGGGTTTTAAAATAAATTTTAAAATCTTTCCCGACTGTTATAATAGTTTTACGTCAATCTATTATGGAATCAGTGGATAAAATAAAACATGGCATCCTCAAATGAGACAAATTAACACCTCATAGATGATAATTTCATTTTTAGAACAAAAGAAAAAGTGTAAATGAATTCATGGTTCATTTTCCACTGAGATAATACTATTTTAGTATATACATGATACTAGAGTTATCAATATTGTTTGAAAAGTGTATGTTAGGAGAGTTTATGAAAAGAAAATAAAGTGAAAAAATCAAGATAACAATTGTGGATTCTATATCCTAAATTATTCTAATTGAGAACCTCCATAAATTTTTTTCTGGATTTTGATTTGGATAAGAACCACTAACATGTGGGGATTATATTTGGGAATCGTATTGTCAGATAAATTGGAAAATCATCATGTATTAATAGGTGTGATTGGACGAGGAGGTGAGGAATGGATTATATATCAGAGGTGTGATATGTTTTTTATTAGTATATTAGTTATTTTTCTATTTTGTCTCAAGTCAATAAATAGTATTTATTATTGTGAAAAAATAAAATAACTTTTACATTTGTTTTTGATAAATTTGTTCTTACATCCACAAAATATCATTCATGGATCAATAATTCAATTATTTATCTTATACTAGAAATTATAGTATTTCCCAATTCGTCAAAAATTTAACTATTTTAGAAATGTAACAAAAAGTAATCCTACCTGGATTTTGAAATTATTAATTAAAAAATAACACCATTTTTTTAAAACAATTTCAAAATATAATATATTTAAATTTTAATTAAAATCATCATTTACTCCAAAAATAGCATTTTTAAAATTATTTCGGATTTTATAATTTTTTTAAAAAATAATTCTTGTTTCATAAAATTGTCATATAATCGCAAGACAAAAAAATTATAACTTTAGAGTCAATTTACGAAAATATTAGTTTTAAAATCACTATGTTAATTATAGAATTTTAAATAAAATTTAATTTTTATAAAAATACAAAAACTTAATCTATCATTTTTAAAAAAAATTATTTACTTATACTAATGCATAATTATATAATATTTTCATTTTAATTTTATTTATACCTTCATTTGAGATTTTACTATTGTATAGTTTTGTGTACAATTCATAAGTTTCATGTTACTAATCAAAAAGTCATGTTATTAATCCATTGATATAGTCTATTTAATTTAAGAAAGATACTATTATTTCATTCATTAAACATTTATAAAGTTTTTTGTTTATGTGATTTAATGTTATTTATAATACATCAAATAATTTTAATAATATAAAATTCATTAATATAATTTTGGGTCATTATTTGTATTCATTACCTCTCCTTATATAATACATGAAATATTAATGTTATCATGTTTTAATTTCTTTAGTAGTGATGGAATTAACCCTAATAAAGGATATGTAATATAATTTAAATAATTGTTAATGGTTTGCGATAGTATGTGTTCTTGAACTATGATTAATTTTTTCCTCATCATTTTCCATATAGTGTGATATATATTTTATTGTTTGTTCAGTAATATAGTCTTTCATTTTGTAGACTGTTATAACTAATTGAAATGGATAAATTATATAAAAAAGGTAGTAATTTGTTTTTTAATTAAATTAAATTATAATGATCAATTAATCCTTTGATTCTAGAAATCTTAAGGTCATATGATTAGATCTATTAAAATGTTTTAATTGAATATAGTCTTCCATTATATTGTAATGTTTTTAGCAAACATGAATATGATAATTATTTCATTGGATAATCAGGAAAATGAATGTCATTTTTTTCTTGTTATGTTCTTTGGAAATATAAATTGATATTCCATAACATGTTTAAATAATTTATATGTTGTTAGGCAATTTCTTAGCTTATAAATTATATTATATTTTAATAAATTAGTTAAATAATTTATAAGGCCATTAAACAAGTATTTTTATAAATAAAAATGATGGGGGACTACTAAGCATGCTTTTATTTGAAGAATGAATTACTTGTGTTTTGGATGATTCAGACTAAATGAATGTCAAGGCCGAATTCCCTATTTTAATAGACTATTATGCTTTTTTATTTTTTTTTCTCCACTAAGTGTTTTTCTAAAATTTATACTTTATATTTGATGTATCCTGAACTAGATATGGCTAATTAGATATTTTCATGGATTCTTAGAGTGTGTTGAAATTGTTCAGGCCATGGATGGTGAGTTGTATGGGTATATGAAATGGGGTTTGGGGATGGAAAACGTGATTACACATATAGGACTTCACCATTTCAATATTAATTGTGGTGAGTAAAAATAAATTACCTAATTCATTAATTTTTTTTAGAATAATATGTCACTATGGGGAGAACTAGTAACATTCATCTATATGGATGACATCATTTTGTATCTTAATATGAATTAACATCACCAGAATCATGTGATGGTGATAAAAATCATGTCAAATTCATGGGATTGATTCGTTATCTTATTAGATTAATTAAGCTATTTTGTTTTCAAATGTCGATCATTATTCATGGAATCATTATATACGGGTGATTGATGGGATATTATGATGATCAGTTTATGATGACATCATTGAAATTATGCGTTAATTTTTAAGTAGATACTCATAGAAAAAGTTTTATAATTGTATATTGGTTTTATGATTGAGATTTCAAATCTTTCATTACTCATCTCTTTATGGTTTTTTTCAATGAAATCCCCATGAAATCTAGGCCCAACTTGGAGAATGCATAGAATCTGTGTGCCAATATTTATTTATTAATCATTATAATCTTTTTAATATGTTTTCAAATGGTTAGTTCTATGATAATGATGTTTTATTCATGGTACATGTCATGAACTAGTGAGGAGTACATATAGATACCTCAAATATGTAGCTATTGATATCTTCCATATCCCAAAATTATATTATTGATGGTCTATGATTTTGTGGTCTTATAACCTATTATAGGATTTTCAAAACATAATTATCTCAGGTTGTAACTCCTATGATTTCCACAACACTAAAATATCAGGTTATCTTATTGTTGGACTAGAGTATATAAACATTGAGGTAACTACTGGATATGTTTTTTTGTTCTCTGATCCTACCTAGTATTGTTTGGGAATTGTAGTTTGAGGTTTCATGTAATGGTCCACATGTTGTTTTGGATTGTCATACAATGTAGTATGGATATGTTCTTTAATAGAAGTCTCAGTAGATAATTCCACAAGATCATATCTATGAAATAGATGACCTCATATTATTATTAATCATTTGTTGCATGAGGTTACGGTGACATTACCTCACATGTGGATGAATTTTTTTTAATGACCATGTGATAATTGGGTATGTCTTCTACCAGTGTTACATGACCTTGTGATTGTCAATTATGTAACTCATCTATAATTATGACAATGATATTTTTTGTGAAATTTCTAATGTGTATTTTTGTTGTTTATAAGATAATTATGTTGTCACATAGTTATTCCAAGCATGAATCGTTGGACTGATGGATAGTGATGGGATCAATTTCATTGATGCAACAAGATATGGGGAATTATGGTGGAATAGTTTTTCCTGATATGATGATTTGTTTGTATCACATGGTATTATAGGTTTAGGATTCATAGATAGGGTATTTTATTATTGAGGTTGGGAGAGATAATGTTTTATATAGTGATTCCATCGATTTTCATTCTATGGATGTGAAAAAAATGATTTGATTCATGGATTTCATAAAATTTCTTTGGAAATCAGTGAGATGGTTCTTTATGTGTTCCAAATATAAACCATGGAGGTAAATCAAGGAATTTGAATGTTGTACCTAAATCTGAGAGAGTAATTTTGGTTCCCTCTACAAACGCGTTCTGTTGAAAAACAATTCTCTTAATGTTTGGTTTTCCATAAGTTTAATTCTAAGAATTATTTTTCCAGGGGATTTCACAATATGTAATATGAACCAAAAAATAAATTAGTGGACATAACAATAGAAATAAATTATATTTTTCCAAAAGTTCATGGATTATTGAATACAATATTTTTAATTATGGATCATTTTGAAATATCATTCCACTTTATTGTGGTTAATGAGTAGATTTTGATAGAGGTTTTCTTAAGGTAGTGAATAGAGTTTGTGGTAAGGCACTATGGATCCTCAATGAATATCATATATGATATTTTTATTTTTTTTACCTCTATATTGATTTTATTTATAAAAAATTACTTTATCCCTTAGTTAATCATTAACTATTTATTGCATCCACATAAGGAGGTAAGAAATGGTGACCATACCTAATCATTAATAGATATTCATTCTTATTTCCTAGTTATTTTAATTTTTTATGTGTGTACAAATAATTTTCATGAGTTTTTTAATCAAATAGTATCCACAAAACCATTATAGTGATATGAGTTTGAATATTTGTATGATAGATCCTTATATTCTACATTACAGGGGTCTATGGTGAGGGGTTTTATAAATTCTTCTTTTAAAACTAGTTTTTACTCTGATAGATATAGTTCTTGTAATTTGAGAGATGATAAAATAATCCAATGATCATCATAATACCTATAAATATAACATCAGTGCTCTTAAGGATTTCAATGTTGGAGATAATGTATTCATGAATGTGATTTATCATTATGGTATGTGGAGGTTATGTCTTGGGAGTATTCACTCTCCCTAGTATGATGTTTCTTATTAGTTATTATATAATGAGAGAACTATGTCATAGAAGATTACACATAACAATTTGATGAGATAGATATATTATTATTTCCATTTGTAATACATCCACCAATATCACCCTCATGATTAACACATTATTGATTGTAGTGAGGTCAACATTGACAATGTCCTCACCTAATAATACTTTCATTTACAGATCCATGACCTCTATGAGAAGGTGTTTTATGGGAATGTAATTTAATTGGATTGGTTATTTTCATAGAATGGTGGCATGTAGTGGATTTTTATTGAATGAATGTCTTAGATACATGCCCAATATAATTATCTATTAGTATTTCATCTCTTCTCTTACAAATATTATCATCATGGTTTTTTAACCTTTATTATTAAACGAAATTATTACATCTTTATGATATTTTATGGTGACCAATCTATCAATTGAAAGGCATATTACCCTGTAGACTTATTAGTAGTGGAATCATTATGGTTCATTGTTTCATTTTTTTGTTCCTCTATATAAGGTGGAGGAACTCTGGGGTTCGCATATTTTTGAGAGGTGTCTCGTTGGGTCTTTTGTTTGGAAATAAATGTTTTCATTATTTTATATCATATATTGAATTTATATTCTTGAAGTTGAGAATTGTTTTAGTGTTATGTTATATAAATTTCCAAATAATTCCATCACTTTAATATGATTGTTAGAGGTTTTGGATAATAAAGAATAATTATTGAGGATGAATATGGGTATTTCAACTAAAATATCATCATCCTATGTATTATAGAGTGATTATCCTTAGGAATTTCAATAATAGTGTCTGATATGGGGTGGAGTTACCAATTTTAGAAATCGATCCATGGAGGAGGATTTTAAATCTAATAAAAATTATGGTACATCTTCTCTACAGAGGATTTATTCAATACACTCCCTTATATGGTGAAATATTTCCTTCAATGTGGATGCCACAACTATGATGTAGGGGTTCATGGATTGTTCTTCAAATTCATTGTTTTTTCAACATGGAGGATATACTATTTCTTATCAACTATATTATCAAATAAGATTTATGGTTTGGTGTCTAACGTTGTGTCATAGTACCTCCCCAAGTTATTTGGACTAGGTTCAGGGCTAATGTTGTGTTATTCAGATGCAATATGACCATGCAGGTTATGTCATTGTCTATGTGGAGTACACTATAGTCATTGTATTTTTCACCATTTATTAGAGTGTTTCTCTATTGTATTTTAATTTTTATATTACATATAAATTCCCAAAACCCCCTCTAAACCCACTACCCTCCCGTCATTCCCTTTAAAACCACATGTGACCCATAGTTATTTTCTAATGCCTTGAACCCCATTTCAACCATAATCAAATGCCTATGGTTTTATCCATTGTTATCTAAAGATTATTTGTTAATAATTTTTATAGAATTTTCCCTAATAAATATCATTTACCCCACCGCTATCATTCCATACTATGTAGTTAGATCTCTATTATTCTAATTGATATTATTTTGGATATTTTTGGTTTTTTTGTCATAAAGTCCATGTAGAAGTTTATTTTCCATGGGGGATACGTGATAAATGATCTATGTTCTTTTTTATTACATAGAGTGAAGAACATAGAATATTTGAGTTAGGGATTTCATTACATCCCAGTTTATATTATGTAAAATCATAATGTTTTAATGTTCATATCTTTTGGTGGAAATTGAATTTTTCATAATAAGGGATAAAACATATGAATTAAATTTCGGTATATGGTCTTTTTTCACACATTTTTTTTCTACCATGATAATTATTTTACACTTTCATTAATAGATAACGATCTATCTATGTTAACATTTGGTTATCATTGTAGTTATTATCTGGTCATCATATGTAAAATGATGAAACTATTTTATAAATAGAAATGACGTAATTTTTTATAGACAATAAAGATAAAGGGAAATTTTATAGGAATGATTATATTCTTTTAAATATATGAAAAAAATTGATATGATGTGAATGTTATAATTGATGTTGTTCATCCATGTTCTTGAGTAATAGGATAATGAACATGAAGTTATGATTAAAAATGGTTGATAATAAGATTAAATTAATAATAAATGAAATTTTGTTTATAATAGTTGATTAAAATAAGAATTAATTATATGGAAAGTATATAAATAATTTATAGATTATTATATTTGATACATTAGGTTACAAATTATATAAACTTGTATAAAATGAATCAGACAATTCAATATGGAAAAAAATTGGTTGATAACTGTAATTGTTTTTGGGATGAGGTAGAAGGTTTTCTTTTAATTTTGAATGAATTGATATTATAGCTAATTGAGAACATTTTAATCTGATTTATGAATGCATTTTTCATGACCTAGCTTCATTTCTGGACATGACATGGGTTTTCTGCCTTCAATATTACTGTGGATGTAAGCCTTTCTATATAATGTATGGTGATCATATTGTATAATATGATATTTGGATAGGATGGCCGAGTGTTTATGATAGTTCTTGATCCATGTTTGGGTGATATGCATTATGATAAGAATGAGGGTGTTAGGCATGGTAATGGAGTTGAAGAAATGGGTTGAAGTTGGCATTATCCATTATTGTTCTTGATGTTGGGGTTCTTTTTAATAAATCGATTTTTAGGCCATATGGTTGAGTAGTGTGTTTATCTTAATTCCCCATACTTAATAAAAACTGATTTGTTTTGATAATTCTCTATTTTATATTTCTGTGTCTTGATTAAATACTAAAGATTTTAGTCGTGATGAACCATGGATTTTATTAGATTATGCCTCAAGACAATGGAAAATTATTAGTGATTAAAAATAATTGTTAATAACAATATTAATTACTAGATAATTAATAATGTAATATAAATTTATATAAAAAAATAGTGATGTAACAAAAATTATGTATATATAATTGCCTATGTATATATTGGGTATCTATATCATAGTTACTGCATTTGGGAACCTGATTGATGATATCTGCATGTTATCTGGAGAAATATTTAATTTTTATTTTGTGGTTGTGAGTTATATTATATCATCCCCATTTTTCTACATCATACCCACCCCACCCATTTCATTATTATTACTAAAAACTAGATTTATTTAGGATGACATTTTCCCCAACATCTATAATTGTGATAACTGGATTACAGACTACCCCCTCTGGCACTGCTCTGTACACTCAGTCATACATTGTACTAGTACTAATGTTGGTTTGTTTTCTAACATATTTATATAGATTTATATAATTACATCATGTTAAAATAGAAATATTTATCTCCAGAAATAGTTTCATGTTGATTTTTATAGTAATGATGGGTATGGGTTGTTCAGACTCGATCTACATTACACTATATATGATTTGTGATGGATTGATGTTAATAACTGATGTTGGACATATGCCATATTTAATTTTGTGGCACCCAAAAACAACATGTATATAATATGTAGATGATAAAAGGGTAGAAGGTATTAAAAAATGTATCAAATGCATGTTTCATAACATTATCTTTTTGTTTTTGATTATAGATTCTATTGGAGACATATGGATTAGGGAATACAATATTAATGTAGATAGAGAATCCAATACATTAGTGGTAGTTTGAAATATTCATATTTTTTTATATTATATCTTTTTCATATTCAATAATTTTAGAGAGATATCCATTGAATGTATTATATCATAGTATACCAATTCAAGGGACGAGTTAGATTCAAATGTTGTTCCCTGAGATTTTATATGATTTCATTATCTTTTATATGATCAGATTCTAGGAGGATCCCTTAGATTATACCCAGAATTCTGACCATACATAAATATAGTATGTCTTTTAGTTCAGTAAGAATAGGTTGGACATCAGGATAAATTTTACCATCTCAATGTTTTTCAGGACATGTTTGGGATTTATTATCACAATTGAATTTTCAATTTTGGTACAAGAAACATGTTCAATTTTTGGTTATATGTATTATATTACATACATCCACATGGGATTCATTTATCTTTAGGATAAGTATTTACTTGGTCTCCTCGACTTATTTCTCTCTCTTATGTATATCTATATATTATTTAATTCTTTCCATTAGTTGGAGGGGGGACTGAAAATTATTTTTGGTTCTTTTTCATCTAGATTTATTTATTTTCATTAAAAGATACATTATGAATATTCCATCATTTATGGAAAAATTTGTGGTGTCGTATTGGGTTTATACTCATTTATTGCATTATCATATCAATGCACATGTAGAATTGTTGATAAGGGATACTGATAATGGAAGATATCTAGTCATAGAATCCTAGGAGGGTGTTCTTGAAAAATTAATGTGGTACTTGGATAGACTCAAGAGTTATATTTTAGTGTTTTATTTACATAAATATCTTTATCACAATCTTTTCTTTCAATATATATTTGGTGTCCTAGAATTATTATTTGGATTAAATTGAGATACATTCATTTACATTTTTTACAAAATTGATTATTTTTTGTTTGTTATTATAATATGTTTCCATGTTGATACATAGGTTATAGTATATAAGGGAACATCATTCGAACAATATCTATATGTCAAATTAATCATTTGTAAAGGGATGCCTGCATGCGGCCATGAGCCACTCTAAATCAGGCCATGTTCTCCAAGTTGGGATATGATTTATTTTTATTAATTTGTTAGTTTCTATTTATTAATCTTCTTCATAGTGATGGGTGAAAAGAGATATGCAGTGTGGAACTTGTGTAAGTATGTTTCCATGTGTCTCACTTTCAAAAGATTCAAAGACCATTGGGTTACTAGTGATGTGATATCTATTAATGTTAAATAGAGTTTGGGTTATAACATATATCATTCATATGGATATTGGAACCAATAAAAAATAAATAACTATTTTGAGATACACAGTAGTTCATTAATTTAGTTACCTGTTTATGGTATTTTTCTAGGATAAACTAGTATTATTTGTTGATTTATATTACTATGTTCATCTTGTTTTTATATATTTTTGTTGTAATTAGGTATTTAAACATGAACCTAAATTTATTTTATTTTCAAATGTTGTAATGCAAAAGACATTAGTATGGAGATATAGTCTTCTGACATGATTATAAGAAGTGTGGTGGTTCATTATTTATCAAAATCACCTCGAATATGCCTTAAAATAAAAATTCCATATTTTTTCATAAATGTTTGATAAGTTTCTGTATAAATGTTTTTATAAAGGATTCATATTAATTTGTAATTTCAAAAAAATACCACATCAATGATTGCATGTTAACACTAATTAGGATGAAACAAACATTGCTCATGGTCTATATAGGAGGATTAAACTAACAATACACTCGTTCCACATCCAATAGATCTTGCATTGAACCTACCCATTCATTGAGTTTTCATATTGAGCATTATCAAGGAAGAGTGATGCAATGTATGGTGTCTAATAATGAGTGAGGAATTTCTATCGAACATCTTCCAGTATTCTATGTAAATGGTTTCCATCAAGATACTAATGACTTGATTGATATTATCATAGATGTGTTGTCGTAAACCAAAATGGTTCTACCCTTAAACGGTCAACCGAGATGGTCCACAATATGTCTCGAAGGGAATTCATAACCCCCACGGGTGGAAACTACTTCTAGGAGTGACAATTTAACTATTGGGAAATATTTTTCTTATATATAAAACATAATTAAATAAATTAATACTGATTATAAAAATAAAATTACCAGCAAAAATAAAAAGAGATGAACATACCTCCATGTGACATTCCATGTCACCATCCAACCAATTGCTGATGTTTCTCCAATAAAGATCAACTCTTCTAGGAGAACTAGTGAAACAGAAATCGGGGTCTATAATGATAAAATTCATGTGGGAATTAGAATTATTAGTCGGGTTTCAATGATAATCCAAAAAATCCAACATCATTATTCCTAAAACCATTCATTAACGCACGTTTAGAATATAAAAATTAAAGTAAGGTTTTCACATTTTAAAATAAGCAACATGTTGTTCACATTTAAAATAATGAAACACATACGACATAAAATTTCAAAAATTATTGGTCTTTTTATAAACTAAATCCCAAAAAATGTGTACTAGAGCTGGGCTAATGTAGAATAGGTAAATAGTGTAAGATGGAAATAAACTAAAATAATATATTGTAAACAACAAATTGAAATAATCATTTAACCATGGGTGATCCTAAACATAAATAGAAGACCCTATAATTACTCGGTAAAAAACCACCTACAGGCGTATGGTGAAGTTCCTACATCTATAACCAACTGGACACCCTAAAGCTAAACAAATCCAATAGCAATTCCAATCTGGACTAAAAACCAATCTATGGGTACCAACTGGTGTAATCAGGGTAGGCCAGTGACTATCACCCGATTATCTAAATGATTCATAAGAACCCATGATGGTTATAATAATATATTGTAGGTAGAAGGCACCCACACACGAGACTCATCTCTCCTCGCTTTCCTACCACAAAACATTGATGCTTCCTCTACATTCACCCATAACGGGTTAAACTAGACATGGGTTCCCTATATCAATATTTAATCATTTTATATTATGAATGTTCCAATCGTTCTGTCATGTCATGTCTATATTAGAGACTTTTTTTAACAAAATATGTTAAGCTGGTACATGGTCATTCAAAATATTTAGAAAACGTACATTTTTTTCTACCACACCGAACACCACATTTATGATTAAAATGGAAAATTGGGAAATAGTTTCCAACACAAAGAACATTTACAAACCATTTCCAAAACAACATTATGCACCATTTTTATATTTCAAAAATAAATGGGCCGCCATGTTCAAAACACAAACCCAAACCATTAAATACAATAAAATTGGATTTATGCACCTTTTAATGTCACACTAAAACATGTTTTTTTTTGAAAAATGGGTCAAGCTAAGTGAAACACCTTCTAAACCATTCATTGAAATATCACAAAGGGACCCAATGAAATTTAGAAAATAAAAATCATTTTCCCAAAGTTAACATTCATATTCTAACTAAACTCAGACACACACGGAAATAGATTTCACCCATGAAACACATTTCAAACAACATTTAATAAATCATTTCTTCAACTGATAAAACATTTCAAAGGAACACAACAAACATATTACATGATGACTTCACCAATTTTACATGGGATTTACATTTTTAAAACCAATTTCATTCTTAAAAATATCATAAATAATTTGAAACATTACAAAAAACAATTTTCACCATTTTCAGAGTCAATTGATCCAAGTGCACATTTCATGAAAAAAAATAAATGTCAAAAAATAGGTTTTCACTAAAAATTTAGTCCACATCAGGTAAATATGCTACAAAAAATATTTTGAATAAATTTCAATTTTTCTAAAAAATAAATTATCACCATAAAATTTCATTATAGGACTTGAAAAATTAAATATACTAAAAAATGATTTATCGAATAATGATTATGTAGAATAACATCTATGAATAATAAAAGAGTTTAATCTAACCCAATTTTTTTAATTGTTTTAAATAATCCAAAAAAACAATAATATGTTAAATATTATATTAATGGTGTTGATAACGAAATTTAAAAATTAATTCTAAACATGCAAGTGTCTATGGGGTATGTAGGAAACAAAACATTATGAAACGCCTACCTCTAAAATAGGTAAATGAAACACCGCTTCAATATAAGGAATAAAAATGCCCCGTGGAACAAACACAAACCCTAGATAATGTAAAATACTTGAGAAACATAGTCATAAATGTTAGAGTTTAGGTTAAATGAATAATAACCCACAAAAATTAAAATAACCACCGATAGAGGTGGGGTTTTGGGCCATGAAGTGAGTTGTCGGTGAGAGTGGGTCATCTTCTAGAAGGGGGAGGTGACATTTGGATTGAATACTACCGGAGAGGAGGGAGGCCACAAAGATCTCTCTCAGTTTCCCTAGAGCAATTAAGCAAGATAGATGGGGTACAATGGAATAGTGAGTGTGGAGGATGCCTAGACGGAGTCTAGTTGAAGCTTGGACAACTACGCCAACATGGACTTAGGAAAGAGAGGATGCACTGGAGAAGGCTGCACAATCAAGCGGGTAGCACCGGGAGGGGTCATGCCGGAGAGGATGGGTAGGTTGGCAGATCACCAACATGGGGGATCCAGAAGATGGGAAGGGGGTGTTGTGTGCAATGGGATGTTCGGGGGGGGGGGGTAGAGCTCAATTAACTTTAGACCTTTTTCTTTTTATAATAATAATAATAATAATAATAATAATAATAATAAAATAAAAAAATTGAATTAGGGTAATAATGATTATAATTAAACTAAATTTTGTTAATACTTATTTTAATATAAAATTTTAAATAAAATATATACTATTATTGATTTTGAATAATACCGGCATTATTATGTACAAAATAATTTTATTACTATTATTATGTTTTAAACATTTTACATATTTCATTTACATAAAACATTATTTCTTTTTAGTAACATACATCTGCATAGGAACCTGGGTTGATTGTGTACCAACTACCAACCGTGTGGTGCCCGAGCACTGGTCCAAAATACAATGAAGGAATTAAACATAAAACATTTTAAAAAGAGAACAAGACTGAACCTTGAATCGAGAACCTAATGCTAAGAAATAATAAAATAAAAAATAATTTAAAAATATGAGTGTCGCAATTCTCCCCACCACATACAGTTTCAAACCCCATAAAGTAACCTAGCTGAACTTTATACAAAATAAGAATCCAAGACCTATTAAAACTGAAATAAACCACAATACAAGAGATCACGAGAGCACTAGATGGGTATCCCCCCTCACAAAAACTAAACTAGTGATGATATTTGACACCAAAACAAATAACCCCAGGAGGGGAGGGGGACATGGGAACTCCCAACTAATCAAAAACAAGTTATATAGCACGAGAGAAACAACAACTCTGTTGAAACATTTATCTATCAACATAGACCAAAAAATACGGCACTATAGAGAATCCTCTAAGAATAAAATTATTCAATCAATGAAACTGATAAGAACCACAAACACTTATTCCTCTATAGGATCATACATCTCAAAAAAACACAACAATAAAATATCAACCCAGGAAATGACCAAATATACTTTAATGAAAAATACACGATTCAGAAAACCACATCCACAAAAAAAATGAATTCATGGATTATAATAGAACGAGTACGTCATAACATCACAAAAGAACAATGATCTTATAAAAATGGAAAACATTTAAATGTAGGAAACAAGAATAGAAATACATTAAATGTTATATTTCCAGTACAGATCACAAATCCAAACTTAGGCTTCACACCCACACAACTCCTAACTGCGTACAAGATTCACCGCATGACCTATGGCTAGGGCTATGATGACCGAAGCATCACCTTCCTCACAGTCATGCACTAGATTCTTTTCGTCACAACATATTATTTATGTGAATTTTGTGGCATAACTTCTATAAATGATCCAAACACCCTTAATGATGGCACATATTTGGAAGTGTGATACATGATGCCTTTGTGTTCCCTAAATGTGCACACTAATAGAACACCATTGACATTTTAACAAACTAGAAGACATAACCAATGTAGGGAACTATTTAATAATATATCCCTTAGGAAAACTGTACTCTCCATTTGGGGAACCTTCTTGAGAAACTAGATACGATTGATTTCCCACCATCTATTTTACAGAGACCAACTCAGCTAAGAAAGCCTCATACAACATATTCTCGAAATGAAAATCATTAGAAGGGAGGACCCAGAACATGATCACTAGATGAATACCCCTGATGAAGAGGGAAATATTTATCAAATCCTATGATGCTACCTCCAGATAAAATGTCATAAGATCCATGAAATTGTTAACAAATTCATTCACTATTTGTTGTCCATATTGATTATTCCTGTGATCTTACCTTTTCCTTATTTTCAACTCTTTAGGTATGAAAAATTTGACGAAGATGGATTTAATGATATCCCACTTCATTCCAACTTGCATTGATGGCATTGTGTCTAACCCTCATTCTTCCATATGTTTACATTTGAAAATACACAAAACGGAACTATCTTTGACAGCATCGAGGGTTCCAAACAACCTAAAATCAAGCTCGACCTATTCAAGATACTCTGTTACCTCTAATTGGTTTTGATCACCATGAATTATTTTCAATGTCTGAGAAGGACCAAAGGAGCATAATGTATTATCACAAACCATGGAGAATTTTATAGATGACATTTTCAGAAAAACATAAAAAATATAAGGCCACAAACAATATCTAGATGAAGCCACTTCATTGAAGGATACTTCATCCAAAAAAACAAGATAAAAATCTAAACAAATACAAACATAACCCAAAATTCCTTTTTCGAAATCCCCTTTTTATATTATATTTTAAAACTGCCTTCTTTCAATACCACTTTTCAATCATAATTCAATTTCCCAAATCATTTCCCTTTATTAAATTACTTTAGAAAAAATTAAAATATAGTAATTCCAAGTACAAAACAATGTAATCCCATGATCCATTGAACATTTATTCATTCTCTATCATCCATAAGCATTGACATGCACTTCCCATGTGTCCTATAACATGTGAAATCTTTCATAAAGAGTATCTGAAGTTGCTAACAAACATTTTCTCAACCTATCTAATGAATCAAAATTAGACCAATAGCTTTAAATGTTAAAACCCATATCAGGAATTTATATAAATTTAAAATAAATCATTCCCATTTAAAAAAACATTTACTAAAGTACAATTACACAATACCAATCCAAGACAACACACATCTTTCGTCAAACTACTAGAGTCCGGGAACAGTTGTTATGATTTACCTAGTGGCATGGTAGTGGGACATTCCAAAACTAAGGTCCAATAACTAGGTGAAACATATATAGTGTACTCATATTACACATGGGTCACTAATCCATGTGAAATCAGGATGTATCAACGACTTTCCTCTATTGTTATCCCACAATATAAAAAAACTTGAATGAGACAGAGACTTAATTCCATGAATACCTTTATCATCTAGAGGTTCAGAACGAGATAGGGTTCATGAAGACCTTCTAGTTCCTACCTCCTACGTCCCAATATTCTTAATCTCCATCTATTGGAGATGCCAAAAAAATTATGGCCTCCTCTGATACCATTTTTTCATGAACAAACTCTGGTCAACCCTGAATCGATCTCCCAAGCCAGTCCAAAACAAGTCCTAAATGGAGTTCCTGATCCCCACCTGATGAAAAATAGCGTCGGGATCAAAATTTTATCCTTATGAACAATTTAGACCATGGAAAAAAGATAAAAAAACTAATAATAAAAATAAAACATGTAGTATAATGGAATAAATTGCACATTTCCCCATGTGACGTTCCATTTCACCACTCAACTAAAGGCCAAGATTTCTTGAAAAATGAGAAACTCGTTCAAGAGAACCTGAGAAAGATAAACATGCAACCGAAATGAAAAAATAAGTGTCATCATTAAAATTCTATGTAGGTTGTTCATGATAAACTACTAAATCCAAAGTCTCCTTTTCGGAAACCATACATTAATACAAGCCTAGAAATAAAATATAAAAGTAGTGTTATCACATTTTACAATATAAAACATGTTTTTCCAATTAAAAAAACCAACACCTATGACATACCATTTGTAATGTCATTTGTATTTTTATAAATTAAACCCAAAACAAAGTGTACCTATGTTTGGATAAAGATGAATATGTAAACATTGTAAGCTGTAAATAAACTAGAATAAAAGAATGTAAATAAGTAATGAAATTAGTCATGTTATCATGGGTGATCCTAAACATCCATAGAAGAACCCTAGAAGTACTCAGTAAAGAACCAACATCCAACTTATGGTGATGCTCTTATGCCTATAGCCAATTGGCTGCCCTAAAGCAGACCAAATCCAGTTACATTTCCCACCGGGCCTAATAACCAATTCAGGGTGATCCAAACTTTCAAATTGGGGTTTTTCAGAAACCATCACTTGATCATCTAAAAGACTCCCAAGAACCCATGGTAGTTAAAATAACACTATGTAAACATGAGGCCCTCATTCAAATGACTCATATCACCAAACGTGCCAACCCAAAACACATTCTCTTCTAATATATTCACCCAAAAAGGGTAACACTGGACAGGGGTTCCCTATATATATATTAAATCAGTTCACATTGACCAAAGTTCCAGCCTGGTCATCACGTCTTGTCTTTTTCGAAAACATTTTTTTCCAAATAATTAATGTTGCAACATGGGTGTTCAAACTATTCAGAAAATAGATTTTATTTTTATACCATACAAAACACCACATTTATACTTACACTTCCAAACTTTCCAATGATTTCCAATACCAAAAAAAATTATCAACCATTTCCAAAACAACATTAAACAACATTTACCTTTCTCAATACCAATTGGGCCCTCTATTCCAAAACACTCACTCAAACCATTCTCAACAATACTACATGCCCTATCATTTTATAAAGTCACCCCAAAATATTTTATGATGCCTAATAGGTCAAAGAAATTGAAACACCATTAAAAACCTTCCTAGAAATCACACAATGGGAACCATATACATTAAAAAAAATAAGAATCATTTTATAAATTAAATATCTACATTCTATCCAAACTCAATCAATAAATAAAATTCCTTGCACCCATGACACAAATTTTTTAAAAAAATTATTAAATCATTTATTCAAATTTTAAAATAGTTATAAAGAACACAACAATTTCTTACATGCTATTTCACCAATTTCACATGCAGATTCCATTTTAATAAATAATTACATACACAAACAACTAAAAATTACATTCTAAGAATTAAAAACATAATCCATACAAAATTCAAAACCAAATGAACCAATTACACAATTCATGAAAAAAAAAACCAAAAATAGGATTGTACTAAAAATTCATTCCACGTCGGGTTAACATGGTACAAAAAATATGTCAAAATCATGTAAAAAATTTCTCAAAACAAAATTTTCCTCAAAAAAATTATTATATAACATGCTTAATTAAATAGAAAAACAAAATAATTTCGAGAATAAAATTTATCCACAAACCCAATAGTAGATAATAATTGTGCTGATTCAAAACACTTTTTAACAATTTTAACTAACCCAAAACCTCTATAATAAATTATCTATAATATTAATAGTTATGAGAATGATATTTTAAAATTAATTAAAAACAAGAATTTGACTATGGATTATGCAGGAAGGATAATAATCAGAAAAGGCAACCTCATAGGTGTGAAAAGGCAACGCCTATTCGGAGAAAGGTAGGACGATGACGTGTGGATGAAACGCACACCCTAGAAATTGAGAAAGACACACGAAACACAATATAGAATGTAATTGTTTAGGGAAAACCAAATAAACCCCTAAATAATTAAAATAACGCACCGAAAGGGGTGGGTGGGTGGCTAGTTCCATGAAAGGAGTTTGCGGTGAAAGTGGGGCTTCAGCCAGTAGGAGGAGGTGGTGGCCATAGTGAATATAGACAGATAGAAACAAGGATGTTGGGAGCGGATTTGAGTTCACCAAAGCAATGGAGCCTATTTGCTTACGTACGATGGAGTAGTTAGGGTAGAGGTGGCCCAACTAGAGGTTTGTCGGAGTGATGACTATTGGGCGAGGTTGGTTTATGAAAGGAGTGATCACGCAAGAGTAGTCTACAAAAACATGGAGGAAGACAACGGACATGGTCACACAGGAGGAGAGGAGGAGTCCTTCGGATCTCATGTGTGTGTGTGGGGGGGGGTGTTTTCTATGTCGGGAAGGAGCCAGGAGGGTGGGAGATATAGAAGGGTATGGGTGGTTTTCTCCACACTGGGATGGTGTGGTGGGGGCATGGTTTGTGATGGGTTATGTTTATATTTTATTCTATTTTTCTTTTTATATAATAATAATAATAATAATAATCAAATAAAAATTTGAATATTGATATTAATAAATATTATTAAATAATAATTTATTAATAATTATATTAATAGAAAATTTTAAAAAATAAAATCCTTTTTATCTATTCTAAAAACTAATAAATTATTATCTACACAATAATATTATTAAAATTATTATGGTTTAATCATTTTTCTTATTTTATTTAAATAAAAAATTATTTATTTTGACTGATAGACATATGCACCTTCACCTAGGCCATTCAGACTGCTACCACAAATAGTGTGGTTCCACACACCAGTCGAAAACCTACCGAAGTCATTAGACATCAATCATTTTAAACCGATAACCTAATCGAACTTTGACGTGATAACTTGATTTCATGAAATAATAAAATAAGACTTAATTTAAAATGTCTAATGTGGAATCTGTTTTACCATGTATATACACTTATATATTTGGATTTCAATCTATTAACCATTTTTCATTAGGGGCCTTCCGTGATGTAGTTGTGTGACATAGGGAAAGAAATCATACATGAAAATCTTAATTACGATTCTCTTAAGGAGATACTATTTGAAGAGTTATTTCATAACACACATAAGAAGGAATGAAATCATAAGTATATAGATATTCAGTGATTAATGTTTAATGACTTATCTAACTCATAAAAATTCAAATACATTTAACTCTTCTATAATATTTTATTACGAGAATGTGTCATAGATGTTAAGGAATTTTATGGGTGCAGTTCTTCTATATCTCACACATTAATTTATTGGTATCAAATGAATGATAAATGATCACATTATTCAAATGTCCCTAACATCTACAAAGTGTCAAGATCATAAAATGCTTCATAAATTCCATTCATATTTTTCTACATTGAAATCAAAACGTATTAATGTGGTAGCTAGTACATATTTAATTAATATGAAGATGAAGGATGTGGATTGTAAATTTAATTTCAATGTGGTACTGATTAAGAATTTTTATACTTCATTTGTGTGTGGATGTTCCTCTATGTTCAATATCTGTTCTTAGAAAATACATCTTAGTGTATTGTGTGCAATGTATTGTGTGAAATTACATTTATATAGAATTATGTGACTTACTAAATTCCTTTTTATAAGTCATCCTACCAATATTCACAGTTCATGGTTCATGGTGAATGTTTGGGTCCTCATCAACAGACAAAGGAATCATATGTGTTACTTATTTCAGCGAGTCATGCAATAGGGACATACTAGATTTATGTGGTGCATGAGGTTCCACCCTCCAATGTAGAGGGAATTTATATAGTTATAGTTGTATAATTGATCACATCTCCTCGTTCTCAAACTTCTTTTGAAGATTATTCTCCACATTCATTAATATCTTCTCAAATTTGTACTTGGTTTTAGTTACCACTCATGTTATATTATGAGATGAAATATATTGTTAAACGTTTGGTGATGAAGTTGGATCATCTAAAGAGGTTACATAATTGTCAATTAGTAATTTTTCAATATTTATCAGTGGAATTTGACGATTATTAATATGAATAACATTTAAGTGATAGTCATTAAAGAATGGATAACTATTTAAGGGGAACACATCTTTTACTTCAATATATGATATTCATTTATTTCACGTAAAGAAAATTAGTTTGTGATGATCCGATATTTGGATTTTGGATTTGGTAGAGTGGTACCATACATGATCTCGATTAGAGATATTATAGTTTATGTCACTACCATATTTCATGTGGAAGATATAATGACAGATTTTTCATTTCCTCTAGTAGGGTATTTTTAAAGGATATTTTTAAAGACGGCTATTGAGGTCTCACTCCAATAAATTTAAATAATATTGAAAGGGAACTCATTGATGTCTTTAAACTATATTGGTACACTAATATCATATAAAACATGTTGAATTGATGAAACACAGAGTTCAGTTTGATAATAATGTAGATAATTGATTCATTAGACCAGACACATCTCCTAGGGATGAAACAACACAATTAAAAATTAATGTGGTCATTAAACTAAATGTTATGTAGATTATGTTTGATAAAACTGGTTTCCATGAAGCATCGATACATATTTTTGAGGTTCAATGACTTTTATTACTATATGGTGGGAGACTAGTGATTCTCCAACATTGACATATGATTAGGATAACATTAAAACTACTTCAAAGTGCGTGATATTCTTAATTCAACATTCTAGTAGTATATACAAACTATATGAGTATCATATCAGTACCCTCTAGAAAAAAATGCACAAACGGTGTTCATAGCTCTCATGATCATGTAATTTTATAAATATCATGTCTCCAATATCGTGCTATTTTATTACTACATTAACATATCACCAAAAATTATAGAAATTCAGGAATGAAACTTATGTATTGAATTAAAATTCTACACATCATGCTTTCCTAGATAATGGGAGGAAGGTCAAATATATAATCCACTACTTTGATGAATTTTTTTATAAGAAAAGATACAAAAAAATGTTTTTTCTACATCCCTTACATTTGAAAATTTTGAAGACCCATATTCGGTGACACTCACAAAAAATTCATGATCAACCATATAAAAACAGTGTCCATATCCTATGATCAACATTCATTCACTATTTTAATTAAGGGATAACCACCTATATCCTGATAAACTGAACACTCTCTGAGGAATCCTTCACCACTCTCACTGAAAAAACTTCTTCAACACCGAAAACATACGGAAAATGTATTGAATAAAATAAAGTTATATATAAATACTTATATGGTTTCATCTGAAAATATTCTAGGAAATTCTTAATATAATTGTACACTAGTAATGCATGGTAAGCCTCCCATTATAAATCATGGTAAAGATGTTTTTCTTGACATAGTGAAAGATAGTCTTGATTGATCTAACCTGAATGATGAAAGTGTGGTATGATGGTATTCAAAAAATTTAACTAATACGTGGTTACATGATAAGATGTCCATGTGTCCTTACATATGATATCATCATAATGAACCAACCATACGTCCCAGTCCTTCAGAGAGGTATGTATTTATGGATATGTCTTGTATACCATATAAATACTACCCATATGACTATCATTGTAAAAACATTTCACATTTTGGTTGACATAAGCTCATAACTTCTTAAATGATAATGTTTTCATTACAAAGAAAAAGTAGGTGTGGTAGGGTATTTTATATTATTAGTTACAACAAAAATATGATGTACATTATTTATGTTATTACATGTTATCTTATTTGCTATCACGATAAAAACTATTTTGATGTTCATTCTTATAAAGAAAATTCTAATTTTCTACATGGATTATACTCACACCCTTGAAAAGAATTTTCATACTATGTTGGGTTTTTTATCAGTGATACTGATGGGGAAAATACCGAATATTATGGAATTGGGAGATGGATCATGGAGGTTGGGGGAGGTACTCTGAATAATTTTGGAGTGATGGTATAATATTTTTGTTTTTTACATACACTAATCACACCTTTTTTAATATAACAATTCATAGAACCATGAATAATTATTTTTTATGAACGTTGATACCATGGTCATTCTTAGAATGAATCATAGTATGGTTAGTGTTTGTCATCAATCCTCAGTGGAAGTTCATAAAATGTGTAGTAAAGTGATCATACAGAACAAGTCGATAACAGTATTAAAGGAGGCACTATTTTGTAGTGTTTGAAATTTTTCTGGGACTGAAAATCGACTAATGGAGAAAATAGGTTTTGGAAAAGAGACTAGAGCATCCTTGTCATAAAAGAGAAGATTCTTGTTCCATATCTTTTTCATAATAAAATCATGAAAATATGGCAAAGGGAGAAGGGATCCCAAGTTTCATGTTTGGTCTCCATGTGTCATACATTGAAGAGACTTGCGTGCTGAAACATGAAAGCCGAGGGAAGACATGAACATCGTTCCATAGGTTATCCAAATGACTATAAATAGAGTTCAGCCCATCCTCATTCGGATCGATGTTCAGACATAGTGAAAATCAGATCTCTCATTGCGCATGTGTAGTGGTCACGCAAGTGGTTGTGGGTCTTGCAAGTAGATGTTGTGCAATAGTTTTTTGATGTGTGTCCAAGGTGGTTTGGGTGAGAAAGGAGTGAATCTCCAATGTTTGGGGTTGGCGAAGGAGGTTTCAAACATGTGGCTTGGTGACACTTCCATGCCAGTATTTGAAGAAGCATGATAGTTGACAATTGCTCACCACAAACGGTTTGGTTTGAAAAGAGTGTGAGTCGCGCAAGTTTGAGATTGAAAAAGCAAGGGTCACACATGTAGTAGAGTTGAACTTCTGCGCCATCTTTAAAACATGCACGCCACCTTGGAGAAGTGCACCAGGTTTAGATTGAAGCTCGCCAGTATTTTTGGGGCTGCACGAAAGATGGAAGATTGCCTGATACATTTGGTGCAAAGTGAGTTTAGTCTACGGGTGGAAGTTGGACATCAATAGAGCATCTACATACAACACTGGATGTATTCATTAGTGATGATGAAGAGACCATTACGTCTATAAACTGAGTAGGACTTCACCAAAGGCAGTGAGCCAAGGGGATTCAACGGGAGTGACCCAAGGGACACAATAGGCTATCCCAGAATAGTTGTAAATGTAGTGAGCTAGGGATAGAGTGACTATACCCAACCCTTTGTAATCCACGAGTAAAGAATAGTGGAATTTTTTATGACCATCAACCTATCTTCATATGATCGTTGAACATATCCCTTATTGTTTAACCAAGTAAAAAAGTGTTGTGTTATCTCTTTTCATGTGATTGTTTTATTGGTTCTCATATCCATCATATAGGTTAAACTAGTTTCTACCAACGTCGGAAAAAGATATGTCAGTATAAAAGAAAATGTTGACACCTTGATTCATCCCTCCGATATTAGGGAATCCCAGGGTCCATCATGTGGTATCAGAGGGAGGTTAACTGGTGTTTGATATGTCAATATACCGTTATGGAAAGTTCAGCCAATGTTAGGGGATTCCCTCTCTTTGATGGATGTAATTCCATGATCTAGGAAGAATATAATGAGATCTCATCTAAGATCCCTTGGAATATAAGTAGTATATTCCACTTTCCAAGGTATACATGTTACTGATCTTACATGGATGGCTATGTGAGATGTCGATGGGAAAATTATTGATGGTAATGATAAATTGCATAATGGTCTCAGCACATCCCTTCCTGGTCAGATCTATCTAAAGGTGAGGAGTTTCACCTTAGCAAAGTCAATGTGGGATAAAATTGAAAATATTTATGAAGGATATAGAAAAGTGAATGAGGAAAAACTACACGTCCTACACAATTGGTTTTGATGATACGATGATTCATCCTAATGAGAATGCAGACTCATTCTTCAATCAAATTACTGATGTGGTTGGAGCAGTTCAGGGTCTAGGTGAAGAAAAAAAGATGTTGACATTGTAAAGAAAATATTAATATGACTTCTACCCATGTATAATGAAATGGTGCCAACCCTTGAGGAAATAGATCTTTCCAATCATTAGTTGGATGATCTGTTGATCATCCTAGTGGAATATTAAATGAGAGTCAAACCTGAATATGCTACTACATGAGTAACCAATGAAATGGCGTTCAAATCCATGGAGAAACTGAAAATTTAAAAATATAGTAGTGCTGAAGATGATGAAAAAAAGATATTATTCCTCTCATTTACAAGAAGTTCCAAAAGGGCGAAGGAAAATTCCTTGGGATTTCACCTCTAGCTTGATTTCATTGTGGAAAATTTGGTCACATTGCTTCTCAGTGCTTAATAATGATCAACAATGATGATAGCGCTGTTGAAAACATTGAGATGACTTGGAAAAGGTTTTTCAAAAAAATAGACATCAAACGTTGAATGAATTTTCTGAAGAAGTGTTTTTTCTATAAAGAGGAATATTTTAATAATGAATTCTATGAAGAAGAAGAAACATAGTTTAAAACTGGGAACCATGCTTCCATGATGTCCACTGATGAAAAAGAAGTAGATTATGGTGGATACAATGAGATAAAAACTACTGGAAATCGAAATTTTCAACTTAAGTATGATGTTATCATTCGTAAGATGAAATGTAAGCTTTTCAATAAGTGGATATAAATTATAGAGGAATAAACTGAATATGTTGATCTGCTAAAAGATAAAATTTAATTGCTGGAAGAATTTGTGAAAGTACAGTCTAAAATCATTGAATGGAATGATGATGTAGTGGATCTGAAGCTGATAATTTAAGAGTAGGGAAGGGTCATCGATGACCTCACATCCATATTGGAAGAAAAGAACAAGGCTGTTAAGGGTATTGAGGAGACAATTTTTACTCTTAGTATTAAACATGAGACTGAATCAGTTTCAAAAGAATCAAGGAAAAAAATACAGTTTGGATGGTTCTTAGACGCTGACCAGTTAGAGAGAAAAAAATGTGTCTCTAATAGAGTTGAAAATATTTTAAAAGATCAAAGACCAGCCAGTATGGGGAATATTGGTAATGGTTGTGAGCAAAAATCATCAAATAATACAAATAAAGGTGACCAAAATAAAGGAAAGCTGAAAGTGTGTGATTTTTGGAAAGTCATCTGATGGGATGAAACAGAAACCCCCAATTTAATTTGAATGAAAAAAATAAATATTATCCTCGAGCCTCATGGAAAAAGGATCCCTTATACTATTATCCTATCGAATAATAAACGAGGATAAATAGAATTGAGAAGTCATTTCCTCTCATTAAATGTCACTTCTGTGGATATTTGGGGCAAACCACGTCTTATTATGAAGAAGAAAGAGGATATCTGAATGGATAAGATATAGGAGTTCAAAAGAGGAGAACAAATTAACATACTAATTCTTATAGAAGAAACAATTTCTATGGATATTGATTTCATTGTTCAAGATTTGGTCATAATGTTGTTAATTGAAGTCAGAGAAGGGACATGGACACCTCATACCATAGTTCGATACCTGTCAAGTCTCGTCAGCAAGACAGTGTTTCTCTTTCAAACGGGCTTTCTCCTCTCAAAGTAGATTTCGGCTATGAAGAACCTTGGTACATGGAAGAGATAATTGAAAGGCCATCAGTGCTCTATACTCAATCCAATGTCTCATGGAAATAATGGAAGAAAATTGAGGAGTCCAACCGTGCATAGGTGGCCCTCAAAATACAAAAAGAAACAGTATAAGGATTATGGATAGTGGTTGTTCCTCTCATGTGACATGTAATACTGGCCTATTAATGGATATCAAAAGGAAGTTTGATGGCACAATACAATATGGTAATGATGGAGCTCTAAAAATTAATGGAAGTGGAATTATTGAATTAGCTAATGGAGAGATAATGAAGACTGAAGTACTTTATATAGATGGCCTACGTCGCAATCTACTCAGTAGGATTCAACTGTGTGTCTCAGGACTTATAATTACTTTTTATCAGAAAGGCTGCACTATCAAGGGAAAGATAAGAAATTCACTTATGAAGGGATGAAGAACAGAAGGAAAATTGTATTAGGTTGGTAGTAAAGAAAATGTTTGTTACATGAATTTTGAAGAAGAAAACAATTTGTGGCATTGGAGACTGGGACACATCAATAAACAAGATATGGAGAAAATATCAAAATTGAGGATTGTCATGGACATTCCCAACCTGAAGTGTGAGGGTGAAATGTCTTCTGTTGCTTGAATTCATGGGAAGCTGGTCTACAGTTCATATCGGCCAAAGAAGAATAGGGCTTCCCAACTTCTAGATCTAATTCATACTGATGTATGCGGGATGATAAATGTTGCAGGAACTACTGGAGAAAGGTACTTTGTACTTTTCAAAGATGATTACAGTTGAATGGCATGTGTAATGGTCATTCACAGGAAATGACAGGTTCTTTACTGAATGAAAACATATCGGTGAATCACCGAGAATGATATTGGACGAACAATCAAAGTGATTTGATCAATCAATGAAGAGGAATACACATCCATTTAATTTAAAAATTACCTAGAGAATCCTGGGATATAACATGAGGTAGCTATTGTGAGACCTCCACAACGAAATGGAGTTGTTTAATGTAGGAATTGATAATTGAACAACATGGAACAAACTATGCTGACTGAGAGTCATATTCCACGACATTACTGGAAACTGGTTGTTCAACCTATAATATATATTCAAAATCGAATTGGATATTATATTGTTGAGATGAAGACACCATATGAATTATTTCATGGAAGGAAACCCTCTTTAATTTTTTTTGTGTTTTTGGATGTAAATACATCATTAGGAACAGATAATTAAATCAAGGGAAGTATGGTGATAATGCAGATGAAGGAATATTCCATGGATACTCAATGAACATCAAAGCATAAATGTGTTTCAACAAGCGATTAGGAAGGACTGTGGAAAGAAGTGAGTTTGTGATAATTGAAGCGAAAACCACAAATGCTTCAAGGACGTCATATGATGATGTGATATAAAGTGAGGAAGAAAGTGAATGTGGAGAAAATACAAATACAGAAATAGAGGAACATGTAGAAAACACTCAGCAGTCACATCATGATGTTGATTAAGAAGAATAATCTGAAGAAGAATCTGTGTCAAGAGAGAAAGAATCTGAACAGCATATGAGAAATCGTAGAGCTCAGATTGATCCATCTAACATAATTGGGGAAAAGAGTGCACCCACTCAAACAAGTAGGATCAGAAATAATACGCAATCTTCATTTATGTCTGTTGTGGATCCATCCTTATTTCATGTAGCTGCAAAGGATGAATCATGGGTGAATGCCGTGAAAGATGAGTTAGATGATATTGAAAGAATTATACATTGGATATTTTCTAGAGACCCTATGGTCAAAATGTGATTTGTTCAAAATGGATATTGAAGAACATGTTTGATGGGCATGTAAGTTTTATTAGAAACAAGGAACGATTGGTATGTAATGGATACTCCCCGATTGAAGGCATGGATATTAAAGAAACCTTTTCTCCAGTGGCTAGTATGGAGTCAATCAAGAATTTCCTTGCCTTGGCACTCAAAAGAGGATATAAAGTAAATTAAATGTATTTCATGATAGCATTATTGAATTGTGTACTCGGAGAAGATGTATATATTGAACAACCAATGGGTTTTGGTCGTAGTACTAATGATGCAAAGGTTTGCAAACTGAAGAAATATCTATTTGATTTTAAGAAGACACCACGAGCATGGTATTCTCGGCTGGATCTGTATCTTAAGAAGCTAGAATTCAAAAGAGTAAGAGTAGACAAAAATCTATATGAGAAGAATTCTCCAAAAAATCATTCATGGTTCTAGTCTACATTGAGGACATTATATTTGTTGGAAGCAGGCAGAAATCAGTGGTTGGATTTTCTAATCACAGGAAATTAGAGTTTGAAATGTCTATGATTGGGGAGATCACATATTTCGTGGGGATACAGGTGAATCAAATGCAATATTATACTTTTATTTCTCATGAAAAGTATAAAATATATCTGTTGAAGAAGTTTAATATGCAAGACTCCAAAAAAATATCTACTCTGATTTCAGATAGAACCAAACATGTAAAGCATGAGTATGGGGCCTCTCTAGACCCCACTATGTATATAACGATAATTGGGAGCCTAATTGTCCTGACTGCGACACAGAAAGATATTGTCATTGCAACCTATCTAGCGGTCCACATTTAGAGTAATCCACAGGAGAAACATATGATACCAGTAAAAATGAATAAATTGATATATTCAAGGTACTCGTAGTTGTGGTTTATACTTTGCTGCTGTATAAGATAGTGAATTATCATCATTTTATGATGCTGACTAGGTTGGTGATGTGTTTCACAAAAAGACCACAAGTGGTAGACCATTATATATAGGGAATAAATGTGATTTCTAGTTGAGCAGGAAACAAGAATGTACTTCTCTTAGTACTGCTGAAGCTGTGTATATCTCTCCCACAAAGGCATGCACTCAACTACTATGGAGAAAGCAACAAAAAAAGCTATTGGTGATGGGGTGATAGAACAAATGGTAATTTACTATGATAACAAGAGCTCAATTGATCTTACAAAGAATCCTATTCTGAATTCTCTACCAATACATATTGAAATCAAGTATCACTTTATCACAGAAAAAATTGACCAAGGCATCATCAGAATGGAACATGTTGGAACTCATGAGCAAGTGGCTGATATAATGATGAAGCAACTGTTTGCGACTGTGTTTGAGAAGCATCCGTTGAACCACGATGTTCTGCCACCTCCCAGTGCTAAAAGAGGTTACACAATATCCCTCTCCCAAGCTATGTTAATTGTTTTTAATCTGTTTATGGATGCAATGAAGGTTTGTGGGGGACATACTATCTAGGGGGAGTGTGGATTGAGTTGAACCATGAAAAATTACCGGTCATTGGGTTTATTGTCAATGGGGGATAAAGGAAAAAATTAAGGAATGTAATGATTTTGTGACACGCTGAGAAAACATTGTATGTGATAGGATGGGAAGGAATACATTGGACATGTAATGCTTCTGTAACACTGTAAGAGAATTTCTTGGGCGTTATTGAGAATTCCAAAACATGGAAACCCGATTGAAACTTCCACTTTGCTTTTCTACAAGGAGCATTTATCACGTAGACTTAGAGTGTTGGATGAGTTGATTCTAGCATTTTTTGTTTTCCTATGGATGATGCTCTATTGAATTTATTTACTAATTGCCATCAAACTCAAAGGATGAGATTGTTGGCCCCATGGTTGTTATTTGCATGAAGTGGAGTATGGATTGTGTTTTTTTCCAATACTCAGTGGATGTTTTGAATATGTTCCTGCAAAATGATCATACAGAACAAGCATATAACAGTATTAAAGGTTGCACCATTTTCCAGCGTTTGCCATTTTTGGGCCTAAGAATCGACAAATGGAGAAAAGTGGTTTTGTCAAAGAGACTTGCGCATCGGTGTTTTGAAGGAGAAGAAACATTTTCTCCAAACATTTTTTAAGATCAGAACATTAAATTTTGGAAATGGGGGATGGGCACCAATGTTTCATGTTTGTTTGCGCAAGTGACTTACGTGGAAAAGCCTTGTGCGCCAATACATGCGTGCCAAGGGAATACTTGTGTACCATCATGCAAGTTATCCAAATTACTATTAATCGAGGTCGACCCCTCCTCATTCAAATCGAAGTTTAGACTTAGAGAAAATCAGAGCTCCCTTCGCATACGTGTAGTGGTCACACATGTAGATGTTGCGCAACAGTTGTTTTCTTCACATCCAATGTGGTTTAGGCGAGAAAGGGGGTGAGTCGACCAAGTTTGGAGTTAGCGAAGGAGGTATCATGCAGATGGTTTGGTGACACTTTCGCGCTAGGATTTTAAGAAGCATGAAAGTTTAAAATTGCGTGCCAAACCCGATTTGGGTGGAAAAGAGTGTGAGTCGCGCAAGTTTGAGGTTGAAAAAAAAGTGTCGCACAAGTAGTAGAGGTGAAATTTCTCGTCATCTTTAAAAATTGTGCGCTGGCATGGAGAAGCGTGCCAGGTGTGGATGGAATCTCACCAATATTTTGGGGCTGCATGAAAGCTAGATATTTTCATGATACCTTTGGTGAAAAGAGAGTTTAGTCTACGGGTGGATGTTGGACTTCAAAAGAGCATCTACATACAACAAAGGATGTATTCATTAGCGATTATGAATAGACCTTCACGTCTAAAAACGGAGTAGGACTTCACCAAAGGCAGTGAGCTAGGGGGAGTCAAAAGGAGTGACCCAAGAGACGCAGTAGGCTATCCTTGTATAGTTTTAAAGGCAGTGAGCCTCGAACATAGAGACTTTTCTCAAACCTTTGTAATCCATAATGAGTGAAAAATAGTAGAATTTGGTATAACCAACAACCTGTTGGCATATGATCCTTCGACATAGCCCTTAGTAGTGATCCATGTAAAAAGTGTTGTGGCATCTATTTGCATGTGAATGTTTTATTTGTTCTCATATCCTTCATATAGGTTAAACTAGTTTCGACCAATATGGGAACAAGATCCGTCAGTTTAAAAGAAAAAGTTGACACCCTGATTCAACCCTCTCCCTTCAGGGTGTCCAAGGGTCCTCCAATGACATCATATACATTCTATAATATTTTTAGAAATTTATTTATTTAATCAAATATTGATTTTTTATACTTATCTTTATTGATGTTGAAGGTATAGTATATTCACTTCTGGCAGAAATACACTTTCTCATAATAATCAACCTCGTGTGTATGTGGAATAATGTATTAGCACGTGTAATCGTCAATATAAAAAATGGTTGTTATAGTCATGGAGTTACACACATATTTTAGATTAATTATATATAATATTATGATCCAAAATTTTGTATCAACGGTGGTTTCTACAAACATGAAATAATATGATATTTAAAATTTTGGCTTTTTTGTTACATGGTCAAATTTAAAATTTTTATTTTTTTCAACTAATATGGTTTAAGATGAATATTAAAAATTAGAGGTATATATGTTATTTTCATTGTCAATATAAATTCATAAAAAACACCAATACATGGAGGGAAGTATTTTGAGTCATCTCATGACCGAATATAGATATTTTAGATTGATATAGATGTTATGAATTTTATTATTCACACTAGTAATCATAATATTCTAGAGATGGAAGCCACTACATTTTCAAGTGCTTAAATGTATTATTTGTAATTCAATTTCAGATTTAGTAATACGATATTATATTTATTAGAGTGAAATATACACACTAGTTTATAATAATTTTGATAAACATATGTCATATTGAAAGAACATGATGATAATAATTTTGATGGGAATAATATTTTTGAAATTAAATAAGAATGGTCGATAGATGATTGCCGACGATTTTATTTTCAACCTGGTGAATCTGTCACTAAGATAAATCAAAGCATCCTGGATATAATAATAACACACATTTACCTTGGAGAAAATGATTTTGAGGATGATAAATTTGACTAAAATGATTAATATATTTTACCTTAAGGTTTTTAAAAATAAAATCAATTGATGACATATAGTAGAATACAAAACTATAAAGAGATGAGTAAAACTAGAAAACTCTGATACCATGAAATTAGATTAAATGTAATTATGAATTGTTACGAATAAAATTTTGTCTATGTTTCATCTAAATAATAGAAATAATTGTTTGGAAGATAAATTCAATTAAATCCTCTACTTATAATGAGGGATAACACATTAAAGGTGATATAACGAACTTATAAAAAACGATGTTCATGAATTTTATTTTCAAAAATAATTATTTAAAATAAAAAAAGTTAAATAAATTAGATTGAAAAAAATGATTCACTAGAACATAACATTTCAAAATTTAAATGATCTAGTAATTATTATATTTTTCTAAATGTAAATTGAATAGTATAATATTTTCTGTAATGTATTCTAAAAATAAAGGAATTTTATTTTTCAAATATATGGGTACTCTAAATTCTATTGGTTGTAGTTTTACATAAAATATTTTATTAGAATACATTAGTGACATCAATAAATTGGAAAATTTTATTATGTTGCATCAAAAAAATTTAAAATTGATTAGTGAGACGAAATAATATCATTTCAATTACAAATTTGATTTTAAATGTTAAATTATTTTATTCATCAAATGAATAAAATGATAAGAATGATGAAGGTTCATCAAATAATGATAAAAATGAAAATATCTAGAAATATATAATCATTTTAATATTTATGTGAATTAATGTGAAGATATGTACCAAAAAGCATAAAATAATTACATTTATCTATAAATTATAATGTGGTAAGGAATGTGTGATTTTTAAAAACTGATGATAATCATAATGAAGTCAGGATTTAAAATTATATATTTTTTCTATGCATCATAATTCCCAAAATAAATTCATTTAGCTGTCCAATGAGATAAAATTAAAATAATATCAATTCATTAAAATATAATACCTGTTTAGATGACCAAATAAAAATTCTCTTATGTGAATAAATGGTGTACCATCTTCTCAAATGTTTAAAAATGTTATAAATAAAAAATATATTGAACAACTAATGAATTTTTTTATTACATTAATGAAGGTATTATTGACATTTTAAAAGATTTGTGGTTATTTGAGGCCAACCATAACATAATTTTTAAAAGGTAGTGAAAAAATTAGATGTATAGTCAACTAAAAAGGACACTTTTGTCAAACTAAAATGCCTTAAACAATTCTTTTAATTGAAGTGGTAATTCGAAAAAAAGTTATTCAATATAGCTTAATCCTTCATATTACATCGTTAATTAATCATCAATGATCATATTTTATTTTAAGATTAGTATATAATGAATGTATGGATTCCAATATCATGTTTAATAATTTATTATTACATATTATTGTTATCACACACATTGTATATTTTAGAAGTCATGTATAAATAAACATTAGAAGTTGAACATAATTCATTAGTGCCTCACGTATTTCAAATTTAAATTATTATAAATCGGTTAATTTTTTTTCCTTTTATATTTAATATTTTAATTTATATTGAAGGTTTATTTTTTAATTGCGTCATTATTTAAATACCTTTATTATTATTTGATATCATAGGTCTCATAATCATACATAAAATATGTTAATGTAATTCCTAAAAATGAAGTTAAATTCAACATTATTATAATAATATGATTAGTCCATCGTTTAAAAAAATTATATAAATGAATTAGAAATTATTTCCTAAATATAATATTAAGGTCTATTTATGAGAATTTAAATTTTTTTACACATATATAATTTATATATTCTTAAATTAATTTAAATTTATTAAAAAAATCATTAAAAAATAAATATGAGATTATTTTTTTATCAGAGTATAAAATATGTTTCATTGATACATGAAAATATATGGTGACTCTTTATATACATATAATACATATATAATATTTTGTACCAAATGATTTTCAAATGAAGTAATTATTATAAGAAGATAAACTATTACAATTTTTCAGAAAAACAATCCCATGATCTAATAAAATCAT
Organism: Viscum album; assembly: GCA_963277665.1. Lineage (NCBI taxonomy): Eukaryota > Viridiplantae > Streptophyta > Magnoliopsida > Santalales > Viscaceae > Viscum > Viscum album. The sequence continues at coordinate 1,905,866,314 of OY728145.1, forward strand.
TGTATCTTCTAGATAACATGCCACTGGAAAAGTATTTAGTGATTCAATGATTAATTCAGTCATTTTGGAGAGTTATTAGTTTATTCTGAAAGAAATTATATCATTTTAAGGATAGAGAAATCATGTATCTATAATATAATAAAATTATTCATAATATTGTTTTTATTATATTGAATATTTATTAATAATTCCAATTCACAAAATTTTAGATAAAAAATAAACCATTGTAATCTTCATATAAAATATTAACGTAATAATAAGAAAATTTTAAGAAGGTTTTTAACCCCATTGGATGTGAAATTTATATTACTATTCCAAAAATTACAATATTATTATAGATAATTTATTAATTATGATGCAAAGAATAATCATTACTTCATTAATGAGAATGTAAATAATAGAATGAATTTAATACAAAGTTAGGTTACTTTGTTTTAGTGGTACATTGCATCTTCTATACATTCAAATGGATATAAGGATAAAACAATGATATGGGATGTCTATATTCTAGACTTCCCTATACAATTCATAAAATGTAGTAGTTCCAAATATATATGGTCCAACAAATAATTAATAAGTAATGAATCATTTAATGATGATTTTTTTAAATGGATATATTTTAAAGAGGGGTTATGATTATTTTCAGTGTAATGATATGATGCTAATAATGCTCATATAGAATGTGAAAAAAGATAATACCATAAGTGCCAATAAATATCAATAATAATATTAGGCTACATTTGTAGGGATAAATCATTATAAAAAAATCACCTGTACTGAATTCTGATGATATTTAAAATTCAACTAATGTACGGGAACAAAATCAAGAATTTTAGATACCGAAAAATAAGATAGATTTTTAACCTCATATTTTGGATGAAATCCAAATGAAGAAGAAAAAAATATGTATTTTTGAATATTTGATTGAAAATAGAATGTCAATATCTATTAAAAATGTATTTAATTCAAAAATAAGATGTTTGTATGAGAAATTTAAAAAGTTAAATAATACTCATTGAGGAATTTCTAAAGAAAATTATGATGAAGATGTGATTAAAAATTTTATCTGGTATTTAAACAATAATATTTTTGAAAATAAAAAATCATGTTAAATGTATAAGAGATGATATTGATCATTAGTAATGTATTATAATAATAAAAGTAATTATAATATTATTATAATGAAATAAAACATTACTAAATCAATTATAAAATATAATAATACTTTTATAAAATATGTTTGTTATGTAAATTAATTTTTTATATTTTTCATTAAATGAAATCCTAATATTATATTATATTACTCAAAACATTGATTAGAATTTTCATTACACGAAAGACCATGTTTACCATTTGTTACATGCAACTATGTAGAAAGTGTGACACTTGATATTGAGCTACAAAAAACAATGAAATGCTATTATTTAAAATATGACTATTTTAACATTTTCATTATATAGCTTGATATGAAAAATTTAAACTAAATTATGAAATATATGTATATAAATATCTAAATAAATATAAATTGTTTTATAGGTAGTTCCAAAATAATCTATCAAATTTTTAGTATTGTAATTATATTTTTTGTAAAAATATGTGTTTTAAAAAATGATTTTAATTTATATTTATGGGAAAATATTATAATAAATTTTATATAAAATTTTATTAAATTAGTTGATAAAAATAAAATAAATTTGTAATCCATATTTTTTAAATTTCCTTTTGATTAAATAATGGGATTGTTAAAAATTCTTGAATTTTTCATAAATCATGAAAAAAATAGTTTCTATAAAACTATCACTTCTTATCCACAATTTATGAAAAATTAATTTCATAATATGATTTAAATTTACATATTTTATATTTATTTATTTTAAATATACATAATTACTTATGAATAATAAATATATTAATTTTTATTATAAGTTTATTTTTTAATTTATAATGATGTTTATCGATGAAAACATTCTTAAAGTTCATATTCTTTTGTTTTGATTAATAAAATTAATCACTAAATAGTAATGATATAAATGAAAATTATATATTATATTTAAATAAATTTAGATTTATTTTGTTAAAATTATCATTATCAAGCATAGATTTATTATAAATAACATTATTCTATAAAAAATACCCTCTGGAAAACATAAATTATCATCACATATATTGGTTTTGGTCTAAATTTAATTTTTTCCAAATTTAAAAAATTTATTGGGAAAACTAATTATCATTTTTAAAATCATAATAGCCAAATCATCATATTGTTAATTTATGATAATTTTTTGAAATTAAAAAATTATGATGTAAAGTAAAATATATTTAAAATTAAATTAAATCTATTTTTTCTTTTAATTTATTTGAAAATAAAAATAATATTTTATATTTTTATTAATCTATTTTTAGTTAATTAATATATTAATTAATCGAAATTAGTTAATTTTAATATATTTATTATTTAAATTTTCAAAAAAAATTAATCTTTAGAACATTTTCACTTTGAAAAATCGCATTCTCGTCACATATGGGGGCTACTTTTAAATTTATTTTTCCTTTATCAATTTATGGAAATTGAAAAATTGGATACAATATTTCGTTTTAAAATAATTTTTATTATATTTTCTAGTGAGATTAAATTTTATCCAATTTTAATAGGGAAAACAATAAATATTAATTTTTGTGTTTTAGGTAAAAATTGTTTTATCATTGATTAAAAAAAACCGATTTGGGTAAATATTGAACCAATCCATTAGGAAAAACCATTTCATATCCATGTACTAATATTTTTCTTTTTTTTAATTATTCTTAATTGGAAACTTTCATTCATGAAAAAAACATCTGTCGAATTATTCATTAAAAAAATTTACAACTGTGCCACTAGCCACATTATATATGGTCACCCCTTCTCCTCAAATATTCAAACCATTTTAAACATTTTATCAACCAATAACTAAAAAAATAAAATTTAAAACTCCACAATATCATCAAATTAATCTTATTTTGGACATAAAGCTATTTTGGCTAGTCTTTTGGTGCAATCCTAAGAAGGGTTCATAAAGGAGTGGTAACATCATTCATTATCCATTTTTGTTTCATTTCTTCATCTTTATAATTCAATTATTATTATAAAAATATGGTATAAAAAACATATTCTCTTTCATATACTAATTTTTTTCTTATTTTTTAATTACATAAAACCATCTCCATTATGTCAAATGGGATCTTAAATGATCAGTTGTGTCTATGATGGAATAACACCTCACAAACAGTTGAAATTAATTATTTTTATTAACACCTATAATGTAGGAAGTAATTAATGATTAATTTTAAATATATTAAAATAATTAGATATGTATTCTTATGTTATTAATATACCACAAAAACCATCATTCATTCCATTTTGTGTAAATTTGATAATGTTGGTTGTGTGCACAGAAGTCTGCCACCCTACGAAGCTACGTGATTCATTAATGTTATAAATATATGTTAATAAAGAATATATACAATAAAATAAATCATATATATGAAAAAAAAGTAATATTCAATGATATTATTTCATTTAACATTCTACCAATAAATACATCGAGAAAATGTAAGTGACATTCAAAGGTATATGCAATCAACTATTTTTATGAATAATATTTTTTTTCATTCCATATATTTTATGAATTACTACAAATATCATTATAATTATTATATATGACATTTAATTTATATTTAAAATTATAGAAATGATGGAACAATTATCATTATACGATGAACAAATTACAATTCAAAACATATACCAAAAAGAATGAGGTTTTTAGTCGAAACGTGATTTGGACATGGAATTGTTCATAAAAAGGTTACAAAATGGCATTTGTAAGTCATATAATTTATGATATAAATATGTATGATTATGAAATATATTCATAATAAAATCATATATAATATATAATAAGTTAAAATAATGGTAATGTAATTTTGGACGTATGGTAAGGGATTATCTTTATACAATTTACTTCTATGAGAACCATGATATATTCCCCATTAATTAGATTAATGTAGTCTATATACTTCCAATAATTGATTTTGATGATTCCTTTTCTGAATATTATTTTGAAATAAATATACAATTAAGATCCCTCTTTCATCATGTTTATATTTAAAAATTTTCTGAATTGATAATAGATTGTGGACTTCACTTGCCTTCTTTGAAACATATGTTATGTTATACATCTAAATTATATTTTGGTCTATATATATAACGACATTTAAATTTAATATCTGAAATTTAATTACTAGAGTATTAATTTATTATTAATTTTTTTATTCCTTTATGTGGCTTACATTTTATAGTTTATAATTTGGTAAGGATTTTATAATCTAATATATTCATTTATAGATATTTTTAATGATTATTCTTCAATTGATAGTATATTATAATCCATAAATAAAGATAATATTTGATTTTTTATCTTATAGTTATTTGATGAGAATATATTTTTCCTTAATTTTCCTCTATTTATTTACTCAAGAGTTCAATAAGTATGTTTTTTAATATGACATTTTTTATCAAAATGATTTTTTATATAAAAAATATATTTTCTAAAATAATTTGTTCAAATTTTATTTTAAAATTATAAAAATTATCTATTAATGAAATTTTAAACCATGTTTTAATCGTTAGAAAATTATTTAGAAAGAATGATCATGTCATTTTCTAAAAAATTGAAACATGGATTTCACAAAAAATGTCAAAATTTATTTCTTTTTATAATAGATTTTATGAAATTTTAAATTCTACAATGATCATGTAATTTTTTATTTTTTTCCTCTTTCTCCTCCTCCACCGGCCTCATCCTCCTCCTCCGCTGCCTCTGCTGCCTCCGCTGCCTCCGCCCTGCCTCCACCCTGCATCTGAGCTGCCGCTGGTGCCTCCTCCTCCACCGCGGCCTGCTCCTCCTCCACCGCGGACTCCTTTTTCTCCTCTGCTGCCTCTGCTACCTCCCCCTCCTCTGCCGTGGCCGCCGCCTCCTCCTCTGATCATGCTCCTCCTCCCCTCCATTGGCCTCATCCTCCTCCTCCTCCGCTGCCTTTGCTGCCTCCGCCCTGCCTCCGCACTGCCTCCGCGTTGTTGTCGGTGCCTCCGGTGCCTCCTCCTCCACCGTGGCCTCCTCCTCCTCCGCTAGTGCCGCCGTTGCCTCCATGTCTCCTCCTCCTCCGCGATCACACTGCGGTCACGCAGCAGTCACGCCGCCGTCACGCCGCGGTCACGCCGCGGTCACGCTGGTGCCTCTGCGGCCGCCACCTCCTCTTCCTCCGCCGCGGCCGCCGCCTCCTCCTCTGCTCCTGCTCCTCCTCCTCCTCATCCATTGGCCTCATCCTCCTCCTCCTCCGCTACCTCCGATGCCTCTGCCCTGCCTCTTCCCTGCCTCTGCGCAGCCGCCGGTGCCTCCTCCTCCACCGCGGCCTCCTCCTCCTCCTCCGCTGATGCCTCTTTCTCCTCCACCGGTGCCACTGGTGCCTCCGCGGCCGCCTCCTCCTCCGCGGTCACGCCGCGGTCATGCCGCGGTCTCGCCACGGTCACGCCGCGGTCATGCCGCGGTCACGCCGGTGCCTCTGCGGCCGCCGCCTCCTCCTCCTCTGCCGCGGCCGCCGCCTCCTCCTCTTCTCATGCTCCTCCTCCTCCTCCTCCACCGGCCTCATCCTCCTCCTCCTCCGCTGCCTCCGTTGATGCCTCCTCCTCCTCCACCGGTGCCGTTGGTGCCTCCGCGGCCTCCTCCTCCTGCATTGGTGCCTCCGCGGCCTCCTCCTCCTCCGCCGTCACTCCGAGGTGAAGCCGCGGTCATGCCGCGGTCATGCCGCGGTCACGCCACGGTCAAGAGGCAGTCACACCGCGGTCACCCCGCGGTCACGCCGCGGTCACACCGCGGTCACGCCGGTGCCTCCGCGGCCGCCGCCTCTTCCTCCTCCGCCACGGCCGCCTCCTCCTCCTCTGCTCCTGCTCCCCCTCTTCCTCCTCCACCGGCCTCATCCTCTTCCTCCTCCGCTACCTCCGCCGATGCCTCCTCCTCCTCTGCTTGTGCCGCCGGTCCCTCCACGGCCTCCTCCTCCTCCGTTAGTGCCTCCGCGGCCTCCTCCTCCTCCGCCGTCACGCCGCTGTCACGCCGCGGTCACGCCGCCGTCACGCCGCGTATTACAATATATAGGAGGAGTACTCCGAAAATCTGGAGGTTATTTTGGGTGTTTTTAGAGAGATTTGTCTTTATTTAAATATTAGAAATTCCCCATATTTTGTTTAAGAAGTATTGTTTCATGGTCACATTATTTCCTTGGAAGGAGTATTAGGTTATCCAGAAAAGGTTTGAGAAGTCATTTCTCCAAATCAGTCATAGAATGTATTCAAGATCCACAACATTCTAGACTTAGTCATTTCAAGGTCACATTATTTTCTTGAAGTATCTTGTTTAATATCTAAATTATACTCACATTCCTTCTCCTCTAACCTATATACTCATCCTATGGATTTCAAATAGGATGAATATAAATAAATAATGGATGAATGACAATTGGTTAACAAAACAGTATGAAGAAGGCGTGAAAGAGTTTATCAAGTTTGCAAAAGATCATGCATGTAACTCATCTCAAATCCTTTTTCCTTGTTTACGCTGTCCTTATTCAAAACAAATTAGTCCAGATGAGTTGGAAGAACACTTGATCTGTCACAGAATAGATCAATGTTATACATGTTGGAATAAACACGGGGAAACAACGAATGTAGGTAGTGACTGGGGTGATACTACGTTTTATGGATCATATGATATGATTACAAACATGAACAATGAAGATGACGGTATGGAGGATGTGATTACAGATGTGAATGATGATGAAGATCATATTGAGGAAATGACAAGGACCTTCGAAGATGAACTTCGTGATTGCCCAAAATTGTTTGAGAAGTTAAATATTTCTACAAAGATTCCATTGTATGCTGGTTGCACTAAATATACAGCATTGTCAGCCGTACTAAAGCTGTATAATTTGAAATCATATGACGGGTGGAGTGAAGAAAGATTTACGAAACTACATACCCTCTTGAATGACATGCTCCCAGAAGACAATGAGCTCCCGAGCCGAACATACAATGCCAAATGAATTCTACGCTCTATGGGTATGATCTCTGAAACAATACACGCCTGCCCGAATGACTGTATACTGTTTCGCAAGGACCACAAATCACATAAAGAATGCCCAAAGTGTGGTGCTTCTCGATAAAAGAAAGATGAATCCATCCCTACTAAAGTTGTATGGTACTTTCCAATCATTCTAAGGTTTAGACACCTGTATGGAAGTGAGGAGACTGCAAAATAATTAACATGGCATGCAGATACAAGAATTAAAGGTGGAATACTACGTCACCCGCCGGACTCTCCTCAGTGGAAGAGAATCGATCACGAGTATCCTGAATTTGGAAACGAGTCGAGAAACCTTCGTCTTGCGTTATCTACAGATGGAGTGAATCCTTTTGGTTTTCAAAGCAACAGTCATAGTACATGGCCGGTTATGTTGATAAATTATAACTTACCACCGTGGTTATGCATGAAACAAAAATACATCATGTTATCTCTACTTATATCAGGACCAAAACAACCGGGTAATGATATTGAATTTTATTTAGCTCCATTGATTGAAGATTTGAAATTATTGTGGGATTCAGGTGTTACATTGTATGATGCTTACAGAAAGGAAAATTTCACTTTGAGAGTCATGTTGTACGGGACAATAAATGACTTCCCTGCTTATGGAAATTTGTCAGGATATAGCATTAAAGTAACTCAAGGCTGTCCCGTTTGCGAAGAAGGTACACACTCAATTAGGTTGAAACATTCATCAAAAACCGTGTTTCTATGACATCACAGATTTCTACCACGACAACATAAGTACCATTCTTGGAAGACATCATTCGATGGAAGTTCAGAAGAACGTATAGCACCGTCTCCACTAACAGGCGATCAATTGTTTTAGAAAGTTAAAAATGTGGACACTACGTTTGTTAAACCGGCTTCGAAAAACCTTACGAAAATCAGCTGGAAAAAGAGATCAGTTTTTTTTGGAATTACAATAATGGAATTGTCTGTATGTAAGACATTTTAATGATGTTATGCATGTTGAAAAAAATGTATTTGACAGTTTTATCGGCACGTTGCTAAATACATCTGGCAAAACAAAAGATGGCATTAAGGTTAGGTTGGACATGGTTGAGATGGGAATACGAGAAGTGTTGGAACCAGTGGAGGGTGAAAAACGAACATTTCTTCCTCCTGCTGCTTACACTCTTTTCAGGCAAGAGAGATATCAGTTTTGAATCTTCTTGAATGACGTAAAGGTTCCAGAGGGGTATTCGTCAAATATCAGTAACCTTGTGTCAATGAGCGACTTGAATATAAAAGGTCTGAAATCACATGACTGTCATGTTTTGATGAAAAATCTCATTCCAATTGCTTTACGTTGCATTTTGCCCAAGAATATCCACCATACATTAACGAAACTGTGTTTTTTTTTCAAAGCTCTATGTAGAAAAGTTATAGACGCGGAGAAATTACTAGCTATGGAAAAAGAAATTGCCATCATAATATGTGAATTAGAAATGTTCTTCCCGCCTTCATTTTTTAATATGATGGTTCATTTGATGGTCCACTTAGAGAGAGAGATTCGACTATGTGGTCTTGTACATTACAGATGGATGTACCCCATTGAACGATATATGAAGATTTTGAAAGGTAATGTCAAAAATCGAAGTCGGCCAGAGGGTTGTATTGCAGAGCGATATATTGTTGAGGAAGCCATTGAATTCTGTACCAAATACTTGTCTGGTGTGGAAAGCATTGGCTTACCGAAATCTCGTCACACTGGGCGGCTTGAGGGTGAAGGAATTTCTGGGAGAAAGGTTGTCACAATCAATATTACAGATCGGGATTAGGGCCACCTTTATGTTTTGCATAACAGTTTCGACGTTGACCCATATGTTGAAATCCACAATGAAATTCATAGAAGTTTGAATCCATCAAGGGCTGAAAAATGGATATTAGAAACACATAATCGACAGTTTATTGGATAGTTTTGAGATCATATTTTTAAGAAGTCAGATGGAAATCCAGAGTCAATTTTGGAACGACTTCGATGGCTAGACAAAGGACCTAGTGTGTATGCATTGTCTTATAATGCTTATGTAGTTAATGGTTATACATTTTATACTAATGAACATGATGAAGACAGTACCATGTAGAATAGTGGGGTTACACTTGTGGCTGAAGAGATGCATGTTTTCGATGCTAAGGACAGAAATCCAATTTATGGGAATATGTCATACTTTGGCATCATCAAAAAAATATGGGAGTTGGATTATACGAAATTTCAAGTTCCGATATTTCAATGCAAGTTGGTTGATAATAGGAGTGCTGTTAAAATAGATGATTTGGGATTCATGAAAGTTGATTTCAGTAAGGAAGGGGAGAAAGAAGAACCATTTATAATGGCATCACAGGCAGTGCAAGTATTTTATGTTCCAGATCCTGCAAACTGAAACTGGTCAATTGTTCTATTATCGACCAAAACAGCTGAATGGTCAGATGAAAATTCAACGGAAGATGACCCTTTTATTGGGACTTCACAATCATTTCGCAGTGGTCCTAATGTAGAAGATGTTTTGTATGTAAGAGGAGACCACAATGAAGGGATATAGATAGTTGATAGAGGGGTCAAATCTCTTCAGCCTTTTAAAAAAAGGGAATTCAATAATAAGGTAATTGATTTTTATTGTATTATAGATTGTGTTACATTATGTTATTATATGTTCGCTACTGCTTTTATGTGATCTAAATTAAATTTTAAACCAGTTCTACAGATAATGACTTCTTCACCTGCTGATGCACCCAATGAAAGACAACAGGTCTCACAACCTGTTGGAGCTCGTCCCACTGCTGACGTACAACAGGTCTCTCATCCTGTTGCAGCTGGTGTCAGTGCCGATGCTAGCGCTTCAGAGATACATAATGATGATGAAGAAACTGAGGAAATGGTAGGCGATGAAACCCCAGCGACAAAAAAAACAGGTGCGCCGTAGTTTGACAATTTTAGCAAAAATCCTCAAGGCAAAAGGAAAAGGCATCAAATATGAGGTGGGATGGAATAAACAAGGCCAACATGTAAATCAAAACAAAGCCATGTTTAGTAGCTACATTGGAATCGTCACTCGACAACGCGTGCCGATTGACGTAGAGTCGTGGCACCATGTTGTCAGCGGGTTGAAAACATTAATGTTGGAAGAGATTACGGTAACATTACGATATCATCTATTAAATTTATTAAAATAAAATAAAATATTGAAATATTGACTAACCCTTCATCATCTCTTGTAGAGTGCATTTATAGTAGATGTTTAGCACAAAGAATATATTTTAATACTGGCAGGAAGGATTCATAGAGGCTTTCACACCATTTTAACGAAACATCATCTGGAAGATGCCGAAGGGAAAATCAAGCCACACCCGCCTCCTCTTTATGAACACTTGATATCCCAAGGAACGTGGGATGCGTTTTGCAACCGTCGTGCGGAACGGAATTTTCATGTACATTGTGTTTGTTTACACATTGTGTAACGTTGCTTGTATTCATCAAGTTGAGTGATAGGTTTTTATTTATGAAACAACAACTGAGTGCTGAAAATAAGGAACGAGCATCAAAACCAGCGTACCCCTACCGTAAAGCAAGGTTGGGGTACGCTTCAATTGAAAAACAATTGGTATGTATTTTAAAAGTACTGTAATAATTTTATGTGATATAAAACAACACTGTAACCATGTTTATCTGTTTATATGCAGATTGATAAAGCAAAATTTCAAGTCACTTCCATTCCAAACCATGTGATATGGAAGGAGGTTCGTGTTAATAAATAGGGGAAACAGATAGATGAAAACATTCAAAAAGTGTGGGAAACATGTGTAAGTATGACATAATATAAACTTTTTTTGCTTTAAATCACTATTACATAACAATGCTTACTTATTTTTTCATATTTTCTATTTGACATAGTCACAGGAATCAACAAATCCCGCACCGGATGATGACATACTTTCAACAGCCTTGAAACAGGAAGAACAGTATGGTCGTGTCAGAGGTGTGGGTTTTGGGGTGTCACCCCATGCATATTTTAAGAAAAAAAAGAGGATGAAAAAACTAAAGAATTGCATGTAATGACAGATAAAGTAGCTACACTTGAAGAACTAATCCAAACTCAGGGAGAAATAATTATTAATCCTTTGTGTATTTATATTTTTTCAGTACTACTATGACTGTCGCAAAAACTCCTATTCAGATGATGATATAAATGTCTTTAGAAACGAATGGGCAGCGTACCTGATGGAAGAATGTAAACAAATAGGACAATGATGGTGAATTACTAATACTTATGTTATCTTTATATGGTCATTGATATCTCTCATTACACTTATTGAGAATCTATGACATGTACGAATCCACTGCACCTCAATCTGATGCACGGTGTGACCGGTATGGCTAAAAGTATCTGTTATCAGTTGGAAAATTCCATAAACATTAGAAAACAACACCAATGACATATGGAATACCGAGAAAACGCATTTGGATTGTTTTGAAACATTAGTACAATGATCCACGAGTCATTCGTGACGTGTACGAATCGACCGCACCTCAATCCGACGCACGGTGTGACCGGTATGGCTAAAACTGTCTGTTATCAGTTGGAAAATGACATAAACTTTTGAAAACAACACCAATGACATATGGAATACCTAGAAAACGCATTTGGATTGTTTTGATATTCTAGTAAAATGATCCATGAGTCATTTGTGACGTGTACGAATCGACCACACCTCAATCCGACGCACGGTGTGACCGGTATGGCTAAAAGTGCATGATATCAGTTTCAAATTTAGATAAACTTTGGAAAACAACAACAATGACATACGGAAAACCGAGAAAACGCATTCAGATTGTTTTGATACATTAGGAAAACGATCCACATGTTATTTGTGACATGTACGAATCGACCGCACCTCAATCTGATGCACAGTGTGACCGGTATGGCTCAAAGTGTCTGATATCAGTTTTAAAATGACATAAACTTTAGAAAACAACACTACTGACACACGGAATACCGAGCAAACACGTTCGGATTGTTTTGAAACTTTATAACAATGGTCCACGAGTCAATTCTGAAGTGTACGAATCGACTACACCTCAATCCGACGCATGGTGTGACCCGTATGGATCAAAGTGTTTTATATCAGTTTCAAAATGACATAAACTTTGGAAAACAACACTACTGACATACAGAATACCAACAAACGCATTTGGATTGTTTTGAAAATTTAGGAAAATTATCCACGAGTCATTTGTGATGTGTACGAATTGACCACACCTCAATCCGACGCACGGTATGACCGGTATGGCTAAAAGTGTCTGTTATCAGTTGGAAAATGACATAAACTTTAGAAAACAACACCAATGACATACGTAATACCGATAAAACGTGTTCGTATTGTTTTGATACTTTAGGAAAATGATCCACAAGTCATTTGTGATGTGTACGAATCTAGCGAAGCTCAATCTGACAAACGGTGTGACCGGTATGGCTAAAAGTGTCTGTTATCAGTTGGAAAATGACATAAACTTTGGAAAACAACACCAATGACATACGTCAAATGGATCAAACTCATTCAGATTGTTTTGATACATTAGGAAAATGATCCACGAGTCATTTGTGACATGTACGAATCGACCGCAACTCAATCTGACGCACGGTGTGACCGGTATGGCTAAAAGTGTCTGATATTAGTTTTAAAATGACATAAAATTTAGAAAACAACACTACTAACACACGGAATACCAAGAAAACATGTTCGGATTGTTTTGAATCTTTAGAACAACGATTCACGAGTCTATTTTGATTTGTACAAATCGACCGCACCTCAATCCGACGCACGGTGTGACCGGTATGGTTAAAAGTACATGATATCAGTTTCAAATTGAGATAAACTTTGGAAAACAACACCAATGACATACGGCAAACCAAGAAAACGCGTTCGGATTGTTTTGATACATTATGACAACAATCCACGAGTAATTTTTGATGTGAATGAATCGACCACACCTCAATCCGATGTACGGTGTGACCGATATGGCTCAAAGTGTCTGATATCAGTTTTAAAATGACATAAACTTTAGAAAACTACACTATTGACACACGGAATACTGAGAAAACGCATTCGGATTGTTTTGAAACTTTAGAACAATGATCCAAGAGTCAATTGTGATGTGTCTGAATTGACCACACCTCAATCGGATTCACGGTGTGACCCGTATGGCTCAAAGTATTTTATATCAGTTTCAAAATGACATAAACGTTGGAAAACAACACTACTGACATACGGAATACAGAGAAAATGTGTTTGGATTGTTTTGAAAATTTAGGACAATGATCCACGAGTCATTTGCGATGTGTAAAAATCAATCGCACCTCAATCCGATGCACGGTGTGACCGGTGTGGCTAAAAGTGTCTGTTATCAGTTGGAAAATGAGATAAACATTAGAAAACAACACCAATGACATTCATAATACTGGGCAAACGCATTCGGATTGTATTGAAACTTTTTGAAAATGATCCAAGAGTCATTTTTGACGTGTACGAATCGACCTCACCTCAATCTGACACATGGTGTGACCGGTATGGCTAAAAGTGTCTATTATCAGTTGGAAAATGACATAAACTTTGGAAAACAACACCAATGACATACGGCAAACCGAGCAATCACGTTCGGATTGTTTTGATACTTTAGTAAAATGATACAAGAGTCATTTGTGACGTTTAAGAATTGACCGCACCTCAATCTGATGCACGGTGTGACAGGTATGGCTAAAAGTGTCTGATATCAGTTTTAAAATGACATAAACTTTAGAAAAAAACACTACTGACACACAGAATACCAAGAAAACACATTCAGACTGTTTGTAAACTTTAGAACAACGATCCACGAGTCAATTGCGATGTGTACCAATTGACCGCACCTTAATCCGACACACAGTGTGACCGGTATGGCTAAAAGTGTATGATATCAGTTTCAAATTGAGATAAACTTTGGAAAACAAAAACAATGAAATACAGAAAACCGAGAAAATGCGTTCGGATTGTTTTGATAATTTAGGAAAACGATCCAAGAGTCATTTGTGACGTGTACGAATCGACCACACCTCAATCCGACGCACGGTGTGACCCGTATGTCTCAAAGTGTTTGATATCAGTTTCAAAATGACATAAACTTTAGAAAACAACACTACTGCCATACTGAGTACCAAGAAAACGCGTTCGGATTGTTTTGAAAATTTAGGACAACGATCTACGAGTCAATTTTGACGTGTACGAATTGACCGCACCTCAATCTAATGCACGGTGTGACCCATATGGTTCAAAGTGTTTTATATCAGTTTCAAATTGACATAAACTTTAGAAAACTTCACTACTGACATACGGAATACCGAGAAAACGCATTAGGATTGTTTTGAAACATTAGGACAATGATCCACGAGTCATTTGTGACGTGTATGAATCGACCTCACCTCAATACGACACACGGTGTGAGCAGTATAACTAAAAGTGTCTGATATCAGTTTTTAATTGAGATAAACTTTGGAAAACAACACCAATGACATACGGAAAACCGATCAAACATGTTCGGATTGTTTTGATACTTTAGTACAACGATCCACGAGTCATTTGTGACGTTTACGAATCGACCGCACCTCAATCCGATGCACGGTGTGACCCGTATGGCTCAAAGTGTTTGATATCAGTTTCAAAATGACATAAACTTTAGAAAACAACACTACTGACATACGAAATACAAAGAAAACACGTTCAGATTGTTTTGAAACTTTATGACAATGATCCAAGAGTCATTTTTGATGTTTATTAATTGACCGCACCTCAATCCGATGCATGGTGTGACTGGTATGTCTAAAAGTGTCTGATATCAGTTTCAAATTGAGATAAACTTTGAAAAACAACACCAATGACATACGGTAAACTGAGAAAACGCGTTCGGATTGTTTTGATACTTAAGTACAACGGTCCACCAGTCATTTGTGACGTGTAAGAATTGACCGCACCTCAATCCGACGCACGGTGTGACACGTATGGATCAAAGTGTTTTATATCAGTTTAAAAATGACGTAAACTTTAGAAAACAACACTACTGACATACGGAATACCGAGCAAACGCGTTCGGATTGTTTTGAAACATTAGGAAAATAATCCACGAGTCATTTGTGACGTGTACGAATCGACCACACCTCAATCCGACGCACGGTGTGACAGGTATGGCTAAAAGTGTCTGTTATCAGTTGGAAAATAACATAAACTTTTGAAAACAACACCAATGACATACGGAATACTGAGAAAACGCGTTCAGATTGTTTTGATATTTTAGGACAACGATCCACGAGTCATTTTTGACGTGTACGAATCGACCGCACCTCAATCCGACGCACGGTGTGACCGGTATAGCTAAAAGTGTCTGGTATTAGTTTCAAATTGAGATAAACTTTGGAAAACAACACCAATGATATACGGAAAACCGAGAAAATGAATTCGGATTGTTTTGATACTTTAGGAAAACGATCCTCGAGTCATTTGTGATGTGTACGAATCTACCGCACCTCAATCCGACAGACGCACAGTGTGACCGGTAAGTCTTTTTATTAGATAAATAATCTGTAAATATTAAATGAGATAAATCAATCAAAAACATATTGATTTTACATTATTCCCTTTAATTGTTTTGAAAATGAAAATATTTGAGTTTAAAATTTCATATTTTAGTTTCACATTTCCATATTAATGTATTCTTTCATATTACTGTTTTAATTTCTTTCATTATTGCATTACTAACATAATATTTGTTTTCTTATATAGGTGAATTTTTTTCCTTGAGTTCGGATGCTTTTTTCGGCAACAAATACCATCGAGAGTGGATCATGGATATCAAAGGATGAAACATGAATGTTTATAATTTTTGTTGAATAATTGTAATTGTAACCATGTAAAAAATGTTTGAAATGTATATTGCAATGTGTTTTTTTGTATTCATGATTTTAAGTAACTGTATATACCATTGTCAGTCAAAATATTGTGTGCCGTTGCTAGGGTGTGCAGGTGTGCATGTGCTACTTTGTGCAGGTATTCTGGTGCACAGTTGTGCAGGTCCTGTTTTGTAGGTGCAGGCGATGGGGCCTTTATCAGCGCTAGAGGAGCACTGATAAATGAAGTCTTTATGAGCTCTCCGTTAAGCACCGATGAGGAGACCTTTATTAGTGCTAAAAGAAGTGCTGATAAAGGGTTCCTTTATCAGTGCTCCGAGAAGCGCTGATAAAGGGTTCCTTTATCAGTGCGCCGAGAAGCGCTGATAAAGGGTTCCTTTATCAGCGCTCCGAGAAGCACTGATAAAGGAGGTCCTTTATCAACGCTTCTCGGAGAGCTGCTAAAGGGGACCCCCCTATATCTACGCTGACATTAAAAACGCTTTTCTAGCACTATTAATGCTGGTTTTTAGCACTGATAAAGGTGCAGTTTGTAGTAGTGTTTATCAATAATTAAATCTAGAGTACTATCATATTTAAAAATAAAGTTAGTAAAACAAATAAAGAAAGAAAAAAAATAGAAATGAAGGAAATTTTCATTAAAAAACAACAGTATATATACATGACAATGATATACACAGGAATCAAGGTTTGGGTAAGATAGGCAACATTGTCTATATCCTCTAGATTACAGACTTGATTTCTGTAAACTGGTCCCGAAGACTCTTCATCATCCCATCTCCATGCTTGATAATTTGATATCTCTTCTCTTGAGTCATATGAATATACTCAATTAAATTGACTCTGAAAAATTCATGCATAATTTCCTCTTTTTCAACAAATACTGACAGCTTCTCTGATAACTGATCTAACAAAATTATGATCGATGGCTCACTAGATGCCAGTTGATCCACTAAGAATTTCTGATTGTCCAGCAACACTGTCAATGGAGCAATGTTACATTGAAGGTCTTGTATCCTGTCATTCATGTTGCTCAACGCAACTTTGATAGCCTAAAACCTTATGATTAAATCAAGTGAATTACCTGATACACTAACAGCATTATTTGAAACAGATGCAAATTGAATTTCCATAAACAACTTCAGATATGATAAATCTGACATCATAACCATTTATGATTTTAATTTTGTAACAGCATTCAGCATATCCCATTTAAACATTTCATCTTCTTGCCTTGAAACTGTACACTCCTTCAGTTTTTGAATCATTAATTGTTCTAAATCTGAGGAATTTATCAGAGAAACATTCTCAGATACCAACCGAGATACCTTTCTGTACATTTCTTAAACTTCTTTTTTTCATGAATTAGATGCACCTTGTGCTTGATTCAAATTCTCGGGTTAATGTATTAGTACTAGAGGCAATGATTCAACATTAGATTTTTCTTGTTCTCTTTCTTGAGAAGGTTGGTCCACATATTTTTCCTTCGAGTTTTCAAACTCCTCCACAGAAAACTCTTCTTGAAGTACCTCCGTATGAGCTTCAAAAGAATGCTCATCACATTCATCTGCATCATTGTCTTCCACAAGAATTTCAAGAACAATATTTTTAGATGTTTCCTGAGCTCTGTCTAGTTCTTCACCAGGCACTGCCTCTATCTCTTGTTCCTGTTGAAGTGCAACTTCAACATCAGCTATAATCTGTTCTTGATTTTCCCGTTGAGTTTCTTCTTGAGATCATGATCCCTCTACTAGTGTTGTTCTTTCAGCAACATCTTCAATGGTCATATCAACAATAGCTTCTCTTACAAAATTATAATAAAATGAAGCTTCTGTTGTAGTTTCCAAAGCAGTGGAAGTGTCTTCCTCATTTACTGGTCTTTTTAATTTTGATTGAAGCCCCTCCTGACTTCTGTCTTCCTCAACATCTGCCACTTCAAAGCGAATTTTTCTTGTTAAATTGATGACTCTGGATGTAGCTTGTCCCTCCTTGGACATAGCAGGTTCAGCCGGAGCACACTTTGAGTCTTCCTCCACTCCTACTGGAAAATGTTTTCCATTAATTGTGCTCCAGAAATATAAAACATTCCTCAAAGTTTCAGCATTAAATGTGTTACTATGATGACAGTTAACTCTAGGGTCCACTAATCTCACCATTCCCTTCTTAAACAAAAGTTTAGAAATAAATATACCAAAAGGGTAGAAATTCATCCTGGACTCTCTTTGACAGCAGTAACTAAGATACCTTATCATGTATCTTGGAAATTTTAACTTAATATCACTTAACATCAGAAACATTATATACATATCTGGGTACAAAATCTTCTCCATTTCTTCCATTCATGGAGCTATTCCAGTCTGAATAAATTTGACCAAAATCTTCTTATATGGCTCCAAATCCTTGAAAAAAAATTTCTTTATTGTCTTAGTACCAAAAAGAGAGTACATTATGTCTTTGGATTGATGCACAGAATCATTTATATTCTTCAAGTTGAAATTAACAACTCCCTCATGGGGGCAGTTTAGAATCTGACTAATCTCTACTAAAGTGATTGAGAAATCCCTATCCTCTATTTTAGCCATCATAATGTCCTATGTATCTCCCAAACTAAACTGTACAGATTTGAAGAAGTATCTAAGCTCTACTTAATACATAAGTTCCGTATTTTCACTGTTGAACATATGCTCAAGATTCTGAAATGGCAGTGCTTGCTTCAACAACATATTTGTCTGAAATAACCAGTCGATATCGATTACCTTGCCCTATAAGATTTTTCATCCTTCGGTGCATTGTCTGTAACAACCCAATATTTTATGATAAGTATTTTTTTAATTTATTCGATGTCATGTGTTTTATTCTACAACAATATTATCTTGTGTTATACCCCACATTGTATTAGCTTGAATTATACGCAACATTATTCTTAGATTATGTTACACAAAATTTCAAGTTCGTTTTATAATAGTAATTTTATGCAACATTGAGCGTGTATATATATATATTAAATGTATAAATGAAATATGTTTGTATTATCTTATACGAAATAATAACGGATTCTTGCAAAACACGCAACCCTAACTTGGCTTACATTACACGCAATCGCGACCTTCCTCGGTAGCATGTGTTGTACGCAATACCAGGTTTCACTAAACAATGATATATGTTTATAATATTATCATGAACTAGAATTTATGAATATTATTGACTACATTGTGATTTTAACATTATTATTCATCTTTCTCATTTTCTAGGTCATGGTATGAGAATAAAATAAATTTTTCGGGAAAAATAACTATTTTTAAAAAAATGCAGTTTTGCTTCCTTTTGATGGCTCACCCAACTTAAATCTTGTTTTTGACATGCCTATAAGTTCAATTTGACAAAATAAAATTCTTATTTGGAATCAGGATATAAAAATTTAATTTGGATTAATTTTTCATATTATTCTGATAATTTCATATTTTAATGAATATTAAAAACACGCTATATTTTAATTAAAAACAGATTTTTTGATCGCAATAATTTATATGGTTAGATTATATTTTTAATTGGTTCTAAATAATAAATAGAATATATTTTTACCATTTAATATAATGTATGTCATTAGCCTTTATTTTTCAATGAATTCGTAGGTTAAATAAATTCAATATTTTGCAATGTTTTAAACAAAAACCCATTTTCTTTCGACAATGGGAATAATTTTAATTTAATTTCTACAAATTCTGTGTATTGAATTTCGAAAAATGGATCCGTATTTGGTATCAATGGGTCCAAATTATATTAATAGAATACTTTTTATTTTTGGGCTTTATGAATAGTAACAACGATAAATTTTATTTACCATAGTAAAAGGTAAATTGGGTAATTAAAGGTAAATATAATATTATAAAATTATCCTAATACTTGTCTTAATATAATTGGATGATTATAATTTGTCCTAATTCATATTTGGGTCGATATGGAATCCATTAGAACCCACTTGGAGGTGATTAAGACAATTAATTTATTTTATTTAAAGGAAAATGAAATATGTCTCACTCAACTTTAATAATTAAAGTATTTTTAATATATGTTTATAAAGAAAATAAATTCGGTTATAAATACTAATTTAGAAGATAAAATGTTTTACTTTTTCATGGTAATTTATTCGTAATGTTTCAGAGTTATTTAATTACCTTATTATCTTATAAATTAATGATGCAGAAATTATTTATTTAGTGAAAAATCAATAATATTGTTTTTATTTAAATAGTAATACATATAAAAAGTCCCAAAAATCTTCAAAAAACTTATTATTAATGTATATATAAACCCTAATCATCCGCTGACCTAATTTATGACTATTTGGATCCTTATTAAGGTGATTATGAAACATATATTATATTATTTTAAAAGATGACAATGTTGTCACCTTCATAATTTAATAAATATAATAATTTAAATATTGTGATTTTATGATGATAAATTCGATTAAAAGTATTATTGTGAAATTTAATAGATTTATCTTCATCATAAGATTTTATTTTTAAATTTTATGCAAAAACAAGTATATTAAATAATTATACAAAAATGATGTAGTAATTATTTTATTAAGAGATAAACCAAATAAATGGTTTTAAAAATAATAAAATAAATATTATATGAAAAAATTAATGTGCTCCATTAATTTTCTAGATACATATAATATTTTATGAATCTATTAAAGATTTTAGTTAGAACATATCGTCAGTATATATTTTATTTAAATTCAAATAAATGAATAGTGTCAAAATTAACACTATTGTTATTTTATAAAAATAACATATTATAAAATTGCTTAAAAATCACAAGAATATTTAAAAATTATAAATTTAAATTATATGCTCTAAAAGGTTATAACGTATCCAATTATGGACAATTAGCAACAAGTAAGTAATTATTTGTTATAAATTAAAATTTAGAATGTTATTACCACAAATAAAAGTAAATTGATTAAATAAGGATAAATCAAGTTGATAATGTTTAAAATAAATTCTTAACATGTCGAATTTTTTTTTGATTCAATTACAACCCTAGATCATCTAATATTCTGATATGTGTAATATTGGAAGTTTTTAAGTGGGGTTGGGATTATATGTAAACTAATATTTCTTCTATTTCCAAAGGTGCCCCTCTCCTCCCTTATAAAAGGGCACCTCCTCCCTCTCCTCTTCACTCTAATTAGAGCCTTCATTCTTCTCCAACCCCTGACCATTTCACTTACCCACTTCCCTATAAACATCCTAGAGGTCCTGGTCTTCTTCAAAGACCAATTTTAGTGCCCTAAGAGGAGGCCTCAAAGAGGCACTTCAAAGAAGAGGTAATGACCGTTACCGATTCATTCAACTTTATTTCTTCTTATACTTCTTATTAATTAGTTGTTTCATTATGAAGTAATAACATCAGTATAAATCATCTACTGATATTTTATTATTAGTATTAAACAACCCTATTCACCATCTATCCATCCTACGGGAAACGAAATCACCGCACGTGCGTACCTACGGAATATCGTCTCCACGCCGTGGTGTAATCTATTTTTCACTACCACCATACTGGGATGGATATAATGGTGTAAATAATGAATATATATTATTATTGTAAAGTTTTATTGATTCTTAAATAGTATACATACACTCCAATACAATTCCATGGGCACGATATCATCGCATGTGCGTATGTATGGATTACCTTCTCCACAACGTGATGAGATTCATTTTCCATGTTAAAAATTCAAGAATGATTATAAAGTATATATATAAAGTAATAATGAAATATATTACATAATAATTCTATTGGATTTATCTACATATATATGTATTTCATATCATCAATTCCATTCAATTCAATAAGGAAACGAAAACAGAGTTTATGCGTACATAAGGCCTACCATCTCCATGAACTGTGTATTTCATTCCATTTATCGATCTATTATATATATGTATATTATGAATTTATATATATATATAAATAAATAATGTTTTACATTCAAGATGTATTTAATCACCATCTATGTAATCATATGAATAATTTCAAGTTAAAACACGAACGACAAATGAAACAATTTTACCCAAAATGATACTTTAACATGAATTTACAACAGAACAGGTAATATAAAGTCATAAGTGAACCATATATGATATAATAACACTTAATATGATTCTGTAATAAGTCAATGACATTATTAAAATCATTATACATGAGTTTTGGATACCTACAAAGCATATCAGACCTAAGGTAAGGGATAATTTTGCAAATCTCATTTTTATCCGTGATTGCATATTCATAAGTATTTACTGGGGTTATTTATATCATCCATGTCCATGTTTTATAAATATATATTCATGTATGTTTAATGAACTTTTTACCCATTTTTACTTTTACCTCTTTTTATGGAAGGAATATTTCTTTTATTTACCCTACAAGGTACTTTTATTTCTTTTCCGACAAAAGTACGAGAAGAATGTTTTTTAACGTATACAGCATGAAAGGAATTTTATAGTATTATAAAGCCTTATTTTCATGATGCTTCCTAAAAAATATTTCACGAGTATTTTCAACAAAATCTTTTCTTTTAATATTTCATGACATTTTGTGAAAATAAAATGATTTTGAAGAAGAAAGGATATTTTCTTCAAGAATTCATTTCAAGTGTTTTATCAAAACCATTTTTTATCTAAGATGAAATTATTTCATATGTGTATGTTTCAAGTATAATGTCTCTATGATTTACATGGATTCAATTTCCTTATTATGAAATGATACCCATTTCTTTTATATGGATTATGTAATGATTGGATGATTTTTATGAAACCCATTTTATTTATTGCGTTATTATGAATGATGTATGTTTATTTTGTGGAACAAGTAAAAATTATTTCATTATGAGATGGGTGGTACCTATATATCCCTCCAATGCATTGGGTAAAGATTTATATCTCATGTGATAGACATGGATGGAATTGTAAGTTAATCTGGCCTAGTATTACATGACTGGAACAAGGAGTGAACTCGATTCCGAAAGGGACTTTATCCTCTAAGATGGTCTTGGAAGCAATGCCTTGGCTACTATAGAAATCATTACATGTGCTTAATGGATGCAACAATTACATGTTTTATTCCCATGCTATTTTATCATGATGATCTATGCCTTATATACTTACATTTTTTATGTCATTCCTCAAGATTATGATGTTTAAACATTATGTTATTGTTTTTTAGTTAAAATGTATATTGTATGTATTATTTAATCCAAGCTTACCCTTACTGAGCATTTGAGCTCACCCTTTTTATGTTTTATTTTCCCCCAGGATTAAAAGAAAGGTTTAGGGTAAGGAAACAAAAAGTGGAAGATCTTTATGGGAGATGATGTAGATCTTTCACCACGTTTAGAAGATTATGTTTTATGTTTCCAAAGACACTAAACTATTATGGTCCTTGTCTGTCTGTTTTTGTTATGTATAATGTATTTCGAAAAAGTAATGTAATGTCCATGTACGTCAAGCTTTGGGTCTCAAAATTTTCTCTTGGAATTGCTTGGTTCTGCCTCACTTTCTCTTTTAGTCCTTACCATTTCTGCGAGAGTCTCTGAAGAATTGAAGGTTAGGGTTTTAGAAGTTCGAAGGTTAGGGTTTCTGAAGAGGAATTGCGATTTTCAGATTTTGAATGGGTTTCGATAGAATTGTAAGGGTTTAGAAGTCGAAAAGGCTCTGATAGCCTTGATTTCCGTGTAATCACTAATCATTACATATATTTAAAACAAATAAAATTTTCATATAGCGAATGAAAGAAACATTTAAACAGTATTCAATAAACAAAATAAAATTTACAAAAATAAATAAAAGTAAATAAAAAATATTTAAAATTCATTAAACCTAGCTCCCCCTTAATAAAATCAAACCTTGTAGTGGTAAGTTGTTTAGTAAAAATATCTGCTAATTGAATTTTAGTATTTATAAATTCTAAAAATATATCCTTTATAATAACATGATCTCTTAAAAAGTGATGCCTTATATCAATGTGCTTAGTTCTAGAATGACTAATAGGATTTTTTGAAATATTAATTGCACTCGTATTATCACATAAAATAGGTGTATTATTAAAATTCAATCCAATGTCCATAAGAGTGTTTTTCATCCACAACACTTGTGCACAAAAACTGCCAGCAGACACATATTCTGCCTCAGCTGTTGACAGGGAAACTAAATGTTGTTTCTTACTAGACCATGATACTAAAGACTTCCATAAAAATTGACATGTACCTGATGTACATTTTCTATCTAATCTACAACTTCCAAAGTTAGCATCTGAATATGAAATCAAATTAAAATCATAAGTTTTAGGATAAAGAAGAGATTGAAAAATAGTTCCTTTTAAATATATAAAAATTCATTTAACAACAGTTAGATGGGATTCATTAGTATTTGATTGAAATATAGCACAAAGACATACTGAATACATTATAACTGGTCTGCTAGCAGTAAGATATAACAAGCTACCAATGATACCTCTATACAACTTGTTGTCAAATGATTTCCTAGTTTCATCCAAATCATGTTTTATATTAGTACACATATGAGTTATAAATGGCTTGCTTTTTTCAAGACCAAATTTCTTAAGTAAACTAGTAATGTATTTGCTTTTATTTAAAAAATTTCCAAAATATTTTTGAAATATTTAATGACCCAAAAAAAAATTAATTCTCCCACCATACTCATTTCAAATTCTTATTGCATTAAATTTAAAAACTCATGACAAATATATTTATTAGTTTATCTAAATATTACATCATTATAATGAATTTGAACCAATAAAACATTATTTTTCATAGTTTTCTTAAATAGTGTTGGGTCTACCATACCTACAGTAAAATCATTTTTCTAAAGAAATGAACTTAATCTTTCATATGATGCTCTAGGTTCTTGTTTATGGCCAAAAGTGATTTAGTAATTTTTAAAAAATAATCAGGTTTCTGAGAGTTTTCAAAACCTGGGGGTTTCTCAACATAAACATCCTCCATTAAATTACCATTTAAAAAGGTAGATTTAACATCCATCAGAAATAATTTTAAATTCATATAAGATGCATACGCTAAAAGGATTCTAATGGTTCCTAACCTAGCTACAGGTGAAAATGTCTCATCATAATCTATTCCTTCTTCTTGAATATATCCTTTAGCTACTAATCTTGCTTTCTTTCTAGTTATTTTCCCTTGGCCATCCTGTTTATTTCTAAAGAACCATTTAGTTCCTATTACAGGATAATTTTTAGGTCTTTCCACTAATTCACAAACTTCGTTTCCTTTAAACTAGTTTAATTCATCTTGCATTTCTATTACTCATCATTCATCATCTAAAGCTTCTTTTATAGTCTTGGGTTCTTGTTGAAATAGGAGGGTAGTAAATTCCACTAGGTTTCCTAAGTTTCTCCTAGTTTGAACACCATTTTCTAGGTTACCTATTACAGTTTCTAAAGGATGATTCTTTGGGGTTCTAGACTCTCTAGGTAATATATTTAAAGGTTCTTTAGAATCATATTCCTATGAACTAGACTGAATTTATTTTATATCCTTTTCAAAATAATTCTTTAAATTCTCAAGTCTCATGTTATCATTAGAGTCAAGTGCATCAATTTGTTTTGTCCTTTTCCCAAACAGATCAGATTCATCAAATTTCACATGAACTGATTCATCAAAAATCCTTGACTTCTTATTATAAACTCTATAAGATTGGGAGGTAGCAGAATATCCTAAGAAAATTCCTTCATCAGATTTTGGATCGAACTTACCATGATTATCCTTGGTGTTTATGATATAAACCATGCATCCAAAAACATTAAAAGTAATTAACTTTATATTTTCTATTATTCTATAGTTCATATGGTGTCTTTTTCAAAATATGACTAATTAAAAATCTATTAATTATATAACAAGTTGTATTCATAGCTTCATCCCAAAAATATATATGTAAGCTATATTAATTTATCATAGTTTTATCCATTTCATGAATAGTTCTATTTCTTCTTTCTACAATCCAATTTTGTTGAGGTGTTCTTGGTGCAAAGAAGGTGTGTTTAATACCCATATTTGAGAAAAATGAATTAAATTTCAGATTCTCAAATTCTCCCCCATGATCAATTATCAATGAAATTTTATTGAACCCTTTTTCATTTTGAATAGATTTTCAGAAACTTTCAAATAATGTAAAAGCTTCATTTTTAAATTTCAAGAAGAAAATCCAAGTAAATATTGAATAGTCATCAACTAAAACATATACATATAATTTACCAGCTAATATTGCTACACTTGAAGGTCCAAAAAAATCCATATGAATAATTTCTAGAGGATTAGATATGGAAACCTTATTCCCATATTTGAAGTATGATTTTTGTTGCTTCCCAAGTTGAAATAAATCACAAAATCTGTCACTTTAAAATTTGAGACTAGGTAAATCAGAAACTATATGTTTCTTAGATAACTTATGTAAAACATATATATTGAAATGAACATGTCTTCAATTCCAGATCCATGATTTACTTACTTTAGTAGTCAAGCAGTTTACTTGTTGTTTACACAAAGAATTTAAAGCCAAAGTATATAAATTTTCAGTTAATGGTGCTTTAAATTTATACAGTTTATCTTTAGAAACAGTAAAATTTTTTTTAGTAAAATCAACAGTATATCCATCAACACAAAGTTGAGAGATAGTTATCAGATTGTGTTTTAGTCCTTTTACATAAAGTACATTGTTGATTGAGAATGTTTTTTGATCTCCAACAGTTCCAATGCCAATGATTTTTCCAGTGGCATTGTCACCAAATCTTACAAGTCCTCCTTCCTTTTGAGTGAGTGAAGAAAAATTAAATGAGTTTCCACTCATATTTCATGAGCAGCCACTGTCAATGTACCATATATCTTTTCTTCTCTGGTGGCCTGCTACCTGCAAAGACATTCAAACAAATTGCTTTGGTACCCATATTTTGTTGCGTCCAGGAGTGTTAGCTAGCAATGATCTGGGTATCCAGATTTTCTTTGTTCTGTTAAAATTAGATGAATCATATAAGTCTTTTGAAACATATGCTTTCATAATACCACAAATCTGAGGTTGTCTTAAGAAATAGTTTTGAGCTACATGTCCCTTTGTCCCAGAAAAATTAAAATTAACCTTTTTAGAGCTACGAACAAAATAATTTTTATATAGCTTTGGTTTTTCTCCTTTACTGTCGATTCTAAATATCTCTTTTTTAATGGTAGTTTTTCCAGGAATTTCATTTAATAAATTATATCCTTTTTTAAAAACCAATGCAGCCTGTTTGTAGGCTTCTACTTCATCCTACAATATTTTTATTCTTTATTTAAAATTAATATAGTTAATGTTAATCGAATGTTATTTATCAGTTATTTATTTATGTTGTTTCAGCATTGTATCTATTTCATTTGTAACATATTTATGTATATTTTTTAGTTACTTATGTTTCTTAAATAGTGAGTCATATCATTCTTCAAGCAAATGGCAGTAAGCTGCAAGTTTTTGATTTGTGTATCTTGATTCAGAATTTGATTTAGAGGAGTAATATGAGTTTACCTCATCAGTTTCTGCCAAGAAACACATGTTTTCCTTTAGATTGACGTCTTCCTTCTCTGAGATTGATTCATCAGAGCTACTAGAGTCTTTAGATACACTCCATGTGGCTTTTTTAGCATTATTGTCTTTCTTCTCAAATTCATTTATTTCAATGAATTTCTTTTTCTTTGAATCCTTCAATTGTGTGCAATATGGTCTGATATAGCCCATATTTTGGCATTCATATCATCTTACTTACTTATTATCTCTCTTAAAGGATTTTTTGAAGCCTCTTTTTTTGCTGTAGAATTTTCTAAATTTTCTGGTTAGTTGAGCACGTTCTTCAACTGAGTTGGATGAGTCAGAGCTTTTTTGATTTAGCTTTGACTTCTTTCCTCTTCATCTTTCTATTCTTTTGTTGTGATGTTACCATCAATTCAGTATATTCTTTTTTGATAATAAATTTATGTTCATTAGCCTCATCTTGCATTTCAGCTTCATACATCATCAGTGTACCAATCAGCTCTCTCATAGTTAGATCTTTGACAGGTGTTGATTGTCTGATTGCAGCAGAAATACCATTCAATCGAGTAGGAAGTACTCTCAGTACATTTAAATCTTGATCATCCTGCTTGATAGGTTCACCTACAGAGGATATGTTATTGACAATTTCTATCAATCTCCCATTAATTTGAGTAATGCTCTCGTGTTCAACCATTCTGACAGTATAAAATTTCAATTTTGCAGTAACATATCTCATTTGTCTCACATTGTATGTTCCTTCATATGCCATTGCTATTGTTTTCCACATCTCAGATGTTGTCGGGCACTGAGATACTCTATTAAATACATCTGGTCATAGACCATAGATAATGGCATTCATAACCATCGAGTTCATATCGTACTCTGCTTCTATAGCAGCACTCCATGTCTCATGATTTTCAGGAATTTCATAAAGAGTACGAATCTTTGAGTAGACTCTATATCCGAGGTTTTTGAGATATATTATCAAGCACAATTTCCAGCAGCCATAGTTGTCTCCATTAAAATATGGTGCTCTGACCATTGAAATCCTTTCTCCTGTATAAGTCATGATGCTCTGTTGTATAATCATTAAATTCTTCTAGATTTCTAAGTCTCTATCAGAAGCTCCTCGTTTGATACCAATTTTTGGATCTGAATCTACATATTATACACAAGAGGGGGGGTGAATTGTGTCTTTTTCAATTTTTCGATAACTCTTTTCTTGAACGAGTTCTATCCTTTATACTTTATCAAATTTAATCGAGCAGCGGAAAAAGTAAAATCAAGAACACAAAGATGTATAGTGGTTCGGGGAACAGAAGGCCCCTAGTCCACTCCACCAACGATCAACTCCACGAGCTTGGTGATTTTCACTATCTGGTCCTCTTTTCCATAGACCGATTCACAACTGAGTACAGGCAGTTGACACCTTTACAATCAAAGGAAGAAACAAAGCCTTCTTGTACAAACATGAACCTACATAGCTTAGAATGAGAAGCTGTTTACTCAAGAATAAAAATAATTTCAGAAAGAAATTTCTAATTGATCTTCACTATTGCAACAGAATGAAATTGACAGCAGATGGATCGATGTCTCTAGAAATATTGATCTTCAAGACGAAGTAGTTCTGAGTTTATCCAGTTGCAGTAGATATAGAGATATAGTCCACAACTTCAGTAGTAGTATATCCATAGTAGATATTTGATGTAGAACAGGTTAATGTTCTATCAAGTTCCTTCTTCTTGAAAGAACAGATCTTTGACGCTCCTTTTGAATTCGTAGATCAATTTTGAATAGTTTTAATCTCTGTTTTCCACCTTTTTCAATAATAGATCGATCATATCCTCATGTACCTGGTGTTTTAGAGATAACATATATAATAAACCATATCTCATGCTCATTTAGATCTATAAAAGATGCCTTCTGATTCGCGATATTCCAAAATTTGAATTTATAGAGAGGTCGTAACTTCCCTTAAGTATCAGCATAAAAATATCCTTTTAATTCGATCTTAAATCCATTAATAAAATGGATTTGAATCAGTCAAAGTTTTAGTTTAAAAACGACTTTAAATCCAGCTTGAAATTTGCCTAGAAATCAGCTTACTGATCATTTCACATAAATATCGTCTATCAAAATTTCTGATGCTAAACGTAAGGTTGATGACGTGGCCTCCAAACGTAGGGTTAATAACATAATCATAAAACATAAGGTTAACAACTTAAGGTTGAATATAAACATAGGGTTGACAACGTAAGGTTGTGAACATAATGTTGAACACAAACATAGGGTTGATCATCCATACTTTTTCTTCCACACTCAAATGCATGGTAAAAGATCCAATCTTTTACATGATCCATACTTTTCAAAGAATGTATGGTTGTTTACAAATGTAAGGTTGATGAAACATACTTTTGAGAAAAAAATGTAACGTTTAGAATTTACGTACGGTTCTCCTTCCGTACTTTTCTGATAACCAAAATGTAGGGTTCCTTCCTAAGGTAAGGTTCTTCTTCTATACATTGCTGAAAACTTATGGTTATCAAACCATAATTTTATCTAATCTCAAAATGTATACATGATTTTCATCCTTACAATACGTTTATACACGTAGGGTATGAATTGTGATTCCATAACGCGCTAAAGCAGATTCCGCGTATGTAATAAATTATCATTTTTTTAAGAGTAAAATAAATTAACAAATTCCTGAAAAATAATAAATAAAATCATTAGAAAATAACTATGGGTATTTGGGAGCATCAAAATTATCATAAAGAGACATAGTATTATTTTCAATAATCTCTCCCTTCAAATAACATTAACATGTATTGTTGAAAACAATACTTTTCTCAACACTAATTCTCGATTTTTTCCCCACTCAGTATTTCAATAATTTGGATCCTCTTAACCACCACCATTGTCTCCTAATAATCAATTTTATGGTGGATTTGGTGGTTAATATTCCTGAATCATCATGTAAGTCACTCATATGATGATTTTTTCTTCTTTAAGGGTTTTTCTTCTACTTTTATGGTGTTTCATATCTTCAGTGGGTTGGGTGACCTATTTAGGTTAGAAATAAATTTTAAGGATTCAATGTTGTTGTTATTGGTTAAATCATTCATTCATTTTGTTCTATCGTGGTGTAATTGGGTTTAAAACTGATTTTTAAATGTTCTTATAATTGAGTTAGGTGGTTCCGTGATTGAACACTACTTTGTGACACTAATATGATATAATTACTATATGGTTATGTTATATATATTGGGTATGTGGTCTGAAATGTGTTTTGTAAGTGGTTTATGATTCAAATGTTTTAGAAAATTGTATTTTTTTTAAAGGATATGGGTTACGTTACATGTGTATTTTATGTGTGCCTCATTTTTTCTTCATAATGGGGTTTGATAAAATGTGGGAGTGGTGAGAAGTATATTTTGAAAACGTATTAGTGTCAGTTTATATTTTAAAGTGGTTATGGTTACAGAAACGGTGATTTATCTTGCGTGTTTATATTGATTAGCTTATGCATGGATAACAGTGATGTTTTATATTATATGTGTAACTGAAATTGGTAATTAATCTAATCTTACATGACAAGATAGGTAGAATACAACTACTATGCTATTTTGGTTAGAGGGGATGAGTAATGTTTTTTTTAATTTAAGATACAATCCTAATTATACTATGATGGATGGAGACCACTATAATTTTGGATAAATTCATCTTTGGTGTAGAATACATGAGGATAATGCTCATTATGGCATTTGATCCAAATTTCGTCAATATATTATGTACCTAGTGTTCCACTAAAACTACTTTCTATTGGAATTTTTCGAGAAATAGATATGCTATTTAATATTTTTAATACCGTCTACATGTAATGCACCTTATGGGATATTTCGAAATAAAAGCATGTTTCCCTCTAACGGTTTTGTATAAAAATGTTTCAAAAATTTATTTTTATAAAATATTCATGATATTTTGGCATATTATGTTTTCAAATGGAATCTTTTTTTCTTTTGTGGAATCCAGCTGGGGTTCATCTCACAGCCAACATATACCTATGACGGTAT
The DNA here is from genome assembly GCA_963277665.1 of Viscum album. Lineage (NCBI taxonomy): Eukaryota > Viridiplantae > Streptophyta > Magnoliopsida > Santalales > Viscaceae > Viscum > Viscum album. The sequence goes on from OY728145.1 coordinate 1,905,898,101, forward strand.
GTAGAACTTTTTATGTTTGTCTCATGAAATAGAAACATTTATGGAGATGCTGGTTTGGTTTTCATGTTATTTTCCTTGTGTAGGTGGTGGTGGTGTTGGCTTGATGGTGACATCCCTCTTTTCATATGGTGGTTTTGGGGTCATTTTTTGTTCCAGTTTTATTTCTATTTTGGTTTTTGTGTAAAGCAGAAAAACATTGAAACAAATTTTTTTCCTCTTATTGTGTTATTATTTTTTAGTTTTGTGTTATTTTGTTATGGTTTAATTTCTATGATAAAATAAAATGGTGAAATTTTTCCCATAATCTATTTTTGTTAATTAGGTACCAGATGTTGGCCCGTTGTGATTGGGAATGCCCTTTGAGTCATTTAATGTATTAGGTCAGAATCCATGTCAAATAGAAAACCATCTTGGTTCATGAAAAAATTTTATTAGAGGGGATCACATTATTTTTCATCAAGTAATTTTGGGATTAGTCTGTATAGAAATAAACTAGGATTATCAGGTATTGAGTTTCTAGTTGTGAGTAGTGTGATTAAACAACACACCTGAGGGAAGATCTTGAGTCAGGAAGGGATGTTGGTATTTTTATTGGATTATCCTCTAGGTGAGACATACATTAATCTAACTATATATGGACATCAGTGGGGGTGCAGTGGGGTGTTTTTTATGGATGTTTATTTTGAAGAATTCTTTTATTAATTTATTTTACTATTTGATAATTCTTGTATTTAATGAAAATTTAATGATTTTCTATTGATTGTTTTGTTGATAATATTAATTGTCATCATTGTTTGTAATTGAAATATTCCTCCCTAGAAAATTCATGTGAAAAAGTAAGAAGATTCTAGAGATAGTTCAGCCCCAACGTTTGTCCATAGACTATTAAATTCTATGGTCAGAGATATCCAGGCTTTGGGATATGGATTAGGACATGTCCCTTCTCTGATTAAAAAAATTTAAAATGGGTCTTGGGAAGTAAATAAATTATGATTTCTTCAAGAACAAGCCTCCATATTTATAGGGTAAAGCGGAACATCAAGGAAAAGAGGAGTGTCTTGAGAAAAAATAGAGGATGTTTGAATTTATTGACACTATTGAGTCTAGAATAATAATATGTGATTTTTTTGTTATAGGATCTTAGTCATTGGTGGGGTAATCAGTGGTTCAAATAGGATAGTTCCCAAAAATGTGTTGGATGTATTTTATGATTATTTTTAATGTATATTACTATTCCAAGGTTTTTTCCTTTTCTATGTCCTAGGAGTTCAGGAAAATATCCAAGGAGACCAAAAAATGATGGAGTATGCTAATCGCGTCAAGTATTTGGTATGGTAAATACCTAAAATTATTTCCAATAATAAGATGAAAGGCTAGATGGTCAAGTTAGGGATACAACCAATGATTTACTCATAGGTCTATTAGTTTATGTTGAGGTCCTACACTATGTTGGATGATCATTCTTGTATGGAAAAAATAAATTATAGAAGAATGATTGGATTCCCTAGAGAAATGTCTATAGTGGTATGTTGAAGGTTATCATAAAATAAAAAGAAGATGGATAATAAGTGAATAAAGTGAGTTGGTATGTTGAGATATCCTTTCCATCTTTCATCATTAGTAGTTTCTGATTGTGGATCTGTTGTGTTCCATACATTTGAGAAGCATGGGAAAGTAAGGTCAACATGAACACTACCTTTATTTATTTTCATCTATCTGGACATATATGTTATTTAAAGATTATTTTCAAGGTCAAACATTCAAATCAGTGTGTTTTGGGATCTATAGATTCCAATGGAATGTCAGTAAAATCAGATCCATCCAAAATGGGGGGATCTCAGTTTGGATGTTTTGGTTTCAAGTCAAGATCCTTATATAGTATGATTCTGTTCTGGACAGAGCTACATGCTATCTTTCATTATAAGGATCGGGTTCAGAGAAAACATCTTCATCATGTGTATAAATATAATCTCTTTTCATATTTAGCAATAAATAAATTTTGATAAATAATTAAAACATTATATATACTTACACCCATAGACCATGCTAGTGTAGTTCCTTTAGAAACATGAAAATATAAACCCTTATACAAAAACTAGATACACTATCTCCCACTAGGTTCATCTTAAATATAATTATTCATAGACAAATCAAACATAAACCTTATCTTCAAAAACCGGGGAAAGAAAACCTAAATAGGTGTGACCGGATATTCTCAGTAACTGTAATGAAGGGATATATGTATGACTAATCATGAGTGTAATAGTATGAGGACATGATTATGAAAATAGATGATCATGCCTTTCATATTAGAGATCATAAAAAAGATTCATGGCATAAATATTTTTCATTCATTAGTCATGAACCATAATAAAATAAGGAACATAAACCATGAAAGAATAACTTGTGAATAAAACATGAAATTTTTTATGAAAAATAAGCATGAATAATTATTTCATTGGTAGTTAAGGAATCGATTCCTAGGCCATCTTAGTTGAAAATTTACATTACTGATACAGGTTGGCACACCGTTCTTTCCCTGTATTACTGAAGTGAGATCAGTCCTCATTCCAACCAGATAATTCTTAACTATATAAATTTTCTTTTATAAGCCTGCAATACTGTACTAAGATTTTTTATCAACTAGCCTTGTAAGACAAAAAAATTCATTTATCATTCTTGACATGTCTATGTCATGACATATAAATCATTAAACAATTCATTGGTGGGATATATAGGTCCCACCCTTCTCATAATGACATCAAACCTAAATATTACAAAATTTTATATACAATCATAAAATAATCCATGAAATGAAATAGTTATCATAAAAATGTATTTATATCATAGCCATTTGAAAAAGATATAGGTTTCATAATAATTTCATCAATAGCATAGCCCTTGGAAATGATATATATTTCATTAACATATAAGCTATGAATGAAAAATAGGTTTTAGAATCCTAGAACCGATGAAGGGGAAATAGATTTTATATACATATATACCATGATAAAGAATAAAGTTTTCATAAACATATAACCATTGAAATAGAAATTGGTTTCATAAAGATATAACCCATAAAGAGAAACATGTTTCATAAATACCATGAAATCAAGAATAACCCAATCAGAAATGAACATGAATGTAACCTTTATATAATTTTATACAAACAATTAGTAAAATCAAGAGATGTCATATTAGAAAGAAAATAATTTTGAAATATTAAAAAATAAATTTATTTAGGATAATATAATTTATTTTTTATAAAGGATTTTTAAAACATAATACAATTGGAAAATCATATTTTTATAGATAATAAATTCAAATCATATAAATAAAACATGAAATCATTTTCAAATCCCTTTTCATTAAAAAATATCAAATATTATTCAAAATATGTTAAAACATTTTTCTGTTTAATTATTTTGAAAATATATAATGAATTCTTGAAAAAGTTTTTAAAAGAATTTCATTGAAAATAGTATTGAATTCAATGAATGAAATATTTTAATTCTTTTGAAAACATTTTTAAATGAAAAAATATAAATGAATATTTAATAATTTTCAAAACCATTTCATTGAAAATAATTTTAAAACAATTTCATAAAAAATTAACCCTTTAAACATGTAGATGAATAATCAGAGAAATTAGGGTTGGAAAATGCGTACATGTATTATAAGGTAAATATAATATTAAATTTTCAAGGTAAAATGGGTAGAAAAATTCATCATTTTGAAACAGAGAAGATTATTACTTTGAAAACATTAGTTTACTGGTAAAATATCAAAATATCCTTTTACAAATTATATAGGAAAAATATAATATTCATGGAATCAGTTTTTAGAAAATTTGGGTTTTATAGAACATGTATTTCTGACCGAAGAGAGAGTTAAGACCAGATTTCTTAAAAACACATTCTCAAATATATTATGTCACAAAGAGTATAATGAGGTTACCATGACATTATTATATCATGAATATACATATTATATTAAAATCCAGGAATTTTCTTGTGATAAAAAGGTTAATATTTCATTAATGGAATCGTAAAGAAAAAAATTGATAAGTGATGATATTGTTCCAATAAAAATTTACCAATTGATAATTTTCAACCACACAATACATGTATGAAGATTAGATTAATTTAATCTTAAAATATCCAGAAAATTATTATATGAATAGTGTAACATGTAAATTAGAAGTATATACAACTAGAAAAATAATTTAGGCGTATAACCAAAAATGAGTCTCAAATATGGAAAATTGAGAAAAAACAATTCCAATGTTTTGGAAACTATTGAAACATAAGAACCATAAACGAAATATCAATAAATGGGCATGTAAATATAGAGATGTTTATATATAACAATAATTTAATATATTCATGGTTTGAATACAGACCAAAAAATAGAATGGTTGATGAATAAATCATGTATCGTATGGATATAAAAAAGTGGGATGAAGTCCCCTAACATTGTGTCTTGACACTCATTGTACTTGTTAAAAAACATGTATATCCAACATAAATTTGTTATAATTTTTTTTTCAGAAAAATATTATTATATCTAATAACATATATGGTTTTATAATGACCATATTTCACCCTTTATAAAACATTTTTATCTTATGTTTTCACATCAGTTAATATTCCCCTTGATCTTGGATTGTGTCTTCATTGGTTATATCTTTGGCCATTATAGTTATGTCATGAATTATACAATTTAAATAATGAATGAAATATAATTTATATTAATTAAATGTGTTTTATAATTATTAATAGAATATAGAATTTTGAAATGTAGTACACTGATCATGATGATGGTAATTTGAATGTACGCCTTAACATTGTTTCTGTTCTTATTATCGAATTAAAGGTATGGTGGTAAATGAAATATATATATATATATATTTGTATGTATATCTATATATAATTATTCATGAAGAATTATTATATCATATTTATAATATATAATCATATTTATTTACTAACACCATCATTAATACATTCCATGTATAGTTTGAATGAATCACATTTCTTTGTAGGGGCAGTAGCCCTCAAATACTCAAATGAATTTATCATATTTTCATAAAATAGAATATATAAATACATGTGTTGTAAAATTTTTCAATATGATTAAATATATAATAAGGAAATATATATGATATATAAATATATTGTGCATTATAATTTACACAATGAGTGAATGTACAAAAAATGGAATAACAGTCGTTTTGTGAGGCGTAGTTCACCGTACTCATAAATAGTGAGTTTGTTACCCATTAGATGGTTGTGTGTGAATGTGTAGGTGAAACCATAGAATAAATAATAATATTGTTTTTTAAGATACTTGTGATGTTATAAAATAATCAAATAATGAGAGCATAAGGGTGAATAATGAAAATAAAATAATTGATCTTTAGAGAAGTTGTGACAACATAATCGGGAAACTCATTTTAGGTGAGGCCAAAAGGCATCATTGAATTAATTTTTGAACCAGGGGTGTAGTCAAGGTGAAATTTAAGAATATTTTAGATGATTATTGGTATGGTATTGTTTTAAATAAATATGTTAAATAGGTGTGATGTGTTTGGAAGATAGGAATCTGTTAATTGCCGAGGAGGAGTGGCATTCTGGTACATATTTGATGATAGAATTTCAATCACGTTTTTAATGTATACAGTTCATTAAATAATTGTAATAATTAGATAAAAGGGACTATTGGGTATAAATATGGACATAAATGGGCTCATGAAAATGTTTCTAGGATGTTTTAGGTCTTAAATTTATGGAAAAGTCCTTAGTTAATCTTAATTCTACCTTAATTGATGTAATTAATTTAGTTTAAATTCACTAGTTTTTTGGTGAAAGACTATGTTGATATTTTTTTTATTATAAAATATTCTGATTCCAAATTTTTAATACATTTTTCAATATTATAATCTCATAAGTGGGATTTATTATTTTATGATTAATCACGCTGATTGAACAACACTATGGGTTTTTAAAGTAAAAATGATTAATAGTTGTACAAGTTTTTATTGACAAAATCATTGTAAAATTGGTTTCAAGGACCCAAATTGAATTATTTTATAAAATTAATATCACATTATACTTTTAATATAATTTAATATAAAATATATCCTTATAAATAAATTTAATTAGAAATGATGTTTTGAACTAAAATTTATCAAATTTCACTATTCATCAAAAATTGATGATTCTCAGAAAAATTCAAAAAATTCACCTTAATATAATTTCAAAATTATAAGTTAAAAAATAATTTTTTTATCATATTAAATTTATAATGTGTCTAATATTAATTTTCTTCTTTTCAATATAAGTACAGTAAATGTAGTTTATTTCAGAAAAGTGTTTTTTTAGACCAATGATGAATTGATGAAAAAATTTATTTTTCATAATCAATATGTTTTATTTTAATATAACACTTGTTATATGTGTTTGAAAATTATTTATAATTATTCATATTAATATGATTTATATATTGGTTATAATTAACACATTTAGATAATTATAACAATGAAATGATGTTTTGTCGAAACATTTGTGTTGCCTGTAACATACACCAAGTCGATTTTTTGTCTAACGTGCACCATGTAATATTTTTTTAACATACGCCAAAATGGTGTTTTGTTAATGGAATGTTTTACATAGTGCATTGAATTAAATAAATGAAAATGTTAAACATTTGAAAAAAACTCTCTATAAAAACTTGGGGTCTTACATTCTACCCCAATTAAATTAATTTCTCACTCGATATTCATCACATAGGTAAAAACAAGTGTCGATAATTTTTATCCATCATCTCCCAACATTCAAACATAGCTTACACTAAATGGAGATATACCCAAAACAAATTTAACTACGCGAGTGGTCTTGTTTTGTATAACATTATCTAATTGGACTATAAATTCAATATGATTTCATATGTAATAATGATCAAACTCTAGTAGTAGGACATTTGAGTTTACTACAAGTGAATGGATATGTATGTACATCCTCTAACAATTAATAAATCAATATACATTTCCATTTTAATATATTATTAGTAAATTTTGATACTATAATGGTAAGAGTATATTATGTGTGTATAACTATGCATGAAATGTTAATAAAAATTACTATTTATATGGTTATATAGAACCCACTAATATAAAACGTAAACATGCATAATATAAAACCATATTATTAATTTTAAATCTATCACATGATAAAGATTATATTCCTACATATTATATATTTAGTTGTTGAGGCTGCCACATATCCACTGCATGATAATTCTTATATGTGCGACCTCATCTCTACGAGTTAAACTTATCATGAGATTAAAACCTATAGTTTACCTCATTTCAATCACTATCAAAACCTAAAATCATGCCTATTACTAATTATATTGGGATCATCATGAAAAATCATTGCATTCTCGTTGTGATTCATTGAATAAGAATACATAGTTGTGTTTAATGGACTACTTCTGATATTGAAATAAAAGCTAAATGATACTCAGTTTTTGTATCTATGGATATAAATGGATTATATGATATTGTATATCTATTTTTTTCATAATTGTGGTATTATATAAAATGGAAACTATGCTAAAACTATTTTATGTAACCTTTTAACAAGTATCACATCATATCTACAAACTAGGTATATATGTTTTGTATGTGATAATTGTGAAATCAGATAGTTCTTATAATTTCTCTTGTAGTTAGGTTGGATATGAATAATATTTCTCTATCATAAATTCTATATGGGTAACATAATTTCATGTACATATAATTGAATTTTTTATTTATCGGTTATATAAGAATTTCAAATTTAAACTCACCACTCCAATATTCTCATATCCACATTCACGTCTTTGTTGATAGAATTTTTACATGTGACTATTGTAACAGTTCTATATCGAATTGTTTCAAAATTTATCTTTTAAATACCATGTTATTATATTTATCATTGAATATTTCTAATCAGCCATTATATAGAAAATGATAGATCAGTTGCCATATAAAATTGGTTTCTATAGTATGTCAATTTCTATAAATTGTCATTCTTATTATTTATAGCTGACTTTATAAACAATAATTGTTTTCTATATGTTAGAAAACATATATTTTGAAAAAAAACCCTCGATGATCTTACTATCCTCTAGTATATTCATGTAAAACATTCCTTTGAAATGAATATTAAATGATAATTTTAATACTATAATCATGGATGGTATTACGAAATAATTCAACCCTTATTAGAATTTTATGAGGACATTATCCCTTTCTAGTTGCTTCATATATACATCATCCTTGATTGGTGGAATTTACATAAAATTATCAATAAAATTATCATTAAATGTTTCTATGATCTGTATAATTGGAATGTAGTTAGACCAATCTATAATTATTGTGTTCTACTTGATGCTTGTTTTTTATATAATTACCAAACACTATGGCTATGAAAATGTGATCATTTTACATAACTGATTTTCAAGCCATAAAAATTAAAATTAAATACATTTATCATTGTAGTTTTAATTTTGTAATGAGATAATGTCTCAAATTTTAATATCATGTCTCAAAAAATGGACGTATCATCAATTTATGAGCTTCAAAATTGATCTTATTTTTAATTACATCTGGAATCTAACGTGTATATGGGAAATTATGTTTATTGATTACCATATTATACATTTTATTTATCAGACAAAAAATTTATGAATCATCAATTATCCTCCTCAATAGAATAATTATATTAACATGGATAAGGTAATGTTCATTTAGGAATTTCTCCATGCATCATTATATAGGTTGGTGCATGATAGGTCAATATACACTTCAACACACCATCAAGATGAAATTTCTATCTAATGATCTTACATATACCAGTCCATAATTATTAACCAAAAACTTAATGGAATATAATGATTTATATATACCATTATCTTACACATGGAATAGTTCATTATTTCTAGCTGATCCAATTCCTAATTCTTTGTGGCGTTCATTATTTATAAATGTATCTTTAACCAGAGTAAATTATTATATACATCGATAATTCCTAAGGTGTTTAGTTACACTTTCTCCAAATATCATATTGGGTATATCCTTGAATTTCACATTTTGTTTCAATTAAAAAAGTATTATCTTTCCAGAATTGCGTATATAATTATTACATTTTTTTAAAGGACAGCCAGAAGCAAAGCTTCTGGCCAATTATTATTCAAAAGGACATAAAAAGTGGCGAAAGGGGTCAAACAAACAGACTAATTATTACATTTTATATTCGTCACATATTTTCAATGATTAATGTACCACTTAAAAATTGGTTTAGTGTGAAATAAAAAAAAATTATATAGTAATAATGTCTCTTTGTTTCAATTTGACACAATATATTACATTTTTAATTATACTGGATAAATATTGTAATCAAAGAATTATTGTTGAAATTAGATGTTGTCTATTTCTAAGAAATTACTTATATACCCCCTTTGTATACTCAATGGATAAAAAACTTACTGATTGTAATGATTCATTACATACATAGTTATTATAAATAAAAATTGAAATGCTAATAAAATATTTTATTTAATACCCTATATTTTTAAATGAATTAATACTAAAAATTTTAATATTCACTCATTAATATGTAAGTAGATTCCTTTTAAATTGACCAAATTTAAAATATCTTTCATATAATTATTTCACAATATTCTAAAAAAATAAAATCATGCTAAATTCATAATTATTTGGTTGATTATTTTATAGTACCATTTTCTTAACACATTCTGCTGACCTTTTCAATGTTTATATCATCATGTTCACCATAATAATTAATGATTTTACATTATCAAAATTCTTATTTCCATTTTAAATGTTACCCAAATGGTAATGAAAATATTTCACCATAATTCTGGATTTTTCATATTATAAACTACAACATTATATTTCTGAAAATGATATATGAATATGATTTCATGAGTGAATACGATATACCTTTCACATTTACAAGTATCTAATGTAAAAAATCATCGATTTATAAATGTGGTTTGATTTATCTTTATATTATAATTTAAAATGAGAGAACATGTAAAAGTATTTGTGTCTTGATGTTTTATCCAAAAAAACATAAGTAATTAATGACAATTATAGGAAATAGTCATAATATTCATCATACCCGAGTCTCCTTTAAATAGTTGTGTCACCATTTCTTCTTGGAAACCCTCAATGGGTATAATGGAGATCCAAACCATGATTTTTCAATTTTTTAGTGTTATACACAACCAACAATAATACAATTTTTAAGCTCTTTCTTGTTATAAAATGAAATTTTCCAATAAATATCATAGTGTACATATGATAAAAAATTCTATCTTTTACAAAAACCTATATCATATTATTAAATTCATCTTGATTAATTATACTGATCCTCTTGATCAATTAATAAAATCAATAAATTTACAAATCTATATAATTAACCTCTAGAATAATTCATTAATAGAATAAAAATACTATTTATCTTTGTAATTAAGGTGGAATATATTCTTGAACCACGCCTTATAGTCAACTAGAATTGGATATAACACTACTCTAAGATACCATGTTAGGTGTTTGATAATCTAACCACATTAACTCATATTTCATTAATCTGTTGAGTGAATTCTAGGTTCAAAATAAAAAAATATAAGATTTATTCCATGCTTTCATCTAAATTTTTAGCACACAATATTTAGAAAAATATATTATTATAAGAAGAGATAATTCAACTCATCACTCTCATTATAACTCTACTTTTTTATAAGGCGGCCTCAACATTAGATAATAACCACCCTGACAAATATATTATTTATAAAAAAAAATGATTGAATGTGTTTATCGAATTAATGTTTTGTTGGTGGTTTTTGATATTTTCAATGAATTCCATAATTTTCTAATAATCATTTTATTCTATGTTATCACATACAAAATAAAACGTTAATAGAAAACCATTCATCATTTATTTAAGAATGTTTTTGTTTTTTTATTTTATATGTTTACAAAATTCATGACAATTCATAAATTTATTAATAAATTAATAATAAAAGTAAAAATAACAGACAAGTCTATAATATCTAATTTTTTAATCAATTTAAATATAATCAATCATCGATGAACTAGGTGTATCATAATAATGTCAAAGAATGACTCTATATATAGATCAACCTTTTATAGTGTGTTTACATCTCATCTATATATCACCTCATCATGGCATGTTTCATAACATAAAAGGTCCTAATCATATAAAATGGATATAGAAAATAGTAATGGGGAACCCAAGATTTACAAATATAAAAAAATCAATTTTATTTACATTGGAAGTCCCTTTCTCATATTAAAATAAAAAAAACTATATGTAGGCCTTATTTTTTAATTACACACATCCCACATAATAATATAAATAATTAAATAAATGATAGATATACAATTATGGTAAAATAATATGACCATAAAATTAGTAATGGATAATGTGTGATAATAATACATTTAATAAATTATATTTTACTGAATTTATTAAATTAACTAAATTATGTTAAATTCAGATAATTTATTTTAAATTAGGTTAATAATTAATTTAATGATATATTAAATAAATTAATTAATTATGAAATTTATTATTAGACTAAAAGTTAATGTTTTTATTATAAATAATAAAACATTAATCTATTTCTACAAAATTTTTTAATTAAATTTAAATTATTATACAAATAAATTTAATAAACATAATTATTATTGATTAAATAATTTTTATATGGCCTCAAAACCCTATCAATACCCATTGTAGGATGGTAAGATCCTATCTAGGCCTGATTTTGGGTGATAAAATTTTGTACAATGTTTTTTCTATGAGGCAAGCCCACACAAACCAATTGATGTTTAGGAAAACCAACCTCATCTCATTCCATAGCGGTTTCTGTCGAAGTATACCCGAAGATCCATATTTTTCAACCCAATTGAATAGTATAAACATTGAAGGGAGTGATAAATCCCATTTTTTGATCGTCTTTGCTGAAAATAGCATTGGTCATGTAGTTAGTTCTAACATGTGGGAGTTCAGATGAGTTGTTGTTGGGATGTAGATGTCCAGTGACTAGTGGGTGAAAAATTGTGCAAGGCACAACGATAGGTACACATATCGTAGGTAGCACAATTGAATCAATGTACATAGGATACATAGATTTTGTGAAATATGGAATGATATAAATGTGAAATTAATCAATTTTATTGTGAAACTAAAAAAATTTCTCCTCCACCAAACAGAAGAAGATATGCCATGACAAAACAATATGTGTGTAGAAAATAAATTTTGACACAAAAAAATAAAATAGAAAAAACAAAATGTAAAACCCATTTAAACTATTTTATAATGTGATATCCGCTATTAATATAATAGAGAATCCAAAGACTCCCAAATACAAGAGGGAATTAAAAAATAATACCAAGATAAAATAGTGGATCAAAGGAAGAATGGACATGCAGTCTGAAGTAATCCTGACAAAGAAACCGAAATCGATCTGACCAAGTAAAGTAGGTTCTCCCTGCCTGAATGATAGTTTTATATTAAAAATCCCCAGGATTAGATCAAAGACTATCACAGATTTAATTTTATCAGACTATGACTATTTTTCATCTTGCATATCAAAAAAGAACTATGTAAATACTGAACTGTAGTGTGATGATGATTGTGAGGAGAGCCACTCATCATTTGTAGAGAAACTAACACACAATTCAAACCCTTCTGGGATCTATTTTTCTAGTTAAATCATAAAGACACACTTTTTTAAAATATTTTATTATTTCTTCTAATATAGACAACAAGTCTATACATATAATTAATGTAGTCAAAGTTATATTTCTCATCCAACAATATTTAGAATTTTCTCTCAGTTAATGTAGTGAAAAGATCCTCTAAAAAATATTACATAAATCTCTCCATAAATAATATTACACATACTCAATAAATATTGTTATTCCAAAAAATATACCCCTTCACCACATCAATGAAAATAAAACATCAAATATTCTAATTTTTTAAAAAAAATAGGTTGGTATTTCACAGACCGTGATCAACTATATAAAAAATTTGGACTCCCATTTTCACTAATGAATAAATTACCACCTCCCTCATGAATAATAAACCCAAAAAATAATGTTTTCTTATTTTTATATCTCAACTTTTCAGATGAAAATGAAAAGAACCAAATACATCTAGGTACCCCCTAATGGTGATCACCACCCAATCTATAGAACCCATAGAATCAAACTGCTCCACCGGCTCAAAATACCTAAAACAACTAGCACATCACCTCTCTCAACTTTATTTGGATTCCAAACCATAATGTTTTTTCTCACGCAAGCATCAACAATAATCTAAGAAACATCTACAAGTTCATGTAAAATAGCAAGAATGAGACATCACATATGATACCAGATGTTGGGAATTAAGTAATGAAATGAATGCGAAAAAACATCCACTATAACATGAATATAATTTAAATATCATTCCCTATAAAAATGGATTCATAGTAAGAAAAAAATATGACTAGAAAATAAATGTAGAACTAAATTTTTTTTTATGTGGAATAATCAAATGGGAAAATGACCTAGTCAAGAAGGAGAGATCCACTAATAATAAAAATTACAATACTGACACTCCAAAAGATGAGATGGATCTAAAAAATAATAATTAGACAGAATAAAGGAAAAAATGATGAAGGTATATTTAGTTTGAAGTCATGCTGAAATGAAGAATGTAACACAATTCAAAACCCATGTAGATCATACCTGGTAAAGCTTGTGGTCACTGTCCAAATTGATGTTATATATGAATAATATCTGATAACAAAGCAAATACCACCATAGATGAAATCCAATCAAGGTGTGAGAGTGTATTTAGTAGATGATTTGATGAATATTGGGTAAATCCATTACCACAACATAAAAAATATTGCGAGTAGAGCTGTTGTTCTTGGTTAGAGAGATTACTACACATATCAATCCCTTTTGAAATAACTCTTTCCATCTACATCATGCTGACACAAATTTTAAACATAATTTTTTTCATCATATTCTATATAATCCTTGTCCACATATCTAATTAATATAGTCAATAATAAATTTTCATTCCAATAATATTGATAATTCACTCTCCATTTGCATTGTCAAAATATACTATATTAATGGGATGATAAATTATTCCATAAAAAATTTTCTCCCTACACAATAAAGGTGTTTAATCACAATAGATGGGAGATATCATGTATTACAAATCTTATGTACTAGGGTTTAGGGGTTCCCATAGAGAAACAATTTGTGGTCGATGTTGCACAATTTGATAAGAGTGGCATGGCTCATCAGAAAGGCTGCGACATCCTCACCGTTGGATTGATTCGGGAAGGAAAACCTAAATCATGTCACTAAAAATATGGTTTTGGGATTGAACAAAATCATTCCTCAATGCAATATCGTGTATTTTGGATAATCACAGTGGAAGGATAGATGGTTTTTTTTTATAAAATATTCATGATGGTGGTGGATGATGGCATATTGGAATAGTAACAGTCCATGAGATGTGGTGTTGTAGAGGAGTCTAGATGGGAGCTAATTGAAAAAGGTGGCTCCAAGTAGATAACCAAAGGAGGGAGGAGAGGTTTTGAGGGAGTCATGAATTATAAGAGAATGAGGGGGATGATAACACAAATTGTAAGAATAAAACCTTCATAGTGATGTATTTTTTTATAAATTGTAATAATATTATAATATTAATACTGGTGAATTTTTAGAAATAAATACAGGACACAATAATTGTTTTTTACACATGTAAAACTAGATCAAATTTATTTTATACATTTTTTAATATATTAAAGAGGGATAAAAATATATTTTTGAAAAAAACTTGGAAAACTAATAATTTAATATTAATTAGATACACTGACCAGCAAAAGTTGTTCGAGTGATCAATATCTTGTTGGAATAAATAATTAACCAGTGTGACCAGTGAAAATGAATGAATAAGAAGAACGATATCATGCATATATATATAATTATTAATTTCTTAAAACCTAAAAATAAAAATACAATCCATATTCAAAAAATATTTTATTGTTAACATGGCTGCACAAAATCTGTTCGACGTGCAATCTGTTCTGTTGGGACCAAAATTAAATAGTTTAAATAGTTTAATAAAAAAATTATTTTCTTTTAGATATGAAAATAAATTGGATTTCTAAGTGAAAATTTTATATTACATTGGATTGAATAAAAATAAAATAGTAAATATCTTTTAGAAATGTTATCCCAAGAGAGATTATACATGTAGTATTCATCAATCTGAAAACATGTATAGTATATGGATTTCTTATAATGTAAATTCGTCAATGAAAAAAAGTCGAACAAATACCTTGTTCCAATATAAAGGATGGCCAACTGACGATCGACAACAATGAAATTTCTTCAATTTTGTTGTATATAAACCCCTCAAGACAGTCAATACATGTATCAATGACCCAAATTATTGAGTTTCGTTGAATTTTTTGTTCTATTGTAGAAATCTAAGGAATCATACAGCTTTCCAGTAATCACATTGAAATGATACCTTTGATCCAACAATGTTTTTCTTATTTCAGTGACCATATTGTGATTTTATCTCTCTATAATGTGTGAGGTGGGGATATAATATCTCATTCCAAATTAATGAATAGTATATGGGAAAATATATTTCTCCTAAATTTATAGTGGATGAAAAAATACTCTAAAAAGGTTCCCTAGCACCGATATATTTAAAACCCACCAAATAAGAATAAAATTAATAATTATGATGAAATAGAATATTTTATACAAATTATTTATTATTGTAACATACATTAGTTTTATATTTAATATATTACATGATATAAACGAATCATTTAGATCAATATTTAATTCAATATATTATTGAAAGAACCTAGAATAATGTAATAATATTCATTAATATAATATTTTTATTTTATTCCCTAAATACCATATGACAACATTTAATAAATAGATATGACCCACTTATTATACCCATGAATAATATTGAATTTATATATTATATATTGACCATTAATACTTGTACAATTCTTATTATCCTGGTTGGTCATATCATGTCAAATATAATTGTTTTCCATAATAGGGTAGATTCTTGAATTTAATATTTTCTCTAACCCAATATTTCATTATGATTACAATAGTGAATAGTATTCATAGACTAGGAGTGGAGTCTAGAGAACCCTAAAGGAGTCTAAAGATCTATGAAAAATACATAATAACAACATAAGACCTATGAACAAACACTGGATAATATAATCTCAATGGAATTAGATATCAAATAAGGAAGGATGTACAGTTCTGTCATCGTCATTTTTTATCATACTAGCGGGTCAGTCATCATGATCCCGCCTTTTAGAGATCATGATTTGTGAACCTCACTAGAAGAAGTATTAATGATTAAGAACCCCCAATAGTTGGAAGTGAAATATCAAATGTGACTAGTAATTATCATGAATTTCGGACAATAAGTCTTTTATTTTTGATATATTTCATAATCTCTATTTGTTCTAATTATATATAGATATATAATAAAACATTTTTATACATAAATTCATATATGGACATTACCATTTAAATTTTTTAATATAAAAATATATGCTATGATAGTTAGTGTAAATTATACATATTTATTTGTATACAGGAAATGGTATTATGAAAGTGATATTATGATGTGTCTAAGTACCCACTATTACAATACGTCTAACATTATTGACCTATCTAGTAGAATGTTTCAATGGATGAACATATGGGGCTTAAAATTATTAAGATCATAAGCCCCCATGGGGTACCATATTATATTTCATTTGATAGAGATTCTAAAATAACATCAAGGTTCTCCCCATGTTTTTAGAGGACACTCGGTTCAAAGGTACTGAAGTGTACATCAAATCACTAATAGATATATGGTGAGTTTGAGCATAATATACCTATTTTGGAGTTAATTATCTTCACATGTCCCCTTTATTTTGGATTTTATTAGAAAAGGCACATCCCTATAGGTGATTTCTCTTACAATAAAAGATTCTAGGTGACTATAAAGATACTCCCTTCTGAGGCCCTATAGTAGACTATGTCATTCAAAATTGTGCTTGTTAGGGGAAGTATTAGAAGACATAATTGGTGGTCATATGTTTTTGGAGACATTATATTAGGATTATCATATCAAAAAAATGGATGAATACAACATAATCTAGATAGATATACTATGCGGATCAACCATGACATCCAATACATTATGTGGTGGGGATTTTATTTCTTATGAGTTTCAACAAGACTTGGAAATATATTTTTTTGGAAATAAGGGAATTTATTGCATTATTATGTCATGTAAATTGATATTATATAATGATTTGTTCATGTAGAATATTGTTTGCAGTTTCCTTAATTGTACCAGGCTACACATGTTATATTACAAGTGTCATATCACCATTTATATAACTCTAATCAATGGCATTTTCTTCATCACGAGGAGGCTGATTTTGAGGTTGATGAATCATTTAAAGATAATCTTCTCTATATTTTAGATCATTTGAAATTTTTCTATGAGTCCATTTAATTCATATTGTGAGGTTGTTATTGGAGAAATGTTTTATGGAAGATAAACCATATTGTGGGAGCCCGATGTAAGTGCCCATTGGCCATATTTATTATGAGACGATTCCTGACCATCCATGGATTATAAATTTGGGTCTTATTTCATTAGAGGGGATTACATGATACTCGATTATCAATGTGGTGTCAAACCATTTTCTTTATGACTTAATTTGAATTACTATGGAGACTATGTAGGATAAAATTGTGTAAATATATCATTTGGATAACATAGAATGTGTTTGGGGAGAAGGAATCATAACCAAATGATTATTAAAAAGTGTACCACATAGTAAACATGATTAAAGTAAACTATATAGTGAATTTTATGTCACATAAATGGGTGCATGATTTTCCATAACCTTGTAAACTAGAATGCATGTCGTCGCAAATGATGTCGAGTATTTGATAGCGGATTAATGATTGGTCAATACATGGTTTTTCTAACTAAATTACTTGACCATTATATGGAGGAATTAGTTCCTGTAGGTTTTTTATATGTCTCTGGATTTTTCCAACTCTAATGCCAAACTGTAAATCCTGTTATTTAGAGGAGAAAGGATGTTTTCCCAATATATTATTTGGTGATTATAAATCCAACTCCTTTTAGAATATCCAATCAATTGGAAAACCAACCAATCCTTTTGGATCAATTTTTGATGTATACGAGTTGTATTTTCACAAACTCTATATTATAGGCTCTGATTCATACACTATTAATATAATTGGATGTTCATTGGTGAGATATATGTTCTTAAATCCATAACTTGTTTCCTTGTTATCTAGGATGTTATTTTTGAGTAGGATCATATTCCATACCAAAAAATAGTTATTCAGTTCTTATATATTCATTTGAAGTCTATAAAATCAATGTAGAAGTCTTGATGAATGTTTTATTTCCATGATACGGTAACTGGTCTCATTATTCTTATTGATGTTAGGGTGTGTATATATATTTAGTTGTGTCATGTTATGGGATTTCAAGTGTCACATAATTTAATGAATTTATTGAAAAATTGTAATGGGTTGGCCTAACATATATGTCCAATGAGAGCATTTTAGTTTTAATTATATGTTAATGACTATGATTTTGAACAACCCCCTATGATAGTGGTTTAATTAGATTAATCCACAATGGGTGGCCCAAGGTTGTTGATTGGAAATTTATGGTTTTCATTTCATTTATTTACCATAGTGGATAATATAGGAATTGCCTAAATTTTATATTGAATTGAATGAATGTTAGTGGTAATAGATTTCTCAGTTCCTAAGCCTTCGACTATTTCTATTTCTCGCTTATTCTTTATACATATTTTATAAATCAAATTAGTTATTAAAATGAATTGAAGGATTTTTAATCATTTATACAATATTCCTCATTTAATCTAAATTATAAGTAAAGGTAATTGATTATAATTATGTTTTAAAAATTAATTAACTAGTTTGATTACATTGAATTGTTAGACTGTGGTCCCACTAACCATATTCTCTAAATTTCGATAGAGATCAATGTGTTCAAAATTTATATCACTACACATCGTTTATTTTATACAAAATAATGATAGGGTGATAAATTCTTATGATGAACCTTGGGTGAAAAATATGTTATATTAAATACTTTATTAATGGGATAATTGGTAAGAGGGTTAATATATGTTTGATTAATAAATAAAATGTTTTATGGACAACTAGAGATAGACTCAAAGTGAAGAAATTTCATACACCTATGTGATACTTGGAATCTATTAGGGAAAACCAATGATGTACTGCCATTGCTGATTATACTGTACATTTTATGTGACACTCGGTATCCCTTCCTGGATAGAAGTGGATGGAATTAGAGAGCATTGACATTAAATAATAAGTAGAGGAGAACATGAATACATTATAGAATGAAATGGATGATCCCGTATGGGTTTAGTTGATGTTGTACCTATAGCGTTACATGGGTCTAAAAATAGGATTGAAAAGGATGGTACCATGTTATATTTAATCTATTAATGATAATATGATTATTATAACAATAATGAAATGACAATGCAGACACATTTATTTAGTTAGAGACTTACATTTTACTGATAGAAAATTTATACTCATTTTATTTTATACGTAATGTATGATATTCATTAACATATAGACATGTCCCATGATAACATTATAATTAAATGAAGGTTTATTGATTAATTAGATATTTGTTTATCATAAGTAAAATTCATGAATTTGAGGATATGTTTTCCATGGAAGCCTATACCAATGTGGTTTATACTTATACTAAACATTATATATATCTTTATTATTTCAAACACGATATTGATAATAAATTCATAGAGTAATTGGGCTTATACATATTTGGTGTTGCCTAACATTTTGTGGAATAACATTATAATTATATGTATATGAGAATTATGTATTTTTTAATAATTTATTTATAAAAGAATTTTTTTTCTACCACATCTCAACTATTCATATACTTACACTACAGAAAGATATCAGTATACCACTATGCTATAGTCTAATCACATGGTTATAGTCTCCTAATTATTCCCCAAAAAAGCCTCATTGTTAGTATGAAAGGTCAGGAATACAAGGAGGTACGCATAGGGCCTAGTGTCCAACCTGGATTGGTTATGATTTTTTGAACTAGTTTCTGGGAATCACACAAATCATATTCAAAGTAAATATTTATCGCAAAATACCAAATTATTATTTTTCCAAATGGAATGATAAATTGAATGATATATGTGACGAATCATAAAATTATAAATTTTAAATAAAAAATGATCATTTTATTTAGAAGATTTTTTTATTAGTAACAAAATATTTGAGGATGAATAATCATATTGATATAATAATGGAGATATGTGGGAAATTAAATCTTATTAAAATAAAATTGACACATTCAAAAAATTATAGTGTTGAAGTTATCTAATTATTGTTCTTTTGGAGGGATCAGGTGATGGGGAAGCTGGTGTCGTGGAGAAGGAAGGTGTAAGTGGGGTAGGGCCTGCTCTGGGTAGCATCCCTAGCCAGCCGATAAGGAATGTACTGGAGGTGCAGACCCTGACCAACCTTGGAGATGTAGGGGGGTCGGGCTCTGCCTTTCTACCAGGGGATACTCCAGTCCGAACTCCAGTCATCTTGAGCAACAGGTATGAAAGGCTTGCTGAGGAGGCTGCACTAGTTGGGTATGGTCAAGACAACAGGGGGAGCGCTAAGGGTTTATTTTTGGAAGGTCATATTATTGGGAATGATTATCCAGAGTGTGATGATGGTGGAGGGGAATCTGATTGGGACGTGTTCTGTAGAAGTTTCTCAGAAGTAGAATCTGGTTAGAGGAGTATCAGGAGGAAGAGAAGAAGGTGGGGTAAGACGGATTACTCTTCCTTACCTCCTCATATGAAGACTCGGTCAACAAAGAATCTTTTGGTGGGGAAGCTGGACAAAGAGATCATAATGTTTCCTGGACAACATCATCTTTCCTTGGACTTGGTTTTAAGTTCGAATGATGTGGTATCAGAGCAGGTGTTATTTCTCAACGATTCCGATGAGGATGCAACCAAGATGATGGGTAGGAATCTTGAAGTGGATATTAATGAGAAGTAGTACATTTGGGTTGACAAATAGGACACGATCATGGTTGGAGGCTTCAATAAGGGTTTGATCAGACTTGTGGAGTATATAAAGGTATGGAATAAACTGAATTCTTCCATTGAAGACCTGATAAGGGGGGATACACTTCTGCAGGTATCTAATTTATCTTGGAGGCTGTTTAGAGACACTGACTTTGGTTGACTTCAACTGATTTTCATTCACTCTATTTTACTTATTTCCTAACATATGCTATGTTGAGTTACCGTACTTGTTGTGTGAGGAGAGTTGAAGGGCCAACTTGGCTAAGTTGGGCTAGATCATGCTGCTTCTTCCTCTGTAGGCCATTTCGGATGTGGTTGATACATAGGGATGGCTTTCCATCGGGAGGGACCATGCTTGCATGGGATCTCCATGTGGTCCTTATTTGGAGTTAGCGATTGTTGCTTATGCTTGGATGAGGTTGTTGCTGATCTTATGTTTGTCACTGTTTGATGCTTGTTGAACTTATGGTTTCTCACTTTTACCTCAAAAGTGTCTTTCTTACTAAAAAACTATTTTTCAGTTAGTCAAGTTATCTAATTATCATATTACTAATGTAAATGTATACATGTCTATATTCAAGGATGTTAATAAATATTCAAACCAAAATCAAGGTTATTTCATTATATATATTAAAATATATAATAACAACATTAATTATATTTGTGAAAAATCAGATCATTTCCATCATTATTTTTATAATCATTCCAAAATATCATCATAGTGATGCCATTGAGAATGTGTCGAGAGAACACTTTAAATAGAAATATGTTTATATATGTAGAATGTTTTTTATAGTATCCCAAAAATAATAAAATTTAATAAAAAACTCTATTATATAGATTTATTTGATTTGAATATGGTTAAAAAATATGTTTTCAATACACCTAATGGAATTATTTTCAATGATGATTTATGATTTATTAGAATAGATTAATGTTTTAGAAAACAATGTGAACAAGAAATATAAATTTAACAAAAAGACGAATCATTGGAATTAGAAGTAAATTTATTATAATAAATTTTCCAATTCATGATTTCATTTATATGGTTACATTGATCTAAAATCATTTTCTTGATACTATCATTGTGATTATTCGTCATTATTTTTTTCATTGACATGTATTGAATTATGATTGTTCCGACATTATCCTCTATAGATAATTTCTAATGTATTTTTAATCAACCACAAAAAATTATCTTATATTTTTCTATAAAAGACACAATAGAAGAGAAATAGAGGGAACTAAAAGTAAATAGTTTAGACATGGGAGATACTATTTTAAAAATTCATAGATTTCTATTTTATATCATTATAATATAAAATTATATTTTTTTTAATGGGAGAGGGTATTCTAATGACACAAATAATGATATTCTCATCTAATGATATAGACACAATAATTTTTTTCATTATTTATTCATTGTGATTATATGGGATCGATTTTTATGTTAGTTTATTATTCTACATTTACTTGTATTAAAAATAATAATGCACAATATTTATCATTTATCTAAAAAATTATTAATATATTATATATATATATCCAATAATTGAGTTACTAAAACAATTGGTTTATCAAAATACTCTTGATCAATATATATTTAAATATATCACTATATATTTATTTTCATAACTATGAGAGTCTATAGATTCAAATTAAATCTAGTTACTTTAATAAATTAATATATATTACATTCATTGAATTTATAAGGAAATGTAACTATTATTTGTATCCATACCAGTATATGTTGACACTTTAAAATGTAATTAGAATTTGAAAAGGTTTTTTCCTTTTCTGTTTAATCTATTAAATGGTATATTGT
Source organism: Viscum album (assembly GCA_963277665.1). Lineage (NCBI taxonomy): Eukaryota > Viridiplantae > Streptophyta > Magnoliopsida > Santalales > Viscaceae > Viscum > Viscum album. Next base: position 1,905,921,268 of record OY728145.1, read on the forward strand.
AGTGGAAGTATTCAAAAACATATCAAGGTTGGAGATAAATGGAGCTTTAATATTTAAAAGATAGATTTTATGATACTATAGATTGATTGATTCAAGGGAAATAAAAAACATTAATCTTTAATCATTTAGAAATAGATACATCATTTTAGGATTATAGTAATTTATAAAACAATTGGTCATTTGTGTTACCTTTCACATTATTATAAAAGTGATATTAAATAAATATCCATTTAAAGGATTTTTTTCAAAAAAAATGTTTCATATTTAGTTATATACATATATAATATAAATTTTTAAATTAAAGGTGACTTAATTCATAAATCAGTTGATATAAAAATGATAGAATAATATTTTTCTTCTATAACTACTACATTAATAATTTAAAAAATGTAATTTACACAATTTCATTTAGATACACTTTTTTTTAATTTGATCATTTATTTTATCATTAATTTAATATATATATCAATATATTACAAAAACTGGCTTATTGATATAGTTTCTTTTGAATGAAAAATCATGACCTAGTATGTTTTTTTTCATATATTGTTTTACTATCTTAGAGTTTATATAGATGATTGTTAATGTGGGACCTATTTATATTATACTGAAATCTAGTTACAATGGTATAAAATGAATAATAGAAGGATAATGAAGGTAATATATCATAGGTACAATAGATTATAATTCACAAACAGTGATAGATCATGGTGATCTCTTATTCTTAGTGTCTGACATGGAAGGGTTTTTCTCATATGAAACCCATAAGTTACAAACTATTTGATGCACACTTTTTGAGAGGGATATCGATGGGTCATAGTTCTATTTTCATTTATAATTATGGGATGACATTTTGATGATAAATATTTTGGTATTTTTATATAAACTATAATTTTTTTGAATAGTTTCATGTAGTTGTATAGTTAATTAATTTAGATCGCTGGAGATGATATTATTTTAGATAATTGATAATATTACCTTACAATGAAAATGGTGGTAAATGTTTGTTTGGAGAATAGAATGTTGGATGTAGAGGCCATGGATGAGTTAGTGGAGTGTCTTTACATGATATTTTCTGATGATATCACACATTCAGTAGCTCGACATGTTATCATTTCATGGGTTGAGACGACATAATGATGGGCTTGATATAAATACCATGGTATTTTCAACATGGGAACAAACTCAATTATAAGTTTAGTAGTGTAGGTATATCTCTAGGATTAAAATAATATGTTTACATGATCTGAGATACTCCAAATAAGAATCAATTATTTATTTATTCATGGTTATTGTATTTACATTCATGATGAGATAATGTGAAATTGACATCAGAATTTGACAATTATGTAAATATATTATGTGTAAAAATATATTTTATAACCAAATTTTATGTATTCATAATTATATTATGTGATTCATATAGAAAATAAAATTATTTTGTTTAATGTATAATGATAGTTTAACACAATTAATGAGAGAGAATGAATCTTTTGGCCTTTTTCCTACCGTGACATTTTTCCTCCATTCCCAAAAGTTTTGTTATGCCCGAATGTTCCTGATCTTCTCGATGGACTTCCTAATCATAAAATCTAGTCCTCTCAGATTGTGAACTCATCAAATCTCTTGAATAACACTCTGGTTTCACACTTTGTGTATAGGAGACCTTCAGCCGATGATTTTCACTAGTTCTTCTTCAGCTTTTGGGACCATCCAGAATGATAGATTGTTGTCTTGCTATAAAGACACCATATCATGATTTGGTTTGAATCATAGGTGGATCTCATCAAGTCATTGTCGAGGGAACCTCGTAGCTTAAACAGATTCCATTTCTTCCTCCTTAGGTGGTCATTCGATTTGCACATGAATCATGATTCTCCCTCTACGACGGTTTGGGTAAGCTTTCCAAATCCCCCTTTACCTTTTCAGAACCCTTCAGGGATTCGAATGATATGAAACCTCATAGGAGGAAATTTGTCTACTGATAGAAAAACTAAGGTTATGTGTCATCCGGTTAATCATCATATCTGTGTTGAAATGGATGCTTCTTGCTTTCCCTTCGATTATGTATGGAGTACTATTGGTGGGGATTATAATGTGTAAGCAATTGGTGATTTATGAAAATTGGACAAAATTCAATCCATGTTTAAATCGTTTGGGACACCCTTTGGGGATTTTCCAAAAGAGAAGCATTGTTCCTTCATTGGATGCAAGTAATAGGGGAAGAAGGTTGATTCAAGGATAAGGGATACTTCACTGGGTAAGGATCTAGAGGTTTGTCTGATGATTGGTCTGGTTAAAGAGGCTTCAAGGTCCAAAGCTAGGGGACCACATCCGTCGAGCCCTGTGGTGAAGGACCTCATAGATGGTGACCATATGGTGATGAACGAGGATTTTCATGGTTTCGAAACCCCATGTGCTATGATAACTCAGGTTAATCCAACGGTAGTTTAAGTGTTCGGCAGGTTGCAACAAGATTTGATGGGCTTCTCAAATACCAATTCTCAAACGGAGTCTAGTTCGGGTTATAAGGAGGTCCATCTGGAGTATTGAATCGATGGGGAGAAAGTGGTAAAGGAATAGAGGGTGTTAGAAGGGGATCCAACTCCGGAGTCACCAGTCCATATATTGCTGAGGGTACAAGAGGCATAGACCCTTCCGCCAAGCCCTTCCCCATTTTGAGAAATAGGGTGTGAAGGCATTATGGAACGCATGCATGAAGAGCGTACGGATGCTGATGCTCTGATTGGTGGTGATGCTGATTGGGAATTTGTGAAATTGAACAATGCTATATGGTTGTGCTGTGAGGAAGTCCATATGGCTATGGAAGAGGATACTAATGCAGTTGGGTGTCTTTCCTTGATTGATAGTCACACGCCCGATCTAAGGAGGGGGAATGCTACTAGTTGCAATGATAATGCCTTGAAGAATGAAGGGAGAAATGTTTCCAAGGGTAATAAAAAAACGTGAGTGGTCCAGCCTACCTTTTCTATAGAGACATTGTAATGAATTTGAATGAAAGGATGATCGAGTGCGAAGGAACCCAAACTGCTACACCAAGAAGACAAACATGAAAAGTCTACTCTTACATATCCACGAATAGCGAGTACCAGATCCTTCATTAAGCGGGATAAAGGTGTGATTATTGCCTTCAAAAAAGAAACATTGATCAAGAAACCTTTCCTAGTGCAACCTTTGATAGATCAAATGAATATTTTTGAGCAAAGTGATTATTTTTTGAGGTGGCATAAATCAGCCTCTGAATGAGAATCAACTATAGCCGAAGGGGACTCTTTTGTGGGAAGCAGAGATGATTATGGGTATTATAATATGTAATCCCATTGTGGGATGTTTGGTTTGTGGTTTTTCTGCATATGTATATTTTTTGAATGTTTCGAGTTTTGATCTGGTATGTGTTAAGCGTTGTACGGTTTCTCAATTTTCATAATAGTGTTTGGAAAAAAATATAATTTTCAGTTAGTCAGTCATCATATTTGGTTCTACAGTAGTTTACTATTTAATGCACAGTGTTTGTAATAAATTAATTAATTAGGTTAATTTTTTATTTTATTTTGTTATGGAATAAATTATTTACCAGTACACCATTATATAAAACTTCTTATATTTTCATTATAACCTAACGATTTGATTGTTAACATCATGGGAGATATCTCAGATAACAACTATTAGAGATTTTATACATTAATGGATGGAAGGATAAAGGTGTCTATCATCATAAACATATATGTATTATTCACTATAGATTGATTTTTTTTATGATGATGGCATTAATAATAATAAAATACTTATAATCCCTATAAATTTCATCTAGATATATTAATAGAATTTTGAATTTTCCATTATTCTTCACCAACTATTTGATAATATCATTAATTGAGATCCTTTTTCCTTCATGATAATTTTTATAGAACTATTTCACCTATGATTCTAAATAATTTGTATAAACTAATATTTTATAATATATTATTATTTTTCATGATTCTGATCACATATTATGTTCATAAGGATAGATTATGAATATTTCCCTTTCATATTTACTTTTTAAATTTTTTTCATCATTATTATTTTTCTTAACACTAAAGAACATAATTATTATTTTTCATTAATATTTCATTTTTTTATAGTGATAAATAATTTATGGGTTGATAGAGACTGTGATATAGTGTCCAGAATTATGAGGGACAATTTATATTATATTTTCCACAATTTCTACATTTCACAAAATTCTCTATGACCACCATCCTTGCAAGTGCGACCAGTGTCTACTGGACCTAGTGTCTACCAAAAACAGGAAGGATCATCTTAGGAATGATAATTCCATAAGATTGGGGGGGGGGGGTTGGTGTTCATGTGTTAAAGAAAAACATTAGTTAGGGATATGTATATAGTTGTCATTTGTTGTTGGGGGTATTCATGTATGATCTCATGTTGTGAATGTACTAAAAATAATGGGATAGTAAGAATATCCCATTATCATAGCTATATTAAATTATCAATAATGGTGTTTTAGTTATTAATTATATCTAAAATAATTAAAACTGATAAACTTTATCAATTCAAAAAATGACTAATACATGTTCCCAATGGAGAGTGTTTTCTAGTATCGATAATGTTCATCATTAAAATTTATTTTTTTCATTGATAATGGGTGGAATTAATCAATGTAATTTTACCAATGATAAAAGGTATATTTCAGAGATATATATATATATATATCAATGATAATCATAATATATATATATAGATTAATATTAACATAATATAATTGTAAAGTATTATTAATAACGATATCAAATTTTATATATACCTAATATATATTATAATCTGTGAACGAATTAAAATAAAAATTTATAAATTAAAATTTAACAATAAAATTTTAATTCTTAATGAGTAATTATTAGTAAACTAAAATTAGATTACATAAAAATATTATTAAAAATTAAAGGATCTTATATAATACAAAAACATAACATGAACCTAAAACAATCATGAATTTTGATTTATTTTTCTATTTTGTAATAATATATATCGATTAAAATATAGTGAAATCATTTACAACAATGTAACATTGGGGGAATATTGATAATTGTTTTGGGGGGAAAATTTCCCATTATTCCTCTAAAGATGAATTTTTTATGAAATAATTGTTAAACATTTGACTGAATTTCCAGCACAAATGAGGGTGCCTTCTGGTATTAAACCTATTGAGAAAAAAATTTATACTAAGACATGTACTAATATGGTTATTGTAAGGGATACATATTTATATTTTTCTTATAATAGTGTTATTTATAATTATATATATATATATATATCTACATATAAGCAGTAAGTTATACAAATCAATAAATAAAAATATTTATATAAAAAATTTCTAAATATATACACAATATGAAAATTAAATTTTTTTATTCATTTTATTATAATTGAATATTTATTAATTTAATTTAACATGTCATGATGACTTAATATATATAAATATATTTTTATATATTTTAATGTTTTTTTGGAATATAAATATGTGTCATTGAATATATATATATATATGATTATATTATAATATTTTTGAATTAATAAAAATTGGTAAATATTTATTCTTGTAAGTACATGATATAAATATTTACATATGAATTGATTTTTTTCATTTTTTGTGTATATCTTCACGTCGATACTATTAACAACAATTTAATAGAAATATATTATTATATATTTATAATTATGAATAAATATTTCCATATTTATGTTTTTGTAATAAATATATATATATAATTAAAAATATGTCAAAAATTAAAATTTAATATATATATGTATATGTTTTCCTTTATATGTAATTACATATATATATATAAATATATATGAAAATATTTATACTATTAGGCAAAATATACAATACCTAGACATATTGACATAATAAATTTACAAATAATGACATATATGTCTATGAATATATGATTAAATATATAAATAAAAATTAATTATGTATATATGTAATTATATTAGAAGTAAAATATTATGAAATATGATGATGTACTGGTAAATGCTTTGGATTATGAATTTAGAGGTCAAGGGATCGATTTCTAGCATGATTAAGTCTTATGTGATTAAAATTACTAATAAAGTGATTTGAATGAATCGATAATGTGGATATGCTCCAAAAAGGGTAGATGTGAATGAATTTTGATGATTGTGATGATAATGGTGGGTTAGAGTGATGATAATCATGTTTGGATAAAAAATAATTTTTATAATAATATTATAAGCAGAAAACAAATGGTCTATAAAAGGAAAACATTTTTAGTGCTTCAATTTTTGTAATAATAGTTCACTATATAACATAAATAAATCTTTGACGATGAAATAAATAATCAAAACATACGTTAGAATTTATAAAGAAGGCAATTGACCCTCATTTTTAAGCATCGATAAATGTTATAGATTTTAATGTTTGGTATCATGTGAATACATTTTAGTTGTAAAATCAATGACCATTTCATGAATTATTATTTATAAATATATATTTGTGGGTGATGGTTGGAAAAAAATGATGAATTGTCTGTGGTCATCAAATAATAAAGGGTACAGTCACATGTGATGTTCCTAGAGGGATCCGAATGCAGATGTGGTCTTTGGAACGAGGGTTGGGGTTACCATGTATATTTCATAAACTATTTAATTTAATTTAATAATAATGATGATGATAATTATTGTAAATATTGTTAATATTAGAAGTATTCTTTATCCTTTTTTTAGTTTCCTAAATGGTGTTGTGGGATTCGGGTGCCACCTGATATGGTTTTTGATATTTGAAACACATCAACCCATATTAATCTTATCATATTTAATAATTATTATTATTATAACATCTACAATAATATGAATTATTTTATTATTATTAATTTTTATTTCAAAATTATTTATTTAAAACATCTTAATTTAATTATTTTTCATGTGATTTTATATTTATGAATTGTCTATATAGTCATGATATTATAATCAATAGGAATGATTAATGAACCATATTGGCTACCCAAAACCTGATTCATGGAATAATATATATGTTACTATATCAGTAACATTTTTTATATGATGAAATAAAAAAACAGTGAGTTCCCCTTTTTAATGTAAATAACATATCATGAGAGTTAATATATTTTTTTTATAATTAGTGAGGTTTGTTTGGATATCTTAAGAAGTTTCAGATGTGGCATTGAAATATGATTATTTTGATGTGTTCGTTCAAATATGTTTCTCATGTATTATCTTTAGAGTGATTTGGGGTATATATCATCCCAATTGATATATCTTACAGTAAGTCATTTAACACACATTTCATTTGAATTATACATTTATATAATGTCCATTATTCATTAGGGAATGTGATACAATATCACTGGTTAGTGATTGACTATTTTATATCCACAATATTAATAGAATAGTAAAACCTATATCATAGTAACCATGTTGGTATTTTAATATAATGATATTTTAAATGATGGTCGATTTTCAGTTTCATACAAGATATGTGACACTATCATTTAATAAAATAAGATATAATTAATTATATGAGACCACTATAATCAAGCCATGATATTAGAGCATAAAAATTTCACCAAATGTAAATTGAAATAAATTTAATTATATAACTCAATATAAATTTATTTAAATATTACCATAAAATAATAACATGGTTTTGAGTAAAATCATTTTATTCATCTAAAAATAAATTTTCTTCAAAAAAATGAGTTTTCATCTATTTATTAAGTCAATATAATAATTTATTTATAGAATTATTATTAATATAATTTGGAAAATATAAAATCATTTTAAATTTATCATTTAAAAATTATCCTTATAGAAATTCATGATGAATTTATAAACATATAGTTATTTTTAATAAATAATGATATTACCAATTTTAGTTGAAAACTATTTTTTAATATATTTAGAAATAAAATTTACATATAAGATTATTATATAAAATTAACTATATACTATGTTCTAATATAATCCCATTAAAATTATTTAAAAGTAATTTTTTACATTAAATTATCATAATTTAATTTTATTTAAAATATCACTTTCTTCTGAAATTTTTTTTAATCGCATATAACCCTATTAATATTAAATAAAATTCTTACCCATCTATCTTTCAAAATTTGAATAATATATTCCATATTTTTAATTATAAGAACCATTTTTTTAAATATATTAATTTATATTTTTTTCAATATGAATAGTTACCATTGTAATTATTGATATCATAATATACATTATGTAATTTAATTAATGTAAACAAAATAAAATTATAAGTATTATAAAATTTCCCAAATACATATAATAAATATATTTTAAAACTCTAATTTATCCAAATTCATAAAATATTTGGTTATATTTATTTATTTGGCCATTTGGATGAGATAATTACTTCTATGATATTTTTTCATTAAAAGAAAGACATGTCATAATAATTATTTTAATAACAATAATATTCTTAATATGGTTCAATCCACATGATACATTTGATAATTAATATTTTTCCTATTTCTGAAATATTTATCTTCACCATGGTAATTTATTTTCATCTTTTAGTTAAAATATAAATACCATAAATTATTTAATAAAATGTAGTAATTATTTAATTAAAGTATTAAAAGCAATATAATTTTAAATAAATATTATATTCCACGTTTTTAAGAAATAAAATTATATATTATTGATATAATATAATATTTTTCTGAATTCTATCTGTTATTATTGTATTTTTAATGTCAAAGTAAGGAATAATTATAAAATTTGACATTATTGATATTTAATAATATATAATGTTTTTTAAATTATTTAAAATTTATACAGTTATTTTATTTTTACATGTTATTATTATATATTCTTAAATATAAAATATGGTATATTTATCAATATTGTATATTTTTTTAGTAAATATGTTGTCCCTCATGTTTTATAAATACTTATTTACATGAAATGCATAAAAAGGGTTGACCTGGGGTTAAAAAATTATAATGATAAAAATGTAAACTAATCATTTCCAAAAAAATTGCATGATACTATTTTGACCCACACTCATCATATATTCTAAATGAAAATGTTTTGATAAATTTAGAATAAATATTAGTTTATATTAATTTAATAACTAGATAAATTCCATGAGTGAAATACCCCTCTCTTATAAAATTGGACAACTTCCATTCATTATTTCAAAAGTAAAACAAAATTGGCTGATCAAATAAATTCCCAAATAATGTTTTTTGAATCTATCCTGTAATTATATTTTCTTGTATATAATGTCCCTTTTTTTATTATTAAAATTTTTTCCTGACCAAATGTGTGTTGTACTTTATTCTATTACATTATACCCATAATGAATATAAATAAACCAACAAAACATAATATAATTAATTCGTTTCGAATACATTAGTTGTCTTTGATATTAGTGAATCATAAAAAAATTATAATTCTATAGAAAAGAAATAATAAAAAATAATAATTGGAAAAAATGAATCATTCTAATATACTAGAATCATCAACCATATGACTGAAACTATATAAAAAAACAAAATTTATTTATAGAAATAAAAATCATAGAAAATAATAATATATATCATTGGGATTATATAAAGTGAATAATTAATTAATAATTTTATTGGTATTTATAAGATGTAATGTGATCGTTGGAAAAGTTATTTGACTATTGGAATAGGTACCTATCCATTGGAAAAAGTAACATGACTATTGAGAATAATAACATGACCATCTCAATAAATAAATTTCATGAAAATAGTAGTGATGTATAGATAATATTATATATGATAAGTATAATAAATGTATATTTTATAATTCCAAAAAAATAATATCACAAAAAAAAGAATAAAATAAAATATTTCTATATTTTTATTAAACTGTATTGTAATGTATTTAATAAGAACTATAATTTTTATAATAAAAAGGAAAATAACCTATCATAAAAAACTGAATTTAAAAAATTTATATAATTTATATGATAATCACTATGAAATTGTTAGAGGGTTAATTTTTTTTAATTTTCCGAAATACGTCAATATTTAGGAGAATATTATAAATAACGTTTATCATATTCTGGTTTACTATAAATTACATCATTTATCATGTAATAAAGACAAATTAATTACATTAACATGATTTTAGGAAAAATCTATTTGATTCCATTAATTATTCATTATTATTCAATAATATTAATTTCCAAACCTAGAAATAACTTTCCAATGCCTAAGTTAAATGTTTACCATAAAATAACCATTTTTTTCTCCACATTCCAAATAAATTAATTTATTTAATTAGAATTATAAATTTGTTTGAAATCTAATAAATATTATATTACATTTTATATATTATATATATTGTCCAGAAATTCATTTTTACTAGTCCTACCATTTATATAATATTGTATTTAATGTTTTTTTCTAAAATTTCCCCTCTCATAAAATATTAATAACTCGTCTCTCTCTCTAGGGAAACCCACTCATCTCACACATTAAAAAAAAATTATCCTATAAAATAATCACTATTTGGTTCTTATAATCAGTAGGGTAATTCTAAATTAAACTAGCACCAATCATCAAGGGATATATAGTTTTAAATAGTTGAAGTTACACAGTGCAAAGATTAATCTTATTCCTAATAATACCCCAATTTGTTCATCTCTTTATTTTTCATCATACTCCTATTGTATTTTTTTTATATAAAACCATTTAACAAGTATGTTAAATTTAAATTAGATATTTTATCCTAAATAGTGAATCATATTCATGAAAAATATAAATTACATACACCCCTTTCTTGTTCTTTTAACAATGTCCCATAAAAAATCAGTTAATGAACAATAATGACATCGTAAATATTTTTCTTACGGCAAAACTCTGGGATTTTTTAAAAAAAGTATTTATTTTTTTAAAAAGTATAAATATATTTATTTTATTCTCCTATAATATATTCCTCTTATGAATAAATTTCTCTAAAACATTATATTGATGTTTATGAAAAAAATAAATTTTTATGGAAATCATTATATCAGAATGATTCAATTTCATAAAAAAAATTAAAAAATATATCAAAATTAGTATAATACAATGATAGTGATATAAATTGAAATAATTCAATTATTATTCACATATATTAATAATCTATTAAAATTATTTAGGATGGTTAAATGTTATGAAATAATGAATAAATTTTGGAAAAGGGATTATCAAACATAACACCCTATCATTTCAATATCAGTCTTCTTCATGAATTTTGTTATGAATATGCCTCTAAAATCATGTAAATATAATTTTACTATTCTACTAATTATTTGTTGGATAAATATTTTACCACCATCATTTCAAAAACAAATTCCATGTTATCCCAATAGACATTTTCTTCCAAAACACTTATTTTATTGCACTTTAGTTGATTATTCCTTAGTCAAAAATATTGATGATTATATATTATATATATTCTGTTATTAGTATATGAACCCTATGTTTTTAAATTAAAACATTCTTGATGAAATTCTTGTAAAACCCATTCCAATCCATATATTATTTCATGAATAAAATTCCTATACATTATAGGGGTAATGAATTGTTATGAATATATTGTGATGTAATTGGAGGGTATATAATTATATAGTACTTTATTTAATTTTTTAATTGGAATTTATTTCACAAGATAATGGTTATTATTCATCATAATTATTATATGTATTTTCTGAATGATGATGTTATGATTATACAGACAAGTTATTCATGAACAAGATGCTAGATTTGGTAAAAATATGGGATGTATTTCCCCTCTCTGACATGATGTTTCATTTATATGAACTTCCTCACTCAATGACATTATCCAATGTTTCCCCATGATGTTTATTATGAAACAATAATTATAATATTATGATTATCATTTTATCTCACCTATGTTATGTTAATCAATCTCCCTTATTCCACCTCTTAATTTTCATTTAACTTATACCATTTCCTATATATATCATCATCTGAGTGCATGTTCTATGTAGAATGTGAGATTTTATAATGATAAATTATATGAATTTTAATAATCTTTTTAATTATATATATGCGATGTATGATCATAGTATTCCAATGATAATAACTGTTATTATCCTCAAATGAATTAATATTATATTTTTTTTATCATAAAAAGGTGTAATAGTCATGAAACAAATTTTGTTTCTTTACAGTTTTCATATTCTATAGGGATTAGTTAATTTTGGAATTATGATTATAAACCATTAGTGAAAACCTATTGGAATGTCATAAATATATGTAAACCACCATGAATTTTTTAAAAAAAACATTAAACAAAGGGATCCCATAAGATATTCAATTAGTGTTAAATGTGAAGAAGTATACATTATTAATCATTTTTTAATTATGTATTTTCTTAAATTTTAAATTATAAAAAATGGTGGGATCCTAGAGATACATAGAAAAAGTCACATGTGTTGGACAGGGAAATGATTTCCCAAATGACATCTTATATCCTATTAGATGTGTAATTTAAACATCATGGTTATTCATAGGTAGTTTTATTAAGTTATAAAAAATAAACTAAATCATGTGGATTATCAAACTTTACCCAATAATGAGAAACTACATATTGGGTCTTTTATGAAAAAATGACAACATAAAATTAGTGGATAATCCAATTAAATTTCCATGGAATATGGTGTTAAAAATAAATAATATCATTTTTTTGCTCTATATTTATGAGAAGGGTAAGGTGACTCATCCCTTCTAACAATTAAATATAGAATTTAATCAATGGTGGGTGTTTATAATGAGCACCAAGGTTATGGAGGATAGAGAAAAGATATATTTGGTTGCATTAATAAAATATTTTATAATAAGTATTTCAAACAAACAATTTAAAAAACATAGGGATATAAATATTAGAGATTAAACAAATGGAATTTGAATCTATCACTTGTTATAAGGATGACTAAACATGACTTTTATGAAACATCTAATTTTTTGTTATAAATAATTATAAAAATTACATATATTATTTAGTCTATTAAAACCACCTCATTGAATGTATATAACTATCTGAAACATCATAAATTATGAAGGTGTGGTTCAACGTGCTCTACAATATTATATGGAGATTTGATATTTGTCCTTTGGATATGGGGATAAAAATATAATAATAGAGTTTCATGATGGTGGGTGACATGAAAAAGGTTTTAAGTGAGATCTAATCACTCATATGTTAATAATTCAAGAAAAAATATCCAGGGAAATTCCTCAATGGTAAATTTAAATGTTTCAAGATTTTATTAGAAGGCCACCATGATCATTAAGGTCGAAGAAACATATAGAATATGGAAAACATTATTATGTAAATGAATGAACCTCCTAATTTCACATACATTGTTCAATTATTCAACTATAGGGATCATTTAAACTATTGTAGACACCGTTTTTTCGTACATATCTTAATAGATAATTTAATATATAAAAAACATAAATTCATTACACAAAAATGATCCAATGGTTAAATGTATTGTGAAAAAATTGGTCCATACACAACCTTTTCAAAAAAAATGTAATCATTTATTTAATTCCTTCTTCTCCAGCTTTTTAATGAAACATTAATTTATCTTTTGTAAAAGTAGTCACATAAATATATGCATCAAATATGGGTGAGATAAAAGCCTAGTAATTGTAAATATAAGAACATAGGACAATATAACATGGTATTAGTGTATGAATTTTCATCCTAACATTTGAATATGATCATTAACATGATAGGAAGAATTAATGAAATTGATAGATTGTGGAAATGAATAAAAATGAAACAAAATTTATTATTGGATGACTAAAACTAATAGTTGTGACCAATGATAGCACAAGTTTCACACATATTTCACTTGTTCTCATGTGGTTATTCATATTATTTTGTGCGTTGGAGTACTCTATAATTATAAGAGAACCCACCACACCATAACATTCACATTATCTTGATAGCCACATAGAATAAATAACAATCGTTAATATAAAATAACCACTAGGACAGAATGGGTTTTATTTCATAAATCATATTATAATAATCATTTTATTCCTAAATTAACTAGTTAATTAAATACATTAAATAAGTATCATAAAACATGAGTGAAGAAGAAAATATATTGACATGTATAATCTGGGTTTTTTAAAATGAAAATATCATTGTAAAACATTATGAATTTCATAAACACAAGTAGAAAACTTGTATATCCCATAAAATCTATGATAACGAAAATAAGATGACATTTAAGGAATATACATACTAATAATGGTCTGAATGAGGTAAATCACAATGAAATATATTTGGTTTTGAAAATTCTCCTTACCTTATGTTTCAACACTCCCTTCTCTTTAATATCCATGATAATTAAATTCAATCAGTTAATTAAAACATCTATATCCATTTATTCAATTATATGATTCATTATAATATTATTCTATTAATTTTTGAGTCTTTGTATGAGTTATAGAGTTTAATTTAATTATTCTAGAGTATTCATTTTCCATTTCTTTACAATCTATTAACATGTATTAATGAATGTATGTTTGTGTAAAATTAGTATAAATATATAGAATTTTTATTATATGTTATCAGTGATCTTAAAAAATATATATTAAGCTTAAAATAGTTTTCTTAAATTGTATGAATATGTGTCTTTAGATAAATATTAATGAAAATCTTTTTAAGTTAATTACCATTATTTTTATCATAATGAACTCATCATTTATCACTAATTTTTATGTGAATATGTTATTTTAAAAAATCAAAATAGGTATTCAAAATACACATTATATTTAGTTTTAACAATTATAATGTTTTTACTAAAATCCTTGAATTCATTGATAGAAAATGAAAGTGCATCACCCATGAAATTGATAAATTGACACATCACAGTCAAAAGTTAGATTATTATAAAAAAGGGGTATAAAAAGGATATTAATGATGAATCTTCCATAAAAATAATAAATATTCCATTTATCAAACGTATTGTAGTTATAATATAATTTTTTATGAAGGTACTTGGTGAGATAAAATATAATATAAAAGAAGTTGAAGTGAAATTACAAGAAATGGAGATATGATTTACCTCTTCAATTTACCCTACCTCAAAACCTTATTAGGGGAAGGTTTTGGACATTTAATGAGACCAACATCTAAAATAATTATAGGAGTGAGTAAGGAAGATTATTTAGAAGAATCTAGTTATTGGTAAATTTTTGTTACGTGTTAGGAGAAGATAGTGTGAGGGGTGGTATTAATAGTGGTGGAGAGCAGTGTTTTCAAAATATTACATTCATTAATTTATTATATTGGCTCAAGACTATGAATTTTTTTATAACTAAATTTATAACATTAAAGAATGATATTTCTATATACGGGATTATATCATCCTTACTTCATCTATGAAACCATAATTCATGAATTTATCTTTTATTGTAATTTAAAGTATTTTAATATTTATCAAAAATTCATGTATTTTAGAAAAATCCAAAAAACTCGCCCTGCCCATTTTTTAACTTCTAGAAATAAAAAAAGAACTCCATTTTTAGTAAATAATTTCTTAAATTTGATTATTTTAATCTTTACAGAAATCATCTTTTAATTAGAATATACATTTATTAAAATTATAATTTGTTTCAGAAAACTTGGAAATTTATTAAAGGAATTTTAAAAATATATTAAAGACATAAGAAATAAAAATATAAATTTATAAAGACCTTTTATGAAAACAAATTATTTTAAATTATTAAATTAAATATATTATTGTAATTATATAATCGTAACTTACCAAAATAGTAACACATAATTTATAATTTTTAAAATATACAGTTTTTAATACTTTTAGAAAATTATATAATATTTTAACTTATATGATCCATAAATTTAATTAATACTTTGATCGGTGGAGCTACTATTTACTTTTCCAATTTATAATTGTCATGTTTTGTATTACTATTTCTAAGGTCAGGTTACTATTTCATCAGTATTGATTATAAACTATTAGAAATACTTATTTTATAATTAATTCATTGTTTATAAAGATTCTATTATGTTCAGTAAATTATTATATGTGATTTATACTATATTAAATTAATTTCAGGATAAATTCTATTGATAAATGTATGGTTCATTTAATTCTTCCCCCTTATGAAATTTTGGCCTCAAAATTTCTTTTTTACATTAATTGGTTAGGGTAATTCTCTTTCATCACCTCAAAGGTTTCCCAAGATGTTTCTTAAAAAATATTTTTCATTGATAACACATTTAAAAGGTGGGTTTTCATGTGGAATAAAACATTATCTCTCCTGTCCATAATTATTATTGTTGCTCCTCATAAAAGAGATCATCTTCTAATTTTACAACCTCTATGTTTAGTACTTGTGTGGGATCTAGTATGTACTTTCTCAATAGTGATACATGGAACACACCATGTAAATTATCTATACTCTGTGGAAGTTCAATCCAATATGAAAAAAATCCAATTTGATCAATGATCGTAAATTGGACATTGTACCTTTGGCAAAGATTCACATTCCTTCAAAACTTCTTGACACTCTTTTATGGTGATATTCTAAAGAAGACATTATCGCCAATGTCAAACACCAAGTCCCTTTGATGATTATCTTCATAGATATTTTTCCGAATCTATATAGATATGATATTTTGTGGTTTGGCTTGATCTTCCCCTATCATCACATATACATATTCTTTTCCAAGTATCTTTATTTCTCTATCTTCCTTAAAACAGGATAATTTTTTTACCAATATTTCAATAGAGAGAATCATATGAAGTTGTAAGAATACTCAAGTGGATTATATTGTTTCATAAGAACTAAACCCATGGTATATGACAATCCCATAAAACATTTATTTATAATAAGAATAATCTTAGATTATATTTGAGCTTCTAAATATTCATTACAGAAATTAAATCAATTTAGGGTTGAACGGTCATGATAAAAATTAATTATATACTCAAATCATCTAAAAGATTCCTCTAGAATTTAAATGTTAATTTGGGATCATTATCAGAGACAATTTATTATGGAACATCATATAGTCTCACCCCTTCTTTATCAAATATCATTAAATGTTGATCAAGAGATAGATCTTATGAATAGTGATAAATTGAGAAGTCTTGGTGTAATAATCCACAACAACCCATATCACATTATTTTCATTGGATGTATTTAAGATACTAGTGGTAAATTCTATAGTGAAATTCTCCTAGTAACACATGGGTATAGAAAATTGTGTCATCCTTAGTTGGTAATTTTGATACACATCTTTAAAATGATATCATATCATGCCCCTTAAGTTATACTCTGTAATCTCTCTCTTCATTTTGTCCCACCATAAGTGTTCATAGAGATTGTGATACATCTTGATACTCCAAGGATGGATAGAGAATGTATATCTATGTTAATATTTCAACATCTCCTTGTTTACCCTAGGATATGAAGGCACACACATCCACATTACAAACCAAATCAATCCATAATCATCAATATAGAACTCTTCCAACATCCCTCTTATCACATCATTCACCTTCTTTTGTAACTCTAGATCGTACCTTTGTTCCTCCGTAATCATATCCTGGATGGACAGTTAAGAAATAATATGGTGATGGTCGGATTTTTTTCATCACATTATGATTATCATATCATTATTTTTCATGTCAAATAAGATATGTTCTCTCTCAATTTGCAACATGTATTGTGTACCAGGTACCATTCATCTAAGAGCATCAGCTACCATGTTTTCCTTTGTACGATGATAGTGAAAATTGAAATAAATATATTTAATTATCACTAACCATATCCTTTGACACATGATTATCTCCTTTTGTGTGAATATATACATTAGTCAATTATGATTGGCATATATGTCACACTTCTCACCATAGTGGTATTGTCGCCATGCTTTCAAGGAAAAATCACATCTTATAGCTACACAAAAGCATCTGGTAGTTCTACTCATGGATCTTCATCTTCCATGAGGTGTAGGCTGTCACATTATAATTTTTCATGAATACATAACCTGGGCCTTTGTTTGAATAATCATTGTATAAGAAAAAAGATTATACAGTTCTCAGTAATGTGACTATTGGTGCGGTGATAACCCTTATATTTAGCACCATGAAGTATTCCTCACATTCATTGATCTTCACATGCTATACCAATTTTGTTGCTAACGAAGACAACATTCATGACAATCATTTTTTATATAGAATAGAATATCAATAGTACTCATATAATCCAAAAAAACTATGAATTTTAGTGACACTTTAGGGTATGTGCTATTAATCAATCACCTTTTTTTAGGAAAGGACCACTAAAATTCCCTCGCATTTCATCGCATATCTCAATAATATGAATTAATACATCCAAAGTTTACACTTTCTAAACATGGAATACAACTTATTATTCCTTAATTTCACCAAAGAAGAACGAGTTTCTTCTTCATATTCCGCGGTGCACAGAGAGTTGAAGATAATATAATCAATAAACACAACAAAAAAATTATAGGTAATGTCTAAACCAAATATTAATCAAATACATGAATATTGAAGTTGAATTAAAATGTTTTAAGGGAATCACTGAAAAAGTCAAAGTTACTATACATTTTATGGAGTGATTTCTTTTCAATATCATCTGTAATTACCTTTAGATGATGATATCCCTAATGATGATCCACCTTTGTGATGTATAGAGCTCTTCTCAACCAATTAGACAACTCTTCAATCCTTGGGAAAGTGTTCTTGTTATTTTATAGTGACTTTTTTGGGTTCTAGATAATTTATACACATCCACATTAATCCATCTTTATTCTTGAAAAAGTGATCTGGAAAACCCTAAGGTGATGCATAGGGGAGTATGGACACTTTCATCAAATTCCCTTGTATATTATTTATTAACTCTTCTAGTATCATATGGGCCATCTTATAGGTACACGTTTAGATAAGGGTAGCTCAGGGTATGAGTTATATTATGAATTCTACCTCATCATCCTGAGGATTTCTGGGGAAATATTTAGTAAATACATCATCATATTTCATCATGATGGTAATTTCCTCTAGTTTTACACTTTCCTTTTACACAACAATTTGAGAATGGTATGATTCATCACAAAGAATCAAAACTGACATTGTAGAAAGATTTTAAAAAATAGATTCATGATCATCCTTGCATTTTTATAGAATCATGGTTTGTTTCATAATATGAAAATATATTTCAATTTAATGAAATTTGATATGATCTCTATATAAAGAGATCCATTCCATTCACATTATATCATTGAATTCCACTAAGGGATGAATTATTATAATCATTACAAGAATCTTCGCATATATTCGAAATTAGAAGAGTCCAATACTTCGGTTTCAATGACTGAACCACTAGGTGTTTTTATTGATATCTCTAATTCAATGTTTCTAGTCACAGATTCAGCGGTTCTAGAAAACCCTTACAATATAAGGTAATGTGTAGAACCATAATCCTATAATATATTTTCCATCATTGATTTAATTTGATGTGTACCTTGTTTGAATTATTTTCAATGATACACATCCACAGTAGTTATGGAATAAGCCTTCCATTTATGCTTTTCAGTTGGTGGATGATGACGATGATTACCATTGACAACTCTAGGTTTAGTTATATATAATTCAAAGTTACCACTCTAAAAATAGTTGTAGCATTTGATGATGGGGGGTTCCCCATTTTGTTCTACCACATTTTCCTTCTTCCTCACCCCTTTTCAACATTCATGAGATTTGGGGCCCTTTATCCCATAGTAAAATAATTTCCTCATCCCTTTGTGGTAGTTCATATGATACTTAATCCCACATTTTTTAGATGTGTGTTGTTAATTTTTCATTCCACCTTTCTCATGAGATCCTCCATCTTGAAAATCCATCTATCTTTGATTATCCTCATTAATAGGGGAATATACCCCAAACACTATCTCAACTTTTAGAGCACATCAAAATACATCTTCATAACACACAATGTCTCAAATTATAATAGCATTTTGAAGGAGTGGTTTAATGACACTAAATAATAAATTAGTTTTTCTCATATTATTTTTAACAAAAGTCAAATAATAAAATCCAATACTAGTGAATTTTATTCATAGGTTGTGACAAATTCTCATTCCTTTTTGTCATCTCTAGGAATTATCTCTCTATATGTTGTTCAAAACTGTTGAGATAAATAATTGTTATGAAACATTAACATAAATTATTCCCATAACTCTCTTCAATTTCATCATTTTTCATCGTGTTATTAATCAAATCCCACCACTAATCGACTTGTCCATTTAAATGGTAAACAGCCACCATCACATTCTCCATATTAGCACATTTAAGAACATAAATGATATACTCCACTGAGTGGACCCAATATTTTGTGACGAGTGGATCAGATGATCCACTAAACATTAGTAGTTATTGCTATGTATGAAATCTATTACTATTTCTTCGACATAGTTAAAGGTATATGATCCAAATTTTATTTGTTATTTTTCATAAAATGAGACATCTTGGAAAATCACTATGAAATTGTTAACTCCACCCCCTAAAAAAAACTTGGATGTCATTCGGGAAATCACATCATTGTACATAAGATTTGTTTTTGGCCTAGTTCCTGTTTCCCAATATTTGCTAAAATAGAAAAGGTTAAAACAAAAAAATTCCAAAAACTAATCAATAATTAATACGTTTTTAAAAAGCTCTAATGAAATATCTTATAGGATCTTTAATTTTTACATTTCTTTTTCTATTGTTACATATAAATAGTCTCATACTATCTGGTTTCACTGAGGTTATATCATAATACATCCTAAATTAACTAATCAACCCTATAATACTAACTATATAGACTATTTGTTTCACTTATATATAATATTACATCACGTTGAAGAAAAAAATATAAATTCATTACACAAAAAGTATACAAGGGTTTTGTGTCTTTGGGAAATCAGTACCATATAAAACATTTACACGATAAAACATAAACATTTATTTAATCCCGTCATCTCTATAATCTTATTGGTGATTATATTATATTTTGTACACGTAGTATCCTGAGTATATATATCAAATAGAGTTGATCTAAAATCCTAGTATGAGGATAGAGAATTACATGAAACAATGTAACATGGGATGACTAGAATAATTAATATCACAACATAGGCATTGGACCATAAACCTGAAAGGAATCATTAAAAAGATCATAATATGAAAATGCATAAAAATGAAACATCTTCTATTAGTTGTTAACTACCAAACATAGTTGTGAACAAAGAAAGAATTATATTCAAATATATTTCACATTATTTCATGAGGTTCTTAAAATTAACCAATGCATTAGAGCAGTAAAATATTTTTGGTGCACCCGTCACATCATAACATTTATATAATCAACCATTCCAAATAGAACATAGATCAATATTGGTTATAAAAAAACCTAGGGAATGGAATTAGTTTTATTTCATAATGTGTACTATCATAAACATTCAATTCCCAAATTTATTAGTGAATAAAATACTTGATATATTAATCATTAAATTTGAATGAATATGAAACAATCGTGGAATATAAAAGGTTTGTTTTGTGAAATATGAGTTCATTGGGAAAATATTGTGCTTCTTGATAAACACAATTAGAATATATATATATATATATTTTAGAAAAGGTAATATAATTAGTAATAAATTTTATTTATGGAATATCCCATCTAAAATCGGTTTAAATATGGAGATCCCACGAAAAAAAATTGGTTCACGAATTCTCCATTCATTACGTCGGAAAACTTTATTTCATTTAATATCATAAAAAATAAAAATGAATCCATTAATTAAAAAATATAGAAACTTATTTACATGTATTTGATTTTTTATATTTGTATTAATTTATTTTATGTTCCTATAGATGTGTTGTAGTATTTAATTTCATATTTCTGCAACATTTAGTTTTTTTAGATTCAATGATATGTTCACGTGTATTATTAAATCTACATTTTTATAAAATCATTATTATAATTATGGTTTTTTACATACTGTTATTAATGATATTTAAAAATAAATTAAATTGTCCTAATAATTATTTTTAATGAGGATGAATAATTAGATGAATGTTTATGAGGATTCTTTTAAACTAATTTGATTATTTTTTATCATAATGAATTAAATTTTTTTATAATTTATTTTAATGTGTATAAGTTATTTAGAAAATAAAATGATAGACATGACATACACATTATAATTTTATTCTACCATTATAATGGTTTTATTATGATCCTTAAATGAATATGAGGAATAAAATGTGCACCATCCATGATATTGGTAAAATGACACATCATGAGAGACAATTTCATTATTAGAATTAAAGATGGAGAGAGTACAGATTAATGATGAAATATCCAATTACATGATATAATTATAGTATATGAAAAATAATATATTTATCATTAATTTGAATGAATGGAGTCTAGGATAGAATAGGAAAATAAATGAAGTTGAATGGAAGATAAAAGAAAGAGGGAGAGATGACTTACCTCTTGAATTTATCCCCCTTAAGAAACTTATTAGGGAATGGTTTTGGAATTTTTATGAGACGAAGAGATCATGGATGTGGGGAAAGGACATGGGAGGTGTATTTCTTATAATATATGAAATTCTCAAATATTAAAAATATTGAGGAAAATATGGTGTGGGGTAGTATTAATAATGGAGGAGAGGGTTGTTTTCTCAATATAATATTGATTAATTTATTATTTAGGATCAAGACTTAAATAGATTGACTATTATTAATAAATATATTAAAATAATGAATCAGTGTTCTATATTTTTTCACATCAAATGTACATAATATTTGACCCTATATTTAATTTATTTAAATTTTAGTAAATATTATCATATTTTACTATTTATAAAGTTCATGTATATTAGAAAAATCATGAAAATTCACCATGACCATTATTTATGTATATAATTCAAACAAGAACACAAAATTAAAGAAAATATTTTATGATTATGAGTAGTTTATTTTTTAATCAAAATAATAATTTGCATGGAAAATATAGATTTTAATACTATAATTGATTTTATAACACATTGAAAATTTACTTGAGGTGTTATAAAATTGTATAACTGTCATATTACATGAAGATGTTAAATTTTTAATAAAATAATTTAAAATAAATATCTTTTATATTATTATAATCATCATAATATTTTATTAAAGTATTCAGGTCTTACAAAAATACAAAAACATAATTAATATTTTTTAAAATATTTATTTTCATATACTACAATATTATTATATCATATTGTCACTTATAAAACCACTAATATAAATTTATACAATCATGGGTAACGATAATATTCATTTGGATAGTTTTCTCTTAATAAGGTTCATATGACCATTTTTAAGGTCATGTTACTATTTCATCAGTATTGGTTTCTTAACTTCTAAAAATACTTCTTTTATCAATAATTATTTGTTTTTAAATTTCTATTGTGGTCCAAAAGTGATTATATCTAATTTATAGTATATGAAATTTCTATACTAACTGATAAACTCCATTAAAATATGCTTGTTTCAGTACCTCTATGGAAGAAAATGAATTACACAATGGTTCCTTGAGGATATTCTAAACCGTAGAAAGATAAATCCAATTTCGACAAGAAATAATATTACATCACAATAACTTACATGGAGTAAATAATAATTTAAATCTTGGAAAGCATTATATTCACTATAGAATAGAAAAATTATTATTCGATTAGGTTTGTAAAAAAAATATTATATCAGCAAAGTTTACTAGAAATATTAAATTGAAACCCTGATACCTTGACATACAACTATATGTAAAAAGTCATAGTGGTGTTATCATTCCAAAAAAGTGATGGCCAATTTTAAGATATAAATATTAGGGTATAATCATCTATTGAATATCATGATACATTATTTTGTTGAATTGGATGATATTTTATGTATATATTGGATCTAATTATATTGATCACATATACACAATTTACAAAATGAAATCAATTTTCATTTTCCTTAGAATCTTTTTTTCTTTAAAATAGGATGGGATGAAAATTAATTTTATTTGAAAATTACCTAAATAGTATGAGTAATGATAACCTATAAATAAGAATACCCTGAAAAAAAAAATTTAGTTGAGGGAAGGTATAAACATGGAGTCAATTACCATTATGAGGGAACACACTAATGTATTTATTAAAATAGTTATCCACAAATTCCCATATCACATGGTAGAATACATGATAGAGAGAACACCCTGATCCAATTATGTCTCCAAATTCCTCTACAACATGGTAGTGATATAACATGAGGAGTTAGAAAATAAAAAAGAAAGAGAATTTATAAAATGGGTTCTTCTTCTTTAGTAAATCATTTCGTGGTGTAGCATTTGCCTTTTTCAAAAATAAGCAGGGATCAATAAAACTAATTTTCGATTAATTAGATAAAAAAGTTACGTTAAAGAATAAGTATCATTTTCAACGGTTTAATGAATTGTTTGATTAAATAAAAATTTATCAGTACTTCACAATGATTGTTATTCATTATATATAACATCAAAACACTTTGAATAATGATGATATTCAGAAGAGAAATTTTCATATAATTTATAGAAACTATGAGTTCACAGTGATTCGCTTTGAACATAGTAATGAACCTACAATATTCAATGACTTGATGAATAGAGTATGTATAGACTACATCTAAATATTTCTGTACAATGTGTCAATGGTTTTATCATTTACTCTATGATAAACAAGGAGCTCGAAGATCATCTGGGGTTTATTAAAGTGAAATTATAGAATGATAAAATTTACTCTATATTTAGGAAGTAAAAAATATAAAATTAAGAATGTCACATTCATGGGAAAATTATCCTATGTGAATGAATTTATGTGGACCCTTCAAAAAAAAAGAATTTTTTCGAATTTCCCTGACCCAAAAGTTTCACTGAAATCATTATTTTATATGGATTGGCAAGGCACTACTTTGTTTTTTTTTTGAAATTTATCATGATTTTTATACCAATAACAGTATTACAAATAACCCAGAAATGTAACTATGTAATAACGAATGCAAGGAAACATTTTATGATATCAATAAAAAGACAATTACTTCTTCTATATACACACTAGAAATAAGTAGAGACATTATTTTGATATTGAATGATTCTTCAATCAAATTCTTGGGATTATTACTCATAAGAAATAATAAATTGAAAATCTATGACTCATTATAGTTAATGATCCGTATAAAACCCCACCTATTGCATGATTTGGAGTTAGAATCAGTAATCATTAAATTAAATATTTTATAATAATAACTCTATTTGTTATATGTATGAGATATATAACGATCACAAGTGTCTAAATAATATATTCACAAAAATGGATCTGCAAATGGATCGCATAAGAATTTTATAGCTAATCGAGTTCAAAAAGATATATATTCAATAAATTCTGGGATTGATAAATATGGTATCTTATTATTTTGTTAGAAAATAACATGTTACTATATCTATAATGAAGAGTGAGAATAACAGTATCTTCATGGATATAAAATGGATAGAACTAGAATTTATAATAGTAGGGAATACATCCTACATTGTCAAAATTATTTCTATCTCATCTATGAATGATTATATCAAGGAGGAACAAATGGGAGATCAAGAAATTTAATGGACTGAGATTCATATAATAGAATCAATACAAGATCTTCATTATTGATTATTGTGTAATTATATTTGGAGTGAGGATTTTTATTCCTTAATAAATAGATATTAATAAGGATTTTTTAATATTTCACGTAATTCATATTTCGCAACTGATCAGGTATTTGTTAAAATGTATCGTGGTCCCTTATATCACTTATCATAGGAAAATCTAGAGAATTAGATTTTTTATTATATATCAGGTTTCATGGGATGTCATAAAGTTAATAATGGGCATTGGAAATCAAAAGGGATGATGAGAACATTTAATAAACCATTGCGGAAATAGGATAACATCACCATATTTATTGTAACTAGTATCCCAATAAATCCAAAGGGAACCTTACAATAGATGTTTTGGTGGATCAACTCACAATTAATGATCATTTTATCCCAAATCATGAATATTTATCATCGGAACAACATGGAATGAAATAAATCAAGGATGTGGTGAGGCTACATGGGGTACTAATTTCAATCATCTATAGTCATGAACTGATGATTAAATATAAATTATAGCAAAATGATCAACATTATTTGAAAACTAAAATGAATTTTAGGATGGAATATCAACACTAAAAAAATTCCAAGTGTAAGGGACTATTATAATACATGATATTATGTTGAGATTCTTCATAGTGGAAATAAGTTGTTTAAGGGATAAGCAAATCTATTAATTTTAGTTCTCATGCAACATCTGAATACACTAATAAATTAAAACAAATACATATAAATCTAGATATGGGATGAAATATAAATATCCAACATGATTGGATGAATTTTGGTGATTAAAAGATAATTTTACCTTTTCTTGTGTAGGTGATGAAAGAGGACGGTTAGGATATCCAAAAGAACTTATTAAACATACTCAGAGTTGAAAAAAGAGAAATTCGAAAAACTATTAAAATTCATTGTGTTTGATGTTAGAGACAATGTATTCTGTTGAATATTATAATGAAAAAGGGTTATGGATTTTTTAATAAAGAGGTGGCTAATACCTTGATGTATTTTCCACTTTTAGATCCTTCATAAATAGAAATAGGGAACTATTAGAATTCAATTATATGAAATGTATATAATTTTCATTATTTATTCCACATATCTATTCAGAGTAAGTACCTATCTAACCCCTCACTTGTACATAATATATAAGCATTAAAAATGGATAATGGAATCTCATTATGTGGATAAGGTAGTGAAGATCCTAGACCATAGTGACATAGATATGAGTAAGAAGTAATCCAACCTATCTATTTAATTTTTCTTCACCATAAGTATGATTAGGAGACCTGGGAACCTAAAGAAAAATCTAAATATTTTTAACATAATTTATTTATATTCAATAATATGAGTTGAACTTTTTTGTAGAAAATTTCTAATGGTGGGAAGAATATAAAGAGCTGATGTTTATTAGTAACATTTATTGAATTAATAAATTTTGGGTTTTATTATGAAATATTATATTAATGAAAAATAACGAAACTAGTTTTTTCCCATCAACAACGATCATTAAATTATTACACAATTAAGAAATGTATAATTACAAAAAATATAATTTGATAATAATTAAAAAATAAAGGGGCTAAACTGATAAAATATAGATCACTCTAAGCTACAAGAAATAATTCCCCCCATAACCATCATAATATAAATGAGTAAACTTATTAATAAAAAAATCAAAATATTATAGAATGAAATTAAATAACAATGGGTGAAATATATGTGAGTAATTAATGAAAGAATTTAGAGGGATTTTGTTGCAACCCATCTCATAGGTTCCGTGTTTTGACAACCCCAAGCCCACATTTATTAGGCCATGTGTTTAGGAATAGAACCATAAAGGAATATCCCCAAATGGTATGGAATTTCCTCTAAAAATGTACACACACAGACAGGGAATTCAACATAAATAAAACCAAAAAAGAAAGAAAAATAGTACATGCACTACAATGTACCACCACAAAGAGTAATAGGGAGTTAACTAAATTTAAAGGGGGAATGAATACAATCCCAACACGAAATAAAGTACGACTGAAAAAGTACAAGATATAGAGGCCATCCACCAAGAATCCAAAATGAATGGTAGGTATAGATCTCTATCAGATGACATTGTAGCACACAAAGTCTATCAATCCACCTCTGAGAACCATCAAGCACTGGATCCCCATTGTCCCATTCAATGCTATCTGTCATCTTCTCATGACACCATAGGTGCTTGAGAAGCATGTTCATGTGTGAGTATAATGATACATAGAAGGGACCCCGATATCAAATCAGGTCTCACAGAAATACCAAAAAAACCAAAAATCATGATCTCAAATTAAATTACCATGAAAATGACAAAGATCACTCCATGTATAACATAAGTACATAAGTTAATTTCATTAGTTGTAAATCTAGATAATCTTATTCTATGTAAAGGCTCTACTGCTGATCTGTAAAGGTTCACAATTATGATGATCCATGAAGAGTCACTTATTGTTGATCCATGAAGGGATTCTATTATTCTTATCCATGAAGGGTTTCTATTTTTCTGATCCATGATGGTCACTCGTATGTTGATCCACGATGGGTCTCCAGTCTGTTGATGCATGAAGGGACTATATTATGTTGATCCATGACGGGTCACTATTATTCTAATCTAAGACAGTTCTCTATTATGATAATCTATAATGGATCCATATTTTTCTTATCGACGAAGGGCCACTATTATGATGATCAATGAAGGTTCACTATTCATCCTTCAGGTCAGAGTCAGCCACTAAATTAAAAAACTTTGCTCACATTATTTAGATATGATATTCTCCTCAAGAAATCATTCATAAATCATATTTCACAAGTTCCCACATATAATAACCCAATGGACCATCTCATCATAGGGGTCTCAATGAAATAGATAATGCATCGAATAGACACCCAGTCTATAATATAAGGGAATTTTTGTAAAAAGGACCTGGTTGGATTCAAGTCTGTTCCAACCTATCCATATGACCACCACCATCACAACTCATTTTGAGTATATCAAAATGATAGTCACTTCACAATGTTCTCAAAGCCACTGACATGCCATCAATCAGATGCACGGTTTGACTGTCATTGGCGTTTTAGTGAAACAGCTAAAGGTTGGGACCTATTGATCTGATGTAAGTGGAGTTAGGACCCTTGAGATGTTGTGGTCCTTCTATGATACTATACATGCATACTAGTGACCCTTTTTGGAACAAAAAACTAGCAACCGTTCATGGATTAGCATAATTGTGACCATTTTGGACTATCATAATAGCGACCCTTCCTGGAATAGTATACTACAATCCATTTATGGAACAACATACTAGAGACCCTTTGTGGACTAGTAGTAGAGCCTCTTAGAAGAATAAGATGTTCGAGCATTGTGAGTTATCATTTTTACTTCTGTACATAAGTTATACCTGGTGTGAGCTATGTCTTTTTCTTGGAACATTATTTTGAGATCATGATTTTGGTATTTTCCTTTGTGTATTTCTATGACACCCGAGTTGGTCTCAACTTCCCTACTGGTTATTGTTATATTCCGCCCTACATGGGCTTCGCCTGCAACTTTTGTATCTTGTGCAGATAACAGGTAGCTTTGATAGGGACATTCAGGAGCTTGGGCTAGATGGTTCTTGGAAGAGGATCAATATACTTTGTGATGTTGAGACATCCATTTGAGATATATTCCTACCCATTAGGTATGATCCTTGGAAAACGATCTCCAAGGATTTTACTCCTTTTTCTGTACATCCCTTTGAGCAAGGAATGTATATTATCCACTTTACATTAGGTTTACACCATTTTAATCTAAATAGTGGTACTTTTTAGTAGCAGTAATATTTTTCTATCATTTTTTATTGTCTTTGTGCAGTATTCCCTATCAGTGTGTGTACGATTTTTGGAGGCAATGTGACTGCTGTAAATATTATGCGACAATTTTAATAGTATCCTAATAATTGGGAATAGTAACATAACCATTTGTGATATTAAACTAATTATATGAATAATAATTTAAAATAATAATAAAAATATTTGATATAAATAATATTTATCTTTTATAACATATGTAAATATAAATATTATAATCCCAAAAAATAAATATCATGATTAAAAAACTTAAAGAAAATATAGGCACATTATTAATAAACTGTATTGTAATGTATGTTCAATAATATCATTATTTTGTTATTAGAAATTAAAATTACCTATTTCATAAATTTATTATGATAAAATGAATATAATTTTTGAAATAATCATGTTGAATTATTTTAAGGGTTATTTTTTTATGATTATGAAATAAAACAATTTTCATATGAATAGTAAAATACAGTTTTTCTGGAAAGTGGTTTATCTTAAATTAAGTAATTTTTATTTAATAGTGAAAAAAATTATTTATTGACTATTGGATTCATCCCACCAATAAATAATAAAAAAAATAAAAAAACTAAAATATAATAATCCTAATTTAAAAACATGAAAATCAATTTCAGAAACATAATGTCAAATGTGTTCGCATAAATTAGCTATTTTAATTTTTTTCCAAAATAATTTTTAATAAAGTTATTTGAAATTATAACAGGGGTAAAATTATTAAAATAATTATTAATATATTGATATATTAATAATATTTTCAATTCTTCACTATTGTACATTTTACCTTTAAAATAATATTTTATTCAATGCTTTATTCTATGAAGACCACTCTACACAATTTTAAATAACTCATCTCCCTCCCCATGGAAAAAAAGTTATCTCACACATGGAAAAAAGAAATGTTATGACCAATTCCTCTACCATATAAAATTATCATCCATAGGTACACTTTGGATTAACCCAACTACATCCATAAAGGTATTTATACTATTGTACAAGAGAAACTTCATCTATAAAAGAGTACGTTTTTATCAACTGTCATCTCTTCTTCATTTTCTTATATATTGAGTTCAAATCCAAATGAAAACCAAGTCATATAAAAATAAATTATCCTAAACATTAATATTATATTATTGATGTTAACCAATTATATGTATCGTATTTTGGGTCAATAATAATTATAATCTTCTCTTTCCCACTCTATCATGAATGACATGTTAACGGTCGGTTAAGTGCCAACGATGAATTTTCCAATAAATTTATTATCACCAACCCTATGTTTGGATTCTATAAATTATTTATTATATAAAACATATAGATATATTTATTTTATTCTTCTATAATTTATTATACATTTGTATAAATTTCTATTATCAAAATTGATAAATAATAGTTAAATGGATAACTTTTAAATAAAATAGGATATTAAAACACTTCATGGTCTCATTTATAATTAATAAATATAATAAAATTATTAATATTGAATAATATTTACATAGTTTAATATAATTAAAATTAGTTTTAATGTTTTAATATAAATTTTTGTTTATTTTTTAGGAGATGAAAAATTGATGTAATAAAGCTTAATGTTAGGTAAGGGTTTATTGAACTGAACTCCATTTCAATGGGTTATCCCTATTTAATATCAATTTCAATATGTATATTCATATAATTTTTTATACATATCATTTACGTATTCTTAAATTTTATATAGTCGATATACATACTACTGCTTTTTATATATTTCAAATACCAATTTTATTGATTTTGAATTTTAATTCAATTGATCAAAATTTATATCACATAAGTTGATTCTTAGTTATTCAAGAATGACGATTTTTATGCCAAATATGTTTTCCTTTAATATTATTTTATTTAAAATATATTCAAGAAATAATTAATGGTAAAACAATTAGGAAACACATTATTTTACAATTGTTAATTATTAACAAAAACTGTTATACGTTCTTTGTGGCATTCATGATTCTGTAAATAATATGATGTATCAAGTGTGACCATAATTATATTAAACCGTAATTAATTGACTAATGTCATTTATTTAAAATGATAATTTGTATCATCTATAAGTAGGATTCCATATTACTTCACAATGATGATAATTTGGTTATGAATATATTATATGCGTGAAGCCAATGCTATACATGTTCAAACCTATGTGTGATATGGACCACTGTGAAATGGTATTTAATTTTTATATATCACTACATTACATTACATTATCATTTGTTTCCTCAATATGATGATTATGATCCAATGAATATGATATGATAGAGATTATTATAGTCCATAATGTTGTATAGATTAATATTTCATATTCACTCTATTACTCGTCGTTTTTATCCATGATTTTATTATGTATATCCTAAGGTTACTATATTTACTAAGGAGAATTGTATATATTAGAAGTATAAAGAAGAGGAATTATAATAATTTTTTTGGTTTATTATGTAATAGTGTTTTATTATCCTGATTTTCCTAACATAATACACTTCACATATAATGAATTGTGCATACAATAAATAGATATTACATCAACCAATATGATTTTTCAGAAAATTTAAAATGTAAATGTTCGAGGACCATAATAATTTAGTTTCTAATTTTTTTAATATAATATTATAATCTTGTTGAATTATATTCAATTTTTCCCATGAATATCATCCCTTTTAGTACTAATGACTTAAATTATTCTTCATAAACCGGGGATTGGAAATATAATTAAGTGTGAGATCAGATTCATAGTATTGAAAAATAAAGTTGTCATTTAAGAACAATAAGAACATATGTTTATGTGAACTTGAGAAAGACATTTTAATTTTATTCCATGCATATCAAAGATCAAAATAAAAGTCATGAATTATGGATTAGTAGATCATACCACATGAATCACATGTAAATCAATGTGAATATGTTGTGTGAGAATAAAATTTAATTATGGAATATAATTATGGGATACAGAAATGAAAATAAAAACAGTCCCTATAATTTAATTAACCTTTACAAAACATATAAATGAAATTCATGGTAGATGACCCTACTGGTTGGGAAACACCACAATCCCCCCTCGTATCCATTTCTTCATAGAGTATTTTGTTATAATTTCTTCCCAAAGTGGATAAGGTTTCCCCTTCATCTAAGAGTGGATCTAGTTGCCCATTGTTACCATAGTTTATGGGGTTTTCCCTTCATCTAATAGATTATTAATCTTACAAACTAACTCTACATCATTATACCACAAGATATAAATCTTTATCCTAGTTATTCTTTGGATATATATGTCACACTTATCTCCTTTTGATATCATACATACATGTAAAACAAGTTATTAAAAAATTATCCATATCATTACCCAAAAAGTGATATGTGTATCATAAACATCATATCATAATCCATAAGAAAAGGGTGTTATAAAAATTTCATTACATTGTTACATGTGGAAATGAGATAGGTTTCATAATCACTTCATCAAATAATACCCAAGGAAAATAAGTTTATTTTATAAGAATATAACCCGTGTAAGAGAAATAGTTTACACAGACATCATGCCTTCGAAACATAAATCATCCAGAAAAGGAATATGATTGGTTCCATTGGATTATATAACCCATATATAATAAAAAATATCTAATAATGACACCATAGAAAGATAAGTTTTTTTAAATATCCCCTCGATCATTTTTTATTGAAAATAGTATATACATGAAATTTTCCTTTTAAAAAATGAATGATTTTCGAAATCCATTTATATGAAAACCACTTTAAAAACATATAATGTAAGATTGTATAAACCTCTAAAGATTTCTTTATAAAGGTAAAATTTAATATTTGAATACATATTAAAAAATCATAAAACCTCTTGAAAACGATTTTCTTTTAAAATAACCTTAAAAATTATAACTGAATCATGAAAATATTTTAACAAATTTTTTTACAAAAAATAATCTAAAATATTATAAGGAAATCGTCAAAACATTGTTAAAACATTTTCCCTTTGACGATATATTGAAAATCTATATTTATATCCTGAAAGTTTGTTTAATAACTTTATTATTGAAAGTATATTCTAAATATTATAAAGAAATATATGAAAATAATTAGAAAAATATTTTCTTCCAAAACTTCATTTTAAAAATGATTTTACTAAATAATAACAAACAATTCCATTAAAATATCTTTTGTAAACATCTTATGGAAACATCAAATAATTAATTTTCATGATGGTGAATAAATACATAAATGTAGAACCATCATTTTGCGCTATAAAAAGGATATAAATGTTCCATGATAAAAAAATGATAAGAAAAATATATTTAAACCATTTTACTTACTAGTTAAAACATGGATAAAATTTTCATTTATAGAATATAATAATATATAATAATTAATTTAAATTTTAATTTATAAAACAAGGTTTTGGAAGATGAAATATCTCTGATAGAAAAAAGAGAATAATGCCGGATTTTTTAAAAATATTTTGAAAAATATATTATTTACCAATGAGTTGAAAATCGTATAATTACATTAAAATACCATGAATAACAATAATAATATAAATTTTATGATATTTCATTAGATATTAATCAAAATACTAAATCAATGGAATCATAGTAATAAAAAATCCATATAAATGATGATATTGTAGCAATAAACCTTTACCACTTTAGTAACGTTTAATCGTAATCCCCATGAGATAATAACATTAAATCAATATTATAGTATCATTATTTGAATAATATTATTTATGTCACAAATAAAGGGATATTATATGCACCACATAAAATAATATTAGTTCATAAAAAAACATTTTTCTCAATAAATGAAAATTAGGAGAAATTTTTCATACTGATTTTGTAAACATTGAATGAAAAAACCATGAAATATAGATCAAAATATGGATGTGTAGACAAAAATATTATTTATAGGACTCAGTGAATAATTTTTGTAAATTATATTCCATAGAAAAAATAAAAATATAATGAATATGGAATAAGTCTTACATAAATAAAATTGAGACTGTAAGACCCCTTATATAGTGGGTAACTATTGAATCCGGATATATATGAAATAAAAAAAAATTAATATTTTATTGAAATTAAATAATATGAAATCATCATATAACTTCTCATAGGTTAGTATATGCACCAAAAAACAAAAAATGATTAAAATAGAATATATGTAATATAATTAAAAGTGAGATGACAAAATGGTTCCCTTATAAAAGTAATTACTTTAGATATGATCAAAACAACATTATAATAAATAATATTTCATTATAAATATAAATCAAAACCATATTAATATATATAATACTTTATTATACTTTATTATAAATTTATAATATCTGTTTATTATTAATTCTATCTCAATTTAAGGATTCAGGTATTATTTGTTTTAATTTTTATACTTGTTTCCTCCAATTATACGTCATCTCAAGGAATATATCATGATTTACTTAATTATAGAACATAAAAAAGGATTTATATATAATATTTATTACATATATATAAATTAATAATAATTTACAAAATATAAAAATATAAAATTGAATGCACCGTTCATAGGGACATTATGCCATATGTATGCATGAATTTTGTTTCTTTCCTTTCATATTATAAGAATTTATGTGAATGAAATTTATTTATATATTGTAATTAACATATAATTATTAAAAAATATATTTAATATAAATATTGTAAAATCATTTTTAATACATGTCATTTAATTTGTGATAGAATAACTTTCTTTGATATGATGGTAGTACACATGTCCACAAAAGAAGTTATCATATTTACCATATATGGAAATCATGAAGGTATATTTTTATATAATAATTATTTTTGAATAAATAAATAATAAAGATAATATATATCATACTAAACTAGTATTTCCATCATAATTGACATCCATGAGAGGAGGTAATGGAAAAAAATGACATCCTTTAACAATGTGGTTATCTACAATACACATGAATGGTAATTTCGTTATACAATTGATGGATGTTTTAAAAGTTTAGGTCTAAACCAATTAATTAGAAAATATAATAATATATATGATATTATTTATGTAATATATTCATTTAATAGGAATAATTTAGGTGGTGTAGAATTAAAATCAAACTAAAGTAATTGTTGAAGGATGTTACCTCTTATTTGGGTAACTCCTCTTGGTTTTCCACAATGGGAATCCATAGATTAATTTATAATGAAACTGAGCTATCTATGTTGAATATATATAATTTGATAGATTATTTTTTGGGGTTTTGATGATCCGAATATTCTAATAGGTGTGTTGAAGTAGGATTAGTGAACACATTTTTATAGACGAATAGGGGCTTCATTCTTATAAATAACAAAAGTAAAATTGTATTGGGAGGTCTCCCTTAAATCACTTTTTTATATAATAGAAAATTAATACTATAAATGTTTTTTATGGTTTATCTAATCCTCCACTAACCAAAAATGTGAGATTCTATAATTTTTCTCCATAACATGCATGTTTCCCCACTATTATCAATTTCAATTTTATTAAGTTAACTAGTTTTTTATCATATGAAATTTAAACATTAATATTAAAATAAAGAGTGATTTATAATAAAATGTACCTTGAAATAATTATAAATATGATATCTAATCTAAAAAATAAATAATGTTGTGACTCGACCCCTGAAACCCTGATGATGGTAGCTACTACCATTATAGTTGATTTATTAGATGTATTCAAATCTAAAAAAATAAAATTTAGAATTTTTGGAAAAATATATTACATACATTAAACACATTATATATTTATGATATAAAAGAAAACATAATAACTAAAAATAAAAATAAATAGAATCATTGATTATCATTCCTAGAATTCATTTTCATATAATGTTCAATGGAATCTTAATAAGGGTGACCAAAAATTCCCATTAAGGGTGTCTAAATCTGAAGTAATTCATTAGTCAATAGTAATAATAAATATAAATAAGTAAAATAAATAGTAAAAAGATTTTATTTAGTCAAATGGACAAAGTATATTCAATATGAAAATGAAGAAAAATAAAAAATGTAATTTCAAAAATATTTTATGAATTAATCATAACCATAGATAATATAACTAATAGAATAATCAACTGTAATTAAAATAAATTACACTTTTTTGTGATGGAAAGAATAATAATGTATATCTAAAAACAACATAATGACTTCATGTATAAAATCTAATACTATCAATGTTTCGTGCCAATAATATAGCAATATCAAGGATTTGATCAAACAATAAAATATGTTCAAGCATTAATGCCATGAATCTAATACTTCCATGTATTATAAACATGAATATAACACAACCAAGTATTAATTAAAAGAATATAAAATTTTAAAGGATTATTTAGAAGAATATAATAATGTTAAGGCTTCCTACCAAGTTTCTAGTATTGTTAAGGCTTCATGAAAATAATCTAATACATTCAATGTGATCATATTATGTGAAGATAGAATATTGTTTTGGAAATAACAATAACAATTTCACATGAATTTTGATATCAAAGGAATCATCCAATTAAAAGTATTTATTCAATAAATGACATAATAATTTTATTAAATGAATTCATCAAATTTTTTATGTTGAATTTATCTAGAAAAAAATAGTTTTTGTACATAGAAAAAAAAATTTCATTGAAAATATATTTATTTATTTTTGAATAGTTCTCAATTTCATTTCTATCAAATTGATAACCATAGGATTAATTTTATATAAATATTTAAATCATATTTTTAGAATTTATTTAAAAGTATTTATAACTTCCATTCCAATGTCTACATGGAAAATATAATATAATTTTAAAAATAACCTAAATAGTATAATATTTTTTTGTAAAACTGGGTAATGTGGTTTTATAGCTATCAAAAAAACTCATCATTGTGTGTAACACATGAAAAACATAATGTTTCATGTACTGAAATATTAGCAAATAATTTTATATAGAGAATGATTACAAATTTGTTGTGTGCAATGCAATAAAAACTCAATGCCCTCAGATAACATTCACTATATTTAGTGTTTTGTGAAATGAGAAATATTGAAACGTTTAAATTAACATTAAAAAATATTTTTCACATGATCTATGGGTGTTGAATTCTACCCCACAGAAATGATTTTCCGCCAAAATTAATGTATGTTATCAAATAATTAATACTTTTAATATACCTTCAATGAAACCCACATTATAAAATGTATTGTAAATTATCCCTATAAAAGGAAATGTTGAAAATGTAACCATTTCCTGGAGTTACACATAACTATTTTTCCACATTAGAGAAAATTTGTGATATTTTAGAAATGGATATGGAAGTGAAATCTCACAATGAATTTCTGATTGAGATTGATTGTGAACAAGGTAATAATAATGTTAACTAGAACTCTTAAATAACACAATGTGGCTCAGAAAAGGTTATTGATATCACTGCTTCCGACAATTTCTCTAGGGCGTGCATATCTGTCTATGTGGACGTGCAGTTGTGGCCCTGCGTTCATGCTTTCCCATGGCAGGTGACATCCATTCCTTAATCGGGGACGTTTTCTCCTTGATCAAAATAGAATGATGGTATGTCATTTCATCCTTCTGTGGATTCCTCCTCGGATGTAGCTACCTAGTCCGGGACTCCCTTATATATTATGTCATGGTTCATGAATCTCATTCATAATGCTATATATTTGTGGACCCCGGTTAATTACACTACTTTCATCAGGACATTCCATGGGGTCTTGACATGGTAGAAACCTTCAGTCAGAGTAGATTACAACATCATGCCTCTTGGGTATTCCCTGGATGAATAGACACGAGGGAATATATATTCATCATCATAATAGGGAACCTCAAGGGCTCAGAACCCAAGGAATCCCAAGTCAGTCACGGGGAATCAAATTCTAGTGGAATTTTTATGAGGTTTTCTTTATCGTCCCATGTTTATCACATGGTATGCCTCACATTTAACGTCTAGCGGAGACAGATCTGCCAATGGCATGTATTCTACAGTTTTCTTCAGGAATATCATGCTTATCATGAGGTTGAACATGAGTTTAACATCTTTCGAAGACTGATCGAAGTGATCTAAATGTTCCATCTAGACGGATCAGATTGGTATATCCCTATGAGGGAGATCCATGAGTGTTTAACATGAAGATGGGTTAGAACATTTAGTAAGAGAAGACCCATGATGTTGTGTCCCATAAAGGGAAGATTTCATACCGTGAAGGATAATCTAGACACAAATGAGGGATGATCAGGGAATGTGAACCCCAAACTGGGGGACACCATGGTTTACAATTGGCTGGGATTGAACCTCAGGGAGGTTTCCTGCATACCCTGTGTAGATGACAGAGATCAAAAACCACATAGTTCAAAGGGCTGATGAAATTGTGTATAGACATTGGAAAACAAACCGAATACAAGATGAGGATTTCTCAAGGATAGAATCCCATCATTAGAGGGTTAATCTTGGGTTGATTGTTATGGATTGAGTGGGGCTTATTCGCGGTTAGATGCACAGGTGTTGCATGAAGCAAGGTTGGGTTGAAATGAATGATCTCACCGGAATGTGGCGGCCTGGTTAAGAATTAGGATGGATGATGGATATTTTAATGAATTAGATGGGAAATGAGAAGGATCCTCTATCAAGGTGATGATAGTGTTGGTATTGAGCCGTGAAGTGATGTCTTATATATCCCCGTGGTAGGGAATCTAACACCTTGTAGTTCGTTGGGACGATGGGACACCTGAGGAGGCGACCGAGGATAATGGATACATGGATGTGTTATAGAAAAAATAGAACCCCCAGGTTGGGGAATGTTCTTACTAGAACACATGGGATCAACGGATAGATCAAGATGAGAAATGGGTGATTGGATTTAACCTTATCGAGGTATCCCACGTATCCCCGTTACAGGGAATCAATGTCTGTGTAGTTCATCTGATGATGACTTACCATTGATGGGGGACTTCAAAAACTTACCACTGAATTGTATCACAATAGATTTTAGCGGTATGGGGTTACAACTACTTACCATTATATGGGCTTATAACGACTTACTGTGGGATGACGTTAAAATGGATTACCGTTGGATGGGGTCATAATGGCTTACCGCAGGATGGGGTCACAACGGCTTATCGTTGGATGGTGGATGAAATTTAGCATCATTCAGGATGAAAAGATAGATATTTTTTAACATCATGTAGGACAATGGGGGTCTGACGTGAAGTGGGTTGGAACCAATTGTCATTTTCCGTGAAACTCAGGGAGACTTCCTACGTATCCTATCTTTGTAAGGATCCAATACCACATAGTTCAGGGTGAGTGTCTGCTGATGTGAAGGGATTCAGAACCAATTGATGGTGGTTTGGAACCTCATAAAGGCTTCATACATACCATTCCATGAAAAGGATCAATGACCTCATGTTCTGGATTATGTGGGTGAACCAGCACGAAGGTGGTCGAAAGAACTGGGTGTTGGGGTTGAACCTCATGGAGGCTTCCTACATGCCTTACCATGGAATGGGTCGATGTCCCCATAGTTCAGGGGAGGTGTTGTTGAACCAACGTGAAGATGGTTGGGACCAATGGGTGGTGGGATTGATACTTAGGGAGGCATCCCCTGTACATTTCCTTGGTGAAGATCAAAGACCTCGTAGATTAGGTTGTGATTGTTGAACCGATGTAAAGATGGTCGGGAGTAATGGTAGTGTGGCATGAACCTCATGGAGGATTTCTTGGTACCTTTCCTTGATAATGATCAATTACAGTTTAGTTCTCTACAGTTTGGGAAAACCGACATGAAGGGGTTCGGAGTGACCGTCTGTTGGGCTTGAACCTCAGGGAGGCTTCTAAGGTACCTTTTCATGGAAAGGATAAAATACAACTTAGTTCAAGTTCGGTTTGTGGCTTACAATCTAGGCTACTCATAGAGGATGTCATGGTCGATTCTTAATACTCTAATCCCACGTGAGACGTGATCGGTGTGAAAACCAAGAGGTATCAAGGAACCAATGATCATAATTCAATAGTTCGTCCATGAAGGGTGGTGAGTGGGGCTAATGCAATGAAGCTACTCGGGTTCTACTATGGAGCAACAATGGTGAATGGGGATTACATAGAGAAGTTTCTCAGTTACCACTATAGAGAGGAAAATGGTGGATCAGGATTATGCAAGAAAGCTTCATGGGTGCCTCTATTTAGCGACAATGGTGGATGGGGATTACGCAAAGAAGCTTCTCGGGTGCTGCTATGGATAAGCATTGGTGGATGGGACGTACGCAAAAAAGTTACTCGGGTGCCGCTATGGAGTGGCTATGGTGGATGGGGCTAAGAAAATGAAGCATATTGGGTGCTGCTATGGAGCGACAATGTTGGGTGGGGCTAACACTAGTTTATTTCTCGGGTGCCACTATGGAGCGCCAATGGTGAATGGGGCTTACACAACGATTCTTATTGGGTGCTACTATGGAGCATAAATGTTGGATTGGTATTACGCAACGAAGTTGTCCAGGTGCTGCTATAGAGCGGCAGTGGTTCATGGGGCTAACGCATGAAATCCACCCTGGTGCAGCTATAATGCTGCACTGGTGGATGGGGCTTACTCAAAGAAGTTGTCTGGGTGATACTCTGGAGCGACAATGGTGGATGAGTATTATACAAGAAAGCTACCTGGGTGCCTATATAGAGGGAAAATAGTGAATGGGTCTTATGAAAGGTAGTTTTCTGTTGTCACTATGGAGCAGAAATGGTGGATGGGGCTTACACAAGGAAGCTGCCCAGGTGCCGCTATGGAGCGGAATTGGTGGATCTGTATTATGCATGGAAGCTGCCCCGGTTCCGCAATAGAGAGGCACTTGTGGATGTGGATTATGTAAGGAAGCTACCCCATTGCCGCTATGGAGAGGCAATGGTGGATGTGGTTAACACAAAGAAGGTGCCTGGGTTCCGCTATGGAGCGACAATGGTGGATGGGTCTATTGGAAGGAAGATTCATTGGTGCCGCTATGGAACGACAATGATGGATGGGGCTTAGGAAAGGAAGTTTCTCGGGTGCCGCTATGGGGCGGCAATAGTGGACGGGTCTTAAGCCAGGAAGCTACCCGGGTGCCGAAATGGAGCGGCAATGGTGGATGGGGCCTACTCAAAGAAGCTTCCCAGGTGCTGGTATGGATTGAAAATGGTGGATGGGGATTACACAAGGAAGCTACCCGAGTGCCGCTATGGAGTGGAAATGGTCGATGGGGATTATGAAAGAAAGCTGCCCAGGTGCCTCTCTAGAGCGGCAATGGTGCATGGGACTTTAGCATGGAAGCTTCCCAGGTGCCGCTATGATGTGAAAATGGTGCATGGGGCTTACGCACTGAAGCTGCCTGTAATATATTACTCAAGTCTGGCCACGAGGGAATTGCAACCCTCTAGTGGGTTGAGGCCTTCACATATGTGCTAGTGCACAAGAGGGATAATAACATGGGCGTTGGCATCAGTTCGAACAATGGTAGATGAAATGTGTGAATCACATGCCCGACATTTTGGTTGTGGTGAGGGTGGTGTGATAGTGGAGGATATGTATTGACTAATTTCAAAACACATCATCCATACCACGTTAGAATGAAATGGGGACAAACAAATGAGGGTCGATTGTTGACCGTTATCGAAACATAGAACATGAATCAAAATATCATCCAATGTCTTGAGGGGGGCATTCCCTGTACGGTCGGTGAGCCGATGTTCCATGGGACAAGTCTATCAGGGGTTCCTGTCATATGTTGAAGGGGGTGAAGATCTAAATGAACGACATGCAAAGAGACAAGTGGAGTGATAGAATGTTTTAATGGATTCCAACACATTTGAAATTATGGAAGACTAATTATGGAATGTGGTATCTTAGGATATTCACATAAGCCAAATCTTAATTAGAACAACAGTCATCCTATGATGGTCACATAGAGAGTGATATAGTTTATAGTCATATGTAGAGTATTATTGGCTTCTCATACTTGGAGCATAAGGAATCTCTTGTTTGGATCAAGTGGCCTCCAATGTTTTTTTGATTGGTTTCATTAGAGATTATATTTATGTAGATAATACTTTTGGCATCTTATTCTTGTCGCACAAGGAATCACTTATATTGAGTAAGAGGCATCCTATGTTTGGATTATAGGGTGTACTACAGTTTAGAGTTATGTAGAAAGTACTGTTGTCATCTCATGAATGGAGCATAAGGCATCTCTTGATTGGAGCAAGAGGCATCCTATGTTTGGTATATTGGGTGTACTATTGTTTATAGTCATGTAGAGATGACTTCTTGGAAAAAGGAACCTAGTAATGGATGGTGTTGTGACTTACGCATGGGCGGCCATTCCAGGATCAACC
Source organism: Viscum album (assembly GCA_963277665.1). Lineage (NCBI taxonomy): Eukaryota > Viridiplantae > Streptophyta > Magnoliopsida > Santalales > Viscaceae > Viscum > Viscum album. Next base: position 1,905,964,403 of record OY728145.1, read on the forward strand.
TGGCAGAAGAGCCAAGTGATAGGGTTTTGATGAGTAGCTTGAAGAATTGTTCAATTCAATGTAATTGGGGAATTGATTAAGAGAATATCAACTCACGAAATGAGAAACAAATGATGTGGAATATAATAGCCCAAGGTGTTTAATGGTGTGCGGAGGAGTACCTCAAATCATGTTCTTCCATAGGTACAAGGTGGTTGTGAATAAGGGCACAATGGAAAATCCCTACATCCCAGCATGAAAAGTTCACTGTGCATCTCTTGATTTTTCATGGGGGATAGTGATGGTAGCAAAAGGACTGGCTCGGAGGGATGGTACTGTATCTTGGCAATGACGCCGAGTGTTGGTGCAGGGGAACATCACCCACATTATGGGCCAGTGGTCGTGAAGGTAGGAGCCTCACAAAAGATAGGTCATAGCGATGTAGCATCACGAAGCAAAGTGGCTCATGGAGCATGGGATCTCACGGAAAATATTCGCAAAGGAAAGGTGATCGCGGAGCATGGACTCACAGAGCAGCTTCACGAAGTAAGCTATTCCCAGATCACGGACTCCAGGAGCTGCTTTGCGAAGGAAGCTACTCGTGGAGCATGGACTCGCAGAGCCACTACGAGAAGGAAGCTACTCACAGACCATGGACTCGAGGAGCCGTTTCGTGAAGCTAAGAATCACTCCGTGAAATGGGACATCAGTTTCCCCTGGGGTGGAGTCATTGTTCATCAAAGGGTGGTGAGATGGGTATTTATTGGGGAGAGGCGCCACGAAGCAGATCCCGCTCAGCACGAAGATTGAGCTCGCTCCACCAAGGGATCAAAAACATCATAGGGGTTTGCGGAGCTTCCCACATCCTTGTTTCGTGGAAGCGTAGTGAAAATCAAAGGTGTTCACAGAGAATCCCACTTCCTTGCAACACGACAGGTTCACAAACTTCAAAGGGGTTTGCGAAGCATCCCGTCTCCTTGCTCTGTGGCGGGTCGTGAATGTCGAAGGGGTTGGCGGAGCATCCCGCATCCTTGATCCGCAGCGGGATCTTGAATGTCAAAGGGGTTCATGGGGCATCCCACCTCCATTCTCTATCGCGGCTTTACGAAGGAGGAGCTTTCCATTGATGCGGGGGCTGAGATGCCCGAGTCTCGCCCCATGTGGTGCTGGCCGAACTGGCTCAGCTTTCCGGGCTGAGATGCCCAAGTCCCGCCCCATGTGGTGCTAGCTGAACAGGCCCTGGCCTCTGGGCCAAGCCTCCTACGTGGCGACCTTTGGGAAGAACCGCCCCTGTTGTCCACTGGGTAAGGACCCAGCCATAATCATTACATAATCTTGAATTAAATGAATAATTCACATTGAGGATCTTTTCATGTTTACCATTTAAGAGGGTTAGGTCATTACTATTATATTACATCTCAAAAAATACAATGTAGACACTTCTACTCAATTTAAATTTTTTTATAAAATAAAAACTCTTGATGAAAATGATACATGTCTATTTCCATTTTTGAGATAGAATAAATTTTCATGGATCCCATCCTTGAACCTATTCCACTTTAGGTCCAGTGAAAAACATTTAAAAAACATTGGATGAGCCTAAAAATCTCAATAAGGGATACATAAAGAAGGTAAACTATTAGTTTTTCAAAACAACAAATAAACCATGTATACTTTATCATAAGTAATACTTTTCACCTTTATGAAGTAGTAAATACTATTCATTTAATAAATGATCATTTCTTACCCTTTTGTAACCAAAAGATTTCCATAAAACCCATATAAAGAACACATAACATATATGGGTAACTTGGGAAAAAACCATTCTTATATGGAAGAAATATACGGTTGACTTCCACACATATCACTAAATGGAATAGCCATACGGCCAACTTCCATACCCAATGCATTGGAGGTTATAATGTAACCACCTATCCTGGTTTACCATGACACCACCCATCATATGGTTTATCAAGTAACCACCCATCAAATCTCCAAGTACCATTGTAACACATGAAATATTGAAAATATAGACATTTCACTAATAACATTTGATTTTCAATCACAAGAAGTAATTTCAAGATATTGAAATAACCAATTCATTTTAATAATCTGTTTAAAAATTTATTCTTGAATCAAAGTGTCTGATATCACATTGAATATTTTAATGTAATTATAAATTTAAAACATAAATTTCCAAATAAATGAATACTCAAAACCATTTTTAAAACCTGAATATTAAATATAAAGCTTTAGAATAATAAATCTCGAATACATTTAAAATGATATTTTAGTTGATGAGTTTTTAACAAATTGAGAGACTCTTGAATTCAAATAATTGAGGAATAACATTTAATAAGAACTTTATAATATCATGAGAATAAAGGGATTCATGATATAATATGAAAAATAATAGTTTATACACCATATATGAGTGAATTGGTGAATAACAACAATGAAGTCTCAATGGGAATGTAAATTGAGATAAAATCCCTTATAAAGATGTTATCCTTAAATTATGGATAAATCAATCACAGAATTATGTGTGAAAAATATGAATACACCCAATATAAGTGGATATTATGTTTAAAACAATCATATGGCATTAAAACATATTTATAGGACGACATATTCAAGAAGTACAAGTTTAACCCAAATAATTGAAATTTTGTTAAGAAGTTCACTTGAAAAAATATAAAAGCCTAAAGGCGTCACATTAAAATATATAAATTGAGTTTATTAGATAAAAATGGAATCTCAACACTTGGAAATTAAATTTATATCAATAATTATATATAATAATATATCTCACCATAATAAGTTGTAAATTAGGACATAACAAAAAGAAGTCTTTTAAAAATAGAAGGGTGAAAGGTTCCCTTACTGATTTTGTAACCTACAAAACATAAACCACATGAAATAAGGACCATACAATGTAGATGTAAATACCCATAAATAAATTTTTATTACAAAAAATGTAGAATATTTTGAATTACATACACCAATAAAATGAAATAGTGACAAATATAGAATAAATATCACGTGAATAAAAAGTGAGATAAAAATCCATTACCACGTTGAAATCAACTGAGTGGTATGAAAAAAAGTTAATAACCGCGAAATGAATCACAGAATAACATGAATATAATGAGAATCGTGATAAATTATATCAAATGGTAGTAAAGAATACACCACATGCAATGAATAAGTCGCGAACAACGGAAATATCATAGAAATAAAAGTGAGATAAGAAACCCCTTACATCATGTACTACATGACACATTTGTTCCTTGTTCATCATGAATAATAAAATAATGTTAATTTATACTTGAGTAACAAAATTTTTAATGTTTAGTATCATTTTTATATCACTTATTACCATGTTATAAACATTATGACCTCATTTATGTTAATAATGATCGTTTGGTCAATATTTGGTACTTGAGTCAAAAATGAACACCTTATAATTACATGTAGGCCATGTGGTTAATAATACACTATCTACAAAATCATATTCATGATTTAGATATAATTTAAATTATATATATCCTGTATATATATGTATTTATAATAGTTCATAACATTTGGATATAATTAATGAAATGCACCATTAATGGAGAAGATAAACTGTACGTACGCATAAAATCTACTTTCATTTCTATTTCGAATTTTAATTGAATGAAAAAATAAATATATATTGTTATATTGTAATTAAATAATAATATAATATATAATATCAATAACTCCATCCTTTATTTTCCCAAGTATGGTATGAACGAGTCATATCACTTTGAAGGGGCGATAGTCCACACTTCCTTAAATGAGATTGTCATGTTTAATCATAATGGAAACCATAAATGAATGATATAAATTAAAAATAAAGAATAATAAAGATAACATAATATATATCATATATAAATATAGATCCATATCAATGGACACCATGATAGGTGGTAGGAGATATTCAAACAATCATCGTTTTGGAGGCGTTAGTTTGTCATCCACAGAAATCACATATTCTTCACCCATTAGATGGTGGTGTGCGTAAGTGCAGTTCGAATAATTCTTATAACAACATCCTAATATATTGAGGATAATATTTTTGTTATAAAATTAAAGATCAAAAAGATTTTACGGGGTTGGATAAGTAAAATTAAACAAAATAAAACAAAACAATTATGAGAAATTGTTACCTTTAATTTGGGTAACTCTCTGTGGTATTAACCAAAAATGTTTTCTTGAAGTGCCTTCTACCAAAGGTAGAGGGATTCAGGGATCTTAATTTAGAAGACATTGAATGAACCAAATTTCTTGAGTGGTGTGAGGAATTGCTTAGAATTGAGGGCTTTTTTTAAGGGGGTGCTCTTTAGGAATGTGTGAAAATATTATTTTATTATATAATGATATTCAGTTTATAAAGGTCCAAAAATCATTAAAGTATAATATAAGATGACTAATAGTATATAATAATATCATCCAATAAGAATTTTCAGGTTTTGGATAATATTTTAATCATTATAAATCTATTTATTTAAATCATTTATTAAAGAGCTATATACTACATCATTATTGTGTCATAAAAAATAATTTATTTCATGTCTAAAAATTATACAAAATTTCCATGATTTAAGAAATAGTTTTAGAATTCCAATGAATATTTATAGTTGAAAATATATCTTTAATAACTTCATATAAAAATTAATTTAGTAAAAGACATTTGTCTGTGTCATGTTTTCTTTTACATTAAATTAATTAATCTAAAGTGGCATTACCACTCTTAAGTGGCTCCATGGGGTCCAAAAATAGACCGAAAGATGCCCATGGATGGCCTTGACTCATCCAATATGGTTATGACATGATCTAATTTATTTTTTAAATATTAAAATATTTTTTTCCTTGAATTACCCTATTTAACTTTAACAGCGGTAAATAAAAGTCAAAAGATACTATTGTTCAAAAAATACCTTCATATTATTGAACAAAATTTTACTTATTAATAAGAACGATGTATGTGTTATTTTCAACATTTAATCCAGAGAAGCGGTAAAATTTTATTTAAAAGAAAAATTAATTTTTTAACTACAACATAGTGGTTTCACTATTCATAAAAAATTGTAGTTTTTTAGAAAAATACCAAAAATTCATCCTAAGATATATATGATATTACAAATTAGAAAATGATGTCTATTTTAAAAAATAAATATATAGATGTTGCATTAATTAATTAAATATTAATTTCCGTTGACAAAGGATATAACGTTTTTTCAGAAACAATAAATGTCGAAATGTCGACACTTGTTTATGCCCAATTTCAATTTGAAATTAATTCCAATGGCTGAGATTTGATTAAATAGTAAAAATATATTCTAATTACTCTTTAAAACCAATAAAAAAATAATATAACGATATAAATGAATTAGATTAAAATGTAATTTTGAATTAAAATAAACTATTTTTCACAATTAATAAAAAATGAATTTTATTAGAAAAATAACAAAATTTTACCCAAAGTAATATTTGATGTCCTGATTCTAAAGAAGAATTTTATTTTCTAAAATGGAATATATAAAAGTGACCAATAATATATTTAATGAGGTTTGACCATCAAAAGGCTGTAAATTGACCTTTTAGTGAATATTATAGTATTCATACTTAAAATTAGATTCATTCATATTTTAGACCGTAACTTTTATTGGATAGTTGTAAAAACATTTAAGAAACATATATAATCAAATTGTAGTTAATTATGTTCATTCCTTCCAATACATGGTATCAGTGGTAACTAAAATTTAAATCAATAATATTATATTATAATTTCTCAACGTATGATTTCATAGAAACCCATTATTCTATATCGGGTACGCAATTGAACATTGCATCCCCATTAAAGTAGAATTAATATTTAATTCAAAAATATTATTAAATAAGAAAAATGAAATGATCTTTATTTACCTGGTATTTTACATCTCCCCCCCTTTAGGGAATTGCATACTCACAATTTTAAAACTGTGCTTGGAAACATCATTAAAATTCCCACATCGAAAAAGAGTCAGTAAAGTGTTCACTTTAAAAGAAATAAAGTGAAGTACAAAGGTCATCCAATATAATCCCCACTAGGATTGCATGTTGGAAAACATGGATATGGAAGAGAAAACAAACCATCATGTTTGGATGCAGAGTGATAGAAAATATGATTAAGAGATCGTTAAGAAACATAAAATCACAAACTTGTGATGTTTTAAGTGGTCTTTGATTACACAGTAAGAAACATAAACTAAAAATGTTTTTTAGTTCCTTTTTATAATTTTATGAATTAATTTACTAAATAAAACATATTCAAATATAAATACCTTCAAGTAGAGTTTCATCTATTAATATGTTTTTACCCAAAACTAATATTTTATCCAAACAAAGAACATTAAAAAAGACTTAGGCACATCAAAAGCAGAAGAATCAACTTCTAGAGAATCACATAATGCATAAAAAAGATATGTATTTCCCCTTTCTTTAGACATTAAAAAAAACAAAAGATAATTAGTATGAGATCATATAATCCTGAAAAGGGATAATCGTTTATAAAAAGAAATAAAACTATTAATCTCCAAAATTCAACAAAAAGTACCCAATGTTCAAGAAAGACCATTCAATAAACAAATGTCCATAAAATTCTTCAACAGTAATCCAAACGAAGATTGAAATCCAAATCTCATAAGAGTTTATTTACATAGTCTTCCAAGATAAATGTTATCATTTATCACCAAATAACATCAGTTATTCATAAAATATCATAATGAAAAGTAATTAAGCTAATCACATATTCTCCTTGATAGGTTAATCAGTTTCATAAATAAATGAAATAATCATATGTCCACAATAAAAAAAATAGATTCTTCCAAACTAAAATTTCAACCATTATTCGACAATTGAAATCCATAATATTCTATCTTCTTTGGGATATATTGTTTCCTCAAATGAGAGAACGTCTTCCACAACAACCATTATCACGTAATCAATAAATAATTTTTCTATACTATGTATATCCATATGATAAAACATAATTTACTAAAATAAATTATTCTTGTTCCATAAAAACATTTTACTAATATAATATGTCATACTAATAGGGGAAATCAATTAGGCTAGTGGTAGGTGATGCGCCCTTTCCACCCTTCGATTGTGGGTTCAATTCATGTGGCATTACCAAATGCGATGTGTTGTCACCCATCCTATGGTTTGTCCTTTTTATAAAACTCAAAAATAACCTTAATATGTTTTATCCTCAATGGTTTCCTCATTCCTCTAATTTTCATCCAAATTAATTATGATATCAATATATTAATTCTTGATGTCTTATTTCACCACCATATGAAAAACTAAAATAATCCCCAAAATTAAGAACATCATACCCTAATTATGGTGTCCATTTGGTTTCATCATCATCTTGTTCACGTAGGTATAAGGTTAATATATTGCAACAATGATTTAGAGATCCTTCAAAATCATTTTTCTCCTCCATCCAAATACACCTTGTACAACATGAGTCATATGGGTGTTTAGAAAAAAATAGTTTTGGAAAATAATCATTTGTGACATATTATTTCATAAAATATGATAAAACATGATTTCTATAAAATATTCAGACCGAATTTCAGTGGAAAATTTCAATTAATGGTCCTTTTAAAATACCATAGGAATGTGTTGAGATACTATAGTGTAAAAGGAAATATAAATAGGTTGTGCAAGGTGCTCCTTCATTAGAAAATTTATTAAAATCATAATATTCTTCAAAATCATGTAATAAGGTAAAATATATGAAAATGCCTTGATAATATTTTCCTTTCTTGAAAATATGAGAGTATTGTGAAAATATGAATTGTCTAAATACAACCTATGATCCACTATGATAATGAGGTATAGTGGAGGTGTTTGATATCTCAATCAACTACGTGCTAGTAAGTTGTATGCTAGAAAAAGATTCACAATCATCCAAATATGAATTTGTAATAATTATTTCAAGCTTGTTAGTAGGAAGAGATTGGAATGTCGTTTGAGATACTCCTTCCATTTGTAACTGATTTTCCTTGATCAAAAAAAGTAATAAAACAAGGATTTATCTGAAATATTAAACATAGAGACTAACCATCTATCTAAAAAAAACTTATAATCCCAAAATTTGTCTAAACCGACCTCTAATATGAACTTTAAGGACCGGACCTCAAACATTACATAATCATGAATTAAATTAATAATTCACATTGAGGATCTTTTCTGGTTTATTTTTTTAGATAGTTAGGTCATTACTATTACAATACATCTAAAAAATTATGATGTAGACACTTCTACTCAGTTTCCATTTCTTCATAAAAACCTGTTGAGAAAAATGAGACATGCCTAGTTCCATGTTTTAGATAGCATTAAGTTTTCTTTAATTCCATCCTTGACCCTATTCCTCTTTATATAATGTTAATTTATTTAAAAAAACTTGGGTTGTGCATAAAAATCTCAGTAAGGGATATACAAAAAATGAAAACTATTAATTTCTCAAAAAAACAAGTAAACCACGAATACATTATCATGGTTAATAGTTTTCAACATTATGAAGTAGTAAATACTCTTCATTGAATAAAAGATCAATGATTAACCTTTTCTAACCAAAAGAATTCCATAAAACCCATATAAAGAACACATAAAAAATAAAGGTAACATGGGACATAAACATACATAAATGGAATAACCATACGGTAGACTTCCACACATATCACTAAATGGAATAGCCATACGAATGACTTCCATACCCAATGTATTGGAGGATATAACGTAACCACACGTCCTGGTTTATCACCACACCACCCATCATATGTTTTCTCACATAACCACCCATAAAATTTACAAGTAACATTATAACACATATAATATTGAAAATATAAATATTTCACTAATAACACTTCATTTTCAATCACAGGATGTAATTTCAAGATATTGAAATAATCAATCCATTTTCATAAACCATTTAAACAAAATTATTGAATCAATGTTCCCTAAACCACATTAAATCATTTAATTAAATTAAAATTTTAAAACATTAATTTACTTGTAAATAAATACTCAAAAACATTTTTAAAACATGGATATTAAAGGTAATTATTTATAATAATAAATCTTTAAAACATTTAAAATGATATTTTTGTTAAAGAGTTTTTGAAAAAATGAGAGACTCTTGAAAACAAAAAATTGTGGAATAAAATGTATTAAGAACTTTATAATATCACGAATATATAGGGATTCATTATATTATACGAAAAATAACAATATATACACCATATAAGTGTGAATTGGTGCATAACAACAATGAAGTCTAAATGGGAATGTAAATTGTGACGAAATCCCTTATAAAGAAGGCATCATTAAATTTTGGATAAATCAATCACATAATTATGTGTGAAAAATATCAATACACCCAATTTAATTGTATATTAAGTGTAAAACAATCAGAGGACATTCACACATATTCATAGGATGACATATTCAGGAAGTTCAAGTTTTACCCTAAGAATCGAAAATGGGTTAAGAAGATCCTTTGCTAAAATTTGAAAGTGTAATATTATCACATTAAAATTGAGAAAATGAGTTGATGATATAAAAAGGGTATCTCATCACTTGGAAATACAATTTACATCAATATTTATATATAATAACATATCCCAACATAATAATATGTAAATTAAATGACGTAACAAAATAAAGTCTTTTAAAAAGATAAGGGTGAACGGTTCCCTTTACGATTTGGTAACATACCAAACATACTCCACATGAAATAAGGACAATAAAATTTAGATTTAAATACCCATAAATTAATGAATATTACACAAAGATTATAATAATTCTCATTACATACACCACTCAAAGGAAATAGTGACAAATATAGCATGAATCTCACGGGAATAAAAAGTGAGATAAAAGTCCCTTACCACGTTGTAATCGACTGATTCATATGAATATAATTTAATAACCACCATATGAATCATAGATTACCACGAAAATAATTAGAATCATGATAATATATATCAAATTTATGTACACAATACACCACATGCAATGAATAAGTGGCGAACAATGGAAATCTCACAAAATTAAAAGTGAGATTAGAAACCCCTTACATCGTGTCCTACTTGACTCGTTTGTTCTTTGTTCGTCCGGAATAATAATATAAAGTTAATTTCTACATCCTTGAGAACATTGTTCAAGTTTATTAAACTTTTTATATCACTTATTTCCATGTTATAAACATTATGAAATCATTTATGTTAATAATGATAGTTTGGACGATATTTGGCACATGAGTAAAAAATGAACAATTTCTAATTACATGTTGTCAATGTGGTCAATATTCCATTATATACAAAATTATATTAATGATTTAGATATCATATAAATCAGATATATCCAGTATATATATGTATTTATAATTGTACATAAAATTTGGAAATAAAAAAGTAAATGCACCCTTCATGGAGACGGTAAGTTGTACGTTGGCATGAATGCTACATTCATTTCTATTTTGTATTTTAATTTAATAAAAACATAATGATATGTTATTATATTATTATTAATGAATAGTATCATATATAATTTCAATAAATTTATTCTTTATATGTCCCATGTATGGTATGAAATAGTCATATCACATTGAGCGGGCGGTAGTCCACACTTCCACAAATGAGATTGTCGAGTTTACTCATAATAGAAACAATAAAGGTATGCTATATATTAAAAATAAAAAAGCATAAATAAAACATAATATATATCATATATAAATATAGTTCGATCCTAATGAGAGCCATGATATGAAATAGGAGATAATCAAACAATCATTGTTTCGCAAAGTGTTTGTTTTCCATCCATAGAAGCAGTAATGTCTTCATCCATTAGATAGAGGTGTGTATAATTGTAGTTAGAATCCTTCTCATAAAAAAATCCTAGTATAATTAGGATACTGTTTTTTTATAAAATAAAGGAACAAAAAGCGTTTAGGGGGTTGGATAAGTAAAATAAAAGCAAAATGAAACAAAATAATTTAAGAGAAACTCTAACATTTATTTTGGGTAACTCCCATTGGTATGGACCAAAAAGGTTTAATGAAGTACCTTATAAGAAGGTTATGACTTCTAGGAGGAGGAGTGGGATGTATGGAGATTAACTAGGCAGAGTGAGGAAGAGCCAAATGGCTTGAGAGGTGTGAGGAATTGGTTACAAGTGAGGTCTTTTAGTAAGGTGGATGTAACAGCCCAAGATTTTATAAAGAAATATTCTTTTTAATTTTATTAATGTATTGTGTTGTACGCTACACCAAAAGGAGCTTGCACAACACGCATCCTTGTCTTGCCTTGCATTACACGCAATCGCGACCTTCCTCGATAGCGTGTGTAATACGCAATACCGAGTTTCACTAAACAACGATGTGCTATTAAAATATTATTAAAACTAGCCGTTATGAATAGTAATAACCACTTTTTAAAATTCTGTAAATCTCATTTTTCAAAATGAACTTTATTTTTGGATTCGGAGTATCGAATTTAGCCTAAGGTGAAATTTTGGTACTTTTCGGATAACTTTCATATTTTGATGAATAGTGAAAATGACTAAATTTTAATTAAAAACAACTTTTTTAATCGAAATAATTAATAATGATAAATTATTAATTTGAGTGATTTTAAAGTATATTTAGAATATATTTTTACAATTTAATACAATTTTGGTCATTGAATGTAATTTCACATTTAAACCAGACATAATCAAGTGTCAATCTTATGATAGATATTGTTTCTTAAAAACACGCTATTTGTTTTAACAGCGGGATTTAATTATAAAATTAATTAATGTAACTTCTATGTTATGAATTTGGTAAAATAGACTTCATTTTTGAATTCGGAATATGAAATATAGCTTGGGATGAAATTTTTGGCATTGTTCTGGAAAACATCAATTTTTGATGAATAGTGAAACTACTAAGTGGTAGGTTAAAAACTGAATTTTGCATAAAACTTAATTTTACCGCTTCTGTGAATGGAATTTCGAAAATCCGAGAGACACGGTTAATATCAAGGACTAAAATGTGGTTCAATGAGATGAAAATAATTTTTTGGTGAATAGTAACTTTTTACTTTTTTTTACCACGGTTAAAAGTAAATAGGGTAATTAAGGGTAAAGATGATATTATTATTACCCTAACACATGTCCTAATTCTATTGGACAAGTGTATTTCGACCAAAAACAAACTTAGGAATAAAATATGACCATTTAGGCCCACTTGGATTAGATTAGGACATTTATTATTAATTTATTTAAAGAAGGGTTAAAATAGTTAAAATCAAAGTTTAATAAGTAAATCATTTTTAATATGGGGTTATACATAAGATAAATTAGATTGTAAATATTCATTAGAAAGCTAAAAAGATTTCCTACATGATGGTATTTTATTTGTAATTTTTAGACATCAAATAATTTAATTTATTTATGACACAAACATGATGCAGTAATTATCTTATTAATGAAATATTGACATAATTGATGTTATAAACACAAAATTAAATGTAATTTGACATTTTTTATGAATTCCAATAATTTTCTAGGTTACTATGATATATTAATGTTGATTTAATCAACTTGGTTCGAACATTTAATTCTGTTATGACTTTCACAAAAATCATATATCAAATAGTGTCAAAATTGACACAAAATAGTTTTTAAATCAAATATTATATTATTAATTGTTATTGTATTCCTAAAAATCTAAGGTTCGGCCAAATGACTTAGATAAGGATATATAGATTAATAATAAACAATTTGGGGTTCGTTTGGCATGTTATAGTAAGTTTATTAACCATATAGTGAAAGAAAACAAAAAGACATTGTAAAAGTTAAATTATTTAACTTAGAGTTAAATCTAATTGATAAGGTTCAAATAATATCCTAAACTTGTCTAAATTCTATTGGTTGATAGGATTACGACCCATCCCCACTTTAGCTTCGAAATAAGACCCTTTGGAACCATTATAAACCGATTTTGACTTTAATATAAAATAATATTTTGAGATATTCCTAAGGTGCCCCTCTCCTCCCCTATAAAAGGACACCTCCTCTCCCTCCTCCTCACACCAATTTGAGCACTCAAGCTCGTCCAACCCCTGCCAAAATTCCTTCTCCACTTCCCTAGCAACATCCTAGAGGTTCGGGTCTTCCTCAAAGACCAATTCTAGTGCCCTAAGAGGAGGTCTCAAAGAGGCACTTCAAAGAAGAGGTAATTACCGTTACCAATTCTTTCATCTTTATTTCTTCTTCCACTTCTTCTTATTAGGTTGTTTCATTATGAAGTAATAACATCAGTATCACTCATATACTGATATGTTATTATAAGAATGAAACAACCCTATTTCACCATCAATCCATCCTACGGAAAAAGAAATCACCGCGCGTGCGTACGTACGGAATACCGTCTCCACGCCGTGGTGTAATCTATTTTCCACCACCACCTTACATGGATGGGTATAATGGTGTAAAGGATAACTATACATAGTTATTACAACATCATATTGATTCTGATATATTGTATAATCCACTCCAATTCAATTCAATATTTATAGAAATGATATCATCGCTCGTGCGTACGTACGGAATACCGTCTCCACGACGCGATGAGATTCATTCTCCATGTTTACCATTTAAGAATGATTATAATGTATATATAAGAAATAATAATGAAATATATGACATTATAAAGCTACTGGATTTATGTATATATATACATATGTATGTCATCTACTTACTTCCATTTCAAGACAATAAGGAAAGGAAAACAGCGTTCATGCGTACGTACGGACTACCGTCTCCATGAACGGTGTTTTTCATTTTATTTATCTACCTATTATATATATATATATACTGAATATATATGATATATAAATCATATTTTATATTCTGGAAGTAAGTAAATCATGATATAAGTAATAATGATGTCAAGAACAACAAGTCAAAACACCTACGATAAATGAAACGATTTTACCCAAAACGCTTCTTTAACATGGAATTTACAAAAGAACGGGTAATATAATGTCATAAGTGAACCATATATGATATCATAACAATGAATATGATTCTGTAATAAGTCAATAACAAGATTTAAATTATTATACAGGAGGATCGGACACTTACAAAGCAAGTCGGACCTAAGGTAAGGGAAATATCACAATCTCATTTTTATCCGAGATTGTTTATTCGTAAGTATTTACTGGGGTGTATTTTATCATCCACATCCATGTTTCCTTAATATGTAATATTATTTCCATCCACCTAAAATTGTTTAAAACCTATTTTACCCATTGGTGAGTTTTTAGTAAAAGATATGAAAAGAATCTTTTGTCGTTTTTCATACGAGGTACTTTTTTTGACTTTTCCGACAAAAGTACGAGAAGAATGTTTTTTTAACTTATACGGAAAGAATGGATTTTTAAAACATTATTTCCAAGAAGCTTCCTTTACAAGTTTTCAAGTTTTTTTTTAATCAACTTCTTTTAGTTTAAAGTTGTATGACATGTTAAGAAAGGAAAAATGTTTTTGAAAAAGAAAGGATATTTTCCTCAAGAATTCAATTCAAGTGTTTTATCAAAATTATTTTCCATCTAAGATAATAAAGGGTTCTGTTTCTGTCCATATTTTTACATTGATTTGACTATGTTGTGATGGAATTATGTTTATTAATTCCTTTATCTTATATGAATGGTTTTATGATGTCATGTTGTTTTAAGAATCCCATTTTTATTACATGGGTTATGAAATGATGTATGATTTATGATTTTGTGGCACACATAAGAATGGTATCATTATGAGATGGGTGGGACCTATATCTCCCTCCAATGCATTGGGTAAAGATTTTATATCTCATGAGATAGACATGGCTGGAATGGTAGGTTATACCGGTTCAGTGAAACAGGACTGAAACGAGGATTACTCGATTCAGAAAGGGACTTTGTCCACTAAGATAGTCTTGGCAATGAGTCTTGACTAACAAGAAATGATTCTCTATGATTATGTGTGTATGCCACAATGAGTAATGTTTTAAGCTATGATTTCATTTCACTACTATGATTTATCCCATGTTATGAAATTATGCTCTCTTTTGCAGGTTAAGATTTCCAAAAAATGTTATGTTCTTTGAAAATTATGTGATTGATATTTCCTTTGTTTACCCTTACTGAGCATTTGAGCTCACCCTTTTATGTTTTCTTTTCCCCAGGATATAAAGAAAGGTTTTAGGTATATAAAGGAAGATCTTTATGGGAGATGTTGAAGATCTTCCACCACAATTAGAAGTTTATGTTTCGAGTTTCCAAAGACACTAAACTATTACGATCCTTGTGTGTGTGTTTTTGTTATGTACTAAGTATTCCACAAAAGTAATGTAATGTCAATGTACGATAAGCTTCGGGTCTCTACAGTTGGTATCAGAGGCAAAGGAGGTAGGAATGTATCCAATCCTTGGGAACTCTCACATGTGAGCGTTGGACGAAGCATGGCTCTCCGCCCAAGGGCTTCATGAGGAAATGGCTGCCACTGGGGATGGTGGTGTGTCCCGCCCAGGGGGTGTAGCCGCCCATGGAGTGCCCTGATAGGTATCAATTGTAGTCCACTGGAAGTAATTCTAGACCGCTACAGTTGGTATCAGAGGAAAGGTTTAGTCAACCTTTGGAAACTAGGATGCGAAAACGTTAGTGAGATCCCTAGAGATATTTCTAAGTTATGTCTAGGGATGCCCCTAAGGATAAGTATACGTATAGGATATAGTCCTAGAACTACGGTAACGATCTTAGAATTTAACCTAAGATGTTAGATATTGAGGGTGCTCCCCCTTTACTATGTTGTCTTCCCTAGCATGATTTCACCTCTCACAAAATTATTTTTGTGTTTTAGTTAATGGAGGGAACCAGAAGGAATTTGGTTAACATTGAATCCAATGGACAAATTGGTGACTATGAGCAACAAAATTGTGTGATGCCTAGAGATAAAGATATTCTGATTATGCCGAATCAGTCATCGCGATATATGATTAACAAGGTGAAATTTAGTGGTATGACTAATTCATCAAAGAAGAGGAAGATAAACTATTATGCATGTTCGCATGTTGAGGAGCATAAAGAAAGGAAGATTGAGATTTCTAAAGAAGGGAAGAAGAACCTTGAGGAAAACCTCAAATGGAGGGACCGATGTTATCTGTGTGGAGAAAAGGGTCATAGAGTGACAGATTGTTATGGAGTTCAATGTCTTATTTATGAAGAACATGGGCATTACCCAACTCAATGCCCTGATCTGAAAAGATACTTCTAAATCAAGGAAGGAATTATTCCAGGACAGTCATTGAAGTGGATGGACTGAAGTGTTGGTATTCAAGAATAATGTTGTTGAGGTACTTTTATGGTGTATTGGAATATTTATGTATTGGTCTAATGTGGTATTCAAAGTGATTGAGATATTTTTTGGAAATAAGATGATATGCGCATAATGAAGACGAGAAAATGAAATGTTTAATAGTATTCATGAGCTCATGATTGATATAAGGACTAAGTGATATCATGGTTTGAGTATATAGAATTTTGAGGATTTTGGTATGTGGAAAGAGTTAACTTTTAATAGAATTCATGTTTTCAATAAGGTTCAATGGGTATTCAAGAGAGTACAAGATTAAGGACTTTGAATGTTTGGAATGTGACCAACAAGACATATCTTATGATATGTGGGGATCAACGACAGTATTAAATCATTGGTAATCATTGTCACTATATTATGAGAGTGGACTGCAGTATTATGTATAAGCCTAAAGATTAGACTGGATTGTGTTGGACATAAGTTAGTATTGTTTAAGGATAGAAGATTTTCGATATTATTGATGGGATGTTATAGTGACGTAGTTTTAGAAAAAGGACAACCTGCAGGACGGGAGATAGCCCATCGCTTCAGACAAGGCTGTAGGAATTGAACCCACAACCGAAGTGCGACTGGCCTTTATCGCCTACCACTGACCTACAGGAAGTCCCTGTTTAGTAGAAACTAGTTTTATTATATTAAGCAGTATGATATATGAAGTATAAGTCCATTTTAGGAACCATATGTGATTAATCTCACTATAGATCGACTTATGTATATAATTTTTGCTAACCTTTTGTTTGAGATAGATGGAATGACCCGTCATTCTATCACATGATCTGGTAACACTTCACGAATAACAAATTCAACTTCATTTATTTAAGAGATGAAGTGGAAATTGTTAAAGGCACGAACAAAAGTGAGATTGTACCAAAATAAAGTAAGTATTTATTTTAAACAAATTTTCAACTTTAGGGAAATGATCTTGAAAACCAAAAATGTTGTCCTAGTGATCTTATACCTGATGAATCAGATGGTACCTTATATCATCACAAATCTATGGATTTGTGATTACTGGCTTTTCCATAGCCATGTTCTCTACCACTCTCCATCAGAACATGATGGTTAGATTTCTCTTCCATATCCATATTTTCACCTATGTGGAAACCCAATGATTAGTTTATTTGGGTAACCGTTACGTTTCATACTTTTGTTTTTAAAGATTGGTTTTGATATTCCTTTTTACGATGTGGGTTTCTATTAAAGAAACTTTCGAATAGTAAACCATTTATAACCCCGACGAATTTCGAGGGGGAAATTCATTTTAAGGGGGGTAGAATGTAACAGCCCAAGATTTTATAAAGAAATATTCTTTTTAATTTTATTAATGTATTGTGTTGTACGCTACACCAAAAGGAGCTTGCACAACACGCATCCTTGTCTTGCCTTGCATTACACGCAATCGCGACCTTCCTCGATAGCGTGTGTAATACGCAATACCGAGTTTCACTAAACAACGATGTGCTATTGAAATATTATTAAAACTAGCCGTTATGAATAGTAATAACCACTTTTTAAAATTCTGTAAATCTCATTTTTCAAAATGAACTTTATTTTTGGATTCGGAGTATCGAATTTAGCCTAAGGTGAAATTTTGGTACTTTTCGGATAACTTTCATATTTTGATGAATAGTGAAAATGACTAAATTTTAATTAAAAACAACTTTTTTAAT
This sequence comes from Viscum album, assembly GCA_963277665.1. Classification (NCBI taxonomy): domain Eukaryota; kingdom Viridiplantae; phylum Streptophyta; class Magnoliopsida; order Santalales; family Viscaceae; genus Viscum; species Viscum album. The sequence continues at coordinate 1,905,982,528 of OY728145.1, forward strand.
CGAAATAATTAATAATGATAAATTATTAATTTGAGTGATTTTAAAGTATATTTAGAATATATTTTAACAATTTAATACAATTTTGGTCATTGAATGTAATTTCACATTTAAACCAGACATAATCAAGTGTCAATCTTATGATAGATATTGTTTCTTAAAAACACGCTATTTGTTTTAACAGCGGGATTTAATTATAAAATTAATTAATGTAACTTCTATGTTATGAATTTGGTAAAATAGACTTCATTTTTGAATTCGGAATATGAAATATAGCTTGGGATGAAATTTTTGGCATTGTTCTGGAAAACATCAATTTTTGATGAATAATGAAACTACTAAGTGGTAGGTTAAAAACTGAATTTTGCATAAAACTTAATTTTACCGCTTCTGTGAATGGAATTTCGAAAATCCGAGGGACACGGTTAATATCAAGGACTAAAATGTGGTTCAATGAGATGAAAATAATTTTTTGGTGAATAGTAACTTTTTACTTTTTTTTACCACGGTTAAAAGTAAATAGGGTAATTAAGGGTAAAGATGATATTATTATTACCCTAACACATGTCCTAATTCTATTGGACAAGTGTATTTCGACCAAAAACAAACTTAGGAATAAAATATGACCATTTAGGCCCACTTGGATTAGATTAGGACATTTATTATTAATTTATTTAAAGAAGGGTTAAAATAGTTAAAATCAAAGTTTAATAAGTAAATCATTTTTAATATGGGGTTATACATAAGATAAATTAGATTGTAAATATTCATTAGAAAGCTAAAAAGATTTCCTACATGATGGTATTTTATTTGTAATTTTTAGACATCAAATAATTTAATTTATTTATGACACAAAGATGATGCAGTAATTATCTTATTAATGAAATATTGACATAATTGATGTTATAAACACAAAAATAAATGTAATTTGAGATTTTTTATGAATTCCAATACTTTTCTAGGTTACTATGATATATTAATGTTGATTTAATCAACTTGGTTCGAACATTTAATTCTGTTATGACTTTCACAAAAATCATATATCAAATAGTGTCAAAATTGACACAAAATAGTTTTTAAATCAAATATTATATTATTAATTGTTATTGTATTCCTAAAAATCTAAGGTTCGTCCAAATGACTTAGATAAGGATATATAGATTAATAATAAACAATTTGGGGTTCGTTTGGCATGTTATAGTAAGTTTATTAACCATATAGTGAAAGAAAACAAAAAGACATTGTAAAAGTTAAATTATTTAACTTAGAGTTAAATCTAATTGATAAGGTTCAAATAATATCCTAAACTTGTCTAAATTCTATTGGTTGATAGGATTTCGACCCATCCCCACTTTAGCTTCGAAATAAGACCCTTTGGAACCATTATAAACCGATTTTGACTTTAATATAAAATAATATTTTGAGATATTCCTAAGGTGCCCCTCTCCTCCCCTATAAAAGGACACCTCCTCTCCCTCCTCCTCACACCAATTTGAGCACTCAAGCTCGTCCAACCCCTGCCAAAATTCCTTCTCCACTTCCCTAGCAACATCCTAGAGGTTCTGGTCTTCCTCAAAGACCAATTCTAGTGCCCTAAGAGGAGGTCTCAAAGAGGCACTTCAAAGAAGAGGTAATTACCGTTACCAATTCTTTCATCTTTATTTCTTCTTCCACTTCTTCTTATTAGGTTGTTTCATTATGAAGTAATAACATCAGTATCACTCATATAATGATATGTTATTATAAGAATGAAACAACCCTATTTCACCATCTATCCATCCTACGGAAAAAGAAATCACCGCGCGTGCGTACGTACGGAATACCGTCTCCACGCCGTGGTGTAATCTATTTTCCACCACCACCTTACATGGATGGGTATAATGGTGTAAAGGATAACTATACATAGTTATTACAACATCATATTTATTCTGATATATTGTATAATCCACTCCAATTCAATTCAATATTTATAGAAATGATATCATCGCTCGTGCGTACGTACGGAATACCGTCTCCACGACGCGATGAAATTCATTCTCCATGTTTACCATTTAAGAATGATTATAATGTTTATAAAAGAAATAATAATGAAATATATGACATTATAAAGCTACTGGATTTATGTATATATATACATATGTATGTCATCTACTTACTTCTATTTCAAGACAATAAGGAAAGGAAAACAGCGTTCATGCGTACGTACGGACTACCGTCTCCATGAACGGTGTTTTTCATTTTATTTATCTACCTATTATATATATATATATACTGAATATATATGATATATAAATCATATTTTATATTCTGGAAGTAAGTAAATCATGATATAAGTAATAATGATGTCAAGAACAACAAGTCAAAACACCTACGATAAATGAAACGATTTTACCCAAAACGCTTCTTTAACATGGAATTTACAAAAGAACGGGTAATATAATGTCATAAGTGAACCATATATGATATCATAACAATGAATATGATTCTGTAATAAGTCAATAACAAGATTTAAATTATTATACAGGAGGTTCGGACACTTACAAAGCAAGTCGGACCTAAGGTAAGGGAAATATCACAATCTCATTTTTATCCGAGATTGTTTATTCGTAAGTATTTACTGGGGTGTATTTTATCATCCACATCCATGTTTCCTTAATATGTAATATTATTTCCATCCACCTAAAATTGTTTAAAACCTATTTTACCCTTTGGTGAGTTTTTAGTAAAAGATATGAAAAGAATCTTTTGTCGTTTTTCATACGAGGTACTTTTTTTGACTTTTCCGACAAAAGTACGAGAAGAATGTTTTTTTAACTTATACGGAAAGAATGGATTTTTAAAACATTATTTCCAAGAAGCTTCCTTTACAAGTTTTCAAGTTTATTTTTAATCAACTTATTTTAGTTTAAAGTTGTATGACATGTTAAGAAAGGAAAAATGTTTTTGAAAAAGAAAGGATATTTTCCTCAAGAATTCAATTCAAGTGTTTTATCAAAATTATTTTCCATCTAAGATAATAAAGGGTTCTGTTTCTGTCCATATTTTTACATTGATTTGACTATGTTGTGATGGAATTATGTTTATGAATTCCTTTATCTTATATGAATGGTTTTATGATGTCATGTTGTTTTAAGAATCCCATTTTTATTACATGGGTTATGAAATGATGTATGATTTATGATTTTGTGGCACACATAAGAATGGTATCATTATGAGATGGGTGGGACCTATATCTCCCTCCAATGCATTGGGTAAAGATTTTATATCTCATGAGATAGACATGGCTGGAATGGTAGGTTATACCGGTTCAGTGAAACAGGACTGAAACGAGGATTACTCGATTCAGAAAGGGACTTTGTCCACTAAGATAGTCTTGGCAATGAGTCTTGACTAACAAGAAATGATTCTCTATGATTATGTGTGTATGCCACAATGAGTAATGTTTTAAGTTATGATTTCATTTCACTACTATGATTTATCCCATGTTATGAAATTATGCTCTCTTTTGCAGGTTAAGATTTCCAAAAAATGTTATGTTCTTATGAAAATTATGTGATTGATATTTCCTTTGTTTACCCTTACTGAGCATTTGAGCTCACCCTTTTATGTTTTCTTTTCCCCAGGATATAAAGAAAGGTTTTAGGTATATAAAGGAAGATCTTTATGGGAGATGTTGAAGATCTTCCACCACAATTAGAAGTTTACGTTTCGAGTTTCCAAAGACACTAAACTATTACGATCCTTGTGTGTGTGTTTTTGTTATGTACTAAGTATTCCACAAAAGTAATGTAATGTCAATGTACGATAAGCTTCGGGTCTCTACAGTGGAGGAGGGGCTCTTTAGGAAAGTGTGAAAATATTATTTTATTATATAATGATATTCGGTTTCTAAATGACCAAAAATCATTATATTTGAAGATAATACGACTAATAGTTGAAATAATATCATCATATATGAAGTGGATAGGTTTTGGATAATAGTTTAATCATTATAATCTTCTTAATTTAAATCAATTATAATTGTGGTATATACTGCATAATTATTGTGTCATAAAAAATTAATTTATTTATTGACTAAAAATTTAAAAAAAAATAACATGATATAGGAAATAGTTTTATCCATAAAATAATTATTTATAGTAGAAATGATATCTTATATAACCCCATGTAAAAATTAATTAACTAATATACATTTTTTGTCGTCATTTTTGCCTTTACATTAAATTAATTAATCTAATGTGTCATTATCACACTTTTGTGAATCCATGGGGTCCCAAAATCGACCAAATGATGCCCATGGTCGGCCATGACTCATCTAATAAGGTTATGATATGTTTATAAGGAAATTTTGAATTATTAAAATATTCTTTTTTACCTTAAATTACTCTATTTATATTTGACCACAGTAAACAAATGTCAAAAGTTACTATTCACCGAAAAATTATTTTCATTTTATTGAACATCATTTTACATACTAATAACAACCATATAAGTTAGATTTTTTTAAAATCAATTTACATATACAGAAAATTTTCATTCAAATGAAAAAAATAGTTTTTAACTACCACTTAGTGGTTTCACTATGCATAAACAATTTAGGTTTTTCAGAAGAATACCAAAAATTCAGCCTAACCTATTGTTAATATTCCAAATTAAAAAATGATGACTATTTTAAAAATTCAAAACATATTAGTTGCATTAATTAAATGAAAATTAATTCTCATTGTAACCCAAATAGCGTGTTTTTAGGAAACAATAACTTTCGAAAGATCGAAACATGTTTATGCCGAATTTCAATGTGAAATTAATTAGAATGACCAACATTGAATTAAATGGTAAAATTATATTCTAATTACACTTTAAAACGAATTAAAAAGATAATATAACCATATAAATAAATTATATTTAACGGAATTTTTGAATTAATATACATTATTTTTCACTATTCATCAAAAAAATGAATTTTATTAGAAAAATACAAAAAATTTACCCAAAATAAAATTTGATGTCTTGATTATATAGAAGAATTTGATTTTTTTCATATGGTACATATAAAAGTGACCAAAACTATATTTAATTAGTGTTCTCTATCAAAAGGCAGTAAATTGACCTTTAAGTGAATATTAGAGTATTCATGCTTAAAATAAGAATCATTCATATTTTAAGCCCCTAAATTTTATTGGATAATTGTAAAATTATTAAAAAAACATATATAATCGTATTTTAGTTTTTTATGATCATTCCCACCAATACAAGGTCTATGAGTTGAATACCATTTAAATTAATAATATTATATTATCAGTATGCAATATAAGATTTCAAAGAAACAAATTGTTGTGTATTGGGTACGCCATTGAACATAGAATCCTCATTATTAAAGAATTAATATTTAATTCAAAAATTTAAATAAATATGAAAAATGTATTGTTCTTTATTTACCTGCGATGTTACACGCTGGGCCGGGCCTAGTGGATCGGGCTGAACATAGCGGGCTGACCAGGTCGACCCAAACCGGGTTGGCCCAGTCTGGGTTGGGCCATGTCGGTACGACCGGGTTAGACTGGGCCAGGGCCCACTACTTACTTTTACTTTCATTGGGACATATCTTTGGGACCGGATGTTAGTTTGACAAATGTAAGCGGTGCCGGTATTCATGTAATGTGATGGTACCTTTGATAATACACCACTGGAGTTCGAGGAATATTTGATATACGGTCAGGTTGGATCTTATTGGAATCGATTGAGGCCCTTGGGACTAAACGACTAATAACTCACAGATCGGGTGTCCGATTGACGTGACGTCTATAGTATTGAGACCCCTATGAGGAGACACACCATAGAGATACATCTTTTTGAAACTTCATGATAGTTGGAATATAGTTCTGTAGCTCATGTAGCAGACCCTCCCCGGGGATGAGTGAGAGGAGTAGGGAGACCTAGTAGTAGGCTGAGACCTGATGACTACTTGACCGATTCAACTCAAAGTGATTCGACTAGCCCAGTGGGGAGCAACTGGTATGTGGAAATAGACCCATGGTGGAGGAGCACCTGGTAGATGGCGGCATACCAACGGTACTCTACTGGAGGATTACCTCTACAGGATATTAGATAGAGCACTTGATAGCTATTGACAGACCCACACTGGGGAGCACCTTTGTGTGAGCATGACAAACCCACGGTACTCGACATGAGGAGTACCTCAGCATTCCATGGTTAGTGGGATGCGACTGGTAGTTGGCGGCATGCCCACTGTCCTCGACAGGGGAGGAGTTCTCCAGCAGTCGTGGTTTAGACAATGTGAATAAAAATCATGGTTCAACTGTTTCAGTATATTTTTGTTAACCTCATGATAGAGATATATTACATGATATCATAGGTATATGTATGGGAATATACCTATGTTGGTTCATCTGTTGATTTCATTATTTGTTGTTTATACTTTTTTTATTTTTTGATACCTTAAGGGTCTCTGGGTCCCTAAAAAGAATCATTAAACTCACCCCTGCATGGGCTATTCCAGCACCTCGTAGTATTGGTTGCATACAATGGGCAGCACTGACTGAGGTTGATGATTGTAGGACTGCATGGTACCTAGAGACGGACCACACTGTGTGATGGTACATAGAGGAGACAGACGAAAGTTCACTATTGTAGAGGCTATAGTTACCTACCCTACATGTAGGATTCCACAGAGGATGTCCGAGTAGCTTGTTAACTTTTTTTCAGTTGTAATTGTAATTTCTTGTTGGGCTTGTATTTTCGGACCCCTTTACATTTCACCACTCCTTTTTGTGTACAGTTTTTCTTAGTGTTCTACTTCTTGCTCGTACTATGTTGTGTGTGTTTACACTCTATAAAGGCAATGCCTTCCTAGTATCTTGGATTTACACCTTTGGTGCTAGTCGCCAGCCCCTGTACTATGGAAGGCGGGTTTGGGGTAGTCACGGCACATGCCCTAGGGGATGGGTCGTGATAGTTTCAAACAACATATTTTTGGTATAATGTTTGGGAATGGAAGAAGAGGATTCTATAATTAAAAGAAGAAGTCACATTGAAAGTTAAAATGATCCAGAAACACATGAGGATATATCAATGTAGACAAAAACTTTATGTAGGGAATATGATGAAATATTTTTCTTTCTAGTTTGATGATCATTTTTTCTTAAAATCTCACCATGGAAATTTTTAATGAGTTTTTGTAAGAAAGAGAAGATATGTCCACTATTCATTGATCCTTATGAAATCCCATTTAATCTTGGACATGATTCCTACTAAATATTTCTAACTCATATTTTATCTTAGGACCATTATTTTTATCATGTTTCGATGTTGAGAATGTATGTGCCAGATTTATCCCATGTTTTGAGCCTAAAATAAATTCCACTGTAAGAGAATAAATCTTATGAAGAGAAACCGATTGCGATTATTGATCGAAAAGATCATGTATTGTGGAAAAATGTAATCCAACCAGAAATGGTTTTGGGTAGAATCCACATGGTTGAAGAAGAAGCATGGGTATCTGAACATGCTATGTGGGAAATGTACCATCATTTTTTTTATAAGTAAATAAAATTACAATATAGTTTCCAAATGTTGATTAGAATGTAACACCCCAAGGTTTTAAAAAAAATTAAAATAAATGAAATAATTAGCCTCTATATAATGAAAAAAATTTATGGAGATATTTATAAACTATCCAATTAACATAATTTTGTTACTTATATATTATGAATTTTGAAAAATGAAAATATATGGTTGTGATTAGAAAGATATTTGGAGTCTGATCGAACATACATTTTTGTGAATAGTAACATACCCTTATAAATAGTAATATGAATAATAATATTACCCTTATGAAAATTAAATCTAATATTATTTAATTTTCTTATGTTTATAAGATAATTATAACTTTATTAAATTTTCTAGGTAATATAAAATCAGTTATCGTTTCGAAAATTATATTTTTTTAATAAAACATGATTTTATTTATAAATTTAATTAATAATATATGGAAAAATAATTTCAGACAATGTACCTTATTTTTGAAATACCCACCAAGAAAAAAAATTTGGGTATATTTTTGGGAATTTAGTAAAATTATTGTTTTTTGTGAATATTAAAATTAGATAATTTATAAAAAAATATAACTAAATTAATTATTGCATCATAATTGAATAAAGGATAATATAAGTTGACATTATTTCGAACTCACATGGACTTATTACTATTTAAGGTTACATGAATCACTATTATTCAAATTACTGAACAAAAATAAGTAATTAATGATTAATCTAATTGAAACTACTTCTCTCAACCAGTATAAATACATCCATTGCCCCCTGGTCTTCCTCTTACACCTATCATGTTTTTAGAAATTTCTAAATTTAATCAAATCCCATTACCACTGTTCATCCACATGTCCATGACCGGCTTGTCACACCAAAAGGCCAAAAAATGGCCTTAATTAGGGTCACAAGGAGAAGATATCTAGAGGTAAAAATCCTCTTTTATTTTCATGAGATTTATTTCCAATTATTTTATTCTAATTAACTATCTTCTCATACCCTTATCCATGAGTCATGAAAGCTCTAGAATAATATATATTATATATTTTTTCGTTTTTACCGAATAATTAATCAAATTACTTCTTCTAATCCCCCCATATTAATCTAATAATATAAACACAGTCCGCAATGTGGAAATTTACCAAAATTATGGACATTGTGTTTTGAATTTCATTACTTCTGTGAAATTGGTTAAAAAAAATTTAGGGGTTCAAATATATTATAATATGTATTATTTTTTATTTTTTATTTTAATTTTTTAACGTATTAACATAATATTGTTTTATAAAAAAAACAAGTTCGTTATTATCGAAGAACCACGAAAAGTATCTAAACAGATATCACAAATGATTTATCTAATCATTCATCCTCATACCATGTCACCAAATTTATTTTTGGAATAATTAAAACTAATAAAAACCAATTTATAAAATTTAATTATTATCATTGCGCTTCACTAACATTCCACAAGAATGTCCAATACGAAACGCCAATAGACATCATGTTAAGCACACACCTGAAAAAATGGAAATAAAAGAAATGCTTTTAATAAATTGGCTTACTGATGTAATTAAATGATAATATAAGGTTTCATAATCATAAATGTGTTTTTGTAAAATATTAATAACACTCATTTAACCATCATTCATGAGGTTTAATGAAATTTCAATAATGAAAAGCCTGAGGTAAGTGAATTCATAACCAAATTTTGATTGTTTGGGTTAAACACCTACATCATTGATTATATGTTAATAATAATATTATTGTATTATATTTTTTATTTAATTTGTATAAACATAATAATCCCATTATATTAATTTATCACATAAATTATATGATATTTTCTTGAGATGTTTCTTAAAAATTCATCCTCCAAAATGCAATTTTACGAAATTCATTGCAATGTTTTTATGAATTTATTAATGTTTTATGATTATCTTCTAGTTAGTTTGAATTTTATTATAATGAAGTGTGTGAACTATATATATACCTGTAATGAATTGGGTATGTGTATTTTGGAGGCCAGCTGTATGGTTACTCTAAGTGTAACTGTGCTGGTTACACAAAAAGGTAGATGTGAGTGGTACATTGTATGTTATCTGTGGGGTTTACAAATAAAAATATAGTTGGTAGGGTTCCAATATTAAGTAATTCCCCAATATATATTGTAATGGTTTTATATATATTCATTACTATTTTTTAAAAATCTTATGTTTTATAATTTTGGTATATAGGGGTGAGAATTATATCTTAGTGTAAATGAAATCATATGTTTTTATGTATTTATGGACTATGGTTTTATTTCCTTCTTTTAATATACCTTAACAATATATTTATTCCCACCCATTATTTTTATATTTTTATCATAGGTTACAAGGACTTTTAAGAAAAACAAATAAAACATTTTTTTTATAAATCATGTTGTTAATTTTTGTTAAAAGATTTATGTTTTGGAAGAATGGTTTCTGATTTAATAGTGCCCATATTTATGAATATTGGTTGATATGTATATGTTATTTCATAATAATATTAAAATAAAAACTAAAAAAATATTTGGGAATATAAAGAAGTTATATCTAATTCAAATAGATATATTATGTAATGTATATGGTCAGTGACTTATAATGATAGAACTAACACATCATAATTTGAATAAAGTGAAATATCTCTTAAAAATGGATAATTGAACATTATATTTTGAAGGAATCATCTATAAAATGTTTTATATTGTTTAGTTAACCATGTAAACATTAATCTATAAAATTTTAATATGAATGGGTCATTCCATGAATGTAATTACCATTATTGATAAGGGATTTATTTATAATCTGTATGATTTTTATTATGATACTATTGCTTTCTCTAATAAGGCATATTTATTATGTATTGTATTGTGTATTGTTCAAATAAAATGAGGAATACAGTTGAAAATATTAATTCGGGGTGTGTCCAATGAATATTTAGGACAATAATGATTCCAAATTTAAAATGATTCAAACTATATTACGTATTTTCTATAATTCATTACCATATATTTGTTATATATTTTAATTTCCTCATGATTGTAATTTTATGATTTCTAGCACTATAAATTCTATAAATATGAAATTTTTTAATTGTCCACTTTATTATTTTAAATTTTTTCCCTATATATATTATATTTTCTTCATATAATTTATTTATAATAATTATTAATATTTTACCCTACTATGTAATTCATACATTTGTTTAATGATATCAACTATTATACATTACCCCTTACAGAGTTTTGGATCTCACATTTCATGTGATTCAAATAAATAACATCCAGAAAAATATTATTACATATTATATCTCTAGAAGGGTATTGTATGGGGGTTTGTTTTTGATAATTTAATTAATTTTCATAAAATAATTCATCATTACATTAGTGGGAAAATTAAGACATGTTGGGAATTATAATGGTTTACTTAATTAATGATTTTTTCTACATCTCAAAAATTCAAATCCTACATTTTTATGGGCATATTATTGACTAAATATTAATATATTTTGTCATTATAGTTTATTTTTGAGAAAAATTTGTTTATATGAAATTGAATAAGTAAATAATACATTTTTAACCAAAACTAGATTTTATTGTAATATAATGTTTGATAATTCCCATAACACGCAACACCAAGCCTGAGTGACTATAAAATATTATTATTCAAAAATTACAATTAAAACCAATATATTGAACTAGATGATAAATCTAGGTGAAATAAATAATGAAATATATTTATTAAATAAATCTACAATTTAACATTATTGATTATTTCTTTATAAATAAATACTCAATTTTTAGAGATTTAATTTCAGGATTCAAATTTATATTTTCACCAAAAATAGTTTTGATACTTCATGTGAGTGAATATAATAATTAAATTGTTATTATTTTGGAAACTATATTTTAAAAAATGGATCCTAGTTTAGAAATAACAATATCAATTTCATCATTAAATGAAAATTTGTTATTTTTATGAAAGGACTAATTTTTATTTCGAGCGTAAAAACATTTATTTTAAAAAAAATTTATAATTTCAATCTGAGTATTAAAAAATTAAACTATTAATTAATGTATTTCAAAAATAATTACATTTATTTGATGAAATATAGTACCATTTATTTCAATGGAATAAAAGTTGTGATTGTTTTTTTCTATAAAACATTTATAGTCATAAATATCAATTTTTACGAAGAATCTATTTACGTAAAAAAATTTAAATTATTTGAAATTTAATTTCTTAAAATTATAATTAAAAAAATTTATAAAAATAAGTCCACATTTGGAATCATAATTTATAAATTTTGTAAAATTTTAATTGTGGACATAGTAAATTGAAAATATTGAAAAAATAGTGACCACGATTTGAGGTAAATTTACTCTAAAAGGGTCATAAAAAATTTTAAATTCAATTAAATTAAAACTACAAAAATTCAATTATTCATATCATAGAGTGGAATTTTCAAAAACATCATATATTATAAATTGTTTGATACAAGTACATTTTTTTATAAATAAATTTATTATATATTTTTTAAATAATAAATAAAAAGTTTCAATTTCTCGATACCAATATCTCTAATTGTTTCTACATTGATTAAAAATTCGTGAAATTTTTAAAATGGGTTATTATAAGATGAATAATTTTTATTAATCAAACAATTTAGTTATTTTTTTTAATATAGAATTTTTATACTGGACAAACATTTATTGATTATGTGTTTGGAAGAGAAGAGTAATATATTGTTTTTTATTAAGAAATATAGACAATTATTTTGAGGCTAGGTTATGGTGTTCCATGATCATTTTGTTAAATAATATTAAATAGTGATGCGTTGAATTATTATACTTTCATAACAATATATTCATTATATTTTCAAATTTTTACTAAATTAATAGTCCCAAAAATGACATTTACAATATTTTAGGATAAATAGTTTTTTATAAAATGAAATATTTTTTGAAAAAAGATAATTGATGGCTCTATGAATGGGACTTGGAAACTAATATAATACATTCTCCGTCAATTGGTTGTATTTATTTAAATATTATCTTTCATTACTGCATAAATAGTAAAAAAAGATAATCAATGGAATAATTCAAAGGGATAGATTGGGTTCAAACTAAGAGAAAAGGGATAAAACATTGACTAAACATGTATAATTAATTTTGGATGTGATTGTATAGATATACAAAGATGTCCTATTCTAAATATATCTTTTATCTTATCATCTAGTAAAAAAATTAATTTACATTAATTTAATACTTTGTGTAATTTCTTGGGTAACCTCTCCTCTTTTATATAATGAAAAACCAACTAATATCATAATTACACATTATGTACAAAATATATAGAAAAAACAACCAAAAAACACCTTGATAACTTCTCTATATAGATTATATATGTTATATTCTTATTAAAATATTACTCCTACTATCGTTAAGAATAAATCCAAATGGTGTTTCTCAAAGAATACATAATTTTCTAAACTATAAATTTTAATTTTACGAATTCTTATACCACATTCAGTTCTACCATAAATATTATATGATAATAAAAAATGTATCTCCAAAAAAATTGAATACGTTAATTATAATTTATTAACTATACTCACTTCTTTTTTCATCTAATGTGGAAAAACATTGTCCATGTGTATGTACAGACTACCACCTCACTACGTGAATTATTTCATTTATCATCACTTACAATCATGAATGGTTATTATAATTAATTTAATTTATATAATATTAGTTAATAATTATAAATTTAAAATTGTAATATATGATTTATCTTCACACCATTCTATTTTTTTAAAATAGAGACATCACATGTTTGTACACATTATGTACCATCTCCATGTAGAGATATATTTTATTTTTCATACCTTCACAGAATGAATGATTATTAATATATTATTGATGGAAATATATTATATTTATGATATTTTTATTTCTCTATAAATATTTTATATTTTTAATTTTACAAACTTATCAACCCATAAAAATGATAACTTGACGTTTCAATACATGTGAACTACCACCGCCACAAACTGATGATATTTATTTTTCATCTCTATCATTCATAGAAAATTATAAATATGTATATAATTATGAAATATCATTTTAATATCTTTATTTAAATAAATTTTATAACCAAACAGCTATAATGAATCAATGACCATAACCACACAATCAAAACATCAATGAAATATGATGCAGTTATCCTTCCTAATGAAAATGATAATGAATTATTATTACTGATATGTTGAAAAGATCATATTATATAAAAATATATAGTATTATATATATAATAATATGATTTTACCATACATGTATAAAAAATATCAATATATTATAAATAAGGTAAAATAAATTATAAAGTATTTCACGCACGAGGTAAGGGGATTTGAATCCCAATTTTATTTATTTTGGTTATTTATTTGTAATATTATCTATATTAGTCAAAAAATGTTAGTAATGAAATATTATTATTTTAGGATTATTTACAATTTTATTATGTCAATTTAAATAGATTAGAAATAATCACATCATTGATTATTCATTGCATCACTGTAATTATCTTTTTGTGTGTTTGACATCTCACATTTATTTTTATGATACATATTCTATATTTGTCTAATTTATTTGTTTTTTATCTATATATAATTCATTACTTTAATTTTATATTTTTATTAAATTTATATTTATTAAATATAATGATACAAGTGAAGACATTTCTTTCATTGAGGTTATGAAGAAATAGTTACCACAATGCTAATGGTATATTTCACAATATATTCCATATTACAGTTTTTTATGAGAATTATTTAAATGGAGATATGTTATATAATATATTTATTAAAACCAATAAATTTTATTTTATAATTTTTCATTCATTAAATTACTATTTTTTTCATTTTCATCACTTTAATTAGAATAACATTAAATGGAATATTTTTAATATATATAAAATTTACTTTTATTATGATCGAGAATATTTATAATTCATGTCTAAATAATATTTAAATTGGTTTTAGGAATGTTTTTAGTATTCTATTATTATTTGTTAAATTAATTTCATTTCCTTTTTTATCTATATAAATTATATTAAAATGATATTATGTATTGATTTCAGAATGTGGAATATTATATTAAATCTGTTAACTAAGTTTATACTTTAATGTTCAATTAAAAAATTTATTTTACCACTATTATCAATGTTATACACTAAAATGATTTCATAATATTTTTTCATTGATAATTAAACATAATTTTTTAATAATATTCCATAAATAATTAGATTTTATATAATTAATTACAATGGAAAATTGCATTTTCCAATATAAAATGGCCCCCTGATATTTTTTAAATTTTTTCATCTTTTAAAAATTATTTTATGAATCATATAATATACTTGGTATACACTTTATTGATCCAATCCATCATATTACTGTACATTAATTATCATAATTATTTTATATCAAATCAATAAAGAAAATGTTAACATTTTATAAGCTAGTATTTCGATTTTATTTTCATATTGAATTTGTATTGAACTATAATTCATTTCATTCATATAAATAATAAATTGGAATAAGAATGTGATGGAGGGGGAATATTATGGCCCAAGAATGCATTCTTTGTTATGTAGAGACAAATTGTCTATACTATTTGATGTATTCCTACACAATATTTTTTGTTTTCCTAGCATGAGGATGTAAAAATATTTGTTTTATGACTCAGATATGACCTCAATAATTTGATGTTAATTTATAACATTATTCAATCTATCCATTTGAAATAATTTATTTCATCTGGGTAATTATACTTTTTTTATGTTATACATGGATATATTAAAATATTATAATATTTTAAAATTTTAATATATGATTAGTTTTTTCAAAATATATATTATTAAATATTTATTTGGTATTTGATAGCACATATTTTAATGCTTTCTATTATTTTGCATTATATCTCTGCCTTTATCAGGTTATACATTCCCCAAATATGATAAAGGGATCTATAAATGATTCCATTTATGTACTAGATGAAATTATAATGTTCCCACTATAATTTTACTTCATATATTTTTTTTCATATGTAATGTGATTATCAATAATGTTACTAGTGTCGCAATGGAAAAAAAATATTCACTATATTGGGATCTGATGTCTTGTATCTTTTGTCAATGTAGTAAATTTAACACTAAATCTAGTTTACAAGGGACGAGATGTTAGAGCTAGTTTGAATGAAATCATTCTAGTACTATTTTAATATAGATTAATAAGTACATATGTTTGATAACAGAACACTATAAAAGATTATATTAATATGTCTATGTATAATTAACATTATTAATCTTTGGTATCATATGGGTAATGTGGTTTTACAATAAAATACATCATAATATGGATACTGTATTGTAGATGTGGTTGGAAAAAAATGTATCCTTGAGATAACACATCACGAAAGGGATGATTAGGTTTTAATACAGTCATCACCATTTTACAATGAGTGGTTATATCACTGAACACATTCAAATTCACTCCATGTTGATATACTTGGATTAATTCAAATTTTATTTATGTACCACTATGATGAATGATATTATAGATCCTATGATAACCTATATTATTATGTAGTGATATTAGATACTCCTAATGAGTCATGGGTTTAATATTTTAAGGATGATCATAATATTAATGGAATATATGTAACCAATTTTTTGTTTTTCTATTATGGGAGATAACACTGGTAAAGATATTTTTTTAGAATTTTTTTGGAATTCAATCCATGGGTATTGTAATAGTTTTTTTTAAATTATTATATGAGTGTTCATGTGTTTTTAATTTACTGTACTTAAAATTAAATATAATGACTAATATAATGGTTAATATGATCTTTGATATTTAAGTAAATATAGATTATTTGGAAAACATGTTATTAAATATTTGTACGATATGTTTAGTAATTTTGACAACTATGGGATTGAAAAGTCACGAGATGACTTGGTAAATGATGATATTTCAAAACAAAAATAGCTCTATATTTATTTTTTTTGATTATATTACTTGGATAAATAAAATATTTTCATGGAAGGGATTTTATTTGAGAAATATTAGTTGCAAAAATATATTGAGGAATTTTATTTGTAGATAATTTATGGTGATTATAGTTATTTATGTAAATTATTATATTTTTTTGAATTAATAGCTTTGGATAATATATATTTTCCATACAAATAATTCATTTTATGGGAACTTTATTTGTTGATCACGTACAAATAGGTAATAAAATAAATTTAAATTTTGCGATTCAACTAGGGGTCTCTATTTTAAAATCATATTATATTAAGTAATTTATGAAATTATCCATGTTGAACATTGGATGTTATTGTTGAGGAATTTTATTTAATGTAGTATTTATTTTAATATATTTTTATAAATATTTAATATTTTATCAATATTTGATGAACATTTTTTTCTATATATAATAGATTTTATATGTTATTCTTAAATGAAAATTATAAATCAATTTTGGTTAATTTTGGTCCTTCAGTCATAAAAATATAATAATAGAATTTTTATTGGTGGAGAATGATTTGAGAGATATATAAGAAATAATCAAATATTATCTAATTGAAATATTTTTCTGGTGAAAATAAATGAAATGATGTATGTTTATTATCTTATGATCTATATATTGATTATAAAAACACCCCTTATATATAGTAAAAGGATATTGAAATAAAAATATATATCATACTACATTAATTTTTGATGAAATTATGGTATTCATTATACCTATATGATTTAGGGATTTTTTAAATTAGAATGCAAATGATAATTTTCACAGTCACTCTATGTCATTCATTTTATATTACATGTCACATCTATGTCTATATTTTCACATCTTGATGATTTTACATTTTTCCAGGAACATGATTATATACAATATCATGTAACCATTATTTTTTCCACTTTAATAATTAAAAAGAGGAATTATTATCCCATTGTACATTGTCAGTTTTCAGATAATGTATTTTAAAATATTAAATATCTAAATTGAAAAGATCGAGATAAAACAGTGTGCATTTAATTTTTATTAGGAGAGAAGAATCATATAAAAAGTTATTTTTAAATAATAAAATTATTTATAATGTATATGACCTGATTCACCAACCTATATTGATATGTGGAATATATTCATTTATATATAGTCATTACAACCATTTCAATTTATATGAGAATATTAATTGGAGTATCATTGTAATTATATATATATAAATTTTGTTCCCACACAATAAAAATGTATTTATTAGTTATTATGGTTCCTGATCTCAAAATTAGATTTCCTCATTTTGTGATGTCGATGAATGATTTTTTCTAGGCATTCGGATCTCCACAAACTGACGCTGGTGGATAACATTAGAAATAATCATCCTTCAGTTTATGCCTTCGACCAATTCATTTTTGGGTCATGGGGTCTTCCCAAATGATTAGTGGTAGGTATCTAAGATAGGAGTAATTTAATGATTTGTTACTATTCTGCGGTCAAACTTATTACTGCATGGTCCAACACTCACTGATCCTTGAATTGGCATGTCATGACCCCCTCCCACCAAATATGCCCCTCCTGAGCTGGCAATGGTGAAAGGGAGATAATGACCCCTGAGTCCCAACTCCAGTAGGCCCCGGGTTGGCGACTAGCACCAAGGGTATGAGTTTTCACAAATATGGGAGGCATTACCCTTTTTATTATTTAGGATTGGGGAATAGGATGAGTAAACCACCAACAAGGAAAAAGGACATGTGTATATAAATAAACCGAAACTATGCCCACATGCATGTTTAAGAAATTTTATGATAAGGTACAAGTACAAGAAAGCTCAAAAGTACAATACCAAAAGAAAACAAGAGAACAACAACTGCAACAACTCCAACTGTCTGCCTAGCAGGGTCCCGCACGGCCCTGGTAGTCCTCCTGGAAACCTGAAAGTAAACGTAGGGTGAGCATACAATTATACTCAGTAGGGAAACCTAAAGCTCTCGTGCACAAGTGGGGATACATCCTAATGTCCCGTGAGAAAAACATAAGAAACCTAAAAAGGGAATCTATCCACCCAAACTCACCAGCCACACTCAGCAAAACACAATCACAACAGGTAGTAGTAGTATAAGGACAAGAGTATTGGGTACCCCGCACCATTTCCCATTAGTTATCTGAACGTCCTGAAACTGTCACACTCTCGCCACCCACACACACCTGGGCCTTATAACCACTTATCCCACCCTCACACACCTGGGCCTCAAAACCACACATCCCGCCCGCACACACCTGGGCCTCACCACCACGTATCCTGCCCTCACACATGTGGGCCTCACAAGCACAACCACATCCCCGCCCGAAGACACCCGGGCCTCATACCGAAGATTCTTGGGAATAGTAATAGTAATAGAACTCTCACATGATGACACCTGGGCATGAATCGAAACCTACCTGAAGAGTCTTGGGTGTAAGGTCACCTCAAGCCATTATAGACTATAGGCCTTCCCGAAGAGTCTTGGGCCTAGTCACCCAAATCGAAACCTACCTGAAGAGTCTTGGGTGTATAGTCGCCTCAAGACATAACAGCCTAGGGGAGAAGGAGCAGGAAGGAGCTAGTAACTATGGGAAAACACCCTCTACCATGAAATGGGAGTGTACAGAACTAAGTGCTCAAAATGGGTGTGGTGCGATAAAACACAAAAGATAAATATATATATATATATATATATGGAAACCACTCAGGCCAACCTATGGCTTCTAAAAAGAAGAACTGAGCACGTGCCTCGGCACTACTACCACGAATCATGCATACAACAAACAACCCAATCCCCATTGAGTTTTTCACGTTTCAGCAGAAATTATATTATTTATTTCCTTATCTACTGGGAAACTATCAACAACCAACCACTTCAATCGTTCGTAAAACATATCCCTGCCATCCACAAAACTTGTTAGGGAAACATAAGCAGCACAACAAAACCCTTCTTTACAACCAACCAACCCATTGATTATTATTTATGTTTCATTACCAAGCCCCATCATTCATTAAATCTTCCACATTTATTATTTATTAAACACAACCCAAAGTCCGTTCACATTTAAACTCATCCCTACAGCCCTGCTGCCAACCACCATAACAACAACCACACCGAAGCCACACATCCCCATCCCTTTAATACCATTTATCACAGCCCCTCTGCCCATCACCATTAAAATTTCACACCTTCCCACAACCAATTCAACCGCAACCCCGTTGCTCACCCAAACCACAACAACCCACAAAACACCCCCATCACATGAAAAGTAACCAATCCAACACCCACATGTTCATTATTCCATTTTGGTTCAATTGGGGTGACCACACAAGGGTTCCAGATTTTCATTTAAACATCCACCTTTAAGTGATTAACCAATTTACACATTCAATAATGTTCTACTCACAAAAATAGTCTAGAAAGATAGGGAAACATTTAATTGCACAAGCAAAGGCCCCGAATGATCACGATTTTTAGTAGGCATAAGCCTATTCATTTCAAAAAATAATATCACAGGATAAAAAAGGTAAAGTAACATCAATCACAAACATCCCATCCCTGTTCTTTAACCAGTTATTATCTTTATTTAACGGTTCAACCATTTCTCATGAAAACAAAAAGGATACCCACCCTGAATGATGCACAAATTAGAGAGACGAAGGTAAAACCACTACCTCAATAGGTTCTGGTCACAACGCTCCCCTAGATCAACATTAGAAGGCGTTCGTCATTGTCCCAGCAAAACCTCTCCAGGTGGAAGTCAGAGAGGAAACGACGAAGGAATGACAACATATCCAAGCTCGGATGTTCCGACTTGTCGTTATGATCTCGTGGCCGCTGACGGATCGTAAATCGGAGCTCGGATGAAAAAGTTATGGAAGAAAGACCCTTTGAGTCACTTAAGAGAGCTCTACTCAGAGGGGAGGGAGGAGAGGTGTGAGTTGATAGGAGGAGGGGACCCCTCCTTTTATAAGCATGAAAAGAAAAAGTACACACCGTGTACTTATGGTACATGGTGTGTACTCGACCGTTTTCACACGGTCTCCACGCGGCCTCCAACACGGTTCCGCGGTCCTTGACTGGTCAACACACTGTTCGAAGGTAACAAATATGTGAGGAAGGACTACACGACGTGTAGATTGGACACACGACGTGTACTCATTTACTTCACACGGTAGTGACACGGCTCCAACGCGGCACACAGCCGAGGACTGGTCAACCCACGGTAACGCATATGCGTGGAGGGACTACACGGTGTATAATACTGGACACACAGCGTGTACCCATTATCTCCACATGGAAAAGTCACGACCATCCACATGAGGTATACCCGACAATGGGGTACACGGCGTGTACTAAATCTACACGGAGTGTAGTTTCAAAATTCTGCAATGTGTGGGAAAAGTCTATTTTACTCTCCAGAACACTTCGTGGCCTTCTTTTTGAAAAAGGAATGGGCTGAAGAGGTCCGGGCCATTACATCAGATAGCTCTTAAAACATTCTCATCCCCGAGAATTCAAAAACCAACCCAGGGGAACCCAAAAAGATACCTCTTTGGGTCCTCGTTATAATAAGAACCCAACCAAAAATCCTAATTACATGTGTTAGGAATTCCTTCTCCTATGTCGAGATAATATCCACTTTAGGTGGCATTGACTCGCCTGCACGGGTTTAATCGCATCCTCATTAATGCATCTCGATTAAGGATTGGGTCTTCCCACTTCCATACATTAGGATTTTAAACTCGAACTACCCCCCAACACCACACAACCAACACACTTCCAGAACACGTGTTTTTGGGAAAATCCTTCTCCCATGTCATGATATTATCCACTTTATGCGGCACTGACTCGCCCGCACGGGTTCAATAACATCCGCATTAATGCGTCCCGATTAAGGGTCAGGTTTTCCCCCTTCCCACACATCCGAACATGTTACACATTACCAGGGAACAAGGAAACAAAATGTCTCACAACTGACAAGCCAAGAATTCCATATATCAAAGGTACAGAGTACAACATCAACACAAAACTCATAAGAACAATGGAAAACACAAGTCAAAACAATTCCGGGTATTGAGCGTGCATCTGGGTATCCTGCTCCTAAGTGCTCTCCTCGAGACCGCCATGCCTCCACAACACACGAACCAAGGGAATGGTTCGTCCACGGAGAACCCTCTCTTTACGATCCTCGATTATGAATGGTTGTTCATCGAAGGTCGCGTCATCTCCCATATCTAACTCTCCCCAGTCGATAACGTTAGAGTCATCGTGTAAGTACCGACGAAGCTGGGAGACATGGAAGATGTCATGGACTTTATCCATCTGAGGTGGCAGGGCCAGCTAATATGCCACCTCGCTGACTCGCCTCATCACCTCAAAAAGTACGATGAACCTTGGTGAGAGCTTGCCCCCTTTCCCAAACCTCTACTGCCCCTGTCGAGGGGAAACCTTCAAGAACACATGATTTCCCACCTCAAACTCCAAGGGCCTCCCCCGACGATCAGCATAAGACTTTTGTCGGTCCTGAGCCGCCTTCATCCTCTCACGTACAAGCTGGACTTTCTCCGTGGTGCTCTACACTACCTTGAGTCCAAGAGCACCTGTCTCACCAACCTCTGCCCAACAAATGGGTGAACGACATGGCCTTCCATACAAATCCTTGAATGGTACCATGCTAATAGTAGAGTGGAATCTGTTGTTGTAGGAAAACTCTACTAAAGGAAAGTGTCGTACCCATGATCCTCTGAAATCCAGAATGCATGCTTGCAGCATGTCCTCCAATGTTTGGATAGTCCGCTCTGTCTACCCATCGGTCTGGGGGTGGAAAGCAGTGCTAAGGCTTAGCTGGGTGCCAAAAGCATGATGTACCCCCCTCCAGACTCGTGAGGTCAACCGAGTATCCTAGTCTGAGATGATGGTCCTTGGAACTCCATGAAAACGCACCACCTCATCTACGTACCTCTGTGCTAAGGTACTCCCCAGGCCCGACTCCTTGATTACTAAGAAGTGAGCTAATTTCGTCAGACAATCCACCACTACCCAGATAGCATCATTACCACCCTGAGCTCTCGGTAGTCCTGTGACGAAGCCCATTTAGATGTCATCCCACTTCTACTCGGGGACATCTAAAGGATGCAACAAACAACCGGGAACACAGTGTTTAGCCTTCACTTGCTGACACACTAGGAACTTAGCCACAATCTCCGCCACTACCCGTTTCACCTCGGGCCACAACAACTGATCCCTCAGGCCTCGGTACATTTTTGAAACTCCTAGATTTACCGCTAAGGCTGAGATATGGGACACACGGAGAACTCCCTCACTCATCGCCTCTGGGACTAAAAACCTTCCATGGAAAACCATCTGATGTCGGCTGTCCTCTGACCATCCCTCTGGAGCATTCCCCTGATCGACATGATCCCACATCACCTCTGCCTCGGAGTCCTCCCAATGGGACTCCTCCACCTGCTACGAAAAGGAGTATTGCACCATCATCAGGAACAAACACCATCTAACACCTTCTTCCCTTGCATCTAAGTGCAGGGCAGCCAACTCTCCCATCGCCTTCCTAGAATCAGCGGATTCCTGAACCAATTCCTTATGTCACTTCCTGCTCAGGGAATCAGCCACAACATTGCCCCTTACCTTCAGTGTAAGAGATCTCGATGTCATAGTCTTGGAGAAACTCGACCCATCTCTGCTGACGTAAGTTCAGTTGACGTTGGGAGAAGATATAACGTAGGCTCTTGTGATCTTAGAAGACCACAAAGCACTCCCCAAAGTGGTAATGTTGCCAAAACTTCAATGTGAACAATACTGCTACAATCTCCAGGTCATGGGTGGCATAGTTACACTCATGAGGGCACAACTTCCTAGACCCATAACAAATAACGCCCTTCTTCTGCATCAGCACGCACCCCATACCAAGACCAAAAGCATCACAAAACACTTCATACAACAACCCTTCCTCTGGAAAATAGAGCACGAGATCACTAACCAACTTCTCCTTCAGGTAGTCGAAAGCTTTCTGGCACTGATCGCTCCATAGGACGACCTGATTCTTCCTAGTCAAATCTGTCAATAGATCAGGAACTCGAGAGAAGTCTGAAACGAACCTCCGGTAGTAACCTGCTAACCCTTGGAAACAACGAACTTCTGCCACGCTCTTGGGTTCTGCCCAAGAAACAACAGCCTCCTCCTTTGACGGGTCCACCAATACTCCATACTGAGATACCACGTGCCCAAGGAAGTGTAATTCTTGTGTCAATAACATACACTTCGACAATTTCCCGTAAAGATGGTGGTGTTGAAGGACATCCAAGACTGTTCTGAGTTGCTCAACGTGTGCCTCCACTGATCTTGAGTAGATCAGGATGTCATTGATAAACACAACGACAAACAGGTCCAGAAACATTCGTAAGACAAAGTTCATAAGTCCCAGGAACACAGCTGGTGCATTGATAACTCCAGACGGCATCCCTACAAAATCTAAGGGCCCATACCTACACCAAAAAGCTGTTTTCGAGATGTCACTATCCTTCACCCTCAGATGATGATATCCCGATCATAGATCAATCTTAGAAAACCAACTTGCTTCCCTTAGCTGGTCGAAGAGTTCATCTATCCTTGGAAGGGGGTAACGGTTCTTGACTGTTACCTAGTTAAGCCTTCAGTAGTCTATGCATAGCCTGAGACCACCATCTGCCTTCTTCATGAACAAAACTGGAGCACCCCATGGAGACATGCTGGGTCGAAAAAAACCATTCTCCATTAGATCGTCAATCTGAATCCGCAACTCCCGCAACTCCGAAGGTGCCATTCGATAAGGGGACATAAAATTCATTCGGGCACTAGGATGTATGTCGATCCCGAACTCAACATCATGTCGGGGGGTAGAGTCACAACCTCCTCAGGAAAAACCTCTAGGAACTCCCCAAAAACCTCTGGGACAACCATCATCTCTGTATCGGATGGAACCATTGACAACCCACCAAACAAGGAAAGGAGAGGCTCCACACGCTGGCTTCCCGCCTGATAGATCCTTTCGGCAACAAAAGATACGCGCTACCCATCCACGTCGTAGAACACGACTCTTCTCTAGAAGCAGTCAATAACGACACCAATAGAAAACAACCAGTCGATGCCTAGGATGACATCGTATGGCTGCATCTGTAACAGAAGAAGATCCCCACTAGATCGATGTGGTCCCAACGTCAGCCGACATCCCCGGCAAACACAAGATACGATGGTATGGCCCGCAACTGGTGTACTCAGTACCAGTGTTATGGAATGTCTATCTATGTCTAGTCCCAAAGAATGGGCTACACCAAGTGTAACAAAAGAGTACGAAGATCCTGAATCGAACAAATCAGATACCAGAGTGCTGAAAGAACAAATCGTACCTCGTACCACCTCTGGTCCTGCTGGAGCTGCCAACTCTACTACGTGCAACTATCCACGCCCAGCTCCTCTGCCTCTCTGATGTCATCCACATCCCCGACTGCGCCCTGGTCGAGGTCCCTAAGGAGAACCGTGAGGTCAGCCTCCTCTCGCAATGTCTGCCCTCGGAAGAACATGGTCATGCTACTACTGGAATGGCATCGCCAGCAACTGGTGTTGTTGTGGTGGCCGCTGAACCTGCCCACCTCCACTATACGGAGCTCGGGTCGGTAACCGACTCTGAACGTGCCTGAAACCTCCACATGAAAAACACCTCAGTCCTGGGCTCGTGGAAAAGGGACGAGGACCTGATGATCTGAACTGGAACTGCTGGGGCCTGCTCCCCACTTGCCTGAACCTGGAAGGTCCTGTCGCAAGAGATCTGCTGCTGAGTGCCTTCTCCTTCGACGAACCTGGCTGAAACACCTCACGCGTTGCACCCCCCAGCCAGTGCATCCTATCTATAACATCTGCCTTCTTCTGCACTGCCATGTACGTCGGAAGGGTAAAGGGGGTGACAACATACTGGAGTGAAGGATGGAGCGCCTCCTCCAAATGTCTTGCTCGAGACTACTCATACGGAAAGAGATCCGGAACAAAGCGCAGGAGATCCATGAACTTGATCCCTAGCTCTCGTACCGACATACTCCCATGCTGAAGGGAGAGTAACTCTTTCCGCTTCTCCGCCTTGATCATGGAAGAATGGAATTTTTCTAGGAATTCCTTGTCAATGTCAGCCCATGGATCCTCTGCCTCTATCCTCTCTCCGAGGTAGAGCGTCCACCACTGTCACGCCGCACCTCTTAGTTGAGTGACTGCTAGGGGAACCCAGTACTCCCTCAGAGAACAGATCAAGGTGAAAGCGATCCCTAGCTCCTCAAGCCACACCTCTGTCTGCATATCTGAAGTACTAACCTCGTACTTCATGAGGGTCTGCCGCTGGATGGAATGGATAATCTTATGCCACTGGCTAACTTCCTCCTCTCGGTCAATTCTCAACTGATCGACCACCTGGATCTATTGGGCCTCGGCTGTCTGAGCCACCCGGGGACGACGTCCAGGTGCCATAGTTGTATGGTAAACAAGGATTGCCTAAGCCAAAGTAGTGAGGAAATTTCTCAAAGATTTAATTATCATTTTATTTCAATTTTTTTCCCAGAACACCAAAATCGAGTAAAACACAATCATGATGATGCATGTACCTTCCCTAGGGTCTCTACACTGCAATCAATGTATTCTCACTTGGTCGTTCAGTAGGCTCAGAGTCCTTGCATCGGATTACGAGGGGACCTAAAATCTCGTGTCCTAGCTGGTCTTCCCTAGCCTATGTCATGAACCAAGATTAACTAACATTGTTGCCCTACCATCCCATGCAATCCTCATTGTTCCTAACTCCATACTCCATCCTATCTCTCAACCATCACCTCTGATACCATTCTGTCATGAGCCCCTCCCACCAAAGATGCCCCTCCTGAGCTGGAAATGGTGAAAGGGAGATAATGACCCCTGAGTCCCGCCTCCAGTAGGCCCCGGGTTGGCGACTAGAACCAATGGTATGAGTTTTCACAAATATGGGAGGCATTACCGTTTTTATTATTTAGGATCGGGAAATAGGATGAGTCATCCACCAACAAGGAAAAAGGACAAGTGTATATAAATAAACTGAAACCAAGGCAAACTATTTTATAAAAAGGTACAAGTACAAGAAAGCTCAAAAGTACAATACCAAAGGAAAATAAGAGAACAAAAAATGCAACAACTCCAACTGTCTGACTAGTAGGGTCTCGCACGGCCCTGGTAGTTCTCCTGGAAACCTAAAAGTAAACGTAGGGTGAGCATACAAGTATACTCAGTAGGGAAACCTAAAGCTCTTGTGCACAAGTGGGGAGACATCCTAATGTCCCGTGAGAACAACAGAAGAAACCTAACAAGGGCATCTATCCACCCAACCACACCAGCAACTCTCACCAAAACAAAATCACAACAGGTATTAGTAGTATAAGAACAAGAGTATTGGGTACCCCACACCATTTCCCACTAGTTAGCTGAACGTCCTGACGCTGTCACACTCTCCCCGCCTGCACACACATGGCCCTCAGAACCACTTATCCCGCCCGCACACAACTGGGCCTCACAACCACACATCCCGCCCGCACACACCTGGGCCTCACCAACACGTATCATGCCCGCACACACCTGGGCCTCACAACCACAACCACATCCCCGCCCGAATACACCCGGGCCTCATCCCGAAGATTCTTACAAACAGTAATAGTAATAGAACTCTCACCCGAAGACACCTAGGCCTGAATCGAAACCTACCCGAAGAGTCTTGGGTGTAAGGTCACCTCAAGACATTATAGCCTATAAGCCTGTCAGAAGAGTCTTGGGCCTAATCACCCCAATCAAATCCTACCCTAAGATTCTTGGGTGTATGGTCGCCTAAAGCCATCACAGCCTAGGGGAGAAGGAGCAAGAAAGAGCTAGTAACTATGGGAAAACACCCTCTCCCAAGAAATGGGAGTGTTGGTACTAAGTGCTCAATATGGGTGTGGTGAGATAAAACACAAAAGATATATATATATATATATATATATATATATATATATATATATATATATATGGCAACCACTTAGCCCATCCTATGGCTTCTAAAAAGAGAAAATGGGAACATGCCTCGGCACTGTTACCACGAATCATGCATACAACAAACAATCCCAACCCCATTAAGGTTTTCACGTCTCAGAAGAAATTAGCTTATTTAGTTCCTTACCTACTAGGAAACTATCCACAACCAACCACAACAATCGTTCATAAAACATATCCTTGCCATCCACAAAACATGTTAGGGAAACATAAGCAGCACAACAAAACCCTTCTTAACAACCAACCGACCCATTGATTATTATTTCCATTTCATTAACAAGCCCCATCATTCATTAAATCTTCCACATTTATTATTTATTAAACACAACCCAATGTCCATTCACATTTAAACCCATCCCTACAGCCCCGCTGCAAACCACTGTAACCACAACCACACTGAAGCCACACATCCCCATCCCTTTAATACCATTTATCGCAGCCATGCTGCCCATCACCATTAAACATTCAAACCTTCCCACAACCAAGTCAACTGTCGCCCCGTTACTCACCCAAACCACAACACCCCACAAAACACCCCCATCACATGCCACGTAACCAAGCCAACACCCACATGTTCATTATTCCATTTTGGTTCAACTGAGGTGACCACAGAAGGGTTCCATATTTTCATTTAAACAGCCAACATTACATGATTAACCAATTTCCACATTCAACAATGTTCTAATCACATAAATGGTCTATAAAGATAATGCAACATTTAATTGTGCATGCAAAGGCCCCCAACGGCCATGACTTTCAGTAGGCATAATCCTATTCATTTCACAACATAATATCACTAGATATAAAAGGTAATTTAACAGCAATCACAAACTTCACATCCCATTTCCTTAACCAGTTATTATATTTATTTAAATGTTCAATAATTTCTCATGAAAACAATAAGGATACCCACCATGCATGATCCAAAAATTAGAGAGATGAAGTTAAAAACCCTACCTCAACAGTTTCTAGTCACAACACTCCCCTGGATAAACTTTAGAAGACATTCGTCGGGGTCCTAGAAAAACCTCTTTGGGTGGAAGTCAGAGAGGAAAAGCCGAAGGAAATATAACAGATACAACCTCAGAAGTTCCGCCTTGTCGTTACTATCTCGTCGATGCTGACAGATCGTAAATCAGAGCTCGGAAGAAAATGTTTCGGAAGAATGATCCTTCGAGTCTCTTGAGAGATCTCTACTTAGAGGAGAGGGGAGGAGAGGTGTGAGTTGAAAGGAGTAGGGGACCCCTCCTTTTATAGGTGTTAAAAGCAAAAGTACATAGCGTGTACTAATGGTACACGGCGTGTACTCGACCGTTTTCACACGGTCTCCACTCGGCCTCCAACACGGTTCCACGGACGTTGACTAGACAACACACGGTTTGAAGGTAACGCAT
This sequence comes from Viscum album, assembly GCA_963277665.1. Taxonomy (NCBI): domain Eukaryota; kingdom Viridiplantae; phylum Streptophyta; class Magnoliopsida; order Santalales; family Viscaceae; genus Viscum; species Viscum album. The sequence continues at coordinate 1,906,011,683 of OY728145.1, forward strand.
ACGCAGGGAAGGACTACACAGCGTGTTGATTGGACACACGATGTGTACTCATTTATTGCACATGGCTGGGACACAGCTCCAACGCGTCACATGGCCGACGCCTGGTCAACCCACGGTAACGCGTACACGGGAAGGGACAACACGGCGTGTAGTACTGGACAGACGGCGTGTACCCATTATCTCCACATGGAAAAGACTCGGCCATCCACACGGGGTATACCCGGCAAGGGGGGACACGGTGTGTACTAAAACTACACAGCGTGCAGTTTCAAATTTCTGGAAAGTGTGGGAAAAGTCCATTTTACCCTCCAAAACACATCGTGGCCTTCTTTTTGAAAAAGGTATGGGCCGAAGAGGTCCAGGCCATTACAAGGCATCAATAGTATCTCATTCATTGGTTCTTCGAGTTCAATAAGAAGATTGATGTTCCTACATAGGGGTTTTGGGTATGTTTTATATGTTTACATATTCCTTACCAAATCCTGTCAATACTTTTTATGATGAGGATCATGGTAGGGAATTATTTATGGTGTGATAGTTGGACCACATTATTTTTTCACCCGATTTCTCCTCGTAATTTCATTATGGTGGATGTTTAAATTCTCCCGACGTAATGGATCTATATTGTGGTGGGTTAAATATTCAAATGGGAATAATGTTGGATTTTGATACATAGACTGAAAACTATCATACATAAAATGGTTGGGATATATTATTTCATTGTTTCATCATGAATAGAGTGACCAAAATATTTCATCTCCTCTATAAAGGCATTTTTTAAACATGGGATTCAAAACATCCTACAATGAACATGAATGCAGGAGCACAGGATGAACCTGCATCTATGAGGGATCATCCCATCTAGTTCTTTGAGGATAAAGGAATCAGTAACACATCTATTATAACATTACTCACCCCTCTATTGGATATGGGGTTGAGAAAACTTAATTTCACCTATAATGAAGATAATCATTTGGATGTCGGTGCGTAGTAGGATTCATGTTTTTCCCCGTGTCACAAAATTATCATGGATGATGTCAAATAGGTGAGAGGGTTTGTGAGAAGACCACTCACCCCCTTCGCCTCATGGTTTCCAGATAAACGAGTTGTGGATGTTTTGTCCACACTGATGAGAGATTAGGATGATATTAATAATTTTTAATTGTAATCATAGGCTAGACTATCTTATGATGATAATGATATTTTTGGAGGGAATGTTAAGGGAGTGGAGGATGTTCTCTCTATTTCTCCGTGTTCTGCTTCCCTTGAATATGCCAGATTATTTTGTTCATTTCCACTTGTCCATCGTGAACTAGCAGGGTCTATGCATCTCCACATCCATTTCATATCCTTTCTTTCTAATGGGAATATGAATTTTAACCTAGAATGATAGAAGATGAACATGCCAATATGAAAATCATAACCGTTCATGTTGAGGTCTTTCGCAAATACTAAATAAAGTGATAAAGAAGCAATATCCTTGGACACAACAAATTACGTGAATGACAGACAAAGATACATGGCGGTCATGTCTAGATTGAGAAATTTAAACCAATAGAACCATACAATTATGAATTTACTAGTTCAAAATGCTAAGAAAAATGCTAGATATAACAAATACTACTCGAATATCCTGAAGAAACTTTTTACTAGATTTTCAAGGGGGATAATGAAAAATGGGACAAAAGATCATCCAATGAAACCAAAATGTTTTCAAATTGACAGGTGGTTTCCTGGTGAGTTGGTATAGCATTGTATAGGATGTAGAAATTAAGCCCTATGATGCTAAAGTCACAATGTTTAATGACCCAATACCAAAAGGATCCTTATCTATAATTATAGATTAGATGGAACCAAAGACTAGAGAAATTTTCCATATTACATTATACACTAAGGAGGAACAACTAGATAAATATATTAAGATTAATTCATTGCAGAAGGCTATTAACATAATATACCAGAAGTAGAGAATAGTTGGAACTAATTGTAACTCCCTTGGATAAGTAATACATAAAAAGACTAAATATTACTACCCAAGTCAAAAAGGTGTACATTTCTTTTCGAGAGTCTACTTGATTAGAAATCCACAGTTAATCATGCTTTTCTTGGAGTAGTAATCATGATGGGTGACCTTCTGGGAAGATTCCCAGAGTGTGTGTCAGTGAGAATAAAACACCATGAAAGAACATGTGTTGGCCTGGGGGGAGAATTATTAGTCTGATAAGATACACTAGTGAGTAATGGCCTATGGTTTGCTGGGAAGGAAACCAAGGTATTACATGAGAACCATGGGGTTATTTGACAAGGTTCATGGCTCGGGGAGGTGGGTCGTGACCAATTGGTAACTGGGACAATACCCACCCGGAAGTGCTTAGGCACTACCTGTGTTTGAGGCTTGGGGTCCACAACGAGGGAATTGTTCTTTAAAGGGGTGGATAATGTAACATCCCTAGAAATTTAAGACTTAAAAAGACTAAATCTTACTACCCAAGTCAACTAGGTGCACCTTCCATTTCGGGAGTCTACCTAATTAGAACTCCAAAATTAATAATTCTTTTCCTGGAGTAGTAATCAGGATGGGTGACCTTCTGAGATTATACCAGGGTGTGTGTGAGTGAGTAAAAAACACAGTGAAAGAACATGTGTAGAGACCCAAAACATGAATTACATGGACAATACATTACTTATGCGGAATACTTGACATAATAGAAACAAAAACACAAGGATTTTAATAGTTTAGTGTCTTTAGAAACTCGGAATAAAATCATCTAATCGTGGTAAAAGATCTTCAACATCTCCCAATAAAGATCTCCCCCCATTTTTTCTTACCTAAAACCATTTTTTATATCCGGGGGAAAAAACATAAAAGGGGTGAGCTCAAATTCCCAGTATGGGTAAACATAGAGAACATAAAACAATCTATAAACATTTGAATGCAAAAACATGAACATAAAATCTATACATCAAAATCTTGAGCAAAGACATGAATCTTGGAAGTATGTAAGGCATATATCATAAGGGAACATCAATCATGGTAAAATATCATGGGAATAAAAAATGTAATTGTGGAAACTATTTAGCACATGATATGATTTCCATAGTAGCCAAGGCATTGATGCCAAGACCATCTTAGTGGACAAAGTCCTTTTCTAAATCGAGTTCACTCCTCGTTCCAGTCATGTATTACTGAACAGGTTTAACTTGCTGTTCTATCCATGTCTATCTCATGAGATATAAATCATTACCCAATGCATTGGAGGGAGATATAGGTCCCACCCATCTCATAATGAAATCATTCTTACATGTTCCACAAAATAAACATACATCATTTATAATAACCCAATAAATAAAATGGGTTTTATAAACATCATCCCATCATCAAATAATCCATATAAAAGAAATGGATATCATTTCATAATAAGAAAAGTAATACCATGTAAATCATAGATACATTATAATTGAAACATAAACATATGAAATAACATCATCTTAGATGAGAAATGGTTTTGATAAAAACATTTGAAATGAATTCTTGAGGAAAATATCATTTCATCTTAAAAATCATTTTTGTTTCACAAAATGTCATGAAATTTTAAAAGAAAGGGATTTTGTTGAAAATAGTCATGAAATATTTTGGAGGAAGCTTCATAAAAATAAAGCATTATAAAACCAAAAAAATCCTTTCATGTCGTATAAGTTAAAAATAACATTCTTGTCGTACTTTTGTTAGAAAAGTAAAAAAGTACCTCGTAACGTAAACAAAAGAAAGATTCCTTACATAACATGTAGTAGAAGGCAAAATGGGTAAAAGGGACATTAAAATACATAAAAATACTTTTATAAAATGTGTAATTGGATGATAAAAATAAACCCATAAAATACTTATGAATAATCATTCGTGGATAAGAATGATATTAGAATGGTCATCCCTTACCTTAGGTCTGATATGCTTCGTACGTATCCGGACCTCCTCTTTTTTGAAGCACCTCTTTGAGACCTTATCTTAGGGAACTGAAATTAGTATTTGAAGAAGACTAGAACCTCTAGGATGCTTCTATAGAAGGGTAGAAGATAATTTGGTAGGGTTTGGCCGAGCTTGAAGGCTCAAAGTGGTGTGATGAGGAGAGGGAGGAGGTGCCCTTTTATAAGGGAGGAGAGGGGCACCTTTTGAAATATAAGAAATATTAGGTTATATTAAATACAAAACCCACTTAAAAACTTCCAAAATGAATCATATCTAATGATTATAATAGATAGGGTTGTAATATCATCAACTAATAATATTTAGACACGGTAGAAATTTATTTTAAACATTATCAACTTGATTTATCCTTATTTATCAATTTAATTTTATTTTTGGTAATAATATTCTAAATTTTAAATTATTATAAATAATTAAATATGTGTTGTGAATTATCCATAATTTGACACTTTATTACATTTTTGACCATATAAATTTTAATTTATAATTTTTAATTATTTTTGTGATTTTTAAACAATTTTATAATATGTTATTTTTATAAAATAACAATAGTGTCAATTTTGATACTATTCATTTATTTGAATTTTCATAAAATATATACAGACGATATGTTCGAACTAAATGCTTTAATAGATCCATAAAATGTCATATGTATCTAGAATATTAGTGGATCACATTAAATAATTCATATAATATTTATTTTAATATTTTTAAAACCATTTATTTTATATTTTAATTAATAAAATAATTTCAACATCACTATTGTGTCATAATTAATTATAATTATTTAACCCCTAAAAATTATAAATAAGATTCTATAATATAGATAATTGTATTATATTTTTGGAGACTATTCATTTTCGAAGATTTATTACGTTAATCACTAAATTAAAATTATTATTCTTATAAAATTTAAGAAAGTGACATGTTGTCACATTCTTTGGTTTTAATAATAATTAAATTATTTTCATGGAAAAAAGTACAATAAATGAACTTAATCCGACCCTTAGGTTATATGGGTCGACTTTTAGTCATCCAAAAGGATTTTTTCATGTTTTATGGTAATTTTATAATCTTATATTTACCCTTAATTACCTGATTTATGTTTAACTATGGTAAATTAAATTTATCGTAGTTACTATTCATGATGCCCAAAAAATAAAAAGTAGCCTATTAACATAATTTGGACCCACTGATTCCAAATATGAAATCCATTTTTCCAAATTCAAAACACATATGTAGTAGTAATTAATTTAAAATAATTCATGTTGTTAAGAAAATGGGTTTTTTAAGTTAAAACATTGTCAAAGATTGAAATATTTTTACCTATAAATTCATTTTGAAATTAATGCGAATGAAATACATTATATTAAATGGTAAAAATATATTCTATTTAATCATTAAAACTATTAAATATTATAAATTAACAATATAAATTATCTCAATGGAAAAAGTTGTTTTTAAATAAAAATTAGCATATATTTACTATTCACCAAAATATGAAAGTTATCAAAAAAATTTCAAAAATTTATCCAAAGTAAATTTTTATATACATATTCAAAAGAAGAATTTTATTTTGTCAAATTGAACTTATAAATGTGTCAAAAACTAGATTCAATGTGGGTGCGCCATTAAAAGGCGACAAAACTGCATTTTTTAAAAAATACTTATTTTACCTTAAAATTTTATTTTGTTCTCTTACCATATTATAGAAAATGTGTAAGATGAATAATAATGTTATAAAATTAAAAATTTAGTTAATACAATTCATAACGGCTAGTCCATAACAATATATCGTTGTTTAGTAAAACCCGGTATTGCGTATGATGCAAGCTATCGAGGAAGGTCGTGATTGCGTGTAAAGCAAGCCAAGTCCATATTGTGTGTTGTGAAAGATTCATTTGGTGTTGCGTATAACATAAGACATAAAAAATATTTCTCATAAAAATCAGGGTGTTACATTCTACCCCACATAAAAATAATTTCTCCCATGAAATTCATCACTTTGTAATAAAGAGATGAGGATACCCCTCCCTCATTATATCCTCAACCTCCCATGTAGCTTCTTCAAATTAGTGGTTCCTCCATAAAACATTCACCAAGCGAGTGGTCTTGATCCATAGGAATTTTTCGATACGATCCAGAATCTCTATCAGCTATTCTTCATAAGAAAGATCTTGCTCCAGTGGTACAATTTCTGAGATGAGTACATGTGAAGGATTTGGTATGTACATTCTCAAGAGAGATACATGGAACACATCGTGAACATGAGAGAGATTCGGTGGAAGTTCCAATTGGTAAGCTACCATCCCAACACGATCCAGAATTTCAAAAGGACCGATATATCTAGGTCTCAACTTTCCCTTCTTTCTAAATCTCATGACCGTCTTCTAGGGAGATATTCGCAAGAGAACTTTATCACCCACTTCAATCTCTAGGTCTTTTCTTCGGTTGTCGGCATAACTTTTTTGTCGACTCTGCGCTGCTCTTATGTGTTGTTGAATATATCTGACATTTTCTGCCATTTAATCAACAAGATCAGGTCCAAATAGCTTTCTTTCCCCAACTTCATCGCAGCATGTTGGAGTCCTGCATTTCTTTCCATAGAGAGATTCATAAGGAGCCATCTAAATACTGGAGTGAAAGTTATTATTATAAGAAAATTCCGCCAAAGGTAGGTGTTGATCCCAACCTCCTTTGAAATATATAGAGCAAGCTCTCAACATATCTTTTGGAGTTTGAATTGTCCTCTCAGACTGACCGTTTATTTGAGGATGATAAGAAGTGCTGAAACTCAACTCTATATCCAGAGTATGCTGAAGACTTCACCAGAACTTTGAGGTAAACCTCGGATCCCGATAAGATATATAATGGAAAGTGGTACTCTATGCAATCTTACCACTTCCTTTACATATATGCTGGCAAGATGATCTGGAGAGAAATCCTCTCTAATAGCAATGAAGTGTGAGGACTTTTTAAGACGATCAACTATGACCTAGATAGCATTATTGGCTTTGGATGTTTTAGGAAGTCCAGTGACAAAGTCCATAGTGATTTTTTCCCATTTCCATTCTGGGATGGGTAATGGTTGTAACATCCCTTTAGACTTTTGTCCCTCAGCTTTAACTTGCTGACAAACCAAGAAGCGAGAGACATATTCAGCAACATCTCTTCTCATGCCATCCCACCAGAAGTAGTCCTTCAGGTCCCTAAACATCTTTGTACTTCTTAGAAGAATAGAGAATGAAGAACTATGAGCCTCATCCAGTAGCTCCTTCTTTAATTATGGTATGGGAGGAACACAAACCCGATTACTGAACTTTATTATCCCATCAAAATCAAGGTTGAATTCAGGAATATTTATCACCTTATTTTGTAACTCTACAACTTCTTTCTGTGCCTATTTAATCATCACATGTATAGATGGTTGGATATTCATTTGAGAAAAGATAAGATGTTTACCCTTCCATTATAATTCCATGATCCATCCTGTTTAAATCCATAAATATTGGATCTCTTGTGATCCTCATCATGGACAAGCTAGCATGGTCTTTTCGACGTAATACATCGGCCACCTTGTTTGCTTTCCCATGGTGGTAATGAATTGAGTAGTCATAATCTTTAATCAGCTGCAACCATCTTCATTGATGCATATTCAGCTCCTTTTGTGTGAAAATATACTTTAAACTTTTATGATCAGTATAAATATCACACCTTTCTCCATAAATATAATGCCTCCAAATCATTAATGAAAAGATTACCGCAGCTAACTCAAAATAATGAGTTGGGTAATTTTGATCATGGATTTTCAACTGTCATGAGTGTGATGACCCAGACCCCCACTTGGTCCCTTCCATTTCCAAAATCCGGATCCTTAAGGGGTATGGATCAGGGCGACCGGTCAGTGAGACCGATCGGTGTGACCGATCGGTGAGGCCGATCTGTGCGACCGATCGGGGCAACCGATCGGTGAGACCGATCGGTGTGACCGATCGGCGGAACCGGCCGACGTTACCCGGCCCTGCCAAGTTGTTCCAGTAACGCTCCTTTTTCGCAAATAGGGTTTCAAACCCTATTCTACCTCATTAAAAAAATGTCTTAAAGACCCGAAATGCGCACAAAAGTTTTAATTAAATACTGAAACAACTCATGAGTCGGTTTAAACCACCCAGCATATTTAATGATGAGTCAAGCCGCGTGGAAAACCCACGACTTCCACGTCTTATGTGGTTCGGCGATTTTATCTCAATCGTCACCGGCTCTTATAAATTAAGGGTTAGGCCGTGGTTTCTCCCTTCCTCGATCATGGCTCTTCTGGTGCATCGGGCGCGCCACGTCGTTATCCGTGAAGTTCCGCCTCCCCCCACCCCCGACCTAAGCGTTGGTCGTCTATCAGCAAGTAGGGAATTTCTCTCGTCTCTCACTTTTGTGTATCATGCGGGGTGGGCATTATTTTGTTCCTATGGAATTGGTTGAACCGAACCTTAATGAAGATAATAAACGAAGTTCTAAAGAATGAAGGGGAAGGGGTTGTGATCATTGTTTATACTTTATCTTATGATTATCCTTTTTAGTTGTGCTGGTTTATGTTTTTCTAAAAATTGAGGCCGTTGGTGGTCGTTGTATGTGCACTGATGAATCCCCTCGTGATGTTTTAAATGGGCTGTTGAAATTGTAAACTCCTGCTGTGAAATTGGTTAATCACGTATACCCGGCTGAATAAGTTGGAAGCACCAGGATAAACCCTACTATGATAACTCTAGGTTAGAACACACAGGTTTGAAATCATGGAGTGTGTTAAGTCTTTTAAATCTGAAATTACCCGGTGGTTGTGTTAAATTTGGGGATGGGATTCCCTGTTGGTATGGTTTCGGTGGTTGTGAGTTTGAGACCGGGTGGGTACTCATTTATATAACAAATTGGGGAGAGATCCTCTGTTGACAGAACCAGGTGTGAGTGTTTTTGTTGATCCTTTCTTTTGATGCTTTCCTTGGTTATGCTTATGGTAGTTTCCCAGTAGTGATAAAAATTAATTGAACTTTTTGACTGAACGTGAAACAAGAATGGGACAAATGGTTTTTGTGGGAAAGGGTCGTGAACTGTGACTTGGACGCAGTGGTGTTGTGTTCTGTAGGTCGTCTAGGAAAAAATAAGCATTGGGTGAGTGTTTGTTACCTATATATATACTTGTAGCTTTGTGTTTCTTATTCGCACCCCACCCAAGTTGAGCACTCAGTGCCGAACACCCCTATTTATGGGGGAAGGGTGTTTTTCCCAACACTATTCTTAGTGGCTGGCTGTTATCTCCTTTTCTGCTCCCTTTCCCAGATAGCCCAAGTATCTTCGGGCAGGCTATGATGGCCTGAGGTCCATTATTAGCCCAAGAACCTTCGGGCAGGGTAGTACTGTGGTTGTCCAAGCGTGTGCGGCAGGTGGTTTCCCAAGTGTCTTCGGGATGAGGCCCATGTGTTTTTGGGCATGACAGTTGATATTCTAGCCAAGGTGTCTTCGGGCATTGTTACGTGAGACAGTTGAGGCCCAGGTGTGTGCGGGCGGGATTTTGGCAGTGGGATTACGTGTGGTTGTGGCCCAGGAGTGTGCAGGCGGGTGTGGCAGTGGGACTGCGGTGAGAATTGCAGGATTGGTCTGATGCATAGGATTTCTCAATAACCAGTGGGAAAGTGGCGCGGGGTACCCAAACATCTATGTGCTCTGATTATATATATTACTTGACTTGCGTTATTTGGGGAGCGTGCCTTGGTGAGGCCTGGGGTGGTTAGTTTACCTTGAATAGGTGTTTGGTTTTCTCTTTTCTCACGGTACTTTAGCATGTTCCCCCCACTTGTGCATGAGAGTCTTGGTTTTTCCCTACTGTGTGTACTTGTATGCTCACCCTACGTTTACTTTCAGGTTTCCAGGAGAACTACCAGGGCTGTGTGGGACCCTACTAGTCGGACAGTTGGAGTTGTTTCTATTGTCGTACCTTTGTTTTCTTTTGGTATTGTACTTTGAGATCCTTTTTTGTACATTCACCTTGTTGTAAACTGTTTAAACATGCATGGGGGATTTGTTTGGGTTTATTTATATACACTTGTTTCTTTTCCTTTTTGGGTGGTTGACTTGTCCTATTTCCTGATCCTAAATAATAAAAAGGGTAATGCCTCCCATATTGTGAAAACTCATACCCTTGGTGCTAGTCGCCACCCCGGGGCCTACTGGAGGCGGGACTCGGGGGTCATTTTCTCTCCTACAACGTAAAGAAGGAAGGGCTTGGCAATCTGCTAACCCTTCCCTCCTTTTGGTGAAGGCGGGTCATGATAGAATGGTATCAGAGGCAGAGGTTTGAGAGGTAGGATGGGGTCTGGAGTTAGGCACAGTGAGGATTGCATGGGATGGTAAGGCAACAGCGTTGGGTGACCTTGGTGCGTGAATTAGGCCAGGGAAGACCGGCTAGGACACGGGATTTTAGGGCCCCCCGTGATCCGATGCAAGGACTCTGGGCCTACCGAACGACCAAGTGAGACCACACTGATTGCAGGATAGAGACCCTAGGAAAGGTACATGCATCATAAATGACTTGTGTTCTTATGTTTCTGGGATATTTTGGGAATTAAGAATAAATTTACAAATTTTAATATGTTTTTCTTTTTATTATGCACTACTTGGGCTTAGGCATTCCTTGTTTACCTTGAAGGTATGGCACCTGGGAGGCGACCACGTGTGGTACAGGAGATCGAGGCCCTGGAGACTACTTTAGCCGATCAGCAGAGAGATGATCGAGAGGAAGAGGGCGACCAATGGAAAAAGACTCTTCGGGCCTTCCAGCGACATGCCCTCGAGAAGTATGAGGGCAGCACCTCCGATATGAAGACGGAAGGCTGGCTAGAGGAGCTAGTTATAGCCTTCGGCCTGATTCGGGCCCCGACCGAGTACTGGGTTCCTCTAGCTGTTAGCCAGATGCGAGGAGCGGCACGTCAGTGGTGGATGCTTCACCTGGGGAATAGGAAAAGCGTATGAGGTTGCTTGGGCGGATTTTGAAAAGGAGTTCCAGGTGGAATTCCTCTCCTAGACAATGAAGGCGGAGAAGAGGCAGGAGTTGCTCTCCCTCCAGCAGGGGAGTATGTCCGTGAGGGAACTTGGAATCAAGTTCAAGGACCTCCTACATTTTTCTCCGGACCTCTTTCCCGATGAGGAGTCTCGGGCAAGACGTGTGGAGGAGGCGCTCCGACCCTCCCTCTAGTATGCTGTTACCCCCATTACCCTTCCGACATACTTAGAAGTCCAGAAGAAGGCCGAAGTGGTGGAAAGGATGCATGCTCTGGGCGGAGTGTCACGAGAAGGGATCCAGCTGGGACAATCGAAGGGGAAGGCCGTCAGCACCAGGCCTCCAGCATCGGGACCCTCCAGGTTCCGACCTACATGGAGCAGACCGCAGTAGTTTCAGTTTCGATCCCCTGGCCCACGTTCTTTTACTTCAGGCTCGGGACCACGATGCTTCATCTGCGGAAGCCCTGGACATCTCCGGAGTTAGTTCCTCGATCGGGTGTAGTACAGCAGTGGCAGTCATCCCCAGCATCCGCCATCGCAGTAGTTTCTAGCCAGACCCTTCCAGCAGCAGTAGCAGGGACAGCGAGCTCCTGCTCCTCCGCAGGCAGACATAGGAGGAGGAGGCCGACCTCAGGGTGCTCCCCAGGGACCTCGACCAGGGCGTGGTCGGGGAGGTGGCCGATAGCCGAGGGGCATGGGAGCTGGTGTGGACAGTTACACGCACAAAGGCAACAGTTCCAACAGGGCTAGAGGTTGTTCAAGGTACGATCAATGTGTTTAGCACTCTTGCTTATGTTTTGTTCGATACCGGAGCATCGCACTCCTTTGTTGCACCCAGTCTAGCCCGTGCCTTGGGTCTAGATACCGAGTGACTTCCAGTGCCCCTGGTATTGAGCACACCAGTTGGAGGTAAGACCGAATTGCTGTTCGTTTTTCGAGGATGTAGACTGATGTTAGGGCCACATCAGTCGGTTAGGGATCTCCTTCTGCTACAGATTCAGCCATACGATGTCATCCTTGGCATCGACTGGCTATTTTCTGTATGCGACTTCATTGACTGTTTCCGAAGGAGGGTGGTGTTCTCAGGTTTTGATGGCCAGCGTGTTACCTTCACCGGCGAGCGGAGCAGTCCGGAGGGAAACAGGAGGGAGGAACCTCTCCTCTCCTTGTTGACCGAGCTGACAGTGGAATCAGTAGATGCTGAGATGGTGGAAGTGCCAGAGATCCTCCGCGAGTTTATGGACATCTTTTTTGAGGAGGTGACGACTCTACCCCCTCGACATGATATCGAGTTCGGGATAGACCTACAACCCGACGCTCGTCCGATATCGATGGCTCCTTATCGGAAGGCACCTTCGGAGCTACGAGAGTTGCGGATACAGATTGACGATCTGATGAAGAGGGGTTATGTCCATCCGAGTGCGTCACCATGGGGAGCTCCAGTCTTGTTCGCAAGGAAGGCGGCTGGTGGCCTCAGGTTGTGCATCGACTATAGGAGGCTGAATCAGGTAACGATCAAGAATCGCTACCCTCTTATGAGGATAGATGATCTTTTTGACCAGCTGAAGGGGGCAGGATGGTTCTCGAAGATCGACATGCGGTCCGGGTACCACCAGCTAAGGGTGAAGGATAGAGACATCCCGAAGATGGCGTTCAGGTGCAGGTATGGGCACTTCGAGTTCGTGGTCATGCCCTTTGGTGTTACGAACCCCCCGGACGTGTTCATGGGGCTTATGAACTCCATATTCCGGAGTACCTGGATCTGTTTGTGGTGGTATTCATCGACGATATCCTGATCTATTCAAGGTCAGAAGAGGACCATGCAGAGTACCTGAGGACAGTTTTGGAAGTCCTCCGACAGCACCAGATCTATGGGAATTTGTCAAAGTGAAAGTTCTGGACACGAGAAGTGCACTTCCTCAGGCACGTAGTGTCTGAGCAGGGGGTAGCAGTCGAACCATCAAAGGTTGAGGCAGTTGTTTCTTGGGAAGCACCCAAGAATGTGGCGTAATTCCGAAGTTTCCTCGGACTGGCAGGTTACTACCAGAGATTCGTACCCAACTTCTCCCGAGTAGCAGCCCCTTTGACGGCTTTGACCAAGAAAGACCAGGTTTTCGTGTGGAGCGAGCAGTGCGAGTCATCCTTCAGCTACCTAAAAGAAAATCTGGTTAGTGCCCCAGTGTTGAGATTACCAGAAGAAGGTATGGCCTATGAGGTATTCTGTGATGCTTCAGGACAGGTCCTGGGATGCGTGTTGATGTAGCAACAAGGGTTGATCTCTTAAGGGTCCAGGCAGCTACGCCCCCATGAGCGTAAGTATGCCACCCATGACCTGGAGCTTGCAGCCGTCGTTTTTGCGCTAAAGTTATGGCGGCACTACCTCATCGGGGAATTCTTTGTGGTCTTCACAGATCACAAAAGATTAAAGTATATCTTCTCCCATCAGGACTTGAACTTGCGATTGCGGAGATGGGTGGAGTTCCTCCAGGACTATGACTTTGAAATATCTTATACTGAGGGCAAGGGCAATGTGGTGGCCAATGCCTTGAGCAGGAGGACGCAGAAGGATGCGGTCCGAGAGTCGGCGAGTGCCTGGAAGGCAATGGAGGAGTTGGCTGCCTTACACCTGGATGCGAAGATGGATAGTGGCAGAGGCTGCCTATATCAGATGATAGTGCAGTCATCTCTGTTTTGAAAAGTGGAGGAGTCTCAGTGGGGAGACCCCGAGTGCAAAGTGATGCGTGATCAGTTTGACCAGGGCGATGCTCCAGGAGAATGGACAGAGGATGGTCAGCACCAGATGCTTTTCTAGAAAAGGTTGTTTGTTCCAAGAGTGATGCGTGGCAAGGTTCTCAGTGAGTTCCACAACTCACCCCTGGCGGTGCACCCATGAGTTACCAAGATGTACCAGGGGTTGACAAGGCAGTTCTGGTGGCCCGGAGTTAAGCGAGTGGTGGCAGAATTTGTGGCTAAATGCTTAGTTTGTCAGCAAGTGAAGGCTGAACACCGGGTTCCAGGAAGCCTACTGCAGCCTTTAGCTGTTCCTGAATGAAAGTGGGACGACATCTCGATGGATTTCGTCACGGGACTACCCAAGGTCCAAGGAGGGTGCGACGTCAACTAGGTGGTGGTGGACAGGTTGACGAAATCGGATCACATTCTGGCAATCAGGGAGTCAAGTACTGTTGATGCTTTGGCACGAATGTACGTGAATGAGGTGGTGCGGTTTCATGGAGTTCTGAGGTCTATAGTCTCAGATAGGGATGCACGGTTCACCTCGCGAATCTGGAGAGGATTGCAGCATGCGTTTGGCACCCAGTTACGCCTTATCACTGCTTTCCATCCCCAGACAGATGGACAAATGGAGCGCACCATCCAGACCTTGGAGGATATGCTACGGGCATGTGTTCTGGACTCAGGAGAGTCATGGGTGCGATACTTGCCTCTAGTATAGTTTTCCTACAATAATAGCTACCACTATACCATCGTTATGGCCCCGTTTGAGACTTTGTACGGGAGGCCATGCCGTTCACCTGTGTGTTGGACCGAAGTAGGAGAGGCAGGCATCCTTGGCCCGGAGGTGGGGTAGAACACGACAGAGAAGATTCAGCTCATACGGGAAAGGATGAAGGTGGCCCAGGACCGACATAAGTCGTATGCTGATACCAGGAGAAGGCCCTTGGAGTTTGAGGTTGGGGACCACGTGTTCTTGAAGGTCTCCCCGCGGCGTGGGCAACGGAGGTTCGGTAAGGGGGCAAGCTTTCCCCCAGATTCATCGGACCCTTCGAAGTGTTGCAGCGGGTCGGCGAAGTGGCTTATCAGCTAGTGTCACCTCTGCCGCTACTAAGGATACATTATGTCTTTCATGTATCCCAGATCTGTCGTTATCTGCATGATGATTCACACGTCCTTGATTGGGGTGAACTGGACATCGAGGACGACATAACCTTTGTGGAAAAACTAGTGATGATCGAGGATCGCAAGGAGAAGGTGCTTCGTGGGTGAGCCATTCCCTTGGTTCGTGTGTTGTGGAGACATGGAGGGCTCGAAGAGAATATGTGGGAAAGGGAAGCACAGATGCGTGCCCAATACCCCAGGTTGTTTTGAGAATTGTTCCTTTTGTACCTATTGAGGTAGAACAATTGACTTTTGGCTATGAAATGTACTAGTTTATTTCCTCTGTTGTGAGTGAAAATCCCCGGCTATATGGAAGAGGGAACCCGACCCCTAATGAAGACGCATTAAGGTGGATGCGATTAAACCCGTGCAGGCGAGTCAGTGCCGCCCAAAGCGGATAATATCTTGACATGGGGGAGGGGGAACTCCCCAAACCCACATGACCGGGCAGTTTGGCGTGGTATGTTGCTTGGTTCTTGATAGAGGAGTGTTTTTAGTTAGCAAGGGTTCACTCCTAAGAGGTATCTTTCGAAGATGGTTGTTCGACCCTCTCTTTCCTTCTGGTTTGTTGTGATTCTCGAGGACGAGAATCGTTTAAGAGGTATCTGATGTGATGACCCAGACCCCCACTTGGTCCCTTCCTTTGACAAAATCCAGATCCTTAAGGGGTACGGATCGGTGCGACCGATCGGTGAGACCGATCGGTGCGACCGATGTGTGAGGCCGATCGGTGCGACCGATCGGTGAGGCCGATCAGTGCGACCGATCGGGGCAACCGATCAGTGAGACCGGTCGGCATGACCGATTTGTGAGACCGATCGGTGGGACCGATCGGCGGAACCGGCCGACGTTACCCGGCCTTGCCAAGTTGTTCCAGTAACGCTCCTTTTTCGCAAATAGGGTTTCAAACCCTATTCTGCCTCATTTAAAAAAAATCTCTTAAAGACCCGAAACGCGCACAAAAGTTTTAATTAAATACTAAATCAACTCATGAGTCAGTTTAAACCACCCAGCACCATTAAAGATGAGTCAACCCGCGTGGGCAACCCACGACTTCCACGTCTTACGTGGTTCGGCGTTTTTATCGCAACCGTCTCTGGCTCTTATAAATTAAGGGTAAGGTCGTGGTTTCTCCCTTCCTCGATCGTGGATCTTCTAGTGCATCAGGTGAGCCGCTTCGTTATCCGTGAAGTTCCGCCTCCCCCCCCCCGACCTAATCATTGGTCATCTATCAGTAAGTAGGGAATTTCTCTCATATCTCACTTTTATGTATCATGCAGGGTGGGCGTTATTTTGTTACTATGGAATTGGTTGAACCGCAACTTAATGAAGATAATAAACGAAGTTCTAAAGAAATAAGGGGAAGGGGTTGTGATCGTTGTTTACACTTTATCTTATGATTATCCTTTTTAGTTGTGCTGGATTATGTTTTTCTAAAAATTGAGGCCGTTGGTGGTCATTTTATGTGCACTGATGAATCCCCTCGTGATGTTTTAAATGTGCTGTTGAAATTGTAAACTCCTGCTGTGAAATTGGTTAATCACGTATACCCGGCTGAATAAGTTGGAAGCACCAGGATAAACCCTACTATGTTAACTCTAGGTTAGAACACACAGGTTTGAAATCATGGAGTGTGTTAAGTATTTTAAATCTGAAATTACCCGGTGGTTGTGTGAAATTTGGGGATGGGATTCCCTGTTGGTATGGTTTCGGTGGTTGTGAGTTTGAGACCGGGTGGGTACTCGTTTATATCACAAATTGGGGAGAGATCCTCTGTTGACAGAACCGGGTGTGAGTGTTTTGGTTGATCCTTGCTTTTGATGATTTCATTGGTTATGCTTATGGTAGTTGCCCAGTAGTTCTTAAAATTAATTGAACTTTTTGACTGAACGTGAAACAAGAATGGGACAAATGGTTTTTGTGGGCAAGGGTTGTGAACTGTGACTTGGACGTAGTGGTGTTGTGTTCTGTAGGTCGTCTAGGAAAACCTAAGCTTTGGGTGAGTGTTTGTTACCTATATCTATACTTGTAGCTTTGTGTTTCTTATTCGCGCCCCACCCAAGTTTAGCACTCAGTGCCGAACACCCCCATTTATGGGGGAAGGGTGTTTTTCCCAACACTATTCTTAGTGGCTGGCTGTTAGCTCCTTTTCTGCTCCCTTTCCCGGATAGCCCAAGTATCTTCGGGCATGCTATGATGGCCTGAGGTCCATTATTAGCCCAAGAACCTTCAGTCAGGGTAGTACTATGGTTGTCCAAGCGTGTACGGCAGGTGGTTTCCCAAGTGTCTTTGGGATGAGGCCCAGGTGTTTTCGGGCGTGACAATTGATCTTCTAGCCCAGGTGTCTTTGGGCGTGGTTACATGAGACAGTTGAGGCCCAGGTGTGTGCAGGCGGGATTTCGGCAGTTGGACTGCATGTGGTTGTGGCCCAGGTGTGTGCGGGCGGGTGTGGCAGTGGTACTACGGTGAGAATGGCGGGATTGGTCCGATGCGTAGGATGTCTCAATAACCAGTGGGAAAGTGGCGCGGGGTACCCAAACATCGATGTGCTCTGATTATATATATTACTTGACTTGTGTTATTTGGGGAGCATGCCTTGGTGAGGCATGGGGTGGTTGGTTTACCATGAATAGGCATTTGTTTTGCTCCTTTCTCATGGGACTTTAGCACGTTCCCCCCACTTGTGCACGAGAGTCTTGGTTTCTCCCTACTGAGTGTACTTGTATGCTCACCCTATGTTTACTTTTAGGTTTCCAGGAGGACTACCAGGGCTGTGCGGGACCCTACTAGTCAGACAGTTGGAGTTGTTGCTATTGTCGTACCTTTGTATTCTTTTGGTATTGTACTTTGAGCTCCTTTTTTTGTAGTTGCACCTTGTTGTAAACTGTTTAAACATGCATGGGGGCTTTGTTTGTGTTAATTTATATACACTTGTTTCTTTTCCTTGTTGGGTGGTTGACATGTCCTATTTCCCGATCCTAAATAATAAAAAGGGTAATGCATCCCATATTGTGAAAACTCATACCCTTGGTGCTAGTCTCCACCCTGGGGCCTACTGGAGGCGGGACTCGGGGGTCATTATCTATCCTACAACTTAAAGAAGGAAGGGCCTGGCAATCTGCTGACCCTTCCCTCTTTTTGGTGAAGGCGGGTCGTGACAATGAGAAATAAGCTATCACCATATCATTTTGCATAAGAACACACCCCAGTACCTTCTTGGATTCATCACTGTAGATCACAAACCTTTCTCCACAACAAGGATGTGTGAGTATAGGTGCACTGGATAACCTTCTTTTCAACTCCTTGAAATTCACTTCACATTCCTCCGTCCACACGAACATAACTCATTTTCGAGTCAACCTGGTGAGTGGATTTGATAATCATGAAAAATAATTCACAAAATGTTGATAATATCCAGCCAAACCATGAAAACATCGGATCTCAGTTACTGTTGTTGGTATCGACCATCTTTCGCTAACAAATTTTTTGCTGGATCCACAGATATCCCCCCTTTTGAGATTATGTGACCAAAAACTAAAACTTTTTGAAGCCAAAATTCACACTTAGTAAACTTGGCATAAAGCTTCCCCTTTCTCAGGGTCTTCAATATAATTATCAAGTGATATTCATGTTCTTTCTTTCTCTTTGAATAGACAAGAATATAGTTTATAAAGACTACCAAAAAATGTTCAAGATAGTCTCTAAATACTCTATTCATCTGATCCATGAAGATATAAGGGGCATTAGTAAGAACAAATGGCATCACTATAAATTCATAGTGTCCATATCTTTTACAGAAAGCCATCTTTGGTATATCCTCCCTTTTGACCATAAGTTGATGATACCCTGAACGAAGATAAATATTGGAAAAGTATTGAGCTCCGCATAGTTGGTCAAATAAGTCATCAATACGGGGGAGAGGATATTTGTTCTTGATAGTGATCTTGTTAAGTTCACGATAATCAATGCAGAGTCTAATTGATCCATCATTCTTATTAACAAACAGAATAGGTGATCCCTAATGTAATGCACTAGGGCATATGAATCCTTTATCAAGATTCTCTTGGTGTTTCCTCTTCAATTCCTGCAACTCAATTGGGGCCATTCTATAAGGTGTCGTTGAAATAGACAAAGCACCCAGTACAAGATCTATTGAAAAATAAACTTCACGATTTGGTGGATGACCCAGAAATTCCTTCGGAAAGACATCATAAAACTCCAGTACAATGTGTATATTCATAATCATGAGTTTTTCACCAACCATTCGAGAAAAATAACCTTCATTTACTGGAATCAAGACCCGTAAGATGGATGAAATTTCCACTGGATGATTATTTTCATCCTTGAATCGATAGACGATCATATATTTGATCTAGAATATGAAATGTGACTTTCCTCCTTTGGTATTTGATATGAGATTTATATAAAGAAAGCCAATCCATGCAAAGAATCTCATCAAATTTCACTATAGGAAGGACCAAAAGATTTTCAGGAAGCACTTTCCCACAAACATAAATCGGAGAAGAATTATAAACTTTTGATGCGACTGTTGTTCCATTAGGGGTTATCACAGCTAACTCAACATCAAATTGTTGAGGTAATATGGTGATACCCTTAGAAAATTGTTCAGAAATAAAAGAGTGGGTGGATCCCGAATCAAATAAAACATTTACTACAATAGAGTTGATGGTATGTGTACCTCTTACCACTTCATTGTCATCCTCCACATTGCCGATAGTAATTGTATGGGACAGTCCTTTGTCATTGGCCTTAAGAGTTTGTTGATGTCGATCATCATCATCATCCCTTGGATTTGGGCATTGATTGGAATAATTCCCCATCTCCTTGCACATGATACATTTAAGTGTACTAGGATCATTGTGTGTATCCCTTCATTTGTTTGCATCATTAGACAACTTCTTCCCATTATTTTGACATTAAATTGCCCGATGACCTTCTTTTCCACACTTATAACATTTTCTTATCCCCTTAAGACAATTTCCTCCATGTTTCATTCCACACTTTGAGCATAAGGTAAAGCTCGTATTCTTTTCAGTGTGCTCTTTACATTTTCCTTTGAATTCCATTTTCCTCTTCTTATCAAACCCATGTGACTGATGGGTTACACCAATCTCTATCTCAACCTTGACAGCACATCGAACGATTTCCTCGTAGCTATTGAAGTCCCTTATGGCTAAAACCCTTCGAAAAAGGTAATGCACTAGGATAAGGTTGTGTGGAGAAACCACATGATCTAAGAAAATACATGGGGATCTGAAAATTATATAAGGGAAAAGTGACATTATTTGTTTAATATGTAAATAAATATCTCGAGGATGAAATTTTTTGATGGTGGGGATAATGTTACAACCAGGTGACTTATAAAATAATTGGTTTTCTTCAAATTAACTATAAAATGTTTATGATATAAGTGATATTAATTGAAAATAATAAATTTATAATAATGAAAGATTAACTAGACCACAGTATTTGTCAAAAGAACATAAGGAATGGTAATTTTTTAAAATTGAATACTAACCTCAACCATAAGAGTAAATATAAAATTTATTCATCTTTTTATAGTAATCATGATATATTTATATCATGGAATAATTATATACATTTTTTTGAATAGATAACAGATGTTTTGGTATTTTTAAATGTCATTATTATTTAATTAAATTTTTTTAACTAATATAATTATTTAGAAGAAAATTTATTTTAATAAAATATATGAATAAAATATTATTTTTTCCATTATGGTTATAAGATAATTATATGAGAAATTGAATAAAATTTCAAGTTATAAAATCAGTTATAGTTTTTAAATTTTTATTTATTTAATAAATTAGGATTTTTCTTCATAATTAATATTTTAATATTTAGAAGATTATTTTGATAAAATGGAATTAATTTTAGAACTCTACACTTCAAGAAATGATTTGTGTTATTTTTTGGTATTTGTCTAAAAAATTAGAATTTTTTGAATAGTAAATTACTGTAATTTATGATATATATACAATAGACTTTCCTCACATCGGGAATGATTTTGGCACCATAATATCATACAAACCTCTATTATATATATATATATATTATGATAATTATGAAAATATTCATTGATTTTGGCCAAATTTATAATATAATAAATAAAATAAATAGAAAATTGTCTTCTCTAATATAAATACCACCCCTCACTACAGATTCTCCTCACAACTCAGAGGATTTTAGTTTGTCCATCTTATTCCTATATCACATGCAATTAATCTCCCCAATGTCAAAGACTTAATGGTATAAAAAGAATTAGAAATCCAATGTCCTTGAGGTAGTTATCACGGAGGATAATTCATGTGGTTAAAATCCCCCTTCATTTTCATTTAATTCATTTCAATTTTTGTTTATCATACCCTCATCACCTCCTATTATACAAGAGGCATAAACAACCAATTATCTTATATATAAATTAATTTTATCATTGTTATAGAATATTTCATCATGATAAATCTTCTCCTCAACCTTTTATTCTAAAAAATAACTTCATGCTCAGTAATGTGTTGAATTACAGAGATTAGTGATGATGTGTTTTCAATTTAAATTATCAATTTCATGGATGGACTTATGAAAATATTAATTAAAGAAAACAATTGTAAAATACCTGACATAACCACTATTATCATCCATAATATATATATATATAATCATATATTATATAGTGAAACTAATTTGCAGTTATCGAAGAACTGCTAAAATGATTTAGTTGAATATAATTTTTGATTTACCTAATGATTGATCATTATACCTTTAAAAAATTATTTATTGTATAATTTAATATTATGGAAACATACTAGATCCATTTCATTTCACTTCTATTTTTTCTATTCAATTTTAAAAGAAAATCTATTACAAACCGACCACGGAAATCATGTATATAATTCCACCGAAACAATGGAAATAACAAAAAACTTTTAACAAATGGGTGGAATGATGTTATAAAATGATCATATAATATGTGTTATCAAAATGGATATTTTTTTATATTATTAATAACACTCTTTTAACTATTATAGATGTCATTTAAAAAAAATTATGTAAGAGAGGCCTAAGGTATGTGAATTATTAACCCAACTTATATTTTTTGGTTAACCATATACATTATTAATATTTTCATGCTAATATTATTTGTGAAACTAATGATTAATATTTTTTGTTCACTTATGTGGATTTACAGTCAGTATACATATTCTGTTAATTTTATTAATTCTAATTTCAATGATATAGTATATGTAACATGCTTTTATTTTAAAATGCTCCGTTAAATTTCTACATTTACAAAATTTAAAAAGGTATTATTTTATGCAAGTTCTCATGTGTTATTATTTTGTTGTTGTTATTGGGAATTTTTTATGATGAATGGTGAGAGATATATCTCCCTCCAATTCATTGGGTACGTTGTATATAGAGGTTGGCAGTAGGGTTACTCCCAGTGTAACTGTGATGGTTACACCATATGGTATTCGCTATGGTTACATTGTCAGGTAAACATATGGGATAAAAATTGAAAGTTATCCACAAGTGTTTCAATGTTATGTATGTAATTCCCCAAGTAACATTAAAGGTTTTATTTATTTTTTCATCTTTTAAAGGAAATATCTTTTTTTTTAAATTATGTACATGATACATTATTGGTGAGTAGTATTTCATTTTGAAAATGATTTGATATGTTTATAAGTATTCTTGGAATAATTTTTCTCTCCTTATATTTATATCCAAACTGGTCTTTTTGTGGTCATCGAATGTATTAAAATTTTATGAACAATTATTAAGATTGGGATAAAGAAATGGAAAAGCTAAGATGAATTATGTGATAAATTTCTATGAAAAGATTTCATGTTTTTTGTAATGAATATTTTCTTAAGAAAAATTGGATATTTTTTTATGGTGTACACACTTTTTATGCTTATGGGATGATATATATGAATTATTTCATAACATTATAAAACATTAAGTAGAAATGGTATTTGGGAATGTAAACCATTGAATTACAATAGAACTTACTAGGTTATTTAATGTTGATGGTAGGTTCCGAATAAATATTTTTCAAATATTTACCATCATGCTGCAGATCATTAATTATGTGTAATGATGTAATAAAATATGATGATAGAATTTCAAAAAAAATTATATACATTAAAAATCAATAGTAATGTCATTTGTATTAACTAATTCACACTCTGTTTTTATAAATATGATTAAAATTATATTCATGGAATATTTTTATGATTTTAAGATGTATTAATCTGTTATATATAATAAAATAGAAATAATGTAAATTTCAAATGTTCTATTTTTTGATTCAATATATTTCTTTTCATGGACATATTGTCACCATAGATGTAATATTAGTTTATCTTATGAAGAGAAAATAAGATAAAGAATGGAATAAAAAAATTATCATAACAAAGAGATTTTGTTTCATTGGCTTCATATGTTACTCTCAATGATTCATACATAATTTTGATTGATTGTATGAATAGTTTACCAAATATACCAATAATGGTTTTCTATTTCATAAAAAATGAATTGATTAGAATATACTGATGAACTGAATAGGATATTGTATAGTTCTATTATTTCGACATTACTATCTAGAAATGATGGATTTGTGATATATAGAGACACATATAAAATGGGATTTATTTGTTCCCATAGGAAAAATTATAATGTTTTTACCTATTAATCATGTATATTGACGAAAAATGAAATGAAATGTCTATCCCATGATAATGAGTTGGATGTCACAATATTTTTATTCTATATATTTATATAATACCTATATAATTATTGATATGGGATATACATAGATTATAAAAATATATATATATATATTAATAGAAAAGGATTATTGTGAGACAAAGTAAATGGTTCAACCTAATCAAGGATTGTGATTTCTCAATAAAAAACTTTCAATCAAAATAAAATCAGGAATTATATTCTTTGACTATGGATGATCCTTGAATTTGTAACCAAATGAGGATTGAGTGGTTCCTTGTTTGATGGATGTAGTAATGATATTGATCAAAATTACTAAAGAAGGGGAAATATCACTGATTTTTCAAATGATTATGAAACCTTATTTTTTATAAATGAAAAAAATTCAATCTCATGAAGATAATACAAATATTAATTTTAAAATATGAATAATGATAAATTAGAAGCCTTCGTTGGGGAATTTGGTATTGTAAAAATTAGATAGTGATTATATCTTCCATATATACATGAGATAAAATGGTCATTGACAGATGATGCACATAGAGCCAATTTCCTTATACACCATTGTAGAAAAATGTTGTATATGGATTTGAGGGACTTTTTTAATTGAATACCATGATGTGGTGAATTTATTATTATGTTTCAATATGGTTGGTTTTTTAAGATGTGAAATACATGATATAACATCCAAGAGAAGTCAAGGAAAAATTTCTTATTCTTTTGGGGAAATGGGATGACATCAAAATTGAATTTTTATAAGATACCAAGGAATCATAGAAATAATGATAAAATTTATGTTATCAGTGACCAACTCTCTAAATATTCACATTTACTCAATATAAGATAATATTTAACTCCTTATAATCTCACAAGGATCAATAATAATGCGGTCTTATGAAATTATCTCAGACCTCATTCCATGGTGTCAGATTATCAATCCCATTTTAAATAAGAATTCTAGTTGGGTCATCATAAGCCTTTTGATTTTGATCATTATTTATGATCCATGTACCATCCAAACACTGATGGACTTTCTAAAATCAATATTCAAAAAATTGAAGAAATGTTGAGGCCATTATCAAATAACCTTCTTTTTATATGGTATTAGTATTTAGGGTTTTTAGTGTTTCCCAACAATAATAGTATTCATTTATATATTCAAACGGAACAATTTTAAGCATTATATGGCATGATATGTAAAAATATAGTATGTCGGGATGAATTTAGGGGAATAAAAATTTTTGTCCCAAGACTTTTTTTGAGTGAAACAATAATTGTATATACTATTATGATTTATTTTAATGAATCTCATTGTATGAAAAAGATTGATCTTGATTAGAGGAGGAATGATTCTAAATTCCATGTGTGATATAATATTCTCTAGAATGTGTACCCATGATAGGGTATTATAATGTTACAAAAGACACCAAAAAGGAACCCCACATACATAACACACATTAAATTCTTAAAAATATTAGGAGTAGTTTCTTATCTTTTGGAAATGCCATCAAATCCATTAAAAGTGCATGATTTTTTTAATATATCACTCTTTAAAAAAATCCATACCTAAGGATTTTTCTCAAAATAAATTAAATATAATATGAATATGATCCATATAAATATTTAAACCCATCTATTTTCTTGATATTTATGGGAATATGTTGTGGAATTGAAAAACATAATTGATAAGATACTATTGAAAAATAATTAAATTAGAAACAATATGGGAAATAGTTAATTTTATGAAGAATAAATAACATCATATTTCTATAAGAAACATCCCTAATAAATCAAGGGTTAAATATTTTAGGATGAAATAATGTAACACTCCATCATATTAGAATATATTTATTATTATTAAATTTTATATCATCGATAGCTCGTATGAATAACACTAACTAATTTTTGAATAAAATATATTTTACAAAAAAAATTATCAATTGATTATAAAAAAATAAGATTCTCTTCATAGGAGAAGAAATGTCATTTGAAAAAAAATGTTTTAATGAATATAGTTTAGTAATGGATTGTAAACATAATGTAAAATACATTTTTAGCACTATTTGAAATTATAATTTATAAAATGAAAATCATATTTGATCTAATAATATAAAAATTATATTGGGTGTTTTTTTATGAAAAGATACATTATTGATGAATAGGGAAAAATAATGATTATTAATTGAAAACTGACATATCATTTTTAATTATATATATAAATAAATTATATTTAAAATACCATTAATAGTTAAATTATATCAATATATTTTATATATATTAAACAAAATATGATAATTTGAATCATTTTTATATTTCAGGTTGATACAAAAAAAATTGTATGCTTTGAACATCTTCTCGTTGAAAACATGGTTCCTTATCACGTCTGTGGGGTTATTTATAAAATTTCATTTTCCATATATATGAATGGAATTTGGATATCATGTTTCAATATTATCAATCAGATTAATGTATATTATCAAATAAGTAATGTTTTCATTTCAAATAAATGAATATTGAAATCATTATAAATTAATTATCATAGTTAATGTAAATTTTTTTCGAACATTGGTTAAACTAAAAAAATATATATGGGGTAACAATGTGCTTAAAACAATCCCAAAAATAAATTTTATGGACCAATTTGAATGTTAATTTGTTGAAATATTCATTATATTCAATTTCGATCCTTTTTCATGTGAAAAATGTTGGTACAAATCCTTCATTCTAAAAGTTACTAGTGTTTCACTCACCTAAAATATAAAATTCCACCCCTCCACTATATTATTCACACCAAAAAACCAATTTAAATAGAAAAATTAAATCCCAAATCAGTTCCCAAATTCTATAGCCTTATTTTAGAACACATTTTTTCAAAAGACATTTATAGGAATACAGTGTGAATAATTCTTAATAGGGTGTCTATGAAGTGGTAAAATTCTCACGTTTGTGTGACCATATAATTCTATTTTCACCTCATTAAAATGATGAAAACATATTATTATATAAAAAAAAATTTATCCAATATAATTAAATGATACTATGTTAGTATAATGAACTATATACAAACCCTCTTCCCTCAAATGAGAAATGACAACGTCGATCGTGTGTTTGGGGGAGTATTCGCTTTTGAACTTATGTGACATGATTTATATCCACACCACTCTAGGTTGGGTATGATCATGGATCTAATGTATATATATGATATTTATATCGTATTTATATATTTGGTGACATTATATAATATATTACTTTATAAATTATTTTTGGTATGGGACATAATAATGTCGCTCATGTGTATGATAAACTACCACCAATTGAAGTTGTGTGATATATTCGTAACCATTACATTAATTGGAAGGTAATAAAAATATTGTTAATAAATTATTGTGATATCATAAAATAATTCTTATATTAATGAAACATTTCTCATTATGAAAATATAATATATAACTTTAATTTGTACAATTTCACTCATTGAATGGTGGAAACATGATTCATGTAAGAGAGGAATGTTGTCTTCACAAAGAATTGTGACTATATTTTAATCACCACAACACTTGGATGATGTATATGTAATTAAATAATAAATTTTAGTTATATTATATTAAATAATTATAGATACTTTTTTACATACCTTGTTTCCACAATTATCCTGGAGAAATGGAAATGTTATTCACTTGTACATATGGTAATATTATCCACCTAGATTGATTTATTTGGTCCATATAATATTGTTTTATTTGTATTAGCTTGTAAATTTCATACATGATTGTATTTTAAATTTCAATTTACAATAATTCATCCATGGGGACTAGACATAATAATTACTAATTAGTTAATGTTATTATATAATGTCACCTTATTTTATTATTTTTAAATTTCACCTGAAAAAATAATTTTCTTGTGATAATTTTTCATTATTCAATACATTAATATTAAGTATAAATATTATTTTATCATTAATATGACTATTTAATTAATTATATAATATTTTTTAATTTTTTCTTCACTTTTTAATATTATTTAACTAACTAAGGAAATATGAATAAAGACAAAACATTTAACAAATTCAGACATTTGATGAAATGGAATATTGATTCATTAAATATTATTATAATTTGATATATGAGAAATTATTTGCACATGTTGATATGTTTGCGGAATAGATATATTTAGCTCTTAGATTCACCAATGGGTCTCATGACAGAAAATAGTTGATCAAATGAAAAGGGTTTCAACCCATACATTTAACACTCTTGTGGAGATTCATTATGGTAGATGTGTTGTGAGTCACGAGAACATAAAAAATAATAATCAAACATTTAATTCACTGAGAATTAGTTAATATTGTTTTTCATTATTTTATACTATGATATTTGTTAAAGATGATATTAAATCACAATTAATTATTATATGTCTTTTTTTTATAGTAATTTACCTCTCCAAATTTATTATTCCTTTTCATATCATTAAATATATTTTATTTAAATGGAATTTATGTTTAGTTATTTATTATTACACATTAATTATGCTTATTGATTCTAGTTTTCTTCCATTGTACATAATCCTCACTTATTTTTTGAGCTCCCCATTATTTTTTCCATTCTCTAGGATATGAATAATACTTGATATAATGAGTTCTAAAAGATAATGTTTAGTTTGTCTTGTAATATATTATGTTTTATTTTATATTAGCAATGTAAAATGGGTATCATTTAGGTATCATGATCTCTAAAACATCTAATGTAATCATTCATTAATGAATTGATTCCTTGTATCTATGATAATGTAAGAAAATAAACACATGATATGTTTTATTATTGTTAGAATTATTACAATAATATAATTTAAAAAACAGATAGATTGGTAAAAATAATATATAAATTAATGATATTTATCGTATTTCACTACTATATTTCATATCATTTTTCCTTGTTAGAAATGATGATGATGATTAATAATAATTGACCAAACCAACCCCATGTAGAGAATTGGTCTAAAAACTATAAAATAAATGAATAATGTTTTATAATTAATGGAAATTAAAAATGAATTATATATTAAATTGATTTGTATAATATTGTTTAATAATATAATATATTTAGAGGAGTTTAGATGCAAACACTAAGGAGCTATGGTCTTTTGGTAAGCATTATGGGTCTATAATATAATTCATTGAGATTATTATTATGATTTTTCACTAATTTATTATTATATTATGTATATACCACATTTTTTATGCAATAAATATTAAAAAATTATCAATATTTTGATTTTAAATTTTATATGATCTGTTGATTATTATTATATTTTAATTAATGTATTAAATATGTCTTAAGGCTTGTTGATAAATCAAATTCCTTATATAGAGTTATAATTTTTATTCAAGAGATATATCATTATTTTATTGGTTTCATCCACCAACATATTTTTTATTTCATATTGTTTCAATTTTTTTTATATAAAATTGAATATGATTTTCACATCCATTTAGGTCACACTTCATCCAAACATCAACATGTATCTTGACTCAAAATTATCTATAATTTATGGATTTGAATGTTTATCATATATGTTTATAGTATATAAATTTCCTAAAAAAATTAATTTTATATACATGAAGTATTTTTCAACTTAATTAATCATTATATCATATATTTAAAAAAATTATAATATAAACATATTTAGTAATTTATTAATGGAACATTTCTAACATAATTTCTGAATGTATGAAAATAATTTAATTTTTAGTTCTTATTTCATGATCATAACTTCATGATTATATATATATTCTTCATTATATTATTTATGACAAATATTCCACAATATTTAAATGAAAATAAATACCCACAAGTCTATAAAATTCACATTTTGGATATAATCTCTATTTTTAGTGGAATGAATATTGTGATTCAGTTCAACTTATGTATATTTTTATCTTCCATCCAATATTTACTGATTTATAAATTTCATATATTTGCTCTGTTTATATATAATGAATTATTATAGAAATTATGATTTAAATTTAATTTATTCAAATATTGAAATGGAATTCTTATTGTGGAATAGATGTTTTTGTTTTAAAAAAATTACAAAATATTTATGAATATGATTTTTAACATTTTACTAACATTTTATTAACAAAATATAAAATAAATATTACTTTGGAGTTATGATTCATATACATTCATTATTGGTAACTTGTGAATTTATATTTCATACATCACCGTATTTGAATTGAATTTAACCTCAATGAATCTTTATATCCCTCTATATAAATTAATATTCATCTTCATGATAGTTTTTTAAATTTCATGGATAAGCTCTAAATCACTTCCACTAGTTATATATTTTGTTTTCTATTATTGAAATATAAATATAATTATTACTTTATATACATTCATTTTGATGGGATCATATAAATAATTATTTTTTCATTGAAAATGGAATATATATTATATTCATAGATATAATATTTCAATGTTGATATTTATATATTACAATGGAATATGATATATATTTCAATGATAATTAATTGAAATTTTTTAGAACAAATTGGTCATCAATAGTTACATATTTGAAATACAATAATATAGATCTTATATTCATCAATAGGTATTTTTTGGAAGACTAGATTCAATATATAGTGAAACACTAACACATTTATGTATGATTTCATTGAACAAGTATTGACGGTATGATTGATATATATAAAATTAAACAATACATCATTATAAAATAGGTTATTATTTCAAATTATATTATTTTCATTATTACTTTATCCATGTAAATATTAAAATATCATGTAATCAATTATATGGTACGCATTAAATTAATAAATTTTCTTTTTATAATATTTTTTCCATGTTTTTTATGATATCGATTATTTTAAACAATATAGTACTGTAAATTTTTGTTCACTAATTTTATATTTTAATGTTCCCATTTAAGAAATAAAAAAATTACATGTAAATTATTTAAATAAGAGGGTATTATATATAATATTATAGAGTTATTAACATCATTTTTTTAAATAATGTGTCTTAGGTTTAGTGTATATTATGAAAACATAATGAGAAATATATGTGTTTTTCTAAATTTAGCTATTTTATAAATCAATAAATATATAAAAATATATTTTCACGTGTATTTATGTAACTCAATAATAGTTTATGTAATTATGAAATGTTAGGTAATGTTTATATTAGTTGGTTTCAAATAAAATATATAATAATATATTTTTACATGATATTTGGGAGTACATGTTTTTGGAGAGACAATTTATTATGAAAATAATGTTCCACAATATAATTAATTAAAATGATAATTTAATGAAATCATTTAAGATCATGTTCTCTTCATGTGAGAAATTTGAGAGATCTACATATTTCCAAAAATGATGACCTTATTTTTCCATGGGCTTCATTAATCTCATTTTGAACATGAGTGATATTAAAATATGATTCAACTTATATATATGTATTTATATTTAAAAGTTATTTAATTTACTAACACTAAATCATTAAAATTTTGTATAAATATTATTCATCTTCATCACTAAATAACGCTTCATCAAATAACTTTTAGTAAACCTCTTCTCATTATGATTCAAGGGTGGTGGATATAGCTCACCGAATTACATTTTTTTATCCATTGATAAAAATATTTATATAACACTGTCTTTGATAACATTTATGAATAAATACATAAATTGTTGTATCAAAATAATGAATTCCTGAAAATACTTCATTTCATCCCAAACCAAATTAATTTAGTGTTTTAAATTATCAAAATTATTAAAAATCATTTAACAACAATACTGATGACTTTTTTAAATAATGTTACATTTCCAAATAATTTATGGAGTATGTAATACCACAAAAACATCAAAACCAACCAATAATTCCACACATAATATTGAATTATTAAAATTTCTTAATTTATTCTTTTAATAACACATGAAAATGTAAATATATTATAATATTGATAAAAATAATAATTATGGGTAAACCTATGTTTTATTAATCGAATATAAAAAAATTCTATAGGATAAGAAAATTTGAATAATATTGATACCTAGGATATATATAACAAAAAATCTAACAGATCACATGTCATAGAATTGGTATTATAATAACATAGGAAAAAATCAAAAGATTTATTATCCCTGAGTAAATTGACATGATCTACGAAGTATAAATGATTGATGAGAGTCCTAAATCTATGGATAAATTATTATAATGGTGGAATCATACATTCATATGCCACAACATATGATAATAATTTAATAATATATAATATATTTCAAATATAGAAAAAACTTCTATAAGTAAAAATTCATTCTTCTTACACACTATGAGATAATAAGATATGGATATCAATAATATATTATATATTGTAGAATAATTTGTATTTGGATAATTATTTTCATGGGGAACACCTTCAGCACCTACAGTTGTGGGAAACTAAGAAGAAATATTAATAAAATATCTAATAAGATATAATATTTCAATCAAATCATTGGATTATGATATAACACCCCATCCATATTCAACAATACAAATGAGTGCTAATTATATAAATTAATCATCATAACATAAAGAACCCATTTAATGTTAATAGATTTATTGAACGCATCAAAATAAATTCATCTAATGAAAATGGGATTCATATCCTTTAATAAAAAATTAACAATTAAATAAATTTCAATAACATGATGAAATAATGAAACAAAAAACGGGTATGAAGACATACTCCTAACATTTCTATTTAAATTACCTTAAAGTAATATGAGAAGGACTATGGTGTCTATATTCCATAGATAAATCATATAAAGTCAATTTGAAAATATTAGAAAAATAAAAATTTTATGGAAACTAGGTTAATATCCTTCAATAAGGCAATGATAGGATAATTTATTAAATAATAAAAATAATTACATGAAAAATTATATAAATTCACGGATGATGGATAGGCATGAAAAATGAGGTGGTGTATGTTATGTTTAATAGAAATTAACGTCACATAATCTATCGATATAAATATTACTCGTGTTGGAATTTATATATTATCTTGATCTAGAATATGATATTTTAATGGAAATGCATTAGATGAAAATGATATTTTAGTGGTTTTAGAATGTTATTTTTTAAATTAGTGATATATTTGATAATATTTATTTATTAAATAATAAATATTTATTTAATATATGATAGAATGATTTATTTTATAAACCATGAATATATAGAGGTAATGGTATATGAAATATATGAAAGGTAGATAAAAATTTTCATTATCTTGTAAAATGATAAAATGAAAATTCCCCACACATTATGGGAAATGACCCAAAATGAAAACAATAAAAAAATTTCTAAAATATTCGAAGAGTTTAATCACATAATGAATGGAAAAAATATATTTTTGAGGAAATTATAATAACATTATGAAATTCTACCACATGTTATGAACAATAAAATTTGGTGGTTCTTTGATATGGTGTATCTTTCACAT
The DNA here is from genome assembly GCA_963277665.1 of Viscum album. Lineage (NCBI taxonomy): Eukaryota > Viridiplantae > Streptophyta > Magnoliopsida > Santalales > Viscaceae > Viscum > Viscum album. Next base: position 1,906,044,888 of record OY728145.1, read on the forward strand.
AGAATAAACACCAACAACGATATATAGGACATGTGATATGAATTTATAAGGGTAAATGTAAAAATATATTAAAATTATGATTTTTTATCAGAATTAATGGTTCATTTGATGCATTATCTTTCAAAATCAAATTTTCTTTTTAATTTATGATTTACAATGATACCCAATTTTTTTGAGTTACATTTTAATCAAAACCATTTTTAACTTTGGATAAATTTAAATTTAAGGATATATACAAACATAAGCTTATATAGATCATCAGAAACTGGTAATTACATCTATATGGTAAAATAAATTCATTATATATCAATAAAACCATATTAATGTTGCTACGGGTATATGATGAAATATATATCATGAAACTAAATTTTAATCTAGAATACCATACCTAATTTATGTTCTAGATGTATTTACATTCCATTACCAAACCATATTAATATCAATAAAATAATTCCATATTTATTATTTTTCACTACATGTATATTTGTTGGTTTTTATAAATATGAAAATTTTTTAATGTTTAATCTTAAATATGTTGAACTATATTCATAAAAAAGGTTATTTTAGTTATTATTATATCATTTTTTATGTCCTCATAAATAGAAAATGTACAGTAATTAATGGTTTATAATTATTTGTAATGATATAATTTCATTAAATGGTTGTTTTTCATACATTTATTATTGATGACATTAGTGAAAAGCATGTTTATAATGTTTTTTTTAAAAAACTATGGTATATTTATTAATGATATTACCAATAATGTTACCATTTATGTAAAAAATTAAAATATTTATATTCTTATTTATAAACTATATTATCAATATATAATATCACACTACTGAACATGGTATTATATTATTGAATTTTTTATATATGTGGTGGAACAGATACGAAATGACCATAATATAACTTATATATGATTATGATTATGGAAGTGGTATATATTTTAAAAATATTATAAATATAGAATAATAATTTTATTATTTGGAATTAATTTTGATGGTCTATAATATTTATTATTTTTTAATAAATGTGACTAAAATTGGATAAAATGTTTTATATGTTACATTAAGGATTTTTTTCCGAAACATTCATGTTTACTATTTTAATTTCCTAGAGAATGATAGGGAAATAATGAATATTAAAATATCTCCCAAAATAGAAATAATAATTTTATATTTTTTTATATTGATTTTTAATATAAATCCTAATAAACAATATATTGAGGTTGTTGTGAAATAAACCAACATTTGTTTCATTCATTGAAGCATAATATTGAATTTTTACTTCTTCATAAAATAAAATTTTAAAGGTTGTTAATAATTACTTAATTTTATTAAAAAATATATATATATAAATTATAGATTTCATTATAGTGGTTTTTGAAAACATGATTTTGGAATGAAATAAATAAAATAATAATGTAGTAATGACGTTTTGACATTTAAGATATTTAAATTCCCTTGATAGACTCATTATAAATGGATGTATTACTTTAATTTATACTACAATATGAATAATGAAAACGAAAATAATTTTATGGTAGGAAAACCAATAAATTTTCTAACTGAAAAAGAATTTATGTGGGGTTTGAAGTGGTTCTGAGAGGCCCCCCTTAAAAGTGGTGACAATTAAATTTTTAATTAATATTTCAATTTTTTATTATTAGAGGAATCATTTCATATGTCACATATAATATGAAATAAATAATAATGTTTTATTTAGTGTATTATAATCTATAATCTAATAAAATCAATTTGCATACATGTTTTAAACATGTATATATACATCTAATCATTGGGTTTTTTCTACAACCATTTCTTGTTTTTCCTTGGTAATAAATTATAATCTATATAAATTATTTTTGAATAATATTAATATAGTTTCCCATATTTAATAATTGAAACATAAGGATTAATCATATTAAATAGGTTTTATCATATATATATTTTTTCATTTTTTAAAAATTTACATGTGAGTGTGTATCATGTTAAAGAATAGTCTTCAAAATAATGTAATATTAATGATAAAAGTTATGTGTTGGGTCAAATTTCTAATTTAATATATATTTATCATATAAATATTGATATTTAGATGTAAATATTTTTTATGATTCTTTTCAGGAATGAGTAAATAAATATTAGAAAAAATATATTTAATTAATACATAAAACTAAAAATAATTTTTTTCAAAAATACTATTTCACTCTATAAAATGTTAGTCATTGGTTTTATAAATTTAGCTTTGAAATTATATAGATTTTTTTATTTTTTATATTGCATAAATAATTTATCAATTGTAATTTATTTCATTAATTGTATGTTTTTATATATGTACAGTGTTACTACTTCAGGTAAAAAATTATTTTTTCTATTCAGAAAAAATAAAATCATTAAAAATAGGTTTCCAGATTTTACTAGTGGAAAATATTCAATTTATTATTTGGAAAATGTTGTTGATAGTTTATATTATAATAATAAAATCTATAAATTTATCTTTTAAATAAATATTAAATCTTTAATGAAAAATGATGTTATTGAAAAATTAACTTCATAAACATTACATGTTTTCTATATTACATCAAATAAATTAAAAATATAGAGAATTTAAATACACTAGATCATTTTTTATCATCATATAATTTATTATAATAATAATTTATCAGTCGTAAAAATAATTTATTAACACTATAATGAGTTATTGATGAATGAAAATTTGTTTTTAATATAATGTTATATAAATTATTTACCAGAAAATAATAATTTTAATATGTTACAAAATTTTTAATTCTATTAATTTATATTAACATTTATTTAAAATATTAATATAATTGTTCAATTTTTATTTTTTTGGGAATTAAATAATTAAAACGTTATTGACCCAATATATATTTATGAATAATACATTGTGATATTTCATGGTATTATAATTTTATACAAAAATAAATTTCATCCTATTAAATTAAATTATGACTAACTAATGAAATAGTTATTGGTGACCATATGATTGAAATATCTAAGGATTAAATTTCTATTTTGATTTCTACCTTCAACGTTTATGTAAGACTAGTAATATGGTTTTCTAAAACATATTTTCTTTTGAGTCTATTGAGACATACCATTCATAGTATCATTGTCATAATCATCGTACCAATAAAATATATAATTGAAATATGGTTGTTATAATAATCATTAAAATCGAATAAAAAATATAATATGATTAATAAATATCAATCCTATGTTTTCTCCTCTAGTGACTTCATCATTTAATTCAATTGTGTTTTTATTTAATGTACTTCACACTTTCCACATACTATAACACCGATGGTTCAAAAAAGGTTTCATTAAGTTGGCTTCACTCATAATAATTATGTTAATGACATAATGTAATAAAAAAATAAGTCCTGTAAAATTTATTATGATGATAATGTGACTAAAAAATAATATCACTAATGAGTGTTCATCAAAATGTGTAGTCTTCCCCCCACTCATTGTGCACTTTAATAAAGAATATTTCTATAGACAACCATTCTTTTTAGAGGGAGTTCCCCTTGGTGAATAATTTTCTACAGCTATATCAACAAGCATGTCTCCAAACAAAAATTTTTATTCATAGAGAACCAATCGGTATCTACTATGAAAAATCATCGAGACTTTATATTATATAAGTCTTGACCCTTAAATTATCCTAAATTTTTTTTCTAAATTTATCATATAATAAACCCATAAATATTCATCATTTCATAATATAACCTAAAGTATTTTCCAAAAATATTAAATTATTTTTAACGACAACATATCAAACATTGATTTCATTTTTAACTATGAAATTATTTACAGTCATCCAATTATCCGAAACCATAATAATTGTTAATTGATACAGAAAATAACACCTTATACCCACACTCTTGGATGTAGTGTGAAAATAATTTATAAAAACTACCATTGAAACAAAAATTGATAAAAAGAGAATGTGAAGATATCAACTAAATTAATTTAAGACAATATTTCATTTAATACATTATCATGATGTTTCAAGTTTTAGAGATATAAATAATTGTGAATAATAATTAACTAAAAAACCCCCCATTACTTTTTCAACCAACAAAAAAATTCTCCACTATATAATCACAGTATAATTAATAATAATATGTTAAAATTTCCCACTAATTCTTGAAATATTATAAAATAGTAGGAATTTCAAAATTTTACTATATTTATGACATCATAACAAATAATCATAGGAGTGTGGTGAATTGAGATTCTCAGTAATGGTAAATTTAATAGATGAAGAAAAAATAATATAACTGATCATAAAAAGACCATGTGGGAATAATAATGATATATAAGGAAAATATACACAAAAAAATAAAAAATAAATAAATATCGATTAGAATTACCAAAAATATTTGTCAACATTTTATGTAATCAACAATTTATTAAAATGAGGTATGAGTGAAAATTATATTCATAATAATAACAAATAAAAAAACATGGTATTATGATGTATAATTGTTATTCAACATTAAAATATCACACAATCACTAGTACAATGGACAATATATTAATGATCCACATAATTAGAGAATAATATTGCAATTTAATTCATTACTCAATTCTAAGATAAACATTATTATAGAGATCATTATGTTCACTAGTAATAACTTCATTGCCTAATATTATATGAAAAAATAGTATTGATGAAAAAATGACATCATAAGATAATATGTTTTCAACAATTTATTGGATGGGGATATATTAACCAACTATTAATCATCCATACTTGTGATTTCTAAATAATATCATTCAATCATAAAATCATGTAAAACCAATGGAAATATAAATAAATTCATTGAAAAGATTATTAGAAAAAAAAATTAAAAAAATAATTTCATATATATTTTAAATTAATCCCCAATATGAAAAATAATTATTAAATAATAATTCCATCAGAAATGAATTTATTTCGTTGGATATTTTTTAATTTTCATCATAATTGTCATTTAATTAAGATAATGATCATTATCTTATCTTCACTTTATAGAACTATGTATTATTGGCTAGTCCCTAATTTTACCAAATCGATAAAAACAATTATCTTCGTTGTCACCATTAAATAAGGTCAATATAAACATGTTATTAAAAATTTAATGGAATTGGAATAAAAAATATTGCAATTCACAATTGATAGTTATTTTATAAAAAAAGTTATTGATTTTATCATTAATAGATAAGAATAGAAAATATACCCTCAAAATAAATTAGATGAATGGAAACATTTGATGAATATCCTTCGTCATCTAGATGATATATTAGTTCCATTTTCCTAGACAAATGATCCATTTTTGGATATTTAGAAAAATAAACATGTAAATAAGAAATACCATAATTTTTACAAAACATTTAAAACAAAATATTATATAAATCAAAAAGAAAAATAATTTAATTTTAAACAATTTAATCCTTTATAAAATTATTTATACATAAGAACAAACGTAATTGAATAACATGTTTATATGTAATACATCATAAGGTGATTATTTTCTTACATTGATGAGAAAAACAAAGAAATAAAATTTAAATATTTTGTTAAATGGTATAAATATTTTCATGATGTAGGAAATGAACTTGTAAAATTACTAATTAATAAATAAGGACACATGAGAATGCTTCCAATGTATAAGAAAATTAAAAAATAATATAGGAACCTAACTGATATGAATTTTTTTGTTTTACATAATTCATAAACATTAAGTGAAATATGAATCCATTGGAAATTAAAATTGTTGCAAAATATAAAATTGTTCAACATCCAATAAAATTTATCAGTGGTTTCATAAATAAAAAAATCTATAGATATATTATCTTTTAAACCCAATAATAAATTTAATATCATATTTTCAATGAAACTAATAAAATTTGAGTTGCATGTTAATTAAACCCATTTTACCATTTGATTCAACTGAATTAGATTAATTTTTTGAATGAAAATGATTTTTTATTTTAAAAATTAATTAATAAGATAAAATAAATTCACAAATAAATAATAAAATGAAATTGAAGATCTTATAGTTCATATTAATAAATATATATCATAAAATTACATTTTTGATAATAAAATCATCTTTTAGTTCCTCTTTTATTTGAATGGACTCTAATATTATTTGAAACATTTATCTTGACTTTTTATTAGAAAAAAATTATACTCTTCTATAATATTATATAGATATAATGAATAATTATTCTCTATATTTATATTACTAGTTTATTAATTGTTTCCACTATTGTGTGAGAGTAATATTGAATGTTTTGAACATATTACATAAATGTAGTGTTTTTATTCATTCTTCTCCAAATGTTCAAAATTATCAAAACATAAAAGGATGCATATTTTTTTTTAAAGAAATGTATAATCATATAATTTCAATATTACGTAGTTGTAGTGATGATTCTTGTAGATAAAATTGACAGCAATGAAATTTTAATTTATTTTAATCAAATAAGCTATGGTATCTTAATTAATTAGTTTAATATTAAAGTCACTACTGTAGAAAAATATAAAATGTTTATTTATTGAATTATATAATATATTTCATATAGTTATGTTATAATAATATTTAATTATATTAGTTGACATAATTGTTCACAATGTTTAATATACCAAACCAATCTTGATCATACCCTAATTAATAGATTAATATTATTATGAATGTGACTTATTTTAGAATTATATCATTACTAAAGAATAAGTACGAAAATATTTGGATAATTTAATAGGTTTTAAAAATCATTTATGTTATTTTAACAAATTATAATAAATATATACAAAAATGTTTTATGTTACGTCATTAATGTCATAATTAACACTAAAAACAATTAATATATTCATTTATCAGATAATGAGAGGTAAATAATGAGTAATATAATTTGTTTCTAATTATTCATAAATATATTACATATGATACAATTATTTTTTATAATCAACATTCTAACTAGTAAATAGTGGTTGTGGGGTAAAATTGAAGTCACTAAATCCAAGAAATGGTATTCATCATAACAATTGAACATCAATATCATTTTAATCATGAGAAATGGTAGAATATGTATAATAATATTTCATAGAGAATAATAAAATAGTGAATAGTGAAAATAATTATGTCATTATATGGTTATTTAAATAATTATAATAGGGAATGTTAGAATGAAATTAAATGATTTATGAAATATAGTTCCTATATTGTGTATATATGTTTTCCTTTAGAAGGATCCCCATAAATTATGGGATAAAGATAATCTATTATGACTAGGGGATCAAGGAAAAGGAATATAATTATTATTAAATGAATAAATTATAGTTTATATAGAAACCTCATATTTTTCATGGACCTGAAAAATTGGTTATATGTCCATTTTATAAGTATTGAGAATGATATTTTTATAAATAAATTAAAATAATATAAAGAGAAAAACTGATTAAAATATCAAAAATACTAAAAAATTTATAATAATGAAATGGGTAATGATATATGTATTATAATAACTGAAAAATATTTTTAACAATTTGTAATCATGATTAATAGTACATAAGTCTTAAAATTTTCAATATTACCTATTTTGGTTTTAACATTTTTACTAATTTTTTATCATTTTAATTTATTTTTAATTCCAAAAATTATAAGGCCAATATTAATTAATTTTTAAATAAGGACTCTAAATATTAGATATATTTATCTTATAAATGTTCACTATGTATTAAAAAATAATTTTAACATCAGTACGTACAACATGTAAGAACCTATATTTTTAAAATTATATTTATATGATTAACACTGTTTTGTATAGTAATATAAAAATATAGGATATTTTAATGATATATATTTGTTTAATATAAAAATTAATTTTTTTAAAGTTAATTAAATATTAGAAATAAATATTATTAAATAAAATTATTTTTTCATAAATATATTATATTGGATAATATTATTATATACCATAAAATGTAATGTATTGTATATCTAAATGCATAATTTTATTTATTTAGTATTAATAGATCAAAAATATAAATTCATATCTAATTATTTAAATGGTATCATAAATTTAAATTCCAATCAAATATAAATACAATGTTGTAAATTTAGAAAAAAAAAATTATTTTAATTATTATCTTAAAAATAAATTATATTATTGAAAATTTTAATTATACATTTAGATAATATTGAAATTTGTAATTAAAAACTAAATATAAATTTTAACATAAAATTTATAAAATTTTTTAATTTATACTGTCAATCATAATCAAATTTATAACAAATAATCTTTATTTTTTAAAAATCTCCAACTTAACTATGATGTGACCTGAATATTAGGTCATAGTAACTTTTTATTTAAAAATATTAGTTCAAAGGTTCATATATTTTAATAATATCAATAATTATAATAGTCATTTCAATATGATCAATATAATTAATTATCCCTCAAAATAGTTATTTGAGATAGAAAAAAATTTCTCAATATTCAATCATATTTATTACTAATCTAATATAAGAAAAAAATATTAATTCATAAACATTGTTTTATTTAGATTATGTTTTCTTCCTATTGTTATTTAATAATAACTTAAATCTAATATTTTCTGGTTTTTTTTATTTTAGATATAAACCAAGAAATTATTTTAAAAATTACTTAAGGAAAATAAATATTAAAATTTTCAGATGATCCATTGAAATATTTAAATTCCACTGTCATACAACCCATTTTTACTAATCAATAAAAAAATATTTCATTATTGACATCTCAAATGGTATATTATTTTCCATTAAATATATAATTCTTCTTTCTAGGATTTTTACTATTTTTTAAAAAAATTCATTTATGATAATAATTATCTTCATTCTATTTGTTTACAATTTTAAATTATCATATTCACTATTAAAAAATATTTAATCGTTATTTTTACTTCAAATTTACCCTTTACACGAATGATAATTCTTGAGATATGTGAAAATGCAATGTTAAATTTCAAATTATTTTTCATGAAAATTTTTATTATAAAATTAATTATTTTCCTTCATATAAGTATTATATTTAAAAGAGTTCTAATTTTTTTAATTTTTCACTATTACATCCCTTTATCAAAAAATTAACAGTTCTTATTTCATCATCAATAAAAAATTGGGAATGTAATCGAAATTAAATACAATAAATCCTTAAAATTATAAAGATGAAATTTTATCATCAAACAAAAAATTATTAAATATAATTCTTCTTGTTTCTAAAAATATTACAATCATGTGTTACTCTATTTATGGGAATAGGGTAATTATCTCTTAATATATAATGTAACACGTTTATTTATAGACTCTCCATAAACTGTATAAAATTTTAAGAAATTTTTATTCATGAGTTTATGATTTCCCCTTTTCACTCTAAAATCCCCATTAGAAATTTTATACATAGTTTTTAGTGATTATTTCACTATATTAATTCAATTAATATTTATAAATTTTATTATTTAATGTTAGGGATAAATGTAATTCCATCATTTCCCATTTTTCTCAATATAATTTACATCATCTTTATTTATCAACACACCATCTATGACTAGTATATGAATTTATAATACAATTTCTATCACATTGATAATATGTGAAATAATTTATGAGATCATTTGTTCTTTAAAAACATATTTTTCCATTGAAAACAAAAATTCTATTTTTATTTACTAAAATTCATACATTCTTGATGTAAACCAAATTTAGGATCATGAACATCACAGAGATAATTTAAACCATATATGAGAATAGTATATATTTATAAATGGATCTTATTTCTGCACTTCAATTTATGTAAAAAAAGAAAAAATTTAGAATGATAAAATAACGTGTATTCATATATTTTGCCTATTTTTTTATATGTTAATTACAATAATTTTCTCTGAATTCTATAATTATCCATTATTTAATAATTTAATGACAACAATGAAGATACTAATTTATTTTCCTTATATACAATGTTGCAATTTTGATATTACTCAATTTATTATAGTGATTTCGTATATATGTAAACCTAATTTAATATAATCAATTCCATACAAAAGTTTCACTAATCATAATTGAGTGCTATATATTTTTTTCAAAAAAGTTTTATCCAATATCATACTATCTAGTAGAAGAAGAAAAATACAGCTATATTATATAGGGTTCTTCCTTGAATCATATTTTTGTAAACGTTTATAAAAAACATATGATGTTTCTCTCCAAATTATGAGAGGAAAATATTCAACTATATAAAAAAATATTCTACATCTATTTTTAATCTCTAATGTTTTTATATATAGTATTATATATTCTCTATGTAAATCTAATCACTAAAAATATGAAATATAACACTCTAGAACATACTATAGACCATCCTCTACCTTACCCTTTATACAATATGATTTATAAATATATATATATGAACTATTGAAAATAAACAATGTATATAAAATAAATATAATTGAATATCATTTATCATCAATCATTGAATAATCCCCACAAAAATTAGATGGTAATTATTAACAAGATTTATTCATGGGTATTAATAATTCATATTCTTATTAACTCTTAATTATTTACAAATCTATAAAGTATTACTATTCACCCCACATTTTGGTATGAAATCAAATCCTAATCATTATATTTGATTGTTTCATTAAATGTTTAATAAATTTCTTATCTTGAATCCTCTCCAATATTAATATACTACTTATTTAAAAATCCTCTTTACTATTATACATTTATTATGTTTATTGGACATGGTATATCATGTTTCTATAGAATATCAATCTCCCATACATTGAAGTTAGTGAAACTATCAAAATATGATTCATGAATACATCATGTTATAATGATGTGATACACAACATAAAGAGTATTGTTTCGAATATGATTACCTAAAAACATTAACCCGTCCTAGAGAATTGAAGCATCACCAAATTAAATATAATATAATCTCGAAATATTTAACAAACCATAAAAACACAATCAAATCAAAACCATTATCAAAATTATCTGAGCATTGTGTAAATGGTGAAACATCTACCCACATGGTTAATTTTCTTTGTTAAACATGAAATTATATTCACCATGTACTTTTTTATCATGAGCTTAATGTAGTGATGAATTATTTATTTCTTCATCTTATTATTTTCCATAGGTCTCTCATGTTATTTTACTTTCACTAATAGATGTGATTTTAAAAAATGGAATAGTTATAATTTCATGACGATAAAATCATTATGGAATAATTTTAGAAAATTACATTTATTAACATAATAATGGTCTAATTACATTCATTATATCAGGATTTGATTTTTATAACGAGAAATATTAAAACTATATTATTACATCATTGATTTCCAACCTCTCTTCTGGTGTTTTATAAATTATTTTACAATTATATACATTAATATAAACTAATAAATGTAATTAAACATCTAGAAAAAATTATACATCTAAATGTTCCTTGAGGCATGATTAATCATTTCAATTATTTTATAAAATAATTCAATTCATGAGTTTAAAATTTTATATATCTGTGGAAAACAAATAGAACCCCATTGTTATTTTTATTGTATTTTCTTCAACATTAAAATTTTAACCATTTAAAACATTGAAATGTTGAAAATAACTATTAAAAGAATGTTTAATATAAAAAATACCAATTAAATTAATTTATCATTATATATAATCCCATTAATTAAAAGAGATTTCATGAAATAAAAAAAATAAATATACAGACACCAGACTTCTATTAAAAGTTTATGAATCTTTTTTTTTTAAAATATATTTCGACTACACATATATTAGGATGGGATTGTGATACGAAGGAATTTTTAAAATTTTCTTATTATATTAATAGAATAATTAATCAAATGATAGCTTAATCATCGTACTTGTGAAATATCTATAAGATAATTTACCCAATTCCAGATTCGGAATTTGTAATGAAAATATTTACAATAATGATTTGGATTAATCATCTTAATGGTGGGAAGAGTTGAATATATATTATAAATAAAAATTACAATGTATATATTCTGATTAATGCATTTAAAATAAAACATTTAATATGTGAGGAACATATTTGACTATGAATTATCGATTCATTACCATCCTATAAGGGTGAATAATGATTAAAAAATTGTGAGTAGAAAATATTAAATAACCTTAATATTACCAGGATTTAAAGGAAATTGATTGTTGGAGAGGAATCTCAAGAGGGGGTGAGCTGAGTTCCTACGTAAAATTTATGTTAAAAACATTACAATTAAGAACACCAAAAATTTGAAATGGTCCTATTCATTAAGGCAGTAGATATCTAAATGTCTAGTTGGTGAATAGTTTTCTCAAAGGGCGATTTGGCCTTAGTTTAATTTGTGTGAAAACCTTCTTATAATTTTGAAACAAGTTTACAAAATTGAACATATACACACACTAACCAAAACTAACAATCAAAGTCAATGCAAAACAATATAATGTTTTAGTAATTATATGCAGCATAAATTAGATAAAACAGAGTATAACAAAATATATTGCACAAAAGATTTAAACAAGAGGTTCAGTCTCAAGCAGAGTATTAATCCTCTCCACTTGGTGACCAACTTCCACCGAGAAGATTGTGCTAACAATAAACATGACATGGATCATGTATCATGCTTGTCAATAGTTTTTTCAAACTATATAGTGTTCACACCCTCTACCATAGTTCATCGTGGGAATGATAAATATCACCGACCAGAAATGGTATCTTCTATAATTATATGTCGGAAAAAATGGTTTACAAGAATATTTATGTGGGGATTTTTATATCTTACATTTTAAGCAATGGAGACAGTCTCTTTGATGCTAATGAACACTTCTTAGAAATGTAAAATAAAATAAAAAAATAGAGAAAATAAGATGAGTTTCTTCAGTAGCATGTGTTACACACAATATTTTTTCACATTCAAAACAATAATTCACTTCTTTCACACACAATGTGGAGTTGCTTCAGTAGCATTTGTTACACGTAATATTGAGTTTTACCGAATTAAAATTTTGTTATTTAAATATTTTTTAAAAAAATTTCCATAGATTTTGAAATAGAACATATGAATAATCTTGATAGAATTTTGAAAATATGGTTGAAAATTAATATTATATTAATTATTTGGTTATCAATTATTATAAATGAAAATAATGTCCAAATTAATACTAGGGATGTGTTTTTTAAAAACATATTATTATGAAAAAATAAATTTTTTATCATAATATATTTACTAAATAATAATTAGTTATATATATTAATTAAATTTATATAATATAAATATATCATAATGTTTTTATATTGATATAATTTATTTTAGGGTCTTAAAATAAGAATGAATATTATTTTAGAGGAAAACATAGTACTATTATAAATGGTAGCTAATCATATTTTAATGGAAAACATATTTCAAAAATAATTTTGTAGAAATTAATTTTGGTATAGAATTTTTTTTATTTAAAAAAATAAATTACTTCTTTTTGTTGATTTTTGTTATTTTTTAGAAATTACAATTTTTGATGAATAGTGAAAAACATTGAATTTTTCTTGAAACCAGCTTTTTGTTTAATTTATTTATATACATAAACTATATTTTAAAATTTTTATTTAATATTTACAAAAATTTTACATATTATAATTATATTTAAATAATTATTATCAATTGAAATTGAAATTGGATATATAAACAGTTCATACTTTTGAACATTTTCACGTCAAAAATCAGTTGTTTCTTCCAATCTACTATATGATTTTATAATAAAATTTTTCAATTATGTTATATAAATTTTAGAAAATTGATTTTATATTTGGATTGAAAATAATTTATTATTTATAATAATATCAATATTTTTTGGAAATTTTTTTCTTCTGATTTATGATAAATTTAATAATAGCAATTAAAATAAATGAACGTTTTCCAAGGTTCTAAACATTAACATAAGGATAGAAATAACTAATATTTTCAAAAAAAACATATTATATCCATATTAAAAATATTTTTTTATTTATTATATATAATGGACCATTTGATTAGGAGATTTTTAGGGGTATCCCTCAATAGTTATTGCCCTTCTTATTGATAATAATTCCACTTCTCCACTATAAATGGGAACTCTTCCCCATAAAATCTTCACACCTCTCAGGCCCATTTTTTCATCCAAAAATCCACTAATTTTATAATAACACATAAAATATCCTCATAAAAGTCTCAATTTAGTAATAAATATAACAAATTATGTCCTTTGGTGAAAACCCAAAAGCATTTCCCGATGAAGGGGAAACATACTTCAATGAGCACTTTTGTTTTATTCATTTCACAACCTATTAAATTAAAAATATACTAGGATGATACAATAACCTATGTATCCTAATTATATTGATGTGTTTATATTTTAGTTGTATGACATTATGTTTCACTCAGTCCAGTCAAATGAGATATCCAATCATCATTTGTCTGTACGATATACTACTACCTCGTGAACCGATGTCATTTTTTCTTCACGTGACACCTTTTAAGGATTCAAATAATGATGGAATTAATTTTTTATTAAATTTATTTTATATATTATTTCTCTTTCTTATATAATTATTATATGACTAATCCCCTCACTATTTAAGTGTTTTTAGAATGTTACAACATCATTTGCAGACTTGTTGACTACCACCTCCTAAATGCAGTGTGGTTCGTTTGCAAATTAAATTTAATGTTTTAAGGGTGGTTTTAATTAATATAAGATATATATGTGGAATAATTATTAAAATATAATGATTATATATATGCATATTTAATTTACATTTGTTTCTCATAATACTATAAGAAAATGGAAACAACATTCTTTTAGATGAATGACCTACCATCTACAAGAATGAGGAATATAAATATCTATTTATATGATATATATTATTAATATAAATACATATATAATAAATATATATAATATTAAAATAATGTTTTAAATTTATATAGGTAAGGAAATCAAGATCAGTAAAAAATAAATAAATTAACATGTAAAAACATATAGGGAAAAAATCTGATATTACCGAAAACATATCTTGAACATGTAATAGTTAATTAATGGGTAATATAAAGTAATTTTGAAACCATAAATGGAATTATATGAAATAAAAAAAATTTATTTTATATTTATATTTAAATTATATTTATTTTAAAAATGTTTTCAATGTTTACGAGGAATGTCAATACTTAATGTATGTTTTTTCTCTTCTCACTTCTTTTTAAGAAATGTGTTTTATATTCCACAATTATTATTGTTCTCTTGTCTATATAATGAACTATGAAATTTTATATCATTAATTTCAATTAATTAAAAATATTAAATGGTTCAATTTATTTTATTATTTCATGTATTCCATTATTCAAATGTTACTCATGTAATAAGGAGATTTATACACACAGTTTTATTTCTATGAGACTTATTCCATACTGAACACATGATTGTTTTGTGTAATGTATATATTTAGCATGAATGTATTATACTATCCATATCCATAAATTTATGGTTATTTTCATATCCATTTTATCATTGATATTTTATTGGGGTTACGGTTCAAAAGTTACAATATCTGTGGAGTAATTTTGTCTCTATTTTAATTTTTTGAGACAAAAGTTATGTTATGAAACTATATTGTTTTGCATGGTTTATAAAAATCCCATTTAAATGTTTTAACATGAATATAATTATTATAATATTATTATATTCATCATTTTAGTTAATTTTTCTTGTTAATTATTATCTAATGTTACAGATGAGGTAAGATTTTATCACTACAGTCTAATTGTTTATCAATAATTATTATGAATTTTCTTCCATCGGTGGAATATGATGATCTATACCTCAATAAATTACATTAATTTTACTTCCAAATTTATATTAATGATATATAAAATTAAATATATCATTTTCCCACACATTTTTAAATAAGTTAAATAAGAAAAATATTTTATGAAAATATGACATTATTTCTCCATTCGATAAGAAATGTTTTTATCCAAAAAACCAAGTTCATTAAAAAAAATAAAAATTATATCTAAATTATATTTTAAAAATTCATAATTATGGATATTATCCATGAATACCATTCCTATTCATCAGGTAATTCCACTCATGTGGCCTCAACTAATGAGACTCGTACGCAACTACTCGATCTCCCTACATCAACACAACTCCTAGGCCAGTACCTAATGCTTTATATATAACTGTATAACTCTTCCCCTACACTGGGATTATTAGGATCGGTGCTAATGTCAACTTTCCCTTCATCTCCCGGAAGGCTGTCTCGCAAGCTTCTAACCAAACGAACTTCACACCCTTCTTATTTAAACCCTTCAACGGTGCAGCTAAGCAGGAGACGTACTATATGAAGCATCATTAGTAACCAAAAATCCCTGAAAAACTCCATATTTCAAACTCATTGTTAGGTTGCTCCAAGGAAAATACTTTTCTCACCATCTCTGGTTCTACTGCAACTCCTTCCTCTGAGATGATATGACCCAGGAAGTGTATCTGGTCCATCCCAAAGTGGCACTTTGAGATATTAGCATATAGCCGATGCTCTCTCAGTGTAGTCAATACGATCTTTAGATGGGAGGCATGGTCATGTCAAGTGTGAGAGTACACCAAAATTTCATCCACAGATACTACCACAAAAAAATTCAAAAAAAGATGGAACACATGATTCATCAGAGAAATAAAAACTGCTGGTGCCTTCGTGAGTCTGAACGGCATAACCATATACTATTATAGACCATACCAACTTCTGAATGCTATGAGATGTATATCATATGGTCCAACGCGCATTTGATGATACCCTGATCTCAAGTCAATCTTCGAGAACACTCGTGTTCCACTAAGTTGATCAAAAAGAACATCAATACTAGGCAAGGGATATCAGTTCATAACCATCAACTGGTTCATCTTCCGATATTCCACACAGATTCTGGGGTAGCCATAATATAAGGAGGAATGGACACCGGTACTTCTCCTGGCATAAGATCAATAGAGAAATCTACCTCATGCTCTGGAGGAAGACATGAAATGTCGTCTGGAAAGACATCCCCAAAACAATCAACCACTGGAGGGAAATCCTTCTGAAAATTCCCCTGGTCGTCCATATATAAGCTCGCAATTTGGGTTGTGATACCAGCTCTCCCATGATTCTCTGATCCAGCTCGAATCTCAAGAACATCCAACTCACCCTTGTATAGAAACTCTCCTCCCTCTAGTGACGTGAAACTCACAATATGACAATAGAAATCCACAAAGGCTCGAAAGATAAGCAACCAGTACATCCCAAGAAAGACATCATAGCTTGTCATTTATAAGACATAGAGATCCCAATGGAAGTGACAACCACCATACTCATGGGGGAACTCCATGCACTAACGCACACCACCTGTTCTAGTCCCCAACAGAGTGTCTAGCGTCATAACATCAGAAGAAAAAGAAACATAGAGCCCAAGGCACCCCACAACGGGAACAGATATGAAACTATGTGTAGCACCCATATCGAAAAGTAATGAAGTTAAAATAGAAGCTACTATAATAGTACCTTTGATAGTAGAAGGTCCGGGATCTTTCTCATGCTGGGTCTGTTGTACTGATGATGTCTGCCCAGTACTGTGGCCCTGTTAGACAGCCTGGTTACCCGAAGCTGTCCTGCCCTGCTCCCTCTATGATCCTAGTTTCTAGCTACCACGGCCATGTCCATGATACCTTCCTTCATGCTCTGATGTATTCCAGTTCCCTGATAGGTAAGAAGATGTTGGTTTTGACCCCGCACGTGAAGTCTACACAGAACCCCTCTCACTAGCCACTGTTGGAAACACCATGAAAAATCGCTACAGAGGACCCATCCTGCCACAACCCTGACACTCCACTGGGCCATGTGGACATAGAGGTCACTTGTGCCCCTCCTTACAACTCTGGTAGCAGATGACCGCGCCAACTGAAACATTCTTCTGGCTGATACTGCCACCCTGAGAGAAATCCCTCTGTCTTTTCCTCTTACCAGAAGAAATAGTAGCAGAAACTGGTGCTAAACCACCCTAGCCCACAACACTAGATTCTCGGAGGTTCCTCCATGTAATCATCACCTGGTTCAAAATATCATGTAGTGAAGACAATCTGAAAACATTCACCAGTGCTCAGATTTAATATCAAAGACCATCATCAAAGATTCGGTCTCTCAGTGTCTCATCGCCCACCAGAACGGGTGCAAAATGCTGATGCTCAGTGAAATGAGCAGAATAATCCATCACTAACATAGTTCCCTGCTGCAGATTCATGAACTATCGATCTTGATCTACACTCAACATTTCTGGGAAGAAGATGTCATAGAAGGCTATCTGGAAATCATTCCACACAACGTCTCTGTGATTCTCTGAATGGGTGGTAAAATCTCACCTCCACTTGGAAGAATCACGCAACATATAAGTCGCGAGCTTGACCCTCCACCCTAGAGGTGTCTCTAGGTGCTCAAAAATGGTCTGCATCGACCCCAGCCAAGACTCCGTAGCCTGTGGTCTTCCATCCATTGAAAATGTAGGCGGATGTTGCTGCTAGAAGATACGAGTCAGCTCGGCCATAGATGTGGCAGCCAGTGGTACTCCCTGAAAGATCTGAATGAACCACATAAAGCCTTCATGGAACTACACCTCCACGCCTGTGTTCGTTATTATAGCTGGGGCTGCATCTGGATCTGCTAGAGGTTCAACTAGTTTCCCATGGCCCACCATCTCTGATGTATACTCGTTGTCGCTCTCCTGGCGAACAACACATGAACATATGTTTGCTCTAGAATTGGGGATGACCTCATTGATTTACAGTTCAAACATTCCAAGAGGTTTCTAAGGGGTTTGTTCGTAGAACTGGAAACATCCAATTATTCCATATCTATTTGGAACTACTTTCCCAAGGTAGGTGCTCAATAGTTATGAACTGATGAGGCTTAAAAAATTTTATTGGTAGAGAGGATGGGAGGTCGGAGTCATCACACCATTTTGGGGGAAATAATTTTCTACTACGGGACTCTCTTTATAGATTTATGTTATGTTCATGAATCCTTATTACATTACCAACTATGAAAATGATCTTTCATTTAGATCTGTCAATCAATGGTTAGTATGTATGAGATTTAGAGAATCATTTATATGTATTAGAGGTTCTTCATCGATAGAGAATCATCTGTATTTGTTAGAGATTCTTGGTCAATGCTATCCTTCAACACATTATATAGAAATCACTTGGTCATTAAGATAACCATACAGGTTATAAATCCACTCAGTGTGGCACTTGATGATTATTGTCATTCAGAAGGACATGGATTATTTCGGAGTTTGGATCGTACCAGCAGATGGGATACCTTTGTATCCTTATATAGAAAAGGAATCAGAACTCATGTAGTTTGAGTAAGAGAGTATGATGTTTATGCATGATTTATGGATCAAAGAATGATGTCATAATTACATTTTCACTATAAGCTCACATGATTCATGATCTGTGTGAGAAACAAGAGGTTTTGGTAAAACTAGACAATTGTTCCATCATAAGAAATTATGTGGGGCTTACGTATATATGACTGACCAAATAGGTGAAGATTCGGTTTCACATCAGAGAAGAACCCCAAGAACAAGGTCCATAAAGGTATATGTACTTTATGGAGATTTGGATACTCTAACATTTGGATTACTCTAGAGGAAGATGATCAAATTAGGAGGGGAATTATGATTGGGTTTTACTCTTAAGAAGGAAGCCCAAATCAAAAAGTAAATTATGTCTAGTTATGTTAAATTATGATTGGAGCTTACTCCTGAAAAGGTGGCCCAGTTTAAGGGATATGAGAATTGGGATTAATTCATGAGAAGGAAGCTTAGGTTAAGGGAAATTATATATGGGGCTTACTCCTAGAGAGGAGGCCTAGTTTAAAAGAAATTGGAATTTGGGGCTTACTCCTATGGAGGATGCCCATATTTTTGAACATGAAGACTAGGGCTTACTCTTGAAAATGAGGCCAATGATAAGGAAATTATGGTTGGGTCTTACTCCTAAGGTAGATTCCCATATTTGGGAAATTATGACTGAAACTTACTCCAAAATATGATGACTAGGTTAGGAGACTTGGGGCTTTCTTCTGAGGAGGATGCCCAAATAAAGGGAACATGGACTAGGGCTTACTCTTCAAAAGATGGCCCATGATAAGGATTCTCTCATATTTAACGTATGAGGTTGAATGAATGAAATATCTAACCTTAGTGATATAAATATGTGTAAATCACAAGGATTTGAGAGATGTTCCATAGAATTCTGTTCAGATAAGGAAGCCAACAAGGGAGACATTCCATAAGAAATGTATTTAAAGGTGGTTTTGAAGGTAGGATCTTGAATAGGAGAGGCATATGTGAATAAGATAGGTGAAATAGGAAGGAGAGGCACCCAAAAAAAAGTTGGCGTGTTGGTCCTGCGTGGGCGCGTAAGTTCTGGTCGCCCATGTATACTTGCGCGACATAGAGGTTCTTACGTGACGGTCAACCCTAATGGTAATACATGGGAGATACTTGGCTCAATCCCTTAGTACTATCCCTAAGGTCTAAAAGAAGAGTGTGACAAAATTTCTGTTAAAGGGGTAAGGCGGTACGCAAGTGGGGCCATTTCCCTTAATGTCTGGCCAATTAGGTGCGAAAGTGTTGATGATTTTCAACACGTAGGCCTTACTCCGCCACTTTAGATCATCTGTTCTAGGTAAAAAATACCTTAGAAGTGTTCGAAAGCTATGAGAAAAGACTACATCACTGGGAGATCAAATATGAGTTTCTGGAATTATTCATCCTCAAAATGGGGGGCCCACTTGGGGTATTTATAGGCTGGTGATGTCCATAGGAAAAATTAAAATAGGGCGCGCAAGTCACCTGCGTGACTACTAGGGGGAATGCAAGTATACTTCTGTGAACTGGGTGGAACTTGCGCGACCCAAGTATAAATGAATCTTTGTTATGCCTTTGTCAATTTTTTGATGTTTGTTCAAAGGATGAATAACTTTGGGTTCAAGGTATTTTCTTTCTAATTTGTTTAGACTATATGATGGAAAAGAGCATTAAAAAAAGTCCCCCCCTCAGAGTTGGATCTGAAAGAAATAAGTATGTGACTCTAAGGCGAAGAAGAAAACCCAGGAATATGCGGCGCGCAAGTGTGGAACATGCAGATGGAGGCACTCAAGTGAGGGTCGCGCAAGCGTCGGAACGTAGGGTTGCGCGCGCTGGCTTTAGGCATGCAGGGTTGAGTCCTGGACTATATATATGCGGCCATTCCTCACGCAATTCACCAAATCTCAAAATTCATTCTCCCAGCATGCAAGATTCCATCGCCTCGCAAGTTTCTCTGTTTTCCACTGTTTCTTTGTTATTGTATAGATGTAGAGGTATTTGGACTTATGCGGTGGTACATGCACACAAGAACCTGCACGACACAGTCACACCTATGCTCCAACAATGGACTTGCGAACCTTAATGACTTAGCAATTTTTTTACTTTTCTTTACAAATTTTTTATGAAAAATTAACTTACTTAAGAGTTAATTTATTCGACCTTTGTGAAGATTCAATGATTCCTAGAAGAATTGGAATGGATGATGAACTATAGAGAAAGTGAATTGATGACATGATGGACATTGTTTTCCATGATTACTATGAAATTTGTGATAGCACTATCCAAAATTTGGCCAACTACTTGAAGAAATATCATGTTACTTTCCACAGAGTCTTTTCTTACCTATGTATGGGCATGTTTATCTGCAAGGAGTCAACATTCCAGATGCAAAGAACTATCTACTCGAGATGCAGTTGTACTACTACTCCTCTATTTCGGTTATGCTGTGCAATAAGAGAAACCACAATGGTGTGAACTTTAAAATTTTTCTTCAATTCCATTTCCTTAGAGATATTTACATGGAAAACAATGGGCGGATTGATTTTCCGTTGCTGGTTGGTGGAGATAAGATTATCTGGACATTAGAAACAATATCTGAAAAGATTACTCTCTCCAAACGACTCTTTACTTCCAATGCTCCATTATCAAATCAATATATCCATCTTCTAAGTCTCTTGGATATAAATAGAGTCACTTCTTTATTAATAGAAAATTTTCTCAAACCGCACATAGGAACATTATTTTACAATTGTTCCATGAAGAGCTGGTATCACTGTATCTCTTATTGTAGCCAATTGAATGAATGAATTCTAGGTGGCTGCTGATGATGCTCGAGATGCCTTGAATCGAATGAAGAGTTATGTTTAAATCCTCTTGTATTTCCTGAAAAATAGAAGAGACCTCAGTCTGTGGATATACTTCTATCTCCATGCATCAATGAAAAACACTTTCCTCTTTAATCATTTGTACATGCCTTCTTTTTCTACCTGTATTAAATTTTTTTACTTAAGCCAATGGGCATAGTAATCATAGTTTGATTTTTTTCTGATTATTATAAATAACCCTAAAAAAATTGAATCTTTTCATTTCCCAATATTACATAAATCATATGAAATGAATGTTTAGTGAGCTAGAACTTGACTTTTTTTCAGATTTCCCTTGACTTTTGGGGGCATTTTAAAGTCATGCACGTCAGACATAAAAAGGATAATGTTTATGGTCGAAATAGATTTTCCCAAAAAGATTATCATTGACTCAATTCCTTGATAATTTATCTGAATACATATTACTATGTTCATGTATGAGGGAAAATATGGAATCTATGACTTAATAAATTTTGAATCTGAAGAATTATATGAAAAATGGATAAAAAGGAATTAGAAGGAGTAGTTCCCAATAATGAAGTTACAGTTATTTAACAAACCAGTTAGGGGGTTAAATTATGAAGGGCCACCGATGGGAATTGGCTGCATAGTCAAATAATAACATATTTTGACTGACAGGTCTATTAGGTAGACTACTTATGCAAGGCTGACTAAGGGCACGTGCTGCATAGTTAGGAAAAAAATTTCTTAGAAATTTACTTTTCTATTGTTAAAAAGCCAATGGAAGTTTATAAGAAATCAAAATTTCCAAATAATAGAGTTTGATGTATGGAGAGAGGTACTTGAATATAGAGAAGATATTTCCAAATAAGATTGTATAAGAACTGGATGAATGTCACTCCTATGAAGGTCTGACCCAAACGTAGTGAATGGAAATATAAACCATAGACTTGAATACTTTCATATCATGAAAAAGAGTATGGTAAAAATATGTTAAGGATGGATATTTTTTTGAATTTCTCTATATATTGTCGTTAAGACAACTAAGGAAAAATTAGGTTTTCCTTCCAAGAATTAAGTTACCATTATTTGAAAAACCCTTTAGGCGGTTGAATTATGCAGGGACACCTAAGGGAATTTACTGCATTGTAAAATAATAGTATCATTTGGCTGAAAAGTATTTTATGTAGACTATTTATACAAGGTCTCCTAAGAGAACATGCTGCATAGTCAGGAAAAATAACTCTAAAAAATTGGACATTTTGTGACCAGAAGTCAAGAAAAGGGTTATGGATATCTAGAAGTTTTTAAGGATAGGAGTATGACACTTGAAAATGGGTATTTTCTAATACATTAATGAGATAAATAGATCAATGCTAACAATAATCATGCTATGGTTGGGTCCGGAATTGAGATACTGGACTTCACTATGTATCCCATAAGGATGGTAATCAAGCCATACATTGTTCATGAAATACATATTAAAATCATGTTGGACGAAAGTATGGGAAATCTTAGTTTATGGTCATAGAAGTCAGAACATAATAATGATTACTCACTGTGTGTTTTCACAGGTATTTTTCAGCAAAGAGATTGAAAGTAAATTTTGGGGTTAGGCCAATAGATTTGTGGTTGGATTCAAGGGACACTCAAATGTTCCTACGTATCCCATAAGGATGGGAATCATTCCCACATTGCTTTAGAAATACCCCTGTACATATTTGGTTCATACAAGTGAAGGGTGAAGGGGACTTTAGTGCAATTATGGTTTGACCCAAGATAAAAGGTTCGGGTATTTCCATGTATGTACGTAGTCTTTGGAATATAACATGATTGGGGATGAATGTAAATAATGATTCCCTCCCATATGAGGGTATCAAACAATGTTGTAGTTTATTGTTGTATAAGACAAAAGTGTTGTACAGTTTACCATCATGTATCAATGACAAAGGTGAACCAATGTAAAGATATTGATTTTGGGGATGGCTTCACGAATCAAAATCATATGAGATATAGGTGAACCGATGTGAAGAGATTGGTTTTGGGCTTGAACATCAAGAGGATGCCTACATACCTAACCTAGAAGGCAAGGATACAAGTATATGTAGATCAATTAATGAATGAATTAGTGATGAAGTTGTTCATGGAGACAACGACCTAAAAAATGGTGTTGGGACTTATGCATGGTTAGCGGCACAAAGAGGGTGTTATGGTTTAAGTTTACACTAAGATCACATGAGTTATACTTAGTGTGAGAAACAAGAGGTAGAAACAACCTTAAAGATCCACAGTTTAATGTCATGTAGGAAATATGAAGAGACTATGTGGTTAAATGTATTTTTGTGAGGACTATTGGTGATGAATAGTTTAGTGTCACGTAGCAGGGAAGAAATACAGTTTAACGTCATGTAGGAAAAATATAGGGACATCATTTAACGTCATGTTGGATGTGAAGACATTTTTGCATTATGTTGGACAATAAAGGTGTTATACAGTTTAGCGTTCTGTAGATAAGACAATGGGTACAATACAGTTTAACGTCATGTCGGACGAAAGGGGGACTATGGAGTTTAATTTCATTTTATAAGGACAAATATAGAGACACATTTTAATGTCAAGTTGGTTGTATTCGGTATTTTTTCCACAGTTTTACATCATGTTAGACGAAAGGGTTGAAAATAGTTTATGGTCATATGCATGGACTGTAACTGATGACTCATTTTAACTTCTTGATGGACGTACGAGACTTCTATACAGTTTAGCATCATGTAGCTAGGACTTCACCATTTAACGTCATGTTGGATGATGGTGCGAATAGTTTAAGTTCATATGCATTCACCGGTGATGGTGCAGTTTAATGTCTTGCTGGATGAAAGGGATGAAAATAGTTTAAGGTCATATGCATGGACAGTGGATGATGATGTAGTTTATCATATTGTTGTACAATAAAGTATTTGTGTCACACACAATACTTGTTTATAAATCTGGCATTAGTTGGTGTGGTGATGAGTTCTCCATCCGTTGAGATTAAAGAATATGGTCCATTGGAGTAGACATTATGTATTGAATAAGGTCCTTCCCATTTTGGTTCAAGTGTCGGAGGTTTCTTTCCCCGTATCATTGGAGTTATGAGAACCAATACCAATTCTCCCTAAATGAATGAATGAAGAATAACTTTTTTGTTGAAGTCTGATGATATTTGATTCTGATAGACTTTCAAGTGGTGCAGGGTGCAAAATCTTTTCTCATCTAACCATTCCAATTTATCCAATCAATTTTGAGATTGTTCATCTATAGATGAAAAATCAAAATTCCCTACTCTGATCGAGTGTAATTGAACCTCAATGGGAAAGACTGCTTCTATTCCATATACCAATGATTATAGAGATGACTGTGTTGCACTATGGGTGGTTGTTCGATAATCCCATAAAGCATGAAAAAGTTTATCAGGCCATGATTTCTTATCTTTATCAACCATATATTGTAGTACGATTAATAGATTCTTGTTGAATGTATCTATCTGGACATTAACCTCTGAATGATACCTAGATGAATGATTGGACATGATCTTGTATTCTTGATACAACTTCCTTACCTTGGATGAACAGAAGTTGGTGCAATTGTCTGTCTGTATGGTATGAGGGACACCAAATCTGGTAATGATTTTAGACTTGATGAAGCTAACAATCCATTTAGAACTGACTTCATTGATGGGTATTTACTCTACCCATTTGGAAAAGAAGTCATTAGCAGTAAAAATATACTTCAACTTCTTGATTGTAGCCAAAGGATAAGGTCAAACTACATCCATTCTCCACATGGAAAATGGACACGAGTATTTAGCAGTATGAAGAAACATTGGGGGTTGATGAATGAAATTGGAATGTACATGGAATGAATGAATCATCTTTTTGAAATCAACACAATCTTGTATCATTCAAGGCCAAAAGTATCCAAGACTTCGAATTTGATCAGACAGTCTATGTCCAGACTAGTGGGCACCACAGACTCCTGCAATTACTTCTTTCCTGACAGCCATTGCCTCTTCTCCATTAATGCATCTAATGATAACTCCATGTAAACTGCTTTTGCAAAGAATTTTCTTTAAGTGATCTGGGATATCATAAAGAGTGAAATTGACCACACGTTGAAGGATTTGTTTCTTCCTGGCTCTATCTGGTGGAAGTGTTCCATTTGGAAGGTTTTCCTTGATAGGTGTCATCCATCATGTAGTATTATCATACAGATCAAGAATGGGACTAATTTCATTGATTTCCTTTGTCCTGGTTTGAACATAAGGTGAAATTGTACGAAGGTGGGATGTACTGATGATTGTCTCGTCCCGATTCGAATCTGCCAGAGCTATAGGTATATTAGCCAGTGCATCAGCTTGGGCATTTTGTGATCGTGGTACATAAGAAAATGCAGGTTATGAAGGAAATTATGCCATTAACTCTCTGGAGAAATCATACAAAGGGATTAGTTCTTCTTTTCTAACAACACAATCCCCATTGACTTGTTTGATTACCAGGTCTAAATCACCTTTCAACTTTAAGTGGCTCACTTGTTCTTGAAGTGCCAACTCCAATCCTGTGATAAGAGATTGGAATTATACATCATTATTTTTACAGCCTCCCAACAATGAGAAGGAATAATCTAGCAGTGCCTTTTCCAGGGAAAGTAGTACAATTCCTAACCCAACATTGTTGTACTTAGGATCTTCCATTTTCATCCATTTCGGACTTCTGGATGAACCATCAAAGTATAATTCCCATGTTTGAAGACTATTATGAATATAAAATACATCCTCATAAGTAAGTTCAATATCTAAAGATGTATCTTCTACTGAAGGATTTTCAAAAAGGAAATCAGCCAGATATTGTCCCTTTATTTTCTTTTGAGACACATACTGAATATCAAATTGTTGTAAAATAACTACACACCTTGCCATATGTCCTGTAAGCATTGGATGACTAAGGATGAATTTGGGTGGGTTATTGCGAGATACCTATTCGACCTCGTGATGCTCCAGGTAGTGTCTCAAATTTTGTACTGCAATGATTAATCCTAGTCATCACTTCTCAATATTTGAATATCGGGATTCTGCTTCAAGCATATGCAGACTGAGATAGTAAAGGCTATTATCCTTCCCATCATCATTCTTCTGAGCAAGAAAGGAACCAAATGATCGCTCTAAAGCTGTCACATTGAGGATATTTGGTCTTCCATCAACATGTGGCATTAACACCGGTGGACTCAAGAGATACTTCTTGAGAATATGGAATACTTCTTGACATTATTCAGTCCACTTGTAAGTGACTCCCTTCTTCATCAATTTGGTGAAGTGTAAACATTTTCCTGGAAAGTTGGCGATGAAATGCCACATATCAGATATGTGTCCATGAATTCCTGTCAATTATGTTAAATTTCTAGCAGGTGACATACAAAGGATTGACATTCTCTTCTCAGGATCGGAAGTGATACAACGATGGCATACAATAAAGCCGAGAAATTTTTCTGAGGTTTCCCCAAAAGCACATTTGAATGGGTTCATCAAAAAATTATAATGCCGATGTTTATGGAATATGACTTACAAATCAATCAATTGATCAGAACGTTGCTTGGATATAACCACCAAACCGTCCACATAACATTCAACAAACATCCCAAAAATAGGTTTGAAGATACGAGGCATGGAACCCCGATATGTTGCACATGCATTCTTCAGGCCAAAGGGCATTACCTGATTGAAAACACACCATGAGGGGCTCTGAAGGCAGAAGATTCTTCATCTTCTGTAGCCATTCATATTTGATTATATCCAGAATATCCATCCATGAAGGAAAGTGCTAAATAGCCAGCTATTGCATCAATTAAGAGTTCTGTAATGGGTACTGGAAAATCCACCTTAGGAAAATGCCGATTAAGATCTCTGAAATCAATGAAATCTCTAATTTTACCATTCTTCTTTTCCACAGAGTCAATATTAGCCAACCACTTGGGATACTGAACTTATTTGACATAGTTAGCTTTATAAGCTTATCCACATCAGCATCAATTTTGGAAGCATAGGTTTGGTGTGTTCTTCTATAGGCTTGTTTGAATCCACGATGTTCTTCTAGAAAACCAAAATGATGAGTGGGAACATCAGTATTATTCCCTGGCATCTCTACATAGTTCCAATAAAATATATCTTGATTTTTTTCGAAAAATGAAATATACATCTCTTGATTTTCAAGAGTCATGGCCGCATTAATTATAGTGGGGTGTGGATCTTCTTTTGTACCCAGATTTATTTCTCTGAGTTCATCCACTGTGGTTGAGATACCCTCTTCAAATGCAAGAGGAGAAACCCTGAGATCTTCGCCTTCTTCTTCAACATGTGTTATTTCTTCTGTTTCTACTTGAATAGTAGATGAAGAAGCATAATTTTCGTGATCAGAAGAGACGTTAAAATTTGAAAATCTAGAAGAAGAGGCTTCCATTTTCTGATCCTACTGATAATGAATGGTCTTACTTTGGAAATATAGAGGAGATGATGGTTGAGAATCAACATCATCATTCACCTATGATATTGCAATAACTTCTTCTGGCCTTATTGGCGAAGTATAGAATTGCTGGATTTCAGTGTATGAAATGAAGACATCTCTATTTGAGATTCCATCATTGCTTGGTGGATCACCACTTTCTCCCATGCTGTCTGGATTTTTTTCTAGATTGTACATTATGGAGGTTTACATAAGAGTATGTTTATTTGGGTCTATCCTATCAATTTGACTGAAATGAAATACATAATCTGTACTCACATTTTCTAATGGGTTTTCTGGAATCTTTTCTATACCAATAGAGAAATAACTTTGGTAATCTCCCTTGCTGTGGATTTCTACTTTCCCTTCATGTGATAGAATTCTGCCTCAATGTATTGGGATTCACATGTCTTGAACGGGGAATTATCACCATAAAGTATCCTAATTTGACAATCAACACAATATTTGAGACATTGATGGTATGATAATTGGGTTCCCTCATGTTGATGTAGCTAGGGTCTTCTAAGAAAGATGTTGAAGGCTGAGTCTTGATAAACAACCATGAAATCTGAATTGGATACAAGATCTCCAAACTAAGTTCTGAGTATAATCTCCCCCATTGGTTTTTGATCATTTTTATCATATCCTTGTAAAAACAAATTAGAATGAGTTAAATCATATTTTGTGAGGCCCAATAGACGAAGTGTATGAATGGGGATGAAGTTGAATCCTGAACCATTATCAATGAAAACTCTTTAGACGTCTACACCATTGACCTTGCCACATAACTACAAAGGCCTAACATGTCCATGCATGACATCATCTTCATCTTCCTCAGTAAAATTTATCACTGAATTTCATTCTGCAAGATTAATCATTTCATGGTAGACTTCAGCTGCAGTAATTTCAGTTTCAAACTCCTGCGGACTTGACAAATCCCCGATGAGTGCTTCTCGAAGATCCTTTGATAAAATAAAATCATCGAGAATTGATACTTGGCCGGTATTTTTTCCAAGTGTTTCAATGCATCATAATTTTGATCCAAAGGTCTTTGTTTCCCAACAAGAATATGTTGTTACACAGGTTCCATAGAAGTTGATGATTTGGAAGTTGATGTATCCTGTATAGGGATAGGAGTTGCTAATAATCCTTGATTTAGAATATTTAAATGATTAGATCTATTTACTTGCTGAGAAGAAGAAGGTTGAACCTCAAACCGATCATCTATAATAACTATTCCCAGACTGAACCTACCTTTGTGGAAGAACATTATTGTTCTTGTTGAGCTCATTGAAGGGATCTACCATGAGTTTCTACCGCATAAACAGTTCTAGAAGTGGTAGAATTGGAATAGTGTCCTTTGAATGATCCATGACTTCCCCTATACCCTGAACCTCTGGAACTTCCTCTGATTCCTATGTTTGATATGGGGAACCCAAGTTCATCGAGTTCGAAACTGTGATTGGCATAATGATATGTTAAGAGAATCATATTAACAGAACTGAAGATTAACTCTTTATCCGATGAAGACTCTGAGAGACAAGCCAATTTTGGTTATGTCGGTTGATGGGGGGTGCACATGGCCTTGAAGTAGATGGCATAAAATCTTCTAGAGTCAAAGGAAACATAGGATTTGACAGGATTTCATATTCTTATGATTGTTCCTATTTCTTTGAATTATGTTGTTTTTTGAGGATTTTCCCTCTGATGAAGAGGGTTTTTCTGTGGAATTCATGGCATAAGAGACAACTGGTTTCTTCAATTGTGTTCTCAAAAAAGAATGAGTTCAGTTGATCGTTTTTCTAGCCATCCAATCATCATATTTTTGCGCATTTTTGTTCTTGAATTCCTGTGACTCGACTTCCTCATCTGGATCTGTAGCAGTAACACATGTTATCTGAGCTGAAGAATCTTTGAGTTTGACTTATCTCGAATCAACCATTTTTTTCCAGAGTTCCTTGAAAACAAAACACTCCTGAATGGGATGCCCCAACATCTAATGAAATGGGAAATAGTTGGGACGATCTTCATACCCTTCCTCGTTTGGCCTTTTGGGACTTGGAAATTGAACCAAATTATTTTCCAGAGCCGAAATGATATAACCAGTATCTTTTTAATTTCGGAAAGAGTAAATTTTTCTCTTCAAATACTCAAATTGTTTTCATCTTTGATCTCTTTGATCATATTGATGAAACTACCTCTGTTGTTGGTGCTCAGGCGGTAGAGCCCTTCGAGGAGATTTAGGTTTTGAAGTAGAAGCAGGTGCAGGTGCTTGTTTAAGCATAACTGTAACAGTCTCTGCACTACCCATTCTCCTTCCTGGAGCTGATTGAAATACATGAGCTCTATCCTTAGTCTGCATAAGAGAATCTTCAATACATCAAGTGATTGAAGTAAGGTATGAAAACCCTCCTGTGTTTTTCATAGGGATCAACGGTGTTCGCAACTCATCTCGTAAATTTTCCACAGAGATTGAAAAGAATTTCTCTTGAGGGATTTCTATGCTCAGGGAATATGTTAATCCCTTCCAGTGAAAAATGAAAAATTAAACCCTTTCATTCTCCATTTGTTTACAGTCTGTAATATAAAAAATTGTTTTCTTTGGAAACGTTGACCTGAATTGAATAAGGAATCTTTGGCGAAGATCCTCCCATCCGGTAATTGACCATGATTTCAAGCTTGTGTACTAGACAAAATATTGTCCTTGTAATGACGGTACAAAACACCTGAGCTCAACTGCTTCCTATTGATGAGGGGTTCCCATCATAGGATCACAAAAAAAAACAAAATGTGTTAAGTGTTACTCTGGGTCTCCCAAACCATTAATTATTGGGATTGTGGTACTTTCAAAATTTGACGGGGGAGAAATTACATCAACCCATTCTGGGTAAGCTCTATTTTCTCGTTGAATTTGATCACCCATTCCCTCCATAGCTTCCAACCGAGCTGTTAATGACTCAATAGTAGTTATTAACTTTCGAGAAACATCTAGTTGAGCTTGGACCTGAACAGGTGCAATGACTGGAATTGGACAGATGTGGTGGCTAGTACTGCAACTGATGGTAGCACTATCGATTGTTGTTACACATGACCCATTAGATTAGACCTTTGTGGGTGTACTGGTAGAGGAGGATATTCTTGATCGATCTCAATAGCTGCAACTAATTCCCTTGGCTGACTTACTCCAGCACGATTTGGAGGAAGACTTCCTTGAAGTAGTTCTACGTTCAACCTCCTCAATTCCTTAATATATTCCTCATGATGTGAAAATATTTTCTTGAGTGAGAGCGATTGGACGTCTCCATAGGAAGGGTATATAACCCGATTCTTTCCTTTCCCCTTATTGGACAACTTTCGGAGAGGGTGAAGTGGGTTACTCGAAGTATTAACTAGATTCTGGGTAATCTTTTGATTTCATGTATGTACACTTTCATCATTTGTGTCTATGCATACAACATCTTGAGAAGGAACTTCTTCATATGATCCATCTGAGCGACCCTCATCTGGTGGATCAGCACCAACGACATTAATGACATTAATTTATGCATAATGCATTTTATCCCTTCTATCGGAATTTCTGTGATATTGTCTTAATCTGTTTCCCTGATAAGACATTGACTTTTGTCAATTTGATCCCTCAGGAACTTCTTGATGAACTGTATTGGAGGGAATCTCCTGATAAATTGCCTCTTCATTCCTTTTGTGGCTTGTTCTTAATTTATAAAATACTGGTTTTCTATGAGGAAGAGATTGATGATTTGTAAAAGTCCCTAGTCTGGTGGACTGTGGTTGTTCCTTCTCAACTCCTCGAAACCTATTTGTTTATTCTGAGGGTTAGGTTAAAAGAGTCCCTAGTATGGAAATCTGTGGTGGTTCATGAATTCCTACATCTGAGAATTTCTTGAAACCTCTCCTGATCATGCGGACATTAGTCCGGAAATTAGCTAGATGGATCAACCTGCATCCACTTTTATCACCTTGTTAAAAAGACTGTTGGATGATTTCAAACACATCTGTCACTTGATGACTTGCTTCATCCAAATGAGAGGCCTATTTAATATTCTCTTTTGCTTGATGCAGGAGTAATTCAACATCTTGTTCTCTGTATGCTTGATTTTTGAGAGGAACTAGTTGGCTTATGTTCTTTAGAGATCCATTGATTACAAACAAAGCCAATTGGTTGTGGTCAGCCATGGGCAATAACATTGCATGAGACCATTTTCAGCTGGCTTTACTAACTAGAGAGTATAGTGAAATGTAGTGCTCTATGAACACCACATCCCCTGATATGAATACCAGATGTGGCATTGGAAATTAACTAGCGCAATCTTCTTAGTGAGCCAAGGCATGAATGCTAAAGGGATCTCTGCTACTTTTCTTCTTTCAGATACTGAGAAACTGAGAGAGATGCCAAATTAATTTGGAATTGTAATCCTTCTATTATCTTGACAAGATCTTCATATTCATCATAACATAATATTTTCTTTTTCAACTGAAAAAATGTTTTCCATATGTCGAGACGAATATCATGAATTATGTATTCCGTCAACATCTCTAGAATGTCATACTGAGAGTCAGCCAGAGGCCGAAACATGACTGGCACTTCACCTTTCTCCAGTTGATTTCTAATATTTAGTAATTCCTATTTATCATTTGATGAATATTCTTCTACCTGATTCGACCAAATTTGGTGCTTCCTTGTTGCTTCATCAGATTTAACAAGATTGGTAGAGAATTCACTTATCAAACTAGAAGATGAACGACCTAGGGGTGGTTCAGAGAATGACCTAAACCCCATAATTTCTTCTGATTGAGAATGTGTTTCACCTACTATTGGTAAAGAATCATACATAACTGGCTTCACATTTCCATGTTCCACAAGATAATAGGGATTTCTTATCACTACATTGTCCATTGGAGAATTTTCCAGGAAACATGAATTATTACTATAAAGAGGACTTTTATGGATAAATTCATCATCACGGGGAGGACAACCCTGGAGTGTTACAGCAAAAGATGAAACATTTTTGTCCTTGGACTTCTGACCACACAGAGGGTTCCCGTGGCTCTCATTTGAAGATGAAACTTCGAGATAGACCTCATTTTCATGAATAATTCCTTCACGAGGAAGTATCTGATACAGACCTTCAGAATTAATATTCCCACTATTGGGAACTAAGAGAGTATAATATTGAGTCGCAACAATTATTTTTATGAGTGCATCAAGAACTCTAGCATCAAGTAGGGCTTTGTTAAAAGTTGGCCCTTGATTTATTGATTGTGCTGGGGGGGGTCTTCTTTTTAGACTCCTTCTTACTCACTATAAGAACCACTTGTTGAAGAAAGTGGTCATTATGGGTAGGTTTATGTGCTTGCTCAGGAGAAATGATCAGGTTGGGTTGATTATCACCACTCAAATCAAGTGTATGTGCCTGACTTGGTTGTCCATATGATATGGGAGAGTATGTCCCACAACACTCTTGGACTGAAACAGAGGAGGGTGTCTATCTCGGAGAGAGCTGTTGATGTGCCACTGCACTAGTAGGGATAGATTTATGTGTGGTTCCCTGAGATGCTGCTGAAGCTATTATAATATCCAGGCATGAATCCAGAATATGAGGAGGGATTTTCTTATGCTCATTCACCATTGACACAATGTTCTTGGTGACTTCAGCTGCCAATAGGGGGATATACGTCCATTCTGTTCTTGGAGTGGGTTTTTATTCCTACTCCTGTCCTCCTTTCCCTATCACTGAATTCTAATAGTACTCATTGTGGGAGCAGAGAGTTGAGTCTGCCTCCTATTTGTGACTAACTACTCCAAATTCTACCAAACAAGGTTGTTGTTAGGCTTGATCAATACTAGAATCTATATGTTCCAACTGATTTCACTCCGCCGAATGTGGTTGATGATCTTCCTTCAATAGTGATAGATGAGGGTGCCGGTAGGATTGATGAGTGTAAGTAGGTCTATGTGCCTGTTTACCAGTTGTCAACACATTGGGGTTGCGGGCTCCATCATATGTATTCAGATGATCCTGTTGACTAGCTAATGATTTATAAACAAGTGCATGTTCCTGTCTATAGTACTCTGCTGGAATTTCCTAGTGGGATTGGTGTGCTGCTGCGAGAGGAGTTTGCTGGGTAGCGGAATTAAAACGGACAGGTTTGTGTGCCCGCTCATTTCATGCCACCAAGTTAGGTTGGTTGACTTCTCCAGAGATAGAAGAGATGAGAACCTGCTCATTTTTGACTAGATTTCGCCTATTGTGGTTCGTCATGCCTGCTTAGGTTCGAGAAACATGAGCCGAAAGCCTGGAGATGAGACCCTCTTCATGTTGAGGGCGCACTGCCGCAAGAGTCTGGCGGTGATTGTTGGTGGTAGCCCTCGACAAGGACTCATGTCTCCAAGAATTAAGGACTTTATGGACCTATTCATTTACCTCTCCTGAATATTGGAGTGAATGTTTATTGAATTCTAGGGATAATGACCCAAAACAGTTAGAGGCGGTGGTTGGAACCACATGATTCTTGATCGCTGGTCGTCACTATCCGGACGACTATGGATAAATATTGACGTGGAGGGCTTGTCGAGTGGCCTCTAGAGTTGGAATAGTTCCATTTTGATGGTACTTCTTAACCAGCACATTTGATACCCATCGTTGAAGATGTTGAGTAGGTGTTGTCGTCCTTAGAGCGGACTACGATCCATCATTTGTAGTAGCAGAGGCATTCATAGCAGAGGTATTCACAGTAGAAGTATTCACATGTGTGAACTTAAGAGAATCAATTTCTATATTGAAAAAGATCTTGGAAAAGAGTTCCTATTTGATATAACAGACGTATTCATGTTAAATCCGTCCACTACAACTTTTGGCTAAGCATAAATGATATTGATTGTTTTTTAGGCCCTCTCATTGAGTTTAAATAGGGGCCTAACAAATAAGTAAAACAACATTTTAATTTGGTTAAGGATTCACATCGGTTTCACCATTTTTTGTTTCCGATGGAATTGGGGATGACATAATTGATTTAAGGTTCAAACAGTCCAAGCAGTTTCTAACGGGTTTGTTCATAGAACCAGAAACATAAAATGATTCCATATCCAATTGGACCTACATTCCAAATGTAGGTGCTCATTAGTTATGAACAGATGAGGCATAAGAATTTTCATTGTTTGAGAGGATTGGAGTTCTGAATCATCACACCCTTTTGGGGGGAATTATTGTCAACTCTAGGACTCTCTTTATAGATTTAAGGTTTGTTTGTGAATCCTTATTACATGGCCAAGTATGAACATGTTATTTCCATTAGATCTGATAATCAATGATTTGTATGTATGATATTTAGAGAATATTTCATATGTTTTCGAGGTTCTTAATCAATAGAAAATCATCTGTATTTGTTAGATATTATTGGTCAATGGTATCCTTTAACACAATATATAGATATCTCTTTGTCAGTATGATAACTATACTCGTTTTAAAGCCACTCAATGGGGAACTTCTTGTTTATTGTCATTCTGAAGGAAATGGATTATTTCAGAGTTGGGATCGTACCCGCAGATGGGCTACCTACATATCCTTATTTAGAATAGAAATCAGAACCCACGTAGTTTGATTAAGATAGTATGATGTTTATGCATGATTGATGGCTCAAATAAAGATGTCCTAATTACATTTACACTCTAAGCTCACGTGAGTCATTTTCTATGTGAGAAACAAGAGGTACTGGTAAAAACATACAATTGTTCCATCATAAGAAATGATGCGGGTGTTACGTATATATGACTTCTCAAATAGGTG
This sequence comes from Viscum album, assembly GCA_963277665.1. Lineage (NCBI taxonomy): Eukaryota > Viridiplantae > Streptophyta > Magnoliopsida > Santalales > Viscaceae > Viscum > Viscum album. The sequence continues at coordinate 1,906,081,554 of OY728145.1, forward strand.
AAGATTTTGTTTCACTTTAGGGAACAAACCCTAGAACAAGATCCTTAAAAATATATGTACCTTATGGAGATTTGGATGCTCGAACATGGGGCTTACCCATGAGGAAGATTCCCAAATTAGGAGGTGACTGATGATTGGGTTTCAATATTGAGAAGGAATCCCAAATAAAAAAGTAAATTAAGACTGTTTAAGAAGAATTAAGACTGGGGAATACTCTTAAAAAGGAGGCCCAGGTTAAGGGATTTTAGAACTGGGATTTATTCCTGAGAAGGAAGCGCAGGTTAAGGTAAATTATAACTGGGGCTTACTTCTAAGGAGGAGGCCCAATTTAAATGAATTTGGAATTTGAGGATTACTCCTATGGAGGATGCCCATATTTGAGAACTTGAACACTGGGGATTACTACTGAAAAGGAGGCCAAGTTTAAGGAAATTATGGTGGGGGATTACTCCTAAGGAGGATGCCTAGATTTGGGAAATTATGACTGATACATACTCCTAAAGAGGATGCCCAGGTTAGGAGACTTGGGGCTTACTCTTGAAGAGGATGCCGAAATTAAGAGAACATGGACTGGGGCTTACTCATGAAAAGAAGGCCTCAGTTAATGATTCTCTCATCTTTAATGAATGAGGTTTAATGAATGAAATATCTAACATTAGTGACATATATGTGTGTAAATCAATAGGTTTTGAGATATGTTCCACAAAATTTCATTCAGATAAGGAAGCCAATAATGGATCCATGCCAAATGAAATGGCTTTAAAGAGGGTTTTGAGGGATGGATCTTGAATAAGAGAGGTGAAATAAGAAGCAGAGGCAACCGAAAACAAGTGGGTGCATAGGTCCTGTGTGGGCGTGAATGATCTGGTCGCGCATGTATACATGCGTGACATAGGGGTACTTGAATGACGGTCAACTCTTAGTGTAATACTTGGGCGAGACTTGGCTCAATCCCTTAGTACAATAACTAGAGGCTTCTAGAAGAGTGGCGTGGAATTTCTGTTGAAGGGGTAAGGCGGCGCACAACTGTGGCCATTTCCCTTAAGGGATTTCCACTTAGGCAAGCATGTTTTGATGATTTTAAACACTTAGGCCCAACTCCCCTCTTTAGATCTTCTGTTCTAGGTATGAAATAACCTTAGAAGTGTCCTAACGCTTCTTGAAGAGACTAGGGCACCAGGAGCTCAAATCAGAGTTTTTGGAATTTCTCATCCTCGATATGTGGGGCCCACCGGGGGTATTTATCGGCTGGTGAAGACCCTAGGTAAAATTCAAAGAGGGCGCACAATTCACCTGCGCGACCACTAGGTGGAGCGGAAGTATACTTGCATGACTATGGTGGAACTTGCGCGACCAAAGTGAAAATGAATCTTTGTTCATACTGTTGCCAATTTTTTTATGTTTCTCCAAAGGATGAATCACTTTGGGTTCAAGGTATTTCCCTTTTAATTATTTTAGACTCTGTGATGGAAAGGAGCATCAACAACGCCTCGGAGGCATGACACTACAAGGTCCAATGCAAAACATAGATCAAGATTATCACAATATGAAAACAAAGAAACCAAAATGGGAAAAGGAGGAAGAAGGCATTTAAGATTTCACAACAAGACTACATGGAGTCTATACTAACTACACGAAATGTATCTGACTTCTCTTCCCATACCTGGGTCCTTATACACGACCATTCCAGATGGCCCTCATTAAACTAAACTAAACGGCATGTATATAATCTAAACAGTGTGTATTGTGTAATTTTCTAACTGCCTGTGTCGTTTGTGACACGGCCGACTACTCGGCTTGATTATACACGGAATGTTACACCCACACACGATGTGGACATTACCCCATTTCCCAGCCACATGGTCAAGTACACACGGTCTGTTACTGGTCAAGACTATATGGTTTGTCTTACAGGTACACGGCATGTACGCGACGAGCTTCGCCTAACTGTGTTGTTCATTACATAGCCGGATACGCGACTCCAACTACATTTCGTGTTCTATAGTTGATATGGTGTGTATGTCTTAAGGTCTCCCCCATTTTTGTTTGTTAGTTTACATGGTCGGACTCCGGGTCAACAATTCAGGGCATGTACATCTGGAACAAGGCATGATTTCCCCAAGCATTTCCCCTATCCCATGTCCCTGCCCACATGGTCTATTGAACAGGAAGAGACTACACGGCGTGTAATGAGGGTACATGGCGTGTATTTAAAATGTTTCCTTCTCTTCCCAAACAGAAATACATTCACGACGCATTTAAGTAACTACACATCATGTATACTGGGTTTTCAGACAGTATGCCTTAGAAACTTCTCTGGAACCCAGAAAATTCTGAAAACCCACACATAAGTGCCAATTTATGAACGGTGAGGACCCATACTCCCTACGAATCAATTTTTTTCATCTTATATGTGTTATAACTAGATAAACCATCAATAATATACCAAATTCTAGTCAATGAGGGCCAATACTCCACAAAATCCAAAGTTTGGTATCCATTCTATAAACAGGATCATACAACAATACCATATCAAACAACATGTATCTATCAAAGTATCTATCACAACAACATGTTTTTACTAGAACAACATCTATCACAACAACATGAAATTTCTAATGCACCTACATAGCATGGTAACTATGAATGGCATGTGGTTTCTAGCATGTTCCTAAATGATGAATCAGATGGAATACCCTCATCTCATTGGGTTGGAACTAGATTGAATCCATGAATAAAATATAAACATCACAGTCACAAGTGTGTCACCCTTCGGTGAAAATAAATTCAACATTAAAATTGCAAAATCAGAAAAATAGCAACATGAGGTAAAGTTTCTATTCCCTGTACATGGGTTTGCAATGCCCGAGCACAACTTATTACCAACTACCATTCTCTTCATATCCCTGAATAAGGCTCCAAATATGAATTAAAAGAAAATAACTTGCCTTTGATACCACTTTGTAATGTCCCAGATCCAGGTGCACTCAAAGGGTTCCCTGAACCCGGTTGGTCACATGACCACAAGCGCATTTCCTCAAATGCTAGAGGCTACCGACTTGTAGCGAGGGCCCAGGTCTGATAGTGGGGAAACTATGCCCTCATTTGTAAAAGTGCAGTGCAACAGAATAGATAAATAGCATACAACAAACAGAAACGGTAAACAATATGTATAATAGAAATGGATAACTGATAATAACATGGAAACCGGTAGTCATTTATATATATATGAAAATGCAGCATGTCAATATTCTATAAAACAGCCAAAACATGTTACACTGCAAACAATACAACTGATGTACGAGTACAGAAAAGAAAAACTGAACAGCCAGCGGCATTGTGATCCCAAGCTTGATCCCATGCTCCCCTACTTCCCAGTAACAATATAGTACATTTATAGGGACTCTTTCCCTTATCAACACCTACAGAAACATAATCTAATTGGGCCGAAGACATGACCCAAACAGGGTGTGACAAATAATTCCCAGTAAGCACCCACCAAAGGCCCGTGCCCAATTTTATGAAAATATGCAACAAAAGTGTACAGTAGAAAAATGAAATAAACTAAGAAGTAATCAAAATTAATTAACATTACCAGATATATTTCCATTTTATTATTCGTTTAAACATTCAATTTAAGATATCACCACAGTGAATATTCTAAGTAAAACAGACAGTGTCCTCTGACACGTAAACCCTTACCCTTAGGTAAAGAGAATCCAAACACAAGAATCTACCCACAGGCATATCGAATATTTCCTACAGGCATACGAGGTGTCACCCACAGGCACAGAATCAACTGCCCATAGGCACGAATGAAGTTTCACATAGGCTAAGTTGTATAATGCCAACAGGCTAATCACAACACTGCCGTTAGGCTAAACAAGTAACTGGGCCATTCCCAACATGTAACAGGCAATAAACATGAATTTTATCTCAAGGAAATTAAATAATCATTATTATAAAGGCATAACTTTGAGTATATGGGCCAAATGGATTAACAGAGGAACGCACACCCATGGTGGTCATGGATCCTATCAGTGATCCCAAACAACAGTTTATTATCACATTCAAATTACTTATACAATTATAGATATTTAATTCAACAATGCCTCATCCATAAGACACCCCATTCATGGGATCATATCACAACGATACACAAAACACACATCAGTTGGAAATTAAACACCAAGACACTTACCTTAAATGCCCCTGAATGGTATACACAAATGATGATTCCAGAAACGTCCATGAACGATGTAGATCCGAGTGGTTCCAGGTACATTTAAGGTGCAGAAAACGGATTCCCGGTACATGATTTGGATCCCCTCAATGATCCGGTCAACCCTCTAGAGCCTCACTCCAGTTCTATTCTTCCTCTGTGAATAGATGAGGCTACTACCCATTTTATGAAAAAAACAAAATACACGACATGTACTCTTTAGTAGACGACGTGTACTTTCCATTTTTTAACTATTCCGCTAGCGGCTCCTCACCAGCATGGAACTGTTCATTTGTCGACATTAGTACATGCCGTGTATGCCTCTATACACGACATGTACTGTTGCCCAGCTGGCCACCACCTTATTATTTTCCTACCGACTAACTACAAAGTATGTAAATATCCACTACACTATGTGAAGTTGGTTTTTACACCCTTCATCTCCAACATGTCTACACCCCATGTGTACTCATCCCACATGGCCAAAAGTACATGGCGTGTGGGAAAGTACATGGTGTATACTTCAAAAAATTTATATTTTTTACAATTTCCTTATTTTCTCAGAAACACTTATGGAAAGGAGAAAAGAAGAAACCCATACCTCAAGAATATGAACCGAGTTCTTACAATTTTAAATTATTTTTCTACCTTATGTTATTATAATTTTTATTAATTGATTATATATTCTGATTAATAATATTTTAAAATGTATAATAATATCAAAATAATATTTTGAGGAAAACATTAGTGATAACAGGTAAAATTAATTACTAGTATTAGGAGAACAATGAGTATACCAAGTGAATAAACATTATATTTAGTGGTAAAATAACCCATAAAATTACCCAAAACCTAGTGTATTTAAATATTTATATATTTTCTCATATTTTCAAAATATTTTAAAATTATTAGTGGAATGTGATGTAAGGGTGAACTCTTAATAGTGTTTTACAATTTGTATTAACAAAAATGACACTCCTCCTCGACTATAAAAACGTACTCCACATAATAACATATAAAAACTCTAAATACCAATAGATCATCTATACCATAAAAATATTTATCCCAAAATAGAACATATCTACCAATAATCCTCTCCTTTGGATGAATTAAATCCAATTATTTCCTTTGGTTCAAATGAAATTGAGTTTCGTGAAGAAGAGGTAACATTCTGTAATGAACACTTCTGTTTTATTTCATCTTCCAACCCTTAAGTAATTCTCATTACATGATTATATAATATACATATTATCCATAATATACATTTTATATTTTATATTATTTTTAATTTAAAATGTTCTTAGACACTCATTAAATATGAAACATAATCTTCTACCTAGTGTATGGCTGACTACCGCCTCAGAAACTGATGTTATATGTTCTTCTATTACCTCCTCTCAAAGTTGGTAATAGTTATAGAATTTATTTTAAATGAGATATATATAATAATGATGATTTATTTATTCAAATTTAATTATTATATAACTTATAAATCTGTTATTTATATTTTTTGAGAATATGATAGCATTTTTTGTAGATGTGTGGACTGTCGCCTCCACCAAGCAATTTGATCCGTTCACAATTTACATGAAATGTATTATGTAAGAGGTAAATATAAATATATTAAATATATGATATAATAATTATAATGTTATTAATTTATATATATATATATATATATTCATTTTTCATTTAACTTATATCTTTTAATATTTTATAAAATGGAAACAATGTTAATTTGTACGTACGATCTAACATCTCCATGAATGGTGTATCACATATTATACATCTATATTATATATATTATTCTATATAAATATATATTGAATAAATATTAAATTTATATCATGTAATACAATATGGAGATAAGTAAATTATGATCAAATAAGAATGACCCAAAATAAAAAGTCAAACCAATATGATAAACCAAGAGGAAATATACTGAAACATAACATATACATTGAATTGATAATACATGGTTAATATAATGTCATAAATACGAATATATATTGATGTATATATAATAATATTTTTATGTTTTAGGTTTTTAATAAGTTTATATTTTTTATACATTAATTTTCAATGTGTATGAAGAAAGGAATGATTTGAGTTAAGTGTTTTCAAATATAACTTTTATTTTTTTAAGATACATGAATTATTTCCCATATATTGCTGATTAATAGTTTATATAATGAAATATGAAATTTTATATTGTCAATTTAATTTATTTTATGGCATTAAAATATCTAATAGTTATTAGTATTTCATAGACCTCGTGATTCAAAACTCACTAAATAATTTATGGGATTTATACTCTCATTTTAACTTCTGTGAGATTTATGTCATATTCACCACTTATTTCATTTGAGTAGAATATATAATAACAATAAAAATTGATGTTATTATTATAATTATATTCACTGTTATTTACATATCCATTTAATGGTCTATATTTTATGGGGTTTAGTTTTCAAAATTTACCAAATATGTACGGTAATTTTATCTCAATTATGCCTTGTTTGAGACACATTTTATGATATTAATCAATAATTATTTTTACGATGTATATAATTCCAATTGGAATTTTATTTCATAGAAAACCATATTTTACGATATTATATATTTAATGAATAGTTAGTTTCTATGATGAAGATGATTTAATCGTATGAAAATAGTAAGAGTTTATTGGTAATACTACTTCATTTTTTGGGATTATTTATGATTATGGTTCCATTAATATAATCATACGATACATATCAGAAAAATTTTCTGGAATTATATTATTGTATTCTTATAAATTATATAATCTTATAATATCACCATCATCCACTATTTGGTTCATAATATAATTAAGAAATGGTTTTAATAATATATGATTTTGTTTTTATTTCATTTTTGAAATCTATTTTCTCCCAAAAAAATGTTTTATAAAACCATTAATTAATTTTATTTAAATTGATATTATAATATTATTAAAAATTAAATTGATTATAATTATTTTAAAATAAAAATTCATATGTTTTTATTATTCTTTTCATGAAAAACGTTTTCAATATAAATTATGTTTTAAAAAACTGTTTTTAAATGAAAAGGCCATATTGCTCCTCAAATATTTTTAAAAAACATTTAAAATGTATAATACATATAATATTATGTCTGTTTCTATTATATATTACTTAATTGGGATATGTATAAATAAAACTATTCATTTTTTTTGTTGAATGTTTTATACATTGATGACATGATGTTTACGACACATGTTTCTCTTCCATTGGTTATATTCTTTTAAAATACACCTACATTAAGGGTTATTCATCGATGAAATGATTATGATAAATAAATATCTTCTACATATTATGATATTATTAAATATTAATGATACCCATTTAATTTACTCTGAGTTGATATGATAATTATTAATGATCATATAGAACACATAGTTATGCTTTTATTATGTGATGAGTGGGACCAATATTTTCTTTAATCCCATTGTGAAATAATTTCCATTTAATGAAATAAATATGGGAAACAAGTTAAAAATATTGATCAAAATGGTGAAATGGGTGAATATTGGTCGACATTTGCAAACTTCTGCATCCTGGTCCTCAATAAGAAACAGTTGCATCCAGATCTATAAGGGGAACATGTTCATCTGAATGCTCTATTTCAATAAAGAGTAACCTAATCGACTGTAAGTAATGGACTATGACTAGGGATGTTGGTGAAACTGTCCTACTGGGTGAATACCCCATTATGTGACTAGATATGTTTTCCAAATGAACCTTCAATTATAAGGAATGATTTTATGAGTTTATTTGTCTATCGCATTTCCTGGTATTATTCCTTTGGTTTTGTATCATGAAAAATGTTCATTGATTCCCTTATAATTCATGTCTAATAAAATAATAATAATTATGAAATAATTCTTGATTATGATATTTTATGTGTTTGGTATGATCATATAAAGTCATGAACTTTTTATTGTAACCAAATGCTAATGTTATGCTTATAATTGTCCCTTATTATTCCTTAATGAGAATTTGATAACATCCAATTCTTACATTTCCTTTCATCAGGTTATGATTAAGGATTTTATGTAGGATCACTAAAGGGTATGATATATATAAGATATAAATATGGTAATTCACCAATATATAAAATTATATTTCCATCAATCAAATGAAACTACAATATTGTGGTCATCATGAATGTACTCCTGTAATATTCATAATATGTATCTTTAATTAGGCAATACACATATATCTTAAGCCATGGTCACTATAGTTGGAGTAAAATGAAACTTTTTCTTGACCTTTTAAAATGAGGATTAAAAACATTTTTTGATATATATGGATACGGCTAGGTATGTCTCTATGGATAAGTTAAAGGATGACTCAATGATAAATAAAATTTTATAGAATTGGTAAAAGGGTTAATAGATTATTATCCATGAAATTAAAACCTTGTCTACATATTACATGTTGATTTCTTATATATACATGAGGATGTTTTGACTATGGAATATATGTGAATAATGAATGAAAATAAAAATAAATTGAAAATATAAGTTCACTCAATGGATGAGAATAATTTCATTCGAAAGGTATAAATTAATATAAATTAATTGAAATATAGAATGTATTAGAATTATTAAAAGAAATATAATATGGGGTATTTATAATGATTAAAATCTTCAATAATATAATAATAAGTTTATTTCTTCTAATGTTAATGACACCACATGTGACATATGAAAGGAAAAGTTTATTGAGGAATAAGATTAAAAAAATTACTTATTTATTGGAGGAAGAAGTTATGATTGAAGAGATGTTTTTTTATAATACATGAATTTTTTTTATTTTAATCATGAATTATTTTTTCAATAATAATTATATGAAATATATAGAATGTTACAAATGTCATTAAAACGTTATTTAATAGATGTTTTGTATTGTGATAAATGTAAGGTAATATTTAATGTGTTTTATTTTTTGATAAAGTTTTGATTATCATGGATAATGAGATGATTGATATCAAAAAACTAAATTTAATATTTTTTATTCTCTTAGCACTGATAATTTATTTTTTGAAAACTTGATTTATGATTTCATTAATTATCCTTAAAATTTTTTTTAGGAATATATCATGTAATCCATGATATATTTCAGTAAAGTTGAACCATGTTTGTCTTCAATATTGTTTTATGGTAGTTCAAGTTATTAGAAAATTTGAAAGGAAAAAATGGTGAATAAATTAAAATTTTTGGTATAGTAGAACTAATATATACATTATGAAATAAGTGGTTGAATGTTATGATGACATAGATAGATTTAATGATTTTTTTTCTAAAGGATTTATAATTCATCACTATAAAGGGTTATATTTATTACCATTTTGGGCATGGATTGAGTGAATCATTGTATGCTCCTTTTTAGATTAAAATAATACTTCACCAAATGAATATTTATGCATGTTGAACACCGTATAATATCAATTTTATTATAATGCCTAATGATATCCAGAATGGATTATCAGTTTATTTATGTGTCTTATAATCCCTACAAGATTCTGGAATAATAAATTCACATTAATTTCATATAGTAAGTGATAATATGGAAATTTATACCGGAACTACAATCAGGTGTAATTATTCTTATGAAATGGAATAAATAAAGGATGTATATATTCTCATGAAAATTTATTTACATGAGAATATGGGTTAGGAAATAACTTATTGTCATGTTATTTTCATTTTTGGTGATATCAATGACCATTTATAATTCTATTTGGTGTAAAAATTTATTATCATTAAAATTCAATTGACCATTTTATATATTACCCTCAATAAGAACATGAATGTCAAATTTATCTTACATTTCCATGGTTTCATATCCACTTATTTTCAAATATGTGGAATACATTGTATGCGTAACTATGTGTAACTATTATTTTTTTCATCTTTCTATTTTTAATGGATGTTTTATTATTCATTTTAATAAAATCATATTTTAAGAAATGAAATATCATGTTTTAATCCATTGATGACCGAGATGATTTGTGAGGGTGAAATTCATTTTAATGGCGGTATAACATAAAAACCCGTCTTTTTATGAAGAATTTTATTCAAATAAAATTAAATTATTTATGGATTTCATTGCATGTTATATCATGTAAATCTCAAGTTATAAAAAACACCAAGTCTATAATGAACTAAACCCAAAACTTATATTATATTTTTTGTATACAAAACACTATTTTTGACTTCTGTTGTACACAATGTAATGTTATATTTATATCTTCCATTTCATGGAAGAATATGTTTCATAGAACTAAAATATTACTATTGAAATATTATTATAGTTATCACTTAGCTGTAGGAATGAGATATATGAATATGATTAAATAAATAATAAAATTGTGGTTTACATATGATTATAATATGAATTAATTGGTTATAAATTAACAAGAAATGAAAATAACATCCTATTGAATAAAAAGGAAGACATTTTATGAAAAAATTATTTTTGTGTCATAAGTGTAATTTTTTATAATAAAATTAAATTAATTGCTATTTCTGATAGATTTTAATGAATAAATATATTATTAATTCGATAAAAAAATTTTACATTCAACAATAATGTTTCATAGGAATAAAGCAATAAAAAATAAAATGTTGGGAAAAAATATTTGTTATTCAAAAAGTAATACTTACCAACTTTTAATGAAAAACATTTTTTAAAATGATTTTTTGAAACTTATAATTTTTATTTTAAATATTAATATTCAATTTTGAAAGAAGTATATCAGTATTTATAGTGGTAATTTTTTTGGTTTATTTGGAAAAGCTGTTTTATAAATATTGAAAATCCTTGAATTTCAATTGAAAACTACATTTTTGTATAATTTATTAATATATTTGAAATATATTTTCAATTTTTTTAGATTATATTTAGATCATTTATAAATATATATATATATATATAAAAGTAAAGTTTACAATTTTATAATCAATTTATCATTGAGATTTTATATAATAACATTTCAATCTTTTGATCATGTTATCTTGGAAAACATATTGTTTCACCGCATTTGTAGTATTACATTAAAATAATTAATGCCACCTATTTGAATGGAATATATAAAAATTAATTCCATAATTTTAATAAGAATATTATATAATTTCAAATATTTTATGATTAATATTTTTACATAACTATTGGTAAAAATAGATAAAATTAATTATAGAAACTAAGAGGAGAACTATTTCACTTAATGAATAAACATTTAATTGAGGGGCCAAAATGACATAGAAATAATTCCAAACAAAAATTAATGCACATATTTATACGATATGGCACATTTTATCTCAAATGTACTATTACATGGGAAAATTTATGTAATTGATTTCTTTTATTAGGGATTACCTTTTTGTGTTTACAAGAACGACACTCTTCATCTGCTATTAATGCGCATTCACCATACTCACTAATTCACACATATAAGGACATTTATATCATAAAACCTGACCAAAAATCACTAAAATTACCCCTATCGTCCTATAATACTAATTTATTGTAGAAAACAATATATTCATGCATTTTTTTCCATAAAAAATAGATAACTGATGAAGAGGTAACATATTTTAATTACCGGTTTTGTTTTATTTCATTATCTACCCATCAAGATTTTTATTATTTAAGGTTTATATAGTTACATAATTATCCAAAATATACTTATATATATTTATTTTAAGGTTATGAACTAAATATCCACACAATTTCATTAAATGGGGTACCGAGACATCATTCGTGGGTATGTCATACAACTCCATGGAGAACCGATGTAGTTCGTTCTTCATAACCAACTCTAATGGTTTGGATTGGGGATGTAATTATTTTTTTAAATGATATATATATATATATATTATTGATTAGTATATGATTATTTAAAAAATATATAACAAATAATTTTATGTTTTACATTATTTAGAATACTATAACATCAATTTCTGAGATGTGAACTAGGACCTCCTCAAGGTGATGGGATTCCTTCTCACATTACATGGAATGTATTAAGGAATTATTTAATAAAAATATGGAAAATATATTAAAAATTAATTATAATATAATTATTATATAAATATATATGTCATTTACTATCATTATTCTAATATTACATGAAAATTGAAACAATGTTCTTGAATACATATGGCCTACTATATCCATGAATAACGTATCCCATTTCCAATTTATATATTTTAGGAATTGTTATAAATACCTATATAATGAATATATATGAAATTTTTTCAGGGGGGAAAATCTAGTTATAATATAAAAATGATTAATGAAATATGAACAGAATACCAACTCAAAATATATACTAAAATTAAAGTTAGTATTATAAGAAACTTCACATTATCATTGAATTATTAATAAACATGTAATTAAATTTTGTAATAAAATAATATATATACAGATATATAATAATAAAATTATATGGTATATTAACAATAATTTTATATATTTTACATATGATTATTGAACATATAAGAAAGCAGTCAGGTATAAATGTCTGTGTTTTATCATCTATCTTTTATTCATGTGAGATATGAAGTGTATTCAACACTTATTATTGTTTTATATATATATACAAACATATTAAATTTTATATCCTTTATGAAATTTTATTTCTTGATATTAATATTTTCATTTTGTTTTAATATTTCATCGATATTTGGACACTAATGTTATTCTTGTAGTAATGGTATTTAAACTCAAAATAATATTTCAGCGATACATATGACAAATTCATTGTATATTATTTTTGTGTTATATTTATAATAAAAAAAATATTTTCTTATTATTATAATTATATTTATGTTTTTTACAAATCCATATTATTATTTAACATTCATGTGCTTTAATATTCAAAAGATACCAAATTGGTAAGATAATTATGTCTCAATTTTCCTTCTTTGTGGCACATTTTTTGTTATGCAACTATATTCATTTGCAAGATGTAAATTAATTTAGATTAAATGTTATATCATGAATATCATTATTTTTTTTATATTATATGATTCATGTAATATTATTTTTTATTTGTATTATGAATCATTGTAACTAATATTGTACGAGTTTGTTTGTAAAATATCATTTTTATCATGATTGTTTATGATTCTGATTCCATTAATTTAAAATTGTGGTCTATCTCACATGCATTATAATTATTTATTCAGATTTATTTATGCTTTATATATTCATTTAATTGTTCCATTTTTTCATTTATTCTCCTTTAAAATAAATAATATAATAAAAAATTATTTATATTTTTGTCAAAAATTTAATTTCCCCGAAAATCACATTTTTGAAAAATGTGTTCAATTTTTTATTACGAGATATTTTAATATTCTTTCACTGAAATTTATTTAAATCATTTTTAAATATTCCATTACAATTTTTCAAATGTATTTTTAAAGAAAATTATTTTTAAAATGTTTTAGGTTCTAAAATGTTTTTTCAATGTGGAAATGATATTTTCCTCATTAAATTCATTAAAAAAGACATTTAAAAATATATTCCATATAATATGATACAAATTGGTTTTGTTTATTACTATATTGGGATATGGTCCAATAATTACATTCAAATTTTTAATTTAATTTTTTGTATTTTGGTTGAATGATATTTACAACAATCATTTCCCTGCAATGGGTTATATAATCTTGCAACCTCCTTTTAGTCATGAGTTATGATATGATTCATGGATTATGAAACATACCACATTAACATATCATATGATATGAGGACTTGTTTATGATAATCATTTCATTACGTGTGTTGTAATATTATGAATTTTTACGACATTATGGTAAACATATGTATGATTTTATTATGAGATCATTTGGGACAATATCTCTCTCTAATGAATTAGACATGGATATATATATTTCATGAGATAACTAGGGGAGGCATGTCGATTGGGGTTGATATAAAATAGAAAATATGTGTGGCTATTTCAATAATGGAAAAAATGTCTTTCATGATCGACATTGGGGAAACCATTGTGGGCTACTCCATAATGGGAAATTGGTACATCCTAATCCACTATTAAAAGAACGATTAACATGAAAAAATGTATTGAAAGGACTATGATTGTGTTTTTTTATTATTTTCTTACTAATAGGTTAATACCACTTGTTATACCTTTTTTTGTTTATGAAATAATACATCGGTTATTGAGAATAATTTTATAATTTTATGTGACCGTGGAAATTCCAAGTCTTATTACCATGTTATGATATAATGAATCATGTTCTTTATTTAGATTATGATTTATTTATAATTAACTACCAAGAATTGTTACATGACTAATTTTTTTTACTATTTATATTCATGGTATATTATTATAATATTATGATCATGTTCTCATACACATATTAAGAATTTATTCATATATAACTCCTTTGATTAACCATACTGAGAATTTATGATCACAAATTTTTTTTCCTAGGTTATGAAGAAAGGTTTTATGTAAGAGTTCAAAGGGGTATGATCCAAAAGGTAGATTAGGAAGATAATTCCGAAAGATATAATATTATGTTTTCATGTTTACAAAGAAACTAATCTATTATGTTCGTTTAGAATATAGTATTGTAAATTTATTAATATTCATCTAAAGTTTTTAAATATCAATGTATTCTATGCCTGGGTTGCATTATGAATTAACATTAAAACATAAGGAAAATAAATGTTAAATATATACCCCATAAAATAAAATCTAGGGTTCTTGTCTATTGAACAAAAAACTATAAATATTATAATATCTCCATAAACCAAAACACAACACTATAATAGTGAAAATTGAAAAAGCCTACACCAATGGAAAAAATACACTATGAATCAAATATGATTATCTATCTATGGAATAAACTAAAGGTATTCCATTATTCTATTTATAAATAATAAAACATTTAATAGGATAAAATACAACTATAAAATATATTCAAGATTAAAAAACAAAATCACAATGATTTGTAGAAGAAAACACAGATGTAACCATAGTAAAAGGTAAAAAATCTCCAATAAACAACAAAAACAACAGAAATAGGAATAAATGACAAGAAAAATGATTGAATTAATTGTAAATGTAACCTAATTATCTATATATATTCTCTCATGATATTGGATTTCATTACATCAACTACGGTTCCTCTCTTCCACTTATGGTGTTGGATCTTTCACTTTGTTGCCTTATAGTTCTATCCTCTCCCCCTCTTGTTATATATAGGTATGTACACTCTCTAAAGAAATTGTATTATGCTATTACGTCATGTAACAACTAATCCACTCTAGGGTAGATCTTGAGAGATGGATACATTTAGGTTTTGGTCTAAAATATCTGGCAGTTGTAAATATTCTAAGAGTCCCATTTCTTCTTCATTTAGGATATCATACCCTGGTTCATTCCTACGGGTTTACCCCTCACCCCCCCACCCCCACAATTGTTTCTATTTGATAACCATTCATTTATATTATTAAAGACTCTGTCCTAGATTCATATTTTGGTTCTGTACTGATTTTCCTTCATTCATCCATGGTGGTTTTGTGTATCTAGTCTGGAGGGGAGTTCTTACGGTTTTTGGTTTTTTATATAATGTTGGAGGTTTCACATTAACATTTAAGGTGGGTTTAAATTGTGCTGAATGGATTAATTTAGAGTTCCTTCTGCTTTTATTCTCCATGGCCTCTAGGTTCTTTGATCCCTTCCACATCGATCTATTGTGTTGTCCCACTGCATGTTTCGTGTTTATTTAATGATGTTGTGGGGGATTCTAGCTGATTATTCCAATATAAAAGAGAAGATCTACAATTTTTTTGGTTATGTGAATATGGAAAAGGGTGGAATCTGTGATGATCCAACGATTGAAATGATGAAGGTTGTGCGATGATATATCCTTTGGAATTTTTCTTCCTTGATCAGTTCTATTTCTAGTCCTCACATCCCCTTGATCAATGTCTCTATGTGGTTGTTAGATGGATCTCAATTATTATGATGAGGATGATGACGATGATCATTTTAGTGATATAGGATGAGAGATATATCCTTGGAGAAGAGGCTGACATTGAATAGGTGATGAGGACAATGACCATGGTGATGTAAAGACTTAATGCTAGTGACATAGATGAGTTGTCAGGTTGTTGATATGATGATGGTAGTGATGTCACACTAATGGTCTCCTCATGATGTTGGGCGAGGTGTGTAACTCATGGTTGGAAGTGATTTTTTGCGGTATTTATTGATTTTTTATTTATAAATTTGAATGTTAAACATTTTAATTTTTAACGTGGTGTATCATGGGGTTGGGGGATATGCGTGATCTAGTGGTTATTTATTAATGGGTCCCACTATTCCAAAAATCATCTTTTTTAATGAAAATCGATTTATAATGAAAAACTATTTCCATCAACATGAAAAAAATTTAAAATATATTATTACATAAATGAAAATACACCAAATCCCACAAAATCTCATTACCACCCAATAAAACCAAAGACAATTATAACCATAAAGAAAAAACCCATTAGATCCCCACATCTAATATATATACCTTTAAATCCCCATGTTTGTATATGAAATAACAACACATATGACAAAAACGTAGATAATTCAAATACGATTATATTTTATTACCCCATTTTATGCACTACCAGCACATAATATCTCTCTTTATACATTGTGGTGACTATATTTAATCAATCATACCATCCCATTTTGATTAACGAAACACATAATTCACCAAATAAAATATTATTCTCATAAACCAATAGAAATTTAATATTCATTTTTTCTCATCTTCACAACCATATATTCTTTCTAATATATTACAATATAACTTGATTCCTTTAGAGTTTCAAGAAAACTAATAACAGTACCAATTACTCTATTGATTCAAACTCTAAAACATTTACTACGGAGACCATTGAAATAATGTTATTAGTGATTCTGAATAACATGGATAGTGTCTTTGTAAATGAAAAATTTTGAATTCACATTTCAATACTAGTTCTCAGTAGTGTTAACAAGTAGGAAAACTACTTCTATGAGGTGAGACAAAACACTATAGAGATACTAAAAATGAATAGACTTTATACTAATATTTGATAAATCTCTTGGTGTAACACTCAAAATAAAAAACATATGAAAAATTTAAAAATACTATCAAATAATTATCATAATATTCCAATGAAATGAAATTTTACAATCTTACCCATCATTTTAATATTTCTTTAATAATATCCAATTTAACACAAACCACATATTTGAAACCACCCACACCTAATTTAAGTAAAATGACCTCTAATGTTTTACTAGAATGATGATGTAAAATACCTCTTTATTTAAAAAGTAACTGAAATGTAAAAATGGAGAAATATGTGGTTATAAAAGAAAAAACACCTTATTCCAAGTTTATGTAAGGAATAAAGAACACACAATTCAAAGTCACATTGGATTGGAGCATTATAGTCTCCATGAAGTTTTCCTTTTTATTATAGTAATAAATATTTTATCATAAAAAATATTAATGACTATATCCAAAATATTTATAGACTCTTTTAAAAACTATATCGAATAACTGAATCACAAAATGAAGATTAAAAATGGATTTATATAATATGAGTGATGCACACCCCATTTGTGTTCAAGAATAAATCAAAAAATTTGTTAAAAGGAGTGTAGCGATGTATATAGTTTAACCGCATTGTTTGGATAGAAAATTTATAATTTGTGTCTCCATCTACGAAAATAACAAAATAATGATCCAAGGGTATCTACATATACTTACGGTGATTATTAATTTCAAAGATAACTTTGTTAGACCATTCATTTCCTCCCAAAATATTATAATATTAATGAAAAACCTATCAAGGAAACATATATACCTCAAATGATCCAAAATAAAACCCATTTAAAAGTTAAAATCCCAAATACCTATAGATACAAATGATTCATCACGATTGGTGGTCATCTTGAAATTATTCACATTATATCGATCTTGTTCTGACATAATTATTATATTATTTTCAACATGAAACATTTATATATCATATGGTATTTTCAATGAACCTAGGCTCTACATAAAGAAACTTGGTTCAAATACCATGTAAACATGAATTCTACTGGGGACACCCAAAATGGTTTTAAAAAAGGCTCAATGGGAATTCTTGATCTCCACGGGATGGCATGTAGTGACATCGAATTAGGAAAACACACTTCTAAATAATATCTCTAGATGAGATTGAGAAATCGAATAATAAATTCTAAATAAATTCTATAAAACTATGTTGAACACATTTTATCTATTTGAAAAATATAAAAAACATCCCATCACAATTCTAGGAATCATAAATGTATATAAATACCATAATAATCTATCAACATAATTTTACAAAAAATTTAATAAAATATGTAAATAAAATAATAAAAAAATATACAATATCAGTCTTGTTAAATGCATAAAGTACATCAATATAAAAAAAAACATATAATAGATGAAAAGAGTGTTTACCAATAAGTATCATGGTCAATCACTATAACCAATACCATTACCAGTATACCAACACATGAATCGACCATGAAATTTGACAATTTTTAGAGGAATATGAAATGAAATAAAATTAGTATATATACCCATTTGTATATGTATAGTGTGGATAAACCATTACCAGATTGATTTAACTTGTGGGATCGTTTCATTACGTAAAAAAAATACAATTGATTTGAGTTATATCGAAATAAAACAAGAATATGACTTTATTAGAATATTCATAATACTCTGAAAAAGTAAAAATTTATTTTTTCGTAAAAATAACTCATTCCCTTTACGGAAAATCACCATAAATACTCCATTATAATATTTAATTTTTAAAATTGGAGTTATAGAGTTGTTTTAAAACCATTAGTATATGATTGGAAACACTTATATACCCCATAAAAAGGGTTCTAAAAATATTCATAAAATAATTAGTAGTTATAGGAATATACCAATAGTTAATAGTAAAATGTTGGTATAGTCTCTATGGATTTTCATGTTACCAAAGATTATTATAAAACTATTGGTATTATCCATAAGCTAATGGTTTGAAAATTATTTTATCTATCCATATACAAATGGTTAATAAAAATTTCAAATATACTTCGTCATATGTAATATATACCCACATATTCATCAAATGATTTTTATCAACATGATTTTACATTACATGAAAGAAAAAACACTTTATTTTGAATACCACAATCTGAAGTAATAAAACAGATAAAAATTTCCAAATATGTAGAAGTACCCCCACCACAACCAACTGCCTATGGAAATCACCAATCAATTGTAGAAAACATCACCAACCAATATAATAACAATGATATTAGGAAAACAATTAATGAATTCAACCATTAAGAACACACATTTAAAATATCACATATATTATTTCTTAACTGATAATAAATAAAAATATGTCAAATATAATAAAAAATAATATAATATGTCAATATCTCTATCATTATCCTCACTATCATTATCAGCATTCTCATCCTCAGTATTATCCTCACAATTATCCTCACGATTTACATCACTATTTTCATCATCAGATCCATCGTTATATCCGTCACCATCACCATTTTCATCATTATCACCATGTCATTCATCATCACATTGAATTTAATCATCAATATCACCACTATTAATGTATCCCATTGAAAAATATATTGTATGAATCATTTAAATTTATATAATAAATGAAAAATTTATCGAGTATATGAGATGAACATAATACTTTCATATATATCATAAATTCATCAATGAGCATTTGATTTTTTTCATGCTTCTGTGTGACCATATATTGTCCTATTTATCCATGAAATTAGATTTAGTTTCCTATGAAAGAGTTGATCCCAAATCATTGGTACTATAAAATTTTCATAATGTGGTACAATATCTATTAGGTAAAATAATATTCCATAGGTGTGAAAATAAACTTTCATGGTGTTGATATCTTAATACCATATGAAAATGATTTTTACCCTAAGTTATCATATTCTTGTACCTTTTGGTCCTCCAAAAAACACTGTTAAAAATATAAATTAATTATTTAGATATAAAATTGATATTAAATGTTGAAATAAAAAATTTAAGACTTATAATATTCTACTATAACTATTTTTTCACCACACTTCCATTTTTTCAATCTTCTTGGGAAAAACAATTTTTTCAGGGCTCATGTGCTTCAATTTTAAAAACCTCTCCCTATAATAATATAATATATAAAAATAATTACACAAAAATTACCAAGGAATTAGTCACATTAGATAATGTATATAAATAGTGATAATTAAATTTTTGAAAAGATAACATGAAAAAATCATATAATAGTAACATAATATTAAAATGAACACTATTGTAAATATGTATTTCAAAATCAATATTTTAAATTTCTAGGATGAAAAGATGGAGTGAAATGTTGAAAAATATATACTCTATATAACATAGTATGAAAAAATATCTAATGTATTATGAATAAGTGGCATGATTTACATAAATTATTGGTAAGAATATATGATT
This sequence comes from Viscum album, assembly GCA_963277665.1. NCBI lineage: Eukaryota > Viridiplantae > Streptophyta > Magnoliopsida > Santalales > Viscaceae > Viscum > Viscum album. The sequence goes on from OY728145.1 coordinate 1,906,102,391, forward strand.
GTTTTCAATAATAAATGCCCCACTAACCCAATAGAACAGACAATAAGACATTTTAGAAAAGAGAAAATGAAAATGTCTACAAGGAAATGACCCTAAAACACAGAAATAGTTATATTTCATTCAATGATCTATATATGCAAGAAAAATATTAGGTACGAACACTCATTACTTATTTTTATCAAAGAAGTATTCTTTTCATTAGAAATTATTTTATGTTTATTTTTTAAAGAATTAACTCAAAAAATATTCATTCACCCAATTTTATGGTTATTTTTTGTATTTTCATAAAATAACATAAAAACTCTAACCACATTCAATTAAAATCTAGAATAAAATCCCATATTTTTAGGTTATAATACACCCATTCCATGAGAAATACAAATAAATTCTAAAATAATAGTATTTAGACCTTAGAAATAAAACATGATCACATTAATGAATTTTGAAATGTTCAATGAAGAAATTATAAAGTATAAGATATATGGGTTTTATAAATTTTAATGAAATATATATCTAGATCAATTTCGAAAATAAAATTGTTAACGGTTTATATACTAGGTAACTAATCTCTGATTATAATAATATATGTCTTATTCCTTATTGATGGAATCATTAATTTATACCCCACATCAAATGTCACCAATAAATTATAATCACCCATGATTATTATATTTCATATGATATTCTACATTATATAAATTAATTACAACTCTTTAATCAATTTTTATGTTATTTAAATTATATTATAATTTAATGAAATAAAATATACTATTTAGATGAAACATATAATTATATGAAAAAGTGAAAAGAATGATGGTGTGGTAATCTAATGAAGTCTTATTTACTAGATTCATTTTAATTAATTATTAGTTAATTTAATTTTTCTCCATAATGGTGATGGAATTAATTACTGTGTTTTTCTATGTTTATCCCTTTTTGTTTTAACATTTCATGAGTTTGATGTTTTTTTGTTTATTGATATGTTTTTATCTTCATATGATTTTTATTTCATATATTCATGAATTATTAAACATTAATAATATTTCGAATTGAATATTAATAATTGGCTTCATGAATGGTGGGGGTTAGTCTGTAATTTGTTTCCTTATTGGGGTGATTATTGGATTATGTTTTAATAGAAGGTACTATTGATGAATGTCTTCCCTTATATAATGTGATGTTTCTAATGTTTTTTAGATAATTTTTGAGAATTTGATAAGCTCATTGGTTTCCATTGAAGTGTAATTGTGATGACCTATGATGAAACACTACCAATTCAATACATTTCCTTGGCACTATTATCATATATATTTTATAGGGATGATATATTCATTTTACAGAAAGTTGATAATATAAAAATGTTTATGCAGCGGTCCAATTTTTTTTAAATGTATTGATTTCATCAAATGTAAATTATTTCAAATGGTTTATGGATTACATGAATGGGTTAATCCTTAGGAATTTTTGATTCATGAGGAGAAAAGAATAGTAATAATGTAGTGGGTTTTGGATTGTTATGGGAGATGTTTTAATTCTTCATAATATTTTTCATTTTTTATTTTTGATGTTCATGTATGTAGAAGATCACAGTTGTTTTTACAGTGATAGATGTTTTATTTTTGAAGGTTATTTTTAATCATTGAATAAAAGTTGTGACATTTCTATAAAATTATATTGTTATGTTCGTCTATATCTAGAATGAGAACACATTGATCATTTTCTATAACTAATTGATTTTGTTTGTGGTATAAGATTATTTTATTTACAATTTATTTTAATTTATTTCTAATATTATTATGGTTAATAATAGGGTTTTAGGGTAGTTTAATGTCTTGGGAGGATATGTTGGTGGGGATTTATTATGGAAAAATATAAAACAAATAATCAAACACCCAATTTAGTGTTCTTGGTTCATAGTGGAAGTCATATGAATAATGTATAATTGGGATGGACTCTATATTCTGAATAGACAATAAATATGAACCTAGTTGTGTTCTTAGGAGTTCAATTTTTCCAAAGCATTTCCTTCATTCTTCATCAAGGGATTTTATTACATATTTAAATTTTCATGATTCATGTGGTCATTTAAGAATAAATTCATCTATCTAATCCCACTAAAACTATCTCCAAAATATCTCAAAGATTTATCCTTTAGGTCAAAGATTATTCATATATACCTGAAGACTGATAAAATTTGTAGGATGTTTTATTATACAGAATTTATCCTACGAAAAAATTATTATCATGAAATTAATAATAATTTGATTTTATTTTAATTGAAAAATTGTTGGAATAATAATTAAATGTGATGATGGATATGAGTTTTTAGTAAATAAAACTAAATAATATTGATGTTTTATGGATTTTTCAATTAATATTTTTTTCGTGGTGATTGGTCATTAATTATCTATAATGATTTTTGTAAATCATCACTAGGATTGTTGACCAGTAAGAGGTATATTACATGGTGTAATTTCTTTTTTAGGTTCAATGTTTTTGTCAAATTAATGATTTTAATTAAAAAATGAGATTATTAATTTTTTTGGAGAATATATCATGTTATCATTTTATCATAGATTGAGGGTTATTAAAATTGTATATTAACTTATTTAAATAATTATAATTCATGGAATTTGGAATTGTATAGTCTAGAGGATTAGACATGCCAATGAAGGTCTCACATGCTCAAATTTTTTATTCTAAGGTGGTTAAATATAGATTACTGAATAATAACTCTAAAAATAGGATTCCAGTTCTCAGGGAATAAGAGTGTCATGATAGAGATGAATTAACTTACATTGAGGCTTCCCATGGTGAGGACACCTCTCTGGGATTGGTGTCTTCTCATAATTATATGGACTCTACTTCGGTCACCTCTAATGAGTCCAAGGAACATGTTACTATGGAGGAATATCATATATACTCTTTAAATAAGGGAAACTACACCATTATGATTTCTGTTAGATTTATTATGGATACATAGAGGACACGAAATAGAAAATACTATTCTTATTTAAATAATCCTCATGTTACTAGATCCTCAAAAAAAGATAATTTACCTCCAAAGGATTTTAATATTATTGGAATCAATTCCATGAGCAAGTGAAAAGGAATTAAATAGCACATGGAGGTAGAGACCTCTAAGGAGTTTGAAACTCATCTAAGGGAATCATAGGCCAGTGATATGGTGGCTTCATAATTTGAGGTTGTTGATCCCGCAATCCATCCAATTGGTAAATAAATTAGTGACTGCAATGAGAGGGAAACATCATTAGTTGCCAATATTATTTTATATAAGGGCCTTGAGGTAAATTATATATAATAGGAGTATGATATTCTAGTTGGGAGGCATATCTATGTCTACTTTATCAAAGAAAAGCATGTATGGATCCTAAAACAACTTGGATTATTGGCATGTGGATTCAATTGAAATAAGATTACTACAGAAGAGCTCCTTTAAACATGAGACAATATTTCACTCATTATTTAATACCTCTTAAATGATTGTCTAAATGGGAAAGAAATACCATCCAATAAGGTCTTATCAGTTGAAATTTTTCCAAAATGTTTAAACTATAATTCAAGTATTAAGATTCCGCCTATAATGTTTGTTGACTATCTGATTTTGTTGTTTTATTAGGTTCACACTTTTTCATTAAAAGTGATCATTCATAACAAACGACATTTATTTTAAAAAATTCAAATAAATGTGTTTTGAATATTAATATTTATACAATGTTAAATGTTGTAATGTAAATAATTTCATCATATAATCATCAAAAAATTTTATAGGCCCACCATTAGGTTATGAAAAGGTTTTCTAAAAAATGATGTTTTTGATTCGATTTCATAAAATGATGTACTTATATGGGAAATTTTTTTTTTGATGTTTTAAAAAGATGTTGAGACACATTATTACATTACATAACCATAAAAATATTTTTAAAATGAATAACAATTTATTATAATGGAAGCTGGCGGTAGGGAGTGTTAATAAATATAATAGGTAATGGATTGGTTATCTTATTTGTTTGAGTTTTTTTAGAAATATTATACTAATTGAAAGAATAAATTCAGAACATGATTTTAAATTTACTAGTTATCTCATTATGAAAATAATTGTATTATATTTGGTCATTTTTAATTTTTATAATTGAAATGACTGAGGAAAATTCTTCATTTGTGTTGGTTTTATGAAGATGATATGGTGATGGTTTTAGAAATACTTGACATTGATGTGATTTAATTGTAAAGTTTGTTTCTACTTGAAATATCATATTAAAATTAAATGGGTTTAATGGCCCACAAGATATTTTAGGTCCTTTTTTGATCTAGGTATGGTAGTGAGGACTAACCTAAGTATGGTGATTTGTAATGATGTAACCTTAGGCTAGGTGAGGGTATAGAAACTAAATTCTAAGGTATAATGGTTTAAATTAATTAAATTTTATTTCCACATACCCATTCACAAGAACTATATATATTTAGTTTTTTTAATATTTAATTTATTCTTACATGTAATGAGGAAATGAATATTTTTCATTTTATGGGTGTATAGACTCCATAATATAGTCATAGTTCTCATAAAAAAAATATTATAAACAATATTAACCACTCTAGTAACAGTTTAATATCATTTTCAAAATAATCATATTTTCTCCCAGAATTTATGAACCTCATGTAACTAGATATCTCATATAAAAATTTTATCCTTATAATTATTGAATTTATAAATGAAATTTACAAATTATAGTATATAATTAATTTTCTACAATTTAACACTTCCTGTTTTGTTAAAAATATCATCAATAGATTCCAAATTATTAAATAATCCCTTTACAAGTATAGATTATAGTTACATTATTTTTTAAATTGTGTATTTATTCACTCCCTATATTTTTAGATATAAATACATATTCCAATGAAAAAAAATTGTAATGAAAATATGCAAACAATATTAACAATTAAATGTTTTATTTTTTTAAAAAATTACAATTCTTATGTCAGGTCATCAACACAGCATTTAATCAATTTTTTAATCATAAATATAATTTAATGATCATAAATTCACCTGTACATCAATATTAATGTCACAAAAAAATTAAAGTCATTATTTATAAATTACATTTAAAATTTTTTTTATATATTTTATTTTAGTAGAAAAATTATAAATATGTTTTTTACCTAATTCCTCTTTTTTTTCTTACATTATAATCTACCAAAAAACGTGGATGTATTTTATAGAATACATATTTCATTATTTATTTCCATCTATTCTTAAAAAATTATTCTCAATAATAAAAATCAAGTTATTAAAACTTTATGGTAAATTTCATTCAAAAAAATAAATTTCATTAATGCCATAAACTTGAAACTCTTCCAATGAGAAATCATTTCATGATAGTGTGTTACTCGATAATAATTCATAGTAGGAATGGACTCTAAATTAAAACCATCTCTTGGTCTCAATACACTATTAAACTAATTTTCATACTATCTATAAAATTCACTTAATTAAATATGTTGGGATGTCCTATCAACATTATCATCGGAATGATTATATCGAAGCTATCATGAAAATATTAATTCATATATATAAAATAATAACAAAACATTAAATCCATTGAAATGTTTTACCCATATTTTTGACAATGAATTATATTTGCTTCATTTTTATATTGTCTCTATGAGAGTGGATCGATGGGAAGGTTGTCAGAGTATTTGGAATCCGTCTCCATAAAACTCTTAAATTATTTCATTTTGTCAATCATTTTATTATCCCCACTGTACTCAACCATCCGATGTGTATAGTGGTTCTGTGAACCATGAAAGTACGTACACCCATGCATCCTAGTAGTGTATCCATATCTGAATGAAAATAAATTATATTTATATTGTTTACTAGAGTTATAAAAATATACATTATATATTATCATTAGTGGGTGTCACTTTATCTCTAGGATATGAAATATCATCCACCTATACAATGGGAGTGGGATCAACTATCTTATTTTATAGGAGAGAATATGTTGGAGTACCTATCGATGAAGAATGAAAATTTATGCTCAGAGAGACGGTAGTAGAAGAAAATGATGAAACAATAGATGTCTATGTAAATTTATAATAACGGTGCAGAGTATGATCCAATATTAGATAGGGGATTAATGACAAGGAATCACTTACGTAAATAGTGTTGGAAATATAGGCATCCTAAATATACCATGTCCATATAATGATAGTGTGGGAGTATAAGAATCACTAGATTGAATATTAGATAATGGGACATTGAGTTATTGGGGATTTTTAGTGGTGAATGAAGCTCATGTACCACCACCTCATAGTCTATAGCTGGGCACAACTGACACTAGGTTCATGAGAGAATAATTTTCTCCAGGAATCTCAACCGTGATTAAAATTTAAAAACAAAATTAAATAGATGAAATTATATATTATTAATATACCAATATATATATATATATATGTGTGTGTGTGTGTAATAAAATACTCAAAATCACAAAAGGAAGAATTCCCATCACTTTCATGTTGTGAATATTGTATGTCTCCTATTTAAAATGGAACAGTGACACACAATATATATGTGAAAAACTATAGTCATGTGGGATAATTATTGTGATCAACCCATATCATAGTAATAGATTTTATGTGAACACTTCTTCCAAAGTCAGTGGTAAAATGAAAATAAAAACTGATATGAGAAAAAAAGAGAGAGTTGAATTAGGTTCAACATATCAACAAAAGGCAAATAATTTTTATGAGAAACCAAATATTAATGATAAACCCTATAGTCATTAATAAGAGAAAATAATCCACTGAAAAACTAAAATTATATATATTGAAATATTTCTTATATGAAATAAGAGAAATAAAGAACTAATAACCATAGGACTATCAATTTTTCCTTATATATTATTATGAGAAAAGAGTGATTCAACAGCAACATGAATAATTAAACATAACAAATGAATATAAATTCAGTTAGAAATGAATCTATTATAGTGTTTTATTACTATAATAATAATTAAATTTATGGTTGAGTGAATAAATTACTATGTTGGATGTTATCAATTTCATATTAAGTGACAGTAGAATAAAAATTTGAAAAAATAATATATTCCTACATGTGAGAAGTTATTTGGAACGCTGAATGATGATAGGGATCTAGATGTAAATGTTATGGGATGAGTGGATCCAATAATATCTATGTACTCATTGAAATATTATAAAAAAAATTATAACCATTAGTACATCCATTTATATAGTAAAAATTTTAAAAACATTTACTTTATTATATTTATCATAATGGTTTTTTAAAACTGAGGAAATAGGATTGATAAAAACTACACACACCAAAAATTATTCCCAACTGTTAGGATATGACCAATTATATTATAATTTTCTAAAAATTCATTGTATATGTTTTTGGGTACATAACATCTATCTAGTAGTGATAAAAGTTATTGAAACACACTATAATCACACAATCCATGTAATATAAGAACCACAATATTTTTAAACATCATTACAAAAATATTTTTAAACACCCATTAGAAAACCATCACACAATGAATTAATAAATGGAACGTTAAGAAGGAACAATGGTATCCAAATAAATAAGTATATCAAATTACTAAAATCATCAAGGGGGACCAGACATGTAAAATAAATATCAGAGATATATTTTTCAATAAATACCATATATAGAACCACTAAAAATTATTAGGTTTCATGATGTCTCCCCTATGTCCTAATGAATGAATTCATAGAAATTTTTAAGAAATAAACAACATAATATCATATAGTTATTATAGAAAAGTAATCCGCCAATACTAGCCGACATGGAAATAATAAGTGAAATCCACATCGAGACAGAAATTTTAATAAAGGGCACGCTGAAATTGTGACACTATCTTGTATAGAATAAATATAGATGTCCAACATTGTAACCCAATTTTCCATGAACAAAAATCTGTAGGTATGGATATTAAATAATTTTTTCAATCATTGTAATGATTAAAAAATATGTATTCCTCACCTATAACTCCATCATAAGATTCCACCCCTTACATCTATTACCAAGTCCCTGTATACAATAATAACTACCAATATTCAAAAACATGATAATATATCATTAAGATGGTTTCACACAACCACATATTTTAAACACTTATTAATGTTATAATTTTCACATGTTGAAATCTCTCTCATATTTAAAATATTTATTTACAAATATATTTTATTTTCAATAAATTCCATAAAACACTAAATTAAATTCACCCTGAAAGTCCACATTAATAAACATGTCAAAATTATATAACAAATATCAATAAAAATAACCATTTATCCATTTCATGACCAAATTGGAAAAAAATTAATTATTAAGAATAATTATTATTTGAAAATTCCCCAATATTATTTCTATAAAACATTTTATGCATTTATTCCCTTAAATTGAAAAAAAACATCCATATCCTTTTTTTAAAATTCAATGATAAATTATTAAAAATTTCCACATCTATGGGAACTATTATATATTTGTGCAATTTAACAACTAAATTTTCTTATTTAATATAGATATAAAATAAATTCCTTTTAATGAAAAATATAAAAAAACAATAATCTAGGATGAAAAACCTCATGAAAAGATAATACTCATTCCATTCAATGACTAAAGTTAAAAAAATAAGGAATATGAACAAATATAACACTTGAACTATAAAATTACCACCTTAAACCAACCCCATAACACTAAAATCACCCCAATATATGCTATGTTTTCATGGTAAAAGTCAAATTAATAAATAATTAGATAATGAGTGAAGATTAAATGAAAGGAAGATGAAATGATCGGTTTATCTATTAAAATATCATAGTAAAATATCCAAGGATGAAAACAATTATATATGGAAATGTGGGATAATTTGTATGGTCACTCAACCATCTTGGTAAAAATAAATTTTGGTGAAAAGTGGGGTGATATAGAGACACTGGACTAACATACATTGGAGTTAGATCATTTTATTGGAAAATTTAGTACATTAAAAAAATACATTCATGAGGACTATAATAGATTATTTTATTTGTAATCATGTAAATATAAACATGAAACTTATTGAATGGTATTAAATATCTCCATAAATATATTCCCATTTTTTAATCAGACATAAAAAAACTTTTCATAACCTATGTAATGAAAACATAAGAAATGGGTGAGATTAGATTTTTAGTAAGGGTGTAAAAGGGAGATATATAAGCATAAAATGAGAAATCGTTTATGAGAACATGATCATAACATTATATAACAATACCCTACATATAAAAGATCTAAATAAAGAGTCATGGTGTAATTATTCTCATTCCAAAATACATGAATTATAATGAATGAAGAGAATAATCCATGAGAGAATATATAATGAATAATACATGGAGTTATATTATACCAATAACGATATAAAATCCTATGTCAAGGATATGTAATATGATTTTCATAAAAAGTATGGCTTCACCAATTCTCCCATGAAATTATCGTGGGTTGGTGATTACATTAATTTTACCCCATGGTTTCAGAATGTGATGCCCTTCCATGTAAAATATTATTGGGTATTGGGATACATTCCCATATAACCTTCTATTTCAGTATTAAGATTAACCCCAATGTACATTCTTATTTTAGTCATTGGATGCCTTCCCCCATATTCTCTTGTTTCTAGACTAAGATCCCCTCCAATGTACCCTCTTATTTTTGTCATGGGATTCCCCTCAGTGCACCCTCTTTTTTGGGATCAGGATTCTATCTTGTGCGAAATATTGTTTTTTGGTTTTTGATTCCCTCCTATGTACTCTTGTTTTTTGATATTTATATATCCTCTCTTGGACCCTCATGTTTCGAGAATGAGATTCCTTCCCATGTACCCCCTTGATTCGAGCATGGGATTCCCTCCCACGTACCATTTGTTGGGTGTGATATTCCCTTTAGATTGAACTTTAATCATGTGAAATAGTTATTAATACCCCCTACATTATAGGGATTATGTGGTCCATGTTATCAGATAATAAAATCATACATTCATGTTGTAAATATTATAAAGCATTCATTATATCATGAACCAATGAAAAGAGATGGGTTTTTTAGGGTTTATATAATAACCCATTAAATTAAATTGATATTATAAAAAATTTATTATTTCATACCATGTGAAATAGAGAAATATACATAACAATATCATCTTATAATAACTAATAAATGTAAGTATGATTCATAATCATTTGAACATGGTACATCTCGTGTTAGATAACTGGGTTTCATAAAAAATCCTCTAAAAAATATACCATTCGATGAATGAACTAGAATGGTGTCCTTGGATAATTTCTCTATTAAGTAGTTAACTATATAATGCTGTTTAAACATAGATGGTGATTGATTTTGAAAGATCACATGAATAATTTCATAATTACAATTACTATTTTTGAAAACAAATTTTAAATACAAAAGTTATTTTGAAAATAATTTTCATTTAAAACCAACATGAAAAAATATAAATTAATAACTTAATAATATATTAAATCATTTCTTCAGAAAATATCCTTTCCACCTAGAGATACTGACTGACTGAAAATTATTTTTTTATAAAGAAAACACTTTTGAGGAAAAAGAGAGAAACCTTAAGTTCCAACAGACACAAACAGCAACAAACAGAAGATCAGAAACACCCTCACCCAAGCACAGCAGCATCCGCCAACTCCAGAGAAGGACCACTCGGCGATCCCATGAAAGCATGGTCCCTCCCGATGGCAAGTCATTCCTCTGTATCCACCACATCCCTATTGGCCTGCAGTGGAACAAGCAGCATGCTCCAGCCCGACCAAGCCGAACTGACCCTTCCGTATTCCTCCCACAGCCAGAACAAAAACTCAACACAACATATGTTAAGAAACAAGTAAACTAGAATCATTGAACACCAGATGTATTTTACCAGAGTCAGTGACTCTGAACAGTTTCCAGGATAAACTAGATACCTGCAGGAAAGGATCTCCCCTGATTAGGTCTTCAAAGGAGGAAGTTAGTGAATTCCAGACCTTCATATATTCCTCAAGGCTGATCAACCCCTTATTAAAACCTCCAACCAGGATCGAGTCCTGTTTATCCACCCAAGCATACTGGTCCTCCTTAAGCTCCACTTCATGGTTCCTACCCATAATCATGGCTGCATCTTCTTCCGAGGCATTGAGATACAACACCTGTTCTGACACCATATCGCCAGATCTTAGGACCAATTCCAGGGACGGATCATGTTATCCATAAGCCTTTTGGTTATACCTGGCCTCCTTGTCTATCTTCTCCACCAAAATTTTCATTGCTGAACGGGTCTTCATAGGAGGAGGTAAGGAAGAGTAATCCTTCCTACCCCTCCTACCCTGCTTCTTCCTGACCCTCCTCAAACCCGATTCTGTTTCGGAGAGACTTCTACAGACCACATCACATTCATTTCCCCTTCCACCATCCTTATACTCTGAATAGGTTTTTCCCTTAATCCGACATTCCAACTAAAAGCCACCATCACTACCCATGTTGTCTTTACCATCCTCAATACAGGTAGATGGTTCAATTCTATGTTCATACTCATCCAGCAATCCATACCTGTTGCTCAAAGCGACTGTACTCCGGAGTAAAGAACAAACCCCTAGCAGACAGGCAGCGCTCAACCCCCTTGCATCTTCACAGTTAGACTGAGCCTGCACCTCCACACTGGTCCCTACCAGATTGCTAGGAGCACCTTCCAGGGCCGACCCTACCCCATTGTTCCCTTCCTTCCCCAAGACACATGTTCTCTCAACATCCGATCCCTCCATGGAGGCGGGTTGCTCAAAACCCCTTCCAATATATTGAGGCTGTGGGTTCAGAGACTCTCATCCTCTGGCTGGCACACAAATGGCCTCTGACCTGGAAGGCTCACCTGCAGGCAGAGAGGAGCTCCCTAACGCCCCCGCCGTAGGACCCCGGTCCTGTAAACTCATGCTACTCGATGCCTGAACACCACCCATATCCTTTTTGGGGTCATCAACCACTGCCTCCACCTGAGACACTGGCTCCTGGACACCCCGAAGTGGCTCACTATGGTCACTTCATAATCAATCCCTTTTGAAAATAAATGAGAAAAATTATAATGGAATCATCGAAAATCAACTAAAACACTTCTTAAACAATTTTTTTAAACACTATTTTTATTTGAAAAATAGATTTAAAAAATAAATAGCCATAATAATAAGAAAATTATTTTCATTAGAGGTATACTTTAAACATTCAAATTAATATTATAAGAAAACATTTTCATGACATTAGACATATCCATATATACTGAATAATAATTTGGTACTGTAAATAGTTTATAATAATACCTTTATCAGAAATCCACAATATAATTCCTTTTAAATATTTTTATAATAAAAAATTAAATCGTGGGAATAAATTTATATTATAAAACACTGTAAAAAATGAAATTATTTTCCAAAAAAGTTTTGAAAAACCACAAATTTCCTATCAAATAGACTTATAATGCTTGAAATTCTTAAAACCACATTCTTAATTATTTTAATTAACAAATATCAAATAAATTGTACCATTACATGAAGATATATTTAATAAAAAAATTACAAAGTAACCCATCATATTTCATGATATATGGATCAAAATATTTCATTACATGAATAAGAATCATAAATAATCCCAAAACATGATGAGATTTTTGGAATAAAATGTTACAAATAGGGTAAATTTGAATCATATAATAGAAGACATAATATCATTAAAAGAATCATAAAATTTAGATATAATTATAAGATTCATTATATAACATGTAATTTGTAATTTTATACCTCTCATAAAACAATATACATCAAAAAATGAATTTGGTCTCAAAGAAGGCAGATTGTGACAAAATAACATTACATATTTGGGAACATTTGACCCATAAACCACATGCTAGATAGTTAATAAAAAAGATATATAAATACCCATTTATTTTAGGATAAATATAATTTAATATATTTTATGGTAGAATATAAATAACAGAAAATAAATTAGTTGTGAATATAGAATATATATCAATGAAATTAAAGTGAGAATACAAAACCCTTATAATAAGTATTCACTTTGATTCTACACGTTCAAACCTCCAATATAAAAAATATAATATTATCATAAATCTATAATATAACTATATTATTATATATCTTACTATTTATTATTTTATTACCACCATTTATTACTTATTTAATAACAATTCCATTTTTTGGTTCCATTTCAATTAATATGATCTTTATTTTTCATATATGCTTATGTCTGGATATTCCTAATCATATGACATAGATAATTTTTTAAAAATACAAATAATTTAAAACATTAATTAAATATAATATATAATATTTATATATTCCTTTATAATAATATTTAATATATATAAATATTTAATGGACGACACAATTTATAGGGATTGTAGGTTGCACGTATGTATGAACGTTGTTCTAGATTTATTATCATCTTGAAAGAATGTATGTATATGATACAGATATAGGTTTTATATATATTTTATTAGTATAATATAATTTCATTTATATATATATAATATAAATTCACAAACCACATATTTAGTAAATTCCATGTAATGGGTGAACTAATCACATCATTTTGAAACGATGATATTTCATAGGTCCACATATTTAGTTATCGTTTTTACCAAAAATAAAATTCAAGATTTATGTATCATTTAATAATTAAATTAGAATAAATAAATAATAAATATAATATTTTTCATATAAAAAGATAATATTCATCACTATTTACAAACATGAAAGGTGGGAATAGAAGAGAGAGTGACATCGGTTCACGAGGCAGAAGTCATCCATTAGAACGTATGATGATTTTGTATCACATTTGATTGATATGTGTGTATGTGTATGATGAACCCATAACCTAATGAAGTATAATTATATTGTGTAAAATAATTTTATTATATAATTATATGATATGAATAAATTATTGGATGGATAATGAAATAAAAATAACATGTTTTTTGAAGGATGTAAGTTTTAATTGGGTAAATCCTTCGGGTTTTCACCGAAGGGATTAAATTTGAGATTTAAACCCATAGAGGGAATTAATTTCATTAGGTATATTTTACTGGATCTCAATAGGTAATGTTTGGATGATAAATTGTCGATTTATAGCTTTTAATCCCTTTAACAGCGTCAAATTATTATCATTATTTTAAATAAAAAACCGTAAACACTATTGAGAGTTATCCCATACCTCATGTTGCTAAAATAATTTAAATTTTTCTAAAATGATGATTTTTCATATATATGTTTGCATCTAATATAATATATACATGTTTCTATGTTATTTATCCTCTAAAATATATGTATAACAACAAGGTAATATTATTTTACCTTAATTGTTATAGTTAATTTTAATTAAATTCTATAATATTGTAGGTCAAAAACCAAAATAAAATTTTCATACATTATAAAATTATTTTAAATCCAAATTTGGAATCAATTTTTATAATTTAGAAAAAAAATTAGTGGTAAAAATTTTATTTACAAATAATCTGGAAGATATGATCAAACAACTGTGCTATTCGTTAAATTGTTCAAATTTTAACTGAAAATGTCCAGGACACCCATGTCGTAAAATTTTGTTAAGAAAATAAAATAAATGAATCTTTAATTATAATGAGTTATTACAAACTCTTGAATGTAAAACACCCTTCATATCATCATCAATCAGAGATGAAAAAATATGATATCTAAAAGACCATGTCGAGCTCATCTCATCAACTATAGTCTTTGACAATGCATTGAAAACATAGATGGATTCCATGTAGGAATAAATAACCCTCTACATGAGTGCCACATGTCTAGTATGATCCCATAGCACATCAACATCCATTTGGGAGTCATATTCATTCCTTATCTGATTCCAATTCTGATGGACACTGTGCATAAAATAATAAATTAATTCACATAACATAGCCTCATACGCAATCATATATAGAATGTAATGATAAAAACATCCATTCACAAAGTCATTGTTGGTGTGAAAAACACCAGCACAACGTGAAAGACCCAAGGATCCAAAATTAGCTCCTTCATTATAAACCATTATCCATGGACAGGTTAGGGGGATCTGACTAAGGAATCTTAATCCAATAGGTCTTCACCTCCTACCATGCACACCCAAGAGTCTAAGAGTGAAAAGATCAGATATAAAATTATTAAACTAATGAAAATTTTGATATCTCTAATTAATAAATGTGGATTAATTATTTAAATAAATTTTATAAATTTTTCAATTTTTTAATGTTTTTTCAACCTTAAATGGTTGTCAAAATAAATTTCGTAATAATATATATTTCTAGGAAAATAATTGCTTTTATTCTTCTATATTATCTTGAAAACACATGAGATCAAAGTCAATTAGTTAAATTTATAATATATTTATAAATAATGCTGAAATCATTTATCAAATTTTTTAATTAATTTATAGATGTAAATATTTATTTACCTCATAAATATAGTTTTCCACCAAAAGATTTGAAATAATTTCAAAAATGTTTTATTTTAATTTCCATTTAATTGGTCAACAAATAACTATTATATCATACATGTGTGAACCGTATTCTAATTAATTTATTAATATTATTTATAATCTATAATTCAATCGGTAGGCTACAAATTTAATAAAAATTAAATAATAGTTATATTAAATTATTATTTGTCAAAACTAAGTCTTGTATGTCAGATTGGCCAATGATGAAACTTGAACTGGTGTTTAACACAAGCCGAATATAGTGTTGTGTCTCACACATGATAATATATGTGTTACATGTAGTGAATGTTCGACATGGTTTCTTAGTCAAATTAATAATATATTGGTGTTTTCATATAACACAATAACTACTTAGTAGTAATTGGAATGAAAAATACCAAAAAAAATAATTAATTACAAAAGAAAATTTTACACAATAATAGGGTTATACATTATACCCATTCAATTTAATTTCAATATCAAAATTATTTTTGGATAGCTAAGGTTTAATACATGAACTTTTCTTTCATAGAAACACAAATCGTAAATATGAATACTAAATCATCATTTAAAAAGGTATGGATGGAAACATTGAGGATACACAAAGTAACTCATGACTTCATTTCAAAATAATAAACCAATGGTTTCATGTTAAAAAATTAACATTGAATAGAAATATAACTATCAAGTTTTGATGAAGAGTGATATGGATCATGGTTATGGGAAATTTAATGATCCCAAATCCATACCACATAATGTATTGATAAAGGTTATTAGTATCATAAAAATGATGATTATAGGAAACAATTTAATTTCAATGCCATTTTTTATAAAATATAACAAATTTAATGGACTGAAATACTTATATTATTAAAGGTGAAAACAAGACCTTTTTTTCCCCTTGATCAATTTCCACTTCACATATTATTACCAGAAATGAATAATAATTTTTCAATCCTGATGAATTATCTGATCATGAGATCCAAAAATAGAATGATATGTCATTACATTAATATTTTTCATAAGAAAAATAGTATATCAAGTTATCCAATATACATAAATATTCATAAGAATAGATAATAAATTAATATCTAAAACCTCATTAAATGTTTATCACAAAACATTACATAAATTATTATCCTTATAAACCATCTGAAATATGAATGTCCAAAAAAATATAATAAATGTCACTAAATTTATTAAAAATATATTTCTATTGATCCTTCTCATATTAAAATTCATCTCTTATTTTTCAAATAAAAAACATGTTAATACCTTCATTGTGTATTTTTTGGAAACATAGTAATAACATGAATTACCAAAAATCAATACTCATGACATGCCTGAGTTTTTAATTTAAAATATTATTGTATAAATTTCTTAAACCACACAATTCATATTCAACATCATCGATGTTTAAATATAAGACCTTTTCAACTAATAAATGTTATGTTCTAGAGTAATCTATACTATCAAATAAACATTATTCAAATCAATCTTTTCATTATCCAAGATAAACCTAATTTTCTAAATATTAGGGACAGAGTATGTTTTAACTATCCTAAATAAAATCATAATCTTTAAATAAAATTATTTTTCTATATCATCGGTTTTACTTGATACATTAATGAAATACCTTCACGGAAAAATTCTAAAAAAATACTTATATACCTAGTGATTCAAAAAAAATTCATCATATTCCAAAAAAAATCATTTAAATCATGCAAAGTTATTGATAAACCATTACTCACAATTCATAATTATATTCACTAATACCCATTTCCTATAATATGATATATTAATCATGTGTTAATGTTCCCCAAACTCAATCCAATATTTATTCTTACATTTAATATAAATATTACTATTATAATCTCCCATACTTTTTATAGGTCATTTATTGTTTCTAATCTTTAATAGTATACCCAATAATCATACCAAATTCCTAATTTTTTCATGATATTTAAAAATAGGACATATATTTGTGTAATTTTTACACTTACACATATGAATCATTCAATTTTTATTGATTTTATTTTAGTTTCTTCTATTAAATATGAATATGAAGTATATTGTGAGAGAAATAATATTATACAAAAACACAAAATATTGAAAAAATAATTATAATAATCATAAATTATGAAACCAACATTAATATCTAAGACAAATTATTCTTTTCCTTACATAAATCCCTATATATATCCTTAAAAATATCCATATGGGCCCACTCTTGTTTTATCAACCTAGTTTTCAACTATTGACTAAACCTTTCATTTTATAACAACAATAGTCAACATGGAATAACATAATGGGATATTACATCATTTTAGAATATTATTCAGCACATTTCCAAAAATATATTTTTATGGAACATAATAACTTTGTGGCTTTGAACATGGAACAATAATATTCTAACCAGGTTAAAGATCTTCGATATCTCCCTTATTTACCTAACCCATTAGTATTTTGATGTAAAAACATTTTTTATAATTTAGGGAAATGAGAAATTAAGAATGGGGATAACATATTGGTTAGTTAGTTTAGAAAAGGGTAATATATAAGAATAAAATAAGGATAAGTGTACAAGAACATGATCATAACATTAGTTCATCATATCTCATATATCAAAGGTAACAATCTATAAAAAGTGAGTAATTATCATTATCACATAAGGAATGAATCAGAATGAACCAATATATTTATCCATAAGAGTATAAAAAGTAATAATACATTGAATTTATTCATACATGTATCCATATAAAATTCTATATCAACAATACATTCTAAGACCTTCTTAACCACATGGACTTGAGCTAATCCCTAGTGTACCTACATCAGGTTTGGGAATCTGTCATATGAACCCTTTTGTTTCGTGCTTGGTATTCACTCTTTTTTATCCTCCTTTTTCAATATTAGGATTTCATTTAGTGTACCCTCTAGTATCAGGCTTTGTATTCCTACCATTATTACCTATTGTTTGAGTCTTGTGATTCTCTCTCATATACCCTCTTATTTTCAGATTGGGATTCCCTCTATTCTATCCTATTTGTTCAAGCATGTTATTTTATCTTTTGAGTCATCATGTTTCGATAATGAGATGCCCTTCCATGTACACTATTTGTTTTGTCTTAGGATACCCTATCTTGTACTATCATTTTTTGAGTTTCAGATTCTTTTTTCTGATCCCTTTTCATTCAGGTTTGAGATGCACTCTAATATATCATCCACTATTGGACATGGGATTCCATATCATGTACCCTATTTTTTTTGATTTACATACCAACTGTGTACCTGATGATATCATAAACTATTTTCAATAAGAAATGAATTTTAGAGATATATAGGTCCCATCTCCACATAAGGAAATCATTCTTGCATCTTCCCCAAGATAATCAAACATTTATCACATAATGAATCATAAAAAGAGATTATTTTCATAAACAGAGAATCATAACAAATGAATTTAAATGGGTATTATAAATATTTTATTATATCATAAACGTTAAAATTAGAAATATTTGTAATAATTTAATCATAGAAAATCCCTTGATAGGAGACATGTTTCTAAATTGATTTACAATGTTATATATCATGGATGAGTAATATTTTTCAAAAATAATTTCATATTTAACATAATTTATTCAATAAAATAATAATAATTATGTCCTGGGATCATTTACCCTATAAATAGTAAACAATATCAAAGGATGAAAAAATTAATGTGGATGTATTTCAAAAGATCACATGATTCATTTCATAAGGAAAATATGATTTCTATGAAAATACTTATTAAAAACATAAATCATTTTCAAAATCTAATGCTATTAAAAACAAAATGTATATATATACTAATATTTTAAAAATTATTTAGATAATTTCATGTTAAAATAAAATCTCATATTTTTAAAACAATCATAAAATTATAAAACATTTTGAAAATGAATCCCAGTGAAAATAACCATTATATTTTATAATAGAATATCAGAAAATTTATTAAAAAACATTTTAAGAATATTTTGTCTTCGAAATCCATTTTCATTGAAAAAAATTAATCAAATAACTATCTATAATATTTGGAAAATAATTTTATTAAAAAATAGTATGAGAAACATTTCAGACTAGAATCCGGAAAATTATTGTCATGATGGAGGGTAATCACATACATGATGATAATTCCTTTCACAATGTAAAATGTTTATAAATGTTCTTTGATTGGAATCTATTGATGTTATATTCAGGATGGAATGGATCATTGGAAATAGAGATAAGATTTGTGGTTATATTTTATTTTTCCACTTTACCAAACCTTGTGGCATGTCTCTTTTATTTTAAGTTGAATGGAAACTAAGGTCGAATAGGGATAGATCCTTTTATCTGTTTTTGGGGAAGGTAATATTAGAGTTTTCTTTGGATTTGGAGCATCGATCTCCCTATAGTTTTGGTTATGTTTCCCATCATGTTTCATTCTGATTTTTTTATTTTACCACCAGTAAGAACATTTGAGTTTTCTGTTGACTTGTTTTTAGTACTAAACTATTTTTATATCCATATTACCAAAAGGCTCGAACTGAACTGAATAAACAAATGTCCTAGTTAGATAATATTCTTGAGAAAGACTTTATTCAATAAAGTTTTTCTCCTTGGCTGGTGTCAGTTCTCTCTTCCATGAAATCTAATGGTTCCCTGACTATTCTCTTATTGATATGATTCTTCACGAACATAAGGGTTTTTATGAATTCCATAAGCATTTGAAACTCTCTTTATGGTGGTGAGAGTATTCCAAATAGTTTTTCTCCAAAGATTTTGTTCTTTGTTCTCAGAACTATTATGTTGCAATGTTAGTGAAAATTAAATCTATAATGGGAGATTTCCATAATTTCCTATGTGTTCTACATCGAGGAAATACTTAGACATTATATGACTTGAAGATGTTATTTTGGTGAACTTGTATTCTTATAAGTTTCACCTTGGTTGGGTCATCAATGTCTTGGGACGGAAGGTATGATTTCTCCTTGTTTTTTGAAAACTTTTCAGGTTGTTGATTAGGTGGTGAATATTGATAACCATTTATCACTACCACTACAACTGAAATCCATACATAATGTGTTTCATGTATCTCAACTTCGATAGAATTTCTGTTACCTAGCTCATTTTATGAGTTGGTGTGATCTTAAAGTTGAACCTTATTTATATGTGACTGAATTAAAAGTCATGGTATTTGATTATAAGACCAATGTTCTTCATGGTAGGAGGAAACCTATGGTTTTTATGATATGGAAGAATCATTCTAATTCTCATGAGACATGATATAGGGAGTGTATCATGAGAAAGAAGTGGCTTTGTCTTATTGAAATTGAGGTTTATTCCTATATTTTATGGGGACAGTAAGTTCCTTTTTTGCGGAGGTTCTAACATCCTTCTACAATTTTAGGTATTCCTTAAAAAAAAAATTTATATTATTATTATGTTTAATGATAGAAAATGGTTTATCCGTGAATAGATTGATTTTTGTTAAACAGATCGCGGAATGGTGAAATTCCTA
Source organism: Viscum album (assembly GCA_963277665.1). Taxonomy (NCBI): domain Eukaryota; kingdom Viridiplantae; phylum Streptophyta; class Magnoliopsida; order Santalales; family Viscaceae; genus Viscum; species Viscum album. The sequence goes on from OY728145.1 coordinate 1,906,123,537, forward strand.
ATTATTACTTTATAATATTTAATTAAATATTTTATATGTAAAAAGAAAATGTAACATGACTTTTTGAGGTATGAAAATCCTTAGGGAGGACATAATGAAAATATAAAATATATTATTTTTTTACGGTTTATTTATTTAAAATAATTTAATAACTCAAAAATGGTACGTCGTATTAGAAATAATAGCATTATGTTATGTCTAAAAAGTGGTGTTTACCCTAGGAGGAATATACCATTCGAATGAACTGGACTTTTCGATTCCTTTCTCAAGATACAATGTTATCAAATGATATTTATTATGTTATTTATTAAAAATAATAAAATATCTTCTAAACTGTGCATCAAATGGAAAATATGAGACCACTGATGGGTCCAAAATGAGGGGTTTACCCTAGACGAGGTATAAAATTTTTATGTATCAGTTCTTTGGATGCCTCACTCGGAAAAATATCACTCTTTAATATATATAATTACTTATTATTGGTTTTAATTAATGAATCATTAATATCCCTCAAACAGTTCATCATTTGAGAAATTGGAGAACAACATTGTGTTCTAAATGTGGTGTTTACTCTATAAATGGAACATAATTTATTCGAAATGGACCATTGGAATCATTTATCATTAAATTAATATATTTTATATTAATATTATCTATTTAATGAAATTATTTAATTATTTTTAACCACAAATTTGCTTCATATTCTCCCTGAATGTTAGAGACAATATTTTTAATCAATGGATTCACTTATAAGCTTCTGAATCATCACTTTTTTTATCGAGGTAAGTTGAGACATCTTAATTATGGTAAATTAATGACTCTGTAAGAAATTTTTAGTTGAACTTTGTATTAAGTAGGATGTTTGAAATTGGGGTTTTAAATTTTCTGATTTTAGTGTTATTAAATCTCTAAAATTATTCATCTTCACGTTGGTTGATCTTGTTATGTCTGAAAGAATATGGATATCCTCTATGCTTGATCTGCGAATCCCTGGTGCAAATCACATTCTCCTCTATTAGCATCAAGCATGGGTAGTCTTCTTCTTCTATGCAATACCCTTGGAATAAATGGGTTTGCATATTTTATTTTATCAATTTACATTATTCTTCAATTTTTTTAATCTATAATATTTTATTTAAAAAATGGGGGATTTTAATATAAACCATCAAACATAAATTGTAATCTGTAAATTTTCTAAGGAAAATTCATAATACTATCAAATTGTATTAATGAGAATTATGATAAAAAAATAAATTATAAATGAATAATCGAATGATATTTTTCTCCAATTACTGATGGGATGATTACACAATATGTCAGTTACAATATATTAGAAACTATATGGTAATATTTATAATTAATTACAAACAGATAAATATTGAGTGAGATTATCGGAATAAAATTACATATAATTATAAAATAAGAATATATAAATTATATTTAAGATAGTTGTCATTATCATTTTTCATGTAGTTATGAACTAAACTTATTCTTAGTTACAATATGGTAATTTTATTGGGTTATCCAATGTTTTTTTAATCACATTGAATTATCAATTTTTTTGTTGTAGAAATTTATCAATGGTTTTTTTTATAAAATTAACATATGAAAAAATTAGATTACAAATATTATTTTTAAATAATTTATAGAATCCTGTTGTAACAATTTATGAAAATATAATAGTAATAATTTATCAAAGACAGATTTAACAAAATTAACAATGATTAATTATTATAGTTATTGAACAGAAATATCAAGCTAATCAAAGGATAATTATAAATAATAATCAAATGATACTTTCAATGAATAGTCAAAATATAATCTTTAGTTTTCCAAATGAAAATTATTAAAATATTTTATTAAAGGATAATTATATAAATTATCAATGTATAATAATAATAAAATACTACTTGTGTTATCATTTTAATCTAATGATATTATAATATTGAATGTGGTTTATAATTATTCCAAGGAAAATATTGTGATTGCATGCATTAATAAAAAATGACAATCGAGAGATTAACCAGGAAAGAGAAAATGTAATCGCATGTAATGTTTGATTTTCATCTAAAATAAACTATATTGATATGACTATCCAATGAGTTTGTAATTTATCTTGTGGATATTTCATGTGATTTCATATATTAACATAAAACGATAATCATGAGATTATCCAGGAGAGAGGAAATTTAACCACATGTAATATTTTCATTTTTGTGAAATAAATTAGATGTTTTTGTTCTAGGATCCCTTGATGAACATCGATAATTGGTGTATTGTAAATTATAATAATAATGTTGTGAGGAGGTGTATTGAACAACACTAGGTAGATTATCATTTCTACCACAATTTACATTTTTGAGGTAGGAGGTTCTATTTAGAATAGCCAAATTACTTAACCTTGTATTTCTTTATTTATATCAATTGGTGATTTAAATTAAATTTCTCAAATCATCATTCAATTAAATTGATAAAAACTCAATTCCAATGAATCGAGATATCTCAAATGGTTTTCTCAATGAAATTTGGAAGACCCACAATTCTATGGAATTGAGTGTTTTTATGGAAATTGGCTAGTTTATATTGGTTAATAAAAAATGAGGATTTGATGGAAATGAATATAATTTAAATGAAAAATTTTATTGAGGAAATCAATTTTGAAATTATTGTATTGGTTTTGAAGGAATTTCGACTAAATGAATATTGTTTAAAATGATTGAATAGAACCCCAATGGATTTGTCTTGTGAAAAAGATTTGTTTTTAATGATACATGTTTTAGTTTTAAATGGAAAGATATTGGCACGTTTAAATTTGAATACTGGGATTGATCGTATTTTTACGCATTCATAAAATTGTTCACCCATCTGGTAAAATTTCATTCTATCCTTAGGTAGATATTTAGTTATTTGAATGAACTCTACGATACAACAACATTTTAAAACATACATGTGGTGGGTCACAACCCCAATGGGTTGGTGACCAGCCTCCATTGTCAGGGTCATATGGATTTGTGTATACAAATTTTTATGATTTTTCATAGAGAGTATAGAATATTATAGATAGTTAGTACTATCATACCTTTTGGAATATGACTATGTTTCTTGCATATTTATTTATATTTGAGATATAATTGTATGCCAATTTCTATTTGAACTAGTTATATGGATACTGAATTTATATAGACTCTTCTATATTAATGTTTAAAATTATACATTGTTTTATAAATATTCCATCATCTATAAAATCATTTCATAAAATATTTATTTCATCATTTAAAAATGTATAACTTGTTTTGCTTATATATACTTTTATTTTCCAAAACAGTTTACTTGAAAATTGAAATAATGTCTTTGGATAAAACATATTATTAATATGTTATCAAATCCATGGTTGTATCCTACTAGTCTTAGGATCACGCCATACTTTTTAATTCAGGTGCTTGTACACATTATTCGTCCAGGTTTGAGCAAAGGTATGGGATATCATGGTGGTGGATCACACTGTTCAACATTGGTTTTGATGAGTTGTGTATGTATTGTAAAGACCCGTAACAACCATGTAAAAAATAAATTTAATGAAATTGAACTTTTATTAGTCTGCAAAAATTGACAGTGTGTGATTCTGAGGGCTAGAGTGTTTTGAATCAATTTCTGATGTTCTTTTGGGTATGTTTAGTAAACGTATGAGGGATTTTTATAAAATTAGAACTAGTGCTCAGTATTGAAATCTGAGTGCACCGATGAACTCACAGTGTTGGTATTTGCAAAAGGATACATCCACCTCGATGATAGTGGGTCAAGAATAAAAGATAGTTTTAGGGTTTTTTGTGGGAATAATAAAATAACATAAATGCATGTTTTTTTTATTTTTATCTGTTATAACCACCCAAATGGAAGTTAGAGGTGGGGACCACCACACCTTATCCTCCCATGAGAGTTTATGTTGGTGGGGATCACTCTAACCTATCCTCCCACGAGAGGTTATGATGTGGGGACCACCTGAGCTAAACCCCACTAATAATGGTGGGAGAGGAAAACCTCTCAACTCTCTTCATTAAAGAGTGGGAGTCTCTCCTCCCCCATCATTAATTGTGTCAACCCTCCCTCTCTTTTAATTCCAACCTCATGAATTAATTCACCAGAGTCGACTTAATTAATTAACCAAATTTGAATTTAAAACCTATCGATCTAAATAATAGACAATCTATTATTTCGTGGGGCTACCGGTTCTTTTGATGGAAAAAGGTTGGAAAAGGGGGATTAGAACTCTTGGGAGAGAACTCTACAACGATGAACTAGTTTCTAATATGATGAAAGAAGAACACATTCTTCATACAAATAATGAGGGCAAGGAGTGTCTTTGAATTCTTCCTCAGAAGAACCTTGCGGGAGCAACCGACGTAGGACGTCTTCGATGGACGACACTCCCTCATCATTGTTGTCAACGGACCGACACATGATCTTGGGATTGGAAGTGTGTAGTGGATGTGATGAACGACGAAAAATATGTCTTCTTCCCCCTGACTATTTCAACCATCAATGAACAATGGTATGGATTTTATTTGAATATGATATTATTCAATTGATTATTTCCTTATAAAACAAAGAACTCAAATCAACTTCTAACTAGTTGTTCTACATATGTTTTTTCATGCGGGTTGGGAATATTTTATTAATGAGAGATTATGGGAATTGATGTTTTTAAGATATCTTCCATGCTCGTTGTGCTTCATTCATGTGACGCAATTGCAATCACCCTAAACACAGAGGGTGCGGACAAAACCAACATGGTCTGACCCTTCTGTCGATCTTTTTTGTGGTGTTCTTTGAAACTGAGGAAAGTGACGTCAAAGACGATGAAGGCCATGAAGGAAATGACCGCACTTCCTTCGGCCTTTGCGACCCATGCATCCCTCACTGGTTAGGATGCCTTCACCAGTCGCACCACCGTGCAGGCCACACCGCACCTCGGCTGCACCACACAGTGGTAACGCCGCCCTCGCCAGTCACACCACCCCACTAGTCACGCCCCTCATGAGCCCCAGCTGAGCCAAACTCCATGCTCATTGCCTTCCCTGCACCCCATTCACTACCCACGCACCTCACGCCGCTGCTGGCCAAACTGGCCCGCCGACCTCTGCGAGCCCCATGCGCCCTGTGGCTCTTTCGTTCGCACTCCCCATAGTGTCTAGGATGAGCTGGCATCCCAGCCCTGGTCGCGCCACACTGGCCCTAGGCTGAGCCACCCTGAGCTGGACTGTCTCAGCTCTCTCCAGGTGGATCCTCACCCTCATGATGCCCTCCGGGCGGAGCCGCCCACACAGTGCCCTCTGGGCCGAAACGCCATTGCGACTGGTCGGCGCTCTCGCGGCCCTCTATGACCCATCCCAACAAGCTGTGTTGGGCCTAGTGGGCCGGGCCAAACCTAGTTGGTTTCCCTACCTAATGGGATATGCCACACCCAACAGGTTAGGCTAGGTCAACCCGGTTTGGGTTGGCCCATGCTGGGTCGGACCAGGTCAGACAGGACTCGGGCCCACTACAACACATTACCTTCTTTGGCCATATATTTGGCACAATACATTCGTTTGATGAACCATCAGTGGACCTGATAATATTGGAGAATTTTGGTCCCATTGAGTATATCCAACTAGATTTTGGGGTATAGATGAGATATAGTCAGGTTGGATTGCGCACAAATCCAACCAAGGCCCCGGGTCTAAAAGTCTAATAACTCACTAACCAATATTCTGATTGACGCATCACCTATTGTATTGAGACCACTATAACATGGAGGACCATTGAGATTCTTCTTCATGGGAATTCATGATATTCTGAGTATCCACCACTAGATCGTGGAGAGAAGCCTTCTAGAGATGAGCAGACTGAGTGCAGAGATCTAGTAACTCACTGAGACATGAAGACTGTTGACCGATTGACTCGTAGTGACTCGACTAGCCCAGTGGGGAGCGCTTGGTATTGGTGGAAGAGCCATGGAGAAAGAGAACCTAGTTGTGGATCTAGACCAGTGGTACTCAATATGAGGAGTACTTCTACAGGCAATTAGGGGGAGTGCCTTGTCGTGGCGGCAGACCCATGGTGGGAAGCTACTTGGTAATGCACCAGACCCATGGTACATGACAAGAGCAGTACCTCAGCAGTACATGGTTAGTGGGAAGTACCTTCGTGTCACGACAGGCCCACTATAGTCAACATAGGAAGAGTTCTATAGTGTTCGTGGTTTTTATAATTTGAATAAAATCCGTGTTGAGATGATTAGTATCTTTTGTGTTTTCCTCATGATTGAGATGGATTACTTGATAACTTCGGTAAATGTATGGGCATATACCTATGTCGTGTTATCTGTTGATTTATTACTTTTTGGTCTATCCATGTTGGATTTTGTGAGACCTTAAGGGTCTTGGGCTCCATACATTGTATCATAATACTCAACCCTATACGGTCTATGCCCGCATCTCATTTTGTTGGATGCAGATGAAAAATAGCGCTGACCGAGGATGAGCGTACAAGGATTGGACGGTACCCGGAGATCGACCATAAGTCGTATCGGTACACGGAAGAGACAGACGAATGTGGAGGGCTGAGTAGGAGATCTATACATACCCTTCATGTAAGAACCTCTAAGGATGTCCAATTGGATATCTTTTCTATATCCCAAGTTGTACGTGTACTTTCAGTTTCTTGTACTCTCATGTTGGGCTTGTATTTTGGCCCCTTTTTACTTAATGTACTCACTTGTCGGTTATTTAGTTTACTCGTGATGGTATATGTTGTGTGTAATTATATGTTATAAAGGAAATGCCTTCCCTGTTTTAGAGAATTAAGCCTTTGGTTCTAGTCGCCTTCCCCTGGCCTATTGAAGGGGTCCTTAGGGTAGTCACATCACGGGCCCTGGGGGACAGATCGTGACAAATTGGCATCAAAGGAGTTGGTTCTACAATATAACATAAGACTCTAATATTTTCTATGAAGCAATAGTGTTTAGGGTACTAATTGTGATATTCAATACAGGTAGTCCAGTGTTGGTGTAGAGGCCTAGGTATCCATACCCCAAGACCCTACCTTCTGATTTCTGACTTAGTGCATGAAAACACAGATTACTTGTGTGTTTTCTGAAGTTTTCATTAAGTTAGCTCAACCAGGTCAGCTCACCAGGTATAATCTTTTGAATGGGTCACATTTTTTTCTTTCAGGATGCCTCCCTGCGGATAACCATCTAGTGTCCTGAGAGTTGTACGGACAGATATCCCAACGAGCGACGAGGCCTCAATGCAGGGCCCTTTTCCAGTAGAGGCACCAGCGGTTCCACTCCCTGTTGGGCCACTAATGACACCATCCCATATAGCAGAAGATCCACGCCACATGATCTCATTGTACATGTTATATCATCAGAGGCCACCCAGGTTTAGGGGAGAGACGAACCCACATGCGGCTGAGGGTTGGCTGGAGGGTATGGTGAGAGTTTTTCCACTAGTAGGTACACCAGCCGATTTCATGTGGTTTCTTATTTCCAACCTTCTACATGATGTAGCATGAAGATTTTGGAGAATGATTTTGTAGGTTTATGAAGAGATGATGATACTCTAGGCTGACATCGAGAGCCTGTTTTGGGCAGATTTCATTCCAGCAACTCTTCACGCAATGCGCATACAAGATCTACTTCATATGCAGCAGGTCGACATGACTGTAGCTCAGTACTCATAAAGGATCACTAAACTCTCACACTACTCCACTGATATGGTGTGTGACCCATTCTTCAGGGAACATATTTTTGAGCAAGGGCTTAGATGGAAGATTAGAGCTCCGATGATCTCACTCATCATCCATACGCAGGTGGGGGTGTTAAAGAGAGACCTCCAAGTTGAGAGCTTCCTTGATGAGCAGTCTCTAGCTGTGAGATCCACCACCAGTTGACATGTAGCAGAGTCTTATGTAGCTGGCAGTAGAAAATTTTTGTAGAGGTCTAGGAGGACCAGACCTATAGGTTGAAGACCACATGAATCAGGATCAGTTGTGTGGGGTACCTGGAGTAGAGACATATATTCTAGGAGCAGGCAGTGTTTCACATGCGGAGGGCTGGGTCACATGGCTCGTGAAAATCTGACGTGCTATTCAGATGATCATTAGACAGTTGAAGGAATTCTCAAGTAGAGTCACTTATTCGATCAAGGTGTTATGTATGGAGTAGGCAGATACGGCGGAGGATCTCGCCATGCAGCTGGTGGGGGATGCCGTTTTGAGGTGTTACTGCCACCACCTCTAGGAGGTCCACCCCGACCGCAAGAGGAAGGTGGACATGGGAGATCTCATATCCAGGAAACTGAAGGCCTATGAGAATGGGGATAGAGATATAATTCAAGTTACAATATTTGTCTATTCCACCTAGTTGCAGTTCTTATAGACACAGGTGCCAGTCACTCTTACATTAACACTGCCCTCATTTGGAGCTCGAACATTCCGACGGATCTGTTGGATTGATCCTTACAATTATAGGCTTCTACGGGATTAAACTCGACAATTATGGATATTTTCCGGCAAGGAGAGCTTATTGTAGGAGGCGAGAGCATCGGCTGGGATGTCCTAGTAGTGGTGTCGAGGCCTTATGACATCATCTTGGGTTTAGACTGGTTGTCTAAATCCCATGCTAATATTTACTGTATTAGGGGCAATGTGTGGTCTGTCTGCACGGATGGGACCATTTTTACCTTCACCGGTGTGAAGGGAGCCTTTGCATCATAGGACTAACATGCACAAAGGAGAGTGCAGCCGATCACTAATCAGTTTTCTCCCCTTACCCTCAAAGCATTTAATGTGGATTTTCTAAGCTATCCTATAGTGGTTGAACAGTACAAGGATGTTTTCCACGATGATGTACCGTGTCTACCACCTCGTAGGGAGGTGAAATTTTACATTTAATAGTACCCCAGTACGACACTGATATCTACACCAGTGTATCGGATGGCTCCTACATAGCTTTGCGAGATGAAATTACATCTAGAGGACTTTCAAAGGAAGAGATTCATCAGGCCTAGTGTTTCTCTCTGGGCAGCCCCAATTCTGTTAGCCAGGTAGGAAGATGAGATATTGAGGCATTATGATGACTACTAACAGCTAATACAGGTGACTGTGAAGAACAAGTACCCACTCTCAAGGATTATGACCTTTTTTATTAGCTGAAGGGAGAACTGTGGTTCTCAAAGATAGACCTCAAATCAGAATATCACCAACTCAGAGTTCGAGATAAGGATGTGCTGAAGATGAACATTAGATGTCAGTGTGACCACTATGAGTTCTTGGTTATTCCATTCTATGTAACCAATGCTCCAGCATTTTTCATGGGACTCATGAACATGCTCTTTCCTACATACCTCATTTTCTTTTTTATAGTCTTCATCGATGACATTTGGATCTACTCGACTACTGAGGAGGAGCATGAAAATCACTTGCGGGTAGTACTGGACACACTCCTATTGCACTAACATTATAGTAAGCTCTAGAAGTGCCAGTTCTGGATCCGATAGGTTCACATTCGGGACATGTCATATAATAGGTTGGATTTGGAGTGGATCAAGAAAAGATTGTGGCTCTTCATTCATGGGAGCCACCCAAGAATGTGACAAAGGTACAGAGTTTCTTGGGTTGGGCTGCTTATTAACGGACATTTTTCTCAGACTTCGTCCGAGTTGTAGCATCGCTATCAGCCTTGATGAAGAAGGGGAAACCCTTTTTGTGGTCGGATAGATTCCAGCAGAGGTTTGAGGAGCTGAGGCAGAGGCTCACTTTTTCCACCATAGTGAGGTTTCCAGTTGAAGGCATAGGGTATATAGTCTACCGTGATACATTAGTGACCAGAATCTTATGTGTTTAGATGAAGGAGAAAGAAGTGATCACATATGGCTCTCATCAATTGAGACAACATGAGAAGAACTACACTACCCATGACCTAGAGTTAACAGAAGTGGTCTTCATCCTGATGATGCGACAACACTATCTAATGGGAGAAAATTTTATTGTGTACACTGATCACAAGAGTCTCATGTATATCTTCTCTCAGAAGGACGTGAACCTGAGATAACGATTTTGGCTTGAGTTCCTCCAAAAAATTGACTTCGAGGTAGTCTATACTCATGGGAAGTGGAACGTTGTTTCATATGTAATCAGCATGAGATCATGTATATATATTTTTGGTGAGGTCAGAGAGCAGTTGGGTGCTTTACAGATATCATTTTTGGATAGAGGAGGAGTAGATTTTCTTCAGTCTCTTAGAGTCACTCCCCCACTTTTTTAGCAAGTCAGGGAGGCGCAGTGTGGGGACACTGACTGAGAGACACAACGTGCTCAGATATCCACAGGTCCGGCACCTGATGTATTTTTTGATGGTGGGGAGCACGTCAACCACTTCAGAGAAAATAATATGGTACTAATGTCACATAGATAGGAAGTGTTGAGGGAGTTCCCCACATCCCCACTAATGGTACATCCAGGAGTGGAGAATATGTGCCCGGACCTCCGACGATAGCCCAAGTTGTCGGGAATGAAGAAGGCAGATGCAGAGATTGTCTCTTGGTGCCTCACTTGTCAGTAAGTGAAGTTGGTGCATGAGGTACCAGTAGGCTTGGTTCAGCCTTTATTTGTCCTATAGTGGATGTGGGATGAATTATCCATGGTCTTCATGATAGGACATCCACATACATCGATAGGACATGAATCAATTTTAGTGATCGTCGAATAAGTCACCATGTCGTCCAACTTCCTACCGATTAAATCATAGAGGTTATTAGAGAGGTTCAGATGCCTCTATGTGTCCTAGAGTGTGCGGCTATATGGAGTACCTTTGAAGATTGTCTCTGATCGTGACACATGTTTTACTACCCGACTATGGATGGGGATGTAGGAAGCTTTTAGGATGCAGCATCATTTGAGAATCACCTTCCATCCTCAGATTGAAGGTCATACTGAGTAGACCATTCTGACCCTCAAGGACATGATATGTGCTTGTGTCCTCAACTACAGTTTCCACTAGGACGATCACATACGTTTGGTGGAGTTTTCATACAATAAGAGCTATCACTCCACCATAAGGATGGCACCTTTTGAGGTGTTGTACGGGTGAACTTGTAGATCCCCTTTGTGTTGTACTGACCTTGGAGAATTATCAGTGGTGGGACCAGAGATGGTATCAGATACCACAGAGAAGGGGCAGATCATCCAAGAGTGGATGAAGATTGCACAGAGCAGGTAGATTTCATATACCGATAGGAGATAGAGAACTCTAGAGTTCAGGATGGAGACCACATCTTTCTACGGTTCTCACCCTAATGAGGTCTACAAAGACTTGGTCACGGAAGAAAGTTATCTCAAAGATTCATAGGACATATTCAGGTCCTCAGTCGAGTTGGCGAGGTAGAATACCGCTTAGCTTTCCCACCTTAGTTGCACTGAGTATATGACGTATTCCATGTATCCCCGGTGAGGTGATTCTTGCACAAACATTCTCACATCACTTACCATGGGGAGATAGAGGTCTATGATGGGGAGACTTTTATTGAGGTTCCACTTGTGATAGAGGATGGATTGGTGCAGGTCCTTTGTGGACGGTCGATACCTCCGGTATGTTTTTGCTAGAAGCACGAGAACCTCCAGGAGAGCACATGGGTACATGAGGCTCATATGCGTGCTCTGTACCCCCACTTATTCCCTTAGTTGGAGTTGTGGCTTATGGGGATGTAAATCCATAATTGGGGAGATTGTAAAGACATGGAATTTCCATGTAAATTTTTATAAAATTAATGGGAATTTTACGAGTCCATGAAAATTTACAGTGCGTGGTTATGAGTCCCAGAGTGCCCGGAATTAGTTTCGGATGTTTTTTTCATGTACGTTCAGTTTACGTACAAGTAGTTTTTTATAACATTTCAATCGGTGATCGGAATTGATATATAAGGGCACTGTTGAACTCATAGTGCTGTTATTCACTTATGGAGACTATCACCATGATAGTAGTGGGTCGAGAATAAAAGATAGTTTTTTGGGTTTTTTGATAGGAATAATAAAATAAAATAAACGCTTGTTTTATTTTCTTTTTATCTATTATATCCACCCAAGTTGATGTTGGAGGTGGGACCACCACACCTTAACCTCCCATGGGTGGTTATAGTGGTGGGGACCACCCGATCCTTACCTCCCACTAGATGTTACGATGTGGGGACCACCAGTGACAAAACCGCCATTGTAATGGTGGGAGAGGAAAACATCTCAACTCCACTCATTAATGAGGGAAAGTATGTCCACCCCCCTCCATTAATGGTGTCAACCCTCCCTCTCTTTTAGTTGTACCAACCACATGAAATAATTAAGTGGTTCCAAGTTAATTAATTCACCTAATTTGAATTTTAGACCTATCAGACTAAATAATATATAATCGATTATTTGGTGGGGATACCTATTATTTTGTTAGAAGAAGGTTGGAAAAGGAGGATTAGAGACAATTGGATAAAAAACTCCTATGATGAACTAGTTTCTCTAATGAAGAACTAATAACGCATTCTTCAAAAGAAGAACTTCGAAAAGGAGTGTATTCGACTTGATCCTCAGAAGCCCCTTGTGGAAGAAACCGATGTGGGACATCTTTGAAGACCAACCGTCCCTACTCATCATTGTCAATGAACCGATGCACGAGATTGGGTATTGGAAGTGTGTGGTGGACGCAACGAACGACGACAAATCCATCTTTTTCCCCACAACTCCATCAATGAACAATGAACAATGGTAGGAATTTTATTTGAATATGATATTATTCCCTTGATTATTTCATTCTAAAACAAAGAACGTGGATCAAATTCTTACTCTTAGATCCCAATATGTTTTTCCTTGTGGGTTGGGAATATTAGGATAATGAGGTATTATGAGAATTGATGTTTTTAAGATATCTCCCATGCTCATTGTTGTGATTCATTCTTGTGAACCAATTTCTATCACCCTAAACACAGAGGGTGCAGACCAATCCAACGAGGTCTAATGCCTCTGTCGATATCCTTTGTGGTGTTCTTTGAAATGGAGGAAGGTGACTATAAAGGCGACGAAGGTAGCAACCATGCTCCCCACAACCTCTACGACCCGTGCCGCCCTCGCCGGCTGTGCCCCACCCCATCTGCGCCACCCTCGCCAGCTGCGCCACATCACCAACTATTCCCCTCTTAATCCACAGTCGTGCTGGCCACCACGAGCCCCACACTCCCCAATCCTCCTCCATCTGTACACCCCATGAGCCCCGCGCCGCTGCTGGTCGAACCGGGCTGCCGACCTCTGCACGCCACCCATGACCCACCACTCTACTATCCTCATGCACCGTGGTGTTCCGTCTGAACCGGCCTCCCGGCCCCAGCTGCGCCTTCCCGACCCCATGCCGAGGCATCCCTATTCGGCCCCTCACGGAGCCCTCCTGACTAAGCCTCACCCTCGCGGTTCCCTCCAGGTTGAACCACCCTCGTGACCTATCCGCGCTCTCGTGGCCTTCCGCGACCCCTCACAGCCTGCTGGGCAGGGCCCCTTAGGCCCGACCAAACCTAACGGGTTGGCCCACCTAATGGGCTAGGCCAGATGCAAAGGTTTAGGCTGGAGCGACCTGGACCGGGTCGGCCATGCTATGTCGGGTCGGGTCGCACCATACTAAGGCCCACTACGACCCTTTACCTTTTTTGGCCATATCGTTGGAACCGAGCATCCGTTTGAGGAACCATCAGCGACCCTGGTAATCTTAGAGAATTTCAATCCCTTTTAGTATACCCCACTTAAGTTTGGGGTATAGATGAGATACAGTCAGGTCGTATAGAGCACAAATCCAACCTGTCCCCAGGGACTAAAAGACTAATAACTCACAAACTGGGCATCCAATTAACACGCCATCTATTTTGTTGAGACCTCAATGACATCGTGTACTTTTGATATTCTTTATTGTGGGACTTTGTGACAGTTGGTTTATCGATGAGTAGCTCATGAGCTCATGTAGCGGATCCTTTCAAAGACGAGCAGACATAGTGCGAAGACCAAGTAGCAAGATGAGGCATGATGACTGCTAATCGATTGACTTAGAGTGACTCAACTAGCCTAGTTGGGAGCACCTGGTTGTGGCGGTAGACCCATGGTGAAGGATCACCTAGTTGTGGTGGCATAACCATTGTACACGACAGGAGGAGTACCTCTGCAAGCTATTAGGGGGAGCGCCTGGTTCTGGTGGTAGACCCACAGTGGGAAGTGCCTTGGTGACACAGAAGACCCACTGTACTCGACAGGAGGAGTACCTCAGTAGTACAAGGTTAGTGGGAAGCATCTTGGTGTCATGATAGGCCCACTGTACTCGACATTGGAGTTATCTAGCAGCCGGGATTTCGATATTGTGAATAAATTCCTTGTTTAGCTGAGTTTGTAGCTTTTGTGTTTTCCTCATGATTGAGATGGATTACTTTATATCGTAGGTATATGTAAGGGCATATACCTAAGTGGGGTTACATATTTATTTTATAATTTTTGGTTTATCATTGTTTTATTTTGTGAGACCTTTTGGGTCTTATGGACAATACTAAGTATCATTATACTCACCCTTTCATGGGCAATGCCCGCACATAGTTGTGTTGGATACAGATGACGGACAACGCTGAACGAGGATGAGAGTACCAAGACTCGATGGTACATGGAGGTGGACCTTATGTCATGTAGGTACATAAAAGTGACAAACGGACGTGGTGTGCTGAGGAGGGTATATGTACCTACCCTTCAGTTAGGAAGATTAGAGGATGACCTAGTGGATTTTTTTCATATTTCCCCTGTTATACTAGTATATTTAGTTTCTTGTACTCTCCTCATGGGATTGTATTCATGCCCCTTTTTACTTACTGTAATCACATGTCGGTTATTCAGTTTACTCATGATCATATTTTTTGTGTGTTTTTATAGGTTATAAAGTAAATGCCTTCCCAGTTTTAGGGAATTAGGCCTTTGGTGCTTGTCTCCAGCCCCTGGCCTAGGGAATGTGAGCTTGGGGTAGTCACAACATGGGCCTCGGGTGATGGGTTGTGACACATATGGACCGTGGGGTTGGTCTCCCATTTTAGTACTCTAGATTTTATGTCACATTGTTTTTTGATACATTACTCCTAGTGTATTTTATTTTGTTATGAATACTATCTTTTTTCTTTTCATCTACATAGATGGTGGAAAAATCATTCCCACATGCATGTTGTTTGATGTCAGGTAATAGTTGTCGACCCATGGGGTTCTCGAATTCCCTTTGGGATATGATAAGGGCAGATCAGTTATCAGGATACCTGGGTACCTAGGATGGTTTGTTACAATTAAAATATTTTTATATAAAACATTCTTTTGAATGAACAAATATTTGTGACTAGAGAGATATATAATGTAATATTATCGAAAAAAATTCATATTGAACATGTTTAACAATGTGAAAAAATAATACCTTTAAATATATATATCATTTCTAACTATAGATGAAAAAATATTCAAGATATATGATGAGATACATATTATAATGTTTCATTTATTGATTGTATAATCACAAGAAAACTAGATAAATGATGAGATTGTGGAAATAATAAATTAACACATTAGTAACGTTGAATTATATTTCCACTGAATGAAAAAAAACTGAATATTGAAATATCATTAACGTTAAGATATTAATGATATTACATCTATAATGGTAGTGTAAACAACTCATATAAGAATATAGGTTCAAAACAAGGAATTCATATCAAAGAAGGCTTATTGAGTCAATATTACATTACCAATTTGGAAAAAATTTATCAACAAAACCAATTGAAAGAGATATAATAAAATGGATATGTAAATGAAAATAAAAATAAGGATAATAAACATATAATATATTAATGGGATGTAGATAAACCACACATAATAGATGAGTGGTAAATAACAAATAATTATCACATAATAAATGTTATATTGGAAAAATCATACCTTATGCCTAGTCTTTCTTTGTAGAAGTTAGAATATATTATATATTAAATAAATGATTATTATAAATCTACCACATCACCATATTATTGAATATCATAAAATATATTATTTAATAATGATCTTCTATTAAACAATTATTAAAAATTCCATTAATATATTTTTTACATACAATATTCATTGTTTGTCAAAAATATTTTGAATTTTATTTCATGATACTATTAATTACTTCATTACATAATTATTTAGAGAATTTAATTTTTTTTAAAATTTCATTCCTATTATCTATATAAAATTTTATAATATCATTTGAAATAAATAAATATGATATTTATACACCATTCAGGGATACAGTAGTTTTTATATATGCATGAAAGGTGTTTATTATTTTTATCATACTAAAATAACCATAGTATATGACATAAATGTATATTGATATTATATCTTATTATTATTTTATATATATCCTTTGATTTTAACAAACCCGTCCATAGTATATCCCATATATAGTGTAAATGATTCACATTTCATTAAGGAGGTGTAGTTCACACGTCCATAAATGAAGCTATCATGATTCCACACAATGAAATGTATAATGGTTTATTGTATATAATAATTGAATAAGACTAAAGACATAATAAATTTATTATATATCATATAAAAACATAAATAACATCATTATTTCCAACATTGATATGATCAATTTAAGAAAAAGCTACATCAGATCAAGATAAGGTATCCAATCATACACAAGATCAATGATTGTGTATCCCATTTTATGGAAATGTCTGTGATTTTAGATATAAATATTAACAAATAATCACCTTGCTATATTTTGGATACTTTTGAATTTATTTAATCATGGATTAAAAAGAATTTAAGTTGTGGGGAATGAAATAAAAAAAATGTTTTTACTGAATGATATTGCATTCGCTTTGAGTAAGTCATTTTTCTCACAAATGGGCTTCTTTGGTTGGTCATTTGACTAATGAGAGGATTATAGGAAGAATTTTGTGACAACTATAATAGTATTTTAATGACAATATTAATATTAATTTACTGTTGTAAATCTATGTATTACATGTACCACAAGAAATGTAAGGAACTCTGAATTCTTTATAAGACTAGAAAAAAATAGTAATGTATGAAAAAATATTTAATCTATGTGTTTATGTAGTAAAAACAAGAATTTTTTTTTAAAAAAAATCTACAATAACATGGTTTTTCATATAACAAAAACAATATTCAGTGTTGTGTGAAAAGAAAAATATCAAAAATATAAATTTTTTCAAAACATATATTCCACTAAATATCTAGCTATTGTAGGATAAATAATAAAATACAAGTCATTTTCATGGCATTTTAACCCCCTAAGATAACATGATAGGTATTGGGTTGTTGTGTGGTCCTTGTACAACAACACGATGCTACATTAAAAGGACCCACAATTGTATGGACAAAGGACCATAATAAAAAAATGTAAATAAGACTAGGGGAATAAATACCATTCCCCACCCATATATGGTATGAATTTAGGATCATGGAATTTCCATATACACTCATCAATATTTCTCCCATTAGTTTAATTTCCTTACCATTATGCAACACATGACTCTCAATAATGTGAGAACATGTTATGATGAAATCAAGTGTTTATATTTATCGTATGATGTGGACCTTCGATTAATAAACCTAATGTATGACATTTACAACAACCATATGGAATGGAGTATTCCCCATATCTCTATTTGAAAGTGTATAACATTAATTATCCCCCTATCCATGAAGTAAATCATATGGTCGTGGCATGGTCCTCTCCAAAAATTAAGAAACTATGTTGCATTTCCGTAATCATATTTTATCCTAATACCATATCTTATATGTGTATTAGAAACATTCACTGAAAGGAACTAAGAAACAAAAAAGGAACTTAATAAATAAGTAAAAAAATATAAAAACAAAAAAAATAACTGAAATATAAAAAATTAAATAATCCAACATGATGTAACATGGTGATATAATAAGGCAAATTATGAATCAAATAAAAATTAAACCCAAATGTTTTTTAATTGAGGGTTGAATTTAAATTATGTGTTTGGAAATTTAAAATTTTGTTAGTATTAGAATAAAATAATTATAATTATATTTACTATCTTAATCATTTATGTTTCATTATTTTATATTTTCTTATGAAACAGTACAAATATATTATATTATAATCATGTTATATACATTGTATAATAATATAAACATCATTCCACTACATATAGTAACATTACAAATAATGGATTCATATGTCACAATACACTTATATAACTATAATTTTATAAATATTACTTTTCAATAAAATCACTAGACATGGAATATCCAACTAGTATTGGTCTTTAAAAAAAACAAAAACAATGAATATTAATATATTATGAAGGTTAATGATTATAAACAAGATGACTATATTTGTTACTAATATATATAAACATGAGATAAAATAAATCACAGTAGTTAAGAATGAGATTATATGCTCTATATAGAATGTAAATGGAAATAAAAATATTATATATGAGAAATATATCCTTGGTTATATTAATTATAGAATCATAAAATGGATATTAGAAAAGTATACCAACCATTTGAATATTAACCATTCAATTTGAATAATAATATCTACTATTAGTTTTAAGAGGATATATGATTATAATAAAATCTTATAGTATGTACCATTAGTATATATAATCAAGAAAAAACAATAAAAAAATTAATTAATCTCATTAAAATGATTTATTTAAATGTATATTTTATTAATAAAACATGTTTCATTTTATTAAATAAATCAACAAATAATGATGAAAATTTAAATGTTTTAATTCTTTAATTTGGATAATATTTACAGTTATATGGATTTAATTTTTATAATAATCACATAACAATTTGACATATATCACGTTTGTAAAAATATATAAATACAGATATATTGACATTAAGTGTGTTATAAGGTTTTTTATAAAAAGGTAAATATATGGAAAATAGAATCCATGCTGTATTGATTATAATGGCATAGGTTGGGTAAAAAAACATAGATAAGTTACTTTAATAAATCAAAATAATAAATACTATTCATAGAATTTGGAAAAGACAATATATTATTTACTTTTTATTCATAAACTAACTTACAAAAAACTTTAAATAACACACCCCTTCAACTATATCTTAATAATTCTTATAAAAAACCTTGTATTATGATCTATAAAAACCATCTTTAAAATGTCATATATATCATGGGGTTTGAAATTTGAATCCATAATAATATCCTTTTATTCATTAATCAATATATATATATGGAAGTACCTATAAGAAAAATAAGTGATAACATATTCCAATTATTTTATTTTCATTCTTCGGTTATACCTTTTATAGGTATTTTATTTTTGATTTAAAATATAATCATTAATTAAATTTTAATTAAATGTAACCAATATAATTAGATATGTAATACATTGTCTCTAATTTTAGTCATTTCAAAATAAAAACTTCATCTACAAAATGGTTATTTTATATAACATACCTGAATTATATTGTTATATCAATCAATTTCCATGGTTATTGAGGAAAAATTTTCTCATAAATACTTAATACACTCTTAAAGAATTTAATTCAATTTTATTGTTTTGAATATTAATAAAGTCTAGAAAAAATAACAATTAATGCAATCTATCATGACCATTTTAACTAAAAAAACTACTATTTCATGTAAATGATTCGAAATTAATAATTATTCATAATACCTTATGAAATAAATAACACTATTGATATTGAAAATAATTTAATTACAAACTAATGAAATTGTTGAGATTATGATAAAAATAGAAAAATTCATATATCTAAAGCATGTATAGTAATGAATCATGCGAAATATAGAACCAATATATCATAGTGATCAATATTAACCTAGTTTAAATAAGAATACCCATAATAATTTTTTATCAATAAATTATATATATTAATATTGCCTCAATATATGTGATTGAAGGATAAACTATTTTTCTTAATGAGGTTATGTGTGTTTCCTCGATGATTTGTGTGTCTAGGTAGAATAACACTCACATTCCACTGACATTCACTTATCGTATAATCCCTTTATATATTATTACTCCATTTCTGTTGTATATAAATAAATTAACCATTAAATTTTATTAATTTTCAGTTTATTCAATTTTTACGGATTTATTTTTTTAATTTTTAAATAATTTATTTTCTGTCAAAGCAAACTAACATGAATAAAAATTTTTATGAAATATATTATTTTCTAAATAATTTATAAAGAAATTAATTTAACCAATTAATTTCAATAAATTATTAAAATTTTATACATATTGATTTTCCTTTTGTATTATAGAATTTATATATAAAAGCCCCTTAACTGTAAGGTTTTTTATTTTTTTATTAAATTTGAAATTATGTGATTGGTATATATATAATCCTATAAACTAATATTCAAATTTATAATATATATATATATATAATTGAATCTTAAAGATAATTTTTTAAGATATGGAGTGAGTAACAAGAGGTTTAGGGGGAACATTTTTGAGACATAAGATCTATTGTAATGTGTAAGACTTTTGGGGAAGAGTTCTTCTACTTAACAATGTTATGGACACTGCACAACATTTAATTTATAAATTAAATTTGATTCATAAAAAATATATTGTTATGTTATAATGAATTACACACATAATACACATGTCAGAACCAATGAAACCTTATTTCAGTAATAAATATCAATAAATTATTTGAAAAAGAACCATGAATATTCCATACCATATAATGGGATAAAAAATTAAATAAAATAAAAATAATTGGAAAATTTTGTACAATACAATCTACTGGAATCATTACCCTGTTGAAAAAAAACTGTAAAAATAAAAAAAAATATTATTAACCCAATAACATCATAGAAAATGAATATATTGAATCTAGTAAGAGTTTTAATAAAATTATCTAATATAATTTATTTTTAATTTTAAGTGGTATTATTATAATTTTTATATTAATGTGATCATTGATACAATAACCTATAAATGAAGAATAGTTACATGACTATTGGGAATTATAAATACATCATTAAAATAATAGTCATTCCTTAATATAACAGAATTTAATATAAAAAATATTTTTCATGAGTAATTTAACAATATTTTAATATTTTAATTCTGTTAAATAAATTTTAGTATTAATAATTCAAAAAAATAGTATATTATATTCAATAATAAATATATGAAAGAAATAATAAAATATATAAAAAATTTACATTACAAATTAAAAATGACTTTGTTAGATCATTATTTTAATACATGTTATTTCTCTTTTATATTTACAATTTTGAATTTTTATGTTGGAAAATTTGTTGATAATTTTTCAAAATTCATCAATTTTTAAGTGTTAAGTGAAATTATTATTCTTAATTTTTTTTTGTTTTTTGTATTATATCAGTCATCATTCAATAATCAATTAATTAAATATATAAATAGTTTCCTACATAAAACATGTTTTATTTGACATTTGATTCATTTGAATATAATAAATATGTTTTTTTTTTGTTTTTTTTCAAATTCTAATGTCTAAATTGTTAAATTAAAATAAAAAATTATGATATTAATCATTCCATTGAAATTAAATAGTTATATTGTAATTTTAAATACATGAAAGTCAAAAAAATAATTTTTTTAAATAAAATATTAATTGAAATGTACAGAAAATCAATTTTCTAAGGTTTTCTATTCAAATTACATATTATTACATATTTTATACTTAATATGTCAATATCATTATATGTAATATGTATCCTACCACACTATTGGATAAAATATTTGACCCCACATTCCAAATATAAGGATCCAGAAAAATAATCTTTATTTTTTACAATACGATGATTAGGGAGGTTCATTAAAAACTCAACTATATCAAGTCAAAGAGATTAGTTCCAAAAAAAAAAGAAACAACATTGCGAATATTGAATGCTTTTACCAATATATATTATCATGTTACTCTTCTATTTATTTGTTTTTTCTGTATAAAATTCAAAACAAAATTAATATATTATTAATTTAGTATTAGGTTAAAATTATATTAATTATTCTATTATATTGTATTTTTTATGTTTTGGATATATTTAAATATCATACCTACCATTCTTCCTATTATTTAATGTCCGATCAATAGTCAGTTAACTGGACATGGGGACTTTGTGAACTCTCAAATTATCATAACTACTATGTATGATCATAATAAAGTTTTAATAATATCTAAATGTATATATATAGTGATATATTGATTATTTTTTAGTCATTGATTAACATTTATTAGTATAAAATATAAAATATCATTAAATTAGAGTAAGAATGTATATTTAAAGTAAAATATGATATCAAAATGATTCACCAATAAAAATATAATTTTGAAATGTAATCCAATTATATAAAATGGCCATGAATTCAAAAAATGTACTTAATTAATTTTTGGTACAATATTCGAATAAACTCTTCTCTGTTATTCATTAGGATGAAATGAATTAGAATTATGATGGTTTTATAATAAGTGGATTCTCAAAACAAACACGCTCTTTTCATCTAATGGACTCTTCAACATAATTTTTTTAATTTTAATCTAATATAAATAAAAAAATAAATTCAATTATGTTTTCATCCTAATTATTATTATATTATAGTTTATAACTATCCAAAAAAATTTCAATTAATAATTCAATAATTTTTAAAATGTGACATTATTTTCTGAATTTGTTTTTCTAGTATTTATGTATTAAATCTACTAATTCATATGAATTTTTATTGAAAAGTTAATTATACATTATTTATTTGGGAATCACTATTTTTTCATAAATAATTAAATATGAAATCCTCGATTGAAGCCATTACATTCAAATGACTTATATCATGAATACTATTTTTATATGTTAATCTTTAATGTGGAATGAATGGTTATGATAATTTTATGATGTGAATTTTGTTCAAGGAACTATATACACCTCCATTTCGTTAGTTATTGTGATATTTCTAATGAATTTTATAGTATTATGCATAAAAACTATGTTATAATTATTCAAACTTATTATTTGTTGAATTTTGATAAAATGGTATAAACCAAAACTACCATATCTTTTTTCACCACTATGCATTATATTTTACAACTATGTAATTATTTTTATTTATTATTAATATGTCGGATTTCATACATTTATAAAATTTCAAACTTATGCGTATGATGATGATATCCTTCTTATGAAATATTTATGGTGAATATGATCGCCAATGTATCACTGATTCATGAATCATATTCATTTTTTGATATCTCTCCACTTTCTGACTTTTTATCTAACCGTTTTCAATTTTTTATATGTTAATTTTAATATATATTTAATGTAGAATTTGGGAGAATTTATCAGTGTAATGAGATAATTTTTTTATAATGTTTAAATTTCTCAACGTATAAGTGTTGTATTATCCTATATTTCGTAGGATTTAATCTTTTATATCCTTAAATGTATTACTATTTAGT
Organism: Viscum album; assembly: GCA_963277665.1. Taxonomy (NCBI): domain Eukaryota; kingdom Viridiplantae; phylum Streptophyta; class Magnoliopsida; order Santalales; family Viscaceae; genus Viscum; species Viscum album. The sequence continues at coordinate 1,906,147,117 of OY728145.1, forward strand.
TATTAATCTTAATAATCATTAAATTTTCTCATTTATAAAATATTTATTTTAATATTTAATATTAGAGGATAGTTTAGTTACTTTTGGAGTTTGGATTATTAAAACATGGTGAAAACCATAAGGGAAAGCATGTGTATCTATAAAACTACATATTATTTGGTAATATACAAGAGATAATTGTTTCTTATCAATGAAATACACATATAGATACTAAATTTACAAATGAGATTATCAAATATGTCCCCATGGGAAAAAAATTATAATGGAGAATTTTTTATTAAAATGATGGTCATCAAGTGTATGATAACGGGGACTTAAGGATCTCCTGATTTGATAATCCGTGTAGAAATTAATTTGTATATCATAATATCTATACAATAAGTTGTGATATATATAAATCATAAATAATTATTCCTAGTTAATCCTATAAAACTATAATGTATATGATTTCATAATCATTGTTCTATAAAATTTTCCAACAAAGGGAATATCTAATAAATGTTTTTAAAAATAAAATTTTTAACGAATATATTAATTATTAAATAATTTTAATTTCTGTTTTTCGTTGTAATATTTCATGATTTTAATACATTATGGAACTTGGATTAATCAAACTAAAAAACATTGTGAGAGAAAATGGTTTTTATTTAAATAATATTATTCCTAATGTAATTTTAGGTGGTGTTTGAATATTTTTGGAAATTTTTTCCCATATATCTAATTATATAAACAATAACATCAAACATGTGGCACATCTTCTTTCACCTATTAATGATAAATTGCACATATATTAATCTATATTGAAGTAACTATTAATGTTTAATATACCATTCAATCAACATGTCATGAAATAGTGGTTTATTTCAAACATGATAATCATTTCCTGTTATACTATTCTAAAAAATTGAGAGTTACCATTGTTTTATATAGTTTTAATGGAGTGGATATTCCATGTAAGTAATTGATAATGAGTACCAAACTGATGGATGAAATTACCAAAATATACTTGGATGATATTAACAAATTCTTTTATAAAAATTATTTCCCTAATAATCATTTAAAAATGTTAATGAGGCAATTTATAGAGAAACAGAAAATGAAGATCATTAATTGATTTATTATATGGAAAAATTTAATGGAATTAAATATTCACCTAATTTTTTTTTAATAAATTATAGTTATAGGGATTAGATTCTTTTTATTTCAGACCACACCATCCAATGGAACTTGTTATCCATTGAATTTGGACTTATGATTCAATATTTCAATATTATCTCTATGTATATATGAAATTTGGATAATATTAAAATGATTATGGAGATAATAAGATAATAATAAACTATATATCATGATCAAAAAATGAAAATTTAGGAAAAATATCCAAAATACCTAATTTAAAAATTATGTTAATAAGAATCACTGAAATTAACAAAAAGGGATAGGGGAATGATTTAATTGTGGGAATGTAAACCACCATTATCATTAATGTTAAAGAGTCCTGATGTAGTTTTAAAAAATAAAAAAAATGGAAGGAACTGTCCAATGCACAACACATGGAATATGTAATACATTAGTAATGGAGAGGTATAAAATGAAAAAAAAGCACAATGGTACAGTTCTTATTCACCCTTTCATGGAAAATGTATAAATCCGTTATAGTTTTATATATTACTTTATGTCCTATAAGATTCATTGAAATAATGAATCAAACCATGAAACCTTAAAGAAAATGTGTACATTAAAATACTTTGTTGTTTGATTTATGAAACCCATGTAATTAAATGTAATCAAGATTTATTTATTGGTTAATTACTTCCATAAAATATATTAGTCATTAATTTTTTATAATTTGATTTTGATCTTATCCTATAATGTTTCTCGTTATATAAATTACAAATAACATTAAAAAAATGGAGTATCATTCAATATTATCGGCCATCCCATACATGTATTAAAATAAATTTCATTTCATCAATCAGATATCAAAAATCATTTAATAGTGTTTTTGTTGATAATCAGTTAATGTAAATACAATGACCAGGTAGTTGAGTTGATATAAGGAATTAACTTATTGAAATTCTCTTTATAAGAGAATCTAATGATGTATTATAAAATATAATCATGTTATTCCATCATATAATGTGGTAGTGTTCTAAAGAAATATAATTCTTGTATCTAGTCAAATATAAAGGTACCCATATATGATGGCCCCAATAGAACTATTGGTGTTAATGAATATTCTACAATTTAATTTTGATATCTGTCCTTATTATGTAACCTTGTGGTCTTCAATTGATATATATTATGAAAATTTTGTAGTTGTTTCCCAATAACTGACATTAGTTTTAATATATTACATTTTTTATTAATAAATATATTTTCTTATCAAATAAATATTAATCTTATCTATGATATTTATTGTGATGGTGACATTTGAATATATTTCCGACTAAACTGTTATAAAATTTCAACATAATAAATTGTACCTAGGGGTTCAACAACATTAGTCTTGAACATTCATTCACATTCAGATGATAGAGTGTAATGTCACACAAATAATACATGATATCATGGGTTACAGCCAAATTATACATTAATACACCTTATCACGGTGTTCTCTAGTTATTATATCGAAGATAAATTTGTTAGAGAATATTAAAATTAATATGAAATACTAATTTCTATGTTTCACTTCATATTCATATATGATGTTTTTTATATTTCTCAATATTAATTATGACTATATATAATGGATATCATGGATCATTTCCATTTATTAATTAAGTAAAACTATTAAGATGTATTCTTATGGTGATGTAGGATCTGTGTGGTGTTTCACAAGTGATATTGGATTAATGGATATTGAAGGAAATGATTTCAAATTTTTTTGATCATGATAAAATATAATATCTCATTCCCTTTTATGGAAAATGATAATCCTAAGTTGAATAATATACATGTTCACGGATGGGAGTACTTTTGTTCATAATTCAAATGAATGATACATCAAGCATTTATAATTGTTAGAACAAGCATGAAATATGATTCATTTATGATTTTTGAGAAAAGGGATACAATACATGTGAAATGATTCCTTGAGGATGGATGTTATTATGACGTTAACTAATTTCATGACAGATTCTATTATATATTACAAGGGATTATTGTTGGAAATTATGTGGTTATTCCTATTACAACGTATATATTATTCTAGAGAGTCACACACTAAAAATATATATATTATCAGTTAAATTCTAGAATTTATCTTATCATCATAAATAATAAATATTTATGTTGGTTTGGTAAACCTATATAATTAAAGTAAAAAAGATATTCAAAAGTTATAATATTTTAATTAATAATAATAAATGTTTGTTTCCATGTTGATTAAATAAAATTTCAATGGTATAAATCCAAAAAATCATTGATATTTCATTATTTAAAATTCAATCATTAGTATTTGATCAATTAATTTCATTATTGTAATGTGAAACACTATTAATGATAAAATTCAAAATATTGTAAATAATATTTATTTATTTATTTTTAAATGGGATTGACATTCAAAGTTATAAATAATAAAAATATTAATGTTTTGTGAAACTAGATTAGTTAATAGTTATAATGGTGGAAAATGAATATTATGATATTTTATAATTTTAAACCATCCCGAACAAATTTATCATAGTATCATACTCCAAAAAAATATTTCATAATGGATAGAGATATAATCCCAATAACAAAATAGAGAGATCAATTGATTCAGATTTCTATCATCTGTTCCAAACCCAATATAATATATGAACATCAAGTATTAGTCATCAATTTATAATAATTTCCATCAATCGTGCATAAGAAACACAAGTGATTAGGATTTGTTGTTATAGAACATGATGATTCTTTGATATTGGTTAGATATTTTTGTGCACATTTACATCAGTACTGTTGTGAAATTATACATGTATCTTATAGGTAAATGTTGGTTCAATAAGATAATTTTAACCATATTATCCACGAAATCAGAATTACTTGCCCATGAAATTTTATCTCTTCTAATATATTAATTATATATTATTTATAAATACGATTATATTCTATTTCATATTTTTTAAACTATTCATGTAATATAATATTATCATTTTAAATGAAATTTTGATATTATGAATCACTGATTATAGGTTATTTATGACTACATGAAGAGATATCCATACCCTAAAATGTTGCTACTATTATACAACGAATATACATGGTCTATCAGATATGTGAAATGTTTAATTTATAATTATTTATTATTTCATTATTTTTTTCATGAATTTGTGATTACTTTTACATATATTGATTCTTTTCAATGTTTTTCTTTTTCATATCTACCCTTTATTTTTTATCAATATTGAATTCTATAACCAATAACTAATTAAATTCTAATCTTTATATCGTAAAATTTATATTGATGTGTTGAAGAGTATTCCATAAAGAACTACAATACACAACATTTAAATCATTTATATATGTTGTGAATATTTTTATTGTTTCTGTATATCATGATAATGTATGATAAATATGTTTCAATTTTATCTATGATCCAATAAATGTGGATAAATGTGAATATCTAGATATATTGGAACATGGCATCAAGAACCACACAACAGTTATGTACCTTACATGTCATGTAGTCCTTGTATTATAATAAATGAGATCATAGATTTTCCCAAAAATCCCCATATCGAATATAGAAAATGTGTATGGATAGGGAATTAAAATATTATGTTACATACTATATATGTTGGAATACACATTCCTCAATTTAATTCATGGGATAGAGATATATATAGACCCAAAGCATGTCCTATGAATATAAGTAGAATACAATAACACAACTTCTGAAATACTAAATTTTTTCTGGTATATTTTTCTTAGTATTCTGAATTTTTCATGATAATTCAAACTTACTATATAATTATTGGTATCGATTATATTTTCAGCCTATCAATCATTAGATAGAACATGTCATCTCATTGTAATAATAAATAACTATAAAATTAATTTAATTTTTAAAATATCTGATGTATACAAGATGTTGCATCTTGGTACAATTATGTACTGTATTAATTGTAAATGATAATTATTTTGATTAGATTTTATGATGAAAATGAGTTAAAGATGGTGGGATAGAATAAACATAAACTGGAATAATTGAACTCATTCAGTGATCCTTATCATAACTTAATAAAGAAATCTATGTAATTGAAAACAAGATTGAAATTACATGTTCATATATATATGTATCTATATCAACTACACCCAACATATACACCATATTTGAATATTGATAGTGAAAGGAGGGATCATAAATTGATATATAGGGTAAGGTAGATTATGAATGAAACATGACTTCTGATATCCTTTTGGTGTTATAAAATATTTAAGGATTTATAAATACTTAAAAAGTATCAATAATTTTGAAAATTGATTTTTTCTTTGAGTTTTGTAGTGAATAGAGTCTTATATTGTCACATGTTCACACTTGGGGTTGTATGATATTTTCTATAGATATCTTAATAAACAAACTTGTACCCTAAAGAATAAAGTGAATAGTTTTATAGTATCCTAATGATACAATGTAATTAAAATTTTTATACCCTTATGTCATTAAGGTAATGAATAGAATATAATAAATCCTTTTTAGAAGGATTACATGCACAATGAAGATTGTTGGAGAAAGATAAATGTTGATAAAGTATATTCTCATGATACACATGAGTTTACATATAAACTGATTCCACATGTCCCTTAGATGTTTTTTACAAGAACTAATGTAATTGTTATAAACATTAGTTCAGAAATATAAAATAATATATATGGTTTTCTAATCACTTATTTCTATGACTCTTTAATGATTTTAATGATGATCCACTCTCCCATAATGCGGAAGTAGAAAGATTATAACACTCTATTTCTTTGAATTCAATATTTTTAATATATTACATTTTAATGATATAAATAATTAAATTAATATATTTACAGTCATATTATATTCAACATTAACTCAATATTTTACTATATGAATCACTAGGATAATATTCATTATACATGACACTGAATTTTTACAAAGCCATAATATATTATTAATATTTTAATTTAAATATGAATTTTATAACATATCCATTATCCATATTGATATGAATAGTCATAAGTAATTTTTAAATATTATCCATTATTAATTTATTTAAATAAATATATATTGATAAAAAAGAAATTAATTTTTGGTAGAGTATATATAATTTAAAAACACTACTTTTATAAAGAAAATATTTTTTATCTATTTCTATATAAATTAATTAATTTAATTTTTATAAAATTATAAAATAATTTTCAAAATAAATATCTCATAATTATCTTAAAGTGAAATTTTGGTATTTTTAATAAATGGTCTGTTTATTGATTAATAGTTAAAAATGAATGATTTTAGTTGAAAAATTACATTACATTTAATTAATTTATAATTATTTTTTATTATTATTACATAAAATTTAGTTTAATATTATATATTATAATCCAATTTATTCCATTTTAATCATCTTCATATTAAATGTCACAATAAAAAAATCAAACTTCGAAAATTTTCACTTTATAAAAATAGTTTCACATCACACACTCTAGATTAATTATAAAATACATTTTTTCACAAAGGTGAATAGAAATAAAAAATAAATTCAATTTTATTAAATATAATAATTTTTATTATCAAATGTGGTCAAAATAGATTTTTTACAATAATTAATAGTAAAAATGGAAAAAATAATTTCATATCGTTAGGGAGAAAATATTTTTACCATGGGTTAAAAATATATATGTGTTAAAAATGGAAATGAATTTCGAAAAATATATTGTCTTAAAAAATGACTATATCATGTCAAAGGTTATTATTTGATCTACATTAGACTATTTCCTCATGTGAAAAATGTTGTTACAATTTTCTTTAAAAAATATTACAAGTATTCTAATCACCTAATAATAAAAGGCCAACTTCAGTCCACACATATTCACACTATCAACTCTTGTTTTTAGGTAATACCATCCAAAATAACATTAGAACTTCTATAATTAAATATTTGAATCATTAATTCTGAATAAAATCTCTTTTAGGAGTGGTTTTCCCAAAGGCCTAAGGAGGATACTTAACGAATATGTAAAATTCATCAATTAGTGTTTTTTATAGCATCATCATCCTCATTAAATTATTATTGTATCAAGATGATATAATACAATTATTATAATAATATACTATTTAAGTTATTTCCATTATCTACCACCATATCCACTTCCATCAAATGGGATACAAAATCATCCTTCATTTGTACATTCGACTCCCATCTCATGAACACATTTGATTATTTTCTCCATTACCACCATAGAAGGAAATATATAAGGATGAGGTTGTTATTTATATATTATATTTGTTATAATATTAAATTTCGGATGTTATTATGTCACATTAATCATCATGTACTCCATTCTATGGGAATACGATAATGTTGTTTGTCCGTACAAAAGACTACCACCCCATAAAATGATGTGATTAATTAATGCTTTCATTAATGACATTGAAGAATGGATTATATAAAATCAGTATTTTATATGAGATAAAAAATATTCATGAATACTAATATATTCTTACATATATTTCATTCATTCTAACAAGAAAATCGAAACCATATTCATGTTAATGTATGGACCACAGTCTCCATGAATATTGAATTTCATTTCATATAAATCAAAATTATGGATTACTATAAATTCATATATATATTTGATATATATTATGACTATATCATTATTAACATAATATATTTTAATAAATCATGACAATTTAATTGGACCAAAAATAAAAAATAAACACATTTATGAAAAAATATATAGTACCCGAAATGTAACATTAACATGGTATTATTAATAAATACGTAATAAAGGGTAATATTAAATTCTTATATTTTATGATATATATAAATATTTTCTTTTAATATATGTATAATGAATTTATATTAATTATAAATGACATTTAAAAATATATTGGCATAAGTAAATACTTATTGAAAGGATTTGTAGTCTCTCTTTTATTCTGGAGGGACAATTGAAAATTCATGAGCCTTTTAGTTTGTGATGATAATATAATTCTCATGAATGTATTTTATTTTTACTATCCATAACATTTTGGTGATTTACATATTTATTTTATTATCTCTCATTCATTGGGTTCATGGTTTAAGAGGTCCCAATGTGGTAAATGATGTCTGTCTCAATTTTATTTCTTTGACACATATGTTATTTTATGAACCTACATTATTTTATATGGTCTATTTAAAAACCCAATCAGAATTACTATAATGAATTAATTTATTCTTGGGATATTTTATGTTTAAATTTAATTTTGTTACATCAGAAGGCTTATGATTTCGTTTTACCAAAGTGGTAATGATTTTATGTTAAAATATCTATGATTATCGAGATTTTTTTAAATTATGTCTTCGATTATAAATCCATATGATGTATTTTTCATGAAAATAATAAATTTTCATATTATATGGTTTTTTAGGATATTTATATTATAATTATTTATATAAATTTTTACATAAAAAATGTGAAAATATTTTTATGAATATCCATATCCATCACTCTCTTGTTTTGGAAATCAGTTCTCTCAGAAAACAATGTTCTGAAAAAAATATTTTAAAAAATATTTTTCTATTTTGTAATCATTTTTGAAATAATTTATTATCCATGTTTTCCACTTTATAATATTTTTTGTAAGAAATATTCATAAAATCATGGAGAAAATTTATGTTTGAATTTTGTAGAAAATGGGAATAAATATGTTTCTTCACATGTAAGGCACAAACGAATCATTCCATAATTAGGTCATTTTTTTTTAATTTTTACATTATATGTATTCATTTTTATTATAATATAAGATTATTTAGAACACATTTTCTATTTTTTAGAACTTTATTTTGTCAAACTATAAAAGATATTTATTTCATGAAATGTTTTAAAATATTTATAATGCATTATTTATATCCATTCATGGTGATTTTGAATGATATGGATTTCCAAATATGATTTCTATTTTAAAAATAATTTTCACATAAATGTCTTTTTTTCTTATGAAATGTTTCATGTTATCTTTGAAATATCATTTTCCATCCAGAATGATATTGTTTGTTGTTAACAGTTATTTACGAGGGAAATGAACCAACAATAAAATACTAATTATTTCTATTAATAAATAATTAGGAAATAATTTTTATGAAACTAATTTATTCTCCCTATGTAATACTATTAAATAATTATTTTTATGACCAATTCATTTTCATGGTTTAATCTATGATGAAATGGTTAATTGATTATGAAACACTACACTTTTCATCAAATATTGATATGATAAAATTTTTATAAAACCCATTTCATTTAAATGGTTATGATATGATGAATTGTATATGGGATTATGACATATATATATGTGTGATTTTTATTATGTTATGGTTTGAAACTATATATCCCTCTAATTAATTGGATAATTATTAATGATATATGAGCTTAAAGGATATATGGGAGGTTATCTGAAGCCTATAAAATAGAATAAAAACTGTCAACCCAATATTGAATTAGGTACATAGATATTTAGATTAAGAATAAAATGTTGCGAATTTATTTTTGTGTAGCTTTGAAATAAGATTTTAAGTAATTTAAATTTTTCCAAATATATATATATATATATATATTATTTTAATGATATTGTATCCCGTATTTTGTCCTTAAATTACCTTATAATTTATTTTAAATTAAATTAAAATATCCATCCCATGAATCATTATTATTGAATCAGATATGATGTGTATGGATTATAAATGATATTATATTCTGGTACCCTTATGTTCATGTTATGATTTTATATCAACATTATATACACTTACTAGACATTTTAACTCAACCATTGTATTATTTCCATTAAAAAGGTTATGAAGAAATGTATTTTCTATGGTATGTCCATGAAGGCTAATAGTTATGAACATCGTGATATGGGATGATTTATTTAACCTATGTATAAATTTCTTGTGTTTTAATGTATCCAAATACACGATGTTATTTTATTTATCAGGTTAGAATTTTTCTAATATAAAGAGTATTCAATAAAAAAATGTGTAATATATTTTTATGGGAAACATGTGTCACTATAGTTGGCATCTTAAGACATGTTTTCTATAATTTTAAATCTATATTTGGTAATCCATAGAGAGATCCCCAAATTCATGTATATGGGTTATTTTAATGTTGAGTAATCGTATATGAAAATTTCCATGAAATGTGTTTATAAAAACGGTGAGTGGGTTCTTCGATATTATGTCTATTTATAGAAGTTATAAATTGATATGGACCTAGAATATATATACCTCGGTGTAATATATTTTAAATGGAAGAATTGATATAGAATTTATAATCAATTTGTTCTCGATAATAAGCCTTTCTATAGACATGGTTTAAAAATCCTGAGGAGATATGATTTAGATATTCAGAAATACTTTATGAACAACAATGATATATTTAAATAAATTATGATTATAAATGACCGAGGATAATCTATAGGTTTCGTAAATGTTAGAAATAGTGAAATGAATTATAAATATTATAACTGAGTTTTTAGGATTTATTTATTCCAACCAATGATTATTGTCTCTTAAACTATTTTTTTTTGTTTTATTAATGGGTGTAAAGAAATATATTTGTGATAATGGGGAATGTATAATAGTTTCCCACATGATTAGGGAAATTTTATAATTTATAGAATGAAAAATATTGTTTTAATGATCAGAAAGCATTATCAAACAATTAATCATATTGAACTTAAAAAATAGAAAATGATAGAACTAAATATTTTTGGGACTGTCATAATGCAATCTTCACATACAATTAGTGGGGATCTTAATCCACTTGTTTAGAAAAAATATATTAACACCACTGCAATGATACCTTCCATTATCCAATGTTATAAACATGATGAAATAAATTTTGTCTAATAACATTTGGATGTTTAAGAATATCAATATTAGAATATTCTCTATAATAGGATGAAATTAGAAGGAAACGACCATATAGACTGGGATGAGTTTAGGAAATTATATATTAGAATTTATTTTTATTGTATTCATTTTACGAAGATATAGATTGAGTTGTATTAGCTAATAGAAAAGTTTGATGAATCTATTCGAACATACTAGTAATATATTATAAGACATGTGAGGGAATATTTTTGTTTTATGAGAAAACTTAAAAGTAAGGATGATCATTTTACAGGGCATAAAAAACAAGTTCTCAAACAGAATTAGAAAAAATAAACATCAGTAGTTATGAAGAGATTATAAATATTGGTTCATTTTTTATATCTATCTCATGTATTTTATAAGAAGAGAAAAAAGTAATTAAAGAAAAAATATATAACCCAGTGATGGAAAAAGATAAACTTTCATTTATGAACAATGTTTGAAAATAATCATATATGAAATTGTGTTAAAGGGACTAATAAATGATTTATGTGTCGAATTATATATCTTCAATAAAAAAAATTCTTAGGTGATGGGAATAATTATGTTAATAATATGAAAATTTTGAAATCCAAACCGAGTGAAGCCATATTATTTCTAGGATTAAAAAGAAAGTAGTTTCTTGATTATGCTAATAGGTTCCCAATTCATAGGGTTAATGATGTTGTTCCACTACTTTATCCTCTCAAATTGAAACATAATGTGAAATATATTGAGATCACTATTTTTTATTATGGGTAAAATAATTATATGGTTAGTGGAACACTTAACAACAACTTAAGAAACTATAATGTCCTATTTGACAAATTATATATATATATTCATTAGTATATAATAATTTTTTTTATACATAATGATTTTATCCAAAATATAAGACATATTATTAATAGTGAAACCCCATAATGGTATCATTATTGAATGTGTAGTATAATAATATTGTCTTATTTATGTTTATGGAAATTTTCTTCCAATTAATATTTTTATTTATCATCTAGTTGAATTTGAAATTTTCTTAGTCATGAATTGGCTTTAAATAAATAAATCATACATAATGATTCATGGGAGGGAAACCATGTTTGATATTCCAAACCTACCATTGATTGATTATAAAATCTAAAATAACTACAATATTATTAAGTATATGAAATAAATATTTTTGGCCTCAATTCCCATTAAGAAGAGATGTTTATCGTATAAGTTTTTTTAGAAATGTGACGTAGATTATGTGGATATTTATATATAAGATAATAATTTTTATGGGAGAGTTTCATATCATTCAACCAAAATGTGATGCTGATTTCTCGTCATTACATTTATTTTGGACCACAAAAACATAGATGATTCCCTATAGAATTTCCCTGATTCAGTTACACAGATTATTGATTAAAATAATGAGAAAAAATAACAAGGGGTTGGTTTGGCCAATTGTTTCACGTTAGGGTTCACCTGTACTTTTTTATATATTTTAATATGGATCAATTTGAATCTACATTAATTATAAGGACATGAATAAGATTACAGTTACAAACAACTATAATATTCCCCATGTTTTTCTTTATTTATCAACTTCTTGGACAATAATACATTTCTATAATTAACCATAATTCTAAATATCATCATTTGAGGGTCATGATGGATGATATACCAAGTATAATATTCTATAGATGTTATGTAAACTATGAATATATAGTGATTCAATTCAATCTTACCATTATACCACTATATTCAGTAATTTAATGAGTAGAGTCGTTATATATTACATAAATAAGTTCTTTTTAGTCTTTCTGGATGATATTAGTATCAATTCTAAGATAAATGAAGATATTTTATATCACTACATATTTGTAATAAAAATCCTAATAAAGGAGAATATATATATAAAATTTAGCTAAAGTGAGTATTTTCAATAAACAAGTTTCATTTTCGGGTCATTTAATCCCAGGACAGTGTATATTAATATTTCATTCAATGATCGACGGTATTGAATGTGTTCCCACAACAACCATGGGGGTCGTGATCCATAGTTTTCATGGTTAGTTTTGTTATTTTCAATGGTTTAGGGATAATTTATCATGACAATATAATCCCTGTACAATGATATCTTATAATGGTTTCAACTTCTTATGGAATGGATAATTTTAGAGAAATTTTACTGAAGTGAGGTGGAAATTAATTGGTGAAACTATAATTATATTACCCTATTATGGATAGATGTTTTTAATTAATATTTATGAATCAATGATGGTAATTGGACATTTTATTATGACGATGTAAATAGTCAGAACTTATGCCCCATTAAAATTTATGATTTGTTAGTAAATGTAAACAACACATGATTTGGAGTAAATTGTTGTAATGTTAGAATTAATTATATGGAGTCACTAAATATTTTGATAATGTGGGATATATAAAAATTTCATAAAATTTATAACTATATATTAACACAGCTGTTGTAGAATATGATTCAAAGTAGGTGGTAGATATGATTAATGATTTGGAAAATTCTGGAAATCATAACCTTTGAAATGAAAACTATGGAAAAACTATTTTGAGTCAAGATGATCTTGATAGTAATCCATGGTTAGGATTGAAAAATTTCCAATATTAATGGATTTATAATGGACGGATCTGAAAATTGTAAATGATGGTATTAAATATATCATTGCTAAATTAACTATTTAACAATCACTTCAAGTGATGATTGAAAAGCCATAAAAGGAAGATGAATATCTATAAAATATGATCATAAATTGTACTAAATTTATCTAACATCATTTTGTAATGATAAGGTTTGAGAATCATGTATATTTTCTATCCATTCTAGAATTTAATAAGGTATTATTTTATGAAGATCATTTTTATTCATTCTCGATTCATATGGTATATACGAGTATGCATAGGTATTTGAATGTGTATTTTTTATTGGATGACATTAAGTGATATAAAACATATTGTGTATCTATGTTTTTGGAAATAAAACAAGCTATGTCTTTAACATAATTTTTTCAGAGTGTGTCACCTATATAACCCATACCATAATAAAAATGGGAAGTCATCACTATATATTTTCTTCGACGAATATAATATACATTTAAATAAAATAATTCTATATTGTTTTTTTAAATTTCCTTAAAATGATATCACACTTTATATATATCATAGAATACAAATATTCACATTAGCATTCCATGATATATATTATGAAAGTGGTAAGGTTTTATAGAGTACCATATTGCAATGTATCTAATTGGGATCCAATGTTTACCTCCTTGTTTTTTAAATTTCTTCAATAATCCCAATATTTAGAGTGGAGATTAAATATTTCATATCATCCTTATATAGATGGTCACTCTGAGTGATTAATATGAAACCTATTGGATATGTATGTACCTTTTTCCATGTATTTTTATAGTCATTGAGATCAAAACATTCCTAGAGTTGAGTGTTATTAAAAGACAACATTTAATCATGCAGTTTGATCACTTCTTATGAATCCCTCAATGTAAATAAATGTAGAGATCTAACATGTTAGAATGAAATTATAGAATTCATTTAATTATGGTCTGAGATAGGTGATTATTTGAAAGAGATTCTTCTATAAATTCTAAAACACAGAAAGACATCTCAATGTTGGTATGAAAGTTATTATAATTACCACTGGTGTGGTTTAGAATATATAATGTTGTTGAAAATTTGTTTCTATATACATCTCCATAGATGAAGGTTATGATATTTTTTAATAAATGGAAGATGAGCCTTGGGTATATCAACCCTTTGAAATTCATGATGCTATTATGAAAATAAATCATCTCATTCAACATACTCCAATCCTCTAAAAATTATAATATGTAATCAATTAATATATCCTTAGTAAGAACATTTGTGACCACTCACAAGTAGTAATATAATATTTCATATGAGGAGATCATTATTTTTCATCTGTGTATCAACTATAAGAGATTCTACATCAATCATAGAAACATGAATGTTGTGATTCCACTAAGTTGATTAGTTTTTTCTGTAGTAAAAGCTGAGGTTTTATGGAACTATAAAGGATCTTGAGGATATTATGGGGCATAATTATAATCATTTTTAAATAGAGTGGTTAATTTTGAGTGATAATACAATCTTAATGGGGTAGAATTCAACAACCTTTTTATGTTTTAATTATTATTTTCTTCTAATAAATTATATTTAATTGAGATATTTCATAATATTAAATACCAATTTACTCGTCTGAAACATGTAACAAAATTTTAAGTATGTAATATTTGGAATAAGATGTTATCTTGTGTTATACACAACATTATGATTTAAAAGACGTTGAAATACTTTTAATATAGTTATTCAACTATGACTGTTCTAACCTAGAAATTATGCATAGAATATTAATATTAATAAATAATTTATAAATAATTTTTATAATGGTTTTAAATATGTAAATCATATTGATATTTAATTTCTTAATTTTTCATAAATTCATTATATGTGTCCAAATTCTTTTTAGAAAAAATCAATTTTATTTCTCTTTATGAACAGTAGTGAAATTAAATTTAAATAAATCTAGAAAAATAATTTTATAAAAAAATATTTTTTATGAGAAAATAATATCAAAATTATTTTATTTCTAAATTTTTGGTCTTTTGAGAAGATTCATTTTTTTGGAAGAATAAAAATAAGGAATTTTAATTAAAAAAATTCTATTTACGATAATTTTATAGATAACTTAAATATATTATAAATTGGTTTCAAATTAATAATAGGTCAAAAATACATCCATTATTACAATTAATGAATTTGGAATAATTTTTATATAGAATATCAACATAAAAACCTTTCAATATTTTTATCATTTTTTCTTAAAAACATGTCTTTCTCGTAGTGTTTACAAGATTGATTATTTATTATATATTTACACATTAAAGAATGTGATCTGCAAAAATGTAATGGATATTTTCAATAAATAATATATCTTGATTATTTTAATTTAATTTTTATCCAAATCAATATTAAATATATATATACATTATTTACTATATTTTTAGTAAAAATGGGTTTACCAGGGGTTAAATAAAAATAATATGAGTTTAAATGTCAAATAAAAATGTCTGAAATATATGTTATAAAAACATATCTGTATAATAAATTAATATTATTCAAAATTATTTGTTTGAAACTTTTTTTTATTGTGAAAAATTAGGATACACTTTTTCATTTAAAAAATTATAATTGATCTAATCATATCACATATTACTGGACACTCCCTCTCCATCCTTCTTCACACCATCAACCCATTTTATTATATCTCACAAACAAAACTCACCTCCCAACAAAACAAATACCATACTAGATGCATTATTTTGGATAGAAATCATATATAGGAAGTCTTCTGGTTTAATCATAAGTACAATAACCAAAGAATAAGTAATGCTCATCAAAAAAAATGTTTTGGTTTTATCTCTACTGTAACCTCCTTAAATAATAATTTCATTATAATGATATAAAACTAACATTATCTTACATATATCATGATTTTGTTATGTTTTTGTAATTGCAACATCCATTTACACTTTCATGAAATGGGTTCCAAAATCATTATTTTTGGGTATAGTAGACCACAACCTCACGAATCGATTTCATTTGTTTATTCCATATCCAAATCTCATGGATGTATATAATAACTGATTTATTATTTATATATGATATTTATAATGATATATTAATTCTGGAATAATTTTATCACACATACCAACATACTTTCCATTCAATTGTAATTAAATAATGGCATCTGCGTATAAAGAGGACTAACACCCCTCGAAGGGGTGTGATTTATCAACATATTATAAGGAATGTAATAAATATGTTTTTATTGATAATTTTGGATAGATAATAAATAATAACTATAATGTAATTATCGTATATCATTTAAATTTATTTATTTATATTCATATAGAAATTGGAATCAGGGTTCAGGCTTGTGTATGGCCTACTGTCTGCATGAACGATGTATTTTATCTTCTCCAAAAAAAAATATTTATTAATATGAATACATTTATAATTTATTTATATGGTATTAATATCCTTGAAAGAATTACAGATATAATTAAATAATGAATAAAATTAAAGTTACAAATAAAAAATAAAATCATATATTATCAATAAAGTGGTATTTACATGAAATGTAAATATAATGTGGAATTTTTATAGAACCAGTAATAAAATACATAAAAATACATATATGATATAGAATTTAGGAATACTATTCATTAATATATTTATGGTTCAAGTATATTTGTTATACTAGAGTTTTGAGCATGTTATATGGTTATTAAAATTTATGGTATGTGATTTGTAGTAATGTTTTTTTTTCAAGAAACATATGAAAATTCAGAACATGTTACTTTTTAGATGTCTATATAGTACCAATAAATCTATATATTATGATTATTATACATAATTTTATTTACTTATTTACATATCCATTGGTTTATCGTTGTTTAATTTTAATTACATTTAAAATGATACCAATGTGGTAATAGAATTTTTCCTCACAGTTTCAAATTTGAGTCTTATTTTATGTTATAAACGAATATTTATTTAAAAGGTCTTCATAAAGACTCATTTATATATAATATCATGAGTATGATTATACACATGATTTATTGAGTTTTTTTTAATGTTATTTTTTCTTTTTATTTTAATTAAACGTTACCAATGTGGTAATAAATTTTATGTTATAATCTTAGACATTATCAGGACAGTTTATTAATCAATTATAGATGACAAAATACTTTTTTTTCAATCTATCAAGAAAAAAAATTATTACCATATAGTTATTCAGGATTATAATATCACAATTTTCTCTAATATTTTGTAATTAAATAACTGGTTAATTTTTTTGGTAAATATCCAACATTGACTTTACCTTAGTCTGATGTTTTTTTACTAAAATCATGTTTTTTAAATTTGTTATATAATTTTTAATAATTATCCTTTTAATTTTATATTATATTTCTCCCATGATTTCTTTTTTTAAAAAATATTCTTTATGGAATCATAATTTCATATTCCAAACATGTCCTGTTATGATTTTAATGAATAATATGAAAATAATCATAGTTTATACATGTGTAAAATTAAGGAAAATTCACATCACCATGAATGTTATTTTCTTTGAAGCCTCCTTTATATGTTTTCATGTATATTAAGAAAATTTATATAAAAACATAATTTATATTGTAAAATGATTTTATTAAATCATAAATGAAATATTCTTCAAGAAATTTTTTAAATGATTTTTAATGATTCATTTATAGTATGTCATTATTAAATTAAAAGAAATTGATTTAAAAAAATTGGTTTTTATTTTTAAAATAATTATCAATATATAGTTATTTTCCACATTAAATATCTTAAATGATATTTTAATCAATTTTCCATATAAGATGAAATTTTTTGATGTTAGTTATGCTTTAGTTGTGATATCAACCAAGGATACCTTTGTTACTATTTATCTAAACTATTTATTATGGATATATTATTATTAAACAAGTTTAACTCAACTGGTTATACCACGATAGAATTCTTTTGAAAAAATTCACTTTCATTGGTTGATCAATGATGTAATGAATAATTGATTATAAAAAATATCTCATTTCCATAGGTTATGATATGATAAATGTTTTATGAAATCCATTATAATTAATGTGTTATGATATGATTAATTTTAATAATATTGTGGCACTCAAATATATTGTTTATTTATCTGATGGTTGGAACATATATATCCCACCCATTAATTCAATAATTCTTAATATTATATGATCTTAAGAGTTATATGGTAGATTTTCCCATTCCTGAAAAGGGTCACAAGGGAGTCATTCTATTCCCAATGTAGCTACATGAGTGTTCACTGTAGGGATAAACATTGTATATGTGTTTGCGGTAGTTTTGAAATAATATTATCTATATATGTATTTATTAAAAAAATCTATGTCTTATTTGAATTTTATTTTCTAATGTATCTTGTTCATTGAATCCCTTTGGATTCATGTCCTATGAATTTTAAATCTACGTTCCATGAATCAATATTTTGATTTCTGATATACAATGAATGGTTGTCAAATGTTATTCCCATGTTATCATTCCCATATGTATATGCTATGTTTATATATCTTCCACTTTTATATTTACTAACCATTTTATCATTCCATTTATTATATTTTATTTTTCCATGTAATTATGAAATGCATTACGATTGAAATGTCTAGTAAGGGAGCATGTTATGATTATCATAATGGGAGATGATGTAGTTTACCGATAGAAAATCAATTTGTATTGAAACGATTCAAAGGTCACTAAACTATTAAATTCCTTAGTATTTTTTCTATGTTGTGTAATTAATATTCATACAAAATAATCTAATATATATATATATATGATAATCTTGGGTCCGTATATTGATAAAAAATATAACATGGAATGAAACCATTAATTTTAATATATGTTTCATATATCAAAATAATGATTTGTTTTTCATTAATCGACATGTTGATATAAGCCGAATTGTGTGTAAATGAGTATTCATGAGAATTATTTGAATTAAATTTAATTTATATAATAATAATGAATTATTGGTTTTAACGTTTTATATTTAATGTTATGGAATAAATAATTATGATACCATTTCTCCATTTCATATATTTAAATCCAACAAAATAATCCTTTCAATAGCTATTTACCATTACAATGAGAGTATGATCTGGATGTGAAAAATTCATTATATAATCGTATCAATCAAGAGGAGATGTATATGAAACGTACAAATGGGTTTACGAGTTAGGGAAATTCTAACATTTTATTGATGTCGTTGAGGTCCATTTATGGATTAAATTAAATATTGGTTATTAAAAATTGGATTTAATGAATATATAAAGGATATTTTTTCATTTTGAATGATAGTGATGAATTTATTTAAATATATAGTAATGGTAGAATGATAGTTTTAGTAGTATATTATTTTCATTGCCAATTAATAATTTGAAACAATAAAAGACTCTCAATAAAGATTAAGGAATGATTGAGTAATTGGTCTCCATGAATGACATTGAAATAGAATCCAATGTTATATGGATTATGAACATTGTCATTATATCAAATATTTTATAAAAACCATGATAGGGTATATTTTTTAACAAATATATAAGACTTTCAATATAGAGAATCCATGACTGGATTACTTCCAATGTGAAATGGTTTAAATCATTCCAAGGTAATGTCTACTCAAACCGAAGAGGAAATATTGAGAATGAGTAAGATTCAAAAAATATTATGATAAAAGCAATCATTTTCCATGTTATGTATGGGGTATGAGATTCATATGCATTGCATATGGTTTTTCGATATTAATAAAATCCATGTGATCATCCTTGGACTGCTATGAATGTCGTCCTAATGAAACTGAGGTGAAAAATGTTGGATCTAAATACGATGTAGATGCTCAATATATAAGAGGGGGGTGAATTGTATCCTTTAAAAATTACTTTTGTACATTTAAAGTGGATATAAAATATTAAATTGTTTAACAAAGTTAAATAAGGTAAATTCACAAGACTTCTTAGATATATAAACATGAAAGATTCGGGAAATACAGTTCCAGAAATGAAACTTAAGAAAAGTTTAAAAGGACATGGATTCTACCGTAAATGATATAGAATCATAATAATCAGTGTTTACATGTACGACAAAGTATAATATTGTTCTACTTTCATTATTTATCAAAATGCAGCAGAAAACAATCATTAAACAATAAAATTAACAAGTTTGTAATAATTTAACACAAAGAGTAGAGTATCCAAAAACCTTGTATAATGGTCCATTGATTTATACATTCAAGAAATTATGTCTTACCAATACCAGGGTAAGCCCTCGATAGAAATATCAGTGTCTGTCTTGTTATCTCCACAAACCCTCGAACATCATGGTAGTAGACACCTCTATCTTCCTTATCAAGGAAGCCCTAAAATGTTAAAGTTGTTGTCACCTCTATCTCCCTATCCCCGGTGGCCCTCAATTATACACAAATACAGTTAGAGTTTCATGAAGTAATCTGTACAAGATGTTCAGTTTGCTCAAAGAAAAAGAGTCTATCTCTCTAGAAATAACTTCATCATGTAATCTCTAGATTGATCAATGTATATAGATCTCATTCAAATGGGATTATATTTATAGGCACATTTCCTCTAGTATGCTCCCTCCTCTGAAGAACATATTTTTTCAGGAATTTCAGAGTGACCTATACACGTGTCACTCAAACAATGGTATGATAGAAAAAAAATGCACAACATCATTTTATAACTATAAAAAGAGTATGAAAAATATGGTTTCTCCACTATATCTATTTTTCAGAGTCTACGGAAAAATAAAATTCGGAGTCTATGCATGTAAACATTCGGAATCTATATTACAAAGATATTTGGATTCCGTATTTCAAGGAATTTGGATTCAGAATTCTGTTGACTTCAGAGTCTAAATTCTGAGGAATTTGAAGTCTGAATTATAATGAATTCGAAACCAAAATTCGGAGAAATTCGGAGTTGGAATTCAAGGGAATTCGGAGTCTGAATTCTAAGGAATTCATAACCCGAATTCTATGGAATTTGGAATCCAAATTCTAAGTAATTCATATTCATAATTTTATGGAATTCGGAGTCTGAATTTCAGAGAATTAAGAATCATAATTTCAGAGAATTCGAAAGTTCAATTCATTTTAATTTAGAGTCATAATTCTAAGGAAATTGGAGACTGAATTTTCGAGAAATTGGTGTACGATTTTCAAATAATTCGGAGTATGAATTTCAGAGATTTCTGAGTGGAAATTTCATAGATTTCTTAGTCTGAATATCCTAGAATTCAAAGTCTATATTTCATTGTATTCAGAATCCAAATTTGGATATTGAAAATAGAAAACCCTATATCTACGTACCTATAGAATTCTGAGGTTTTATATGTGAAACTGAATTTTAAACTTAGTAATAAGATGAGTTAGATTTCCAGATACTAAAATATGAATAATAAAAAATAGGTATGGATAAGTTTCCTTGGAGAAATAAAATATTACTTATTAAGAAAAAACATTAGGGAAATAAAATTTTCCTTTAGATAGAGTGTTTGTGATTTTCAAACCATAGAGAAATGGAAAATTCATATGGAAACCTTATATACCCAACAATATCCCCCTTTTAATATAGCACACACATCTTTACTAAAAATAATATATGGACTTTGAATTTTTTTTATCTTAAAAATAAATCGTATCTCCCTTTATTATGGACCATAATAAATACGACTAACTCCCCCTTAGGATTTGGAAAACCTAAGGATCGTATTTTTGATTTCTGGAATGAGATTTTACATTTCCTTGCAAATGAAAATCATCATGATAAATACACTTGCTAGGATGAACTCCCCCATAGGGAAATTTATTCTTTAATTAGTATTATTTTTTACATTCTTTTCCCCCCATTGTGATTTTCAAAAAGTAATAAAGGTAATGGAATGAAAATATGGTACCTGAAATATTAGTACTAAAAACAAAAGAATATTAAGTACAACAAGAATTTCATTAAGATTGAATGAATTTTTATAACATTTAAATACATCAAAATTTCGGATTTCGAAAGAAATTATCCCTTCTTTTCATTCAGTGTCACCTTCTTTAAAATATTATTATGCTTCTTGAGTTCCTTGTGATCATATTCTATGTGCTGGAGTACCTGATCCTGATCTACACATTTCATTCCTAAGGCTTTAATTTTTTCTTCCTTAGCCTTATTCATTTCAGTCTGAGTCTTCAAGTCTACGTCTTATTTAACATATTTTTCCTCACACTTGATTCTATGATCCCATTCCCTTATCCATCTCTAAGAAGCTGAATACAATTTCACATTCTGATCTTTCAATTAATGATTCCGAGTAGTTTCTTCATGGGATATAATTTCTTTAGAAGACAGCATGTGGTATTTGAACATAGAATCTTTGGTTTCAAAAGCATCATAGACATTATCTTGAAACTCATTGATAATTCTCATCTCTTCAACAGTTTCCCTTTACCAACTAGTCATCTTCTTGAAATATCATTTATGGGATTCATAATTAATGAAAAACGTTTTGAAATATGCTTCATGTTTTACACACTTATCCATCACCATGGATACTGAATCTGTTTCCAGATTTAGGGAATTCTGAAGCATTTGACATCTTGAATCTATAGTTGGAAATATCAGAATAGTACCAAATAGTTTCTTCAAATACTGATGAACAATGTCATGGAAAAGAGAAGATGATTCCAAATTTGAACCCTTTGATGATGAGGATTCCATCTCAAGCACATAATCTATCCTCATTGATGAAGCAACAATATCTTTTTTACTAACAGAAGACTTGGTATGAGTATCATCCATAACTTTCTTTCCCTTATATTATTTTGAAATAATTTGATCATCTTTTGGAGATTCATGATCTCATTCAAATAGCTCAACAAGTTTATCTTCATCAATATTTTCCTTCCCATATTCTGCCTGAGGTTATTCTTGATGAATAATATCATGATTACTAATTTCTTCTTGGAATTGCTTATTAACTTCTTAGTGATCCTTGTCATCCTTTCTAGGTGTAGGAATCATATAATATGCATCTTTAGAAGATCGGATGGACAACTTATCGGAAATATTTTCCTTCTCAAGATAATCTTCCATTGTTCATATCATGTCATCAGTGTCACCACATAATTCTTCTTTTTCATGGTCCACTTCGTGTTCTAGTACATCATCAACTTCCTCTTCTACTTTTATTTATACTATATATTATTCTTCTTCTTCTTGATGTGGTTCCGGAATCACCAACTTCTTTCCTAGTGTCACTTGTAGTAATTCTTGGAAAAATGATTCAGGTACTGAAATATTATCGAATGATTTTTTAGAGACCTTAAGAAGAGATTTTAGTATTTTAGCTTCAAAAATTTTCTTTTTCTTTATTATTCTATTTCTCTTGACTTTCATGATCACCAACCACATTCATCATTTTGGATTTTTCCTCAGCAGGATCCAATAAAAACATAGGCTCCCATTCATTTTAGTTTTTCTTCTCATCTCTCCACTTTCCCGCTACTTTAATAGAATAGGCCTTTTGTTTCTTGGGCATCATAGGTGCAGACTGGGTTTCCTTAGCCCCTTGAGTTTTTCATTTTCCTTCCATTTATTCTTCTTTACACCGCCTTCCACAATTTTTGGAAGTCACATCCACTTCTTTATTCTTCGAAATTACAAGTATTTCAGCTTCCATCAATTAATAAAATTCACCTGAGACACTAGAGAATCCAATTTTCATCATTCATAGGGTTTCATCACTAAGCAGCATTACTTTGAAATTTCTTGACATTGAATTGAATGAAATTTACATTGATTCTAAACAAGAAACAATGATCATTGATAAGATTGATGGATAAATGATAATATGAAGACTTTATATTTCCATTCTTCATATTCTTAATCGTTACCAAGATATACATAACCATATTCAGCTTCAAGAGGATCACTACGAAATCCAAAACATATATATCACTTTTCTTCAGAGTATCTTTATATCCATTCCTCGAAATGATTAAACCTTGAAACCAATGTTCCAGAATCAAAAAATTTGTATAAAGATGAATAATATTTAGAGTCTTAACTTAAAATTAACCAAGGCACTCTATGTCCTTTTCCTTATCAAAACTTATTATATCATCAGGTATCATAGGGGAACAAAATTCAGCTTCTCCTTCATAAGGTATTCCAATAAAACTGGCTCTCTTAGAATAAGAAAGAGAACAAGTCTTACCGCAACTCTTGGAATAAAATATGTATTTGCCTTCATGATTAAAAAAATATACAAATTTATAAAACTACACTAGAAACTCCGGAATCAATGGATCCTCTGCCTTGGGTTTCAATACAATTATACACTCTAAGCCATTTAACTTGATGTTCTTTGAGATTATTGAATCATACTTACTAAAGATGTCTGGGTCTACCAACCTTTCACAAAAAAACTTCCATTCAAGGATTTCCTTTACGGTAGAAATTTATTTTTGAGGATAGGCTTATTTGGACACTCGGAACGAAGGAAGGCCAGAGAAATTTAGAATGATGTTAAGTAGGAAGGGCTGATCTTCAGCATGCAAGAGCTTGGGGTTCGATGTGGGATGACCATTATGGGTCCTTTATATGGCCATTGAAGTGATAGTTCAACTTCCATGATTGATCCAACAGATGAAATCTTATGGAGAAGATCTAACAATTGATATGATTCAATAAAAATCATTTTGACTGATTCCATTCTTTTGAGGTTTTTATGAAAAAAATTCTGATTTAAGGAAATGTGAATCCGGAAATTTCAAAAAAAAAAGAAAGTACGAATATGTAAAAGAAGATTATGATATTTTAGAAAAGATAACATACCTTTCGAAATGCTAGGAAGATTATTTTTAATAAGGAGAATTCATCTTGAAGATCATTAGATTTT
Source organism: Viscum album (assembly GCA_963277665.1). NCBI lineage: Eukaryota > Viridiplantae > Streptophyta > Magnoliopsida > Santalales > Viscaceae > Viscum > Viscum album. The sequence goes on from OY728145.1 coordinate 1,906,172,775, forward strand.
GAAAATTTGATTACGAAAAATATTAGATTATGAAAAAATTATATTCCAAAAAATTTTGCATTATAAAAAATTTGACTAAGAAAATTTTGACTAGTGTAATTTTCACTAAAAAAATATTAACTAACAAAAAATGTACTCCCCCTATGAAAAGAAGATTCTTACTCTAAGGAGATAGGTTTCAATAAAAAGTTAATAAGGAACATTACCATATATTTTTCCTTCCTAGATTTTGTTTAATGTATTTAAATCTATAGAATGGTAATGATTTTATGAATATATCATCATGCTTATATAACATTATGATAAATTGATCAATGATATATCCTTTTTGTTTTTGATCCCTAAGAAAGTGATTCCTAATATCTATGCTTTCTTCATGAGGGTGATGTGTAGGGTTATTACTTAAGGAAATGGAACTAGTATTATTAAACAATATTTGTGTTTTGGTAAAACTTATTCCATAGTCTGTGAGTGACTTTTTCATTTTCATTAGTTGTGGACAACAACTTCCAACTGCTACATATCCAAATTCAACGGTGAAAAGTGCTACAAGGTGTGTTTTTGCATGCCCAAGAATCAAATGAATCTCATAAGAAATGACTAGTTCTAGATGTACTTTTCCTATCGATTCTACTTCCACCAAAGTCAGCATACGGAAGGATTTTGAAAAAAAATCATTTCCAGAATTATAAAAGAGTCTTAAATCCACAGTTCCCTTTAATTTGTGAAAAACCCCTTTTCACAGCCTTTAAATGAGATTTTCTTAAGATTTTATTGATATTTTGTACATAAGAATACTGAGAACATTATGTCTAGATGACTAGCTGTCATTTAAAGTAGATATCCTATCATAACTCTAAAATATGTTTGATCTACTGGTTTCTCAGCTTCATCAAGATCAAGTGAATTTGATGTACCAATTGGATTACTTATACTCTTAGTATTGTTATATCCATATTTTTATGAAGATATTTAATATAATATTATTGGGATATATATATTCATTCTGGTTTTTTCGAAATTTGAAAACCAAGGAAAAATGTTAACTCACCCATCGTACTCATTTCAAATTCAGAATTCATTTGATTTACAAAGGAATCCATTAAATATTTTTGAGTTGAAGCTAATATAACTTCATCAAGATAGATTTTAACAATCAAAATTTTTTTTTTATTTTTCTTTATAAAAAGGTTTGGATCAGCCTTTCCATTAACATAATTGTTCTAAAGCAAAAATCTTGTAAGTCTTCTTTACAAGGATCTTGGGACTTGTTTAAGTCCATATAATTCTTTGGTAAGTTTAAAAACATGTTATAGATTATTTTATCTTCAAAACTAGGAGGTTTTTCATCAAAAAATTCCTCTTTAACATCACCATTACAGAAATCACTTTTAACATCCATTTGAAAATGTTTAAAATTAATGAATGCAGCAAACGGAAGTAAAATACGAATAGAATCTTGTCTTGCTACTAGAGCATTGGTTTCATTATAGTTTATTCCTTTTTGATGATTATAGCCTATCTAAAGAAATCTATCTTTATTTCTTACAATGATTCTACGTTCATCATCCTTATTTCTGAAAACCCATTTTACTCCAATAACATAAGTTTTCTTAGGTATTTCAACCAAGGTCCAGACATTATTCCTTTCGAATTCATTTAGCTCAACATGCATAACTTTTATCCAATCATCATCACCTAAATTATCATCAGTAATTTTTTATTCTAATTGGGAATGGAATGATAAATGTTCTACCTCATTCTCTAAGGATCTTCTAGTCCTTACAGGTTAATTATCATCACCAATGAACTATCACTTGTATGATTCTTAAGAAACAACTGATTTTGTTTTTGTAAAACCTGTTCATCAACATATTTTAGGACATCTTCTGGTGTAAATGCTTCTGAAACATTTTCTTGAACATTTTCTTTATCCGAAAGATCTTCTATCAAGGGTTGATAATCAGTTTTTTAAAACACATCAGAAGATGTAGGAAGAGGATGTTTAAAAACAAAACGATAAGTTTCAACAAATTTAACATGTACTTCATATTCAACAGATAAAGTATTTTTAATGAAAACTCTATGTTCATTAGATATTGTAAAGTAGCCTAAGATATTTCCTTCAATAGATTTTGGTGTGAATTTTTGTAGATTATCTTTCGTATTAAGAATAAATACATTGCAACCAAAATCCTTGTAGTATAAAAGTCATGGTTCTATACCATTACATAACTCATAAGGTGTTTTATTGTGAAAAGGTCTAATCAAAATAGGATTTATTGTAATGCAAGAAGTACTTACAACTTCTGCCCAAAAATGTTTGGCAACTGAGTATTCACTCAACATGGTTCCTGTTATCTCTTGATTAATTCTAATTTGTTTTTTTAACAACACCATTTTGTTGAGATTTTCTTGGGGATGAGAAGTAATGAGTAATGCCTTATCTACTACAAAAGGTTTCAAAATATGAATTTTAAAAATCTCCTCCATGATCACTATTGATTGTTATCAATGGAGGATTTTCTCATTTTAAACATGGCCTCTAAAAATTTTAAAATATTAAAGAGAATTATATTTCATTTTCTAGAAAATATACCCATGTAAATCTAGTGTAATCATCAACTAAGACAAATATATAATATTTTCCTCTAATGCTTCCAATTTGTGTTGGACCAAAAAGATCTTTATGCATCAACTTTAATGCATTAGTGGTTAAGACTTGACCGACTGATTTGAAACATGATTTATATTTCTTAACATATTAACAGGGATCACAAACTTTTGAATAATCAAATCTATGCTATGATAAATCCTTAACTAGTCTTTTCATATATTGTTTTCATAGGTTATTATGGTTACAGTGTCCTAACCTTCTATGCTATAACCAATAGTGATTTTCCATTGCACTATGACAAGGTAGATATCGGCTCTTATGGTCTTCTATGTTTAGTGTGTTAACATTCTCTTGCCTATGGGAAGAAAGAATAAACTCTTCCTTGAAATTGGGTAAAAAACACTTATCATTCATAAAATTCACATTGTAACATTCATCACATAGTTGAATTGTCCTAATAAGGTTATTCATAAGACCCCTAACAAATAAAACATTTGAAATCAATGTTTTTCCTAGATGAACAATGTTACATGTACAAATAATTTCTCCTTGAGCATTATCTCTCATATTTATTTTTCCTCATTTCATCTTGGTAATATTTTCAAAGAAGTTTTTTACCATTCATGTTCTGGGAATATACACTATCGATGTACCATGTATTGTTGTTGGTATTATCTTTATTTTCCTGAAAGGAAAAGTGTTGTACTTTTTGAACACAAACCTTCTTGGATATAAAAACTATACCAAATAAAATTTTAGGAAATGACATTTTTATTGCAAAATATGATTTATGAAAACCTAAAGACTATGTTTTGGTTAAGGAACCATTTTTTCCGAATGCCCACTATAATGACACTTAGTGCAGAATAGAGGAATTTGAGGTACAAAATAATTGTCACTAAAAATAGGTTTCAAAGGAGTATAACCAAAACCAGAATTATTCCTTAGAGGTCGAATTTGGGAATACATCTTATAAAAAATTTCATTACCAAAGGTAATGTTTGAAAAAAACCATCCTCAAGGAAAATATTTCTGACATTATCTTAATAAATATGTTTTTATCCTCAAAAACATTAATTTTATCACTAAGGATAGTGTAGAAAAAAAAATTGATTGAAATTAATTTTTTTAGATCATTAGAATGGTTATCTTTCTCAGAAATAACATCCACAAGATTTTTTAAAATACATTCAAAATCACAAGTTTTCTTATCATGATCTTTAGAAAAATCTGATATTTACAATTTAAGAACAGTAATTCTAGAATTTTCCTTATCATTCTTTTTTGTGACTTTAAAATTTTAATTCCCCTAGAGCATAGATAACCTAGAAACATTGTCATAAGTATTTAATGTATTAAGTTAATCAGGAGAAGATTATTTATCTGAGGATTCATAAAATTTACTATATCTATAATTTGAGTTCAATGATACATTGGTGATGGATTCAGCGTTGTGTACATTGGCCATTAAACAATGATTTTCAATAATTAGATTGGCTAATTGACCAAGATTATTCTATCCATGAGATTCATAATCTGAGGATTCATCAGAAGAGTCACCACCACTAGCACTCTAGGTGTTATTGGCTTTAAAAACAATCATAAATTAAGAATTGTAGTACTTATTTCTTTTCCCCTTAGAATGATTTTACATTCTATATTTTCTCTTAATAATAGGTCAATTCGGACATATATGCCATGCTCTTTTTCATTCATAACAAGTGACATATAAGATGTTCTTTTCATTTCAATATTTCTTGTTGTATCAATATTGAATGTTATTATGTCCAACAATCTTATTCATATTTCAGCCATGATTGTCTAACTCGTTTTATGAAGATTCACATCCACTAGATTTAGATTGATTAGCAGTAATCTTTGATTTGGATCTTGTAAATCTCTAAGGAGTCCTAACATTCATATGATTTGAAGCAGTTGTAAAAGAAAAACATCCATTTCCAATTCTTCTTCTTATTTAGATTATAAACTCTTTTCATTCAAGTCTCATGTTGAATTAGAGTTACAAAAATATCATAGTGTGATCTATGAGACATTCATATTCTCATTAATAGTTGTTCTCTTTGATTAACACTCATTTGGCATGATATCAATAATCTAGTCCACATGTTCCTCATCATCTTCACCTTTTCACCCATAGACAGTAAACTATTGACAATGGTCATAAAATATTGTTGCACCTAAATACTAGTTCACGATAAGGAATGCAGAAACCATGATATTTAGTTCTCAGCATATCTCTTAGACTTTTGATAACATTGGAAGGTACAAAATGAGTATCCTCCAATTTATTCTATATAAAATTTGATGTGTCTCTAAAATAAATCTGTCTATATATATTCATTGTAATGGAACAAAAAAAAGTATTTCATACCTTATAGTTAAGTTGATATTCCGAAAATTAGTGATTTGTAAAAGTTCTGACTTCCTTATCCAGAATCTTTTAAACTCCAGTAATAAAAACAATGTTTTCTACTCCAGTGTTAATGACAAAAGCCTTTATATGATCTCACCAATATTAATAATCATTCCTATAAAATATTGGTGGTAATGTAGGATTAATATTTTCAATCAAACCAACATTCATTCATGTCATCTAAAAGAAAATATCCATCCACAGAATCTTGTTAGTAATAAAATTTTTAAACATTGATAAGAATCCACAGAAAGGAAAATATTGAACAATAAAAATTGAGCAAGAAATGTTATTTTTGAATTTATGTATTTTAGAGACCTCCAATGATACCAATTGTATGATAAAATTATGATGTAGATGCTAAATACACAAGAGGGGGTGAATTGTATCCTTTAAAAATTCATTTGGAACTTTTAATGATTAAATAAAACTTTCTATTATTTAATAAAGTTAAACAAGGTAAAATTACCAGACATCTTTATTCTACAAACTTGATAGATTCTTGAAATATGGTTCTAGAAATGAATCAAATGAAAAGTTTACAATTAAAAAGATTCTACCATATAGAGTATAAAATTTTACTAGTCAGAGTATAAAAGTACAAGAATGTATAAGATAGTTATGCTTTATTTATTGATTAAAATTTAGCAAAAAATGAACACGAAACAATACAAGTAAAAAAGAATGAAATCTTATAACCAGAAGTGTAGGTACCCAAAATCCTTGGATAAATGTTCCTTGATTAATACATTAAAGAATGTATATATTACACACACCAGGGTAAGCCCTCGATAATAATATCAGAGTCTTTCTTGCTATCCATGAAAGTCCTATAACTTCATGGTAGTTGGATGATATGTATTCCTTATCAAAGAAGTCCTCTAACATTAAGGAATTAGAAAAAATTGTCTCCCTTTCCCCAAAATCCCTTGATTATACATAGAAACAATAAAATTCTCATGAAGAAATATGAACAAGATGATCAGTACACACAATGCATGAGTGTATATCTCTCTAGAAATCGCTTTAGCATGTAATCTCTATATTGATCATTGTATGTTGAGCTCAATATAATTAGATTATATTTATAGGCACATTTCTAATGATCGACTCCCTCCTATAACAATAATATTTTTCCTTGAATTTTAGAAGGACCTATACACGTGTCACTCAAATAACAGTTAGTTAGAAATAGAATTCATGACACTATTTTATTATTATAACAAGAGTATCTGAAATATGGTTGCTCAACCAAATAATTTTTTTTGAAGTAAAAGGAAAAAAATCAGAGTCTATGAAAGTAAAAATTCAGGATCTATATTATATGGATATTAGTATTATGTTTTTGAAGGAATTTAGAATCAAAATTATGTATATTTCAGAGTCTAAATTTTTTGGAATTCTGAGTTTGAATTTTAAGGAATTCGGAACCAGAATTCTGAGAAATTCAGAGTTTTAATTCTATGGAATTAGGAATCTGAATTATAAGGAATTTAGAATTTGAAAGATAAAGACTTATAATTAAAAATTATATGAAATTTATAGTCTGAATTATAAAGAATTTGGAGTCTGAATTTCAGAGAATTTAGATTCTGAATTTCAGTGAATTCGTAATCTAAATCTTAATGAATTAAGTGTCTGGATTCAATGGAATTAATAGTAAGAATTTTAGAGAATTCAGGGTCTAAATTTTAGAGAATATGGAGTCTGCATTTTAGAGAATTATGTGTCATAATTTCAATGAATTCAGATTCTATATTTAGGAGATTTCAAAATCGGAATTTAGATCCTGAAAACAGAATATTCTATATCTACGTATTTATAAGAAATATTATGATTTAGATGTGAAAATAAATATTACACATAGGAATAAAAAGAGTTATATTTATAGAGAAAAAAATATGAACAATGAAAAACATCTATGGATAAATTTCATTGGGAATGGAAAATTATCATTATCAAGGATAAATTTTAATTGAAATAAATTTTTTATTATGATAGAGTGTTTTTGATTTTAGAATCATAGAGGAATGTAAAAGTCATATGGAAACCTTATTGACACAACAAAAAATCATATACTCATAGTGTATGTATGTGATTAAGATATATTCAAAATGGGTATTACAAATTCATTCTTTAGGAATAATATAGTGATTTTGTGTCATAGTACGGATGTTGTTGTATTTCAATTGTGGAGCTGTGGACTTAATTTTTTTTTCAAAAAACTTGTTTTCACTGATTTTATCGTATATTTGAGTATATTGTGGTTTATAGTGAATCCATGGAATCAGTTTGAATTTTAAATATTGTGAGTTAGATTGACGTGGTTCTTATAATTAATTAGTCTACCATAGTTTACATATATAACAGTATAGTTGTGTCTCTGTTAAAAGCAACAAGGTCCCACAAAAGGAAAAAACATATACATTATAATTTTCATGGAATATAAAATTTTTATCATTATATTTATGTGTATATTAGAAGAGTATACAAGTTATAAAATATGGTGATAACCTTTAAAACTGATTTATATTATCACAATCATGACTATCAGGTAATAACTACTGGAAAAATAATGTTTTCAATTGGATCTAGTGAAATTGGTAGTCTGTTGGAGTTAGTTCCCCAGAACAAACATTATTATAACAAGATTTCATGTTATTGTTTTTAATTATTTATCAATATCACTTCATGATTGTTATTTTAAATGATATATTATGAAATATTTTCCAAATAATATATGTCAAATTGAAATGTAATAAAATTTCCATATAATGATGAGAATAAAGAGGTTTCATGATATTATTTGTAAACAATTTTATATGGATACATAATATTATTTGATGGTACAAACACAATAATGGATATTATAGGTAGAAGTATATCATGAAGTATAGATAAAAAATCATCATTTTATCACTCAGTAATATCAATGACAATATTTTAAGGAAATAGACCAATTAATATTATATCTTAACATCAATGTGTTATTGGGTGTTTCTATATAAGGATTTAACTATTTATTTTAACTCATTAATATTATCATTAATTGACTTCATAGTATGTTGACTTGATATATTAAAAAACCCAAGGTAAAATATTCTCATAGTGATGTAGTCAATGTTGTGATTGTAATTAGTGATATTAAAATAATTTATAAAGTGATAATGATTTATCACTTTTTCTCTTGATGAAAGTTGATATATGCGACCCTTTGATTTGAATATAATTTCATAAATAAATTCACAGTCACGGTTTTGGATGGGAGAGTTCATTTCAATAAATTAAATGAATATGAGAATGATCATATATGTTGATTTCACTAACATAAAACTTTTAACATCACTATATTTTGGAGTTTTATATAATTTAATTGGTATCTTTCAGTGCATGAAACAACATTCCTAATAGAATGGAGATGTACTATTAAATGGAATTATTTTAACCAAATAGTCACAACATAGAAATTAAATAACAATATGGAAATATTATCCACTATTCTATGGGATATAGATGAAATTAATATTCAATAAGAATATATTTTTATGAAATGAACACACTTGTTTTTGAAAACTAATTCTAAAATTAAAAGATATGATTTTTTTAAAGAGAGATTATTTTTCATTCTATCATGAAAAAAGTATTTAATTTTTTAATTTATTATTAATTTTGTTTTTTAAATGAAAACATTTTTATTCCCCTTATTTTCTTATATTGGGGTTTTTTCAATTTTTTAAACTGATTGATTTTCACAAGAATAGTGAATACTACTAATTTTTGTGGAATTTTTTTTTGATTCAACCATTTGATGTAATAAATTTTATTAAAAAATGTATACAAAATAATATTATTAATATTACATAATTAGTAATAAATTTATTTTCATTGAAAAAAATTTCTTGATGGAATTTGGAATAAAAACATTTTTTAAATTTTTTTTATTATTATGAAAAATTGTTTTCCATTTAATTTTTCAAGTCTATTTTTGATTAAAATTCATACAATAATTTTATTTGAATTTTGAAAAATGTTTTTTAAATTTATAATCTAGTGGTCCAAATTTAGTTAATCATCGATTTTATTTTTTTGCATTATGAATAATAACCATTGTAATTATATAACAACAGTAAAAAAAATTATGTATTTAAGGGTAAAAATGAATTGATAATAATGATAAAATGACCCTAGAACTAGAAAATTATATTTCTTTCTAATGATTACTCCACAATAATTAAAGGTACAATTATATGACTATTTACACTTATTTGGATGTGATTACGACCTTCATAATAGTTTATCTATAGAAATGACTACATTGTAAAATTAATGTTTTAATAACTATATCATTTTTAATACGGTGTAATGTAGTTGATGTGTTTTAATATAAATATTATATTTAAATATACATGATATAAAAACATCATGGTACTATGTTTTTGATATTTAGATGTGAAATAATTACCTTCAATTCATGTACAATGTGTATTCACTAATAATTTAATTTGAAGATAAATTAAAAAAAATTTAATAAAAAAATGAAAATGATATAATTTGAATTAATAATTTTAATGAAATATGTATTTGGATGAATATGAAATATTAGTAATATATTAAAATGATAATGTCTAATATATATTGTAATCTACAAATTGATAAATTCTTTGTAATGAATTGTGTAAAATTTTATAATAATTATTTTTTATAATATATTATATTTGGAGTATTTATTTAAATAATTTAAAATTTTAACCACTGATATATAGAAAATTATATGATGTAATATTTCATTCCTTATTAATATATTGGACATTTAGAATCAACTGACTCTGGAGTATTGTAATTTTGTTTTAATATTTTCTGATATTTCAAAACAAACTATGATCCATAATATAAAAGTGAACCACTTCGTTCACTTATTTAAACCATGTTGAGTAATAATTAACTAATAACCCCTTCAAATATATATTCATAACATAATTATCCACTTTTATTCTATTCTAGTCCTTCCAAAAGACCAACCCTATATCCCTAAGGAGCATATGAAAATAAATTACATTTTAGATAAGGTAATCATTTAAACAATCTCTTTCATGTTTTCATCTTCTTATAAAAAATATTCATGTGTTCTAAAACTATTTTTATAAATAGTGCATAATATATATAATATAATTTTATTATAATTATGATACAATCATATTATGTAGTATATGAAGGGACCTTAGTTTAATGTAAGAAACAAATTATTTATGCTTTTAATTATGTATTATTTTTTATTGACGTGTGGGTGGGGATTTAATGTTGTTGGAATGTTTTTGGGGATTTTATAAAAGTTATTGTTTTTTAAAAACCCGGAAAATCATCTATGAAAATGTTTATAGTATTATATGGGGAAATGGGAAGGAAAGAAGTTAGGCATATAGATTCACCAAACAATGTGAAATCTCTAGAGAAACCTTGAAATAAGATAGTGAGGGGGAGAGAGATTTCATGGTTTTTTCATGGATTATATCACTATGTGGGACAACCATTCATGGATATTCTTATGATAGAAGTTACTGCATGGTTAGAGCACATTTTTTCATAACTTTGCGACTAATCATCCACTGTTGAAAAAGATCATTAATGTGGATATAGTTAAGGATTATGTTTTAACCCGACGTTCATTCCAATTAGGACCTACATAGAAAATTTATGATCTTAATGATTTTGGAACATTTACCCCTAGAATAAATAGTTAATGGGATTTTTTTCTTTGTGCATTGAAGACCACTTCCCTTGGTAAGTGTATTTCTAGGGTAGTTTTTTTGTGGTTTTTTGTCAAACAACATACATTACTCCCTATGTTTCTTATATATACTTTGTTGCAGATATATATAAGGTTTTTTATTCCAATCATTGTTATATTTTTCCTTTTAGGATTTGGGGGATGGTGTCGAAGGTTTTTTTAGAGACTCAACTATGTTTTTTTTCGAGTTTTTAGGTTGTTCTTCATTTTATCCATAATTCCTAAGGTTAGTGAATTCTCTCTCAAATCATCGTATTACAACATGCAGGAATGTTTCTGAATTTATTGTTTGCATTGAAATTGTTGAAAAAATATATATGAAAATCATGGTAGAATCCCTTTTCTTGAGGATTGTGATTTTTTGTGAAATATTGAAATTATTGTAGAAATTGATTTGATAAATGATATTAAAATGTTGATTTTAATATGTCTGTTTAGCTATTATCCATAACAACGTGTTTTAAATAAAAATTTTGTTTTATTTAAATGGTAAGACAGAATGTTTTTGAGGAAATAAACTATTTAAATTAAACAGTTTTGTATGGGATATTTGAAATGGATTGGAAATCAAAGGACATGTGAGTTCAAACATTCAATGTGACCTTAAATAATGGGAATGTACCATTGGGGTTCAAAGGTACGTGATCATGAATAAGGATAATGTTTCATTAGGAGAGAACACAAATGGAAAAAAATTTATGACTTTGTGGATGGTAGAGAAAACACTCATGACTCTGTAAATTTCACTAGAGCATGCATGCGTCATTATGCAATGTGATTCATGAAAAAGGTATGCATAAAAGGAATGTAAAATGGTTAAAGTTTAGTATTTTTGTTTTCATGGAAATAATTAAACTATAGAAAACATTTTTATCCTAAAAGTTATTGTATTTTATATAAAATATTATCAACTTATTTCTATACATTTTTATATATAATTGTGATAATATGTTTTATACTATTGGGATTAGTAGTGATATTGTTCTGGGAAATACTATTGAGTTTCATTACTCCCACATACTTTGGAACTTCTTTTCAATTTCATTTATTGTTTATTGAGACAAATAAAAATGTAATTTATCACACTAATTTTGAATTTCTTCTGGATAATTTTGTTATATAGTGCACTTGGATTATAGTTCATGCTTTTTGTTATGGAAATTCACATTTCGATTCTTTGAATTTTGTTGTTTTCATTATATAATTCATACATTGATGTTAGTTTTCTTCTTTTATAATAATTTTTTTGTAGTTGGTCTTGGTTAAATTAAATAACACTGAGTTTTTTACATTGTTTTCATGAATCATAAATCAGTTTTCTATTATGGAATGTTTTAATTGGTTATTTTATTTCTCAAATAGAAAATCATCCCCTAATTATATTGAATCCAATGGAATTTATTATCAACCTTTGGTACCTTGAGAATGTTTCTTATAGAGAAGATGAAATTACACCTATTCTCATGCCAATGAGGATGGGTGGGATGTTATAATTGGTATTTGGTTGTGCATCCCTTGACATGAATGTTGTATTAGTATTGATCAGTCTTTGACTTGGTCATCATTTTATTGATCATGGAGTTGAATTTCATTATTATATATTACTTTTGACCGTTAGGTATAAAGGAATTGGATTATTGGGAAATGACATATTAATAATAAAAATATGTAGATAACCTTTTATGATTAACTTCATGTTATATGGGAGTTTGTTACATAAGTGTTTTTTATACAATAAAACGAATTGGAAGCATATTATCATGGGTTTATCCATTTATAAGAGCATGACATTGACACTAGAAATGAATTCCCACTACTATAAATATTTCATTTTGAGTAGTGATATATGATTTGGTATAGTTGTTATTAAATTTATAATATCAATAAATTATTTGCAAATGGGACATTTTGAAAATGAATGAAATAGTTATTTATAAAATGGAATGGTTATCAAAATCAAGAGGGAATTAAAAAAATGTTTCTATATGGAAAATGTTTAATTTTGGAACATAATGTTGTTATATATGTGATATGGTAGATTTTTATATTGATAAGTCGTCACTTTCTATAGATGGATACTTAAGGTGTTATATTTATATAATTAAAATGCCACCATGTAGTAATTATAGAAACCAACAGAACAAATTTGATGATCATGTGGTTGATCTTGCTCCAATGGTGAAGGAAAATCTAGTTTATAGTATAGTTAATTCATCTAAAGTTATGGATAGAAGGAAAATTATATATGAACTGATGAAAGTGGATCATTTTGTATAGTTCTAAAAGTAGAATCCATCCATTTTTCTGGGTGATTTTTATCCAGATAAGGATGTGTAGTTTCTAAAATGATGAATCAAATCATTGATTTTATTAGAAAACTATAAATTATGAAATTCAATATGAATACGCATATTATTGAGGAACATACACACCAATTGTGGGATTAACCATTTCATGGTAAATAAAACTTAGGTATTTTATGATTGGATATTGATGAATTTTTCAACAAATAATGAAATTGTCACACATTAAGAATTGTATGATTGAGTAAATTATTTAAAATTAAACTATATAGCCTCATAGTGATATCAAGTATGTTGCTAAATTAATGAATTTTTTCCTTTTTTACCATAATTCAATGGCAATGTGTCCTTAAAGGGAATCATTTTTGAATATGGTATAAGACAAGATTTTAACATAAATAATGTTGTAATTTGTATAATGGATTAACTAGAGATGATTAATAGAGAGATTGTGGAATAAAATGTCATACCAGGTCCTATGGTTGGAGGGATTATTATTGATACCTATTGAAAATAGTAGGAACACTTACTCATGGGGAAAGAGGAATAGGTAGATCTATTTCCATGGCAGGTGGATGACTCGGGATTATACAATTACATCATTAAATATTTCATCAATACCCAAGAGATAATATGAATGTTTCCCATGTTATTATTCAACCACATGTATTTATGGTGTACACAATCACATATATCATACCACAATTCCAATTTGATGGGAAATCATTATTTCAATTTTCGTAGTTCTCTATGATCGGTTGTTTGAGGGACATGTCATGGGTCACAAATGTTGTATGATTCTACTAGAAAAGAGTTGCATAAAAGTCAACTTCAATAGGGAACATATATAAAAGGTGATTCCATTAATTCCATAACCCATAGTATAAGTCAATTATAAAAAAAATAAAAAAAATAGGGGTAAATAAATTATATGGAGATAAGAATCTTGTTGTGGATGACCGATCTGGACCATTGGCTATGAGAGGTATAATTCTATTGAATTATACCCTTATGAATTAATTTTTTGATATATGATAAACTCATTCGATTATTATTTTCATATGTTGATGATTTTATGAGTTTTAATATTGAGATGATACATTCTATGTTGAAATATAAACACCTCTTTTATAAATAGAATATCAACCATTTATTTAAAGACTATGTTATATAACTATTGATGGAGATGAGATGATATGGCATTTTTCAGTGCATCCAAGGGATATCTTTGTTATAATCATCGACTGAATTATATGAGTATTTCAATGATCACATATATTTTTATTCCCAAAGGGTATGTTTAACAATTGATGATGTCATCAAGAACATTATTAGAGGGGAACCTAACGTAAGGGAATGAACAACAACAATTTATAAAATAATAGAAAAAGTGATATTATACTAGTTCCCACATTTATCATTGGTATCGAAGGAAGAGATCAATATTATTTATTTTTGGATTGGTTTTGATCTTTTTTTCCAATGAATTTATTAGTTTTTCCAACCAAAAGAGAAGTGGAGTTTACGATAAGTCTCCTTCAACAGAATAATCTAATTTACCATTGATCTTATCATATAAAAACCAAATAATTAAGGTAAATGGATGTTATGTTAGGAAAGATAAAATGAAAAATCTTCTTTCAGTTTATCACTTCTTCGTGGGTTTCACTGGTCTTATTTTTCAAAAACGCATATAAATATTTTATGTTATATGTGGATTATCATAAGCATAACCATGATATGATAAGTAATCTATATTTACTTCCACATAATTATGATATTTTCGATCAATAGAAGGAGTTCGATGGTTCTATATGATTTAAATTCAATCTAGATATCATCAATAATGATTTCATAAGGTAGAAATACAAACAAAATCTTTCAAGAATTCATATGGACATTAGGAATATGTAGTAATGAATTTCATTCCGGAGGATCCGCAATTGGTACTTATTGAATTTCTGAAATATATATTATAGATATATATGGATTTTTTGGTTCTTTTTACGAATGATATATTAATATTTCAAGGAAAAGGGTAAAGTGTGAGAAACCCCTGGTGACGTTGTTGGGAATCATGTGGAACAATTATTAGTATTAAAAAATCAATGTTTTATTTTTTGATACAATAGGAATGTTTCCATTGAAATATAATCATTGAATGATATTTTTCTATAGATCCATAAATGATATATGTTGTTATCTCTTGTAAATAGCTAATGAATCTTTTTGATATACATAGTAACCGTGGTCGAAATGGTTATTTATAAAGATTTCTTCCTGATTTCTCAAAATATTCCTCACATATGTCTACTTTGATTAGTAAAAATGTTCCTTTCCAATGGAATTACTAATTAGATAACTCTATTAAAAAGAATAAATTTATAGTAATATCATCACCAATCCTTATTTTACCAGAATCACGACATGGATACATACTATATGAAGAGGCTTAAATTTCTCGGTTGGGATGTGTTCTCATGTAAAGAGAGAGTGTTTGTTGAATATGGATCAATATAGTTAGGATTTCATAAGAAGAACATCCCAAAACATGATTTGGAGTTTTATTTTGTAGTCCATTATCTAAAGGAATAGATTCATTATCTATTTTGATGATAATTTACAGTGTTTACTAATCATAAGAAATAAACACATATTTTCTAAAAAATGGAATTTAAATTTGGAAAAAGAATATGGATGGAGTATATCTAGAATTTTTAATATGAATTTTTGTATACATCAAGTAACAGAAACATAGTATTATATTTCTTAATAAAAAAGTGTTATCATCTATTGGAAAATGAGGCTTCAGAATAATGGTATTTGATGTAATTGATATTGGATATTCACATAGAATGTGATAACCAAGGTGAAGTTATATTTTTCTTTCCTATATTGTTCATTCTTGATTTGGTTAATATGTTTAATGAGGAATAAATATTCTATTCTAAATGTATTTCTATACGAGAAAAATTCAATAGTCGGGAAACCATTGAGGGATCTATACTGGATGGTTGTTTAGTTTTTCAGTTTCAAAATCATATTATAATGCTTATGGACTGTTATAAATAACATTTACATTATAAAAATATTTTATTATTTCTTGTTCATCCTAGAATATATAAGGTGGGTATGATGCTAAAAGCTTATTTTTGGTCAATCGCTATGAAATAAATGTTGGATGAGTTTGCTTTGAGATGGATAACATTTAACTAAGACAATGCAAAGCATCGCTGAACTGCATGAATGTTGCATCCTTTAACAATACATATTTCTATATTGAATCATATAAATATGGATTTTGTTATTTTTTTCCCATGAATTATTTGGAAAAACAAATCCATATTAGTGTTAGGGTGCCGGTTCATGATGTCGGCCCATTTATTCCCTATTTGTCAATCTCATATGGTAATTTATGTGTCAAATATCAAAATCCACAATTTGGTAAAGAGACATGGCATAATTAATTCAATAGTATCTAATAGATATCCACGTTCTATATCTCGTTAATTGAATTCCTCATTGAAATCTCTTAGGAACTACTTGACGATGAGTATGGTGTACCATCCTCATATTGATGGAAAATATAAACAAAATATAAAAAAATTAGAGGAAATGTTATGGTATTTTTTAATGGATTTGTATCCAAATGGGATGATCATATACCATTAATGTAGTTCCCATGTAACTAGATTTATCATCCCTCATTACATAAGGGTAATTTTGAAGAATTGTATGGGAGTCCTTGTGGTTCTCATTTTGATAGGTAAAATTATTTAAGACATCACTGGTTGGGAAAATACATTATCAAGAGATGATGGATGTGATTATGTTGATTAATAAATGAATGGTGATCTCTTAGTGTCCCTATAAATCATGTGAGGATCATCATCGATTTCTATTATCTTTCAAGGGGAGTGAACATTTGTATTTTAGGATCTTTCATGGGTTTGTTAATCATCATTTTGGCTAGTATGGAAAGTTATTTCTTTGATAAATATTCTCTTTTGAGATACTTGAACAGGTTGTCGAGCATCCTTATCTATTGGAATTACTAACATTATTCAGTGTGGTTCATAATGTGTTTCATGTTTATCATTTGAAAATGTATCAATCGATTCACTATAATGTGGTTTGATGGGTTCATGTTGACCAATTGAATGATTTAGTGTTGGTTCAAGTTCAATTAAAGATATTGGATAGGAAATAGATAGTATTTCATGGGGAGAGAATTAGTGTACTATTGTTTTCATGGTATCATGGTTATGATTATGAAGAGTGTGGGGATCAACATAAGGAAACATTTGAGTGATGATATGAACTCTTGCATGACAATAATAGTTTTATAATTTTAGGGATGGAATATCCAATTACGCAGAGAATTAATCACCCCATGATTCAAGTAATATACCTTTAATTTATTATTTTTAAATATGATACATGTTTGGGTGATGATGGGGATGGTTTTGATGACTTTTGAAATGTTTTAGGGGGTTTTCTATAGGATCCTAGTTTGAACATGGTTTTAGGAAACCATTAAACTCCTAGATGATATTATGCATAATAGGGTATTTTCTGATTCTAGGGTTCAATGATGGATGAAATATTTACCATAACCATGCAGAATCCTAATAGAATTCATGAAAATTTTGATAGAGTGCATTTTCATAGTTAGAACACAGTTTTCCTAACTGTGTAGGGAAACTGTGGAACGATCACCTTATAAAAGAGTAGGGAACATGGTTAGAGAATGGTTATCTGACCCATTAGACTATCCATTTACTATTCAAAAAAAATATCCAAAAATTTAATATTAGCAGGGATTACATTTTATCCCCTTGTTTATTCCTAAATTAATACCTATTTTGAAATTGAATCCTCCTAAATTCATTGAATCCTTTCCCCGTTGAATTTTTTTTTTCAAAAGGAATTTTTTGGTTCGTTAAAGCTCAAATCCAAGGGCTAGTCTCCGTTTGTGGTTGTTTTTCTAGGTTTTTTATATAACTAATCTCTTTACTCTATTGGTTTCTTAAATCTTGTCAATTGTAAATAATTCTGAGGGTGTTGATGCCAGTTATAGTTATATTTGGAATTTTTTATGTTAGGGGAAGATATCTAAAGTTGTTTTTTAAATATTCAACCATGATTTGTGGGTGTTTTCATTGTGTTATTTTTACATCACATTTTCTAAGGTTTTTGGTTTTAATATTAAATGAAATTATTAGAAATTTATATATTGATTTCAAAAGGACTATTTCGATTGATATTTTGTGTGTGTCATGACTAATCCCTAGGACTGATGTCATAAATACCCCAAGTCCTCCTTCTTATAGGCTTGGATATAGTGACTAGAATCGGAAATAAGAAACCCTATAATGGATGGCATTACCATTAAACATGCACACACATAGATAGGGCACACTTCAGAAAAGTAAAACACTACTGAAAAAATTTGTACAAAAACCACTAAGAACCACCTGAGATGTTAAAAGTAACTACTAAATGTAAAAAGGGTACAATATACAAGCCCAAATGAATGGGTTGTAAAAAAAGTAAAACAATTTCTAGATATCATCCACCAAGGATCATACTTTAAGTGTAGGTAAAAATAATCCTTGTGGAACACCACATAAATCAGTCACATCTTTGTATGGTCTAGCCCTTGCTCTCTAATGTCTCAGTCAAGATTTCATTTTTCTAAACAAGAAACATCAATGTATGGGAGAAGCCTGTGCTAGGGTGAGTATAACAATATTCACTAGGGACCTTGAGAACTCCATGGTCTCATTAAATTCAACAAAAACCCCACAAATAAAGACATCAATCAAAATTTACAAAGCAAAAGACAACTTATACCAGATATAGAAATTATAGAATATGAAAACAGTTGATTAGTCGTAAGATAGATTATCTTATTCTTTTAAGGGGATCAACTTCTAATATGAGAATAGTTACTCCACTATCGATCCCCAAAGGGTCTCTCTGCCATGGATCTACGATGGTTCATACTATGGTCGATCCATAATGGTTTGTGTTACTACTGATCTACAGAGGGTTTCTCTCATGAATATCCATATAGGTTCGCACTATTGATGATCCACAAAGGGTATCTCCATTGTTGATCAATGAATTATCCTTACAATGTTGATCCATGGAGGGTCTCCATATTTATGATCCACAGAGGGTTGGGCCATTGTTGATCCACAGATGGTCCATCTCTTACCGATCCACGGATGGTCATTCTCCACTTGTCTGTTAGCCAACGGATTCCTACACCTTGTACATATGAGTCCTGAGGGTTCTTCCACATAAGAAATATGGTTTATTACAACTTTGAAAAAGTCTTAATTCAGGGAAACCCAAAAAAATTTCCTATCATAAGGTATCCAAATCAATAGACATCGCATCAATTGGACGCATTGTCTGTAAGATATAGGCAGAAAGGTAAATAGAGATTAGTTGGATTTGAGTCCAATACAACCTATCCAAACTAAAACTATCACCAAATCTAAATTTTAGTATCTACAATTGACCACCTTGTCACAAGATTCCTCAAACTGCACATAGTGTGTCAACCAGATGACCAGTCTGCACGTTACGTTTGTTTTAGTGAAATGGGGATGGTCTGGTCTGGGTCCCGGAGGGGTGTGGCCTAGATAGCTATTGAGACAGTGGTTCTAGCCTGGCTTTCATGGGCCTGGCCTACATGGTGTGGGGTTGGACCTACATGTTTTTCTAGACCTATGAGTAGGATCGACCTGGTTGGTGGTGTCCGTCCCTATGAGTAGGTCCGACCCACCTGGAGAACCTGCCCCACGTGGTGCTGGCTGGTTGAGTTAGACCGGACGTGGGGAATCTAGTTTTCCTAGTTGGAAAACCATTAGAGCGTCACCCCATCTCTTGAAATGGATGACAATAGATGGTCCTCATGCATCAGTCGAGGGGCTTGTGGGGGTCTCCCCATCTCCATGGGGTGCGTTAGCACTGCGTTATCCACCCGTCACAGCCATTCAAGAACAATAGTTTCCACCAAGGTTCATGAGGGCATCATTTTCTCCATGGGCCTAGAACCGGATGGCTACCACCAGTGGCACCTTCCATGGGACACCAGAGATGCTTTCATTGTATGTTTTCATTCTTGTGTGCGCCTATAAGCCTCTCGGGTAACCACCTTTACTGAAAACTCAAATAGTTTCCATTCCACCATATTTCATGGTCTACGATGAAGAACACACAATATCCCTGGGTGGCGGTGTGTCAGGGCTTTGATCAAATTGGCATGCACCATCTACATTATCATTTTATCAAGGGTTGATAAGAATCATCTTATAGAATAATTAAAATCCAAAATAAAGATCTTGCAATAACCACCCACAAGAATGAATGATCCACAAATTAACCCATTTTTCAGTTGATCTCTGTTCATTGAATTTTTGATGAATGGGAAATATAGGAATCTTTGAACACTTAGAAAAACTAAATCCCCTACCTAGATTTTGTGGAATCCAATTCAAATGAAGGAAGTGATTCTGCATTCATTGCATTCGATTTTCTTTATCACTTGTTGTTCTTAGGATCGATTCCCCCAATGATCATCATTAATTCACCATTCTTTCTTAGATAGGAATTTCTTCACTTTCATGTCAATATTTTATCCCATGGTTTTGAATTATTTTTTTAATTGAATTAATTATAAAAATAATTCATCCTTGATGTTGTGTTAATTATTGTGTTTCATTAATGAACCATAATGAATTATCTATTAAAAAATTTAATGTTAAGGTTTTAAAAAAAGTAACGGGTCATTAATTGAATGTCATTTAATGACCATATTTACACTACAGTTCTACTACCCATCGTTCAACAGTTGAAGAAGAATAAAATACCCTAAAGGTTTATTTTATTATTATTATTTTGAAAAGTGAAAAGAAATATCTTTTTTATACATCCCTTGTCGGTCGATGTTATGCTTCACCTAACAGAATACTCAAACTGTGAATTCAACAGTTCCCTCCTATTATAAATTTGAGAATCAGTTCAAAAGTTATTAAAATCCAGATTTCACATTTACTAAATGTACCATAGAAAATTTAAAATCTGGTTTCATGATATCCGAGCCTCAGAATCACATCCTATTGAATTATTCAATCTTGTAATAATTCTATATATTTAAAAATAATAGGGTATTTATGGGTATTTACATTCTCCCCAATTTTAAGATTTATGTCCCTAATAGACATAACAAAATCAAAGAAAAAATGGGGGTACATAGAGAGAGTCTGAGCCTCCTACTTTCATGTGGTCTCCTGGAGGTTCTCATGCTGCCACCGAACTCGCACCAGAGAAATCGACCTTCCATAAAGGACTGTCCCATATCGATCCTCTTTCCCAACTGAGAAATTTTCAAAAGTCACCCCATCATTAATGTTTAACTGTCCGCAGTCGATGATGTGTGATAGGTAATACAGGTAACTCCTTATCTGCGACACATCGAAAAAATTATGCACCAAGTGCATCTATGGGAGAAGTGCTAGGTGGTATTCCACCTTGCCAAATCTATTGAGAATCTGGAATGATATGATGTGCCTTGTAGTTAGGTTTCTGCCCCGACAAAATATCCACAATCCTCATCGAGGTGAGACCCATAAGAGTACTTGGAATCTCTCCTTGAACTCCATGGTTCTTCGTCACTTGTCAGTGTAAAACAATTTCCTGCTCTTTGTAGTCTCCATCCACTCTTGGATGATCCACACAATCTCAATGCTAGCCCATACCAACTATGGAACCATTAGTGTTAACATCCCTCTGCTTTTCTACCATAGAGGTGATCTGTATGGTCATCAGAATAAGGAAGGAATTGGTTCCATGCCGATGGTGGAGTGATAATTTTTGATGTGTGAGATCACCACTAGTGGTAGGAGGTCATCCCAGCTACATCCAAAATCAAGGACACAATCAAAAAGAATGTCCTCAAGTGTCTATATGGTGTGCTCTGTCTGACCATCTGTCTGAGGGTGAATGTCAGTGGTCACACATAGCTGAGTCATGAATACCTCCTATAATCCCTTCCACATATGGGATGTAAAAAGAGATTCATGTTCTAAAATTATTGTTGATGGTATCCTATGATGTCCTAATATCTCTTGTATGTAGAGGCATCTCAAAAAATCTACTGATCCCAACTATCAAATGGGTAGAAAACTGGTCAACATGGTGAGTTAATAAACGATCACCCAAAGAGATTTGTGTCCCCTGGAAAAGTTTGGTAACAAAGGCATGAAGTCCATGGAGATACCACCCCCTTCCATTCTGTTATATCTTGTGGTTGTGTTATGCAGGATGGAACCCGATGCTCGACCATCTCATGAAAACTAGTGAGGAATAGTGAAACAAACTCTACCGCTAAATCCTTTATACCTGCCAACTAGTACTAATGTCGGAGGTCCTCGTACATTTCTTCCAACCTAGGACATATCTTCAATGGAGATGTATAGAACTCCCTCAACAAAACTTCCTCAAACATCACTGGTACCATGGTTAGTCATATAAAATGTATGACATGCTCTCCACCAATCAAAAATACATTAGGATATGCTTCAATGATATCTTAGCAAGTTGGGTCTCCCATTAAACATCCCCAAGATGATCATCTTGAACATGATAAAGGAGTGGGGAGTGATAGTGATAGACTCAAGGTTAGATTCTCTATCATTATACATGAAAGATATCTACAATGTGGCTAGCTGCTTTATCGCCTCACTCATCAGTTGTAGATCAGACCACTTACTGAGTGAATTTGATACTACTATTGCCTTGACATGAGTGTATCCTATTTTAATGTCATAGTCCTCTAAGAACTCCATCCATCACTGTTCTCTCTGGTTCGTGTCATTTTTTTGAGAAGATATACCTGGGGATCTAGTTATTGGATAAGGTATTAAATTGTTAACCCATCTAGTAGTTCCACAACATCTCCAACACAAAGACCACTACTGCTAACTCTAGGTCTTGGGTCATGTACTTATTCCATGTTACCGCAACTATCGTAAGAGGTAGGTGATCACCACTTGCCCCTTTATCTAGTAATATCCCATTCTAGTCCTTGAAGCATTACAGTATATTATATACCTGATGCTCTCTTCTGGTAGTCTCATGAGGGGGTACTTTTCAGTATCTTTCGTAGCTCTTGGAAACAATTATTGCATTTCTCTACCCATATGATGGGTTTCCAATTTATTTTCTATGCCGAAAAGGGTTATCGTACTCTATATAAGTTTGGTAAAAATATCCGGTTGTACCCAACCAACCCCATGAAACTCTGCTCCTTAGTCATACACCTGGGTGGCTCCCAAGAATGAACTGCCTCTAACATCAGAAGACCTACTAAAAAACCAGTGTTTGAGATGACGTATCCTAGAAAATGGATTTACATTATTCAAAATTATCACTTCATTGATTTCAATAAGTCTCGTGTTCTTGGAGTGTATCAAGGACCATCTTATGATGTGTGGTATGATCCTCATCTGATGCCAATTACACCAAAATGTAGTAAATAAAACCCACATAGAAAATATAGAGGTGAGGATGGATGATAATTTTCAGGAGTCCCAAGAACAATTCATGGGTATGGGTCATGCCAAAATGCATAACCAATAACTCAAATTGGTCATAGTGGCATCTGAAGCCTTTATTCAGTACATCCTCATCTCGAACCCAATGATGATAACAGCCTCATCTGAGGATAATCATTAAAATCAACTGAGCTCCCATCAGTAGAATGATGAGGTCAATAATCCTTGGCATAGGATACTTTTTATTCACAATCAATTGGTTTAGGTGACAATAGTTAAAAAAATCATCAAACACCCATCCACCTTCATGGAAAACAATATTAGGGATACCCATGGACAAAAAATATGCCTTACAATCCCCTTCCATTATAAGTCCACTAGGTATACCCTCAACTCACAATACTCCACGAGATCCATTCTATATGCTAGTGTAGATATCGTTTCTGTCCTGGGGTACAAGTTGATGTATAATTCTACATTTTTATGAGGATGTTATACCAGAACATCATCAATAATGTCATCCGAATATAGGTCCACCACTAGAAGATAGAATGAACTCCTCTCATCCCCTAGATCGAGGGTGAGGCTAGCCATTTGATTAGGGATCAACTACACTCTCCTTCGAGAATGTCTATCCTATGATGAAATGGATACCATCTCTATGTTGAAGGAAAAAACTAATCCCATCCTCATGGACAGACAACATGTTTCGCATAAAACAATCAATCAAATCATGGACAGTGGATAACAAGTCAGTACCCATGATGACATTCTAAAACCTCAAAACTACTACTAGGAGATCCCAGTCAAATATCTTACCACATAGAGTAATATCACTCTACCAACACCAGTTTGTTATCGCTGAATCCTCTCCCATTGGAGTCTTTAATCGTAATTATTGTGCCAACGTCCCGAGAAGAATCTTCGAGCTCCGAATGAGAGCAATGGATATGAATGAGTGACTGGAACCTGTGACTATAATAATTTTATCTAGGATGGATTAGACACAGATCATACTTGTATTTGTCTCTAGAGAACTATGGAGATAGGTCTCTTCTCCCTAAATCTGTCATTATCCCTATCCACTTGCTCCCTGAGGTCGTCATAGAACACCTAGGGGTGGTTGTGATAGTACCTCAAACCATCGTACATCGCCTGTTACACGACCAGCTCCTCTACCATGTGTATCTCCAAATAGACGTCCCTATTCAGTTATCTTCCACTACCTCAGGGGTTCCTCGACCATCTACTTACCATTAGTAGTGCAGGTCGGGATGTGGTGATCCATGTGACCATGTCCACTGCAGGAGTAGCACAATATGCTCTTTTTCTAGAATCCAATACCTTGCGAGATCCACACCTCGGACCTTATATCCTACTATCTTCCTCCAAATGTTATGGCCCACTTGGGCCTCTTTGTGATTTGTCTAATGCCTGCTGCAGATGACTCAGCTGCCTAACGTCATGTGGTGGCTCTTACTGTCAGTGCCTGAACAGCTAGAAAGCTATCCACTAATAGTACTATCTCTATCACTATAGAAGAATTCGACCCCATAAGAATTGAGCAATATCATCGATACTCTATTCCTTTGTAGGATTAACTTCTCAACCATTCATCCCCATAAGAGTAGGTCTTGTACCATGTCGGTGGAGTAGCATGAGAGATCATTGAATTTCGCCAAGTACTAGGCCACTATCAGGAAACCCTGTTGTAAGTCTAGTAGCTCTTGAATACGCAATGATTTTAATGTCTCTAGTACGAAATCATTCCTAATGAGGCTCTAGAAGTATAAAAATGAAATATTCATATCCTCGTGTGTTTGGAGAATCAAGAAAAACCATCTCTCAGTTGTTACATGAAAGAGACTAGCATCATGGATCAAAATCTTGTCTTATGGCGTCTCGACCATGTGCAAAACTCATGCCACACCCTCTAGGTAGTCCTTTACTTGATGCATATTTGTCTCACCTTGTATCTTCAGAGGCCTCTATATCTAGAACATGTGCAATGCGGTCAGTCGGCATGCACGATCTTTTAGTGTGGCTAGTGGAAAATCCTTCCATATGGGTGGTGAAGTTGCTTGTACACCACCCAAAGGTTTTATCGTAGTAAGAGGGCCTTGCACTGATGCCTCATCACTCGGTGAGACATCATCATGATATCTCACTTCAATCTTACCGAAAGTTCTATGTGGAGGCATCCTATAAAGAAACAGATGTTTCAGGGTCAATAAGTTATTCCGGTGATCTAACTCAGAATATATCATAAGAAAAAAATTCAAGACACATGTAACAAGGGTTTTGGTATACTGAGTCAGAAAATAGAGTTCAGGGTCTTTATGTATTGATATATCCACAGCCGCACCCACACTCGATTCCCCAGACTGAAATTCTATCTCAAGACACATATCACTATTGGTGGAATGAAAAATTACTGAATCCTAGTTATTCTAGTAGAACTGACCATCCTCCGGTACCCGTTTGTCACGACCCGTCCCCCTGTGTCCCATGTCGTGACTCCCTCGACCCCATCTTCCATAGGGCAGGGGCTGGTGACTAGCATAAAAAAGGTAGAACAAGAAATGTGATGGAATTTCCACTATACCTATAAAGACACAAAAAAGTAAAAATTCATACATGTAAAACATAATGGAAAATAAGTAGTACAACCCCCAATATGAACCATCCCTAAGAGTTAAAGTATGTACTAAAATAAAAAAGGGTCCAGTATATAATCCAAACTAAAAGATAAGTACAAAAAAAGAACAAACAATATCTAGAGATAGTCTACCAAGGATCCTATATAAAGGGTATGTACATATCATCATTGTGGATCATCACATAAATCAAACACTTCCATGTACCCTCTAACCCTGGCCCTCCAAAGTCTTAGTAAAGCTATCTCTCATCTTCACCAGACACTATAATGTGCGAGTGAAGCCCGTGCAAGGGTGAGTATAACAATACCCATTAGGGACCCTGATACCACTGAAGGTCTATCTTAATTTAGAAAGGAAAACCCACAAAGAATGATCACAATTATAGGAATCAATGAAAAAGTCATCTACCACCATGCATACATCTTAAAGAACATGAACAATGATGATTTGTCCTAATATAGATCATCATATTCAACTGAGGGGTTCAGTTTCTATTCCTAGATGGTTTGATCCACTGTTGATTCAAAATGTATCTCTCTTCCTCTGATAAATGATGTGTCACTTTAAGGTTGTTCCATGATAGGTTGAATTATTGTTTATCCACAGAGGGACTCTATATTGTGGATCTATAGAGAGTCGTTCTATTTCTATTCTATGAAGTGTCTCTCTCTTGTTGATCCATGAAGTATCGCTCCACAGAGGTCTGATCGCTCACCAATCCATTGAGCGTCACACTATTTTAAATCCACATATGGTTGTTCTCTTAATGATCCATGGAGGGTCACTATTGACATGTCATCCAACAATTGGATTCTCGCACCTTGTATGTATGAGTTCCCAGGGTTCAGATCCATATTCCATTGATCTTATTTCATCAACCACAAAGTCTCACATATATGTAACCCAAAGTATTTTATTATTATAAGGGTTCCAACGTGACTGACAGTACTTCAATTGGATGCCTGGTAAGTAAGATATAGGGAAAAAATGAAAATAAGGAATAATTGGATTTGAGACTGATTCAACCTAGTCATACTCCAATTTTAACCAAAACTCATGTGTTGTCTCTCAAAAGAAACCTACTTGTCTCAAGGGACATCACTCCGTAGACTGTGCATAAATCAGAACCTCGGTCTGTGAGTTTTGGTAATTTTAGTGATACAAGGCCGGTCAGATATGTGTTCAGCCACGATTCCACAGATCCGGCCTGGTTGGCGTGGCTCTGGACCGGTTGGTGTGCATCCAAACCAGATGGTGGGGTCTGGCTCAGCCAATGGGGTCTGGCCTTGCTGTCATGTCTGGTTCTCCTAGAGAACCCAGCATGCACGGTGCAGACCATTTGAGGTGGACCAGATGCAGGTCGTCCGGTTCTCCCTACTGACGGCCCTTACGGGGCACTGCCCCATCTCCCAAAATGGCTGGCATGAGTTGGCCATTGTACCCCATCCAATTAGCCAGATCTGGATTCTCCGTCTGCATGTGGCGCGTCATCACCGCGTTCTCCTCCCTCTACGACCGTTAGGCCAGGGCACATGTCACCACAATAGTTTAGGCTCGACATTTTCCATGCTGGTGGCATGAGACGGTCACCATCAACACAGCGCCGATGGTGTCACACATGCAGAACCTTCCCCGGGCCACCGAAGATGCTTTGGTGGTCCTTTTTTCTCATCGTACGCACCAACGAGCCTCTCAGATCACTGCCTTCACTTCAATGACCACATAATCAACATATATCAATGTTACATGGTTTCCCATGAAGAATTAACAATATCTAAGAGAAACATAGGTTCTGGACCTTGTTCAGATTTTCCCTCACCCTTCATATTTTCATTTTATTAAGGGGGTGATAACAATCATCATATACATAATGTAAAACCCCAAATTAAGATCCCTAAACTACCACCCACAAGATCGAATGAGTAACGGATCAACATATTTGTTGTTCGATCCTCATTCATCTTATTTTTCTTGAATGGGAAAATGATGAATCATTGAAAAGTAATTTTAAATTAAATCCCCTACCTAGATTCGGTGGAATCCATTATAGAAGAAGTAAGGGATTATGAGTTCATTACATTCGATGTTTTTCATCATTGGTTGATATCCAGATTGATTCCTCAAACAATCATCATTCATTCAATATTCATAATTGGAGGGGAAAGTCGACAATGTCACGTCAGAGGTTTCTCCCATGGTTTTGAATTCTTTTACCAATATAATTAATAATAAAAATAATTCTTCCTTGATATTGTGTCCATTATTGTGTTTCTTTAATTGACCATAATTAAAAAATCATTAAATAAATTATTGTTACAGTTTCACAACAATGAAAACTTATTATTCAATGCATTTCATTTAATTAATGTCATTATACTATGGTTCTGCCAACAGTCTCTCAATGGATTCAGAAGAATAAAATATCATAGAGAGTTATTTTATTAATATTTTATAAAATGTCCAAAAATTATCCTTTTTTCTGACCTTGTCAGTAAAATTTTAAATTATCCAAAGAAAATATTGACACTGAAAATTTAACAGTGCCCTTGTATTTTCAATCTGAGCACTGGTTCAAAATAAAGAAAAATATCACTCGCAAAATTACAGAGTGTACATTAAAAAGTTCAAAAATAATATCTGGGCACTCTAGGCATGTGAATCATGTTTCATAGAATTTCTCAGTCTTGAAATAATTCCATATAATTAAAAAAACATTATATGATATTTTTGAGACTTTACATTGTGTACATGTGGTACAAGTCATGGTAGAACCCCTCTATATGGATTGTATGTGTATTCTTTGAAATTGATGAATTTTTTTGAAATGTTCATTGATATTTTTTTAAAATAATGATTCAAAAAAACATGAATGGATTAAATGCACAGAAATATTATTTTAATTAAAATTGGGGTTTGTTGAAATGGGTTGTTTTAATTTTTTTTCAATAAAAGAACAGTTTTTTTGATTTTTTTTGGAATTGTCAATTTGAAAGGGATTTAGCCAACTTATATATTATGGGTTCATTATTTTGATATGACCCAAAATAATGGGTATGCGCCATTGAGATACAATGGGAAGTGCCCATGAATAAGCGTCATGTGTCATTGGGACATAGGGAGACTGGCCATGTTTTGACGACATAGTTGATGGACGAGAACACTTGCATGAATTTGAATCTATGGTTTGTTCATTCATGTGGGGTGGGTTGTCAATCATAAAAAGGGTATGAAAAAAATTGAAATTGTTAAAATATTTCAGGGCTTCTTTTCCATGGAATGTATTTTATTATTGAATTCTATTTTGGAATTTATCTTCTTGGATTTTATATTTTCCATTTTGAATTATTTTATACAAATTATTTTATATAAACTCGATAACATGTTCTATCGGCGTGGGACAAGTACATATTTTATTCTGGGAAATCCTATCATGTTTCATTACTCACCACATCATGGGTACTATGGTGACATTGTAGATATTTATTATATGGACACCTGAAAAGATAATTTATCACTCTTATTTAGGGGAACTTCTTGATTCTTGGGCTGCATTGTGGAGTTAAGCCATATATCATTTTTGGAGTTATGGGATTGTGACTTTATAATATTTTGGTTTTATTGGTTTTTTATTCATATTTTTTACATTGATGTAAGTGTATTCCAATATGGTACTTGTTCATATTAGGGTTTTATATAAATTGAATCACATTATGCTATTTTACATTATAATCATACATCATTCAATAGTGTTTTGTTGTGTAATGTTTCGTTGGGTTTTTAAATTTCTCATAGTACAAATCATCCACCATTTGTGTTGAAGCTCGTGGAATTAATTTCCATAATCAACCACCATGGGAAATTTTATTAATGAAATTTTAGTAATTACTCCTCAACTAAAGATAATGTGGTGGGTAGAAAAATTTGATTATAACCATCTTATAAAATATTAATGAACTGCACATGCGTATGAAAGGAATTCTATATCCACAATGTATGGTATTTTTTTCATCGTTTCATTAATTTGATAGTAATAAGTATGGAATTAGTGGATATATATGATAAGTATGAAATGATATTTATTATTTGAAAATAATTTATCATCCAATTTCATACAATTAAATATATTTTTCAATTATATCATCTCTTTTGTAGGTGTTCAACTTATTATATTCACAAAGTAATTTGATTAATTTTTTAAACCCCTTACAGGAAGTGTTATAACAACATATATAATTATTAAATATAGTTTTTATAAATTTTTTATGGTTATATAGTATCTATATTTATATATTATGAATGCAATCTGAGACATTCATGAAAAAATAATTCAATTAACAAATTAAATATTTGAAATAATGAAATAATATTAATGAATGGGCGGTGAGATGTTAAAATAGATCATAAAATATGTTATAAATATGAATATGGTTATGGTAAAAATTAATAATGTCTTCATATTCCTTATAAATTATTTATTTACAATTTTTATGGAATTAAAACATGCGGTAACGAACTTCTACCATATTTTCTTTTATGGAGGCATAATTTATTTTTATGCAGCTGTATTATTTTTTGAGGTGTATATAACGCCCCTTAGAAATGTTATAACATAAATTGATTAATTCTAATAATATGTAATGTATTGGTAAATATAATTCATTCATTGGGGATACAATTTAAATGATTACAATGTGGTGAGTCTTTCTCAACTCACTTTTACTTATTTAAGACATATGACTTCGACACCACTTAATTATATTATTTTTTTATATATATAACCATTCATATATTTCATTATGTTATTTAAAATTTAATTTATTGATATTATCATTCATGTTGACTACAATTCAAATTAATCCCATGTCTAAAGGATTATTTCATATTCTATTAATTATTTGAGATTCTTTATATCCATGTTAATATTAAGGAATAGTTTTATTCTATTCACCTATTTTTTATTTTTTAAATTTATATAGTTATTATTAAAAATTATTTTAAACCATGATTAAATTTTTAATATTTATTCTAAAATACATCTTTTTGTCAAATTTACAAAATGAATTTTTTTTATTATAAAATTTTTAGATGAATTATTTACAAATTACAGAGAATGAAAATAATTTGATGATGTAAAAAATATATTATTTTTTGAGGCCTCCATTATAGAATTAATTTTTTTTTTCAAATAAATTTATTCCTTTACTATGTGTTCATGTTTTATATTTTTGAAATTATTTAAAATGTAAAAGGATATTTTTATTAGGAAATATTCTATTAATTTATTTATTTTTATTCCTTCTATATAATCATAATGTGATGAATTTTATGATAAGGATTTACCATATTGGTAAAATGGTTTATAAATATTATTATGGTTTATGATAAAATTTACATTAGAATTTATTAATATTCAAAATGAGTAGTTTTTACAATATGTATTTTTGATGATTTTCTTAAGGAAAGTTGATTGTATGAGATATTAGAAATAAGCCTTAATGAAATTTAATATCATGGCCCAAGGACTCGAAATTTTTTTTAGATGGAAGAAAATATTGACTCCACCAATATGAAATTAGTAATTAATAAACTGTGTTATTATTCTACTAGTTATTGTATCCATTATTCACACACATTATTTTGTTATTTTTTCTATGGAATTATTTGATAATCATTTGTTACTACCATATTACTCCCTTTTTAATGATAAATTTTCTTGTGTTTCATTTATTAACCTCCCTATATTTATTATGTAATATAGATTATGGATATCATCCACAATATTGATATTGTTTAAGAGCATTAGAGATCATAGTTTTGTTATGATTAATTTTACATGGAATCCCTGATGTGTATTATGATTTATATTCCCTGATAATATATAGGGAAAATATTTATTTTAAAAAATATATTTATTAAATTTTAGTTTTCAAATGAAATGTTTGAACCATATATATATATATATATCTATTTCAAATAATAATAATAATGTTAATTTGATTATGAATTGATTCCATGTATATAGTTAAAATTTAATAATGAAACCACTGGAATTTTAGTACTAGGGTTGGGTTTTTTCCATTTGTATATATAGAATTTATATATAGAAATTAAAACAAGATTTTGGAAATCAATGATAATTATATATAAATTGTTGAATTATATTTATGATATGTGTATGTGTTGGATAATATCATATTTATTTGATAACAAACATGGAAATCCTAGGTAAATTATAAAGAATCAATTATTGATAGAATGAATCTAGATTATTTTATATTTCACTCAGATTATTATAGCTATATGGTTACAATTTTGTCATTTTATTCAATGGGGGAAATTGGAAAGAAATTTCATAATTTTAAATGTGAGAGTCAATGCATTGATTTGAATCCAAATGGCATGTTGGGTAGATTAATTTATATTTTGATCGTGTCGAATAAGTTTTCATGATATATTATTTAAAAATTTGACCTTAACAAAATTTTGAACTAATCAATTAGAGATGGATAGTGTTCACCAAGATATAGATAAGTCGATTCCTAGGGTGAAATAGCATGAATAAAATAAAAATCGATTTATTATTATTATTTATTTTCCTGATGATGAATAGACTTCACATTTTATATGAAATTATATAGTTATAATTAAAAACCATTATGAAATATAGATTTTCGTTTAACAATGTTTTGTAATGATTTAATTGATATTCTATTTGGATTAAAGATTTATGTTAATAAATTATATTTTTATTATATGAATAATTTTATATATAATGATTTTATTATATTACTTCTTCTTTACATTTATGGGAGCATATGATGTATAGTACAGAAAATGAAAAAATATTATTTTATGGTATGTTTGTATTTTGGAAAACTCAATACATACATAATATAACTGTAAATATTTGTGTTTCATAGTATGATTTTAATGATAAATATATAATTATGAAAAATTATTGGTAACCTTGAAAATTTATAGTGAATTAAAAAATATTTAATTTTTGATATAGTTTAAAATTATTTTTTGATTTATAAAATACAATATATGATATAGAATTTTATGTAATGAATTCAAATAGAGTTAACCCATGAAAGAATTCTTATTTCATCAATGTTTTTTGGTGAATTAATATATTTCACTATTTTTGGATATTTTTTTATTAATATTTTCAAAAGATTGTACAATGGAATTTTGAATATCATTATTTTATCATGGGATAAATGTTTGATCTTTCTTTGGATTTTTAAAATGATCAGTAAATATTGTGATGTTAATTAAGGATAACTGCTTCTGTAATGGATTTTTATGATATTTGGATACTTTTATATGAGGTTAATGAATTATTTATTATATTGTAAAACATGTTATTTTTTTCACTTCATTAAATGTTTATAGGGTGAAGAAATTACATATAGATAATATGATTTTTCGAAATTGAATCATGTATAAAAAACCATAATGAATATCAATATTCTACTAAAATAAATGAAGTGGATATGGAACACATCAAAATATAGAGGGTATTCTTATAAAATGAGTTGAAATAATGTAAGACAAGTTTTCTGACTAATTTATCAAGATAGTAAAAGAATTACTCATATATTGAAAAGGATTTAGGAACAAATATATTATCTATTTTCATTTATTACAGATAATGAAATGGACATTTATACCATATTATATTTACGCTATCGTGGTGGTTATCATTCTAATTAATATGTTCACATAAACTCTAAATTAATGATTGGAATTTCTCTCTCTTATATATGCATGTTTTAAAATGTCACTTATTTTCTAAAAAATGTATTCCTATTATGTGTTATCCCATATATAAATTTTACATTATCTTCTCTATTTTTAACTAGATGATTTAATGATATTTTTCTGGATGTCAATTTCAGACAATAAAATTTTTAAATATCCACCATTTACCAGAAAAGCATAGACAGAGGCAATGCCTCTGAAAATTTATTATGAAATGAAAATTCAGACAATAAGAACCATTACCAAACACAACATCTACAACACATAAAAACCAAACCTATCACCATCTCAATTTAAAAAAGTTTCCTCCGTAGTTACTGACTCCAATTTCGAGCTCCCATAGTTCCTTAGGACTTTTGCATACTTCCATCAATTGTTCAGCAACTCCAATGAAATAACTTCATTATAAGTCTACCCAGGGGATGCTCCACCTTATTTATGGATAATTGATCTAGTGGACATTGTCTTTGATAAAATGTAATAATTTTTCCTCAATCGTCTTCGAGGCAAAACAGTCATATCCTCCGACTTTTCATGAAATCTCTTACTCACCCCCTGAACAATGGCACTGTATGAGGGTCTAAACTGACCATCATTTTCCTTCTCAGTTTTATAAATGTCCCCCCATTTACCAGAAACATTCATTTGCTTATATTCCAACACCTGGTTTTTCTAAAATTTGTTTTTCGTATCAATATGTACAAGGAAATGCAGGTGGTCCATTACACAATGATCTGCACATTACCCAATTACTACTTCAATAATACATGAATCCTCATTATGACCTACACATAAACCATTGTCCACATCCTCATTCACATCATCCTCCCACTGAACCTAAAAACTGGCATCCCCACACTCAATCTCTAACCCATGAAAACAATTCCTCATGGACACCGTAAACATCACACCATTATCCTCTTTTGCCTGACCAAAAACCTCTAACATTGCTATAGGTAGACTAACACCACAATTTACAAATGTAGAAGGATAATTTTCAGCCTCAGCCTCCATCATTGACTTCAACCTCCCTTCATTCACCTTGCCACTGCTACAACTCTTTACCACATCAACACCTCTAGCATGGAATCCTCTTTTCTCCAAGCTGATATCAAGAAAAGCTCATCCATTTGTGACATGAGGATCCTATTTCTCAACTACAACCACATGAGATGATGCCATTCAAGAATCACATTGGCCATCAGTTCCCTGGATCCTAGTCCCTCGGTTTAGATCCTGCTTCAGTCTTGATAGAACCGATGATACCTAAGGGTTAACATGAAGTTCGCTGGATTTTCCAGAACAGATGAAATATCCACCCTTATATTCAATGTTAAATTTAAAATTGTTATGAATCAATTTTTTATGGTGGGGAGAATGTTTCATAATGATATTATTGAATATATAAAATTTTATTAACACCTTCAGGTTAAAAAAATTTTCCCAAATGAATAATGGCATACTATTATGTATTCATGTTTTCACATGAATTTAATTAACTAAACATTAATTTGGATGGTTAAAGTAAGAATAACTATATTATGAAATATATATATAAATTTTATATGAAATAAAAAATTATTCTTAGTAAATGAACACATATGGTTAAGTAAATTTACTTTATTCTTCATATTGGTGTTTTCTTCAATGAATTATTTTATTTCATTAAATGAAAAAATAAATATATTTAATTTTTTATAATTTTAGATAATAAATTTCTAAAAAATCATTTTTAAAAAATAATTATAAAAGTATCATGCTATGAAATTTTTGGAATATTTATGAAAAGATTGATTTTCTAGTGAATAATAAAAAATACCAATTTTTATTGACAAAAGTTTTTTTGTTTCAACCATTTCAAAAGATAATTTTTTATAAAATGTCTTAAATGGAAACTTATATATATTATAGTATTAATAATACAATTTTGTAAACAATACTCAATGTTATGGTTGAATTTGGAATACAAACATTTTTATTTTAAAAAAGGGGATTTTTCATAAAAACATTTTTTCGATTTGTTTTTCTATTCGAATATTAAATGAAAAACATATAATTATGTGATATTAATTTGTAATAATGGATATAATATTTTGATTAATGAGGTAAAATATTATTAAATAGTTCCATTTTATTTTTTTCATTATAAATACTATCCAAAATAATTTTTGTTACCACAATGAAAGAAATGTTGAGTATGTTAGGGGGAAAATAATATCATAAGGATTAAAAAGTAAACATAAAACATCGAAAACTATTTATAGGATATATTAATCAATATTATATCTATTTTATGATATAATATCATTTGTGTCCATTTGTTTATGATTATGACCTCTATAATATTTTATTTATGTAATTATCAAAGAAGCCACATTCATGTTTTAATATCTATAAAATTATTAATAATAGTTTATATAGGTTTAATGTTTACAAATAAATATTCTATTGAAATATAAAATAATTATCTAATCCATGGTAATTAATTTTTTATTTATTTTTTATGAAATAATTTTCTTAAATTTCTATACATTGATGATGTAGTAATAATTCAATTAATATTTATATTAAATAAATTATAGTGAAAAAATTAGAATTAAACTAATTTTAGTTATTTAATTTATCAAAAATATTAATATTACAGATTAAGGATGTATTAAAAGATTTTAATCAAAAATATCTTCTTATCATGCTATTATTAAATTCATTGTAATTAAATATGTAAAAAGTGACAGCATTGATATTTTTTAATATAATATTTTCGGTATTTATATAAAAACATAAAAATAATAAATAAAGATATATTTTATAGAATATGGACTCAAATTTCATTATTTGTACATTTATAGTAAATTTATATGAATTTATATCTAAAATAGTCGAATAAAATTTTATTGTTTTGAGAAATTCAAAAAGAGGCCCCCATTCAAATTATAATAGGGCACCACTTCCATCACATATTTACACAACTATGAGTGATGATGATAAAAACCCTAAATATTTGTCTAATTGAAATTATTATTCATAATATACATTTTTTTCATCCAAAAGACCATACATATATACATAAATAAGAGATCCAATCGATGTCTCATGAAGAATATGTAATCATCTTTACCAACCCATTCACATATATGTATTTTTATTCCTCCTCATCCGATGTAGTTTCTATAAAATATAAATAAATCCATTATTATATATTTTTAAAATGTTATTATGATCTTCATACCATAGTATTCAACCTTCTTTTCATCTTATAAAAAACACAACCACCATATGTGCATACGTAAGACTTGTAGTCTCCATGAAGTGATGTAATTCATTTTTCAACTCCATTATTCACGGATAGTTATAATGATAGAAATAATAGTTATATATGAAAATTATAAATTCATATAAATTATGTAAATTTAATATACCATATAAATCATTACCCTTTCAACTATTTATAAATAATATTCTCCCTTTTGTGTATGCACTGCTTAAAATCTTCACGAAGCATTGTTATTAAATTTATTCGTAATTCTTTCAAAAATGATTTAAAATTTTATGTGATGAATAAATATGATATTTATAAAATTAATATACCTATACATATTATGGATTTATAAAATAAACAATACAACTATGACATTAATTGTAAAATTGTTCTTGAGATTACTAGGAAACAAAAACCATTAAATTGAAAATAATGATATATATTTAATGATATGTTAGTAATCTATCATAAAAATATCCTATAACATGTTATATCTCTAAATAAAATTATTGAATAAATTAATAACATGTTTAAAACCAATAATAATGTGTTTTTAACATATTCGAGTGATGTTGAACAAGAGGTAAGGGAGTTTTTCTAAATTTTATTTTGTTGAGGTGTATGTTGATGTTATGTACCAATATTAATTTGTTATGTCAATATGATTTCCATTTCAAATATTAGATAACAAATTTATATATTTAAATAATATATAGTGTTTTAAATGTTTTTCACTCAATGTGAATATGATTCAACTGATTACAATATGTTATGTGTTTCTCATCTCACATTTACTTTTGTGGGTCGTGTGCCTTATTCAACACTTATTTTTATTTTTTCGAATATATATTGCAAATGTGATATATTATATAATTAATCAATTTAAATTAATGGTATTGAATGTTTCATTTGAGGTTATTCTCACTCATGATTCTTAAAATTGAAATGTGACCCATGTCATGAGTGTTTATTTCCCAATGTGATCAATATTATATATTTCTTATGTTTCAATATTTTATGAAAAATATTTTCCTTATATTCTAATGATTTATAAAATTGATTTTTGAAATGACTTTACTTTTCACAGTTTATTTTTTAATATCATTTTTATAATTTTACCAATTTTTTTAAATTTTAAAATGTAATATCTATGATTTTTTTTTAAAATCATCTATTTTATTACAAAATTGTTAATGGAATGTTTTTTTGAACATATACAACATATATATAATTTCATACCATTATTAGTACATTATGTTTTTAATCCATCATCATAGGTTTACCACGTTATTTTAATTAAAAACTATTTCATTATTACACAAAAATATTGATGATTTTAATTGTAAATTTCAAAGTAATATTTAATTTTCCTTATCAAATAGACTTGTATAATATTTAATGTGTTTTATGTGTGTAATCATGAACTATTTAATCATATAAAGATCTTTTATTATAATGATTCCATTCATTATATTTAATTATAACTTTTATGATTAGTTTTACTAGATAAATAATTCATATTCCTTATGAATAGTTCTTTCAATACGAATACTTTTTTATTTTTGTTAGGGAGTATTTAATAAAATATAATTTTCATCCAGATAGGGATTTAATTTTACATATGGATTTATAGTACTAGATTTAAGTAAGAATATGAGTGCATTAGATATTTTTATAAAGTAACAACTTGCTTTAGTTTACTATGGATTTGTTTTTTGAACACTCAATTTCACTTGATATATTATGGTAAAATTAACCTAATACCCCATAAATGTTCATTGGAATATGGAAATATTTCTCATGCCCAGTTATTTCTCTATTGATTCATACACACATTTTTATATGTTAACTATTAAATTAATGTGGTCATACAGAATTATTTTGTATAATAGTCATAGAGTATCACAATCTATGTTTATCCACAATTTATATTAATTTATATTATTTGCATCCAAAATTTAAAATTAATAATATTAAAATGGTTTTTGATGATTTAGAAAATTTAAAAAACATATATCTTTAGGATCAATTAACATGAAACAAAATAATAAAGAATATTTAATAGGTTTGGGGAATATAATACTTATAATATTTATCAATGATGAATTTACTAATACTTGTTTATTGAATAAATAGGAATTATACAGTGAAATGTAAATATCAAATTGAGAATGTGAAGCAGGTATAATGGTCAAGTTTAATGCATTATATTTAAAATTTATTTATAGAAACAAAATTTTGTTTTACATATAATGTGATTCATAAGAATATTTTTAATGTTATTATTGAAAAAGATGTAAAATTAATAATTATAAATTTGAAATTAATTAGTGATCAATTGTGCAGGAATAAAAATACCATACTAATTATACAATTATATCAGTTTCCATAAAACACATTTAGTTTGAAAATGGATAGAGTAAGATGATATCAATCCCAATAAATAGATAAAATGATATAGATTGATATAATCCCTTCCACTTTGAAACCGGCGGGATAACATATCCTTTTATTCATATCTCATGAAAAATTACATTCAATAACCTAGGAACAATTCAAGGAATGTTGATCTGATGTGCGGGCATCCAACCTCTACACATTGTTGTTGTGTGATGGTGGTTCATTTATATATCACCACTAGAGCGATTATTCACTTGGTTCCCATGTTTCAATTATTGTATGACATGATATTGTATACCTATTATTAATCAACTGAATTTACAAATTGTGGTAATACTATATATTCTCATAAATTATTTATAATTTACTTGTGCCGTACAATTACATATTGTTCATATGTTTTCGTGTATTCTAATAATCATTATTTTTGTTATGCATTATGATATTTAAATTTTAAACAATTATTACTACTAAGCTACATCTAAAAGAAATTATTTTCATACCATTAATGTATTCTTCATCTATTTAAATATCCTAATGAAAATGATGATTCAATGTGTATTTGTACGTATTATTGTGAGATTGAAAAATAACCATAATGAACATGTATATACTACAATATAAGTGTGTTTTATCAAATCAATATTGAGAAGATATGTACTTCTTTAAGTGGGGTCTTTATTTTATATTTAATCAATTGATGGTAAATAAGCAATCTATTTTGAAAAAAAAATATTTTTATAAGGTATGGGCACTATCTATTCATAGTGATTCCCTTTCAACTATTTAATCCCGATGAAATATTCATGTATTTGATGAATTTTTTCTATAGATTAAAAAAATTTAGATTAGTATATTTATATTTTTAATATATCTCCATTTAATCCAAAATAATGGAGGATCATGAAGCAAAAATAAGGATTATTCTACCTAACATAATTGGGGTGATTTTTGATATGTTATGAAAAATTTACATTAAAATACATAAATTCAAATTTATGGTGAATGTCATCAAAAATAGCGGATTCTATTGTTTCTATAAAATAAAATTGAAATCGAGAAATTATACAGACCCTATTGTATCATAGAAATCTAATTTTTTAGGGATTTCATATGTACTACCAATGTTTTATGATATTTATTCATTATATCCCAGACCACCACATATGTTTACATAAATACTTTTAAATATATCTAGATAGTAGATTGTTATGGAATCTTTAAACAGATCATAATGTGGCGGGTCACTATGCATAAACTAAACCTATCATCAAGTGTAGAGGTATTTTTAATAAATAGTGACTCAGCAAAAAAATAATTTGGATATATAATAAGGTAGAATAATAAATTAATAGCCAATGCATCTAGATAGGTGTTGATCAATGACAAAAACTACCAAAAGAATGATATTGAGTTAATTTTAATAATCATTTCATTAAATATTGGAATTGAGAACAAGGTATATTATGGACAGAAAAGAATATATCATACTACCTTATATGTTGTATGGTTTGGGAAAGACCATATATTAACCGTTATTCAATAGTTGGATATTGAATAAAAATTGGTAGGGAAACAATAGAACGTTTATATTGTTCTCCCAACCATCACTCAATTAGAAGATATTGGAGACATAAATGAATGATAAAGAGAATAATAAGGTGGAAGTAGTAAAGATGGAGATACATATTGAATTTCATCACAATGAAGATGGGTTCATTTTGTTTGAAACTATAAGTTAGGTGTATAAATAAGCTAATTTAAATAAATATGTATTTAACAATGCACATAGATCATTTGTCTATATTATTCATGGAAGAATATTGTTGTACCATGATCATTGAGATTGCATCAAGTGGGGAAACATAAATAAAATGTTATCATAGTCCATGAAAATTTTCTTGGAATTTCATCAATTTATTCATGATTGATAGAAGTTAATGTTTATTATAAAACCATTTTTTATACTGAAATATAAATTGGAAAAATTT
This sequence comes from Viscum album, assembly GCA_963277665.1. Taxonomy (NCBI): domain Eukaryota; kingdom Viridiplantae; phylum Streptophyta; class Magnoliopsida; order Santalales; family Viscaceae; genus Viscum; species Viscum album. The sequence continues at coordinate 1,906,214,562 of OY728145.1, forward strand.
ACTAATAAACTTCTTAGATGGTATCATCAAGGGAAAAAATTAAATAAATATGATATGTGATATAGTGGAAGACTAAAAAACGTACCACTGTATCACATATTGGGATAGTTAATTACTTGTAAAACATAACTGGATATACATAATGGTTGTCACAAGGATTTATGGGGAATCAGTTTCTATTGTCTCTTATCGTGATACTTGGTTCACTTCAAGTTTCTAAATATGTTTTAAAAAATAATATGAGAACTGAATTGAATTTTATTAAGGTATATCTCCCCCAAAAAATGGACAACATAAGAAGATAATTATGAAAATTCAAGAACTGTTTAGAAAATACTCAAACTAATTTAAATGTTTAGGGAATACTCAAAATCAACTAGTTGGTTACCCATAAAAGAACATATTCAACTCAAGTAGTCAAATTAATTTATATAAGGACCTATATAAGAAGAATACTACAACACATAATTAATAGGATGGTGTTTATAAATATTCTATAATAGGATAACATGTTTTAAAATAGAGGATACAAAATTTTGAATCCATACAAAATAACATAAATTAAACACAGATTCTGTAAAAGAGTTTTGCTGAATATTATTAATGGGGGATGGATTTTGATGTTAGGAAAATGTTTTCATTCAAATAATATTTTATAATATATTATTACAGTATGGAATGAAATGAAATCTTAACACTTGGTATATTATTCCCTTTTATAGTCTTGATTGTTTTGAAGTATTGGCCTATCAGAAAACACTTCTACGAAAATACCTTCATGATCATTATGGGGTTTAAATATCTCAATTGTTGAATTACACCCCTTATCCCTCACATAAACTATATATATATATATATATATATTTGCTACACCTAGAGAATCACATATCTTATGAGTTAAATCCGGGTAAGATCATTGACAATTGAGATAGAGTTCTATGTAATATGTCCATTATCATTGTAAATGTGTTGTGCAGGAGCCTTAAATATTAATAGGGGAAACTAGAATGTGGGGAATAAATGATATAGAATTACCCTAATATATTATCAAATGAGATTATGAGTTGTAAATTTAGGGATTAAATTTCTAAATGGGGAAATAATGTGATGAATAAGACATTATAAATTTCATACATTTCATAAATAATTGAGTGTTATATTATATTGTTTATCCAAAACACATCACATTGAAAAATCAAGATCACAATGATTAATTAATAGAGAGCATTATATTTTTGAAACAAATACCTTTGATAATTCATAATATCATTGTTGGAAATGAAATAGAAAATTATAAATTTTTGGTGGATAAATTTAGATTATTACAATCTACAAGTATCATTGAACTGGTGAACAACATAATCTGATATAAATATAATATTAGTAAATCAATATGAATCATCATGTCAGGATATTAAAATATTGAGATTTAATTGTTGTGAGTTTAGAATTAATTAATGAAGTGTTATTCATTAGATTTAATATGCCCATTGTAATAGTAATGTGACTATTGGAATAGTACCATGATAATTTGGATGAAAAATATTACCATTTAGAATAGTAGAGTTTTTGTTCTAATTGTAATTTAAGATTATAATAATAAAATATATACATATATATATTTTATTTATCTATATAATGTTATGAAAATATAAATACTATAATTCTAAAAAATAAAATTACAATTTACAAATCTCAATGAAAATAAAATAAAATATATAATAAATTGTATTATAAGGTATTTCATAAATCATTATATTTTATAATAATAATTAACATTACTTATCCAACACATTTATTTTGATAAAATTAATTTCATTTTTGAATTTTGACCATCATTATTTTCTAATAGCCATATTTTTTTATAATTTTAAAAAATAATTCATTTTTTAAATGAATAGAAACGATAATGTTTTTTGAAAATAATGTCATTTTATTTAAAAACTTAAATATTTATTAATGAAATTATAAATTTGATAAAAACAATTTCCACCAATGACATATTTAATTTGATAAATTTGTAATTAAAATTTAATAATCGTTTGTTCAATCATAAATATTAATTTGAAAAATCTAATTCATAATATGTTATTTAAAAAAATTATTTTTTAGTATTCGAGTGAAATAATGAAATAAAATAAATTTTGGAGTGGAATACGAGTCCTAGAATATTTTTCTATAATTAATATATAACATAAAATTTAATGGATATCATTGTCAAAATTTTATATTGTAAACTATATTTTTTCCATATTTTACCATTAAAATTCACTATAATTGAGCATTAATCACCCCTAAAACCACCCTTCGATAGCCAATCCACCTCAACATAATATATTTTTTTCCCTTATCTATTATCCTTATTACCATTAATTTACTGAGAACTTTCTATATCTAATCAGTTTAAAAACTCAATGTGATTAGTTCCATTAAAAAAAGCCACATTGAGAAGTGTGTATGTTTTAATCAAAATAGATTGGGATTATACACTTCTGTTCTTTAATTTCAATATTATTTTCAATTGAAACCATCTTATATTTACTGAGGTATAGTTAAAAATAATATTAATCATTTAAACATAATACAATATTTAAATTTATGATGTATTAATATTTAATACCTATATTTCCTCATCATTAGATAATGATTGGTCCAACATTAGTTATACCCACATGAGGACATATTCAACATTATTATTATCACAAAAATTATGAATGAAAATATAAATTTAGATATCATTTATAAATATATAAATATAAATAATTATGATCATTTAGAGGTAATATAATGAATATATATTTTATAATAAAGGCTATTATAATAAAAAATTAAGGGATATTTTACCAAAATATTAAATCAGAATGAATCACCATTAGAATCACAATTAATAAATATAAAAAATACATTTAGAAATATTGAATGGTGAGAAAAATTAACATGATAACCATGTGTTTTGATTTTAATTATAATTATTTTTACAATTCTTGTGGTGTAAAAGTGATGAAATGTCATAGATTTAAGGTAAGGGGATTCTCAAACCCAACTTCCTCTATATTGGGTTATAGTTACATTAAAATTTATTTAATTATGTATATTATAATAATAAATTAAAATTTTCTATTCTATATATGTTATTTATGATTTATTTTGATATAAATTCATTATAATATTATAAAATTAATTATTTTTCTTTATATAATGTTTTCTAAAAAATGAATTTTTTTTAAAAACAAATATTCAATTCCTTTTGATTTGTATCATATTAAAATAATGAATGTCCCTTTATAAAAATGAATGATCACAAATATTATTTTGGGAATCCCATATGCTATTTCATGATGTAAGATATGTTAAATACTTTATGAAACACTTTTTCTTCCATGGGAATATTTCTTAACTACAATTTAAAATTATTATCATTATATGTGGTATATATGATTATAATCAGTTTATAATTTGGTAAGAAATTAGTGAATTATATATACCTTCCCTAAATTAGGTAATTTTATATATATCATGACATTGTGTTTAATACATTTGAACATGTTGATAAATTTTTTCAAACTTTTGATGTTATGATTTGTTCATATTGTATACTAATCAAAAATGTAACATTTTTCACTATTATATGTGAAATTGTTCCACCATATAATGCTATTTTATTTCTAGGAATATTAACAATTCAATCAATTTATTAAATGATTGGTAGTCTACGGGACTTAGTTCCCCAGAACAAACATTACAATTACATGATTAATTGTTTTTCTTTTTAATTTTTCTTTAATATCACTTTATGATTATTATTTTAAATGATATATTATAAAATATTTTCCCAAAAATATAATTCAGATTTAAATGTAACAAAATTTAACTATTATGATGAGAAAAATGAGGTTCAATTTTATTAATTATGAACAATTTTATATGTATAGAAGATATTATTGGATGGTACACATACAATGAAGGATATTAGGGGAAAAATAATCACATGAAATTTAGACAACTTATCATGTATTTATCACTTTGTAAAATAAAGGATGAAAGTTTAGAGAAATAGTCATATTAATATTAAATCTATACATCAATGTGTTTTTGGGTGTTTCTATATGAGGATTTAACTATTTATTTTTACACATTAAGAATATCATTAATGGATTTCATAGTATGTTTATTTGATGTATTAACAAAAACCATGATACTATATTCTCATAGTGAGGTAGTAAATTTTTGGATTGTAAACAATGATATAAAAATAATTGATAATGTGACAATGATTTATCACTATTTCTCTAAATGATAGATGATATTTGCGGAACTTTGATTAGATATGAATTTCATGAATAAATTCATGGCCATGGGTTTGGATGGGAGAGTTAATTTAAATAATTTCAATGAAAATTATATTGATCATATAGGTTTATTTCACCAACATTAATCATTTATCCTCGATATATTTTGGAATTTAATAAAATTTATTTGGTATCTTTCAGTGCAAGCAACACCATGCCTAGTAGAATTGTGATATAAAACTAAATGGTATTATTTTAACACAATAGTCATAACATAGACATTAAATACGAAGCTGTAAATATTATTAACTATATTATGGGATATGAATTAAATTAATATTCAACATGAATATATTTTTATTAAATAAACACAAATATTTTTAAAAACTAAATTTACTATTCAAAAATATGTTTTCTTTAAAAAGTGACTTTTTTAGCATTATTACTTAATGAAATATTTAAATATAGAAATTATTATCAAAATGATTTTTAATATGAAATTAAATTCTTAATTATCATATATATTTATATTAGATGTTTTTTTGAATTTTTTTAACTGATTGAATTTCCCATGAATAGTGAATGCTAATTAATTTTGCGGAAAAAATTATTTTTTGTTTCAACTATTTGTAGAAATAACTTTTATTTTTAAATGTATCCAAAATAATATTATTAATATTACATAATAAAAAAAAATTAATGAAAAATATTTCATGATGGAATTTGGAATAAAATATTTTTTTTCATTGAAATGGTATGAAAAATTTCTTTTCATTTAATTTTTTTAGTTAAATTTTTATTAAATTATTACAAGAATTTTATTTGAATTTTTAGAAATGTATTTATTATTTTGATTATAGAGGTCAAAATATAGTTAATCAGCCATTTTTTATTTTTAACAGTATGAATAATAACCATTGTAGATATATGACAATAGTAAAATGAAAATTAGGTATTTAATGGTAAAAATGATATGATAATGATTATAAAATGAACCTAAAAGTTGAAAAACATATTTTTGGTTTATTTTTATTAAACAATCATTTAATGTACAATTATATAACCATTTACACTTATTTGGATGTGATTACAACCTCCGTAATAGTTTATCTATTGAAATGACAACAATGTAAAATTAATGATTGAATAACTATAAAATTTTTATTACGATGTCATGTAGTATATGTGTAATAATATAAATGTTTTCTTTAAATATAAATTATTTAAAAACATAATAGTAGAGTATTATGAATATTTAGAGGTGAAATAATTTCCTTAAATTATAGTACAATATGGATTCACTAATCAATTAATTTGTTGATTAATCAAAAAACATGTGGTGAAAGAATAGAAAATATTATAATTTGAATTAATTAATGTTATGAAAGATGTTTCAAAATGAATATGACATATTAATAATATATGAAAATATTCATCTCTCTTATATATTTTTATCTAAAAATTCATAAATTCTATGTAATGAATTGTGTCATATTTTATAATATTTATATTTTATAAAATAAAATATTTGGATAAATTATTTCAAAAATATAATAAATTTAACTAAAGATATATGGGATATTATATGATTTAATATTTCATACCCTATTAATATATTATCCAATTGGAATCAATAGACTCTGGAGTATTGTAATTAAGTTTTAATATTTTCTGAAATGATAAAACTAACTCTAATCCATATTATTAAATTGCACCTCTTCCATCACTTCTTTAAACCACATTGAGAAGTAATTCTATAATAACCCCATAAAATGTATATTCATAACATATTTAACCATTTATAAGGTAATATAGTCCTTCCAAAAGACCAACCCCATGTCCTAGTAGAGTATATTAAAATAATGTAAATATAGATAAAGTAATCATTTAAACAAAATAGTTCATGTTTTCATCTTCTTATACAAAATCATCAAGTTTTTTTTCAACCAAATTTTATAAATATTTCATAATGTATAAAATAACATGTTATTAAAATTAATATACAATAATATTCCTCGATATATGTAGTTCCATTCCGTTCATGTAAGAATCCCATTCTTTATGCTTTTAAGTATGTATTGTTTAATGTGATTTTTGTGAGGGGATTTATGAATATTTGAAAGTGTTTGGGTATTTTATAAAAGTGAATTTTTTTTAAAACCATGAAAATATTATAGAAAAATGATCACAGTAATATAGGGGGAAATGGGAAGGCGAACAGTTAGGCATGTAGTTTCACCAAATCATGCGAAATCTCTGGAGAAACCATGAAATAAGAAAGAGAGAGAGAGATATAGAGAGAGAGAGAGATTTCATGGTGTGTTTAGAGTTTATATAACTATGTGGGACAACCTTTCTTGGATCCCCTAAATATGGATGCTGGTTCATGCTTAGAGCACATTTTTCATAATTGTGAGACTAATCGTCTACTGTTTTAAAAAATCATTAAAGTGGTCCTAGTTTATGATTATGTTATAAAAACACATTTTTTTCAAATTACGACCTACCTAAAATATTCACAAGCTCAATGATTTTGTTACATTTACCCATCAAATAATAATCTATTTGGATATGTTTCTTGGTGCGTTGAAGACTTATTCCCCTAGTAAGTGTATTTTTGGGGTAGTTTTTCTTAGTTTATTTATATACATGAATTATTCTATATTTTTATTATATCTAATCCATTTTTTATATATATAATGTGTTTTATTCCAATAATTTTTATATTTTTCATTTTTTGTTTTAGGGGGGGTTCTTAGGATAGTTTTTAAAGACTCAACTATGATTTGTTAGAGTTTTCAGGTCATTCTTTATTTTCTCTATAATTCCTGAGGTAAGTTAATTTACTCTCAAATAATATTATTAAAACATGAAGCAATGATTCAAAATTTATTTTTTGGAAAGAAATTTTTGGATAAACATATATTAAAAGCATGGTAGAAACCCCTTTCTTGATTTCTGTGGTTTTTTGTGAAATATTGAAATTTTTTAAGAAAGTTATTTGATAAATGATTATAAAATGTTGATTTCAAAATGTATGTTTGGTTATGAAACATCAAAAAGTGTTTTAAATAAAATTTTTTTTTTATTCAAATGGTAATTCTGAACAGTTTTCATGAAATGAACTATTTAAATGAAATGGTTTTGTATGGATGAATTGAAATGGTTTGGAAATCAAGGGTCATGTGAGTTCCCACTTCTGATGTGTCCTGGAATAACAAGGATATATCATTGGGGTAGAAAGGGATGTGATCATAAATAAGAATAATGTGTCATTAAGAGACAATGCAATTGGACAATTTTTTATGACTTAGTTAATGGGTGAGAAAACACTCATGACTATGTATATTTCACTAGAGCATGCATGTGCCTGTCTATGTCGTGATTCATGAAAAGGGTGTGAAGAAAATGAATCATGAAATAGATAATGTATTTTTTATTTTTATTTTAATGGGAATAATTTTACTATAGAAATAATTTTTGTCCTTATAATTCTAATGTTTTATATAATCAATTATCAATTTCATTATATACACTATTTTATAATGTTGTCATATAATGTTTTATACTATTTTAATTAATAGTTATATTGTTTTGGTAAAGACAACTGAGTTTCATTACTCTCCCCTACATTGGAAGTTATGATCATTTCAATATATTGATTATTGAGACACATAAAAATTTAATGTGACAACCTTATTTAGGTGTTCTATGTGATACGTGAGCTGTGTTGAGCACTTGTATCCTGGAGCATGTTTGATGTTATGGAGCTACATATTTCGATTCATTGCATTTTTTTGTTTGCATCATATACTTCATACATTGATGTTAATTTTCTGCTTATATAGTACTTTTTCAACAGTTGGTTTTGATTAAATTAGATATCATTGAGTTGTTTTAAATTGTTATCTTGATTTATGTAGTTGTCTTTTGTGAAGGAATGTTTTATTGGGTTTTTTTAATTCGCAAAGGGAAAATCATCCCTCAAAAGTAATAAATCCATTGACGTTTATTATTAACCTTCGGTGCCTTGAGGATTTTTCGTAAGGCCTAGATGAAATTACACCTTTTTAATGCAAATTAGGTGGGGTTGGTTGTTTTAATTGGTTTTTGGTTGTGCATCCCTTAACATGAATGTTTTATTAGTATTGTTCAGTCATTTATTTGGTCATTATTTTATTGATCATGTAGTTCAATTTCATTATGATATATTCCTTATGTCTGTTTGTTATAATGGAGTACGATTATTGGGATTTGAAAATAGATAATAAAAATATGTAGGTACCCTTTTTTGATTAAATTAAATATACAATGTAGTTTGATACATAATTGTTTTTGATACAATAATTGGAATTGGAACTATATTTTCAGGAGTTTATCCAATTAAAGAAGCAAGACCTGTACACTATAATTGAATTTCCACTACATTAAATATTCCATTGGGAGTAGTGTTATATGATTTGTTATAGAAGTTATTAATTTTAAAAATAGAAAAATTTATTCCCAAATGAAACATTTTGAAAATGAATGAAATAGTTATTTTGAAAATGGAATTGTTTTCAAAAGCCTGGGGAATTTATAAAAAATATTCTATATGGAGAATTTTGAATTTTTGAACATAATGGTGTTATATGTGTGATGTGGTAGTATTTGATATTGTTAATGCTTTACTTTATTCAGAGGTATACATGAGGTGTTTTATTTCAATAATGAAAATGGATCCTAGTATTCATTAACGAAACCAACTGAAAAATACTAATGATAATGTGGTTGAATTTGTACCAAAGGTGAACAAACATATTGTTTAGAGTACTGTTAATGATTTCAATGAAAAGTATATAATGAACATTATATATGAACATATGAAAGAGGGTCATTCTTTCTAGTTACAAAAGTCAAATCCATCAATTTTTCTAGGTGATTCAAATCTATATAAGGAAGTGTTGTTGCAAAAAGGATGAATAAAATTATTGGTTTTATAAGAAAACTATAAATGGTTAAATTCAATATTAATATTTATATTCTTGAGGAACGTACAGACCAATTGTGGAGTTTAGAATTTCTTGGTAAATTATACAATGGCCATTCATGAATGGATATTGATGAATTGTTCAAAAAATAATTAAATCATCACACATTAAGAATTGTATGAATGTAGAAGTTATTTAGAATTAAATAGTATAGTATCATATTTATATCAAGTATGTTGCTAAATTTATGATGTTTTTCCTCTTTTCACCAGTATTGGTTGGCAGTGTTTCCTTAATGGAAATCATTTTTGAATTGACGATGAGACATGATATTACTTTATAGATTTTTCTACTCTGTATAACAGATTAAGCAGAGATGATTAATAGAGATATTGTTGCATAAAAATTCCTAAAAGTTATTATGGATAGAGGCATTATTATTGATATCTATTTATAATTGTATAAAATCTAACACATGTTGAAATAGGAAGAGTAGAGCTATTTCCATGGAAGGGGGTGACTTAGTATTAGAAAAATATAAGATTAAATCTTCCATCAATACCCAAGCGAAAATATGTATGATTACAATGTTTTTATACAACCACATGAATTTATAGTGTATCTAATCACCAATATCATGCCATAATTTAAATTATATGGGAAATATTCAGTGCAATTTTTCATTATTATCAATGATCAGATGTTCGAGAGACATGTCATGTGTCAAAAATGTCGTATGATTGTACTAGAAAAGAGGAGTATAAAAGTCACCTTCAATAGGTAATATATATAAAAGGTGATTATATTTATTCCCTGACTCATAGAATAAGTAAATATCAACAACAAAATAAATTACAAAATATAGATATAATGATATTATATGGAGGTGAAAATCTTAATGTAGATGGATAGTCATGACGATTGTCCATCAGAGGTACAATTCTGTTTAATTCTTCCCATATGAATGAATTTTTTATTATAGGATAACTCATTCGATTATTTATTATTATTTTCATTATTTTATGTGTTTATAAATTGATATGATTCATTACATGGTGAAAATATAAACACCACTTTGATAAATATAACGTCGACCATTTATGTGTAGAGTATGTTCTATAAATATTGATGGACCTGAGATGATATGGGATTTTTCAGTGCTTCCATGGGATGTCTATGTTATAATCCTTAGTATGAACTACATGAGTATGTTAAGGGTTCACATAGATTTTTATACCCAAAGGGTAAGTTTTACAATAGATGATGGAATCCATAACATCATTAGAGGGGAACCGAATGTTAGGTCATGTACAATACGAATTTTTTTAATCTAGATGTTAAATTGATATTGTACTTGTACTGTTATTTATCATTGGAAACGATGGAAGAGATTGAGATTATTTGTTTTTGGATTGGTTTTAATAAGTTTTTATGGTTATTCTTAAAAGTATAATAGGCTTTCCGAACTCAAGAGATGTGGAATTTATGATATGTCTCTGTCAATAAAACAATATTATTTACCATCCATCTTATCAGATAGCACCCAAATAGTTAAGTTAATTGAATGTGAAATTATGAGAGATGAAATGAAAATGGTTCTTTCAATAAATCACTTCCGTGTGGGTTTCACTGGTTTTTCTTGTCGAAAATGCCTAAAACTATTTTAAGAAATATGTGGAATATCAAAATCATAACCATGTTTGATAATGAATCTTTATTCCCATCAGCAAATTTATGATATTTTCGATCAATTTTAGGATCTCAATGTTTCACTAATACGGAAATACAATCTTGATATTTTCAATTATGATATCAGAAGTTTGAAATTCAAAAGACATATTTCATGATTTTATATAGACATTAGTAATATTTGGTAATGCATTTCATTCTTAAGGATCCACAATTAGTACCTATGGAATTAATGAAATATATATTTTAGTGATATATAGATTTTTTGCAGTGATTTTTTAGGATGAAATATTATGTTTTCAAAGACAGGGTATTAGCGTGAGAAACCCTGGTGACGATGTTGGGAATCAGGTGGGATATTTATTATTATTAAAAATAATCATTGCTATATTTTTGGATATAATAAAAATGATTCCCTTGAAATATAATCATTGAATTAGTGTTTTCTATGGATCTATATAAGATATATGTAGTTATCCCTTATAAACAACCAATGAATGTTTTTGATATACGTAGTAACCTTGCTCTAATTGGTTGTTTCTGAATATTTTCTAAATATTTCATAGATATTTTCTCACATATGACATCTTTGATAAGTAATAATGTTACGTTCCAATGTAATTATTAATGATATAATTCTTTTCAAAATATCAAATTTAATCTTACATCATCACCAATAATGATTTGTCCAGAATCATGACAAGGATACAATATGTTTTAGGAGGCTTCAGGTTCTTGGTTGGGATGTGTTCTCATGTAATGATATAGAGTTTTTGAAAAAGGGTCCATACAATTAGGTTTTCCTGGGAAGAACTACCCAACACATGACTCAGAGTTATATTTCATTGTCCATTATATGAAGGCATGGATTCATTACCACTATTGTAGATAATTTACTATTTTTACTAGTCATAAGAAATAGATACGTATTATTAAAAATGAAATTTAAATTGATAAAAATAATATAGAGGGAGTATATCCTAGTTTTTTTCTATGAATTGTTGTATATATAATGTAATAAAAACACAATAGTAGATTCATTAAGATAAAATTATTATCATTTGTTATAAAATAATGCTTCAGAACAATGGTAGTTGATGTATGTGATATTGTATATGCACCTAGAATGTGATAACCAAGTCGAATTTATAGTCTTCTTTCCTAGATCATTCATTCTGGATTTGGTGGTTATTGTTAATGAGGAACAAATATCTAATTCTGAATGTATTTCTATGTAAAAAATCATTTTTTGGGAAACCGTTGATGGATATATAATAGATGGGATTTTACTTTTTCAGTTTCAAAATCAAATGGTCACGATTATGGATTATTAATAAGAACATCTACATTATAACAACTATTCATGATTGGTTGTTCATCCTAGAATATATGATGTGGGTATATATATATAAGCATTTTTTTGGTCAATTAGTATGAAAATAATGGTGTCTGAGTTTTTTTTAGAAGCATAACATTTCACTAAGATAAAGCAAAGAATTAGTGACCTGAAAGTATGTTTTACCCTTTACCTATAGATATTTGTATATTGAATCATATAAATATGAATTTAGTTATTGTTTCCCAAGAATGGTTTGGAAACATGATATCATAATAGTCGTAGGGTGTTAATTCCTGATGATGGCATGTTTCATCCCTATATGTGAATCTCATATATTATAGTATATGTCAAATATCAAAATCCGATATTTGGTTAAGTGAAATGGAATACTTATTTCGATAGTATTATTTATATACCAACGGTCTATATCTCATTAATTTAATTCCCCATAGAAATTCCTTAGGATCTAGTTGACTATTAGTACAGTGTAGCATCCTTCGATAGAAGGGAAATCTGAACCAAAAATAAAAACATTATAATACATGTTATGGACATTTTTAATGTATTTTGGCAACTAATGGGATAAGCATATACCATTAGTGGAGTTCTCATATAACAACATTTATCATTCACCATTACATATGTAAACTTTTGAATCATTGTATGGGAGTCCAAGTCTTTCACACATTGTTAGGATAAATTAGGCAAGACATCACTTGATGGGAAAATTCATGATGAAGAGATTATGGATGTGATTATATTGACTAATAAATGAATGGTGATGGATTATAGTCATTATAAATCATGCGAGGATCATCATCGATGGTCATTTTCATTGGCGGGGAGTGAACATTTGTTTTTGAGGATCTATCAAAAGTTTTTAATAATCAGTTTTGGATAGAATTGAAAGATATTTCCTTGATACAGATTCCTTTTTGGGATACATGAACTGGCTAGTGATGTTCCATATCAGTGGGAATCACCATCATGGTTTAGTGTGGTTTATAATGTGATTCCTGTATATCATTTAAAAATGTATCAGTCGGATATCTACTATGTGGTTTGATGGGTCCACGTTGACGTATTGAATGATTCATTTTTGGTTCATGCTCCATTAAAGATAGTGGATTGGAAATAAATAGTATTTCATGGGAAAATAACTGGTGTACTATAGTTTTTAAGGTATCATGTTCAGGTTTAGGAAGAGAGTGGGGATCAACATAATGAAATAGTTGAGTATTGATATAAACTCTTTTATGACAATAATTATTTTACACTTTTTGGGGATGGAATATCGAATTATCTGGAGAATTTTTCACTCCTAGTTTGAATTAATATATCTGTAAATTTATTATTTTTAAATACGTTACATGTTTGGGTGATTATTCTTATGGGTTTGATTACTTTTGTAATGTTTTTGGGGGTTTTCTATAGGATTCTAGATTGAGAATGGTTTGAGGAAACCATAAAAAACCTACATATTAATATGTATAATATTATAGGTTCTGATTATATGGTTCAAACATACGTGATATATTTACCCTAACAATGTAGAATCCTAATAGAAATCATGCAATTTTGGATAGAGTTCATTTTCATTGTTGGATCAAAATATTCCTAACCGTGCAAGACAACCATGGAATGATCTCCTTAATAAAGTGTCTTGAACATGGTTAGAGCATGATTATTCGAACCATGAGGCTAACCTTTCATTGTCCAAAAAAATATCCAATAAATTGATTCCTGGTTGGTAATAACTTTTATCACCTAGTTTATTCGTTAATTAATCCATAATTTAAAATTTCTTCCTTATAAATTCATTGAAACCATTCCCCATTGAATTGGAAGTGTTTCAAATGAATTTCATGGTTCATTATAGCACAATTCCTAGGGTAGGACTCCTTTTGTGGTAAATTTTGTTGGTTTTTTCATAGAACTACTCTCTTCAATCTCATGGTTTGTTGAATCTTGTATGTTGTAGATAAATCTAAGGGGGTTTAGGACAATAATTGTTATATTTGTAGTTTTTGATGTCAGGGGAAGAGATCTAAATTTGTTTCGTAAATATTAAATAATGATTTGAGGGTGTTTTCATATCGTTATATTTTCACCTCATTTTCTAGGGTATGTTGTTTCAATCGTGAATGATATTACTAGAAATTGAAATATTTATTTCAAATTAACTATTTTGATTGATATATGTTGTGTGTCACAACACATTCCTAGGGTCGATTTCATAACAACCCCATGCTCGACTTCTATAGGCCAGGGAGGGTGACTATCACAGGAAAGGAGAAACCCAAAAATGGAAGGCGTTACCATTAACACTTATTTTTATTGTGTGGAATATATATTAAAATTTTGATATATCATATAATTAATCAATTTTAATTAATGGAATTTAATGTTTCATTTGATATTATTCTTACTCATGATTTTTACAATTGCAATGAGACCCATGTTAGGAGTTTTTATTTCATAATGTGATCATTATTCTATATTTTTTATGTTTAGATATTTTCCAATAAATATTTTTTTTCTATTCACATATTTTCTAAAAAAAATGAAATGATTTTAATTTTCTCAAATGATTGTTCAATATCAATTTTATACATTTTTCAAATTTTTATAAATAATTTTTAATGGAATATCTAAGATATTTTTTTTATAAAAGGATCATTTTTATTAAAAATTGGGAATGGATTTTTTTTAACTTATACAACATTAATATATTTTCTTATCGTTATTAATAATTTATGTTTTTAATTGATCATTATATGTTATCTAGGTTATTTTCATTAAAAACTATTTCATTATTACACACAAAGACAGATGATTTTAATAGTTAGTTTCAATGTAATATGGATTTTTCCATAAGAAATAGACTATTATAATATTCAATTTGTTTTTTGAATGTAAACATGCACTATTCAGTCTTATAATGTTCATGTATTATAATGAATTCAGTAATTATATTTTATTATGTTGTTTATGATTAGTTTTACTAAATAAATAATTTATGTTCCTTATGAATAGTTTTTTGGATCAGAATACTTTTAGATTTTTATTAGGGAATATTTATTAATATATAATTTTTATCTAGATGAGTATTTAATTGAACATATGAATTTATAGTTCTAGATTTAAAGATGAATATGAATGCATTAGATATTATTATAAAGTAACAACTGGCTTTAGTTTACTAGGGATTGGTTTTTTGAATATCCAATATGACTTGATATATTATGATAAAATGATTATAATAACCCATAAATGTTCAATAGAGGCAGGAAATAATTTTCGTGCCCAATTAGTTCTCTATTGATTCAAACAAATATTTTTTTATATTAATGATTAAATTTATGGGTTTATACATAATTATTATATGTAATAGTCATAGAGGATAAAAATCTATGTTTATCCACAATTTATATTAATTTATAATATTTTCATTGAAAATTTACATTTAAAAATATTAACATGGTTTTGGATGATTTGAATAATTTAATAAAAATATATCTGAAGGATCAAGTAACATTAATCATAATAATGAAAATTGTTTATTAGATATGGGAAATATAATATTTATTATATTTATCAATGAAGAATTTGTTGATACTTGTTTATTGAATAAATACGAATGATATAATGACATGTAAATATCCAATTGAGAATGTGAAGCATGTATAATTGTCTAGATTAAAGAAATATATTTAATATTTATTTATACAAACATAATGGTGTTTCACATGTTATGTGATTCATAAGAATATATTTATTTTAATAATGGGAAAATATGTAAGTTAATAATTATAAAATTGAAAAGAATTAGTGTGTAATTTTACATCAATATAAATACCATAGAAATTATAAAATTATTTCACATTCCACAAAACACATTTTGATTGAAAATGGATAGAGTTAGATTATATCAATCCACAGTTAGATATAATATGATATAGAGTGATAGAATACCTTCCTATTTGAACCTAGAGGGAGAAAATAATGTGTTATTCAAATCTCAAGAATAATTATATTTGATAACCCATGAATAATTCATGAAATCCATATCAGATGTGCCCTTATCCAAAAATTAAACATTGTTGTTTTGTGATGGGGGTTCATTTATATATCACCACTAGAGAGATTATTAACATTGATCCTGTGATTCAATTATTTTTTGACATGATATTCTAAACCTATCATTTATTAAATAAAATTACATGATGTGGTAATACTCAATATTTTCGTAAGATAATTATAATTTTCCTGGGTAGTATAATTACATAAGGTTGTTATGTTTTCATGTATTCTAAAAATCATTATTTTTTATTATAAATTTTTATTTTTATATTTGGAAAAATTATTATAACTAAGTGATGACTAAAAGAAAGTATTGTCACACCATTAATGTATGCTTAATCATTCTGTATAACCTATTGAAAATGGTGTTTCAATGTGGATTTGTACCTTTTATTGTGAGATTAAAAAATAACCATAAGGAACATATATATAATACTATATATTAATTTTTTCTCCAATCAGTAATGAGAATTTATTTACTTCTACAAGTTGGATCTTTTTTTAGATATAATCAACATAAGGTAAATAAACAATATATTTTTTTAAAAAAAATCATTTTTATAAGTAATAGAAATGATCTATTCATAGTGATTCCCTTTAAACATTTTAATTCTTATGCAATATTCATGTATTTAATGAATTTTATATTTACATGCAAAAAATTATATTATAGATTTATATTTTTAATATATCACTATTTAATCCAAAATAATGGAGTGTCATGATGAAAAAATAAGGATTATTCTTGTTATGATCATAGGGAGGAATTTGGATATGTTAAGAAAGACTTACATTAAGATACATAAATTTAAATTCATGGTAAATGTGTCCAAAAATTGGGGAATTTTTATTTACTGTCAAACAAAATGGAAATCGAGAAATGTTAGAGACCCTAATGAATTCTTGAAATCCAATTGTTTTTAGGATTTTATAGCTAATACAAACATTTTATGATTTTTATTCTGGATTTCCAAGACCACCACATATGTTAACATAAATATTATTAAATATATCTAGATAGTAGATTGTTATGAAATCTTTAAAGAGATCATAATGTGGCTAGTCAATATGCATAAAATAAAACTATCATCAAGTGGAGAGTTATTTTTAATATATATTGACTCATCATAAAAAATAATTACTATATATACTAAAGTAGAATAACAAATATATATCGTATGCCTCTAGATAGGTGATGATTAATGATAAAAACTACCAAAATATTGATATGGAGTTTGATGTAATGATCATTTCATTAGAGATTGGAATTGAGAACCAGGTAGCTGATGTTCAGAAAAGAATATATCATACTACCCTATCGGTTGTGTGTTTTGGGAAATACCCAATATTCATTGATATTTAACAAATGGAAATTGAAATTAAATTGATAGGGAAAAAACATAACATTTAAATTTTTTTCCCAACCATCAATCAATTAGAATATCTTGGAGACATAAATGAATGATTAGGAGAATAATAAGAAGGTGAAAGAAGTAAATATATGAAAACATCATGAATTTAACCTCAATGAAGATGGGTTCATTCAGTTCGAAACTAGAAATTAGGTGTCTAAATAGTCTAATATAAATTAATATGTACTTAATAGATCACATAGATCATTTATCTATATTTTTCTTCGACGAATCATGTTGTAAAATGATATTTGATATCACATTAGGTGTGGAAACATAATTAAAATGTTTACTTAGTCCATGGTAATGTTATTGTCATTTCCTTAATTTAATGGTGATTGATAGAAGTCAATGTAGATTATGAAAGCACTTTCTATCCTGAAATATAATGAAGAAAAAATTAATATTAATAATTCTAGATGGTATCATCAACTCACAAAATTTAAGAAATATAATATGTGATATAGTGAAAGATGAACAAAACTGACCACTTTATCACATACTGGGATAGTATATTACTTTTAAAATATGACTGGATATACATAGTGGTTGTTATGAGGATTTATGGGGATTCAATTTCAATTATTCGTAATTGTGATACTTGGTTCACTTATTGTTTCTAAACATGTTTTCAAATTAATATGAGAACTAAATAGAATTTTATTATGGTATATCTCCCTCAAAAAATGAACAACATAATTATACTATTATTAAATTTCAGGATATGATGAGAAAATACTCAAAGGAATGTAAATTTTAATGGAATCATCAAAATCAATTAGTTGGTTGTCCCATTAAAGAACAACTTCAACACAAATATTCAAATTTCCCTATATAATGATCTATATAAGAAGAGGAGTAGAACACTTAAATAATAATATGATGTTTATTAATGTTCAATAATAGGATAACATCTTTTAAAACAGAGGATTCAAATAGTTGAATCCAGCGAAAATATCAAAAATGAAACATAGATACTATAAAAGAGTTTTGCTGACTACTGTCAATTGGGCTTGGATTTTGATATTAGGGAAATTTTTTCCATTGAATTTTACTATATAATATACTCATGAAGTTTGGAATGAAATGAAATTTTATAATGTGGTATATTATTCTCTCTTATAGTCTTGATCATATTTAAGTGGTGGCCTATAAGAAAAAACTTCTACGAAAAACATTCATGTTCCGGATGGGTTTCACATGTCTCAATTGGGAAATTACACCCTTTGTAGAGACCCGAAGCTTGACATACATTGAAATTACATTACATTTGTGGAATATATAGTACATAATAAAAACTCACACACAAGGATCGTAATAGTTTTGTGTCTTTGGAAACTCGGAATATAATCTTCTAATCCTGGTGAAAGATCTTCAACGTCTCCCATACAGATCATCTCTTTTTTTTATACCTAAAACCATTCTTTATATCCTGGGGAAAAGTAAAAATAAAAGGGTGAGCTCAAATTCTCATTAAGTGTAAACAAAAGAAATATCAATCACATCATATACATAAGCACATAACTTTTGGAAATCATAACCTGTAAAAGAGATCATAATTTCATAACCTGGGATAACTCATGGAAGTGAAATGTAATCACAATAATCATAACATAAAACATTAAACTTTGTGTCATGCACACATAATCATAGATAATCATTTATTGTTAGTCAAGACTCATTGCCAAGACTATATTAGTGGACAAAGTCCCTTTCTGAATCGAGTCACCCTCGATTCAGTCCTGTTTCACTGAACCGGTATAACCTACCATTCTAGCCATGTCTATCTCATGAGATATAAAATCTTTACCCAATGCATTGGAGGGAGATATAAGTCCCACCCATCTCATAATGATACCATTCTTATGTGTGCCACAAAATCATAAACCATACATCATAGCATAACCCATGTAATAAAAATGAGATTCTTATACAACATGACATTATAAAACAATTCATATTAGATAAAGGAATTCATAAAAATAATTCCATCACAACATAATCAAATAAATTTAATAATAGGGATAGAAAAAGATCCCTTTATTATCTTAGATGGAAAATAATTTTGATAAAACACTTGAACTCCATTCTTGAGGAAAATTTCCTTTCTTCTTCAAATCTTTTTTTCCTTTCTTAACATTTCATACAACATTAAAATAAAAGAAGTTGATTAAAAATAAACTTGAAAACTTGTAAAGGATTCTTCTTAGAAATAATGTTTTAAAAATCCATTCATTCCGTATAAGTTAAAAAAACATTCTTCTCGTAATTTTGTCGGAAAAGTCAAAAAAAGTACCTCGAACGAAAAACGACAAAAGATTCCTTTCATATATTTTACTAAAAACACACTGAAGGGTAAAATTGGATTTAAACCATTGTAGGTGGATGGAAATAAAATTACACATTCATAAAAAACATGGATGTGGATGATAAAATACACCCCAGTAAATACCAAAGTATAAACAATCTCGGATAAAAATGAGATTGTTATATTTCCCTAACCTTAGGTCCGATTTGCTTCGTAAGTGTCCGAACCTCCTGTATAATGATTTAAATAATGTCATTGACTTATTACAGAATCATATTCATTGTTATTATATCATATATGGTTCACTTATGACTTTATATTACCCGTTCTTTTGTAAATTCATGTTAAAGTAGTGTTTTGGGTAAAATCGTCTCATTTGTCGTTCGTGTTTTAACTTTTAATTATTCATATGATTAATTATATCATTATTAATTAATTATAGAATATAAATAATGATTTATATATAATATATATTCATAATATACATATATATAATGGATCGATAAATTGAAATAAATACACCGTTCATGGAGATGGTAGGTCGTACGTACGCATGAACGCTATTTTATTTTCGTAATTGAATTGAGTGGAATTAAGTAGATGACATACATATATATACACATAAATCCAGTAGCTTTATAATGTCATATATTTCATTATTATTGCTTATATATACTTTATAATCATTCTTAAATGGTTAACATGGAGAATGAATCTCATCGCGTCGTGGAGACGGTAGTCCGTACGTACGCACGAGCGATGATATCATTTCCATAATTATTGAATTGAATTGGAGTGGATGATACAATATATCAGAATCAATATGATGTTCTAATAACTATGTATAGTTATTCTTTACACCATTATACCCATCCATGTAAGGTGGTGGTGGAAAATAGATTACACCACGGCGTGGAGACGGTATTCCGTACGTACGCACGCGCGGTGATTTCTTTTTCCATAGGATGGATAGATGGTGAAATAGGGTTGTTTCATAATTATAATAACATATCAGTATATGAGTGATACTGATGTTATCACTTCATAATGAAACAACCTAAGAAGAAGAAGTGGAAGAATAAATAAAGATGAAACAATCGGTAACAGATATTACCTCTTCTTTGAAGTGCTTCTTTGAGACCTCCTTTTAGGGCACTAAAATGGGTCTTTGAAGAAGACCAGAACCTCTAGGATGTTTCTAGGGAAGTGGAGAAGAGAATTTGGCAGGGTTTGGCCGAGCTTGAAGGCTCAATGTTGTGTGAGGAAGAGATGGAGGAGGTGCCCTTTTATAAGGGAGGAGAGGGGCAACTTTGGAATAACTATAAATATTATTTTATTATAAAGTCAAGTTCGGTTTTAAATAGCTCCAAATTGATTTATTTCAAGGCTAAGGTGGGGATGGGTCGAAATAATCTCATCCAATAGAATTTAGACAAGTTTAGGTTCCTATTTTAAACTTATCATTGAGATTTAACATTAAGTTAAATAATTTTACTTTTACCATGTCTTCTTGTGTTCTTATACTATAAGGTTAATAAACATACTATAAGAAGCCAAACGAACCCCTTATCTAATTCATTTGGCCGAACCTTATATTTTTAGGAATAAAATAACAATTAATAATATAATATTTTTAAAAAAAACTATTTTATGTCAATTTTGACACTATTTAGTAATTGATTTTTGTGAAACTCATAATAGAATGATAAGTTCGAAAAAAGTTAATTAAATCAATACTAACATGTCATATTAACCTAGAGAATTGGTGGAATTCCTAAAAAGTCTGAAATTATATTTATTTGGGTATTTATAACATCAATTATGTCAATATTTCATTAATAAGATAATTACTGCATCCTCGTTGTGTCATAAATAAATTAAATTATTTAATGTCTAAAAATTACAAATAAAATACCATTATGTAGGAAATATTTTTATCTTTCTAATGAATATTTATAGTCTAATTTATCTTATGTATATCCCCATATTAAAAATGTTTTAGTAAATAAACTTTGATTTTAACTCTTTTAACCCTTCTTTAAATAAATTAATAATAAATGTCCTAATCTAATCCAAGTGGGCCTAAATGGTCAAATTTTATCTCTAAGATTTTTTTTGGTCGAATTACACTTTTCCAATAGAATTAGGACATGTGTTAGGGAAATAATAATATCATTTCTACCCTTAATTACCCTATTTAATTTTAACTGTGGTAAAAAAAAGTAAAAAGTTACTATTCACCAAAAAATTATTTTCATCTCATTGAACCACATTTTACTTGCTGACATCAACCGTGTCTCTCAGATTTTTGAAATTCCACTCACAAAAGCGGTAAAATTATGTCTTATGAACAATTCAGTTTTTTTTAACCACCACTTAGTGGTTTCACTATTCATCAAAAATTGAAAGTTTTCAGAAAAATACCAAAAATTTGGCCTAAGAAATATTTGATATTATGAACTCAAAAATGATGTCTACTTTACCAAATTAAAAACATATCAGTTGAATTATCTAATTTAAAAAATAATTCCCGTCGTCAAAACAAATAGCGTGTTTTTAAGAGATAATAATTATCGAAAGATTGAAACTTGTTTATAACTTGTTTAAATGTGAAATTACATCAAATGACCATCATTGTATTAAATTTTAAAAATATATTGTAAATATAATTTAAAACCACTAAAATTAATAATTTATCACTATTATTTATTTCGATTGAAAAAGTTGTTTTTAATTAAAATTTAGTAATTTCCACTATTCATCAAAATATGAAAGTTATCCGAAAATTACCAAAATTTCACCCTAAGCTAATTTCGATATTCCAAATCCAAAAATGAATTCCATTTTGAAAAATAAAATATACAAAATTTCAAAAAGTGGTTATTACTATTCATAACGGCTAGTTTTAATAATATTTTTATAGCATATCGTTGTTTAGTGAAACTCGGTATTGCGTACTACACACGCTATCAAGGAAGGTCGCGATCGCATGTAATGAAATCCATGTCAAGGATGTGTGTTGTGCAAGCTATTTTTGGTGTAGCATACAACAAAAGAAATTAATGAAATTAAAAAGAATATTTTTCATAAAATCTCGGGGTGTTACATTCTACCCCCCTTAAAATGAATTTCGCCCTCGAAATTCGTCGGGTTTATAAATGGTTTACTATTCGAAGTTTTCATAAATCGAAACCCACATCATAAAAAGGAAAACCAAAACCAATCTTTAAAAACAAACGTAACGGTTACCCAAATTAACTAATCACCGGGTTTCCACATAGGTGAAAATATGGATATGGAAGAGAAATCTAACCATCATGTTCCGATGGAGAGTGGTAGAGAACATGGCTATGGAAAAGCAAGCAATCACAAAGCCATAAATTTGTGACGATCTAAGGTACCATATGATTTATCAGATATAAGAGCACTAAGACAATATTTTTGGTTTTCAAGATCATTTCCCTAAAGTTAATGAAATTGAAATTAGAATAAATACTTTCGTGATTTTGGTATAGTCTCACCGTTTGTCGTGCTTTGGACAATTTCCACTTTATCTCTTAAAGAAATGAAGTTGAATTTGTCATTCGTGATGTGTTAGCAGATCATGTGATAGAATGATGGGTCATTCCATCTCTTTCAAACAAAAGGTTAGAAAAAGTTGTAAGTCCATCTTATGGTTAATAATATATGGTTCCAAAAATGAATTTATACTTCATATATCATACCTCTTAATAAAATAAAACTAGTTTCTACAAACCAGGGACTTCCTGTAGGCCAGTGGTAGGTGATAAAGGCCAGTCGCACTTCGGTAGTGGGTTAGATTCCCACAGCCTTGTCTGACGCGATGGGCTGTCGCCCGTCCTGCAGGTTTTCCTTTTTCTAAAACTACATTACAATAACATCCCATCAATAATATCAAAAAAAATTCTATCCTTAAACAATATTAACTTATGTCCCACATAATCCATTCCAATCTTTAGGCTTATCCATAATACTGCAGTCCACTCTCATAACATAGTGAAAACGATTACCAGAGATTTAATACCATCGTTGATCCCCATATATCATAAGATGTGCTTTGTTGGTCACATTCCAAACATTCAAAGTCCTTAATCATGTATTCTCCTGAATACCCATTGAACCTTAGTGAAAACATTAATGCAGTTAAAAGTTAAGAGCTTCCACATACCAAAATCCTCAAAATTCTATATACTCAAACCATGATATCACACAGTCCTTATATCAATCATGAGCTCATGAATACTGTTAAACATTTCATTTTATCGTTTTCCCTTCATTATGCGCATATCATCTTATTAAAAATATATCAATCACTTTGAATACCACATTAGACCAATACATAAATATTCCAATACTCCATGATACAACATTATTTTGGAATCCCATTACATAAAGACTTAATCATTCCACCACATCGTTATCGTACTCCACATCGCTGATAAAAATTTCATGTGACATTCCTTTGTCTTTAGCCTTAAGAGGTTGCTAATGTCGATCATCACTAACCCTTGGATTAGGGCATTTATTGGCATAATGTCCCATCTCCTTTCACTTGAAACATTGAAGTGTTGGTGGTTCATTCTCTATAGACTTTTCTTTATTCACAACATTAGAAACCCTTTTTTTCCATTACTTCGACACTCAGCTGCTCGATGACCTTCTTTTCCACACTTAAAACATTTTCTAGTCCCTTTAAGGCAATCTCCACCATGCTTCTTTCCACACTTTGGGCATAAGTAAACATTCATATTCTTTTCACCATTATTTTGGGATTTCTCCTTGAACTCCATATGTCGTTTCATGTCAAAACCATGAGATGGATATGTAACACAAAATTCCATTTCTACCTTGATAGAACAACATTCAATTTCTTCATAGCTACTGAAGTCTCTTATAGCTAATGCCCTTCGAAGAATTGGTTTTAAGCCACTGAAAAATCGATCATCTTTACTTTCAGGTTGGATGATAATGCCAGATGCATACCATGCAAGTCTTGTAAAATTCGCTTCGTATATACCAACAGATTCATCATCCTTTTGCTTTATTTCAAGAAACTCCTTCTCAATCTTTGTTCGAATAATACGAGGGATGTAATTATTGAAAAATAAGTTCTTGAACTCGTCCCATTCCATGGACTCAATTTCATCCCTTTGCCTTGTATTCTTAATAAGATTCCACCATTGATCAGCATGACCTTCCAAACGATACACTACTAAGATGACTTTATCATGTTCAGATCATTGATGAACTGAAAATATCTTTTCAGTGGTACTGATCCATTGTTCAGCAACAAGTGGATTAGAAGACCCACTGAAAGAAGTTGGACATTTCCTCATGAAGGACTCAATAGAATATTGTTTCTTTATCTGCTCATTTGGAAGTCCAGAATGATTCATATCTTGTGTAAGTATAGCAATAAGATTTTTCACTCCATCTCCCATAACATTTGTTTGTTCAGGAGGACAATCATTTCATTGTCCATTGCATTGATCAACACGGTTCCTTCGGGTTCCAGCCATCGTCTAAAACCCAAAAAGAATAGTGTGAGAGGAAAAAATAATGCTAGGGAAAAAAACATAATAAATGGGGAGTACCTTCAATATCTAACATCTTTGGTCTAATTTAATATCCTTACCATAGTTCTAGGACTATATACTATACATATACTTATCCTTAGGGGCATCCCTAGACATACCTTAGAAATATCTCTAGGGATCTCACTAATTTTTTCGCATCTTAGTTTCCAAAGGTTGACTAAACCTTTCCTCTAATACCAACTGTAGAGACCCGATGCTTGATGTACATTGAAATTACATTACATTTTCTGAATACTTAGTACATAACAAAAACACACACACAAGGATCATAATTGTTTAGTGTCTTTGGAAAATCGGAATATAATCTTCTAATCCTGGTGAAAGATCTTCAACATCTCCCATAAAGATCTTATCTTTTTTTATACCTAAAACCTTTCTTTATATCCTAGGGAAAAGTAAACATAAAAGGGTGAGATAAAATGCTTAGTAAGGGTAAACAAAAGAAATATCAACCACATCATATACATAAGAACATAACTTTTGAAAATCTTAACCTGTAAAAGAGATCATAATTTCATAACCTGGGATAACTCATGGCAGTGAAATGTAATCACAATAATCATATCTTAAAACATTAAACTTTGTGGAATGCACACATAATCATAGAGAATCATTTCTTGTTAGTCAATACTCATTTCCAAGACTATCTTAGTGGACAAAGTCCGTTTCTGAACCGAGTCACACTCATTTCAGTCCTGTTTCACTGAACCGGTATAACCTACCATTCCTGCCATGTCTATCTCATGAGATATAAAATGTTTACCCAATGCATTGGAGGGAGATATAAGTCCCACTCATCTCATAATGATACCATTATTATGTGTTCCACAAAATCATAAACCATACATCATAGCATAACCCATGTAATAAAAATGGTATTCGTAAACAACATGACATCATAAAACAATTCATATAAGATAAAGGAATTCATAAAAATAATTCCATCACAACATAATCAAATCAATGTAATAATAGGGATAGAAAAAGAACCCTTTATTATCATAGATGGAAAATAATTTTGATAAAACACTTGAACTCCATTCTTGAAGAAAAATATCCTTTCTTTTTCAAAAACATTTTCCCTTTCTTAACATGTCATACAACTTTAAACTAAAAGAAGTTGATTAAAAATAATCTTGAAAAATTGTAAAGGATGCTTCTTAGAAATAATGTTTTAAAAATCCATTCATGCCATATATGTTAAAAAAACACTCTTCTCGTACTTTTTTCAGAAAAGTCAAAAAAAGTACCTCGTACAAAAAACGACAAAAGATTCCTTTCATATATTTTAATAAAAACACACCAAAGGGTAAAATTGGATTTAAACCATTTTAGGTGGATGGAAATAAAATTACATATTGATGAAACATGGATGTGGATGATAAAATACATCCCAGTAAATACCAAAGTATAAACAATCTCGGATAAAAATGAGATTGTGATATTTCCCTTACCTTAGGTCCGATTTTCTTCGTAAGTTTCCGAACCTCATTTATAATGATTTAAATAATGTCATTGACTTATTACAGAATCATATTAATTGTTATTATATCATATATGGTTCACTTATGACTTTATATTACCCGTTCTTTTGTAAATTCATGTTAAAGTAGCGTTTTGGGTAAAATCGTCTCATTTGTCGTTCGTGTTTTAACTTTTAATTATTCATATGATTACTTAGAACATTATTACTTAATTATAGAATATAAAACATTATTTATATATAATATATATTCAGAATATACATATATATAATGGATCGATAAATGGAAAGAAATACATCGTTCATGGAGACGGTAGGTCGTACGTACGCATGAACGCTGTTTTCTTTTTGTTATTGAATTGAGTGGAATTAAGTAGATGACATACATATATATACACATAAATCGAGTATCTTTATAATTTCATATATTTCATTATTATTGCTTATTTATACATTATATTCATTCTTAAATGGTTAACATGGAGAATGAATCTCATCGCGTCGTGGAGATGGTAGTCCGTACGTACGCACGAGCGATGATATCATTTTCATAATTATTGAATTGAATTGGAGTGGATGATACAATATATCAGAATCAATATTATGTTCTAATAACTATTTATAGTTATTCTTTACACCATTATACCCATCCATGTAAGGTGGTGGTGGAAAATAGATTACACCACGGCGTGGAGACGGTATTCCGTACGTACGCACGCGCGGTGATTTCTTTTTCCATAGGATGGATAGATGGTGAAATAGGGTTGTTTCATAATTATAATAACATATCAGTATATGAGTGATACTGATGTTATCACTTCATAATGTTTTAAAAATCCATTCATGCCATATATGTTAAAAAAACACTCTTCTCGTACTTTTTTCAGAAAAGTCAAAAAAAGTACCTCGTACAAAAAACGACAAAAGATTCCTTTCATATATTTTAATAAAAACACACCAAAGGGTAAAATTGGATTTAAACCATTTTAGGTGGATGGAAATAAAATTACATATTGATGAAACATGGATGTGGATGATAAAATACATCCCAGTAAATACCAAAGTATAAACAATCTCGGATAAAAATGAGATTGTGATATTTCCCTTACCTTAGGTCCGATTTTCTTCGTAAGTTTCCGAACCTCATTTATAATGATTTAAATAATGTCATTGACTTATTACAGAATCATATTAATTGTTATTATATCATATATGGTTCACTTATGACTTTATATTACCCGTTCTTTTGTAAATTCATGTTAAAGTAGCGTTTTGGGTAAAATCGTCTCATTTGTCGTTCGTGTTTTAACTTTTAATTATTCATATGATTACTTAGAACATTATTACTTAATTATAGAATATAAAACATTATTTATATATAATATATATTCAGAATATACATATATATAATGGATCGATAAATGGAAAGAAATACATCGTTCATGGAGACGGTAGGTCGTACGTACGCATGAACGCTGTTTTCTTTTTGTTATTGAATTGAGTGGAATTAAGTAGATGACATACATATATATACACATAAATCGAGTATCTTTATAATTTCATATATTTCATTATTATTGCTTATTTATACATTATATTCATTCTTAAATGGTTAACATGGAGAATGAATCTCATCGCGTCGTGGAGATGGTAGTCCGTACGTACGCACGAGCGATGATATCATTTTCATAATTATTGAATTGAATTGGAGTGGATGATACAATATATCAGAATCAATATTATGTTCTAATAACTATTTATAGTTATTCTTTACACCATTATACCCATCCATGTAAGGTGGTGGTGGAAAATATATTACACCACGGCATGGAGACGGTATTCCGTACGTACGCACGTGCAGTGATTTCTTTTTCTGTATGATGGATAGATGGTGAAATTGGGTTGTTTCATACATATAAGAACATATCAGTATATGAGTGATACTGATGTTATTACTTCATAATGAAACAACCTAAGAAGAAGAAGTGGAAGAAGAAATAATGATGAAAGAATCAGTAACAGACATTACCTCTTCTTTGAAGTGCTTCTTTGAGACCTCCTTTTAGTGAACTAAAAGGGGTCTTTGAAGAAGACCAGAACCTCTAGGATGTTACTAGGGAAGTGGAGAAGAGAATTTGTCCGGGGTTGGCCGAGCTTGAAGGCTCAAAGTTGTGTGAGGAAGAGAGGGAGGAGGTTCCCTTTTATAAGGGAGGAGAGGGGAACCTTTGGAATAACTAAAAATATTATTTTATTATAAGTCAAGTTCGGTTTTAAATAGATCCAAATTGATTTATTTCAAGGCTAAGGTGGGGATGGGTCGAAATCCTCTCATCCAATAGAATTTAGACAAGTTTAGATTCCTATTTTAACCTTATCATTTAGATTTAACATTAAGTTAAATAATTTTACTTTTACCATGCCTTCTTGTGTTCTTATACTATAAGGTTAATAAAATTACTATAAGAAGCCAAACAAACCCCTTATCTAAGTAATTTGGCCGATCCTTAGATTTTTAGGAATAAAATAACAATTAATAATATAATATTTATTTTAAAAACTATTTATGTCAATTTTGACACTATTTAGTAATTGATTTTTGTGAAAATTATAATAGAATGATAAGTTCGAAAAAAGATAATTAAATCAATACTAACATGTCATATTAACCTAGAAAATTAGTGTAATTCATAAAAAGTCTCAAATTATATTTATTTGAGTATTTATAACATCAATTATGTCAATATTTCATTAATAAGATAATTACTGCATCATCGTTGTGTCATAAATAAATTAAATTATTTAATGTTTAAAAATTAAAAATAAAATACCATTATGTATAAAATCTTTTTATCTTTCTAATGAATATTTATAGTCTAATTTATCTTATGTATAACCCAATATTAAAAATGTTTTATTAAATAAACTTTGATTTTAACTCTTTTAACCCTTCTTTAAATAAATTAATAATAAATGTCCTAATCTAATCCAAGTGGGCCTAAATGGTAATATATTATTCCTAAGTTAGTTTTGGTCTAATTACACTTGTCCAATAGAATTAGGACATGTTTTAGGGAAATACTAATATCATTTCTACCCTTAATTACCGTATTTACTTTTAACCGTGGTAAAAAAAAGTAAAAAGTAACTATTCACCAAAAAATTATTTTCATCTCATTGAACCACATTTTACTTACTGACATCAACCGTGTCTCTCTGATTTTTGAAATTCCACTCACAGAAGCGGTAAAATTATGTTTTCTGAACAATTCGGTTTTTTTAACTACCACTTAGTGGTTTCACTATTCATCAAAAATTGAAAGTTTTAAGAAAAATACCAAAAATTAGGCCTAAGCTATATTTGATATTATGAACTCAAAAATGATATCTATTTTAACAAATTCCAAAAATATCAGTTTCATTAACTAATTTAAAAATTAATTCCCGTCGTCAAAACAAATAGCGTGTTTTTAAGAGATAATAACTATCAAAAGATTGAAACTTGTTTATAACTGGTTTAAATGTGAAATTACATCCAATGACCATCATTGTATTAAATTGTAAAAATATATTCTAAATATACTTTAAAACCACTATAATTAATAATTTATCACTATTATTTATTTCGATTGAAAAATTTGTTTTTAATTAAAATTTAGTAATTTCCACTATTCATCAAAATATGAAAATTATCTGAAAATTACCAAAATTTCACCCTAAGCTAATTTCGATATTCCGAATCCAAAAATGAAGTCCATTTTGAAAAATAAAATTTACAAAATTTCAAAAAGTGGTTATTAATATTCATAAAGGCTAGTTTTATTAATATTTTAATAGCATATCATTGTTTAGTGAAACTCGGCATTGCATACTACACACGCTATCAAGGAAGGTCATGATTGCGTGTAATGAAAGGCAAGTCAAGGATGTGTGTTGTGCAAGCTCCTTTTGGTGTAGCGTATAACACAAGACATTAATGAAATTAAAAAGAATATTTTTCATAAAATCTCTGGGTGTTAAACCCTTGATCCCTCACATATAATATTTATATATATTTTTTCTACACCTAGAGAATCACCTCTCCTATAAGGTAAATCTGTTGAAGATCATGGACCGTTGGGATGGAGTTCTATGTAATAAGTCCACTGTCATGGTAAATGTTTTATGGAGTTGCCTTAAATATTAATAAGGGAAATGAAAATGTGGGGAGTAAATAATATAGAAGTACTATAATCTTTTATCAATTGAGAATATGAGTTGAATATTTAGGGATGTAATTTCTAAATTGGGAAATAATTTGAGGAATATGACATTATAAATTCTTATATTTCATAAATAAATTTGTTTTATTTTATATAGTTTATCCAAAATACATCTATTTGAAAAATCTAGAGTGCAACAATTTATTAATAGAGAAGATTATATTTTCAAAAAAATACCTTTGATAAATCATAAAATCACAGTTGGAAATGAAATAATAAATAATAAATGTATGGTGGATAAATTTATATAGTTACAATCTTCAAGTATCATTGAACTAGTGAACCAAATAATGTGATCTAAATTTAAAATTAGTAAATCAATCTGAATCATCAGGTTAGGATATTAATATATATGGATTTAATTGTAATGAGTTTTGAATAAATTAATGAAGTGTTATTTATTAGAGTTACTATGACCATTAGAATTTGTTGGAATCACCTGTTTTGATAATCCCAAATCATGCTTAACCATTGATTATGATATATTAAAACCTTGCATTAATCTTATTATTCAATGCTTAAACGTATTTTATTCTAAACTGTTCATATTCCTACTCTCATAACTTTACTGTAACAGCTTACAGTAGCATTTACATAAGTTTGGTATTGTTAGCCAACAGTCAAAGTTTTCTTTTCAAAGTCACAGTTACAGCTAACTGTCACCTTAAGTTACTGTTGCAATAAGTTCACAGTTACAAGGTTACAGTCGAAGACTAATACAAGCTTACAGTCACGAGTCTACCGCTATCTATTGTAAAAGCTCATAGACGAAGGTCACAGTTGCAAGACTTCTGTTCAAAGTTTTCTCTGCTCAAGTTCACAGTCGAACAAGTCTACAGTCATAAGCCTATAGTCAAGGTTACAGTTAGACAGCGTTTGTCGACTAAGTCTACTGATGATCGAGGTCTACAGTTGATAAAGGTTACAGTTCCTCAAACTTGATATTACAAGTTTACAGTTAGAGAGGCTACAGTTACATGAAGTAAAAGCTACCATTGCAAGCCTACAGACAACAAGCCTTTTGTTGAAGTCAGCAGTCAGAAGGAAGTCCACAGTTGGAAGACCACAGTTGAAGTCCACAGTGACATACATTCTCGACCAGTCTATTATTATTATATTTCTACTTTTTTCTTTACCAATTTGATTAATACTAATCTAACGGTCATGTCTAGACAAATTAATACACCTAAAATTATTTATTGATATTTGCAGACATATCAAGAAATAATACAATGTACGAGGAAGATTGCACGTCTAACTCAAGACTATTTATCTTGTCGGCCTCGGGTGAACAAAAAGGGCATATATGGAGGAGTATAAAAAGAAGAGAGAAGCATTCAAGAAAAAGGATGAATAGAAGAGTCTAACATCTACAACTGAGAAGGAGATGCGCATATACACAAAAATAAGAACTCTCGAGCATTCATTCTGAAGAACAAAAGAGTCTCAAGTGAACCGACTGAAAGAACCGTCTCCAAAAAGCCATGCTGTGAAACACTCAAACTCAAAGAAGCTGATCACTTGAACATCTGGAAGTCTGGAAATCACGACACTCTGTTTTAGTGTCAACTTACAGAAAAAGGACCAAAGATTCAAGTCACTCATTCCTACGAGTCCAGAACTGATCTGCCAACACTATAGAGCACTCTAAACCTTCTTCTTTCTATCTCTTGCTCTACTGTGTTTTAGTTTTCTACATTTTGAGCAGTGTGTGTTATCTTCTGTATTAAACACACACACTGACTCCTGTACTTTCACTGGAGGATCTGTATATCCTCAACAAATCCTTTTACACTTCATTTCCCACTGTGGATAGTGGTAGAGGTCTTGTGACCTGGACAGCTGGCAGCTGTTGTTTGTTTTCCCACGAAGAACTGTGGTAGAGGTCTTGTGACCTGGACAGTGGACAGTGTGTTCACTGTTGTTAACCCCGATCCAGGGTGTGGATCATTTTTATATAAACTTTTGAGAGGACTAAGTCTCGACTTGAGCCTGAACCTCTTGGTTAATTCTCGGTGTTTGTAGTTATACTCTATATCCATACTATACATATTTATTTCATATTCTGCTGCTATTACTTTGAAATATAATCTATCTTCAAAGCTACTTTGATAATTAAATTCGCAAGTGTTTATATTTGTTATAAATCAGTAAGTTAGTTTCAAAAGTTAATTTAATCATAAGATTAAGTTAACTGAGAATTAATCAATCTTTGAGAAACTAATTGAACCTTTATAATCTATATAAATTCACTACAGTTTAATTTGTTTTTGAAATTGGGGGATTTTAATTGAAATTGTTTTTAACAGAAATTTTAATTGGAACTCAATTCACCCCCCCCCCCTCTTGAGTGTCCACTCCGACCAACATTTGGTATCCGAGGATGTGTTTATCTCTGTTATACTTGCTCAAAGTTTTATTTTAACTCTCTGTTTTTAAACTGAGATTGTAGTTTTATCTAAAAGATCATAAATTTCTGTTAGTTATAAATTTTATCTCTTTAAAACATCTTCTAAAATTTCCTTATGGATAATAGACTAGAAGGTGCTGCTACTAACATGCCACCCTTCTTTAATGGTGTAAATTATGCCCAATGGAAGCTCAAAATGAAAATTCATTTGGAAAGTATGGGTTTTGAAATTTGGACTGCTATAGAGTCTCAATACAAGATTCCAGAAACTGAAAGAATAACTTGGGATGAACCTACTAAGGTAGCTTACAATAATAATTGTAAAGCTGTGAATGCTCTCTACTGTGCTCTCGGAGATGAGGAGTTCAATAGAATTTCTGCATGTAAAACTGCTTTTGAAATCTGGGACACCTTAGCTGTTTCTCATGAAGGAACAACTAATGTCAAGGAAATGCGGTTAAATACTTATACTATCAAATACGATAACTTTAAGATGAAAGCTGATGAACCTATTTCTGATATGTATCTCAGGTTTAATGAGATAGTCAACACAATGAGCTCACTCGGAAAGATTGTTCCAGCAAAGGAGCAAATCATGAGATTATTGAGATGTCTGCCTGACAGATGGAGAGGCACATCCGTTTCAATTAGAGAATCATGTGATATTGGAACTTTTCCTGTCAAGGAGTTAATTGGTAAGCTGATGATGTACGAAGAAGAGCTCAAGGTAAATAAAGTGGAAGATGAGGAACCAAAACGAAAATCTGTAGCTTTTAAGTCTACTGCATCAAAGAGCAAAGACAAGGAGAAAGTGCATATACCAACTGAAAGATCATCTAGTGAAGACTTAGATTCTGAAAGTGATGCCGAGATGGCACACATAGCAAGGAGATTCAAGAAGTTATATAGGAAGAAGAAGTTCTTCAGAAAACCAAACTACAAGGGTAAGTATGATAGACAAAGTAAGTGGAAGAAAGATTGGAAGAAAACTGATAAAGAAGAAGACATAGTTTGCTATGAATGTAAAAGGAAAGGACACATCAAAGCCGACTGTCCTAAGTTAAAATTCAAGAAGAAATATGAGTACAAGGACAAGAATTATAAGAAAGCTATGAAGGCCACCTGGAGTGCTTCAGAAGACAGCACAAGTGAATCAGAGTCCAGTGATTCTTAAAGAAATCGTGCTAATATGTGTTTCATGACAAACACATCTGAGGTAACCTTAGACACTCCCACTTTAAACTCTTATTATTCTGAAGGTGAAGCAGAATCTGGTTCTGATTCTGAAAATATGTCTAAAGATGAATTAATTGAATACTGTAATATGCTGGAAGAAACGTGTAATGAACTAAAGGATAAATACAAGTCTTTAAAGAAACAACATGCTCTTACTGCAAGTGTCAAGTCTGCATTTGATGTAGAAAAAGAGAAAAATGTTCAATTATTAAAGGAGAATACAGAACTGAAACTATCTAATGAACAACTTAGAAAGGACTTAGAAACATTCACAAATGGAAAAGATACTCTAACCCAACTTCTAGGAAAGCAAGTTGCACCTAAGTATGCTACTGGCTTGGGATACCAACCTGGACAAGGACAGTTTACTAAAACCTGATTTATCAAGTCTGGAAAAAATCCTGCTAGTTCCAGTTTTGAAAATTCGTATGCCTCAACTGGTTATTTAAATAGTTGTAGATCAAATAAAGTATATCTCTCTAAATCTGTTGCATCTATTAATTGTATGGGACCCATAAAACAAATCTGGGTACCTAAATCCTTGATTGCTAACATATCTGGACCCAAGAAAATCTGGGTACCAAAGTCATTTCCTGTCTAATCTGTTTTGTAGGAAATCTGTTTGAAAAGAAATTACAAGAAGGTATGGTACTTAGACAGTGGATTTTCAAGACATATGTCTAGGGACTATTCGTGCTTCAAAAGCTTAATAAAGGTTGATGGAGGATATGTCACTTTTGGTGATAACTCAAAAGGAAAAATCATCGGCTTAGGCCAGATTGGTAACACTGACTCAGTATTAATTTTCAAAGTTTTATTTGTTGATGGACTTAAGTACAACCTACTTAGCATTTCTCAATTGTGTGATGATGGTTTTAATGTCAAGTTTGAAAACAATTCTTGTGATGTTTATAATTCCAAAAATGCTTTAATATTTTCTGCCTTAAGAAATGAAAATGTTTATGCTGTTGACTTAAACACTTTAGCTAAACATAATGTTACTTGCTTAAATGCTTTTCATAAAGAGTCTTGGATGTGGCATAGGAGATTAGGACACTGCAACATTCACTCACTTAGAAAACTCTCTAAGAAACACCTAGTTAGAGACCTACCTAAGCTTGAATTCCCAAATGACAAAGTGTGTAATCCCTGTCAAAAGGGAAAACAACACAAAGTTTCTTTTAAACCAAAGAAAGAAGTTTCAACTTCTCAACCACTTGAACTGGTTCGCATGGATTTGTTTGGACCATCAAGAATTTCAAGTCTAAATGGGAAGCACTATGTTTATGTTCTTGTAGATGACTTTTCTAGATATACTTGGGTATACTTTCTAGCTCACAAAAGTGAAGCCTGCTCTTCCTTTGTTAAATACTCTAAGTCTGTAGAAAATCTTAGTGGACTTAAGATTAAGACCTTGAGGAGTGATCATGGCCGTGAGTTTGAGAATCAAGAATTTGAATCTTACTTCTCACACAATGGATATACCCACAATTTTTATGCTCCTAGGACACCTCAACAGAATGGTGTAGTGGAAAGAAGAAACCGAACCCTGCAAGAAATTGCAAGGACTATGCTTAATTAATATGACCTGCCTGTTTACTTTTGGGATGAAGCTGTAAATACAGCCTGCTATGTTATTAATAGAGTCTTTATTAGACCGGTTCTTAAGAAAACCCCTTATGAGTTGTGGAATAATAGGAAGCCTAAGGTTAATTACTTTAGATTTTTTGGTTTCAAAGTCTTTATTCTGAATACTAAAGATAATCTTGATAAATTTGCTCCAAAAAGTGATGAAGGAATTTTCCTGGGTTTCTCTATGTCTAGTAAAGCCTATAGAGTGTTCAATAAGAAAACCAAATGTGTGGAAGAATCTGTTCACATCAAGTTTGATGAGACTGATCCACATGAGTCTAAAACTTCTCTTGAAGATGTTGAAGAAGACTTATCTGTTCTGGACCTAAATGACAAATCTAAAGAACCTGTAATAAAAACATCCAGTTCTGGACTTTTTCCAGAATCTTCCTCTGTGGAACCCGAACCTATAAATGAACCTGAAATCTCTAGTCCAACCTTTACCAAATCAACTAGGATTCTAAAGAATCATCCTTTAGATGCTGTTGTTGGTAATCATGATAGAGGAACACAAACTAGAGCTTCTCTAAGAAATCAGGTTGAACATCAAGCTTTTCTTTCACAGGTTGAACCCAAAAATGTCAATGATGCTATTAGTGATGAATTCTAGGTAATGGATATGCAAGAAGAACTAAATCAGTTTGAAATAAACAAAGTTTGGGAATTAGTGGAAAGACCTAAAGACACTCATACCATAGGCACTAAATGGGTGTTTAGAAACAAAGTTGATGAGTTTGGTAATATAATCAGAAACAAAGCTAGGCTAGTTGCACAAGGGTATAGTCAGGAAGAAGGAATAGACTATGAGGAAACCTTTGCACCCGTGGCTAGACTAGAGGCCATTAGGATATTACTTGCTTATGCTGCTCATCTGAATTTCAAACTATATCAAATGGATGTTAAAAGTGCTTTTCTGAATGGATATATAATTGAGGATGTATTTGTGGAACAACCTCATGGTTTTACAAATCCCCATTTTTCTAATCATGTTTTTAAACTATCTAAAGCTTTATATGGTTTAAAGCAAGCTCCAAGAGCTTGGTATGATAGGCTCAGCTCTTTTCTTATTTCGAAAGGATTTACTAAAGGGATAGCTGATCCTACTCTTTTTATTAAATGGATTTCTAAAGATGTCTTAATAGTACAAATTTATGTGGACGATATTATTTTTGGATCTTCTAAAAATTCTTTATGTGTTGATTTTTCAAAAATAATGCAAAATGAGTTTGAAATTAGTTTAATGGGAGAACTCAAATTTTTCCTTGGATTTCAGATCTTTCAAAATAAAAATGGTATTATTTTTAACCAATGTAAATATATTAAAGATCTTCTAAAATGTTTTTCTTTGGATGACACCAAAGGCAGTGACACACCTATGAGCACCACTTGCAAGATGGACAGTGATGAAACTGGTGAACCAGTGGATCAAACCAATTACAGAGGTATGATAGGTAGTCTACTGTACCTTACTGCCAGTAGACCTGACATCATGTTCAGTGTATGCATGTGTGCTCGGTTTCAAGCCAATCCAAAAGAGTCTCATTTGACTGCTGTTAAAAGGATTTTCAAATATCTAAAACATACTCCCAATTTGGGATTATTTTATCCAAAAGGACAATAATTTGATTTATTAAGTTATTCTGATGCTGATTTTGCTGGCTGCAAGTTAGATAGAAAGAGAACCTCTGGAACATGTCACATTTTAGGCAAGTCACTAGTATCTTGGTGTAGTAAGAAGCAGAATTCTGTTGCATTGTCTACTGCCGAAGCTGAGTATATAGCTGCTGGTAGCTGTTGTGCACAAATCTTGTGGATGAAACACACTTTACTAGACTATGGATATCAATTCAAACATGTCTCTATAATGTGTGACAATACAAGTGCTATTAACATTTCTAAAAATCCAGTATCTCATGCTAGGACAAAACATATTTATGTGAGACATCACTTTCTGAGGGATCATTATCAAAAAGGTGATATCACTCTTGAGTTCATTGGCATTGAACATCAGTTAGCTGACATTTTTACAAAGCCTTTGAATTCTGAGAGATTAAGTTACATCAAACATGAGTTAGGTATGATTAATTATAGCACAGTTGAAACCTCACAGTTGAAACCTCACAGTTGAAACCTCACAGTTGAAACCTCACAGTTGAAACCTCACAGTTGAAACCTCACAGTTGAAACCTCACAGTTGAAACCTCACAGTTGAAACCTCACAGTTGAAACCTCGCAGTTGAAACCTCACAGTTGAAACCTCGCAGTTGAAACCTCACAGTTAGACCTCACCGGTGTACCTCACTGTTACATCTCTCTGTAGGTTGTTTCGCTGTTTAACCTTATTTTATTTTTGCGGGAATTCGAACCGTTTCTTTTCTTTATTCTTTTTATTTATAAATCCCTAAATGATAAAACTTAGAACATCGAACATATCTCAATCCACTCATCTCGACCCTTGCTCTCTCAAGTCCTAAACCCTAAACCTTCAACCGAACCTCGAAACCTCATTCAGTTCCAATGGCCAGAACAAAGCGACCCCCGACTGTCAATGAAGATGCACCAATGCCAAAGAGGACTCGAGTCGAATCCAGTGGCACCGGGAACGCCTCGATAAGACCTGTTAATCCACATCTGACTAAGAGAGAAATAGTTGCTGAGAAGGAGCTAAGTGAAGAGTGGATTTTATCGAGCAGATCATTAGTACTGGCAGTGCTTAATGAGCAAGGATGGACCGAATGTTTCGCAAACAATAATGGACCATATTACCCGAAGCTGGTGAAGGAATTCTATGAATATCTACAGTTCGAGGAAGAGGATGATCTACATAGACTAGTATCCAGAGTAAACGGCAATGAGGTCAGTTTTTCATCCGTTGAATGGGCTGCATGTTTAAGAGTTCCTCATGAGGGTATTTACAACTACTATTCTGGAGCGGCTCCTCCAAATAGTAGAATCTTTGATCATGAGACGGCTCTGGAAGAATTCACAGGCAATGGCATAGTAACGAAGATTATTGCTGCTGAAATGAGTGGAGAGGACAGGCTTCTGTTTAAGTTTATTCAGCATGTACTGAGTCCTAGAAGAGGAGATTTTGCAACTCTGAAGCACCAGGATATTTACTTGATGTACTTATTAAAACATGGAAGGAAGGTCAACCTTTGTAGGTTGCTGATGGCTCAGATGGAGGACATGATAAAGGCAAGCTCAAAATCAAGTGCCTTGTTCCATGCTAAACTCATTTCGGTTATGTTGAAAGTGAAAGGTGCAGCTGGAAGTCAGGAAGAGTTGATAGTGGCAAAGAACAGTGTATGTATCTTGAAAGTAATCTGCAAATTCATGAAGATCAGTTGGAATCCCTGGAAGAAATCATGGGTGAATGATGAGGAGAGAATCTATGAGAAATTTAGCCCTTCTACTCATCCCTCTAGACCGAGAGATAGGAGAGATCCAGGCTTAAAGCCTGATGAGCCTGAACCTGTATACTGAGATGATGAACAGACTGCAGTAGTTGGTAACTCTGCAAGAGAGAACACCCTAATTGATGAAGTGAGTGATCCTGATACTACTCACAGTCATGTCAGGACAGTGACGTTTGGAGCAGCAAGCCCTCCAAAAGAACTACCTAGTAGAGAACCTGTTCTAAGAGACAGTGAGACTGAGTCTACAGAAGAAGAAGAAGAAGAATCTCAATATTTTTTCAAGGACACCTCTGAAGAGGATAATACAGTCGAAGCAGAAGAGGCTGGAACTTCAAATGAAAATCAAGAAACTGTTGCAGAAGAACTTAGTATGAGCCCTCTGATAGGGTATACAGACAAGTCAGTGTCTGACCAGGAAGCAGGAGTGGTCTCTACTACTGTTGTCATGGAAGTGGTTGATGACCCAACAGAGAGGGAGGCTAACCTCACTGGTGAACCTACAGAGGAAGAAAATATGGAACCTTCTAGAGCTACAGAAGAGCACTTAGAGTTACCCAGAGTCGAGCAGATAGTAGAAAATGTTCATGAAGGAGCTCTAAGTGAGGGGGGCGTTTTGGTTCAGTCTCTGTACTGTATGATATAGAAGGATGGACCTCAGATCCAGGATACATGGTGTTAGGACTCAATTATGAGGATTCAGATGAGGAAAACCAACCACCAAGAAATCCAGTTATCCTAACTAACATCTCTCCAGTGTTAGAAACTGAAAGATTGGCCACCAAGGAAGACCTTGAATCCTTAAAGAATGAAATGAAGGAGACCATAAGACAGTCTGTTGCTGAATTGAAAACCAGTCTTTTTGATGAGCTGAAAAATGTAGAACAATCCTTAGAATTATCTCTAGGATGTGTTGTGGGAAGTCCAATCAAAGAAGTGATGGATGAAATGAAAGTGTGCCACACTCAAATTGAAAGCTGGACTGGAGCAGTAGTGGCCCTCAGACAATCAGTTGCTTCTTTAACTGCCCTGAGCAGTTCTCAGACACAAGTGGCCAGTGAGATTCGATACATCAAAGAAGTGGTCAAGTAGTTTGTGGAAGTATTTGAGGCTTTCAAGAAATCAGTAAAAGAACACTTTAGCAATCAGGATGCTGTCATTCAGAAAGTGATTGGAAATCTGACTCAGTCTTTCAAGGAAACAGTGGCATTCTCAGTCAAGTCCCTTCCTTCATCTAGCTCTCCTGTGGACCTTGAGCAGTTTAGAAGCCTGCTCAGAGAAGAGCTTACTCAGGCCCGTGCAAATGACACATCAGACCTACAGATCCTTGCTACTACAAGAGAAGTCAGTGGCTTTGTTCGTGAGCACCTGCAGGCTGCTACTGCTTCTCAGGAGGCCATCAAAAGTAAAGTGGATCATTACTTTGATCGGATTTTCGCCAAGCATCAGTTGAACCATCACTTCAAGCTCATGCTAGAAACTATGAAGCTGCCTCCTGTAACTCAAGCTTTCAAAGAACAAGTTAGCAAGCTACGAGAGTTGACCCCAGCTTTGGATAAATTCTTGGAAAACAAAAATGACTTCTTATCTGCCATGGACAGAGGAGGAAACATCATCATGGATTTCAGAAATCTGCTCCTACCTTTTCTTCATGTGGACTGCACACCTGTTATAGTTCCTCCTGCCCTACCTGTCTCCAACCCCAGTGGTTCTTCAGTAATGTCTCCTGCTGATGCCCTCAGAAGCCTTAGACCACTGATACCTCGGCAAGCTACTCACTACAGGCCTTCAGGAGAATCTGTTGATGCCCCTCCAGACATTCCTGCTGCAATTCCTCAGCATGTTGATCTTTCACCTACTGCTCCATCTTCTTCCTCCAAAGGAAATGATCCCTTACCTACAGATGAAGAGGATTGAGTCTGTTTATGTTTTTTTTTGATAGGGATCATGTATTCACGTTTTGGGTCATGTACTGTACTCATTCTTAATACAATGTTTATTTTCTCTCTCTCTCTCTGTCTTTCTTTTTGTTAATCACAAAGGGGGAGAAATAGGGAGAAATAGGGCAAACTCGGGGGACAAATGAACCTATACAAAGAGGGAGAAATCCTTGAGGATTATACCTAATTTTTGTGCTCATATTGTTAATACTGTGTTTTGCACACTTCTCTCTGATACATCTATATTTCATTCCATACTGGCATAATTTGTGATTATCAAAATAGAATTACAACTTACTAACTCAAAAAAAATATAATAAAATTTAAAATTAATTGTATTTTAAGGTATTTCATAAAAGAGTATATTTTATATTAAATATTAAAAATAATTATCCTATAAAATTATTTTTATATAATGAATTTCATTTTTCAATTCAGAAAATCAATATTTTCTAATTACCATATTTTTTTATATTTTTATAAAATTATTCAATTTTTAAATGAATAATAGAAATAAAATTTTTGGAAGTAATGTCTTTATATTTACAACGTTAAATATATAATAATGAACTAATACATTTTAGAAATTATTTTCCACCAACAATATATTTATTTTGATAAATTATGAATTATAATTTAATAATCAATTTCTTCAATCACAAAAAATAATTTGAAAATTAAAATTCATAAAATTTTATTTTAAAATAAAAACCCTATTTTTTAGTATTCATATTAAATAATGTAATAAAATATATTTTGTAGTGGAATAAATGACCTTGAATTATTTTATAAAATTAATATATAACATAGAATATCATGAATATCAGTTTAAAAAATTTATATTAGAAAATATATTTTATTCCATATTTTACCATTAAAATTCACACTCTTTGAGCTTTAATACAACCTAAACTACCTGTTTCTAGCTAATCCACCCCAACGTACTAAAGAAAATTATTTTCCCAGATCATGAATCCTTATTCCCTTTGATTTATTGGGATATTTCATGATCTAATCAATTGAAAACACTCAATAGGTTCAGTTCCAGTAAAAAGATGCCACCTAGAGAAGATTGTATGTTTTCATCAAAATCAATTAGGATTTTCCACTTGTGTTCCTTCATTTTAATATTTCATTCAAAAGAAATCATCTTATATTTATTGAGATATAGTAAATATTTATATTAATCATTTAATCATACTATAATTATTATATTAATGATGTAGTAATATTTAATACCTATATTTCCTCTTAATTTGATAATGATTTGTCGAGATTCAGTTATACCCCCAAGAGGGTATATTGAACATTATAATTATCCTAACCATTATGAATGAAAATATAAAATTATATATCATTTATAAGTTTTTAAATGTAAATAATAATTATTATTTAGTTATAATACTACGAATATATTATTAGAAAATAAGAGAGCTCATTATGTCAAAAAATTATGGGATATTTTACCAAATTATAAAATCAAAACGAATCACCATTAAAAACACAATTGAAGAATATAAAAAATATATTTACAATTGTTTAAGAGTTTGAAAAGTTATCAGGATAAAAATATATTTAAATTTTAATTAAAATTTTATTTACTATTCAAGTTGTGTAAATGTGAAGAAACATCATAAACTTAAGGTAAGTGGATTCTCAAACCCAACATCCTCTATTTTGGATTTTAGTTTCATTAAAATTTATTTCAGTATGTATATTCCAATAAAAAATTATAATTTTATATTTTATATAAGTTCATTACAATTTATTGGGATATAAATGTTTCTAATATTATAAAATTATTTCTTTTCCATATATAATATTTTAAGAAAAATGAATGTTTTTCAAAAAAAATATACAAATCCTCTTAATTTATATCGACTCTAAAGAATGAATGGACCTTTATAAAAAAACACATGGTCAATAATATTATTTTCGGAATCACATATGCTATTTCATTATGTATGATTTGTTAAATTCATTATGAAACACATTTACTTCCATGTGAATATTTATTAACTAGAATTTATAAATTTTATTATTCTATATATTAAATATGATTATAATTAATTTATAATTTCATAGGAATTACCTGAATTATATATACCTCTATTACATTAGGAAATGTTATATATATAATGACATTATGTTTATTACATTTGAACAGGTTGATATATGTTTTCCAAATTTTGATGTTATGATTTCTTCATATTGTATATTCATCTAAAAATGTATTCTTCTTCACAATTATATGTGTTATTTTCCATATTGATATGCTACTTTATTTCAATGGATATTAAACATTCAATAAATTTATAAAATCATTCTCTCATTATAATGATGAAGATCACATGGTTACAATATGATGATGATTATTATTACCACCTTTGAACTATT
This sequence comes from Viscum album, assembly GCA_963277665.1. Taxonomy (NCBI): domain Eukaryota; kingdom Viridiplantae; phylum Streptophyta; class Magnoliopsida; order Santalales; family Viscaceae; genus Viscum; species Viscum album. The sequence goes on from OY728145.1 coordinate 1,906,259,043, forward strand.
GACTCATGCCATTAATTCCATTAATGGTATAGTAACAAATTTAAATTTTATGTAATACCTTTTACAAAATATATTTTAATATTTTCATTTCGTGAATTACACATGGAATTGAGTATTAGAAAATCATGTTGTACTGATAATATTATTACTTTCAAAGGATCATTATAAACTATATGTTAAACATAGTGGTATGAATAACAATAAGAAGAATTTGAAAATATTTTGTAATGGTTATATAATAATATTTAATATTAACACAATGAATTATTTTCTTAATGTCATTTTATAATTAAAAAATAAAATTTCTCTAATTAATTTTATTTATTTTTTGAAAAATATAATTACTTTTTTTGTTTATAAAATTTATTTTATAAAAAAATGACGTCATTTTTTGAATAAACTTGAAATAATTAAATAATGTGGAATTTTGAAGGGGTTTTTTGAAAATATAATGTTTTTCAATGAATGGTGGGAGATTCTGTATTTTAGGTATAACAACCATTTTGTTTATAGAATTTATAGGGTTCTAATTTTTTCAAAATTTATTGTTGACTATCACTATCTTGATTATTTTATAATTAAATTTATATATGTAATTATAATACATTTAATAATTAAATTATATAAACAAAGTGTTTTATCAATCTTAACATTTCCCTTTGGAAACCTTTTTTCCATCATTTATGATTGATTAATCATAATGTAAATTCTTCTAATACAATGGTCCTAATTTGTTACAATTTGTTACATATTTTTAATCATTATAATTTATATAATATAATGAGTTAAAATTATTTACATATCATATTTATTATATTAAATAATAAAAATTTATTACTGTGATTATGGATAAAACAAGGGATTCGTATTATGTTCTATTATGATATATTTAAATTTTCCCCACCAATGAAATTTTTATTTAATATATTTTATTATATATAGAAACTCAATGGGTAATAATTATCTAATAAATTTTTTTAGTTTAATACTTATAGATATTATTACCTTGGTAAATAAAATATTAAAATATAACTTGGTGAAAACTAAAAATATAAAATTATGTAGACATAAATGCCAACGAATATAAATAGTAAATAATTTTTTTAGATATTTTTTTAGACTCTATATTACCTAAATATATTTTTTATTAATTTTTTTGTCTCTTTTTGTTAGAGTAACATCATATTATATAATAGTTTGGGTATTTAAAAAAAGAGAAACTCCTCATCAATTATAAAAGGGAACTTCCTACCCACATTTATTTAAACTGATTAAATAATATAGATTGAAAAAATGACTATTCCCACCCCCCATCATCGTTATTCATGTTATGTATCATCTATTATTCCGAAAAATATAGTACTTATAGTCCAAAATAAGATATCCAAATTGGATTTTTTGTGAAAATGGTAATTATGATCACCAAAATCATTCATTTTTAGTTATTTTATTACAAAAACCATTAAATTAATAATAATGAAAATATATTATCATAATAATATAAAAAATTATGATATGATATTATCTTATTTTAAGGACACACAATTGTATCCTCTCCAATCAAATGAGATGCTTAATAATTTATTATGGGTAACAGACTACAACAATGTGAATTTATGTTATTCATTTTCCATGACCACATCCCATTGTCATATATAATAATGTATTTAATTATTATATATTATATTTTTAATTTCATTATACTTTTGTAATTATAATATCACATATACCTTTTCACGTTCCATATATGTGTAATACGATAATACTGCTCATGTGTAATGTGGAATAATTCCACATTTCACTATATCTTTGTTAATAATTATTTATTAAATTAATATAAATGATATATATGACATAATTATTATTGTATATATATATTTAAATAATTACATAACTTTATTTCATTTCATCATTATAGAAAATGGAGAAAGAGTTCATGAGTACGGATAACCAACCCTTATAAATGGAAAAAAATTGTTTATTTTGGATAATATATTTTATTCCATATTTTAGCCAAAAATGTATCTCTCTTAAAGAATAAATATCACCTTATACCACCCATGGGAAGCAACTCAACCCCAAAAAATAATGAAAATATTCTCCCAGGTCTACACTTCTTATCCCCATATATTATATGTACATTCAAGAGAAAATAAATTAAAAACCCTCAAGGAGTTCATTTCCAAATAAAATAAGAAATTCAGAGAAGAGTGTACATTTTCAACAAATTCAATTAGGATATTCTTCTTATATTCCATCAATTCAATATTTAATTCACACAAAAATCGGGTAATGTTAATTGAGATGTATATTAAAATTATATTAATCGTTTCAAGATAATATTAGTATTATATTTTTGATTTATTTAGATTTCATACCTATAATTCTTCTTCTTTTAATAACGATGTTTCAAACATCTGTTATACCCACATGACGAACTATTAAACAACATAATTATCACAAAAATTATGAAGGAAAATATAAAATTATATATCGTAAATAAATATTAATATATAAAGAATTATAATCTTCTATATGTTATATTAATAATATAGAAATATAAATGAAATAAGAATTATGTCAAAAAAATGGAGGGATATTTTATAGAAATATAAAATCAGAATTCTTAACCATTAAAACTATATTTAAAAAATAGATAATAATATTTACAATTGATCGAGAGTGGGGAAAATATATATGATATAATTATATTTCTATTTTAATTAAACATATATTAATTATTTATGTGGTGTAAAAGTGAGAAGCATTTCAAGATTTAAGGTAAGGGGAATCTCGAAACAAACTCCTTCCTTTTGGGGTTGTATTTTCATTCAAATTTATTTTTATATGGATATTAAAATAATAAACTAAAAAATTCAATTTTATTTAAATTCATTAATGTTTATTGTTATATAGTTGTTTTCAATATTTAAAAATTATCTCTCTTCCATATATAATTTTTTATGACAAAATAATTTTTCTCTGTAACAATGATATGAATCCTCTTGATTGGAATCATCTTTAAATAGTAATATCCATTTATAAAAATGCATAATCTACAATATTTCATTGGTAATATCATAGGCTCTTTCATGATGTCTTATATTTCAAATCCATTATAATAACAAATTTCTTTCCATCGGATTAATTCATGACATCGAATTATATAAAATATCTCACCATGTGGAGTACATGATTATAATAATTTATAATGTGATGTGTGGTCCTTGAATTTTATATACCTATTATTCATTTTGTGATGTTATATATATTTATATATAATGAGATTAGGTTTATTTCATTTTGATAGGATGATATCATTTTTAAAAATTATGATGTTAATATTTCAACATATTGGTTATTTATCTACATGAGGTTACCTTTTTGAGGACTATATATGTTATTTGACTACTATGTTATGGTGTTTCATTTCCTGGAATATTAAATATTAAATCAATTTATCAAATTATTCAATAATTATTTTGATGACGATCCAATGGTTATGATATGAAAATTGTTATTATTATCCCATATGTAATATTGATTCATTCCACTAATTATTTCAATTTTATTATAATACAAGGATATTTTATGTAATATATTATTTCAAATATATTTAACTTTTTCATATCTTTCAGTTTTTCACACCTAGTTTTTTGATTTTCATGTCATGGTTTTGATCTGGTTCATTGAAAATACCAATCCTTTACTTGGTTTTTGGGTGAGAATAATTTTTATATTTGAACTACCATATATGTCTAATCACCATGATTTGGGTTCGCCATTGTTTGGATAAAAGTTTATAGAGAAAATGTGGTTATTTCATTATTTTGGACAACTGTGAGCCCATTTCAAAATTTAAAAACAAAATTTGTTTCTTTTAAATCTCCTTCATTTTCAAAATTTTTTATTTTTTCCACTTCTTACATGTCCTAAACTAACATATTGAAACTACCATATCTTTTTTTACCTCTTATAAATTCACAAGCATGGTAAATTTTGATTACAAATTTAGGCATTGGGCCAAGCTGTGAGTCCATTTCTAGTTAAAATAAAATCTTTTATATATTATTCATTATATAATATTTAATGGTGGTTCCACCTCAAATTCATGTCCAAGATACCTATCTTAAAAAAAATTATTTCATTTACCTATTTGGATAACATTTACATCTCATATTAGGGAAAACGTTCTCAAGATTCCAATAAAACATGCAGAATTGAGAATGTAAATTGTTTGATTCACAACTCATTAAATTCATACTATTTTTTTAAAAAATCTTTTTTCATGGTTCACATAGTAAATAAGAGCCTCTCCAAAATGTTCCAAGATATTCTCGTTTCACTAAAAGTGTAGATCTATTAGAATACGAATAGTTTTCTAGGAGGAAAGGTGAGATTCTTTCACTTTTCTCCTGCCTCTTCCTCTAACATTCATTATTTCTTATTTTTATATTATCCCCTATTACTGTTAGATACAAGTATCTATTCTCCATTTATTTTTATTGGGTTTTTGTTCTTTTGGGGATTTTCTTTATGTTTTTTGGGTTTATAAACCCTCATATGGTGATATTAGGTGTGCGTTTCCATTACACCAATGATTTGAGGTGGGATATCACTTGTACAAGACTTTATCATTTCAGTTTCATCATTTTATTATTTTTCATTTCTAATATATATTTTTATTATTTTTTTTCATCCTTTGGATAATTTTATTGTTGTAATGAATTGTTTTTTAATACTTGTTTTGAGAAAGGTAGAGTTGTTTTGCCAAAAGTGCACTCCAAGCATTTGTTTATATGTTCCACTATATTTTGCAACTGTTTTGTGAGTTTTAAAACCGAGTTTATGGTATTATGAACATGTTACAGTACATATAATAAAATATGGCATGAAATGGGTGTTTTATTTATTGTCATGTTCTAAAATAAATTATTTTGTTTAAAAAGGGAATGTCATGTGTTTTGTAAATTTACCGGTTGGCTTTTATGTGTGATTTGTGATTTAAATATTATTTTTATTGATTTATAAATGAATTGGAATATTGATAAATTGTATTTATTTGGTCCTTATATGTATTTTGAATTTTTATTTGGTTTGACAAACAAATGGGTTTTGGATTACAACATTTTTGGCCCTAGTAGTTTGAAAATGACCCAGTTTCACATCCTTATAAAAATACTTGTAATTTGAATATGTTAACTAAGCGATTTAATGGATTTATGAATGTTTTATTCCTCTATAAATTTTTTTTATACACTTTCTTAAATAATTTTAATTCTTACCATTTTTAAATGAAATTTGGAGAAAGGCTTAAAGGCATGTTTGTCATTTTTTTATAAATACGGATTCTATCTCAATTTCATATACTATATTTTGGGGCCATTTTATTGTCCCAAAATTGATGTATTAATCTTTTTTGGATAAAAAATCTGGGTTTTTATGTTATTGATGGGGTTTTGGCCTTAAATGTTTATTTTTGAATGGATTTTATGTGCATGGCCCCGTTAAACTCCTTGAAATTGTTTTACGAAACTTTATAGTGGTTTATTCATTCAGCAATGAAATGTGAAACATGTTTGTGGGTAGTTTTTGTTTTTATGATTTGGTAAATGAATTTTTATGTTAAAAGTTGATTTTATAATAATTGTAACTTGATTGATCACTAAAGGGAATACCGAGTATATAGGTCACCAGACGTGTGCTAGCATGCTAGTGATCCCGTTGGCTTTGGCCCCTATTTCACATATCATGTTTGATGATGACAACAATAACTAAACTATGATTATGATTATGTTTTCGGACCACTAGTTTATGGGTATTCTCCAAACTAGTGTCTCGTTTGCAAGAGAACTGATATTTATTATGGTAACATTAATCGAGATATGACGTACATGGGGCTCACTACTAACTAGTGCCTAGGGGTGTTCTCGTGACTTGTGCTCATTTGCTATTTTGTACTCATTATCATGATACAGTGTGTTAGGTTGTTAAATTAAGTAGTGGGGTGATTTATTTAAATGATGACATTCATTAAATTATCCCTCTTGAAAACTAGTTTCATTTTTTAGTTTCACCTCAATGAGAATTGTTAATAGCATTCTTGTTTATAAAACATGCTTGTTTTTGCCTGGTAATTTTGTATAGCATATGACCTCATTTTGAAAAAAATTACTTTTTATTTGTATTTAAAACATGAAATTTATTTTTATTTTATATTAACAGATGATCATTGGAAATAGAATATCTTGCTGACATATTATGTTTAGTACTCTTGCCTATAGTCTTCATCAGCTTTTAGCCCTTGTGCAGGTTTCAGTAAGAGTTCGATCGCCTTCAAAAATGTGTGATAATTAATATGGAGAGTGACCATCAGGTCACAAAGAGTTATTTTGTTATGAGGCTTGGTAAGTTGACTTGTTGGTTTTGTTACACTTTTAGTTTTATTGTACAAATAATGTTCAGTTCAGTTTTTATATAAGTGTATTTTGGGCTATCTATTTATTTCCGTTGTTAGTTTGATTGTATATATATGTGAAAAATCATTTCATTGTGTAACCTATTGATTTCCTTGGTGCTTTTCACCATCCCTAGAGGATCAAGAACACCTCTCGAGACTTTTCTTTGGCTAGCCCTTGTAACCAGTTTAGGGTCGACTCAGGATTGTTCGTGACAAAATGGAATCAATAGATGTCATCTCTTAATAGACCATTCTTTTTAGAGCACCCTTGTTATTTTTTTATGACAAGGTAGATGGGGTAGGATTTTTGGGACATGAGGGGAATGTTTTGGATGAGAGTCACGAGATATTGCTCGTTCTGATCCTCAGTTTACCATGAGATGTCTATTTTTTTAGTTTCTGTTATACTTGATGATTGTTTATTGTTGGGATATTATAGGGAGGTGTCTGGTTAATGGCCTCCATGAGCTCGCATGGCCTAGATAGCCTTGTGGAGCTAGGGAATCATCCTAATATGTCTCTCTGTGTTGGTGTTGTGTTTGATATATGGCCACCAACCATATTGACAAGTCACCCACCGACACTAGTTCACATTTTGGGGTCTCTTGGACCATTCTTGAATTCTGAATTTGTGTTTTGAAAATCCATGTGTGATATTTGGGGATATGGGTTTTAATAAAGGATGGGATTTTGAGAAGTGGAAATGGGGTTTTAAAAATTAAATATAGGAAAGGGTTTGAAAGGATGTGTTTCTGTGAAAAAAATTACAAGGAAGTGGAAATGATTTAATAGTATTTGATTATCCAAAATCCAAATTTGTGGTTTTTTGGAATAAAATGTTTTGAAAGTGTGAATCAATTTAATGTTATTATGAATATTTATTTTAAAATGGTTGTTTTGAGATGTTGATTTTTTTTTAATAAGATCAATTACTTTTGGAAATTAGTTATGAGTTGTTGATATTTTCCTAGAAAGTGTATTGGTCTCAATAGAAATCATATTATGAGAAGATACCTTGATAAATTCAAGGCAATATAGACCAGTTTTTTTGAGTTACATGGTTGTTTAAAAATATTATAAAAAATTTAACAGGGGTACGTTTTTTAGAAAAATTTTATAAATGATGTGGTGTTTTTTTGGTGAGGTCTAAAAATGGTTTTTTAATTGGTGGTTAGTTTTCCCTTGGAAGGTACATGAATTTTTTTGGAATGATGCTGTTTTGTTTCAGCCTTTGGTGTTTTCATGGGTGGTCACATGCATGGTTTTACTAATATCTGGATGAATTCCCTTTATGGAATCGTGGTTGGGTTTTTGGGAGGCATGGAAATGTGCATGTGGGTAAGACTTTATGAGACACCAGTGGTTAATGTGGGAACCCACCAAATTAGTTTGTTATTCAAAAGTGTTTTGAGTTGAAAAATTATGGCCTTTGTTTATAAACCAATGGTTAGGTGGATAGTTTTTTCTATGTCATAGAAGAGTTGATTATTCAGTAAGAATCCTTGTGATTTAGAATCCATACTCTTGTTGTATCAGAAGATGGTATATTGTTGGGGGCATGGTTTTGGAGTAATGCTCAATGGGTTTCTAAAGATGTGTTGTATATTGTGATGTGTCCATGGAAAGTTATCTATTTGAAATATTTCATTTTGATCTACCAAAGGATTCATTTAAAATGATAAATTCACCTCTTAGGATGATTACATAAACCTTTTTTTTTGAATAGAGAGTTTTTTATGATCAGTTTAATGTGATTCTAGGTCGTGATAATTATTTTGGACATAGCAGTTGTGTTCGGTGATGTTGATGTGTTTCACCATATTCCATTTCTATTCTTATCCTCATTATGAGTAAAGCTGAATTTTGATATGTATCTATGAGTTCATATTTATATTATGGTGTTTTCTTGAGCATGTGAATTTTTTTAGTGGTGTGATCCTTATAACGTGACTTTGATGCACCAGATGCTTTAAAAATCAGGGCTCTTTCCATATGCCTTGGAGTGAATCTTTTCTCGTCGTCAAGAAATATTCAGAGGTGTGGGGATCTTGAACATGATATTTAATCCACCATTGTGGTATGGTAGTTTATATGTATCTATTGTGGTTATTCATTTTTGTTTTTTTCCCTTTTTTCGCAACAAGAATGTTGGACATTCCACTCACACAGTGTCTATGATTATGCCTTTATAGATATGGGTTTTCGATCAATGTCCGTCTGTGAACCACCTGTGAAAATCAGGTGTGGTTTAGGTGTTACCTAATAATAGGTGGAGAGTTTTGGGTAGTTAATTTGATTCTCTTATGGGTTAAGTGGCCTAATTATTGTGTCCACTTCACTCCCCTCCCTAAGTGGTGGGGGTCCGGATCCTTGTTGTAAGTGTTGGCCCAGTTCTTGTCCCCTATGTTCGGGAGGGGGAGGTTTAGATGTTCATGTTGTAACACAATTAAAATTCGTAGGTAGGTTATTATGGGATATTTTTGGTGGACTTTCATAGGTGATTCCCAATACTAGTTAATTTTTAATTCTTTTTTGTTCATTGCAAGTTGGGTTCAAATGGTGGGGAGACCAACCACGGGTCTCATTGATCCATTCATCCTAAGAAGTTATCTAGTGATAGTTGTTTATTAATGGTGGGGATTCCATTCTGTAATACATTGGAATATTATTTTTAGTTAGTTATCTTTTTTTGGGTGGTTTTTGGGTTCATTTGTAGAAGTCCCAACAATCGGGTTATTGGTTTGGATGTGGACGCAGTGACTCGATTATTCAGATGATTTTGAAGAAGTTATTGAGAGTTGGTGGTTTGGCTGAGGTATGAGGAATGAGTTATATTAATGGTTGATGGAGTTTTATTGGATTTAGATGTTGGACCATATTCAAAAAGAATCTTTAGGTGTTGATATTTAAGTTGGAATGTGCTATGTCATTTCTGAGGCAGAAATGATTAATGGTAGGGAGAATTGTCACACGCGGTTTTTTTTCTTTTATGTCATGGTTTTGATCTAATTCATTGAAAATCACAATCCTTTACATGGGATTATGGTGATAATTAGTTTGAGTTTTTAACTACCATATATTTCTAATAACCGAATTTTCGGTTCCCCATAGCTTGTTTAAGAGTTTTTGGAGAAAGGGTGGTTATTTAACGATTTGGGACACCTATGAGCCCATTTCCAAATTTAAAAACCAAATTTGTTTCCTTTATGAATCCTTCAAATTTCAAAATCATTCATTAATTAAACATTCTACATGACTCAAACTGACATATTAATACTACCATATCCTTTTATCCCTCTTATAAATTCATATGCATGTTGAATCTGGGTTACTTATTTAGGAATTGGGTCAGGCCGTGGGCACATTTCCGGTTAAAAAATGTTTATTTTATATCATTTCCATTGTTTAATATATTTCAGTTATTATACCACCAATTTTAATTAATCATACATAGACTAACCCTCATTATCTCTTTCACCTGTTTAGAGCACATTTACATCAAATATGAAAGAGAAAATTCTCAGGTTTCCTATAAACATTCAGAATTGAGAAGGTAAATTGTTTCATCGCAACTATTTCAATTTGTACTCTTTTTCCCACAAATATTCTTTCCCTAGTTCTTCCAGATATTAGGAGCCTCTACAAGATGTTATGTGAAATTACTTTCTCTATATGGGTTCAGATCTAATGGAATATGAAGCATTTTCTAGGTGGCAAGGTGAGATTCCTTCTACTTTCTCCTCCCTCTTCCCCCCCTTCCATTATTTCATGGTTTTATATTCCCCCAAAGTCATGTTATACAGAGGGTTCTGTTATAATATAATTTTAATTGGGGTATTGTTTGTTTGGGGCTGCTCATCATAGGTTTAGGCTTTATAAACCCTCGGATGGTGATATTGGGTGTGAATATCAATTACGCCAAGGATTTGAGGTAAGATATCCCATTAACATGTCTTTATCATTTAAGTTTCATCATTTTTTTATTGTTCACTTCTAATATATATGGTTATTATTTTTTTTCATCATTTATATAATTTTATTGGTGTGAAAATTGTTTGTTTAAGCCTTGTTTTGTGAATGGTATAGTTGTTTTTTCATAAATGTGAACACGAAGTGTTTGTTTAACTGTTTTGTTATCTTTCGCTACTATTTTTTTGGGTTTTAAAACCTATTAATTGGTAATTTTAACATGTTATAGTACCTCTAATAAAATATGCATTAAATTATTGTTTTATAACTATTAAACTTTAAAAATAAATTTTTCTGTTTAAAAAGGGCATGCCATGTGTTCTGTAAATTGCCATTTTGGCTTTTATTTGTGATTTGTGATTTAAAAAAATATAATTTTGGATATATAAATTAATTGGAAGAATGATAAATGTTATTTTTGGGTCCTTATATAGACTTTCAATTTGGATTTGGTTTTACAAACAAATGGGTTTTGGTTTACCACAAGTTTTGGCCTGAGTTGTCGGAAAATGGAACATTTCCCATCCTTATGAAAATTATTGTGTTTTGAATAAGTATCCTAAGTGATTGAAGGGATTTATGGATGTGTTTTCATACTATATATGGTGTTTATACACCTCCTTAATAAAATTATAATGAATAACTGGGTTAAATGTTAGTTTTTAAATAGTCTTAAAGACCCATTGGGATTTATTTCTGTAAAAATGGTTTCCACCTACATTTCATGTTCTATAATTTGGTTCCATTTTATGGTCCATGAAATTGATTTATTAATTCTTTTTGGGGCTTCCAAATCTGGTTTTTTGTGTTATTTATTGGTTTATGGCCTTAAAATAGCATTTTTTTAATAGATTTTATGTGCAAGGCCTCGTTATACTCCTTCAAACTGTATTATAAACATTTAAGTGGTTTATTGTTTCGTGAAAGAAATGTGAAGCATGATTGAGGGCTGTTTGTGAGTTTATGATTTGGTAATGGAATGTGGATGTTAAATGTGTTTTTTATAATTTTTGTAACTTGATTGATCACTAAATGGAATCATGGGTATCTAGGTTGGTGGAGGATTAGTAGTATTCTAGTGATCCTGTGGGTTTTTTCCCTTGATACACGTAGCAAGATTGACTATGACATAACTAACTAAAATAAGATGATAAAGATGTTTTGGGACCACTAGGTTATGGGTATGATCCAAACTAGTGGCTCGTGTGCCCGAGAACAAATATTTATTATGGTTACTATCACCGATATACGAGATACCTGGGGCTCACAAGTAACTAGTGCCAGGGGGTGTTCACTAAACTTGTGCTCATTGTCTATTTTTACTTATCTTCGGCATACTGTGTGATAGGTTTTTAAATTCAATAGGGTGGTTAATTGATTTAAAAGTGTACATTCTTTAAATAACCCTATTTAAAATTATTTTCATTTTGATGTTGCTCCTATTTTTAAATTGTTACTACCATTCTTATTTATAATACATATAAGTTTTTGTCTTGTAATTTTTTTATAGCATGGGACCTAATTTTGAAAATATACCTTTGTATTTGTATTTAAAACTTAAAATTGTTGTTTCGTTTTTTAAAGGATGTGCATTGGGAATAGAATATCGAGTTACCTAATGAGTATTAAAACTCAGGCATATTGTCTTCTTCTGTTTTTAGCCCTTCTTCAAGTGTCACCTTGAGTTCAATTGACTTGGGAAATGTTTGATCATTATATTGGGGAGTGACCAGTAGGTCACATGGAGTTTGTTTTTTACTGGGTTTGGTCATTTCAGTGGTTGGTTTAGTTGTAGTTTCAGTTTCTTGGATAAATAATGTTCAGTTCAGTTTTTATATAATTATATATTGTGATGTCTATTTCATTACACTATTTGTTTGATTTTTTAAATATTGATTAAATCATTCCCATGTGTACTCTTTTTATTCCATTGGTGCTTGTCACAATCCTTGGTGGATTGAGAACACTTCACGGGACTTGCTGTGGGCTGGCCCTTGTGACATGTTTAGTGTCGACTCGGGCATGTTCGTGACACATTAAACATTCAATCGAGTGTTAATAAATCATGATATAATTATAATGTAATTATTTAAAAAGGATCATTGTAAACAAGAAGTTAAACATGGTGGTATGAATAAAAATAAGTACAATTTAAAAATAATTTATAATTGTAATATATAAATAATTTATATTAATGAAAAGATATTATTTTTTGAAATCGTTATCTGATTCAAAAATACTCTTTTCTCTAATTTATTATCTTTTATCTTTTGAAAATATAATGAAAAATTTTTATTTTAAAAATTTATTTTCAAAAAATAAATTCATTTCTGGAATCAACATGTAATCATTAACTAATGTGGAATTTTGAGGATTTTTTTAAAAAGTAATGTTTCAATGAATATAGGACAATACTGTATTTTATTAACAATGACCATTTTTAAGAAAATTAATAGGGTTCCATTTTTTTAAATTTTTTTATGTGTATCACTATGATGATTTTTTATAATTAAAATAATATATGTAATTAGAATAAATTTTATAATAATACAAGATATAGAATCCTTTTTATCATTTATAAATTTTCTATTTGGAAACCCTTTTTTCCAATATGTGTGCATGAATAATCATAAAGTTAATTATTTAAATTAAATGATACTAATTTTATAGAATTGGTTAAATATTTAGAATCATAATTAATTATATTGTAAAATAATATAAAATTATTTTCATGTCATACATATTAAAAAACATAATCTAAATTAATTATTGCGATAATGGTTAAACTGAGGGTTTTTGTGATACATGCTATTGTTTTAAACTAAATTTTCCAAAAAAACATTTCTCATTAATCTATTTTAGTTTATATTTACAATCAATGGTTAATAATTTTCTAATATGTACTTATATATATTTAATTCTAAAATTGAAAAAAATACCTAGTTAAATTAAAAAATATAATTTAACTTGGTGAAAAATAAAATAGTAAAATTATAAAAACATAAAGACCAATGAAAAAAATGTGTATGTATTGTGTTTTTTTAAGTGGATGTTTTATTAGACTATATATTTTCTAAACACATTATTTATAAATTTTTCACAATTTTAAGACTGATTTCACATTATATAATAGTTTTGTGTATTTAAAAAAGAGAAACTCCTTCTAAATTATAAAAGAGAATATCGTAACCTCTATTATTCACACTGATTAATCCTTATTGATCAAGAAAGTACTGAAATATCCCTCCCAAAAAAATTTGTATTCATTTTATAGATCATATTTTATTGCAATAGAATCATCCTTAGTGTCCTAAATAAGATATCCAAATGAGGTTGTTCTAGAAAAATGTAATTATCATCAATAAAATCACTCGTGTTTTAGTTATTTTATTACCACAAACATTAATTTATTAATAATTAAAATATAAATCAAATTAATCTTGAAAATATTGATATGTTGTTATGTTTTTTTAAAGACATACAACCATATTCTCTTCTATAAAATGAGATACAAATCCATCGATCATGTGTACAGTACTACCACATAGCGAATTGATGTTACTCATTTTCCATCACCATCTCCTATAGACCTATATAATGATGTATATAATTAATAATATAATATATATATATATTAGCTTTTTTATAATTTTTTTAAATATAATATAACCTATACATTTTTACATTCTATTGATGTGGAATACAATAATGTTGAGTGTGTGTAATTTAGAATATCACCTCATGATGTGATGTGATTAATTTTTCACATATTCTTTATATGTGTGGTAATAAGGTTAAATTTATAGAATATGTGTTATATATATGATTTAATTATTATTTTATATATTTATTTTATAATTTTCCATTTATTCAATTCATCTTTCTAGAAAATGGTGAAAGGGTCCCCTAGTACGAACAAAAAACCATTATCTATGTCCAAAATTTATGTTTTTATTTGAAATTTCATTTTATAGAAATATAAAAATAGAATTTTTCACCAATGAAAACATAATTAATGAATAAAAAATAACATTTACAATTTTTCAACATTGAAAATAATTATAATGATAAACCTATATTTCCATTTTATTAATCATATATTAATTATTAAAGTTATGAAAATGTGATGAAACATTTCCAGATTTATGGTAAGGGGATACTTGAACTCAACATCCTCTCATTTTGGATGTGGTTTTATAAAAATTAATTTTTGTACCGATATTCCAATAATAAACATAAAATATATATTTAATATAAATTAATTACTATTTATTGTGATATAATTGTTTCTAAAATTCTTAAAAAAACCTTTTCCAAATACTATGTTTTATTAAAAAAAAAATTCACCAAAAAAACATATGACTCCTCTTAAATTTAGTCATCTTTAAAATGTAATGGTCATTTTTAAAAATGTAATATCTCTAATATTTTTTTGTTAATTCCATACGATATTTCATGATGTCTGATATGTTAAATCCTCTAACAAACACATTTCCTACAAAGGGAATATTTTAATACAATAAATTCTATATATTTACTATCCATGTGGTGTACCCAGTTATCATCAATTTATAATGTGATGGTAAGTCATTGAATTATATATACCTCTAATTGATTAGTTTGTGTTAAATATAGAATGAGATTATGTTTTTTACATTGGACTAGGTTGATATCTGATTTAAAAAATAATGATATTAGTATTTCAGAATATTCATTATTCATCAATATGATGTTTCATTTTTCACTACTATATGTACTACTTGAGTCCTATGTTATGGTGTATCATTTCTAGGAATATTAAATATTCAATAAATGTATCAAATGATTGAATAATTATTATCATGACTATAACATGGTTATGAAATGATTATTATTATTATTATGCACTATGTACAATTGAATCATTCTTATATTTATTTCAATGTTATTGTAACACACATACATTTTATGTAATATTTTCATTCAGATAAATATTATTTTTTGTCATATCTTTCATTACACATGGAATTGAATATTAATAAATCATGATATCCTAATAATATTATTATTTAAAAAGTATTATGATATATTTTATAATAAACATGGTGGTATGAATAAAAATAAGAACAGTTTAAATGTAATTTATAATGGTTATATATAAATAGTTTATATTAATAATAAGGTGTAATTCCCGTAAAATATTTTATTAGTCAAAAATAAAATTTCTTCTAATTTATTTTAATTCATTTTATGAAGATATAATGAAACATTATTCATTTGGAAAATTTATTTTCAAATAATGAAATCATTTTTGAAATAATAATGTAATCAATAAGTAATGTATAATTTTAAATTTCTTTTAAAATAATATATTTTCAAGGAATAGTGGACAAAAATTTATTTTATTAAATATAACCACTTTGTTTAATAAATTTGTAATATTAAATTTTTTAAATTTATTATATATTATCAATATTTATATTTTTTCATAATTAAAATAATATAGGTAATTATAATTCATTTCATAATGAATTTTTATATATAATTTTTTTATTTTAAAATTTTCTCTTTGGAAACCCTTTTTTCCATCATCTGTGCATGATTAATCATAGCATAAAGTCTTCCAATTCAATGATACAACTTTGATACAATGGGATACATATTTTGAATCAGCATAATATTTATTATATAATGATATAAAATTTAATTCATTCCATATTGATTGAAATAGATAGTAATAATTAATTACTGTGATTATGGTTAAACTATGGGTTTTCGTCGTATGTTTTATTATTTTAAAATTAACTTTTCAAAAAAATAATTTTTTTATTTAATATATTTTATTTTATATTTAAAATCATGGGGAATAATTATCAAATAATATATTTTTAGTTTAGTCTTAAAGATAAAATTACCCTGGTAAATAAGAAATTAAAACGTAACTTGGTGAATACTAAAATTTTAAAATTATGTAAACAAAAAAACAATTCATAGAAATGTAAGGAATGATTTTTTATGATAGTGGGTTTATTAGACTATAAATTACATAAATACCTTATTTTTTATATTTTTTACTTTGGCTGAGAGTGATTTCATGTTATAGAATAGTAATTGGTATTTACGGAACAAATACTCCACCTAAATTATAAAAGGGAATGTCATAACATCACATAATCACATTGATTAATCCCTATAGATCAGAAATACCCTGAAATATCCCCCCACAACAAAACAACTTTATACATGATCTAAATATTCTATTATTCAAAAAAAACCATCCTTAAGACCCTAAATAATATATCCAAATCGGGTTGTTCTAGAAAAAGGTAATTATCTTCGGTAGAATCATTTATTTTCTGTTATTTTCTTACCAAAACCACTCATTAATGACTAATTAAAATATAAAATAAAAATAATTAAAAATATTCTAATATATATGTATGTTATTATAATGTCATACAACTATATCATCTTTTATCAAATGGGATACTAAACTATCTATCAACTGTTCCAGACCACCACATAGCATATTGATGTTACTCATTTACCATCACCACCTCTCATTGACCAATATAGGGAAGTAATTAATTATATATATATATATATATATATATTATTTTTATAGTTTTTTAAATATAATATCACAAATAACTTTTTACATTCCATTACGGTTTAATACGATAATTCTGCATGGGTGTAATAAAGAATATCACCACGTGAAGCGATGTGATTCATTTTGCACATATTTATTATAAGTTTGGTAAAATTTTTAAATTAAATGAATAAATAAGAGATATATGAAATGATAATTATTTTCTAGAATTAATTTATTATTTACCTTTCTTTTGTTTTATCTTTTTAGAAAGAGTAAAATGAGTTCATGAGTATGGACAACCAACCATTATATAATCCTATCATTTAAAGGTTATTATAAATATATAAATTCCAAATTAGTTTATCTTATTAATAATATTATTAAAATTTAAAATCTATTTAATATATGAACAATGTAATGGTCCCAAATAAAAAAAATTAAACTCACACAAAAAATATATTTATTACATAAATTTTGATTTTAAAAATGAATTATTGATAAATGGTTACTAAAATGTCATAATTTAATCATACATGGTTACATATATGTATATATAGTGTTATTTTATATTTATATCCAACCTAAATTCATTATTTACTCTTATTGAATTTGTATGAATCCATATGAGAATTATGTTATGGGATTTCCCCAAAACAAAATTTGGACATAGGTTATGCTATGCACCTATATTCATTTCTAATATGTTTTAATAACCCCAATTACATTTTATATAATATTTAAATTTAAAATCATGATATTTAATATTTTATTAGTGTTCTATGTTCATGGGGATTATGATAACAAATACTGTAATATTATAAAAAACCTTTGATACAATCTCATTATTTTATAAATTTTTTATTAAAATGATTGCAATGGAGAAATATTATTTTCTATATCAGATATAAAAAATAAAAATTATTACCCACTATTTATTTCAGAAAACACATGTTTCTCTATATTTTTATATATTAATGTACTCATGATTTAAAAATAATTGAATTATTGAATAATGTAAGATCACATCTTTTACCATTTCTGTCCCTATATGTGTTTTTGGTGAACATCATTTATTAGGGTTTTCCTTTATATATTAAACCTTGGATTCTGTGTATATTTTTTGGAATGAATATCTCATTATGGTAAAATGACTTAATATTTTACAAAATATGTTTATTACAATGGATTGTGTCTAGGTATAGATATGTAACTATATCAGGATGTGTTTTTATGGTTTGGATGTATTCAGAGGTTATTTGGGAATTAAATATTGAAACTATATTGATATCAACCATTTTGAATGGTTAACATCATGAAAATGTTTCATGGAATGAATATATTTTTGGGATGAAGACGTCAATTAGTTCAGAGCATCAAAATTTACTCCTTGTGAAACTGGTTCATATCATGAAATGGACGATCAGAGTTTTTTCAACAAAAGTCTAAAAGTTTTTTTGGAAAATATATTAAGTAAAGAAATAAAATTCTTGAATGGTTTTCACCTCATGAATATCTATGGACCAGTGTATTTATTGGACATTGGTGAAATAATTCAATTGCATCTAAAATGTTGCCTCTAGAATCAAATCTTAGTATGAATCCATGTGGTTTTGAGCTATATATTCCCTTATGATACTCATGATAGTGTTTTTAATCCCAAATGAGGTCCTACAGTTTCCTTTTACCCACTCTTCGACATGTTACCTACAATCACAATGTGAATATATTTAATGTTGTTGAGCTTGGTTTTGATATTTTTTTATGTAGTTATTTTTATGTTATCTCTATCTCCATTATTCATCATTGTAATTAATTGTGTATAGAATTTCTATGATCTGAAAATATAGGTAGGTTTACTAGAACAACACCCTATTGAAAATTTCTAATTTTTTAATATGTTCAATACAATTATTTCACGCTGGCATAGAATTTTCGTTAATTAGTATAATTTATATTTATAATAATCACATGTTTGAAAAAGACTTTATATCATTTTCGTTCAAATATTGTTGAGAAATTTCATGAAGATGCATTTAAGGAGATTCAACCCTTGAATAATAATAAACTTGTTAATTGATTTACATATTTTCGTCATAACATGACCCCTCCTATGATTTATTATTATAAATTCCACATAGAAAATGTATTAATTGGGTTTTTAATTATTGTTTATGATTTAATAATAATGGGTGTCTACACATGCATGATAACAAAAAAAGTTATAATTTGTTGAATAAATTGTTAATTGATATATTAATTTTATGTAGATAAATTGATAATTATGATTTCCGATGTTATGTTGGATTTTTCAAAACATTATGACATGTGATGTGATTGATGTGGAAATTATTTTATAAAGGGATTAGACCAGTGATGCTGAATGATTTACAAAAAAGGAATATTCTTGATAGTGATGAGATGATTGTTAAAATGGATTTTAGGAATTCTATTAAAATTACTATATAAATGTCTTCTCCTTGTATTGAGAAAAATCATATATAAATGTTTTTCTCTATATATATTAAAATTATTATATGAAAGGGTCTTCCCAATTATGAATAAATTATTATATAATGTTCATGGAATTATTATGATATAATATATATTGATGTTGACCTGATTATATGATTATTCAATGGAATTTTTATCTTGGTTTAAATATTTGTGATAAATTCTCAGTGATATTTCATCATGGTGTTGAAGCTGGTTGATTGATTTATCAAATTAATTGAATAGTAAATCCACCTTATTATAAATTTATTATATTAACATAATATAAATGTTGTTTTTCAAAAATAGTGGGGTTGACCTATATGTTTTTTTGAGATGATACCTTTGCATTTTTTCTGTGCCAATGAAAATTTCCAAAATACTGGTTTGGAAAATGAAAAGGACTTTGTTATTTATTATAGCTTACTGGATGATTTAGAACATGTAAGAGAGACATACTAGGGATTAGGTACTGGAAAATTTTGAGTAATTTATATCATCTATGTCTTATATTGAAATTAATTATTTCATTCAATATATTTTTATTCTATTCTGAAATTAAATTGTTCATAATTATTTAGTTTACTTGTTTCAACAATTATCATCAATTTTATTGAATAAATATTTCATGTATTTATTTTACTATGATATTTTATAATATTTTATATATTTCATATCTATACATGGGGATATATTCTAACCACCATGTTAATAACACCCTATATATTATCAACAAACTCTGCCATGTAGGGATGCACAATTGTAGTATAATAAGTAACCTAATTTCTCTATATGAGATAGTGAAATATTGAGAAGAATTACAAAATGGTATCATATGAACAAATTGTTTATCATTTCTTTTTATTTACTATTTTGGAATTTTATAAATGATATTACGATCTGTTGAGACTTATAAGTGATCTTGTTTATGGGAGTAGCTAACCATTATGGGGAGATTTGAGATTTCTTGAATGAGAGTGGTTTTCATTTGGTCCAATTGTAACCATTGATGTGTTTGGAACTTGGTTGATTCAAATGTTTTGTGATTTTCTTATTTCAGGGGATTTATACTCAATTCCTAATATGATGTTAGATGAGTATGAATTCATCATGATAAGGATAATAGTTTATTTCATAAATTCATGTTTCCAGATAGGAAAATATTAATTTTATGTGATATATTTTCATATATAACCATGAAATGATATACATGTGATATCTCTCTAAGCAAAAACAAAAAAATGTAATAATAAAAAACCCAGTTTTCCATGATTAGATAGACCATGAAGTTGTTTTTTTCTATGGTAGTAACATATTGAGGTTGAACATAATGTCATATAGTGTCATAAAGAGTTTTTTTCTTGTATATAAAATTCCTCCATGTTGTCTTCGAATTCAGTGTTAGGATAGAGTAATACGATATCTCTTATTTAAGTTTAACTAAATCCTATTGTAGATCCTATTTATTATATGGAAATTAAACATTGATACAACTTCATAATGTTTATTAGATCTATGTAATGTGAAGCTAATTGTATCACATCATCAATGAATGAGCTGATGAGAGAGTTTCAACTACAGAATCAACCTATGTTCAATATGGATGGATTTAATATCCCAATCATTTTTGATGTTGTTCTAGTCTAGTTTCTATGTAATCATTTCCCTTGTTTTGAGTAAATTTTTTTTGTATGTGATCTTTAATGCATTCTGTTCGAACTTGGATGATTTTGAGGGAAATTGGGATGTGCACAGTTGTCACACAATTTTTTCTAAAGCATCCACCCAACAATGAAAATTGTGAACCCATTGAGAGAGTGGAGTCTTCATGGTATGAAGATGTTTTGATAATCTATAATTCATATATATATAAATCATTCGACACACCATGGTGAGGTTCATGGTTTTGGGAAATAGTCTAGGGAACCCACCCACACCGTACATGAAACCATACATGATGAAATTAAATTCCCTAAAAATTTGTTTCAAAATCCAGAACACCCCTTATTAATCCCAAATCACACACACATTAACATAAAATCCTTCATAAAAATTTTATATTCTATATAATATATTCCTAGCCTTCCTATCATCAGTTATTTACAAAACAAGGCCTGAATATCATATATTCACCTCTAATTGTATTTATTTTCTTACTATTTAGATCTCCAAATCTCACTCTCTTTGACTCTTTTTCTTATATAAAATAGTAATGTGTATCCAATGTTGGTTCTTGATCTAGATACATTTTTTATTGATCATACCACATAAAATGTATATTTTATTGGGAGATTTTTCATCAATGAATTTGGGGTAGGTGGTATAATATCAATTTTCCATTATATTTTTTCTAACTACATGTATGTGTTGATAGAATTTGATTGGAACGTTCGGAAATGGAATCCCAAATTAAATAAAGCAATTGATTAATAAATTTATGGAAACATGATATTAGGTTAAATTTTTCATTGACATTAATAACATACTGTCAAAAAGGAGAATTGAAGTGAAATTGGGATTTTATGAATTGGAATAATTAACTGGTGAATTAATTATTTGTAATGTGGAGATTGTGAATTTGAACTTTTTAATTGATTTTTGAATTAATTAATTATAATTTTTGATTGGAAAATTTATTAGGATAATTAATTTTTAAATTAATTAATGAGATATTGAGTTTTTTGAATTTATTGGAATAATAATTGTTTAATTAATTACTATGTTATTTATATTATTTAATTAGATTTATTAATTGTTGAATAAAAATTAGAATATTTTGGGATATTAAAAATGGTTTAAATTGATTAATTAATATTTTTATTAATTAATAATTATTTCGATGGTGCAATGTGATAATATGATAAATGTTTATTAACCACGAACGATGTGATATGTTTGATATATGTGATTTATTGAGATATAGGGTGTTAGACATGGATTGATGCTCAAAATACCAACAGGGGCCCTAGTCACACCTTTCTATGCCAAATTTTATGCATTGGAATAATTTTATAGGATACGTACTAATTCTACAAATACACATGAGGTGTGGATGAAAAAATAATTCTCAAATTACAAATTAGGTAATGAAAACAACATTATATTCCCATGAGATTGGCATTAGAATTCAATTCAAATTATCGATTATATGAATTATTATCAAAATTGATAATTTAATATGATGTTTTATAACGAATTGTGAATTGAATATTGGATATGTTTTTTACATTGGCATAGGCCAAAAAAGGTATTGGATGGTTTTGGTATCCTAATGAACCCAGGGGAGTTATGTGGAAAAATATAGAATAACTGAATAATTATAAACTTTTACATTATTTTGATTAGTTATTCATTACACAGCATCAAAAACTATTATTGATTGGATATTGATTTTGATCTAATTGGTGGTACCGTAGTGATTTTCAATCAAATCCTACTGGGTATACCAAATCAATATGCAAATATGTTTCATTTTTTTAATTAAAGATAATGACAAGATCCATATGATAGATGCTTGAGTCAGAATAGAGAATAGATGAGGGAACCATACATGATTCGAGAACCTTTTTGGAGTTTTCAGTGTCTTTATTTATTTTGTGTATTTCATATTGACAAATGTAATAAACATGTCTTGACATATAATATAATATTTTTTATATTGTGTTCAATTTTTTCTATCATATGATTTAGTTTATTTCTGTAAATTATTTACATCATTGAGATTTTATTTTTTTATTTCCTCAATTTTTCTACAAATATTAAGTGGTTATAGACTCCCCATGACTGATATTAGACCCTCACTACTAGTTTTCCTCCTCTGGCATACTGGGAGGCACACCTTAGTTTTTTTTGACAAACCAGCTCAGGGAACTGGTGTGTGACACCTCAGTTGAGAAATTACAAATTTTTATAAGTGGAGGTTATATAAATTTCTTTTCTATAGTCATTATATTTTAAAAGTTTATATAGTTGGATATGTATAAGTTGGATTTGGATAGTAGATCGTGGATATTATTTGCTAACCCGTTTATGGGGGTAAATTAAAAGTTCCTATTTTGGGATTGTTTTCATTATTTTTTTGTTATATTTGATTCTATTTCACATCAAGTGATTCACTTTATGTTTGATGTAATTATTATTTCTTTGTTTTATTAAATTTTACTCATGTATCTATATAGTATAATAGTTTATTATCAATTCAGCATTATATTCACTTAATATTATTTTGTGAGATGCATTTTGTTATGTACACACTGGAAAAACGTTTTTATGGTAATGTGATGAAAATTTAAATTTTTTCCTTGTTTGTGTAATTGAAATAAAAATGGTGTATAACGTGAAACTGTAAAAAATAAAATAAGTTTTCCCTTGATAACTATGACCTAGATGTGTGATATTTATGAGTATTGATAGTGTCTCACCATGTTTTGTTTTTTTGTTGGAATGACATGATATTCCTTTTATGAATCACTTTTGTTAAATATGTCAATGTTGTTCGTTATATCCTTTGATGTTTGTTGGTAATGGGATAGGTATTCCTCTATTTAGATTCTTTTTTATAACATGAAAAACGTTATTTTTGGAAATGATCCATTAGTAGTGGAACATGCTGCAGAATACGTTCTACATTATGATGTTATAGAGTAGTTTTATTAAAACATATCTTAATGTATATAATTCATTTAATGAGGCCTAGGACATGTTTTTATATTATTTCCTAGATTAAAATTGGATTTTATGTTATAGAACCATCTTACCATTACCAAAAAGGGTGGATTGAAGGAAATTCAATTATTGATTGAGTCTATCCTGCCCATACAAGACCATGTGAAGACTCTGACTGGAGATATTAAAATTAGATATGTACATGTTTTTTGGTGAAGTAATGTGATATTTGGACATGAATAATTGAGATGTAAAACTTGATATTAGGGATTGGAGGGAAATTTTGGAGTGTTTTTAGAATATTTATCCTAAAATGATAAAGATGAAGAGAGTAGTTGATTTCATATGGTTGACTCCCGGGAGTATGTTTGTGATGGACTATCCTAGACATCATAAAGGTTACAAAGGATTTGTTTCAACATTGGTTGGAGATGTGGATACTTCATAAAAATTGATTTTGGATGGGATTAAATTTTAAATTATTTTTATGGAGTTTATATTCAGGCATAAAATCTTTTCAGTGGTGGTGAATCATGCACTCATTATAGAGGGGAACCTCAAGGAGTCATCTAGTGAAGGATAGGTTGTCCATATTAGATGATCATGTGTAATTTCACCTATGTGTATGAAGAAAATTTATTATAGTTTGAATATTGAAGTGGGAATAATATTGTCTAGGGTGAATTATTAGTTACACATGATAATACATTAGTGATTCACCCCCATTTCTGTATGTCTGTTCTATATCATTGATTTTTTTCCCAACTGTCAATAGAGTTTCAATATTGCAGAGGGATGATTCATCTATATAGGATCTATATAAACCCACCAAAAACAAGTAGTAATGGAGATTCAGTTTAGAACCATAGTGTAGGAAGGGGATCATCTTCACATCATCAATCTGAAAATTGGATTACTATTGTCCATGGAGGTAGATGAAATGAATGATGATATTCTTTAAAAGAGTTCACATAATATTATAGTTGTGCAACTCAAGGGACTCATTATTAATTATATGGAATAAGGCTAGGAAAATTACTTGGAATTGAGAAATATCTTTTATACAATAAGGCATGTACATTGATAGTAACAGGTATTAATGTTATAAATTATATAAAAGCTAGTGATTTATTTAATATAGGTGACTCTGATATTTTTTTCAGCACCACTTCGGATTGGATTTATTCTAGTGGTGGAGTTTTTGAGTGGGGTGTTGATGATACATACAACATTGGGTATACATTTGAGAGAAATATATTTGTGAAAAGGCTCTTCTCTTGACGTAGAAGAGTATAATTTTTTATAGGATCTTTATATTATTGACATGACTAATTTTTACCTAATTTTATGTATATATTAGTTACATTGATACCGAGCCCAGAATGATATAGTAACACTCTATGATTTAATAATATAATTATGTTTTAATTTCCATGATGTCTTATGTTGTATACAATTTGAAGATTAGCTTGCGTTAAATGCAACACTGTATTATATTGTAGTATTTGGAACACTAGTATGGAATAATTATAGACAAAATATCATGTAAATTTGATAGATCTAATTTCACTCAATACAGATTATATTCAATAACTAAATATCATAATCTATTCATTATAATGCAGGGTTTGAATAGAATAAATTTCCTTAAAAATAACTATTTTATTAAAAAGCAATTGAGTTTATAAATTAATAAAAACAATATTTATGGATTTTATTAGTGAAATATATATGAAATATATTAAATTTTTTTGTTTCAAATTTTTATTATATATTTTATATATTATATGAGAAAAAATTCCATTTTTCGGATAAAAGAAGTATTTTTAAAAAAATGTAGTTATACCACCTTTTGATGGCACTCCCATTTCAAATATAGTTTTAATCACTTATATATATATATATTATTTTTCGAAAATAACTTATTATTTCTATGTGGGACATACAAATTTAATTTGTTTAACTTTTTGTATTTTTCTGATAAAATTAATATTTTAATTAATAGTAAAAATATGGTATTTTAATTTAAAAATGCATTTTAATCTAATTTATTTATATAGTTAGATTATCTTTCTAATTGGTTTTAAATTGTAACTATATTAGGTTTTTATTCATTAATCCAATATTTGTCATTGGATGAGATTTTACATTTTAATTTCACATAAACAATGCCAATCTTTTGATAGTTTTAACTTCTTAAAAACTTGATTTCTTGTTTTGACAACGTGATGTAATTTTAAATTAATTTATGCCCATAATGTGTTTGTAATTTAGAAAAATTTATTCCATATTTTCAATAATAAGGTACAAATTATTTAAATAGGACCATTTTATTTTTGAATATTATGAATAGTAGCATCAATAATTATTTGTATTTACCATGGTTAAAGGCTATATCAGGTAAAAAATGGAAAATAACTAATAACATTATAAAAAAATAAAACTAATCTAACATGTGTCCTAGTCCTATTTGATGAGTCATAGGTGACTGGAAAAAACAATAAGCCAATTTTTTTGGCATTTTAAAACAACATGGGGGTGAAAATAACAGGTTATAATAAATAATTTAAAGTAAAGGAAAAAATAACATAAACATGTATATTTGTACTACATCTATTATAAGTTGAGGCTATATATTTTATCTATTTGACTATAAATTTTTAATTTAAAAGTAAATGTATTTTATAAATTGTGGTATTTTATTTATATTTTTGATAAATTAAATAAATATATATATTTATGACACACTGATGATATTCTATTTTCCTTATTAATGAAATATTCAAATAAATAATATTACTGATATTAAAATCAATATAATTTAACATTTTGAAGCCATAAATGAATGTTTTGTATGATATTGAGATTTGAGGTATGATTTAACTCTTTTGGTTCGATGGAATCAAATTTCAATGATTTTAACAAAAATCAACAACTAAATAGTTTCAAATTTTACAGAATAATTTTTTAAAACAAATACTATTTTATTAAATGATATAATAATCAAAAAAATCTAAGATTCATCCAACTAACATAGATAATGTTTAAAATGATAGGAATGATCCACTTGAGGTTGTCTAGGGAGTTAATATTAACTATGAGAACCATATCTTATGAAAATATGAGAATTCATGGAATAGTTAATGTTTTTAACTAAGGGTTAAATCTAAAACATATCATTAATTTAGGTGAATAAATCAATCATATACATATTTATTGATAGTATTTCTACCCAAACACATGTTTTATTTGAAATAAATATTTTTTTCGAATATTATAAAATGAAAATCAATATCTAATAAATTTATATTTAAATACATTCTTTATGTGCTCCTCACAAATTCTATAAAATAGAACTTATCATTCTATTTTAATATCAGCCCTAAAACCCTTTTTATCATTCAAAACCGTCCCATTTACTCATCCAAATTCATTCACTTAATTTTAGAGGCCATATTGTTTCTATAAATCCATAATAAGGATACATTTTGTGCAAATAAAAAGGAGATATTGTAAAAAGAGGTAATTTTTTTGTCACCACTTTCAAATTATTTTCTTATTCTAGTTCCTCTTATTATGTGGATTCTAAAACAAAGTCATAATACATGTATCTTAAACATTTTGAGATTTTATTATAATTATGGTACAACCTTATTCCTCCATGTATCCATTCTATAAATAACAATATCCTCATTGGTGCATACGTATGACTTATCGTCTCCAGGCTCTGGTAAAATTAGTAATTCCACAACACATATTTTGTATTGTTACAATGATGAGTATAATGGATTTAAATAATGAAAATTACATGATAATTATTCAGAATAATTAATATACTATCCAATTCAATACCATTTAACCATTAATTGAATGATATCTTTGCTCGTGCGTATGTACAGCATACCCTATCCATGACGTGATGGGTGTCATTATCCACATTAACCATTCACGAATGATTATAAAGTATATATAAAAATTAATAATGAAATATGTGAAATAATAATTAATTGTATTTATTTGTACATATATATCATTTAAATTCTTCCATTCAATTGAATAATGAAATGGAAACAACGTTCATGCCTCGGTATAGCCTACCATCTCCATGAATGGTGTATTCCATTTTATTTATATACCTATTATATATATTCATATACAGAATATTTATGATATATAAATCATGATTTAAATTTATTATGTTTGTAAATCATGATCTATTTAATAAGATCAATAATATCAAGTTATAACATATACAATAATTAAAACGATTAATAGACAAAACGTTGGTTTACCATGAAATTGATAAATAAACAGGTAATATAAAGTCATAAGAGAATAATATATGATTTCATAATTATTATTATGTTACTTTTAGAAATTAATAATATGTATAAACCCACTATATATGATTTTTTGACACATATAATTGAAATCAAAACTTTGTGAAGGGATAATTTTGTAATCTCATTATTAACTGAGATTGTTTATTTTTTAAGTATTTAATAGGGTATATCTATTATCTACATACATGATTCATATATATATATATTATTTATATTCTCTTTCTATTGTAAAGAGTCAATTTTACCAATTTTTAATGTTTTATTAAATGGTATGGAATGAATCCTTCTTTTTTCCATACATGGAACTTTTTTACATTTATGTCAATAGTACGAGAAAAATTATTTTTTAACATATATGGAAGGAAATGCATTACATCTTTATAATTACATGTTTCAATGAGTCTTAATATAAAATATTTAATATTTATTTTCAACTAAATACTTTTCTTTTAAAATTGTGTCGCATTTTGAGAAAAGAAAATGCTTTTGGATAAGAGATGATATTTTCCTCAAGAATTCTATTTATGTGTTTTATAATAATTATTTTCCATCTAAGATAAAATAGTTTTACACTTATATCCCTATATTTAATGTTATTTTATTTTTTTTATGACATATTTTTTTTTGAATATATTTTTTCATATGGATTATGATGGAATGATGTTTAAGAAACACAATTTATTTAATGGGTTATGGAATGATAGATGATTTTATGTCTTTGTAAGAATGATTTCATTATGATATGGGTGGGACCTATATCTCTATTTGAAACATTGGATAATGATTTATATCTCGTGAAATAAACATGACTAGATCATAAAGTAAATGGAGTTCAACAATACAGGGCTGGAACAACAAGTAAATATGGTTCAGTATTACATGTCTAGAATGACAAGAAAATATGGTTAAGTAATATAGTGCTGGAATTTAATGTAAATATTTTTCATTTTTAGATGTATTTAATTGAAAGTAAACCTATTTTATTTATGTACATTGTCCATTATGATGGTGTAGACAGTAATTCCCAAAATACTAGTGAAATCATATTATTCTGTTATTTTTTCCCACAATTCCATTTTTTATTCTAATTCTAATTTATTATTATTAATATTCCTTTATGTTATATGCCATAAAAACTGAAAAAATTAATTTCATGACTGTAGATTTTGATATTTAACCATTATGTTCATCTTTTTATATTCTTATATTTATCCTTTTGTTTATTGTTATCAATATTAACCCTTACTAGGTATTTGAGACCACACTTTTTATGTTTTCATTTCCCTAGGATATAAGGAATGGTTTTAGGTAGGAAAACACAAGGGGAAGACCTTTATTGAATATATGGAAGATCTTTCACCAATCTAGTAGAATATGTTCCATGTTTCCAAACACACTAAGCTGATATTCTCTTTGGATGTGTATTTGTTTAATTTGTTAAGTAGTCTACAATTGAAATGTAATGACCATGTATGGAATGGTTCAGTAATTATATATTGATAACGCTGGTGTGGGATTTTTATGATTCTTGATAGTGGGAAATATATTCACCATCGATAGTGGGATATCCATGTGATCCATGCTAGATCAATTCATCTGAAACTATTGGATTTCAATACCATGGTGTATAGTACTATAGTAGTACTGTAGCAGGCACTATTCGTTACTGTAGTAGTTGGAACTATTCATCCATCCGGGCCACCGGTTTGGTGCTCGGGTCCTGCAAGGCATTTGGGCCACACAAAGCCTTCGAGCCAGTTGATTCTCAAGGCCTTTGGGCCACCTTAAAGCCTTAGGGCCACCCCAAGGAATTCGGGCCACAAGAATGTTCGGCCCAGACACACTACAAAAAAAGAGAATCCCTTCAAGAGGATTCAAAGCAGGTGCACTCACCAGAGCAGAGCCAAATGGATTTTCAGAATGTGAGGGTATGGCTATGCCATCGGTACCAGCCTATACATGCAGGGGAAGCCTCGAGAGATGGTCATGCAAAGGTGGAGATATACAATCAAGATGTAGATGCTGGGGAGGGGCAGTTCCTTGTATATGTTCTGGTTAAATTCCCAATGACCTTCGGGTCATGTAATCTCTTAAGCATACATGCCATGTAAACTCTGAGGCTATAGGTCTTGTAAGGGTTCCACCTCATCCCTTGAAAGGGGGGTTATCAAAAATCAATAAAAATGAATGCCTTCGGGACATTCAGGTATAATATATTTCTATATGAAGAGGTTATATAGATGGTTTCATTGATAATTTTATTATACATGATCTAAGATATGTTTCTCATGGACTAGTCAAGGTATCCACATGATAGATATGTGGAATTCAAGATTGATCTAATATTAGGGGTTGATCCAGTTTCATTACAACCTTATATAATTGAACCGATATAGTTTCAAGATATCAAGACCCATCTAGATGAGTTGATGTGTAATAGGATTATCTATCCATTTATGTCACCTTTGGTTTCTGTATTTTAGCTTGATAAGAAGGATGATGGGACTCCATGAATATGTCTTTACAACCAGATATTAAACTGGATATCATTGGGGAACCTGTAACCACTTTTGTGTTTTGATGTTATGTTTCACAGGTGGAAGCGAGCTTGTGTCCTCAATAATATTTAATTTTGATTAGTGTATAATTGGTTGGGATTATATCATTCAGATATATTGAGTACCTATTTTATAAGTAGGTAAGGCCATTTTGAGTCCATCGTAATGATATTTGTGTTGGAAAATTATCCTTGTCTTTTTATGGCCCTGATAAAGAAAATCATTCAGCCATACATGGTTCTCTTTTGTATAATGTTTATGGATGAAATATTTGTGTAATCCAATACTCAAAATGGTCTCTTCAATCATATATACATCCATCAAATTGTAGGGGACTATAGTAGGTACTGTAGTAGGTAATATAGCAGGTACAGTAGTAGGAACTGTGCAGACTGTAGCGGGAACTGTAGAAGGCACTGTTTGGCATTGTAGCTTCCGGGAATAAGCCCCTGTTTGGGCCTTCGAGCCACCGATTTGGTCCTCGAGTCCATTAATGACATTAGGAAACCCAGGCCTTCGGGTCAGTAAGGCCTTAGAGCCACATCAAGGCCTTCGAGCCACCTTGAGTGCAGATGATAACCAAACAACCTACAATGAACAAACATCAGAATGAGGAGAAGCAAGGAGCTTTCACCATAGCAGAAGCGAAATAGATGGCAAGAATGAGAGTGTATGAAACCTTCCATTAGGACAAGCATGTGCATGCATGGGAAAGCGTAGCTGAACAACCATGTGAAGGTGGAGAGATGATTTTACGATGAAGATGCTAGGTAAGAGTAGTTCCAAGTAGTGAGTCTGGGTTTTCTGTAATGTTTGAAGCCTATGGGAAATGAATTCCTCTAAGGCCTATGCGCCATGTAATATATACGTCTACGGGCCATGTAAGGGTTCCACCCCACCCCTTGAAAAGTGGATTGTCATAAAATCAATAAAAATTAATTCCTTCAGGCCATTGAAGTAGATGTATTCCAAGCCCTCCAACCATCTGTTCAATGCAATTAATCTATTAGATTATCATATATACACATTTATAGTAATGTATTTTCTTCACATTTAGATACATATCTCTCCTACTCCTCTCCCCATATGGAAGAGGAATTTTTCTCCTTTGTAGGTTCCACATCTGGATAGAGGTTTTTCATATATGGATATATGTGATATTTCATCATGGATTTATATCTTAATCTTTCCATTCATCATGTTCATGATCTTTCCACATAAATATTTAAATTTTATTAGGAGATAGATCATTAATGTTTTAAGGTAGGTGGTCAAATTTTAATTTCTCATAATATTGTTCTAAATTACATTTAAATGTTGTTAAAATTTTATTGTCACGTTAATAAATTGACTTATTAATTGAATAAATTGATTTAATAATTCATTAATGGAAATAAGAAACATTGATTTACTAGTTCTCATCATCCAAATATGTTATCAAAAGTAAAGGTTAATTTTTTAACACAATCTAAAAATCTTTCTGAAAAGAGTCATCTTTAGCACTGTAGTCAATCTTAGCATGAAAAAATAACATCCAATCCAGCCCTAAAATAACATCAAACTCTTATAGAGGTAAAAAATAATGTTTTCCACTAGATTAATTCCACACACAATGATAGGAAGGTTCTTTTATTTACATTTAGTCTTAAAATTTCTTCCAAGTGTTTTTACCATAACTTCAAGATTAATATATTGATATGGAATTTCCAATTTACTAGAAATTTTTTCTCATTAATAAAAAAAAATTATACCCTAAATCAAACAACACATTGGCATACTATGAACAAACAAATAGTGTACCTGATATTACATCATTTGATGGCCCATCATCTGCTGATGTAGTAGCACTAGATTTCACCAACCCATTCTTCCTGTAGTCTGGCTGGTTTACCTCAATTGATTTCTTTTTTGGACACTTGTTGGCATAATTACTCAATTCCTTCCACTTAAAATATCTCACTGCTGGCTTTTCATTTCCTGTATGATCATCTTCCATATAGATACGAGCAATATGACCAGACTTATCACACCAGAAGCACATTCCATACATTGATAACCATTATACATGATTCTTTTTAACACACTTCTCACAAGATAGATATTTTTTAATTACCTAAAGGCTTGTTTGATGAATTATTTCCTATTTCCTACCAACTGGACCTCTTATTATATTGTTTTTTAAAGAACACCAGATCATTGGGAAACTCCATTTCTAAATTCCTTAAACATCGAAGAAGTTTTTCATAACATTTCAACTCACGAGAGTCTAATAATCATCATTATAGTGGCTTCAATCCTGATTAAAATATCTTTCACTTTCTATTAAGATCTTGGATGAAATTTGTGGCATATGTAACAAGTTGAGTGTACATTCATTCGTAAGTAGCCACTGATTCATCCACCTACGTCAATTCCAAAAATAGTTTTTTCAATCCTAAGTCGAGCCTCCTTAGGAAATTTTTTCTCAAGGAACATTCTTTCGAATTCATCCCAATCAAGAGTATCAATATCCGCATTATACAAAATATTTTTCACCACCGACTACCACTGAGCAGCTTCACC
Source organism: Viscum album (assembly GCA_963277665.1). Classification (NCBI taxonomy): domain Eukaryota; kingdom Viridiplantae; phylum Streptophyta; class Magnoliopsida; order Santalales; family Viscaceae; genus Viscum; species Viscum album. The sequence continues at coordinate 1,906,292,664 of OY728145.1, forward strand.
TTCAAAATGATAAACTGTGAGACTAAGTTTTTTTTTCTGAACACCCCATGACATCAAAAATTATCTCCAGTTCTTTAATCCAACCTTCAACTAGCAACAGGTCAGATGATCCTATGAATGATGACGAATGTTTCCTCATGAAATCCTCCACTTATAAAAAGATCCTTTGTGGTTGATCTGTATCTTCTCATGCATTGATACCTACACCATTTATATCATAATTAAATTGTGCCATCACTCTAACAAACTGTTTAGTTTCAATTATGACCAACTCAGGTTGTTGATTTAAAAGGATTCCTTCTTATTGGTGTCATCCGAACATAGCTTCCAAGTTTCTTCTACAAAAAACCATTCTGAACACAAGAAATATCTTAGGCAAAGAAACATGGTAATATATAAATTTTATATCACTTTAATCATATCATAAATTTATTTATGGATATTAATTTAACAATACCCTAACTTCTAATGTTATTTAAGCTGACTTTTGATACCAACTATAAGTATCCGACCATAATACACAACATAATCATGAATTTAATGATTAATTCACATTAGTTATATTTTTAGGCTTAGAGTTTTAGAGAATTATGTTATAACTGTTACATTACATCTCAAAAGTTATAAAGTATACACATCTACTCAGTTCCTATATTATTCACAAAATAAAAATTCTTTAAAAAAAGACTCATGTCTAGTTGCATGGTTTAGATAGCATGACTTTTCCTTGATCCCATCCTTGACCATATTCCACATTATGTCCTGTGAAAAATATTTCAAAATCATTGGATGAGCATAAAAATATCAGTAAGTTATACACAATGAAATAAAACTGTTAGTTTTTTAAAACAATACCTAAACCATGAATACTTTATCACAAGTTATAGATTTCACCATTATGAAGTATTAAATAATTTTCACTAAATAAAATATCATTACTTACCCTTTTGTAACCAAATTATTACCATAAAATCCAAATAAAGAACACATAACATATACAGCCCAATCAAGATATGAACATATTTAAATTGAATAACCATAGAGTCAACTTCCATATATATCACTAAATGGAATATCTATATGGCCTACTTCCATACCCATTGCGTTGGAGGTTATAACTTAACCACCAATCTTGGTTTATCAAGGCACCACCTATCATTTAGTTTATCATGTAACCACCCGTCCAATGTCCAAGTACTATTATCAAATCATAACACTTACAACAAATATAATGGAATGAAAACATTTCAACATTTAAATCATAATATATCACTTAAATATATTAACATAAAAAATACATTATCAAACAAAATTTCAATTAAAAAATACCTAAAAGAGCATATTTTATTAAAATTTTTTATAAAAAAATTACAACTTTTTAAGGAAGCCATAGATCAAATAATACTCACAACGGATGAAGTACGTTGTCACCTATTTAAAAGAAACAGTAATTTTTTTCATTTAGAAAAACAATTTGTAGAAAAATATTCACTTTGAATGAAATAAAAAGTCAATAGTTTTTATACAGATTATAAAATAAATTCGTTTATTAAAAAAATATATGCCTCAAAGAAAGAAGATGGACACGAAGTCCCTTACCTCGTGTCTGACTTGACCCGTTCATTCTTTAATCTCCTGAATAATAAATTAAAATAAATTTATACTTGCTTAAGAACATTTTTTACAACTTTATCATTCCTTTTAAATCACTTATTACTATGTTATGACATTATGTAATCATTTTTGTCAGTAATGGACATTTTGTCGATATTTGTTACTTCAGTCAAAAATTCACTCCTTATAATTACAAGTAGTTCATGTGGTCAAATATCTGTTATCTCTAAAAATATATTAATGGTGTAGATATCATATGTATCATATTTATCTTGTATATTTATTTATTTGTAATAGTACATAAAATTTGAAGAATAAAATTAAATGCACCATTCATGGAGATGGAATGCTGTACATACGCATCAATGCTACATTAATTTCTATTTCTTATTTTAATGGAATTAAAACAAAATGATACTTAGGAATATTATAATTCCATTATAATATCATATATTATATCATTATCTACATTATTTATACATCCCATAAATGGCATTAGTGAGTCATATCACTTTAAGGAGGCGGTAGTCCGCACTTCCTCAACTGAGATTATCATATTTATCCACTATGGAAATCTTAATGTTATTAAATAAATTAAATATATAGAAGCATAGAAACAATATAAATATAATATATATCAAATATAAATATATTTCTGTAATAATGGACACCATGATAGGCGGTAGATGATAATTTTACTATAACCATTTTGTGAGGCATTAGTTTTCCATCCACAGAAACAGTATGTTGTTTACCCAATAAATGGATGTGTGTGTATGTGTAGATCGAATAATTCTCATAAAAAAATAGTATATTGAGGAAACTGGTGTTTTTATAAAATAAATGAATAAAAATAGTTTATGGGATTGGAGATGTAAATTAAAAAAATATAACTTAAGAGAATATGTTACTTTTAAATCGAATTACCCCCTTTGGTTTGAACCAATAGAGTTTGTTGAAGAGAATTTTTCCTAAGTTAATTCTTTTATAAGGAGGAGAGGGATGTAAGGAGCATAATTGGGAAGAGTTTGGATGATCCAATGGGCTTGTGAACTGTGAGGAATGGGTTGGAGGTGTGATATTTTTATAAGGGGAAGGAGGGGCTCTTTAGGAAAGTGTGAAAATATTATTTTATTATATAATTATTTTTAGTATAAAAAAGTCAAAAACGTATTAAAGTAAAATATATGATAACTCATGGTCAAAAAAACTATCCTATAAGAATTGGATTGTTATTGGATATTATTTTAATCTTTATAATCTTATTTATTTAAATCATTTATTAATGAGGTAAACACTGCATCATTATTGTGTCATAAATAATTTTATTTATTTGATGTGAAAACAATATTAAAAAAACCCATGATGTAGGAAATCTTTTTATAATTTGATATAATATTTATAGTCGAAATGATAACATATATAACTCAATGTAATCATTAATTTACTAAAAGATATTTGTTTATGTAATTTTTTACTTTACTTTCAGTTATTTAAAATAAAGCGTCATTATAACTCTTATGTTTATCCATGGGGTTCTAAAATCGACACATGGATGATAATTGTTGTCCTTGACTCTTCCAATAAGGTTGGGAAATGTTTTATGGATATTTTCTATTATTGTGATATTCAATATTCTTTGAAATACCCTCATTACCTTTAACCAAGGTAAATATAAGTCAAAAGATTCTATTCACCAAAAAAATATTTTCATCTTATTTAACAACATATTACATACTAATAACAACCATGTTTGTTGGATTTTAGAAATTCAATTAACAGAAGTGTTAAAATTTCATTTGAATGAAAATTTCATTTTTTTCACTACTACATTGTGTTTTCACTATTCATCAAAAATTGATGTTTTTCAGAAAAATACCAAAAAATAAGCCTATGATGTATTTGATATTTTGAATTAAAAAATGATGTCTATTGTACCATATTCAAACCATATAATTTTGATTAATTAATTTAAAAATTAATTCCCATTCTAAAAACAGAAGGGGTGTTTTATAAAATATTAACTGTCAAAAGATTGACAGTTGTTTATATCCAATTTGAAGTGAAATTAATTACAAGGACAAATCATAGATTAAATGGTAATAATATAATTTAATTAAACTTAAAACCAATTAAAATTATAACCTAACTATGTAAATGATTTATTTTAAAAAGAAATTTTTAAATTAAAATACAGTAATTTTCAATATTAATTAAAAATGAATTTTATCAAAAAATTACCAAAAAATTACCCAGAGAAAATTTTGATATCCCGATTCTAAAGAAGAATTTTATTTGGTTATATAGAACATATAAAACTGACCGAAACTTGATTTAATGAGGGTTGGGAATCAAAAGGTGGTAAATAAACCTTTTAAAGTAAATTATGCTTAAAATTAGAGTCATTCACATTTTAAGCCTTTGAATTTTATTGGATAAATGTAAAAAAATTTAACAAACATGTATAATCATAGTTTAGTTAGTAATGTTCATTCCTACCAATACAATGGCTAGGTGTTAAATACAATTTAAATAATAATATTATATTGTTTGTGGGCATCGTTAGATTTCAAAGAATCCCGTTATTGCGTATCGGGTATGCCATCGAATATAACAACCCCTTTAAGGTATAATAAATATTTAATTAACAAAATAATAATTAAAATGAAAATGTATTATTTCTTTATTTACTGGGGATGTTATATAACCTATATTGAGCACTATAACTTTTAGATGGAATCTATCATATCATTCATTTCCTATCTTAGTTAATCATATTATTTTTTCTAGATATATCCTTCTATACCATTTCTTCAGCATAATCATCTAAAAATAGAATTTTTTCTACATCGTCCTCCCAACATAATAGTGTTCACACATTCATCCTTATCGGTCATTATAAAGAACCATTTTAATTATTTAGTGATTGAAATTTTTGTTAGAAAATTTCACCAAATACATGTGTTGAAGACAGTCTCTTTTTAATTCCTTTTTTAAATAATAAAACAGGTCATCTAAGATTTTGAATGGTCATAACATACCGACCATTTGACCAAGGAAGACAATAAGTACTAAATCTGTACACTTTATTTCGAGAATGGTCATGTATTCTCTAGAACATTTATACAATCCTCATATATTAATATTATATAATTTATAGTTTTACTACTTGAAATTTCCAAATTATTTTAATGTATAAATCTGTATTCTTATTAGGATAAGAATATTATATAGAATAAATAAAATAATCATATTTCATATGATGACTGACTAAAACCGAAATAAAATTGTATTAAATATGTGTGATTGGGAGTACAAAGATAAAATATAGGGTAGTGTTCTCTTTTTTTATTATAATGGATTTAACATCCCCTTCAATTTCTATTTATAAATTATAAAATATATACATATTGAGAATTTTGATACATTCTCTAATTTATTACTTTTCATTTTTCCCACTAGAAATACTCTTTTAGATATCTATATATATATAAACATGAATTATTACTAGGGAATAACGAATTAGGAACCTTATCTAATAGATGATCATAAATGTCAGTATCGATAGGCCCAAACTATGTATCATCAACTAATTTATTGATATTTCTGTTTTTGAATTAATTTAATTTTTTGATAATATTAATTTAAAACAATACATGAAATAAGATTTTTTATATAAAAAACAATGTTTGAAATAAATTTAATGAAAATATAACTCAATATTTTTCTACATGAAACACTTTGATTAGTGTTCTGTATAAGAAACATTATTCTTATATTTTTTTACTGACAATACAAGGTTTTTTTTATGGCATCAATTTCACGCAAGATCTAGTTTTATCAAACAATAATATATAATTAAATTTTTAAAGTTTTATATTATATTAATTAACATATCCATTAAAGTAGAGGTTATAAATATAGTTAAATAAATTAGGATTTGATAGGTTTTATTATATTAATTTATTAGATACCAATTAATTATAAATGAAATTATTTTCCAAATTATTATAAATGAAGTAATTTTATTTTTATGCTCCTAAATTTATTATCTCATAATAATTTAAATTAATTAAAATTATGGAATTTTTTTATTAAAAATATATATTATATATTAGATCAAATATTTTATTTATTCATCCTAATTATTTTATTTTCATAATATAAGAAAACCCCAATTTTAATCATAAATCAATGTATTTTTCAAAATTGTATTTTTAACATATTTTATTGAGGAGTCCATTTTAAAAATAAATTTTCAGAATTATACTGTTAATATGATAAAATAAACTGATTATTTTATTTTTGGATATCAATATTTAATTTGGTTCAATTTTAGGTATTTTACTGATATGTTTGAGGATTTCAGATTAGTGAAAATAGTAAATTTTAATTAAAAACAACTTTATGATTAAAATACATTTTAATTTTTAATTATATATTTTATTTTTCTTAAATTATTATAAGATCAAATAGTTATCGTTAATACAATATTAGACATTTTAATTGTTTTTAATTTGAATTTGGATAAAAAAACAAGTCAATATTTTTTATTTTTTCACTTTATTTACATGTTTTCTCATTCCATCCACAACATTAATATTAAATTAATAAAAACATATTATATAATTTTAATTTTAAAAATTGTATTACATATTTTTAATAAGTGGGTATAAATTAGTTTATTAGGTGACTTTAATTTTTTGTCAAATGAATAGTAAATTTAGTAATAATTTATTTCTCATGGTTAAATGTAAATCATGTAATTATAGTTACAAATAATATTATAAAGACTATATAATTATCCAAAAATTTGAAAAAATTTCATTGGATTTGTTATTTTTCATCCTAAATCATCTTTGGGCTGATATTATAACATTTAGAAGCCACTTGGGCAAGAGTATGTTATTAAGAAAATTATATTCCAAGAAAAGTGAATTTTGGTACCATTTTGTTTTTAACAACTGAAATATTTTTAACATTGGGCTATATAATATATATGATTGACGATAAATTCTTATATAAAGGTTACTTTTTTATATAAATCATTTTTATTTATTTAAAATTTTTTAGGAAAAAATTATTTTTTTAATTTATGACAAAATAATGATGTGATAATTGTTTAATAAAGGGGTGAATAAAATAAATGATATGAAAAATATTATAATTAATATTATTTTATAAAATTAATATCATCCAAAAATTTATCGAATGTATTTGAAATATAATTATTGTGTTAATATTATTTGATCCATGATAAAATGTTGTTAAAAGTTATGTGATGAATAATTTCAAAATTGACATTATTGATATTTTAAAAAATAATAAATAATTAAATAATATAAATTTTCTAAAAATATCACATTCCACCAAATGATTTGTATATTTCATATTATATAATCAATGACTTGTTTATTAGTTTTTTTTGGAATATTATATGTTGTATATTATACCTCAAATTGTTAATTGCATTATGTCACAGTATTAAATAAAATGATTAAATAATGTTTAATGCAAAAAGATAAGGATCGAATAATTTGTCATAACACATTATAATGTCATTGGATTAATATAGTTTGACACAAATAAATCCTTTATTCTAAATTAATGTGTTCAGGTAAATTTGAATAATACAATTATTTTATATTAATTTAATAATTTGAAGAATTCTATGAGTGCTTCTCCTCTCTCCAATAAAAGGAAACCCATTCCTCTCCTTTCATCATACATAAAAACATATTTGTTTTGGAAATTTTCTACCAAAATAATTTTTTATATTCTCTACACACATTCTAGATGACTTTTTGTAGGTAGAACACCATATTTAGAGGTGTTATAGTGTTCATCAATGGAGATGTGATGAAGAAGATGTAATCTCTCTATGTGAACACTCTATTTTTTAACACTCATGTACCACCTAAGAATATATTAAATAAATAAAAAATAATAATTAATCATCCTACATTTTTTTTAAAATTTAACATATTTATGAAAACAAAATTATAAATCCCATTTTCCATCGAACAAGAAGTTACTATATCGCTTACGATTGATAATTATGATGGGTTCAATGTTTATATATGATATTTTTGACAAGATTAATCTTATGTTATTATAATTTAAAATATAAATTTTTAACACATAATCTATAGGGAAACGATAATGTCAATCATTTTTTTGTATGATATCATATATCCACAATACGATGTGATTTTTTTCTCATCCATAGTTCATATGAGTTGTAATAAAGAAAAATTTTATGAATATATATCATATTATAAAATATATAATGTTATATAATTACCATATACTATAAAACTTCCATTATTTTTTTATGGTAGAATATTGAATACAATGTATATGTGTACATACAACCCACTATCTCCATGAATGGTGTATTTTATGTTTATCTCAAAATATTATGAATCAACGTGAAAACAAATATATTGAATATCTAAATATGTGATATTTATATAACAGATATCATTGTTGTGATGATTAAATAATTATTAATGTAAAATAACCAAGGATAACTAGTTAATACATGATCAAAAGAAATTAGTTATTAACCCAAATAGAAATATATGATGGAATTATTAATAGAAGAGTAATATGATGTTATATGTAAATAATATAATTCATTATATATATGAATATAGTTATTTAGTATATATATAAAAGAATAATATTTGTTACACAGTAGGATGGAATATATATGAAGGAAGTCAAGTTTCATGGTAAGGGAATTTAATCTTCATTTTATTTACATGAAAAACATACTATATTCACAATTCATTTATTTAATTTTGGTGTATATACTAAACATTAATATGTTATATAAAATATTTTATTTATTTAATGATATTTAATTCTATAAATGTTTTTATTATTTCATGGTGCTCATGAATATAATGTTACACAATTAGTAAGGAATTTACATCTCAATTCTATTCATGTGGGACACATTCCTTATAGAGTTATTGTTTCTTCTATGTGGTGTATGTAAAAACCATGAATTTATTATACCATTATTATATAGAAAAATATGAAAATTTAATATCCATATAATGTTATTTCATTCATGGTTCATATTATTTTAAGGATTGTAATGTAATTAGTATTTATTTCAAAATCTCATCATGTTTTGTGAATATTTTCATTGAAGTATTCATTATGAAATATTTATCCTCCATGTTCATATTTTATAATGATATTTTGAAAAATGTTTCACTATAATAATATTTATGTTTAAATTAATTTTTACACATTTTTTCTTTTTACTACACATTTTCGAAGGAATATTTTTTTTAAAGGATGTTGTTTGTGGATTTTCCAAAAAGATTTACGAATGGAATGTTTTATAAACTAATATGCAATAAATAAATTTCTCCACTATCATAGTTCCTTAATGATTTTAATTTTCCTTTATAATATTACATGTTATTTTAAAATAAAATTATTACATATTAAATTCAACAACATTTTTAGAAAAAAATATTTTTATCTAAAAAATGATATTTTCTTCATGAATTATTTTTATGTGATATATAAGGATTATTTCCCATTTAGGATAATATGGTTTTATGTTACATATGATTTAATTTGGATTATATTCAATGATATTTTACATATTATTCCACTATTTTTTTAGGTTTATGATGTAAGGGTATTTGTGAAACTATATTCTTCTTCAAGGGTTTTGTTATGATTTAATGATGTTTATTAATCCCAATTATTTTAATGGGCTCAAATATGATGAATGATATATATTATAATAGAACACTTGTGTAGATTTTTTATTATGGAATTTGTGGGACTTTTATCTCCCTCCAGTGTATTAGGTAATGATTAAAGTTATATTTACTCAAACAGGCACTTGTGAAGTCCCCAAAAACACCAAACTAGAGGGTACACAGGAGGTCATCGTAAGCCCACAATAAGATGGTAAATGGGAGTTCATTCTAAGAACACAATAACTTGGTTTATGAGAGTTCACCCGACATCCAAATATATATGTTTACAAGATTCCATACCAAGTTCAATTTATTTAAAAGGGTGATTTACCCAACAATAATATATTATTAATTTCATTTTATAAATCATTAACATAAGATATTATAAGATTATTTGTATTCCACAATTTTCATGTCTAATTACATTTTCTTACTCTCATATATCATGTTAATTTATTATTTTTTGATTTATTTTTTATGAAAATCCATTAATTATTCCATGACTAGTGTATATGATCTCGATATGCTGACTATGATCTTCAAATGTTATTATATTCCCTTTATACACTTATGTTCATTTTATGGTTACATATATTTTGTGTTTATAGTTACTAATCACTTATTCTAATAATTACATTCCGATAGATATAAATAAATTTTTTCAAAAGGTATTATAAAGGGGAATAACATTATGGGAAGGTTGAAGATCATTCAGAAAATTACATGAATGTGTACATTTTTCCCAATGTTTCTGAGCTATTATGTTCATTGGAAATGTGTTTGTGAAATTTATTGAATATTTATCTAAATGGATGTAATATCCACGTACAAAAATATATGGTCATTATTTAAATTTTTCTAAACAATATATTTTCATCATGATCATTTTTAATGTCTAGAAAATTCTTCACCTTTTAATATAAAACCACATAATCCTTATATTTCCTTAATACCCTCTCATGGATGTATGGTTGAAAATTATTTTAATGAAGATATTATTTTCCATCATCCTTAATATTTGATGATCTTATATCGATATATATGGAATTATTTGATCTCATTCAATCCTAATCATGGAAAAACTATAATGATCTTTCTCAACTAGAGAATAATCCATTTTATTCACCTTCTTTGGGTGGAAGTTTATTTGGAAGTCATAGTCACTGAACAAATACAACTATAATTTATGAAAAATATTTAATTATTTTTTATAAATATATACTTAATTTTATTTATTATTATATATATCACTACATTAACCATTATGATAATTAATTCCTATAATCAATTTAAAAATTTCCACTACCATCTCCAAATCCAGAGTGGTGTAATTTTTCACAAGAATTTTTAATTGGGAGATGATATAAAATATCATCATATTATTACACATTACGATACATCATGGTACCTTTCTGATTCATAACTATAGAGTTGAGTCCCTCCACTATTTTATTGTTGGATATGAATAGGTTCACTGACCAACTTGTTCCTCAATTCATTGAACCTCAATTAAAATTTATTTATCCACAAGATAATTAACCAATTAAGTCAATATAGTGAGTGGATGGGATCATTTCATTGAATATACCACTATAATATTGTTTCATCTATCCTTACAAAAAAATATGAATCTTGCTGACAATGTTTAGTATGGTCTATTACTAAATTGCATCACACATTTAAGGATCCACCAATATATGATCACATGGTAGTATTTGACATTATAGTGGGAATTTTTTAATCCAAAATTACAACAATTTTCATATATGTTTTCCTTCATCAAGAACATCAACAAAATTTAAAATGTAAAATCATGATTATCATTTTCCATTGAATATATATGAATATTATAAATAAATACTACAAAAAATAGTACGTTTCATCTATAAATATTGCATTGACTAAATATCTAATGGTATTATGATAATTTTTATGTCATAATGTCATTAATATAAATTCATAAGGACCATAATTCATATGAATTGAGGTATTCAGTATATCCACCTTTTTATCCCTTAGCTGGTGATATAGAGATAAAATATTATTCATGAAAAAATATTTATATTCTCAAAATTTATCAAAAAATCATCAATACGGTCTAGGAGATATTTTTTCTAAATAGTTATTTTGTTAGGTTCTTTATGTTCTATGAATATACTAAAAACATTATTTCTTCTTAAAAAAGGGAACAAGTGAACCACATGATGACACAATATGCCAAATTAATCCCTTATCTATAATTAATATCATTTATATATTCAATTAAACAAATCAATCAAAGTCATTATATATATATTTTATTTAATGTGTGAAGGTATATTATTAAGTTTTATTGAATACTCATGTTCACGATTCATAACTATTCCTTATAAATATTTATTAAAACTATATGATAAATTTAATCTCTTTTTGTTGTTCAGATACATTCTATCACTGATATACTATTACTATTTTATTTTGAATAAGAATATATATTATTTTTCTCAATAGTTCATAAGGGATCTGTAAAATTATATACAATACAATAATAAGATTATGTAAAACTAAACTAAATAATTCCTAAAAAAATTCAAAAATGTAATTCAAATAAACATTTATTAAAGAGGATCTACACACTTGATATGTACTCATTTAAACATTATTATTTTTCAATTTCAACTAAACATATAATCATTTGGTTGGTGATGTGATTGAATTTTAAAACTCATCATATATAAATTAGAAGATATAAAATAAATCAAATAGAACATTTTAATTTATAGAGTGAATTATATTTGTATCATTCATCACATTTCACGGAACATCATCTTTTACCATAGTAGTTCCACATATTTGGACTTATCCCATTTTCTACATGTTGGGATGGTTTTCATAACTCTTGTGAAAATTCTTCTCACAGTTCCCCCTATCATTTGATATGATTGATTTCTTTATTTGATATACATTCATTTTATAGATTACCATTAATTACACACTTTTAAAAAACTTCTATTACATTAAATATTTTTTAGGATGGTTCTTTAAACATTTTTTTCATGATAAAAATTACGTCATTCCATTATTATTTATATATGTGTTATATTTTTCATGGTTCATAGATTATATATTAATCTAATGATTTTTTTAATGATATAATACCATGAAATTTGAATCTTTTTCTTTAATGGAAGGTGATACAAAATCATTATTTGAGGCAAACATTGGATAAATTAGTTCTCATATTAAGACCATAAAAGAAATCATCAACCATACATTATAAGTCACATATAATGTATGCAGAATTAATATAAAATCTTTTAAATTCAACCTCATTCTCACCCACACATTAATCTTCCTTATTAAAAAATGTGATGAACTTACTCTACATTTATGATTTTCTTCTCAAAACATGTATTTCAAAAATAAATCAAAATAAAATTTTCTCTATTAATTGATTTTAATTTCATCAGCCTGTTTGTTCTTATGGAATAATAAAAACTTTCAATCGTTATTAACTCTCAAATAATATAGTAAAATAATAATAGTATATATTTTTTAACACAACAAAACATGGAATATATCTTTGGGATACTTAATTTATGTCTCTTCAACCAATGGATTAATAAATTTGTTAAAAGAATGAGGTTTATCTGAAATGATGTGATCCAACATGCTAGAATCAAACTGTGGAAAAATAGGTTTCACCATTTTCTCAATTATATTATTTATAATCTTTTTATGTCTTACAAAATATTCCCTGATAAATGATATTCCCATAACTGAGTTGTTGGCTAGCTGGGTAGATAAATCTAAATATTCCATATGAGTGTTGTTTCCCATTCTTCAATTTAGAAGCATAATTGAATAAATAAATAATATTTATTAATAAATAATCACTATGGATACTATTCCATAAAATAATAATAACTATAATGAAATATGTATTCATATATTGTAAATTATTTCTATATTTATCATGTTAGAAATTTTTGTTTAAAATATTGTTCCACAGGTCCATAATGAACAAAATCTAATATAAACTATTGAAAACCAATATCTAGTAATCTTAATTCGGTGTATTAAATTATATATTTTTATAATACACAAAATATCTCTTCTAAAATTATTGATCACATTAGTAGTCTTGAATAAAGAGAAAAATATATTCTTATATTACATTGGATATATAAAATATATGTAATAATTAAATAATTAAATATGTAATATAATTCATAATATCATACATAATAATAATCATAATATTAATTTTTTATTTCAATACTCTATAAGTTTTAGATATAGAAAAACATAGCATTAATAAATATGGAAAAATTAGTATGGATCAGAATATAACTGATGAATTTTTTTGATCAATTAGTAACATTAATACAAAATTAATACATTGAAATTATCATTTTAGTAATCTCATGGATTATAATAAATTAATTCAAAATGACTAACATGGTAAATATTAGATATCATAATATTATATTTCATGATATTTGTAACATAAAAGTATTGTTCCATGAGATATTAATGAATGGGAAGGTATACACCATAGAACGATTTAATTTGGACAACATATTTTCCTAATGTCAACTGTTTATACATCTATAGTCAATGGTATTCATGACATCACCAATCATATTGTGTTCAATTTATTCCTCATATATCAAATCATAAATTTGATTCATAAAAAAATTCAATATCAATTAGTGTTCATATTGGATAAATAACACAAAATAAATATACTTCCCCAGTAATTAATTTTTTTTAAAGTATAACACTATATATATAAATAGGATGTGACTTAAAAATTAATAATATCAATTATAGAAGAATATTGATATTTAATATAAATATAATTTCCCAATTATCACAATAATTTTATGTAATCCTATGAAAGTTAATAGATAAAAAATTAATAATATATAATAGATTATTAATGAATAATAAAAAGTATATCTCTAGTTGTAAAATAATTTTGCTTGGATAAATAATGATAATCGAATTATAATATTTTAAAAAAATATGACTCATTATATTTCTCTATAAAAAATATAAAAAATCTCTATTAATCTAGGATTAAATTTTTTTTTGAGAGTTTGGAAAATTTAGTAACGAAAGATACAATAATACAATTATTTTTGTTGTTTTTTAAAGATCCCAAAAATGGCCATCTATGAAAAACATTTAGACATTAATTTCATTTAATTTTAAAATACAATGATATATGAATATTTATTTTATAATTCATTAGTGTAAATAGAATTACACTGTTAAATGTATTCTGAGAAACATGTACATGGTTGAAAATTGTACCCGAAAAACAAAATATTGGATTTTCATTTCATCTTTATTTTTGAAATTTTAACAGATGTTTAATCATTAATCATTATGAATAAATATATTTTGATGTTAAAAACCTCAAATTTGTAGTATATAGACAACATAATGTACAATGTTTTTTAATATCACATAAATAACAATGGTTTGTATTTTTAAATGAGATATCTTGTATCAATAATGAATTGAATGATTTATGATCTATCATTATTTATAAAAAATTGAATTTTTTATACATATATAAAAGTTAAATATTCATATTTATATTTTTAAATATTATTCATTTAAAGCATTTTATCACATTATTGTTAAATATAATTTATAATTATCATTATTTCAATTGTTAACTTCTTTTTTCATATATATTTTCAATTAGTAGACTATGATTTCATAAATTTTAAGGGTAAATTAATCTCCAAAAAGTTATTAATTATATAAATATAATA
Organism: Viscum album; assembly: GCA_963277665.1. Taxonomy (NCBI): domain Eukaryota; kingdom Viridiplantae; phylum Streptophyta; class Magnoliopsida; order Santalales; family Viscaceae; genus Viscum; species Viscum album. Next base: position 1,906,307,782 of record OY728145.1, read on the forward strand.
TATAAAAATATATATTATTGAATAAATATATATATAAATAAAACATTAATTATATTGTTAATTGATACTGCTAGTGATATATATTAATGAATGTTATTTTAGTATTTCAAAATTCAAAATAAATGAACAGTGAATAATAATTCACCTTTCCATGTTTAATTTAATACAACATATATATATATTATCATTTAATCATTCTATGTTAATGTCCTTTTAAAAGTAAAATTAAATATGAATTACATCATTTATATAGGTCGTAGTCCATAGGTATTCATGAAAGATGTCATTAGCTTATAATTGATTGAAATGTAGGAAGACATATTTTATTGTTTCATCCAAATCTATTAGTCTTGAAATTTATAATGATGGTATTAATATAGTTTCACAATCAATATCTTTATCAGAGTTTATCTACATAAAAAACACATGGTTATAACATATATGTTCAATCTAGGCCTACTTTCCATTGGTGGTAGACCACTCATAGTTTAAAAATAAATTATTCATAGTGAAATACTCAATGTTGGATTCCCTTAAAAGGATGAATTTTTATAATTTCATTGAATTGGGACTATGAACTGAGTTTACCAAAATTTTGGGAATTCTATGATGTTATAGATATGTTCCCTACAAGTCCCAAAATACATTGGATTCATTCTCAATTTGTGAAAAATGGATAAAGATAAATCATAGACACTTCACAAGTATATTGTAATCATGTAGTGATGGAATTCATATTGTGACTGATATATTTCTCACATGATTAAAGGTTATATATATTATTACGGATAGACACCATGGTGGACACCCATTAGTGCTCGAGCCCAATGAAGGTAACTGATGTATCTATTTTGGATTGTTTTCATGGAATTTGTATAGTGGTAAACAACTATAACATACTAATAGAGGAAAATTTATTGTATACCCACATGGATTACATCCTATGAAATATTAATGGACTTACAGTGAGGTGGTTCCCCTATACTATTTTCAAGAAAGAATTCTATAACGTATAATGGATAGGGTCTATGAGTGGACTATTGGAATATTTTGGTGGTATGAGGATACTACATCCCCAATATGTTTTCATGAATACCAAGTCTTATTCAAATATGTAAACATACCATGTGAAGGGGAATCATCAACCAAAGTGTCAGGGTAGGTGGTTAACATGGTTCTAGAGAACATTCTTATATATTTATATTCGAAAATAATTACATGTCCATGTGTGTCTTCTTGAAAATTATTTGGTTTCTTCCTGATATATCTATGGTACCTTCAAAACTTGTATTGTGTTTTTTACTAACATGTTCGAGTGCATTTTCATGAACCAACTAACATGTAAAATGATCATTTCCTGATACGATGATATGCCTTAGTGATATCATGTGGCCAGGGCCAACAAGTCCATGGTGTTTCACTAGGCCTGAATAACACTTCAGAGAATGTCACATGATCTGTATTAATTGATTAGTTGTCATATCTCTCTATAAATAAAATTTTTAAAGGAATCAATTCATAAGTATGAGGTATCCAAATTTCATCACATGACCTAGTAGGTAGAATTAAATTACTTTGTGTTACCCGACCAACATGTCTTGAGGCCATCGCATGATCATACAAAAAATAATTTGATGATCATGATAGATTCACATTAAAATTATCATGTCAGTATTTTTATGAAAATTGCCTCATTATAATGATTTATCAGATAAAAGAATCAATTATCATCAGGTGTGGACCAATTGATGCCTCTTGTTATCACGTCAGCATGAAGAAACCCCTTCCATGATGTAGAGGGAATGAAAGATGTCTTTATTATGATAAATTGTGTGATCTCAAAAATCACATAAACAAGTTGTGTGATCCCTTAAGTCATTACCATTACAAAACTGGCTGGAGTCTCATGCCATTAAATGGTCTCCACTCTAGAAAATACTAAATCACATCTACTATACATTTTTTTTTACTATGTGTGTGTGGGGTGGGGGGAGGGTTATAGGAATTACCTCCCAAAATATATTCCTCATTGAATAGTTATTAAATCACACATAGGGGTTTGTATTGGTGAATGGAGAGTCACAAAAAATTCATCTCATGATCCATGCATGATTCATCTTTGATGTAATCTTTTGAGTCACATAATAAATAGTGAATTCATGATCTAACCATCATTATTATATTTTATATTCTCATAGTTTGTCAAATGTAATTCACATATTTGACACTTTATACCAAATGGAATTCAAAATATTAAGACGATATGTCCAGTATTCATTGAATGAATATGTATCCTATCAAATAGGGTTTTTTGAAATCGAGGGACTCTTGTCTTATAGAATTTATGAGTTTTTAACATATCACAGGAATTATATATAGTGGTTATATAGATATAAATATTAATCCATTTACATAAATCATATTAATTATTTTTATTTTTATTATAAAACCATTTTTTTTTAATTTTTTCAATGTGGGAACCAAATAATTAAATAAAAATGTAAAATTTCCTTCTCATGATTGAGATGAAATGTTGAGGATCCATGGAATGATCCATAAGATTGTGGGAGAGACATCATGTGAAGTACATAACTTATTTGAAAAAAACATTGAAACTCTACATCACATACTTGTACAATCTATTTTAGGTTTTATTTTACATTTCTTATGCCATTATCCAATCATTTTGTCATAAAGTAATCGCACTGTTAGAGTGATATTTATAGAATCATTCACATAATGAATTTTACCTATCATTGTGTCATCAAAATAAATGAATGTCCCAAAATACTATGTGTGGTCAACAAAATACTAAATTGAACCACATGATCCATTCATATCAAAATCAGCCCAACTAGAATCATGTGACAATTTTGAATTTTTTTGATTATATTATTTCAACATCCTAGGAAATTTATACATTATTCTCACCTATCACACTTAATAATCAAAATAAATTCTCAGTGGGTATGTGCATGACCATGAGGGCTATTTGATCATGATTAAAATGATCATGGGTACAAAACTATAATATTTCTTATTATTATGAGATCTTTTAATAGTGTATTTACGTTCTCCGGAAGAGATAACATGACATGATTAACCCCTTTTAATTATGTACCTAGGATCATGTGATTCATATGACCCATGTATTTAATCAGTATTTAACCATTATACTTATATCAATCATTTAGAACTAAATTGATACCCAAAGTAAGATATTTATAGGAACCAAAAATTAACAATTTGGATTTTACTGGAGAAAAAACCCCTTAAAAAGAGAGGTGTGATTGAATGGGGACTCATATCTATAGATGCAAATTCCCACTTTAATCTTTTAGAATTATGATTTTTGGTATGATAAATGTTGTTCAATCATCTAGGATATCATTTATGTTGATTGTGGTTCCCAGTAAATAGGATAATCAGAGGCCAACCATTTAACTTTTCACCCATTGTAATTAAATGACAATAATACCATCCCAATACTAGAACAGGACACAATAATCCACAAACCCGAAGGGAGTTCATGATCCCCATTAGGTGGAAACTAACACCGGTAAATCAAACAACATACAGATTGAATGGGTTTTCCAAACATAAACCAATAAAATATCATATATACACATAATATAGATATAAATAGGAAAAAACATTTATATTACAATATATATATATATATATCCAAAATTTATATAACTGAAAATGTTGCACAAAATATTACAAGATATACTACTAAAAAAAGTATTAAAAATTTCTCTAATAGATCCATGTGATAGTGTGCGAACAATCCCATAATGAACCCTATTATCAGAAAACATCACTATCTCACTATAGTTCCTTCATTTTCCCTATATTGAATGACATCAAATATTCTATGAAAAACATAGTGGGGTATATGGTGTGATCGAATAGCCTCTCTAGGGTCCCAAAATTTTCATCCATAACAATAATATATTAAATAATCCATTACAAGACATATTTAATGAAAATAAGACATATTATACAATTTAATTATTTCATATCGAATTAATGGAAAAGAATTTAATTAACAATTTTTCACTCTTCTGAATAGTGTAGATAAATTAGCATAACTGAACTTGGTATACATTTATCAATGTAGATACCAAATGAAAACAAATAATTTAACACATGTCACATGAAATCCATGGAAGTACAACCAATATAATAATAAAACATCCCAACTCTACCAAAAGAAGTGGTAACATATAAGACCCTATGATTTCTGGAACTTTTTATTTTTAGAATGAAATAATTTTTTTAGGTATTTTATTATACTATGTGAAAAATTCCTTTCACATGACACCATCATGGCATATTCTATATGACACTAAATTGTATTGCATTACATGGAACAATGATTTGGTGACTGTTACACGCAACACCAATTTTAAAAGGGAATTTAATAACCCAATGCATTATAATTTATTTAATATATTAAAATAGTATAATATATTATTTGGGTTATAATTATAATCAACCCTAGAAATCTTATGTAGAATGTGAGGGAAACATTCATAGAAAGCTTACACTACATGCACGACTGAATCATAGAAGACAATGATATATTAATAAAATAATATTATTTTATTTAATATGATATAAACAACACATTAAATGAATATTTATTAATATTACTAAATAACATACGAAAATTTATATTTCATAAAAATGTAAAATTATTGAACTATTTACCAATTAATTATATTGGAAAAAATTAACCAAATGAATATAAAAAGAAATATTACAATTATTTTCATGCTTCCAAAAGAATTATTTCCTAGTAAATTAAATTCATCGTAATTAGTGAGTGATTTTAATGAAATGGTTATTTCAAATATTGAACTAATTTTTATGATATTCATCTATTAGGTTTTATAGTCTTAATATAAGAACAAACCCAATTTCACACATAAAAACCAATATTTTTATAAAAGAAAATTTACCGTGTTATAGTGGATAATATGTAAAGACACAGATTTTCCAAGAAATTGTTTTATTTATATAGAATTATAACATGTCTGTGAAAAATGATGGCATTTGATTATGTGGCCAGGTATTCCCGAAATGAATTTCTAATCATTAATTAAAGTATATTCAGAAAACGCATAGGTGACATTTTTTATCATTTGAACTAGGGTTGAAATTTAAAATCTTTAGTCCCCGTTGAATTCGTAGTGATGGGATTTGTCAAAGGATGGCTTCACATCGACCATAGAAGGTTTGGATAAAAATATAGTTATTCAAAATTTCAAATAATAATAAAACAAAAATGTTATTTTATTTCTCTTTTTCCTTTCCTCTAATGGAATAGTAGTGGTGGTGGGACTGACGATGTGTCAAGACATTAAATGGAATGACTCTCCTTTACATGTAACTGCACCATTGAGAATTTGGAGAGTTGATTAATTAAATTATAATCATAAATTCATTAGAGCGTTACCCACCTCCTACCCTCTTATTTATATAGAGCGTGGGGTTAGGTGATGGCAGGAAATCATCAAGCAATAAATCTCTAGAAAAGTACACGACGCCAACCACATATAAGATGAGTCCAGTTTCTGTGAGCAGTTACAAGAACCACTAAATCATGAACTGATGACAACGATGAGAGATGTTTCATTGATCATAGTCAGTGGACATCTTAACCATGTAAGGATTTATCTTGTTTAAAGTACATGAGTTGTTGAATTACTATGGACTCCCCTTTTAAGATTCTAACATTGAGGGTGCGGGGAAAATAAACAAGTCCTAGTCCCTTTGCCTCTTTTTTCATTTTGTTCTATATGGGTAAATTCTTTAGGATGGGAATAACCAAAATATAAGGGTCGGGTAGTGATGTAGACGAACTGGGAAATTTGTATGTGAAATCGGATGGAATAATGAACCACATTTTCTCAGCCAATGGATCATAGAAGACCGTCCCTGTGGCATCGTTGACCCATGCCAGCTGGTGATGGGGGCGGCCAGCACCAGTCTGCCACAATGGTGGCGGTGCATCATCGCATGCCACATGAGGAGGCCCTCCACCAGGACACTACAATCAGTAGTGCTGATGGCACCATCCAGTCACAGAGGTGTTGCGGTGCACCGTCGCACACCACTTGAGGAGATGGTTATATATTTTCAGTCACGATGGTCGAGTAGGGAAGCTTAAAATAGCTAATAGTAGCGTCAGATTGGTGCACCACTGGAGATGGTCATGGTATAAGAGGTGGTACCCATCCCTACGGGTCCCACAGAGACCAGGTGGAGCAACGTGGTGTTTCTACTCTGTTGCACAAATGGATTAGTTTTTCGGGAGAAAGGGGGACTGTAACCCCCCCTGTGCCAGCAAGTGTGGGAACCATGCCTCTAATGGGTTGTGATGCACCACATTGTGGGTTGGGTTGCGCCATCCTGTGAGTTGGGTTGGGCACCCCATGTATGCCGGCCTTCAAACCCATATAACCCAGTCCATGACCCCATGCAAGCCCCCCTTTGGGTCAATCCACACCTCCTACGGGTTGGGCCGGACCACGGCCCATCAGGTCGATCCAACTACAGCACGGCTGAATTGGGCCAGTACATGCCAATTCGAGTAGGGCCAAGTCGGACCAAGGCTGGGTCGAACCCAGTTCTAGTCAGGTCAACCCAGACCGTGTCAATCAAACCTGGTCGGACTGAACCCGGGCCCAATCCGCCCCAATTTCATTTAATGAGCCATAATTTAATATTCAGACATCAATTTGATGAACTATCTACTGTTTTAGAATCCTTGGAGAGACATTTTGATATACTCTGCATGGGTTTTGGAGAATGTTTGAATATGGCAGGGTTAGATCGAACCTAAATCCAAACATAACCTCAATACTAAAATGCTAATAACTAACATACCGGGCCACTGATTGATGCACCATATATCATGTTGGAACCCTTAAGACATAGCGGTCCATTGGGTTACTTCATTGTAGAGCTTAGTTTTGGTCAAGGTATGACTGGTATATCGAGGAGCAGATTCTACGATACTCAAGCACACCGGGTGCAGGGAATCATGTGGCTTGGTGCCTTTGAAATATCGATCCATTATGGATCAGGATCATACTAACCATGTGTAAATCAACATCAAAGCTACTCGATGAGGACTAGTTTTAGAGAATCTTGTCAAGGATAAACAACTTGAGACCCGATGTGGATTAGTATCGAGTGACCCTATGTCGATCAACATTTTAGTGAGCCTGTGTGGATCATCATTCAGCGACCCTGTGTCAATCAACATTTCATTGATCCCATGTGGATAAGCATTCGTGCGACCCTATATGGTTCAACAGTAGAGTGACCTGATGAGGACATTCCATAGAGTGGACCATTTTGGAATAGTGACGTACATCCAAGACTGCATCAATAATACAACAACATCTTTTTGGATGAGTTGTGGAACTTCTAAATGGAATTATATGAGATAGAATAAGACTAATCACCTATATTCTTCATCTCTGTGTTGTATTTGGGTGGGATTAGACTATCACTTTCTTCATTTGTGATTGAGGTAATTCTTGGTGGTTTTCCTTTGCGGAACTCTGGGAGACCATCGGGGGTCTCGGGGTCCCCACATAGTATTGTTACACTCACCCCTGAATAGGTTATTCACTCACCTTATTGTGTCTTGTGCAGACAACAAAATGCTATGACCGATGTTTGAGAACCATGACTGGATGATTCTTAGAGGTTGATCATTATATGTAATGTGCCTTAGTGATGATCGACCATGAGATGTACCTACCATTTATCTAGGAACACTAGAAGGCAATTCTGGGAGCTATTTATATGTAATTTTTGTACTCTTTAGTTGGTCTTTTATTCAGGAGCCTTTACTTATAGTACACACCTTCTCCACATTCACTAGTAATCTATTTTACTACATGGGTTCTGTTCGATGTATTCTTGTAATGTGAGTGGCATGTTTAAAGGCAATGCATTCCCATTATTCAGGTATATGCCTTTCGGTGTAAGTCTCCAACCCCATGTCTATAAATAGCGAGCATGGGGTAGTAACGACACTAACCCAGGGGGATGGGTTGTGACCAAGTGGTTTCAAAAGGGCTGGTTCTATTGAAAAACAACGAATTTGATATTTTATTAGAGATGAAATTTTAAGTGTTTTGATTGTTGTTTTTACTTTGAGGAGACTATTATTGGTGCGGTGGATGACGTATCTATACATAAGTTTCATGAATTCTGATTTTTGACCCAGTACCTTAAAACAATGATTGCACATGTTTTCAAATTTTTTTTACCGGACCTCATTTGAGTCAGCTCGCAAGTTATAACCTAGTAGATGTTGTTCACCTCTTTCTTTTTAGGATGACACCATGTAAACATCCAGGTAGGATTCCTGAGAGATTACCCAATGACATCCCACCGAGCGAAGTGGCTTTTGTGAATGGCCCTCTTACAACATTTGCACCTTAGGGTGGTGTACTAGCAGCACAACTAACCATTTGGAAGAATCTCCCACCATCTCCACCAGTAGATGGTACATGATGACTGAGTCTGTTGCACATTTTTTAGTGGTAGAGACCTCCGAGGCTCCTAGGTGAGATGGATCCACAGGTGGATGAGGATTTGCTGGAGGTTTTGGCTTGTATTTTTCACCCGGTTCTGACACCAACTGACCAGATGGTGATCCTAGCTGCCAGTCTTTCCCAAGGACCGACTGAGAGATGGTGGATCCAGATGCTCTAAACAAAAGAAAAGGTGTCCATCACCTAGGAATATTTCAAGGGCATCTTCAGGGTAGAGATTGTTCCAGCACCTCTACGCTCTCTGAATATATTGGAGCTGCTACACTTACAGCAGGGTATCCAAAATGTGGCCCAATACTCATCGAGGTTCACTAACCTCTCAAGTTACTCTACCAACGTAGTTTGAGACCATTTATACATGGAACGAACCATATAAAAGGGACTCTGATGGGACATCAAATATTTGATGGTATCTCTCAGCAGTCCAAATCATGCTAGAGTTCTGGAGAGAGCACTCTTGGTGGAGAGTTTCCTTGCTGAGAAGATCCTGAATGTGAGACCCATCACTGGTCAGAACATAGTATATTTATATATAGCTGGTAATAGCAAGATAAAACAAATGTCAAAGTGTACTAGACCATTTTTTGGACAACCCCGAGACGTAGGTTCGGAAGTGCAAGGATCACAAGGTAGAGTAGGCAAGCAGATGAGAATACTATGCTTTACATTCAGTGGACAGGGTCACTTTGGACTTGACTGCCTGACATGCCGCACTGATTACTAAAAAATGGTTGGGGGCCACTGAGGCAAAAGAATATATTTCTTCATAAGTTCCATAGGGAAGCAGACGTGGTAGAGGAGCAGGCTGTGCAGTAGGAGGTGGGCAGTGATTTGAGGTTCTAGAGCCACCACCTCTAGGTGGTCCACCCTGAACACAGGGAATAGGTGGACAGGGATGAGCTCAGATCTAGGCACCTAATTCCTATGAACACAATGCTCTAGAGATGATTCGAGGTAAAATCTGTTTCTACTTTACCATAGTTTCAGTTCTTATAGAAGTAGGTGCTAGTCACTCTTTAATTGCAAAGACACTCTTTCCCAGCTCAGAGATTCTGTTGGAGCCATTGGCTCGATCCATGGGATTAAAGACTCATACAGGTGATTATTCTATGATTACACCCTAGTGCATATAATGTGAGCTTTCTCTAGAAGGAGAGGGCTTTGGCGGGGATCTTCTAGTAGCAGCGTCGAGGCATTACGATGTCATCATTGCTATGGACTCGTTATCCACAGACCATGCTCAGATTGACTGCATTAGTTGCATAGTGTGTTTTGTTCACAGGGATAGGACTAGGTGTTCCTTTATAAGAGATAAGGAAACCATTGCAACATAGGATTGACTTACCCAATGTAGGACGGAGTTGAACACAAATCAGTTGGCTAGCCTTACCCTTGGAGTAGTAGATGTTGAGTGTCTATGTTATCTTGTAGTGGTGGACAAGTATGCCGATGTATTCCCTGATGATGTTATGTGACTACCTCCTTGCAAATAGGTGGTATTCTACATAGACATGTACCCCAGAAAAAATATAATATCTATACCCGTATATTGGATGGCTCTTGTGGAGAATTGTGATTAACATCTACATCTGGGGGACATGCTTCATGCTTCCATCCTAGATTTTGGCCACAATTGGGTGGATCAATTTCCCTTGGTGGAGATTTTGTACAACAACATCTATCACTCCCCCATCAGTATAGCTCTATTTGAGGCCTTGTATGGTCGACCATGCCGATAATCGCAATGCTGGACAGACCTGGGGGAGTCAGCTCTTACTGGTCCAGAGTTGGTACGAGCTACCACTGAGATGGTGTAGATCATCCAATAGTGGATGAAGGCTGTATAAAGTAGGCAGATGTCTTCTGCATGCTAGAGACAAAGTCCTATGGAGTTAGAGAAGGGATACTATATCATCCTAATGGTCTTACCACGAAATTTTTTTTGTAGAGATTTGGATGGGGCCTCAATCTATCTTTGATGTTTATCAGACCCTTTCAGGTTCATAGCATAGTTGGCGGGGTGGCGTATTGCCTAGAACATCCCCTATAGATGCATTAAGTGCATTAAATTTTCATAGTGTTTTAGCTAAGGAATTATGTGCATGATTGATTGAATTTTATTGACATGGGAGAGCGACACATTGATGATAGGTTGATATTTATGGTGGGTCCATTGTAGATTGAGGATCAGCAGCAGAAGGTACTTCATGGAAGATCAACCCCTCTAGTGTGAGTTCGATGGCAGCATGGGAACCTACTGGAGAACACCTGGGGGAGGGAGGCTTATATTTGTGCTTAGTACCTCCATTTGTTTCCTTAGAAATTTTTTTGGATTTCAGGGATGAAAATCCCTAAGGTGTGGAGAATGTAAAGACCCGGATTTTCCAAATATTTTATTAATTATATGGAATTATTATGAATCTGAAAAAATTAAAGGTGTGTTATTCTAAGGCCCAGTTCACCTAGAATGAAATTCTAAACTATTTTTTATGGTGCATTAATTAAACATTTGGGCGGTATTTTTTATATTTGGAACTAGTGGTCAGATTAAAAATATAAGGGCACCATTGAATCTGTGACATCAGGATTCTCTTAAAGGAGGCTTCCCTTTAACCATATAATTTCTGGATAAAATGATTGTTTTATTACAAATAAAGAATAATAAAATAACAATTTTATTTTATTTCACTTTTTCCTTTCCTCCAATGGATGAGCACTGGTGGCGGGACCAACGAAATGCCAAGTGATTAAATGGCTTGAATCTCTTTTACATGTAACTGCACCATTGGGAATTTGGATTGTCTAATAATTAACTAAACATTATAAATTCCGCAGAGCATTACACACCTCATTCAATTCTTGTTTATATGAATATTGGGGTAGTGTTTTGGCATGGAGTCACCAAGCGACGAACCTCTCTAAAAGTACCGTGATGTCAACCACGTGGAGGATGAAAATGGCTTCTACAATCAGTGATGTGTGCCACCGACTCACGAACCAATGATATTGATGAGGGAAGTTATTTAGATCCCCTTCATGAGAAATCATATCTATGTAGGTATATATCTTGTATAAATTACAAGAGTTGTGGAATTATTATCCACTCACTTCTTAAGATGCTAACTCGGAGGGCGTAGGAAAAACACATAGGGCTTGGTCCCTCCACCTATTATTTTATCATTGTGTTCTACAGGAGTAAATTCTTTGGGATGTATGGAACCTGAATCCGAGGGTCGGTCAGTGAATGAGATGAACCAGGAAATACATAGGAGTGATCGGATTGAAAAATTGACCATCGCAGCTCACCCGGTGGCATGTGGAAGACCGTCAGAGTGGCACCGATGACCCACATTGGAAAGAGAAGGCGACGGTTGGTACTATCTGGACATGATGGAGGAAGCACGCCGCCACGTGCCGTAAGATGACGATGCGACACTAGGACCTAACGGTCAGCCGAGTTGTTGGAACCAGCTATCCTTGGAGGTTGTGAGGTATGCCATGGGGCACCGCTGGAGGAGAAGGCTATGGTTTTTCAGCATCGGTGGTCAAGTACGGGGGCCAGCAACGGCCGCCTGTGGAGTTGGAGTAGTGTGCTGTCACACACATTTGGAGATGGTCGCGGCTAGAAGTTTCAGTGGTGGAGGTGGGAGAATCGCACACTGGTACCGCAACAACCAGGAGGTGCCAAGTGGTATCACCTCTCCATTACACAAATGGCTAAGCCGTTTCAGAGAAATCTGGAGTGTAACCCCCCCGGTTCATGCTATGGTGGGCCCCACACCTCTAGTGGGATGAGACGCACCCCCTTTGAGAAGGGACCCTCCGTCTTATATGTTGTGTTTCACCCCCGATGCACGTTGGGATGCACCCCCCTCACAGGCCGGGCCACGCCCCCTGCGATCCGGGCCACACCCCTACTAGCCAGTCGCGCCCCTTTCTGGTCATTTCGTTCCCCCTATGGGTCGGGTCACATCTCTTGCATGTTGGTCCAGTCCGTGGACCAACCCAACCAGACCAGCATAGACCGGTTTGGGCTGGGCTGGGTCGGACCTATGCCTGGTCAACACAGACCGGGTCTGGCCGACTCGGCCCATTCCGGCCTAGTTTCTCTTATAGAGCCATAACATGAAATCCAATGTTCACATGATGAACCGTCTGTGGAATTAGGATCCTACAAGAGAGAAGGTCCTTTTGGTATTCTCCACTTGGACTTTGGAGAATGTTGGAGTACGTCTCTGTTGGATCGATCCTGAATCCAACCTAGCCCTCTGTACTAAAACACTTATAACTCAGAGACCAGGAATCTGGATGACACAAAGTTTGTCCCGTTGGATCCCTTAGGAAATAACGGTCATTTGGGATACTCTTTTTTGGATATTATTATAGGTAAAGGTTTGACCGATATCTCGAGAAACATATTCTATGGAACTCGAGTGCACCGGGTGTAGGGTATCATGTGGCTGGCTGTCTTTGAAGTATCGATCCTGTGTGGATCAGCATCATAGCCACCCTTTGTGGATCGGCATCGCAACTACCCTACGATGACTAGATTTGTAGGAGCTAGTCATGTGTCAAGAACTAGTGACCCTGTGTGGATCAACATTGAGTGACCATGTTTGGATCAGTCTTTCAGTGACCCTATATGAATCATCATTTAGAGACCCTTTGAGGATCAGAATTTTAGTGTCCATTTTTGTATAAGCATCTTAGCGACCTTGTATGGTTCAGCAGTTCCATGAACCAACTAGGACATGACTTTTAGTGGCCTGGTGTGGAATAGTGACTTACATCCAACAGTGGATCGATAATAGAACAACCTCTTTGTGGAATTGTTGTGGATATTTTAATTGTAATAATATGGTATATCTTAATACTAATCATCTATATTCCTGATCACTCTATTGTATAGTTGGGCTGAAGTGATTATCACTTCATGCTTTTTGATTGAGGTCTTTCGTAGTGGTTTTTCATTTGAATAACTCTGGGATACCTTCAATGGTCTCGGGATTCCTACTGCGTATTGTTATACCCATCCATGCACGGGCTTCACCCGCACCTTGTTGTATCTTGTGAAGATGACGGAAATCAGGGACAGAGTAGTGGGAAAAAGGGTTGGATGGTGCTCATAGGTGGACCTTAAGATGTGATGTTCCATAGTGACAACTAATAATGGTTTTTACCTAGCCTTATAGTAGTAAGCTTGGTGGATGATTTTGGGTGTTGTTTTTCTATTATTGTTGTAGTTTTCAGTTGGGATTATATTTCGGACCATTTACTTACAGTCCTCACATTATTCAATTTATGTACTCATCATTTTACATTCTGGGTTGTAATCATTGTATTCTTAGACTATGTGTTTCATGTATAAAGGCAATGCCTTCCCGTTATTCACGAATATGCCTTTTAGTGCTACTTATCATCCCCTAGACAAAGGAAGTCGGGCTTTAGGTAGTCATGGAATGGGCCCCCGGGGATGGGTCATGACAGAATACAAATTAAATTCAAATACTTACCATTTCATAAATTTAATATGTCAACAAGGTCTTTATATTAGGTATAGAAACATAAAAATTGTCTTTTGGTGAATTGTTTTTTATTTTATGTGAAGATACATTTTTAATGAATTTGCAAAATATAATTTTTTTTCAAAACATATTTTGCATCTAAATTATTAATATTGTTAAATTATATTTTATGTTGGTGTTAATGTTTAATTAGACCATATTTTTATAATTTCATTCAATTTCATTCATTGGGATCAGTTGATTTTTTAATGTGATTGTTAAAATAGAGCAAACATTTGAATGTTTTTACTCTAAAGACCCACATTTTAATCCTACCTGCGGGATGAATATTAATTTATTTTCTTACAATTAATTGATTATATTTTTTAAAAAAGGTTTTCATATATGGAAAAATCAAAATTTAAAATTTTACATAAGGAAAAATATTTTTTTATCAAAAATATTCATGAATGTGTTTAAATTAATTTATTGTGATTAAGGTTAAATAAAGAATAATAATGGACTTATCCTTGACCTTAAAGTCCAATACAACGTACACACTTATACAAGTAAAATTTTATGGTAATTTATCAATCCTAACATCAATTTCAATGAATTGGGCCCCATATAGGAACAAATTTCAATGTGAAAGCTATGTATGGAATTCCTTTTGCCAAAATATTACAAGAGTATAACTCAATATCCACTATAAATGCTCACCAATTCTCTAACTTCCTCACACCACTCAATACAAATAGGATTGTACATGATTTTCCTAGATATATTTGTAAAATAAATCCCACATACCTTGATTCCTCTCTTCTCGATGGAATCCTTCCAATTTATCTCTTTGGTATAATACGAAAAGAGTTACCCGATTTTAAGGTAATGATTTCCAATGATCAATTTTCATTCTTTTTACTATCCACTACCTTTAAACTAAATATTACATGCATATATAAAAAATCTAGTATCCACAATATATTGGGACTTTGTTATGCTATTATTACTAACATCACATAAACACACCTCAATCTAGTAGATCGATCATATTATTTCAGTGTACGGTGAACTACGGCCTCAAGAAATGTTGATTATTAATTTTTTTACTAACAATCATGGTGTACATTATTATTGAAACAATGTTTAAATGTGATATATATAATATTTAGAATATCACGTTTTTATTATTATTATAATTTATAAAATACCTTTATCCATTCTATCAATTTAATATAGGATAATTTCATTTGAGGAAGTGTGGACTACCACCCCCTCAAAGCGATGTGACTCATTGATGCATACATGGATTGTAAAAAGGATGGTATTAATGACCATAAGTAACATATGTATTATAGATATTATATTGAAAATATAGTATTCAAATATAATTTATTTTTAAATATTATAACAAGCCAAATAAATGAAAGTAGTGTTCATGAGTACAGACTAGTTATCTTCTCCATAAACAATGCATTTCATTTTTTATCGGAAAACATTATAGATTACTCTAAATAGATATGTACTGAATATATAATATAATTGAGTCGTTGATTACATCATGGAGATTATGAAATAACTATTGTTTTATTATGATATTAAATAACAAGTCAAAACATAATTGATAAAACAAGATAATTTACACACAAAATAGTCAAAATAATGAATGATTGTTAAAAAAAATAAAAAATCATTAAACGAATATTATATATAATATTATAAGAATGATTATAGTTATGTTATAATCTATTAAAATATTTTAATCTAGTATACATGAGGATAAACACCAGACAACAAATGTATGGTTAAGGTAAGTAAATTTCATGTCAACTTTTATTACCATGAGATGCAAGCCTTATTCACCATTATCATTTATTTTGTGGTATATACACATACCAATAATTTTTTATATCATGAACAATATAGTATAATGATATTATACCATTCATGATATTTAATTTTTTTACCTGTTGAGTATGATTCTATGTTACCATGTGGTAAGAGTCTATTAAAACAATCTAACAGTTTATCGATATTGTTTACGATTATGATTCATTCAATGAAATTTCCTGATCCATCTCTCAATAAATACAAATAAATGTCATTTCCTATGTTTTAAAAGATATTTATTGTTACATTTTTTGTAATCTATGTTTCATAGGATAACTAAGTAGATGTTATTATGAAAATCCAATGTTATTATATTTTGGAGTCGGAAATATGTGTTTTGTAGAAACATAGATTTCTAAAAAAATTGTTAAAATTATTTTACATTTTTTATTTTATGTTAATGGAATATTTTACCCATTTTTTCATTTTTTTCGTCATAGAAGTAATATTTTATTCAATTTCTTATCAATTCATTTTTTGAAACATTTAATTTTAAAAAATAAATGTTCGTCATGTATAGACATACAACTGTTGGGAAACTCATTTCAGTGAAGCATCCATTTTACATTCACATGTTTAATATTAAGGGAAATTTTTTTCTTGATATTATATAAATTCATTGTTTTAATAGTGGTATTCAATGAAAATGGATTTCAAATAATTTAAATGTCCTTTTTGAAAGAACCCTTTAAATTATTTCAATGATTTTTTTCAAAAAGAATGTATTCAAAATGTTTTATTTTTAATAATTTTTGTAGAGTGTTCAAAAATTAATTATATGTTATCTATGTAAATTGTTTCCAAAATTATTTAAAATATTTATTTATCTGAATTCATGATAACATTTCAATTAAATGGGTTTTAAAATATATTATGTTTTCAACAAGAATCATTCAAATACGAAATGATATTTTACTCAAGTAGTGTTCTTAAATGATCATTCAAAATTAATTCTCATCTAAGATAACACCCCTTGGTGTTAACCATGCCATTATGGAGAAATTATTGGATTCATTGATTCATATTATTTCTTTGAATGATTAAAGTTAATGAAACTATTTTCCCTTTCATTGGTTATATTCTTTTACTAACCACTACTTCTCATGGGGGTGATTATGAGACCAACCTCTTATCAATTTGTAATAGTATTATTAAATTTTCACGATTTCTATATCATTTCATTGGATATGATATGATTAATATTTACAATATTATATCACACATATGTATGATTAGGTTTTGTCTTGGGTTGTATCTATATCTCTATCCAATGAAATAGGAAATAATGGATGAATCATGGGTATATATGTTATGTGTGAACATGATTTCATGTTTAAAATGTTATGTGTGAACAGTATACATGTCCACATTGATATTCATTGACATATTTTCCATGTCCTTATGATAAATAAAGTACCTGATAATATATCCTCTTTGTTATGAATTACCCTTATTATGTGGTCAAATTTTTTTCCATGGAAAAGTTTTCATGTCAATAAGTTTATTCATGAACATCATTATGTGTTAAAAAAGTTATGTGTGAACTTGATTACATGTTCACTATGATATTAACAAATGTAGTTTAATGTATATATGGTCATGTGTGAACCTGAATACATGTTCAAAATTTTATCCACATACCTAGTTGCATTTCAATATGATTATGTGGGGTAATGATTTCATGTCCTTAAAATAATGAGTTAACCAATTTCTACTAATACATGTTCTCAACGTTATAAAAAAATGTGCATGCCACAAATTCCATGTCTTATATTTTTTTTTTCCTTCATGACTTATGCTCTTAATTCTATTATGATCCATGTCTTGTCAACTTCCAATATTTATTTTTATCTCTAATATTTAGGGTAAGATATTCAAATGTAATACTCAGGTTCCACACACATTTTTCATGTAACGATTACACATTTCCTTTATTTACCATTATTGAGCATCTGAGATCACCCCTTTCTTATGTTTCATATCCCCATGTTATGAGTAAATTTTTTTAGTTAGATGTAGAAATAGTGGATTACTTTATCGGATGTGTTGATCATCATTCTGTAGTACATAAGATTTTGTTTCCATTTTCCCAAATATACTTAAAAATCATGGTCTTCGTGCATGAATTTTTATAATATACTAAATATTCTTCTAATATGACGTAATATACACGTATGTTATTCCATGGTTGATATAGTTGGTGTCAATGGAATATTTTATTAGTCTTATGGAATCTAATTTTACAATCCCATAGTTTGATCCCTATAGGTATGTCTATGAATGTGTCTAGGGATATCTCTAATGATATGTCTAAGTATATGGTAATGTATAGAAAAATGTCCTGGGATTTTGGTATTGTATAGATCAAGTGTTTTACAATAAATAAATACGTGTATGGGTATTAAAATTGAATGTTTATCTAGTACAAATATAACTAGAAGTAATAACTCAAACAATATGTTTCAGGCCTAACAAAGGGTAATCTAGAACATGACAATGGGTCTTACTGGATAGCTAGTTTGACATTCACATAGAATATGCTTCGGAAATTATCTAAATCATCATGAACTATTATGAAGGATTTGATTAAAATATTACTATGAATAACTTGGGTTAAACCCAAGGCATTATATTTTAAGTAATGTATAATAATTTAACCATCCTATATGTAATTTTTCATTGAAATATATTTGTCTTCTATGATATGTGTTTCTCACCTCAAAGTTTCTACTTTTAGTCAATGAATATAAAGAAGGTTCATGGATAAAATTGAATGAATCAAATGTGTAAATTATGTCCACTATAAAAATAACTTTTAAAAGATTAAATACGATGAAGATATATGCCTGGGGTTATGAGTATTAGATCTACAATTAATGACCTGGAGACTACAAACAAAATGTGAAAGGTATGTTATGTTCTTCTAGTATTGTTTACATAAACCATATAAAGAATGTTAACATTTTGGACTTGGATCATTAAAAAATGATTCCACTATTCTAGGAAATATGTATTATGGAAAAAATTTGTTGAATACTTAGTAATGTTCTATGAATAATGATAGAAAGATGGAGTACTAATGTTTTGGAATTCAATGAATTTTTTTATAAAAATCGTGAAATATATATGTTTTTTTGTGTATTATTTTATAATGTTTAAAAATGATATATTTAATAGGGATGATGACATTGAAAAGATATATATTTATTAATGGAAGGTTATAATAACCCGGACTAGTTTTTCTGGAATGTTTTTCCTTTTTTTGTTGTTTTTGGGAAAAGATGTGTCTCTGGAAATATTTGATGTTCACATCCTGTAATTCGATGTTGTGCGAGGCCATTTGATGGTTGTGTCCCAACCACACACACGGTCTTGTGGGGTGATGTAGAGGCTTCTTAAAGTTGAGTATGGAATATCCTAGTACACGCTATGTACTCCAAATATACACATCGTGTACTTTATTATTTGTTTTCATTAAACGGATCGGGCTCGCGTCTGACTTCCAGAATCATCTTCTTTTATGCCACGTTCGACCAGGAGAATCCTTTTGGTGCTAGAACATTTCTATTCCACCGTTACACCATTCTTTTTCTGAATTGACCGCCATCAATTGTGTTGAAACCGCAGTAGTAAGCTCCTTCTTCTTCTAGTGCATCATTTTCCAATTCCTCCTCTTTTTCATGTTTTCATGAGTTGAACATTTTGTGCGTTTTCATAGATATTTGACATTATAAGGACATTCAAGCCTCGTGGTTCATGTATATAGATCTCCTATCATCAAGGTAGGTGTCTTGTTCCTTTCCATTCACAGTATTGGAATATTATGTGTAAATTCGACCAACAACCTTGAACGGGGTATTGAGTGTTTACATTTCTTCTCCTATTGTCTTCATTCCTTGCTTGTATGCTTATGTAGAGGTAATTTGGTTATGTATGATGATAATTGCTATGCTTAGATGGTTTTTCCATTCCTTTTTCTATTTATGACCTTTTGGTCTTGTTCATGATTTGGCCTTTATACTTGTCTTTCATGCCTTGTGACAGTAAGATGAAGTGATGTTCCCTGAAATGTTGGTAATGTTGTAGAATGTCTATCCAAGAATCTATGTAGGTTTACATTGTCTAGATATCATTATTATGCACATACTGGCATGTGTCTGTGAGAACCAGGTGATATATACTATAAGGGGATAGACCGAGAGTGCATCCTCAGAGAGTGTTAGACATTATAGACTATATGGTACAGACCAGGTACGCTTCCTCATAGAGTCTTAGATATTATAGACTATAGGGGATAAACCAGTTGAGCTTTCCAGAGAGTCTTGGATATTATATACTATATGAGGATAGACTAAGTGAGATTCCTCATATAGTCTTGAGATTCATATACTATAAGGGGGTTGACCGAGTGAGCATCCTCGGAGAGTCTATGTTTTGTTTGAATTTCCTTATAACGTTCCCGGATAGAGTAGAAATTGACAGAGCGAGCTTCCTCAGAGAGTCATTGATCAAACTGATGCTATAAGAGGAATTGATCGAGTGATCTTTCATAGAGAGTCTCTAGACCTTGGGTCTAAAGGGTTAATTGACTGCGTCATCATCCATAGAGATTCCATGACTACCTTATATTATAAGGGGAATTGAATGAGTGTTCTTCCTCAAAGAGTATTGCATTTTCGTATGACCAAAATAGAGTGGATAGGATGAGTGTAGTGCCCAAATGGTAGTTGGTACTTCATAGATAGGACGAGAGGGAATTTTTGTGAGTACTTCCCAGGGAGATTTCATTTTAGGGTTAGCGGTTTTCTTCACTGCTGCATGTCGATCTGCAAGCTATTTTCCATTGTTTTACATCATGTTTACTATTTATTGTCTACTGTTTACTGTACTATTACCTGCCATATGCTCACTAACTCTTAGGCACATATCATCGGGTGGTTGACTACTAGGATTTGGTCTCACACCCTATTTGGGTCATGTTTTTGGGCCCAAACAGATTATAATTCTATCGGTAGAGACAAGGGCAAGCACCCTATGACTTCAGTTACATAATGGAATTGGTGTAGGAGAGCATGGGGCCAAGATGAGGCTTGCGATGTTGAAGAGTTTCTTATCTGTTTTTCTTTTGTACTTCGGTTTACTATTGTATTCAGCATTGTGACTCGTTTTTCTACTTTCCAAGACATATGTATCATGAATCATTTCATAAATATATTTGTGTGCTCCAATTGTTTATTTATTTAGTATTCTTCTTTTTACTATTGTTTGATATTTACGGTTTCCTCTATTGTATGCGTTGTTTACTTCTACTTTGTACTCTGCCAATGAGGGAATAGTTTCCCCACTAACATACCGAAGGCCCTCACTACTAGTTGGAAGCCTCTGGTGTTTTGGGAAATGTTCTTGAGGTCATGTGACCAACCGGGTATGGGGTGCCTCTGGGTGGCGTCCGGAACAAGGATGTTACATAGTGGTATCATATGATCACTTTTCTCTTGACTTACTATTTGGAAAATATAGCAATGGATAGGATGAAATATGTAATTGCTTATAAGTTGTGTCCGGGTGTAGCTAACCCATATACAGGATAATGCCATACTACCTTGTATATTTCATTTTTACTAGTTTTCACTTTTACAGTTTATCTGATTTCACCATTGGGTGATTCACATGATTTGTGTTGTTACCGTTGTTGTTATTGCGGTTCTATTTCCGTCGCAACCCGATGTGATGAGGGTATTCCATCTCTTGCAGCATATAAGAACATTTATGAAATCACATTCCATGAATTCTTTCAATTCCTTCTAGGATACATTAGCGATTGCAAGTTGTTTTGATAGATGTTCTGTAGATTATACATGTTATTGTGATAGATGATTTGATAGAATCTCTTCTCTTTGATAGAGAATTTCATTTTATAGTAAATTTCTTATATGGATTCCAAACATTAGTTCATGAGGTGTTATGGTCCCACAAGGGCCAAAATTTGGTGGATCATTGCCTGGTATCCTTGTTATAACTTGTATAAGATGCCAAGCAATGATTCTCATGGAGTATGGGGCCTCGCGGATCAGAATATGGCCCCTTAACTCTTGGTTTCTTTATTTTATGGGCTTTAGAGCCGTTTTTTGAGCTACTGCCTAGAAACTCCAAGAATACACGGCATGTACTTTATTAATACACGCATTGTAGTTTTTAAATTGTGTCACTGACTGTGTGGGAAGAAACACGGTGTTGAGAAAAATCTTCAGGAACATGCCGTGTATGGTACGTACATGTCGTGTTGTAGTGACAATGTTTCTACCAGTGGGGCTAATGACACATATGGATGAATCGTTTACATTACACAATATGTCCTGTTATCACACTTCGTGCCAGGTAACCTCTATACCAGGCCATGTCAAGAACAACAAGGGTCGCGTAAACCCTTCATGTACATGCTGTGATCTCAAGGAGCATCTCAGGTTAGAGTTAACTATGTATCTGGCCGTGTATCTAACAAAAAATGGCCGTTTAAACCTTGTCTAGTACACGGCGTGTCCATCATGAACACTCCCTGTAGTATAGGATTATGAGGACCATGCGTGTTTTCCGTGTAAGGAGACTCGGGCAGTAGAATAGAGTTAAGGTATATGCCCTATGTTGGGACAACATGCCGTGTGGTTGGGGTGTTACATGAACAGTTGTCCCAGGAGGACACGCCCATTTGAATGGATTAAAAGAACATGTCATGTTATTTATATACTTGTCGTGTAATTGTGTTTTGTAAAACATGAATTTTTCTTTATCTTGTTCTCGTCTTATACTCTTGAGTACTCATTATTTTATAATCCTGATATAAGGTGTCCTTTTAAACTTTCAGAGCTATGCCACCAAGATGTCCTCCGGTTTTTCATCAGCTGGAAGATGGTGATCAGACACCAGATATGGCTGATCAGGGACCTCCTGCAGATCCTCCTACTATTCTAGTCTTGGCACGAGTAGTTATACCAGTTTCAAGAGCTGATGTGCAGTTTAAGGAAAACATTCTATGAGTGATGTAGACCTTCTAGGGAGTGTCACCTCCTGCCCCGTTGATGACTGAGTTGACGCGGGATTTCCATCAGAAGCAACCTCTTACATTCTCAGGGGATGGAAGTCCTCAGGCTGCAGATTCGTGGCTAGAGGCCATGCTGACAATTTTAAAGCATCTGGAGATACCTCCAGAGAAGATGGTGAAGCTATCTATCTATATGCTACGAGACCCTTCCAGGAGGTGGTGGGAGGTGATCTCGCAGTTAGTATGCCAGCAAAGTATGACTTGGGATAAGTTTCACCGCATCTTCTATGATTACTTATACCCGAAGACCTTGATGGTTGATCGAGCCTGGGAGTTTATGAGTCCTGAGAAGGGTAACCTTTCAGTTATGGAGTACTTGTCTCTCTTTACTGTGTTGTGGCATTTCAAGACTATTGTGGAAGGTGATGATCTATTCCTTATACAAAAGTTTGAGGATGGTCTGAGGCACGACATCCAATCGCAGTTTAGCATCATCAGGTTGAAATCAATATCCTCTATCGTCAACCAGGCGCTGATCACAGAGCGTAATCTGAAGGATTCTGGAGTAGTGACCCATGGCAGTTCGACATCCAGAGTCATTATTCCTCCAACTGATAGCAGGAAGCACTAAAAGGAGTCTACTCAAGGAGATCAGAGTAGGCATAATCTATCTTTGGGTAGCAAGTTAGTATGCTACCAATGCTGGAGGAGCGTGCATAATAGGCCTCAGTGCCAGAGAGACCTGATGGAGTGCTGATCTTGTGTCATGATGGGTCATCATCATCATTTTTTCAGATCTTCTCATCTTCTACTAGTGGCATGGGTTCTTCATTGACCCTGCATTCAGAGGTTGCATAGCCAGTTTTTCACCAGTATGAGAACTGGAGTTGGTCAGTCACCAGGTTACCAGCGATAGTAGAGTGGATCAGCTTAGATTGGTCATTAAGGGTCACACGGCAACGGTACCATCTAGACGTTCGTTGTAGAAATTCCCATCAAAATAAGGATCCCAAACCTTCCACAGTTCGAGGTATGATCTTAGTAGCCTCATTTATATCTTCAACACTTTTCGATACTGGTGCTACACATAGCTTTATATATGTTGCTATTGTGGACATCCCTGGGATCTGTATCTTTTCCTCTGCCGATACATTGACTCTAGACACACCATTGGGGACTTGAACGGTTAGAGTATGTCAGTTCAGAGAGATTCCTCTTGAGTTTTCAGGGTGTCACCTCTTTCGAGACCTCTATGTCCTAGAGATGACGTGCTATGATGTTATTCTCAGAATGGACTGTTTATTCCCCTTCACGGCAGTCGTCGATTGCTATCTCCATAGGGTAACTTTTGTATTACTATAGGGTGGATCATTTATTCATAGAGGCGAGTGTTATGTCCATGTGAGTCGAGCTAAACCAGAGCATCATGGGTTAGGATTAGTTAGCATCGCATATTGCTAGTCTTTATCTAGATGACTAGGGGAATTCATAGTTAGACTTTCTTCCATTGGTGGATCTATTAAGAGATGTCTTTCCAGAGGGATTTTCATGTATTCCTCTAGATCTTGAGGTAGACTTCTCGATTGAGCTCATGCAAGGAGTGGCAAGGTGTCCATTCCTCCTTATAGCATTCCTACACCTAAGTTGCAGGAGCTCATGAATCTGTTGGAGAGGATTCACGAAAATGGTTTCATCTAACCCTATACTTCTCCATGGGGTTCTCCTATCCTATTTGCGAAGAAGGAATATGTCACCCTCAGGATTTTTTGTGGATTATCATAAGCAAAACAAGTTGACGGTCAAGAACTGATAACCCTTGCTAAGGATTGATGACCTCTATGATCAGCTTTGTGGAACCTGCATGTTCTCAATGATTGACTTGAGATCCGGTTATCATCAATTGCACGTTAGACCATCTGATATACCTCTTATAGCTTTTCGAAGCGGGTATGGTATATATGAGTCTATGGTTATGTCGTTTGATCTCACGAATGTTCCAGTAGTCTTCATGGTACTGATGAACATAGTGTTCCATCCATACTTGGATTCCTTCATGGTGGTTTTTGTGGACGAAATCTTGGTGTACACTCACTGTTGACACAACCATGCTACTCATCTTGATATCATTCTGAGTACACTGAGAGGGCATCGGTTATATGTTAAGCTCTCGAAATCACACTTTTGGATGGATCAAATTCACTTCTTGGGTCATGTTATCTCAGATACAAGAGTATTAGTAAAACCAGATAATTTGAGAGCTATAGCTTCCTGGGAGAAACTGAATAATTTCTTTGAGGGGTGGAGTTTTCTAGGGCTCGATATATACTACATGCATTTCATATAAGACAATTCACACATATCAGCACCACTGACAGGTCAAGCCAAGAAAGGGTCAATGTTCTTATAGTCAGATATCTGTGAGTCAGATTTTAAAGTGCTGAAAGGGAGGATGAAATCAGCACTGATACTAGTCTTTCTAGAGTCGTGAAAGAGCTATAATGTTTAGTGTGATGCTTTAGGTATTAGGATGGGAGTTGTGCTGATGCAGGGAGATAGAGTTATTTGCATATGTGTCCTGGAAATTGAGTCCACATGAGAGGAATTACTTGATGCATGACCTGGGGTTGGCAGCTGTTGTTCATGCTTTACGTTGTTAGAGACATTATCTTCGGGGATAGAATTTAATGGTTTTCACGGATCACAATAATTTCAAGTACATCTTCACTCATCGTGATCTGAATTTGAGACAGTGTAGGTGGGTCAAGTATCTTTAGCCCTTCAAATAATGAGCATGCCTATAGGCCGGGAAAGGGAAAAACAGTGGCTGATGTGTTGAGCAGGAAAACATAGATACATGCAGTTCAAGAGTCCAGCAGTGAGTGGAAGCTTATGGATTTTTTCTTTGAGATGCATTTGGAGGTGAAAAAAAGACATGGGAAGACCTTTTTATCTTCTATAGATGTTACCTCTACACATTTTGATCGGGTGTGAATGAGGAAACTATAAACTCAAAAGGCCCAGTCCTATGAGAGAGTGTGTCAGGAGAGGACCCTCATCCAAGATGGATAGTGGGAAAGGATGAGATCTTGAATTTCCAAGGATTCGAATGGGTGCCCAAAGACTTACGTGATGAGATGTTGTGGGATTTTCCTTCCTCAGTTTGAGAAGTTAATCATGGAGTTACCAACTTGTATCATGATCTACACCACCATTATTAGTGTCCATGTATGAAGAGAAAAGTTACTGTTTTTTTCATGAGGTGTTCCAATTTTCAGTAGGTAAAATCATATCATCAGAGACGGGCATGTATTTTGCAGATGTTACTCATTCCTATGTGGAATTAGAATGATGTCACGATGGATGTCGTGACTGGTTTGTCAGGGTTACCTCGAGGGAATGATGTTGTTTGGGTTGTCATCGAAAGGCTTACAATGTTTGATCACTTCTTTCTTATAAAGGTGACTTTAAGCATTGATGACATGGGATGGTTTTACATCCAAGAGGATGTATGTCTACATGGAGTTCCAAACTCCATTGTTTCAGAAAAATATGCGTGTTTTATTTCTTTGTTATTAAAGTGGCTTTAGAAGGCTTTGGGTACACAGGTACATTTGAGTACAACATACCATCCCTAGACAGACGGTTTGTCCGAGGATATGACTCAGGTGCTTGAGTATATGCTCCGAGCTTATATTTTGGATTTTGGGGGTTCTTGGGAGAACCATATACCTCTTGTGGAGTTCACCTACAACAACTATTTTTAGGAACTATTCAGATTGAACCTAACGAGGCTTCGTAAGGTAGGCCATGCCAATAACCATTATGCTAACTGGAGGCAGGAGATGTAGCTTTACTAGGACCTCGTCTTGTTCAAGAGACCTCAGAGAATATAGAGTTGATTTGGAATAGGATGGATATAGCACAATCTCGACAGAAGTCTTATGTGGATCAACGTAGATGACCTCTAGAGTTCGAGGTCGGGGATCAGGATTTCCTGTGTGTCGCACTGAGGTTGGGACACAAGAGCATTCAGAGATAGGTTAAGCTTTCCCCATGGTATGTCAGGCCATTTGAGGTATTGAAGAGAGTTGAGATAGTTGCCTAATGGTTACAGTTACCTCAGAGGTACTGGTCTATTCACGATGTCTTCCACATTTATTAGCTCCAATATTAATTTTTAGACCCATTTAATGTCTTTTAACCTGAGTGGGCTGAGCTAAAAATGGATACATCGTTTTAGGAGCATCCTATCTAGATTGTCAATCGATGTACGAAGGATTTCGTGGCCAGTTTCTTCCCCTAATACGGGTTCTATAGGAGCAGGGGCGAATATAGGACGAGACATGGGAGAGGGAAGCCGATGTATGAACGCAGTGGTCAGAGATATTTAGGGTTTCTTCTTCCACAACTCGCTAGGGAAATTCAAGAAAATATTTCATTAAGGGGGGAAGTTTGTAAGAACCCATTTCTTTTTTTCAGGTATGTTTTTTTCTGGAGTTTTTGGGGAAAGGTGAGTTTCAAGAAATTTTTGAAGTACAAGCCGAATACATCGATGTCGCGCGAGGCCGTGTGATGTCCGTGTCTAGGCCACACACACGGTCGTGTGGGGTGATGTGGAGGCCGCTTAATGTGGAGTATAGAAAATCCTAGTACATGTCGTGTACTCCAAATGTACACACCATGTACTATTTTTTCCCATTAAATGGACCAGGCTCACGTCTAACCGCCAGAATCATACTCTTATAGGTCATGTTCGACCAAGAGAAGTCGTACGATGCTAGATCATCATGGATCCCCCATGCCTATGTCCATTCTCCGAATTGACCATCTTCTATTGCTTTGAAACCGCATCGATAAGCTCTTCCTTCTTCTAGAGCATAGTTTTCCAATTCCTCATCTTTTGCATGTTATCTTTTGTTGAATGTTTTGTTCATTTTTTAGATCTATGATGTTATATGGTGATTGAAGCCTCATGGTTCATTTATATCAATCTACTAGCATTGAGTTAATTGTTTTGGGCCTTTTCATTCAAATTCTTTGAGTATTATGTTCAAATTCCACCAATAATATTGAACAAGGTTTTGTGTGTTTACTATTTTTCCCATATTGTTTTCCTTCATTCCTTGTATGCTTGTGTAGAGGTAATTTGGTTATGTATGAGGATATTTTCTATGCTTGGATGTTTTTTCCATGCCTTATTCTATTTATGACCTTATGGTCTTGTTCAGATTTGGCCATTACAATTGTTTTCAAATAGTTTTGACCTAAGGATGGAGTGTTGTTCCCTGAAATTCTTGTTGTGATGTAGACTGGCTAGCCAAATTTCTCTGTACGTTTACTTTTTCCATATATAATTATTATGCACTAACTGGCATGGGGATGTGAGAACCTTATGCTACAGACTATAAGGGGATAGACCGAGTGAGCCTCCTCAGAGAGTCTTGGACATTATAGACTATAGGGGATAGACCGAGTGGGATTCCTGAGAGAGTCATGGACATTATAGATTATAGGGGATAGACCGAATGAGATTCCCAGAGAGTCTTGGATATTATATACTTCATGAGGATAGACTTAGTGAGCTTCCTCAGATAGTCTTGAGCTTCATAGACTATATGGGGGTAGACCAGGTGAGCTTCCTCATAGAGTTTGTGTTTTGATTAAATTTCCTAAAACCATTCCAGGCTACAAGAGAAATTGACTGAGTGAGCTTCCTCGGAGATTCTGTGATTGACCAGAGGCTATATGAGGAATTTAACAAGTGAGATTCCTCAAAGAGTCTCTAGACCTTGTGTCTATAAGGGGAATTGACCGCATGATCATTCTTAGAGAGTCCCTGTCTACCTTACACTATAAGAGGGATTTGACTGATCGTTATTTCTCCGAGAGTCATATATTTTCGTATGACCAAACCAGAGGGGTTAGGTTGAGTGTACTTTCAGAGGGTTGTTGGTACTTCTTCTATAGGACCAAAGGGGTTGTCTGTGAGTACATCCCAGAGGTATTCCTTTTTGTGGTTAGTGGTTTTCTTAATTGATTCGTGTTGATCTGTGGATTGTTTGTCATTGTGTTATATCCCATTTACTCTTAACTATTTACATCTTATTGTAGTATTACCTACCATATTCTCACTGAATGTTAGGCACATTTCTTCAGGTGGTTTCATATTGGGATTTAGTCTCACACACTATTTAGGTCATGCTTTTTTTCCCAAACAGATTATATTACTATTGGTATAGACAAGGGAAAGAGCCCTTCGAATTGAGGTAGTTGATTTAATTGGAGCAAGAGAGCATTGGACGAAGCCGAGGCTTTCGATGCTGAGGATTTTCGTATCTTTTTTCATTTATAATTTGTTTTAGTATTGTATTGTGCATTGGGACTTGTTTGTCTTCTTTCCTAGACACATGTATCATACATAATTTCATATATGAATATGTGTTCTCCAATTTTTTTTATTGTTTTAGTCTTCCACAATTTACTATTGCTGGATATTTACTATTTCCGGTATTGTTTTCATTGTATACTTCTGGTGTGTACTCGGCCAATGAGGGCATAGTTTCCCCGCTAACACACCCAAGTCCCTCACTGCTAGTCGTCACCCTCCTACGTTTATGGAAATGCGCTTGAGGACAAGGGACCAACTGGGTACGGGGTGCCTATGGGTGGCTTCTGGAACCGAGATGTTATGAAGGTAACCCTAAATGTGATCATGATGTTGAGAAAATTGTGTTTTCCATAAATAAAGAGATGGTAGATTTGGATTATGTAAACTTGATGACAGTAATAACCGTTGAAATGATAATGAAATGGTTTAAAAAGTACTATATGTTGCCATGTATGAAGATTACAACTTCATTGATTTAAGGAATATATCTAGTAACCATGGGAATAAGGAAGAATTAATGTTTCAATAAGTATTTATGGTAATTTAGTTCATTTCCAGGCTTCAGTATAATATATGATGGCGATATTAACATGTTTGGAATTTAAAAACTCATAACTACATTAGGTTGTATGTGGATAAGTGTTAAACTGATTTTATATATTTTTTAATAAATTTTTGGATTATTATTATTATTATTGAGGGACATATGTTTAACCATTTCTGGTATGTTTATGTAAAACATCTGATGAGGTTTTTTTATTAATGTTTTATCCCAACACATGAGGATTTATGCATAGATAACATGATCAAAGAATCTTTTGTTTATGAAAACATAAGAGAGATGTTGTGAATTATCATTTATCTCATGAAATGTTAGTTCATCTAGAATAAAAAATTCTCCTAGTTGTTCTGAGAGTGATGTAATGTGGAAATTTGTCAAGACATGACAGAAGTGTGATATTTTACTTATAAAATGGAAAAAAATCAGGTATGCATAGTTCTTATGGAATTTATCCCCCCTAAAAGAAATGATTTAAAAATGAAAATACTATCTGAGTACATTATTTTCTTCTAATTCAAATGTTTCATTTTATAATTTAAAATTTATGGATATCTGATGGTTAAATTTCCCATCACCAAGTTCCCAATAACTCTCTATTAGAACATGAATGTTAGATTTCTCTACCATAACCATGTTTTAACTTCCCACCAATGTTCTCATATATGGAAACCTATTTTTATGTTACATTGTCTAACATGTTTGTTTCCAAATATTATTATTTAGAAATATGTATTAGTATTCTTTTTTTCGATTTGGTATTTTGTGAAATGAACTTTCATGTAAAAAACATATTATAACCCACAAAACATTTGAGTGATATATTCATTTTAAGGGGGTTAGAATGTATCACATTGAGTTTTTTTGAACCCATATTTTTAAAATAAATTAATATTCATTGAGTTATTGTTTTACTATATATCAAAAAAATCATAGGAAATTGACTTGATATGTGATACACAACACCAACTTTGCTTGCATTATACACAACATAGACTTCGAATTTGTTACGTGCAACTCCAATTGAAAAAGGTAATATAATAACCCCATACATTAAAATTTATTTACTATATTAAATAAATTTAATATATTATATGTATTGTGTTGAGATCCACTTCTAGTAATCTTGTGTAACTTCCATGAGTAACACTCTTCAATATCATACTCTACATAAAAGACTGAATATCAAAAGACAATGATATATTATTAAAAAAATTATTTAATACTATAAGATATAACCTAGACATTAAATCATTATTTATTAATATTATTAACTGTTCTATAAAAATTTCTGGAAAATAAAAAAAATCATTGGTTACAGATTAATTATAAATGAAACTTTGAATGAAATGAATACAAAAGTAAATAATATTATTATATTATTGCTTTTAGTGGGGATTTCATGGAATAAAGTAAATTATTCAAAATTTGGGACTGATTATAGGGAAACATATGTTAAACATATTCAATAAAAAAGTCATGATATTCATCCACTAGGATTGATATGAAGAAGATAAGATCAAACTGAATTATATACATAAAAACTAATATATTTATAAAACAAATTTACATACTGTTAATGGTGAACCCATTTAAAATCCCAATTATTACCCTTATATAAATTTAATATGTAAGAAAATAATATTTTAATGAAAAACATAAAATATATTTTTCAGTGATTTTTTGGTTAATTTTTGTGAACATTCATTTTTTAATGAATACTGAATAATACTGAATTGTAGTTCGAAATATATTTTCCTATTATTTGTTTATTAGGATAAATTATGTTGCATATTGGTTTTAATGTTTAATTATACCATATTTATATCAATTATTCTCTTTTTGGTCGTTGGAATCAATTTAAATTTGAAAGTAACTAAAAAAACATATCAATCATTCGAATGATTTTACTTTAAATATATGCATTACCATCCAATTTATAGGATTAATTTTAAATTAATTTTATCCACTTATGTTATTTAAATTTGGAAAATGGAATCTATATATTGAATTATAATTATTTATAATGTCTAATAATACCATCTTTTTGACCTATAAAATTAGTAAATGTGATTAAAAAAATTGACAACGATTATGGTATAATTAAGCATAATAAGGGCCTAATCCGAAAATCTATGGCCCAAAAAGAAATATACCCATGTAAAATAGCTATTGGATGGTAATATTTCGACCCTATCATCTCTTGGATCGAATGTTTTCCATTTTTGGTGCCAATTTCATAGTGGGAACCATGTACGTAATTCTGCATTCAAAATATTACAAGATTGACAGTCCTCCTCCACAACAAAAGTCCACCACTTCTCCCAATTCTTCAAAGCTATCAGATGCCATAAGATCAACGTAGATATTGTAAAATAGATTTAAAACATCCATATTCTATACATTTAATTCTCCCATTGTGTATAAATCCTTTTTTGGAATCCCTTTTTTATTAACCAAAATGAGATTCCTGGTTTTAAGGTTGTGTTTTCCAATGATCACATCCTTTCATTAGAATCTCCACTCATCATAATATTCATATGTGATGAATATTTTAAAACCTAAATTTCATAAATATACTATGTATTTATATGTTATGATATCTATCATCACTTTTACACACCTCTATCTACTAGGTAACAAACATAATGTTTCTATGTACGTCAAACTAGTGCATCCCAAAACAATGATTGTTAATTTTTTCATTCACCACCTTCAATCATGGAAATTATGATGGTCCTTATATTTATATGTTAGAAATATGATATTTATAATTTCTTGAATCTCATTTCATTTTTACATGAAAAATATCATTATTCATTCCATTTATTTTAAATATGATAATATTGATTCAAGATGTGTAGAATACCACCCCCTCAAACAGATGTGACTCGTTCATGCCATACATGGAATGCAAAAAAGGAATGATGTGATAAAACTATGTAACATATATAAAAAATATTTAATACTTTATTTATAATATACATATATAATTTTCTTTTAATACTTTTAATACAACAAAAAATGAATGTAGCGTTAATGAATACGAATGACCTACCCTCTCTATGAAAGACACATCTAATTTCTTATATCCAAACATTATACACTATTCTAAATATAGATGTACTAAATATATAATATAATAAAATAGTTTTTTTACATACTTTAGATGATTAAATAATTATCTATTTCATAGTAGAAACAAATAACAAGTGTAAACATACGTGAAAAAACTAGGCAATTAACAAATAAAATAGCAAAAATAATCAATAATTGAACCCAATAGATAATATAATGTTATAATATTATGATATATAAAATGATAAACATTATTATTGTTCTGGAATTAGTTATTATCATATTTTAAACCATTAAATATGATTATAAAGACCACATAATAATATTAAGGTCTTGTTAATGTAATTTTATCTCACCTTTTATTACAGTGAGATATATTCTTCATTAACCACTCACTTTTATTGTCTAGTATATACAAAACCATTTGATATGTTATATCAGAATATTACTGTTTTCATGATAGAATAATCTTCATTAAATTCCAATTTTATATATTGGGTGTATGATTCTTTGTTACCATTTGGTAATAGTCAGTTGATCTATTCTAATTGTTTATCGAGAATGTTAATGAGTTTTCTTAAATTAATGAAATATCATGATACATATCCCAATAATAGATATGAATAATATAATAATAGTTTTTTTATGATATATCAATTTAATAGTACCATTAATCCACCATCTGGTAAATAGGATAACTAATAAAAAAATTTAGTGAAAATCTGACATTATTTCTCATTCAGGTTGAACATATGTGTTCTATCAAAATAGTGATTTCTAAAAATGTTTTGAAAAAATGTTTTACTTTTACCATATTATGATTAATGAATATTTTTCCATTTTTTCATTTTACAGTCTTATAATTAAAAATTTATTTGGTTTCGAATCAATGATATTTTAGGATCATTTAAGTTTAAAAAAATGAATATCTAGCATGTATAGACATACCATTTTTTTACCATCAATTGAAATAAAATTACATTGAACCTCTAAAATATTAATTTCAAATAATTTTTTCCATAATATTTGGAGATTTATTATTTTTAACTTTTTTTTCAATGAGAAAAAATTCAAAATTATTTTATGTTTTTTTAAAAGCATCCTTTTAAATATTTCATTGATCTTTTCAATGAGAAGGGATTTAATGAATGTTTTACTTTTAAGATATCATTTTAATATTTTCAAGAAATATTAATATGTTTTAATTTATAAAACGATATAATGTGATTTCTAATTATACATTATATTATTTCCAGTATACATTCAAGGAAATATTTTTCAATATTTTTTATTCTTTAAAAAAAATTTAAAGAAGAATGAAAATATTGCTAATGGTGTGTTTTTAAAAGATCATTCCAAATTATTTTTCATCCATGATTAAATATACTGGTTTTAATTTTGAATTTTGAGGAAATGATTCAATGATTCAATTAATATTCTTTCTATGAACTGATAATGTTTATAAAACATGTTTATATTTAAAGGGTTATATGATTTTGTAACCCAAATCATTTCACATGTGGAGATTAAGGGGCCTACCTATTTTCTATAGTTAATGATATGATTAAATGTTCACAATGCCTATATAATTTCATGGTTTATGAGATGATTATTGTATTTAATATTGTTGCTTTATTATGTATCATTATATTATGTATTTTGTTATATCTATATCTCACACTAATGAGTTGATCAATTATGGATGAATAATGAGTATATATGTTATTTGGGGAAAAAAATTCATGTCCACAATGTTATATGTGAACCATGTTACATGTTGAAAATTTTATACATGGACATAATTGAATGAAAATAATATTATGCATGGACATAATAACATGTTCATAGTGTTATGAGTGAATCTAATTACATAATAAAACATTTAATCTCGAACCTTATTGTCTGTCCAGAAGTTTATGTGAGAGTGTGATTACATGTTCCAAATGTTATGCATGAACCTGATTATATGATCACAATGTTATGGATAGACCAGTTATATTATAAATAACGTTATGAATGAACCTGATTAAATGTTCACAATATTATTCATAGACCAGGTTTTGTGTCCATAAGATGATGTGGGGGCCCGATTTCATTCTGTTAACATAATGAGTGAATATCATTCTACTAATACATGTTCACAAAATCATAAACCAATATTGATGGGAAAAAGTTATGGTCTTCTTAATATGTTTTGAGTTCATGATTTATTATCTTAATTATATTTTGATCCAGGTCTTATGAACATCCATCCATTATTATGATCTCTAATATGAAATATATGATCTTAATATGTTATTCTCAGGTTCAAAAACAATTGTTCATGTTATAATTAGGAATTTCCACTATTAACCCTTATTGAGCATCTGAGCCCACACCTTTCATAGGTTTCCCTTCCCCTGGTTTTGACGAATTGTTTTAGGTATAATTATTAATATTTGATATATTTATGGAATATGTTGAAGATATTTTACAATGATGGAAGATTTTGTATCCACGTTTTTCAAATATAATATACTATTATGGACCTTAGGAATGTATATTTTTGTAATAGAACGAATATTCATTGAAGATGATATAATTTCATTGTATATTAATCCTCATTCACTATATAAAATCATTCCAAGGATCAGACTATGTCCGGATAAAATAAACAATGGTACATAAAAAATAAATTCATACATGCATCATGCCTCTAGATATATTAATTGGGTCTAGGGAGTATAGAAACATCAATGAAATTGAACCCCCAAAAGGTATAAAAAGTAAATAAAAATATAAACATATGGATAATAGAAACACCTCATGAGTAAACCTCCCTCCCATATCAGTGGAAAATTCCAATTACTTCACCTTCCACTTCATTACCCATGTATTCCCATGTGTGATATTTTCCAATCTATTTCATCAAACCATTTTATTATACAATTGATTGCAAAATATTTCATCAATGTATTTCAAACTGATTTTAAAAATAATTTTCATTTATCAAAACTATTGGAAAACCATATTTTATCAAAATAACATTTAGATACACAAATAAATTATTTAAATAATTTCAATTTAGTTAATTTTTATGAAATAGAAAAAATTAATTTCAAAAAAATGGATAGAGATAAAACCACCCACCTCCAAACTGGGTTCATACAAGATAGCAATGGGACCCCATATAGAGAATAACACTCAATGAATTGGAGGATCTAGAAACAATCAACAAACCATAAAATTGATTTAATTTTAAAAAGGTGTGGAAAAGTGGAAAGATAAAATCTTAACTCATCAATGCACACCCTCCACATAACAACCAATAAAGAATCACCCCTATGAATATGATCACATACTATATCAAGAATGGAATCAAGAGAATCAATAATATAGATCAGTAGATATGATAAAACAGTACAATAGTGATATTTTTTTCAATGGAAATGAACAATCAAAAAAGATTAATCACCTAGACAGATGTAACTCAAAAACAAGATATAGAACAGTTAATGAAGATATTTTTTTAAACATATGTTGCCAAAATTATTACAAGATAGATCGATGTTATAAGCAATGATAGTTTATTCGAAATAATAAATGAAATCATCTGAAAAGAAACTCAAATTCTATCATCATTATATATAGATGTAATTTAATATGCTTCACATTGTATAATACAAATGGTATATATAAAATTTATAATATAATGTTTTTTATTAAAAACATAACATTTAACATTACACGTTGTATAATCCTTTAAGGTCATGTATCTTTTAATACATTATATTATGCTCAAAAAATCGTTTTGTACATATCACATCATATACTCCCATTTAGTTGATCATAAATTACTATAATAGTGCAGAATAAATGATAGTTATACATGATAACCCAAACCACCTCAAGTGTTCTCTAGACTCGATAAGAACCAACATAGAAATTAATCATTTTTAAATGGACATAATTAATTCAAATAAACATATATTATTGAACAGTAAGTAATTTTCACATATAAATTATCTGCAAAATAAGGGTTCCCAAGACAGATCCCATTAGTGAAAAAAATGTAATAAGATAGGATGTATATGAATTATAGTAACGTGATGTGACAAAACTCATCGCCATAAAAATTTCTATCCTTAGGAAGTCATGTGGTAGAACGAGGTCTGGTAAAGAGGATATGACACTCCTACCTCATCAATTAATCTTGCTACCAAGCATCATGATAATCCGAGATGTGTTTCCAAAACACTATTAAAAAAAATGGAAGCTGATATAAAACCTTCCCATGCTACGTAGTGAACTCAAACATTCCAACATATCATAAAACCAACATCCTCTATTTTTTACGATTATGGTGATCTAACTGCGGATAAAAATTCCTAAAAACATGGACACCTGTGGAAAACTATTGATGAATACTTCATTTATTCAGATAATATTTATATTTACTCGAAGTTATAACCATATGTGGATTTATAATAGAAATCCTCACATACTTATCCTGAACCAAAATCGATCCCAATAGTGAAGCATCACCCACCAATTCACATCAATTTGATGACATGAATGACTGAAAAAATAGTTCCTTGAAAGGATCCATTTTGAAAGATAAATGATATTGTTTTTGTAAAATAATACTAAAAAAGTCCCATATAGATATCCTAAAATCTACCATGATCCAATACAAGTTTTTGGAGCATATCATCGAAGATATGAATTACATGATTTGTCTGCCAATCTATCTTTTGGTGATAAGTGATACTGAAAATGAACTGAGTTTCCATTACCTTATAGAGATTCATATAGAACCTCAAGGTAAATATATAGTCATATTCTAAAATAATGGAAGGATAAATACCTTGTAACTTTATAACATCCTAAACATACAACTTAGAATGTTTATCAACATTCGTGGTGTCATTGAATAGAATGAAATGAAATGTAGTTTTCATCTAATTATTCACCAAAAATATATAATTATTCCATATCGATGTACATGGTTATCAAAAAAACTACATGGATACCTATTATAATTTGAAGTCCCCTAAATTGACGATTCTA
This sequence comes from Viscum album, assembly GCA_963277665.1. Lineage (NCBI taxonomy): Eukaryota > Viridiplantae > Streptophyta > Magnoliopsida > Santalales > Viscaceae > Viscum > Viscum album. The sequence goes on from OY728145.1 coordinate 1,906,345,874, forward strand.
GAGAAGATCAGAAGCTTTCATATGCACATGCTTTATCTATTGTAATGTGTAAGTGAATGAAATATAATTAATAATGTCATACATTATAAGATACCTCCCAAATTTGTGTATAATTTAGCAAAATAATATTTACAGTCGAGATGAATGGAAAAAAATAAAAAAAGAAAAAAAGAAAAACAGGTATCCTCAGATATACTGAGATGATAAACCAAAAAAAATAAAATATTATAATTTGACATGATAGACCATCAAAAAATGGTCTTCCCAACATATAGGATTTTTAAACATCCACATAAATTATATTCTTGATGCTAACTATATATAATAGACTCATAGATAGATGAATATAACTAACCACTATCTAGATCCATTTTTCAAATATACTCTTGAGCATCCAGATTAAATTGATAAAAAAAGGCTCCTAACGTTTCACTCTTCATTCAATTCATGAACACAGTTAATGTGACATTTATACCAAGAGAATATGAAATAAAATTCCACTACTCTAAGGTATAGGTTATATCAATTTCCAATTCCTAAAGATATTCCACTAATTGAGTATGTTTGAGATTATTTTTTTTATAAAAAAATTATTTATCTCAAACTCTTATGGTCGAAAAAACTATCACCCTCTCCCAAAAAAATACTGCTCCACAAATACATAAGAAAATGAATATCCAAAAAAACCATCCATATCATTCGTGGGTAATTAGGTCCATGAGGTCAAAGCTAACTAGAATCACAAGCCACAAAACATATGATCTTGCATTTGTACGTAACACAGATTAGTGCCATATGAATCATGGAAAACTACATACCACTTACAAAGCTAATGTGAGATTCAAATTTGAGAGAATATCAGAATATTTTTTATTCATCCACTGAATAAGGACAGTTTTCATCACGTATGAATTTTACAACATTTAATTTTATAGTACCCAATTTGGATTTCACCATAGATAAATTCTTAAAGAATGATCGATTATATTCTCCATGACCTAGGATTCTCTTAATCTCAATGTAATTTTTTGGTTCTTCTCAAGAAAAAACATCCTTCACCTCATGATGAACTGATAATATATTATCATAAACCACATGACTTAGACCCTCACTTATTGGATTGATAACTATTACTTCAAAAACAGTATATGCCAATGTTGGATCCACATGACTTCAATAAACATACCCAAATAGTTTTTTAAGTTATAATATGATCTCAAAAAATCCAAAATATCATCCAAGAACAAAAATAGAAAATTTTCTAGATACTGGTGGAATAACTAATTTATCAAAACCATAAAAAATGTAGGAGTGTTACATAGTCAATAATACTTAACAATATTTTTGAAATAGATAAACCCAATCCTAAAATCATTACAGAATTTATCAAACTCTCAAAACTCATAACTCTTTATCACCCACCCAATAATAAATCATATAAAACATGTTATCCCATTTCTTGAAATAAAAATAATATCCAACATGTAGAAAATCAAACATATTATTAACCCTCACCAACATAAAATTTTGATATTCTATAAATAATTAGAGTGATTAATTTTCCATCATTGAAAAGCGCATGGGTGATGCCGAAGGTGAAACATTATGGTGAAAAAAATAATTAAACTATATCATCCAACATAATCATGGTATTTTCAACCCCTATTAATCCATTCAATTTGATGGTATCCAAATATAAGGTCTACTAAGAACAAGGTCAATTATAAACTAAACTTACCACTATGGTGGTATCCTAGATTAAATTTCTATAAAACCCTTAGGAAGGTCTCAAGCAATGGTGGGAAGATCCACAATAGAAAAACATCATCGATCAAAACTACTATAAAAGATAAAAACACCGAACAACTAGGATGGAATGTCCATTATGATTAGAAATTGAATCCAACTATCCCAAAAACGTCCTTGTGCACCCATTGTACTCAAAAAATTAGACATTCCAATTAAAACAACCAACCTTATCATGAAAATCAATTATCCAATCCATCCTAATGATGACATCATAGAAAGATACATCGAGAACAAGAAAATCCTAGACAAACTCTACATTACATACATATAGCACCCTATAAGGACACTAAAACCAATGCCATTTCCTATTCCAATGTGGTGTCACAAAATCTATTAAAAATGACATAAAATTGTTATAAGTTTATTAATATATAGAATGTTTTTAGTTATAGTTTAATGGGAATAACTTGTATCAAATATAAAAAATTCTAATTAATATTCAATAATGATATTACATATCACGGTCACTATTATTGAAACAAGATCTGATAGAAAATCATCTACCTCATGGAGGTTTTTACTGCATTGTCCTATGGATAGAGACATGTCATCTTTGTATCAGGTTACTAAATAATAGTATCTATTAGTGTTGACATTACATAATAAAATAGAAATCTAGATATTGAATGAGGAAACATTATAGAGAAATTTAAAATCCTCACCTATTTCACATAATTAATGTATATGGAAAAGAAATCAATTTGTTTCCAACCAATACGCCCTGATAAAAATTTAGATGAACAAAAATTTCATCAACTTGAGGTGACTATGAGGCCTGTAATAGGGCACTAAATCCTCCACAACTATGAGGACCCTATCACATCCTCTTTTTTCCATAGAACACTGCAGAATAAACAACAATGATGATGATAATGGGTAAATATATGAACGTTTCCTTATATATTAATATTTTAAATCATTTCCATATTGACTTACTTTCAATGATTGAAATATTCTGTATAAATAAAACAATTATGATATTCAGTCTCATACCATTCCTGTTATTATTGGATTTTTGATGGTATTTCATAATATGATCTAGAGAAAAAAGAACCATCTCAAAAAATGTATGGGTGTAATCCAAAATTGATAGATCTCCCAGCTGTAAGGAGATGATCCCCAAACACATCACCATCATAATAGATTTAAGAAAAACTACCCAAAGAAGAGATTTAAATTACCCTTTGATTAGAGTCCCATAATACAATATTAATGTATTATGGAATCCCACCACCACTTTTTGGGACCATTAAGTCTTAGTTCCATTCACATAACCATGAGACACATTGGTGTATCAATTAACTAAACAATCTTATCAATCATGTAATCCTAGTCCCCCTACACTTTTGTTTCATTTTCATTAATCAAGGATGGTGGATTCTCATGACATTACTCTCGTGATTGATCCCATTCCCCTCTTTCTCTGACATGTATATATACAATTAAGTTATCAACTTATGTTACATTCTAATCTATTTAACAAACATCATTCACTATTGATTATTTAAAATTATGATCTATATGAGGATTTACATGGGGATAATCAATTGTACCCTCCTGAGGAACAAGAAGATAATGTATATGAGGCGTACTAATGTACACTATAACAAAAAAAACATTAGAAAATTGAATAATATCACTTCAATGAAAAAAAATTGTTTAGAAAAACCTATATTTAGTTTATGAAATATGGAAAAGAGAACCACATACGAACATACCAGCATAACTTGTGTATTGCCAGGGAAGGTGATGGATATGAACTCACACAAACATAACTCAAAAGATTACAAAGTAATATTTAATTTCATTAAAATTTCCAAATATATGGGATATTTAGGACATACCTTTTTTAATACCTTACATTAAATAACTCGCTCTTATAACCTTCCATTAGTGTAACCCAAGAGAATATCCTACTTAACTTAAGTGTATTCTAAATACCCACAGGTTGGTGACTGGAAGTCTAACATCAGAAAACAACTGGATGGAATGATTTTTCCTATCATGAAAAAACTACATTGTATATATACATATAATAGACACAAACAATGGAATTAAATAATGTCATAAATGAATTATGGATACTAATGTTTTCTACTAAAACGGCATCACAATAATATACAGTAGACTAGTACTACAACAATGGATGAAAAAACAAAAATATACACTCCAATAGATCCATAACATACAGTAGTAAAACACCAATTATCTTACCACTATCTACGAAAAACCTAGCAGATAAGAAACCTCTCCACCACAAAAGATCACCATTATATTCCTTATACCAAATGACATTAAAATGCCAACACAGTATTGAAGGGTTCATAAGGTTTTATATAAAAATCTCAGTAGGGTCCTAGTTAAATGTTCCTAACTAATCTAATTATAATAATCCTAGAATTATCAACCTTATGAAAATAACATATGATATATAGTTTAAAAAAAATACATGAAATGCATGTAGAAAACTTTTCATCCCATTTTCAAAAATTTGATAATAATATTTTTAAATAATTTTCAATGATTATTAATTAAATATATTCAATGACATAAATCATTTCAAAATAAAGACTTTAACACATACCTTGTCTAATCTAGGGGTGTTAAACCAAAATAATATAATCTAAAATTACCCATCTCATACAAAACTATTCAAATTATCACCCCAAAAATCAAACTAGGTCATGATATCTAGAAAAATCCAAACTAATATTGAAAATTATAAAAACATTTATACTCCAGACATCTGAATCAATTATATATATTAGAGTAAAATCTCTTCTAGAGGAAACCACAATAGGTCTATGAATTCCCTTGAACAAAAATCCTAGGGAGATGAGAAAAAACCCAATGTGTTGACCCTCTGATAAGGGAATAGTTTAATTACTACACCTTCATCATATGTACCCATGGTTTCCCATGTATGTTATTATCCAAATCAATTCAACATACCAATTAATTATATCATGTTTTCAAAACCATTTCCCAATGCATTGAAAACAAATTTTCATTTACCAGAACATGAGGAAGGCCATATATCATTAAAAACACATTTACAAACAAAAAAACATATCATTAAATCATCCCAATTATTTATAAAATAAATCATTTATGAAAATAAATTACATTCCCCATCATAGTCTAGATATAAAACCACATTCATGAAAACTGGGGTCACACACACCTGAATTATGGTCCACTAATTATAATGAACACAAAACCAAATTGGAGCCCCTAAAACCATTCCATAAATCTCAATATTGTTTCAATTTAAGAAATTTTTTGATGAATAGAAATGATAATAACATACCCTGAGTACATACACATCCTCCACACCACATCCTATAAGTAATTGGTTCCTGGAATAAGATCCAACAATAGATATAGAAAGTAATAAATAGAATCACCAAAAAAATCAATATATCTGATAATGTAAAAAACTTTTACTTCCATGATCAATGTAATTTAATATGTATGATATATTACTCACTTAGAGAGATGTAATAGAGAAAAAATGGAAATAAATCACTAAGAAATGTGAATCATATAGAGTATAATTTCCCAAAATCATTGGAGAGGAGCTTTAGGTGGAGGAAAATGAGGGATACTACTAAATCATAAAACAAATTAGTCGATAAAACCCCTAAAATGGAACCTAAAGAGACATACATAGTGTTAACCAACTTTATAAATTCTGTAATCCCTAAGATCTATATATTCTTAAATACTCATAAATTAATTTTTACAATCTATTTTTATGACATTATATGTAAATTCGTTGTCGCACGATGTTTTTTATTTCACAATATGTATTAGACTTATGACATGAGCATATAGAACATTATGCATCATGTACTCTAATTTCGTGATTTTTAAATTACAATAATACTACAGAAAACAAAAAATATTTTTCATTAAAACCAAAACCACATCAATATTTTTCTAAAATCATTGTAATCCAAATAATACATTACACATTTATTCATATACTCTATTAATTAGAATAATCATACATCTCCAAACTTTACATAATTTTCTCAAAGAAAACCACTCCATATTTTTTAGTCCCATGATGTATACAATTATTAAGGATTATAATTAATGTAAGGGAATAAAATGAAATATAGTTAAGGGATATTACACCTAAGGATTTAGATCTCAAATAAATCCCCCTCTCTGAGATTTCATTTCTATATTGATTCATTTAAGTCAATTACACATATCATTTGTGATACTAAATTAGATGATCTTGTCACCTAATCTATTTATATGATCAAATTTTCCTATAATATAATCATAACATCCTTTTAAATTACTAGTGTAAATCCTCTATGACATTCATGAATATTATTGGACATTGGATCAATTTACATGCTTCACATGTCTAATTGGGGAATTCTAACAAATACTAAATATTTACGTGATATTCATGAACTTAATATTATCATGTTTTCTCAATTGTTAAAATGTATCATGTGATCATTAGATGATACACTGGTTATGGTATTTTGGAGACATATAATAGGAAATCTAAGTCTAAATCCTTATATAGATCAATAAATTTTTATGATGCGACCACATTTTTTATCTTCATTTACTCATTATATATTTTTTTCCAATTTTTTAGAGTACTCATCGATTTTAGTGATAGATTCTACATCACATTTTTACATAAACTGTGACACCTCAGTAGTAGAATATTATGGAATTGTTATGGTTGAAAATGATGACACTAGAATTATATAGTCTTCCATACATCTCAAGATTGTTTTTTGATCATGTAGGGGAATAATATCCTAAAATATTCTTTTTTAGACTCAATACCTATATATAGGTTTGGACACAAAAGTAATACTTGTATTATTTTTTCTTATAAATGTTCATGACTCTTTATTATATCTTGATGATTAATTACACATTTAGAAAAAACATATCTCATGTGGGATAATTCATTTCTGAGGAAAAAAATCTAATAGATATATGATATTATTTATGACACGAGACATTGAAGAGGTACACCATGAATATGATCATGGTATTCAAATATACAAATATATAATGGTGAAATATTCTATGGGTCAATGGATGTGATGGATTCCATCCTAGGAACTTCCACAAAGAGGTAGATTTTAGATGGATATGAGTGGTCCTTTCACATTTTAGCATTCTTCAACTACATTTACTACAAAGTTATCTATAATTAGAATTTATATGGTATCAATGAATTTTAAAAAAATATTATTTTAAAAACTATTAAATGATTTAATTGCTCCTTAGGTGTATTAAAGATATAAATACATATCATATGATGGATGGTGATATGTGAATTGATATTTTTAACATTGAGGTAATATATAGTGCACATAATTTTGAAGATAGGTATGATGTGATTATACCCCCATCATCCACTAGAGATGATATAGATAAGACCCCTCCCATTTCCATGAAAATGTAAATAATACCTATTGAGTAAGAAACCTTTTGAATCTAAAGTATATAAGTAGAATAGCAATAAAATTAATGAGTATTCTAGGGTTGAATAATCTTATTGTCCCATGTTTGAATTAGGTTTATTTAGAAAATGCAGATGTATATTGTTCCCAAAATTGATCGACCCATTAATTTATTCGTGAATATTGAAATATAACTACATGAGTACTAGATACATAACCTAGAAAATGGGGAGATTGGTTCTAAAATTTTATGATGGTGTAAACTATGATTGGAGGAAAGATCATTAGTTCAGATATTCTGGTGATGGTAGGACTATATCACCTAATATTCTATATTTATATGGAAATTTACCGTAGAGAGTATTATGATCCCTCCATGTGTTGTGGGGTTGAATGGTGTATCAAATTAGTGGAAAATGGTATTTTAATACAGTTATTATTAATTATATTTTTTTAACCCATTTTTTTGAATTTATGGGGTGAGTTATGCCAATATAAAGGGTGAGAATTCATGGCTTGGTCAGACCCCTATCACCACTTTTTTTATAATCCTTATGATATTCTTTAAATGGTATAATAATAAATTTAAAATGAATATATGATGATCAAGAATACTTAAATTTAATTTAGGAAGTTTCCCTCTCTACAATGATATATAGTTAACTTTTCTATATATGGTATTTGACTTTATTTTTTGGGATTAAATTACAATTCCATTAGATGATGTTTCTTATTTATCTACCTGTTTGATTTTAGTGAAATTTTAGATTTTAATTCTAATTTCAATTAATGTATACTAGGGATTAAAATTATTAATAATAATACCTCTATTTAATAATAATAAAATATATCCTTGAGTGTACGATGTTGAGGCATGGATTTCCCCAAACCCAAATGGGAAACAACATGCAATGGTACGTATAGCCCTTAAGATATTCACTATTATAGAGGCCAACTAAAGACTTATCAATAATATTTCATCTGGAAAACCAACAAACTGTGATATTCCTCATAAATAAATCATCCATCTAGAATTATATTTTCCACCATATAAGGATTCAACCAACTAATATACGATGAGATAGGATCTTGTAATCGATGTCTCAATGATTTGAAAATACCAACACCATATAAGTGATGTGAAATTTATTGGAATAATAACCCATATTATATGATCTTTGTATTTTTAATATATATAGTAGTATACGTGGTGGGATTTTCACACGCCCCTAATCCCAAGGGTGACATTTTAAATTGACAGCACATATATGTTGAGAACATTTTTCAAGACCTCAGTATGATGGTATAATATTTGAAAGGCCATGTACACTATCCATATCATGTTCATCATATGATGATTATTGGAACAATATTTGTCGTCAAATGAGAGGGGATAAACTTATAACTAAATATGTGGAATGATTCACCTCATTTCCAACCCCAAATTACATAATTAATATCAATATCATGATGAATTATTTGAATATAACATGGAATATATGGAAGCTGATGTAAATAGGTATGTCCCACCATATATTGTATATTAACCTAGTGGTATAGTTGTTGGAAAAATAATGGAAAATTACCATGGGACAAATTATGAGGGATATCTTTACCAGATAAACATTATTATGAAAGTGCATTCCATTCATGAGGAATCTCATATCTACACTTTCATTATCACAGTCTTAAACTCCTTTATAATCTCCCATTTAGTGGATACTTTAGTGGACATAAATATAATAAAAATGATCACTAAGTCATCGATTGATTATCAACTATTATAATTGAGTTGGCATCTTAATTTATTTATCCATAGTTATTAACATGTTTAGAATACTATTATAGTCTTTAAAAAAGTTTAGTTCCTTGTTCAGTCTATTTGGGTGCAAAAAATATATTCATGATATCACTTGTGAGATGTATGTGACATAAAATGAAACATCTACACTAAGACAAGTCAATTAATGAGTGGAAATTAAAGAGGTTATTGCACAGACAGACATGGAACCATTCTCAAATTCCTAAGCAGTTGTTCCATTTGACACATTATAGGAAGATGCACTTTAGAATAAGGTTTACGTTATTATTTATTCTTATTTTAATGTAATTTTTATTGAGGAAAAATTTGATGAGGGTAATAAATTATTTATAGTCCAAATAAATTCTAAAATGTTATTATGGTTTTTAACTCGAGATTTTTTATTAGACCACATAATAGATTTTAAGATAATTATTATGGGGAAACATATATGGTGTCACATGAAGTACGACTAATTTGATTGTCAATATAGGGAATCAATCCTTCAACTGATAATGGCTTTGGGTTAGGAAATTATGAAATTGATGATCCTAAATGATGTTTGTTCATATTGTTGATCATGATAATTTATTGTCTGACATCTTAATATTATTCAGTTATTGGTCGATAATTATTGTAAATGTCATTATATCAAATTATCCTTGGAGGTCGGAATTCTTGTCCCATCATTCATTGGGATTTCCCCCAAATAGGGTAAACTAATAGGGATATTGATTCTATAAGATACTTATCAAAGGAAGGATGTATTTTCTATTTAACTTTGACTTAGTAACATAATATATTCATCTTCCTATATTAGGATTCATCCAATGATAATAGTAAGGGGAAAATCATCAACTTTTGTGGAAATGTTGTGGGGGATATTCTGACCCTAATATCATAGGCACCATTAGAAGATGTAATGGACTAGTATATTCATATCTGTTATATGATTATCAACATTATATATAGTGTATTTTATCTATTTAATTCAAATAATCGGCGTAAAATGAATTTTTTTCCTATAGAGAATTGAGTACATACCATTAATTGACGGTTTTAGTGGTCGATGATTCACATTCAGAAAAAAAAATATAAATCCCTTCAACGATGATTAAATTTTCAACAGAGTAAAAATCTCAATGAATCATAGCCTATACTGGTAAGAATTGTATTTTGAGATAATTCACTAAAATTGATCATATACAGAGGGAGCTATATCAATTCTAGTACACTAATATAAAATTGAATAAAAATGTATAAAATAATCATGTTATCCTAGAACTATTGGAGAAGGATATATTGATTTTATGGATACAATTGAATAAATAATAAGGGTTGTGGAGGTAGATACTGAATCTGATGATCAATTGAGACATTCCATGGCATCCATTGAACAAAATTTGGTTGTTCTCAAGGATTTATCTGAGAAAATATATTTATGTATATATTTTAGTAAAATTATAATTTAAATGTTCATTTTTTGGAGATACAATAGGCACTAGAATTTAATCCCTCTTGTTTTCATGATCATTGAAAAACATTTTTGACCATTTTTGTAAGTGTCAAAATTCCATTCATTCTTAATTTTCATTGAATTTCTTCTATCAATGTCATGTAGTATTTCAAAAATATAAATTCTTTTTATAATATCATGTAATAAGTAATTTTGAATTAAAATTTTCAATCATTTAAAAACATATTTCAAGAACTACACAAAACATAATAATAAAATAAAAACATTATTAATGTATCTTCCCCATCATTTATATGATCACAAAGTTCAATATAAAAATATAGGAAAATATGTATTTAGGGGAGAGTGATCTAAATTTTTTATGTGTTAATATAAATTGAATGAATTAGGTAACTTTTTCAAGGAATATAAAATATTCCCTAATACATTTTTATATTTTTCATTTATAATTACCTATAATTTACATATGTTTAATATGGGGAAATATTATATAGAATGGCCTCAAATTTCATTCATGTCACCCTGTAGGAGTCTCCATCATGAAATTATTATTTACATTTCATTACCATAAGTACACAATATAGCATAAATAATAAAAAAAATGGGTCTATTGAGAAAATATGACGTTTTATTAGGGTTCCCTTTTTAGGGATTTAATGAATTAATAATTGAATCTCATTTAATTATATGTTCATGGTATTCTATTCCAAACATCATTTATAGTGTTCTATGAATCTCACACATATATGTAAAAATATTTAAGTTGAATAATGAATAAATGACCGAAAACAATGTTGAGGAACATTACAGATTATTGTCTTCATAGAAGATGTTGATAATATTCTAATTTGGTGAATGATCTTAAAAATATCCCATAAAGATATTTATCTTTAGAACTATTCAAAACATATCGTACATAAAATTTTTATTCATAACCTATTGAATGTAAACGTAGAAAAGGTTGATCAAATATGATTCATCATGGTGAACATTTAAGATATTTTAAAATAATAGTAATATAAGTTGATAAGAATGTGAGATTAATATAGGAAAACCACACTTTAGATAACAGATGTCATAATATTGAGTCATGTTATAAATATTGGAAGTTCATATGACATTATTTAAGGGAATAAAACAGTGTGATACTTGAGATATAAAAAATTATATATGATAAAGTATTGTGGCATACATTTCATTGTATATCATTGTGGACATGTATCAGTATATGTTTACTCATTATCTTGAAGACATAAAATCAGTCCCACTAATAAATATATAGGAAAACAACTAGGTCTAATCCTAAAATTGTGGTCATTAAAGACATATCAATGTACAACATTTTGAATATGTAATAATGTTTATCCATAACACTATGAACATGTAATATTGTTTACAAATAATAGTATAAAAATTATTTTTTTTCAAAAATATCATTTTGAATAGGAAAATATGTTACAAAATTACATATTTACTCACGATTAATCCATCATTTCCAAATTTATTAGAGGGAAATATAAATCCCAAACATCCCAAAATGAAAATTACACATTGTTGTGTTCCAAAATATCATGAAATACGAATCAAATAATAAAACATTAAATGTAAATTGTTTGTAAATGTTTTATAATTTTATAACATATTGAAAACAGAAAAATGTCACTTGTATTTCATCATTTCATCTTATCAGAATAGATTGAAGAAAGTAGTATTATAATAATTTTATCTTGGTATGACATGGTAAAAAGAGAGGTGTTTCATAATCACCTTATCTACAGAAATAATTATAAAAAATAATAATAATTGTATCCTTGGTTCATATCCCTAGAAAATCATAACATAAATTCCAGTATTTCATTTAAGATGAAGAATGATTTTTAATGATCAGGTTGAGCTTTTATTGAGGAAAATATAATAACCAATTTAAATAAAAATAAAAAATAATAAATAATGATAACTTTGTTTATAATAACATTGAAAAATTAAAAGGTCATATTAAGTCAAAATAATTGTCTGGATGATTGTAAATTCAAATATTAACATTCAATTAAAATAAAAGTTTCCTTTCATATTTTCTTCCAAATAGAAATAGTCATTGTCTAGAAAATTACTTTAAAATTACATTCATAATAGTTTTTAATATGTTAAATATGTGTAATATTTAATTTATAATTAATTTTGATAATTTAGGAAAAACTATTGAGATATGTTATGGGTAAAATTATATTTGAAGAAAAAAAATTTCAACTAAATTGATAAATAAAGAAGACTTTTCTTAAAAACATTTTCTCAATTATTTTAAATAAAAATCAGTTGAAAAATTTAACTATTAATATAAAATATAATTAATAACTACATGATTATAAAATTCATTGTATTTATTCTTAGCTAGATAATATAATTTAACCATTGGAAAATTAGCATTAAATATTAATTAAAATGATGAAATCATTACATAAATTCTATTTCAAATTTTGTAATAGTTCAAAAAAACCCCATAAAATAGAGATTCAAAAAATGGATATGAAATGAAAATAATTTTTATTATAATAATTATAAAATATATCCATGGGAAGTATATCATTTTCATAAATTAAATATGTCGATAGATAACACATGTCTCAATAATGAAAAATTGTGATGAAATTCCCCTACCACTTGTGTATCATTTGAAAGATAAAACACAATCAATCATAACAAAAAATGGTAATTATAATAACATGAAAGTGATTATACTATTTATATTACATTTCAAAATGAATATATATACACATCATAAAATTAATGAATGGTGATTTTTCACAAGTCTCCATGAAATAAAAGAGAGACTAGAAATTAATAACCTTAAGTATCTGAATTCTTCATATATGTTAAATCCACATAATATAATATATAAATATTTATTATAAATATATTATTAAATCATTAAAATATTATAAATACTATATTTTATTTACTCATGATCTTTAATTACACATTTATTTACATATTTTTATTAAAATAACATTTTGGGTAATGGATCCTTTTTTCTATATATGTTTTTGTTTATCATGTTCGATATTGTTACATTTATATTGGTTCTATAACCTATGTAATATTAATAATGAAATAATTATTTTATTTATTTATGATTTATTCTCTTATGACCAATTATTAATGATGGTTTTGGGAAAAAATGTTTGTTATTATCATGGAGACATTAGGTCATTCATATACATGAGTAAGGACTCAAATTTTCATATATCAAAATGGAATGGAGGTACGTATTATGTTAAATTTATATATTATCAAAATGTGAAAAATAAAATACTGCCTCTTCCAATACAAATAGTTATATCATCCATGTTCTGTGGTTCTTAAAAGGGACAGTAAAATCACATCTTGAAGACAATTGTACACATATACATGAAAAATGTAATCATCATTCAGTGAGGGGAATATAATAATGAATATGATATATTAAATTATAAAATTTATAAATAGATCCCAAATAAAATAATTTTATAATTTATATACCATATATTATATTACATTATTCTTATTATCTTCAATGTATATCATTATTGAAAAATTAATCGCATCAATTCATGAGGTGAAAGTATTATAAAGACATGAGCGACATTACCATAACCCTTATGAAATGGAATATAAAAATTAAAATATTATATAGTTACCCCATACGTAAAATTATTTCATAAATATGATATATATACTCTATATCCATCAACATATCAAACTGTGAGCCGTTCTAATGGAAAAATGAATGGAAGTGTTTCACGAGTTTGTAGTTTTTATTACACACAAATGATGATTTTGTAACGCATTTTATGGCATGGAATGTGGTTTTAGGCTATTACCATATCATAACACAATATATTTATATTTATCATACAATGGGTATTATACCATCATGCTTTAAAAATAATTTAAGGAGCTATAGAAAGAAATTAAATCAAAACTCTCATTGAAGAACAATACCTATTTCTTTAGTATCCACCATAGGATAGGAAAAAATACTAATAATGTTTTATTTATGGAAAAATAAGGATTATAATTTATGATGAATGTATCTGGATAGCGTTTTCGATAGTTATTGGTTGAAAAATTTCATGAATTTAAAAATAAGAGATGGCAGTTGTTTTCATTTATAAGTGTTGTGACTGGAATAGATATAATTTTTGAAAGAAAAATGTTTTACCCAGGTTTTTCACATTCAAAATGGGTCCTAAATGTATTAATTTTTATATCTCATTACTCGTTTTATTGTAAAATATTAAAAAATTTTGTGGTTTTCCATTTTCAATGTCTATTATGGGAAAAGAAGGAATTTGGAGGATATTAATAATTGTGAGGTTAGAGATTTGTTGGATTCTCCTTAATAAAATTTATTTTATGTTTCCTGCTAGATATTTACATATCATATAAAATAGTATATAATATTTATATAGAAAAATATCTTTTTATCTAGAGGAAGCATGTTTTTAGAGATTATGATAATTTTGAATTTCACAACATATAATTGGGCTACACATCATTAAAAAACCCAACACTTAATTTTAACATGAAACATGCATTAAATTATTATTTACAACTCTCCATGATTTTCATTTCTTAACCAATGATCCGTTACTAGTTAATTTTGGATCACTCGATCCTTTCCGAGTTGTCTTGATTAGCGATTGATCATTATTGCAATTGTGGTGAGACATTTTAGGTAATTGTTATCCTTTTATCTTAATCACATTATATTTATATCCATTTAAAATTAATAAATAATATTATTAATTATGGATATATCTTATGATGTTAGATTTTGTTTCTATATTGTGTTCCTAGATCTTTTTCTTTATTTTTATAGTTAGTAGTTCTGTTGAGTGCATTGTGTTTATTTGAATGGTATTCGGTTCTATTAATATGCCTAATTTTTATCATCCCATAATTTTTTTATTTAATTTCGACTTTTTGAATTAATTAAATTGATATATTTTTATTAAATTTTTATCAATTTGATTTATGGAAAAAACTCAATTCAATTGAATTGGGGTTTCAAGGAGAAAATGGGGTTTAAGTATGAAATTGGAAAACCCTCAATTCTATTGAATTGAGGTGTAAATCTAGAAGTTTGTGGAAATTTTTATTTTTTAAATATAAATTCCCATTTTTATGTACACTTTTTCAATTAAAATTTTTATTTATTTGTTGAAACATTTATTATATTGATAATTTTGAGAAACCCCAATTCCATTAAATTGGTGGTTTGTGATGCCATTGATAGAATTTTTTGAAAAATAAATTATTGAATTTAATTATCAAATTGGATTGTGAAATTGAATGGTGAATTAGATTCAAATACCAATCTTTTAAAAAGTCATAAAAATATATTTTATAGATACATTGGGTTTTATATTGGTGAAAATTATTTTCTATATTAAAAAGTCATTATAATTTTAAAAGGGAAATGGAACATTTGAAATAGAGAATGGGATTTAATTTTTTTATGCAGTCATAAAATAAATTTATAATCATTGTTTTTTATTAGAGAACATAATACCATTAGGATGTTAGTGTATTATTTTTAATACACATTAAGATTTACAACATCCTAGAACATCATATTATCATATCATGTCCCTTAAGTGATGGTGAGGAGTCTGTTTTGGCCTTTGATCAAATGTATATATTTACATATTTGTTGATTCTGAGTGCGGGGATCTTATAGCCTAGAACTATCATACCACAGTTAGAATATGATGAAGGGTATCAATTTTTTGTGTTTCAAATGAAAATATTCCTCTATTGTGAAATTCACTACTTGCCTTCTAATTTTTATATATATTTTTAAATAAAAGTGCATATTGAATCCTTTAGTGATAAGTTTCATTTGTATAATGCACCACTTTTTTTTAATTTAATTCCAAAAATTTAAATTTATTTACATCTATTGTTATTGGAAGAAATAATTTCTAATGTATTCCTATAATTTTAAATGTAACGATGGATTTTTTAATTATTCATTTGAAATCAAGAATATATTTATTTTAAAATTGAAAGAACATTCATGAATACATTGATAATAGAATATTGTTATGGAATATTTTTGGTAAACACTAAAGGGATAACAAACACACCCTAAATGGGCCTTTGGGTGTCATTAAATTACCTCATTCATGGATTGAGTAAGAGAAATTGTTCACATAAAAGTGGTTCTGAATATTGATCTAAGGACTTGTTGTGTTGCCTCAGAATTTGGAAATGGTAATTATTTCTGATTTTGTGGTACATGGTTGTATTATCTTTTTGTTGTTATACCTATTTGAATTCGGGTACATTTCTCTCAGGGGAGTTTCATTTGAATACATACAAATTTTTAATCTTTCTTCCTCATTTTTTTGAAATTTTTTCCCACAGTCATTATGTATTATAACACGTGGTAGTCATTGAAGCCTCAATATCATAAATAACCTTTAGGATGTGTTAGGATCGAATCAGTTATCTGGATACCAGGTAACCCATTCTGGGTTGATACAAAGTGGTATCAAGGGGAGGTTGACCTTTTTTCATGATGTTTGTCGACATTTGAGAAATGTTATTAGGATATAGGATGCAATTCTGATTGACACCGTGGATTTATCTCACAACAATGAAACATAAGTCTCCATGGGTGTTTATGGAAAGGATTCATGATTATTATTTTTCATCATCTACATACTTTTTATTTGTCTATATTTATATCAAAATCATGTTTTTGTATATGATGGGATTAATTTCCCTATTTCACTATTTGAAAATTAAAATGATGTATTTATTGTTGTTTGTTGATATTGTATTGAATCATGCCTCAGAGATGATTCATGAATCATATTTATATGGAATAAGAAATAATAGTTGATCATTTCTGAGAAAACCATATTATGTAGATGATAATTATTGAGGTGATTGTGTATACTATCCATGTTCTGGGATAGGTACCACCATAGGTTCCCATTTAGGATCAAGATGTAGAACATTAATGGGATTAACTTCAAAAGCACTCTCAAGAGTTTCTTCACAATAATCTTCCAACAGTCAAGGTATCAAATGTTCCTCAAATGTATTTGGAGTGGTTATTTCATAATCGATCATTTATTTGGGAACTAGAAGACAACATATGAAACTGAGGCCAAGTGTATAACCTTCAAGATGGATTGACCGAGCAGGAGATTATGGGACGTGATAGTTATGTAGAAGAATATAATGGATTAAAATTGAATGATTTCAATTATATTTTACCAATCAGTTATATCAATAGTTGTTTTTTTACCAAGGCTACAAAATTATTGTAATTTTAGTATTCTTACTAGACTGTATAATATTATACAGACCATTTTTCTATGTTTTTGAATTTAGCAAATGGTATTGTCTCAAATGAGAAGATTATGGATTGAATGTATGCGTTGGGACTCCATCAGGATATTTTTTTTAATTATTTCTAGTTTAATCATCTTTTTTATGGTGATGTGATGGATAGATCACTTCTTGTTTAAATGGACTTGGTTGGATTTTCAGGAAAAAACCTGGTTCTACCATGATCAAGTCACCCAAGCCAATATGTGGAAAGATTTGAGGTACGTTCATGATCCTCCTGGGTCATCGATAAGCACCAAGGGCTTCTATATACAAAATGGGAATGGTTTCTCCCAATAAATTAAATATGTATACTATAATAAATAAATCAAGAAATAATACTCAATTTCATTTACTTAATCCACATCATATACATTCCAAAATAAAGAGACAACCAAAATGAGTAACAAACAAAACCAGAACAATCAAGTTGAGCCTGATGCCAAACATCAACTATGTGTGACCCTGAGGGTCACTCTCCAACCAAACACCAACTATCTCCCATCACTGAACCAATGATGGATCAATGAAGAGAAACTAAAAACAACATAACATTATAGGAACGAATATTAAAACATAGTAGGATGGCCCAGTTTATTCTCTTCCTAATGAATATACATTAAACAATGAAACATTGAATTTAATGTTTTAAATACTCACTAAAAACATAAGTTTTTTCAAACAATACATTTCATAGTAAACAAAACACATCCCATTTCCATAAAATTCAAAAAAACGGCTCATTCATAGAGATTTGTTAAGTTCGTAAGCAAGAAGGATAAAGGGAACTAAACAAGAAAATATCCATTTATTATTATAAAGTGGAATAGGGAAGACACATATAAATTCACAATGTTTTTCTTGAATATTTTTCCATAAAAAACAGAATAAAAATATCCAAAATGAACACCTCGAACGAATAACAAGTGAGTATAGTCACACAATGAGGGAAATGGATAAAAATACTAGTGTTAGAGAATCTCAGTAATACTTAGGAACTCATATGGGAGCCAGAATATAATATACATGTGAGTCATTCAGAGGTCAAGCCATACTCAATGAAATCATAACACCCTAAATCCTATCCATCACCATACCTGACCTGGTCGAGGGGCTCCATTCTGTATCAATAAATTCAGGTATCCATATTCTTTGTGAAAACAAATAGTACAATAACATATAATAGTGAAACAAACATGTTCAGAAATAATCATTGCTATGATTAGTTCGCGTGCAATGTTTATATGGGGGTGATCCAAACATTGTATGAAACAATTCGTGTGTTTATAGTATCATAAACAATAACAACCAGGACAACCCATACCTCCTCAATGAGCATCTCATTCCATAGACATGAAGCATATGGGTGGATTCGCAAGAAAAGGATTTTCCAAACTATTCATAAACCACTAAGCCATGGCTCCCTCATAGAGGGGTTGCCCAAGGAATCAATTCAATATTCCAAATGGTCCATATAATGATTTCAAAAAAACTAATCATTTCAAAAATATAGATAAACGACTACATTTTATAATCCAAAGAACCCCTCAAAACTGAAATGCATTTACATTGTCCAATTGATAGACTCATTATTGTGACGAAGCCATTTAAAACTAAAAACACCATTTTTAACATCACCAATACATATATAAAAACCAATCCATGTATTTAAAAAACATTATTCAATTAGAAGTTGCAAACAGACTATTTAAGAACCACTTGGGGTAAAAATCCTTTACAACCATTCCCAACAATAACAAAACAATAGGAAACCATCAAGTTTCTCATGATATAACTATTCAAACAATATTAGATTCCTATAATGATATTATAAGAGGTGAAAAAATTAGGAAATCAATATAAACCTAACATTAAAGGTAATATACATTGGGGACAAAACTCAATGATTAAGATACGTATAGAATCTAGTATGAAACGTCAATAACACCACCGCTGTACAAAATAGAGACCACAAATAACCTACCACTACAATATTGATCCCAATACTTAATGATATAAACCTAAAAATCAGATCCCAACCGATGGGGAGAAGGTGACCCCAGAAAGGGGAAACAAACCCATAGAAAATAATAATGAATGGGAGAAATCACCTAATATGAGTTTCCTTGAATAATATTAAGAAAAACCAAAAAAAGAGGGGAGATCATAAGGATACATGAAATGGGAAGGAGCCTCCTTGGGTCGATGTGGTCGAGGGTGCTGAGAAAAAGGGGTGAGCCAGTTTAAAATTGGACGTAAAAGAAACTAAAAACCATCATTTTTAATGAACTAGAAGGACCATCGATTAGTACACATGGGTTTCCACACCGTGAGGAAATATTACCACCACCTCTAGTAAAAGAGACCTTATCAACATGATTTCCTATACAGATGGACACAGTTTTTTAGAGGTCATATTTTATGTCTTGTCTCCTACTGCACAATTTCCAACATAGTCACACAGTTACTACAAGCCATGCACAAACTGTGTGCCTAGTCTATCAAACCCAAAATTATCATTTATCACCATAACCTCAATGAAATATAGAAGTGTTAAGTTAATAAATAGAAAAATAGAATGAATAAAAAAATATTAATCCCATCACACACAGTTCTTGGGAGAAATGATTGGGGACCTGACCCGAATCAGAATTACAGATAGACTAAAAAACATGGGTGTGAAAATTCTCACCACCATAATGCATTCCACTACCAGAAACCTAACCCAAGGATTACCCAAAAGCAATACCAAACACATTTCTACATTTCATGAAGAATCTGAAGGTATGATAAATGGGGATATAGACAAAACATCAATAATAATAATATAAGATAAAATGAAAAAACTAGTGTCAAAATTGTTCTCCCTACTATGTTTTCCCTCCATACAATTTTAAACACCTACTGTTGATCATTAAAAGGTCATATTATTTCACACCACCCTCAATTCATATTAAAAAAACCACAACCTGAACGACAATAATAGGAACATAACAATCATTCCAAAACTAATAAACCATCCTAAACCACATATTTTGAGTACCTTTTTAAAATTGTACTCCAACCTATCAATGGATTTCTCTAATCATACATTTGAACTCAAAATGAGATCATATAATTATGTGGTTTCACACAAGATCAGCCAATTACAACTAAAACTAGAAAAATAACCAACACACCGACATAGGGCAGCCCAATCAGACTCCCCACCAAAAGACACTGGCTCACAATACACCACATCATGAGATGATTTCATCATATTCCTTGATGGGTCCTCCAACCATAATATTTTACGAGATCTAATGAACTTGATAACATTCATGAATGAACTGTGGACTTCCACCACCAAGGGATGAGACAGAGGTCCCATCTAATAGAACCTAAAAACATGAAAAACATTCACAAACCGCTCAACATTCCTCTGATAACCATCAACAAACCCATCATATCTTGCACAAGTTGGATGGATGGTACACAAAAAGGATTCCAAAATTCAATGGAACACATCAACTAATATATTATAAAAATAAAATGGTTATTCCTTTTTATTACTAAGGAGAAAACACTGACACCCAGATGCGTCAAAACTTGGAATCAATGTTCTAATGCCACATTCCACAAGCAAATAGGACAACTACACAATAGTATTAATCTACCTCCACACCCCATATAGAGTGTATATCTTAAACATAATACGTTTCACACTATTTGGGTTCCCTTAACTATGCACTAACTTCATTCCGGGACCTATGTCTAGTGCTCTCAAGATTGAAGTATATCAAGCCTCACATTCAGGCTTCAGACATCCCCAAACGAAAAAATCTAACCAAAAAATTACAAAAAACTTCCATATAAATTGGAGTTCACATTGATTCAATAAAAACTACTATTACAATAGAAATAAAAAGAATACACCATTGATGACACCATAAAAGACAATGACAATAAAGAACATTACAGTAAGGGAGACCCATAACTTACCACAAATAGTTCTCTACTCTTGAAAATGGGATGGGATTTCCTTTAAATAATTATGTCTCGCTTCACAGTGTTTTTTATAAGCACCCTAAAAAAACAGATTGAAGTGACTCATGAATCCAGAGGTGTGGCTGGTTGTTTGATCAATTGGGATTGATGTGCTCTTTTGAACGAGATTGGGAAATTTATGATAAGCGCAAACATTGTGCCCTGAAGTGGTTTACGAAAGGTCCGATGGCCTTAAACTCCCAATACTAGCACCACCAGCTTCTGAATGCTTACCATTATTCTTAACAGAATACACATTTCTATTTTTATAGGCCTGAGGAAGATTGACCATCTCAATACCTCATTATAACTTATATTAAGCATGAAAGGCCAGCCTCAACACATTATTTAACTTGGTTAGGTTGATCTCTTCCACCATCTACTACCACATATGACAAAGATAGATATAAAAATGCTAGTCTTTCATGGGATCATTTCCTACATACCCCAGTTCATACAATTCCATGTTTAATAATAGAAGATAGAAATAAAAAACTTATCAAACAACTTTTTAATGATTACCCAATTCCATCTTCTTCCTCATCATCATCATGTCATAACAGTAATAGTGGATGAACAATGGATTTAAGAACTCCGTGGTATGATCATTCCAATACTTTCATCAAGGAAAAGACTTCAAAGATTTCTATGGTGGGATTTTGAGAATAAAAGTAGAAACATATACCTTTAGTGACTTAGGAATCTCATGGAAACTAAATTCTCACTCGATCCTCGGCATACACTCCTCTGCCTCAAGAGGATCCACATGACTATGGGAAATATGACTATTTAAAAATCGGGACTCAAGAACATCATCTATGGGTTGATAAACTAGTTCATTCACTAGAGACATAACACCCGAAGCAACATCATAGATTTTTATTAAACCTTTCTGAGGATGGACACTACAAAACAAGGTGAACAAGGAACTCGATCAAATCCAATCCAATAACATTGATCCTTCACCTGAAAAATCAAACAAGAAACATCACTTCCTAAATTACAAGGGACATATCACAACACAAAAAGCTATCAGAACATCAAATTTACCATTAATACATGTTTGAAATGAAAAATTCCTTGAAAGAATTCCACAGGCCTCAATTATGTACCATGGGACTCACCCATGCATATACTCATGCAATACTAGGAACCTGACCATCTCTTCATAAATATATATTCATGTGGTTTCTCAGGAAAACACCAACGGTAAAACATTTAACTCAACCTTCTTTTATAATCCCCTAAAACACTTTTTCAAAAACTTTTATCCACAAAAATTTTAAATCCCATCAAAATATCAAAATATTCAATTCAAATCAAATCCAACCATTTAGGCAATACTCATTTTCCATCTTGGAATGATAAATCTAAATCATTACATTTGTTTCAAGGAAAATATATAAAAATCCCAAAAAATCTACCAACCACCTAATCAAACCAATAATCGATTCACCTAAAAAATTAAAATAAAAATGGAAAAAAATTTCATAACAGAACATGGTCATTTCCATTTTAAATTCACTTTTTAACAATTATGAAACAAGAATTTTTGTTGAAATTCTCATAATTAATTAAGTCCCAAATGACTCATAAAGGGGGGGGGGGACTAGCATCGATGAGTAACTCAATCATATTGTTAGTGGCCACATGTTTCTCATGTCACCATCCCAAAGGGAATTCAATGGTAATGTCCCTAGGTCCACTTTCTTTATAGGACCTGTGAGCTCACAGAGGCTTCTTCACAACTCCCTTTTCCTTACCCAACACTAAAAAATCCCAAAGAACTATTGACACCGACAAACTTGATTATCCCATTGTAAATCAAGATTCACAATGAGTATGATTTTTCAATTATCTTCCTAAACCTAATCCCCATGTCGTAAATTCATAGTCCTTCAACATTGAAATCCCATCTAATAATGGGCACTCTTAAATCAAGGTCCTTTGAAGATATGACCTATAATGATACACTTTTTTCAAGAACCAACCAGTTTCTACCATGAATAGGTCACATGAGATAATATGAGGAATGACTAAAGAAATATCCCACTCCTCCTAATATTTTATAAAATAACAAGGGAATAAATAAAGAAAATAAAAATGGGTTTTCCCAATAATTTAAAATAGAAGATCAAAAAATGAAAAAAAATATAACACAACTGAAACACCCTTTCTGAATTTACATCATTTAAATTTAAAATTAAACAGGAAAAAACTGAGTTAAAAGAGAACAACAACAATGAATATGATCATGAGGATAAACATCCCCTCCAATAGACCATGAGTGTAACTATCAAACAAAACACCAACCATATCATGTAGTTACTGAACAACATTAATAACCAATAAGAGAAAAAAAGAAAAAAATAGGCATGAGTATTAAAACATTATAGGTAGGCATGGATTAATATATTCTGAATCCATAACCCTCAAATAATCTAACATTGATTTTCATGTTTTAAATACAAACAAAAAACATATGTTTTTCCATATTGTACATTTCAGGGCAAAACAAAGACACATTTCTATCACATATATAAGCAAGGCTCATTCGTGGATATAATTTATCTTTAGAGGGGTGATGGATAAAATTAAACAAACAAGAAAAAATCTATTTTTCATTATTAAGAGGAATAGGGAATACACTTATTCATTCACAATGATTTTCTTAAATCTTTTTTTATTAAATATATAGTTTCACAATTTTCATAAAGAACACCCATAACTAAGAAAAATGGAGTATAATAACAAAATTAGGGAAATGTATAATGATACTAGGGATAGAGAAACATGTAAACTCATAGGAATATAGAGTAGAACCGTAACATACAATATATGTGACTCATCTAGAAGGAGTCCCCTACTCGATGACAGCATAATTCTCTAACACTCGACTATCTCCTTACATGTCCTAGTCATGGGGGTCAATCCCATAGCTATAAAATTATGTATCTTCCTGATATGAGCCATTATCTAGTAATTAAACATAGACTGGTGAATAAAATGTTCAAAGAAATACCATTTTCTATGATTGATTCTCAAGTTGTGTGTGTAAGGGTTGTGTGAAACAATTCATGAAAAAAGTCATGTATATAAACTATCATACACTACCACAACCACCAGAATTCCCAACTCTTCATAGAGAATCACATTCCATAAATAAGAATCTTATAGGTAGAGTCCCATATCATGGATATTCCTACCCATTCATCAATCAACATGGACAAGGGTTTCTCATAGAGGCATTTCCCAATGTAAAAATTCAATATTGCAAAAGGCCCTTACATAATTTTCACAAATTAATCATTTCAAAAATATCCATACACGACCTCATTTTATAAACCAAAACACCCTTCAATACTGAATCACATTTACAATGGTCCAAGGGGCCCTTCAAAAAGCTCTTAATTTAGGAAAAATCCATTTAAAAACTAAAATTACCATTTTGAACATCACCAATAAATTAATAAAAATGAAATGGTATCTTTAGAAACCACTAATAAATTAAATGTTCCAACCGGTCTATTTAATAACCACTTGGAGTGAAAAATCCTTCCAAACCATTCCAAATAAAAATAAAAAACAAGGGGAATGAAACTAATTTCACATGATATAATTATTATAACAATAATAAATTCCTATATAGAAATTAAAGGAGGTGATAAATCAATAAATTAATGTAATTAGAAATTTAATTGAAACATGAAATGGGGTCTTATTTTAAGGTTGAAGAAACATCTGCAATATTGTGTGAAACTTTAATTGCATTACCATAACACCAAAGGGAGACCAAAAGACACCTAAAAATTATATATTGTATCCAAATTTTGAGTATTTAACCCTAAAAATCGTATCCCTACCACTGTAATGAAGGACACCCCATAAACGGGAAAGAAAACCACAAATATTGATTAAATCAAGAGAGAAATCAATTACAATGAGATTCCACGAAGAATCCAAAAAACACTGCCATAATATTGGAGATCCAGGGAAGAAAAACAAGGAAGAGGAGCCTCTTATGGTGGATGAGTTTAGGGGTGCTGAGAAATATGGGTGATATGGTTTCAAATCAGGTGAAAAAAACCTAAAACATTAATTTAAATTACCATGTAGGTTGCATAGTTAGTCAACAAGGTTTTTTGAACCATGAAGATGTCATCTGAAAAAATCTATTTAAGGATATACTGGCCACATTATTAGCTTGTATGAGGTGACCTATCGGGAATAGTCCATGTTGTAGGTTCGGTCTCCTATCTCCCTATTTTTGGGATTAGACACAATATTACGATTAACTGTGTGAAAACTGGGCACCAAGTCCAACTGACCCAAAAAATATAATTTCTCTCAAATATTCTAAGGAAGACCAAAGAGATAAGTTATAACAAAATTAATGAAAGAATAACACAAAATATTATACCCTTCACACTCTATTCAAAAAATAAATGGTTGGGGACCCGACCCGAACCAAAATAATAGAAATCCTATAAAACTCCAGTGTGACTGGAATTTATCCGTTGTCAGATTATTATTTATATTTTAGTATAAGTAGTTGTTATTGTATAGAAAGATGTCTGAGGATGATTTTCATGGTTATCCCTGACAGGAGGCTCATTCCAATCCTAGTAGTGGTCATATGATTTTTTACAAGTGTAAAAATCTAGGCCCTTCAAAGAGGGTTTTCTCCAAGGAACCAAATAATTATATCACATGAGGACATTTGGGTCACATAGAGAGGTTATCAAATGTATTTTCCACTCCTTTTACTAGGATGAGATCATCACCTCCTTCGAAAATAGTTTTCCAATCAGATTCATCACTTATATATGGGTTCTATAAACAAACATTTTGATGTATACTTCTTTACATAGTTGAAGATTTTCTAGAGGAAGCGAATACATGTCCAATGATAGTGAGATGTTCCATTACTATAGATTAATATTCCATGACTACTATATTTGATATTAGAGAATATCAATCATTTATTTTTACCTATATTTTTAAGTGACTAAATAATCTTATGGTGCTTTTATCTTATTCAATGGATCATACTACACACCTTGGTATGAATTTAGAGTATGATCTCGGTAATACATCTTGTTTTTTCTTCTATTTATATTCTGATATTTCTTGGAGTTTTTGGAACTTTACATAAAACCAGTTGATATAATATTCAATATTTACTGACTCATTTAGTATAATGCCCAAATTGATTGTAAAATTCGATGGGTCTCCTTTACTACACCTAGTAGTATGTGTTGGGTCATCCAGGAAGAGTGGGACCCAAGTCTGAGAATAGTCAGACCATATTATTAAGTGTTTTGGAAACTAGTATATATGTTTTACATTAATATAGAGTTGTAATCATTGATCATTTATCTCCATCCAGTACTCATTAAGTATCACAACTTGTTTCATTCTAAATTATTTAGTTTTCCATTAGTAAAGGAGGATGATGCTTTTATTAACATAAATCATGGTACACAACCAGTATCTATTACCTATTACAATATGGGACCAACTAAAATGAACGAGTTGAAGTCCCTCTTGGGATATTATCATGAGAAATTATTCATCCACCCAGTCATTTCACATTGGGTGGTTACAGTTATATTAGTAAAGATGTCGTATGGTTCACTTCATCTATGCATTTATTACCTAAATGTCAACCGAGTTTGGGAAAAGTAAAAATATCTATTACAATGGAAGGATGATCTATTTTATTATTTGAAATGGGTTAGGTGGTTCCTAAAGGTTTTTCTTATTTCTAGTTACCTTTATTTGAGGATAGAATATTCTAACATTCTGAAAACCACTTTTGGAGAAGGTACACCCATTAAGAGTAAATTTTATAATAATTTGATATAATAAATGATCATATAGTTTTGATATCTTATATAACCAGATATTATGTGATTATCTAGATACTTTCATGGTGGTATATATAGATGAAATCCTTGTATAGTCTATGTTTGAGAAAGATCGTGTACATCATCTGAGAATAGTGATGAGATTTCTATGAAATTGTCAAATTAATGCCTAGAATACAATATGTGTAATCTATATTATGGAAGTAATATTATTTGTTCACAAGGTGAAGAAACATAATATTTTAGTTGACAATAAGAAGGTAAAACCTGTTTTTAAACGTGAACAAACATATATTGTTTTTGAGATTTCAAGCTTCTTTATTCCAGTTGGTTATTCTATCCATTTCGGTAAGAACATATCAAAATTGGATTCTAGAAGGATTTATATAATTCATAAAGGAGTTTAGTTTTCTTCAAATTATAAATTTCTTAGTTCTTTTATTGATCCTAATTTTTTTTGTCCACTTCACTAGAGTAGAACCGTCAAGATGTTCGCTAGGGCTTCCGGGTCTTCTATGATGCAACCTGTTCAGTTTTGGGATGTGTTCTTATGCATGGTGATCAAGTTGTTTTTTTAAAGATATCATAATATTATGCCACATGAAAAGAATTATCTGATCCATGACTCAAAACATATTGTTTTCATGAAAATCCAAAGGATTTGTATGAATTACCTTTAAAGCTAATGGTTTACCTTGTTTTATGACCAAAACTGCTTGATTTATATGTTCCCTAAAAAATATAATAATCTCCATCTGAGGAATTGGGAGGAGTAGATGAAATATTTTTATTTTCAAATAGAATGTTCCTCGATGAATGGTAATGACATTAAAGATGATTTGAGTAGAAAAGTACTGAAATAATCATTGAAAGATTAATATGAATAGTGTATCTTTTTTGATTTCATTGAACTGTGGAAAATATGTGTCTAGGAATCAAAGGACATGATTTCCTTTGTTAGCGTTATGTTAAAATCTTATCTCACTATGAATATATTCATCAGGAACAAAATCTACATAATGAGTTCTGTATAATTATATATTCTCTTTATGGTGGAGAGATAGTTTCAGAGTTATCATTTTCTAATGAGGGAATTATATTCTTTCCGTAATTTTGTGTTATAACGTTAGTGGTAATGAAAGCTACTCTGGGAGACCTCATCACACATACAGAGTTGGGCACCTAAAAACTACAATGATGTTTTACAACATGGAGTATAAGTTATGGAGTAATTGTATGAGATATGGCATCACTGGGGTTTCTCCACTTTTAATATGTTTCATAAGGTGAAGGATGATAACTGTAAACCATAATGTCAACATCCTCCACTTCCAATCCATACAAAAAATTGTGATGGAATCTTAATGGACTTTTTTTTGTTTCTTTTTATCCAGATAAATAAGAATGTGATATTGTGTTTGATCTAATGGTTGACCAAATCCTCAAACATTATAACAATTTTTGATAAAAGTGATGTAGGTTAGTAGAGAAATATCTATATAAAAGAGATTTTTTATCTACATTGTGTTCAATACGGTATTCCTTCTAGTAATGAATCATGGTTCAATTATAATTTTTGGAATGCCCTTTAGTACGCAATGTGGTCTTGGGTTTGACTGAGCTCAAAATACCATCCGCAGTCATATGGTTGGACTAAAAATTCTATATAGATTCTTGAGGATATACATCATGATTCGATTATCAAAATTGGTTGGGATTTGGATGACCATTAGGGACTAGTAGAGTTTTTATATAACAACAGTTAACAATCTCCAATTCAATGGGATCCTTTTAAGGCCTGTGATGGCTGGACATATAGATATATAATGTGTTGTTTGAATATTGATAAAGAGTCCATGGTTATAAAAAGAATGGTTCAGGAGACATCACCATAGATTGTGTTGATTCAACCCAGAACAATAATGGAATAGAGAAGGTACAAGTCTTATGTTGACCATCACTATAGACTATCGGAAATCCATATTGGTGAGTATGTATCAATGAATTTTTCACCTCGGTGGGGTTACCAACATCTTGGGATGCATGGATTGTTTCACCGAGTTTTTTTGGAATGTTTTTATGTTATTGAGATAGTAGGGGAAAATATTAATAATTTTTCACATCATCCACTACTAATGTCGATACATAATGTTGTCTATATATTTTATTTACGTAATTACATATCTGATCCATCTCATGTTCTTAACTAGAGTGATATGATGGTTGATCATAATTTATCTATGACAGAATAACCAGTCATGATAGTAGATTAAAAAACCAGGGTGATTTGTTGGAGGGCGTTACCTTGTGTTTGTTTGTTAGAGAAGAACTATTCTAATTCTCATGATACATGGGTGCATGGGGAACTGAAGAGTGGGTAGTAGAGTTACCATTTAAATATGTAAAATTATTTATAGGATTTCTAGGATATAATGATTTTATGTTTGGGAAGGTGTGACATTCCATTACTCTTATAACATTTACATTTTGATGATTTTTAGATATTAATTTTTTTCTAGGTATGGAAGATATAGTATTTGGAGGAAACCAATTCTATTAAACATATACAATTTATGTATTCTAAGAAGAAATTATTTGTTTTTACAACCTTATAGACGTTATGATATCGTGTAATACAGTTACATTTCATGTAAATCATAAAATGATGATAATTAATTTTTAACAAGTGGTAGATGGTTTCAATTTTTTTTAGAATTTTCAATTTTAGAATTTGTAATTGGGATACATATCATGTAAAACCCTGAGACATTTTTTTCAAAGGAAAAATTACAAAATGACTTATTTCCAACTATCAATAACTTATTTCTCCCAACCCATGATCATTTCTCATGCACTGTTGGAGCCCCAAAAACAACTATAGTTGTATATATTATTGATAGATAATTGTTTTGTTTACAGGGTGAGATTTGATGTAAGTGTTCTCCCAAACACATCATTACATTCTCCTTACCTATTTAAAATATTGATATATCATCTCTAGATTGATGGATCTATACCGTATGATAGTGAAAGTTGTTTCTAGATCATTTACTTGATCTTATTATCCTTTTTTATTGTGATTTATTTTCTTTGAGGTCATTCTATTTCCATGATAGTTAGGTGGTTCTCTTATGATTCCCAAATCATATTGACCATAAATTACATTTTTGAATTTCAATTTATTTCATTAAATTAAATTTTTTAATTTTTATTCAATGGTTATCCATTTTATTTTTGGAAAAAACACAATTACAATGAAAAGGGGTATTAAAGAGAAATTGGGTATTGGCATGAAATTAGAAAACCCCCAATTCCAGTTAATTGAGGTCTATTTAACGATGTTTGTAGAGTTTTTTTTAATTTTAATTCTAGTTTTTATGTTAATTTTTTCAATTATATAGTATAATTTAATATTGAAAATTTATTTTTAATGGAATATTGTAAAAACCCCGATACTATTAAATTGGGTGTTTGGGATAAAATCAAAGAAATTGTTTGAAAATTAAATTATAGAATATAATTATGAAATTAGACTATGAAATTTAATAGTGAAATGGTTTCAAATCCCTATTTGTGAAATTGTCTTAAAAATATTTTCACTGAATCTTTCATTTTTAATCTTTGTGAAAAGGGATGTTTTTTTATTAAAAACGTGATATTGGTTTTAAAGGGAAAATTGGAATATTTAAAATAGGGAAGAGGATTTAAATATATATATAAGTCTTAAAATAAATTTCCCATCATTGTTTTTATTTGAGAACTCTCAAGACATAAGTAGTTATTGAGTTATTTAGACGAATCATTACAAATTAAAATGTTCTAAAATGTAATATTATCCCATCACATCGCTTATGAGATAGTGATGAGTCATATTTGGAATTAGTTCAAGGGGATGTATGTACATATTTCCTATTTCAAAATGTTAGGACCCTATAGCATGGAACTATCATAGAAGATTAGGCATATGACCATGTTTCTCACCTATTTTTTTCAAATGAAAATATGTGATTGTTTTCAACTACTTTTAATGTATTCTTTTTTATATAACTATATTACCTAACTATGGTTATTGAAAAGATATGTGCAAGGTTACATTTGTTTAAACTGTACATTTTTAAAGGTATTTCAATTGTTTGTAATGTATTTCCATTATTTAAAATTTTTATCATGAATTGAAAATTTATTTACATAATTTGAAATTTAAGGACTATTTTATTAATTTGATTTGGAAATTAAAAACCTATTTATTTAAATATTTATTTAACATTCTATATATGTTTTAATTTTCCATCCTTTTATTAAATCATTGGATGATGTCCAACTGGGATATGGATTACCCAAAACATGTTCATTAAAGTATTTGTAGACATCCTCCTTCCGTGATTGATAATTGGAGAAGGATAATATTCATGTGGTTCTATGGGTTGATATGTGGACCTAGTGATTTGCATCTATGTTGGTAAATGGTATGCTTATCCTATTTTAGAACACCTAATGGTTGTACATTCGGTTGTTATACCTGTTAGACTTCATGGACATTACACCCAATGGAGTTTATTTGTTATATGTATACCACATTTAACCTTTCTTATGCGTTATTTGTAAAAAATTAATTCACACCTTCTTTCTGAATGATATTAGATTCTATTCGCGGGCCTGTGCTGACCATGAACTCCCTTTATGAAATATCTAGGTAAGCTAACTTATCATGTTTCCAGGAACACATGGTTTTTCATATAAAATATTCATTAGAATTATAACTTATTGGGTTTAAATATTTCCCACCAATATATATTTGATAAATTTTTATGTAATGTAAATACATATATTTTTAGTTTGGCCACCCAAAAAACAAATTATTACCTTAACTGAGGTAAAAAAAAATTATTATTTTTATTATTCATTATAGTGTAAATATTTTTTTCCATACTATATAATTTAAATTAGGATAATTAAGAATATGATTTATTTTAAATCTTTTATACAATAATCTTGAAAAATAAGATTTCAAATTAATCCCAGAGTTGCGACCATAAATCAGTATTCCATATAGAAAATTTTCTAATGTTTACATTATATTTTTATGAATGATTGTTATGAAAATTATTCCAATGAAATAAATTGGATTTATAAAATTATTGTTAAATTATTCCAAAAAAACTAATTTAAAATATATTTGACTTCATAATTAATATAAACTAGTTTTAATGTTTCAATTAAAATTCATTATTTTTTATAATTATTCATAGAAAAATTTATGTATTCAGAAAATTCACAAAAATCCACATTATGATAATTTTTAAATTTTTATTTAAAAAATGAATTTCATTTTTTCAAATTTATGTTCTTGATGTTTCAAAATTTAGATTTAAAATAAGCGTGAAAAAAGGCGTCAAAACTTTTTTTTATGAAATTACTAATTTTAGGCACTAAATGAGATTTATTCTTATATATTTTCATGAGAATATATATGATTAATGTAATTTTATTAATATATACTATAAAAATATCAAAAAACCCATTTTACAAAAGTGTTTTGTTTGATTTATTATGTTAAAAATATTTTGTTTTCATATATATATTTATTCAAAAAAATGATTTCATATACTTTGAAATAGTTTAAATTTTCATTTCTCATTAATGTTACACCCCGACCTCTATTACCTAGATTTGGTTCATTATTTTAATACATTGGAATGATTTAAGGAAATCATTTCTTGAATGAACGATCAATTTATTAGTCCTCAAAATTGATTACATACATCAACTTCACATTATAATTTCAGACATAAAATACAGCATAGATAAATCCTTTAGAACACCATTATTCACATTAATATTAACCCTAAATAAAAATCATAATATACTTTTTAGAAATCTAGGGAATATAAAACATAAGAAAGTGGTGATCTCAGATGCTCAGTGAGGTTAAACAATTTATCGAAAGATAACGTAATCAATAAGCATGGTGAATAATTGAATACACATTCATTTATGAATAATAAACATGCACAATTTATGGCTGAAATATGAGGTGAGTAAATAATGAAATAATAATACATAGTCATTTTTATTCTAGTACACTAATAACCACATGAACCATAAATATTATTTTCCTAATGAAAGAATCTATATTTCCACACTTTCTGAAACATTTTTTCAAGGCCTCATCCATGGCGTCTAAAAATGATTAAGGCCTCGGGAAAAACCATATATAAATTTGGGGAAGACCTCATCCAATTCCACATCTAATTGTCTCATGGGACATACCGATGTATCAAATAGATATAGTGGGCTCCACTTATCAAAACTATGTCCAATACATTCCTATTATGAATAGGTTGAAACATAACATAACATTCATATTAAAACAAGAATACAAGAAGTCAATAATTTAACCATAAACCATTAATGGTATAAAAATAACATATCCATAGACAAACATATCACTAAACCATCAATAAAATATTACAGATTTCTATCATAATAAATCAACTTCAATGAAGTTTTAAATCCATTAATTGATGTTGACATAGATGAAAATGATTTTTAAAATTATTTGAGGGAAGTATCCCTTTTTCATGAAAACATTTAAATGTATAACAATTAAGAAAGTAATAAATTTAAATAAATTTTTGAATCAAATTGCCTCATACCACTTTGAAACTTTTTAATGGAATTAACATTTTAAAAACATTCATTTTCATATAAATAAAATACTAAAAAAACATTTTGAAAACATCGACATTAATGATAATGATTTAAAAGATTAAAACTTCAATCCAATTAAAATGATGATTTAATAAAAGAGTCCCTTGGAAAGAACCCCTTTGAATAATCTTTTATGAAACATGAATATAGATAATAAATATGTCCCTGTAAAAACATACCCATAAATAATCTTGAATAATAATGAGATTGAGGAATTAACCCTTACCATGCACTTTCCTTTGCTCGAGGGTACGTCCAACCTCCTATATAATGACCATAATATGTTATCAAATTATATCAGAACCATATTAATATTTATTATATCATACATGTTCATTAATGACATTATACCACCCATTTAATATTTATTTACATCTTAAATTAACATTTTGGGTAATAATCGCTTTCTTTATCGTATGTGTTTTAACTTGTACTTTTTGATCGTATCGTTTTGATAATGATTTAAATACTTCCATAATATAATACTTGGTTTATATGTCAGATATATTCATAGTATAAATATTTATAACCGTTGTATATATGAAATGGAAGGCACATTTTATAGAGACGGTAGGCCATACGTATGCATAAACATTGTTTCCGTTTTCATATCGTACTGAATGAGAGTAAGTGAATAATATATATGTTTGTACATAAATAAATAAATATACATATATATTCAGTATCATTATTACTTCATATATTACATACTTATTAATAATATATATTTTTATAGTCATTGTGGAATGGTGAACATGGGAATGAATCTCATCGCGTCGTGGAGACGGTAATCCGTATGTACGCACGAGTGACAATATCATTGATGGTGAAATTGTAACACCCCAGGTTTAAAATTATGTTTTGTGTTTTCCAATGATTCCATGATTTAATAAAATAAATTACCAAATGCAAATATATAATTGGTGAGCACTTTATTCATACAAATACCAGAATACACCCTTGATACACAAGAAATAACCAATTAAACCCAATGCTATTGATATTAAACAATTTTAAGACTTCCGAGAAACACAATGATGTTGATCAAGTAGTTATCATTTCTTAGATCTGATATAAGAACAAATGATATGGAAAGGATGATATCAATGAAACTAAAAATAAGAGGAACATATAAAACCATCTCCGAAAGCAGTGGTGTGAGTGTCAAGATATTTTTTTTCTGAGTGTTTAAACGACCCGTAAAACATCGGTATTTATAGATTTTTTCCCGACCGTTACAAAAAAAACTATCTGTTATTACTTTTAAAATTTTAATTAAAAATGACCATTGATGTATAAATAAAATAACTGAAATTAATATGTAACAAAAAATCATTATATATATATATATATTCAATTTAATAAATAATGTTTTAAGAATTAAAATTAACATATTTAGAAATTATATTATGAAATTTCGATATATATATTTATACATTGATAAAACAATAAAACTAAAATGAATAAAAAAAATAGGAATAGTGAAACTAGAATTAAGGGTTTCTGTTCGCCAACCACGAGCCGATTCTAAGGAAGAATCGAGACCAGGTGATCTTCAGCTTTGAAGAAGAAATGTTCAACCGTCAGTTATGAATCAGAACATTTCATGCGAGGTTCAACCACCGACAAAGCTTCCGAAGTTCAGTTCAATTTCACACATAGGGTTTTCACTTTTAGTTTTGAGGTCTAGTTTGGATCATGAATTATGTTCGAGCGATGGTCTGGGTCGAGGACAAGGCATAGGGTATGCCTTCTTCTTCACGAACCGAGGACAAGACTAAGGGGGGAGCTGCATACAACAAGTTTCATCATCGGATTAGGCTTCCTCGACCGTGTTTCGACATTCGAGCTCTATCCAGGGTTCGAACGAAAAAGTGTCGAGTTTTATTTTGTTGTTCAAAATTGTTAAATAATTTCGATCTTTGAATGAATATTTTGACAGCGGATGAGGTAAGATCGTGCATCAATGATGGAGTATCGTTTTGTTCTGATCTGTTAGGTGTCAAATTTATCCGATTTCCGGGTTCAATTTTTGTATAATATTCATCCACTTTTGTTTTCATCAAATCTAGCCCCATTTATGTAACAATTTCCCTAACTTCATTTGGATTTTTCTTCAAATGGAATTATTTAGTATATCCATCTTAAATAATATTGATTTTTTTATTGGATTTCTCGAGATTGTTTCTTTGTGTGTCAGTTTCCTTTCATTTCATTAAGATTATAATAATCTGTGTTGGTCAATTCAGTTTCAAGTTGTGTGATTTTTGAAATAATTTTTTAATCATTGAACCCCTTTGTCTCGATTCAGAATCATTTAAGGTCCTATTTTGTGTTTCGTTTCTGATAGTCGGACATTTAAATATATATATGTCTTTATATTAACTTGCAGTAACTCAATTAGTGATTTTAATTCATCTATAATAGTTTATATATTATATGTATATCCAATCAATAAACTATCCTCACAAATTGAAATAATATAATCAATTATATTATAAGGCTGGGTGTATAAATAAAGGGGTGTGTAGTGGTTGTCTTGGAAGAAGTTGTAGTACGTGATTTTTTTGGGTGTTGAGAATTTGAGTGGAATGAAAATTTGGGACTGATAAGAAGTAAGAATTCTTCTATGTGTAAAACAAGTAAAGGACTCTTTATTTTAAGCTATATATTTTTCTGATTTTCAAAAATGAATTTTCCCTTGATATCAACATGTATTTCAATCATCATGTAAAATTAATATGTTTTATTTTCAAATACCCCTCCTCTTTAATCTTTAATTGTAATTGATTTATCCAGTTAAATAATTTATCAAAATTATGTTCAAATTTGGTTTAGTATAATGGGTTAGAGGACTATTTTCTTATCATGATTTTAATTTTAAGGGTTTGGGTGTATGGGGGATTTTCTACACATTTAAATCCTCAAAAAAAATATATTATTATTATTATTATTATTTTATTTCAAAGAATATTTTCTTATGTTAAATAATATGGTTTATATTTTGTGGTTTTCGGTATTGAAAAATGATTGCTACAATGGTTTCATTAATGATTCTCTTAAACCAATATCAATATTTTTAATGTTTTGGTCATATTTTGATGTTCTCTAATAAAAAATTGTAATTTTTTTAGAACAATATAATTATTCTAGATTTATGGTTCTATTTGTATAAATAAAAGTTATATTAGAAGTAACATCGCATATAAAATCAAATGAATAATATGTATATGTATACCATCATGATGTGAAAATATATTATGGTTTTAAATAAATTAATTGTCATGTAATAATTCACAGATGAATTAATAAATTAAGAATATAATAATTTTATTATGTCACGTACAAGTCATATAAAATTCAATGCTATGGCCATATATAGATAATCATTTATGAAACATCATAGATGCCTAAGCCTATATATAGGTATATACACATACTTGTGAACATTGAATAAACTCTACAATGAAATGAATTTTAATGGAATTGGATGAACTGTTTATAGACATGTTATAAATTTTAATTGTCTTCTAAATGTTTATATTTATAATTTTACTCATTAGTGAAATGTTAAGTTATTTTTAAAAAAAAATATACTTATCATTTATAATCTTCGGTGCATGATCATTATTATTTGATTATTTTGAATAAAAAATGGTTTAAGTCATATAGTTGTGAAAACAAGTCATTGATATTTCTTTTATTATTTATCAATGGAAGATTGGGTATGTTGGTGTCCATGTACATGCCATGTGACGTGAGTTTTTGGGAATCCGTACTCACAAGTGTTTTTTTCTTTCAATAAAAATTCACACACACACTCATATATATATACCCTTATATGTATATATTAGTGGAAATGATTATTTAAATGCACTGATATGATTAAAGGTAAAAACTCCAGTGAGAAATACTATATATATGTGTGTATATATATATATATAAAGCAAACATAAAATGTTTTCGAAAGATACATGCGCTTGTTCTTTGTAAAAATAGAAGGTCATTGGGGAGTGAACCCATCCTTCACTAAGTGGGTAGGCCCAAGACAGCCATCGACGAATTAAGTTTCCTCAAAATCATGTTTTGTTTTAATGAAGTTTGCTTAATATTTTCCATATAAAATCACTGGAATAGTTTAAAAGTATTTTCAAAGTATAATTATTTTTTAAAAGGATTATATTATTTTATAAAGGTCATTTTACAAAAGAATTTACAATTTAAAATTTTTAAATGTATTATTGAAAGGATATTTTTCTGAAAGCGATTTATCAAAGGTTTTCAAAACCCCTTACTGAGCATCTTTTGTTCTCACCCCATGATTTGAAATGTTTTCATAGGTATCTTAGGATATTATCGTAGATTTCGTCACTTATGGAGTTAGCACGCGCGGAAGCATAATAGAAAAATTTATTATTTTTGTTCAACTCTGATAATGTAAGGTTATGTCTAATCTTCCAAAACCTAGACCTGTAAAAGATCCTAATTAAATTAAAGTGTTTTATAATTTTTTTTATTCTCCTTTAAAAAAAATCACATCATTTTCAAGCACCAAGTGTGGAAGAGCGGGCTCGGGGAGTCATACATGGTATCAGAGGTGGCACCCAGCCTTAAGTTCGGTGCACTGCCTGGGTTGAGATGTAGGGCCCACAACGAGGGCATTGTGCAATAAAGGGGTGATTGTAACATCCCCAAATGATAAAGGGTTAAATGACTAAATGATATGACTCATGTCAATAAAGTACACCTTCCTTTTTAGGACCCTATTCGATTAGAACTCCACAGTTAAGCGTGCCTGGTATGGAGTAGTGATCAAAATGGGTAACCTTCTGGGAAGTTTCCCAGGGTGTGTGTGAGTGAGACAAAGCACACTGGAAAGGACTTGTGTTGGACTGTGGGGAAAATCATTAGTCAGATGACCTATTTGGGCACGTGGGTGGACCCTGGGGTGGGATCCACGTGTCTGCGGGGCAACTAGTGGTACTTGGTGGGCTATGACCCGACGACCATGTTAATGAGGGTTGGTTGTGATGCCACAAGGAACCAGTTGTCACAGAAATAGTATGTAATTGGATGTTATATCATATATAAATAATCATTAACATGTTATATTTATTATTTACATTATTTATACACATTATTGTACTAGTCCAAATAATGAAGTGTTCGAATAACAAACTACACCACGACGTGGAGACGGTAAGCTGTACGTACTCAGGTGTGGGGACATTGTAATTTATAGGATTGATAAAATAATGAATTTGGTTATACAGTTTATATAATAATATCATAGTATATATAAGATACTAGAGTTATTATTTTTGAATGGAAACATCATAGAAAGTGGAAGTTGAAGAAGAAAAGAACTTCAAAGAGGTGGTGAAATATTTAACTCTTTATGGTGTTCTTCACTTTGATTTTATCAAAAGTGATTCTTAAGCTAGCTTTATGACAAAGGTAAGGACATTATGATTAAGTTAGAAACTCTAGGAGGATATTTGAGAAGGGTTTGGCTGAGCCAAAACAAATAGGAGGTGTGAAATTAAGAGAAGGATCAAAGACTTTTTATAAGAGAGGTGATGGTCACTTTATGAAAAGTTTGAAATACAATTTTATAATAAACTCATTTTCAGTTTCTAATGGCTCTGAAATATATTATTTAAAGTATAAAGTTTGGATGGGTTAGAAACCATTCAAAAAATAGGTTTTAGATAGATTTAGGTTCTCACATTACCCTTATCTTTTAGATTTAACTCTTTGTTAAATAGTTTGACATTTAACATGCCTTTTTGTATTTTTATATTATATGGTTAATAAACCTACTATAGCAATCCAAGATAAACCCATGTTATTCAATATTAATTTTTATAACCTTATCCATGTCCTTTGGATGACCCATATATTTGTAGAGTTATTATATCAAATTAAAAATATAGAATTTGTTTTAAAATTTCTGTTATGTCAATTTTGACTGTATTAGGTATTTGGTTTTTTGAAAACCATAAAAACATTATTAATTACAATAAAAATTTTTAACCTATCCTAACATGTCATATTAACCTATAAAATTAGTTTAATTTATCTGAAGTTTCAATTTACATTTATTTGGATATTTATAATATGAATCATTTTACTAATTTATTATTAAGGTAATTACTGGATTATCATTTTGACATAAATAACATAAATTATTTAATGTCTAAAAATTATAAATAAAATCAAATTATGTAGTAAATATTTTTAGATTTATAATGCTTTTTTAGTGTCCAACATATCAATTATATAACCCCATATAAATATTTTTTTCGAAAATATACATGCTTTTGTTATTTTTGACTTTACATTATATTAATTAATATAAAATTTCCTTATCACTCTCATGTGGCTCCATTTGGTCCCAATATAGTCACAATGATGCAAACGGTCTGGAATGTATCATATAATTGGAATAGGACACATTTTAGGGTAATTTAATATTATTATAATATTAATTTTTACCCTTATTTAACGGATTTACCCTTTAACAAAGGTAAATAAAATATTTACCAAAGTAATTGTTCATAATGTAAAAAAATGAAAGATACCTATTTACACAATTTTGACCTCCTGATTCAAATTATGGAATTTATTTTTTCAAAATCAAAAAACATAAGTGGCAGAAATTAAATTAGAATTTATTTCTGTTGTCAAAACAAAAAGTGTGTTTTTAAGAAATAATAACTATCAAAAGATGAACAATTGTTTGTGTTCAGTTAAAATGAGAAATTAGACACAATGAAATAAATAATATTAAATGATAAAAATATAATCAAATTTTACATCAAAACCATTTAAATTCATAATTTAACACTGTAAATTATTTTTATTACCAAATATGTTTTCAATTAAAACATAGTATATTTCACCCTTCATCAAAATATGAGAGTTATTAGAAAAGTACACAAAAATATTCCAAATTAAATTTTTATGTCCCACTTCTAACTAAATATTTATTTTTTCAAATTTAATACAAAAGTGTCAGTTATTTCGTTTAAAAAAATAACCATTAGTAGGCGGTCAAATTGAATTTTTGAAAAATATGTCATTTATCTAAAAAAATTGAATTTGTTCGTATATAATGTCTAAGAGATGCATAATATGGGTATTAATATTATAGAGAGTATACAAGATTCAAATTATAGTTAATACTATTCATAACCACTTTTTAAACGACTAGTTTGGTATGTTTTGGTGTGTTCGAACTCGTTGTTGCTTGTAGCGTAAGCTATTGAATTACATTACCGAGATAACATATTATGATATCATGGGGGTGTTACAATTAAATTTTATGCAAAAAAATTATATTTAGAAATATGTTAATTTGTATGTTTTAATAATTTATAAAATCCTATTAATAAACTTTATTAAAATGTGAAGGAGGTAACTATCAATTAAAATAATAATATTTAAATTATGTGTCATGTTTTGTTTAAACTTTGTGTCTCAAATAACATATGATAAAAAATGTGTTGTGTGAAATGAAAAATATTACATTGATTAAATTAACTTTAAAAAATATATTTCATAAATTCTTATGGTGTTACTATAATTTATATTTAGGGTCCTCTAGCTCAGACCTCCTTTTATGTAGTTTAGGTTCTATTATATCAGATGAACTATTATAGTGTTTTAGGGATAGAAATCATGGACTATCATCTAACACCATGAGGGTAATTTTGATTTATGGTAGTGAACCTCGTGCCCCAAAAAATGTCATATCATTTCATGATATGAAGGCCAATAAAATATTTAAGAGATGAATATCACATTCCTTATTTGATAATGGGTAACATAACACCACAGATTTCAAATCCACCTGAATGTTCTAGTTATGATGATTTTAAATCATGGTATAAGAATGAATGAGTGAACTAAAAATTGGTTCTAGTGGATACACGTTGATCATTAGTAATGTTGGAAATTTGTTTCACATATATCGAAGATAATAACTCATAAATATAAGGGGACTTTTTCAGGGACCAAATAATCCATTGGGAAAAAACAACAATGTGAAGAGTTATTTACTAAAAAATACTAGTGGAGTGTTTTCATATTATATAGTAATTATTACTAATAATCTATATGGATAACTAAGAGAAATAAATCAAGAATATATAGTTTTAGGAGAAGTGTATCAACAAATGGAATTAGTGACTATTACATTATACATTAACATATTTCACATTTTTAATTGGGATACCAAATACATTATTCTGCATATCCACACATCCACACATGGATTACCACATTATATTTATGTACTCATGATATGTCTCTTGTTGATCTACCATGTCAGAAAAAGGTAACTAATACTCATGTTACCCTATGGAATATCCCACTTTTACATGGTCATCTCATTATACCCCAATGGTAGATTCCCCTTATCATATATCACATCAAAGAAATGTACTCAAACAAACCATGTATTCGAACAACACATTCTATTCCATTTCAATGAACCATTTCATTTATTTAAGACAATTATCTAGGCCATTTCCATGTAAAAAACCCAAACCATATTTTTAAAATCATGGTTTTTAGTCATGAACCAATGTAACCTTCCAAAAAACCATCTAATTAATACAATTTCACAAAATAATCATAAATTAGGATTTCCATCACAAATCTGACATCAATTCCAACGTTCAAATCTATTTATTCAATAAATTTAAAACCATACATTCATGATCAAATCACAAGGATCCAATATTGAATACATAAACCCAAAAAATATTGGGGAAAATTAAGATCCTCCAAAAAA
This sequence comes from Viscum album, assembly GCA_963277665.1. Lineage (NCBI taxonomy): Eukaryota > Viridiplantae > Streptophyta > Magnoliopsida > Santalales > Viscaceae > Viscum > Viscum album. Next base: position 1,906,389,204 of record OY728145.1, read on the forward strand.
CTAAAAAATCCTATCTTAAATCTCATAAACAATCCTTATATCTCATTCCATTTAATAAAAAAAAAATTCTCATCATGACTAACATCAAAAAATGTGTATTTACTTGAAAATAAATTGATCCACAATTCAAAGAGATGGAATAAGAAGAAATATAGGGAAATAAATCAACAATATTAACATATTAATGAATGTAGGTATCATAAACACTTTTATTTTAAAAGTAGTATCATTTAAATAAAAAATAATTGTCACAGAATTCATATGATAATGGAAATTATGTTATGAGCTATTTAGGAATAAAATTTCAAATTATTGATGTAAAACTAGTTATATTCATAATTTTTAGATTTAATTTTCCATGGATCATGGTTATGTTACATGTTTAGACAAAATGCTAACTAAACATGAACGAGGAACTTCCTATAAACCCTCATTGGATGGTTTTCTTTATTCATTCTGAGAAAAAATGCCCCAACCATTCTGAACCACACATTCTAGAACTTCATGATTTCTTTTAGGAACCAACATAGTATTGTCAACCCATTCACATAATTATGTTCCTACCAAGACCCCACATTTTGAAATGCATGGTTTCATGTAGTTGTTACACAGTACCTAAAAACAATGCTCATACCGTGCTATTTAAAAAATTCCCCCAACAAATATAAAACTCCTATGAACCACTAAAAATATAATCTAATCATATTATATACTTAAATAAAGGATCATGAATGTCATATGACAGGTACTAAATTCTCCCCACCATTGGCCTTTCTGTTCCCAAAATGTCAAGAACTAGATTTTTCATGGAGTATTTTTAGCCATTATTCCAAAATTACTTTCTCAAACACCAAAATATATTTTTCAATATGTCAATGAATTAACAGAACCCAAACAAAAATGATACATTTCCCATTAAAGGATTTATCTTACATATCTAAAATTTTTACTGTCATAAAAACAAACATAGAATCTGTCTATAGGTTAATGTGATCCTATCAAATTAGAGAGTCAGGATAAATTTAATACATATTTAATTGATATATATTGAAAACATTATGTACTGAATTAAACCACATTAGAATATATAACATATATTACACCACACCAGCCCATTCATGCACCTAAATTTTTTTTCACCATTTAGATAACTTTACATGTATCACAAATGACCATTCACTATCCATGGAGGGATTCTTAGTATAACATGATCACCTACTAAAAAAATATTCCATCCATCGACTGTGGTCCCCATAAGATTTCTAAATAATATGGACCATCTCCAATTTATTATTTATAAATAAAATGATTCTCTCTATATCGTCGATAATGCATTGTCTAACTAGTAAATTATATCTTGTTTCCAACTAATAAAGTAGAGAATAATAAGGTTCACGTTCAATGTATCAAAAGGTGCAATATGTATCATGGAATGAAAACTATTTTTATACGAGAAATCCACCATCTTTATGTTATCCTCCCATTAGGCATTAAATCCATTTAAAAGATCAAATTGTTTATTCTAGAATTTAATTAATCATTTCAAATTATCCATCAATATTCAGATGATAACAATGATCATAGTCGAATGGTAAATTATGGTTTCTTATAAGAATTAATAAAAATGAGACAAAATCCCTGAATCACAATCATTTACAGTTATAAATGCTATTTCTTTTATATATATCTCTTGGACATAGATTTTTTATATGTATTTCATTCCCTTTTATCACCTCCTAAAATATTTTCATGAATTAATTCATGTTCTATATTACATTAATATTTAATTTGATTAAAACATAATTATTATTTATTTTATGAAATCATAAAATTTTATTGATATAATGTTTTGTTTATCACTTATTCAAAATCCACCCTTTTCTTTCATTGGTCTAATTTAGCCTGAACTACAAAACCCTACCATTGGAATACATGATTTTGTATAATGTATGTCACAAACTCCACATTTATCTCACTTGATTTTAGAATAAAATTTATGGCTAATTCATAATATTAATCAATACTTATTGTTCTTCTAGTTTCGAATCACCAGAATGGATGGATGGATTCTAATTTTACAACTAAACATATTAATAAACATGTCTTTGTTTATATGTTATTTTCCACTATCCAAAGCATGAAATGCCTAGAGAATACTAAAAACTAACTTTTTTTTATCATGTGGCTCCTGTAAAACCACATTTATAGCATATTTGTATGGTTTTTTTACATTATTCCTACCCAATTCCATTATCTATTACCAAAATAAAATTCCGTTCTGACTAAATCACTATAAAGAGATGATTTTTCAATTTAAAATTTTCCACATCACCAAAATCAAAATAACGATGATCAAAATTCAATATTTTCCATTTTCTAACCATTTTTTAAAATTTCCCCATACCATTGGAAAATCAACTAATTTTAAACTATTTTTAGAAATCAAGACATTATTATAATATCATAAAGCATTACAAAAAATGATTTATTAAATCCTAGTTGGAAGTCACTACTATCAATGCATGGAATTTTATGCAAATGTAAAAACCCATAGAGATGATCATACAACTCATAGAAGTGTATCAAAACTCTCATTTATCCTAACCCACTAATAACAAGATTTATGAACAAATAGGGCTGTTACACTCTTTTTTCCTGGATATCAACTTTTGATAATCCAACACCTTAATACAATCGCTAAACGATATACTCAGAGTAATCCTGTGGAAATGTTCGAACGTGATGATACAATTTATGACATTTCATCCTTCACCCATTGGAATTGTTGGATGTGGGCTTGTTACATGACTTTATTGACACCACAATGAATCAATATTCAATAAATAAATACCAAAAACTTCATTAAAAGTTTAGGGATGATTTTTGATTTATATATAATACAAAAAAGGAAAGAAAAAACAAAAAAAACAATTATATGGCATATGTGTAAAAGGAAATAAAACTCAAAGTATAATGAATCCAACATAAAAATAAACTATATTAGTACAAAGAGCAATCGAATATCAGTATAACCAAAAGAAATGGAAGATATTAACCAGAAACTCCTATTGTACTCTTATATCCAAAACCAGATGCTTTGTACAAGGTATCATGAAGCATCACTAATGAACTAGGATACTATGGATTTATATATTTATCAATATATATAATATAAAAATTCATGAAATTTCCAACAAAAGAAGAGATTTTAAAATTTATATGGATTTAACTGATGACTTTCTATCTCACAAAACAAGGATGGAACATGTTAAAACATTTATACAATACATTAAAAAAACAATTAATGTAGTTTATATCTAATAAAAAACAATTTTACAAATGATAAAGATTTCCAAAAAAAGTATTTTAATGTAAAGAAGGAAAAAATGTATTTAACACATTCCACTTTTCAATTTGGAATACCCAATTCATAATTCCACTCATCCACAATTTCTTCAATAGTTTATAGATCTATACTAGCAGGAAGTCTCCTATTAATCTAAATTTTATTCAGAAGGAATCCATGTAACAAGTCGAATCTGGAGCCCCTCAATTGGTGCCCCATGCCAGGTTCACCACATGACCTTAAGTGCATTTTCCCAAACACCAGAGGCTTTCGACTAGCAACGATGGCCATGATAAGTTATTGGTGAAATTATGCCCTCATTTGGTAAGGTATACAAGGTACAAGAAATAACAATCAATAACCGAAGTAGTAAACATCATACAACAACTGAAACTAAACAATGGAAGCAATTTATAATAATATAATGATGCAGTATGGTACATGTATGTATGGAAATCCACAAACACAACAATGTGCTGAAATACAACTGAGAACAAGCACTAAAAGTAAACAGCAACTCCAACAGCATCGCAAGACTAAGCTGAGTCCTATTCTCTCAAGGTCCAACCATCAATCATGTAACTGAAGTAGAAGGTCCACAATCCCTATCCACACCTGCAACCATATAACCTGTGTTGGCCAAATATTAGGACCCATACCGTGTGTGAGACTAATCGCATTAGGCAATCACTAAATGATCTGTTCCCTACTGTCAATGAGGTATATAACAAAAGTAATGGAAATAAATGCAGTAGTGAAACAAGGGTTCTTTAAAGTAAAAAATCCTACCAATCTACATTTACATTTATTTATTAATTTAATTCACTCATTAAATTATTAACCATGGAATCTAGCAGACAACTCTATAATCTCAAGGCATAGCATGTAACACAACAGTTATCTCAGCAGACTACTTAAACTTCAAGTAGTAAAAAACAAAAGCGTGTTCATTGGATTGGTGGACTCATCAAAACCAACAAAAAAATATTCAAAATCACTATCTGGGTGGCTCATAATGGAAGACCCCTATAGTCAAGTAAAAATACAAAGGCACAGACACACTGGGAAGCTCTCACTGTTAATTCACCTGCGGCTATTCAATGATAACTATAGACTCTCTGAGGAAGCACTTATGTATAATTCCCCCTATAGACTCGATATATAAATAATGACACTCTAAGGAAGCAAAAATTCCAATTCTCGTAGGTCCTACGAATGATATTAATTAATAATGGATTCCCTATGGACGCCCTTAAACGTCAATTCCCAGTTTAGTCTACCACATCAGGTCCCCACAACCCTGAGTAGTGTAGTCATGCGTAATCGACTTTTAGGATCCCAAAGTATGCTCAAAAAAATAACTGGATAATAGATACAATGCATCAAAAGCATAAAAATAGTAGGCAACACATGCTATCAATTATATCAAGGTAGGAAAACAATGCAACAAGGTATGCCTCACAGGTATCCTATGCCTAACAGTGATAAACAACAAAAACAGTGGGAACACCCATGGGGTGATCCTCAAACATGCTAACAAGCAATTATCAATCATCTAATATCCTCAAGCATACATGAAATCTAAGGTAGATAACAATAAATGATCAAAACCCTAACCCGAGATACCTGATACATGGGTATCCAGCACTTTTTCCCCAAAAACAGAAAGCCATTCATCTTAGGGAAACAAACCACCTACCTCGATCCTAGTAGATCAATATACATGAACTTCAGCCTTTGAATTAGCCTAGAATGGAGAAGATCAACAAAAATGTCTAGATTGTTCATCCTCAGATAACTTTCACAAGATAAGGAATCAGGAAACGTGTCCAAAGATAAACCAAGAACTCACCAATGTAATTCTATTGCAATCAATGGAATCTAATTCGGATAACTAGTGAAAAGTTGGTGGCTCAGAGAATATTCAGCCTCTTTGGATGCACTCGACGAAATTAGGTAGGGAAGAAGATGAACAGAGGTTTAAGATGCATCCCCGGTACGATTAATGAAATAAAAATAAATGTACACGGTGTGTAATTCATGAGTACATGGTGTCTACTCTCCCCTTCCATACATCGCATCAAGAGGCATCCAAATCACTGATCCACATCATGTGTGTGCCCCGAACATGTCCCGCACATGGCCTCGCGTGGGAGAAAAGTACACAGCGTGTACCCATAATGTACACAATGCGTACATAGAAAGTTTTCAGATATTTATCTTTATCTAAAAAATGACCAGAAAAGGAAAAACATACTTGAAATGAAGATCTGGGTTCATAAAAACTTCCCCCCATTAAATAAATTTGTCTCTGAATTTCCCTAACATGGTGGCGAAGAAGAAACCTCGAACAACTCCGGTCACTATGATCTCATATCGGCCTCCCTCTACCAAGTATCATCATGTACACGGATGTGCTACCATAGCACCCATACCAGAGGAACAGACTGGCCACATATTATCTTTGCACAATGATCAACAATCCTGATAGAATTCTCCTTGAATGATGCATCCTACTCCAGCTCAACCTCCTCAGGTTGAAAAACATGCTATGGGTCTAAGAAATAGAGTTGAAGATGAGAAATATAGAATACATCGTGCATATCCTAGTACCTTTAAGGAAACTGAAACCTATAAGCAACCAGCTTGACTCCCTTCATAACCTCAAATGGCCCGACGTATCTCGGTTAAATCATAACCTGTCTCCTGATCCTCTTGTGTCCCAACCTCGGGGTAACAAGTAGGAAAAACGGATCTCCGACCATAAACTCTAATGGTCATCTCCGCTGATCAGCATAAGACTTCTTCTGAGAATGTGTAGTAGTCATCCTTTTTCAAATCAACTCCACCTACTCTGTAGTCTCCTGAACAAGATGAGGTCCCAGCATAGCTGCCTCTTCTACCTCGATCCAAGACAGGGGTGATCGGCACGACCTACCGTACAAAGAATCATAAGGTGTCATCTAATTAGTTGGTAGAAAACAATTATTATAGGTAAACTACACTAGAGTTATATGTCTCTCAAAAGAACCTCCAAAAACAAGGACACATGCTCATATCATGTCCTCTATCACTTGAATCATGCGCTCTGACATGCCATCTTTCTGGGGATAGTAATTTGTACTCAAAAGTACCTGTGTACCCATAGCCCTCTGTAGCCCTTTCCAAAAATGTGACGTGAATAGGGCGTCCGTATCTGAAATGATAGTACTTAGAACCCCAAGCATACATACAATCTCATGGACGAACAACTGTCCAAGCTCATCTACACTGAATGTCTCCTTAATCGGCAAGAAGATAGCATCCTTCGTGAGCATGTCAATGACAACCCATACCACGTCATTCCCTTGAGGCGATATCGAAAACCCTATCCCGAAGTCCATCACAACATCATTAAACTTCCACTCAGGAATGAGTAGCTGTTGTAAAAGCCATGCTGGTCGCTGCTGCTCTGCCATCACCTGCTGACAGGTGGAACAACTTATGAAAAAACTTGCAACATCGCTCTTCATACCTGGCCACCAATACTGGCGGTGTAGATCATGATACATCATGATGAATCCAAGATGAACTACACAGAATGAGAAATGAAAGTCTCGCACCACCTCATAGCGTGTATCTGTTGGAACCCATATCGTCCCTAGAAACACAAGATCTCATCCTCACCTACGGTCCATCCGGGAAGAGGGTCATGCCCTGACATGCTTTCCCGCAGGACTAGGCCTTCAGAATCTGATAACTGCCCCATTCGAACTCGTTCGAGAAGCGTAGAGGTAATAAATATAGTTGATAGGAAAGGCTACCCCTGTTGGTCATGCACCTACAAATTCATCTTAGAAAACATAGCCATAAGCTTCCATCTATTGATGGCCTTGTGAACTGCATGTATCTGAGTCCTCCTGTTAAGTGCATCAGCCAGAACATTTCCATTCCCATGCATATAGGCAAGCTCGAAATCGAATGACTACGATTACTCAACCCACCTCCGCTGTATCAGATTCTAGTTATGCTGTGTGAAGATGTACTTGAGGCTCTTGTGGTCGGTATACAACACAAAATGCTCTCCCATAAGATAATGTCTCCAACAACGAAAAACATGAACATATTCCGCCAACTCCAGGTCATCCATAGGATATTCCCCCGCATGTTGCATCATATATCAAGATTCGTACAAAAAAACATAATCCTATATCATAAGCACAGCTCCGAGCCTGATGCCAGATGCATCACAGAAAACTGTATTACTCTTACCCGGCTCCGGAAAACCTAGAATCGGGGTTGAAGTCAACATCCCTTTCAGCTCCTGGAAGGTTGAATCGCAAGATTTTGACCAAACATACTACACCCATTTCCTAGTCAATCCAATAAACGGTTCTTCTAGGTATGAGAAGTCATGTATAAACCACCTGTAGTAACCATCCATCCCTAAGAAACATAGTAACACGAAGACGTTCTTAGGCTACTCCCAGGTGACTAGTTCCCTCACCTTATCTAGGTCTATTGATACTACTTTCACTTAGATGACATGACCATAGAAGTGAACCTCGTCCATCCAAAAGTGGCAGTTTGAGAGCTTATCATATAACTAATGCACCCTTGTTGTACTCAAAACAATCTCAATAGGGGTATTATGGTCATGTCGTGTGTGTGAGTACACCAAGATGTCGTCCATGAAAACCACCATGAAGGAATCTATGTAATGATGGAAAACTCTATTCATCAGCACCATGAAAATTGTTGGTTCATTTGTGAGGCCGAATTGCTAAATCAAATACACATATAGGTCATACCTGCTCTGGAAGGCTGTAAGAGTTATATCAGATGGTATAACACGCAACTGATGGTAGCTGGATCTCAAGTCGATCTTTGTGAAAATTATAGCTCCTCAAAGATGATGAATGAGACCATCTATCTGTGGAAATGGATATCACTTCTTGACAATCAACTGGTTTAGCTTTCGATAACCCACACAAAACCTAAAAGTGATGTCTGCCTTCTTTGCAAACAGGAGAAGCGAACCCCAAGAAGATGTTCTGGGGAAGATGAAATTCTTTTCCTGTAACTCCCCCAACTACTTCATGATATCCTGCAAATCAGTTACAGAAATCCTATAAGGAGGAATGGACACCAGTGTCGCTCCTGGCACAAGCTCAATAGATATGTATAAATCTCTCCCTAGAGAAAAACCTGATATGTCTTCTGGAAGGACATCTGAAAATTGATCAGCCACTGGAGGAAAATTTACCTGATAAGTCTTGTGGTAATCCAAATATAAGCTAGAATTATTTTCTCTAACACCGCCCAACCCATGATGTTCTGTTCTAGCTCTTCTCGCCAGGACATCCCATTCATCCTTATTATGAAAAGATCCACCCTCCAGTGATGTGAAACTCACCCTGAGTTGATAGAAATCGACAATGGCCTAGAAGGGAACTAAAAATCCATCCCAAAAATGACATCAAAGCTTCCATCTCCAAAACATATAGACACCATGAAAAACGACACCCACCAACCTTAAGGGTGCAGTCTAAGCACCGATGCATGCTACCAGTTCTAATTCCCAAGGGAGTGTCTAGGATCATCATATCCTCAGAAGTATAAATAGTATGTCTATGGAATTCCATAGTATGCAAAAAAATAAATATATGAGATGCTCTTGTATTGAAAAATGCATAGGATAAAACTGAGGCTAATAAATCGTACCTCGATCTGTAGAAGGTCTAGGATCCTGATCCTGATGAATGTTCTCTACAAAAAATGTCTGGCCCATAACATGGCCCTGCGTAGTAGCCTGAGATCACTGTGCTACTTCTCCCTAAGCTTTACCACTACGTCCACGGCCTCTCCCCTAGCCTGAATGACTTGAAGAACTCCAGCCTCCAGTCTACGGCAAAACTGGTAATCATGATCCTATTCACTAGACGCTGGCAGAAGAACCTTGGAGAAGCGTTGTAGATGACCCATCTTGTACCATGATCGACACTCTGCTGGGTCTCTCGGGTACTGGGGATTCTTATGACCACATATTCCACACTGATAACACACCACTTGTTTTCTAGTTAGATGATCCCGTCTACCATAAGGAATAAATCACCTCCTCGAGTAACCTCATGTAGACTCTTGGTGGCGCTTCCTAATGTCTGTCTAGAGAGAATCCACACTAGATGTTGAACGGACCTAGTTCATAGCTCTAGCCTCCCTTAGGTTTATCACAATAATAAGTGCCCTGTTTACTATCAGAGTGATATAAGTCAACAAAATGACGTCCACCTGTGACCTGATATCCGGTCTGGGGCCTTCCACAAACATCCTAGCCAAAAACAGCTCGGCATTCCCCAGAATGGGAGTGAAACGCTGTAACTACATAATGTAGGAGGAATAGTACATAACTATGAGAGTACCCTACTGCTGGTTCATGAACTCTCTGGATTTGTCATCCCGAAGCGTCGCTGGGTAGAAGTAGTCATAGAATGTACGCTGAAACTCACACCAAGCCAATGCCTGATGGCGCCCTGTCTACAAAACCACATCCTGCCATCTCTTAGAGGAATCACGTAGCATATAATTCTTGAGCATTACATTCCTATCTATAGGTGTCTCTAGATTCTCATGGATGGACACCATGGCTTCTAGACATGACTCTGTAGCCTGTGTTCCTCCATCCCCTATGAACGTGGGAGGGAGATACTGCTGAAAACACCACATATGCTCTGCCATAGATGGGGAAGGATGCTGAGCTCCCTGGAAGGTCTGCATGAATCTCATGAAACCCTCTCTGAACTAAGCATCAGCACCAGTGTCTGGAATCACTGCAGGTTCCATGTCCAGAATGATAGGCGGAACTACTGGTAGTCCATTGTCTATCGTATCAGGCATACTGTCACTCCCTGGTTCCTGACGCACAATGGGAGGACGTCATGGTGTTATAGCTCTGAAAGGACAAAGAAAACATTTATTAATGATGAACACAAATAAAACTTAAAAGATAAAAATGGAATAGGAGAGAAAAACTTTATAGTTTGGGAAAACATGACTACAAAGCATGTAGCACTACTACACAGCATGTTTCCTAAATGTTTACCCTGGGCATGTACCTTGGCCAGACATGGCTATGTAAACCACCCAGCTACACGGAGAGTTCTTAATCTACATGGAATGTACTAAACCTTTTCCTCCCTGCCAATTCACTCCTACACGGCTGGGAACACGGACTACCCCAGTAGGAAACTACATGGCATTCTTGTCCCCTACACAGCATGTTATGATGGTACATGGCGTGTTCCTATAGAAAAAATTTAACCCCGTGTATCTGCCCAAGACAGTTTGGGACACAACTAAAAACTACACGGTGTGTATACATATAGTACATGCCATGTATTCTGTGTTTTTTTTCGACAGTAGCCTCTGAGCTACACCAGATCCCAGAAAACACAAAAAACAAGTGTTAGGGTGCCACATTTCGATCCGAGGGGGGGATACTCCACATGAATCAATGCATGGCATCATAACAATGGATATAACAAGTAAAATGTGTAACTACTCATGATCCACCTTATTCTGATCCTTGAGGGCCCATAATACCCTTAAGACCAATTTTTGGCATCCACGATAATGAAGCTCTAAACAAACGATACCCTATCAACATAGCATGTATTCTATCACAGCAGCTATCACAACAACATGCATCTTCTACCATAAAATTCTATCACAACAGCATGAAAATTCTAATGCAATATAGATTTCATGGCAAAATGCATGACATGTGATTTTCTAACAAGTGCCAATATGATGCATGAGATGGCAGACCCTCATCTCATCGGGTTTCAACAAAATAGAACCACAATCATAAAAACAGTAACACCAAAAAACAAGTGCACCACCCAACAGTGAAATCATGTAAACTATAATAGTTTCAAAACTTGAAAATAGCAACATTCAAGGTAATATGTATTTTTCCCTGTACACGGGTTCTAGAACTCTCGGGCACATCTATTTACCATTTAACTATTCCGTCATATCCCTGCCTCATGTCGCTAAATAATAAGTCAATAGAAAAGGAAAGAAACTCCTCTAATACCACTTTTTTATTACCAGAATCTGGAACCCCTCAACTGGTGCCTCGTGCCCTGTTCTCCATATCACCTCAAGCACATTTTCCCAAATTCCAGAGGCTGCCGACTAGAAGCAAGGGCCTTAATATGTTATTGGGGAAACTGTGCCTTTATTTGGTAATGTATACAATGTAAAGGAAATAACAGTCAATAGCATAAACAGTAAAGAGAATACAACAACTGAAACTAAATAGTGGAAGAAATGTATAATAATATAATGATGCAGCATGTTACATGTATCTATGGAAAGCAACAAACACAAAAACATGCTAAAATATAACAGAGAACATGCACTAAAAGGAAACAACAACTCCAGCAGCAGCAGAAGCCTAATCATGGCCCTAAGCTCTCCAGATCCAACTATAAATCATGTACCTGATGTATAAGGTCCACAATCCATATCCACACCTGCAACCATATAACCTATTTTGGCTAAAAATAAGGACCCAAACAGGGTGTGAGACTAATCCCGGTAGGCAATCACCACATGATCTGTGACCTACTATCAGTGAGCAATATAGAAAAATTATTGGAAATAAATGTAGTAGAGAAACAGGAGTACTTTAAAGTAAACAATCATACCATTCTTCATTCACAATTATTTATTAATTTAATTCACTCATTAAATTATCAACCAATGAATCCTATAAACACATCTATATTCTCAAGGAATAGAAAGTAATAGAACAACTATCTCAGCAGACTACCTAAACTACAAGAAGTACAAAACATGAGCTTGTTCTTTGGCTTGGTGGACTCGTCACAACCAACTAAAAATATTCACACTGACTCTATGGGTGGCTTATACTAGCAGACCCCTATAGTCAAGTAAACATACAAAGGCACATATACCCTAGGAAGCTGTCACTGTCAATTCCCTTGTGGTCTTGCAATGATAACTATAGATTCTATGAGGAAGAACATATGTATAATTACCCCAATAGTCTTGATACATAACTAAGGAAACACTAAGGATGCACAATGTATGATTCCCATAGGTCCTGTGAAATGATACTAATTTATAACAGACTCTCCAGGGGAGCCCTTAATCACCAATTCCCTCTTTAGTCTACCACACCAGGTCCCCACAACCCTGAGTAGTGTAGTTGTGCATAATCGACTATTAGTATCCCAAAGTAAGATCAACAAACTACTTGGATAATAGCTACAATGCATCAAAAGAATACAAATAGTAGGAAACACAAGAAATCATTTTTATAAAAGCATGCAAATAATTCAACATGGTATTCCTAACAGGCATCTTAAGCCAAATGGTGTCAAACAGCCAAAACAGGGGGACCACCCATGGGCTGATACTCAAACATGCTAACAAGAAATTATCAATCTTCTAATAACCTCAAGAATACATGCAATTAAGGGTAGCTAACAAGGATCAAAACCCAATCCCGAGATACCCGTTACATGGGTATCCAAAAATTTTTCACCAAAAACTCAATGACATTCAATGGAGGAAAAAAACACCTACCTCAATCCGAGGAGATTTATTTACTTGATCCTCATCCTGTGAATCAGCCTATAATAGATAAGATTTTCCAAATAGTCTAATATGTTCAACCTCAGTTAACTCTTACAATACAAGGAATCAATAAATGTGGCCAAAGAAGAACCAAGAACTCACATCTATGATTCTATTGTAACTGACGTTGTCCGATTCAGATCAGCGGTGACAGATCGGTGGCTCAGAGAAGATTCAGCCTCCTTAGACACTCTGGATGAAATTCGGCAGAGAAGAAATGAAAATATGATTAAGATGCGACCCCAGTCTGATTAATGAAATAAAAAAAGTACATGGAGTGTACTTCATGAGTACATACTCATTCATTCCTAACACCGCATTAAGCGGCCTCCACATCATCACTACACACCGTGTTTGTGGCTCCGACACAGCCAGCACACGACCTCGCGCGGGAGAAATGTACACCTCGTGTACTTAGAAAATTTCCAGATTTTCCACCTTTTATAAAAAATGTCCTCAACAGTAAAAACATACCTGAAACGAAGATCTGGGTTCCTAAAATCCAATACTAAGGTTACCTAATATCTCCCACTACATCTATATGTTATTTTATTTATACAACAATTTTGCATACCTCTTATCCAGGGTCATGTTACTAAAATGAACTCACACCAACCCTGTATTCAAACAACCCTTGCTAATAAATTTATAATAAAAGATTAGAATATTGAAAATAATTATTCCAAACATTTTAACATATATCAACTAAAAATAATAAATTTCAAATCATACTTTTAAAATCATGAACAAAAATTACTTTCCACAAAACCATCATATATACATAATTTTAAAAAATCATTAATAAAGTGGTTTCCATAATGAATCAAACATCATTTTCACAATTAAATAATAGGAAATCATTAAATTTGATACAAAACCATTAATTTTCAGTCAATGGTAGTCATGGGTGAATCCACCTACCTCTAAAACATTTGAAAAATGAATAACGGAACTACAACTTCCAATACATGGCTTGAAAATCTAATAATTTACATTAGATCTAATTCCAATTAATTGATATATTCACCTTTCACCACGACTGACACCAAAAAATCTGGATTTATCCTAAATGGATTAGATCCCTAATTCCAAAAGGGCGTGTAAGATGAAATATATATAATACAGTGAATAATTGGATCATATCGATGAATTTGGGCCTCCAATTCACTTAAAATATCATAAGAATCTCTCCTGGATCAAAATGATGTATCTATACAATGTTGGGTGGAAGTGGTATTTTTTAATCCCTATTTTTTAGCTAAATTAGGGATTATTTTGGTAAACCGATTTTGATAAACCATTTTCATGTCTTTTCTTCAACAATTCATATTCATGGTACATGGTTAGACGTACCATGTGCTATCCATACATGATTACCACCTCCAAACCCATGTCACATGTTTGGACCACACTATTTGAAATACCATATTTTAATTGTACTAAACCCAAAAATCCATCAATTCATGGTTTCTCGAAGGTTTACACATGGTTTTAGATAAATGAAAGACTATTTTTAGGCATACCCATTTCCAAATTATTCATTTCCATAGATTCCTTGTGGTTTTTCATAGTTACTACTAATAGTGATCATATTGTGCACCACCTCAAAATCCACCCAAAACAATCCCAAACTCCTTATAATTTACAAAAAAAAGAACCCAAAAACTATATATACATAATATGGAAATATATAGGGTGATGTACATTAAACTAGGGGTTCTAAAAACTCCATTAACAAGAGAGGGTACAATTTTATAAATAATGAATCTTGGTTCTTGATTCCTGAATCATTATATGCAGCGTCAATATTGAGGGTTTTCATTAATAACCATGTGGTGACAATATCCATTGAGTTGATTTTATGTTCCCATAAGTATTATTACACTATTTTTCAAGTAAATTAAATTTATTATTTAGGGGATGGGTGCACATATGCAAGAACAAAAGGTAGATATGTGTAGTCAAAATGAGTACCTTGAAGACCGATGTTAATTACCAAGTGACATGGAAGGTTTATTTTAATATGAGTTACACAATACATGATTTATATTTTATGAATTATGTTTCTCCAAATAATTATGGAAGCTCCGAAAACAATTCATGGATGGGGATATGATCTTTTATTCCTTCAAAAATGAGTGATGATGGAATATGGGATATGTAGATTAGATTTACACATTGGTAATGAATATATCATATTGTTTAACATAATGGGATGTAGATTTCCTCATTTAATATTAGCATCATATTATAATTATTTTGAATTTGACAAAAAAAATTCATATATATTACAATGAAATTTTTTCACTGGTTGGTGGAATTCAGATATGACATGTATTTCATCCTTTCATAAAAAAACAGGTTGTATTTACAAACTAGATGCAATGTATTGTTTATTATCCTCATATGAAATAAAATTATTGGCATATTTTATTTATTCTTTTGTGAATCATATCTTAATTTCTTTTCCCTCTATTGGTAATATTATTTATTTCATAATGGACTAAATCTTATGGGTTTAATAAGAAATGAAATTTTGAATTATTTTTTCTAATTAATTTAAATTTATTTAATATATTACATTAAATAAAAAACAGTTTTTTATATCAATATAAAATACACCATGTCAATTTCTTTTTATACACTACACTTGGTTTTCTTTAGTATTACACAACACTATGTTTTATCAAAACAAAGATATATTATTAATATAATCATTTTAACATGACTATTATAAAGTGGAAATTTTTTAAAAAATTATGACTAGAAAAAAATAAAATAATTTATAATGATTTAATATAAAGGATTCATATTGAGAAAAATACAACTTAAATTTTGATAATTACTTTATTGGTTTTAATTAAATATATTCCTACAAAAAATTTATTGTTTCTTTTTTACAAAAATTAATTAAATTGATTTATCAAAATTAGACTAAATTAATATGATAAAATAATCTTTATTTCTGAAATTAACATGTAAAAATTATCTTAGGTTGAAATTTTTGGACATTTCGTAAATGATTATTTTTAAGATGAATAGTGAAAAATAAAAAAATTTATTTGAAATCTGTTTTTTAATTATAAACATTCATAATATTAAAAAAAATTAAATAAGTTTCTAAATTGAAAATATTTAAATTATATATCCATTGATAAAATTAAGATAAATGGTTTTAATTTAATATTTAAAGTTGGTAAAAAAATTTAAACAAGCGATCATTTTTTTTTTGAAAACATATATCTCGTCGATTCTATAGAATAATCATAAATTAAATATTTCAACGTACGTAACTAGAATTGGAAAATTTTAAATTCATATTTTTAATGAAAATATATTATATCATATAATAATTTGAAAATATTTGTTTATAAAAAGATTTATTACAATTAGTTTAATTTATTTACTTTATATAAGATAATTAATAGTTTACTAGGGTGATAAAATAAAACAATAAAAAATAAATTGACCTATAAACGAGTATATAATAATTTTATGTCAACATCTAAACCGTGTAATATGTAAGGATATAAGTGGAACCAATTTTTCATTTTTTCACATCAAATCCATGGGTAAAATGTTTTCTCTTCAAATAATTAAAGTCTTTATCAAACCAATGATATAAAACACAACCACCTATTCTCCATTATTTACATAATAATTCCATTTTAGTTTATACAATTATATCACAAATAACGTCCATAAATAATACCCCCATAATGTAATCATTATTAATATATAAATCAATCATATGAAGGATTTTTGGGATGATCTACTGAGGATACCCAATGAAGGGGAAATGTTCATCAATAATATTTTTTTTATTTCTTCACCCACACAGATTAATTATTATTACAAAATTATGATATAATATAATTATTATTTTTAATTTAACAATATTGGTTATGTTATTTACATATCCTAAAAAATATCTGCTTCCATCAATTGGGTTAAAAATTTGTCGTTCCTATGTACAACGGACTACCGCAACACGAACCGATGTCATTCATTTGATCTATTAAAAACTCTCAAGGACAAATATAATTATTGATTTATTATTTATATATTATATTTATAATATTATTATACATCTAGAGTTATTAAATTACATATATGTTCATTGTAAATATTTCTTGCGAATATGGTAATGTCTTTCATGTGTAAAACATAGGACCACCTCACGTAGAGATGTGATTCAATCATTCTTTGCACCAAAAGTAATAATGATCAGTTAAATGAACATCTATTCTATATATATATTACATAAAAATGAATCATGAATTACATTATATCACTTAAATTTAATTATTTATGTCCAACATGAAAATGTAAACAATTTTCATGTATATATACAACATACACATCTCCATAAATGACATATTTTAATTTTTATCACTAAATATTTTGTATTATTATTATTAAATATATAATGAATATATATAATACTTATATAATGTTTTAAATAATTTATTTTTTTAAATAATTATTACATACCCAAGACTGCAAAAAATAAATCAAAACATATACAAAAAAATAATGTGTTTATTATAAAAAACAGATCATTATCATTAAATTAGAAAAAACATTTAATAAGTTTATATATGAATATAATATATGAAAGGATATTTATGAATATTTTTGTTTCATATCTGTGTAATATATTTTTATTTATTATACTAGAGGAATGGATGTGTATTATGGAAGTGAAGAGTTAATGTAATGTATTTCCTTCTCACTCATTATTTTTTATAATAAATAAATTGTATTCACCACATGTTTATTTTTCATGGTTAATATAATACCCATTAATATATTTTATGATTATTATAATTGTTATCATTGATATATAACTACCCATTTTTGATCTTTTTTCCTTGGGGTTTTTGATTTCTAATTCACCTATGCGGTAATGGATTTTTTCTTCAATTTTCCAATTTTCTCAGATATGTTATCATATAAATATATAGTTTTTGTAAAGTCTCGTTGACATATAATAACAATAATTAATTTACCCGCATGATATTTTTTTATTTATATAGTTGTGTTCCATTATGAGGTATATGATTTAATGTGACCAAAGTGGTAATGATTTTATTTTACAATCTCAACATTTATCACGATTATTTATAATTATGTTTCTTATGATAAAACTGAATCATAAATATCTCAAGATACTCTTGAATTTCCATCTACATTGGTTTTTTATGATAATTATTGTAACATTTTATCTAAACATTGTAATTTAATATAATTAATATTTTATTGAATATTTAATTTTATCTCTCCAGGGATAGAAATATATTTTTTTCTAAATAAATATCTTCAAATACAATTAGAAAATGAATTACTAATAGCATCATATTTAGAAAAGAAATTTTTTCCCCGAATTTAATTTTTTTCGAAAAAAATGTCTTCACATTTTTTGACATTTAAAAAAACAAAATTTGGATGTTACAATGAAATTTTAATGGAATATTTATAATAAAATTTACAATATTAATGAAACTTATTATTGTCAAAAAATATATTTTCTATGTATCAACCTTTATAAATTTTAAAGGGATTTTTTCAAATAAATGGATTTTCAAAAATTTTTATGTTTCAAAATTTTTATTTCAAAGAGGAAGGTATATTTTGCTTCTGAATTGTTTATAATTTTTTATAAAGATTCTATTATAATATTTCTAGATTATTTGAATGAAATTTATTTTCTAAATTTATTTAGGTCTTAAAATTTTTTTCCAATGAATATTTATTTTCAAAAAGAACTAATTAAAATAGTTATTCAAAAACATTTTCCCTGAAAAAAGACATTTATTTATGTTAAGAAGTCTATTTTGGGGATATGATCCAAGGGTAGAATTATTATTCATCCAGTATATGTTTTATCATAAATATATGTTTATCAAATCCATTTCTCTTCGACCATATATATATTAATAGAAATATTTGGAAACTAATTTATTCGTTATGACATATTCTATGATGAAATGATGAAATGATTCGTTATCATGCTTTAATTTCACATTTTATAATATATGTAAATGTTTATGAATGCTATTTCATATCATATTTCACGGAATAGTGCCTTTCAGTTTTCATGATAACTAAATGTAAATTTGGTATATTTTGTAATGTTACTTATCATAAAATATTATTTTGGATATTTAACAAAAAAACCCTTATATTCTTCCATTTAAATACCATAGGATGTACCGCTACTAATTTTCTAAATATTAAATAATTTGACCAATTTTGATTTTTCATTTAAATCACATATCAGAAAAAATTCAGGATATTTTATAGCATTCAATTTAAATTTATATATCTTTTATATTATATTTAATTTGTTTTAATTAGTTAAATTTTCTTAAAAAAGTTTCGTAGATATAATTTTTCTAAAGAATATATTTCAAAGAAAAGATTATTTTTATCTATTAAATAACATTTACTTCAGTTCAGTATAAAAATTTAACAAGTATCCTTCCTTTTCCATATGATTTATTTTATGGGTGTTGATAATTTTTTATTTCTGCAGACACAATTATTAAGTTAAATTGTTGATGTATGGTGGGAAGATACTCCGTGAAATGTTAATGAATAGATGGTTAAACATATTAATCATTTATAAATTCATTTATCCTCATCATCTTATTGTAATATATTATTGATCCCAGTGAATCATAAACAATATTTGTTAAATTAACCATCACAAACAATTCATAATGATTCATTCTTATAAAATATATTATTCTATAACATAATAAAAATAAGATGAAGACAAAAATCATTTAAATAGATTATTTTTATCCTCATAAGACAATTTAATATAATATCGTTAATGTAAGAACTAAATATATAATATAATAAAAAATGGATTCTCAATTAATTATTCTTATAATTATTTACTCCATTGTATTTAAAACACTTTTTAAAATATCTATTCATTATAAAAAACTCATAAAAATATAATAATTAATTTCAATAATCAATATCGAAGACATTGACATTCATTTAATGTCATATACAATGTTCCACATCTTGGTTCCCAAATATGGTTTTACAACACCCCGAGATTTTGTAAAATATTTTTTTTCAGATTTAATTTTAATTTTATTTATATTTTTCATTTAATATGACATTGGGAATTTATATATATATATATATACATATATTAAAACACTATGTCAAACATTCCTTTTAGATGGAACCAACATGGATTACTCTACACAAAAACAAACATGGATTGTGCTACACGCAACACCGACTTAGCGTGCGGTATATAAAACTCCAATGTATAGTATGTTACATGCAATACATAATTTCTATGAAAAATTTATTTATTTTTAAAATTATTTAAATGAGTTATTTATAACCTAAAAATTAAAAATAAGTAATATTAATATTAATAACTGATTTTAAAATATTTTTATAATTGTTTTATGTAAATTAAAAATATTGATAATAAAAATTATAATATTTTGTTATTTCTTTATATGTTTATAAATAATAATTTGTGAAATGAACTACTTTTCATGTACTTTGGTGATAAAATAAACAATTAAATTTAGACATATATATAAATTTAATTTTATAAAATAAACATCTTTTGTTAATAATAATACCTACATTGTCCGAGGGTGAGATTTTATAATTTTTATTAGAAACTTCCTTTTTTGTTAAATAGTGTAAAATTTTGCAATTTAATTAGTAACATGATTTTAATTTAAAATTTATTAATGGTAAATTATTAATTAAATTTGTTATAATGTGATATTGTTATATTTATAATTATATTAATATAATTATGCCATTATAATGAATTTTATTGTGAAATTTAATATAAAAACATAACAAACATTTGAAAACATTTCTACTTTAAATACTCGTTATTTTGTCTCATTTGCGAGATTAAAATTAATATTATTTTTTCACTATTGGGAACAGAATTTTGAATAATTTAAAAAATACATTGTAAATAGTTTAATATTTAATTTTTGATTATATCAGGTTAATTTTCTACCAAAAAATTTATTTAATGTAAAAAAAATAATCACAATGGTTAAAGTCAAATTAGACTTAATTAGGGACTAAATATTAATCTTAGTATCCCAAATGACCTTTCTATTTTTACAACACACATTGGATTTCCATATGTCGGAAAACACCTTCTATTATTTATTTCTTCAGTTTTTTATGAATTAATTATGAAATAACATGTGTACACCTAACTTGATTTCAAATATTCCATGTGAGTCCTTTTTCATCCCTCTAAAAGGCCACCACCTCACCCTCTTAATAACTCCTCTTAAACATCATATATTTGGAAAATATAATCTTAATAAACATCTCACCATACCTCTCGTACTCATAAAATAATATTCTAGGGATTAAATCAATCCCATGAATCCAGTTGGAAAAAACCAATAGGAGTAACCTTCGGAAGGGAGGATTTGAACAATTACGGTGAGAGTCAAGACACATTTCAATGGAATTTCACCTCAATTTTTTGAGGTAAATTGTTTATTGGCCACTTATTTATTTTTGGTAGGTATAAGAACCATGGATGTATTTTATGATTCATAGACATAAACATTTACGTATTTACAAATCGATTTTTTGATATTTCGGTCATGATATTTATGTTTCAAAAGATTCAAATTTGGTAATCTAATTTCTCTCAATTTTCATTATTTGTGACACAAGACATGTTAAATAGTTATAATTATATATGATGTATATATAATAAATTTGAAACGTTATATCATGAATCACCTTAATTTCAGTATACATTAAGCTTCATGAAATTTTATTATATTACATGGGGTGAATGGTGCAAGCCTACTATGTGGTAAGAGTTTATTGAAACAATATCATCACATTTCGATGTATTATATGATTGTGAATCTATTGATAAAATATTGTCACCAGACTATTAATAAATATCATTAATCTTTATCTCCTATGTTTATTCCTTATATAATCATGTTTCAATTCAATTTTTACACTATTTGGTACATAAGATAGTTAATAAAGATTATTTTTGAGAGCTCAACATTACCCTATCTTCATTTAGAAATATCTTTCACTTCATATCTATATTTATAATATTTTTTTCCTTTAATATTATACTATTCTCATATGAAAATTAAAATATATTTACCCTATTTGTATTTTCCCAATGTTTTCAACATAATCGTACTATCACTATCCGAATGAGTAATTTATATATTCTTTTTACCCTTCCCATGGAATTTTATATTTTATATTGTATGAAATATAAGGAATTACCTACTATAAATTATTTTAAGTTTTATATTTTTAGATATAAGGTATTATTATTATATTTTTTTTAAAATATTTTCAAGAAAATAGGGGTTTATAAGAATTTTACATATACTTTAATAAGTTTTCAAGTAAAATGTCTTTCAAAAACATCATTATTTTTTATTGTGTTTTCATTATACATTAAAGGAAATGGTTTTAAAATTTTTTGCATCATTTATTTTTTAGTTTTTTAAGATTTTTCAATGAAAATTTATTCTTCAATCCATTGAAGATTATTTGATAAGTTTTCAATGAAAATGGTTTTCAAAATAATTTCATGTCTCATTTATATGTTATCAAGATATCATCTAATAAAAATATTTCTAAATGGTTTTATGCATTAGAAAGTCTCTTTTAATAAATAATGTTTAAATTCTAAAAGAAATGTTTTTGTATGATATTTCAAAATTATTTAAATCTAAGATGTCATCCATTGTTGATAATCGGGCATCTTTAGGAAATGATCTAATAGTTCCATCCATATTATAGCTTTGAATGTGTTTTTCTTAATGTCATGGTGTTTAAAAAACTATTTTTTTCATTGGTTATATGATTATCAATTTTTTTTATAATTCATGTGTTATATGTTTATGAAATATATTTCTGTTCCCCAGGGTATGATTTTCATAAATGATTATGAAACCTATTTATTTTTCCACAGGTTGTGATATGATTACAGATTTATGAAACCCATTTAATTTTATGGGATATGATATTATAGTTTATCATTTTCTGGAACATGTTTGTATGGTTTCATAATGATATGGGTGGGTCCATTATCTCATTCAAATGAATTGAGTAACTGTAAGTAGAATATGAGCTCAAAGCGTTCAAAGGATGTATTAGAATCCAAAAATCATGGTTGTATAAGGG
This sequence comes from Viscum album, assembly GCA_963277665.1. Taxonomy (NCBI): domain Eukaryota; kingdom Viridiplantae; phylum Streptophyta; class Magnoliopsida; order Santalales; family Viscaceae; genus Viscum; species Viscum album. The sequence continues at coordinate 1,906,412,398 of OY728145.1, forward strand.
ATGTATCCCAAGACCAAAAAAATATTGTACATCGGGTGAGTCACATAACTGAAAACAACAAGGTACAAGAGTTCTAGCCATGCCTAATAAAAATAATGTACATGGATTGTTGCACAAGCCTAAAAATATGAAGGTACATGGGTTGAATTCCATGCTTGGAAAAAAATAAATATTGGGCCTAAAAATATAAGGTACATGGGTTGTAGATGAAAAATATAAATATTTTGGTACACATGTTGTATAATGTGCCTAGAAACAAGAAGGTACATTGGTTGTAGCATAATCCTAAACATAAGAGTTCACATGGGTTGTTAACCCTTGTCTGAATCATGTAAATAGGTCGTAGCACAATCCTAACATGTTATAATAGTCTTTGTTGGTATTATTGACATAATACATTCAATTCTCAAATTCATGTTACAAATTCCATTTATTATTCCTATGTTACTATTCCATGACTTATGATCTTAATTATCTTATGTTTCGTGACATTTAAACTACCATTCATTATTATGATCTATGATATACAAGGTTTGACCTTCAGATGTTTTTCTCAAGTTCCATACCCTTTTGTGGATGTTATGCTTACACAGTTCCTTTATTACCATTATTGAGCATCTGAGTTACCCCAATTTTTATGTTTCCAATCATCCAGATATGGAAAAAAATTGAATAGTTTTTAAAGTTGGATATCTCTTTAGGATAAGTCGAAAATATTTCACGTCGATATAAGATTATGTTTCCAAATTTCCAAATACACTACACTATTATAGTGACCATAAATATTTTTTTAATGTAGTAAATATTAAAAAAAAGATGTAATATCTAGGTTTGATAATCATGTGACGTCATAGTTGGTATGTGAGAAATTGTTTTGTCAAAAATTACAATCTGGGATGATAATTTTTTTTGAAATCCTTATATGTTTTTCTAATGAGATGTCTAGGGATGTTTATAAGGATAAATATAAAGATGAGTCCATGAATTTTGGTAAAGGAATGAGTGATTTGTTTCTAGGGAATACATGCCAACCAATATACTACATGGGGATGTGGATTTTGGATATATGTAACTTGGGTTAACGACATCGACATGATATATAATTCCTTACTTAAGGTAATCTAGCACATGAAAACAGGCCTTAATGCACACCTTATTTGTAAAACCCAGGGTATATTAATTTGAAATTTACAAACTCTTCAAGAACCGTTATGAAAGACATAAAATGAATATGACATTGAATAACAAAGGATAACACTATGGTGTCATCGATAAAAAGGTAGGTGACATGATTTAGAAATCATGTATGTAATGTTTCATGATTATGTGGATTTATTAAGTGATATGTGTTTCTCACCCCATTAATTCAAGTTTTATTGAATGGGGTGAACTAGAATGAACACGATTGCAATTTAATGTTTTAGATGTGGAATGTATGTCTATTTTGAAAATTTATTTCCCAAGTGCATATCTTATAAATAGAATTAAGAAGGTGGTATGAGTATTTCTAATACCTATGAAGAAAAGTGACCACAAATGACATTTGAGAGGTATTTCATATTTTTCCATTATAGTTTACTTTAAATATAAGAAGCATGATTAGTTCATGTTTGTGAAAAAATTCGAGTGATTAATGTTTCTTATTACAAGTTGTGGTATAAATGAATATGTTGATAAAGCTTGGGTAATGGTTTAATAACAAGGTTGGATAAATGAAGAATTTATGTTTTATAATTTAAATATTATGTTATATGAATTATGAAATGTGTATGTATTATCATAATAAGTTTTTATTAAGGATTAGATGGACCTAATGAAAGGCGAGTAAGACATTGAAACGTGATTTCATGGAAATGTGATACATTTATTATGGAAATGTAACCCTTAATTAATTCATAAAATTGAGATAATGATATTTGGATAATGATATAATGGATATGAATAAGTAAATTAGATGATATATATTAGCTTTCAATTTATTATTGAAAAAATGGTTTATATCATCGTGGATTAAGTTTACGACTTCTTTTATTTAATGAATATATCCTCAAATCATTAGATGAAGGAAGAATTCATGTTTTCTATGTGTATTAGGGGTAATGTATTTTAATACAATGTTTAATGGGAATGTCCGATGAGGTTATTCACATTCATGGAATGTGAAAACAACGTACTAAATCGTGTTACAATATCGAACAAATTTTAATATGATTTAATGGATTAATTTCTGATGTTTTTGAATTTCTTCATTCATAAGTGTTATAAGGTTAACCATTCATGAAAATTTTAAGTTAATCATCATATAATTATTTATGAATTTAGATTTTGTTGAAAACCATGTTTAATAGGATATATACTGATTAAATTCATTTCAAGAATTTCCATCAAATACTGTCAATTATATTAGTTTGGTTTTAGAAAAGGACATCATTTATGTCGGATGACAACCAATAAAATCTAGAATGGTCATGGGTCTTAAATCCATGACCAAATATAGTTATAGGATTCATGTATACCACTAGCCTATGTGATGAAGCTCAAATTTTCATACATTTTATATATTAATCATTAGTTATAATCCCAACATACAATTATTTTATGGGTAATTGTTACATTTTTTAGTTTTACTGGTTTTTGTAGCTCAAATGAAAAAAATGGTTAAATTTAGAAAATTCATTGATTTTTATGATAAGTGTATTTTGGTCATAATATTTAAATTGTTATTTCAAATTTTGTGATTAAGAATTTTTTTAAATCCAGGTTTTATTTCTTAAAACATTTTTTTAGGAGGAATGGATAGTTAAAGAATTTAGAGTATTGAAAATTCATTTAATTTGGGAAATTTTTCAGGCGGATAACATTGGGCCATTCGACCAAAGAGAAGAATAACTCGTTGAAAACTCCTTCAAATGAATTTATTCCAGATGGATATAAATATCATTAATTAATGAACGTCCTTGATGATTTTAAAGTAAAAATAATATAATTAATCAATTATGTAAATGGATGAAGCATGTGGAAAATGAAATAACTCACCAGGAAGAAATAGTTCAATTGAAAAATTAATTAATATCATGCCATGCAATGGGATTACACAATGTGTATGTTTTATATGGAAGATAATTCAACATTTACACAAAATTTTTTAGGAGTACACAATGTTTAATGGTATCATGCCTTATAATGATAAAATTTCAATTAAAAAAAGTAATGGGGTTTTCAGTATAAATGATCCCCATGGATTAAACAATTAAATGGATTTAATGTCACGAAATTGTAATGAATAGGGAATATAGGCTACTTATCTACATATATAATGATTCATTCTTCCACAAAACCCTTCCCTCTATACCTCGGTCTCTTCTCCGGTGATTTAAATATCTTCTATTTAATCTGGATTGATTATTTTGTGATTAGTTGCCACCTTGGATGTGTTTCATATTTCTCTGTGAGTTATCTGTTCTGGTTTCTCCAATTATTTTTATCACTATAGTGGCATTGTGTTACATCAGTTGACTCATTTTACAAATTTTATTTTTAATTCTTTTTCTCTCTTCAAAATTTTGTGTGACCTTGATCAAGGGAGGTTCCTTATTTTGGATCTGGTATGGATGGTGTGTTTTGAAGAAGTGTTTTTTATTTACACTTCTCCCCTCACTCATTTATTTAACTGAATAAATTATTTGATGTATAATTTGATTGTAAAGAATTATTTTTTAATTTTGGTTTCATCAATTTGGTGTATTCTGTAGTGGGTGGGTGAGACATCAGTTTATACCTATATGGCTTCATCTTTATCATGGGTTGGTGAAATGTATTGAATATCTGTTTGATAAATTTTTGTGTCAAATTAAATAGAATTTTGTGACTTATTTCTATTATATGCATGGAAATAGGTTTTTACAAAATACGTTTCCCCCATGATTTTGGTAAAAGAATGGGTTTTAAATCAATTATGAAATGGTTTTACGAAATTTCTTTCAACTAATGAAATGATTGAATGTTTTTGATGGAATGGTTTGGAAAATAATCCACCTGTGTATCGTTGTATTCTTTGGTTGAAGTTATTTAAATCAATCTCATTTTCTATTTGTTGGAATGAGGGTTTATTAATGTGGACATAATTTTCCCCCAATGAATATTGTTCAAAGGTATTATTATAACTATTAGGAGTTTACATCAATATATATTCCTATTTAGTATATACCAAATGAATATGTTTTGAGGGATATTGCACACACGATTATTTATGTTCTGGTATGAGTACCCCATCTATCATGACATAGAGTGATTATTGGCATGATTTATCCGATGCTTCTTCTTAGGTTATTTTGAATTATTTACGTTATTATTATTTTTACTAGCATGAAATTAATATAAAATGAAATGCATGATGTTTTTTCAAATCATATATATGTTGGGATATTTTTATGGAAAACTATATGAAATTTCATTACCTTAGTTAATTGGAAATTTTGAAAAAATATAATTAATTTTTTTCCAGGATGTTAATATAAAACTATAAAAAAATATTATACCATGTTTTCTTTAATGTTTATCAATAATTAATTATTGTTCATAGACTTGTTATAGACCACCTAGGTGTGTCTCTAATATGAATTTAATGTCACACTCTGTTTACCCAATCATCTATTCATTTACTTGGTAATATGATTCAATGAAGGGAAATTCAAGGTGTTGTAGTGAGGTGATGAAGGGTTTTAATCATCTAGGTTTTGGATAGTGAGATATTGAGATGTTTCATATTTTTTAATATAGTAACATATAGGATTCTGGAGTACTTTTTTTTGTTTTTTCCTTTGTAGTTTGAATTATCTATTAGTGATTGTTATTTTCAGTTTGCATTTTTTTATTTTTTTTGTTAAATTTATGCTACTACATATATATATATATATATTCTTTTTTATCTCTATTATTTAATTCTATACATGTTTATATATTTGATGTTATATAATTTGTGTTCATAGTAATCATAACCCTTTCTTTTAATTGTTTTCCTTCGGGCAAGATGATTTCCCTTGGCGATCCAGAACTCCCTTAAATTACACAATAATTTGAGTCGTGTACCTATTTGAGATAGTTTTCAATTTAGGTTATTCAAATTTTGGTATCATGGGAGGTATATCCTCATGATTCCTTTTTCTAGGATATCTTTTTGATTAGATATAGGATTTTAAGGCCTTTGGAGTTATATTATGTTGAGTTGTTTTTCAATTATTCCTATAATGAGACTCTAGATACCATTGTATGATGGGATGTGTGACTAATATCTTATGTTATATATACAAATCTAATATTATTATTATGGGTTTATAGTTTTAGCTGATATTATTCTATTTTATGATTGTCTCTTTTTTTCTAGTCTCTATTATTATTCATCCAATATGTGTTATGTTAATTCCTTAAGAGAGTTAAATTTATTACCCTTGATAAAATCCTTATATATATCATAACATTATCAATAATACTAAGTGGGAAATTTTTTTCATAAAAAAATGTAATATAGGTTCAAAACATTGGTTTTTAGGTACAACTGCAACATGTAGGAGATTGATACTGATCACGAGAGTCCATTCATTAAAAGACATTATATTTAAATTCATGAATGGACATCAAGAGGAAAATTAATTTCTTTAAAATATATATAAGATCTTTTACAACATATATGTATATATATATATGAGAGTGTAATGAAAAAATGTGTATTTTTTTTCTTTTGTTTTTTGGAAATCATTACTGAAATTTAATGTTACATGTAGATAACCACCTTTGATAGGTATTGAACAGAATCAAGAATACCATTTCTCATAGTTTTCTCTCATAACACTAATTTTGTTGATGGATTTTGAGTTCTTATCTTATGAAAAAGAATTTTGGTCAATGTAACCATATAATAATTTGATATGGGTGTAGGTTTGTTTTTCAAAAGAGTTTATAATGAATGAAAACATGAACTAATCGATGGATCTATAGGGTTTGAGACCAGATAACTATTTTAGTATATTTATGCTATTGATTTAAAAATATGTTTAGATAGTGGATAAGTACATGATGGAACATAATAATATGTTGGAAAATAGGGATACTCCTCCCTTTTTCATCTGCCTAATTTATTCTTCACTGGATCTATGTAAAATATAGATGTTAAGGGATCATCACAGGAGTGGTGGGGGTGGTTCTCATAAGGAAACCTCTTAGGAACCAGTAGATATAGTTTGTGATGTTCCTATATGATTATATCAATGTAGAAATTTTTGATACATAAAAAATTCTTCTACATTACCAAATAACATTTCCAACAAATATTGATTTTATGATCTTCGTAAATATCTTTGTCAGGATATATCTATAGTTAAATATGTTATAGGATCGTCAGATTCAAAGGATAATGTTACACTGTTATATTCTTCTAAGATTACATGGATCCTAACATAGGATCAGGGGTGAAGAGAATTCACATATAATATGATATTTAAGGGATTTATATGATGGTTCATTGACAGGGAGTACTTCCATTATTATTTAATTCTCCATATCTATTTTTTTTATGTTATTTCGTTCCACATGTTTTTTACTATCCATTTTATTGACATTAATATCATTCTAGTAAATCACATTTACATTATTATAGATTTGATGAAACCTATTAGGAAAAAGAATATTTAGGGGTTTATGTATCCTTCTTATCAAATATCAGTAGATGATGAAATGTTTGTCTTGGATTTTCTTGTTACTGTTCTGGATCTTTTGGACATCATCATTAAGATTAATTACAGTGTTGATCATCATTTCAAGGTATATTTTTTTATCATCAGTGGGTCTCATTTTTTACAGATAATGAGATCCCCTGAGTGTTTTCTGGAAATTGGTTTGTGAGATATGATAATTCATGACAATACAATCCAAATATCATAGGATTTTTATGATGATATAGTTCAACCAAATGAAGTTTCTTCAACTCATGATATTCCACCTATTGTTTGTGATTTTAATTTATTATTTCCATACATTTTTGTTATACTTCATTAAAATAGGGATGATTAGTTCATGATTGAACTAGTTCTAGGTATATAGCTAATTTTATTCTTTTCTATCAGATGAAACTAGTAGAGATGAATGAGATTAGGATATAGTTGGGGTATATTATAGATAGTGGGTTTTTTTGCCTAGTTATTACCATTGGGTATCCCCGGTTCTCTTTTCCTGGAATGTATACAATTGACTTTGATTGTGTATAGACTATCAAAAGTTAAAACTATTTACCAATTAATAATAATTATACTTTTCTAGTTTGGATGGATTATCTAACCAGGTAAAGGGTAAAGTATTTATTGATCATTGATCTTCAATCGGGTTATCATCTTCTCATATTGAAGGATTATTTTATACTAAATATGGATTTCAACACCATGTATATCCACAATTAATATATTTTGATATTGATTGTCCTCTTTAATTATAATTCATTTTTTATGGAATTGATTAATATGATATTCCATCAATATTTTGACAGTTTTTTTGGTAATTTTATAGGAAAATAATTTGGTTTACCTGAGATCAAATAATGATCTTAAGAACCATTTCTGATTGATTTTATATATATTGAGAAGTGACTATTTATAATAAAATCGTTCAAAAAGAAATTTCATGATTCATGGTGGTAACTTAATTTGGGAATATGGTTTATCAATATGCATTATAACTAGATGATGAGAAGGTAATATATTTCCATTCAAGTGCTGATCCATATAATTTCATTGAGATTCAGGGATTCCATTGTATTTCTAGATAATATTGACAGTTCATCATGAATTTTTCAAATATGAAATCACATTTAACTACTCTTATAAAAAAAAGAGTGAAATTCACATGAGATATACTGTGATATTATTATTTCAATGAGGTGAAATGAATTTTGACAACAGCTACTATTTTGATCTTAATAGATCTCGATATAGGTTGTGTGGTTTTTATTATACTTTTAGTTAAGGTTTAGGTTTTTTCCATATTTAGGATGATAATGTGACAACTTACATATCTAGAATGATTCAACCAGATGATATGAGTTACTCAACTCATTAAGTATTTATTTTCATAGTCATACATGTACTTATCTGATGCAAGCTATATCATTTGGAGGAGGGGTTCACATTCTATTATAATCATTAGAGTTTTATATTTAAATATCCCCAAAAATACTTGAGTCATATATAGATATGATGGTTGTAATAACATTTTATGTTTAATATTAGTATCATATATACCTATAGGAAGGGGAATGTTTCTTCAACTGTTTTATCAAGATTTTTCCATCGAATTGTGTTCAATAATCAAATGAAGAGAAGATGATTATAGGTATTTTCACTCTATTTTAATCAGGATTCTCACTAAAATGATTCATGATTTTTTCTGAAAAGTGATCATATATTATCATCAGTAATTTATTCTATTTTGTAGATTGAGTAGCCTTATGATGTTTTCATAGGAATTTATTGACAACTATATTGTTGGAGAACATTTTTGGTTTGTCACACTGTTCATATGGTATTCTCATTTTTGGGTATCATATTTTCATCCCTAAATTTGTGAGGATATTGGTTTTTTATTGGAACTTTTGTTTGAGAGTCTTTTATCTGAGAAGTATGAATAAGTCTGATGACATGAGATAGTGATTCTAGTGGCTGGTTAAAAAGAATGATATTGTATATTAATTGTACGATTATTTCAAATGACAATAGATATAGGAAGATAATATAAATCATTTATGTTTTATTCATACTATTCCAATGATATTTTGAAAATGGGATGATATATCAATATAAATTTCAGTTAGATTCTACAGGACTCCATAAGAGAGTAATCCAGTATGGGTGGTCATTGAATTATAGAAAAATTTGGTTCATTAAATTCCAACAATAGACATCAATAAAGGTGAATATCTTTGTATTCTATATGTGTCGGTTGTTCTTAGGATACATGGGGTTTCGTTTCCATTATTTCAAACAAGGAGCCTTGGATTTCATTGAGTTTCTAGAGGAGCTTATAAAAGGCATGGACACTCATTTTAGGATGACTATATGATTTCATATGAAGATATATGGTCATACATAGCATGTTATTCTGGTTTTAAAGGATATTCTACATGAATTTCTCTCAGATGTTGGTGGTTATAAGGATAAACATCTTGGACTAGTTGATATTTCTTATAACTACAATTATCAATCAATAATCATATTTGATATTTTTAAGGATTGCTATAGTATATAATGAACATCACTTATTTGTTGGGAATAAGTGGCAAAAGCTTCATTATTGGGGGATGGTATTGGTCATAAGATATATTAAAGGATTCAATACATACATTTGTCGCATGGTATAGTTTAAATTCAACATAAAAATTAAATAGCTCAATGGTTACATACATTTATGTTTTTTGTAGGTGGATATGTATTCATTTATGTTTTTCATCAGTTGGGTCACCATCATCTTAGAAAACATGGAATGTTGGATATGACCAATGTTGGACTGTTTGAGGTCAGAAAATGGATTTGGAATGTATTTTATCAGTTATCATTTTCAATTAAGATAATATTATTTCCAGATGTTTTCCATATATCAAATATTGTGAAATACCATCATTATCCTTATCACAATATAATATGGGAGGATACTGATATAGAGACGTATGTTTCTATTATAAATTATATAATATTTACTTTTGAGTCTCAAGTGAATGTTTTTCATGGGAATTTTATTATTTTAGTCAGATTGTTATGGATTCACAGATCATATTCTATTGAGACATATGATCATGAGTCACTGATAATAGAAAAAATTTCCCACCTCTTTACAATACATAATTCTTCCACAAGAAATAATAGAGATGAAATGTCTTATGGTGTATATTTTTGAACATCCCATTACCTTCTAACTAATATTTTACTGCTCTATTATTCTTAAACTCTTTAATATGGTTCATCATTACAAATCTAATGATATAGAATATTTCTTTGAAAAAAAACTAATGGATATAAATGAATAATTATTTAATTATTGGAATCTATGAATAAAAGTGTTAATGGATTTGTATTGTTAATAATTAGTTTATATAATTCATGTGATGGTTTAGGTTTTTGTAATGAATTAGTTCTGTTTGTAGTCTTCATGGTAAATACACAACAAGTAATTAGAGTATAAAACATGTTTTTTCTGTAGGGATGATGCATAAAACCTTATACATAGTGTGAATATATTAAATAAATTTTAAATGTTTCAATCCATATAGTGATAAATGTTTTTTAAATTTAAAATTCATTAGGTTTTCAATATATTTTATCCTCAAGGATTAAAAACCATATAAGTTCGGTTGAAAATGAATTTATGTTGTTTTTATGATCATATATTTATTTATTAATTCACACATATCTCCCTCTCAACCTAGGGATATTCTCTCTTAATTTTGAAATACTTCATTTAATTCCTATTTATTTTTTTATCTATTGAACACCGATGTGGTTAGGTATCATCTTTCAAATTGATTAATACATTCTACATGTTTATTTACTTTGATCGTGGAAGCATAATTGGGATGTGTTATCAGATTTGGTATCCCATGATGTTTATTACTGTTTAGCTCTTCATGATCTTTTGTGTGGTCTTATTCTAATGATATTTCCTTCATTGGTCGTGGGGATGAGGTTGTCCATTATTTAGTTTTGTGTTGATTCCAATTCTGATAAATCCCTTTTATATAATTGATTTATATTTTTGATGTATGGGTTGATTATAGAAACTCTATTATCTTCATTGGTTTTTTCATTATGTTGGATTCCTCTATGGAAAAGTGTGACCAAATTTATGAGTTATGCGGTTCCATATATATCCTTTTTTATCAAAATGGTATTTCTATTTTTTGAAAAACGAATAAAATAAAATGGAATGATATATCTCATCATTTTAGTGTTCATGTATCCATTCATTTATAAAATATGGATTTCCACATGATTTGGTAAACTAAATCACATTTCAAAGGATTGTTATTGTTTATGAAATAGACTTAATTTCATGAAATGATGAAATTTTGATGATAATTTATTTAAAAAAATTAGATCACATGAGAAGACTCAGTTACCTTGGTGGATGGTATACTAATGGGTCTCATCCATTATCAATTTTTTTTCTCACATGGATTTCTTCTTCTCCCAATGATTATTGTTCTAGGGTCTTGTGATATCTTCTTGAGGGTTTCATATCTATAGTGATCTTATACTATCATGACTTGATTAATATGTGTTGAGTCAGGATGCTTGTGTGATTTTATATGATTTGGGTTGAGTTACTTTGGTAGCAATACATAATGAAATCCTCAGAATAATGTTACCTTTACATATTCATCGAAGAATTGGGGTAATTTCTTATTGTACTTTATTTTCACTTTCATATATTTAATACGATATGTGATCAATTATATTTATTTAAATGACATAATTGAAGTGATATATGCAAGTGAAATTATTTTAAACATGTTTACCCTATTTATTTGGAAAAATGGAAACAATGGAAATTAATTTTTTCCCATTCTTTTTATATTAAAACTGTTAACCTCTACCAGGGATCATTTCTAATAAAAATCATCAATCATGGACTACTTTTCAATAAAATGATATGGATCCCTTACGTGGGACCCTACTAATCCTATTTTGTCACAACCTATTCACCACTTAGGTTATTCATAGACCTAGTTGTGTCTTTCAGTGTTGGTAAATGAATGGAGTTTTAGTGAGGTAGTGAGGTGCTTATATCATCTATGTTGGTGTGTTAGTCGATGGTGATAATATTTTCCCCATGATATCAAATGGATACTGTTGGGGTATCATTTTATGATTGATGGTGTTTGTTGTTGGACATGTTTCTAGGATAATGTTTTTTTCCTTTTTATAAATCATTTACTTTGATCTATTTTTATTATGAAATATATTTCTTCATTTATTTCTTCTGAAGTTTCTTGAAGCACTTGATTATATATTTCATGTCTCGAACCTCATGTTATAAAAAATTATTCTTTATAATTTTTTATAGATCGAGATGTTATCCTGTAAGGATTAAGAACTCAATTCAGTTGTGTAATTCTTCATCTCAGGTCTATGTTTGAGAGGGTATGTGGGATGGGTTCTTCATAACTTCTTACACTTCCACCTTCTAAAAAATGAAATAGTTTCTATGGTATATGTATGGATTTCATCCTCTATGAGGGGATAAAAATATTTTTTATATCCATCATTCATGGATGATTATAAATATGTATATAATGAATATATATAAATATTATAATTACATCATTTTATTTTTATTCTATATATGATTTAAAATTTATAAATATGTAACCACCATAACATCATAATTGAAACAGACATGAAAAATGAAACAGTTCACACCAGAAATTATGATGATTATGAATGATTTTTAGTGATTGAATTATAGGATATTACAAGTAAGTTTTTTTATAACATATATGATAACTATGTAATAGAAATATAATAAATTTAAAATTATTATATATAAAATTAAAATCCCATAGGATTCATGTCAGACCTATGAAAAAGGTTTATTTTAAATTTTCATGCTTATTTAAGAATGTTTATGATAATTTTTCCACTGATGGAAATATGTTGTATTTCTATCTTATTCTAATTATTTTTTATTCTATATTTTTTAAAAAATAACATGTTTGTTTTCGGTTTACATTATCTATGTTCTTGAATTCATAAACTATTGTTAAATATGAACTGAATTTTTCCTATTTAGTTAAAAAGCATTTCATTTCATTTTAAATTTAAATTAAATTTTATAACATATTTTCAATTATATCCAATAATATAATAAATTCTTTTTTAAAAAGTTTTAATTTTTATTTATATCTTTATATGAATCATGTTGTCATTTCCTGGAAGATGAACCTTTTACCCAATGTGTGGATATATTAATTGTTTTATCTCATTCTGAATAAATTATTTTTCCCATGATGATAACTGTTCTATCCTTTGAGACTTACATTACATGTTTCAATATTGGTTTTTAAATACAATATTTTTACCAATATTATGATTTTTTCAGAATAAATTATTCCAAATTGGAAAGGTAATTTAATTCATGAAATGATCAAGAGATCTGTCAATGTTATGTTCATATATTAATATACAACTCAATATATATTGAACTATATTGGGATATAATATATTAAAACCATCTACACAATTTTTACTTATGGAATATGAAGATTTTTTATTGATTAACTAGGTAAAATATTTAGATTTCTTATGATAAAATTTCAATATGATTTTTTTATGATCACTAATTCAAATTTTAAAAATTTCATTTATATTATCAACTTATTAGATTTATTTATTTACGGTATTTTCCCTTTATATCAATTTTCTGCATTGTAAGGTCTCATTAGACAAAAAAACACGGTTATTTTTTTATGAATTATTTATTTATGAATGTCTTTATAGAAAAAGGACCTAATGGTAAGATTAATATATTCAACATTTTTCATTTTAGCATTATTTAACTACATATTTTTTTCATTTTATTTTTTTAATTTTTTTTAATCCATGTATTTTTTTCATTTTATGATATTAGTTAATTAAAATATTGGAATATTTTTACCACTGCCATATTATTACTAATTTTTTACCTTACGATTTGTTATATTATATGTTCTCCCGAACAAAGTATATATGATCATCCATAATAAATAATAATGTTCTCATTATTAATTTTATTTTGTATTTTATATATTTTTTATAATGTGAGAATAATGAATAAAACTATTCTCCCAATACTATTAATTTTTTATTTTTATTTTTGATATAATACGGTATATTTTTTCCAATATGTTAAAATAACAACTAAATATGAGTTACCGGAGTCGGTGTATTATCATTTGTATCGTTTTTTGTTTTGTATAATCAATGGGAATTTTATTTCAAAATAAAAACACTTGGCACCATAACCCTATGATATTTTCCAAGGATAAATCCATGCACATGATTATGTAAAAATATTTTGATAAAGTTGAAATTGTAATTTTTTCTATGAAAATCAATCATTTTATGGATATTAGATTGTGCATTTAGATGTTTTTTAAATACATTAATGGGTAAAAATGCTAAATTATGGTGATTTGTTATAAAAACAATCTTCATTTATGCACGATGTGTGAGACTAGGAATTAACACTTGGTATTAATATACTAGGGAATATTCTTATATTGATTCTAACACTCATTTTGAACTATATTAAATGATTTTAAAAATATATTTGTGATTGGAACATATTATCAAATATACAGATCATGTGATTCTGATATTATTTATACATAAATGTTACATTTTTATTAAATGACACAAAATATTTATAATTTTTAATCACAATGAGATATCTTAATTCTTTATGTGAAGTTGTTCATAAATAAGATCTACCAGATTGAATAACATTAATATAATTGACCAAAATATACATATTGGTATCCTTCATATGCATGAAATTGAGATTAATTCTATACCACAATCCAGAGGTAAATTTTTAATATTATTATTGGTGTAACTGACTCATTATTTTTCAAATAAAATTTCATGTATGGTTCGAACTCCTAGAGCATAATATTTTAAAATAATATTAGAAAATGTCATGTGAAAATAATATCCATCATTCAATGGGACTTTTAAACCATTAGTAACTAAGAAATAGGTCATATCTCTCATGAATATATATATCAATTTGAGAAATAGTGAATGAGTGAATGATATCATTGACGATTTTAATCATAATAGATACACTGCTAAATGGTCCTCATTAATGAAGAACACTTATGGGTGATATATACGAAATTGAACACATTAAAGGATATTCGAGTGGATATTATATGAATAATACATTCTTTATTGTGATAAATATGATGGAGAAGGTAACTACATGATCTAAAAAAAGGGAGGAGAAAATGTTGTTTAATGTGAATATAAATTTACAGTAATGGAAAACCACACTATATATTATGTACATAATAAAGGGAGTAAGATGTTTTTAACTTTTCTGCGATATGGCATAATCATTTATGTGTATTATTCTGTCAAATATTGTTCACATAAGTGATTATATTATCATGTTCATTCAATATTAGTAAATAAATATAGATGTATTTGGATTTATAGGGGAATTAATAAAATAAAAAGGATGATAATAAATCTATAAAATGAAATACACTAAATAAGAATAATGTAAGGGTGTAATTTCAATCATTTGATTATATTTGAATGATATACTGTGGAAAATGAATACTAATAATATTAGTATTCTTCATATTTATACTAAATGGAAATTATTCACATTGTTGTATTAGGAATTATGAAGCTTACAATTATCAATTAATTAACTACCGAATTATAGATCACTGTGAGAATGAATTCCACAGTCATAGAGGGAGTTTTCCATTGAAAACTACAATAGAGTTTGACAAAGATTATATGATCAATAAATATGATTATTATGTTCCAAATTATGTATTGAAAATTAAATTGATTTTATTATAAAATATAGATAATACCTTATTCCATATTGGAAAATGAATATTCTTTCATATCATCCTTGTTTTCAAATAAAATTTTATATTTCCATATAATTTTATGGAAGGAGTTTTCAATAATGACTCCTAATGGAAATATTAATTAAAAAAAATATGCAAGTTAGTCCCCATTATGATACATATACATAACCCATTTCCAAACATCGTTGATATTCATATAGATTACATTGATAAAATACTTTATTGCGATTGGATTGAAAATTATTTTCTGAAAATATATTTTAAAGGTACTAAAATTAATATTTTATGATATATATATAGAATCTTATATCTTATGAGGTGATATTACTTCATCTAAATCATTTCCAAATACACACCTGTCATCTCTCTTTAATGAAATTATTGGATAATAATTATATATTAAACCTATCAATAGGAATTGTATAATTAGAATAGATTAAATACCTATTGAGAATGAAAACATTAATGTGTTCATAAAGAGCTACCTATACCATAAATGATTATGTTGTTTAGTTTTCCATTAATATTCTCCCAGATGCAAAACCTATATCTAGGAACCCATAGATGATAAAAACAATGTAATTAGTTGATCTAATGTAACTACTCCATGATTTTTGAGATAATGGATTTTTACAACCTAATGTCTCACCATCTCGAGATATTTCTCTTTGTGTTTTTATGAATGTTGGTTTAATGGGGATGTTAATTGATTACGTGTAAATCTATTCCATAACTGAAATTAAAATTCTTCTTTTTCCACACATTTATGACTTATTATATTAACTTACAGGAGGTAAATACTATAACATGATATATATTTTTTTGGAATCTTGAACTACATCTAAATAATGATGAAATTATAGTGATAAATTTTATAGTTATGGTTATTAAAAAAGCTCAATAATTTTATTTTTTATAATAAACCTCGAATTTATATTGATTTTATTAACATATTATTAAACGATTATGTGGAGAATTACATAATGGAACTTATTTATGATATATTATTTTATTATAAAATATATATATTTAAAATATTTCTGTATTATATCATTCATTAGACTCTTAAAAACAGAGTTATATGAGAAATATTACAAATATTAATTTTATCTTCATGACATTTCACTTATTCTCAGTATATTCTCTATGGGTGGAATATAGGATTATAATTAAAAGAAAATGTTTTTTTGTGGAATTTCCAATTCAATTAATTATGAAATACGTACATAGTTTCATTTTTAATACAAGGTATTTTGATTGATTTATTAAATAAATTATCAATTAGCTAACATGTTGACCATGATGACATGTAAAATGGTTCCATTTAATTTGATAGAAAAATAATTGGAATGTATTTTACATTTAAAGGGGATATTGGTCACTTCTCAAATTTTCAATTTATAATCAATGAGGAAGGAATTTTTAATATTTAGTGATACATATAAAATTCCATGGAAGTGTGCTTATGAAAAATGATAGACTACTTTCATACCTTCATGGTGTTTAATGATTCATGAACAAAATTATCTAACCCATGAACTTGAGTTTGTAGTTATAACATTTTCATTTATTATATGGTATCACTATCATAATGGTTAATGATTTGAAAAATATAATAATTACTATAATTTGATATACATATTCTCAAAGGAAGACATAAATTTGAGTTATTGTTGACCATTAGAAATATGGACCAATTATGATTTCTCAGTACAAATCCCTCTGGGAGGAATAATTGGTGGATGATGTGTGGAGTAAGAAAGATCATAGATTTTTTTTTAAAATGTTGATAAATAAACATCCTATATTCAATAATGTAGTAATGTGTGATATGTGAAACATTATGGAAGGTGAAATATAAAATCTTTTCGAAGTTATTCCCAAACCATCCATATTAGAGAAAATTACTATTTTTCATATTTATAATTAATGTATTTAAAAGATAATCCTACCCATGGATCATGGAATGTTTGTAAACATCACCTATTAAGGAATTACGTTGAAATTTTGAAGGAAGTTATTTTTTATATCCATTCATAACCATTAAATTGAATTTTTAGATGAATATCATATCCCAAATGACTGTATACATACTAGTAGTTTAAGAAAGCATATATATTTTTTGGATCATTTTTTATTGGATAATATTAAATGAGAAAATGAAGAATACATATCCAGATACATTGTTTGACTATATATAAAGTCTATGAAACAATATCCTAACAGAATTAAGAAACCTATATATATTCTAATTTTAATATGGGATTATATTTCTATATATTTTTAATTATATTTAAATGAAACATAGATATAATGATTCAATATTGGATAATTTGGACCTCATTAAGAAGTATATATGTTTCCTAAATACAATGAATGATCCCCTTTATGATCTCCTCAAGTTACTCTATAAGGATAATGATATTGGACTTCATGGTTGACCCTTTATTATTGTGTATGATCATGATCCATAGTTTATATTCATATTCTAGAAGTGCCTTTGTTTTGCTCCAGAAACATAGTTATTTTTGAAAACCTCATATCATCCTCAAACTGATGGGTTATCAGAATGAACTATTTAGATATTTGAATTTATATTGGGGACCCAATCAATTGGAAATCAATGTATGAGGAATAGTTAATTTATTTAGTGGAATTTTAAAATTAAAATACATTTCATTCTATCAATAAAAAATCATATAATACATTATTTGTATGTAAGATTCACATTCAATCATTTTGGGACAATTTTGTAAAAAATATGCCCCTTTCCCAGTTCTTATTGTGGAGAATACTTTGAAATTGAATAATATTCTCAATCATATGAATGAATTTCAACAATGAAAAAATTTATTTTGAAAAAAATATGAAGGATTTAAAATAAAATTTGGACACAAAAATGCCACAAAGTTATTCCCTTTTAATGGTGTCATATGATTTGGCATTAAGAAGAAACTATGTCCAAGGTATATCTGAAAATAATGAAATTCATTAAATCAAGGAGTCTAATTTTTTAAATTATACACTTAATTTCCATAATTTTAAAAATAAGAAACACATTAATAAAATATTATGTTATTAATTTACATATCACATTTGTTTTCTTAATTTTTAGGAAACATTCAATTATACTAAGTTGAGAAATAGTTATAATATAAAATGAATGTAATATTTTATAATTTGATCTGATCCGTCAAACTGAAGGTGTATCCAATATATTTAACCAACTATTTTAATCCCTAGTGTTCATATAAACTTCCTATTTATTAGAATGAAAAAAAAATTATTACCACCAGACTGACATTGGTACCAATACATCATATTAACCCTTCTTTAGTATATCGAAACAAGAATCTATAGTATAGTCCATTGGACTATAAAAATTTTATAATAAGATTAAATTATTTTGATTCTATAGCTTGGAATACAATAATAACATCATTATAGTGAAAAAAATGATGCAAAATAATAATATTATTATATTTCAAGTTTAATATCTATATCATTATGGGATGTGCAAGTGGAAGATAACCGATGATGTTACATAAAAGGTAGAGAAATGATTGTTTCCGGATTTCCTATAAATAATAGTTCATTTAATGAGTTTATAAATGTTTCATTCCCAACTCAAGTCATCCCATTTATTTCTTCTTGACCATATCATTCTAAACACATTTAAATAATATTGAGAGTTGATGATCAAAGTAATCCAAATGAGGACTATAAACGCATTATAAACATTTTCGTTTATATTCATGTGTCTGATCATGGTACTAATCAAGGGCCTCCAAGGATAATTTGAAGTATTGTTTGATCCATCAAACTGTTGGTCCCCACATGTTTCTAGTCTAGCAGGACCGGTCGGGAGAGGAGGCGCCAACTGGTGCCACATCCATGAAGGCCCGAATGGATTTGCCATTCATGAGGGGAGCAGCCCCCCCCCCTCATGCTCGACCAGTGGGCCGAGTGATTCCACAGCCCGACGGGCCACACATAACTGGGTGGGAAGAGATGAACCCGTGGCCCAGCATTACAGACCAGGCCCGGCCAAACTAGGCTAAGGCCCGCCCCTTCAGGCCAGGACTAGCTGGCTAGGTCGTGTCACTCCAACTGGGATAGATCGAACCCAGTACCCTTTTTAGCCTAGTTATTCTTAAATAGTTGTATCGCTTAAATTGTACATATTTTTGAAGAACCATTAGTGGTACTGAATCCCTTAGGATGAGGCGGTCTTTTTAAGATACTCTACATGACTTTTAGAGAAAGTTGCAGTTTGGACAGGTTGGATTTTACCCAAATCCAAATGGGATCTTGGCACTAAAATGATTAAAAATAACAGACCAAGTGTCTGGTTGACACGATTTCTATTGAGTTAGTACAATTATGACATAAAAGATAATCAGGTTACTTATTTTTGAGACTTTGTTCTAGTTGAAATATGATTAATGGCTCGAGGAGCATTTTTCCCAAGCGCGCTACGTACGAAACCCTGCGACATTCTGAGACATGAAAACTGCTAATTTTCAAATATGTGTGTCTTGATGGTCCAGTGGGTAGCAACTATGTGTGACTTGGCTTGCCCAAGGTAGGTATTACCTCTATTAGACTTGGCAGACCCACAATACTCGACATGAGGAGTACCCCAATATGCCATGGTGGGAAGTGGCTATGTGTGACATGGAAGACCCATGGTACACAATGGGGAGTAGTACCTAAGTATTTCAAGGTTATTGGTAAGTGGATTAGTGTGACTAGGTGGTCCCACTGTACTTGATAGAGGAAGATTTCTTTAGCATCCTAGGAGTTCGACAATGTGACTGGTGATCCTACTTTTATTAACATAGAATATACCTTTGGTGAGATGTCTTTGCATTGTTCTTGTGATTGATATTATGCTATGCAGTTTTTATTTTTCTTAATTGAAGGAGACCATCGGGGGTCTTGGGGTCCCTACTGGGTATTTATATACTCAAAATTTCATGGTCATTGCCAGCACCTTGTTGTGTCTTTCCATATTAAATACATCATTGATTGAGACATGGGGAGCCAAGATCTAATGGTGGATGATGGTGATGGCTGACATGGAGAGTCACAGTGATTAGATGTACCTACCCTATAGGTAGAATCCCTTGCTGATGACCTCAATAGTTTTATTCCCTTTTTTTATTTTTCCATTTCAATTGGGCTTGTATTCTAGCACCTTTAAATTTAGTTGTACTTGTACTCAGTTATTCAGTTTTATGTTATTTCCCTTTTGTGAGTTGGGGCATGGTTGGGAATGAGTGTTCATATAGGTATCTAGTAAAATTCCTCCCATATGAATGTTGACTCCCTCAGAGCTATTTTCCAGCCCCTGTACTTCTAGAGGTGGGCATTGGGTAGTCACGTCACGAGCCCCAATGGACATTTCATGAAAAATTTGTATCAGAGGGTGGTCGATTCCCCGTCAAAGATTGTGAGTCTGTTTTTTCTTGTAGAAATAGGGTTAAATGTCAGGAGTCTATCTTTCAGATTCAGGGAGTCCAGTTTCTGTGCGTCAGTCGACGTATCCATATACTAATACCTTGAATTCTTCTTCTTAGATAAATATATGAAAACACTAGCAGCATAAGTGTCTCGTGATTTTTAATAAGTGTGTGCTCACCAGGTATATGTTGTAACCGTAGTACATCTTGATCTATATCAAGATCCCTCCAGGTGGATGATAATACAAGATGTCAATAATGGGTCATCATGATAGCCCGCCTAGTAACGAGGAGTCTGTTCGAGGACCAATGTATGAGATGGCCACACTATGTGGTGAACCAGTGCTACCACCACCCGAAGTTAAGCATATACTGTTGGCGTGTCTGGTAGAGGATGTTTATATGATCACTTCTCTACATGAGTTTCAAAGACAGAGACCTCCCATGTTCAAGGGAGAGACAGATCCTCATGCCATTGAGGACTGGCCTGCGGCTGTGGTGTGGGTCTTCTATATAGAGAGGAAACCTTCTGACCAGATGGTGATATTGGTGGTGATCCTTCTATAGATATTGGCAGGGATAATGTGGATCTTGACCATCCATACATGTGATAAGTAGACCCTCACTAGGTTAGACATTGAGAGGTTTTTCCTATATGAGTTTTTCTATGTGACATTGCGCTCTTGCGAATTGAAGAACTAATTCACCTATAGTAGAGCATCATGACAGTGGACCAGTATTTGATATGATTTACTGACCTCTCTCACTACACCACAAATATAGTTAGAGAACCTTTCTTTAGGGCTTGAGCCTTTGATCAGGTACTCAGATAGGAGATCAGGGATTTTGTAGTGTCTCTCAACATCACTTCCAATACCTAGGTGCTGGAGCGAGCCCTTCTTATGGAGATCTTATTGGCAGAGTAAGAACCTGTAGCTAGAGATGCCAGTAGACCCCAAGCAGCAGAGTCATCGATATATAGTAGATAGCTAGAATGTGGGACCAGGTGGGCCAAGTCCTTCAGAGGCTGATCCAAGGAATTAGGGTCAGAAGTGCGAGGATCCCTGACCAAAGGGATTCAAGTAGGGACCTTGATTTTCATTACGTGCAGATGTAAGAGAACCACAGAACGTGATTTCTCGACCCGTCGTACTGATGACCATCAAATTGTAGAGGGATCACCGAGGTAACAATCGAGGTTCGAGTGTGGAGGTCATTAGGGATTAAGACATAGAATAAAATTAGGTCATGGTGTAAGTGGATGATGAAAAGTTGAGTTTATAAAAACACCACCATTAGGTGGTCCACCCTGACCACAGGGAATAGGTGGACAGGGGTGAGCATAGCTCTAGGTATAAGAGGACTCTGACCATGATGCTACAGAGATTATTATAGGTACGAAATGTGTCAATTCCACCATAGATGATGATCTAATAGACATAGGTTCCATTTAATCATTCATTTCCACAACACTCATTCAGTGCTCAGATAATCTGATGGAGTAGTTGGCTCGATCCTTAGGTTTAGAGACTCTTATGGGAGAGGATTTGATGATTAAACACTGCTTTAAGAAGTGTGGGCTCAATCTAGAAGGAAAGTTCTTCAAATGGGATCTTCTAGTAGCTGCATCGAGGCCTTACGACTTCATCTTGGGTATGGACTGGTTACCCATAGTCCATGCTAAGATCAACAATTTTAGGCGCAATGTGTGGTGTGTCCGTATGTATGGGATCTTGTTTTCATTCACTAATGAGGATGAACCCTTTTCATCACATGTTGGGCTCTCTAAAAAAACGGTGCTTCGTATCACTCATAACTTGGCTAGCCTCATCCTTAGTGTAGTAGACAAGAGGAATCAGTGATATCCTATAGTGGTGGAGCAGTATACTGACGTCTTTCCTGATGATTCTTCTGGACTACCTGCTTTTAGAGAGGTAGACATTAACATCAAAATGTACCCCAAGACGACACCAATATCAACAGTAGCATATCTGATGGCTCCCAGGGATCTTTGTAGGATGAGGATACCATTGGATGACATACATGGGAAGGGGTTTGTAAGGACCAATGTTTCTCCTTGGGAAGCCCGGATACTGTTGGCCAAGAAGGAAGATGAGAGTCTGAGGCTTTTTGTAGACGATCAGCGCCTAAACCAGGTGATTGTGAAGAACAAGTATCATCTTTCATGGATCGATGATCGCATCGTCCAAATAAAGGAAGCATGATTGTTATCGAAGATATAACTCATATGAGGTTATCAGCAGCTCAGGGTACGAGGTGAGGATATACCGATGACAACCATCAGATGTTGGAATTTCCATTATGAGTTCTTGGTGATGACCTTCGGTGTGACTAATGCTCTAGTAGTGTTCATGGGGATCATGAAGAAGATCATGTAGCCTTACATAAATCTCTTTTTGTTAGTATTCATTGATGAAATATTGGTGTACTTAGCATCAGAGGAGGATCATTATACGCACTTGTAGATAATTGTGGATAAACACCATGAGCACCGGTTTTATGGAATGCTCTTGAGGTGCCATTTCATTATATAGGAAGTCCATTTTTAGGGGAACATTATTTCTGAGGCTGGAGTTGTAGTGGATCCAGTGAAGATAGAGGTAGAAATTTCATGGTATCCACCGAAGAGTGTGACCGAGGTGTGGTGTTTCTTGGGATGGGTTGGGTACTATTGAAGGTTTGAACCTGAAATCACTAATGTAGAGGCACCCTTTTCAGCTTTGATGAAGAAAGGGAAGCCATTATTGTGGATGGAGAAGTTCCGTCAGAGTTTCTAGGAGGTAAGGTGCAAACTGATGAGTACCCCTATCTTTAGGCTACCACAAGAGGGTGTTGGGTATTTAGTCTTCTATGACGCATCAATGACCAGACCAGGTTGTGTTATAATATAGGAGTGAGTGGTGATCGCCTACATTTCATGATAGTCGAGATAGCGTGATCAGAACTACACTACCCATGACCTAGAGTTAAAAAATAGGTCTTTTCATAGATGATTTGGCGACACTACATGATGGGGTGATGGACTACTGTTTACTCTGATGACAAGAGTATCAATTATAACTACTCGTAGAAGGAATATAACTTGATACACATGTCATTGTTGTAGTTCCTCTAGGACAACGGCTTTGAGATAGTATATACACTTAGGAAGTGGAATTTAGTAGCAGAGTCACTCAGCAGGTGGTCTGGTCTACAGATTCTGAGTGAGGTGACATAGCAGCTATCAGCATTTCAGATATACTTAGTGGGTAGATATGGAGTGTCCTACCTCAAGACTATGACTATAACTCCGTAAATCCTTTAGTGAGTTCATGAGTCTTTTCTTGGGGACATTGATATTGTGGCCTGACATTCATAGATATCCTCAGGACAGTCTCTTGAAAGATTTTCTGAAAATGGGGAGAACCTCATCCTTTTCAAGGGACGCACCATGGAACAAGTGACGCTATGAGATGAGGTGTTGAGTGAGTTCAACACACCCCCTTTAGAGGTACATCCTGGAGTGGAGAATACTATTCCGGACCTTTATCGTCAATACTGGTGACCAGTAATTAAGAAATAGGTGGTTGAGTTTGTATAATGATTCCTCACTTTTTAGCGAGTGAAGACTGATAATCAGGTACCTACAGACATTGGTCTACTAAATGTGGTGCCGGATTCGAAGTGGGATGGTATATCCATGGACTTCGTAATTGGGCTACCACATACATCCTGGGGCCACTATTCTATCTTGGTGATCATTGACCGACTCACCATGTTGGCCCAGTTCCTACACATCCAAGAGTAGGGATCAGTACAAAGATTTGGACGACTCTAAATATAAGAGATTGAATGACTTCACGGGGTACCATCTACGATCATCTCAGATTTCAACAAACAGTTTACATCCTATTTGTGGAAGGGATTGCAGTAGCTATTCTTGGCTCAACTACGCTTGAGCACTACCTTTCACCCTCAGATAGATGGATAGACGTTGAAGACCATACAAACACTCGAGATAATGCTTCGTTCATGTGTCCTTGATTTTGGCCACAGTAGAGAGGGCCACCTTCAACTGGTGGTGTTCACATACTAAAATAGTTAATACTCGACCATCGGAATGGACCCATTTGAGGCGTTGTACATGTGACCTTGCAGATAACCTCTATTCTTGATAGAATCAGGGGATTCAACACTAATGGGAATATAGTTGGTACATGCCACAACAATTAAGTATCATATCATCCAGGAGTAGATGATGAATGCACATAGATGAAAAAAGTATATATAGGTACCACCACGATGAGGAATTCAGAGGATTGGCCAAGGTGAAAAATTATCTTTGAGGTTTATCAGACATTTCCAGATCCTCATCAGAGTAGGTGATGTGTTTTACCCTTTATCTCTCTCTCGCAGTATCACTGGGTGAAAAATGTTTAAAATGTTTCACATCTGAGAAGTTACATGCAAAATCCATCAAATGTTATCGACTGGAGCGATCTAGACATCGACAATGGGGAGACGTTTGTGGAGGTCCCAGTGAAGATAGAGGATTGACTAGAGAAGGACCTTTGTGTGTGGTCAATTCCTATGGTTCTTGTCTGTTGGAAGCAAGAGAATCTCTAAGAGAGAACAATAGATCGGGAGGCTTGGATACATGCTTACTACCCCCATTTGTTCCCCTAAATTTTTTGTAGCATTTGGGGATGAAAACCCTATGTTGGGGAGAATGTAAAGACCCAACAACTCCATATATTTTATTGTAATATTATTTTGGATTATTTCGAGTCTTTTAAAATTGACAACAAGTGTTTCTGATGCCCATAGATCTTGGAACAGAAAATTGAACTTTTTTAAAGGTATTTTCAGTAAACGTGAAGGCCTAGTTGTCCATATTTTGAACCAATTCTTGGATTTAAATCCTGAGGGAACCAATGAATTTGAATCATAGTGATTCACTTAAGGGAAGCATAACTTTTCCAAGAAATGTCCTGATGGAAGAAATTAATTTCATGGACATAAAAACTAATAAAACAATACCAGAATATTATTTTATTTTGCTTTTTTTTGAATGCGTTGAAAAAATGGTGGAGGGACCGTAGTGAATCTTCAGGCCATTTAATGGTTTGAATCTTATTTTGTGTAACCACACTATTTGGGGAAATTAAAATAATGTGTAACCAAACAGTTGAGGTAATTAAAGAGGTTAATTAATTATAATCATTAATAAAACATATTAATGAACCACATTAATTTTGTGTTGTGTTGGTCCTATCCTCCCCACAATTTAATCTGAGATCAAGCATCGGTTTTGGGAGATCTACGAGAGGAAGCATTGAGAAAGCTCTGAGGACTATCCGCTCTGACGAAGAATGTGATTGCGTGACAAAAGATGGGGGAATAAATAGGTGATGGCAAGAACCAACAAACACCTTCGAATATGTACACCCCCTCATCTTATACAACACCTTCCAACAAATAAAAGGTCTTGGGTTATTCTTGATTTCTCCTTGTTACCTATTTACTGATTATTATGAAGAACACATATCAACCGTCCAACGTGTTAATCTTTGTTTGTTCATAAAATGATGGAGGATATTGAAGAGATTTACTTCTAGGAGTTTATTAAATTAAAATATACTTCCCATGTTGTTAAGATAAAGCAGAGGGAATGGCCCAAATGAACAAGGCTCAGACCCTCCACCGAAATCAATTGTGGTGGTTTTCTTCGGGGAAAACAGGAATATTTAGCGGAAATGTGGAACCAAGGGTTGTACAACATAGGCTTCATCCCAGTATGGATGTAGGCACTTACGATAATAAAAGAGGACAACTAGAGCTTCAACAATGGCCAGTGGGGGAATTTCTGACATGGTAGTAGTGACGACTATAGCATCCCACCTTTTTATCACATAAACATTAATTACATTTTACAAAACCGAGGATCTTTAAGGTTTAGTGTCTTGGAAACCAGGAACTTAAAACATGAAAACAACATAAAGAATTCTTCTTAAACACTTGAAAGGCTTCTCATCAAGTTAATCATAGGTTCATTACTGCATCTCAGAACCTAGGGACATACATCAAATGAAAGGGTGATCAGAAGGCCCAGTAAGGGAAACAAGAGGAACATTTTACATGTGAACTTGATATACTTCAATAAGGACATGAAAAGAACTTTAAGGCATGAGAAAGAAATCATGAGGCATTTCATAATAAAAATAACATTTTTCATAAATTGAAGATATGGATACATCATTTAACATAGAAAATCATGAACATATCACCAAGGTCCATCCCCAAGGTGTCATTTGAAAATTACCAAGGTTATTCACCAAGGTATCGTGAAAATTGTAATCTCTAGTGGTTACATCATTACCCAATGCATTGGAGCGCTATCAGGGCGAACCCTTAAATTTGCCTTTATTATCATGTGAGCCACATATATCATCATCAAACATTTCATAAATAACCCACATAGAATAAAATAAATGTGTTTCATTTCATAATCATAACGTTTAAAAAAAACTGCTTTAAAGACATGATCTTTACGTCACTTTAAACCCACGGAATGGGAAAGAGGGTTTCATGTATGTAAATACCAGAATATAAAATAGAACATTTTGATATATATGTGAATACCCCTATATAAATAAGAGCTTTGAGTATTCACTTTATAACATAAAATAATTTTTAGAAAAGAGAGAGAGGCACTTTGAGACGAAAATTCTGCAGCATAACGGCTATGTTTCAGGGTTTTAGAAAACATTGAAAAGAGAGGGGACATGGGTACAACATTCATAAATGACCCATAAAACAGTAGAGGTACAGAATATAATGTATTTAAGAACATGGTAATGAAATTTGAAAATATACCATATGAAATGAAGAACATGAAAGGAAGACAAAAATAAGATTTCTCTTATGAAAATTCGGCAGCCTAACAGCGTTACATAAACTTCAACCAAAAATGAATTGATGAGATCAAATAGGGTCTCTCATCATATTAACATAAGATTCCAGTATGATAGATATAGAGATCATACCCCAACATAATAGAAAGGAACTTGAAAGAATTGACATGAAAGTAGAACTTCAAAATGAGAAGGGTGAAGAACCACTTAAAAATTCGGCAGCCTAACGGCGCCACTTAAAACTTCAAAATACTGAATTGAAGAGATCAAATGGGGTATCTCATCATATGATCATAAAATATCAGTATGATAAATATAGAGATCATACCCCAAAATAATAAAAATGAACTTGAAAGACTTGATATGAAAGTAGAACTTTGAAAAAGAGAAAGGTGAATGAATCCCTTGAAAATTCGGCAGCCTAACGGCACCACTTTAACATTCTTAAAACGAAATGATGAGAGTAAGAGGGGGTCTCTCATCATATGAACATAAAAAGGGTAGTAAGAGGAGTATAAAAGAACATCCTCAAACATAAGAACATGGAGAATAAAAGTAATGACATAAAAGAGATCACGTGAAAAGAAAGAGAGGGGTCGGATCCCTTACCTTAAAATGTGACTCTTGAAACTCAAATTTTTGGACCTTGAGGGCTTGGGGGCACCTTGGGAGGACTCCTTGGGAGGTAAGATGACCAGAACTTCGTTCGGGAAGAGTGGGGAGTGAAAAATAAATGAGGAAAGGGTGGGTATTTATAGGGAAAGTGAGGGGAGAAGGCATTAATGGCCAAGGGACACCTCACATGTGTTTTTCTCAAAACCATGTGCTCTCCCTTGGCATTTATCATGGAGTTAGGACACATGGGCCCCCAAAGCAATAATTCATCACCCTTGGCCGGCCAACCCTTAAAATATCTCATGACATCATCATGACACAGTTATGATGTCATTAAACATACCGAAACCCTAAAAGTGTATTTTTACTATTCACCAAAAATTCAACATTCTCAGTTTAATCCCAAAATTTCACCTTAACCAAATATCGATGCTCTAAATACATTTATGAACTCCATTTTATAAAAATCATTTTCTAAATAATTTTAATTTAATTTTTTAAATAAAAACACTATTCATCGAAAATTCGTTTTTTTCAGAAAAATCCCCAAAAATTACCATAACATAATATCGATGCTCTGAGTTCAAAAATAAAGTCATTTTTATAAAAATAATTTTCTAATTATTTTTAATTAAAAAACACTATTCATTCGAAAAAACTAATACTTGACTAATAATTTATGAAACCGTTATTTAACCATTTTATTGAATCACATTACTTAATCAAGGTGCCTAGATTATTTTAAAACTTTCTTTAAATGAGATTACTAATCCATTTGTTCATATTACTAATCCTAATCATAAAAACACTATTCATAATTAACTATTCATCAAAAATCAAGTTGATCTTATTAGACTCCAAATTTTGTACTGAACATAATTGTAGAAGACCATTTTTTGAAAATCATTACACATTTTTAATTATTTAAGGTTTACATAAACATTTTTTAAAATAACCTTTTTCTAAAATTCATCAAAAATATGCATACCATATTTATCCGGTCATTTGAAAATTCATAACTTCATCATAAGAAGAAATCCCAATTTTTATTTAAAACAAAGGATTACACAAGGTAGTTACGGTCTCCTTACATAGCCTCTTATCACACCAGCATAGGACCTAAGTATAAGGTGTGCTAAGGTGAGATAGTCTGAGGGAGGCTCGGCCAACATTGCCTGAGTAGTAATTTCAATCAGTTTGAACTTCTCGTGAAGGCGATTCCGTTCTAGCTTCACATGATGAAGTTCGGCTTGGGTTTGGTCCAGGGAAAAGCCCAATGGTGCTACCTCGTTCCCAAGTTCTGTTAGATGGGCTTCGATCGGTCCAAGACTACTAGTTGAGGCCATCAAATCTTCTTTCTATAATAATTAACCAAGATTACTTGTATTTAGAGACAATAATCAAAACATTTTGTTCACAGCGGTTATATTGACCGATGTTCATATAACAGTCAGAACCCAATGGTCTCATTCAAATAAAACATTTTTGTTGACTATAAAAATAAAATAACACATGAAATTAGGAAAAAAGATTTATTCAAAATTTCGGGCCGTTACAACGACTGTGGGAGGTATTAGACTATAACCACAGGATGCAAAGGAATGGCAGCGCCTGAAGGCGCCTCTGTAGATAAGGGGGTGGCCGACCTTCACTAGCTGCATAGATGAAGGGAAACAGGATGTGGTGAAAGGTAAAGGATTCAAACCGAGGTGGAGGGATGATCCACGACCGTAGAAGTGGGTGGACCTGCACACGCAAAACTGTTGTGGGCTTGCCCAAATGGACTGGACATGGGAGTGTAGGGACATCTGGTGCTGATATTGAGTCGGGCATCCTGCTATGACGTTGTGTTGTGAAATAAGTCCATGCCTTCATGCCACAGAAGATGGAAAACCTGCGATCCACGGATCCCATGCATGACTGGTCTAGTGGGGCTCTCTAAGAGAGGTGGCGCCAACTGAAGACGCTTCCCTGAAGGCCCAAATAACATCGATCATTCAGGTGGTCAGTAGACCCTCCCACTCGGCCAACGTGCTGACGGATTTCGCGGCCTACCTGGCCGTGCCCAGCCGAGGGGCCAGGCCATACCCACGGCCTGGTGGGCCAAATAATGCCCAACTAGACCAATCCTAGCCCAGGCCCTTCGGTTCGAACCGACTGTGTCAGACCAAACCTCGGCCGCTTTTTAGCACTTTTACCCTTAAATGGGTGTGACTCCTAAAATAGATGTTTGTTTAACATACCGTTAGTGGAGCCGAAACCCTTAGGGCGAGGCAGTTATTTTGAGATAATCCATATTTCTTTCGGATAATGTTGGAGTTTGGAAGGCTTGGATTGTACATGAATCCAACCATAGGGATAGAAGTAAAATACCTATAACTTACAGAGAATGTGTCTAGTTCGTGTGCCAACTATTGCATTGTAACCCCAATAACATGATATATAATAGGGTTACTTCTCTCTAGGAATTCATCATTGATGACATATGACTAATGGCTTGAAGAGTTGTTCTCCTAATAATATTACGTATAGAACCCTATTACTAGCTGAGACATAAATGCTGCAAATTTTTATATATATGTAACTCGACTGACATGTGGGAAGCACCTTAGTGTGACATGGTAGGACCACGGTGAGGATCCCCTCTGCGTGACTTGGAAGACACATGGTTCTCGACAGGAGGAGTACCCCAATAAGCACCGATGGGGAGCAGCTCTGTGTGACCCTGTAAACCAATGGTACACAATGGGGAGGTGTACCTAAGAAGTTCAAGGTTAATGGGAAGTGGCTCTGTGAGACCTGACATACCAATATACTTGATATAGGAGGTGTTATAAAATATTTTAGGTGTTCAACAATGTGACAGGTGATTCTACTGTTACTACACAAGAGTATACATGGTGTGTGCTGTCATTGCATTGTGATTTTGATTCATATTATCTTTTGTTGTTTATATTTTGTTGAATTATAGAAGTCCTTTAGGAGTCTTGAGGTCTCAAATGGATCTTATTATACACACACTGATACAGGCTTCGCCCACACGTTGTTGTGTCTTGTGTAGACGGCGAGCATCTGTGACAGAGACTTGGGGAGCTTGGACCTGATGGTGGATTGTGGTGATGGTTGATGAGGAGATCTATAGTGAGAAGATGTACCTACCCTCCAGGTAATATCTTTAAGAGAATACCTCATGTGTTGTTTTCCCTTTTTTTGTTTTTACCTTTCACTTGGTCTGGTATTATGGACCCTTTACTTTCAGTTTTACTTGTACACAGTTTTTCAGTGGTGTGTGGTTTCTATTTTGTGAGTTGGGAATTGGTTGGGCGTTTGTGTGCATATAAGTATAATTGAAAATTCTTCCAACATGCAGTTTGATTCCTTTGAAACTAGTCACCATCCCTTGGAATTTGAGAGGTGGTCTTGGGTTAGTCATGGAATGGGCCCCAAGGGACGGGTTGAGACGATATGATAGAAAAATAAGATAATTTTTATATCTATTTAGGAAGACTCGACATCTAATGCTAAATAGTTAGTGCACATGGAATTATTTAGTCCTGAAAAATCATTTATTGGTGTAAAATACTAATTAGATATTTCAATTGAGGACAATATTATATATAAATGGATATGTTTTCTATAAATGGATCAGATGCCTTTGGTTATTTTAAAACTTTTGTAGTAGTAGTTTAAATGAGGAATACTGATACATTATAATTATTTATATTAATCGAGGAGATGAATTTAATAATTTGTATTTCATTAATTTTTATAATACATATGGAATTAAAAATACCATCATGTAACCGTGAGCTCTAATAAAAAATGGTGTAGTCGAATTAAAAAATATATATCTACAATACACTACTAGAATTATGCTATGTTAATACTCAGATGATAAAATATTTGGCTTTATGTAGTTATTAATACCTTTTAGAACTCCTCAACAGGCTACAAGATTCACCTGAGGAATATAATGAAGTCATTTATAGATAAACAAATATTTCCTCAAATGAAGCCATTGAAATATTTATATTTTTTATATAAACCAAATGTTTTATTATATTGATTTCCTATTTAATAATGACATGATCAACAAGACATGTTGAATTTTGTTTTCATGATTGATTTTAAATGTCTTGGGAAGTTTATTAAATTATGTTAATGTTTCATAGGACCATCCAACAATTTTCAAAACCCCCTCACATGACAATCAACATAACACTTATAATTTTAATGTTACATTTTTTTATTTTTTTTATAAGTCCCACGACCATTACCCATAGGATTTCCATGTTGTTGTTAAATAATGCAAAGAATATGTATAAAATCCTTTGTATGTTGAATGTGACATGACTAGTTTAATTTTCATGATTTGTACAATATGTTGCTATAATTATTTTGTGTTCTACAAGTCGATCTTGTGAACCACATAATCCCTTTACATGAAAATCAGTGTATATTCCCAAATTTTAGGATTCTCTATTTTCAGATATTATTATATAAATATTTTAGGGTACTTTAAAACCTTTTATATTTATCATGTAATATGTTTTAAAACAATCATCAAAGGTACCATGCATGATGAAGCAGTTCATGGGCATCACATGATCAAGGGAATTTATGTGGAAGTATTCGTGAGATACACATGCCATGCTCGTGGGGAATATCTTGATCATAAACGTATTATATAAAGTACAAAACCCCATTTTAGGCTTCTACTAGGTTCATGTGTTTCATATTACCAAGATTTATAATTCCCTTATAGTTAATCAAGGATTTTCATTGAATTGCGAAGAAATTAATTCCATTGCATATATTATATATCAAATTATAAATTTTTTTTACGTTGTGGATATCAATATTGATATTATAATTTCTCAAAGTTAATTATGTAAAAATATCATATATATTAATTATTAACATAATTTTTATCATCCATGTAAAACTGTGATGATAAAATAATCACAACGCTACATTGAGACTGTAATCCAAACATTTTCAAAATAAATGTTCTTTTTTTCCAGTGGAACGAAAGGGATGGAATTATTTCCAATAATAATTATAACATATAAATTTATGTTTTATTCTATTTTTGATAGATTTTGGTGAATATTTCATATTATGTAGATGTAAAAAATGAAATAATATTGAAATATTCTGTAAACTTGATTCCACATTCAACGTTAGACTTTATATGAATCTGATTTTAAGGAACAGAATTTGGATATTTTACAACATTCATAACATTATAAACAAGGATAATAATTACATGAATAGAATTGGGAAGGTTTTGTTAAATTTAGGTTCCTAAATTTCAGGTAATTAGAATTGAATGGGGTGTCCTTTTATAAGAGAGGGGATGATAATTCTATGAATTTCATAAAGAAATAAATTTTTAAAATTAATTTTCCTATCAAAATGAATAAAATTTTTATATATTTATAATAGTAGAAGATGGTCAGTTAAAAAAACATTTATTAATATTATCACAATTTTTCTTTCTATTTTTACTCATAGATTTTAGTTTAAGCCTTCATTAATTTACAACATATTTAATGTTTTATACCCATTGAGGTTCAAGAATACTACCATAAATTGGAATAACCATATAGAGACCATGGATGACGTGTTCAAAAATATATGATTAATTTCTTGTGTGATATTATTTTATGCATTATATAAAATATTTTTTATTATCCAATATCATTAAAGTAGTTTTTGAGACTATTCATTTACATTGACAGTATATACAAAATGAAAAATATAAAATTATAATATAAACCTCTCACATATAATTAACATTAAATATATATATATATACTTATATATAATTTTTTAGGGAAATAATTTTTGAATATGTATTAATTTTACTATTTTTAAATTCAATTATTTTATTTTTATATTATCCTAATAAATATTGTAAAATATTTTCCTTATAAAATAATTTTATTATAAAGTGAGTAAATTTTTTAAATAAATAATTATTCTTTAAAAATTAATTAATCATTATAATAACCTTTTATTAATAAATATATGTTATATTTTCCCTTTTAATAAATATATCTGTTTTAAAATAAATATTGTGACATTTTGGGCATTCTATTTTACGAAAATAATATAACACTGAAAACAAATATGGCCCAATATAGAAATTTTTCAAAATACATATATAAATGTAAAAATTAAATTATTTAAATATGATGACGGAATGTGTTAAATTTGTTTTAAAATACTAAAAAAATATTTTAACATTGTTTTATCACATTTTCAATTAATGTATTGTCAAATATTTTTTATTTTTCTAATTTAAAATGACCAAAAGTAAAAGAGAAAAATTTACCATATTAGGACGCAAGGATAATTTATATTTTATTTATTTATTTGACTAAATTTATATTATTGGAAGAAATTAATATTTATATAAATATATAAAACACGGTGAAATATTTTTTTAGAAAAATGATTATATAATAATAAAATTTAAGATATATAAAATTCATGAATTTATTTTATTTAAATTATATTATTCTAAATCTAATTTATAATATGTTATATTATATAAAGTTCTAGATTATAATAGAAAATTTAAATGACATTAATTACTAAAAATAAATTTGAATCTGGGAAATTCTGTATGTTTCAATATTCACTGAAAAAATAGATTATTTTATTAAAATCCCATAAAATCACCAAATATAGTATTTTAATGTTGCCTGGTCAAATTAAATAACTGTAACATAACTTATTTTTAATAGGTTTTGGTGTTTTTTAATTGTATTTTTTTTAAATATAATCCATCTATAAAATAAATTCACTTATATATATATATGAAAATGCCAATCTATAATAGGTGTTTATAGTTTTCAAGGATCTCTAATTGATTTCAATTCTATAATATAGGGTTTTGGGTAAGATTAAAATTTATAAAGATCTAATTAGTGTATACTGATGTTATGTTTTCTTTCATTACACAGAGGATGTCCTTTGAACGTTTTTATATTTTGTAAAACATTATTTTGGAGATGTTGTGTTAACATAAGAGTTTATTTAGTGTTATAGACTAAGGAAAAATAAATTTTTTATTGGATAATTTTTGGAATTTAGATATATTGAGTGGATATGTTCTTAGATTAGGACACGGGATGTCTTAATTGAGTTATCAAATTTTCAATGCATGTATAACATCGATAAGTATTATAAAATTATACGTAATAGTTTTAAATACTATTAATAAAAACTAATAAACATTTAATAAAATTTTTAAATTTAATTATAACATATTAATATGGATTTTGGAATGTCTTGTAGGGCCTTGGATTATTTGGTTACGGTTTATGGAATTTGATGATCCTGGGTAGGGCAAATGGGTTGTGAGTTAAATATGTTATGGATTTCGGTTATAGGTAGGTGGTCCTTCATACATACCCCTTTAGTGTATTAATTTATTTATATGGCATGTGATGTTTATAGTCTCTAAACTTTGAGAGGTCTCCCCCTTTAAGTATATTTAATAGTAAATGTAAAATTTAAATTACAATATATGAAATTATTTACCTATAAAGGCCATGATATACCTTATAAAATTGACGGATACCTCTACCATTAATGATCATGAAGATGATTATTTATTTATACCACTTAACAAATAGGCACCACCTATCATATATTAAATAAAATGAATGGTATTTAGAAAAATGTGTTTAGTTTTCCATTAGTACCCTCTATGTAAATGATGAATTGTATTGAGATATATTTTCATGATTATGATATATGAGAACCTTTATCTACTGTAGAGACATTAGAAAAAAATAATTATTCATATGTTGGGTGATCCACCCATTAGAATATGATTAAATGGTTAGATAGATCATGTTGATATTGAATAATGAATTAGAGTTTATAAAGACCTATAGTGAATTTAAAAGGTAATGTTCTTGAGTCCATCACCATCGATATTTTATTCTAGTTTTCATGTGAGTCATTGTTGATAATTTTTCAATTGTATGTATAGTATATTATCTACAAGTAAATTAATAATTAATATATGTATTCTATAAGTGGGACAATGGAGGGTTTCTTGGATCTGATATATCATGGGGGACCATGGGGTGTCCCATAATAATTTTTACCCTATTGAGTGTGTATACATGAATTCAAATGCCGAAGATTATGGTTGTCACATAGAATCAAAATTGAAAATTTCCACCTATTATATCAGTGGGGTGGAAATTTCATGTATAAATGTATTCCATATCATGTTTTGGTATAGGTTTTATTTTGAAACTAACCCTATTGAAAAATGTATAATGGGATGATGGGGTGGGATGCACAACCTCTTTGATGTACTCAAATATACAAGAAATATAAGACATGATCATCATATAATGAATTTTATCCTAATATGAACTATTAATTTACGGAATACATAGATTTGATATATTGGTATTTATAGTTGGATGAATATTATTGTTAAATGGATTTATCAGTTTTAATTACCTGGAAAAACTAATTTTATTTGGATTATAGGTCATCAAGATTATAATTCCTTAGATATTCTCATTGTATTCCCTATAAATTTTATTTGCATTTTACTACCTTGGATATTTTTGTTGGAGATAGATCCTTTATATTTGAGTATTATATTTTAGGACACAACCCATGTTTTCATATCATAATAAAATTGAAATTTTTGGTATTATGTTTTTTTGAATTTTCAATTTTCTTAATATTTATTTGAACAGATAATTGTTGTACTATGAGATAGTCCATTACCGACTGAATCCTTTTTGGTTGTATCCTTTTTTATATCAGAAACCAAAAAATGACATTTTCTAATTATTTATAAATATATAAAAATTATTTTTTTATTTATTTTTATCATATCACATGTTTACATTGTGTTTTTGTGTTTTTAGAGGTCCATATTTGTTGTAAAATACTAAATTGTAATTATACCCTTCTTGGGAGGCCATAGAACATCATAACATGAGATGTATTCACATATCATTGTTAGATATTGGATAGAGTCCTTTCATTATATTGTTCAATAGGATAAAATATATGATATTTTATATTGGCATGCAGTGATGTAAAATATGCTCTAGAGCATTAAGTAAACTTATATTTTTCTTCTGTTTATCCATAATATGTGGTCTAGTCAATGGGTATCTGGTGATTATATCTATTTATTATTTTCATCATATGTTTTCATATTGATGTATATGTTTATTATTTTATCATAATATATTTTATATTATGGATGATCATTGGTTATTTTTATGGTCACATTACTCATGGGTATATGTTTATAGCATCACCATAGTAATAAATTAGACCATTATTTATAGTTATATGATAATGAATTTCTGGGAGGCACCACTATTTTCTCAATGATACTTCATCATATTACCTTCTATTCTGAACATGGGAGTGGATGTTAGAGTATTTTATTATAACTAATGTTACTAATATAATATATTGTGTTAGTTTTTCATATTATCTTATATGTTTTTTGATGGTATACATGTGAAATATAAATGTGCAAAAGTTTTCATTGGAAACAAGACACTTATATCAGGAACACCATTTTAATTAGAAATTATTAGTTACTTGGGACATGGGTTTACAATACATTCATTTCTATGTTAAATATCTTGTTAAACTAACCATGAATTACACACATTGATTTAGGTGTGCCACTATTTAAGAATCCATGCCTCTAGGCCCGATGGAAGGAAGGTTTCTTCATGAATCAAGTTTCACATGAGGGATTCTCAAGGCATTAATGAGGGTATTTTTATTTATAGCATTGACGATATAGTTCATGTTAATAACATTTTATTCAAAACTACTATTTCTGTTACCATTTGAATAAAAATCACATTTTACGTAGAGGAACACTATTATAGTTTATTTTCATATTATGTAATTAGGAATAACAATTATTTGTTTCATGATGAAAACTATGAAATCCATTAGCCTAGGGGACTTGAATTTAACATATTAGAATGACACCCACATTTTTCACATCAATAATTCTCTTATTGGAGATGATATTGATTTTTGGTTCTATCAAAGGTAAAATTAAGTTTTTTAAATATCATAAAAACCCTCTATATTTATTATGAAATTTATTCTATGTGTAATTTCAAATAATTGAATCATGTGACTATGGTATATTTTACAAAATTTATTATATAGTGATGTAGTTATACTTATTTTTTAAATATGAGACTTTGATAACTGAGTATATGACTCATATATTAAATGTACCAATGAGAATACTCATGGTATTTTTTATTCCTAGTGGTTGTAATATTGTATATAAATTCTTGATGAGATCAAGAGCCCTATTATACAGATTATTTAGAATTCTATTTCATGTATGTGTCTATATAGGTCCAGCATGGTTTGTATATAAAATTATTATTTTGTTTTTATTGGAATTGGGTAATATATGATTTTCTTATGAATTATTAGAAAGTGATATATGATTTTTGGTCTTAGTGGTTGTTCCTAGTATTATTGGGATGTGGCCCATGACATTGATTATTAGGTCATAAAAGATGAGATATTACATATGAGGATACCCAAGTAGATTGGTTGATATAAGTGTGTGGGTTTCATACATTAGAAAATAATGATTATATTATTTTTATAACAATACTGATACATGTGGGTGATTCTATGAATCATATACGGTCATCAAATTTTCATTTTATTTATGATGATAAGTAATCATGGATTTTTTTTCTGAATGTGTGAAATCAATGGAAGTATTAGATTCATGTCTTACAATATATATTATTGATGCATTATGTGTGTCAAATTGCATGAATTTTTACAAATGAATTATGTTTTTGAATAATACATTGGTTGATGGGTGGAAATTTGTTACACCATGACATAAGGGAAATGCCATGATTCTATGGAGGACCACTGAGGGTAATTATGGTTAGAAGATATTGAATGAAAATGGAACATATTCAACATTATTTATAAAGATATAATGTATAAAAATTTAAATTGGATCGTGTTTTTTTGTGTAATCATGGTTTAACAGAGAGTAATATAGCTGTGTTTGATAAAAGAGAGGTTTCTTTTTCTAGATATAGAAAAATGTATTAAAATTTTTTATAGTGAATGACCATGTTTGGGAGATGGATTGAGAGAGTAATTTAAAATATTAATTAATTGTTTAATTGGTTGGAACAAAAACAATGATTATCTATTATATGTTTCAATGATGGTAGAAAGCATCGTGAGGTGAAACAGTTGACAGTATATGAGAGTGCATTAAGAGGAGTGACACATGTGCGTTTATGTAAATTGTTGAGATACATCTCTTGAATTAGTATATGGGAATATATGTAGAGAGTATAAAATAATTATATATTGGAGTTACTTCCTTGAGTGTTTGGGGTAATTTTTTTTGATAGAACCAATCATATAATGGTTGATACGAACTTGAAAGATGATGAACTAGTAGACCTAATTTATCTAGTTTTTTTCAAATACCATATTTTGGGATCATTAGTAATTATGTGTGTATTAAATAAAATATATATTTATTTATCATTATCTTTAAGGGTTCTAATATTTTTTTGGATATTGATACATCAATTATTAGGAGTGAGAATGAAAATTGGGTTGGTTGGTTGATGGTCCTATTGTTAATACCACCTAGTGTGGGGTTTAGTTTTAAAGTCAGATGATCATATTTTCACAAAATTAATTTGGATATATGTAATTATGAGAATGAAAATATACATCACTGTATAAGGATTTGCAATGTGTTCTTCAGAATAGTTGGCTCAGGGAGGTTTGATAAAAAAAATTCATTGTATTTAACAAAAAAATTCAATGTTGGGTCATACATATTTCATTTGGTATAATTGTAATGTTTTGATTATAGGATGTGTATTTTAATGTAAACATTTTTTAGAAAATATTGGTTCATAGATGGTGGAGTATCAACCGATATAGTTTTAAATAAATACTATAATAAATATTGGGTTCTAATTGGAGTTTTATATAATTGGGTGTGGTCTATTGAAAACAACCAAAAAATATTAGGTGGACAATATGTAATGTTTTTAGTTTTGAGAAAAAAATTAGGTGAATCAACATGGTTTATAATGTCATAATATTAATAGAGTATATGGTTGAAAAAACCATGAAAAAAATAATAAATAGATTAACTACATCATGGTCCCAATTGATATTTTGAAATATTAATGTGTTCTCTCAGTGTTTCAATTCCGTTTAAGATGAATGTAATGATTTAGTTAATTTTTTTTCCTTATGTAATGAGTGGAATTAAATAAATATTTTTTAAATTTAATGATTAAAAATGGGGAGTTAATTAATAAGTGAAGACTCTAATATTTTTGGATTGATGGATAAATTCTCACAAAAATTTCTCTGGGATAACACATATTAATGTGGTGAATTTATAAAAACCATACCATATTCATATTGAAAAATATATTTGATATTAATATTGTTCATTTTGGTAGAATATTCATTTTTAGAACTTATATTTTAATCAAAATTCTTAATTATCAATCATTAATAGAATAGTTTTACAAATATAGTTAAAGGTTAGAGTTATTATTGAAATTTTTGGGTGGTTCATTGGAATGTCAATAAATATTTAATGTTTTCCTAAGAAGTATTACCCAAGGGTGTAATTTTTAGATTTATATGTAGTTATAGTTATGTGGGACTGTTCCCCAATTTAAATTTCAGAGATAATATTTTGTATGAACATTAAAGGTGAAACAATGTGGATATCAAAATAAATTTTGTATGGTGGTATTGAATGGGGCCTTATCCCTTGGTATTCAAGGGATTATATATAATCCATTTGATTTGGTATGGATTAATTATTAACCTAACTCATACAGGAATTAAATTACTTAATAAACCAGGAATATTACATATAAGTTATGGGTGTACTTGGATAATTCCTACAGCATGGATGGTGTAGGGTTTTATCAAACGTGGACCCAAAATGTGAATCTAATTAAAACATATTAATTTAATATTTTTTATTCTATTGATTTATTTAATCACTGGTTTTATTAATTAATCTCCCTTATTTTATGTCCCCATGATATTGACATACCTCCCACACATTCATTTTAGTTTAGATTTGTGATATTTTTTGTGCGATTCATCAGCTTTTATGGAATAATTTATCATTCTTTGGCTGATAGTCTTAAAAGTACACACATTCCAATATACTTCAATTCATTGGGGTATTTTTTTCCAATCACACTTTGGTATTAGAGAATCAATTGATATAAATGGAAAATTTTCATAGTTATCTTACAAGATATCTAAAGATGAAATATGCATGTCGACACATATTCTGTTAGAAAACGTATTCCACTATATGATTTTATACATGATTTTGTATAAAAATAGATTTTTTCAATTGAATCATTTTTTGTAAGGAATTTTTTTGTAGTTCTCTCATGATAATTCCTTATGTAGTTTCCATGTAGTTGCATGTGATTTAGAGACATTGATATCATAGGTATGTACTTATTTTTTCATAATTTATTCATGTTATGAAATTATATAAAATTTTTATGCTTAATTTCTACCATTTAATTAGTTATAATTTTATTAAAAATAATTTATTTGGATGTTTTATTGTGATCTAGGATTTTTTTATTGCATGATGAATAATTTAATCTTATGCGAATGTGAAGAAATCCCAGGCGGTGAATTAACAAACAATTGAATTCTTGATTAATATAAGTGGACCAGTATATAAATCCAATTGATTTTAGTTTTATTTATATGGGATTTGGTGTTTCCTTACTCCCCTATTTATTTATTGTCCTGTATAAATTTAAAATAATTTTAATAAAAAATATGATTTCTATTTTTCTAATAATGAATGTGTCAAGACATGGTAGGCATTGTGTATTGGATTATTGAGTCAAATGTTGATGATTTAGGCCGAGATTATTTATGTATAGACTATAATAAAATGATCATATGGTGATTAAAAATTTACATTTAATTAAATGTATTGGCCTTAGTATTTGGTTCTCTTATTCACCACTTAGTAGTCAGAGTAATAAACTATGATCAATTTTCCTCATCCATTAGGTCATAACATTGATATTACATAAATATTCAGGGATAATTGAGTTTATCATGGGGTGAGTGACCCCAAAATAAATAGATGTGGTGTATTCGGTCGATATATCACTTATAAGATTATGAACTTTTTGTTTTTTAGAATGAAATAGAGTGATATTGAAATGGAAGGTTCTTTTAGTTTTTCATTTAATTATGTAATCGTAGAGGGCATGTTAAGACTTAATGATACAATGGTGATGTTTGATATTAAAAATGTGGAATAGGTAAAAATCCCAAATATATATATTTTTTATCAGATTCAATGAATTGTTTCCAGGATGCAATGTGATCTATGGGACCTTTCTTGTACAATTTTGATATTTTGACCTTAGAAAGGGAGAGTAATGAAAATATCTTATTGATGATTGTATGTTTTACATAGAACCCAAATGAATGTTTTAATCCATTTATGATATTTAATAGAATATAAAGAGAACTATTGTGTAGAAACATGTGTTTTGAAGGGTTTTTAGTAGGTGATATTTCAATTTTGGACACATTGTATAAGATAATATGAGTGAGAATGAACTCCACTATTATATTCCAATATACATGGGATTATAATGACATGGTCCCAGAAATATATTTATTTATAAGGATAATAGCTCCATTTTTTGATTTCCATAAATAAAATCCTCAAATCTATAATATGGGATGCATATTCCAACTAGAGGGTTATCCAGTTTAGAATCACATGGATTCAATCCAAGGATTTATCTCTTAGTTTACATGGTTTATAATTCCTTGTATTCTCTATATATAATGAACTAATATTTAATTTGGTATAGAATGCATTGGACATGCTTCAGGGATTCAGATCCTAAATATTTTATTTTGAATGTCTGTGGAACATTCCATGGATTTACCCAACAAATCATTTGGATTTCCTTTGATTTTATCTTCAGAGTCATTCATGGTCCTGATGTGGGGTTCTACTATTAAATTAAGTTCAAAATAAACAATTGAAATTGACTAATAAAATAATGGATGATCTAATATTTTTTATGAGTCCCCAAGGATCAATATTGGTAACTCATTTCCTCTTCTTTATATCTATTTAGTGACGTTAAGTATAGTGACCCAAATTTTTTATAAATAGATATTATATATAAATAGAAAATTATTCATCAAATAACTAAAAAATCAGTGCAAGAATCATATAGGTATTGTGCCATTATATATGATTATACATAATAAACTATTTCATAAAATATTTAAAATTTTCCTAAATACTATATCATAACTAACAACATTATTATGAATATTATACCTTATACTATTCATTATAAGTTAGATAAATTAAACGTACTAATGGATGAGATCAAATTATCTTCAAGGGTAAATAAGGGAGATATAAATGATGATATAATAGTAACATGAACATAAGTTCATAAGAATATGGTAATATCATTTTAAAAATACACCCAATATATCATAGATCATAATATTGAGTAAAGGAATAAATAAAGGGTGTTT
Source organism: Viscum album (assembly GCA_963277665.1). Taxonomy (NCBI): domain Eukaryota; kingdom Viridiplantae; phylum Streptophyta; class Magnoliopsida; order Santalales; family Viscaceae; genus Viscum; species Viscum album. The sequence goes on from OY728145.1 coordinate 1,906,456,653, forward strand.
ATAAGACCTAACTCATAAATTATTCCAATAGCATGATACATGAGAGATAGACTTAGAATAAGATATGTAATTGAGGAATACACATAAAAATATAAAATAAGATCATTAATAGTCCAATAATATTTCCAAGACTCTAATTATGCATTTGTTACATTCTTGAATCAATCGTAGTAGTCTAATTTAACTCCCAATATAATCATACTATCCAAAATCCCCTATTTAAGTGGTTTAACTATTCATTCCAATATCATTATTTCATTAGATATCAATAATGAAAAATATATTTAGAAGGAGATACAGGTTCCACACATCATAATATTAATATCATATATATTTGATCCACAATATTTTAAAACATTCATCTTATCGTAAACCACATAATGAAATGAGTTCCACGAATATTTCATCGCAAGCAAATAGAAAAGAAACATGTTTCAGACACATATTTTCATAAATAACATATCCCACCAATATATTTTATAATAGTATTATTGATGGATCATGTCCCCTGAAAAGTATATATAAGTCAAACAATTTCATCTTAGTTGGAAACTGATTTTGAGGGATTGCATGGAAGAATTCTTTCGAATAACCACCTCTCTATTTTGAAATTAGATGAAATTATTTTTAAAATGTGGGAACTAATAGAGGGAAAACATTTAATTAAACATAACTTTATTTAAATGTAATTTAATATTAAATTAAAATATTAGTATTGACGATAGAATAACCCCTTCATGTTGTCTAACTAATAAAATATTCCATTCATATTTCTGTCAGAAATGTCCACAAGTACATCTTTGGAAAAACGTCGAGAATATTACTCTCAATTATTTAATACACAGTCACACATGAGATATAATTAATCTAAAAAAACACAAAATTTAATTTTTTTTAAAAAATTATAATGTATTTTTTAAACAATGATTTGGAAAATAAATAGTCCACTATGATACTTAAACATTAACAATCACGAATATTTATTAGTTTGTTAAATAAATACATTACCTTAGGATCTACTTATTTTTAGGGAACTCCAACCACCAATATAATAAATTTTATTAATTATAATTATTCACTAGAGTCATGTTCATATAATAATATCATATATAGTGCATTTATCATATTTTAACATTATAACTTATCGATAGTTCCTTATTAAATTGTAATTTTAGGGTATTAATTATTTCATTTATCATTATTATTTCCAATCATTAGTCCATGTATCTATATATTTATTATAATAAACCATGATTTTATGGTGTTTCTCTACTGTTATTAAACATCTTCTATAGTTTTTTCTTCGCACAACACCGATGTGAATATTTTAATACATTATTAAATATTACCATTGAAATAATAATGTGACCATTAGGAATAATAATCTAAATAATAAAAAACATACATTACCTATAAAATTATAAATAATTTTTTAGTAACTTATAACTAAAAATATGGTATAATTATATCAGGAAATAAATAAAAAATTCATAAAAAATGATTACTTATGTTTTGATGATTTTTGAAACATATATGTTTTTTTAAAAAATTAATAATTAATATAAATATTTATAATAAATTTTATTTTCATAAAATATAATATTTTTTGTAATATTTTTTTGTTATGATTATTATATAATTTTTTGACACCTTATTTAATTTTTAAACTACCATAAAACGGGGTATAATATAAAAATTATTTTTTTCAATTATATGATTATTTTATTTAAAAATTTATTTTCAAATTTATATAAAATTATTTTCCTAAAATAGATTCCATTATTTAATTCAACACATCAACAAATGGTTTGGGTGATTTTTTTTATATTTTTATATAATATTATACTTTTGTGAATAGTGAAATATTGAAATTTAGGCACCATTATTGAGTCGTTGATGATGTATGAATGATTTAAGAACCATTATTTTGAACTCAAATGCACTAGTTACTATATTCTGTTAAATGAACCATATTTGGTTTACTCTTGATACAAAAAAATATACTGAATTTAATAATAAAAGGAACCCCTATACTCCACTATAGATACCACCTTTAAAATTATATTCTCCTCAGACCTCCAAAGATTGGAATCATGTGATATTAATAACCAATAACTATTCCAAAATTTTAAAAACATTTTTTCATTCGAGTATCACCAAAATTTTATTTAAGTGTCATTTATGGAGGTTCATAAAAGCGAGGAATTCAAGAGGTAATCTCTTATTTTTTTCGTTTATTTTCATTAAATTTCTTATTTTTTCAGACATTCCATATATCATCTTTCAAAAAAAATTATAACTCTAGAATCTTATATATTATTTAATTTCATATTGATAATGAAAAATACACCATTTTTACTTTTCCCTTTCCCTTTTTTGCTGAAAATGAAAATGATGTCTCTGAGGTATTGATTCACCACCTTCATTATAGATAATTCTATTGTTGTATAATAATTCAATAAATGGTATTAATAAATATTTTTTAATGGTCCTAAAATATAATTATTATATTTTAATTTATTTAGTGTCCTGAAATCATTTTATATAAATAATATTAATTCATAAAACAGAACTAATGAATGATGATAAAAAAAACACCAAAATAATCAAAATAGTTATCATTAAAGATTTTCCTATTAAATCGTCTTCATAAAAAAAGATATATAATTTCATTAAATATTCTACATATTCACTAATAAAAAATAATTTACATTCTGTATATCTATTCCTATTAAACATGGAATTTCGTGCATGTAAACAAACGAAACAATCATGAAAACCAAGGAAACATGATCTTTTGATCGCCAAAATTGACTCTTATAAAACATCAAAAAGAACATATATAAAGATAAAAAAAATATAATGAATGAAATAAATGTAAAAAGGTTGTGAATAATATTATTAATGAATCTATATTATTTGCCCTTGATATTAGGTACATGTGAATAATTCAATCTAACATTAGGAAATGGTTTCTTCCCGAACATCCATTTTCCATTCACGTTATGTTTTCTCTCACTTCACCCCAATTTAATTCTTAATTATTTCATTCTATTTATAATAAAATATACATATATGTTACAAACACATATTTTGTGATAAATTCATTTTTATTTGATAGAGATTTATATGTTTTATATGTTCCCATTTTTAATTCATCATGATAAGCAAGTCCGATTAGTGGGTACTTTCGAATTCCATACATACTTTTAGGTACACTGAATAATCTATTATAAGGTACATTTTTTAAAATATCTTATTTTATCCTAAAAACGATATTATCAAAATTTGGGATTTATGTAAAAAACAAAAACATTGACCACATTAAAGTCTCTTTTTTATTTTCCCTCCAACCACACAAAATAATCATATTTATATACTTTCTTAAATACATAATTTTTCTTTGTTCACATCAGTTTGAAATAATTTATGCCACATAATTAATTTCACTTTCCATTCATTTTCCATTTTAAGATATACATTTTTCCGATCTGATATGATGAATAATAAAAAATGATTTCATGAATTGACTCTTTATTCCAAAAGTAAAATATTGGTATCTCTATCCATAATTTCTCAATGATTTTATTTATGTATTTAAATCTCTTTCAACACACTCTGGTGGGTTGTATTCTTATTGAAATTTTCCTCTTATGTTTTAATCTAACTTATTTTATTAAATTTTTTAAAATTATTTTCACTAGGTATGTATTATCCTAATATCATTCTCCACATTATTCAAGATGTATTATGATTATGTTTATTGGGGTGGAATGTTATTGAAATTTCATAAGCATGATTAAATAGTTTTGTATACGTTTATTATGCTTCATCCCTTTTGTACAATAAATACATTGAATAAGGATTAATTACATTGGGCCTTTCTGCGCACCCAGAAGGAAACTCATGGGGGATATGCTTAGGAAAATTCATTATTTCATTACAAAACATTATGAAAAATTAAAAACTAAATTTGATCCAAATGAAAATATGTTTATCATTATGATATTATTTATGATTAATTTTTTTCATTTATTCTAAGAATTTAGATGATTGAAATTATGAATTATAAATAATAATATAATTGAGTGCATTCTATTTTTTTAGAAATGGCACCAAGTATAATGAATGAATACTGTATCAGTGAAAATATTCAACAAATGGATTTATCTCCAGTGAAAGATAATGATGTTAGAGGTAGATATGCAACTATAGTCGAGACACTTACTACTAAAAGTGGTTAGATTACATAGGTTATGAATATAACATTACCTTTGTGGAGCATCAATATTTCAATATAGGATCAATGTTAGACAGCTTCATTAGACAACAACTTCAATCATTCAATGTGACACAACCACCATTTTTATGTGAGCAGTGGATAATATCCTTGGAGAGGATATTTATATTTTTCGATGTAATGACTGATAGAATGTGATCACGGTAGTAATTCATTTATTGGCATGTCCCAGTGAATGGTGGTCATTAATTCAATAATCATTGGAGGATGATGAAGTCGAAAATTATGAATTTGTTATTTCTAAATAATCTTTCATAAAAAACATTTTCCTCATGAAAAAATAGTTGATACTGATAGATAATCCTTTAATATGAGGATAAAATATTATGTTAATGTTTCTATGTATGAAACGAAGATTTCGAGGTTATCAAGGCATGATACTGATTACGTATGACATCCAAATGGAAATGTTGATTGATTCATTGATGTGTTAAAACCATTCCTCTAAAGGGGACTTATCTCCAAAAAATTATCATCATATGATGATTTATTATATTATTATATGAATATAGATAAATAAATATCTAGGAATTTTGACTATAAAGGTAATAAAGTGAAAAAAGGTAGGTGATGAGTACTCAATAGTATGAAATAAGGAAACATGGAAGAATATAAGAGTTATCCTAACATTATAAAATAAATTTGGAATGAAAAATTAAGGAATATACATATAAAATATTGGAATTTGTCAAAATTGTGGAGAAAAAAGTTTAACAGTACCTTTATTTCATGGAAACGAAAGAAGACACCAATTTTCAATGCTAAAATTTTAAATAGATGGGAAATTATGAAAATGATGGCCCAAATTGTCATAGAAAAATTCCCTAGGAATAAAAAATGTAACTTTGACATGGTTATGTATTGAAAATAGATTCTATTTATTTTTTAATAATGAGGTGTTATATACATTAATCATCTCCTAAAATTAATCTAATAATATGTTTGATTCGAGATTATCACACTTCATTTATATATTCAATGTTTTCTTTGAAAATAAGATAATTCCAATTGACCATAAAAAATGAGTTGTTAATAAATTCCCATAGTGTAATCCTTTTAGAAAAATTATGTCTTCAACACTTCCTATTATAAAACATATACGTTATTTAATTACAAATTTTATCAAAATAACAATCGTTTATTTTGAATAAATCCTTGAGAGAGACTAGATTTCAAAATATAATTAAAAATTTTAATATAAATATAAAAAAATCATGATTCATGATGAAGGTATGGGATTTATCATCTTTATAGAGGAAAATTTCCATTTGTGTAATATCTACATCCAAAAACAATTGATCCTCTAAATTAAAATCATTGGGTTGAAGAAAAAACATCATCTATGGATGAGGAATGATATATTCATATTGAGGGTATAACTATTAATCATGAATACACCAATGTAATTCTAAAGGATTTACTTACACATCCTCTATAGTGGTATGATGAGTTTTATATTGATTTAATCACTTATGGGAGACCTATATCAATGAATCAATATATAATGGTCATAGTTGATTTAATCGAGCTAAAAAAATTATTGGAATGCAGTGATAGTGTATGTACAATATTTTTCATTAAAGTATTTAATCCAAATGAAAAACAGTATTTGATAATATATTCCTAAGAAATAAATGTTCTAATCATAATGGGGATCTTCTAGGAAATTATCAAAATGACATATAATCTATGAAATTATTTCATTATAGTCATTGAGGGAAACATCTATATATTAAGAAAGTCTGAATTGTAGAATAGAATAGTTTCTTTTCATGACCATATTCCCTCTATTGATTGAATATAAAATTATCATTCAATGAAAAAGAATTTTTTGGAGGAAAAAACACATTTAAATCTAAGGTACATAGTTTCATTGGTTTAGTAGGTTACTGTTGGTGTTTTGTTTTGATTTTTTCTTGATTAAGTATTAAATCAACCAATCCTACACCAAAAGGTTTTATGTTCATATGGATAAAATTATTTGACAAAACATTTGAAGAACTAAAGTAGAGAATATTAAAATATCTTGTTTTTACTCTACAATTGGTAAAATTGGGATTTTTGATATATAGTTATGCATCAAAGAATGAAGATGGTCATTCCCATATAGAGAATGATATATTTATTTAATATGCATCAAGGTAGTTAAAAACATGAACAACACAATATAACTTATGATATTGAGTTAGAGTATGTAATATATTCCTTAAATATATAGAGAAAAATTTTCTCTGGTGAAATATGTAACATCCCTGACATGGGAGCCACTAAATTGATAGCATATGATGGGTTTTCAAATGTCCTCAAGAAGGCCATAACATACGACATAGGTTTCTAACTAGAATTTTTGCTCTAAGAGACTTGTGGGGATATAATACCCACTTTACCAGAGTTTTCCACAATAGAAAAAATTGGAATATTGGTAACAATATATAACAACCAACTAAAATATATAAATAACCACCTACAAAACTAGGAACCATAATAGATAGTAATAATATCATTTCATAACATGGTTCTTATTAAAACGAAACCCAAAATAAATAAAAATATTATAACCCCCAATTCATCTTGAACCCATGTTTGGAACCTCATATGTGTACCTCTCAAGCATGACTCAACTCCCAGACACGTATTATTTACCCCATTCTTGACCTAAAAGCATGAAATCATTCTGGGTACCAAATGGTAGACTGATAAGGTTGTGAATAAAACATAGTATCCATCCCATAATGTTGTCTACAAAATTATCTAGTCCAAAGTGATATTTCATGCATGTATTAAATAAAGGAGAAGTAAATAAAAGAACTTCCAGGTATCATTAACTACCAACCACTATTATTATTATTATTACCATTATAAAAAATAATCAATTTTAAATTATTCATTACATAGATCCTCAATAACATGTTACTCATGTCTTGAGTGATTACATCACTCACCCGATGATTCATGTAATTTATAAATTTCCATATGGGCATGATTTCTTTCCGAATATAAATATGGATAATACATCACAAAATCACTTTGTACTCACCTCAAAGCCATAGTATAGGTGGAATGGAACAGTTTCATGAATAGAATTATATCCCATTCCCTAACCAATGAGTTGTGGGTGGAGTTAAGTCATTAGTCCAACCCAACCTGTTGGAGGAGCCTTAGTCATATATCCCACACCTCAATCCATCTGCACAAGCTTATTCATCCATTCATCTCATAAAAACAACCACATATAATACATATAAAAGTTCTAATCCATAACATTCATCATGAAAATTTACATTATACCATATCCAAATAATAAATTATTAATCTATATTACATATCTCATCTACCACAGTTCACTATCTCATTCCTAGCATGCTATAAAAATTCAATAATTCCCTTATATAAATTCATTTATCATATAAAAAATCAGTTATAAAACATTTTTAACAGATTTTTTAATTCAAATACCATTACCAATTTTACATGTTCCCCATTTCATATTCACTATCTCTTTTATGAATTTATAACATAATTCATAGGCCACATCTCATGATCTCATTTAACGTAATTAATCCAATTCAGTGTCATGCCAAAATCCTTGTAATCCATTAAAAATATTGAAAAAATATGTATATACTATTTTATGTTTCATAAAACATATCAAAATACTTCTAAAGGTCGCTACATTATCACAAAATGACCTTCCACACCCTTAACCAATTTATAGGTAAGGGAAAAATTGGGGCAGCCCATTGGTGGCCTGAGGTTTTTCAAATAATCAATAAGGAATTCCATGGGCACTATGAGTGTTTTTATTCATCATTTTTACATCCATGTAATGAAACCTCACTAAATTAATCAACATAATTTCAAGTGATAACCAAGAGTAAGACAAAATATGAAAAAATCTAAAACAAAACTTTGGGATGTAACTTTTATACAACTTACCTCGAATATATTGATGAACTGAAAATGAATCATATATTTGGATCCAAATTCATCCACCATATGAATCCTTAACCTATATCACATTATAAAATATGGTGTTATTTCATTAGAATATGATATAAGGTAGATACAAACCCAAAACCATAAAAAGAAGCATGAAAGGTATTATCCTCTCCTAGAGCATTGATTTTCACCCACTAACACACTAAATGGATTAGGATAAATTAAGAATAACATAATAGTATATCAGTTCTATAGGGATTATCCTTTTTGTTTCAAGAGTTGACATTTTGTAGATTATTTAGTTAGAACATAAAGCCTTGAGATTGAAATTTTGTAATTTTTCACAATATTATTGGGCTACATGATTTACCAGCACATTTTTCTATATTGTGCTCAAATCATGATCAGGATACTATCCCTGGGAAGTAAGGTCACACAGTTACCTAGGAATCCCAAAATGGATTACAAATATTTCTCTAACCATTTAATATTAAACTACTTGAAATCACACAGTTTGACCCCCTCCCCCTCACACAGTTTGAACTCACCTGACACAAATTGTGCTACATTCCTAGAATGTTAAATTTTCTTTCTCATTAATGTCATGATCCTTCAGAAAACCCTAGAGGATCCACATGACTATGGGAAACATTTTTTATCTATAAATATGTGGCTTAAAACCAAAATAAATAAAAAACATTTATTATTATAATTCAGGGTCTTATTACTTCTCCACCGTATAACATCTCATCATTGAGAAACACTTCCAAACATTATCCTATTTTCAATGAAAATATATTTTGTTACTATGCCCTCATATACCACTCTCACTCCCAGGTTTTGTCATCATTTTTTCCTTGTACCCATAGAAAATGAAAAAAAAGTATAGGTTGTCCCTATATTACCTAATTGATAGGATCCACAATACATACTAGATGCTCCTCAAATGATGAATCAGCATCAATATCCACATCGTCATCATTTATCACATGAGATGGTTTTGGGAGATACTTCCAAAGTTGAGAGACATGAAATAATAGTAAAGATACTATACCACTAAGGAAGACCCAATCAGTAATCGACCTGAAGAATCCCCTCCATAGTCTCAAAAAACACCACATTGTGGGGTTCAATCTTGACCTATAATGCAATTCAACGGTGACCTATCATTAGTGAAATCCATTAAAACGAGCTATCTCCCACCATAATATGAAGATTCCTATAACAAAGATCTTCATAAGAATTTGGACAACTCTATGCTGTTATCATGTGATTATGAATAAATTAAGATTTTTTAAAACACCTCACGCATGAGACTCGGTCTTAGTAGCTCAAAATACTCCTCTTATAAGAAACATAACAGAGATCTACATGGTCACCTACTATGATCCTCATAAGGGTCCATATGAATCATATAACAGAAGATGTTGTTGTAGGAAAACTCAATAAGCAATACTTTGTTTCCAATGATCCATCGAAATCTAGGACACAAGCTATCAGCTTATCCACTGACAATTGAATTTTATTATCCGATTTTTCATCTTGTTATTGGTGATAACTAGTACTCATAATAATATGGGTACCTAGTTACTTCTATAATCCATTCTAGAATCATGAAGCGAATTATGGGTACTACTAAAATATAATGGTTCTCAACACTAAATGAAACCACACAACACCTAAAACATAAAACGTACCCAACTGATCAACTTTGTATGTATATTGGATCAGCATGAAATGGGTCACCAAAGAGAATTGATCAAAAACCACTCAAACCACATAATTATTACCAGGTTTCCTTGGATGTCCCAATTTGATGTCTATCATTTCATCATTCTACATCTACTATGGAATGGGAAATGATTGTGCCAAACCACCTAGGTGAAAATTCCGGACCTCCACCAGTTGACTATTATGTCATCATACCAAAAAACCTACAACCTCCTTATTCATTATTACAGAAAATACATCCTATGATGTTCAAGATGCATCTTAGTCATTCCAGAAAAAGGATCCCACCTCAATGCATGGAACTCACACACCAACTATTCCCATACACACAACGGTACAACCATATGACCATAAACACTAAAAATTTCATCATCACAAATATCCCAACTAGAATGTGACTCCACAACTATAAAACATTACATCATATAAAAACAATCTAGAACTTGTAGATGAATCTTTATGACTCGGATCAAAATCACATCATTAGCTTCAAAATAATAAATTTTCATTTACCGATGCCCATCTAGAAAATATAGCTGCATCTCAGAAAACAAGGCTATCATTTGGAACATGTATTTGGATTCATGAATCACCTTCTTTTTATTATTCTATATTAGTGCATCCACAACACTATTCAATTTTATTTGTGTATAAAAGAATTTTTAAAAAATGAATTATAGGTTCTTGGTGAACCTTTGCCGTAGAAGATTTAAATACCTCTATGAAAAGATGTAATGAATACTTATATGATCCTTAAATGCATTGAACCGCTCTACCAATAATTAATCACTCAAACACATTATGTCATAATCCCAGATAGATAGATCAAGATCAGTAGTATGGTAATTTCACTCACAGGGCCTCAATATTTTTGACCCATATTCTACAAACTGATAATCATGAATCAAAACAACCCAAAGTCTAACACCAGACACATCCCAGAACAAGCTGTACCTCTTACCATGTTTGGGTAATATCAAAATTGATGTGGTATTCAACCACATCGTTAAAATTGAAATGTATTATCACATGGCTCAAACCACTCAAACTTAATTAAATTATTGGTAAATCCTGAGAGTGGTCTTCCAACTAATAGAAAAACCAAATGATCTTTCAGTAACAAACAACCACCCATAAAAATTGATAACATTAGAATCAATCGTCGTCTTCTCATAAGAGACCGCTACCTATACAACCTTGAGATCTTATGACAGACCTGACTCAGAAATTATGTGACCTATGAAAATCCCCTTATCAATCTATAACTGAAACCTTTATGTCTTGGCATAAACTTGATTCCCTTATTGTGTACTCCTAGAAATTTCAACAAGTTTTTCATGATCATCATGACTTCCAATGTACACTAATATGTCATCAAAAAAGACAACCACAAACCGATCGACATATGTGTGAAATATTTGGTTCAATAAATTCATGAACAATGACAGTGCTTTAGTAAACAATAATGAAATCACCATAAAATCAAACAACATGTACCTGCTTCAGAAATATGTATGTGATATGTTATAATGTCTCACCGTCAACTTATGGCATCTCTATCTCAAATACATCTTGAGGAATATAGTGGAACCCTGAACTGGTAGAATTTTTTATCAATTCTGAGAGGTGGGAATCAGTTCATAATTTTCATTTGATTCAACTATCTATAGTAAATAAATAATCACAATGATATATCTTCTTTCTTGGAAAGTAGATCATGAGACCCCCAAGGAAATATACTAGGATGGATTTACCACTATCAGTATAAAAATATAGTTGAACTATAATGACCCAAGCTTCTCATACATGGACATTAAATCACTTTTGTTGAATTTTTAACACCTTACACAAATTAACACATAAAGAACGAATTAGATTAGTTACTTTGAAATAATGTAACACAATATTATAATTTTATGAATGATCATCTACATCTCCCAAAACACCTTCCTTTTAATTTTCATACCTAAAGTATTTAGTTATATCACGCGGAAAGAAAACATGCGAAAAGGGTGACCTCAAATTCTCAGTACGGATTTACATTGAATATATAAAACAAACCATAAACATAGGAATATAAAAACATGAAAAGAAAATTTGAAAATCATAACATGTATAACAAATATAAAAATCAAGGGTGACATAATATATCTTGGTAGTTCATAAGGAATAAATTATAATTGAACATGAACCATGATAAAATAAATTTGGAATAAAACATGGAATTATAGAAAATAAATATACATAGAAAATCATTTCCATATTATCCAGGACTAATTTACAAGACCAATATAGTGAAAAATACCTTTATTATACCAATATCAGTCTTCGTTCTAGCCCTATATTACTGAACCTGATTAACAAGTCATTCTAGCCATATATTAATGATCTAGTTAAACTTTACCATACAGTATTTTGTATCTAATGATATATAAATTGTTACACAATTATTTTGGGGCATATATAGGTCCCACCCATATCATAATGAAATCATTCTTATGTGTTCCACAAAACAAACATTATTCACCAGAGCATAAACTAAGGAATATAAATAGGTTTCTAAAACATTATTCCACTATTAAATAATCTAAAGAATATAAATGGATTTAATAAATAGAATTCAATTATAAAAAATATAAAATAATATTTGTTGTAGGGGTAGAAACATAGCCGTATTTAACTAATTTCATCTTATTTGGGAAATGGTATTCATAAAACAAGTGAAATTAATTCTTAAGGAAAATATCCATTCTTTATCAAAAAACATTATTTTCCATAAATGTAAAAAAATTTGAAAATAAAATAATTTCTATTAAAATAAAGATTAAATAATTTAAATGAAGAATCATGTAATTATTATGTTATGAAAATGCAAAAAACATACATGTTGTATATGTTTAAAGAGAAAATTTTACTCTTACATTTTTCATAATGTCAAATACTACCTCGTATCTATAATGAATTAATATTTCTTTAATACCATTTCATAAAAAATTACCAAAGGGTAAAATTTATGTTAAAATTTTTCGAAATCTTATAATTAATTTTATTATAATACAAATAATTAATATATAGACACGAATGATAAATATACCTAAGTAAATACTTCTGTATTAACAATCTCAGATAAAATGAAATTGTGAAATTCACCATTACAAATTGATAATAATTCATATAATATGAAATAAAAAATATATAAAACAATATGAATATCATAAACATCATAATTATAATCATAAAAACAATCATGGTTAGCATAAACACAATTTAAAATAAATGTGTGGTGTACAATTCATATGTCCCCTAGAAATAAAATTGAGAAAAAATAATCCATTACATTAGTTGTAATATCCTTTGTATATAACTAATCAAACTTCTAATTATTTAAATAATTTATTTCATTTATTATATATCATAGTCATTTTTAGGATATAATTTTTGGTCATATTATCAGTAATTCGTTAACAACATTATTACTCATCCATCAGGTATTAACAACTTTATTTTAATACCCTTATTTAATAGGATAAGTTCATGTTCATATTCTTAGATTATATTTATAAATTTTTTAATGATATTAATATAATACATAAAATATTTTTTCTTCAAATATATTTATATAAGCATACTTTAAAATATATCATTTATAAGGAATCACATCACATCGTAGAGACAGTAGGTCATACATACACTTGAGAGACTAAGTCTTTCCCCTAATTGTTAAATGGTATGGAAGTGGATGGTATATATTTTGTTCTCGAATCTATATCAAGTTATAATAATCATATATATCTATTATTTCAATAATTATTCTCATCCATGTATAGTGGCAGTAAAAAATGTATTACACCACGACGTTGGGATGATAAGTCGTATGTATGCACACATGGTGATTTTGTTTATTGGAGGATTTACAGAAGGTGGAATATTATTGTTACTTAAAAATATTAGCATCTAAATATATATTCTTTATTGGATTTATTACTTTATAATGGAAAAACTCATGATGATGTGTAGAAGAAAAATGAAGTTTGAAAGAATCAATATATGGGATAACCTCTTCATCGATGTGCTCCCTATAGACCTCCTATAAAGGAACTATAACTGGACTTTTAACAATAAAAGAAAATATAATATATAACTAGGGATGTTTTAAAAGTAATTTTGTAGGTAATGGATGATCTTGATATATCAATTTGTAATGATGTTGTGAGGGAGGATGTTCCCTTTTATAATTAACGTGAGGGGAACATTTGAAATCTCCAAAAATATCAATTTATTAGATGATCAAAATAGATCCAAAAAAAATCAAAAAAAATCATATTATTTTATACGATTTGATTTAATGTTGTAATATCATCAACCAATAAATTTTATTTAATTTTATTATAATATAAACATTATCATTTTAATTAACCCTTATTTATTCAATTTTAATTTTAACAAAGATATCAAATGATTCAATATTAAAATGGTATAAATATCACTTATTTGATGATAGTTAGTTAATAAATGAACTACTTCGAAATTCATAGATGATATAATAATTATATTATTTTTCTAAAAACGTTTTATGATTTTTAAATAATTTGAATTAACATCATTTTGGAAAAATAATTATAGTTTCAATTTGGACACTATTATTTCATGGATTTCTAAAATTATCATGTTATGATGTTATCCACAATCAAAATATTTTATTATATCCCTATAGGTTCAACATCATCTATAAAATTCATTGGATATTTTAATTATCAATAATAATCATTATTTTTTTATTTTAAATAATCTTAATTAGATATTTTAGACAATATCATAATTACTAAATAAGTTATGTGTAATTATTATATATATATATATATGTTGAATAAAAATTAATATAAAATTATATGAATAAGATAAAACTTTTAGATTTCATATGAATATTTATATTAAAATAAGTTTATGTGTATATAAATATTTTTAGAAACACATTTACTTTTCTTTAAATAGTTTTTTATGATTAATTATAAATAATTTCTCACCAAAGAATTTGTTATATATAAATTTTTAAATCATATTTTCATAATTTAATTAATATTGTTCATACATTCTATTATAAAGGATATTCTATATCGTAACATAATAATATTTATTTGTTCACTTATATCTTGTCTTATGACAAATGAATTCTATCAAAAGAATATGAAATTTTGTGTAACACAGGCCAAGCATGGTGTTGCATATATACCAAGATAAGATGTTGTTGGGTGAAGATAATGATTATTTTTCTGTTTTTAGAACAAAAGTCTTAAAAAACATAAATAAATAAATAAACAAAATCTCTCCCATAAAATCCTAATGTTGTCATATTCTAACCCCTTAAATTGAATTTATCCCTAAAAAGATGTCTTGGTTGTCAAAAGATTTAATACATCGAAGTATATTTCACCGAAACCCAAATCATAAACACAAGAACAAAGACATAATTTTTTTAAAAGGAGTAGTTGAGAAAAAAAGTTACCCAGAGTAAATGATAATTAGATCTCTTTGGATTAGAACATAGGTGTATATTGGGAATGGAGGAAAAGCATAAAAAATCATGGATATTGATAAAGATCAATGATCACAAGAAAGATGTCTATCCAATGAAGGTTAATAATAAAAAATCCATAAACTAATGAAGCATGAATGAGTTCATTGATATCATCAAAAAATGATGATATTAATAATCCCTTTTATGTCAAGATACCTTTTTACTAATTTTTATTTATTTTCACAAGAATATATACTTACGTGATTTCGGTACAATCTAAGTATTGGTCATGCCTTGAACAAAATCTCTTTTAGTTCTTATTTAGTGGAATGAAGTTGAATTTTTCATTCATGTGGCATTAGATGATCATGAAATCCATAAAAAGAATGATAGGTTATTTTATATGCCGTTATCAAAACAAAAAAGTTATTATAATTTATCGAATATGTATAAACGTACATTTAGTGAGATAATAAAAACTGAATCTAAAGATATTCTTATAAAATCCATAGATGGATTACACTATATTCCTTATAAATGCTGAAAATCCAAATATTAAAAAAGAGGTACACTGACATGGTGTAACATTTATCCAACATATATCATAAGGTATCTTTTGTTTGCCAAATTTCAACAATGTGATAACCTTCACCAATGATTCCCCTGAGTTATAACAATAACCTAAATTACGATATATCGTTATAGAAAATTTGAATGTTTCCATATTTCCAAATTTATTAAATATAATCCATAAGTCCCAATAAATTTTATACTTCATCTATGAAAGAATAAAACTCTTGACAAAAAATCCATTTTTTGTTCCCAAGAAACACTTTTCATCCAATTTACTTATTCATATCCATTGTATAATTATCCAAACCTTAATATCGTAATATATGGATCATATTAAGGGTTATATTTCCCCTAATAATGTGTTCTATTTGTATATCACCTTTCACTTAAATTATATTTAAGGTCCTTTAAACTATTTCAAATATCTGTTCCATTCATTAATGTAAGACTTATATTGAAGACACAAATAAATTTCAGGAATCATATAACATAATATTTGAATTATGAAACATATACATCTTAATCATCCAATTTTATTGAAAAACCATCACTCAGGATCCATCATCATAGTAATTCCTGTAACATTTATCATTTTTTAAGGTTCCTCATCCATATTCTAACCAAGATTCATAGGTTTAATGTAAACAATAATTCGGTAATATTTCATTACATTAACATTATGATTACAATACCATTATCCTACACAGTATAACCAATAATAATACCATGTTTTTGATTCTATTTATGAGATTTATCTAATACCAACATAAAGTGACCCAAAATTTACAAAAAATTAAATTACATTACTTTTGGGAAATTATTAATACATTACAAAAAATTGATGCCCAAAAACCATATTTGTTTAGTGCCTTTTGAAACATGGAACATATTCTACTAATTTTATGAAAGATCTTCGTGATCACATAAAAGGACCTTTCAATTTATTTATCTAACATAAAATATTTCAATATATCCAAGTGAAAATAAAAATATAGAAATAGTGAAGTTAGATTTTTAGTAAGGGTAAACATTTAAAATATAAAACAAAAAAAGCAGAATAATATAAAAACACACATATAACTTTTGAAAATCATACCATGAATAACAAATATCAAAATCATGAGTCCTAAAATAAATCATGGATATACATATGGAATAAATAATAAAATAACATAATCCATGAGAAAATAAATTTTTCATAAAACATGTTACTTTGGAAATCACATAGGCAGAGAAATTTATTTCCATATTATCCATGGAACATTTCAAAGACAATAAAAGTAGAAATTATTTTTTCTGAATAGAGTTCACTCTTCGTCCCAACCATAAATTACTGAACAATATTTACTTTCATTTACAATCCTATATTTCTCATGAGATATATATCGTCATCAAATGTATTAGAGGGAGATATAGGTCCCACCCATCTCATAGTGAAATCAATCTTACTAATTCCACAAAATATTAATCATTCATCATAGAATACACCAAGAAATAAAAATAGGATCCCTAAACAACATACCATCATATCATCATCTATTGAATATAAATGGATTTAATATATCAAAATATATATAAATCAAAATTTAATAATAGATATAATATTGATAGACACATATCCTTATTTAAATAATGACATCTTAAAAGGAAACAATTTTGATAAAACATTAAAATTTATTCCTTGAGGAAAATATCTTTCTTCTTCAAAAATGATTTTTTTTCTAATCCGTTAAATTTTAAATGGAAATAATGTTCATTGAAAGTAAAATTTAAATCCTTTAATAGAGTAATTATGAAAATAAGGAATTATGAAATCTTAAAAATTATGTTCGTGTCATTTAGGTTAAATGAAAACATTCTTCTCATACGTTTGTCAGAAATTCAAAGAGCACCACATATCCAAAATGGCAAAAGATTCCAATCACACCTTTTTTTAAATATTCACCAATGGAAAAATTGACATTAAACAATTCTATAAGGATATAAATAATATTTTATAATATATATGTATAAAACATGGAAATTTATGATAAATATACCCCAGTAAATATGTACATGTAAACAATATCAGATAAAAATGAGATTGAAAAAATATCACATAAATATTTATTATCAATCAAATTGTATACCTCAAAAAATAAACATAATCATATTCATAGAATTTTAATATTCAATATAATTTGTTTGTATTTGAACGTGTTGTATAATAATAAAATAATGTCATTAATTTTTTTTCAGAATCATAGTAATTTTTATGATATCATATATGATCAAATTATCATTTATTGTTAATAAAATTATTTCTGAACTATCAAGCATTAACACTTTTATTTTCTTATGCATGATTTAGAAGATATATTATTATGACTATCCTTATA
This sequence comes from Viscum album, assembly GCA_963277665.1. NCBI lineage: Eukaryota > Viridiplantae > Streptophyta > Magnoliopsida > Santalales > Viscaceae > Viscum > Viscum album. Next base: position 1,906,475,089 of record OY728145.1, read on the forward strand.
TTACAGTTAAATAATTTCCCAAATGATATTTATATAATATATACCATATTTGTTCTTTCTATAAATTTATATAATTACTCATAAGTTGAAATCATGTAGAATGAATGACATTTCATCGTGGGGATGGTATATCATACATACACATGAGTAGTGATATCATTCCACATATTATGGAATGGTATTGAATTTTATGGTATATATTTTTTATAATCCATATCACGTTATAATAATCATATATAGTTATTATTTATATCATTTTAACTATCCATGTGAATTGTTGGTGAAAAATGTTTACTCTATAGTATAGAGATGAGAAGTCATTTGTACACATGCATAGTGATTTCAATTTTCATAGGATGTATTAAAGATGGAGTATGTATTTTAAATAATTATAATTAAATCATATTATATAGGCGATACTAGATTTATTCCATTATAATTGAAACAACAAATGACGTTGATGTAAAAAAAGAATGAAGATTGAAATAATTTGTAGAAGAGATTACCTCTTCATCGACATTCACCCTATAGTCCTCTACCTAATGGTTCTAGAGTTGATATTTTTAGAAGACTAGAACCAATATAATGTAACTAGTGAAGTTTAATAAAACAGTATTTTTAAAAAATAACAATAGTGTCAATTGTAACACTATTCATTTCATAGAGTTTTAAAAATATTAGGATAATAGATTATCCTACAAGAAAATATTTTAGTATATCCTTATGGGGAGATGTTCATAAATAAAAATTATTATATATATTAATTAAAAATGTTAAATTTAAATTAATATTTTTAATATCATTTATTTGATATTTCCATTAACAATATAATTACTACATCAAATATGTTTCATTATTTAATGTACATATTTTTTGAATAAAAATTGAAAATAATAAACTATGATAAATATATATCTTATACAAAATCATTTTTTCGAAAATATTATGTATAAAATACTACATTTATTTTTTTTATATTTTTTAATACACGAAAGTGCAAGGTTTACATCCATTTAAATAAAATATTATAAGTGTCATAATAATTTCTATATGGCTCTAAGTGGTTAATAACTAGAACCAATGATGATTAAGGTCTATATATAATAATCCAATAAGATTTGATAATTATTTTATAATTTTAATGGTTATTATCATTTTAAAAAAATTGTTTTTTTAATTTTTCATCCTTAAAATAAATTATGTATCATCAATGTACAAGAATATAATGTAATTATTTATTCTGAATAAATTAATAATAATTTTCCTTGATATTTAATAAAATGTTTCATTAAAATGAGTATATATAGTCTAATATAGCTTCTATTTAACCATATTTTAAAAATTATATTGTTATTAAAATTTTAGCAAGACACATTTGAATTTTCGTTAAGTAAAATATATTAAATGTCCTAGTATAATCAATGTGGTTTCCAAAGGGTATAACACCATCCCAACAGAGATTTAGGTCAAAAATAACATATCTAATTATATTAGAACACGTTTTAGAATGATTTTATAATATTATATTTACCTTTAATTACCCATTTTAACTTGTTACCATATTAATAAAAATAATTGATGCTACTTTTCATAATGCCCAAAAAGTGAAATTTACATAATTTTCACCCACTGATTTTAAACACTAAATCCATTTTTCAAAATTCATAAAACATAAGTATCAGTAATTAATTTAAAATTAATCACATTATTGGAATAAAAAATAGGTTTTCAAAAGTTATAATATTACAAAAGATTAAAATGTTTTTACACCTACATTCATCCAAAAATTAATTTCAATGACAAACATTATATTAAGTAATAAAAATATATTCTATTTATACGTTTACAAAATTCAATAATTTAATTTAACATGTTAATTATTTTGATGAAAAATGTTCTTTTTTTAACATTTCGTATATTTTTACCATTAATCCAAACATCAATATTATAAAAAAATATCAAATTATCATCCGAAGTAAATTTTTATGTCCCAAATCCAATGAGTAAGTATATTTTGTTAAATAAAACAAATAATGGAGTCAAAATTTATATTTAATATTCATTCACCATCAAAATATGCTAAAACATCATTAATTTGAAGAATATATTATTTACCAAAAAATTGAATTCTTTTTTCATATCATGTCTCGAAAACCTATAAGATTAATTTTGGAAATTATATGTTATATTATATATATATGTATGTATATATTACATTAATAAATTCAATCAATAGTGATTTTATTATTTTATAAACTAACATATTTTTATTTAAATATTTTTTTAGAAAAAAAATTCAATTTATTTTAAATTGTTTTTATTTTCAATTAAAATTAATTTCCCACCGAATAATTTTTTATATTTACATGTTTAAAGAATTTTTTAATAATTATATTGAAACTATTCACACCCACCATTATAATGATGAGGTTTTTAGGTAACATAATAATATGTATTTGTTTGCTTACACTCAGTTTTGTGTGGAACTATTTACATCAAATAATGTGAAATTATATGTAACACAAGCCATGAATAGTGGTATGTATATCGAATAATAATGTTCTGTTGTGTGTAGAACATGATTAATTTGGTGTGTGTACAAAAAATGATATCAAAGAAAAATACATAAATAAATTAATAAATAAAATATATCTCATAAAAATATTATGTTGTTACATGAACCTTATGTTCCTAAAGTTTTTTCGACGCCATTTGATATGGAGGAATTGTAAATGGTTTGTCCATTGGATGAAATTCAATCATAAACTTCAAATTTAAATTCATTAGTACACTAGATAAATCCTTAAGAAACAAATCCTGAAATTGATTCTCAATGGGTGGGAATATTGGTGGCTCCCTCCAAAATTCATTCAGAACAAGAGAAGTCACATGGGCCATAAGTTCTCCCAACTACAATAAAAATAGACTTGAACTGCTTACTCGAATGTCTTACACTCCATGAGGAACATATGTATGTTCATTGAGAGACGAGAATATAACACGATGTTAGTAATAATAGATATTGGAACGATACAAAACCAACATGACCATACCCAAAATTATTTAATAACATGACATATTAAGGAAAAATAGGTTCCATATAAAACGATATCCATCCCAGACTAAAGCACCACCCTTAAATTGTCTAATATTATCATGTCTGACCCCCCATCATTGTATCTAATGTATTAACCCCACATGCACATTCCATTGATATTAAAACACAACTACTAACAGTGCAGAAATTAAAAATAATGGGGCACATGTGTTAAATAAATATCTAATAAATGTTGAAGATATAAGAATAATAACATGAATGGTATATGTTATAGGCTCACCACCTCTGGGTGTGGACTGATCTATGTAAAGATGGCATTCCCCTCTACCTTGGGTTCCAACCGGAGTACCTTACACTACACTACCTTCCTCATATGGAAAATCTATCCATGGTGTTCCACATCCATAACCCCTAAAAATAAGACATGTGGATCTCCAAATACCTTCTTGTTACTGAGTGACTGAACCCCATCCCACACTTGAAATATTCCATCGAATTTCATCTATTTCCAGCTATCAAGGGTTCTCACAAAACCATTATATATTACAAAAAATTGTCACACGATCAGCAGTCATTTATTGGTCAGCGACACTAACCCCACATGTGGCCCGAATTGAAAAAACAGTTAATAGATCACATGATTACTACTTTGAAAAACTATACCTCTCTTATCACTTCATTTTGCACTTTACATATATTAGAAATTCCTCATTTGACAAATCTTTCCCTGAAAAGTAACACCTTTTTTCCACACTGCGGGCACTACAATTACCCCACTTTAGAATCCCTTCAAGTTCTCTTCGTAGATAAGGGTGTGATCAATTACCTCTATAAATATATTTAGAGGAATGATATCCATTTTAGACCTTATATCAATCATTTGACCATCCAAGAATCATTTCTCTATAGTTACCACATCCCCTTCCCATGTCAAAATGATGTAGCACATGTTAATGAAATGAATAGAATAATCCATGTCTTACACACCCCCGTAGGTCAAAATATTAATCTCTACGACCTTATACTACCTCAAGGAGTTTGGGTAGTAGGGTTCTAGAATCTTTTCCTAAAAATACTTCTATATCAGTCCTTCAGGATGCTCTATTTGATCTATAATGGCCTAGTAGTACATTTCGTAGCCCTGTAACGCATATTACAATAGCATGACTTGCCTCTTGGAAGGATTCTATAGATGATCAAGAATTGACTAGATGGAATATATCTATAACATGGATGCCTCTTTCACACAAAATATATTAATGTTTGGAAGGTGTTGATGTAGATACTCACTCGTCAGCTCGAACATAGATAGTGAAACCCACCATTTGTACTACTCACCTGGCTATATAAAACAAGAAACATTTTAATGGAACTACTCTTCCCTATTATCTGAAACCACTAGATATTCATTAACCACTACAAGGGGAGCATTATTAGAAGCATCCTATTGTTCCCAACATTCACAAGTCATCATGGTGAAATTTCTATACAATACCAAACCCAAACTCTAGAACAAAAATCACAATGCATCGAAAAAATATAAAAGAAAACATAACCACTACCTAGAAACCAACCATTCCATATTTGGTTTTCAAAAGGACCATATCATACATTGGAAACTTACTTCAACCATCCCTAGAGGATAAATGGTTAACATGGGGTAACCAACTCACATGGTTACAAGCCTTAACTTATATTACAATTCAATATTCTTCCATATCACAACCTAAGAAAATAAAATTTTACTTCACATATATCACCTTGTAATGAACTATAATTTAATTATTATTTAACACCTTACATCCATTTTTAACTATTTTCATCAATCATTACACAATATTTTAATCAATTAAAATAAAATAAAATGTGTCCAAACCTTTATGCCCCCACACATATCCTATATGCATGCATACTAAGATACACATAACTGGTATACCAATGTTCCTAGAATGATGCAAGAATGCACAACCTTGTTCTATTATAGTTTTGAGAAATTTTTTGTTACAGTATCACATCACACAACAAGTGTATCACCCAATGGTGAAATATTCTTAAATGTAACAACACAAAACAAGAATAATAGTTACAACCCTGGGTGAATTGGCTTTCCCTTGTACATGGGTTAGCTAATCCAAATAAATCGTTGTTTACAAGTCTTTACACATACTTAATCTATTATATAACTCCCCAAATAGTAATTCATAGAATATATATCCTATGATACCACATTGTAACATCCTCGACCTAGGAGACACTGAACTCGTGCCTTCTGATGGTTCGCCACATGACCTCAGTCATGCCTCCCCATATACCATATGTTTTTGTTAAGCAGTGACGGTCTAAGAGTCATGTGGGGAGGTTATACCCTCTTTAATAGAGAAATCCATAGGTGAAAACCAATGGAATAACAAAAAAATATAGAACAACCATTGAACATTCATACATGAGCACTTCCCAAACTTCGAAAAACCAAGAACCAAGAGTAAACATGTCTTTTCAAACAATAATACCAAGTGAATCAAAACCAAAATTAATTCCAGACATCAAAATCCCCAAGAATCTCCGGACTCATAGATGGGAACCTCATTTATGTACCTCTAATGAACAACTCAACTCCTAAGCACAATGACATTTCCCCTTTCTTTAGCTGCCAGCATGAAATCTTCCAGAATACATAATAAAATACATAGAAGGGTTTGGGTAGTACTTAGTAGGCCATCGATAATAGTGTGTCAAAAATATCCACTCTATACAAATAGTGCATGGATGTATTAAATTAATGGAATGTAAATAAAATAGAATTTTGGTACCACTTGCTAGAAAAAATTATATTTAATTTTATTACCTTTAGAAAAATTCCACATTTAAAAAATCTACATTACATAGTTCTTCATCGACAAGTTATGCATGGGTTATCAATTTACATCAATTTATTATGGTTCAAGGCATTTATCGATTTTCATAAGGTAATAATTGAATTACATATATCACTAGTGATAATATGTCAAAAAATCACAATATCCTCTCCAAAGAATCTCAATCAATGTGCAATGAATGTATTATGGGAATATATAATTTTTCCATACAATAACCCATGCATTGTACTTGGAGTTACAACATCAGTCCAACTTGGCATGTTGGTGGACTCTGCGTCATTTATACCATAAAAGAAAGAAAGTTCCCATTCTTATCAATACAGTCCCCACACATAAAAAATATCACAACCAACCATAAAAAAACATATAAATATACTAATAGAAATCAATCTACATGATAATTTACATTATTCTATTACCTAATAACAGATTTACCATTTACAATAATTAGAAAATTTTTCCAAATTTCTATTCTCATTCCCAGTTTCTAAAACATATTCAATAATTCAATTATTTTAACTGATTTGACATATTCATCAATTACCTTATGAAACCCATTTAATATATTTCCCATTACAGATACCATTATCAATTTAATATTTTCACCATTCCATATAAATTGACTCTCTTCTTAATTTCTATCATAATTCATGGGCCACATGTCACGATCTCATTTAACCTAATTAACCAATTTTTGTGTCATTCAATTAACACCTTAATCCATTAACAATCTATACACACTATAAATATTCAATTTAACATAAATTAAACATATAAAAATAAAAAACATTGTATCTATTGTATCACTCAATTTCTTAGAACTTAATCAATTTCTTGGTATGGAAAAAATCAACACACACCATGGGTGGCCCTAGGTTGGTCAAATAATCCTCAATTCATCCCATGGGGACCATGAGGGTTCATATTACACATGTATATTCCCATTTTACAAAACCTCAATATTGAAATCATGTAAAAAATAATATATAACCAGGAACAATACCTAACATTCAAAAATATACAGTAGAACAATAAGACAAAACTTGTAGACCACCAACCTAGAATCTTTTGAAAAAACAATATTAATCACATACATGGATACAGAATCAACCACAAATTGAATCCTAAACATATATATCCCTATAAAATGTGATTTGTATTACTTAATATGATGATATAATGGATATACATACCCTAAAAAATAATGAGGGGTTTTAGACTCACCTGGAGATTCGATCCACAACCAATGGTTCTCCAAACAGCTTAGGGTCAAAGAAGAATCACCTTCTGAGAGAATATATAATGAGGGTTCATCCCGAGTACTGGATGATGTTACATTATGGGGAATCTTATGTTATAAAATAAAACACTGAGGGTGAAAATTTTGTATTTTTTAAACATTAATATGATACACGGTATACCATCATGATATTCCAACACGTGTACAAATTATGGAAGAACCATTTTCTAAGAGATGTTTGGAAACATAGTTTCCCAGGCAACTCACACAGTTTTCAATCCATTATCCAAATTCTTTATATAGAACTACCTCAATTCACAAAATTTTTCCTTCCTCTCCCATGATGATCACTAACTATGTGAAAACCATACAACACGAAACAAAAGCTTTTTTTCCCTTCCCATTCATGTCCTAAACCATCAGAACACCACATCTGGTCCTCGTGGTGTCAGGTAACATTTATTTAGAATAAAATAATTGACATAAATAGAAAATAATACATAAAAAATCATTAAATAAATAAACTATCATACAAAATTTGTGAGTTATATACATTACAGAAGATCTTGAAATATAACATATCACAGAGTGATTGCATCATGAGGAAAAATAAATGGCATGAGATATAATTGTATTAGGATTATTTAATACACTACCACCAATAGAATTAAAATATTATAACAAATGGATTTAACATGAAGGATCAGGGTGTCTTGAAAAAAAAATATGATTGATAAGGTTCCATTATTTATGGATCTAAAAAATATTTATATGGAAATTTTCAAGGAAAATGAAACATAATATTTTTAAATTTTTTCCCAAACATTATTATTGGAGTGGATTTAATTATCTCATTTTGAGAATGTGATTACTCAATGAAAAATTAAATATTTTCTTAATGGGGAGTTTGATGACTTTGTGTCTATGATAGAATTATAAAATTGGGAAATATTCTTCAAGTTCCATAAATACCATAGATAAAAAGAGATTTATTGGATGATTCATATAGATTTAATTTCAATATAAACATCTAATCACAATGATTTATTGAAATTCAATGGAACATTTCTGGTGGGATAATATGAATCTGAAATTTGATGATTATTTATCAAGATGTTTAATCTATCAATAGGTGAATGCTAAAACACAACATCTATTAAGATTTATGAACCTCTTCCTATCCCCACATTAAAATGAGATGAAATTATTAGAATATTCCCACTAGATTACCAAAAATTAATGAAATGAAAGAAGAAATGTGGTTATTTTTCGATCGACATTCCAAATATTAACATTGAATTATTATAAGGGATTTTTTTCCACTAGATAACCATACATGTTTCTATATTAATTATTTTTCAGACATCATGGATAACCTCATACAAATGAATTTGATTGGATCACTAATTTACATCAAAATTATAGAAAATTATTTAGAGTTATTTAGACACTGGGATTCATTTCTGTATAGCTTATCACCCTCAAACTGATGAGTGGTATAAAGGACCATTAAAACACAAGGAAATAGGTTTAGATAATTCCCACATGTATTTCTAGGTATGTGGTATCAATATTTATATTATTTTTTTTCTTACTATAATTGTTTTCATTCGTGTATTCAAATGGAACCATATGACAGATTGTATAGAAAATGATGTTGTGCACCGACACGTTTGGATTAAGATTCTAAAAAGAAGCTGGTAGGCCTATACATTTTTAAGGAACCTACATTAAAGGTAAATAATATTCAATCAACTATCAATATGATTTAGTTTAGGAAAAACTTACATTACAGTAATCAAAAGAAGGATTGGGAATTTCATGTGGGATGTCTTGTTTCCATGAGAGTGTCTCTATGAAATGGTGTTATATTATTTGGAATGAAATGGAAATTGATCCCTATGTAATTTGGACTTTTTAAAAACATGGTGTTAATTGGAGTTGCGTGTTATGATTGGAAAATTCCACCAATACTTTTTAAATTTAACCACGTGTTCCACATCTATTTGTTAATGTTGTACATTTTAAAACTAATTAATGTCCTCAATTATGAATGAATATAATATCAGCAAAATTTTTCTTAAAGTGAGGATACAATAAATATTTTTTATATTAGATAGAATGTGTTGATGAATCATAAGACATATAAGGTAATTTTACATTGGAAAACACAGAAAATTTATGACGCAATGCATGATCTAGAGGAATTTATGATGAGGAATTACTCATCTCATTTTATTATGTGAAAATCTAGAAATTTCATGGAATATAGTTTTTAAAGGATGAGATAATCTAACACCATGTCTATTTTATAATTAAAAGCATTCTATAGTGTATAATTAATGAAATATCAATGTTAAAAACATAATATAATATTAAATATTATTTTTTTAATACTAATGTGACCATTAGAAACAATAATATGACTAATTGAATAATAACTTCACCTATGAATGTATAAATTAAATTTTCATAACTTTTCGATGATAATATTTTTTTTAATCATAGAATAATTAGAATGTTTTAAAAACAACAAATTATGTGTTTGTATATTTTTGAAATATGAACGATTATATATAAATTTTAATTAATATAATGGTTTAATATAAGTAAATATTTTCTTTTCTTATAGTTATAATATAAATTTTTGAGACTAGAATTTATTTTCCAATGGTTCATAAAGACAATTATAATATTAACATCTTTATTTTTTCATGTAAGTAATGATTTTAGTTTAAAATTAATTTTGTCACAATTAGAAAAAAAAGTATAAAATAAAACCCATTTTTTATTCTACACATCAAAAATGGTTTGGGTTAATTTTCGGTATGTTTTTACAATATTTTAATTTTTGGTGAATTGTGAAATTTAGTAATTTATGGTATTATAAAAATACATGATATATTGGGTCATGAATGATGAATTACTATTATATGAAACGCGATTTAAAACTCAAATGAACTACTTATTTTATTTACTCATATTAATAAATACTATTGATATTCATGACCAAAAATAATAAACTAATGAATAAAATAATAATAAAACACTGATATCCTAAACAATAAATAAAACACATCACCACCTCTTCCACTCACACCTCAAATGCCTTGATGTTAGTAAACTTTATACACAATACCTCTCTCAAACCTATACCTCATGATCTGGTCTTTCGTGACTCATGAAAATACAACTTCAAAGTTCATTAAGGATATTCTCAAAGTGAAAAATACCAGATGAAAAATACCTTTTCTTCCATTTAATATTCATTCAATTTGATTTCATTTATTATTGTTCCCTTATATCATCTATATAACATGAATGATAAACGCAGTATCCTTTATATCATATAATTTTTTTTTTCATAATGGGATATCAACCATAAATTTATTTAACTTCTATTTTTTTGTTGAAATGAAAATTTCATCCTTGATATGTCGATTCCCAGACTTAGTGAATGATGATTCATTCGTTTTTGAATACCACATTCAAGGATGATCAAAAACTATTTTTATTGATAATTAATATTATTATACATATATTAAAAAGTATTTACAATTATTTAGTTAGTATATATACATAATATTAATTAATAAAACAAATCTAGTCTATGATTATTCAAAAATAATTCATCAATATGGAATTTTTTTATCATTAACATTATATCTAATGAATTATTATCATATCTTGGAAAAGAGATTTATAATACCATTAAGTATTCGTTATGTTAGTTAATAAAATATAATTACAATTTTGTATAACTATTCCCATTTCATATTATCTTTCATACATTTATACAAGTGAACCAATCATGAAAACCATGGAAATGAACACTACTGAATGACAATTGATATTTTATAAATCATTAAAATGACCATAACTGAACTTAACAAAATTTTAATAAATCAAATAAAAGTTCAATAAGATGTGAATTAAATTATTAAGGAATCCAATTTCATTATTGATGATATTATTTTCAAGGTTATAATGATTTCTAAGATATGGTAAGATTTTCTTCAAAAACAACCATTTTAATTCAGGTTAATATTACTATATCATTACCCATCATAATTATTCTTAATTTTTTTTATAATTCATATAAATTATATTTATATATTCAATACTAAGTTATACAGATCATTTAATATTTATTTTATGGGTATGTATATATTTTATAAGGATCCCATTTCAATTCCTCTTAATAATAAATCCTAACTAAATGGAATATATCAATTTCAAACCCATTTTATGTAAAAAACATAATCTGTTATATAGTAAACATATTTCTCTATAATATGTATTTTTATCATGAATAAATATCTTATCTCTATTTTAATTTTAATTAAATAGTTTATCCATTGTCCCCTTTAAATACTCATTTATATTTTCCCTCAAATAACACTGATGTGGCCCATTTATAATGTATCCTAAAAACACTTTTTACAAAATTTTACATATTTGGTACATAATTTTTGACTCAAAAATAATTTCATTTCCCTCCCTTATTATTTTTTGGGATATTCATGTTTAAAAAAAATTTATGATTAATAAAAAATGATTTCCAAAAAGAACACTTTTTCTCAAAAAGTTAAAATGGTTATATCTCTCAAGATTTCATCCACAATATTATTATGATTTTCTATTATATTTCAAACCCATATTTTTTATCTTATTTTTATTTATATATATCACTAATGATACAAGTTGTTATATTTTATTGAATGGTTTATGATTTTTTTGACTGGGGAAGTAGAATATTGATATCAGTTACCATATTATTCTTAATGGATTAAGTCTATTTTTATTGATTAGGGAAAGATATTAATATTTATAATTATTTTATAAATATGAATTTTTATGTTGATGATGTTTCACCCCTTCTATATGATTAATTCGTTGGACTTATTATGTGATGGGTGGGGCCCAAAATAAACTTTTGATACATTGTTAGGTCTCATGAGACAAACTATACAAGGTTTTACCCATATAAATATGGTCTCTTGTTTGTATACATGATTTTATATTTATGATGTCCAACATTATGAATTCCATCATTATGATAATAGTAATTCATAGACCATTTTATTAGTTGAAAAGTATAATATCCATGGCTATGTTTCATTCTCTTTTGGATATTAATGTCACTATTTAATCAGATTTATTCATACCATATTATGGTCATGATTATGTTTCAATATCATTTATTTTTATTTATTCATCGTTATTTATTATTTTTCTTTTTTTTATAAATACATTTACTAAATTATTTACTCTCACTATGAATCTGATATCGCCCAATTATAATGTTTAATTTTTTCCCAAATATGTAATGATTTATATTATGAAATAGTTTCATGATTTATATTTGAGTTTATGGATGTTTTCAATGATTTTGTAATGTTTTTTAATGTTGTAATATATAAATTATTTTTATAATGGGTTTTTGTTCTACTAGTTGGTTTTAAGGCCATGTAGTGGAATTATGTAGGAAAGGGAAGAGGAACCTGTGGACTCTGGATGTCCCTAAGAGGATTCCTCATTCATAACCATCCCCTATCATATGGATAGATTGGGTGTATCGATGGAATTTTCAATATAGTAGAAAGATGAAAAGGAGACAGGGGTTGTTGCATCTCTTTCCCCACTGAAGGAGATCGAGGACCTCCCCTCGGCAGGCGTGGGAGATATTTCAAAATTTTCCGAATCCGCTTTGGGTAAAAAGATCTCTTTTTCGGAAATGGGGAATGCAGTCGTACGGTGTCAACATCCGTCATAGCGACTGCCTTATAACCATTGGAAATTTTGGAGGTTGTTCTTGTGTTAGAGTTTCAGGATTCTTTTGAGGTGGTTCCATCAGCGGATTCTCCCAACACAACCAAAGGAAAAGGAAATAAGAATGAAGATCTTAAAACATGTTTTTCTCGATGGTTTCTTCTTCCAATGTCTGAGGTATTATTATCATTGGTGTTTTCATTGGTCTTGATAATGATTTAATTATTAGCAGTGATATATGACTCTGCGAACATTCTTGCGGAAATGTCTAAGAGAGGCCTTTCTAAGGGGTAGAGAAAGAATTAGTCACATCATGTAACTCTCCGTAGACACGGTTTATACTCTCTTTTCACCGGGAAGAGGATTCCCTTTTGACTCCACCCATAAGGGCAAGAAACATGTTCTCTCTGATAGAAGATTAGGTAAGTCCATTGAGGAAGAAGGTCTTGATTCCAATGTGGGGTTACTCCTCAGAGGGGCCTTCCAGACCGATGATGAGATCAAATTCTAAGGAGGTTGGTGACATGGAGTTGATTTTTCCGTGCTCAGGTAATAGTGTATGAAGGGTGGGAAGTTTATTTATGTAATGTAATCAGTGATTATCTGTAATGCTTGTGGTATAGGGGGAAAGGTGAACTGTGCTTTTATTGCTTCGGAAGGGAGAAGATTTGGATCTTCGATGGCAGTTTTTATGGAGATTAAATAGGATCTGAGTAAGATTAAGGGTTTTGCGAAGAGGTTTGGGTTTGGGTTTCACTTTCATGGTCATCTGGGGAATAGGCATATTTTGGTTTTCTATAAGAAGAATCTTCAAGTGGAGCTTGTGAAGGTTACTGAGTAGTGCATCTCATTAAAAATTGAGATCAGAGGTTTGGAAGGGTAGTTATCTTTTTTATATCCTAGTGGGGACAGTTTGGAATGGTAGTGCTTATGGGATTACCTTGGATCCTTTGACATGAATGGCTTACCTTGGTCCATAGGCAAGGAAATTAATTCTCTAGTCGACATATCAGAAAAGAAGGGGGATCTATGGTCTGTAATCAGGGTTTTTTGGATTTAAGTAATTTCATTCTACTAAGGTACTCCTAGACCTAGGGATTCATGGGAATAATTTTATATGGTGTAATAACCATATAGGTGATAGAAGGATATAGTGTAGGTTGTATAGATTCCTGGGAAATATTCAAGTCCTTGAATCCTTTTCTATCTCTTAAGTCTCGCATCTCACTCAGGCTCTTTCAAATCATTCTCCGATAATGGTGGAACTAAAGATGGGTTGTGTGGTCAATAAGGATTTCATGTATTAGGTGAATTGGTACTATATGGAGGGGTTCTTTCAAATAGTGAAGGAGTCCTTAGAGAAAGAGATTGATGGTGGATCTTGGGGGGGACAGTCTAGATGACTGAAGCGACTCAAATCAGATATCAGTAGATGGACCAGGTATATTCCTTCATTAATGAAGTCAGTGGAGATGCTTCTGGATGAAACCAACCGACTGGAAGTGGTGCTTCATCATAAATAGGTTGATGAAGACTTCATACTCTTAGAAGAAATATGGGACTTTTTTACTCAATGCTTGTTTGATGTAGAGAGGGGCCTCAGTCAGAGATCCAGAGTACAATGGCTTTGGGAAGAGGATTGGAATAGTTTGTTCTTCCATGCTTTCTTGAAGGAGAAGTTTAATTCAAATATAAATATTAGGCTGGAAGATGGTACATTCACCTATGAAGTGAATGTCTCCAGTACGATGGCATTGGATCCCTTTGAAATGCTTTTTACAAGAGATCAGGTTGAGACTAGGTGGGGGAATGATTTTCAAAGTGACCAGGATGTCTTCATTCAGAATATTTTCAGTAGGCATTGTGGAAGGAAGAATTAGAGTCTGAAGGCATTACAATTTGGTGAGGAGGTTTGGGAGTTGATTAGAAACTTGCCTCTAGAGTTTTCTATGATGTCAAATGGTTTTCCTAGGTCCTTATACTTGGCAACATGGGAGCCTGCAGGTCCTTCAGTTATCGAGGTAGTTTAGGAATACTTTTGAGGGGGTGGCCTCAATAAGAGTATATGTGCTTCCATGGTGGTGTCAGTTTCAAAGGTAAAGGATCCAACGTTTATCGGCTAGTACATACCAATCTATCTATGCAATGTTTCCTATATGATTTTGGAATGTCTTTTACGAAATAGGTTGAATCTGGTCATCCTGAGTATTATTTCCCTTGAACAACATGGGTTCGTTCAAGGCAGAGGGATCTAAGGGGTAGTGGGAGTGGCCCAATAGTTATTGGGAGATGTAAATAGGAATGTGGTGGGATTATTCATTGTGGTAAAGATAGATATGAATAAGGATTACTACAGTCTTGAATGGAGTTTTATTATTCGTGTAATGAGGAAGCTTGAGATTCATGAATGATTTTGTGATTTATGTTTCCACTACTTTTATTCACCATGGATCTCTATTTCTATCCTCAAAAGGCGTTTGGATTCTTCGAGAATGCGAGGGGGTGAGGGAAGGGTACCCTCATTACCCCTAAATATTTAGCATTGCCCAAGATTTCTTCTATCAAAACATTCATAGAGGGTTGATGGACCAGAATATTCTGCATTTTTTATCCCTGGTTTTGAATGGTTCCTTTTCTCATGTTATTTTTTCTAATTACATCCTTATTTCTAAAAATTACAAGTGGATGTAATTGATATATTAAACGAGTTTTATGGGGACCTATGGTAGACTATGTGTCCAATAAGATAATTAAAGGAAGAGAAATGATTTTATTTCTAATAAATTCTCACGGATAGGGGCTCGGGGCCACCAGGAAATTCTATGTTTTTTGAAGAAATAGCTTCCTATGATATTTCTAGGTCACCCCCTTCTAATGACTAGTTGAAGAAAGTATTATTCAAGGGGATCATCAATAAAATGGTTGGTAGTATTTATATCTGAAAAAAACATGTTTCTTCCTTTAGGAGGTCATGTGACTATGATCAACAATGTGCTCTACTCTATCTCTATGCATGTATTGAAAATCATTTCTCCTCCTAAGGGGAATATTTATACTATGGAGATGATTATCAAAAGATTTATTTGGGATGCTAATGAAGAGGGAAGGGATCATTGGGTCTCCTAGGCTAAGATGGAAATGTTGGTTGAGGAAGGAGGGGTGGGATGTTGTGATTTAACTGTAGCCATGCACAATATGCAAGCTCGACAAGCTTGGGACATTCTTGTGCGGAAATTGATGTGGGCCAAACAATGAAAATAAGATATGGAATGTACTATGAGGAATTTTATGGTAGGAAATTATCCCGGTTAAGGAAAACAATGCTATCTCAATAGGAGATTCTATAAGATTTCCCTCAGTGGATGGTTGGATATGGGGATGTTAATTTCTGGAGTGATTAGTGGCTTGGGGAGAAGTTGTTCTTCCTAGGCTACCTAGTTTTGGATATCTAGATGAAATATTCCTACCAACATAACATGTTCTTAGATACCATTATTAACTTGGATCGAAAGGAATTATTCAATGAAATGGTTTTTTCTGAGGAAGAAGATCTATTATGCTTTATTGGGGCCTGATTAGGTAATTTTAATAGTCAGGATTATCGAGGTCTTAAACAGCCAAAGGGGAGCTAGGATTAGTGGGGAGATCACCTGTGATGTAAGAAGGTTCCCTTGAAGACTAATTTCATTATTTGGAGAGTGCGGAACCCGGAACATCCCACAAAGGATAATATTCAGAGGAAAGGAATTCCACTGGCATCCTAGTGCTACTTCTATGAATTCCCTCAAATGCAGTCGATACATCACGTGTTCATCAGGAGGGACTTGGCACATTGTATCTACTATATGGTGGATATATGGGGTAAGTACAATGCAGAGAGAAATTATTTACAAATGTTCTTTGAGGGATGGTTCTCGAGATCATAACAGAATGGATTTGAAAACTGGATCTACATAATCATGGTTATTTAAATATTCCGGTCCCAATGGGAGGCGTAAAATATAGTGATAAGGGATGGTCGATATTTGTTATCACATATTTTTGTGAAAATGAATGGTTTTACACATGAATTTAATTCTTTTTTTAAAGGGTGGTGAACTACAGTGTGGTTTGTAACTCTATTATTAGAAAAGCGGGGCGTCTGAGGCTATAGGGGGGTTGGGTGAGATTGCACCGCTAGGATAATGGTTCAATGTAAATGTGGATGTTTCATGCATAAATGGACCGATGAGTAGAGGAGGGCTGGTGTGAGATATAAGTTTCTTTGTGTTAGATTCTTTTAGCAGCAATCACGGACTACGAAGCCCATTGGGTGCACTAGGCCGGGCATTGTTAGAGGGCATTATGCTATGCGATAGGTTATCGTTGTGAGTTTCAAAAGTCGAATCAGACTCTGAGGTATTGATTCAGGAACTTCAAGGGAATGTTGAGGTGTCCTGATGTGTAACATACATCGTTCAGGGTGTGTTGGGGAAATTGGTAATGGATGTGTCGTTCGACATATTCCTAAGGAGGCCAATTTTGTCACGAATGCTCTCTCTTGGGGGAGTAGTGCTAACGATCCCTTGGTGGCCTTCTCGGGTGTGGGTACTCTACCCTAGGAATATATTGGAGTGATAATTGGGGATTCTTTAGGGATTCATCATTTTAGACCTCCTTGAATTGTCTTGTAGGACTTTTATTATTTGAATAAAAAATAATTGATTGTTTGATCGAACGATGTTGCCATTATCTCCATTGGTAGAAAAAAATAATGAAAAATATAAGTTCACAATTATAGATTAATAATTATATCATGAATATCATATATATTCATAAATATATCATTCTTTTCCATCCTATTAAAATATAAATAATGAAAATGAATAATATCACTTTTTTGGAGGAGGTATTCGAGATGTATGCATGGAAATTGATATCATTTCTGAATGTATTGGATGGTAAGTACATATATATTATATTATAAATAAAAATTTATAGTTAATTTATAAATAACCAATATAATATTAAACCCCATTAGTGACCATTTTTATTTTACGGTTATAAAAAATTAATAGTATGGCTATGTGGAGATGTTATGTCATACGTTCACACAAGTGATATATTCACGTCTTGTTTGATTAGAATATTCTGTATGCAGGTTATTTAATAATAATTATTATTATTATTCATAATATTTATAAAAAATATTTTTAATTTTATGATAAATAAATATATTTATAGGATGTAAATAACAGTATATATGATACTAATTGGTCGTGACAATAAAAGTTTTCTGGGAATGACTCAGTTTGATAACATTCAATGTTATTTAGGTTGGTATTGTAGGATAGAATAAAATATTTCATATTTTTCTATGGAATTTGATTAGGTAAATTGGAAGTGTTTATTCGCATTATAAGGCTCAGTGTGGTGAAATTAATTTAGGGAGGGGGTTCCCATTTCTAAATTAGGTAAGTGGGAATTTTATAATTTCACAAAATATATATTCTTATATATTCTATCTTCTTAAAAAAAATTGAAAATGGATATTGATTAAAAGGAAATATATATTATGGTTTTAATCCTATAAAAAATAATATTTAGAATGGTTTTGTTTAATTTTAATGCATATAATTTTGATTAAACCCTTGGTATCCTATTTTAATTTTAACTATCGTAAAAACCGTTTTGATATTAGTGGTTGTAATTTTAACTTATAAGGGAAACATTATTCATCGATGGATGCTTATTGATGTTTTTTACAATATATTAACCCCATGTATTATATCATGGTTTTTATAGTTTTTATATTTATTAAAAAATATATATATTGATATAATATTATTATTGAAAGCTTTGACACTGTTATTTTAATTTAACATAAATGTGATAAAAAAGTTTTCTTATGGATTTGATAATTTAGAATAATAAAATATGTAATATTTACAAAAAAATGTAACATCCTAGTAAAATAAAGAATATTATATTTTTATATTTATTAATATTTTTGAATTAAATATTAATTTTTTAAGGGGAATCTATATTCAATGGCGTACCTGACACACAATACTACGTTTCTATGAAGTCATATGTTGCACACAATGCTGAGTCATATTGAAAATAATAATGATATAATAATATTATTTCAAATGGTAGTTAAAGTCTAGTCAGTTTATTGGAGGGAATGAATAGAAGTAACCATATTATGATTTTACATGTTTGTTAAATGTTTTTACATTTATCCAATAAAATTTAGAGGCTTAAATATTGAATGATTCTAATTTTAAGCATAAATAATCTAATTTTTTTAAATGTTGATTTACCACCTTTTGATGAAGAAACATATTTAAAAATAGTTTTCGTCTGTTTTATAAGTTCTATTTGACAAAATAAAATTTTTATTTAGAATCGGGACATCAAAATTTACATTGGCTAATTTATTGGTATTTTTTTAATAAAATCCATTTTCAATGAATAGTGAAAAATACTGTATTTTAATTCAAAACTTCTTTTTAATCTAATTTATTGATATAGTTGAATTATATTTATAATTTGTTTTAAAGATTAATTAGATCTTAATTCTACTATTGAATACAACTGTGGTCATTGGAATTAATTTCACATTGAAATTGGATATAAATAATTGTCAATCTTTTGATAGGTATTATTTCAGAAACACTTGTTTTTTTTTGACAATGAGAATTAATTTTAAATTCATTAATAAAACATCTATGTTAGTTAATTTGGTAAAATAGACATCATTTTTGAATTCATAATATAAAATATAACATAGGCTTATTTTTTGGTATTTTTATAAAAAACGTCAATTATTGATGAATAGTGAAAACACTAAGAAGTAGTTAAAAAACCAACTTCACCATTTAATTGAAATTTTACCTCCTCTGTGAATTTAACATCAAAAATACAACATACATGGTTATTATCAGTACATAAAATGTGGTTCAACAAGATGGAAATAACATTGGGTTAATTGTAACTTTTGACTTTTATTCCCCAAGGTTAAAGATATACAGGGTAATTCAAGGTAAAAATAATATTATAATAAAATAAAAATACCCTTACACATGTTCTAATACTCTTGGTTGATACATGTCTGGCCATAGGAATCCTTGGGTCGATTTTGGGACCCCATGAAGCCACCTGGAAGTGATAATGACAATTTATATTAATTTATTTATGGTAAAAACAAAATTAAATTAAACACAAATCGTTCATAAAATCAATTTTTACTTGCAGTTATATAAGTAATCTCTTAGACTATAATTATTAATTGGAAATAAAAAAATATTTCCTATATCACAGTATTCTATTTATAATTTTTATACATCAAATATATAATATTATTTATGACCCAATAAGGATGTAGTGTTTACCAAATTAAAGAATGATTTAAATAAATAAGATTATTAATATTAAAAAAATAACCAAAAGATGTCCAAATATTATTGAATGATTTTATTTCGAATGAAAGTCATCCTATATTCAAATTTAATATGTTTTGGCCCTTTAGAAACTAAAAATCATTATATAATAATATAATATTTCCAAACATTCCTAAAGATCCCCTCCTCTATCCTATAAGAAGCCCACGTCTCTAACCCATTAGTCACACCTCTAAAGCACCCTGACTCATCCAAACACTACCCAAATAAGTTTCCAATATTCCAATATTCCTCTTAAAAACCTTACCTTAGACAAAAGTGACTTTAATAAATCTTTTTTGTTCAAACCATAGAAAGTTACCCGATTTAAAGGTAACATCTTATCTTAAGTTATTTTCATTAATTTTACTTCTCCAACCCCCTAAAATATTTTTATTCCTTTTTATTATAACAAAAAAAGAATACTCAATATAACAGTTTCTTGATATTATAATTTTTATAAGTACACTTATATACAACTCCATTTATTGGTAGAGAACATACTGTTTTTGTGGATAGTGAACTACCGCATCACGAAACGATGAAAATTAAATCTTCTCCATGAACCTCTGATAGTGTAAATTAAGATGGAACTATATTTATATGTGATATATATTATATTTCTATTGTCTCTATAGTTTTTTATATTACATTTATATCATATCATTATGGTATCTATAATTGGTAAATGAGAGAATTTCATTTGAGGAAGTACAGACTATCGCCCCATCAAAGTGATATGACTTGTTCATTCCATAAGTGGAACGTAAAAAAGGATAGATTTACTAAAACTATATGTATGATATTATAATTGAATTGTTATATACCTATATATAATTAATTTTTCATCCCATTAAATTCTAAATAGAAATGAATGTAGCATTTATGTGTACTTACATCTTACTGTCTCAATGAATGGTGCATTTCCTTTCTTATCTCCAAATGTTATTTAATATTATATATATATATACTGGATGTTTATGATATATATTATATCAAAATAATAAGTGTAATATTGTAGATAATTTACATTTGACCACATTTATTACGTATAAATATTATAAGTTCATTTTTGACTCAAATACCAAATATCAACAAAATGACTGTTATTAAAATAAATGTTTACCAAATTTTTATAGCATGGAAATATGTGATATAAAAGTAATAAAAACATGAAAAGGCTTTTTAACCAAGTATAAATTATCATTATTTTATTATTCAGGAGATTAAAAAAATAATGGGTAATGTCAGACATGAGGAAAGGGGTTTCTTATCTCACATTTAATTTCGTGAGGTTTCCATCGTTAACAACTTGTTAACAACATGCCCAGTATTTTTTACATACATTTGATATATATCTTTATTCTATTTATATTAATGGTATTATGTTATTAATTTATGGGTTATTACCTTTTGGATTTATGACTTGATTAATTGCAATGTGGTAAGGGGTTTTCATATCACTTTTTTTCCTATGATATTCATGCTATATTTACACTATTTCATTTTGTGTGGTGTATGTATTTCCATGATTTTATTATTTGTGTAATATAAATTAAAATATTTTGATTTTTATCATTATTCTATGATTTTTATTTCACAAGGTGTATTTTTTTATGCTACCAAATATGTAAGGGAATTCAAAATTTCAATTTATAGTCGTTGGGTTTTACACAAAATTTATTGATTATTTTTCTCCATGATTATGTGTGAAATCACTATTTATTTGTTTATGTAGTTATTTAAACTCTCATTCATTTGGATATACTTTTGATACTCATAATAAATCCATTGATAAATTCTCATGTCATCAATGTGATCTTGATAATAGTAATATTAACTCAATTTTCATTCATTGAGTTAAACATCCAAGTCATTGGTGTTGTTTTTACAAGAATATGTGTTAATGTAATATGATTGATATACACTGAATATCCAATCAAATTATGTGTATTTATATTTTTCACACATTATTATGTCATTTAATAATTGTTATCCAAAGGATATGTTAATTACAAGGGATTTCATCTCAATTTACATTCCATTGAGACTTCATTGTTTTTATGTGCCAATTAACTTTTATGTGGGTTATATACTATCATTGAAAAATTATATCATAAATACATTTATTCTCATGATATTATGATGTTTCCATAAGTGTTATTCCTAAATTATTTTTATTCATGTGTCTCTCATTTTTTTTGTTGATACACTTTAACTAATTTTTTTAAATGATTTAACGATTTATTATTCTAAATCCTTCTCATTAATGTCCGTGTTTTAAAAATTGTTTTAAAGATTTATTTATATGGACTTGAATGTTTTGAAATTAAAATTTCCTTAATATGATTCAATGTGGTATGGGACACTTTGATACACAAATATCTTTCTTAAATGTTTTAAATGAATTTTAAAAATGTTTGATAAAGAATTTATTATGTGAAAGTCAAGAAATGATATATAGGGATTGCAATATGGACATGTTATCTTTACTTTATGATTGTATTATGAGTTATGAATATGTTATGTTTATTGGTAATTATTTACATATATATGTGGTTCCTTGATAAACCAAGGGTGGGTGAGCCTGAGATAGATCTCCAAGGAATGGGGAAACGTGACAGAGGTAAATGTTAATGTTTCTCATAAGATATTTAGGGAATATATTATGATGGGTATTCCAATGTTACTCCCTATGTAGCTTTTAATGATACAATGTAACTATGTTATGGATTCTACAAGTTACATTTGTGATTTATTTTTCTATGTGTTATTCATAAATATTATGATTCCATTAGTATGGTAAAAAGAGTATGTTTTTATAGACTAATGTAATCCTTATTTATTTTAAAAAACTTGCTATGATTTTTATGTTCATCCTATGTTTTAGACATGATTTCCATTGGACTTAAATATGAATAAAGGAAATTTATGGGATTAATGAAAATCCATGTTGTTTAAAATATGGAACTAGTGATTTTTCTTTTTAAGTGTTTTTATTTTATTAAAAAAATTAATAATGAGTAGTAGTGTCCATATGTCATATTCAGGTTGATAATTAATAGTTATAGTGGAATTCTCTATAACTCTAAACTTGAAACTATCCTCAACATGAATTATTGATTTAACTCAAGATTATGTAATGTTTGATGTCGAGTCCTTATAGTTGGTATTAGAGGTCGGGTTAGACAACTTTTTGGATTATGATTTTTCATTAAAAACTTTGTTAGAACTTATGTATATTATTTCATTTAAATCCTTATTTTATAACTTTCTATGATCAAGGAATATCTATTAAAAATTTAAGAAGGAGGATTTCAAATGAAATTCTTACGTCTTTCTGATGTGTTTCTTGTAATAATTTTTGCAAAGTCATGCCCAGACGATTCTGAAACATTTTCTAACATAAAATTCACTTGCATGAAATTTATTTGAGATATCAAACCCCACCACTATACCTCAATATCATCATGGATCAATGGTTGTATTTAATAAACATCTATTTTCCCAATATTTACAAATTTTCAAGAATGGTATATAATATTAAAGTATTTTCAATTATTTTACCTTATAACAAGATTTGGAAGCATATTATGATTTTGGATAAGGTTCTAAAGAAGGAGACCCATGTGGAACCAATTTATATTTGCCTTGAAATTATAGTCTTTTAGAACATACTTATAGAATTTTAAAAGGATAATTGATTTAATGTTTCAATTCGAACTCTATCTGACTATTTTATAGAAATTCAATTTTATCAGATGTTTTTAAATTATATGTGACACATGCCTGTCGTAGGGCATGGAAAAAGAAAATTTATTTTCCTAATTCGGCACAATGGCTGACAAGGGTCGCCTCACTTGAGGATGGTGGAAGTCAGTTTAATCACTTAATCTAGTTCACCTAATCTAATTATTTTTGTTGTTTTATATTTTATGAAGTAAAAGGAATTTAATAAAAAAATGAAATTCATAAATCCAAAAAATCTAATGTTTAATTCTAAATTACGATGAAATACTAAACTGAATATAATTATAGAAGAAAATAAGTTCTCCCAAGAGAATTATCAGGGAGAACCTTCATTGGCCAATTTAAAATATTCTTAGTGCACACACTCCATCATATGAGTTAACACCTTATTCTACACCGGTTATGAATGAAAATTATACATAGATATCTCGAAGAACAACCTCTATTGAGCTTCTCAATCAAGTGAAAATGGTTTTAGATTAAGAAGATAATATTTAGACAACCACAGTGAGGATTACACCCACTATAAATTATCCTTAGAATTAACTCAAAGGATAATAAAAACAAGGTCTTGGGTTCAATATCATGTTTACTCTATCGGGATATTTATCGTATTAGTTACTCAAGATCATGAGTATTATAGTTCCCAATGGTAAGAAGATATAAAGAAAAGAGGGTGGTTGGGTGGACACAATATTAAAAAAATGCATGAATTTATTTGAAATCTAAATTAAAAATGAAAACTAAAAAAAAGATAAATAAGAGAAATATATAAATAAAATGAAATGGGGATGATTTATGGGTGACCTACCTCGGTGGAGATCTACACCTTATTGACTTGATGTAATGGATGGAGAATGAGATTCTTTGAGGAGTGTGAGCTCCCCTCCTTTTATATCCTGATTTCTATCCTATGAATTGTGTCGTGATTTAGACCAATTAAATGGCCTCTTCATGCATTACACCATTAATGAATGTTGTTCATAAATATCTTGAACGTCTCCCCAAAAAAGATCAGCTAATTTGGAAATCGGATGAAGGAGTTATGAATTTTTAATTCTCAATTTCTGTTTCTAGACGAAGCTTCCAGGACGGTTCGTCTAAATTTATATCGTTTGATGGTCGCTTAATGACTTCCAAAATCTCCTAAATATTTTTGGAGTCTTTTCTAGATGTTGTACTTCTCTACAAGGTGTAAACACCTCATTTGGATATGTGTAGGCCAATTCTAGGTTCCGTTACAGTTGTGGGGTCCATGTTGTCCGCCCGAAAAAATGACAAATTTCAACGAATCTTTGAACCCTTTAGATGGCCAAATTAGTTCCTAGTCCAGAAGAAAAATTTGAAGAAAAATAAAATAATTCTTCTGAAAAAATATGAAACACAAAATTTAGACATATATTTTTCATGTAATGACTAAAATAACCTTGATGTAAAAAATATTTCTAAAATACAGAATTATGTGTTTTTTACATTTAGGCGCAAAATAACACTAAAACCTAAAAACGTGATAATTACCCATACAATAAAACTATGGTGGGATTATAAAAATGATTTAATGGATAATATATATGAAAATGATAGCTTCATCACTCCTACAAAAATAAACATTGCACTACTGGGCAATCATCTTATATCCAAATCAAAATGCACACAACAATCAAAAATGAGAAAATATCAATGATGATATACAAAATATAATTCCATCATGTCTCATATATGAATAATAATTCCCTCTCATTTTAATTACAATCATTGAAATTTTTTCAACCATATAAATCAATCCATGTCCCAATCACAACCTACCTCACATTGAATTTTATGTCACACTTCACTCAAGAGAAAATGAATCTAGGGTTATACTTATACGTGAAAATCACATGTATCACTATAGGTTTGTGAACATTCTCATTTCTCCACACAGTGAAACAAGAAAATGAATTTTATCATGAGGGATTTAATTTATGGTTCAAATGATTCCATGGATTAGGGTTGGAGGGAAAATGATTGAAAAAATTCCATGCTATAAAGAGGAGGTTGGACTTTTATGTAAAATTCATGATTAAATCATGGGAAAATACAGGTAATTCCTCTATTAATCCATCATGAAAGTGTGAAAATAAAAACCATCACTCTTATGACATGTTAAATGAGCCATGAAGATATTATAATGAATGATATCATCTATGTTCTCCTTTTTTCCAAAGCTCTAAAAGGGCATAACTTTTTTCTTTTTCTTTTTTCATGGAGCATGAGCTGAAAATTGAATACAATGAAGGAATTACAATTCATGACATAGATTTTTGAGAGAAAATGTGTCATAATATAATGTAAAATGAGGAATTCAAACTAATCTCCATTTTTTTCTTTTTTTTGAAGAATAAATGGATGAAACAAATAAACCACAATAAAATGACGACACATTCTGTATTCTCTTATTATCCACTTCCCAAATTATTGACACACACCATAAATCACAAATAAATGATACATATCCCAATGAACACACACGAAAGGAACATCCCCAATACTCAAACTTGAAATAACCATGAAAAAATACTAAAAGTGTGGGTAGGTAATTAAAAATTGTCATGTAATGTGGCTTAAACCGATAAGGCAATTCATGGAATCTAAGGGCTTAGGAAGTATAAATGTAAAGGTGGGTCGCAAGATAAAATGTGGCTTACCAAAGAGATGCCTCAATAATTTCAAATAAATTCCATGAAATCCAATAATTCGAAAGAGAATTATTCCAAAATTCTAGTTCCCAAAAAAAAATCCATGTTTCTCTCAAAAAAGTGTGGGTATTAGGAAGAGTATGTAAAAGTGGTTTAGAATACCTCACAGGATTGGAAAAATATTTTGAGTCAGTGATTCATGGTCGTGGATTTCAAAAATCAGTCAAACTCATTAAAATGTTTGAAAATCCATTTCAATGGAAAGGAATTCATATCAACAATCATTTAAAATCCATTATTTCAAAATTCATTTCAACTCTTTCAAAATCATTTGATGTGTGAAAATTGATAATTATATTCATTAATTCTTAAATTATTTTTTGGACCAAAAAATGAGAGTATAAATGATAATCATAAAATGTGATCTCCCTTTTGAAATAAATATTTGGTCCTCTTCCTCTAATTCTTGGGGCTTCCTTCTGCATTCATGATCCTACAAAAGAAAAATTACTCAATAAATCACAACGATCATTTCATTAAAGCTTAAAATTAAAAGAGGGAGAGGGCCACATGCTAGACTATTTCCTAATACTGAATTTGAAATTTAAACTACAAGAAAGAATGTACAGAAAAATCTTGGTATAATCCCCCGAGTGGGCCCTGGCTTCTATTACTACCTCTAGAGGGTTGTACCATATGTTATCCAATGTCTGATGGAGGATGATGTTTCTTTGATTTAAACCACCACATGTGGATTTTCCCATCTTGTAGTTATTTGTTCTCTATGAGGATAATTCCATGTATAGAGTACACCAGATCCACCACCTTCACAATTATATACCTCTTGCATGGTGAGGGTATGATGAAGTATGGAACATAGTTCTCTTCAGTTGCTACTTGTGTAACATCTTCTTCATGATCTAGTGGTTGGTCCAGATGTGCTGTAGGAAAATAATAATCAAAGGGAGATTCAAAATTTAAATTTGTAATATTAGTTTCAAAATATTCACTTTTATGGTAGGAATATGTTAGATTTTATTCTTCAGGCATAGCCACTGGTATCTCTTCATGGACTTCCTCAAGTAGATGATCAATTACTTTAGGGAGATCCAGGTTTTCATAATATAATTATTCTTGTTGTTTTATATTTTATGAAATAAATGGAATTTGAAAAAATAAATTAAAATCATTAATCAGAAAAATCTAAATTTTAATTCTAAATTACGATGAAATGCTAAACACAATGTAATTAGAGAAGAAAGAATGTTTTACCGAGAGAATTTTCAAGGAGCACCATCATTGGCCAGTTTCAAATATTCTTAATGTACTCACTCTATCATATGTGTGAACACATTATTCTACACAAGTTATGAAGGAAAATTATACTAAGCGATCACCAAGAACACAATCTATCCACCTCCTCAATTGAGGGAAAATGGTTGTAGAATAAGATTTTAATCTTTTGACAACCACAGTGAGGATAAAACCCACTAAAAATTATCCTTGGAATTAACTCAATAAATGTAAAAAACATGGTCTTGGGTACAAGAATCTGATTACTCCATCGAGATATTCCTCGGATTAGTTGCTCATGAACATGAGTACTATAGTTCACAATGGTTAGAAGAGAGAAAGAAAAGAGGGTTATTGGGTGGGCACAATATTAAAAACAATGCATGAATTTATTTGAAATCTAAATTAAAATTGAAAAATAAAAAAAAGATAAAAAAAGAAGTAAATAAATAAAAATGAAATGTGGAATATTTTTGGTCGGTCTACCTCGGTGGAGATATCCTCTTTAGTGCCTTGAAGGATTGGATGGATAATGGGATGCTTTGAGGAGGAGGAGCTCTCCTCCTTTTATAGCCAGATATCCATCCTCTGAATGGTGTCGCGTTTTTGACCCATTAAATGGCCTCTTAATGCATTTCACCCTTAATTAATGTTGTTGATAATGATCTTGGACTCTCTCCTCAAAATATCAGCTAATTTGGAAACCGGATGAAGAAGTAATGAATTTTTAACTCTCGGTTTCTGTTTCTAGATAAAGCTTCCACGATAGTTCCTCCAAAAGTATGTCATTTGATGGCTACCTTAATGACTTCCAAAATCTCCCAAATTTGTTATAGAGTTGTTACTAGATTTCTTAGTTCTATCCCAGGTGTAAATACATCATTTGGATATGTGTAGGGAGATTTTTTGTTCCATTACAGTTGTGGGGTCCACGCTGTCCGACTGGAAAAATGTCAAACTTCTATAAATTTTTAGGCCTTTAGATGGCCAAATCAGTTCCTGGTCCAGTAGAAAAAGTTGATGGAAATAAAATAAATATTCTAACAAAATTTGAATCACAAATGTTAGACATATATTTTTCAAGGAATGACTAAAATACATTTGATGTAAAAAATCTTACTTAAATCCAAAATTAGGTGTTTTTCACATTAAGTCTCAAAATAACTCTATAACCTAAAAACGTGACAATTAACTATACAATAAAAATATGTTGGGATTAGAAACATTGATTTACATTATAAAATATATGAAAATGTAAGCTTCTTCACCCCCCCCCCCCACACTTAAACACTGCACTCCTGGGTAATCATATTACATCCAAATCCAAATCCACACAACAATCAAAAATGAGAAAATATCAATGATCTTATCCAAAATAGAATTTCATCATTTCTCATATATGAATAATAATTCTCTATAATTTTCATTTCAATCATTAAAATTTGTTCAACATCATAAATCAATCTATGGACCAATCACAACCTACCTCACATTGAATTTTATGTCACTCTTCACTCAAGAGAAATATAATCTAGAGTTGTACTTATACTTGAAAATCGCAGGTATCACCATAGGTTTGTGAAAATTCTCATTTCTCCATTGCGTGAAACATGAAAATGAATTTAATAATGAGGTATTAATTATAGGTTCAAATGATTCCGTGTCTTAAGGTTGGTGGGAAAATCATTTCAAAAAATTCCTTTGTAGAAAGAGGAGGTTGTACTATTAAGTACAATGAATGATTAAATCAAGGTAAAACATAGGTAATTCTTCTCTCAATCCCACATGAAAATGTAAAAAGAAACACCACCCCTATTATGACATGGTACATGATCCATGATGTTTTTATAATGAATGATATCATCTACGTTCTCCTTTTTTCCCAAAGCTCCAAAAATGCACAACATTATTTTATATTTCTTTTTTCATGGAGGATGAGCTTAAAATTGAATAAAATGAATGAAAAACAATTCATGACCTTGAGTTTTTTGAGTTACATGAGTCATAAAAGAATATACAATAAGTAATTCAATCTTATATTAATTTTTTTTGAAGCAGAAATGGATGAAATAAATAGAGCACAATGAAGCGACGACAGATGCCCAATTCTTATATTTTCTACTACCCAAAGTATTGACACACACCTCGCATCACCAATAAATGATAAACATCTCAATGAATGCACACGTAAGGCCCTTCCCCCACACTCAAACTTGAAATAACCATGCAAAACTATTATAAGTGCAGGTAGGTAAGGAAAAATTGTCTTGTAATGTGGCTTAAACCTATAAGGAAATTCATGGAATTTAAGGGCTTACAAAGGATAAATGTAAAGGTGGGTCTCACGATAAAATGTGGATAGCCAAAGATATGTCTCAAAAATTTAAAATATATTACATGAAATCCAATGCTTCAAAATATAATTAACCACAAATTATGGTTCTCACTCAAAATCAATGTTTCTCTCAATAAAGTGTGGGTATTATGAAGAATATGTAAAACTGGTTTAGAATACCTCACAAGATTGGAAAAATAATTTGAGTCAGTATTTCATGGGCAGGGACTTCAAAAATCAGTCAAACTCATTAAAATGATTGAAAATACATTTCAAGGGAAAATAATTCATATCAAAAATCAATTAAAATCCATTATTTCACAAATCATTTCAAATATTTCATAATGAATTGATGTGTGAAAAGTGTTAATAATATTCATTAAATCTTAAAATATCTTTTCGACCAAAAAATTAAAGGAGTTTAAATGATGATCATAACAAGTGATCTCCCTTTTGAAATAAATATTTTGTCATCTTCCTCTAATTATTGGGGCTTCCTTCTGCCTTCATGATCTTCCAAAAGAAAAATTACTCAATTAATCACAAGGATCACATCATTTACGCTCAAAATGAATAGGGGGATGGGCCACATGCTAGACTATTTCTGAATACTAAATTTCAAATTTAAATTACTCAAAATCATGTAATGTTAAATCTTGGTATGATCACCCAGGTGGGCCCTGGCTTCTTTTAATGCCTCCAGAGGGCATTACCAGCTGTTATCCAAAGTCTGATGGTGGATAAAGTTTCATTGATTTGAACCACCACATGTGGATTTTCCCAGCTTGTAGTTCTAGGTTCTTTCTGATGATAATTCCATGTATAGAGTACACCAGATCTTCCCCCTTCACAATAATATACTTCTTTCATGGAAGGGGTAGGATGAAGTAGGGAACATCCTCCTCTTCAGTTTCTACTTGTGAAATGTCTTCCTCAAAATTTATTGGTTTCTCTAGATGTGCTTCATGAAAATAATAATCAAAGGGATATTTAAAATTTAAATTTGAAATATTAATTTCAAAATATTCCCTTTTATGTTAGGGATATTTTAGATTTGTTTCTTCAGGAATAACCACTTGTATCTTTTCATGGACATCCTCATGTAGATGATAAATTTCTTCAGGCGCTCCAGGTGTTCCTAGTATATTTATTTTTTTTGTTTTATATTTTATAAAATAAATGGAATTTAATAAAAAAATGAAATTCATAAATCAGAAAAATCTAAAATTTAATTCTAAATTACAATGCAATGCTAAACAGAATGTAATTAGAGAAGAATAGAAGTTCTCCCAACAGAATTTTCAGGGAGCACATTCATTGGCTAGTTTCAAGTATTCTTAGTGTACACACTCTATATTATATGTGCACACTATATTCTACACTGGTTATGAATGAAAGGTCTACTTAGCGATCACCAAGCTCACCCTCTATCCACCTCCTCAATCAAGGGAAAATGGTTGTAGATTAAGAAGTTAATCATTAGACAACCATAGTGAGGATTACACCCACTATAAATAATCATTAGAATTAACTAAAAGAATATTAAAAACATGGTCTTGGGTTCAAGAACCAGATTACTCTATCGTGATATTCCTCAGATTAGTTACTCATGATCATGAGTATTATCATTCACAATGGAAATAATAGAGAAATAAAAGAGGGTTTTTGGGTGGACACAATATTAAAAAAATGCATGAATTTATTTGAAATCTTAATTAAAATTGAAAATTAAAATAAAGATAAAGAAATAAAATAAATAAAAAAATAAAATGGGGATGATTTGTGGCCGGCCATCCTTGGTGGAGATCTCCTCCTTGGTGCCTTGTAGGAATGGATGGAGAATGGATGCTTTGAGGAGGATGAGCTCTCCTCCTTTTATAGCCATATTTCTTTCCTCCGAATGGTGTCGCATTTTTTAATCATTAAATGGACACTTCACGTGTTTTATCCTTCATTAATGTTGTTCATAAATATCTCTTCTGTTTCTCCACAAATTTTCAGCTAATTTGGAAACATGAAAAAGGAGTTATGAATTTTTCATTCTCAGTTTCTGTTTCTGGATGAAGCTTCCAGGATGGTTCCTCCAAATGTAAGTCATTTTATGGCCGAATTAATGACTTCCCAAACCCTCCATATGTGTTTTAGAGTCGTCAATAGATGTCCTCGTTCTATCACAGGTGGAAACAGATCATTTGGATTTCTGTAGGCTTATTTTGGGTTCCTCTACAGTTGTGGGGCCCATGTTGTCCGCCCGAAAAAATGTCAAATTTCAATGTATTTTGAGACCCTTTAGATGGACGAATCAGTTGCTGGTCCATAAGAAAAAGATGATTTAAATAAAATAAGGATTCTTAAAACATTTAAATCAAAAAATATAGACATATTTTTTCATAAAATGACTAAAATACCATTGATGTAAAATTTTTTTCTAAAATGTAAAATTAGGTGTTTTTCACATTTAGGCTCAAAATAACACTAAAACCTAAAAATGTGACAATTAAAAATTAAATGACACTATGGTGGTATTATAAAAAATTATTTATAGTATAAAATATATGATAATGTGAGCTTCATCAATATGTTAAACGTGATTATTTTTCAAAACTATTTTTCTACAAAGAACCATATGACCAATGTTGTACAAGGTGTATTTGGATTAAGGAATAAAATGATTTTAAAGGATCTCTAAATCAATATTTAAATTAATGGACCTTCTACTTATGTGAAAAATAAGATGATGAATCCATATGGACACCACGATAATTGTATGATTTTGTTTCTATTAGGAATTGTTTTATTTTATCATATAGCGGTGAAATTAAAAAAAGAACAATATATATATAAGTCTTCATGAATTAAGATGTTGAGGTATTAATGTGTTGGGATTAAAATGATTGGTATAAGGAAACCATTAAGGTTAAAATATTTTAGGGATATTTAAGAGTTTTATAAAAAGGACAACCCATAATATGTGTAACTACCCATCACGCTCGGCAAGGAAATGGGAATCGAACCCACAACGGAAGGGCGATAAGTGCGGATCGCCTACCAATGGACTACATGAAGTCCCCAGTTTGTATGAGTTATTCCTTTAGTAAAATTATTTTATCTATCAAGAATATATTGATTTTTGGAACTTATGTTTTATCAAAAGGATATCCTTAGTATAGGAAAATTATTTGGTGATTATGTGATAAAGGATATTTTAGAAGACATTCTCTCTTTTGGGGAAACAATATATGCCTAATGAAAATAGAATACTATGGGATTTAATTTGTGGAATAATGGTTGAAATTTTATATTTTAAGAATCTTTGTTTTATGGATATTAGTTTTATTTATGGAAATGATTAACCTATCATAGAGAATATGTGATTAGGATAATAACACATCAATATGAGACTATAAGAGTAGTC
Source organism: Viscum album (assembly GCA_963277665.1). Taxonomy (NCBI): domain Eukaryota; kingdom Viridiplantae; phylum Streptophyta; class Magnoliopsida; order Santalales; family Viscaceae; genus Viscum; species Viscum album. The sequence goes on from OY728145.1 coordinate 1,906,508,930, forward strand.
TATGATATTTGGAGATAAATGATATGATTTACTATAGGAGACTGTGAGTAAATACTTTTGAGTTTGGGGTTACAATATTAGTTTGGTTTAGATTGAATAATTTTAAGGATAATTGTTTATTGAATGGTATTTTTTGAACATTGTGTATTGATTGTCAAAATTTCAAGATTATGAATAATATTTCATTTTTTAGAGGATTATCCATTTTGGGAATATCTGATCTTGTACTAACCATTTTTGTTTTAGTTAATGTCTATAGATAGGGAAAATATATATTTCATATTTTATGGATTATTTTATTCTCTAGAATTTGATTATAACACTTCATATGTGAAATAGTCTTCTTGAATAATCATCATTTTGAGAAAAGATGATTTTTTGGTAGATAACTTATTAATGGATGAAACACTACTTGAAAAGTAGTTATATTTCCTTATGTTCTTTGTCAATCACATAAATAAATTCTCCATAATTATGAAAAGGAATATAAAAAAATTTGTATGTTCACTATTTTACAAGGAAACCAAATACCGTTAAACCTATCACATGTTTGTGATTTTCATGTGGTTAACTTTCTCATAATAAGGTTTTCTATCTCTCTCCATCATAACTTGACACTTTTTTCTCATCCATATGCTTGTTTTAATTGAATCCTAGTATGTGTTATCTCAGGTGACCATTGTACATCTCTTTAATTATTTTAATGTGATAATTTTATTTACTCATTTTCGGATTCAGGCCATTCAATTATCTTTCCAATCATAATTTTAAAATCACGAGGAAACAATTTTCAAAATGGGGGATGGATGTAATATCCCACGAAAATTAAAAATATGAAATTTTCTTATTTATTAATATTTCTTAATTAAATATTAATTTTATTTCGAAGGGGATGCGAGATCCAATGGTGTACCTGACACACAATAATCGGTTTCTCCGAAGTCTTCTATTGCACATAATGCGGAGTCAGATTTTAAAAAATAAAAATATAATATTATTATTTTAAATGTTATTTAATTTCTAGCCATTTTAATGGATGTAATTGACTAAATATACCACATTATGATTATACATTTTTGTTAATTGTTTTTCCATTTATCCAATAAAATTTATTGGCTTAAAATATGAATGAATCTAATATTAAGCATAAATACTCTAATATACTTTTAAATGTCGATTTACCACCATTTGATAATGAACCGTCTTTAAATCATGATTTGGTAACTTTTATCTATTCAATTGGAAAAATTTAATTTCTTCTATTGAATTAGGACTTCAAAATTTACTTTGGGTAAATTTTTGACATTTTTATGATAAATTTCATTTTTAATGAATAATGAAAAATATTGCCTTTTAATTCAAAACATCATTTTAATATAAATTATATATATGGATATATTATCTTTTAAATTGTATTTAATGTCTAATTACATTATATTTTTACCATTTAATCCAATTTTTGTCCTTGAATGTAATTTCATATCGAAATATGACATAAAAAAGTGTCAATCTTTGGATAATTATTATTTCTCAAAAACACTATTTCTATTTTGACAATGGGAATTAGATTTAAATTAACTAATGAAACTTCTATGTTTTGAATTTTTTAAAAGAGGCATAATTTTTGAATTTGGAATATTAAATATATCATAGGTAGAATTTTTGGTATTTTTCTGAAAAACGTTAATTTTTGATCAATAGTGAAAACACGAAGTAGTAACTAAAAAACCTGAATTCTTCATTTAAATAAACTTTTATCGATTATGTCAATTTAAATTCAATAATATTAAATACATGGTTATTATAATTATTTAAAATGTTTTTAAATAAGATTAAAATATTTTTTTGTTAATAGAAACTTTATACTTTTATTTACCATAGTTAAAGGAAAATAAGGTAATTCAAGGTAAAAATAATGTTTTAATAATATATAATTGCCCTAACATGTTTCATAATTATATTGGTTGATACATCTATAACCATGGGAATCTTTAAATCGATTATAGGACACCATGGAGCCACTTGGGAGTGATAATGACACTTTATATTAAATAATTTAAAGAAAAGACAAAAATTACTTAAAAATATATCTTTTAGTAAATAAATTATTAGATGATTTTATATAAGTTATCTCTCATAATATATATATTAATTTTAAATATAAAAATATTTCCTTCATAATGGAATTTTATTTACAATTTTCATACATCATATAATTAAAATTACTTTTGACAGAGTAATGTTAAAGTGTTTATCTCATTAATGAAAGATTTAAATAAATAATATTATTAAGATTAAAACAATATTCAATACATATCCAATTCATATTAGGTGATTTTATTTGAAATGAAAATCATCTTATCTTATAATATAATAAATATTTGACCATTAAAATCCTAAAATAATTATATAATAAATTATATTTTCAAACATTGAAATAGAGCCCCTCCTCCACCTAATAAAAATCCCTCAATTCTAACCCATTACTCACACCTCTCAAGCCCTCTGTCTCATCCAAACTCTTCCAAAATAAGCTCTCAAGATCCATATTTTCCACCTAGAATCCTGACCTTAGGCATATGGAAGTTGAAGAAATACTTTTGGTTCAAACCTATGAGAGTAACCTGATTTAAAGGTAACATCTTCTCCTAAGTTCTTTTATTTTATTTTATTTCCCCAACCCCCTATTTTTTTTTATTCCTTTATTTTATAACATAAACAGTATATTATATATACTAAGTATTTTATACGATATTTATTCAAACTAAAATAACACACACCTCCACCTAATTGTTAAAGAACATATTTTTTTTGGGGACAGTGAACAACTGCCTCACAATATGATGATTGTTCAATATTCTCCTACAACCTATTATTCTAGCAATTAAGATGAAACTATATATACATGAGATAAATATAATATTTATATTTTCCATATAATTCTTTATATTTCATTTATATCATACCTTTATGGTTTCCATAATGGGTAAATATGATAATTTCATTCGAGGAAGTGCTTGTTATCGGCCCCTCAAAGTGATATGACTCGTTCATTCCATACGTGGAAGGTATAAATGAATAAGTTACTGAAATTATATATATTATATTATAATTTAATTATAATTTACATATTTATCATTATTTTCATTCCATTAAAAACCAAATAGAAATGAAAGTTGCGTTCATGCATACGTGCGGATTACCATCTCTATGAATGGTGCATTTAAATTCTTATATCGAAATGTTATGTAGTATTATAATTAAATATATATATATATAGAATATATATGATATATATGATATCTAAATAATGAATATAATTCATTATATAATTTACTTTTGACCACATAGACAACTTGTAAATATAAGAAGGTCATTTTTGACTCAAGTAACAAATATCGACAAAACGATCGTCACTAACATCAATGATTACATAAAATTTTTTACATGGTAATAAGTGATATAAATGGAATAATAAACATTAAAATGGTTCTTAATAATGTATAAATTATCTTTAGTCAATTATTCAAAAGATTAAAGAATGGACGAGTGAAGTTAGACACGAGGTAAGGGGTTTCTTATCTCACTTTTAGTTTCATGAGATTTCCATTGTTCACCACTTATTTATATCATGTGGTGTATTCTGTACATACATTTGATATATATTATAAATATTATATTTATATTCATGTTACTGGGTTATTGATTTTGTGTTTATTAACTTTAGGTCTTATGAATTGATTGAATACAACGTGGTAAGGGGTTTCAACTCACTTTTTATTCCCGTGAGATTCATGCTATATTGGCACTATTTTATTTTGTCGGGGGTATGTACTAACCATGATTGTATTATTTGTGTCATAAAATTTAATTTATGGGTAGTTAAATCTTCATTACATGATCATTATTTCATGGGGGGTATGTTTTGTACATTACCAAATTGGTAAGTGAATTTTTAATTTCAATTTCCACTCATTGGGTTTTACACAAACATCATTGATTATTTTTCTCCAAGATTATCTGTGAAATCACTATTTATTTATTTATGTAGTAATTTCAACTCTCATTTATGTGGATATACTTTTGATACACATAATCACTCCATTGATGTATTTTAAAGTCATCGATATGAACTTGATAAGAGTACTATTATCTCAATTTCCAATAATTGAGTTAAACATCCAAGTCATTTGTTTTGTTTTTACAAAAATGTGTGTGAATGTAATCTGAGTGATTTAGACTTAATATCATATCACATTGAGAGTATTTATATTATTCACATATAATTATGCCATTTATTTATCCTTATCTAATGGAAAAAGTATTTATAATGGATTTAGTCTCAATTTACATCCAATTGATACTTCTTTGTTGTTATGCACCAATTGAGTAATATATGGGGTATATAATGTCCTTTGACATATTATATCTTGAATCCATTTATTTTGATGATATTATAATGTTTTGATTAATGTTATTCCTCAATTATTTTTATTCAAGCGTCTCTCATTTGGTTAAGAAATCATAAACTAAATTATTATTTTTAATGTTTTAATGATTTATTCTTCTAAATATCTCTCATTAATGACCATGTTTTAATAATATTTTTAAGGATGTATTTACTTGGAAATGAATGTTTTGAAATTAAAATATCTTTTAGATGATTCAAATTGGTATGGGACACTTAGATTCCAAAATCACTTTGTTGAATGTTTATAATTATTTTGAAAATATTTTGAAAATGAATTTATAAAGTCAAAATATTGAAATGATATATTAGTATTGCAATGTGTAAATGTTATCTTTAATTTATGTTTGTTTTTTTCTTATTAATATGTTATGTTTATTTGGTATTTATTGTCTATATGGATGGTTCTTTGATGAACGTCAAGTGGGTTAGCCCAAGATAGCTCACTAATGCATTGGGTAACATGACAGAGGTATATATTAATGTTTCTTCTAGGAGATTTAAAAAATATACTATGATGGGTATTCTATTGTAACTCCCTCTATAGCTGTGATAACTACAATATAATTATTTTATGTATTCCATAAGATAAATTTGTGATTTATGATTTCTATCGGTTATTCATAATTCTTATTAATTCACGAGGTGTGTTAAAAAGATTATGTTTTAATGGACTAATGTTTTCATTCCTTATTTTATAACCATTATTGAGATTTTTAATCTCATCCCATGTTTTTTAAAATTATTCAACATGACATATAGATGAATAAGGGTCAAGGATGGGATCATAGAAAAGTAATGCTGTAGAAAAAATGGAACTAGACATGTTTCTTTTTAAAATATTTTAGTTTATATAAAAAATGGATACTGAGTAGTAGTGTAAACATGTAATATTCAAGTTGATATATAATAGTTGTGACATTATTATCTAAATCCCTAAACCTCAAAAGATCATCAATGTAAATTATTTATTTAACTCTAGATTATGTAATGTTTATGGTCTTGTACTTATAATAATATTCGTGGAATATTATAAATTACTCATACTATAAAAAATTTAATATTTCTTATATCATTTTTCCACTAATTGAATAAATAATTATTTGGAATTGTGTAAGTATTTAATTTAATTATATAACATCTAATAACTATAAATATACATAAATTATAATATTAATTTCATTATTTACAAAATTCTATTGATATTCATTCATAACTAATTTCTGTCTCAATGTGAACATATAATCCATATTAAAAACAATGGTTTATATTTTGTAACATTATTTGATTTGAATAATATTTATGTATATTTCATATAAAACATTCCATTAAAATCATAATTTTTAGACGAAGGTGATAAAAATAAAATTCATTTTATTGAATAATAATTATGATTAAAAACTACATTCTTATAACATTTTATTATCCTACATTAACCAGATGTAATTTTTAACGAGTTGATAAATTTTGCCATGGTTACTATTAATATAGTCAAAAAAAATTCCCAATCTAAACCAAATTATTCTATCTATGTTATCATTTTTTTGAAATTCAATAACTAAAAATGGAAAAAATTAATTTTAATATATTTCCCCAAAATGCGACATAATGTAGTTTTTGAAAAAATATATTTTACCATAAAAGTGGATTTATAATTTTCTTATTACTAGATAAATATTTATATATTAATAAAAATATTCTCATCTATAAAATAAATTAATTTCATTAAAATAAATTAAAAATAATCATTAGATTAATTTAATAGATAATAATATATTTGACCATAATAATAACACAATAGTCGTCGATTTTTAAAGAAAATATTTCTTGATTTTAGTTAAAGAAATTTGATAATAAATGAATAAATTTTATAAATATGTAGAATATTTATTTATATTTACATATAGATTAATATTTATAAACATCAATCCAATAATTATGAAATAAGTGACACATAATAATTTTCTAATGTTACATTTCTCATCTGAAATAATTTTTTCATGTAATGAAAGTTATAAAAAACATAATTTGAAGTCTAATACAATTTTGTTACATTCTAACCCTAACAAATTTAATTTACCCCTCGAGAACTATCACTACGAAACAAATATATTTGGATATTTATACCCCATTACATCCATAGATTCCCATATAGATTTAATTAATTTTTGGTTGCTCAAAAATAATTTCACAAAGAGAGTGGTCTAGTTTCATATCAATTAATTACTTTGATAAGTATTATCCAGATGTTGTTCTTAATAAAAATGATCATTCTATAATATTTTTTTAACTGAAGTCATTGAATATGAATGTTCATGTATATAGTTTCTCAGAATATATACATGGAACACATAATTAACATGAGATAAATTTGTTGGAAACATTAAACGATAAGCTACAGTCCCGATATGATCCGAATTTTTAGAATTACAAATATTAAATGATATCATCAAATGATTCTTTCAAAACCTCATCTATTATTTCAAAGGCGATACTCATAGTAAAACATATTCACTAACATCAAGCCCAAGATCTTTCTAATGATTTTAAGCATAACATTTTTTTAATATGAACACATACTATATACAATTTAATCGATCAAAACCCTAGTGAAATTTTATCAGAGAGATTATGTAACAATTTAATTTCTTCCTTATATTCCTTTTTATGTGATATTGTTTTACACTTCCTGTAATATAAGTATTCATTATATTCTACCTTAATTTTGTAGTGAAATATATTTTTTAAGAAAATTAAACCAGCTGAATGTGTTGATCCCAACAACAATTGAAATCTGTAATGAAATATCTCAAAACTTATTCTATAATTTTTATATTCCACAAATTATATCCCTATATATGAGGATTGTATGAATTTATAAAATAGAACTTTGTATATAGAGATTTCAGATGACTTCTACATAACATTAAGGTAAACATCTTATCTAAATCTAGTAGAATTTGAAGTGTTACACAATAATATATTTCCAATTTAATAAAGTATAAATAATTTTGTTGATAAAGATAGATTTATTCAATGATAGAGATGAACTTTTCTATATTCAGATGATGATCGGTTATAAATAATATTGTATTATGCACTTTTTCTTGTAGAGATTGATGAAAAAATCCTTTGGGATGTTATTGTTGGAGTTGGTGTTCGACGAAAATATATATGTAGATTTATTAAATTTATATTTGATATATGGAATATTAATAATACATCATATTAAATATTTTTTTTCTATTGACTCAATGTAATAATATCTGAGAGTATATGTAAAATTGAAAAGGTCATAGTATATTCCTACTATGATGAGTAAATTGTTGTGATATGATGTTATTATCAAATCCTATATTATGGTTGGGTAATATACTATGACGATACATGAAGTATATAGACTATATAATGCAAGGAACCATAAAAATATCTGGCTTCTTCTCAAGAAGTTCACACATGGTAATATCTTTGATGAAAAATTATTAGAATAGACCTGACAATAGGAATTCTGCGTATTTGGGGGTAATCATATTTTCCTATATTTTAGTTTTTCTGATGGTCCTTAAAATTTATTATTATTATTATAATACATGTAACAACTCCCGCACATATATTTATTTCATAAAATAGGATGATATGACAACATGAAATTTTGGGATAAGTTGGGTGTGTCGTGAGTGACATGTCATTAATGAATATGACTATAAAGGATTTTCCAATTATTTTTTTTTTTTGATGTTTATATCATAGAACTTTTATTGGAATAGAACTGTAATATAAAATTATATTGTCACAATTTATCGACATGTTTGTTTCAAATATTAATCTAAAGACATATCGAGCAATGAGTTTGGTGGAACATACGTGCAACATGCCTAAGGAGATATTACGACAAAGCGAATATATTATACAGTGAGTTTTCATTTGTGGTTTTCAACATTGGTGAATTAGGTTATTTCTCTTGGATGGCTTGACCCATTTCTAGATAGTAATCAAGATCATTATGCATGCTTCCCTAATTCCAACGAGAATAAATCCTATAGATTTATGAAAAATGTGTTTCCATGGATCTAATGTATATTTTATATGAGTTTCATTGATGTAATAGATATAGTTATCAATTCGAAGGAATATGTACTATTCAAGTTTTACTGATCTCATAAATTAAATTAATATTTATTCATCAGTTTTTGAATAAAAAATTATTTTATTTATTGTTTTTTTAATCAATTATTTTCCATATTTTGAATCAAATACTTATTTATGAATAGAATACTATTATTTTCTAGTTATAAGAGAGGATTTTGAATAGAACACGACAAAGTCCGTTAATCAATATTAGTTAAGAAGAGAATTCTAAAATATTTCATATTTTTCATGTTGGAACTCATCAAAAGTATTTATATAATAATTATTATGCAACATGGGTTTATTAAAGTTAATAAATTTTATTTAATGTCCATTATGCAATTAAATAATGTTTTTACATAAATCTCATCACAATATATAAGAGTTTATGTCAATTGTGTAGAGAATCCAAAATTGAGAATATACCATTTATTCACATAGTGAATTCCCTCTAAAATAATCCATATGTATACCTATCAATTATAATAAGTAAAAAAATATATTTCATCAAGTCCAATGAATGATATGTAAAGAACAAACACTACTAGAAAATTGAATCACAACACTGGTGCCTAGAGATCATGTGGTATATCTCGAAGATTATAGGAGAATGTGTGGATCACCAGTAGAGGGATTATATATTTGGACCCTAATAGGGAAATGAAGGGAATAGAAAAGGGCCTTTTCAGATGATCTACATTCACCAATGATGAGTGATCCAATGACCATGTATACATTTATTTAAATATTAAATAAATTAACATTAAATTTTTTCTGCAATATCCTCATTCTTGTTTTCTGGAAATGACTATTAAATTAAATTTTAATATACATCCCTCTTCTACAGACTTCAGTTTTTCCCGAATCCATCAAGTGGAATCAAGAGAGTCACAACACAAAAAATAATTATTAATTTATTTTTTATCAATGAAATATTATGGTTAGATTTTCATGTCATGTTACTATACATTTAATATGATTTTGATTAAGAAGATATAAACATATTAATCATGTACTTTCATTCATTAATTTTTTTAATTGTTTTAGAAAAAATGATGGACGACTAAATATTATATCAGAATTTACCAAATCATTGGTTGGTGAAATTGGGTTACATGGGTAACTGTGGGAGAACATATCTTGTACCTAAGAAAAACTTATCCACATGTGTTGATAAATTATTTTCACATTGTGCTTTTATTTTTCACCATTTCATGGATAGGCTATCCTGGGAAATATTTAGAAGATGAATGTTGTGTAGCTATCTTGTACAAAATGTGTAGTCCTGCAGAGTTATCATACGAAATTCCCAGTCATGTAACTTGGATATAAGAAAATCATTCTAAATTGTTTATAGATTCTTGTACATATTTTTTTGTCTCATATTAATAGATAAATCAAACATCATTATAAGTTAAAAAATTACATAATTAAGAAATTATTTTATTCATTGATTCATTTTATGGTTTCTGATAATTTAATAATTGTTTTAACGACTTTTAATTGTTTAGTAACTTTTTTGTAAATAATATTCTATTGTTGGTTCTACAATTAATTTTATATTAATTCATTAATAATTAGTATCTTCAAATATGATTGGATAATCAATAAAGACAATATGGAAATAATTTATGAATTAATTAATGAAATTTTATTTTTAAAAATAATAAAATAACGAATAATGAATTGAATGATATCCATTTTATTTTGTGTAATACTTGTATGAATGATTTTTAATTTTATTGAATGAGTCCATTTTATGTGTTGGATGTTTTAATTTAATTTATTTAGTGAGATTTAAATTATTTAATATTAAATTAAATGATGTCCTATGAATCATCCCTCAAACTTATATTAGGTAGCACCTATATTTACAATGATATTTATGTAATCACATGTTACCAATCCTATAGTTACCATCACCGATGTGTAAGTAATAAATATTTGCAATTAGTGGATATTCTCAAGGAACATGGTGGTTTTACCTGAAATAAACATGATGATAGCTACCCATGTGATACAGAGGTTGGAAACTCGAATGTTGTAACTCTTATCACAACAAATGAGAGGTGTTATTTACCCTAGTTCAAAGTTAGATTTAATTCCCACTCATTAAATAAAATGATAGATAAACTAATGAATTGGTATATTAATTATTCACATTTTTTCTATGAAATTATTTATTTTAGGTATGTACGGTCGTGATGACATAAATAAATGAAATATTGTTTAAAGATTAAAATTATGTAAGTAAATTATTTATTAAAGTTTTGTCGAACTTTTACAATTAATTAATTAATATCTACATAATATTAATTATATGTGTAAAAGAGAAAATAAGATAAATTTAATTTTTTATTAATTACAATCAATTAATTAAGTATTAAATCAAATTGACCCTTATATTACAATATTGTGAATGAAACCATATAACTATGTGTAGTACATGTCCAGTTTCTAGACATGTAATTTTATCATGGATTCTGCATGAGTGTTTTAAACTGACTAAAACAAAATTTTATTCTGTTAAATGTCTAAACTCAGTTTGATATAATATTGGTGGAAAGTGTTATGGAAATCCAGTTCAAGATTTCATCATAGGTAAATCCATTGAACATATCGCGGTGCTACATGTCTGTAGTTGGAATGACCAGATACATTATTATGTTACTATGAACTTCACAGTTAATGTGTAGATCATTAAAATAATTAATTGGGATTATTTCCTAAATATTATTAAAGAAACTAGGAATTTTGTGTTCAATGTCCAGGGTTATTGTGACATTATAAAATATTTGAATATTTAATAAATTTACAATTAAACATTTATTTTATTATATATAACTTATTTTGTAATAAAAAAATATACAGATAATTGTTTCTTTTACATTTTTTATTAAAATACAATTTTCATCCTCTCCACAATTCCTATGATCAATATTATAGAAATATAACCTATAAACAAGAAGTATCATCCAAAAGTTGTTTAAACCCCTCCAGATTATGCTATAACATGGAAAATATATATATATTTATAAAATCATCAGTAACATGTCAGCCAATAATAATGATAAAAGAGGAGGAGTTCATTATCCATGAGATACATTTAATTGATGGGGTTGATGTTCAATGTTTTATTCTTACAACAATTTCTAGTGAACTAATAAACTCTCATGAAAATGTGTATGTGTATAGAATGTATGAGTACCTCCATGTTATTTACTAGTAGAGAACTAAAGAGGAATAGTTAGAGATTTCCAAGGCATAATTTTTTAGAAATATTAAGGAAGGATCCTTTTATGGGACTCACGTAGTCATGTTCATTGGATCCAATGTGTTATTAGTAGATATAGGAGTTAAACTCCCCAAATAACTAGGAACTGAAATAATTATATCATCACTCCGTCAATTCTTCTCCATCATTTTAGTGATGTATAATAAGAACAAATTTTAGAAGTCTCTACCATATCAAATTAATCATCTACACCATGTACATAGTTTTATGAATCGTGGAAAACCATTGTAACTTAGGGTGAACAAATGGAAAGGTAATGAAACGTTATTTAATCCCAAATATTCATCACACAATTCCAAGAAGAATAATATAAAGGGGAAATTAAAAGAACGTGATTATTTTTGTTTCATATGTGGAACGAAGGGCCACCAAAAGAAAAACTAAACTCAATCAATAACTCATGGGGAATCTTTTTCTGTATTTTTAATTAAATTAAATTTATCAATTTTGAAAAATTGGGAATTAGATATATCTTATGGTTCTCACATATGAAATTCAATATAGGAACCAAGTAGATCTAAGAACGTTGAACAAGGAGAGGTAGATATTTAAGCGTCCAAAGGTTCTCAAATTTATTTTATAGCTATTGGGGACAACCACCTCATGTTGCAACCAATAATGGTCATGGTTTTAATGGATTATTATTTTGTGACATCAATTACCAAAATAATTATTTTTATATCCATAGACGATATTGATAGATTGTTTTTAATATTGAAAAATAAATGTTTCTTTATTTTAAATGATATAATTTTGTATGGTAAACAAAAGATAAAAAATTATATTTATATGTTAGATTACCTGAATCAAATAATGGAAAGTGGTAATGAATTTTCTTCACATGATAAAAACTACACCAGACATTGGAATCACTCGGAAGGTCATTTAAATTAATATAAATTGACTAAATTACATCAAAGTGGATATTTCTATTGTTTTGAACTAAAAACACTTCGTTTTTTCAGTAATATTTATATAAATAATGACCGAGCACCTATTTAGGGGGGTAGGTGAAAGGACTACAATGATTATTGTATTTGTTCATAACAAAGTGTGTGGGCCATTTATAATTAATTTATGTGGTGTTTACTCATAATCATAAATTTAACTGGTGATTTTGTAGATATATATTTTATAATAAATGAGGTATAAGTTGGGATATTTTGATATATTCATGAAATACTGAAATGTAGTTGAGTAACTTCTTTATAAGAAGATAAGGAAAATTTGATAATAATTTAGTGGTGAATATCTTAATCAAGCGTTTTAAGATTATTTATAGGAGTTTAGGATGTTATAAAAACATTGTCCTCCATATACACCATATTTTAATTTAGTATGAGAAATGAGGGACCACAACTTGTTGTATAATGTGATTATAATGATGAGTCATGAATTTATTTCATTTAACATTTGATTCTACACATTAAAAATCTATGTTTATTTTATATACTCAGTGGTAACTAATGAAAAATATAGAATACCATAACAATTTCAAATGGAAATAAATATAAGATTTCATACATTCATGATTGTAGTTGAAAATAATTTGTTAAAGCCTATTTAGGTAATAATCCTTGACATTAATGCATAAAGTGTATTTTATAGGATATCGAAAAGAAACAATGAAGTAATACAAATGAAATTGTTCATAAAAGTATTTGGTTGAAATAATTCACAAATTTACTGAAGAGAATATTTTCTCTAAAAGATATAGTGGGAGCGATATAGAATATGTTGAAGTATGTGATCAAGATAAATAAGACTTCGTTATGGAAAAATTCCGAAAATCTATATTTAAGAAGTAATATTCTCAGAGACAAAATTATTTGTAGGACAAATATAGAGGTTAGGAAAATAGAACAGTATGTATTTATAGTCATCAAGGATGGTGACTCATTATTAGATAATAATTAGGATCATATAATGTATCGTAGTGGCATGAAACCATGGATTCTATAATGGATTACATGTATCAAACCCTAGTCTAGATTTTTTTAAGCCTCGAGTATATGTAAATATGATTGGATATAAATTGGTTTGTAAGAATATGTAGAAATGGAAGGAAAAATCAGTACCGATATGGTGAGACTATTTTCAAATATGTTTAACCATCATAAAGGCATTGAGTATGAAAAAAAATTTCACCATTTGAAATAAATAATTCCTTCATGATAATAATATATAATACAGATATCAATTATTATGATACTTGAAAAATGGATTTAAAATATTCCATCCTTAAGAGGGACCTTAATGAGGAGTTATATATGAAAAACATGAAGGTTTTGTGACTTCAAAGGATTCCAATAAGTAATTCAAGTTAGAAGATTTGTTTATGGAAAAAAATGATTCCAGGTTATGGAAAATTCATTTTGATGGGTCCATAATATAATTTGGTTTCATAAATAAAGAATGAAATAAAATATGTCTAGAAATTATTTAATGGGAGTGAAATAGTATTTACAATAGTATATATTGATGAAATATTTATCACTGGAAATGAAATTCAAGAATTACTGTCTACTAAGGGGTGGTTTAATAATTTATTATCGTTGAAATAAATGGGAAAGGTAACATATATAGTCTTGGTATCAATATATATCATGCTAAATCCATGATTATTTTCAACCTAATTCAATTAACATACATTGATTTTTCTATAAGGTGATTTAGTATTGAATGATAAAATAGGTTATCATTTCCAATGTAAAATGATATTAACATTCCTTGAAGAATTTCTCCTCTGAAAAATGAGGAATGAAACAACATGAAAAGGAGTCCGTAGACAAAATAAATTGGTTTAGTCTTGTATGATATTCCCTATTATATTCAAGATACATCATACTTTTCATGTGTGTTAGGAAGATATAAATTCGATCCGGGTGACCACTATTAGATGACAGTAAGGACAATTCTTTTGTATATGATGCATACTATGGACATGTTCCTAGTTTAGGGTGGTTATATGGAACTATTATTCATTGGATATACATATTGTAGTTTCTAAACTGATCAAAATTAAATGAAGTAACTAATGGGATACATATTAATCTTTTTATGGATGTGTTGTGATAAGGAATATCTCAATGATGGCTATAGGTATAGATTTTAAAGAAGATGTTGACAATATTGAGACTTCTCAGTTAGGAAAAGATGTAGTAAGTATGTGTAACAACATATAATAGCTTGATATGATATATGGAAGTAATGATAATATCAAAAACTATGGTGATTAAACATTAGTTATGGCCCTCTAAAAAGATAGAAGGTCGCATCACTGGATGAAGCAAATACATCGTATATATCATATCATGAATGATCCTTTCCAGAGAAGTTAATGTGCAATGAGAAGTATTCACATGGAAGATAACAAGGTATTCCCCTTTAAAATATTCCTTAATATGATAAAAATTAAATAATGTTACGACTAGTATACTGAAGGTCATTGGCAGTTAGTTATAGTCCATGTAAGATTTTTTGGGGTATTTTCACCATAGAAAACTATTATTAATTTTATTACAAGTATATTCATCATGTTCAATATTAATAAACAACATATGAAATATTTGTTTGATGACATACATGAATATACATTAATAATGTCCTAGAATATATGTCCTTCTAAAAATGTTGTAGAGGTTGCCAACTATGATGGGAACCTTGATGTTCACTAATGATATTATCAAATAATGTTTTGAGGTTGGAAATAATAATATAATGTGACATAAATTAAATATAATATCAGGTGTGATAACTATAAATAAGATGATTCTTCTTAAATTGTAGACCCACTATTAACAGTTTTTCTTATTTTAGTGTCATCATATTTTCATATCTATGAGAATATTTGAAGGTACATAGACGTTAATATTATTATAAATACATGTCATAACACACATACTCAAATATATTTCATAAATCATGATAGTATCATTTCATGATGATGTTGGATTAATTGGGTGTGTCGTGATTGACTCCATTAATAAATAAGCTAATGAAGGATTTTCCCTTCCATCATTATAGATGCTGATGTCAAATCCCATTGATCAGAATATAACTATCTCATTAAATTACTTGGTCATTGTGTAACAACTTTCTTATTTATTATTTTCAAATAATTATATATATTGTTTATTGGCTAGTGTCAGGAATGTGAGTACTTCCTGATAATATATTATGAATAAGGGAATATATTACATAATTATCATTCATATATGGATTTTGACGTTGTAATAGTAATATCATTTTCATAGGTTCTATGAACTATTTCTAGAAATATTATTGGTCTTTATGAAACACCACCGACTTCAAATGATAAATAATCCTAAAGGGTCCGAGATTATGTTTTTTCATGTCCTCAATTAAATTTTATTAGTGCCTAATGAATGTATGTTATATTATTCTCATGTTTAAGGAATGATTTTATCCAATTTATTCAAATTAGATAAGTTAAATAAACATTTATTTGATGACATGGGAATAAATTATTTATTTTATTTATTATTGTAATAGTGCAGACCTCCATGGTCCATTACAATGTCAAAATCTAGTGATTATAGTGTTCTGGAGGGTAACGGTTGCACATTTCAATAGTTTTCAAATTTAGATATTTTATATCAGTAGTTCGGGGCATCAGTAGGATGATGTGTTTGTTAGAAGAGGTGTGGGTAGGTTGGGGAATCGTGGGTCCGAGGAATCATTAGGTTAATTCTTCTATAAGTTGAGTCATCATTAGGTCAAGGTGTCAGATGGTCATGTTGTCGGTAGGTCGAGGTGTGGGTAGGTCGAGGCCTCATAAGGTTAAGGGAATCAGTAAGTCATGGTTTTAATAGGTTAGTGTGTCTATGGGTCAGGGAATATGTGGGTCAGGGAATTGGTGGTTCAAGGCCTCGGTGCATTAGGTTGTCAATTATTCATGGTGTCGATAGGTATGGGCATCAGTGAGATATGACATTGGTAAGTCAGGGCATTGGGGAGTCAGTGCATCATTGTGTCATGGCATCTATGATTCATGCATTAGTAGGAAATGATGGTGGCTCATCATCGGTGTAGCAGTTTTGGTGGCTAAATTTCATTATATTAGTATTGGTGACTCCCTATAGTTGGATTACTGTCAGTGACTCACCCATCGGTGACTCATTTCCAGTTTCCCATGTATTTTTTTCAGTTTACCCCCTTTTACATTTTATTTGATGTAAATCTTGTTTTAAATAATTTTTTGGGAGTCTTTAAAGGTGTTTCAATGTTTATGAAATATATCATTAATATCTAAATTCTATGAGAACATTGAAATAGTTGAACAATTTGGTCAATCCATGATACAACTTTGATAGACCTTGGAACCATTTCTCATTTTGTTTTTATATGATTTGTCTTTTTTAAGCTAAGTCATTATCTTCATAGTGTGTTTTAGTTTCAACTTAGCCCACATAGAGCATTCCCTTCATGTGGAGTTGCATGTTGTTTTCTAGCTATTGATTCAGTTTTCCTTTGAGTTTTTCATGGAGATTTCCCACTACTCACCTACCCCCAATTTTGGCGTAGGGTGGGTTTTTGGAAACATGTTGTTTGAGGTAGGGATATACTTTTACTCTCTTTTAATTATGTTTCATATGGGTTAAGTATAGCGATTCCTCTTTGTGATAATTGATGAATCAAAATATAAGGAAGATAATTAGAAGGAATAAATATGGACATGGAAGAAATTTATGATCACTTTATTAATCTACTATCATTGATATATAATGTCGATTATATGTGTACAATCCCTCTAAAAATATGATTGTTCATTGTATTTTCTTACACAACCATGATCATTCATAATTATTGTTGATCTACTATTGAATTGATTTTATGAATTAGAATATTCCTACCCACATATATTCAGTTAAATAATTGGATTCTTAGAATCAAATCTATTCTGTGATCACCAATTTTTATAAAGTGGAATTAAAAATTTAGTGTTTATAAATCTGGATAAAAATTGGATTGTTGTTGTGGTTGTCTGTTGTTTGTGGTTATATTCAGTCTTGCATCTATATTGGCAGTGTTATGTTGTGGATGGGTGTGTGATTGTGTGTATGAGGTGGTATGATCGGTGTGGTGGTATCTCAAGCTAAGTGATTGATTAATTTTGGAATAGATGGAGATTTTATGTCGTGAGACTATGTCTTGGTAGTGGTTGGGAAAAAAGTCTTTAGGATTGGGTTGGGTAACTATTTCTTATTTATGGATGTGTTGAGTGTGCTGTTGTTGTGCAGCGGGGTTTCCAAGTATGGTTGTGAGATGATGAAATGGGTGTGATAACGTTGAAGAAGATTTTTACCAATTTCATTATTTTTTTGACATGGTAGTGGTTGGTATGGTTGCTTCACCTTATAATGTTTTCATTTTTTTTTGTTTCCTGTGTAGGTATGGAAATAAATAAATTAATGATTTGAATATTCTGAATAAAAATTTGATAAATGAGATGTTTAGGGGTAGTTTTCATGTTGGGGATTGTAGTGTAGCAGTGTTTAACAACATTGATTGTGGTACATGCATGTGGGGGTAGAAGAATATTTGGTTTTGAGTGGGCATGTTATATATTTTGAATACCATAGGATGGGATTAGCATTTTTGACTTATATATATTAACATTTAGTTCTATATGTTTTCTATAGACACCCCAAACTTGTTGAGAACTATGTATTGAATACCTCCATTGTTATGGGGGAGTGTATATTTTCCAACATTTAGGTGGGAGGATTGATGGATGGTCACTGACTTTACCCTACATCCTATTTTAGGAATTTATCTCCCAAGACTCTTTATGAAGGTTGTAATGGCTTGAGGTTTAATACTAGACGCATGGTATTGGATGTGGGAGAGGTGGTTTGTTTTATAGGTGTCTTTGGGATGAGGCTTTGGTGATTTTGAAAATACATAAGGTAGTAGTGGACCAGGTGTATAAAGGCATGATGTGATGTGGTGTGTGGGTCATTTTTATGTGGGAAGGTTGTGACGGTGGGGCTTGTGGAATGGTCTGGTAGTGTCAGGATGTTCACTGTTAGGGTTGAGTTGTTAACCAATAGGAAGTGGTACAGGGTACAGAAATATCGTTGGGCTTACAACATTACATTATTTGACATCTGTTATTCGGTGAGTGCTACATGGTGATATTGGGGAGGATTGCATACCATTCTAGGTGCTTTTGAGTTTATGATGTTTTCTCATAGGGGAATTAGTATGATTCTCCAACTTGTGAATGGGTGACCATGGTTTTTCTCTATTGAGTAAACTTTTATCCTCACCATATGTATATAAAATAGTTTTTTGATTTCCAGTGATAATACACATTCCATTCTTGACATTATCATCTCAAACGTTGGGGACAGTTTATGTGTCATTGCAGAGCTTATAATGGTACATAAATTATATTTTCATCGTATTTCTATTATTTTAACATTAAAATTGCATGTGGGGTAGATTATGTTTTCTATATCCTATTGTTATTTGAGGTTCATAAATCATATCTTTATATCTTTTTTTTATAAAAATGGTAATGTCTCTTATTTTTTGGGTATTTATATACGCTTAATGCTGGTCTCCACCCTGGGGCCTGTTGAAGGTTGGAATATGAGGTCATTATCTCTCCATCATATTGAGAAAGTAAGGTCTAGACATCTTGATATCCTTTCCCACATCCTGAAGAAGGTGGGTTATTAATGAATGGTATCATAGGTGATGATTGAGAGGTATAATAGACTTTGGAGATGGGAATAGTGGGTATTTCATGGGATGGTAGTGAAATACTGTTAGGAGATCTTAGTGAATGACATGGGATTGGGATGATTGTATAGGAAATGGGATTTATGGGGCCCCATGATCCAATGCAAGGATACTGATCTTCCAGAATGTACAAGTGAGGCTACACCATTTTTGGGGTAAAGACACTAATAATTGTACATGCATCACGATGACATATATATTTTTTTGTGTGATTTCGCGTAATTAAGTTAAATAAAGAGTATAAATATATATTACATGAAAATTAAATACTACTCGAGCTTAGGACTTCCCTGTTTTCATTTTAGATATGGATCATTGACATCGCTTGTGTGTGGTATGAGCAGTGGTTGTTCATAACGATGACCTAGTTGATTTGAGGAGGGTCTACCATGCAGAAGAGGATATTAACTGGAAAAAGACATGTCGTGACTTCTAGTGGAAGAATCTATAAAATTATGAGGGTAGTGTCTTGGACATGGAGATATAGAGTTGGATGGTGGAGTCGGTGATCCATTTCAGCTTGATCTGGGATCTGACAGAGTACTGATTTCCTCTCTTGTTGAACCAGATGAGGGGAGTAGTGTGTCAGTGGTGGAAGTATTACCTTTGAGAGAGTATGGTGACTGATGTTTCATGTGATGAATTTTAGTATTATTTTCCAAATGAATTCCATTCCTCCACTATGAATTCCTATAAGAGGAAGGAGCTACACTCCCTCTAGAAGGGGAGTTTGTCGTTTATGGAATTTGGGATGAAGTTCATGTATCTTCTACCTTTTCACTAAATCTCATTTTTTGAAAGTGGAATCTTCAGAGGGGCTCATAAAGGATGAACCCATTCATTCCCTCTAGTGTGTAGTTTATTCCTTACCTCTTCCAACATACATAGAGTTTCATGTGAAGGATGAGGTAGTGGAGATGATGCACTTGCGAGGAGGTTTGTTGTGTGAGGGAAGTTGTAACAACCCTAGTATTTATAGTATAATACATTTTGATTTCTATTAAAAATTATGAATGAGATATTAATGTTAATATAAATTGGACAGTAATTATGATAGGGTACCCGACACACAATAACGGGTTTATCTGAAATTTAACATTTCACACAACTTTGAGTAATAATGTTAAATAATATTATATTATTACTATTTTAAATGATAGTTAACGCATAGCTATTCTATTTGTGGTAATTAACATAACTAAATACTTTATGATTATAATTTTTTGTTAAATAACTTTACATTAATCCAATAAATTTTAGTGGATTAAAATAAAAATCAATCTAATTTTAAGCATAAAATACTCTAATATTCTATAGAAAGATGATTTACCACCTTTTGATGGAAAACCATTTTTAAATCTAGTTTTTTCACTTTTATATATGTTCGATTAGACAAAATAATTTTCTTATATCGAAGCGGGTCATCAAAATGTTCTTTGGCTAAAATTCTGGTTTTTTTTGATAAAGTTCATTTTTCATGAATAGTGAAAAATACTCAATTTTAAATCAAAACAGCCTTTTAATATAATTTAATTATATTTTTAGATTATAATAATAATTATTTTTAATTATAATTATATTATATTTTAAAATTTTAATCCAATTATGATTATTGGATGTAATTTTATTTTTAAATTGGATATAAATACATGCCAATCTTTTCATAGTTATTATTTCTTAAAAACCTTATTTTTAGTATTGACCCTAGGAATTAAATTTAAATTAATTTCTACAATTTATTTGTTTTGAATATGAAAAAATCGATTCAATATTTGGAATCATGAGGTCCAAATTGGGTAAATATGTCAATTTCATTTTAGACATTATTAATAGTAACAACATTAATTATTTTATTCACTATAGTTAGGGGGTAAATATGGTAAATAATGTTAAAAATTAATAATATTATAATAATTTTAATTTACCCTAGAAAACGTTCAAACCCTATTGGATGAGATATTTCTGACAATTGGAATCCTTGAGATGAATTTAGGAGCCCATTGAGATACGTGTGTGTGACAATTACATTTAATTACTTTTAATTTAATGTTAAGGAAAATATATCAAAAACATATATCTTTTTCAAAAACAATTTTTTATATGTGGTTATATAAGTTATATCTTGGAATATAAATACTCATTAGAAATCTAAAAATATATCCAACATCATGGTATTTTATTTATATTTTTTAATTATTAAATAAAAAATTTAATTATGACAAAATGATGATGCAGTGATTGCATCATTAATAAAAGATTCAAATAAATTTTATTATAAATGATAAAATTAGTGTTATTTTTTAATTTTGATGCATAATTGAAATTTATTAATGATATTTACATTCTATATTTGTATTAATGAATTTTTTTCAAATCAATAAAGTTATTATGTATTTTTATGTAGTCATGATATGAGTAGTTTTAAAATTGACATAATTCATATTTTAAAATATAAAATTATTTTATTAAATATTATAAAATTCCAAAAAATCTATGATTTGAAAAAATAATTATCACAGGAATAGAAATTTATTATTGAATCAATAATTTTATTTTTTTCTTGTTTTGGTAACTATTTAGATTCTCAAAGTTTTAAATGCTTAATATAATTGTAAGAGTAAAAAATTGTTAAATAAAAAAGATAAGGATTACAAAATAGCCAAAACAAGTCCAATTACTGTTGGATGAATTCATTTTGATCAATAGTAATATTATCTTAGAATGGAATCAGTTTTGGACCATTTTGAAACAGAAAATAATTTTATAACAAAATAATACTTTTAAACATTACTAAATATCCCACCCTCCACCTTATAAAAGGCCATCATCTCTAACCCATTACTCACACCTCTCAATCCCCTTGGAATTAACAAACCCTACCAAAATAATATCCAAAAAATCCATATATTCCTAATATAATCCTTCCTATATGAATAAGGCAATTGAAGAGATAACTATGGATCAAATCAAAAGAAGTTACCTGATTTGAGGTGAAGTCTTCTCTCAAGTTTCTTTCCATTATTTTTCCTTCTCCACTACATATGATCATATTATTACTTGTTTACATAAAAACCCATTATCCTTAATATACTAGGTAATTTAAACTATAATTTATATAACTAAACTTACACATACCTCCATCTAATGGGTATAGAACATAATGTTTCTGTGGATGAAGAACTACTGCATCACAAAATGATGATTGTTCAATCTTATCCTACAAACATATTATGGCAGAAATTATGATGTTATTGTGATTATATATGATATTAATGATATTTATTGTATCATTATGATTCTTTATTTATCATTTAGAACATACCTTTATGCTTTTCATGTTGTATAAATAAGATAATTTCATCTGAGGAATTGCTGACTACTGCCCCCTTAAAGTTATTTGAATCATTCATTCTAAACATGGAATGTATAATGGATTAAATTAATGAAATTATGTAACATATATAAAAAATATATTATACTATAATTGTAATATACCTATATATCATTTAGTATTTTTTCCTATAAATATGAAAAATAAATGAATTTTGCGTTCATGCGTACGTACTGTTTACTGTCTCCATGAACAGTGCATTTCATTTGTTATGTCCAAATGCTATGGACAATTCTAAATACATAAATACCATATATAAATGATATATATGATGTCTAAAGAATTAATTTTATTCCGAATATAATGTAATTTTGACTATATGGGCAATTTAAAATTATAACAAGTTCATTTTTTGAATCATGTTCCAAACATCGACAAAATGTCTGATAGAAACTGAAATAATTACCTTATAGATATAGAAAGATAATAATTGATAAAAAGGGAATAATAAACCTGAAAAATTTCTAAAAAATTATATATTAACATAAGATTATTATTCAAGAAATTAAAAAATGAACGTTTCAGGTCGGACATGAGGTATGGTTCATCGAATCAATATCCTTTTTTAAAAGGATGGGGACGAAGCCTCATTTATTATTAAAACAAAGAAAATACCTCTTTAACTGGGTAGAGGGAGACCCATTACATATCTTGAAGGCCCACTGGGAATTTATCCCATTACGTGGAATGTAAGCCCAATTATTTTCACCCAGGCCCATTATGTTAATAGTACTGCTATAGTAACCACCTAATACAGTCCCACACAGTACCCATCATAGCTACATTACTATGTCGCTGATATCATGCCTTGTCGCCACTACAGTGTGTGATATTGATACAGTGCCACCAATGTTATTGTACGCTCTAGTTTTCAACAACACCTTGTACCCAATGGGTTTTGAAATTTTATATACCTCTTTATTTTATATAGTGTAAAATAAAACACTTCCAATTTTAATTTCATTAAAAGGGAATCTGTTTTATACAAATCATTTTACAAAACATCTAAAGGAATGTTTTTAATGCATATTGCACCAAGGACCTCTCTACTGCTGTAATCTTTATTTGGATTCCTCTTTAATCCTTAATATTTATAAAATGAAAAATGTAATCCCTTATTCCATTTTTGAGTGTTTTTTAATAGAAAATGTTTTTTTAATTTCATTGAATTTTTTAATATCATGAAATTATTTATTCTGATTGAAAAGAACATTTTATTATTGAAATTTTGATATTTTAAATAATTTATTTGTGATTATTATATACTGGTACTAGAAAATTTGGTCGGTGGTTACATAGTAAAACAAATGAAGGGTTGTTCCATGATAAACCATGGATGGTTGGTTACATTATAACCTCCAATGAATTGGGTATGGAATTCGGTCGTATGGCTATTCTATTTAGTGATATGTGTGGATTTCAACTGCATGATTATTCCATTCATGTCTGTTTATGTCCCACGATACCTTTATATGTTATACATTGTTTTCTATTTGCATTATGTTAATCTTTTAGTTAAAAAGGGTATGAAACAATCATATATTTTATTAAGTGTTTTCACTACTTCATTATGGTGAAAAGTATTACTTTATGATTAGGTATTATTGGTTTAGATGTTGTTTTGAAAAATAATTGATCTCCATCTTTTTGTATCATGTACTATGTTTTTTAAGATCATCTCATGTTTTTTAAATGTTTTTCACAGGACATAAGGTGGAATAGGTTCAAGGATGGGATTAGAGAAAATTAATGTTGTTTAAAACATACAACTAAACATGTTTCTTTTCGTTAAATTGTTTTTATTTTATGAAAAAATGCATACTGAGTGGAAGTGTCCATATGTAATATTCAAGTTGTTATGCATAAGTTATGATCTGATTCACTAAATCTCTAAAAATTAAAAGATACTGAATGTGAATTATTAACTTAAATAAAGATTATGTAAATTTATATGATGGGGCCTTATATATGTCACCTAATATCTTCAATGGGGAAAGACTTCAATATAAAGTCTCTAGAATCAAGGATTTCCAATTTCGGCCGGGGGGAGCAGACCCCATCTGTTTCAGTTCTGACCCTCTGGTCCTTTCCATTTTCCCATGAACCTGGGTATAAGTAGTTTATCTTATGGTCTCCATGTGAACCTCCACGAATGGTTCCCGACTTTAGATTAGAATGGTGGAGGTGGTATGGTTCAGTTCTCGCCTTAGAAGTTGTTTCCAGCTAGGCCGTTTCACTAGCAGGGACAACATCCCCCTACTCCGTGAAGAACAGATGCTGCCGAAGAAGGTCGACCTTAAGGTAATCCTTAGTGACCTCAACCCGAAAATGGTTTGGTAGGAGTCTGAAAAATATAGTGAAAATTATTTAGTTGTGGTCATTTTTAAGCTATAGAGGCAAAAGTTCTAGTAGGGATGAAGACCGTTCAAGGTACGATCTATTTTTTTAAGCACATTCTTTCTCATTGTTTGATCCTGGAGCCTTAAACTCATTTTTTGAGCCTAATATAGCCCATTATTTTGGATTTGAAATAGATAGGATGTACATTACCTCAGGTTTATGGATACCAATTGGAGTCCAAATCTTCTTGTTTTATTTTTATTGGGGTTGTAGATTGATGTAGGGGCCACATTAGTCCAGTGAGGATCTCTATCTAATATTGATTCAAACACATAGTAATATCATTTTCATTGACTGTTTGTAATCCTTGCATGAAGTTATCGAATGCTTCTAGATAATTATAATGTTTTCAGATGCGAAAGGATATTGTGTAGATTTCATTGGGGAGCAGAACTATGAGATGGGTAACTTGCACATGGAACCTATTTTCTAATTGTTAGCTGAGCTATCAATCAGAATTATGGATTCTGAGAGGGTGGGGGTTACATGATTTGTTGGAGTGTTTAAGGATGTTTTCCCCATGGATGATGTGACTCTACCCCCATGGCGTGACATAGAGATCGAGATAGACTTAAACCTCAGTGATCATCTAATCTGTAAGATTCCTTATTGGATGTCTCCATCTGGGTTTCAGGATATGAATATTTAGATTGAATATACTATGCAGATGGGTTTCATATGACCTATTGTGTCACATGGGGTTATCCAGTATTGTTTGTGAAGAAGGAAGATGGTGGTGTGAGGATCTTTATGGACTACTAAATATTGAATCAGGTAACAATAAATAATTGTTACCATATCCAATGAATATACAATCTTTTTTATCATCTATGTGGGAAATTTTGGTTATCTAAGATTGATCTACAGTATGGGTATCACCATTTAAGGTTGAACGAGGGTGACATCCCAAATATTACTTCCATGTGCAGTTATGGGAACTTTTTGTTCTTGATTATTTCGTTTGGTAATAAGAATGCACCGACCATGATAAAGGTTCTTATGAACTCTATCATTCATGATCCCCAAGACTGGTTCGTCATTGTATTCATTGAGGACATCCTTATCTATTTTAAGTCATAGGTGGATCATAGGAAGCATGTCATGACTGCCTTAGAGGTCCTTCGACACCACCATCTCTACAGAAAGCTGTAAAATTGAATGTATTTGACATTATAGGTCCACCACCATGGACATGTAGTGTCTCAATAATGTGTATCAATGGACCCGACCAAGGATAAGACAGAGGATTCTGGTGAGGCACCCATGAATACGGTAAAGGATTGCAGTTTTCATAGTCTGGAAGGCCACTTCATTGGATTTGTACATGATTTCTCTTGGGTATAAGCTCCATTGTTGTCTATGAGTAGATAAGGCCCATATTTTTTGTGGGGAGAGTACTACCAAGCATCATTTGGCTATCTGAAGTGGAAGTTGGTCACTACTCCCATGCATAGGATTCTAGCGGAAGGAGTGATGTTTGATGTGTTTTGTGATGCTTCTAGTCTTGGATATGGGTATTTTCTGATTTAGAAACATGTAGTGATATTCTATGGGTCTAGCCAGTTATGTCACTATGAACATAACTATTCCACCCATGATGTAAGAACCTCGATCAACACTTTCCGGTATCGATCTTTAATTCATGTTGTTATTTAGAAAATAGATTATTTGGGATATTTTCTATGTACACGCTCTGTACATTGGAGTACACGACGTGTACTGAGTTTCCATGTGTAGCCATGTATTGGGCTCTTAACGGATAAGTACATGGCTGGGTTGGTGACCCGAAAGATTGCCTAATGTAGGGGCCAGTTGAGGCTAGTACACGGTGTGTACATTACATGAACATGGAATATAAATATTTTGACTAGTTATATCTATTTGGGATCATATCTCAAATCTAGAAAAATATTCTTATGCCTGTGTTTCATATAGGAGAGTGATTAATGTCCATCATACTTTTTTATCCTCCTGATTGTTCATTTGAGATCTGATTGAGGCACTACTCGAGGTGTTGGATTTCCGCAGGTGAGTTCTCTCGTTCTATAGTGCCTCTATTCCTGATTCCTATTCACTTATGGGTTATTCAAGGTTGAATGATTTTATCCATTTATATATCTTCATCGTTATTGGCCAATTCAAGGGCTGACGTACAAGAGTGTTCATCATACAACATTGAGGTAGGTTGTTTATGACTTTCTTTTTTTGTCTTCGGATTATATATGATAAAAGAGTAGATTCAAGGGCCGACAATGCCGAGGTTACATTAATCAATGGTTTAAAGAATGTATAAATGAAAATGAATGTAATTGAAAAAATGTAGGATTTTTTACGTTTTAGTACTTCATATTTTATTGCTTCATTTCTACTTATTACCAACTATATACGTTCAATGACTGTTAGGCACAGATCTTTGGTGTTTGCCTACTGGGATTCATCTCACACCCTATTTGGGTCATGCTTTGGGAACCAAAAAGATTGAATGGTTTTAGGTATAGATAAGGTCAAGCTCCAGTATTCATCAGGTTCTTGACTGATGTTGGAGATGGAGAGAATGGGACAAGGTGGGGATTATGATGCTGTTGGAGTTACTGCTTTTATGTACGTTGGTTTCAGTATTGTATTTCAATAATTTTATATTTTTTGGATACATTAATAGACATATGTGATATGCATCATTTGTTTATATATATTCTCTTATTTTTTATTAGTGTTCTAGTATTTATATCAGTTGTTTAGTATTTCTTCTTCCACTACTTTTTTACAATTTTTTATTCTATTGAGTAAACTCTTCCAATGAGAAAATAGTTTCTCCATTATCAGATCTTGGACCTCACTTCTAGTAGCAATACTCTTGAATTTGCGGAAATGTTTTTGATTGGGGAACCTTTGGACGACACCCAGAACCTGGACATTACAAAGTGCTGTTAGAGGAATTTCATATCATCTTTGTTTTACTATTTGTAGACTATATAAAGGGATAATAAGAACGAGTAGTCAGTAATAAACTATTCCCAAGAGTATCTAACCCATGTATAAGGAAAATCCAATTTACCTCTATTATTTCAATTTTTCTGGTTTGGAATTGATACAATTGATTTGATTTCATCATTTGGTGATTCCCTTGTTTTGTGTTGAAATCATTGTCATATTTTAGCTTCTGTTTCTGATGAAATTCGATTAGATGAGTGTATTCACTGTCATGCATCATATAGAAAATTGATAGAGATCACATCTCATGAATTCTTGTAATGCCATGTATGGTGAATTCCTGATTTCTTGATGTTATGATAGAAGTTGTGCTATATATTCATGCTATGGTAGTATACACTATGATATAATACGTGCTATTTTGATAGGGTATTCAAATCTGTAAAGATTCATTTGGATATATTCCAACCATTTTTCGCTGAGGTGTTATAGACCCTCTTGGATTGAAATATGGTGGATCGTGTTTGAAATTTAAATGATTTTTTCATGGAATGATATGATTAAGGATTCCAAACATTGATTCGTGGGAGTATGGGTTCTAAAGTGTTAGAATGTGTCATTCCTTTTTAAAAATATTACGTTTTTAAGGGTATCAAAGATGTTTCAGAGGCCAACAATCAAGAAAACCATGGAACATGTCGTGTTTTGTTATGAACACATTCCATGGTTTATTTTGTTCAAAAAGAAATAACTTTTCTTTAGTACAAATTGTGTACTTGTAGTATACTCCATGTAGTGCTTGACCATGTGACTAATTGTGTGAATAGTACACAGGGTTGGAAAAATTTTAGTAGCACACTTGTTTCTGGGTTGTACACTCCATGATGTAAATAACATTGTATCTGACCGTGTGAAAGATGTCACATGTGGATTAAACTGAGGTTGTACTTATTGTGTTCTATTTATGAATTCTATATAGAGGCAAACTGGTATCTGAATCTATGACTAAAGACACAGGCAGTTTTGAAATAAGACTTACACATCGTTTCTAGGGTGAACACTACATGTAGTGTTACCTTGGAGAGAACAATGTAGTTCTATCCATGTAGATTTACTTGGGGATGAGGGAAGATTCAACTACACTCTGTGTCTCATGAGAAACACGACGTGTGTGTGGGTTTAACATGACCAGGTTTAGATGTGGTTCACTCCATTATAAAATATTAAGATAATATGCTGTGTATATGTTATACACGCCATGTAATAAAATTTTATAAAAAATTAATGTTTTCATTCTCCTGTTCCATTCATTCACTTATATGTTGTTTTCCATGATAATCTATAATTGAGGAGTGCGCTTGACCTTGCAGAGTCATTGCACCAAGATGTCCTCTAGTTGTACACTAAATACAAGGAAATAATCAGACACTAGGTATTGTAGATTTGGGGCTACCAGAATATTCTCATGTCATGACTGTTTTGGAACCAGTTGTTATAACAGATGTAGCTTCTAAGGCATAGTTCATAGAAGGCCTTTTGAGGATGTTACAGACCTTTTAGGGTGAATCAAATCATTCCATTTCTATGAAAGATTTGATGCAGGTGTTCTAGCATAAAAATCATCCCATATTTTCTAGGTATGGAGGTCCACATGAGGCAAAGTCATGGTTGGAGGCCCTGCATTATATATTTGAGCATCTAGATATTATTCCTGAGCGGAGGGTGATGCTCGTGACATACTTGGTACGTGATTCCATCGAGAGAAGTGGGGAATGATATCTCATAAGTAGGATATCATAATAATATGGCATAAAAGTATTTATATAGAACCTTATATGATTACTTATTCCCCAAGACATTTAGGGCCAATCAAGCCCAAGAGTTCATGCACTTAGAATAGATCAACCTTTCAGTGATGGATTATCCTTTTCATTTTATATAGATTCAGAATATTGCACCAGTTCTAGGAGGTGAAATGATTTCTTTGGCGATTTGATTTGATGATGGACTCAAGTATGACATCTGGCCATAGTCTAATATCTTTTGGTTTGATATGGTGACAACTAATAGTGAACCACATGCTAATAACTATGTGATATTTGAGGGACTTAGGAGTTTTGTTTTAGGGAGGTTCAACATCTAGGGATGATACTCCTTCTACAAATAACATGAAGCTACAAAGAGATCGTTCACGTGATGTTCCTACAGGTATCAAGGTGGTATGATACTAGTTCATAAAAGCTAAAAATACGAGACCACATTACATGAAGGACCTAATTGAGTGATGTTCTTATGATAAGATGGATTAATCTTGCATTTTTTCTTAGTGTTATCACCAGTAGTGAGTGAAATGGGATCTTTTTTTACTCCAAATTTTGATGAAGAACCACTAGATTCTCATCCGACATGGAAATGGAGTCGTCATTCCATTCACGTAGAGGACGAGTTCCAGTTTGTGGTTTCCAGACAGCTTGCTTTCTGTCACAGCAGGACTGATCAACTCTGGTTAGTCAGGAAGGGTCACTGGGCCACGGTAGAGGTCAAACATTTGTATTGGAGCAGACCCTACAAGATAAGGAACCTAGGACCTAAACTGTTAGAGTTATGATTCTAGTTTATTATATTTTAGATTCTTCGTTTTTTGATACCAGGAATTCCTATAGATTCATTTTTTATTCAATTATGGAGATCCTTGGGCTCTTCATCTTTACTTATGAGATGTTACGATTATAGAAACTACATTGGGTATTAGGAAGGCTAATGTACTTCAATGAAAGGAGTTCCATATTGATTTTGGTGGTTGTCACTTCTTTTGGGGAAAATATTTCATAGATATTGATGGCTTTAATTTAATTCATTGAATGGAATGGTTGGTCTCCTTTCAGGACATTGTTGAATTCTATCACCTTAGGGTGAGTTTCATGTCTCTAGAGGAAGGGTCTTTTATATAGATGGGAAAATATTATTTCAAAGCTAGAGGACCTAGACCTGAGCATCTTGGGTTGTGAGGAATTACAGCACAAAATGCTAGTTTATATCTGGATGACTCACGGACTTCACAGACTAACTTTCCTCTAGTGGTGGATCGCTTTAGGGACGTCTTCTCAGACAGCTTTTTAGGTTTACCTCCGGAGGGAGATGTTGATTTCTCTATTATTCTTGTTCTAGGAGTGGCATTGGTTTCCATTCTTCTTTATATTATTGATATAATAGAGATAAAGGAACTCAAGAAGCAGTTAGAGGAGTTGCAGGAAAATGATATTATCTGAACCAGCACTTCTCCTTTGGATTTCCCTATCCTCTTAATAAAAAAGGTGGACATTATGCCAAAAACTTATGAGGATTATCAGAAACATAACTAGTTGATGGTCACAGACAAATACCCCTTTCTAAGGATTGGTGCTCTCTTTGATCATATTTGAGGAGCCCATGTGTCCTTGAAGATTTACTAGAGATCTTATTATCCTCAATTGCACATTAGACTATCAGATATACCTCTTACAACCATTAAATGTATATATGGTTTATATGAGTATTTGGTTATGCCATTCGGACTCATGAATGCGACAACAATTGTCAGGGCACTAATGTACCCAGTTTTCCATCTATACATGGATTATTTTATGGTAGTCTTTATGGATGATATCTTAGTGTACTATCACACTCGACACCAGCATTCCACCCATCATTACATCATATTTAGTAAACTGTGAGAGAATCAATTATATGCTAATATATCAAGGTTCCACTTTTATATGGACCAAATACACTTCTTGGGTAATGTTATCTCAGAGATAAGGGTGTTTGTAATCTGCGAGAAAGTAAGAGAGGTAGTTTTCTAGGAGAAACTAAAGGATATCTTTGAGGTGTGGAGTTTTATTGGGAAATCTTGTTACTGCATTCTCTTTATAAATGACATTTCACACATAGTAGTAGCACTTATGAGCTTACCTAATAATGGTCAAATGTACTTGTTGATAGATTCTTGTGATTCTTCCTTTTAGGAAATGAAAGGGAGATTGAATTCAGCACCTATACTTGTTATCCCAGAGCCAAGAAAGTGTTACACCATTTACTATGATGCACCATGTATTAGACATGGAGAATTTCTTCTGCAAGGAGATAAAGTCATTCTGTATTGGTCTCAGCAGTTGAGGCCACATGAGAGGACATACCTGATGCATGATATTGAGTTAGATGTAGTTGTGCATGGTTTTCACTATTGAAGATATTATCATTTGCGAGAGAATTTTGTGGTATAAATAGACCAAAAAAGTCTCTAGTATATCATTACTCAAAGTGATTTGATTTTGAGATAGTGAATGTGGGTTGAGTACCATCATTCTTTTGACATTGATCATTTATAAATACATGGGAAATGTAATATTGTAGAAGATGCATTGAGAGGGAGGACTAAAATACAAGTTGTTCAAGATTCTAGTGTTGAGTGGAAAATTATGTTTCAGTTATCTGAGATGCATTTGGGGGTTCACAACAGACAAGAGATGACATTTATTTCTAATATAGATGTTACCTCTACTCTAATGGATAAAGTGTGAATGATTCAGCTATCAAATTCTGAAGGCCATGTCTTATGGGGAAATGTATTAGGAGATGAACCTACTCATGGGTGGACCGTACATGATGATGAGGTCTTGTGTTTCCATGGACAGTTATGGTTGTCAACAGTCATACGTGAGGAGTTTATGTGAGATTTTAATTCCTTTGTTTGCGATGTTCAGCCTGGTATCACCCTGAGGTATCAAGATCTACACTATCTATATTGGTTTTGTTATGAGAATTTCCACATGATATTAGGTTAAGGAAAAGAATCAATAGACAGGAGAGCTTTTATAATAGTTACCCATTCACATGTGGAAGTGGAATGATGTCACATGGGATTTCATGATGGGTTTACCGAGGTCACCTCGAGGGAATAATGTGGATTAGGTTGTTGTTGACAGACTCATGAATGATTCAATTTTCCTGCCAGTCAAGTAAACCATCAGTTTTTATTAGATTGAATGGTTTAACATCTAAGAGATTGTATGTTTTCAGGGGGTTCCACACTCTATCAATTCAAACAGGGATTCCCGTTTTACATCTCATGTCTGGCAGGGACTATAGAGAGATTTGGTTACAAATGTACTTCTACGTACAACATACCATCCCCAAGCTTGTGGCTAGTCCAAGCACACGATTCATGTTTTAGAGGACATTCTTCAATCATTGGTCCTGGATTTCGAAGGCACTTACGAGAGAAAAATACGCCCTTGTAGATTTTTCTTAAAATAATAGTTTATAAGAAACGAGTCATATGGAAACATATGATTCTTTTTATGGTATCCCATGTCGGTAAACCCTATGTTGGTTGTAGACAGTAGCATAAGCTATATTGGGACCACATCTTTTCTAGGAGACAACATGGTAGGTGGATTTGATTCAGAAGAGGATGTATACTATATTTTCTGGGAAGAAATATTATGCAGATTCACAAAGATGACCTCTATAGTTAGAAGATGGAGATTGGGTTTTCTTAAGTGTCACAATGTGGCTAGTACACTAGAGGGTTAGGAGATATGGTAAATTTTTATCATGATACGTCAGACCGTTTGAGGTTTTCAAGAGAGTCATTACGGTTTCCTATCGGTAGTATTTACATCAGAGGCATCGGGTTACGCACAATATATTTCATGTTTCTTGGCTACGATGTTACTTTTCAGACCTATGTTACATTTTTCAACATGAGGATCTTGAGTTATAGGTAGATTCATCCATTGAGGAGAACATTATTTTTATTTTTTTCCTCAGCATTAAGGTTCTCTTTGGCTGGTCCATTCCTCGTGTATGGGAGATGTTTTAGAACGATTTAGTAGATGACAGGACATGAGGGAGGGGGCCAACGTACAATCCCAAGGGCCAAATTTGTTTGTTGTTTCCTCTAAAACATGCTTGTAAGTGAAATTCTGGGATGTCATTAATTCATATGGATAGTTTGTAAGAACCCAGATATCCATTTTTAGGTATGGATCGTGAAATTAGACTTTTTTTAGGGAAAAGGATGATTTGGAAAAACAATTGGGCTCATGGCTTGTAATTTGGATTACACTGCGTGTAACTCATTGTTGCTTGTAGACGGGTACTGACCGTGTAATGTTCGAGTACACAGCCATGTAGGTGACCTGGAAAACCTCCTAAAGAGGGGGCTGGTTGTGGCTAGTACAAGGCATGTACAGTACATGTACATACCATTTAAGTTTTTTTTATTTGTTATATCGGTGTGGGATCACATTTCACATATAGAAACACCTTATTCTTGCAGTTTTTCATAAAAGGGAGCTAAAACCATCAACCAAACTTCATGATCCTCTGGATTCTCTGGCATACCTCTTATTGAGTCATTGATGGTGCGTTGGATTCCTGACGGTGAGTTCTCTCTTTCCCAATAGCCTCTATTCTTGATTATCTGTCTCTCATGGATTATTCATGGTTGAATGAATTTATCTTTTTGTAGATCTACATCGTTATAGGAAGATTAAAGGGCCAACATTCAATACTTTTCACTGTAAAACATCTTGGTAGTTGTATTGGGCCTTTATTTGTTTTTCATTGGATTATATATGCTAAAAGATAAGAATACCCTTTTTTAGGGTATTTCGGGTTTTGGATTTTAACCTTGTTTATGAAATGTTATGGTGTGTTTGATTGATAAAGGTTTTATGATTATATATTATGTTTTATACCATGATCATGAGTGCATTTACCATGGTTTATTGACTATGGATGCACAGTCTAGAATGCCTCTTACGCTTGCATTGTTTTCCATGCCTTGTCTTGTTAGTATAGAGTTGTTGTTTATTTGAGATGAATGTGATTGTTTTTGTAAATGTATAAAAAAGAGTATTAAACTATGAGATCATATGGGGGTTCATGTCATTATTTTATTATTTGTTGCTACATTGATCCATATGAATTGACGATGATAGACTCTAGGACGTCATTGACCAGAAGGGTTGGACAGTGAGAGCTGCCCATTTGGTCATCATTAAATGAATGTAGGACCATATGGCATTGACTGTGATAGCTACTAGTGGGTTATTATATTTTATTGTTTATATGCATTCCAAGGGGGTATTGACATTGAGTTCTTACCAAGAGGTACTTTACAAATTATTTGTTCAATATTGGACTAAAGGGGTTACACTATATGAGATTATCCAAAGGGCCATTACTTTACTAAATTTATGATAGGTTATACTAGAGGGGTTAGATGGTGAGAATATTCCCATAAAGTTGTTTGTGATTAAATTAATGATAGTGATGATTCTCCCATTCCCGTGCACATTCTTGAACTTGGTTCACATGTTAATTTAGACTGAATTCTGAGATGTCTATTGATACATTTATATAGGGGTGTACAGAGCATGACTAGTTCCATAGACTTATTATCCAACAGTTTGAAATAATTATAAATGATAATTAATGTAATTGAAAAATCAAAGATTTTTTAGTTTTGATTACTTTCTAGTTATTTATTAATTTCATGATATTACCTGATATATATATTCCCTGATATTTAGGCACAAATGTTTTGGTGGATTCCAACTAGGATTATTCTCACACTTTTTTTGGGTCATCCATTAAAAAAAGTATTATATGGTTTTATTTATGGATAAGGGAATGTTCCCTTCTTTATCAGGGACATGATTGCTATTGGAGCTAGAAAGAATGGGACCAAGCTATGTCTTCCAATACAATTAGAGTTAATATTTTTTTTAATTTGGTTTTAGTATTGTATGTATAACATTATGAGTTATTTGGATCTTTCCCTTGACACATGTGACATGCATCATTTATAATAATTCTCTAGTTTCTTTTTTTATATTATTCATCCACAATTTACATCTGTTGTATGGTATTAATGCTTCCACTTATGTCTTATAATTTGTTATTCAACTATGTATAATCTGCCAATGTAGGCATAGTTTTCCCATTATTAGACATTGGACCTCACTACTAGTCATCATCAATTGGCATTTATGGAAATGTGATTAAGGTCGTGTGACCAATCTGGTACAGGGAACCTTTTGGTGGATCCTAAAATAGGGAAGTTAAAAATGGTCTTAAAATAATAGTGGTTGTGTTCACACTAATGTTTTGTAGAAAATACCTAATTGGGGAGTTCATTGTGGTCTTCACCGATCCCAAGAGCTTGACGTACATCTTTTCCCAAAAAGATCTGAACATGCAGAAGTGGAGGTGGATGGAGTTCTTTGGGAATACGATTTTGAGATCTTCAACACCTCATAAAAGGTTAATGTTGTGGGTGATGATTTTAATTTGATGTCTCTGAAGGAAGTGGTTCAGGTGTCTTAGATGATTGGAGGGAGACAGATGAGTTGGATTCCTTGCACTTATATTGAGTAATGGATGGAAGAAGATAACCATTGATTCATATGACTAAATAGTCATTTTTGAGGTAGATGGTGGATGATTCTCAGTGGGGATACTCAGAGGGAAAGGTGATGTTTGATCGATTTGACCATGGTGATGCTCTATAGGGATTCTTAGAGGATGTTTAGAATCAGTTGTTGTTCTATGGGAAATATTTTTTCTAGAGGAAATACATGAGGAAGTTCTCTTTGAGTTTCATATCCACCTAGAGTGGAACACCCATCATATTCCATTTTATATTGGGGTTTGAGGGAATAGTTCTGGTGGCCTAGGATGAATAGGGATATATTGGAAATTGTGGAAATGTGCTTAGTTTTCCAGTAGGTGAAGGATGAGCACATAGTTCATGGTAGTTTTTTGCAGCCCTTAGATGTCCCTGAGTGGAATTCAGTGGCATATCCAAGTAATTTTTCAAAGGATTACCCAGGTCCCAGGGGGATGTATTTCTATATTGGTAGAAGTGAATTGGTTAATGAAATAAATTCACTAGTTAGTGATTATGGATTCAAGAGTAGAGGATGAATTAGTATGGAGGTATGTGGATGAGGAAGTGCAGTTACATAGAGTTCCAACAACCATCGTCTTAGACCGGGATTCATGTTTTATGTCTCAAGTTTTGAGGGGATTGCATCATTAATTTTTCACCCAGTTGTGCCTCATCATAGTATTACATCGTCATATGTATGAAAAAAATAATTGGACCATCCAAATGATGGAGGACATGATACCAGAATGTGTTTTGGACTTTATTGGGATTTGGGTGTGACATTTTCCCAAGGTAGAGTTTTCTAAAAATAATAGCTATCACTCATCCATTTTTATGGCTACATTAGAAGCACCACATGGAATGCAATGTCATTCTACCTTATGATAGAAAAATTTTGGGGATGTGGTGTCTCTTGGTCCCGAACCTATGTAGAGAATGACATAAAAGATGTAGGTTGTACACAAGAGGATGAGGGAAACATTGGATCCGAAGAAAACATATAACAATTATAGGAGAAGGCCTTTGGAGATCAGGGATGTTGACCAAATATTCTTGAAGGTTTCCCCTAGATATGCTAAACAAATATTTGAAAAAATATAATAATATTTCACCCAGGTTCATCAGATTGTTTTAGTAGTTGTGATGCATTGAAAAGGTAGCATATCGGTTGTCACTGACACCACAATTAGGGATGTACCATGACCTCTTTAATGTATCCCATCATCATCAGTATCTTCATGTTGACTCCAATGTTCTTTAATGTAGGGATTTTATATATTAGGGATGATGTAACATTCGTGGAGAATCTAGTGGAGATCCATGATCATTGGGAGAACATGTTGCATTGAAGGACAATTCCCTTGGTTTGTGTGGTGATGAGGCATGATAGCATAGAGAAGAGTACATGGGAGTGAGAGACACATATGCGTGGTTAGTACACAGAGTTTTTTTGAGTTTTTCACATGTTTGTTTCATAGTGAGGTAATGCTTTCTCCTTGTTTTCTTTGAGATGGGTTGTTTCATGATTATGTGTCATATGATAATGTCCTGACTGATGAGGATGGGAAGAGATTATCCCTAATAAATTTTCATTAATGTGGATGAGATTAATATCTTATGGGTGAGTCAGTGACACCCAAATTAGATATTATCTTTATATAGAGAAGGAATTACTTGATTGATATGTTCGAGTATTGTGACTTTTTGTTCTTGTGAGGTATGTATTGCAGTTGTTGGGTTGGAAAATATCGAAAGAAGTGTTTTTGGATTTGGAGGATTCACACCAATCAGGTGGTTTGTCCTTCATATGTCTATTATGGGATGGTTAATCAGAGAACTCATTTTTGGGTTTTAGTTTTGAATTATTGATAGTGAGAATAGGTGGAGAGGTATCTTATGTACTGTCACATACCTTTATTTTCGATTAATTTCATAAATTTTATTGGTAAGGATGTATTGAGAAGAAATTGATTCTCATTTCAAAAGTTTTTCAAGTGTATAATTTATTCATTGGTAGGTCATGTTGTTTGAAGGAGAAGGCTCTGGTAGGATGAGGTATCTACAAGTCTAAGCATCAGTAAATCAATCCATTAGTAGGTCAAGGCATCAGTAGGTAGAGGCATCAGTAGGGAAACGATTCAGTTGGTCGAGGAATCAGCTGGTTGAGGAGTTGTTAGTAAGAGGCATCAAATGTTTGAGGCATCGGTAGGTCGAGGTGTCAGTAGGTTAAAGCGTTGGTAGTTCAAGGGACATCAGTTGGTTGAAGTGTCGGTAGTTCAGGGTGTTAGTGAGTCAAGGTGTTGGTGGGATAGGGCATCAGTATGTCAGGGCATCGATGACAGGGCATTGGTGAGTTAGGTGTAGGAAGTTAATGTTTGTTTCTCAACATCGGTGGCTCAATTTCGGTGGACCAACATCAGTAGCTCCACGTTTGTGACTCTCTTTCAATGGCTTGTATTTAGTGACTCGCCCATCAGTGACTCATTTCCTGTTTTCCCAGTTTTTTCATTTTTTGCCCTGTTAAATTTTATTTTACATTAATCAAGGTTAAATCCTTATTTTGACATTTATAAAGGTGTTTCAAAGGATTTTAATGATATCATTATTATCCTAACAGATTATGGACATTGAAATAGTTGAAGTGTGTGGTCTTCCCCATGATACCACTTTAATTTCAATTTAAACCATTTACCATTCCATTCATATTAGATCAAGATTTTATATGATGAAACCTTCTCTTCCCATTGTATTTCTATTTCCTCTTTGTGATCGTAGATTCTTCCAGTCCCATGGAGTCATGAATCTTTCTGTATCCATCAATAATATTTATCTTGGAGTTTCCCTTGATGTTTTTTTCTACTCTTTTAGCCCCAGTTATTGTGCAAGGATTTTTTTTGGTTACCTATTATTTCTGATGAGGATTTCATTAATATCCCATTTAATTGTGTATCATACAAGGTGGGTATAAAAATGCCTCGTTCTCTCTATTTCATAATAAAAATATAATAAAGATAATATGAAGTAAGAAATGGGGATGGGGAAGATGTTGATAATCACATGTTTTATCTGTTATCTTTGATCTATAATGTGGATTGTATGGGTTGTATCCCTTTGAAAATCATGTTTGGTTGTGGTTTATGATTGCACCCACCAAAGGATTACTATTTATTGTTGATTCTCTCTTAAAGTGGATATAATAAATTGAATCTAGTTAATCACGTATATTCAGTGAAATAAATTGATTCCCTATGATCAAATCAATTTTCTAATTACCAATGCATTATCAAGTGGAATTAAAGAACAAATACGGATAAATATGAATATAATTATCCTTATTGGAGTGGATGTGTGTTGTGTGTAGTTATATTCATCATTGCATATGTGTTGGTTGTGTGGTGATGTGGATGGGGATGTGTTTTTTCTAGGGGGAGGTACAGGAGGTGTGGAGGTATCTCAGTCTGATTGATTGATTGATTGTGGAATGGATGTAATTGTTCTGAAGTGGAACAGGATCTGGGATGTGGTTGGGAATCAGGGATATAGGACTAGGTTGTGTCATGATTTCAGGTATATGGGTGTGTTGAGTGTGCTGATTTTGTGCACTGGGGCAGCTAGGTTTGGTTGTGAGATTATGAATTGGGTGGGATAACATTGAAAGAAGGTTTCTATCATTTTATTCGTTGTTTAAAATGGAAGTGGTTGATATGTTTTCGGTACCTTATAATTTTTTCAATATTTTATAGATTCTCTAGTAGGGATGTAAATAGATATATGAATGTTTTGATAAGGAATACTGATAATTGGTTAAATGAGTTAGCTGGAGGTTACGATTTTAGTTGAGGCTTGTAGTGAAGTAGTGTTAAACATCATTCATGGGGGTACATCGATGTAGGGTTACAAACAATGGTGGTTTGGATTGTTTGGATATATGTTTGGAATCCTATAGGATGGTCAGAGTGTTTGTTACATATATATATAAACATGTTCATTCTTCGGTCTTCTTTATGAACCCCACCCATGTTGAGCACTATCATCTGAACACCTCCATTGGTACGAGGGAGGATTTCTTTCCCAATATCTTGGTTAGAGGATTGATGGATGGTTACTAACATTACCCTTCCCCCACTTTGAAGATATTATCTCCCAAGACACATCAGGTTGGATGTAATGGCATGAGTTTTAATACTAGGCATATGGTATTGGATATGTGAGAGGTGGTATGTCTCACGAGTATCTTCAAGATAACGCCCAAGTGTTTTCAGGTAAGATGTGTGGTGGTTTTGGCCTATGTTTCTACAGATAGGCTATGATATGGCATGCAGATCTTCTGTATGTAGGAATTATGTTATAATGGGTCTTGTAGGAGAGCATGGTAGTTTCTGGATGTTCATAGTTAGGTATTAGTTTAACCAATGGGAAGTGGTGAGGGGTGCCCAAATATCGATGTGCCTAATACTTTACGTTACTTACCTTATTTTCTAAGAGTTCCTAAGTGAGTTCTTGTTGATAGTATGTCATGCAAGTTTCTTTTTTGTTTATTTTTTTTTTGTCATAGGGGAATTATTAGGCTTCTCCCACTTATGCATGGGTGAAATTGGTTATTTCCTATTAATAATGCATGTATTATCACCTTACATTTAAATTTTTTTACTCAGGATTCCTAAGAGACTATGTGGATAGTGTTGGACCATATTATCTCGGATGTTGGGGACGGTTGTTGTGTCACATCGTAGTTTATTTTGGTACTTTGATTTTTTTTTCTTTGTATTTATAAATGATTTACATTAAACTTGCATGTGGGATGAATTATGGTTTCTTTATATATATATATATATATTTCTTGATGTTTTTTAAGGTTGAAGTATTTTACCTCCTGATCTTGGTTAATATAAAAAGTGTATTGTCTCCCTTTTTTGGAGATTTTTATACTTTTAGTTATGCTTTCCACCCCGGTGCTTATTGAAGGCAGGAATCGAGGGTCATTATATCTCTTTCATCATTTGAATGAAGGGTCTCAATATATTTCTTTCCCATCCTCCATCTTGAAGAAGGTGGGTCGTGATACGTGAAATTATTGTATCATTAACTAATATAAATGTAACATCTCAGTTTCGGATGCCACCTAGAGGCACCCCGTTCTTTGTTGGTCCCATGGCCTCAAGCGCATTTCCGCTAACTCGAGAGGCTTCTGACTAGCTTCGAGGGACTTGGGTGTGATAGTTGGGACTCTATTCTCTCACTGACTGACTAACACAAAAGAAGTGAGAAATGGAAAAAACGAAAGCAGTAATAATCCATACAAAAGTAATCAGTAGAAGACTAGAATAATAAACTAGAGCACACGTATATATATATATATATATATATTTCATGATCTATACATCTAGAAAAGCAGCTAATCAAATCACAATACTGGAATACAAAACAGTACTAAGTCAAAGTACAAATGAAAATAGATAAACAGCTCCTCATCATCCCCAACCTTAGCTTGGTCCCATGCTCTCCAACTCCATAGAAAGTTATGTACCTGATGTAGATGAGAGTTTTCCATTATATATAGCTTTATTAATATAATATATTTGGGCCCAAATGCATCGTCCAAATAGGGTGTGAGACTATATCCCTATAGGCAATCACCACAAGATCTGTGCCTCACAGTTAGTGAATATAAGGCAGGAAACAAACAAAAGAAAGTAGTAAACAAGGAAGCACTCAACAGTAACCATCCCTATAGTTTCAATGCAATTAGTTATATATATCAACAACAACAGAACAATCAGGTAACCCTTTAGGTAGTTCTCTCAGCTTAATCCCTCGGATTCAACCAAAAAAATGGTACTACAAGACTGTTTGAGGAATATCTCTCCATAAATTCCCCTTATAGTCTCATGAATTAAAGACTCTCTAAGGAAGCTCACATGGTCAATTCCCCATGTAGTAAAAATGATAAAGACCCTATGAGGAATCTCATATGGTCAATTTCTCATATAGCCAAAAGTGGTAAAGAATCTCTAAGTAAACTCACATGGTCAATTCTCTCTATAGTGAAAAGTGATAAAGGATCTCTAAGGAAGCTCACATGGTCAATTAACCTTATAGTCTACTACACCAGGTGCTCACGGCCCCGTGTAAGTCAAATGAGTATAGTAATAAAATATGGGAAAAGTAAACCAAAGGAACTACTTTGATAAATAGTCTACAACATCTCAAGCATGTCAGATAAAATAATAACCCCATCCTACAGTACTAGGCATGGGAAACATCATGGAAGACTAATGAATAAACATGACTAAATGGCCATAAAGCTAAAATTCATGGGAAGAATCATCCAAAGCATAACACAAAACCCTATTTACATCCAATTAACCACTATTAATGCATACAAGCATAGAAAACAATCAACAGGGTCAAAACAGTAAACACCCAACACCCCGTTCAAGGGTATTGGACAAAGTTTCACATATAAATCAAAGACATTCAACAGAAACGAAAAAAACACCTACCTTGGCATTGGGAGATCGATATACTAGAGTATCAGGGAATCAATCACCTTTGAACGATGAAGATCTACAAAAATTTCTAAAAACATAAACAGAGGATACCATGAGAAGGAGGATGAATTCGGAAATGAAGCTCAAGCAGAAGAGAGAGCTTACCGAGGTGATCCCAACGTAATTTACGGTGGTTGAAACTGAGTTCAGATGCTCGGTCGGGGGCTCAGAAGAAGATCGTGGCTGTACAGGATCTCCCTACTGAACGAGACCTAGAAAGAGATGGCTCTGGCGATTAGACGTGACCCCGATGTGTTTAAGGAAAAAAAATTACAAGGTGTGTACTTTTGAAGTACACGATGTGTACTTTCCTTTTTTTTACTACGATTCCGGAGGCCTCCAGGTCACCTCCCTATGGCCATGTGTGTGGCCTGTACACGGCCAGTACACGGCTACCCGCAGTAACCGATTACACAGCGTGTACTCAAAATGTACAAGGTGTGTACTTCAAAAATTTCCATAAATTCCTCTTTTTCTCAAAAATGACCAGAAAAAGAAAACATACCTAAAAAAGAGGATCCAGTTTCTTACAAAATTCACCCCTTAATTAAATATGTCCCCAAATTTCTCTATAAAGGTTTCATAGAAGAAGAATCCCTGAACTGTTCTAGCCACAACGATCTTATATCTTCCCCCATCTCCCATTTATCATTCTGTACTCGCCCGTGTTACC
This sequence comes from Viscum album, assembly GCA_963277665.1. Taxonomy (NCBI): domain Eukaryota; kingdom Viridiplantae; phylum Streptophyta; class Magnoliopsida; order Santalales; family Viscaceae; genus Viscum; species Viscum album. Next base: position 1,906,552,980 of record OY728145.1, read on the forward strand.
ATAGAACTTGTAATAGAGGAACAGACCGACCACATAGATCCTTCGTACTTCGATCAACATTCTGGATAGGCTCCTCCTTGAACGATGGATCCACTTCCAACTCAACCTTCTCAGGTTATGAAACATGAGATGGGTCTGAGAAGTAATGTCGAAGTTAAGAAACAAGGTAGATATCGTGCATAGCCCAGTACCTCTGAGGTAACTTCAACCGATATAAAACAAGAACCACTCTCCCTAACACATCAAATGGCCTGACATACATTGGGAATATCTTACGCTGTCTCCTAATACTCTTGTTCCCCATCCTCAGTGTGACACGTTAAAAAACCTGATCCCCGACTTTGAACTCTAGAGGTTGTCTCCACTAATCAGTATAAGACATCTGTCGAGACTGTGAAATAGCTGTCTTTTTCCGAATCAACTCTATCTGCGCAGTGGTCTCCTGGAAAAGACAAGGACCTAAAATAGTTGCCTCTCCTACCTCTATCCAAGATAAGGAGGATCAGCATGGCCTACCGTACAAAATCTCATAAGGTGCCAACTGAATAGATTATTGAAAAATATTGTTGTAGTAAAACTCCACAAGAGGTATGTTCTTATTCTATGAACATCCAAAAATACAATTTCTAAAAATACTCTCAAGCACCTGAATCATACACTCGGACTGGCCATCTATCTGAGGGTGGTAAGATCTACTCAAAAGAACCTCTATACCCAAAGAATTATAAATTCCCTACCATACCCGAGAAGTATAACGTGCTTCTCTATATAAAACATTGGAGTTTGGTACACTATGTAAGCACACAATATCACAGATGTAAAACCATCCGAGCACATCAACACTGAGGTCTCCTTGATTGGTAAAAAGTGATCAACGTTCATGAGTCTGTCAATAACAACACAAAATGCATCATTCCTTCGAGTCGACTTCAGTAAACCTGTAAGTAACTCCATCGTGACACCTTTCCCCTTCCACTCGAGAATGGGTAACTATTGTAAAAGCCCTTCTGGTCGATGATGCTCCGCCTTCACCTTTGGATAGGTGGAACACCTCATAACGAAACCAGCAACATCACTCTTCATACTAGGCCACCAATATAGATGGTGTTGCTCACATTACATCTTGGTGAAACTATGATGAACTTTCCAACCAATGGAATGAATGCCCCGCATCAGTTACTCATGTATGATTGTAGGAACCCATACACACCCTTGGAAACAAATGATCTCATCATCTTCTGTGGTTCATCCAGGAATAAAGTCCTTTCATGAAATTCATTCACATATGACCAGGCCTTCAGAATATGATAGCTTCCTTATTCTCACTCGATCAAGGAGGTTAGAGGTAACAAATATAGAAGAAAGAAACATCTTCCCATGTTTATCATGCATCTTAGTGAACATAGCCATAATCTACCACTCATTGATGGCCTCCTAAAATGCATGAATATGACTCCTCCTCCTCAATGAATCAACCACTGCATTGCCTTTCCCATGTGTATAGGCAATCTCAATATCAATGGACTAAAGATACTCAACCCACCTTCACTATCTCAAATTCATATCATGTAGAGTGAATATGTACTTGACACTCTTTTGGTCGGTTAAAACCACAAAATTATCACCCAGAAGATAAAGTCTCCAATAGCATAAGGCATGAACTACTGCAGCCAACTAAAGATTGTGTGCCGGGTAAATCCTCTCATGGGGTCTTAACTGCCGAGACTTGTTTGTGACGACTCCATCTCCCTGCATAAGCAGATCTTCCATCCCAATAACTGAAGCATCAAAGTACAAATTATAGCTCTGGACAGGCTCTCGCAAGACTATTATCGATGCTGAAGTCATCCTTCCTTTCATCTCCTAAAATTCTCTCTCAAGAATCTGACCACAAGGTCTTCGCACCCTTCTTAGTCAGACCCGTTAGTGGTGCTGCAAAGCATGAAAAGTCCCGAATGAAACATATATAGTATCCGACCCGCCTTAGAAAACTATATAGCTCAAGGAAGTTTTTCTGATGCTCTTCGGAATCTAATACTCTCATTTCTATGGGTCTACTGATACTTTTGTCTCTGAGATAACGTGACCTAAGAAATGAATCTGGTCCAACCAAAAGTGGATTTTGAGAGCTTAGCATATAACTGATGATCTTTCTGTGTACTCAAAATGATTTCAATATGAGTTTCATGGTCATGTCTTGTGGGAGAGTACACCAGTTTATCTTCCATGAAGACTACCATTAATGAATCCATGTATGGATTGAACACTCAGTTAATCACTATAATGAAAACTGCAGGCGTGTTCGTGAGACCAAATGTCATAACCAAATACTCGTATAGACCATTCCTTATCTGGAAGGCTGTGAGAGGTATATTTTATGGCATAACGTGGAATTGATGGTAACTAAACATCAATTAGATATTTTAGAACACCTGGGCTCCTCAAAGATGATTGAAGAGATCATCAATCCTATGAATTGGATATCGGTTGTTGACTATAAACTAGTTCAACTTATGATAATCCACCCAAATTATAAGTGTATGATTAACCTTCTCTATTAAAAGGATAGGCGGACCACAAGGAGATTAATTGGGTCGCATGAAACCCTCTACTTGAAACTCATCCAACTGGTTCTTGAGCTTCTTTAATTCTGTTGTAGTTATTCTGAAGGAGGAATGCACACCGGTACTGCCCCTAGAACAAGCTCAATAGAAACTTCTACCTCACGCTCTGGAGGAAAACATGAAAGGTCTAATAGAAATACATCACTGAAATGATCCACCACTAGAAGAAAGTCTATATGAGAATTCCCATGATCATCTAGATAAAGACTATAAATATGGCTTGTAACTCCCCTCAACCCTTGATACTCGGTTCCCACTCTACTTGCATGTACATCCCACTCACCCTTATGAAAAACAATGCACCCTCTGGTGATGTAAAACTCACTCAACGATGATAATAGTCAACAACTACTAGGAAGGGAACCAACCAGTCCAATCTGAGAATTGCATCATATCCTGACATTTATAGGACATAGACGTACCAAAAGAAGTGACATACACCAACCTCTAGAGGGAACTCCTTACACTAATGCACACTCTCTGATCTAGTCCCCAACAGAGTGTCTAGTGTCAAGGTTTCAGCAAAAAAAAGGATATAGAGACCACAACTCTCCACAATAACAACATATATAAAGCAATGGGAATCCCCTATATCGAAAAGAGAATAAGCTAAAACTGAGGTAACTAAGATCGTGCATTACATTGTATAGGGTCCGGGATCCTTCTCATGTAGGGTCTGCTCCACTAAAAATGTCTCACCCGCACCGCAGCCCTAAAACCCTACCTGACCACCCTGGGTTTATCCGCCCTGATTTCGTTGAAAACCGAGCATCTAGATAACACGACGAAGACCTCCACCTAAGCACCAACGGCTAGAAGAACTCCAATTCCCAGACTGGTGAGAAACATGTGGTGATGCTCTTGAACGAGGTGTCATAGAAGAACCCATGACACCAGCTGCTGGTGAGAAGATCTGACAGTAGTGCTGAAGATGACCCATCTTGTTGCATGATCGGCAGTCCACTGGGTCCCTCAGAAAATATGGCCTCATATTCCCACTCCCCCCACACCGGTATCATACCAACTGGGTACCAGAAGATGCATCTCGCCTACTTTAATCTCCTCATGAATCCCCCTTAAGGCGCTTCTTGATATCAGATAGCAGAGCACTAACTCTTGAAGCTGAACTGCCCAGGCTCATAGTTCCAGAATCTCTCAGCTTGTGCTTAGTGATCAGCACCTGTTTGACTATAGAAGATATCAATGTCAACCTGAAGATGTTCACCTATGATTAGATATAATGCCTGAGACCATCTTCAATCATTCTTGAAAGGAACAACTCATCTCCCCTAGAAAGGGTGTACAACGTTGCAGCTCTGTGAAGCGATAAGAATACTATATAATAAAAAGAGTACCATGCTCCAGATTCATGAACTCTTGGGCTCGATCGGCCCTCAAGGTCACTGGATAGATGTAATCCAAGAAGTTTCGCTAAAAATTATCCAAATCCATATTCTACTGGTGCCCCACCTGTGAAATCACATCCCACCATCTCATGGAAAAATCCCGAAGTATGTGCGTAGAGAGCTTCACCCTCCTCTATAGAGGTATCTACAGATTCTTGAAGATCGTCATCATGGATTCTAGTCATGACGCCAGAGACTGAGGTCCTATTTACCCAATAAAAGTTAGAGTATGTTGCTTCTGAAAGTCCCACATCAATTCTTCCATTGACGGGACGTGATCCGGCACTCCTTGGATAGTCTGCATCATCTTTAGAAATCATTACCTGAACTGTTCATCAACACCAGTGTCAGGTGTAACTGCTGGTGTCAATATTGGAACAACTAGAGGATCTTCCGGCAGTCCCCGATCAGCTATATCTGATGTATAATCATCACCTTGCAACTTGCTTACAACCGGAGGACGTCTTGGTGGAATGACTCTGCATGGTCAAGTATACACCTTGGATTACAGTCACCAAGGACTAAAAACGGGAAGCATAAGAAGGGAATATGAGAATGAAAATGTTCATGTATTACAAAACAAGACTACATGGCATGTATAATAACTACATGACATGTTCCCTTATGTCTTTCACATGGGTGTGTACTTCTACTAACCCAGGTCGTGTAACACCCCATACACACGGTGTGTTGTCCTTCCACCCAGTGTGTACTTGAATTCTCTTCCCCTTCGTGAGTCCTTATATATGACTAATCTTCATGGTTATCCATGAACAAGACTAAGTGACATGTTCTTTATAGACACGATGTGTAATATACGAGCTTTACAAACCCGTGTTTTAGTGACACAGTCGGATGCATGATTCACACTACACAATGTGTTATAGAAAATGTAACACTGACCCGTGTTGTTAGATACACGGTTGGGTACCTAGGTTACACCACACGGCGTGTTTAGAACTGACACAGTGTGTATAACCTAATATTTTTCTATCTGTGCTGTTTGTCACACTGGCGGACACAGGGTCAAAACGACACAGCGTGTACAACCGGTACATGGCGTGTTCCCGCAAGAACTTCCATGTCTCATGTCTCTGTCCACATAGCTTATTCCATGGTTAGAGACTACACGATGTGTACATAAGGTTGTCGGCATGTACTTATGAAATACAGTTTCCTCGCAAATAGAAGAACAGATGGCGTGTAGTCAAAACTACATTCCATGTATTCTGGGTTTTTCCAGATAGTAAGCCTCAGAAACTACACCAAAGCCCAAAAAACCCCTTAAATGAACATCACAGTTCCATATTCTGATCCATGAGGTCCCATACTCCCCGCGAATAAATGCTTGGCATCTTATCCATGTTATAACAAGAAAAACAGGGCAATGATCCAACAAATTCCGGTCCATGAGGGCCCATAACACCTCAAGAACCAATGTTTGGCATTAATTCAAATAATAACTTACACAAACAATACCCGATTACACATCATTTATTTTTATCAAGGCATATATCACAACAACATGCATATCTAGCACAACACGTTTCACAGAAACATGTAATCGAAAATTCACCCTTTATGAAATGGAAATAATTCATTACATGTGATCACTAGAAAGTGCTTATATGATGCATGAGATGGAATACCTTCATCTAAATGGGTTGCAACAAAAATAGAACCTCAATAACATCAATAATAACAACACAATACATGCGAGTCACCCAATGGTGAAAATTAGATCAACCATAAACTTGAAAAACTAGAAACATTGATACAAACATGGTAGATTAGCTTTACCCAAAACACGAGTTAGCTAATACCCGGAATTGCTTATTACCAAGTATCTATTCCATCCTATCCCTGACTATAGGCTCCAAATAGTAAGTCACGAGAAAATAATTCATGTGATACCACTTTGTAACATCCCGGTACCAAAATCCACCTAGAGGCGCCCTGCACCAGGTTGGTCGCATGGCATCAAGTGTGTTTACCCTAATGTCATAGGCTTTCGACTAGCTGTGAGGGACTTGGGTTTGATAGTGGGGAAACTATGCCCTCATTGGTATAGTATCACAACATAAGTGAACAATGGAAGAAACAGAAGTAGTAACAATCCATACAAGAGTAAACAACAGAATATTCGAATAATAAACGGAAGCACATATGTATATATATATATATATAAATGATGCATTATCAGTATTTCTAGGGAAGAATCCAAACAAACTACAATGATATAATACAAAACAGTAATAAGCCAAAGTACAAATGAAAACATATAAACAATTCCTCAGCATCCCAAGCCTCAACCTGGTCCCATGCTCTCTAGCTCCATTGCATGTCAAGTACCTGAAGTAGAAGGGCGTTTTCCCTTATCTATATATGCAGCAATAAAATTTTTTTGGGCCCAAATACATAGCCCAAGTAGGGTTTGAGAATAAATCCCAATATGAAATCATCCCAAGATCTATGCAAAAAACCCAGTGAATATATTGCAGGTAACAATGAAAAGAAATCATTCAACAATGATGTACACAGTAGTAACCCATCCTACTGTTTCAATGCAATAAGTTCCCAATTTCAATGATAGAAAAAATAGCAGGTAACCCTCTGTGTTGTTCTCTCAGCCTAACCCCTCTGGATCAACCAAAATAAGGATACTACAAAGTCTCTCCAAGGAAGCTATCTCAGCCATTTCCCTTTATAGTCCCAATTGTTAATATCTTTCTGAGGAAGCTCACATGGTCAATTCCCCCTATGTTAAAAAGTGATAAAGACTCTCTGAGAAGCTTACATGGTCAATTCCCCCTATAGTCAAAAGTGATAATGTCTATCTGAGGAAGATCACATGGACAATTCCCCTTATAGTCTACTAAACTAGGTTCTCACACCCCCATGTCAGTGAAAAGAGTATAGAAATGAAATACAAACAAATTAAACATCAAGAACTACTAGACTAAACAATCTACACCATCACAATCATGTCAGATAAAATAATCACCCCATCCAACAGTACTAGGTATGGGAAACATCATGGATGACTAACTGCTAAACAAGACCAAATGGCTGTAAACAGAACATGCATGGGAAAACACATTCATAGAATAGAAAATAACCCTATTCACATCCAAATAACCATTATTTACGCATACCAGCATAACAGGAAATCAACAGTGTTATAAATGTATAAAAACAATACCTCATTCAAGGGAATTGGACAAAATTGCACATATAAATCAAAGACCTTCAACGGAATAGAAAACACCACCTACCTCAGTGTTGGGAGATTGATGTAATTGAGTCTCAGGTCTTGAATCACCTTAGAATCCCGAAGATCTACAAAAACATCTAAAACGTTCAACAAAGGATAACTTGAGAAGGAGGATGAATTGGGAAATGAAGATCAAGCAGAAGAGAGACCATAATGTGGTTATCCCAATGCAATCGACGGTGGTTGAATCAAAGTTCAGATGCTTGGTCAGTGGCTTAGAGGAATATAATGTTCATACAGCATCTCTCGGCTGAACGAAACCTAGATGAAGATAGTTCTGGAGATTAGGCATGACCCCAGTATATAAACTAGAAATCAATGGAGGGAGATACTAATTATTTTAAAAAGGAAAAAAATATATAATGAAAAGAAAATTCATGAATGAAATAAATTGATAATAAAATCAACTATATGAAATTGAAATAAAAATTATAAGAATGAAATTTCATTTAATTAGGTCCAATAACTCAATAATTACAGAATAGAAAACCAACCCTTCCTTAATCACTGAAAATGTTCATCCCACCATGGTAAGGGTAATTGAGATGAATAGGGAAGAAGAATGCATTAAAAATATATGTAAAAGAATGAAATAAAAGAAATAAATCTAAATATTTCTCCTCATTGGTGTCCCAGAAGGAATGGGATGGAATAAGATGCTTTGAGAGGAGGATATCCCCTCCTTTTAGAGCCAGATGTTTTCCCACGAATGTGGACATGTTGTATCCCTATTAAAATACATATTCCCAAATTTCATCCTTTTTGAATGTTTCTCTTAAATATAATTTCCGTCTCTCCTAAAAACGTCATCATATTTGGACAATTATTCTTATTGTTACGTCTGTTTTACTATGACAATTTATTATGTCCAGTCATATTCTTCACATCACAATCCTCCATATTATGATTTTTTTAATGACCATTAGAACACACAATTCACATGTCCTCTCTTGCATGGAAGATGTTACATACCACCTTGCACATCCACCCACTAATTTTCCCAACAATGGAGCCCACCGTTAATGTGTTATGGACCCAAAACAAAAAATTGACTAATCTATAAGCAGTTTCATGGTCGAAATTGTGTGCTGATTTTGAGCTAGAAAATTGGCGATTATGCTTTTCATTATGGGGAATGAAATTTATCCCTGGATGTTTAAAATTTAGAAACCAAAGAAGATTTAAATATTGAATAGAATAGAAAATGTTATGGACAAAATATAGAAATAATTTAAAATAGTTAAAAATTCAAAATGGGCCATTTTTACTAATAAGCTTAAAATATCACCTATATCCTAAAATTAATCAAATTATCTTAAAGAAACACTTTTAATGGATTTAAAAAAATATATATAAATTTATTGAAAATATTTTACTTATCAATTCCCCCATACATAACACTTGGACTCTTGGACAAGTAAACATCAAAATAAAATCAAATTAATACCAAAACACAAACGCATGAGATCTACGAAATCAACACTATGAAAAATAATAGATATCATGTGACATCAAAAATAACTATGTCAGGTTCCCCATTTATATTATTTAATATATTTTCACTTAATTTCTTACCAAATTAACACAAAACACCTACCAAATATGAATTTTCTCTCATCTCTCAAATGTAAATGTTCAACAAGGATTTTCTCATCTATAATCTTGCAAGATTCACCATAGGCCTAATAAATTTCTAATTCTACACCCGATGTGAGTCAGGGACATGGTTTTATCCCGAGGACTTTTTATTATTTTTTTGTTGCATCTGGTTTGTATTATTTAGATGATTAAAATTCTTGAGTCCTAAAAAGGGGAGCTTGGAACTTTTTGATGAAAAATTAAAAGATTCGAATTTTCATTCAAGTATGGTCTCCTTCTCTTCCCCTATGTAGAAAATCAGATCCATCATCACGAGAAATCAAGGATTGTTCACTCCATTTAGCATTTTAGAAGAAAAAGTTCTTCTGAAATATAATCTTTTTGAAATCTCCAAATAGGCACAACATTAATTTATCATGAATGCTCCAAAAAATCCACAGGTATTAAAAATATGAAATATTCAGTACAAACATCAGTTATTAAAAATTTTATTTTCCACCCAAATTATCACCAAGTGATATATAACACCAAAATACATCGTTCTCCACACTTAAGTTTAACTAGATCATCCAATTTCACTTTAAAAGCAGGTTGGATAGGGAAAATTTTCTTGTAATGTGGCTAACCTAAAAGGATGCTTGAGGTTTATAAGGGATACAATGATAAATGTAAAAGTTAGATCATAATAAAAAAAGATTTTTTTTGAAAAGTGGGATTAAAACCAAATAAGTGTCTCACTCTTCTAAAACACACTTAGCTCATAGTCCCAAGTTTTGATAGGAATAAATAAAATTATAGTTAAACCAAGCATGGTCTGGTTCTCTCATGAAATGAGGTGAATGTAATGAATATGAAAAAAAAGGTAAAGATGCCTCATAGGAAAGTGAATTGAAAAATAAATACATTGAGATATTACATGGGATTTATATATCAGAGTACCTATCATGAAATTTCATATGATTTGAACTTGAAAGAAAGTCGTTTCATCATTAATTTAATATCAGTTTCAAGGTATTGATTGGTTTAAACATTAATATGGTATTAAAAAATTTATATGACAATCATTTCAGATCAAAAGATTCAAAAACGTACAAAAACTAAAGAAAACAAACACACACAAAATTGAATAACACATTAAATTTTGATGAAAAAAGTAAAACAAACTAATAATTAAAATCATAAACTAAAATGGTTCCCACCCCCCACACATATATGATTTATTGTCCTTAATGAATTAAAATGTATTTATCATGAAATAATATTTGAAAAGTTATCATGGTAAGCATGTAACTGTAAAAGAGAGATACAAGATGATTTATTGGTAGTGCAACATTCAATTAATCTCCAATGTTTTGCATGAAAAAAACCTACAACCTATAAAAGAAAACAATGAATAACAATTTTAATAAAAAAAATGAAATAGAATGATAAAATATTGAAATATCTTGGTTCAATAAGCCGTGTGGGCTCTAGGTTTTGACTGCCTCCAGATTGGAAGTTCTAATCGGTTATCACTAATCTAATTGTCGGTGAAGCTTCTTTCTCATAATCCAAAAAAAATTGTTCCTTCTAGCATTCACTTGTTATTTTTTGATGAGTAATACATATTTAGAGTATACAAGTTCACCCGCATTATAATGAGATACACATGCATGGTGGGGATATGACAATGAATGAGTCCTCCTCTTTCTAGGTTTCCACTGGCAAACCAAATTCATTATTTTCCAATGGTTGCAGATGGTATTCTACATCAATATAAAAATCAAAGGGAAAGTCAGAGTGTGATTCTATTTGAACAAAATTAAACTATTATGTGTCAATATAAAATTATTCCCTTTCTATATAAGAAAATATTTTTCATTTTATTTAGGATGATCCATTTTGATCTCCTCTCGAACACCCTCAAATAAATGTTCAACAATTATGTGGAGCTAAATATTTTCTACCTCATATTAATCCTATTCCTTGTCATCTTCATCCAAGGAAATACAAATGTTTTCTGAAACTGAAAAATTAACACAAGGGAAGGAAATACCAAATTCAGTTTTATCCAAATCAAATGTTAATGAGTTATTGAAATTAATATATCCCTGAGTTTTTTCAACATCAATTTCATTTTTTGTGGAAGGTTCTAATTATAGATAAATATTCATTAGATGGAGGTAGGTAGTCAGAGTCTCTTATCTTCTATTCAAATTCCACCACATTAGTGTTTTATTTATTCAATGGTGTTGGATATTCTACATTATGATGAATAGATGTTGCATGTAGTTCCTCACACTCATTCAAGAAAATATCCATATCCTTTTGACCTCCCATATGTATTTCAGTAGGAATGTCATATTCATAAATATCCCCCAAAATTGATTGTTATGGGATCAATGGATCTCATTTTAATTTTATCATATCCTCCCTGGGTTCTTCTACTAGAATGATATGTGGGTCTACCAATTCAACCAATTTTTTTGTTCTGGTTCTTGTTATGTCTCTAGTTGTTGATCTTGGGATGCATGTACATATTCCTATATCCACTCTATTGTTCTCTCCATGTGTTGTACTATTTGACTTATTCCTTCATGTTGGGATTCATGATCTCTCTTAACTTCTTTTTATTTCTATTTTACCTATTAAATATCATTTTCTTCCTCATCTATTTCTTGATAAAATTACAGAAGTTACTCATAGTGTTCAATTCATTATATGGGAAAAACCTACAACATTGGGAATTCAATGATCCCATTAAGTCTTTGAATGAGATCATTCAATTCATCCTCCTTGATGATTTGGATTTGAGCTCCTCGAATCTGCATAGCCAAGAAATAAATACTATACAGTGTCGACCATGTTGAGATAGGAATTTGTTATTTCATTTCTGGTAATGTGTTCCATGTATTAAATAAATAATCATATGAAAACATGGAAATTTTTTCCTTTTATAAAATTTGAATTCCTTAAAATATTTACAATTAGGTTGTAGCACCACCTCCCTGATAAAAATTCCAATTTGGGTGCACACCTATCATAGGGCAAGAATGATATGTTTTTTAAAATTCGTTTAGTTTACTATAGTGATTAACCCTTGGAAGTATCATTAATATGATTCCACACACAAAAATTTGTCACTTTTAAATGAGGGTAATAATTGGGTGTTTGAGAATAAATTAATGAGATAATGATTGAAATGAAAAATTGAAATTGAAATGATTGAAAAAAATGTTATTAAATGTGTTATTAGGTCGGGTTCAGTTTCCCAATTGTAATTAAATATTTATTTATTTTAATTCAATCCTATTATTATGAGTATATTAAAATGAGTTTCCATAATCTTTTCCTCTCACTTACTTGATGAAAATTAATATTTTAGGAGAAAACATTACCAAGATATCATTTTGGTCAACCCATTTTCTTTGTGAAAATGAGTTTTATTGAAGTTAATATTTTGAATTAGAAAATAGATGATTGGGTCTTGTTTATCCCAAACAATCAAGAACATTCACTAGCCCATTTACACATATTGACTATCATTGATCACTACACCACTACCCTAGTCAATTCAATCTGATATAAACTAGAAATTAGGGGAGGGAGATAATGATTATTTTACCAGGGATAAAAAAATTAATAGAATTAAAATTCAAGAATGACCACAGTTGATAATAAAATATTCTATATGAAATTGAAAACCACATTGAAGAAGAAATAAATATTTTAAATTATGTATATGAACTCATGCATTTCAAAATTGAGAACCAACCATCCCCCTAATTCATGAAAATGTTTACCCAACCATGGTAAGGGTAATCGAGATTAATGGGGAGGAAGAATACATTAAAAATATATGTAAAATAAATGAAATAAAAGAAAAAAATATGAGAATTTATCCTCCTTGGTGTCCCGGAAGGAATGCGATGGAATGAGATGCTTTGAGATGGGGAAGCTCCCCTCCATTTATATACATAATTTGTCCCCCAAATGTTTATGTGTTGTAGACCCAGTAAATTTCATATTCATGCATTTCGAACTTCTATAATTTTTATAATAAATATATTGGTATTTTCTCTTAAAATTTCAGCGCATTTTGACATGTATTCTAAGTGTTATGACTATTGTACTCTGAAAATTTATTTTATCCACACAGACTCTTCAAATCGTATACCTACGTAATTTGATGCTTTCATGACCATTAAAATGGCTAATTCACACATACTCTCCTTCCTGAAATATGTTCAAAAACTCTTGTTACATCCCCCCAATGAATTTAACAAAAATGAGTCCCACTATGAACTTGTTATGGACAATACACCAAAAATTTGCTAATATGTAAAAAAGTTTCATGTTAAAATTTGTATGATTTTGTTGAGATAGTATATTGTTGACTCATCTTTTGGTCATGAACGATGAAATGATTCCCTTTATGTGTAAAATATGGAAAAAATTAAATATTTAAATTTGGTTTAATGTATATAATATTACAACCGAAATACAGAAATAATTTAAAACAATTAATAATATGAAATGGGCCATTTTTAATGTTACTCTCAAATGTCCACCAATATTTTAAATTGTGGAAATTTATCCTAAACTAATAATTTGGTGGAATATAAAATAATAAAATTAATTGTATATTTATTGAAAATATTTTCCTTATCAATTCCCCCACACATAGAACATGAATACCAAGATGAGTAAACATCAAAATTAAACCAAATAAAATCCAAAACATATACCCATTATATCTACCAAATCAACACTAAATAATCAAATAATATCAATCCTAATACAAAAAAATTATTTAAGTTTTATATTTTTATTATTTAATATATTTTCCCTTTATTTATTATCCCATTCACCCAAAACCAAACCTCTCATGAATTTTCTCTCATCTAACAAATATAAAAATTTAACAAGGCTTTTATCATCTAAAAATAGGCAAGAGCTACCATATGATTTATAAATTACTACTTCTCCACCCAATGTGGGTTAAGGACATGTTTTTCTCATGAGGAATTTTCAGGATTTATCTGTGACTTTTGGTAGGTAGGATTTCATGGATAAAAATTCTGAAGTTGAAAAAAGAGGGCATCACTCTTTTTGATGCAAAATTTCAAGATACTAATTTTCATTCAAGTATGTTCCATTATCGTTCCCCTATTAGAAAATAATATCCATCTTCATATGTACTCTAGGAATTTTCAAACCATTTTCCAATTTTTTATTACAAACTTCTTATAAAATATTTGTTTTCTTGAATTCTCCTGATAGACACATCTTACTTTTTTCATCAAATAACAAAAAAGGAAAAATTTTAACAAAATGAAATATTTTGTAGAAACATTATCTCTTCCACATTTTACTTTCCACCCTATTTGTCATGAAATGAGGTTATACACCACAATACATAATCCCCCACACTTAAGTTTAACTATATCATGCAGCTTCACCTCAAGGCCAGGTTGAATTTGGAAAAGTGTATTGTAATGTGGCTAACCTAACACGTTGTATATTTTTTCTAAGAGATATTATGATTAGAATACAAGGTAGACCATAATAAAAATGATTACATTCAAATTAGGTATGATAACCAAATAAATATATCAATCATTAAAAACACAAGTACCTCAAACCCCCATGTTTTGTCATGAATATATCCAATTATAGATAAAGCAAACATGGTTTGGTTCTCTCATGAAATGAGGTGAATGTAATTAATATGATAAAATAGTAAATAATTTTCATAAAAAAGTTATTTAAAAAATAATGACTATGACATGTAGAATATGATTTAAAAATCAGATTATATTTCATCAAATTCCAAAATATTTGAACATTAAATGAAGTCATTTCTGAATTCACATTAGCTCAGCTTCATAAAACATATGGGTTCAATCATTGACATGGGAATAAAAAATGGAAATGATAAAATTTTATCTATAATGTTTAAAAATCACAGAAAAAAACAAACACTGAAAAATTGAAAAATAACAATATAGTTTTTTTGATAAATATTTAAAAAAACTAAAACTAAAAAACCTAAACTAAAAATTATCCCCTCCCCCAAACATAAATGATGTATTGTGATCTATTGATATTTGTAGATTTAAAATCTAAGATGATATGAAAATTATTCACTTAAATCACGTAAATATAATGGATATGTAAAACATGACATATTGGTTGTGCAACATTGAGTTAAGCTCCTATATTTTGCACAGTAAAAACCCTCAACTAATAGAAGAAAACAAAGAATAATAATATTATTGGATGAAAATAAAACTAATATAGAATGAGAAAATATGTATATATCATGATTTAATCCATGAAGTGGGACCTATGTTTTGAATTCCTCCAGATACGTAGTTCTAATCGATTATCCCAAATCTAAGGGGGAGTGATGATTCAGCTTCATAAATAAACAAAAATTCTTCTTTCTATCAGTAAATTGTTCCTTTTTATTGAGTAATCCATGGATAGAGTATACTAAGTCCACCCCCATTGTAATCTGATACAACATGCTTGGTGGGGTTAGAAAAATTAATGACTCCTCCTCTTTCTTGGTTTTCACTTGCACAACATTTCTATATTCTCCAGTAGTTGTGGATGGTATGCTACATCAATGTAAAAATCAAACGGAAAGTGAGTATAATTCAATTTGAAAAATATAAAGAATTAAGTGTCAAAAAAAATTATTCCATTTCAGAAATGGAAAATATTTCTCATTTTATATAGGTATACCTACTTTGACGTCCCCTTGAACTCCCTCTAAAAAATGTTCAACAATTTTCGGGATATCTTGATGTTCCACTTCATTTGAATTGTATTTTTCTTCATCCTTCTCCATGGAAATAATTTTTCTATCTCAATAAGAAAAATTAAAACAATAGGTGGTAATACTCAATTCAGTTTCAACAAAATCAAATGATTTTGTGTTCATGAGAAGATTATCTCTTAGAGTTTGATAGACTTCCATTTCATTTTTGGTGGGTGGTTCCACATGTAGTTGAACTTCATTAGGTAATGGTAGGTAGTTAGACTCATCTATCTTCTCATCAAATTTCACCACATGGGTGGTGTATTCCTTCAATGGTGCTGGTTATTAGACATATTGGGCAATAGTTGGAACAAGTAATTCCTCACAGTCATTCCAAATGTTATAGAGATCTTTTTTATCTCCCATATGTATTTTTGTAGGAAACTAATAATCATAATTATCCCCAAACATTTTTTGTGATGGTCTCATTGAATATTATTTTAATATTATCAAGTCCCCTATGGGTTTTCCACTTGAAAGATATGTGTGTCCAATTTATACACTGATTTTACCAATTCTAGTTCACATTCCACCTCATCCTCTTGACCTTGGGATTCATGTACATATTCTACTATCAACTCTATTGTGCTCTCAATGTGTTGCACAACTAGACTAATTCATTTATGTTGGTCTTCAAGATCCTTGTGAACTTATCTTTATTTTTGTTTCACTTATGAAATATCTTATTGTACATCAACTATATGTTGATAAAATTATAGAAAATAATCTAGGAGTTTAATTAATTCTCTAGTCAGAACCTCAAACACTAGGAATTCAAGGTTACCTTTAATGTTTTGAATGATATTAATTAATTCATCCTCCTTGATGATTTGGATTTGAACATCTCGAATCTGCATAGCCAAGAAAGAAATACTATACTCTATAGACTAAGGAGAGTTAGAAATTTTTTCTTGAAATTTTGGGTATGTGTTTCGTGAATTATAGAAATAATCATTTAAAAAAAACATGTAAACAATTTTTTTTTAATTTTAATGGATTCTAAAATTTATAATTATATTATGGAACTACATCCCCATAAATGGAAACAAGTTCGACGCATGTTTGTTATAGGGCGTGGAATGTTTTTAATTACTTATGTTTAGACTAGTGATTAACCCTAGGAAATATCCTAAATAAGAGTGCACACAAAACATTTTGTCACTTTTAAACGAGGGTAATAATGGGGTGTTTTTATAATAAATCAACAATTTATTGATTGAAATGAAAAATTGATATTCAAATGATTGAAAAACAATGATATTAAAATAATGACAAGGTCGGGGTCGGTATCCCAATTTTAATGATATCCTTGATCAATTGAATTCTATTATCTTTTTCTGAATTGATTAAAATGAATAACAACAATAGTTTCCTCTCATTTCCTTTGGGTAATTATGATAGTGAGAGAAAACCTTACGAGATCACAGTTTGTTCAACTCAACTTCTATGTGAAAAAGAGTTGTATTTAATACCCTAAATTAACATGGGAAATACCCGAATGTGTCTTGTTTATCCCAACAAACTCAATAACATCATGTACCCCTTTTACTGGTACTAACAATCTTCGACTACTTCTCCACTAATCCCTGATATATTTCACCATATATAGACCAAAATTTATTATATGGAGATAATGATTTTTTACCCAGGGAAAATTCAATAATGGAATTAAAATTCTATACCAATCATAGTTTATAATAAATTCTTATATATGAAATTGAATATAACTTTTAAGAAGAAATAAATTTTATTTCATTATTCTCAAGATCTCAAGTATTATAAAATTTAAAACAAACCCTTCCCCAATCACTCAACATTTTTACCCCTATATGATAATGGTAATTAAGATTACTGGGGATGAAGAACAAAATAAAAATATATTGGAAATAAAAGAAATAAAACAACGAAATATGAAAATTTATTCTCCTTGGGGTCTCTAAAGGACTCAGATAGAATGAAATGATTTGAGAGGGAGGATCTACCCTACTTTTATAGATACATTTTCTTCATTAAATATGATTCATTGTATCCCCACTAAATGACATTTTCATGCATTGAAAAGTTATTGAATTTTGTTCATAAATATCTTGGTCGTCCCTCCTAAATAATTCAGCATATTTGGACATGTATTCTAGGTGTTATGTCTATAGTACTTTGAAACATTATTCCATCCAGACATTATCTTCAAATTGAAAACCTATGGATTCAGATTCATTAATGACCATTAAAATATCCAATTTTCATTTCCATTCCTTCATTAAATATGTTAAAATAATCACAGGTCCACCAATCTAATTTATCAAAAATTGGACTCACCATGAATGATGTATTGACACCACAACAAAAAACAACTGATATTTAAATAGTTTCCATGGCCTAACTTGTGATGTTATATTGGCCTTCCATATTGCATATTCATCTTTTAGTCTTGAAGGATTCAATAAAGACATAGATCTGTAAAATCTGGAAAATAATTGACATTTGAATTTGTATTAGTGTAGAAAATGATATGTCCACAATACAAAATTAATTTAAAACAGTTAAAAATCCAAAATGCGTGATTTTTACTATTTTTCTTAAAATAACACCAATATCATAAAAAATGCAATTTTTCATTAAAACAATATGTTGGGATTTAAAACAATGGAATTATGTTTTTATTTATTGAAAAAAAAATTATATCATTAACCTTATTTTATTTCCAATCACAGGAATCCATGATGATTAATATCTTTTATTTTCAATGATATTTTAAAAGTAAGAATGATAATCTCTAAAACAAATTTCCCCCATTTTGTTAATAAATATTAATCAATTAATCAATTAAGTATATATATTATCAATACTACTAAAGTGTAATTTCTATCATGATGAAATACCTTTTTTGTTATTTATGTGAAATAATGTAAAAAAATGGCTCTAGGGTTCCATTATCATTTATGATATAGTTAGTATTAATGGAAGTTAAACAGAAACCTTTTAAACTATATTTATAGAAACATAAATTTTGGAACATATAAATATTCTTTACATTAATGATATATATAAAATAACAACCTAGTTATTTTAGAAAAATATTTTATGTTTTTTCTTTGTTGTAAATCCATGTCTGGATACTAAATGTGGATGTCGTTCAGACATTAATGTACCAATATGAAATATATATTAATAGGGATCATTAGCCATGAAAATAATCATCATGTAGTGCAAAAAATGGGCCTTACAGTCTCCTTGTATTGACCCTCCAAGAAGATATTCATATAATAATTCACATTTCCTAACATATAATTATGATGGATTTGAATAGATAATGAATATTAGTGAAATAAGTTAAAACTAATGTACCCTAGACTATAAAAATGATGTCATTATTTAAACATATTGAATCTTATAATATGGTTTTCTAAAATGGTTTATTTTTTCTTACACAATTATTTTTTTAGCCAATGGATGGAACCCAATGGAATCTTGTTCTCAAAGTGATTGAAGGAAATGGTGGTGACTATTAACATCTGAAATGGGATGATTGTTGTAGTGAAATATATTGGGAAAATTGACAATGATTTTTCAATAAATCTGATTAACAACCATTACATTAACCAACTATAGGACTCACCGAATGAGATAAGCATAAACGTTTTAGAGAAATGAAGTGTAAGTAAGCATAAAAGAAAGAAGTATAAATTTATATAATGTTATAAATATGTAACAAGACACAAAATAATGTGTCTCAACAGAACAATAAAAAAAATTATGATCAAAATAATGGAGTAATGAAGATAATATTCAAGGAAAAATGAATAATAGGATAAAAAGAAATGAATCTCATTATAGGGATACATTTGTACATCAATGGATTAAAAGTGGATTACCTATACAATATTTATGTGAATGAAAAATTATAATAATTAAACACTATTTCAAGGGAGGATATGTTAGAAAATAATATTTGTGAAGGACTGATTTATTTGGATTCATGAATTAAATGGAATAATTATTTTATCTAGTGATATTTTACTGATATGAATAATGAAAAATCAATTTATTTTTTTAAATATAATATAAAAAAGTGTTTATATTAACCTAAGAGTAATGGATACCATCATATGTATGTGATTTTAGGATATATAAAAAGTTAAATGTTTTAAACATCCTTTTTTGGGATTATGTGGTGTGAATCAACAAACATTAAGGATATTTTCTGTGAAATTTATAGAAACACAACCAATTATTTTAGTATATTATATTATTAATATAATAAATGAATCAATCCATTAAATTTTACAAACATAAGTTTAATTGTATTTAAATACATTATTGTAGATCTGATCAAAAATAAATTATAATAATTGACCATGAATATGATTATAATTTGTAAAAAAATAATGTATTCAAAATTAGAGTAAAAAATTTTATTTATTGAGTAATTGTATTTTAAGGATTTCCTTCATTGGTTAACTAGGATCATTATATAAATTATATAAATATACATTATTAAAAGTAAAAACCAAATATTTGGTGACTACCCATCACATTCAACAAGGCCTCTGGGTAAGAACATGTGACCAAGAGATGTTAAGTGTTTTGTTCCTACCACCATCATGCATGATTTCATGGATAATGTATTATTTTAGGTTAAATAATTGAAAAGTACATATCCATGATGTATCAATGGTGTTACTATTTAGGACCATTTATTAATGTATTTTATTGGATTACTTTTACTAATAATTTTAGTTTGGATTATCATTTAGAGACATGAGAAAATAAATCATAATCATATTTAGTCTTTATGTTGTGTTGAATGTAAATTATATTTTTTCTGGTGTAACAATTTCTATTTTGGATATTCATATCAAGGAGTGACAGATGAATTAGAAATTGACCATATCATAAACAAATGATAATATTATGATTATGAAATAAAAATTTATCATGTAAATATATTTCCATATTTTTTTATACATTAAATTAATTACCAAAATCAAGTAAAAAGATCATTAATGATCAATTTTACCCAATAAAATTATTATCTTATGAATTTTATAGTCTTTTAAAACATCACATGTTTATTATTTTGAGACAAATAATATTATATTGATCAGTCGTCCTAGTTTCATAAATTTCCCTTATATCTATTATTCTAATTTTATTATTTTTATCCAATTAAATGCCTTCATATTACACCAATGATATCCAAAATATAAAAATATTAATTTGTTATTCCATATGACCCTTGTAATTTTATATTATCTCTTATTTAGAGTATGGATTAGGAACCCTTTTAGTATATGTGTTTTTAAGAATGAAATAGTCAAATTTCAAACACCTGATTTATATAATAATATTTAAATACTGACGATTATAATTATTAATTGTGTGGAGAATGTAAACCATCAAAAGTATAAAAGAAGGACAACGTGTTGAAGGGCATGTATAATACATTACATAAAGTGTATATGGGAGTCTAAAACTAGGATAAATTAATATATATTTTTAAAATAAGTTAAATATATTATATATCATTAATTACAAAAAGTATTGGGGTCATAATGCATTAAATGCAACAATGTTTTTCTTTGATATCTTTAAATACACACAATTACATGTTATAATGAAAAACAACATTATATTAAAGACATATTTTTTATATTTTATGTATAGCCCATAAATTAAATTAAAAGGGTCCGAATATAATTAACTAAAAAATTAAATTATTTATTTTAAACACATATATTAGTCATATATTACATAGAAACCAATAAATGATGGACACAGATCAAAAATTTTATAGACGCGTGATCACCTCATCCATGTGGAAAGAGATTATTGATATCTATGATGTTTGACTACCTGGTTGCTCAAAAATTAAGGATTTAATTAATGGACTATTATATCTATCTATTTATACCCATAGTTTGTTTGTTTTCTGGGCTTTTTTAGTATATTTGATCTTCACCCTTTAGTATGTGTGGAACCAAAGTTATATGATGGGGTTATTTTTTCTCCTCATTTTTCTTTGGCTAACATTTTAACTACTATAAAATTTTTAAAGGTTCTCCAGAATATATTTTTGTCAAAACTAAAAACATTATCCCTAATTTCTCAATATTGATAATTTAAATGGTAACATTTATCCTCCTTTGGGATCAATGGAAATATTTTAAAATATATTTTTGTATACTGGAACAAGATCAACATCGATAGACCATTGATGGGAATTTGAGGCCCAGAGAGCTATAGGGCTATTATTAAAAACAATCCTGGGGAGGTATTAGGATGTATTCAGGGCCCATATAGAATTTATTCATCTATTGATGTTGAGATACGTGGGTTCATCCTAGAAATTGAAAAATCCAACAATTTGGCTTCGAAAAACCTATTGTAAGAATGTGACTCGACCATTGTGGTTTATCGTATTAGAACAAGATCTACTCCTATTCGTTGGAGGGTCACAAATATATGGATCAATTGATTTAAAATCCACTCATAGATCGATCACAACATCAGTCATATTTATTTGGAGTCCAACGCTCTTGATGGAGGAATTTCCAATGACTGTGAGCATAGAAAAAATATTATATGACTTAAGCATATTCCTTTGGATTTGATTTCCCTTCTTCAATCTGATAAATGTAATGATCCTATATCAAGAATTATGTTGATCAGATATATTTTATTACTAAAGGAGTCTTTTCCTTTAATTAATGTTATTATCCTCTTCATATTAAATATAAATAAGAGAACTATTATTTAAAATAAAAAGAAATGTTTTCTGCAAATTTTGTATTTTCCTAAAAAAAATTCATTGAACTTCATAAAAATAATGTAGATTTTCAATTTAAAAGATTAATTAATTTTTTTAAAATATATTTTTTAAAATATTAAAACTAAAAGTTCCATAGGAACATATTTTTATATTTTTATGAGAACATTATATTTTTGTTGAATTTTGTAAAAGAATGAATTTTAATTTAAAATTAAATTTTCATATAAAATAATAATAATGTTAAACTATATTAATAATTGCTTTAAAATTATAATTAGTAAAATATTTATTCATCTAATTCAGTTAAGGTAATTTTATTAATTTCCATATTGAATCTACATATTACATATTTTTAATGTTTTGATCAGTTTTACTTAAAAACCATGATTTATCTTCACGTCTACAAGATTAATTTTAAATTATATTTTTTATATTCATGGAATTTGATTTCAAAAAATGTATTCCATATTTTGAATAAAAATGAATTAATTTTTTTTAATAAATTTATACTAATGTTGGACCAAAATTAATAGTGAATTCAACAAATATTATTTATTTTGGTTACTGTTAAAATAGTTATACTAGGTGTTAGAATAAATATAAAAAGATGAAAATAGACTATAAACATGTAATTTTTTTAATTTAGAGACTGTTAAACATATATGGTTCTAAAATGGTCTATTATATAACCTTTTAGAATATGAAAAATGTGGGATCACTCAATTATTTTCAAAAATACAATGTGTGTCCTCTCCCTCATGTATAAAAGGCCACCCTCTTTCATATCCACTTCATATAATAAAAACATATTAGATGAGAAAATACCATCCAAAATCAATTCCCAAATCATATCCCATCATCGTATATGCCTTATTGTTCTTATATAAATACATTATATTGAGTAATTTGTTTTTAAAAAAACTGGACACCCAAAAAAGAGGAATTTTTCCCCAACCATCATCTTTATTTTACTTCTATATAATCCATTGTAATTTTTTAAAAAACATGATTATATTGTATCATTAGTATCAGTGATATTTCTTTTCTATAAATTTAATTATTTAAATAAATTTCCACACCGATAAATTTGGTTGAAAAATTAATGTTCATGTTTATAGGAGACTACAACCTCTCATATGGATGATGTTCATTTTTTCATTTCCACCAGCCAAGGTTGGGTTTGATGATTGATGTAAAGTATAAATATGATATATATATATATATATATATAATTTTATAAATATTTAATCATTATATCATTTATATCATTCTAACTTCAATTCTAAAGGAGATATGATAGTGTTGATCAAATGTTCCTTAGACAACTGCCTCACGAATCAATGTGATACATCTTTTGCTAACACTTCACATGGAAAATGATAAAAAAATAATTAATTTTTATATCTGATATACATGACATATTTATCATTATTAATGTATAATAAGTTATCATTTTATTTATTTACATTTCACTTATGTCATTATGATAACATCGTACTTGTACGTGTAGACTACCACCTTCACGAAGTGAAGTTAATCTCTTTTCATGTCAACATCACATAGATGTTTTAGATAACTATATTACATGGTATAAATATGATATTATTAAAATTATGGAAATATTATTTATTTCATATCGTATTTAAATATATATCATTGAAATAAGGAAATTTTAATCATGTGCACAATCAATTTGTTGTTTCTAAGATTATAACATACTTCATTTTTTATTATCATCTTCCACATTCTGTTTAGAAAGTAAAATTGGAGATGAAATATATTATTTTTCTTTTTTTATTTTGAATATGATGTTATTATATATTACGTACCTGAATAAGAAAATTTATGAAGAACCACACACAGTAAACTATGGAAATTTACACACATAAAAATGAAAATAATAAATGATTATTAATGAATTTTTGATAAGATATTATAGAAGTTTCATATAGGATATTAACAATATTAATATGGTTTTGGTATAAGTAAATAACATGTATAAAACCACTATACAATACTTCAACTCATATTAATCAAATATTTGAATTTAATGTTATGGATTTTTTTTCAATTTGATTTCATTAAAAAACTATATAATATAATGGTCCAAATTTATATTATAAGTTGTAAATAAATTGAATATTACATGTAATATCATTATAAATCAATTATTTATGGCAATTTATGTTCTAATTTTAATTATATTATCTTTGGGTATTTGCATAAAAAAATACCACTTGGAAATGATTTTCATAAAAAATCCCTTTCATTTGGTTATATTACTTATTCATAAACTATGATATTGTTAAATTTGTTTGAAATGAAATAAAATAATATTATTTTGTATTTCCTGTTTTTTCTATGTATTTAAAATTTATTCCTTTACAAAATTCATTGGATAGTTTTAACTTCATCATTATTATCTTTTTTAATGGTTTCCCTTACAATCTTATTTTATCAGAATTTTTAAAACATTAATTTCTATTAAAGGAAATTAGTATATATTTGTTTAATAAAATAGAAAATTTTATTATCCTTTAATTATTCATGTTATTTTCATGCAATAGAACCATTTTATTTTTAAATTTCGTAGTTAATATATTTTATATATTTTTTTCAATATAATATTAGGTCATTTGTCTCTTTGCTCCGAAATATGATTTCATACAAAACTGTTTTTTATTAAAATGTTTTAAAAATAATATTAACTATTTCAAAATATTTTATCAATTATTTTTACCCATTTTTAACACTTTAAAAAATTATTTCAATGGATTGTTAAGTTATATTTAAAACAATGCAAGTTTCTTATTTAAAAAAATTTGAAATGTATCAATATGATTTTTATTGAGAAAAAATACAATCAAACAATTGTAGAGTGTAAAAGGAAGATATTTGATTACTTTTATTGAATGAATGTAAAATCCCACAATCATAAAAAGTTTTTTAATAAATTATCCTTTTCATGATTATGAGTGTCTTTTTAATGATAATGTTTTTATATGCTTATTTAAATAGAAATGATTTACCACAAAATTTCAAATATGAAATGGTATTTTACTCAAAAATATTTCAAATGATATTTTTATAGTTTTATTATTCATTAATGGCATAAAAACATTATTATTACTCCATTGGGTATATGTTGATACAACCTGTAATCTTCCTCTAGATGGTTTATCATTATTTTGACCCATGATATTATTGAAATTCACTGCCATGTTTTAATTCGTATTCACTGAAATCCCATTAGAATGTTAACATTTACATGTAAATTGTAATAAAATTTCCTATAAATAATTATATTATTTATCATTAATGTGATTATTTTTTAAACCACACACAATTTTGACATGCAGTATATACATTGAATTTTTTTTTATCGTAGAAAATATTTCTAAATTTTCATTCCTAAATTTAAATGGATATTTGATTATATAAAAGATAAATAAAGAAATAAATTAATTATTTGATATAAAATGGATTCTATAGAACTAAAAACATCTGTGGGTCATAGTTAATGATACCCCTTTGATGTATTTATATTCTCATTAGATGAATCAATTGGCTAAAATTATTTAAATGAGTATCTACCCTAGATTTATAAACTATACTGAGAATATATAACGATGTAAAAGGATTCAAGTGACTAGAAAATATTAATTATAATTACTTGTAATTTTCTTTATTAAGGGTTTAGTTACTATTATCCTATGGATTATCTTTATGACGTTTTCTCTATTGGATTTTAATTTGTAGTTAAATGATTAAGTAACATGTTTTTTTAGTTATAGAACATTAAAAATTGATTATTTCATATCTATTTATATTAATTGAATTTTTGATATGTTATATACCTTCAAATATTTATTATTCCTTAAATATCTATTAGAATGGAATGTGTTTTTTGATATTTACCCTTTCATATTAAAAAAGTTTATCGATTCATGATAGCTTCTTCTATACAGAACCCTTAATATCCATTTGAGATCACACTTATTTTGTTTCTTCTATAATTATACTATTACATGAAATATTTTTTATATACACTTCTACTCTATATAAAATAATATTATTCTCAAGAAAATTTGATGTAATTTTTGTATCTATGTATTACTCAAGAAACAATTATTTATCTTGTTTACAAAGATTACTAAACATTTTTCTCCTTCGAGATGTGATTCATTGTATAATATTCCAACATAATAAGGTAATGAATCATCTATTGAATACTAAATCCTCTATTTTTAAATAATAAATAAACCCTTTATTATATCTCAACAACCCATTTTATAAAAAATTCCATATTAAAACGTTTATTTCTATGCGGTCAGTATATTTTCGATTGTGACTATTTTTACACAAAAGATTATGTTTTTTTATATATATTGATTATATCATACCCATAATACTATTCATGATATAAATATCATATATTTTAATTATTTAAATATTTAGATTCATCCATAAATTTAGTGAAAGGAAAATGAATTGTAACATTCATGGGGATGGTCTTCATACATACCTTGGAATATTGTTTCCATTTTTTCAATAGATGGAATGGAGTATAGTTAAATATTAGTTTACATTTTTAGTGTCACTATTGTATCATATATTTATATATATATATTATGTTTTCATAAAACTAAACATCACTAATATAAATTTGAAATGTTATTTAAAAACTATCATCAAGACACTTTATGGAGGTCTTAGTCCACACACAAGCATGAATAAATTAATTGTATCCCAACAGATTGGATTGTAATTAGTTAGTTGATTTAATATAATTATTGGTGATAGATTTATAGATAAATATCATATATAATCATTAAACCCTTCATTTTACAAATAATTAATTATTGGTTAAGAAAAATTAATTTCATTGATGCTTGTAGATGGTATGCCAGACACATGAAAGAGTGATACAATCACTACTCATACGATGGGAAATAGCTTTTATAATTGTGTTTTAATAATCATATTAATAATCTATCATATTTAGGATTATATATTTTTTATTTCCTTGAAGTAAAATATTTTTATGGGAGATAATGAAAAGTATAAAGTAAATTCATCGGTTAGGGGTAGGACCCCTTCTTGAGAACAACTCTTTTAAATATCCTTTAATGGAATCTAGGGTAGGCATTTTTAAAAAGGTAAACATATATGACTACTATATGGAATTTTATAATCTAAAACTATTTTTTTTAGTTTATATGTGGGTAAAAGATTTTAAAAGTCGTGAGGGTCAATGTGACCTTTTATATTATAAGTTAGAGTTACTTTTGGAATTTAGAAAATGATTAAATAATAATATATTCTTCTTAGAGGAATGTGCCTTCAAATGGGAATGTATTTAAAATATACTATAAGATAGTGTTTTAATCCCATAATACAATATAATTATGACTAGTTTTTTTAATATAATACATATCATTTTTACAATCACCTTTTCAAACTATTTTAATTTTCACGAATGTAACTACCTTTTTTATATTAATGGTTTTAAAGTTTTCTTCAAAGTAGAAAATTGAAATTAAAATGTATATTTAATGATATTATAAATCATATAATAACAAAAAAAATTATTTCAATATTTTTATTATTTTTATATAATTTAATAAAATATTATTTTGACAAAATGTCACCATAATAAATTTTGAAACTATTCAATAAATTGGAAATCAATGACATAAATAAAAATTTTGAATAAGAATATAATATTTTATCAAAACACAATCATCTCATATTCACCTATTAAATTAAATTGACACTATAAATTACCAAAATTACACCATTTTTATATCGTTAAAGATATAAATTTTACATTTCTATTAATTGAATAAATATTTTTTTGACATTCAGTAAATATTTATGTAAATTTTCTAATTGGAAAATATCAGAAATACATTTAAATTAAGAATAAAATTAATGATGAAAAAAATTAACTATAAATAATCATTAACAAAAAAATTTCTTACATGAACAGAAAAATGGTATTAAAAATAAATTTTTATTTTGTAATTTTGTTCTGTATAAATAATATATGAGCCGTTTTCATTGAAATGTGTGCATTAATAAACACCATATCAAAAATTAGGTGTTTATGGCGGATCATACTTCATCCAATAATTTTTATTATGTAAAATTATGTTCATATCTTCAATTTTTGACAGAGATTAATGTAATTTACCATTTTAAAATTGTGGTAAATTTTATAATAGTTAGAAATCATATTGACAAAAAAGAAAACATCTATAATTAGAAACTATAAAACTATTTATTATAAATTTTTAATTCATTGTATCTTTTTCAGTACATATTAATTGAATAAATTAATTTCAATTTTAGTTTTGATAAATATTAGGAGAACAAATTATTGTGATAAAAAAGCATTTTGATGCATGAACCATGATATATTCATATCATGTTATTATAAATTTTTTTTTGTAAGATAGATTAATTTTCATGTAAATTATATATAAATTTCATTAAAATGATTCACCGAATACTGATGAATATAATTTATTAATATAAACATAGATTCTATTTATAAAAATAAATTAAAAAAATAAATCACATATAATTTAAAATTAATTATTTATAACTAAATGATAAATATTAAAATAATAATGATATATATGTATATTGTATATTTGTCATATATTAATTACCAAAATTCCACTACCACAAAAATATTTTTTCGCAGCCCCCCCCCCATCCCTATCAGTGCTAATGAAAAAGCGCTGATAAAGGGGGTGCCTTTATCAGCGCTCAAACAAGCGCTGATAAAGGGTGCCATTATCAGCACTAAAAAAAGCGCTGATAAAAGAACCCATTTATGAGTGCTTTTTTAAGGCCTCATAAATGGACTGCCTTTATCAGTGCTTTTTTTAATAACTAAAAAAGGGTCGACTTCAAAAAAAATTAAGAAAAATATATTAATATATTAATATATAAATCTAGTTATATTGATATATATATATAATATATAATTTTTAAATATATTTTAGATATGTATAAATGTACATTTACACTTAATATAATTAATATATAAGATATTTAGTGAAAATGGCTTCTTAAAAAATTTAGAAAATATTTTTTATTAATAATTTGCTAATTATTATTTGGTAATAGTCATTTAATAACAATTTGAAGACTAAAAAAATTCAAAAACTTATAAAAAATTCCAAAAGATGTTGAAAACACAACTCGAACTTCAAACGACCATAACTTTTGATCTGGGTGTCCGTTTGATCTCTACCACCTATCAAATCGAAGCTTCGATGAGCTCGACGTCGCTATGATCGGGGGGATTTACGAGGCCAATAGAGGCCTAGAAGGCCTTCGAAACCGAGTTTTTAGTCGGGGTACCCTGATTTTTTAACATTTTGTGGATTTTCAGCCTCGTTTAAGGGGATATTATTGGATTTTTTATGGGTACTGAATTTATTTCAAAGTATTACATTCATATTGATATTATGCCTTTGAAATTTCATCTATTTTTATAATGCACTACTATTTATAATCAAATATATAACAATATGTACATATTTTTTATATATTCACACCTAAAAATTTAATTATAAATATAAATAATAAAATATATTTACATGTAAAATATATTAGCTTTATCTAAATAATAACTAACATATATTTTATTTAAAATAAAAATATAATAATATTTATATACCTATATATTAATTTAACTATATATATGTATATTATTCTAACTATATATATATTAATCTAACTATATATATATATTAATCTTATAACTATATATATTTTAATATAACTACATATATATATTAGTATTACTATAAATATATATATTAATATCACTACAAATATATATATTAATATCACCAAATATATATTACGATAACTATATATATATTAATATAACTATATATACATATTAATATAATTATATATATGTTAATATGACTATATATATGTTAATATAACTATATATTAATATAAATATATATTACAATAAGAATAAATATAACTAAATATATATATTATATAAATATATATATTATTATAACTATATATATATTAATATAACTATATATATATTAATATAACTATATATATATTAATATAACTATATATATATTAATATAACTATATATATATTTAAATATAAATATATATTAATATACCAACAAATATAACTAAATATATAAATATATATATAGATATCATAAATTGAAGACAAATCAAAATAGAGTAGTGGTAAAGGCTTAGACGCGTAGGGGGGAGGTCTCGAGTTCAAATCCTAGTGGAAGCAGGGGCGTGCACACATGGGGGAATATGGGAGCATGCACTGTTAAAGGGTGAAGGGGGTGCGTGGGGAGCTATATAGGGGCAGAAAAGCGCTGTAAAAGGGGGAATCGTGTGCTATAAAATCCCCCCCGATTGGCAGTATTTTTTTAAAAATTTTTAATTATTTTTAGTTTTTTTTATATTCTAAATTTTTTATACCTTTTATCAGTGCATTTTTAAAAATCCCTGATAAAAGGGGTCCATTATCATCCCTAAAATGAAATCTCTAATATAGGGGTCTTTTATTAGTGGTAAAACAAAGCACTGATAAAGGACCCATTTGTGAGAGCTTTGTTTTAGTGCTGATAAAAGACCCCTTTTATCAGTGTTTTTTTAACGTTGATAAAAGGGGACTTTATGAGGGCTAAAACAAAGTGCTGATAAAGGGGACCCCGCCTTTATCTTTGCCGGCTTTATCAGCTCTTTTCTAGTGCTGATAGAAGCCATTTTTAGCACTGATAAAAGCTCTATTTGTAGTACTGTTCATTCCCATAAATCAAATGGATATAAAATAATGGACACTTATTTATTTCATAATGTAATGTTTCTAGTCAATACTCTGTTTTTTGTGTAATTCTAGATATCTAAAAAAACTATTCAAAAAGAAAGACATCATAAAAATATAAGGTTGTAATATAAATCATATTAAAATGTTTAATCATAAATTAATAAGTGTACATCAGACCACATTGGTGGTTACTTGTTAATTGTATCTCAAATCATTCATGGGATTCCAATACAGATGTGTATCAAATTATACATCACTAATGATAATATATGGTAGGACAAAGGATCATGTTGAGATAATCCAGCTTAATATAATAAATGGGGATTTATAAGGGGATTAGTTGTGGCTTAGTGATATTATATAACATATTCTAGGTTTTATTAAATTTTTTATTTTTGTAAATACAATCATCTTGGTCGGGGTCTACTCAGTATGTATTAATTTTAAATTCAAAAATAACATTTTTATATTGATGTATCTATCAACATATTATTAATTATCTATTTTATGTTATATATTATTCTTTATTACATATGACTACAAACTATTATATAATAGTATTTTCATAACAAAGAAATGCCCTAAAACCCATCTATTAATCAGAGGCCTATAATGTAAAATGGGGAAGACCATATGTCCAATAATGAATCACTCTTATAATTCATCAATGTGATATATTGTGGGGTTGATAATTTATATGTCCTTATTTTCTTCACATGACCCATTAATTATCTATTATAATTTTCCTAAATGGTTTATTTTCAAATCCATTATTTTACGATTATAATGTTTATTATTTAACCATTATCATTCTTCTCATTGAATATAAACCTATTCTATTTTCTAATCATAACAATTCAATATAATATATTATTTTTTACCACATTATTTTTGAAATTTACATATTCTAACATCAATATATTGTCTATGATTTTTTAATTTTTTATTATCATTTTTTTTCATTTTTAAAGGTTAAATATATTTACACTTCATTTTTGAAAACTTATTTTTGACATATGATGATGAGGTGGTGGGAAAAGAATTATTAAACTCCATAAATAATATGGAATTATTCCATATGATAAGATATTGTGAATAGTGCTTGGGTTGTGAGCCTAATGAACTATGATTTAATGTTATATAAATATTAAGATACATATGTCTATAATGGAATGTTTTATGCTTCTTCCACATTCATAATATTCAAAAAATCCTATTATTTCCATGTTTTAATTATATGAATACTATAATAAAATATTTTTATTTTGAGGATTTATTTTATTAATTTTCTATCATACCTTTCTATGATTACATAATCATATATTATATTACGTAAAATTATTTATTTTTATTAAAAACATAAAAGTATTTTTAATCACTTCTAAGCTATGTATGCCCCCCATGAATTCAAATCGTATAATATAAGTGTGACGAGATATAGGAGCGTAGTATAGAAAAAAAATACATACAAAAATAATAAGGTTTTAAAATTTTATATTATGTATATAATATCCTTATGAAATTCATATTTTTGATTCATCAATAGTAATAATATGTATCAATAAGACAATAATTTTTAAAAAATATGATTATTTTTTATGGTAAATTATATAATATAACATTCAATAAATATATACAAGCTATATTGATTGTTTTTTTCAGATTTTCATATAAATCATTCCTCTCAATTTCATCAACCATGAATGGAATTTTCTACCATTATTTATTATTATCAAAGTCATACTCTTTGATTTTTTTGTCATGAGATGAACTATAAATCAATAAAGATATCAATTATTTTTTCATACATAATCTAAAATTGTAATAAGCTAGTAGTTTTTATAAATATTTTTTATGATAAAATTGTACGATCAAACTTATTTGTCTTTCTTTTTTATAATTACACCAATATTAATTATTGGATTTTTTATAGATTTTATATAACTCCAATTTTGGATTACTCTATTAGTGATATGGGTTTATAATTTTTTTTATTAATTTATACTCTATAATAAATCATTTGAAATTGTTTTTATTAAATAAGGTTCACTGATGTGTGAAGAGTAACATAGAATAATCATTCATTTGTGATGATATTATTAACAATGAGAATCATTGATATAATGAAAATATTGTTTTTTTTAATTCATGTTTCAACCCTTTTATAAAAATCAATAATATAAGAACAGATATATTGTTTTATCAATATTCTATCAAGTGGACCATGATATTTGTACTTCATTCATTTAATAAATAACCTCATGAAATATTTATTAACTAATCTTATTCATTTCTTAATAAAAATTATCCTTTTGAAATTATAAATTAATTGAAATATATATATATCCTGATATGGTATTGTAAAAATAATCCATTCTTTTTATAATTATCAGGTGTTTTATTTTTTTTCATGGTGTCCAATGATTGGGAATGAATGTATAAATGTATATAATAATTTAGAATAATTCAACTACTAATCCACATCCATTTCATTCTCCCAAACAACATGATTTACCATTATCATTAATAAATGATCAATGAATAACTTTGAATACCAATTGTTGTAAATGATTTCAATGTTAAACTCATGAATATGGGTATTTCCTAAAAAAATAATAGAATAACTTTTCTTCCTAATGGATACACTATTAAATGGTGGTCATTAATCTAGAAAGTATTTCAGTGGGAAGAAATGAATTTTATAATTTAAAGGGTTTCCATATATATATTATACAAATAATAAATTTCTCATGGGCATAAATATGATATTGAAATTCAATTACATGATTTATTGAAAAAATATGGACAATATTTTGACGAATATAAAGATTTATTTCTAATGATATAAAGACATACAATGTATTATATATTTAAACAAAGGATTAATAATTTTTTTTTCATTTATGTGATACAAAATAAGCATTTGTGTGAATTATATCATATTAAAATTTTTATATATGAGGATATATAGTCAATATGATTAAAAATATGTTAATAATTATATAGTAATTTTGTTTTATATGGAAAATGTGAAAAAATATGGTAAATAAGAACTATAGACTATTCAAATATACCAAATGGGAATAAGCGAATATTTGAATTTCATTCATGTAATAATATCTGAATTATATAGCATGGCAGTAGATAGGTGGGTTTAAATATTTTTTTATGTGTACAGAAAATGTAAATTAAGATCATTATTTCAGTAGAAATAACTATGATTCCAATCTTAAATATTTTAACTATAGAAAGATATATCACTTTTCAAAAGAATTCCCTAATAATCAAGGGAATTATCTAATTACAAAATATATTGAGTATGGAAAATATTATACAATCGATAAAGTATATTATTATATTAAAAATGTTTTATTTTCAGGTTCATTGATTGTAGCTTAAAATATATCAAATTTCTTACTTCATATTGCATATAATTTTTCATTCACAACATACATGTTTTCTAAAAAAATATACTTTTCCTTAGAACATTATGACTGGAATTACCAATAACAAAATCCTTATGAAAATTTTACTCCAACAACAATATGTCATATTTTCTACATTATAACACATGTACTTATCCTATTTGGAAACATCAATAATATACATACGGAATAAATTGATATTATCCTTCAAAGGCATCAGAATGAAAAATTTATTATGATTTATTTTATCATGATAATGAAATTACTATTGGTTAGGGTGATATGGAATCCCATATCCTTAGATAAGAGAATGCTTCAAATGAATCATTACCAAATACACCTCTAGTAACAATATCTAATGAAATTTAGGGATAATAATAGTATATAAAACAAACAAATATAAATTTTATAATTTGAATATATTAAATTTTCTATTGATAATGAACACATTAATGTGTTCGGGAAGTGAAATGTATACCCCCACAATGAGTTTGTAATTATGTTTTCCATTGATATAATCCCAGATAAGAATCATATATCGAATAATCCATAAATTATAATGTCATGGAATATAGTTGAACTAAATAAACTACAGTAGTATTTATGTGATAAAGAATT
This sequence comes from Viscum album, assembly GCA_963277665.1. Lineage (NCBI taxonomy): Eukaryota > Viridiplantae > Streptophyta > Magnoliopsida > Santalales > Viscaceae > Viscum > Viscum album. Next base: position 1,906,588,348 of record OY728145.1, read on the forward strand.
TTCAAATCCTAGTGTTTCACCATCTTGAGCCACTGTAATTTATATTAAAAAGATTTATTGTTGTGTGAGGCTAGAAATTCATTTCATCTTATATAATACCATCACTAAAATGAAAATGTATCATATTCCCCAAATTTTTGTATTATTTGATCAACTTCATAGAGATCAATATTTTTAAATGATATTTATTCATTAGGATAATCATAAAATACATATAAATATGGTTGGAATTATAAAGACAATATTTTATGTTAATGTTATTGATAGTTTACAATAATTAAATTTTAAATTAATTATAAGCAATCTATTTTTAAGGATATTATTAATATAGTATTATATTATTAAATTGATAATTACTTTGAGGAATTTAATTATGATATCTCAATTTACAATAAAAAATATATTTTTAAGAAGTTTCATTTCTAAATAATTTATAAAACTCTTAAAAAATGTTATATGAGAAATATAATAATTATGAATTTATCTTCATGGTGTTTCTTTAATTATCAATATTTTCTATTTTGATAGAATATATGTTGATCATTAAATGAAAAATTTATAATGTTAATTTTATATACCTTTGAATATGAATTAGGAACATAGTTTCCATTTAATTTCAAGTTATTATCATTGTTGTAACATCCTGTTTCGGATATTTCGTGTACATCAGTAATGTCATTATGGGTTTCCTTTCGTATTATCTGTATAGGGACGAGAAGGAATTTTAAGGATACCAATAATTATGAGCTCATAGTTTTAATGTAATCTCCTAATTTAGCTGCTTGTTTCTCCTATACACAAGAGGATTTGACTCTTTCTAACTAGGTTACACAAATTTTAGGTGTTGTGGATGCATTTTGTGAAACTAATCATGTTGTGACATGATACATGATGTGAATATATCTTACACATCATTATTTAATAAAAGGAAAGATTTTATTCCTTGATGAGTGTTTTTTCAACATTTATAATTCTTTGCGAATTAAAAATTGTGTAACTAGGTTACCAAACATGTACCACCCATTGAACATTCTTTAGAATAGGTTTGTAGTAGTTTGAATTTTGGTTAGTTTTGGCGGAATTTATTTATCATGACCCAGGACCATTCTAATATAATTTTGGGAGACCCTACATCTTCTCTATTGATTTGTTTAGTGTTCAATCTCCATTATAATTTTGGTGAATCTTTTTAGGTATGCCACCCTTCTGATTCATTGATGCCACTAATAGCGTTATCGCCCTTGTGTTGCATAATCGTATTTATGGATCTACATTGGGTTTCGTTATTTTAGTCATCCATGATTTGTTGTGAAATTTCATTTTGTAGTCTATTCCCTTGTTAGTTATGGAGTGGTGGGCGTTTTTTGTTGAGATATGTTGGTTTTCCTCTTCACCTCTAACCACTTGTTTTTTTATATTGGTTCAATCTTGTAATTTTTATTGGTTTCTAGGTCCTTCAATGACATTGTTGGTTTTTCACAGTTGGTGGATCCCATTTCAAGAATGTGTTACCCAAGTTTTTAGGTACTTGGTTCGGTCTCAAGATTTTGTTTAACAAACCATATTGTCTTCTTTTAATAAATTGGTTTTAAATAAATTTGTATTAAATTTTCATGATTAGTAATATATGTCGGAAATAGATTTTTAATAAAAGTGGGGATTCCAAGGTTTTTTATAAATATAATTAAAATGGGTAATTTAATGTATTGATAATTGTCTTTTGAAATGATTTTGAATGTATTATTAAAAATAATAAGATGAATGTGAAAATTAACACATTGGGTACATTGGGTACTAGCTGAATGGTTTATCATGAAGTCATCGTACATTTTTTGGATCACTTTTTGGGTGTTCCTCATGTCCTATAGTGTTTATTATCAGCTCTATATATGTATTTGATATTGTTGATTCACATTCTTTGGTGTCTCTATATTACTGTATTGTAGATAATTGGACTCTTGTAAAATAGAGCATTATTCAATGATTTTTCGCACGAGTTGTTTGTTTCCAAGCCCGTTGTATTCTATGTTGCTTTCATTCCTATGCTACTACTTTTGTTCCTAATTTTTTGGATTTGGTCTAATTTATACATGACACGAATTTTGATACTTGAGAAAGATTATATGGAATAATTTCCATTGAAATTCATATACCTACATTTTTTTGGACTATGATTAAGCATAAATTATTACCATGTTTTCTATAAAAAAATTCCTTCTTATCCTACCATTTTTGTAATGGAGAATACATGAACTATTATATAGTGATTAATTATAGAACACGTGTTTGGGATCCTATTAGGGATGTTAGATCACACTATTCACACATCTTCAGTGGTGTGTAGACCATTTTATGTTCTCAAATGTAGGGAAATGAAAGGTGTTGTAATGAAAGAGTGGGGTTTCATATCATCTAGGATAGGTATTTGTAGATTAGATAGTGTAATATCATCAATTTCCTCCCATAGAGTAGTTTTTTTGGTTCTTTGCAGTCAGAATTTTCTATTGTAGTTTATGGATATTTTTTGCTGTTTTTTGTATGAATTGTCTATGTTACAATTATGAAATATGCTTATTTTATTTCTATTGTTCCTTCTTTCTTCGTGTATATTTATTCCATGTGTTTTCTTCAGGTTTGGGGAAATAATTCCCTTTGGTTTTTCATATGATTCCCTGATTATTATCAACAACCCATGGGGATCGACAATGTTGTTCGGGTATATGATGGATCAGGATGACTGCCAGATTTTAGGGAAACCTAGTTTGTTCATTACAATTTGGTATTGTAGGAGGTATGTCCTTAAGAGTCCTTGGATTGGGGCATTTTTTAGACTATAGATATGATTTTTGGGACATGACAAGTATACAGTGATATGTTCATAACCATAATTATTCATGATGAGACTAATGTTTCCATGGGAAGTTGGGATATGTGTCTATAGTTTTTGGTTTGTATTTAAATCTATAATTATGTTTATGATTTTACTAGTTTAAATAGATATTTTTTCTTTTGTCTGATCATTATTATGGTTTGAAATGTAGTAGGATGTCCCCTATAAATCATATATGAGTTCCTCGGGAGGGTCAAACTGATAACCCTCTCGAGAATCTACCAATTGATCAGAATCTCTTTGAAGTTATTATATAGATTGTTTATTTTATTAAATAGGATGTATGAATAATTTAGAATTTATTTGTTGAGGTGCTGAATGGATGGGGTTATAGTGAGATCAATTACATGAATTTTAATGCGAGAATACACCATACATTAATGGAAATATCTTTAAGAGGTGGAGGACTAAATTGATAGGATCGACCTAGTTGTGGACATAAAAGAGAAACCTGAAAATATCAAAGAAATATGTGGAGCCTTTAGGATCAACGGTTCCGTTATGAGATAATGGGATTCTGTGGTCCAGTAATACAACCACGTGGACTTATATTGGTAGGTTTTCCAAAACATGTCATTCTAGGTGTTCTACCCAATGTAACTGATGATGGGAAAATCAATGGAGTTCCAACCAATGTAATAGGAAGAGCATTCAAGGTCAGCATACACCAACTTATTTGCTGAGATTTTCCATTTTCCCACAGATATAGTGACATTTGACATGATAAAGGCTGAGATATACCTTCAAGGTTTTAGATTAGATATCATATTATAAATATTTTTGTTAAAAAATTATACATATTCATATATGGTAGATATATCTAGGATGGAAGATATGAAAATGGTGGGAAATGTTGGTTTTCCCAACCCATTAGTTCCATAAAGTAGTTGTTCTAGTGGCATGCATGGGAAAGAGCTGATGTTGTGGATTCGTCATAGATGTGACACTGAAATTCTATCAGGGGGGAATGTCAAATAGGACATAAATTTTTTTCTATTCCATAATATATGGGAAACAATTGTTTACATATTGATCATTGGCATATAAACTTATAGGATATTAATATTCCTTTTTATGGTCAGTCTTCGTCAGCTCTAAAGGCTACTAAGGTGTAGTCAGAAACTTCAAATACAATTAGGCACTATCAAAAAGCCATCAGAGTGAATAAATTTCACATAGTTGATGATTGTCGAGTGGAAGTCCATTTTATACAAAAAATAAGGTGAGGTATTATCCATGTTACATATTCCATATAAATTACTTTATTTAACACTTGTTCATCCCACTCATTCTTATCTTCATGTATTTTTTATATTATTAAAAACAAGAAAAGACATAGGTCCTTAATAATGGACATAGATGAACCAGTTGTTATGATGAAAAAATAGGGGTTTTAGCATCTTCTTGTTAATTAACGATAACTAGTACTTAGTTGGTTTGAAATGTTCTCATTCTTGTTCTAAATCTATATAGAATCATCACTGATATGTATTTTATTCTCTCTCATCAAGATTAGGTATAATTATTTCTTCTACATGTATCATTTCTTAGTGTTGCTGGGATCTCTCGTGTCTTTCATGGGGAGTGGGACTCGAGGTCTTGTTGTGCATGACCATCCTACGTAGTGAATAATAGTTTTTTCCCATCTTTCATTAGTGTACCCGAGGACATCTATTCTGTTGATTATTGGTGTTCTTTTATTTAATAATTTTATAATAATTACCAATAGGAATTATATGGTCTTACTATAGGGAAACATGTATATTTTATGATTGACCTTGTTCCAAGTACACAGTCGACGTTGACAACTTCTTATCATATAAAACCAGTGGTGATAAATGACCTTAGGATTTTTTAGGATGACCTATTGCACATTATCCTCATCCACGTTGGAGAGGACTCTTCATGTTCTTCCAAGAGACCCAAGATCATATCTGGGTAGAGGCCTATTATTGGGTTACTATATGATTAATTTATAATTACAATATATGGTATTGTAGTAGGAACTGTTGAGTAATTTAGCAGAAAGAACTATTCACCCATTTCAGCTTCAGAATTTTAAAGGCCTTCAGGACAACCACAGTGTGGATTCCAGTAAGGATTTTGTTCCTCCTCAAGGTCTCCTTAAATACATTATTCCACCTCATGAACATTGGGCCACATATAATTTAGATGAAATGAGAGAGACATACATGAACAAGGCACTATATGAGGATCATAGAAGGCACCTTTACTAGAGCAAAGCAAACCAAACAAGGAATAATGGGATGGTATGGAATTTTCATCGGTACTAGGCTTGTGTATCTCTATATAGGAATACAATCCGACGAAACCTATGATGATGGAGATATTATATCATAATTATTTATTGGGAGGATTAATTCGATGATTTATATTTTGGGATGAATCCCTCTTAGACCTTCGAGCTATGTAACTACCACTTAGTCTGCGGGCAATTTAAGGGTGCCCATGTAACCATAAAAATGGGGGATTATAACAAATTATTTTAAATGAAATCAATTGGTCCATTTAGTCATTCCGGAAGAACTATTAAAAAATGTTTCCTTCACCCTAGATTTTTTCCTAGGTTATCCATAGTTCTCATTTCCATGAAGGAAAACGGTTCTCCTCGACTCTATGTGGAGTATCAGAAGTTGAACCGGTTAATAATCAGGAACATGTGTCCTTTTCCACAAATGGATGAATTTTTTGAACTATAAATGTGGTGAAAATTGGTTTTCAAGGATTGATATGCAGTTAGGTTGTGGAAAAATTAAGGTTCATGAGTGTAATATATAACAAATTGATTTTAGGAACTTGTATGGCCATTATGAATATAATTTGATTCTTTTTTGACTAATGAAACTTCAGTTTTTATGGATTCAATGAATCATATTTTTTATAAATATGATGAATCATCTTTGGTAGTGTATGTTGATGATATTCTAGTTTATTCAAAATATGATTACAACCAGAACCACTATCTAATTTTAGTTTTTTAAATTCTATGAAGTCCCCATTTGTGTGGAAAGCTTTCAAAATTTTGTTTCTAGATTCAGTAAGCTATGTTCTTAGAGAACTTGATTTATAAACATGGAACAATATTTGATATTTTAATATAAAGGTTTTCTAGTTTTTGAATAAAAGAATCAATTTCTATGAATACATAGATCCCTTTGTCATGTTTGATACTACCACTGGTTTGTTAAAGATTTATCAAAAATTTTGTCTGCTTTGAATTCTCTTAAAAGAAATGTGGGAAAATTCACATGAGTTACGAAGTGTTAGTATTGTTTTTATTAACTAACATTTCATCTATGATCATCTCTAATTATGATCATAATTAAGAAAGATAAGGTGTTTATGGTGTTTTTAAATGCTCTTGGATGAGTTTTAGGATTCGTGCTTATAAAAGATGACCATAGTGTATCATATAATTTTCATCATCTTCAACCACATGAGAAGAATTAACCAACTCATTTTTTATAGAATAATGATGTTGTGAATGAAATTAAATTTTGGAGGGACTATCATTTTTGGGAGTGTATCATAGTATTCTATGATCACAAGAGTTTCAGTTATATCAATTACATAGAAAGACTTGAATCTCAGATAAAGACAATGTGAAGAATAACTTTTAAAATTTCACATCAATATCAGCTACACCCCAGGGAAGGGATATTTCATTGAAAATGATCATAACAGAAATGTATAGTTAAAGGATGTTCTAGAATTAATGGGGTAGTGGAACCATATGAGGGTTTTTCTTTAGATCCACTAGGATGATCAACAAGATGTTTCAGGTATAATCTTATCAATGTTTAAATATCTCCATCTATCATAGATTAAATTTTGAAAATTCATATGAATGATTATTACTTTAGTAATTTTTAGAATTCATTTATGATGGGGATGCAAATTTAGGTTGTTCAACTTCATCAGATTGTATTCTCCACTTTGTAAAGAAGGGAGTCATTGTAGAATCTGTGAAGAGTTTAGTCTTGTTTAATTGTCACAACTCATTGTGGTACATTCATAAATTAACTATGAAAATGTTTTATGACATGAGATGATTATTTTGGGGTCTAGGAATGAATCATGACATTGAATATTATGTGTCCCGATGTTACACCTATCAACGGATAATGGTATGTAACTTGAAGCCTTCTAGTACGATTAATCCCCATTTGGTGCTAGTTCGAAAATTTGATAAGTTTTCCATTAATTTTATTATGGGATTACCATGGACTACCCTAGGGAGAAATAATATATAAGTGGTTGTTGATTAGTTGACCAAGTCTAATCATTTAATTCTTGTCAAGGATAACACTATGGTTGATGATCTATGTAAGCTATATGTATTGATGATTGAGATTTTGCATAAATTACTTCATACATTGTTTTTTATTATGATCGTAGGTTTATATCAAGGATTTTTAAGAGTCTCAATGTGGAAATGGGAACTTGTTTCATGTTAATCATGGAATACCATCCATAGAGATACAGTTAAATGGAGTCAGTAATTTAGATCTAGAAGGATATGAAACATGCATGCATCTAGGGTATTTATGGATCATGGGAGAGACATTTGTGACATGTTTTGTTTATTTATAACAAAATTTATATGTCTTTGACCATAATGGATCCTATTATGGCGATGTAGGACTAGCCATGCAGATCAAAACTTCTTTTGGGAATTGGATGGTGATGTAGCTTTGGTTGGACAAATTCTGGTTTGTGAGATATCCTTGATGAATTAGTATTTACATAAAAATCTGTATATAGATCAGATTCAATAGAACACATTCGTGGACTAGATATGTCTTTAAATGTATTTTTCTATTGTTGACTATGTTTTATTGAATGTTCCTCCTTGGGTGGGTCACCATCGCCTAGTAAAACATGGAACGTTGGCTCCGAGATATTTAAGATCATTTGAGGTCACTGAGCAGCTAAGATAGGTTTCATATTGATTAGCATTTATGGTAATATTAATTGGTATTCATGATTTCTTCAAATCTTATTATCTTATAATGATTCATCTTTAACCCTATCATGTTTTGAGTTGGGATGAAATTGAGTAACAACTAGGTGATTCAATTTTAGAGATTCCAATTGGGATGGTTGACACTTAACCTATTGTCTTGTGTGGAAGGTCAGTTATATTCATCATAGTTTAATGGCCACACAGATCAGATTCTCAAGAGACTTTCCAATGCAAGTAGTTTATGAGGGAGAAGTGGCTTCAAATTTTTCCCAATATTACTTCTTCTACATAACTACTTGGGGACAAAAATTCTTTATTTGTGGATTTAGTAACATCAAATTACTGATTTTCAGGTATGCCATTAGGCCCATCAGCATTTTACTTTGTCATTATATGTATAGGGCCGAAAAGGAATTGGTATGAAACCTATATTGTTGATGTTAAGTATTTTTTTTAAAATCAACAATTAACCATATTTTTCTATTAGTTGAAAGATGATTTCATGCCATGTAACCAGGATACATGAGATGTAAGAGTTCATAGATGTTTTCCACAAAATGATTCACGTTATGAATGTTTACACAATGTGGATTCTCTTAAACTTTATGAGTCAAAAAAATATCATATTTTAATATGTGGAGACGTGTTTTCTATCATATACAAGGCTTTGGTAGTTACACATCATGTGATCAGGGTACACGCTGTCTGAACGGGTTACATATTGTGTAATTCTCTATGTATAGTTTCTATATCTAGAATGTGACTATTTATTATTGAGTTAATTACTTCAAGAATAATTTCCAAAGGCGTAGGGATATTTCCATGAGAGTTTGTGAGAATCCAATCCTAGATCGATATGTTCTACATTCGATCTTCATTACAATTGTGTTTCATATCTCTGGGATAGTTAACTTTTTTCTTATTTGTATACATTGATCTTGGTATCACACTTGGGTTGCATTATAGGATCCTTTATTCCAATTTGGATCTTCTTCTTATCTTCTTCAAAAATCAGCTGTGAGATCCTGTTCAGAAGGCAATTCCATTGTAGTTTATGGTGATCCATGTGTTCGTAGTTGAGGTTTTTGGTTTTTCCACTTCTCTACCAACCCCTTGATTACTATATTGGGTCAATTATGATATTTGGATCACATTATAGGGTATTCATTAATATTTTAGGTTCTTCATTGTTTGTGGAAACCATTTTAGGCATGTCTGATCTATGTTTTTTTGTATGAGGTTCTGTCTCTAGCATGTTTTTGATAAATCATATTGTTGTATTTTTAGAAATAGGTTTATAAATAATTGTTTATGAAATTGGGTTGATTTTTTGTGTTGGAATGGTATTTTGAATAAAAAAAATTCCCTATTTGTATGAAGATTTTAATGAACATAGGCATTTTCAATTAATTGAGTAGGATTTTTTGAAAGAACATTAAAATGATTTTTTAAACATTGAGATGATTTTGAAAAAAAAAATAAAACAGGTTACCCTATGTACTACATAGAAGTATTATCTTGAGGTCATTATCCATTTGGGGGTTCACATTATGGGTGATCCTCTTATACTAGAGTGGGGATTATTGGATGTAGATATGTATATGATCTTAGGATTTCACTATATAGATAGTCTCCATAGACACATAGTGTAGATAATTGCTTCTAGGTACCACAGTGCATTACACATATATTATTGGGTATGATAAGTCTACTGCCTAACCTATTGTATTCCTTTGTGTTCTGATTCATTTCTACTACTGTTGTTTTTCATTTTTGGGATTTAGGTTTTTTAGCCTTGACATGAGTGTCTATTATAGTTAAATATGATATGGAAAATCTTCTTTGAAATGGATATATCTACTTTTGTTTTAGAACGTTGATAAAGATTAAACTTTTTCCATTTTTTTATAAAACAACTTTACTCCTTATCATGACATGTTTTATTTAAAATGAGCATACAAGAATTTTTTTAAATATAGTTGTTATAGAACAGGTATGTGGGATCTTATTAAGCCAAATTATCTCACACCATATTCCTCTCTTCATTGGTTATTAGAACTTTTTATGTCTTCTAATGCTGAAAAATAAAAGGTGTTGTAGTGAGGTGGTGGGGATTCATGTCATGTTGGTTGGGTAGATGGAGGTGATATTTTAAGATATTGTTCATTCCATCACATTGAGTAGATTTTTTGTTTCATCTATTATAGTTTTACTTGACTCATAGATTATTTGGAAACTATTCCAGTCAATTATTTTCTTTGTCTTTCTTACAGTTATGGAAAATATTTAGTGGATTTCTAGTGTTCCTTCTAGATCTTTGTATAAATATGTTATGTATTTTTAGGTGAGGAGAAATCATTCCCCGGGTTTTTAATATGATTCCTGCATTCTTGTCACCAACTCAATGGGATCAGTAATTTCTTTTGTGTAGAGACCCCCAAAACCGGGGTGCTTAATGAGACATGATACACTTAACATTACATCATTTCAAGATTAAATATCATGCCTCATCACAACAGAGGATCGTGTGGCTTGGGATTCTGGGAAACCAGCTGCTTCTGATTAGCTTCATTAATATCAACCGTGCCTGAAAAATTTTAAATAAAACATAGGGTGAGCAAAAATGCCCAGTAAGGGGTTTTAAAACATTTTAGGAAAGTCCTTTCTTAAGTTCCTTTGAAAAGAATAAAACATACCTTGCTAAAACAAAACATTGTTATTTCATAAAACATGAAATCCATCTGTGTTTGAAAACCAATTGCACAAAGAAGCACGTACTTGAAATAAGTTTTAATGTAAACATGGTCAGAGTGCGCAATATAAACAGAGTAAGCAATACATAAAGGTAAAACAAGGTTACTTTAATTCCAAGGGAATTTCTATGGCTAAGTAGGAAAACATGCATATCATGGTTCGTGGGTAGGATGCAGTTCATTTAACAGTTTACTATATGAAAAACAGTTCTTGTCACATTAAGTACAGTTTCATGATCATGGGAGCTTTCAACTAGGGGTTGTCCTGTTAGTTGAACAAACCCCTGATTAACCTTTATCATTATGTGTAGAGAGAATGTATAATCCTGGACTTTGTCATGACTTTTCATCATGACCGTAAAACATACTTAACGGGTCAAGGCTCACTGCCCACCCTGTTTCCTTTGCTCAAGCCAAGGATAACTTGCCGAGACCGTCGCACATGATTGTCTCATGAGACTCTTGCTTTACCCAATGCATTGGAGCGCTATATAATTCCAGGCGCACCCGTCACATGTAGTCTTATACATCCCTTACATGTCTTGACGTGGCCATTCGTTCATAGGGTTTCATGCATTCTTAATTAAATCCCATTTTCACATACATGTTCATTACATGAAGACCATTTAAACATTAATAACCTGATGACATGCATGCAAAAACTTTGTTCACCTAACAAGTTACCTTGCATTTAAAAGCATGGGTTTCAAGAGAACGAACATATTACTTAACATTACATAACATCATAGTATCCAATTAAAACATAGTCGTTTACACATATACTGATAAATGGATTTTGAGGGTTTTCACCCAAAACTGTCTTATAAGAACTCTTTTATTAGCACTTTAAGCAGACATAGGTACACACTTATGAATACATGTATATATTTAAAAAAAAGAAAATATAAGGAGTCCATTTTCACAAAAATTCTCATTTACCCCAAGCAATGATAAATGAAAGTTTTCGGTTTCATGATTTGAAAATACTTTCAATAAATATCATTTTTAAAACATAGTTTTAAATTACTTACTATATAATTTTATAAAATAACTACGTTCAAAATTTCATAAAAATAATCCAGTGTCTGTGAAAGTAATACGCAAGCTTTTAAAATTAAAACATCATGCTGAGGTCGCTTGAAATCGTTGAAGGCTGTCTGGGCCTACCCACTTAACGAAGGATGGGTTCACTCCCCAATTCCTTCCTGTTTACAACGGTCAAGCACCGAATTTTCCAAAACATTTTAAGCTTTCCTTAATAACATATATATTTTCACTGTAGTTTACTATCTTGAAAACATGTCGTTGCTTTAAAATTCACTTTCATAAAGATTTATATGTATATACATATTTATATAACAACCGATTCTTGTAAAAACTCAACCGAAATTAAAACAGGACACTTTCCTTGCTTAGAGTGGGGATGCAGTCGAAGCAAAAGGATCCGAGAGTATAAACATAGAAGATATGCACATATATATATATATATCCCGAATATTCTTATATACATATAAAAACCGAGGTATAACACAAAAACACACTTGACCCTTACAAGTATTTTACACGATAAAAAATTAGTTTAGAACTAATAATCATATTTAGAAAACCCAAAAAAACAAAGGATTGAAAGTTATATCAAATTATATATATATGTATACATATATTTATATATTCATAACCGTGAAACACCAAGTTGATAAAAAAAAGGGTTATCACGTTGAACCGAAGAAAAATAATCTTCTTAGGACTCCTTTCATCCACTGGCTATCATCAATTGTAAATCATAAAAGTAAACCGCATCAAATGTAAATGGTAAAAGAAAACTGAAAAGGTTGGTTTCACATATATACCTATATAAGCATATTTTAAACAAACACAAAACTCGACTAACCCATACCTGTACTCGACGAAGAGGGAGGAGTAGGGTGCAACTGCGGAATCCAGAAGCCGAAGGTATGAATAAAGAACATATATATAACAGGTACGAACGTGTATATAGCCATATGTAATCCCGGTTTTTACACAAACTAAAAAAAACAAAAACGACCCTTACCTCGGCTTGGAGGACGGAAACAGGAGATGATTCGGGGCGATGCTGGATCGGAGGTCGGCAAACACGAGAGATCGGTGCAAACTCTTCTCAACCGGTACAGGGCCACCCTCCTTCGGTGAGGTCCGAGACTTAAGAGGAGACGACGGAAAACCAAGGACGAGGGCAGTACAAAACCGCGTGGAGAAGATGAGGCATTACTGGGTCTACACGGCGAAGAAGAAGAAAAAGCAGTGCAGCAGTGCTGCTGGTTTGGCGCGGCAACGTGGGAGAAGACAAACAAGGCGGATGCGGGGGAGGAAGGAGAAAACGAAAGGAGTGGATGGTCGGGATTAGACGCGGCATGATCGATGGCTCAGGATGCAGCGCGATAAAAAGAATCGGACGACCGTGATCCGGGGGAGAGAGGATCGGACGGCTAGAAACCCATCGCAGTTTAAACACGGTTTTTTCTACGGGTTTTTCTAAAAAAAGGAATCGCTTTATTAATAAAGTTATTATTAATTTATTAAACTCAATTATTAAATTAACATTCATTATTTTAATAAAAATTCTTTTATCAATTAATTTAATCAAGACTAATTTATATTATTATTATTAACCACTCTTATTTAAAATATATCATTGGTTAAAATATATATATATATATATATATATATAGATTTAATCACAACGTTTTATTATATGTATATATATATATTTTTGAAACATCAAAAATTAATATTAGATTGTCATTATTATTAATCCTTAATTATTAACTACATAATTTTTCGTTATGAAAAATAAATATTAAGAACATTGAGTATTAAAAACATAACACAAGTGTAGATATTTTAATTTCCCTTGCTAGCTATCTACCATAATTTTCTTAATTAGATGATATCATTTAATGTAACTATATTTTATCACACATACAAGTGTGTTGATGAAAATATTATTACCACGAAACACACAAGTGAAAGAAACCATAATTTGACGTAGTTTCTAAAATAGTTAATAAAAGGTTTAATCATACGAGAAATAAAGTATCTATTTTGATGCAAACTGAATATATAACTCATAAAAGAAATCCAACAGGTTTGATATAACTAGAAAAACAAATGTTTAATTGTTCAAATAAAAATGTATAGTGGAAGAAGACAATAATACTAATTTTTTTCTCCATTTGAAACATAAAATATAATTCTTATTTTTGGAAAACAAGAGATAATTAACATTGATGTCATTTTAAAATATTAAAGCCAAACTACACATTTATCATTTGGATCATTTTCTTTCCAACGGTCAAAATGGTCATGGGATTCATTAGGAACCAACGGTCGGATTTATGGTTGTTTGAGGTCCAATGGTCAGATTTGTGGCCGTTTGAGGTCCAACGGTCATCTTTGGTGCTTATAAACGGGTTTGGTCTTGGGTGTCCCTTACTCCATGTGACCGAAGAAGAACGTAAGATGGTTCGTGTGATCCCCTTGGTGTTGAGCACGGTCGCAGTGGCGTCAGCCATACTTATGTTTCTTATGATGGATGCTCGAAATCCCAATCGCATCCTCGGGCTCCTAGTAGTTCTAAGCAGTCTTCCCGTCGTTGTAATTGGGTTCTTGGTTGGGATCTTTGGTTAGTGATGTTTGATCGTGGGTAGTTATAAACGTCATGGTGTTTCTTAATAAAGGAGTACTTCATTCATGCTTGTTGTTATGGGTTTTCATTTATTTTCATTTTCTTTTTAGAGAAAGAGGGTCCAAATAAAGGGAAACATATCATTACACGAAACTTGAATTCTCGGGTTGTTACATTATCTCCCCCTTAAAAGAATTGCGTCCTCGAAATTATATTCATAAAAAAAACAAGAAAAAGACTTCGGTCGCACAACATTACCAAAACTGAAGGCCTGGCTCGGTTAACGGAACCCCTAAACTGGTACACAGCTCCGCTGTTTCCCTGACCCAGATACACTTTGAGCAATAAGACTTGTACTCCTGCTCATGGGCACTACACACAGGCTTCCACAGGGAGGCCCATGCAATAAACAGCTCTGAGACGTCTGAGCGGACGAATCCCCTAGTAACCCTTTGAACTTCATCACGCTCGAGGTAGTTGAGGGGGACGACGCGATTGAGAAGGCTGACGTTCAGGATCTGGAACATGTAGGCGGCTCTGAGGTTGCCGTCCTGAGCTGCTATGAGAAAGCAAGCTCTGGCGGAGAAATTACGTGCCATAGAGAAACACTGAAAAATCCCTTCATGGTATCTCCCCCTTCGCCTATAGTAGGGGAGTTGGGTGGTGGAAAGGAGGTGAATCACATGTTCATTCTCCTGACATGCACGGAGACCTTCCGGACTATTCGCTATATCCAGAAAACATTGACAGGACCCTCGTAGGTGGAGAAAAGAGGGAAAGTCCACCATACATGTTCTGATCAAGACAACCTCTACTAACTCGTCAGGTAGAGATGAGAGGTTCATCTGACTTGCCATCTGGAAGAAAAGGTAAACAAGAGAGGTCAATTAACAACACTAAGAAGAAAGACATCATAAACTTTTTAATTAAGAAAGTTTACACATTAAAGTCTGTGTTTTCCAGACGGACACTACAAAGAGAGGCGAAACTCTCTAACACCACAAACCAAACACAGGAAGAACAAACAGGACTAAATTCATGGGGACATTTATATCGCCTCTTGAGTTTCGCGTGAGGGGTGTGGAGTTGGGAAACGTCAGTGTACACTTCTTGCCTAAGAGACACACGAGTGGACTCATTCTCCAACGCTTCGAAGTCCATTAACTGGCCCCAGAAGCCATAGTGCAGGACCTGACATAGATAAGCCGCTCGAAGATCTCCGGCAGCAGCTGCTTCTTGGAAAGGGCTATCTAGAATTGTGCCAAACTCCTCACCCGTAGTAAACACTCTGAAGAGTCCTTCGTGATACCTTCCTCGACGTGCATACGAGGGAAACTGGGTCATCATCATTAGGAGATAATCCATCCCCATTCCCCGGTGGAGACTAAGCACCCTAGATGAGTTCGACACATCGTATAGGTTCTTACATGTCATGCAAATGTGAGAATAGTTCAGGAAGTTTTCACGGATAACTAGAGATATAATGTTCTCTAGAGCCTCGGTGGGGAGTGACAAAAGGTCAGTAGGTACATCAGCCATCTGAAAGTCACAACGTTTTTACTTAATTAGTCTTAGCAATATATTTATATCACCTGGTTTTCCAGAGTTTCCTGAACCCATCCTCTGATACCAACTGTAGCGACCCCCAAAACCGGGGTGCTTAATGAGACATGATACACTTAACATTACATCATTTCAAGATTAAATATCATGTCTCATCACAACAGAGGATCGCGAGGCTCGGGATTCTGGGAAACCAGCTGCTTCTGATTAGCTTCATTAATATCAACCCTGCCTGAAAAATTTTAAATAAAACGTAGGGTGAGAAAAAATGCCCAGTAAGGGGTTTTAAAACATTTTAGGAAAGTCCTTTCTTAAGTTCCTTTGAAAAGAATAAAACATACCTTGCTAAATAAAAACATTGTTATTTCTTAAAACATGAAATCCATCTGCGTTTTAAAACCAATTTCACAAAGAAGCACGTACATGAAATAAGTTTTAATGTAAACATGGTCAGAGTGTGCAATATAAATAGAGTAAGCAATACATAAAGTTAAAACAAGGTTACTTTAATTCCAAGGGAATTTCTATGTCTAAGTAGGAAAACATGCATATCATGGTTCGTGTGTAGGATGCAGTTCATTTAACAGTTTACCATATGAAAAACAGTTCTTGTCACATTAAGTATGGTTTCATGATCATGGGAGCTTTCAACTAGGGGTTGTCCTATTAGTTGAACAAACCCCTGATTAACCTTTATCATTACGTGTAGAGGGAATGTATAATCCTGGACTTTGTCATGACTTTTCATCATGACCATAAAACATACTTAACGGGTCAAGGCTCACTGCCCACCCTGTTTCCTTTGCTCAAGCCAAGGCTAACTTGCCAAGACCGTCGCACATGATCGTCTCATGAGACTCTTGCTTTACCCAATGCATTGGAGCGCTATATAATTCCGGGCGCACCCGTCACATGTAGTCCTATACATCCCTTACATGTCTTGACGTGGCCATTCATTCATAGGGTTTCATGCATTCTTAATTAAATCCCATTTTCACATACTTGTTCATTACATGAAGACCATTTAAACATTAATAACCTAATGTCATGCATGCAAAAACTTCGTTCACCTAACAAGTTACCTTGCATTTAAAAGCATGGGTTTCAAGAGAACGAACATATTACTTAACATTACATAACATTATAGTATCCAATTAAAAAATAGTCGTTTACACATATACTGATAAATGGATTTTGAGGGTTTTCACCCAAAATTGTCTTATAAGAACTCTTTTATTAGCACTTTAAGCAGACATAGGTACACACTTATGAATACATGTATATATTTAAAAAAAAGAAAATTTAAGGAGTCCATTTTCACAAAAATCCTCATTTACCCCAAGAAATGATAAATGAAAGTTCTCAGTTTCACGATTTGAAAATACTTTCAATAAATATAATTTTTAAAACAGAGTTTTAAATTACTTACTATATCATTTTATAAAATAACTAAGTTCAAAATTTCATAAAAATAATTCATTTTCTGTGAAAGTAATACGCAAGCTTTTAAAATTAAAACATCATGCTGAGGTCACTTTAAATCATTGAAGGCTGCCTGGGCCTACCCACTTAACGAAGGATGGGTTCACTCCCCAATTCCTTCCTGTTTACAACGGTCAAGCACCGAATTTTCCAAAACATTTTAAGCTTTCCTTAATTACATATATATTTTCACTGGAGTTTACTATCTTGAAAACATGTCGTTGCTTTAGAATTCACTTTCATAAAGATTTATTTGTATATACATATTTATATAACAACCGATTCTTGTAAAAACTCAACCGAAATTAAAACAGGACCCTTTCCTTGCTTGGAGTGGGGATGCAGTCGAAGCAAAAGGATCCGAGAGTATAAACATAGAATATATGCACATATATATATATATCCCGAATATGCTTAAATACATATAAAAACCGAGGTATAACACAAAAACACACTTGACCCTTACAAGTATTTTACACGTTAAAACATTAGTTTAGAACTAATAATCATATTTAGAAAACCCAAAAAAACAAAGGATTGAAAGTTATATCAAATTATATATATATGTATACATATATTTATATATGCATAACTGTGAAACACCAAGTTGATAAAAAAAGGGTTAGCACGTTGAACCGAAGAAAAATAATCTTCTTAGGACTCCTTTCGTCCACTGGATATCATCAATTGTAAATCATAAAAGTAAACCGCATCAAATGTAAATGGTAAAAGAAAACCGAAAAGGTTCGTTTCACATATATACCTATATAAGAATATTTTAAACAAACACAAAACTCGACTAACCCTTACATGTACTCGACGAGGAGGGAGGAGTAGGGTGCAACTGCGGAATCCAGAAGCCGAAGGTATGAATAAAGAACATATATATAACAGGTACGAACGTGTATATAGCCATATCCAAGCCCGGTTTTTACAAAAACTAAAAAAACAAAAACGACCCTTACCTCGGCTTGGAGGACGGAAACAGGAGATGATTCGGGGCGATGCTGGATCGGAGGTCGGAAAACACGAGAGCTCGGTGCAAACTCTTCTCAACCGGTGCAGGGCCACCCTCCTTCGGTGAGGTCCAAGACTTAAGAGGAGACGACGGAAAACCAAGGACGAGGGTAGTACAAAACCGCGTGGAAAAGAGGAGGCATTACTGGGTCTACACGGCGAAGAAGAAGAAGAAAAAGCAGTGCAGCAATGCTGCTGGTTCGGCGCGGCAACGTGGGAGAATACAAACAAGGCGGCTGCGGGGGAGGAAGGAGAAAACGAAAGGAGTGGACGGTCGGGATTAGACGCGGCATGATCGACGGCTCAGGATGCAGCGCGATAAAAAGAAGAGGACGGCCGTGATTCGGGGGAGAGAGGATCGGACGGCTGGAAACCCACCGCAATTTAAACACGGTTTTTTCTACGGGTTTTTCTAAAAAAAAGGAATCACTTTATTAATAATGTTATTATTAATTTATTAAACTCAATTATTAAATTAACATTCATTATTTTAATAAAAATTCTTTTATCAATTAATTTAATCAAGACTAATTTATATTATTATTATTAACCACTCTTATTTAAAATATATCATTGGTAATATATATATATATATATATATTGATTTAATCAAAACGTTTTATTATATGTATATATATATATATTTTTGAAACATCAAAAATTAATATTATATTGTCATTATTATTAATCCTTAATTATTAACTACATAATTTTTCGTTATGAAAAATAAATATTAAGAACATTGAGTAGTAAAAACATAACACAATTGTAGATATTTTAATTTCCCTTGCTAGCTATCTACCCTAATTTTCTTAATTAGATGATATCATTTAATGCAACTATATTTTATCACACATACAATTGTGTTGATGAAAATATTATTACCACGAAACACACAAGTGAAATAAACCATAATTTGACGTAGTTTCTAAAATAGTTAATAAAAGGTTTAATCATACGAGAAATAAAGTATCTATTTTGATGCAAACTGAATATATAACTCATAAAAGAAATCCAACAGGTTTGATATAACTAGAAAAACAAATGTTTAATTGTTCAAATAAAAATGTATAGTGGAAGAAGACAATAATACTAATTTTTTTCACCATTTGAAACATAAAATAAAGTTCTTATTTTTGGAAAACAAGAGATAATTAACATTGATGTCATTTTAAAATATTGAAGCCAAACTACACATTTATCATTCGGATCATTTTCTTTCCAACGGTCAAAATGGTCATGGGATTCGTTGGGAACCAATGGTCGGATTTATGGTTGTTTGAGGTCCAACGGTCATATTTTTGGCCGTTTGAGGTCCAACGGTCATCTTTGGTGCTTATAAAAGGGTTTGGTCTCGGGTGTCCCTTACTCCAAGTGACCGAAGAAGAACGGAAGATGGTTCGTGTGATCCCCTTGGTGTTGAGCACGGTCGCGGTGGCGTCAGCCATACTTATGTTTCTTATGATGGATGCTCGAAATCCCTATCGCATCCTCGGGCTCCTAGTAGTTCTAAGCAGTCTTCCCGTCGTTGTAATTGGGTTCTTGGTTGGGATCATTGGTTAGTGATGTTTGATCATGGGAATTTATAAACGTCAAGGTGTTTCTTAATAAAGGAGTACTTCATTCATGCTTGTTGTTATGGGTTTTCATTTATTTTCATTTTCTTTTTAGAGAAAGATGGTCCAAATAAAGGGAAACATATCATTACACGAAACTTGAATTCTCGGGTTGTTACATTTTGGGTACGTGATTGATCAGTTTTAGATCCATGTTTGATGGAAACCGGGGTCAGTTGGTTGGAATTGATGTATTAAAAAAATCACTATTATCTAACCCGTTAAACAATATATCTTATACATGGAATAAATACTATTTTTTAAAAAATATGATGTATTTATATTATAATTAAGGAATATATTGGTCATATCTCTAATATTGAACATACAATTGGGAATGGGGGAATATTAATATTTAATTAAAAATAAAAAATTCCATGGTTGTCTCCTTATAAAAATGATAGTGTTGTGTCTTGATGTTCATAGTATTTAATGATTCATGAAATGAATTAACTAACCCATAATATGGAGTTTTTAGTCATAATATTTTCATTGATAATATTGTATAAATATCATTATTCTGAATGTTTTAAGAAATACACTATTTACTAGAATTTTAAATAAATATTTTTCATAAAAAGATCTCAACATGAGTAAGTGATGGCCATTATAAATAATAAAAAACGATTTATCAACACAATTCAATATAAAAGGAATATTTGTAGGAATATGATTCTATATTTATGGCACAAAGATTTTTGAAAAAAATTTTTATAAAAGGATCCTATATTCAATGAATTAGTAGTATGGTAATTCTGAATCAATATGGAAGCTGAAATATCACTTCTATTATGTGAGATTCCCAAACCATCCATCTTGGAGAAAATTAAAATTTCTTATCTTCATCAAAAAAATAATCATAAGATAATCCACCCAATGGATCATTGAATTTTTGTAAATGATCTCAATTAATGTAGTTTTTTTCACTTTTGAAAAATGGTATTTGTTATATCCAAAAAAGGGATTAAAATTGAATTTTTTTGTTGACACTCGAATCACAATTTTCATAATAAACCCTAGTTTCTAAAAAATGTCTATGGGATTCAAAAACATTATTGTATTAGATAATATTAAATGATAAATTGATGAGTAAATTTTATGATACATTGTTTTTCAATAGGTAATGTCTGAGAGACCATTTTAAAATTGATTTATTAATCCTTTACCTATTTTAATTTGGGAATTGTGTGATATTACAATAATTTTTTGTTATATTTAAATGAATCATAAACATAATGATACCACATTGGATAATGTGTATCACCTTTCATTGTCTATAAATTTCCTATATATGAGGAATGATCTACCCCATCAACTCCTAATGCGGCTGTATATGAATGATGTTTTGAGAGTTCATAGGGGAACATTTGCATTGGGTATGATGATGATCTGTGGATTAGGTAGAGATTATAGAAGAGTCTGTATAAGGATTATAACCATTGATATGTTTGGGAACCTCATATCATCCTCAAACTGATGGGATATCTGAATATTCTATTTAGACATCTGAATTTATATTGCGGACATGATCTATTAAAATTCAATATATCTGGGATAGTTATTATATTTAGTGTAATTATAAAATTATTATAGATTTGACTTCATAAATAAATTATAACCATATAAGGAATTTTATTTATGGTGGTTTCACACTAAAACATGTTTGGAGAAAATTTGATAAGGATGCCTGTTTCACCAATTATTATTGAGAATAATATATTCAAATTTAATAATATTTTCAATCATATTAATGAAATTTAATATGGGAAAATGTTTTTTTATATAAAATAATGGATTTATAATTATATTTGTTTGAAAATAATCATTTAGGTGTCCCAATTTGTACTATTACATCATATTAACCAATGTTCTATTTATCAGAATGATGATTTCCATTGGACTATAAAACATTTATAATCATACTATATGGATTTCATTCTATTATATAGAATAAATTAAAAGTATTTGTGATAAAACTATACAAAATATAATCAAATAATGAAATGATTAGCTATTATGTAGAAGATACAAATGAATATGAATTGTGAAATTGAATGCTAGTTATGGCCGTTGCAACCAAATCTGGAATATGATTTTTGGATGATTTACTATAAATAGAATTTAATTTAATGTTTGGTTAGATGATTCAATCCCAAATAAATTCATCTTAATTTTTTTTCTTCTTGATCATATCATTATATACACATTATAATTCCTTATGGAGTTTAAATTCAATGGAATCCATGTGAGGACTATTTACACCCTATAACCCATTTCTTTTTTAATTGTGTGTTCAGTAATGGTAATGGACTTGGGCCTCCAATGAAAATAAGAAGATTAACATGATATGTTGATTAGAAGGATTCTTAATATAATAAGAATGTTCTTCTGATCCATCTGATTAATGGATTTATTTTTTATGAAAAAATGATAGAAATAATTGTATTTAGGGCCTCCTAGGGGTTGAAAGATAGAGCCATACTGATCATCATATCCATGTATTTACTTCTAAAGAATTATATCTTCTTTTACAATAGATATAAAAACTGTTTACTTCTATTGTCATGCATTCTCACATCATGGAAAATTAATGTCAATGAGTTTCTAATTATTATGCAACTGTTAAATTATTTATATTATAATATTTTGTATCTAATAATTTTAAAATATTATTTTTTTCTAAGTATATACTTTAAAAAGTATGTATATATTTGTCTCTCTTATAATACTTTTATGAGACAACCAATGAGACTATTAAAGTACTATGATATATCAATCACATACTAGTTCCCATATAATTAGTCTGATCATTAAATGATCTATGTGTATACTGTTTTTGATAGAAGAGGAATAATGTTTTTTCTATTGTTAATATTTCAACTACAATCCAACCCTATCACAAAGACATCATAATCTATTATTGATCCACAAATTGGTATAAGAGTAGTTTCCACTACTACGCTTGATGAGTTTTTACTTTTTTTTTAAGTACATGTTGTTAGTTTATTTATAATTTTATTATAAAAATCATTACACTAATGTGTTTTATAGAAGAAGTATTACGTAATTTTTTTTAAAGGTTGGGGCCGAAACCTCATTTTTTATTTATAAAGCAAAGCAAAGACCTCTTTTTAACTGGGTAGAGGGAGACCCATTACATAGCCTGAAGGCCCAGTGGGCTTGTATCCCATTACATAGCCCATAGGCCCAAATTTTTTGCCAAATTCCTATTCTGTGAATAGTAACCCGGTTGCTACAGTTCCCGCTACAGTACCACTGCTGCTACAGTGCCCTGCCGCCGCTATAGTTCTCGCCGATCAACAGTACCGCTGCTGCAACAGTACCCGCTATAGTACTGTTACAGTACTGCTACAGTAACCTGCGCCCAATGGGTTTTGAACCCCCATTTTTCATGTAGTATTACGGGGTGCTTACCACTAATCCAAACCCCAACTACAAGAGATATTACATAATTGATAATATAAATTGTTTTAATAATGATCTTCTTGAAATTACAATTCAGGTTATGGAACCTATATTCGATGTTCTTGATTTTAAATATATGAGAGATCAGATGAATAATTTTGTAATTAATATTGATGTAGATAATTTTTTATTCTTATCAGTTATTATAATATTCCATATAAGGATTTTAATTCCATTCAAAATCAAAAAAATTTGAATATCAGCATAAATATAGAGTAACTCACAATCTTTGATTTCCTATAATTTTAAATATATACAGTCCAATGTATTCATGTGATGCTTTTAAATGAATTTGGTATAATTTAGAAGTATCATATTTTGGAACATCTACTGTTTTCGAAATAAGAAGGGTTATTCCTTATGATGATTATCGTGCCTTTAATTTTAAATATTGTATATAATTTTCAAGGGTATAAAAAAACATTTATGATTTTCATAAAAATATTACTACGTCTTATAGATAAATGTATTGAATATAATATTTTAGTTGAGAAAATTATAGATATCATTCCAAAAAAAGTGTTAATCCCAAAGATCAACATTTAATAATATGATTAAAATTAAATATGTTACTCAATATGATATGGTATATATCCTCATGTGAAATTAATGTTGATTGAATATGGATGTGAAATGATCAAAATGATAAATAAAGGTGTTACTTTTGAAACGACATCAAATGTTCCCGGTAAACATAAACTTCTCAATAAAGTTATTCCATAATATAAGAATAATAGGTGTTTAATTAAAACATATTCATGTTCATATAAACATATTTTGAATTATTTACAATATATTTAAAAAATTATGAATAATATTTTGTGATAAAATTAATTTCAACATAGATACAAGATGATTTTTAAGGATAATAGTGATAAGAAATAATCATCATTTGTAATTAGTAATTAATTTATGATGTCTTGAAAATTTTAACTATATATTCTTAGGTAGAAAGGGAACGATTTGACGAAAAAAATTATTCAGAACGAAATTATATAAAGTAAAACAAATATAAATAAAAAAACAGTTACAATGTTTCTGAAATTTGGAGTCCTAGTTGAGGATATTATTATTCTGATAATTATTCAAAAAATATATGTTCTATAATAATAAATAATACACTATTTACAAAAATTTTGTTCCTGAATAGTTTTCATCTGGATAAGGTATAAATTGTTTATTCAATTAAAAACATTATAATAAATGAAAAATAACACATTATTAATAATTAATATATTGATGAAGAATTTTACTCTTTTGAGAATTATAATAATTAACCTTGTTATGAAAAAGTATGTAGTTTTATTTAAATCATGAAAATGAAAATGTTATTGTTTCTAAAAGACATGATCATGATCAAGAAACTCTAATGATGTAAAACTAATTATTTTATACATTAACTACTTAAATATACGATATTTATAATAATCATGAAAAATAAATTTTGAAAATTACATTCATTCTAAAGAATATAATAAATATATTTAAGATAAAATAAATAAATAAATAATTCATAAAAAATTGTTCTAATACTAGTTATAATGAAAATATAAAAATAACTATTAATCTAGTATGTGAAATAACTAATTTGAAGAGACGTTTCTCAATGTTAACCAATTTTATGAAATTTTTTAATAAAATGTATAAAAAATAAAACATAAAACTGATATTTTTAGAATTTTTTACTAATAATAAAAATATTTTAACTGAAAACTTTTTGTAAAAAAAATTTGTCCATATGCACAAAATGTTAATGTGGTGGACATTGGAAAATAGTGTTCTTTAAATAAATATCATTCATTGGGGTTTCATAAAACACATTTTATAAATGAAAATAACATTTACCAAATATAGTAGTGTTGGAAAAATTTGGTGTCCTATGATTTTATATTCATATATTACCAAGCCCATGATGTTTTGGTTTATTAAAAATTTATATTTTTTCTTTCGAGAAAATATATAAAGTACCATCAAAAAAAGATTTGGTATATATATAGTTGTTACTCTAGACATAAGGCCCAAAATGAATTTTTCTAATAAATGACCATAAATATGAATGGTTAAAAAAGAACATTTCGACATATTAATCAAGGAGAGACTATCAGTGTAGGTAATATTATTATCTTGGATGAACATAAATTTAAAATGTATTATTTTTCTTTGGCCATTAGAACAAATTTACAATAATAATACTATTATGTGTTGATGGTTACCATGTGATCATCACTAAGGAAGAATGTATTGTTCATAGTTCAAAATATGAGATTATTATTTATAAAAATAAGCATGTTAATTTATATAAATATATCACATAAGACCTTAGGATCCAAGATCTGATATGACCTAGTGCAGTAGAACACCTATATTGTTATAGAATTAATGTTTATGACACTATAATTTTCAAACAATAGCTTAGTGGACTATTAAACGACATGTTATGGATCTAATTGATCATTAATTTTATTATTCAAAAGTCTTTAATCCTAGTCAGTAATGTTACAATTATAAGAAATTTTTTAAATCTATTAGTGTTGTCTCGTTTTATGATGAAATATAGTTAGTGCCCATGGAATTCTTTGTTCTTAAACAAAATGGATGTATTGGTGGAAAATAAAATTTATATGTTTTATTTTATGATAATAATAGATATAAAAGTTACTATTTTATAAAAAATAAAAAAGAAGACATTAGATATTTTAACGAATTTTTATCCATAGATAAAAGGATAAAAATATATCATTTATAACTATTTGTAGTTATCATGAAAGAGAATTTATAAGTTATCATATTGATATTTTTTAATTTAAGAATTGAATTATGCATTTCTTCATAGAACGAAGATATAGAGAACTTGTTTTCCCCTTGTATGACATTGAAATATTTCTATATATATTTCTATAGCTAAGAGCTAAGAAAATGTTCCAATATATGTCCCGGCATGGCCCGAATTGATTTTATAAAAATATTTGATAAAATTTATAATAATCACTTGATAAATGTGAGATACCACTAAATGATATCCCAGATCAGAAATCTGTGGGTGTAGTTGGGTCTGGAACATGGATTTTACCCTAGGGTGGACATAACAGTGTCTGTGTGGCACTTTAGTGGAAAAATACAGGGAGGGAGAAATCATAAATAAATAATTAAATTTAGTTATTTCATCTCATGAATTAGATCAATTTTCATTTTAAAGTGGAATTAGAATAGAAATATGATACCACAGTTGAGTTCGTAGTACAATGTTTTACCTTTGCTTGACCTATAATAATAATGAGTTGGATGATCAGATCCAATGACCAGTGTAGGGTGCAGATAAGTAGGTACCCTAACCTAATTGCACAATATAATTGTGTTATTTTCGGATTCCATTATGTTGGCCCCTAATCCAACCCCTACCACTATAATGATTTCTCCCTTCCTTTTTTGTTGGATTAATGGTGAACCACCAATAAACAGTTGGTATGTGTGTTCTTAATCGATGAATGAATCAAATAATTATTATATTGAATTATTGAACCCCATAATTCAATTTATAAATTATACTTGAATTATATGTTGTTATTACACTTTGAACATCAATGGTGATGGCCAAACAAACATAGCCATCGACGAATCCCTGTATTGAATTTTGATATTCTCATCTTTTTTATCTATTTTTCCTAATGTTGATGTTAAATTTTTAGCACATAGATTCATCAATGGATCCATGAGTATGGATAAGGTATTTTACTATTTTGAACCATGTATTACAAATATGTGTTCATCATAATTTTAGGACATCTAGAGGAGGACCGTTTGTACATGGAAGGGATCATCATTGATGGGAGCATGACAGTGATCCAAGGATGTGACGGAGGGCTGCGTGAAATGGTACCAGTAGTGAGATTCATATTAAATTCAGTGTTTTTTTATTTAAGGTATTCATGGAGTGGTGAAAATGTAAAGCGTGGTGGTCGGGTAGATGTCGGTGTCGTGGGGTGAAACCTGGGAGATTGTTGGTGCTCACAGAACTCGGCTGGTAGTCGCGTTGAACATAGTGTGGGCTGACAAGAAATGAAAAATAGTTATAGGAAGGATGATAGGCTAAGGTAGAGCGAGATGAGTCAGAGGGGGATAGGCCGACTTGAACAAATGGTATCATTCCGAGTCATAGCAAAGCAGTCTGGCTGGAGCGCCCAAGACGGAGCGACCTGGACTGAGGTCGATCTTCAGGATGTTGACTCGGACCTCCATAAATTATATACAAAGCAGCCATGTTACATGTCATCTATGGAAACATGGTCCAACATTTCAGACATACCATTTCATGTATTTTTTGGAATTTTCATGTTCATGCTCTTGGTTTTCATTCATGAAACACTTATGTATAATAAATAAAAAATTATTATTAATTACGATAATTATATTGGATGTAACTCCGGAATACGACATCTGATTGATATGATGTTAGTTATGTATTGATATTGGATTTTCTGTGGAAAATTTAAGATGAATATTCTAGATCATAAAATGAAATTTAGGAGTGGTCTCTATGATGATTGGTTCAGGAGTGTTATAGCGAAATAGTGTTTTTTAGAGAGTATCCATATTTAATGAATGAATAGTCAATCCCGTGAATTTTTTCATGAGGATTGAAATTTTTAAATAACTATAATTTATGTATATATAAAATAATTAACACCACAAGACACAATTCGATCATAATGTGTCAATATATGTCCTTTTCATCATACATCCGATTTGGGTGAATCAATTGTCGATCTTTTGTGTTTTTTCCCAAGGATCACAATGGCGTGATCTGTATTGATATTTAATGTGTTATTCATGATATCATTAAATGTGGAATAATTATAGTAAGATTATTATAAGATTCTTTTGATGTGTTTGATGTGAATCCATTTCTTAGACCAACACTGACCCTTATTTCCTGTTGTTGGTCCCACTAATGTACTATGGTGTGAATCCCCAATGGAAAGAGTGGAATACCACTGATGCACTTGGGTGAGGTTCCACTTCCTCTACATGTCGGGTATTACCCTCCAGCATATATCCTTCTGCAGGGAAAGGGTGTGGTTTCTTATTGACTAGGGGGTTTTGATCCCCAAAACATAACAGGGTGTGGATCTCCAATGACTAGAGAAGAATCCTCTTGATACACTAGGGGAAATTTCCCCTACATGTTCTCTTAGTGTGGAATCACCATGTTTTACTAGGGTGCATTTTTTTGGATTCATTTTTTCACTATCCAGTTAAGGATCAGTGGTGAGTAATACGTTGATGTAACATTGGACTGACAATGAATAAGGACCCTTTCCCCACCAAGACATGCCCTTCTATCGTGAAATAAAATAGTGGGGGTGTGTTACTGCCCCCCAATGTATATAGTTGTATTGTTTGGTGATTGAACCCCAATTCCATGGTCTTTCATGGTAGATGCATGGGATGTTGGGCATTTTTGGATACTTATGGAACTATTGTCAAATATTCTTCATCGGTTGAGTTTTGTGATAGAGAACCCAAAAATATCTCATTTGTGTTTACTTTGACTGTACATATATATATATATATCATTTTAGTGGAGAATCCTTTGGTTTTTTGTTACTCTCTTTTTATGAGAGGCTAATTCACATAGGGTATGCCACATGCTTTATATTACTAGCTTCATGTGGTTGGATGAGTCTACTATCCTACTATATGTAGAGAAGACTCGATTAGAACACATCCTTTACAATGTTTATAGCCCCTTTTGTTACGATGATCTTACTTAACTCTATTTTCGGTCTCAGATTCACTTTTAAACTATAAATTTTTCTATCTACTTATTTCATTTTATATTGTTTATCATACTGCTACCCCTTCAACTATTGGGCGTCTTGCAGGATATGTTTATACTCACACATGAATTGGCTTTTCCCACACATATCATGGATTATGTGGTTGATTAATAGGTTTGATCATGACATCATAAGATCTTTGGGAAATAGATTCAAGGACTATGTAAGGTGGTCATATCTTGGGATCGAGGATATGGACCATCTCCTCTATTTTTACATTTCAAATTTCTATTAGGTAGGGAAACTTTTTTTTTGGACTTGTATTTTCCATTTTCCATTTAGTTTATATTATTGTAATAGTTATTTTTAGGGTTCTATGAAAGTATGTTTTTTTCCTATTGTATATAATCTTTTTCTTCATTCACTCTCCACCTATTCATTGAGTTGTCTTGGTTCATGGGAACATGTACATAGGAAATGTATTCCTATTGTTTTTTTTCCATCAGTGATTGTCGCCACCCCCTGTCCATTAGAGGCGGTCTTCGGGAGGATCCGGCTTTATCCCTAGCATCGGTCAGGTCATCAAAAATATGTATCTGGTATGTCAATTTACAAAAGGTATGTTATCGGTATCTCAGATTGTTTTACCCTAATGAGTATAATAATAGTAAGGGTTTAATACACAAGGAATAAGAAGTTATTCTTTTCTTGCTTAACTAGTTTGTATTTTTGTCATAGTGAAGTGTACTGAATTTAGAGTTTATTTTTTAATGTTTAAACAAAAATGTAATTTAATTTAATTTCTTAAAAAATTAGTTGATGGATAATGTAAAATATGGGGAATTGTTTATAGTAAAAATATGGAAGAAAAATGCATTAGGGATACAGATTCATAAGAGGTTGTTTATTAGATAAAATTTCCTATGTGGTTGTGCTGTTCATAATTACCCTACTCTCTGGTATTCAATTTTTAACATGGTTTCATTGGTCCCATAAACGTATATTTTGAGCTAAGGAGACTGACTCCAGGGTCTGGTACTCTATGGTTCGCAGTTCCTTATTTGGATTAGTCCATATTTTAGTTGATGAATACATAAAATTATCATGGATGTATTTATCATTATTCTTCTTATTAATCACTTCTCCAATAGCGTAGTCGCTGGCATCACACATCACATAAAATTGTTCCTCCTAGTTGGGAGAAATCATCACTGGATAATTCACCAGTCACTACTTCAAGAGCTAAAAATAAGTGGTACATGGCTCATAGAACTCAAATATGACATCCTTGGTCAGAATATTGGTGGGTGGGTGGGCTATTTTTGAAAAGTCGTGGACAAACCGCCTAATGAAACCTGCATTCCCTAGGAAGTTGTGCATGGATCTGACCGAAGTCAAAAAGGATGTTGTGAAATGACTTCTATCTTTTTCAAATCCTCCTATATCCCCTTTGTAGAGATTCTGTGGACAAGGACGATGCCACTTTGCACCATGAAATGACATTTCTCCTTGTTCAAAACCAGGTGAGTGTTTTTGAATCATTCAAGAACTTGCTCCAGTTGTCACAAACAAGTGTTGAATGACTTTCTTTAAATAGAAAAATAATCCATGATTATCTCTATGATATATTCCTTCATGTAATTGAATATAGACATCATATAGCACTGGAAGGTGGCGGGGGTGTTGCACCTGCCAATGGACATCCTTCGGTAAGAAAACGTACCATAGGGGTAAGTAAATGTGCTCTTCTCTTGATCCTCTGGAGGAATGAAAATCTGATTGTAGCTAGAATAGCAGTCGAGGAAGAAGTAAATATTGTGCCACGCTTGTCTCTCTAGCATCTGATCCATGAAGGGAATAGGGAAATGATCCTTCCTCGTGGTGTAATTCAGTTTCCTGTAGTCCACATAGACTCTCCAGCTAGTGACAGTGTGTGGGGATGAGCTCATTCAAATCAATTGAAATAACATTGATACCTCAAATTTTGGGTACCACTTGTAGGGGCCTCACCCATGGACTACCCAATATAGGATAAATGATTCTTTCATCCAATAACTTGTTTACTTATTTCTTCATAACTTCCTTCATGGGGGGGGGGTTAGGTGTAACTGTGGTTTCTGAGATTTCATCGCACCTTCTTCAAGAAGAAACTTGTGGGTGAAAATGGTATGTATGATGCCCTTCAAATATGCAACTATCCTCCCAATGGAGTGCTTACAATTTTTTCAAAACCTATAGAAGTGCATCCTCCGACTCATATTACATTGATGCACAATGTATGAAAGACAATATTTTTGGATCTCCCAAATAATCATACTTAATAGAAGATGAAAGAGGATCTATTTATAGATCAGGAACCTTAAGAATTGATTTTACAAGTGGTTTTACCTTTTACTGCTCCACAATTTCATGAATAACTACACGTTGCCAATAGTGGCCACCCTCACCTTATAGAAATTGTTGATCCATTTGTGCTTCATAAATTAGAATGTCTAGAGTAATAATGTTATCTGAGGTAAATGAACATACCATATCATCCCCTTATCTCCCTAAGTGATCATCCATTGTGGTAACTACATAACATACCTCATGCTCTGACAATGATGCATGATTGATGGATTTGAGGAAACTGTAGGAGACTCATTCGTCTCCAACCAAGAAAATAAGCTCCCCTAGTGTATGTCGATCAATACCATCTAAGTGGCCATGGAGGGCCTCCCCAATATGAGAGGTGCCTTCTGGTCTTCCTCCATGTCGAGGATGATGAAATTTGTAGCGAGTATTAGCCCACCCACTATGACCAGAACGTCCTCCAGTAGCCCCTTTAGGAATTTGATGGATTGGTCAGTAGGCTAAAGGGATAATCAGGTAGGATTTCGGTCGTTGAGTCCTAGCTTCTTAAAAACTCTGAAGGGAATGAGGATGACACTAGACCCTATGTCAAAGTGGGTCTTCCACAACTCACATGTTCTAATAGTGCCTGTAATAGTGAAGCTACCTGGATCCTAATATTTTGGAGGAATTGAATTTTGGAAAATCAATGAACACTCCTTTTATAGGGAAATGGTTCCCAGGTCCTCCAACTTTTTTTGATGTAGATGATCTCCTTCAAGAATTTCACATAAGTGGGCATCTGCGTCAGCGCATCTATAAACAGAATAATGATGTGTTTTTTCCTGAATATGTAACTGAATTTTTTGAACTGGTGGTCCATATTTCTATGGTTCATCCTCTTCTGTAAGGGTAAGGAAACGACAAATGGTTTGACAACCTCATTCCCTTTATTTGGTGGATCCTTCATCTGTGAGCTTTTGGATGAGGAGGTGTCGGGAACTATTCCTTCATCGTTAGAAGGGGGTGTTGGTGAACCTGAATATTTTGGATCCTTCGGTTGTATCTTCTACACATTATGTAATGTGATATAATGAGCCTCTACCGTTGGGTTCTTCTTAGTGTTACCCGGTAATGTACCAGGGTGCCTCCCCGATAGTTGGTTTTCCTGCTGGAAAATTTGGTTCTTGAGGCCTCGAATGGAAGCCTTCCGAATCTGGAATTTGGTCTCAAAACTTGATATAAATTTGTTCATGAGATCCTCTAACCTTGATGTATTCTCTGGATGAAGTGGTTGTGCATCTGGTAGAGGTGGTCACTACTGCGGCGGATGCAGGTGTGTGTTCTGATACCCTTGATTGTGATAGGAGCCCTGTTGGGGTTGTTACTGTCTTAAGTACTGGTTCTGATAAGGAGGTCGATAGTAGATGGGCGGTCGCTGGGGCGGAGGATTCTACTTTTGTTGGACCTAGCCTGTGTTCTATTGATCATGCCATTCTGAGTTATGATATTACTGGTACTAGTTGGGCCCTCAGTTTTGGGTAACATAGCTCACCTTTCTCATCGAAGGGACACCTGTTGAACTTGAACATTCTCCCATGATATGGTTATCACCACATTTAATGCATGTCGTATGGTTTGCTGCATGTACTTGGGACTCCCCCTTTAGATTGAGATAATCGATCCTTTTGCACACAATGTCTAATTGTTCATCTATCATAGTTGTGGAACCGATATTAAGCATACCTCGTTTCTTTGTGCCCCACATAGAATTTCACTAAAATATTTCAGCAGACATGTCTTCTAGTATTTCGAAATGTTCTTCGGGGGTATTCTAATAATTGTACCCCCAGCAGTAGCATCTATCACATACATTGTATTCATCATTAGTCCTCATTAAAAGGTTTGGACCAACATCGAAAGGGTTGTCTTTAGTGTGGGAATTTGCACAACATCTCTTTGAAGTACTCCAATGATTCATAAAATGACTTCGAGTCATGCTGCTGGAAGTTGTGTATTTCATTCTGCAACGTTACCATCTTTGAGGGTGGGAATTATTTAGACAGGAAATCCTCGGATATCTCCTCCCAAGTGAGGATAGATCCTTGCAGAAAACCATTAATATAGTATTTCTTTTTATCCCTTAAATATAAGGGGAAAACATGATGACAAATGGAATCTGTGGACACTCTATGGTAGTTGAATGTGTGACAGACCTCTAGAAAATTGGAGAGGTGTACATTGGGGTCCTCGCTGGGCAAGCCACCGAACTAAATGGTGTTTGGGATCAGATGCATGATAGTAGGCTTGATCTCAAATTTTTGGCCCTGCACCGGCAGAAGAATGATGTCCGTGTCATCTCCATGAAGAGATGGAAGGTCATACACCATTAGATTATGACATGGAGGTGGATTTAGAGTGAGTGGAGATGGCATGTATTGTTTCTCTAGAAGGGTGAAGTACAACCCCTGACATGTATATTAAAATGGCATCTTCTTCAGTTTGAACCGTTGGAGCTATTGTGGGCCATACCCTAGAGAAAGTGGATCTTGCTAGTTTTGGTTGACATCTGGACCTAATGATTGTCTTGATCCTTGGATAGCAACTGGATTCACTTCTTCATTCTTCTCCATTGGATTGTTTTGGTTGTGCTCGACCATGAGTGCTCATTAATGCCTTAAGAGCATCAGTTCGATCTTAGGGTCAATAGTGATAAACACCGAAGACTCGGCTTTCATAGAACGAGTGAGTTAACCACTCATACACCTTTAGACCTACACAATAAAAAAAACATGATGTATAAATGATGAAGAAGAAAGAAAAACATAAATGATATTAGAAAAGATACTATTGGAACTTTATAGTTTTTATTTCTATTAAATTGAATACAAATTTCATTAAAACAAGGATAAAATTAACTTTTCATTCTTCCCCAAAAAACGATCCTAATATTTTGTCTGTCATTTAACCGATGTTATGTTATTCGTATCATAAATTATTTTATCCTGACGACTACAGTTCCATTAAGAATTTTACCCATATGGAATAAGTTATTCTTTTTTTGCTAAACAAGTTTATATTTTTGTCTTAGTGATGTGTTCTGAATTTAGAGTCTATTTTGTATTATTTGGATAAAAAGGTAAATGAAATTTAAATTTCTATATAAAATTACTTTATGGATAATTGAAAATACG
Source organism: Viscum album (assembly GCA_963277665.1). Lineage (NCBI taxonomy): Eukaryota > Viridiplantae > Streptophyta > Magnoliopsida > Santalales > Viscaceae > Viscum > Viscum album. Next base: position 1,906,623,111 of record OY728145.1, read on the forward strand.
GGAAATTGGTTTTGGTTCAAATAGGAAGGAAAAAATTGTTGGGGATGTGGATTCTTATAAAGTTTTTTATTAAATAAAATTGCTTATGAGGTTGCATTGTACATAATAACCCAAATATCTGGGATTCAATTTGTAACAATATTTCCTTGGTCAGGTAAACATATGTTTTGATCTGAAGATACTTACTCCTTTTTTCGGTAGTCAGTGTGTCATTGTTCTTTATTTGGAATATTCAATTTTTTAGTCAATGAATACGTCCAAGGATCATGTAAGTATTTATAATTATTATTCTTTTGAATCCCTAAAAATTACAACCTTGGTCTCGATCAGAATTTTCTATGATATGATAATTTGATTACAGAATAATAAGAATAGGCTAACAGAACAAATACATTCATAACAACTAATCTATATTAGAACTCATTCATCACCCACAACCACAACCAAATGTGTTTTTAGTTATAAATAGAAGAAAATATAAGAAGAGAATCCTAAATACTTGATGTGATCATCACAGAAACATCGAGGCGAGAGTGGATCTTGGGTGGAACGGTAGAACGGTGAAGTAGTTAAAAATGGTTACATGGCCACATAGATTCTTTCCTCTAGACCATCACCCCTTTTCTCCATACCCCTTCAACCAGAGGCCAAGGCCTTTATTTATTGAAAATAAAAGTACACAACATGTCTCCAATGTACATGGAGTGTACTTTTTCCTATATACTTTTTTCATTTTATTTCTTCTAGTAGGTGTCCTGACACACCTTCTTTGACTTATAACATGCCACCCCCGGGTATGTAGATATACACGGTTCATAGGACCACCACACATAATGTGTACTCTCTTTAATCGGCCACTAACAACTTCTAGAAGGGGAGACACATCATATAGTTGTGTGTACACAACGTGTAAACATCATCTGGCCACCTGGGAGTTTAGACTTCTTCACAACCACTAACTACTTCTAAAAGACAACACATGACATGTATTTTTAGTACACGACATGTATAGGCTTCTAATAACATGGGCACTTACATGTCCAATCGAATCTGTGTCTGAATCTGAGAGTACAATTAGTTTATAATGTACACTCCTTGTAGTTCTATGTTTTCTTCACTTTTCACTCCTGTCGTTGTTATATGTTGGTATGTATTCCCGCCTTTCACGCGGGAGATTTGGGTCTGATCCCCAGTAACGACGCCAAAATTTGGCCTGTCATTTTACTGAATTTATTTTATCGGTGTCCCAAATTGTTTTACCCTAACGAGTATAATACTAGTAAGGGGTTTATCTATATGGATTAAGATGTTATTCTTTTCTATATTAACAAGTTCTTATTATTTTCTTTAGTGAATTGTACTGAATTTATAGTAGATTTTTCATAGTTTGGTTAAAAAGGTAATTGAATTTAACATTTTTTAGAAAATTACTTGATTGATAAAGGAAAATATAAGAAATTGGTTTTGGTGCAAATATGGAGGAAAATTTTTTTGGTGGCTGTGGATTCTTACGATGTTGTTTATTAAATAAAATATCTTATGAGGTTTTGTGGTTCATAATAACATAAATCTATGGGTTTCAATTTGTAACAATGTTTTCTTGGTCTGGTAAACTCATGTTTGGAGCTGAGGAGACTGACTCCCCAGTCTGGTAGTCAGTGTTTCATAGTTATTTATTTGGAATAGTTTATTTTTGAGTCGATGAATACATCGGATGATCATTTAAGTATTTATTGTTATTCTTTTTTTGAATCCCAAAAAATTACACCCTAGGACTAGATCATAATTTTTAGTGATAAAATAATGTTATTAAAGAAGAATAATAAGAGGCAATCAAAATAAACAGATTCATTAAAATGAATCTAAATTTTAGTTCTTTTATCACCCACAACCCCAACACACTAGGTATTTATTTACACATAGAAGAAAATAGAAGAACAGAATCCTTGATGCCATATGTGATAATTGCAGAAATTTTGAGGCGAGAGTGGATTATTGGTTGAATGGTTGAATGGAATAGTAGTTAAATAATGGTATCATGATAGCTGAGCTTCATTCCTTTGGACTTTCACCCCTTTTCTCCTCCCCCTGAAAAGGAGGCCAAGGCCTCAATTTAAAGAAAATTAAAGTACCCAATGTGTGTCCAATGTACATGATGTGTACTTTTGTCCACATGCTTTGTTAATTTTGTTTTCTCCACTGGTAGGTGTCTTAACATGCTATCATTGACTTTGATAATGGATCCACTTATTTGGTAGATGTACAAGCATGTAGTATCTCCACACATGGTGTGTAATCTCTTTAATTGGCCACTAACCACTTCTAGATAGGGAGACACGATGTATAGATGCGTGTACACGGCATGTAAACAGCAGCCGGCCACATGGGCATGTAGAAATCTTCCCAATGACCAACCACTTCTAGAAGACTATACACTGCATGTAGTTTTAGTAGATCGCATGTATAATCTTCTAGTAACATGGGAATGTTCATGTCCAAGCCAATTTTTCTATGAGTTTGAGTGTACACGGCGTGTATAATGTACCCACCATGTAGTTGTATGTTTTGCTTAGTTTTCCCTAGGTTTGTGTGTTTGGCCATCAATCACAAGAAAATGGACAAGATCCCCAAAATCAATGTATTTTTTCACTAAGTATTAGGTATTTTATAAATACATGATCTTATTTTCAATAATGTACATTGAAATGTAAACAAAAATCAGGTGCATCGGTATTATAAGTGGTTTGACCCTTGGGATGTTGTTTAGACATTCTCTTATAAATGATGATGTTTGGATTAGAGAAACAGTGCCAAAGTATCTATTGTGAAACTCTCAAGATAGGGATTCCAGTGATGGTATAGGTGGTCAGCATATCCACTTACCAAGACACTGGTTACCCACTAGTCGATTCTATATAAAGAGACATTTTAGTTGAGATCAATGGAAAATGAATCTTATAGTATTTATTATTTTATTTTCATTCATGAGTCATATCCCAATTATTGTTATCAATATATATATAAACATTTGACGGTGGTACTCCTTGATAACATTCATAATGTTTCTCTGATGACAAAAATCCAAGATACATGCTGAGGTTTGTGACATTGAACTTGTAAGAGATGAGGCCTCAGTTAAAGGTCCATCAAGAGATTCCCCTCCTCAAGGTGGATAAGTAGAAGAACATACACCATTTGAGCTATCGATAGTCCTAGTAAATAAGTATGAGGAAGATAATAGTCTGAGAAAACTCTATGAGTTCTAGAAAAAGTGAACATTAAGGTTCTACAGTGATCTAGATCCTCATGTAGTATATGATGGGTTATAGTTGGTGATCTATGCTTTTAGAGTTATATAGACATCTAATGATCAGATTTAGGATTTTGTTGACAATATTTTCCATAGAATGGTGGGGCCTTGGTGGATCTTTCTTACACAAATGAAAGATGAGCCATCACTCTTATGGGATTCCTTCAACAACTATTCTGCAAGGAGTACTACCCCTAATTTTTACACTTTGTTCATATTTAGGAAAATATGGAGCTCCTAATGTGAGGGATAATAGTATAAGAATACTCTGTTAGGTTTAAAATCCATACTTGGTAATCTAATGATCAGTTATGGTTAATTCCTATAAATGATATTTGAAAGGGGATCCACATAAGTATTTGTCCCAGAGATGTACCCTTTTTCATCACCACCTATGCCAGGATGCTTGAGTGGGAACTGATGATATACAAATTTATGTTAGAGGGATTCCGATTACCCGAGAGTGTCCATCTGTGATACATATCTTAGATTTCTATTGATTCTAGATGATGTTATTTGATTGGATTCTGATGCCCCAGGCCTCCCTATGATCAGACTCAGTCATTTGGTCAGGTAGAACCGAGGTAGTGCAGAGCACCAAGTCCCCAAATATAGGGATGATGTTATGATTGTGATGGGTGTTGTCACATGGAAAGAGACTACCCAACAAAATGTTCTAATAATCACATACATATTGCATGTGGAAAACCATGAGATACATCATCGTGATGAGGGATCCCCTATGTGAGGATAGAGTGGTACCCATGGAGTAGGTTCTAGAATATGACCTTGAGGAGATGCTAGTGGTGGATGATGTAATGATATTCTCCCACCACCCCTACTAGGTGGACTACGTCAGGCGTATGGGGATTGTGGCTAAGACCTCTATTAGTTTCATTCTAGGGATGTTCGTGATACTCTAGTGCATTAGATGATCTAAGTTACACCATATTTTTTTTTCTACACCTTCATTTGTATTAGAATACATAGGATCCAGTCTCTCTTTTATCTCGTTACTCCTGATATAAGATTTGCAGCTCTTAGTTGATCCACTATCATAACATCATTGTCTTGAGGTTCCTTCATGGAGCGCTTTTTTTTTTATTTCATCTTCTAGTAGCGAGATCTATTGCATAGATGGAAGAGGTTCCTGTGGGTTAAACTAGTCATCATGATGTAACCTTATGAATTAATATTGGGAAAGGTTTAACCTTCCATGCTTTGAGAACAGATCAACTACCACTATAGACTTTTCAAATTCCTACTCATTGATGGGATGGGGTTCTCCTTTCTGGGAGAAAGGGATCTCATAGTTGGACTAGTTGGTTATATGAGTAGGAGACTACATCCTTTTACACATTTGTTAGCGATCACACCTCTTTATGTAATAGACTATTTATGAATCTGGTTTTCTTTAGTTGTGGAGGAATAAATGGGTTTCTTCCAAAATGTTTTCAAGATCTACCTCAGTGGTGGGAGCTATTGTTTTTAATCATCTTACAACCAGGTCCAACCCTGATATCTTCTACAATATATTGGATGGAATCCATTTATCTCTACGATCTACAATTATAGTTAGTGGACTTCCCAGAGAAGGATTTTATCACTTCTAGTTCATCCAACATGGTATCTTCAGTTCTATTTGTGAAGAAAGAATATGGTAGGTTACGTCTTTTCACAGATAATAGTTTCCTACAAAATGAAACGATAAATAAAAAGTACCCCATAATGAGGATGGATGACCTATTTAACTATTAATGCGGTGTGAGGTGGTTATCCACGATTAATATTTCTCTTGATTCCACCAGTTATAATTCCACTATGATGGCATCCCAAAGATGGATTTTTGATGCCACTATGAACTTTATATGTTCCAGGAGATGACCTTTTGTGGAAAATTACCCCTTTGTCTTTATATATTGATTAACTAGATCTTTCAGCCTTACATGGACCAATTTTTTGATGTCTTCATTGACTACATACTCATCTAATCCATTTCATAAGAGGATCACACAGAGCTCTTGAGGATGGTTCTTTATTTACATCAAGAGCTCCAGCTTCAATTTTCTAGTTATGGTTTCATGAGGTTTACATTCTTGGGAATATCATTTTTGATCATGGATTAGTCATGTATCCAACAATGATTAAATTAGTGATATCATGGAATCCACCTATGAATGTCTTATAGGTACAAAGCATTATTTTTTTTTTCAGGGTACTACAATAGATTTTTTGTTGAAATTTCTTGGAACAGAACACCTTTGACCACTCTTACTGGGAAGGAACATATGTTTAGCTTGTCTATTTTTTTACAATTGTTTTTCAAGGATTTGATATTGGGTCTGAAGAGAACACTTTTTCTGAGACTACCTAAAGAAGGATTTTTTTCATAGTGTATTGTGATGCCTTAGGTTCTAGGATTGATTATGTGTTGATGAAATGATATGATGTCATCACATACTTTTTGAGGTAGTTGAGATCCCATGTGAAGAAATATGTGACTCATGACCTAAAGAGAGAATCCGATGTCTTATCCTTGATGATTTAGAGACACTAACTCATTGTAGAGTTCATTGTGGTTTACTCAAACCACAAGAGCATTAGGTACATCTTTATCCCTTGGGATCTGAATCTGAGGTAGTGATGATGGTTGGAGATCCTACAAGAGTAAGATGTAGAGAGGGTATATACTCCCAATAAGGGAAATGATGAAGTATATTACCTTATCATGAATTCCTAGGATCACCTAGTGAATGAATATTCATAGCAGTTAGATTCCCTATAATAGACCCTGGTGAAGCTGAAGGGTACATTTACTATACAATCGATGGTGTGGACTCGTTCTCTCCATGAGTGTATAAAAGAGTCCCAATTGGGAGACATCTACAACGGTGTTATTCATGATCATATATACACAGTAGAATCATTAGATATATATTATAAAAAGGGAATCATGAGATCTTGTTTTCGGGGTGAACAATTGTACTAGTCGCGATGTAGGAGGAGGTGGTAAGATAGTTCCTCAATATTCACTTACCTCAACATTCTAGTTTGTTTAATATATTGAGGGAAAAACAGTGGTTTTTTTGGTTTTCTGGAGTGAGACAAAGAATAGCGGAGTCAATATATTGATGCATCAACTTTTAGTAGGTGAAGGGTAAGCATCATTTTCTTGTGGGTTTGTTGCAGCCTCTTCAGATCCAACAGTGGAAATGGGACGGCATGTCCATAGATATCTTCAAAGGGATCACATATAGAGGGAAGGTCCATGATTACATCTGGGGGATATTAGATGAATTTATTTTGTCGAAACACTTCTTTTCTGTCAAGGAGTGAGGTTTATTGGAGAGTTTTGGGCAGTTGTATGTATAGGAGATCATCCTATTACATAGGGTACACTCAATTAATGTATCTCCTCATTATGTGTGGTTTACTTCTTGATTATAGAGAGTAATGCATGAGGAATTTGAGAACCATATGAGGATGTGTATATTATTTCACCCCCAGACCGATGGGAAGACCGAGTGTAATATACAGATATTGGATGATATGATGAGGGCTTTCATTTATGATTTAGGCATGATCATAGAGGATCGCCTTCCATTGTTATAGTATGAGTACAATAAAAACTAAAAATATACATAGGCATGAAACCTTTTGAGTCCCTATACGGTAGACCCTATAGGTCACCTTTTTGGTGGATTGTGGTTTGGGAGTCATCCATAGTAGGCCATAGTTGGTGTAGGTGCTGACAGAGAAAGTGTAGGTCATCATTGAATGGATTAAGAATACCGAAATTATATATATATTACATATGGATCAATTTCATAGTCCATTGAAGTTATAATTGAGAGACCATGTATTTTGAGAGTCTCTGCACGATGTGAAATTTAGAGGTTTGTTCGTGGAGGCAATCTATCCCCAAGTTTCATCAGTCCATTTGAGATCATGCATAGGGTGAGATAGGTTACCTACCACCTTGTCCTACCCCCACAACTAGAGTAGGTGTATGACTTCTTCCTTGTGTTATAGATGATGATATAGTGCATGATCCTACTCATGTCATCAATTAGGGTGATAATGACATTGAAAATGGATCCACCTTTGTAGAGAATATTTCAATGATCTATGATCATTAAGGGTGAACCATATGTTTATATACAATCATTTTGGTTCCATTGATGTGGCGGTATAGAATCATGATGAAGAGTACGTTGGAATGACAGATCCATATGTGAGTATAGTATCCTGAGTATTTTTCCACGTTTTTGTTTTTAGGGGAGACAAATACAATAGAGGTAATAGTGTAGATACCATGTTTTGTCCTTATAAGACATTGAAATACATACATATATTTTTTGAGTTAGGCACGAAGACATCATGTGATTCTGAGGCCATGTGTGCCCGTAATAAATTTAATAGAAATATTATGTATGTTTAATATTTTGAACATAAATGGATAATGATACTTCTAAAATCGTAGCCAATATAAGAAATATGAGTGCACGATTGAGTCTTAAATGTGGATTTTATCCTTAGAGGGACATAACAATTGTCATCACGGGGTATATTTGGAAATAGATTTGTAGGTTGTAATCGAAAATAATATAATTATATTTAATTAGGTTACTTATATGTCAGTTCAAATAAAACATGAATGAGGGAACAAATTTGAAATCTGAGACTACCTTTGAGTTCATAGGATGGTGTTTTACCTATGTGTTCCCTAAAATGTGAGGGCACTGGATGTTCATATTATACGATTGATGGTGGCAGCAGATAAGACGATACCTTAACCAAATTACACCATATAAATATGTTATTATAGGTTTTCATTTGGGTTGGACCCTAATCCCACCATGACCATAGAAATTATTTAACCCTTCCTTCTTCAAAGGATCAATTAAGAACAACTAATAATGCATTGGCTGGTGCATTCTCCATCAAAAAATTAATCAATGTAAGATTATTACCAATTATCACACGCCCTATTTCTATTCATAAATTAATCATTATTTCAATGTTGTTTTTTCAACTTTAAACATCAATAAAAACATAAAAATGAACACATCCATCAACCAATCACCATTTATAATCCCATGTTATGGGGTTTCATTATTTGTTCTACATGAAGTTGATTGTAACATATAGCCACAATGAATAATAAACAGATCATCGAGCATGGATTATTTCTGAGAAGATATCGACCTAAGGATTTCACATTTTTTCATCAAATTTTTCACGAAACTGGAGAAAGCCTAGTGGTGAGAATAATTGACCAATGGTGAGGCAGCACATAGCAGCAACCTACAATAGTGGTGGGGGAATTGTGGAATGGATATGGCTGTGGGCTTCATGGAATTTCAACGACTAGGGTATGCAAGGTAGATGGATTGTGGTGCAGACGGAGAGTGTGGTAGTCAGGCAGAAGACGGTGCCATGAGCTGTGACTGGGAAGTGGATGGCAGCCAAAAAATGTAGATGGTGGCCATTTTATTAATGTGGATGAGTTGAGGAATGAATGGATTGGTAGGCGGAGTGTCTGAGGATGAGAAGCTTGATCTGGAGATGGAAAGTCTGAGAGGGACAAGAGAGAGAAGGACTGGCATGAAGCAGTTCATGGTAGTACAGAGCTAGCCATGCTTGAGAAGTCCATAATGGATTGGATCTGGTTGGGCCAGAGTGGGCAAGACTAAAGAAGATTAGGCTAGGGAGGAGTGGGATGGGGTGGAGTGGAGCGGGCTAGTCTAGAGTGGTTTGGAATTAGGCGGGTCTTGAAGATATGAACTCAACCCTACATAACACCTAGATGAAGTGTCAATTATAGATTTTGTCAATGGAGACGTGATCCTACATATGAGACGGACCTTTTGAGTACAAATTGGGAATTTTACAATTCAATATTTGGGATCGTGTTCCATGAAATGCCTTTGAATAATAATAATAATATAATTCTTATTTATGAGGATTCTTGTATCGGGTGTGACTCCTACATGAAATGTCTGATTGACGTAAGGTATTCTTTTTCCCAAAATTGGATTTTAGGTGGACTGTTCAAGACCAATTTTTTAGTGTTTAAACTGAAATTTAATTGAGGTCCTCACAAATGCATGTTTGACCATTTTTTGGTGAAATGTATATTTCTAATGGAGAGTCCATTTTGGATAAATAAATAGTCAATACCATGCATATTTATATGAGGATCTAAATGTTGTGATATGTATAATTTATTTTGGGATCAAGGTGTGGTCCCCACAATTTGCAATTCAGGTAAAATGTGGTGGCATACAAATTTTTAATCAGATGTCTGATCTGGGCGAATGAATTTTCTATATTGTGATTTTTTATTGCAAGGATCACAACAGTGTCATCCTATTAGATATTCCAAGACTTATTCGTGATGACATTAAATGTGGAAACATGAATGTCATATTAATGGATGATTCTTTTAATTGGTTTGACCAGAGTCCACAACATAAGTCAGCACCGACCCTTATTCTGAGGTGATAACCCCCCTGACATACTGGTGTATAGATCCTAATTGATTATAAAGAAATATACATTATTTAACAAGTTTTATTTACTATAAATCTAAATGTTGGGCAGTACCCTCTAGTGTATACCCCTCAACGGAGCTGGGAATTGGGTCCCCATGAATCCATGACATTGACCCCCCTGATGCACTAGGGCTTCAATCCCCGATGTCTATAGTGAAATAAATCTAATGAACTAGCGAATGGGCCCTCTGTGGATACTATTATAGGAATCCCCTTAATTTACTCGGGCGTAGGTCCTCTGCTTCTTGTTCTAACTATCCAGATATGGATTTGTCACAAGATGTGCATTGATGTAACTTTGGACTCACAAATAAGAGGGAAACTTTTCTCACCAAGAAAAATCCATGTGTTGAAACCTAAATCCATGAGGGTAAGTCAGTTACCCCACAAGGTGATAATATCATGATGTGGTTATTGAACCCCTATGACTTGTATATTCAGGGTAGACGAGTGGGATGTTGGGTGTTGAAAAATACTTCAAGAATTGTTGTTGACTCTTCTTCTTGAACTGAGCTATGAGATAGAGATATTCATACTCTATTTTTTAGGATTGTTTTTACTGAGAACACAGAAAAACAACCATATAAATATTCCATTTTATTACCCACTCCATTTTTTTTTACTCTCATTCTAATAGAGGCGAATACACGTGGGGTATGCCAGATGATTTTTATGTATAGGTACTCATTCATGGATGAGTATACTCTCCTACTATAGGTAGAGAAGACTCAATAATAATTTCTATTTCTAATAATTTCATTCTCTATTTGTTTTTATTATATTACTTCACTCTCTAGTTAGGATTATATTCAATATTTCATTTTACCTTGTTCTATTAACTTATTTCTATTTCTATGGTATCTCTTACTGCTTCCCCTTCATCATTTGGGTCATCATACATGTTATGTCTATACAAACCCATGCATGTGTTTTTTACATCAAATTTTATCACTTTTAATTATTAAAAATGGTTTTATCATGAATTTATATGATATTTGGTATATGATTTCTTGGACCAGATATGATGGTCATAGCTTGGGATCTAGAGAGAGGATCTCTCAGCAATTTTTACTTATCCATATTCTATCATGTTGAGAGAGTTTTCTTGTTGGGTGTGTATCTTTCCTATTTTTATTTTTATTTTAAATTATGTTACTCATAATATTTAGTGGTCCAAACATTTTAGGTTTTTTTTTCAATAATATAGCTTTATTTTGTTCTTTCCCTCAACACTATTCCATTGAGTTGGCTATTTGTGTGTGTAAAACTACGTAGGAAAAGGAATCCCCAAATTTATTCTGACATAAATTATTTTTCCCACATCAATCCTATAGAGGTATTATTAAGGTAGTTTTGTATTGCCTCCCATCATGTATTGTGTCATGACATTAGAACTCTAAATAAAAATGGTTTAGTTGAAAAAAGAAATATAGTTCTTCAAAAGACTACTTGAATCAACCTGACTGAATACTCGGTTTCTAATCCTTTATGGGATAAAGTAGTTAGTGCACCATTTTATAACATAAATAAATTTTTAATTAGATTAATTACAATAAAACTTCTTTTAATTTTAGAAAGGAATAAAAAAACATTTATATTTCAATGTATTTAAATTCAATGAATTAATCATGAATACTAAATATTATTTTCACAAATTTCCTCCAAAATGTATTTCTAATATTTTTATTCGTGATGATTTTGAAAGTATTATTGATGAAATGTTTTTTGAAAGTCCTTGAAGTCTGTTGTTTCCTTGGAACCATCCTAGTAAAAATAATTTTTTTAGATCAACTTGTTAGGACTTGATGTTTTTTGGAAATTGAAAGTAAATTAATTTAATTTTTGTCTTTGTTCAAAAATAATATTCTTGGATATTATTTAAGAGATATGTATTGGATAAAAGAACTTATAGAGAAATTCAATGATTTTGAATGATAAAAATTTATAATATAGTTTTAATTCCTAAACATACTTCTATAATTGGATTAAAATATGTGTTTTTAATAAGTGTGATAAAGATGGGATACTTGATGGAAGTAAAAATATAGTTGTTTATGTGTTTTTTATCCAATAATAGGGAATTCAATATTATGAAAATTATCCTGTTTTATTAATACATGTGTCTATCCATATACTTATTACATGTGATCAAATCTTAAATTTCAATCATTTTCAAATAGATATGAATCATACCATTGTTAATGAATATTTCATGTGGATGTTTTTGTAGAACAATCCCCTAGTTTTAAAAAGTGAAAACATATAGAACATGTTTAAAAATATAAAAATGCACTCTATGGAATTAAACAACCCCTATATAATTTTATTATAGGTTAACTAGTATTTTATTATGAAAAATTTCTGTTAATGGAAATGAATATCCAAAAACATTAATAAATTGAGTTAAAAAAAGAATTATTATTCAAATATATTTTGAGGAATTTATATTTGGATCAACTGAAAAGTATTTAACATATTTCATTAAGGATCATATAATGTCTTATTTTGTAATGATTTTGGTTGGTGAATTAACATACATTCAGGGTTTTTATTTTTCACCAAAAAATAGAAGGAAATTGTATATCTCAAAATATGTATATAAATTTTTTTACTTAATAAATCTTGGTATGAAAACAATAAATGTATTATTACACACATCAAAACCTTATATTATTTAGATCATAAATAATCTTGGAATATTGTTGATAAAAATACTTCTAGTGGTTTGACTGGAATTTTATGTAGATTATATATATTCATCATCATTTAATGTTTATTTGTATTCATTTTTACAAGTTATCAATCCAATCCAATTGTGTGGTAACATACCAGTTCTAGGATCTTCCCAAAGGTTCCTCGTAACTTGTTGGTCACATGGCCTCAAGCGCATTTCCCTAAATGTCAGAGGATGCAGACAAGATGTGAGGGCCATTAGTGTGATGGAGGGGAAACTATGCCCTCATTGATAGAGTAATGCAGCATAAATGTTAGATAAAATAGCGGAAGAAACAATAACTTGAAATAAGTAAATATCAAAAGTAGTAAACAACTGAAGCACACATATATAAGTGATAAATGATACATAAGTATAGTAAAATAGGAAAACAAGTCACACTGATGAAATACAGTACTTAATCAATGTTAAAATGAAAATTAAGAAACTCTAGCATCATCGCATGCCTCATCATGGTCCCATGATCTCTAGCACCTCAGCACTAAAGTACCTGATATAGAAGGGTACTATCCCTTATCTTGACCTACAACAATATAATCTATTTTCAACCAATATCATGACCCAAATTGGGTGTGGGACAAATCCTAGTTGGCATCCACCCAAAGATCTGTTCCATAACACTCAGTGAATATATATGGCATCCAATAAAAAAATGTAGCAGTAAACATGGAAGTACACAAAAGTAATGAATCCAACCATATCAAGAGAATTAATTTTTACATTTCAAGTAAGCAACTAAACATAAACATGTTACCCTCTGATAGGTACTCACAACCCAACCCCTCTGGTTCAACCTAACAACTCAAGAAACCCTCTGGGAAGTACATACAGTCTAACCCCTTTGGTTTATCTTTAGAAAAGACTCCATGAGGAAGCACTGACCATCAATTCCCCATGTGGTCTTGTATCGGTAACTATAGACACTCTATGAAAGCAGTCAACGTCCAATTCCCCATGTGGTCTCATAACGAGGATCTACAGACACTCTGAGGTAGAAATCACTTGCACCCCCTATGGTATCACAATTAGAAAATTAAACAGACACTCTGGAGAATCCCTTAACATCCATTCTCCCTATGGTCTACATCACTTGGTTACTATAGCCTTGTGTATGTCAATCGTGAAAAAACGATATGTGGATGACAAATTATGCCTCAAGAAATACACAGAGAAACAATCTACAACATATTAGATAAACTCACTCCATCCTACAATACTAGGCATGGGAAGTAAAGCAGCATCCTAAAAGGCAAAGCTAGACCAAATGGTAAAAACAAGAAAACATGGGGAAAACATCCATAGATTTTCAAAGATAATTGTATTCACAAATAATTATCCTTTATCAAAAAAACAAGAAAAATTAGGAAATAAAAGGGTTAAAACATATATACACACAACACTCTAAACAAAGGTATTGGAATATTTTGCACTTATAAATCAAGGAAATACTAAGGAAAGTCAGAAACCACTTACCTCGGCATTGTACAGAAGATATTAGTGATCCTTAGGCCAGGAATTTCTCTAGAATGCTGAAGAACTAAAAAAATGTTAAAAATGTTCAATCGATGATATCTCACAAAAGAGGATAAATCGGGAAATGAGGCTCTAAATGAAGGAAGAGCATACTGTGGCGATTCCAAAACAATCGAAGGTAGTCTATCTAGGGAACAAACAACAAGTTGGGGGATCTAAAAACATTAGAGGCTATAAAGATGATCCTGGATGAGATAGGTCGTGAATGAGAGGGTTTTATCCATTAGTCCCGACCTGGTCCGTTTAATGAAGTAAAAAAGAATGTAAACAACGCATACTTCTAGGGTATATGGAAAGTAATTTCATTAACTAGCCTCCACTTTAGGCGTTATCCAGGTCATCCACACAGCCATGTGCACAACTGTTAGATGGCCAACACACGGCTACCCGTGGAAAGTGAGTACATGTCTTGTACATATAAGTGCGTAACATGTACTCTTGAAATTTCTAAAAACTACTATTTTTTCCAAAAACAACCAGAAAGGAAATCCATAACTCAAAAGAAGATCCGAGTTCTTAAAAACATTCCACCTAAAGGAAATTCATCACCGAATTTCCCGAGAAATGTTCCGTAGAAGAATAATCCTCATACAGCTCCATCAAATGAGATCATAAATCATCTTCCTTCTCCTTGGTCATATCCTACACTCGCTCATGCTGCCGTTGAACTCATACCAGATGCACAAAATGGCCACGGTGAACCCTTACACATTGATATACAATCCAGATAGGATGCACTTCAAATGAGGCTTCTGCCTCTAACTCATCCTCCTTGGGTTGAAAAACATGAGATGTGTCTGATAAGAAACATCTATGCTGAATAAAATAGAATATGCCATGCATAGCCGGATGCCTCTAAGGTAACTGTAACAGATATGAATCCGGCCCGACTCCCTCAAACACCTCAAACAACGGGACGTACCTTGAATAAATATTTCCAGGTCTTCTAATCTTCATGTGTCCCAATCTCATTGTTAAATGTAGGAAAACCAAATTTCCAAACTAAAACACCATAGGTCACCTCCATCGATTAACATAAGACATCTATATGGATGGTGCAATATCCATCCTCTTTCGAATCAAATCTATCTGCTCTATAGTCACTTGGTCAAGATGAGGTCCTTGCATAGCTGCCTCTTCTACCTCCATCTAGCATAAAGGTGATCGGCATGGCCTACCATACAGGGACTCATAAGGTACCATCTGAATAGTTTCATGAAAACTATTATTGTAGTCAAACTCTACAAGATGTATGTATTTCTACCATGAACCTCCAAAATAGAGGATGCATGCTCTCAACATGTCCTTCAGCTCCTGAATCGTATAGTCAGATTGACCATCCATCTGGGGATGGTAATCGTTACTCATAAGTACCTGTGTGCCCAAAGCCCAATGTAAACATTGTCAGGAATGAGAAGTAAAACATGCATCTTAGTCTGAAATAATAGAGTGTAGAACACTATGGAGACGTACAATCTCTCAGATGTAAAACCTTCCCAACTCATCTATACTAAAGGTATCCTTGATCTGTATGATGTGAGAAACCTTGATGAGTCTATCAATGACAACCCATACCACATCATTCACTCAAGGAATCCTTGGAGAACCTATCACGAAATCCATCGAGACATCATTCCTTTTCCATTATGGAATGGGTAACTGCTGAAAAGGCCCTACTAGTCATTCATGATCTGCCTTCACTTACTAACAAGTGGAACACATCGTGAAGAAACCAAATACATTTCTCCTCATACATGGCCACCAACACGGATGGTGTATATCATGATACTTCTTGGGGACACTAGGATGAACTGCCCAAATAGGGGAATGAAAATCTCACATCAGCTCCTTGCATATGTCTGCTGAAACCCACATGCACCCACAAAGACGCAAGATATCATCATCGCCTATGGTCCATCTAGGAATAGGGTCTTCATCTAACATACTCTCCCATATGAATAGGACTTTAGAATCTGATAACTACCTCATTCGCACTCGATCAAGAATAGTAGAGGTAATATCTGTAGTATAAAGAAACGTCTAGCCCAGCCTATTGTGAACCTCCAAATGCTTCTCAAAAAATTGATCCATAAGTTTCCACTCACTGTTGGGCTCCTTGACAACCTATAACTAAATCCTCTTGCTTATCACATCAGCCACAACTTTTCCTTTCCCAGGCGTGTATGTAAGATTAAAGTCCAAGGACTGAAGGTACTTGACCCACCTTCATTTTCTAAGTTTCATATCATGCTATGTGAAGATATACTTGAGATTTTTTTGGCCGGTGAAAACCAAAAAATTATCTCCCAGATGATAATGTCTCCAACATCATAAAAAATGAAAAAATACAGCCATCTTTAGATCTTGTGTCGGGAAATTCTTCTCATGTGTCCTCAACTGCTGAGTCATGTATGCAACAACTCATTATACCTGCATAAGCACTGCTCCCAATCTAACACCTATAGCATCACAGTTCACCATTTAGCTCTTGCATGGCTTTGGAAATACTAGTATCAGTGCTAAAGTTAAATTCCCATTAATCTCTGGAAAGGCTGAATCACAAAAATCTGACCAGACGTACTTTAGACTCTTCTTAGTCAGGCTCGTGAGTTGCACTGCTATGCATGAGAATTCATGTATGAAACATTTATATAAATAGACAGCCCTAGACAACATTTCACCTCAAAGTAGTTATTTGGATGCTCATATGAGAATACAACCATCACATTCTCTGGGTCTATTGATACACCAGTCCCTGAGATAACATGATCCAAAATGTGATCTTGGTCCATCCAAAAGTAGCAATTTGAGAGCTTAGCAAATAAATGATGCTCTCTCAATATACTCAAAATGATCACTAGATTTGTGTCATGGTGGGGTTGAGTGTGACAGTACACCAAGATATCATCCATGAAGACTACCAGGAAACACTCCAAGTATAGATGGAACTCTCAGTTCATTAGTTCCATGAAAACTGCAGGCGCATTCGTGAGACCAAATGACATAACCACAAACTCTTATAAACCATAACTGATTTGAAAAGTTGTAAGATGTATATATGATGGTCCAATGTGGAACTAATGTAATCTGTATCTCAATTAAATCTTCGATAACACCTTGGCTCCTCATATATGATCAAAGAGATCATCAATCCATGCCATGGGATATCGGTTATTTACTGTCAACTGGTTCAAATTACAATAATCCACAAAAAATCAAAGGTTACCATCCGCATTCTTCACAAATAGGATAGGAGAATCCCAAGGAGATGTACTTGGAAAAATGCACCCCCTTTCCTGTAACTCCTAAAATGACTTATTGTGCTCCTATAATTATGGTTTATCAATCCTATAAGGAGGAATGGACACCAGTGCCACTCCTAACATAAGCCCAACTGAAAATTCCACCTCTCGATCAAGAGGAATATCTAAAAAGACCTCTAGAAAGAAATCCCTAAAAAAATCCACCACTAGATGAATGTATATATGTGAAGTCCCCTGGTAATTCAAATATAGACTAGAAATTTGGGTTTTAACTCCTCCCAACCCATGATGCACAGGTACTTCTCTGCTCACATAGACATCCCATTTTCCCATATAAAGAAACAACCCACCCTTTGCTGATGTGAAACTCAACATATGGTGAAACAAGTAAACAAAAACCTGGGAGGGAACTAACTAGTCCATTTAATGAATAACTCAAGAGCCTATCATCTCCAAGGATAGGAGGATCCATAAGAAGTGACACCCACAGACCTCAAGATGGAACTCCTTGAACTGATGTACAAAAACTATGGCTGTCCCCAATAAAGCCTCAAACATCAAGACATAAAAATAAGTAAATATACAAAGCCTAAGGATATCCAAAACAACCACAAATATGAAACTATGGAAATCCCCTCTATGAAAAAGCACAACAGATGAAACTGAGGCAACTATGATTGTACCTCGAACTGTATAGAGTCTGAGATCCTTCTCTTGTTGGGTCTCCTCCACTACAAAATTCCGGCCTAAACCACGGCCCTAGGACACTACCTGACCACACTGAGTTGATCCATCCTACTATTTCTGAAAGCATGGTGATTGGACACTATGGTCGTGACTTTCACATCAGCCCGAATGGCTGTAAAGAACTCCAGTTCCCTGACTGATGAGTAACTGGTGGTCCTGGTCCTGAATGAGGATTCAAGGAAGAACCCATGTTACCTGATACTGGTGAGAAAAACTGACAGAAACGTTGAAGGTTCCCCATCGTTCCATCAGATCAGAACTCCACTGGGTCTCTTGAGAAATGTGTCCACGTATTCCCACTCTTCCCACACTGGTATCACACCATAGGGCCACCAGGAGAAGTATCCTACCTACTAGGACCTCCACGTATAGACTCCTTATGGTGAGTCATGCTGTCTGCAAGAGGGGTACAAACTCTGGAGGCCAAACTGCCCTATCTCACAGCACCAGAATCCCTCATATTTTGCTCTATGATTAGCGCCTAGTTGACTATATAAGTAATGGAAATCTACAAGAATTTGATTACCTGATATCATAAATCCTAAAACATCCTATCCAGAAATAACTGACAACCTCCTGGGATAGGTGTGAAGTTCTAGAGCTTTGTGAAATGGGATGAGTACTCCATGAGTGAGAGAGTGACCTACTCTAAACTCATAAACTCTCAAGCTCGACTGGCCTTCAATTTATAGGGTTAGAAGTATTAATAGAAGGCATTATAGAACTCATCACAATCCATAACTTACTGGCATCCTACCTGTGAGATCACTTCCCACCATCTCTTGGAGGCGTCCCATAGCATGTACTTTGCAAACTTCACCCTCCCCTATAGAGGCATCTCTAGACTCTCGAATATATAGAGAATGTATTTTATCCATGAATTTGTAGCCTGAGGTTTTTCATTCCCTTGTGAATGTTGGAGGATGATGGTGCAGAAAGACCCGCGTCATTTTTTTCCCTCAATGGGGTTGGAGGCATTACTCCTCAGAAGGTCTTCATTAAGATCATAAAACCCTCCAGGAACTATGCATTAGTACATCTGTCTAGAATAACGTATGGTGCTAAGAGTGGGAAAACCATAAGATCTACTGGTATTCCATGATCTTCCATGTCTGTTGTTATATTTTCCCATGAAACTGGTGTACAACCAGAGGACGTCTCGGTGGCATGGATCTTCAAGTTCTAGCAAAAACCTCAGATCAAGATTATCTTGGATTGAAAACTAGATGTGTAATAAGGTAATAAGAGAAATAAATCAATGATGTTTATCAAAACATGGATTTACAGCGTGTATAATGCTTACACAATGGGTTCCCTTAATAATTCACATGGGTGTGTACTTTTTCCATCCCAGGTCATGTAACACCCCTTACACATGATGTGTTGTCCTAACACATGGTGTGTACTTAAATCCCCTTCCTCTACATAATTTCTTCTATAATTCTAAGCCACACACTTTTCCTAGAACAAGAATACACATCTTGATTATGCTAGACATGGTGTGTAAATGAAGAACTTTACCGACTCATGTTGTTAGTCACTTGGTCGGTTGCACGACTCACTCAACACAGTGTGTTCTCGATGGATACAACATGTACTTCTGGATTTACTTCAACCGATGTTGTTAGTCACACAACTAGATACGTTGTCTAAACATAATAGCTTTTTCATCTGGTACATGGCATGTTCCACCAATGCTTTCTCAACCCTGTGTCTCTCCCACATAGCCAGTGACACAGTTAGTGACAACTATGCATTTAGCTAATGTACATAGTGTATACTTGAGAAAAATATTTCCTTCCCAAACCGAAGGACACACAATGTGTATTCATCACTACACATAGTGTATTCTGGGTATTTCAAGATAGTAAGCCTCAAAAAATACTCAAGAACCCCATAAAAACACTTAAACAAACATTAAAGTGAAAAATTCCAATTCGTGAGGGCCCATAATCCCCACAAATCAAATATTTGCATCTTACACATGTCATATACTTGAAAAAAATTGAAATGATCCCCCAAATACCAGTCCATGAGTTCCCATAACAACTTAAGAACCAAAGATTGTCATTCATTCAAAAAATAACATTACACATTTCAGTAACCAATCAGATGTCAGTATTCTATCAAGGCATCTATCGCAACAACATGGTTTTGTATCCCAACATCTATCACAACAACATGCAATCTATCATTCACCATGACTGGAATGTCAGGAATGCATGACATGTGATTTCTAACAATTGCATTTATGATGCATGAGATGATATACCTTCATCTCATCTGGTTGAAAAAGAAATAGAACCTAATTTTTTATAAACGATAATGGCACAAAACATGTGAATCACCCAATGATGAAATCAAATAAACTAAAAAATTGGAGAACAAGAAAAATTGCAATAACTGAGTCAAATTTCCTTTCCCCTATACACAGGTTTGCTACACCCAAGCATAGATTATTACAAACTACTTATTCCTTCCTATCCCTAGATGTAGGATCCAAACAGTTAGTCAAAAAGAGAATAATTCCTTTGATTCCACTTTATAACATTTTTTTTCTGGGATCCACATAGAGGTGCCTCGTACCTAATTGATCACATGGCATGAAGCGAAATTTCCCAAAGGCCAGAAGCTACAGACTAGAATCAAGGTACTTGGGTGTGATTGGGGGGAAGATATTCCCTTATTGGTAGAGTAACATAATAAAAATAATTGATAACAATAGCGAAAGAAGTAATAACAATCAGGAAGTAAAATGCGGATGTAATAAATAGCTAGAGACCATGTATATAAATGATGCATGATTAAAATGTCAATTAAAGAATCCAAACAATTAATAATGATGAATCAAAGTACTAAACCAAAGTAAAATAGAAAACATATAATCTCTAGCAACATCTTAGGCCTCAGCTTGGCCCCATGCCCTCAAAATCATCACCAATAAATACCTAAAGTAGAAGGTCTCTTTCCCCTATCTAGACCTCCAACAATATAATCTGTTTTGGTCCAAAAGCATGACCCAAACAGGGTGTGATACAAATCCCAGTAGGCAACCACCTAATGATTTGTGCCTAATAGTCAGTTAATATATATGTCAGGCAATAATCAAAAGTAGCAGTAAACAACGAATTACACAAAACTACACAATCCAACAGTTTCAATTTCATTTATTCTCATATATCAGGTAAGAAACTAATCACAAAAAAGTCACCCTCTAGGAATTACTCACAATCGAACCCCTATAGTCAGCTAAAAAACACAATCAACCCTATGAGAAGTATGGACAGTCTATGTCCTCCAGTTCATCTTTAGCGAAGACTCTCTGAGGAAGCACTCACTATCAATTCCCCCTGTAGGCTCATATCGGTTATTATAGAAAATACGGGGAAGAACTCAACGTCCAATTCCCCATGTGGTCATATTAATAGGTACTACAAACACTATGAGATAGAACTCAAATCTATCCCCCCTACGGTCTCGCAACGTGAAATGTAAACAGACACTCTATAGAAGCCCACAATGTCCATTCTCTATATGGTTAACTTCCATAGGTTCCCACAACCATATTTATACCAATCATGCACAAACGATATGTGGAAACCAATTTAAACCTCAAGAACTAGTTGGATAAATTGTCAACAACATATTATATAAAATCAATTTATCCTACAATACTATGCACAGAATGTAATGCAGAAACCTAACATGATATGCTAGATCAAAAAGTCAAAAAAAGAAAATATGGGTAAAACATCTATAGCTTGGAAATGATAACCCTATTTACAAATAACTAACCTATATCCAAACAAACAAGTAATAATAGGCAATAATAGGGATAAAACCCATAAACATTCAATATCCTGAACAAGTGTATTTAAAACATTTCCCCATATAACTCAAGGACTAACAATGAAAAATCACAAACCACCTATCTCAGAATTGTACATACAATATTCAGGAATCTCAGGCCATGAATTGTCCTAGAACATAGTATATTTAAAAAATGTATAAAACATTCAGCTGAGCATATCTCATGAAAGAGGATAAATCAAAATAACAAGGCTCTATAAGAAGGAATAGCTTACCATGGCGATTTCAATGCAAACGACAATAGTCGATTCCATGAATGGACTGCAAGTCAGGAGCTAAGAGAAGATTTGTGGTTGTATGGATCCTCCTGGATGAGAAAGGTCAATATTATGATGGTTCTTTCCATTAGACGTGACATCGGTCTGTTTAATTTAATAAAAAGAAAGTAAACAGAATGATCCTCAAGGGTAAACGACATGTACATTATTTAACAAGCCTCCACTTTAAGAAGTCTCTAGGTGACCCCATATGACTATGTGCTTATCTGTTACACGGCTAGAACATGCTTTCCTGTGACAACTCAGTACAAGATATGTACATGTAAGTACACAACATGAACTCCTGAAATTTCTAGAAACACGTATTTTTCTCAGAAACAACCAGAAATGAAATTCATACCTTAGAAGCAGATCTGGGTTCTTTAAAGTGTCCCATAATAATTTTGTTTAAAAAAATTCATTTTCTTATTTTATTTACGGAATTATGTTATTATTATTATTCTGAAATTATTTTGAGTTAAAAATGTTTTTCTGATTCTACCTTTGGTTTTTTTATAATGTATAAGAAATCTACATCAAGAACATTTCATTTCACAAGAGAAGTTTTTGTTTCATTGATTTATATGAAACAACACCTGATATCACTTTCATCTACAAAAGTTGAATACTTGGTAGCTGGAAGTTATTATTCTCAACTATTGTGAATGCAACACACAGTCAATGACTATGGAATAAGTTTTATTAAAATTCAATATTATAGATAAAACCATATCCATTTAATTATTTTAAAACCTATCACTTAACATACATGGTAATCATAGAGATGTAAGATGATCTTTCCCTAAGTATCACACAAAAAATAGATATAATGTTAATACTACTTGGATATCAAGAGCTGCTTGATAAATATTTTATTAAGCCCTTATTTCTTATAGATTTGAAGATATTAAAAGAATTATGAATGATAAATGTAAAGTGATTATTTACATCCACATCTTGTTTATAAATATCCTTACATTAAAAAAATATTTTTCAAACAATAGTAAATTGGATTTAAATTTTCTAATTTTTTATTTCTAAAACATTGAGATTGAAAAAAATAATTTAGTTTTCATAATATCTTTAACAAATATATTTTTCACACTCAATATATTTCATAAAGAATTCATAATTTCAATATATTGAAATATTCATACACAAAAAAATTAAAATAAAATATTTCTAACATAAAATTTATCTAGACTGACAATTCAAAATAAAAATTACATGTTAAAAATTATCGTAATTAGTGTCTCATATAAAAACAAAAAATAATATATTTCCCCTACATATGAATCATTTGATCTCTAATAGGAATTCATATTTTTTTACATAGTCATTTATCTATTTCATTGACGTTGTTTATAACTTATTGTTTTAGTTTTACAAACATACATTTTGTAACAAATTTAACAGTTTTCAAATTGGATTATTTCTCACATCATACAAAATTATATTTATAAAATATCTAATTTAGATTTATATTAAAGATATAATTCAATTAAATCTTCAACATCTTTTTAGAAAAGGTATATTTAGTCTCAACCATTGAAATTCATAGAATTAAAAATATTCCATATCATGCCTCTATAAGACTGGGCAACCCATTGTCTTGTATAAGTTTAAAGATATTATTCTCACAACACCCCAACCACTTTTAGGGGTCTTCCTAAAAAATTAGCATTCATCCGTTCACTAGTTCAATAACTAGTCCGATGACTAGTGACGAAGACATGAAGAAAAATGGATGTTTTAGAGAGATAATAATACATTAAATATGATAAATAATAATATATTTTGAGATTATATATCACGATTTAATGATGGGAGAAATAATATTTCGAATTATATTTCCCTGGTATAGTTACTGAGTTTTATGATTCCATTCATTTGAATTCTGAAAAAGATAAGGAATATGTAATATTTAATATATATACTGTGAAATGTAAACATTCTTATGATAAAGTCTTTTAAATGTTATAATTACCCTTTTGGGTGTTTTTCTCTCCTGTATCAAACTTTAGAAAAGAATAATTAATTTTTTTATGTCGAAGGCTGAATCTAATTTTTTTCATGATTCAATAAATTCACAATTATTTTCCACCTCACACTTGATGCATGGGTCTTCAGTTTTATGATACATGTTTATAAAATATTGACAAAGTGTGATTGGGATACAATTAATTTTTTTATATGTTTTTTACATTATCGTATGAATATGATATATAACCAACTTGTGAATTTTATTTCATTACAGTATAAATATTTAATAATGAATCAATGAAATCCACAAATTTTATGTTTCCATATATTATAAAAAATATTTAGTAAACTACTTGTATGTTTTGTAAATGAAGAATAAATCTTATGCTACAATGGAAAATATTTCCCTAGTTAGAGAAGATATAATTTCATGGATAAGTCTTGTTTTTATTCAAAATTGAGATTTATTTTATGTTTATTGTACAATAACATTTTCAATGTTGGAAATTATAAATATAAGGATGTTTTCAGTTGAAATATAAAATTTGAATCCTCAAATCTTTATTTTTATTATAAAACTACAATAATTTCATATTCATATTTGAAAAAAACCCTGAATCAAATGGCTTTAGGGAAACCCAATGATTCTGAATTTGGTCTTGATAAGGCTTGTTCCTTACCCTTGATGATTTGTACTAAAGGGATGTTGAAGAATTTTAAAAATTTATATAAAGAGAATAATATTTTTTTAGTGTCAATTAGTATAAAAATTAATTAAATATAGTTTAAAATCTTAAAAAAAGTCAATTCTATTAATTTCCCAGTTACCAGTTGTGTAGGAATGATAACTGTATGGTATGGTTCTTCATTAATATACTGTAATCACTAATATGGGATTTTATTTCATTGAATCATAATTAATTACAACATTTTTTCCAAAATATGATAAGGGTAAAGTTAAAAATAATTAAAGAGAAGATTCACATTATCCCAAAAAATAGTTCTTTTTTTATGAGAATGAACAATTGAGTTTTATAGAGAATATAGAAAATTGATTACAAAATATTTTGTAGTTTTCAAAAAAGTAAATAGAGGAATGATAATAAGAAAGTTTAGAATAATCGGTAGAATACATAATAAGATAAATATGTTGATGAATAAGTATAAACACATTCTCAGGAAGATGAAAAGAAAAAGAAATTTACATAAGATTTATCAACATCTTCACCTATGTAAACATACTATTCTGATAAGGATCGTGAAATAGAAAATTTTATGATTAAGATTAATCATCTAAAGAGAAATAATAAGATAAAAATTTTGGGTATACTATATCTAATAAGATTGAGTTTTGTATAGAAATATTTATTTTGAAGGTCTCACAGTATGTGATATTTGGCTAAAATTAAAATAATCCAGTTGTAGGTACTTCAAGAAAAAAAATTCAATCATATCCTTTTACTCATAGTCTATAGAGGAACAAAGAAACTTCAATTATATGTGACTGGAATTAAATTTTTTAACTGATCATATTTCATATTATTCATTTAATAAATATATAGTAAATTAGATTCAATGTAATATGAATGATATATAGTAATCCCTAATATTTGTGAATTAGTGAATGATTCAACATGTGCATGATATAAAATATTTATATGGAGTGAACAATTCTCATAAAATAAATTACAAAAAAATGTTGGATGGTCCAAATATGTTGATATTGACTTAAAATATCACCATGTCCTATTAATAGAAGTCAGAATACTATCCCATGAGTATTCCAGATCCTTTGAATGGTTATCATCAGATTTTTTAGACAAAGAGATGTTTTTTTGAACAGGTCAAAGTGATTATAGAGAAAAAAAATGGGGAAGAAAGTGTACTCAAATAAAATGTTCACTGAATGTAAATATAAAACCTCATTATATTAATATGTGAATAGGAGTAGTTCCTTGTAAAGGAAGAGAATACTAGGATATGTTAAGTGGTTGAAATGATTCTGACAATGGTTATGAAGAAATGATTAAGGGAGTAAAATATTGTGAAACTTGACTCATTAGTTGTAGATGATTTTAAGTAACATCATGATTTATGAAAATGATTTATATCATAATTTTTTCTAAATAAATAATGAACATTTTAATTTAAAAATGTAACGTAATATTATAAATTTTCAAATAAATGTGGAATTTGGATGAATTTTTATCAATATACGATATATATGGATTTATTTTTATATCCTGTGGGGTTTTTTTATTTCACTTATATATTAGATGATTAGTTGATTCAAAATAAAAGTATCATATGATATCATTTTCTAAAATCCTTATTTATTATATATATTAACTATTATTTCTAAAAATAAAATTGTGGAAATGTTTAAAGGATATATTTTTATGTGTAATATTTATTACAATGCATAGAAGTCATTGAATCTATTTTGGGGATTCATATAAAATGATTTTAATGGGGGATACTATCAATAAATAAATCATCATTATAAATAAGGTTTTACAAAGGGAAAATCTGATGTTCCGATTTTTATTGAATCAGAAATAATTATTTAACTCACAGCTATTTTCAATATGATAATAGAAAAAATTTTGATATATATTTTACACTCTTAAATAATTAATGCTTGTAATTATGTTAATGTTTTTATTTTTAAATATCACATGTTATGTTTTGTTATTTAAAAAAGCTTTTTATTTTTAATTTGGTTATTTAATTTATATGTTTCTATTACATGGTTTTTTGTATCAATTTTTTTTTCATAAAACACTATCTCCAAAAGTTTATATATACCATTTGTTTTAGTATGTTTTTATAGAAAACAATATTTTATATGGTATGAATAAATAGTTTTAATCTAAAGCATATATATATTTTTGTTATCTAATAAGATCCCCCAAAAAATGTGTTTCTTATACATCAGAATAACTATAGAACATACATGTGGTTATTCAAAAGTCATGTTTATCAGACTAAAAAAATTCATGAGCATCAGAATTTCATTATAATTGATACATTATATAAAAGTTGGTTCTATATCCTGGAATAATAATAAATATTATAATCCATTGAATCATACAAATTTATAGTTAATGTAGATATATTCAGTTTTATTTGATTGAATAAATTAATAAAATTGTAGGGGTGACCAATAAAATGTGAGAAAATGAAATTTTTATCTGTCAAGTTGAACATCCATATCATTTTGAGCTATCAAAGTGAACGATGATTGAATATATCATTCAATAAGAATTATATTTTCATTTATATTAAATGTTATAGGGAATCTGATGGCGATTGTAATTTTATTGGAAAAATTTTACTTTTTATTTTTGTATCAAATCGTTGTAATTTTTAATGACATATAGTGATATAATGATGGTGGATCAAATCCATCATATCAAGGGATTCTAAGGGTAGGAAGATAGAAACACTAATCTAAAAGAATAATAGATTTATTGATTCCGAATGACATATATCGATCATCATATCATGGGACTCATGGGGATAAAAAAATATATTCATATCAATCATCATATTGAGTTATTTCCTTTTTAAAAAATTGAGGCATTTATAGAATGCATAAAAATGTAAATATCCTATGTCATGACTCATGACTTCTATAACTCTTATAGTTCATGATGAAATCATTTATTGAATGTAATTCATTATTAAAATAATATTATATTTAATTACTTTTTGATACATATTTATATTCCACTATGAATATAGTTTAGTATTTTCATATACTTATCTTTCTTATAATAATTTTCTCGGACTGTTTGTGTGGCCGATAAATAACATTAATATACCAGACCCTTCGTTGTTTAGAAATAGTTACATTGATCAATAGATGATCTATGTGTATGATATTTTTAAATTAAGAGGAACATTAGTTTCTATTATTTAATTTTTATACTTCAATTAACCTCCTATTTTATCTATCATAAACTCTTATGATTCAAAATAAATATCATTAGTTGTGTCATATCATTTTTTAAGTCTAGGTTTCATTTTAAAAGTTCATTTTTAAGTCTATATTTATTTATTAAATAAGAACATTACAATCCCCAAACATGTTCTCACCAATAAAAAAAATTAATTGGATCTAGATATATCATTTTGTGAGGATCAAATCCATATTCATGAATGTTATGAAAAAATGTTGTAGAATAAGATGACATGGCATGTAATAGCACATGGGAAAAATCAAATCTAAAAATTAATTATAGGGAAACCTAATGGAGTTGAGTAATATTACTAACCCCATTTGTTCATTTTATTATATTATGATAATTTATACGTTAAATTTTTTCAATGAGGAAAATTATATAAATAGTAATTAAATTATTGAAATTTCATTTTTCATTATAAGGAAGAAACAATAAAATTCACATTTTATTATTCGGAAATGTGAAAAAAAATCATCTTTTTTATAAATTTAATATTATGATTTGGATTTAATTATTTTATTCATTCTCCCAAAATTAGACTTCGTTTATTATTTTTAATTTTATTCAATAGTTCATTTTATACAAATTATTGAAAAATTAAAATTTGATTAAGACATTTATTTTTCATAATTATAATTATATAAATATAAAATTAATTATTAAAAAAAATTACATATACAAAATATATATTCAATATTTCATTCTATTCAAAGAAAATTTTAATTATGAGCATAGATATATATGAAAATTGTTTCAAAATTATATGCCTTTTAAAAAAAAATTCATTTATATTCTCTTTTATAAACACATTAACAAGGATGCATTCATTATTATTTTAATATAGAATATTTTTATGAATACATGAACATATAATAATACTAATAATTTCATTAGAATGAATATTTATTATCATTTTTCTATAAAATCAATTTTTTGAATTAACATTAATTATTTAAATGAAGTTTGTTGAGTTTTTTTAATTATATTAACATTAATTTATCATAATAATGCAATTTAAATATTTTATATTTTATTTAAAATATTTTATTTTTATTATAAATATTATTTAATTTTTTATATTTTTTTGATTAAAAACACTACACATGATAAATATTTGAAAACTTATTTAGGGGTAAAATGAGTTTAGTGGGGTGTTAAATTATGTGTTTTGGGTCGAATGTCACTAAAAATATAAAAATTATATTTTATTAATATGTTTTATCCTTATGATATATTACATAAATATTAATTACATTTTTTTTCCAATAAAAAGTACTCAAATTTATATTATTTAAATATTTATAGAAAATCTATAAGTTTCCCAACCCTAACTTATAAACTGTCACCTCTTCTCCACCATTATTCATTAAAAATAAATAATATAAATCAACTAGTAACCCTCAATAAAATATTCCTCCCTTCACACATTTAATTATGAATATTCTATACTTCTATTTAGAACATCTTTTTAAGGGTTAGTATTCAATCTAAAAGAGGCCTCCCAAAGAATAATTTATCATATATACCAATTTTTTCATTATTAATTACATATGTTACTTCTACTAAATCTTTCATTGACATCCATAAATAATGGATAATGTATTATAAATATTATAAACTGTTATTATGAATATGGTAAAACCTTATTCACCTCCATTATATCTAATGGAAAATGAAACCATTTGTCTTCTGTACATTGTACCCACTATATCCCTAAAATGATGTGGACTTTTTTCTTCATATTTTTACATGGATGGTTATAAATATTGAAGTAGTGAATATATTAGATATTTTTGTCATAGTTTTTATTATTTTAATAAAATATATCATTTAACATCTTACCTTTGAAATCATTATAATATTATAATGTTACTTGTTCATATGGTTGGACAATTACCTCCATGAAATGATGTGATTCATTTTTTAGAACCAAATTTCATGGGTGATTGTAAATAATTTTACAGTGAATATATATTATATTTCTATAATCATTTTAATTCCTAATGAGATTTATCCCTGTTCAAGATTCATGTTTTGTAACAACATAATACAAAATACATGAAAAATAGAGTAGTTACAAAATAAACTAAATATTTTAAATTATTTTTGCCATCGAACATAAGATAAGAAGATATAAATAAACCATTTATGAGGTTATAATTAAGAATAATATGCTATTATATATTTTTAATAAACTAGAATTTTTTATATTGGAGTTTGAAGGACTATTAAATATTTTTTACGAGAGGCATGTGTTTACTTTCCAATCATGCATTTCTTCAGATTCATTTCGTGTAATATTTGAGGAGATGAATTATATGATATTTATATATTAAAGCACATATTTGTTATTTTACTATATTTATTTATGGAAATTACATGTTTACCTTACCTTTTTCTTTTCTCAATGTACCCAATAGTCTGAATGTTTTTTTAACCATTTTTAATTTATATTCAAATTAGACTATTTACCTTTCAAAGTAAATATTTATATTATGAATTTTAAATAATATATTTAATTTTATATAGTGTTTTTTATTTCTTATTTACCATAATTTAATTTTTATTATACAAATGGAAATAATCTTCATTTATTTTTTCAATTTAGGTTGTGTTGCACAAATGTAAATACGAAATATTTATTTTATGCATGCTTCCTGAATAACATATACACCCATCATCCCATTTAATTACATCAAATCATCCATTTCATGTTTCCTTGAATTTATTTTTTTATTTTTCCTATATTCATTAATTTAAAAAAATTAATGCATTTTTTCTGAAAATGTATCGGACATTTTCCCAATAAAATGTATCATTCATTTTTTACATTAATTTCCAATAATGTTAACATAAGTTGATGAGTTTTATGATTTAAATAGTATGAAATCAACTGATTTTATCATCCATATTACTCTATGTGTATTATTATGAGGTTATTCAATTTGTTGAGTGGGGAAAATATATAAAATTTTTAATGCTTGTTTTTTAGAATGAATGTTTTTGTTGATTATGTATAAAATTGTTATTAGTTTTTCACATGGTAGAAATGAATTTAATTTAATATTTTCTGGGAATAAATCTATGTAGGAACTTAATGCATCATAATTTCAAATGATATAAATTTTCTTTATTTATTTTTTTCACTACATAGAAATATATTTATGTTGAATTTGCATAAGTCCTTTACACTAATATTATTATGTACAAAATTATGACAGTATTGAAGAAAATGTTTTTTTACATTGGTTATTTTTAGTTATTACATTGGTTTTTGGTCAACGTTATTACAGAGTACGTTATAAATATTCTTTTATGTCGTTTATTGTAAAACCGACGTAAAAAACAAAAAACCGAACCGTTTTTCACGTCGGTTATTCAAAATATTATGTGTAAAATTCCTTATAGTTGTGATTTATTACGTCGGTTATTTAAAAACCGACATTGAATATACATTATCATGTCATTTTTTATATAACTGACTTCCTAAATCACTCATTTGGGGAATTTATCGCAATAGTTGTGCAAATAACAGACGGGAAAAAGTAGTCCGCCATGTTGTTTTCCATGTCAGTTAAATAATAACGGACTTGAGAACATATCTACTACATCAGTTATTTAATAACTAACATAAAAACCATTCCTTTCAATTTATTAAATCATTTATGAAATAACCAACCTAAAATGCATTCCCATGCATATGGTACTTCAGTTTTCAAATAACTAACTTTAAAAACAATCCTAGTGCATTTTTTACGTCAGTTATTTTATAACAAATGTAAAAATAATTGTTTTAATTAAACCGTTCAACCACATTTATGCCCAGAAAAAAAGAATACTTTAAATAGAACAACAACAGACCCCCCCCCCCCCCCACACCCCTCGACTTCCTCCCCCCTTGAAGACAGCCTCACACCCTAAGACACCCCGCAACTATTCCCAGCCAAAGGAATATCTGAAAAAGGTCACAAACAGACCAACCAACCATCCCACTATACATAACACTCCCACCCCCATGACAACCCTTCCACACCCCTAGAAACCCCCTCACCCCACCAAACATCCTGCCTACAACCCTGGACACCCCACCCTCCTAGACAGCCCCCACCTCCACCCCCGTGGACACCCTATACACCCCCCCCCCCTCAACACCCTTGGACTGCCTTGCCACACCTCTAGAAACACCTCACGTCCCTAGACACCCCCTAGACTGCCCCCACCCTCATGGACACCCTAAACACCCCAGCCTACCCCACTTGCAGCCCTACCACACCGCTGGAAGCCCCCACCCCACATGAAAACCCTACCCAGTCCCCTGGAAACCCATCCCACACCACTAACCCCCCCCCCCCCCCCCACACACCCCTGGACTGACCCCATCCTCATGGACTACCTGGACACCCTCACCCCCCTAGATAGCCCTCCCACACCCATGGATAGCCCCCTGACCCCACTAGGCACCCCCCAAACCATGACTGCCCCACCCTCCTAGATAGCCCCCCACAACTGGACACCACCCACAACTATGCCCAACCAAAAGAATACTTGAAACAGAACAAAAACATACCAACCCCCCTCCCCCCCTACCCCACTAGACAGCCCCCCAACCCCCCCCCCCCCCCCCCACCCCCAAGACAGTCCTACCACACCAATGGAAATACCCCCACCCCATTAAACATCCTTACCACAACCCTGGACACTCCCACCCTCATGGACAGCCCCCACCCCTTGGATAGCCCACCCACCCATTTGGACACCCCACTCGCATGGACAGCTTGGATACCCCTGCCCACACCCCAATACTGCCCTCCCACACCCCTAGCCCCTCGCCCCCACCCACCCATGGACACCCCCTGGACTGACTGCTGCCCTCATGGACACCCTGGACACCCCCACCCCACTGGACAACCCTCCCACACCCCTGGAATTCCCCCACCACACTGGACAGCTCTCCCCAGACCCCTATACAGCCATCCCACACCCCTATAAACCCCCCCCCCCCCCACACACACACTTAGAGACACCCTGGACTTCCCCCACCCTCATGGAAACCCTGGACACCCCCACCCCCTAGACAACCCTCCAACACCCCTAGAATGCCACTTGACCACACTAGGCACCCACACACCCCTGGAAATCCCTCCCACCCTCATGGAAACCCCCCAACACATTAGACAGCCCTCCCCCACCCCCTAGACAGCCCTCCCACACCCCGTGGAGTGCCCAACCCACCCCCTTGACATCCCTGTCACACACCTCGAAACCCTCCCCCACCCCTCAGAGAGCATGCCCACAACCTTGGACACCCCCACCCTCCTAGACTGCCCCCAACCCCTTGACATCCCACCAATCCTCATGGACACTCCCTCCCCCATGAACACCCCCACACCCCTATACTTCACTCTCACACACCTACCCCCCCCCCCCCCCCCGGCACCACTAGACACCCCCTGGACTTCCCCCACCCTCATGGACACCCTAGACACCCCCACCCCACATGAAATCCCTCCTACACCCCTAGAAAGACCCCACACCACTATAAATCCCTCCCCGGGACCCATGGATTTCCATCCCACACCCCTAGAAACCCCCACCACCCTGGACACACCCTGGAATTCCCCCATCCTCATGGTAAGCATGTTAAACCCTTGTAAAGATGATAAATGTAGTACCCCCGGTTTGAGGTATGTAGCCCTTGTTTCAGTTCGTTTTGTATTTTTTAAGTGTTTGGTTGATGTTTGGGATATTCTGGGAAAACATTTAATGTTTTGGAGGTTTTGCAGGGGCTCAAGGTTGGCACACGGTCTAGAAAAACCATGCGGCCAGCCGAGGAAATAGTGCACCTTTGACAATGGGCTCTCCACAGGCGGCACATCTTTTTTCAGACCGTGCGGGCAAGCCGTGCGAAGTCCCTAGGAGAGACACCAGAAACTGTATGGTTAGTGCACAGTTTTCCAAACCCTACGGGGCAACCATGTGTCCACTTAAAGATTGGGTTTTAAATTTCTAGGCCGCTTGGGATTTCCCATTTTCCCCCATTCATCATCTCACTCATGGATCACACAAGTGTTCTATTTTTAGTGTTTGGGGGATCTCCTTAGCTCATTTTGGAGGCAATTCAAAGGGTTTTCATGGTGGATCTAAGGAGGTTCACCTCGGCTAAGTCCCTCTTTTGGTTCATTGAGGTTTTTGTTAGGTTTGTCCCTCTCCCTCTCTTAGTTTCATAGATCCAAAAGGCTTTCATGTATTTATTGGTTTTTGTTTCCATTGTGTGTTAAAGGCTGAGCTTGTTGATGTTATGGAAGGATTTTTGAGGTGGTTTCAAGGGGTCATTCACCCGATTTGGATTTCATTTGGGCGAATGGTTGATTTCATCAAACCATAAGATGTTGGGGGATTCTCTATAAACTCCAATAGGATGAAATGTAAAGTTCATTTACAATTAAATTTGTTTCTTTAATTTAATTTTAAGCCTTTCATGTGAATATGTTGGAAAATCAAATGGGTGATGATTTGGGGGTTTTGGCATGAAATTGGGGTTTTTTCAAATGGGCACAATTGGGAGATTATAAATTGGTTATTTTAAAATGTAAATGATTGTGAGAATGAGTATTGATTTCGATAAATGGGTTATATTGAAATGTGTTTGGCATGGAAATGGTATTTGTTCGGATAGACAATAATGAATTATTATTGTTGTGGCTTGTATGGAAATGGGTGATATCATTTGGTGGATGATGTTGGGATGTGGTGGAGTGGACGAGAATGTGCCACTATAAAAAGGGGATAGATATTGGATGGAAGGGACACCATCAATATAAAGTGGGTGGGAAGTACCACTTGAGTGGATTGGTAATTAATGGGTTGGACAAGAAGTGACACCATAGTTTTTTGGGTGCTTTGTTGGTGATTTTTGTAGATGGGTCATGTGAGTGAAGTATAAAAATGGAAATCAGATTCTGGAATGGTTGAATTGGATTCCTTGAATGGCATGGTTAATTTGGATTCCTTGGGTGTAATGTTTGGATTATGGCATGTTTGGCTCATAAACAATTAGTAGCATGGTTTTTTATTATATAAAATGTTTTATATAAATGTGATAATGGTTTTATCCTAGTGGCGTGTGTAGGGAAGTCAGTTGGGGAAATCCTACTGAGTAGTTGTACTCACCACCTGCTTTGGCACTTTGGTTTCCCTCCAGAAGACGTGTACTATGATGTGGGCAAAGGTAAGGCATCACCCTCGTTTAGTGGTACATTGTGATGTTTTGGTGGAGCATGGAGCATGGATCTTGGAAATTGGAGTGGAGGTATGGTGGTGTCATGGCTCATGGGGTTTTTCTGTTTAGTTTCAACTATGTACTATGAGGTTTTGTGGACATGTCTTGTTGAATAGTTTAGGGGTTTGTTATGGAATTGTTAGTATCTCATTATTGGGATTGATAGTACATGCATCTTCAGTTGTAGGTTGGTGGAGTTGGGTTATCTTCTTAAGGGAAAATTGATCCCTACTGTTCCTTGAAGCCCTCTACATTTATTTCCAGCCTTTGGTGCCTTGGGAATGTCACTTAAGTCCAAGTAACCCTCACCACCTCCTCATGCCAATGAGGTTGGGGTGGGGTGTTACAGTAAACGTGGTAAACATGGTAGTGTAATTTTCATTCAAAAAAATCGATAAATATATAAAATTATGTAAAGGTAAAATATGGTAAATAATGGTAAACTATGGTAAACATGGTAACATACAGTAAAAAAATTAAAATAAACAAAAACTTCTCCTTGTTTGTTTTAATACTTGTTTTAATAAAGAAAAAAAATTACAATATCTATCATTTTATGAAAATAATAAATGTAAACAAGAAAGAAACTTATGTTACATGTAATATTAGGAATGTACAAATGGATTTTTTCCCCAAATTCATTCGTCATGATCATTCGTTATGGAAACAAACATGCCTTTAACATGCTCATCATTATGTTCTAAAAATAATTCCATGAAAGAAGGGATCTCACATAAATCAGAATCTTCATCGAGGTGATCTTCACCGACATATTGTTTTTACCATGTATAAAAACATACCAATACATATTTGATCGATCAAATACATAGAAAATAATTTTTTCATGTGTTTCCATTATAAAAAAAATCTTTTATGTCTTCTAATCTATTCATATTAACAACTATCATTCCAAATTAATCATGTCTGACACTTTTGTTATCGATAAACC
Organism: Viscum album; assembly: GCA_963277665.1. NCBI lineage: Eukaryota > Viridiplantae > Streptophyta > Magnoliopsida > Santalales > Viscaceae > Viscum > Viscum album. The sequence continues at coordinate 1,906,659,561 of OY728145.1, forward strand.
ATTTACAGTTGAAAATAATAACATTAATTTTAATGCAATCAACCTCCCATATTTCTTCAACAAATCCATAATATGCACTTGATGGACAAATTGGGTATTTATCTTTAAAACTCGAAAAATTCATTACTTCTATAAACATCAATACACCACTATTCTGAACTTCACTTCTATTATACTGAGCATCTATATAAAATGTATAGCGATTAGTGTCATAACCAAATCAAGTTATCACATTTAATAATGGATTGACCACTATCCATCCTAATATCATTGATACATATGATCTACCAAGCAATGTGTTTTTAATCCATGAAAAAAATGTTTTTTTGTGCTCATTCAAAATCTACAATTCTTCAGTATTTGGATGACATTGTTTCAACTCATTAATTTTCAATGTGATATACAGTTGAGAATCAACTATGTTATTCAAGATGTATAATTCTAACTTCTTCATCTATTCTGCTGACAATGATTTGACTTTCACGACACAAATCCACTTTCCCTCATTATTATCTTGTTCTTGGTGAGATAGTGGAAAAACTATGTGCTCCACCACAACCATGTAGCACGTAAAAAACACTGAAACCTCATAACAAATATACTTTTCAATAATGGAGGCTTCAGGTCGATATGGATTCTTAACATACCCCTTCAGTATTTTCATATATCATTCAATATGATACATCCAACAATGATATACATGTCTACGATGCATTATTTTTTGAACCATATGAATCATTAAATCCACCATTATATAAAACAAAAGATGGAGAAAAATACATTTCCAATTGAGAAAGTACATAAATTTCATGATTTTCCAAAATGTTGAAAGAATTCACATAAATAACCTTATTACAAATCGAATTGATAAAATAACACAACTTCATTATAGTCTTTATGACACAGATGTGAAATATTATACGCAATGTTACTAGTTGAAGTTATTTCATCATGACATGACAATCAAGATATTTCACACATATCAACTTCAAATCCTTCAATGAGACAAAAAATTTCATTTGAAGAATAACCTTGAGTCACTTTGATATCATGTAGGCATTGAAAAAAGATAATTTTCTCCCACCTGGATAATGTATGCCAAGCCAGGGGAAGAAATGTTCGTCTTCAATTAGGAGTGGGATCTAACTCCAAACATATTCCCATTGGTAGTAAGTCAAATCTTGATTTCATCCCATATTTTGTCTTTCCTTTAATATCTAATAATGTTCCAGTCAAACTATCACAAATATTCTTCTCCACATGCATGACATCAATATTATTTTTTACTTCATGATATCTCCAATATGGTAGTTCAAAAAATATTGACCTTTTCGTCCAAATATGTCTATCATTACCAGATTACTGTGTCTTTCCCAATGTCACATCATGTTTTTCCACCCTCTCAAAATACACATCAAGGTATAATGGTTTTAGAGAAGTATCAAATTCTACTGATCCATTTAATTCCTTCGTTTGTCTTCTTTACGAGTGATCTATATGCAAAAACATTCGATGACCCATGTGCACTATTTTCCTCCCATGAGGAAATTGACTATATGAAGTCTATTGTTCGCAAATTGGATATGCTTTATGCCCCTTAACAATGTATCCAGAAAATTGTCTATATGCCGGGATGTCATTTATAGTGAACATAAGCACTGCATGTAGCTAAAAATATTCCATTTTATAAGAATCATACACCCTAATATCATCCTCCCGTAAAAGATTCAAATCTTCAATCAAAGGTAACAAGAAAACATAAATATCATTTATTGGTTGCTTCTGACAAGATATCATTATAATCAACATGAAATATTTTTGCTTCATACAAAATTAAGGAGAGAGGTTGTAAATTACCAAAAAAATCAGGCCATGAACTATGTTTGATATTGAGGGTTCGGTATGGATTCATTCCATATGTGCACAACCCTAGTCTATGATTTCTAATTTCATTTCCAAATGTAGTATACTACTAATAAATTTTCATCTATTGTGGACAATCTTTTAGATAACATATTTTTCAGTCACATATCTGCTAATCAGAATGCCATGTTAACCCTTTTCATCATGTGAATTAGCAAATAAATGTTTCAATTGATGAATTATTGGAAGATACCAAAATACCTTGGAAGAGATATTTGTAATCTCTACATCAGCTTGAGATTTCTCTTTCAACATATTCCATGATGTCCCATATTTTTATACCCTAACATAAATTCATATTCCTTCCTATATAGCATAATAACATTCAGACTAGTATGTATTTTCTTGTATCCCAATCCCATCACGCATAATATTTTCTTTCCCTATTAATGTGAATATAGAAGATCATTATCTATTGAAATAATTAATTTCATTAATTATAGCAGCACTTTAAAACTACTATCACTTCCTCCATGTTTCGCCTTCCGGTTAATCAATCTTAACATTGCCGACAAAACCGTAATATCTGTACATCTAGGATACAGTGATTTTTCAGCAGCACCATTTAGACGCGCAATTGTCGGTTCAATATCAATTTCTTCTCCTACAATATCAGGAATCATTTCTTCAATTCGATCAGACTTACCATCTTCCAAATCATCATTAGTATATCTGACATTCTGTCTAGTTTCACCATGACAAATCCAAGGGTTGTAACTCGGATTAAAACCATGACAAATTAGATGGCCTTTGATCTCTCTAATTTTCAATGTCTCATATTCAAACATTTTATCATGGATTGAAAAAAAGGTTACTGCTTGGAACATTTCGTTTATCAAATTCCAAAAAGGCATCAACAACATCCTCATATTCATTACTCATTCGGTGTTTCGTAATCCATCTTCGAATCATTCTTAACATATAACAAATATCAAAATTATACATCTTGTTAAGATAAGACAAATATATATATATATGAAAATATCCTAATATTAATGTTAAAATAATTTTGAAATGTAAAAAAATCTATGTGTATTTGAAGAAAATATACTTGAAAATCATTTTAAAAAGAAAATATAGTTAGATAAAACAATTTTAAATTGATTTTAGATCCTTTATTCATTTGGTAAATAATGAATACATCCTGGTGTAATTGGATTCCAAATTCACCATTTTGTAAAAAATAAATACGAAGTATAAATATAAAAATATGTATACATTCACTACTAAAAATTACCCAGATCCCAATGATTTTAACCACTGGGATAACCCCTAAAACCATTTGGGTACCCAATGGTATCACACAACATTGGCATTATGGTCATTTAAATAGCCCTATACCTATAATTTTACAGGAACCGTTTGTATAGACTACTTGAAGATAAAATATTCCAATAGTTTCATTGAAACCATTGGGATATATATATATATATATATATATATATATATATACCAAGAGGGTGTTTAAGGAGGTTGGGTATATCTAGGGGGGGATGTCCAAGGGGTTCGGGGCTGTCCATGGGGGTAGGGGGCTATCCAGGGTGTCTAGAGGGGTGGGGGTGTCCAGCGGGTGGGGGCATGTCCAAGGTGTGGGGGTGTTGTCCATAGGGGTGGGTGGTGTCCAGCGGGTGAGGGGGCTATCCAACCCATACCCCATTGGATAGCACCACACCCCCTTGGACACCCCTACACACCACCACCTACCCTAGATAGCCCCACCCCCTGAATAACACCCCCACCCCTCGGTAAAGCACCCCCCCCTCTGGATAGCCCCCCTTACCCCCTTGTACAACACACTCACCCCGTGGACACCACCCCCACCACCTGGACAACCCTACCCCCTTGGATAGCCCCCTCACCACCTGGACAACACCCCCACCACCGTGGTCACCCCAACCCCCTTGGTTATCCCCCACACCCCCTGGACACCACCCCAACCCCTTTGACACCACCACCACTATTGAAAACCCACACATACCCTGGAAATCCCCCACCCCTCTAGACAGCCCCCACTAATTTGACACCCCCACCCCCTGTGCACCCCTCCCCCTTTTCCCAACCCACACACACCACTAGAAACCACCCCCAACCCCCCTAGACACCCCTACTGCCTTAGACAACCCCCTCACACTCTATACACCACACCCACCCCCTTGGACACCCCAACCCCCATGGACCGCCCCCACACCCACCTGGACACTACCCCCGCCCCTTTGACACCCCCTGGACACCCCCACCCCCCGAGCATCCCCAACCCCCATGACAACCCCCACACCACTAGATAGCCCCCACACCCTAGACACCCCACCCCCTGGATACCCCCTACCCCATTGGACAGCCCAATCACCCCCTATATAGAACCACACCTCATCGACAGCCCCCACCACTCTAGACAGCCCACACCCCCTGGACACCCCCACCCCTGGACACCCATACCCCCTTGGAAAGAAAACTCACCCCCTGGACACCCATACCCCATTGGATAGACTCATCACCCCAAGTAAACAACCACCACCCGCTTGGAGACCCCAAACCCTTGGACAGACCCCGCACCCCCTGGACACCACCCCCAACCCCTTTGATGCCCCTAGAAACCCCCACACCTCTGGACAACCCACACACCTCATGGAAACCCCCCACCCCTCTATAAATTCCCCACCAACTGGACACCCCCACCCCCTGGACACCCCCTACCCCCATGGAAAGCCCAATCACCACATAAACACCACCCCCCACCCCTAGACATGCCAACCCTGTTGAACAGCCCCCTCACCCCCTGGACACCACCCCCACCCCCGTGGATACCCCAGCCACCTTGGACAGTCCTCACACCCCCTGTAAACCACCCCCACCCCGCTTTGACACCCCCAGGACACCCCTACTCCCTGGATAGCCCTACACCCCCTGAATAGCCCGCCCTCCCCTCTAGACAGCCCCCACCCCCTTCGACACCCCCTGTACGCGCACACACACATGATATAACACAGAAAAAGCATAATGTATCATGATATCACATCCATGGTTTCTTTTACCAGAAACTAATTTATCATGGTATAAATGAACACTATGAAACTTACCATTATAATAAGAACAATGATAGGAAAATAATACCTCAAAAAATTATTTTAGGACATCACGAAAAATAAAAACTGAAATTAAGCCATGTGAAGCTTACAAGAGTTTTGCGAGTTGACCTAATAGATCTAGTGACAATATAGATGATGAATGATGTTGGAAAACACGGTTTTAGGTCACAACATTGATGATTCTTTCTAGGTATTCCATGTGGGAGAGATGACTCACTAGTCTCCATATCAATGAAAACAGAATGTCGGAATATGGGGTGTGATATATCATTTAAAATGTTTATCACATCAGTTATTTTATAACCGACGTGATAAATGGTGATTTATCATGATGGTTCTTTTGATAACCAACATGATAAATTTCCGATATTTCCTTTATCACGTCAGTTATGTTATAACCAACATTATAAAGTGTCCATATTTGATTTTCATGATGGTTATAAAATAACCATCGTGATAAATATAATCTTAGTATTTCTTACATTGGTTATAAAATAACTGACTTGATAAATATATTTTTACCGCATTTCACGTCTGCAATATAGAACCGATATGAAAAATGAAGAGGTGTTAACTGTTTTTTACACTAGAGTGATTTATATCATTTAAAATTTATTTTTTTGTTATCAATATTATTATTTTGTTTTTATATCATCCATGGATTTAGACTAATTTTATGATATAAATTCCGAAAAATATTTCTATTATTTCTATTTATATGGTTAATGGGTTAGATTTTTCAGTATTAATTAGAACTATTAGTACCTTAGGATTCTATTTAATCCGTATTATTCAATTATATATTAAAATAAAATGTATATTAATATTGAAAAGTCTTGTTTTAGATATTTTTATGGGGTCTTAGATAAATTGGATTTGATCTAAATTGTAAACAAGGTGTTTTATCCAAATAGAATTAATATTTTAACATTCACTTTTTTATGACATGGTCATTCATTTAGGTTTCTCATTCAATGAAATTAGTGATATCAATAATTATTCTATGAAGTCCACAACATAAACATTTTTTCTTAATAGTTTCAACCATGACTCTATGTGTATGAAATGAACACCTAATATGGAAAAAAATTGATGTTGATTTTGAGTGTCCCCTTCTAGTAATATAAATGAGAACACGTCATGTAAGTTTCATTATTAGGATTTTAATCATTATATGATCATTATTTACATTGGAATTAAATTTATAGCTTCAAATATGATATAAAAGATAAGGAAACTTCTTTATAAAAGAGGCCAAAAATATTGGATAATGAACATTTAGATCATGTATTATATTTTAATCATTACAGGGCTAGTTCAGATAAATATTTTATATATCAATTTCATCTTCATGAGTGGTAACCTAATCATTACTTATGCTAATAGGGGGAAAATGGGATGTCTCATATTGAACCTCTTGTTAATGGTGAAGTTTGTCTTCAATGATGAGATGTGTTTGTAAAAAAAATTAGTTGTTCCAACATATATTGATGTATTCTCATATCCAAAGTATGGGTAATCAAATTAAGGATCTATGTAATCAACATGATTTTGATATCAACTAAAATACATCTCAATAAATGATAATTATTTGGAGTATACCATGAACATTCCCAATTCATCAAAAATCATTGATAAGTGGGTTATATTATTGATATAGAAAATTTGAATGATAGCACTCCACTTAATGCATCAAGAGATGTTTGTCACTCATTTAATTATTCTATCATAAAAGGAATAAAAAATTTGATTAATATTTAGTTCTTCACTCCTACTCGTATGAAGATCTAGTGATGAAATGATAACTCTAACCTACCAAGGACAATGTCTACTAGATCTTCTATTAATGTACTATGATGGACCAATGAAGAGGTTGATAAGATCATTAATCATGGTAATTTTTAGACTGAGTGTGAAACATCTGATGACTATGACTATGGAAATGATCATTTTTATTATGATCTACAAATATATTCTTTGTTGAATGAGAGAAAGTACCTTTTTTTTACCACACCCACTTATTTGTTTATTTTTTATTTGTAATAATTATTCATGACATTTTTTTCTTGATAGAAATTGTTTTGTATATCTATTTCATATTATTGATGAATTTTTTCCTATAATAGATATTGTTGTTTTCCTTCCATTTATAGGAATCCAAGATCTTCCATTTTAATGTTTTCCTTTTCCAAGGATTCAATGAATGGATATACGAATGATATCAAGGATTCACTTTTATAAAAAATAATGATATCCAATGAATTTTTTAGTTTTATTTCTTGAATTTATATATACCATGAGAATAAATTATGTATATTGAATATAAATATAGCTAAACTATTTGATTATTCAGGATGTGATCACTTGTATCTATTAAAAATGATTTAATGTAAATACTGCCACTACATTATTATAGTCAAGGTGTTAAAAATTCCTGAACCTGCACAACCAATTTTATTTGACCCTTTAATGAATGTTTCATTATAAAATAAATCATAAACCATGTATATTAAATACAAATATATTTCTTCATTTAAAATAATATTTTTTACAATCTCTTCTAAAGAGTTAAAGGGGAAAAAATGAAAATTGTATGATATGTTTGTTGATGCATGACGTATCAACCATATCAATGAAAAACATCATTTCTCTAATAAATGAAATAAATATTAATACATGACTTATTTTCTTCTCCCATCCGTTGTTATATTACAAAAAACTTATAAAAAAATAATATATACCATATACATGTTTGAATAATTGAAATGATTTCAATAAAAACTAATGTTTTATAAAAAATAATTAGCATCATTGAATCATCAACATATTGAATCTTGTTGAATATAATTTGATAAAAACATAATTGGGTTTATATGAAACAAAAATTTACTAAATAATTTTTTATCTAATATAATTTATTTATGGAATTAATCTATTTAGAATTCCATATGAATTTAGATTCCATTGATGAATAATTCCAGTACTTGATGATTATGGAAGGATATTTTTAGATACATTTTTTTCCTCATGATAATTTCATAATCCACATTTATTCTTATGAAAATTTATTTATGTAAATATACATTATATATTCTAACTTTATGATTATTTTTCTCAAATACATTTCATGTTTTTTATCTAGATGATGATAATGATAAATTCTAAACCAAAATAATTTATAATAAAATTATAATTTATTGTTAATTATTCCATATGAGATTTTATTAAGTGTTATCCATCGAAAATTATGACCCCTTTAAATATTCACCAAACCGATTAGTTTTTCAAGATCAATATTTAACAATGCAATGATTCAAATTAGGAATTCCCCTCACCACATAGTTGCATCGATAAAGAATCATCCCAATAAATTCATATATTAATCTAGGATATCTGACAACACAAAACATTATCTAATCCATCATATGGATAAACTCATATATGATTATCTTGTAACAATTTTCTATTAAGATCTCTAATATATTATATCCCAATAAAAACATAAAAAATATGATAAAAAAATTCGGGGGAACCAATCTTTTGAATGACCAACATGGTTCGATGATCAATGTATTGAAAATTGATACCTTGGAATGATTTTATCATTTTTTATTAGGAGGGAATTTTAATCACCCAATGTCATATTGGGTTACTCCCTTTTTAATATTCATAATTGAATTTCTCTTTTTAATCCAACTCCCAGAACTGAATTCCTTGTAGATCTAATCCTATAATATATATCTACAATCAGTGCATGATTTATTTTAACACATTAGAATAACATATTCATAATTCATTATATAATAACTTCATAATGAGAATGATAATATGGATTTTCCATTGGATAAATAAAATGTTAAAATATTTTCACATATGATAATTATTTATGAAAAGTACGCAATGATTAACTTATTAAAAAAAATTTAAATTTAGGAATAATATAAAGTATTTTTTATAAATATAAAAAAATTATATACATTTAAAAAAATTTAGGATACTAATTTTTTTCCAAGATATTATGAACACTAATATTTTTATCATTATACGGGCTTTCAATTTAAACAATATTATATTTTATGACATATAATAAATTTTCAACTAAATGTATAATTATTAAATATATAAAATATAATATTAAAAACATTATTTATACCTTGATAAAATCAATTATCAAAAAAAAATTGATATGGAATAAATAATATCCAGATAAACCACCTTTAACATGATAAATTAAAATAATTATATATATAAAATTCACAATATATAATTAAAAATGATATATTTTATATTCATTTCATAATAAAAATCCATTAATAAAAAATTTATTTTGATTTATGAATAATCAAGTTTATATATATATAATTTTCCACTACATATATTTCATCAAAATTTATTTAACAAATTATAATTTAATAGTGATTAAATAAAATTAAAATGAATGTTTCATTAATATTATATATTGAATTATAAACCCGTTATAAATAATTATTTAATAAACCCATTATTATTTATCAAAAAACTCTTATATACATTTTATAATGATTTAAAATCAGTTATCGACCACCAAAATGGATTTCTAGGATATGAAAAGCATTATAGAAATAATAAAACAGTTTTTACACTTATATATAAAAATTATTCAGTATATGGGTAACCTCATCATCCCTTACATAGTCACTATATATAATTCTAAATTAATTCTAGATCCCTTGCATTAGGTTATTACTAGTTTTATTCATGTTATTATATGGAAGACGTCCAGTGGTGTTATGATAACAGGAGATGACATATAAAAAAGATGTTAGTACACAAAATTAATTTTAAATAAAAACATTTATGTAAAGGTAAATCCTTTTTTACTTGTTTTTAATATATTTTAACATAAGTTTCTTTTTACTGTTACAATTATATAACCTATATAAAAACCAAAATTACATTAATCATACATGAATGAGTTGTTATAACTTACTTAATATGAATTTGAAAACCATATACATGTGTTTTACAATCCAAAGATCAATTATGATAGGACTTCATGTTATGTTGTGAATATACATTTTATTAATGTGAAAGGTTAATGAATAGTGGGCTTAAACCATGTATTGAATAGAGTAAAGGAAAACATAAAAAAATTCAAGTAGGAAACAACAACCTATGTTTTAATTTATTATTTATTTTAACTAATATATTTAATCATTTATATTAAGTTATTCTGATTATACCATAAAGTTTCTTAATCATGTATAATAACTATTATTTGATGAAATATTGTGATTTAACCAATTTAACAAGTATATCCAATGAAATATAAACGAAACCATGTATAAAAGTCAAGTTAATAAATACTATTATTGCAATATTATACACCTAAGAGTATCATACACATAATCAAACACTATATGAGTTTATTAAAGGAAAAAAACCATAACATACACCCTCATCATTTTTTATTCATGGTTCAATTAAATAAATTAAAATTTATATGGAATCTATCCATCAACTAATAAATTGGGAATCCTATAATAGAAATGATAAGTATAATGTGAGTATATGAGTACTATACAGAATATAATAATAATCCTTAATGTACCACACCTAATCCATTTTCATGAAATCTGATTAAATTGTTCGGTGAAGATACTCCTCAATGACATTATTTAATTCATGTGATACAATTTCAATATAAATGGTTAATGATGTATATGAAATCATCATATGCATACATCATCTCTGAAACAGTTAATGTTATGAAATAATAATTGAAATATTTATTTTATTTGAGTTAGAACCATAAAAATACTAACAGACGTATTATTCCATTGGTTAATCGATTAAAGGCAGTGGCATGCATGAAATCACATTTTGGTCATACATATATATATAATATTATTATTATTTAAATAATATATAAATATATATATAATTTAATAATTAATGAAATATATATGGAATTATGGAATATATCACATTGAATATTTATGATAATAATCTTATTATGGAAGAGGAAAGTTGTTGATATGTAATTATATATGATTGATTCCTACCACCCACATGTCGTCATGTAGTCAAGGAATTTAATCATGGTGATTGAGATAATTTTGAAAACATGCTTCCTTTATTTTAGTAGTTCCATGTCACACCCACAAACATTGGATTTTTTTTAATACAATAGTTCTTCAGAATTTAATCAAATGTAACATTTTGAGGATTTATGATATATTTTTTATCCAGGGTTTATTATTTATAAGGTGATGATTTCATGATTTTTTGGATGAGTCTCGAATAAGATATAATAGATCACATAAATGATTCTTGGTTTTTTATAGAGGTCAAATAGAGAATGTAGAGATTATATGTAATACATTGATTTAATCCTCTATAAATTCATAATTGTGAATATGTATTTTTATGATTTTCACAATTACTGGGACACATGCATATTCAGTGGTAGCGTGATTTATTCTTATGTTTTTTGGGATATTTTTTGTTTTGAAAAGAGGAATGTAATAATATAATATAATATTACACTTTCTCCATGATATATTGTTATAAATGATGTATTATGTTTATCTCTATTTGGGATATACCAAAATGATCCATCAATTAAAATCAATATTGACGACGTTGAGATGTATTTGGATGTATTGATTAAAGGGAAACTAATTCACATATTAGATGAGAGAGAGAGATAGATAAGAATATTTGATCACTAAAAGTACCCATATTAATTGTTTTTTAGAAATAAATCCATATATCTGGGAAACTATTGATTGGGATATTGATATATAGATGTACTGTTGAAACAAATTCACCGATAATAAGTAAAAAAATTTAATAGTGAACCACAATTATGTGAAGTCATATGGTGGGGAGGTCATAAAATAATACATAAATATAAGGTGACTGATTGATAGTGGTTTTAGTAATCCTCCTTTTACCAGATAAAAATTTCAAAATATTGTATTTGGGTGTAGATCAAGGTTCAATAATAGAAGAGTTGGCTAGGTGAAGGAATATGAGTCTATTATCCTGTGTAAATAGATACCTAGTGGACTTGTACCCGTTTTCCAGTATTGTTGGTAATTGAGGATATAGCCTCTAATGGTCCACTAGTTGGTCATTGACGCTAATACTGTTACTTTGTGTCTTCTTGGAACTCGATAAATGGATTTCAGATACTATTCTGGTTGTTATTAATGTTTTTAAAACATTCAAATCTATTAATTAACTATAAAAATTATTTTAAAATTAGTTTAATTTCACATTTTATATATGCAAAAGTTGATTAATCCCTCTTTTACATTGAATTTCTCTCTTCCATGGGTGATAATTCCATCATTAGTAGTAAGCATTAAACCCTAAATATCATAATTGGTTTTCAATAGTAATCACAAAAACCATGTCCCTTATATTTTTTCTTTTCTTTTGGTATTTCATCAAGTATCATCATTTTTTTAAATATTAGGTATTGTTTAGGGATTATAATTTTCTAAAATTTAATGAAAAATTAAACTGTGTTTTTAATTTAGGATGAATAATTAGATCTAGGTTGATGGTGCGTCAATTTCATGATGTTATTTACAGTCATATTAGGTGTCATATTAACATTGAAAAAAATGACTCTAAGATTTTTTAGATGAATTTAATTTCCTTTCATGAAATTCTTATTGTTTGAGTAAAATAATGAATTCCTATGAGGGTAAAGAGTTATGTGTTTGTATGGACCATTAGTAATTGATGATCAATTTCTAATGTCATGAATTTATTATTTATTACTATGTTTATGTCCCTATATTTATTATTGACACATGGATGCAAATAAATTTTCATAAAACAATTCCTCATAATTGAATATTTTGATTATGTGTTAAACATATCGTGAGATATTATTGTCACATGAAAGAGTGTGTGTTATTTTATTGTGATTAGAGCTATAAATATATTAAATTATTTTAAAAACCAAGTGAATGATTATAAGTGATATATTTATTGATTGATTATTAATTGGAGGTTAGTCAACTAAACTTAATGATTTTTAGGTACCTCTTTAATAAGGATATAGTTTATTTTTATAGTCTATTTTCTTTCATCTGATTTGTTATTTGAATATCCCATCCACTTAAATAATTCAATTAGTGTTATATAGTCTATGATTATATTTTAAATTATGGTGTATCCTCCACCTGATTAATTTGTAGGGTTATACTATTTTTTAATTAGATTTATCATAGATGTTATTCATTAAATTAATTCCACAATGATCATAAAAATTTAATAAATATTCCTATATGGGAATCCATTACTTTTGAACTACAATTTTATTATCACATCCAACTCGTGTGACCTTGTACAAAAAAAGCTTTATTTTTTATAACCCATGTATATAAATGTGGAATAAAACTATGGATTTTTGAAAGTGGATACATAGTTTGTGTTTCATAATGATATATAATCTATAATCAAACCAATTTTTTGGTTTATCCATTGCACTTGGTTACATTAGAACCTATTTTTATATGATATTCCCATGTGTGATCTTGTTTATGTTTTATAGATCATAAGTGATGTATAATAGCTCGTTTTGATATATTTTTATGTATGATATATGGGGTTCCATCATATAAAAATTCCAATATTTTACATCATTAAGAAAATTAAAACATTATATTACATAAAAATATCAAAATATAGACAATTGTGAAGGTTGTTACAAAAGGGGAATAGATACATATATACAATATTTTGAAATTATTATAAACACTTACTTATAATTTCATCATAATATATTGTATCCAAGATATATCACAAGACAAAAACAACCATATGACCTTAAAATTTGGACACATAAAAAATCACGAGGTCAAACAATCATGTGATAATAAACATAACAACATATTACCTAGGTTTTGGTCCCAAGAATATTAGAAAACCTATCATGGAGAAAATTTTCTAATTAAAAAATCACTTAATAAAAAAAATCACATTATTTGAGAACATGTAGTAAATATAACAAAAAAATAACCATTTATAAATAATATGAAAACAATATAAAAAAATCTCGATACATGTTCAAAGAATTATCATATATAAAAATTAGTGTGGCGCCAACATAAGCATAAAACTATTCATTTTTAGTTATGTATCACAATGTATTTACAAATTGTATTTGCGTTCACTCACATGTATCACATATATATGGCCTGATATCATAACTAATTTCCCATTTGAGATATAGAAATAATACTTGTTTCACTATTATGTGGTCTATTATATGGATGTTCACGATTAATTAAATCGAATACTAGGAGAAACATCACATCATGACTATCCAAGCCCATGTGTTATTCAAAAATTAGTATCACGAAAAACCAATGAAAGTAAAATGTATCACATAACCTTTTTAAAATTATTCAATTAGAGAAATAATTCCTACTTTCATTGATAATACAAATTTATTAACCCATGGAATGTAAATGTATATCAAATTATATCAAAAAATAATCTTTATATATATATTTAAAAAAATAAAATAATAGATATGGTATTTACAATTCATATATTAGTTATAAACTTAAGATTATAATTTCAATATATCAATATATTTATAGAATCTATGTTAACACAATTCCATTAATAGAAAAAAAATATTGAATTCAGTGTGGAATTTCGTTGGATAAAATGTATTGTTATATACCACAATTATTTAATAAAGAAAAATTTATTGATATATTAATTCTACACAAGAGTTTTCCATTATATAAGCCAACAATATAAATTACATGGGTTTTTATATTAAACAAAATTGAGAAAAACAATTTGTAAATTGACAATGACATAGATAAAATATTAATTCATGGAGTTTTGGAAAAAAATATCTTTGGAAATAATATATATATTAATTATTTTAAATCATTTTAAAATATATATTATTTATTTTAATGTAAAAATAATTTTATTAAAAAAATTTAAAATATTGGGGGAATCTTTAGAATAAAATATCAATGTTTGTGGTGATATTGTTTCCCAAAACAATTAAAAATTATGACATTAAAAATATTCATAAAATAATGTTATTTTGGGAATCTTTCAATAGTAATCTATATTAGGTGTGGTGGAATATTTGGTAATCAATTCACTTTTAAAATTATAGCTAAATAAATAATTCCTCGGATATACATATGTTAAATCAAATTAAATATTGTGTAAAATATAACAATCTTAATTTAGAATGAGACATTGTAAAATGGGTTATAGTTATTCACAATTAAATTAATATGGATAATTTTTAAAATCATGGAAAATATTCTAAATTAATTATCCCAAAACGCTGAGAAAAAATTGGCAGGAAGAAATATACGAACCTGGTTGAAATAAAACATTAGTAAATGTGGTTTTTTTTCAAGATAATAATATTATTGTAAGTGAGATGACCATCATGAATGTATATTGAAAAAAATTGAAATTATATATATATTATTAAATGGAAACAACATATAATGTTGTAGATCATTTTTTTTTGAATAATAATATTCAATGTTCAAAAAAATATGTTACTTAATGATATATATTTGAGTTATCAATATCCCTTATTAATAACATATTTTTTTAAGAAATGTAGTTTAAAAAAATTATGTCATAAAAAAATAAATCCCCAAAATTTAAAATTCTAAATCCATAAACTAAAATTATAAGGTTGAATATACCAAAATTAATTGAAATACGGTCATGAATTACAATAATAAATCAATGAAGATGAATTGAGTTATCTGAATCCCATTATACAAGAGGGGGATTAAAATCATGACCAATTGAACAAGTTTGTTTTAAATTGACAAATAATAAAATTATATAAATTAAATATCATGATATAATATATCAATTTGGTATCATATACAACACATAATTTTAAATGTGTGTATAATACAAAACATTTCTCAAAGAGAGGAATTTGAGGTGAAAATACTTTCAATTATTACAATTCAATTTTCAAATGGACCAAACAGCCATAATAAATAAATTAATAACGTCAAATAAATATCTAATAAAAGTATTATTATCTATAAACATTTATAATACTAATTTAAAATAAATATACACAAATATATAGTAATTTTTTTAACATTCATTAATATAATGTGTAAGTAATCAAGACCCTTAAAACTATGTTTGCATTAGAACTATCAGTAATCATTATTTATCTAATTTTCCTTATATCCATATCAAATATACTGATTTCAGATGTGTTATATTATATTCAACAATTTTTCTTTCTTTATCCCTGATGAATTATTAAAAAAAACTATTATTTCATTGACTTATAAACCGAAATGGTGTTTTACTAATTAATGATGTAAATAGAGGTCAATCCAATATCGAAAAAAGAATAAAAAATTAATAATTTATTTATATAATATCATCATTATAATTATATTACCATATTCAAACATTATATACTTTCATATCAATATTCTACTAGGTTTTTAAACTAGTCCAAAGTGGAATACACCATTGAGGGATTATGAATTTAATAGTTGAAATATCATTATACCATTATCGATAGTATCATATTTTGAGTTCATTAGTGTGATATAAAAAATATATATATTTAAGATAAATTCATATTGATATAAAACATTTATAAAACATGATTACTTTTTTTCTTAAGTAGTATTCTTTTTTAAGAGAGAAATTTTTTTTATGCATCTGTATCTGTAATATAATTGATATGTTGTTCTTGTTTTTTTAATAGAAACTAATCTATATGATAAAAAATATTAGTTATTTTTAAAAACATAATCATAGAAAAATTCTTAAAATTAAATAAATAAAAATAAAACATATCTTCTATGGAGGTTGTGGTCTTCCCATATATATGGTTGATTCATTTGTTTTCCATAGATTTATATAGAAATGTGACATAGTTAATCATTTAACAATTATAAAATAATGATAAATTTTTTTATTATATATAATATTACCAATTTTAAATAATTTATATAAGGCTTATAATGATACGAAATTCATCACCTCATTTAGGAAGTAGTCCACATGTTTGAAATAATCACATTTTGATTTTTAATGAATATTGAATGTTTTTAATGCTTCTTCCATCAGTATACTAATATATAAAAATTAAAATCATAATTATGTTATCATTTTTTATGTTTCTTTTAAATTGGAATTTAATTTTATTTATTAAATCTAATATAAATTGGAAATATATTTTAATAACACATGCCTCAATTAATAGATTATATGTTTTCTGATGGGGGTTTATCGATAATGGAATTTTTTTAGTAGTTCAGAATCTCATTCTATTATATAAACGTTTTATAACCATATTGGTTAGAATTTGGATAAATATAATATTTTTATTTTTCAAGTTAAGTAAGGATATGAGTTCCCCTTTTATATGTAAAAAGGATGGCATATTTTGTAAATAACCAAATATTTTCATTTGTGGGAATAAATTCTCAAAGAAGGGGATCTGAATTTGAAAAATAATTTATTGAGAAATATATAATGGTGAACCAAACCATATAAAATAAATTTGAAATATATTTGAAACATTTTTTCACCTTTACATCCATGGTTAATAATTTTTTCTATTTTGGTTTTCAACATATTAACTAGTTTGGACCTAGGTAATTTATATTTTAATTCCATAAATGAAATGGTCATTATTATAAACTTTGTTCATCGTGATTCAAAATTTCAAATAACTTTTTAATTCAATTTTTAAAATTGATAAATATTAATTTTCAAATACTAAAAGTATAGAATATAAAAAATATTTACTTTGAAATATATATCATATTATTTTAAATGTCACGAAAAATAACTTTTTATAACAACATCATGTAGGAAATGAAAAATAATGGTTTTCTGAAGTGTTACAGACCAAGGGAATCACCATTTAAATTTAAATTAAAATTACTCATTAATGTTCCCATGATATAGTTTATAACCGGTGTATTTCTATGTCATCCCATGATAGAATGGTTATCGACGAAAATGTTTTCCACCATCCTTGTGTGAGATAACCACATTTCTATAAAATCAGTGAACTACTCTTCATAATTAAATAGATTGTATAGAATGAGATGTTTATTTTATCTAGGATGCATCCAACCATTTTCATAGATTCGTATTAAATAGTTGAAATATTTTTGATATTCAAAATTAAATAATGAAGCTCCAAAGATGGGGTATCTAATATCATCCCTGAAAAATGATACCATGTCAATTCAATTTCAGGAATCCAATGATAAAAGATCCACCACAATCACAAAATGACATCCTCCTCTCATTGATCGCTACATTCATGACCCTTCTATGTAATATTTGCACAAAAACAGAGTAGAAAACCAATTTATTTATATACACTAAGAAATGTTTCCACCATATATCATCCCTTGATAGATATTACCTCTATATGAAGCCCAAAACTCTCTAAAATTAATTAGTGATATGTTATCAAATATAAAAAAACAATAAAAAAATTTAGTTTATAGGAGCTATAATTTCCTTCACGACCTTTAGTCCTCATGTCGTAGATCACCCAAAAAATTTATGAAAACATAATGTCATTAATATTTACCTCAATAGATTGTATCTCTTTCCCTCAAAAACAAATTAATATGAATTACAATATATTCCCCACCTTCACATAATAACCAAATCAATATCCAACAAGATTTTATGTGAATTATTATCATTTGACATCCAAAAAAAATATAACTAATGATTTTATGATTTCTCACAACACATTCAATATCTGGGGAGGTTAATCCCATCATTTAGAATGTTTCCATCTACTAGAATACCCATATTACATTATTTTCAGACCATAAAATTCATCCTCATTAGAATAAAGGATCACAATACTCTTTGAGTTCACCAGTCCATCATATGATTAGAATGCATGGAAATTTTAATATCCTGAGCATTTGATTCCTTGGTCATTGACACCATGAATATGATGATTAAGATATCATCAATGTGAATTATAATTTCATACAAAATTTACTTATCATTATTTATGGAAAATAATAACCTCGTTCATGAGAAAATAGGGGTTTGTAAATTAAATAAATCATTTTAATATCACAAATACACATATAAAATATTTTTTTCATAGAAAAAAGTTTCATAATTTTCTTATTCAAAATTACATGAATATAATTTCACTAAATTAATTTTATTTATAAATATTTTATGTTTAACTATTCACCTAAAAATAAATATTTTATGAAGAAATAAAAAAAATTAATCCAAACATATAATTTAAATTCTTGAAAAAATAGAATCATTTTTTTATAATTTAAATTTAGTAAATAAAATTAAATGTAAATCCATATTCCTGATGAAATATAACATTTTTTAAAAGTAATTTTATGAAACTCAGGATCATATATATTTATTTCATATAGATTTATAAATAATTTAATATATATATATATATTATTTTTTGTATCTAAATATTACCGATTATAATAATATTTTTAATATTATCAATTTAATTTTTTAAGGTAAAATATTATAGCACCTTTTATAAAAAAATTCTAATAGAAATTTATTTATTATAGTAATGAATGATTATAATTATATATAATTATATTTATTTGTTATCATGTTCATATTAACCAATTATTATTTAATTCATTTTAAATCTATTAGTTTTCCATTCATTTTAGTTAGATGTATTTGTTTAATTGAAGTTTCATGTGATGTTATTGAATAAAAATATTATCAATTTAATTGATCAAACGTCACTATTCATTAAATTATTCAAATATAAATTTATCTCATCTTCAACATTTGATATATTATTTATTAAATAATAAAACTATATCTAGATATTTTCAGTCAACTAATTCCAAAAACAATAAAATTCCTCGAATTCGATATTAGATGGAACACTATACCTCCAGAATTAAACTATATATATCAACCCTGATTATCCATTTTTTGATATATTCATAGATTACTAGAATTTTTATTTATTGCATTTAATTTTTTCTCCCATTTCCTTATATATGTATTTTCCTAATTACATTTATACTGAAATTTCATTGAAACATGTTTACATTCTTTACATCATTCCATAGAGGGTTGTATGAAAGGAAATTTAAATTATTGAGTGAAATATATTGTTGTATGGAAATTCTCTCATAGGGATATGTTGATCAAAATATCCTATGAAATATAATGTTTGTGACCCTGTATTAAATATTGTGATTTAAATGGTCCTTTTAAACCATCTATTTATATTGATATTATTTTTACTCATAAATATGAACATAATATTCAAATACTGCTAACTGCAACTCCAATTAATTTTGAAAAACATATGATTCAAAATATATATTATCATGAGTGTTACCTAATGAAACCCTAAAAAATCCTCAAAATTTAGGCTATAATTCTAATGAAGAGTAGAACATTCTCTAATAGTAAATAAATATTCTTATTTCTTATGGAAATTGACTATAAACCATATAATATTATTTCCATTAGGTATACTATTTTATATCATGATGATATATGTGGTGATCTTTTCCTATTTCAATTATACTATGTGTAGTGGTTGTAACATCTCCTTTGTAATATATATCTCATACATATTTTTATATCAAACCAATTATTGAGATATATACTCCATGATATATTAGATTATTTTGTACCACATTATATTCTAAATTATATCTATATTCATATTCATAACTACATCGTGTATAGATATGAAATATTACCCCCTTATAATAACACTTTCTTTAGTTATAGTATTTATTCGACAGATACTCTATTCTAGAACCTTAAGACTCCATGAATGCGATGATTGAACTCATGAAAACTTGTAATTAGATTCTTAATCTCTATATTATCATTTAATGACTCATTAATAATTACATGATATTTTGGTTGATCACTAATATGATAATGATATGGGATTATAACTTGGTAACTATTTAATGTTTTATTTTCCAATAATCCATAATTATTTCCTCATATACCATCCTCATTGTGATAAAAATAGAATGTTCTTTTCGATAAATACTATATTAAAACTTGTTCACATTTCTAGGTTTTTAATGTATTGATAATTCATAATATTTAACCAATTCAAACATATTATATGAACCATATTTAACTCTATTTTTTAACTACATAAATAAATATATTGTGATCCATATATATCAGATATCCTCCATGGTATGTTGATACCTCATTATCTCTAAAAACATATCACTATTGTTAGTGAAAAATCATGGGAGAATAATATTTCTATATTGATAAAAAAATTATAATGAGGAATAAGATAATAAAATATCATTATATATGAGAATAATTCTTCTCGCATTATATTATGGATCAGTAATTGTAGAAATAAAATCCCCATTGAAATGGTGTGTGAGTATAGGTGAACTGAACGATGATCAAATCAGATCAATAAATGTTTCATGAACTTTATATCTCTAACTAAACATGGTTCCCATACATGTTAACATGGATTATACATTTAATAACCATGTTAAGTTTTTGAGTAAAAACCAGTAGTCTCGGGTCAACATAATAAAACTAATTTTTTTTCACTATGATGACTTCTGTTCATTTTTCAATAACATTCATCTTTCGAGACATTAGTCGATAAACCATCACATCTAAATATGTGAAAAAACTATTGTATATTTATAAATATATAATTAAAATTTCATAATTTTGTAATAAAGATACTTGATACTAATTTTTGTTAAAAATGATCAAATGATAATCAGAACTATTATTTTTCTTTTAATATAATGAATAATGTTCTATGAAAAATACCCTGAAGAGATCAGGGTGATCTATAAGGACTTTATTAATTATATCTATTACGTAATATAAGGATTTTATTAGAACAAATGTAATAATAATAAATTCATAAGGGCCATACCATGTGTGTAAGGCTATCTTGGACATTTCATATATTTTTTCCTAAAATAATGATATCTACATTAATGTTAAATATATGAAAATAATTCATCTTAACATATTCAGTCAATAAAATCATCAATAAATCATATAAGATATGTTTGTTTTCTTGTGATATTAGTAAATTATCAATTATCAATGAATATATGCAATAACCCATATTTCATTATGGAAAAAGAATCAGTGCACTTTATGTTAATACACAAGGATAAATTAACCCCTTATCCAGATTCTCCTTGAGTTTCTTCTTAAATTCTTGGAAATCAATTTTTTATATACTATATTTATTAATTTAAAGTTTCATAAACACATATATCAATAAAATTTAAGATTCTACATCATGATTGAGGATAACATTAAAAAAAATATTACCAAATACTTCATCATATTTTAATACAATATAAATAACATCAATGTTTTATTTCTCACCAATAGGTTTATATAAATGAAAATAATGAATAGTCAATGTGACCCATGTGATGGAAGAATTTTCCATTATATTTTTATATTCATACTCACACTTATAGAAAATAAAAATTAAATTTAGAAAATTGACTGTGACTTTACATCTTAAAAAATTTGATATGGGATCTATAATAATAATTTAAATCCAATCCCAAAATCACATAAAATTTTACTTGAGGGGGAATTGAATGAAATCTATGAATGTAATTACCATAAACTTATATCAAATACGAATTATAGACATGAGAATCAATTATAATACAATTTACATATTCTTAATATTAATTTAATATATAATCATTAAGGAAATGAACATTCATTTCTATATGATTTCCATGATATAAATAGATTCATATGGATTAGATAATGTATTATACATAAATAATTGATCATTAAATGCACAATATCCCTATTATATTTCTATCTCAAATCCCTTACAAATAACAAACATATTTTGAGAATCAATATACAATAACCAGATTGAGAAATCATATAGTCATTGAACTCATTCAATACAGTTATGAAATTATGCAAATTTAGTATCAACATATTAAAAATTTTACATCAAATATATATCAATTTTTAATTCATAATTGTTTATATTATGTTTTATACACATTTTATTCATAAATTAGACTCTAAAATGAAATAAAAATTACTGTAAATAAATTTATGTGATCCCGTTATATCATAAATAAATATTTCATTATTTTTGATGAACACTGAAAATATTTTACAATTTTTGACACCTTATATCCATAGTTTTATAAAGTCCTTGAATACTAAAATTGTATTAATATTATATCATTAATGATATTAAATATATCAAAAAATATTATTTCATAACAATACCCTTTTAGTCACATTCTACATAAAAACAATATTCCCACTATAAGGAAAATGGAAACAAAATATTGGGTGAGTTTAGATGGATATTATATAGAATCATGGGAGATATCAATCATTGATATAGTTTAAGAATAAGACGAACAAAATTTAATAATATAATGATCAGAACATAAAATGATGATACACAATAAGTCAATGATCATAAATCACAAATCCTGGTATATCACTATTGAATTTTAAATGTTATGGGACATTAGAGTATGGAATATTCATTAATAAACAACAAACCATGAGATCATATCATATGTATAATATAAAATAATAACAATTATGACTCAAATAATAATCATAGAAAATAATTTCATTAGTGATGGTTCTCATTAAAGACATTTATAATGGACAACATCACATTGTGTATCATGTAAACTCCCCATTTAATTATTTATCTTTTAAGGGTTCAAACTCATGACTATCTTAGATAATATATTCTATTATGGAATTGGGTTCAAACCCTAGTATATGCCATATTATCTCACCATATATCATTTATTACCCATGGAATCTTATGGATTTAATACAATCGCACATCACAAATTTGAATCAATACATTTTTATTACATGTTTATTTTAAAATTCACCAATACACTATTGCATATCCCATGGAAAATAAATGATCATCATAATGATTTCATCAAAAAATATTCATAATCCACTTTGAGGAATAAAATGGATGTTATCATTACATAATATATCAAATGAAGAAAATTAAACCACAATAAATGTTCATGTATTTAAAAGCATAATTAAAATAACATTTGAATCATTCATTGAAAATATGTTAAATATATCCTTCACTTTATATAACATTTTGAATAAAAAAAATTAATATTGAGAGAATTCATTTATATGAAAATAAATTTGTAAAATTTCAAAGTAATATCTTAGGAAAATAAAAGTCATGATGAAAAGAAAATAAG
Organism: Viscum album; assembly: GCA_963277665.1. Lineage (NCBI taxonomy): Eukaryota > Viridiplantae > Streptophyta > Magnoliopsida > Santalales > Viscaceae > Viscum > Viscum album. Next base: position 1,906,683,835 of record OY728145.1, read on the forward strand.
ATCAGTTGGAATATGTTTAAAAAAGGTAGCATTTAATACATTTGGGAAAGAGTAAATAATTTCCTTCTTCAAAAAAAATTAATCCTTCTAAAATAATTAAAATAAAACCAAATATGGTAGAAATTTTCTTTAAATAACAATTTAGTCATATTGAATGAAATTAATTAATACATTATAAATGAAATAGAAATTGAAGTAAAAGATCATCAGAAAATAAGATATATGATAATAAATTGGATAAAATATTTTTATGTAAATTTTGTTAAATAATGAGAGGATAATTAATTGAATTCCTATGATTCCAACAAAATAAATATAAAAAAATAAAATATATTTTATCAATATATAATTAGAATATAATTATCTCCAACAGATATTCAAATATAGAACATATGTATAAAAAATATTATTGGCACGTTATTTATTACCTCAGATCATGACCTTAATATTATGTCCTATAATGATCATAAATAAAAAATAAATATTTAACAAAAAAATAATCATATAATAAAAAATTACAATGTTATTTAAAAATAACCAATTATTAACATTTAATTATTTAAATCAATATTACAATGTAAATGATTTCATTATCCTAGCATTTTATAGTTATAAGGTTTATATATTTTCATGCTAGTAACGTTTTATCATCAAAAAAATTTAATTATCTTATAATTATTAGACTTTTTATTATAGAATTTTTTTGACCATTTAAATAAAGTGGTCATGATAAATAAAATACACCACAATGTAGTGATGGTTATAAGAATGCTTACATGATTAATTTTTTCATATTCTAAATAATGGAAAGAAAAATATATAAATAAGAATCTCTATTTAAATAAGAATAAAAATACAATAAATTTTAAATTCATTCATTAAATATATCAATACTGTAACCCATTTATGGAGTAGATGAAAAAAATATCAATGGTTTATAGTGGATGTAGTCCACACATACACATGAATGATATTATTATTTATCATTTGGTTGAAAGGAGTTTGAAAATAGTTTTAATATTAACTTTAAAACATTTTAGAATATTATTTTTGTATTTATTTTATATTATAATGGTTATTGAATATTTTTTTATATTTTTAGGGTGAATATATATATATAAAGATAGTTAAATTTTCACAAAGAAACCACCCATATATTTCATTATTAGGATTAATGGAATGGTTAAAAGGGAATAATATAAGTTGTATTGATGGAGAAAGTTTTTATGAATTTATTTGGGTATGTATTTGTTGCATTAGAGGTCTTAGTGAATAATAATGAGTAACGAGGTGATATTAATTTTTATTTGTGATGTGGCTGGAACACATATAACTAACAAAAAATATTAAATAAAATAATTTAATATTTATGAGAATGTTGAACCATGTTGAAAATGGATTGAATATAAAATATGATATGCCCTAAATTTTTTAATCCAATCAAATTTTGATAATCGACCGGATATTATAAACCTTTTATTTCAAATTAATTCTATCGTGAACCCTTCCCAATTATATCTTATGTGACTTTTTTTTAAAATAATTACATTTTTATTTTAGATATATATTTATTTTTCCAAATTATAAATTTTAATAATCAGGATACCTAAAATGGAAACTGTTTTGGGAAATTTATTTTCCCTAATTAGAAGGTATTCATTTTAAAACAATTACACAATATAAATCATAGCTAATATTTTTAAAAATCATATTAACATTAAATCTAAACATTATCCAATTTCATTACAAGTAAAATATATTTTAATAATGTGAAAATTTTAATTCCATATGTTATGTCATATTTTTATTAAAGATAAGATTTCATTTTTACAAATTAAATTTATTAATATAATAATACAATTCTAGTAGAAAATTAGTTATCAGAAATGAAATAACTTTTTTTCTAGAGAATGATTTATTCACATTTTCATAATATCTTAAACTAAATAATTAATAATTTTCATGCGTAAACATTAAATTTATAATAGTTCAATAGAATTAATTTTTTTTGAAAATAGTTAATCTTAAAAAATAATTTAAATATAAAAATTCAACAAATGTTTTGGATAAAAATTATTTCTTAGGTGAATTTATTAGCCTTTTAAAAAGGTATATAGTATATAAATACCATATAAGTTTAATTTCCATATCATTCGAGTTTTATTCAACACATGTTATCAATTATATTTATTTTTAAGGGGGAATGTACTCCAAAATCTTAGGGTGTTACATGAATTAAATGTGCAGTTAATATTTTGGATTATATCCATTTGATTATTTATATATATATAGAGAAAAATAAATATATCACTTTTGAAATTATGTAAATTATATTTAATTACAAATTATTTATCATTAAATAAGACATTTTAATTCATAAAATATTATAACATCAAATTAATGAATTTCATTAAGCATTGTATCAATAGAGAAATACCTTACAAGATATTTGTTGTTGAAGTATTACGGTGTGAATAATTTAGTTTCAAATTTTTTAAAGACTTAATTCGGATAAAACTAGTGAATATTAAAGTACTTTAATTGAAAATAATTTCATAATAATAAAATACAATTGAATTCAATATATAATGAAAGTAAATATTAGAAAACAACTATTCCATTTTATAATGTCGATATATTTTCTGATTTAACACTAATTCTAATGTCTATTTAGGTCAAGATAAAATAATTGCATTATTAAGAAGAATTATATATATTTTCTAAAAACATTTATCTAATCATCAACTAGATATAGAATCAGAGATAGAGTGTGATCATTTATATTTTTTATTAATTTACTGCCTCATAATGTTCATTATTGCCTTTTTAATGATGGTTAATGTACATTCAAAGATAGTGGTAAATATTATTATTATCAAGATATTTTCATTAATCCATAAATCAAACCTCCATATATATTTACAAAGGAAAAAAAATATAGGATTGAAATTATCATAGAATTATGGTATACAAACATTTAATGTCATTTAAAACAATTTTATTTTATGGAAAGCATCATTATAGATAAAAATTAAGGATGTATCAAATCTGATTTATTATCTAGTTGTAGTATAAAGATTCATTAAACATATATGTACACCATATGTGAAACTAAACCTATAGTTCATTTAATTAGAGGAATTATATCATTTTTTAGTATCACAATAAATTAATTAAATAAAATATTTTCATTGGTAGAAAATGAAATCAAAAATAAATTATCATATTAAATGTGAAAATGCTCTAGATAATTACGTATAATATTTTTTAATAAACATGTTTTTTATTATAGGATTATAGGATCATATTATTTATTAATCCATAAGGAATTTTTTTTGGGATAAAAAAAAATTTATTAAAAAATAGCTTTTTAGATTTAACAGACTCTTGTAATTATTTAGTGTATTACATGTTTTATATAACATAGATTCATAAAAATTTATTTATATAAATATTTTATACTAAGTTTGACACAAACTAAAAGAAATAATTTTTCATTATGGAATGGTTGTATGTTATAAAAAAATTGTGTCTTAAAGTATATTTTTTTATAAAATGTTGATTAATATTCAAATTAATCATATAGTATAATATTCAATAATGATTGAAAATCATTTATTATTATAATATTATAATGAATATTTCATTTTTTAGGATATATGGTATTATAATTTCATAATTATTGTAATAATAAATTATAATATTATAAAAATATTTTTTTATTTTCATGTCAAAATGTAAGGCTTTTCTCAATTTTGTTTTGAAATCAAGTTATTGTCATCGGTTTCATATGTATTTTTATAATTTTTTTCCCTCTAATATTTATGACATGTAATCCGATAGTTAATTATTGGTTATATTATATGAAGATATTATATACATTTTAAAGATAAAATTATATCATCTATAACTATTTAATTAAAGGTGATATTATTCAATACACTACCATATGATGAGAATTATAGAGGCCATGTATAATTTTTATAAATAAAATATTTTTATAGATGTTTTTATAAATTGAAGATGAATGTGAATGAATATAATTTGATAAAAGATAAATTATATATTCATATTATATTAAGAAAATATCAATATTTTTATCATATAAATTTTGATTTTAATGTGTTTATGACCATAACAAACCGTTTTTCATTTAGGAAAATTAATATGGAGAGACATTTAAATAATTTTCTAAATCCAATAAATATTTATATGATTTTATTATATAAAATTAATTATATCATTCATATTAGAACCATATTCGAGGATTTACATATGTATTGTCGAAATCAGAATGAACAGTGTGATTCATTTCATCATCACCATAATTTGATATTTATTTCATGTAACTTTTTTTATGAATAACTTTATTATATATTATATTTGATTATATGATATAATCTAGGTAGAATTTCAAAAAAAGTTCCTCTATGCCTATTAATAATATTGGGTACACAATTTTTTTTATTTTTCATGATAGATATGTAAAATTGGATTATCACCATGAATTCCAATTCAAAAATTAAATTATAATCATAAGAAAAAAATAAAATTTATATTATTCAAAATTATAAGTTTTCATTGATTACTAATTATAGATAATATTTACATTATTTTCAAAAAATTTCTAATCTTATTATGTTAATATGAATATTTGAATTTAATTTTAATACAGTAAAAAAGAAATTTAATCTATATGAGAAAAAATGAACAAAGGCCTATGAAAAAGTGATGTTGTATTAGAAAATAAAACAATTCCCCTATACAGAATTTAATAAATGACCAAATACATCCTACTCTGACAATAATATAATTTTTAAATGATTATCCAAAGGTGAAATAAAAATATCTAGAATAAAACTATAAAATCTTCATTATTGATAACCATTTCAAGGACGAATGGGAATGAAAAAATCCATATAGACAGAACCCAAAATATTCAATAAAATTAGAACCCTCATCCATAAATACAAAAATAAGTTACACAAAAAATGTATATTGAATGATGGTCGAGAAAAGTAATTTCCTTAATCTTTCTTGATACATATTCTATTCTTGGAACCCCTTCTGTTTTGCAAGCTACCTTGCGGTTCAGATTTTATAATGACTCTCTCTGCATTTTTGGGGACATCATTAAATATGCCCTCTTGATTAGACTATTTTTCAAGCAAAAATTATTTTCTTTTTTGGAGCATAACAACGAATGAATCCTAGAATTATTGTTAATCAGAATGGATTATTCCTATTGAGATGTTTCACAACAAATCCTACTACCACTGATGGGTGTTTGGAAGATGATGAAGGCTCTATTTTTACAGGAATTAATGCTAGATGACACTGTGGACTTGTGACTTCTCTAATTGTGGACTTTTCGTAAGGAATATGCTTTTCATGGAGTAGAGGTGATGATTTTGGTGATTCTCAATAATGCTCAACATAAGGATTCTATATTTTCTTGATGGTTATTCTGTTATTAGCAATGAAGATTATTCTTTCTAGAAGATTATTTGAAGTCCCTCTACTGATCATTCTAGAAAAAAAAACACTGCATCAGGTTCCCTTTGGTTGTATTGGATTTTCAATGAAGAACAATAGCGAAGAACTCTAAAGTCCATGGATCCATTGTTGTGTATTGAAGATGTTTGCAACAGCTATTTCATGGCTATTTTGGTCTCTATATAATTTCATTGATGACTCACCGAGCTACTCTTCTACTTGTTTCTTTTCTCTGAAATCTTTTCATGTATTCATCTAAATCTTTGTTTGTGTAAGAAATTTACAAAACATATTTTTTTCTATTTATTTTAATAAATTCCTTTTGGGGTAAGAATTGGGAGAAAATTTTATGTCACCGTTTAAAAAAAGAACATGTCATCCAATACAATAACCATGTCGCTATATTATATGTGATACATATGATAAAAACCATTCGTAGAATTCAAATCCTATATAGAAAACTAGAATTTTATTTTCAAACTTAATTTTATATATAATGAACGAATATGATATTATTCTAAATAGACAATCTATAGTTGTCATAAGATATCATAAAAACATTTAAAATGAAATTCAACCTATTAGATGAATTTTCCATGTATAAAATACATTGAATAATATTGGACTCTAGGAAAGAGTCATCTTTTTGGAGGTTATACTAATAGTTATAATTCCATTACAAAATCTATACACACTATTCAAAATTAATCATCCATTCAATTAAATCATTGTGTGAAAATTTGATCATTGTTTTTTTCTATATTTGCTATTTTTTTAGCTTTCACAGGTATCATTTTATCAATCATCCCATTAGCTCACATCTATGTTTAATTTATCTCAAATTCATCCCTTAATATTTCATTATCATAATGAATTATGAGATTCAATGTTATGTGTTTCCCTGAATCCTTACTTTCTTCCCAAACCATACTATTATTAACCATTTACCCCCCTACTAATGAATTAGATCTCCCATCAGAACACCTACTTTCATGTTATCTTTTTTATAAATAAACTCATACATTCTATTTTCACTTTTATTGTTTGAAATATTCTCAAATTCATGTCCATTGGACATGAGTTCACAGTCCATCACCATGATTATTTGGGTAGACCATGTTTTCATTAAATTATGCAACTAAAAGAAATACTTACACCATTTATACGTATTTCTGTAAGCATAATAGAACTCCATAAACTCATTATACCGTTCATCCCCTTTTACCACTTGGATTATTCAATGTTAATCCATGAAAATTATTTAAACATTTAATCGATGTAATTGATATATCATCATTCAAATCATCCTAATTGATTCCTTGGAAACAAAATAAGTTACTATATAGTGTTTGGGTTTGGATTCCCATTCTATCTTCTATTTAATCCCCTTGTTCCTGATCCAAACATTCAACCTTCATATCTTAAATATGGTTTAAAATATTAATAGTTTCAATGATAATTTTAGGGCTCATATTTTTTATATTCACGAACTGATGATTTACTGCTGATGATCCTTGTATTGAATTCCTTGGGATATTCTGACCGTTTTACCATCCTCGCATAAAACATTTAACACCTCCTAATCTATGTCTCCAAAACCAATTATTCCTAACACATATGAGTATACCTCCTTGGATTAAGTGATGAATTTATCCAAACAAATAGATTTAAACACTCCCCAAATCCCCTATATCCCAGACGCAGCCTTCAGAAGCCATTTATTCTCATCCAAGTTGTTTATCAATCATCTATATATATCCACTACCTTTAGATTATGGATTAAGGAGTCTTCCTATTTATATATGGGATCATCATTTTCTGTTCATACCTATTATATTAGCTTCCTAACATGTAAATAGGCCTTTTTTAGTCATCCCCCTACTCTCCATTAATGTTAGGGTGTCTTATAGAGAACATCCATAAGACATGCTGATAGATGGAACTTATGAAAATGCTGACATTATCATCACCTCTTATATAGAATCATCTCAATATAAAAATCCTTCGAATAAGAATAATACTTTGAGTTTCTAATATATTTTTACATAGAAACTCTATCATTTACATCAATACCTAAAACAAACATTAGAACCTTAACAAAAGGTTATATTTTTTGTTTATAATGGTGGGCCTTGATCCCATGTGTGAACACTACATTGAAGTGACCAATTCCTTTTTAAGAACAATATATGTACACCCACATCATATAATAAAATGGATTATTATAACAAAAAATGACCCCACCACAATCCAACCAAACTTCTTTGGTTGTAATAATACATCAACATCATCCAATATTCAAGAAAAAATTGGATTAAAAAAATTCTAGTTCAATTAATATTGTATTATATGTATATTTTCTTTCAATACCCCTCCCAAAATAAATTATCATAAAATTCACCTAAGAAACCATTTTCTAATAAAAATATCTATAAATGGATTTTATAGATTAGATATGAATTATATGTTATTTACAAATAGGTTTATAAAATTATTCCTCACATGAAATAGTCTAGGGTATATATCACACATTAAAGGCTTCTTCTCTTTCAATGATTATCATATATATTCCTTTTTGTAATATATGAGAGGTTTTAACAAACAATTTACTAATAATTAATAATATATTCCATACAAAACTAATTATCAATCCCAAACCACAAATTGAACCAAATGGGTTGAGATAATTTAACATCACCATATATTCATGCATGCATTAAAAATCCACATATATCTATATTCAAATTTTGTTGTCATAAATTTTCAATTTAATTTACCAAAACCCAATTCATGTTATTATTATGATAATAAATGAATATTCTTTATATAAAATCCACATATCATTACATTTTACTTTTTATTAATTATGAATACCATATTCTATTAAAATAAAAGTAATTAAATGTAATTAATCGAACACTATGATCTCCCTAAATCCTTTGAATGGTCAGCCTTATTAAAATAATGTATAACGATTAATAGAGGAATATAAATGGGAGTTAAAATCATATTTAGAAATACCCAATAATTATTACAATTCATATCTAAATAGTATTTCAAATCCTAGATTTTTAGGTTCATGGAATCTAAGGATAATGTGTCTGGATTGGAAGTCATTGTTAATATAGAAGTTTATAGATCGATCACAATATGTTCTTGTTTCTGAATTAGAAAATTGTGAGATATATAAATCTCTATAATTATATGATTATAATAATATTGGCTAAATATGATGAATTATATACGATTATCCACATTCATCACTATAGAATCAATTTCTTATTCCTATTCCTTTATAAAATAAGGTTTGATGGCTATTGGTTTTTATGGGTTGTTGATATCTATATAAAGTTGCATGAAATAAAAATGTTTGGTATTAGTTTGATAAACATTGTTTAAAATTTCTGATATCATAATTTTGATATTAGATATGCTTTATATGATAAATAACAATATACCATTTTTTATATAATAAACTATATGTGATATTTAAGCAATTGAATTATATGAATTAGAATGTAAAACACATCCTGGTTATTATTATAAATGAAAATTCACCATTAGAGGGTTAATTTTTTTTTCAAATTTCATAAATATTAAACATAATTATGATTCATAAATATAATACGGAGGAAGATTATTTAAATTAAAAAATATTCAAATTTTTAAAGAGGCATAAAAATCATCATCGTATACAGACATTAAAACCACTGATGAGATTTTCAAATTTATGGGATGATTGTGAAAAATTTGTTTATAAAATATTTTTTTAGAATAATAAATATTTGAAATTGATTTGAATAAATATGATATGGAAGTTAACAGTGATCATGAAGAATATAATGATAGTGATAATGATATATTTTAGGATATAGAATGTAACTTTTTATATATTATAAAATTATATTTATATTATTTATTTTATATGATTATAATTTTTTGTACTTTTTTTTATTAATGATATGTTAAATATCGTAGAAAAGTATTATTTATGTGATAACGTTCAAAATATTTGAAATTAATTTTATTCTATTACTCATAAAATAAATGAGGACCAATTTTCGAATAATGACCCATATTTATCTATATAACATAAATTTTGGTGATAATTATGATATATCTTTTAAGATGGTTTGATTACATACATGATTTTTTCTTTCAAACCCTATTCATATTAGGAAACCGTCTTTTGAGATTGATCTGTATTTGAGGAAGTATGAATACATTATATTTTTTTTGAATATTTATTTATTAATTTCTAACATTATATACTCAAATATTCATGCGATGTTTTTAAAAAAATCGTCTATTTACATTTTTCATGAAGCTACAATTTTGAGAAACTAATTATAATCATTAGTTATCATGTTCTGTAGATTCAATTAATATATTTCAACAGAGTTCAATTCCATGTTCATATTGTTATAATTTTTTTAAATTTAGGATAATTCGTTTCTTAATGCTAACATGAATTTTTTATCCTACATAATATCCATAGTATTCTCTAAAAGAGACGATAAGACTATTTTTTAGTGATGTACAATATAAGATCATTTATAATCATTTAATTCTAATTTCAACGCAATATTAGTAGGAGGGAAATTGAAATATCATTGATTGATATGTTTTATCAGTACAATTTACCTCATTGACAAGATATTATTTCACAGGTATTGAATGTGTTATATTGTAATTTTATATGAATATATTACAATGATATAATCATTATATTTTTTTAGTTTTGTTGGAATGGATGAAACTCATTGAGTTGGGAATAAAACTTTTAATTTACCCCATTTGTAGAAGGATTGTAAAAATTCTTGAATCATATATTTATAATATACAATTATAATATAAAATGTACTCATAGAATTTATGTATTTGATGACTAATTAATATTTAACAAATTATATGTGCTATAGAAGAAATATACAAACAAAAAAATTTGAAAAGATATTTTATATAGATAATGAAGTATTTTAGTTTTCTTATATTTAGTTTCAAAATTATATAATCTATATTTTTTAAATTATCTAACATTAATAGAAGATGCATGAGTGAATGAATCACATGTGGGGCTGAATGGATGAGGCAATATGTGGTGGTGATAGAAATAAGATCTATGTCTATTCTTACATTAATACGGAAGTGTTCCTATGAACAACTATTAATGTGAATCGTCGAATGTCTAGCATTGGTTAATAGTCATCATCGACAAGTTCTTATGGAACAAAATCAATTTCAACATTGACCACCCCAATGGGAGATCATGAATATATATAATAACTATGTTCTATAGGCGTTTATGGAGATTTTTATACATGATAAATTAAAAGTTTTTTATATAGACTAAAGGGTTATAACATTTTCCCCCACAATACAATGGAAACATTATTTTTTATTTATATTGAATCACCATAGTTTTCTAAACATACATCTCCATCCACTACTTCGTAGTTATTCAATAGAAAATGACCCCCTCACTTGCCCTAATGGATTTTTATTTGTATATGATAGATTATAAATTTAAATCACAATAATTAATTTTTTATAATATTCTATAATTGTTTAAATTTCTTAAATTATTCCTTATTTTTATTATACAAATAAATATCAGTAGATTTATACCACATATAATTTTATATTATTCTCTTATAGAATAAATTACATTACCATTACAATAATCTTTATTAAAAATTATTCAATAGATTTATTTTTAATAGATTCATTAATTAGATATTTTAAATTCTATAAATTTTTACATATTTATTTTAAACAATTATTTTCGTAAATAAATTATTTTAGGATTGATTGTCATATATTCATCCCCACTAGATAATATTTCCGTTGGGAATCAAAAATATGATTAAATTTTGAGAAATTTTTCATTATTTAAAAACATGAAATTGATGTTGGTCACTAATATGTATTGGTGATTAAAATTATATTTAGTGTAGTAAAATATAACTGTCATAACATCATAAAATTCCTATTGTGCTTGGGAACATTTATCATATAAATAAAATGCTCAATTGCTTTTATACTGTTAGGCATAAATGTATTAAAATATTCTTTGGAATTATTATCTATGTTATCTGGAATTGTATAAAATAATATATGTAATATTTTTAATGAATATTGGTTCAAATGATTTATCATATTCTAATGAGAACCCTTATACTTCACTAATAGTGTATTATGGTTTCGAATAATAAGATCACTCAAAGAAATTAATATAAATAGATGTTCTATTAATATAAAATTATAGTATAATATGGTGGTAAAACATATGTCGAGGAATTTTTATATTAAGGTAACTAATTATAAAATGTTTATTTAAACAATCATGTACATTTTTGTGATGTTTTCAAATTTAGTGATCTATGAATTTTATTCACGTTTTTTAATTATTAAAAATTTATTGATATATAAGTATCCCCTAGTGTAGATTTGTTTATCTTTTATATTTTAGTTGGATTTATGCCAAGAATACGGATTCATGGATTTTTATCACACCCTTACCCAAATCACATGGTTTTAGATAAAGTTTCATTATAAACTAGGGGATATCCCCAAACTCTAAAGGCTTCCAACTGGAATTGAGTGAATATTATCGAATAATTGGTATAGTTTAACCCAGTATAGTGTGAAGAAAATATATAATTTAATAGATGTGTAATAATATATAGTCATAGTGGACAAAACCTAATGAATATACTATACACAATTAAGGAATGTACAAAAAATACTTGAATGGACATACCTTTATATAAGGATATTATCACCTAAATAGATAATAACATATATGAAAATGAAATATAAAAAATTACTAAAGGGCTATGGATTATTTCCCCTATCCTCACCTATAATCTTCAAACAAAAACCTATTGTGGGATATCCCACTGAATGATCAAACTCATTCCATAGCCCAACCAATACCGAAAACATCTAAGGACTAATCCAGAAATCAATTATCGTGTCATTCCATGAAAGGTGCGAGTAAAATATAGTGCCATAAGACTAATGTAATATAGAACCATAAATTTAAAATCTACTGTACTATCATGTGAAAAGATCAACCAGATTGAAAATAGGATAAATCAAAAAAACATCGGAATTAAAAATAATAACCAATTCATCATTATGGAACTATTAATTGTATACAGATAATTCATTAACTAAAAATATATAAATATTGTCATCTATATATGCTTTATTTTCATATCATATTAATATCAATGGAATAGTCACATGACATATATCATATCACCTATATTTACCTACCATATAGTAAATATATATTTCCACCCATAAGGACAAACTCCATGACCATCATTAATAGTAATTCATGATACAACATTATATAATAATTATAAACCCCCCATTAATTGAATATCATTCCATGAATTAGCGATACATACTCACCTGTGAGAATACCCATACCCACTACAATAGTATAATTGAATATCCCTCATATTTAATGTTGTTACCCCTTGATAGTTCATAATACCATATATAGAGACTCTTATAATGAATATATGTATTTCAACCATTATTGAAATGATAAGGAATTAACCATGATATGTATATTCGTAACCAAAGAGTCTGTTAATAATCCCTCTCTCTCTACAGATTTGACTACGTCTGATAGGGATTAAATTCTACCTGATCACTAAAACATTGATTACACTATCAATTCACAACTATATATAAGAAATAACATAGAAATAAATAATATATGTATATTTATATATATTATAACTTGAAAATACCCATACTATGAAATATTACACAATAAATATATAACCTAGCCAAGGAAATATGAAATAAAATTCAACCTATTTAATGAATGGGGATAAATATCAGCATAGACACATGCAAGTCAGAAAACAATAATAATGTTTCTCTTGCTCAACACATGAAAAATCTTGCAGCCAACATCAGATATACACCCCTGGGATAATCATGCGCTAAAAAGTGAAAAATATTATCACTCATTATGGACCAATGTCACGCACGTTAGGCATGATATTCTTTGTACCATGAAACTTTATTCAATTATAGGGGATCAACTAGATGTACAAACATCAAACAGTTTCCCATCCAACATATGAAAATAAGAAAAACAATGTTAGAGTCTATCTAAGACCATTTAACATCCACCAATCACCACCAACATTCAATTCATTCATAATCATTATAATATAAATATTAATAAAAAATTTAATTAATTATATTATTTTAGGGAATATAATATTTAATGTGATGGTTATTTTGATAATCCCAAATCATTTTATATTTTTTTGATAATCATATTTCTACAATAAAATAATAACGATTCATTAATATTTATAATATCTATTTTGTGATATCTTGGAATATTTAATATCACTATTCTATTGTTTAATCATATAGTACAAGGGTTACCGATGCATAGGATTCTAATACAATGGTTACCGATGCAAAGGTTTCCAATGCAATGGTCATTGAAGTAATGGTCACTAATGCAAAGGACACCTATGAGAAGGTCACCGATACAAAGGTCACCAATGCCATGGTCACCGATGCTGAGGTTACTGATGTACTGGTCACCGATGTAATGTTTACACATAAAAAGTTCACTGATTCAAAGGTTACTAATACAAAGGTTACTGATGCAAAGGTCCTCAATAGAAAGGTCACTAATGCAAAGGTCATTGATGAAAATGTCACTAATTCAGGGCTACCAATGAAGTTCAATGATGCAAGGCTATAGATGTAGGCTACTGAAGCACCTACAATTAAAGTATACCATTGTGAAGGTTACTGTTACTAGTTTACTAATACTTACCCTTCCATACATTTTCAAATTCTTAAAATTGATATAACGGTCAAATTTGTTAATCTTAATGTGTCAGAAGTTAATTAATGTCGATTATAGACATATAATGAAACTGATTCTGGGAATAGTATGAGGTATGAGGATAACTATATGTCATTTACATATTCCTATTATCAAATATAAAATTTAAAAAGTAGAATAATGGGGAAGAAATGAGATGTACTGAGATAACAAAAGAAGTAAGAAACAATAGAGGAATGCATAAAATGAGATTACTCGCTAAATCAAAGAGAACAAGGAAGAACCACTCGACGCATATACTGTGAACCCAATAATCCAAAGAAGATCATTTTAGGAGACCAATTTATAGCCGATATTTTGTGATTCATCAAATCATGATCAAGACAAGATGCAGAATACTCAATTCTTGGAATTGATAATTTGGAGTTACGACGCTCTATTTTGAGGACATCTTCCAAAGACAGACTCAAAAAAAATTATTCATTCCACGGAGTTAAGAGTTAAACTGAAAACACAGGTATATTTCTAAACTCAATCACACAATATTAACACTAATGTTTTCTTTTATGTTACCTTCCTAATAAGTGTGGGTCTATCTGTTATAAACAATATCTCTTATTCTTGAACTGGATGATACTAAAAAGCCTTAACTGAAACTTCTCTTACATTCTGTTTCCCACGTATAACTGTGGAAGAGACCCTGTGTGTTTTTTACAGTTTGGTTTTCCCATGAAGAACATTGTAAGAGGGTGTGAACCCTGGAAAATTTATAAAAACTATTTTAAAGCCCTATACAGGCTGTCAATCAAGATTATTGTTAATATTAACACTTGGTGGCAGGTGATCACCAAGTGGAGAGGATTAAGTCTCATCAAGATACTAAACCACTTGTTTTACTTTAATGTGTATTATATTTCTTGACATAATGTTTTCTATATTTTATGCTGCTCATTAATAGATAAACAGAACAAAAAAAATTACATTATCTTTGATTGTTAGTTCAAGATAGTGTGTGTATGTATTAAATTCATTAAACTTGTCTCAAAAGTTGAAGAAGTTTTTTACGCTGATTCAGCTATGGACAAATCATTATTTGGGAAACATGTTGACCTACTAAACATTTATATCTATACTCCATTAATTAATTTGGTTGTTTCATATTTGGGGGAACTTTATAAGAATGTTTTAAAAAAAATTTATGTAGGTACCCAATTCACCCCCTCTTGAGATTCCTCTTTGACCAACATTTGGTATCAGAGGACTATTTTTATTGCTACTATCTGAACTATTCCAAAATTTGTCAAATTCATTTCAAATATGATTTTATTTGTTTCTTAAAGATATTAAAATTTATTTCATATCTATATTTACAGTCCATCAAAATTTAAATTAACTATGGATAACATAGTTGTTGTGGCTACTACTAATAGGCCACATTTCGTTAATGGTAATAACTATGCTTAGTGGAAATTAAAAATGAAAATGTATCTAGAGAGATTGGTTCCTAAAATCTGGGACACAATTGAAGAAAAAAATGCATTGTCTCTCACTTCTAGAGTCACATGGTCTCAGTTGACTAATGCTACATATAAAAATAACTATAAAACAATGAAATCATTTTAATATTCACGAGGTGATAATGAATTCAAAAGAATATCTTTATGTAAAACTGCTTATGAAATTTTGGATACATTGGATGTTTCTCATGAAGGAACAACCAATGTTAAATAAATGCGATTAAATAATTATACTATTAAATATTATAATTTTAAAATAAAGCCTTAGGATCTTATATCTAAAATGTATATTAGGTTCAATGAAATATTAAATACGATGAGTATGCTTTGGAAAATAGTGGAAAACATTGGTCAGATTAGGAGATTGTTTCAATGCTTACCTAACAGATGGATAAGAACTAATATTTCTATATGATAATCTTATGATATAGGCAATATTCCAGTGAAGGAACAAATTGGAAAACTTATGATGAATGAAGAATATATTAAGGTAAATCAATAAGGAGAAGAAGAAATAAGAAAGAAATATATAGCATTCATAACTAATACCTCAAAAATAAAGACAAATATTATGTTTAAGATCCTATAGAAACATCCACCATTGAAGACCCAACGTCTGATAGTAATGATGAAATGGCTCATCTTTCTAAGAGATTAAAAACATTCTATCGTATGAAGAAGTTCTTGAAAAAGACAAACTATAAAGGATGTTATGATAATATAGGATGGTTGAAGAAGGATAGAAATTGGAATGACAACACGAATGAAATAGTCTTTTATGAGTGTAAACGAAAAGGCCATATGAAGGTTAATTGCACCAAGATGAAATTTAAGATGAAATAATAAGACAATGGAAGCGGATAAAAAAGGCTATGAAAGAAACTTGGAGTGCTTTAGAAGATAGCTCTAGTGGATCAGACACTTGTGATTTTTAAAAGGAAAAACAATAAAACATGTTTTTCATTGCAATAACATCTAAGGTAACACTCAATTACCCTATACCTAATGGTTATTATTTTGAGAAATGAAAGTGAATCAAATAATGATGAAAATATTAATATGGATGAACTATTTGAATATTATAGAATTCTTTAAGAAACCCTTAATGAACTCAAGGAAAAATATAAATTATTGAAAATACCACATGCTTAAAATGCTAATGATAAATCTGATCTGGATATTGAAAAAAAATGTGCCCAACTATTAAAAGAAAATATTGAACTTAAATTATCAAATAATCCATTAAAAAGGGATTTTTAGAAATTAACTAAAGGTAGAGGTACCATGACTCAGTTTCTAGAGAATCATATTGATCTAAAATATAAAACTTGTATAGGATATCAAACATGATTTAGAAGGATTGATAAAAAGAAATTTGTTCCAAAATCTGGATAGTTCACTGCTAGTTCAAATTTTATACCATCTTTTAAAAAACATTTCTATAAAGGACCAAACAAATTATTCATGTCTCAAAACATGTCTGCTGAATATATAAAACATGTGAGACAAGTTTGGGTTCCAAAAATTAAAATGCAAACCTCTGTGAACACCAGAAAATCTGGGTTCCAATGTAACCCTACACTTAATCTATTTTTCCAAAAAATTGTTTAATGTGCTGTTTAAAACTCTATTTTACATGTAAAGAGGATGTTCAGGACAAATTACATGAGACTATTCATGATTCAAGAGCCTAATTAAAGTGGATGGTGGACATGTCACATTCATTGATAATGGTGAAGGGAATATCATTGGTATATTCCAAATTTGTACCACTATTACTGTATTAATTTCAAAATTTCATTTTATTTATCAGTTAAAATGAAATTTACTAAGTATCTCTTAGTTGAGTTATAATGGTTTTAATGTTAGGTTTTAAAATGATGCATGAAATGTTTTAATTTCAAAAAATGATTTAATATTCACTTCTCATAGAATTCAAAATGTATATCTAATTGATTTAAATTCTTTAGCTATGAAAAATGTTACTTTTGTAAATGCATTTCATAATGAATCAAGGTTGTGGAACAAAAGATTAGGACATTGAAATTTTCACTCACTTAGGAAACTAACTAGGAAATGTTTAGTTAGAGACTTACCAAAAATGGAATTCCCACTTAATAGAGTTTGTAATCCTTATCAAAAGGGAAAACAATACAAGGTGTCCTTCAAACAGAAGAAAAAAATTTCTACTTATCAACCACTTGAGTTGGTTCACATGGATTAGCTTGGGCCATGAAGAGTTTCAAGATTAAATGGGTAACACTATGTTTCTGTTTTTGTAGATGATTTTTCTAGATATACATGGGTATAAATTCTAGCTCTCAAAATTGAATCATGATCGTACTTCATTAAATATTCCATGTCTATAAAAAATCTTAGTGTATATAGAATTAAGACCATGAGAAGTGATCATGGCTGTGAGATTGAAAATCATGAATTTGAATCTTTTTTCTCAAAAAATAGCTATAATCACAATTTCTCTACTCCTAGAATACCTTAACAAATTGGAGTTGTAGAAAGAATAAATAAAACACTACAAACAATTTCCTAAACTAAGCTAAATGAGAATAATTTTCCTATATATATTTAAGCTCAATTAATTAGTATAACTTGTTACATTATCAATAGAGTCTTAATTAGACTTGTTTTTCAAAAAGACCCCTAAATACCACTGGAATAATTGGAAGCCCATGGTTATTTACATTTCTGTTTTTTGTTGAAACCTATTTATCATTAACACTAATGATAATCGTGAAAAATTTTCTTCTAATTGTGATGAAGTAATTTTCCGAGGATACTAAATATATAGTGAAGCTTATAGATTATTCAATAAGAGAACCAAATGTGTAGAAGAATCAGTTCATGTAAAATTCAATGAGACAAATACACATGATCTGAAAACCTTTGTTGAACATCATGAAGATGATATGTCAATTATAGATCTTAATGATAAAGACAGTGAACCCATAGTAAAAGAAAATAGTTCTATAAATTTTCTAGAATCTGTGCATGGTGAATCTATACCCATAGACAACCATGAAGAGTCTAGTTAAACTCTTTATAGAGGCATTATAACTCTCATGAATCCTCTTTCAGATGTTTTAGTAAGGGATCTAAATAGATGAACTCAAACTAGAGCTTCTCTGAGAAACCAATTTGAACATAATGTTGTTCTATCACTACATGAACCTAATAATATTGATGATGAAATCAATGATTAATTTTGGGAGATAGCTATAAAAGAAACCATAAATCGATTTTTAAAAAAAAATGTTTGGGAATAGGTTGAACGGCCTAAAGACACTTTGACCATAGGCACTAAATAGGTGTATAGAAATAATGTTGATAAATCTAGAAACATAGATAGAAACAAAGCTAGAATAGTTGAACAAAGATATAGTCAAGAATAAGGAAAAGAATATGATGTAAACATTGCACATGAAGCTAGACTAGAAGACATTAGTATAATACTTGCCTCTGTAGTTCATATAAATTTCAAAATTGGTCAAATTGATGTATAAAGTTCATTTATAAATGGGTATATAGTTGAGGATTTATTTGTTGAACTCCCCCTATTTTTTCAAATACCCATTTTTCAACTCATGTTTTTAAACTCTCTAATGATTTATATGGTCTAAAACAATCTCCAAGTGCATAGTATGATGGATATAGTTATTTTCATAATTCAAAAGGATTTTCTAAAGGAAAAGAAGATCTTACTCTATTTATTTAAATGATTTCCAATGATGTTTTAATATTACAAATTTATATAGATGATATTATTTTTGGATCCTCTAAAAATTATTAATGTTCTAATTTTTTAAAAATGATGCAAGATGAATTTGAAATGTGATTAATGGGGGAACTTAAATATTTCCTTGTATTTCAAATTTTCCAAAAATAAAAAAAAGGTATTATTCCAAATCAATGTAAATATACTAAAGATATTTTTAAACTTTTTGGTTTTGATATTAATAAATTTATTGATACACCTATGAGTACCACCTATAAAGTGGATAATAATGAAACTAGTAAATCAGTGGACCAAACCAATTACAAAGGTATTATTGAGACTCTATTATATCTTAATGCTAGAAAACCTGATATTATGTTCAGTGTGTGCATGTGTGCTCATATTCAAGCCAATCCAAAAGAGTATAATTTAACTACTGTTAAAAGGATTTTTAAATATTTCATGTATACTACAAACTTAGGACTATTTTATCTAGGAGGAAAATCATTTGATTTAATGTATTATTGGGATGCTAAATTTTTTGGTTGAATGTTAGATAAAAAGTGCACATAGAGAACATGTCACATTTTGGGCAAGTCACCAGTATCATGGGGTAGTATGAAAAATAATTATGTTGCATTATCTACTACCGAAGCTGAATATATTGCTATCGGTAGTTGTTGTGCTCAAATTCAGTAGATGAAACACACATTATTGGACTATGGATATCAATTTAAACATGTCTCTATAATGTGTTATAAAAAATTTGCTATTAAAACCTCCAAAAATCTAGTGTCTCTTGATAGGACAAAGCACGTTGATGTGAGACATCAGTTCTTGAGAGATCATTACCAAAGAGGTGATATCACTCTTGAATTCATTGGAACTGAACACCAATTGGATGATATATTCACAAAACCATTGAGTTATAAGAGGATAAGTTTCATCAAACATGCGTTAGGTATGATAAACAGTTGTCTTAGGAACCTGACCATTAGGAACCTCACCGTTGAACCTCACTGTAAGGAACCTCACTATTAGGAACCTCACCGATGAAACCTCACTGTTGAACCTTTCCATTTGGAACCTCGCCATTAGGAACATCACTGTTTGGAACCTCACCACTGGAAACTCACCTTTGGACCTCACCATTAGGAACATCACTGTTGGACCTAAATTTTAGGAACATCACCATTGGAACCTCACCATTAAGAACATCACCGTTGGACCTCACCATTAGAACCTATCTGATATTCCTCACCTTTAGAACCTCACTGATAGACCTCACTGTTAGAACCTCACTGATATACCCTACGATTAGAACCTCACTGATATAATTCATTGTTAGAACCTCACCGATAGACCGCATCGTTTGAACCCCATTGATACACCTCCCCATTACATCCTCACCGATAGACCTCACCATTAGATCCTCACCAATTGAACTCACCATTATAACATCAACAATAAGCCTCACTGTTAGAACCTCAGCGATAGACCTCACTATTAAAACCTCGGTGATTTACCTCACCATTAGAAACCCACTAATAGACCACGTTGTTGGAACCTCACTGATAGACCTCACCATTGTTACCTTACTGATAGTCGATGTTTTTGAAACATATTGTTTTCTCCTCCAGAATTAGAAATGTTGTAATTATTATTTATTTCGTTTACATGATTTTTTTTCAATCTAAAAATAATAAAAATAAATAACACACCAACTTTTGGTCCTTATTTACTCTTTCCAAAACCTCTTGCTTCATAACCTATGATCCTCTCCTTTGGCTGAAACCTTCGAACAACTCTAGAATGAAATGGTAATGCTGAAGTGATAGTTGGTCAGTGATGAAGGATATGGGCCAAATCCTATGAGGCCTCAAGATGAGTTGAGTAGCACATGCCAGGTAGTGGAAAATATGATCAATCCACATCTGTCTAAGAGGCAAATTGTGGTTGAGAAGGAACTATGCTTAGAATGGATAATGTCGAAAAGGTCATTAGTGCTGAAGGCACTTTAAGCTCATGGTTCGGTCAAATGCTTTGAAAAAAAAATTGACACTATTATCCAAATCTAGTGATGGAGTTTTATGAATTTCTGATATTCTAGAAATCTAAGGATGATAATAGAATGTCATAAACAGTAAAAAGAGTAAGTGTGAGTTTTTTCTCTCTTGATTAGGCTGAGTGTTTGAGACTTCCACATGAAGGGAATTTTGATTACTACTCAGGAGTGGGGCAAACCACTACAGAAATATTCTATAATAAAGAATCCCTAATTGATCTTACAGTGAATGGGATCCCTATAAAATTAATTTCATCTAAAATGGTAGCAGAAGACATGTTGATGTTTAAATTTGTTCAGCATGTGTCGAGTCCTAAGAGAGGGTACTTTGGTACCTTTAAATATCATGATGTATTTTTTTGTATCTATTGATGCATAGACAAAAGATAAACTTGTGAAGGATGCTAATGATTCAATTAGAATATTTGAAAAATCCATGTTCCAAGTATAATGCATTATTTCATGCGAGATAAATATCCATGACGTTGAAAGTTAAAGGAGATGCTGGTAATAAATAAGAAATAGTTTTTGTGAGAGACAATTTTAGCATCACCAAGATAATTTGCAAGTTTAATAAGATCAGCATGAACCCTTGGAAAAAATGATGGGTAAATGATGAGGCTAAGATATATGAGAAATTAAATAGAGTTACTCATCCTACTAGTCCTATGGATAAGAGAGATCTTGGTCTGAAGCCTAATGAAGTGGAGCTTACATACTTAGATTATGATGAAGAGGATGCTGTTATACAAGTCAGAGATGATTCTCTTATAGATTACAGGAGTGATCCTGGCCTTCCTCATAAAAATATTGTATCTTTTTGAGACCCTATCCAACCAAAAAAACTACCTAGAAGAGAGTCTATACTAAGGGATTGGGATGAAGAGGAAACTAGTGATGAATAACAAGATCAAAATGTCTTAAGAGACATTAGAGTAACCTCATAGGAGGAAGATGACAATGAATATATTCATGAGGACATTGAGATAGTTTATGGTGAATGTAAAGAAGAATTTCTACGTCTCATCCCTGAAACAGAACATACAAAAATGGTATAAATGAGGATTAAGAAGTTGCTGATTTGGTTGATGGTGAAATGGAAATGGCAGTAACTGAATATTCAATGGAGGAAGTGGTAATAGACTCTATTGTTCATGAATTTTCTCAAGGAGGTACAACCTAGATGAATGTGGTAGATTAAGATAATTATCCAAGAGAGGTGGAAGATCTTGTTGCTAACGGTTTGGTTGTTGTTGCACATGGGATAAAATATTTGTCAGAAGACCCCGGATTTGTGGTATTAGGCTTAGATTATAGAGATTATGATGATAACCAGCCTAGCGAAGTCCTCCAATTCCTTCTCTTATAGAGAATACTATTGTGCAGCTAGTAGTACTTTTACCTCGTGACTATGTGAAGGATGATATCGAATAATTGAAGTCCGATTTGAAATGGCATTTTGATCTGAAATCTGTCGATATAGAGGTAAATGTGTCCCTAAACCATGAAGTGGTGGAATCTTCCTTAGAGAGAGCTATTTCTGCCTCTCACTCAAATCTACAACATGACGTAAAGGAGTTCCAAAATCAGGTCAAAACATTGTTAGAGGCTATAAAATCAGTGAATCTATCAATTTCCATTTTAAACTCTTATATGGATTCATGGGTGAAAGTGAATAGAGAACATAGATATTTTAAAAGTGTGGTTCAGTAGATGGTAACTATGTTTGGGGACATTAAGTAGTCTATGGAGACACATATGAGTGGCCAAGATGATGATGTGAAAAGGATGATCAGTGGGCTTACAAAACCTTTTAACGCGATAATGGATTTCACCTTGGAACCTCTAAGTTTATCTTCTTTGTCTGTAGCCTCTCCTCTGGTTGATCTAGAATCCTTCAGGTTAGTTTTTAGATAAGAAGTGGATAAGTTCACTAGTGCTCGTACCTTATACCCTTATTCTATGACTCATGTTTTTTATACTATTGATGAAATTCATAACCTTGTTGGAAATTATTTAAGGGAAGCTTCTCAGGTTCTGAAAGCCACTAAATAGAAAGATGATTTCTAAAAGAAAAGTGTATACCCTAACCAACAGATAGATGCCCCCCTTATGTAATTTTTGTAGAACTTGAGGATCCCACCTGTTACTCAGGAATTTAATGATCATGTTAGTAGGCTTAGAGAGATGACTCCTACATTAGAGAAATTCATGGTGAATTAGGATGACTTTATCTCAACCATTAAAAGAGGTGGAAGAATTATTATGGATTTTTGAAACCTTCAATTGCCTTTCCTCCATGTGGACATCAATCCCATCACTATTCCTCCAGCATTTCCTCCTTCCATGACTGATTCAGGATCAACTAGTACTGCACCAATGGTGACTCATGAAAAGGACATTATAAGATTAATCTCATTTATTTCTGGGATATATACTCACTATAGGTCTACTGATTCCTCTGTAGTAGATCCTCCAACACTGATGACTGACATACCTAGGATTATCCCTACATCTTCAGAACCTACCTCTTCAGCTTCAAAAGACAGTGCTCCCTTGGAAATATCTAATGTGGATTAACTGTGGGATGTCTTAGTTCATAGGGATATTTTGTATAATGTTTGTATCATTTTTTATTGATTCATTCATAATAAAATCCCCTTTTGTCAATTTTTATCTTACATTAATTTTTTAAATAACAAAAGGGGGAGAAGTTTTAACTTTCTTGAATCATTCCATGTATATGGTATCTATTTTGAGGAAAAGTCTTAAGTTCCCCAAAGTTACCAAAAGGGGGAGATGTTTTTATGTTACCTAGATTTTTTGCATATATTCTCTATTTTTATTTTCCACAATAACCATGGTTATGTTTTAATTATACACAAATATGAAGATATTAGAAAATGTTCATAACCCTGATTGATAAAATACTTATATAATTTATGATTATCAAAATGGGGTATATTGTTGGACTCACCTATTTGATAATCCAAAATAATGTTTCATTTATGTGATTATCATATTTCTACTATATAATAATCATGTTTCATTAATATTTATAATCTCTATCTAGTTACACCTATGTATCTTTAATATCAATGTTCTATTGTTTAAGCTTACTGTACAAAGGTTACCAAGGCAATGGTTACCGATGCAAAGGTAAATAATGAGAATGTCACTAATGCAAAGGTCATCGATAAAAAGGTCACTGATTAAATTGTTACCAATGCAAAGGTTACCCATGAAAATGTTATCGATCCAAAGGTGACCGCTGCAAAGGCTACCGATGCAAAGGTTACTGATCCAAATGTTATCGATGCAAAGGTCAATGAAGAAAAGGTCACCAATGCAAAGGTCCCCAATGAAAAGGTCACTAATGCAAGGCTACTAATGAAGGTCAGCGATACAAGGATACTGATGAAGGATATAGAGGAACCTACTTTTAAATCCTACCATTGAAAAGGATACCGTTACTAGTCTGTTGATTCTAACCCTTCCATACATTATCAAATTCGTAAAATTATTATAATGATCATATTTGGTCAATTTAATGCATCTAACATTAATTAATTCTGATTATAGACATATTAATAAACTGTATCTGGGGACAATTCGAGGTACGAGGAGGACCACACATGGTTTACTTATTATTATTGTCGAATATCAAATACAAAAAGATAAAGACCGAAAAAAATGAGAAGTACTGAGATAATAGAAGAAGTGAGAAACAACAGAGGAATGCAAGAAAATTAGATTACTTTCTAGATCAAAGAGAACAAGGAAAATAAACTATACACATATACATTTAACAAAATAGTCTTAAGAAGATAATTTCAGGTGACCAATTTCAAGGCTACCTTATTTTCTTCATCAACTCTCGATCAATACAAGATGAATAATACTCAATTACAGGAAGCTATAACCAAGTGTTTGGAAACCCTATTTGGAGGAAAACATCAAGAGACAGAAAAAAAACTTATCATTTCTAATTCCAAGGAGTCATGAGCTGAACTACAAAAACATATAGCTTTCTTAATACAATCTCATAATATTAACTCTACTCTGTTATTTTATTTTTACATTCGAAGAAGTGTGTGTCTATTTGTTATACACACTGTCTCTTATTCTTGAACTATAGAATAATGAAAATCCTCAGATCAAACTTCTATTACATTCTATTTCCCACATATAACAGTGGAAGAGACCATTTGTGGTCTCTATTGATTTTTTTCCCCAAAGATCTAAGGTAGTGGGTGTGAACCCTGGACAGTTTGTGAAAACTGTTGAAAAGCCTGATATATACTGTGTATCATGATTATTGTTAATATTAACTGCTTAGTGGCAGATGATCACTATGTGGAGGGGATTAAGTCTCAACTTGAGACTGAACCTCTTGTTTTACTCTACTGTGTATTATATTTTGAGATACTCTATTTAATAACTCTTCTTCAACTCCTTAATTTTTATAACAAAAAACTTTTTTACATTGACATTGATTTTTAGTTCTCGTTAGTGTGTGTATGTGTTTAATTCAATAAACTTATTTCAAAATATTAGGATGTGTTTTACCCTAATTCAACAAAGGAAGAATCACCGTTTGAGAAACATATTGACTAACTAAACATTTATATCTCTACTTACTTAATTAATTGGGCCATTTCATATTTGGGGGATATTTATAAGTTGGTTTTTAATAGAAATTTTAAGTATGAACTCAATTAATCCCCCTATAGAGATTCTACTCTGACCAAAATAATGGTTAATGTAATATACATAGAAAGGATCTCCAAGAAACAGTCCTACATGAGCTGAGAGAAACCACCAAATGTAGATCCATAATTTTTTTATGAAATCAACAATGAGAAAATCTATACCACATTATAGGAAAACAGTGAGAAATTTAATATAATTATATTGGAATATCTAGGTGAAACATATTAGGACACATATCTTAGCCACAAAAACATCCAATAGAGATTGGTATACTCAAGGAGAACTATCATTTCTAAGGGGAATAAAATCCCAAATTTAATTCCATGATATATTGGTCGGTTCAACTTAATTCTTATTAAATAAAATAATATGACACTAAATACATACAATCAATGAAAATATAATTTATAGTATATATTAATTGTTACCAAAAAAATTCCATAAGCTTTTTCAAACCACGATAAACCATAGAAAATTAATCATTTTATGGTTTTATTGTCAGAAATTATCAAATAAACTCTATTATATTTTTAAATAATTGGGCAAAACAATTAATTACGAAGGCAATTTGATAAAAATTATGATATATAGGATTTAAATTATTATAAGTATTTACCCATGAGGAATAACATATTGGATTACCAAAAAACAATTACAAAAGAGTAATAATCTATGTAGAATAAAGGATATCATAGAGGATCTTTTATATTATTCATCTTGAACTATTCTAGATCAAGGATATCATATGGATTTAGTATAAGATGAGAACCTATATGAATACATCCCAAAAATTATTTCTTGTCCAAATAATCATGGGGAGGGAAAATTTATGAAATGAAAAATTCATGATTTTTACATCTCACTAACTTCACCACATCAACTATATGCTTGGTATTCACTAGCTAGGTTGTTGGACACAATGAAAATAGTATATGTACACCTGTTCGATGGTGAGGGTTTATAAGAGCATGGTCACTCTTGAAATCACCAGCTAAATAGTTTCAATATACATGGCCTGAGAGTCCTCGACTATCATACCGTGGTTACCAAAGATTCAGGCAACCCAAGATGAGTATATTTAGGTTTTAAAAACACTTTTTATTATTTAAAAACATCAAGTATCTTTGTTGAACATCAAATTCACTGAATGAGTCATCCAATTAGAAAATGTGTTCAATTATCATTAAAAATTCATTACAATTAATGATGTGGGTCATCACAATCTCTCTATGAGAGAATATCTCATCCTTTATAAGTTGTTGGAGCATGAAAATCAAACCACATTATCATCCTATATCAGTATACATATGTAATTCTATAATTTCCAACTAAAACCACCAAATATTTTCCCTAAGGACACACACTAGTAACATATATTTCATGTATATCCTATGTGTCAAATATGATGTATGTGACCCATCATTCCATTAAGAACATGTTTAAAATAAATATGAAATCAAAAAACACACACTTAATATGCATCACCTGAGGTTAAATCATATAATTATTGATGAAAAACACAAAAAATTCCAATCTCATGTGTCGGTAACCTAAAATTCTATCACAAATGGTGTATGAGATGCTCCATTTTTATTTTCATCACAACAATTGACACATATAAATATAATAAATATACCAATATCTCAAATCATGAAAACAATTTCTATTTGTAACATCCTGAATCCATGTGTTGACCATAGGTGACCCGAACCCAGTAGGTCACATAACCTCAAGTGCATTTCCCCAAATGCCAGAGGCTACTGACTACCAGAGTGCATCAATGATTGATAATGGGGAAACTATTCCTTCATTATCAGATTATAAATTGAGGAAAAATATTAGTATACAAAAGGAGATGCAATAATAAAAAACATGAATAATATTGGAAGACTAAATGTAAAACCAATAGAAACCACAATATATATATATATGATGAATGTAATATATAGATCTAAGAAAACATCCAAATAAGTAAAATTATTGAATATTAATATATAATCCAAATTAAAAAGGAAAAAATTAAACTCATGAATCGTCGCAATCCTTAGAATAGTCTCATACTCCCTATCTCCAACAGTAATCATGTACCTAATGAAGAAGTGTTATTGCCCTCTCTATACCTGGAATTGTAATATATTTTTGCTTCCAAAAGCATGATCCAAACAGGGTGTGAGGAAAATCTCTACAGGAAACCACCAAATGATATGTTCCTAACTGTCGGTGAATATATATAGTAAGTAATATGAAACAAATGAAGCAATAAACTAGGTAGTACTCAAAAGTAAACAAACCTACAGTTTTCAAACACATTCATGTAACAGTTATTATACATCCATTGATTAATGTATACCTGGTATCTAACATAACCTATGTATCCCCCATATAAATAATCCAATATAGATATCTTGTAAGACCATATAAATAATTTATTACGGCCGAATCCATGCTTGTGTATTTACTTTGCAGACATGTTAGAGTCATTCAACTATTCACAAATGACCCTATGGGAAACCACCCATAGTACAACCCCTTTGGTCCCACATATTATCAATCAATTATAAATGAATACTTTGGAATGCTCTCAAGGTCAAAACCCTATTTTCAAATATTCATTCAATAATATATCAAAAACCGCATGGGTAGCTCTCACAGTATAACCCATTTTATCTTGCATTGAATCGATCAATTATAAACCAAAACATTGGCATGATCTGATGGTATAAACCCTCATATCAACATTCATTTATACAATTATAGAAACCCCCTTGGTAACTCTCATGGTATAACCCCTTTGAGATGCTCTCACAATTCAATCCCCTTGGTCAACAATCACAATGCATATCACAGTAACTTCATATAATCAGTAACAATATCCTATCAAATCAAGGGGTGGAAAACAAGGATACCCTAACATTCATTCTAGAAAAAACGTCCATAAACTTTTAATCAATAGAATAACACCCACGAGGTGTCCCATAATAACATATCTACCTATACACTTATGCAACCACCCTTTTTTCAACCAATCAAACATTATAATTTAATAAAAAGGGTAAAATTTCAAATCAAGAAATACCCCAAACATGGTTAGGTGTAAATTTTAACTTATATAATACAAGAAAAGAAATGAAATCCCCAAAAACCACCTACCTTAATGTAATATAATCAATATACTTGAACATTATCCCTTGAATCGGAATAGATCATCGTAGATCTACAAAATAGTGACAAATACCGACTGTAAATAACACACAAGAGAGGATGAATCGGGAAGAAAGGATATATATGGTTTGATAACTCATAGGTGAGGTTCTAACGCATATGGCGGTTTCTCAATTGGAGCTCAGATGGAGAATTGGGGGTTCGGAGTTCATTGGTCACCCCAAGAGAACTAATGTACTAATAACAACATGAAGAAGATGTATCCAGATATGAGACGATACCCAACTCTGATTTAGAAAATAAAATGAAAAGTACATGGTGTGTTCATTAAAATGACACATCGTGTAAACTCCATATCCAGCCCCCGACTTAAGAGGGTCTTCCAGATAACCACATGACCAAATACTCAGTCATTACACGATCAGTACACGACAAATTAGGTACATGACATGTACACAAATGTGAACATCATATAACTTGAAAACCCCAATGATTAATCTAACATTTTCCTAAATTTTATACTTTAAATCATGTTTATAATCCCACAATAGTGTTATTGAATTTTTAATTGTCACAATTTTTGTTTTTAGTGTTATTTTGAGCCTAAATGTGAAAAATGTCTAATTCTGGATTTTTTAAAAATTTATACGTCAAGGGTATTTTCGTCATTTCCTGGAAAATTAAAATACAAATTTTCTGATTCAAATTAATTTAGAATCATTATTATATTTTCTTCATATTTGTCTTCTGGACCAGGATCTGATTTCGCCATCTAGAAGGTCTAAAAATTCATTGATGTTGGACATTTTTTCGGGCAGACAGCATGGACACCGCCAATGTAATGGAACCCAAACACAGCATACACACCTCCAAATGCTGGGGTTCCACCTGGGATTGGACGAGGACATATAGGAACAACCAGAAAAGATATTTGGGGATGTTTGAAAGTCATTAATGTGGAAATTCAATGACATTGTTTTGGAGGAACCATCCTGGAAGCTTCGTCCGGAAACAGAAACCGAGAATTAAAAATTCATAACCCCTTCATCCGATTTCCAAATTAGCAGGAAATTTGAGGAGATATGGCCACGATATTTATGAACAGCATTTATTAAGGGTGGAATACGTGAAGAGGTCATATATGGGGACTAAAACACTCAATCTTTCGGGGGTCGAATTCTTCCTATAAAAGGAGACCCTCACCTCCTTCCCAAAGTGATCCCATTCTCCATCCATTCCTTCAAGGCACCATAGAAGAGATATCCACCAAGGGAGGTCGGACAAAAATCTTCCCCATTTAATTTCTTTTCTTTATTTTTGTTTTAGTTTTCTGTTGTAATTTATATTTCTAATAAAATTCATGCATTATTTTTGTGTCCACTGATCCACCCTTTTTTCTTCTTCATTTTTTCTCCTTTTCTTCTTTTATATTTCTCATATTATCCACCATGAACATTTATTGTCAAATATGAATGGATAACCCGAGACTTGGCCCGGGGGAGGTATGTGGAAATTTCAATTATTATGTGCTTAAATTTCGATTTTTATAAAGTTTGTGATAAGAAATAGTGATGTGCACGGGTGTGGTGATCGTCCACCATGACACTGATCTCATACTCATTTATAATATTTTATTAAATATTTTCCTTTCGTTATACTGGATATAAGCTCTTCATATCATGGACTTGAGCCATTCAGTGGTTGAAATGGGATACGATGGATCCAGGTCTTGGAAGATGACACACGCTCGATGGAGGTGTGCCATCAACCTTGATTATAAGAGGAGGTGAAGTTAAGATTGCAAAATGCATTAAATATTTCACACCAATAAATAAAATAATAGTAATTCAGGAATGCGATTTAATAATTTAATTATCAAACTAAATTTAAATACCAACAAGGAGAATGATGTAACCCATATACCAAACCATAAAGGCCAAGTTCATTCTCAATTAATTGCATTTTCTACATTCCTGAAAGTTTTATCTATTATTTTAATATAACTTCATTCCATTCAAAGGTTAAATAAAAACAACAAAAAATAATTAGTTTAGTTAAATATAATAAGTATATAAATTATTGAGAAAGCTCCTCAAGTGAGACGACCCTAGTCAGCTTCTATGCTGCACTAGGAAAAATTAAATTTCTTTTTCCATGCCCTACAACAGGAGTTCACAAAACTGCCGTCATTGCTGGAGAGCTAATCAGTTGTTTACTTTACTTTTTATATTTTCAAATTTTAAATATATTTCATTATTATTTTATATTTTTTTTAAAAAAAACTAAAAACAAAATTTTCCATGATCCATTAAAATTCAAATTATTCTGCATGGAACAATTACTCACAGGTGCAGGAGGACGAAACTGACTTCACTGAAGAAGCCCTCCAACGAAGAGTCGATGCGCTGATGATAACAGTGAAGCAAGTGGAAGGATGCATAGCAACATGGATCTCATTGGAAGATTTCATGGCCATGGTCGATAAAATCCAAGCTCACATAAAAATATTCATGGACAAGAAGGATGTGCCACTAGTC
The DNA here is from genome assembly GCA_963277665.1 of Viscum album. NCBI lineage: Eukaryota > Viridiplantae > Streptophyta > Magnoliopsida > Santalales > Viscaceae > Viscum > Viscum album. The sequence continues at coordinate 1,906,715,900 of OY728145.1, forward strand.
TTTCCTGATTTCACTGAAGACATCCAAGAAGTCGAATCCAATCATGAGGTGGAAGAGCCCGACTACCTACCTCCATCCAGTGAAGATCAACTCAAAGAGGAACATTCAATTAAATATGAGATTAAATTCGAACCGACTTTGGGTGATTATATAATCTTAAACTCAAAATCATTTAATTTTATTGAAAATAATTTGAGTATCACCCATAATAGTTTTGAATTTTCAGATTCAGCCATCTCATATTATTCCTTGGAGGATGATGAGTGAAAAGAAATTTCACCTTTTGAGGAACATTTAAAGCTCCCAGAACACCCTGAATATTTACTAGGTGGAGCACAAGAAGGGAAAGGGAATGTTGCACAAGTATCAACAAATGAAGAGGAGGTTCCCTACTTCATCCAACCCCCACCATGCGAGCTGTACCAAGTTGCAAAGGGGGATGATCTGGTATACTCTGTCTATGGAGTCCTCCTCAACAAGAACAAAGAAATTCAAGCTCGGAAGAGCCACATGATTTGGTTCAAATCAAAGAAGCTTCATCCACCAACAGATTATAAATAAAAGGTGGTACTGCCCTCTAGAGGCAGTAAAAGATTCCAGGGCCCACTTGGGGGATCATACCAAGATTTATCATTACATGATTTCTAGTAATTTAGATTTCAAATTCAGTATTATGAATTAGTCTAGCATGTGTCCCCCTCCCTTGTTTCATTTTGAGCTTAAATGAAATGATCTTTGTGACTAATTTAGTAATTTTTCTTTTGTAGGGTCATGAAGGTAGAAGGAATCCCCAATCATTAAAGGAAGAGGACCGAATCAATATTTCAAAAGGGAGTTAACATTTTATGATTATCATTTAAACTCCTTTCAGTTTTTGGTCGAAAACATATTATGATCTTTAATGAATATTCTTTTCACTTTTCACACATCAATTGATTTTGAAAGAGTTGAAATGATTTTTGAAATAATAGATTTTAAATGATTGTTGATATGAATTATTTTCCCTTGAAATGGATTTTCAAGCAATTTAATGACTTTGACTGATTTGTGAAATCCATGCCCATGAAACACTTATTCAAAATATGTTTCTAAACCAATGAGGTATTCTAAACAACTTTTACATATTCTTCCTAATACCAACACTTTCTTGAGGGAAAATTGAATTTTGTGTGAGAACTAGAATTTGTGTGTAATTCTCTTTCGAAGATTTGGATTTCATGGAATGTATTTGAAATGATTGAGGTGTCTCTTTAGCTATCCACATTTTATCCTGAGACCCAACTTTACATATATCCTTCGTAAGCCCTTAGATTCCATGAATTTCCTTATAGGTTTAAGCCACATTACAAGCCAATTTTTCCTTACCTACCCACACTTTTAGTATTGTTTCATGGATATTTCAAGTTTGAGTGTGGGGGAAGGGCCTTTCGGGTGAGTTCATTGGGATGTGTATCATTTATGGGTGGTGCGATGTGTGTGTCAACATTTTGGGATGTGGATTATAAGATAATTGGGCATGTGTTGTCATTTAATTGTGCTTTATTTGTTTAATTCATTTATCCTTCAAAAAGAAAAAGAAAAAAATGGAGATGTGTTTGAATTACTCATTGTACATTCTATTATGACTGAAGTCAATCTCAAATATCACGGGAATGAATTGACATTCATTTATTGTATTCAATTTTCAGCTCATCCTTTATTAAAAAAAGAAAAAATAAAATAAAGATGCGCCTTTTTGGAGCTTTGAAAAAAATGGGGAGAAGAATGATGATATTATTTATTGTAAGCAATTCTTGGCTCATCATCCATGTCATAAAATGGGGTGGTGAAGTTTTTCACATTTCCAAGTGGGATTGAGAGAGGAATTATCTGTGTTTTCCCTCGATTTAATCATGCATTGTACTAAAATGTCCAACATCCTTTTTCTAGCCTGAAACATTTTCAAAAATTTTCCCACCAACCCTATGCCACAAAATCATTTGAACCTTTAATTAATGACCTCATGACTAAATTCATTTTCATGTTTCACAATGTAGAGAAATGATAATTTTCACAAACCTATGGTGACACAAGCGATTTTCAATTATGAGTATAACTCTAGATTCAATTTTTCTTGAGTGATGAGTGACATAAAATTCAATGTGAGGTAGGTTGTGATTAGGACATGGATTGATTGATGAGGTTGACCAATTTTTGATGATTGAAATTAAAATTAGAGAGTCTTGTTATTCATATATGAGACATGATATAATTTTATTTTGGATAAGATCATTGATATTTTCTTATTTTTAATTGTTGTGTGGAAATTGATTTGGATGTATAATGATTGCCTAGGAGTGCAATGTTTAATTGTGGGAGAGTGATGAAGCTAAAAATTTCCTATATTTTATACTGTAAATCATTTTGTATAATCCCACCATAGTGTTATTGAATTGGTAATTGTCACAATTTTAGGTTTTAGTGTTATTTTGAGCCGAAATGTGAAAAATGACTAATTCTGGATTTTTCTCAGATTTTTACGTCATGGGTATTTTCGACACTTCTGGAAAAGTTAAATTCCAAATTTTCTGATTAAAATTTTTTTAGAATCCTTATTTTATTTCCTTAATGTTTTTCTTCTGGACCAGGAGCTGATTCAACTATCTAGAAGGTCTAAAAATTCATCGAAGTTGGACGTTTTTTCGGGCGGACAGCGTGGACACCACCAATGTAACGGAACCCAAACGTAGCCTACACACATCCAAATGCAGTGGGTCCACCTGGGATTGGACGAGGACATCTAGGAACGACCATAAAATAAATTTGGGGAAGTTTGAAAGTCATTAAGGTGGAAATGAAATGACATTCTTTTGGAGGAACCATCTTGGAAGCTTCGTCCGAAAACGGAAACCGAGAATTAAAAATTCATAACCCCTTCATACTGTTTCCAAATTAGCTATAGATTTGAGGAGAAACGGCCACGCTATTTATGAACAACATTTATTAAGTTTGGAATGCGTGAAGAGGTCATATATGTGGACTAAAACACTCAATCTTTCAGGGGTCGAATTCTGCCTATAAAAGGAGGCCCTCACCTCCTTCCCAAAGTGATACCATTCTCCATCTATTCCTTCAAGGCACCAAAGGGGAGATATCCATCAAGGGAGGCCAGACATAAATCATCCCCATTTTATTTCTTTTCTTTATGTTTGTTTTATTTTTCTGTTGTAATTTCTATTTCTAATAAAATTCATGCATTATTTTTGTGTCCACCTATCCACCATGGTTTCTTCTTCATCTTTTCTCCTTTTCTTCTTTTATCTTTATCATACTATCCACTGTGACCATTTACCCTCAAATATTAATGGTTAACCCAAGACTTGGCCCAGGGGAGGTATGTGGAAATTTCAATTATTCTATGGTTAAATTCTGATTTTTAATAAGTTTGTGATAAGCAAGAGTGATGTGCACAGGTGTGGCGATCGTCCACCATGACACTGATCTCAAACACATTTCTATACTTTTAATAAATATTTTCCCTCCCTTATACTAGATATATTCTCTTCATACGATGGAGTTGATCCATTCATTGTTTGAAATGGCATAAGATGGATCTTGGTCTTGGAAGATGACACACTCTCAATCGAGGTGTGCCATCAACCATGATTATAGGAGGAGGTGAAGTTAAGATTGCAAAATGCATTCAAGATTTCACAGAAATAAATAAAATAATAGTAATTCATGAATGATATTTCATAATTTAATTATCAAACTTAATTTAAATACCAACAAGGAGAATGATGAAACCCACATACCAACCCATAAAGGCCAAGTTCTTTCTCAATTAATTGCATTTTGTCCTTTCATGTTAGTTTTATCTATTATTTTAATTTAATTGAATTACATTCCTAGATTAAATAAAAACAACCAAAAATAATTAGTTTAGTTGAATATAATATGTATGTAAATGATAGAGAAATCTCCTCAAGTGAGATGACCTTGGTCAGCTTCTTTGCTGCACTAGGAAAATTTAAATTTCTTCTTCCTCGCCCTACGACAGGGGTTCATAAAAATGGAATCATTGCCGGAGATCTAATCAGTTGTTTACTTTACTTTTTCAATTTTAAAATTTTATATATATTTCATTATTATTTTTTATTTATTAAAAAAATACATAAAAACATTATTCCATGATCCCTTCAAATTCAAATTATTTTGCATGGAACAATTACTCACAGGTGTAGGAGGAAGAAACTGACTACACTGAGGAGGCCCTCCAATGAAGAGCCGATGCACTTATGATAATAGTCAAGTAAGTGGAAGGAGGCGTAGAAACATGGATATCATTGGAAGATTTGATGTCCATGGTCGATAAACACCATGCTGATTTAAAAAGATTCAAGGCCAAGAAGGAAGTTCCACTAGTCTTTCCTGATGTCACTGAAGACATCCATGAAGTCGAATCCAAACATGAGGTGGAAGAGCCAGACTACATACCTCCATCCAGTGAAGATCAACTCCAAGAAGAACATTCAATTAATGATGAGATTAAAGTCAAACTGACTTCGGGAGATGATACAATCTTAAACTCAATCACTTTTAATTTTATTGAAAATAATTTGAGTATCACCCCTAATAGTTTTGAATTTTCAGATTCGGCCATCTCATCTTATGCCTTGGAGGATGATGAGGGAAAATAAATTGCACATTTTGTGGAACATTTAAAGCTCCCTAAACGCACAAAATATTTACTAGGTTGAGTACATGAAGGGAAAGGGAATGTTAAACAAGTATCAACAAATGAAGAGGATTTTCCCTACTTCATCCAACCCCCGACATGCCAGCTGTACCAAATTGAGAAGGGGCGGATCTGGTATACTCTGTCTATGGAGCCCTCCTCAACAAGAACAAATAAATTCAAGATGGGAAGATCCACATGTTTTGGTTCAAATCAAAGAAGCTTCATCCACCAATAGATTATAGATAAAAGGTGGTAATGCCCTCTGGAGGCAGTATAAGATTCCAGGGCCCACTTGGGGGATCATACCAAGATTTATCTTTACATGCTTTCTAGTAATTTAGATTTAAAATTCAGTATTAGGAATTAGTCTAGCATGTGTCCCCCTCCCTCTATTCATTTTGAGCTTTAATGAAATGATATTTCTGATTAATTTAGTAATTTTTCTATTGTAGGGTCATGAAGGCAGAAGGAATCCCCAATCCTTAAAGGAAGAAGACCGAATCAATATTTCAAAAGGGAGTTAACTATTTATGATTATCATTTAAACTCCTTTCAATTTTTTGTTCAAAACATATTTTGATCTTTAATGAATATTCATTTCACTTTTCACACATCAATTGATTCTGAAAGAGTTGATATGATTTTTGAAATAATGGATTTTAAATGATTGTTGATATGAATTCTTTTCCATTGAAATGGATTTTCAAGCATTTTAATGAGTTTGACTAATTTTTGAAATCCATGCCCATGAAACACTGACTCAAAATATTTTTCTAATCCAATGAGGTATTATAAACCACTTTTACATATTCTTCCTAATACAAACACTTTCCTGAGGGAAACATGAATTTTCTGTGAGAACCAGAATTTGCGAGTAATTCTCTTTCGATGCTTTGGATTTCATGGAATGTATTTGAAATGATTGTGGCATCTCTTTGTCTAGACACATTTTATCTTGAGACCCACCTTTACACTTATCCTTCATAAGACCTTAGATTCCATGAATTTCTTTATAGGTTTAAACCACATTACAAGAAAATTTCTCCTTACCCACCCACACTTTTAGTATTTTTGCATGGATATTTCAAGTTTGAGTGTGGGGTAAGGGCCTTTCAGGTTAGTTCATTGGGATGTGTGTCATTTATGGGTGGCTCGATGTGTGTGTCAATATTTTGTGCTGTGGATTATAAGATAATTGGGCATGTGTCGTCATTTCATTGTGCTTTATTTCTTTCATCCATTTCTCCTTCAAAAAGAAAATGAAAAAAATGGAGATAAGTTTGAATTACTCATTGTACATTCTGTTGTGACTCATGTCCATCTCAAAAATCTAGGGCATGAATTGACATTCATTTATTATATTCAATTTTTAGCACATCCTCTATGAAAAAAAATAAAAAATAAAATAAAGCTGGGCCATTTGGAGATTTGAAAAAAAGGGAGAAATATGATGATATTATTTATTGTAAGCACTTCATGGATCATCATCCATGTCATAAAAGGGGGTGGTGAATTTCTTTAACATTTTCAAGTGGTATTGAGAGAGGAATTATCTGTTTTTTCCCATGATTTAATCATGCATTGTACTTAAAAGTCCAACATCCTCTTTCTATCCTGAAAGATTTTCAGAAATTTTCCCACCAACCCTAAGCCACAAAATCATTTGAACCATTAATTAAAGAATTCATGATTAAATTCATTTTCATGTTTCACGCTGTAGAGAAATTATAATGTTCACAAACCAATGGTGATACATGGGATTTTCAATTATGAGCATAACTCTAGATTCAATATCTCTTGACTGAATAGTGACATAAAATTCAATGTGAGGTAGGTCGTGATTGGCCCATGGATTGAATAATGAGGTTGAACAAATTATAATGATTGAAATTAAAATGAGGGAGGCTTGTTATTCATATATGAGACATGATAGAACTCTAATTTGGATAAGATCATTGATATTTTCTCATTTTGGATTGTTGTGTGGAAATTGATTTGGATGTATAATGATTGCCCAAGAGTGAAATGCTTAAGTGTGGGGGAGTAATGAAGCTCAAATTTTCCTATATTTTATACTGTAGATCATTTTTTATAATCCCAACATAGTGTTATTGAATTGGTAATTGTCACAATTTTAGATTTTAGTGTTATTTTGAGCCTAAATGTGAAAATTGACTAATACTAGATTGTTGAAATATTTTTACATCAAGGGTATTTTGGTCATTTCCTGAAAAATATAATTACAACATTTCAGATTCAATTTTTTTTAAAATCATTATTTTATTTCCTCCATATTTTTCTGTTGGACCAGGAGCTGATTCATCCATCTATAGTGTCTAAAAATTCATTGAAGTTGGACATTTTTTCGGCCGGACAGCGTGGACACCACCAATGTAATGGAAACCAAATGCATAATACACAAATCCAAATGTGGTGTTTCCACCTAGGATGGGACGAGGAAATCTAGGACCGACCAGAATAGAAATTTGGGGAAGTTTGGAAGTCATTAATGTGGCAATAAAATGACATAATTTTGGAGGAACCATCCTGGAAGCTTCATCCAGAAACAGAAACTGAGAATTAAAAATTCATAACTCCTTCATACTATTTCAAAATAATCTTAAATGTTGAGGAGAGACGTCCAAGATATTTATGAACAACATTTATTAAGGGTGGAACGCGTGAAGAGGTCATTTATGGGGTCTAAATCGCTCAATCTTTCGGGGTTCGAATTCCGCCTATAAAAGGAGGCCCTCACCTCCTTCCCAAAGTGATCACATTCTCCATCCATTTCTTTAAGGAACCAAAGAGGAGATCTCCACTGAGGGAGGCCGGCCAAAAATCATCCCCATTTCATTTCTTTTGTTTATTTTTGTTTTAGTTTTATATTGTAATTTATATTTCTAACAAAATTCAAGCATTATTTTTGTCTCCACTAATCCACCCTGTTTTCTTCTTCATCTTTTCTCCTTTTCTCCTTTTATTCTTCTCATATTATCCATCGTGACTATTTACCCTCAAATATGTGGGGTTAATTTGAAACTTGGCCCGGGGTATGTATGTGTAAATCTCATTTATTCTGTGCTTAAATTCTGATTTTTTTTATGTTTGTGATGAGAAATAGTGATGTGCACGGGGGTGGCGATCGTCCACCACGACACTGATCTCAAAATAATTTCTATTCTTTTATTAAATATTTTCCCTCCCTTATACTGGATATATGATCTTAATATGATGGAGTTGATCCATTCAGTTTTTGAAATGGCATACGATGGATCCAGGTCTTGGAAGATGACACTTTCTCGATCAAGGTGTGCCATCAACCTTGATTATAGGAGGAGGTGAAGTTAAGATTGAAAAATGCATTCAAGATTTCACACCAATAAATAAAATAATAGTAATTCATGAATGCGATCTCATAATTTAATTATCAAACTTAATTTAAATACCAACAAGGTGAATGATGAAACCCACATACCAACCCATAAAGGCCATGTTCATTATCAATTAATTTCATTTTGTCCTTGCATGTTAGTTTTATCTTTTATTATAATTTAATTGCATTCCATTCCTAGATTAAATAAAAACAACCAAAAATAATAAGTTTAGTTAAATAAATTTAGTATGCAAATGATTGAGAAAGCTCCTCAAGTGAGACAAACCTAGTCAGCTTCTATGCTGCACTAGGAAAAATTAAATTTCTTTTTCCATGCCCTAAGACAGGGGTTCATAAAACATGCATCGTTGCCGAGGAGATAATCGATTGTTTACATTAATTTTTATATTTTCAAATTTTAGATATATTTCATTATTATTCTTTATTTTTTTTAAAACTGAAAAAAAAACTTTTTCCCATGATCCATTCAAATTCAAATTATTCTGCATTGAACAATTACTCACAGGTGCAGGCGGAAGAAACTGACTACACTGAGGAGGACCTCCAACGAAGAGCCGATGCGTTGATGATAACGGTCAAGAATGTGGAAGGATGCATAGCAACATGGATCTCATTAGAAGATTTGATGGCCATGGTCGATAAACTCCAAGCTGACTTAAAAAGATCCAAGGCCAAGAATGAAGTGACACTAGTATTTTTTTATTTCACTGAAGACATCCATGAAGTCGAATCCAAACATGGGGAAGAAGAGGCCGACTACCTACCTCCATCCAGTGAAGATCAACTCAAAGAAGAACATTAAATTAATGATGAGATTATAGTCGAACCGACTTCATGAGATGATACAATCTTAAACTCAAACTCTTTTAATATTATTGAAAATAATTTGAGTATCACCCTTAATATTCTTGAATTTTCAGATTCAACCCTCTCATATTATGCCTTGGACGATGATGAGGGAAAACAAATTTCACCTTTTGAGTATCATTGAATGCTCACTGAACACACTGAATATTTACTAGGTGGATAACAAGAAGAGAAAGGGAATGTTGCACAAGTAGCAACAAATTAAGTGGACGTTCCCTACTTCATCCAACCCCCACCATGCATGCTGTACCAAATTGCGAAGTGGCAGATATGGTATAATCTCTCTATAGATTCCTCCTCAACAAGACTAAATAACATCAATATGGGAAGATCCACATGTTGTGGTTCTAATAAAAGAAGCTTCATCCACCAACAGATTATGGATAAAAGGTGGTACTTCCCTATGGAGGATGTAAATGATTCCAGGGCCCACTTTGGGGATCATACCAAGATTTATCTTTACATTCTTTCTAGTGATTTAAATTTAAAATTCAGTATTATCAATTAGTCTAGCATGTGTCCCCCTCCCTCTTTTCATTTTGAGCTTAAATGAAATGATCCTTGTGATTAATTTATTAATTTTTCTTTTGTAGGGTCATGAAGGAAGAAGGAATCCCCAATCATTAGAGGAAGAGGACCGAATCAATATTTCAAAAGGGAGTTAACATTTTTTTATTATCATTTAAAATCCTTTCATTTTTTTTCCAAAACATATGTTGATATTTAATGAATATTCTTTTCACTTTTCACACATCAATTGATATTTAAAGAGTTGAAATGATTTTTGAAATATTTGATTTTAAATGATTTTTGATATGAATTATTTTCCCTTGAAATGGATTTTCAATCATTTTAATGAGTTTGAATGATTTTTGAAATCCATGAGCATGAAACACTGACTCAAAAATATTTATCTAATCCTTTGAGGTATTCTAAACCACTTTTACATATTCTTCCTAATACCAACACTTTCTTGAGGGAAACTTGATTTTTGTGTGGGAACCAGAATTTTTGAGTAATTCTCTTTTAATGCTTTGGATTTCATGGAATATATTTGATACGATTGTTTAATCACTTTGTCTAGACACATTTCATCCAGAGACCCACCATTACATTTATCCTTCATAATCCCTTAGATGCCATGAATTTCCTTATAGGTTTACGTCACATTAGAAGCCAATTTTTTCTTACCTACCCACACTTTTAGTATTTTTGCATGGATATTTCAAGTTTGAGTGTGGAGGAAGGGCCATTTAGGTGAGTTCATTGGTATGTGTATCATTTGTGGGTGGTGCAATGTGTGTGTCAATATTTTGCGCACTGTATTATAAGATAATTGGGCATGTGTCGTTATTTCATTTTGCTTTTTTTGTTTCATCCATTTCTCCTTCAAAAAGAAAAAGAAAAAAATGGAGATGAGTTTTAATAATTCATTTTACATTCTTTTATGACTCATGTACCTCTCAAAAATAAAGGGCATGAATTTTCATTCATTTATTGTATTCGATTTTCAGCTCATCCTCCAGGAAAAAAAAAAGAAAATAAAGTTGCACCTTTCTGGAGCTTTGAAACAAAGGGGGGAGAAAAGGATGATATCATTTATTGTAAGCATTTCATGGATCATCTACCATGTCATAAAAGGAGTTTGTGATGTTTTTTCACATTTTCATGTGGGATTGATAGAGGAATTACCTGTGTTTTCCCTTGATTTAATCATGCATTGTACATAAAAGTCCAACCTCCTCTTTATAGCCTGAAACATTTTCAATCATTTTCCCACCAACCCTAAGCCATAGAATCATTTGAACCATTAATTAAATACCTCATGATTAAATTCATTTTCATGTTTCACACTGTGGAGAAATGAGAATTTTCACAAACCTATGGTGATAAATGCGATTTTCAAGTATGAGCATAACTCTAGATTCAATTTCACTTGAGTGAAGAGTGACATAAAATTCAATGTGATGTAGGTTCTAGTTGGGCCATGGATTGATTTATGAGGTTGAACAAATTTTAATGATTGAAATTAAAATTATAGAGGCTTGTTTTTCATATATGAGACATGATAGAATTCTATTTTGGATAAGATCATTGATATTTTCTCATTTTTTATTTTTGTGTGGAAATTGATTCGGATGTATAATGATTGCCCAGAAGTGCAATGATAATGTTTGGGGGAGTGATGAAGATCAAATTTTCCTATATTTTATACTGTAAATCATTGTTTATAATCCCACCATAGTGTTATTGAATTGTTAATTGTCACAATTTTAGGTTTTAGTGTTATTTTGAGCCTAAATGTTAAAAATGACTAATTCCGGATTTTTGACAGATTTTTACGTCAAGGGTATTTTAATCATATCCTGAAATATATAATTCTAAATTTTTTGATTTAATTTATTTTATAATCCTTATTTTAGTTCCACCATATTTGTATGATGGACCGGGAGTTGATTTGGCAATCTTGAGTGACTAAAAATTCATTGAAGTTGGAAAATTTTTCAGGCGGGCAGCGTGGACACCACCAATGTAACGGAACCCAAACGTGGCCTATACACATCCAAATGCAGTGTTTCCACGTGGGATGGGAAGAATAGATCTAGGAACGACCAGAAAATAAATTTGGGGATGTTTGGAAGTCATTAATGTGGAAATGAAAAGACATTATTTTGGAGGATCTATCTTAGAAGCTTCATCCAGAAACAGAAACCGAGAATTAAAAATCATAACTCCTTCATCTGGTTTCCCAATTAGTTTTAATTTTAAGAAGAGACATCCAAGATAGTTAGGAACAACATTTATTAATGTTGGAACGTGTGAAGAGGTCGTTTTGGGGTATAAAAGTCTCAAACTTTCAGGGGTCGAATTCTGCCTATAAAAGGAGGCCCGTACCTCCTTCCCGAAGTGATCTCATTCTCCATCCATTCCATCAAGGCACCAAAGAGGAGATCTCCACCGAGGGAAGCATGCCAAAAATCATCCCCATTTCATTTATTTTGATTATTTTCGTTTTAATTTTTTGTTGTAATTTATATTTCTAATAAAATTCATGCATTATTTATGTGTCCACCGATCCACCATGTTTACTTCTTCATATTGTCTCCTTTTATTATTTTATTCTTCTCATATTATCCAATGTGACCTTTTACCCTCAAATATGAGAGTTTAACCCGAGACTTGGCTCGGGGGAGGTGTGTGGAATTTTCATTGATTCTGTGCTTAAATTCCTATTTTTATTAAGTTTGTGATAAGCAAGAGTGATGTGCACGGGTGTGGCGATCGTCCACCACAACAATGATCTCAAACTCATTTCTATTCTTTTATTAAATATCTTCCCTCCATTATACTGGATATAAGTTCTTCATACGATGGAGTTGATCCATTCAGTGGTTGAAATGCCATACGATGGAGCCATGTCTTGTAAGATGACACACTCTCGATCGAGGTGTGCCATCAACCTTGATTATAGGACGAGGTGAAGTTAAGACTGCAAAATGCATTCAAAATTTCACACCAATAAATAAAATAATAGTAATTAATGAATGATATCTCATAATTGAATTATCAAAAATAATTTAAATACCAACAAGGAGAATGATGAAACCCACATACCAACCCATAAAGGCCAAGTTCTTTCTCAATTAATTGCATTTTGTCGTTTCATGTTGGTTTTATAATTTATTTTAATTTAATTGTTTTCCATTTCTAGATTAAATAAAAACAACCAAAAATAAATATTTTATTTAAATAGATTAAGTATGTAAACGATTGAGAAAGCTTCTCAAGTAATACAACCCTGGTCAGATTCTATGCTATAGTAGGAAAAATTAAATGGCTTTTGCCACGCCCTAAGATAGGAGTTCATAAAACTGTCTTTATTGCTGGGGATCTAATCGGTTGTTTACTTTAATTTTTCTATTTTTAAATTTTATAGAGCTTTCATTATTATTTTTATTTAAAAAAAACTGATTTTGTTTTCATGATCCATTAAAATTGAAATTATTTTGCACGGAACAATTACTCACAGGTGCAGGAGGAAGAAACTGACTACACTGAGGAGGCCCTCCAACGCAGAGCCGATGCGCTGATGATAACAGTCAAGCAAGTGGAAAGAGGAATAGCAACATGGATCTCATTGGAAGATTTGATGGCCATGGTCGATAAACTCCAAGCTGACATAAAAAGATTCATGTCCAAGAAGGAGGTTCCCCTAGTCTTTCCTAATTTCACTGAAGACATCCATGAAGTCAAATCCAAACATGAGGTGGAATTACCAGACTACCTACCTCCATCCAGTGAAGATCAAATCCAAGAGGAACATTCAATTAAAGATGAGATTAAAGTCGAACTGACTTCGGTAGATGACAAAATCTTAATCTCAAACTCTTTTAATTTTATTGAAAATAAATTGAGTATCACCCCTAATAGATTTGAATATTCAGATTCGGCCATTTCATATTATGCCTTGGAGGATGATGAGGGAAATTAAATTTCACCTTTTGAGGAACATTTAAAGCTCCCTAAACGCACTGAATATTTACTAGGTGGAGCACAAGAAGGGAAAGTGAATGTTGCACACGTAGCAAAAAATGAAGAGGAGGTTCCGTACTTCATCCAACCCCAGACCATGAAAGCTGAACCAAATTGCGAAGGGGCGGATCTTGTATACTCTGTCTATGGAGTCCTGCTCAACAGGAACAATGATATTCATGTTGGGAAGAGCCACATGTGGTGGTTCAAATCAATGAAGCTTCATGCACCAACAGCTTATGGATAAAATGTGGTACTACCCTCTGGTGGCAGTAAAAGATTCCAGGGCCCACTTGGGGGATCATACCATGATTTATCTTTACATTCATTCTAGTAATTTAGATTTCAAATTCAGTATTAAGAAGTATTATAGAATGTGGCCCCCTCCATATTTTCATTTTGAGCTTAAATGAAATTATCCGTGTGATTAATTTAGTAATTTCTCTTATGTAGGGTCATGAAGGTATAAGGAATCCCAAATCATTAGAGGAAGAGGACTGAATCAATATTTCAAAAGGGAGTTATCATTTTATGATTATCATTTAAACTCTTTTAATTTTTTGGTCCAAAACATATTTTGATCTCTAATGAATATTCTTTTCGCTTTTCACACATCAATTGATTTTGAAAGAGTTGAAATGATTTTTGAAATAATGGATTTTAAATGATTGTTGATATGAATTTTTTTCGCTTGAAAAGGATTTTCAAGCATTTTAATGAGTTTGACTGATTTTTGAAATCAATTCCCATGAAACACTGAGTCAAAATATGTTTCTAATCCTGTGAGGTATTCTAAACCACTATTACATATTCTTCCTAATACCAACACTTTCTTGAGGGAAACATGAATTTTGTGTGAGAAACAGAATTTGTGATTAATACTCTTTTTGAAGATTTGGATTTCATGGAATGTATTTGAAATGATTGAGGCATCTCTTTGGCTAGCCAAATTTTATCCTGATAACCACCTTTACATTTATCCTTCATAAGCCCTTAGATGCCATGAATTGACATATAGGTTTATGCCATATTACAAGCCATTTTTTCCTTACCTACCCACACTTTTATTATTTTTGCATGGATATTTCATGTTTGAGTGTGGAGGAAGGGCCTTTCAGGTGAGTTCATTGGGATGTGTATCATTTATGGGTGGTACGATGTGTGTGTCAATATTTCGGGCTGTGGATTATAAGATAATTTGGCATGTGTCGTCATTTCATTGTGCATTATTTGTTTCATCCATTTCTCCTTCAAAAGGAAAAAGAAAAAATAGAGATGAGTTTGAATTCCTCATTGTACAATCTGTTATGACTCATGTCCCTCTCAAAAATCAAGGTCAGGAATTTTCATTCATTTATTGTATTCAATTTTTAGCTCATCCTCCATGAAAAAAAGAAAAAAGAAAATAATGTTGCGCCTTTCTATAGATTTGAAAAATAGGGGGAGAAAAAAGATGATATCATTTATTGTAATCACTTATTGGATCATCTACCATGTCATAAAATGGGGTGGTGAAGTTTTTTCCCATTTTCAAGTGGGATTGAGATAAAAATTACCTCTGTTTCCCCTTGATTTAATCATGCATAGTACTTGAATGTCCAACCTCCTCTTTCTAGCCTGAAACATTTTCAATCATTTTCCAACCAACCCTATGCCACATAATAATTTGAACCTTTAATTAAATCCCTCATGATTAAATTCATTTTCATGTTTCACACTGTGTAGAAATTAGAATTTTTACAAACCTATGGTGATACATGCGATTTTCAAATATGAGCATAAATCTAGATTCAATTTCTCTTGAGTGAAGAGTGACATAAAATTCAATGTGAGGTAAGTTGTGATTGGGCCATGGATTGATTAATGAGGTTGACCAAATTTTAATGATTGAAATTAAAATAAGAGAGGATTTTTATTCATATATGATACATGATTGAATTTTATTTTGGATAAGATCAATGATATTTTCTCTTTTTTGATTGTTGTGTGGAAATTGATTTGGATGTATAATGATTGCCTAGGAGTGCAATGTTTAAATGTGGGGGAGTGATGAAGCTCACATTTTCCTATATTTTATAGTATAAATCATTTTTTATAATCCCACTATAGTTTTATTGAATTGGTAATTGTCACAATTTTAGGTTTTAGTGTTATTTTGAGCCTAAATGTGAAAAATGACTCATTCTGGATTTTAGACAGATTTTGACATCAAGGGTATTTTGATCAATTCCTGAAAAATATAATTCCAACTTTTCTGATTCAATTTTTTTTTAAAATAATTATTTTATTTCCTCCATATTTGTCATCTGGACCAGGAGCTGATTCATCCATTTAATGGGACTAAAAATTCATTGAAGTTAAACATTTTTTCGGGCAGACAGCGTGGACACCACCAATGTAACGTAACCCAAACACGGCCTACACACATCCAATTTCATTGTTTCACCTGGTATGGGACAAGGACATCTAAAACCTACCTGAAACGAAATTCGGGGTAGTTTGGATGTAATTAAGGTGGAAATGAAATGACATTCTTTTGGAGGAACCATCCTCGAAGCTTCGTCTAGAAACAGAAACTGAGAATTAAAAATTCATAAATCCTTCATTCGGTTTCCTAATTTTTTGGACTTTTGAGGAGAGACGTCCAAGATATTTATGAACAAATTTTATTAAGGTTGAAGTGCGTGAAGACGTCATTTATGGGGTCTAAAACGCTCAAACATTCAGAGGTCGAATTCTGCCTATAAAAGGAGGCCCTCACCTCCTTCCCAAAGTGATCCCATTATCCATCCATTCATTCAAGGAACCAAAGAGGAGATCTCGACCGAGTGAGTCAGGCCCAAAATATTCCCCATTTCATTTCGTTTGTTTATTTTTATTTTAGTTTTCTATTGTAATTTAGATTTCGAATAAAATTCATGCATTATTTTTTTGTCCACCAATCTACCCTGTTTTCTTCATCATCTTTTCTCCTTTTCTACTTTTATTCTTCTCGTATTATCCACTATGACCTTTTACCCTCAAATATGAGGGGTTAACCCAAGACTTGTCTCGAGGGTGGTATGTGAAAATTTCATTTATTCTGTGCTTGAATTCTGATTTTTATTAAGTTTGTGTTAAGGAAGAGTGATGTGCATGGTTGTGGATATCGTCCACGTTCTTTCCCAATTAATTGCGTTTTATCCTTGCTTGTTAGATTTATCTTTTATATTAATTTAATTGTTTTCAATTCCTAGATTAAATAAAAACAACAAAAAATAATTCGTTTAGTAAAATAGATTAAGTATGTAAATGATTGAGAAAGCTCCTCAAGTGAGATGACCCTGGTCAGCTTCTATGCTGCAGTAGGAAAAATTATATTGCTTTTGCCATGCCCAACGACAGGCGTTCATAAAACTGGCATCGTTGCCAGGGAGCTAATCGGTTTTTTACATTACTTTTACTATTTTTATATTTTAGATAGCTTTCATTATTATTTTTTATTTTAAAAAAAACTGAAAAAAACTTTTTCCCATGATCCATTCAAATTCAAATTATTCTGCATGGAACAATTACTCACAGGTATATGAAGAAGAAACTTACTACACTGAGGAGGCCCTCCAACAAAGAGCTGATGCACTGATGATACCTTTCAAGAAAGTGGGAAGAGGCATAGAAACATGGATCTCATTGGTAGATTTTATGGACATGGTTGATAAACTCCATGCTGACTTAAAAAATTCAAGTCCAAGAAGGAAGTGTCACTAGTCTTTCCTGATTTCACTGAAGACATCCATGAAGTCGAATCCAAACATCAGGTGGAAGATCCCGACTACCTACCTTCATCCAGTGAAGATCAACTCCAAGGGGAACACTCAATTATGAGATTAAAGTCGAACAGACTTCGGGAGATGATAAAATCTTAAACTCAATCTCTTTAAATTTTGTTGAAAATAATTTGAGTGTCACCCCTAATAGATTTGAATTTTCAGATTCGGCCATCTCATATTATGCCTTGGAGGATGACGAGGGAAAATAAATTTCACCTTTTGTGGAACATTTAAAGCTCCATGAACTCACTGAATATTTACTAGGTGGAGCACAAGAAGGGAAAGGGAATATTGCACAAGTAGCAACAAATTAAGAGGAGGTTCCCTACTTCATCCAACCCCTTCCATGAAAGCTGTACCAAATTGCGAAGGTGGTAGATCCGGTATACTCTATCTATGGAATCCTCCTCAACAAGTACAAGGAACTTCAAGCTCGGAATAGCCACATGTGGTGGTTCACATCAAAGAAGCTTCATATACCAATAGATTATGGATAAAATGTGGTACTTCCCACTGGAGGTAGTAAAAGATTCTCGGGCCAACGTGGGGGATCATACCCAGATTTATCTTTGCATTCATTCTACTAATATAGATTTAAAATTAAGTATTAAAAATTAGTCTATCATGTGGCCTCATCCCTCTTTTCATTTTGAGCTTAAATGAAATGTTTCTTGTGATTAATTTATTAATTTTTATTTTTTAGTGTCATGAAGGCAGAATGAATCCCCAATCATTAGAGGAAGAGGACCGAATCAATATTTCAAAAGGGAGATAACTTTTTATGAATATTATTTAAACTCCTTTCATTTTTTGTTCCAAAAAATATTTTGATCTTTAGTGAATATTCTTTTCACTTTTCACAAATAAATTGATTTTGACAGAGTTGACATGATTTTTGAAATAATGGATTTTAAATGATTTTTGATATGAATTATTTTCCCATGAAATGGATTTTCAAGCATTTTAATGAGTTTGAATGATTTTTGAAATCCATGCCCATGAAAAATTGACTCATAATATTTTTCTAATCATGTGAGGTATTCTAAACCACTTTTACATATTCTTCATAATACCAACACTTTTTTGAGGGAAACTTGAATTTTGTGTGAGAAGAAGAATTTGTGAGTAATTCTCTTTCGAAGCTTTGGATTTCATGGAATGTATCTGAAATGAGTGAGGCATATCTTTGGCTAGCCAAATTTTATCCTGAGACCCACCTTTACATTTATCCTTCGTAAGCCCTTAGATTTCATGAATTGCCTTATAGGTTTAAGCCACATTACAAGCCAATTATTCCTTACCTACCCACACTTTTAGTATATTTGCATTGATATTTCATGTTTGAGTGTGGGGGAAGGGCCCTTCAGTTGAGTTCATTGTGATGTGTATCATTTATGGGTGGTCTGATGTGTGTGTCAATATTTTGGGCTATGGATTATAAGATAATTGGGCATGTGTCATCATTTAATTGTGCTTTATTTGTTTCATTCATTTCTCCTTCAAAAAGAAAAAGAAAAAAATGGAGATGAGTTTGAATTCCTCATTGTACATTCTTTTATGACTCATGTCCCTCTCAGAAATCAAGGGAATGAATTGTCATTCATTTATTGTATTCAATTTTCAGCTCATCCTCCGTGAAAAAATTTAAAATAGAAAATAATGATGCGCCTTTATGGAGCTTTGAAAATAAAGGGGGGAGAAAAAAGATGATATCATTTATTTTAAGCACTTCTTGGATCATCTACCAAGTTATAAAAGGGGGTGGTGAAGTTTTTTCACATTTTTAAGTGGTATTGAGAGAGTAATTACATGTGTTTTCCCTTGATTTAATCATGCATTGTACATAAAATTCCAACCTCCTCTTTCTAGCCTGAAACATTTTCAATCATTATCCCACCAACCCTAAGACACAGAATCATTTGAACCCTTAATTAAATCCCTCATGATTAAATTCATTTTCATGTTTCACGCTGTGGAGAAATGAGATTTTTCACAAGCCTATGATGATACATGTTATTTTCAAGTATGAGCATAACTATAGATTCAATTTCTCTTGAGGGAAGAGTGACATAAAATTCAATAAGAGGTAATTTGTGATTGGGCATGGATTGATTCATGAGGATGAACAAATTTTAATGATTGAAATTAAAATGAGAGAGGCTTGTTATTCATATATGAGACATGATAGAAATCTTTTTTGGATAAGATCATTGATATTTTCTCATTTTTGATTATTGTGTGGAAATTTGTTATGGAAGTATAATGATTGCCCAGGAGTGCAATGTTTAAGTGTGGGGGAGTGTTGAAGCTCACATTTTCCTATATTTTATACTATAAATCATTTTTTATAATCCCAACATAGTGTTATTGAATTGTTAATTGTCACAATTTTAGGATTTAGTGTTATATTGAGCCTAAATGTGAAAAATGACTAATTCTGGATTTTTGACAAATTTTTACGTCATGGGTATTTTGGTCATTTAATAAAAAATCTAATTTCATATTTTCTGATTCAAATTCTTTTATAATCCATATTTTATTTCCTCCATACTTTTCTTCGGTACTAGGAGCGGATTCGGCCATCTAGAGGGTCTAAAAATTCATTGAAGTTGGACAATTTTTCGGGCAGTCGGTGTGGACACCACCAATGTAATGGAACCCAAACATGGTCTACACACTTAAAAATGCGGTGTTTCCACCTGGGATAGGACGAGGAAATCTAGGACATAACAGAAAAGAAATTTGGGAAAGATTTGATGTCATTAAAGTGGCAATGAAATGACATACATTTGGAGGAACCATCCTGGAAGCTTCGTCCAGAAATAGAAACCGAGAATTAAAAATTCATAACTCCTTCATCGTATTTCCAAACTAGTTGAAATTTTTTAGAGAGATGGCCAAGATATTTATAAACAACATTTATTAAGGTTGGAATGCGTGAAGAGATCATTTATCGGGTCTAAAATGCTCACTCTTTTGGGGGTCGAATTTTTCCTATAAAAGGGGGTCCTCACCTCCTTCCCAAAGAGATCTCATTCTCCATACATTCCTTAATGAAACCAAGGAGGAGATATCCAATGAGGGAGGCTGGCCAAAAATCGTCCCCATTTCATTTATTTTCTTTATTTTTCTTTTAGTTTTCAGTTTTAATTTAGATTTCTATTAAAATTCATGCATTATTATTGAGTCCCCCGATCCACCCTGTTTTCTTCTTCATCTTTTATCCTTTTATTATTTTATTCTTCTCATATTATCCATCGTGACCTCTTACCCTCAAATATGAGGGGTTAACCTAATACTTGGACTGGGGGAGGTATGTGGAAATTTCATTTATTCTGTTCTTAAATTTCGATTTTTATTAGGTTTTTGATGAGCAAGAGTGATGTGCACAGGTGTGGAGATCGTCCACCATGACACTGATCTCAAACTCGTATCTATTCTTTTATTAAATATTTTCCCTCCCATATAGTGGATACAATCTCTTCATATGATGGATTTGAGCCATTCAGTGGTTGAAATGGCATACGATGGAGCCATGTCTTGGAAGATGACACACTATTGATCGAGGTGTACCATCAAACATGACTATAGGAGGAGGTGAAGTAAATATTGAAAAATGCATTCATGATTTCACAACAATAAATAAAATAATATTAATTAATGAATCAGATCTCATAATTGAATTATCAAACTTAATTTAAATACAAACAGGGAGAATGATGAAACCCACATACCAACCCATAAAGTCCAAGTTCTTTCTCAATTAATTTCATTTTTTCCTTGCATGTTAGTTTTATATTTTATTTTAATTTGATTGTTTTCCATTACAAGATAATATAAAAACACCAAAAAGAAGTATTTTATTTAAATTACATTAATTTAGTAAACGATTGAGAAAGCTCCCCTAGTGAGACGACCCTGGTCAGCTTCTATGCTGCACTAGGAAAAATTAAATTGCTTTTGCCACGCCCTACGACAGGCGTGTGTCTCCCAATTTCTTCTTTATCCACCCAAAACAACCAGAAATACAAATATATGCTAAATAATATGAGCCATAATCTTACATTCATCTCCATATAAAACAATTCATCCCTTAATTTCCCGTCCAATTGTATCAAAGAAGAATCTATGAACATCTTCAGCCCCTACAATCTGAAATCTGCCTCCCGCTCCCAAGTCTCGTTCTACACTCGTCTTTGATTCCACAACACCCATACCAGAGGAATAGACAATCCATGGATACCCTTTGAACTGCGGTCCATATAATGAATAGGCTGATCCTTATAGGATACATCCACATCCATATCAGCCTCATCTGGTAAAAAACAAGACATGAGTCTGAAAAGTAACATTGTAGATGAGAAACATGAAAATTATTATGCATAGGCCACTACCTTTTAGAATACTAATATAGAAATGAAACAAGACCATCTCATTCCAAAACCACAAATAGACTAATGTATATGGTATAATGCTTCCTCGATCTACTAATTATATTGTGTCACAAACTCAGTGTGACATGTAGAAAAACCTTATCTCTGACCTCAAACTACAGAGGGCATCTCCATTGATCAACATATGTTTTTTTTTGTGAGATTGTACAATATTCATCATATTCTTAATAAACTATACCTACTTAGTTTTCACATGGACTAGATGATGTAACAACCTAGATGCATATCCATCCTCTAGGAAACATAGGGGTGATTAGTAGGGCCTGCAATACAATTCCTCATAAGGTTCCATCAGAAATATTTCTTGAAAACTCTTATTATATGAATACTCCACTAAGGTTATGTGACTCTCCCAATATCCCCTATATACCCAAAAGGGTTATCAGTATGGCCTACATTACAAGATGTAGTCTCAAAGCATGCCCTCCCAAACCTGAATCATGTGCTTAGACTTGATATTTATCTAGGGAAGTTATGTTGTACTCAATAGTACCTATATACCCAAAGCATGTTGTAGTCCATTCCAAACACAAGATGTAAACTGGGAATCCCAATATGAAACAATATAGTGTGAAACTCCATGAAAATTTACTATCTCTTGGATGTACAAAATTCCATGATCATCAACATTGATGGTTTCCATAATAGTCAATAAAATGTGAATCCTTTGTGAGCCTATAATTAATAACCAAACCACATAATTTATTCAAGTATACCTTCATAAAGCTGTCACAAATTCCATTATGACGTCATTCCATGTCCACTAGGGAATGAGTAACTACATTAGTTTCCCTGTCAGTCCCTACTGCTCCAACTTCAACATTTAAGAGTTTAAACATCTCATAACAATACCAACTACATGCCTCTTAATACTTATCCACCAATATTGAAAATGTAAATCCTGATACAACTTGGTGACACCATGATTGACTGGCTACACAGTGGCATGAAAATACCACAAAAGATCATCATGTATGTCTTCTATCACGTATACATGCCCAAAAAAATGAAAACAATCATCCTCACCTATGCCCCACCTAGGTGTAGGGTCCTCACCTGACACACTCTCAAATATGACCAGGCCATCAGAATCTGATAGCTTCCTATTTCTCACTCAATATGTATTGTATAGGTAAAATATAAATAATAAATAAACATCTACCCTTTTTTTCTAGAAACTCCAAATGAATCTCAGAGAGCATAGCCATAAGTTGTCACTAACTACTGGCCTACAAAACTACTAGGATATGAATCATCCTGCTCAATGAATCATGCATTTAATTTATTTCTCATGCATGTAAGAAAGCTCAAAGTCAAAATACTAAAGGTAATCCACTGATGTTCAATGTCCCAAATTCAGATAAATCTATGTAAAGATATAATTGAGGCTATTTTGGTCAGTGTACACCCTAAGAGTCTCTCCCAAAAGATAATTTCTCCAAAAGTTCAAGGCATGCACAACTACATCCAACTTGAGATCATGTGTCCTGTAATTCCTTTAATTTGTACTCAACTTCTGAAACCCATAAAAAATTACTTCTCCTCCATGAATAAGCACATCTCCCATCCCAATACATGAAGCATCGACATAAATGGTGTAACTCTTCCATGACTCTAAAAAAATCAGTTTGTGTGTTGAAGTCATTCTCCCTTTCATCTCTTGAAATGCTGAATCATAGGAATTTTCCGACAAGTATATCACAACCTTATTAGTCAGGACCATCATTGGATATTCTTAGGGTGAAAATAATTTAATAAAGAGTATATTTTTACCATCCAACCCCAGAAGACTCTATACATCACATTCGTTCTTTGGATGCTCCCATGAAACTACTACTCTCACCTACTTTAGTTCGATTGATACCCCTTTCTCTGAGATGACATGACCTAGGAAGTGAATCTAGTATATCCAAATTTGGAACATTGAGATCTCATTATATAACTAATTCTCTCTCAGTGTACTCAATGTGATCTAATGTTTGATGTCATGGCCATGTCATGTGTGACAGCACACCAAGATTTCCCCCACGAAGACTTACAAAAAAGAATTCTAGTAATGATAGAACATTCGATTAATGAGTACCATTAAAACTATTGGCTAATTTGTGAGACTTAAAAACATAACCAAATACTTGTATAGACTATACCTACTCCTAAATGGTGTAAGAGGTATATATTATGGTCTAATGTGCAACTTATGATAACCAGATTTCATGTCAATCTTTGAGAACAACTGGTCTCCTTGATGCTGATCAAAGATATCATCAATCCTCATTAAGGGATATTATTTTTTTACCATAAACATTTTTAGATTTTGATAATCCACACAATATTTGAGTTTATCATCCACCATCATCACAAAAAGGACAGACGAACCCCAATGAGAAGTACTATGTCAGATGAAACCCTTTGAATTCCACACCTCTAACTACTTCTTGAGATCCTATAACTACGGTGTAACCATCTTAAAAAAAAGGAATGGGCACTGACACCCCTCCTATGAAGAAATCAATAAATAAATTCACCTCTCACACCCGAGGTAAAATTGAAAAGTCTTATAGAAAGACATATCTGAAATGATCCCACACTAGAGGAAGGTCTATCTATGATGTCCTCTGGTCATCCAAACATAAAATAGATATCTAGGTTGAAACTCCTCACAACCAATGATGCCCAGGTATAGATTTGAATGCATGTACATTCCACTCACCCTTGTGTAGATAATATTCCCCCTCTGGTGATGTGAAACTTACCGTATGGAAATAGAATTCAACAAAGGCCTAAACTAAGACCAAAAATAACATTTCAGGAATGACATTAAAGCATATCTACTCTAATTCATAGAGGTCCAATAAGAAGGTACACCCACCAACCTTAAGAGGGAACTCCATGCACCGACATACACTAGCATTCCTAATCCCCAATGAATTTTCTATCATCATAACATCATTAGAATCCAGGATACAAATCCTATTGTTCTTCACAACTTCAATAGATATAAAACTATTTGATGACTCGATATCGAGAAGAGTGGAAGCTAAAACTAAGGAAACTGGAATCGTACATCTAATTGTAGAGGGTCTGATATCCATCTCTTGAGGTGTCTCTTCCATACCAAAAATCTGACATGTATTCTGGCTCTGCATCACTACCTGAATACCCTTAATAGATCCTTCCTATTGTCTCCAAAAAGATGTCATCTATCTTCGATGGGCATGACTACCTCCTTGGCCCGAATAGCCTGATACACTACTTTTCCCTTAATGATGAAAAATTGGTGGTCCTTCTCTTGAGCATGGGGCCATAAAAGATCCCACATCACTCACTTATTGTAATAAAGTCCTAAAAAACATGGAATATGGACCATCTTCCTGCAATATCAGCACTCGACATGTTCTGTCGGGAAATGCAGTCTCGTATGCACACTTATTCTTCCCTAATTTCAGAACACCTAGATACCTAAAGAATCTTCCCTGTGTATCTTCCTACTATCGGTTGAAGGAGTACCACCCAATGATGTCGAACCACTCAAGATCATAGATACAAACTCCCTCATATTTTTCATGGTATTCAAGGCCTGGTTTAATATAATAGTTAATGAAGTCATCCTTAAAACCATTCACATGCAATCAGATTTCATACCAAAGACCTTCCTCAAATCACAATTCCATTGATAACTCGTCACTCCCCAGAATAGCTTAAAAGTGTTAGAGATCTATAAATCACGAAGAATATCCAATCATTGAATGACCTCCCTGCTCCAAATTAATGAAATCCCAGTCTCAGTCAGCCCACATCATCATGAAGTAGAATTAATCATATAATTTCATCTAAAACTCTTTTCAAGTCATATCCTAACGAAATTCCACCTGTGAAACAACATCCAACCATATCTTAGTGTAATCACAAAGCATGTGAGTCATAATATTCTCCCCCATTATAAAAGGATTCTCAAAATTCTCGAAGATAGAAATGATGGCCTCCTACCATGACCTTCCATCCTCTGGTCCTCTATCTTTGGAAAAAGCATGAGTATGTGGGGGCTGGAACACCCGCTTCATATCTCCCATAGTTGGGGAGGGATATGGTCATACTTGAAAGTCTGCATCATCCACGTAAAGACATCATGAAAATTTCCATCAGCACATATGTCATGTATAACAGTTAGTGCCCAAACGGGCTTGACGAGAGGATTTGATAGTAGTACTGGATGTACCATTTCTAGTGTCTGATCACCTCCCTTTTCGTAGTATACAACCAGATGAGATTTTGGTGGCATGACTCTACAAGGCCATGTTCACACCGTTGTATGAGGGTAATAAAAACAATAACTCGCAAGTGAATGAATGGAATATGTGAAGAAAACATTCTTGTTTTACAAAATAGAGTTACATGGTGTATAAAACCACTACAAAGCATCTTTCCTTAAGACATAACATGGGAGTGGACCTCCCTCAAACTAGTCGTGTAGATCCTGTAGACACAGAGTGTTCCTCTAGAGACACAACATGTACTTGAATATTCCCTCCTTCCAAAATACAACTACAAGAATAGAATGAAATGATTTTTACTTTTTGTAACACTACACGAAGTGCAAACCCTAGAAACCACATGTACTATAATGTTTCATCCACCCATGTTGTTAGTCACATGGCTAGATACATGGTCGATTATAGAACGACATGTACTCCCATTACATGGTGTGTTCTACCAAAATATTACCAACCTCATGTTTCTTATCATTCAATCAATCACATATCCAAAAAGTACATGGAGTGTGAATATTGTATGTCGTGTGTTCTTATGAATATTAATATATTCTAGAACAAAATAAGACATGGCATGTGTTCTAGAAATCACATGATGTGTTTTCTATGTTTTTCAAACACTAAGAATTTAAAACTTTTCTGTAACCCAAAAACCATAAATGTTTTCCAAGGAATGCCATGTGTTGATATGTGAGAGCACATACTCCCTACGAATCAATATTTGGAAACCTTATTCATATAACATCTTAATATAATTCAATTAATGTTCAAACATGATCCACAAAATTTTGATCCAAGAGGGCCAATAACACCTCAAAGACCAAATAATGGAATCCACCAAAAGGAAACATTACATATACAAATACCATTTCAAAATAATCATCATTATATCACAATATCTATCACAATAGCATGCCTATCTAGCATGACATCTATATCCACAGTATGAAATCAATAATGCTCTCTAACTCTCATGGAATGAATGCATGAAATGTGATTTCTAACAAGTTCAAATAAGATTCATGAGATGGAATACCCCCATCTCATCATGTTTGAAAAGAAAAGAACCTAAAATAAAACATCACGAAACATGTGTCTCAGTCAACTGTGAAATCAAATAACCTATTATATTTTAAATCCAAATTTCACAATTCAATCCGATGTAATTTAACATATCATTATACACGGTGTAGATACATGTACGCACAACTAATTTCCAAAATCAAGATCCTTCTTATCCCTTACAAATGTCACCAAACTGTAAGAAAACTAGAAAATAAAACTCAATTGATACCACATTTTAATGTCCCAGATTTGGGTTCCTCACAAAGGCCCCCTGAACCTGGTTGGACATTTAACATCACTAGAATTTCCCCAAATGTTAGTGTCTTCTAAATTGTTTTGAGTGCTAAGGGGTGATAATGAGGAAACAACTACCTCATTGGTAGAGTATACATAATAGAAAAACAACTAGTAATAAAATGTGGGAGAAATAATACCAAAAAGGTATAACTGTGGAAGACTGAAAGTAAATCAAAAAAATCCACAATATATATATGATCAAGGGAATATATATATATATATATATGTGTGAAAATAAAAAAATGTCACATTTATGAAAATAAATATAGAAAAAAATGTAAAAAATAAAAAAGTAAACTCCAGCAACATCACAAGACTTAACTTGGTCCCATGCTCTCTAAATCCATCAATAATCAAGTACCCGATGAAGATGGTCAGTTTCCACTATCAATACATGCAATCATATAATATGTCTGGGTCCAAAATAAATAATCAAATAGGGTATGAGATGAATCATTGTAGTCAATCA
The DNA here is from genome assembly GCA_963277665.1 of Viscum album. NCBI lineage: Eukaryota > Viridiplantae > Streptophyta > Magnoliopsida > Santalales > Viscaceae > Viscum > Viscum album. Next base: position 1,906,743,779 of record OY728145.1, read on the forward strand.
CCAAAAGTTATGTACCTAAAATTGAGATAATATATTTTGTTGGTAATATGAAAAAAATGAAGAAATAAGATATGAAGTATTCAAAAGTAGACAAACCTAATTTTTTCAATCAAATTCAATTAAAATTTATTATTCATCAGTAAAATAACGTAACCCAATGGTCTATATTAATCTCTTTATCACCCATGTTGTGGTAAAAAAAAGTATCATAAGACAATTTAATCAATCGAGTAAGACCAATTCATGAAAGTTATTTGTCTTGGCATACACATCACAATCAATCAAAAATTCACACAAGTACCTCTGGGAAAGATATCAGAGTCTAACCCCCATTTGTTCCCACATAGTATCAAACAGTTATAAAAGACCCCCTAGTCATGCTTTAATAGTATAAACCCTTGGTTTAAAGATTAATTTAATATAATAAAAATGAAAACATGGGTTTTTATCACACTCTAACCTCTTTGGTCTACCATTGAATCTAACTATTATAAATGACCACCTAGGCAAGCCCTCACTATCAAAACCCTTAGGTAAACATTCACTTAATCAATTATAGATGACCACATGAGTAGCTCTATTGGTCTTACTACTTTGGGAAGCTCTCATAGTCACATTCCCTTGGTCAACATTCACAATTCATATCACCAACATTTCATATAATCAGTAACTCAAACATAACAAGAAAAAAAAAAGGAATTGAAAACAAGGAAATCCTAACATTCATTCTCTATCGAACATCTATAAACAAATAATCAAGGTAAACACACCCATGTGGTGTCCCATAACAAGGTATCTAACATTACACATAAGCATGCACCCATTTATCAATTAATCAACCCAGAAATGATATTAAACAAGGCTAAATTCCATATGGTGCAATACCCCAAACATTGGTATTCACCACTTTTATCTTATATAATTTAACACAAACAAAAAAAATCACAAAACTACCTACCTAAATTTCATATGATCGATTTACATGAACATCAACCCTTGAATCATCCTAGATCATTGTCGATCTACAAAATAGTGAAAGCATATAACCTTTAATTACTCAAAATATAATATTAATTAGGAAGAATGGATCTTGAATGTTTCAAAAATCACTAGTGGGATTCCAATGCATTCAAAGATGTATCAATAAGTAGTCAAATTTATAATCTAAGGATTAGAATTTTTTCATCACTCTGTATCTCTCCTATAAGAAAGACAACCATAAAAATATGTTTTTAGATAAGAGATTCGACCTGATCAGATTTTTCAAATATAAAGAAAATTACATTGTCTTTCCATTACAACTACACATAATTTAGTAGCCTTAACTAGCCCCAGAATTAAGCAGGTCTTCCAGGTAACCACATGGCCATGTACTTGGTCTTTACATGGTCTATACATGACCTGCTAGTTACATGGCGTGTACACAGAATTACACAATTTGTACTTAGAAAAACCCTATTAATACATTTTTCCTAAACAACATGTTATCTAGATTCATATAAAAAAATAAGGACCAAGTTCTTACAGACATCGACACTTAAAACAAATGATCCCTTAAGGGCCCTTCTAATGGTGGTGAATAATAATCTGTGAACAATTCCATCCACTACGATCCCACATTGGCCTCCCTCTCCCATGCATCTTCCTGCATTCACTCATGATTCCATAGAACCCATACACGAGGAACACACCAACTTCAGAAAACCATTTTTCTATAATTTACAATCCATGTAGGATTCTCCTCAATGATTTATACCACTTCTGACTCATCCTTCAATATTTGAAAGAACATGAGATGAGTCTGAAAGAAATTCCATATTTGAGTAACAGGAAATATGTTAAGAGGATATCATACCTCTGAGGTAACTACAACTGATAGGAAAACTGACAGACTCTTTCCAGAACTGAAACATTCCCACATATTCCGGGAATCATTCTATTCTCTTAATCCTATTATGTCCCAACATTGGTGAGAAATGCATGAAAACGTAATATCTGACCTCTAACTCAATAGGTCATCTCCTTTAATCAACATATGATTTCAGGTGACATTGGGTAGTAGTCATCCTCTTCCGAATCAAATCTACCTGCTTAGTGGTCTCCAGGAAAAGATGAGGTCCCCTTATAGATACCTCTCTTATATCCATCCAACATTAGGGTGATAAGCATGGACTATCGTACAATGCCTCACAAAGATCCTTTTGAATCATTTCCTAAAAACTATTTTTGTAGGAAAACTCCACAAGGGGTTCGCATGTCTCTTAAAATCCCCTGAAAATTCCAAATGCACTCTCAAATCATTTCCCTAAAAACCTAACTAGTGTTCTCATACTTTCCTTATTTCTGGGAATGGGATGTTTTACTCAGAAGTACCTCTGTACCCAAACCACTCTATATTCCCTTCCAGACACGAGAAGTAATTCAGGCATCCCTATCTAAAATGATTGGTTATAGAACCCCATGAAAATGAAATATTTATTGGACATTAAACCTTTATATCTAAAAAAAATTAAGGTTTAATTAATTGGAATGAATTTTGCAGCCTCTGTGGGCCTATTAATAACAACTAAAACCACATCCTTGCCTCATGGAGACCTCAGTTAACCAATTACAAAATCCACCACGACATCATTCCATATCTACTTGGGAATGGTTAACTACCCTAATAACCCTGTTATCCACTAATGCTTAACCTTCACTTACTGGAATTTCGAAGATATCATAACAAAACCCACTACATCCTTCTTGATTCTGGGCCACCAATACTAAGAATGTAAATCGTGATACTTATTTGTGAAACAAGGATGAACAAACCATAATGAGAAATTAAAATCACACAATATCTCTTTCTGTATTTCTATTGAAACCCATACATGACCATGAAAATAAAAAACCTTGTCCTTGCCTATGGTCTACTAAGGAGTAGGTTCCTCACTTGAAAAACTCTCCCATAGGACTAAACCTTTATAATGGGATAGTTACCTCATACTCACTCAATATATAATAGTCGATGTAACATCGATAGAAGAAAAAAAATGTTTTCCTTATTCGTTATGAATATCTAAATTCATCTTAGAGAGTAGAGTCATAAGATGACACTCACTTCTGGACTCCTGAACATCATGTATCTGATTCCTCCAACTCAATTCATAATACACTGCATTGAGTTTCCCATGTGAGTAGGCAATCTTATTTTAAAAATTCTAAAGGTACTCAACCCACCATCACTTTCTACAAATTCAGATCACACTGACTAAATATACACTTGAGGATTTTGTAGTTAGTCTACACTAAAAAATTCTCTCTCAAAAGATAATGTCTCCAACAGTGAAATTCATGCACAACTACAGCCAACTCGAGACTATGTGTTGGGTAATTTCTATCCTATGGCCTAAACTGCTAATACTCATATACACCACCTTCTTTCCCCTTCATAATCACAGCTACCATCCTTACACCTAATGCATCACAGGAAATGATGTAACTCATGCCTAAATCTAGAATATTAGTACTGGTGTGGAATTCAATCTTCGTTTAATATCCTTAAAGTTTGGATCACATGAAACTGTCCATTAGTACTTCTCACCCTTCATAGATAGGCTCATCAGTGTCACTTCCAAGTGTGAAAATTCCATAATAAAGAGTCTTTGGTATCTCTATTACCTTAGAAAACTCTATACCTCAAAGATGTTATTCGAATACTCCTAGGAAGTCACTTCTACCACCTTATCTGGGTTTTCTGATAATATTGTCTATGAGATTTAATGACCTAAAAAGTGAATATGTTCCATCCAAAAGTTTCACTTTTTTATCTTTTCATATAACAGATTCTCTCTTAGTGTACTCAATACGATATCAAGATAATTGGAATTGACGTGTCAAGTCTGAGATCATTCCATGATATCATCGACAAAACTACCACGAATGAATCCAAATAAGGATGGAATAATCGGTTCATCTGTGCCATGAAAACTATAGTTTCATTTGTGAGACCAAACATCATAACCAAATACTTTTATAGATCATACGAACATGGAAATGCTTTAAGAGGTATATCTGGGTGTCTATCATGAATGTGATGATAGAATGATCTCAATTCAATCATCAAGAACACTTGGTCTTCTCTATGATCATTAAAGTGACCATCCATCCTCATCAAGGGATATCAGTTCTTGACTATCAACTAGTTCAGCTTCTGATAATCCACACAAAGTATGAGGTTACCATCTGACATACTCACATAAGGACTGAAAATCACAATGGTGAAGTACCGAGTCTGATGAAACCCTTTTCCTAAAACTCCTCTAACTACATATTGTTCTCTTATAACTCTAGTGTAGATATCCTATAAGGATTAGTGGACACCGGTTCAGATCCTAGTAGAAGATCAATAAAAAAATTCACCTATAAATCTAGAGGTAAACCTAAAGAATCATCTGGAATAATATATCTGAAACCATCAACCAATGGAGGAAAGTTTATATGTGATGTCCCTTGGTCATCCAAATATAAACTATATATTTGGGTTCTAACTCCCCTCAACCCATGATGCTCAGGAAGATCTATTCCCTCCTAGACATTCCAGTCCCTCTTGTGTTGAACATATTTTCCCCTAATGACATGAAACTCACCCTACGACAATAATAGTCCAAAAAGGATGGAATGGAGACTGACTAGTCCATTCCAAGAAAGACGTAAAATCCTGTCAGCTCTAAGACATAGATGTCGCACAAGAAGTGACACACACCAACATTAATAGTGAACTTCTTATAGTTACATACACTAGCCATTGTAATACCCTATATAGTTTCTATCATCATAAAATCATCATATGAAAAGATATAGAGCTCATGGATCTTCACAATGACAACAGATATAAAAAAATGGGAAGCCCTAGAACCAGAATGGGAATAATCTAAAACAAAGGCCACTAGAATCGAACCACTAACTATAGAGGGTCTGGGATTCTGCTTCTACTAGGTCTGATCCACGCTAAATGTCTGACACGTACAACATCCCTATGACCCTACCAGGATACCCTAAGATAATTCACCATGTAGTTGCTAAAAACATTTCATCGAGCTACCAAAACCACGACCACCTCCTTAGCCTAAATGGATTGATGAACTCCAATCCCTTATCTAATGAAAAAAATGGTGGTCCTTCTCCTAATATTGGAGTCATTAAATAGTCCCTCCAACTCACAGATGGTAGGAAAATCCTGCAAAAATGTGGAATATGTCCCATCTTGCTGTAAGATTAGAACTCAGCTAGTTCCCTTGGGAAATGCGGTCTCATATTCCCACTCATTCTGCAATGTTAACACAAAACATGGATACATGAAGAAAAATCCCTATGGTGCATCCTACTATCATTTGACGGAGTATGTACCCTGTATTCTAAACTGCCCTGCCTCACAGCTCCAAACACACTCAGATGGTGCTCGGTAATCAGTGATGGGATTACATTTGCAGTCACTGAAGTCAACATGAAATCATTCTCCTAATATCATATGTCGTACCTATCACCATCTTAAAATCATATAGCCAATGAATACTCATCACCCCTAGAACATGTGTGATGGGTTGTGCCTCTGTAATGCAACATGAATATTCAATCACTGAATGAGTTCCCTTTTCAAAATGTATGATATCCCAAGATCGGTCGACCCTTAGCATCTCGGGGTAGATGTAATTATATAATGGAATCTAAAACTCATCCCCAGTCATATCTTGATGGAATCCCACATGTGAAACAAAATCCCACCATCTCCTGGTTGAATGAAAAAGAATGTATGTTAAAATCTTCACCCTCCTCTCAGGAGGTGTCTCTATGTACTCGAAGAAAGAAAGACTAGTCTCCGACCATGACTCGGTAGCATGTGGTCCTATATCATTGGATAATGTTGGTGGATGCTACTTATGGAACACCCTCTCCAACTCTACCATAGTTGGGACTGGATGTGGTGATGTTGGAAGTTCAATATCATCCTTATAAATCCATCATGGAACTATGCATCAGCTTCTATGTATGGTATAACAGTTGGTGCCAATACTGTTATGACGGGAGGATCAACTAGTATTCCTTGATCTACGATTTCTAATGTCTAATCACTTCCCAATACCTTGTGTACTATAAGATTTTGTTTTGGTTCCATGACTCTGCATGGTCAAGTTCACTTCATAGTCTGAGATTAATAAAAATGGAAACTCAGATGTAGATGAATGGAACAAGTGAAATAAAACATTAATGTTTAACAAAATAGTGTTACGCAACATGTAGAACCAATACAAGATGTGTTGCCTTATTCCATAATACGGTATTATACCTCTACCAACATGGACGTGTATCACTCAAATACATAGTGTGTTCCATTGGAGACACGATGTGTACTTGAATGTTCCCTCCTTACCATGTACTAACACATTTCTAGAATGAAACAGTTTCTCTTTGTGTAACAGTACATGATGTGCACACCCTATACATGACGTGTATTAAAAAGTTCCATCCACCAGCATCATTAGTTACATGGTTGGATACATGACTGATTACATCATGGTGTGTACTCCCAGTACATGACATGTTCTATAAAAGGTTTACCAACCCCATGTCTCCGCTCACACAGTTAGTCATACGACCAACAGCTACACAATTTGTACATATGGTACTTGACGTGTACTTAAGGAAATTAATTTATTGAAAAAAATGAATCCATGGAATGTTTTCATAACATTGTATGCCATGTTTTTTGGGTTTTTAGGATAATAACCCTATCAAACATCTTTAGAACCACAAAATCCTAAAATTTTCCATGACATTCCATTTTCCGATCTGTAAAAGAACATACACACCTTGAATCAATGTTTGGCATCCTTATTCATATCAGGTTTTAGCAGAATTCAATTAATGTTCAAACATGATCCACCAAATTCTGATCCAAGAGGGTCCATAAATCCAAAGAGACCAAATCTTGGTGTTGGAATCATCATGTATTAATCATGTTTTAATTATCACAAATACTACAAAATATGTTTAATCTATTTCAAGTCATCTATAAATATGATTGATTTCTTTATGATTTACATAAAATTTCTCAAGATCAAAATTAATATAAATCATGGTTTATTATTTTAATCTATATTTATATTTGGTAAAAAATAATTTCTTTCATGAATGATTATGTTTGATTCATTATGTGGATATTACTACTTCTGTCTATATACATATATTTGGGTATGTATGAGAAACCATGAGTCTGCCGCTAGTTCTGGTTTTCTAGAAATGGACCCAGAAACTGTGACGCATACACTATGACCAGACACACTGTCCAAGACACTATGACCAGACATCGTGATAAGACATCGTGACCCAGACACCATGACTCAGACACCGTGATGCTGACAACGTGACCCTGACACCGTGTCTAGGCACCAATTGAAGATTGGCAATGGACCAGACACCGTGATCCTAACACCACATCTATGATATCAGTTCCTAATCTATATTAAATAATTCCATCATGATTGTCTCACCACTAAAAGGCATAATATAAGACATCATATAATGTTGAAAAATGATCTATGTGACACCGTTTCCAGACAGACTGTGAAACCATTATTTAATATGTTTTGTCATTTTCAATTTAATTTCTAACAATCATATTTGAGTCCTTCTAAAAGCATTTACATAATTAATATTTCTTTGTTGTCATGTAACCTGACAGTAAGATGTACGATGTACAGAATACTTGCATTATGTCAGCTCCAATACAGTCACACCATGAATAAGAAACAAATCATAGCCCAAAAACATACATGTGATAGAGTAGCAAAAGTGTGGGCATTCTGGCGAAAAGGACCCACACGTGCAATAAGATACATCTAAAGAACACATTAACCATTCAGAAATCCAAAATCTAGAATAACATAGATTAGAGACATGAACATATTTGAAATATAAACTCCACAAATAACGTGAGCCGTATGTAACTGGATACCAGAGCACCAGACATACGATGCTCTATTTCTCTCCAGAGGACCAGACACTTACATCTGCTTCATCATAGAAGTTTAGAGCATCATATAATAACACTCATATAACTTATAACCTTATATCATCATATATGATCTATTGTCTATTGTTATTATCTTTCGATTTGTGTGTGTGTGTGTGTGTCTGTATTAAAACACACAAAGTCTCCTACACTAAAAAGAGGGATACAAGATATCATTCCTCTGACATCATTTAACAATTTTTCATTCCCACAGATAATTGTGGAATAGGTATCTATGTGACCAAGATGTTTATACCCACAATGAACCTTGAAATATTTCATGTGACCGAAAAAGTCCTGTGCACTATTTTTGACCCCTATCCAGGGTATAGATCATGTTAATTAATATAAACTGCTTGTTGGTAGGTGATCACCAAGTGGAGTTATGTAGGTCTTGTCTTGAGACTGAACCACTTGATATATATCCATTGGGTGGATTAATTTATTTTCCTCTATTGTATAGGATAATATAGAAATCACAAGATTTACATTGATAGATAATCTTGGAAAGATGTTATAATTGGTTTTCATTATAAGAATAGATTAAAAGTTAATATTATTAACTAATATAAAGATTAATTATAATTAATCAATCTTATGACATGTTATTTAAACGTTCAAACATTCCTAACCATAATACATTGAATAACTAGGCTGGAAGGTGCTAAAACAACCATACCACCATTATAATTTCTATGCCATCCCACTGTTATTACTGTGTGAGACCAAGAACGCAGTCGACGGTGCATCTGTTCTTCCAGGGTCATTGGGATTATTATTTGTGGTCTCTGGTCAGTCCACATCGAGATATGGATCATGAATCGTTTTCCTTGCAATGCTTTCTGTGTGCATGGCTTCACAGGACTGAGAAAAATACCATGGAGTGTGCCACTCGGACGAGTATCTGGGTGGCTATATGCTGGAACAGTTGGGAAGCTTGTAACAGTGTGTGGATGGGATCCAATCAATCTCTTTTTTTCATGAAGATGTGGCTTAATCAATCATCATCGGGCTGGCATCGCTTCTGAAGGGAGGGCAGGCTTCGGGTCCATTCACAATATTACCAATCGGCCACACAATCCGACCAGAGGGAGAAGTCATTGGACTCGATGGTAACCTCCTAGAAGTGGGTTGAAACTGAATGTGGATGGCTCATTTATGGAAGGGGTCATGAGGGGTGGGGTGCTACGGGACTTATGGGGTTTGGTTCGTATCGGCTTCAGCTATTATTATGGTCTGGGAAACTCATTGGGTGCTAAAGTGTAGGCCCTTATTTCTAGACTGATGATTTATAGAATAAGGTGTTTCTGGTGGATAGATTGAATCTGATTCTGAAGTCCTTGTGAGGGACCTACAGGTACGCCATGCGGTCCCTTGGGACATGACTTACCAAATTCAATGATGCCTTGGAAGACCAGGCAGGGGCGCATTGTCCAACATAGTTAGTGGGAAACCAATTTTGCAGTAGACTCACTGGCTAGGAAGGGTAGAAAAGAGAAGGATCTTCTTATTTATAGTAGTTTATAATCTCTCCTAATTGAGTGGGAAAGCATTGTCCAAGGTAATGCCTTGGGACTTCATCACTTTCACCCTCCTTGAAGGGCTGGTGTGGTGTTCATACTTGTCTTTTCAATAAGAAAATAACATTGAAAAAAAAACTAGGCTGTATTTATTTATATTGGGGAATATTTTTAATAAAAAATTTCTAACAGAAATTTTTATAGATACTCAATTCACCCCTCTCTTGAGTACTCTACTCTGATAAACATTTGGTATCAAAGGAGCTTGTTATTCCTGTTAAGACTCTATTTTTTAACCAATTCAACTCTGATTTTAGTTTCACTTTCAGGATCAGTAAATTTCATATAATCATATATTTATAACACATTTAATGTATTTTGATATTATGGATTACAGAATATATGGTGCTACAACAAACAGACCACCATTCTATAATGGAACCAATTATGCCCAATGGAAAATTAAAATTAAAATTCATTTAGAAAGTTTTAGTTTTGAAATATGGACTTCAATAATAGATGAGTATAAGATTCCTGCTATAGATAGAATCACTTGGGATAAACAATCCATGACTTCCTACAACAATAAATAAAAATCCATGAATGATTTATATTTCATTTTATGAGATGATGAATTTAAACTAATTTCGTCATGTAAAATTTCCTAAGAAAATTGGGATAATTTTTTTTTCACATGAAGGATTTTCTAGTGTAAATGAATTGAGACTTTATACATATACTATTAAATATGATAACATTAAACTGAAACCTCATGAGCCTATTTCTAACATTTATCTCAGGTTCAATGAAATTGTCCACACAAGGATTTCGGTTGGAAGAGAATTCACTACCAAAGAACAAATCATGAGGATTCTCATATTCTTACATGATAGATTCAGGGGAACCTCTATCTCTATTATAGAGTCATGCGACATCAGCATGTTACCTATAAATTAACACCTTGAGAAACTAATGTTTTATTAAGAGGGGATAAAATTCAATAAGGAAGAAGAGCGAAAATCAGTTGCTTTTAAAGCCACCACCTCCAGACACAAATACAATGGGAAATTGGATATCTCTGTAGAATGTTCTAGTAGTGAACAATCATCACTTAATAGTGATGAGGAGATGGCACAATTTGCTAAATGGTTTAAGAGATTTTATTAAAGGAATTAATTTTTTCATAATTCCAAACTTGAATGATAGATATGATCAAACTGGAAGTTGGACGAAATTTTGGAAAAGAAGTGACAACTATGATGTGATATTATTCTATGAATTTAAGGGAAATGGACATGTAGGGGATGATTTTCCCATGATCATGTACAAAAGAAATATGAGGACAATGATATAAAGTATAAAAACGAAATGAATGAAATGTGGGGTGCTTCTGAGGACAGTTCAAGTGACTCATTATCTTCACATGATGAATAGGATATGAAATCCAATATGTGTTTTATGACAAACACACATGATGTAACATTGGAATCTCTTGTATACAATTCCTATTATTTTGGAGATGAAAGTGATTCTAAAAATATTTCTATGGACGAAATGTTTTATTACTATAATATGCTTGAAGAGACATGTAATTTACTAAAAGAGAAATATATTTCTATAATGAAACAATATGCTCTTACCTCAACTGTTAAATCTGAACTCACTATATAAAGTTATAAAAATGTTCAATTACTCAAAGAAAATAATGCACTAAAGCTATATAATGAAAAATTGATAAAAGGACCTTGAAATGTTTACTAATAGTAAAGGTACCTTGATAAAATTTTTTGGAACATTGATTTCTCCTAAATATACTACTCGTATCAGCTATCAACTTGGTAAAAGAAACACTTGGTAGAACCTATTTTGTTTATAAATCTTGGACATACAACTTTACACCATGTTATAGAAATTATCCAGCTAGTCCATGTTAGGATACACTTTCTACTGTTTCTCGATTGTTGTGACCGAATAGTGTTTATTTTTCAATCACTTTACATAATGCTTATTGGAAACATATGAGACAGATGTGGGTTTATAAAGCACTATTCATTTATATTACTATACCCAAACAAATATGGGTACCAAAGGGAGTTTTTTTATTTGAAAATTTGATAGGATATTTTTTTAGAGAGCTCTTATAAAAGATTATGGAACATGGATAGTGGTTGTACCAGACACATGACATGATACTATTCAGGCTTCAAGAGCTTAACAGAAATTGATGAGGGAAATGTCACCGTTGATGAAAATTCCAAAGGATAAATCATCGGCCTTGGCAGAATAGGTAACTCTAACTCTGTTTTAATTTCTGAAATACTTTGTTTTATGTATTGAAATATAATCTTCATAGTATTTCACTATAATGTGATCATGGATTTCATGTAAAATTTAAAAATGATGCTCTCAATTTTGTATTCTAAAAATTAATTGGTGTTTTTTTCAATAAGAAATGATAATGTATATTATATTAACATAGAGTCATTAGTTTCTCAAAATTCATCATTTTTATGTGTATTTCACAATGATTCTTTGCATTGGCTGTAGAGACATAAACACTGTAATATTCACTCACTTAGAAAACTAACTAGAAAAATGCTTAGTCAAAGATCCTCCCAAACGTGAGTATCCAAATGATAAAGTGTCCAATCCTTTTAAAAAGGGTAAGAAACAAAAAATTTCCTCCAAACTATAGAAGGAAGTGTCAACTTCTCAACCTATCTAATTGGTTCAAATGGATTTGTTTGGACCATCAATAATTTATAGTTTAAATGGGAAGCACTATGTTTATTTTATTGTTGCTGAATTTTCTATATATACATGGACTTTCTATTTGTCTCACAAAAGTGGAACCTGCTCTCATTTTATCAAATATGCTAAAACTTTAGAAAATCATAGGGGAATTAAAATTAAATAATTATGAAGTGATCATGGCTGCTAGTTTGAAAATCAAGAGTTTGAATCTCTTTTCACACAAAATGGATATATTCAAAATTTATCAACCCAAAGAAGACAAATAAAATGGTGTTATAGAAAAAATAAATAGAACCTTGCAAGAGATTGCAAGAAACATGATTATTGAAGATGAACAACCTATTTATTTTTTGGATAATTCTTTAAATATAGATTTATATATTGTTAATAGAGTGTTGATTAGTACTATTCATAAAATAACTCCATATGAGTTATGGAACAATAGAAATCCCTTGTAAGCTACATCAATGTTTTTGGTTGCATTGTCTATATCCTTAATAACAAGTAAATTATTGATAAATTTGCATCCATGGGTGATGAAGGAAAATTTCTAGGATATTCAATCTCTAGTAAAGCCTATAGAGTGTTTAAAAAATATATTAAATGGGTGGAAGAGTCTTTCCATGTCAAATTTGATGAGACAGATCCACAAGATCCTAAGACCGCTCTAGAAAACCAAGAGGATGATGTGTCAAATATGAACAGTAAATCAAAATCATCTGACCATATTGTAATGGAATATATGAAAACTTCATGTTCTGTAAATTTTATAGATTCAAGTCATAATGAACCCAATCCTATTGAAGTACCGGAAGTCACTAGTCCTTCTTTTTCTAAAGATATTAGAACTCTTATGAACTGTCTATTATATGTAGTTGTAGGAGAATTAGATAAATAAACTCAAACTAGATATTATTTTAGAAATAAGGTTGAACAACAAGTCTTCTTATCATAATGTGAACCTAATAACATTAATGATGTTATAAATGATGAATTTTGGGTGATTCATTTTAAAGATGAAATCAATTAGTTTGAAAGGAACAATGTTTGGAAGCTTGTTGATAGACCTAAATAGACATTTACCATAGGCACTAGGTGGGTCTTTAAAAATAATGTAGATAAAGATGGGAACATAGTTAGAAATAAGGCTAGATTGGTTGAATAAGGATATAGTCCCGAAGAAGGAAATGACTTTAAGGAAAACTTTTCATGAGTTGTTGTATTAGACGCCATTAGAATTTAGCTTGCTTATGCTGCACATCTGAATTTAAAAATATATCAAATGGAAATTAAGATTGAATTACTAAAAGGGTATATGGATGAGGATGTGTTTTTTTATAAACCCCATGGTTTTACAAATCCTCATTTTCCAAATCATGTTTTTAAATTATTAAAAGCGTAGTATGGTTTAAAACATGCTCCAAGAGATTGGTATGATAGATTAAGTAGTTTTTTAATTTCAAAATTTTTTATAAATGTAATAGTTGATCCTACCCTTTTTATAAAATGAATATCTACTGATGTTTTAGTAGTTCAAATTTTTTATATTATATAATATATAGATATTCAAAAAATTCACTATGTATTGAATTTTATAAAATGATAAAAAAAATTTGAAATTTTATTAATGGGTGAACTAAAATTATTTATTGATTTTTACATTTTTCAACATAGTGATGGTATTATTTTAAATCAATGAAAATACACAAGAAATATTCTAAAAAGTTTTGTCTTGGAGAGTACTAAATGTAGTTACACCACAATGAGTACTACTAGTATGTTAGATCTAGATGATGAAGAAAAATTTGTTGATCATATTACTTATAGAAGAATTATTGGGAGATAACATGACATTACATATAGAAAATGAGATATTTCATTTTCTGTTTGTATGAGAGCATGTTTGCAAGCAAACACTAAGATATCTCATTTATATGTTGTTAAAAAGATTTTAAAATACCTCAAGCATAAACCAAATCTAGGACTGTTCTATCCAAGGGGAAAATCATTTGAGTTAGTTAGTTATTCTAATGCTAATTTATATGCTTATAAGTTAGATAAAAAAATAAACTCTACAGAATGTCAATATTTAGGAAAGTCACTTGTATCATGGTGTAGTAATAAACAAAACAATATTGGATTATCTTCTATCGAAGCTGATTACATAGTGGCTGGTAGTTGTTGTATGAAAATTTTTGGGATGAAACTGACATAATTAGATTATGTATATAAATTCAGGCTTGTACCTATAAATTTTGACATTATAAGTGCTAATAAAATCTCCAAAAATCTGGTTTCGCACTTTAGGAAAAAACATATTGATGTAAGACATCACTTTTGGAGAGACTATTATCAAAAAGGTGATATCACTTTGGAATTCATTGGACCTGAATATCAGATTGCTGATATATTCCCCAAACCATTAAATTATAAAATAATAGATTACATCATACATGAACTGGGAATGATAAATCATAAGTAGTAAGTGTACTGTTTCACAACTTATTGTCTCACAGTTTATAGTTTTACAAGTACCTATCTAAATATTAATATCTAACTCTTATAGTTCTATATTTTATGGTCTTAAAAGTTGTTGATTCATGTTTATGGTCTCACTGTGAAAACTCATTATGGTCTCACTCAGAAAACTCATTACAGCCCCATAATAAATGTTTGTTCTGGTCTCATTATAACGACAGTGTATTATTTTATTTACATATAATAACCAGTATTACTGTAATTTATTATTTTATTATTTTAAATTCTTGTTATTTTTAATTTTCGATGCTTCATATACATAATTGATAAAAACAAAAGAATTTTCACTCTTTTCTTCAACCAAGATCTCTTCTCTAAAACCGTAATCCCTCCTTCAACCATTCAGTACTCTCTCACTCCCTCTCGAACCATAGTTGAATGCCCAAAATAAAACTCCCATCCTCATCAAATCTTGAGAAGTTAGGATCAAAGAAGAAGATTAAAATGTCACCAAAGATAGTGCCCAAAGGACCTTTGAATACAATCCTTATAGACTGAATAATGGTTCCAGAAAAGGAAATATGCCCTAAGTGGTTGCTATCAAGTAAGTCTTTAGTATTAAATGTACTAAAAGAATAAGGATGGATGGATTGGTTCCAATAGAATAGTAGTATAATATTTAAAAAGATCTTTACTCGGTTTTATTAGTTTTTTCAATTCTCATTTGATACAAAAGATGGCATTGTTGTGAGAATATGGATCAATGTTCAAAGATTTACTTTTTCATTGAGGTTATGGGATTCCTGCCTAGGGATTACTCATGAGGGAATTCTTGAGGAATACTATAGAGGTCCTCCTATTCTCAATGATATCTTTTTTTAGATGAAACCTTGGTGATATTGACTAGAAATAAAAAAGAGAAGAGATATTTTTGTTAACCTAGGTGGTGAAACAAGACTTTTTTTTATGTTTGTTTAGAATCAGATTAGTCCACAAAAATGATAATTTTATAAACTCAAGTATTGGGATGTAATTTTGATACATCAAATGATGAATGGACACAAGATTAACCTATGCATGTATGTTTTAATTGAAATGTGTGAGTTGATAAAGACAACTACAGAGTCAACCTACTTTTTTTACTCTAGATTAGTCTCTACTGTGATATATTCTAATGAGTTGGTTGGACTGGATGATGAAGTCATTGAGGACTATGAATTTTGATTCTCCGAGGGTACAATCAAATGACTGAAAACTTGTTGGAATCTATGGGGAAATCATGGGTGGAAGATAAAGAAAAGGTTTTATAAAACGATCAACCCAGTTGTGCATTTTTCAGGACATAAAGACATTTGTGATCTTGGTCTGGTACAAGATGAGATTGCTAACTATCATGTTGACGAAAAATAAAAATAATTTGATGCACCTACAGCGGAAACTGTCTAGGATATGGAAGACAGTGGACTTGTTTCTTAAGTCGTAATTGAGAAGGAAGTAAATATTCCTAAAGAAATTATTTATTTGGAAGAAGAACATGATAATAAAGAAGAACTTATTTCTATTGTAAAGAAAAGGGATATTATAGAAGAGAATTGAAGAGAAGAACTTTATTTTGATAAACAAGCTGCTTCTGAGGAACACCTATAGGAACAAGTTGTTCCTGAGATTATCTGATCCGATGAAACAAATACTGAGAGCCTATAAGTTGGATAGAATAGAATTGGTCGAGGATTTTTGGGATCAAATTTGGGAATTAAATCAAAAAACTATATCTCTTAGTGTAGTGAGAGATGAACTTGTTGTTTTGGAACATCACCCTAATATGGAATGTGTTGATGTTCCTTATCCAGTTTATCAATTCACTATGGATACATGGTATAAATTCCCAAGATATTTTGATGTGGATGATTCCCAACAATCCTCAGTTAAAGGAATAGATATGTCCATTATTTATCAATTGAAACTAGTCTTTTCTCTTGATGTTATCTCTAATAAAGAACATGATCCTATATCAAAATTTAATCTGGAACATTTAAAATAACCTTCTACATTAGTAAGTAAGTATTATTTGAAAGCCTTTAGAGCTTCCTTGTTGGATAGCGTTGAAAAGATCATGAATATTAAACCTGCTCTTATGAAAACCGTAATTGAAAGAGATGATGGCCTATTGTTAGAAAAGATTAAATGGAATATTCTGAAAAAAAAATTCTTCATGAAATTAATGAAGTAATAATTGAGAACAAACAATTGAGTGATTAATTGAAGTATCATAGAGCTATGTTTGATGATATGAAGAGTGTGTTGAATTCAAGACCAGATATTGTTTCTTATCCTATTAAGGATGTTAGAGGTCAGATTCCACATGAAGTTGTCTCTCTACTTAAACCTATACTTACTTACTTAGCTAACAAGTTGGATAAAAGAAATAAGAAAATAGTTAACAAAATGCGTGAGCTGGTTATCAGTCTCAAAAAATTTATTCATTAGTATAAGGGATGTCTCTAGAAAGATCTAAATATACTAAAGTCCCTTACTTCAGCTACTACAGCTTATACTACATCTGGATAGTCATCTCAACGCTCCTTTGATAGTGATATGCTCAGAATAATTGTTACAGAAGAACTTCAATCAGTGCTGAGTGTATTTTATAAAAAGTCTCTATCTTTGGTTATCAAGAATTGTGATAGAGATCATGATTTGTTAAGAATACAATCCAATATTTAAAATGATGCTCCAGAAGAAATTCCTATGACGGTGGATTTCTAGTTCAATAGGATTTTCTCAAAGCATGATATGAGAAACCATTTATCATACCTTAAGGAGAATATCAAAATACCTATTGTCATGCATACTTTGAAAATTAACGTTAAAAAATGAATGATTTGACTGCTTTGATGTAAAATTTCATGAACAACAAATATGACTTTGAGAAATAAATATAGTATGGTGGTGAGATTATTACTAACATCATCATATTATTGAGGCATTATCCCTGTGGGCAGAGCACTGCAATTGTAGCTTTTGAAGCTGCCCCCTTGTAGTTTGGTTTTCCTCCATCCTCATTCAATGGATTTTCTACTAACCCAATCTATGTTTCTCAGGCATTGAGTCAGATCAGACCGATTACCCTTGACCAAAAATTACCTCTGTCTTCCACCAAACCTACCTTGACCCCTTTTTTTGAAGGGCTACCTCATCAATTTATATCATTTTATTATCTTCCCTCTTCCACTTATACATCTTCTCTTATGTCTTCTCTTGATGCAGTTGCTAAGGGTAAACAAAAGGAAATCAAATCTGAATAATAGTGAACACTAAATTTTGATATGGATATTTTTATACATTTCTAGCCTACTGTTTGTAATGATACATATTTTTACTTCTAATGATCTGTGAACTCTTATTAACTATCCTCTTCTTTATTTTTTTCTCTTTTTTATAATCAAAAAATGTGGAGAGACCCATACACTATGGAACAGACCACACACTAGGAACTAATATCTCACTCATATGATTTGTGATCATCAGAAAGGGGGAAAATGTTTGTCCCATCATGTTTTAATCATGTTTTAATGTCCCAAAATCCAATACATCTCGTTTAATCAAATTCTTATCATGTGAAATGATGGATGGTTTATTTTTTCAGTAAATAAAAATTTTCAATATATGAGTTGCTATAACACATTTTTTATTTTGGTAAACTATATTTAACATTGATCTATAATGATTTCATTATGAATGATTAAGTCTAATTTATTTTGTCAATATTACTCATTACATCTATATATAGATATTTGGTTATGTCTGAGAAACTGTGACTCTGCCACCGATTTTGGTTTTCTGGAAAAGGACCCAGACACTGTGACCCAGACACCATCACCACACACAGTTTGATGTTTGGAAAAGGAACAGACACTATGATCCTAACACCACATATTAGAAACTGGTTCCTAATCTCTATAAAACTATTCCATCATGAATATCTCACCTATCAAAGGCAAAGAAGAAGACAACATTTTGTGGTGACACTGTTTTCAAGTGACACTATTTCTAGACAGACTATGGCACCATTCGTCAATCTGTTATGTTGTTTTCAATTTAATTTAAAACATTCATATTTGAGTCATCTTAAATGATCTAACATAATTAATATTTTTTTTAGACATGTCACATGATAGAACGAGTACAGATGTCCAAAATACATTCATCCTATCATATCTAACACATGCACTCTACAAATAAGAAGAAAAGTGTGGGAAAAAAATATACACATGATAGAGTAGAAGAAGTGTGAGTATTCTTGCAAAAACGACCGACACGTGCAATAAGATACATCTGAATAACTCATGAAACATTCATGAATCCAAAATATTGAATACCATAGATCATAGACAATAACATCATCAAAATAAAAACTACATGAAGAACATGATCTAGATTTACCTAGAAACCAGAGCACTATACATACGACACTCTGTTTCTTGCACGAGGTCCTGATTCTTACATTTTCTTCATCCTATAATTCCAAATCTGTATAGAATTACACTTAGAGAACTTCTTACATTATCCAATCATCTTTATTCTATTGTGTACTATTTTTATCTTAAGAGTAGTGTGTGTTTGTGTCTGTATTGAAACACAGACTGTCTCCAACACTAAACCGAGGGATACAAGATATACTTCCTGTCATATCTTTTTACACATGTTTATTCCCACAGATAAGTGTGGAAGTGGTTCCTGTGTGACCTGGTAGTTTATACCCACTATGAAATGTGTTAGAGGATGTGTGACCTGGATATTCATATGCACAGTTGTTTACCGCGATCCATGGTGTGGATCAAGTTTATTAATATAAACTGCTTAGTTACAGGTGATCACCAAGTGTAGTGGATTAGGTCTTGGCTTGAGACTAAACCACTTGTTTTATATGTAATGTATTGTATAATATAGTTTCCTATATTTTAATATATAATTCATGAATCAGTAGATTTACCTTGATAGATAATCTTGGAAATTAGTTATAATTGTTTTTCCTTATTAGAATAGCTTCGTATGTAACATTAATAACTGATATTTAGATTACCACAAATTAATCAATCTTCTGATAAGTTATTTAAATAGTCAAACATTAAAAACCATATTACTTCTATTAACTGGTTGATATTTACATATATTAAGGATAATTTTTAAGAAAACATTTCAAACAAAAAATTTCATAGATACACAATTCACCCCCCTCTTGATTACTCCACTCTGACGAACACATGGAATCCACAAAAATGTAACTTTTCATATACCAATACCGTATCAAAACAGTAGGAATTCTATCATGAAAATTGTCACAGTAGCATGCATATCTAGCATATCATCTATCACAATAAAATACAATAAATAATTCTCTTTAAGTGGCATGGTAAGAATGCATGAAATTTTATTTATAACATGTTCCAATATGATACATGTCATGTAAAAACCTCATCTCATTTGGTTTTAATAGAAAAAACCCTCAATTAAAATAGAAAAAATCTATTATGTCACCAAACAGTGTAATCGAATCAACTATAATTATTCAATATCCAATAATCATAATTCAATTTTATGTAAATTGGATTTTCCATGTACCTGGGGTAGCTACTCCTAGGAAAAAATAATTTTCAAACACCATCTCTTACCTATAACTTTATAATGTTTCCAAACATTAAGAAAAAATCGAAAGGAAAACTCCTTTGATCCCACCTTGTAACGTGTCGGATCCGGGTGCTGCCCAAAGGTTACTAGAACCCTATTCTCTACGTAACCTCAAGAACATTTCCCCAAGAGGAAGAAGCTACTGACTAAAAGTGAGGTCCATAGTGTGATAGAGGGGAAATTTTACCCTCATTGTCATATTAAACCCAAAAGTAAAAAATTAGTAATCAAAATGTGAAGCAATAGTACCGAACATGAATAAAAGAGGATGAAACTTAGTAAATCGAATAGAAAAAACAATATATATATCAAATAAAATAGTCAAATGATTCATAATAATGAAAATAAATATAGAACCCAAAGTACAAAATATAAGTAAACTTTAGTACCATCGCAATCCTCTGATTGGTCTCATGATCTCCAACTCCAAAGGTAATCAAGTACCTTATGAAGAAAATAGATTTCCCTATCTATACCTATAGTCATATAATTTTTTTGGGTCCAAAATAATGATCCATAGAGGGTGTGAGATGAATCTAGTAGGCAACCACCAAAAGAGTGTTCATAACTGTCTGTGAATATATATATAAGCGGTAATATTCCAAAATGATGAAATAAACTAGGAAGTACTTAAAAGTACACAAACCAATAGTTTTCAATCACAATAATTTAAAATTAATTATTCATCTATTGAATAATGTAACCCTAGGATCTATCCTATGTAATATTTCCATTCTATAATGTAACCAAAATAAGCATCTTATAAGATTATCTAAGCAGTTGAGTAAGACCATATCCAAGCTTGTGATTTGGATTGGTATAGGCATTACAATCATTCAACTATTCAGAAACAACCCTCTGGGAATGTTTTCATTTTATAACCCATTTGGTCCCACATAGTATCAAACAATTATAAATGTCCCTCGTATATGAATCATTTGATCCATGAACGAATTCCACGTGATCTTAGTAAATCATATGCATATGTTATATGATCCCAACTAGTACATATGGTTTATATTGGAATCAATCGTAGATTATAACCTCAATCAATGTTCCTAATAATAGATAAATAATGAAATATATAAAAATATATTATTATAGTACATAGACTACAAGTGAAATAACATGAATAATGATTTCCTATAGAAAATATAATCAAATGATTGTACATTCATAATAGAAAACTAATCACCCATTATGTTGATCACAAATACAATAATCAAATAGAAAAAATGTAGACAATATGGAATAAATCCAAGTGTTATCCCCTCATAAAAGAAGTATCCAATCTCAAGGATGTATACCCCAAATAATGATTTACCCATGATTCATCCCAACCTATATGTAAAACAAAAAAACTATTCACAATTACTGAAGATCCATTGAATCCCAACCAGGGTGTTAGTACAACTATATAGGCAACAAAAAATGTGATCAACTACCTACCAAGTAAAATGTGTTTTGTATGTATGAAATAAACATAGAAATAGAGTATATAAAAAAATAAACTCTAAAATAATACCAAATAATCCCTAATGAAAATTAAATAATCAATAAAACATATATTTAGCATTTTTATGATAACCATGATATAATGAAAAATATTATTACATTATTTTATATATTTTTTATGAATATAAATTATAATGTCATCCGACATATATCACATAGTGTTACTCAATCTACATTTACGGATAAAAATTTTCTACCATTATAGAAGAAATCCATGACCACCCTTTATGATATCGATAATTCATCTTTAAGGAATAAGTCAATGTCGTCCTTTAAGGTAATATCTTTAGATGAGCCTTCATTACCCACTCAGTTGTATTGGTACACATAGATGGACCAACAATATGATGGACTCCCACTCACATGAAATTATTTTCCCAGTTTTTAGAATGCACCAACATATATAAATTCCTATCAAAATGTTATATCATTTTTCCTTGTAAATTCCAGTTAATTAATTATCTATCCAATACAAAACCATATCCAATGTTTCATGTCCTCAGACACCCCCCAATTAAGTTATTTATGTCAACTAATGAAGTTTGACAACATGAAAAATTAAATAAGGATTCCATTAGATATTCCCAACGATATACATGTCCTAATATATCATGGAAACACACACACATATATATATATATAAACATTTAAATACAAATAATTTTATAATTTACACATGTAATAAATTCACATTAATATAGTGACATGAAATGTCAATCAATATATATCAAAAAATTGTATCAGAATCAATACCTATAAAAATGTGTTAAAGCACTACATGTGGTTAAAAGTGTGGTCCAACCATTGAATTTTTCATTATAGGGGTGAATTTAGAACCAGAATAGAGTTGTGTATTAATAGACTATGTGTTAATACCAATGTCAATAAAGAAAATCCATTCCTTTAAATATCGAATCTGATAATAATTCCATATTTATGTGTTCTTATCCCATATTAGTGTCCATATGTTTGACATCCTAGGGTGCTTTCTATGTTTTGTGTGAGTGAAGAATGAACACACATAATGATCATATTTTTGGGATTTTGTGATAAATATTAGTATCCTAAGTGACCATGTGATTAGTTTTATATGGAATTATAATAATGATACCAATGTATTACCTGAGAACCAGTGGGATATATAACCATTTTTATGGCCTATGTTTATAGGGTGGGGATAATTTAATTATCATTTGAGAAAATGCAAAATTCATGGAATATATATTCCCATCATCTAATATAATATTTCTATACAAGTGTTTTTTGTCTAGTAGATGCTATTATAACAAAATATAATTCCCTATGGTTCTATAATAAATCCATCACTAAGCCATATGGGCTTGTCTCTTCTTCAAAATAATCATTTACAAATAGATTCCCATTTATATTAGTTATCATTATTTAATTTCTTATAATTTAAATTTAGGTCATTTTTTGTAATTTAAAAATTGATCAATCATCCACATAAAAATAAATAATTGTCACACAGATAAATATAAAATATTATTATGAATTTATCTTTAAAAATAATAATAATAATTTATGATATTTGCATCTATATGTATAATATTTCTTAAATAAGAGTTCAATAATAATAATTTATTGAATATTTATTTTTTGATATTTCTCTAAAACCAACAATTATGAAGAGTTAATATAACAAATAATCATTCTCTTTAAAATAATTTTTATTCATTAGTTAATTTTATGGTGTTAATCAATTTAATAATGACAAATCTTATTGAAATAAAATAATAAAATTAACATAATTACCTATATAGTTTATTATTCTATATTGATTTTTATACACTTTTTATGATTTTTTATAATCCATTTCTATAGATTTATTCGATATTATATTATGGTAACAATAATTATGATATATCCTAAAACTTTAATATAGAAAATACAATTAATATAGTTTTTCCACATATAAATGAATGAACAAATTAGTATATATATTACAGAACATGTTTTCAAATTTAAATTTGATAAATTAAGAATTTCACACACACACACACACACATATATATATATATATTGGATTCCAAATATTATGGTAGAGTAGACATTTTTGATGGAGATATAATATAAGGATCGTATACGTACAATATGTTTTCTATATATAATACTAGAATATATTTTCATACTATTCTATATGAAATGAAACAACTGAATAACTATTTCATGTATTTTCACCATTCATGAGTTTTTATCTATTATTGGGGGTGTCCTGAGATTTATGAAGATGGAGATAAATTTAATAGAAAAATCATCAATTGTTAGGGGAAGTATTTTTATTGATTTAATGGAGTCTAGTTAGAAATTATTCAATGGATTGGTGGGGTCCTTCATGATTTTGGATGAATATCGAGGTGTTATGGGTTTTCATGTATAAATCTGGTGATTTATCATTCTACATTACAATTAAACATCATGTAATGTGATTACACAATTTAAAATCAATATAGGGAGAATTTCATAAATCGGGTACACAATGTAAGGTGATTACACATTGTGAACCGTTTTCATGCCATGTAATGTTATAATATTATTAATTAATTAAAAGGTAATCTATTTATATATATCTAATCCCCAATAATTACATCACATTTATAAGGATTACATGTTTGTTAAATCTCATGGTGTTTCCTACTAGGGTCCCATATGGGTGATATTTTTTCATTATTATGCATATCTTGTTACTCTCAACAAAGAATGATTCTATGGAGGTTTTGGGAGTCATCGTTTGATCTAGATTGATTTTTTTCAAGATTGATCACTATTGTGGGTGGTTATATCTCTTTGTATCTTTTGTGTGATCTTTTATTGTTTCACATTCATTTGATGATTTTTGGTAGTGATTTTTCATTCTTGAATGCCTCCTTTATCTTTCTTGAATCATTTCAAATGGTGGGATCCATTGAATGCATGTATGACCATATTTTTTATGTTAATGGATCATTCTATATCTGATGTTGGTGAACTTCATTAGACCATCTATTGATAAAATTTTTAATTAAAAAAATGTTGTAATTTTTTAATTTTTCTTATGTGTGTGGAATTCATTTTTTAGAAAATATGTGTTTCCCATGGTTTATTATATGAAAACGTGTTTCAATGAATTGTTATGTGGTATTTTAAAATTATTTTAAGATGATGAAATGATGAAATTGACTGATGAAATGATTTGGAAAATATAGAACATGATCCACCATGGGTACTTAGGAGTAAATAATAGTAATATGACTCATTTTTAGTAGTGGGATTTTCTCAAGGGGTGTTCCTCTTCTCCCTAGGATCCTTGATATAGGGACTTGTTAAACATACATGGTGGTTCACTTTACTGGGTTATCATATTCTAGCAAGGCTCAATTTATATATCTATTTTCTTTATGCATACACAATTATATATGTCATGTACATGTTTCCTTGATATCCTAACCTATTGTATTTCTCTAGAATGATTTTATTTGTTCTTCTGCATTCATTGTGTACTACTTTTCTATACTCTCATGGATCTGATATGATTTTTGATGTGTACATTCATTGGAAATGATATATTTTATATGATATGTGGATATAATATTCTATGAATCGTATCCACTTAATTTACATGAAAATGAGATACAATGAGAAATTAAGTTGTTATTTCATTATTTTGATATAACTTCTATTGATCATTTATCTTTAAATATATTTGAAAATTTCTTGCAATCTTGTATTATTTTTGAAAAACATGATATATAACAAATTAGAGGCACCATACTAATCTTATTTTCTAACACATTGTGTATCACTTTAGTGGTGTGTGGATCTAGTTTTGTCCTTCTATGCAAGGAAAGGAAAGGCACTATTGTGAGGCAATGAGGTTTTCTTTATGTTTAAATGGGTTGCTGGTAGACTGATGATCAGTGTTTTCCCATGCCATCACATATACTAGAGGGTGATTCTTGTATCTTTAGTCCATTATTTTTGGATGTATAATTGTAGATTTCTTCAACTCTTCATTGTTTGGTTTCCATAATTTTTTAGTTATTACATATATGTATTTTTAAATTGTTGTCTATATTCCATATACATGTCATTCCATTTCTTCTGTTTATGTAATATCATCCCCATTATTTTTTGTTTTATGAATGAATTCTAGTATAAATCCTTTTAGAATTATTAAATCCGTTTAGGAATATTGTATATCGTTTAGGGTTCTAGTTTGAGAGCATATTTTAGATGCAACCATACAATTTTTTTATAAAAGGTGTTTTTTCCCCAAGAGTCCTACTCTTGGTACAGTTTATAGAATATATAGAAGATTTTTTGGACTTGATATATATATGGTAGTCGGTTCTAGTCTAGATCATCCAATAATGAGACACATGTAATGATGATATTTTGTGATTTGTGACTCATATTTTAAGTTCATGATTTTAATGTCAATTTTTTTAATTGTGTTACAGGTTCTAACTGGGATTATTATGCAGTCTAGTCAATTAATTTTTTTTAATTTTGTTGATGTATCCCAAAAAAAGGTGTTCTAAATGTTCATAAAAAAGGCTTTAGTGATTCTATATATGGGAATATTCTGATGTGTTTGAACATTAATGAAGATAATTTAAAATAAGGATGTTCTACAAAAAAAAATGGACAAAATCTAGGAATTAATTTTTTGTGTTATAGACATGAGATATATAAACAATTGATTCGTTATAGGAATTATTAATTGAGGAACCAGCATCCATTAATTGTTATAATGTGCTAAAATTTTCGGATTACTATCACTAACATATTTATTTGACCATTGAATTCTGGGATAAACCAGGGAGTACTAAGGAGAAGTGTGTAGAGTTCATACATTATAGTCTTATAATAGTTTGGTGGGATTCCATGTTAAAGGAAGATTAGAAAATTGGCATGGACTATATGGTTTTTTGGGATATCTTATTCTAGAATTTTTTTTACAGAGACCCTAATAATGGTGAGGTATTTTGAGTTCCTCTCTTAGAGGTATGGACACTATTTGGTGTCCCTGTTCTATAATAAGATTTATATGATGGTTTATATTCCACTATAGGATTTTGAGAATGATTAGTTGAATGTATAGAAGTGGTTGTTTGGTTTTCAACTAGATATCTTATTTTAGGTATTTAGGATAAATATATTAATATATGAGGAGGCATTTGGATGGTATATAATTGTAAAAATGAATACTACATGAAATTATTTATCTTATCCCTTTCACATCACTCTACTGGTTTCTTCTGTGGTTCATCAGAAAAAATAGAATCTTTCATGATTATCATAGGAGTGGTGGAGTTTTTTCAAGTTAGTTGGCTTCTATAAAACATGAAATTGTATCTGGTGGTGTGAATTTTTCTTGTTATCAATTTTAAACGTCTTGAATCACTTGATGTTCTTGTCCTATAACCATAATGTGGTCAAATAGTTGGGTGGTTTTTTTTCTATAAAATTTCAATCATCTTTTTCTAACTCCATGATACGGTCTGTGATATTCATCCGTGAAGTATACTGAAGCACAGTCAAATGCTTCAAAGGCTTGAAGGCTATAACCATGGGCCTCATGATTGAATTACCTTTATGAAAAAGACATGTTAATTGTAGTGGTAGATGCTGGTCCACATACAATGAGAGATTACATATTTATTTTATGTTCTGTATTGACTTCATTATATCATACTAGTGCCTACCTATTATTTATATATATACATATTTTTTATATTAATATCCATTAAATTTACTTATGTCATTTATTATAGATTCATTATAAGCTATTGGGAAGAGGAACGAATACTGGTTCAGATATCCTTTTTCAAAATATTAATAAAAGATGACATGATAGTATGGCATTTTTTGGATCATGATCTAGATTTCAATGACATCATTATTTATATGGATTGGGTCATTTCTCTTTATGATGAGGTAGGTTTTTTATCATCACCATGTCACATTTATTGTGGATGATAAAACCACATGGGTGTTTCATATAGAGTGGGATCCAAGTTATACACATTCATGTCCTTATAAACCAAAGCTCAAGTGTTTGATATATACTATTGTAGTTAACCGTGAAGTTGTTTCTTCTGATGTGTATCTTCCCACTATGTTTTAAGGTTTTCTTCATGTTTTCCATATTTATTTCTCTAATCATGATCCATATCGGAGTGGAATATTTAATGATTGAATTGGTTCTAGTAAATTATAATATATCAATACGTTCTTATAATATGGAACTAGTGGACCTGAAAGAACAACATATTTAGTTGGATGATAAATAGAAAAGGGTTTTTCTCACCCTATTGTTTCTAATTTGAAATCCGCAGTGCATTTACCATGAAGGAATATGATTCCCTCTGATTGTGTGTTTAATATTGGATGATGATATGGGTAAATGTTATTATCATTTATCTTTTTCCTTGGATAGATGATTTGTTTGACCAGTTTAAGGGGGGAAACTGGTTTTTTAATAATGTTCTTTAGTCATGTTACAAGAATCCCATAGTTTATGTGTGTAACATTCTAATGAAACCATTAAAAAGTATATATGGCCATTATTAATATTGGGTTATGCAGTATGGTATATCTATCACTCGTATTTTTTTTTGCATTGATGAATCAGATATTCCATCAATATGTCGACACAATTGTAGTAGGGTTCATAGATAATATTTTTATATTTTCCTGATTTGAGTGAATGTATAAGAATAATATATGTTTCTTTAAGCCCTAAAGAGTCACTAGTTTAATGGAAATCTTTAGAAATGGAACATCTAGACACATAAAGTTAAATTATAAGGTAACATGAATTCTAAGCCTAATGAATCAACTAATACTATGATGAAAAAGTTTTATTTTAATGGGAGGATCCATAAAATGTTTATATATATGGAGATTTCGTAAACTTTATGGATACTAATGATGTTTATTCAATGAATTTTTGTCGATGGAATAACCATTTCAATATCATACTATGAAAGGGATGAAATTGAAGTGATATTAAATGTGACAGTCTTATTTAGAAGAGAAGAAAATACATCTGAAATCAGATCATATTTTGATCTTAGATGTTCTTGATACAAAATATTGGGATTTCAATGATGTTTCTTGCACTGTTTTTGGATGTTTTCTCTTGTAGGAAGATCATGTTATAGCATAAGAGTATTTTCACCTTCAACCACATGATAATAATTACTCTAAAAAATTAGAGCATGATTTAGTTATGAATTCACATTTGTTTTTGTGGTATTATATATTTGGGAAGGGTTTATTTTCGATAATGAACACAAGAGTTTGAGATATATGTTATCTATGAATTTATATAATCTTTAATATCAGTGGTGGATATATAACATTTTCCTATTTGAATTTGATATCACCTAATCCCTAGTGAAGGGATTGTCATTCCAAGATCTCTTAAATAGATTGTACCATAACAATATATTCAAGAATCGAACAAAGAGAGGAACATTATAGCAATATTTTATAAATTACATTGAGATAAAAAGTTGTATTTTCATCAATGTTTCTTATCAGTGTTCACATATCAAAATATTTCCATGAATCTATGTTGATGAATCAGTAGCATGATGATGAGTTCCATAGAATTTTAGAAAGCCTTGTATGATGGGGATACCATATCTAGTTGCTCTCTCTCTTCATATTGGATTCTCATATCTAGGGATCAATTTTTCTTCTCAGCATTTATTAGGAGAGTGAATCTATTTAATGTTAATTGGTTTTCATGGTTGACTCATGTAAGAACTAATAAATTTTTTATGACATGATGTAGTGATTCTGGTGGCTGGGTATAAAGATTGATATTTTTTTTTATGTTTCCCACAGGTACACCTTCCATCAAATTATGATAAAGAATATGAGACCTTCTGATTTCATTAGACTCATATTATACTAGTTTGGAAATGTGATAAGGTATCCAAGGATATTTTTTTGGATTTCCATTGACTACATGACAGAAAAATAATATCTATTTAAGGAATGACTAGTTTAAAAATTAATGTCTCAGTTTTTAAATATATTATTTTTAAATATTATATGGGATTATCTTGAGACCAGGAGCATAGATGACACATCATTCTGAGGCCCGTTGAGCTCGGAATGGTGGTTTGAAACGTTTAAAGTTAAGTGAGTCGGCACATGTGTGCGGTTGTGGCCGTTTTCTAATGGATGCCTGGATAAAAAATCAGAGGTCAAAATAGCATCTAGGATGAAGACTTTACCTAATGAAGGTTCTATCCATGACCAGCACAGGTCGAGGGAAAAAGGTAAATTCCAAGAGAATTTAGTAAATTAAAAATAAAATAAATTTGCAAAGTTATTTTATTTTATTTTGTGGAAACATCTACTGCAGTGCAGTGATAGGGAAACTGTTTCAATATTAAATGTAATGTCATAATGAATCAGAAATAGAAATTCTCACCCATTAATGTCATAGAATAATGGAATGCCAAACATGTTTCACTTTTTATTGGAATAAACGAACATCAGTTGTTGGAGGAAGATAGATAAGAAACTCTATAGAAAACCCTCAGTAAAGAGAGACGACAGATCAAGGCTATGAATAACTGTGCAAAAAAAGTTGAAGGATCTCGCTGATGACGGAACGACGACCCTTCATTACTGATCGATCCTAGTTGATGTAGGGGTTTTTTTTCATTCCAGCTTCCCGGTTTTTGAATGTAAATGATGAACATGGATAAACCACGAACAAGTTGATCCGTGGATTCGT
The DNA here is from genome assembly GCA_963277665.1 of Viscum album. Lineage (NCBI taxonomy): Eukaryota > Viridiplantae > Streptophyta > Magnoliopsida > Santalales > Viscaceae > Viscum > Viscum album. The sequence goes on from OY728145.1 coordinate 1,906,774,548, forward strand.
AGATTCTTATGTGAGTGATTTATTTGAATGATTATTAGAAAATAGTCCATTTTGGTTATTATTGTTCATTTTTGCTCTGTTTAAGTCTACTAACGGGAGAAGATCAACGCCGTGACAAACGATGGTGAAGGTTTGTTCCCTGATTTGTTTTTTTTCATTCTTTGCTTTTCTCCTTTCCTTCTCGCACATTCTTCACGTTCATCACATCCATTGTGGGGTGAAAAAAACTGATCATTCCATATCTGTCTACCAATAAAACGATCCAAAACTTGAGATCCTACATCGCAACAGTCATACGGAGGTTCGACAACCATGAATAATGACTAGTCTGATCATACCGGAAGTGGCTGTTCTTCGAGCGTTCTTCACATGCGAAGATCCAAACATGTTTCTAGAGTCTATCAGAGGTCTGGAAACAACAGAAACAGCTTCATCAGGCCAGGGGGACAAAAAATAGAGTGTTCCATTGTGATCAGATGATAGGATCGATGAATGTGACATCACTGGAGGCGCGACGGTAGAAGATCGTGTTTTTGGAAATTTATAGAATATAGGGTATGTATCTTCGAAGAACATGTCGTGTGGACCTGCTGAGTGGAAGATATGGTTTTGGGAATTATACGAGTATCGCACGGCATGTTAACCTTGTCACACGGTGTGTTGCACCTTCCCCAAGGCTTAGCAGGTACTTTGGAATGTACACAAACAGGGGATGGAGTACCCGAATTCAGACCACACGACGTGTACTCTCTACGCGGCATAAAAGAAGCGGTTGTGTTGGACTCGTTGTATATTGTGGGAATAAATGGACATGGGATGGAGTACAGGACCATGTACTCCATCACATGGCCATGCGAGGCCAGTAACGCGGGTCACCCCGTGTACCAATTACATGGGTTGGAGTACACGGGATGATGACCGTGTATGGGCACTTGGCCAGCGTACATGGAGACAACCTAGTCACAAAAACATGGTGTGTAAACCGTAATACACATCATGTACTCACTTTTATACACAACAATCATTACAACACGGGACATTGTACACAAGCAGTACTCGAGGTCAGACAACATGGCGTGTAACTTTTCTACACGCCGTATACTATTTGTAAAATGGCATGGTCCTCTTGTTCACTATATCTTGGACATATTTTGTTTGGGTTAGTGCTCCTTCATCACATTCCGCTGATGTTTAGGCATTTTTTCCTTCTAAATGTTCATGATCCATTCATCAAAACCTTTTTTGATAGTGTCAACATCCCTTCGAGAGGCCTGAAGTGAGATCATCTATCCATTCCTGAGCCTAGGTAGAGTCAGGCATCGACATGACCAAATCTAGAGGGCATTGATCCTCTACCAATCTAGTGTATCCAGATGAGTTGCAGTATCCTCCATGGCCCTGGTAGTGATCTTCATCTATGTATCTTTATCTTTCCCCACTCAAGAGTGTGTCTCCCATAATGAGAGTATCTATGTTATGTGATCCTTCCTACTCATGTATGTGTCTCCCACAATGAGTGTATCTACCTCTTTTGGCATTACCCTATGAACAGTACTTCTCAGACATACGTCATCAATGCTACCAGACTCATGGAGTGTTTCTCCCAGAGTGAGTGCTTTGAGGAATCTTCGAACAGAATCCCTAGACTGGGCATGTGGTTGTGTGTCTTGCGATTAGACCATGGGTCTAGGTTTGGAGTATATCTGGACTGTGTTTCACTTGCTATATGTTCTGTAAACATATATTGTGTAGATATGACTATGTCATTCCTTTGTGTACATGATTTTTTTTTATTTGGGTCCTCTACTATGTATTGTTATACTCACCCCTACACAGACTTTGCCCGTACATGTCATGTCTTTTGCATACGAGCAACCTTTTGAAAATGTCATGTTCGGAAGAGGATAAGACCGATCATTCTGAGTTCCATTCAATCTGAGGCATTCCATCGGTTACGAGTATCATTCACAGAACCTCTTTTTGTTTACAGGTTGGACATTGTAGTTTTTCATACTCTTGTTTTTGGTGGGCTTGTATTCTAGCCCAACAAGATTTTGAGCAGTTGAGACAGAGTTTGATGAGTACCCTAGTTTTGAGACTGCTGGAAGAGGGTGTCGAGTACATAGTTTTCTATGATTCATTAGGGACTGGGATTGGATGTGTCCTAATGTAGAGACAGGAAGTTATTTCTTATGGATCACATGAGATTTGGACAAATGAGAACAACTATGTGACCCATGATCTCGAGTTGGCGGTGGTAGTCTTCACTTTAAAGATGTGGAGACACTACCTTATGGGTGAGCGGTTCATCATCTAATCTAACCACAAGATCCTCAAGTATATCTTTTCGGCAAAGGATCTAAATCTGAGATAGTGTCTTTAGCTAGAATTCATCCAGGATTATGATTTCGAGAACATATATACTCCTCTAAAGGGAAAAAAGGATGTAGATTCTCTTAGAAGAAGGTCGAGCTCACAACTGTTGAGTGTGGTGACAAAGCAGCTGGCCACAATGCAGTTTTATTTTGTGGACAGAGAGGATGCAGCTTACCTATATTCGATGGTTGTCGCCCCTCCACTCTTACAGTGAGTTAAGTAGGCATTGATTGGGGATGACGACTGTGAATATTTACTTTCTCAGTTATTCACATGAAATGCTCCTGATGGATATTCACAAGGTGGAGATCACATACATCATTTAAAAGGATGCACTTTCATACCAGTGGAATTGCGAGAATTGCTTCTGATGAGTTTTCATACACCCCCCGTGGAATTACATCATGTAGTGGAAAATATGTTCCCAGATATTCGACGGCATTTCTGGGGGTCAGGCATGAAGAAGGTTGTAGCAGAGTTTGTTTCTCCATGTGTTACGTGCCAGCAGGTGAAGGTTGAGAACCAGGTTCCAGTAGGATTATCTCACCCCTAGAGGGTCCAGAGTGGAAGTGGGTTGGATTATCTATAGACATCATGATAGGCTTACGATGGATGTCCAAGGGGCATGATTCCATCTGGGTGATCGTTGGCCGACTCACCAAGTCATCCCACTTTCTAGCCTTTAGGGAGAAGAGTTCCATAGAGATACTTGGATGGCTCGATGTGTAGGAGATAGATTATCCTCATGGCATCCCATTGATTATAGTCTCCAACCAAGACACCCGCCTTACATCTCGGTTGTGGAAGGGATTGCAGGAGTCCTTTGGGACTCAGCTACGCATGAGCACAGTGTTCCATCCCTTGACCAATCGTCAGACGGAGAGGACCATTCAGGTTCTGGAGGATATGTTGCGGGCCTATATCTTGGACTTTGTATGCAGTTGGGAGGACCACCTACCACTGGTGGAGTTTTCGTACAATAATTGCTACCTCTCCACCATTGGTATGGAACCGTTTGACGATTTTTATGGGAGACCCTTCCAGTCACCACTTTGCTGGACCGACCCTAGAGAGTTAGCACTCCGGGGTCCAGAGCTAGTGTGATCCACTACCGAGAAGGTGCAGATCATCTGGGAGCGAATGTAGACTGCACAGTGCCAGTAGAAGTCTTATGCTAACTGATGATAGAGACTTCTGGAGTTCAAGGAGGGAGACGACTTCTTTCTTCGGGTCTCACCTCGATGAGGGTTACAGAGATTTGGCCAGGGTGACAAGCTATTTATGAGGTTCATCGGAGCATTCCAGATACTATGCAGTCTTGAAAAGGTGGCATACCTCCTAGCTCTACCTCCAGAGTTTCATCGGGTACATGATGTCGTCCACGTATCACAGCTGAGGAGGTATGTGCATGACCCAGCACATGTCATCAACTGTGGTGAGCTGGACATCGAGGATGGAGTGACCTTTGTTGTGTACCTAGTAGAGATTGAGGATCAAATGGAGAGGATCCATCATGTGTGATCAATTACATTAGTGCGCATTCGTTTGTAGCACGAGAATCTTCAGGAGAGCACGTGGGGGCATGAAGCTCAAATTTGTGCCGTGTACCCACATATTTTTGAGTAGTCCATGTTTTGGGTTTTTGGGGATGCAAAGCCCCATGGTAGGGAGAATGTAATGTCTCGGTTTTTCTGTGTATTATTTTTAAATATTATATGGAATTATTACGAGACTAGGTACAAAGATGACACATCATTCCAAGGACCAGTGACCTCGGAACGGTGGTTTGAAACATTATATGTTTTGTGAGTCGTCACATGTGTGCGGTTGTGGCAGTATCCAAATGGATGCCTAGATAAAAATATGAGGGCACCATTGCATCTGTGACGATGAAATTACCTATGAATGGGTCTAACCTTGACCTGTGTGGGTCGAGGGAAAAATTTAATTTCCTGATGTTTTTATTAAAATAAAAATAAAATAAATTTGCCATGATATTTTATTTTATTTTGTGGAAACATCCGTTGTAGCGCAGCGACGTGGAATATGTTTCAATATTAAATATAATGTCAAAATGACTCAGAAATTGCAATTTTGACCCATTAATACTGTAGAATAATGAAATTCCTAACATTATTCCAATATTATTGGAATAATTGAACATCGATCATTGGTGTATGATGGAGAGGAAACTCTGGAGAAAACCTTCAGTGACGAGTGCCGACAGATCGGAGCTGAAAATCGATGCGCCAACGAAGTTGAAGGATCTTGACGACAATGGTAGCACGATCCTCTGTCAGTTATGAATCCCAGTTGAGGTAGGGGTGTCTATTTCATTCCTCTTTCCATGTTTTTTTAATTTAATTGATGAAGGTGGATCAACCAAGAACAAGTAGATCCAAAGATTCGTACGTTCTTGTGGGAGCGTTTTATTGGGATGATTATGAGGAATTAGTCCATGTTGACTATTATTGTTGATTTCTGCTCCGTTTAAGTCTACTAATGGGAGTTGATCAATGTCTTGATGAATGACGACAGAGGTTCATTCCTCAATTTTTTTCTGGATTCTTTTCTTTTCCCTTTTCCTTCTTGTGCATTCTTCATGTTCTCTGCGTTCTTCGTAGGGAGATCAACAACGGATTGTTGTGCACCCTTCTAGTAACACAACGATCCCAAACTGCAGATCTGATATCGCAACAAACCTACAGAGGTGTGATGGCCATGATGGACTATGAATCATCATGGATCGGAAGAGGACGTCCTTCGAGCGTTATATGTGTGGGAAGATCGAAACATGTTTCCGAATCTATTCATAGGTCTATAAACAATGGAAATAGCTTTGTGGTGTCGGGATGACCAAAATCTGGGAGTTACATCACGATCGGACCGCCAGATTGATGATTGAGACATCACTAAAGGCGTGACAGCGGAGGTTCGTGTTTCTGAAAATTTCCAAAATACACGGTGTGTATCTCCGAAGAACACGCTGTGTGGACCATCTCAGCGGTGGATTGGGTTTTGGGTGTTATATGGGTATCACAAGGCATGCGACCCCAGTCACACTGCATGTTACATGTTTCTTTAGGCATGGCATGTACGTTTGAATGTACAAGTACATAGGATAGATTGCACGGCTTCAAACGACATGACGTGTACACTCTACGCAGCATGGAAAAAGCATCTACATGGGAATCGGCATATATCCCATGGATACATGGATACAGGTTGGAGTAAATGACCATGTACTCCATCACACGGCCTGGTGAGTCCAGTAATGCGGGTCACCTCGTGTATCTATTACACGGGTAGGAGTACACGTGTTGATGATCGTGTATGGGCACATGGCCAGCATACACAGAGCCAACCCCAGTCACTTGGACACGGCGTGTACACCGTACTACAATCCGTGTATTCAATATTCTACACGACTAGCCTTACGGAATATGCCGTTGTACAGGGGCAGTACATAGGGTTAGACAACACGGCGTGTAACTTTTCTACATGCAATGTACTTTTTGGAAAATGTCATGGTCCTCTTATTCACCGTATGTTGGACGTCATTAATTTTGGTTTGTGCCCCTTCTTCCCATCCCCCTAAAGGTCAGCCATCATTTCCTTCTATAGGAGAATGATCCCATCAGTAGTACTTTCTATGATAGATTCGGAATCCCTTCGAGAGGCCCGGATCGAGATCCTCTATCCATTCGTGACCCAAGGCAGTGTCAGGAATTGACATGACCAACACAACCGAGTGTAGATCCTCTACCTAGCTGGTGAATCCGGATGAGTTGTGGTATCTTCCATGGCCCTGGAAGTGATCCTAATCTATGTATAGTAATCCTTCCCCACTCAAGAGTGTGTCTCCTGTAATAAGTGTATCTATCTACCATGATCCTTCCCACTAATGAGTTTGTCTCCCATAATAATTTTATCAACCTCTCGTGGCGTTTATCGATGAAGAGTACTTCTAAGACGGACGTCATCTGAGCTACCAGACTCATGGAGTGTGTTCTCCCAGAGCAAGTGCGTCATGGAATCTTCGAACGGAATCCCTATACGGGGTATGTGGTTGTGTGACTTGCCTCTAGACCACGGGTCTGGGTTTTGAGTATATCTCAACTGTGATTCGCTTGATATATGTTCTATAGACATATATTGTGTAGAGATGAGTATGTCTTTATTTTTTGTACTTTCTTTTTGTTTTTCAGGGTCCTCGACTGGGAATTGTTATACTCACCCCTAGATGGGCTTTTCCCGCATGTTTTGTGTCTTGTGCAGGCGAGAAAATTTTTGACAGAGTCCAGGTTTGAGTAGGACATGGCCAAGATTTCTGAGTTCCCTACAAGATGAGATGTTCTTTTAGCTATGAGCAGTGAGTCCCAGTACCTCTTTGTGTTTACAGGTTGGACCTTGCAGTTTTTTAGACACATTATTTTGGTGTGCTTGTATTCCGGCCCAGTTTACATTCAGTACATTAATTTCCATAATACAATGTTGGTTGGGTTTAGATGTATTAATGAAAATTGTTCCTTAGAAGGCTTCACATTTCAGAATTTTTGGGATTGGAGATGTGTGAATTTGTACAGGTTCTTAGGAAATGCTTCCCATGTAGTAATATGTCTACGTGTTGCTAGTCACCAGCCCCTAGCCTATTGCTGGCAGTCTTGGGGAGTCATGACACAGGCCCCACTGGGATGGTTCATGAAACCAAAGTCAGGTAATTTTATATTGATCAAAGTCACCCCATATATTGAAAATATGGTTGAATTATATGTGCAAGAAATTTTGAGGTTAGATGTGGTTCCTTCTGTAAATGTTTTACGCATAGATCCAATCATTACTTTAACAATATAGAAGAGATTCCATATGTTGATGGAAACTCCTATCACATTTTTGATGACTTATTATCCATAGATAGACTGTCATATAGAACATCCTATTTTGATTCTAGAGGAGGTGGATTGTGCACATGTTGTCATGACACGACCTCGGGGCCCATGCTGTGACTACCCCAAGCCCGCCTTCCATAGGCTAGGGGCAGCCGACTAGCACTAAGGAGAAATTCTCGGTAAAAAGGGAAGGCATTGCATTTGTAATGTAAACAAACACCACAGAGCATGCAAGAAGAAGTAAACACTAAGTAAAAACTGGGTACAACAGTAAGTGCAAAAAATTAAGTGGTCCAGAATACAAACCCAAACTGAAAGTAAAGTACAACTGGAAAGGGAAAATAGCAACTGAATGTAAATCCGCAGCCTCGAGCCATCCAATGGAAGTCCCACCTGAAGGGTGAGTACAGATAGCCTCCACAACTCCTTGGGTCCAGCCGTCCGCTCCGAGTACATCCCACCCAGTGGTCCACCTCCGGGTACCGACCTGCTCCGCAAGACTCAACCATGATCAGTGATGTCCATCGTCTACAACCAACACAACATTGTGCGGGAATAGCCCGTGCAGGGGTGAGTATAAGCTACTCAGTAGGGACCCCGAGACCCCCGAAGGTCTCCCAGAATCCACAAAGGATATTCCACAAAGGAAAGATACAATCACGAAGTAACATCCGACACTACTTAGGTATATGCCCATACATATACCTAAGTTATCAATTCTTATTCAGCTCCAACATCTGAGCTCATGTACATCCCAGTACACACAAGAATTCACAATTAAATTTACATAGGAAAACATAACATAATCCACACAGGAAGTCAAATCAATCTTATCAAAGATAAGGATTGAAAGTCAAGATTCAGCTCACTCAGGAATACTTCATCGTAAGATGATAGGGATGATCAGATATAGCCACTAATTCATCTAAGTCGTCAGACCCACACAGGATCGATAGGTACTAACCCCTGCAATGACCCACAAATGATCGATAGGTAACTAACCCCCACAATGACCCACACAGGATCTATAGGCACTGGCTCACACAGGACCGCTGAGCGCTGACCCACACAGGATCTGACCCACACAGGATCAGTAGCACTAATGCACATCGGATCGATGAGTGTTGTAGTCATCACCGTAGAATCCACGGAGGATTTCTGTACAGTATTCATCGTCGCATTCGCAGTCACAGCCAACTCTAGGGTTCCCACACACAGAATGCTCGTTCGGGAGGGTCCGCTCCATGAGCCGATGGGCTGATACTTCAACTGACACATAGTCTGGAGTTTATGTATCCAAAATTTCTGTATTGTCAACAGGAAATCAACATCATAGGCGGCGCGTCAATCGGAAGCCCGGTCTGAGAGTTATTGGGTTTTTCATCCCAGGGGCCCGGTTGGTTTTTATGTCAAAACCAACTCTACTGTACTCCAACTGCATCCAAACATTGAGCGGAGTAATCCAAAAGGTCCGCCACACTATGAGGAAACCAACACAGTCGACGGAACGTCAATCGGACGTCTGGAGCTCAACATATAAGTGTTTCCGCTCCGAGGGTCCAGTTGGTTTCGTGTACTAACCAACAAGGCTGAACCCAAAGTACACCGAATCCTTGAGTGTAATATACCGAAACGACCGTCCCTATCCAAGGATTGCATCGCAGCTAATGGTTCGTCGATCGGAGGTCCCCATCCCATGATATGGACAGAAGACCGAAGGAGGTTCGGTAATAGGGGGTTCGGGCCTGGTCCAACTCGGCCCAATACCCTCTGGGTCGGCCCGAACCGGATGGACCCGTCCCTGGTCCGGGTCCGGCCCTCTTTGGCGCGGCCCGGCTCGGCGGCCTGGCGCACTATCCAGGTGGCTCGGCCAAACAGCCGAGCCATTCGAGATGCCCCCCCCCCTCTTGTTGTAACCGCGACCCCATAATGGGGGCCGCTCACCTCCGGCCAGCTGGGGGTTCTGAAACCCCGGATCTTCCACTGTCCGCACGGCCGGCTCCGGCCGGCCGGTTGCTGCCGACTCAGGACCGGCAAGGGCCGGTCCCGATGCTTCGACACCGGAGGCCCGGAACTGGCCGTAGGTTCCCCTACTCCGCTGCGGCCTATGCCGCGGTTTTGGACCGTCCTGCGCTGCGCGGCAGCGCCGCATCCCTCCACCATGGCCCCGCTTTGGCCGCGGTGTTTTTTGGGGTTCTCTGGCACGGCGCGACGATGCTGCGTCTTTGGTTCGTCTTCAACGGCGCGGCGTGACGGCGCTGTGCTTATCCCCCTTTCCTTATTAAATCCTACACGGTGCTTCGCCCCTGCATTGATTTATTCATGCCGCATCAATATCAAACCACCAAAAGGGGAGGAGAGTCGGTCATGTTCGTGCGGTCCGACCTCCTCCCGTTATTGCGATAATAGATGACCCCAAATAGACGATAAACAAACGATTAAGTTATCAGGAAAAAACAAAATTATAAATAAACCCCAACCTCATCGAATCGTTGAGTGAGAGTTCGTCGCGGAAATAACTGTTGCGGAAGAATACATCATGGAAGAAGAGAGTCGCATCGCGGGGACGACGTCGCGTCGTCGATCTCCGAGGAATCAGGCGTTCTTCATGTTATTCACGTTCATCATCGAAGAGGAAGAAGTTATTCATGCTCCTTTTATTTTCTCCCAAAAACTCACAAAGCAACAAGACCCCAACAAAAAATAAAATAAGTCCCTTAATTATTTTATTAACATAACTTAAGCATTATAATTTTAATTATTAAAATTAAACTCACCTATTTAAGTAACATAAGTTCTCAAAAGTAATGGTGAGTTGAAGGAGTTAGGGAATATGAAGTGATGGGGTTCGTGTGGGCCCCAAAACTCTCATAAACTCCCATGGTAAGTTGGGTGGTTACCCCAACTTCCAATCAAAGCTTAAACCACTTAGAAATAATAATTGTAGCTAAATTTTTATTTTAACATCCACAATTTTTATCAACTTCCCTCATGAAAATGCAACTCCGGAAAAGGTGTTACTAAGAAAATATCGGCGCTACGAATTCATCGGTGCCCTCAGAATTCGATTTCTAGCATCGGTTAAATATTTAGAAAGACCCTCTTGTTCATTTACTGAACATACCCGAGCTAAACTTCGGATAGAAATTACTGGCACACCGGGCCTCGGAATCATGTGCCGTCAGAAACCGCGTTCTTGTAAAATTCCAAAGAAAATTAAGAAAAAATTTCCCTTGAATTTTATGGATACTTACATTACTCTCACCTCAGGGATTTACGTCCCCATAAAGATACATCAAAAACATGGAGAACAAATGTGGGTACTAGACAAGCATCTGAGCCTCCCACTCCCAAGTGCTCTCCTGGAGGTTCCCATGCTACCATCTGATGCGCACTAGAGGAATCGACCGTCCATGTAGGACCCACTCTTGTCGATCCTCGATCTCCACTGGGACCTCTACAAAAGTAGCCCCATCATCAATTTCCAGCTCCCCATGGTCATTGAAATGCGTCGGGTCGTGCACGTATCTCCTCAGCTAAGATACATGGTAGACATCCTGCACTCTGTGCAACTGAGGTGGTAGAGCCAAACGATATGCCATCTCGCCAATCCTGCTGAGAACCTGGAATGGTTCGATGAAGCAAGGAGACAACTTTCCGCATCGGCCAAATCTGTGTATACCACGTCGTGGTGAGACCCGCTAGAAGATGTGGTCGCCATCCTCGAACTCCAGTGGCCTCTGCCTCCTGTTAGCATAAGACTTATGTCGGCTTTGAGATGTCCTCATCCGCTCATGGATGAACTGGACCTTCTCTATCGTGGCCTGGACCATCTCCAGTCCCACAAGTGCTGAATCAACAGGGTCTATCCAGCACAGCGGTGATCTACAAGGTCGGCCGTACAACGCCTCGTATGGTGCCATCCTGATGGCAATGTGATAGTTGTTTTTGTACGTGAACTCCACCAAGGGTAGGTGGTCCTCCCAGCTGCGACCAATGTCGAGGACACACGTTCAGAGCATGTCCTCGAGATTCTGAATATTCCTCTTCGTCTGACCATCTATCTAAGGGTGAAAGGCGGTGCTCATACATAGCTGTGTACCGAATGCCTCCTGTAACCCCTTCCAAATCCGGGAAGAAAAGCAAGCATCTCGATCAGAGACGATAGAAGATGGTACACCATGAAGCCGTACAATCTTTTGAACGTAGAGATGTCCCAAGCTCTCCACTGAGCCCTGCTCTATGATGGGTAAGAAGTGATCCGACTTGGTGAGTCGGTCGAAAATCACCCAAATGGAGTCATGACCTCTGGAAGTGTGTGGATGTCCAGTCATGAAGACTATAGATATGTTGTCCCACTTCCACTCCGGGACCTCCAAGGGTTGTACCTGGCCTTCTGGTTCCTGGTGCTCTACCTTCACCTGCTGGCAGGTGAGGCATCGAGAAACGAACTCTTCCACAACCTTCTTCATAGCCGTCCACTAGTGATGTCACATGAGATCCAGGTACATCTTCGAAACTCCAAGATGTACCGCCAAAGGGGAAGTGTGAAACTCTCTCAGCAACATTTATCATAAAGTAACTGGTACCAAGGTATATCCTCTGAAAATGACATCATGCTCTCTTCCCACAGAGAATCCATCTGGTGCCTGTCCTGAGGATATTTGCGCATGGCGCGTCTCACAGTCGGCATCCCCACGTTGTGCCTCTCTGACCCGCTGTAGTAGTGGAGGAGTGAATGTGAGTGACTAAAAGAAGGCTGCTCTATCTCTATATGTGAATGATATCCAAAAAGTGGCTAGCTACTCTGTCGCCTCCCCAAGTAGTTGGATGCCCGTCCTCCTACTGAGAGAATCAGCTACTACGTTCCCCTTCCTAGGAGTATAGAATTTCTCAATGTCATATTCCTGGAGGAACTCGAGCCATCAACACTATCTCAGATTCATGTCCTTCTGCGAGAAGATGTACCTGAGACTCTAATGGTCATAATAGACTATAAAGCACTCACCAATCAGATAGTGTCGCCATGTCTTCAGAGCGAAGACCACCGCTGCTAACTCCAGTTCATGGGTAGCGTAGTTCTGCTCATGTTGTCTCAACTGATGTGATCCATAGGTGATCATGGCCCGCTCCTACATCAGGACACATCCGAGTCTGTTCCATATTGTATCGTAGTAAACTACATACCCTACTCCCTCCACCGGTATCCTCAAGATAGGAAAGCTGGTCAATCTCTGTCTCAGCTCCTAGAAGCTCTGCTGACAACTGTCTGACCACACAAAGGGTTTCCCATTCTTCGTCAATGCTGAGAGTGGTGCCGCAACTATGGAAAATTTTGGCACAAATCTCCGATAGTATCCAGCTAGTCCCAGGAATCTCCGCACCTCTATCACACTCTTGGGTGGCTCCCAAGCTAGCATTGCCTCGATCTTCACAGGATCCACCAAAACTCCCACATCAGAGATGACGTGTCCCAAGAAGTGGACCTCACGTATCTAGAATTGACACTTCGAGAGCTTACCATAAAGTCGGTGCTCTCGATGTGTGGCCAGTACAACCCGCAAGTGGTAGGCGTGCCCCTCCTCAGTGGTTGAGTATATCAAAATATCGTCGATGAAGACCACAACAAATCTATCAAGGTATGGCTGAACGATTCTGTTCATGAGGGCCATGAACACTGCTATAGAATTGGTTACACCGAATGGAATAACCAAGAAATCATAGTTGTCGTACCGACATCTAAAATTTGTCTTCTGCACGTCCTCGTCACGAACTCTGAGCTGATGATAGCCTGACCTGAGGTCTATCTTTGAGAACCACCGTGCTCCCTTGAGCTGATCGAAGATGTCATCAATTATCGGTAGCATATACTTGTTCCTCCTAGTCACCTGGTATAAGTGACGATAGTCGACACAAAGTCGCAGGCTCCCATCCGCCTTCTTGGAAAACAGTATCAGGGAAGCCTAGGGTGAAACACTAGGTCAGATGAATCCCTTGCCATGCATGTCCTCCAACTGTACCCATAGCTCTCGAAGCTCAGTGGGGGTCATCCGATATGCTGGAATGGATATTGAAGCTATATCGGGGTACATGTCAATATAAAATTCTGCCTCTCTGCGAGGAGGTAGTCCTGGAACGTCGTCGGGAAAAATGTATGCATACTGATCCACCTCTACAGGAAAACCAGGACTCCGCACATCAACTGCTCCTAGGATGAGTCTAGCCAACTGGTGATTGATGGGCTGTCCTCTCCTCTGAATGAGTCCATCATGTGCTTCGAAGGCTCCCTTCAAGTCGGTGAAGGTGAACCTGCTCCCGTCGGTGAATACACATCACACCTTGCGCCTAATACAGTCATTCTGAGCATGGACTGTAGATGACCAATCCATGCCCAAAATGACGTCGTAAGGCCTCAACGCCACTACAAAAAGATCACAGTCGAATATCTCGCCTCCTAGAGTAATCTCACACTACCGGCACCATTGTGTAATTGTCGAGTCTTCTCCCATAGGAGTCTCAAGCCTAAGGATCGAGCCAATGGCTCAATCGAAATCTCTGAGCTCTGAACAAGGGCAGCAGATATGAAAGAATGACTCACTCCTATGTCTATAAGAACTTCAAAAAGGGTTTAATAGACACAGATAGTACCTCGAATCATCTCGGGGGGGCACCGTGGTTGCAGGCCTCCGCAGCCTAGAGTTGTGTCTGTCTCTGCCCGCCAGCTCCCTGTGGTCGGGGTGGACCTCTTGGTGGTGGTGGTGGTAGAGCCTCAAAGCATCGCCCACCACCTACTGCTCGGCCAGCTCCTCTGCCTCGTCCGCCTGCTCCCTACAGACTTCCACGGTCGACCCTCTGCCTATGCCTGGGTGGCCCCTCACCCGTTGCTGCTCCTCGGTATGGTGGGTTGGGCAGTCACGAGCCATGTGACCCTACCCGCTGCATGCGTAGCACTATCTACCTCTCGAAATAATGTCTCTGCGCTGTGTGCCCCGCACTGTGGAGCCAGTGTCCTGAGGTCGTATGCCTGAGGGTTTGGTCTGCCTGGACCCATGAGCCATCCGTTGACTGCCTGTTGTATAAGACTCTGCTACGTGCCGCCCTGCGGTAGGTCTCGCTACTGATGTAGGCTCAGCAAGGAATCTCTCGATCACAAGGGCTCGCTCCAGTACTCCTACCAGAGTCGGAATGTTGAGGGAGATCACTGATGCCCTGATCTCACGCCACAATCCCTGCTCAAAAGTCCGGGCCCGGAAGAATGGGTCTTGTTCCATGTTTATCAAGTAGAGCAAGAGATCGGTAAATCTCGCTGAGTACTGGGCCACCGTCAAGCTGCCCTACCGCAGCTGAAGAAGCTCCTTGATGCGAACCTCATGGAGGGTGGCTGGGACGAACTCCGAGTGAAAGAGGCTCTCAAAGTCCGTCCAGAGGAGTGATGTCTCATCGTGCACCTAGAGCATCATGCTCCACCATCTGCCTGCTGCCGTGTGCAGTAGGCTCACTGCAAGGATCACCATGAGGTCTTATGGTGTCCTCACTAACCTGAAAACTCATACAACTGCCTCCATCCAATCATCGGCTGCTTGAGAGTCAATCTCCCCACGGAACCTTGGTGGTCGCTGACACTGAAACTCGTGGAGTACACTAAGGCGATGTGAATCGTCAGTGTCTTGGGCTGGTAGCATCGGTGGCTCAGCAGGTAGAGGTACCGCCGGTGCCTCTGCTGTTAAAGGGCCTATACCGAGGCCTCGTCGCTCGATGGCCTGTCCTCACACACAACTCTTAGAACCCTAGCTCGCTACCATTGTGGGGCCATCTAGATAAGAAACAGGTGCACCACGGTCAGAGCAGTATACCTGGTGAGCTGACACAAATTAATCACAAAGAAAACTTGAAACACTTATGCAATCAATGTTATCGTGCATTAAGTCGAAAATCAGAAGTCAGGGTCCTGGTGTACGGATAAGTCTTCCGCCGCACCAACACCGGTCTCCCTGGACTAATAACCACACTCAATATTCTAAACATTATTGCTTCACATAGAAAAGGTTCAGAGTCCTGAGTTTTGCGGTAGAACTGAACTCCTATGATGCCAATTTGTCATGACCCATCCTCGGGGCTCGTGTCGTGACTACCCCAGGCCCACCTTCCATAGGCCAGGGGCTGGCGACTAGCACCAAGGCATAATTCCCATAAAAAAGGGAAGGCGTTGTCTTTGTAAAGTAAACAAACACCACAGAGCAAGAAATCATAAGTAAACACTAAGTAAAAACTTGGTACAATAGTAAGTGCAGAAAAGTAAGTGGGCCATAATACAAACCCAAACTGAATGAAAAATACAACTTGAAAGGGAAAACATCAACTGAATGTAATGTCGCAGCCTCAAGCCATCCACTAGAAATCCCACCTGAAGGGTGAGTACATATAGCCTCCAAACCTCCTAGGGTCCAGCCGTCCGCTCCGAGTACGTCCCACCCAGTGGTCCACCTCTGGGTACCAACCTGCTCCGTACGCCTCAACCGCGATCAGCGCTGTCCGTTGTCTACAACCAAAACAATGTAGTGCGGGCATAGCCCGTGCAGGGGTGAGTATAAGCTACTCGGTTGGGACCCCGAGACCCCCGAAGGTCTCCCATAATCCACAAAGGATACTCCAAAAAGGAAAGATAAAATCACAAAGTAACATCTGAAACTACTTAGGTATATGCCCATACATATACCTAGGTCATCAATGCTCGTTCGGATCCAACATATGAGCTCAAGTACAACTCAGTCCAAAATGGAATTCATAGTCCAATCCATACATGAAAACATAACGTAATCCACACTGGAAGTCAAGTCAATCTTATCAAAAATAAGGATTGAAAGTCAAGATTCAGCTCACACAGGAATGCTTCTTCGTAAGGTGGTAGAGATGATCAGATATAGCCAATGATTCATCTAAGCCGTCGGAACCACACCGGATCGATAGGTACTAACCCCCGCAATGATCCAAAAAGGATTGATAAGTAACTAACCCCCGCAATGACCCACAGAGGATCGAACCCATATAGGATCTGTAGGCACTGGCCCACACAGGACCACTGAGTGTTGTCCCACACAGGATCTGACCCACACAGGATCAGTAGCACTGATCCATGTCGGATCGCTGAGTACTGTAGTCATCGCCATCGAATCCACTAAGGATTTCTTTACAGTCGTCATCGTCGCATTCGTAGTCGCAGCCAGCTCTAGGGTTCCCGCACACAGTAAGCTTGTTCGGGGGGGGGGGGGGGGTCTGCTCCACGAACCGAAGGGCTGATACATCAACTGACACATAGTCTGGATTTGATGTATCAAAATGTTCCATATCATAAACAGGAACTCAACGTCACAGACGGCGCGTCAATCAGAGGCTTAGTCTGAGAGTTATTGGCGTTTTCGTCCCAGGGGCCTGGTTGGTTTTTAAATCAAAACCAACCCGACCATACTCCAACTGCATACAAACCTCGAGTGGAGTAATACAAAAGGTATATCAAACTATGAGGAAACCAAAAAAGTCTATGGCACATCAATTGGACATCTGGAGCTCAAGTTATAAGCATTTCCGCTCCGAGGCCCTGGTTGGTTTCGTGTACGAACCAACTCATATGAATAAAAAGTATTCTAAAACCTTGAGTGTAACATACCGAAATGACCATCTCGATCCAAGGATGGCATCGCAGCTGACGGTGCGTCGATCGGAGGTCAGCTGCCCAAGATATGGGCAGCTGACCGATGGAGGTTCCGTAATAGGGGGTTCGAGCCCGGTCGGACCCGGCCCGATACACTCTGGGTTGGCACGAACCGAGTCGAACCGTCCCGGGTCCGGGTCCGTCCCACTTGGGCGTGGTCTGACCCAGCTGGCGTGGCCTGGCCCGGCCTGGGCGCGGCCTGGCTCGGCGCCTCGGCGCGCAGGCCAGGTGGCTCGGCCTAATGGCCGAGCAATTCGGGATGCGGGGGGGGGGGGGGGGGGGGGGGGGGGGGGGGGGGGGGTCGCTACCCCTCGCTTGTTGTAACAGTGTCCCCATAATGGAGACCGCTCACGTCCGGCCAGCCAGGGGTTTCGAACCCCTGGCTCTTCCACTGTCCGGCTGGCCTACTCCAGCTGGCCGGCTGCTGCCGACTCGGGACTGGCAAGGGCCGTTCCCCTGGCTCCGACACCGGCGGCCCGAAACCGGCCACCTGTTACCCTCCTCTACCGCGGCCTTGGAATGTCCGGCACGGAGTGACGGCGCCCCGCCCCTCCGCCGCGGCCCCGCTCTGGCCGCGGTGTTTTTTAGGGTTCCTTGGCGTGCCGCGACGGCGCCGCTTCTTTGGTTCGTCTTCAACAGCGCGGTGCGACGTCACTACGCTTCTGCCCCATTCCATAATAAATCTTGCACGGTGCTTCGGAACCTCGTTTCTTTGTTCATGCCGCATCAATATCAAAAAAACAAAAAGTGGAGGAGAGTCAGCCATGTTCGTGCGGTCCAACCTCCTCCCGTTATTGCGATAACAGACGACCCCAAATAGACGATAAACCAACGAGGAAGTTATCAGGAACAAACGAAATACTAAATAAACCCCTACCTTGTCGAATAATTGAACAAGGGTTCATCACAGAAAAAACCGTCGTGGAAGAAGACGTCGCGGAAGAAGATTGTTGCATCGCGGGGACGGCATCGCATCTACAATCTCCTAGGAATCCGGCGTTCTTCGCGTTCTTCGCGTTCTTCATCGAAGAGGATGATGTTATTCAAACTCCTTAGCTTTTCTCCCAAAAACTCACAAAGCAACAAGACCCCAACCAAAAATAAAATAATTCCCTTACTTATTTTATTAACATAACTTAAGCATTTTAATTTTAAACATTCAAATTAAACTCACCTATTTAATTAACATAAGTTATCAAAATTAATGGTGAGTTGAAGGAGTTAAGGAATATGAAGGGGTGGGGTTAGTGTGGGCCCCACCACTCTCATTACCTCCCATGGGATGTTGGGTGGTTACCCCAACTTCCACTCAAAGCTTAAACCACTTACAAATAAAAATTGTAGCTAAATTTTTATTTTAACTTCCAAAATTTTTATCAACTTCTCTCGTGAAAACGAAACTCCGGAAAAGGCGTTCCTAAGCAAATACTGGCACTGCGAATTCATTGGTGCCCTCAGAATTCAATTCTAAGCACTGTTTCAAAAGATTAAAAAACCCGCTCGTTCATTCACTGAATGTACCCAAGATAAACTTCGGATAGAAATTCTGGGCACACCGGGCCTTAGAATCAAGTGCCATCAGGTACTGCGTTCTTATAAAAAATCAAAGAAAATTAAGAAAAAAATTCCCTTGAATTTTACGGGTCTTTACACATGTATTTAATTTTTGTGGATATTCTGAAACCCAAATTGGAATTGATGAGTTTATATATAATAAATGAAATCAGACTTCAATCATAGTAGCTCTTTTTGAGGAATTGTATGGTCACCCAAGAAGATCACCAATTTTTTTGATATGTGGTGGGAAATTCTTTTTTTGTGGGATCAATATTATTTTCAAAGGCCTCTATTAGGATTCAGGATATACATCAACATCTAATTACATCCATGATTTTTAGATATTTTATACAGATAAAAAGTTCCATACATTAGTGTTTTCATTAGGTTTCCATTTTTTATTAATTATTCTTCTTTGTTGGCTCACCGTCATCCTATTTAATATGAAAACATAGCTCTAATATATGTGGGACCGTCTGAGGTCACTGAGTATCTTGGGAAGATTATTTATCAGTTTTCATAGATGGTTCACATGATAGTCATTCAATTTGTTTACCAAGTATCACACCTCATGATATATTATCATAATACATCACATTTTCTATCATATGAAGAGATTCAGTGCGAAATATATGTTTCTATTGTTGAGTATCCAGTTGAGATCATTGACTCTAATGTGAATGAATTTTTTGAGATGTTGGTTTTTTTTGCCATAGTTTTATGGAAGAATGGAAAAAATTCTCCAATGAAATGGGAGCACGATTCATGGATTAGGGATTAGTGGACGTACCAATTTATATGACATCATTAATTCACAATTATTTCTCTGATTTCAATGACTTCTAGTGGAGTTTTTGTAACATGTCATTACTACATGTTGGAATGTATTCTACTTTTTTTGTCTTAAATATTATTTATCTTGCAACTCTAGATGATATAGAATTTATTTTCGAAAATTGGAAAAATAATCTAGTATTTATGATTATTTGAATTAATGGAGTCTAAGTATAAATGTGTTATTGTATTTTTGGGGTCCTCCTATTGTTTTGACTGTGTCTGATATGTTTTGGGTTTTTATGAAACAGTCTATAGTTTTCTAGTTTTTAGGAGAATAACATTATCTGTAATGGTAGTAAACATCATATAATATATTTATATTAGATATCATCAATTTCCAATATTTATCTTGGTGAGTATGCTAAGTGTACCGATTACATGACATGCAATGTTTAAAATTTATTTTTGATAAAATGGTGACTTGTTTTTTAAAATATCTAAGCCCTAAAGATAAAATTAAATGTAAAGGTAATATTGACCATTTCTATATCAAACTTTTGGATATTAGGGTGTTTTATGATTTTTATATTATTTCATTACACATCAAGTCTTGATTTTATCAACATAATATTTTTTTGGTGATTTTGGGATTAAATTTTCAATATGGATTTAATCTTTTAGAAATTTTTTACCATTGAAGATGGTTGTTATCTTTTTGGATCTATTTTGTGAAATTTTTTGTGGGTTGTTCCTATGACGGTTGTGGTGAAGAGGTTATGAATTCTTGGGGACCTCTATTTTATTTATTGAGTCCTTTCTTATTGTGGATTCGCTTGAGGGACTGTAAAAATCAAGTATTTAGATACATGGTTTAATATCTATCATGCATTACTGAACTAAATAACTCCTACTTTCTGATAAATTTATTATTTAAATTAAATTCAATAGTTAACTAATTTTACATTTCTGTGTGGTACTGTTATTTAATAGACAATGTTTCCCTTAGTATTATTTAAAAGAAATGCTATTTCAAAGAATTAGAAATGGTTTTATGAAATGGATTTAAACTCATGGACTAATTAAATTGTACAATAAAATGATTCAGAAAATATAGAATAGGGGAAGACATGTGTACATAGGTGGTAGGTATATTAATATGTCTTATCAACTGTGGGGGTCATCTATGGAGGCTTTCCTCTACTCCATATGCCCTTTTGTTTTAAAGAAATGATAAACCCTTGGGGAGGATCACTTGATATGTTATTTATCTACGATCTAGACTCGATGTATATATATAGAATTCCTGATGCATATGATACTTTCAATGTAAGGTAAAACATTATTTGATAAAATTCACTAGTGTGATCCTGGGTTTTTTAAAATATGGTTCTTCTTTTTTTTTGTAATATTTTCTGTTAATTCCATTTATTTGATAAGATATTTCCCTCATTATATGATAATACATGATATATATGTTATAATATATGGATATAAAATATTTTGACATTGATTTACCTTCTCTACTTATAAAGTTATAAAATGGGTAAATTAATTTTTTTTCCATGATTCTGATATAAAAATTGTGAAAATTTTATCATACCTTATTTTAAATAAGGGTTTGAATTATTTTGAAATTATTCTGATACATTATATGGAAAATATATATGAGTCCATATTGTTCCTTATATCTTATACCCTAAAAAACCCTAAAGCGATTCATAGACCTAGTTATGTATTTCGATGCTGGGAATGGAGAGGTGTGGCAATGTGGTGGTGAGGTTTTATATCAGGTATAATGGGAAGCTATAGATGATATTGTGGGTGATTTCATATCATATCATGGGAAGTGGTTCTATTTTCGTGTTTTAGTATTATTTTATGGTTGCAATTATAATTGGATTTTATTTATACACTTTGTTGGTTTGTTTTCCATTGATTGTTTTATGTTATATTATATATTTATCAATTAGTTTGTTTTATTTCTTATATATATGATTATATCAACATGTGGTTGTCTGTTTGACATTTCACTTATTCATTTCAAGAAGAATCATTTACTTTTTTTAATCCCTGATGCTATATTTCAAGTCGCATTACTATAGGGATTGGTTACTCCATTGGATAATGGGGTATATTCAACTGGGTACTAGTTTGAGAGGGTATTCAAGTCAGTTCATTACATTAAATGTATGAATAAAAGTTCATATATAATCATTTTTTCATATTTAATTGTAAATTATATCAGATGTCACCCCCTATGTTAAGAAAACCATAGTGTATGATATAGATATGTTGTTAATAGAACATTTTATGATAAGTCATAAAACATGATCAATCATTTATCAAAAAAAATTCATAAAATTACTGATTATAATTATCATTAGGTAATCCAACAATTTTTATATCATCATTTGAATATTTTATTATGTCGATTTTTAATAGTATTATTTGATGATTTAAATTATAAATGTTTTAAATTGTAGTGAATAAATCATATATTATATATCATATGAATATGTTAATTATGGAATGGGTGGAATCATTAAATACAATATAAGGAGGAAATGAACATGAAATAGTGGTTTCCTGAACTATACTAACCTCTTTCTAATTCACCCATTTGTAATTTAAATTATCTTTACCCCTTTACTTATCAAATCACATTCATTCTATGGGATTATGGATGGATTGACATATTTTATATGTTATTTATATTTTCTTATGGAAAATTCATTGGGGAGGGTTTACTTAGGCTACCGTTGAAGAATATTCATGAATTATTCCAATGATTTAGGATTCTAGTTCAATTAAAATGAAATATTCAAGAAAATAACTCATGTTTATAAATTGATTCAGATTAAGGAATTATTATTATTTATATTTTAGGTTTTAATTTTTATATACAGTGATGAAAAATAATAATTTGTTACCTAAAAGACCTATAGAAAAATCAATGAATGTTATTAATAGTTTATTTATTCATTGGAACTCTCAGAAATAAAAAAATGGGATTTTTTTTCTTTACACAAGAGAAATATTTTCATTGAAAATAGTGGTATTAACAAAAGAATTTGGAATGTGGATTGCTCTGATATGTTAATATAAATTTAAAATTTAAGATGATCAAATATGTTATTTGATTCCACATATCATATTTATCAATGTCATTACATGAAACCTAATTATTGAAATCTTGGTAAAAAGGAAGAGAAAAATATAAGACTTTTTGTTTAAAATTATATATAAAATGTATTGATATGAATACGTAATTTTATCTAGTATTAATATATTTGAAATCATAGGCTTAAAATTGATCATCATGTAAGATATAAGATATCATATTTGGTGACATTTTATAATTCTTTTGATTTTCCCTCTATTTTAATATATTATATCGTTATTGACAAATGTGAATACTCTAAAACATTTTTTTGAAATCCATGGATCTATAACATTATAACGTTACATATCATTTTCATTTTTTTTATTATTGTAGGTTATGATTAGGTAATTTCATATCATTCGCCATAATACTGTGGGTATCTATGTATATTCCACACAATGTTATATTAGGGGATCTGATTTTATTGATTGATATTGCTAATCCTTAAATTGAATTTATAGTTGTAAGATGTTTGAAACACTGTGTGTTATCTAACAATCGTAATTATATATATATATATATATATTGATGATTATTACATAATTAAATTTTATATTTATTTAATTCTTGATTATTAATTAAAATGAAATATTTATAAATAAATTATAAAATATTAAAAGAATATATTTTGTATATTTATTAAATTTATACATAATTTATAAAGTTAATAATTATTAAATGAATATTTGTAATTATTTAACGATTATGAATCTTGTATTAAAAATCAATCCATGATATTAAATGGTAACATTGAATAACATTGTAATTTATATTTGATACGCCCATAATGGAATCTTTATTAACCTAAAAGGATAATGAAAATAAAAAATATAAAAAGAATTGAAATACACATATAATTAATTTAAATTTATTTAGAAGTGAGTTCCAGTCGAAACCATGAGACAATGAATTAATTAATTTAGGTTTTTAATGTAATAAATTTATATATTTATTGAATAAATTTGTATAAATATGAAATATGGTTAAATAATGTTTACAGAAAGTATGAAATGAAGGAAAAATATATTGTATTTGATTATCACTTTTGAGGTGCTTAACAAGGTTTTATAGATTTAGAGTTCAAGTGAAATTAAAATTTCAAAAATAAATTTATTTATCCATGTTTGACAATATATTAGAAATGTGCTTGATCCAATGGTCATGGAATCCTCCCCTCAATATAAAACTATTCTGTTAAACATGGTAATTTAGTTATGTTTATTCCTATATATAGTTATATCAATACCTTTTTTATAATATTTTAGTTAGAATGTGATAATTTTCATGCCTTAATTTAGCATAACGTGTTAAATTTTTGTAAATTTTTTCATTATTGATATATTATTAGTGTTTGTGGGAATCTAAAAGGAACCCAACACGATAGACAACACGTCAATCGGACGCCCAGTCTGAGATTTATTAGTTTTTCTGTTCCAGGGGCCCGTTTGAAATTACACAAATTCCAAACCCGACCATCTTCCAAAGTTGCCCAAAATACACATAGATTGTAATGACCTTGAAATTTTCATGAAATTTTTTTCTTAATTTCTTTGGAATTTTACAAGACTGTGTCTTATGACGGCACCTGATTCCGAGGCCCGGTGTGCCCGGAATCACGTTCTGAAGTTTTGCTTGTGTACGTTCAGTGAACGAACGAGTGGGTTTTTCTAACTTTTGAACTGGTGCTCGGAATCAAAATCTGAGGGAACCGATGGAACCGCATCACCGTTAATTGCTTATAAAGACCTTTCCCAAAGGAACGTTTTCTCAGGAGGAGTTGTTTAAAATTTGAGGTGTAAGTGATGAATAAAATAAAATTTGTAATCCAATTTTAGTTTTCTTCTAAGTAAATTTATCCTTTGTGTGAAAGTTGGGTTGGTATCTTCCCTTGGGATAATAAAGGAGAGTTAGGACCCACACCATCCCCCACCTTCTCACATTCCCAATAACCCCTTGAAACTCCTCCTTAATGTTGTGACTTTACCTCTTCTCTTTTAATGAATGCCAACACACTCTATACTCAATTAATTGAACAGATTAATTAATTGAATTAGTTTTGAATTTTAAAAGTGTTGGTATGTGTGAATAAATTAAGGAAAAAGTCTTAATTTATTTTGGTTTATGGGTTGTGTGGGGAAATGGAGGAGATAGAACTCATCTTCTTCGTTGGATAACGTGATGAACGTCAAGAAATCGACGAATAACGCGGTCACCGCAAGGAGTGAATGACGTGACATTCTTCTTCCCTCTCTGCAGCTAGTGAGAGACGCCTTCATCGAAGAACGAAGACGCGCCACATCCTTCATCGGGTGAACGCTGACGACGCTTATAGGGCCTCAATCTGTGACGCTGTCTTCCACGACGTCCTTTCCCTGCGAAGACCCTCGTTTGACGACCTCATCGATATAGGGGTTTAATCTTCGTCCAAGTTTTATTTAAATGAACATCGTTGATAATTGTTGGCCGCTTGATATCATTATAATAGGAGGAGGTCGGGCTTCACAAACACGACCGACCCTCCTCCCCCTTTGCTATCATACTCATTGTGGCTTGAACGAAGGTGACACGGTACCGTTACACCGCGTGGAAACAAGAAGGGACGCGACGAAGACGCGCGGCCCCGTCGCGCCGCGCCGTTGATGCCGAACGAAACTGCGGCAGAAGGCGGGGCCGTAGAGGCGATTCGAAGACTCCACAAATTGTTTATTTGATGTTTGGATCGACAAGCGATGACAGAACGGGCCGCAGAGGCGATTTGAAGCCTCCGTGGTGATGTTTGGGTCCCAAGGTGACCGCTGGCGATGACGGTGAGTCAAACGGACCATCGGAACGCATCCGGTGGTCCGCAGAAACCGGCGGAGACGCGTCCCACCGGCACGGCGGCACTGGCGTCCGGTGGTGGCGGCGTGCCGCTGGAACTGAACTGACGTGGCTGGGCCACAGCAGCGGACCACACCGGAACGACCTAGTCGTTCCGAAGGTAGGGCGGTGTGGCTTAAAATCAAAAGGGACTATTTAGAAAAAAATTATTTTCATATTATTGAACCATGTTTTACTTACTGATATTATTCGGGTCTCTCAAAATATTTGAATTCATCTCACAGAAGTGGTAAAAATACGTTTTATGCAGATTTGAAAATGCTCCTATGAGGTGGGTAAAAGACTGTAAAATATTCGATAAAATTTTATATATCAAAACATATTATAAATTGACTAAAATTAATTAAATTGAACAAATATAGGTATTATATATCTATTTTGACTTTAAATAAATTATAGTAAAATAACTAACTATTTAAATAAAATGTCGGTTTCAAATAATAACACAGTCTTTTTCACTATTCAACAAAAATTGAATTTTTTTCAGAAAAATACCAAAAATTTATCCTAAGCTAATTTTTATATTAAAAATTAGAAAATGATGTCTATTTTACCAAATTAAAACATAGAATTTTCATTTATTAATTTAGAATTAATTCCAGTTGTCAAAACCAATAGACGGATTTTGAAAAAGAAAAAACTATGAAAAGATTATTATGTGTTTTTGTCAATTTTAAATGTGAAATTACATATAATGAACTAAATTTTATTTAGTGATAAAAATAAAATATAATTATACTTAAAAACCTTTCAAATGAATAATTTAACACTATAAATTACTTTGATTGAAATTTTTTTTTTCAATTAAAACATAGTATTTTTCACTATTCGCCAAAATATGAAATTTATCAGAAATGTACAGAAAATTTATCCAATCTAAATTTTTATATCTCAATTATAAAAAAGAATTTTATTTCATTAAATTTAATATATAAGGGTTTCATATTTTGGTTTTAAAAAGGTTCACCACAAAAGTTAGTGAAATTGAATTTTTTGAAAAATACTTCTTTTATCTAAAAATTATGAATTTGTTCATATATTAGGTCTAAGAAACACATAATATGTATGTTAAAATTATATAGTGTATATAAAATTGAAAATACACTTAATACTCTTCAGAACCACTTTCTTAATGGCTATTTTGGTATGTCGTGGTGTGCTTGAACTCGATGTTGTGTGTAGCTCATGTTATTAAATTACATTGAAGAGATAACATACTATAAAAACAATGGGGTGTTACATTATCCCCTACTTCAATAAATTGCATCCTCACAATTTGAAATTTTTCTCCTATATAATTCGTTGAAAATAAAAAATACCTTTGTGGAAAACCCACATCGAAAATAGGGTTAATATAATTTAATCTTAATAAGAGGGAAAGGGAAATGAAATAGTCACCCCCAATTTATGTTTTCAAATAAGATAACATTTGTGGAAATTATAGAAACATAATTGGAGGAAAAACTTAAATATTTATAGGAAGTGATTTCGGTCATCAATCACAAAGTAGTGTAAAATTGAGGGCCTTAAAGCCATCAATCTAAGATGATGTAAAATATCATTAGTTCAACAAAACATATGGTATTATGATAACACATTTTTGGTTTTATGATCCCTTGCCTAAAGTTTAAGAATTAATTTACTCATAGAATAATAGTAAATATATATATATATATATATACTTGGAAAGTTTATTTTCAACCTTCAACTAATTTCTACCACAAACACATCTTTCTCTATAAAAGATAACAGAATTCAAAAATATTATATTTATTTTAATCGTATAGGGTCAAAAAATGAATTTCAATTCATTTTTCAGACTATTTAAAAAAATAAATTATACTATACAAGAAAACACATAGGCTAGTGGTAGGTGATGCAACCTTGATTCCCTTCGGTTGTGGGTTCAAGTTTCACGGCCTTGTCGGACGCAACAGATAGTCACCTAACCTCCAGCTTGTCCTTTTTTGGACAATCCAAAATTAATATCAAGAAATGATTTAACCTTAAAAATAGTTTTCAATGTCAAACTTAATTGATTCCAACCTCTATACTTTTCCTAAATACTTCTATCCAAACACCCAATATAAAATTTATAAGGAAGGTAAACACAATGAGGATTCTTTTTTCCACATAATAACATGTTAATACCTTCATCATGTTCTATATTAAAATATGGTAACAACCTGAATTATCATATAACCATATTGATTACATTCATGATCCCTTATTTCTTATAGAATACTGGATATTTTACTTATATCCAAAAATAATGTAAACTCCAACAATGATGGAATATACAAATCATTAATCAGTTTTAAGATATTTAAGAATATGCAATATAATCTATTCAAATAAATATTATCTTATTGAAAAATAACTACATCAGTATTAGAATCATATTAATTTTTATCTTTCTATCAACTATATATTTTCCAAAAATTTAACCTTCCAATGAGTCACTTTTTTCCACACAATCTCATGTCCTAAATGAAATAGTACTGCAGTACAGTCCTTATATACTCTATAATTCTTATAACATTTATATCATTAATAAAATAGTCAAATGGAACAATTCATTATTAGCAACATAAGAACTATTAATCATTATTCTTCATCTTCGGTAGTATCATAACATGATTATTATCAAATAACACCATTTGCGGTATACTCTAATTATTTGGACATTGACTTCTTTAGTGTCCCTACAGTTTGAAGATGAAGCATTGTACATTTGAGACCTTTTTCTAACCCTTACAAACACTTACTTGGGGTCCTTTTTCTCCAATCTTATAAGATACCACCATTCCATTCATGCATTTACCATGGTGATTCTTTCCATAGTTTTCAAATTTGATAAAATCCTTCTTTCCCCTCTACCCTTTATCCACATTTCTCTCATTGCATCATTTTCTTCTCTTTGTTCCCTTAAAATCCATAGGTCTCAGTGAATTATTTACTTATCTTATTATCAAATGATACTATTTCTTAATTTGATGAGAATATGAGGGGAAATATTTCCATTTTAAATGTTTTCTTAATAACATAAAAGATTTGATCCTTCTAAATCTTATGATCACACATATTACTGGAATTCTCATTCTTTCTACTATGAGTCATTTCTAAACAATGACATACGCTAGGTTATTTTATGAATCTCAATGCATAATTCCAAACATGTAAAATACCAAACATAAATTGAAAATATTATGCATATAATCTATAATCCTAAATTTTTTTCTTTGATATGTATTTATTTCTAAATCCTTTATAATGGCTTGTAATGAAAATTTGAATTATTTTAATCATATCCCCCGAGAGTTTCATAACCAAGAATGTAGAAATTCCCATTGTGGTGCACCAGTTTCCGTTCGAGTCTTTCTCAAAGAAGTGGTTTTAGTTTTTACCCCTAGGTACATCTATGCCATAGCAGCCTCTACATTCTTGTATCCAGACAGAGATGTATTTCTTGGAAAATTCACAAAATCTCTACATTACTAAAATTCTAGGATGTTATTCTATACAAATCCTCAAAGTCTATCTTAAGGTAACATTCTCATATTAGTGTTTTTCTAAATCTATTTTACAAGGATATTTCTAAACTTCCTCTAATACCAACTCTAACACCCCGACCCCAGAAGCCCATTGTTGGTGCATTATTTTAATACATTGTCATGATTATAAGAAATAACATCCTAAAAGACCTATCAGTTTAGTATCCATGGAAAATATGTTACATACATGAACGTTACATTACACATTAGAATATAAAACACAACATAAATTATACTTTGAGAATTCCATTAATACCCTAGCTTAACCCTAATTATGAATCATAATACACTTCTTGGAATCCTGGGAAAATTAAAAAATATAATGGGGTGAGGTCAGATGCCCATAATTTTTAACAATATAATATAAACTTTCATAAATAAGAATAAACATTTAAGAAAATGTATATGACTAAAAAAATCCTTTTAAACATAAATTTAATCATAATATGGAAAATATACAATGAAATAATTACATATACTTGTTCACATGGATATTCTACTAGTATAATAATCACATCCAATATCAATAGCCACTTTCATAATGAAGGAATGCATAATGCCGGACTTCATAACCACATAGTAAAGGTCTTATGCAAAGACTACAAATAAGATTTTGTCAACGCCTTGTGCGAAGACACAAGTTTGTCTCATTAGCCCTACCGATGCAACGAGAAGCAATATCAGGCTCCACCTATCACTTTCTACGTACAATTCATTCCTTGTATGAAAAGGATTAAACATAACATAAACATTCATATTAAGACAAGCATATGAAATTTCCAGACATTATCTATAAACCATGAATGGTATAAAATAACACATCCCTAGTCAAAAAAATCACAAAACCTTCAATAAAATATGGAATATTTTTATCATACTAAATCAGCTTCAAATTTTTTTAAAATCAATCAAATGATGTTGACATTAATTAAAATGATTTGTAAAACACTTTGAGTGGAATATCTCTTTTTCCTGAAAATATTTAAAACTACCACAATTTATAATGGAAGACATTTAAATAAACATTTGAATAAAAGTGTCCCGTACCACTTTGAAACATTTGAAAGGAATTAATATTTTAAAAATGGTCTTGTCCATATAAATAAATCCTCAAAAACAATTTTGAAAACATTGACATTAATGAGAATGATTTAGAAGAACAAATGATTAAAAAATTTAAAATGATGTTTTAGAAAAAAAGTCTATTAAAAAAAATCGCATTGAAAACTAATTTATGAAACAAGGACATGGATAATAAATATTTCCCAATATATACTTACATAAAAAACCATAGGATAATAATGAGATTGTGAAATTAACCCTTACATTGTAATTTCTTTTAGTCGAGGGTATGTTTAACCTCCTGTATATTGACCATAATATGTTATTAAATTATAACAGAACCATATTAATATTTATGATATCATTCATGATTCATGTATGACTTTATACTACCCATTTAATAATAAATTATATGTTAATTTAACATTTCAGGTAATAATCGCTTCCTTTATCGTACGTGTTTTAACCTGTTACTCATGATTGTGTCACTTAGATCATGATTTAAAAACATCCATAATATAAAACATGATTTAAATATACTATTTATTCAGAATATAAATATATATAATAGACACATATATGAAATGGAAAACACCATTTATGGAGGCGGTAGGCCCTACGTACTCATAAACGATTTTTCCTTTTTCATATCATATTGAGCGGGACTTAGTGAATAAGAAATATGTAAGTACACACACACAAATATATATATATATATATCCATATATATATATATATATCTAAATTAGCATTATTATGTCAAATATTATGTACTTATTAAAGATATATATTTTATAATCATCATTGAATGGTGAACGTGGAAATGAATCTCATTGTGTCATTGAGATGGTAATATGTACGTATGCATGAGTGACAATATCATTATATTGAGGTTGAAATAACATGTAATTGTATAGTATATCAAATATACATAATTATTAAAATGATATATTTATTATTTACATCAGTTATAGTCATTATTTTACCATCCAAATATAGAAGTGTTTGAATAACAAACTACACCAAGACGCGGATACAGTAATCAGTACGTACGCACGTATGATGAATTTGTCATTTATAGGATGGATAGTGTAATGAAAATTGTTGTACCATTTATATAATAACATTAGAGTATAGAAAAGATACTGTAGATATTATTTTAGAATGGAAACAACAAAGAAAGAGGAAGTGGAAGAAGAAAATAACTTGAAAGAGATGATGGAATATTTTACTATTCTTCGAGATCTTCCTTTGGATTTGATAAAAATGGACCCTTATGTTGGCTTTCTGACCCAATGAAGGCCTCTAGGATGAAGGGAGGAATATTGGGAGGATATTTGGGTAGTTTTTTCCTATGATAGATGGATTTGGAGGTGTGAAATTAAGAGAAGGGGAAGTACCCTCTTATAAGAGAGGTGAGGGTCAATTTAAGATAAACTTTTAATATTATTTTATAACAAAATCATTTTAGATTTATAATTGCTTAAAAATAAATTATTTAAATGATGAGGTGGGTATGGGTCAAAAACTTCTTGACAAATAGGTTTTATTTTGGTTTATATCATCACATTAACCTTTTCTTATAGATTTAACTCTTTGTTAAATAGTTTGACATTTGTCATGTCACTTTTTATTTTTACATTATATGGTTAATAAACTTACTATAAAATTCCAATATAACCCCAAGTGGTTTATTACAGTCATATATATTATTATATTAGTCTTTTGGCCGAAACATTTTTTTTAGGACTATTATATCAACTAATAATATAATTTTTGCTTTAAAAAATCGGTTATATCAATTTTGACACTATTTAGTATTTTATTTTTTTGAAATACATAATAACATTATAATTTTGAATAAAATTTATTTATACAACACTAAAAATTAATATTAAACTATAAAATTAGTGGAATTCATCAGAAGTCTCAATTTACATTTATTTGGATATTTTTAATATCAATAATTTTTATCCTTCATTATTAATGAAATTAGTGCATCATAATTGTGTCATAAATATATTAAATTATATAATATCTAAAAACTATATATAAAATACCATTACTTAGGAAATTTCTTTAGTATTCTAATGAATATTTACAGTTGAATTTAACTTTTGAATAATGCTATATTAAAAATGTTTTAGTTATTAAACATTGAATTTAACTCTTTTAACTCTTCTTTAAATAAAATAATTATAAATGTCCTAATATTATCCAAGTGGACCAAATGATGTAATATTTTATTCCTAATATTTTATTTGGTTGATTAATATTAATCATATAGAATTTGTACATGTGTTAGGGTAATTATAATATCATTTTTACCTTTAATTACAATATTTACTTTTAACCGTGGTAAATAAAAGTCCAAAGATACTATTTACCAAAAAATATTTTTAATCTTATTGAGCCACATTTTAATTAATGATATTATTAATTTCTCTCATATTTTTGAAATTCAACTCACAGAAGTGGTAAAATTAAAATTCATGCAGATTTGCAAATACTCCTAGGAGGTGGGTAAAAGAAGGTAAAATGTTCGATAAAATTTTATATATCTAAACATATTGTAAAATGACTCCAATGATTTAAATTGGACATATATTTTTATTATATATCTATTTTAACCTAAAATAAATTAAAATAAACTAACTACTTATTTAAATAAAATTTCGGTTTTAAATAATAACGTAAATTTTTCACTATTCATCAACAATTTAATGTTTTCAGAAAAAAACCAAAAATTTACCCTAAGATAATATTAATATTCCAAATTAAAAAATTATGTATATTTTCCCAACTTCAAAACATAGATGTTGAATTTATTAATTTTAAATTAACTACCATTGTGAAAACTAAAAGGATTTTTTTAAGAAACAAAAACATTACAAAGATTTACATGTGTTTATGTTAAATTTAAATCTGAAATTACTTATAATGACGTAAATTTAATTTAATGATAAAAATATAATCCTATTATACTTCAAAACTTTTCAAATTCAAAATTTAATAATATAAATTATTTATATTTAAAAAGTTTTTTTCAATTAAACCATCTTATTTTTCACTATTCGTCAAAATATGAAAGTTATCAAAAAAGTACTAAAAATTTATCCAAACTAAATTTTTATGTCCCGATTCTAAAGAAGAATTTAATTTCATTAAATTGAATATATAAAAGTGTCAAATATTGGTTTTAAAAAGGGTTCTCCATTAAAAGGTGATTCTTAAAAAATGAATTATTTTATCTGAAAAACTGAATTGTTTCATATATCATGTCTAAGAAACACATAATACAGACGTTAAAATTATATAGAGTATATAAGATTAAAAATACACTTAATAATTTTAATTACCGATTTTTTATGGATATTTTCAGAAGTCATGGTGTGCTCAAATTCGATGTTCTGTATAACTCATGTTATTGAATTACATTAAAGAGATAACATTCTATGAAAAAATGGGGTGCTACAAAATGAGGTTCCAAATTCATTTTGATGAATTATATGGAAAATGGATTTTTTAATATGGTTTTTGGGTATAAAATGGATCGTTTTAAAGATATTGGATTTCTATATATAATACATAGGTTATAGTGAAAATATATTGTTTATAAAAAATGAGATTTCTATTAAAAATTATTTGGGAATCTTATTCTTAATGATGATTTATATTGTATAAATTTATTTTTAATTAAATAGTTTTTGGTTATAATATATTAAATGTAAAGAATATGGTTTTCAGATGAAATTAATGGGATATTGTTTCTGAATATAATCATATATATTGAGTTGTGGTTATTAAAATGAGATTTTTGATATAGTGATTGGTGTTATTTTCAAATTGATTTGTGAAATTAATAAAAGGAAATGGGATGATAGATTTATTTTGGTGATGAATTTTTTGTTTCGAGAAAGGATATGTTTTGTATTGGCCTTTGTTATTCCCATTGGTGATTACATACAAGGAACAATTTGGTAATGTGGATAGATGATGATATGGGTGGATGAGTTCACATATTGTAATAAGTTGATGAGTTCCCATGGTGTCATAAGAATTTTCATGTCTGAGGTCCCGTGGAATACCATTATTGACTGTTCAACCCATCATATTTTTCATCTATTCATATTTGTTTTAGTATAAAATCAGGATTTTCTTATAATCACAAGAACTATGTCACATTATCTTATGATTTTAAAGTATAGTTTATGTAGAGTTTTGATATTGATAATTATGGTTAATTAATTGTTTTAAATTGGGTTCTTGGTTTTCATGTTTCTTAGTTCACTCCACCAAATTGATTTTATGTATTTTTGAAGTGTGGACATGTGTGGCTTTCCATTAATTGTCCCTCTTATTGATCAACCCATTCATATTCTTCTTGGAAAAGGGATGTTGATTCCTCCTCTATTTTATTCTTAAGAACGTGCTCTCTTAGAGGAAGAGTGGATGCAGGGAATTTAATGGATTTTAAGTTTTAATGATTTATTGAGTTATTAAAGATTGTTTTTTCTATATTTATGCCCAATGGTCCGACAAAAAAGTGGGGGAAGTAGGTCCGCTGATCCAAGCCTTAAGAAGACGTTACCTAGTTGTTCTTTAAGGCTTCGATCACCGAGCATTATTTTTCTAAGGTGAATAATGTGACGAAGTGGATTGTAATGTACTATGTAATGTGGGGTGATGGATCTTTGTTATTGTTATTTTGTTATTTTTTTGATCTAATACCATACCTTCCAAAGTAAGAAACATTATATTCATTGAAGGATTGAAATATTGAGAAAGGGATTAATCAATAATTGCAGTCTAAAGTGTTAGATTCTAGTTTAAACTCTTTTACCAACATGTTGATGAAATATATTCAGGTAGAATCTATTTCGAAGGAGTTAATGATGCCACCAATCTTCTTATAGTATCTAGATGTGGGGAATTGTATTCACCTTATGAGATAGTAAATCATCCTAAAGTTGGTTGTGTTGGGAACATAATTAAAATCCATTTTTAATTTTGTACAACTTATTCTATAAGTTAGTACATGGTGTGTTGTATGTGTGGAAATACAAATCCTAATTATCGATCATGACTTTGTTCCCAAAATACCAAAAAAAATGTATTCTAACATCACATAATTTTTTTTCAAGGTGTTTCTAGGATGTGATGTGGGTCCATATCCATCTCAATGAAGCACACCCCATCCCTATGGTAGGAGTTGGGTTCTATTTTTAATGAGTATGAAATATATTTCTATTGTAAATTTTGTTCCTTGTGGTGGTTTTCAATGTTTACATTCATTAGATTGTAAATCTGAAATTTTCGAATCTCCTCAGAACTCCTTTTTTAATCAATGTGTGTCTTTTTAAAATTATAAATTTTTTAACTCGATGTTGAGGTGTTTTATATACATACATTGTTAATACTATTTCTTATTAGTATTAATGAAGAGGATTTGTGTGAATCTCCTAAATCACCATCTTAGTGAAATTTATTTTTTGGGGAAGGGTGAATCTCTTGGTTTGTTGTGTTCTCCTGGTTCTTCTTGGCATTTCATGTGGCCTCTTGTGTCACAAAAGGAAGGGGTTTCCATCTAAGATTATTATCTTCTAACAGTGAGGAAGTAAATGCTTCAGGACATCATGCCTCTTTCCACAGGCACTAGATTGATGATTTCATATATATAAGAATTTCATGGATGGGGATTATATTGGTCTAGCTTTTTAATCATTGGAGTAATGGGGAAAATTTTCTTTTATATGTTTTTTTTCATCATCTTCGAAGGTCCCGTTTCACAAAAAAAATCATAGAGGCCTCATTATTCATCATGATCCTTGCGTGGTTTCCTTTATGAGTCTGTTTTTTCTTTTTAATTCATTTTGAGTTTGTTATGTATTTTTCATATGATGTATTATGGGTTGGATCTATTTAGTATGGTGTCTATTACATTTGGACCCCTTTCTCCCTCCTTGTGGGGGGAGTAGTTAACCTGCGTGAAATGTTTTTCGTCAGAGTAAGGAGTTCGTAGGATTGTCTGACTTTAGTATCCTATATAAATATATGCTGGATTTTTTATAATGGTTTATTAATTATTATGGGAAACCAACCACTTAATTTATTATGGATTTCATCAGGATTTGGAGGTTGTTAGTTTGTTTTAAATGATATGGATTCCATTTTGGTCCCCATGACGGTAATGTAGTTCAGTCTCTCATATACCATTTCAATGGGTTGTTTCATTTACTATTTGTGTTTCAAAGACATTCCTTCAAGGTGGATATTGTGATTTTAGAGTATTTCCAATGGTATTATTATTTGAAATGTTTTTGAAGTGGTGGCTTGAGTTCCCTATCGTTTATGATAGCCATTTTCATATTTTTGATCGTTTCAGGTGATTTTTGTCAGATCTATTTGGTGTTTATTTGGTGTTCTTCAGTTTGAGCAGATGGATTGACTGACCATATTATACTTTTACATTATATCGATAAACTAGATATGGTGTGTATTTTCAGAGGTGGGAATCTATAATGTGGTTATTCAATAATTTCCTCATGTGATTTTGGTGACTTATTGGAATTTTCTGATTAATAGCTAGTGGTTCATAGTTGGCACATAGTTAGATAAAAATTTTCTTCCATTCCCATGAAATCATGCGGCCTATTTATTTTTTGGACAATAGTGACCACACTCTTATTGTGTGGTTCATAAAATCATGTGCGAAAACATGGGGCTTGTTCTTATTGGACTATGAGGGAACCAGAGTTTCCATATAATTTTGAAAACCATGTGAGAAAACCATCTGACATATCCAGGTAATGAAAATTTGAGATTTTACATTTCTACCCTATTCAGGATTCAAAAGAAAATCAATGTATTCCTTCTCCAGTCAATTCAAACCACACTAGGAGGATTCTCCATTCATCGTAATGCCTCACACATTCTTCTGTAGTGATTCCAAGGGGTTTTCTACATGTTTTGTGGGTGATTAATTAAGGTAATCTCCTCTTATACTCTTTCATTTTATATTTCTTCCTTTTTTTCTTGAGTTCCTCATCTCCATTAATCATATGGGGCTATGGTTTCTAGTTTTTTTATTGGTATTGTGTGATTAATTGTTCTTGTTGTTTTTCATCCTCTTTTATACCATTATGAGGTTCTTCCAGGTGGGAATTGTAGAAGCTCCATGAGTTTGACAAAGATTTTCTTTTTCACATAAACATCAAATTTAACAACCATTGGTTTCATTATTTTCAAAACATCCTTAGA
Organism: Viscum album; assembly: GCA_963277665.1. NCBI lineage: Eukaryota > Viridiplantae > Streptophyta > Magnoliopsida > Santalales > Viscaceae > Viscum > Viscum album. The sequence goes on from OY728145.1 coordinate 1,906,811,775, forward strand.
TATTAGTTATTGATAATATATTTTTGGAATAATTTTATGATTATAAATGAAGTGGTGTTTTTGATATTTTTGAGGCATATAGAAATAATTTTTTATTTGATGCATCCCAACTATTTCATAAAATGACTTGTTGAATATTGTTTGTTATTTTTTTTTAATTTTTTTGGATCTGTAAATATATTTTATAGAATAAAAAATAGTGGTTTTCAATTATCAAATTTCTTTACAAATAGTTTATAAGTGAAACTGTTATGTGTTGGTCCTTTGAAAATACTTTGGGATGTGGTGATAGGGTGTAGACTATTTGGAATTCTGATGAACGTTTCATTGGTTTTCAAATTTATTGTGAGTTCTTAAATTAACTCTTATAAAAGGGTTTGAGTATTCAAATTGTGTGAATTAACCCTTTATGGAATGTTGGATTTGGTTCATTTAAAATGGGTGGTTTCTCAAAAGGTGTGTGAGGACCCTTCTTCATTTTTGTGAAATGTGGAAATCCTAAAAATAAAATTTGAATAATTATCATAACATAGTCATATTTATTTATTTGGGAGGTATACACATAGAGGATCCCTTAATATTTATTGGTTGAAAGGTAATGGGTTGTATATTTGGGTGACTCGAGGGAGGTGACTTATTGTGTCAATTTTAATGTGTGATTTATGTTTATGTGATTGGATTATTGGTTTCAATTATTTAATCACATCACTATACATTTTAAATTATAATCTATCATATATATAGTTTTTTGGTAAATGTTTGGTGTGATAGTTTATGATTTTTCTCTATCTAGAATTCCATTGCATGGGAATGTTTTTTTCTAAGGGATAGTTCCCCTTAGTCTGACCAGGTATAGTGAGATAGAGTGTATGCATGAGAATGATGCCATCATGTGAGGCATCCCTTCTAAATGAATCAAGATATATAGTATCTTATTGATTATTCCACTCAATTCATATGTTCCACCATGTTCATTTTGAACTTATTTTTCTGCATCGGATGATTGAGATTCTCGATTGGGTTGTTGTACATGTGTGTATATTTTTCTATTTCCCTTATTATTTTATTTTTTTTGTTTCCATTTTTATGGTGTGATAATTTTGAAATATGTTGTTTTAGTTTTAAAATGCTTTTGGAAAATTTTTTGGAAATGTTTTATACATACAATCTCAACATTTTAATGAAAATAAATTCATTCTCTTAAAAAATATATTGTGTTCTTCTTAGAAAGGATCAATATATTATGTAGGAAAACCGGAACCAACATTGTTTTTTTAATGATGAAAATTTCTACAAAATCACAGTGTTAGATATTATATTTCACATCATAAATTGATATTTATTTTATTATATTATTTTCATTGGAAATAGACTTTTTAATCATGCCTACAAAGTTTAAATACTCAAACCTATATTTCATTATTCTTCATGGATTTGGAGTAGGATTAATCTTGGTTTCAATAGTCATGTGTGATGATTGGGTTTTTTATTAAAGATCCAACCTTTGGTTCATGTGTATTTTTTTGTTTTTGGTCAAGATTGTTTTTTTGATGTATTATTTTTTTGTGTATTAAGTTCTTTATAAATGATGTTCATCTTTCAAATTTTTATCTATTTTTTTGGATTACCTATTTATTTTTTAGATATTCATTTTGTATATTTATTTATATTAGGAGACATCGTCACCTTGGTTATCAAATTGATACCCCAGCATTAGTTTACAACCAATGATTATTCAGAATGTATCCATATACTTTTCATGGATTATCTCATTTGACCAGTTCTAGGATGAATCATGTTTGTTCATGAAAAAATTGACACACGGTTTCCCAATGGATTTGAAAATCATTTTGTAAAACCATAGGACAAGTCCAAGTAATTAAAAATTGTGATTTTAAGTTTCAATCATCCTTATTAGTTAACCCCAAATCACCATTTTCCCTCAACATTCATTTGGTACGAACTTATGAGTTTTCTCCCTAATTTTTTATGCATCACACCTTCTTCCTAGGTAAATCCAAGTGGTATTAATCTGGTTTTAGCGATTATTCTTCAAGGTAATATCTACATTTTCATCTCATATTATTCTTTATTCCATTTTATTTTCATTTTTTCTTAAATGTTTGTCATCAAGATCTACAGATTCTATTTTTTGTCTATTTTAATGTGTATTCTTTGTTTTATCTTCATTTTATTATTTTTTCTCATTAGGACCTCTGTGAGGGTTTTTTCAGGTCGTCAATGTTGAAGAATCAATAGTTTGAGTCAGTTTTCAAATGGTACTGTCCCATTAAATTTATAAATTGTAGGTTTATTTCCATTCACATCTATATTATATGTTAATTATTGATGTTTGAATTTGGGAATAATGTTTTTTTGAGAAATGTAGTTGTTTTCTTGATTTTTATGATGCATATATCTTAGTTTTTTTATGTGATTCCCACCCATCCATCTAAAAAAAGTTGGGTTTGATTTATTGAGTTATTTTTTATTCATTGTTTGGATTTGATAATTTATTTTTTCCATATAAAATACTTCTTTTGATTTATTAGTTAGATTTCTAAGTATTTTGGACATTAATATGTCGGGTGTTGGTTCATTAAAAATAGTTCGGCATATGTTGATTATGTATGGACCATTTGGAATTTTGATGAAAGTTTCATTTAATTATAATTGTTGTGTGAGTGCACAGATGTAATTTTATATAATTTTTGTGAGATTTAGTCTTCATTGATTGCATATTTTCTAAAAATATAGTTGGTTTTTTGAAAAAGGGTGGTCTCCCGAATAGTGTTTGCAACCCGTTTTTTATTTGTTTTTTGGAAATGTTGAAATCTTGAAAACTCTTTTTGGATAATTAAAATTCATTATATATATTGATTTTTTTTGAGACCCAATCCAAAAGAATTTATAAAGAATGTTTGGTTTAATGGATCTAGTTTTTTCCATCTGGTGACTTGGTGGTGATATGTTGTGTTAATTGCTTATGTCTGATATATGTATATGTGATTGGATGCTTAGTTATCATTATTATATAACCCCTACATTACTCTTGATATGTGATCAATGAATTACTTCTAAATTTTGGGTGAATGGATTATAAACTAATGTGGGATTTGACTCTAAATATTGGCCCATAGATGGGGATTTTTTTTCTTTTTATTATTATAGGATAGTTCCCATCAGTCAATCAAGGTATTGTTTGATTAATCGTGTGGGTGATAAATGACATCATTGGGAGTGTAATTCCTTCAGCGTGAGTAAATATGTATAGTATATTCTATATTATTCAAATGAGGACCTTGGTTATAAAATGTTTTTTGGCACATAGTTTTATAGAGTTAATGATTGAGATGGTTGATTGGTTAGTAAATCTAGCATGATTGATTTTTCATATACCTTACTATTTCTTAATTGTTTATTCTATCTTCTATGTTGTTCTCATTTTGAATAATGAAGAGTTGGTTTTTAAAGGATTATGGAAAATGATATTTAATTGGTTTATACATCACATGTCCTATTAATAATGAAAAGAACTTTTGGTTTCATGAAAAATTTAATGTGTGCATTAGGGAATGAAATGTGGTTTTAAGAGTGAAAAAGGAAGTAGACACGGTTTGGATTTAAAGTGGAAAATCCATCTAAAATACTAGTTTCATATATTATAGTTCGCACCAAAAAAGTGATTTTTATTTGATTTAAATTAAATCTATTGGGAATATACTTGTACGGCCATGCCTATCGAGTTTTAATACTCACTCATATAGACCTTCCTTGTTATCATTTTTGGTGTAGATTTTTTCGTGGATTCAATCAACAAGCATGATTTTAGTTTTTGGTATCGTAGAGTATACCTTGGGGTTGTGTATAAATGTTGTGTTTATCTGGTTAATTTTGGAGTTTTTATTTTTTTTCTGGGTTTTTAGTTTTGTATAAATGATATTCAGTTCAGAAATATGTATCTGTTAATTTGGGATTCTTCATTTATTTCTCTACTTTTCAGTTAATTTATTCGCTTATTTATATTGTGAGAAATATTTCCCTTTGATACACTATTGATTCCCCAAAACTAGATTCCATCCAGGGAGGATCGGGAATGCCTTTCGGGCCTTATCGCTAATCAGATAGGGTGTCCCGTTCAAGGGCAAAAAAGGTTTTTATCCCAAATTAAATAGAATGAAAAAAATTAAACATGTGATTTCCAGCTATAAATGATGAATTTCATTACAATTATTTATATTACAGAAATTATTTATTAATTTTTTGAATAACTTTTGAGCTTTATTAGTTAGTGACTGATTATGTCAAGCATGTTATGACTCAAACTCCCATGAATCAGATTAATGATGAAAAATTCAACGATACCTTGTTAAGTATGATTGCACCTAAACGAATTTTATATTTTATTCCATGAAATTATGGTTCTGTTCCCATATACATGAATAGTTATTTTGATTTCATAGAATGAGGATTTGAGATCCACTAACTAACCAATCATATTGAATATTACCATCACATAGTTTTCTTGATACTTCATAAATGCCCCATAAAACAACAAATTTGTTCATTCTTATATTATATATATGTGATTTTTATTAAATATTCAATTAATATTGTTTCGATATATCTCTGATAAACTATATTTTATAACAATTATATATTTAACAAAATTAGATGTACTTCAATGGGTTGATTTTTTTATATTGAAACCATAAATAGATTAATTACTATAGATTAAATAGGAAAACCACAGTGAATACCAACTATTATTTTTATCTCACATAATTAATTTTCCTTCATGTTTTTATAGATCATGTTATTTTAAGTCCAAGGAATGGGAAAATTCCACTTGGAGGTGTTAATTGTTTATGATACTTGGGAAAATATAATATTCTTTGTACAGATGGATATATGGATTACTTGTGGAAGAGGTGTGGAGAGACATGACTTAATGGATGTTTTTCTATTCATTTGTTTTTTTAAACATGAGATGTCTATATATCTTCCTTTTATACATTTCTAATATTCAAAAATTCAAAATACTACTTTTTTTTATGGAATTATCATCCATAATTTTAAATCGAGGTTTTCTATAGCTGATAATCCATTCAATTTGATGTTTTAATTTATGGATTATTATCTTCTATATCATGATTGGATTGAGAATTCTGTTAGTGCTACATAAATTATAGATCGGGTATCCTTGTACTAGGGTGTTTAGACTAAACCATGATAAAATGGTATTTACAACATGATATGTTTCCCTTTGTTAATTTATATTGATATAAATTTTGGGTTATTCATAACATACATGATTTTGTATCTTCAGGTCAAATGTGGTAATTATGAGTAGGTTCTCGACCATATCTCATCATAATGAGCATTACATAACTATTGGTGTTTTATAAATGTTCCCTTAGGAGTAAAAGGATATTATTATATTATATTGTCCAAATTTTTTTTGAGAATATTGAAAATTCATGAATGTAAAATTATATTCGATGGAATGGATTCTCATGTATCTCATTAATGTTGATGATAAATGTATTCCTATTTATGTCTTTATACTATTTTTTGATGTTTCATAGAATCATGTCTCTTAGTAGATGTTCTAATAATAAATGGCAATAACCTATTTCAGAACAATAGTATGAGAGTTAGCATGATGAACAAGAATGTGTAGTTATAGAAGAGCAGACTATCTATGTTGTACAATATATTTATTCACATATTTAAATTAAGGATCATATTGTGTAACTTTGAAGTAATTAAATAATATATAATGATATAAAGGAAATTTCATAGTTAAAATAATATTTCTGATTCTCAAGTTATCCTGATGATTTTGAGGATTTATTGATTTATACAAAGATTCTTTTTTAGTTCTTGGAAATACTTGATTCCATCAAATTTATATGTTCTTAAATCAAACAATAATTATAAAAAAGTGATTCTATGATTCATTTTAATGAATAATGATAAATGATTCCATGTAGTAAATGGATTATACATATCTCTTCATAATGATGTAATATATAAAAAATAGGATGTTAGTAATTTCTATGGACTTTTTCAGCAACTGGTCGGGTTAAAAGAAAATTAATCAATATTATTACCACATCGTTGAACGTTTTTAGTTTTTTATATAGGTTGTTAAAGAATGAAATGTTGTGTCACTTTTATTTGAAATAAACCTTCCACCTTACATGTGTCCTTATGTTTTCCAGAATAATTACACATTAGATTCTGATGTGTAGGATATAGTGCTTATGGATAAGCATGAAATGACTTGTAAGTCAGTGATGGAAGGAGTTCAATATTCTCCTAGAAGTTGATTTATCTATCATATTAAATTAAAGAGAAATATTTTATATTGAAACAGTTTAATTTTGTTGGATACATTATCAATACCTCTTACACATTCTAGAAGATTCCCATTAAATTACATAATATGATGATTGGTCGATTATTATAAATTGTTTTTCACTAAGGAATAATAAATATATTGATTTTCTAGTCACTCTTGACACATGACGATTTTTTATCATATCTTATTTTCCCCATGTATTAGAACAAGATCATAAAATCTATGTGGTACTTCATGGAATTTTTTTTGATTCATTATCTAATGTGTTCAAAACATAAACTTTCTGAAAGAATCATCTTGATGAAGTGGAGGATTCTTCAGATGAAGCAAATGATGGTCCCATAACAATGAGTGTTACCATCTGTATAGCTTCATCATTGTTAACTCCATTATTAGATATAAAATCATGTCTCAATAAAATTTCAAATCATATTATTAATTTTCTAAAAAATCATATTGGGATAATATCTTATGTGATTGATATTACTATTCACTTGAGAATGAAGAATGTGAATGATCTGTAATTATTGGAACCCCGACAGTTAATTACTGGAAATGATGTATGGTTTTTGTTTATTGTTAATCCTCACTGGACATTAGGAAATCTGGCCATGAGAGGTTTTATATCATTCAAGCGGTTAATATTATTAAAGGTGGGGTAATTTCCTAGTGTTTTCAATATTTTTGGGACCAAAAATTGGAATATGGAGACAACTATTTTTCAAAAATAGGAGTTTGACGAAAGATTTACAGGTGATTACAAACATGTTCAGACGGTCTTATTTATTATTGGTGTATCAAAATATGTCAAATGAAAAAATTATGTGCAAGGCATAAATGTGTTCAAAATATGTGGTTGCATGGAAGAATCATGCATGCCCAATGTCGTGTCAAAAAAGGTTTTGTATGCTTGGGAAGATTCATTTGTGCAGTGAAAACGACATGTAAAAACATGTGTATTGGGTCATTAAGGCCTATAAATAGGAGGATACCCATGTTAAATACTTAAAAATTTTCCAATGAAAATATGGTTTCTTTGTTAAGTAAACATTTTGGATGAAAATTTTTTTTGGAGAGATAATCATATGCGCAGGGGGTTTCATTAGTCAGAAAAGACCATGTAAACCCTTTTGAGTAGTTACGTTATAGATCATGGTTTCACAAAAATTAATGGTTTCAAAAATGTCATCATTCTTGAAAAATACCGAATCCTGTGTGTAAGTTTAGCTGTTGCACACAACTATAGTGTTATGTTTCTGATAGATTTTGAATATCTGGTTTGTGTGATCAGTTCATTAAACTGAATCAATTCAGGACATCGGTGCATGTTATTTCTCATTTTGGAAAAAGGAGAATACTTAAATGAAAATATTTTGAAGAAACCCTCATGTCTAATAACTCAGTAAGATATCTGCTAAGGAAGTGGGATAGGGGAGTTTATGGAAGTGTTCTCTCGGACGTAGCGAGCAATCCATGAATTATTTTTATGGTATTGTGCCTAGAATAAATTAATTATGGCAAAACTATTGTATTCTATAACTTGTGAATATTACTAAATTTTGGTGGGACCAAAAAAAAATTGGTTTATGCTCCATGGACATATCCATTAGTGGTGAGCCAAGTAAAATTATTGTTCCATCTCTTTGAATGTGAATTTTTTATTTCCAATCATATCCATCATATAGATTTAATGAGTTCATACCAATTTGGTAACAATATCCATAACCTTAAATGAAAAAAAAGATCACCATGATTTACCCATTCCCTCTCATGGTGTCTCAGGGTCCTATAGGTGGTATCAGAGCGTAAAGGTTTTTTATAGTAAATCTTCCCAATGATTTTAGAGATAATTTAGTCAATGTTAGGGGAGTCCCCCACTTTGATTGAAGTAACATCCAAATTTGGAGGAATATGATGATATCTTATATAATATCTCTTAAAATGGAAGTCCTATATGATAATGTTCAAGGAATACAAGTCACCGATTTTATAGGGCTTTATGTGCCGTATATATATAGAAAAATTATTGATGAAGATGATAATGCACATATTACCTTCACTCTAGATCCTTCTGATAAGATATATCTAAAGGTAATGAGAAACACATCTTCAAAGTATATGTTGGAAAAATTGGAGAATATATATGAAGGATACAACAATGTGAGGGAGCCAAAATTACAAGTCCTTCACAATAGGTTTGACAATCTAATGATGCATTCTGATGAGAATATAGATCTCCTCTACAATCATATTAATGAATGAATAGGATATATTTGGGGGTTTTGTTAATAAGTAAATGACATTGATATCGTGATGATAATTTTGAAAAGGCTTATACCTATTTACAACCAAAAATATTCATCCCTTGAAATGGGAGATCAGTATAATATTTCTCTAGATGATCTACTGAGTTGTCTAGTGGCATTCCAAATTAGTTTAAATCTAAATGATGTGACGACACATGTTAGATAAGAAATGGAATTCAATTCCATGAACCAACTAGTAATTCTAGGATATAATTATCATTAATATAAAGAGAAAGGAGAACATCTTTCTCTCATTTTAATGAAATTCACGAATAGAAAAAGGGAAATTTTAAGGTATGTTACCTTTGGCATTTTTCTATTGTGGTAGAGCTGGGAACATTGCCTCTCAATGCACCGAAATGTTTAATGATGATTAAAGTGTTTCTTGAGAGATGAAAAAGCCATGGAAAAAAGTTTTCAAATAGGGATACATTAAATCTTTTATGAAATTATATAGAGATAGTTTTTTCTTTGAAGAAGATACGATGACAGTGAATAATTTAAAGAAGAAGAACCCCAACCTTAATCTAGAACACATGAATCAATGATTATTACAGTTGAAAAGACCAAACCAGCTGGACATACAGATTGAGATAGTTAGTTAACCAATAATGTCGATCTCAAGAAGAAACATAAGGATGCATTTTTCTTAATTTAGAATCAATGAAAGAGAAGGAAAAAAGTGGGAAGAAATTGTGGAAGATTCCTCAGAATATGTAGATCAAAATGAAGATGAAATTGAATGACTAGAAGATGTAGGGAATGTTTAGTCACCAACCCTTGATCTCATACAGGATATAGAGGAACAAATATTAAGAAATGAAGAACATGAAATTTTAGTCAATGACCTCACCTCAATACCGATAAAGAAGTCTAAGACTATATAGGGTCTTGATGAAGAAGTTGTTATATATTGAAGTACACATGAAAGTGAATCAATTTTAAATGAAACTACGAAGAAAATAAAGTTCGGAAGATTAAGATATACTGAATTGATAAGGATATCTAAAAGTGGTTCTGATTGAATTTAAATTTTCTTGATTGTTCAAAGACCTGTACGCATGGGAAACAGTGCAATCAGTTGTGATTGTGAAACATAAAATGATGAAAATATAGTGGTCTTGATAAATAGAATTCTAACAGATGGACATGTTGAAAAGTTACCGAATGTGCTTAATGAGAAACCTTCATCTAAATATGAATGAGGAGCTTAAAATAGTCCTCAGTATCCATAAATGGTAGGCATCCGTAAAATTTTCCTAAGGAAGGCTGCATGAGGAAAAATAGAAATGACAATACATTTCCTCTTTTGAAATGTCATTTATGTGGCTGTCTTGGCCATACCATGTCATAATGTGAAGATGGAAGAATCTATATTAATATTGAAGATCTAGATGTACAACATTGAAGAACAAATTCTTATCCAACCTCTTATAGAGGAAATATTTTCTATTTATGTTGTTTTCATTGTTCTAAGATTGTCAATAAGGTTGTATTGTATAGGTTGGGGAATGAAAGGATAAATTAATACAAAACCCAGTGACCGTTCAATATTACCCAACTAGATGATTTTTGTATTTCAAATAGGATTTCTACATTTGTCGAAGAGTATGAATATAATGAACCCAATAATTGTGGAAAATATATATGAAAGTCAATTCATTTCCTACTCTCAATCTGACATTTCATTGAAGGAAATTAAGAATAATAAAAAATCTAATTTTGCATAAGTATTTCTCAACGATACCAATTATAATAGAACATAGATTCGAAAAAATGGGTTTTTATCGCACAATACAGGAAATTTATATTTATTAAAAAATGATATAAAAAATGCAGAAGGAACATTAATATTTGATATTGATTGTGCACTGAAGATTAATGGATGGGGAAGCACTGAACATTTTATTGGAGAGCTAGAGATGACAAATTTTTTTTATGGGGAAGGTTTACATCACAATCACTATGAGTCAAATATATTCATTAGGACATATATTTTCCTTCAATCAATATACATGAATTATAAAGGGAAAGACATATAATTCTCTCATTTAATAATGTAGAACATATAGAAACTTGAATCAGGTTAATAGTAATGAAATCAATTACTACATGATAGTTGAGGAAGAAAATTACTTGTGGCTTCGGATATTGGGGCACATTAATCAACAAAACATGGAAAATATATATAACAAAATATTCTCATTTATATTACAACTATGAATCATGAACAAGAGAAGGTGTGTGATGATTTCATGTGAGGAAAGTTGGTGTGTAGTTCATATGGAAAAAATATGAAAAGGATATCAAATAATCTTAATCACATCCATACCGACGTTTTTGGCTAGATTAATGTTGCGGGAACAGTGGGAGAAAAGTAATTTTTCCTCTTTATAGATGATTAATATTGAAAGGAATGTGTGAGGGTTGTACATAGAAAATAGAAAGTCCTTGATTGCATGAAAACATGTTGACAACATGTCGAGAATGACACTGGACATACAATAAATGTTTTTCAGTCATACAATGTAACAGAATATAAATCCATTGAGTTTGAAAATTTCATAAAGAAACATGGAATTCAACATCAAGTGTCTATTGTGAGAACCCTAGTGAAAAATGGAGTTGTTGAGTTCTAGAATCGGCATGTGAATAGTATGGCCAGAACTATGATAACCGAGACTCGTATCTCTAACCATTATTGGAAATAGGTTGTTTATGCTGTCATATATATTTAAAATCTGACAAGGCATTATATGGGTGAAAACAAGACATGGAATCTGTTTTCGCATGGAAGGAATCCCTATTTGATGTATTTATCTATTTTCAAAAGTTAACTTTTTTAGGAAAATAAGGAAGAAAACAATTGAAAGTATTGTGATGTGGAAGATGAATGAATATTCCATGGATATTTAATGAATATCAATTACTGTAATTTCTTCAATAAGATTCTTGAAAAAATTGTGACATAATGTAATGTAATAATCATTGAAGATAAAACCACAATTGCGTCCAATAATTTTTAACCTGATATGATAGAATATAAGGATGAATGTGAAAATGGAATAGATCCAAATACCAAAGTAGAAGATTTTTACAAATACTTTTAAGAGTCACATAATAATGTTGACTCTAAAGAATAAATTTAATAGGAAAATATGGAAAAATAAAATTCTATTGAACTTCTTACGATAAATAAAATAGTAGATGATGATCAATCCAATATAATATGGGATTGTACTGAATCCACACAACAAATAAGAATGTTGAATAATGCACAATCTTCCTTCCTTAAGGTTTCTCAACTATCCTCAATTAACGATTGTTAAAATGATGAATCATGGGTTAATGTAACGAATGAAGAGTATGATCAGATCGACAAGAACAAATCTTGGGAACCATTCAACATATATGAAATTGACTATGTGATTTTTTCCAAGTGGATTTCAAGAATTAATTTGATGAACATGGAAATGTGATCCAAAACAATGTGAGACTAGTGTGTAAGGTATATTAATAGTTTTAAGGTGTTGATGTTGAATAAAAAGTATCTTTGACGTCAATATACGAGTTAGTCATACATTTTCTGGTAATGGAAAATTAATGTGAATAAAAACTATATCTAATGGATTTCCAAAATGCTATCTTAAATTGTGTTCTTAATGAAGAAGTACACATAGAACAACCATTGGGTTTTCTTATTTGTAATTTTCACAAGAGGGTCTTTAGAATAATGAAATATAAATAAGGATTGATGCAGTCACAATAGGCATCGTACACTCATCGAGACTCTTATTTGAAAAAGTAAACTTCATAAGCGGAGGAGTGGATCACAATATCTTTGTGAGGAATTTGTAGAAACATTAGTTCATGGTACAGGTGTATGTTGATGATATTGTCTTTTTTGGAATCATTTAGGGATCAATGGATGAATTTTCAAATCAGATGAAATCAGAATTGAAAATTTTTATTATTGGTGAACTCATGTACTTCTTTGGGTTCAAAGTGATTCAGTGGAAAGAAAAATCTTTCTTTGTCTAAAATAGTATACAAAATATTTAATGAAAAAGATCATTGTGCATAAATGCAAACCAATTTCAATACTGATTGTGGTTGGAACAAAACTGGAAAAACATTAAGGTTGGAAATATGTAGATCCAATGATGTACATGTGAATAATTTAAAGATTACTATTTTTAACAGTAAAATGATGATATATTTCCTTTTCATAATTATTAGTAGATTATTTTTAGAGTAATCCAATAAAAGAACATGTGATGGATGTGAAACTAATCATGAGGTACATTCAAGGCACTCACAATTATGGCTTATACATTTCTGCTGAATGAGATAGTGAATTATCAGGTTTTTTTGATGCTGAATCAGCTCTATATATAGTGGAAAAGTCCAAAAGTGGTGGAACATTATTTTTTGGCAAGGTATGTGTGGTAGGGTTAAGTATGAAAGGGGTAATCACATCCCTTAGTATTGCTAATGATTTGTATATCACTACTACAAAGGCTTGTACTCATCAATTGTGTGTGAAGAAACAACTGACTGACATTGATGATTAGTTCAAACAACCAATGGTGATTCACTATGAAAACAAGAGTACCATTGATCTATTGATGAATCATTTTCAGAATTCGTGTACTAAGATTATTGAAATAAGATATTACATTATAAAAGAAAAACATAAAAAAGGCATGATTAAAATGGCTCATCTGGGAATTGATGATCAAGTAGATGATATTCTGACCAATCCCCTGGCAGAAACTATGTTCGACAAGAATTGGTTGAACCTTGATGTTCATCTACTAACTAGTTAATGAGGATGTCATGAAGGATCCTCTTAACCCAGTTATGTTAAATATATTTAGTCTTTTTGTCGAATTGAAGTAATTTCATGGGAGATGTACTGCACATGGGGTTTTTTTTGAGCTATACAGTGAAGAAATTCATGTCTTTGGGTTTATTTCCAATGTGGGAGAATGAATAAATTTAGAACATATAATTATTCTATTTCGTGAGAAGAATTCGATGTTGGGAGAATAATAAATAAATTCACAACATGTAATGATTCTGTGTCACGATGAAAAATCATTGTTAGGAGGAAACAATTCAAGGCATGTAATTCTACAGTGACATGGATAGAGAATAACTAGTATGCCCTTATGAATTAAAAAATAGGGTATCCCAATTCAATATTCCCCACTTTTTTCTACATCGAGCATTCCTCACATAGACATAGAGTGTTGGCTGAGTTGAATCTTTCATATTAGGTTATGATAGTGGTTGATGCTCTATTAAGTTTTTCTAGGGATTGCTAAGAAACACAAAGTGGATATTATTGGAGCCATGGGAATTATATGTGTGAAATTGAATATGGTTTGTGTTTGTTTTCAATCCTCATTTTTATGATCCGGAATTTTTCTAGGAGTGGGTTTATACAGTTCAAGTGGGTAACAGTATTGAAGGTGGTGTCGATTTATAATGGTTTCCAAATTTTTTAGAACAAAAATTTAAATAAGGAGAAAAGGGTTTTTGGAAAAAGTATTTGTTCACTATATTGAAGGGTGTTTATAAAGTTGAAAAAATTCATTAATTTTTAAACACATCATCAATATATGGAAAAAATTAGTTAATGCAATGCATAAATGTGCATGGAATATTAGGTTGTTTTGCAGAATCATATGCGCCTAATGCGATGTCAAAAAGGATTCATCGCACTCATGATGAATCATTCCCGAACCAAAATAGATGATGTAGATAATTACACACAAGGTTATTGAGGCCTATAAATAGGCAGCTACCCCCATCAAATGCTTATGAGTTTTCCAATAAAAATCTGATTGCTCTGGTGTGAGAAATAATTGATGAGAGTTAATCTTCTGTGTAAGATGTTCATTTATTCTGAAAAGTCCATGTGAATACTTTGGTGATGTTTCATGAAAGATGAGGTTTTTTCAGAAAGTAAGGGGTTCATTAAAGTCATCTTGAACAACAAATACCAAATCTTGTCTCCATGTTCTAGTGTTGTGTGCAAGTGAAGTGTTATGTTTGTGACATGTTTTTGAATATTTGATTTTTTTGATTAGTGATTTCTAGTGCATCAATTGAGGACATTTATGCAAGAAGTGTTTCCTTCTGGAAAAAGACAAAGACTTCAATGAAAATCTATTGATGTGACCCTCAATTCAATAAAATTAGTATGACTTCCCCCAAGGATGTGAGTTAGGTGAAGTCCATGGAAGTGTTCTGAGGGATACAATGAGCTATCCCTGAATTATTGTAATGGAAGTATTCAAGGAACATAGTTATAGTGACCAAACTTTTGTATTCCACAACTAGTGAACTTTTTTGGATTTTATTATGATCGGAACAATAATTGTGTATGCTCCTAGTATTTAACCCTTAATGGTGAACCATTTAATATTATTGTTCCATCTAAATGACATTGACTAATAGATTTATAATCATATCCGTCATTCAGGTTTAATGAGTTCTTACCTATGTAAGAACAAGATCCATCACAAGAAAAGAATAAATTTTCACTTGGATTCACCCCACCCCTCTCAAGGTGTCCCAATACATGAATTTATTTCCCTCTTTCATTTTTTCACTATCAAATAATGAAATAACATGGTATTTTTTGGACCCCTCTATAAAATCTCATGATAAAATTTTCTAGATGGATTGAATGATTAATAATAATTCCATGATTGAATAATACCTATATCATGTATACTTTTATATGCATGATTGGGAACATAATTATTTTTATAGAGAACATGACACATGGTCGAGTAGATCCTGAATTTTATTTCTTAAGTTAGATAATATAATTGTTTTCTTTTTGCTTGGAGTGCGAATCTATTAATGGCGATCTAACGATTGTTATTTTTTATGTTCTTGATGTGTTTACCTTTTTTTTATTTTCTTCTAGTAAGGGATGTAAATTTTTCTAGTGAATTAATACATATTACTATTCTAGTATATATTTATTCATACCATATAGCTTTAACCAAAATAAAGGAGTTGATTGGTTGAATGATTTTTTTGAAAAATAGATTATATACATGAGTGTAAAATATTGTGATAAATGCATTTTTTAACATGAAAATTTTATGGAAACCCAAACCTTTTTTTGATAATAAAAAACAAAATCTAGTCACATTTTAAAAAATTGTCAATTAACTATTATAGATTATTTCTGGAGCTGTTGGAAGGGGGTAAGTGGTTTCCAATGATATAACATTGATACAGTTATCACCATTTTAGAATTATTTAATCCAAAATATTGGTGACCATATTTAGGAGTAGGTATGGAAACTAAAAGTACATTTTTAGTTATTTTGGCCACAAAATGCTCATGTTGTTCTTATCATTAAAATTTTCAATATATTCCATGTATAGCTAAAATATATTGTAGTAGAATTTATGGATAAATTTTTGGTCTACTAAAAACATTAAAAGACCATGTATGTCATTTTGGAGAAGTTATAGAATAATTGAGAGATCACCAACTTTATGGGAATCTATAAAAATTTTAATTTCAATATTTTATAATTGATATTGAAGTGAAATGTTGAATCGAGACTTGTTTTATCAATTAATGATTATATAGTGAAGTCAATGATTGAATGGTAAAAACAATATAACATTTTCATTGTCTTGAGATTATCTATAATTTCTAGTTCTTAAAATATGTTCATTATATATTTCTTGAATCTAGACTCCCCTATTAAATGTCTAATAAGGAGAGAGGTGATTTTTCTATGGGATTTCAAAGTTTAAAGTTATTTTATGAGTTGAAGGGGATTTTTTTTGGTATTTTCCATTGATGAATCTCCCAGGTAATCGGCATGGATAACATAAATATTATGCATAATCATATATAGTTTTGCGATGACTTTTTATATATGGAAATCATGTGATAGCCTATGGTTCTTGAAATTATAGGCTAGAAATGAAGAACTATCTAAGCTAGGATAATGATCACAAACTTATGAAGCCTACCCTTAAGAGTTGGAGGCATTTCAATTATTTTTAGATGCTTAAAATGTATTCAAACCACAAATTTAAGATTTATATCAAACAAAAAAATTATTTGATCATTCGGTAAAGACTATGGGTAGAGTAATTTAAATTTTTTATTTTGATAATTCTTATTCCACTTGTAAGGGGGATATTTTGGCAAATACCATAAGAAAGAAATATACATCACACATCATGAACGTAGAACTAGAACATTGGTATTTGATTTATCACAATGCTCAGTTCCATTTGGTATTTCAAAGGATGTGATATAGATTTTTTTAAAAATAACTATATTACGTCTTATATTCTAAAAATTGTATAGGATGATAAGAAGGATAAATTAAAATTTCTATGGAATTAGTTACTCTCATTGTAGTTGGGATGCAATTTGAAAGTATTTTTTATACTCTGAGGGTGTACTATGTTTCCAAAATATGTACATTATACATTTTAAAGTGGGAAATGTTTTGATTGGGGATTTACATAAATAATAGTTAGTTGTGCAACCTATCACATTGAATATGTTTTATGAGAAAAAAATTCATTTATTATTGCCTTATATTGTGTTGTACATTAGCTATTATTTTTACATTTTTATACCTCTCATATGGTATAAGCAGGGAACCATACAGCTTTGACTTTTCTTTACACATTTTGTATTCCACCATGGAAGTGGGATGGGATATTTATGGATTTTATACCTAGGATTCCTTGTACACATTAAGGGATGAATGTGATACAATATGTGATTGATCAGCTAACCAACTTATCTTAAATTATACAAATTAAAGATACTTTCATATTGGAGGATTAAGGAAGTGTATATATGAAGGATATATTAAAATTTCAAGGAGATACTTCTATTATAATCCTTAATTGTGGTCCCTAATTCAGTTATCCTTTTTTTATATTCCTTGGGAAGGTAATGGGATCCTTGCTTGTATTATGCTAGTTTATCATACATGCATGTATGGATAGATATAACAAGTTATATATATCCATAAGGATGTTATGTGTATATTAATTATCAGCTATATAGTATCTTAGAATGTTCATTTTAGACTTCTTTTGTATTCATACAATAAAAGTTTCTCAATCACCTATAAGAACATATCAATCCATGGACTTATATTGATGTAGATCTCTTATTTGTTGGTTATAGATTATTTAATCATTACTGGTTGGGTATATAATTTTTAAATATATAATCTCGAATATATTGAAAAATAATTATAGAATAGTTAAAACAATGATCCATTAAAATTATATTGTTGATCAAAATTGTATACCATTTTAGTTTTCAGTTGGAGGCTATGTATTTTTGGGTGTTTCAACACGTATGGGTCACTAATGGTAATGGAAGAAACGAAATATTATGTTGAGATTTTTTGACCATTTTATATTGTTGAATGGGTGATAAATCTGTCTAAATATATAACCTTCCCTATAAAATTGAAATTTATCTAGATAATGTTCCATTTAATTAGACTTAATAAATATCTTTTTTCCCTTCCCATTTGATGGCATGGGAGTACCACATTGGGAAAAAATAAATAGTGATAGGGAATCTACCCATGATGGTAGATTCTGGTACAAAGGATCAACATGGTAATTTTATACCCATGGAAAATTTTTTATGGCAGCACGATTATGAATCCTATGTGTCTTGGGGTCATGAGGAACTAATGATGGATTAATGGACTCATCAATTTAAAATGGAGTCTTTAATATAAGAATACCAGGGATGGAAATCTTGTATTGTTTGGAAGTTTTAATATTTTGTTAGTTGATTTTACTTATTTCTTGAACTTTGTTACTAACAAACATTGGTGGGAACTTGTTATGGGATGTTTATTTTAATTTGGGATAATTTGGTTATTTTGGGAATTGTTCATTTTTTGTGCACTTTTAGGGATAAAAATTAATTTTTTATGAACAATTTGTTGTCCGAATGTCGTTTCTCTAAAGGGGGTTCCCGATTTTTAAAAAAACATGAACCCTCGCCATCAAAATGTACAACCATGGATAGAGGGGTTTATGTGGTTATTTCACGGTTATTTTCATCATGGATTCATACCATGAACCCTTTCATGAGACCTAGTAGGTGTTTATGGTTAGGGAACATAGTTACAAATAACTCTTCATATAAACCATGAAACCATATGAGGGAATTTTCAGTCATAAAATTTTTTTAATTAAAATATCACGACCCTTGTTTGTGCATTAAAACTCAACTGATATTTCCCCAACTGAATTTGAAGGATTTTATAATATCTATAATAGATTTTATGGATCCTATGATGACTTCTGTTCTGAATGTATGTGCAAATTGGAGATCATGATCCCAATATAGTGTGTGATTTCATCATTAATTTTGGAACTCTTCTCTAATAATATTTATATCGAGGGAGGTGAATACTCCCATTATTGATGTTTTGCATCACAGTTTTAATATGTAATTTTCTATTTTATTTTTACTCCTTTTATTATACCAATATCACCATTATAATCATCACTCTACCATCTTTTCACGCTTCAATTGTAAATTTTATCTATTTTTGAATAATTGTAGGTGTGTACATAAATATTTACCCTATAATTGTTACCCTAAATTTCATTATATAGATCAAATGATTTTTTAACTGATTTATATTTTTTTGATGGGATATGATTTTCATTTAGATTTAAAATTGGAATAAATATTTGAAAAAAAGATCCAATTTCAATGGAATTTACTACTACTGAAAATCATTTTTTTATTTTTTAAAATAGCCGACTTAGGGGTGTCTGGTGCCCAAAAAACAAGGTCCAACAAATCAATAAAAAGAGGAAAAATAAACAACACAACATTAAACATCATAATACCCATAGTCATCGCCGCAACCCAAACTGGATTTCTCTTACCCAGTGGCTGATTCCCACTCTGAGATTCTCCAAAAACTCACACTTTGAAGATGATTTCTAAGTTGCTCTAGCACAGCCATGTTTGGTGATGTCTTCTTAGTCCCGCTGCACTTCTTGACTGCCAGAACCACCTGGTTATTCTTTTTTGAATCAGACCTGGTCTGCATTGGTTGTGGGAGATCTGAGTAATCCTTAATTGATCTTCTAGTTGCAGTTGCAATCAACAGTCCTTCCCCTGTAGTTTCTTTCTGAATCCCCTGTTGAACAATCTCAAAGAAAGACCGGCCAACCGGAGCACTCAGGATCTCCTTACCCTTATAATTTTCCTTTCCCACCCCGGATTATTCAACATTGTATTCCCTCATTTGATTTGGCATTCTATTCTCTCTCAAAGGGAGACACACCTCCTCCATAAGAATATTCTCCACAACTGTGAGTTGTGCCTCTGTCCCTAAACCACTTGCCTGGGAATTTCTTGACCTCTGGTCTGCACCTGCCACCAGAGAGCCACTCCTATCCATACTGTGTATGTTCAGGACAGCATGATTCCGCCCCAATTGAATATATGGTTAGATATTGATTCTTGAAATAATTTTATTGAAATGTAATATGAATTAAACTTGAATGATGTCTACAAAAACATTATAATTTTTTTAGAATATATATGCATTTTCAAAATATTAAATTGGGAATTTGAAATGTTAATAATTAATTGAATTGAAATGATTGATTTAACCACAATTGATTTCACGATTGATATATTAATATCTGTGAAATAATTGTTTGTATTTAGGATATGTGTGATGTCACTTTGACTATATAACATTATATTGATGGTGGAAGATGTTAATAACCCTAGATCAGAATAATTTTCCCAGATAGGATGTGGATTTATTAGACTTCTGGATTAAGCCAATGTATGTGTTCACTCATACATGATATGTGATTGAAGGATTATTAGTGAGATTGTTTGAGATATTGAAACTAACATAACTAGGGTCATATTACAATGGTGATTAGTTTTTTTAACATGACTATAAATTTTATTGATCACAAAATTTAATTATTCATTCTGTTTTTTATAAAAAAAATTTATATAAATATAAATTTATTAATACATTGGTATATCTTCAATTTAAATTATATGAATATTTGTTTTTATATTAATAAAATATGTTCATGTTATGACATTCCTTATTTAATTTAAATTGAATGGATAAATGGTTAAAATATTATGGAACTAATTTTGGAACACGTAGAGACACCACGATGGCTTTTTTATCTCCAATAAAATGTTTTATCTCTTTGGAATTTATAGATCATATGATACCATGCCTTGGGAAATTAAAATCACCAATCGGAGGTGGTGGGTGTGCTTGATCAATGACATAGTGTAGTGATGGGGGTGACCGTTGGAGATATTATACATGATTGAACAAGGGCTGCAATAAATTATATTTATATATGTTGTATATAGTGTTGGAATATGTTTTACCTACAGATGTCTATCTATATTCTTCTTATAAATTTCCTCTTATGGATCGTTTTGACATATCTATTGTCTCTTGTTTTATCATATGTTGATATGTATAGATGGTTCCTCTTGTGGGAAAAAAATTCCCATTGATATTTTATAAGATTTCTTCTACTAGTTTCCGACCCATTGGGACAGTGCTCACCATTTTTTATTTTTAATGTACGTACTAGTAATTATTTTACTATGATAATAGGGGTATTTATTAACACCTAAATTCTATTCTATCTAAAGGGTGTTATAATAATATCACATAAGTCAACTAACCATGGGCACACCAAATAATTGATATGAATACATGATGATGGAATATAAAATTTATATAATATAAGATATATATAGGTCTTGTAGAATGGAAATTCATGTCTCTTTAGAGGATCATACACCATTGGTGGAATATTACAATAATAAACTCTTTAATGAGAAAATTAATGTTTCCCAATTGGATTATCTGAATTGATATCCTTATTAGTCACCACTATACTAGAGAGACACCATTGATTGGGCCAATTGTTTTCCATGAGTCCACCATGAAGATCCAGATGTCGACTAAGTGAATGGAAAAGGCCGAATGATGACTGGAATCATTTATAGAGGATCATTGATGAACCATATCATTAATTATAAGGGACTATATATTCTAGAATGTCTTACCCAGTATTTGTAAAAACAACTTTGGAATGCAAGTGATGTTAAAACCATAGTATATGGGAATGTTAGTGTTGTTGAACGTATTACTACCATTCCTTATCATTTGTCCATACCAAAATGATTTTTTCTAATCCAAAACATATTCTTTGTTTCTCAACTAAATAAGTATCACTATGATCCTTTTAAATTAATCATTTGGGATCATGTTACACATGATTATAATAAAAAATAAATATGTGAATATATTCAAATTCAATGTTGGTAGGAAAATTCTAGGTGATGGGTATCTATTCCATTGTGGTGAGTTTTATGGAGGCACATTTTGTTTCAATTAGAATCATGGAAATAATAAATGTTTATGCAGGAGAAATTTCATTATGTATTCATTGTCAATGTAAATTTCTACCTTCTAGAGGATAGAAATAACAATGTAGATTGGAATATATCACCAATACATTGATTTATGTTTTTATTTTATTCTTTATATTATATTTGGATTCATTAGTATTTCATGATAGAATACATTAGAGTAGTAAAAACAATAAAATCAAGAATATTGTTACATTAATGATTCATAAATTTAATCTGTTATTGATTAAGTGAAGGATTGAAAAGATGTCATGAAAAGTTACATATATTGAATTCCCTTTTACTAGGAGAATAGGTGAGGTTGTACAGTACATTTAACAATGTCCCAATGTGGGATAGGTTTTGTGTGACAACTAAACTGGGGAGACATTAATATCAGATTATAATACCTCTTGATTTTTATATTGTGAATGAGAAATTCACTGTGTCAATATTTTAGGGCTATCGAGTTATAATTCATCCAGTGCTAGAAAATCGTCACACAATATTCATTTTTTTATTTCATTCATCTTAATTGAATTCCGTAGGTTATTTGTAGTTATCTTCTACTTCACGAATCCAATTCAAACATGTTTTGTAGAATTCCATTTTTGAAAAAAAAAATTGATTATATTTCTTCTGCATCATATTTAAAAACATCATTCATTCATTAACATTATCATATATCATTTATTACACTCAAATCAATGATAATTAGATGAGTTTTGGGGATATTTTTTTTAATTTAAATTTTTTAATAAATTGAACTTGTTAGGCCTATGGTATCTTGATAGATCATTTTTTCCATGTAATCATAAGAAATGATGCTTCATCATCATTTAACTTATTCTAGAGCTTAAATTATTATATTATTTCAAAATATTTTAATTTTTTAGTAAAGAGATCCCCACCCATAATTAACATAAACTTATATTATGTTTTGATTAGGAATGATGTAGTTTTTTTAATCTAATCCATATGATAACTTAATATTTAATTTTGGAATGATTTGTTACAATTAAAATTATGTTTTGATTAAAGTTAAATTATTTAAGAATTGTTCATAATGAAAATATATATATATATAATTTGATTTCATACAGATTATAGTCTTTTAATTCATGTTGTTTTGGGTAAATATTTAATTCTATGAGGCCTAGTTGAAAAATGTAAAGAGATCGGTAATAATTAACATGGTAATATGTTCCTTAACACCTTGTGAAAACATGGTGATTGGTGAGTCATTGATAAATAATATATATATATTATCATTAGGAATGAATGTTTGTTTATTTAGTTGGGAAAAATTTAAGAGACATCAAAGGGGAATGAAATAAATCCTAAATTGATTATTTTAATTGTATTTGTTAATAAATTAATATATTTATTATTTAAATAATTTTATGTAAAAAATATTTCATGTGGAAACTATTTTACACTCACGCCATCGGTTAATTGTATTATTCCTTAGTTTAGAAATAATATTTCAAAATATATACAAAAATTTTCTAATACACGTGTTACGTGTTTTAATGATTCTATAAATACCTACTGAGAAAGATACCCACAACGTACTTGGTAATGTTGGTGCATTTGGTGAAATAATTTTCTGAGATATTGGGAGAGAGTATTTTTCATAATATTATTATAATGATCTTGGAAGCCATTCATTTCATTTTTTTAGTCGGATCCATGGATTTTACATGTCATTTTATTGATTAATTCGATATTAGTTTGAGAGAAATTAGATTTTTTTATTAACCACATACCCTTATTTCGTTTTATGTTATTACTCTCATTAAGATAATATTTTGGTTTTTTATTGAGTTTTACAGTTTTCTTCTAATGAATAAAATAATTTTTCATTTCTTATGACATCAATGACATTTAAAATGGTACATAGGGAAAATATTCTCCCAATATGATCTTAATACCTTTTTATTTCTTACCAACCATTGAGACCTTGGTGATGTAAACTATGGTTAAAAACGACTCTATCTCCCATCAGTAAAATGAATAGTGGTTGGATGACACCATTATGCCATGAATATGATTTTATGGTCAATTATGTATTGGGAGTTTTTTAATATGTCACGATCATTTTTTCAAACCATTAATCATATTATATTATCTTGCATGATCACCGATTTATATGTCCCATATTTAACCTTACTAAAACTTTGATCTCACACTTTTTGGTGTTTCAATTTCACCAGTTTATAATCAATTTACCATAGTATTATTTGGCTATGTCATGTACTTTTTGAGATGCTCCTATGGGAAAAGTCAATAATTGTTCTTAAAAATGACTATTATATGTATCGTCTCTAGAAATTGTGCACCATTATAATTTTTTTGGGGTTTATTATATGTTATTATATTTAATCATCTAAATTGGGGATTTAAAAATTTTAGTTAATCTTTGTACTCTTTAGATGTTATTAAAAAATGAACTATAATTTTTAGATATTAGTTTTGTTATTTGTTAATATGAAGATTAACGAAAATTTGTGAGATCCATAGAAATAAATAAATGATTTGTATAACATCTTGATATTTTGGTAATGTCATGATTTTACAATTTCTTATTAATGAAACCCATATTTGATAATAACATTGGATACTATCACTAAAAATAATTTACTATCACATAATAAAATGAAATTAAATTATGAGTATTAGATAAATATTCATAATGCTCATGATAATGTGACCAAATATCACACAATCATTGGTAATTTGAATTTTATTTATGATATTTTAGGATGTCTTAACATATATTAATGTAGGACATATTAATACAAATGAATATTTGTGAACCTAAAATGTCATGGTTTTAAATAACATAAACTAATTTAAGAAAACATTAGTATTATTTTAAATTTTATAAGATTCATGGTATGATTTATGTTTATTATTACTCATAGAATACATTGTTATTGAATAAAATAATGATAACATGAATCAAATAGGGAAAGTTAATATTATTAGCCCCTAAAAAACACTAATTGTCGTATATATTATTTAGACTGGTTATTTTTACTTGGAGAATCTAATAAGTGTGTCATATAACCACCTCTAGGATTAGATATTTAACTATCCATGAATACTCATATTGTTCTAATGTTTTAATCTATAATATTTGAGTCAACTATTATTTATTTTTTTAGTTCCTGTCTTATATAATCTTTTTAATGTTCATTTTGTTAGATTTGATGTTATTTTTGGAATTTTATTGATCTAACTATACAATTTTCATTAAATTTTTAGGGGGAATTAAATTCTATAAATGTTTCCCCGATAAAATTATGATCATTTAATTGGGTGAGGATAAAAAATGAACTTCTAATGGAAATCACCTCTACATTATTGGAAACGATTCAAATTGAAGAGGGGTATCTAAAACAGTTGATTTCAAATAAATTAAACATTGGTGATATTCCTTATTTTTGTAATATGAAAATATGTTACATACACAATTGAAAAGTTTTCCCATAAATGATAAAGATGATTTTTCTACAAGACAAATTCATTCTGTTACATTTATATGAATTACTCTTTGTAGAGTGGACTCAATTGGGTTGCATGAGTTGAATATGAAAATCAAAGGAAGTCTAAATTAGGGATTTATACATCTTGGTGTATCATTATTGGGTTCTAATATTTTTTTATAATGAAATAGTGGTTAATAAAAATTTTCATTGATTATATGAAACATACCGTGATCTTTATCAATAATAAGTATCACCTTCCTTATATTTAAGGCATTTTTAATCAATTTCACATATCCCAATACATTTAAAATGATGTCCATCATTTTCTATATCATAAATCAATATGTAAAAGAGGTTATGTTCCAATGATATCACTATATAAGAGTTATAAACAATATGAATCTAGAGTGATACCTTTTTTTCCCATAATTTACCCATCCATGTTGAGGGGTACGAGGATTAGATTATTTAAATATTACCATCATATGTTTTGTTAGTAATTATCTTTGATATTCTCATTCGTTATAAGATATATGATGTTAATTATTAATATACAAGTATTAGGAAAAAATTACTTGAGGTTGGATACATTGAATTCCAAATTTTCCAACTGTGAATATATACTATGGAAAATATCATTCGATATTATTTAAATCAACAATGAGGATATATTGGAAGATACTTTTTATAAGGACTATATAAAGTATTGGATATAAAAACTATATTTCATTATGTACTTTTTTCATAAAATGGTAGGTTTTAACCAAAAAATTTCAATATATTTATCGTAAATATAAAATTCACATTAAAGTTCTACCTAGAAGGGAGCCACTATTGTGGGAAACAATAATACGATGACCCCTTTGAGGATATGAAAATATTTGTTTTTCCTTTCACCTATTCCCACCCAACCCTATATTTGGGAATGGTATTTGATATATATGTATTCATTAATTATGGAGCTATGTTTTTTCTCATATATAATGACATTATATTAGCTTATTCCCCATCCCAAAGAACAATTCATGAGAAACTTTATCTGAATAATGAATTATAGATTTTGTTGGATGATCATTCAATGAAATAAAAGAGGCATTATACATATAGTGAAATAATATATATGTATTTAGTCATCATATAATCATTAGGTATATATTCAGAAACAATTATTTTTATACATGAAATTAGATGGATTGACATGATTAATAATTATGAATTCATAATATAAAACCACCATAGGTTGGAAAACATCATTTCTAAAGATATTAGTTATAATTTTCATTCTATATTTTCTATAATGGGTAATGAAAGAGATCGAAAATATTTTTATTTTAAATGGATATATGTTCAAATCATGATGGAAGGGGAGAAAACCTCTGATTCTAAAAAAATTCATACATACATCCATGTGATGATTAACAATTTATAGAAGTAGGATGTGAGAATATGTTTAAATAACATAATATGTGTCTCTATAATACATGTATTTTATAGGGAGATTTTTTATGATGCATGTAGAACTTAATAATATATATATTCAATAAGTATTATGATGTATAGATATATAAATAATATATTATCTTTGAGAAACATTAATACAGTTATCATATATTAATTTTTTCATTTTCGGATATATCATCAATATAAAAAATGGAGTTAAATTTCAACGTGGATTCCATAAAATGGTTTTCTGTAAAAGAATATTTCATATTTTAGATGAATATTCAATAAAAATACCAAAATCATTCATGAATATTACTGGTTTTTAGTATATTTTTTGAGTAGAAAAAAACTTTTTTAGTAATGGATATTTAAAATATCTCATACTGATCTACCCCTTATTAGTATTCATGAACACACCATACATAAAACAATTCATCAGAATTAATGGAATGGAATAAAAATAAAGGGTTTTATTACTAAACAGACACAATCTGAATTTTTTTCAAGAGAAGAAAACCCAAAGCAAACATGGATTTTGGCAGAGTACAAAACATATTTTAGGGATGTCTATAATTGAGGAGAAAAATTTGATATCACCTAATCAAGCCCACCCCTTCCAGTTCAATTTTAAGAATACTATGAAAATAAGAAACATTGTTACCTTTATTCGCCACCATTAAGGATGCAACGAAATCTGCAACTTCATTACCTTCACAACTTATACGAGAAAGCTGAATCTTATTATTGTCGATCCAATTCATTTATTTTCTAATAATATAAGAAATCAACCAAGGGGAATAAATCATTCCTTTCATTGAGTCGAGAATGATATTTGAATCAGTTTTATTTTTAGAAATAAATAGTTTCCTTGAGAACATAACATGGCCCCCATATGAATTGCCTCAACTTCGGCTTGAATAGAACTACCTCTCCTATAAAAATCCAAAAATTCAAGTAAAATTCATCCACTCCCATCAAGTAAAACCCCGCCACCCTGGATTAAACCTCCAACACAAGAGCGGTCAAAGTTCATCTTAAGACCCATATTAGGAGGACACCAACTATCCCACTTCCCATTCTTCATAAAATCTAGATGAGGCAAGACTGGACAGATATACTAAAATAAGCAGCATGACATGATATTTTAGAATATCGAACCAAGTCTAGAAGAATAATATTACTCCAAATAACAACTTATCTATTTGAGAACTAAATATCCTCAAAATGAAATTGGATCCTTTCTTACCAAATGAACCAAGACCCGTCAATAAGCATTATATATCTAGATGTTTTTTTGCATCACTATTTATTCCATGAAAAAATCTATCCATAAAAGAGATTCCCATCAGTAAAGAAACTTCAAAATTAGGGAAATCACCAAAGAAACATCATATAGCCATGCCCCAATCACTCTTAAAAAACATGCGGTTAGAATCTTCCACTTTATTAATGCTGCAATAATGACATTTAGAAGCTGGGTAAATTCCCCTCCTTTTCACATTATCATCTGTAGGAATTTCTGGACTTCTAATTCTATATACAAGGAAATTCAATTTATATGGAATGCTAGAACACCTTACCATTTCATTCAAAGAATCATGCTAACCCTTGGAAATAGAAACATTCTGAAACTCTTTAGAAGAAAACATACCAGACTTCAAAGTAGTAAAACACATCTTTCCAGATCCATATTCAGCTCAATAAGGTCAAAACTCTTCCTCTGTTCCTCATCATGAAAAACATTGATAAGATTGGTATAGTTTAAAGCATTCCGAAAATAAATAATTGGAGCAGTGCAAACTAGAAATTCAATAACCCTTCAAGTCCAATTGTGATTCCAAAATGAGATATCACCCCTCCCCATTATCCATCTTGAGTGTTGGAAAATAATAGGAAAAAAACATCAGATTAAATCCCAAAATGATGAAACATTTTTGTTTTACTCCAAGTTGTTTTCATCTTACAAGGGCATAATTTTACCTCAAAGTGTACAGCACTCCACAACTTCACAAGAAAAATTCACATGAAAACAATGAATTATATCCCTTGTACTTCTGATGTAGGCACTACCTTCTTGAATAGTTCTAAACACATTCTCCCATGATGTCCAGTGACATTTCCCCTCAAAATGTGCACCCCAAATAAAATCATCCATGACATTATGAAGAGACGAAATAATACCCTTCGACAGGTTGCACGACGAAAGAAGATGGATCAGAATAGCCATTAACACACTGTTTATTAAGGAGATCATCACACCAAAAGATAAAAAATGGGTTTTACAATCAAGAACACATATCTGGATTCTATTAACTATATCTTCAAATTCTCTAATACGAATATGACTAAGAGATTAAGGGGAACCACGATAGGTCAGAGGAAATGATTCTTTTTGCATATTCAGAAATATGAAGATAGAAAGAACCTGATTATCACCACATTTATATGAAATGTAAAACCTAATCTTCTCCCTGTTAACAGATTTCACACTCCATAATAAATACTCATCTAACTCTCAAATCATAACATCAATCGATCTAGCACTAACACTAATGAAAAAAAGAGAATCATCTGCAATCATCAAGTGAGATATCAAAGTATGTCTCATTTTTCTCATAAATGGTAAATTATCACCCATGGAGATAATCTTATTGATAAGATGACTTAGGGAATCTTGAATGAGAACAAATAGGGTCATAGAAATAGTATCCCCTTGTCAATGACCTTGATCTATCATGAAGAATCCATGATTTTTTCTTATATTTGAAGCTCCCATCCAGGCAGAACTAAAACAATGAAACAGAAGTTTAATAACAGATGGAGAGAAGCCCATACCTCTATGATCTCTAAAGAGGAACTCCCACTCTATCCTATCATAGAATTTATTCATATCCAGCTTCAATTCCATATATTACCCATGGAATTTTATTTTAATATCACAGATCATCTAATGGGCCAGTGCAATGGCACCCTGAATCAATCGACTTCAAACAAAACCATACTTTTCCGGAGAAATACATTGAGAAACATGACCAGACAGGAAAAAGTTAATGATGCTGGAAATCAATTTGTTTGGAATGTTACACATACTCACTGGTGTATAATCAAAAATAACAGAAGGATTTTTTACATTGGGAATCATTACCAAGGTAGTAGCACCAGACAACCTATGAATGGGACCACTGCGAAAGAAATCATAAACGATGAAAATCAAATCAGCTTGAATCACCACCCAATCCCCTCTATTGAACGCCCCGGGGAAACCATCAGGACCTAGAACACTATCCAGGTTAAGCTTTATCATAGCAATTTGAATCTCAATCTCATCAGGGATAGCTTCCAGCAGATCATTATCCAAGCCAGTCAACATGTTCGTATTCTCATCAAAGAGCTCTAAATTTGCACTGGGATAAACATTAACGAAGGATGCATTAGGATCAGAAATGATATATTTATAGAAAATAATGTCTAAGGAACCAATCACATCACTATCACCTGAGAAGGAAACATCCTCTATAATGATTTTTGGATTATCCCATCTCATTCATTATTTAATACAGACACAGAAATAGGAATTGTTTTTATCACTTTCAGGAATCCATTTAACTCTAACTCTATCTCGAGAAATACACCCATGATTCAGAATAATCTCTTATAAAACATTATTCATAACCATAAGGTTCTCATAAACCCAATCACATCATTTTTTTCGAATATTTTTCCATATTATCAACCTCTTATTTTATAATATCCAAATCCTAATCCACAAGAGTAAAGTTTTTCACCCCGGAATGAAGCTTATGCTTTAGCTGTCTCAATTTATTATGGAAGGGAACCCAAGGATAACCCTGAACGGTTTCCTCCCAATATTCTTTAACAAAATGATAATAATTAGATTTCACCTCCCAATGTTCACTAAATCTAAAATGTTCCACATAACACTTCCAGGGATATAAATACACAAGTAGATAAGAATGATCTAAGATCCCAAGGACACGATGCTCAAATTTTGCATTTGGAAAACAAAAAACAACATGAAAATTAATCAAACACCTATCAAGATGACTCTAGGAGTGCGCACTCCCCTTCATATTTTTACACCCCATGAATCGATCCCCAGAGAATCCCATATCACTAAGACCACTCCTAGCCATGAATTGAGAAAGGCATTTCCTCTCTGCACGAGGAAATACTCCTTGACCCTTCTTTTCCCGGGTTCAGAAATAATACTAGAGTCTCCACCAATAATACATGGATGATCTTCTGAATCAAAAAATGACAAATTTTTCCATAAAACCTGTAAGTCCCGGATCCTTGTGCAACACAACTGGTGCCCAAAACCCGGTTGGTCACATAACCTCAAGCACATTTCCCCAAACACAAGAGGTATCAAACTAGTAGCGAGGGCCTAGAACTGATATTGGGGAAACTATTCCCTCATTTGTCAAATTGTAGCTTAGCAGAACAAAATAATAACATACAACTGTGGAAGCCGTAAAAAATATAGACCATAAATGGCCAATGAAATTGAAGTAAAAGATAACAAAAAATCATATATATGTTGTTTCAATATGTCTCTAATTATATGAAAGTGTACAAAATAGGATACAATGCTATCTGATACATTAAAGATTAAGGTACAAAGTACAGCAAAACAAAACCAATGCCGTGCAACAAGAAGGTAGAAGCATCGCAAGCCTAAGCTCGGTCCCATGATCTCCTACTCCTCTAAAACAATCATTTACCCGTGAAGGGGATATTTCCCTTATTGACACCTGCATCAATATAATATGTTTGGGACTAAGACATGACCAAAACAAGGTGTGAGAAATAAATCTCAGTACACAACCACCAATAGACTATGCCCAAATGTCTATGAAAATGTGCAACATCATTGTGCAACAGTGCAAAGCAGTAAACTAGGAAGTACTCATAAGTAACAACTTGTACCACTTACATTTACATTTTAATTATTATTTAAAAATTCTAGGCATGTGATTTATCTTGGTAGGAACAACATAAGAAATCACCACATCGAATTTTCCAGTAAACATTGTCCTCAAAATTGTAAGTCCTTACCCTCAGGAAAATAGAACCTTGCCCTTAGGCTAAACAAAACCTTACCCTCTGGCTAAATAGAACCATTCCCTCAGGAGAAATAGATCATTTCCCTCAGGCTAACAGAACCTTGAAATCATGCTAAACAGATCCTTTCCCTCATGAAAAGTGTAACCTTTCCCTCAGGCTAAACATAACCTTTCCCTCAGGCTAACAGAACCTTGCCCTCAGGCTAAACAGAACCTTGCCCTCACGATAAACAGAACTTTTCCCTCAGGCTAACAAAACCTTTCCCTCAGGATAAATAGAGGAAAAGAAAGTAAACGGGCCAACCCTAAAGAAAAATCATGATATTTATATATTTTTCATTTCATGAAAACTAAAAACATGCTATAATCATGACATACCCATAGGTATCCTGGCCAAACGACTAAACAAAGGAAACCCATGCTCGGGGTGGCCCTGGATCAAAGAAGCAATCCCAAAGTGCAGTTTATAATTATTCGTTATATTACCTTTGAAATTCTAGGTATCTCAACTGTTAAGGTCTAATCATTACGACAACCCAAACTTGGTAGTGAGGCACAATGGTAGAAAAAATAAACTCGACAGTTGGAATTAATGACAAGACGACCTACCTCGATCTCCTTTGATTAGTTTACATAGAAGATGCATCAAAAAACCACCCTTTACAATGCAGATCTGAGATAAAATATAATTCATTCAAACCAAAATAACTTCTCTTAAGGAAATAATTGGATGGAAGGATTCGAGAAGAGGAAAGACCATACCTATGCAGTTCAAACGAGATCAACAGTGGAATAATCGGAGTCCCGGTGTGTGATCGGGAGCTCCTATAAGTCCCAGCCTCCTCTCCCATGGATCATGGTGAGTTTCCTGCCTCCTCCGTCAAATGAGGAGGCTACTGCATGTTTTTAACGAAAAAAATAACTACAGTACATGCACAATCAAGTACACGGCGTGCACTATTTTCTTAACAATTCAACCTGCAGCTACTTTTCACCGCCTCACTGTTCATCTGCTAACTGATTAGATGCCTTGTATTACTAAGAACACAACATGTAGTTAGTTTTTACACCCTTAATCACCGGAAATCCTACACGCCCTATATTCTCATCCCACACTGCCAAATTACATGGCGTGCACCCATACAATTTGGAATTTTTTCAACAATTCCCTTGTTTTCTAAAAACACTTAAGGAAAAGGATAATAAGAAACCCATACCTCAAGAATAAGAACCAGGTTCTTAAAAATTTTCCCCCAAAAAGAAATTCGTTCTTTAATTTCCCTTCCTATGGTAGTGAAGATAAAGCTGGGAACAATTCTGGACACCGAGCACGTATGTCGGTTTCCCGCTCCCATGTTTCATCCTACACTTGGCCATGATTCCATAGCACCTGTACGAAAAGAACTGACCGGCCTCGAAGAACCTTCTTTCTCCTATCAACAATATGAATCAAATTCTCTTCAAAGGATGATTCCACCTGACATTCAACCTCCTCTTGCTGAAAAATGTGAGATAGGTCTGAGTGATAACGACGCAGTTGAGATACATCGAAGACGTCGTGCATGGCCCGATACCTATGTGGTAACTAAAACTGATAGGAAACCGGCCTGAATCTATCCAAAATATCAAAGGGCTCTAAATTCCTTTCGTAATGTTTACCCCATCTCCTGATTCAATTGTGTCCCATCCTCAGTGTAACGCGGAAGAAAACCCGATCCCCGACCAGGAACTCCAAGCATCATCTACGTCGATCAGTAGAAGATTTTTGATGAGACTGTGTAGTAGCCATATACTTCTGAATCAACTAGACAGGCTTTGATGTCTCCTGTAAAAGACGATGTCCCAGTGAAGCTGCTTCACTTGATTCCAAGCAGCACAAGGGTGATTGGAATGACCTACAATATAAATCCCCATAAGTTTCCATCCCAATAGTTTCCTAAAAACAGTTATTGTAGGAAAACTAGGCCAGAGGTATGGGGTTATCCCAAGATCCCCCAAATTCTAGGATATATGCACACAACATGTCCTCTATCACCTGTATTTTACGCTATGAATTTCCATCAGTCTTATAGTGGTATGCTTTGCTCAGATGCACCTATGTACCTAGTTCCCTCTGAAAACTCTTCCAGAAACGAGATATAAAATGAGTGACTCTATCTGAAACAACAGAATGAGGTTCCCCATGATGACGTACTACCAATCGGATATACAACTTCCTAATATCGTCAACACCGAAGGTCTCCATGATTAGCAAAAATTAGGCATCCTTCGTATGTCTGTCCACAACAACCCATACGACATAATCTCCTCGATGTGACCTCGACAACACGTTCATGAATTCCATCGCAACATCATCTCATTTCCATTTAATAATGAGTAACAATTGTAAAAGTCAGACTAGCCTTTGATTCTCCGCCTTCACGTTCTAACAGGTGGAACATCTCCTAACAAAACCAGCTACCCTTTGTTTCATACCCGGCCAACAATATTGATGTCTCATGTCACTGTACATTTTGGTAACACCAAGATGCACTGCCCCAGCTAATGCATGAAATTTTGGCATCAAATTCTCACATATATCCCCTGAAACCCACACTTTTCCATGGATGCACAGAACTTTGTCATCACCTATCATCCATCCAGGAACAGGGTCCTCACTTTCCATTGACTCCCATAGAACTAGGACTTCTGAATATGATAGTTGTCTCATCCTCACTCTATCAATCATGGTATAATTCATAGCTAAGGAGGAAATATAGGATCTCCCCTGATTATCATGAACCTAAAAATGTATCTTAGAGAACAAAGCCATAAGCTTCCAATCACAATTGTCTTCCTGCACTGCCTGTGTTTGAGTCCTTCTACTCAGTGAATCAGCTACTGAATTACCTTTACCTGGTGTATAGGCAAGCTTGAAGAGGATGTACTAAAGGTATTAAACCAACCTTTGTTGACTATAATTCATTTCATTTTGGGTAATGATATATTTAACGCTATTGTAGTCCGTAAACACCAAAAAAATTTCTCCTAAGAGATAATGTCTCGAAAAACATAACACATGAACAACTGCAGCTAACTCGAGATCATGCGCCAGGTAATTCCTCTCATGTGGCCTCAACTACCGAGAGCTGTATGCAACTACTCGATCCCACATCATCAACACTACTCCTAGCCCAGTACCTGATGCATCTCAGTAAACTGCATAGCTCTTCCCTTGCTCTGGATGTTTCAGGACTGGTGTTGATTTCAACCTTCCCTTCAGCTTTTGAAGGGCTATATCACAAGCTTCTGACCAAACGAACATCATACCCTTCTTAGTCAAACCCATCAACGGTGTTGCTAAGCTGGATAAGTCATGTATAATGTTCCTGTAGTGACTAGCCAGCATGAAGAAATTACGTATTTCAAACACGTTCTTAGTCTGCTCCCCAGAAACTACTGCTCTGACCTTTTCTATGTTTATTACACCTCCAGCCTTTGAGATAATATGACCGAGGAAGTGAATATAGTCTATCCAAAAGTGTCACTTTGATATCTTAGTGTATAACTGATGCTCTCTTAGTGTTCTCAATATGATATCAAGATGGATGGAATGGTTATGTCAACTGTGAGAGTACACCAAGATATTGTCCAAGAAGACCACCACAAAAGAATCCATATATGGGCGGAACACAAGATTCACGAGATCCATGAAAACTGCCAATGCATTTGTGAGTCGAAATTGCATGACCAAGTACTCGTATAGACCATATCTGCTCAGAATGTCTATAAGTGGTATGTCTGGTGGTCTAATGCGCAACTGATGATATCTGAATCACAATTAAATCTTAGAG
The DNA here is from genome assembly GCA_963277665.1 of Viscum album. Taxonomy (NCBI): domain Eukaryota; kingdom Viridiplantae; phylum Streptophyta; class Magnoliopsida; order Santalales; family Viscaceae; genus Viscum; species Viscum album. The sequence continues at coordinate 1,906,847,782 of OY728145.1, forward strand.
AACACTTTTTATCCTCCAAGATGATCAAAAAGATTATAAATCCATGGTAAGGTAAATCCGTTCATAATTTCCAACTAGTTCAGCTTCTGATAATCCAAAAAATGTATGAGGGTACCGTCCGCCTTCTTCACAAGTAGGATAGGAAAACCCCAAGAAGAAGTACTAGGTTAGAGAATCCCTTTGCATGAAACTCCTCTAACTATCTATTGAGATCCTGTAATTATGGTGTATCCATCCTATAAGAAGGAAGGGACACCAGTGCCACTCCTAAAACAATCTCAATTGGGAATTCCACCTCTCTCTCCAGAGGTAGACCTGAAAATTCTTCTGAGAAGACATCCCTAAAATGATTAAACAGAGGAGGGAAATCCTTTCGACAAGTTTCCCAGTCATCCAGATATAGAATTTCAATCTAGACTGTTACTCCACCTCGCCCCAGATGCTCCTGTCCAGCTCGGCTCGCCTGGACATCCCATTCAACCTTGTACAGAAACTCTTCTCCCTCTGGTGATGTAAAACTAACCCTATGATGATAGCAATCTAAAAAGGATCGGAAGGGTTCCAACTAGTCCCCACCAAGATTGAAATCATACATTGTCATCTCTAAAACATAGAGGTCCCATATAAATTGACACCCACCATCCTCTAGGGGGAACTCCTTCTCCAAACACACACTTGTCATTCTCCTTCCCAATGGAGTGTCTAGCATCATGATATCCTAAGAAGAAGAATAACAGAGCCCAAGGCTCTCCACAATAAGCAAAATATAAATCTCTTTGTAGCACTAGTATCAAAAAGTACAAATGAAAATAGAATAGTACCTTTTATAGTGGAAGTTCTAGGATCCTGCTCATGTTGGGTATGTTGTAATACATATGTCAGCCATGTGTTGTGACCCTATGACATAGCCTGGCAACACTGAGCTAACCTGCCCTAATGTCTATGAGATCCTAGTGTCTGGCTTCTATGGCCATGACCACCACCTCAGCCAGAACGTCCTAATGCGTTCTAATTCCCCAACTGGTAAGAAGCTGTAGGCACGGCTCCTACATGCAGAGTCTGCACAAAACCCCTCTCACAAGACACTAGTGGGAACATCATGAAAAAATGCTAAATATGACCCATCTTTTTGCAAGATCGACACTCCACTGGGCCACATGGACACTGAGGTCCCTTGCGCCCCTCTTTAAAACACTAGTAGTAAATTACTGGGCCACCAGAAGAATTATTTTAGCTAATACTGCCACCATAAGAGAAATCAATCAGCCTCTTCCACTTTCCTGTAAAAATAGTACTAGAGACAGGTTCCGAACAACCCTGGTCCGCACCACTAGGATCCTACAGGTTCCTCTCAGTAATCAACACCTGGTTCACAATAGCATGCACTGTAGGCAACCTGAAAACAATCACCAATGCACGGATGTCATATCGAAGACCATCCTCAATGCGTTTATCCCTCAACGTCTCATCACCCACTAGAACAGGTGAAAAACATTGTATATCGGTGAAGCTAAGTTAGAAGAATAGTCCATCACTGTCACGACACCCTGCTACATATTCATAAAATCTCGAGCTCGATCTTCCCTTAGTGTCCCGGGAAAGAAAAATACATATAAGACTACCTCAAAATATTCCAACACCGTGTCCCGGTGATGATCGGTCTAGGTGGTCACAGCCCACAATATCATGGAAAAATCACACATGTAAGTAGGGATCTTGACCCTCCTCCTAGGAGGCGTCTCCAGATGCTCGAGGATCATCTAAAAAGAATAAATCCATGACTCAGTATCCTCTGGTCTTCCATCCCCTAAAAACATAGGCAGATGCTACTGTTGGAATATACGTATCATCTCTGCCATAGATGTTGCAACCTACAGTGCTCCCTGAATGGTTTGCATGAACCTCAAGAAGCCTTCAGAGAACTGCGCAACCACGCCAGTGTCCGGTATAATGGTTGGCACCGCGTCTGGCACTGCTAGAGGATATATCGGTAGCCCATGGCCTACCATATCTATAGGATAATTGTATCCACTATCTTGGCAAACAACTCGTGGTAATCTCGGCGACATGACTCTAAAAGGTCAAATGCACATGTTCGATCAAGATTATTAAGGACTGAAAACTAGGAGACCAAAAAGGGAACATATGAAGAAAAACAATCATGTTTTACCAAAGATGACTACACGGCGTGTTCACATAAGCCATTCACATGGGTATGTACTCCAGCTAGAACTGGTCGTGTAACACCCCAAACACACGGCGTGTTGCCTTAACACACGATGTGTACATGAATATTCTTTCCCTGCCCAAGTCCTTCTACACGGTTAAGCCACATGGCTATCCTAAGACAAGACTACACGACATGTCCAAGGTAGACATGAAGTGTACAAGAAAAGCATTACAGGCCTGTGTTCTTAGTAACATGACCTGTGTACCCAGGTTATACTATAATGTATGTTCCAGATGAACACGACATGTAATAAGAATCCACAACTAACCTGTGTTGTTGGCTACACGGATGGCTACCTTGGTCCTACTACACGTCATGTTCAATCCTGACACGACATGTATAACTTAAGGTTAACCCATCTGTGTTGTTTGTTACACGAGCGGAAAGAGTTTCAACCCTACACGGCGTGTACTACTACTACACAGTGTGTTTCCCCAAGAACATACCTATCCAGTGTTTCATCCCATGTAGCCGATGACACAGTTAGAGACTTCACAGCTTGTAAATAAGTTACACATCATGTACTTAATAAAAAACAGATTCTTCATGAATAGAGGAACACATGGTGTGTATTCAAAACTACAAGGCGTGTATTCCTGGTTTTTCCAGACAGTAAGCCTTAAAAACTACTCTAGTGTCCAAAAAAACATTGAAACAAACACCAAAGTGCATAATTCCGATCTGGGAGGGCCAATCCTCTCCGAAAACCAATGATTTTTATCTTATAAACGTTTTAACAAGGTAAAAAATATGATGATCCACCAAATTCCGGTTGATGAGGGATCATACTCTTCAAGAACCAAAACTTGGCATTCATTCGCAAAACCTTACATAACAATACCCTTTTAAATATAAGGTATTTTATCAAAGGCATCTATTACAATAGCATAAATTTTTTATCACAACATCTATCACAATAACATGTAATTTCTAATGCACCTACGTGGCATAGAAACTATGCATGAAAAGTGATTCTAACATGTTCCTAAATGATAAACGATATGGAATACCCACATCTCATCAGTTTTAAAATAAATATAACACAAGTATAAAATATAAATAGCACACCACAAGTGCGTCACTCAATGGTGAAAATCAAATCAACTGTAAAATTGCAAAAATAGAAAAATTGCAATTAAATTTGGTAGATTGTCTTTTCCCAGTACATGGGTTATCTACTCCCATGAAAAACTTATTACTAAATACAAATTCCATCCAATACCTGACTATTGGCTCCCAATAATAAGTCAATGAAAAGAAACAGCTCTGATACCACTTTGTAACATCCCGGATTCGAGTTCCACACAACAGGTTCCCTGAGCCCGGTTGGTGACATGACCTCAAGTGCATTTCCCCAAATTCCAGAGGCTTCCGACTAGAAGCGATGGAATAAGACTGTTAGTGGGGAAACTATTCCCTCATCTGTCAAAGTGTAGGGAAGCAAAAAAAAATAATAACATACAACAGAGAAATAAGTAAATAATATAGACCTGAAATGTACAACAGAACTGAAGTAAAAGATAACCAACAATCTTATATATGATGATGCAATATGTCTCTAATTATAAGAAAGAATCCAAAATAGGATACACTACTATCTGATACAATACAACACAATGTACAATGTAAAAAAAACAAAAACAAAGTAGTGAATAAGAACATATCAGCATCGTAAGCCTATGCTCGGTCCCATGCTCTCCTACTCCTATGCAACAATCATATACCTGTATATGGACTCTTTCCCTTATCAACACATGAAAAAATAAAATATGATAGGGCCCAAGACATGACCCAAATAGGGAGTGAGATGTAAATCTCAATAGCCAACCTCCAAAGGCCCGTGGCCAACTGTTATTGAAAATGTGCAACAACATTGTGCAATAATGAAATGTAGTAAACTAAGAAGTACTCAGAAGAAACTATTCTCACCAGTTACATTGTCATTTTAATAATTATTTAACAATTCCAAGCTTATGATTTATCTTGAATGTACATCATAAGAAATCTCCACAATGAATATTCTAGTAAAAATTGTCCACAGACATGTAAGTCCTTACCCTCAGGCAAACAAAACCATACCCTCGGGCTAAACAAAACCCTTCCCTCTAGAAAAACAGAACCTTGCCCTCAGGCTAAAAAGAATCTTTCCCTTAGGTAAATAGAACATTTACCTCAAGATAAACAGAACATTTCCCTTAGGATAAACAATACTTGCACTCAGGATAATAGAACCTTTCCCTCAGGAAAAAAAGAACCTTGCCCTCATCTTAACAGAACCTTTCTCTCAGGCTAAACAGAACATTTCCCTCAAGTTAAACAGAACCTTTGCATTATGCTAACAGAACCTTTCCCTTTGTCTAAACCAAAGAAAATCATGTAATCAGGCCAATCCCAAAGCATAAGCAAGAAAGTTTTATATTTTTCCTCTGAAGAAATCTCAAAACAATCTATAATCATGGTATACCCATGGGTATCATGTCCTAACGACTAAACAAGTGAAACACACCCTCGGGATGGCCCTGGATCAAAGCAGCGATCACAAATAGCAGTTTATACTTTTTCATTAGATTACCTATGCAATTTGAGATATCTCTAAAGGCAAGGTCTCATCCATAAGACACCCAGAATATGGGCATATTGAACAACTATACACAAAATCAACTCGACAGTTGGAATTAAACACAAGACCACCTACCTCGATCTCCTCTGATCGATATATGTGGAAGGCAGCTCCCAAAACAACCCAGAATGATGTATATCTGAGATAAATGATTACTCATTCAAAATCAATTAACTTCCCTTATGGAAATAATTTGATCAAATGATTCAAGAAGTGGGAAGACCTTACCGGTGCAGTTCAAACAAGATCCACGACGGAAGAATCAGAGTCCAGATGTGCAATCGGGAGCTCCTCCAAGTCTCGACCTCCTCTATCGTGACTCCTAGTGAGTTCCCTACCTTTTCTATCGCATGAGAAGGCTACTACCCATTATTTACGAAAAAACATAACTACACAGCATGTACTTTAACATTCACAGTGTGTACTATTTTTTTAACTATTATAATGGAGGATACTTTTCCCACCTCACTGTTCAACTGCTGACTGATTACATAGAGTTTATTAATAATTACACATCATATAGTTAGATTTTACACCCTTAATTGACAAAAATCCTACATTCTCTGTATTCTCATCCTACATGGCCAAAGTACACGGCATGTATATAAATGTACATGGTGTGTAGCCATAAATTTTGGGATTTTCCCACATTTACCTTTTTTTCTCGAAACACTTCAGGAAAAGGAAAAGAAGAAACCCATACCTCAAGAAAAAGAACCGAGTTCTCACAAAACCTCCATTTTTTGAGAATCAAAACTCCCAAAAACAAAGGACAAAAAAAGAACAATTCCATTATTAATTTTCAGAGTTAGGTATTTTTAACTCGCCTTAATTAATTCAACACCTACATCATTGTTCCAAAAGACCCATATATGTTGATTATCTAGTTCTTTATACATCCCAGAATGTATATTTTTTCTGCATGCTTACTCACCTATTCTATATGAATTATGCTTGGCTTCAAAGATAGCAATAATACACATCTTATTTTTCATAATCTCTATGACTATGAAAATTTGTTTTAATCCTTCACCAATGCCACGAGAATTCCATATGATAAAATGAATCATTAAAACAATATTATCATGGATTTGGCCCCAGGCATCTTTGTCGGACTAGAATGTGATTCCAAAAACTTCTTAATATGATGATGTTTCTCTATAGTACCCACTACAGTTTCTATTGACATATTATCCTCAACAAGAAAATCCAAAAATCTGACCACCACAATCAAAATCCCCTCTTTCATTATAAAGTTGTTTAATAATACCCTTCATAGAAAGATCAATTTCATTTCATACACCCAAGCTCCCATGAGAATATATCTCATATCTATCCACATTAACAATCATCAAGGGGTTTTTATGCACATCACTATAATTAACTAATGATTTTTTGGCCTTAACCTATTCAACCACCATCGATAATTCTAACAAATGGAACGGATTCAAACATCTCAACGGACCAAACAAAGGGAAAACACCATTGGACCGAACCATTAAAAACATTCTATTTTTTGGAGCATTTAGAAAAATATCAATACTAATCATTGATATATGCAGATTAGAAGAATTCCTATACCATAAAGAGACAAGACTAATAACAAATTCAGATTTTCCAGAATACTCATTATAGTTATTCAAAAATAATAGATAAATAATGAAATCAAATGAAACAATATTAGATAGTCATAACTATCCTAAAGCACACCAGGCTACATTAGACAGAACACCGTTATTATTCATATAATAATCTGAATCCTCACACATTTTATCAAATTTATGAAGATGCAACCCATCACGTTTGGATTTCTGGAAAATCTGAACTGAATTTCCCTGTATACATCAATGAGAGAAATATCTGGGGAAAACCAAATAGGTGAATAATAATAACTATATAAGATAAAAAACAAATCATATAATATGAATACACCAACTACCATAGGACATTAATTTGAGTTATGGAATAAATTATTATCAATCCAATGCCATGATTCATAATAATGTTAAATCATTATAATTAATGAACTATAATATTATGTGATAAATATTTTTCACCAAGAAATGTATGAAAATATTTTCAACTATCAAGGATAAGTACATAGATGTTCAACCACTATGCCGCATGCCTTATCATCTATTTCCCATTATTCATTAACCCATCAGAATTTATCCAATGTGGATCAAGTACATCATCATGTTCCCATTTCTTGATCTACTTCGTCGAATTATTTTCAATTTTCATCTCATCATATATATATTATTTAACAAATTTGTTCAAGGGAGATATATGTTTCCACCATCAATATTTTTAAAATAACCAACATTGTTTTTCCTAATGTAACCACCATTATTATTTATAATGTATCCACCATTATTGTATATAATGTATTCACTATACTTGGTTATATGATTTTCACTATCACTTCATGAAAATAATACATAATTATGTCTGAAGATCCTAAAATTTTGATCATATCATAAAAAATGAAATTTAAAATGTTGTCATAAAATTTACATCACATTATAAGTCATATAAAGAAAATTGGTTTTATAATGATATCATAAATTTACCATAGTAGAGCTCTTGTAAAAGTAACATGTTTCATAAACATCTCTTCAGTATAATCATAATCCATACAAATAATGAATAAGAATGTTAAAATAATATCATGTCCCAATTAAACAATATTATTTATCAAAGGATTTCACCGTATATGGAAAATTAATTTGAAACTATGCATAGAAAATTACTGGTAAAAAATATACATCAATATTTAAAAATACTTTTAGAAAATAAAATTTCAGAAAGAAAACATTCAGAACAATTTTAATTGAAATTAATATATGAACATGTACTGTAGAATATAAATCAATTAATGGTAGTTATTGTTGAAAATTATATCCATTTTATTCTTGTTACAATAAATATTCTTTTTATATTTCACTAAACTCTAGAAGGGATGTTTTTATGAAAATTTAATTACCTCCATTTTTCAATTATTTTTTACGAATAATAAACTTGATAAAAAAATAGACAATAAATCCTTGAATATTTATCTGAAAAATATTGTATAATTTTTTTTACATCATAGATGTTGTAAAAAATGGTTTTCGGACAGAAGAGGGAAATAAAAAAGATTTTTCCATTAAGGTATTATTTTGAAAACATTAGTTCATAAAGAGAGGTAAATTAAATCAATAGAATAATATTCAATATATAACGAATAGTTTAGAATATATATGAGTTTCTTTAGTATTTGATCATAATTTTTCATCATCAAAAACCTAATCATATATAGTCCTGGTAGACAATCATTTGTGACATTAATCATTTACCATTATAGTGCCTTTTGATTCATAAGACCTTGAACCAATAAAATTAAATGAAACATTAATTATCATTATAAAAAATAAATTAATGATATAAAAATTAATAGTTTATATATATTTAGCCAATAAAATAATTTAGGAGTATAAAAAAACATAACATATGTTCCAAAGAATAAATTTTTTAATGGAATTCAGTTACCACAATCCTTGAATTACATCATACACATTAAAAAATAATTATCTTAAATATAATTATTTAATACATATATCAATGAATAATACTCATATATATTATACCATATACGAAATATAGATAAACTCTTATTATGTTGTAATTAAAAATTCATTGTTAAATTTATTCTTTTGGAGTAAATTACTTCACTTTCTATGTAGGTTTTAGTTTAGTATTTCAATCCTTTTATTATGAACATTGTTCAAAAATCATCTAAATTGTAAAAAAGATATAAAAAATATCAATATTAATTATATATGTATTAAAAGTAATCCTGTATTATAATTGAATTAAAATAAATTAAAATTTTCTTGGAGATGGTATGTTGTAGGTATACTTGAACATTGTTTCCATTTTATCAAAAGGGAAACAGATGGAAGGTGAATAATATATCAAAATCCATGAATAATTATGATATCATATATATCACATATATTTATTATATTTTTACATTTATATATTTAATTTAATCATATGTAAGAAAATGAAACACATCACATCATGTGGTGATACTTTACCCTATACACAACTAATGGTATCTTATTCTAACAAAATGGAATGTAAAAAAATTATATATAAAAATATTATTCTTGAAGTATAATTATTTTATTAATATAATTTTTATATTTTATATTCTTTATTATATACTCCCATGCTATGTGGTGATGTAATTTTAATTTCATTAGTTAATAAGGTGGTATTTCACTTTAAAAACAATTGATGATATTGTTTCCCTCTTAAAGGAAGACTAGATAGATGTATTATGTAACGTAAACAAATTAAAATATAATTATATATTATATAATAGTGTAAGTATATTTTATTTCTTAGTACATTAATCGAATTTTTAAGTTTATCAGTGAAAATAATGAACTTCATGAAATAACTACCTTCTGTTAGAGAATCATCTGTTTTATATACTATTAACAAGCCTAGGGTTGGGTATTTTTATACTAAAAGAGTTATATATAAAGGATAACTGTTTCGAGTAGGAATTTATTATTTTTTTGGTTGACCCAAATCTATTATGATTTTTATTAAGTTGGTGGAGGAAGACCCATTTTATAAATAATTAAGAGTGCTATTTTCGTAAATACCAAAAAAAAATCAATAATGGAAAGTTAACATCACAAATTATTCCAAAAAAATGATTAATAATTTATTTCTACGATTATATTGTCAATAAAAACTCCACCAAACCAATATACACATGTTATAAACATATTTTCTACATAGCCTCTATGTTTTCTCAATTTTATAGTAATAATGTTCACCACAATAACAAATTTCTTTTTACTTACCTATGTAATATATACATTAAGAATAAAACTGAAATGATACATTTAAAAAAAAAATATCTAGTTAATTTTTATATGAAATCGAATTTAATAAATTAAATATCAATATATTTTAAAAAATGATTTTAACACAATTATATAGAATGTGGAAACACTTAATTTACCCATAACCACAATAATATATTTTTGTAATTTTTAACAAAAAATATAACAAAAATTAAATATTAACATATAAGATAATATAATTCTCTATTATTGTAAATTTGGATTCCATTTTAACAAATATAAAATCAAGGAATTTGTCGAATTTAATTTGAAATAAATCCAACAAACACTATGAAAATAAAGGTTTTTTAAGAAACAATTTACATCTGTATAGTAATATTTACTACCAAAATTCAATATTTAATTTATCCTTAATAAATAAACTAGATTAATAATTATATAATTGATACAATTTTATTTTAAAACAAAATTAAATTAACATGTATATTTTAAATTCATTAAATTAAATATTAGTTTTTAATAAAAAATTTCACTTTTTACTATTAATCAAATCAAAATATTTATAGAATATTATCCAATATTTACTCAAATATTATTTTATATTTAGACTCCAAAATAAATTTTTTATTTTCAAATAAATTTTAAAAATGTTGAAAAAAAAATTTATCACCAAAAAGATATAATTATTTTTTGAAAAAATATTATTTTTGAAAAATATATAGACTTTACTAAAAATTATTTACTTTTAAGAAGAATGATTTGTTTTTAATAAATATTGAAAAGAATATTTCAAAAAAAGAACATTCTTATCCATTCCATTATATTTATGATATATGATACAATGATAATGTTTCAATAATAACATTAAAAGCATATTGGGGTTTTTTTAAAGCATTGTGTCTTGGGTAACACAAGCTATCAAATAAATATAATTTATTAGAAAAAATATTTCCTAAAAAAGAAGCCGATACATTCAACATCTATAATGATTATTTTATTCTTTGAATTTCGAATCTCTAACAAAATTAAATGAGGATACATATTCTACATCATGTCATTAGTTTATGAAACACGCATGTCAAGTGGTGTTGAAAAAACAATTTTTTTAACCTAAAATGAATTATAGTGGACAACCTACATTGTATGTGGAGTGTTGCTCACAAAAATCAAATTATTACATTTAAAATAGATAATATATTGCTCAATTTAAAATTTGATTGATTTTGAAAACAAACTGAATCAATCAAATAAAAGAATGAAATTAAGAAAAAAAATGAAAACAATTTCACAAAGAGAGCGATTAAAAACTATGATACAATGTTGGTCATCAAGTTGTTGTATTTTTTCCAAATGTTATGATATTATATTTCCAATTTATCTAATATTATTCTACTAATATGACTAAGGTGACAGTCTATGATTTCTTTTTCCAACTACCTTTTTCAAATGGTGATGGTGAGAGTAATTATTTTCTTGATATCTATGATTTCTACTATACATTCAATATGTGAGAGAGTTTCTTTGAATATCCTAAAATGAATTTGAAAATTACCTATCAACTCTTTGATTTCCCAAAAAATATTTAATATTCACTACACATCCCCCATATACTAATTAATTACAGATAATCATCAGTATTCCATGGTCTATTTGATCAAATAGAAACTAGAACCTAGTAGGAGGATAATTATCATTGAACAGTGAAAAATAAAAAAACATTAAATACAAAATATGATCATTCATGTTAATAAAAAAATAATTATAAATTGGATGAAACATAACAAAAATTATAATTAAATCTCGTTTAAAAATCATGAGAACAAAATCTTTGTAAATGATAAAATAGACCCATCCCCAATCACTAAGTTGTTTACCCCACCTTGTTACGGGTAACTGAGATGAATAGTGAGTAATAATACATTACAATACATAAGAAGATGAAAAGTTGGAAAATAAATAATAGAAAATTTCAACTCTAGAATCATTCCTCCAAAACCTTGCACTTATTCTTCCCCCTAGATATACCAAAAATTACAATAGTTCTTCTTGTTTGTGGCTCAAAATTATGTTTCCTCCTAATAAAACAAATTAAATTTGCATTGGACCAGTATAATATATTAATTACTTAATTAATGAAGCAAAACATTTCTGGTCAAATATTCAAGAAATATTACTCTACTTTGGGTTGTTAAATGGCTCATTTTTAGGTCTTTATCAAGAGTAATTCATCATTTATTATGGTGAGTTACATTTTTTATTCTATAGTTATTTTTAAACATGAATTATTATTTTGGCTTGTGGAATTTATAATTAACTCTATGGCCATAAGATGAAGTTGAATCCCATATAAAAATAAAATCATATAAAAGAAACACCCTTTTTGGGTCAATATTTTAAATGTTAATCTTGATATACAAAAGTTATTAGTATATATTAAACTTCTAGAATTAAGAACATTTCACATATTTTCCCAAAACACACCAAAATTACATTAATGATGATAATAATCTGAATTTTTTAAAAATGTATGGTTGATAACATTAAAATGAATTTTAAAAAAGATAAAAATATTAGTTTATTCACTTCCCTCACACTAATAAATTATACACCAAGATATGTTACCATTAAAATAAAATCATAAATAATATAAAAAAATTACCTTGAGATTTACTTATTTAAAAAATAAAGAAATAATAAATATTATTCCACATAAAAAAAATTATTTTATGTTCTCCATTCAGATCATTCAATATATTTCCACTCTATTTATCCTCCGATGAATACCGAACACATACCTCATAAAAATATACTATCAACTCAAAAATGTCATCATTTAATAATTCTTTTCTCATCCATAGACATGAAAGAGTCACCACATGATTAATAAATTCCTATATCTCAACTCTATTTGATTTAATTACATTTGTTTATCCTGAAGAGTTTTTAGGGTTGTCTTAATGTTTTTTGGTTGGTATGAATCAGATGCCAAATATTCTCACTCTGATGGAGTAGTGAATGGATCTTTTTGAAAAAGCATGTTTCCAATTTTTAATCAAGTATGTTCTTCTATTATCTTGACATTGGAGAAAATAATATCCAAAACGTATTATATTATGTTTCATTGGAATCCCATAAATTCATCGATTATTCATATTTATCATTGAATGTGCTTCCAAATATTTCAATATTTTTTAAAAGCATCATAGATGTATACCAATATTTTTCCATTCAATGATTCATAAAGGCACAAAATCTTTTCCATAAAAGATAAAGTAAAGTAAATAATTTAACGGATGAATTTAAAAAAATAATAATAACATATTTTAATGATTTAAATTTCAAAACAATGTATAACTAAATAATGTATCACATCACATGATAGTTTCACCCCACATAGAAGTTCATATAGATCATGCAATTTCACATCCAGAGCATGTTGGATATGTAAAATTGACCTGTAGTTTTTATATCCTAATATATTTTTCATGGATTCTATGTGATACAAGAATTAGGTGTATATAGAATGATATAAAAAAGGGATTCAGTTGAAAATGGAGTTTTAAAACCAATTAAACTCCACCATGATTTAAAACATAAGTACCCTAATCCCACATGATTTGATAGGAATAAATCAAATTACTGTTAAACAGATAATGGTTTATTCTCTCATAAATGAAAGTGAATATTATTAACATGACAAAAATATTGTAGAGGCCTCACAAGAATGTGTTATCAATGCTAGATATAGTGATATGTGTCATGGGATTCAATAATTGATGGATTTTAATAATATATCCATTTTTTGAACTTGGAACAATTTCATATTACGTATACATTTAATTAGTATTTCTTGGGGAAAATGGGTACAATAATTTACATGGGTATCAAATATTGTAAAGGTTATCATTTGATCTCAGAAGTTTCAAAAAAACAGAACATTTGAAAAAGAAACATACAAATAATTTGAAAACATAGATTTTATATTTTGAAAAATAAAAAACACAAATAATTGAATATCCGAACATACAAATGTTCTTTTCTGAATTTTTAGTCAAAGTGATTTTAACATAATGTATAAATTGATTTATTTTGGAATATATATATATAATGAATTGAACTCATTTAATCATGCGTAATATAAAGAAACAATCTAGTGGATAATTATTTCAAATCATGTTGAAGAAAAAATATATCTATCACATGTTCTAAAACTTTCTTCATCTTCATCCATTTTCTTGGTAAGTTTTAATTGATGTCTCCAAACTAATATGATATATTTATTGAAATTCATACCTCTACATTTCCTTTTGAATAATTTTACATTTATTATCATAAGAAACCTATTGTTGCAACATTTTTGTTCACACCACATTGAACATCACCTTGATTCATTTCTATCTCCTGGGAGATACATGTTGAACCAACAAGAATAGTATATAATGAAATAATTTCTTAAGATCCTACAAAATCCTTGATATATTTTTATACAGGTTGGTTTCTGATCATTCAGGATATTTTTAGCTCTCTTATTGTAGGTTGAACCTTTTTTATTAAGATATTTTGTTCTCTATGGAAAAATATTCTCTTTTCTTGATGTTAAAGTGTCACTCCTACTTTCATGAACCATATATATTTTTTTTGATATAAATTGTATTAAATGAAAATTTTCATTTTGAATTTTATTTTTTATTGATTTATATTTATTATCTAATCCATTATTTTAATTGGACTGAGGAGATACAATACATAACCCTTAATTATTAATGGTGTTTTCATTTAACTTGTTCTACACATGATTCACAGTGTGACTTTTGAATTATACCTTGTCTAATTATTATTCCATCATAGCTAGTTCCATTCTTAAAGATGTGATAATCATTCCATTTTCAACTTAAATATGTTTGTACAAATTGGTCCCATTAATTTATCTGATTTTTTATTCATTGACTACTTTAATAAACAATTAATGAATTGAAAAGTAATATATTCTTCAAAATTCATTTTAGATTAAAATTTTTTACAAAACATACTTTTCCTCTAGTATTCACATTGAGGAAATTATATTCACTAGTTAGGAAAAATTTTAGCATACCTTGTTCATAAATAAATTCTACAACTTCATTATGGGAGATTTCATTTAATGAATTATTATTAATAGATGTTTCATACTTTTCCTCTCTTATTGTGTGTTGAAACATTTTGATCAAAAAATAATTTTACAAACATAAACAAAAATTAAACTCTATATCGTGCAATTTGAGGATTTCCAATTTCAAAAATGTTGGAAGATTAAACACTATTTGTTTAACTAGTTATTCATCCTCTTCAAATAAAATATACAATAGCCAAGCATAAAACCAAATAGTTCATTGGAAAATTAAGAAGGATACTTGGGAAGTTAATACTGATGGTAGCAAAAATCAATATTTAAATGTAAAATTTAAATATTTGTTTTTAGATGTAAAAAACAAATTAATATGACATTTTTGTAATTTTCAACCTTCACTATCATGATAAAGTCTATGGCCCCAATTTTGTGATGAAATCAAAACGGAATATCACAAATAATAATTATATGATGCAAGAAAATTTAATATGAGTTTAATGAAAGATATAACTAAACAATATAACAATTATTATTCCAACACAAACTCCAACATTAATTAAATGAAGAAGATAGTTTGGTATTAGAATATTTAATTTAAACTAAAATAAAATACCTATTTCAATATATCATAATGAAAAAAAGCATTAATTTTAATAGAAATATAATGTACTATTTAAATGGAATTTAATGCTAGAATATAAAATATAATTTTATATATATAAAAATAATATATATGAAATTTATAATATGGAAGGACTCTTCATCCGATAAATAACATTTAAAATATCATATCATCAGCTCGGTTTCCATCATTAATCAGAGCACTAATTCCAACATTCGTAAAAGACATCAATTTTAGAATTTGAAAGCGAAAACAAATTAGTATCGATGAAGGAATCATGAAAAGAGAGTCGAGGGAATGGAAAATAGTAAAATTCAAGAATCCATAGACCTCATAGCACTACAAATGATTTGTATGATGAAATATGCACAAAATATGAGTAGAGAGTGACAATTTTGCATATCTAAACCGCTAATAGGAATTTCCACATTCACCAATGAGTGCACATGAAAATATAGATTCATCACCATAGTTGGGAGCATGGATCATTCCAAAGAATAAAGTATTAAAAAAAGTCAAAAATTATTGAAATTTAAAACAAAAATTGATTAGGGCCGACGAAGGCATCAGGATTGGTGAGTTGAAGGAATGAAAACATGAAAATTCAAGAAACCCAAGACATAAGGGTGACTCTCATGATTATTATATAGAAATATGACCATAAGATGAGTAGATATTGATGATTTTGTGTCTCAAAATATCCTATAATAATTTCCTCATTCACCAAAGAGTGAACAGGTAGATAATGATGTATCGTTGGGGTGGGGAGCGGGCAGCGGGCAGCTTGGAGTGGGGTGCACAGAGGTAGGGGAAAGGGAGACCAAGAGCATGGAGTGAGGGAGTATCAAAGAGAGGATGGGGGAGAAGAAGAGTGCAGGAGTAGAGGGAGTAGAGGGGGAGATGAGGATGGGGAGAAGAGGACCCCGAAAGAAAGAGCGGTGAATTGGGGAAGCAGGGAGTTGGGAAAATGGAGGGAAATAGAGTGAGGAGTTGGCACGTGGACAGGAAACATGGAGATTAGTATATTTAATTTATTTTCTTCTATAAAATAATATTCATTTTTAAAATCATGATATTCATATTATCTGAGGGTTAATTTTGTGGTTTTTGTGAAAATATTAAATTTTCAATGAATAGTGAAAATTTTGATTCTTATAAAAAGATGTATGTTTAATTTAATGAATTCCCAAAGTAAATAAATTATTTTGAAAATAGGTTTTAAAGTGATATAATTTGAATTATATTAATAATTAACCAATTTTATTCATTTGGTTTAATTGTATGTTCAATTTCAATATAAAAACCTTCTATACATACAAGAATTGTCTCCATGAAACCCCTCTTCTTAGTCACATTCTTGAGTTTTGATTTACGATTAATTATTTTAAAATTTTGATTTAAATTTCATAAAATAAATTTAATTTTTAAAAATCATAATAATTTTATTTCTAATAATATCAGGATAATTTTTTAAATCAAATAATATTGAAATTATTAAAATATAATTACCACGGTTAAGGTGAAAATGGGTTTTCTAGATGTTAAATAAAAAGGTTACGTACTAAAATTGAATAAAACCTTTCTAAACGCTATTTTATAAACATAAATAGAATTTTTAATTAAAATTTATAATTTTTACACAATTTATTACCCCTTGATAATGTGAAAATCCTTGTTTCTCCCTTTTAATAAAAAAATTAAAATTATTCCACTCATCACTCTTATAAAATGAAATCCCTATAATATCTTCATCACACCCTAAAACCATTTTTGGAAAAAAAATATATGAATTAATCACTTCCAAATATCAAATACCCTTATCAAATAATTCCTTTTTTATAAATACTTTCTTTTAGTAATTTTGTTATAATCATAAAGATGTGGTTTGAGAATATGTAAAAATTTTATTTAATCAGGTTTGTTTTGTTTCTTTTCAAAAATTATTCAAATAATATTATATTATTATTATATTATATCAAAATTATATCAAATTTACAAAAATTGTATTATTTTCTATAAATAACATATAACCTTCCCCGATTTCCCTGTAACGGAAATGATAATGTCACTCATGTGTTTAGAGTACCACTGCCTCATGAATTGATGTGAATTTTTTTCCCATCAACACACCTAGAGGTTAGTTATTGTTATGGTTATAAATTAAATATATGATACTTATAATATAAATATACCTTATTATTCATTATAGAATTTCTATGTTTTGAAATTTCATTTTTAGGGGATATGATAATGTTTCTTGTAAGTACTACAGACTACCACATCACAAAGCAATGTAAAGAGTTCATCACAAACTGTTTATATTTAATGCGATATGGATAATGTATGTAAATATATGTGATATAAATGCTTTTTGATTTATTTTAATAGTAATTTAGGATTTTGAAAAGTTAATATATAATTTTATGTCTTCCCTTTTCACACAATGATTGATGATAACATTGTTCAGTTCCTATGGATCACAATATCGATGAAGTGTTGCAACACTATTTTTATATCCACTCATTATGAATGATTTATATATTTATATTTTCAGAAATAATATTGTAGTTATGATGTAATAATAATTATGTAAATATAATATATTACTTACCTATTATCCATATTGATCATTGAAAAATGGTAACATTACTAATTTATACATATGTACTATCTTTTCTATGATCATAACATTACAATTTTTTTAAACCATAATTCATGGATGGACAAGAATTTATAATCATTGTATAAATATTATTATTGTTTCATGATTATTATTCTAGATATTTTTACTCTATTTAATAATTATAAGAACATTATCTATCATAACAAAGCATGAATGTGAAAACAAGCCTATTAACTCATGTAACAATAAAAAATGAAATATTATTAATGAATGGGTGAAAATATGATATAAAGGATCATATATCATATTATAAATTCTAATATGGTTCGTGTATAAGTTATTGTTATTCCTTAAACTACTATAAATAATTTTAATTTATGTTTAACCAAAATGAATCATGTGGAAATAGACATCATCTTCATTTCCCTTCATTGAAGAATATAGTAAGGATATAAACGTAAAATCTTTGATAAAGTATATATAGATCCACTATTATATGTAATATCATGAATAATTATTAATTCATGGTATTTTAGTTTCCATTTAAAATTATTTCATCAAATGTGATTTGACTTGAGAATTTTCATGTTGTAAAGAATTTTCGAAATAAATTTAATATCATTGAATTATATTATTACCCCATTGTATAAGAAATTATAATATTATATCGGTAATTATATATGATTATATTGTTATATATTTCTATTTTTTTGGATTCACATTTTAGAAATTAAGTTGTTTCAATAATTAATTTTTTCAACACTTTTGTGGTTAAAATTATTTATAATGTAATTTTATAGAAATAAGTCATCATTTCACTATTCTATCAAAAATATTTTCTCTTCCTCAACAATTTTTATAAATATATTATCAATGTTTTTAAAAATAATTAAAAATGACTTATTAATGACATTCTTTAACTTCTACGACATACTAAAAAATGTTTTTGAAGGAATATTCAAAACATTTATTTGAACAATACCAGTATGGATTCTATTTAAAAAATGAATGCAATTTTTTTTAACATATAAAGAATGAAAATAATTTTCTACTATAATGGTCAGTAAAGGTTATAATGATTACTTCACATGAAAAAAATTAAAATTGAAAAAATTGAAAAATGACTTTTTTTGCAATTTGTTTTAAAATGGTGATTTTCATAAATGAAAAATTATATATTCATGAAAAATTCTCTAAAGTATCCTTTTATTGAATTTATATTACTCAACAAAAATAACCCCTAAAATATATATGATCCACTTATGATATGTTGAATTTATTCATGAATACTAATTTAATGGATGGTTGATTATCATTTCAAAAAATATTGTTTTAGCCATCACATATTTAATTCATTTTTAAAGTCACTTCCTTTCTCTAGAAATAGTGCCCTTGTTGCAATCAATGAAAATTAAATATCCCACAATGTGTCCTATTATTTATCAAGAATTAATTATTTCTGAAACTGTATCTCATTTATACATACATTTTTTTATAACTAAATTTATTTGACTGACATGGGAATTATTAATAATATGTATTCCCTTTTCAATACTGATATTTAATTGTAAGAAAATTTATTTGGGGATTAAATAGATCAATGAATATATAAGGAATTAATTGTACATAATGATACTGGTGTGGTGTAGTTACAGATAGACCCTCAATCTATTAGTAGTCTCCTGAGGAAAATTAATATTATAGCTTTAAATTTGTTTCAGCAATACATTTTAAAACATATTGTGAAGGGTCTAAACGATACTGGTATCATGTTTCAAGACCCGTCCCCTGAGGCTAGTGCCGTTACTAACCTAGGCCCACCATCCATAGGCTAGGGGATGGTCACTAGAACTGAAGGCGTATTCCCTAAAACTGGGAAGGTGTTGCCTTTATAACCTATAAATCGCGCAACCAAGCACACAACATGATACGAACACAAGTGATCTAAATAGTAAAAAGAGTTCGTATAGTAAGTAAAAGGGGAAAGAATACATGACCAACTAGAAAGAACATGAAAAACTGAAAATACAAGTAAATAGAATAGCTTTTGTTAACCCTCACCAAGGATCCTACCTGAAGGGTAGGTGCACCGCTCTGATGGTCATCTCTGTGGTACGCCTCATCTATGGTCTACCTCCATGCTACCTCCAGTCCTAGTAACCTCGTCTTTAGTCAGTGTTGTCCATCGTCTATACTAAACACAATAAGGTGAGGGCGTAGCCCGTGGAGAGGTGAGTATAATGATACTCAGTATGGACCCCGAGACCCCCTAAATGTCTCTCAAAATCCACCAAGGATGAAGCACAAATCATGACAATGACTGTCATCCCTACTTAGATATATGCCCATATATATACCTATGTTATCAAGTATACCCATCTCATTCATGATGAAACAGAAGGCCTAAATCCATAGCCTAAGGCTCAACTATTCCACAAATGAAGGAATACTATGAAGGTAACACCACAAAGGTAAGTACCACAAAGGTAACACCACATAGAAGAATACCACAATGGTTTTACCATGAAGGAAAGTACCACACTGGTATACCACATAGAATAATACCACAAAGTTATCAGCATTATGGTATGAACCACACAGGTACGCCACAAAGAATAATACCACCAACATATCACCTCGAGGGAAAGTACCACACAGGTATGCTGCACAGAAGAATATCAAAAAGGTATCACCACGAAGGTAAGTACCACAGATGAACGCCACGCATAACAATACCACCATGGTATCACCTCGAAAAAAGTACCATGTAGTTATGCCACATATAAGAATACCACAAAGTTTCCAACCTGATGGTAAGTACCACATATGTACACCACACAGATGAATACCACTAAGGTATCACCATGATGGAAAGGACTCAGATCACACCAGGTATAATTTAGGTACAGTAGTAGAGATGATAAGATCTAACTACTGACTCATCTTCATTTGTTAAGAGGCAGACCCGCATAGGATCCTAAATCATCAGACCCACACATGATCCTAGTACATCATCAAGTCCACACATGATCCTAGTATAGCAGACACACACAAGAACCTAGCATATCATAAGACCCTCACAGGATCCTAGTATAGCAGACCCATAAAAGATCCATGTACATCATCATACCCACATAGGATCCATGTATAGAATACCCACATAGGATCCTAGATTAGTCCCACATGGATTCCTAGAGTAGTTCCATGTGGGACTCTCAAACACCGACCTATAAAGGATCCCAAGCCCGGACCCACAAATGATATCATTCTCATGTTATATCCAACTACATGGTTCATGAAATAAGCATTCATGATTATGGGAGGATCCACTACTCAATCCACATGTCAATTACTCCACCATCCATAAAGTCCCATGAAGATGTATCTCAAAGGACCTCTATGTAAAATGTGTCTCAACACGATAGACAGTGTGTCAATCGGACTCCCGGCCTGTAAGTGATTGGCCTTTTAGTCCTGAGGGCCTGGTTGGATTCTTGTTCAATCCAACCTATCCATCCTCCAACATTATCCAAAACATATGTGGGGAATACCAAAATAACTATCTCAATCAAATGTTTTCGGTGTCATAGATGGTTCATCATTTTGACACCGTATGAGGGTGATATATGGAATACAAGACCCAGAAATTATAATATTAACATTAATATTATGTCTTTCATGGACCCAAGACACGAACCAGAATTTAATATTACACCTCAGACATAAATCGACTGTCTTAAAGATAGGATCACTTCACCACTGATGGTTCGTGAAATAGAGGTTTCACGGATAAGTTCCAATCGAAAAATAGTTTTCCCAAAAAAAATAATTATAACATTATTATATTATTTTTATTTTTATTTAACCATTTTTTTCCATCAATCCCAAAACCCAAGTTCAATATAACAAAGAACTCATGCGCACCACAATAACCTCAAATCATTCTTCCATTATTTATTTTTATTTTTATTTTATTTCATTTCATTTCAACCCTTTCTCTCTCATATATAAATCCTTCACGTTTTTTTCACCTAAAATTCACACCTTTTCTACCACCAAACCCAATAGTAGCATCTGTTAGATCCTCCACCTCCAGCATCGCTTTCCTAAACCATGCATCGTTGTGCTGTTCACCCATTCATCCATTGTCCACCTCACCTAACATGCACCAGCCGAACCCTTCGGCCTCACTGCCTCCGCTCGACCGCCGCAGCACATCGCACTGTCAACCTCACATGAAGCCACACCCAAAAGACTCATTGAAATTGCACCATCATGTTTCCCCCTCCTCTTCCCATGCATCGTCATTCTAAAACCAGAAAATAAAATGATCACATATTCGTGATCCTCAGGTTGAGTGCTCTGCGTCCATATGTCTCACTCAACTGAATATTGCATTTCTATCACCAATAAATATTTGGCCGCCTAATTCCATGAACAATTTCGGCTTTGTTCAAAGCTCAAAAAATTAAACGATCAGATATTTGTGATCCTTTCAACGTGGGCTTCACGTTCATATATTATGCTTTACACAACTTCATGTTTCTAGTGCCAATAAATATTAGGCGCTGAAGAACAAATGAATAACACGAGATGAATGAAATTAAAAGATCATGGTATATGTGCAGATCGATGGCCATGTTTGTTTGGCCATCATCTTTGAGATTCAAGAATATGGGGAATCAACAAATAGATATTTTTCATACCTCAAAATAAACCCCCTAAATTGATGTTTTTGGAAAGGTCACAAGGAATGAGATGAAGATGTCAATGTCCGATGCTCCCACACCACACTCCCGTTACGAGATTTTGTATCGTCCTCGTTCTTGATCCTATGGACATTCTTCGTTGGAGTGTTTTCTTCCACAAAACAAATACTCACAAAATCTCTCCCATAGTCTCTCCCTAAAAGCTCCCCTTTCTTAATGATCCCCACAACAAATTGGTGAGGATGCACTTAATTAATTTGTATATTAATTAATTGTTGTCTCATTAAAATGCGAGAATTTCATGGGTTTCACCACATTAAAGGTGTGTTTGGGTGGTACCCACCACCATGAATTAAAAGGAGATATGGGATGATATTTAAAATAAAAAATATTTATTTTATTTAATCTTCCATGAAAAATGAAAAAACCATATTCTTCCCTCAACCCACAACTATCAAGGTTAAACCTCCCTTAAGAGAATCCAAACGCTGCGAGTTCAATGGTGTCTTCAGAATTTTATTTCGTGCACCGGTTCAGAAGTTAAAAAATGCTGCTCACGTATTTATTGAACGTACCTGAAAAAAAGTTTAGAAAATTATTATCAATCACCATTTACTCAGGTCGGTCATGGTTAGGCTCTGCCTAGGTGAAAAACGTCTCAAAAAATGCAATGGTACTCTTGGATTTCCAATAAAAGATTCCATTTGAATGTTATGGATTTTACAATGAAATAATCCTCACTTAATTATTTTATTTATGGCCAAAAAATATCTTTCACTGATGGCCCCCACTGGCCAACATTTGTATCTGACTAAATAAATCACACCCTCAAATGTTCATCGGTTGTCTCGAATTTTCAATCTGAGTTTCCGTTTGTGAGTTATATGAATTTGAAAAATAAAATAATATATTTAATTATTTTATTTACGATTATTCCATTTTTGGTTTTATCATAGGAGGCTCACGGTGACCAAACATAAGTCGCGCCTAAGGTAAACCTACCATTCAAAATGCAACGGTGTCCTTAGATTTTTGATATGTGTAGCCATTTAATAATTATTCCACTTTTTCAGGAAAACTACTTACACGAGCTAATTTAAGAATAAAAAAACTTCGCCAGATCATTATGGGAACTCTGAGCCTCGGAATAGCGTTCCATCAGATTTCATTGTCCCGTAATTAATCCATATAATTAAAAACATTATACAAAATTTCTGGGATATTACATCATGAGCCTTAGAAAGTCATATCTACTAATTCTTAATTTCGTTAATTGAGAATTAATTTATTATAATCTCTCATATTTTCCTGTTAATATTATATGTTGATTATTTAATTAATATTTTATTTGTTAAATATTTGATCACTTATTTTTCATTCCAAATAGATTATGTTTTATCTTATTATCGATGATATTTTTATAATGATATTATAAATGAATTATTTTCCTTCAAAGTTTATTTATAAAATAGAATGTGTTTTATGTTATTTAACATTCCATATCGACTATAAAATACATATAATGTAAATTTAATGAGTGTTTATTTTCATAATTTTCCATGTTTGTTAGTATTATTAATTCCATATGTTTTCTATTTTTCCTATCCCTTACATAGTAGTTGAGATTAAAATATATTATTTCTTTTATCGTGAATCCATGAAGTGTAATATAACTGATTTGAAGAGTTATTCAAGAGGGGATAATTGTATTCTATAATAAAATTTTTTTAATTTTTCTAAAAATTTTATCTAGGAATCATCTTCGAATATATGTTTCCAAGGATAATAAACTATTCAATCCATTATGAGTTGAATCCATTTATCTTATGATAATTTAATAGAGTAACACAATGACTATAGGATACATGGTTTATCATCGTTATAGTTGTTATCATTGTATGTTTAGAAAAATCCCTTTTGAGTAGATTTAGTAAATCATACATTAAGAATCATAACAATATGATATACATTTAGGATAATCACAGATAAAGATTATAATTGTTTGTTAAGGAATATATAATGTATTTTTTCATTTAAATACCACCATATTTGGATAATATAAGTGTAAATTGTTCTAGAATAGATATACCGTGGTGTATTAACTCCAAAAAGGGTCCATTGTGCTTGACCACATTGTATCCTTGTATAGTTCTCTGAGAGTTACTACACTACGGGTTTGATTTTCTTGGTAGATATCCATGGGATAAATTATATTTTCTTTATGGACCACTCTGAATTATTTTTATAGATCATGATAATGAATTAAATATGTTGAATAAACATATTCTCAGCCATAAATTATGATTTTTTTATTTAAACATCATATAATTGATTATATAGTTTTACAACTATGAATATTGATTCTTAAACTATTATTTTTCTTAATCAATGGTTATGAACCAACTGAATTTTTTTTAACAATTATTATAATGTAATATGTGATTAATATGAGAAAACAAATGAAATTATGATAATATTTAATGATATCATTATTATTCTGAACAAGTTATCTAGAAACACAATTTACCACTATACATTAATCAACTCTCAATCTCACCCAATAATTGAATCATCATGATTTGTATGAGCTTAAATATTGGTCCCTATATAAGAATGATGGATTGATTTCAATAATTTAATAATTAATGAAATATATAAACAGGATCTTGTCTCAATGGAAAATGAAGATAAATTAAGTGTTAAAAATTATGCAAAAAAATGAATTGTTGAGAAAAATGAAGAGTTTTATGGAAAGAAATATATTTCCTCACTGGTATCTATTAATATTTTATTTCCATAAATTTTCATAACAAGGTAAATATATAAGTTAATTTCAACATCTAATGGTTAACCAATATAACCAGAGAAGACCCATGTCAAAAATAAATTATATGAAGTACTTATGTGTTGTGAGTAAATATTTAAATTGTAGAAGTGTTTTTACAATATTTTTTTGGATATTAGAATCATGAAACATATTAGAATATTGTAATGTTACAAATACATATATTTCATCAAAAACATTAGAGGTATGTTTAACATCAAGGGTTTATTTTTTATGTTTGATCATGTGTTTGAAGATTGAATCACACAATTTTAGGTTTTATGTGATGGTAGTTTAAAAAATTAATGATATATTTAAAGATCCATTTATTGAAATACAACCCTTAGGATTTGTATACACATGAGTTATTTAATTAAAAAATTATATTACCATTTATGGACTTACGATTAAGGTTAGTGGTTAGCTTGAAGGATTATCTTATCATTTCTGTTTTAGTAATTATGGTTCATCATACATTCATAATGTTATAGGAATTATATTAATATATTCACTGAAAATTACAGTTGGTTCCATTTTGAAAAGGCCATGGGTATTGAATACACAACAGAATGGTGATAATAGTTTAACATTAAGAATTGGATCACAAGATATATTGGTTAATATTTCATTATTTTTAGTTTAATTATTTAATGAATATATATTAATAACTAACTAGTGGTGTTTCTGTTGTGGTTTATATAATAATATACTTTATTTTATCACTTATTATAATCATATTTTCATTTAAATAATGTTAGAGAAAAATATAAATATGTCTCAGTCATTTATAGATCATATGATCCAATAAAAGTGAAATTTAGTGCATCATGAAAAAAATCATTTGGGGATATTAATTTCATAGAGTAAGTGATGAATTGGAAATTGAGATACTGAAACCCATTAGATTATATTTTTTATCAAATATAAAAGTTTCATGTAAGTATATTTACTTTTAGTTGTCAAACATAAAATCATTCATAAGCATTAAGATAACTGTCATGAAAAATTTTATCAAGTTACATTAATATCATATGAATTAAATTGTATTGTAAATCAAACATGATTTTATGGTTTTCAAGTGCATAAATTTTCATTGATCCTCAACTTTGTTATGGACAATGGTCTCTATCAATGTATATAATTATTTATAAATTTATTCTACGAACATATAATCACATTATTCAAATTATCACCTATATAGAAACATAGATAAAGGTTATTCCATAAGGCAATATTACATCAAATTCACCCTTAATAATAGTATATATTATCAACCCTTTTTATGATGGGCTATAATTATATATATAATTTGAAATATCCTACCATTAATTTTAGAGAGAAAAATAAAATTGGGAGGACCCAATGGTTTTTAGGATTTTTGAATTATACCCCATTTATTAATGACCAAATTTTTTTTCTCAATATTCTATGAGACATGGAACACCGAGCATAAACTACCCATTAATTATTTGTTATAAATTTAATCTTATCATTAGATTGTGAAACACTCAACTATAATACTAAATGACCCTTTA
This sequence comes from Viscum album, assembly GCA_963277665.1. Classification (NCBI taxonomy): domain Eukaryota; kingdom Viridiplantae; phylum Streptophyta; class Magnoliopsida; order Santalales; family Viscaceae; genus Viscum; species Viscum album. Next base: position 1,906,874,920 of record OY728145.1, read on the forward strand.
TATATTATAAAGTTATAATCTAGATATAAAATTATATATTATAAACAATACTAACTAAATTATGATAATTAGTATTTTCTATTCATTATATGTAAAATAATAATCAGTTAAATTAAAAAACATATAACATGAAAAACTATATTATTTCAAAAAGATGATTTTGTCATGAATTGTGAAAATAAATTAAAATAAATATAAAAATGTTTAAAAAATTAATTTTATAATATGAATTTATTTTATGAAAAAATAACATCATTATTAAATTTTGGACATTTCCTATTATTTTTTTGAATAGTTTCACTTTTCGATGAATAGTGAAAAGTACAAATTTTATTGGAAACTTGATTTTGATTTCAATACATTTCAAGGAGGAGTTTAATTTTATGCTTCTCTAAAAAAGAAATTATTTAAATTAAATTACTATATATCTAATTTATGTCAATTAGATAAATCATATGTTCAATTTCAATAAAAAATTGTTTCATACATAATAAATTTTCTTTCTAAAAACCCTGTTTTTTATTGTGTTTTCTTGTTTTTATATTAATTTATTTTTACACTTATATAAGTTGTATTTTGTGAAATAAAATTTAATTTTGTAATCATAATTTCTTATATTTTATCTCAATAATAAAATAATTTTTTACAATACTGAATATGGGAGACAATAATTATTAATTACCATGATTAAGTGAAAAATGAGACTACCAAGGGGTAAACTAACAAGATGACATTTAATATTACATAAAATGTCATATAATATTTTATTAATTGGAATATTTAGACCATATCATGTCTATGTTTCATCAATAATACAGTTTGTACCCCCATCTCGTGAGAAATTAGTAGGTACATATCTTTCTTTCCAATATTAAATGTTTTCTTCCAACTTCACTTATAAAATACCCCAAAAATCTACTCTCTTCATTCACACCAGAAAATACTATTGGAAAATTAAAAACAAAAACATACATCAAATCATTAATCCACATTCTAAAATCTTTGGTTTAACTTGATATACGATATTCAAATACATTCAGTAAAATCTTAATGAGGTTGTTTAAGAAGAGGTTATGTTACAGAACATTGTATGTTTGTTTTATTTAAAATTATTCATAATTAAAAGTTATATATTTCTAATACATAATAACACCATTACATATAATAAAATATGATATTATTATGTTCTTTTAATTACCTATATCTACATCATCATCCCTAAAATTTGAATCAATAAGGTTGCACAATTGTACTGCGGAATAATGCCTTACAAACAGATGTGACACATTTACCATAAAAACTCACACGGATGGGTCAGATGATGTATATAAATAATATAAATTATATTTATAAAATAATTATACATCTAAGTTAATTTTTTAATATTTTAATTCTATATTCAATTTCGTTGTAGAGAAAATAATGCCACTTCTATGTACAGATGACTTCCATCTTGGAAAATTATGTGATTATTTTTGTACAACCACTTAATATATATTGTAATAGAGATAAATAAAATGAATAAATGTTTTATTAATGAAATGATTATGACATTATTGAAATTTAAATAATTATAAAAATATTATATATTACATTAATTCGTCCCTTTTCACTCACTAAATAATGATAATGTCGTTCATGTATCTGTAGACTACAACATTAACGAATAATATTTTCATCACCACAAAACAATGATGATATATACGTATATGATTATAATTAATTAAATAATATGTAATTTTTCATATTTTATCAATTATTTAACGCTAAAATATTACTTAACTTCTCCTCATAAGGACTGTTGTAATCTATAAATGGTGAATCGACATACATATCATATACAATCTTCTTGAATCTACTTACTTCTTTTATCAAAACCAAATTTCCAAATCGGACATAAAGTAATTTCCTCTCTATGATTATGATAATTATTTCATGATTATTATTTTAGAGATCATTGAACTTTGTAATATTCAAAATAAATGGACCATTGATGAAATTGAAATAAGTAGAATACATAGAAATTAACACCTTAAACAATGAATATAATGAAATATTATTAAATAAAAAGTGATTATATGTTATAAAGGGATCTTATAATATATTTTAAATTTTAATATGGTTCATGGAAAATTTAATAAGTTGTAAAAAATGAACATATAAAATTTTAAATCATGGTTATCCAAAAAAATGTGTGAGATAAGAGACTTCATCTCAATCATTCCTCATTGAAGAATATTTCAATTTAATGCATTGGGTTTATTTTATATCATTTTTATAACTAACAATTTAAATTTTTTATCCTAAACCCTTTCATGTTTTATTTTATTTTAAAATACAGTTTTAATTAATAACCAAGTGGATTAGAAATCAAAATTAACAAGTTGTAGTGAACTACATAACTCAATTTATTTTCATTAGAATATATGTATTCTCATTCGTCATGGTATTATAATTTTATGAGTTTTAGTTCATTCAAATAACATTTATTTTTTCCACTTGTTTATGAAAATTTAATTTGGAGTTACATATTTGGTAAATTTATTAACTGTCACTTCAACTTTATGAATTATCAGGGTTATATCACTAAGTCATTCAAATAGTGATTTTTAGTAATGAATTTTAGTTTAATGATATTTCATGAATATTTTATAACAAATAAATTTCATTTTCAGGTACTCAGATTATTAAGGACAATTTAATAAAATATTAAAATTTTATATGGTTTTTAACTAATAATTATTTATAAAATGTTTCTATTGAAATCTATATTCTTGTCATTATTCAGATGAAAATAATTTTCTTCCAAAACAATTTATTCTAAAAATGATATCATTATTTTTAACATTAATGATAAAGAATTATTAATGTAATTTTTAGCCATGTTTTAATTTTTTTTAAAACGTTTATCATGTAATTTACAGAAAATATCTGTTTGTATTTCATAAAAAAAATGAATGGAATAAATATTTTATCATGTATATAATGTAAAATATTTCATGTCATCATGAAAATTCATCATTATATATCGTCATTTCTAAACAAATTTGTTATTTTAAAATAAAAAATAAATTATATTTTTTGGGAACTTTTAGTTTCAACATGTTTTTTTTCAAATATTAAAATGAAATTTTACTCATTATTGTTTTAAATAATCCAAACATGGAATTTGTATTCAGAAATGACACCAACCCTTATTTTTATTATAATGTAAATGGGGTATGATATATTGATAAAATATTTATTGATTATTGTGATGTCTTATGATCATTTGGATAGAATATTTTACAAATATTCGCATCCATGATTCATTTTTATATTCATTAAATTTCCATTAAATTATTCACTTTTATATGATCATTGTGAATTATATTTCCCAAAAATCTCCATATTATTTTTCATTGATTTTATAATTTCATAAACATTGTCTCATATATACATACATTTTGTTACTTTGAATAAAATATGATTGACAGGGCAATTATTGATAATATGAAATACATAAAAACATATATTCATTGGTAAGGACTACATTTTATGAATTAAATTGATTATTAAAAATATGAGGACTTAATTGGATATTAATATAAGGGTAGGGCCTATTAATATCTATCAATTTCATGAATTTTTAGTCTCATAAGGAAAATTATTAATGTAGAATTAAATGGGTTTTTTCATTTAGTTTTAAACATTCTTGTGAATCGTCTTGACATTACAGGTATCATGTTCATAAGAACATGATATCTAATAATTAACCAGTTAATTAATTAATTAATTTTTCATTATAATACTGTATTTTTTAATAATTATATTATCTATAGACACATTCCACTCAATGTTAATAGATTAAATGTAATGTTTGTTCATTTATTTATCATTCCATATTAATAGTGACTTATCATATTATCATATATATATATTTAATTATTATTATCTCATATTGAATATCATTCTAAATTAATTCATAAAATGGAATGTCTTTTATTTTATTTACAATTATAAATTGATTATTCTTGAAAAATTATAATGATAGACTATGTGTTCCATTATATAACCATTCATGATCAATATTTTTTTTTACTTAATCATGGATTAAACTATATTTTAATGTTTCTAATCATTTATTCTCCCCCATATTCTGTTTCATCCCCTTTTATTCCAATTAATCATACAACAGTAGATATTAAAATATATTTGGGATAGAATAATTTTATTCTTAAAAAGAATTATAATTTGTCTTCTAATTTTTATTTGGTAATTAGGTATGATTCAAATTTATGAAGAACAGAAAACTATTATCTCCCTCGAGATGTCATTCACTGAATTTTATATAAGAGTAATAATTTAGGACATTGTTGATATATTACTGGGATAAGGGTCATTTCAAAAAATTTCATTATAACATGGGGAATGGAATCTGAAGAATGTGTGACCTCATTTCCCCAATAACCATACAGATTGATGGTATAGTTTTGTGATAATACAAAGGAATAAGAAAATTATTATTGTTTGAATTCATGAACATAACATAAAAAACATTATTCCCATCCAGTAATATATTTTAGACATGAGTCATGTGATAAATATTTTTAATTATAATTGAAATGATTCTTATGAGAAAAAGGTTTTTAAATTTTAGGAATTATAAGTTCATGTCATAACTTTATGGCTCTAAAATAATTATATAAACTATCATATTTTTCATAATTACATAGAAAGACGACACAACATATTGTATTTGGATTTATCACTTGTGTCCTGCTCTGGATCAGGCCCATCAACATGTTACCTACATTGTATCATTTGTATTATCCTATTTCTCAATATGAATGAAGTCAATCCAATTTATTCTAATTTTATCTCAAGAGATATAAAACCTCAAAAAATCATTGGATTGAGATATAAGTCCCATCTTTCTATTGTTATTACATGTCCACATTCCATTATTATAATACAAAATATATCATTATTTATAATGTGAGCCTCATACTTGGTTATAACATAACCAATGTCACATAATAAAACTATACATGAGTGTTCCACAAGATAACGAAACAGTCATCAAAATGAAACCCATTAAAATTAAAAGGGAATCATTAATATTCCATCATATTATAACCCATAATATGGAAATGGAATTTTATAATAATATTCCCTATTCATACAAAATGGAAACGGAAAAATATTCACCAATATACATTCTCAATAATAATAAACATTATTATGATAGAAAATGGATTGTAAAATATTATTAAATCCCTAGTAAATGATGGTGTAACATCATTGTATTTCATCATAGAGAAATAATTTTTTAAAGATCATAGGAAAATTGAATTAAATGAGTATCAGTTGATTTCTAGACTACCTTATATGATGTTTTTTTCCTTAGATGGTGAGAAATAATATATCTATTTAGTTAATGAATCTCGATTAGGGTTCTATTTTTGTTATGAATTAGTCACCTTGTTTCATAATGATGCATCCCTTTTCACTGATTCCAGTTGTTGATTAGATTATGGGTGCTCGAATCTTAGAGGAAGATGTCCATTATGTCATACATACTCTGGGGAATGGTTTCCTCCTACCTAATTTTCTGATATCGTAAATCAATCTCATTTCATTGAGCATAACCTAAGGGATGTCAATATTACCAACAAAGAGGATAATTTCCAAGATATGTCATACAGTATTATAAAGTGATCCGTTGAGGGTTATCATCAGGTCCATATAAACCATGGTAACTATGTAGGCATCTCTATATCATACCAATAGTGTGGATGATAGGTTCATCTAAGTCCCTAATATGCTAGAGTCCCACTAGAGTGCGGGATTGCAATAATAGGAGCAATATTAAGCATTTTTGTAGGACATATCCGCCTAATTATTTTGTGTCTATTTCTACACAAGCTCATCCTTCAATAGTAGGATCTTATACTTCATGTCAGGAGTAAGGTTAAAGTATCACTGGATGGACATTTCAAGGAGGATATTGTGGTTGTTGTACCAAAACCCCTGATCACATTTTGTGCCAACAGACCAGTTTTGATTGTGGTAGTAAAGCTATCATGGAAATCCTTGGGAAGATAATATAGTCTATTTGTGGCATATTGACCATAGATACTTCATTAGGGGTATGATCAGTGGGCATATGGTAGTGCAGGGACTACCTCTTATGTTTAGCAGTTTTATATTTCTATGGGGCCTATTTGTTAATGAGGTGAAGGGATTCAATGTCACTCTCTAGATGGATTGGTTGGCTCTTTATCATAGCTTTGTGGGATGATATTATAGAATGGTATCATTTTTATCACCAATGGACATTAGTTATCTACATAAGGGTTGGTGGGATGTCCATGATACTTGATAAGGATGACAACATCATGGGATATGTGGGGTTAACGCAAAGATTTCCAATATTTTCATGGATGATCAGGGTTTATACTAGAAAGAATTGTTCCTGTAGTAGATAATTTCATGTATGTCTTTCCTAATGAAATTTCAGGATTACATTTTAATATGGAGGTAGTGATTTGATAAATATAGTTCAGATATTTAATCTAATGTCCATTCATAACTCAGAGATGGAATTTACTTAGTTATAGGGGCTCAAGATGAATATATAGAATATAGAGGACAATGGTTTCATAAGACCTAGCACTTCATGTTGGGGTTCTCCCATGCTATTCACTTAGAATGCAGATTGGACCGTTCATATTTGTTTGTATTAATGAAGGTTTAACCATTTTACAATAAATAACTGGCATCCTCTATCATGAATATATGATCTCTTTGACCATCTCTAAGGATCTAGGGTATTATATAAAGTTGACTTGATATTGGTCTATCATTAGTCACGAGTTATACCATAATACATAACTCATAAAACATTCCATAACATGTATGGTTTGTATGCGTATGTTATTTTCTTCATTCGGTCATATGAACATGCCCATCATTTTCATTGATCTGATGAATATGTTGTTCCACCACTATTTTAATTATTTTATCATATTCTTTTTAGATGACATATTTTTTGTATTATCACACTCGTAGTGACCATTCCAGACACTGTTAGATCACTCTAACTATACATAGAGAGATGAAAATTATAAAAATATTTCTAATTTACAATTTCATATCAGTAATGTTAATATATTTTGTGGTATTAGCTGAGAATCGAGACTCCCTATTGAATTTTAGAACATGAGTGCGGTGGTTTAATAGGAGAAACCCAAGAATATATTTGATATATAGATATTATTTGGGATGGATGGATATTACATGTGTCTCATATAGTACTTCTCATGACTTGAATAACCACTTTCTGTCCTTAACAAATTTTGTTGTTATTTTTATGTGGTTATAAGCATGAAAGATATTATTTCAAGAGATAAAAAGAGAGTCTTGTCTCGACAACTATTTTTATTCTTCCATATCCTGGTGAAGGTTATATCACATTATGTGATATATAAGGAACTGTTTTAGGATTATTGTTGATGTATGAGGTAAGAGTCATTGCAAATTGATCATGGAAGTCGATGTCGCATGAGAGAAATTAACTGACGTACGACCTTGACCTACAAGTAGTCGTACCTACCTTACGTTGCTGAAGATAGTACCATTTAGGTGAGTGCTTTGTGGATTACACAGACCAAAGGACCAGAAAATATATCATTTCACAATGTGGCTTGAATCATAGATACTAATAATTTGTCGAATATTTAATGTTATTTTATTTTTATCTCTCTTAAATGCCAAGAATAGTAAATGTATTAACTGATGTTTCGACTCTGAAAACTCATGAACATGTTGTATAGGAATCTAGTGATGAATAAATGTTAATTATTCTATTTTACAAGCTATATCTAGTGACTCGTGATAGTCACTACTAGTACATCCTCTTGGACTTGACAATCACCTATTCTCTCCTTTAGAAGTTGAATAGAAGGAAGTTTTTACATATGAATGTTCTAGTACTCAGAGATGGTATCTCATGAGCTATCACTCCACCATATCGGTTTGTGAAAAAATATGACATCCTCTATATATGTGGACATGTTTGGGTTCCTACAGACATGAGAGAGGAGTAAATGTGTGAGTCTCAAACATCTCAATGGGTGCATCATATAAGAATCATAAAAATATATTATGATATGTTATTATAGTACTTTTGGTGTGGAAGAAATGTAAGATTTTAGGCTTTATCTCTAGGTATTCCACTAAGTAGTTGGTGAAGGTGGAGAAGTAGAGCACTATATGATTTTTACATCTGCTTCCAATCATATAATGGAAATTGGAAGATATTTATATGGATTTAGTATTTGGCATTCCAAGGATTCTAAGTAGTATCAACATTGTATTGGTAGTTTTTGAGAGAATAACAAAAGTATCCCACTTCATTCTTATACATTATACATTCTAGGTTGATTAAATTAGAAGACTGTATGTCAGTGAGATAATACAACTACACCAAGTCCTTCATAATATAATTTATGATAGGGATGCTCATTTCCCATCATAGTTATCCCCAGATATGTAGAAACCTATTGGTACAGAAGTTCCATAATGAACATCTAATCAACTTCATACTGATCGGAAGTTAGAACGGATGATACTAGTTCTAGAGGAAATACTCTAAGAAAGTGTCCATGATTTCAATGCTTCTTGGAGAAGAATTTTCCTCTCATTGATTTATCTAAAAATAATAACTTTTCTGAGAAAGTTAATTTGGATCCTTTTGAGGCCATGTATGGCAGGGTTTTCCATTCACCGAGGTTAGAGCTAGAGGAAGTTGTGGCAGCCCAACTAGGTCCACGACTCATGTAAGAGACATCAGAGTAGGTTCAGATAATCATGTAACATATGTATATAGCATAGTCTAGAAAAAAAATCATATAATGATCATCTTCAATAACCTCTGCAGTACAAGGATGGGGATCATGATGTCATGCAGGTATTACCTAGGTAAAGAGATAGATAGATGCAGAGGAATGGGAAGTTTCCTCCAAATTTTAATGGGCCATTTGATATTTTTGATTGAGTAGGACTGATATCTAATTGGTTTATATTACATCAATGGTATTTTTCTATGAATGATGTCTTCTACATTACACTAAATCTCTATTATCATGTCAACTCGTATCATGCCTTTTATTTGGAGTAGTTACAGATTGATGTAGATTCTTAATTTGATGAATATATAATAACCATCAAGGATCGGTACACAATGAATTTATGAGGCTTATCTATACTTCTAGTATGAGAGTTATGGAAACAAAACGATGTACAGTATGATACATGGGGGTGGGATGATGAAATACATCAATAGTTTCTAGGGGATTCCTTATATATTTTTTCTCCTCCCTTTGTAGCTGAACTCATGGATGATTTACATTATGAGACGATGATGGTAAGAACCCAGTCATTGCATTAGTTATGAATCCTCTAAATTTTCATCTAAATCACTTTTATATACCCAATGTGGATTTCTAATGAGTTAATGAAGGTCTTTGTAGTTTCCAATACTTGTTTAGATCATGGAATCCATATTTCTAGACAAAATGGAATGGTCTAATGGTTATAGTATACCATGCAGGGAAGATCCATAGTTAGTATAAAAGGTTTTTATGGTTTTCATTTATGGTAAGATCAATTACACATGGTTTCCACACAGCTCTAAAACCATACAGACCAACAGTGCAGGTGGACCTCTTCTCTAGGTGCATGATTATGGTTGGAACACAATATGGAAAACAATGTCTCCAAATAGTGTAAAGTCAATTTTCTGGGTAAACCAATCCAATTATGATCTAAATATATCAAATTAACTTCACTTTTTTGAGTTACAAAGGAAATAACCCCTTCCAACTGATTTTGGAGCTCTTTGATGGACCAAACTATGTATTTAGAGATACCCTTCATCAACGATCCAAATGAGCTTATGTTTTTCACATTGGATGTGAAATGGTATGTACTTGATTCTTTTTATTCCATTTTTCATTTCTCTTCACTTGACCAAGTCATTAAGGTGTAAGTACTTATAATCAGATTTTTTATCTACTCTGATACCATTGAAATTATAGGTTGATACTTGCATAAGAGAGTAATATGCGTACTAGTTGAGAGGTATATAACTCATACCTGAAGTTTTTTTATTTTAGGTTTGATGTATAGGACCCACTAATTTCCTTAGGTTCCATTTATTGAATTTATATTTTATTATTATATTAATTAGAATCATATGGTAGTTATATTTATGTAAATTTGATTATTTTTTAGTTTTTATATTATTAACACACAACCCCCCATGTAGGGTAATATTCCATTATTTGGTTTTTAGTGTTATAATGATTTTGAGTCACAATTTCAGTGCATTTGATCTTGAACACAATAATCGTAAGACTCCTTAATTTAATTTCATACTAAATAATGAAATTTTGAATAACTTTTACCTTTTAACTACCACATGATCTCCTTTAGGTATGTGACTAAATGTATGAATTCATTCAAATTATATTATAGAAAACACAATTAAATAAATGAATTGGCCTTATTACATGTAAATAAATGATTGTTTACACACTTGTATCACTCCATCCCATGGTCATTGAATGAATCATAGAGAACCTCATGAATTGAACATGACGTACATGGTTTAAATTAAAATTATTTAGGATACTTGGAATTTTCAAACTAATGAAAGGAAAGTCTTCATATAAGTTATTTTATAATTGAATATTCATTATATGAAAAAAAATAAATTTTTGTGAAATAAACATAAGGCGAATCATTTTTACATGGACCATGACATGTTTATAGGATTTCCTCAATCATGGGGAATATTTGATTTATGATTTAATTCCTTTTGTACTTGGGGACTTCACTCGAATTCAAGGATGTTAGTTACCTTGGGTAAGACCTACCTGGGAACCCGACCTTATATAACATTAGATTATTAGTACCACACAATAGGATACCATTATTATTATTAAAAGATGCCTTGGTTACACTCCATTAATCCACCATGACAATAGGTTCCTTTTTTATTTCCTTGGGCCAGACAACTTCTTATATCCTAGTTAACTATGGGTGTATTCCTTGGATACCAATAAAAATATTATTTTGGGAATTCCTTGGATGATGCTCATTGGATTACACTCTTAAATCAATATCTATAATTTGAAACTAATATGTTATATTTCCTTGATGTCAAGGTCTCCATAATGATTATGTTACAACCACAACATTTTTAGTTATCAATCATGGTTGATTCTTACTCCTTGTTTACTACACTACTTATGATATAACGATCTGATGTCTACCCTAGGTATGCCTTATGAGAGATATAAATAAAAAATTGGAAATTAAAAAATTAATAGAATAATTACATGTTTATACACTAGACATGGGATGAAACAGGTACATGTATTCTCGTTACATTATACTGGATTAAATTATATATGCATTCTAGCACACTGTTACATTTCCATTACACGGGCCAAATGTTATTGACATCATTTGTGGTGGCCCACAAGGATTTATCTCACAGACTCTTTGGGAATCTTTTGGTACCTTGGGTAGATTACATTTATAAAGTTATTGATAATGATAAGTAAACTACTTGAGAAATGTGATTACTTTTTTTTGAGCCAATCCTTGAGTTTCGTGAGATTTTTTATATATTTCATTTTTCTACGTTGGCATTTTCATGTATGCCTCCTACTTGGTATCCATGTTTTCTAGCATTTATGTGACATGAAATATATCACCATTAGTTTTTGTATGTAATTCATGTTTATTCAGTTATTTAATCCTTATCACTTTCTAATGTTTCATATATTTATTTATATATATTATTGTACTTTTCTCTATTTCTAATTATATATTTTGTTACACTATAGTGATGATATAATATCCACCCCAGTAACAATCTCTAAGACCCCACTACTAGTCAAGCACCTCTTGAATTTGGGGAGATGCACTGAGGCCATGTGGACATCCATTCTTGGGGAACCTACTATGTGGCATCCAGGTCTGGGGTGTCACAACTAGACCAATTAACAATTAACATATTTTTTTGGAAACATAAAAATATAACTTATAAATAGAGGGAAAAGTTTCGTATTCCTTAAAAAAATGTCATAGATCAATCAAAATATGCCACTTCATTCCTAGGGGAATGGAATAATACTACCAAGAGAGCACAAATTCATAGGAACCGGTAAAATAGAGTGAAATATATCATTAATATACAACACATAATAAATTTTTACTCTAAATAATAAATATATTATTCATATAATCAATATTTTTGGAATTAAATATATCAATATTTTTTATCAAAGTAATAATAAGATGGATGAAATGATACCATTCATAATGATAGAATTAATAATGTGGTAAGTAAAATTTATTCTATTTTTTCCTTGACCAAGAGAAAACTAAGAAATGGGCCCACATAGACCAAATAAACAAACAATACTTATGGAATACCATATTTTTTTTATTATGAGATATCACTCGATATATTTAAAGGAGAGAAGAGACCCCACACATTGCATACACAGTTAAATGTATTTACTCAAATATGGAAGGGAAAATACATTTCATTATAAATATGGCTTAACAGTGTATAAATATCTTTATTGAATCATGTATATATGAATTCAAAACCTCCCCTTTCAATAAAGTAATTTTCCTAGATGGAATCCATAAATTCTCATTATATGTAACAACACAAAATATATTTTATAAATATTTAAATATTTGATGAAATAATACAAATATCTATTTTACAGAAACACATGTACGTAAAGAATGAAAGTGATATCTAGTAATGAAATAGAGTGATAGATAATGTAACTAGGTATATGTGAATGATGTTATAAGTTAAACTTATATGAAAATCAGGTAAATATAAAAATTAAATATGGGATTAAAGAATATATTCAATTCATTTTAAATTATTTTCTATAAAATGCCTGTATTTGAAAACATATATTGGAAAATTGAAAAAACCCATTAAAATTATAATTACTTATCCTTTGGTATTAATTTTATAAAAATGACCTTATAAATCATTTCAATGGAAAATTTCATTAGTTTCCATAGGCCCTTTCAAAAATTTATCTGTAAAATAATTGATAATAAATGAATCTAAAAAATGAACCATGCTAGAGTAAAAAACAATGGATTATAATATTAAAACATTAATAAGTGGAAATAAATCACATTTAAAATCAATAATAATATATTACTCAATTATTTTAATATGAATAAATAATTAAAATTATAATGGGAATATACATTAAAATGGAATTCCATAAAATAAATGATTTGTAGGTAAATAATTTTTAATGATTAAGATTGTAACATCATGTTTCTCTCTTTTATAAAATTCTTTTCACATAACATATTTTCCACATTAATTGAGAGAATCATTGGAAACCTAAGAAAAGAGTGAAGTTGTTGGGAATAATGACCTAAATTTAATGGATATTTTTTTTTTGAATTAATAGACTTTGGGTATAAACATGTAATGTATTTGTGTCACTCTCTCAGTGTTCGAATAATAACCGATGTTTTTTTGGTTTTCATGTAATATATTTTATTTTCAATTTTTTGTGAATTTACACATAGTGTAATGGGAGTATATGACATGTAATTTTTCCCATCCTCGTGTAGTGATATATGTACATAGTGTGAAAGTGTACACTTCATGTTAATGTTACAATCCATGTAATGTTAATAATGTAGTTTTCTATAAAAATTTGATTGGTTTCTTCCTATATGGACCTGGTGGATTGGACAATGTGTACAGGTATTACACATAGTGTAAATAACTCAAATATGTGATTTAGGGTGTGTCATGACTTATTCTTATGTCATTATTCAAGATCCCTCTGTCGTATTGATCTATAGGAATTATTCATTGATTATAGGAAACATCGCTCTTGTCATATTGATTCATTCAAAATTTATCTTCAAAGATTTTCATAATATATCATTGAATGAGTAATAATTTATTATACTTCATTTCATTTGATATATGTATCAGTATTTCATTTATTTATCCTATCATTTTATATCTGTTTACGTTTCTTTTTTTATTATTTATATAATAGTCATGTGAACCTATTTCTAGGGACGAACATTCAATGTTTTTATGTTGTGAGTGTGTATTCTTATGATATGGTTGTTTCATACTATTGACCAAAAATATTTATAAATTGATTCTATTATGAGATGTTTAGATTAAATATATTTCCACTATTGTTGTTTTTGTTTCCTTTCTATTAGTGAATCTCGTTGTTTTAATGTATAGCCCTTGTTTTGATGTTAGTTCTTCTATCACTAGCATATATTAATTAACTGTGTTTCTCTATATTTAGATATTTTTTTTCTATTAATTGAAATTTCATGATTTAATGATTTAATTTTTGTGGGTGGGATATTTTCAATTATGGTATCCCCCAGTTTTGTTAACTTATTGTTATTCAAAGAATGATGAAAAGGTTTTCGAAAATTATTTTCAATGCATGATATATTGATATGGTTTGATGAAATAGTTTGGAAAATAAAGTAAAACAGAAGACATTTTTTCTTTTTTGGAAGGTATAGTAATAGGATGCATCCACTGTTGGGGCATCCATTTATGTTGTGCCACTCTACTACCTATGCATATTGTTCTAGGGACATGTTATAAATTTTGGGGGTTCACATTCTTCAGTGTTCCTCTCCTCTCTAGTGTCGATTTATAGTGTATAATTTTGATGCACAAGACATTATATATTAGGTATGAGTGTACTAGTTATCATTAATTAGTTTGATCCTTGGTATGATTCTACCAATGCTTTTAGAAAATTTTTGTCGTTATGGATAGTACTATTTTTATATCATTTCCATGGTTTTGATGTGATATGATATACACAATTTTTTTATTGGATATTTCTATTTTGATATATTTATATGAAATTATTGTAAATTTATTCACCTATATTATTTGGAAATGTGAAAAAATGAATTGAAATTATTATTCGATGATATTGATTTCCAAACTACTAAACATTATATCATTTTTTTTATAAAAATTTAGAATTCTTATATTAGTATTTAGAAACATGACATTGAACACATATATGTGGCACTAATAAGACATTGATATCACACCCTGTAAACCCCTTTGGTGGTGCATATGCCTTATTATGTCTTCTGATAGAGGGAATGAAAATGAGATCTACTAAGGATGTAAGGTTTTTTGTTAGCTGGGATTGGGAATCTAGATTGTGAAATGGTGGGTGATTTCCCATTCGATCACACGCACATAGTTAGAGTAACTATATTAGTTTTATTCATCCACTGTAGTTTGATATTTTTCATAAATATTGGATTTCAACCATTTTAGTTATTCTGTTTCTGTTTTTCCCTTTATGGTTATAAATAAATAAATATATATATTCATGTTTTCATCCCATATTTATTTTCTAATATATATATATTTATATATTGATGTCATTTTTTATACTTCATGTTGGTGGAAATTTTTCCCTCTATTTTAAGTTGATTCCCATGTTCTAGATGTAAGACTGTGTGGAAGGGAAATGCCCCTCAGTATGTGAAGAATTAAGGTTAGTTACAAGTTTTTAAGGGCAGTAAAGTATGAATTGTCCTATTATGGTATCTGATATGTTCTATGCTCAAAATTCCATTCATGTTATGTTTGGTAGACCATATATAATATTGTCAGAAATGGAGGGATAGGTTGTTTATAGTACCTAGGAAAATCATTCCATTATGAGACATGTGTTATTATTTTAAGTTGTGATGTGTGTGTCAAATTTTGAGTTATTAACCTTTATATTAATTTTTTATATGGATTATAGTGTGAAATGATATTTTCCTATTTTTCGATCATTCCTTCATTTTAAATGGGAAAAATTATGACTTAAAGATGTTTTATATGCGTTCCTCTATGAGTTACATCTGGAACTCTACAAGATAATACTCATATGGATGATAATTTCATTTAAACAATCATGTGAGAGGATCTTGATGTAAATAAAAATATATAATAAACATTGGTCATTGTTTTTTGGGGTACAACTATAATCAATCGTTGATAGATATCAATCATGGGGGTTCATGTGTTAAAACCCAACATCCATTAAGTGTATGATTCCTTTTCAAGTGATAGAGTAATATCATGAAATAATATATAAGATATTAAAATTTATAGAAAAAATTGATAGTATTATTGTTGAGTTCATTATGTTCAAATTTGTAGGTCCCAGTATTCGATGATGGGATTCCATGGTACAAGTAGATAGACATGTTGTCTGGGAATGGAAGGGTTTCAAAACATTGTTTCTCAAGTATTTTTTTTCATGGTCATTAATGATGGAGAAGGGCATGGAGTTACTCTCTCTCTCTATATAAGGTAGATAATTATATGTTAGTGTACAATACTCAGTTTCCGAAGATTGTTTGATTTGAATAATATGAGTTATACAATATATTTTAGAAATATCAAAATTACCTACAAGGTTTGTGATGGGATATCAGATCATAAGAATTTATACCAAAGAATTAAAAATATGTGGAGAAAGTGGAAAGTGATATTATAGAAAAAATAAATATATATATCATGGTTGTATATTATTACCCGTCCCTTTTACCTAATGGTAGATTCAATATCTCCTTGGGGAAAAGAAGGTAGTGGAATGATCATCACACGAGTGTTAGATGTGATTTATATAAATAAGTCTCTTTGGAACATCAATTTGAAGATAGTTGTGCTCATATGACATGATATTTGTGAATAAAGGTCCTAGAAACATTGAATTTTTTCCATCTCCATAAAATATTTTCAACAGTTGGGTACATTATAGAAATCTACAACATTTGTTTTTGGAAATGTCTAGCCTTGATATGGTTAGCGATCACCAACTCCAAAGGATATATGGTGCTTTCAATTATCAAATGACTATAGAGCTCTAACCATGGGCCTCATGATTGAAGAACCCTCATGTTGTAGTTCATTTTACTATAGAAGAATATTTTGTTCCATGAACTGGGAGGTTCTATTTTTTTCACCTTCATTGTTAATTCCTTTATTTGTTAGCAGTGTCTTCAACTAATTTCTATCTTATCATTTTTTGTATTCTTAAAAATCAATTTGAGATCATTTCCTTTATTATTAATTTAGTGAAAAATCTTGTGAATATTAATGAATAATTTTTTTGAGACACTTCTAGTGTGTTATCAATATCTAATGTTGACTCAGTTTTCGATTTTTTTATTCTCAATATTTCAAGGTTTTATATCATCATCTGAATCTATTTTTTTATCTATAAATTGATTTTGAATTTTATAATCATCCATTCACATTCCATATTGTTTATGGTAAATAAGAGGTGTTTTTGCGAGTGTGGGAATCAATGATTGGTTAACTAGGACCATCCCACCAAGAACTCAAGATTTTGTTTTATGTTGTCAGAGTTGATCCCCAAAATGTTTCTTATATTTATTCATATTCTGTATATGGTTTGGGATTCTTATGATTATTTTCAAGTTGATTTATCTACAAATCCTTGATAGAAGTACATATAGTATATGATTGACCAAGTTTAAAATACACATCTGATATTGATAGCTTTCCATCATATCTCAGCAGTAGATCTTGAGGTTGTCTATATTTCATTTAAAGACATGATGGGAATGGGTATTTTAACACCCTACCATTTCTACTTGGGTAGCCCTAGTTCCATTTTCAAGTAGTTAGATGTTTTAATCTTAATGTTCGTTGAAAATAAAATGTTAATTCAAATAAAACGTTATAATTAGTATCATTTTACACCTATTGATGATTTGTTTGATAAATTAGTGGGGAAAAGTAGTTATCAATGATCAATATTATGTCGGGTTATTATTTTCTGAATGATTATGATTCATTCATTCAAAGATTTATTTTAAAAGTAGATAGGTCCATTTTGAATAATTTTCATTTTGTTGGTATTTACTAATGATCATATGCTTTTTTTGGCATTGATGAATCAGATATTTAATCAATATCTAAATGAACTTGTGGTTTTTCTTTTGGTTTATTCAAGATCAGAACATAAACCAAAGAACTATTTGGGTTTTGTTTTAGTAAATACATGGAGTAACAGTTTGTAGGGAATTGATCAAAAATTATATTTCTAGATATAAGACAGAAATTTCTTGGGAAAAGTGATTTATAATCATGGATAGTCAGTTTAATATGATAAGGAATAGGTTTTGTATTCATTCAATGAACCATGGAATGTATTTATCATTCAAATCATCCTAGTTTTTTAGATACCACTTAATGTTCTTTATTGATTTATCTGATTTGGAATTTCCATTAAATTTTATTTCTATGAAAATTTTTAGATTAATATGACATGTAAAGTGTCAGTTTTTGGAAGTGTATAAATTGATTCTAAAATTTGATCCATTATTATCTTACATAATCTTTATATTGGGTATATAATTTTTTTGACACCTCTAGTGATGGTTGGGGTTCTCTTCTCATACAAGATGCATATATAAAAGATTATAACTCTCTTTATCATTCGGCATTGTATGTGAATAACTCCACTATTTCTTTTGAGCTTACTGATGTTATGTATGAGCTTATGTATTGGTGGAATTATGTTTTTTTAAAGAGGATTGTAGAATTTTATATAAATTAATGTTTGAGCTATATTAGTTCACGAAAAGATAAAAATATCAGACATGGTTTTGGTAATAATACCTCTATACTTTTGGTTTCAGTGTCACATACAACCATAGAAAGTGGAATTTCATTTTAGATTCCTTTAGATATAATATATCATTTCATGGTATTTAGTAATAGAGGAAAGATTGGATCCTAATGAGGATTTGTTCTCAGTTTCATTAGGATTTGTAGGATGATATTTCACGTATGGTTCTGGATTATTCCCAATTATTTTGATCTCAATATATGTTGATTTATTGAGATTAGATGAAGTGTGACATGTTCATAAGAATTTATGAAACCCTATTTTGATGGGGAGACTATTTCAGGTTGGTCTATATCATTAGATGGTATTCTCAGTTTCAAGGATCAGTTTGCTATCATGAAATACATTAGTATCATATATTTTCATAATATTAATTATTATTCATGGAATATTCATATGGTCACTATGAATATGTTTTTTGAAATGATATGGTTATTCATGGAATGTACATATGGTCACATACTTGAGGTAGGAATACTATATTTTTGGTGGTTTATCAGTTTAAAAATTAAGAGCATTTCATTCCAATCAAAGGAACAAATAATTGTTAAGTTATTGGCATGATGTATGTGAAAATAAATGTGATTATAAATTGGGTTCCTTATATTTCTGTTTCTGATGGTTATTATAGGATTACATAATGGTTTGGTTGGAGTATCCAAGAAGTTATTGGGACTTAGATCAGGATTATTATAGCTTATCATCCATATAAAGATAGTGATCTTGAGAATTATATTCATATCCTTGTGGATACGCTATATTCTTATTTCTTGGATTATTTTTGATCCTTGAATAGCCATATGACACTAGTTATGTATTTTTATCCATTTTTAGAAATCATCAATCATAAAGGGTCCTTTCCTAAAAAAATATGGCCACCTGTGTAGGTCATCTTTTAGTTGGGCCACGGTGGGAAAAGAATATTTGGTGCAATCGAGATTAGATCATGAGGTTTCTATTATGATTCATGATATACCTCAACATCTTACTATTGATAATATTTGATATAAATCATATGATGATGAATGACAACATGCTTTGCATTTTTCTCATCTGTGATAAGGTTCTATTGAATGTGTATTCTAGTTTGGGTCACAACCATTATGGAAAAAAATGAATGATGGTTCTAAAATTTGTTGGCCTATTTGAGGTCACTGACAAGCATTGTATGGTTTACTATCAGTTTGAATTATTAGTTTATTTTACATGTATTCATGATAGTTTTCACATATCATTGATTAAGAAATTCATTCATGATTCTTATCACATTATAAGTTGAGAAGTTAGTAGGTAATAGTCAGATGTTTTTATTATGGTACAACCAATATAGATATTGGATCTCTTGTGAAAGTGTTGCCCCAAAATTTGATTTTGTTTTTTAATGGTTTGTGGTGACATGAAGTAGGTTATCCTGAGACATGAGAGCATGAGATACTCATGATTGAGAAAATGGGTTACCTCATTACTTGTATTTATTCATCCCCCTAACATTATAAGGACGAAATTTCTTATGGTAAGTAGTCTACAAAATCATATTATAGTATTTTAGGTAATTCACTAGTCATTACTTGCTTTCATATTTAATTGGTTGGATCATGGGAATCCTGATAATTTAGATAATTTTTTTTGGAATATGTTCTAAATAATAGGGATGGCTGTTTTATTTATAAATGGAGTCCAAGTATAATGGTTTACTATACTAGTGTGGTTATCTCTGAGTATAGAGAAATTTTGTTGTGGTTTGGGTTTTTACTCATTCATCTAGTGTTTTTTTCATCAACTAGGATATTACATGTCATATAATGGGAGTACACGATTTATAATTTT
This sequence comes from Viscum album, assembly GCA_963277665.1. Classification (NCBI taxonomy): domain Eukaryota; kingdom Viridiplantae; phylum Streptophyta; class Magnoliopsida; order Santalales; family Viscaceae; genus Viscum; species Viscum album. The sequence continues at coordinate 1,906,895,532 of OY728145.1, forward strand.
CTCTAGGATCATGCAATTAGTAGTGTATATAGGGTGAAATATTAAATACATTTTAAACATTAAACACCATTTAATGTTAAAAATAATGTTTCAAATAAACTATATGTAACAACCTAAGATTTCAATGTACGTTATTTCGTCAAAGTAATTCAATAACTTGCACTACACGCCACACCGAGTTCTAACACACCATTACTTACCATAAAGGTAGTTCAAAAGAATATATGAATAGTATTAACTTAATTTTGAACTTTATATAATCCTTATAATTTTATAATCCATATTATGAGTTTCTTTGACATAAGTAAAGAACAAATACATTTTTTTCAAATAAATGATGTATTTTTCAAAAAATGCAATTTTATCGCCTTTTAATGGAGAATCCATTTTAAATCAAATATTTGAAACTATTATATATTCAATTTGACAAAATAAACTTCTTCAGAATCGGGACATTAGAATTTAGTTTCAACAATGTTTTTCTTTTTTTCTGATAACATTCATATTTGGGTGAATAGTGAAAAATACTATATTTTAACCGAAAACAACTTTTTATATCAAAATAATTTATATTGTAAAATTAAACATTTTAATGGTCTGGAAGTATAAATTGATTATATTTTTACCACTTAATCCAATGATGGTCATTGTAAAAAATTTACTTTCAAATTGGAGATAAACAAGTGTCAAACATTTGGTTGTTATTATTTCTTAAAAATACACCTTTTGGTTTTGACAGCGGGAATTAATTTTAAATTAATATATGATACTTCTTTATTTTGAATTTTGTAAAATAGACTTCATTATTGAATTCATAATAACAAAATTAGCTTAGGGTAAATTTTTGGTATTTTTCTGAAAACTTTTAATTTTTGATTAATTGTGAAAAACATTGAGTTATAGTTTAAAACCGAATTTTTATTTAAATAATTATTTATTTTATTTAAATTTATTTTATGTAAAAATATATACATAATAACTATATAAGTTTAATTTAATTAATTGGAGTCAGTTTATAATAATTTTAGATATATAAAAATTTTATTGAACTTTTCACAGTCTTTTACCCACCTCATAGGAGAATTTGAAAATTCACATAAAAAATAATTTTACAGCTTTTGTGTGTGAAATTTCAAAACTCCGAGGGACATGGGTATTATCAAGGAGTAAAATTTGGTTCAATAAGATAAAAATATTTTTTGGTGAATAGTAAGTTTTGACTTTTATTTACCGCGGTTAAAGGTAAATAGGGTAATTCAAGATAAAAAGTATATTATAATAATACAAAATTTATTTAACACATATCCAAACATTATTGAATGAGTCATGGATGACCATGGGCATCCTTGGGACTATTTTGGGACCCCATGAGCCACTTGAGAGTGATAATGACTCTTTAGATTAATTAATTTAAAGTAAAGACAAAAATGACACAAACAAATATCTTTTAGTAAATTACATTTTACATGTGGTTATATAAGTTATATATTAAACTATAAATATTTATTGGAAATATAAAAAGATTTAATACAACATGGTAGTTTTTTTAGAATTTTTAGGCATCAAATAAATTAAGTCATTTATGACATAATGATGATGCAGTAAAAACTTCTATAATGAAATATTAAAATAATTTATATTATAAATACCCAAATAAATATAATTTGAGACCTTTAGTGAATTAAAATAATTTTATTAGTTAAAATTACATGTTAGGATTTCTTAAATTATTTTTTTGGAGTTAATAATGTTGTTAAAACTTTAAAAAATAAATTATTAAATAGTGTCAAAGTTGACATAAATGAGTTTTCAAAACTAATATTATATTATTAATTTATATTCTATTTCTAAAAATATAAGGTTAGGAAAAAGGACATATATCATGATAGGTTTATCATTAATGGAACACATGGGGGTCTCTTGGAAATATATAGTGTGTTTATTAACCCTATAATATAAAAATACAAAGTGACATGGTAAATGTCAAACTATTTAACTAAGAGTGAAATATAAATGATAAGGTTAATATAGAGACCAAAACCTGTCTAAAATATATTGGCCAAAATAAATTCTACCCATACCCACATTATAATTTTAATAATATACTTTTAAGCCATTATAAACCGAATATGGATTTATTATAAATTAATACTTTATGTTTTTTCTAAAGAGCCCCTCCCCCTCCCCTTATAAAAGGATACCACTTCTAACCAATTATTCATAACTTGAAAGCATTTTTGTTCTTCCAACCACTTCCCAAATAACCTCTAAACTATCCTCCTTTAATCCTAGAGGCCTTACATTAGTCAGAAATCCAACCTATCGATCCCTTTTGATCAATTAAAAAGGAAGATGTAATGTTTTCACCACCCTCTTTCAAGTTACTTTCTTCTTCAACTTCTTCTTTCTTTATTATTTCCATTATAAAACAATAACTCCAGTATATTCTATACACTATGATGTTATTATAAATATGTTAAAACCATATTCAGTATTTTATCCACCCTTTGAACGATAGGTCACCATACATGTGTACGTATGGATTACCGTCTCCACAAACGCGATGAGATTTATTCCCCATTGTATCCATTCAAGACTAAATTTTATTTGATGAATAAAAATACTTTTTAGATACATGATATAATTCGAGATATGAATAATATACATCTAATCCATAACAAATATGGCTCAAATAACACAAAATATAAAAAAAATGAATCTGTTAACACCTGAAACTCTGATAATACTAAGATATTATTAACAAATCAATGTTAAAAGATCATATATGATATCATAATAATGTATATGATTATTTTATAATTTAATAACAATTATTTCACCATTATATAGGAGTTTAACCTACCCTTAACCAAGGAAAATTACAAGTTATGGGTTTATTTCACAATCTCTTCATTATCTGAGGTTGTTTATACGTAATTATCTACTGGGACCTCTTTATCATCCACATCCATCATTCTTAAAAATATATTTCAAAACATTATTTTTACTATTTACTAGATAATGGATTAATTTCATTTATACCCTTATGTGTTTTGAAAGGAATATTTCTTTCATTTTCCAAACAAGGATCTTTTTGACCTTTTTGACAAATTTAAGGTAAGAATGTTTTTTTTAAAATTATACAGCGGGTGCGTCTATTTTCTACCATTATAAACTTGTCAAAGCTTACCTTACAAGCTTTTAAGAATATTTTTAATTTAATTGATTTATTTTATAGTTATGTGACTTTTAAATGATTTCAAAATGAATATTTTAAGAATTTGTGAAAGTTACTCTTTATCAAGATCATAATTTTAAATGTTTTAATTATTTATCTTTCTAAATCATTTTAATTAATGTACATGTTTTCAAAATGATTTTAAGGATTTATTTATATGGACATGAATGTATTTAAATGTTATTTATTTTCAAAAGTTTCAAAGTGGTATTGGACACTTTGATTCAAAAATCACTTTGAAATTACTTCCTTAAAGAATGTGTGACTTTTAAATTATTTCAAAAAAAAGAGATATTTCTGAAAAATAGTTTTTATTTCATCTATTTCAACATCCTTTGATGGATTTTATGCTTATTTGAAGTTGACTTATTATGATACAAAATTTCCATATTTTATTGAAAGTATTTGGATATGTTTGACTGTGGATGTGTTATTTTTATACCATTCATGGTTTATAGAGAAAGTATTCACATTTCGTATGTTAGTTTTAATATGATTGTCTATGTTATGTTTAATCCTGTTCATATTAGGAATGCATTGGACTTAGTAAGTGATGGGTGGAGCCTGTTATAGCTCCTCGATGCATCGGTAGGTCTCATGAGACAAAATTGTGTCTTGGCATAAGGCCTTGAAAAAATCTTATTTATAGTCTTGGAACGAGGCCTTGGATACGTGGTTATGAGAGTCTAGAATTATGAATTCCATCATTATGAAAGTGGTTAGTGATATTTCATGCAATTATTTGACAAGGAGAAAAAATATAATGAGAACTGTGGTCGCCGAGTTGTTCTACGATGAAGGTTCAATGTTCTTCATCGGAAAAGATCCGTCCTTCGTTGAGGATGAATTCTTCAAATACTCTAGAGTTCTCCACCAAATTCCCTCACACAAAAATTGCCAACAAAAAAAAATAAGGCTTCTCCTTATTTTATTTAATCATTCCATGAATTCAAAAATACGAATTCAAACACTCAATTATTTAATGAAGAGTTTCAATCAATTAATTATGGTGTGTGTTGGCATGAATTCAAGAGGGAGAGAGGGGAGAGGAAGGGTTATTCAATAAATGGTAGTTAACAAGTTTAAGAGGGGGTTAGGGTGTTATGGAATGTTAAAAGGCTGGGGATCGTGTGGACCCCACCTCCCACATAACCACACATTTGAAGTTGGGTCGTTGTGGGCCCACCAACAACATCCCATGAAAGAGTTTAACTTCCAAGGATAATGAAATAAAATTATACACAATTTTATTTAATTTTTATGTAAAACCCAAAATTTAACTTCTCATACCTTGCGATAAAGGTCCTCTTACGCAATTATCGGCGTTCTGAGTTCATCGGTGCCCTCATATTTCAATTCCGAGCACCGATTCAAAAGATAGAAAAACCTGCTCGGTCTTTTACTGAATGTACCTGAGCTAAATTCTAGTAATTGATTATGGGCACACCAAGTCTCAGAATCAGGTGCTGTCAGCAATGGCGTAACCATAAAATTCAAAATTATTTAAAAAAAAATTCACTTGAAATTTCCGGGTCTTTACATTACTCCCACCTCAGGGATTTACATCCTCGTAAAGCAACATCATAAACTAGGGGAAAAAATGAGGGTATCGTGCACGCATATGAGCCTCCCGCTCCAATGTGCTCTCATGAGGTTCCCTTGCTGCCCACGAATTCACACCAGAGGAATCAATTGTCTATGTAGGACCCACTCATGTCGATCCTCGATCTCCAGCAGGTCCTCCACAAAATTCTCCCCATCATCGATGTCGGCCTCCCTGTGATCAATGATATGCGTCAGGTCATGCACTTATCTCCTCAGCTGAGATATGTGGAAAAAGCCATACACTCGGTGCAATTGAGGTGGAAGGGCTAGGAGATAAGACACCTCAGATACCCTACTAAGAAACTAGAATGGTCTGATGAAGCATGGAGATAACTTGCCGCCCAGGCCAAATCTTCGTAATCCACATCGTGGTGAGACCCGTAAGAAAACTTGGTCTCCATCCTCAAACTCCAGTGGTCTATGCCTCTTATTAGCATAAGACTTATGTCTGCTCTGTGCAGTCCACATCCGCTCCTAGATGATCTGCACCTTCTCTGTCGTTGCCTGAACCATCTCTGGTCCTAAGAGTGCTGACTCTCTAGGGTTAGTCTAGCACAGATGTGATCTGCATGGTCGGTCATACAATGCCTCATATGGTGCCATCCCGATGGTGGAGTGGTAGCTGTTTTTGTACGCAATCTCCATAAAGGTTAAGTGATCCTCCCAGCTACGACCAAAGTCGAGAGCACATGCATGGAGCATGTCCTCGAGAGTCTAAATGGCCCTCTTCGTCTGGCCATCCGTCTGAGGATGATAGGTGGTGCTCAGGCGTAGCTGCGTCCCACAAGCCTCCTACAACCCCTTCTAAAGCTAGGAAGTAAAGTGACCATATTGATCAGAGACAATAGATGATGTCACACCATGAATCTGTATGATCTCCAAAATGTAGAGGCGTCCCAAGCTCTCTACTGAGCCTTGCTCTCTGATAGGTACGAAGTGGGCCGACTTGGTGAGTCAGTCGACAATCACCCAGATGGAGTCATGTCCTCTAGATGTACGAGGGAGTACAATTATGAAATACATGGATATTCCATCCCACTTCCACTTTGGGACATCTAAGGTCTCCACCAAGCATGCCGGTACCTAGTGCTCTACCTTCACTTGCTGGAAGGTGACACATCATGAAACGAACTCTTCCACAACCTTCTTTATACCCGGCCACGAGTACTATCATCTGAGATCCTGGTACATCATCACCACTTCTAGATGTACCGCCAAAGGGGAAGTGTGAAACTCCCTCATCACCTCCTCCTGTAATGAAACATGTACCATGGCACATCACCTGATGAGGATGACGTGCTCTCCTCCAACAGAAAATCAATCAGGTTCTTTTCCTTGGATATCTGTGCACGTCGCATCTCACAGTCAACGTCCCCACGGTGTGCCTCTCTAACCCACTGAAGTAGTGGAAGATTGACAATGAGTGACTCTAGAAAGGATCCTCCATCTCTATCCATGAAGGATATCTTCAACGCGTCTAGTTTCTCTGTCGCCTCTCCAAGTAGCTGAATGCCCGATCTTCTACTGAGACCATTAGCTACTACGTTCCCCTTACAAGTATTATAGACTATATGAAAGTCATAGTCCTAGAGAAACACAAGCCATCGCCGCTGTCTCAGGTTCAGGTCGTTCTGTAAGAAGATGTACCTAAGACTCTTGTGGTCAGAGTAGACCGTAAAGTGCTCATCCATCTGATAGTGCCACCACATCTTCAAGGCGAAGACCACTGCTGCTAAATCCATGTCATGGCTAGCATTGTTCTGCTCATGTTGTCTCAACTATCATGAACCATAAGCGATCACTACCCTCTCCTACATCAGGACACACCCGATTCTGGTCCCTGATGCATCGCAGTAAACTACGTACCCTATACCCTGCTCGGGTAGCCTCAAGATGGGTGCACTGGTCAATATTTGTCTGAGCTCCTAGAAGCTCTGCTGACATCTATCTAACCACACGAAGGGTTTCCCCTTTTTTTTCAAAGATAAAAGTGGTGCTGCAACTCTGGAGAAGTCTGGCACAAATCTCCGATAGTACCCAGCCAGACCTTGGAAACTCCGCACCTCCGTCACACTCCTGGGTGGCTCCCAAGAAAGTACTGCCGCAATCATCACAGGATCCACCGAAACTCCCACCTCAGAGATGACATTCCCCATGAAGTGGACCTACCGAATCCAGAACAGACACTTTTAGATCTTACCATAATGATGGTTCTCTCAGAGTGTGTCCAGTACAACCCGTAAGTGGTAGGTGTGCTCCTCTTCAGTAGTCGAGTAAATCAGTATGTCGTCTATGAATTCTATGAGAAATCGATCAAGGTAAGGCTGGAAGATCCTGTTCATGAGACTCATGAACACTGTTGGAGTGTTGGTTATGACAAAAGTCATAACCAAGAACTCATAGTGGCCATACGGACATCTGAAGGCCGTCTTCCGCACATCCCTGTCTCGAACTCTGAGCTGATGATAGCCTGACTTAAATTCTATCTTAGAGAACCATCTTGCTCCCTTGAGCTGACCAAAGAGGTCTTCAATCCATGGAAGTGGATGCATGTACTTTATGGTCACCTGATTCAGGTGACGGTAGTCGACACATATTCATAAGCTCTAATCCGCCTTCTTGGAGAATAAAATCGGAGAAGCCCAGGGTGAAACACTGGGTCGGATGAATCCCTTGCCCAATCAGTCATCCAACTGTACCCACAGCTCATGATGCTCAAAGAGAGCCATACGATTTTCTAGCATAGATATCAGGGTTTTCTCGGTGTACAAGTCAATATAGAAGTCTACCTCTCTGCGAAGTGGTATTCCTAGGACGTCTTCAAGAAAAACGTCTACATACGGATCCACCACAACATGAAAACGTGGACTCCGCACATCAACCACTCCGAGGATGAGACTAGCCAACTGATGTGTGATAGGTTTCTGTCTCCTCTGCATAGGTCCATCATACGGTGCAAAGGCTCCCTTCTCACCGGTGAAGGTGAACCTTCTCCCATTTGTGTGGACACACTGCACTTTGCGCCTAACACAGTCGATCTGAGTAGGAACAATAGATAACCAATCCATTCCCATGATGACGTCGTAAGGCCTCGATGCCACAACATGAAGATCCCATGTGAAGCTCTCGCCTCCTAGAGTAATCTCACACTACCGGAACCAGTGTGTAATCGCCGAGTCTTCTCTCGTAGGAGTTTCTAGCCGTAAGGATCGAGCCAATGGATTTGTGAGAATCTCTGAGCTCCAAATGAGGGGAGTGGAAATAAAATAATGACTCACTCCTATTTCTATAAGTACTACAGCAAGGGTGGAGTAGACACAGATAGTACCTCAAATCATCTCAGGTGCACCGTGGTCATAAGCCTCCACTGCCTGAAGCTGAGCATGCCTCTGTCCGCCAGCTCCCAGTGGTTGGGGTGGTCCTTTTGGTGGTGGTGGTGGTAGAGCCTCAATGTGTCGCCCACCACCCGCTACTCGGCCATCTCCTCGGCCACGTCTACCTACTCCTTGCAGAACACCACGGTCGAACCTCTACCTCTGCCTAGGTGGTCCCTCAACCGTCTGCTGCTCCTCTGCATGGCGGGTCGGGCAGTCACAAGCCATGTGGACGGGCACGCCGCATGTATAGCGCAACCTACCTCTCATATGACTGGCTCTGCTGCTTGGGCCCCGTACCTCCAAACCAGTATCCTGAGGTAACCCACCTGATGGCCTGGTCCACTTGGACCTCTGCTACATCTTTCTATTTCATGGTGCAGAAGACTCTTCTATGTGTAGCCCTTCGGTAGGCCTCTCTTTTGGCGTAGGATCAGAAAGGAAGGTCTCCACAAGTAGAGTTCACTCCAGTACTCCTTCTTGCATCAGAATGTTGAAGGATATCATCGAATCCCTGATATCATTACTCAGACCGTGCTCGAATGTCCGGTCCTAGAAGAATGGCTCTGATACCATGTTTGTGGAGTAGCGCGAGAGGTCGGTAAACTTTTCTGAGTACTGGGCTACTGTCATGCTACCCTACTGCAACTGTAGTAACTCCTCGATGTGCACTGCACGGAGGGTGGCTGGAACAAACTCCATGCCGAAGAGGCTCTCAAAGTCCATCCAAAGTAGAGATGTCTCATCATGCAACTCGAGCATTAGGATCCACCATCTACCTACTGCTGCGTGTAGGAGACTCGAGGTAAGGATCACCATAAGATTTTTCGGTGTCCCTACCAATCTAGAGACTTGGACAATAGCCTACTTCCAATCCTTGGCTGCCTGAGGGTCCATCTCTACATGAATCCTGGGCAGCATCTGTTGCTAAAACTCATGCAGCGCACTCAGGGGGCATTCACTCTCGGCCGCTGGGGCTGGTGGTATCGGTGGCCCAGCGGGTAGAGGTTCCTCCGGTGCACCCGTTGTAATGGGGCCCTCCACCAAGGCCTCGTCACTCAGTGGCCTACCATCTCACACCTAACTGGGAACCCTAGCTGGCTGCCATCGTCAGGCTATCCTGAAAAGAAATAGGTTCGCTACGGTTAATACAATATACCTGGTGATCTGACACAAAGTAATCACAATGAAAACTTTTGAAACACACATGCAATCAATGTTTTCAGGCAGTATGTCGGAAATCAGAAAACAGGGTCCGGGTGTATGGATACGTTGGCCGCCGCACCAACATTGGTCTCCCTAGACTTATAACCACACTCAATACTCTAAACATTGTTTTTTCACAGAGAACAAATTATCAGAGTCCTATGTTCTACGGTAGAACTGAATCCACTGAAACCAATTTTTCACAACCTATCCTCGGGGCCCATGTCGTGACTACCCCAATCCAGCATTCCATAGACCCGTGGATGGAGACTAGAACCAAAGGTGGAAATCCTGAAAAAAAGGAAGGCATTGCCTTTATCTAAGTAAACGAACAAAACAGAGAACGAAAGATGAAGTAAACACATATTATACTGAGTACAGAAGCTAGTGGTGAAAAGTAAATTGGACAGAATACAAACCCTATTGAAAGTACAGTACAACTAAAAAGAAAGTACAGAAGTAGTAAATTAAACCAGAAACCACCAAGACGTCCTCTGGCAATCCCACATGAAGGGTGGGTATAGATGGTATCCTCGGGTCCTCGGGTCCGTTCGTCCACTCCGTGTACGTCCCACCACGTGGTCCACCTCTAGGTACCATCCCACTCCAATAGACTCCTCCTCGAACAGTTCTGTCTGTCATCTACATCCAACACAACATAGTGCGGGCATCGCCCGTTCAGGGGTGAGTATATGATACTCCGTAGGGACCCCGAGACTCCTGAAGGTCTCCCAGAATCCACAAAGCATATACCACAAAGGAAAGATATATAACACGAAGTATCAACCAACTATACTTAGGTATATTCCCATACATATACCTAAGTCATCAGTTCCAGTTCGGCTCCAACTCTAGAGCCCATGTACAACATAGTCCACACAGGAATACACAACCCATTCCACATAGGAAGTTAAGTCAATCATATCGATTATATTGATTGAAATTCAAGACTCATATCACACAGGTATACTACTCACAAAGAGGGGTGGAGATGATAGATGTAGTCTCTAAATCATCTACCCTGCCGAACCGATGTAAGATCCAAGTACAGTAACCATCATTGTCGAACCCACGTAGGATCCAAGTATAGTCATCATCGTTGTCGAACCCACAAAGGATCCAAGTATAGTCGTTCTCACTGACGAACCCACATAGGATCCAAATACAATCATCCTCGTCGTCGTAGTCACAACTAGCTCTAGGGTTCCCGCACACAGCACGCTCGATTCAAGGAGGGTCTGCTCCTCGAGTCAAGGGATCGATACATCAACTACCACAAAGTCTCATGTTGATGTATTCCGAATCTCCACCATGTCATAGGGGGATAATCCAAACAAAACATATCCAAGATACTGTGTACAAAATGACCATGCCTTTTACCAAAAAGTACACTGCGTGTAGGTATATGGTACGCACCGTGTAGTCAGTTCGCAGGTACTGCCTACGTCTAACATTCCGTGTCAAAAGGTTGGTCATGTAGGAAGTAAGTTCATATCGTGTGGTATGATTACACACCATGTCCATGAATTTGGGTCAGCTCCGTGTATGCTGGCCATGTGCCCGTACACGGCCTCAACCCGTGCTCACCAAACCGTGTAACTCGTACACGGGGTAGCCCGTGCCACTGGCCATGCCTAGCCGTGTGGTGGAGTACATTCCCGTGTACTCCACCCCTGGTCCATGTATCCTCGTGATACACTTCAACTCCCACGAAGCTGCTTCGTCCCTTCTAGGAAGATAATACATGTCGTGCCTCTTGGCCTTGTATTGTTGCCTGTGTCCATGTACTTCCAAGAATACATGCCATGTCTCACGAAGCTGCTTCATCCATTCTACGTAAAGATTACATGCCATGTGACCGAGGTCACACGCTATGTGTTACATGTCTTATCATGAAACTCAAGCCGCAGTACACCCACACTACACGTCATGTTCATCAGAGATACACACCGTGTATTTTGGAATTTTCCAAAAATGAATCCTCCAGCCAGCGTGCCTCTATGATGTCCATTCTTCATTCTGATGGTCCGTTCATCATGAAACATTGGACACGAGGTCACCCCAATGTCCTGTAATCGTCTTCGGTATTTTCGGGCCTCCGATCGGCTCCGAAAACATGATTTGATTCACCTGCTCGAATAACGGTCGAGGGACGGTCCTTCCCATTCCAGTTTGATCTGTAGCCCAATATTGTCATCGCAGATCCACTAGGACATCGTGATATTCGGTCCTCAAATTGAGATCATTGTGTCGCACAATGAACTTGCAACGATCTGGTGTTCATAACCCATGACAAACATGAAAAACACACCAAACATTCACAAAAACGGCGGAGGGATCGGGCCATGTATGTTTGGCCCTGTCCATCCGCGTTAGTTTGTAAGCAAGTGGTTCAAGAGAAACCAACATAGTAAGAATAATCAGAGTTGTTCAAATAAAAACACACCCCTTAATCGATAATCATAGTGGTTCACCGGGCGTCGTGGAAGATGGCGTTGTTTCGGTCGTCGTCGGTGTGCACCCGAGGAAGAATGATGTTTTGTCTCTTGTAACAAAAGAGATATAATTAAGGTGTGTCATCATTGGATAATTCACCACGTTAGTGTCTATTATCCTGTCATGGAGGAAGAAGAGGATGAGGACTGTGGTCGCCGAGTTATTCTATGATGAAGGGTCGATGTTCTTCGTCGGAAAAGAACCATCCTTCGTTGAGGATGGATTCTTCAAAAACTCTCGAGTTCTCCCCCAATTTCCCTCACACAAAAATTGCCAACCAAAATAATATAAGGCTTATCTTTATTTTATTTATTCATTCGATGCATTCAAAAATCGGAATTCAAACACTCAATTAATTAATTAATAGTTTCAATCAATTAATTATACTTTGTGGTGGCATGAATTAAATAGGGAGAGAGGGGATAAGAAATGTTACTCAATAAAAGGGAGTTAACAAGTTTAAGAGGGGGTTAAGGTGTTATGGAATCTGAAAAGGGTGGGTCTTGTGTGGGCCCCACCACCCACATTACCACACATGGGAAGTTGGGTGGTTATGGGACCCACCAACATCTTCCCATGGGAGAGTTTAAATTCCAAGGATAATAAAATAAAATTGTACACAATTTTATTTACTTCTTATTTAAACCCCAAAATTTAACTTCTCCTCTTGTGCAAATGCTGTTGCGGTAATGGTCCTCTTAAGCAATTATTGGAGTTGCGAGTTCATTGGTGCCCTTAGATTTCAATTTTGAGCACTGGTTCAAAAGATATAAAAACCTACTCATTCGTTTACTGAACCTACCCGAGCTAAACATCAGAAATTGATTTCGGGAAAACCGGGCCTCGGAATCAGGGGCCGTTAAAAACTACGTTCTTGTAAAATTCCATAGTATTTAATGAAAAAATTTCCTTGAATTTTACAGGTCTTTATATTACTCCCACCTCAGGGATTTACGTCCCCGTAAGGCTACATCATAAACTAGGGGAACAAATGAGGGTATTGTGCATGTATTTGAGCATCCTGCTCCCATGTGCTCTCCTGGATGTTCCTGTGCTCCCAACGAATGTGCACCAGAGGAATCGACTATCCACATAGGACCTGCTCATGTCGATCCTCAATCTACACCACGACCTCCGCAAAAGTCTCCACATCATTGATGTTCATCTCCCCATGATCAATGATATGCATCGGGTCATGCACGTATCTCCTCACCAGAGATACGTGGAAGACGTCGTGCACCCGGTTCAACTGAGGTGGAAGGGCCAGATGATAAGCCACCTCGCCTACCCTACTGAGAACCTGGAGTGGTCTGATGAAGCATGGAGACAACTTGCGCCCTGGCCAAATCTTCGTAATCTGCGTCTAGGTGAGACCCGTAAGAAAACGTGGTCGCCATCCTCGAACTCCAGTTGTCTCTTCCTCCTATAAACATAAGACTTATGTCTACTATGTTCAGTCTTCATCCGGTCCTAGATGATCTTCCCTTCACTGTCATAGCATGAACCATCTCTAGTTCTACGAGTGCTGACTCTCCAGGGTCAGTCCAGCACAAAGGTGATCTGCATGGTCGGTCGTACAATGCCTCGTATGGTCCCATCCTGATGGTGGAGTGGTAGATGTTGTTGTACGCAAAATCTGCCAAGTTTAAGTGATCCTCACAGCTATGACAAAAGTCTAGAACACATGCACGGAGCATGTCCTCAAAAGTCTAAATGGTCCTCTCTGCCTGGCAATCCATCTGAGGATGAAAGGTGGTGCTCAGGCGTAGTTTCATCCCAAAATCCTCCGGCCACCCCTTCCAAAGCTGAGAAGTAAATAGAGCATCTCGATCGAAGATGATAGATGATATCACACCATGAAGCCGTGTGATATCTTGAATGTAGAGGAATCCAAAGCTCTCCACTGAGCCCTACTCTCTGATAGGTAGGAAGTGGACTGACATAGTGAGTCGTTCGACAATCACCCTGATGGATTCGTGTCCTCTAGAAGTATGAGGGATCCCCGTCACAAAATCCATGGATATCCCATCCCACTTTCACATCGGGACATCTAAGGTATGCACCAAGTAGGTCGGTACCTAGTTCTAAACCTTCACCTACTGGCAGGTGAGGCTTCGTGAAATGAACTCTGCCACAACCTTCTTCATACCCGGCCACTAGTGCTGTTGTCTGAGATCCCGGTACATATTCACCACTCCTGGATGTACTGCCAAAGGGGAAGTGTAAAACACACTCAACACCTCCTCCTGTAATGCAATTGGTACCATGGTATGTCCCCTAAAGAAGATGACGCATTCTCTTCCTACAAAAAAATCCATCAGGTGCCTATCGTGTGGATATCTGTGCACATCGCATCTCACAGTCAATGTCCCCACACTATGCCTCTCTGACCCGCTAAAGTAGTGGAGGAGTGACTGTGAGTGACTATAGAAAGGCTGATCAATCTCTATCCAGGATGGATATCTGCAACGCGGTTAGTTGCTATGTCGCCTCTCCATGTATCTAAATGCCCGATCTCCTACTAAGAGAATCAGCTACTTCATTCCCCTTCCCAGGAGTATATACTATCTCTAAGTCATAGTCCTGGAGGAACTCCACCCATAACCACTATCTCATGTTCATGTCCTTCTGTGAGAAGATGTACCGGAGACTCTGGTGTTCATAGTAGACTATAAAGCGCTCTCCAATCAGATAGTGCCACCACATCTTTAAGGAAAATAACACCGCTGCTAAATCCAGGTCATCAGTAGCATAGTTTTGCTCGTGCTGCCTCAACTATCATGAACAATAAGCGATCACTGCCTGCTCCTGCATCAGGACACACCCGAATCTGGTTCCTGATGCATCACAGTAAACTATGTACCCTACTCCCTCCTCTGGGAGCCTCAAGATGGCTGCACTGGTCAATCCCTTTCTCAGCTCCTGGAGACTCTACTAACTTCTATCTGACCACACGAAGGGCTTCCCCTTTTGCATCAAAGCTAAACGTGGTGCTGCAACTCTGGATAATTTTGGCACAAATATTTGATAGTACCCAGCCAGACCTAGGAAACTCCGTACCTCCGTCACACTCCTCGGTGGCACCCAAGAAATTACTGCCTCAATCTTCGCAGGATCCACCGCAACTACTGCTTCCGAGATGATGTTCCCCATGAAGTGGACCCGCCAAATCCAGAACTAACACTTCGAGAGCTTACCATAAATTTGGTGCTCTCGGAGTTTGTCCAGTAAAACTCGTAATTGGTAGGTGTGCTCCTCCTCAGTAGTCGAGTAAATCCGTATGTCGTCGATGAAGACTATAACAAATCGATCGAGGTAAGGCTGGAAGATCATTTTCATGAGAGTCATGAACAGTGTTGTAGTATTGGTTATGCCGAAAGGCATAACCAATAACCCATAGTGGCCATACCGACACCTAAAGGCCATCTTCTGGACATCCTCATCTCGAACTCAGAGCTGAGGATAGCCTGACCTGAGGTTTATCTTCAAGAACCATCGTGCTCCCTTGAGCTGATCAAAGAGGTTGTCAATCCTCGGAATTGGATACTTGTTCTTTAAGGTCACCTGATTTAGGCGACTGTAGTTGAAACATAGTCTTAAGCTCCCATCCACATTCTTGGCGAATAAAATCAGAGAATCCCAAGGTGAAACACTGGGTCGGATGAATCCCTTGCCCTACAAGTTCTCCAGCTGTACCCGCAGCTCACGAAGATCAGCGAGATCCATTCGATATGCTGGCATAGATATCAGGGTTGTCCTGGTGTATAGCTCAATGTAGAATTCTACCTCTCTTCATGGAGGAAGTCCAGGAAGATCGTCAGGAAAAATTTCTGCATACTGATCCACCACAATAGGAAAACTCAGACTCCGCACATCAACCGCTCCGAGGATGAGACTAGCCAACTGATGTGTGATCGGTTTCCCTCTCCTCTGCATAGGTCCATCCTGTGCTGTAAAGGCTCCCTTATCACCGGTGAAGGTGAACCTGATCCCATCTGTGTAGACACACTGCACTTTACACATAATACAGTCGATCTGAGCATGAACTGTAGATAACCAATCAATGCCCAAGATGACGTCATAAGGCCTCGACGCCGCTACAAGAAGATCCCAGTAAAAGCTCTCACCTCCTAGGGTAAGCTCACACTATCGGCACCAGTTTGTAATCATCGAGTTTTCTCCCATATGAGTCTCTAGCTATAAGGATCGAGCCAACGGATCCGTCGGAATCTCCAAGCTCCGAACAAGGGCAGCGGTAATAAAATAATGCATTTATCATGTGTCTATAAGAACTACAGCAAGGGTGGAGTAGACAATGATATTACCTCGAATCATCTCAGGTGCTATGTGGTTGTAAGCCTCCACTTCCTAAAGATAATCCTACCTCTGTCCTCCATCTCCCTGTGGTCGGGGTGGACCTCTTGGTGGTGGTGGTGGTAGAGCCTCAAAGCGTCGCCCACCACCCGCTGCTCGGCCAGCTCCTCTACCTCGTCTACCTTCTCACTGCAGACCGCCATGGTCGAACCTCTGACCTGGCCTGGGTGGTCCCTCAACCATCTACTGCTCCTCTATATGGCAGGTCGGGCAGTCACAAGCCATGTGGCCCTGCCCGCCGCATGCATAGGACTGTCTGCCTCTCGTATGATTGGCTCTACTATATGTACCCCACACCTCCGAACGAGTATCCTAAGGTCGCCAACCTCATTTCCTAGTCCGCTTGGACCTCTGTGACATCTCTCTACTTCCAGCTGCAGAAGACTCCACTACTTGTCGCCCTGCTGTAGGCCTCGCTGCTGGCATTGGTTCAGCAAG
Source organism: Viscum album (assembly GCA_963277665.1). Classification (NCBI taxonomy): domain Eukaryota; kingdom Viridiplantae; phylum Streptophyta; class Magnoliopsida; order Santalales; family Viscaceae; genus Viscum; species Viscum album. The sequence continues at coordinate 1,906,912,263 of OY728145.1, forward strand.
GAATATCTCCACATTTAGGGCTCACTCAAGTACTCTTTCCTATTTAGAAATGCTGAGGGAGATCATTGAAGCCCTGATCTCATGCATTAGTACCTACTGAATTGTCTAGGCTTGGAAGAATGGGTCCCGTACATTGTCTGTGGAGTAGCGCAAAAGGTCGGTAAACATTGCTGAGTACTTGTCTACTGACATGTTGCCCTGCCGCAGCTCTAGTAACTCCTGGTTGTGCACCGAACGGAGGGTGGCTGGAACAAACTCCGAGACAGAGAGGCTCTCGAAGTCCTTCCAAAGTAGATATGCCTCGTCATGCACCTGGAGCATCAGGCTCTACCATCTACCTACTGTTGTGTGCCGGAGACTCGCGACAAGGATCAACATAAGATCTTGTGGTGTCCCTACAAATCTAAAGACTTGGACAATAGCCTCCAGCCATTCTTCGGCTGCCTGAGGGTCCATATCTCCGTGAAACATGGGAGGCCTCTGTCGCTGAAACTCGTGCATCACACTCAGGTGGCGTGCACTCTCTGCTATTGGGGGTGGTGGTATTGGTGGCCCAGTGGGTAGAGGTACCGCTGGTGCCTCTGCTATAATGGGGCCCTACATCGAGGCCTCATGACTCGTTGGGCTATCGTATCACACTTAACTGGGAACCCTAGCTGGCTTCCGTCATGGGGCCATCCTAAAAAGAAACAAGTGTGCCACGGTTAATACAGTATAACTTGTGAGCTGACACAAAGTAATAACAACAAAAAATTTTGAAACACACATGCAATCAATGTTTACGGCACTGAGTCGAAAATCAGAAGTCAGGGTCCTGGAGTACAGATACATCGGCCACCGCACCAACACTTGACTCCCTGGACTGATAACCACACTCAATACTCTAAACATTATTTCTATACGGAGAATAAATTATCAGAGTGGTATGTTCTGTGGTAGAACTGACTCCTATGATACCAATTTTTCACGACCCGTCCTCGAGGCCCAGGCCGTGACTATCCCAGACCCGCCTTCCATAAACATGGGGCTGGCAACATGCACCAAAGGCGTAAATCCTGAAAAAAGGAAGGAAATGTCTTTATATAAGTAAAAAAACATAATAGAGAATGCAAGATGACATAAAAACTAAATAAAATGAGTTCAAAAGTAAGTGATGAAAAGTAAATGGTCCAGAATGCAAACCCAACTAGAAGTACAGTACAACTGAAAATAAAGTACTGTAGCAGTAAAGTAAATCTGTAACCACCGAGACTTCCTTTGGTTATACCACCTGAAGGGTGGGTATAGATGGTCTCCTCATCTCCTTGGGTCTGGTTGTCCGCTCCGTGTACGTCCCACCAAGTGGTCCACCTCCAGGTACGGTCCCTATCCAATAGACTAGACCTCGATCAGTGTTGTCTATCGTCTGCATCCAACACATCGTAGTGCGGGCATATCCCGTGTAGGGGTTAGTATATAATACTCAGTAGGGACCCCGAGACTCCCAAATGTCTCCTAGAATCCAAAAAGGATATAACACAAATGAATGATATATAACACGAAGTATCAACCAACTCTACTTAGTTATATGCCCATACAAATACGTAAGTCATCAATTCCAGTTCGGCTCCAACACAAGAGCCCAATTACAACCTAGTCCACACAGGAATGAAAAACCCAATCCACATAGGAAGGTAAGTCAATCATTTCAATGATATTGATTGAATGTCAAGACTCATCTCACATAGGTATACTACTCAAGAAGAGGGGTGGAGATGATAGATGTAGTCATTGAATCATCTCCAATGCCGAACCTACATAGGATCCAAGTACAAAAGTTGTCGCTGCCAAACCCACGTAGGATCTAAGTACAGTAACCATCGTTGTCGAACCCACATAAGATACAAGTACATTCATAATCGCTGCCGAACCCATATAGGATCCAAGTACAGTCTTCCTTGCTGCGGAACCCACGTAGGATCCAAGTACAGTCATCCTCGTCATCACAGTCGCATCCAGCTCTAGGGTTCCCGCACATAGCACGCTCGATTCTGGGAGGGTCCGCTCCTCAAGTTAAGGGATAGATACATAAACTACAACGAATTCTCAAGTTTATGTATTCCACAGCTCTGCCATGTCATAGGGGGATAATCCAAACAAAACGTATCCAAGATACTGTGTACAAAATGACCAAGCCTTTTACCAAAAAGTACATGGCATGTAGGTATACGGTACATGTCGTGTAGTCCGTTCGCATGTACTTCCTTCTTCTAACGACCCGTGTCGAAAGGCTGGTCATGTAGGAAGTATGTACATGGCGTGTGGTATGATTGCATGCCATGTACATGAATCTGGGTTGGCTCCGTGTATGCTGGCCATGTGCCCGTACACGGCCTCCACCCATGTTCGCCAAACTGTGTAACTAGTACATGGGGTAGCCCGTGCCACTATCCATGACTAGTAGTGTGGTGGAGTACATGCCTGTGTACTCCACCCTATGTCCGTGTATCCCTAGGATACACGTCGAGTCCCACAAAGTTGCTTTTGCCCTTATGAGAAGAGAATACATGACGTGCCTCTTGGTCGTGTATTGATGACCATGTTCGTGTATTTCCCAGAATACACGCCATGTCTCGCAAAGATTCTTCTGCTATTCTGCATAGAGATTACACATTGTGTGACCAGGGTCACACGCCGTGTGTTACATGTCTTAACCCAAAACTCAAGATGCAGTATGCCCACACTACATGACGTGTTCGTTAGAGATACATGTCGTGTATTCATGAATTTTCCAGAAATGACGCCTCCGGCCAGCGCGCCTCCCATGATGTCCATTCTACATTCTGATAGTCTGTTCACCATGAAACATCAGACACTAGGTCTCCCCAATGTCCTGTAATCACCTCCAGTGTTTTCGGGCCTCCGATTGGCTCTGAAAACATGATTTGACTCACATTCTCGAAGAACAGTCAAGGGACGATCCTTCCCATTCCGGTTTGATCTGTCGCCCACTATCATCTCCGCACCTCCTCTAGGACGTCGTAATGTTGGGTCATCAAATTGGGATCGTTGCGTCGCACAATGAACTCATAATGATCCATTTTTCATCACCTATGAAGAACACGAAGAACACACCAAACATTCACAAAAACAGCAGAGGGATCGAGCCTTGTTCGTTTGGCCTGGTCCTTCTGCGTTAGTTTGGTAGCAAGTGGTTCAATAGAAAAAAAAATAGTACGAATAATCTGCATTTCTCAAATAAAAACACACCCCTACCATGATAATCAATGTCGTTCTCCAGGTGTCGCATAAGATGGTGTCGTTTCTGTCATCGTCGGTGTGTACATGAGGAAGAATGACGTTCCCTCTCTTGTCATGAAGGAGAGATAATTAAGGTGCGTCATCATTGGTGAATTCCCCATCTCAGTGTCTCCCCTCTTGTCGCGGAGTAAGAAGAGGATGAGAATCGTGGTCGCGGAGTTGTTCTACGATGAATGGTCAATGTTCTTCATCAGAAAAGAACCGTCCTTCATTGCAGATGAATTCATCAAAAACAATAGAGTTCTCCCCCAATTTCCCTCACACAATAATTAAAAACCAAAATAAAATAAGGCTTCTCCTTATTTTATTTAATCATTCCATGCATTCAAAAATACGAATTCAAACACTCAATTAATTAATGAAGATTTTCAATCAATTAATTATGGTGTGTGATGTCATGAATTAAAGATGGAGAGAGGGGAGAGGAATGGTTACTCAATAAATGGGAGTTAACATGTTTAAGAGGGTGTTAAGGAGAAATGGAATGTGAAAAGGGCGGGGCTCGTTTGGGCCCCACCGCCATCATAACCACACATGGGAAGTTGGGTGGTTGTGGGCCCCACCAACAACTTCCCATGGGAGAGTTTAACTTCCAAGAATAATTAAATAAAATTGTACACAATTTTATTTAATTCTTACTTAAACCCCAAAATTTAACTTCTCCTCTCGTGCTAACACAATTACGTTAATGGTCCTACTAAGCAATTACCAGCGTTGTGAGTTCATCAGTGCCCTTAGATTTCAATTCCGAGAACAGATTCAAAAGATATAAAAACCTGCTCATTAGTTTATAGAACGTACCCAAGATAAACTTTGAAAGTTGATTCCAGGCACACCGGTCCTTGGAATCAGGTGCCGTCAGAAACTACGTACTCGTAAAATTCCAATGTATTCAAGAAAAAGTTTTCCTTGAAATTTCCGGGACTTTACAAGTATTAACTAAATTTTTAAATTCATATAATCTTTATAATTTTAGAATCAATATTATGAGTTTCTTAGACATAATGTAAGAACAAATACATTTTTTTAAATTAAAGAAGTATTTTTAAAAAATTGCAATTTTAGCGCCTTTTATTGGCAAAGCCTATTTTAAATCCAATATTTGAAACTTTTATATATTAAATTTGACAAAATAAACATCTTATTTAGAATCAAGACATTATAATATAGTTTCAATATTGTTTTGGTGTTTTTCTGATGACATTCATATTTGGGTGAATAGTGAAAAATACTATATTTTAACTGAAAACATCTTTTTAAATCAAAATAATTTATATTGTTAAATTATAATTTTTAATGGTTTGGAAGTATAAATATATTATTTTTTTACCATTTAATGAAATTATGGTCATTGTATGTAATTTTACTTTGAAATTTTATATAAACATGTGTCAAACCTTTGGTTGTTATTATTTATTAAAAATACACCTTTTGGTTTTGACAGCGGGAATAAATTTTAAATTAATAAATGCTAATTCAATGTTTTGAATTTGTTAAAATATACTTCATTATTGAATTTGGAATATCAAAATTATCTTTGGGTAAATTTTTGGTATTTTTCTGAAAACCATTAATTTTTGATGAATTGTGAAAAACACTGAGTTATAGTTTAAAACATAATTTGTACTTAAATAATTATTTATTTTATTTAAATTTATTTTATGCAAAAATAGATACATACTAACTATATAAGTTCAATTTAATTCATTAGAGTCAGTTTGTAATAATATTAGATATGTAAAAATTTTATTGAACTTTTCACCGTCTTTTACCCACCTCCAAGGAGAATTTGCAAATTCACAGAATACTTAATTTTACCGCTTCTGTGAGTGAAATTTCAAAACTCCGAGAGACCCGGTTAATATCATGTAGTAAAATTTGGTTCAATAAGATAAAAATAATTTTGGTGAATAGTAACTTTTGACTTTTATTTACCGCAGTTAAAGGTAAATAGGGTCATTCAAGATAAAAAGTATATTATAATAATAAAAAATTACCTTAAAAATTATCCTAACCTTATTGGATGAGTAATGGCAGAATATGAGAATCCATGGGTCGATTTTTGGACCCCATGTAGAAACTTGAGAGTGATAATGACTCTTTAGATTAATTAATTTATAGTAAAGTCAAAAACGACACAAACAAATATCTTTTAGTAAATTAATTTTTACATGTTGTTATATAATTTATATATTCGATTATAAATATTAATTGGAAATCTAAAATGATTTAATACATCATGGTATTTTTTTATAATATTTATACATCAAATAAATTAAGTTATTTATGACATAATGATGATTTAGCAATTTCCTTATTAATGAAATATTAAAATAATTGATATTATAAATACACAGATAAATATAATTTGAGACTTTTAATGAATTAAAATAATTTTATTAGTTAATATGACATGTTAGGATTTCATAAATTAATTTGTTTCGAGTTAATAAACTTTTTACGACATTAACAAAAATTAATTATTAAATAGTGTAAAAATTGACATAAATGAGTTTTTAAAAAAATATATTATATTATTAATTTATATTCTATTTATAAAAATCTAAGGATCAGAAAAATGAAATATATAGTAATATTTTTATCAATAATGGACCACTTGGGGGTATCTTGGAAGTATATAGTATGTTTATTAACCATATAATTTCAAAATTCAAAGTGACATGGTAGATGTCAAACTATTTAACGAAGAGTTAAATATAAATGATATGGTTAATATAGAGATCCAAACATGTCTAAAATCAGTTGGATGAAAGGATATCAACCCATCCCCAACTTATACTTTGGATAATATACTATTGAGCAATTATAATCAGAATATGAATTTATTATAAATTAATATTTTCTGTTTTTTCTAAAGAGCCCCTCCTCCCCCTTATAAAAGTACACCAGTTCTAATCAATTATTCATACCTTCAAAGCCTTCTGGTTCGGCTGAAATATTCCCAAGTAACCTCTCAAATATCCTAACTTAATCCTTAATGCATTTCTTTAGTCCAAAATCCATCCTAAGGAGTCCTTTTGATCAAATCAAAAGGAAGAACCCGAAGAAGAGGTAATGTTTTCACCACCCTCTTACAAGTTCCATTCTTCTTCAACTTCTTCTTTGATTGTTATTTCCATTATAAAATAATAACTCCATTATATTATATATACTATAATGTTATTATAAATATGGTACAACCATATTCAGTATTCTATCCACCCTTTGAATGGCATGTCACCATAAGTGCGTACGTACGGATTACCGTCTCCACGAACGCGATGAGATTCATTCCCCATCATATCCATTCAAGAATAAATATTATTTGATGAATAAAAATAATTTTTAGAGACGTGATTTCATTCTGGATATGAATAATATACATCCCATTTATAACAAATATGGATCAAATAACAAAAAATATAAAGAAAAATGAATCTGTTAACACCCGAAACGATGATAATACTGAGATGTTATTAACAAATCAATGTTAAAAGATCATATATGATATCATATAAATGTATATGATTCCTGTATAATTTAGTAACAATTATTTCACAATTATACATGAGGTTAACCTACACTCAACCAAGGAAAAGTACAAGGTAATGGTTTATTTCACAATATCTTCATTATTCGAGGTTGTTTATACGTAATTATCTACTGGGACCTCTTTATCATCCACATCCATGATTCTTAAAAATATATTTGAAAACAGTTTTTACTATTTACTAGAAAATGGGTTAAAGTCATTTATACCCTTATGTGTTTTGAAAGGAATCTTTCTGTCATTTTCCAAACAAGTTACTTTTTTACCATTTCGGCAAATTTAAGGTAAGAATGTTTTTTATCTTATACGGCGGGTGAGGCTATTTTCTACCGTTATAAACTCGTCGAAGGTTCCCTAACAAGCATATAATAATATTTTAAATTTAAATGTTTTATATTATAATTATGTGTCTTTTAAATGATTTAAAAATGAAGATTTTAAGAATTTATGAAAGGTACACTTTATCTAGATCAATATTTTTAAATGTTTTAATGATTTATCTTTCTAAATCATTTTAATTAATGTCCATGATTTCACAATGATTTTATGGATTTATTTATATGGAGATTAATGTTTTGAAATGATATTTATTTTCAAAAGATTCAAAGTAGTTTGGGACAATTAGATTCAAAAATCTCTTTTAGATTACTTCCTTAATAAATGTGTGACTTTTAAATGATTTCAAAAAAAGAGATATTTCTGTCAAATAGTTTTTATTACATCTATGTCAACATCCATTGATGAATTTTAAGCTTATATGAATTTGATTTATTATGATATAAAACTTCCATATTGTATTGAAGGTTTTGTGATATGTTTGACTGTGAATGTGTTATTTTTATACCATTCATGGTTTATGGAGAAAGTATTTTCATTTAGTATGCTAGTTTTAATATGAATTTTTATGTTATGTTGAAACCTTTTCATATAAGGAATGCATTTAACTTAGTAAGTGACAGGTGGAGATCTCTATAGCTCCTCGATGCATCAGTAGGTCTCCTAAGTCAAACTAGTGTCTTCTCACGAGGCCTTGACAAAATCTTTTTTAGTTTTGGCAAGAGGCCTTGGCTATGTGGTTATGATAGTCTAGCATTATGCATTCCATCATTTTGAATGTGGTCAGTGATATTGCATGTGATTATTTGACTAGTAGAATATCCATGTGAATAAGTAAATGGAATTATTTTATTTTAGTTTTTACATATTATGTTGAAGTTCAATTTTAAAAGCCTTTTTTAGTTATAATTTTCTTTAAATGTTTATATTTATTTATTAAATTTACCTCTATATTGTTATCCTTTCTGAGCATTTGAGCTCACCCCTTTCTATGTTTTTTTTTCAAGATTCCAAGAAGTGTATTTTGATTGATATGAAGTGTTAAGTCAACGGAATAATAGCGTTCGTAAAGGATTATTTATTCTTTTTTGTATGTTATGAAGTGTAATGTAACATTCATGTATGTAATCTATTTTCCAAGACTGCTAAACTAATCGGTCCTTCGGGACTTGATTCCTTGTAATCATTCCAATGTATTAAAATAATGCACCAACCTTGGGTAACTGGGGTCGGGGAGTTACACTAGATATGAGTTTATTAATGTTTATGGACCCCATATATTACATGACATGAAAATCTAATGTGTTCGATGCAATGGTCACATGTTGTGGATTTATAGTTATGTATGGCTGATTATTTTTTCGTAATCCATATACCTCCATGAACTATACCTAATAGAATAATATGAATATTTTAGTAATTTATAATCACTCATAATTGATTCATTAATAATTTTATATTCAGGTTTTATCTTTGACTATTATTCATACTATTTCAATATAGATATTTCATTCGATCTTTTTCAACTTGCCGATCCACTGTCGATTTTTGTGTGCAAGTGTGCATTCATGAGTTATAGTTTTTTCTTCTCCTTCAACATGAGTGTTATACATATAATCAATTATGAGTTGTAAAAATTAATTATAGGCCTCCATTGTCATTTTTTTCTTCCAATTGATGGATCAAAATGCAGTAATGTAAGACCTCCGTATTAAGGTAGGTGGTTTTTTCACTAGACATTTTTGGTAGGCTGAATTACTAAATATTTTATAAATAAGTATTTTGAAAAGAATTTTATGGATTGAATTATTTTATTTTGGTGTGTTTAAATGGTTTTATGATAAATGATGGCTTTCCGATGTTTTTTGTAATATAATTGGGTTTTCACAGCATTGTGATATTGTTCAAGGAAATTGTTTTCAAATCACAATATGATGAAATGGTTGGGTGAACATTTTGATGAAATGGATTTAAAGATAAATTACAAGGTAAATTTTGGGTACATTTGGTGGATTGTATAGTAATAATCATCATCCACATCCATGTGGTTCATTCCTGGGTTATTCCTCTAGTCCCTAGTCATATTGTTCATGGGTTATGGTATACCATTGGGGGGAAAACATTCACTGTTGTTCCTATACTATCTATATTTGATAAATACATAACGAGAATCAGTGCATGATATTTTATAGCTAAGTTATGAGTTTCCTAGATATCCTACCCTAGTGTGATCTTTAGAGTGATGTTAACTATGATTTTGACTGGGCTATTTTTTTATGATTTTCTGATTTTCCTATCATTGATATGATATGATATGTGATATATTATCTGAATAGATATGGTGTATCAGTTTTTATATATTTAGAATAAATTATTTTTACCCATTTTCCTGATTTATTGGGATTTTGAAAAAAGGGAAAATAAAATTAAGTTATCGATATATTGATAAAAACACATATATAATATATATCACTCCATTAATTCATAAATATTTTTAATTTTTTGATTATTCTTCATAGACTTGATATCTAACACCCATGTGGGACCCTAATTATACCATTATCTCACACACAATGTATATCATTGGAGTAAAATTGACCACACAATGTTTTTTGATGAAGGGAAAGGAAATGATCTACAATGATGCAACAAGGTTTTATTTATTATTGTTTTGGGTAGCTTGAATTTGAATGGGAGGAAGTTTTCCCACACCATTACCTGGTGAATTTGGAGTATATATTTTGGTTTGTTCTTTCTTTGTAGTTAAAATTATCTCTTAAAGATTGTATTTGGACCATTTCATTTTATCACTTATATTGTTCTATTTAATCATTGTACAACACATATATTCTTGTTTTATTCCATAATTTATTTTTTTCTCTATATATATGCCATTTCTTATGTTTTTGGTTGGTATAAATCATTCCCTCTATTTTTGTTGATACACGGTTACTGGATACGACCACATGAGAATTGGGAAATCTATTTGGGTAAGTGAAAAATTCAGATTGTGTACCTGTATGAGATGGTATTCAGGTTGAGTTCATAACAATTAAGGTGGGATAATTCATTTATTATAAAAAATAAAAAGATATTATTTTCACACATATTTTATGAAAGTAAAAAAAATTAATTATATTAATATTTTCTGATAAAATGAATTTTTAAAACATTATGAATATTGTTTTTATTTATTTAAAATTACCATAAAAATTAATACTATGTAAATGAATATTCATTAATCAAAATAATTACCTTATAAATAGAAATAAATGATTATATACTTCATGGTAGAAATACTATTTTCATTTCCTAAAATAATTAAATTTATTTTCATGCGTGTAACACCCAAGAATGTTATGGCAAAAAATTAAAAATTGTTACTCCCCAGGAAAATGAGGTGTGCTATTATTTTCATTATCCTAGGTTATTAGAACTCAAGAACTAATATGTTTTGACCATGAGTGTAACGACCCAAAATTTCATTAATGGAAAATCCCTCTTGATCCAGTTAAATGTTTCTTTATGTTTTTATATGATGTCAACTTCTTTAGTTTAAAGTTAAGATTTGTGACCGTTACTTTTATAGCCGTTGAACAGTGATCATCTGGGTAGTTTAAATATAAGGCTTTAACGAACCAATTTTCTACTCAGACAAAGGAAGCGATGGCCTCATCCAGTAGAATTGCCCCTTACGAAGCCCATTTGTCGGAGCTCGGAAAGGAGGTGGCGTCTTTGGGCTTTGCCCTTGACCAAGCCCAAGCTGAGCTTCATCAAGTCAAGCTCGAACGTGATCGTCTACGGGAAAAATGGAAGTTGATAGAGATTACCACTCGAGCGATGTTATCCGAGCAACCCCAAGAGTCTGTCACCATCGCACACCTTACCCTTAGGTCTTATGCGGCTATTTTAAGGGGTTATGTAACAAATAAGTAGCACCATGTTCATGTACATTATTTTTGTATATAATAATGAATATAATTTCTAGTCATTTTTGATGCATTGTAATTAGTTTTTAAAGTACAAATGATGTTTTTAGTTATTATTTAATTAAGAATTATATTTTATTAAATTAAATGATTTTTGAATTAAATATTATTTTAATAAAATATTATTATTAATATTAAATTAATTTTTATTAAATATAAATGATCTTATAATTTTATGAATGCAATTAAAATTTTTATTAAGGTTTGAAAGCCATTTCTGTCAAAACCCGTGAATTTTTTATAAATGTCGGTTTTTATTTTAAAAGTGAAAATTCACATATTTAGAAAATTATTTAGATAAAATAAATATTATTTTTGGAATCAGGACGTCGAAATTATCCAACGGTGAATTTTTCATAATTTTCTGAGACAGTCAAATTTTTGTGTAAAAATTAAATACCATTTAAATATATAATGTGTTTTATGACATCATAATGACCCAATGGTGATGTAATAAAATACCATAATCCTTATGTTCGGCCAATATGTGTTTTATCAATAAAATAATGAGGTTTTGGGTTTGTTTGACTCACTTTTCAAAGCATTAATGGAGCCCTCAAGACTTATTCAACACTTTGCCTTTTTAAATTAATTTCCATCGGAGTGTGACTCACCTCCACATAAGCAACCCTAATTTTTTAATAAGTTAGGACCTTGACCTTGTAAAATATTTTTTTCCTCTTCCCTTTTCCAGAAACCATGGGCAAATACCATGGGATGGTTTGTGGTTTGGATTATTTTAATATAAGGGGTCCCAAACTTAAATAATAAAGAATTCTCTCACCTTTCCTATATAAACCCACCCAAGCTCCCACTTCCTCCTCACCCAAAGCCCTTGAAGTTCGTCCAAACTCTGCCCTAATCTCTCTAGAATCCTCTCAAGGTGCCCCAAGCTCCCAAGAAGCCTCTCACAAGCCTCTCTCTAGCCTTTGGAAGCACACTTCCAAGTAAGGGTTTTTCTTCCTTTCTCATTTTTGTCATTTTTCTTTAAGTTGTATTGACCTTTTAATTTCATTTATGAATGTTGGGGTATGGTTTCGCACCTCTCCCATACTGCCCTCTTATTGTTTGAATGATGGGATACCCCTTTCTCTCTCATTAAATGCCTCCCATGTACACCCGTTACTATGCCGAAATTCCGAAAGGAACCTTTTTCTCCTCTTTTATATTCAAGCAATACTTTTGTATCATGAATCTAAATTCCTTTTCAATTGTTGGGACATGTATCTATATGACCTTCTTACTGTACATTACATGTAAATATGATGAGGAAACCCTTTCTCTCTTATCATCCTTTTTTATGAATTCTTATGTCACGCCGTTACGCTGCCGAAATCACACCGATTTTCTAAGCCAATATCATTGTGTAGTGAATACCATGACCATTTCTCCATCAAGGGTATTCACCTTTATGCACATTTACTTATTGATTTTAAAGATTCATGTATGAATTCCACATTCCTTTATCGTGGAAGAAATGATTATGTTTTATGAATCCATGTTTTATGATCCATGTGGCACACTTATGCATGAAATGAAATGTTTAAGAAGGGTGCACCCTGATAGCGCTCGAATGCATTGGGTAAAGTATAGTATCATGATACGTCATGTGCAATGAGTGTTGACTCATGCTAATTCAAGTGCAACGAGGGTTTACTCATGCTTCAAGTGCAATGAGGGTTTACTCATGCTCCATGTGCAATGAGCCTTGGCTCATGCTAATTCAATGTTAAGTGTTGTTGCCACATTTCCATGTTATGATTATCATGCTTTATCATGCCTTTATGTTCATGTCTCTCTTATGCTCTATTGATATGCCTATTGCCTAACATGTATTGTACTCCTCATGTTATTCATTATGTACTCCCTTACTGGGCTTTATAGCTCACCCTTTTCTTATGCATGTCCTCAGGTTATCCCATGCAATGCTAAGTACGAAGGAATGTAGTGGTCATGTAAAGGAAGTTTTCAATAAGGATGTTGTATTTCATGTTTAAAGTTTTTATGTAATGATCCTAAGCCCCAAAGACACTAAACCTCTCGATATTCTTTGTTGTATCAAGTGAAGTTTTATGTAATAAAGCATGTTTAAGTTGTAATAAAAAGCAGGGTTGTCATAGTTGGTATCAGAGGATAGGTTTAGTTATTTTTGGGATTAGGAAACCCTAGTAAAGCCTTAGATACAAGACTAAGCATAATAAAAACATCCCTAAGTTTTGGTAAATACTAAGTAAGTGTTTTATCAAACAAATACATCCCTGTCTGGATACGAGCATGTAGAGGCGGCTCTGGCACAGATGCATCCTAGGGGTAAAACCCGAAAACACCGCTTTGAGCTAGACTCGAACGGGAACTGGTGCACGACAACGGGCCTTGCTGCACTCTTGGTTATGAAACTCCCGGGGGATATGTTTTGATAAATTCACAATCTTAGTATGAACCCTTATTAAGGGAAAAATGCCCCTAAGAATATATGTTAGAAGGAAGATAATGAAAAGCCTGGATTGAATCCTATAGACTCATGAGTTGAAGAGATTAAAGTTTATTTATAAGTCATCAACTTTTGTCTTTGGATTACCCTTTATGTGTTACCCCTAACTTTTCTTTTATTCCAGCCAATGGCCGGTAATAGGAGAACTTGGGCTAACAACCGTTGTGAAGATCAGTGTGATGATTGTACCAATGAGATGCCCAATCCAATGGGAGCGGGAATCGTGAACTTTGTCACGCTTCTCTCTCAGCTAACTCAAGTTTTGAATAGAAACACTGGTCAAGAGGAACGTTCAACCCCCCCTAAGAAAGAACAAGTCGCTATTGAAAGCTTCATGAGACAATGGCCTCCTACTTTTAGTGGATCATCTGATCCCACGATTGCTGAACAATGGATCAACTCCATTGAAAAGATATTCTCCATCCTCCAATGCTCTGAAAAAGAGAAGGTTCTCCTGGCGGCTTATCGTATGGAGGGTGAAGCTGATCAATGGTGGACGTTGATCAAAAATACGAAGCCTGAGGAGGAGATCGAGGCTTTGGAATGGAAGGTATTCCGGAAGATGTTTTTCGATAAATATTTTCCACGCACCCTCCGTCTTAAGATGGAAAGGGACTTCCTTTCCCTCAAGAAGAAAGATGAGGAATCTGTGGGAGCATACGAGGTAAACTTCACAAGGCTTGCACGATACGCTTCTGGCTTTGTCGTTACCCCCGAATGCAAGGTTGACCGCTTCTTTGGTGGGCTGAAGCCTAGCTTGCGGAAAGCATTAGCGATCCGTGACTTCGACAGCTATGAGGAAATTGTCCGATGTGCCCTTAAGGTTGAAATGGAGATCGGAGAATCATAGGGGTATCATGGGGACAAGAAGCGGAAGGTGGACTTCAATGCTGGTGGTCCGATGGATAAATCCAACGGCGCTAAGAAATTCCAGCACCCCACTTGCCAAAAGTGTGGAAAGAAGCACCCTGGAAATTGCCTTAGGGGGACAAGAAAATGCTTCAAGTGTGGAAGAGAAGGGCACCTAGCTGTTAACTGTCAGCAAGAAGGACCCGCGGCTGCGACGGAGGGGAGGAACGCTCCGTTCGAACCTCAACGCGTTGTTCAATGCTTCAAATGCAAAGAACCGGGTCATTTTGCGAATCAGTGCCCTAATCCAAGGGTTATCGGAGGCAATCAACAACCTCCAAGACAGCAAGGAAGAGCTTGTGCCATCACTTCTGCCGAAGTGAACCCCGACAACGAAGTGGTGACAGGTACGCTAGTTATTCATTCAAGAATAGCGAACGTACTTTTTGATTCAGGTTCTACGCATTCTTTTATATCTCAAAAGTTTAGTAGAATAATCCCTGCACCACCACAAGTCATGGAAGTAAAGATGTCGGTGAGTACGGCAAATGGGGAAATCATTGCATCCCATGAGTATAAGTCCTCCCCTGTTATAATCTGTGGATTGAATTTCCCGGCGAACCTCGTCATACTCCCTTTGGTGGAATTTGATGCAATTCTTGGCATGGATTGGATTTCCTTATATAGAGCCAACATAAATTGTCGGGAGAGGGAAATCACACTCCATATGGAGAATCGACCACCGATTCTTTACAAGTGTCAGGAGGAAGATGAATCTCCTTTAGCTCCATCATCTCAAGCATGGATATTACTACCTTATGAGCACGCATATCTGGCTCAGATGATTGAGTCCAAGGAAGAAACCACCCTTGAAGAAATGCCTATTGTGAGGGAATTCGCTGAAGTATTTCCCGAGGAACTTCCTGGTCTTCCTCCAAGAAGAGATGTTGAGTTCTCAATTGAACTTATACCTGGGGCGCTACCAATATCCAAGACTCCATATAGAATGGCTGTGGTTGAGCTTGAAGAACTGAAGAAACAACTACAGGAGAATCTGGATAAAGGGTTTATACGCCCAAGTGCATCACCATGGGGTGCACCAGTCCTCTTCGTCAAGAAGAAGGATGGGTCAATGCGGCTTTGAATCGATTATCGTGAACTTAACAAAATCACAATAAAGAACAAGAATCCTCTCCCAAGAATCGATGACTTGTTTTATCAGCTGCGTGGAGCTCAATACTTCTCCAAGGTCGACTTGCGGTCGGGATATTATCAAGTAAGGGTGAAAAAGGAAGATATCCCCAAGACTGCTTTTCGTACAATGTACGGGCACTATGAATTCATAGTAATGCCTTTTGGACTCACCAATGCTCCAGCAATATTCATGGAATTGATGAATAGAGTCTTTAGAGATTACCTAGATAAATTTATGGTAGTCTTTATAGATTATATTCTGATATACTCCAAAACCAAGGAGGACCATGAGGAGCATTTAAGAACTGTACTGGAGACTTTGCGCAAGGAGAAGCTCTATGCCAAGTACAGCAAGTGTGAGTTCTGGTTGAAGGAGGTCTCATTCTTGGGCCATATCATCACAAGCAGTGGGATATCTGTGGACCCCTCCAAAACAGATGCAATTGAGGGATGGCCGAGGCCAACATTGGTAACTGATATCCATAGCTTCGTGGGGTTAGCTGGATATTATCGACGATTTGTGAGAAACTTCTCACGATTGTCCAACCCTCTTACCAAGCTAACTCGAAAGGGAGTAAAGTTTACTTGGAGTGATGAATGTGAAGAAAGCTTCAAGGAGTTGAAAAGGAGGCTTATCACTGCACCTGTGCTCACTTTACCCACAAGTGGGGAACTTTTTGTGGTATTCAGTGATGCTTCGAAGAAGGGCTTAGGATGTGTGCTGATGAAGAATGATAAAGTGATATCCTATGCCTCAAGACAGTTGAAAATCCATGAGCGAAACTATCCAACGCATGATCTGGAGTTGGCGGCGGTGATCTTTGCCTTGAAAATCTGGCGGCATTATCTCTATGGAGAGAAATGTGAGATATATACTGACCACAAGAGTCTTAAATATATATTCACACAGAAAGAGCTTAATATGCGCCAGAGAAGATGGATAGAGCTCATAAAGGATTATGACTGTTCAATACATTACCACCCCGGGAAGGCGAACAAGGTGGAGGATGCCCTAAGTAGAAAGGATCCAGCAATTCTATCAATGATGAGAATTGAGAAGGATCCAATCTTCTTAGACTTGATGAAGATGGACGTGGGAATCATAAAGAAGGGAACATCATCAATCCTTTCACAAATGATTGCTCAACCATCTCTTTTGGAAAGGTTAAAGGATGCTCAAAAGGATGATGCGAGAATCCAAGAAAAAGTGGAAGCTATCAAAAAGGGAAAATCCTCAGAGTTTAATGTTAATGAAGAAGGAATTGTGCGGTTTGGGAAAAGACTATGTGTCCCATCATGTTCGGAGCTGAAGAAGGAACTTTTGGATGATGCACATAGTTCAAATTTCTCTATTCACCCAGGGAGCACAAAGATGTATCGAGATCTCCGAGAAAACTTTTGGTGGGATAATATGAAGAAGGAGATCGCCGAATATACATCAAAGTGCCTGGTGTGTCAGCAAGTGAAGGCAGAGAGGCAGAAGTCTAAGGGGATGATGCAACCATTGCCCATACCAGAATGGAAATGGGAGAACATCACCATGGACTTCGTCACTGGACTTCCAAGGACATCCAAAAGCAACAATGCAATCTGGGTTATTGTGGATCGTCTTACAAAGACTGCACACTTCATTGCTATTTGAGAGGATTTCTCTTTGGATCAACTGGCACGGATATATATCAGGGAAGTGGTACGGTTTCATGGAGTACCACTATCTATTGTGTCGGACCGAGATCCAAGATTTACCTCTAAGTTTTGGAAGAGTCTTCAACATGCTCTGAATACTGAACTGAACTTCAGTACGGCCTATCATCCTCAAACTGATGGCCAATCCAAGCGGACTATCCAAACACTTGAGGATATGTTGAGAGCGTGCTCAATGGACTTTAAAGGAGGATGGGATCAACATCTTCCCCTAGTTGAGTTCTCTTATAATAATAGTTTCCACTCGAGCATCCAAATGGAACCATATGAAGCCCTGTATGGGAAAAGGTGTCGAACACCGGCATGTTGGGATGAGGTCGGTGAACGTAAGCTGCTTGGACCAGAAATGGTCGAAGAAATGGTGGAGAAGGTGAAAACCATTCAGCAGCATATCAAGGCAGCCCAAAGTCGACAGAAGAGTTATGCAGATAATCGTCGACGAGACCTTGAGTTTAAAGTCGGAGACATGGTGTTTTTAGGCATATCTCCGTGGAAGAAGGTCATGAGGTTTGGAAAGAAAGGGAAGTTAAGTCCAAGGTACATCGTCCCATTCGAGATTCTTGATCGTGTTGGGGCTGTGGCCTATAGACTAGCACTTCCACCTACTATGGCCAAGGTGCATGATGTCTTCCATGTATCCCTCTTAAGGAAGTACATACCAGACCCTTCACATGTACTCTCTTCCGAGGTGGTACAATTAGAAGACGATCTTTCTTATGAGGAGAAACCAGTGAAGATCTTAGATCGTAGAGAAAAAGTTCTACGAAATAAGACAATGCCCCTCGTCAAGGTGTTGTGGAGAAGCCACAAGTTTGAAGAAGCAACTTGGGAGTCGGAGGATATGATGAAGCTAAGTTACCCACATTTTTTTTAGTTTGGGAAAAGGAAAATTTCGAGGGCGAAATTTCTTAAGGGGGGAATGTTGTAACGACCCAAAATTTCATTAATGGAAAATCCCTCTTGATCCAGTTAAATGTTTCTTTATGTTTTTATATGATGTCAACTTCTTTAGTTTAACGTTAAGATTTGTGACCGTTACTTTTATAGCCGTTGAACAGTGATCATCTGGGTAGTTTAAATATAAGGCTTTAACGAACCAATTTTCTACTCAGACAAAGGAAGCGATGGCCTCATCCAGTAGAATTGCCCCTTACGAAGCCCATTTGTCGGAGCTCGGAAAGGAGGTGGGGTCTTTGGTCTTTTCCCTTGACCAAGCCCAAGATGAGCTTCATCAAGTCAAGCTCGAACGTGATCGTCTACGGGAAAAATGGAAGTTGATAGAGATTACCACTCGAGCGATGTTATCCGAGCAACCCCAAGAGTCTGTCACCATCGCACACCTTACCCTTAGGTCTTATGCGGCTATTTTAAGGGGTTATGTAACAAATAACTAGCACCATGTTCATGTACATTATTTTTGTATATAATAATGAATATAATTTCTAGTCATTTTTGATGCATTGTAATTAGTTTTTAAAGTACAAATGATGTTTTTATTTATTATTTAATTAAGAAATATATTTTATTAAATTAAAGGATTTTTGAATTAAATAATATTTTAATAAAATATTATTATTAATATTAAATTAATTTTTATTAAATATAAATGATCTTATAATTTTATGAATGCAATTAAAATTTTTATTAAGGTTTGAAAACCATTTCTGTCAAAACCCGTGAATTTTTTATAAATGTCGGTTTTTATTTTAAAAGTGAAAATTCACATATTTAGAAAATTATTTAGATAAAATAAATATTATTTTTGGAATCAGGACGTCGAAATTATCCAACGGTGAATTTTTCATAATTTTCTGAGACAGTCAAAGTTTTGGGTAAAAATTAAATACCATTTAAATATATAATGTGTTTTATGACATCATAATGACCCAATGGTGATGTAATAAAATACCATAATCCTTATGTTCGGCCAATATGTGTTTTATCAATAAAATAATGAGGTTTTGGGTTTGTTTGACTCACTTTTCAAAGCATTAATGGAGCCCTCAAGACTTATTCAACACTTTGCCTTTTTAAATTAATTTCCATGGGAGTGTGACTCACCTCCACATAAGCAACCCTAATTTTTTAATAAGTTCGGACCTTGGCCTTGTAAAATATTGTTTTCCTCTTCCCTTTTCCAGAAACCATGGGCAAATACCATGGGATGGTTTGTGGTTTGGATTATTTTAATATAAGGGGTCCCAAACCTACATAATAAAGAATTCTCTCACCTTTCCTATATAAACCCACCAAAGCTCCCACTTCTTCCTCACCCAAAGCCCTTGAAGTTCGTCCAAACTCTGCCCTACTCTCTCTATAATGCTCTCAAGGTGCCCCAAGCTCCCAAGAAGCCTCTCACAAGCCTCTCTCTAGCCTTTGGAAGCACACTTCCATGTAAGGGTTTTTCTTCCTTTCTCATTTTTGTCATTTTTCTTTAAGTTGTATTGCCCTTTTAATTTCATTTATGAATGTTGGGGTATGGTTTCGCACCTCTCCCATACTGCCCTCTAATTGTTTGAATGATGGGAGACCCCTTTCTCTCTCATTAAATGCCTCCCATGTACACCCGTTACTATGCCGAAATTCCGAAAGGAACCTTTTTCTCCTCTTTTATATTCAAGCAGTACTTTTGTATCATGAATCTAAATTCCTTTTCAATTGTTGGGACATGTATCTATATGACCTTCTTACTGTCCATTACATGTAAATATGATGAGGAACCCCTTTCTCTCTCATCAGCCTTTTTTATGAATTCTTATGTCACGCCGTTACGCTGCCGAAATCACACCGATTTTCTAAGCCAATATCATTGTGTAGTGAATACCATGCCCATTTCTCCATCAAGGGTATTCACCTTTATGCACATTTACTTATTGATTTTAAAGTTTCATGTATGAATTCCACATTCCTTTATCGTGGAAGAAATGATTATGTTTTATGAATCCATGTTTTATGATCCATGTGGCACACTTATGCATGAAATGAAATGTTTAAGAAGGGTGCGCCCTGATAGCGCTCCAATGCATTGGGTAAAGTATAGTATCATGATACGTCATGTGCAATGAGTGTTTACTCATGCTAATTCAAGTGCAACGAGGGTTTACTCTTGCTTCAAGTGCAATGTGGGTTTACTCATGCTCCATGTGCAATGAGCCTTGGCTCATGCTAATTCAATGTTAAGTGTTGGTGCCACATTTCCATGTTATGATTATCATGCTTTATCATGCCTTTATGTTCATGTCTCTCTTATGCTCTATTGATATGCCTATTGCCTAACATGTATTGTACTCCTCATGTTATTCATTATGTACTCCCTTACTGGGCTTTATAGCTCACCCTTTTCTTATGCATGTCCTCAGGTTATCCCATGCAATGCTAAGTACGAAGGAATGTAGTGGTCATGTAAAGGAAGTTTTCAATAAGGATGTTGTATTTCATGTTTAAAGTTTTTATGTAATGATCCTAAGCCCCAAAGACACTAAACCTCTCGATCTTCTTTGTTGTATCAAGTGAAGTTTTATGTAATAAAGCATGTTTAAGTTGTAATAAAAAGCAGGGTTGTCATAATGAGTAGTGATATTGATTGATGACTTTAATAATTCTTCAATGGGCTATGTGTTAGTGATAATAATCAATACATAATTGAAAATGAGTTCGAATTTTTGGTTTATCATTTTTTATTTAACATTTTAGGAACATGGGTTGATCCTATAGTGGCGAAACATGCTTTTAGGGTATTTTGTGAAATTTTACAGACCACTTGTTAAATTTTTATTTGAGGGGAAACCCATCCAGAAGTATATTAAAACTACGTTGGATGATATGTAGAGTCCATGATGAGAACACTATAATATATGGAAGGGTTCAATGTAACGGACCATAATGTTATGGGATTAAAATTATAAATATTCTAAACATAAAATAATGTTGTATCATTATATTTTGGACCCTATATGATTGGAACTCCACAGTTTAAGAGGATTTTCATGGATTAGTGATCATGATGTGTGAATTCCCTTAACATTTTGCAGTGTTTGTGTGAGTAAGGAAAAATAAAATGACATAAGTCATGGACTAGAATGTGGGGATACTCATTATTCTAATGGACCCATTGGGAATGTCAGTTCCCCACATGGAGGAGATGACACCTATAAATGGTGTAATCAGGTTGCTGATGGGGCCAATTAGTAATGTTATATAATAGGGGTAAAATAAAAACAATACATTAAATACCATGAAATAAATTCATATGAAATGAAATATATATTTAAATAAATAAATAAAATTTAAATACCCTAATGTAAAATTTAACATAAATAATCATAAATAAATATGAGATTATAAAATACTACCTTATCTTGAATTATTGACTAATCAGATACATTCAACCCTATTTTATAATAATAATATTTATAAATTTACTATGGAAGAAAATATTCATATTTATCTTCTTCCAAATTAGTAATTCATAATCTTTTTTACCAATTACTCAATATTCTTTGGTTAAATAAATCTTTTTTAGGGTTAGTTGTTTTCATTCTCATTGTTATTTTGATTCTATGGTACTATCTCATTCTTCTTAGAAATAATTATGTATCCTATAGATTAAATATTCTGATGTATTTATATATATATCACAATTTTCATTGGATAAACATTTAGAACCATATATTAATTGTGATAAGGAAAAGTGAAATACATTGTTCAAGAATGCAGTGCTTTTCATGTATGCATTGATGACATTTTCATTTTTAATTTAATTGAATTAGAGGATGGTATAAAATGAAAAATCATTATAGAAAACTAATTATATCATAAATACCATATTTATTCCCTATATCTAACTATAAAACCAACCATTTGTGGTTGTCATGAAATTAGAAATATGTTGATTCATGGAGGTCATAGATCATCCATACACATAGTCAAAATTAATATATTACTATTGATGTAAATGAGATATAAAATAGTGGAATGAAACATAAAAAATTAATTATATTATAGAAAATTATGCTACTATATTAGTATATTTATAATATATTTGAAGAGGGTAGAATAATAATGAAACTAATTTGAACTCTATTAAGACCGTTACCACTTCCTAATGGATTATCTATTAGATTATTCCAAAAACCTAAATAGATATAATTGTTTGTGACACCAGAACAAATATTTCAGGGTGATTTTTTTTGGGTTGTGATATGGGAATATATTTTTTTATATGAGGTTATCAATATGTATAATTAATTGATGGGGTAAGGGAATTAATTCATATATTATGGTATTGAAACTATTTAAAATACATATAATGTGAAAATAAAATATAACAACATTCCTGAAAAATTGGACCAAAAAATCACAATTGATAAGTTAATGTAGGGTAGAGTCTGAATACTACAATATTATTAAATTTATAATGGGATTGGTTATATTATATTAATTATCCCTAATTAATACCACAACTGATATCCAACTTTACACCTAATGTGTGGAAAAACACTTACCCTAATAATTTTTTATTATTCCTAATATTGAATTAATAGGTTTTAATAATTTTATATTATTATTCTATATTTTTAATAAAATTTAAAATATATATATTTATAGTGCTTTAAAAATCAATTTTAATTTAATATCACAAATCAAAATGAAAAAAATAGTTTAAAAATGTATTTGTAAGGGAAAAATGATTTGTCCAAAAAATAATACATACAATTTATTCAAATTAAATTAATTATATCATTAGTAAAACAATTAAAATTTATGTTACATTAAAACAAATCCAAATAAAATTTTATCTATTCAATAATATGATTATAGTGTTGG
The DNA here is from genome assembly GCA_963277665.1 of Viscum album. Classification (NCBI taxonomy): domain Eukaryota; kingdom Viridiplantae; phylum Streptophyta; class Magnoliopsida; order Santalales; family Viscaceae; genus Viscum; species Viscum album. The sequence goes on from OY728145.1 coordinate 1,906,935,502, forward strand.
ATAAAAAATAGTTTTTTATTTGAATAAAACAACACATTGGTTCATAAAATTCATACATTGGATTTTAATATCCATATAATAATTATGAATATACAATTTTACTCTCTCAATAGATATATGATCTATAAAAATAACTTTTAAAATTTTAATTAATTCTTTTATCATGAAAATGACTTACAATTAATGATATTATAAAAAAAGCTTTTCCACTCTTCAACTAAACTATAAACGATTTAATAAAATTTCATCCAATTATATTCAATATGTGGTTATATAAACATTGATATTAATTTAATAAAATTTAAAATATAAAATATATAATGATTTATTTGAAACAAAAATTGAACTAATTATATACCATAATAGAATATTGAGCTTAGTAAAAATTATGTGTTTTTAATGTTATTTCATATAAATATAAAATAAATTAATTTTTCAATTAATTTACATATTTATTAATTTTAAATATTATTAATTTCTTAAAATATTGAAAAATAAAAAAAATTGATCTTTGAAAAATAACACTCTCCAACACTGGATGATTTTAGTCATGTAACCTTGATTTTTTCTTTTCTAATATTTAAATATATTATATAAAAAAATAAGGTATAAAGTAAGTATTATAATTGATTAATACCATGCTATTTATTAATGTTTATATATTTAAGTAGTTGTAATATATAATCACTCATTTTATATCGTTTTTTTGTATTACTATATATTAAAAAATGTATTTATTTAATGAAAAATATATACTTTTATATTTTGGTGTTATATTCACTCATCTTTAAATAAATTTCATCTATTATATTCTATATTAATTTACCATAAAAAATTTATCTTGAAACAATTATAATATCAATATTGTATGTTATCTCGATATTCAATTCCTATGTAACTATATGGAATCAGATTTTTTCATAATTAATATTTTCTAAAATAATGATTGTTTTATTATAAGACCAGTAAATATGAATTTTCTTATAAGAATAAGAAAATAGATGTCAAATATCTGCCACCTATAATATATATGTAAGGGCCCAGATCCTACAGGATCATCCCTTTGTGTGTATTCAAAGAGTAATGCATTTAGAGAAGGATCAGAGGAAGTCATGAGATGTTCGGTAGCAAGAAGCTGGAAATAGGGGGATCCACGATGTGACCATGGGGTACATGACATTTACTATTTTAGGTTTCGAAAAACTAAAATAAATGTCGGGGTGATGGGTTTTTTCAATATAACATGTCGTCAAGGTAGTACACAATGCGAGTAAGAAGTACATGTCATGTAATGACCCGTCATTGTATGTTTTCAAGACAAACTGGCCTCTTATGTCTTTCTAACCCTATGCCCAAGGCCACCCTATTGTTCATCCCAGGCAACCTAGTAGACCCATCTGTGATGTTTTTGAGATCTCTTTGGGTGTGATCAATCTCGGGCTTCCATATTAGGTCTGTCTTTGATCCAAGGTATGATCTACCTCAGTTCATTGGTTTTCATTGATCTGTTTTCATCCGTTTCACTATTCCGTGCAATAGAATTAGATCGCCAAAGTTCTAAGGGGGGTTATTTTGGTTGTTTTTGATGTGTTTGTGTCGTGAAACCCTTGGGTTGATGTAGTTGTTTTAAGGAAGGTGATCATGATCCATCTCACTGATCTGTTCTCAAGGAAAAAACATCAGAAACATTATTGAGTTTTGGGATTCATGGAATCTATATTTTTTACGCGCAACTGTTTAGTTAGCATGATTTATCCCACTGGATCTCAATGTAATTAGTATAATAAATATTTTAACTAGATAAATAAATTTCATTTACTCATATGTTATTTCCTCTTATTTTTATAGGTTGGGTGATATCTATTCTTTCATTACTTAGCATTTCATTATTGATAGAAATTGGTAATGAATGTAAATTCTGATCAATTCTACTTATTTTTTAAAATAAAAACAGGAATATAAATAAATCTACTTGTTGATGTAATTTGATTTTAATCAAATTTTTGTAGTAAGCATGTTTAATTATTTGTGATAGCTATAATATATTTCTTTTAATGTTTCTCATGGTTCGATCCTACTATTAATGAATTAGTTATTTCAATGTGGATTACAGAATTGTTTATTTGATTATTGATAATTCCTCATAGGGTTATGAGATACCATCTTTATTGTGTAGATCAAGATCCTTTTGCATTGATCTATGATAGCTCATTCCGTGTGATGGAATAATGCCTTGTTTATGGACCAAGAGTCATGTTTATATGATTTTTGTTCCCTTATTATTGTGTTGTGATGTGAACGCAGGATGGCTATTTTGATATACGGGGGGAGGCCCATTGGTTGTGGAAGTAGCTAACACCTTGAGTGGTGATATGCATAGATTTATTAATGTGGATGTTGGGGAGGCCACAAGAGATAATGAAACTATTTATATATGAATGTTGGGATAATTTCTGAATCATGTTGGTGGTTTTTCTTCTTTACATTCCACATAGCTCAAGGAAGCTGGTTTTTCTACCCTTCTTCACAAAAGGGGCAAATATGCGTGAGGTATTCCATGTGATATCTATGTTTAGCATCTCGAGGTAGTATGGGTCAACACTCTTACTATATGTAGAAAAGACTCGATGGGTAGTTCACCTACTCACTGTTTTTATCCCTTGTGTTTGGTAGATTAGAATGTTTTTTCTAGAATTCCTAGGAATACGGAAAATTAATAATGCTCAAAATGAATGTTTGGATAAATTATGTTAACCTGTGTGGTTGGATCCTTCTTGGATGCAATACTAATATTATATTTATGAGATGTTGTGGACATTGGTTGGATATGCCTTGAGGAAATGAAACATCGGTGTGATGCTAATGAAATAAAATATGGAATTGGTGATGGTTAATTAATGGATACATAATTAATCAATGTAATGTAAAAATAATATCTATGGATAAAGTAATCTAATGTATTACTTTAAATGGGCGTGTTTTATATAGGATAACATGTCTTTGTAGTAGTAGTTGGGTGTCCTATAGACATTAGATATATTTGATTCTTTGACTAGGTTATGACCATATTGAGGTTGTGATATGTAGTATATTATTTTATTTTTATGTTTCTATAATCTACTCCACCTTGTTAGTTAGAGATACTGACACCCTAGGGACTCTGAGACTTGGGGGGTGTTTTCCCCAACAGTCCAGTTGAAGGATGGATGGATGACTTTCCCCTTTTCCCCCACTCTATTATCTTAGTATTTATTTGTTCTTTTAGGCACTGTGGTGAGTATTCCCCATATTTCTGTGTATAGGGATGTAATGGAGTGTGGTTATTTCACACAAATATATATTTGATATTGTTTTCATTGTGCTAATATAGGTATAATGTTAATTGGTTGTGGTGTATTGAGGATCATTACATAGTGAATGGGCTGTAATGGCTTGAGGCATAATACTTGACATATGAAACACATTATGTGGGGGTGTGGTGTCTCTTAGAAATAACAAGGGTTTGTTTTTTGTTCTGTGCGTGGTGTGGTGCTTCACCCATGTGTCTGTGGGAATGCTTTGTATTGCACTAGGTTCATGTGGTAGTTTCCACCCAGGTGTCTACGGGTTGACCTTTTTGGTGAGAGATGGATTAGGACGTGCGACATTGGGGAAATGCGGAAAAATAGTGGGAATTGGTAGAGGGGTACCCTTGATATTATTTATTATATTATATACTCTTGTAGGAAATACATGGTCAGACTAGCCAGGTAGAGGTTGGTAACTTAGTATACATGTTTAAGTGATGAGTTAGATTCACTTATTGTTCAGTGTTCTTTAGAAATATTTCTTTACTTTTTCACTAGAGGCTCGAGGGATGATCCTATTGAGTATAATTATATACTCACCCAAAATATATATAAACTTTTTTCATGTCACATGAAGTAGGTTATAGGTCAGGCATGTTACTCCAAGCATGGGGTTACAGGAGCTGTTCGCGCTTCGTGGTCGTTGCTGATTATACATTATTTTGGTACATGCATTTTTTCATTTCAGTTGTAGTTTTTTTTTGTATAAAATTAAATTTCTGTACATGGGATTTATTTTATATTACAGTCCGAGTTGGAGTTGGTTGGCATTTGTCTTATCTCTGTCTTTTTCAAGTGTTCTCTTAGAGGGTCATGCATCCAATTTGTGTGTTTATTATACACTTATTGATACTCTCCATTCTGAGGAATATAGTAGGTGGGACTCTAGGGTCACTATCTCTCTTCTAACATTTCCATAATATGAGGGGTACACCTTGAGGGGATGTGGTCTGGATAGATTGGTATAATAGGTATGGTTCTGGGATTGAATTGATTTTGGTATTATGAATAGGTGTGGTTGCATGGGTTATTAAGGCAACAATGTTATTTAAGATTAGAAAGTGATGTAAAATCTGAATACCAGATGAGACATTGTTGTTCATGTCCCCCAATGATTTTATCCATGTACCTTTTTGATTATCATTACTACATAATGAGTTTATACTAGTTGTAGGGTAAATACATTGGAATTTAGCATGCATCATTTTTCTTTTGGTCCATGTGTTAATGTGTAGACCTTGGGATAGGTCAACCAAAAGTGAATAACACAAAAAAAAATTAATAATTTAATGTGGAGCCTTCCATATTTTAAGATTAGGATCTCTAACTATTTTTTATTTTTCAAGTATGGATCTAGGTAAATTTCCTCATCAGGTCTGCACAAAATATCCCGCAGGATGTTCCTGGAGATTGGCATGTGGTATCGGTTTCCAAAGAGAACACATTGAAGAGGACACTCCCAGATTATTAGCGCTAGAGTCTACATAATTTTGGGGGATCTATTTCAGATGCATTTATAGAATAATTATTTGAGGAGGTTGAGATAGACTCCAATTTTATTCGTGCTTAGAAGGATCATTGAGTATCTTTGTTTATGAAAATTTTGTGTGGGGTATTGAGAATGTTGTGGATATTATTCCTTGAAGAATGAGATTAGTCAGCGATCATGTAGGAGGACTTCTTAGAAAAGTTCATATCCAAGTTTTTTTATCAACCGGGAAGTCATCTAGTCTCTAGGAGAAACTTACCCTCTAATAGGGGGATCAAATGTGTGATATTTTGGAATCCATTTTAGGATGCTTTTATGATGTTCTTCGAACATGTTTCATGTTGAGGAGGCCAGGGGGAGGAATTTTGAGGAGTCCTTGTGTCTAGAGATCAAATTCCAGGTCTCCCCATATTTTTTGATAATATATCATGAGGTTTCGGAGATGATAAAGTTCAAAAAGAGGACATTATCCAGAAACATACCATTATAAGAGGGGAGTTATGAAGATTCCTCATGAAGCAGAGGTGTCGTCCAGGGTTCATGGTTTTCATGGAAGAAGAGTTTTTGATTCGATGTGAGAATTCCCCAACCCTCATCATCTCATTTCTATGGGGGCGGTGTCTCTCAGTCCTATTAAAATAAACCAGACACTTTTTTTCTTTTGGATGATGATTTGATCAGCAACATGACTGTATGGCCTTTCATAGTTGTCATCATGCACCAAGTGTTCCTCTCCTTGTTCCTCCGTTGAGGAAGTTCAAACTGAGCAATTAGAGTAGGTTTCACCGGCTTTGAATTAGTAGAGAGTAGATGGGAATAGCAGAGGACAACCATCAAAAACTCCTCAAACTTGTAGAGAAGAGCGTGGATGTGTTGGTGGTCATCATCAGGGTTAGAGAGGTAATGTAGCAGGTCGTGGTTAGTATCATTCATTAGTGTTTCCAAAGCTAGATGATCCAGATATCGTTCGATGTACCCTTTTCTAGTTTTCTATTTTGGTGTGTGTCGTGATTGATTCAGGAGTGACACACTACTTCATATCACCAACCCTTGTCCATGCTTTGGGACTTGAGGTAGAGAGGCTTGCATTTCCCTTGGCACTGACTACGCTAGTTGGAGGTTGAGTTGATTTGTTTGAAGAGTGTATGGGCTGTGAGATAGGGATGGGGAATGCACACTCTTAGGTAGATTTCTTATGTTTAAGGATACCACTATATTATTTCATCCTCTATATGTGTTGTTTTTATTCAGTGAATGTTATCATGGATTGATTTGGGAGGCAGGTCGTGTTCTTCGAAGCTGATGGAGAGCCAACGGTTTTTGATGGTGGGCGAGACCCTGAGATGGTTCCGAGGTGTGTTTTTTTTTCTTATCATCCTTGATTGAGAAGGTTATACTATGTCCTTTAGATGATTAGCATTTGGCATTCCCAGGGTCGTAGAAGAGTACCCTGGCATTTTTCCCGAAGAAGTTATATCATTACCCCCTCAACAAGAGATCAAGTTTGGAATCGAGCAACGATTAGGATTGTCTCCTATATCAGTGTTTCCATATAGGATGGACCCTTATATGTTATAATAGATACATATAAAGATTGATATTTTGTTATAGTGAAGTTTTTTTTTGGATGAGTGTGTCATTGTGGGGTGAACCAGTTCTGTTTGTGAAGAAGGTTGATGACCGTTTTAGGTTGTGTATCAATTTTCTTCTCTTAAAAAAAGTGATTGTGATAAATCGAAATCATCTTCCAAGGAAGGATGATTTACTAGGTAAAATGCAGTGATAATTTTGGTTCTTGATGATCAACATGCATTCATGATATAATCATATGCATGTGAAGGATTAAGATATACCGAATACTGCATTCTGTTGTCATCATGGGCATTACGAGTTCATTGTAATGTTGTTCGGTGTGACAAATGATTCTACTGTGTTCATGGGATTGATGAATGTTGTGTTCCATGTGTTCCTAGATAAGTTTTTAGTGTTTTTCATTGATTAAATCCTTGTGTACTCCACATTTGAGGAGGAGCATGCAGATCATCAACATGATATTTTGGGAGTTCTTCACCAATTGTAGTTGTTTGCAATGTTGTCAATGCGTGAATTATGTGCTTAAAATGTTCTTTTCTGGGGGCATCTTGTGTCCCAATAGAGAGTGGTTGTGAATCTATTGATGATTTTAGCACATTTTTATTGGGATACCCCCATGATATTTGTGGAGGAGAAATTTCTCCATGGTCTCATAGGCTACTACATGATGTTCATAGCCTATTTCCCTCGAGTTGCGAATCCTCTGATAGAATTGACCTGGAAGGATCAAGTGATCATATGAACTGATCAGTTTCAGGAATATTTTGAGTAGTTAATGAATTATTTTTTATGTGATCTAGTTCATTTTGTTCCAGTAGATGGTGCTTAGTTTGATGTTTTATGTGAGGCTTCACATCGGGGGTTAGTTTCTGTTCAGAAGCAACAGATGTGAGTTATTTTCTATGAGTCTCTAAATTTTCATCCCCATGAATGTAACTATGACACCCATGATCTTGAGTTGTTGTTCGTGGTATTTTTTATGAAATTTTGGAGACATTACCTCATTGGCGAGCTCTTTCAGGTTTTCACTGATTATAAGAGAATGAGGTATGTTTTCTCCCATCATGACATGAACTTTCATCATCATTGGTGGATGGAGTTTTTAAAGAAATACAAAATCAAATTATGATATACAACTAAAAAGGTGAATGTTTTTTCTGATGCACTAAGCATGAAGTAACATACTGAAGTTGCGCGTGAATTTTCGGATTCTAGGAAAGTTATGGATGATATTTTACTATTTCTTCTCGATGTGGGAGAAGCTTTGGGCATAGGATATATTTTTTAGATGAATATGAATTCATCTATGGTGCAGCAGGTGAAAGTGTCCCAGTTGTGGGATTTAGAGGTGTTGGAATAGGGAGACCAATTTGTTAATAGCGAGTCCCCATATAGTTGGTTTGAGGATGAACAACACTGAGAGTTTTATCAGGGAAGTCTTTTTGTTCCTTTGGAAATGTGTGATATGTTTCAAAGAGAGTTCCATAGTACAACTTTAGCAGCTAAAACTGGGGTGACAAGGATGTACCGAGCTTTGAGGAGTCAGTTTTGGTGGCTTGGGTTGAAGCCTATAGTTGTGGAGTGTGTGTCTCAATGTTTAGTCTGCTAGTAGATGAATGATGAGCACCGTGTTCTCGGTAGTTTGATCCTACAATTAGATGTTCCTCAGTGGAAGTGGGAGTATGTATCAATCAACATTGTTACATGTTAAACTCATGCTCAAGGAGTCCATGGCACTATTTGGTAGGTTGTGAAACGTTTTATGAAAACATCCCACTTCATAGAGATCAAGGAATCAATCATCGTAGAGGTTTTGTAGAGGCAGTATCTGTAAGATGTGGCGAGACTCCACAGAGTCCCGAGGTTGATCATTTCTAATCAAGATCTCCATTTTACCTCCAGGGTTTAGAGAGGTCTCCAGAATTCTTTCAGTTATCAGTTATGTCTTATGAATTCTTTTCATCCATCGACAAACTATCTGACAGAGTGGACCATCCAAACAGTTTAAGACATGTTTCGCTCTTGTGTCTGAGATTTTGGAGGTTCATAAATGAGTCATTTACCATTATAGGAGTTCTACTAAACAATTTTTTTCATTACCCCATCGGTATGGAACTGTTTGAGTCTTTTTATGGAAGACCTTTTTATTCTCCATTGTGATGGACTATGGTTGGAGAGTCCTCAATTATCTGACCAGAACTAGTTCAAAATAAGACATGAATAGTTTATGAAATTAATGATAGGATGAATTAAGTGAAGGATCATTATAATTCCTACGCTAATAAAAGGAGAAGACCTTTGGATTTTTATGATGGGGATAACATGTATCATAATTTCACTCCACGTCATGGGTATTGAGGGTTTGGTTGTGGGAGTAAGATGTATCCCCAGTTTGATGGGCCTTTTGAGGTGTTGGGTCATGTTGGAGCCATGGAGTTTTAAGTAAAACTTCCCAAGAAGATGATATAGATATATGATGATTTTCAATATATCAATTGTATATCATTAACCTCATGTTGACTCTCACATCATTGATTGTGGAGAGATCTATTTTGAGGATGATGAAACCTTTGAGGACCAGCCTGTGGAGATTCAGGACTATAAAGTGAAGGAATTGTGCATGTGTTCAATCCCCATGGTTCAAGTATTTTTGTGGCATGGTAGGGAAGAGGAGTGTACATGGTAATGTGATTCGTAGATATGTGCTCCGTATCCTGACCTATTTGATGTTTAAATCTTTCATTGTGATGATGTTAGTTTTGTGGTTGTAGAAATTCCTTGTCTATGAGATGGCTTTATATTATTTCTTATATTGGATTTTTATCTTTAATATGAATCTCCCTATGGAGATTTTTAGGGGCTATTTTGGGTTTTCATGAGGTTTTTCATTGTTGATTTGACGTGGTTGAGATCCTATGGTGGTGAGATCCCTGAGAGGTATCTCATGGGGTGCTTGTTCCAATAACCACTTTTTTGTTTCCTCTCTAGGATGGTTTTTGATTCTCGTGGTAAAAAATTAATTGAGTTGTACTTGATGTAAGGGCTTGGGTCTGTGTGGATTATCCCATTACGTGTTTTCGAATACTGAGATACTCATAGAAAGGATATAAGAGGTCTACCAGAGTTTGGTGATGAGAAGCTGGAAATAGGGGAAGACATGACGGGACGAAGTGATAAAAGACATGTATTATTTCTGGATTCGAACAAAATAAACTAAAAGCCAAGGTGATGGGTTTTTTGGTGGAACCTAACATCAATGATATACACGACAAGAATGGGAATTACACATCATGTACTAACCCACCAATATCTTTTTTATAGAATTACCAAAAACTCAGTGCTTTATAAACCTACATCCAATGCCCCTAGCTCTAATCCTAGGTGACCCTGAAGAAACATCTATGGAATTTTAGAGATCTCTTCAGCTAAGATTATTATCTGGATTCCTTCATGAATCTATCATCGATCTGAGGTATGATCAGCCTCCGTTCATTTGTTTTATTTTCTCTATTTTCTCTTTTTTCACTTTTATATGTTATGTAGTTCAATATTCATGATTCTAATAGTGTTTAATTTGGTTGTTGTTGATGCGGTTGTGCCGTGAAATTCTCAGGTGGATGGAGTTGTTGAGCGGAAGGTGATCGTGATCTCTTGCTTTGATCCATTCATGAGTGAAGAACATCAAAAACCTTTTGAGATATAGTATTCATGGATTCAATATTTATTTACGTGAAAATATAATGTTTTCATGTTTTATTCCACAAGATCACAATGTAATTGATATAATTATAGATTAAACTGGATAAATAAATTGTTGTTGATCGTACATTATTTCATCTAGTTTTCTCATATAGTGTGATATATCTTCTTTCCTTGTTTAGCATGTTGTTCTTGACAAAAATTTATAAAGAACGTAAACTGAAGTTAATTATAATTATTTGTCGAAAATAAAAGAGGTATCTAAATGAATCCTATTATTTTTATTGTAATTTTATGATGATCAAATTGGTATAGTAAGAACGTTTAACTAATTTTGATAGCTATGATATATTTCTATTTAGGATTACCATAGTTGGAACATACTGTTAAATAACCTGTTAATTCAAGATGGAATAATGAACTGGTTGCTTGATAAAATATAATTCCACATATGGTTCTGTGTTACCCTCTTACATGTAAATCTGAAGACCCTTATAAAATGAGTTGTGAGATATCATTTTCATGTGATGGATGAATGCCTTATTTAAGATACAAGAGCCCAATTGATATTATTTTTGTTTCCTCCTACAAGTGTTATGATGTGATCCTGTGACGGTTGTTGAGATATGTGGGGGTAGGGAGGCCCTTTGGTTGTGGTAGCAGTAGACACCTATAGTAGAAACATTCATCGGTTTATGCATGGTGGTGTTAGGGAGAACACAAGATATGATGAAACAGGGTGGATATGAATGATGAGATGTTTGCTGAATCATGTTGGTTGTTTATCTTCTATACATTCCCCACTTCTGTAGGCAGCTATTTTTGCTACCCTCCTTCCCAAAGGAGGCGATGATGCATGGGGCATACCACAAGCTTTCCAGTTTTTGCTTCTCAAGGGAGGATGGGTCTACGCTCTTTCTAGAGCTGGTAATTACTATATAGTCAGTTCACCTAGTAACTGTGTTGAACCCCCTGTGTATGGAAGCATAGAATGTGTTTCTATAATGCCTATGAATATGTAAAGGTAATAATGCTGATAATAAATGTTTCACTAAATGATGTTAACCAATGGCATTGGAGTATGTTGGGATTAAATGATGAGGTTATATTTATATGAAGACGTGTTCTTGGATTGGTTATGCATAGAGTGCTTGAAAAATCAGTGTAATGATGCTGAAATAAAATATGGAATTGTAAACACTTAATTATTTGTTAATGAATTAATAAATGTAAAGTGAAATTGATAAAAAGGGATAATGTAATATAATGTATCCCTATAAATGGTGGTTTAATTATAGGATACCGAGTCTATGCTTTGGAAATTGGGAGTTCAAGAGATGTTAGCTACAGTTGAGTCTATCACTAGCTTATTCCAATAGTGTGGATTTGAGCTATAGCATATTCAGTACTTTTTTTATTCTATAAGAAACTCAACCCCTTCAGTTAGAGAAATTGACACACCGGGGATTTTGAGCCTAGAGGTGGTGTATTCAATAATGTTGTGGAAGGAGGATGGTTGCATGACTACCCCCTTTGTCCCATCTCTCGGCTCTTTGTAGTGACATGGGATGGTAGGCACAATGGTGAGTTTTCCATATATAATTTTATAAAGACCATTAATGTCTTGTGGTTATTTTACACATGTATATTATTTATATTGTTTCCTTTGTGATACTATAGGTATACTGTTTATAGGCAATGATGGCTTAAGTATCCTTACTCCTTATATGGTTTGTAAGGGCTTGAGCCATAATACCATACTTCTATCTTATCTCTCTCTTTTTCATGTCTTCTATTAGAGGGTAATTATCCACATTTGTGTGATTACTATAGCCTCAATTATATTAGCCAACCAGGGGCCTACTGGAGGCAGGAATCGGGGGTCACTATCTCCCTTCCCACAATGTCAGCCTAGGAGGGGTACACCTTGTGGGGGGGGTGTAATAATATAAATTTGTGTTCTTAATTATGTTGTGTGAGGAATGATTCTACAATAACAAAAGTTGAATACCCAAAAACTTTGTTAAATTATTTCCATACATTCTCTAGGATGAATTTCAACCTTCGATTATGTTTCAATTAGTTATAAATTTTTTCTTCATCTATTACTTCATATAATAAATAGAAAAGTAAAATTTATCATACCTTAATGGTTAATGCTTCAAATTAATTTAATGTTGGTTCAATAAAGATTATTTTTTAGTCTTCCATTTCCTAGATACTCACAGAAATGAAAATGGTTAGTTTGAGAAGATAAAACATTAAATGACATCATATAATATATTAATAATAAATTTAATAATTCCACTAATTCAACATCAGTTATTTTATACATAATCCACTAATTCCATGGTCATAAAAATTTATTGAATGCCTAAAATTAGGATAATCCCTCTGTTAATTATTGGTATAACAACCATATTCTTAACTTGAGAATATTTTTTCATCTTAATAGAGACCAAAAAATATATTATATTTATAATCATAATCCCATGTGGTGTCTTAGATGATAAGTGTCATGGTAAGATTAAGTATCAATGAAATTGATTACACTGATTCAGAATCAAATAAATAATGTTATTATGTTCACAATACATAGGATAACAAATTATGGTACTATAATATCATGTGTAGAAATTTAATAAATACTGAATTTCTTTATTAAGTGATTCATAAGTTAATTTTCTATATTAATGGGGAACTATATATAATATATCCCTATCTTAATATAGTTGTGTTAGTTGATATTAGGGGCTCTTTAACTAATCATTCATATATTATCAATATGTCCCTTATCTATGAACTATAAATAGACTCACATTCCCTTTAAGAATATACATTGGTGTTTCATTATACCTAGATCAATTTCAAGAAATCACATCAATCCCTTAGTATTTTTATCCACATTTCGTCTCCAAATGTCTCGAGTCATCCTCTTCATGTTGGGATTTTTAATTAAAATAATAGTCCTAGAGAAACTATATGATTTCATGATAGGGATTGATAATATATATAATATGATTAAATTGTTTAATAATCTTGTTCACTATAGAGTTTTAGAATAATTCATCTAATTTAATGGTCAATCATAAATTCCATGTAATGTGTTTAGTGTGTATAATGCAATAATAATGATGAAATTAATTTCATAAAACTTAATTTGTTTTCTTATTTATGTATTCAAATGATAATTTTTATTTCTATATCATCTCATGGATGACGTGGAAAATATTTCCCAAATAATATGATCCCACATGACTTCAATTCCCTGAACCTTATAGAATCGTCTTTCTTATAATTTTAATCAATGACGATGGATGATAAAAGACTCTATTTAGATCATGTGCTACCCGAATAACCATCCATCATTAATTATTTCTAATGGATATAATTTCCTTAAAGGGAGCTAATATATTTATCATCCACAAATGATGTTCTATTTTAATTAATGGATTTACTTTTATTCTTCATGATGTGATCCTCCATACCTGCATGATAAACTGAAGCATCATTCTTTTCATCTAGAAGAGTTATTGGTCATGAAAATCAAAAATTTAACTTATATCTTCACATCATTCTCAACTAAAACTCTACCCATGTTAACATGATATAGATGGAAATTACTACATTGATTACAGGTATTGATAGAATTCTCATTCCTTCCACTACTAATCATATCCAAATAATTTAATAAATATAATTATCTAGAATAGTATTAATTATTTATAAAATTAATAATAATACTATACATTTCATGAATATTATATAGGTTTATCAAAATTATTTCTATAACTAATTTTTCATAAAATACAGTTCTCAGCACTTCTCATGTAAATTCCCTCATAAGAATTGTTAAAAAAAGCAACACCATTCACCATGATATAGATACCATATTATTAAATTTTTTATTTTATAGAAGATGAGTACACATTGAAAAAAAAAATTTAGTTGTTTTGATATGCAAGATACCTACATGATTTTCATAATACATTGGATAAAAGAAACTTTATTTAAACATCATGAAGAAAATATTACTAATTTTATAAAATCCTGTAGATAAATCAAAAATACATTCTCCATACCATAGGGAATGTAAATAAATTAAATAGATAGAACAACAATTCAATAAGTGGTTATGTACATTGGAATCCATCTTTTGAACATATAAAATAGATAATATTGTTTTGTGTATAATAAATAAATGTAACATATATTAAATTATATGAATTTAACATATTTTTTGGGATATTATCAACAACAAATCACATGTATAATAATAATTGGTATTTTTAAAATGGAAAGAATAATTTTGGAAATAATAATCTTAATTTCGAGGAATATTTTAACCCATTTTAACAAAACTGGTAGGTATAAATAAATAATAAAAACATTCTTAAAGAAAAACCTTCCATCTATCTCTTTACAATATACTCGATTCATAAAAGTCTTATAACACAACCCACCCATCACTTACACATGAATAATAATTTTCTTCAATATTGAATGGGATATACAATTCATTATTAATGTGGAATAAATAAAAATATACTACTGTAATAATTGATGTATGTAGAACATTAATATTTATTTTTTCAATGGAATAATATTCTTATCAAATATATTTTAGTTCACTGTGTATTTGATATTTTGTATATAATTTAATAAATAAATAAAATATTTTTAGTAATTATATATATATATATTATACAAATAAAAACAATAGTGTAAAAACAAAAAAAAAATTATTTTATTGACTAATGGAATGTTATAGAAAACATATGTCCTATAAAGTGAATTGTCTTGTAATAAACTTATTTTAATTAAAATGTGAAATACACCTCAATAAAATAAGGCATTAAATAAAAACATAAATTTATTAGAAATATATTTTCTGTATTAATGTATTGTTTTACAAAAAAAAAGATGTAAATGGAAGAGAAATATTAGATTTCATTATTAAATATGATATAATATTGTTTTAAAACTTCATTAAAATCATATATAAAAACAATCCAACAATTGTGAGGATAAAATTTAAATTTTTTTTAATATAGTACAAAATATTCAATTTTCTAGAATGAATCATTCGTATGTAAGAAAATGTGCATTGGAAGAAAAAATATACATAAATGAAGTGATATTCATTTAAAAACATTAGAATATAATATGTTCTAATACTGTTTATAAAAATTAATAATTAATAAAAAAATATGAATATATGTTACATTAGGAATTAAAGAAAACACAGAAATGATTATACAAAAATAGGAATATCTATAATGGTGGAAAATCATCTAATGTAAAAAACATTAATAAGAAATTCTTTTCATGTATTTCTAAAAAAAAAATTAAAAATGTCTTTTACAAAAATATGATAATATATATAATTTTAATTAAAATTTTTAAAAAATATTTTTCTTTGAACATATAAATTTAAAATTATTTTAGTTTAGATATGTTCATTCATGAATCAAAACAATTATAACAGACATGGATGAGGAATATTCCTAATATAAAGCAAAAAATATGGAGCATTTTTTATAAAGTTATTCATTTAGTATTGTTCAAAACAAAAGTGGGAAAATTGAAATTACTCATTATGTGATTCCTTAACCCTGGTAGCACTCAATAGTGCCCCAAGTTGGTTTATTTCAAGTCCTCAAGCATGCCTCCCTATATTCGAGATATTTTAGACTATAAGAAAGGCTAGGTAAGTCGGTCATTGGGAGACTATACCATCATTTATCAGAGTAAAAAAGCAGACATAAACTCATTAACAACAGAGGAAACATATATTATCAAAACAATACTAATGTTACAAGATAACATAACATGAAATAAAATATTCAACTTAAAGGGAGAAATGATATTCCAATTTAAGTGTCCAGTGTCTATCATTAAATTTAATATAAAGACACTAGGACTCCCTGTGCGGGTTCTGAACCATATCCGGTTCCCTCATCTAAGATCCTTCCAAAATCAGGAACTTGTCCCATGGCATTTTCCATTATCCAGTCAAGTAACAATACAATCTATTTGGGTACTAATCATGAAAATGAATCAGATGTGAGTACAACCTAGTAGGCCACCACCAATGTTTCCTACCACAATTTCATTCAAAAGATAGTTCATGCAGTACTATAAAGAAATATGTATAATTCAATTTTACATAGTTATCACATTTTTATTTATTCTTATCTAATTACATTAAATCTAGGGTTCCCAAGGATACTCATACCTCAATACTATCTTCATTTCATGATGGAGCTCAATGTGTTCCCTAGGTAATAGTTTATATTAATACCTTCATTTAGAAGAAGCTCTAAGAATTCATGGTGCAGAGATATCTCTGTACATGATTCGACACATGTCGAAGTTCTAATATTCTCATGTGATTCCATAAATCAGAGTTCCATTATTTCCATTCATTAATTTCAAATACAAAAAACGTATTTCTAAAGTTAGCAATATCACAAACGCTAGTAAGATGACAATGTTACCATGATTATATCTCAATAGAATGACTGTGTTCCAATTCTTTTTACCTATATGTTTAGTGGAAATGTTTCCATTTATACTTCTCATTTTAGAATGGCCAGATTTCAATTAACTTTACTCTTATGTACTATGACAATGAAACCATTTTTACATATCATCATATAATGAACATGTTTCCATTAGTTATATCATAATTAATTTACCAATTAATTATCAACCCTAATCAAATTAAAAATTCAATAATTAGTTAAACACATTCATTCCATTTGTAAATTATATAATTAACTAAGTGCACTAAACCATTAATTAATTAATCAATTAATTATTCAATATCAGAATTCAAAAATCCATAATTAATTTTTTATAATTAATTATGTCATTTTAATTTCAAAATTCCGTAACTAATCCCATAACCAATTAAAATGATCATATTATCAAAGGCTAGTAATTTATCCACAATTGATTATCTCAACATTGTCATTTCAAGATCTCATAATTAAACCATGGATTAATTATCTAGATTATGACCCCTACCTTCTATAATAAATTCCAGAATATTTATTATCTATTAGGTAATCCACTTATGCTCATGATTAATTCCCCAATAAATGACCTATTACAACAAGGCATCAACAACTAAATGGGATAATCTAATAAACCCAATTCAATGAAATAAATTTCTAATGGATGCTAGAAATTTTACAATCAGGAAAATACAAACCAAACCAACTATTATGGGAATTATATTTTGACCACCCACCTCAGTTTGATGATGGCTATTTTTTCAACAGAATTACCCAAAATCCAAGCAACACAATGATGTTGATATGAGTTCTTGATCTAAATCCCAAAACTAAAATCATGGTCAATGACATCACGATTGTATAAAAGTATATTTACATTAACAATCCTAGATTTAGATCTTAACACAATGGTTTAGATCCATGATAAAATATGATATCTTCCATGAAAATATCAATGAATGAAATACTAATTAATATGAGAAGCGTCAAGATGAAATCTAATTACTTGGAGAATAGAGAATCTCCAATTCTTGCTTTTAGTATCAAATAATAGTTTTCTGAAGGCCTTGTAATACCTCCTAGTCTCGGGGAGAACCATCCTTTTCCCCTAGGAAAGTAAAGTCATGAGTTAGAGCCACATTGGAGGTGAAACAAGTCATTTAATGTTAGAAAAAACTGAGATCCAAAATTTTAGGTTATCATTTTCAGCTCTCACATGGTATTTTTGCACATGTAGACAAGTTGTGCAAAAACCATGCATTAGCCATTACTTCAAGGGGAACTTTTCATGGCCACATTGTATGGCCAGTCAAGGCGTGCTTTAACAGTGCCTATGTTTTAGCCTCAAATAACACAGATCACATGGTTTCTCATAGGCACCATCACAGTTTGTACACAACTTCCACCAACCATGCACAACGACTTTTCTAAACTATTTTCCTAGAATTGACCCAAACACACCCCTAGACATAACTCCCATGAATTTTTTTATGTAAATAAGAAATTTATGTGTAAGAATGACTGATATAACTCTTTAAAAGCTCAAGATCTTACAATCTCCCAACCTTATAACATCTCATCCTTGAGCTATGCCTCTAAGACGTTCTATGATTTTGAGACAAAAAGTTCAGGCCATTGAACCCTCATATGTGATGTCAGTTTCCATGTTTACAATTTTACATGTCATTGTCTCCATATCATAGGAACTATCAACATGGCCTTTACCCACAACACTTTGTCAATAGGATCTGACACAGGTATTAAATTATCTTTAATGTAAACATATATCTAAAGGACAACCTCATCAACATCGATCACATGTGAGGGGACGTGGGGATACTACAAAAGTTGTTTTACATGGATAAAATAAAACATAACATTGTAAATCTATAGAATAGCTAATTAGTACACAACTATCCTGATTTTATCCACTATAACAAAGGGTCTAACTAACATGGGCACAGACATTCCCTGCCTCTATATATGGCGTTGACGCAACCAATGTGACATCTAAAATAACATATAGTCACCCTATAAAAACTATAGGTGTCATCTCCATTTTTCAACATATGATTTCTATCTACTTTTAATTGTATACATACATTTATGAATCAATATTACCTACTCTTGTGTCTTGTTCATGAGACTCGGTCCCAATAACTTTGACCCACCAGTCTCTATCCACCATAACAGTGATCATCGTGGCCTCCCATAAAAGGGCCTCATATGTGTCATCTGTATAGTATCCTGATTACTATTGTTATTGTAAAACACCACTAAATCCATGTTTATTTCCCAAGATCCACCAATGTCAAGAACACATGCCTGTAGAATATCATCAAACACTTCTATAGTACATTTGGACCACCCATCTCTATGTGGGTGGAAATATGACTCATTGATAAATATATTCCAAGAACTTTCTCCATGACCATATAGAAGCATGAATTTAACACCCCGAGTTGTTAATAAAATATGTAATTATTCTATTATTTTAATTCTAATTCTAATTTAATAAAATGAATTTGTAAATAAATTTTAATTTTATGTATATAATATTTGATTAAATACCACTATTCAAAACACTCTAATATTTTTGTAATATGAAATTAATATTTTTATATATAATTTAAAAAATAATTTTTTTTCTTTAGAAAATGTTTTAATTTTAGTTTTGAGAAATTTAAAACATGATTTTTGTTTTAAGGATTAAATAATACAACATTTAGTATTTAATAAAGAAAATTTGAATAAATTAATGATGTTTTAAAAAAAAGCATTTATTTAAAATAATATTTTATTTATTTTTATAACATGTTAAAATTTTATCAAAAACTAATTTTTTTCTAATAAAACTATACATATTTATTAAAATTTGAAATGATATATAATATTTATATATGTATATATATAATTTAAATATTATTAAAGTATATTTAATATTTTTTTTTAAATGAAATTTTTATATCTATATATATTTAATGATTGAATTAAAATAAATAAACATATATATATATATATATATATATATGTATGTGTGTGTGTGTGTGATGAAACGGAATACAAAAAAAATTAAAAAAAATGGCGGAATTCTTTTTAGGTTTCAATTTCAGTTTCATCATCACGACTATCAAGATGTCGGGTCAATGTTTGGACATGAGTCGAGAGGGAGACCTCCACCAAGAGATCCATGGAATATTTGAGGTGCACTATAAGAAGAAGTCGAGTCTATTAGGGTTTCAAATCCCAGGGTGTAGCATGAGGAGTTGAGGTCATGAATTGAGGATTTTGGGGGGGCTTGACTGCATGTTCATCTTTGTGAGTTGCCAACTGAGAATACAATGTGAGGGATCGACTTAGTGGTGAACCGATCATGGAGAGACTGGTTTCATCAAGGATGAAAACCAATTGTTGGTGAGGATCCGAGCAGGATTTAGGAGATGACAACCTATGATTTAGAGACCTCATTCGTATTGTATTGATATGCAAGTAGGTTGTTGATTAGTTTTTTACTTAGACTAAATACATATATTATTTTATTCTATGACCAAATTCATTCGAGTGACATGTTCAATTTCTTCTGCAAAATCAATATCTACTGGAATTGTCATGATTCTGTATATTCATAATGTATAAACTAGTTTTCCAGCATTTTAGAATATATTTTTTCAATGGTGACAAAACTCGGTACACATCTTATCCCAAAATCTTATCTCTTATTTTAATTTTTCCTAAAATTGAATAAATATTTCTTTTGTTTTACATTTGATATAGATATAAATTTTATTTTATTTTCTATATATCAATTTATAAAATATTTTTAGATGTGTTGTTCTGAAAATCCTTATCAAACACTATTTATAAAATATTACTCATTAGCAACTACATTGCAAGGAAAAGAACCACTATATATAGCCTAAACTTCATCCATATTGGAGGAATTTTATTTACATTTCACTGCTCTGTGTTCTAGTGCTATTAGTTCAAAATGAAGTGAGAGTTATAGACAGTGTTTGAGTGTGTGATGCTAGTAATTTTCCATTCTGATAAGATGGATTCTCTTCAAATAATTTTTTTCTTTGTAAGGGGATTTTATTTTCAAATATTAACTATGTTATTATATTTTATTTTTTTCTAAAGGAGTTTTGATTATTTATTTAAAATAAAAAATTCTATTTTCTAGTTTCCTATAAGAGTTATTTTTGTTTGATTTACAAATTAATCTAATATTAGTAAGAGATAGTTATTTTATTTAAAAATTATGATTCTAATTTTATGGATTTGCGTACAGAATATATTTGTATTCCATGTTTCTGAAATATAAATTTATGAGATTAGTTATTATTCTATATAAAAAATATTGATTCTAAGGGAAAACTATTTTTGAATATGTTTTTATTATTTAGTTTCTTTAGAATAGTTTTAATTACATGAGATGGATATATCTATTTATGTATCAATGTTATATTTTCATTTTATTTCATGTTAGTTGTGCTAAGGGTTGTTTATATTTATCAAAGCTCTATTCAAACATGAATTCATTCTATGTGATTCATATTTATTTATTTGTATTATTTTTATGTTCATAACTATTTTAAATAAAATATAATAGAATTTATGAATATCATAATTTTATTATGTCACATACAATTCGTAAAAAAATCAAGGATATGGCCTTATGTCAATGATCGTTTATGAAACGTCATACATGCATATGTATATATAGGTATATACAGATACTGATGAACATTGGATAAACATTTCAAAGAAATGAATTTTAATGTAATTGGATGAAATATTTACAGACATGTTATACTTTCAAGTTGTCTTGTACATGCTTATATTTATAATTTTACTCATGAATGAAATGTTGATTTTCAAAAACAAAATCATTTATAATCTTCAGAACATGCTCATTATTAATTTATGATATTGAATTACTATAATGGTTTAAGTAATTTAATCTTGAAAAAAATAATTGATATTATTTTTATTATTTATCAATGGAAGATCAGGTATGTTGGTGTTTAGGTACATGCCATGTGATGTGATTAGTTGGGAATCAATACTCACAAGTGTTTTTCAATAAAAATTCACATTTATATATATATTTATATATACAATTATATATATATATTAGTGGAAATGATTATTTAAATGCATTAACATGTTTCCAAAATTAAAACTCCATTGAAAATTATATATAAGGAAAGAAAAGATAGAAATGTTTTATAAAACTGGTACTCGAACAATGTAAATACGATGGGGAATTAGATTGTGAATCCATCCCTTATAAGGGTAGTCCCAACATATCTTTCAATGTTTTGAGTGGCCCCATTTGATTTGTTTTTAATAACTTGCTTAATTTTTCAAACAAATCACTGTATTAGATTTAAAAGCGTTTTAGAAGCATAATTAATTTTCAATGAATTATAGTATTTTGTAAAGGGTGTTCTACAATAGTATTTCTAATTGAATATTCCGAATGCATTTTCAGAAGAATATTTTATGGGATTTATCAAAGTTTTTCAAAACCCCTTACTAGGCATCTTTTGGGCTCACCGTACATTTTTGAAATGTTTTTCGCAGGTTGCTTTCAATTCTAGAGTTGGAAATCATTATTGTAGCGCGTGCAGAAGCGTATTAAAGAGTTATTTTATTTTATTTTTTTATTTTTATTTTTAACTCTAATCAATGTAAGTTTTTGACTAATCATCCAGAACCTAGACCTAGTAAAATTTCCTCATTTCATTAAAGTGTTTTGTAATTTTTTAATTACTTTTATAAAAAAATTAATTACACAGCATTTTTCCAAGCACCAAGTCCAGATGGGCGGGCTCGAGGAATTATATTTGGTATCAGAGGAACGATCTTGACAACTTTGGAGATTAGATATAATATTTGAAGGAATCGAAATATACACATTAAAATTTTAATTGGATAGTTTTGTCCCCATATATATTATTTAATTCTGAAGATAGAAATATAAAATTATCATATTTCCGAAGAAAGAATTGTGAGGGCACAATTCAATTAGGGGGGCGAGAATGTAACACCCCAAGTTGTTAATAAAATGTGTAATTATTCTATTAATTCAATTCAAATTATAATTTATTAAAATTAATTTTAAAATTAATGTTAAATTCATGTATATAAGATTTGATTAAATTCCACTTTTCAAACCATTGTATTATTTTTGAAATATGAAATTAATATTAATGAATATAATTAAAAAAATAATATTTTTTCTTTAAAAAATGTTTTAATTTATGTTTTGAGAAACTTAAAACATTAGTTGTGTATTAAGGATTAAATAATACATCATTTATTATTTAATAATAATAAAATTTGGAAGAAATTAATGATGTTTTTTTAAACAAGGATTTAATTAAAATAATATTTTAATTTTTTTTATAAAATGTTAAAATTGTATCTGCCTGCAAATCATTTTTTTCGGCATTATCTGATAGCCGGTTTGTAAGGGTTGTCGGGACCCATAGATACAATCATACATTTAAAAATTCAAAAAACATCCAAACAGAAGGAAACCACGCAACATTTTGAGTCGCGAACCCACGCGCCGGCCTCGAAACCCGGGATCTTCTGCCACAGCATCATCAGCCTCGAGATACGCCCCCGAGGCGACTGACAAACCCACTTTCACCGGAGCACCGGTGAGGTTCACCGACTCCCGTCATCATCCAGCGACCGTCGTCCTCTTCACCGGCAACCACCACTGCCATCCCTTCACCAGCACACCAACACCCCTTCACCGACTTCAACGAGGCAGAAACCCTCATCACCGATTTCAACGAGGCAGAAACCCTCAGCACATCGCAGAAAAAATCACCAGATTTCCATGAAAATCCGGTGAAAGAAACCAAAAACTTACAGATAACATCCCGTAAAGCAACCAACAACAACCAAACATCAAAACCGCCAACGATGAAAAGAAAAACATCCATGGAGCTGAATATCCCTCCTCCACTGGACAAACCAGCTACGACATAGACAACAAAAACCCCATCGAACTCACCTGGGAGGGGACAAAGCCCAAACCGCCGACGCAAGAGCGCGACCCTCGAACGCGAGTAAAAACACCACCGGTCATCAGAAAACTGCCAAGATCTGGTCCAGGAGCGCTCCGTAGAGTGTTCCGTCAACAGGACCGGTTTTACACCCGCGGACCAGGACCAGCAACTACCGAAGCTCGAGAGCATCTTCACCGCTGGAGAGACAACCACGCAGCGCCGAGCAGCAAAGGGCCAAGTTTGGTAGGGTTTTGAATATCATGGCGTAGCATAAGTAGTTGAGGTCGTGAATCAAGGATTTTGTGGGGGCATGACCTCATCTTCATCTTTGTGAGTTTTCAACAGAGAATACCATGTGAGGGATCGACGTTGTGGTAAACTGATCTTGGAGAGACTAGTTTCATCGAGGATGAAAAACAATTATTGGTGAGGATCCGAGCATTATTTGGGAGAAGACAACCTACGATTTGGGGACCTCTTTCATATTGTATTGATATGCAAGTAGGTTTTTGATTATTTTTTACGTATATTAAATACATATATTTTTTTATTCTCCAATAAAATTCAATTGAGTGACATGTTCAATTTCTTCATCAAAATTGATATCCACTAGATTTTTCACGATTCTGGATATTCATAATGTATAAACTAATTTTACAGCATTTTTGTATTTTTTTTCAACAGTGACAATACTCGGTACACATCTTATCCCAAAACCTTATATCTTATTTGATTTTTTCCTCAAATTGATTAAATATTTCTTCTGTTTTACGTTTGATATGGATATACATTGTATTTTCATTGCTATCTATCAATTTCTAAAATATTTTTAGATTCGTTGGTTTGCAAATCCTTGTCAAACTCTGTTTATAAAATATTACTCATTAACAACTACATTTCAATGGATAGAAACAATATATATAGCCTTAACTTTATCCATATTGGATGAATTTTTTTACATTTCACTAGTCTGTGTTTTAGTGCTTTTAGTATAAAAGAAAGTGAGAGTTATAGATAGTGTTTGAGTGTGTGATGCAAGAAATTTTCCATGCAGATAAGATGGATTCTCTGCAAATAATCTTTTTCTTGGTAAGGTATTTCTATTTTAAAATTATCACAACATTATTCTATTTTATTTTTTTGTATAGGAATTTTTATTGTTCATTTTAAATTATAAATTCTATTTTCTAGTTTTCTATAAGGGTTAGTTTTTTTATTTCTAAATTTATCTATTATTAGTAAGAGATAGTTAATTTATTTAAAAATTATGATTTCAGTTTTATGGATTTGTGTAAAGAATATATTTTTATTCCATGTTTCAGAAATATAAATTAGTGATATTAGTTATTATTCTATATAAAAAAATTTGATTTTAAAGGAAATTTATTTTTGAATACGTTTTTTTATTTATTTTCATTATAATCATTTTAATTACATGAGAATGATATATCAATATACGTCTCAATGTTATATTTTCATTTTATTTCATGTTAGTCATTCTAAGGGTTGTTTTTATTTATCAAATCTCTATTCAAACATGAATTCATTATATGTGATGAATATTTATTTATTTGCATAATTTTTATTTTCATAACTAATTTAAATAAATTATAATAGAAGTTAAGAATATCGTAATTTTATTATGTCACATACAAGTCATATATAAATCAATTTTATGGCCTTATGTCAATAATTATTTATGAAACATCATACATGCATGTTAATATATAGGTATATAAACATACTCATGAAAGATTGATAAATATTACAAAGAAATGAATTTTAATGGAATTGGATGAAATATTTATAGACATGTGATAATTTGATGTTTTCTTGTACATGTTTATATTTATAATTTTACTCATGAATAAAATGTTGATTTTTAAAAAATATATATCATTTATAATATTTGGTTCATGCTCATTATTATTTTATGATTTTGAATTAATAGAATATTTTATGTCATTTAATCATGAAAACAAATCATTGATATTCTTTTTATTATTTATCAACTGAAGATTTGGTATGTTGGTTCTTATGTATATGCCAAGTGACGTGAGTTTTTCAGAATCAATACTCAAAAGTGTTTTTCAATAAAGATTAACATTTATATATATATTTATATATACACTTATATATAGATATTAGTGGGAATGATTATTTAAATGCATTATCATGTTTCCAAAATTAAAACTCCAGTGAAAATTTTATCTAAGTAAGGAAAGCTAAGATGAAACTGTTTTATAAAAAGTGGTACTTGAACGTTGTAAATACGATAAGGAATTGGATCGTGAATCCATCCCTCAAGTGGGTAGGCCCTAGATAGCCTTAAATGTTTGGATTGGCCCCATTCGTTTTGTTTTTAAAAGATTTCTTAATATTTTCAAACAAATCACTGGATTAGTTTTAAAAGCGTTTTATAAGTATAATTAATTTTCAATGAATTATAGTATTTTGTAAAGGGTGTTCTACAAGAGTATTTCTAATTGAATATTCTAAATGCATTTTCAGAAGAATATTTTATGGTATTTATCAATGGTTTTCAAAACCCCGTACTGGGCATCCTTTATGATCACCCTACATTTTTGAAATGTTTTTCATAGGTTGCATTGAATTTCAGAGTGTGACCTCTTTGTTGTAGCACGCGCGGAAGCATAATAGACAGTTGTTTTATTTCATTTCATTTATATTTTTATTTTTAACTCTGATCAATGTAAGGTTATGTCTAATCTTCCAGAACCTTGACCGATAAGAGTTCCTCATTTCATTAAAGTGTTCTGTAATTGTTTAATTACTTTTAAATAAAATTAATTACACAACATTTTTCCATGGACCAAGTCCAGAAGAGCAGGCTCAGGGCGTTATAATGATGTAAATCATGAATCACAATATGAAACTATAGTATAAAGATCTCCATATAAACTGACTATCTTAAAAACACACAGTATTCCTAATTCTTCTAAAATAAATGTTTCCCTTAGAGTAATGAAATGTTCTAGGTTTGTATGTTGATCCACAACGACCCAAATAACAACATTATTCTTAAGTGTATTTAGAAACCCCACCTGAAATTCCATTTTCTCATCATCCCACATATATTATATAATAGGAAACAATTTTTTTAAACCTCTAGTTTTTTAATGCTCAACCATCACCTACATAAAGATGAAGCATATTTTAAGAAACCCTACTTTCTCATTTTTCATTCATGTCCACCGAAACTATCATCGTCAGTCATGGTACATTTGGTTACACCTGGATGAACCTCCTACATTAAGGAATGGAATTCTCTCATGAAAAACTCTCACATTCTTGTAGGTAAAAGCACATGATTTATCACATAGATGATCTCATCTTTATCTTTCAACCATTCTGAAGATGTATCCCCACTATCAAAACATTCCCTCAAGGCTATGCACTATGGATTCTCATACACTCTATAACTAATCTGAATCATAACTATAGACTCCACCAAAACTGTAACTAGAGTCATGTTCTCTAGACTCACTTGAACCACCATATGAATTTCATCTAGAAACGACATCAACATCCACTCTACACTCAATTCCTTGACCAATTAAGTCTGTATTTTCCTGTTCAAGGTTTCATCCACACTATTACCCTTCCTGGGAATATATACTCATTCAAAATCAAATGAATGCATTTACTCTACCCTATCAACTACTGAAGATTCAAATAATACTGTGAAAATATATACTTAAATATCCTCTGATATGTATAAACTCTAATATTTTCTCAGAAAATATAGTGTCTCCAACACTTATGATCATAAACTACAGTAGGTAACTGGAGGTCATCCATAGGGTAAATTAGTTCATGATGACTCACCCACTGAAATCCATACCTCAGAACTTGATATCCCTGTATCAGTATATCTCCATGTATGATCCTAGAAGCATCCCAAAAAACAATATTCTCCTCACCTGGCTCTTGTTGGATCAATATTGGTGTCTATTTCAATCTCTTCTTCAACTCCTAAAAGATCTCTCAAAAACCTCTAACCATTCAAACATTACACACTTTTTGGGGAAGCCTGAAGGTGGTTCTACCAAATGGGAAAATTTGTGAATATCATGTAATATACATCTAATAAAATAAGGATTTAGAAAATAAAAACCATTATTATACTGATCCCAAGATACCACTTCTTGAACCATCTCTTTGTCCATTATAACACCTTCCTTCGGGATGCTTTTCCCCATGAATTGTTCTTTATCAATACAAAATAAACACATAGATAGCTAGGCATATTTCTGATGATATCTTAGTTTACATAGTATGATATCAAGATATTGGGCATGATGGTCATGAGTATTGGAGGACCAGAATCTTTCATCCACAAACCACCCAAATTTTACCTAGATATAGATGAAAGATTATATTTACCTAATCGGTATACACATGTGGTGCTTTTTTCAACCCAAACGTCATTTCTACAAACTCATAAAGTTCATACATAACTATGAAATCATTCCTCGTTATATTAGAAATATGTACTGTCAACTGATGATACCATAATCTCGATATATATTTGATATCACAGAACCTCCCATCCATTGGTAAAATAGATCATCAATATGTGTAATAGGATATTGGTTCTTCATAGTGAAATTTTTCTTCTTTTGTTAATTGTAATAGAAGTGTAAACAGCTTATAGCCTTCTTTAAAAACAAAATAGGTGATCCCCAAGGACACATACATTGAAAAATAATTCTCTAATTCCATAACTCCTCCAACTATGTCTTAATATCATGAATCTTAGTTGATGTGATTCTGTATAGTGGAATAGATGCTGGTTCAACCCCCAACATGACCTCAATAGTGATTTCCACATCTTTCCCAGGTGGTATCCCAAAGAAGTCATCATGAAGTAAAACCTGAAACACTTCCACTACTGGTGGAAAAAAAGCATTCATAACACCCCAGTCATCTAACAAATGAATGGAGACATAGGCTGTGAGCTCTCCCAGTTGCTGAGTAATTGGCCCAGCTCGGCCTGGCTGGATAACCCACAATCCAGGATGAAAATACAAGTCACACATAAAAGATGTTATTGTATCTCTCCTATGGTAACAATCGATGTAGTATGAGTATTAAATTATCTATTCCATATCGATAAGTAGGGAAAATCTTGTCAAATCAAGAACCTAGAGATCCTATAATAAATGAAATTCCCAGATCTATAGATAACATTCCTTGAAAAGATAGATAACTTTTGGTCGTACTCCAATGGTGTATCTATAGTCATTACCCTACTCAAAAACGCCATTGATTGGCTCAAATGATTATCATTTTTCATTGACATATAGGAATGAGGGTCACCTATGTCAAACATAGCATTATATATTATTGAATCTACAAAATTAGTGCCTCTCACTATTGATGGTCCAACCTCTCTATCCATAAGTGTGGGTTAAACTGTGTGAAACTACGCTACCCCTCTTCTATGTGATGTTGTCTAACTTCCCATAGTAGCATCACTCTACATATGTGGTTGCTCCATCCTATAAGCACCATGTACACTAACTCTACCACCTTGGATAGTCGAACTCCAAATGATAGCCCAATATAGTGTAGGAATTCAACTTCCCATACTATGACTCCATCTAGATGCACCTTTAGTTTCAATCATTCACTATATCCTTCATAATAATATTTGGTTTCAATCATTGATACAAGATCAATGTAAAACTAGTGATTAGTAATAGGGTCGATGATAAGTTCCTAGCCTACCACACTAATGAAAGATGACCCAATAAAGTTTTTCCAACCAACCCTCCTGTATATATACTACCTTCATACTACTTTTCCTGAAGTGGTCATAATGGAGATTCCTGATCATGGATGTCATACCTCTTAATCATCTAGTACCAACTACCTATCTAGCACTATAATCCTCCCTCATGTTCCCTTCAAATATGAGAGCCTGATCCACCAATTCTGTGAACCTATTCATCCAGAAAATATTCACCTTGGACTTAATATCACAGATAAGTACATCCTAAAAATGTTTCATCGTAGCTACCAAATCTCCTACTATTGATGGTTAAAATAATTGAAAAAATATGTAGCATCCATCATAGCTCATCACTAACATGATCCACTATGTTAGATAATTGAACTCAATTGTATTCTCCTATCTTAGAGGTTATGTATAAATGTTCTCCATGAAAATCTTCCATATTTAATTCCATAACATATCGTTAGTCAATCCAGTTCATGCCTAAATGTCCCACCACAGCTTAGCTGATCCCCGTAGCATATAAGTAGCCAACATGACCCTCCTCTCAACTAGAGTCTCGAAATGGTCATGTATTGTCTTTATAAGGTCAACAAAAAATTCATTTATTTTGTTCGATCCAATATAGTAAAAGTCAAACGGTTTTACAACCAAAACTCCCTTGTTAATTCATACATACATTTCATAAATGACCCATGTCTCTTTTCATGAATTACATGAAGCGAGTGAAGTTCTCTCAAAACTGACCCCCTTCACATTCTGATAGAACGATTGGTACATCATGATCCCTAGCTGAAGTAAAAATCCTAGGCATGCCACTCGGTCATCCCCTCAACATACAGAAAGGGGTAATACTCTCTACATAGACAAACACTTGTCTCAGGAGACATAACACTACCTTATAATATTTACATAACAGGAAAATACTCACAACATTCATTTTTCTCTCCCCTCAATAGATATTCAAAACAGAGGTGCTATCACTACGCATAACCATCCTACACCCATGTTTTGTTTAAAAACTGAAAACACACTATCATAATAAAGTTTCTCATTTAGAAATACGTATATTCTAATTGTTTATTATTTTACAATTTCTCTCAATTTATTCAAGAACCATTTTTTATTTCTCACCAGAAGTTAGAACGTTCAAATTCAAAAACATACCCATAACTCATTTCTCCTTGTGTGCCTAATAAGATGCATGCAACAAAAACCATATTTTCTATGAAAGATGATTGCAGACTCAAATCTAAAGTCATTCTAGGCCACGAATCAATATGCAAAATTCCTAGAATCAAAAATCACAACACACCACATATGTGTCACCCAAAGTTAAATAACATTCAACTGAAACCTAAAACAGCAATAAGAACAATACCCCAATGTGTAAATGGGTTTTTCCCCATACATGGGTTTGAAACTCCCATTCATGAGCTCATTTACAAAACCTGACTCTTTCTAGTATCATGTTTACCTTTCCCAAAATGGTATGAAAAAAAATAACAATGAAAACTGGATCTATGATACCACATTTTAATGCCCCAACTCAGGTTCCACTCCTGGTGCCCCGAGTTAGTTCTCGACATGACCTCAACCTCAACTCCTCATATTGTAGAGTCTTCCGAATAGTATCAAGTGTATGGTAAGTCCATCATGGGGAGACTATACCCTCATTTAAGATACAAAATCTACATAAGAATGAAATTAATAATAAGGGAAGTATATATAATCCAAACAATAATCAGGTCACAAGATAACTAAATTGGAAATACTATATTCAACTGAAAGGGAAAAAGAGATATTCTAATATAAGGGTAATGTGTCTATAATGAAACTTAAAATAATGACATTATGATTCCCCAAGTGGTTTCAGAACCTTGTCTGGTTCCCTCAACAAGCTCAATCCCCATTCAGGAACCTATCCCAAAGTATATGACCTCATCTAGTCCTTCGACAATATAATCTATTCAGGTACCGATTTGGTAGGCCAAATAAGGTGTGAGTACATCTTCAAATGCCAGATCAAATTGTTTCTAAATCAATTATTTTAAAAATATTGTTCATGAAGTTCTCTATTTAAATAAGTAAAATTTAATAATAAAGAGTTATCACATTTTTATTTTGTATCAAAGTACATTAACCCCAAGGATCCCAAGGATACTCGTACCTCAATAATAACTTCATCACGTACCAGATCCCAATGGGATCCCTTTAAAATACCATATATTAATACCTACTTCTTGAAGAATCTCTATGTATTAATTTTTTCATGATATCTTAGTACCTGATTCGACTCATTCTGAAGTTTGATTATTTTTCTGTTGGGACAAAACCTGAAGTTCCATTATATCAACTCATTAATTCTACATTTAAAATCCACATCCCCAAATTTACCAAGATCACAAACATAATTAAGATGAAAATTTTACCATGATTTTTTCCTAATATATTTACCACATACCTATTCTCTATAGTCAAATGTATAATGACCATTTAACATGTGGCTTCTCAATTTAGAATGAGCATTTTCCCATTTTATTTACTCATATATATGATGAGCATGTTACCATTTCTCCTTCCCAATTTAGAATTAGAATGTTCCTATTCTTTATCACATAATTACTTTTTCAATTAATTATCCACCCAAACCCATTACTAAATCAAAAACTAGTTAAAATCGTTCATTCCATTAGTTAACTCAATAATTAAGTATCTTCTTTCAACCATTAATTAATTCATCGATTAGTTAATTAATTTCACAATTCATATTCCATAATTATTTTTTCAGAATTAATTGACTCATTATAATCTCAACATTCCTTAATTAATTCTAAAATTAATTATCTAGACCATATTATCAATATAACATAATTAATATGCAAATAAGCATCTCAACTTATTAATTTCATGACCTCATAATTAATCGATCAATTAATTATCTAGATTAAAACCCTTATCTCTTATAATCATGTTCCATGCATTATTATTTTAATAGGGAATCCCTATATTCTCATGAATAATGTCCAAAAAATGTCCCACTTCAACAAGGATTCATGAACTAAATAGTCAAAATCTCAATTCAATGAAATCAATTGTTAATGGATGATTAAAATTATATTATCTTGAAAATACATATCAAAACCATTAATAGTGGAATTATATTCAGAAAACACAATTTAATTCTTTGACAGACATTTTCTCAAAAAAATTCTCAAAATCTGAGCATCTAAATAATATAGATATGAGTAACTGATCTAAATCCCTAAACCCATATCAAATTTTAAAGACATGAATATATAATAAATCATGATCTAAATAGACAATAATAAATATATATCTCACTATATTGGTTTATATCTTATAAATATAGGATATATTCTATTAAAATATCAATGAAATATAGAATAAATACTGAGAGAATCATTAGGATGAAATCCACTTTCCAGGAGAAGAAAATATTTTTAATTCAGGTTTTTTATCTTGATGAATGATGTTATTTTTCCCTTAGAATCCCTTATGGTCAATAGTAGAACCTTAATTTACATTAAGGAAAGAAAAATCATGAGATAGGTTTGCATATGAGGTAGAAAAAGTCATTAAAAATTGAAAATGAGTGAGATCCACAATGTTAGGATCCCGCTATCAGGCCTTACATGGTTTAGTCACACGATTAGTCGAACCATGCACTAACTACATGTTATCCACTAATTTAAGGGGGAACACTTCATGGAAACCTCACAGATCCTATAAATCTGTGTTTTGACCATGTTGAATCCTCTACCTCATATACCATATATTTTTTATTTTTCCTAGGAATCAACAGAGTTTTTACAAACTGTGCACCGTGCATTAAAAGACTCTTTTCTGAATGATTATCTTAGAATTAACCCAAACCCAACCCAATCCAAAACTCCCATCAATGGTTCTGAAGTGAAAATAAGTAACTGAAATTTTTCCTGACATAGCACTAGAAAAGAATGGGATCTTAAACATTAAATATCACGTGAGAACAATGTTGGAATAAAATAAAGTCATTCTAATTAATATATATTACATAATTAGACAAATATGAACTTACACATGAACCATCTCAAATGAAAATAAATAATTACAATAAACCATTTCATTGTATATCTTCATGGTCAATCATTTTCTAAAATCATATATATTTCATTAGTATTTATTATTTATCTATTTGATATCTATATTATGGAATAAATATTGATACTAATCATTTATATTTTTTTACCAATTTACTCATAATTATTTTTATATACAAGTATTATAGAGTTAAACAATTTACAATATATGTTTCTATTCAATTATTCTGATACTTCATCCTTCATCAATGATACATTAGCTCTGTAGTGTATATTATGTATCATAAATATATTTATAAATATTGTATGAAAATTTATAATAAACTTATATTTAAATCAATTAAAAGTGTTTCTCAGAAAATAAATATATCATTTATAGTGATGGATTTTTAGAGGAATGTGTGGATAATGTTTTAATTTATCAATAGATTGAATTAAATTAAGGTAGATAGTGAATTATATTTTATAAACAGAAATCAATTCAAAAATATATTAATTATCTATTAAATAAATCTAAATAACTAGGCATGTGAGATGGTGATGCTAAATAAATTATGTCGATCCCTGGTTGTCTTAGTCCTCGTTTATGCAAGAGGGATATTTTTTCATTGGTATAACTTATATATATAATATTCATTAATAAAATTAAATAATATAAATATTTCAATGATTTTGATGATGTTATATTATTATGGTAATAATATATTAAGAGTATCTATATGATGAAATAAACATGAAATAACTTGTTAAAGATCATCACCATGCCTTTAGATAACCTCATTTGTATTACATCATAAGTATTTATATTTTATACAATTGGTGAGACTATGAATCAATTATGTTATCAAGAGTAGAATTAAAATATTCAGGTACTGACTAGTTTTACTAATGTTCTCAAAAAATGGGTATATGTTATTTGTTTAGTGTCTTTATTTGGTAACTCAGGGCAGTGGTACTCTAGTAAATAATTAAAACATTAAATTAAATTGACAAAAATATTAGTTGATTCTGAGAAAAAATAATCATAAATTATAAGATAATTTAACAAGGAATATAAATAAATTAATCTTATTAAAATCCAAATAGGTTTTATGAATATTTAATGCGTTATCTTTTATTTTATCCCACTTATTAATCCTTTTGGCCCATACCGTGGTGATAAAATTTTACAATGGTAACTGTTGAGTATAAATAATTTGGAAATGGGACTTATTAAAAGAAATAATATGTTTAATACATATATTTAATAAATTTTA
This sequence comes from Viscum album, assembly GCA_963277665.1. Taxonomy (NCBI): domain Eukaryota; kingdom Viridiplantae; phylum Streptophyta; class Magnoliopsida; order Santalales; family Viscaceae; genus Viscum; species Viscum album. Next base: position 1,906,970,302 of record OY728145.1, read on the forward strand.
CAAGAATAAAATAATATTGGTGGAATAAGTTTATTTTATTATATGTGGATAAAACGAAATGAAATCTAATTTTTTCATAAAAACATTTTTTTAATCCAAAAATTTATTTTACAAAAATTGTATTTATTTTATTTCTTCAAAGGAAATAAAATATATTAGGGATATTAATAATATATTTATTTCCCATTATGATGAATATAAAACTAAATTTATCTTTGGATTTACATTATTAAATAAAATAAAATAATGATAGTTCTTTTGATTGAAGAAAATATTATTATTGTTGTAAAATTTATAAAATAAATTTATAAATTCAAAATAATAATTCTAAATTCCATATTTAACTCCATAATGAAATATTAGGTCTCATAAATGGTATCAAATACATTTTAGTTAATTATTTTATTCTGAAAATAATCAAAATAGGTGATATTTGTAAAATAGTTCATTTCACATTTCAATTCACTATCATCCTTGTCATTAAATTTCAATAAAATCACCAAAATAAAATTAGAATGATTAATTAAAAAAATTATTTAATTTCAACCAATTCATAAAAAAGAAATAACTAATTTAAAGTTATAATTATTAATGAAATATAATGGAAAAAGATATTATATTAATTTTTCTCTTTTATACATCAGTTGTTATTTATCATATTTCATATATTTTAATAATTAATTGGGTGTTATAATTTTATATCATACTCTGAAGAAATTATAATATGAAAATATTATTTAAATGTAGATAACCTAAAATATATTTCAGTGAATAATATTTAATTTGACATATAATTATTTTAATGAAATCAAATTAAGTATTAACCATCAAATAATCTAATTTCATTGATAATTAAATACCATTAGAGTAAAATAACTTATTAAAATATGTCTATTTATTAATTTTTTTCCTTTAACTATAACATTTTGTGACTCTTATTAATTAATATTTTCTCTAACACATGCTATTCAAAAATGTATTTATTTTAAAATAAAATAAAAATCACATGGTTTTATACACTAGAAAACATATTTTATATTTATATAGGTAACTAATATATCGTGAAGTATAGAAAATACTATATTCATCAATGTACATAGATAATCCTATTTTATCAGTAAAAAAACTAAAATATCTATTTGTTTAATATATGTGTGTGATTGTCACTATGAAATGATTTTACTTCAAGAGAATTAATGACCATACTTCTTCATGATTGTTTTTTAATATTCTTATAAATATTTTTCTAAATATATCATTTTATTCATGGACTCTAATTAAAAAAACTAAATTTTAACAAAATTTACCTCTATCAATGAATTTAACATTTAATATTTAATAAAATAGTATCATGTTTGAAAATATTACCTCACTAACATTATTCTAACCAATTAGATCAAAATATCACAATTGTTTCCACTGATATTTGATTTTTTATGTGGATCATTATTTTTTTACCATATGGTTAATTTAAAAGAGCACATAAACAAAAATTATGGAATCTATAGGATAATAGAACTGATAAAGTAATTATATTTATTGCCAAATATAAATATTATTTCGATATGGTTACACTCAATGAATTTGACTTCATATATTAATTAAAAAATATTACAGTATGACCCACCCCATTCTTGTATTGTTACCAAAATATGATAGAAAAAAACATTATTATGCAATTAAAATGGCATATGAAATTGATATTCATTTTAAAAATATAATTTACATGCAAAAATAATTGTACTACTTGAACAAAAATAATAATAATTTTGGTATAACCTTATATTGGTGTGTTATTTTGAGTAACAAGCTAAAAAATAAAATTCATAGTATAGTTATAAACCTATAATAGGTAATATGAAGACATTTAAATAAGTTATTCTTCATTATGAAATAAATCTATTATCATGAATATAAATACACAACTCATCAAATAATGGAAACCAACTACCGTGTCTTCTAAAATCATTTTTTAACAATTATCATTCATCTTAAAAATTTAGTATAAAGTGTTTTTGTACATTTGAATATCTATTAGAAACCATATAATATATCGCAATGAATTTTCATGAATTCATGTTCCTCCGCTAATCTTATTCACAAGATAAATTTTTAATGGTCCTTTCAAAAAAATTCATCACCACCACTTCATAAATTAATCTCATAAAACTCATTCGAAGTAATATCTATAATTCTTTTTAGATAAATTTCAGGGAACCTTTTCTCTAAAACATTATCTTGGACACTACATTAACCCATTTATATTTATTTTTTTTTTGAAAAAACATAAATAATTATATAATATTTCTGTAAATTATCATTTAATAATATTATTATAAAATGAGAATACATTAAATATTATGAAATAATAATTAATGTTGGAATACATAATATTTTATCACAAAGTTTTTTTTATTGATCCCTAATTATAAAACTAAATTTTCAAAATTTCCACTTAGGTATTAATTTATAGAAAAAAATACATGTAAAATTATAGTAAACTAATAAATAATAATGAATAATTCTACCTTATAATTATGATAATTTGGTTCATGATAGATTTGTGATTTAATTTATATTGTTTAATTTTTTTTCTAAATAATATTATGAATAATTGAATTTGAAATCACACCGATAAGGTAAACCAAAACTCCACTTGTATATATACCAATTCATTATTTAAAAATGCTATTTGGGTAATTTTATTGGAGAAAGGTACATTAATTCCAAGAATTGTTCTTTGAGTGATATAATTATCTTAATTTGTAGGTCTTATATTACACCTATCTACTAGAAAATTATTAAACAATATTTTATCATCAAATCATCAAAAAATTCATTCCAATATGAATTGGAATTTCAAAAATGATTTAAATTTATATTGTTTTTATATTTCATACAAAATTCGTGAATAAATGTTTTTTTCATGTAATCCTTTTTTATTCAATAGAAGTTTTACATTCATGAAAACATTTATGCATTACACAGAATGTGACATGAAGAAAATATTTGGTCATTAAGTTATTGGATAGTAAAATTAATAATAATATTTCAAAACTATTTTTGGGTATCAACTATTTAGAATTATTCTATTGAAATATTAATTCCTCTAAAAAGGTTTTGCATAAAAATTATTTTCATTATCTATTCGAAAATTATTTATTGAATCACTTTTATTATTAACATAAGAAATAAATATTTAATATGTATCATGGGAATTTTATTATACCAAAAATTAATTCATCTATCCTAAACTCAACATATAACATACCTCCTTCATCATAGAGGAAAATTTATGTTATTCATCCACATTACTCGAAAAATGATATTATTTTTAATATATAATATAACAATTAAATATATGTTTTTGGAAAAATTCATATATAGGAATCACTCCAAACATACATTAAATAATTTTAGTAACTTTGGCTATGATAATATCCTTATATGCAATAACTCATGATTTTTATACCCATAAACACATTCACCATCTTGTAAGTATATATTTAATTATTTCAATGAATAATGATTTTGGGCCATCTAATCCATTACTAATTATCATGTACCATATTGTAAAAGATTAACATCATTTACAAGTGAAAAATAGTGTATCAATTATATGTATTTGTAGAAATAAAATACATATGGTATCAATCCAATAATCTTATTGATAAATCTCATTTAATTAAATTCTTATATCCTATGTATTACCATTAAATATTATTCTTTTAGGGTACCCATCAATTATAAATTATTACTACACCAGTCACAGAAAACCATCCTTATTTCGAAAACATTCTTATTCATCATCATTGAAATGAATTACCATGTTGTTTACATCTAAATTTGATCAAATTCCAAATTATTTAGATGTAAAAATTATTTAATTTTTTTTCATATTCATTACTTATATATATAAATTATGAAATTAGTGAGGATATTGAATAATTAATAAATTATCTCTTCATTTTTTCCAATTTTCCATTTCAAAAAAATATATAATTTTGACCTCCATTTATATCTGAATAATGAATGAATATAATTTATTCATTTAAAATTACTTGATACAAATATCTACTTCATGACAATTATATACACAATATTTTCATAAAAAAGTTATAATTTCATTAATTATATTTAAACATATTCTATGTTGAATAAAAAATTGGTTTCTAATTCATAGTACACTTTAAATTAGTGTTGATAGACGAATGGAATTTGAGAAACTGTTATTTTTACATAATCCTTTTTATAGTTGTGATACTGTCTCCCATTTTTTAGATATCTCCAGAAAAACCAATTATCTTTTGAGTAGATAATGATTTTGATAAGTCATCTTGTAATAATATGTTAAAAGGTTTTCCTAATACCATTATATAAAAACATTTTTTGGTAATATTATAATATATTTTGTAAAGATAAATATTTTTTTTCATTGGAAATATATAATTCGTGAACTTGTATTGATTTCTTAATCAAATAAATGTAAAATAAAATTGAAGTCTCATATTGAACTGTCATGGATATATCTGTATTGAACAAATTCTTATTCTATAACATTGGGAAACAATTTCATTGGCGTATTTGATGAACTATACTTAGGATGAGTCTCATTGTTCATTATTTATTCCCATAACTTTTTAAATAAAAATTATATTATATTATCTAAAGGAAATCATATCATGTAATGTTAAACTTATATTTATTCACTTATCCTATAACAAGTAAAAACCTTTTCAAATTCATATTTTACCTCATCAATATGATATTAGTAGTCTATATGAAATCATTAATGAACGATATATGTTAATTGTCAAAATTCAACTATTTAGTTGTTATTAATTGCCAAATATCTTAGTTAAAATGTTTAAAGATTTGAGTAGTTTTAATATGTATTATTTTCAATTAACAATTAGGTATATTAATATAAATATCATAAGATTTTATGAAATATATAACTTTTAAAAAATTAAATTTCCCTAGTTTTTTGTGTTACAAAAAATGATAATGTTTAAAAGAATAATAAATCATTATAGAAATTTTATATAAGTTTTTGGATATAAAATGTAATGTAAGGGGGAAATATTAAGAACATATTTTTTTAGATGATTTATAAATATAAAAAATTATTTAATTACTTATCAAAATATTGTCACAAAAATAAAAAAAATCAATGTAAATGTGAGGTTGTTCCTAAAAACTTATTTTATTAATGCACTGAAGATTATATAAATATATTATATTAATCCCTATTTGGAATTGATTCGATGAAATTTATCGTTTATTTACATGGTATAATTTTATAATACTAATTTTTTATATTTATTTCATTATTTAAAAATAATTTCATATTTAAAACTTCAGGTTTATATATGATAATTACGAATCAATTACTTTTAATAAATATAAATAAAATTAGTGGTAGTAATTATTACCTAGTTAAAGGGAAAACCTAGTCGGTATTGATTATATATATGTCATAAATTAATAAGTTTTCATCATAATTATTATTAGATTATTTTCATTCAACTCATTACAACTAATGTTTGAAATATTCTTTTTTAATGCAAACATTTCCATTAAAACTACCTATATATTATTTAAATAAAATAATGTTACAAAATTTCAATATCTTTGTTTTTAGTATCACTTATTTCATCACATATGAAAAAATGATTGATTGGAATCAATATATTTTTAAATTTTTTTAATAACTCAATAATTTTTATTATATAAATTTAATTTTAAGTTTAAAAAATTATTTAATTTCTCCAATTTCTTATGGAACACAAATGTAGTGTTTCTATATTAAACCAAAATATAGTGAAATATTTTATAAATTTTTACAAGTAATAAAATTATATTGTGTTAATGTTACCTCATAATTTAAGAAATATACATGATATATTAATTATGATTAAAGCGTTATATTTATTTTTACCCCTTTCCTTGAAGTAATTAATGTTAAATTAAATAAAATGTTTCGAAATATTCATTAATGTTATTTTATTAAAATAATAAAATATTAAAGTATATAAAAATCAAAAAATTCCAAAAATAAATTCATGTGACTATGATATAGTCCATAATTTCAGATATAGTACATTTATGATCTATTTTATTCATATATGTAAAAAGTAAAACATTATAATATAAATAATTTTATCACTATATGTAAAATTAATATATATTTAGTATTGGTAAATTAGAGTGATATGTTCTAAAATTACACAAAATGATGTCTCAATTATATTTTATGATTGTATTACAACATATCCAGCTATTTCATATAATAAATTTCTATTTTTTTATTTTTATTGGAAAATATTTTATTAAATTTTATTCAATTGATAAATTCAAAAGGATGAAGTTATTATAATTATAAAAGGGATCCTCCTTCCTCACTTCAACACACAAAATTGGGTCTTTTACCTCAACCATTTTATGTTATATTCCACTTTTCATGTACATAGACACATTCTACAAGTTCTAATCCTATAAAAATACTAAATCATTTGCTTATAAGAGAATATATAATAGTGATATTTACGTAGAGAGGTAATCACATTAACTATTCACAATCAAGTATACTCTTCTATAACTCTTCTAAATATATATTAATTGTTATAAAATAATATATTTTCTATCCTTAATATGTTGTAATATTTTTATGAATTTGATAAAAAAAGATATACACCATCTTTCCCATCAAATGAGAAGGGAAAATATCTCTCATGTGTGTGTTTGACTTACCTTCCTTCACATTACGATAAAATACATTTTCCTTCACCATCTTTTTTTTATGTATTTTATAATAGGTTTAACGTTTTGGTATTATATTTATGAAATATTGATACTTATGGAATGGTTATATCATCTCTACCAACATATCATCCAACATTTTGACAAATGATAATGTCACTTGTGTGTATGTATGGACTGATATCTCTATGATGCAATGTGATTCATTTTCAATTTGTATTTTCATGGATGGAAATAAGGATAATTTTGATAAATTTATATAATAATTTTATTGAAGTTGTATTAGTATTTATATTTTTATTTCTTTCAATCAGTTGAAAAATAGAAACAACATTATTTTGTATTTATAGCCTACCAACTCCATGCACAATGTAATTAATTTTTCAATATATAGTTTATATGAATGATTATAAATATTTTTAAATATCGAAAATATATTATTATAATAATATTATTATCATTGTGGAAATTATGGTACCTCAATTAATGTATAATAACCTGGACATGAAAAATGAAAATTATTGGGAAAGTAAAGCAGTTATCAATCAAAAATGTGATTTTAAAAACGAATTTTGAATAAAGAGATGATAAGATGTAATTAATTAGTCATTCGTCACTGGAGTGATAATAATATTATTTTCAAATTTATTTATAATAAATATATATTTCTCATATACGTGTTTTGAATGGGAAAAAATAAAGCTGAAACTTTTGGTAAGCGTTTATTTGATAATCTCATCATTATTTAAGATTACATATACTCTATGATTGAGGATATTTATATTCCATGTACATTATTTTAAAAAAAATTAAAAGGGAACTTTTTAAATATTCATTTAATATTTTTTAAATTCATTATTACACATATTTTCTATTTTTTAAAAAAAATTAAATATAACCTTTTTTTCAAATGATGTACATTATGACTTTTTCAACAGAAATATTGAATAAATTTTTTAATCATATAATGAATGAGTTGATTTTTGAAATTTTATAACACATAAATTCATTGATCATTACTATATATGGTTAATGTTTGACTTTAAAATAAATTAATTCCCTTAATGATTTTTTATATTTTTATTATAAAGTAATTTTAAAATGGATATATAATTTTTCTCTTTAAATATTTCTTGTTAACATTGATAAAACATTTTAAATCTATTATTTCATGATTTAATATTACAAAATCATTATTTTGGATATTATCTAATCATACCATCATTGTTCTTTATGTGGATGGTATTTTATTAAATTAAAAATATGAAATGATTATGAAAACCATATAATTTACCTGGGTTACACAATTAATAAATGTTTTTAAAACCCAATTATTTACCTTGGATTTTATATTATGGATGATTTGTAATACAACGTAAAAAATACATATCATTCTAATTATTTGATATGTGACCAATATCTCCCTCCAATTCATTGGGGAAAGTATTATATCTCATGATATATTAAATGGAAAAATGACAATGTTTCTATCCATTATGTTACATAAGTCGATATGATTGGATCAGTAAAAGGAAAAGGGGTATATGACTGATATAATTGTGATGGTAGTAAACCATGAGATATTAAATGGTTTCTATACTTATGTTGGGGCCATAAAATTTAAACATGAACATATGATTAATGATTTAGTTATGATTAATTAAATTTTTTAATCATTTTTTAAAAAATATTGATGAAAGAATATATAACTCGCGTTTATGACCTATATAAAATTGGGTATGTATATTTTTAGTTTTGGAAAATCTGTCATTCCCATATATGATATGAGAGAAGGAATGGAAAATCATTCTACTTTGATAAGTAAACATTCTCAGAATATGAATCATGCTGAGATTATAAATGATCAAATGAATGAACAATGTACTATTGAATCATTCAAGTGGAAACATCCACCAAATTTTATTTTGTCTTCTTAAGCATGAATTTAGGTAATGAGATGAGTTTAACTGTATATTTGTCAGTATGTATATTCCACATAGTTTATGTAAAAAGATTAAGCATGAATTTTTTGAGTTAGAAAAAAAGGATGATAAATCTAATGGTATATATGAAGAAAAATTATATAAGTCATTCAAGGTATTCCCTATGTTTAATTATCATCCCTAAAAGTAAAACTGATTGATTATTTTGTACCATAAAACCATTTATGTGAAATGAATTAGTTGCAATAGACACTTGTTGTAATGATAAAATTATTTTATTTGAGTCAAAGTAAAAAAATGGAAATTAGATATTCCAACTATTCATATGGTTTTGATAAAAAATTGAAAGATTCTGACATAAGAAAATAATAATAAATAACATGGTGTAAATAAATATCTACTATATTTGTGCTATAAATGTGGGAAAAACCTCAATGGATGTGTTTAAAACAAAAAATATGGTTCATTAAATCTATAAATGTATATAGTAATTCCAATCAATTTCCAAAGTATATGATTATGTATATAAATATAATTGTATTAATGAAGATGAAAACTAATGTAACACCCTTTAAAATTTTAAAAAATAACTAAGTACGACAATATTTCCAACCAATCCATGAATCTAAATTTTTTTTATGATCAATATAAAAAACCTCATTACTTCATATAAAAATTTAAATCTTATGTGACTATTCCTTCTATAGTGGATTTCATGAATATCAAGGTGAAATGTAACATTATCATAAAACATATAACCAAAAAGGTCATATCTGATTCTAGATCCATCCAATATATTTGTATTGAATTTTCTATGAGTGACTCTCAATAACCTCAAGAATTAAATTTTGAATTATCTACAAAAAGATATAAAGGCTCAACAGTCTCAGATAAATTTTATAGTTCTTCTCTATCAAATTTTGTTGTGATTTTATTCCTTAAAATCATGTGATTTTCCATTTAGGTTAACATGATGTTATTCTTTCTATGGAATATTTTTTTATATGAATCTCATAGAAATTTCTATTAGTGGGATGCATCGTTTCATAATCTGAATTAAAATATTATCATATATCTACATGAGTATAAATAAGAAAATCCCATAGTAATTTCATCAATAATTTGGTTCATAATTCTTATACATGATTTTTTTCAATATAAGAAAATTTAGGAGAAACCCAACATTCTAGATACACAAAATGTTTAATAGTATGATGTTAGATTTCTTGAATAATTTTATGTTCTAATATAAAATTGTGAAGCTGAGTTTCCAATTGATATCTTTTCATTTGTTATTCCTATTTCAAATAATATTTATAGAATATTCCCAACTAACTTTCCATAATTAATGAGAAAATCAATGAGAATCTTGAAAGTGTATCAATTCTTACATGTGGATCTCTATGGCATTAATGTCTTCCAATTTTTATTAAGATATATTGATCTATGTGACCTTTTATTCATTATTATGTACATAAAAATATCATAATCAATAATATGAATCATGTCCCATATTTTAATGACATATTTTATAAAAAATATGGAGAGCATTACATTTCCTAGAATGATATTTGTTCTGGATATCATCAATCTAGGGTTAATTAGGTGATTTTCCCAATATAATATTCATGGAAAAGGTATGGAAACTATGAAGTTAAACTAATTCAATTTTGAATTATGAATTCAACAACTATCAATATGCATATAAATATAGAGTCCTTATATATTTGCATGATTATTTTTTTTGTATTCAGAGCTGAAATTATTATATATTCAAATATTATGTAACACCATTGAGATCACATGATTATTATGATGAAGACCTAATTGAAAGAGAATGTTTAGGTTAAATTTTACTAATATTTAATTTAGGATTCAAGAAGATTTATTTTTTAGTCAAATAATCTCATGTGATTATATATGAGTTAATATTTCAATGAATGAAGTTATTAATAAATTTTCATGACTAACCATGGGGATTGAAATACATACTTTTCTTTTGTAGTCATGTTATTATCTTTTTTTAGAAACATTTCACCAATAACTAATTCCATCACCATTTTTTCATGGATGTAATTTTAGTTCATACGGACGAATGAATGTGAGTAAAATCTCAATGAGGTAAATAGAATGTTGGTCAATGCACCTTTCACACACCACTAATCCTTTGAGAAAGGTCTGTGATCTATAGTGATCCATCATTGAAGGGATTGGGATGTGTTCTAAACAAAAATGATATGGTGATAGCTTATTCCACAAGTTAATTTATGGTTCTTGATAAATATTACACAACTCATGATTAGGAATAAGTTGTGGAAATTATTTCATTATATATATAGAGTTATTATCTCTATAATGAAATGTGTGATATATACTCTTATCAAAATTGATTAATTCATATTTTATCTCAATATGGATTAACATTACCCAAGAATATGAATAAATATAATTAATGATTATGACTACCGAAAACATTTCCATTCTGCGAAATCAATCAATTTGGTAAATGCTTTTATCTAATAGGACCATTCAAACATATCTATGAGGATGGTGATAAAATAACCAAAGTTTACAGATTTAAAGGCGATGTAGATTTTAATGTTAAATAATGGTGGTACATATTATCTCTACCAGCTAAATGATCACCAATCTATCCATTTGATTATTAAAAAGGAAGTGAGAGATCTGGTAGAGCTGAAAAAGAAGGTGAGATATGTTCTTGAGTTCAACCTTGTTTTTGAAAAAATAATAAAGTCTGTGAACAATGTATGTTAACCCCCATAACATAGTTTATGGTTAGATTTTATGAGGCTAATGGTTCGTCATCATCTATTCATCATAGAAGTACAAGGATGTTTAGATACCTAGACAATTATTTATGGTGAAATGAAAAGAATTCAATCTTTTTATTTATATTTCCCGGTTCTTTGTTTGATAGTTTGTAAAGTTTAAGATTCATAATTCAAAGACGTATTCAGAACCATTTACCATACCTGAATGAATATTGGAAAATAACACCATAGGTTTCATTCATCAGACTCCCAATATAATTTATAATCCATAAGGATATATGGGCTATAGCCAATTTCCTAATGAAGTTAACTCACTTCATTAATATCATAGAATATTTTTATCATGATAATGAATCCATTATATATATTATAAATGTCTAAATATTGAATGGATATCTATATTCCATTGCATATGATCATGATATGAGGTTTACCTGGACATTTAGTAAAATTATTCAATGAGTTCTGGATATCAACATATATTTCAACACTAATTATCATCCCAAGATAGTTGGTTATCCTGATAGGAGTAACATAATTATGGAATACAAGTCGTGATTTTTTTAAATTGATTTCAAAGGTTGTTTATACCAACACATTCCTCTAGAATAATTTTATTCTAATAACAGATTTCACTCTAGTATTAAGATGAATCCTCATGAAGACCCATATGGCAAGAAGTGTAGATATCAATAAAAATGGAATAAAGTTATATATAGAAGTATTTTATGACCTGATTAAGATCTAGAAATTGATTATATAGTTTTATCCATTGATCCCCAAATAAGAGCATCTAAACATCAATAAAAAAGTAGTCCTAAAATCATGATAATGATCATGAGTATGTAGATGGTTAATATTTATTTATATTAAAAAATCCTTGGATTGGGAGATAATATTAAAAAATAAGGGAATTCTAAACCCTAGGTATATCATTCCGTTTGAAATTTTTAGTTGTATTGGGATGGTAGCATTTTGAGTGGAGAATCCACTAAATCTAAGAAAAGTTGATCATGTGTTCCTTGTATCAGTCACCTAGAAAACGTTTTATAGAGAATCCAATAATATGAGGAATATACATAGAAACATAAGGATATGATGATGTATAATTATTCACATATTAATTTTGGAAGAGTTATAAATTTAAAGAGAAAAAATTATTTTAAGGGGGGAACAAAATAAAGCCTGATATTTGTGTGAAATATTTATCTTTAAATAATTGTATTTCTTAGATGTCGTATGATACACACAAGTGCTAGTTTAGATGAACTGTGAGACATTAATAAAATAATATATGTTTTTCATAACCTATTTGTTGTGTAATTATATATATACCGTAATATCTACATTACGAAAAATTATTTTACATTTTAAAATTAAATACATTACTTATCTGAAGATAATCATTAAAAAGAAAAATTATTTGAAAATAAAATCTATTTCTTTCATATTAATTGTTTTTTGGAATGAAAATTAAATTCTATATTTACATTCAATTAATTCCTAATTTTTTAATATTTTAATGAAATATATATTTTATTTAATTGATCAAATTTTTGAACCATTCTACAGATATATTTCTATATTTGTTTGCAATAATTAATCATGTTTCATTCTTAAAAAATATTTTCTTTCGGTAATAAGGGTTTTCACATTTTTTAGACATACAATAAGATTAGTTTCTAAGAATAAATAGGTTTTCAATTAGATAATATTAATTTCATCTTTAAAATTAGTAAGATCAATTTTGGTAATAAAGTTCTTTTTATTTTTGATTAATGTGAATAATAAACATTGTAAAATTTATCAAATTGTTAAAGGGTAAAGAAAGATATAATAGATAAATTAATTGATAGGGAAATAATTTTTAAGAATTATTTTTATTAGATTAAGTTAATTGAACAATTAACATTCAATATTCAAAATTATAATATTTAATAAAAAACATTTCCTTGATCATGACCAATATTTTAATTAAATAAATGGAAGTTACAGAATGCCACCCTCTTTGTTTTTAATATCACTTATGTTTCCATGCAGTGAAAAAATAAGGTTATAAAGAAAATAAGTATCTATTTTTGTAATAACATGACCTTTCATAGAGTTTAGTGGGAGTAAAAATCGAGGAAGAGCTGTTATAAGGTAGGAAGATTGTACGATCCAATATTTTTCATGATATGAATCCTTTTAAATTTTGGATAATTTGGCCTATTTTGAATATAATTCATGGAGTAAATATATTTAAAAACCATGAAGATTTACACACCTTGTACCTGTCTTTCAACTCAGTTTGTTTTCTCCCAAAATAATATTTCACCACGTGAAATTGTATTTCACTACGTGTAAGATTTCTCCAAGTGAATTTATATATCACCCTGCGTAACATTTCACTATGTCGGATTAGATTTCACTATGTGTAATATGTAGTTAATTTTTTTTAAGAGATTGATATAATTTGGAAGAAAAATGTAACAACCTTTACACGACATGAAATGAGGATTCATGTTGTGTACTTATCACCCGTTGCTTTTTAAAATAACGCCTCCCACATTGCAGAACCATACATACACCACTATTCTCTAAAAAAAGCATCTTTGAACATCACTCTTTGATTTAGAGCCTCCATTCACATATTCCTTGTACTAAAACTCATCATTGCACCACCTTCTTCGATCAAATACCCTTTATGTACCACATGAATATAAGAGATTATTCTATTTATATATATCTTTTTCTTCTAATCATCAACCATGATAAAAGAAAGATATTAATATACTACCAGATCTAGATTTACATTGGTTGAATATATATCTAGGAATGATGGATTTATATCTATATTCAATTGAACATTTCTTTTAATTAGGGATTAAGGTTTCGGATATGGACTGTTTTTTTGTTGTGTTCTTGATTGATCTCCTTCAAACTAGGGATATCATTTGGGAAAGCGTTTTTTACCCTACATGTGGTTTGGGGTTTATAATTAAAATACCATATCCTTGATTAGTTTCATGTGAATTTAATTATAGAATTTCAATTAGATTTTTACAAATTATGTTATCTATTAAATTAACCAATTAATCAATTATTAAATTTAATGATATGTGAAATTGTTATATGATGATTTTATATCATGAATAATTAATTATTAAATCAATTTTGGGATATTGAGATAGTTTATTATAGATAATTAACTCTAGAATTTATAAATCTGTTTAAAAATACGATCTCCTAATATAATTACATAATTAGTTGAATTATTTAATTATAGAATTGTAAAATAGGGAGATTTAGGGATTATTGAATGAGATAAGTAATTGAAAAAATTAATTATTAGTCTTTAATTTCATGAATTTCATAAATTATTGTGGGAATTAATAATGGAGTTGTTGATAATGTTGAACCTGGTTAATTAATTTTAGATTTAATTATTGGTGGTGGTTAAAATTATCAAATTTTGATTTAGTATAATTAATTATGGAAGTAGTTATTTTCTGGTATAGATTATTGAAATTTAAAAATTATGCAACAAAATAATTATTGTTATATTTAGGTTCATGGATAAGGATAATTAATTGTAAAATTAATTATTGGAGATTGTAATGATTATTAAACTTGTTTATATGAAACAATTAAATGAGGAATTAATTAGGGTGATTTATTTAATGGAGATATAACGTTTAATTGAAGAATTAACTAGGGTTATTGAATAAATAAACATTAAAAAATTAATTGCTTAATTAGCTAGGGTTATTGAATTTTTTATGTAGTAAATAATAAATTTATTAATTAAATAATATGATTTGGTTGGATTAATTATTTTTCAAATTAACTAATTGAATTGAAAATGAAGATTAATTGGAGAATTAAATGAATGTTTTGTGTTTTATTTATTAATTTTGGTATTAATTAATGTAGTTGACTTCAGTTAATTAATTGGATAAATAAATAATAGTTATTTTTTGATGATTCAATTTATGAAATAGATTAATTAATAGTTAAATAAATAATTTTGTATTGTTGAGATATTGAATTGATAATATTGGATAATTTATTGATGAATTACTTATGAAGTATTGAGCTTTGAGAATTTATTTAATAAATTTTCAAATTATTTATTGAAGTGTTGATATTTTGAATGAAATAATAAATATTGGAATAAATTATGGGATTTTGATTTTGTGGATATTTAAAATCATTGAATTTTAATTAAAAAAGAAAACAAACCACCGCAAACTGGCCACAGGTAAAACGAAAATAATTCAAGGAAGTCTAAAATAGTGGGGGTCAAGCTACTCTCCCCTAATTAATCCCACCCCTTCCAGTTCCATTTGAAGGGAAAATAAAAACAAATAACTTTTGTTCCTTGATTAGCCACAATGAAAGAAGGTAAGTAGACATCTTAAAAGTTCCATTTTAGTTTGCGGATATTGATTATTTATTTTATGAATTAATTAATTGGATTATTTTCAATAATTAATTAGGGAGTTAATTAAGTGTATTTTTGTGAAAAAATTATTGTTTAATTAGAAATGGAATTGTGGGATAATTTACTATTGTCTTAATTATTGAAATTTTGGATTATAAAATTTGGATAATTAATTAGTGAATTAATTATTGGATTTAGATAATTAATCATTGAATTAATTAAAAGGGCTTATTTGACTAATTAATTGATCTTCCTAATTAATAGTTGGATTTACTAATTGAACTGGGAAATTATTACTTAATTATTGGATTAATTAATGGATTGGATATAGTTAACTAGTTATTGAATTAATTACTGTAGATGGAATGAACAATAAATTTATGAATTTATTAAATAGTTAGATATGATTAATTGAATATGAATTAATTAATATAATGTTTGGAGAAATGGGAAATGGTTGTTATAATTTTATCAAGGAATAACACATGTGATATCTCGGATGTGAAAATTAGATTAATGGTAGTATTCTTTGTGACCTTCTAATATTGTTTTCCAAAGGACCACATGAGACTTCAATAAATAAGACTGTGTGATCCTTTGTTTTCTTTCCGAAGGAACATGTGAGCTTTCATAGAGGAAGACTGTTCGATTTTTTATTTGTTTCTTGAGGGCCAGTGTGAGTCTTCGAGGGGAAAGACTATGAAACATTTCCCATTTTTTTATATGATGCGGTTACACTAAATTCTGTGTTACACACTATAGACCCTTGAGGCTAGAGACCATAGTACACAATACTAAAGACAAAATTATTTAAATGTATACTTACATGATAAATTCCATATGGATTATGATAACTAAGGGAAACATGGACATTCCAGGTTATGATATTCCATGGGGATATTTAATACTATGGAATGAGCCAATACTGATATTGAGGTATTGGTTTTCTCGGGAACCTGAGGGTTTATTCGTTTAAATAATGGAAAATTGAATAATTTTTTTAATTTCTTTTTTAAATTATTTTTATAAATACATAAAATTTTATTGAATGTATTTTTTCATATTCTGTTGGTTATGTCTTACTGAGTTATACTCACACACTACTCAGGTTGACTCATCAGTACCCGAATATAAATTGTATTTTCCAGACAGGTTAAGTAGAAAGGCCTTGTGTTATATGGATGAGTTGGGAAGGATCATGGCGGAAGGAATAAGTCGTGATTTGGGACTCGATTGGGATTTTTTAGAGTATTTACATTTGTGTTTAATTTGACACATAGAATGTACTTAAGATAGAATTTTATCAATTCAGTTTTCACATTGTATTTCATGGTTTTGTTATTATGAGATATATGTATTGTTTCTGGTAATATTTATACTTCTTCAAATTTTTTCATTTCTACAAGTGTTTACTTAGACAACATAAAAAATAGGGTTTAATCAAACAATAATTGTTAATTTACCCTCACTACTATAAGGATTCCTTCGGTGTAATGGGATGTTTTCCTGAGGTCAGGTGGTAGTCCATCTCCGAGCACTAGTGTATGTCACCCTGGTCAGGACATTACAATGTGGCATGAGAGGTCTAGTTTTGCTTTCTACTTCTTTTAGATTAATTTTTTGTAAAATGTTGATGTGATACTATGATTTTTAGGGGCCTGGTTATGAACTCATTCATGGGATTTATAACCCCATGGATAAGGGAGAACCCAACTAACAAAGGTTGTATTGATATTACTAATCTTTACCATTACAGATGAATGTTATTTCACCTTGGGTGATGCATTAGTTGTGAGATGGGAATATTATTTTCACAATGTTTTTGATATTGAATAATCTCCCTTAATGGAATGACTGTTGAGTATCTATGAATCATTCTAGTGACTCAGTATTATTTATTGGTATGCAACATTGAAGGACCGCAAGAAAAAACTGGTTTTGGGTATGTTGTTGAATGTGAATGATTTTTCGTTTCATTTGAAATTGAACTATAAATGGTTCCTAACATAATATTGAGAATGATTGTAAAATGATTCAAGATGATAATAAATGGTTGTAGAAATAAAAAAATCATAATGAGAATGTTTTTCCCTTGTTAAACAAGACAAAGGTGTAGGATAGATAAGTGCAGTGGTAGAGCCTCAGTCTTGACCACATGGAAGCAAAAATGGGAAAGACTTGATTAGGGATTGTTTAAATACCTCTTTTTTTTACTTTCTAATTTTTTGAAATGATAGTCCTTTATTTTATTTATTTCTATATCAAAGTGGATAATTATGGGTAGTGATAATTCCCATGTTTGAGAACTCGATTGTAGATTGTGCAAGGGTCCGTCTCTTTTAGATCGGTTTGGTGAGTTGTTGGCGGGCAAGGAATCCCAAGACTATCAATTGATTATTGTGTTTCCACATTGAGTGGAAACATAAAATATGATTAATTTTTTGGGGTTTTAATTGAAAAAATCATCGTATACTTTTAGTTAGTGAGGATCATGTCCCCTACCATGACATACTCTTTGGAACACTTAGAATGCCATGGATTTATTACTATATACCTCAATGATTGTTGGTTACATATGGGCACCCTTTGGATTTATTCTTATAATGTCATACATATGTAAAGATGTATTGTATGAGATATTCAAACAAGATTTTTTTAATAATGTTCTCAAGAGTGCCGGTTTGATGATGAATAATGTGGGATAGTGGTCATGGTGGTTATGTTTCTTGATATGCAGTTGTAAAACTAATAAAAATATAGGGACCTATGATTTAGTAGAAGGTTCACAGAGAAATACGATGGGATGGAAGTTATGAAATATGAATTTCAAAGTGGAACCTCAAGGTGCAAGTTTAAATTACATGGGGAAATTCAGGGGGCCTTGGAGGTGATGGGTGCACATCCATTCTAGGCAGTTTATGATGGTAAGGATAAGAGTTATTGTTGTATGCTTTCTTGTGATTGTTTGAATTAGTGAGTTAGGAAACACGTCTGAAATGTTTTGATAGTTAAGATTGAGACCAATGCTTATTTTGAGTAGTATCATATATGTGGGGTGTATCATAGTGAAAAGGTGTTGTGGGGAAGGAATGTGTTTTTAGTTTCATTATTATGTAATCATGGAAGAGTTTAGGAGGGATCACGGGAGAGAGATGTGGATAAGAGTTCAAAATGTACCAAACATATTTCACTCTAAATCTAAGAGGTTCACAAGGAAATATCTGTAGGATGAGATGTTTTAAGTTGGGGATAATATAAAACATGAATTTTATTAGCGATTCATGGGAGTACAACTCGAGGAGTATCATTTATATGGTGAGGATATTGTAGTATTCCATCCCTTTTTATGTGTGAATCCATTTAAATTTATGATATATATGGGTTGTTTTGAATTTAATTCATGAAATAAATTGATAGAATAACTTGAAAATTTACTCCACCAATAAATTTATTTCACCATGTGTTGACATGTGACGACATAATATTTTACCAAATGTAATTAGCATTCACCACATGTAATATTTGACCATGTGTAAGACTTCACCATGCCACATTATATTTCACCACGTTTTTTATTTCACCATGTGTAATTGGATTTCACCATGTAAAATCTACAATTAATTTTTTAGTAAGTGTTTGATGAGATTTCAAAATTAAAACATAATGAATGTGATACAATGTGAAATGAGGATTCACATCATCCTATTATCATGGAAATATTATTAAAATAACTCTTCCAGGGTTACAAAATCCTATAGACACCCCTCTTATCGACAACATAGAATCTTTGGACCTCCATTTCAATACAGAGTCTCCATGCCCCTCTTTCATAGAGAAAAATTCATATACGCACTACCATCTTCAATCGAATACTCATATTGCTCCTCCAGAGTTTGTATGATCATAACATTAAGATATATTTTTCTCTTATAATCCTCTTCTTGTATAAAAGAATGTTTCCTATCCATTGTACGATTTAGATATAGATTTTTTTGAATCTATATCTAGGCATGTTGGGTGAAAGATGCCACCTAGGCTGCCTCTTGAGGAGGCGAAATCGGTGAGGAGCCGATCGAGTCGGGTGGAGGATGCCACCTACACGGCCTATTGAGGCAAAGGAGTTAGCGAGGAGCCGATGGAGTTTGATGGAGGATGCCACCTACATGTACTCTTGAGGTTTTGGAGTCATCAATGAGCTAAAAGATTCTGCTTGCTGATGCCACCTGCGCAGCCTCTTGAGGCGGCGGAGTGGGCGATGAGCTGAAGGAGTCGGGTGGCAGATGCAACCTATGTGACCTCTTGAGGTAGTATATTCGGCGAGGATTCGATGGAGTCGAGTGGCGGATTCCACCTGCATGGCCTCTTGAGGCAGCTGAGTCAATGAAGAGTCGAAGGAGTATGTTGGCGGATGCCACCTGCACGGCCTCTTGAGATGACGAAGTCAGTGACAAACTGATGGAACTTATTCTTCACACCCTGAATTTTACTCATCCTCTCACATATAAAGGAGTAGGGATTCACATGGGTGATGCCTCAATTTTCCCAACACATTTGGTATACTCTCTATTAAAAGAAAAGAGATTCACGTCGGGTCCACTATTTCTGTTTCAGATGCTTTGAATGGGGTGAGCACATCCATCTGTGAGGATGCACAGCTATTGCCCAGCATTCCATCATTCTAAAGGTAGGCGGCACCCATTCCTTGTTCATGGATGTTATCTCCATGATCAAAATGGGATGATTGAATGTCGGTTCTTCCTTCTGTGGATTTATTCTCAAAACTCTTCACCTAGTCCGGGTCTCCCTTATTGATTAAGTCATAGTTCATGAATCTCATTCTCGATGCCATATATATGTGGACTCCAGTTAATTACACTACTTCCCTCCGGAAATTCCATTGGGTCTTGACATCGTAGCAACATTCATTCTTAGTAGATGACAACATCAGGCATGTCGGGGCATATCTGGATGCGTGGACATTGGGAACCCGTATTGTTCCTCATAAGAGGGAATCTCAATAGTACAGAACCGGAGGAATCCCACGTCATCCTTGGGGTATCTTATTTCAGAGGCATGTCTCTGAGGTTTACCTCATCTTCCCATGTTCAACACGGGGTCCACTTTGAGTTTAATGTCTTTCATAGACAGTTACGCCAAAGGCGTGTCTTCCAAGTTTTTCCTCATGCATCTCATGATTATCACGAGGTAGGCCGCAAGTTTAACCTCTTGAAGAGATGAAATGTGAGTGACCAGAACATCCCATAGGTATGGATCAGAGGTGACATGTCTCGTAGAGGGGAGATGTCACAGCGTGAATGCTGGTTTGGACACCCCTAAGGGCTGATTGAGGAGTGTGCACCCCAGAATCAGGGACACCATGGTTCCCCATTAGCTGGGATTCAACCTCTGGGAGGTTTCCTACAAACCCTATGCAGATGAAAGAGATCAAAACCCACGTAGTTCGAAGGAGTGAGGAGTTGGGGTGTACATAGAGGACAACAACCAGAAGAAATGTTCGGGCATAGGCTTGGATAGCGGCCCATGTACTACTATAATTAGTGAGGAGGTGGAGAACATGATCCCAATGGGATGTAGAGGCCCGTTTGAGAATCAGGATAGATGATGGAGAGTTGAATGGAGTGGAGGGGGAATGAGATGGCACCCTCGTGATGGTGATGATAGTGTCGGTCTTGGGCCTCAAAGTGACTTCGTGCTTATCCTTGTGGCAGGGATTCAAAGTCCATGTAGTTCAGGTATGGTGAAGGAGTCGGTGAATCGACATGAATGTGGACCTAGGGTCCAGGTGGATGGTGGGCTTGAACCTCAGGGAGGATTTCTACGTACCTTTCCTTAGAAAAAATATAGTGATCATAATCCGGATGGTTGGGAACCGACGTGAAGGTGGACCTGGGGTCCAATGGTTGTTAGGCATGGGCATCAAAGAGACTTCCTATGTACCTTGTCTTCGAAAAGATCAAATATCTCATAGTTCAGGGGGCATAATTTGGGTATTACAATCTTAGGTGACCCAAGGTGTCGGTGGATAGACGTGAATGGGGTCGGAGTGACCAATGGGTGGTGAGCATGAACCTCATGGAGGCTTCCTACATATCATACCATAGTAAAGATCAAAGACCTCATAGTTCAAATGATGGTTTGGGCTTAGTAAACCAACGTGAAGATGGTCAGGACCAATGGACGGTGGTAGGCATAAACCTTAGGGAGGCTTCCTATATACCTTTCCATGAAAAGGATCAAATACCTCATTGTTCAAAAAAAAAAATTGGCTTACACTCTAGGATACCCATGTGCAATTGTGGAGAGACAATGGTGGATGGGGATTACACATGGGAGCTTCCCGTGTGTCTTTATGGAGTGGAAATGGTGCATGGGGCTTACACAAAGAAGCTGCCTGGGTGCCGCTATGGAGAGAAAATGGTGCATGAGGATTACTCAAGGAAGATGCCCAGGTGCCGCGATGGAGCAGCAATGGTGCATGGGGCTTTTGCAGGGAAGCTTCCTTGGTACCGCTATTGATGGCAAATGGTGGATGGATCTTACTCAATGAAGCTGCCCGGGTTCCGCTATGGAGCGAAAATGGTGGATGGGGCATACGCAAGGAAGCTTCCCATGTTCCACTATAGAGTGGCAATAGTAAATGGGGAATACGCATGGAAGATGCATGGGTGCCACTCTGGAGTGACAATAGTGTATGGGACTTCCGCAAGGGAGCTTTTTGGGTGCCGCTATGGAGCATCAATGGTGGATAGGGATTATGCTCTTTGCTACCCAGGTGCTGCTACAGAGCGGTAATGGTGGATGGGGCTCAGGAACGGATGGTTTCTGTTTGTCTTCCTCATGTCTAACCATGAGGGCATTGCAACTCATTGATGGGTTGAGGTATTCACCTATGCGGTAGCGCACAAGTGGGACAATTCCAAGGGAGTTAGAATAAGTGTGAACAAAGGGAGATCAAATGTGTGAATCACATGCCCAACATTCGGAATGCAGTGAGGGTGGCATGGCAATAGAGGATAACTATTGAATGTGTTCGAACCACTGTATCCATATCAGGTTAGCCTAAAATAGGGGAAAACAAATGAGGTTCGACTGCTGACCCTATTCGAAGCACAGGAAAAGACTTGAAGTGTTATCCAAAGTCTTCCAAGGTGTTGGCCTAGGATGGTAGGTTAGCTGATGCGGCATGGGACCTAGCTGTTAGGGGGTCCATTCGGACATGTAAGTGGATGGAGATCCGAATGGAGGACACACAAAATGTGGGGTAGAGTGATGGAATGTTTGAATGGATTCCAACACTCCTGAAATTATTCCACTGTAATCATGACATTAGGCATCTTATGATTAGAGCATAAACCATCTCTTCTTTGTAGTAAATGGAATACTATGTTTGGAACATAAGTATTTCTACAGTTTAAAGTCATTTAGATATGACTATTGGCATATGGTGCCTAACAATGGATAGTGTTGGGACTTATGCAAGGGCGGCCCTTTATGGTTCAACCTTGAATTGGAGGCATGTGATGGGGTTTGGATGAGTTTCCTGGGGAATTATTTGACTCAAGGTACTCAGGTGGGATTGATGACGAGAATCTCAACTCATGACATGGGTAACAGACAAAGAGAAATATACTGACTCAAGGTGTTTTATTATGTGTAGAGGGGTATCTCAAATCATTGTATGCCATAGGTAGAAGG
Source organism: Viscum album (assembly GCA_963277665.1). NCBI lineage: Eukaryota > Viridiplantae > Streptophyta > Magnoliopsida > Santalales > Viscaceae > Viscum > Viscum album. Next base: position 1,906,993,941 of record OY728145.1, read on the forward strand.
AGGCTATACATAAGGGCGCAATTGAAAATGTCGACATCCCTTCCAAAAAAATTTGCAGCTAGACTAAACATTCTTTATGAGGGTCAATGACTGTAGTGAAGGGACCAGACAGAAGGGTCGGGACCGCAGCCCGGTACTGACCCCGAGTGAGGGTACGGGGGCATAGCCCCCCCCCCCATGGTATGGCCCAGTGGTCATAGGCATGTATACTATTGTGCGTAATAGTAGTGGCACTCCGGATGGGATGCACGCAAAAAGGATGGGTTTCGCGCAACAAGGGAGGTCTGTACGCAATAGGGCAGGAGTGCGCGCAATTGTGGAAGTTGCGTGGAAAACACCAGGTCAGTGGGAAATCAGGGAGAAGGGAACTCTATAAGGGATACGTGCACCCAATATGGGACGTGTGCGCACAATAGGGGTGTGACGCACACAATACGGGACACAGGCGTGCAATAGGGGAGCGGGGAACGCAACAGGCAGCTGTGTGCATAATAGAGAAGGAATTTCGTGCAACTGGACGGGGGAAGCCTTTAGTGTGTGAAAAAATGGACATCGTAGAACTATTGTGTGAAAAAAATAATGTTTTGCACCCAAAACTTGGAGATATTCCCCTTAATGTGCAAAATTGATGTTTTACATGAAAGAGAGGAAATTTTCCACGCGGGCATGGAATATTCAGACATACACAAATCAGAGCGGCGGCCAACCTCCGAGGGGCCCTACAGAATAAGTGGGGTGCAGTTGTATTTATATGCGGAATCCCAGGAGGCTGTGGGAGGAAACCTCCGCGTGCACCTATGGTTTTCCACACGAGGGGTGTGCACAAAATTCCATGCGTGTAATGTAGGGCATGTAATATTCCATGAACGCAAATGGTTTTCAATGTGAGATTCCCTTTTTACATGAAAATCTATACTTTTCCCCAAAACCTTCCTGGATGGCCATTTCCAATAGACCGACTTCTAACAGCCGTAACTTCTGATCCATAACATTGTTTGGACTCCACGATCGGTCAAATCGAAGCTTGTGGAATGAGCTACACTCAGGGATCATTTATGGGAGCATTTGGAGAATTTTGGGGATGCGTTTTTCGGTGTCAAAAATTTCATTAAAACCCCACCATAAATTTTATTTATCCAATTTTTTGAGATAAAACTAATTTTTTTCATTAAATTGGTTTTTTATAAATAGATATCCTTTTTTTAAAATAATATTTTACATTAATTTCCACTTTTTTCTCCATGGAATTTATTTTATATTCATGTGAAAAAAATATATTTTCTTTATATAGGTAATATTATTCATACCCACCATTTCAATGTTTAGGAGATAGGTATCATATTAAATCATAATATTATAATAGTATGTCACATATAATTTAAAATCAGGGCACCATGTAATACATGCTTCCCTCAATATTTTTTGTAAGATAAGTCAGACAAAGTGTTTCTTACAACTCAAGCTAGACAAAGGGTTCTATGTAACACAAAATTTTGAAGTGGTTAAATTTATTCGATGAAAACATATTTCTCAAAATACATCATTGTTTTATTCTATATCTCTTAGTATGATTTATTCCGTCAAAATTAATAACATTGATGATTTAATAGATGATTTTTAATACTCCTTATATAGTAAGGTCTCCACATAACATAATGAACTCTTTTTTCACTCTACAGAACATCAAGTATTATATTGGTCTAGTTTTATATAAAATTAAATGCATGATCTAGAATCACCACCAGCTATTCCTCATATAAAATTTCATGCTCGAGCACTAAAACCACTATGTTAAGTAAATGTTATTGTTTCGGAATTTAATTTATCATTATTATTATATTAAACACAATGTGTACCAATGATATATTTAGTGTAAGTGGTATAACATAAAATACTGTCCTTATACAATCAAGAATGTCAAGGTGTATGATATATCTGGGTCTTACTTTTCTGTTATATCATTAATAAATAATTTAATAAAAACACATTCTCTCCAAATTAAATTTCTATTTCACACCAATGATTATCATCATAAATTTTTCTGAATATTTTAACTTCTAATGTATGACTGAATTTCCATAACCTTTTATTTAATTTCATCATGTAGATCATTTCATAATATGTTTCATTTTTCAAAATAATTTCACTACATTAGATATCTCCACAAAATTTTATATTTATCCATATAAATTATTGAGTGAAATATGTACTTTTGAGAAAAATAATATAGAGTAAGGTGGTAGTCCCATCCACCTATGAAATCCACCTAATGTGGTCTTAAAAAGACTATAGGTTTGTTATCTATCACAATCCATCAATTTGTGGGTGATTCACAGTATTGATACTCAAATCCATATCTAGAGCCTTATGAATTCATTTACAAGAAATAATTTATAATTTTTTATCCTAATCAGATAAAATTTAATTTATTACTCCAAGAAATCTCATATCATTATTAAGGTATATTATAGAAATCTGATTTGGAGGGAAATATACTTTGATAGTTATAATGTGTACTGACTTTTTAAGGTCATTGACTACAACCCATATATAAAAATACCATCTATTTGTTTCTTGGAATCAATGGAAAAAATAAATGGTGATGTTTTCCCACTTTCATTCATGTATAGATGATGGTTTTAGAGTCCCATTATACATTGGCCACTTAGATTTAGCATGATGACATACTAATAACCAATATATATACCAATCATTATATATCATCATTATTCACACAAAAAATACACATTCACAAAGTCTTTTGGTATATTCTATACCCTTGACTTCTCTATGTCATGGGTTCAGGATTTTCTTATTTACCATATGAAACTGGTTGTCTCCTAACTTACAGGATATCATTTTTCCAAAACTATATTAACATAAATACAATAATTTTCCTAAATTCGAATAGTATATAATTTAATTAATATATATGATAAAATAATCACAATATATTAAAATAACTATAATCTGGTTACCTAAAAAATTATGGGAATTCCTCAATTGAAATACTTTATCCTCTAAAACATATTCAAAAAATGGTTTTATTACTATAAATATCTCTCTAAATGTATTTATAGAAAATAAACTCCCATCACATAAAAACACATAAAATGTTTCTATGAATATGAAAATATTATTTAACATAAACTTATAAACCAATGATGGTATCCATAACACCGTTTGTAATCATGCATGGGGAAATATTTTCTTCTAAAATTAAAACAATCAACATATGTCTCTATATTGATAAAACCAAAGTACCCTTTGAAAAAAAAGTAATCAAAAAAATCCCTTAATTACAATATATAAATAAATAAATGATTCTATTCAATTATTGATATGGATTATGACTTTCAATGTCTTTGATTTTAATTATTTGTTAAGGGGATTTAAATGGATATTGTTTATGTTCCCCACACATAATACAATGAAATCCTCAATAATTTGTCACTCTATAACCTTACTTTCAACACAGATATACTATTTATTCCCATTATAGAAATATTTCAAGATTAATATTCTCAATATATTGACATGAATTTTATCAAATCATAGTTCCATCATATTCATTACAATGAAACATTTCATCAGTTTTCATCTTCTATTTATTAAGCAATTTTGGAATATCACTGATGTTATGTTGTTAAATATATATCAGGATAATTGATTATAAATAATCAATATATATATATATATATATTGTTATTATTAAATTGTTTTCTTATAAAATTTAATTGTTTATTAGATTTTATGTTATTTATATCCCTTCTAGTTATATCCATTAAATAAACCCAAACATCATTGTTTTAGAAACTATAATCATAGTGGTAAAACAAAAAAATAATTAAAATTCCCTTATATAATTTCTAATTCTTGAAACCTTCATTTCAATCTAGGGAAAATGATGATTATAATATGTAATACATTATAATTATTAAAATTCCTCATGATATATCATAAATATTTTTTAATTTCCAAATAATATCCCATTGTAGAGTGAAACTAGCTATATTATAAGGCATATTATCATGCACAAGGTTATGGTCGAGTCCAACATAATATTACATTATCGAAGGTGTAACCCCAATATAAAGTTTTACAAGATCCACATCTACTTATAATATTCAAACAAGAATGTAATTTCTTAAAAACCACAAGATCAATCCATTACCAAAATTCCATTGAATTTTTAAATACATTGACTTATTCGTAGACATAACGTGAGAAATAACCCTAGAATTATTATTTGAAAAAATCTAAGGGATATCACTAATTTTTTCACAACATAGTTTCATAATTTTGAATAGATTTTTATCTGATAAATACCATAGTGATTAAAAATTACCATAGAAATATTACTACTCTGTTAATATAGATTCTATACATAACATAATGATCTAAACCTAACTCATTTAGGTCTAGTTCCACTAAAAACATGGACATAAAAATTATGTGCATAAGTTATCTATCACATATCTTAATGTAATCACCATAACTATAACCCTACTAAAACAAATCATGAAAAATAACTTTCTTTATATTCCATGGAATGAAAGAATGATAAAGGCTAATCTCAAAATCTCGATAAGGGAAAACATGGTCGATACCAAAAATCACATAGGATAAAAAGTTCATAAAAGTACAAGAATGTGAAAATGATATTTTAAAACCATTACCTAAATATCATATATCCTAAACTGGGTTTATGAAATAAATGTTGGTATATCTCAATAAATAAATCATAATGAAATCAATGATCAATTATTATGAGAACATACCTGTAGAATGAGACATAGATTTGAGACATCCATTTAATAATAAAAATTAATCCCTATAATAGTAATTTCATATTTCCAAAACAACCATAATGGAATGAGTTTACTCTCCAAACCATCATATTACTCAAGAAAAACTCTTAAGAATATTATATTGGACAATGACCCTCAATAAACTCGGTGCACTCCCCATTACATTACTATTTAACTCATGTGATATAATTATTTAAATCATAAATTGGAATGACATATAACACTCATCCAAAACATAATTAAAATCATAGATATGGGTGTCAAAATATCATAAATCATTTATCATAAGAGGACACATGAAAGTAAATATTCTTCATAATGATTTCATCATAACATAACCTATGGAAATTAAATAGGTTTCATAATCATTTCATCATTTCATCTGAGAATATATCATGGATAAAGAAGCAGGGTTTAAAATAAATTTATCATGGTATATATCATGCAAGATAGAAAGGGATCTTAATAATCATGTCTTCTTAAAAAAATCTATTAATAGATTCATTATGAATGTTATACATTTATCATATCACTAAAAAATCTATGTAACACCAAAGGATTTCATCATACGTAAAAAATGATTTTGAAAGATCATATAGATCATTTTGACGAGTATTTAATCCATAAATTGAAACATAATTTTTTTGAAAGTAAAAAATATTTTTTCTATTATTATAACTGTTGATATATATATAATGGAATCATTAAATATAATTCAAATCATTTCATGATGAAAATAAAATTTCATTGAATATAAATTTTTAAAACTAATAATTCATTAAACAATATGGAAAACATTTTCAATGAAATAAAACATTGAATATTATAAAATATGCATTAGAAAGAATTATTTGGTATGTGAGGTGGAATATTCATTGCATTTCATAGATGTTAAAACAATTATTTCATTAACACTTTTAAAAACAAAGATTTTAATTGTTTTTAAAATAAAATAATGATTGCATTCAAAAAAATGAAAAAATTAAATCATGGTTAAAAATATATTCAATATTAAATTTATATATTCCTAAAAACATTTTTCAAAACATTTCTTTAAAACATGATTTTGGTAGAAATTTGTTTTGGCTGAAGAGGGAAATAATGATGTTTTTTCATAAAAAATATTATTCATAACTACTCAATACATGATGAGGTGAAAAAGAATTGAAAATATGTGTTATAAAAATATATAAATAAGATTATAGAATTATTTTATTTCATGAGTCATTTTTTTACAATTTTTAATCATCAGAAGCATAAACTCAAACATTCCCGGAAAATTATGTCATTTTATTATAAAACATTTACATATCATGTAAATTTAAATTATAAGAACCAATGAAAAATAAAATTAAATGATACATAAAATATATTTATAAAATATAAATTCATGATATTGAATATAAATTTTTGATCTATATACTCCCTATAATATAATACTGGTGCACAACATAACATCTGTCTCAAAAAAGAAAAATTCATAAAACAAACCCTTACAACATTGGTATCATTTTAAATATTTTCCCCATGAAATGTATATCATAAAATGGATATGTAAATCCCAAAATGTATTTGGAGAAAATCATAAAATACATTAATGGAAATTATATAAAATACATTATCATAATAGGTGGTTGAAAAAGCATGTGTCTTACACTAGTAAAAAGTGTGATGAAATTCCCTTACGTGTTAATTAACTATTCTTTTTTAAATATTCATTTTATTCATTAACTACTTTGTTTTTCATATATGTGTTTATTTTTATTTTTGGATCTCATAAATTAATCATGGTTCCATAATACCCAACCAATTTACCATGGTATAAATATTATATATATTTAGTTTACATGTATTTACACTAATTCATAAATATTATAAATAATAATTAAAATAAATTATTCATGAAGACCGTAGCTAATATTTATACATTAACAAGGTTACCATTTATAGATAAATGAAATGAAATAAACATAAATAATTTTTCAACTTTCCATAATAAGAGTGATTTAATACATATGTAGAACATATATTCATTAAATTTTTACAAATAACATTCTATGAAATCTGTTAGTGAAAAATAAATCATGTTGCTTTACATGCTGGTAATTTTTCATACACATGATCGATGTTATCATAATATAAAAAGGACAAAGAATAAGTTTTATAAGATATTATAATTAAAAATGTATGATATAATCCGGAATATTATATTTAAGCATTTTATACTATAATGTATTTAGTTGTGAGAAGTGATTATGGAAAACCAATTAAGTCAGATCGTGAGGCGGTAGTCTGCCATACATATGAACAATAGATAAATTTCACATTTCAAGGACGTGTATATTTTAATAGTTCATAACCAAAATTTTATAAAAATATCATTATATTCCTGATACCATTGTTACATTATCTGAATATTTTAATGTAATTATTAGACGCCACTGCCAGCTGTCTTTTTTCCGAACAGGGATAGGGGTAGTGTTTGGAAAAGATCCTTGAATGGTTTAACGAAAGAGATCAAATAATTATACTTAGCATTCCTTGGGTACCAGACACATGCCCTGACCATATCTTCTGGATCAATGACATCTCGGGCGACTACAAGGTGAGATTCGGCTAAAGTCTTGCTCTTGGAATCCATTAGGACGGTCGGGATGAGGGACCATGGAAATTGATTTGTAATCTCAACGTCACCCAAAAAAAATCGTTAATTTTGGTGGCTGGTTTACACGGGCACTCTCCCAATAATGAGCCTTCTCATTTACTGACATATGGCTAGTACCGGTTTTTCCCTTTCTTCCCAAACACTCTAGAAACTAATATGCACTCTATCATTTACTACCCAGTAGCAAAGGTAATTTGGAATCAATGGGGCCCAGTTTCAGTTGCTTCACTAGAATTGGCCTCTGAACTTCCCGATCTGCTGATTCATTGGTGCTCCTCTCTCTCTTCGGCAGATGTTGGGTCACTTTTCACTTTGTCTTGGATTATTTGGGTTTTATGTAACGATGATGTTTTTCAATCAAGCTCACAGACCCCCCAAATTCTGGATTGATCTGGCCACTTCTTGGATTGAGGGTTGGAAAGGCCACAATGAACATTCTATGCTAGGTGGTTCTCCCTCCCATCCCACTCATTGTAATCCCCCAATGGAAGGGATCCTCAATATTAATGTGAACACGTCTCTTCCAAAGTATGGGCTTGTTTCCCTCGGCCTCCTTTCCCTAAATCATCTCGGGAATATCCTTGCTGCTAAATATGAACCACATCATGCATTCTGGGAACCGGTGGTTGCTGATGCCACGACCATCCTTACTTGTTTGATGCTCACTTTAGAATGTGGATGGGGTGATATCATCATTGAGTTTGACTGTCTTACCGTGATCGATGCTATCAATCACAATGACAGGGGACTCCAGTCTTTTGGCATCATCATCAAAAGAATTCTATCACATCACTAATGCTTCTCCTTTTTTACCTTCTCCTTCACCAAAAGGGACAGAAACAACGTGTCTCATCAGCTTCTAGCCTCAGGCCCTTTTGATACTAACCAGTTCTGGTTGGACAATTTCACTTTATAGCTTTTCACATGTACTTTTTCTGATCATTGTCATTAATTTTATCTGCCTTTTTCAAAAAAAAAAGGTAAATCAGCTAAATCTAGTAACTTATAGATGTTTATCTTGAAACAAAAATTCACTCGATCATAATTTTCATTAGGTAAAGAATTTAAGTCACTTGATCTATCATTAGATGCACTCTGGGTTTATATTATGGATTTTCTTATATTTTCTCATTGTCCTAATATTTATTCTTCTATTTGAGATTCGGATAGTCTGCATTGACATGTCCTTTCAATTTACGCTTTTAGAAAACCACTTCAATTTCTCTATTCATCCATTATTTTTTTATGTTCCTTTGGAATAAAATTTCTATCTGTAGTTTGGTTTTCTAAAAAAACATTCTATCAATTTTTTAAACCTTCTATCAAGATGATCCATCTAACAATCACAATCAGGTTTATATTCAATAACACTTGAACTAGAAAGTTGAATTTTTTTCCTTTTTATTTTTTTTATTTTTCATAAATGTAGTAGTATTTAAGGCTACTAAAATTCTTTTAGTCCCTACATCATCTTCACGGTTTACCTATATTTATTCTTCATAAATCAAAATCATACAATTTATCTACATGACTATCATCTTTCTAATATCTCTGGAGTCTACGATGGAGAGATATATTCATCTCTTTCATTCATATAGGCAATCTTAATATTCTTATGATCTTATAATTGGAAAACACTTAATTTCCATGAAAACTCATTATGTGGAAAATTTCATTTAACCTGAGGTACTTGATAGAAATAAGATCATCATTATTCATCTTAATTATATCATAATTATAAGTATATTTATTTAATCTCATCTCCTTGGAATTACATGTAATAACCCAGGTAAAAATTAAATAATTTGTTTTCATTCTATAATTAAATACTAAAATCCATTATAAATTTATGTTGAAATAAGTGGCAGTTTCTAAAATTATTGAATATAAACTGATGGAATAGTAACATAACCATTATAAATTGTAATCTATCTAATAAAATATTAACCTCCCCTAAAAATTAATAGTAAAATTTATCAATCATATAAGTGAATATATGATATATATATATCATAGAACAAGTAAATAATTTTCTAATAAAATTATAAATTAAGCGCGGGTATTTTTTTATTAATAAATATTTAATTAAAATATTATAATTAATATAATAATATAAAATAAAATAAATTTTCATAAACTAGATTAGTAAATTATAATATTTTAGTCTTGTTATTATATAAAAATTTTATAAGAGATTGATAAATTACTCAAAGTGTCATAAAAGTAGTTATAGTTCTAAGATAATTGTTTTAAAATATTTTATGGAATTTATTAAAATTTAAATTTATAATATTAAGAAATTATTTTTCAAAAAATGGAATTCACTATTTAATTAAACACATTAAAAATGGCAGGATTTAATTTATTTTACTTTAAAAAATACATTAATTTTAGGGGATTAGTAAAACTTGGTAATTTATTATATTAGCTGAATATATGATTCCTTGAGTCATAGATGATATAAGGAAGATATAAAATAAAATATATAAATATCATTGATTATTTTAATATATTTAGTGATAATTATCAATGTATTCATATTCATTCAGAAAATTATCTAACTAATGAACATAATAATGAGAAAAAACTCTCTCCTTCATTATAAATAACACCCACCACCACCTCTTATCCTAAAAAATAATATCATTGTAGCTTATTTAATATATTCCCAAATACATTTACAAGGCACTTCCCCATGTCCAGGACCATCTAGTCTCTCCAAAAGGCTAACACAAAGTGCTGGAATGAGGTTCACAATGACTAAAATTCAACAGGTAATATCATATTTCATTATATTTTATTTACATTTCAAATAATTATATTTTATTAAAATATCATCACCTCTCCTTATCAATGTATCCGGAAAATTAAATTATCTTATATATTCTATAATTTTATCATTTTATGAAAAAATTCATCATCAAAATCATTCTCCTCTCCCCTTTTTTTAAAACCATTGTTTGTGATGTGTCATTTTTCCAACATCATGGATAATGTGTTTTCATTTTCCAATCCCATCATCATGTTTAGTAATAATACCTGTATTATGGTTAAATCAAATTTTATATACTTATTTGATATTATTTAATTTTTTTTGACCATTATATATATATATGATATTAAAAAAATAATTTATCTTCTTGATGGTCATGAAAACCATGAAAATAAATGAATTCATCTTCATTAATGTTTTTTTATAATTATTAATATATATTTCTTAGAATAAAATGATATAGGTAATAATTTATAATTATGTAAAATTATTTATACCACATCTTTCAACCTTTTTATTTTATCATCATTTTGACAAGAAAATCTATAATGAAACAACCATAAAAACCATGAAATAAATGCATCGAAACAATGAAAATAACAAAATATTATTAATAAATGTGTGGAAATAAGTTATAAGAATTTCATTTATGTAATTATAACTTTTAATATGGTAATTTACTTGATTAATAACACTCCTTAACCCATTATAATTTTTTTAAAAAAATTCATGTAAGTGGAATCCGAGGTAAAGGATATTGTAACCAGATTTTCATTTTTTGGGTAATCCATATAAACCATTGATTATGTGGTAATAATATTATTTGTGAAATTAATTTTTAATATGTTATGTTTTAATATCTTTATTTATAGAGTATAATTTTATTCAATTTTTTATTCACATCCCACATAAAATACATGATATTTGTTGGTGAATTTTCAATAAAACCCCTCTATTAATATCTTTTCTTTATTTAAAGGAATAACTAATATGATGTTACAATTCTAGTTTTATGAATATGTTATAGTTCTTGTGAATTAATTTCATTGAAGGGGTAGACCTACATCTCCCTCCAATTCAGTGGTTGTGTTTATGTTTGTGGACGACCATATGGTTAATCCATGTGTAACTGCAATGGTTACACCATTAGGTAACGATGATGGTTAGATCAAAATTTATACATGATATTTACATTATAATGTAGTTTTTAGAGTTAAACATAATATGGTATTCATGAGGGTTACAATATTATGTATGTAATTTTCTGAGTAAACTATATGTTTTTTGCAAATACCATTATTTCATGAAGTAAATACATAAAAATTATTGGGTGTTAAGTTTGCCTTTCTGAAAATGATATAATATCTTTATAAGAATTCATGTACCAAAATTTTATCTCTTTATTTCAATTCCCATTTCAAATATTTTTGTTCTCATGCCATGTTTGATAAAAATTCATATGTTTTAATGATTTAAAATAGAATATGGGAAGCCAAGATAAATGTTGAGAAGAATATTCATAAAAATATTTCATGTTTTTATTAAAAAATATTTTATAAATGAAATGGGATTTATTTTAGTACCAACCACATTGTTTGGACATGTGTTCATATTTATTATTTATTTACTAATTTTATAATTTGAATAAGTGAATTATATTTGAATTTATGTAATGATTAATTTCACGTATTTATAATAAGTGTCTTAGAATGGGTTAGATAAAATTAAGGGTTATGATGATGATAATAGAATACCATATGTTATTTTTAAATTATATTAAAATGATATAAAATTTTAATATTATAATTTTTATTCATCTTGGATTTTTTTTCCGAATTTTTTTCCATAAAAATAGGAAAGCATATATAGGACGGAATTGAGTGGATGATATATTTCTAAATATGTGACCCAAAATGGTGGGAATTGGAAAAATAAAATTTTGCTTTTATTTTATGAATTAATTTAAGAAATAAGAAGTGGTAGAATCCATGCATGATAATAACCACTTCTACATACAAGGCATGCGACGATAGTGGAATATTTTATAGTGAAAATTCATCTGGCTTTAATTTGATCTTATAACCAAGTGGAAAATAGAGGGAAGATTAATCCCCTTAAAAAATAAATTATATGTATTGGGGTTTTTAGATAATAAAATGGTTCATCTTTATATTTTCAATTTTGAAGGTGATGCATGATATTGGTGGTCAATGGTTAGGAATAACATGGATAGTGAGAAATAGATGCCATGCAATGGGTTGATATCAAAAAAAAAATTGTTGGAAAATATTTTCCTAAATTGATTTTTATGAATGATGGAATAGAAAGTCCTTTAATTGAAATAAATAGAAAGAAGACTAGGTGGATTTGTATGAAAAATAATTTACTCGATTGGAACAGCAAGATCCAAATATTATTCTGGATCATTATAGTAAACATAATCATTTCTACTAAGTTATAAAGATAATATCCTAAATTCATTTGGCCTCTAATGAATTAAAAAGTCATGATAAACTTTTTTGATGTGATGGTATTGTAGAAATGGATATTTTGGAAGATAATGGTTTTACAAAAAAATCATATGAAAAGTAACATATGATTGTAAAATGGTAAGAATCATACAATTAATTATATAGGTAAGAAATTATAGTTTCTAATCTGTAAAACATGTGGTAAAAAATCATGGGGAATTCCTTAAAAAATAGTGATGTTTCTTCTTTGTGGTGATTTTGGACATATGGCCTAATATTTTAGTAGAAATGATCTTTATGATGGTATGTTGAATTATGATAAAATATATGTATAGTGTTTAGAATGTGTTGAGCGGAGGAAATATGGGGATATCTATCCATTGAAAGATTTTAGTGATGAAAAGAATTCTAATTATAGGAAAAATATGTGCTGAAATACTTTGCGAATATGTCTGTAGATGTAGGGCTATCCAATGAAGTGGTATTAAGATCCTTTTTTATCACTAATATTTTCTTAATGTCTTGTCTAATATATGGACCACATATTCCTTTATTTATGATAATTTTTATATTAATTGAAAATTTTAACCTCAATTATTTAATGATGGTATTTTATTGAAAACATCAGTGGTAAATATAATGGTAAAATGGAATTATATAGATCAACAAGTTTTTTCAGTGGAAAATCATTACCAGCAAACCATGTTGTTCTCCCCTTAGTATAGTTCGATGATATTTTGGGTATGGAATGGATTTATTTTTTATCATCCTATGATTAATTATAGAGATAAAAAAATTATATTGAGAAAGATTTTTAATTTATATACAATTATTAACACATATCATTGATCACATATGAGGTAGATGAGATAATATTAAAAAATTAAACTAGAATTTATCTGTTCCCATATTGTTGAAAACCAATGAACTTTTAAAATTAATGATATTCTTGTGGTAAATAAACACCTTGCTTTTTTTATGAGTAATCTGGTCTTATACCTGATTGAGATGATGAATTTAGTATTGACATAGTTCGTGATAAAAATATAACATGTAAAATCCCTTTATCGAATGGATCAAGTGGAAATTTTAGAATTGAAAATTTAGTTGTAAGAGTTTCTTGATAAATGATTCAATAATCCAAGAACATCACCATGGTATGAACATATATTATTTTTCAAAAGATAATATGGCATTATGATGATTTCCATTGATTATAGATATCTGAATAACCAAAAGTATATGAATAAGTATCCATTACCTCATATCAACGACCTATTAGATCAATTCCAGGGAGCTAATTGATTTTCAACATTTAATCGATATCTGGGTACCCTCAACTAAAGGTTAATGAGGATAAAATTATGAAAATAACATTCCTAACTAGAAATGGAATTAGGATTTTGTTTTTATACCCTTTGGATAGAAAATTTCCAAGTTCTATATATGGATCTTATGAATAAAATCTTCCATGAATATTTTCATATGTTTTTTTATTTTCTTATCGATGAAAATATATTCTTTTCAATGTTTATGAGTATAATGAACAACAAATTTTGATTTTTTAAAACAGTATCACAGAAAAAATTATATACAAAAATAATAGCAAATGTGATTTTTGGTTAAAATGGATTTTTTACATCAGGTGCATAGTAAATAAATATGGTATAATAGTTTATCGTACCAAAATAATTGTTGATGGATGTAAAATTCCTAAAAATGTAACAAATAATTGTATTTTCCTTTGATTAGCATGTTATTAATGATGGTTTGTTGAAAAAATTTTATGTTTATCATGAACGATAACTAATTTATAAAGAAATGGGGTTAAATTTATTTGGATAGAAGACTGTAATGTTTGTTTTCATGAAATGAAGAAGAGATTGGTGAATGTTCCATTTTTTTGTTCCTTCATAAATGGTTATTTTTCCATTTAGTGTGATATTTCATTGATGTGAATAGGATGAATTATGGTGTATAATGATAATGTAATTTTTTATGATTTTAAAAATCTAAAATTTCATTAATTAAATTACCCCACACATCATTTGTCATTAGTATCTATGGATTTCTCTTTAAAAAATTAGTTTCATTATATATACATATCCTAATCTGAAATATATACTCTCCATAATATATTGAATTAGATATTTACTAAGAAGGAATTGAACATGAGGAAGATAATATGGCTTGAATTGTTAAATTATTATTATTTCATAATCAATTACCATTCTGGAATGAAAAAAAATGTGGGGGGTTCCATAAGTCAAAAATATCAAGCTATGTTGGCAATGATATATTTGGAACCAGACACCCAGATTCATGATCTAATAAATTTTTTCGTGGTCATTTTGATAATAATAAATTTATCTATTTTTCATAGTTGATAGGGAAATAATCTTTATCAACAAGAATTAGGTATGTTGAGAAATAAGACTTTGAGTTATAGAAAATTTTATAATTTGATGAAAGAGTTATGTTTTTGCAAATTTTGGATTTCTATATATTGTGTTTTAATGTTTGGGAAGAGATTATGTGTTCCTTTTGATTCCCATATAATGACAGAATTTTTGGGGCAAGCTAATAGTTTTCTATTTATAGTTCATCCTTTAAGTAATAATATGTACAATGAACATTGAATGTATTACTGTAGGCATTGAATGAAATGATATATTTAAACTTTTACTGAGAAATTGTTTACAATTCAATAGGTTAAAGAAGAGAGGAAACTACCAAAGGGGATGCATTATCATTTTGTAGTGCTAGAGTGATGGGAAAATATATCCATGGAATTTTTGGTGGGAATACAAATGATGTATAAAGGTAACAATGCAATTTGGGTCATTGTTTACTAACTAACTAAATATACTCATTTCCATCCAATTTGATATACTATTGATTTGGATCAACTTTATCAATAGTACCTCAAATAGGTTGTCAGGTTATATGGTCCTCCCATCTTCATTATATGTGATCATAATCCCAGGTACACTTCTAACATCTGTAAAGTCCATAAGAAGACATTAGGAACTAAATTAACTTTTAGCAAAACCTTTCATCCTCAGTCAGATGTACTGTCGAAACGAATAATTCATGCATTGGAAGATATTATTTGATCTTGTTCAATGGAGGATTGACTGTCGAAATGAATAATTCCTGAATTAGAGTATATTATTTTATCTTGTTCAATAGATTAGCGAGGAAGTCTATATTATCATTTATTTGTTGATTTTTCTTATAATAATAATTTTAATTATAGTATAAAGATGGAACCTTTTGAGAAATTATATAAAAAGTGGTGTTGAACTCCATAAATTTTGGATTATGTTTAGGAAAGTAAGTCGATTGGAATATATTTAAAAGATGAAGTGGATGAGTAAAGTAATATGAGAAAAACATATGAGGATGTCCTAGAGTAAGCAAAAAAGTTATATTGATATTATGGGAAATGATTTTTATTTTGAGGTAGGTTTTCATGTTTTACTTAATATCCTACCTTGGAAAAGATTTATTTCATTTGGTTATAAAGAATAGATGATTCCATAGTTTATTAGAAATTATTTATTCCTATAAAAATTTGTACGAGTCTCCCATAAAGTAGTTTTTCTTCTATGATTATCTCAGGTACAAAATGATTTTCATCAATCGATGATTTGAAATTATATTCCAGATTCATCTCCTTTTTTGAGTACAGTAGTAGATCTATTGGAATATAACATTCAATATGAGTAAAATCAGGTTATGAATCCTAAACATAGAGATCGTGTACTTTTGAATTAAATAATTTTTCATGTTAATGTACTTTTATAAAAAAACAAAGTTTAAGAATATATATAGGAATATGAATTTTCTATGTTGTAAAAGTGTACCCAAATGATTAATAAGTAAATAAAAAATCTAAGGAAATAATTTCAATAATGTGGGGAGAATTTAACAACACAGGAACAAATAATTATTCTTATTTTATTCAGGAATTAAATAGTTAAATTTATTATTAATGTATAATGAAATAAGTATAATTTTTAAGAATAATAGAATTTAAACTGATAGAATAGTATAATTACCAATGTGAATAGTAATCGAGAAAATAGATTACTATCCTCACCTAATAAAGGTTAAATAATATTTTCCTATCTTATAGTTGGAAATATTATATATTTTCATCATTTAAAAGAAAATAGTTTTTTATGAAATTATAAATTAAGTGTTCGTATTTGTACAAGTCCTAAGTTTTAAATTACAATTTTATAATTATTATAATTATTTAAAAAAAATTCATAAATTAGTTTCATAAATTAATAATTTTTTGTGATTTATTTATAATATAATTTTATGATATTTAAATTATATTTTAAAAGTGTTATAAAAATATTTAATGTTTTAAAAATTGTACTCTTCAAAAAAAATTATAATTTTTTAAAAAAAGTAAACTTCTTATACGTAGAAAATTATTTTGAAATATTAATTTCACCATTGAATTCTAGAAGCCTAAAAATGGATATTTTTAGATTTTCGGATTTTTCTAGTGTACTTGAATTTTTTTGAATACTAAAATACGATAATTTACAATAAAAAAACAAAATAGAATTATTGAGTCTTAGATTATGTGAAGCTGATGTGTGTCCATAATATCAAAATATACTTCTTTATTTTAATATATCTAGTGATTATTCTCAGACTACTCTAGTGGTGATCAAAATTAATAAATTAATGAATATAATAATGTGAAAACACTTCTCTCCTCTACTATATATGACCCCCAACAACTATTCTCATCACACCTCAACATATTATATCATGTTAACATTATACCCATTTACCTTCCCAATAAACTTCCATAGTTCTAAGGCCTTATGGTTGAATCAAAATTCTCAAACCAAGGGCCTTATAGACGTTCTCATAGAGGAAAATTGAAGAGGTAAAATCCACTTTCATTTTTCTTTATTTTCATTTCAATTGTTTTTATTTTCATTTATTATCTACACCTCCCCTTATCTAAGTAAAATGAAAATACAATATTTATATATAATCTAATTTTATCTTGTTTATGTAAATATTCAACCTCAAAAACCATCTCAACCACATTTTACACTATAAATAAAATCATTATCCTTGATGTGTTGATTTATAGGCATTACGGACAATGTGCTTTCAATTTCCATTGCATACATAATGGATGGTTATAAATCTATTAATATTGTCAACTAATATTTTATTACAGATATTTAGTCTTATTTATTATTCTGTAACCATTCTATAAACATGATATAAAATAAAATTATATTTGTTTTTGAAAGTCGTAAAACACCCAAAATAAACTAATTCATTTGTAGTATTGTTTTATCTAATGATTTATATTTTTATAATAAAAAATAATATGGAATAGTTTAATTTTTTTGAAACATATTAGTACCATATATTTCCAATTTTGGGGTTTTTACTCCATTTGATAAGAAAATACAATGAGTACCATCCATAAAAACCAGGAAATAAATACAACCAAAACAGTGAAAATAACCAAATATTATGATTAAAAAGGTGTAAAGATGTTATAGGAATATAATATAATATGTAATAATTATTAATATCATTATTTAATATATTAATAACAATACATAATACATTATAAAATTTTTCAGAACACGTTTTATTTAAGACGAACCCAAGGTAAGGGAAATCATAAAACAATTTCCATCTTTTGGGTTAGCCTTATACTACATTGATTATATGCTACTAATATTATTTTGTGAAACTAATTTGGAATATATTATGTTTTATTTTGTGGACTTAGAGTATATACATAAATTTCCTTGTTTCTTTTCAATTATCACTTCATATATAAGATATTTTTTAGGGTCGTTCCATTATATATCTTCCTAAAATATATTATCTTTTTTAAAAGAAAAAAATTATACTGTGTATTCATTTGTAATTTATGATAATGATTCTTTTAATGGTAACTAAATCAGATGAATTTTTGGACTTATATCTCCCTTAAATTCATTGGTTTTATTGATGTTGTAGGTTTACTGTATCAATACTCCACATTTAACTATTATGGTTACATCATAGGGTACTCGTGAGGGTTAGATCCTAAGGTTGTAATATGGGATACATTGTATGGTAGTGATGAGGGTTACCAATCAAACATCATACATTAGGGTTATAGTCTTATGAAATTTATTTCCTATGTTAACTATATTTTTTTATTTGTGTTATCTATATTTTATGGAGATCTAATCATGTCACAATATAATTATATGATATTTATTAGGTGATCAGTATGGATTTATGAAAATGATTTCATATGATTATAGGCATTCAAGTACTAATGGTTTTCTATTATTATTATTTTGTGCCTTACTTATATATTTGTGCACATACAACGATTTAAAAATAAATCATATGGTTTATTTATTGGTAAAATAGAAGAAGATGCAATGATTAATTCTATGAAGACATTTCATGAAAACATTTCCTGCTTTTATTAAAAATAATTGAATTATCAAATAAATTCATACTATTTATGTAGAACCCATATTTTATTATTTTTTTCTGATATTTATTAATTACATACTGATTTTTAAAAACTCTAAACTGAAAGGATTTATTAGATTGTAAATATGATAGTTCAAAAAAAATTACTACAATATTTAATGTTTAAGGTCATGTATTTATATTAGAAGTTCCTCCATGGGAAATAAAAAATGTATCCCAAATCCCATAAGTAGTTATACAGGTAATAGATCAGTTAAAATCATTATCTTCTAGTGATTAGAAACAGAAATTCATTGATTTACAATTAATATTGTAACTTATATTTGTTTCATATTCCATGTAATTCCTATAAATAATTATTATAACATATTCTTCATCAACATCATTGAAAATATCAAAAACCATACTTTGTGTATTCATTCTCATATTAATTTTTCATTGTTCTTAGTTATTATCATTTAAAAAGGTAGGTGTGTTGGTAGTATGTCCTTATTATCTAGAATCCATGTAATGAACTTTATTCAGAAATAACAGAAATGATTGATCTTTAAAGTCTATATAAAGTCATAGTTGAAAAACTTTGTAACCATTATACCATATAAAATCACCATTTATACCAAATTTTGGTCAGAGTGAGTATATAAATTGGCGGCGAGTTGAGTACCCAATAAAATTTAATTTAAAAATTGATTAATTTAAAATGTCCTAGTTAACCAGTATAGAATATCATTATAGGTTATTATTTTTCAAAAGGTATATTAAAGATTTATTATTTCTATAGTAGTTAATATAAAATATTACTTATACAATTGAAATAAATTTACTTAATTAAAACAATTTAAAAACAATATAAATGAATAACTATAAAATTATAAGTTCTTCTTGCGTTAAAACCATTCCAGTTTTAAATAGGAAAAAATTAGTCAAAAACATACTACTGAAATGTGAAATAATAGGTTTAGTCATAGTATCACACATAATCATATCCACTTAGTGATCACTCAAAACCAATAATTTTATATAAAATATGTTGTTTGATCAACAACATAGATCAGGTATTATAGTATTTTATAAACTGTCTAGGTCACACATGACCTCTTCCACTTTTATTTGAGGGAGTACAAACCCAAAAAATGTAATAGGGGGACCTATTTAATTGTTATACAAGGTAATACATATAAAATATGATTTAAGTGATGATATCATGTATCTTATAGTTTAATGTAAGAGACAGTGTGCCTGTGATAAAACATAGTATGCACACACACTGTTAAATATAAAAAAAACTGAGTAATATAAAACTGTGGTGATGGATGTTATTGTTTTATTTATTTGAAAATTATGACTCTAGGAATCTATTTTTATAAATAGATTAATTCATGGTCTTTTGAAATCATTTGAAGAACAGAGTTTCGTAGACTATTAAGATGTTTACTATAAGAAAGCAGCATATATGTATGAGCTGCAGCTTCCCCAATCAAGTGTTTTCAGTTTCCCGTTGTTTATCTCTTCGAATTTTATTTATTATTTGTTCCTTTCACATTTAACATTTTCACTTCATACATATGAATATATCCTCTATTTATACAAGGATCCCCTATTCTCTTTTTCAGTAGTATTAGAAAGAAGAATATTCATATGCATTGTGATATTTTTCATCATCCTAGAGTATGTATGACATCCTCTTAAATTAATTTTTTGACTAGTTAAGTGAAAATAATATAATTTCATTAACATTTATAATAGATCTATCAGAAAAATATTTAAATGAAATGTTATGTTTTAAGTAGTTGTGGGGACTCCGGCTAGTGGTGATTCTATCTAGCGGTGACAGATTGTATAACATTGTCCCGCTATAGTGATATGACACTAGAGATGTATTATTATAGTAGTGTATTTTTCTTACCCACAATCCCATTATGGGGTTGTTGTGCCACTAGTTACTCATTCTGATGGTAGGTAAGACAAGCACTGTCTCCCACTTTTCCAAATTTATATTCTATTGGAATGACATCTTGATAGTGAGATTTCTTAGAAGTATATCATACATTAACAATTTTATACTCGGGTAGCTTGTATTCTGATGGTGTATCATTCATAGGGGGATTTCTATGATACCAGTGAGTCAAGGACAATAGAAACTTATATGTGATGTAATCTCTGACTTAGTCAAAATTTTGTGTTGGTAATGACATGTACTAATATCAATGGTTACTCATTCTTTGGGGAAATGTCATTACCAATATTATATAATAAGAGTCATATCAAAAACATAATACCTATTAATATGATTATAATCAGGATTTTGTTTCATTAAAACAGTGAGGTAAATAATATATTTATTATATAAGAGGTTCATACATGTCCAATGTAAATCACAACTGAGGTAAGGGTTTCTCGTCTTAGTTTTACATCTATGATGATTATTTCTTATTTAACACGATGATATTTTTTTGGGGGGTATATACTCCCCAATGATATATTATATCATGAATCCATTTATATTCATGTTATTGAGTATTTAATTTTACAACATTTATTTCATGGGTCCTATGATTCAAAAGATACCAATGTTGTAATGGTTTGCATTACAGACCAATAACTTATTGGGAAATTGTATGATTAAATTTATGATGATAATATATCATTATTTATCCCTAAATTGGATTATATGTTTTACGCTACTATTTATATTAATGACCTTTTCATGTAATACTACAGTTTTTCAATATTCAATGAATTAAATGAGTGAGAAAAAAAATTATTAAATCTATATTTACTTCAATATTACCTCAAACATACTTTTCTATTCAATTTCTAAGTATTCTGAAAAACTCAAAATCAAATTAGTAAATAAATAGAATGATTTACTAAAAACATTTTTAACATGTCTGGAATATTTTACAAAATTAAAAAGAAATCATCTTCTCATTTTTTTCTATGTATCTTCTAACTTTTAACCAAAATTGTGAATGGAATTATTATTTGACATACTAGGAATATATGTAATCAACTGATGTCCTAAATAGTCAATGATTTGATTAATACATTACATTTTTGAATAGTTCTCTTCAAATAACAAATCTTCCCAAAGATTTTATGAAATTTTCATATTTAAAAGTGATCTTGAAAGTGAAGTGCATATTTTATTTAAGTATATATTTATGTTTTTTATTTCATTTTTATTTTACAATGAAAACAACCTAAATTTTAAATTATACTCTATAAGGAATTTTTTTTTTCAAGATACCATATTTATAATTTCATTGAATGTATTTTCATCAGTATGCAAGAGATGTACTATTCTGATATATATATTCAAATTCCACTAAATAGTATATATTTTAGATCATTGATTGGGGAATGTATTATAATTACATAGGATAATTTTTAAATATGAAAAATTATTTTTATTATGTTTCACCATATTCAAATGAAAAATATATTATTCATAGTTAATATTCAGTAAGAACCACTATAGAAAATCGATTCATCAGTATGATTCATTAGATAACATCACTTGTTTTCGGTGAAGGCCATACCAATTTTTATAGATGTCATGGAACGACTCCATTATTGTATAAAAAATGTGTGGCAATAAAAACCTCGATGGTTTGTTTCAGATCTATGAGATTTTTTATTCAATAACTATGATCTTTGTTATTGAAACCCTAAAAAAAATTTGTATCATGATATCCATGATTTACTTCCTTGAACATGATATCATTAATATTGAATTGCTTTATCATCATTTTATTATACAATATAATTATTCGTATTCATGTTATTGAATATATTGAATTTATTTTATCAATTTAAATTTTCAAAATTTATTATGTCTTGTATATTAATAATTTCTCGATCTATATTCCTACCCTTTCTGAGTATTAGAGCTCAACCATTTCTTTTGTTCCTTTACCCATGATTCTAGTAATTTTTTACTAATTGATAATAGGGGTAATGTCATATATAATAAAGATAGTCTAAAATAAGATATATTTTTTATTTTATAAATTAAAATATCTGTGAATGTAAATTATTTATACAATGTTTGAAATAATGAAAAAATCCTTTATCCTTTATTATATGATCACTTGTACCTAGTGGTCATTCAGTAATGTAACAACTAACTATTTGCTGATGATGTAATTGTATTTACAATTGGTATCTGGGGACATTTACAAAAATCATGGGACTCAATTTATGGAATCATATATTATATAAAATAACCTTATTATAATATTTGATTATAATTTTATGTATTTGATAACATCCTAATTAATTTGTGAGAAAGTGATTGTGTGGTTTTTAAATAAATACATACTTATCAATATACTTCATGTGGTCATGGTTCTATAACATATGTACCTAGTGGTAATAATTGTGAAAAAGGATGGTGAGGCTTGAATTGACTTTTACCTGGTAAATGAAAAGAGGCCACACAACAAATCTATTTTTACATCCCCTTTGGGTATGAATTTTTTAATTCACATTTTATTTGTGAACAAAACAAATTTGAATAGATTTTGACTTTTAATGAACTATATTAAATACAAAGTTTCATATATTATGAACAATATGTAATTATTTAGAAACCATATAAATTATTCTTCAAGACTATGTAATTTCCCACTATTATTAGTTTTTATCACACTAATCAACATTGTTTTAGAGAATGTATAACACTATAATGAACTAGGTAAATGTAGAATGGGATAAAAAATGTTTTTATGAGAATAAAAATTGTATTTTTACTGGAGTGAAGGATATTTTGATTATTCAAAATAATTTATCATGAAATATTATTAGAAAATTCATCCATATCAAACTACAAGACATGAAAAAGAATTGTCTGATACAGTTCAATAAATGATTGGGTGGTGGAAACTATATTATAAATAAGATTTTTATTCCTGTAAGTCAAGAATTATGGAAGAAGAACATCAGGTAATTTATAAAGGGAATGAGAATATGTTTTATTTAATACCAAAAAGGGAACAATGTATGAAATTGTTTAGGGAAAATAGAATATTTAATTAATTAAATGGATATTAATATTGGTCTACATAATGTAATGTGAGAATATGAGTGTTTAAAATGTGGAATGTATTAGAGTTATGCATGTCAATGACTTAGGGGAAGGATCAAGAAGAGTATAAGAAAGTTTAAATGAGTAATGGTTTTTTAATTTATAATAAATAAACTATGAATTGTATATTAAGGGAATGAATTGTTAAGGAATAAGATGATGAATCCTTGATAATGGAGTACAATGAAAGATGAATGAACTTTTTTTTTCCTTTTAGTTCATATAATTATTCTATAGATGTATTTTAGGGATGATATTATTTTTATAAGAATATTTAAAAGTATAATTATTTTACAAAAGTAATATTTTAGTAATTATTTGAGGGAATGTGTTGAAAGGTAACTTGAAAATTGATATAGGGTAATATTTTTATTTTTTGATAACACATTATTATGGAAAGATAATAATTAATATTTTCTTGATGATTAGAAAAATATTGTTAAAGTGTTGTTTATTGGAGAAAATATTTTCTATGAAATTGGTGAGTGATTTAATGTATTATGTTATATTTTTTATTTTTTTCTATCTATAAAATATATTTTATAAACACAGATTTTATATTTAAGAGAAATAAGGTTTTGATTATGATTTTTTTGTCATCATGGTATTTAGATATAGTCTATCTAATATTATGAAATAAATTATGATGTTTTTGTAATATAATTTTTTGTTAATTTTTATATTTAGGAAATTTCATTATAAATTAATGGAATTTGGAATTATTCAGATATCTTTGGTCATTTCATAAGGATACTTATTTTTTAAATGGATCAAATATAATTTTTTGTGTTCTTGTAGAGGTTTAGATATTATCATATTATTATAGACCTAATGCCATAAAAATTAATTATGGTTAATATTCATAGACATACTAAAGAACATTTAACTATTTTATAGATCTTATGACCTGTTAAAATTAAATATTTGTGCTTTACGAATAAATAATCCATCTTGAATATTGATTTTAGGGATTCATAAAAGAAGTGTAATCTGATAAAATCATAATCAAAATAAGAATTTATTCATTTGAAATAAAATATAACTATTATGCTTATTTTAGTATGTCCATAGTCAATATGTAATGAAAAGCCATAACTTTTTAAAAATTATCCTAAAATAGAAATGTTTTCCATATTACCATAAATATAATCATAAATTTATATATTTGTTGTTTTTAACTTTCTCTTGATAAATCAAATTTTTTTCATAAAATATAAATGACACTATCTATATATATTTGTTCTCTTCAACCATGTCTATATATTGATATCCAAATAATATTTTCATAAATGGATCCCAATTTATGTGTTATTCTAGATGATCGTCATACTTTTTTCCCTCTTTTGAATTTTAATATTTATTACCCATTTTTATGTTCAGATTTTCAACACATGTTAAACAAATGCGGACTACCATAGAATTGGATGGGTTAAATTTAGTAACGTAAAGTAGAATGAAACACATAACCTCAAGTATAGATGTACTATAAACATTTATATCATATAAAAAGTGGTTAAATTCGATTGTAAAAATAAAATTATCGAAATTTCTTATAATGATTTATACACATTTTTAAAATAAATTAAGTGGTTCTATTTTTTGTGAAAATTAAAATAATAATCCTTTTAGAGAAAAGGTATTTTCTTAAAAAATGGTATTGTTCAATAAGGTTGTTTGGTATTCGGTTGCGGATATGCATTATAAATATTGTTTTACACCTTTTGAAAATAGATTTCTTAAAATTATTATCATTTTTTAAATAATAATTTCTAAATTTTATTTGTGTGAATTTATTAAAGTTTAATGAATATTCTAAATTTTTGGTGATTAATGAAAAATATTTTTTTAAAACATCGTTTTCTTAATGATTTTAAATTTTTATTTAAATTTATTTAAATTAAACATTAGTTAAATTTTAATATACATATTTTAATGTATGTTATTTGAAACAAATTAATTGGTATTTTTTACAAAAAACATTATATAATAATGGGAAAGATATCATTAGAGAACCATATTTCCATCGTCAATACAAGTCTAATATTAAATTAAATTTGGCTACATTGAAGAATTAAATTAGGGGAAAAATAATTTGAAATTTGTACTCAAAATATTTAATTTTTTGAGAAAAGTTGATATTCATTTTTTCTTCATAATTAATTTTAAATTCGTTAAAAAATAATAATCATGGTTAAATTTAAAATTGACTGGCAGACAGTTAAAATAGATGGATAAGTGTTAAAATATCCCGAAAGTTGTCTAAATTATATTAGATGGTCATATATGAAAATTTATTACCTAAAACTCAATTATAGTGTGGGTGGGGATATGTTTCTAGGATGTTTATAAATATAATAAATTATGTATAGAAAATTACCAATGATCACCCTCATTCTATTAAATATCAATTATGTGTTCACAAAATAAAAATTATAAGAACTAAATTAATATTTTTGGTCATATTGATAATAATAAAATTAAATTCATGGAAAGAAATTATTTTTAATTTCCTTATTTATATATTTAAATTAAATGCTTTAGTAATGAAGGCATATAGATAACATAATTAATATAAAAATAAAATAATAGTTAATAAACATATTTTATGAAATATAAATTGAATGATATATCATAATACAATACATTTTTAGAAAAATATATCATGATATATTAGTCTAAAAATAAAATATTCAGATTTCAAATTAGATATTATCTTTTTAAAGTCAAATTTAATAAATAATGTCAAAATTGATAGAAAATGTTTTTTTAATATTATTTTATTATATGGTTTCAAATTTAAAAAAAATATAATACCATACCCTAATTTATTGATATATTCTGCAATATTTAGACCATATTTCCATTCATGGCTGAATTCTCCTTTTAAAATAATTTTCTGGACCTCTAAATAGTAATAACCTTTATTAATATGGAAAAGGGTAAAATATAGTTTTAACTATTACATGAATTAATGTGAAAATTAATTTTCCACATAGATGGTTTTTTTATTTAAAAAATTTGATATCATATATGTATCGTTGGGGTAAAAATTATGTAGGTAGGTTTTTTTATATAGTCATAAAATTATAAATTACATAGGTAAAAATACAAGTTACTGTTGTGAAATGTAATCTTTGTGTTTAATCTATTTGATATCTTCTGAAACATGAACCCTCCACTCTAAATGAATAGTAATTTATTATAAAATTATAAACATGAAGTTAAATTGGATTATATGAAAATCACTATGAAAATTATAAAAATTATCATAATCCATTGATTATAATATAAAAAATAACCATATATAGTAAAAATAAATGTCTTCTAGTTTTTGTTCTTAAGGATAGTTGTGTAATAATTTTGGAACATAATTTTAAATTAATATAATTTTATAGAATATTTTTTTGTAAAATTAACAATTATTTTAAAATAAAAATATCAAAATTATTTTACAGTTAATTAATTTTTATATTTATGAAATGTTTCACTTTTCAGATTATAATTAAAGATAATGATTTCTAATGAAAATAAAATTTTTATTTAAATAATTCAGAAAGTCAACAACCATTTTAAATGGGTTATATATTAATACTAATTCAATTATATTATAATTTTAATTGTCCATGTCATTTTAATCGATATCATATTGAATATTGATATCAAAACTGTAGAGACCCTAAGCTTGATGTACATGGTCATTATATTACTTTTGTGGAATACTTAACACATAACAAAAACATACACCAAAGGATCGTAATAGTTTAGTGCCTTTGGAAACTGAGAACATAATCTTCTAATATTGGTGAAAGATCATAAAAATATCCCATAAAGATCTTCCCCTCTTTTTTTTCTTACCTAAAACCTTTCTTTATATCCCAGGGAAAAGAAAACATAAAAGGGGTGAGCTCAAATGCCCAGTAAGGGTAAACATAGAGAACATAAAACAATCCATAAACATTTGAATGCAAAAACTTGAACATAAAATCTAAACATCAAAATATTGAGAGAAGACATGAATCTTGGAAGTACGTAAGGCATATTTCATAAGGGAACATCCATCATGATAAAATAGCATGGGAATAAATTATGTAATTGTGGAAACCATTCAGCACTTGTCATGATTTCCATAGTAGCCATGTCATTGCTTCCAAGACCATATTAGTGGACAAAGTCCCTTTCTGAATCGAGTTCACTCCTTGTTCGAGTACTGTAACACTGAACCAGATTAACATACCATTCCATCCATGTCTATCTTGTGAGATATAAATCTTTACCCAATGCATTGGAGTGAGATATAGGTCCCACCGATCTCATGATGAAATCATTCTTACTTGTTCCACAAAATAAACTGAAAACATTCATCAGAACCAAAAGATTAAAATAGGTTTCATAAACATCATCCCATCATTTCATAATCCGAACAAAACAAATGGAAATTTGATCATAAGAAAAGTTAACCATGTAAATCATAGAGACATTAAACTTGAAACATACTCATATTAAATAATATCATCTTAGATGGAAAATGGTTTTGATAAAACAATTGAAATGAATTCTTGATGAAAATATTCTTTCTTCTTCAAAAACATTTTTTTTTCAAAAAATGCCATGAAATTTTAAAATAAAATATATTTTTTTGAAAATAGTCATGAAATCATTTGGAGGAATCTTCATGAAAATAAGTCTTTAAAAACTGTAAAAATCTGTTCACGCCGTATAAATTAAAAAAACATTCTTCTCATACTTTTGCTGGAATAGTAATAAAGTTCCTCGTAAAAGAAATATTCCATACATACCATGTAGTAAAAGTAAAAAAAAGGCTTAAAAGGACATTAAACATACGTGAAAACACTTTTATAAAACGTGGACATGGACGATTGCAATAACCCCAATAAATACTTACGAATAAGTAATCTCAGATAAAAATGAGATTTGAAAAATTATCCCTTACCTTAGGTCTGATATGCTTTGTACGTATCCAAACCTCATGTATAATGATTTAAATAATGTGATTGACTTATTACAGAATCATATTCAGTCATATATGGTTCACTTATGACTTTATATTACCTGTTCTTTTGTAAATTCATGTTAAAGTAGTGTTTTGGGTAAAATCATTTCATTTTTCATTCGTGTTTTAACTTGTAATTATTCATATGATTACTTAGGTCATTATTACCTACATACAGAATGTAAAACATGATTTATATTTAATATATATTCATAATATACATATATATAATGGATCGATAAATGGAAAGAAATACACCGTTCATGGAGACGGTGGGCCGTACGTACGCATGAACGTTGTTTTCGTTTCCTTATTGAATTGAATGGAATTAAGTAGATGACATAAATATATATATACATAAATCCAGTATCATTATTGTTTCATATATTTCATGATTACTTATTATATATACATTGTAATCATTCTTGATTGGTTATCATGGAGAGTGAATGTCATCACGTCGTGGAGACGGTATTCCGTACGTACGCACGAGCGATGATATCATTCCCATGATGGTGGAATTGTATTAATGTGTATGTATAATATTACAGAATCAATATCACTTTACAAAAAACATATATATTCATTACTTTCACCATTATACCCATCCACGTAAGGTGGTGGTGGAAAATAGATTAAACCACGACATAGAGACGGTATTCTGTGTGTACGCACGCGCAGTGATTTCATTTTCCGTAGGATGGATAGATGGTGGAATATGGTTGTTTCATACTTATAATAACATATCATTATACGATCGATACTGATGTTATTACTTCATAATGAAACAACTAAAGAAGAATAAGTGTAATAAGAAATAAAGTTAAAAGAATCGGTAACGGACAATATCTCTTCTTTGAAGCGCCTCTTTGAGACCTACACTTAGGGCACTAAAATTGGTCTATGAAGAAGACCAGGACCTCTAAGATGTTTCTTGGTAAGTAGAGAAGAGAATTTGTAAGGTGATGGCCGAGCTTCAAGGCTCAAAATGTGTTAGGAAGAAAGGGAGGAGGTGCCCTTTTATAAGGGAGGAGAGGGGCACCTTAGGAAAAACAAAAAATATTATTTTATTATAATTTCATATTCTCTTTTTAATAGATCCAAATTGATTAATTTAGAAACTAAGGTGTGTATGGGTCTAAATCATCTCATCCAATAGAATTTAGGCAAGTTTAGGTTTCTATCTTAACCTTATCATTTATATTTAACTTTAAGTTAGATAATTTAACTTTTACCATGTCTTCCTGTTTTCCTATGCTATATGGTTAATAAACATATTATAACAAGACAAAAGAACCACAATGTTTTTATTATTAATATATATAACCTTATCTAAGTCATTTGGCCGATCCTTATATTTTTAGGAATAAAATAACAATAAATAATATAATATTTGTTTTAAAAACTATATTATGTCAATTTTGACACTATTTGATAATTGATTTTTGTGAAAATCATAAAAGAATGATTAGTTCAAAAAAAGTTAACTAAATAAATACTAACATTTCATATTAACCTATAAAATTATTTTAATTCATAAAAAGTCTCAAATTACATTTATTTGGGTATTTATATCATTAATTATGTTAACATTTCATTAATAAGATAATTACTCCATCATCGTTGTGTCCTAAATAAATTAAATTATTTAATGTCTAAAAATCATAAATAAAATACCATTATGTAGGAAATCTATATAGATTTATAATGAATATTTATAGTCTAATTTATCTTATGTATATCCCTATATTAAAAATTATTTAGTTATTAAACATTGATTTAGACTATTTTAACCCTTCTTTAAATAAATTAATAATAAATGGCCTAATCTAATCCAAGTGGGCCTAAATGGTCATATTTTTTTCCTAAGGTTGTTTTTGGTTGAATGAAACTTATCCAATAGAATTAGGACATGTGTTCGGGTAATAATAATATCATTTTTACCCTTAATTACCCTATTTACTTTTAACCGTGGTAAATAAAAGAAAAAAGTTACTATTCACAGAATATTATTTTCATCTCATTGAACCACATTTTAGTCCTTGATATTAACCATGTGTCTCGTATTTTCGAACTTCCACTCACAGAAGCGGTAAAATTATGTTTTATATGAATTTTCAAATTCTCCTAGGAGGTGGGTAAAAGACGGTGAAAAGTTCAATAAAATTTTAATATATATAAAATTATTATAAAATGACTCCAATGACTTAAATTGAACTTATATAGGTATTATGTATCAATTATGACCTAAAATAAATTTAAATAAAATAAATAATTATTTAAATAAAAAGTCTGTTTTTGAATAGTAACCAAGTGTTTTCACTATTCATAAACAATTAAAAGTTTTCAGAAAAAAACAAAAAATTCACCATAGGATAATTTCGATATTCTGAATACAAAAATGAAGTCCATTTTAAAAGATAAAATTTATAAAATTTCATGAAGTGGGTATTAGTATTCAAAACGGTTATTTTATATAACATATCGTTGTTTAGCGAAACTCAGTATTGCGTACAACACACGCTATTGTGGAAGGTCGTGATTGCGTGTAATGCAAGCCAAGTTAGGGATGCATTTTTTGAAATCATTTTCTGGTGTAGCGTAAAACACAAGACATTAATGAAAATAAAAAGAATATTTTTCATACAATCTCGCGGTGTTACATTCAACCCCCCTTAAAATAAATTTCTCTCTTGAAATTTGTCAAGGTTATAAATGGTTTACTACTCGAAAGATTCTTTAATAGAAACCCACATCATAAAGAGGAACACCAAAACTTGGCTTTAGAAACTAATTTATGAAACGTAATGGTTATCCAAATTAACTAATCACTGGGTTTCCACATAAGAGAACATAGGTGAAAATATGGATATGGAAGAGAAATCTAACCATCATGTTCTGATGGAGAGTGGTAGAGAACAAGGCTATGAAAAATCCATCAATCACAAATCCATAAATTTTTAATGATCTAAGGTACCATCTGATTCATTGGATATAAGAGCACTAGGACAACATTTTTGGTTTTTAATATCATTTCCCTAAAGTTGAAAATTTTGAAATAGAAGAAATACTTGCTTGATTTTGGTACAATATCACTGTTGTTCTTTCTTTGAATAATTTCCACTTCATCTCTTACAGAAATGAAGAAGAATTTGTTATTCATGAAGTGTTAATAGATCCCGTGATAGAATGATGGGTCATTCCATGTGTTTCAAACAAAAGGTTAACAAAAGTTATCAAATATACATAAGTACATCTATGGTGAGGTTAATTGTATATGATTCCAAAAATGAACTTATACTTCATATATCATCCCTCGTAATAAAATGAAACTAGATTCTACTAACCAGGGACTTTCTGTAGGCCAGTGGTATGTGATAAAGGCCAGTCGCACTTCAGTTTTGGGTTCGATTACCACAGCCTTGTCTGACGCGATGGTCTGTCGCCCGTCCTACAGGTTGTCCTTTTTCTAAAACTACTTTACTATAACATCCCATCAATAATATTGAAATAAAATTCGATCCTTAAACAATACTAACTTATGTCCAACATAATCCATTCCAATCTTTAGGCTTATCAAAAATACTTCGGTCTAAGCTCGTAGTATAATGAAAATGATTACTTGAAATGTCACATAACAATCACGTGAATGCGATCATTTATCCCCAATATATCATAAGATATATCTTTTTGGTCAAATTACAAAAATTTAAATACCTTAATCATGTATTCTCTTGAATAATTAATACCCATTAAACCTTAGTGAAAACATGAATTTTGTCAAAAGTTACCTCTTTCCACATAACAAAATCCAAAAATTCTATATACTCAAACCATGATATTGCCTTCTCTTTATATCATTCATGATCTCATGAATACTATAAAACATTTAATTTTCTCCTTATCCCATCATTATGTGCATAACATCTACTTTCCAAAAATATCTGAATAACCTTTCATGGTCACTGGTACAATTCATCACATACTTTCAAAACATAAGGAAAGACAATAGTGTAACAATCCATAGATGTCTCTTTATTCCATAGTACCATGAGATTACTTCTACGACATTTCACTTGATAAACATGTAATCATTCCACTACCCTCTTAAACCATTGACTGAGCTTCAACAATTCTTTCACTTCACATATCATTTGTAGTCTCTTCATCATCATCCACATAAATACTACCCATATGACCCTACTGATTCTATTTATGTGATTTTCCCTTAGGATATTGGTTTGCATAATGCCCGTACATTCCACATTTAAAACACTTAACCATTGTTGATGTTTTATCAATACCATTATCCTCATCCATGGTGTTAACTGAACCTTTTCCTTTGCACTTATTGTCTTTGTGTCCTTCTTTTTCACACCAAAATCATCATCCAGTTCCTTTGAAACATTCTCCCTGATGCCTCTTCCCACATGATTTACATACGGGAAATTGAACTTTCTTTCCTCTATGATCATCATGAAACTCCATCTTTCTCTTATTAGTCGAGTCATGAAACTTACCAAATTTGAGTTTATTGATCATATTATGAGATTTCGGATTGAGCATAATAATGATGTTTGGACTTCCAAATCCAATTTCATTTGGTTTCTCGTGAAGAATATCATTCCATTGTCCATAATATCCTCCATTATCGTGAATCATCTTGTTTCCAGCCATTTTTTAAAACCCAAAAAGAATAGTATGAGAGGAAAAAATCAAGCTAGGGAAAACAACAAAGTAAAGGGGGAGTACCCTCAATACCTAACAGCTTAAGTTAAATTCTATGATCATTACCGAAGTTCTAGGACAATATCCTATATGTATACTTATCTTTAGGGACATCCCTAGACATACCTTTGAAATATCTCTAGGGATCTCACTAACGTTTTCACATCCTAGTTTCCAAAGGTTGATGAAACCTTTCCTCTCATACAAACTGTAGAGACCAAAAGCTTGACGTACATGTACATTACATTACTTTTGAGGAATACTTAATACATAACAAAAACAGACACCAAAGGACCTTAAAACTTTAGTGCCTTTGGAAACTGGGAACATAATCTTCTAATCATGGTTAAAGATCTTCAACATCTCCCATAAATATCTTCCCCCCTTTTTTTCTTACCTAAAACCTTTATTTATATCCTGGGGAAAAGAAAACATAAATGAGGTGAGCTCAAATTCCCAGTAAGGGTAAACATAGAGAACATATAACAATCCATAAACATTTTAATGCAGAAACTTGAACATAAAATTTAATCATCAAAATCTTGAGTAAAGACATCAATCTTGGAAGTACTTAAGGCATATATCATAAGGGAACATCAATCATGATAAAATAGCATGGGAATAAATCATGTAATTGTGGCAACCATTCATCACATGTCATGATTTCCATAGTAGCCAAGGCATTGCTGCCAAGACCATCTTAGTGGACAAAGTCCCTTTCTGAATCAACTTCACTCCTCGTTCCAGTCCTGTAACATTGAACCGGATTAACATACCATTCCAGCCATGTCTATCTCATTAGATATAAATCATTACCCAATGCATTGGAGGGAGATATAGTTCCCACCAATCTCATAATGAGATCATTCTTACTTGTGCCACAAACTAAACTTAAAACATTCATCATAACCCAAAGAATAAAATGGAGTTCATAAATATCATCCCATAATTTATTAATCCATACAAAACAAATGGACATTTCATCATAAGAAAAGTGAACCATGTAAATCATAGAGACATTAAACTTGAAACATACACATATTAAATAAAATCATCTTAGATGGAAAATGGTTTTGATAAAACACATGAAATGAATTCATGAGGAAAATATTCTTTCTTCTTCAAATTCATTTTCTTTTCACAAAATGCCATGAAATTTTAAATTAAAATAGATTTTTTTGAAAATAGTTATGAAATCTTTTTTAGGAAGATTCATGAAAATAAGGATTAAAAAAATTGTAAAAATCCTTTCATGTCGTATAAGTTAAAAAAAGATTCTTCTTATACTTTTGCTGGAAAAGCCAAAAAGTACCTCATAAAAGAAAGATTCCATACATACCATATAGTAAAATTCAAAAAATAAGTAAAAAGGACATTAAAAATATATGAAAACACTTTTATAAAACATGGACATGGACGATTGCAATAACCCCAGTAAATACTTACGAATAAGCAATCTCGGATAAAAATGAGATTTGCAAAATTATCCCTTACCTTAGGTCTGATATTCTTCATACATATCCCAAACTCCTGTATAATGATTTAAATAATTTCATTGAATTATTACAGAATCATATTCATTCATATATGGTTCACTTATGACTTTATATTACCCGTTCTTTTGTAAATTCATGTTAAAGTAGTATTTTGGGTAAAATAATTTCATTTGTCATTCGTGTTTTAACTTGTAATTATTCATATGATTACATAGTTCATGATTACATACATCCATAATGTAAAACATTATTTATATATAATATATATTCAGAATATACATATATATAATGGACCGATAAATGGAAAGAAATACACCGTTTTTGGAGACGGTTGGTCGTACGTACGCATGAACGTTGTTTTCGTTTCTTTATTGAATTGAATAGAATTAAGTAGAATACATAAATATATATATACATAAATCCAGTAGCATTATTTTTCACATATTTCATTATTAATTATTATATATACTTTATAATCATTCTTGGATGGTTATTATGGAGAGTGAATCTCATCGCGTCATGGAGACGGTATTCCGTACGTACGCACGAGCGATGATATCATTCCCATGATTGTGGAATTGTATTAAAGTGTATGTATAATATTACAGATTCAATATCACTTTACAATAATCATATATATTCCTTACATTCACCATTATACCCATCCAAGTAAGGTGGTGGTGGAAAATAGATTACACCACGACATGGAGACGGTATTCCGTACGTACGCACGTGCGGTGATTTCATTTTCTGTAGGATGGATAGATGGTGAAATATGGTTGTTTCATACTTATAATAACATATTACTATATGAGTGATACTGATGTTATTACTTCATAATGATACAATTAAAGAAGAAGAAGTGGAAGAAGAAATAAAGTTGAAAGAATCGGTAACGAACATTACCTCTTCTTTGAAGCGCCTCTTTGAGACCTCCACTTAGGGAACTAAAATTGGTCTTTGAAGAAGACCAGGACCTCTAGTATGTTTCTAGGGAAGTGTAGAAGAGAATTATTCATGGTTTGGCCGAGCTTTATGGCTCAAAATGGTGTGAGGAAGGGAGGGATGAGGTGCCCTTTTATAAGGGAGGAGAGGGGCACCTTAGGAAAAACTAAAAATATTATTTTATTATAAAGTCATATTCTGTTTATAGTAGCTATAAATTGATTTATTTCGAACCTAAGGTGGTTATGGGTCTAAATACTCTCATTCAATAGATTTTTTACAAGTTTAGGTTTCTATTTTAACCTTATCGTTTAGATTTAACTTTTAGTTAGATAATTTAACTTTTACCGTGTCTTCTTCTTGTATTACACTATAAGGTTAATAAAATAACTATAATAAGCCAAAAAAACCCCATGTTGTTTATTATTAATATATATAACCTTATCTAAGTCATTTTTCCGAACCTTAGATTTTTAGGAACAAAATAACAATTAATAATATAATATTTGTTTTAAAAACTATTTTATGTCAATATTGAAACTATTTGGTAATTTATTTTTGTGAAAATCATAATAGAATGATTAGTTAACACAAAGTTAACTAAATCAATACTAATATGTCATATTAACCTATAAAATTAGTTCAATTCATAAAAAGTCTCAAATTTCATTTATTTGGGTATTTATAACATTAATTATGTCAATATTTCATTAATAAGATAATTACTACATCATCATTGTGTCATAAATAAATTAGATTATTTAATGTCTAAAAATCATAAATAAAATACCATTATGTAGGAAATATTTTTAAATTTCTAATGAATAATTATAGTTGAATTTATCTTATGTATAACCCTATATTAAAAATGACTTATTTATCAGACTTTGATTTTAACTATTTTAACCCTTCTTTAAATAAATTAATAATAAATGTCCTAATCTAATCGAAGTTATCCTAAATGGTCATATGTTAATCCTAAGGTTGTTTTTGGTAGAATTACACTTATGTAATAGAATTAGGACATGTTTTAGGGTAATAATAATATCATTTTTACCCTTAATTACCCTATTTACATTTAACCGTGGTAAAAAAAGTAAAAAGTTACTATTCACCAAAAATTATTTTCATCTCCTTCAAACACATTTTAGTCCTTGATATTAACTGTGTCTCTCGGATTTTAAAAATTCTACACAAATTGTAACACCCCGAGCTTCCACGATACGCTTCTCATTCAGTAATACAATAGCTTGCATTGTACGCAACTTCGAGTTCTAAAACACCGCGACTAATCAAAGTAGCCGTTATGAATAGTAATACCTTCTTTTTGAAATATTATAAATTTTATATGTCAAAATGGACTTCATTTTTGTATTCGTAATATCGAAATTAGCCTATGTTGAATTTTTGGTATTTTTCTGAGAACTTCTAAAATTTTATAAATAGTGAAAAATACTTAAAACAACTTTTTTAATCAAAATAATTTATAGTGATAAATTATAATATTTGATGGTTTTAAAGTATAATTAGAATATATTTTTACCATTTTATCCAATGGTGGTCATTAGAATTAATTTAACATTGAAATTGGACATAAACAATTGCCAATCTTTTGATATAAATTGTTTCTTAAAAACACGCTATTTGTTGTGACAGCGGGAATTAATTATAAAATTAATTAATGCAACTAATATGTTTGGAATTTTGTAAAATAGACATCATTTTTCAATTCGGAATATCAATTATAGCTTAGGGTGAAATTTTGGCCTTATTCTGAAAAACTTCAATTTTTGATGAATAGTGAAACCACTAAGTGGTTGTTAAATAACTGATTTTTCGTTTAAATGAAATATTACCACTTCTGTGATTTGATTTTCAAAAATCCGACATACATGGTTGTCATTAAGAAGTAAAATGTGGTTCAATGGGATAAAAATAATTTTTTGGTGAATAGTAACTTATTAAGTTCTTAATCGCGATTAGTGGTAATTAGGGTAGTTTAAGGTATAAATAATACTTTAATAATATTAAATGACCTAGACACATGTCCCAACCTCATTGGTTGTGTCATGGCCGACCAAGACAAGCCATGGCCTAACTTGGGGACCCCATGGATCCACTTTTGTTGGGAAATAACATAAATTACTTTTTATTTAATGTTAAAGTGAAAATGACACTAACATAAAGTGTTTTACTAAAACAATTTTTAAGTAGGGTTACACAAGTCCAAATTTTGATTATAAATAGTCATTGGAAAGATAAAAAGATTTCCTATATCATAGTATTTTTTTTTATAATTTTTAGACATTAAATAAATTTAATTATTTATGACATAATAATGATGCAGCGATGACATCATTATTTGACGATTTAAATAAAATGGAAAGATAATATAAAATCTATGAACTACACATGGCCAAAACCAATTGGATGAGTGGATTTCGATGCCTTATCACCTTATCCACGAATTCTATCAATGTGGGACCTTTTAAAACCGAAACACATTTTCAAATAATGTAATGTTCCTTTACTTTCCAAAAGTGCCCCTCCTCTCCTCTTATAAAAGGCCCCCACCTCTACCTCATTTCACACACTCTTCAAGCCATTGGCTCGGCCAACCCCTGCCCATTTGCTCTCTCCACATCCCTCTCCTCATCCTAGAGGATTCCCTTTGGGCAGAATCCTTTCAAAGGAAGCCTTTAGGCTCAACTCAAAAGGAGTTACACTTTTTAAGGTAATTCATTCTCTCATGTTCTTTTGTTTTATTTTGCTTCTCCAACCCCCTAAACTCTTTTTATTTACTTATTTTGTAACAACACCAGTATCTTAAATATACTAGGATGTTGTTATAAGATTTATTTGAGCTACACATCCACACAACTACATCAAATGGTTAAAGAACATAAGGTTTCCGTGGATGGCGAAATTCTGCCTCCCGAAACGATGATTGTTCAACACTCATTTAACACCTTCAAAGGTGGCCATTATGATGTCACTATTTTTATATATGATATATAATATGTTTATGTTTTCCTTAAGCTTCAGTTTTTTTCATTTTGGGTATACCTTTATGGTTTCCATTATGGGTAAAACACGATATCTTCATTTTAGGAAGCGCGGACTACCGCCCCCTGAAAGTGATTTGATTCGTTAATACCATATGTGGGATGTGTGAAGGATAAAGTTAATGATATTATATATGTTATTATACTGGAATTATAATATACTCTCATATCATTATGATTCCATTCCAGAAAATATGAAATAGAAATGGAAGTAGCGTTCATGCGTACGTACGGCTTACCGTCTCCATGAACGGTGCATTTCATTTCTTACCTCTAAATGTGATGTAATATTATAAATGAATGTATGTACTGGATATATATGACATATATGATATCTACATCATGAATACCATTCTGGATATAATGAACCTTTGACCAAATTAACAACATGTAAGTGTAAGAAGCCTATTTTTGACTTAAGAACCAAATACCGACAAAATGAACATTATTAACTTAAATAATTACATAATGTTCATATCATTGTAATAAGTGATATAATAAGGATAATGAAGTTGAAAATGGTTCTTAATAAGGTATATATTAACTCTAGTTTATTATTCAGGAGGTTAAAGAACGGTTGAGTCAAGTCGGACACAAGGTAAGGGAACTTCTTAACCCAACTTCCATTCTTTGGGTTAATCTCCTACTTTCAAATTATGTCATGATATTGTTATGTCATATCTTGTATTTGTACTTTCTTTATGTGTAATTATAGTGAATACACATAATAGATATATTTTATTTAAATGATATTTGTAAGGGATCTTCTTAACCCAACTTCCATTCTTTGGGTTAATCTCCTACTTTCAAATTATGTCATGATATTATTATGTCCTATTTTGTATTTTTATGTTATTTATGTGTACCTATAGTGAATACACATAATATATCTATTTTATTTTAAAAATGATCTTTGTATGGGACTTCGTCTCAATCTCCTTTCGTTGAGGCATATTTTATTTTATACACAACTTTCTTTTATACGGTGTATAAACCCCTTTGACTTTTACATTTATTCAAAAGGAATCTTTTTACACGAAGCGTTTTACTAAACGACAAAAAGGGAATGTTTTTCTTTCCGTACTTATGCGGCGACAACGACTTCTCCGCCGCCGTGACCATTATTTGAGTTTCGGATTCCTCTACAAGCCATCACTTTTTTTAATGAAAAATAAATACAAAGTTTTAACTTACTTTTATTTTGGTATTGAAAATGGTTTTGAAAGCGTTTTTATTATATCAATGTGTTGTATTGATATCTTGTGATTGGAATGTGGAAATGTTATGTTTCCTTTACGCATGTTTTATGTGATACGATTATGTTATGGTTTATGATATGTTTAAACCTACTCATATGAGGAATGTATTGGACTTAATAAGTGACGGGTGGAGCCCGCTATAGCTCCTCGATGCATCGGTAGGTCTCATGAGACAACTAGACGTGGAATTGGCCGAGGCCCTTTCCCAATTTGATTTATGGTTTTGGCCGAGGCCTTAATCATTTTAGACGTCTTGGCCGAGGCCTTGACAAAATGTTTCAGAATGTCCGGCATTATACATTCCCTCATTATGAAAGTGGTTATTGATATTGCATGTGATTATTCGACCAGTAGAATATCCATGTGAAGAAGTAAATGGCATTATCTCATTTTACTTTTGCCATATTATGTTGATGTTCAAGTTTAAAAAGGCTTTTGTTTTAGTTATACATTGCCTTAAATGTTTATGTTTATTTATGAAAGCTTCCGCATTATTGTTATCCTTACTGAGCATTTGAGCTCACCCCTTTCAATGTTTAAAAATTTTCCAGGTTGTGAAGAAGTATTTTATGACTGACTTGCAAGAATAATCAGTGAAGATATGAGTGTGGACTATGAAGACCATGTTTTTTTGTAGTTTGTTTAATTTTGATGTAATGAAAGACTTATGAATGTATCTAGTGTTTCCAAGGCTAGTAAACTAATCGGTCTTTCGAGACTTGATCTTTTGGGATCATGCCAATGTTACGAAGTAATGCACCGGCTCTGGGTAGCTGGGGTCGGGGCGTTACAGTTGGTATCAGAGGCAGTTTAGTACTAACCTTGGAAGCTAGATGTAGATAAACTCTGATTAGAACGCATAGCCCAAAGATAGGCTTTGAGGATTAGTATAGAAGAACTTCCTAGAATTTTGGTATTATAGAGATGATATGAGTTTTCCGAGCAATACATCCCTGTCTGGATACGAGCAGGTAGAGGTGGCTCTGGCACAGATGTACCTAGGGGTAAAACCCGAAAACACCGCTTTGAGCTAGACTCGAACGGGAACTGGTGCACGACAACGGGCCTTGCTGCACTCTTGGTTACGACACTCCCGGGGGATATGCTTAAGATAATTCTCATTTTCTTTACAAACCACTATGAACGGTTATGAGTATATACTTTCTCAAATAAAACCTTTTTATGATTATGGATTATATCCATAAATAGTTCAATTTATGTTAAGTATTATACAAGTATGGAATTATGTATTTTGATTCATAAACTAATCTGGTTTATGCCATTGTTTAGAAATGGCGCCTAGTAGAAGGAATGGAAACTGTATCAATGCACGAACTCCGTGTAGGGATTGCCCTCCTGCTCAAGATAATTATTGTGGACCTGGAGAGACAACTGGTGCTGATCAACTTATTACCATACTGGGACAACTCACGCAGGTTATGAATAACAACCTTACTCGTATGGAGCACCCTGATCCGCAACGTGGAGGATCAATGCTAGATCGTTTCATGAGGCAACAACCGCCAACCTTCAATGGGAGTACAAATCCTACAGTAGCTGAGCAATGGATAAATTCCTTAGAGAAAATATTCCATGCCTTGGGGAGTAGTGAAAGGGAGAAGGTTGTCATGGCAGTTTACCGCCTCACTGGAGATGCCGATCAATGGTGGTCACTAATTCAAAACACAAAGGAAGATGATGAATTAACAAACATGGAATGGCAGGAGTTCAAAGAACTGTTCTTAGAAAAATACTTACCTCGAGACCATCGAGCGGATATGGAAAGGCAATTTTTGAGTCTGAGACAAAAGGAGGATGAGAATGTCGCAAAGTATGAGGCTAACTTTACAAGGTTAGCGAGGCATGCTGCAGATTATATACGTAACCCAAGAAGTAAGATTGATCGTTTCTTTGATGGGTTAAAACCATTTCTCCGTCGAGCTCTAGTGTCACAATCTTTCTCAACATACGAAGATATAGTCTCATGTGCTATCAAGACAGAAAAGGAATTCTCTAAGTCTTATGACAACAAAGTAAAGCAAGAGAAGAAGAGAACGGTGGAACAAGAGACAGATAAAGGGAAAAAGGGAAAGAAGGATTTTCCATTATGTGATAATTGTGGGAAGAATAACCCTGGTACTTGCCTAAAAGGAATGGGAGTCTGTTATAAATGTGGAGAAAAAGGTCACCAGGCACGTGATTGCAAGGGAAAGAAAGAGGCTGTCAAAGTTGAATGCTACAATTGTAGAGAAATGGGTCATTATGCAAATGAATGTCCTAAGCGTCAAGGAAACTTACCTCAGAAAAGGACAAGGGATCAAGTACAATCTTATGCTATTACTACAGTTGAAGCAGAATAACTAATGTATTGGTGCTTTTGGACTCAAGGATTATATTCTGGTTATAAGAATAATGTAATATATATATATGGATTGTACTGCATTACTTTTTGATTTCAGTAAGGTTTTAATATGATTATGGTAATCATATTTTTGGTATGTGACAATAAGAGAAACATTTCTTTGTTTGGGGAATCTGATAAATTGATTTTGGAATTAAGAGACCTTTTAGAGAAAGTCTGGACAGAGGTATTTTGGATAACT
Source organism: Viscum album (assembly GCA_963277665.1). Classification (NCBI taxonomy): domain Eukaryota; kingdom Viridiplantae; phylum Streptophyta; class Magnoliopsida; order Santalales; family Viscaceae; genus Viscum; species Viscum album. The sequence goes on from OY728145.1 coordinate 1,907,037,355, forward strand.
ATAAAGGTTGGAGTGGATTAAGTTGATTTTTGGATAGTATGGTTTAAGGTTAAAAAATTTATGAAGATTATTTTTGGAGTATTATAATACTATAGTTTTAGGAAAAGGACAACCTGCAGGGTGGGGCATAAACCGTCGCGTCAGACAAAGCTGTAGGAATCGAACCCACAATCAAAGTGCGACAGGCCTTTATTTCCTACCACTAGCCTACAGGAAGTCCCTGGTTATTACAAAATAATTTTACTAATCTAAATGGTATGTGTTAACCTTTGGTACCTTATACAATTAGGATAAATAGAATATTTTTGAGTTCTGTTACCATTTGGAGTAAAAGATGGGTTTGTGGTAAAAATTCATTAATGAATGAAAGTATACATAACAAGTATGTATATTCCCTTACGTTCTTAGTAAATCTCCTAAATAAAATCCTCAACATTATAAAAGGTAACTTAAAACAAAAATGTTGTCGGTTAACTTTTCCAACTAGGGATTCAATGACCGTTTAACCAATCACAAGTTTGTGATTTTCTTGTGGTTAAACTTTCTCCTAATCCTGTTTTCTATAACTCCCCATCAGACCTTGATGGTTTGTTTCTCCTCCATATCCATATTTTCATAGAATCCTATAATGGGCTATATCGGGTGACCTTTGTACTTATCCTGCTTTCTTTTAATGTTATATATTTATTAACCTTATTTTCGATGTGGGTTTTCCTCAAAGGTATTTTCTCTTTTCAACCTTGTATTTTCCAAGAAAAATTTCAAATTGCGAGGACGCAATTTATTGAAGGAGGGGAGAATGTAACACCCCGAGCTTCCACGATACGCTTCTCATTCAGTAATACAATAGCTTGCATTGTACGCAACTTCGAGTTCTAAAACACCGCGACTAATCAAAGTAGCCGTTATGAATAGTAATACCTTCTTTTTGAAATATTATAAATTTTATATGTCAAAATGGACTTCATTTTTGTATTCGTAATATCGAAATTAGCCTATGTTGAATTTTTGGTATTTTTCTGAGAACTTCTAAAATTTTATAAATAGTGAAAAATACTTAAAACAACTTTTTTAATCAAAATAATTTATAGTGATAAATTATAATATTTGATGGTTTTAAAGTATAATTAGAATATATTTTTACCATTTTATCCAATGGTGGTCATTAGAATTAATTTAACATTGAAATTGGACATAATCAATTGCCAATCTTTTGATATAAATTGTTTCTTAAAAACACGCTATTTGTTGTGACAGCGGGAATTAATTATAAAATTAATTAATGCAACTAATATGTTTGGAATTTTGTAAAATAGACATCATTTTTCAATTCGGAATATCAATTATAGCTTAGGGTGAAATTTTGGCCTTATTCTGAAAAACTTCAATTTTTGATGAATAGTGAAACCACTAAGTGGTTGTTAAATAACTGATTTTTCGTTTAAATGAAATATTACCACTTCTGTGATTTGATTTTCAAAAATCCGACATACATGGTTGTCATTAAGAAGTAAAATGTGGTTCAATGGGATAAAAATAATTTTTTGGTGAATAGTAACTTATTAAGTTCTTAATCGCGATTAGTGGTAATTAGGGTAGTTTAAGGTATAAATAATACTTTAATAATATTAAATGACCTAGACACATGTCCCAACCTCATTGGTTGTGTCATGGCCGACCAAGACAAGCCATGGCCTAACTTGGGGACCCCATGGATCCACTTTTGTTGGGAAATAACATAAATTACTTTTTATTTAATGTTAAAGTGAAAATGACACTAACATAAAGTGTTTTACTAAAACAATTTTTAAGTAGGGTTACACAAGTCCAAATTTTGATTATAAATAGTCATTGGAAAGATAAAAATATTTCCTATATCATAGTATTTTTTTTTATAATTTTTAGACATTAAATAAATTTAATTATTTATGACATAATAATGATGCAGCGATGACATCATTATTTGACGATTTAAATAAAATGGAAAGATAATATAAAATCTATGAACTACACATGGCCAAAACCAATTGGATGAGTGGATTTCGATGCCTTATCACCTTATCCACGAATTCTATCAATGTGGGACCTTTTAAAACCGAAACACATTTTCAAATAATGTAATGTTCCTTTACTTTCCAAAAGTGCCCCTCCTCTCCTCTTATAAAAGGCCCCCACCTCTACCTCATTTCACACACTCCTCAAGCCATTGGCTCGGCCAACCCCTGCCCATTTGCTCTCTCCACATCCCTCTCCTCATCCTAGAGGATTCCCTTTGGGCAGAATCCTTTCAAAGGAAGCCTTTAGGCTCAACTCAAAAGGAGTTACACTTTTTAAGGTAATTCATTCTCTCATGTTCTTTTGTTTTATTTTGCTTCTCCAACCCCCTAAACTCTTTTTATTTACTTCTTTTGTAACAACACCAGTATCTTAAATATACTAGGATGTTGTTATAAGATTTATTTGAGCTACACTTCCACACAACTACATCAAATGGTTAAAGAACATAAGGTTTCCGTGGATGGCGAAATTCTGCCTCCCGAAACGATGATTGTTCAACACTCATTTAACACCTTCAAAGGTGGCCATTATGATGTCACTATTTTTATATATGATATATAATATGTTTATGTTTTCCTTAAGCTTCTGTTTTTTTCATTTTGGGCATAACTTTATGGTTTCCATTATGGGTAAAACACGATATCTTCATTTTAGGAAGCGCGGACTACCGCCCCCTGAAAGTGATTTGATTCGTTAATACCATATGTGGGATGTGTGAAGGATAAAGTTAATGATATTATATATGTTATTATACTGGAATTATAATATAATCTCATATCATTATGATTCCATTCCAGAAAATATGAAATAGAAATGGAAGTAGCGTTCATGCGTACGTACGGCTTACCGTCTCCATGAACGGTGCATTTCATTTCTTACCTCTAAATGTGATGTAATATTATAAATGAATGTATGTACTGGATATATATGACATATATGATATCTACATCATGAATACCATTCTGGATATAATGAACCTTTGACCAAATTAACAACATGTAAGTGTAAGAAGCCTATTTTTGACTTAAGAACCAAATACCGACAAAATGAACATTATTAACTTAAATAATTACATAATGTTCATATCATTGTAATAAGTGATATAATAAGGATAATGAAGTTGAAAATGGTTCTTAATAAGGTATATATTAACTCTAGTTTATTATTCAGGAGGTTAAAGAACGGTTGAGTCAAGTCGGACACAAGGTAAGGGAACTTCTTAACCCAACTTCCATTCTTTGGGTTAATCTCCTACTTTCAAATTATGTCATGATATTGTTATGTCATATCTTGTATTTGTACTTTCTTTATGTGTAATTATAGTGAATACACATAATAGATATATTTTATTTAAATGATATTTGTAAGGGATCTTCTTAACCCAACTTCCATTCTTTGGGTTAATCTCCTACTTTCAAATTATGTCATGATATTATTATGTCCTATTTTGTATTTTTATGTTATTTATGTGTACCTATAGTGAATACACATAATATATCTATTTTATTTTAAAAATGATCTTTGTATGGGACTTCGTCTCAATCTCCTTTCGTTGAGGCATATTTTATTTTATACACAACTTTCTTTTATACGGTGTATAAACCCCTTTGACTTTTACATTTATTCAAAAGGAATCTTTTTACACGAAGCGTTTTACTAAACGACAAAAAGGGAATGTTTTTATTTCCGTACTTATGCGGCGACAACGACTTCTCCACCGCCGTGACCATTATTTGAGTTTCGGATTCCTCTACAAGCCATCACTTTTTTTAATGAAAAATAAATACAAAGTTTTAACTTACTTTTATTTTGGTATTGAAAATGGTTTTGAAAGCGTTTTTATTATATCAATGTGTTGTATTGATATCTTGTGATTGGAATGTGGAAATGTTATGTTTCCTTTACGCATGTTTTATGTGATACGATTATGTTATGGTTTATGATATGTTTAAACCTACTCATATGAGGAATGTATTGGACTTAATAAGTGACGGGTGGAGCCCGCTATAGCTCCTCGATGCATCGGTAGGTCTCATGAGACAACTAGACGTGGAATTGGCCGAGGCCCTTTCCCAATTTGATTTATGGTTTTGGCCGAGGCCTTAATCATTTTAGACGTCTTGGCCGAGGCCTTGACAAAATGTTTCAGAATGTCCGGCATTATACATTCCCTCATTATGAAAGTGGTTATTGATATTGCATGTGATTATTCGACCAGTAGAATATCCATGTGAAGAAGTAAATGGCATTATCTCATTTTACTTTTGCCATATTATGTTGATGTTCAAGTTTAAAAAGGCTTTTGTTTTAGTTATACATTGCCTTAAATGTTTATGTTTATTTATGAAAGCTTCCGCATTATTGTTATCCTTACTGAGCATTTGAGCTCACCCCTTTCAATGTTTAAAAATTTTCCAGGTTGTGAAGAAGTATTTTATGACTGACTTGCAAGAATAATCAGTGAAGATATGAGTGTGGACTATGAAGACCATGTTTTTTTGTAGTTTGTTTAATTTTGATGTAATGAAAGACTTATGAATGTATCTAGTGTTTCCAAGGCTACTAAACTAATCGGTCTTTCGAGACTTGATCTTTTGGGATCATGCCAATGTTACGAAGTAATGCACCGGCTCTGGGTAGCTGGGGTCGGGGCGTTACACAAATAAGCGGTAAAATTAAGTTTTATGTGAATTTTCAAATTCTCCTAGGAGGTGGGTAAAAGACGGTTAAAATTTCAATAAAATTTTTATATAACTAAAATTATTATAAAATGACTCCAATGACTTAAATTGAACTTATATATGTATTATGTATCAATTTTTCCCTAAAATAAATATAATTAAAATAAATAATTATTTAAATAAAAATTCGGTTTTTGAATAGTAACCTAGTGTTTTCACAATTCATCAAAAATTGAAAGTTTTCAGAAAAATACCAAAAATTCACGCTAGGCTAATTTCGATATTCTGAATCCAAAAATGAATTCCATTTTGAATGATAAAATTTATAAAATTTCAAAAATTGGGTATTACTATTCATAACGGCTAGTTTATATAACATATCGTTGTTTAGTGAAACTCAGTATTGCATACAACACACGCTATCGTGGAAGGTCGCGATTGCGTGTAATGAAAGCCAAGTCAGGGATGCGTGTTGTGAAAGCTCATTTTGGTGTACCGTACAACACAAGACATTAATGATATTAAAAAGAAATTTTTTCATAAAATCTCAGGGTGTTACAAAAACCTTTTATACATATGAGAATATGTTCCTTAAAAACATGTGTTTTCATCTTGTGTCTTGATATATTTATATATTGGAGTATTCCAATTATAAAAATTGAATATTGTAAAATGGTTTCCACATTATAAATTTATATAATTTGTTATATATAATTTTTTCAACCTATGTTTTTATCTCTTATGAATAATAAATGTTTTCAAAATTAATTACCATGTTTAAGGTAAAAAAACTAATTAGCCGGGGGTTAGTCCAACACAATAATGATTAAAAATTGTTTATAAACATGTATAAAACTAATTTTATTGATATTATTGACCTTATCACTGCTAAATTTATATAATGAATAATTCTTGAGGTATTTGGAATGACAAAAATGTTGTAGAAATTGATTCTTTTCAAAAAAATACCATGTTTGTCACTTTTCAAAATATCAAAGGCCACCCCATCTCCTCCCATATAAACATATCCAAATCCATTTTTCATGGACATTTACTACCCAAATATAATCATTAGTGTTCTCCCAATACCATATATCTCATGTTTTAATCAGAAACTAAACCTAGTAAGGGTTTTTCTACAAATCTAAATATACTTTTTAATGAAGATTTAACTCCCTTAAACTAACATTTTTTTTATTCTTCCACCTAAATAAATAGTTTTTAAAACTATTTTAAATAAAAAAATAATTATATTAAACATAATTATATTTTATTATTATATGTTAATTCCCTATTTGTATATCATCTTCCATCAAATGGGAAATGAAACGCTTGATCATGTATGCACCAGAGTACCACATCACAAACTGGTCTACTTTATTTTCCATCACCATCACTCCAGGATGGATAAAATAATGGATTTAAAGATTATTTATATATTTTATTTGTATTATAAAATTTTTATAAATTTAATATATTATTTAACAGATTACATTCATTTCCATTTGAAATATGATAATTTTATTCATGTATACGGTGGACGACCGCCTCGCAAAGCATACTGATTCGGTACTCTCATACAAATTACTTGGAAATTAATAGTAATACATTTTATGAAATTTTTGATATATATTAAAAGATATTTATTATTTATGATTATTATATCACCCACTTATTTATCCTTTTACTCATTAATTTAATGACATCATCACTCATGTGTATGTATTACCAACCGTCTCTACGAAATGAAAAGATTATTTTTCCATGTCTAGCATTGAATAGTACTTATAATAATTTATAATAATTCAATATTATATTTAAAAAATTTATTTAACTATAGATATTATGGATCAATATTAAATATACATAATAACTAGAACATTAATGAAAGAGGATGATCGAGAAATAAATACAATAAATGATGAAAACAATGATAATAATGAAAGATTATTTGTAAACAGGTGTAAAATATTATAATGGGAAAATATATGATATTATAAATATAAATATAGTTATTTTTTAAAAAAATAATATTTTTCAAATCATTACACATGACTTAAAAAGTCATGCCAAAATGAAGTGGGAGTAAGGGGATTTTATCCATATTTCATTTCATTGAGAAAAATTGTAGTGTTATCAACCAAATTTAATTTAAATATTGTATATTCTTAACCTATTACATGTAGTAACATTATTCATTAATAACTCATGGTATTTTGTTCTTTTTTTTAACAAAAATTTATTTTTATTGATAATTTACCAATTTTTAATGAATTACATAACTCAATTTTCATTCTTTGTGTATATTACATCTTCATTGAAATTGAAATTATAATCTTATATTGGTAAATAATATAAACTACATAATTTTGTATTTATACTTGTTTTATTTGGATTTTCATTTCATAAAAAATATTAATTATTTTATTAGTCACCACTTAAATGTTATGTTATGTATATGAGCTTATTTCACAATCTCATTTTAATCGAGATTATCTATACATAAATTACCCTTAAAGAAAAAAATTATTAATTGTATAATAGAAAATATTTATTTTGTTATCCTCTAGTAATTAATGTTTTTATAAATAAATTGTTACATTTTCCTAATACTTGGTTCTTAAAAGTATTGGGGTTCTTTTTTGAAGATCAATATTTATTTCCCACATTGGGTAAAATACAATTTATTCAAAAAACATGTTTTAAAAATAAAACAAAATAATTTAAACATTAAAAAAATGATTTATGGAATAATTATATCCCATATCTTACTTTTTATAAATAAAAAATTAATGCAACCTTCATGTCTTTTTTCAAATAAGTCGTATTTCTCATTTAGAAAAATTTTGAATAGGTGCTTTTTTAACATATACAATGAGGATCAAATATCCTACCATAATGAAGACTCTATTTTTTAAATTATAATTGAAATGTTTGTAATGGTATTTTAAATTAAAATTATTTTCAAAATGTGTTATGCATTTCTTTTTTAATGGTTAATTTTTGAAATAATGATATTGTTTCCACAATGATGTTTCTATGTATTTTCTTATGGTATTTTTAGTCTTAAATAAAAACAACCATTTATTTTACTTATATACCATTGGGGGTATGTTATATTAATACTATTCATATTATTTTCATTTGTTTTTTATGATCATTTATTATAACTAAATTATTTACATTTACATTATAGAATAATTGTTTTACTGACTAACATTCCCTTGAAATATTCATAATCATATGATATTAAGACATTAAATTTCCAATAAATGTATATATTATTTATCCTGTATATTCTAATTTCTTAAAATTTACATCATTTACGAATAAAATATTCTTCAATGAATATTATTTAATTGGTTAGGGAGATATTAATAAATACATATCTATTAATATATAATGATATTTAATGATAAGGTATATTGTTCATGAATTAAATATATTATTTGGTATATTAGGAATGTTTTGGAAATGTGGATTTGGGTGGGACCCTATTATAAATATACCCACTATACATTGGTAGTATCATGTAACGAAATATGTAGTCTAGCCATAGTTAAGTAGTTTTATTATGTATACCTACACACAAGTTTTAAACATTATTGATAAATTTCTTCACAGTAGAGGTATCATGATCCCTAGTATCATGACATTGAACAATTAACAATCTCAATTATTAGGAATATTTTTATTTTTATACATATTATTTTCAAATTTATATTAACCCTAAATCCATTTCATTAGATTTTTATTGGTAAAATGATATTTTTATAGAGTTATTTACTTTTCCATTTTGAGTATATCTTATCGGGGTTTGATTTTCGTATGACTAAATATCTGATATGTGATTTATGTTATTAACATTTCCATATTCAATATTATGGATAAATTATTTAAATGGAAAATGGGTTTATTTAATTACCATTCAAAAATTATGATTACTTATTCATGATAGATTCTATTTTACATAACATTTTACAGGGATTTTAGTGAACCATTATTTTGTTTTATTTCCCATAAATATAAGATGTTAAATAATAATTAAAAGAGTCTATAATCTATAGGGAGTAAATATATTCTAAAAAACAATTATGTTGATATTTTTATATTCAAATTTATTATAAGAATCATGTATGTATCCAGTTTACCAATAGAACTAATTTTTTTATTTTATATGTGATTCCTTGTACATTATACGAATGTAGTAAATTAATACATTGTATATGGGTTACTTGAGACTAGGTCCTTACATTTTTCATTAGAGAATGTTTTGTATAAAAATTGTGGATAAGAAATTAGAGAAAATATATTATTAAACATAACAATATGATTTACTTTGAGTATATGTATATAACTACACCGTAAAGTATTTATTAGGTAGATATCATTTTTTCCTATAAATATTTATTTTTCAAGATAATAAAAGTGGCCATGGTTTGGAAAGAAAAAAAAAACTGGGTAAATAGTTGAAAAAGACAAATAGGGCCTGATTTGAGCATTGTATTTAAACTATAATTGGACTTTCAGTGAACCTAGTTTAACAGAGTGACAATAATTTCTATTTTCTATAATCTATTATCCTAAGATATAATTAAAAACACATACCTTAACCATCACTTAGACTCACCAAATAAGATAATAATGGATTTCACAAAGAGATCGAGTGGTGGAGACTATTGTGGACAGAAGGATCAATGTCCTTGATATCATAACTTTGGAAAGAGACACCCCTAAAAGTGTCAAGGTAGTATATAAAAATAGTATGTGTTTAGAAAATAAGGTTATAAATTAATTATTATATAAGGAAAATGATCAGTATACTAGATGGAAATTAATTTCATCCTAAAGATCCAATTATAGATTATTGTCTTAAATTTTGGTTGCATGTGAATTGTCTATGTCAATTCTATCATATAATGTTTAATGTGTAGACCAATGAGGAAACTGTGTAAAAATAAAATAGATCAAACATTTATGAATTTTCATTATAGAATTAAATTGATTAATTATTTTTACATGTGGTGTTTTGGTGATACAAATTATGAAACATCTATGTATTTTGAATAATTTTTGAAGAATATATTTCCAAAGAAAAATGCATGTTATGGATACCTTATCTGGTTTTTGAGTTTACGGTTGAAAATAAGGCCAATTTCATATAAACAAATTTTTTAAAAATTATTCTCATATTTTCAAATGATAAATGATATTTTTTTAATTAAATTTATTGTAACACAACCCACTTGTTTAGAATATGGTTTATAAAAAATATTTATTTAAAGATGATTTCCCATATTATTTCTGGGAATAAGATTAAAAATATTGGAATCTATAATTTCTTACCTTATATTTTATGTTGATGTAATACCAATTTATTAAAAATTTGTAATGTTATATTAATTACAATAATATTGTTTCAAAAAAGGAATTTTAATATATTGGGAGATAACCCATCGATTCAGGGAAGGCCACCGTGATTAAACCCACAACCAAAAGATGATATTGGTATAGCTCATAACACTGAAATATATAATGTGTTGGGTAATGTTTTATTAATTTTTTAAAAAAAATTAAATTTTTTTATTAATGATAAACTAGTTGTATTAATTTTTATGTTTACAATTTAATATATAATTTTTGATAACAGTAGTAACCATATAGGTTAAAGAAAATAGTTAAATATTGATGAAAATAAAATTTACTCTTTTATATACCATATGATCTGTTAAAATTGATTTTGTATTAATATATGAAGATAGATCTCATTTTTGAATATACATTTCATGTTGTATGAAATTAATATTAAATCTATTTTAGCAAATCCAATGGATGAAATTGTTCTTATGATTTATAAACTTATTTTGTTCATACATTTCCTTTTATTATTAGATAGAAAAATAATTCCTCAACTATAGGAGAATAAACTAAAAAAAATATTCTATTTTCTTTATATATTATGAATAAAATCTCATTTTAAATCATTATATATGTCTTTTTGATAGGTCAATAACATTCTATTGATCATTTACATTCATATTATTAATAACCTCTATCAATAAATATAATAATTTATTCATTTATTCTAATTCCAAATATTTACATTTACCAAATTTTTTCCTATATAGAAACCAAATTATAAGTTATAAAATATGAATTTTGTTCATACCATTGTCTCTATTAGTAGGATATAATATTATCCATCTTTCTAATTTGGGTTTTCAATAATGTGTTTTTCAAATATAAAACCCCTGATTTCAGAGTGCATTATAAAATTGAGATGATACAATTTATTTATGGAAGAGTGATTGTAACACCGCAAAAAACTTAAAAAAAACATTTTATTATATAGATTCTATGAATCTTAACAATGATATCATGAATCTGATGTAATATATTTTATTAAATTTAATTTCTTTAATATCCTATTGAACACACAACTCTGAGTGTAAACAAACCATTATATATTATACAATTATAAAATTTCCACTAAAATAGTTTTATATAATATTACTAAATATATAATGAAAATTATTTTTATATATTGATTATAAATAAAATTTGAGTCATTTAATACAAAAATAAATTATTTTATAGCATTTTTTTATAAATGAAGGTTTAGTCATTGTATTCACATATAAATTTAAAACAATTTTTACCACTTTTAGAAAATATATTTTCATAAATTAGGGTAATTTTATAAATAATTGTATAATAATTAAATTTTTGTGAATTTTTGAAATTTTTTTAAAATGATAAAATTTTTAATGAATAGTGAAAAATTCATGTAATTTGAATTAAATTTATATTGAATTTTAATATTAACACCTTCTATACTTATGAAAATTTGCATATAGAAATCCCACTTTTTCATCGCAATCTGCGGGTATAATTTTAAAATTTCTTTTTTCATATTTTTGTATTTTATTTGTTAAAATTTATTCCATTTTTGGAATCATACTAATCTATATAATCTACAAAGTAAAAATTAATTTATTTCCATTATGAATAATAAAAACCTATATAAATTAATTACCGTTGTTAATGTAAAAACTTATTTACCTAGGGTAAAACTATAATGATAAGCATAAAAATGACAAAAAAGTAATCAAAAAAACACTTTATGACATATATGTACCTTATCACCAATAATTGTTGTGAATGGTCCAACATTGAGTCTTTCCACATCATAAGATGTCACTTTCAGTGGTTTTTTTCATACACTCAATGGGTATCCCATCCTCAATTTATGAAATTCAACCCCCTCTCCAACCATCTTTACAATTATAAATCTATTTTGATCAGTTAATCCATAACCATAAAAAAACATTACTTCGTTAACAATATTCTATATCCATTTTATTGATCATAAATATATCTTACTATGTATTTTTGCGGAAACCTATAGATGCTTTCTGAAGAAGATGTAACATTCCAAAACAAGTGATTTTTATTCTAAAACCTATTAAAATGAATAATTCTCTATGTTTATAGTAAAAAAATTATATAAAATATACTAATATCATATTATGTAACAATAATCACCTATATTCATCTTCCCTTTCATAAAATTGGAAAAGATACTATCTATAGAGTGCATGGTGGACTACTAACTTACGAACCGATGCAATTTACATTCCATCACAAGATTTAAAGGATGACTATAATTATTTATTTAACAATTTTAAATTATATTTAGGTTAATATAATTATTATTTATTTATAATATAACATATACTTTCTTACGTTCCATGAAACTTAAAATACAATAATTATGATCATGTGTACATATGACAACAAAAATGCAAAGCAATGTGATTCATTTTTCTCATACACATTACAAGTAAAGTAATACTGATAGATTTATTGAATATAATTTTTCTATATGAATAGATTTTTTTCTATAAAAATTATATATCACCCACTTCCATATCCATTGACCCATTAATGGAATGATTTCATTACTCATGTATACATATGACCTACCATCTCTATGAAATGATTTAATTCACATTCCACATTAAAAGTTCAAGAATTATTATAGAAAACATTATATAATAATACAATATGATATTGATAAAATTAATATAATTGAAGATATGTTTTATATATTTAATAAAACAAGGAACCATAATTTTCATGAAAATATACGGATTTTTAAGAAAGGCAATTAACTAATGAAAAAAACGAAAAAATGACATATTTTTTGAAATAGCTCAGAAAAGTATTATAGTAGAATCATTTATGATTAAATAAATTTTAATATGGTTATGTAATAAATTAATAACAGGATTGAACCCACTATACATGAGGATAAATTACTCTAAACCAAAATTAAGTGTTATGTAAAATATTTCGTATCCATTTCATTTTATTAAGGCATATTTTAATGTTATAGGCATAATTTATTTTATATGATCTAAATAATAAGCATATGACATAAAATATAATTATTAAATAATAATTAGTTTTATTCATTGTTTAAATTTTAATTCCTTTTTTCAAATGTATTTTTATAAAAAAAATAATCCAGTTGTAAATAATTATGTTAATGAACTTTTTTTAATTCAGTTTTATTAATATAAAAATGTAGAAAAATTTAATATATTATATAAGTAAATAAATTTTACTATATTATGATTTATTTATAGATGCTTAATTTTTCTATACATTTGTAATATATAATTGATCCAATAAAAAATCCTCACCTCAATGTTATGATTTTCTTAAGGGTTTATTTAAAAATTTAATTTTAATCGATATTATTTATACTATAATTTCAATTGATGGAAATTACATGATCATTTTTTATAAAACCATTTTTTTATTCTAATATTATTATTCATGATTTTTTTATGTAATATTAAATTTTCCACTCATTTTTATGTTATTTTTTTGTGAAATGATTTTATACATACCTAATTATTATCTCTCTTTGGTTAGAAATAATTTTTTCATCCAAAACTAGGTATTCATCCAATGCTAGGTTTTTCAAAAATAGTATAAAAATGATTTTTAATATTCTAAAACTAATTTAATAAGACATTTTCTCCCATTTTTGGACTAAATATAAAATTTATATAAAAGGAATAATCATGTTAGTTATCAAACATGTCCCTTTGTCTATAACCCAAATTGTGAAGGTAATATATTTTTTAACTTATATTCCCTATATAGAATATCCTTACATCATAAAAACTCAATGTTTATGAATTATATTACCAGTATTTAATTCAATATTAATATAAATATATTTTCAAAATAGAGACAGTTTTTCCCCAATTTTTTTTAAATATCATCGTATGGTATTTATATTCACTATCAAGAACAACCCTTTATTATTCTTATAATAATCATGGGATATATTGTAAAGTTACCATATTTTTTCTATGCATGGTTTATGATAGTTTTGACCATGGAATATATTGAAACAAGCTCCCATGAATAATTTGTTTCATTAAATTTCCGTTGAAGTATTCACATTCATGTGATCATTACTCATTAAATTTCACCAAAATTTTAATATTACTTAACATGGATATACCAGTTTCTTAAATGATATAGATATTCTTTATATAGTGTTTTAATGTGAATATTATTTATTTGAATGAGAAAAATTGTTAAATCCATACCCTCAACTAAATATAGTAATTTTAGGATAGGTTATCTTGTTCATGAATTAAATCGATTATTTGACATATATGAAATGATTTGGACATGTGCATATTGGACTGGACCAATTATATGGGGACCCTAGATGCATTGGTAGTCTCAAGAGATGATCACAATATTTATAAATAGAAAAATTGAAAGTATATTCCTACAAATTAGTTTCAAAATAACTTGTGAAATGTATTGATAGCAGAGGTCTCACGATTAATGAGATTGTGAAATCTAATAATTAAGAATATATATAATTATGAATTCCAATATTAATTTCCAATAGATTGTTTTAATGTTAGTATCTCCTTGTTAATTTCATTTATGCAATGTCTTGGAACTCTTCTATCAATTCTATTATAAAAATATTATGTTTGACATGTTCTGGGAGGTCAATGTGATTTATTCCAAATACATTATAAAATATATAGTTTTGTGAACATTTTTTTGAGTTATGTGAATAGTGTCATTAGTGAAAAAGATGTGAACAGTTTAATTGGTGAGATAGATGTGAACTTTTTCATCAGTGAGTCACGTTGGTTACTCACATGAGTGTCTCGCATCGGTGAGTCCCATTTGTGGCTCGCATCATTGAATAATGTCGGTGGCTCGTGTTGAGGACTTTATTTGGTGACTTTCTTTGGTGAATCATGTATGTGAGTTTCAGTGGTGAGTTGTGTTATTGAGTCACATGGGTGACTCATTTCGTTGAGTTGTCATTGAACAATGATTCCATCGTCCAATAGTTTCACCATTTAAAATTATCATTTACATAAAACACATTTAAAGCCTTATTTTATTTTATTAAAGGATAATTCAATGATCATAACTCCAATATTAGTTTTCATAAGGGCATAAATTCCTTTACATAATCAAACCCTATAGTCATCAATATATTCACCTTTAATAGAAAATCTAAATTGTATCTAAACCACTAATCCGTTTAGATTTCCATAAGGTCCAAAATACCACCCAAAATATTTCTTTATTCTCATTTCTATTAGTTTGATGTCCTATGATCATTTGATTTTGAGGATTTGTGTCATTGTTCTATCCATGGATTACTTCCCTTTGGAGATTTTCCTACCTCATACACACCGTATGATTTGGTTCAACCAAGAAAATGTCAATCCATCATTGATATAAGCTAAGTTTTTCTTCTGTTCATCAGGGTTCCTCAATCTTTCCCCCCCCATTTCTATTTTCTTTGTAATGGAATGTTATCTCCATGTTCCAAATAGAGATTTCATGGGTGTTTTTTGATGTGGTTGGTCACATCATCCTTGGGTGGATATAAAATGTGAGAGTGGTTATCATGATCCATTGTGTTGGCCTATTCTCCTGAAAAATGCCCAAAATCATTTAAGATACAGGTTTGATGGTATATCTATTATTTTTATATTCATTCCTAGAGTGAACAAGATTTACCCACTAGATCATAATGAAATTGTCATAATAATTATATCAACTAGATTAACGAATTGTTTTCAACTACATACTGATGTTATTACCTCTTATTTTGATAGATAGTTTGATATCTATTCATTGCTTAATTAGAAGCTCATTATTGAATGCAATTGGTAAAGTTCATAAATTTTGGAATAATATTGAATTAATTTTTCAATTATAATTAGGGTTGTCAAATTAATATATTATTTTATTGTTCTTTTATGATAATCAAATAGATACATTTTTGCATTTTTAAATGTATCACTTAATTCATTGTGGAATAATGGACAGGTTGTGAGTTAAACATAATTCCTTGAATGGTTCCATGTTACCCTCTTAATTATAAAGTAAATGTGCCTTATTAATTAAATTTGTGATTTCTCTTTGTGTGTGAAGGATGAATGCCATGTTTTTGGTGAAGATAATAGTTTCTTGTTGCTTGTTTCTGCTACTTATGTTGATGGGTGATAATGGGATTGTTGAATTTAGAGGGATGTTATGGTATGTGGGTGAAGGGAATCCCCTTTTTTATGGTAGCTGTTGATTCCTAGAGTGGAGATATGCATCAATTTGTGCATAATGGTTTCGAGGATGACACTGGTAATAATGGAATGGTTTGATGCTGGTATTACAAATTGATATGAAAGTTACTCTTATTGAATATAATGTTTTACTATTTTATTTAATTTCTTCACAGCTTGAGGAATATGGTCTTGTTTATCCACTTTCCAAAAGAATTAACAATGTGTTGGGTATGCCACATGCTCTCCATATTTATCTTCTCTAGGATAGAAGGGCATGTGCTCCTATTGCTGGGGGAAAAGACTCAATGGGTACATTATCTACTCACTCTATTGAGACCCTTTTTTTGAATATGAGAATGTTTCCTTATAATTAATAGAGTTATGGAAATGTTAAAATTATATATATAAATGGTTGAATAAATGTTGTTAACCCATATGGTTGGAGCATGGTGGGATGCAATGTCAATTTAATATTTCTTAGAAGTTATGGACATAGTTTTGATTTTCCTAGAAGGGCATAAATTTCGGTTGGAAGGGTAATTAGATACAATGTGAAAAGTGGTAATAGTTAATTAATGATTAAATAACTAATAATTATAATGTTTAACTAATATAAAGGGATATTGTGACTTTGTATTTCCATTTAAATGGTTTGGGAATATAATATATCTAGTATTAATAGAGTAAGTTGAGTGTTTGAGAGACATTAGATGTATTTAGGTCTAAATATAGGTTACCCATAGATTGTGTTTATGAGATATATTATATTCTCTACTATTTGTGTTTATATATGCTACTCATTCCTATCTGTTTAAGAAACCAGCACCCCAGGGATTCTAATCCCTGGGGGTGTTTTCCCCAACATCACAGGGGGAGAATGGATTTCTAACTACCCACATTGGCTCCACACTATTCTCTTGGTAGTTACTTATGTATGTTTTCACACAGGTTAATTCTTCCCATATATGTGTGTAGGGGGTTGTTATGGCTTGTGGTTATTACACACATATATATATATTCTAGATATAGTTTCTTAAGGACTAACAAAGCTATAATGTGTTTAGGATGTGATGCCTTGTGTATCCTTACTCAATGTATGGTATGTGATGGATAGAGGTATAAAACCCGATGTATGACACTTTTTATGTGATCATCGATGGATCTTTGAAACTACACGGTTACCTTGGTTATTTGGACGTGGTTGTGTGATGAAAAAGGTGTAAATCAATGCATGAGGTGTGTGTTGTGGTGCATCACCCAGTTTTTAAAAGGAAATACTTTTTAGAGAGAGATCCTCAAGATGTGTGACATTAGGGGAATGCATAAAATTATTGTGGAAGTGGTAGCCAAATACCATTGATATTTTTTATTATATAATATAATATTTTATGAGATTAATTTTTAGAGTGTACATGGTGTGGTTGGGAAAATATTATACATGTTTAGGTGATTTTTTTCTTTTAATTCTTTGTTCATTTTGGTTTAGAAAGATTTCTTTAAATTTATATTAGATTCTGTGAGGGATCATACTAAGTATATTATTAAACTCACCCTACATTATATAAAATATTTTTAAGGTCTCTTATATCACGTTGGGGATCCAGCTGGTTACTAGTAGATTATAGGTTTTGTAAGAACTGTGTGGTCTTCATGGTTGTTGTCATTTTAATTTATTTTAGTACTTTTTATTTCTCCATTAAATTTTAGTAATATTTTCATGAAATTAAATATATGTACCTGGGATTCTATTATATTGTAATGTGAGATAGATTTAGAGATTTTCTATCTTATATATCTATTCTATAATATTTCTCTTAGAGTGTAATTCATCTAATATGTGTGTTTTTATACCCTTAGTGTGTTTCTCCAACCTAGGGCCTTCTTGTGAGGGGACTCAGGGATGATTATCTTTCTACTCACATTGTCAGACCAGGAGGGGTACACTTTTTGTGGATGGGGTTGTGATAGAGTGTTATCAAAGGTATGGTTGAGGGATAAGATAGATTTTGGAGTATGGTATAGGTGAGGATGCATGGGTTGGTAGGGAAATGATGTCAGTCATGTTCAGTGTGGATGTGGTGATTCGTTTTCCTCGCTGATCACAAAGAGTTAGATGTCTCTTAGAAGATGTTCCGAGAGTAGTTCAGAGTTGATTTTCATTAATATAAAGTGAATGTTTCCATTCCCTAAGAGCATCATACCCTTCCTTAGGGGAGATCAAGTGAACGGGTGTTTATAATCAATTTCATGATCCTATTCAGATACATGTCATATGTGTTGTCGAGTGAGGAGGTCCAGGAAAGGAATTTTGAGGAGAATGTTCATCCAGATATATAATGCTTGGTCACCTGATTTATTCGAATGACTTATCATGAGTTTTTTGGAAAGAGAAATGGTCTTTGAGAGGATGTTAGCTAGAACAAGATCGTCATGATAGGGGATTAATAATATTTCCTCATGAACATGACTTGTCGTCAGGGGGTCCCAGTTTTCGTGTTAGATGTGGTTTTCATCAGCTGATGGTAGGTCCATGTCCTCAGTGGCTTGTTTCTCCGGTGGTGGTATCACTCATGATGATTAAAATGGAGAAGATTCTTCTTTTTTTCTATGGAGTTTGAGGTGAATAGTAGTGATAGTGCACTGTATTTTTTAGTAGTCAGTGTGGGTAAGGTGTTTTTCATAAGGTTCTTCTGTTGAGGCTGTTCTAGCGGAGTTTGCAGTATTAGGTTTCACCCATTTTTTTAAGCAGAGACCAGATGAGGAAGTATGATGAAAACCCTTAGAAAATATTCTTTTTTATAGTGAAGAGTTCATCTATGTAGGAGGTCTCTGTTAAGGTCAAGGATGTCATAGAGCAGGTCATGGTCATTTTAATGCCTTAGTGTTGCCAGTACCAGGTATCCATACATCATTCAAGGTACTCTTCCCTTGTTTTCTACATGGATAAATACTTAATTTGATTCAATATTGTCACACACCATCATATAGACTTCCACTGTCCGTGTTTTTGGACATTAGGTAGATAATATTCAAATACACTTAGCACTGACTATGCTAGTCAGAGGGCGAGATTACTTGTTTGAATCGGGTATAGATTATGAGCCGGTTCTATTGTAGCACAACTGATTGATATATTCCCTATGTTTAAAAATACAAAAATATGATTTCATCATCGACATAGATTGGTATCGTTTAGTATATTCTTTTGTGGATTAAATTAATATGTACATGGTGTTTTTTGTTGATGGAGAGACAACATTGTTGGTTGGTGAGTGATATCCTCAGATGGGTCGAATGTGTGTTCATTCCTTATCACCCTTGATGGTTGCTCAGATGTTGAGTTCCTTATAGGCCTAGAATTCGTTGTTTCCCAGGAACGAGGAAGTGTACCATAATGTATTTCCAGAATAGGATTTAGCATTACCCCTCAATGAGAGATCTAGTCCTTGATCGATCGATAGCCATGAGCATCTCTTATATAGATGTTTCCATATTTTATGGTGGCTTCTGAGTAGTAGGATCTGCATATACATATCGAATGGTCATTTATTGTGTAGTTTCATTATGTTGAGTTTGTCACCATGGGATTCACTAGTCATATTCCTGAATTAGGATAATGGCAGTTTGTTGTGGTGTGTCGATTATAGTCACTAAAAAAGTGACTATGTGGAATCATTATCCTATTATACAGATTTTTGATTTATTCAATCAACTGAAGGGGTTTAGTTGGTTCATGAATATTGAATTCTTTTCATTAAATTATCAAATTCTTGTGAAGGATAAGGATATCTTGAATACTTCTTTATGTTTTATACAAGGACATTATGAGTTCATTCAGATTCTATTCACTGTGAAGAATGTCCAATTTGTTTTCATGGGTTTGATCAACGTTGTGTTTCATGAGTCCCAATAAAAATTTTTATTGGTGTTCATAAATGAAATATTTGTGTTCTCCACATCTAATGAGGAGTATTCATAGCATATATCTGATGTTTTGGGAGTTCTTGGTCAATAAAAGTTGTTTGGGATGTTTTTAATGTGATATATTTGGGCTTGAGATGTCCTTTTCAAAGAAAATTTTGTATCCTAGTAGGGTGTAGTTATAGATCCATATATACTATAAGTAGTTGTGTCTTTACTAGCCCCCAAGACAATGGATTAGTTGATATACTTTTGTGGTATCAAATGTTATTAAAAGAGAATCATAGCCTACATATCTCCAATTTCAACTCCTCAAATAGTGTTGACCAGAAATAATCAGGTATTTTTTTGGACTGATCAGTATTATCAAGCATTCATGTATCTGAATGATAAGTTGTTAATTACTTAGATTCATTTTTTAGAAGAAGAAGCATATCATATTGAGGGTTTTTTTATTCATCACTTATGTGGTAGGGCATATTTTGATGTTATAGATATCAGTAATTTCTTATGGTACATGGAAGTTGCGTCCCCAAAAATTTAAATATGCCTCCCAAAAAATCGAGTAGGCGGCGGTAATGATTTCCCTGATATTGGGGATACATTAACTCACTAGCAAGATATTAGTGGTCATCAATGATTATAAGAGCCAAAAGTATGTTTTCTTCTAGTAGGTCATGAAGTTGAGTCAAAATTAGTGGATGATGATCTTATAGTATTCTGACATAAAAATTTAATATACACTTTGATAGGGGAATATTGTTGACAATGTATTGAGCATGAATTCACCCAGTGATGCGGTGTGAGAATCAGGCAATTACTGGAGTGTAATGGAAGTAAATGTCGCATTACATCTGGACCCGAGAGATGTTGGGGAATGATGTTCTCTTTTCCCTATGATAGTGAGATCTTCTTTGGTGATTCATATGGAAGGGACCCAGTTGTGGGATCTTGTAGTTGTGGTCTAGAGACACCAATTTTTTTGTGGAAAGGCCCTTGATGGTTGGAAAAAGGATGAACAACACAAACTATTCTTTCGCTGTAGTATTCTCATTCCATTAGAAATTCGTGAGATTACTCTCATAGAGTTCCTCAATTATCTCTTTGTGGTACATCCTGGCGTGACAAAGATATACTGAGGTTTGAGTATGTTGTTTTGGTGTACTTGGTTGAAGCATGATGTTGTGGAGTTTGTTTAATGATGTTTGGTTTTCCAGAAGATAATGTTTTATTCCTATGTTCCGGGCAGTTTTCTCCAACCAGTTTATATTCCTCAGTGGATGTGGTAGGATATCATGATGGGCATTCTTACCTATTGACCTCAAACATAGGGTGTTGATGGCATTATTTGAGGGGTAGTGGATCATTTTATAAAAGCATCCCAACTTATAAAAATCATGTAGTTGTGAATATGGGTTGTTTTGTCATGTAATATCTAAAAGATGTGGTTAGACTCCACTTAGTCCCATGGACGATCATTTTCAATCAAGATCATTGTTTTACCTCCTGGGTGTGGATAGGTCTCGATCATGGTTTTGGTTCTCATTTATTTCTTAACACTAATTTTCATCCAAATATGGATTGTCAGACAGAATGGACCATCTAGGCTATTGAATAAATGTTTCCCTCTCGTGTCCTTGATTTTGGAGGTTTGTGGATGAGGAACTTATCAGTTGGAGAGTTTTCATACAACAATAGTTTCACTCCACAATCAATATGTTTCCTTTTGAGGACTTGTATGATTGACCTTTTAGTTCTCTATTATTCTTGACTAGGGTTGGAGAGTCAGCAAGTCTCGGTGCAAAACAGGTATAGAGCTTGACAAAGATGGTACAAGTGATTCAAAAGAGAGTGATGTAAGTAGTTGGATCATCATAAATCCTATTACGATCAAAGGAGGAGACCTCTTTATTTTGATATTGGGTATCATATTTATTTTATGGTGACTCCCCATCATGGGTGGTGAAGGATCGGTCCTAGGAGTATGCTTTCTCCCTGAATTTTTGAGACTTTTGAGGTATCAGTACATGTTAGGGTTGTGGTGTATTTGGTAGAACATCCCATGTAGAGGAGTGTCAAACATAATGTATTTCATGTCTTTTTCTCTTCCAATATCTTCATAATGAATCTCACGTCATCGATTGGGGTGATATTGATGTCGATGATTTTTCGACCTTCGAGGAGTAGGATGTTGAGATCTAGGACCGGAAGGAGAAGGTGTTTCATGGTAATTCCATCCCCATTGTTCATGTCTTTTGGTGGCATGGTGGTGTGTATAATAGTACATGTGAGTATGAGTCAAATATTTGTCCTCAATACCTTAATTTATATGATTTTTATATCATTTCTTTTAATGATGTTCGTTTTGTGGTAATAGACATTTATTATTTATGATATGGATTTCTCTTATTTCATCATGTTGTATGCTCTTTTAAGAGAGATATCTCTGCCATGAAAGTTTTTTTGGTTGGGTTTTGGTTCTTGTATAGTGTTACACTTGTTCCTCTAGTTATGTGGTTGAGCTCTATTGCTAGGGAGAGCCTTCATGGGTATCTCAAAAGGTTGTTGTTTGGACCCCTTTTTCAATTTTTTCTCCTTTATGATTTTAGATTCTTGAGGGCATGAATTTTTTGAGAGATATCCAATGTAATGTCTTGAACCTTTTCAGTTCATTATTTTGTGAAAATCATGTGTATGAGGTGTTCTGCAATGTCAATATGACTTATTCTTAACACTTTGAAAAATTTCCAATAATATGAATAGTTTTTTCAGTTCTGTAAATAGTTTCATCGGTGAGATAGATGTGAACAATTTCAAATGTAAGATTGATGTGAAAAAAGTCATTGGTGAGTCATATTGGCAACTTTTTCCGATTAGTCATGTTTGTGAGTTGCGTTGGTGACTCAAGTCGGATACTCACATAGGTGACTCATATTAGTGACTCTTGTTGGTGAGTATTGTCAGTGACTCGCATTAGTGAGATGCATCTGTGACTCTTGGTGGTGACTCATGTGAGTTACTCAAATTGTTGACTCATGTCTAGGATTCATGTTGGTGTCTCGCATCAGTGAATTATGTAGGAGAGTCACATCTGTGACTTGTATCGGTGAGTCATCGTTGAATAGTGTTTCCTACATTATATAGTTTCAATCATATGATGTCATTATTGAATTAAAAAAAATTCAAAGGAGAATTTTTATATATTTAATGTATTATTAGAATCCTAAAACTCCCTTAATAATATTCCTAAAGGTCTTGATGCCTTTGCTCGGTCAAAACACATAGTCTTGAATAGGTCTACCTTCAATGGATGATCAAAATTATATCTAAACCACTAATCCTTTTATATTTTAAAAAAGTTTTATATAATGTCTATAATTATTCTTCATAACCTTTTTATTATTGTGTGGTTCCCCAAAACATTTTTCCTTTTGATTTCTGTGATTTTTATATCATCGTATTGTTTCCTCTTAGATTTTTTCCTTCGGTATGTGCACCCCTTATTCTGGTGAAACAAGAAAGTGTCGATCCATCTTAAATATAAGTTATCTTTTACCTCTATTCATCTGGGTTATCCAATCTGTATCCTTATATTTATCCATTCCATGTGATGTTATTTGATCACCATGTTTGTAATGGGGATTTTTTGGGTGGTGGTCGATGCGTTTGTTTTGCAACATCCTCAAGTGGATGTTGTCATTATGAGAGAGGTGATCGTGATCTATTGTGTTGGGCCATTCTCATGTGGTGAATGTCAGAAACCATTTTAGGTATAGATTTTGTGGAATCACAATTTTTTTACATGCATTCTTAAAGTTACCATGATATATTCACTTTATGAAAATGAAATTGGCATAAGATTAAATAATTTGTATGAATTTCCATGTGACATTTTTGCCTCTTATTTTTATAGATACATTGAAATGTATGATTTTCCCATTTATAATGTCCTTATTTTAGGAAATCAAAAATGAATTTAATGTCGTGATTCATCCTCAATTAATTGAACAATAATAAAAAGTCATATTTAATGAGTTTGGTTTTTGTTGTTCTCCTTTGATAAGAATTAAATTGATGTAGTTATTATTGTTTTAATGTATCAATTAAATAATTAGGGAATAAAGAACCTATTTTGTGATAAGGATAATTCATTTAAGGGTTCTCTGTTACCTAATTTCATATAAAATCCATGCATCTTATGCTTTAGAGATGTGAGTACTCATTTTTTGTGAAGGTTGAATGCCTTGTATAGGGCCAAGAGAATAGATGCTGTGTAATTTTTTTCCTCTGCCAATGTTTGGGTGTATGTCTGGGATAGATGAACCTAGAGGGATATTGTGTTATTTGGGGGCACTTTGTCCAATTGTATATGAATGAAGTTGACACCTAGAGTGGAAGGATGCATTATTTTATGCATGACGGTGTCAAGGAGGAAACCAGGAATGCTAGATCAAGTTTAAGTTGGGACTAAAAATTGACATGAAAGTGGTTTTTATCGAATATGATGTTTGTTTATATACATTAATTTCCTCTATTCATGTGGTATATGGTATTGAATACCCTCCATATAAAAGAGTAAAAGACACGCATATGACACATGATTTCCATGTTTAGGTTCTCATGGGTTAATGTTAATGATCTCCTATTCTTGGTGAAAATGTATCGATAGGTATATCATCATCTAACCATGTTGAGACCATTTTGTTTGGTTTTATATAATATTTCCTTATATTATCTATAATTTGAGGAATGTGAAAATTCTAATAATAAATGATTGAATAAATGATTTTATCACATGGGGTTGGATTTTGGTGGCATGCGATGGAGAGGGAATATCTTTGAGAAGTTGTCGAATTAGTTTGGTTATGCCTAGAAAAAATAGATTTTTTATTTAATGTTATGAAGATACAATGTGGAAAATTATAATGATTAATAAATGATTGATTATTTTATAAATGTAATGATTAAATTATAGAAATGGATAACGTAAATTAATATATCTTTTAAATGGTTGTGTTCTTATAGGATATCATTTCATAACAGTGGAACTCAGATGTATGAGAGATGTTAGCTATAATTGAGTATAATACTATGATATTCTCATAGTTTAGTTATAAGCTATATAATATTCTGTACCGGGATTCTATATGCTACTCCACCATGTCAATAAGGGAGTCATGCACCCTAGGGATTCTGGTCCCAGGAGGGGTTTTCTACAACATCCTGGTGGAAGGATGGATGGATAATGACCCACATTGGCCCCGCTCCATTCTCTTAGTAGTTATTTTTTCTGATATGCATGATGGTTAGTTTAACCCTTATATGTGTGTAGTGGGATGTAATGGCTTTTGGTTATTTCTGAGAGATTTTTTATGGATATAGTTTCTTGTGTAAAATTATAGGTGTAAAATGTATAGGTTGTGATGGATAGAGGATCCTGAATCGGGGTATGGGTTGTAATGGATCGATGTATATTACACGATGTATGATAGACATTATTCAAGCTGTGGGGGCTCATATAAACTACCTAGCCACTTTGGTAAAGTTGAATTTGTGCTGTGATGCACAAGGTTCATGTTAATGCAAAAGGTACATTTCGTGGTGCTTCACCCTGGTGCCTGTGGGAAATCCTTTTTTGAGGGAGATTCTCATAAGGTGTAATATTGGGACAAAGTGGAAAACTAGAGGGGTAGGGAATGAAAAGTACCCTTGATATTATTTATTATATTATATACTCTGTATTTGATAATTTGTCAGAGTTTCTGTGGTGAGGTTGGAGTACTTAGTATATATGTTTAGGTGATGAGTTAGTTTATCTTCTTGTTCATTATGCTTTAGCATTATTTTATTACATCTGTAAGTGAGGCTCCAGAAAATATCATACTGAGTATACAATTATTCTTTCCCTACCATATATAAACATTTTTTCAGGTCACATGAATTAAGTTGGAGATCATACGGGTTACTACTAGATTGTGGGTTTCCAATGAGATGTTCGGGCTTCACTGTCGCTGTCGTTTTAATATATTTTGGTACTAACAATTTTCCCTTATAGTTTCAGTAGTCATTGCATTAAATTCCATATATGTGCTTGTATTTTTTTATTGTACTGTGATTAAGAGTTGTTTTGTTTCTATGTTATCTCCCTCTTCCACTTGTTTTCCTTTAGAGGGTAATGCCTCCCATTAGTGTTTTATATACTCCCATATCTAGTCAACATTCTAGGTACTTTAAGAGGTGGGATTTGGGGGACATAATCATTCATCTCACATTTTCGGCCTAGGAGGGGTTCACATTGTGGGGAGGGGTGATGACAATTCACATTAAATTCATTAAATATTATGTTTTTGAGTGATTTACCATTTTATATTGGTTTTGAATTATCACATAATTATATTCATATTATTTATTAAATAGATTTTATTCCCAATTATTTATCTCCCTATATTGATTATCCTAGATAATTATTTAAATTTCATTAGTGTTTAATTCTTCACATACACATGATTATTCATAATGTTTCATAGTATTCTCAACTCTTCATAACCCTTTCTAATCATTTTATCACACTGTTATTTTTTTACATTTCCTGGAATTTTGGAGGTGTACTAAGAATGATATACAATGGTATATTAGATGAAATAATTTAATTCCCAATGAAAAAATTATGATATGAATTTGTATATAGAAATTTTAATATGGGAATAGTGTATCCGTCAAGATTACCAAGGAAAATAATCTTTTCTATCCTTCGAGATTTGATTCCTTATATCATATGCCAATGTAATAAATAAAGACATCATATCCTGGTTTTTGGAGTTATGTTTGTTACACACCATAAACCATTTGGAATGATCAAAGCCTACAATAATATCTCCCAATGTTCCCTATCAATTTTCTTTTGTTTTTTGTGAACCCAAAATATGAACCCTAGTGACGTTATTAAGATATGTAAAGGTGGTTTGTCGGAGAAAAAGTAATTGTATTCTGTATGAAATTTCAGTTCATAATTTTAATTTCAAAATTTTATTATACATTAGAAAATAAAATATAATAAAATTATTATATCTCATATAATAATATTTTATATTAATTATTTAATAGTCTATATCCATATCCACTTCAATAAAATGAGGAATCACACTAGTGTTCTTGTATACGACAAACTACTGCTCCACGAATCGCTCTAATTTTTTTTCAATCACCACCTATCATGGATAGATATATTTATAGATGTAACATATTTATATGATATTTATAAAATTAATATAATTAGCTAATTATAATATAAGATATACCTTCATACCATACAATCTATTGTGGGATAATAATTTCACTCAACCATATATTTGGACTACTCCCTCCACATAGCGATGTGGTTTTTTTATTTTATATTGATTTATATGGTCATAAGTATATGTTTAATTTATATATATAATAAATATGATATAATAATTATTTTTATAATGTAAAATATATTTTTATTTCTATTGTTCCATTTTTTTAAATATAGAAATAATGTTCACGCTTGCATTCTGTATAATATCTCTATGAGTGGTGTAATAGATTTTTTTATATATAGATTTTATATATTACTATAAATAAACATATATTGAATATAAAATATATTTTTTTAATTGATAAAATTATATTTAATATATTACCAAGATAAAATAAAATGAACATGAATTTATGAAACAAAACATGTAATAAAAATAATGTAATTACCACATGAAACAGAGATTTTATCCTTTAATTATTAATAAAACCATAATAAAAAAATATGTAAATCATATAGGGTAATGAAAATAATAATATTGTTTTGTAATATACTTATAATACATATATATTTTTAATGAATTGAACATTTGAATAATATTTTTTTTCCTGAACATGTATGTTTTACTCTAACACAATAATTAAAACTATTTAATTATAAATTGAAATGTAACTATCAGTTTTCATCCATAATATGATCGTTGGTCAATTATGACCGAAGAAAATTATGACCATTCAATGAAATAGTAATATTATCGTTATAATTATTATTTATAAATATAATTTAATGTGGAAAATTTAATTTAGAAAGAAGACTCAGTGACCTATACCTGTAGAATTGTTCCATTCAAAACCCATTCAGTAGAGCTCGGAAAGGAAGGACCATTACTAGGATCCAATCTAGACCAATCCCAATATGAACATCAACATCTTAATATTGGGAAAAGTATTCTATGAGAGAAGATGAAGTTAGTGGAAAACACCACTCATTTGATATTATTAGAGATTCCCCAAGAGTCTATCAACATCATAAAACAAAATGATAGGTTATATATGGGAATTATAAGGTGTTATATAACAATGAATTAGTTACATAGTATGTAGTATATATTTAAAAATATATGTATTAATCCATCAATTACGTTCCCAAAGTTGTCTTTTATAAAAATATCATGAATTTGAGGAATTTATTTTTCAGGTAAAAATGGAAATTTTTAAAAATATATAAATTATTATATAAAAATATATTTATATTAATAATTTTTTTATAAATAAATACTACTTTTTAAATATAATAATTATTATATCTATTCATTTTTTTTCTTTTTCTCTATAAATTATTATGTAATCAGATTGACCAGAATTTTACATTTATACGAATAAATAGAAATTGTATTTTTGATTTCAATTACAAAAATTATTTTGATGTATTAATGAATTCTTGGAATAAATAACAATTCAAAAATATTTTATTATTAAATAATATTAAAATATAAATGATTATATAATTTTTTGAAGTCAAATTTAATTTTTATTAGGGGTTGAAAACTATAAATAATAAAACCTGTCTTTTTAAATAAATCAAAAAGAATTGAAAATTTAAAATTAATATATTTAGAAAAATATTTAGATAAAATGACTAATTGTTTTGGAATGTTAAAATTATTCAATTTTGATTTTTTCATAATTTTTTGAGAGATATTCATTTTTGGGTAAAACATAAATACCATATAATAATATCGTGTGTTTTATGACATCATAATAACACAATTGTGTGGTAATATATATTATAAAAGGTAAATTTGGCTAAATACAGGTCATGAGTTTAATATCTGTTTATATTAGTTTTGTTTGATTTTTCGTTAATTCCTTAGTAAATCCTCAAAGACTTTTAAAATATTTTAAAAGGGTAAAATAATTTACTTGAGATTGTTATTCAACTGCACATAAGAAAATGAAATATTTTAAAATTTTCATTCATTGGCCTTATAAAATAATTTATCCACTCCCATTTGGTAGAAATCGTGGTCAAAAACCCTAGGATGGTTTTTTTATTGAATGTTTTACTATGAGGTGTCCAAAACCAAGATAATAAATAAATCCCCCTCCATTCCTATATAAACACACCCAATCTCCCATTTATCTTCCATAAAGCTAATTTTAGGTCATAAAAACACTTCTATCTACTCCGTAAGGACCTCCCATGGCATCTCCATGCACCCAATAATCCTCTCCCAATCATTCGGAGTAACAAATCCAAGTAAGGGATTCTCACTTTCCACTCTTTCTTTCAAATCAAGAAACATATTGATAATTAGCCTTTTTAATTTCAATAGATTACATTGACATTATTTTAAAATCCTATACCTAATGTTTATTTTATGTAATTTTAATGGGTGGTAATTTATCCTCCCCCATATTGACCCCTACCTTAGTTGTTACTATGCTAAAATTCCGTATTGGATTTTTCTCTTATCATTTCAATTCAAACAATACTTCTATATTATGCTTATTGAATATCAATTTTATATGTTTCATTATGATGATTACATGATCCCATTCCTATCCATTTTTTTTATAAATGATTATATATTCCTTTCACTCTCTGTAATACACCATGACCATAAGGTCACCTTTTACTATGCTGAAATTCATTAAGGCATCCTTCCTTTCTCATTTTTGTATAGGTTTTCTTCTATTGTAATATCGTATTATTTTCAATTAAAAATGATTACTTATTTTTTCCACATACAACATAATGAAGTAATTATTTTTGAATGATGAGAGACCCATTTTCCCTCATTAATACCTCCTTTGTACACCAGTTACTATACTGAAATTCCATATGTGATTTCTCTCTTCTCATTTCAATTAATGAATTTATTTTATATTATGCATCTACATTATATTTAATGTGTTGGGTTATTATGATACATGATCATGTTACTATATAATTCATTAATAAATTATGATAGACCCATTTCCCTCTCATCAACCCATTTTACAAATTCTACTTGATGTTGTCAGGCTGCCAAAATTCAACCACAATTTTTTCTATGCCAAAATCATTGTGTAGTGAATACCATACCTATTTCTCTAACAAGAGTAGTAAGAATTATGATTATATACTTATTTATTGGGGTATTAAATGTATTTCTTCCTGATTACTTGTTTGTGGAATAAATTTTTATTATTATTTAATTCATGTTTTAGGATTTACGTGGTATACATATACGTGAAAACGAAATGATTAAGAAGGGTGTTCCCTAAAAGCGCTCCAATGAATTAATTAATTTTTAGTATCATGACACACAATGTGCAATGAGGGTCTAATTATGTTAATTAATGTACAATTAAGTCTTAATCATGTTAATTCATGTGCAATGAGGGTTCAATCATCCTAGTCCATGTGCAATGAGCCTTCGCTCATACGAATATCATGTTGTATGTGGTTTCCACATTTCCATGTTCTGAATATAATTCTATATCATTCCTCTATTTTTCATATTATATTTGTGTTTTATTGAAATTCCAAATTAAAAACATATATTTTCTTCCTCATGTTATTCCATGTTTATTCCCTTATTGGGATTTATATCTCACACTTTTCTTATGAATGTCCTCAGGTTAGCCCATCCAGTGTCAAGTACGATGGAATGTAGTACTCATGTAAAATATTTTTTTTAAATATGTTTACATCATGTATTATGTTTTTATTTAATGTTCTTAATCCACAAATACACTATAACTCTTGATCTTATGAGTTTTTTTAATATCATGTTTATGCAATAAATAAAGTCTAAATGTTAAAAAAGATAAGGGTTGTTATAGTGAGTATGAGAGGATAGGTTTAAATATTTTTTGGTTTAAGGATTAGAAAAAACTAGTGAAAGTCTTAAGGATAAGACTATTTATAAGAATATATTCACAAAAATTTGGTGATTATATAGTATGTGGTCTATTAAAAATGCATCTATATCTATATACTAATAAGTAGATCTAACACATTCACAGGTGAATGTTGGTGTAAAACCCAAAAATGACTCTTTGAGCGAGACTGTAATAGGAACTAGCGAATGACAATGGGGCTTTATGCACTCTTTATTTAACACTCCAATGGGATATGCCTTGGTAAATTCATATTCATAGTATGAACCATTATTATAGGAATAAAAAATCCCATAAACTTAAAAGTTATGAAATAGATAATGTATAACCAAGATTAAAACTTATAGTATCAAATGTTTGGATATACATTAAAATTTTATCCATTAAAAACCAATGTTTTCTTTTCTGAATTCATATTAGCTATGTATTAAAACTCCAAAACAAAATTTTCTTTTTTCATTGTTAAAACATGGAAGGAGGAATATCACGGACAATGATTCTCTCTCTTCATGAGGGACTAATTGTAGAGATTATCCCAATGTATTGCTCAGATTCCCTTGAAATGTTTTCAAATATCCATGTTACAATGAAACAACATTATGAGGCATCTAATACCTCTATCATTTCAGCATTCATTCAATGATCCAATATAATCTATTAGAGAATCATGTTCTCTAAATATCCTTACCATGATATGTTTGGGAGGTACCATCATGGTCTTTTAAAATTCATCACATTATTTCAAAATGATAAAGCACTAAATGATTTTCTAGATGTTTTTAAAGGGATACCCCTCCAAGAAGCATATATGTATGAAATTGTAGATTTTTTTCTTTAGGTAAATACCAATTCTAATATAAAAAACATATTTTGAAATATTTGAAGATGAAACCATAATAATTTATATAAAAAGCATCAAGAAGATATTTAAAAATTTTATATAAAAATAACTTTTTAATGATTATCAGTGTTGCCATCGCTATAATAAAATATGCTTGAGGTGTTTTGGGTAATGGAAGTATATGATTTTGATAGAGCACTTGAGGTACCATTGTGACACATAAAACATTTCTACATATAAGAAATTAAAATAGGAAAGACGGAAGGCAATGTTGAAGATATGATGGATAAGTTACATCGCTAGTTTTCACCTTAATAAGTAAAATGAAAATTTGGGGATGAAATTTCATAAGGGGGAAGAATGTAATTACCAGAACTTTTAAATAATATTTAGTTTCCAATTATTTTATATTTTACTTTGTAACATAATTTAAATTATTAGTATATATTTAAATGTAACTATGATTTTCCAACCATTATATGATAATTGCTTAATTATGACCAACGATAAATATGACTGTAGGAAACAAAAATAATTTAAATATTATAATTATTGTTTATAAATAGAATGGACAATAGAAAATATAATTTAGACATCAGCGTTTTGTCTTTTACGAGAATAATTATTCCATACAAAGTTCATTTGTCAGAGATCGGGAAGTAGTTAGTGTAACTAGGCATTTCGTTGGACCAAGCCCAAACTGGGCTTGAACATGTTAAGCTTGAAAGAAAACAATTATAGGAGAAGTTTGATTTGGTGGAAATCACCACTCGTGCGATGTTATCAGAGCCACCCTAAGAGTATATCACTATCACACACCATACCATTTGGTAATATACTGGTGTTATAAGGGGTTATATAACAAGGTATTAGTTACTTGTTGTGTAATCCATTTTTCTAAACAAAATCTTTATTCCATCAATTCTATTATGAAAATATTTCTTCTTAAAAAGATAATTAATTTGAAAAAATGTTATTTTAGGAAAAATATTGTACTTTTCAGAAATATATAAATTATAATATTAAAATAAGTGTTTATTAATAATGTAATAATAATTAACTATTCTTTTTTAAACATAATTTTGATTATATCGATTCGTTATTTTTTCCCGATAAATGATTATGTAATCAGTTTGATAATAATTATAATTTAATATGATAAAAAAATTAATTTTTTTATTTCAATTATATATTTTATTTTGATGAAATAAACAATTCTAGAAATAAAGAATATTTTAATAAAATATTATTATTAAATTGTTTATAATGATAAATCATCATATAATTTTTATGAAGTCAAATTAAATATTTTTATGGTTTGAAAACTATTATTATCAAATTGAATCTTTTTAAATAAATATTAAATTTGTTATAAATTCCAAAATTAAAATATTTTGAAAAAAAATTATGTAAAATTAATACAATTATTTGTATCAAAATGTCCGCATTATCCCATGGTAAATTTTACATAATTTTCTGAGAGAAAAAATTTAAGGTAAAAATTAAAAAACATATAAATATATTGTGTGTTTTAAGACATCATAATGACCAAATAGTGATGTAATATATATTATAAGAGAAATAATAAGAAAAAATAAATTTATTTAACTTTAAATTAAATCGATTTTATTTTATTTTATCTTTATCTTATAAATCCTTATTGAATCCTCCAAGACTTATAAAATATTTTATGACTTTAAAATAATTTCTGTGGGAGTGTGAGTCACCTAATCATAATAAAGGGATAAATTTTAATATTTTTGGACCATATACTTTTATTATAATTTTTTCCACTCCATATATTTAGAATCCATTGGAAAAAACTACTGGATGGTTTTTGGTATTGAATATTATTTATTAAGTATCGAAAACCAAAATAATATTCAGGTCCCCCTCATTTGCTATATAAACCAACCCAATATCCCATTTATCATCACAAAATATCATTTTAGCTTGTCCACACTCTTTTCTATACTCCCTAGAGACCTCCCAAGGTGCCACCAATCTCCCAAGAATCCTCTCCCAAGCCTTTAGAGTCACACATCTATGTAATGGATTCTCTACTTCCTCTCCATCTTTAAATTCAAAAAACATGTTTGAAAATAATATTTTAAATATCAATTAGTTATATTTTAATTCTTTAATAATATTGTCCCTATTTTCAACTTTATGCTATTTCAATTTTTTAGTTTTTATCCTCCCACATTTGGACCCTTAGCTATGTCGTTATAATGTCAAAAATCATTAAGGGATTTCACTCTTATCATTTCAATTCAAGAAATTATTCTTTATTATTTTTCTTAATTTCCACTTTTATTTATTGGGTTATGATGATTAAATATTCCTCTTTCTATCCTTTTTATTTATATATTATTATATCTTTCTTTCACTCTCATTAATCCCACAGGATCATTTATGTACATTGGTTACTATGCTGAAATTTTGTAAGGGTTCTTTCATTCCTCATTTTTATCATGTTTTCCTTATATATTTCCATCCATTTATTTCAATTAAAAATGATACGGTATGATTTCATACCTCAATAATACTTCCCTTATTATTTTTAATGAAGATTGAACAAATTTACCATCACTAATCCCCTCGTGTGCACCTGATAACATATGGAAATTCCATAATAGATTTATATCTTCTCATTTCTATTCAAGAATTTCATTTATATTATGTATATAATTTCAATTTAAAATGTTGTGATATTTTGTTCCATTATACCCTTACATTATATATCCAGTAAAAATGAATTGAGACCCCTTTTTCTCTCACAAACACATTTTATGAATTTCTATTAGATGTCGTTATGCTGCTGAAATTTCACCATGATTTTTCCATGCCAAAATAATTGTGTAGTCAATACAATAAATATTTCTCAATCAAGGGTATTCACCTTTATGCTCAGGTAAATATTTTTTGATAATTACATGTAAGTAATCCACATTCCTTATTCATGGAATAAATTATGATGCTTAATGAATCCATGTTGTATGAACTATGTGGAACACTTATTCATGAAAAAAAATGATTATGAAGGGTGTGCCTTGATAGATCTCCAATTCATTGGGTAATGTTTAGTAACATGATACTCCCTATGGAATAAGGGTTTAATCATGATAATTCTTGTGTAATTTGGGTTTAATCTATATATTTCATGTTCGATGAGGGTTTACTCAGTCTAATCCATATTAATTGATCCATGGATCATGCTAATATCATATTGTACGTTATTTCAACATTTCCATGTTATGGATATCATGCTATATCCAGACTTTATGTTATTGTTTACTTTGTGCTCTATTGATATTAATATTGACTAACATGTATTTTCTTCCTCTTGTTATTCCATGTTTATTCCGTTACTGGGATATATAGCTCAGCCTTTTCTTATAATTGTCCTTGGGTTAGCCCATGCAGTGTTATATACGAAGGAATTTCGTGGTCATGTAAAATAATTTTTCAATAAATGTGTGTATTTAAATATTTGTGTTGTTATTTAATGTTCCAATTCACCAAAGACACTATACCTATTGATCCTATGAGTTATATTAAGTTCATTTTTATGTAATAAATAATGTTGAAATGTAAAATAAAGAGTAAGGTAGTATTAATATAGGTGGTGAATACATGTAAAAATGAAATAAATCAAGAGTTTAATATTTCTAGGATCACATTTAGTTCCATTATAAGTACTCTATATCCACCTCTTAGTTTTTTGGGGATGTACATAACTAAACATTGATATATTATATTATTATTCAATTTATCTACCTAATATTTAATGTTTCAAATTATTTTATTTCTCTCAAGACTCTTATAATTCATAAAATATTAATGAGGTAATGGAATATTTTACAATCTTGTCATTTGTAAAGATTGTTTGTGATTAATTTTATGATTATGAAATCATGTGTTAAATAACTCAATAAAACATGAATTTAATTACCTTATTATTGTTAAAAAATTATTCATATAATACTTCCCTTTTTTAATCTTTTTACATAAATTGATAGAAAAATTATTTTAATAAACTCTACCTTTATTTCTATTTTTAGTTAAAAATCCATTTATCATCCATGTCCATTTTTCTAAAAATGTGTTCCATAATTTTCTAAAAAATCAATAAAATGATTTATTAATGAAATTTTACCAATGATTATATTTTTATGAAATTTGTTAATACCATTATTTTGGCTAGTTTCCAAACAATTTAGTTTTTTATGATTTAAAAAGTCGTGAATGAAATCCTCATTTTAGCACACTAGACATGAATGAAGTTTCCAATCAACATGAATAAACCATTCTATTTATGTATAAAATAATTTTTAGAAGATCATTTTATAATAATATGATTTTTGAATATTCTTTAATGCTTTTATTTGTAAAAGTTCACTATAATATGAAAATTATATTTTTCTCAACAATGTTTTAATGGTATTTTTAGGGTATTTCTATTAATCAATGAAAAAATTATCATTTTAAATAAATCATCATTTTGAAATCATTATTCTTATTCTATCATTATTATTCCTATATATGGTTTATAGTTAGTTTTATTTGGATGTATTATTTTGAAACCATTTTCCAAATTACTCTGAATGCATTATGTTTATTTTTATAGATTTGTGAAAGTAATAAAAAATTGGCAGTTTTTTAATATGGAAATTTATGTTGATTGTGATTCACCCCATTTATATTTGGAATTCATTTGATAGATTATGCCATTGGAGGGGACCTCTATAACCCCACAATGTGACAGTATGTCTTATGAGATATATTAGACTATTCATTTGATGAGACATTAAATTTTAATTTTATTTATTTAGATCAAGGCCATGATGATGTTTTATATATCTTGGAAGAAAACCATGATGTTATATTTCATATTTCTAGTAATTCACATTCCAATATTATAGATATTGTTTTTACGTCCATGTAATTATATTATTTGTTTTGATTTACATTGATGAGTTTCATCCTAATGATATTATTTATACAAAATTATTTTATCATTATTTTTTTCCTTATTTTTTATTATTCATGTTCATATAATTTAGTATCTTGAATGTGTTAATCTATTTTTGTTTCCATATTGATTCATTCTTATGAAATAATGATATATTTTGGGGTATGCATACCCCTACATAACATTACATCACTTCGTTCCAACAGGTGTCCCTTCCCCAGAAATTGATGGATGGTTTTATGATTGATATATAGGGACATGATATAGGTAATAAATATGATCTAAAGTATTATACTTTTTTTATGTTATTAAATGTATTTTTAATTGAACTAATTATCTAGTTTACCAAGAAAACTTAAATATTCATTTTATTTGTTATGTAATAAAGTTTTCCAACTGGTAACTTAATAATGTAACAAAAAAATATCGGATACAAGTTTTGGTTTTAATATATCTATCTAGACCTATGTATCTATACATAATTCAATAAAAACTAACTATTCATTATTTGATCATAACATTTATTAGTTAATTATAGAACCATCACAATACCATGAAATTTATTCTGTTAATGAAATCCTTAATGTTTCTCATGATGTAAGTTCCATCAACCTTGGGTGTGTAGTATGTTCAGTTTTAGCCTGATTGAAAAAATTTGTAGTTCTTCTCCCATAACCTTATAGTATAATGTGATGTTTCATTTAGGGAATTTTTATACAATTTTTTCCTTGCATGTATTATTGGGTTGTCATGTTTGTTTTTCTTTCTAGAGTTTCATCGTATGAGGGTGTGTGTGTGTGTGTGTAGATCGTGATACCTATTTATGAATCAAGTTCCTGTGAGTATTATAGAGTTTCTTGTTTTCATGCTAGATGATAATCTCATGTTGATATAGGATGACACAATTTTCATATAATAAAATATTGTGATTTCCGTATTATGATCTAGCTTATTATGTGTATTATTATTTTGTAGATAGTTGTTTTTAGTATATCATGATAGGTGACCATTTATCAATGATTACCATTATTGGAATCATGTTCAGGATGTGCGATGATGATGGTGGTGGACCACTACATTGGGTATGATCATGATATCCATGTGGCTCCAAAGGAACTCATTTCCCTAAAGATAGTGAATAATGTACAAGAACATGATGGCTTGAAAATAATGAGTATTTTTTCATCTCGATTCTTGGATGATGTTAAGTGACTAATCTTTACCATTGTGGGTATTTCTTGATTATTTCTAACATATTAGTCACTTAATCATTACGGACCCTCCCCATATATTTATTGGGATAATATTGGGTTATTTATAACATTGGTTCTTGGTAGATGGTGGTTTATGATATATATTTCATATATTTTTATCATGGAACACACATTACATACTTTTGAGAATATTTAATTGGTTCAATAGTAGTTTCCTACTTGTTTAATAAATCACACATTTCAAAAAAATCATGATGAGTGTTAATAATTATTGTACAGGCTTCCATGAAAGGAAAACAGGCCCATGGAAAATAGTCGATCTAAGGAACATTGAGTTGGGAATTGTACAAGGATACTTAGGAAAATACCATGGTTTTATTTATCTATAACCATGTGCATACATTTTGAATTATATCTTCACATTTAAATCCTATTATATATTTTAATGATGTACATTCCCTGTGATATAATATTAGTTTTCATTTTTATTTGGAATTTTTATTCATAATTATATAATTAGTGTTATGAAAATATATTGAGGATATTTTATCTCCATTAATATTCTTTTAAATCGTCAGTACTATTTAGTAGCCTCCAGAGTAGAGACCCGAAGCCTGACGTACAATGACATTACATTACATTAGCAGAATATTTAGTACATAACAAAAACAAACACACAAGGATCGTAATAGTTTAGTGTCTTTGGAAACTCGGAACGTAATCTTCTAATCGTGGTGAAAGATCTTCAATATCTCCCATAAAGATCTTCCCTTTTTTTATCTAAAACCTTTCTTTATATCCTGGGGAAAAGAAATAATAAAAGGGTGAGCTCAAATGCTCAGTAAGGGTATAAAAATGAAAAATCAATCACATCATATTCATAAGAACATAACTTTTGGAAATCTTAACCTGCAAAAGAGAGCATAATTTCATAACATGGGATAAATCATTGTAGTGAAATGAAATCCCAATAATCCTAACATAAAACATGAAACATTGTGGCATACACACATAATCATAGAGATTCATTTCTTGTTAGTCAAGACTCTTTGCCAAGACTATTTTAGTGGACAAAGTCCCTTTCTGAATCGAGTAACCCTCGTTTCAGTCCTGTTTCACTGAACCGGTATAACCTACAATTTCAGCCATGTCTATCTCATGAGATATAAAATCTTTACCCAATTCATTGGAGGGAGATATAGGTCCCACCCATCTTATAATGAATCCTTTCTTATGTGTGCCACATAATCATAAACCATACATCATAGCGTAACCCATGTAATAAAAATGGAATTCTTAAACAACATGACATCATAAAACAATTCATATAAGATAAAGGAATTAATAAAAATATTTCCATCACAACATAATCAAATCCATGTTATAATAGGGATAAAAACAGAACACTTTTATTATCTTAGATGGAAAATAATTTTGATAAAATACTTGAACTCCATTCTTGAGGAAAATATCATTTCTACTTAAAAAACATTTTTCCTTTCATAACATGTCATACGACTTTAAAACAAAAGAATATGATTAAAATAAACTTGAAAACTTGTAAAGGAGGCTTCTTGTAAATAATTTTTTAAAAATCCATTCATGCCGTATAAGTTTAAAAAAACATTCTTCGTACTTTTGTCGGAAAAGTAAAAAAAGTACCTCGTACGAAAAACGACAAAAGATTCCATTCATATCTTTTACTAAAAACTCACCAAAGGGTAAAAATTGGATTTAAACTATTGTAAGTGGATGGAAACAATATTACATATTGAGGGGACATGGATGTGGATGATAAAATGCACCCCAGTAAATACCAAAGTATAAACAATCTCGGATAAAAATGAGATTGTGATATTTCCCCTTACCTTAGGTCCGACTTGCTTTGTAAGTGTCCGAACCTCCTGTATAATGATTTAAATCATGTTATTGACTTATTCTAGAATCATATTTATTGTTATTATATCATATATGGTCCACTTATGACTTTATATTATCCATTCTTTTGTAAATTCATGTTAAAGTAGCGTTTTGGGTAAAATCGTCTCATTTGTCATTCGTGTTTTTATCTTGTAATTATTCATATGATTACTTAGATCATGATTACTTAATTAAAGAATATAAAACATGATTTATATATATATATATTCAGAATATACATATATAATAAATTATTAAATGGAAAGAAATACACCGTTCATGGAGACGGTTGTCCGTACGTACACATGAACGCTGTTTTCATTTCCTTATTGAATTGAATGGAATTAAGTAGATGACATACATATAAATATAAATAATTCCAGTATCATTATTAGGTCATATATTTCATTATTACTTATTATATATACTTTATAATCATTCATGAATGGTTAATCATTGAGAATGAATCTCATCGCGTCGTGGAGACGGTAGTCCGTACGTACGCACGAGTGATGATATCGTTCCCATGGTCGTGGAATTGTTTTGAAGTGTATGTATACTATTTCAATATCAATATCATTTTATAATAATCATATATAGTTACTCATTACACCTTTATACCCATCCAATTAAGGTGGTGGCGGAAAATAGATTACACCACGGCGTGGAGGGGGAGGAGGTGCCCTTTTATAAGGGAGGAGAGGGGCACCTTAGGAATACCTCAAAATATTACTTTATATTAAAGTCAAAATCGGTTTATAATGTTTCCAAATGATCTTATTTCGAAGGTAAAGTGGGGATGGGTCGAAATCCTATCATCCAATAGTATTTAGACAAGGTTAGGGTATTATTTTAACCTTATCAATTATATTTAACTCTAAGTTAAATAATTTTACTTTTACCGTGTCTTTTTTTTTTCTTTCACTATATGGCTATTACACTTACTATAACATGCCAAACGAACCCCAAATTGTTTATTATTAATATATATATCCTTATCTATGTCATTTGGCCTAACCTTAGATTTTTAGGAATAAAATAACAATTAGTAATATAACATTTCATTTAAAAACTATTTTGTGTCAATTTTGACACTATTTGATATATGATTTTTGTGAAAGTCATAAAAGAATTATATGTTCGAACCAAGTTGATTAAAGCAACACTAATATATCATAGTAACCTAGAAAATTAGTGGAATTCATAAAAAGTCTAAAATTACATTTATTTGGGTATTTATAACATTAATTATTTCAATATTAAATTAATAAGATAATTACTGCATCATCTTTGTATCATAATAAATGATAATTATTTAATCCCTAAAAATTCTAAATAAATTCCTATGATTTAGATAATTGTATTAGATTTCAGGAGACTATTCATGTTCGAAGTTTCATAAAGTTTATCACTAGATTAAAATTATTATACTTATATAATTTAAGAAAGTGACATGTTGTCACATTCTTAGGTTTTAATAATAATTAAATTATTTTCATTGAAAAAATTTGATTAAATGAATCTAATCCGACCCTTAGGTGATATGGGTCGACTTTTAGTCATCCAATAGGATTTTGACATTTGTTAGGGTAATTTTAAAATATTATATTTACCCTTAATTACCCAATTTACCTTTAACTATGGTAAATAAAATTTACCATAATTACTATTCATAATTCCCAATAAAAAGTAGCTTTTTAACATAATTTGGACCCACTGATTCCAAATATGTAATCCATTTTTCCAAATTCAATACACAAAAGATGCAGAAATTAAATTAAATTTAATCCCGTTGTCGAAAGAAAACGGGTTTTTCTTTAAAACATTGCAAAAGATTGAATTGATTTAACCTACAAATTCAAGGTAAAATCAATGCTAATGACATACATTATATTAAATGGTAAAAATATATTCTTTTTATACTTTAAAACCCTTCAATATTATAATTTAACCACATAAGATATTATGATGAAAAAAGTTGTTTTTAATTAAAATATAGAGTGTTTTTACTATTCATTAAAATATGAAAGTTATCGGAAAAATATCAAAACTTTATCTAATGTAAATTTTTATATCCTGATTCAAATGAAAAATTTTATTTTGTCAAATTGAACATATAAAAATTTCAAAAACTAGATTTAATGTGGGTTTGCCATCAAAAGGCGGCAAAACTGCATTTTTTGAAAAATACTTATTTTACCCGAAAAAATTATTTTGTTCTTATAACATATTATAGAAATGTGTAAGATGAATAATAATGTTATAAAATTCAAAATTTAGTTAACACTATTTATAACGGCTAGTTTTAATTATATTTTAATAGCATATCGTTGTTTAGTGAAACTCGGTATTGCGTACGACGCAAGCTATCGAGGAAGATCGTGATTGCGTGTAAATTAAGCCAAGCAAGTGTGTAGTGAAAGATTCCTTTGATGATATAAAAACAAAATATTACTCATAAAAATCTCGGGTGTTACATTCTACCCCCCTTAAAAAGAATTTCTCCCTCGAAATTCGTCACTTTGTAACAAACAGATGAGGATACTTCTCCCTCATCATATCCTCAAGCTCCCATGTAGCTTCTTCAAGTTGGTGGTTCCTCCATAAAACTTTTACCAAACGAGTGGTCTTGTTTAGTAGGACTTTTTCACTACGATCCAGAATCTCTATCGGTTGTTCTTCATAAGAAAGATCTTGCTCCAGCGGTACAACTTCTGAGCTGAGTACATGTGAAGGATCTGGTATGTACTTTCTCAAGAGAGATACATGGAACACATCGTGAACTTGAGAGAGATTCGGTGCAAGTTCCAATCGGTAAGCTACCTTTCCAACACGATCCAGTATTTCTAAAGGACCGATATATCTAGGGCTCAACTTCCCATTCTTTCCAAATCT
This sequence comes from Viscum album, assembly GCA_963277665.1. Lineage (NCBI taxonomy): Eukaryota > Viridiplantae > Streptophyta > Magnoliopsida > Santalales > Viscaceae > Viscum > Viscum album. The sequence continues at coordinate 1,907,080,659 of OY728145.1, forward strand.
CATAACCCTCTTCCAGGGAGATATTCGTAAGAACACTTTAACGCCCACTTCAAACTCTATGTCTTTTCTTCGGTTGTCGGCATAACTTTTCTATCGACTCTGAGCTGCTCTTATGTGTTGTTGAATAGATCTGACCTTTTCTGCCATTTAATCAATGAGATCAGGTCCTAATAGCTTTCTTTCCCCAACTTCATCCCAGCAAGTTGGAGTCCTGCATTTCTTTCCATAGAGAGCTTCATAAGGAGCCATCTGAATACTGGAGTGAAAGCTATTATTATAAGAAAATTCCACGAAAGGTAGGTGTTGATCCCAACCTCCTTTGAAATCCATATAGCAAGCTCTAAACATATCTTCTAGGGTTTGAATTGTTCTCTCAGACTGACCGTCTATCTGGGGATGATAAGCAGTGCTGAAACTCAACTCTGTATCCAGAGTATGCTGAAGACTTCTCCAGAACTTCGAGGTAAATCTCGGATCCTGATCAGATATAATAGAAAGTGGTACTCCATGCAATCTTACCACTTCCTTTACATATATCCTGGCAAGCTGATCTAGAGAGAAATCCTCTCTAATAGCAATGAAGTGTGCAGACTTTGTAAGACGATCAACTATGACCCAAATAGCATTATTGCCTTTGGATGTTTTAGGAAGTCCTGTGACAAAGTCCATAGTGATGTTTTCCCATCTCCATTCGGGTATGGGTAATGGTTGTAACATCCCCTTAGACTTCTGTCTCTTAGCTTTAACTTGTTGACAAACCAAGTATCGAGAGACATATTCAGCAACATCTCTTTTCATGCCATCCCACCAGAAGTACTCTTTCAGGTCCGTATACATCTTAGTGCTTCCAGGATGAATAGAGAATGATGAACTATGAGCCTCATCCAGCATCTCCTTTTTTAATTCGGGGATGGGAGGAACACAAACCCGATTCCTGAACTTTATTATCCCATCACAATCAAGGTTGAATTCAGGAACATTTCTCACCTTCTTTTGTAACTCGACATCTTCTTTCTGGGCCTCTTTAATCTTCACATGTATAGATGGTTGAACATTCATTTGAGAAAGATATGATTTTTCCCCTTCCATTATAATTCCAAGATCTATCCTTTGTAAATCCATAAATATTGGATCCTTTGTGATCCTCATCATGGATAAACTAGCATGGTCTTGTCGACTTAATGCATCTGCCACCTTGTTTGCTTTCCCAGGATGGTAATGGATTGAGCAGTCGTAATCCTTAATCAGCTCCAACCATCTTCTTTGACGCATATTCAACTCCTTTGGTGTGAAAATATACTTTAAACTTTTATGATCAGTATAAATATCACACCTTTAACCATAAAGGTAATTCCTCCAAATCTTTAATGCAAAGATTACCGCAGCCAACTCCAAATCACGAGTTGGGTAATTTTGCTCATGGATTTTCAACTGTAGTGAGGCATAAGCTATCACCATATCATTTTGCATAAGAACACACCCCAATCCCTTCTTGGATGCATCACTGTTGATCACAAACCTTTCTCCACTACAAGGCAGTGTGAGCACAGGTGCACTGGATAACCTTCTTTTCAACTCCTTGAAATTCTCTTCACATTCCTCTGTCCAAACAAACTTAACTCCTTTCTGAGTCAACTTGGTGAGTGGATTAAATAATCGTGAAAAATCCTTTACAAAACGTCGATAATATCCAGCCTAACCAAGAAAACTTCGGATCTCAGTTACTGTTGTTGGTCTTTACCATCTTTCGATAACCTCTGTTTTTGCTGGATCCACAGATATCCCCTCTTTTAAGATTATGTGACCCAAAAATGCAACTTTTTGAAGCCAAAATTCACACTTGGTAAATTTGGCATAAAGCTTCTCCTTTCTCAGGGTCTTCAATATAATTCTCAAGTGATCTTCATGCTCTTCCTTGCTCTTTGAATAGACATGAATATCATCTATAAAGACTACCACAAATTGATCAAGATAGTCTCGAAAGACTCTATTCATTAGATCCATGAAGATAACAGGGGCATTAGTAAGACCAAATGGCATCGCTATAAATTCATAGTGTCCATACCTTGTACGGAAAGCCGTCTTTGGTATATCCTCCCTTTTGACCCTTAATTGATGATACCCTGAACGAAGATCAATCTTGGAAAAGTATTGAGCTCCGCGTAGTTGGTCAACTAAGTCATCAATGCGTGGGAGAGGATATTTGTTCTTGATAGTGATCTTGTTAAGTTCTCGATAATCAATGCAGAGTCTCATTGATCCATATTTCTTCTTAACAAATAAAACAGGTGCTCCCCAAGGTGACGCACTAGGGCGTATGAATCCCTTATCAAGATTCTCTTAGAGTTGCTTCTTCAATTCCTACATCTCAATTGGGGCCATTCTATAAGGTGTCTTTGAAATAGGCAAAGCAACCGGTACGAGTTCTATTGAAAACTCAACTTCACGATTTGGTGGAAGACCCGGTAATTCCTCTGGAAATACATCATCAAAATCCCGTACAATGGGAATATTCTTAATCGTGAGTTTATCACCAACCATTTGAGATAAATGACCTTAATTTAGTGGAATCAATACCCATAAGATGGAAGAAATTTCCACTAGAAGGTTATGTTCATCCTTGCATTGATAGACGATCGTAGATTGATCTGGAATATGAACTGTGACTTCCCTTCTTTGGAAATTGATATGAGCTCCATGTAGAGAAATCCAATCCATGCCAAGAATCACATCAAATTCCACTAAAGGAAGGATCACAAGATTTGCAGGAAGCACTTTACCACAAACTTCGATCGGAGAAGAATTATAAACTTTTGATGCGACTGTTGTGCCATTAGGTGTTGTCACAGCTGACTCAACATCTAATTGTTGAGGTAGTACGGTGATACCCTTAGAAAATTTTTCAAAAATAAAAGAGTGGGTGGATCCAAAATAAAATAAACAATTTCTATTTTATATTGGATGGTAAGTGTACTTTTCACCACTTCATTATCGTACTCCGCATCACTGATAGAAATTTCATGTGACTTTCCTTTGTCTTTAGCCTTAAAATTTTGTTGACGTCGACCATCATCATCAACCATTGGATTTGGGCATTGATCGGCATAATGCCCCATCTCCTTGAACTTGAAGCATTGAAGTGTTGGTGGTGCGTTCTCTACAGTGTTTTCTTTATTCACATCATTAGAAACACTTATTCCATTACTTCGACACTCAGCTGCTCGATGACCTTCTTTTACACACTTAAAACATTTTCTAGTCCCTTTAAGACAATCTCCACCATGCTTCTTTCCACACTTTGTGCATAAGGAAACATTCATCTTTTTTTCACCATTATTCTGAGATTTCTCCTTGAACTCCATCTTTCGTTTCTTGTCAAAACCATGAGATGGATATGTAACACCAACTTCCATTTCTACCTTGATAGCACAACGCAAAATTTCTTCATAGCTACTGAAGTCTCTTATAGCTAATGCCCTTCGAAGACTTGGTTTTAAGCCACTGAAATATCGATCAACTTTACTTTCAGGTTGGATGATAATGCCAGATGCATACCTTGCAGGTCTTGTAAAATTCGCTTCGTATATACCAACAGATTAATCATCCTTTTGCTTTAGTTCAAGAAACTCCTTCTCTATCTTTGTTCGAAGAATACGGGGGAAGTACATACTGAAAAATAAGTTCTTGAACTCGTCCCATTCCATGGACTCAATTTCATCTCTTTGCCTCGTATTCTTGATAAGATTCCGCCATTGATCAGCTTCACCTTCCAAACGATATACTGCTAAGATGACTTTATCATGTTCAGAACATTGAAGAACTAAAAATATCTTTTCAGTGGTATTGATCCATTGTTCAGCAACAAGTGGATCAGAAGACCCACTAAAAGAAGGTGGACGTTGCCTCATGAAGGACTCAATAGAATATTGTTCCCTTCTTTGCTCATTTGGAAGTCCAGAATGATTCATAGCTTGTGTAATTATAGCAATAAGATTTTGCACTCCATCTCCCATAACATTTGTTTGTTCGGGAGGACAATCATTGCATTGTCCATTCCATTGATCAACACGGTTCCTTCGAGTTCCAGCCATCGTCTAAAACCCAAAAAGAATAGTATGAGAGGAAAAAATCATGCTAGGGAAAACAACATAATAAAGGGTGAGTACCTTCAATATCTAACATCTTAGGTTTAATTCTATGATTGTCAGCGTAATTCTAGTACTATAACTTATACATATACTTAACCTTAGGGACATCCCTAGACATACCTTAGAAATATCTCTAGGGATCTCACTAAAGTTCTCGCATCCTAGTTTCCAAAGGTTGACTAAACCTTTCCTCTGATACCAACTGTAGAGACCCGAAGCCTGACGTACATTGACATTACATTACTTTAGCGGAATACTTAGTATATAACAAAAACACACACACAAGGATCGTAATAGTTTAGTGTCTTTGGAAACTCGGAACGTAATCTTCTAATCATGGTGAAAGATCTTCAATATCTCCCATAAAGATCTTCCCTTTTTTTACCTAAATCCTTTCTTTATATCCTGGGGAAAAGAAAACATAATAGGGTGAGCTCAAATGCTCAGTAAGGGTATAAAAAAGAAAAATCAATCACATCATATTCATAAGAACATAACTTTTGGAAATCTTAACCTGTAAAAGAGAGCATAATTTCTTAACATGGGATAAATCATAGTAGTGAAATGAAATCCCAATAATCATAACTTAAAACATGAAACTTTGGGGCATACACACATAATCATAGAGAATCATTTCTTGTTAGTCAAGACTCATTGCCAAGACTATCTTAGTGGACAAAGTCCCTTTCCGAATCGAGTAACCCTCGTTTCAGTCTTGTTTCACTGAACCGGTATAACCTACCATTTCAGCCATGTCTATCTCATGAGATATAAAATCTTTACCCAATGCATTGGAGGGATATATAGGTCCCACCCATCTTATAATGAATCTTTTCTTATGTGTTCCACATAATCATAAACCATACATCATAGCGTAACCCATGTAATAAAAATGGAATTCTTAAACAACATGACATCATAAAACAATTCATATAATATAAAGGAATTCATAAAAATATTTCCATCACAACATAATCAAATCCATGTTATAATAGGGATAAAAACAGAACCATTTTATTATCTTAGATGGAAAATAATTTTGATAAAATACTTGAACTCCATTCTTGAGGAAAATATCCTTTCTACTTCAAAAACATTTTTCCTTTCATAACAGGTCATACGACTTTAAAACAAAAGAAGATGATTAAAAATAAACTTGAAAACTTGTAAAGGAAGCTTCTTGGAAATAATGTTTTAAAAATCCATTCATGTCGTATAAGTTAAAAAAACATTCTTCGTACTTTTGTTGGAAATGTCAAAAAAGTACCTCGTACGAAAAACGACAAAAGATTCCTTTCATATCTTTTACAAAAAACTCACCGAAGGGTAAAAATTGGATTTAAACTATTGTATGTGGATGGAAACAATATTAAATATTGAGGGAATATGGATTTGGATGATAAAATGCACCCCAGTAAATACCAAAGTATAAACAATCTCGGATAAAAATGAGATTGTGATATTTCTCCTTACCTTAGGTCCGACTTGATTTGTAAGTGTCTGAACCTCCTATATAATGAATTAAATCATGTTATTGACTTATTCCAGAATCATATTTATTGTTATTATATCATATATGGTCCACTTATGACATTATATTATCCGTTCTTTTTTAAATTCATGTTAATGTAGCGTTTTGGGTAAAATCGTCTCATTTTTCATTCGTGTTTTTATCTTGTAATTATTCATATGATTACTTAGATCATGATTACTTAATTACAGAATATAAAACAAGATTTATATATATATATTCAGAATATACATATATAATAAATTAGTAAATGGAAAGAAATACACCGTTCATGGAGACGGTAGTCCGTACGTACGCATGAACGTTGTTTTCGTTTCCTTATTGAATTGAATGAAATTAAGTAGATGACATACATATAAATATAAATAATTCCAGTATCATTATTAGGTCATATATTTCATTATTACTTATTATATATACTTTATAATCATTCATGAATGGTTAATCATTGAGAATGAATCTCATCGCGTCGTGGAGACGGTAGTCCGTACGTACGCACGAACGATGATATCGTTCCCATGGTCGTGGAATTGTTTTGAAGTGTATGTATACTATTTCAATATCAATATCAATTTATAATAATCATATATATTTACTCATTACACCTTTATACCCATCCAATTAAGGTGGTGGTGGAAAATAGATTACACCACGGCGTGGAGACGGTATTCCGTACGTACGCACGCGCGGTGATTTCCTTTTTCTGTAGGATGGATAGAAGGTTAATTATAGTTGTTTCATATTTATAATAACATATCAGTATATAATAAATACTGATGTTATTACATTCTCATGAAACAACTAAAGAAGAATAAGTTGAAGAAGAAAGAAATTGAAAAAGATTGGTAATGGATATTACCTCTTCTTTGAAACGCCTCTTTGAATCCTTCACTTAGGGAACTAAGATTGGTCTATGAAGAAGACAAGGACCTCTAGGATTAATCTAGGGAAGTGGAGAAGGAGAAAATTTCAGGGGTTGGCCGAGCATGAGTGCTCAAATTGGTGTGAGGAGGAGGGGGAGGAGGTGCCCTTTTAGAAGGGAGGAGAGGGGCACCTTAGGAATACCTCAAAATATTACATTATATTAAAGTCAAAATCGGTTTATAATGGTTCCAAAGGGTCTTATTTCGAAGGTAAAGTGGGTATGGGTTGAAATACTATCAACCAATAGGATTTAGACATGTTTAGGGTATTATTTTAAACATATCAATTAGATTTAACTCTAAGTTAAATAATTTTACTTTTACCGTGTCTTTTTGTTTTCTTTCACTATATGGTTAATACACTTACTATAACATGACAAACGAACCCCAAATTGTTTATTATTAATATATATATCCTTATCTAAGTCATTTGGCCGAACCTTAGATTTTTTGGAATAAAATAACAATTAGTAATATAATATGTGATTTAAAAACTATTTTGTGTCAATTTTGACACTATTTGATATATGATTTTTGTAAAAGTAATAACAGAATTATATGTTCAAACCAAGTTGATTAAAGCAACACTAATATATCATAGTAACCTATAAAATTAGTGTAATTCATAAAAAGTCTCAAATTAAATTTATTTGGGTATTTATAACATCAATTATGTCAATATTTCATTAATAAGATAATTAATGTATCATCTTTGTATCATAATAAATTGTAATTATTTAATCCCTAAAAATTCTAAATAAATTTCTATGATTTATATAATTGTATTATCTTTCTGGAGACTATTCATGTTCGAAGTTTCATGAAGTTTATCACTAGATTAAAATTATTATACTTATATAATTTAAGAAAGTGACATGTTGTCACATTCTTTGGTTTTAATAATAATTAAATTATTTTCATTGACAAAATTTAATTAAATGAATCTAATCTGACCCTTAGGTGATATGGGTCGACTTTTAGTCATCCAATAGGATTTTGACATTTGTTAGGATAATTTTAAAATATTATATTTACCCTTAATTACCCAATTTACCTTTAACTATGGTAAATAAAATTTACCATAATTACTATTCGTAATTCCCAATAAAAAGTAGCTTATTAACATAGTTTGGACCCACTGATTCCAAATATTTAATCCATTTTTCCAAATTCAATACACAAAATATTCAGGAATTAAATTAAATTTAATCCCGTTGTCGAAAGAGAACGGGTTTTTCTTTAAAACATTGCAAAAGATTGAATTGATTTAACCTACGAATTCTAGGTAAAATAAATTCTAATGACATACATTATATTAAATGGTAAAAATATATTCAATTTATACTTGAAAACCCTTCAATATTATAATTTAACCACATAAGATATTATGATGAAAAAAGTTGTTTTTAATTAAAATATAGCGTGTTTTTACTATTCATTAAAATATGAATGTTATCGGAAAAATATCAAAACTTTATCTAATGTTAATTTTTATATCCTGATTCAAATGAAGAATTTTATTTTGTCAAATTGAACATATAAACATGTCAAAAACTAGATTTAATGTGGGTGCACCATCAAAAGGCGGCAAAACTGCATTTTTTGAAAAATACTTATTTTACCCGAAAAATTTATTTTGTTCTTATAACAAGTTCTAGAAATGTGTAAGATGAATAATAATGTTATAAAATTCAAAATTTTGTTAACACTATTCATAACGGCTAGTTTTAATAATATTTTAATAGCATATCGTTTTTTAGTGAAACTCGGTATTGCGTACGACGCAAGCTATCGAGGAAGATCGTGATTGCGTGTAAAGTAAGCCAAGAAAGTGTGTAGTGAAAGATTCGTTTGATGATATAAAAAAAATATTACTCATAAAAATCTCAGGTGTTACATCTAGTGTATGGGGAGCCACACATGAGGTCATGAGACTCTCTATATCTGACCTTGAGATTTTGGTTATGGTGTTAATAAAAATTAACAAGCACTGGTTTCTTATATTTTTTCTGAAAAAATTGTGATATGGTAGAAAGGATATATTTATGTGGAATCAGGTGGGGGGATTCTATTTTCCTACCAATATCATGTGTATTAAATAAATGTGTTCTTGTTTAATAGATTTCAATTACTATTTTGTGGGATTTTTTCTTTTTTCATGTGTTATGATTAGGAACATTCATTTACATTAAATTTATATAAAAATAATGTGTTATATAATTATTACTAAATTTAAATCCTTGTTTTTTTCTATCAATTCAGTGTATACTATTATTCATTTATTTTGTTATATATTTTTTTTCTTTTTTTTATATATCAGTTGGAATTTATTAGTATAATATATAGAAAATATAATTATTTTTATTTATATATGAATAATCCTATTGTTCAATGATGAATCTTTGTTTAATTTTATTAGGGTTATACATTGGAGTTCAGATAGACTATTAGGGGTAATATTATTTGACCCCAAATACTGAATCTGATCCTTTTAAAATGATTAAAATGTTTCCATTCATGTTATAGATGATACCTCCTTATAGATGACTGATGTGACCTCTATATGACATGGATCGAGGTTCTCATTCTACAGAGGATACTAATGTTTGACAATAGACATTGATGGAGTGTTTTATAAGTTATTATCCCTCTCCTACTCTGATAGTATGAGAGGTAGGAATTCTCTATCTGATTGTACTTCCTCTAGTTCCTTCCTTGGGTTGAGGGGAATTTGTGACCATGGTTGATAATAATAGGGAATTCCATCATCATCACCGATATACCATTTTACTTAATAGTAGGTATAATGGTTTAGATGGCTAGATAAAAAATCAATTGTTTCATTAACCTCACCAAAATATATTGCGAGATTAATGTTGTGATGGCTATGTTCATATTATAGGGACACACTGTGGATTAGTTGGGGTCATGGGAAGACATTTAGAAATGAGGGTCCCGCCTGAGTATCTTTTTAGAACCTATTTTATAGATAATATTTTTCTAATATGATGAATTTAGATAGGGTGAAAGAGTTAATAGATATACAAAAGGGTTTTGGGATACTATATTTATATACCACTCATTTCAAAGATCATATCTTATTACCATCACTCTATGGTAGATGTGATGAATGGTAGACTATAATGTTAGAGATCAAATTTTTATTAGATAAATGGTTTAATTTTTATTTTTTTTCCTAAGACATGTTAGTATTTTCTATTCTTGACCTTTACTATTTATATAGTTCAAGATCTATATTGAGTGTTTTTTCATCCACAATTTAAAACATGGAAGGGGGAACCTCATATGGATTCAGTGAGACACTTCCCTCGTATTAAGAGGAGAATGACTAAGGATGTGAGAAAATGTAGTGGTATGAATTTGGATCACAATAAATTTACTTCATTCCAATATAGTGTATTTCCATAGTTATTCAACTATAGAAAAACCATAATTTCAAATGTTCAATAAAAATATAAGATCTCATGTCATCAATGTTGAATTTAGTGGATTTTATATCATTTTTTTCATATGATTTAGATCATAATGATACATATGTGTTGAGAAAATATGTGATATATAACCTTGGTAACTATCCAAGGTACACATTATTGTTCTCTTATGTGGATGAATTAAGCATGTCAGGTGTCTTAGAGTCAGGGTCCTAGAGCTATGTTGGGTTATATTTTCGTATTGGATTTGACTCTATCTATTCAGGGTGAGGGACCATCGATATCCATTGTACTGTTTTGATCACCTCTAATTTATCTATTTCCTTTATTGATATCAGTGTGTCACATTACTTCATATCTATATAGTTTATTATAAGAATTTTCATTAAGATTGTGTTTTTTATGAGTTACTTTACCTTGAAACAGTGTTGGAAATTAATGTGGATTATCAACAACAATGATAGAAGATTCTTAATGTCATTACTTACTATATAAAACTATGTGTAATCATGATTATTGAGACAAAAATAAAAATTTTGATTTTCTATATAGATTGGATTAACAGTTTCTTATATTACATTTATTACTATTATATATAGGTATTGTTTTCATTATCGAAGGGATTAATGTACATGATGACAATAGAGTATGAATTGTGAGATGGTATTCTCAGTCGGGACATGATTCATAATGAAATGATCATGAAAAAGATATTTTTTCTAGATCATTGAGTAGGATCAACAGAATCACCATATTCTCTTCCACAAGTCATGGATATCTTTCAGGAAATATTTCTAGATGACTTAATAGATTTATCCCCCTTATAGAGGTTTTGACTAGATATAGAGGTTTTGTGCTGTTAGAAACCAATTTTCAGACCTCTTTATCAATTTTAAATGATAATGATCATCAAAGTCAAGGTTAAACATTAAGAGTTTAATTAGAAGGAATTTATGGTGCCAATTATTTTACCATGGGGTTAACCCATCACATTCCCTATAAGGTGGAAGGTAGTGTTAAATTATTCATATATTATCAAAATCATAGTACGGTGACAGTAAATATTAGATATCATAATCAATGGATTCATGATATTATTGATCAAATAGGTGGTTTTTTTAGTTCAACAAGATTGATTTTTCATTGGGAATCACCAATTACATGTTAGAGAGGTGTAAATCCCACAATTGGTGTTTTTTAGAATGTATGAGTTATATGGGTACATGGTGAGGAATTATATATTCAATAATGGAATTAAAATATTTATGGCACCCAAAAAAGATCATCAATCATATATTGACTTCATTGTCATTGGTTTCATTGAAAACTTCTTCATCTTCTCATCAAATAAAGAGTATTGTGATATACATCAAAAGATTATTAAATGAATGATTCAAAAAACCCAATTTTTTCAATGTTTTTAAGTGATACATTTGGAGTTATGAGAAGAACTTTAGGATGGATTTGGTGTATAATATAGGTCTATCCATGGACATAGATAAAGTGGGGGCCTTGTGTGATGACATAGGTATTTATAGAATACTAATTCATATTTGTATTAATATTTATGAACAAGATATTAATTTTATATTAATGGGATCCTTTTTCGAAAGTGTAATCAACACACAACAACATGTTTATTGGATATATTATGTTTCACTCATCATTAAGTTCTAGGAAAAAATAATATATTATTATTATTAAATTAAATAGTATTTAACAACGAGCCATTATATTTGTAGAAAATAATAAAATAACTAAAATATGATTATACATCCTTGTTAAATTTCATTACATTTATCCATTAATTTTTACTGTCTTAAAATATGAATGAATCTAATTTTAAGGATGAAATACTCTAATATTTTAAATTGGTTGGTTTACCACCTTTTGATAGAGAACAAATTTTAAATATAGTTTATGTCACTTTTATATATTATATTTGACAAAATAAACTTTTTATATAGAATCAGGAAATCAAAAATTACTTTGGATATATTTTGGGAAATTTTCTGATAAATTTCATTTTTAATGAATAGTGAAAAACAACACATTTTAAATCAAGATTGTCTTTTCATATAATTTTATATATTTTTTTATATTGTATGTTTAATTATTTTTAAAGTGTAATTGGATTATTTTTTATCATTTAATCCAATGATGGTCATTGCAAGTAATTTAACATTTAATTTGGACGTAATCACATGTCAATCTTTTGACCGTTATTACTTCTAAAGACCAAATTTTTGGGTTTGACAATGGGAATTAATTTTAAATTAATTACTAAAACTTATTTTTTTGGAATTTAGAAATTTGTATTCCATATGATTAATTAGAACTTCCATATTTTTTGAATATTTACCTTTTATTTTTAGACATTGTTAATATTAACTTCACTAACTATTTTATTTACCCAAGTAAATGGGTAATCTAGTAAATAAGGTAAAAATGATATTATAAAAATATTAAACAACCATAACACATGTTCCAATCCTGTTTTATGAGATATGTTTGACCATTGAAATCCTTTGGTTGATTTGGGAACCCATGGAACCACTTGGATGTGAAAATAACATTATATAATAATAAATTCAATGTAAAAAAATTAAATATAACATAAGAATATATCTTTATATAAAAAAATTATATGGGTTTATATAAGAGTTATCTAAGATTATAAATAGTCATTTAAAAGATAAAAATGATTCATATATCATTTTATTTTCATAATAATTTTTAATCCTAAGGTATATTGATTTATTTATGACACATTGACGATGCAGTTATTACCTTATTAATGAATGATTTCAATAAGTGAGATTATAATTATTAAAATAAATATACTTTGAAACATTTTCTTCCACCCAATAATTTTATGGATGAGTAGGACTTGTTATATTTGAATTAATAATGTTTCTCTGAGAGAATCAAGTTGTTAGTGATGTTTTAAAAAATCATGATATAAATAGTATAATAATTAACATAAATACGTTTTTAATACAAATACTATTTTATTAAATGATATTATAGTGAAAAATATATTTGATTCGTCCAACTGAATTATCTTATGTTGAAAATTTCATTGATGAACCATTTTTGGTTCTATTGGATTTTATAGAAACTATATTAACCATATATTATGAATATATGAGAAGACATGGTAACAATAAAATTAGATAACTAAGGGATAAAGCTAAAAGATAATTTTATCATTGTGACTTAGACATGTCTAAAAACTATTGGTTGAGATTTTATCTACCAAAAATAATCTTATATTTCAAATAAATGTCTTTGGGAAAATTTTGAAACTAAAAATAATTTTGTAATAAAATAAAAATTCAAAACATTTTTAATGTGCTTCTCCTCCCTCTTATAAAAGAGAATCACCGCTACCCATTTAATCACACCTCTAAAGACCCTTGACTAGTCCAAGATCTTCCCAAAAAATCTTTCAACATCCATCTCTTCCACTTAGAGTCCATTCCTTGTGAAGAATGTAGTTCAGAAAATTCATTAGGTTCAAATCAATAAACGTTACCCGATTTATATGTAACATCTTCTCACAAGATCTTTTCAATTATTATCTTTCTCAATTTCATATTCTATTATTATAATTTTTTTATATAAAAAATAATTATACTAAATATACTTGTATTTTTTTAAATTATTCGAACAAAACATACACACACCTCCATCTAATTGATACAAACATTATGTATCGGTATCAAGATAAATACTACATCATGAAATGATGATTCTGCAATTTTCACCTACCACCTCTGATGTTTGAAATTATGGAAATAAAAAATTTATATATTATGTATATACTTTATTTTTATTTTATTTATGAGTCTGTAGTTTTTATTTAACTCATACCTTTCTGATTTCCATAATGTGAAAATACAATTATATCATTTGAGGATGTACGGACTACGGCTCCCTAAAAATGATATGACTCATTAATGTCATACATGAAACATATAAAGGATGGATTAACTGAACATATGTAATATATATAAAATATAATATTTTAGTGTAATTATATTATATATTTGTATCATTTAGTTTTAAATCCTCTCATATGACAAATAAACGAAAGTAGCATTCATGTGTACATACGGCCTATCGTCTTCCTTAATAGTATATTTAATTTATTATATCCAAATGTTATGGAATATTTTAAATAATAAAATACTGGATATATATGATATTTAAATAGTCAATATCATTATATTGATAAAGGACTTTTCACCACATGTACAATTTATATCAAAATAGGGTCATTTTTGACTCAAGTGACAAATATCCACAAAAAGGATGATATTAACATAAATAAGAATGTATTTTTTATAACTAATATAAAAGCAATAATAAACATGATATTGGTTATGATGAAATTAGAAATAAACTTATAATTATTATTCTAGAATAATAAGGAACATACATGACAAATCAGATTCTAGGTAAGGGACTTTATCTCAATCTCCTTTCATTGAGTAATGTTTTGTTAATTTACACCTCTTTCTTTTTTAAGGTGTATAATAAACCCCTTTGAAATTGAATTTAATTTAAATGGAATCATTATTCTATGATGTGTTTAACAAAATGAGAAAAGGAATTTTTGTAACATATGCGGTGATAATGACCTCTCTATCACCGTAACCGTTATATAATATTTGTATTCCCATATAAGACTTTATTTCTTATGGGGAAAATAAATCCCTAATCCACTTTTTGTGTGTTTTGGAATTTAAAATGGGTTATTAAATTAATTAAATATTTCAATATATTTAAATATTTTATTGTGATTTCAAATCTAATTTTATTAGTTAAATTGTCACAACCCATTACAGTGGGGCCCACGCCATGACTCCCAAAGACCACCTTCAATAGGCCAGGGGCAAGTGACTAGCACCGAGTAGGCTTATTACTATCATGGGAGGTATTTCCTAAGTACCTATACACATGCACACATCTCCAAGAAAAAAAATTCTGAAATGTAAAAACCACTAAGGAACAAAATGCATGCATACACTAAACCTAACCAACAGAGTACGATGAAAAGTAAAGTACTAAAAGTAAATTGGGTTAGAATACAAGCTCATAAAAACAAGAGTCTGAAAACTAAAATGTCCATCCTGTAAACACAAGAAGGTATTGGGACTGCTGATCGTGGTTGTAGGAATGCCTCGACCTGTAGGGAACTCAGAAAGCTCGGTCCTGTCCTAGTCCAACCTAGACTATGTCAAAAGGCTGCTCATCTGCACAAGACACGACATGTACTGGCAAATCCCGTGCAGGGGTGATTATAACAATACTTAGTAGAGGACTGTGAAAACTACAAAGTAGTACACAAGGTAACGGTACAGTCAGAAATACACAATATATGTCTACAGAACATATATAAAGATGAACACAAACTAGATATACTCGAAACCCAGACCTGTGGTCTAAATACAAATCCCACAACCACATACCCCCGTTATGGATTCAGTTCGACGATTCTGTGATGAACTCTTTCTGAGAGAACACACTCGATGAGTCTTATAGCTCTGATGACACCTGTACGAGAAGTACTATTTGTCAGGAACCATCACAAGAGGTAGTTACACTCATTATGGGAGATACACTCCAGAGTGGGAAGATTCTGATAGATAGATTCACTCATTACAGGAGACACACTACATAGTGGGAAAGATCATGATACATAGATAAGGATCACTGACTGGGCCATGGTGGATACTGTGAATCATCCATAATTCACCAGCTATATAGAGGATCGACACCTGGTGGAAGTGGTCACGTCGATGCCTGACCCTACCTAGGCTCAATAATGGAAATAAGATATTGATCCATCCCACTTGGATGGATGAAAGACTCTATCATAGAAAGTCATGATGAAGGGATCATACTCATGTAGAAGGAAATGATGTCTAACATTCAGGGGCATGAGAAAAAGGGGCACTAACCGAAAGGAAAATGGCCAAGATATGGTAGACAACGGGACCATGCCATTTCCCAAAAAGTACAAGGCGTGTAGAAAAGATACATGTCTTTTCGTCTGATCCTAGGTACTACCTTTGTACAATGACCTGTGTTGTGAGGCTCGTTGTGTAGAAAAGTTAGTACACTGTGTGTAGAACATTGTACACGCCGTGTAAGACTGCCTGGGTCCAGTTTTGTGTATGCTAGCAATGTGCCCGTAAAAGTTCTTCAACCCAAGTACTCCAACTTGTGTCCGTGTACCCCCGCGATACAAGCCGAGTCCCATGTAGCTGCCTCTGCCATGCTGTACATGCTCTGTTCTGAAGATGTGTAGATCATCCCATGTCCGTGTACTTCCCAAAATACACGCCAATATTCGGGGAAAGTCCGACACACCGTGTGACCAAATTCATATGTTGTGCAATTCCTCTCTGACCCTTGAAACCCTAGCCTCCACCACCAGTAATACACGATGTGCTCCTCGAATGTAGACACCATGTGATCTAGAAATTTCTAGAAATGAGGACCTCCACCATCGCACCTCCGGTGATTTCTTGTTCGTCGATTTGGTCATCCTATCACCTTTAAACACCCAATTTTTGGTCTCCCCGACACCACGAGTTTGATTCTGATGTCTTATATCCTCTGATCATCTCCAAAAACCTGTTTTGATCCTCCCTCATTAAGAACACTCAATGAATGTCCTCTTCTTATTTAAGCCGATTCGTCATCCTTCATGGACGTCGCACCTCAATAGGGTCGTTTCGATGTCGCATCTTCCATTTGCGATCGTTGCATTGAAATACGGGTGCACAATGATCCATTGTTTGTCGCCCCATGAAGAATACGAAGAACACATAAGAAGTAAAGGTTTAAGGAAAACCAATTGAACTAATTAGAGGAATGAAGTTATGCCATCATTCGTCAGGGCGTTGATCTGATCTTGTTAATAGGCATAAATGGAGATTAAATCAATAATAATAGTCAACATGGATTAATTCCTCTTAATAATCCCAAAGAAAACCCTCTTGTAAGAACGTATGAATCAGCAGATCAACTTGATCGTGATTGATCTGTGTTCCTCATTTTAAATTCAATATGGGGAAATATAGATTAAATAAAAACCCCCACCTCAACTGGGATTGATCACTGATGACGGGTCTCTACTACCATGATCATCGAGATCATCCAACTTCTTTGGCGCAGTGATTCTCAATTTCGATCCGCTGTCATTCGTCGATGAGAGTTTTCTCTAAAGCTCCGCAGATCCTCTATAGATTTCTCTCAATCTTCAAGAATGAGAAAAATTCAAATATTCCAATAAAATGGAAATGTATTGGACATCCCATTACACTGCGGCATTAATGAGTTAGTGTTGCTATTTCTGAGTCATTATGACATGACAATAATTACTGAAACAGCTTCCATGTCGCTGCGCTGCAGCGGATATTTCCAAAACGAAACAAAATAAAAATTTCAAATTTATATTATTTTATTTTAGTTAAAACTTCTAAAAAATAACTTTTTCCCTCATCCTGTGACAGTTATGTTTATACCCATTATTAGGTAAATTCGTCGTCTCAGATGCTACGATTCCCTTAGATTTTCAATCCAGACATCCATTTGCAAACATCCCCAACCGCGCACAAGTGCAGACTCACATAAATTAAAAAAATTATGAACCACTATTCTGGGATCACTAGTCCTCATAATGATGTGTTGTCTCTATTCCTGGTCTCAAAATAATTCCATATAATATTTAAAAATAATAAATAGAAAAAATCTGACACATTACATTCTACCCACCGTGGGGCTTTACATCCCCTAAAATCCAAAACAAAGGCTACTCAAAAAGATGTGGGTACTAGGCATGAATCTGGGCCTCCCACTCCAACATTCTCTTTTGAATATTCTCATGCTGCCACCAAATGCAAACTAGGGGAATCGATCACCCACGAAGGATCATCTCTTGTCGATCCTTGATCTCCACTGAGTACTCAGCAAAGGTAGCTCCATCTTTGATGTCTAGCTCGCCCCATTAGATGACGTGTGATGGGTCATGCACGTACTTCCTCAGTTGCGACATGTGGTATACATCATGTACCTGATGCAACTATGACAATAGATCTAGGAGTTACACCACCTCGCTAACACTACGTAGTATCTGGAATGGTTCGATGAACCCCAGAGATAGCTTTCCACCCCGACCAAATATATATATCCCTCATTGAGGTGAGACCCAAAGAATGACATGATCTCCCTCCTCAAACTTCAGGGGTCTCTGTTGCTTGTCAGCAAAAGTCATATGTCGTCTTTGTGCA
Source organism: Viscum album (assembly GCA_963277665.1). Classification (NCBI taxonomy): domain Eukaryota; kingdom Viridiplantae; phylum Streptophyta; class Magnoliopsida; order Santalales; family Viscaceae; genus Viscum; species Viscum album. The sequence goes on from OY728145.1 coordinate 1,907,099,019, forward strand.
GTCATCATCTGCTCTCGAATGATCTGCACCTTTATGGTGGTAGCTCTCACTAAATCTGGACACATGAGTGCTGACTGTCTGAGGTCGGTCCAGCAAAGTGGTGAATGGAAGGGTATCCCATATAAGGCTCAGAACGGTGCCATACCAATGGTGGAGTGGTTGCTATTTTTGAAAGTAAACTCCACCAGTGGTAGGTGGTCCTCCCAACTGTGACCAAAGTCCAAGACAGAGGCTCGCAAAAAATCCTTCAGAACCGGAATGGTCATCTCCATCTGACCATTTGTATGGGGATGAAATGATGTGGTCAAGCGTAGTTGAGTCCCAAAGCCTCTTGAAATCCCTTCCAAAACTGGGATGTGAAATGAGCATCTCGGTCTGAGTCTATTGTCAAGGGTACTCAATTAGTATAAACTATCTCTTACATGTAGAGGTATCACATGCTCTCTACCGAACTCTTCTCCCTGATAGCTAGGAAGTAGGCCGACTTGGTGAGTTAGTCAACGATCACCCAGATGGAATCATGCACCTTGGATGTCAGTGGTAAGCCTGTAATGAATTACATAAATATTCCATCCCACTTCCACTCTGGAACATCCAGGGGTGAGCTAATCCTGCTGGAACCTGGTGCTCATCCTTCACCTACTAGCATGTGAGGCAACAGGAAATAAACTCTACTATTACCTTCTTCCTACATGACCAGCTGAACTGTCGTCAGATATCCTGGTACATCATTTCCACTTTAGAATGTGCAACCGAATGGGATGTATGAAACACCCTCAAGACCTTTTATTTCAATGCCACTAGCACAATTGTGCGTTCTTTGAAAGGAAGTGTGTTCTCCCCGCCTTGAGAGTATCTATAAAGAGCATGTCATGTGGATCACTAAGCACGTAAATCCTCATAGTCGGCATCCTCAAGTTGTGCTTCCCTAACTCATTGTAAGAGTGGAGGGGTTACAACCATCAACTATAGGTAGGATGCATCTTCTACGTCCACGAAGGACAACTGCAATGTTGCAAACTGCTATGTCGCCTCACTCAACAGTTGTGAGCATGACCTTCTGCTCAGAGCATCTGCCACCATGTTCCCCTTTCCACGAGTATATATGATCTCAGAATCATAGTCTTGGAGGAACTCTTGCTAACACCTCTATCTAAGATTCATATCAATCTGTGAAAAGTTGTACCTGAGGCACTTGGGGTAAGAGTAGACAATAAACCGCTCGCCCATAAGGTAGTGTCACCACATCTTCAATGCGAATACTACTGCATCTAACTTGAGATCGTGGGACACATAGTTATGCTCATGTGGCCTAAGCTGGAGAGAACCGTAATCAATCACTCCCTACCTCTGCATCAGGACCCAGCCAAACCCAGTCCCTGATGTGTCGCAAAAAACTATGTACTTGACACCCTACTTTGGAAATATCTTGATTGAGGTGCTTGTCAAACCCGGTATCAGCTGCGCGAAGGTCTTCTGGGACTTCTCCATCCATTCGAAGGGTTTCCCCTTCATAGTCAAGGGTTTCATTAGTGCTAATATCTGGGAGAAGTCAGGAATGAATCTCTAGTAATATCATGCAAATCCAAGGAATCTCTGCACCTCCGTCACACTCTGAGGTGGCTCCCATGCTAACAAAGCCTACAACATGGTTGGGTCTACAACTACTCCATCTACTGGGATGACATGTCCAAGAATGTAGAACTCATAAATCCAGAATATTCACATTGAGTGCATCTCATAAATCTGGTGCTCTCTAAGTACGTCTAGAACCATCCACAAGTGTCTCGCATGCTCCTCTTCTAACGCAGAGTACACAAGGATGTCGTCAATGAAGACCACTATAAGCTGGTCCATGTATATCTGGAAGATATAGTTCATCAGTCCCATGAACATTGCAAGGGAATTCGTCATGTCGAAAGGCATCAAAAAGTACCCATAGTGACCGTAGAAACATCTGAAATCCATCTTCAGTATATCCTAGTCCCGTACTCATAACTGGTGATAGACTGATCGAAGGTCATACATAGAGAACCATTGTTCCCCTCTCAACTAATCGAAAAGGCCGTAGATTATCGGCAACAGATACATGTTCTTCATCGTTACCTAATTCAGGCACCCTTAATTCATGCACAACCTCATACTCTTGTCTTCTTTATTGTCAAACAGGACTGGGGCTTCACACTTTGAAACACTTGGTCTCACGAAAGCCTTGATCTGCAAATCCTCCAACTGCACCCTCAGCTCGCGATGCTTTGCGGGAGACATCCGATATGATGATGAAGAAATCTATGTCGTCTCGGGGTGTATGTTGATGTAGAAGTCAATATACTGGTGGGGAGGTAGTCCTGGAACATCCTTGAGAAATAAATCCTCGTACTCTGCCACTACTGCTGAAAACTGAGATCCCAAAACATCCACTGCTCTAAGGGCAAGGCTATCCAACTCATGAGTGATTGGATTCACCCTTTAATGCATAATCCCATTTTGCACTGCCTGGGTTTCCCTTTATCTAACAAATGAAAACCTTGTCCCATCACTGCGGACACACCGCACTCTTCGCCTAAAACAGTCAATCTCAACATGGACCGAAGATAACCAATCCATATCAAGAATGATGTCGTAAGGGCTCGATGCTACCACCAAGAGGTTCCAACCGAAACACTATCCTCCATAGTTTTGATCACACGGTCAGAAAAGATGTGTGATCATCGAGTCTCCTCCCGTAGGTGTCTCCAAGCGCAAGGATCGAGTTAATGGTTCTACCAGAATCTCAAGGTTTTTTACAACACATGTGGATATGAAGTAATTTCTTGATCCTGTGTCTATAAGTACATCATACAAGGTATAAAAGATACAGATCATACCTCGAATCATCCCTGGATCCCCTAAGTTGTACGCCACGACCGCATGCAACTATCCCGATCCCTACCCCTAGATCCCTAAGCCTAGTACGGACCTCCTGGGTGGTGGTGGATGTATGTCGAAGTGTCTTCCCCCACCCACATATCTCCCTGTGCCTCTTCCAAGTTTGCTGCCTAGAGGGTCTCTCTGCTCCACTCTCTTCCACTACTTCAGTGGTCCATCAACCGCTTCCCTGCCAGCAGGTCGATGGGTCGACTAATCTCTAGGGATATATCCTCTACCGTCACATGTGTATCATCGCTTCTCCATAGGAAAACTCGATCCATCCCGAGAGCCATGTACTATCAATCCCCTATCATGTTTTCTCCTATGACATTTCCCACGTCTAGATCAATATTTCTGACGTCGGCTCCCTACTTCCAGTGTCTCCGCACCTATCTAGCTGCTACTGACAGTCGTCGGTTGTCTCTACTCTTCCAAGAAGCTCTCGATCACCAAGGCCCGCTAAATAACTCCATCATAAGTCAATATTCCTAGAGGCACGACACTATCTCATATGTCTCTTCGTAGACCTCGCTCGAAGGTCAGAGCTCTGAAATACGGATCCCTGACAATATCCATCAAGTACCAGGCGAGCTTAGTGAACTGCGATAAATGGTCGACTACCGTCTTACTTCCCTGAAAAAGATGAAGAAGCTCTTGTATGTGTACAAATATTAGCATAACCAAATAGACGTCCTCCCTGAAGAGTCACTCGAACTCTTCCCATGAATGATTCTACTTGTCATGAGTTTGTGTGGTCAGACTCCACCACCATCCCACCGAACCCTGAAAAAGGCTCGCATCTAGGATCACTATCTGGTCTTCTAGTGTCCTCACTAGATGGAAAGCTCTGGTCACCACCTCAATCCAGTCCCCAGCCACCTAAGGGTCAGGCCTGCCTCAGAACTTGAGGGGTCTCTGTCTCAGGAACTCAGGGAGTGCACTAAGCCTGTTCCCCCCAACAGTCAGTACTGTAGGTACCATGAGCTTCTCTACTGGTGGTGGCATAACATGTACACCACTTGGTGGCAACGCCTGGGGAACCGGTCCCTGTATCGAATCCCCGTCACTGAGGGGGTCATCATCGTGATCGTGCTGCTGAATCCTAGTGGGTGTGCATTGCGGAGGAATCCTGTAAAGTAAGAAGATGTAACATGAGTATATCTGGATAGCTGAATCAAAGGACATGGAATACAGAACCAATTTCTTTATGATGCATGTACCTTTCTCTTATTTCCCTGAAAATAGTGTTTTCAAGTACTGAGTCAAAAAACAGGTTATCAGTATCTTTGTTTATGGATACGTCGGCCACCACACTAACACTGGAGTCTCTATTCTAGAAGTCGAGCTCAAAACACTTAACACAATTTCGCTAAACCTATCTCTCTCACTCCTACTCCTAAGGTACAACCTACCACCTCTGATACCACATTATCATGACCCATCCTAGTGGGGCCTACTCCGTGACTCCTCAAGCACACCTCCAATAGGCCAGGGGCTAGTGACTATCACCGAGTAGGCATATTATTAACCTGGGAGGAATTTCCTACGAACCTGTACAAACACACACATCTCCAAGCCCATAAATTCTAAAATAAAAATATTCTTTATAAGATGTACATAAAAATTTAATTTTAAAATTTTGTTGGTAATTTTATGATAAAGTATATTTTTAATGATTAGTGGAATATACCGCATTTTAACTCAAATAAATATTTTTGTCTAATTTATTTAAATAGTTAGATTGTACATTTAATAGTTTTTAAAGATTTATTAGAATATAGTTATATCATTTAATCCAATATTTTTAATTAGAAGTAATTTCACATATAAATATGGGATAAACCCATGTCAATCTTTTGATAGTTATTACTTTTTTAAACCATGATTTTGGTTTTTGACAAAGAGAATTAAAATCAATTTCATTATTACGACTTCATTGTTTGGAAATTATAAGAACTAATTCCATATTTGGAATCAGAATGTCAAAATTTTGTGAATATGTTCCTTTTATTTTTAGCCATTATGAATAGTAACTTCATAAATTATTATAATTACCATGGTTAAAGGGTAAATCTGGTAAATAAGGGTAAAAAATAATATTATAAAAATATTAAACTACCATAACACTTGTTATAATCTTATAGGATGAGATATTTCCAACCATTGAAATCCTTGGGTCTATTTGGGGACCCCATGGAGCCACATGGTTGTAAAAATGACATTGTATAAGAATTAATTTAACTAAACAATTATGACATAAAAACGAATCTTTTAACAAAATAATTATTTATGGGGAAATATATGTTATATATAATTACTATAAATAGTCATTATAGTGATAAAACTATTTCCTACGTCATGATATTTTATTTATAATTTTTAGTCATCATATAAATACTTGTATTTATGGAACAATGATGATTTGGTGATTACTTTATTAATGAAAGATTTAAATAATCAAAATTATAAATATTAAGAAAAATTGGAAAATTATATAATATAAATGAATTTTAATGACGGGTATGAATTTTTATATTTTAAATGTGGAATACCGCCCCCTCAAAGGGAGGAGGGGCACTTTATTCTTATCATAATGTTTAAATATGATAATTTCATTGGAGGAAGTGTGGACTACCACGCCTCAAAGTGATATGACGCATTCATGCCATGCATGGAACATATAAAGGATGAATTTAATGAACTTATGTAACATATATAACAAACGATATTATAATTTAATTAAAATATACCTCTGTATCATTTTGTTTTCATTCATTTAAAATGACATATAAATGAATGTAGCATTCATGCGTTCTTATGGCTACCGTCTCCATAAACAATACATTTCATATAATATATCGAAATGATATGGACTATTATAGAAATGTATATACTGGATATATATGATGTTTAAATCAAGAATATCATTCCGGAGATAATGTGCTTTTTACCACATGTACAATTTATATAAAAAATGTTAATATTTGACTCATGTACGGAATATTGACAAAACAACCTATATAAGCATAAATAATTAAGTAATTATTATAATAGTCATAAAAGGAAAAATAAACATGAAAATTTTTCTGAAGCACGGAAAAATTAACTCATGGTTATTATTCAAGTTAAACAACAAACATACTTGACGAATCAGACATAAAGTAAGGGACTTCATCTTAATCTCATTTAGTTGAGAAATATTTTGATAATATATACCACTTTCATTTATACAGTTTATAATAAACCCCTTTAACTTTTAATTTCTTTTAAAGGGAATCTTTTTTCAATGATGTATTTTTTTAAACGACAAAATAAATGTTTTTAAAGTATTTAGTGACAATGACCACTCTTCCATCGTAACCCTTATTTGATATTTGGATTCCTCTTTAATACTTACTTGAATTTAAGGAAAAGAATCCCTAGTCTAATTATTGTGGGTTTTGGTATTGAAAATGGGTTTTGAAATTGTTTGTATATTTCAATATCATGAAGTGATTTCTTGCTATTGAAAATTAAATGTTATTAGTGAAATGTGGAAATTTGAAATATTTGATTTTTAATGATTATATAATTTTACATGGACATTTTATTGGTGGATACATGATAAACCAAATATGGGTGGTTATGTGATAAACCAAATGATAGTTGTTTCCATGATTAACCATTGATAGTGTAGGATCGAAATAATGATGTAGATGCTCAATTTACAAGAGGGGGGTGAATTGTAAACGTTGAAAATTCCTTTGGAACCTTTAAAGTTAGTTACGAATAACAATGTTTTCCTTAATCAAAGGAAAGGGCCAAGTTTAACAAAGTTAAACTAAGAAAATTCACGACACCTCTAACACCAAATAAAACTTGGAAAGAGATTCTGAAAGTAGGATCTGGAAGTATGGTTCTTGAATTTGAAAATTAACAAAATATTACAATATGAGATTCTACCTTAAAGCGTATAGAATCTAAATGAAATAGGGTACAAGTAAGAAAGTATAAGAAGGTTATACTTTCCTTATAATACAAAATGCAACGGAAATAAACGAGTAGGAAAACTACAAGTAACTAGATATAAGTCTTTTAACCCAAAGAGAAGGGTATCCAACAACCTTGGATAAAGGTCCCTTTATTTATACTTTCAAGCAAGTATGCCTTATACACACCAGGGTAAGCCCTCGATATGAAGATCAGAGTCTCAGTCTTGCTATCCCCGCAATCCCTCAACTTCAAGGTAGTTGGTCACCTATATCTTCCTCAGCAAAGAAGTCCTCGAATGTAATCACCAACATTCGGAGTCGCATGAAGCTTTGAGAGTTAATAGGAGCATCTCTCTCTAGAAATCACTTCAACAACATGTATGCACAAAACCAAAATTGTTGTACTGAGCTCTTTCAAATGAGATCATATTTAAATGAAAATTTCCAACGGCCAACTACCTCTTCCAACGGTCATAATTTCCATGAAATTCGGAGGGACCTGTACACGTGTAACATAGCCAACGGTTATTTTATAACAGAATAGACGACATCGTTTTAAAACAAAATAAGTGGAACAGAATGTACGACATTGTTTTAAAATCTAACTCAAAAGTTTGGAATGAAAAATTTGGAGTGAATGTTCCGAGTGTAAGGAATATAATAAAGAGTAGACAAAATATAAAGGCATAGGAAAAATAAATGTTCAGAGTCTAACCAAAAATAATTTTTGGAGTTTGAACAAATTCAGAGTGTATAAAACAAATATGATCAGATTATGTTTAATAGATGAATTCGGAATGATAATTCGGAATGAGAATTCTTCATCAGAATTCATAATGAGAATTCATCATTAGAATTCATAATGAGAATTCATTGTCAAACTTCATAAGGTTTCATGTCCTGAATCTGGAATCGAACTAAAAAAGAGTTCATATCTGGAGTTCGGAATGAAACTCTATCACCGTTATCATTTGGATTTCGGAGTGAAACTTTATTACAGTTATTATCCAAAATTTGGATCCTAAAACAAAATACTTCATATCAAAGTTTAAAACAATTACTAGAAAATAGAAATGAATCTGAATCTCATACTTAAGAAAAATTTGGATGAAAATATGATAAGGATAATTTTTCTTATAAAAGCGATTTTCCATATAAAAGCAAGTTTTCTTATAAAAGAAATTTTTCTTATAAAAGAAATTTTTCTTATAAAAGCAACGTTCCTTATAAAAGCGACTTTTCTTATAAAAGAAACTTTCCTTATAAAAGCAACTTTCCTTATAAAATCGATTTTCTTAAAGATAAGTTGTTTGTGATTTTCAAAACAAGAAGGAATGGAAAATTCATAAGGAAAACCTTATTGACTCAATAATATCCCCCTTTTTGGAAAGCACAAACATCCTTACAAAAAAAATTCTAAGAAGAAAGAAAAACATTAAGGCTTATCTCCCTTTTCATTAAGGATATTGATAAATATGACTAACTCCCACTTAGTCTTTGAAACTCTAAGGATCGTATTCCAGATTTCCAGAATGACATTTCATTATGAATAAGAAAGTCTTCTTTAATGAAAAACTCCCACTTAGATAAACTCTTATTAGAGTTTGTTTTCTTTCTCACCCTTTGATAGGATTCTTTTTCCCTTTCATTAGAGTTCTTTTCCTTCTCCCACTTTGTGATTTTCAAAATGAATACAAGGGAATGGAAAATATAACAAAGTACCTGAAAAATTAGTAGTAACAACAAAAAGAAACGAGCAAGCACAAATTTTTCATTAAGTTTGAAAATCTCAACAACAAAGAAATTTAAATACAAAAAAAGACCGGATCTTTCTTTTTGGGATCTTTCTCCTTATCCATGAGACCTTTTAGAATAGTCTTGATCTTCTTTAAGTCTTTATGGTCTTCTTCGGCTTTCATTTCTAAGACCACTATTCTTGCACTTTGAGCTTCAATCTTTTCTTCCTGGGCTTGAAGCTTTTCTTCTTGAGCTTTGATATTTTCTTCCTGAGCCTTCAATTTCTCTTCAAACTCAATCTGATGATCCCTTTCAATCATCCAGTTTTGAGAAACGGAATTCAGCTTCCCATTCAGATCTTTGAAATCTTGAATCCAGAAGTCCTTTTCATCTGTCAGCTTCTCTTCAAAGGAAGTAGTCAACTCATTTATCTTCATATCCTCAGTCTCAAAATAATCCATAACATTATCATGAAATTCATCGAAGAGCCTCATCTCTTCTACAGTTTTCCTCGACCAATTTGTCATCCTCTTGCAAGATCTTCTATGGGCTTCGTAGCCAACAAAGAACGTTTTGAACTGAGCCTAAATCTCAACGCACTTGTCCATAACCATAGATACGGAGTCTATTTTCTGATTCAAAGCATGTTGGAGCATCTGGCATCTTGATTCAATACTTGAGAAAGTTGGAATAGTACCCACCAACTTCTTTAAAGGCTGAACAACAAAATCATGCCCCAACGAAGATGACTCCGAATCCGAGACTCTGCTTGGAGAATTTTCTTCTTAAACATGGTCATGATTTCTCTTTGAAGAACTACTAACTTCCTTTCTCTTCACCACTACTGAGCTTGTAGTATCAGCAAGAATTTTCTTTCCCTTTTCTCTTTTCAGAATAGAATCATGTTTTGAAGTTCTCTTCTCACTACCAGAAACTTGGACCACAATGTCTTCCTCATCAGCAATTTCCTAAGCACCAACCTCTACATTTTACATTTGAGAAATATCTTGTAGAATTTGTTCTTCCTCTCCATGATAAGATACTTCTTCTTCTACTTTCTCTTCCTCCATTGCTGGAGTAACTAGCTTCGAAGATTCAACTTCTGAATTTCGGAGCGATAAGTGTTCCGAAGGTGTCCCCTTGTAATCATCTACTTGCTTCAACACATCTCTAGTTTCACCACATCCTTCAGAAACATCTTCTTCTTGTTCCACTTGCTCAATGTGCTCTACTTCCTCAACAGGATTAGCTACTGCTTCCTCCGGAACAACAATGTCTCCTCATTGAGTCTTAGGTAGAGATTCCAGAGAAAAAGATCTCGGAACATGGATATTTCCTGAAACCATCTCTTTGAACATCAACAAATCCTGAGCTACCTCAGCCTCAGACATCTTCTTCTTCAGCTTCTTTTCTTTCTCTTGTCCTTCTAGCTCATCCACAGTTCTTTCTTTCAAGGCCTTAGCATCCACAGGGTCCAATCCAAATTGATGCTCCCCTTGCACTCTCTTCTCTTTCATCTCCATCCATTTAGAAACTACCTCATCTGGGTAAGCTTTCTTCTTCTTAGGTTTTGGAGGTGCGGAATGAACTTCTATAGACTTGGGATTCTGTGCTTCAAATTCAACTTCTTTCATCTTTCTCTTCCTTACTGGCTTAGAGGATTCCAGATCAGCAACTTTCGGAACTGTTTTTTCTTGAGCAGGTAAATCAATAAACTGACCAGACTCCTTGTCAAAGGCTACATCTATCCGTTTGAGTGTACCATCACTCACCATCATAATCTTGCAAACTCTGGGCTTATACTTTCATGCCTCCTTGAAAGACTCAAGGCACCGAACTATAAACTTTGAGAGGATTGTTGGATACATTATAATCTGAGCTCTCAGATTCCCTATCTTAACATTCTCAAGAGTAATGATAATGTGCTTCATTAGGTTAAAGTTCCTCTGATTTATCAGAAAATCTTGGATATAGATATCACTCTTCTTTATACTATCTTTTTCACCCTTCCTCGGTACGATAAGACCTTGTACCAATAACTCCATAATTCGGAAATTTGTAGATAAACTAGAAATCTTCGGAGCCTTTTCCTCTACCAGTCCGAGAGTTTCTAATGCTTTTTCTTTGTCGAAGCTACCCGTAGAATCCGACAACACATGAGATATGAATTCGGCTTCACCTTCATTATTAAGCCCGACCAAGCTGGCTGTCTTGGCCTATGAAAGTTTATAAGTCTTACATTGAGACTTAAATGACAACTTCTCCCTTCCATCTTCCTTAAGAAAGGAGACTGTTTCATAGAACTCTATAAGAAAATCTGAATATACTTCATCTTGATTCCCAGGTTTTGACACCGCAACATCTTCCCAACAATTTAGCTTGATATTTTTGGAAATAAGAGAGTCATAGTTGTTGAAGAATTCAGGATGAACCAGCCTCTCTCTATATACTAACCACTTCGAAATTGTCTTAGAGGAAGACATGTCTTGAGAAGCTACTTCCACAGACATTCGGATCTAAAGACCTCTAAGAAGTTCAGAACGGAAAAATCTGAGGTTCGTAATGGTCTTAAAACAGAGAGGTAGAGCTTCGCGACACTGGAGCTTGAAAATCGATGTGGGACAACCGTTTGGGCTCCCTTTTATATAGGCAACGAAAAATGGTTCAACTTCCATGGATGATCGAACGGTTGTGATAAGCTGAGATCAGATCTGACGGTTGAAAACAAATTCTCAAGAAAACTTGAATCCGATCTTTTGAGGTTTTTATTAAAACAAAGAATAAAGAAATCTATAATCCAAAAACAAAATATAAGAAAATGCTAGCATGTAATGTATGATTACGAAAATTTGAGTAAGGAAATCATAACTTTCGGATTTTCTTCGGAAGATTATTCGTAATTGGTAACATTCTTATGAAAACTACGAAAAAATATTTATTACGAAAAGAAAAAATTCGAAAAACTCACTACGAAAAACAAACTCAGTACGGAAAACTCAATACGAAAAATTTGATTAACAAATTTAAAAACCAAAAACTCATTATGAAAGATTCGGTACAAAAATCCTGTTAGGAAAATACCAGTACGAAATTTTCCATTCCATAAGTTTTCAATACGAAAATTTTCATTCCAGAAGTATTCTGTATGAAAATATCCATTCTGGAAAATTTTAGTTCCAGAAAATCCATTTTGAAATTTTAGTTCCGAAAATGTTTGAAAACAAATTTTGAAAAACGTTGTTATTCTAACAATCAGATGTACTCCCCCTATGAAAAGGAGTTTATTACTATAAGGAGACTTTTTCAACAGAAATTTAATTAAGATGTATTACATTACGGTTATCATTCCTAACTTTTGTTTAATGTATTCAAATCTATCAGAAGGCAAAGATTTTGTGAAAATATCAGCAAGTTGATCTTGTGTTCTGATAAACTAAGGAATAATGTCTCCTTTATGTATGTGGTCCCTAAGAAAGTGATGCCTAATATCTTTGTGTTTTGCACGAGAGTGATGTGCAGGGTTCTTACTAAGGGCAATGGCACTTCTGTTATCACAAAAAATTTGAGTTTTTGTAAAACTCAAGTTATAGTCTATGAGTGTGGGTTGCATCCACAACACTTGAGCACAACAACTTCCAGCTTCTATATATTCAGCTTTAGCAGTGGAGAGAGCTACAGAATATTGCTTCTTGAAGGACCAAGAAACAAATGAATCTCCTTAGAAATGACAATTTCCAGATGTACTTTTTCTATCCAGTCTACATCCACCAAAGTCAGTATCAGAAATACTTTTTAGAACAAAATCATTTCCAGAAGTATAAAATAATCCTAGATCCATGGTTCCCTTAAGGTAGCAAAAAATTCTTTTTACTGCCTTTAAGTGAGATTCCTTAGGATTGGATTGATATCATTCACATAAGCATACTAAAAACATTAAGACTGGTCGACTAGCTGTGATGTAAAGTGAACTTCCTATCATACCTCTAAAAGATGTTTGATCTACTGGTTTCCCATCTTCATCAAGATCTAAGGAGTTTGAGGTACCAATGGGAGTACTTATACTCTTAGTGTTGTCATGACCATACTTTTTAAGAATATCTTTAATATACTTATGTTGAGATATGTAGGTTCCTTCTGGTTTTTGAGAAATTTTAAAACCAAGGAAAAATGTTAACTCACCCATCATACTCATTTCAAACTCATATTTCATTAGACTTGCAAAAGAGTCGGTCAAAGATTACTGAATTGAACAAAATATGATTTCATCAACAAAAATTTGAACAATCAAAAAAATTTTCTTATCTTTCTTTATAAAAAGGGTTGGATCTTCATTTCCCTTAACATAGTTATTTTGAAGCAAAAATCTAGTGAGTCTATCATACCATGCTCGTGGGGCTTGTTTAAGTCCATACAAAGCTTTGTTAAGTCTAAAAACCTGATCAGGATATTTTGTATCTCCAAATCCAGGAGGCTGTTCAACAAAAACTTCTTCTTGAACATAACTGTTAAGAAAAGAACATTTCACATCCATTTGGAAAAGTTTAAAATTAATGAATGCTGCAAAGGCAATTAGAATATGGATAGATTCAAGTCTGGCTACTAGAGCATAGGTTTCTTCATAGTCTATTCCCTCTTGCTGATTATAGCCTGTAGCAACATGTCTAGTTTTATTTCTTACTATGACTCCATTTTCATCACATTTATTTCTGAAAACCCATTTTACTCCAATAACAGAAGTTTCCTTAAGTCTTTCATCCAAGGTCTAGACTTTATTCCTTTCAAATTCATTTAGTTCATCTTGCATGGCTTTGATCCAATCATCAACACCTAAAGCATCATCATTTCTTTTAGGTTCTAATTGGGAAAGAAATGCTAGATGTTCTACTTCATTTCTTATGGAACTTCTAGTCCTTACAGGTTGATATACATCACCAATGATACTATCACTGGGATGATTCTTAAGAAACACCTAATTTGGGTTTTGTAAAACCTGTTCATCAACATAGGGTAGAAAGTCTTCTGGGGTAAATGTTTCAGAAGTATCTTCTTGAACAATTTCCTTATCAGAAGGTTCTTCTCTCAAAGGTTGACAATCAGTTTTTGAAAACACACCCGAGGATGTAGGTTGAGGTGGTTTAAAAACAAAAGGATCTGACTCATCAAATTTTACATGTACTGTTTCTTCAATAGTACAAGTATTTTTATTAAAAACTCTATAAGCCTTAGAGGTTGTGGAATAGCCTAAGAAAATCCCTTCATCAGATTTTGGTGCGAATTTATGTAGATTATCTTTAGTATTTAGAATAAATACTTTGCAACCAAAAACCTTGAAGTAGGATAGTCTTGGTTTTCTACCATTCCATAACTCATAAGGAGTTTTATTTAGAAAAGGTGTAATCAAAACTCGATTTATAGTATAGCAAGCAGTACTTACTGTTTCAGCCCAGAAATGTCTAGCTATAGAATATTATCTCAACATGGTTCTAGTTATCTCTTGAAGAATTATATTTCTTCTCTCAACTACACCATTTTGTTGAGGAGTTCTAGGTGATGAAAAATTGTGAGTAATACCTTTTCTACTACAAAAAGTTTCAAAATCAGAATTTTGAAATTCTCCTCCATGATCACTATGAATAGTTTTCAATGGAAGGTATTTCTCATTTTTAACTTGAGCTCTAAAACTTTTGATATAGGAAAAAGCTTCAGACTTCTTTTCTAGAAAATAGACCCAAGTAAATCTAGTGTAATCATCGACTAGAACAAACACATAGTATTTGCCTCCAATAATTTCAGTTTGTGTTGGACCAAAAAGATCCATGTGCACTAACTTTAATGCATCGGTTGTCGAGATTTCACCAATTGATTTAAAACTAGATTTATGTTGCTTGCCATATTGACAAGGATCACAAACTTTAGAAGAATCAAATATAAGCTCTGGTAGATCCTTAACTAGTTTCTTCTTAGAGTGTTTATATAGGTTCCTGAGATTACAGTGACCTAGTCTTCTATTCCATAACCTGGAATGATCTTCCATTGAACTTAGGAAAGGTAAATATTGGCTTCTAAGGTCTTATAGGTTCAAATTGTAAACATTCTCTTGCCTATTGGATAAGAGAATAAATTCTTCCTTGGAATTGTGAACTAAGCACTTATCATTCCTAAAATTCACAAGGTATCCTTCATCACATAACTAGCTTATTCTAATGAGGTTGTGCTTAAGACCCTTAACAAAAAGAACATTTGAAATCAAGGTTTTACCAAGAAGAACAATATTACCAATACCAACAATCTCTCCCTTATCATTATCTCAGAATGTTACCTTTCCTCCTTTCGTTTTGATAATCATTTCAAAATAGATTTTGTTACCAGTCATGTGCCGAGAACATCCACTATCCATGTACCATGTATTGTTTCTGGTAATCTCTTTATTTTCCTGAAATTAAGAAGAAAATTAGACTTTCAGAATCCAAATTTTCTTGGATCTGAGGTTTCCAGATAATAAAATTTTAGGTACCCACATCTTCTTAGAGAAATAAGCTTTGTGAAACCCTAAAGATTGGGTTTTGTCTAAGTAACAATTCTTTGCCCAGTGACCACCACATTGACACTTGGTACAAAATGGGGTGCTTTGAGGAACAAAATAATTGTTACTGAAAATTGGTTTTGCATGGGTATAACCAAATCCGGATTTATTTCTTAAAGGTCGTATTTGAGAATAGATTTTATCAAAATTTTCTTTACCATGGGTAAAGATTGATAAACACTTATTTAAAGAAAAAATTTCAGACTTGAGTTTTATAACCAAGTTTTTATCCTCAAAATCATTAGTTTTAGAACTAGATCTAGGCTCGAAGACATTTTTCTTAGAAATTAATTTTTCTAATTCTTTAGAAATTTTGTTCTTATCAGAACATACTTCCTCAATATTTTTTAAAAAACTTTCAAAATCATCATTTTTCCTTTCAAGATCCTTAGAAGGATCTGATATCTCTTTTGTAAGAATAGAATTTCAAGATTTTTCCTTATCAAGTTTTTTATTGAGTTTATAATTCTCAATTTCAAGAAGTTCAGCAAACCTAGAGACATATTCATAAGTAGGTAAACTATTTTCTTCATCAGAAGAGGATTCTTCATCAGAAGAGTTATAATACTTACTATCATTAGAATTTAAAGAAACATTGGTCAATGATTCAGCATTTTGTACCTTATCCATAAAATAATGATTTTCAATAGGTAATCTGACTATAAGAGAAAGATTCTTTTGTCCTGAAGATTCATAATCAGAAGATTCATCTGATGAGTCACCACCACTGGGACTCCAGGTGTCATTAGCTTTCAAAAATTTCTTAGCTTTGGCTTTATAATACTTCTTTCTGTTCCTATCTGAATGCCTTTCTTTCCTTTCTTTATTTTTGAGAAAAGGGCAGTCAGGTCTAATATGTCCAGCTCTCTTGCATTCATAGCAAGTGACTTCTCCATATTATCTATATTAACTTTCCTTTTTCTTATACTTGGATTGAAATTTCTCTGTCCAGCTATCTTGTTCATCCTTCGAGAAAGATTAGCTAACTCATTTTTAGAGACTTCACTCTCACTAGATTCAGATTGGAAAATAACTTTCTTAGACTTGGATCTGGTTACTCTCTCAGGAGTCTTAGCTTTCATATGATTTGATGTTGTTGTAAAATCAACAGTACCATTTCCATTCTTCTTTTTGATGTTGTCAGCATCTCTCTTCTTTCTGGTTTCATGTTGGAGAAGAGTTCCAAATAACTCATCAAGAGAAATTTGAGTGACCTACCTTTTCTCGTCTATAGCAATTCTTTTGGATTCCCACTCTTTAGGCATGATATCAATTATCTTATCCACAAGAGTTTCATCATCTAAACCATTCTCTCCCATAGACTGTAAACTGTTGACTATATTCATAAATCTCTGTTGAACTTTACAGATTGGTTCACCGTAAGGAATGTTGAATCCATGATATTCAGCACTAAGTATAGCTCTCCTAGTCTCAATCACTTTAGAAGTTCCAAAGTGTGTAACTTCTAACTTCTTCCAAATGCAATTAGCTACTTCACAATAAGAAATTTGACTCTATATATTTCGGGGCATTAAACATAGTAGAGTATTGAGTACCTTATAATTGAGTTGATACTCTTGCATTTCATGGTTAGTAAAATTTATAACCTCCTTGTCAGGAATTTTATAATCACCAGTAAGCATAACAAAGTTGTCTACTCTAGTATTGATAACAAAAGTCTTCATTCGATCTCTCCAGTACTCATAGTCATTACCATCAAATATTGGTGGTCTTGTAGGATTAATATTATCAATTGAACCAACATTGACTCCGGCCATACTTAAAATAACCTTCGATACACAAACTTGTTAGTAGAAAAAGTTCCTAATAACAAAGTTCAGAATGATAATGTTTGGAATGGGAATGTTCAGAATTGAAAAGTTTGAAATGATAAAATGAGCAAGAAAAACTTAATCGTGAGTATAAGTATTTCAGAGACCTGCTCTGATACCAATTGTAGGATCGAAATAATGATGTAGATGCTCAATTTACAAGGGGGGTGAATTGTAAACATTAAAAATTCCTTTGGAACCTTTAAAGTTAGTTACGAATAACTATGTTTTCCTTAAGAAAAGGAAAGGGAAAAGTTTAACAAAGTTAAACTAAGCAAATTCACAACACCTCTAACACCAAATAAAACTTAGAAAGAGATTCCGAAAGTAGGATCCGGAAGTATGGTTCATGAATTTGAAACATAAAAAAAGATTACAATATGAGATTCTACCTTAAAGAGTATAAAATCTAAATGAAATAGGGTACAAGTAAGAAAGTATAAGAAGGTTATACTTTCCTTATAATACAAAATGCAGCGGAAATAAACGAGTAGGAAAACTACAAGTAACAAGATATAAGTCTTTTAACCCAAAGAGGAGGGTATCCAACAACCTTGGATAAAGGCCCCTTGATTTATACTTTCAAGAAAGTCTATCTTACACACACCAGGGTAAGCCCTCGATACGAAGATCCGAGTCTCAGTCTTGTTATCCCCGCAAGCCCTGAACTTCATGGTAGTTGGTCACCTCTGTCTTCCTCAGCAAGGAAGTCCTCAAATGTAATCACCAACATTCGTAGTCGCACGAAGATTTGAGAGTTAATAAGAGCCTCTCTCTCTAGAAATCACTTCAACAGCATGTATGGAAAAATCCAAAATTTTTGTACTGAGCTCTTTTAAATGAGCTCCTATTTATAGGAGAATTTATAACGGTCAACTCCCTCATCCAACAGTCATAATTTCCATGAAATTTCTAGGGACCTATACACGTGTAACTTATCCAACGGTTAGTTTATAACAGAATAGACGACATCGTTTTAAAAAAAAAATAAGTGGAATAGAATGTACGACATCATTTTAAAATCTAACTCAAAAGATCGGAATGAAAAATTAAAAGTGAAGGTTCGGAGTGTAAGGAAAATAATAATGAGTAGACAAAATATAAAGGCATAAGTAAAATAAAAGTTCAGAGTCTAACCAAAAATGATTTTCGGAGTCTGAACAAATTCAGAGTGTATAAAACAGATATGATCAGATTTTTCTTAATAGTTGAATTCGGAATGATAATTCGGAATGGGAATTCGTCATCAGAATTTGTAATGATAATTCATAATTAGAATTCATAATGAGAATTCGTTGTCAAACTTCATAAGGTTTCGTGTCCTGAATCTGGAATCGAACTAAAACAGAGTTTGTATCCGGAGTTCGGAATGAAACTCTATCACAGTTATCATCTGGATTTCGGAGTGTAACTTTATTATAGTTCTTATCCAGAATTCGGATCCTAAAACAGAATACTTCATATCAATGTTTAAAACAATTCTGAGAAAATAAAAATGAATCCGAATCTCATAATTAAGAAAAATCTGGATGAAAATATGATAAGGATAATTTTTCTTATAAAAGTGATTTTCCTTATAAAAGAAATTTTTCTTATAAAAGAAATTTTTCTTATAAAAGCAATTTTTCTTATAAAAGAAACAATTTTTATAAAAGCGATTTTTCTTATAAAAGCAACTTTCCTTATAAAAGAAACTTTCCTTATAAAAGAAACATTCATTATAAAAGCGATTTTCTTAAAGATAAGGTGTTTGTGATTTCCAAAACAAGAATGAATGGAAAATTCATAAGGAAAACCTTATTGACTCAACAGACCGATGGTTATGAAAAAACATTTAATGCATTGGGTATGGAAGTTGTCCGTATGGTTATTTCATTTAGTGATATGTGTGGAATTCATCAGTATGGTTATTCTATTTAAGTATTTTTATGTCCCAATTTATCATTATATGTTTTATGTTCCTTTATATGGGTTTTATGGTAATATTATGGTTACAAAATGGGTAACCAATGAGATATTATTCATTTATGTATAATTACTACATCATAAATGCGAAAAGTACTAATTTTGATAAATATTTCATGGTTTTCATGTTATACTAGGACAAAAATTTCCATTCATTATGTATCCTTTATTCATAATTTTATAATAATCATATGTTCTTAAATTTTTTTCCGAGGACATAAGGAAAAATAGAGTCAAGGATGGGATCAAGGAAAATTTATTTTTTTAAACATGATACAATGTCATGCTTTATTTTAAAAAGGTTTGTTTTATGAAAAAATGGATTGTGATTAGAAGTGTATACTTGTAATATTCTTGAGGTTGTGTATATGTTATGAACCAATTCACTAAATCTCAAAACCTAAATAGATCATTGATTTGAATTAAAAGTAAAATTATTGACTTAACTCAATATTATTTAATGTTTAATGCTTGGGCCTTATAAAGTAACTCATATAAGAATCTGTATAATATATTTAGGATTATCTTTATAATACAATTGTTATATATATTAAGATTGCAAGTTATCAAAACATATAACTACACTGAAATAAAGGGGTGTAGATTTCAAATGATCAGACTAGGGAAAAGGGCCATTTCATAATAATGAGAGTATTTTTACAATATTTTTAGGCTTTATAATTTATATTATAAGGATATGATACACTATTAACTGGTATTCTTTAGGAATTAGATCATGAAAATAACATATTAAATGGGAATATGTATATCGGTCACAAAATCCATGACCACATCAGTAGAATTTTGTAACAAATGACATGTAGATGGAATTTGTTGTCAATGCGTTAAAGTGTACATGAAATTAACTATTTAGTGAGAGTTTTTTTCATCATGGTCAATATGTTCCCTCATAATATCGTAAAATACTGAGACCACACCATGGGGTATATGTTCTAGGAAGAGTACCTTTAGACATTATAATAATGTGATTGTTATGAAATATAGACTTATAATATCTTTGATGGTGTTCATATCTACTTGTTTCTGGCAGTTTATGATCTTTTTGGACTACCATCAAAGGAATATTTTCATTTCATTTCAATGAATATATGATGTATACTATTTATTATCAATGTATTTCTTACATGAACTCCCATTGTAGTTATATTTTCTTTAGTTTACTAGGTAAAGGATTAATAATAAATTGAACAATAGTATACTTTTGATGTGAGAACAATTAGAGGTAGGTTACCTAATGCCTCTGATTTCATTGGATGGGGATTATGTAATCCCTATACATTATATAATTTTACTCCATTATTAAATTATGGAAGATATATTGGAATACATTGATACCTCAAGGTGGGTTGTACATCATAGTGTGAAAAATATATACCATGACATCATGTTACAATTCATTTGGATAGGGAAGAATATATCCATTGCATTATATTATTCTTGATGAAGAACCATCCATAATGTAATGGATTAGTGCTAAATACTTAGTGGTTTTATTTTATTTCCACTTAACATTTTTATGTTTTAGGATATTATGATGGCCATTGATATAGGGATATGAAGAACTGTGGGAATTTATTTAACTATATGGTTGATTTTAAAATCACTAAATAATATTGATCATTTATTATTGATTTTTTGAGTTTCTCATTATATCAAATAGGAATGTTGTACATCCTTTATATAGTATACTTTTACATAGTACTATTGGGTAATGTATCTAAAATTGACATATGATTAATGTCATTTTTATTGATGGTCTTATAGATGGTCTAAGGGATTCCACTGACATTTCTCGTAGTTCACCAACATCAAAATGATGGATAGTATAAACATATGTTTCACAATATCATGACCCCTCCCCACCATTTGTACCCCTCCTGGGCCGAAAATGTGAGAAGGGAGATAATGAACCTCATTTCTTGCCTCCAGTAGGCCCCAGGTGGAGACTAGCACCGAGGGTATAGTAAACACACAAATGGAAGGCATTAACCTCTAAGGGAACACATGTGAAAGAGAGAGATAAGATAGACACCAACCAACTCCAACTCAGACAGAAATATAAATGAAAACTGATGTGCATATATGTAATTTCATGAAAAACTACTACAATTGGAATGTGAAAATTGAATGTACCCAATAGAAAGTAAAAACAGTTGCAACCACAAGCCCGAACAGCTCCTGTAACCCCAAGCTAATAGAAACCGGCTTGATCTCAAACCTACTCCAAGTGATCTGAAGAAACTATTTATATATACATACGGTGAGTATAATAGTATACCCAGCGGGATCCTCCCTGAATCCTCTCATGAAAGAGAAAATAAAACATTCTAAAGCACAGTGGCCAATAAATGAAAATAACTAAACACCTAAACAAATATACTATGTTCCTAGCCTCACCATGGATTCTCTCATAAAGTAACACATACAATAGTATATAATATATTAAATAATATCAAGGGTACCCTACTACTACATCCAAACTAGTTTTATGTTTTCCCCAACGTCACACGTCCTAAACATCTCTCTCTAAAATGGGTTTCCCGCAGACACCTGGGTGAAGAACCATAACATGAACCTCATGCAACAAAACCACCACATCTATAGATGCAAGGTAACCAGGTAGTGTCTTGGATCCACCACAGCTCGCATAACATGTATCATACGTCGGGTATTAAACCTCAATCCGTTATAGCCCATACACCGAGTAAGGATACTAAAGCCATCATAGCCTATACATGTTACCCCTATAGTAGTCCATAATAAATTATATACATAATATATTTCTGTGAATAAACACAAGCCATTACAACCCTCTGCACACATATATGAGGAAAACAAGATTTTGTGCCTACAAGCACAAGTAACTACCAAGAGAAGAGAACATGGCCAAAGGGGGTAGTTAGCCATCCATCCTCCCACAGTAATGTTGTGGAAAACACCCCCTAGTGATCATAATCCCTAGGGTGATATTTCCATAACAGATAGGGTGGAGTAGCATATAGAAACACAAAAAAAAGAACAGAATATACTATATCTCACAACCACACTATGGGCATAACCTAGTCTTGGACTCAACTG
Source organism: Viscum album (assembly GCA_963277665.1). Classification (NCBI taxonomy): domain Eukaryota; kingdom Viridiplantae; phylum Streptophyta; class Magnoliopsida; order Santalales; family Viscaceae; genus Viscum; species Viscum album. Next base: position 1,907,121,116 of record OY728145.1, read on the forward strand.
CTACTAACATCTCTCGGACTCCTGATAGCCACATATAATACTTTGTATTCTATAAAAATCCAACCATTTATAGATCTTTATTACATTACTCAATTCCCTTTCTATCAGTTTTTCTTTACATTAATTAATTATTTAAACCCTGATTTTCAATTATCATTTACCAAATAATATTATATTCACATCACACCCAAAGTTCATTGTCCCTTTAATTTATTACTTCACCATTTTATCCCATCATGCTGCAACCCCATGGGTTACCATTATTTATTCAAATATTTATTTACAGCATCACTTTCCCATAATCATAGGCATTCTAGAAAAAAATTCTATACAACTAAACAAAACGGGCTCTACCCGGTGAGTAGATGAAATACTCATTGAGTCTTTGATGCCTATAATAAGGGCATATCCACATCCTCCCTTGTGAAGTTAAACCCTGAAAGAACGTGTCATACCCCGCATGTCTTCACCCATTTCGGAATAAGGGTACGAAAATCCACCTGGCTTGAGTTGTGGGGAATGTAAAGGAGATACACATCCAATAAGAAAAACAGGAATCCAAACATTATCATCCAACTCATTAACATATATCTGGTGTCCTCCCCAACACCCACATGTCTAAACTGATGCATCTTGCCACTCTAGGTGTCAACTGCTTCCACAACCAATAGGCCTCACTGCCCCACATATCACAACAGTCATCGAGGCTCACATCACAACACAAGCAGCAGAGAAACAAACCTCATATCAATTGGGATCTTGACCCTCAAACCATAAAGAGGGTAACTTAGAACCATACAAGTATTATATTTTATCAAAAAAAAATTTCATTCAACAATCTTGGATTAACCGATTCATTATTCATAGGTTCCATTTTTGGGAAACCTAAATAGAAAGATATCATAAATAATTAAACATGCTTACTGCAACAATTTGATTAACATAAAATTCTAACAAAAACTACTAGATTCGTGTACCAGCCACCTCATCTTTACCAACAAAATTATGAATTATTTATGGCTTTACATTCATTACCAATTACCATCTAGAATAAAAGGAAACACAAAGAAATAATAGAAATTACACTATCGATAAAATGAACAGGAAATCACATATGATTGATATCATTTTTTATCCAGTAAAAATATTTATTATATCAATTCCATTGTGATCCAGTTGAATAAAACATTCTAGATATACATTTTCACGTAAAATAAATGAGAATTAATAAATCAATTACCACAAACAGTTCATAACAAGCCACACAATAGGTTACGATCTCCTTCCCCCATGACAACTGTAAACACCTGAGGATGTAGTGACCCCACCACACCGATCAACACCCCAGAAGTGTCCATTAGGAATAAGGAGAAAACATTCCATAAAAAGGTGAGTGGAAACAGAAAGATATGAACCCAAAACAATTAGTATATAACAAACATTGTATCGGATATCGATGATACTACTTTGCAACACCAAAAATAGAGGGGAATTAATTCAAGGATTAAGGTTAAATCACACCAATCCTAAGGGAAGAAGTAATTGATCGAGCATCTGGCACTAGGAAACATTATTTTGGAACATGGTAGAAAGATATATTATCCCTTTAGACAATTAAATTGAGCTATGGTTTAATTATTCTAGATTTTCCATTAAAAGAGGATCGTATTAAACCACGAAGTTTGACCATATAAAAAAACATCCCGAGCCTTAGGAAAAATCAATATAGTTTTCATGACCTATGAATCGGCCTTAAAGTCCTTAAAATGAGGCTTTAAATGAATTTTTTGTCCAGGGAAATGTATAAGGGGTGAAATTGTAGGAATCTTGAAACATTGTTCACAAACTCGATATTTTGCAAAGGAAAAACAATGATTATGAACCTCAACATTATAACGTCGCCATTGCAACCTCACCGTTATGAAAACTGTGTTCATGAACCTCACCATTCTGGAAACACTATTTATGAACCAAAAATTTGGAAAAGGAAAGAGGTCATCGTTAAAACCTCACCATTTTGGAATCATTATCCATGAACTCAAAATTTGGAAAATGAAAGAGGTCGCCACTGGAACCTCACCGTTCATGAAACATTGATCATGAACTCAAAATTTGGAAAATTAATGTGGTCACATTTGGAGCCTCACCATTCTGGAAACTCTGTTCAAGATAAAAAAAATTGGCAAAGGAAAGAGGTCACCATTAGATCCTCACCGTTCTAGAAACAATGTTTGTGAACACAAAATTTGGCAATGAAATGAGGTCACTATTGGAACCTCACCGTTGCAGAGTTCACAGAAGGTCACCGATGAAACTGTTCACATAAGGTCACTGATGAACCATTAAAATAAGGTTACAGATGACACTGTTCACATAAGGTCACTGATTAAACTATTCATGGAAGGTTACCGATGCACTGTTCACAATGGTCTACCGTAGGAACTGTTCACTGATGTAACTTTTTAAAGGAATAGAAATTTGGAAAAGTGTTGAGGATAAGTCACCTTGACCTCATGAAAAATATCGTACTTCATATTTTCACAATTTAATGGAGAAGAGAGGTCCCAAGCATTACATCTGATACCTCTCAAGAAATTTCTCGACCTCGAGAATGCCAAACCCACCTAAAGGGAAAAAGAAACAGGGTCCGTACAACCACCCATTGAGATACCTCTCAAAAGAGAGAGATATAAGATAAGAAAGAATATAAATCCATATTATAAGCATGAATGGTCTATAAACAAAAACGCTACATCGAAACATGATAAGAGTTAAAAATTTTACAACTCTGGGTACTGAGCACATATCTTTGACTCACATTCTCAGGTACTCCCCTACATGCCACTGTTTCGCTACAAGACACATTCCAAGGGGATAGAACGCCTTTGCAACACCTTCTCTTTGTGGTCTTGGATCTACACATGATTCTCATCAAATATTTCATCACCATCAACATTGATCACTCCCCAATCGATGACCAGTGAGTTATCTTGAAGATGAAGACATAGCTGTGATACATGAAAAACATCGTGTATCAGGCTCATCAGCGGGGGAATTGCTACTCGATACGCCACAACTTCAACATGAGATAACACCTCGAAAGGCCCAACAAACTAGGGATAATGCTTACTCCAATGACCAAACCTTCGCAGCCCATGAAAGGGATTCGCCTTCAGAAACATGATATCCACAACATCAAACTATAAAGATCTCCTCCTTTGATCGAAATATGATTTTGGACGATCCTGCATTGTCTTCGTCCTCTCAAGAATCACCTAAACCATTACTGTTGTATTATGCACTAGTTCTGGTCTAAGAATTGCTAACTCTCTGACCCAATCTAGCACAATGGACAATGAAATGGATGGCCTGACATGGCTTTAAACGGCGCCATATTGATGGTGGAGTGAAAACTATTATTTTATGCAAACATAGCCAAGGGTAATTCACTCGTCCACAAACCTCCAAAAACTCGAACATAACAGCTTAACATGTCTTCAAGATATTGGATGGTTCGCTCTGTATGACCATATGTTTGAGGATGAAAAGCAGTTCTAAGTCATACCTAAGAACAAAAATCATTCTGGAGTCCTCTCCACACCCTAGAGGTAAAACAAGTATCTCAATTAGAAATGATCTTCCTTGGTACTCCATGAAGTCTCACCACCACCTCAAGATAATTTCTTGACTAAACATCCATAATTCGTGACTCCTTGATTGATATGAAGTGGGAAGATTTTGTTAAATGATATACTACCACCCAGAAAGAATCATGTCCTCCATAATCTCTAGGAAAACCAGTAACAAATACCATTGAGATATCCCCCCACTTCCACTAAGGAACATCTAATGGCTGGAGTAGACCACCAGGAACACAATTGTCGGCCTTCACCTTTGGTAGACCAAACATCGAGACACAAAACTGGCACCTCAAGGCTCGGTACATCTTTGTCACGCAATGATGCACTGCAAAAGGTGAACTGTAGAACTCTTTGAGAACTATCTCACGCATCGTTAATGGAACAAAAATCCTTCCATGATATAACACTCAGATTTGTTCATCCTCAGACCAGCCATCAGGGGTCTCGCCACAAATAACTCAGTCTCTCCAAACCACCACCTCTAGATCCCTCAACTATGACTCTTCCACCTTTTGCACAAGAGAAGATTGCACCATCATCTGAAAAAGACAACATATACCCTAAATTCTCACATATCATGATGTAATGATGAATGTTCTTCCATTACTCTCCCGGAGTCACCAGATTCATGCACTGCATCACTACGTGACTTCCAACTCAATGCAAAATCTACAACATTCTCTTTACCAGGTCTATACGATATTTCAAATTCGTATTCTGATAAGAACTCCATCAATAAACACTTTCATAAGTTCAAGTCAAGCTTGTAGAATACATACCTCATGCTCTTATGATTGGTGAAAATCATAAAGCACCCACCAATGAGGATATATCTCCACAACATCCAAGAAAACACCATGGATGCCAACTCAAGATCATTTTTGGCATAGTTACAGTCATGACGATTCAACTACTGAGACCCCTAATAAAAAAGTTATCTCTGCCTCATCAGGACACAACCAAACCCCAAATTCAATGCATCATATAAAACATCAAACTAAACTCCCTCTACGTGAAGACAAAGAACTAGGTCACTTAATAACTTCTCCTTTAGATGCTCATAAGCTTCCTGACACTGATTAGTCCATATTAACGCCTGATACATCAAGGTAAGAGTTTTCAGAGGAGTCACAAATTGATAGAAATTGGATATGAGCCTCCTGTAGAATTCTGTGAGGCCAAGGAAACCTCGCACCACTGACATAGTCTTGGGGGCATCCAATGTCACAACTGCTTATATCTTCGATGGATCCATAATAAATTCTTACTGGGAGACAACATTCCCAAAGAAATAGATTTCTCAAGCCCAAAACTCACACTTCTTCAACATCCCAAACAACTGATGTTGTTGAAGAGCTCCCAAAATGGTGTATAGATGCTCTCCATTCTTATATTCAGACGTGGAGTACAAAAGGATTTTGTCGATGAAAACTACAACCAAACTATCTAAGAATGCACAAAACCCAACATTCATCAATACCATGAACACAGCTGGAGAACGCTTCACACCGAATAGCATTACAACGATCTCATAATGCCCATGATGACAATTAAATGAAATCTTCCCATTATCCTCATCCTTCACACCCATATGATGATATCCTGACATCAGGTCGGTCATTGAGAACAAACCTGCACCTTTCAGTTGATCGAATAAATCATCAATCTGTGTAAGTGGATATTGATTCTTTATTTTCATTTTGTTCAAGGGACGATAATTGACACACAACTACAAACTGTTTTCATCCTTCTTCATGAATAAAACTTGATCACCGCACGTTGACACACTCGGCCGAACAAAACTGTACTGTAACAGACCATAAATATGTATACATATCTCTCATAATTCAGAAGGGGCCATACTATATGGAGACATAGAGATAGGAAACCCTCCTGGTTTTATCTCGATCCCAAACTCGATATCCCGATGAGGGTGTAATGCTAAAACTTCTTCTAGAAAGACATTATGGTATTCTCCTATGACCCAAGGAAAGGTAAATTTCATAACCTATGATGAACTCAACATTATCTCAGCTATCATGGATGATAAGGATTGAACACGCCTATGACCCATCCAAGGATATTGCTTGCCAGAAAACACCACCGGCTCTCCATATGCATCGAACAAAACAACCTTCTTCCTAAATAATTCCATGATATCCTACACTGAATACAACCAATCCATTCTGAGGATGACATCATATGGTTTTATTCGTAAACATAGGAAATCTTCCCAAGAGCGGTGTTACCCCAACACTAGCTCCTAGTCTCTACATACAACAAAGAGGCCATGTCGGCCTCCAATTGGCGTAGTTAATGCTTAGGGCACTAGATGCCTCTCTAAATCATGTCCCAGTGAATGGTCAATGGAGGGTGATATGAAAAAGTGTGTAACTCCTTAATCATGAAATCCATTCACCAAGGTACAAAACAATCATAGGGTACCTCGAATGATATCTGCATTTCCTGGAACTAGCAACACTAATGCATGAAGCTGGCCATGACTTCCTCCAGGACCTCTCTCACCCTGATGACCACCAACACAATGGATGTGCTCTAATCTCTGTGGATGGGGATCATCATAGGGTGGTCCTCTGCCTTCCCCATCTACCCTCTACTTATTTAAAGATGGTGCAACCTGCTACTGTTGCCTCTACCGAAACTGCCTCAACGGAGGAAGCTGGAGAAAAATACATGGTGCATGATGACTACTCTAAAATCCAGGGCGCTCTCACTGCTAATGCCCTCGACCATAAGAAGAATAACAAAGATCATGATCCTTTGGCACAATCCTGAGAGTTTCTTCCCTATAGAAATGAGATGTTGAGGGCTGGGACCTACACTTGGCCGAACAGAGACGGTTCTTCCAAGAAAACAAAGATCCCTGAACCATAGCTTGGCTTCGTGAGGAATCATGGAAACTCCCCTCTAATGATGATATGGTTCTGTCCAATGTTTTATTGATAACCTCTTCCCTCACCAAAACCTCATGATATTTCTTCATCATAAATGGGGTGACCTTCTACTAGATCACTGGATGCAAATCCTCCTCGAAATGCCTCGCTATGGCCTCCTCTTCTGGAAATAGGTCCAAAGCATATCGTATAAGGATACGAAAATGAATTCCAAACTCTTGCACACTAGAGCTCCACTATCTAATGGTATGAAGCTCTTGGCGACTGGACACCTTCATATTCGATGAATGAAACTTGTCTCTAAACATTTCTCAGAACTCCTCCCATGAGACCACTAACTCCTCACGATCCTCGAGTAACAAGAACCACAATAGTCTTGCTGCTCCACGCAGTATCATCACAACCAAGGACACCCAATGCTCCTTTCGAGCACGAATAAAACGGAATCCAATATTGAACTCATAAAAATAGACTTCCATACCTACATATGAAATGAAAACCACATAATTCTTCAGACTCTGGCACTGAAACCCATGCAGTGTCCTCCTCTAGGCATCATCATCATCAACCTCTACCTTGCAGTGATTTGCTGGCACATCCTGCTAGTCATCCTCTATGTGATCATGATGAGGACGTCGACCTAGATAAATACCATTAAAATAACAAATAGATAGTGATCTGAAGCATGAAATATTGAAGAATCAACAACATTTAATTAGTTTTTTTCTTTTATTCATTTTAGGATAACCTATCCCAAGGTATACCCATTCAAACATAGGCATAGAGAAGAATAATGCACGGTCCTTTCCTAGGTATCTACCCTGTAACTAGTATAACCACTTTTAGTTTTCATTGTAAACATAAATATCCATACATCAGATCATATGGGTCCCTAAAATCTTATGTCTTAGATAGTCTCCAATGTTTTCGCCACTTTCTAAAAATGACTCACACTGTTTTCCAACAAACCAATTCATCATCGCCTATGTCTAAATCACAAGTCTATCCTACCCCTCAACCTCTCTCTAATGCCACTATGTCACGACCCCCTCCCTACAAGGTGTACTCCTCCTGGGATTGCAATGTGAGAAGGGAGATAATGACCCCCCAGTCCTACCTCTAGTAGGCCCCAGGTAGGCGACTAGCACCGAGGGTACTATAAACACACAGATGGGAGGCATTACCCTCTTAGAGAACACATGAGAAATATAGAGATAAGATAGACACCAACCAACTGCAACTTAGAATGAAATATAAATTAAAACCCAAGTGCACATATGTACTGTCATGCAGAAATACTACAACTATAAGGGAAAAATTGCAAGTACCTAAAAAATGTAAAAATAGCAGCAACAACAATCCCGAACAAATCCTGCAACCCCAAGATAGAAGAAAACATCTTGATCTCCCACCTACTCCAAGTGACCTAAAAAACATTATATATACATTGGGTGAGTATACCAGTATACTTAGTAGGATCCTCCCTAAAGCCTCTCGTGAAAAAGTAATGAAAGCATGCATAAGCACAGTGAAGAAAAAGTGAAACTAACTCATCACCGAAAAAGGTATACTATGTTCACAACCTCACCATGGCTACACTCACCATGTAATGCATAAAAGAGTATATTATATTATAAAAAATATCAAGGGTACCTTTTTATTACTTCCCCAATGGTTTGACACTTTTCCCAAATGTCACACCTCCTAAGCATCTCTTTCCAAAATGGTTTGCCCACAGAAACCTAGGTGAAACACCACAATATGCACCTCATGCAACAAATCCCCCACTTCCACCGAAGAAATGTAACCAGTTATTTTCTGGGAGCCGCCACATATCACATAACGTGTATCATATGCCAGTTATTAATCCCCAAGCCATTATTTCCCATACACCATGTGTGTATCCTCAATCCATAATAGACAATACCCATTACACCTATTGTAGTCCAAAGAAAACTATATCTGGAATATATGTGTTTAAATAACCAGAAGACATTACAGCCATCTACACATATATATGGGGAAAACTATCCAATGTGCCTACCTGGACATGTAACTACCATGATAAGAGAGCGGGGCCAAAGGGGGTATTCATCCATCCATCCTCCCACTAGAATGTAGGGGAAAACACCTCGTTGGGGATCAAAATCCTTGGGGTGTTAGTTTTCCTAACTGATAGGCTTGAGTAGTGTATAGAAATAGAAAAGGTATAGAATATACTATATTGCACAACCATTAAATGGGAAAAACCTATTCATTGACTCAATTGCAGCTAACATCTCTTGGACTCATGACTTCCACATATATGAAATGGTATCATATAATCACACAACCATTTAAAGTGATTTATTACATTACTCCATTCCCTTTTTATCAGTTTCACTTTAAGTAAATTAATACTTCAAACACTAATTAACCATTATATATTTCAACATTATATTTCACTAGAATCACACCCAATGTCCATTGTCCCTTTAAATTGAAACTTCACCATTTCGTCCTAGTAAGATCCAACCCCATTAGTTAACATGATTTAATCAATTATTTATCTAAAGTATTAATTTCCCATATTCCTAGGCATTCTATAAAAACAATATATGCTATTAAACACAAGGGGCTCAACCCAGTTAGTATATGAACTTACTGTTGAGTCTCTCATCCTATAGCAAGAACATTGACCCATCCTTCCTTGAGAAGCTAAACCCTGATAGCATGTGACATACCCTGCATGTCTTCACCCCTTTCAAAATAAGGGTACAAAAAACTAGCTGCCTTGAGTAGTGGGGAATGAAAATCAGATAAAAAAACCAATGAGAAAAGAAAGAATCAAAACATTCACATCCAACTCATTTCATTATCCACATTGTCCTCCTCGACACCCATATGAAAAAACGGATGCATCTATCCACTCTATGTTTCAACTGCTGCCACAACCAATAGGCCTCCATGTCCTCACATATCACAATAGCCATTTAGGCTCACATAAAAATAGAACAAGTAGGAAAAAGAAACATCTTATCAATTGTAATATTGACCATCAAACTTGAAAGAGGGTTACTCGTAATTGTACAGGTATTATCTTTTATCAATCAATGATTTCATTAATCCATTCTGGATTAACTAGTTTATTATTTCTAGGTTCTAACATTGGGAAACCTAAAAATTAAGATATGACAAATAATTAATCATAGTTACAGCTCTAATTTTATTAACATCAAATTACTAAAAGAAAAACCCAATTAATTTACATGACTCTTTATCTTTAGCCAAACAGTTATCAATTAATTCTAGATTTATGATCTTGACAAATTTCTATCAAGAACAAAAGGCTAAACAAATAAAGAAAATAAATCACACTATCCAGAAAAACAAGCGGAAATAACATCTGATCGATATCAATTTATTTATATGGTTCAAATATTTATTATGTCAATTCCATTGTTATGTAAGGGGATAAAACATACTAGATATACATTTTCACATAAATTAAATGAGAATCAATGAATCCCCTAACTCAACAAGTTCATGATGAGCCACACAATGAGTTATGATCTCCTCCCCCAGTGACAATTGTTTCCACCCAATGATGCAGAGACACCACCGCACCGGTCAACACCCAATATGATTCCATTAGGAACAAGGAGATAGCATTCCATAAAAGGGTGAGGAGATATCGAAATATTTGAACCGAAAAGAATAACGATATTACATACCTTATATCGGAGATCGATCGATACTACTTTGTTACACAAAAAACAGAGGGTAACCAATCCATGGATTATGGTTCAATCACACCGCTCCTAGGGTAAGAAGAAAAGGATTGAGCATCTCACACCAATGGAAAAAGAAGTTTGAACGAGGGAGGAAGATATATCAAACATTTATAAGATTTAATAGATCAGTGGTTTAAGATACATTGGATTTTCCATTAAAAACAGATCACATTAAACTAAATGGTTTGACCTTGTAAAAAATGTCTCAAGCATTAGGAGAAATTAATAATGGAGTTATGACCATTGAATCAGACTTAGAGGCCTCAATATGTGGCTTTAAATTTATATTACGTCAAAGGAAATGTTAATGGGGTCAAAATATTGGACGTAGGAAACATTGTTCCCAAACTCAAAATTTGGAAAAGGAAAAGACCAATTCATGAACATCACCATTCTGGAAACACTGTTTATGAACATCACTATTGGAAGCTTACCATTATGGAAACACTGTTCATTAACCTCACCGTTGGAACCTCACCATTCTAGAAACACTGTTCATGAACTCAAACTTTGGAAAAGGAAATAGGTCACCGTTGGAACCTCACAGTTCTGGAAACACTATTCATGAATTCAAAATTTGGCATAGGAAAGAGGTCACCATTGGAACCTCACCATTATAGAAACACTATTGTTGAAATAAGAATTTGGCAAAGTAAAAAGGTTACGATTCTAACCTCACAATTTTCGAAACACTTTTCATGAACTCAAAATTTGGCAAATGAAAGAGGTCACCATTGGAACCTCGCCATTTTGGAGGCACTATTCAGGAACTCAAAATTTGGAAAAGGAAAGAGGTCACTGTTAGAACCTTACAATTGCACTGTTTACATAAGGATACTGATGACACTTTTATCATATGTCTACCAATGCACATTTCACATAAGTTTACCATAACATTGTACATAGAAGGTCACTAATTACATTTTTATTATAAGTTCACTGATGAACTGTTCACATAAGGTTACCAATGACACTATTCACCTAAGGTCACTGATGACACTGTTCATAGAAGATGACTAATATACTGTTCACAATGGTATGTGGCTGGTACTGTTCACTAATGGAACAATACATGCGAATAGAAATTTGGCAATGTGTTGGGGATAAGTCTCCTTGACCTCCTAAAAAACCTCATACACCTGATTTTTGCAATGTAATGGACCAGAGGGGACCAGGCCATTACACAGAAACTAGTGAATATACATAACGCATATTACCAAAACTTTAGAGGATAATGGAATGATCACCAAGCCTAGTTAGAGTCCATATAAAATATTGTTTACAACATTTCAATTCATATAGAACCATATAAATCTCTTATTGGAGGCCATGTTGTTCACCATTCTGTTGGGATGATGTTGGGGATGTATAAATTGTAAGGCCCAGTATAGAACATTGACCCTGAATGAGAGTGAATCTAATCAATAAGATATTCATCATATCCAAAATATATAACAAGTTGTATTCCAACCAAACAATATGTTTTTTAGAGTTTGATGTCAGTGATCATGAATTATAATGAATTGCTCCTTGTTTGTTTCAAAAAAATTTGATGAAGGACAATAATCTAAGTATCCATTATGCTAGGCCCTTCAAGTGCACTAAATGGGTTATGGTAGTAGTGTAATATTTGGATCATCCTTCATGAGACCATGGTATGCTATAATTTTTTGATGTGTCATATAATTTAAGGATCATTCCTAATCCTTTATAAGTCATTGAATAAAAATATTTTGAGCTATTATATGACACATCATACATGAAGCTCTTGGTACAGATAAAAGAATAATAAAAAATCCATCCATTTGAAGTTGTATCAGATTTTTAAACTCTATGGGGTTATGGATTGATCTATAAGAAGACCTGTGTGATAAAGGTTGTTGTTCAGGCTTAATGTCATGATTTTTATGAGAATACCCATTAATGATACATCTCTAAGTTGAGATATTTTTATATGGGTATAATTATAACATATTTTTTCTTAATGTATGAGATATGTTCAGATTATAAGTTTCACATCAGTCTTCATGATAATATATGTAATTTGTTTTAAATTGGGTGTTTTGTAGTTAATAAGGGTGTAATAATTCATAGTGGATGTGTTTTGTAGGTCTTATCCAGGTTGTGGCTAGAAAACCACCACTTTCAATCCGATGGAACCCAATGGCCTATAGGTGGGGTTCCAGTGGGGATTTCGTTTATAAAATACCGCAAATGATATCTAGTGTGGTTCCATCATCTAACGTATATCTGAGGTATATGTTTTGAAGTTCATCCCAACACACAAACTAACAGATGTCCTTTAAAGGGTCTTATAGTGGTTTTACCAGCTAGTAGGTGTTCCCAATTTTAGGATTTATTACATGATATATGATGGTTTTATTTGAATATTATTTTAAACTATAATTATTAGAAACTAATTACACCTGCACATTATTTTTTGAATATTATACATCTATTCATTACTATTTATCTGAACCATTAATCTCCTCATTCCCCATGTCATTGAAATTAACTAGTAAGGCTAGAAATTTAAGATAACATTGGGCCAAATGAAAATAATTCTTATCCGTTTTGAGATGTAAATAGATCTATATATGATATGTGTTTGTCAATTAATATCCAATGATATTTTCTTCCTTTCATTATAGATTACTATTGGACCCTTCATTTTTTTAAAAATTTCTTTATCTGATAGAGATATACCAACAATAACAGATGTTCAATGGGTATGTATTCTTAAATATTTATCAAAAACCTCTTATAAATATCATATTGATGATGACATATTAATAAAATGATGATCTGATGTTTTCTGTAGATATCGACGTTTTAATGAATGATCATTGATTAAATTTGAATTCATTGATATGTTTCCCATTTTCATGTATGCTTATTTAGAACTATAATCATCTGGTCCATTTTTTATTTATTATGTTAAGGAGTCTATTTATATTGAAATAATAATTTTATATAGATGATAATTTGATAGAGCTGAGCACACTTATAGAATCAATAAGGAATTCATAATAAATTATTTAGTAGATAATAGAATGAATGAATTTTCATTCCTTCTATCAATATATAACAGAATTTATTTCCATGAATGAATCCATAAGGATTTTCATAGAATGATAGATATTCCACATTATTGCCTGAGGTTTTTTTGTCATATAATTAATTTATAATTTAACTTATTCATATAAAACCTTGTTGTATGATGTTTAAAATATTTTGGGTCCCTTTTATAATCATTTTTACTTCTTATTATTAAGTTTTAGGCTTGTTTTTTTCATCCAATAGATTGATCACATGTGGTAGTGGGTGTAGACCCTCATACCCATTAAGGAATGTTTATTCCATGATTATTGTAGGGTATCTTAGTTCAATGATTTAAAATGATAACATATCAGTATATAAGTTCAATATGTTGTTATGATGCATTGTTACTCCTTTGTTATTATTCCCTTACGTGATAGATGAATTTCCATGCTAATGGTGGATGTGTTTCTCACAAGGTTAAAGTGAATATTATTGTATGATCACCCCATATGGATTTATTTCACATAGTTCTATCATGGTGATAATGGAATTCACCTACATATGATTGAAGTATAATATACTTGTGTACTAGATTGAAATTTATTCATTGTGTATAGAAAGAAATGTTTAGAAATTTATTCCATATGGATATTGAGTTTCATTCCCATTCTATGTCTATATGTTTATAACTGACATTTAACTATAATTTTTTATACTTCTTGGTCATCTGGGAAATATTAACCATCATTAATGTATAGACATGCACCAGGTATGGTTAAGGATTGATTTTTTTGTTTTCCACTTTGTGCACATTAGCTGACTGTAAATTATTTCTTTTTAATTTTTTATTATAATTATAGAAAAACATATTATACTTATGAAATTTTTTAGGACTTGTTAGTGGTGTCCTAATATGATTGTTACTCGCACCCATAATATGAATATCAATGATTGTATAGACTTCATGTAAAGGTATCCATGTACTTTCAGGGGTCCTAAGAAGGACTGATGAGTCTAGGAACATGAATCATGGATCAGTACAAGGGAATAGTGTGGAAGATTCCATAGTTTTATTTTTTATCTTCAAACATATAAATTCAAGATTTTATTAAATATTTTCTATCCTATAATATATTTTATTGATATTTTTTTCTTTATTAAATTATTAAAATTCAAATTTTTTACTCAGTATTTCTCTTTTAATATATATTATATATGATATGATAATATACCGTGGGTGTAGTATCCACACTGATGGTGTTCGTACATTCAAGGAATGTCAGTTGTATCATTCATATGTGGGTCATAAAAGATGTAATATTTAGAAATTATAAATTTAAATATTATTTTCTATTCATATTGTTTTCTATAAATACTAATTGTTTACTATATTTAAACTATATGTTTTAATAGTAATTTCATTATAATAACAAAATTCATTTATAATATAATGAATCGTTTTAGTTTAGTGATGAATAAATGAATTTATATTGATTAAAACATTAATTTGGAAAAGAATCAAAAATATTTGGATAATTTAATCAGAATATTGTGTACTCATTAGATACACATAACCACATCACCTAACTGAGTTCTACTACACAACATTTCATGTCTAATTAGGTAACCCATCCCATTGGTCTAGCCTTATCTAACATCATTGACCCATATGAGGTCATCCATATTTCATTAAAAACCCACAATAAATTTCTCATGTTCATTTGATATAATGTTTTTATAAATAAACATAAACATTACATAATTCCTTTATCCACTACAACAATATGAGTTTCACTTTACGTAGCATATGAGAAATTATTTCGCCACAGTTCATTTTTTACAAAACAAGTTCTACCCCCCTTTATACTCATCACATTATTTCTACATGCTTGAATATATAAAAATAAAATGTCACAAAAATATATAGCTTAGTGCTTCCATTATCACATGTATAGTGTTCATCTCAAATCATGACTACACCCCGTTACAACAATCTATAAAAATAAGATATCAATTACTCATAATAACTCTTCGGAATGATAT
Organism: Viscum album; assembly: GCA_963277665.1. Classification (NCBI taxonomy): domain Eukaryota; kingdom Viridiplantae; phylum Streptophyta; class Magnoliopsida; order Santalales; family Viscaceae; genus Viscum; species Viscum album. Next base: position 1,907,136,530 of record OY728145.1, read on the forward strand.
AAATTTTTTATGTATTTAATGATTTTTTTGAATATATAAAAATTATTTCATTTCAAATTATCCCATAATAAAAATTTCACATCACCTATGTGATTCCTTATATTTATTTCCAGTACCATGGTTCAATGTTTCATTTTATTAATCTTTTTAAATTCATAGGATAAAAATGAATGATGATTTATTATGCCTAACAGAATATCATTGATGAGGATGGAAATGTTCCCTTCTAATGCATATACCATAGTTTATATGCCATGGATTCAAAGTGTTGGTACATATAATCAAAATTTAATTCATAATAACATAAAGTATAGATTTATATATCCAACATATGAATTATATTCTATTATAAATGAATCAAATAGAATAAAAATATTGAATATGTCTTAAAAACTTTCTATATGAGGAAAACCAACATCCCATCTCAAAATATATCTTATGTGATACTTATTTTTCATTGAAAAAGAAAGATTATTGGGTGTAGTTGTAATGTTATATAAATATGAGCCCATGGTAGAACCTAGAGAATGATACAAAATTATTTAAATGATAAATAAAAAATCATTCCATGAATGATAATGGGATACAATATTTTTTTCTATAGTCCAATTTCCAGACAATCTATGATTTTCACAAACATAAATAATTAATCTCTTTACCATTTATAATTTTAATTCAATAACATAACAATTGTTTTTCTCAAAAAAATTATTCAAATTTATTCTAAATGATAAACACAGGGTATTCAACATATCAATAACTCAACTATGATTTTTAAATTTCATTCTATTATAATTTAATATTTTTAAATATTCTATTTTCACATTTATATAATATGAATGAAATTCCCATACAAATCCAAGAACTCTATGTCTATGAATTTTTTTAATTTAGAATCAAAAATACATCAAATAATTATTTTTCAAATGAACAATATATTATCATGATGACTACAAGAAATAATAAAAAATATATATCTCCAAACCTAATGAATATTAATTCAGAAATGAAAATATTTTAGAAACAAATAAAATATAATTCAAATGATGAAAGAAATTAACTATAGTAGGCCTATCACAACCCATGTCCAATTAAATTATTTATAAGTACTATATTATTATTGGAATTTTTGAGATTAAATTGTAAAAAAAATATTGACCAATTTATTTAACCCTTATAAAGAACTAAAAAACAAGGTGTATCACCTATACACCTCATGAGACAAAAAAATTATAATTTAATTATTGATTCAAAAAGAATTTGGAAAAGAAATATATAAAAAATCACTTTATTTTGATGGTTATGGATTCCTATTCAGTACTGTTCAAATGTCTTATCATTCCCCCAATTAAACTCATTTTATTCCTTATGAATAGAATTATTTGATCAGTACCACCAAAAACAACACAAAAGAAATATTATCCACACACACTTAGGCTAAAACCTCAAGTATTAATAAAACATTCCAAATGAATCTATAATATCAATGGGACAATCAATCATTGATAAAAGTATACATTGTACCTAGAAATATATATAAAACTATGAATATGTTATACATCATTTCCAACTATAAAAACTAATAAATATTTATAATTAATATTTATCCAAGATCCCAGAATATATGTAAGAAAATACAAAATAGAACAACATAGTAATATATATTATTTATTATTAATAGAAATTATATCATATAATTTTTTAGAACCGATCATTATAATTGAGTAAAAATTATAACAAATGAAATTCATTAAATCACAATAATGGATCAATATCATATTAATTTACCATTAAATGATCATATAAAATACACATTTTATCAGGTGGATATTACCTCAATGAAAATAATGTTGAAATAACACATGAAATTTCATAATTATGGTGAAAACAAGGAATATATGATTATAAAAAATTAGGATGTGTTCTGCATCATACAAATTTTTTATAAGTAAAATTTTAGAATATTTAAAATGTATATAATATTTTTTAGTATGAATAATCATAAATAGAATATATTTATTTATTCATACCACATGGTTTATTACTGTTATTATAAAATTTCATTCATTATTATTACACAATATTGAAATATATTATAAAACAATAAAAATAAATTGTGTTCGATTAGACTTTTAATTATAAATAATGTTATCTCCGTATTAATTAGTTCACCCTTGTATCACAATGGTGCAGAACCAATATAGTTTAAACCATATTTAAACTCCATATCAATGACCCAATTTGAGTTTCCATCCTCTTATGTGGTACACAATGGATTTCCAAACATTTTAAAGTGTGAAATTCATTTTTGATCTTTATATAAAAATTTATGATAATATTTCAGTTCTTATTATTAAAATATACTTACTAGAGTTTCATCAAACAAGGACTAGAATTATAAATCATCATCCTTCACATAGATAAAAAATATATTTTACATCTACAATACTATAAATTTTTTAACAAAATTTGTGTAATCTGTGTTTTTTATGCATTGATCTAATTTTCATTATATTGAAATCACTAACCTATGGATTAATTTAGTGAAAAAAAAAATTTAAATTTATATATATTATTATCATAAATATACTATAATTTTTAAATAATTAAAATTTTATATCATGTCAATAATAAATACAAAATTTATTAATTTTTTTGCTATTTTTTTGCATACAATCTAAATATCAACATATTTCAAGCAGTGAATTTTTTATATTAAATAGTAAGATTTATTAGACGAGTAATATATGATTTCATAGATAATTATATTAAAAAATTGATATTAACTAATTTATTTTGATGGGATTTTATATTATAAATAGTTACATAATTGATGGTGCTATAAATATTTTATAGTTTTTTGGGATAAAATTATAGAACATATACTCTTCACAACATCAATTTTTCATTATAGATATTCACTACATAGAACTCTCTTTTACAAGGAGGTAAAAACTAATAAACCATTTCCATGTAGTTGATTTTCGAAACATCCCATTTTAATAATTGGATTATCCCCAAACAAATCATTATTTTGGTACAGATGTACATTAATAATTATAAATATCTGATGTACCCTATATCTATTTACCATGATTTTTATTTCTTTTCCATTTTTTTGTATGATATAATAAAAATTTCATAAAAATTATTATTGGTATAAAAAAATATATGAATTGGTGTTTCAAATCAATTAATGATTTACAGTATAATATGAAGGTATTGAATAATGAAAAATAACATATAGAAACCAATGTTTGTCGAATTTCATTATTTGAGATCAAAATTAATGCCAAATCGCATTAATAATGTAGCCAAATTAAAAATATTCTATAATAAAAAAATACAATTAAATGTTTCAGTTTATAAATAAATGAAGCTAAATATAAACTCAATATATCAGGATATTTAAATTTTCTATCTTAGATAATTTATTTCCAAAAATTATATTGGAATCAACATTAATTGATATATTTGTTGAATTAATCATCAATGATATATTATCATTAATATATTATAAAATCACATATTGTACCTTTCGATAATATCCCTCAATAGAAAATCATAATTGTTGGGTAATCAATATATGAAATGTAAAGGTTACATGAATTTAAAAAAAATTCATATTATTAATGGAAGTCTAAGCCTTTCATTAATTAATAAATATTTACCCAATAAATAAGTGTAATACTTTTTTGAAAAAAATCATATCATATTTTCTGCTTCGTTCTGGACATTTGGTCTGGAACTAGATGTAGTCTCTTGAACCTTTTCATGAATGTATATTTTCCTCATTTTACATATTATGTATCCTACATTCAATACAATCACATCTATATGAATAATAAATTCATGTACTTTTATAAAATTTTAATGAATTCCCTCTCATACTATATCAAAATATTTGGTTCATAAACCAATATATTCTTTAGTTAATTATTAACATTAGTTATATATTTATATATATGTATATATATATATTCTATTGGGTGTCTACAAAATTGTATTACCCCACTTCTAATAATTATTATTGAACTTATTCATTGTGATATATAAATTGTAAAATGTATTATTACACTTATTTTTATATATTGTTTTTAAATGAATGAAATATGTTACTCAAAATTCAAATTCTGTTGATTTTCATTCAAAAGATGTGTTGATCCTATTTACAAGATTCTAAAAATATAGTATTACAGGGAAACTAAAATTGTTATTTTTAAGAAACTTTTATATAACAAAACAATATATTTAATACATTGATCCATTTAAAATATATTTAGAAAATTATCAATTTTTTTCAATGAATCCAATTTCAAAATAATATAATTGTAATATATCATTATTACATAACAATTAAAATCATACAGAATATGAAACCAATATAAATATGGATGAACTTTTGAAATTACATGGAAACATTTACAAACATTCAAACTACTAGAATATCCTCCAATGAGGTTAATTAAAATTATGGTAAGTAATTAATATTTCCATCACAATAATAATTATGAAAATATTATTTCATTATATTTAGTAATCGTAAAAATATTCTACCAATATAAATTTCAATATTTTAAAATATGAAGAAATATTGGATAAATGGGTTCTCATGTTACCCCTTTTAAATTTAGTTCCAAAATTAATATATGTTGAGTGGTAAATATTAATTATATTTTAAACACATGAGTGACTATTTATAATAGACCAAATCATGTCGAAATGAATTTATATGAATCAAAATGATAATTTAAACATATGTATTGATCATGAATCTTGAATAAAATCTTATATGTTGTGAGATGATTGATTATAATGATAGAACAATAAAGGTAACTAAATTTAAAATATACATACAATCATAAAATCTATATGTAAATATGAATTTAAAAACTACATAAACAATATACAGATTGATTCATATTGAAAGAATAAAAATAACAATACAACCTCACTAAAAACCTCTATTTATTTTAATATTTCAACAGACAACTGGGGATAACTAAATGCTCACTATTTTTAAATTATTTTAAAAATATGTGATAATTAAGAACATATAAATAAAAAAATTCAATGATTGAAATAATTATGAATTGGGGGAATGTGCAATTTAACAAATATGATTCTCCCCTTAGATTAAATAATAAATCATAGTAAAATTAAAAAATCAATTTATGTTGTGCATACCCAAGAGGGGTACAAAATAATATATGGGAAATTTTTTTGAACATAATCTCTACTGAAACTAAAATCAATATATATCTCTTTTTAATAATTTAATACATTATTACATATATATTTTCCATATTTACACGATGTGAATATATTAATATATGTATCTAGAATATATGGTTAACATATTTAATGTATTCTTAATGGTTTGTGTTAAATTATAATTTTTTTTCAAGTAAATATCTTATGAATGACATAAAAATTGTTAAAATCAATACGTATCAAAAAAATAATATTTTAAGGGATGATTATTTAATAAAATTTTATTAATAAGTATTTTTGTTTTTATAATGGAAAAATTAAATACATTAAATATTTATAAAAACAATATTGGTTCTAATTATATTTTTCTATGATTTTTAGGCACTCAATCAATCTATTTTCGAGATAAAATTTATATACAATAACATGTAAAAGTAAAATAATATTTTAGACTATTTGTTTTTATAACTTATGTAGTATCATAATGCCCACGAAATCCACTAATGAAAAAATTAATTTAATATAAACATAATTTCTCTCCCAATTATAACATTGATTATAATTATAAGATTAATAAAAAATTCTAATTAATTTCTATCCCTATAATGTTGATTCTATAAAAAAAATCTCTTATATGATTATAATCATATCCCTCTTAAACATTTCTTTCTCCTTTTGAAAATATTAATAATCATAAAAACATATCTGCTCAATTGTAGAACTAGTAATTCTCATACATTCATTCTCTTCTGGTAGCATCCCATTTACAACACTATATGGTTACAAATAAAAAACCCAATAAATTACTATTCTTGAAATTTAAAAATCATATATGTTTTTCGTCACTAATTTTAACACGTTTCATCACTAGTTTCTTATACCGCCAGAACATCATAAGAATATTATACAAATATTTTTCAAATATAAGTATCATGTGTTGAGAATTAATATTATTATTTATATAACTATTAATCGATGATATATATATATATATATATAGATAAATTGTATCGATAACATATTCTACAAAGAAAGAATCAGTAGCAGAGTTGTCCTCACCCTTAACCAGTGAATCACTATACAAGCAAATTGATGAATAATTTGGAATGTAGATTCAATAATGTTTTATATTTTTTCATATTAGGATAGTTAATATTTATATGTCCATATAATCAATCTCAATTATATATAGGTTCTTCTAAACTAAAATTTTTAATGAATATCAAAGGATATTAATTATGGACTCCCGTTCTATAAGGATTCTTCTTTTCAAGTTCATAAAAAATCATTTCTTATAGATTTTATCTTAAATAATTTAATCATAATAAAATATGAAAAATATTTGAACAAAAATGTAATATAATTAATAATCCAATGGATTATCTACAATATACATTTTTTCCGAAATTTATATGGAATAACACATGTAGGGAGTTATTTATCAAGAAAGAAAAATAAAATTAAATATATTATTAATGTAGAATTTGGTAGACAATAAAATATAAGAATTCAAAAAAATATATTAATATAGTTTATGAATATAGTTTTTGTATAAATGATGAAAATAATTTCGATAATAGACACTACATTACTTTTGGCCAAAAACAATATGATGTGTACTCATCACACCCTTAACCTAAGAGTACAAACATCCACAAGATTAAACTCCCTTATATATGATGTGATTTGTTTACCCAGAAGTTTCTATTGTTCATGGGTAGACTAAGACCAAAATTATCATTTTTGGAATCCTAATATAATTTTTTTATTTATTACAGATCTAAAAATCCTTTATATGAATAGTCATAACCCCATTTAATTTACATAGATGAAAAAAATTAGTATATTTCACTTGATTTTTCAAATAATAATAAGAACATAACATTTAATTGAGGAATAACGTGTGTATGAGTTTATACTACAACTTTATTTACACGTTTTCACATAGTGGAAATTATACTAAAATGAATAATGAATGATTAAAACTATTCATTGAGTAATGTTTTTTCAAGTGGTGAACTAATATTGATTAAAAAAACATCATTTTAGCGGAATCTTGAATCCATAGGTAGCCAACACATATATTAAAAAAATTATATAAAAACATATTGAACTATAAAACAATTTTTTATCTCAAAATATTTGAAATATGATTCCTTGATATTCATATAGAATTTGTTTATATAGAAAAAACCATAATTTTTTATTGTAGTAATCTTCCACAATCCATAATAATCTTTTGACCAACAATTCCCATCACATGAATTTTCATAAAATAAATCACTTTTATAAAACTCATAATGATTTGGTTGTCAATAAATGGAATGTGAACCACATTAATATTGTAAATATAATGCGTAATTGGACTAGTTAATCCAATTATTCTAATTATTATAGAATTCTTAAAAAATATTGTTCTATTTCTTCACAAAAACACAATTATAAAAATATATTCTATAATTACATTGTATAGAAATACCATAAATGATATAGTATAACTATAATTGAATTTAAATTTTTATGTTATTATTTAATATCATAGATCAACTCCTTTAATTACATGTTAAACTCAATAGATCATGAATTATCTTAAAAATAAAAACTTTTCATCAAGTATCGCTTTATTGTATTTAGGGTTTTAATTTCACATCCCACTATAGTTTTATCTCAATCATTGATATTTCATTGTTATATACCATATCCTAATCAATTATTAGTAAATTAAATTTCACCATTTATGCTTATTTATTCATTTGAATCATTATATGTTAACACAACCATAATATCTAAAATATATTTTCATAAGCAATTTTTAAATGAATGGAAAATGAGTTTATGATTATTTTTTGTATTTAGTTGAGTTTATATATTCTTTTTGTTATCTAGCTGACATTGGTTCATTGAAATTTTATAATTACTCACAAATGATCATATTTGATCTAATATTAGATAAAAACCCATTGAATCAACCAATTTCCAATTTAAAAATATTTATTACATTCTCCAAACATCTTACTGGCACAATTATTATATTAGTTCTATGTTGGAATCTTGTGATATCATTAAAAATTTAAATAAAAAAGAATAAAAAAAATGTTGAAATCTATTATAATAGGTGAAGTTACATCAGACCAAATTTATGGAAATTGAATAATTTATTCTTTCATCTATTATTGTAATAAAAATTTATATAATCAATCTACATTTCTCTTATCACCAATAATAATAGAATTCCATGTTTTATGTCTCAATGTATTGTATAGTTATTGTAATAAAAAAAATTATATTTTAGAAACATGAGTCCACATTGGCTCATGGTTTTCTCAAGTTAAATGTTGATAATATAATTACAAACTATATTTATTTTTCATGGATAAATAAAACTAAATTGGGATCACTTGAAGATACCCTATTACTAATTCATAACCTGTATATGCTGATTTATAGTTTCTGAATGATACATTTTGTGTAGTAGTCATAATTACAGTTGCAGATAATGTAATGATAAATAAAATCATTGAACTTAAATGAAATCCATAATAAGATACATGAAATTTAATTTACATGTATTATAACCTATCAAATACATAATGTAATCATAAATAAACAGAAAATACAAAAAAAATATTATAAGTCTGTGGTTTTGAAATATAAAAAAAATTGAAAAAACCATATAATTTTACAATTTGATATGAAATATCATAGTAGTATCTTTCATTTTGATTCCTTAGACCCATACCCCCATATATAGTTCCAATAAAACATCATGAATATCAAATATGATTTCCAATACATAACTATCTAATAATTAACTTACATAATTTAAATATTTCATTAACTACATTCTCAGGACTATTTTAGTATAGATATTAATAGAAATAAAAACAGTACATAATCCTATAAATAAATATCCTTTAAATATAATACTAACTTTTTAAAAATATATGAATCTATTTAATCACTAACATATATTTGAATTATGTATAAAAATCCCCATACTAGAAATTATGTAATACATATAATGTGTAATTGATTTGTTTATATCACATGTAAATAGAAAACTATGAATTTATTACCTTCTACAACATGTAAGGTTAATCATAAGTGATAACAATTAAATATCATAATTGATAATGAGATGATGGTAAAAAATGTGGAATTAGTAACTAAAAAAATTAATTCTGTATTAGTATAAAATCATATAATGTATATATCAATATAAAAAAATTAAATCAAAAGATTAATTGGATAACTATAATAGATACCATGGGGGTAAAACGTTTTATTCCATACAGATAATTTTATTCCCAAATCTAAGTCATTATTGTATTCCTATAAATGAATTTTTCCTATTAAAGACTTTTTTTGTGGAAGTATATAGTAAAATAGAATAGCTTCATTATCTCATTAGAATTTTCAATACATTATGGCCCAACCTACGAGAACCAAAAATTCACTAATTACGTCCAACTCATTTATCATATGAATGAAATAATAATATATAAAATATAAAACCAATATTCCATAGAAATCAATGACTTATATCATTGAGTTAACAATTAAACATAATTTCAATATTTCCCTAATCAATAAATGGAATAATATTCTTTGTAAGTATCTCTCAAACTAAAACTGTATACTGTAATTTTTATATGATTATTTTAAAAAAAATCCATTATTTCAATATATTATATTTTTGATAACATTGTTTAATCAATGGAGTGAAATATACTGTTCTCATAATAAGAATTCAATGGTTGAAAAATAAAGCATATAGAAATAAATGATTTGGGAGAAAGGTGATGATAGATTATTTTATTAGTAGAAAAGAATGATGTATATTCTATATATATAGACATGGTATATATTATATATTTTAAAATTATTTTGATCAACCATAACATATGTCAATTATAAATTACATGGTTGAAATAAATATATCATATAAAATATTTAAAATAATATTAAAAGATAATTTATCGGTCACATTGAAAATGGTATTTTCAAAATGGTGAATTGACAACTGTAAAAAATATAATTTTAATAAAGAAAATTATATTAAATTTTATTTAAAATAAATAATAGTTATCAAAAAAATGTGTTTGGAATTATAAATAATGATATTTGGAGGGGATCAAAAAATATATATTTTGAAATAAATTTTTTTGGAAACCCACTTTGTAAAATGGATTATAAGGTTTTATTTTGGAAAATTGGTAAATTGAATTATTTTAATCAAAAAATAATCTAAATTACATTTTCCAAAATATAGGATAACATTTTGAGTATGGAAAACAAGTATGTGAAATAAAAAAATCTTTCAAATGTATGGGTCTTACTCTTTCCAACATTATACTTTTGTTTGAGAAGCTATATTATTATTAAAGATTATATTGGTGAATGGATGTAACTTCTCCAGTGAAATAGATAAATTAACATATTGAAATTTAAATTGAGCATATAATTTTCATAAATACTATACTAAATTGAATAACTTATGATTGGAAATGATAGAATCTGAGTTGTGAAAACAATTTTATCTCCAGAAAAATTTAAATTTAAGCCCCTTAAATGATATCATTCTAAATTTTGTACTAAATACCATGAATAATGATAATATCATGATATGAAATATTAATGGTTTATTAGATACACCATTCCAAATTTAACATGGTGTATGAAAATAATTATATCTCATGGCGTGAATATTATAGATAAGAACCCCTATATTATTTACATTCTTAATAAATGAACTCTATGATTCAAAATAATAAACATAGATATAAGAATATTTTTTTACATAAAATTAATAAATTACATTAAATATTATATAAACCATTATGAAATATTTTCAAGATATATATTTAATATATATTATATATTCTCAATGTCCTTGGGAAGTATTCTGGATCAGTTTGACCAAGTTTCATCATTACAATATATTTAGACATTATCCCACAAAATAAATCATTTATCCGTAATAAAACATACTAAAAGAATTATTATAATTAGTTATATCTTTTTAATAAAATAATATAGTATTTTTATCCATAAAATTGTTATCATTGCAGAGATATATTTTTTTTATTTCTAATGAATAAACCATGTTATTTCAAATATTGAGTAATATTACTGTTAGCATTCCTGAAACCAAATAAAAATACTTATTTAGATATTTTTGTAATATATTATTATTAAAAAAACCTCATAGTTATACATTATATTATTTGATATCATTGTTGTATTTGGTTTGTAGAGAAAACCTAATAAGAAATTTTGAATTTTTGTGGTTGATAATGAATAAAGAACTCATATATTTCGAAATAATTTTGTTATTAGAAAAGAATAAAGATATTATATAGATACATTTAGGTACTTGAATCTTGTTTAATGTTTTTTTACCAATTATAAACAAATCTATATCAAAAAACTGATATTTTACTACATTGAAGATATAGCCTACATGAAAACAAAAATCTTTTTCCTTTTTCATTAAATTAGAGAGGAAAAAATGTGAATAATAATTTTACACCACATAATCATAATAATATTATATATTTAAAAATTATTCCACATTTAATCATTTTAAACAAGTCAGGATAATTGGATATTAATAAATTTAATAATTCACATGGTGGATCTAATATTCCTCAAAACACATCATTATCATTTTTCCTCTTCATTAACAAATGAAGACGTGTAGACAAAAAAATTTCATTCAAAATAATAAATTATTGTATTAAATTAGTCGAAAAATAATTATATAGTAATTTTCACATTATAAATTTTATTATATGATAGATTTGATAATTGTTTATGAAAAAGAATGTACTCATGTTGAGAAATTAGCATTTATCATCAAAGAACCCTTTGAGATGGAAGCTTTAAATGTATTTCTTGATATAAGAGGTTCATAAAAAAGTAAGAAGAAATTGAAGTTTGAAAATGTTTATATTTTTTGTTGGAATCTAAATTAATTTATTCGTAACTACAGACCGGTGAAAGACAAATTTTAGATGTTGGGAATTTTAATTTATAAATATTTAAATATAATAAAAATTGTGGAAATTTCTTATATTTATACTGGATCCAATAATTTGAATATATTGAATAGTTTGTGACATACAATCTAGAATATACAAAAAAAATAGAAACATATTATTAATATTTTTAGATTAATTAATATCTACATTTATTACTTTTACTAAATTTTATTTTATTGTACATACTAGTTTTTTCAAAAGTAATTTTATTATTATACCTAAATATTAAATGGACAATTTTATATAATATTAATGTAATCCCAAGTAATAAATTAATTAAAATTTATTTTTGTATGATATTTAATTAAACATTAGTACATGAAAGTTGTAAAAACATGTTTTTAGAAAAAAGTGTATTTTTAGGCCAAAAAAAGATTATATCATAAAATTCTAAATATATTTGAGATTAATGATATAAATTCTTTTTCTATAGAAAACATAATTTTTTTCCATTTCAAACAATAATGTTACAACATTTAAAAAAATTAAATAAATAAAAGTATTAATCCAATTTAATTATATAATATTACCTTATTTTTAAAATAACATTTTTTACAAATTAATAATAAAATTTAATAATATATATGTTACAACCATAAAAAATTCATTATCACAAAAAAAATCACCATTTTTTTGCTATATAATCATCAATGATATTTATTTTGTAAAAATACTATTTTTTCTATTGAATAAAATAACTATTATTATAGAAAAACCTCAAAAATTCATCATATGTTATTATTAACATTTTTAATCCAATAATAAATTTAATTATTTACAATCAAAATTCCTAAATTTATTAATTTAAAATAAATATGAAAAATACATATTATTGATAACACATTTGATATAAATATGACCTTTTAAAAATTCTAATGTATTTAATATTATATATATAAAATTTCAGAATTAATTTAATGATGGTATATTTTTCAAAGAAATATATATTATATTCATTGGGTAATTTTAATATGTGAAAGTTCATTTTAGTTAGGTTTTTGGTACATTTTGGGATGTCTGTGACAAAATATATTGAATAGAGTATTAATTTGAGGAATTGAAAATATCATTTCATCATGTTCTACCCCATTAAATAAATTGTTCCCCCACAATTTTAATTTTCACTCAATGATGAAGGTGTGGGTGTATGTGGTCAATATATTAATCAACTGTGTTTATGTTCTGATATGGATCATACCTTACGCTCTTAGGATATTTTATATTACTTATCATTTCCAAAACAACATTAAACATTTATAATGTCATGTAAACTACTATATATATATCCTAATAATATATTCTTCATAATATTATTTTTTAAAAATAATTTGATCCTCTTTGAAATTACACCATAATAAAAACATATCGTACTATTTCAATTAAATAATGTCTTTTACCATTAGTTCATAAATTCACAAAATATTCATGGTATTTCCCAATAATAAAATATAAGATAATCACATGAAAATATCTCATTGATAAATTACTTATTGAATAAAGAAATAATCAAATTTCATTAAACATTATACAACTATGTTTTTTAAAAAAATATTCAACCCTTTATCTCATAAATACCATGAATGTATGAATAATTTAATTTCATTCATACCAAAATCATGCGTTATAAAATATTTCTCTACAAAATATAACATTTTTATAAATAAATTTATCAGTTTTATTGATACTATTTAGTATGTTTTTATAAAAATTTAATGTGAAACTAATAATGAAAAATCATTTTTTGTTTACCATAATTCAAATAGTTTTTAAATTACCCTATCATATCATTGATAAAGGTTACTCAAATAACAAAATAACTAAGTATATCAGTATTTTGTTCCTGTTAATATATAAACTTCATTACCATAGGTATTACTAAAAAAATAGCATTTTTCAATATAATATAAATATAAAAAGATCATAAATGATTTATATATTTTCACCTATTCAGTTATAGAACATATTTGTTCTAAATATCTTTGTTCATAGATAATTTTCTTATACAGATTCAACAAAATTATATAACCTGAAATGGTTATGAAAATATAAAAAATGTAAATATTTGAATATTAACCCACTTCTCCTATTAAACATTGTTAATAATATATGGTACTTTCTATTAGTTCTCTTCTTTTACTCAGTTGTTATCCATCATAAAATACTAGTTATATTAACAAACATAAATAATTATTCTTTATAATGGTTCATAAGGAAAATTTCACTATCCAAAGAATACCCCATATAGTTTCAAAATACGTGTGATGTTAGACCTCTTTTTCATGTACTATGTAATGATGCAATTAAGGACCAATACAATGTTATTATGATTATGACACATAGTAACATATCTTGTAGATCCTCTATCAAATTATAGTATCCATAAAGGGATATTATTTTTTTAGGATATTCATCCATTAATTTAAAAAAATTAGGCTTTTATATTATACATAAACATATCAATTACTCTTAAATAATTGATTTCACAAATTTTCTGTTACACTAATCCCTAAAATATTCAATATTCTCTCAACTAACAAATATTTGTATTTATTCCTTTCAAATTATGATAAAAATAAAATTATCAATAATATTATTATTAGAAAAATGTAACCTAACCAACATGTTTTTCTAATAATTAATTTGATACCATTTATGGTTCTCTATAGTTGTGCACAAAGATTCCGTTCAAAAAATAGATAACATATATTCTAGTTTTGATACCAGAAATAACACCTCAGGAAGAATTTTCCCGTAATTATATATCAAAATGAATATATTTCATTTAATATACTTAAAAGAAATAATATGTTTAATGATATAGATAAATACGAAAAAAAACATATAAACTCTTCAAATTTTGGAACTAGTGGAATATTTTTAATTCTGTATATGAAACACTTTAATCTATAATATAATTTATAAATTCTTTAAAATTATATATGAACATTTTCTGACATATTTTCTTTTATAAAATTCTTCATAACAATGGGAGATGAGAAACTGTTATTGAGTGGTTGCTAACACTCATTAACGTTAAAAACGATTTACCAATCATAGATCATAAGTGAGAATATGTTGATCCTAAATAATATATATAGAATTGATAAAAAAATCCACATTAAAAAAGAAATCAATAACATGATTTATCCAAGGATAAAAGTTTATATGAAAAATATCATGTGGATAATAATAAAAGGAACCGTAAAGTTGAAATTCTTAATTTTGGGCAACTAATTCATTCTAGATGAAAGAAAATCATTATATTTCACATTATGATCATGTCGTCAGAACCTTGTGTCATTGTAATATTTTATTCTATTATAAAATACACAAAAATATTTAATATTATTTTCATCATAGTACATATAAATTCATCAAATTTCAATATATACTGGTTCCCACCCATCATTATCTAATCACCATGAATTCAATATATGATAAAATTAACAAACAATAAAATATGTAAAATAATTTATAAATTGTCATTAATACTTAATTTTGTAATAACTAGTGTATAAGATATAAAATCTCAAAAATAATTAAAAGAAATAAAATTCAATATTTATATCCCAAAAACAAACTGTGTATAAATTAACAGGTATATTTTCATTCAAAAATAATTTCCCTAATAAATCAATGTATGGAATCTTGGTGAAAACACCTGAATCAAAGGAAACAAATATATAGAGTTTACAAAATAATGAAATCAAAATAAAAGTCAGTAATATAATAAGGGAATATTATTTAATAATAAAGATGTTGGAGATAGTTTATTTCAAATAACACTACATTACTTAATAAATAAGGATAAAAAATATTCATGGTATCATTTAATAAATTTCCTTGATCAAGGATAAGATATTTCAATGTTAAATGACTTAGATTAAATACACTATTTAGGTTTTTGACGAAAAATATATTTTGAAATAATAAATTCAAATGTTAATTTGAAAACATATATCTTATAATAATATAAGAGTAATAATTTCATTGAAAACCTAAGAAATTGTTGTGATTATGTTTCTTATTTAAGATAACAATGAGTGAATTTAATATTCCA
Organism: Viscum album; assembly: GCA_963277665.1. Classification (NCBI taxonomy): domain Eukaryota; kingdom Viridiplantae; phylum Streptophyta; class Magnoliopsida; order Santalales; family Viscaceae; genus Viscum; species Viscum album. The sequence continues at coordinate 1,907,152,847 of OY728145.1, forward strand.
ATTGAAGATAAAATTTTCAAGAGATTTTATAATCCATTTCTTGAATTATTATAAAAATATGATTTTATGTATTTCTTTAGATGTTTATTCTAAAAATTTTAAATTGGAAGCATTGGTATTATAAAATTTTGAAAAAATAAATAAATAATTGATCCATGAAAATAGATAATTTTTAATAAAATAAATGTTTCTAAAATGACAATATAATTTATTTTGAAATGAATATGTTTTAATATTCATAAATAACATTATTTGAAAAGATAAATACTAAAAGAATTATTAGTTTTCCAATTGAATTTTTTAATGATTATTATGATGATCATTGAAAACCATACAAATTATTGTTCCCAAAATAATAGAAAACCGTTATAGGGTGAAAAAATATGGAATAGTGATAAATGTCATTCAAAAAGAATGGGAGTTATTATTTCAAATGTAAAAAAAATTGTTTGAGAAGGAATTTTATGAAAGGATATTATGTAAATTAAAAAAAATAAAGTTTCAAGGGTAATGTAACATTATATAGATAAATGGAATTTTAATGATTTAAGTGGCTTATAATAACATTATCAAATAGAGAATTTGTGACTCACCAAGAATGAATTTGAGTTAAGGAATGGTTACTTCATGAGGAATATTTCAATTGAAGGGTCATGATAGATATTATGTCAAATGAAAAATTAAATAATATTAATAAGGATAGTATCATGATAAGTAAAATATAGATGTATTAGATAAACTTTTCCATCAAAAAAGGTTTATAATATGAATTATTTAGCTGGGGTTAAAAATTTGGGACCACAAACTATTAGCTTGTTTCACTACATAGTTAAATTCAATATAGGATCATGTATAATATACATTATTTTCTTAATATTATATTTTATAACCATATTAATATAAAATTTTTTTATAAAATTAATTAAAATTATAATTTACACGTATCATAGTTAGTAATTAAATAATTTTAATATATCGATTGGGTGATCATGATCATTTTGAACTACGATCACAATAGTGTTTTTGTTCATTACTCTTATAACTATTATCAAAATTACAATAAAATTATTATTTATATAATTTATTCTATATAAATTTTTACAATTATAAAATTATATTCAATCAGACTTTTTTATAATATATAATGATGAAATAAGAAATACATGATTTTTTAAAGAAATAGTGAAGGTATTCTAATTAATGTTAACAATATTAATGAAACCATTATATAAAAAAATATCAATTTTAAATTATATTTATAATATATTATTATATTTAAATTTCTCATTTTTATCTTTTATTATTTTATATTATTATTCATGTCGGTTGTTATAGGGACCCAAACATGAATATGCCATAATTAATTTATGATTATGATTTTGAATATAGTAATATTTTTAAAAGAATAGTTATTATCAAATAGAAATTTTTTTTAATAAAATTTTATAGTTCTCAAATTGATATTTTAACACCCCAAGCTTCCACGGTACGCTTCTCTTTAATAATATAGTAGCATGTGTTGTACGCATCTTCGAGTTCTAACACACACCACAACCAATCAAAGTAGTCGTTATGAATAGTAATACCCACTTTTTTAAATTTTATAAATTTTATCTCTCAATATGGACTTCATTTTTTGATTCGTAATATCGAATTTATCCTAGGGTAAAATTTTGGTACTTTTTGGATAACTTATATATTTTATGAATAGTGAAAATTACTGAACTGTAATTAAAAACAACTTTTTAATCAAAATAATTAATAGTGATAAATTATGAATTTGAGTGGTTTTAAAGTATATTTAGAATATATTTTTACCATTTAATACAATGTTGTTCATTGGACATAATTTCACAATTAAACCCAACATAAACAAGTGTCAATCTTTTGATAGTTATTATGTCTTAAAAACACGCGTTTTGTTTTGACAGCGGAAATTAATTTTAAATTAATTTCTGCCGCTTCTGTGTTTTGAATTTGGAAAAATGGATTCCATATTTGGAATCAGGATTTCCAAATTTTGTAAATAGGTATATTTTATTTTTATTATGAATAATTATTTCAGTAAAAATTTTATTTATCATGGTTAAAGGGTAAATTCTGGTAAATAAGGGTAAAAAATAATATTATAATAATAATAAATTACCCTAAAACGTATCCTAACATTATTATTACATACATTTCCGACAATGGTCATCTTTGGGTCGATTTTGGGACCCCATAGAGACACTTGTAGGTGATAGGGACATTTTATATTAATTAAGTTAATGTAAATACAAAAATGACAAAAGAAAATATATTTTAGACAAACAATTTTTACATATGGTTATATATGTTATAGTTTCGAATATAAATATACATTAGAAAGTTAAAAATAATTTCCTACATAATGGTTTTTTATTTATAATTTTTAGACATTTAAAAACTAAATTTATTGATGACACAATAATGATGTAGTATTTTTCTTATTAATGAAAGAATCAAATAATTGGTATTATAAAAGTTAAAATAATTATAATTTTAAGGTTTTGATTCCATAAACGAATTTTATTGGTTAATATGGCATTTTAGGATTTCTTAAATGAATTTGGTTCGAATTAATAATGTTCATATGACTTTAAAAAAATCAATTATTAAATATTGTCAAAATTGACATAAATGATTTTTTATAACAAGTATTATATTATTAATTAATATTATATTCCTAAAAATCGATGTTTAGGACAAAGGACTTATATCATGATATTTTTATCATTAATTGAACACTTGGGGGTCTCTTGGATGTATATAGTATGTTTATTAACTATATAATATAATAATACAAAGTGACACGGTAAATGTAAATCTAATTAACTAAGAGTTAAAACTAAGAGATAAGGATAATATAATAAGCCAAACCTGTATAAAATCTATTTTTTGAAATTATTCAGACCCATACAGACCTTAGACATTGAATAATCCACTTTGGAGCCTTTATAACCAGAATATGAATTTATTATAAAATAATACTTTAAGTATTCCAAAAGAGCCCCCCTCCCCCTTATAAAAAGAAACCACATATAACCAATTCTTCACACCTTAAATGCCTTTTAGTTCGGCCAAAACCTGCCCAAATATTCTATAAAAGTACCTCACTTCAACAAAGAGGACTTATTTTTCTCAAAAATCCATCCTAAGGATCCCTTTTGATCAAATCAAAAGGAAGAACCAGAAGAAGAGGTAATGTTTTCACCACCGTTTTCAGGTTCCCTTCTTCTTCAACATCTTCATTCTTTGTTGTTTCCATTCTAAAATAATAAATTCATTATCTTCCATATACTGGGATATTATTATAAATATGGTACAACCATATTCATTATTCTATCCATCCTTTGAATGACATGTCACCATACATGCGTACGTACAGCCTACCGTCCCCATGTCATGGTGTAATTGTTATTCAATACATTATTATTTGGATGGGTATAATAATGATTTTAAGTTCATGTTAATAATAAATATAACATGATAATGATTCTGTATATATGATATAACACCCAATTATATATTATTTTAATATCAAATGAATGATATTGTCGATTGTGCGTACGTACGGACTGCCGTCTCCACGAACGTGATGAGATTCATTCCCCATCGTATCAATTCAAGTCTAATGATCATTTGATGATTAAAAATAATTTTTAAGGACTTGATATAATTTTGGATATGGATAAAATAAAACCTATCCATAAAAATCACGGCTTATGTAACAAAACATATAAAAGAAAACTAGTAAGTTAACACCTGAAACGACGATAATGCTAAGAATTATTAACAAAGCAATGTTAAAAGATCATATATGATATCATGTTAATGTATATGATTATTTTATAATTTAATAACAATTATTTCACCATTATGCAGGAGGTTAACCAACCCTCAACGAAGGAAAATTACAAGGTAAGGGTTTATTTCCCAATCTCTTCTTTATCCGAGGTTGTTTATACATAATTATCTATTGGGACCTCTTTATCATCCACATCCATGTTTCATAAAAAAATTAAAAACATTATTAAATTTTATAGACTATGGGTTAAAGTCATTTATACCCTTGTTGACTTTTTATAAGATTTTTATAATGGAATCTTTCCATTGTTTTCCAAACAAGGCCTTTTTTAAACGTTTCGACAAAATTAATGTAAGAATGTTTTTTTAACTTATATGGAAAGTGTGGCTATTTTCTACCATTGTAAACTCGTCAAAGATTCCCTTACAAGATTGTAAGAATATTTTCATTGTAAATGTTTTATTTTATAATTATTTAACTTTTAAATGATTTCAAAATAGAAAGAGATATTTCTCTAAGAAGATTTTTGATTTCATCTATGTCATCATCCTTTGATGGATTTTAAGTTTATTTGGAGTTGATTTATTATGATACAAGACTTGTATATTATATTGAAGGTTTTGTGATATGTTGGACTATGGATGTGCTATTTTTACACCATTCATGATTTATGGTTAATGTATTGAAATTTCATCTGCTTGTTTTAATATGAATGTTTATGACATGTTTATACTTTTTCATATGAGGAATTTATTGGACTTAATAAGTGACGGGTGGAGCCCGCTATAGCTCCTCAATGCATCGGTAGGTCTCATGAGACAACTAGACATGTAATTGGCTGAGGCCCTTTCCCAATTTGATTTATGGTTTTGGCCGAGGCCTTATCATATTTAGATGTCTTGGCCGAGGCCTTGAAAAAATGTTTTGAGAATGAATGGCATTATACATTCCCCCATTATGGAAATAATATTGATGGTTCATGGGGTTATTCGACTAATAGAATACCCATGATTATGTTTTATTATGGAATTATTTACTAAGCTCACAATCTTGCCATAAAATTATTCATTTTTATTATTGGTAAAGATTGGTGGTTTCAATTATTTACCATGCTTAATATTTTTGTCATTTTCTACTGTATTACATACCCTTACTAAGAATTTGAGATCACCCCTTTATTATGTTTCATTTTCCCAGGATATGAAGAAGTTATTTATGATTGAACTGCAGGCATAATCTATGAGGCTTGGAGGTTTCTAATAAAATATATTTGTGTTGTATTTCTCTTCAAGATATAAAGTTGAACATATGTATGAATCTTGTTTCCAATAATACTGAACTGATCGGTCTTTCCAGACATGATTTACTTGTGATCATGCCAATTTTATTTAATAATGTAACATCCCCAAATGATAAAGGGTTAAATGACTAAATTATATGACTCCAGTCAACATGGTGCACCTTCCTTTTCGGGAGCCTTTTTGATTAGAACTCCACAGTTAAGCATGCTTGTCCTGGAGTAGTGATCAGGATGGGTGACCTTCTGGAAAGTCTCCCAGGGTGTGTGTGAGTGAGGAAAAAGCACACTCGAAAGGACATGTGTTGGCCTGTGGGGACTATCATTAGTCCGATTACCCGTTCAGGCATGTGGGTGGACCCTGGGGTGGGCCTCATGTGTCTGCGGGGGCAACTGGTGGTACCTGGTAGGCCAGAACCCGACGGCCATGATAAGGCAGGGTGGTTGTGCTGTCACTGGGACCCGGTTGTCACATTTGGTATCAGAGGAGGAACTGAGCCTTAAGTGTGCGGTGCACTGTCTAGGTTGAGATGTAGGGCCCACAACGAGGGTGTTGTGCTCTAAAGGGGGGTGATTGTAACATCCCTAAATGATAAAGGGTTAAATGACTAAATGATATGACTCATGTCAACAAGGTTCCCCTTACTTTTCGGGAGCCTGTCTGATTAGAACTCCACAGTTAAGCATGCTTGGCCTGGAGTAGTGATCAGGATGAGTGACCTTCTAGGAAGTCTTTCAGGGTGTGTGTGAGTGATGAAAAAGCACACTAGAATGGACATGTGTTGGCCTGTGGGGACTATCATTAGTCAGATGACCCATTCAGGCATGTGGGTGGACCCTGGGGTGGGCCTCACGTGTCTGCGGGGGCAACTTGTGGTACCCAGTAGGCCAGGACCCGACGACCTTATTAAAGCGGGGTGTCTGTGATGTCATTGGGACCCGATTGTCACAAATAATGCACCAACTCTATGTAACTGGTGTCAGGTCATTACAGTTGGTATCAGAGGAAGTTTAGTACAAACCTTGGAAACTAGATTTAGATAAACTATTATTAGATCACATAGCCCTAAGATAGAATTTGAGGATTAGTATAGATTAAATTCCTAAAATTTTGGTATTGTAGATATTTTGTGAGTTTTCCAAGAAATAAATCCCTATCTGGATACAAGAAGGTAGAGGCGGCTCTGGCACAGATGTACCTAGGGGTAAAACCCAAAAACAGCGCTTTGAGCGAGACTCGAACGGGAACTAGTGCACGACAACGGGCCTTGCTGCACTCTTAGTTACGACACTCTCAGGGGATATGCTTAGGATAATTCTCATTTTTTAAAAAACCATTATGAAGGGTTTATAAGTATATACATCATCAATGAAAACAATTTTATGATTATGGATTATATCCATAAACTGTTCAATTTATGTTAATTGTTTTACAAGTTTGGATTTATGTATTGTGAGTCATAACCTAATATAGTGTATACCATTGTTTAGAAATGGAACCTAGTGGAAGAAATGGAAACTGTATCAATGCACTTACTCCATGTAGGGATTTCCCTCCTTCTCAAGATAATTATAGTGGAGCTCTTGATGTAACTGGTGCTGATCAGCTAATCACTATACTGGGACAACTCACTCATGTTATGAATAATAACCTTACCCGTATAGAGCACCCTGATCCATAGAGTGGAGGATGAATGTTAGATCGCTTCATGAGGCAAAAACCACCAACATTCAATGGGATTATAAATCCCTTAGTAACTGAGTAATGGATAAATTCTTTAAGGAAAAGATTCCTTTCCTTGGGGAGTATTGAAAGGGAAAACATTATCATGGTAGTTTACCGCCTCACTGGAGATGTTGATCAATGGTGGTCATTGATTTAAAACATGAAGGAAGATGATGAAGTATCAAATATGTAAGGGAGGGAGTTCAAATATCTGTTTTTAAAAAAATACATTCCTCGTGACCATCAAGGAGATATGGAATGGAAATTTCTGAGTCTGAGACAAAAAGATGATGAGAATGTCGCAATGTATGAGGATCACTTTACAAGTTTATCAAGGTATGCTGTAGATTATATACGTAACCCAAGAAGTAATAATAATTGTTTCTTTTATGGGTTAAAAATGTTTCTTCGTTGAGAATTGGTCTCACAATCCTTCTTTTCATATGAAGATATTGTCTCATGTGCTATCAAGACAGAAAAAGAATTCTATAAGTCTTGTGAATTTAAATCAAAGCAAAAGAAGAAGAGATCTATTGGACACTCTGGGAAAAGAAATATGGAAACATGGAATAAGGGAAGAATTGAATTCCCACCTTGTGATAATCGCGGAGGGAAGCACCCTAGTTCCTTTCCAAAAGGAAAAGGAGTATGCTACAAGTGTGGACAGAAATACCATCTAGCTGGTGATTGTAAAGGAAAGAAAGACGCTACCAATATTCAATGCTACAATTGCAGGGATATGGGACATTATGAAAATGACTATCCTAAGTGTCAGGGAAACTTACCTCAGAAAAGACCTAGGGACCAAGGATAAGCTTATGCAATCACTACTGCTGATGTTGATGCCCCTAAAGACGTGGTGGCAGGTAATTTAATGGTTTCCTCTGGTTTAGAAAATGCTTTATTTGATTCTGGATCATCGCATTGTTTTATATCTTCCTAGTTTTCTAAGAAAATTAGATATTTCCAATTTGATTTAACAAGGGAGTTAGCATTTAAAACTCCTAAGGGAGTTATCATTGCTACAACATTTTATGGATCTGTTCTCATTAGGTCATATAAATTTTCTTTATCTACTGATCTCATCATAATACCCATGACTGAATTTGATATAATCCTCAGTATGGATTGGATTTCGGACCATGATGCCAAAATTTATTGTAAGAAGAAAGAGGTTACTATTTTTTATGATTATTATAAGGAACACCTTTTCTTTAGAGTGGAATCATCACCACCTAATTATTACCTAGATCCACCCCTAGTAGTTCAACTAAATTCAATTATCGGGGAGGAAGATAATGAAATGATTTTGGGTGATGAAAAGAATGTTCATGTAGAGGATGTACCTATTGTGAAAGAATATGTTGATATGTTTCCAGATGACTTACCTGGACATCCTCCAGAACAAGAAATTGTGTTTTCCTTTGATTTAATTCCTGGTTCAAGGCCTATATAGAAGACCCATTATAGAATGGCCACTGTTGAATAAGTTAAACTGAAGAAGCAACTAGAGGAATTGAGTAATTAGGGATTTAATTTCCCTAGTGTTTCTCCATGGGAAGGCCCTGTCCTTTTTGTTAAGAAAAAATATGGATCTATGAGGTTACGTATCTACTACAGGGAAATCAATGCAATAACAATAAAGGACAAGTATCCCCTACCTCACATTGATGATTTATTTGACGAACTGCATGGAGCTCAATTCTTTTCAAAGGTTGGACTTTGATTTAGATACCATCAGTTTGGTAAGAAGGAGGACATTCCGAAGACATCATTTTGAACCAGGTACAGGCATTATGAGTTTACAGTAATGCCTTCTGGGCTGACTAATTCACCCTCTATTTTCATGGATCTAATGAACAGATTTTTCAAGGAATACCTTGATGAATTAGTAGTGGTATTTATTGATGATATCTTGGTATAATCCAAAAGAAATGAATATCATGAAAATCACTTGCGCATTATCATGAAGACTCTGAGAAGACATGAATTATATGGGAATTTTAGCAAGTGTGAATTCTGGCTTCAGGAGATTTTGTTTCTAGGCCATATTGTCTCTATGGATGGAATCTCTACTGATCCTTCTAATACCAAGGCAATCCACGAATGGCCAGCACCAATGAGTATAACTGAGTTATGTGGTTTTATTGTCTTAGCAGGTTATTATCGGAATTTCGTCCATAATATTGCCTGATTGGCTAACCCATTAACAAAGATCACACGTAATGGGGTTAAATTTGTTTGGAAAAAAGAGTGTGAAGAATTTTTTGATGAACTGAAGAGAATAATATTCAATGATCCTATTTTGACTCTACCATCGGGAAATGACAGGTTTTTTATTTATAGTGTTGCATCGAAGAAAGGACTTCGTTGTGTCCTTATGCAGAATGATAGAGTTATTTCCCATGTATCACGACATCTGAAAATTAATGAGAAAAACTATACTACTCATGATATTGATTTAGCTGCTCTAATCTTCACATTGAATATTTGGAGACACTATCTCTATGGTGAAAAATGTGAGATTTATACTAATCACAAGAGTTTGAAGTATATTTTCTCACAGAAAGAACTTAACATGACGCAAAGGAGATGGCTTGAACTAATCAAGGATTACGATTGCACTATACACTACCACCCGGGGAAGGAAAATAAGGTAGCAGATGATTTGAGTAGAATGGATCATTGAGATTTGAACAGGATGACCGTTGAAAAGGATCCAATATATATGGATCTGGTAATGATGGATATGGGAATAACTATAGAAGGTGAAACATCAATGCTTTTTCAGATGGTTTCCAAACAATCTTTACTAGAAAATATTAAGAGTTCTCAGACAAGTGATGAATATATTCAAAATAAGATTAAAGATGTGAATGATGGGAGATTGAGTGAATTTATGTATGAAGATGGAATTTTGAAGTTTGAGAGGAGATTTTGTGTTCCTGATATACCTGATCTAAAAATGGAATCGTTGGATGATGCTCATAGTTCTTATTTCTCAATACACACTGGGATCACCAAAATGTATATAGATTTGAAGGAACATTTTTGGTGGGAAAACATGAAGAGCGAGATTTCGTATTTTGTGTCAACATGTATGGTTTGTCAACAAGTGAAAGCTGGATGGAAAGATCCTGGAAGTGTCTTACAACCTCTTCTCATACCTGAGTGGAAATAGGATAATATCATGATGGACTTTGTCATGGGACTACCAAAGACTCCTAGAAGGAATGATGCAATATGGGTCCTTGTTGATCGTCTTACCAAGTCAGTGCATTTTCATGATATAAGGGGATATTTACCACTTGAATGTCTAGCAAGACTCTATATTAATGAATTTGTGAGGCTTCTTGGAGTACCACTATCAATTGTTTCAGATTGTGATCCCCGTTTTACTTCAAGGATCTGGAAGAGTCTTCAAAAGGCCTTGGATACTGAACTTCGTTTGAGAACTGCCTACCACCCTCAAACATATGGAAAATCAGAAAAGACTATTAAAACCGTAGAATACATGCTGAGATCTTTCTCACTTGACTTTCAGGGTATGTGGGATCAATATTTACCTCTGGTAGAATTTTCCTATAATATTGCTTCCATTCATGTATTTAGATGGCACCTTATGAAGCGTTATATGGAAAGAGATGTCACACACCAACCTGTTGGGATGACGTTGGTGAAAGAAAACTTGTAGGCCTAGAATTGGTGGATAAAATGATGGAAAAGGTAAAGGTAAACCAAAACCACATCAAAGCAGCTCAAAGTAGACAGAAGAGCTATGCCGATAACCGAAGGAAGAATTTGTAATTTTAGGTAGGAGATCATGTTTTCTTGAAGGTATATCCATAGAAGGGAGTTATACATTTCTATAAGTAGGTTAAAGTTATTCCTTGGTACATCGGACATTTTGAAATTATAGAACGAATTGGGGTTTTAGCTTACCGTTTGGCAATGCCACCTAATCTCTCCAAAGATCACGATGTGTTCCACGTATCACTGTTGAGAAAATACATGCCTGACCCAACGCATGTACTCACCTATGAGGAATTAGAACTGGAACCTGATCTTTCTTATTGTGAAGATCCTGTCACTATTCTTGATACAAGAGAACAAATGCTGAGAAACCAAACGACTCGTCTGGTAAATGATCTATGGAGAAAAGATAAGATGAAGAGAAAACATCGGAAACCGAGGAACTTATAATGAAGAACCACCCAAGTATTTTCATGTGGAAGTATTCTAGAAATTTTGAGGAAGAAATTATTTGAATTAGGGGATAATGTAACACCCCAAGCATACACGATACAAATCTCTTTGAATAATACAGTAGCGTGTGTTGTACGCAATTTCGAGTTCTAACACACACCACAACCAATCAAAGTAGCCGTTATGAATAGTAATACCAACATTTTGATGTTTTATAAATTTTATCTCTCAAAATGAACTTCTTTTTTGGATTTGGAATATCTAATTTAACCTAGGGTTAAATTTTGGTACTTTTTGGATAATATTTATATTTTGATGAATAGTGAAAATTGGTAAATTTTAATTAAAATCAACTTTTTTAATCAAAATAATTTATAGTGATAAATTATGGATTTGAGTGGTTTTAAAGTATATTTAGAATATATTTTTACCATTCAAAACAATTTTTTTCATTTGACATAATTTCGCAATTAAACCGAACATAAACCAGTGTCAATCTTTTGATAATTATAGTTTCTTAAAAAAAATGCTTTTTGTTTTGACAGTGGGATTTTATTTTAAATTAATTTCTGCCACTTCTGTGTTTTGAATTAGGAAAAATTGATTCCATATTTGGAATCAAAATGTCTATGTTGTGTAAATAGGTAACATTTATTTTTAGACATTTTGAACAATTACTTCAGTAAATATTTTGTTTACCATGGTTAAAGGGTAAATCTGGTAAATAAGGGTAAAAAAATATTATAATAATAATAAATTACCCTAAAACGTTTCCTAACCTTATTGGTGGATACATGTACGAACATGGGCATCTTTGGGTCGATTTTGGGACCCCATGGAGCCACTTGTAGGTGATAGGGACACTTTATATTAATTAAGTTAAAATAAATACAAAAATGACATAAGCATATATCTTTTAGAAAAAAACATTTACATAGGGTTATATGGGTTATATTTTCGACTATATATATTACTTATAAATATAATAATATTTCCTACATAATGGTATTTTATTAATAATTTTTTGATATTTAATAATTAAATTTATTTATTACACAATAAGGATATTATATTTTCCTTATTAATGAAAGAATCAAATAATTGGTATTATAAAAGTTAAAATAAATATAATTTGAATGTTTTGATTCCATACAAGACTTTTATTGGTTAACATGACATGTTAGTAATTATTAAAGGAATTTCTTTTGAATTAATAAATTTATTATGACTTTAACAAAAATCAATTATTAAATATTGTCATACTTGACATAAATGAGTTTTTAAAATAATTATTATATTATTAGTTGATATTCTGTTCCTAAAAATCTATGGTTAGGCCATAGGACTTATATAATTATAGTTGTATCATTAATGGACCACTTGTGGGTCTCTTGGACGTATATAGTAAGTTTATTAACTCTATAATATAAAAATACAAAGTGACATGGTAAATGTAAATCTAATTAACTAAGAGTTAAAACTAAAAGATAAGGTTAATATAATAACTCAAACCTATCTATAATCTATTGGTTAAAAGGATTTCGACCCATCCCCACCTTATACTTTGAACAATAAACTTTGGATCCTTTAGAAACCAAATATGAATTTATTATAAAATAATACTTTATGTTTTCCTAAAGAGACCCTCCTCCCCATTATAAAAGGTCACCACTTCTAACCAATTATTCACACCGTCAAAGCCTTTTGTTCGGCCAACCCCTGCCCAAATATTTTCTCAACTTCCATCAATTGAACTTAGTGGACTTAGTTTGATCAAAAAGCCATCCTATGGATCCCTTTTGATCAAATCAAAAGGAAGAACCTGAAGAAGAGGTAATGTTTTCACCACCCTTTTTCAAGTTCCTTTATTCTTCAACTTCTTATTTCACTGTTGTTTCCATTCTAAAATAATAACTCCAGTGTATTATAAATATTTTGATATTATTATAAATATGGTACAACAATATTCATTATTCTATCCATCATTTTAATGACATGTCACCATACGTGTGTACGTACGGCCTAACGTCTCCACGCCGTGGTGTAATTGTTATTCCATACAGTATTATTTAGATGGGTATAATAATGATGTGTAATTCATGGTAATAATAAATATAACATGATAATGATTATTTATATATTATATACCATCCAATTATATATTATTTTAATATCAAAAGAATGATAGTTTTTCTCGTGCGTACATACGGACTACCGTCTCCACGAACGCGATGAGATTCATTCTCCGTCGTTTCAATTCAAGTATAATTATCATTTGATGATTAAAAATAATGTTTAAGGACTTGATATCATTTTGGATATGGAAAAAATACAACCTATCCATAACAATTACGGCTTATGTAACAAAACATATAAAAGAAAATGAGTATGTTAACACCCAAAACGACGATAATACTAATATATTACTAAAAGGGAATGTTAAAAGATAATATATGATATCATGTTAATGTATATGATTATTTTATAATTTAATAAAAATTATTTTACCATTATACAGGAGGTTAACCTACCCTCAACAAAGGAAAAGTACAAGTTAAGGGTTTATTTCACAATCTCTTCTTTATCCAAGGTTGTTTATACGTAATTATCTACTAGGACCTCTTTATCATCCACATCCATGTTTCTTAAAAATGTATTTCAAACCATTATTAAATTTTTTAGACTATGTGTTAAAGTCATTTATAACCTTGTTGAATTTTTATAATATTTTTATAAAGTAATCTTTCCCTCGTTTTCCAGAAAAGGTTTTTTTAATCTTTTCTACAAAATTATGGTAAGAATGTTATTTTAACCTATACGACGGGTGGAGCTATTTTCTATCGTTATAAACTCGTCGAATCTTCCCTTACAATATTATAAGAATAATTTCAAAGTAAATTTTTTATTTTATAATTATGTGACTCTTAAATTATTTTAAAATAGAAAGAGATATTTCTCTAAAAAGGGTTTTGATTTCATCAATGTCAACATAAATTGATGGATTTTAAGTTTATTTGAAGTTGATTTATTATGATACAAGACATTCGTATTGTATTGAAGGTCTTGTGATATGTTTGACTATGGATGTGATATTTTTACACCATTCATAATTTTTGGTTAATGTATTGTCATTTTTTATGCTAGTTTTAATATGAATGTTTATGATATGTTTGAACATTTTCAAATGAGGAATGTATTGGACTTAGTAAGTGATGGGTGGAGCCCACTATAGCTCCTCGATGCATCGGTAGGTATCATGAGACAACTAGACATGGAATTTACTAAGGCCATTTCCCAATATGATTTATGGTTTTGGCCGAGGACTTAATAATTTTTATACGTCTCGGCCGAGGCCTTGAGAAAATATTTCAGAATGTTCAGCATTATACATTCCATCAGTGTGGAAATAATATTGATGGTTCATGTAGTTATTCGACTAGTATAATACCCATGATTATGTTTTATTACATAATTATTCACTCAGATCACATTCTTTCCATAAAAGTAATGATTTTTATTATTAGTAAAGGCTTGTGGTTTTAATTATTTACCATGAATAATATTTATGTCATTTTCCAATGTATTACTTACCCTTACTGAGCATTTGAGCTCACCCCTTTCTTATGTTTAATTTTCCCAGGATATGAAGAAGTTATTTAGGATTGACCTGGAGGCATAACCTAGGAGGGTTGGATGTTTCTAATAAAATAAATTTGTGTTGTATTTCTCTTCAAGTTATAAAGTTGAACATATGTATGAATCTTGTTTCCAATAATACTAAACCAATCAGTCTTTCGAGACATGATTTCCTTGTAGTCATGCCATTGTTATGAAATAATGCACCATCTTTGGGGAACTGGGGTTGGGGCGTTATAGATATTATAGAATTTTATAAAATTATAAATAATATAGGTGACAAATTTGATAAATTATGTTATTGAGGAAATAGACCTCACATTATATGGTTAGAGATTTCATTCCAAAATGGTTGGAAGGAAAATAAATAGGTTTATTGTTTCTATATTTATAAAAATTAATATATTATATATTTCAAATTTTTTTGGAATTTCAATTTTTTAATCACTGATGAGAGGACGATCTAAAAAAAACTGGTATCACTATAGCATGGTGACAATTGTCTCATCAATGAAATAATTTGTGTTTAATTATTCTTATCAGAATCTAGAAAATTATTTTAATAGTTATATCCATATAATAATAAAAATAAATTTAAATAATTACATTTCTTTTTGTATAAGATTTAATTAATTTGATTTAAATGGTTATATTGAATTATTTTATTTCTAAAATTAATGTATTCAAGTTGAGATTTTTAGATTTCACATAAAATACATCAAGGAAATGGATGTCTTAATAAAATTTATTATCATGAGAATATATGAAAATGTGAGGAGGGTTATAAATAAGGTGGAATTGGATTAGTTTTAGGTGGAAAAATTTATTTTATTTTTATTGAATGGGTGCTGGGGGTCACCATTTATTTTTTCTATGAATGAAAATTATGTTAATATGTCATTTTAAATAAAAAAACAAGATAGGTTTCACTTGTAATGTTACTCTAAAATGGGAATAATTCAGTGTAGGATTATATATGTTCTAGAATATCTCTACCACTCAATTAGAAACATTTTTAACATCCTCCATATTTTAAACCTATTAAAATAATACTTTTAATATTTTAAATTTTAAAATTCAAAATAATTTTAACTTATATATTTTAATTTTAATTCCATAAAATAAAAGGAAAATAATAAAAAAAGTATACTTATTCTGACCTTAAAAAATGATTTATCTGAAAAAATATTATTTTATAAGAAAAAATAATTTTAAAGAATAGAATAAGTAATGATTAATGATATATTTATAAAAAATGTTATTTTTATTTTTACTCTTTTTGTGTAAAGTGAAATTTTCATATAAATTTATTTTCCTGATCCAAATTGGATTATTATAAAAAATAAACCTTTTTTGGATTTCAAATTATGTAAACACATAATTTTATGAATATTAAAGTTAATTGAATGAAATTTTAATACAGTTTTTTATTGGTATGCATTACTAAAGATATATAACATTGGATTTATCAAATTTAAAATATTATTTTGAAATATATATAGTTTTAATGATTAAATAAACCATTCAATATGTAAAAAATTATATATTTTTTTTATTTTCATAAATACTCTTATAATACTAAACATTTTATTATGAATCATTAATAAAAAGACATTATTTTAAAAAACCACAAATATTAAACTTATTCTAATATAAAATTATTTATTCCAATAATGAATATAATTATATCATATTCGAATTCTAAATTTTCACATTTAAATTTAAATTGAAAATAAAATACATATTGATAAAAATAATCTTATATAAAAAATACCATTATCAAACATGATGGGTCTTTAATATTGTTTCATATAAATTATTTAATATGTGAATAATGAAAACATAGTTCATAAACCTAAATATTAGCTAGTATAATATAATTTCAAATATGACCAATTAAATTTATTACTGTAAAAACGAATAAAATTTTTAAGGGTTAATCAAAACACATCATTAAAAAATTATTCAATTAAAATTAATATTATTTAATTAATTTAATTGGGTGATACATTTTTTATACCAATTATTATAATCTCCATATAATTTTAATATGTCATGGCTAATTTTATTCAGGTGTTTCATTAGTTCATCATTGTGTTTAATAGATAATAGTGAATATAATACTAATTTAAAGGGTCTAAAATCTCACTCTGTTTCATTAATCATCTATTTGAATAACAATTATCAAAAAATATGCATATAAAATGTTTTTATTTACTCTTTCAATGTGGATTCATAAAAAAAATAAAAAATAAGAATTAAATGTATTCACTATCTTACAACATTCATGTACCAAATATTCTTATGGTTAAACCTATAAAAAACCCATAGTTATTTAATACATAGTGGAAATGGTCCCTATAATTCTGAAGAGATAAAACATTATTCCTTGGAACATATCAAAGAACCAAAACATTTCTGTGACCCTATCTATGAACGAAACAAATGATCTCAAATTTCATTCCCTCGTATTAGATATAAATTAATCAATTTAATAATGATAACATTCACCAATCATCAGAATAAAAATAACAATTAAATTATTATATTAATTTAAAATTCATACAACATCATCAATTTTTGAACCCATTACATTAAATGCCTCGCTGAATAATCGAGTATATTAAGTATGTTAAAATATGTAGAACAACCTATATAGGGGTAATTTACCATTATTTATTCATTATCATGAAACATAATCAATAGCACCATCTATAATTTTTGTTCAAGAATAATTGAATATAAAACTCATACATAAATAATGAAAATTAAAATCCATTTCTAATATAAATGATTATAATCAAGGTCTTTTACGACAACATCACAAAATTTATTTGGAGGAAATATTATGGTTCAATCTCATTGAAAATATATACTCATACTAAAAATATATTTTTTGTTCACCAGTAAATAACAAATTGGAAGAAGATGTTAATTTTCATAGTACTGAAATATTTATACTGATCATGAATTAATTAAAACCTAAAATAGAATATTAAACATCACTATTGTAATGTATGAGAATTATACAAAGGTAATAAAATTTAATTTTTTGGTATAATTACTCAAAATTTCCCAATTAATCATTCATGATATGTCAATGGATGTATTTGGTTCTTCTAGATCACGTTTTAATCATAGAGAACTAAAAAGTGGAAAACATACTATGCTTCATGGATTGTATGAAATTGTACGACCTTGGGTGCATGACTATGTGAGTGCTTCCGGTTTGGGAAAAATTATATTTTTTCATGATTATTTCCTGATTAGTCTAACTATTTTGTAAACCATACAAGGTGACACATATTGTAGTGAATGGAAAATATTTGAAGAATGGTTTGTCACCATTATACAGCCAACCTATGTATCATTTATATTTTGGGTGAAATTTCTATTTTTTCATTTATTAAAGGTTTTAACCACATTATCTTCTCCTCCTCCTATTTCTAAATGATTTTCTATCATCCTCGTGCAAGGATATCCTCACTACCTCTACCAAGAACTTCTTATAGCTCCTCCTTGGGGTGCATGGTTCCTACACCTTTATAATAAATTAAAATCACTCAGTATTCTCTTCCTTCTGCATTGATTCTATTTCTAGTTTCCTCTTCCAAATATTTTAATAATTTTGTTAATTTTTTCCCTATTATCTAGGATTTTGATATATCCTCTGATTTCATATATTTATGACAGTTGGAGACTTTATAGAAGATATGTGGAGTGCTAAAACATCGTGGTCGGTGGTCTATTATCCTAACTATCATTTCATCATGTTTTGGATGTTGCGTCCTTGTTCCACATAGCAGAGTATTTAGGTGAGTCTTTTTTAGTAACAAATAAACTATTTAAAGTTGTTGACATGTTCGTAGTGATCATAGATTATGGGGAAAACCATCTGCGTGGTGTTCCCCTAATCTTTGGCCACCCCTCGTGTGAGACCGGCCCTAACATCATATTTTCCCTTCCGTGAAATATTGAATAACAATGGGGTGTTTGTGTTGCTTTTTGGTATGCCTTAAACATTAGAAATTGATCCAAATCAATGGTTGGCCTTCAACTCCCTTACTCTATATTTATATAAAAATTCTTGTGTGTGATGCATTACATTAAATATAACATGCCTTACATTTATATACATATAAAAGTTTATTAAATTCTTGTTTTTCATTCCATTTCCAAATGATTTCATTATTTTAATACATGAGAAATGTACCCTATAACACACATTATACTTATTGATTTTTACCACAAGTCAATAAATTTAATTGAATATCCTTCTTATTTAACTTTATAGCTTCTATTTGGAAATTTTATTGATGACATGTGATAATAGACGTGTCAATTTCAGGTTCATATGTTTGAAATCCTTTCTTCATTCATATTTTATGTTTCTTATTTGTCAAACCTTGTAGCTTAAAAAATGCTTATGTATAGTACCTACTTATTTTTTATGGTTCGAGGGGTCATACATTGATAGATTCCTAGATTATTGGTTGAAATTTTTATTTATTTTCATTTAATTATATGTGATTTTCTTTATTCTATGTTCTTTGATTTCTATGTTCACTTGATACTTACAGGTAGAGAACATGGGTCTAGAATCAAGGACACCAATGATGGACTCACCATGTTCATTGGATTCACCTAATGCACTGGAAGCAATACATTGGATTTCCATGTTTGAGCTAGCCATATAGGTTTACATATTCTTAGGATAGAAAATATTTTTATTGTGGATAAACCAAGGACAACCCCATATTAATGATGGAAATTGTGTTCCTTGGGTGATACCTGGTCCGCTAAGTGAGATACGTGGTAGGGTCTCTAAGTGGCCATTTTTGAGTGATACAATGAAATCCATATTGGTTGCCTTTGATGGACTCAGTGGTATTGGGTTATATTGGGGACACCCATAGAGACCCTTATGATTCTTTTTAGATTACCCTAGAAAGGAACTATACTCCAACATTGGATTTGATATATTGATTGATTTATTTCTCATATGATATCCATCCTTTATAATTATCATGATCTTTCTTTTTCACATGTTATGTTCTCTATTTCTTTATTATATCGCCTATATAATGTCATAAAAATGTGACCTATAAGATGAAGAAAACGTATGGGGGTATTATACTCTTAGCATTGATGGTTAATTTATAGTGGTCTTTATATACCTATCATGTTTGAATATGTAACCATTTATATAGCTGGCATAAGATGATGTATGTGTTATGAGATGGGTGCCTATATAAAAACCCTTTCTCAGCTGGTTACACTTTAATTTATTTTTTTCAGTATATTTATTTTATAATGGAACAATACTCGTTTATTTAAAGCATGAAATGGATCATCATAAACGCCATAGGTTATAGCCTATAAATATTTATATATAATATCCTACTCAGTTACCGTTTATCACCCAAGTAGACCTCATGATAGCATGTATTGAAAAAGGGAAGTCTGATTCTTTTGATTCTTGATTGATTTGTTTCATAGGATATAGTTGTGTTTGAGGATCGAGCCTATTCTTGAGTTTCTATGTAATGTTTTTTTTGGAATTTTGTAATTATTGTATTTAATATGGTATGTTCTTTGTATACCATGTTCCATTGCACTTCCATTTTGTATAGATATATGAAATTATGTTAATATTTTTTGTATCTATTATTTTATTCATCTTCTTCTTCTATCTTACTTATATTTCATGGATTATTTAGTTACTCATGAGGATTTATTCTTATTATTATACATCTAGTATTTATTATTTACATTATATGTTTTTTATACTTGGATATATGATGGAATACTCACCC
Source organism: Viscum album (assembly GCA_963277665.1). NCBI lineage: Eukaryota > Viridiplantae > Streptophyta > Magnoliopsida > Santalales > Viscaceae > Viscum > Viscum album. The sequence goes on from OY728145.1 coordinate 1,907,173,354, forward strand.
TAGAGAGATACCCTTGGCCCTTTCTGAATGTTGGAATCCTCTAGAATTCCGGTAGATGAGTGTCAGGTTATGTGGTACCCCTTGTCAAGGAATTATTCAGTGGAACTCAGGGAGGGACACTACAATGTTGTACAAGAGGTTATTTTCCATTTTTATTACTATTTGAGATTATAATGGATACTGAAACATTAGAATTTGGAATTTACTCTACTCTTAGACATAGCTACCCTATATATAGGGAAAAAATTAATTACATGGGTTGGGGAATTACAGTTATTTATTATTACATTTATGGTTGATACGACATCACCATTTGGTGATGCACCTATTTTATTTTGTTATCATATTGGAATTAATAAAATGGTGATTTGAAATACATCAACCCAGTGATGATAGGACATATTAAGGCATTCATCATGCACTACGCAATATGGATAAAATGTAAAGCATATTGGAATTCCACATATAATTTTTAGTATTCATTTTATTGCTTACATGTGATTTCTATTATGCCTATATGTAGTTTCTCATAGTGCATGATTTTTCAATTATCTAAAAATGATATAATTTTCCATGTAAGAGTATGTCATTGAATATGATTTATTTGACATCCAATTCCAATTTATATGTTGTATTATCCCTTATAAATATTGATGGTGATCCACCTAATTAAATTTATTAGAAGAGGGATTAAATACATAAATGGGTAAAAATTAATTACACATATAAAAATAAAATGGACATATTATTGGGAAATCTATGACTGTGACCATGATGTTACCTCAGAAAGGGACTATTTCATCAATCTTATGGTCCATTTGATGGATTTCCACATGTTGTATGAAAAGTGAGTGGATATGGTAACACTTCGAATGTGGTGGTCTTTGAGCCACCCATTATATCTCATGTAGTCGCTACTAATGATCCTTATGTTAACCCTCTCTTAAATGCATTGATGCTCAGTTGTTGGAAATTTTTACGTAGTTTATATATTATATTCTTGGCTCTCCTTGGTTTCCCCACTCTATGGAAAATAAGGCATTGGACTTTTAGCAGTACCATCCTCCCAACATATTGGGGAATGTAAGAAATCATGATAAAGAGTCATGGTTAGAATCCATGGTATCAATATTCCACCATCTTAAGATGACTTTTAACTAGTGTGTCAAGCTTGCTTCTAATATGTTGCGTGACTCTGCAAAACACTGGTGGGATTTCATATCTCAATCATAGAATTATCATGGTATAGTCTAAGAATACATTTAGTTGGATTTCTATGATCACTTTCTTCCTCATAACTTGAGACTAGATCTAGAACTAGATTGTATACACCTTCATCGGGTCTCTATGATAGTCTATGATTATTCCTATTACTTTTTCAATCATCGAAGGCTTTGTTCATAAAATCATCTATTTACTAAGGACCAATACATATTCTCCATGGAGTAATGAATAGAGGTGTACATTCCTATTAAAAATTTGTTCTATGAGGTTTTGATAAAAATCCATGAGATTAATCGTATGAAATATCCTTTCATATAATTTCTCTAGTTTACCAAAATCCCATCTGAGAGTAGTAAACTATAGATAACTGATCTCAAATAGAAACATAGAGGGGATTCCATTGAACATCAATCTGCAATGCTATTTTTGTTCTATATACCAATAAGAATAGAGTTTATCATTTGGAAGAATGAGTAGTAGTCTTGTAAGACCATAAAGCATGAAAGATATTATCAAGCCAATAATTTTTATACATATACACCATCTAATAGTGTATGTAATACATGGTTTGATAAAACCCTCTATCTGTACATTTACTGATACTTGATATAGGGGTGAATGATTGGATTTGATATTATATTCATGATATAACTTCCCCACATCAACAGAAACAAAATTGGTTCAGTTTTCCCTCAATATTGTATAAGGAAAACAAAATTTGATAATGATATAATCTTTGAAAAATCTTACAGTTATTTCAGCTCTAAATTCTTTAAGATGAAATGTCTTATTCCAATTATAAAATAAATCGTTAGTAGTAAGGATGTACTTGAACTACTTGGTCATAGCTGGATGGTATGGTCCTGTTACATTTATTCACATTGTATCCAATTAAAAGGAGTATTTGGTTGTCAATAAAATCATTAAGGGTTTATGAATGAAGTTTGCATGAACCTAGAAGGGATAAAACATCTTAGTAAAATATATTAATTCATGTGTCATTGAAGTCCAAAAATTTCCAATCCTTCACATTTTATCAGAATTTATGTACCCAGACCAATGGGCACCACATGCTCATGCATGTAATTATTTCATGAATGTTGGGGTTTTGTCCCCATTAAAGAATCTGAAGATAATTTTGACAATTTTTCTTTTATATAGGATATTTTGGATATTTAATACATAATAAAGAGTGAAATTAACTACCCGACATCTGATATGATATTTTATAACTCTCTCAAGTGGATGTACTGATTCATGATGATATTCTATGATGGGTTTCATCTATCCAATGGTAGAACCAAATGGTTAGGGAAGAAGACTGATTTCATTGATTTCATCTATCTGAATCTAATAAACAATTGAATCTACATAATGATGAGAAACTCTTAAGATTTTAACATCCCATTTTGGATCAATTAGGGTTGTAGTTATATTTTCCAATGCATCGTCTTGGGTATTTTTTAATTGTGGGAAGTAAGAGTGTTATGGTTATTAGTAAATTCTACAATTAACACACACACATAATAATAAATAGGGATTAATTATTCTTTTTTATGGTAAAATATATGTTAATATATTTGATTACAAATTCTAAATCAGATTTCACCTCTAGGTGATCCACTAATAATTTTATTTCCCACTCCATAATTTCATTTAGAGACTGATATTCTACCACATTATTGGTACCACATTCTGATAAAAGTAAATAGTATGGAAACACTTTATTTTGTATAGAAATATTTATAATTCAAATCCCAAATATATTGTGTTTAAGATCTTCAATTGTCTTCTCTATCGACTATCTGAAAGCATAATCAAAGTACATTTACCATGTTTTTGGAATATCCAATAAAGAAAATATTTATTCATAATGAAGATTCGTATTCAATGATTTTTCTTACATAGATGGGTGTTCAGTAAGGAAACATTACAAGGCTTGTAATTTTACTACTTTATGAGGAATAAATTGTATGTCAAACTACTATATAATTACTATGAAAAATTCAACAAATCTTTTCTATAATGGTTGACTGAGGAAAAATTTGAATGGTTTTTTTTGAGAGACCAAATAGACCTCATGTTACTACCTGTAGTTCCCCATCTTCTGAAAAACAAGAATTTCTTCTAGGATGCTCTTCCCAATATCTAAATATTGAGTCTCTACATCAAGAATTGTTCGACTAAGATAATATAGGCTATTTTCATTCCCAATATCATTCTTCTAGGCACATATGATTCCCATTGATTGCTCCAAGGCTGTCACATAAAGGATAAACTGTTTTCCCACAATAGACGACATCAACTTCAAATTAATAAATTGTTATTTCTTAAGGGTTTTAATTGATTTGTTGTTGTCATTGATACATTGATATGTGATACCCTTCTATTTCAACATGGTAAAGGGAAATGAATTCCTTCCAAATTATCTATGAACCACAGGATGTAGGCCAAGTGTCCATTAAGTCCTCTCAACATGTTCAAATTTTGAGGAGGGGACATTCAAAAGATATCTTTAGTCTTCTCATGATGGATATCGATACCATGATAGAGTACAACAAAACTGATAATGTTTCTCAAGGTTACCCAAAAACACATTTCAAAGGGTTAATATATAGATTATACTATCCAATATTTCTAAATATGGTCGCAATGTGAGTTATGTGATTTGAAGAGTATATGGATATTACCAAAAGATCATCAACATAGAATTTAATAAATTCCCTCAAGAAGGGTTTTATGATGTGGTGAATTATAAATATATATGTTTCACTGGAATTCATCAAGCCAATGAGAATTTCCTGATAGAAAGTATCACCTTGAGGGGATCTAAAGGCTATATATTCCTCATCTTCTAAGGCCATCCAAAATTTCTTATTACCAAATTATCAAACCATGAAGGAGAGATTTGTGTAGCCTACTGTTTTATCAATAAATAGTTATGTGATTGGAATTGGGATGTCATATTTGGTACAATGTGTGTTGAGATCTCTGAAAACAATGAAAGATCTAATTTTCCCACACTTCATTTTCACTTGGACAATATAGGATAACCACTTTGGATATTTCAAATATCATATGAATATAGATTTGATAAACTTTTCTACTTCAGTCTCAATTTTAGAGGTGTGATTTTTTTGTGTTTTCGTTCATGAATCCTTATATCCTTAATTGTATTCTCAAAAAACCATATTAATATTTTCCATGTCAGGATAATTTCTTGTAATCTCAATATTATTCCAGGAAAAAACATCGAGGTTTTGCTTCAAAAAATAACTATACACCTATTTCTATTATTGATTATTGGATTCACTTATCAGAGTGAGGGATAGATATTTTTCAGAGGTTCTTCATGTGTGGTATTGGTGTATTTGGCATGTTAGTATTGTGGCTATAAATGATATGGTTTATGGTTAAGGAAGGTCCATTTTTATTAGAACTGAGATAATCCTTCTAGATATAGTTAGTCTTATCATCAAATAGATAGAGACACCCTCTACCCATTGTCTTCAATTGAATATTCATCCTTAACTACCTGGAGGGGATATCATCTCTAGTGGTATGTGGGTGTGAAAGTCCCCACCCCCAAACATGTGGGCCTCAGACTCATTATTGATGGGTTGTGCATTAGTGGTTCCTTATAATATGGAGGTGAAATATGCAATTCCAATAGGTCGGTCCTATTGGGGTTCTCAGATTTCTTGTGCCATGGATATTCCCTTTCGGTAAAGGGAAAAGAGATTCTCTACAGCCTCTAAATTTACTACCAAAATCTTCATGTGTTTTGAGAGGTGAAAAATAATTCAAATATTATCTAAAAAATTGTTCAATGAATCACATCCACTCCATTTTCTATTCAATAAATCATCAGAAGGTTCTGGATCATGATCAATAAATACATGAGAGTTGCTCATACCAAGAGAGAGGGTAACCATGTCACTGACAATCATCCTACCCTAGGAATCCTTCATCCTAGTCCTATATTCCTTCATAGTGTGCTCAGTCTCAAGACTGATGGGGTTAACCTAGTTAGAGGGGATTCCCCTAGCCTTTATTACTTCATACCACCATAGTTTTTTTTATTTGGGTTTCTTGTCTTTTCTTTTACCCTTTGTTGTACTACTCCAACCGTTCATCCAATAAAAATTTTACTTGATGATGAATATTTTTCGAGCCATTGGAGGAGTCATTATTTATAAATCATTAAGCGGAGGCATCCATATCTATTCCAAATGATGATGAAGGTTATTTTTGAATCTCTACGGTGAGAATAATGTGTTTATAATCATAATCCCTATATTTTTTCCATGAGTGACATAACTTATTCTAGGCTGGATGAGGAAGAAAAGTCATTCTGATGTTTAGTGGATGGAATGAAGATATCTCTATTTAGGTATTCATCACTGCTTGGTGAATCAATGATTTATTATGTGCTATCAGTCTCAATTTCCAGAACAGACATTATGGATTCCATTGAACGAGTGCGTGGATTTGGGCCAAACAATTCAGTTTGATTAAATGGAAGCACATAATATGAACAGAGATTCATGATTGGGTTAGCTAAGACTTTTTCTAGACCATTCTGAGCAATTATTCTAGTTATATCATTTTCCATGGACTATTGTCCCTTTTTGTGATAGAACTCTAAATCAATGTAATGATATTTTGATGTTTTAAATGGGACCTTATCGCCAATAAATGTACCAATTTGATCAATGATGTAGTATTTGAGATATTCATTGTAGAATAAAGGAATGGATGCAAATAGATGTAGCTAAGGACACTCTAGAAGAATTTTGAATGTTATGTCATAATGAAAAACTAGGAACTCTGAATCTGAAATGAGATCCCCAAGTTGATTTCATAGTGTAATATCATAGAGAGGTTATTGCTCATTATATTTGTAACTATGTAACATTAATATGGAGGTAGATAAATGGAATTTAGTGTGTCCCAATCAGTGAATTTACTGAATGGTAACGAGATTGACTCCTAGGCCATTATTAATGAAGGATCATTGGATTTGAATATCATTGTTCACTATGGATAGAAAAAAGGGTTCGATGTTTCCATATACAACAACATCCTCATCCTGTCTGTGTAAGATATGACTACATGTAAATCTGCTAGGTCATTCTCTATATGGTAATCCGCAATTGCAGCCCCCTCAGTTTTGAAAACATCATGTCTTAACAATTCCACATTAGGCAATTCCCCAATAACCATTTGACAGATTCATATCATCCATGAGTGATAACCCAGCCATTACATGTGCCAGTTTCTTGCCATGTAATAATTTCTTTCAAGAGTTCTATATTTTCCAGTATGGATAATCAGTTGTTCCTGTGATTTGGAATCATATTCTCCTAATGTGGATGAATAATTTATCTGGGAAGAAGCTGGAAATGAATTTACAATTTCTGGATTAGGTTTTCTAGGTCCTCCAACCCAATATTAAGGTGGTCGAAAATCCTCTCGTAAATCATAATATATAATTATGACACAACAAACCCTATTATTTGTGGGATAATTCCCTTTTACATAACAAGGTAACTAGAAGGATCTCCCCTGAGTTCCTACTGCATTAGCAGTTCGCGTAGGGGGTGTAGATAGAGTAGTGTCTTCTTGAATACGTAGGTTTTTCCATGTATCCTCAACCTTGATGACCTCTTCCCCCTATTCCCTAATCAAGTACAGGGAACTCAGTTTCATAATTACAATCACCTTTTTTATTGGGATTTTATAGTTAAATAACTTTTATGGAACTGATGATCAGCTCATCATCTGATGAAGATTCATCCTGACAGGTGGATTCTTGTTGTGTAATTTTTTCGGGTGGTGCCCCTACCATTTAGACAGGTTGCATGAAATTTGATAAAGGTCATAGAATACATTGGGCATAAAAAAAACTCTTCTTCTTACACATCTTTTTTATTCTTCATACCATGATGCTTTATTGAGGATTGGCTGGCAGATAAGTGAAGTTTTGATAAAGATGGAGGTTTTATAATGAAATATTTGGTGAAAATGATGGTTGTTTCAATTGTGTTCATAGAATGGTATGTGTTTGGTTTATTTTTTTCTTGACTATTCAATCATTTATTTCATATTAATTATAACATATTACTTCTTATCATTCAATTTCATCATCTATATTGGATGTTGTAACACATGCTACCTAGCTAGTGAATTTTTGTGCTTCACTATCCCAAATACCACCATCTTTTATAAAAGGTACATACAAAAAAAGAAATCTTGGATGGGGTACCCCAACATCAAATGGAACGGGAAATATTTTTTTAGGTACTCATCTCTTTCATTGTTAGTTTTCTTTATCCTTGGAAACTGATAAATGTTTTTTATAACGGTGATATGAAATAGTATGGGACTTCGTCCTTTCAAAAAGAGTATAATTTCTTTTTCAAATACTCAAACTGTCTTCACTTATGATATTTTTTATCATCCAGTTGAGATGTTCCTTGATGATGACTCAAGGGATGTAGAGCCCTATGGTATGATGAGGGATCTGAAGTAGGGTCGAGTACATGAAACAACTTAAATGTAAATTCAGTGGCCCCTTATTTTCCATCTCTTCTTCTCAGAGTGGATAAAATTATATATGATTTCAATATAGTCTCTATTATAGTGTTTTCACCATTTGATAAATCGATACTAGATCCCAAAACCCTCTTAAGTATTTTACATGGATTAATAGTGTCCCCAACTCATCGAAGTGATTGGAAACTCAAATGGGAAACAATTATTCCTAAGGGACTCATATATTCAAGGAGTATGTTAATCCATTCCATGAAGAAACGAAATCTAAAACACATTCATTTTCCTTTTTTTATGTTTATGAGATCAAATATTAATGCCTTATGTAGCATTGATTTGATCTAGAAAAAAGAACTTTAGACAAAGATCTTCTCATCCAGTGATTGATCAGGGATGCATACATTTGGTCCATACAATGTCAGGCCCTGTAGTGATTTTACAAAACAACTATGTTTAACTAGTTATTATGGATACGAGGTCCCCATAGTAGGAAGAAAATGAGAGACAAAATGTGTCAATTGCTACTCCAGAACATCTTATCCAATAAAGATTGTAAATGTGGGATTCCTAATGTTTGGCATAGAAATGGTTGGATCCAACCAATTGGGATATACCATTATTTACAGTTGTATTGGTTCACACCATACTTATATAGCTTATAATTTAGTTTTCAATTACACAATGGTTTTCATGAACTTTCTAGGAATATGTAGCTGAGCTAGGACCTGAATGGTTATGATATCTAGAGCCTGAACAGGTGTGATGACTAGAAAGATCCCTATTGGTAGTGGTGCTGGTATATTCCTTGGATAACCTATAATGTTAAGAATAAAATGATGTGCCTAACGTTTCTTTCAAAGTAATGGAAATGGAGGGAATTAATTATCAACCTCATTAGTTTCGACATACCCAATTTATGGAGGTTCTCATATAGGATGATCAGTTTGAGGATATATTTTTAGAGAATTTCTAGTAGGAATGCTTCCTCAAAGTAACTCTCAAGTAATTAATCTCAATTACTACTTCTCGACCTCCTCCAAAGAAAATATTTCCTCAAGTGAATGGAATTGAACTTCACTGAGGGGAAGGGTGGGAAAACGTATGACCCTTACCATTTCCTATATTACGTTCCTTTTGAAGAGGTGGATTTTGATGATTCAAGGGGATACCAAAATTTTGGGAAAGCCGATAATTTTTGGTACACACATCTCATTCATTTTTGTTGGTGTAGACCACATTATGAACAAGAACATCATCCTCTAACACCCCTGAACTAGACTCATTTTATAGAGGATCTTCTATGATGGCATTGATGACATTCACAGATACACAATACATTACTAGAATTTTGTTGGAATATTTTTTAGATCTCCATATTTTACACAATCCACAAGACCTTGTCCTCATATTTTATGATTTTCTGGTAATTTCCTAGATAATAGTAACTGGAAGGGAATACTGTAATATTCTAACTGTCTGAACATTTTTCAGCTTCTTCCCTAATCGGTATTAAATGATATTTTTCTATGGAGAAGATTGTGAATGTGAAATATAATCCATCTCTATGGGCTAGGGTTGTTCTTGTTCAACTTTATCAACCCTTCGGGGTCTATTTGTTGGATCTTAGGGTTGGGTTATAAAAAACCCCATCCCTGTTTGTGCACATGGATCATGAAATAATATAGAGGTTATCAATGTAGTTGCTCTTTTGATTTTTTGTATTCTTATCTGAACGTTTTTTTGGTCAATTATTCTTCACTTGACTAAATTTCCAGAATCGGAAGGCCAGTTTCCTATTCCATAAATTTTCACAATCCAATAGCTTGATATTATAATATTCTAGATGAAAAAATATCTCAATTTCTTTATCTCTTTGGTTCTTAATTTGGTGGAAGCTGGTAGACGAATGTTCTTACTGAGCATAGCTTTGGCCATAGACTGAACATTCTTATTGTAGCTAACCTGGGTTAATAATATTGCATGAGACCACTATTGAATATCTTTTCTAGGTTTGGAGAATAGTGATATGCAATGATCCTTCTGCACCCCATCATCAGATATGAACACCATATGAGATATCTAAGATGAGTCTCCAAAACCTCATTAATGTATTGAGGCATTCATGTTGTAGGGCTCATTGTTGATTCTTGATATTTGGATGTTTGGTCGCTATGAGGTATGTGTAAGGAATAAAGTTTTTTTCAAAATACACTTTTGAGAAGAAATTTTAGTTTTTGCAGTCACATTATTATAATCAAGTAAATAGTATTTTTCCCACTGGAGATGTCTTCAGATAATTTTTTCCCACTTTGTTGATCTCGAAATAGGGTGTTTACCCAAGGATAAAAGTTTGGTATAAATAAATGGTTTTTAACATAATAATAATAATTAATAATTGTTAATATTAAATGAAATATTAACCTATACATGTAGGTTTTTTCAGAGATATAATTTCAATGGATAATCTCATTGAGATTCCTGCTCAGTTCTGGAGTATAGAATATAGATTTTAGCTTTGGTGAGGCATAAACTCGATTCTGATGTTGGGGCCAGGTTGGGACACTTTTTCTTTTCGTTCCTTTTTGTTTTTTCTCTTTTCTATTCCTACCAACTCCATCTTTCACATGTCACTTGTGTAGCTCAACCATCACCATGACCTAAGGGGAACGTGGTTAAAGGAGAGAAATAGGGATAGGTAATATAGGTTCTTACCACTGCGAAGCCCTCGACGGGTTGCGTTGGTATATGGCATATGTGGATGGTGAAATCAAACAATCCTTTGGCATTTTCCACCCTAATTTAGTACCATATATATTTTCTCCATAAATCACATTTAAAAGTTTTTTTATTTTTTAATTGCCTTATATTTTATTCTTGTGGCCTCTTGAGCCCTGATCTATAGTTTCAGGGATGAAAATTGGTGTTTTGAGGGATCTGAGTATTTCCCCATCAGGAAATCTAGGTTACATGGCATGCGTTCCTAGGGAACACGCAGTGTTTTATTCTCGTTAGGGGATGTATTATTTTTCATAAGTATGTGTCTTGTACTCAGAATACACGTCGTGTGGTGGTACATGGTCATGTGTCCATCCATAGGAAAAAGGAACACAGTTTTTTTGTTTTTAGATAGTAAACATTGTGTAAATTTACAATTTTAGACCCCATGTTGTTTTGGTTATGTATATGTACACACCCATGGGTAACAAGAGTTCACACCATGTTTCTAATGTAAGTTCCATGTACTTTTTCTATGTTATTTTTTTGGGGTATTTGGTGCCCAGGAAGTCAAAATTAGGAATTTGAGTAGTTCATTCATAGCATATTTTTCATGTATATAATAGTGGTGGAGTACTTTTAAAAATATAGATGTCATATAAATGATGTTTCGGGGGTTTATATCCAAATGGAGAGGTTTTTACTCCAGTTATTGATTTCAGTTGTCACCTGAGAGTGTGAATTTGTGTGGATGAAAAGGATGGGTTGTTGGAATAGACTAGTTGAGACCTCTATTCAGACAAGAGCTATGATAAATCACCCATGACCTATGATTTTTAGGATGTTTCCCTTGTAAGATGTGCCATTTTGGCCTATGTGTCTATGATACTGGATGCTTCCAAGGATCCCATGAGGGATGACTCTGCTTATGTGATGAGCTAGGGAGTCCCTTGTAGGATATCTGTCTTATTTTCCATTGATATAATCCTCGTTGTAAGATGAATATATTGTTATTAATTTTTGGATACCATGTAGGATAACTCCCTTTCTTTTTTCTAAGGATCCTCTTTATGATTCCTTTACTCGTTTTTATTGGTGGATTTTGAGTAGGATGCCTCTTTGTGTTTAACATGAGGTACTAGCAGGTGCTCATAGTTTTATTGACCAGATTTTTATGTTTTTTTGAGTATATATGGTTTTCATGAGTCACGTATAACCCATTCAACACTAGTAATCACATGGGGTTGTGACTATAGTGTTGCATTGGGCATTCGGACCACCCTCACTATTTGAAATTTTTAACCTATTTATTACTGATTCAATGATATACAAATGAGGTTCTTCCTAGTTGGTGGTTATTGAGCCAGATGTGAGGCATATACCTTTTTACTGGATTCCCAAATGATCTCTCTATTATCCATTTCTGTTAATGGTATGTTGAGATGTATTTTCCTGAGATCCAGCTTCTGGTCCCTTTTATTTCGTATATTTTACTGGTACCCAGTTGTATTACCTAGGATTTGGTTGATGAGCCTATATATATATGTATATGTATATATATATATATTTTATGAGCAGAGGTGCTTCCTAGTATCCAGTTATTGATACTTAATGCAATTATTTATATAAATGTTTTTTGGTGTCAGTTGAATGTTGTTAACCATGTAGTAGTGTAATTTACAAGTGTTATGAAACATGATGAAATTATTATATACTATTATTGGCCCTGAAACATGAAGAAATTACTATATACCTATCTGGGTAATTAATCATGCTGATATGATTATATACTGGGGTTAGCCATTAATCATTCTAAAATTATTGTATACCAAGCTTGGCCTCAAAACATGCTGAAATGCTGATATTCCAGGCATGACCCTGAAACATGCTAAAATTCACAGAAAATGGGATTGGAACTAAACATGATAAAATGATAATATAATGGGTTCTGCCATGTTGAAAGAAATTCCAGTCGGAAAAGATTTGATATTCATGCGGGAAAGGGTTTTCTATGCAAGTAGGTGAGCATGAGAAATGTGAAAAATGAGAGAGGTTTTCTGAGTCTCAGTTGGTTTCCTGGGCCTATGCTCAGTGTTTTCCAACCAATGACATTTTACAGGATTGAATATTGGTAACTGTTATCCATATTTATAGTATTGACCATAATTATATTGTATTCTTGTTAGTTATTGAAGGTGAGTATGTGTGAACACAACTGTAGGATGAGCATCCCCCTATGGGGACGTGTCTTGATCAGAGATATAATTATAGCATTGGCTGAAGTAGGTATATGTATATGGGATTATAGACTTAAATATTGACTTATAAATACACAAAATGAGTGGCTCAACATCCAACTCAATTCTCATGCCCAAGATGTCCAGGAGATTGGGCTTATGGACCCAAGGATCAATTGTTTTCATTGTTTCATACTGTTTGATACACATACCAATGAATTTTAATTTTAATGTACATATATATATAGGTATGGGACTATACAAAAGTATGTATATACATATGGACATCCATGGTGGAACTTGTCTAGTTAATAGTTATTATAGATCATGAGTTCGACTATGGTTTCACGTTTGGTTTTATTACCTTTTGGTTGTGTCTCAACTGGGTTGATCAAGTTGCTTTTGCATACATAAAAAAATCATAGTTATAGGTTTCTTTTACAGACAATAGAGATTATTTCCCACCCCTGCACGTGCATCTTGGTGAACATGTAGACATTATTTCTAATTTTTTGTTGAGAACATGTTTCATTGGGGATACTACTACGGACCAGTGATTCATGATAGAGTGGAGCTCCTCAAGTGGTTTTTCTGATCAAGTTGGTGCAGTTTGATAATGTATGGAGATTGTGTATGTGATTCGGCTGAGATTTCATAGTAGATCTATGTAATTTTAATTTATATTTCTTTTGTAATTGTATCTATTAGGTTAGCTTGGTGGGTGACCAATGTTTTGTTGTATTGCATAGTTTTTTGAGGTTTTACAATATTATACATTTTTAGTTTGTTCTATTTCAGTTGTTAATTGCTTCCACACTCTGTTTACATTCTGTTGTGTATTATACATGGCTATTTCTACTATTTTGTTACTCTAATATGAGGTAATAGTATCCCCACTATCTCCCCTTAGTCCATCACTACCAGTCTGAAGCCTTTGGAGTACGGAGTGGCGCTCTTGAGGTCGTATGGAATTCCTGCTCGATGCACCAATTTATGGCATCCTGGTCGGGATGTTACAATGTTGTATTGGAAGAGATTTTACTACCTGGACTTTACTATTTTGGATAATGTAGATAGGACTATTAAAAACGTGTTGGACCATGTGATTCATATCAGATTGGTGCATTGAGAACACTTATTCTCGTAGGATGTCTTGGTTTTCATGGGTTGGGATTGCTACTCTAATTTCCAATGTTATAATTATTTATGATTTTATCCTTGAGAGATGAATATGAGCTATGTATGTTATGATTTAATTTGTATCTTTGTCTCTTATCCATTTGTAATATTCTTGGGATGGTTTTTGATTCAAGGTCGGCAAAGGCAAGGGAGTCTCATGAATCCTACTAGGGATGAATGATTCACAGCATATCGGTCTTTTAGTGTGTGATTTTATTAACAATGTTGGAATTTTGGTCTGATTACATATACTTATACTTTTATGGAATGTTATGTGGATCTACATTGAGGTGTTTTTTTGTGAGGATGACGACTCAGTCCTCATGAACCTCTTGTGCAATGACCTAGTAGGTCGATATTGCAGGTGATGCCTTTTTATAGAACATCATAGTGGGTGTTATTTCTCATGTATGTGGCTATTTAGTAAGACCTATGAGGATGAAGATGAAATATACCAGGACATTTCTTTCAAACTGGACCTCAAGTGGGTATTTCCATATATGTATACCCAATAGTGCCAGTTCTATTTCACTTCAGTGTTAGTTGTGACCTCATGGTATTATGTCCTTCTTAGGAAGCTCGAAAATGATCAAGGCCCTCATAGGCCATGTTTTATCATCATTTACTTACGTTTTTTATTGTGATATTTCCTACATTTCATGTGTTTTCGTATTTTCAGATAGGTGGATAGACCATATGACCCAATTGGGGGGAATGTTTTGTACGGCTAGTGGGGAGACCTAGAGGCCCTTGGTTTTTACTTGACCCCTTGTCAGTCAATGTTTATTCTATTCTAGGGAAACCTGTGTGAAAGGGTTTGGCCATTGTTTTCCAATACCTTTTATGCCAGGAGAAATTTTTTCTACTCTTCTGTTTATTGTGGCATGGTATGTGTTGGAGATTTTTTATAGGTATGTCGATGCCGTTAGGTTTTAATGATGCAACTAACAGACTTGTTTTCCAAGGCTGGCTTTGATAAGTTGGACTGTTAGGCTTCCTAGCTTGGTCAACCAGTGTTTCTACTATTGCTATTGTAGATATTTCATGGGTATATGCTCATTTCTGAAACAAAAACATGTGTATGGGTCAGGTTGTTATGATACATGTTGGTTGTGCATGGTATCCTTTGAATCTATATTTGTGAGTGGATAAGTGTGAGTTGAGGACCGATGCTTCTAGATTTGCAGTGGGTTTGGACCCTAGAAGTTGTGTTCAAATGTCCCTCCATTGTAAATGTGACATCATGAATTTTTGGGTTACTATAATATGGTTGAACCGTTGTAAAATCATGGTCATATTTGGATAAAATGGTGTGCATGGCTCAGAGGGAGCTGGACATGCCTTTGGTGAAATCCTAGTGTGCTCCTCTATGATACGATCGTGTTTTATCTTGATTCATCTTCGTAATATGGAAAGAGCATCAGAACTAGGTCAATCATCTTTTTCCCTTAATGTTCTTCCCTTTTGAGGAGGGGACCTGTTTTTTTTTGTGATATAGGAGGGGTTTAAAATATTCCATATAGTGGGGAGTATACCATTGGCTGTTTGAGGCAGGTGGCGCTTATTTTATGTTGAACATTCTTATTTTTCGTGAGCTGTTGTTATCAGTGATTGGTTTTGTTTAAGGGGTCGATAAGGGTATTCCTATGGTTGGGAGTACTAGATGGATCACCGTTAAATGTATTCTATGTATAATGAAGTTGTTAAATCTATAATTTTAGTTGTGGGATAGTCCAAATAGCTTGTTTTTGAATATTATTTAGTTGGGATCTTGGCTTCTTGTCCATTGTCTAGGCTTCTTGGGTACGAGAAGGTTTTTGGTGGAGAGTTTGTAACGAAAACTATATTTTCGTAAAATAATTTTGAGCAGAATTTTTAATTTTTTCAATCACATGAATTAAAGGAGGTAAAATGTTATTTTCCCCTATAATATGATCTCAGATAATTTTTTTGACCACACCATTTGTCTAAGAATAATTGTTTTACCCTATGACTATTGTATGGTGGAAATATGTGCTGTTTGAATTTCAGAAGAATAATTAAAATTTAATATTATTAAATTTAATATTATTTTATACATTTAGGTTTGTTTAGGGATAACTTTTGAATGGTACATCAGATTGAGATTTTGTCTCCACTGTGGAGTCTGGAATGGAGATTTTAACCTAGGGGATGCATAAACTCGAGTTGGGTGCTCAGAACATCTCGAACCCCGTTTCATTTCATTCCTTTTATTTTTTAATTCTTTTAACTTAATTTATCCTACTTGAAGATGCATCAATTGTATCTACCCCTTCACCACTGACAAAGGTATAAGTGGTAAATGAATATAAAGTGGGAGAGGGAAGGATTTGTTGTTACCATTCTTAATACCTTGATGCACTAAGTCGGCGTATGGAATCCATAGATGGTGAAATCAAACAAGGCTTCAAGGGATTCCACTCAAGGGTAGTATCATTTATTTTTTTCCCCATAGATCCAATTTAAAATTGTTTTTTAAATTTCATAAAGCCCTATATTTTGTGATTGTGTCCTCTTAAGGCAAGATATGTTGTTTCAAGGGTGAAAAAAGGTGTTTCGGGTGATCCAAGGGTTTTCCCATCAGGAATCCCAGGTAACAAAGCATGGGTTATAGGGGAACATGTTGTTTGTTTTTTCCATTTAGTGAAAAATAAATTTTTCTATTACACACCGTGTAATCTGACTACACAATGTTTTTTTATGTGTCCATGTGTCCACTCCTGGGAAAATGAACATGGGTTTTTGGTTTTTAAATATTACTTTCCATGTAGTTTGAGGTACATGTCATGAACATTTATAGTGGTAGACCCCAAATTGTTCTAGCCATGTATAATTACACATCTAGGGGAAATATTACTACATTCTTTGTACTCTAATTAACACATTATGTAATTTTTTTGAGCATAGCTGTTTGGGGCCTTTTGTGCCCTGAATTTTATCATTGGGTGTGTGATTATTATATTAGGATCACATTTCTAAGTATATGGAAATTGTAGAACCCTATTGACATTTAATTGTCATATATATTTTATTTTGGGGTTTTATATAAAAATGGATAGGTTATTCCTCCAGTTATTATGTTTAGTTTTCACTTAAGAGTGAGACTTGGTGTGGATGAATGGTTGGGTGTTTGAACCAACCATGTAGAGACCTCTAGTATATGATGATAAGTGAAATATCACCCATAACCTGCAATTTTTAGGAATTTACCCTCATGAGATGTTCCCTTATAGCCAACTAGGCTGTGAGACCAGATGCTTCCAATCTTCCCTTGAGGGAGGCCTTTGCTTCTATGAGGACCAAGGGAGTCCCATGTAGGATCCCTCTCATATTTTCATTTGATTGGATTCATATTATTGGATTCCTCTATTTTACTTCATGTGAGGATCTCATTTAGAATTCATCCATTTATTTTTGATAAGGATCCCATGTAGGTTTCCTTCTCTTGTGTTTAATTGGATAATTCCAAGTAGGATTTTACTTTGTGTTTGACTTGGGGGATCCATATGATGCTTTTGGTTTGACTGGGATTGATATGTATGTTGAGTTCAGGTAGAGATGATCTTCAGGTGTCACCTAGAACTCATTCCAAACTAGCATGGTCATATGGCTAGGACTTTTTTTCCACCCTCACTCTTTCTTATGTTTGACATGTTTTTTGATGGTGTCTTGATGATCACTAGAGGTGAATCAAGGATGGTGGTTGTTGAGAATGACATGAGGAATCTTCCATTTAGGTGGGATTCCTAGATGCTCTTCTTGGAATCCATTTCTCGTATTTTTATGTTCAGACATGCTTAAATGCGATCCAACTTTTGAGCCTTGTTATTTTAAATATAGTACTGGTACCCAGAGGTATTACCTCAGAGTTGGCTATTTAGCCTATTTATAAATATATAGTAATATATATATATATATATTTATATTATTGTGATGACCGTAGATGCTTCCTGGTATCCAGATTTTGAACCTTACATGATGAAATTGGTTATATTAATATTTATCCCATCTGATTTTTTTTATTCTTAACCATGTAATATTTAAATTTACATGTGTTGTGAAATAAGCTGAAATGATTTTATACTCGGCTTGGCCCTAAAATATGCTTAAATTCTTATACACTGAGATTCCCCCTAAATCCTATTAAAATGATTATATACTGGGATTTTCCCAGAATCACGATGAAATGTTTATATACCAAGCATGTCCCCGAAACATGTTGAAATGATTATATACCAGGTTTGGACATGAAATATTTTGAGTTAATTATACACTGGGATTGGCCCAGAACATGATGTAATGCTGATATACTGGGTTTGACCCTAATGAATTATATTCCTGTTGGCAAAGATTTGATATGCCTATGGGAAAGGGTTTTCTATACTTATGGGTGAGTCTGAGAAATGTTACAACTAGGTGAGGTTTTTTGAGTCCTACTTGGATTCATGTGCTTATGATTGGTGTTTGTCAACCATTTACCTTTTACAATATTGACCATGTTAATATGGTATCCTACATTATCGGATTGACCATATGCATATGGTAACCTCATTACTGATTGGCAGAGAGTATGAGTGATCCAAGGTAGAATATGAGTATCCCCTATGGTGATGTATCTTTCACAGAGATATAACTCTGGGGTTAGCTCAATCTGGTACATATTGATGGGATTACAAACCCATAGACTGACTTAACAGTACACGGCTTGAGTGTAAGGACATGAAACTCAATTCCCATGCACAGGATGTCCATGTGATTGAGATTATGGACCCATGGATCAATTTTTGTCATGTTCTCATTTGTTTGATACACATAGAAATAAATTTTGATATTCATGTTTATACATATAGGTATAGGATTATACACATGTACTTGTATAGATATAGATATCCACAATGGCACATGTCCTATTTATAGGGAATATGGACCATGATTTCGATTGTGGTTTCATGTTTTTTTTTTGTACCTTTTCTTTGTGTCGCAGCTAGGATGATCACGTTTCATTTTCATACACATAAGTAGCTCATTTATTGGTTTCTTTTTTAGGGTATCCTACTGAGATTTTTTATCACACCTGCATGAACACCTCTGTGTATGTGTAGAATTTTCATATTAGTTTCATGTTGAGCATGAGTTTCATGGTGCATATTGAGGATGCCTAGTGTTTCATGATCAAGTGGATCTACTCGAGTTCTTCTAATCAAGCTGTTGATGTTTGACAGTGTCTTGTGATCGATTACGTGAGTTTTCTCTCTGATAGTAGTAAATCACTATTCTTTTAATTTTAGTTTATTTTGTACTTGTATCTATATGGTCAGCTTGGTGGGTGACCAATGTGGTATTGTAGATGTTTGTAATTTTACATAATTTTACTATTTCTAGTTATTCTATTTTAGGATATGTTTTTTCTTCTTCACTACTTTTACTTTTAATTGAGTATGATAAATGGGTATTTCTATTGTGTTATTACTCTTGTTTTTAGACATAGTTTCCCAACTATCACCACCTAGGCCCTTTCTACAAGTTGGATACCTCTAGTGTACAGGGAGGTGCACTTGATGCCTCGTGTCGAACTGACTTGGAGCACAAATTTAGTGGATTCGGGTCAGGACCTTACAATATTCTATATCAATTTAGTACTCTAACCCTTTATTACCTTAACATGAATTTTATATTCTTAATAAGGTAATACATTCTCCTTGAGATGATGAATATTCTTCTATATGTTGAGGTGGATATCATGTACACAATCCTCTACCAACATCTCTAGAGTGATATATTCAGAGGTAGTCAAATGCTAGTACCTAACTGGTGTATCACATTTTTCTAATTATTTCCTCATGTTAAACATATTCTATTCTTCTTTCAAGAGAGTATTCTCAACCTAGTCTGACTAGAGTGAATGATTCTCAATTGTTTTAACCCAAAAAATGGGATGTCTTGGGATTTACTCTGTTGTTCTATAATGAAAGTTACATATGGGTGGTTTAGATCATGACTGTCACATTGAGTTGTCTTTTATGTGAGATATTTTTTCCCCTTCCAGGGATGAGGCATCATACCTGACTGGCCTCGTATTTTAACATTCTTTAAGAGAAAATGTATTTTTAATAACTACATTATCAAATGAAGAATTTCTTTGACAATCTAAATCACTACTACAGAGATGACTTTTTCACCGAGCGCCATCATGAGGAGGACCTTCAATCTGGTTTACAATAAGAAATAGCTCCAATTTCTCCTTGGTCTTCTGGATAGACGTTGGTTTTTTATTCCTCTCATCAAGAGATAGTCTCTCTAGATTGAATTAAATATAATGAATAAATCCTTCAAGATGATGTTTCTGATGAGGAACATTAGAGTTACTATTAATACTCCTGTAATTTGGTAATGGGATGGTTGGATCTTGAGATGTAATAGATAAATGTCTGAGGGATTCTAGAATCCCATCACTAAGTGGAGCAAGATCATAGATAGAATCTTGATTCTTCAACTGTGTTTCATTATCCTTCTTCTTATCTGTCTTTTTACTAGAAATTGGGGACCCATGGTTGGTGAAGTGGTTATCATGGATTGGTGTGTGTTCCATCCATGGATTTAATATTATAATATACCAATTATCTCTAATTGGAATGTGTATATGTTATTGATCATGTTCTTTGTAGGATATGTGAGAGTACTCCCCATAACCCTATTGTACCGGAACATAGGTGTATCAACTCTGGGGTGGCATGATGACGATTCAGACCATGTATGGGAATAGAATAATGTTTTTGTCTCTCTATTATCGTTGAAGTTCCCATTATTATATTTTGGGAATCTTACATTATATGGGTAGAAATATTGTTCTTCCCTTTCACTATTTCAAAAATGTTCATGGTGAATTCAGTTGTCGAAATAGGAATATATGTCAACTCATTATCCAATGTTGGGGTATGTACCTAATCATACCCTCCCATTAATATAAGTGGATACTGAAAGTACTCATGTGTGGGAAAATAGAGTTGATTATACCCTAGGTTTTTCAATAGATCATTCTTACTGACTTCTCTATGTGCTACCAAATCAGTATGTTGGTATGCTTGATAGATGATGGCAGGTTTATGTTCCTGCTTACAGGTTTCCTATGAATTAGGTTGGTGGGATTCTTTGAATGCTACCAGATGAGCCTAATGAAAGTCTAGTTGATTGTAATATTGTTTATATTATTTCTCACGGTACTCTACTAGATTGGAATGGTGAGATTGTTTGGGCACCAGTAGAAGAGTCTGATGGCTGACAGAATGAAGGCAGATGTCGATACGTACGCACTGGTTATATTCCAAAAATTAGTTTTGGTGGGATTCTTCGAAGGGGGAAAGTTTGAACCCATTCCCTATTAGCCAGTTTTTGTTCCCTGCAGGCAATCTTTTGTGTTGGGGTCTAAGGGAATTGGCCCAGATAGAGGAAGGAAATGCCCACCTCATGATGAGGGTTTTCTTTCATGTGGAGTTGGTAGTGATGATTGGTGGTAGTATCCCATTGTAAGGACCCCTGTTTCATTATTATGAAGTAGAAGGTGGACTCTTGTTCATCTACCCAAAAATAGGGGAGATATTGGTGCTTTCATTCCAGGGATAAACTCCTCAAATGGTTGAAGGTTTTGGTTGGAATCATTTTCTTCCGTTTTATCAGTTGTTGCTGACCATATGATCGTTTGTTATTCTTGATTTTGAGGGAAAATTGGGCATCATACATGGTGGGAAATGAACCATGTTGATGGTGCCATTGAACCAGTTCATTATGGACCCAACATTGAAGATGCAGGGTTGGTGATTTCATCCTTCTAGAAGATGAGGATCCATCATGAAAAAAAATTGGGGCATTCAATGGTGTAACCTTGAAATAATACATAAGTAATGAAGTTATTTCATTGAAAAAAAATTCATCAATATCTGAAAAATAAAACAAAAAATGAATAATAGTAAAGCAGTATCTTTTTAGATGAATATATAAGTGATTTATTTCATGTTCTAGCCCTCCTTTATCAATTTATAGGGCTCTAAAAATTGGGTAACACAATCATATTTTTTATAGAATCACATAGAGTTCACTATTATCTTTTTTCGTATGGGTGAAAATATATTTTGTAGATGGAGAATAAGAAATGAACATTTTTTATAGAGGGTTTTTTTATCAGTATAACACACCACCAAGGTTAAGGATTCATGTTAGGTTCATCATTTTTTTTGTTTCCTTTGGTTCATATGTTTTGTTTAGGAATCACTATTTCTAAATAAGTTACAGTATATTTTTCTATGGAACCCGAAGCACTCAACGGTTCAATATCCATACATACTTGATTTCAAAACACTGGAATTCATTAGGTTTTGGACCTAGGATAATTAAGTAGTCACATTGGTCAAGAGGAAGGGAGGTTGGGCTCATTACACCCATTTGGGGGTAATTATTTTTTACTCTAGGAATATCTCAAAGATTTACGATATGATCATGAATGCCTATTAATTTAGCCCGCACAATTTATGTTCCCCTTAATATTTATAATCAATTATTAGTATGTGATGAATTTAGAATCTTCTGTATGTATTCGAGAGTCTTCACCAATGGCGATATCTATATGCATTTGAGGGTCTACATCAATGGTATCATCTCATTTACTACTTATAAAATCTTCGTTCATTTTTACGATATTGATGGTTATTAATCCAATCTGTTGAAACTTTAGAATATTATGCCCATCCAGATAGATGAATGTCACACTGGTATTTATCATGATCCAGGGAAACGAAAATTTATTCTTGAGATTATTGTCATCCTGGTAGATGTAAATTTACACTGGAGTTTATTTTCATCCAGGTTGACATAGGTTACTCCGGTGTTTATCATTATCTAGGGGGACTAAAATTGTTTTCATGTTGGAATCGAACTCATTGGTGGGCTTCCTATGTATCATTATGAATGGAATATGAACCCATGTATTTTAGTATACTTAATTGACACATAATACCTTTTATGGTTGTGTGATAAGGACTTAACTATATATTTTAATTTCATGGTGTATATAAATCAAGGCGGTTGATTCATAGTCAAATCTTGGTTAGTGACTTATGCCTAAGCTGCCCATGGAACTGGTAAAGAATGTGATATCACAAGATTGATTAGACCCTACTAGGGATATTATCCGAATAGAATAAGGTTGATTTTTAATGATCATTCAGACCCTAATAGAGGCTTTCTATGTATCTTGTTTGAATGGGAATCAAATCCCACATACTTCAGTAAGTCTCGCATAAGAGTAAGACCCTTTGAGATAAAATGGTTACAGATTACTCCTAAAGAGGAAACCCCTATAATAGGGTTCACAAGAGATGTATTAATCTTATAGATTTAGGGAGGTTTTAATTCGGGACTTAATCATAAAGGGGATTCCTAGATTAAGGTAACTATGTTTGGACTCTAAAGAAGGATTTCTAGTGAACTTGGGCCCTATGTGGAGGCTCCTTGTGTATCCTAGTTATGGTGGTAATCATATATATTGTATTTCATTACTTTAGGTGTCTTGTGTGGATGCTATGATCATTAAAAAACTCTATGACTACAAGATTGATGATCAGTGTGAGAAATAAGAGGATATTAATGATTCAAAAAACCACACAATTTTCTTCCATTTATGGAAGAGTTCAGGAAAATTGTGGAAGAGTTCATGGATTCAGAACATCACAATGTTATCATTACCTTATACCAAGGTCCAATGTAGGGATGGGGTGATAGTGAAGGGTTTAGAAAGGATAAAGACTAAAACTGCTTATATGAATGGCTTAGGGCGTACACATGGATGGAAGGCCAAAAATGGGTCTTATTGTGGGGAGGAAGAAATTTCATCTGTCAAGAAAAAAATAAGTTGTGAAATGTACCATCCATACCAGGGAATACAGGCTCCTGGTTATAGAGATGAAAAGGGTAGGATACATTCCTATCCCCAAAATCCATGACTAAGAAATCCTCAATGCATTCCATGGGTTAAGAGTCTACGTGGCCAAATACATACACATCTATGTACACCTTAAGGACCCTTACCCTCTGGTAGGCGAAGTGTGGGAATCCTCTAACAAAAGATATCCATATCAATATATTAGAAAAGTAGAAGTACATTCCCCTATTATTTGGTAAATCAAGAGGTATTGGTGTATGTTTCATCATGGAATTTTTTATATAAGAAATCCAGGGAACAGAAGGCATTTCTATTAATGTCTTCGAGATAGGCCTAATGGATGGATAGAGTAGGAAAAAGTGGTGAGGTGAACCTATAAAGGGATCTAAAGTGTGTGGAGAATAGGTATGTGGGGCCTATGTTGGATAGGGATATTTATATTCTCATTAAGTGATGAACATCCTTGATTTTTTATCTTGGTTGAGACTTAGCTCATTCCTTTAAGAGACATTATCGGTATTCCTAGAAGCGAGGCACACAACTTTCTTCAAGTGGAACGGAGGTCATGCAAGTTTTCTAAAATGAGTGTGTTTGGGTGAATGAGTCATTAAATTGTTGTTAATTTTTATCTCATGGAGAATTAGAGTCACACTATCCCCCATTATCTACCTCTCTTTAGGTTTTATGAAATGGCCGTGGTGGTTTGGGTTTTCTTGGAAGAAACACCGGGGTGATCAGAGTAGTAATCTTGCTTCTGGGAAAATCACCCATACTAATTACAAACAAAAGGGTTTATTTATGGTAATATACAAGAAAATGGTAGAAGATTATAGGTTACACAAGTGTGGGGTAGAGTTCAAGTTGGTGGCATGCAAGTATGTCGCGTACAAGTATATTATCTGTCGATGTTTTAGGGTATATGAAAAAAAATGTTCTATACCTAGGGGGTTCACCCCATGAACCCCTTCTCAGGAACATTATAGGGATTTGGTCCTGACACATTGGGTTGGTGCCTTCACCAGCTTCACAAACACCCATAAAAATTCCAATTCTCACCATCAACATTTCGAGCCACATTGACAGCAATTTTTTTATCGGGATGCATGGAAATTTAATCTGCTTATTCTTCGATTATAATGTTTTATTTCTTCATTAACTCAGTGTTTGGTATCTATGTTAGGGTTACATATTAAATTTTGTGGGGAAGTGCATTGAACACATTTCATGGTTTGTGTAATGAAACCATGAAATTGCAATGAACATGACCATTACTAATAATGGATCATTACCAAGAATGGTGTGTAAACTAATCCCAACTAAGAACACTAGTTATTCAAACCGACATAGTGAATTCATATATTAGTATTTTCCACACTAAGGGAATGAAAGTTCTACCTTTCAAAGAAGAAACATATGAAAGATCCAAAGGCCTTTTAGGGAACTGCCAACCAACAGGCTTGGTTGCTTTTCATTACTTGAATCTCCCTTCACCACTTTCAGGTGAGGACTTCAAGAATAAATGTGGGAAAACCACACCTTTAATGACTCTGGAAAATCAAGAATACTAAAGTGTATATCAAATTTATACATCCACCCTTCCTCTTTGATATTATTTTCATTATTATAAAAGAAAGGAGGGTTCAGCTTCTGAATCATAAGATGCAATTCCAAATGTTGATCAACTCTAGTGTCCACTAATGTTAAACCACCTTTAGCTACACCACATTGTCCATCGAATAATTTTTCGAGGTGTGCCCATGGAAAGAAGGGAGATGAAGGAGTGACTCTAACTATTCCATCAGCCAAAAATAACTATAAACAACCAATGAACACCAAAAGTGAACAAAATTAAAGGCTTCCCAAAAATTTCATAGAAGAGTCAACTAACCATTATTTTATAAACCAACTCATCCACAACAACTCAATCTTGAAACATCATTAATACAATAAGGGTTTTCGATATCTTACATCATGATACTACTAGTTATCAAAACATCACATTTTATTTTAAAATTATTTTTGAAAATAAAATAAGATTGGTTGGTTTCCCACTCACTAATGGTATTCCATAGGGTCTCACATACGCATGTTTTCATTCCAAAACAGGTGTTCATCCCCCTTTCCACACATATAAT
This sequence comes from Viscum album, assembly GCA_963277665.1. Lineage (NCBI taxonomy): Eukaryota > Viridiplantae > Streptophyta > Magnoliopsida > Santalales > Viscaceae > Viscum > Viscum album. The sequence goes on from OY728145.1 coordinate 1,907,199,351, forward strand.
TTTCATGAGATCACTTATAAAAATTTGAAAGCACATAACAAAACATTTCAAAATTACAAATAAAAACATTCAATCCACACATAAAACATTATAAAAAACACATAAATCCTTTCAATAGTTAACTAACCACAGAAATAGAACACCATTTCAATTTATATAAATAAATGCATATTTTTTCATCTTTTACCAATTTAAAATCATAGAAATTACATCCAAAATTCTAATTCATTTAATTCAAAATTTTTTTATCAACACATTCAACATGATTCCAAATATATTTCCAACACCATTGTTGAAATAGTTAATTTTTTCTATTCAATAAATTTAAAAAAAAATAAGTTTTAATTATGATAATCCAATTCCCAATGAAATAATCAACCATTAATTAAAAAACTATTTTATAAAAATAAACTTTTCTAAAGATTCCATCAAAATTATTATAAATATTCATTTTCAACCTTTCTAAAACCAATCCATTACCACTTAAAATTTTCAGTTTTTCATGATTCCAAAACATGGGTTTTGGGAAGAATTTTTAAAACCAATAAGATGTTTAAAATTTCAAAAGAGGAAACTATTGTTGATATGTGACTTTTCCATATGGATGGAGTCTATACACCAATACCTCTACCATCAAGGATACAATTATAAGATAATGTCCCCAAATCCACATGAATTTACCAGCCTTACAAGCTCATAGAGACAGTTATCGAAAAAATATATATTTATTTCCAAACACATAACAACATGAAAGAAATAAATAAACCTGAAGAAACCTGAATTCCTATGGAAACCTGAGTCCTTTCATGAGGATTTATAGCTAGGTACCATACAGATAACCAGAATATCATGTCCTGATAATCCCATCTCTGGTCTATCCACCCATTTCCCCAAATAACATGACCCCAAAAGAGTATAAACTAGATCTAATACCATTTTGTCACAATACAAAATGATGTTCCATTTAAACCAACACCAAACCTATTATTATTCCTGGATCAAGGGGTGTTTCAGATCTCCATGGGATCAAAATGTTTTTTGAGTATTAAAAATTTACTTGGGAATGATTTTACTTGATTTTAAAATCAGGAAAAAAACATGGAAATAAACATCACAAGGATGAATAATCATAAACAAGTGAGGAATTGAAAATTTCTGATTCAAAAAATAAAATTATAAATATAACCCATGATGATATGGAATGTCAATGACAAAATAACCCATATACCTCTATCTGATGAGAGGGATATGACACACAAGCCACTACCACCTAATCCGCATGTTTGAAACTCTAGAAACACAAATCCACCTGCACAACACTTATTTCCTTCACCTAATTCATAAAAAAATGTCTATATAAACCAAAATGTGTGTGTCAGTGATGAACCAAATCCTAGTGAGATCCCAAAAAAATGGAAGGAATATATTCTATAACATCAACAAAATATTTAACTTTCTAATTTATATAAAATCCCTAGAAAAATTTCCACTACTGAATTTAAAAACACCATAATTAGCACAATTAGTTTAAAGAAAAAAAATTAGAAATTAACATTTCAAAGGAAAAAATTATTATGATAAACATGTTTCATGATAAAATACATTCAATGTCCACCAAATACCGATAGATGGTACCATATTTCATAAGTCTCAGGATAACACCATGAAAAAATAGTTATGGGAAGTCTACCTTGATTTGGACAACAGAACTTCATACCTTAGGGAAAGGTTGTAGAGTATCCTGGACTACAAAATTTCTTATAGATGATCCACAAGGATGGGAAATCCTGATGGCCTAATGGTATCTAATATTCTCTATAATTTAGATAGTGTTTTAATTATCAATCCAGTTATGTGAAACTAGGAAAAGATACATTCAAATAAGTAGTGTACAAGAACAAGATATCCAACCTAGATACCATAGATTCTGTTTTATTAATCTGATTTCACATATCACATAAATCAACATTTTTTATAGACATTCCAGGAATTACAAATACCCAAAGTAATCATCATTTTCCAAAAATAAACCATATCCCATTTTACACACACACACAAAATTTGAAACATTTTTCACACAATATTCCCAATTCATAAAACCCATCAGGATACATTCTAAAAAACACAATGAACATAACAATTTTCCTAGGAAGATCGCACTTTCAAATCCATATATAAATTAATTTTAATTAAAACATGCTTCCCAACATCAAAAAAAATCACAATTAAATTTAAAAGTAAACAACATAGAATTTATATTTCTATAAAAATCAATTTCATTTAGAAAACTAATTTGAACCATTAAATTCATTTGAAAACATATTTCAAACTCTTCATGAAAGGTATAAAAACCATTCTATAAACACTAAAATGAAACAAATACAAAATATAACCATCTACATTTATAAAATTCACTTTCACCATATACATATAACCAAACTCTTTTGAAATATGTTTCTCACCACATAATTGTTTTTTAGAATATTTTCATGAAATAAAAAAATGAAATTAAAAAAACAAATAATCTACCTCAAGATTGGAAGTATCCGAAAATTTCTGCAAAACCACAATACCACCACCACAAGACCCTAACAAGAAAATTTTGAACACTAAACATCATGATAGAACCCTAATGAACAATATTCCACCCAAAAGAGACCCCCTAACCTATTGAAGAAAAAAACGCCAAAGTGTAAGTATATAAATCCAGTAAAAGAGGAGGAATCAAGGAGGATAACCACTTACATTATGATTCTATGTTGTTTCCATGAAGAATACACCCAGGATATAGTACCCATGTAACATAGGAGAGTTTAATGTATGCTCCAATGGTAGAAAATCCTGAGTTGGAAAATGGAGATAAAATTATTGTAAATTTTTTAGAGTATACATTGGTCTTGTTTAAAGTTTTAATGACTTAGACATCACTCATGGTTAGACTAAATTGTTTGTCAAACCGTACGGCGATTGTGTGCCCCTATTTTGGTAAAAGGAACCATCCAAATATTTAGTCCACACTACCTGACTAGCCACGTATAATATTTGTGGCAGCTTCTATCTGAAACAGGAACCTACAACATGGTTACCAAGGTCAGGGCACGCGATTTACCTTAATTTTGATCTAGTTGTGTACCTTATGCTGTATGACGAATGTTTCCCTCTTTTTTCAAAAAACTCAACAAGACCCCAATGGGAAAATAGAGACCAATAATAAATAAAAATATTGCAACAAAAATTCAGACATTTCACACCCAATCCCTACGATAAAAACAAACACCCATAATTGAAATGAATCGAAAAATACAAATAAATTCTTGAGTGTGACATCATCTATTATAAAATATGTTTTAAAAAAATTCATAAAATATTTTTGAAATTCTTTTTTCATTGAAAATAGACTTTAGAATATATATATTATCAATTATAGGTTATTTTTAAAAACATATAAAAGGAAGATATCCTCTCCATATTTAGAAAAACAAATTTTGCAATGTAAAAAATTTTAACACACCTTTTCATATAAATTAATGTTGAAAACATATTATATAATTATAAAAGTTTAAGTAAGACATACCTCGTGGGAGATTTCCTTCCCACATTAAATAAAATTTTAAAACATGAAACATTTTCAAATTATTTTTCATCGAAAATAACCCTGAAAACATATAAATTACACTTCAATGGACTTATTAGTCATCATGGAAGAAATTATGTTTAGGTAATAAACATTAAAAATTTATTTCCATTTTTAATAAATAAAAAAAAATTGGAATTAATTTTGAATATTCCTTATAAAAAATATTAACCAAAATAAAATATGAGTAAAAAGTACTTTTAGAAAATTAGTTGGAAAATGTTTAAAAAAATTGATATAATTTTTATAAAACATGGTTTTTCCTAAAATGGGGGTTTTCATCTAAAGAAAATAATAAGTAACATTTTTTCAGAAATATATTTATTTCAACAATTGAGTAAATAATGAGAAGGAAATGAAGTGTAAAATTTATTTTATATAAATAACCCAAAGTGAATAAATGAAAGTAATATCCTAATACATATATCATAATATTATAACATTATAATCACTGTTATTATAAATCCGGATAATTAGTGAGTTTGTAACAAAAAACCCTTATAACATATGTAACATTAAATCACAATCCCTATAAAAGGGTGATCCTAAATGGGATATGTAAATAAATCTAATTTTTATTTGAATAATAATAATATAAATTCATGGGAATTATATACACCACTTAAGGGAAATAGAGGTGAGTATGGAATGTATCCCACAGAAGTAAGATTTAGAAGAAAATTCCATACCACTTTAGTATTTTTAGGAATCGTAATATCTAAAATATTATAACATGAAATGATATATTAAAAAAATATGGTGATTAATGCTATAAAATTTAATGGTTTTTGTATACACATCACATACAATAAATTATTGGTGGAATAATATTTTCATGTTAGAAATAAAAGAAAGACTATAAATCCCTTACCTTAAGTCTTGTGTTGAATTAGACACTTTCCATCCCCCTATGTAATAAATATAATTTTATTATAAATAAAAAAATATAAACATAGATATAAATACATATATATCACACAATATATGATTTACTATGATTAATTTACTAGTTTATTAACAATTCTATGTTAATGTCATGTTATGGGCAATAACTTATTTATTTTTGTGTATATTTTTGATTTTTTTATTATTGGTTCTCCAATATTTTTATAGTTTTTTCATCTCCATAATGTTTATAATGAGATAAATATTATATATATTTTTTATTATGGTATTTAGTGTGATCCATAATGATTATAGATAAAAATAAAATACTTTCTTCATGGAGACTGTAGGTCGTACGTACGTTTGAACATTGTTTCTAATTTCTTGAAATAAATAAATAATGAAATTTAAATAATATTATACCATTATATAATTTTTTCCCATATATTTCACCTATTTTTGGCATACCCTATTTTATTAAAATCCATGTATATCAGATAGAATCACCTTCATTCACGATGTTTTACTCTGACAAACAGATGAACAACATTATTATATTCCCACATAATGGAATTTAAGAAGGAACATGTAATATAATTACTTTAAAATAATAATAATATCACAAATATAATATATAAACCATAAATATATTATTTAATCCAATCGTTATAGGTGGTGATTGAAAATGAAGAACATCGGTCTGTGGGGCAGCAGTACGTTGTAGACACAAATGATGATTTCGTAACACATTTAGTAGAAGAGGAGAAGGATTTAGGTAATTACATTACAATAACAACATAAAATTATATAGAATAAAATAATTTTATTATCTCATAATTTTTTAATAACAAATTATGTAGAGGGAAGAGAAAAAAACACACTATAAGTGATGTAACGTCTTCTTTGGATAACATCTTTTGGATCTCATTGAAATGTATCTTAGGTTGCACATGTGAAAAAATAAGGAATCAATGATAAGAGAAGGTAAATAAAAACGGTATTTGCGAGGTTATGGGTAAAACCAACATTTATTAAGAGTTTATAGTTGTGGAGACTGGGTGTGCTTTTTTAAGTGAGTTGAGTGGCACACATTTAAATTTTGAAAAGATTAAGGTGTATCCATCTTTCTCACAATCCAGAAGGTTCCCAAAAATGTCATTGTCAAAATAAGATTATATAAAGTCAAAATATTTCTGTAAAATGGTTTATCAAAATGATATGTCCAATTTTTGACAATTATCCTTATGGATTAACCCACCCCCTAATAAACCATTTTTCCCTTAACAATAGTAAATTGTTTTTGTTGTTTTCACTTCTCATTATGGCCAGAATTTATGTAAACATTATTATATCTTATAAATTATATTGATAAAAATTATGGTATTCATTTTTCTAAAATATATTATTGAAAGATAAAATTTAATCTAATGTTTTACTCAACGTCTTAAAGAGAATGTGGGTATTCAATGAAAAACTGTTAAAAAATTAAATGTTCACATATAAAAATTATATATAAAAATGATTCCAATTACCCAATATGAGATATTATATATATATTTTATCCTCTTTTTTATTTAACAACCATAAAAAAATATGATGTACATAAAATGATTCAATGAACTGACAATTCTTAATGAAAAATCAATTTTCACTTTTAATAGAGAAATTAATATTCTCATAAAATTTTAAAAAACTCACCAAATTATAATTTTTAATAGATTATTTGAAAAATAATTTTTTTTAAAACATTCTAGTTTAAAATTTTATTTGTAAATTAATATTTACAAATTTGATAAAAAAATATTTTTAGAAAAATATAGTATTTAAGGGTAAAAATGATTTTTTTCTTATCTCTTAGAAATAAAACACTGAATATGAATGCTAAACATTATATTGATTATATCATATAAATATTCCATTAAAACCATTCAATAAATTTTTATTTTTAAATTAATTGATGTTAAACACATTATTCACTTAAAATTGGCAATTTAAAAGATATCGTTTATTTTCAAATAGTTTTAATATTCATTTTTAATAAATTGGTCATAAAATAATTTTTAATATATATATATATATATATATTAACCCTAAATATTCATAATTTAGTTAATATTATTCAAACCTTATATTCCAATTTCGTAGTGATAACTATCATATTAAATAATAATATATTAATAGTATTTCATGTTTCATTTTAAATTGGTGTTACATGTAACGAAATCTACACCAAGTGTTGTTTGTAACAATATCTAAAATCAGTATTATATTTATTTAAATATAAACTCTATATTTATTTAATTAATAATGTCAAGAAGATTAAATTTATATTTAAAAAAAAATATTTTGTAAATTACTGGACTATTACAATCTACAATTCATAAATATATTACAACCATTAAATTTTTACTAGTTCTGAGTAAAAAACTATTTTAAATTTAGAAATACCTTTTTGGGAAACCGAAATCATACAAACAGTTTATCATGATTCCTCTAAAAGGGATAGATTGGGTTTTGAAAATGTCAAATATAATAACACTGAATATGATTCAAAATATGTGGTCATTGATGGGAAGTGAAAACATTAACATAGAATATATAAATAATACCCATATACTAATGGATAGTGATCGAGATCATTGTCTATAAAAATTTGATATCCCAAAATACATAAATCCATGATCATTGAAAACATTATTCATTCATCATAAATGGATTCAAAACTGTAACACTTTATTTTGAGATACTTTCCCAAAACCTGAAGAGTTTTCTTGAGAAAGAACTAAAACATGATTTAATTCAATTTCTCAATAAAAATCTCATCATTTGGTTTTCCCTAATCAATTTTCACTTCATACAATAACTTAGTGAAATGTATTTTTGTCTTATGGATAACTAAGGAGTAATAGAATATTTAAATGAATGATAATTCGTTCCACTATCTAACGTTATTATCAATAAATGAATTTTTTGAATATATTAACTAACAACATCAAAAGAATAAGTAAATAATTTCTTGAATAGTTACCCTTAAGGGTCCTATCTGTTTGAGAAAACTTAAAATCCATGAATTTAAAAATATGTTCATTTAATTTTGAAAACCATATTCTTATTATTCCTATGCATATCATATGGCACCTCTAAATTTTGACATACCAGATATGTTAATACCATGGTCATATATTTTCATAACTCAAGGTAATAACTAGAGATACCATTAAAAATTAATGAAAACATTTATATGTTCTCATCTAATGAATAAAAATATATAATATTAAATATAATTCATAAATCCAATATGGTTGTAAACTCCTCCAATAATAACATAAATCATATTTCCAAAAATCTTTATCCAGTTCCAGGGTCATCAATATTAACAAACATAATTTATTCATATGAGTAATTTATTTATCCAATATAAACACCATATTCTTGTGATTAAAATCATATTTATATTTGTTTTAAAGTAATCTTGTGTTCTTTTGTTGTAAAAAACCTTTCAATTAAATCAATTTTGTAATCCTTTAAACAATTCATAATATTCTATAAAATTCATATTGAAAAAATAATATTTAAAAATACTTATTTATTTCATAATTAGTAACTTGTATTACATATACACATCAATGATTCCACTTTATTCATGCACTATTCACCAATCATCATCATCCAATTCACTAACAGTTTATTCTGACCATATATCATTGGAATATATTTATCATCAGATATATAACTGTTATTTTTAAAACCTTTCTAGTTGACTTCATGATATTTATATTTTGGAATTTTTTTATAATTCACACAAATTCCCCAATTAAGACATTCATCCATCGTTTATATGTTATGGGTTCTATTATTATTATACATTTCATTAAAAAAATGTTTCATTTATCCTATTAAATTACATTATTTATGTCTATATTTCCCATTCTCATAACAACATATCCTCCCATTCAAAAATTCCCTAGATAGATTATTCCACACTTCATGAAATATAAGAAACAAAATTTTTATTATTTTATACTCCACACCACTAGAACTATAAAATAATTGTATGATTCTTTCCCTCTGTGAGTTTTATAGTTTGTTTTCATTGATGTTTTTAATCTGATATCCATATTAATGATTAAGCATAGTTTAAATTTCATTAATTCAAGTTGTCATCCAATTTGGTTTCTAATAAACAAATTATTTATCACATTAAACATTGATCCAGTTTCATCTTGTAATTACTATTAAATAAAAAACTATAATTTTAATTATAACATCATTCATAGTGTAAAGGTAGACAATCATGAAAAAATAATTAAAGGATGTCTAAATTTGACACATATTCTAAACATATGTCGTCTTAATCATAAAATTTTCCAATAATTATCTTTTTTAGCTTCTTAAAGAATCATCATAAAGAGTTTTTGAATTTTAAATGCCTAACCACTATGACTGTCAATATAGATGTGAAAAAACCCGTTTTTGGGTACCATTTAACAATTGAGTGGAGATCAATGATTCGTTTTCATTGTTATTTCTTTTAGGTGCCTCTATTGTAGAGCCACATACCCTTGTAGTATCTAGAAAGGGATATAATTTCTTGAAACCCACTCACTCTATCATTTACAAAAATTCCCGCACAACTCTAAATACATTGACACAACCATGTACTTATACTTTGACATATCCCGAGATATATCTGAAAACATATTCCCAAGTTATATATCTAATTTTTTGTCATATTTTTTTTCCTAAGGATAACTAAACATACCCTATGATACATACATTAGAGACTCAAATATCTCATATATATATATACTAAATATATTTTTAGAAGAAGATACATTACATTACACAATCACATAAATAAGGATCATAAAGGAATAGTGTTATTTGAAACATGGACACATAAAAAACTGCTCAATAAGTGAGTTGCGTCATCTCCATCTATTTTTTTCATAAATATCAATATTTTTAGATATATCATACACAATACATTTCATCATAACATGGATAATTTAAAAATTAGAAAGTTAAATCATTGATTCCCTATAATGGTAAACAATTGTGATGTAAAAGAAGAACACAATCCTAAGGTAATGAGAATATGAATATGATATGTTAAAATCATAGGCTACACATCAAAGATCACAATATTCAGTTGTGGACTAAAGGTTTCAAGTTCATAAGATATTAATCTTTCTGGAGTCTATAAACATGGGACAAGATAGAAAAAACATTTTTATAAGACATAGATTCTTGGAATAGTAATATGTATGTAAAATAATTCCATAGTAGTATATGATTACTATAAAGGCTATAATAATTGAATGGGTTCACTCCACAAAATATTAGAGTAGTAAAGGTTCACTCCCAATTCCATCATGTAAAAAGCCACATATTCAATTGGGTTCACTACTAATTCTATTCTGGTATATCTTATAAGATATCAATATATACCCAACTAGTTTTATAGAGATATAGGTTTTACTATTCCCATAATTAAATTCAAATTTATATATTTCATATTATCATAAATCATTCATCATATCATAACCCATAAAATGGAATGGGTTTCATTGACATTTCATCATATATTCGAAAGTAGAGAGGTGATATCCCTCACAATAGTTTAATAATATCATCGTTTCATAATACATGAAACGATGTGGGATTTCTATGCATTTTCTCATGGTGTAACCCATAGAAGAGAAATTGGTTTAATTAATATCATTCCTTATTAAACAAAACCCATTCAGATAAAGAATAAAATTGTATCATTGATTATATACCTATTAAATAATATTTAGTGTTAATGGATGTCATATTTAATAGGAAATTAATTTTAAAAATTACTAGGAATATTTATAGAGGGAAATATTTTTTATATGAAAATATATTTTTAAACGTGGTGAAATGAACACTTGTAATTTATGAAAAGAAAAAATTATACAGACATTTTTCCCTTTCTTCAAAACATAAAAATTAGTCATTCATGAACTTAGAGGATATAAAGATGAATTATTTCCATAAAATGGTTGGTTTAAAATCCTTGGAGCATTTTTATTATTTAACTTCTTAGATTAACCCTCTAGTAAACCCATTTTTACCTTATATGTTATAAATAACTTTTACTAGTTTTAAAATTCATTATGGTCAAAAAATAATTATACCTTTTTTGATAATATAAATAATAATTATAACTAATATAGAATCCATTTTTTCATATTCAATTCATAATAATAGGATTTTTACATTATAATTAATCTCACCAAAGCATAGACTATGGGTTTTCCAAGATAAAATGTTCCAAATTTAAAATGTATTAAATCAAACATCATCATTAATATTAATCCAATGATGTAAAATGGATTAATATATATATAAGAGGACAAATTAATCATTTAAAACCAACTAAAAATAATTTTTAATTTTTAAAACGCACGGACAAATATGAATTCTTAATTAAAAAACATTTTCCCAATACATTAAATGACTTTTCTTCATAAAATATTCTTTAAAAATTCCCAAAAGATAAATTTTACATTATCATTTCAAAAATATTCAATATTTAAAAAAAATTATAAAATAATCTAAAATTAGATAAAAACATTGTTGAAATTTTGAAAAATAGATTTAATGAAATATAATATTTTTAACAATAAAATTGTATTTATTTCTTTATCATATCTAGAAACCACATAAAATAAATTATAAAAAAAATTATTGATAAAATAATATATAAATATCAGATAAATCATTTACCCAAATGTTTTTTTCTAAATTTATATATATATATATATAATTTATATGCAAAATAAATTGTTTTTTTGAAAAAGATTACTTTTATTTTAAAGTAGTATTATTTTCATTTATAATTAATTACTGTCGAAAGAAATCATTATATATGAATTCGTAAAATTAATAATTTCATATTTTAGTTATTTTTATAAATACTACATATTTCATCTGTTAAGTGTTAACTATGATACTATATCATAATATTTATTATTTTTTCAATGGTTGTTTTAACTCAAACTAGCATGTAACCCAAGCTACACTGAGTGTTGTATATAATGAACGCTAAAACAAGTTTTCCATGTAAATTCAGATAAAAATGTTATTTTGGGTAATGAAAAATATGAAAAATATTAAATTTATTTTCAAATAATAATTTACAAAAAATTATGTCGTTGCATTGGTAATTCAAACTAATTTATTTGAGTTATATAGTTTCATATTTGAACATTGTTCTTTCCATATTTCAGAATTTGAAATGATTTCCTCGTGTAATATCTAGGGAAATTTGTTTTGGAGAAAAATCAATTTATATGAATGTTTTTTTCATTTTTACTAAAAATAAATAATTCTCTTTTAAAATATATTCATAACAATGACATTAAAAATAGTTAATTAAAATAGATTCAAATAGATATTTTAATTATTTAATGTCATGACTCTTACTATAGAATCCTAAATCATATGTATACTTTGTCACATTGAAACTAGATTCAAGAAATTTCATCCTTAAAGACTGAATAGTTTAGTATTCTTGGTAAACTGGATGCAAATATGATTTTCTGATACATATGAAAGCATAAGTTTCAAAAATAATTTTCTTTGAGAATTTCATTATTTTCTTTAGTATATCATTTCATTTTAATCGTAAAAAAAATCCCAATATCTTAATGAAAATAAAACTTAAAAGGGTGAGTTAATATGCTTAATATGGTTCTGCATATTGTGATGTTATCATAAATAAATATTTTTAATCAACATGTCTAGGTAAATAACTAAAAAAAATGTCATTTAAATGATAATGTTTTCCTCATATTGAAAAAATAAATGATTATCATATAAATCCATATAAATAGTCACATTATATCAGAAAATACCAATGGGTATTATAACTACAAAATAATAAAATAGAAATCAATAACTATTCCCATAAAGATAACATACATAATGTTGGATATCAGAAACATATAGTCAAGACCTTTCAAGTAGATGATTAAAACTCTAGGTAAAACCCATTTAATTTGGAAAACTGATTTTTTCTAATGAGTCGTATTGAAGAATTGATGGTATATCTATAACCTGTAAACCCACATCACTTACTACATATAATGAAATCATGATATAAAATGGGGAAACATAATCAACATAATTTTTTGTTAAAAAATATATATGAAAAGTCAATACTCACCTCAATAAAATATAGATAATCATAAACCTTCAAGAGTAATATGGTGAATGTTAATAAAATTTTATATCATCAATGAAACTGATTATAATCTAAACAATGGTTTAAAATGTATGTCATCAATACAACATATCCCCAAGGTCTGATAAGTACAATAGACCATTGATAGAATTTTTATATTAAATTCCACTAAATGATTTCATTACAAACATTTTTGATTAAAATAAAAACGCATTTGAGAAATAACTATTCTAAACTAAAATTTAAAAAAAATTAAATAAATATTAAAACATATAATGGATTATTTAAATCCTTGAGTGGTCATGATGAAGTAAAATTCACTTCATGTCATACAAATTTTAAAAATATTTCTGTTACATTATTTGTAAATTCCGAATGTGCTTTACTAATAAACTCATATTAATATTATTATCAATTACAATCTTATAAATTCAAAAAGTTTATTAAGTTATTTTAATAAATAATTTTTATAATTTTGATTACATTTTTTAATATATTTTTTAAATATGTGGTTTTGGAATAAAAATCAGTTTCGACAAAATTGAAATATGATGTAGGGTTTTCATAAAAAATATTTTCTATGTAACAATATGTAAAAGATTGAAAACATGGTACTAATATATGAAAAGTTCATGAATAACCAAAAGATATTATAAAATATTCATTTTAAGATATTAATAAAAATAATTCACCCAAAGTGGATTTAAATATAAACAACCCCAAACAACGATAATAATAGGAAATGGACCCTTATCAGTTTCATAACATTAAAATCTTACGAAAAATGAAATAAATGACAATCCAATGAAAATTTTAATAGAATAAGGTAGATACGTTCAAGATGATACATATTAATGGGGGCATTGTATACACTAAAAACATAAAAATTGGTGAATATAACATATGACTCATGATAATAAATGTCAGAAGAGAAACCCTTACCTTATGATTGAATTACTTTATATATGACTAAATCTAATTAATAATGAATATATATTTCTTATAAATATATTAAAAAACATATGAATAGATCAAAAACCATATATGATTTAGTTGTAGTCATTCATCTTCCATTTAAAAAGAAGTCGTTTTTAAAACCACTGTTTCAATTAAGGATTACTTTTTTAAAAGTATAATTTATTTTTTCTAATTTCCATCCATATAAATTTATCATAATTACATCATATAAAGATTACTAATATATATGATATATATTATTTATATATGTACATAGTGTAATCTATACTTTTTTTAAATAGAATATGGAATACATAATTAATGGAGATAGTGGGTTATACGTAAGCCAGAATTTTGTTTCAATAATTCTTAAAGGATGGATTGATATTAAATTAAATATTAATTAAACATAAAAATAATTTTTATATTATATGTGTAATTTATATTAATCTAATATATCATTATTATAATCTATTTAAAAAAGAAATTAAAAACATTTCTCATAATTATGTTGAGGCAGTAGTCTATCCATAAACATGAGACACATTATTATTTTCTATCATATTAGAGGTTAAGATTATATATGTGATATTATATTAAAAAATGTATTTGTAAGTCATATATTTCACCTATACTAAATTAACTATATCCTTACTAACTTTCATGTAATGAATAAGCGAAAATCAAATCTTATCACTTTCTGATGTAGTAGTCTATCATACACATGACTGATGTTATTGTATCCCTCAACAGAAGGAAAATTAAGAAGAAATATGTGATATAATAATTCAATAAGTATATAAATGTCGTAGTTATCATATCTATATGTTATATCCATCATTATATCCATCCATGAAAGTTGGTGATGAAAAAATAATTACATCAGTTCATGAGGTGGTATCATATCATGTACATGATCAATAATTTCAACTTCAATATGATGGAAATGTATATGGATATTGGTTATTAAATTAACATTATAAAATATCAATATATTTTTAATAATTTTAAATTTATATTGTAATCATTTAATATTATTTGAAGCAGGTTTAAGTAGAAATAAACAAATCTGGGAATTAAAAAAATTACCTCTATATTGGGTAACACTTATATTTTTGTACCTAGAGATAACAAAGATTGAATTTTCAAGAAAAAAAGGCTTCCACTATTATGGTTTTGTAATGATTAATGGATTTGGTTAGGTAGTTTCTGATCCAAATGGGTGTTAAAGGGTGAATATGAGAAGATATGGGTGGAATTTTATTTGTGGTGCAGAGGAAAAAGTTTGTGTATTTAAAAAGAGAAAGTTAGACATCAATTTTTATCATAATAGAGGAGAAAAAATATGTTATTATCCAAATTTTGTGTATCTGATTTTTAATGATAATATACAATGGGTTTTGGACAATTTTTATGTCATTTTTAACCATTATATTCCATGTTTAACCCTCGATAAATTTTTTTTCCTTAAATGTGGTAATTAATTTTTAATCGTTTAATATTCAATATTGTGAATAAATTTTGTTAACATTCATAGATAAAATAAATTATTATGATTCCAAATATGGACTCCAAATTTCCAAATTCAATTCAAAATTTGGATGAATTGAATTTAAACTTGAAGTTTATTGAAAATAACTTCGTTTCTGAAGAAATAAATTGGAAAATTTAAAATAGTGTAATATTAAAATTATATATAATATTGATTACAATAAACTAATTTATTTAATTTGTAATATAAGTGAACTAATTTCAAGTCAGAAATAATTTTATATCTAATTTAACATTGTAAATAATCTAAATGAAAGGCAGTTTTCAATAAAAAATAATATTTTTTGTAATTCATTAAAAATTGATACCCACTATTAAATAATTAATAATTAACCAAAATATAATTACAACATTTAAATTCATAAAATGAAAAAAAAATTGAAAAAAAGTTATAATTGGTCACAATTAAGTACATATTATCTGAGAAAATCACGATTAAAACGCCATTTTTTAAGAATATTTTTTCATAAACAATTACATTTTATTTCAAATAATTATTATTTAATTCATAATCAATAGTTCACCATGGTAATTTATATAAATTTTTATAAAATAAAATTTTAATAATTTTGTTTTCAATAATCATACATTCCAAATTAATGGCTACGTTATATATTTTATTTTTTAAACAATAATATTTTAATAAATTATAGTATTTTGTTCGCACCAAACGTAGTGTGCATTGCAAGCTATCAAAGAGTATGTTTTGTTAATTAAATATATACGAATGAT
Organism: Viscum album; assembly: GCA_963277665.1. NCBI lineage: Eukaryota > Viridiplantae > Streptophyta > Magnoliopsida > Santalales > Viscaceae > Viscum > Viscum album. The sequence continues at coordinate 1,907,215,325 of OY728145.1, forward strand.
TGAGGTTGTTTGATTCTCCTCTATGATTAGTTATTGATTCACTATGGGAAAATTAAGAATTTGTGATGGTCTTTTGGTGGTGGGTCAGTGTCCCGTCAAAAATAGTTCATCGGACAGCTTTTTTGCAATGAGAAAACTTGCATGTCGCAAATAATTAGGTTTTTTCAATGGGGCAATGGTTCTCGTCGCAATAGGTTAGTCGCGAAAAGCGCACCAAAAAGAGGAAAAGGTTATTTGTGAGGGGCTAATGTTGCCTTTCGCAAATACCCCGTGGAGTTTTTGTATTGGTGAATGGATTTATATCTTGTTGGTAATAATATGTCATCAGGTAGTTATTTGCGACACGCTCCATTGCAAAATACTTTTTAAATGGTGGTTAATTGTGATGGGTCCCGTCATAAGTGGTATTATTTGTGTTTGGAATATCTTTTCAAATACGCGTATCATAACTAATCTAACCTGTATATACCCCCACCTATTTTTACTTCATTCCACTCAATTCTTTACACTCCACTCTTGATCTAATGGAAGGTTTTCTCTCATGATTTTTCATAGAATAAAATTTAAATTCTTTGTATTATTCGTAACTGATAACCTTTGAAAGATTCAATTTTAAGCTATTGTTCTGTAATTTTTTCCCTGAATAAATTTTATTTTAGTATATATATATATATATATATATTGTCAATTAGCTGTAGTTAACGTAAATTAGAATTAGATAGTTTTATTTATCATTATTTATGTTTATTTTTGAAAATAATTATTTGTGATTAGTATGAATTATTATTAAATATTATTTATTATATTAAATAGTAAAAGTTAGTATTGAATTGTAATAATTTATTTTAGATTATAATTATTAGTATTAATTCCTATTAAATATTTTTAAATTATTATAGTTATTAATAAATTGTATTAATTATTAATAAATTGTAATAATTAGTAATAAATACCAAAAATTAATACTAAATTATGCTAATTATTAATAATTGGTAACATAAATAAAAAATTAGAAATAATTTATAATAATTAGTAATAAATTATAACTTTTAGGAAAAAATTTATTATAATTAATAATAGTTAGTAATAAATTATAGAAATTGTAAATAAATTGTAATATTTAGTAATAAATTAAAATAACTTGTAATAAAGCTTAATAATTAGTAATACATTGTAATAATTAGTAATAAATTGTAATAACTAGTATTTAATTGTAATAATTACTAATAAATTGTAACCATTAGTGATAAAATGTAACAATTAGTAATAAATTGTAATAAGTTCTACTAATTTGTAATAAAATGTAATAATTAGTAGAAAATTGTATAATTATTTATAAATTGAATAAATTAGTAATCATTTATTATCAATTGAAACATTTCCTACAAATTAGTGATAGATTTTAATAATTAGTAATAATAAGTAAACAATTCTCATAATTATTAATAATTAGTAATAAATTCTAATTATTAGTAAAAAATTCTAAAAATTAATAATGAATGTTTATAATTAGTAATAAATAATAATAAATTGTAATTAATTATAAACATTAGTAGAAATTTGTACTAAATTCCACTAATTAGTTGTAATTAGTAATTAATTCTTCTAATTAGTAAGTAATAGTAATAATTACTAATAAATTGGGATTATTAGTAATAAATTGAAACAATTAATAATAATTAGAAATACTTTGTTATAAATTGCAACAATTAGTACTAATTAATATTAAATTATATTAATTAATAATAAATTACAAAAATTAGTAATAAATTGCAACAATTAGTAATAAATTGATAATATTATAAATAAATTACAACAATTTCTAATAAATTGAACAATTAGTAATAATTATTGAAAATTGCAACCATTAGTGGTCATAAATTTCAATAATTAGTAATAATTTATAAAAAGTTTAAAAAATTATATATAAATTTTAGTAATTACGAAACAATTTTAATAAATTATTATAGATTGTAATAATTACTAAAATATTGTAATAATTTGTTATAATTTTTAATTAATTCCAATAATTAGTTATATTTAGTAATAAATTTTAATAATATGTAGAAAATTCTATTAATTAGTAGTGAATTCTTATAATTTGAGGTAAATTCTTATAATTATTGGTAAATTCTTATAATTAGTCATAAATTCATATAATTAGTAGTAAAATCTAATAATTAGTAGTAAATTATAATAATTAATAAGAAATTCTAGAAATATTTAATAATATCTATTAATTTGTAAAAAAATAAAATAATTTGTAAAAATCCTAATACTTTGTAACAAATTCTAATAATTTTTAATAAATTCAAATAATGTGTAATAAGTTATAATAATTTTTAATAAATTGAAACTATAAGTAATAATGTTCAATAATTTGTAATAATTAGTAATAAAAATTTAATAATTTATAATAAATTAAAAAAATTAGTAATAATTAGTAAAACATTCTAATAAATAGTATTAAATTATAATAACTAGTAATAAATTCTAATTAATTCTAATAATTATTAATAAATTATAATAATTAGTTATGATTTTTATTAATTTTTATTAAATAATAATAATTCAAAAAATGATAAAATAATTTGTTCTACATTATAATACTTATTCATAAATAGAAATAATTAATAAATAATTTAAAAAATTAATAATAATTAATAATAATTAGTAATAAATTATAATAAATGGTAATAAATTCCATAAATTAATTATAATTTCTAAAAATTGGTTATAAATTCTAATAATTTTTAATAAATTCTAATAATTAATAATTATTGCATATAAATTATGACAATTATTAATAAATTCTAATAATTAGTAATAAATTCTAAAAAAAATTAAAAAATTATAATAATTAGAATTAATTTGCAATAATTAACAAAAAATTATAATAAATTGGAATAAATTGTAATAAATTACACAATTTCCTACAGATTGGCATCTCCCTTTTTTCATGACACATTATCTCAATTTAATTTTTTACCACTAAATTTACTATAAAAAATATATCATCATGTAGGGATGTTTATTTTCGTATACATGATAATGGGGAGCAGTGTGGTGAGCCTTCCTTCTCCCAATTATCATGCATATGAAAATGGATATGTGTTCGTCAGATATAATTTTTCATAGTGATTTCAGTTAGAGAATGATCCAAGGAGATGAGATGTTGGGAAAAAGAGGCTCTTTTTCTTGATGACTCTTCTCCAAAGTCTCTAACTGAAATCCCTATGAAATTTTTTTTGAGACATATAGGTAACCATTTTTGTATTCACAAGAATGGATAGGAGTGTAGTGAGGCCTCCCTGCTCTCCATCTTGGTGCATACAAGTATGGATATTCGTATGTATTTGTATATTTTTCATAGTGATTTTAGACGGAGACAGTGGAGATGAGTTCTCAAGAAAAAGGGATCTTGCCAATCCATTGGAAATTTTGTCACCAATATTTAATATTTATTAGAAAAAATTAGATGTAATTAATAATAATTAGTTATAAATCATAAAAATTATTATAAATAGGGTTGAATCGTAAAATTATAATTTCATACTATAAATAAGTATGAAATAATATAATGTTTCATAATTTTATAGTAAATATAATTTAATTGTCTTCTCTTTTTGGGATAGTGTCACTATTATATCCAATTATAAAAAACTAATTGACTTATATTTTTAAGATAATATTGGAATACGGAATTCAATACAATCATTTTTAGATGATCACACATGGATTAATCAGAATAAGAATCCATATAGTTCAGGTTTTAATATTGTATATATTGAGGTTGTTGAAGCTTTCTTATCAATTACATCATTGAAATCAGAATTTTTTTCATAAGGTAAATTTATGTGTCCCTATAAAAAATGGTCTCCAAGGACATTTCACACAATATAATGAATTGGGGGTAATTTATTTCATTTTTATACTCCACTAGATTATGTTTTTTAGTTTCAACATGTTGAATGCAGTTCCATAGAATTTAATAAAAATTTTGTTTTGGATCCAACATAGTATCAAAATTTAGTACAAATTTTTGTAGGTCTGTTTTTTCAATAAGATGAAACACAAGAAGATATTAATTTAACTATTGATTTGGAACCATATTATTTGTATGAGTTTTAGAGTTCTAATATGGATTTTTTTCAACAAATTTTGAAGAAAATAAAATTAGATGCAACTGATAAATTTATGGCTATTAAATCCAATATGGAATGTCAAATAGTTTTTTTGATTAGATATTATATTTGGTAAAAACACTTATACCTGATAGAAATCTATTGTCCATAAACATCAATAAGAGAAAGACGCTAGTTTGTAATATGAGTCTTTGTTATCAGATGATTCATGGATGTTCCAATGATTTCATGTTATATTATAGTGAAAATGAGTCTTTACATAGTTTTCCATCATGTGGAGAATCATTGTACAACGTGGCTCAACCAAGGATATTTGTATTGATTCCTGTAAAATAATTGATATATTTCTTCCTTATAAATAGATTTCCTCGTTTGTTTATATTTCAAAATACAATGAAATTAATTTCATGTAATAAAAACAAATAGTAAAACTGATAAATTCATAAATCATCCAACTGATGGTGATTTGGGGATACATATTGGCTATTTGAATCCATATTTTTCTTTAGAATCCTAAAAAAGTTTATTGGGTCTTTCAACTGATAGTTTCTGGCCATTTGGTTCTTACGATAGTAAGTATTCATGATGTACTATCTTTATAACTCCATATAATTTACATTCTTATATATTGTTTAAGGAACCATATATATTTTTTATCTAATTAATTCCAAGACATCTGAACAATAATAATGATGTAAATTTGAAACCATTGATTCATGAGTTAATTTCATTGTAGATTAATGGTGTCAGTACATTTTATATTGATGCGACATAAAATATCTTGATGGAAGAAACATTGATGTGAACAATTAGTTACTTCCCATCATATGGAATGTTATCTTGTTGGAGTACACATGGTCCAAACTCATGTTCACAATTTATGAGAGACAGAAACTCATTTATGCTCATTAATGGAAAAAACCAGTGTTTTTTTACAGTCATTGTAGATTCCTTCAAACTGATCACACGTTTCGAAAGAAAATATATAATTTCACCAAAGGAACAATTGAATGAGATGGACTACTGAGAATGATCTCAGGTGAACATTGAAAAGAATTTTTTCCTTCATTACCACCCTTCACATTTGGACCAATAATAAACGAATAAAAAATTGATGGATTTGAGAAAGAACACAATTGGATAAAATAGATAATATTTTTGGATCCTTCATATTGGTCAGATTTTTTGGTTCATCACATGTTTTATTTCACTCATATTGAGAATAAAAAAATTTATAATTTATTTCATATAGTTTTGGATTCACTAGGTACAATCATGGAAAATGTAACAATACGATTAGAAGTTGCCCAAATTTCCAGGTGACAAGAAATTTAATTTTTTGAATATGTGAGATCATGGAAGTTAATAAATCAAAAATCATATTATACAATTCTAAAAGTGAATAAATTATTATTTTTTTACTGGATTTCGAATTTGGGACTTCTCGATGGTTATGCATCGATTTTGGGAAGATGTGTCAGAAATGGTAATATTACCATATTTAAATTTCATTACTTTGATGTTATAATAGAAATACATTTTACAATTGTATTAAGATGTTTATTGAATTCTATTATTTGGGATGCGTTAACATACCTAAATTATTTGTTCTGAGCCATTTTTTCATTGACATGTTACTATGATGTATTAAGAAGAATGCAAGAAGATGTTGTTTTAATTTTATGTAATCTACAAAAAATATTCTCATTAAATTTGTTTGAATCAATAGAGAATTTTATAAATCATTTTCCTCATTAAGAAAAATCTGAATGTCCAGTATAGATACGATTGATTTACCAATGTGAATGAAGAATCCATAAATTACAGAAAACATTATGTAACAAAGCATCAATTGAGTGTTTTGTTGTTGAAGCTTATTTGTAAGATGAAATTTATTTTTTCTACTCTCATTACATTAAATCTTAATATACCTGAAAACACAACAATATGGGCTGTAATGAGGGAGATTTGTATTATAAAAAGGGAAATAAATTATTAGTTCCTAATCATCCCAATCCTGGATTTAGTGGAGTTAATGAATGATGGATTTCAAATGAAGAACATCACAGAGCTCTGACATAAGTTCTACTCAAATATGAAAAAATCACACCATTTTAATAGTGAGTGCCACTATAATATATTATATAATTTTTTTCTTTAAAATTAATCTTATTTTATTTGTAGGTTATATGATAATAATATCCAAGAATAATTTCTGAAAATTACAGCACCTTTTCGTGAAGAACGTCGGCAAAAACAATTCCCCAATGGTTTCAATAACTGGTAACATAAATTATTTTTATTTTAACATAAAAAATAAATATTCTAACTATAATATTGAAAATTATTTTAAAAAAATCTAGTATATAAACATGGAGATAAAATTCAAAATCAATTGTGTGTATCAAGTAACCCAATATTGAAAATGATTAAATATTATAATGCATATATAGTGAATGGTTATATAGTTCATACATGTGCATATTGGGAATAAAAAAATGAATAATGTATTTTTTTGGGAGTATATAAACATAGAGAAACTAAATTTTACTTTTATGGAATGTTGGTTGTAATTATTCAATAGTGTTAATTAGGACAACATTATATAATAATGTTTAAAATTTTGTGTTTGGATACTAAGAGAGGCTTGAGTGTTCACCTAACCCATGGAATCATTGATATTAAATATAAAAGTATTATTGTAGTAAATAAACCATTTTTACTGGATCCTTAGTAGAATTAAATTTAATGTTATAAATATTGTTCTATATCATGAGAGTTAAGTGATTGATGGAGAAATATGAAAATTAAATCAGGGAAAATCAGATTAATCAATGTGAATATGGATTCACTAACGTTCAAGAATTGGAATTTTAAAATAAACTCCTCTAAATCCATATTTTTCATGGAGAGACAATGATATCGATGATGTCCCCCAATTCTTAAGGCTCGATGGTGATGATAATGTCATTGGTGTTACATATTAATTTGAAATCACAAGTGACGATGAAACTGGAACTCATATAGAAATTTATTGTGATGATAAGGAATATGAAAGAATTGATATCATTAGATATGAAGATGTGGATGAAGGTGAACATTGACACAATTAAATAATGGATGTAATCATATAATATATATATATATAAATTTGTTGTTTTCGAATGTTTTCTATCAACAATCAATTCAAGTTGTAGATTTATATGTATTTGTTTCATCTATTATAGGATGTTGATCTACCTTTGGATGAATAGGATGTCTCCCCAACTATCATTACAATTATTGGGAGTTTAGGGGGGACATATAGATGGAATGGTCTTGTGCACTTAATGAATCCTGATGTAATACTCGAGCAATATCCGTGTATTGGCTTTGATCCACACATTTAGAGGTATGTTTACTTGTGTATTTTAGATAGTATCCACTAATTTATTTATATTATAATTTGTTGATTATTTTTTCTTTATTCAAATCATTGGGTATATAGTTACTAAACAGGGGAGGTTTATATTGAGCAATTATGTTTTTTGATGTATGGTCACAAGCGATCAGATTCATGTTGATGTGCAATTCCATAACTTCGATCATTTACTAGTACATAAAAAATAATATTAATTTTAAAATTAAATTAATTAAAAAATGATATTATAAATTATTTGCAGGGTTTATTATACCTGAACTATGAGAGAATTTTTTACACTATTTGGAAGGTATGGTACGGGACTATGCATCAGCATTGTAGTTAATTTTTTTATAATTTTAGATGGAGTGAATTGGAGGAATAAATATTGACAGAGTTTGATGACTCTTTTCATTACCACCAACCTAATTACATTTCTACTTGTGTTTGGGATGTATTATTTTTATACTATTTGGGTGGTCGTTTTTATAGGAGATCATCTGTAGGTTAAAAAAACTGGGGTAGACAGGAAGTGAGACATTGAGCTAGTAGTGGTATATTCAATACTCATATGGATCATATGGTAATTACTTTTTTTAAAATTTATTATAAATTTAAATTCAAAAAGATTATTTTATATTAATGTAGGTATCTACGCAAACCATTATTTCTGAAATCGATGTCTATAAGAGGATTTACATGGATATGACAACTAGATAGATTAGAGGAGCCAAACAATATCAGATTGAGGTCATTATGTTTTCTTTGGGAGTTTCAAATTTAACATTAAATAATACTTTATCTATATTAATTTTAAATTTCAACTGAAGGAGACACATAAGGATGGGACATCTCAAACAGATAATGAGAGTTATGACAAGACTGATACTCAGACCACTACCCAGCGATTTGGTAAGACTACATGGATACAGGCGACCCAGTATGCATTAGAGAAAATAAAAATTGTTGGTATTTGCTCTTGATTGACGACTTTTGATTATTATTTCACCGCTATGATGTGGCATCCTACTCTAGCGGAGCCCCTGCAAAGTCATCATCAAAGGTTGTATAGTATGAGGAGCAACGACAAGCTCAAATTGAACTTATAGAGAGTATGTGAATAGAGGAGGAGTAGATGTGTTAATGGGAGCTGTAGTAGTAGGAAGAACTCATATAATAGTAGGTGAAATAGCGGAAAAAGTAGGAGATGCATGTGGAGATGTATCAATGGTGGTAGCAGTAAGAGTAGGACCAATTTGAGTGCATGCGATGTCTGAATCGTGGTTTAGGGATGGAGTTCCCTCCATTATCTCTTCCTGACAACCCTCCCCCTCTGTGACCTATTTATTTATTATGATAAAACATTTCAATTTAATTGTTTTTTTTAACTGTCTAAATTTGTATATATCGAGTATTTTATATTTTTATGAATATTTCATTTTTTCTTATTTATTTAATTTTTTTAATTTTTTTAATTTATTTATTTATTATTATTTTTGGTTATTTTATTTTTAAATTTTTTTTGTATTCTTTGTGAATATTTAGGTTTCCATTAATTTATAGTCTTTAATTATGTTTTTAATATTGATAATATTATTATTATATTATCAATATTATTATTATTATTATATGAATATTATTTCATAATTTTGTAATATATTTTATTTTACTGATATTCATATTATTATTTCATCAATGATAAAATTATATTATTATTATTATTACTATAAATTTTATATTTCTATTTTTTATAATATTTTTGTCATGTCCCGTCAGAAATCGAGTTTCAAAAACCACAGAAATACTATTTGGGACAAAGCGGTATCCCCTTCCAAAATAGTCTTTCAATGTTTTTTGAGAATAATATTGGCGACAGGTGTGTTTATTGTTACAAATAGTTTCTTTTGTGATGGTTCATCCCAAAAACCATTATTTGCGATGCCCTATTCTCCAATAGTTTATTTGCGACAAGATACCATCACAAAATGCTATTTACGATGGGATCCCATCACAAATAACCCTTCACAAATGTACCATTTTTTAATAGTGGTTTCAGATATATAATCAAATTTTATGTTCCTCCTTTAAAATCTCATGCAATTATATTTTCTTTCATTATAATAAAATTATAAATCTCCAATTCAAAAATGTTTTATGATGCACCATATATTCAATATTACTATTTGATTATTCTGGGGGACTAATTTTATAGTTTCAATAATTTCATTTTATGAAGTTATTTAATTGTTTTTTGAAAACCAATTTATTCCTTGGTAATTATTTATTATTTAATTATTTACATTTTGATATTCTATAATCCCCATTTCATATCATTGGTTATTTTTTAATTATATGAAAATGTCATTAAATAGAACTTACATGTATGGGTTATTTCATGATGCGAAGGTTGTATTCATGTTGTTCATAGATGTATGGATATTGATATGGGTTGGACCTATATTTCTCTATAATTTATTGGGAATCAGATAATATCTCATGTTATAGAAATGTTATTTGAAGTGGTTAATTAGAATATCGGTTCACCATGGTTGAGTTAAATATAATTATTTTCTACTCAAAAACATTACCTATGGATAGGATAATGTGTCAATAGCTTCAAAAAGAGAGAGGGTTTTGGTGTTAATGTCAAGGCATGGTTTTTTTGTGAATTGGTGTTTGAGTATCAAGGTTCATAAATGGTGAGTGTAAGAGTGTAATGCTCTAAATGAAATTTAATGTTTGTAAATGTTAGTGAGTAGATGGGTTAGAATAGGTAGAGTTTGATAGAATTAATTAATAATAATTATTTTTTGTTTTTATAAAATATGAAGTCTATAGGTTCACAATGGATGAGTTATTTTTTTACTAAACTCTATGTATAATTTTACTCGTAAATGGTTTAGAATGTATCTTGGTTTAAAAAGGGTTAATGTGATTGTTTTTTCACTACTCCTTAGTTTACATGTTAACATGTAAATAATAAAATTGGTTTACACTGATAATGATTCGTGTTTTTCTGATTTTTCCCCATTTCATGTTTTTCATCTCATTATTCCATTTTTTTAATGATTACGCCTTATTTTAAATGTATTACAAATACTTATATCCTAATCCCATGTTTTATGATTATTGATATTTTATTTCAAGATAGTTTATTATTTTTATGGTTCCTTAATGATCTTATTTTATTTATGTTTCCCTACCATGTTTCTGGATTATTATACATAGTCTTTTGAGATTTTATTTATTTTTATATATTTCTCATATTGAACTTCATTTCTATCATATAATAAATTATGATATATGATTTACCTTACTCTACATTTTATCTCAAAACTTTCATTTGTATATAATCCTCATGATATTAGGATTTGTTTTCCATGTAAGATCCCTATAAATGAACTATATGTGCAAAATTATTCTTAAGGATTTTAATTATTTAAAATAAATTATTAATGTTACATTCTATAATAATATAATCCTTTAGGTTCACAAGTTATGAGTTTATTTTTGCGACGTATTATTTTAATCTTGTGACTAATGTATTATATAATTAATATTTATCTTGAATCTCTTCAAATGTCACATTTCAATCTTATTAATCTATTCTTAATAACTATATGTACTTTTGTTAATGTGTTGAAATTATTATTTTATAGACATGTCTGTTATGAATACACATCCCCATTTCCAATCAATGGTATTATCATACATTTATATACCCAACATTGTTTCGAGTCTCCCATGTATAAAACCTATACTAATCAATTTTGGTATTACTAGTGATGGATGAAATCCTTAAAAGGTTTTGTCTATGTGGAACACAAATTTATGTACATGATGTGAATGTGTTTGGTGGGACCAAAATTATATAGCTCCCCAGTGCATGGTAAATGTGTATATCTCATAATATACAATTCATAGAGTAAGACTAGTTATCCAATGAAAACTATATCATGATGTATTGATTTTTATATTTGACTCATGATTATTATTTTATGTGTTATGTTTTTCTTCATGTTTTACATGATATTAACATATTATATCATAAATCAATATTCAGGATTATGATTCTGACACCTTTATTTCACATTGATATACCTCATGACTCAAAAGTGTTATGTTCATCAAGTTATTCTTTCATTATTCCTTTAATTATATTTATAGCACATCCCTTTTTTATCTAAATCTTTATGTTCTCCCATGTAGTTTTAGTTAATCAATATAACCGAACATAATATTATTGAATTTTTAAATAATGACATATTATCCACATTTTTTAAATATAATTACATTTATATAGGTAAAAAATATATAGAATGAATTTAAATATTTTGGAATTATATTATGTGTATCTTTATATTATTGTTCAAGAAATAAAGTTTACAAAATATATGGGTTCTCTTAGTTGGTATGAGAGAATGTTCAATTTTTTGGGACAATGATTAGAAACCAATAGTAAAATCCACATGGATAAGAATAATAATAGGAATGAGTCCCTAATATTAAAAAATATATATATCATTTGTTTATAATACATAAAATCCCTATATGGAAATAATAAGTGGATGTGGCTCTAGTATATATCTATTTAGGGATAATTAACCCAAAGGATGATTTTTTGTTAACTCAATCATAACCTAGTGAATTACATTAAGACCATACTCTATGAATAATATGACACTACATGTGGATATAATTTTTTATATTCCAACTCTTTTTATAATCTATAATAATGATTAACAATTGTGATGGAATTTTTATGAAGGGAAATTAACTATGGAAGAGTAATACTATAACCTTGAAATTTATATGTTAAGGAATACAAAGGATTTATAAGTTATCCTTTCAATGTGAATAGTTTACATTTTATATTTTTAATATTTTAAAAATTATCACCTCTGATTTTTTCTTTACTTTAGTAAATTTCATAAAATAAGAGGAACCAAGTACACATCCAATTTGATAGAAATTGAGATGATATTATTCATGAATTTCTAAACTATATGTGACTACGATTCAAAAACAATAATGACATTTATCACAAAATTAACATAATTTTTTAACATAAGAATCAAATAGGTGGTAGAGTAACATCCCCCTTGGGAATGGAAGTTTTTAATTGCTAATATTATTCAACAAAGGCCTATGAAATTTGGTTGATATTCTAGTTCCTTAATCATTTAATAATGGATAAACTCCACTAAAAATATATTCAGTAATAATATTATCAACTAAATTTTATTAATAATGATATACCATGTCTAAAATTCATATATGGTATTATAGGTAGGATTCATTTTGAATTTCTTTTTACTACCTAATTTTCTAGTTTTATTTTCGGTACTAATTAATAGATTATTTTTGGATTACCTCAACATTTTCTTGATGACTTTATTGATGATATTTTTAGTTTCTAAAAATTTATGTATGAACTGGATGATATTTTATCTAATATATTTAAACATTATTAATTAAAATTTCACTAAAAATTATAGTGAATGAGAGTTTTTCCTGGAGCATGTAACATTCATTGGTTATGTTGTAATCATCAAAGGGATATTTTTCGATCCTTCAATGATTTAGGAAATTTAATGAAGGACCAGATCAATATATATAACATAGATCTATATATTCCATTGATTGAATGATATAAATATCCTATTTTTATAATATTAATATTATTTTTTATCCAAACATTTATGTTAACATAGTAGTTAGTAATGATTTTGAGGATAGGAAAATAAGAAGAGAAAATTATATAGATTAATATTGTAAAATCATGAAACATGTGTTCACAATACCCAGCAATGGGGAATAACTTAATATATGATGTGATGGATCAGAAATTTATTTTTTTCTTATAATAATGTTATTTATAAAGATATTGGCTAGGTATCACTCCAATCAATGAAGCTTGAGGTAAAATACACAACACATCATCTATAATTGGAAAATGTGATATATGAATATATGATACTATGAAAAAATTTCTACATAAATAATATTGACATATATATGGTTCAAAGAAATCCTTAAATGTTAATTTATGAAAAACAATCTCAATATGTTCCAATGAATGTGGTTATATAAGATCATAGAAATGATTATTTGGGTTATTTCCATACTAGAAGGTGAAAAGGTGGTTGATTAAATATATAGAATAGATATGGAATTCCAATACTTTAGGAGGATTAATTGAGAAAACATCATCATGAATAAGAAAAAGAGTTATTGGAAAATAAAATAAGAACCAAATCCAAACATTATAAAATAAATTCTAACAAATTCATTCATGAAAGGATCATGGATGCCCAAAAGTACGAAAAGTATCCATGAATAATAGAATAAAATATTTTGGAGTTCAATGATACTAAAAATTGAGTTATTTAGTCTGGAAAATATATATATATCACATAAAAACAATATAAAATGTGATAAATTTTAGATGATACACATATATAGTCCTTGTTTAATCTTATTTTAGGTACTAATATGTATTATGAGTTTATGAAATTAATCTAGTAGGATAAAATGGAGAGATATATTCAGAATTTCTATCTCGATTGACTGTATGAAAACTAGTCAAGGATGAATGATTGATGTATAATTTTGTTATTCAACTATTTCTCATGAAATTTTGAAAATATGAAAATGTAACTGTGTATTTCATTATAGGACTCTCCGTGACATTTAAAGGCAATAATTACAGCTGGTTTGTTGTTGTTCTCTAAAAAACATTACCACATTTCATTACTATAAATTAGTTATTTCATTTGGACCAAATCTATAATATATATATAGATAATAATTTGTAAGAATACATGTAGTAAAAATATATATTTTTCTGGATTGGTATCTGAGGTTTACATGAAGTTTTTTCAGATTCCTTTAGCAGATGATGGATATTATAACACCCCATACATTTTATGGTATGATTCTATTATGTACAATATATTCATGGCCTATATGTTATAAAGCACTGTGCTCCTTTGAAACTACACTTATTTATTTATGAGATAGTCAAAACCTAGCCATTGATCATAAGTTCTCCACTGCTATGTTTTGAATTTCAAAAAAAGGTCATCTTCAGTTGTGACCAGTAAGTCATTTGGATTATGATAGAACCAACTTGATTTTTTTATGAATAGTAACATAACCTTATGAATAGTAATATGACCCTTATAATTTGTAAATAGTGATAATATTTTATTTTCTTAATGTAATAAGATAATGAGATGTTAATTAATTTTTCAATATAATACAAAACTAATTATACCTTTAAATTGTTATTTTTCTGATTAACTATGATTTTATTTGAAAATTAAATTAAAAATAAATATAAAATTATTTTCGAAAAACAGAGTTCAGTTCTCAACTCTAGACATTGAATAATGGTTATGGTGAATTTTTGGGATTTTTCGAAAACAAATGAAATTTTCATGAATTGTAAAAATACAGATTTGAGTTTTGGTAGTTTAATGAAATCATAATGACATAATAATTAAAAGAAAAGGCAGGTATACTTTTTTAAAGTAACATATGAAATGTGTTTCCCCAATTATCTTAATCCATGTACAAATACCTTGGGAAAGCCCATGGTTTGGCAAAAAAACCACTAATGTGGTGTCCCTTTGAAATTATTTAAAACTACCTCTCTTTTTATATAAATAACCACTCATCCATTCATTTTCATTCATTAGAAATTTTTCATCCTAAAATTTCAGGTGGTTCTACCTCTCTAGGAGTCCTTCATATGTGACTTTCATCCCCCAAGGTCCCATCCTTCAGGATCATGGAGTTACTCTACAAGGTAAGGGAATCTTTCTTTCTCTTCTTTTAAATGAAACTTCTTTTATGTTACCTTTTGTATTTTCTATTATATTATGATAGGGTTTGATTTTAGTTGTAATTCTGACTGACCTATTGATTTAAATATGATGAGATACCCTTTTTCTCTCATCATTTATTTTTATGAAATTTTAAGCGACGATGTTAGGCTGCTAAATTCTCATAAGGGATCTCTCATCTTTTCTTTTATTTTCAAGTTCACCTCTTTTATTTTTATCTCCTCGCCTCCTTTGTCCAAATGAACATGATAAACTCCATTATCACATATATACTGGAATTATATCATGATAATGGGTGAACCATCATCAATATTCTTACTCCCTCCCTTTTATGTTTATAAACGAAATCAACATCCCTGAAGTTCCAATTTATAATCTTTTGTTGACGATGGAGTTCTGTTCATCACTTTCTCCCTAATTACAATTCATGAAATAATTTTAATGGTTGAACCAGATAAGAATATATTTATTTCATCTCATTAATGTTCTGCAATCCTTAGACACTCATAATATAAAATAATAATACAAAACATGGTCATTATGAATAAAACGATCATGTTAATCAGAATATTGGTAATAAACTTTTAACTAATGAATCATCATCATGGTATATAACCCAAAAAAATTATAAGATCATTTATATCTACTTAATTTCATTAATTATATATATTTAAAATTCTGTATGTTTAACCACACTCAAATAAACCTCCATTCATGAAAACAAGTAGACGAATCATGAAAACAAAGAGTGAAAATGCATCCAAAAAAAGAACATTGAACCTCTTAAACCCATAAAAGGGAAATAAATGGACCTAATTAAGTTATACTAATTTAATTAAATGAATAATAGGTTTTTTAATTATTAATTAATAAATATAAATTTTATTATTAAGGTCATTAAAATAAACAAAGAAGACACTTGAGAAAAAGGAAGGGGTTTCTCATCACACTTTCATTTTTATGAGATTTTCATTGTTCGCCACTTATTTCATGTTTGTGGTATAAGTGTACAACAATTTGTTATATAATAACATGATTATCTATATATTCATGTTATTAAATGGTTCATTTTAGGGTTATTATGTTTTGGTGATATGATTCGACTGATTACATTGTGGTAAGAGACTTTGTCTCGAATGCTATTTTGTTGTGACTAACATTGTATGGGGAACCTAATAATACTTATGTTGTGTGCCCAATGCCCATTTTTGATCACTTTTCATTTGAAATTATATTTATATAAAATATCCACAATCTCATATCATGGATATATTTTTTGTCTAAACCATATAACATTTTATATACTGTGTTTATT
The DNA here is from genome assembly GCA_963277665.1 of Viscum album. Classification (NCBI taxonomy): domain Eukaryota; kingdom Viridiplantae; phylum Streptophyta; class Magnoliopsida; order Santalales; family Viscaceae; genus Viscum; species Viscum album. The sequence continues at coordinate 1,907,232,035 of OY728145.1, forward strand.
TGGAAAGTTATTTTAATTACGGAAATATTGATGAATTTGTATACTCTACTCAATACGGATATTAATAAGGCATATTTCTCTTGTATTGAATCAATTTACAAAAAATTATTTGGACCTAAAGTGGAGGGTGAGGCCCGCTATAGCCCCTTGATGCATCGGTAGGTCTCATGAGACAAATCAAGTTGTGACAAACCCATCAAGTTTGTTTACAAAAACAATAAGACGGAGTTCTAGCCACAGAACTAAACCGTTTTAACGTTATTATGGTATCATGTGCTAGATACATGACATACAATTAATAATCATTCTCTTTATTCATTTTTATTCATTACTATCTATGAGGTTTTCACTCTGATAAAATCTATGGATGCATGCCCTTTCTCAGTTTATTAATGGAGTGTGTTTTTCATTTATTCACCATGCCCAATTTGTTAATGATTCTGTTATTATTGATTTATTCTTTCAATCTTTTTAACCATCAATGAGCATTTGAGCTCACCCATTTTATTGTCTACCTTCAACAGGTTATGAATAAGAGATCATTTATTGTGTTCCTATGGATGTGGTTTTTAGTTTTTGTTGTGATTTGTATTTTATAACCTTCTCCAATGTAATTTGAGTTACATTTATGTATCAAGTTTCTTCAATACTACTAAGCTGACCATTCCTTCATGATTATAATTCTTTCTAACCATGAAAATATTACAAGTAATTCACCAGCTTTGGTCTAGAGGGGTCAGGGTGTTACAATTGGTATTAGTGGAATTTTAATAGAAAAAATGGAAACTAGAGTATTAAATGAATAGTATGGAACACAGACCTAATGTAGTATTTGAGGATAAAAGTACAATAATGCCTTCATATTTTGTTAAGGAATAGATTGTGTGGATCTTTCAAGAAATACATCCCTATTTGGGTATGAGTAGGTACAGGCGGCTCTAGCATAGATGTATTTAATGGTAAAACCTGAAAACACCCCTTTGAGATAGACATGAACGAGAAATGGTGAACGACAATGGGCATGGTTGCACTCTTGGTTACCAAACTCCTAGGGGATAAGCTTAGGATAATTCATATTTTCTTTACAAGCCATTATGAAGGATTGAAATGTAAATTATTCCCCAAAGAAACCATTTTTTTAATTATGTTACTATCCATGTGTATGATATCAATTTATGGTAACTATTTTCTTAAGATAAGATTATACATTATGATTCATTCCGTAATCTAGTGTGTTCCATTATTTAAAATGGTGTCTAATGGAAGAAGGGGAATAAATACTCGTGTGAAACGTAAAGATCTCTTTACGGATCATGTCAACACAGTCAATGATGGAGAAGATAACTTCGTGATGATATTGGGACAACATAATCGTGTTATAAAAAATAATCATTAAACACCTATGTTGGATCGTTTCATGTGGAAGAAGCCTATATCTTTCAATGGGACTACTAATCTAGTGGTTGCTGAGAAATATATCATGTCCCTTGAAAATATATTCATGTCTTTAATATGAAATTAAAATGAAATTAAAATGAAATGGTAGTACTAGCAGCATGTCGTCTCAAGGGCGATGTGGATCAATGGTGGTCCTTGATTCAGAATACAATAGAGGAAGAAGAAATAGTATATATGGAATGGATGTATTTTAAGGAAATATTAATCAAAAAAATATTTCCCTTCTGAGAAATGAACTTAAGTGAAGAGGAAATTTCATGGCTTAAGGCAAAGCGAAGAAAATAGTGTTGCAAAGTATGAGTCTACCTTCACAAGGATACCCAGGTATGTTGTAGATTACATATGTGACTTGGAAGATAATATTGATAATTTATTTAATGATCTTAAGACAAGTCTTCAAAGGGCATTGGACTCTCAAACATTTTCATCATATGATGAAATTGTATCTAGTGGCACCAAAAAAGTGAAGGATTTTTCTAGAACAAAATTTGTTCAAGGGAACCAAGATAAGAAGAGGTACTCTGATAACCAAGGGAAATGTGAAGTGCTAAAAAAGAACAAGGGAACGAAGAAATTGTCATTATGTGAAAACTATGGAAAGAATCATCTCAGGAAATGCTTAAAAGAAATGGGAGTCTGCTATAACTATGATGAAAAGGGTCATCTATCTCGTTAATGTAAAGGGAAGAAACAATTTGACAATTTTCAATGCTACAATTTTAGATATATGGGAAATTATGAAAATGAGTGTCCTATGTGACAAGGAAACATGCCTCAAAAAATTCCAAGAGAGCATGGGAGATCTTTCACGATTACAACCAAGGATGTTAAAGTTTCTAATGGTGTGGTGGAAGGTACATTAATTGTTTCCTAAAACTTATCCAACATGTTATTTGATTATATATCATCACATTTTTATGTCTTTTTAGATATTCATGAAAAATGGACATGTTCAATTTGGTTTAATAAAGGAGTTATCAGTCAAAATTCTTATGTAATGCATCATTGCAACAAAAGTAATGTGGACTTATCCCCCTTGTGACACATAAACATGCTATAGTTTCTAAACATATCATCATACCAATGACTAAATTTGATATAATTCTCAGTAGGGATTGGTTGTAAAATCATGGTGTGAAGATTTATTACAAGAAAAAAGATGTTACAAATTTTTAAAATGGTGTAGAATCTCTTATCTATAGAGTGGAGACATCACTGTCTGATTCTTATATAGTCCCACCTCTAGTGGCTCTATTGAATGCAATTCATGGAGAGGAAGATAACCCAATATCTATGGGTGAGTAAAGAAATATTCAAATTGAATATGTTCATATAGTGAAAGATTATGTTGATGTGTTTCCAAAGGATTATCCTAGACATCCTCTAGAGCGGGAAATTGAGTTTTACATTGACTAAATTCCTAGTGCAAGACCTATATCAATGACCCCCTATAGAATGGAAAATGTGGAGTTAGTGTAGCTAAGTACAAAACTATAATATTTTAGTGACAAAGGATTTTTGTCCTAGTGTTTCTCCATGGTGATCCACGGTCTTGTTTGTCAAAAAGAAAGACGGATCCATGAAGCTATACATTGATTATAGGGAAATCAATGCTATTACAATAATGAATAAGTATCCACTTCCCCGGATTGAAGATTGATTTGATAAACATCATGGAGCTCAATAATTTTCAATGATTGACCTTCAAACCGAATATCATTAACTACTTATGAGGAAGAAAGATATTCTGAAGAAAACATTTTAAACTAGGTATGGGCATTGCAAGTTTACAGAGATTCCTTTTAAACTAACGAATGCACCATCTATTTTCATGGATTTAATTTAGAGATTTTCCAATGAATATCTGGATAAAATTATTTTGGTATTAATCGATGATATCCTAGTATACTCAAAAATCGATGAAGACCATGAAGATCACATGAAGATTATTCTGAAAACTCTTAGAAGAAATGAATTATATGGGAAGTTTAGCAAGTGCGAATTATTGCTCCAATCATTTTCTTTTTGAGTTCATATTGTCTCTAAGTATTGAATCCTAGTTGATCTTGTAAAGACAAATGAAATCCATGATTGGCCCATGCCAACAAACATAACCGAGGTATGTAATTTTATTGGCTTAGCAGGTTACTATCGGCATTTCATTCCAAATTTTGCCCAACTGGAAAACCAGCTAACCAACCTCACACATAAAGGAGTTACGTTTGTGTGGAAAAGTGAATGTATAGAATTTTTTGAATAATTGAAAAGAAGAGTGTTCAATGCTCCAATTTTGACTCGTCTATCAGGATGTGATGGATTTGTAATATATAGTGATGCATCAAAGAATGGTCTAGGTTCTGTCCTTATGAAAAATGGTAATGTTATTTCTTATGCATCAAAGTTGTTGAAGACTCATGAGAAAAACTATCTAACAAATGATCTTGAGTTAGAAGCTGTAATCTTTGCTATGACGATATGGAGACAATATCATTAAGGTGAAAAATGTGAGATATACATAGATCAGAAGAGTTTAAAATACATTTTCACACTAAAAGAACTAAACATAAGGCAAAGAAGGTGGATTGAGTTACTCAAAGATTACGATTTTCAATACACTACCACCTAGGAAAGGAAAATAAGGTGGTGGATGCATTAAGCAAGAAAAATCATGGACTTCTGACTCAAATGAGGATTGAGAGACATCCTATATTCATTGATCTACTAAAGATGGATATGGGAATTTTTTTAGAAGGGGAAATATCTTTCCTCTTTCAAATGATTGTTAATCCATCTTTTCTAGAGAAGATAAAAAGATCTCAATCTGATGATAATAATATATACAGGAAAATTATTGATGTTAAGGATGAGAGATTATAAGACTTCGTGTAAGAGCAATGAGTTCTATAGTTTGGTAAGAAATTATGACTTCGATCAATACCTGAGCTAAAAAGGGAACTATTAGATGATTCTCATAGCTCAAATTTCTTGATACAACTAGGTAGCACAAAGATGTATAGAGATCTGAATTAATATTTCTGCTGGGATAATATGATGTGGGAAATTGCTGACTATGTGACAAGGTGTCTAGTTTGTCAACAAGTGAAGGCAGAGAGGAAAAATTCTAGAAGAGTGATGCAACCTACACCTATTCTTATGTGGAATTGGGATAACATTACTATGAATATTTTCACCAGACTACTGAGGACAACTAGAAAAAATGATGCAATATGGGTAATTGTAGATCGTTTCACAAAATAAGCACATTTTATTCCTGTAATAGAGGATCTACCGCTTGAGCGCCTGACAAGGATTTATATTAATGAAGATAAAATACATCATATTACACCTCTATCGATTGTGTCAAATTGAGATCCCCAGTTTAAAAAATATTCTAGAATAGACTTCTGAATCATTTTAATACTACGCTTTTTATGAGTACTGCTTATCGACCCCAAAATAAAAAACAGTCTAAAAGGACTATTCAAACTCGAGAAGATATGTTGAGGTCGTGATCTCTTAACTTCCAAGGTACGTGGGATAAATACTTGACTTTGGTGGAATTTTCATAGAATAATAGTTTCCATTCTACTATTAAAATGGCTCCATATAAATCATTATATGGTAATAGATATCAAACTCCAACTTGTTGGGATGAAGATTGTGAGAATAAATATATAGTCCTAGAACATATTGAGAAGACCATAACAATGGTGAAGGAAATCCAAGCTAATATTAAAGCAACTCAAAAAAGGTAGAACAGTTATACTAACAACCTAAGAAAGGATTTGGAATTTCAATTTGGAGATCATGTCTTTCTAATAGAATCTCCATGGAAGGGTGTCATAAGTTTTGGTAACAAAGGGAAACTAATGCCATGACCCATCCTCGGGGCCCGTGTCGTGACTACCCCAAGCTCGCCTTACATAGGCCAGGGGCTGGCGACTAGAACCAATGTGTAATTCCTGGTAAAAAGGGAAGGCATTGCCTTTGTAAAGTAATCAAACACCACAGAGCAAGAAACCAAAAGTAAACACTAAGTAAAAACTGGGTACAATCATAAGTACGGAAAAGTACGTGGGCCAGAATACAAAACCAAACTGAAAAGAAATTACAACTGAAAAAGGGAGTACATCAACTGAAAAGTAAAGTCGTAGCCTCGAGCTGTCCACTGGAAGTCCCACCTGAAGGGTCGGTACAAATAGCCTCCACAGCTCCTTGGGTCCAGTCGTCCGCTCCTAGTATGCCCTTCCTAGTGATCCACCTCCAGGTACCGACCTGCTCCTCGTGCCTCAACCACGATCAACGTTGTCCGTCGTCTGCATCCAACATAATGTTGTGCGGGCAAAGCCAGTGCAGGGGTGAGTATAAGCTACTCAGTAGGGACCCCGAGACCCCCAAAGGTCTCCCAGAATCCAAAAAGTATAATCCACAAAGGAAAGATACAAACACGAAGTAACATGTGGCACTACTTAGGTATATTCCCATACATGCACCTAAGTCATCAATTCTCGTTCGGATCCAACATCCGAGCTCAAATACAACCCAGTCCACATAAGAAACAACAACCCAATCTAGACAGGAAAGCATAATGTAATCAACACAGGATATCAAGTCAATTATATTGAAGATAAGGATTGAAAGTCGATATACAGCTCACACAGTTATACGTATTCATTTGACGATAGAGATGATCAGATATATCCACTGATTCATCTAAGTCGTCAGACCCACAAAGGATCGATAGGTACTAAACCCCGCAATGACCCAAAAAGGATCTTACCCACACAGGATTGATAGGTAACTAACCCCCGCAATGACCCACACAGGATCGGACCCACACAAGATCTGTAGGCGCTGGCCCACATAGGACCACTGAGCGCTGACACACACAGGAACTGACCCACACAGGATCGGTAGCACTGATCCACGTAGGATCGCTAAGTGTTGTAGTCGGTGCCATCGAATCCACGGAGGATTTCATCACAGTCGTCATCGTCGTCGCAGTCGCAGCCAACTCTAGGGTTCCCACACACAGCAAGCTCGTTCAGGAGGGTCCGATCCACAAGCCGAGGGGCTGATACATCAACTGACACAAGTCCAGATTTGATGTATCAAAAAGTTCAGTATCATCAAAAGGAACTCAACGTCACATACGGCATGTCAATCGGACGCTCGGTATGAGAGTTATTGGCTTTTTCGTCCTAGGGGCCCGGTTGGTTTTTAAGTCAAAACCAACTCGACCATACTCCAACTACGTCCAAACCTCGAGAGGAGTAATCCAAAAGTTCTGTCTCACTAAGAGGAATCCAAAAAATTTGACGGCACATCAATCGGACGTCCGGAGCTCAAGTTATAAGTGTTTCCGTTCCGAGGGCCCGGTTGGTTTCGTGTACGAACCAACCCAGCCGAAACCAAAGTACTCTGAAACCATGAGTGTAATATACCGAAATGACCGTATCGATCCTAGGATCACATCGCAGTTGACGGTGCGTCGATCGGAGGTCTGAAGCCCATGTTATGGGTAGAAGACCGAAAGAGGATCGGTATTAGGGGGTTCGGGCCCGGTCCAAACCGGACCGATACCCCCAGGGTCGGCCCGAACTCGGTCCAGGTCCGACCCGCTTGGGCGCAGCCAGCGGCCTGGCGGCTCGGCCGTAACGGCCGAGCGGTGAAGGGGGAGTGCACTGCCCCCCGCGTTGAGAACCTATGGCTCCCATGTGGGGGGGCGCACCTGCTGGCTGACTGGGGGTTACGAACCCCCGGTTTTCCCCTGACCGGTCGGCCCGCTCTGGTCGGTCGTCTGCTGCAGCCATGGGACCAGCGCTGGCTGGTCCCCCTTCTCCGACGTCGGCGGCCTGGAACCGGCCACTGGTCTCCCCACTCTGCCGCAGCCTAAGTCGCAGCCTTGGTCCATCTGGCACGGCGCGACAGCGCCACTCCCCTCCGCCACGGCCCTGCTCCGGCTGCGGCACATTTTTATTTCTCCGGCATGGCATGACCGTGTCGCGTCTTTGGTTCGTCTTCAACGGTGCGGCGCGATGGCACCACTTCTCCCCTTTCTTTAATATTTATGTGCGGTGCTTCGGCACCGCGTTTCCTTGTTCGTGACACAAACAACATCAAACAACCAAAGGGAAGAGGAGGTTCGGCCGTGTTCGTGCAGTCCGACCCCTCCCGTTATTGCAGTATCAGGCGGCTCCAATAGAAATGAAGAAGGGCAATGGAAGAATTCACGAATAACAATTAAAATAAATACCTACCTCGTGAATTTGATGAGCGAGGATTTGTCGCGGAATTAACCATCGCAGAAGAAGGCATCGTAGAAGGAAGATTGTTGCGTCGTGGAGAGGGAACATCACGGAAGAAGCATCACGTTGTCGATCTCTGAGGATCTGGCATTCTTCGCGTTCTTCGCATTCTTCATCGAGGAGGAAGAACTTCACGACTTGAGAGAATTCTCCCCAAACCCTCTTGCAAAACCAACCCCTAATAAAATAAGACTTGTCTAATTTTATTAACGCACAAACCAATGTTTGAATTTCAAAAAGAAACAATCAATTCAATTAATTAATTGCAACGATTTAACTGCCCAAATTAATGAGGTGTTAATTAACCAGATGAAACGCATGGGTTGACTTCATTAAAAAGGGGGTGCGGGTGCGTTTCGCAATTAAAGGAGGGGGTTGAAAAAAAAAGTGGGGCTCGTGTGGCCCCCATCCCACAAATATCCTACCTTGTGGTGTAGGATATTTTGGGTCCCACTTTAACCCCTTAAAATAGGTTAAACAACTTAAATAAAATAAATTGTGTGACTACTTTATTTTATTCATTTACTTAACCCGAAAATTTAAAAACCACACCCGAGAAAATGCAACTCCGGAAAAGGTGTTTCTAAGAAATTACCAGTGATGAGATTCCAACGGTGCCCTCAGAATCTGATTCCGAGCACCGGTTCAAAATTTAGAAAAACCGCTCGTTCGTTCACTGAACGGACCCGAGCTAAACTTCGGAAAAATATTCTAGGCACACCGGGCCTCGGAATTAGGTGCCGTCAGAAACTATGTTCTTATAAATTCCCAATAAAATAATTCCTTGAATTTTTCGAGTCTTTACATCAGTCCCACCTCAGGGCTTTACATCCCCATAAATATAATCAAAAACCAGGGAAAAAAAGTTGGTACTGAGCACGCATCTGAGCCTCCCACTCCCAAGTGCCCTCCTAGAGGTTCTCGTGCTACCATCTGATGCGCACTAGAGGAATAAACCGTCCATTTATGACCCGCTCCTGTTGATCCTCAATCTCCCTCGGGACCTCTGAAAAATTTTCCCCATCATCAACATCCAGCTCCCCATGGTCAATGATATGTGTCGGGTCATGCACATATCTCCTCAGCTGAGATACGTGGAAGACGTCGTGCACCCAGTGAAACTGAGGTGGTAGAGCCAGGTGATAAGCCACATCGCCAATCCTGCTGAGGACTTGGACTGGTCCAATGAATCATGGAGACAACTTGCCACCTCAGCCAAATCTCTGTAATCCATGTCGAGGTGAGACCCGCAAGAAAACATGGTTGCCATCCTCGAACTCAAGTGGCCTCCGCCTCCTATCAGCATAAGACTTCTGCCGGATCTGAGCTGTCCTCATCCGCTCCTGGATGACCTGGACCTTCTCTATCTTGTCCTGGACCATCTCTGATCCCACAAGTGCTGACTCCCCAGGGTCTGTCCAGCACAGAGGAAATCTGCAAGGTCGGTCGTACAACGCCTCATATGGTACCATCCCAATGGTGGAGTGGTAGCTTTTGTTGTATCCAAACTCCACAAAGGGTATTTGGTCCTCCCAGCTGTGACCAAAGTCAAGGACACATGCACGGAGCATGTCCTCAAGAGTGTGAATGGTCTTCTCCATCTGACCATCCGTCTGAGGGTGAAAGGCGGTACTCAGACAAAGCTGCATCCCGAATGCCTTCTGCAACCCCTTCCAAAGCTGGGAGGTAAAGCGAGCATCTCGATCAGAGAAGATAGATGATGGCACACCATGAAGTCGTACAATCTCCTGAACATAGAGACGTCCTAAGCTCTCCATTGAGCATTTCTCTCTGATGGGTAAGAAGTGAGCCGACTTGGTAAGTCGGTCGACAATCACCCAAATGGAGTCTTGACCTCTGGAAGTGCATGGAAGTCTAGTCATGAAGTCCATAGATATCCCGTCTGACTTCCACTCCAGGATCTCCAAGGTTTGTACCAAGCCTGCTGGTACCTGGTGCTCTGCCTTCACCTGCTGGCAGGTGAGGTATCGAGAAATGAACTCTGCCACAACCTTCTTCATTCCCAGCCACCAGTGCTGTCGTTTGAGATCCTGGTACATCATCGCCACTCCAGGATGTACCGCCAAAGGGGAAGTGTGAAACTCTCTCAGCACCCCCTCTCTTAAAGCAACTGTTACCAAGGTACGTCCTCTGAAAAGGACTTTGTTCTCTCCTCCTAAATAGAAACAACCAGGTGCATGTCCTGAGGATATCTACACACATCGCGTCTCACAGTCGGTGTCCCCACGTTGTGCCTCTCTGACCCGCTATTGTAGTTGAGGAGTTACTGTGAGTGACTGAAAAAAGGCTACTCCATCTCTATCCATGAAGGATATCTACAAAGCGGCTAGCTGGTCTGTCACCTCCCCAAGTAGCTGAATGCCCGTCCTCCTGATGAGATCATCTGCTACCATGTTCTCCTTTCCAGGAGTATAGACTATCTCAAAGTCATAGTCCTGGAGGAAATCGAGCCATCGCCACTGTCTCAGGTTTAGGTCCTTCTGATAGAAGATGTACCTGAGAATCTAATGGTCAGAATAGACTGTAAAGCGGTCTCCCATCAGATAGTGTTGCCACATATTTCGAGCGAAGACCACTGCTGCTAACTCCAGGTCATAGGTAGCATAGTACTGCTCATGTGGCCTCAACTGACTTGATCCATAGGCGATCACTGCCTGCTCCTACATCAGGACACATCCGAGTTCGGTCCTTGATGCATCGTAGTAGACTACATACCCTACCCCCTCCTCTGGTAGCCTCAAGATAGGTGTGCTAGTCAATCTCTGTCTCAGCTCCTAGAAGCTCTTCTAACTTTTTTCTGACCACACAAAGGGTTTCCACTTCTTCGTCAAAGCTGAGAGTGGTTCCGAAACTCTGGAGAAGTCCGGCACATATCTCTGGTAGTATCCAGCTAGTCCCAAGAAACTCTGTATCTCTGTCACGCTCCTGGGTGGCTCCCAAGCTAGCACTGCCTCATTCTTCGCAGGATCCACTACAACTCCCACCTCAGATATGACGTGTCCCAAGAAGTGGACCTCATGTATCCATAACTGACACTTCGAGAGCTTACCATAAAGCTGGTGCTCTCGGAGTGTGTCCAGTACAACCCGCAAGTAGTATGCGTGCTCCTCCTCAGTTGTCGATTATATCAAATGTTGTCGATGAAGACCACGAAAAATCAATCGAGGTATGTCTGAATGATCTTGTTCATGGGGACCATGAACACTTCTGGAGCATTGGTTACACTGAATGGCATAACCAAGAACTCATAGTGGTCATACCGACATCTAAATGTCGTTTTCAGCACGTCCTCATCCCAAACTCTGAGCTAATGATATCCTGATCTAAGGTCTATCTTTGAGAACCACCGCGCTCCCTTGAGCTGATCGAAGAGGTCATCAATCCTAGGAAGCGGATACTTGTTCCTTACTTTCACTTCATTCAGGCGCAGATAGTCAACACAAAGTCGCAAGCTCCATTCCGCCTTCTTGGCGAACAATATCGGCGAAGCCCAGGGTAAAACACTGGGTCGGATGAATCCCTTGCCCTACAAGTCCTCCAACTGTACTCGTAGCTCTCGAAGCTCATCGGGAGCCATCCGATATGATGGGGTGGATATCGGGGCTGTCCTGGGGTATAGATCAATATAAAAGTCTACCTCTCTGCGAGGAGGTAGTCCTGGAACGTCGTCGGGGAAAAAATCTGCATACTGATCCACCACTGCAAGAAAACCAGGACTCTCCACAGCAAATGCTCCTAGGATGAGGCTAGAAAACTGATGAGTTATGGGCATTCCTCTCCTCTACGAGAGTCCATCCTGTGCTGTGAATTCTCCCTTCTCGCAGGTGAAGGTGAACCTGCTCTCGTCGGTGCGTACACACCGCACCTTGCACCTAATATAGTCGATCTAAGCACAGAATGTAGATAACCAATCCATTCCCAAGATGACGTCGTAAGGCTTCGATGCCACTACAAGAAGATCCCAGCCGAAGCTCTCGCCTCCTAGAGTAAGATCACACTGCCGGAACCAGTGCGTAATCATTGAGTCTGCTCCTGTAAGAGTCTCTAGCTGTAAGGATTGAGCCAACGGCTCCGTCGGAATCTCTGAGCTCCAAACAAGGGCAGCAGATATGAAAGAATGAATTGCTCCTGTTTCTATAAGAACTACAGAAAGGGTGGAATAGACACATATAGTACCTATAATCATCTCGAGTGCACCATGGTTGTAGGCCTCCACTGCCTGAAGTTGTGCCTGTCTCTGCCTGCCAGCTCCCTGCGGTCGGGGTGGACCTCCTGGTGGTGGTGGTTGTAGAGCCTCAAAGTGTCGCCCACCACCTACTGCTCGTCCATCTCCTCTGCCTCGTTCGCCTGCCCCCTACAGACTGCCACAGCCAACCCTATTCCTCTGCCTGGGTGGCCCCTCAACCGTCTGCTGCTCCTCGGTATGGCGGGTCGGGCAGTCACGAGACATGTGGCCCTGCCTGCAGCATGCGTAGCACTATCTGCCTCTTGAAAGACTAGCTCTGTGATGTCTGCCCCACACTACTGAGCCAGTGTCCTGAGGACATCTTCCAGAGGGGCTAGTCTTCCTGGACCCATGAATCATCCGTCGACTTCCTGCTACAGAAGACTCTGCTACGTGCCGCCATGCAGTAGGTCTCACTGCTGAAGTAGGCTCACCAAGGAAGCTTTCGATGAGAAGGTCTCACACCAGTACTCCTGCCTATGTCAGAATACTGAGGGAGATCATTGATTCCCTGATCTCATGCCTCAATCCCAGCTCAAAGGTCTGGGCCTGAAAGAATGGGTCTCATACCATGTCTGTCGAGTAGCACAAGAGATCGGTAAATCTCACCGAGTACAGGGTGATTGTCAAGCTGCCCTGCAGTAGCTGTAGAAGCTCCTGGATGCGCACCGCACAGAGGGTGGTTGGGACGAACTCCGAGCAGAAGTGGCTCTCAAAGTCCGTCCAGAGAAGAGATGCCTCATCGTGCACCTGGAGAATCAAGATCCACCAACTGCATGCTGCCGCGTGCAGGAGGCTCACTGCGAGGATCACCATGTGGTCTGCTGGTGTCCTCACTAACCTGAAAACTCGTACAACTGCCTCTAGCCCATCCTCAGCTGCCTGGGGGTCCGTCTCCCCACGGAACCTAGGTGGTCACTGGTGCTGAAACTCGTGCAGTGCACTAAGGCGACATGCATCGTCAACGGCTGGGGTTGGTAGCATCGGTGGCTCGACAGGTACAGGTACCGCTGGTGCCTCTTCTGTCAAAGGGCCCTGTACCGAGGCCACGTCACTCGGTGGGCTGTCATCACATACAATGCTCGGAACCCTAGCTGGCTGCCGTCGTGAGGCCATCCTGACCAAGAAACAGGTGCGCCATGGTCAAACAGTATTCCTGGTGAGCTGACACAATGTAATCATAAAGAAAACATGTAACATACATGGAATCAATGTTTTCGTGCATTAAGTCGGAAATCCGAAGTCAGGGTCCTGGTGTACGGATACGTCGGCCGCCGCACCAACACTAGACTCCCTGGACTGATAACCACACTCAATACTCTTAACACTATTTCTTCACATTGAAAAAGATCAGAGTACTGAGTTATGTGGTAGAACTGAACTCCTCTGATACCATTTTGTCACGACCCGTCCTCGGGGCCCGTGCCGTGACTACCCCAAGCCCGCCATCCATAGGCCAGGGGCTGGAGACTAGCACCATGGCGTAATTCCTAGTAAAAAGGGAAGGCATTGCCTCTGTAAAGTAATCAAACACCACAGAGCAAGAAAGCAAAAGTAAACACTAAGTAAAAACTGGGTACAACTGTAAGTGCGGAAAAGTAAGTGGGCCAGAATACAAACCCAAACTGAAAAGAAAGTAAAACTGAAAAAGGGAGTACATCAACTGAAAAGTAAAGCCGCAGCCTCGAGCCATCCACTGGAAGTCCCACCTGAAGGGTGGGTACAGATAGCCTCCACAGCTCCTTGGGTCCAGCCGTCCGCTCCGAGTACGCCCAGCCTAGTGATCCACCTCTCGGTACTGACCTACTCCTCATGCCTCAACCACGATCAGCGATGTCCGTCGTCTACAGCCAACACAACGTAGTGTGGGCATAGCCCGTGCAGGGGTGAGTATAGGCTACTCAGTAGGGACCCCGAGACCCCTGAAGGTCTCCCAGAATCCACAAAGGATAATCCACAAAGGAAATATATAAACACGATGTAACATCCGACACAACTTAGGTATATGCCCATACATATACATAAGTCATCAATTCTCGTTAGGATCCAACATCTGAGCTCAAGTACAATCCAGTCCACACAGGAAACCACAACCCAATCCATAAAGGAAGGCATAAGGTAATCCACATAGGATATCAAGTCAATCATATTAAAGATAAGGATTGAAAGTCATGATACAGCTCACACAGGTATACTTCTTTATATGATGATAGAGATTATCCGATATAGCCACTGATTCATCTAAGTTGTCAGACCCTCAAAGGATCGATAGGTACTAACCCCCGAAATGACCCACAAACAGTATCGATAGGTAACTAACCCCCGCAATGACCCATACAGGATTTGTTGGCGCTGGACCACAGAGGACCGCTGAGCACTGACTCACACAGGATCTGACCCACACAGGATCAGTAGCACTGATCCACATAGGATCGCTGAGTGCTGTAGTCGTCGCCGTCGAATCCATGGAGGATTTCTGCACAATCGTCATCGTCGTCGCAGTCGCAGCCAGCTCTAGGGTTCCCGCACACAGCAAGCTTTTTCGGGAGGGTTCGATCCACGAGCCGAGGGGCTGATAAATCACCTAACACCTATCTGGAGTTGATGTATCCAAAAGTTCTGTATCATCAACAGGAACTCAACGTCACAGACGGCGCGTCAATCGAACGCCCGGTCTATGAGTTATTGGCTTTTTCATCCCAGGGGCCCGGTTGGTTTTTAAGTCAAAACGAACCCAACCGTACTCCAACTGCATCCAAACCACGAGTGGAGTAAACCAAAAGGTCCGTCTCACTAAGAGGAATCCAACAAAGTTGACGGAACGTCAATCAGACACTCGGAACTCATGTTATAAGTGTTTCCGCTCCGATGGCCCGGTCGGTTTCGTGCACGAACCAACCTGGATGAACCCAAATTACTGTGAAACCTTGAGTGTAATATACTGAAATGACCATCTCGATCAAGGGATCGCATTGCAGCTGACGGTGCGTCGATTGGAGGTCCGCAGCCCAAGTTATGGGAAAAATACCAAAAGAGGTTTGGTATTAGGGGGTTCAGGCCCGGTTCGACCCGACCCAATACCCCCAGGGTCGGCCCGAACTGGGTCCGGGTCTAGCCTGCTTGGGTGAGGCCCGGACCGGCTAGTGTGTCCCGGCGGCTCGGCCGTAACGGCCGAGCTGTGAAGGGGGTCGCACTGCCCCCCGCGTTGAGAACCCACGGACCCCATGTGGGGGGCCGCACCTGCTGGCCGATCGGGGGTTAAGAACCCCCGATTTTCCCCTGACTAGCCAGCCCGCTCTGGCTGGCCGGATGCTGTCGCCATGGGACCAGCGCTGGTTTGTCCCCCTGCTCCGACGCCGGTAGCCCATAACCGGTCGCCGGTCTCCCCACACCGCCGCGGCCTGAGGCACGACCTTGGTTCGTCCAATGCGGCGCGACGGCACTGTGCCCCTCCACCGCGGCCCCGCTCCAGTGACGGCGCTTTTTTAGTTCTCTAGCATAGCATGACCGTGCCGCGTCTTTGGTTTTTCTTCAACGGCCCGGCGCGATGGTGCCGCTTCTACCCCTTTCTTTAATATTTCTGCGTGGTGCTTCGGCACCGCGTTGCCTTGTTCGTGCCGCAAAAAACATCAAACAACCAAAGGGAAGAGGAGGGTCGGTCGTGTTCCGGCGGTCCGACCCCCTCCCCTTATTGCAGTATCAGGAGGCTCCAATATAAATGAAGAATGGAAATGGAAGAATTCACGAATAACAATTAAAATAAATCCCTACCTCATCGAATTCGATGAGCGAGGATTCGTCTTGGAATTAACTGTCACGGAAGAAGGCGTCGCGGAAGGAGAATCATCACGTCACAGAGAAGGAACATCATGGAAGAAGCCTCACGTCATCGATCTCCGAGGATCCAGCGTTCTTCGCGTTCTTCGCGTTCTTCGTTGAGCAGGAAGAACTTCATGACTTGACAGAATTCTCCCCAAACCCTCTTGCACAACCAACCGCTAATAAAATAAGAGTTGTCTTATTTTATTAACGCACAAGCCAACGTTTGAATTTCATAAAGAAACAATCAATTCAATGAATTAATTGCAACGATTTAACCGCCCAAATTAATGAGGTGTTAATTAACCAGATGAAACACATGGGTTGACATCATTAAAAAGGGGGTGCGGGTGCGTTTCTCAATTAAAGGAGGGGGTTGAAAAAAATGGGGCTCGTGATGGCCCCACCCCACAAATATCCTACCTAGTGGTGTAGGATATTGTGGGTCCCACTTTAACCCCTTAACTTAGGTTAAAAAACATAAATAAAATAAATGGTGCGACCAATTTAGTTTATTCATTTACTTAACCAGAAAATTTAAAAACCACACCCGAGAAAACGCAACTCTGGAAAAGGTGATTCTAAGCAATTATCGGAGTTGCAATTCCAACGGTGCCCTCAGAATCTGATTCTGAGCACTGGTTCAAAAGTTAGAAAAACCTGCTTGTTCATTCACTGAACGTACCCAAGCTAATCTTCGGAAAAAGATTCCGGGCACACCGGGCCTCGGAATTAGGTGCCTTCAGAAACTGTGTTCTTGTAAAATTCCCATGGAAAAAAATTTATTTGAATTTTTCAGGTCTTTACAACTGATCCCCAGGTACATCGGGCAATTTAAAGTTTTGGAAAGAATCAAAGATATAGCTTACCATTTAGCGATGCCTCCAAATCTCTCCAAAGTTCATGACGTGTTCAACATGCCATTGTTAAAGAAATACATGCCAGACCCAACACATGTACTCACATATGAGGAAATATAACTGGAACCTGATTTGTCATACTGTGAAAATTCTATCATGATTATTGACACAAGCGAGTAGGTATTGAGAAATCCAAAAACACGTATAGTAATGGTTCTTTAGAGAAACCAAAATATAGAGGAAGTAACATGGGAACCAGAGGATTTCAATAAGAAGAACCACCCACATCTTTTTGGTGGGATTTATATATAAAATTTCGAGGAAGAAATTTCCGAAGGAGGGAATTATATAACACTCAAAACATTTTATGGTATGCTTCTCTTAAATATATTATATTCATAGCCTATATGTCATAAAGAATTGTTCTCCTTTGAAACAACACTTTTTTATTTATGAGATAGTTAAAAACTATCCATTAAAAAATAATTCCCCATTGTTATGTTTAGAATTTCAAAAAAATGACATCAAGAGTTGTGGCTAGTAAGTCGATTGGAGTCTGATAGAACAAACATGATTTTTTGATGAACAGTAACATACCCTTGTGAATAGTAATATGAATAGTAATATGACCCTTATAAATAGTACATAATGATAATATTTAACTTTATTAAGGTAATAAGTTAATCAGAAGTTATTTAATTTTTTTAATGTAATACAAAACTAATTACACCTTTAAATTGTTATTTTTCGAATTAACTATGATTTTATTTAATAGTTAAATTAAAAATACATAGAAATTTATTTCCGAAAAATGGATATAATTTTTGAATTCTACACATTGAAAAATTTTTATGGTGAATTTTTGGGATTTTTCTAAAATACTTGGGTTTTTCATGAATAATAAAAATATAGTTTTGAGTTTTTGAAAGTTTAATGACATCATAAAGTCATAATAATTAAAATAAAAGGATAGTAGACTTCTATATAGTGGAATATGACATGAGGTGTCCCAATTGTCTAAAACCATGGGAAATACAATGGGAAAGAACATGGTTTGGAAAAAAAACCACTAATGATGTGTACCTTTGACATTATTAAAATCTACCACTCTTTTTCTATATATACCAACACATCCATTCATTTTATTTCATTCCAAATACCTCATACTCAAATATCTGGTGGTTTTACCACTCAATGAGTCATCCCTTGCTGTTCTTATGCCCCATGGTCCCTTCCATCAAGATCTAGGAGTTACTCTACAAGGTAAGGGAATCCTCCATTCTCTTCTTTTAGTCGACACTTCTTTTATGTTATCTATTTGATATACTATTATCATATGTTGGGGATTGATTTTATGTGTTTTTCTTACTGTCCTATTAATTTAAACATGATTAGATACCCTTTTTCTCTCACCATTTCATTTTATAAAATTTTAAGTGACGTCGTTTGGCTGCCGAATTTGCATAAGGGATCTCTCACCTTTTCTTTTATTATTAAAGTTAATCTATTTTCTTTTTTCTCTCCTCAACTCCATTTCCAAATGACCATGATAAACTTCAGAATCACTTATATACTAGAATTATATCATGTGGATGGAAGAAACATTATCAATATTTTTATTCCCCCCCCTTTTATTTTAATTAACGAAATCAACATCCATAAGATCCAATTTATAACCTTTGTGGAAGATGTAGTTTCTCTCTTCACATTATCATTCATTACTGGTCATGAAACCATTTTAATGGTTGAACCATAAAAGAATATTTTTATTTCATCTCATTAATGTTCTGGAATCCTTAGGAAATCATAAAATAAAATAATAATACAAAACAAGTTCATTATGAACCAGACGGCCATGTTAATCCGAATATTTGTAATAAACTTTTAACTAATGAAACATCATCATGGTATATAACCCAAAATAATTATGAAATCATTTATATCTCCTTAATTAAATTAATATGATAAATTAAAAATTATGGATTTTTAACCGCATTTCAAATGAACTTACATTTATAAAAACAAGTAAACGAATCATGAAATCCAAGGAAGCAAATGCTTCCAAAACAAGAAAATTGAACCTCTTAAAACCGTAAAAAGGGCCATTAATGAACATAATAAAGTTATAATAAATGAATTACATGTATAGGAGGTTATGGAATTATTAATTAATGAATTTAAATTTTATTATTCAGGTCATTAAAACAAACGAAGAACACACTCGAGCAAAAGATAATGGGTTTCTAATCTCACTTTCATTTTTGAGAGATTTTCATTGTTCGCCACTTATTTATTGTATGTGGTATATGAGTACTACCATTTGATATATAATAAAATGATTCTAATTATATTAATTTAATTCAATAATTCATTTAAGGGTTATAATTTTTTGGTCATATGATTCGACAGATTACATTGTGGTAATAGACTTTGTCTCAACAACTATTTTGTTGAGACTAACTTTGTATGGTGCACCTAATCATACATATGTGATTTACCTACTTCCCATTTCAGATAAAAATTCATTTGAAATTATATTTATATTAAATATAGATATTCGCATGTCATTGATATGTTTATTTTCTAATCAGTATACCATTTTACATATGGTGTTAAATGGAAAGTTATTTTAGTTATGGAAATATTGATGAATCCTTATACTCTAATCTGTATGGATATTAAAAAAGGCATATTTATCTTGTATTGAATCAATGGTTAATGAATTAATTGGACATTTAGTTGTGGGTGGGGCCTATTATAGCCCCTTGATGCATCGGTTGGTCTCATGGGACAAATCAGTTGGTGACAAGGCCTTCGAGTTTGTTTCCAAAAAAAGAAAACGTGTTTCTACCCACAAAACTAAACTATTTTAATAATATTATATTATCATGTTCTAGATACATGAATACCAATAAATAATAATTCTATTTATTCATTTTCAGTCATTACTATCGATGTGGTTACCAATATGACAAAATCTATACATGCATGCCCTTTCTCAGTTTATTAATGGAGTGTGTTTTTAATTTATTCAAAATGCCATATCTGGTTATGATTCAGTTATTATTTATACATTATTTAGCTATATCTATCCCTTACTGAGTTTTTGAGATCACCCCTTTCATTGTCTACCTTCAATAGGTGATTAAGAAGAGATCATTTATTGAGTTTATGTGGATGGAGTTTTTAGTTATTGTTATGTATTTTATTTTTTTACCTTTTCCAATGTAATTTGAGTTACATTTATGTATCTAGTTTCTTCAAGACTTCTAAATTGATCGTTCCTTTGGGATTTTAATTCCTTCTAATCATTCCAATATAACATGTAATGCACCGGCTCCGGTCTAGAGGGGTCGGGGTTTTACTGATACATATATGGTTTTTACAACTTATTGTCTATATCAGGATGGCATGTCTAAGAGAACCATTTAAACTATAGAGGATATTCTATGATATCATATACAATAGTTTCCATTCTAGAATTCAAATGGAACATTATGTGTCTATATATTAGAATATGTGTCACTCTCAAACATATAAGGATGATGTCGGAGAAGATAATATTATGGAACATGATCTTATAAAAAGGTTGTTAGAGAAGGATTACATTATTCTATATTATATGAAATATATGTATAGTTGAAAGAAAATTAACATAGACAATCGTTGTCATGATCTTGATTTTAAGGACACAAATAAGTTTTTCCTTTTTATATCAAATTTTATGAATGTCATCAGGTCTTAAATGATGGGAAATATTTTCCAACGATACATATCCACCCATGTGGTCATTGATCACATTGGTGAAAAATAATGTAAACTAAAATATCCACTAATCATATCTAGACTACAAGATCTGTTATTTATTCCCCATAACAGAAGTATATATAGAACAAAAAAAATTACTAAATCCAGAGACAATGCCATTATAGAATGATCTTTAATACAATAAGAAGACAATTAATATATTATATCATTAACATAATTTTATATTGAATAATAAAACTCACCAGGTCAATGTACTATATCATAAAATAATGTTTTCCGAGGTTTCTTTGGAACCAAACGCAGTAATTAAATAGAAGTACCCCCACCTATTTTAGTGTATGAAATGAGATATTGAGGTATAAATTTTTGAATTGGTGTGAATTTAAATCACTAAACATTTACAAATTGAATTTATTTATGAATGAATACACACCTTATTAAATAATGTAGTTATCAAAAATACATACCCAATATTTTATTCATTGTTTTAGAATATAATAAAATATATCCATACATGTATATGTTTTTAAAAATATATTAACATTATAAAATTTTATAATATATTTTTTCGAATGAGATATTTATGATTAGTATATATTAATGGAAATGCTAATATATAATTGATATATACTAAAGAAGTGGTGGACTCTACCAGTATTATTTATCCCTTTGAACCCCATTTTTCATAGATTTTGAGGGAGATGGAACCATTGGTATTTTCCCTTAACAAAGATAATTTTGAAATTAATTTATGATAAAAAATTTTAATCTATTTATAATTTATGATAAATATTATTAAGAGTATTGAACAGACCTTGTTCACGAAACCACCGCATACAATTCCCTACGAAATACATGATATCATTGGGGGTTATGCTAGTGTAATAAGGGTTTTGAATAATGACCTTAGGGGAAGTAATTCTAACATTTTTTTATAAAAATAAATATTATATGTTCCACTTTTTTTTATTTCATCAAATAAATTTATGCTTAAATAATTATTTTTATAAACATTAAATTCCTTTTTTAATAAAATTTATAATTTTTTGTAATACATATTTTAATTAAAACGATTTTTTATAATTTTTATAATTTTTTGACAATTTATTTTTCATGATGTTTTCATATCAAATTTTATTTATTCTTATATAAATGATAATTGAATTTAATTATTTCCAATGTAATTTTTATAATTGTATCAACGAGTTATTTTGATAAAAAAACATTCTATAAAATATGTTTTTTTAATGTGTAAATTCAAAAATTTAAAGATTTATTTTAGAAAATTTTATATTATTTTGATAAATAAAACTTCTAAATAATCCAAAGTTAATTTTTATAACTATATGATACATGTGCTTTTTTGGTAAATATTTAACATTATATAAATATAGGATAAGTATTATGACATCATAATGGACCGTGCATGATGTAATATATAATATAAAACGTATCCATTGAAAAAAATTCTTATTTAATTTAAAATCATTTATTTTTTAGATATATGATTAATTTTAAAACCCATTTATGAATCATCCAAAATATATATTATATTTTAAGTTCTTATAACCAATTATTTATGAAAGCGGCCGATATACAAATCATGGATAGTGATATTTTAACAATTTTCACCCACATCCTAAAATAATGTGATAATAACTCCTCTTTGGAAGACACCATTTTATGCTTTTTGGTTTCAATAAGTTTTTCATATATCTTTCAATTTTAAATTTTATAAATTAATAATTAATTTCCCTCTCTTTTTCTATAAATAACAACCCAAAATCCAATTTATCTTCACTAAAAACTCACTTAGTATGATTTTATTATATCTATCTATACCTATATAAATATTTAAAAATGTGTTCCCATGATTTAAATAATATTTTCCAATAAATTTAAAAGGTCACTCTCAAGTTATGTGGTTCTCAAATATCCAATTTTATTCAAATAATTTCTTCAAGACAAGTCTATTAATTTTCAATTATTTTTATTTTATTGTATTTTTAAACATACCATTACTTTCCCAATTTCTACTATATAATTATACACCATCCATATATCTCATTAGAGTCATATAGGTTTTTTAAAAACTTATGTTATGCAGCAGAAATTTTTTCTTGGTTTACTATGATAAACTTTATGTTGCGAATTCCCATCCCAACTTCCACTAAATGGTATTAACCTAGATTTAAATTTTCTTAAATAATTCAGGGCTAATATATTTTTTACCTCACACTAATTTAATTTGGTATTAAATGTGATTAAATAAATCAATATATTTAATGATCTATATTGAACATAAAAGAATTTACTTGATTTAAATAAGATTGGTTTTCCGAAAATTATATGGCCCTCCAATTCATTCTATAGTATTTATATCTCATGAGATACAAATTATGGTGATTATAATGTTATCCTATGAATAAAATTATGATTTATATTTTGTTTTCCTTAATATATGCTTGTGTTTTCATGTGTCGTTTTATTACTACAATCTAATGATTACTTATTGGTATCATCTTATATCATGCTTATATTTTCATTTTCATTATTTTCAACATTTGATGTCTTGTTGATCTGACACTTGATTCACAATTATTACATTTATCATGTTATGATTTAATTATTCCCATACTATGATTTATTTTTCAACTTATTCTTTTGCACATCCCCATTCTATCCCATGAATTTTAAAAAATCAATTGGATTTAAGGGCATTTTGTGGAGTTTTGAAATAATCATTTTATATACATGATACTATGTTACTATGATATGTATTTAATTTCTGAATGTTCTCATTCCTTTTGATATGTTGGTTTTCTATTATGTCTATAATTATACCTAAAATTGTGAAATAATGTGTCCAAGAATGTTTAGTTTTTAGAAATTCTCATCCCTACTATATATGAGACATAATACCACTAATGAAAATGGGACACTATCTTTGGTCATGTCCTCTTTAATTTTATATGATAATTGTTAATTCTAATAGTAAATGTGAATGGAAAGATGAGTTTTAGATTACATAAATTATTACATTCTCTATTTAACAAAATTCAACGGGATTTAATGTTGTTTTGATAGATAAAAACCAATGAAATTCACATTTTACTCAATCCTCAGGACTAAAATCATCTCCATTCATAGAAATATTTCATTTCAAATACTTTTGTAATTTTATTATTATTTCAATGAATCCATTTATTTAATTTTCCAATAAAAATAATATCATCCATTAATTATCGAATAATGATATAGTACACATTATTTTACTAATTATGGAAATGATAATCATCTAATTTTATTTATCTAATATATTTCTACCCCATAAATTATTCAGATTTATAGTTCCATTTCATGGGATCCCATTTCAACCAATAGATTATCCACCTAAGTTTTCATACCATATCTAAACATTTTTATCTAAAAAGAGAGTTGTTTTAATTACTCTATTTTTATATAACATAAAAATAAAAATCTACCCTCACTATATGATTCATTATTTGTATCCCTCCTAACAATATTGATCATAGAATACATCAAATGGTATTATGTTTCACTACAGAATATAATGTTTTTCAGAAGTTGATAAAAACCTTCAAATCAAAATAAATTAAGTAAACGCATCCCATATAAAAATGGTTCCCATAATAATCATCATTTAAAATGAAAATCTACAAGTTTTCAGGATCCTTATTTTTAGTTTGTTCATATAGATCCTAGATTTTATTCATTTCAATTGTTTTTAAATCCCCATTCATATCCAACTATCAAATTTAAAAAATAATGGGACTAACCTCTTATTGTAATATTCCATGTCCTCCAAAATTTATTAAATTTAATAATTTATTTTTAACCTCATATGTGTAAATGGGACCTTTAAACCAATATACCAACCAAAATAATTCCTAAAATACATTAAAAGAAAATATAAAATTACTAATTTCATTGTGTGAAATTTAACAAAGACTTTCACTAGTTATTGAGCGTCTAATTATATTTGTAATTGGCCTTGCTGTTGATCTTCATGTACTACAATGTAATCATTCCATTATAATTTAATATCATTCGATTGACTTAGATAAATAAATGTAGAGAACCGAAGAATGATGTACATGGAAATTACATTACTTTAGCGGAATACTTAATACATAACAAAAACAGACACACAAGGATCGTAATAGTTTAGTGTCTTTGGAAACTCGGAATATAATCTTCTAATTGTGGGGAAAGATCTTCAACATTTCCCATAAGATCTTCCCCTTTTTTTCTTACCTAAAACCTTTCTTTAAATCCTGGGGAAAAGAAAACATATGAAGGGTGAGCTCAAATGCTCAGTAAGGGTAAGTGTGGATAAAATAATATAAATAATATACATTTGATCTTCAAAACATTATCATAATATTTAAACATCATAATCTTGAAAAATGACATAAATCATGGAAGTACGTAAGGCATTGATCATAAAGAAACATTAATCATGAAAAAATATCATGGGAATTAAACATGTAATTGTGGAAAACCATTAAACACATGATATGATTTCCATAGTAGCCAAGCCATTTCTTCCAAGACCATAATAGTGGACAAAGTCCCTTTCTGTATCGAGTTCACTCCTCGTTCCAGTCCTTCATTACTGAACCAGTTTAACTTGCCATTCCATCCATGTCTATATCATGAGATATAAATCTTTACCCAATGAATTATAGGGAGATATAGGTACCACCCATATAATAATGAAATCATTCTTACTTGTACCATAAAATAAACATACATCATTCATAATAACCCAATGAATAAAATGGGTTTCATAAACAACATCCCATCATCACATAATCCAAATAAAAGAAATGGATATCATTTCATAATAAGAAAAGTGAAACCATATAAATCATAGAGACTTTATACATGAAACATACACATATGAAATAATGTCATCTTAGATGGAAAATGGTTTTGATATAACACTTGAAATAAATTCTTGAAGAAAATATCATTTCTTCTTCAAAATCAATTTCTTTTCACAAAACATCTTGCAATTTGAAAATAAAACTTTTTTGTTGAAAATATTAAGGAAATATTTTTGAGGAAGATTAATGAAAATAAGGCTTTATAATACCGTAAAAATCAGTTCATGCTGTATAAGTTAAAAAAACATTATTCTCGTACTTTTTGTAGAAAGTCAAAAAGTTCCTCGTAAAAGAAAGATCACATACATACCATGTAGTAAAAGTAAAAAATGGTTAAAAAGGACTTTAAACATACATGAAACCATTTTTAGAAAACAATGACATGGATGATAAATATAAACCCAGTGAATATTCATTGTTATGATATCATATATGTTTCAATTATGACTTTATATTACCCGTTCTTTTGTAAATTCCACGTTAAAGCAGCGTTTTGGGTAAAATCATTTCATTTATCGTATGTGTTTCGACTTGTCGTTCATGATATTATTACTTATATCCTGATTTGCATAATTCCAGAATGAGAAACATGACTTATATATAATATATATTCATCATATACATGTATATATTATAGATTGATATAAGGAATGAAATACACTGTTCGTGGAGACGGTTGGCCGAATGTACGCATGAACACTGTTTTCATTTCCTTATTGAATTGAATGAAACTAAATAGATGACATAAATATATATATACATAAATCCAGTAGAATTATTATTTCATATATTTCATTATTATTCATCATATAAACTTTATGATCATTCATTAATGGTTAACATGGAGAATGAATCTCATCGCGTCGTGGAGACGGTAGTCCGTACGTACGCACGAGCGATGATATCATTCCCATAATTATTTAATCGAATTGGAGTGTACGGTATAATATATCAGAATAATTATTATATTATAATAACCATATATAGTTATTCTTTACACCATTATACCCATCCATGTAAGGTGTTGGTGGAAAAACAGATTTCACCACGGCGTGGAGACGGTATTCTGTACATACTCACACGTAGTGATTTCGTTTTCCGTAGGATGGATATATGGTGAAATAGTGTTTTTTAATACTTATAATAACATATCAGTATATGAGTTATACTGATGTTATTACTTCATAATGAAAGAACTAAATAACAAGATGTGGAAGAAGAAATAGAGTTGAAAGAATCGGTAACGGACATTACCTCTTCTTTGAAGCGCCTCTTTGAGACCTCCTCTTAGGGCACTAAACTTGGACATTGAAGAAGAACAGAACTTCTAGGATGTTTATATGGAAGTCTAGAAGATAATTTGGCAGAGTTTGGCCGAGATTGAAGGCTCAATGTGGTGTGAGGAAGAGAGGGAGGAGGTTCCTTTTTATAAGGGAGCAGAGGGGGACCTTTGGAAAAACTAAACATATTATTTTATTAAAAAGTCATATTCGGTTTTTAATAGCTCCAAATTGATTTATTTCTAATCTAAGGTGGGTATGGGTCGAAATCCTCTCATCCAATAGAATTTAGACAAGTTTAGGTCATTATATTAACATTAGCTTTTAGTTTTAACTCTTAGTTGATAAGATTGACATTTACCATGTCACTTTGTATTTTTATATTATATAGTTAATAAACGTACCATATACATACAAGAGACCCCCAAGTGGTCCATTAATGATACAACCATCATGATATAAGTATCTTTGCCGAACCTTAGATTTTTAATAATATAATAACAATTAATAATATAATATTTTTTAAAAAAACTATTTTATGTCGATTTGAACACTATTGGGTAATTGATTTTTGTGAAAGTCATAACAGAAAGATTAGTTAAAAAAAGTTAATTAAATCAATACTAACATGTCATATTAACATAAACAATTATTGGAATTCATAAAAAGTCTCAAATTACATTCATTTTGGTATTTATAACATCAATTATGTCAATATTTCATTAATAAGATAATTACAGCATCATTATTGTGTCATAAATAAATTAATTATTTAATGTCTAAAAATTACAAATGAAATACCATTATGTTGGAAATATTTTTAGATTTCTAATGAATATTTATAGTCTAAATTATCTTATGTATAATCCTTTATTAAAAATTATTTACTTATTAAACATTGATTTTAACTATTTTAACGCTTCTTTAAATAAATTAATAATAAGTGTTCTAATCTAATCCATGTGGGCCTAAATGGTCATATTTTATTTCTAAGGTTGTTTTTGGTCGAATTACACTTATCCAATATAATTAGGACATGTGTTAGGGTAATAATATTATCATTTTTACCCTTAATTATCCTATTTACTTTTAACCGTGGTAAATAAAAGTAAAAAGTTACTATTCACCAAAAAATATTTTCATCTCATTGAACCGCCTTTTAGTCCTTGATATTAACCGTGTCTCTCGGATTTTCGAAATTCCACTCACAGAAGTGGTAAAATTATGTTTTATGAAAAATTCAGTTTTTTAACTACCACTTAGTGGTTGCACTATTCATCAAAAAATGAAAGCTTCCAAAAAAATACCAAAAATTAGGCCTAAAATATATTTGATATTATGAATTAAAAAATGAGTTCTATTTTACCAAATTCAAAAAATATCAGTTTCATTAATTATTTTAAAAATTAATTCTTGTCGTCAAAACAAATAGCGTGTTTTTAAGAGATAATAACTATCAAACGATTGACACTTGTTTATGTCTGGTTTAAAAAGTGAAATTACATCCAATGACCAATATTGTATTAAATGGTAAAAATATATTCTAAATATACTTTAAAACCACTCAAATTAATAATTTATCACTATTAATTATTTCGATTAAAAAAATTTGTTTTTAATTAAAATTTTGTAATTTTCACTATTCAACAGAATATGAAAGTTATCTAAAAAGTACCAAAATTTCACCCTAAGCTAATTTCGATATTCCGAAGCCAAAAATGAAGTCCATTTTTAAATATAAAATTTATAAAATTTCAAAAAGTGGGTATTACTATTCATAACGGCTAGTTCATAATAATATTATAATAATATCTTGTTTAGTGAAACTCGGTATTGTATACTACACACGCTATCGAGGAAGGTCTTTATTGCGTGTAATGCAAGCCAAGTCCTGGATTCCTGTTGTGCAAGCTCCTTTTGGTTTAGAGTACAACACAAGTCATTAATTAAACATAATATTTGTCATAAAATCTCGTGGTGTTACATTCTATGCCCCTTAAAATGAATTTCGCCCTCGAAATTCGTCGGGGTTATAAATGGTTTAATACTCGAAAGTTTCTTCAATAGAAACCCACATCATAAAAAGGAATACCAAAACATGGCTTTAAAAACTAAAGTATGAAACGTAACAGTTACCCAAATTAACTCATCACTGGGTTTTCACGTAGGAGAACATAGGTGAAAATATTGATATGAAAGAAAAATCTAACTATCAAGTTCTGATGGGGAGTGGTAGAGAACATGGCTATGAAAAAGACATCAATCACAAAGCTATATATTTTTGATGATCTAGGGTACCATCAGATTCATTGGATATAAGGGAACTATGACAACATTTTTGGTTTTCAAGATCATTTCCCTAAAGTTGAATAATTTGAATTAGAATAAATACTTACTTTATTTTGGTGTAATCTCACTGTTGTTCATGCCATGAACAATTTCCACTTCATCTATTAAAGAAATGAAGTTGAATTTGTAATTCGTGAAGTGTTAGCAGATCATGTGATAGAATGACGGTTCATTCCATCTATCTCAAACAAAAGGTTAGCAAAAGTTATTAAATATACATAAGTCGATCTATAGTGAGATTAATCATATATGGTTCCTAAAATGGACTTATACTTCATATATCATAATTCTTAATAAAATAAAACTAGTTTCTACTAAATAGGGACTTCCTGTAGGCCAGTGGTATGCAATAAAGGCAAGTCGCACTTCGGTTGTGGGCTCGATTCCCACAGCCTTATCCGACGCGATGGGTTGTTGCCCGTCCTGTAGGTTGTCCTTTTTCTAAAAATAAATTACTATAACATCACATAAATAATATCGAAAAAAGTTCTATCCTTAAACAATACTATATTATGTCCAACATAATCCATTCCAATCTTTTTCTAAAATACTTCGGTCCAATCTCATAGTATAAAGAAAACGATTTCTTGAAATGTCATATAACAATCACGTGAATGCCACCATTTATCCCCCATATATCATAAGATATATCTTATTGGTCAAATTACAAACATGTGAATACATTAATCATGTATTCTCTTGAAGAATGAATACCCATTGAACCTTAGTGAAAACATGAATGTTGTTAAATTTTAACACTTTCCACATACCAAAATCCTAAAAAATGCTATATACTCAAACCATAATATCACTTAGTCCTTATATCAGTCATGAGCTCATTAATACTATCAAACATTTAATTTTATCCTTATCCCTTCATTATGTGAATATCATCTACTTTCCAAAAATACTGGTACCATTCATCACACACTTTCAAAACATAAGGAAAGACAATAGTGTAACAATCCTTAGATGTCTTTTTATTCCATAGTACCAGGATATTACTTATACAACATTACACTTGATAAACATGTAATCATTCCACTACCTTCTTACCATTGACCGAGCTTCAACAATTCTTTCATCTCACCTATCATTTATAGTCTCTTCATCATCATCAACATAAATATTACCCATACGACCATACTGATTCTCTTCATGAGACTTTCCATTAGGGAATTAGTTTTCATAATGCCCGTACATTCCACATTTAAAACATTTAACCATTGTTGATGCCGTAGCAATACCATTATCCTCATCCATGGTGTTAACTGAACCTTTTCCTTTTCACTTACTAGCTTTATGTCCTTCTTATCCACACCCAATCCATCTTCCAGTTCCTTTGAAACATTCTCCTTGATACCTCTTCCCACATGATTTACATAGAGGAAATTGAAATTTCTCTCATCTATGAATTCATGAAACTCCATCTTTCTCTTATTAGCCGAGTGAGGAAACTTACCAAATTTGAGTTTATTGATCATGTTATGAGATTGCTGATTTGGCATAATAATGATTTTTGGACTTCCAAATCCCATTTCATTTGGTTTCTCATGAATAATATTATTCCATTTTCAATCATATCCTCCATTATCGTGAATCATCTTGTTTCAAACCATTTTCTAAAACCCTAAAAGAATCGTGTGAGAGGAAAAAATCATGCTAGGGAAAACAATATAATATAGGGGGATTACCCTCAATATCTAACATATTAGGTTAAATTCTAAGATCATTACCATAGTTCTAGGACTATATCCTATACGTATACTTATCCTTAGGGACATCCCTAGAAATACCTTAGAAATATCTCTAGGGATCTCACTAAAGTTCTCGCATCCTAGCTTCCAAAGGTTGACTAAACCTTTCCTCTAATACCAACTATAGATACCCGAAGCTTGCTGTACATGGACATTACATTACATTAGCGGAATAATTAATACATAACAAAAACAGACACACAAGGATCGTAATAGTTTTGTGTCTTTTGAAACTCGGAATATAATCTTCTAATTGTGGTGAAAGATCTTCATCATCTCCCATAAGATCATCCCCTTTTTTTCATACATAAACCCTTTCTTTAAATCCTTGGGAAAAGAAAACATATTAAGGGTGAGCTCAAATGCTCAGTAAGGGTAAGCATGGATAAAATAAAACAAATCATATACATTTGAACTTCAAAACATGAACATAATATTTAAACATCATAATCTTGAGCAATGACATAAATCATCAAAGTACATAAGGCAAAGATCATAAAGAAACATTAATCATGATAAAATATCAAGGGAATTGAACATGTAATTGTGTAAAACCATTATGAACATTATATGATTTCCATAGTAGCCAAGGCATTGCTGCCAAGACCATCTTAGTGGACAAAGTCACTTTCTGAATCGAGTTCACTCCTCGTTCCAGTCCTATATAATTGAACCGGTTTAACTTTTCGTTCCGTCCATGTCTATCTCATGAGATATAAATCTTTACCTGATGAATTGGAGGGAGATATAGGTCCCACCCATCTCATAATGAAATCATTATTACTTGTGCTACAAAATAAACATACATCATTCATAATAACCCAACGAATAAAATGGGTTTCATAAACATCATCCCATCATCAAATAATACATATAAAAGAAGTGGATATCATTTCATAATAAGAAAAGTGAAACCATGTAAATCATAGAGACTTTATACTTGAAAAATACACATATGAAATAATGTCATCTTAGATGGAAAATGTTTTTGAAAAAAATGCATGAAATGAATTCTTGAGGAAAATATCTTTTCTTCTTCAAAATCAATTTCTATTCACAAAAAATCATGCAATTTTAAAAAAAAATATTTTGATGAAAATAGTCATGAAATCATTTGGAGTAAGATTAATGAAAATATGGCTTTATAAAACCTTAAAAATCTGTTCGTGCCGTATAAGTTAAAAAAACATTCTTCTCGTACTTTTGCCAGAAAAGTCAAAAAGTACCTCGTAAAGGAAAGATTCCATACATACCATGTATTAAAAGTCATAAATGGGTAAAAATGTCTTTAAACATACATGAAACAATTTTTAGAAAATAGAGACATGGATGATAAATATAACCCCAGTGAATACTTACAAATAAACAATCTTGGATAAGAGCGAGATTGGAATAATTATCCCTTACCTTAGGTCTGAATTGCTTCATACGTATCCGAACCTCCTTTATAATGATTTAAATATTTTCATTGACTTATTACAGAATCATATTCATTTTAATGATATCATATATGTTTCACTTATGACTTTATATTACCCGTTCTTTTGTAAATTCCATGTTAAACCATCGTTTTGGGTAAAATCATTTCATTTATCGTATGTGTTTTGAATTTTCATTCTTGATATTATTAATTATATCCTAATTTACATAATTCTAGAATGCAAAACATGATTTATATATAATATATATTCATCATATACATATATATATTATATATTGTCAAAAGAAATGAAATACACCGTTCATGGAGACGGTAGGCCGTATGTACGCATAAACACTGTTTTCGTTTCCTTATTGTATTGAATGAAACTAAATAGATGAGATACATATATATATACATAAATACAGTTTCATTATTATTTCATATATTTAATTATTATTCATTATATAAACTTTATGATCATTCATGTATGGTTAACATGGAGAATGAATCTCATCGCGTCGTGGAGACGGTAGTCTGTACGTACGCATGAGCGATGATATCGTTCCCATAATTATTGAATAGAATTGGAGTGGATGGTATAATAAATCAGAATCAGTATTATTTTATAATAACCAAATATAGTTATTCTTTACACCATTATACCCATCCATGTAAGGTGTTGGTGGAAAAACAGATTTCACCACGATGTGGAGACGGTATTCCGTACGTACACACGCGTGGTGATTTTGTTTTCTGTAGGATGGATAGATGGTGAAATAAGGTTATTTTATAAATATAATGACATATCATTATATGCGTTATACTGATGTTATTACTTAATAATTAAACAACTAATGAAGAAGAAGTGGAAGAAGAAATATAGTTGAAAGAATCGGTAACAGATATTACCTCTTCTTTGAAGCGCCTCTTTGAGACCTCCTCTAAGGGAACTAAACATGGTCTTTGAAGAAGACCATAACCTCTAGGATGTTTCTATGGAAGTTGAGAAGAGAATTTGGCAGGGGTGTTCCAAGAATGAAGGCTCAACGTGGTGTGAGGAAGAGAGGGAGGAGGTGCCCTTTTATAAGGTAGGAGAGGGGCACCTTTGGAAAAACACAAAATATTATTTTATTATAAAGAAAAATTCGGTTTTTAATAGCTGCAAATTGATTTATTTCGAAGCTAAGGTGTGGATGGGTCTAAATACTTCAGCCAATATAATTTAGACATGTTTAGGTCATTATATTAACCTTATCTTTTAGTTTTAACTCTTAGTTAATTAGATTGACATTTACCATGTCACTTTGTATTTTTATATTATATATTTAATAAACATACCATATACATCCAAGACACCCCCAAGTGGTCCATTAATGATACATTTATCATGATATAAGTATCCTAGAAGAACCGTATATTTTTAGGAATATAATAACAAATAATAATATAATATTCTTTTAAAAAACTATTTTATGTCAATTTTGACACTATTTGGTAATTGATTTTTTTGAAAATCATAAGAGAAGGATTAGATCGAACAAAGTTAATTAAATCAATACTAACATGTCATATTAACATATAAAATTATTTTAATTTATAAAAAGTCTCAAATTACATTCATTTCGGATTTATAACATCAATTATGTCAATATTTCATTAAAAAGATAATTATTGCATTATCATTGTGTCATAAATAAATTAAATTATTTAATGTCTAAAAATTACAAATAAAATACCATTAAGTAGGAAATCGTTTTAGATTGCTAATTAATATTTATGGTCGAATTTATCTTATGTATTACCCTTTATTAAAAAATATTTACTTATTAAACATTGATTTTAACTATTTTAACCCTTCTTTAAATAAATAAATAATAAATGTCATAATCTAATCCAAGTGGGCCTAAATGGTAATATTTTATTCCTAAGGTTGTTTTTGGTCTAATCACACTTATCCAATAGTATTAGGACATGTGTTAGGGTAATAATATTATCATTTTTACCCTTAATTATACTATTTACTTTTAACCATGGTAAATAAAAGTAAAAAGTTACTATTCACCAAAAAAATATTTTCATCTCATTGAACCACATTTTAGTCCTTGATATTAACTGTGCCTCTCGGATTTTTGAAATTCCACTCACAGAAGCGGTAAAATTATGTTTTATGAAAAAATCAGTTTTTTAACTACCACTTAGTGGTTTCACTATTCATCAAAAAATAAAAGTTTCCAGAAAAATACCAAAAATTAGGCATAAGATATATTTGATATTTTA
The DNA here is from genome assembly GCA_963277665.1 of Viscum album. Classification (NCBI taxonomy): domain Eukaryota; kingdom Viridiplantae; phylum Streptophyta; class Magnoliopsida; order Santalales; family Viscaceae; genus Viscum; species Viscum album. The sequence goes on from OY728145.1 coordinate 1,907,266,493, forward strand.
AATTAAAAAATGATGTCTATTTTAGCAAACTCAAAACATATCAGTTGCATTAATTAATTTAAAAATTAATTCTCTTCGTCAAAACAAATAGCGTGTTTTTAAGAGATAATAACTATCAAAAGATTGACACTTGTTTATGTCTGGTTTAAATATGAAATTACATCCAATGACCAACATTATATTAAATGGTGAAAATATATTCTATATTGACTTTAAAAACACTCAAATTAATAATTTATCACTGTTAATTATTTTTATTAAAAATGTGGTTTTTAATTAAAATTTAGTAATTTTCACTATTCATCAGAATATGAAAGATATCCAAAAAGTACCAAAATGTCACCCTAAGCTAATTTCGATATTACGAATCCAAAAAAGGAGTCCATTTTGAAAGATAAAATTTATAAAATTTCAAAAAGTGGTTATTACTATTCATATCCACTAGTTTATAATAATATTATAATAATATCACGTTTAGTGAAACTCGGTATTGCGTACTACACACGCTATCGATGAAGGTCTTTATTGTGTGTAATGCAAGCCAAGTCAGGGATGTGTGTTGTGCAAGATCATTTTGGTGTAGCTTAGAACAAAAGACATTAATTAAAAAGAATATTTTTCATAAAATCTCAGGGTGTTATAATAAATATTTCTTAAAACATAAATCCAGTAGAATATACACTCATAAAAACATGGATTGATGATTATTATTTTTCCAAAAATTATTTCTCAACCATGTTTATTTCTATCCATTAGATCATCTCATTAATGTTCAAATTAAATCTTTTTTATACATTTTGTTTTGTTTCCAACATAACTTCCAATTAAAATATACAAGTCTCTATTGAATATGATGAAACATCTGTATGACTCAGATTTCAGATTATCACACTCCTTGGAATTCATATATATATATATGATAAACATTATAAGACCTAAATATGAGAAAAATTAATTGTTTTTCATACTAATAATGTTTTTTATCTCTTGTAACAAAGCTATTGAGGGTATCTTATTGATCAAATACAATCCTGTGTTTAATAATTAAAAAAAGATTATTTTTCATTACTTCATTAAATTAAAAAAACAAATCTATTTATATCAAGGACTAATTTATTATTCCACCTATAAAATATTATTCATACATAAGAGGAATTATTCTCACATTCCATATACCCCTCTCATTGAAAAAAATACCAAAACATATTCTTGTAATGTCATCATAGTGTATTGACCTCATAATCTTAAAAATAAAACTAGTTTCCTTATTAATTGATTAATTATCCTAATTAAATAATTTAAACTCTTATGAATTATTTTTAATAATTTTTACTAATAAATTTATTCTGAAATTGAATATTAATATTACATAATAATTTTGTCCTCTATGAGAAATCACTGAGGATGAACCCATATGCATATGTATACGATGTATCACACCCAAAAATAACTAATGCTTCATCCAAATTAAACGATAAATTCAGTTACATTTCAATATTGATATCATAATTTACTTATAGTACACAATTTTACAACATCAAAATTCATTTTATTATAAAACATTCATATTCCACTATATAGGGTTCACAAATATGTATTCCCATAAATCTAATATTTTTTGTTGTATATTATAAAAAATCTAACTCCCACACTACCCCTTTGATCAAATAATGTTTTTATTATTTTACAAATCTAATTATGTAAATGGGATATTGAGTAATTCTTCACACTCTACCTATATATTTTGTTCCTTATTTGGCATCGTCTATCTATCCTACTAAAAATGCATTATTTAGAAGAAATATTATATGTCTAAATTAAATATTCTTAAGGAAAGAACTATTATTCATCTAAATAATTCCATACCCATTAATATAAATTGAAGATCATCATTATACACTAGATGAACTATTACATTACAAAATAAAAATATACATAATTAATGCATTATTTTCATTTATATCTTAATATTTCTCTAAATAATACAAACCTAGGAATGCTAAAGGTATTATTTCATTGGATACAAGATACATAATATACATTTGATTCAAAAATCACAGAAAATTGAAGAAAATTCCATCTCACATAGTACCCATCTATAAAATCTTTCACTAGAAACATTTATAATAAATTAGGGAAATTAAAACAAAATAAGGGGTTAGCTCATATGTTTAGTATGGGTAATCATGGAAGAAATCGTTTTATGATCAAAAGTGATAATAAAATAAGAGTAATATTTATTAGAACGTGATCATAACACAAAAACATACACAAAATGTGATAGACAAAAAATAATGATTCATGGAAGAATGCATTATCTTAAAATAAAAATTAGTTATATGAGTATGGATTCACCAATAATCAATTACAACAAAAAAAATATAAATAATAAACAATAAATAAGATTTTTTTATAAAAAAGTGGTATAAAAATTCAATGAAACTACATGTAAAGTATATCTTTCAATACATTAATCACATAGTTGGCTTGGTCCAGCCACTAGTGTATATTGTTTTCATTGGGTTAACTGAAATTTATGCCATTTTTCTTGGATTAAACACTTGAATGTTGTTTCGGGATTATAACAACCGCAAATGTATCATTTTAAATCATTAGATATAAAACAATACAGACTTAATTAATGTCATATAATAGGCCAATCCATTAAAAAATAATAAACCAATCATATTTTCTCTATATGGAAATTTGAGAATTCATCATTTCTTCATCGTTTCATTAACTAGTTTAAAATTAATGAGTTTTATATAATATTTCTCAAAAAAATATTATAATCCATCTTGATAAAAAAAAATTGGATGGTGGAATTGGATAACATACCCAACGTAGTTAAAGAATTTTTTAATTGATGTTGTCATTAAATAAAAACACTTTTATAAAAGATTTATAAATATTCTTGGATAAATAAAGAAATTCAATATTTATTTCCAAAAATATTTAAAAATAAGATTTCCCGGAATAATATGAATATTATTTTCAAAAAAAATTATATAGTATTCATTAAAATAATCGTTATTACAATTTTTATAATGGTGTGAAATATAATTCATTCTTTGATTGTTAGAAAAACATTCTTCACTAATGTTTTTATATAAAGTTAACAAAATATCTTTATGGAAAATGTTAAAAAGGTACGTTTCTAAAATCATTAAAATTTCTTGATAGTAAATAATGAATTTAAAGATTTTTTATAATTGGTTGAATAGTATTCTTGAAATAATTAAATAATATGAATTTGTTGGAAAATGAATCACCACAATAAAAATAAGAATTGGTTAGTTTTGGGGTAATATTTTTCTGCAATTTCGAGTACCAAACTAGTGGAACTGAAAAAAATACATGAAAGATAAGTAAATATAAAAATTATAAGTAAATATATTTTCTTTAAAAATAAAAAATATTAAATATCATCCAAATTAAATTGAAACATATTAAATTATAATAAAAAATTTGATTGTAACACACACCCTTACCTCGTGTATTGTTATTATTGATACACACTATAAACTCTTATATAAATTTTTTTATTTTATTATGCATTAATAACAAAACAATATTTAGTATAACATAATTACACATCATTAAATTCTATGTTCAAATAATATATTATTCATTAAATATAATCATCTGGAGTTGACGATTTTGTTTCCCAAATTATTATTTTGGTGATTCTAATCCTTACAACATAGACACATTATCACCTTATATTTAATCATGATAATTTCAATAATATTACATTTATCTATTTTATAAAATAATTTTATTTTCATGTGAATGTTCCACATAATAAAAACAATTTATGATTTGATTATATTAGAGGAATATATTACCTTATTCAATAATGAACTTTATATTTTTATAAATTGAAGTTACATATCATAGTTTACCACTTTTAACCCATTTTTATCATTTTCATTGATGTATTGTATTCTATAAAGATAATCATTATCAATTATCAAAAAAATGGGACATCTAAATATATTTAAATATTCAAATTAAAAATATAGACTTAATTTTACTATATAAATTTACATGAATGGAGTTTATTGGTTTATTCATATAAAATAATATTTTAAGGATATTCAAATAAATGGAAAAATAAATCATAATTATTAAAATTTAATTAAATATATTGGAAATAAATAATATTTTTGTAGAATAAAATATACAATATATTTCAAAAATTCATACAGTATTTTAAAAAATTAATATTCCAATTCGAAGTAATTTATCTTACTCAATGAGTAAATTATTTTTTCACTCCAACAATTTCATATACCTAACTATGAGAATATTATATTTTTATTATTTTTAGCCTTAAATAATTTTTCTGTGGTTCAGGTGTGTCCCGGATGAATTGTTTCTTTGAGTTATGTTATAATGTGCGCTCTTCGGCGTCGGCGTCATCGGGCGCATGGGCAGAGCATGTAACAACCCGATATTGTATGAGAATTATTCTTTTTAATTTCATTTAGGTCTTTTTTTGTACGCTACACCAAAATTATCTTGTGTTATCAGCAACACCGTATTAGCTTGCAGTATATGCAACACTATTCTTGGCTTGTGTTACACAAAATTTCAAATTCTTTTTGTAGGAATTATTCTACTCAACATTAAGTATATATTTTGTTTAATGTATAAATGAAATAATTTTTTATAATTTTATATGCAACACCAAAGGGAGCTTGCACTACATGCTTCCCTGACATGGCTTGCATTACATGAAATCGTGACCTTCCTCGATAGCGTGTGTAGTACGCAATATCGGGTTTCACTAAACAATGATATAATATTATAATATTATGAACTAGACATTATGAATTGTATTAAATACATTTTTAATTTCATAACATTATTATTCATCTTAAACATATTCTAGAACATGGTATGAGAACAAGATAAATTTTTCAGGTAAAATAATTATTTTTCAAAAAAATGCATTTTTGCTGCCTTTTGATGGTGCACCCACATTAAATTTAGTTTTTTACATGTTTATAAATTTAATTTGACAAAATAAAATTCTTCTTTTGAATCAGGATATAAGAATTTCCTCTGGATAAATTTTTCATATTATTCTGATAACTTTCATATTTTATTGAATAGTAAAAACACACTATATTTTAATTAAAAACAACTTTTCTCATCGCAATAATTTATATGGTTAAATTATAATATTGTATAGGATTAAAGTATAAATAGAATATATTATTACCATTCAATATTATTTATTTCATTACCATTAATTTTACTTTGAATTCATAGGTAAAATCATTTCAATCTTTGGCAATGTTTTAACTTTTAAAACCTGTTTTCATAACAACGGGATTAATTTTAAATTAATTACTACAACTTCTGTGTTTTTAATGTTGAAAAATAAATTCCATATTTTAATTAATTGGGTAAAAACTATGTTAATAGGTAACATTTATTTTTTTTATATTATGAATAGTAACTACGGTAATTTTTATTAACTGCAGTTAAAGGTACATCGATTAATTAAGGGAAAAATAAGATTATAAAATTACACTAACACCTGAAATAATTATATTGGATGAATTAAAGTAGACCCATATAACCTAATGGTCATAATAGATTCGTTAAATGGACTATTGACCATGAAAATGATATAATTATTATTAAAACCAAAGAAAGTGACAACATGTCACTCTCTTAAATCTTATTAGTATAACAATTTTAATTTATTGGTAAAATTTATGAAACTTAGAACATGAATAATCTCCATAAATATAATACAATTATAAACATCATTAAAATTTATTTATAATTTTTAGGGATTAAATAATTATCATTAAAGGTGACACAATAGTGATGTTGAAATTATTTTATTGATTGAAATATCAAATAAATGGTTTTAAAAATATTAAAATAAATATTATATGAACTATTTAATATGATAAACTAATTTTTAGATACATATGACATGTTATGAAACTATTAGAGCTTTTAGTTCGAACAAATCTTCTGTGAGGATTTTATTTAAATTCAAAAAAAATGAATTGTGTCAAAATTGACACTATTATTATTTTATAAAAATAACATAATATAAAATTGTTTAAAAATCACAAAAATAGTTAAAAATTATAAATAAAACATTATATGGTCAAAAATTTCATAAATTATCCAATTATGTACAATTCACAATACATACGTAATAATTTATAACAATTTAAAATTTATAATCTTATTTCAACAAATAAAATTTAATAGATTTAATAAGGATAAATTATGTTGATAGTGTTTAAAATAAATTCACAACATGGATAAATTTTATTTTTTGACAATATTACAACCCTATATCATCTAAGATTCATATTTTAGTCGTTTTGGAAGTTTTTATTTGGGGTTTGAATTTATTATTAATTAATATTTATTATAATTTCAAAGGTGCCCCTCTCCTCCCCTATAAAAAGGGAACCCCTTACCTATACTCTTCACACCCTTTTGAGCCTTGAAGCTCGGAAAACCCTTGACAATAACTCTTATAAACATTTCTAGTTATATCATAGAGGTTCTGGTATTCTCAAAAGACCAACTATAGTTCCCTAAGAAGAAGATTAATGGAGGTGTGTCGAGGAAGAGGCAATCTCTTCTACCGACTCTTTCAAGTTTCTTTCTTCTTCTACTTCCTATTATTTATTTTTTTCATTATAAATTAATAACATACGTATTTATTATATTATGATATATTATTATAAATATTAAACAACCCTATTTCACTTTCTATCCATCCTATGGAAAACGAAATCACCGCGCGTGCGTACATACAGAATATCATCTCCACTCCGTGGTGCAATCAGTTTTTCCACCACCACCTACATGGATGGGTATAATGGTGTAAATAATAAAAATATATGATTATTATAACATCATAATGATTCTAAGATATTATATCATCCACTCTAATTCCATTCAATAAATATGGGAACGATATCATCGCATGTGCGTACGTACGGATTACCGTCTCCACGATGAGATGAGATTCATTTTCCATGTTAACAATTCAAGAATGATTATAAAGTATATATAATAAGTAATAATGAAATATATTACATTATAATGCTACTATATTTATGTTTATATATATGTATGTAATCTACTTAATTCTATTCATTTCAATAAGGAAACGAAAACAGCGTTCATGCGTACGTACGACCTACCGTCTCCCTGAACGGTGTATTTCTTTCCATTTATAGATCTATTATATAAATGTATATTATAAATATATATTATATATAAATCATGGTTTATGTTATGGAATTAATTAATCACGATCAAAGTAATCATATTAATAACTACAAGTCAAAACACTGACGACAAATGAAACGATTTTACCCAAAACACAGCTTTAACATGGAATTGACAAATGAACGGATAATATAAAGTCGTAAGTGAATCATATATGATATCATAAATATTATTATGGTTTTTTTACAAGTTAATAATATGTTTAAACCCACTATACATGAGTATCGGACACATTCGGAGGAAATTGGACATAAGGTAAGCGATAATTATTCCAATCTCATTCTTATCCAAGATTGTTTATTCGTAAGTAATTACTGGGGTTATGTTAATCATCCATGTCCATATGTTCTCAAAAATATTTCATAAAATGTTTACTTTTCTTCCATGTATGTTTAAAGCCATTTTTACGCTTTTTTAATATTACCCCATCGTATGGAAGGAATCATTCTTTTGTTTTCCATACGAGGTATGTTTTGAATTTTCCGACAAAAGTACGAGGAGGACATTTTTTTAACTTATACGGAATGAATAAATTGTTACAGTTTCATATCGCCTAATTTTCAAGAAGACTCCTCTATAAGTTTTCATGTTTATTTTAAATAAAATCCTTTTCCTTTAAAATTGCATGTCATTTTGTGAAAAGAAAATGATTTTGAGGAAGAATGGGAATTTTCCTCAACAATTCTTTTCAAGTGTTTTGTCAAAACTATTTTACATCTAAGATGAAATTATTTAATATGTGTATGATTCAAGTATAATGTCTTTATGATTTACATGTCTTCACTTTTATTATGATGAAATTATATCCATTTGTTTTATATGGATTATGATATAATGGGACGATGTTTATGAAACCCATTTTATTGTTTGGGATATGATGAATGATTTATGTTTATTTTGTGGAACAAGTAAGATTGATTTCATTATGAGATGGGTGGGACCTATATCTCCCTCCAATTCATTGGGTAAAGATTTATATCTCATGAGATAGACATGGCTGGAACGAAAAGTTAATCCAGTTCAGTGATATAGGAATGGAATGAGGAGTGAACTCGGTTCAGTAAGGGACGTTGTCGACTTAGATGGTCTTGGCAGCAATGCCTTTGCTAGTATGGAAATCATATCATGTGCTTAATGGTTTTCCAAAATTACAAGTTTTATTTCCAGGCTAATTTATCATGATTGATTTTCCATTATGATCTATGGCTTACGTACTTCCATGTTTTATGTCATTGCTCAATATTTTTATGTTTAAACATTATGTTCATGATTTTATGTTCTAATGTATATGGTTTGTTTTATTTTATTCATGCTTACCCTTAATTAGCATTTTTTCTCACCCTTTTTATGTTTTATTTTCCCCATGATATAAAGAAATGTTATAGGAAAGAAAAAAAGGGGAAGATATTTATGGTAGATTTTGAAGATCTTTCACCATGATTAGAAGATTTCATTCCATGTTTCCAAAGACAGTAAACTATTATGGTCCTTTGGTGTTTATTTTTGTTATGAATTGTGTATTCCGCAAGAGTAATGTAATGTCTATTTACGCCAAGTACGGGTCTCTACAGAGTGTGAAGTTAGAGCCGCACGACCTCGCTATAACTTGTTCGCATCCCATTGTCATCAGAGTTTTGAAATAAAGAGAGTTTATATTTAAAACTTGCATTGTTCTTCATGTCATTTGAATTATATTGTGTTAAGAATGTTATTTTTATTGAAATAATATGACTGCCTTTATTATTTTTATTTTTATATTTGTGTTATCATTATTATTATTATTATTATTATTTTAAGCAGGTGCACGGGCGTCGCGTGGCTAGCAGAAGCCGTGTAGTTAGCCTGAGTACCGCACTATTGTAGATTTTGTGTCAGTAAAGAGAAATAAATTAAATGAGTTGAAGAGAGAATAAATAAAACTAAAAGTTAGTGAAATAATGTTATGTATTATTAAAAAATTGTTATTATTAAAATTATTATTTTTATCATTTCTATTTTTGTTATTAAAGATGTTGTTATTATTATTATTAGGTTTATTATTAATATTAATGTTATTATTATTATTATTATTTCTATTCTTTTCTTATTATTTTTATGTGTATTACTTGTATTATGATTTATTTATTTTTACTTTGTATTATTTATATGCTTTTTTTTAATTATTATTTCTTTTATTTTTTTCATCTTCTTTTCTTCTAACCCTAGCGGCCTACCCCTCTTTTTTCTTTTACCATCTCTCTTATCTCTTGACCTCCACATATCCCATATCTCCCTTCTTCTTCTACATACCCGACTTCCCCCCTCTTGTTCACTTTTTTCCATACACACTCCAGCGCGCACAACCCAGAACCCAGCTCCCTCTCTCTCCGCCGCTACTGCCCGACGCCTCGCATTCCTCTCGGTCCCCCGCAGAATCCCACCAGAGCCCCCCACCCAGAATCCGCACAACCAGCATCCCTGCCTCGGCCCCCTTGTAGCGCGCCTCGTGCCCTGTGCACTTTGACCAGCCACAACACCCCCCGAATCAGCCCTCGGCCTCCTTGAGCCTTAGAAAGCGCCCCAACCTCCTCTGTCTTTAACTCCCGGCTGACTCTCCCTTTCCCAGCCCCGTCACCCTGTGCAGCTCCCTTTCAGGGAAATCTGGCACCCCTATCCTACGTGCTTCACCTCCATCACTTCCTGTCACAGGACCCCCCTATCCTAGCCGGTGCAAACCCTCCCCTATTCCAGGTCCGGCCCTCTCCTAGCCAGCACGCCGCTGCCCTCGTACCTCCCTGCAGCTCTCCCTTCCTACCTGACACACCCAACAATTGTCGGCCCTCCTCACCCCCTTCGCACATCCCTCCTTTAGTGCACCGATACGAGCGCCCGGACCCCGAAGCCCTCTCCTGCCCTACACACAGAAGTTCATCATTGCTACCTCCCTTCCTCTATTCACAGAAACCCCTCTGAAGCCCTCGGACCTCCCCTCCTCAGCCTCCCAACATCCCAGATGACTTCCATTTGGGGCGTGTGTGCTGGCCAGCATCCTCTAGTGACCGGACCCCATTCGGACCTCTGCAGCTAGCTGCGTGGCTTTCCCTTGATGCGTTTCTTTTTAATATTTACATTTATTATTATTCTTATTATTCTTATTATTGTTATTATTGTTATTATTGTTATTATTATTATTATTATTATTATTATTATCATCATCATCATCATTATTATTATTATAAGTGTTATTATTATTATTATTATTGTTGTTGTTGTTGTTGTTAATATTATTACTACTATTGTTGTTATTGTTGATGTTGTAATAATTAGTATTATTATTATCATTATTGCTATAATTATTTTTATTATTGTTGTTGTTATTAACATTATCCTTATTCTAATTCTTACTCTTATTATCATTATTTTTATCATCTTACTCTTGTTGGATTATGGGTTTTAGTTAATGGTGAGCATTTATTGGTTGGTTTAGGATTTTTAGGACCCGAACAGGGCATTTTTGAGTGATCTCCATCATCGCGCCATGTTTACGATGTTCGGTCGTTGTCGCGCTTTAGTTTCAAGTTGAGTGTTTCTTCCCACCGCTTGGTTTCTCATTCTTAAAATGTTGATTATGTATGTGTTCTGAGTCCTTGATATTTATTATGTAGGGTGTTGTACTTTACCACGCATTTTCGAACGTGTTTCATTTCATCGTGTCGTGCATCCGAGGTTGGTTCCCATTGCACTGCTTTTTTAAAAATTAAGATACATTATTTTTTACTGTTTGTGCACAATATTTGTTCAGATTAAATATTTTATTAATTTTAATAAATGTTATATAATATTGGAAAATTAATTTTTAAATGATTATTTGGTGTAAAAAGAGCCGTTTATTTTATATCGGACACTTGAAGTATTTTCTTAATGATCGGACAACCAGTAGTGAAAGAATGCCAGTACGTATTTTAAACATAATTCAAGGAATATCATATTTAGTTCTGGTTTAATGATAAATGATTTCTTTTAAGGCATGAACATGTACTTTGGCTCTTTGGAGAAATTTTCCCGGTTGTCTCTTACAGTTCATCTGGAAAAAATTAAAATGTTTTGGTTTGGTTTTATAAAAATATTGGCAGCCTGCGAATTAGTGTTTTGGGGCTCCTTAATTGGTTTCAAACATGTTTTGGTCTTTTAAAGAAGTTCTATTTTTTTAAAGTGGTGGTTGTGAAAGGTGTTTATTTCCCGTTTGGCACTTTATGAAAATCGGAAATATGTTCTGAAAAAAACCATCCTAGGATAACTCTCCTTCCTTGGTTTCATTTGATTGTTTGGGAGGTCGTGCTTAGAGTCTCTCAGGTACTTGAGTAGTTTAAAGGCAGATTTTTTCCCATGGAGTGGCTCGAGGTCATGCATGATGTGTTGTGTATATATATATATATATATATATATATATATGATTGGATACTCAGTTGGAATCGGCAAGCTCACCCCCTTTCCAAACACTTGAGACATTGGAATATGGAATATTGAGAGAATATTCTAAGAATGATTTCTGTACTGGTAGTTCATGGTACTAACCAGTGCACCATAGTATGTGTATATATTGGTTTTATTACTATGGTATTTTCCCTCGACCTGCCTGAGAGAGGATGGTCGAGCATATTGTGTGTTTTGATTTCATCATGACATGTCAATAAGGATGATTTCTCATGTATTGGTGTCTTCTAGTTTATTCTCGATCTCCTAGGTTCACCCTTGTTTGTGACATTTCAGGTACTTGTTTTGATGAATATGGTACTTTTATATGTTTTTGTTTCATTGCCCTTACTGTCTAACTACTATAGCATTTTCGTGTGTACTATTTTTACTAGAATTTGATGTGTGGTTTTAAAGTGGATTATGAAAACTATTTTCAATGGAAGTTGTTTTTTACTTTTGTGCAAATTGGAAAAGTAAACATCACTTCCCCTTTGAAAAATGTTAATGTCTCACTAAATGAATGACTTGGGTTTTTTAGAAATGAAAAGGGGCAATGAATCATACTTTGTTTTTGAGTAACATGTAGAAAACCATACTTTTATAAATTATTGTTCAAACATGAAATGATGTTTCTTTTATTTTGAAAGGTAGTTCATTAGGAATAGATATCAGGCTAGCCTATTTAGTTTTAATACTCACGCCTATAGTTATTTTCTATTTTTAGTGTTTCTGCAGGCTACTACGTGAGTGCGCTCACCTTGGGGGACGCTTCACTGTTGAGTTGGAGAGTGACTTACGGGGTCACACGGAGTTAGTTCATATGCCGTGTTTGGTCAGTTTTATTTTCGTTTGTTCTTTTTTAGTCTCTTTACTTTGTTTATCTATTCTGTGATTATTTGTATTATTTTTCTGGCTTTAATTATTTATATTAGGCAAAATTGTTCCCACAACCTCTGTTGATGCCCTTGTGCATTTCTCTAGCCCGGGAGGATCGGGAACGCCTCTCGGGCCATGTCACAGACCAGATCTGGTGACCGGTTCATGGTCGACCCAGGTTAGTTCGTGATAAAATGGTATCAGAGTGGTCAACTCTTAGAAGAACTCACATTTCAGAGCTCCATTTGTTATTTGGGATGTCAAGGTTGATGGATTAGGATTGTCGAGACATGAGGGGTAGGAGCAGGAAGAGCATCGCGAACTCTTACTCGTTCTGATCCTCAGGTTTCTATGGGATGTCCAGTTTAATTATTTTCTTTGAGTATTTATGGAGCGTTTTTTATTGGGATATGAAAAAGGGAGTTGGGATAATTGACCTAATCCGCATGGCCTGGAAAGTCATGTGAAGCTAGGGGCATGGTCCAAAAAGACTATTCGTGTTGGTGACATGATTGACATATGTCCACCAACCACATGGTCAAGTCACTCACCGACACTAGTTCCATGTTGAATTGTTTTGAGTCTCCCATGATTTTTAATGTGGTTTGTATCAGGAAATAAAATTTTTTGTAATATGGTTGTTTAAAATGATATATTTATTTTTGATGATTATTTTAAAGGAAGTGGTATGAATTATTTGTTTTTAGAAAATAATGTTTCTTTGTTTGGATTTGGTGTTTTTATGGGTGCTCACATGCATTGTGGTATGTTGGAAATGTGGATGGATTTTCTGGTATGGTGGAAGGATTCCTGGGGTGGCACAGATACATGCATGTGAGTGATAATCTAAGGGATACCAATGGATAGGGTTTAACCCACCAATATTTTTTTAAATTAAATATCTTTTGAAAAGAAATTTTTTTATTTTAAGATGGATCATTTTCTTGTGTTTAGATCCTTTCATGTGTGCAGTGTGGGTTTTGAGGATTTTTATTTATTGAGTTGTAATTGATTTGGTTTTGACTTTTCGTTGCCCAAAAATTATCCCTTTGAAGCTTTGATGGGTGGTCGTAGTGCGGTTGATCAACCTAAGGATTTTATGCTTGATTTTTGGAAGCTGGATCCACCTCTATTTTATTGTCAAGAAGAAACATCCACAGTAGAGTAGTGGATGCAGAATATTGAAAGGGGATTTAACCTTGTTGAGTTGCCCGAGTCGTTGAAGGTCATTTTTGTGACCTTTATGCTTGAAGGTTTATCATGGATGTGGTGGAAGTCAGTGTCTCAGAACAAGCCCCGTGATGTTATTCCTTGGGAGTTCTCCAAGACTTTGTTTATTTGCCAGTATTTCTCTAAAGAAGAAAGGGTGAGAAAGGGGATGGAGATGTTTTTTCTACTACAGGGTGACAGATCTGTGTTGGAATATTTCTAGTGATTTATAGAGCTAGTCCCTTATGATTCTAGGTATACAACGAATGACCTGAAGAAGGTTTGACGCTTTGAGGCTGGTCTCCACTATGATCTACAATCGAAGGTGTCAGCATTCAACCTAACTTCATTTGCTGATAAGGAGAAACTAGCTTTTCATGTTGAATCCATGATGGTGGGAGGGCTCAAAGTGGTCCTACCTCCAATTATTAGGAGTAGTGAAGTGACTTCCAACAAAAAGATGAGTAAGCAATCAAAAGGCGATGGAGCAGGTCGTGGAATCAAGAGGACTCAGGATCTATCATCAACCACTATGGAGTGGGGGATCCTCTTATGTTATCAGTGTGGCAAGCTGGGTCACAAGAAACTGTCGTGCCCAAGTGCTCTGAAACCCTGCCAGGCATGTTAATGCTTGGGTCACTTGCGACGATTTTGTCGGGGCATTGCTAGAAAGAATCACAGAGGAAGTTCTCAGAAGTGATGTGTTGTTGGGTTTTTGTTCAATGATTTGGGTGTAAGTTTCCTTTCAGTGTAAGGGGTATTTTATCATTGAAGTTGTACTGATGGTGTTTTGGGTTTTGACATGTATGGGATGCCGTGGGTCTTTTGATGAACTCTGGTTTTCAATGTCAATGTAGTTTTCATTTCAAAACACTGTATTTTCCTTTTCCAATTTAAAAGATGTCTATTTCTTATTGGGATTATTAGAACCTGACTACGAGGTAGATGATCCTTCATTCATCAGAGCTCCAGCCAAAAGGCCTTGGAGTGAAGCCAGTGCATAGTTAGGAACCCTGGGGGAATTTTAAGAAGCTTAGATAAGATTATGCCTCTATCGTCGCGGTGAGACAGTTTAGCATTTTTGTTATGGTTTCTATATCTTTGTAAATCCTCTCTCATCACAAAAGCTGTGTGATAGAATTACCCCTCACGCAATATCAGTTATGGTTCATTTTTGGGATGCTAGTCACCAATTAGTGGCCTTGCGTGGACAACCCATGTGAATCAGTTGTGACTTTGGTTTGTTTCCATCAAGAAGTGATGGTTCGTGAGTAGTTACCCATCCTGGTTTCAGTGATCCTATCCTTAGTCCCTCCCTCCTAGCCCATCGGGTAAGGGTTTTTGGTTTGCGTGGACTTTTTGGATCAACTCTTGTCTCTTTTAGACGAGAGTGAGGGGTTTAATTGTTTTTGATGTGCTTTTTATTGCTTGAGTAAGGCCCGGTTCTGGACTAGGTAATATTTATGTTTGGTCACTAATTATTCGGGTCTTTATGGTGGGGAGACCCACCATGAGTCTCTTTGGGTTTTCTCTTAAGACATTATCGAATTCTAGTGGAGTTCTTATGGTGGGGAACCCGTTCAGGCTGCCCCTCGGTTGGTGATTTTTTTTTTGAGCAATGAGGTTCATTCTCACATGTAATCTGTGTGATGTCCTTGGGATAAGAGGTTAGATCATTTTGTGTGGAATTCTTAGGGGTTGATCGATTGGTTGGATGGAATTGTGGATTTCTGGGGGCGAAAAGTGTTATGGTGGGAAGAATTGTCACAACCGGACCTATGAGACTATTACATTTATATTATTTTCGGCCTTAAATAATTTTTATGTGGTTCGGGTGTGTCCCAGATGAATCGTTTCTTTGAGTTATGTAAAAATGTGCACTCTTTGGCATCGACGTCATCGAGCGCACGTGTAGAGCATGACGTTGGAGCTGCACCACCGCACCCTAAATTTTGCGCATCCAGTTGTCTTCAGAGTTTTGAAATAAAGAGTGTTTATATTTAAAATGCGTGTTATTTTTCTTGGCATTTAAATTCTATTGTGTTAAGAATTTTATTTTTATTGAAATAATATTACTGCCTTTATTATTTTAATTTTTATCTACATTTTATCATCATTATTATTATTGTTATTATTATTTAAAGTCGGCGCGCGGGTGCTGTGGGGCTCGCAGAAGCCATGTAGTCAGCCTAAGTACCACGCGGTTGTAGATTTTCAGTAGGTAAATAGATATAAATTAAATGAGTTTAAGAGAGAATAATTAAAACTAAAAGTTATTGAAATAATGTTATGTATTATTAAAAAAATTTATTATAAAAATTATTATTTTTATCATTTCAATTATAATTATTAAAGATGTTTTTATTATTATTATTAGGTGTATTATTAATATTAATTTTATTAATGTTATTATTATTATTATCAGTGTTATTCTTTTCTTATTATTTTTATGTGTAGTACTTTTATTATGAGTTGTTTTTTTACTTTGTTTTATTTATATGATTTTGTTAAATTTTTGTTTCTTTTATTTCTTTTTTTCTTATTCTTTTCATCTATCCCTAGCGGCCTTCCCCCTCTTTCTCTTTTACCTTCTCTCTTCTCTCTCGGCTGCCACCTCTACCATCTCTCCCTTCTTCTTCCACGTACCATGCTTCCCCCCTCTTGTTCGCCTCCTGTCCTACACACTCAAGTGCGCATACCCCACCAACTGGCTCCCTCTATTTCTTCCGCTGCTGCATGGCGCCTCACCTTCCTCTCAGTCTGCCGCAGCAGCCCACCAGCACCCTCCACCCAGCAACTGGACAACCAGCCTCCCTACTTCAGCCCCCCTTGCAGCGCGCCTCCTACCCTGCGCATTCCGACCATCCACAACACCCCCCGGTTCGGCCCTCAACCTCCCTCCTCCTCAGAAAGCGCCCTAGCCTCCTCTATCCACAACCCCTGGCCAAATCTCCCTTGCCCAGCCCCTTCACCCTGTGCAGCTCCCTTCTGGCATGATCTGGCACCCCTGCCCTATGTGCTTCACCTCCAGCACTTCATGTCGCAGGACCTCCCTATCCTAGCCAGTGCAAACCCTCCCCTATTCCACGTCCGGCTCTCTCCTAGCCTCCATGTCGCCGCCCTAGGACCTCCCTGTGGATCTCCTTTCCTACACGACACACCCAACAGCCGTTGGCCCTCCTCACCCGCTTTGCACATCCCTCCTTCAGTGCACCTGTTTGAGCGCCCCGACCCCGACGCCCTCTCCTACCCTACACACAACAGCCCGTCGTTGCTACCTCCCTTCCTTTGTATGCAGCAACCCCTCTAAAGCCCTCAGACCTCCCTTCCTCATCCTCCTAGTATCCTTGATGTCTTCCCTTTATTGCGCATGAGCCTTCCAGCACCCTCCGGTGACAGGACCCCCTTCCGACCTCTCCTGATAGGTGTACAGCGGTCCCTTGAAGCGTTTCTTTTTTTTTTTACTTTTATTATTATTATTATTATTATTATTATTATTATTTCGATTATTGTTCTCATTGTGATTATTATTATTATTATTATTATTATTATCATTATTATTAGTGTTATTATTATTATTATTATTATTATTATTATTATTGTTAAAATTATTACTATTAGTATTATTACTATTTTTGTTGTTGTTATTATAATAAATATTATTCTTATTCTTATTATTGTTGTTATTATTATAATTATTATTATAATTATTAACATTGTCCTTATTCTTATTCTTTATCTTATTATCATTATTATTACCATCTTACTCTTGTTGGATTATGGGTTTTAGTTTATGGTGAGTTTTTATTGGTTGGTTTAGGATTTTTAGGACCCGCACAGGGCGTTTTCGAGTGAGCACGATCGTTGTGCCTTATTTTCGAACATTCTTCGTCGTCACGCTTTAGTTTCAAGGTGAGTGTTTCTTCCCACAGCTTGGTTTAGCATACTTTAAAGGGGGTTTATTTATGTGTTTTGAGTCCTTGATATTTATTATTTAGGGTGTTGGACTTTAACATGGATTTTCGAATGTGCGTCGTTTCATCACCTCGTGTATCCGAGGTAGTGTCCAATTGAAATGATTTTTTAAAATTTAAGTTACATTATTTCCTACTATTTTCACACACTATTTGTTTTGATTAAATATATTATTAATTTTAATAATTGTGAAATAATAATAGAAAAATAATTTTTAAATGATTATTTGGTGTAAAAAAGCTGTTTATTTTATACATGACACTTGAAATAATTTCTTGATGAGAAGACTCCCAATAATGAAAGTATGCCAGTTTGGCTTTTAAATGAAATTCACTGAATATCAAATTTAGTTCTGGTTAAATGATAAATGATTACTTTTGAAGCATGAACAAGTACTTTGGTTCTTTTGAGAAATTTCCCAGTTGGCTCTTACGGTTCATCTGGAAAAAAGTAAAATGTTTTGGTTTGGTTTTATAAAAATATTGGCAGCCTATGAAGTAGTGTTTTGGGTCTCCTTAAATGGTTTCAAAATGGTTTTGGTCTTCTAAAAAAGTTTTATTTTTATTAAAGTGGTTTTTTTGAAAGGTGTTTAATGCATGTTTGGTACTTAATGAAAATGATGAAAATGTTTTGATAAAAACCCTCCTACGATAACTCTCCTGCCTTGGTTGCATTTGATTGTTTGGGAGGCCGCACTTAGAGGATCCCGGGTACTTGAGTAGTTTGAAGGCATAGGGTGTCCCATAGAGTGGCTCGAGGTGATTCCTGTTGTACTGTATATATATATATATATATGATTGGATGCTCGGTTTGCATGAGGTGGCTCACCCCATTTCTAAACACATGAGACATGGGAATCTTGCATATTGAGAGAATATTCTAAGAAAGATTGTTGCACGTGTAGATTATGGTACTGACCAGTGGCCCATAGTAGGTGGATATATTGGGTTTATAAGTATGGGATTTTCCCTCTACCTGCCTGAGAGAGGATGGTTTAGCATATTTTGTGTTTTCATATCATCGTGGCATGTCAACAAGGATGATTTCTCATGTATTGGTGTCTTCTGGTTTATTCTCTATCTCCTCGGTTCACCCATGTTTGTGACCTTTCAATTACTTGTTGTGATGAATATGGTACTTATATATGTTTTTGTTTCATTTCCCTTGATGTGTAACTACTGTAGCCTTTTTTTGTGTACTGTTTTTACTAGAAAGTGATGTGTGGTTTTAAAGTGGTTTATGATAATTATTTTCAAAGAAAGGTGTTTTGTACTTTTGTGAAAATTGGAAATATAAAAATCACTTCCACCTTGCAAAATGCTAATGTCTCACTAAAATAATGACTTTGGTTTTTGAGAAATGAATAGAGGTAATGACTCGTACTTTTTTTGGAGTAACATGTAGAAAACCTTTTATAAATTGTTGTTCAATCATGAAATGATGTTTCTTTTATTTTTAATGGTTGTGCATTGGGAATAGATATCGGGATAGCCTGCTGAGTTTTAATACTCATGCCTATAATTTTTTTTGTTTTTAGTGTTTGTCCAGGCTACAGCTTTAGTGTGTTCGCCTTGGGCGATACTTGACCGTTGAGTCGGAGAGTGTCCTGCGGGGTCACATGGAGTTAGTTCAGATGTTGTATTTGGTCACTTTTATTTTCGTTTGTTCTTATTTAGTCTCTTTACATGGCTTATTTATTTTGTGATGATTTTTATTTTTTCTACTTTAATTATTTATATTGGTTGAAATCATTCCCATAGCCTCTGTTGATGCCCTGGCGCATGTCGCCACCCCGGGAGGATCGGGAATGCCTCTCGGGCCATGTTGCGGACCATCTTGGGTGACCGGTTCAGGGTCGACCCAGGTTGGTTTGTGACATGGTATTTGTAAAATGATAATTTCCCAATTATCCTAAAAATTATTCATTCCAAAAATATACCATAATATAATCATAATAAAATTTTCACATTATGGATCAAAAAAGGAAGACATTGTTATCAAATTTAGATAATAATATTTATAAATTTATTATTAATGTTAAATATATATTCAATATATTAGAAAAATATTATTAGACAAACCTTTACCATTTCACCAATAATAAGTGTAATAGTATTTTGTTTCATTTGTAGACAATTTCATTGAATTATATAATTGATTTTTTTATTTATTACTTCATTTTATTTGAATATATTTATTTATATCATCCATAAAAATTTATAATTTTAGAAAAATCCCAAAAGTAAAAAAATGTTTGTAAGAGTTTATCCAAGAACAGTAAGTAAATTTTATCATACTCAAATTTTAATATATTTTATAAAATTCATTTAGATATTGTATTGTGTCCTAAATTTTATATTATAATATTTATTTATTAATTTAATTTCAGTTTCAACATCATCAAATGCTTTAAAACATATAAAAATCATTAGAGAGAAAAATATTCTTTAGAATCGTAGTGTCGTAGTGTATCAACAATGAAAGAATTTCTCAACAAAAATTATGTTATTCTAATTGAAAATGTATTAGGATACATATATATCATTTTTTTAAGTGGGTTCTCATGTGACTTCCTCAAATATATGGTTTCACCATGAAAAATTTAATATTATAGCGATGTTTTTTAATGCATTATATCTCCTATATGGAATCTAAATAGATTGTTCCTCATATTTGATCATGTTTTACAACCTATGAGTCTATTACATTTGATGGAATAGTGATTCAATTACATAAAGTAGACACATAGAGGACAACAGGAACTTGAAATAGGATATAATGGTAATGAGCAGATTTTTAATAAAAAAATTCCCTTTCAAAATGATTAGAGGACTAATTATCTATTATGTTGTAGAAAAGAAATGAAAACCATTAGATATTTTTTATAGTTTTAAGTAATAACATTTTAGATTTTAGAATACCATTAAACTTCCTAAAAATAGATAATATATTTTTTGTATATTGTTGTTATTATTAGTATATAATGTGGGTTGTTAGGATGTCATATTGACACCAGATGAATAAGTTACTACCTTAACCTAAAGGATCACACAGTATAATGTCCATTTAACAAATCATTCATGGAAGATTAAATTTAATTGACATTCAATGTAGTAATTCATAGTTGATATAAAATAAAAAAATTCATTATAAAACATATTTATGGTATATTTTTAAACTTATCATTAATATGAACCAAAAAAATAGTTGATGAAAAAAACTAAAAAATATTCATTATCAAAAATCATACCCTTACGGTGTAATTCAGTTTAATAAGGGGTTTTGCATCTTGAACCTAAACAAATGAATTTTTATATATTTACTTTTTAAAAAATAATAATAATTTTCATTCTTATTATTTAATTATAAGTTATTAAATAAATTTCTTTTTAAAATTTGATTTTTAAATGATGAATTTTTTTAGTAAATATATTTTTTCAATTAAGAAACTTAAGTTTATGATGTAATAAATTCAGTAATAAATATATTTTTTTGAACAATTATTTTTTAAAAAATAATTTAATGATAAATGATAGTATATTTTAATTAAGTCAATTATAATTTTATTAATTCTCACAATCTATTACCATTGTTGAAACACATAATTTTAAATGGGAATTTTTCATATGAAAGTATAAATTTGTATATAGAGAATTTTTCTAATAAAATTAATATTATTATTGAAATCAATACAATAGAACTATCAAGCAGTTAATTCGTTATAATTATGCATGATAGTCGAATATTTTGGTAAAAATTTAATATGATAGATATATTGTATATATTATGAGCTCATAAAAGAAAAATGTGTTGTCAAAATTACAATAATGTATTTCTAGTAACAAATTTACGTTTTTAATTTAATATAATATTTTATTTACATTACTTTATTAATATTATAAAACATTGATGAATCCTCCATAACCAACTTTATATATTACAGTTTTAAAAGTAATTATCTATGAACATTAATATTTTCCACTTCCACAAAGATATTATTTTAACAAGTGTTGTCCTTATCCATATAGAATATTTAAAATCATTTTGCATGTCCAAAACAGTTGTGAAAATTCAATGGTATGGTATGAGTTTCTGATTATTTTATCAAATAGATTACAATATCAATTTTTTAAAATAAATAATGAATTTCTCTAACATTTTCTACAAAATCATGCATGTCCTTTCAATCATACTCACTCAAAACACTTTTATATGGAATTTAATATATCATTCCATATCAATATTTCTCCCCAGGTTTCCCCAATCACTTAAGAATCGCATCCCTAGATTTTAGAATCACCTTCTCGTGGTTATTCATCCTCTCATTATATTTATTCATGTTCATTAATTATGTTATACCTTTTGACTTCTAATTATTAATGTTGAGATATGTTTATATACATAAGTATTACATTCCTTATACTATACTTGTGATTATAGATATTTCACTCTCATTAATCACTTATGTAGAATATTACAATCCCCCATTATACTGTCAAAATTGTACCAATATTTTCTATGTCAAATATTTGTGTATTGAATACCCAACCCCACATTCATACAAGTGTATTGATAATGATTTATACATCCTACATTTATTAGGGACATATATTTATACATCCAACATTATTTAATCATTTGAATATATTTGAAGAAATTCATTTATAAATTGTATGTTCTATTTGGAAGATGAATATTTTTACATGAAATGAATGTAATGGGTGTGCCTAGAATAATACATCATTCCAATAAATTGGGTATTTATTTTATATCAATAAATATCATTCCTAGAGAATATGTGGTTATAATAAGTATAATATGTTATAAAATCATTATGGTCATCCTTTACATATGATTATGATTTCATGTTTTATATTGATTCTGTATTCATTGTATTTCCCAATTTTTATTATATTACATCCCGATTCAATGGTAAAATTTAATATTCTCACAACTATTTTATTTAGTTGGTTTTCCTCATGAATCATGTGTATTAATTTACCTTATATTATTATTTAATTCATCTATAAATGGGATTTATTTCCCAAAAAATTAATATGTTCATACCTAGGGTATCCCATTCTATTTTAGAATTAATGTATTGTTTTAAGGGTTTTTTTTTGAATTTTAAATAATATTTTTATTCCTTGGATACTCATTATTATTCAGTGTATCTAATTTACATAATAAAATAGACCTATTTATATTCTATAACTGTATTATGTATACATTAATTTATAAAATAATGAAATAATGTATATTAATTATACTAGATTCCATTGTTGATATTAGAGGAATGTGTAATTATTTCATGGATTCGGTTTAGAAAAACCTAAGGAAATCCTTAGAGACAAATCTAAACAAATTAAAGCACTCATAAATTTTTTTAGAGTATGTATAAAGTTATTTTAATGAAAATTCATCCTTTTATATATATACTATAAGGAGATATTCATTATAAACTCTTATACCTTAGGATAATAAACATGAATTGTGTTTATTGGTCTTGACTCGATTGTCAACTACTTAATGAAAAAGTGGTCGTCCTAAAAACATACTTCTACACTTTTACGGGATATGATTTAATAAATTCACAATCCCATTATGAACCATTATTGAGGGATAAAAAATTACAATAATGTTTTATGATAAGAAATTGATCATGGAAATCCTAGATTGAAACAAAGAAATTCATAGGGTATGTAATATATTTCATTTATTAGTTATCCCATTGATGTTCATGGTTTCCAATTTTTTCATAATAGTTAAAAAATTATCAACCATTATTTAAATAAATTTTAATTTGTGGCAATAATTAGTATCAACTGAGTGTTATGCAGAAGGTCAGGACAAAACAATGGAAAGGAATTAATTTTAAAAAAATCATAAATATTTTCATATCACTTTCCAAAAAAAGGTAGTCTAAATTCATTTGATTGAATAAAAAATTGATATTCCATTAGGTAATAATATGAAAACATAATGAGACATGTACAACATGACTCCATAATTTATATTGATCCCTAATGTAATTTTGTCCACATAATTGGTGGGTAAAATCTAAGTCTGTGAAAATATTTGGTTAATTCAGACTTTGAAAGACATAAGTTACTTGTTTTATATTTCAGATAATTTGAAATAAAAATTAATTAATCTCAAAGATATTATGGGTCTATAGATTGTAATTTATGGATTTATTTAATTTAAGTTAGTGTAATAGATAAATAATATTGAGGATTAAAATATTAAAATCACACATGTAAAAATATTTGCAATAATCGTCTCGAAATTTCATTATAGAGATAAGGAAATCATTTATTTATATTTATTAAGGGGTCATTTATTTTAAATTTGTTATGAAAAACCCACTAATGAGACGAATGAAATGAATTCTCAAGGAATAAACCATCATATTGTATAATTTTTGTCATCAAGAAATGAGGACATTATGAATCAATGTAGTAAGATAAGTGTGGTCCACACAAATTGACTATAAAACCCTCTAGTGTATATATATATAGGATGGGAATATTCCATCACAACTGATAATGTGGATCCATAATTTAGGGTTTTGATAAGTATGATATATTATCATTCAATGACATAAACAATTCAAATCTATTATGGTTCTATGTATTTGATCACATAATATATTGTTAATATAAATATTTCAAAAATATCTCAAAACATCAATGTACACTTATGAACACAGATGGAAAAAGGTTAATTTGGTCTATATTAATTGTATTAGTCATTCCATTTCAGAATTTGTGGGCCTTATTTCCCTCAAAACCTTGTGATACTCCATATTTTTAAATTTTATTCTATTCTAGTAGTGGATTGGAATTCCATTAATATATCCAACCTAAATTTCTAAGAGAATTAAATAAACTTATATATATCAAATATCCTAGTGATTATATAAATTACATGTTGGATATTTAATATAAAAAATATCATTATATCAAGGAAGGATATTATTTCATTTCGAAAAATATTATCTAGTGAAAGGTATTGATTTTATATAAAATACCACCCTGGCCTACATTCTCATAGTATGGAAATATATTTCCTGTGTTTATTGAAGAATTTATAATATTTGTTACCATATAATAGTATGAGTTATCATTAATAAAAATTAGTTGATAATTTCCAATATCTAAGACTCCATATATAATTTATTCTGTTTAATATCAAGTGGTGATTAAAAAACAATAGTATAATATCGGTAGATAATTTATACATCAATGTTATTCACCATCGGGTGTTGAGATCCTTTATATTAAGAATAATTATTAGTCAATAATCCATTACATTGATTATTATGATCTTAATAGGATCACAAGAAAGAAAAGATATCCTCATCCATAGAATGGAGACATGTTAGATCGACAACATTGAGTCCAATTCTACTCTATGGGGGTTATTTGGTTGGTTATTATCAATTATGGGTAAAGAAAGAGGATTACTCAAAGTAAATTTTTAGATATGGTACGAGATGAAAAAAATTTATAATGATTCCATTTTCATATACTTATTCTCATGATATCTTACAAGTCATAATTAATTGTAAATAAGTATTAACTTGAAAATTATTTGGTAGTCATTATATATGATCTTTATATCTAAAATAATTAAATAAGGAT
The DNA here is from genome assembly GCA_963277665.1 of Viscum album. Classification (NCBI taxonomy): domain Eukaryota; kingdom Viridiplantae; phylum Streptophyta; class Magnoliopsida; order Santalales; family Viscaceae; genus Viscum; species Viscum album. The sequence goes on from OY728145.1 coordinate 1,907,291,938, forward strand.
CATGCAGAGTATTTGGTTAATATAATTATGATCATTCTGAAAGAAATAATTTATACAAAGTACAGTAAATTAATTTTTTATTAGGATAATGTATAATTCCTTGGTAATTTTATCACCAAATGGGATATATATAGATCCATTATAGAAAAGGCAATTAATGGTGGAATAGGATACCATCATTGATGGAAATCCATAGATTCAACAAATTATCTGGTTGTTATCATCAATTTTTGAGATAACATACACTCTTTTCAATCACAAAAAATTTCTATCATAAGGTAGTCAGTTTTGTATGGTCATAAGAATGTACTAAATGATTGAATGTTTTATAGAAGAGTTTAATCATAGCATCATTTCTCAAATTAACCTTTAGTTGGGAAGGATTTATGAGGTATAATGATGCATCCAAATAGGGACTGAGTTGTGACATGATACACAATGAAATAATCATAGCCTATGCTTATAGATAACTACTTGTCCTTTAATAGAACTACAGAAAAAAATTATCTTTAATTGGGTGTGGTGATCTTCATAGTGATTATGTAGAGAAATTATCTCTTCACGGTGAAATTTAACATATATATAGATCCTAAAAGAATCAAGTATATATTCACACTAAATATCACATCATGTTCCATAAAATGTGGTCTGATCCATTCATTTGTTATGATTTATCAATATATTACCTTTCCGGTAAGGTGACCATAGTTTAAGATTCTCTAAGTATAAATGATCATCAAACACTAAACATGATTAAAATCATAAGGGAGCTAATATTAATAGACATATAAAGGATGAGAATGGGAATAATAAATCGATCTTAATCAGCATTTCTATAATACACTCTCATTAATATAATCTTGAGGGTATAATTTGTTCCAAAAACAAATATAATATTATAAAAAAGGTTGTTATTATTTTAGTGTTAAAATTTTTTAAATATGGATTTATTATTTTTTTAAACCTAATAAGTGTCCAATAAAAAATAAAATTAAACATGAAACTTCACGATGTTGTTCATAACTCATCCATCTCTATTCATATTGAATCACTATGACAAATAGAGATGTGAAAAAAAAATATTTTGTTGGGAAAAATTAAGGGTGGATTATAGAATCTATTATCTATTGTATGGTATAGAAATAATTCAAGCATGAATAATAGAATTATAATGGTATCATGAAACCATTGGGAAAACTAGTATTAAAATAGTAAAAGTGAACATGCATTCATAATTAGACTCCCCATTAAATTTATATGCAATAATTCTATTTGGTTGGTAGTGGATGGACATATAATGTCAACACAATTCATTTATATCATAAATGATTTCTCACATGGCTATCATAAAATTATATATATATGCTAAGATATAAAACTACATGTACTAATACTATTCTAATATATGTTAGGGATATGAGGTTTACTTTGAGGTTATAAAGATGCCTTCTATAATATTTGGATACAAGGTTGATCTTCATTAATACTAATCAGAATCAAAAGGATGACTCATATGATAGAACTGTTTGAACTATATAGAATATTATAATATATTGAAAAATTGTTTTCCATGTATGTTTCGATCAACAACATCTCCTTTTGGACTCATCATATGACAATGAAATACTTTATATCATTGAAATGGATCATTATGAGGATCTATGTGGAATGGGGTGTGGGATTTTCCATGATGGCATGGAGTTAGAGAGAGGAATATGATGGGAAATAATATTTTCAAAGAGATTACATAGAATGTTAAAACTATTCAGAAACATATGGAATCCATAAAATGTTAACAAGAATGGTATTTATTCAATCATCAATGATATTTGGAGTTAAATGTTGGAGAAACTGTTTTCATTCATATATCAATGTGGATGAATATTGTGTGGTTTGGTAAAAATAGATAGCATATTTTAAGTAACATTAAGACATTTGAGATCCTTTACTTCCTAATATATCTAGACTATCGACAAGAATTAAAATCTAACTAGTCCCAACTAAAGTATGTGTTCTATTTTCCCTCTTGAATTAGTATATAAAATACCCATCACATTTAATGAATGAATATGTGGTACAACCGGGTAATGGTCATTCCTATGAGAGGTTTAATATTAGGATCTTAGATCACACATAAAATTTTCTATGAAACTAGAAAACTCACATGGTACATTTACTGTCGAAGAACCACAACATTAAGAAATCTAAATAGTATCCAAAAATGTGAAGAAATATATATACCCTCATTTATTATAGTTTATGATCTAATATTTGTATGGAGATAGTTATGAAGGGGTAAATAAATTTGAAACTTACGTTTTATTAAGGAAATTCCATTTTCATGTGATTAAATTATATATTAATTAATAATTTTATTAAAATCCACCAAAAACTATAGTGATTTATTTCTATTATAAATAATATATTTTAATATTTAAAATAATGTAATGAATCATAATTATTTATATTATAGTAATTGTACAATTACGATTGTGATTAATTTATCTTAACGAACTTTATAATATCCAATTGATCTGGATAGAAGATGTGATAGCCTCGACCAGTTTAATCGTATCATATGTAACCCATTTTACAAATTATCAGTGGGTGTTGACATCACTTTTCTTTTACCTTTACCATTTCTATTCCATGAATATATAACTAAATATCGATCTAAATTATCTATTTTATAAGTAAAAGTTTATGGAATTTTTTTGTCAAACTATGACCATCAAACATCCCAAAAAAAGTATCACTGTTGAACACCTTACGCATAGACCATACTCCGGTGTAATAAAGGTTTTTTTATCAATACCCTTATAATATAAATTTTTTTATTTTTGTTTTATTTAATAATTATAATATATATCCTTTTTTATTATTACAATAAATAAGATAGAATTTTCATTTTGAAGGAAAAAATATTTTTAAATAACGAAATAAAAAATTTATTTTTAGAAAATATACAGTTTCAATCAAGACAAACTATTTGATGAATTGAAAAAATTGTGAAAAAATATTATTTTAAAAAAATATTCTGATTTTGGAAAAGATTATTTATATAATAATGATTACATGATTTCATGAAGTCAAATATAAATTTTATAATGGTTAGAAACTGTTAACATCATAAAAACCCCCAATTATTCAATAAATTGAACTTTTTATTTAATTTGGTAATATTTCATATTTTGTGAATTATTTTCACATAATTAATATTATTCTTAAAATCATCATGGCATATATACCCAATATTTATTTTTTGAAAATACTTTGAGAAATTCATTTTTTGGGGTAAAAAGTGAATACAGTTGAAATACATGATATGTATTATGACATCACAAAATCTCATAAGTGATGTAGTGAACAAAATAAGTTGTTTACATATCCATATTTATGTTTCCCCTTTAAAATAATGTGTTTTTTATTTATTGGATTAAATTTATAATCCATTAATAAGAAATCTATTAAATATTTTATATTATTAATGTTTTGAAAATAATTTATTATGATTGTGACTCACTCCCACATATACAAGCGTATAATTTTAATAATTTCATATCATATTCAAATAAAATATTTACAAAAACATCTCATTGTTATAAACCATGGTAAAAAAATCAAGCTATTTATTGTGGTTTTTATTATTTTAGAATTTACTTATAAATTCCTATGTTTAGATATTAATAATAAATTCCCATTAATTTATCTTTAACGCCCCACGCATCTTACTATGACTTTTCACTCATTCCCCTTTATTAGTTTTGACACTTCACTAATCCCCATAATGTTCCCCCATGGTTTTCACATGGTCTTAAGAAAACCCTCACATAAATTTAGATGTTCCCATTAAATGTAATAGATCCTCTACTTCAAATATTTATTAAATGAATTTATTTATATTTTTTACATTCATAACTAATAGATTATATTTCGAAATGATTTTTTTTTTAAAATATCTTATTATCCTTGTGATTTCCATGTCCTGATATACCCATATCACTCTCTTTAAACACATCACTGAATCTTTATGTTCTTCTGTAATGATACCGAAAATATCTTGTGATTTTACATACCTTATATTTTTGTATTGAATACTCATGCCCCACTTCCAATCATGTGCATTAACCAATGTATACATATACCTTATTGATTGAGTACTTGCATGTATGTGACCCTAACTCCATAATCAGGAGATTAAAAGTGATGAAAATATTTCTTATGTTTAAATATATATATATATATATATGTGGGGGGGGTACACTTATGCATGTGGATTATATGTATGACTTAGTTGGGACTGAAATTATATATCCCACTATTTCATTGGGTAATGTTTTAATTTCATGAGATATCATGTATGGTTCATGAGATGTGATCTTATGAACACAATGTTATGATATATTGATAGTAATCCTATACTTTTCTTAATGATGACATTTGTTTTTATGTTGCATCCTTTGTTATATTACATTGATGTCATGAAATATTATCATGCTTTAATGTTCTTGTTTTTAACTATCACCCCTCTTGTGTTACACTAATATTACACTTGAATCACTTTTAAAAATTTACCTAATTCTATTTATTTATTATTCACAAACATTAATTTAAATCACTCCCTATTCTAATGTATGTCCCCAGTTTATCCAACATAGATTTAAAGGATAAATGGAATTATAATAGAATGTTAAGAATTTTATAATAATGATATTGTATAAAATTTTTAAGATAGTTTTCTATGTACCTAATTTCCAAATTAAAATATGGCTCATTCTCTTTTGGGATTATATTGAGTGAATATTTATGCAATAAATCATGTCATGATCAATAAAATCAGATAAATATCTTTAAATGATGTAATACATCAACTTTATAAAAAATATTATTATTTAACATTTATTAGATATTCATATAAATAGCGTGTCCCTTGACTTTAACTATTGATCATCCATCTATTTAACAATTTTTTTTGATCGACTCTAAGCTACATTGTTGGGCTACTGAATGGATCTATACTTATATACCCTTTCCCAATCATGTTTAGTCTAAAATAACCTTATATACCTAACATAAACTCATATTTTTTAGTTCATCACATATATTCATATGTATATTCATAAGGATGTATTTTTATTCTTGGTAGAATGATTGAGTAGTATCACACTGAAATTTCTATATAGGAACATTGTATATGATTGAGTGTATGAATCTTGACACTAAGTGTAGAAGGGATTAAAAAACTCTGATAATTTATGATATATTAATTTTTAAATAATATAAATATATTAAATATCTTTCAATACACCAAACACTGAGATGATCTTGATTTTCTCAAAACAAATATTTAATTCAACATCTTACGTTACATGCAAGACCGGGCTTTAGTGAACATTAGTATATTATTAAAAAATTATTATTTAATATAATAATTATAACCTATCAATAAAATTAGAGGGTATATAAAAGATTAAATAAAATGTTAAAATATATATCTTACACATGTTAATTATTTATATTTTCATTATAAATAAAATATTAATCATCTAAAATTAAAAGTAATAATTTTTGAAAAAACTAAATTTTTTTCTAAAAAATGGATTGGTAGTGCTTTGAAAAAGAAATTACATATTAATTTTTAACACTTTAAAAAAATTATTTGAAAAAACAATAATTATTTTTTATATTGGAGTAAATAAAATATATTAGGGTGAATTTGAGGTATTTTTTTAAAAAATCAATTTTTATGCGTAGTGAAAATAATGAATTTTAATTGTAAAATCACATTTATATTAATTTTTTATTAAATGAAAATATATTTTAAATTGGTTTAAAAGTAAAATTAGTTCAATTTTTAGTCAATTAATAAAATTATTATCATATTTGTATTTTTTTCAACTAATATATAAAAACATTATAAGCATTTGAACATTTTCAATTTTAAAACCCACATTCTCATCACGTCAACTGGATTAATATTAAATTAAAATTTTAAAAATATATATATTGCATATTTAAAAATTTATTAATATTTTTGAATCAGAATAATTTATTATTTCTAAGAATGAAAACTAAAATTTTCAAAAAAAATGAATAGTGAATATAGTAAAATTTAATTATTACAGTTAAGGGAAAAATGGGATTACCTGGTGGTTAAACAAAAATGATATGGAAAAAAATTCCCATATACATGTCCAAAAAATATTTTATAAAATATTCTACAACAATAAGCCTATAAAGTTTTATAATGGTCCATTTACTTATCTATTTACTGATGAAAAATGTGGGAGAACTCAACTATTTTACAATTTAGCAAGTGTGTCCTCTCCCCAACTTATAAAAGGTCACACCATCTTCTCTTCACTTAACACCTTCAAACCAATTTTTTTAGTACAAGAACTACCCAAATCACTTCCCAAATTTAAATAAATAATCCTAGAGGACTTAGTTTGGGATTAAAACTAACCTCTTATTGAATTAGTCAAAACCTAAGGAGTATGCTTGAGGAATATGCATTGTTTTTCAACGAGTGTCATTATTTTACTTAATTCTACACCAAAATTTTTTTTATCAAACTATGTTGATAAAATATCCAATATATATTAAATATAATCGTATTTTTATAATAATTTAACTACCTAAAATAATTTTAACCTCCATAAAATGTGTTGTGAAATCATTTTTCATATATTCGGTGGACTACTGCCTCCTAAACTGATGTTGTTTCTTTTTCAATTTCTGCCACTCAATGTTGGGTATCATTCTGGATAAAAATAATATATATACATATATAAAATCTTTATACCTATTAATTAAAAATATCATAGATATATATTTTCCTTCAATTCACTAATATATATGATAGCATCGCTCGTATGCACGGTGAACTACCGCCTCACAAAGTAATGTGATTCGTCTGTCCCCAACTCTTTACGTGAAAGGTGAGAAAGAATAATTTTTTTATTATATATGTGAATGAAATTATTTTAATATTCATTTCTTTTTATATTATTTACTAATTATAATATCAGTAATTTTCTTTCTTCCTTTTCAACTCTTTTCAAGATGATAGCAGTGTTTCTTTATGTGTGGACTACGGCCTTTACAAAGCAATGTGACTATATTTTCATCAGAAAATAAAATAGATTATATATATAAGTATATATTATAGTATATATTATTGTATTATCAGTATTTAATTAATATATTTTTTCTTTCCTTCTTTCTATACTGATCATTTTAAATCTAATGGTTATTCATGTGTACGAAGGGCTTACTATCACCATGATTGTATCATATGTCATTTTTCAAAACTATCATTATTGATTGGTTAGAAAAATAAAATTGATGTATAAATATTATAATTATTTCATGATTATTGATATGTATAATTTATTTATATATAATATCTTTAAGAACATTATCTTTCATGATGAAGCAAGCATGAGAAAAAAATAGAAATTAACAACAAAATGAATAGAAATAATGAATGGTTATTAATGAATAGGTCATAATAATTTATAAAAGTATTATATATGATATTATAAATATTAATATTATTTGTTTATAATTTTAAAAAAAATATAAAACCACTATACTCTATTTTAGAGAATGTTCAAAAGAAGATGGAGTGTAATGTAGGGTATTTTCTATATATATCATTTCAATGATGTAAATTCAAATTTTATAGCCATAATTTATTTTATATGATATATAATATATCCCCTTTTATATTTAATATCAAGAATATGTAATCATTCAAGGTATTTAAATTTTTTTAAAATTATTTCATCTAAATGGATTTGAATTAAAAGATACAATGTTCTATATAATTTTATAGATCGATTTGTTTTAATTGTGCTATGTTACATCATCAAAATATTTGGTATTATTTGAGTATTTTTTAAATTAATGTTGATCATATTATGTTTTATTTCCAATTTTTTATGGATTTACATTTTATACACATAATAAAGTCATCTTTAAATTATCACATCAAAATTAAAATAATTGTATGGCATTACTTAAAGATTTCATATTATCATGATTATTTAAACTAATGGAAATTATTTGATAATTGTATAATAAAAAATTTAATTTTATTCTCATTTAATTATTCATGTTCCTCTAAAATTTATAGTACCATTTTTTACTATTTTTTACATAATATGTATTTGTCATTTTATCAAGAAAATCCATCATCATTTCTCTCTTCAGTCAGAAAAATGTATTCTCACAATAACCTGTTATCTAAAGATATTTTCAAAAATGTGTTAGCATTTTAAAAATGTTATATCTATAGGTTCCAGGTGCAGCTGAAGCATGTTGGTGGCTCTACCCAACATTAATTTTTTTGTTAACAATGATCATTCCAAGATATGTCATTATAATAGAATTTCGGATCGTCAAAATAAAAAAAAATAACAAAAGAAAACAATGGAGTACAAAAACCATTGAGAGGATCATAAAATGTTGGCTATAATTAATTTAATTAAAATGCAATAATTGACTTGATGTAATTCTCTTTCCATTGGTGTTTATGGAAACGATCTGATATGATCTATCATTGCATTTTAGAATCCAAGTGTAGTATTCCTCTAGTATTGATCCACATGTGCTCCGCGTATCCCTAGACATCGGTGAAGGGATCTCCGGGTGCTAGTGCGGATCAGTCTTCATTTGGGATGTTTTCCTTCGATCACCTTTAGAGCCACTTTCAAAGTTCTCTCCTTGATCTGGTGGAGGAGGATCCCTCTCATAGCTTGAGAGTGTTCTTGGAATAAAAATTCTCTCTCTTAGCTTGAGTGAATTCTCTATATCCTTTGTAAACTACCCAAAAATGGCTAAGGTAATGTCAATTATATAATTGGGATTTTGATTAATTTGAATATAAAATGAATTAATTACCTGAAAGCATTTATTCATTTAATTTAATTCTTAGTAAGACCTCATGCCTGATAAAAAGAGTTGACTATTATTATTACTTGACATGCGCACAGAAAATTACACATAATATTTTTTAATTATAAAATTTATATTATTTTACTTATATCCCTAGAAAAATTACATGTTTTGTATATTATTATACATGGCATATAATTTTGTTTCTCCATTTTCTTTATTTCCACCACCACATTTATTATTCTTTGAAAAATGGATATTTATTTCTCAAATAAATATCAATGCATTACTCTCTAATAAATATATTATTTAACCCACAACATATTCTCTTGAATAACTACTATCGTAATAAATGTGATCATGCATCCTTGAATAATTATTAAACTATAATTGGGAATAATCATTGTTCGACTTGTTAAATTAATATTTAATTCAGATACATGGACACGCATAGTTTGTGACCAACTATTCCTTTTTCTCAGTGGCATTAGGTGTAGCCTACATAATGTCAATAGTAAGCACCAAGCAACACGCCACGACACCCATTGTGAAAAAGGATAACACTGCAATGATGTGTCACCTCCTATAAACACATACCATTTAATGTAATCCATTTTTCTTAACATCTCAAATAAAGTGGGTTTCATGCTAGTGTCGTAAACCCATGTGCTCAAATATTCATTCTTTGACTTTCTGGAATTTAACTCACCCGTTATTTATAATGGACATGGAATTATTTATCCTATACCCATTCTATAAAAGGGCCTGAGATATATACTTCAATTATTGAATAGAAGGGACAAATCCTTTCTCTAATTATCTATTAAGGTAGTATTACTAATGATTCACCCAACATATCCTACATCATTGAAAATAGTGTGTTGTCATAGTTTTCATCAATACCTAAGTGCGCAAGTTGTAATACCCATTAAAAATATTATTAAAGTCTAAGGAATAATACACACATTTGTAAATAGGAACATCCAATGACACTATGAAATATGGATTTCCAATTGGCGGGTCTCGTTCTCATTATAACCTCTAATATATAGCCTTGGGTGAACACTGAGGGAAAATGCCTCAATGTTATATGGGTCCTCAAACCAAATGGCATGTATTATTTGGGTCAATCAAATATCATCATCTAACCATTGATCATAGGCATTATCATGAAAAAGAATAATCAAGATGTGATAAGGTATTTATTATTGAATAAAGTTCATAGTAGTTGGTTATAGTCCACCAAATCTAACAGACTTCCACTTGGACTAAACCACATTGATAAAAACCATTAACCTGCTAGCTCACACAAGATATTCATTCTTCCTCTTAGATAAGCCTTTAGTCATGTGGACTTCCATGTTCTCTTCTGTGGTCACTCTTCACACTTCAACCTCATCCATTTGATAGAAATACCTAAAGATGTGATACTTTGGGAGTATTTTCTTTTTTGGTTGATGTGACCATTGTTCTTTTTCAAGATCCTCTCCTAATATATTATCACAATACAATGTTATAGGATCTTTACTACTATGGACCCCATCAAGCTCATAGACAATGGCCTAATTCCAGAAGGCTTCCTTGGCTGCATCACAAGCAGCTATATATTCGGACTCCACTGTAGAATATGAAACAACTAGATTATTTGAACTCTTATAGCTCACAACTCATATATTGAAATGGAATTCATATCAAGATCATGAATTTAGATCATTCTAATCGATCTAAAAACCAGAATCATCATATCCTCTGATTACAAGCTACTTGTCTACTCTATATACTAGGAACATATCCTTAGTTCTTCTCAGATACAAAAGGATAGACTTAACAGTATTCCAATTCTATTCTCCTGGATCATATTGATATATGTGCACCATGTTAAGTTCATATGCAATTTCAAACCTATTACATAACATGACATACATGATGGATCCTAAAGCCTTAGTATATGAGATCCTTCTCATTCTATCTTTCTTCTATTGTTTCTAAGGACACATTCTCATAGAAACTTGTAGGCCAAGTGGCACTGGAACCAATACCCTCATGGATTGTTCCATACTAAATCTCTTTAGTATCTGTTCAATGTATGTACCCTAACATAGTCCAAGTTGCATATTGGATCTATCACAAAATATCTTGATCCCATGAATATAGGCTTCTCCACCCATATCCTTCATAGAGAAACACTAGTTCAACTAGTCCTTATCTAACTGCAAGATTGGTACATCATTTCAAATAATAAATTTGTTGTCAACACATACTACTAGGATAACGACCTCATTCCTATTAAACAACTTATAAACACATGGCTAAAATTCATTTCTCAAGGAAACCAAATTTTTTTAAGGATTCATCAAATAAAACATTCCGTGACCTGGTTTCTTGCTTTAATCCATAAATTGATTTCTGCATCTTGAAATATCATTTGGCTTCACCAGGTGTCACAAACCCTTCTTGTTGCGTCATAGAGACATCTTCTTGAAGGTTCATGTTAAGGAATGCTATTTCGACATCATTTTTCTAAATATCGTAGTCATGGTATGCTCTTATGGCTAGTAATTTTCTTATGGATTTAGACATGGATACTAGGGAGAAGGTTTCAACATTGGCAATTCATTGATTCTCTCTAAATCCTTTAGCCACTGGCCTTTATGTGTGGTTCTAACATGACCTTCCATATCTAGTTTTTTCTTTAATACCCATTTTCTCTTACAAGATTTACATCAACTAGATAATTGTCCAGAATGCAGACATGGATCTGATACATTGAATATATCTCAGAAATTCATGGCATCAAGCCATCTTGCTACATCTGATCTTTCTACCTCTACTTTAGTGGATAGAGGTTCATTATTTCAAAAGAATAATGATTCACCATCTTTGGTGACTAAGAAGACACATCTCTCTAGTCCCCTTACCTCTCTTAAACTCCTACGTAGTACTTGTGTTTCTCGAACCTCTTCCATGGGGACCTATGGAATTTGTTTTTGTACCAACTCTTTTCTATGTTAAGCATCAACTTCATCGAATTCAATCTTTCTCCCAATATATGTTTTCTGAATTTTCTCCCTCTCATGAAATACAGCTTGTCTGGTGACAGACACTTACTTTTCTAAAGGGTTATATAGGTTATATCATTTCGTTTCATTAGGATATCCTATAAAGATACACATCATGCCCTAAGGTGCTAGTTCGTGTCCTAAGTAAATCCTAAAAATGCCTCACATCCCCATACAAGTGTGTACGATAAAATGGGTTTATTTTCATTCCATAAATCAGAGGTAATTCCATTTGACACCTTAGTTGGTACTAAGTTTAAAATGTATGATGCAGTTTGTAAGGGATTTCCAAAAAAGGATAATGAAAGATCCTTATGACTCATCATCTACGTCACCAATTCCAATAAGGTGTGGTTTCTCCTTTTACAAACATAATTCCACTATAGTGTATAAGGAGGATTGAGATGAAGTAGAATCCCAAACTCTTATAGATGATCGATGAGATATTTGTTCAGATATTCTTCACCTTGATCTGATCGATGTTTCTTTATCTTCATACCAAGCTGATTCTCTACTCCATCCTTGAGTTCCTTAAATTTCTCTAAGGCTTTGAACTTATAACTAATTAAGTTGATATAGCCATATCTTCTCAAATCATCAGTAAAAGTAATGAATTAAAAATATCCACCTATATCTTGTACTAAAAATGGTCCACGCACATCAGTGTGCACTAATCCTAAAGGCTATGTGGCCCTTTCACCCTATCCAGTGAAAGGCGGGTTGGTCAATTTACATTGTAAAAATGAATGTAAATTTTAATGTGGTTTTAGCTCAGTATAGTCAAAATAACCATCCTAGAATATCTTGGTCAAGAACATCTCATTTACATTACCGAGACGGTGATTCCACAATTGGTTTTGTATGAGTCATGTGAATTTTTTTCTTTATTGACTTCCTACACTTGTTTTTCGTAAATTAATACATACAAACCATTATTCAAATTGGCTATACAATAATCTATGTTGTTCTTATAAAATAAACAACACTAATTTGGAAATTTGAAAATAAATTCATCCTTATCCCAACAAGATAAAGAAATTATGTTCATGGTAACACTAGGAACTTAAAAATAGTTACATAAAACCAAAAGCATTAAAGTTGACAATGACAGACAGAAATCACTAATGGCCAAAAAATCCATCCTCGCTCCATTGGATGCTCGAAGATCCACCTCTCCTTTGGAAATATTTCTAAATATATTTGGTTCCTTCATTTGAATACAGATGGGAGCCCCACAAGCTGTATATAATACCCAATGTGTTGAAATGTAAATATTAAACTCGATAACGAACACACCATTAGAATCCCTAGGCTTCTGGGTGAAGTTCCACTTCTAGTGTCCGAGCCCCCCACATGAAAAAAATACCACCTCATATTCTTTATCACGCCTCTGGATCATCCCCTTCTTAGAGGGATGGTGCTTAGGGGATTCAAACAGTTTATAAATCCTTAGACCCTTTTATTTTTCCTTTTTTTCTTATTCACCAAATGAATTGTGGGTTCTTCATGCCCCATGTCCCTATCTACCTAGAGAATTAACATCAGAAGTTTTGATATACTCTTCTCATTGTTTCTCATGTTTTATTTGAATATAGATGCATAGAATGTCGTGGGTAGGGATGATAGGATGAGATATGTATGCAACTCTTTTGGTAAATGAATCTCTAAGATGTCCAGGAATTCAATCTAGCTAATAAACATGACTACATGAGGTATAGTTGGCATAGAATCTCCAAACAAAGTTTTGAAAAAAGCATTGGAGATCTCGTATCTCTCCTATCTCGGATTATATTGATATAGATCTTTAAGGTGATACATCATGCCATACGTGTCCATGTTTTTATGTTTCTTCAAGAGATCATTAGTCCTGGACGACATCATAAAACATTGAAAATATGTGGAATCATCCATATTTATCATATAAGAAGATAGTTCCCCATTAAATTCCTTTTTTCAAGGTGCAACTATACTTTGCTCTTCTATCACATTCAATTTATTATTGTGGCGACGGATGATGCGTTAACGCCTTTACGATTCCTTGAAATTTGTGTCTATGAGAAAATTTTCTATCTTCATTATGGTTCACAATGATATGTTTAAATTCATTTTTCATTCCATTTCTAAAAATTAAGATGACTAATGGTTTAGTAATTTATCATGATAAAAATGAGACAAATAAATAAATTAATACTTGTTAGTCTCCCACTATTTTATTGATATCTAATATCCCTCGTCATTGATATCAGAATATTCTGTAACATGGATATTCTAGTGGAAAGAATCCATAATGTCCATCGCATTACCCCAACTAGGGTTGGTCTATCAACCTGAATGGTTTTAGTTAGGCATTTTAAATTCCAACCTCATTAAATCGCAGCTCATGGAACTGCGGTGTGGACTCCCCAATCATTAAATCCTTTCATTTTGGATTTCCTAAACCATTAAATCTTGGCCACACTATGTCCTATTATGGCAGTCAAGCCTTAATGTGAACAAATTCAGGTCAAGACAAAACATTGAATTAAAATTCCCTGATAATTGAAAGCACCCCAACAAGGTTTTCTCAGGAAGTTTGATCAATGGTTCGATTCTAACCAAGATTTTGTATGACTATACTAACTTAATATTTTCATTGATGAATTTTATCCATATATGAAAATTTCAATTTTATTATCTTTGATTACATTCTTTTTAATATTAAGTGGGATATACTTGACTGATTAACCTTTTCTAAGATAATATTTACACATAATCTGGTGTAATTTTAGTTACATCGTGCATTCTTGTTTAATACATCAATTCCGTGATTGTGAAAACACACCCACAATAAATAAACCATGAAACTAACTGAAATAAAATAAATGGTATGATCATTAGATAGATATAATGGTTAGTTAATCTCATGGTTGAAAAAATGTTCTATGACCTAGGGGAGAAACAACTTTAACCTTTTGGGTTCATGTTTACAGCTTTCCACATTACTAGCATTGTATCCAATGGGATTGGATTCACCTTGTCTCTTAACTTGAGCTGCCTCCACTAGCTTAGAAGTTCTATCCATTACAGTTACCTTTACCTCACTTGCATATGAGGGGTAAAATGGGGGTTTACATAAATAAAACCTTGACCACACAAACCCTACATATTAATGAGGGGAAGGATCGCTTGCCAAAAAATTTAATTTAAATAAATTAATTAAAAGAAACCATTCACATACAATGGTCTTGGTCTAGATCATAATAATCCATACATGCAATGATATTTCAGAATAAATAAAACTAACATTCAATTCATTAATCATTCGTGTTTAATAAAAATCACGCTTGAATCATTTAATTATCCTTAATTAATCAATACTTTTATCTTAAACCATTTTTTGGATTTCCTTGAGATTTTTATCCACAATTTTTTTAAACAAATAAATTTATTTAAAATTATGTATGTATGTAACTTGTACTATTGAGGAAACTCAATGAACTCCAATTTATAACTACCTAATGTGTAGAAATGAATATTACACCGATGTTAAATTAATCACAAACACACACACACACACATATATATATATATATATAACATCTATCACATGTTGTGCCTCATATTTACACCCGCACTATGGTACACATTTCAAGGGTTTATATAATATTGTAATAAATTTTAACAAATCAGAGTAATTTGGATGAGTCCACAATGTGTAGTTCAAAATACATTACTTGTAATTTTCTTCACCATCCATCTATAGTACACAACTGGGGACATGGCATGTAGATGTACTTCAGAAATATTTAGAGTACACGGTGTGTTCAGTGGGACACAAGCCATGTAGTATCCGCGTTACACAGTTTCTAGTCGGGCTAGCCTTGGACGGGGTACACGGTCCAACCCTAACTCGATGAGGCTACACGTCGTGTTTTGTGGGCCACATGGCGTGTAATCTGAAAACCATGTTCCACATGTTACAAGACAACATACATAGTCTTAAAGACTTAGATATAATCCAATTACACATCCGAGTTTTGTGGACTATACCGATGCATGGAACCTATACTACACGGTGTGTACTACCGAATACACATAATGTGTTCTGGTGTTTTATGGCCAGGAAACATTAGAACCTCCGGATGAGATCCTCTATTTTATTTTAATCAAAATTAATAGAGAAAATTATTTCGGTAAGGTGAACAAGAAATGAAGGTGGAGAAATAGATCTAGAGATTCTGATTTATGGAACGATTAACATGAATTGTAACAACTAAATTATTCAATACAAAAATCACCAATGAAAAATTGAATAATTAAAATCAATTATATGAACACTCTTATACCACTTTTATGTTCTGGGAGTAGCAGAAGCACGTTGTTCTGTGTATCCAACATTAATTTTTTCCATTAACAACGATAAATCTAATATCTGTCACGATAAAAAACACTAGATATTCGAAATATAACGATGAATGAAAAAAAAAACTCCTGGAACAATAGATAGGATCATAATATTTTGGTTATAAATAATTAAATTAAAAGATAATAATTTCATTGATTTAATTATCTCTCCGTTGATGTTTCCAGTCATGATCTGATGTGATCCATCGTTGCGTCATAGAATCCTTGTAAAGGATTCCTCTAGCAGTGATCCACATGTATTCTATGTATCTTTGGATACCAATGAAGGGATCTTAGGGTGATAGCATAGAAGAACCTTCAATTACGATGTTCGCCAATGATCTCCTTGAGATCTTCTTTCAAAGCGCTCTCCTTGATCTGGTGGATACATATCTCTATTTTAGCTTGAGAGCATTCTTGGAAGAAAATAATTCTCTCTTGGCTTTAGATATTTCTCTACATTCATTCTGCACAACCCAAAAATGTCTAGGAAAATGAGAATTATATAATTGGGATATTAATTAAATCGAATAATAAAATAAATTAAATACCCGAATGAATTTATTCATTTCATTTCATTCTTTGTAAGACCCCTTGTCTAATAATAACAATTGACTATTATTATTACTTGACTTTCACCCAATTAATTACAACTTATATTATTTAATTAAATAAATATTATTATTTCTCATGCATCCCTACAAAAAATTACATGGCATGTATATTAATATACACAATGTGTACTTTTGTTTTTCCATTTTCTTTGTTTCCTCCACCACATTTATTATACCTTGAATAGTGGATATTTATTTCTCAAATTAATATCAATTCATTAATCCCTAATAAATATATTATTTCTCCCACAATATATTATCTCTAATAACTTGTGTTGAATTAATTTCAATCAGGAATCCATGAAAATTTTAAAACCACAATTGAGATATAATATTTATTAAACTTTATAAATTAATATTTTATTGACATACTTGGACACCCATAGTGTGTGACCATCTAGACATATTTCTCAGTGGAATTAGTCAGAGCCTGCCTAAAGTCCATGTTTAGCATCTCGCACCACACCAAGGCACCCATAGAGAAGGAAGTTAACACTGCAACGACATGTCACCTCCTACAAACACTTTCCGTGTAATGTAATCCCTTTGTATCAATATCTTGAATAAAGTTGGCTTCATTCTAGTGACATAAACCCATGTTATCAACAATTCATTCTTTGAATTTCTAGAATTAAACTCTCTCATTCTTTTCCATTGCCTTGGACTTATTTAGGATTTATAAATTCCATCAATGGTATTATGATATCCAATTCTATTATGGAACATAAGGGAAAAATATTTTCTCACATTATCTATTAATGATGTATTACTCATGACACAACCAATGTATCCTACCTCACTGCAAATAGTGTGTCACCACAGTTTCAGTCAATACATATAAGTTCATGAGTTGTAATACCCATTAATTGTAATTATAAAGTCTAAGGACCAATACACACATCCTCAAATTGGAACATCTAATGACACTATAAAATGTAGATTTCATACTAGAGGGTCTTGTTCTCATAATATCTTCTTGGATATTACCAAGGGAGCACACCTTGAAAAGTTTCCTTGATGATTTAGGAGTTCTCACCCCTAATGGCATTTATTATTTATGTCCCTCAAATAACATCATCTAACAATAGAACATCTATTCAAGAATAGTGTTATAGCACTTCCAAGATCACATCATAATAGCGATACGCTTCACCTTTTAGTGGAATAGTTATCCCAAGGACACTATCACACTCATTATCATGTAGAAGAACAATCAATATGTGATAAGGTATTTATTAACGAATAATTTACAATGTTGTTGGTTTTGGGCCACCAAATCCAACAATATAAAATTTATTTTCACTTATTCTTATACTTTATGATAGGTTTTAAACATATATTCTTTCAATTTCAAAACAATTCCCCTATGTTTTTTACCTAAAAATGTGAATGGAATCTTCATGTCATTTTCTGAACAAGGAACATTCGAAAACAATTTTATAGTGAATAAGGAAGACTATTTATTAAAATTTATAGAATATATAGAATTATGTGTCATTATGATTGTAATTTTTTAAAATCCTCCTTTGTATGTATATGAGGTTATTTTAAATGAAATGTTGTTAAAAAATAATTTCAATGAAAAGGGTATTAGGAATTTTTTCCAAAATTAAAATGATATTTCTTTGAAGAATGTTTTTAAATTACTTTTTTTCTATTTACATTCATTAGTATCACCTTGAAATTTTTACTTTTTGTTAATCATTATACATTAAATTTCCCCAAAATATATATATTATTATTCAATTATATTCTTTTTTCATATAATGTGTACCATTTTAACATACTGTGTGTAAATTGATAGTTATTTTTTTATCTGGGGAAATATTGATAAATCATTATTTCTTGTTTGATATGGTTATTTTTGGATTAGGATAATAATTTATGAATTAAATAAATTATTTTACATATGAGAAATGACTTTGAGTTATAGACACAACTGGGTCTTGAAGAATGATATCCCATATATTCATTAGTAGTATCATTGGATGAATCATTTGGATATTCATACATAAACGGGTTTTTACCTATATATTTTAAACAATCTTGATATATCATGATAGAAATGGTAACTTATTATTACGAAAAATAAAAAACAATAATTAGTAATTTCCATAATCCTATATGCGGTTATTATTTTCATGGATATTTTCACTAAGATATTAGGTCTGGAATAATTTCATTTTCAGTTTTCTGATTAAATAGAATTTGTTTTCAGTTATTTACATTTATATATTGATTATCCAATATCTATTTATTTTAATTATATGTGTGCACAATTATTTACATTTTCATATTGATTATTCCATATCATTATATTTAAATGGAATGTGTTCATGATTATTAAAATTTCCAAATTGATTTTTTTATTGATTCAGGATATCTTCTATTATACATAACACTTGCTAAATATTTTATCTCATGCCCTTTTTGTTTCAATTCATAATAATCCATGTAGATTAATATTTTTATTAAAAAGTATCATCTATAGTTAATAATTTTATTCTCCAATGAAAATTATTCTGTAATTTTTTTAATAACTTTTAATTCCAGACTTTTGAATGTATATATTTTACCAGGAAAACTAATCTATTTAATCCTTCGATATACTATTCTTTGAATATAATGCCAATTTAAGCATGTATGGAACTATATTTGGGATACCAGGGTCGATGTCAGTACATTTTACTTAATGGGATGATCAATATAAACCGTGGAATCAAAATATATGAATAAATAAATTATTGAGCATAAACCTATTATTAACGTTGACAATACATATATATGGACATCCAAAAATGTAGGATAAGTAAATATTATGTCTTTTATCCATAAAATACCCACTATGTATTGATACTAACATATCATTTGGTTCTAGAATAGATGTAATAAGAATAAATAACTATGAAAATGTGGCAATTTTCTTGACCTGATAGCCACATTGTGCATGGAAATGGGTCATATTATGCACCTCATTTGACACTCTTGGTGAATTTTCTTATGATTATTCACATGATCCTTAAAAACATTATGAAATATTTTAATATATTACGAAAATAAATTTACCTGGTTAATCCTATGTTTTCATAGTCTATTAAAATCATGTTAGGATTTAAATAGATTATAAATGATAATATAGTTTACTTAATATGGAAAATGTTTCCAAAATGATGATTTCTAGTATTAATAAATAGATGGAACCTAAATGAACCATGATAAAATTGATAATGATGGAAAATATAGTGACAATGAATAATCAAATGATGTGATCACTGTTGTGAAATGTATCATGACTATTACTGATTATTAATCTAAAAATATTATTAACAACCTATATATTAAACAACTCTCAGAATAACTAAATAAGATAAGGATGGATGTTTCTAAGAACATGAGTGGTGGTGTCCATGAAAGATTGAAGTATTGATTTATGTTATGTCAGAAATATTAAAACAGACATTAGGAAATAGACTCAAAAGAGTATGAAAATTATTTTTATGTGGAATAGAAATGAATAAATGTCATGATTAACTTTTATGACATCTTCATAAGACATGAAAAGTACAAGAAAATCCCATTTAAAGCCTTCATCCCACCCAGGCCTTCGAGTCAGTAAGGCCTTAGGGCCACCTCAAGGCCTTCAGACCACCTTAAGTGCAGATGCAATCCAGGAAAACTACAAGGCACAAGCTCTACATGGAGGATGAGCAAGGAGCTTTCACCATAGCAGAATCTAAACATATTGCACGAATGATAGGGTATGTCACCTGCCATCGGGAAAAGCCTGTGCATGCACGGGAATGCCTAGCTGAAAAGTCATGCGAAGGTGGAGAGATGATTTCATGATGAAGATGATGGGGAGGAGCAGTTCCAAGTAGTTATCCTTGGTTTTATGTAATGTTTGAAGACTATGGGCAGTGAATTCCTCTAAGGCCTATGGGCCATGTAATACTTACACCTATGGGCCTTGTAAGGCTTCCACCTCACCCCTTGAAAGGTGGATTATCAAAATAAATAAAAAAATGAAGGCCTTCAAGCCATTGGAGGATAGTAACTAAATTTAAGGAGTGGTTATAGGATGATTATATATATATGCTCAGTCAAATGAAACCCAAACAATTGAGTTAGGGGATATACATATCATATCTCAGTCCAAGAAAAGTAGTAGAAACAAATTTTTAAAGTCCAAAAATGATTCCCAACTTCTCAAGAATCATCTCTAAACACAGAAGTATAATGAAATCATTCCTAAATCCCTAATACTATACTTTTTATGAGGAAATGAGTTACCCTTTCAGCTTTGGTCATGTCTCAAAAAATAATCCCAGTGGGGAAAGAGTTCATCTTTCTTATGAGTTAAAAGCTACATAAAACCTTATCTTTTCTCTCTGTTTCATAGTATAGGTACAAAATTTCTTGGTAGAAGACCCCTTCTATTGTATGGAAATAGGGTTCCACTCTGGTGGTTTAGTACCCATGACCATCTTGGCTAGATATTTCCACTCTAGAATTCAAGGATGCATTCACAGTCAGGCTTGAGGGTTCCTCTCTTGTGGTAGAAGAATGATACCTAGCCCGGTTGGAGTGTTCCACTCTAGGTCATCATGGAGCAATATACATCCCACATGAGGGTTCCAATCAGGAGTCTATAGTGGACATATTCATAACCGTGCTGGAGGTTTCAAATCATGATGTCTTCTAGGACCCATGCCAATCCTAGATGGAGGGTTCCACTTGGGTGTTTTCCTCCGGTGATCCTTCATAACCACTGTCATCATAGCACAGGACATTAAAATATTTCATGCTTATAATATTCCAAATCATATATTAAAAACACACAACAAGAAGAACCCACTGATTCTATATGGAAATCAAATTATGATAATCTACACATAAGAGTAATTCTGAGTTCAAAATATGGGGATATGTATGTTTGATGTTGGATAAGAATATCTAAATGGGAAATATGGGGTCTGAGGGGACTCGCACAATGTGTGGTCCCACTCCACATCCTGGTCATTTACTTATTAATAACATGCATTATTGTTCAGTCAGTATTACATTCCATGTTGGTGGACTACACAATGTGTTCTGGCTAACCCAGACAAGGGTCATGTGCGACTGAACATGACCATGTACAAGAGTACATGGGAGTATACCAGATCTTGTGTTCTTCCACATGGGTTCTCATCTGTGTGACCATCACATGTGTTATCAAAATTAGAATTGGGTAAATGACCTTTATTATGGGATAAAAATCATTTCAAATTTAATTATTCCTAAAACCATTACTGTTGCCACTGGAGGGGCTACATGTTGTGTGTTCTTCATTAAAAATGGTGTGTAGTTCAGTTTTCTCCTGAAACCCCTAATCAGATTTCCATTTGTGTATATATTCTTATATACTCAATTTCATCATCCAATCTACCCAAAAGGTTGATGTGATGGGGAAAGATGGATCTCACCTATTTCTCACATGAATATTTCCACCAAAAGTAATCAAGGTTATCGCCACTCATTCTAGACAACACCACACCTCCATTCAACCATGATTCATCCTCTGATCATCAAAATAGTCATCCATTCATCATCGAGATCCCATATTTGTTCATTGGCCATCGAACCATTCATGTTTTTTCAATCCACCATGAATTTGTTGGTCTGATCGAGCTATGTACCTCCCAGCCTAGTCGATCTGGGACCTCAGGGATCCATCCACTGAATAATATAAAGACAAATGGGGAGAAATGAACATGTACAAAGGTCAATTGATCGATTAAAATAATTCTGGATCAATAGTTCAGGAATCAATATTACAGAATTGAAAAAAATAAAAATGAATTAAATTATTGTATATGGGCACATGAAATGCCTACAATTTTTGGATATCCAAGAAAAATGATGGATCTTCTAAAATATAAAATCAAAAGGGTATAACAACATGAATTTATGAGTCCTACCTTGATTCCATATTGATTTCCAATGAATAATGCATTCAACAAAAATCCAAAGGAATATGATGCATTTTTGTATCTAAATGTGATTTGATCCAGGGTAATTTCTTTAATAATCATGATTCACCAATGGAAGGAGAAAGATATATATTTATAGTTATTATAGGTTATGACCCCAACCATGGAAGAATTGGTCTGGGATTACACTTTCAAAGTTAAATATCGCACTGAAAACCAACTAATTAGTTTAATAATTAATTATTTATTTCATTCATTAAATTCACTTCTAATGTTTGAGGGGTTTGAACATCCCTCGCAGACACATTTTATGTCATCCTTAGGGTAAACACATCATTCTAGGCTCATCTGTGGCGTTATTTTTTCAATCTTATCTATAGATTAAGAGTTATTTAGTTTTCAAAAATAATTTTCATGTGCACAATATAAAATATATTTATTATTTTTATAAAAAAATTTCATGTAACACTGAGCCATAGAATCACATTAATTCTCAATGAATAGATATTAATATATATATATATGTATTTATATATATAGAAATATTTCAAATCCATACAAGAAAAAAATAGATTCTCTACATCAGTCAATCCTTTATGCTTGTAATCACTAAAAATAAAAACTGGGAAAAAATCGGGATATTGACCCCTTAGTTGGCTTTCCCACTATGAGGAAATGTCCTGCATATTTCCATTCTACCACAACATGATAAACATAGGAAGGGTTTTTCCATGTAGGATCCTAAATCATCACTAGGTTCCCCATATAGGTGGATCCATCCTTGTGGTCTAGCTCAACATTTTGAATGACGTGTGTGAGTTCATGCATGTTTCTCTTCAGCTATGACACTTGGAAAACATTGGGCACCTTTATCAAATATAGGGGTAGGGTGTGGGGGTAAGGAACTTTTCCAACCTATTTAAAGAGAAAAAATTTCATGATTAACCATGGGTATATCTTTCCTCTCAAGCTAATCATCCACAATCTTTATCATAGGGATACTCTTAAAAAAGGGTGGCATGTATGTGTGGCATGTAAAGACATTATCTATCATACATGCACCAAATCTAGTCCCACAGGAGATGAATCTCCAATCTCTACACAGTAAAAGGGTTTCACGTATGGTCTGTTGTATAGGTCCATGATTGATTACATGTCGATGGTAGAGTTGTATCTATTGATTTATAAAAACTCTACCAAAGGTAGGAGATCCTACCACCTATGCTCGATGTCTAACATGAATTCCCTCATCATATCCTCAGCCACATGGATGGTGTGATCTATCTTCCAATCAGTTTGGGGGTGACAGGTGGTACTAATCTGTAATTGGCCTAGAATCCCTCATTATGGATTCTCTACAAACGTTATGTTCATTTTGTGTCATGATTAGAATCAATCATTTTCGATACACCATGAAGGTGAATGATATCCCATATATACAACATCCCTTAACTCTCCACCGAACTCCACTCCCAGATGCCAAGGAAGGTTTCGAACATCTTGAGTCGGTCAAATATCACTCAGATTGAATCATTACTCTTTTCTATGTGTGGAATACATGTGACAAAATCCATGTATATTTCATCCAATTTCCACATTGGTATCTATGGGGGATGCACCATTCCAATCTAAACATAGTGATCAACTATCATCTATTGACATGTGAGGCACCATGAGAAGAACTTAGAAACTATTCATCTCATTTCAGACCACCAAAACTACCATAGAAGTTCTATTTACATATTCCCCACATCTATATGTTTAGGTTGTGGGAGAGGTGTGGAACTCCCAAAACACCTCCTCTTTTAACATTACTAGAACCATCTTTCCCGCATAGAACAAGATGACATGATTCATCCTTCAGAAAATAAATCTGTTGATTTCTTATAGACATCTGATCATGTAAGACCCCATAATATATTTACCAAACTAGGACTCTCCGACACACTCAGAGAGTGATGGAGTTAACACCATCGACTTATGAAATTGTATACCCTCATTCTCTACAGGGTCCAATTTCGGGTAAGCTAAACTACTCTAAAACATCATGCAGTAATAAAATCATGGTATTTAGGGAAGATAATAAAATATTTCCTTGACCTATAGTAATGATCATCACTATGTCATGGTCCTGTAGGTACTCCATCTAGAATTTTTGTCTCATCTTTATGTCCCATTTTTGGTGAAGATGTACTTACTACTCTGGTGGTGTGTGTAATCCAAAATGCGCTCCCCTAAAAGGTGGGGTCTCCACATTCTCTTGGATTGGACTCCCACTACCAACTCTAAGGTTCAGTTACATTTTTCTTTTTGCAGGGTCTCAACTACCTAGACCTATATGAGATAACATATTGAACTCACATCAACACACAGATAAGCCCCACAACTATTTCATCATAATACACAAAAAAATACATGCCTTACTCTGGTAGTCTCAACAGGGGATCACATGCAAGACTCTTCCTCAACTTCTCAATGGACCCCTGTCACTTCTCAGACATGGTAAGCTAGTTCCCTTTCCACATCGGTGTGTTAATTGGGCTATGATTCTTTAGAAAAATGATACAAACCACCTATATTACCCACCAATCCATGAAAACTCCACACCTCTATCACATTCTTAGGTGTCTCTAAAAATTGCATGTGATTTATCATTTCTCTTTTTTTGGCTAAACAATTTTAAATAAGTAAATTCCATTGATTGCGAACCTCATGTATCTATAATTTTCACTTTGTGAGATTCTTATAAACATGATGCTCTGAATGAAATTTCATGATCATCCTCCAATAATCTTCAATTTCAAACACTATTGTATAGAATATGAGAATGTTGAATATGAAGACAACAAAAATCTGGTCTATGTATGGTTAGAAAAACAGTTTGATCAAATCCATAAACAAATATGGTTTATAAAACTGGTTTACTAGAAGAAAGTCCTAGACCATCCTCATGTGCTCTGCATCCTCCTCCTATGTTGTAATGAAAATGGGTATGTCATTGATGGAGATAGTAAAACTAGTCAAATTATTTCTAGAAAACCTAGTTACTCAAATCCATATACAAGGCAATGGGATTCCTCATTCCAAAGTCCTTAACTAGGAACTCATAGTGTTTATAATGACATCAGAAAGACAACCTTGTATTATCGGCTTCGTTAACCCTCAACTGGTGGTACTCAGAACAATGATCAATCTCTGAGAATCATCTCATGCCTTAAAACTGATCATGGAATTATTCCACCCTAAAATGGGAAAATTTTTTAACATTTTCTGGATTAGGAAAGGATTATCTATGACAATACATAATCACTCATATGACTTTTTCACGATTATGGATGGAGATACCAATGGTGAAACACTTGGGCTGATGAAACCATTCTCTTTCTGGTCCTCCAACTTTATATATAGAACCCTAAGATCATTGTGTTCTATATGATATTTCAATGAATATATTAGCGGAGTGTATGGATGAACGTTAATACAAAACTCCCCATCCTGGCACTGAGGTAGTCTTACAATGTCCATAGGGAAGATGTCTATATAATCCACCAAACCTGAAGGAACCCAAATGCCGAAAAATCATAATACACTAGGGTTTATTCTTTATAATAGATGGGTAATGATATATGAACTCCAATTCCTACAAATAAAATTCCCTAAAATGTGATCTCTCTTTCCAGAAAATGAAAATCGCATCCCATCAGTGGATATGAACCTAACTTGTCTGCATTGATTTTTGATCTAGGCTCAGACCATATATAGCTAATACATATCCAATATTTTGTCAAAGAAATTCATATTTAACACCAAAGGTTCCCATGCTATCCTATATCCTCCAATTTAAATCTCACATTACCATTAAATGAATGATATAGAAGAATCATTCTCTATTGGAATCTCAAGAGGATGTCGTTGCGCTAGCGCCTCAACCTGGATCTCCATATGTCGAACAAGGAATATAGAGATAAATTAATGGACTGAAAATGTGACAAATCGTACTCACACAATGGAATAATAAACACACATCATACTTATTACCATCTCATGTATTGTGGGTCCATACACATCCAAATTATGTAGTTGTCCACCACCTAAGATGATAGCTCCAAGATCATGACGTGGTCCACCTAGTAGTGGTGGTTGAATGATTTCCTAGTTTTATACTCCACCTATAGCTTGTTGTGATTTTATACTAGATCATCCACCAAGAGGCCCACCCTGTCCATGCCAAGGTGATCCCTGATCATGGAAAAATATTTGATGTGGCGATCCATCAGTTATATGAATGTCCTCCGCAGCACATCTGGTCAGGCAATGTAGTACCATGTTACCTCACCTATCACATTTAAATCATTGCCACTCTCTAGTATTCACTATTCATAAAGGTTTCCTAAGTCCATGAACATAATTTTGATCATTGAAGGACATACTGCGTTGAGATCATGGATCACAACATCTGCTAGCTACTATAGATGACTCCGCTCTGAGACACCAACTATAGACTCTAGCAATTTGGA
Source organism: Viscum album (assembly GCA_963277665.1). NCBI lineage: Eukaryota > Viridiplantae > Streptophyta > Magnoliopsida > Santalales > Viscaceae > Viscum > Viscum album. Next base: position 1,907,319,384 of record OY728145.1, read on the forward strand.
AGCCATATGATAGAAATATCACTATCAACAGTTCCCTATCTATCACCACATCATATGTGGGGATACACAAGAGTAAAAAACTGGATCTTATCTCTCTGTAATCTCCCTTATCAATCTTTCATTCCTAAAAGTTGTCATCGTGGATAATGTCGAGATATTCGTGCATAAGGTTTGTGAACCATTCTGTGCATTTTAGAAATATCATCCCTACCTTAGGAATCTTTATAAGATCTGAGATCCCAAATAACTATAACAAAGTAGGGTATTACTCTAATCAAAACAGTAGATATATGTTGGACCATGAGCGTGTTGAATCATCATGCAACTTCATAATAAAGCTCCACCAATGCCCAACTGCTCCAAGAAAGAGGATGAATTCTACTGGAAAAACTAGATCCATCAGGGTCTGAAAATCCTGAAGATATGGGCCATCAACTCTATACAATATTCATCTACCTGAGGATATAGCTCACCATGTTCCATCAGTGATCTATGATGCTTGACCTTTCATAGGGCACTATGCCTGAATGCGCTATTACCCAATGCTACTAGAACATTTTTCTTCTCAATAGGGGAAGGTGCTACGACCTACACACCTATAGAAAGGGAATCACAGGACCAACTCTAAACTAAACCGTCATCGCTCATTTGGTTTTCATCACGAAAAAGAGTAATTATCTTGTCTAGATATCATCATGGAGGCATCATTAATGTTATCAAGGAAGACCACAATCATATGATAATATATAAATATATATATCAACAATCAATGGGTAGATGACTCTATAAACATAGTATAAGCCTCAATCTTATATGATTCATGTTTCATTTATTCATGCAAAAAATTTCTTGGTACGCCAAGTCGAAAAAGAAGGCAATCATCATCTTAGTGAATGGATTGGTCGGTTGTTGCACCATTTATGGAATCTCTACCTTGAGATCTAGACTTGAGACACTTTAAAAATATTTTTATAAACCCAAAAAATCTAATTTAAGGGTATGCATCAAAAATATGTCTCATGAAATAAACATTCTATAATACTAATCTAGCATGATCCATCTATCCACCCTCAACAAAACAAGTGATATGTGCGGGAAACTCCCATGCAGGGGAGAGCATAAACATACCCAGTATGACACCCTGAAAACTGAAGGGCGAACATTTCGTGATATAATTCAAGAGAAAGATATAATATAAACAAGGTACAATGAAAAAATATTTCTCTACATAAGAAAGATTGAATGTAATCTCATGAAAGCACATGGTAATAAACATAGATAGTAGATGAACTACCCTTCGAGCCTTCTTCACCTTTAGTAAGAGATTAGACTCATCCTACTATAAGAAGATAAATGAAAAAAGAACATGGAATACCCTTTCAATATTCACCTATCCTGGATGCAGAGTAAAATAATTCAAGGATTTCATACATCATAAGGATATATATACATATAATCAGTCAAAATAAACCCAAAAAAGATAGCAAGGGGAATTCTATATAACAACATAGATGAATAAATTTTGTACCCAACCACTATAAAACTCTAAAATTGATTCAAACATCTCATGTGTTTTATCTAAACACACAAGTCTAATGAACTCATTCCCCACACCCTACATCTATACACCTTGGGTTGAAGTGAGTCCCCCACACTGTTTTCGTCATGTCTCAAAAACATGTCTCGGTGTGGAAGATATTCTTCTTTCACATGGATCGATAGCTATATCACACCATATCTCATCATTGTGTCACATAGACAACAACCAAAATTTCTAGGTGGAGGACCCATGCCCTGGAGTTTTTGAAGGGCTGCACACTAGTAGTTGAGGACTCATTCCATGCCTAGTTGGAGGGTTCCACTATAGGTAAATGATGACCCATGTCCATCCCTTCTGGGGGGTTCCACTAAGGAGTATTTAGGGTACCAATTACCCACCCTCCTGGAAGGTTCCACTCTCTAATTCATTGAGTACCATACACAATAGAAAAAGAGGGGTTTACTCGGTTGACTGCTTGTGGTGTCCCTTCATCACCAATTCTATCATCAGACATCACGTATGAAGGATTCTTGTTTAAAAAATTCCAAAAAATATCTTTAAATCAACAATTGATGGAATCATAAAGTTCAATTCATAAAAAACACTCCGGATAGGCTACCCATGTTCCGAATTCCGAGTTCAAAAAATGGGATACAAAAAATTTAATTTTTCTTCAAAAAGAACAGGGTGGCACACAGTGAGTGATGGGACCCAGAAAGATTTTAGTCTCACTCTGTCACTAGGTTGTGTCCCATCATTGGAACATGACTTGGTGTCCATATAGTTGTACATTCCATGTCTTTGTAAAACATTACATGTCCTTCCAAACCGAGACTAGGTTTGTGTGCTACTCACCATGTCCATGTACCAGAGTACACAAGAATGTACCTGATCCTATGTACTTCAACATGGGTTTTGGTCCGTGTGACCATCAAATAGTTAATCCATTCTGTATGGGGGGTTGTATGACATGTTGGATGGTCTAAATGTATTATAATCAATAATTTTTTCCAAACCCTAGATGGATCCATGTGACGGGATATACGTTATGTGTTTTTCATTGAACATGGAAATAGTCAGGTTCTTTCCAGAAAACTGAGATCTAATTTGCAGGCATGGATCTACCATTTCAGCTTTGATTTTGGCATCCAATCTACCCAAAAGTGACGGATCTCATTAATTTCTCTATGTAAAATGAGCACTGAATGTTTTTAAGGGTTTTCCCACTCATTCTGCATTAATCTACACTGGAACAACATGATATTTTTTGAAATATTTTTTTAAAATGAATTATATTTCATTGATGTCTTTTATTACACTAAGTAAAACATTGATGTCCCACATCACCGACATCTTCTCTAATATACAAAACATGGGCATGGTGTACATTACAGGCAATACTTAGTTACTATGAAACATCATTTTATTTTTAGAACTTTATAAACGGAATAGTTCTACCCTTGCTAAGAAAAATTGAAATATTAATAGTTATAAAAACATTTCAAAACATTTCAATAATATTTTTTTATAGATAAAACTTATTTTTTTAGAAAATATATTTTTCTGTAGTCTTTATATGTTTAAGAAGACTATTTTCACCAATGAGCATCTTTTCATATCCTTCTATGAAAAATTATAAAACTAAATGTAGAATCATTTAGAAGACAAATTTGATAAAATGAAAAAAATTGATAATGAAAAAATTATATTATGGTGAATATTTGGGTTTTTTTGAATCTTCATTTTTATGAATATTCAAATATATTGTATTTTAGTTAAAAACATCATTTTTGTTTAAAATTTTATTAATACAAATTTATATTGTAATTCGGTTTTAAATGTCCAAATAAATCAACTAGAAATAAATTAAATCAATTTATGTCAATGGTGTCATTTTTTATATTTAAATTAGATATAAAAACTTATTTAAATTTTTAATGTTTTTACTTTAAATAAATGTTATCTTGAAAAGTATGTGGTATTGGGGTTAAACATAATTTTCCAACATGTAGTATATAAATTATGAAAAATATTAATACAAGGTTTTAATAAATATGATATTATTAGTTTTATAATATCAGATTACATTTTGACCCAAAATATAACTAAAAGCGATTAAAATTAATCACAATGATTAATGTTAGATTAATCGTTATTAGGGATTAAACCATGATTTTATGGACCAAAATGACATTGAAACTTATACAACATCCATTGGATACTAATAATTAAACAATAAATCCTATTGGTTCAAATTTTATGTTTTTTTGTGATATTATTAAATAAAAGTGCCATATATAAATTTTTACGTACGGAAAAATCAAAAAAGAAAATTTTCCATACATTTAATATTTATAAATAATTGAGGTATTTAAAAAACATGTTAACGATTATAAATATGATTTAAGAATATAAATGGGTTATTTTTATCATATGAAATTATAAATAGTTTTTAAAGATGACTAAGTTACTTATAATACTTACAAAATGACAACATAGTGATTATTTAAATAATAGTTAACTAAAATAAAAGATATTATAAATGTTAAATGTCATTTGAATTGATTGAATTATTGCCTTTAATTTTTTTTAATATTAGTATATCATTTAACACATCTGTTATAGTCATTTATTTTAATTAAAATATAATGGTGATATTTAAAAATTTAAATTAAATAAATAATGTAAAAATTAATATCATTATTATTTTACAATAAATGTATTTTTATTAAAAGATTTGAAATTAATAAAAATGCTATAATATGATAATTAATTTTTTGGGGTGAAAAATATTAAATATTATTTATTAATGAACCAATTTATATTTTATATATAACATATTTAGTCATAGATTTTAATCACATTGGTATCACGTTTAGGGATTAAGGAGTGTTTTGTGCATCACATACGATAGTTTTATAAACTAATGTCCTAAAACATGAGAATTTTACTTTTTTAAAATTATGTATAATATTTATAATTTAGTGGATATAGGTTATATAATAAATCTCACGTTATTTTACTCTTAATGGTAAATTACATAGGTTTGAAGACAATATGCTTTAATAAAAATTAAAATAATAATATTGGGGTGTCTTAGTAGTTAAAGAAACAAATTACAGAAATGAACATATTTTTTTATATATTTTATTCCTCATTAAATTCATATTAATATAGAATTTTTAAAATTTTTAGACATAGTAGGTAAATGATACCTCTTATTATAAAATACATTTTTTTATTTACAAGATTGTCACTCCCACTCTACTATAAAAAGGAAAGCACTCTACCACTTCCTCACACATCTCAACAAACTATTGGTCATCCAAAATATTATAAAATAGTATGAAGAAAAACATAAATTCCACAAATAATCCTCCCTTTTGGATGAAATACTTATTTGGAAGCCCGTTGGTTCCAACCAAAAGGATTTATTCGATTAAGAGGTAAGACCCTCCCACGAACACTATTCTGTCAATTCTTTCTCCACTCCCTCAAATATAATCCTTCCATGATTTTATAAAAACAGTAGTATCCTAAATATACTATGATTTTTTTATTATAATTTATATACATACACATACACACAATTCCATTTAGTGGGTAAAAAACATACTGTTTTCATGTATTATGAACTAGAGCCCCACGAAACAATGATTGATAATTTTCCCTTCACGGCCTCTCATGGTGGAAATTATGATGGAAGCTATGTGTATATATTTTTTATATTAAATTTATTACATATTTAATATTTTTTATACCTTTAAAACACATATCTTTATTATTTTCTTTTTTTTTGTAAATACGATATTTTTCGTTTTCTGAATGATGGACTACCTCCCCACCAAGAGAAGTGATTTGGTCACACACTACATGAGAAGTATTAAGGATGGGTTTTGGGACCTTATAATCCATATTTAGAATATAAAAATTCTAATAGAATAATTTTATTTATATATATATACACATATAACATTTTTTTCACTCTTTCAGTACGACAATAAATAGGAAATAGTCTTCATACATATGTACGTCCAACCATATCCATGAATAGTTTATTATACATAAAACATATATATTATATATATTATTATAATAAATATATATTAAATATAAATTATAATAATATCATTCTATACATTCTTGAAATCATGATATATGTATAAGGATCAATGACATAACAAATTATGGAACAAGCGTAAAATAAAGAAAATATTACACGAAGTGAAACTGTAACAAAAAATTGATAACAATAGGTTAATATAATACCATATTTGGTATTATATATAAAAATATTATTTTGTAATATATTTATAAATAACATAAATTTATTATAATGGAATATTTTCTGAGTATAAATAGAGTCAAGACATAAGGTAAAGTGCTTTTATCTCACATATTATTTCTATGAGATACAAGCCATGGTCACCACACTTTCATTTGGGTGGTGTATATACATCCCATGAATTTATTATATTAATATTATTCTCAAATTAATGGTTTTATGATTATCTATTTTATGATCTTTATTTAATGTGTTTTATGTTTTAAAAGCTTGTAAATCGGTAAAATAATTTTGTCTTAATTTTCCTTCGTTGAGGCTCATTTTTAATTACATATTGAGTATGACCATAGGTGACCAATTGATAACTGATTGTTAAAACAATCTCTTTACTTATTAATATTGTTTATGGTCATTCATATTTGAAGAAATCATCAGATTCACCTCTCAAGAACAGCCACGAGTTTCCATATCCAATATTTCTTTCGGATATATCTATATATTAGTCACATTTTTTACTCTTTAGTGTTTATGCTAATTATAAAATGTATCTATGAAAATATATTTATATTTCTCTCTTCATTCAGAAATCTAATTTATTACCTGAAATATTTTTTCAAAAATTCATTCAAATTTGTTTTCAAATTGTCCTTGAAGATAATTTCATGGAAAATGATTTTAAAATGTTTTACTTTTTTCCAAAAATCCATTATATTTTATTAGATATGTGTTCAAAGAAATAATTTTTTAAATTTTTTTGATGATTATTAAATATTTTTCAAGGAAAATAGATTTAAATGTTTTTTCAATATTCTTTAATATGTTTTCAAGGAAAAAATCTTTAAAAATATTTTCAAGATTATTTTATAATATTTCAATGAAAAATGTTTTCAAATACTTTTTCAAGCCTTATTTATATATTTTTAGTCTATTTTCATATGAAATGGTTTTTATAAGTTTTTATGTTTTAAAGATATTTTTTATAATATGAAAAATACATTACTTAAGAAATGTTTTTATCATATAAATTGGAGTTATAATCAATCTAAGAATACATTATTTATTTTAACCATGCCCTTATAAGAAATAATCCAATGGTTCCATTCAAATTATTTTATAATGGTGATTGTTTTTATGGAATGATTCTTAAGAGAAAAGTTTATATTTCATTATTTATATGATTTTTAAACTTTATTTTTTCATGGGTTATGCTTATGATAAATTGATTATGAAAAATATATATTTTTATATATGTTATGATATTATTTCATGATTATGATACCCATTTCATTGCTTGGGTTATGATATGATTTTATAGGATTTTTTTCACATGTGTGTATGATTTCATTATGTGATATGTGAGACATATATCTCACTAAAATGAATTGGGTAAAGAATTATATCTCTTGAGATAGACATGAATGGAATGAGAAATTAATTATGTTCAATGTTATAAAGATACAATGAGAGAAAAATTAGGCTCAATAATTCAGGTCTGGAATGAGGATTGAACTCAGATTAGTAATACAAGGTTTGGATGGGGTGTGAACCTGATTCAGTAATGGACATTGTCCGATAAGATGGCCTAAGAAGAAGTGAATTGACAACTATTGAAATCATTATATATGATTTTGTGTAAACCAAAATTCCATGTTTTATTATTATGTTATTGTTTCATTTCTTATGCTCTTTCTTTCCTTATAATTCATGTATTTTAATTTCAAATATGAATGTCATGATTTATGTTTATGATCTTTGATATGCATGTTATGATCTTCTAAAGATATGGTCATATTATCATACCCCTATGCTCATATTTATGAATATATGTCTCCCTTTTTTACTATTACTGGGAATCTAATGTAAAAACCCATGGTTTTGTAGTACATTATCTCTTTAAAGTAAATCAATAGTTTGCACCTCTCACAACACCGAGTTTGGGCGCACGACGACTTACCAAACAAGCCATTCAAAAGCTATAATGAATAGTATTAACTAAATTTTGAATTTTATATATTCCATATAATTTTAACATCCATATTATGTGTTTATTAGACCTAATATAAGAAACAATTCATTTTCTCAGATAATGGAAGTATTTTTATAAAAAAATGCAATTTTCACTCCTTTTAATAGAGAACCCAATTTAAATTCAATATTTGACACTTTTATATATTAAATATGACAAAATAAACTACTTATTTAGAACTAGGAAATAAAAAAAATGGATAAATTTTTGGTGTTTTTCTGATAACTTTCATATTTCAGTAAATAGTGAAAAATACTATATTTTAATTGAAAACAAACTATTTTAATAAAAATATTTTATAGTGTTAAATTACAAATTTGAATGGTCTAGAAGTATAATTATATTATATTTTTACCATTTAATCCAATGTTTTTCATTATAATGAAATTCAATTTGAAATTATACATAAACAAGTGTCAAACTTTTAAAAGTTATTATTTCCTAAAAGCAGACTATTTTTTTCATCGGGAATTAATTTTAAATTAATTAATGAAACTTCTATGTCATGAATTTTCTAAAATATACATTATTTGTGAATTTTGAATATCAAATATATCTTATGCTGAATATTTGGTATTTTTCTAAAAACATCATTTTTTTATGAATTGTAAAACCACCTAGTATTAGTTAAAAACTGACTTTTTCATTTAAATGAAATTTTAGCACTTCTTTGAATTGAATTTCTAAAATATGTCATACATGGTGATTATTATTAAATAAAATAATGCTCAATATGATGAAAATAATTTTTGGTAAATAGTAACTTTTGACTTTTATTTTCCAGAGTTAAAGATAAATAGGGTTATTCAAGGTAAAAAATATTATAAAAATACAAAATTATCTTAACACTTGTTATAACCTTATTTTATGAGTCAAGTCCAACCATAGAAATCCTTGGGTCGATTTCGGGACCCCATGAAGCCACTTAAGAATGATAATGACACATTATTTTAATTAACATAATGTAAAGACAAAAATGACATTAACAAATATCATTTGGTATATTAATCATTACATTGGGTTATATAAGTCATATTTTATAATATAAATATTCATTAGAAATTGAAAAAAATTCCGAAATTATTATTTTTTTAATAAGTTTTAGACATGATATAAATTAAATTATTTATAACACAGTAATGATGAAATATTCACCTCATAAATAAAAGATTTAAATAAATAAGATTATTAATATAAAAACAATATCCAAAACCTATACAATTCTCATTGGATGATTTTTTTTCAAACACGAATAATCTTATCTTCGACTGTAATGAACAATAGTCCTTTTGAAACTGAAAAGAAGTTTATAATAAAATAACATTTTCATACTTTCTTAAAGATCCCCTCCTCTCCCTTATAAAAGGACACAAATTCTAACACATTCCTCACACCTCTCAAGCCCCATGTCTCATCCAAACCCTGCCCAAATAATCTCTCAAGATCCCTCTATTCCACCTAGAGGCCTTACCTTAGGCATAAGTAACTTGAAGAAGTATTTTGGGTTCAAACCAAGAGGAGTTACCCAAATTAAAGGTAATGGTTTCTCTTAACTTCTTTTCCTTTATTTTACTTCTCCAACCCTTAAACACTTTTTATTCCTTTATTTTATAACAAAACCATTATCTTAGATATACAAGGATATTGTTTTATATGGATTCAAACTACACTTACAGAAACCTCCATTTATTGTTTAAATAACACACTATTTCTCTGGATGGAAAACTAACGCCTCACAAAATGATGATTGTTCAATTATCTGCTACATCCTCTTATGGTGGCCATTAAGATGGCACAGTATTTCTATATGATATATGTTATTTTAATGTTTTTTTATGCTTCTGTATTTTCCATTTATACCATACCTTTATGGATTCCATTATGGGTAAATGCGATAATTTCATTTGAGGAAGTGCGGATTACTGCCCCCCCTTAAAGTGATATTACTCGTTAATGCCTTATGTGGGATGTATAAAGTATGGGGATAATTATATTATACATGATATTATACTATAATTATAATATAATTTATATCATTATATCTAAATTCAATAAAATACAAAATATAAATGAAAGTAGCGTTCATGATTATATACGACTTACCGTCTCCATGAATGGTGAATTTCATTTCTTATCTCCCAATGATGTGTACTGTTATACATACATATATATACGGGACAAATTGTAATCATAACAAGTTATTTTTTGACTCAAGTGCTAAACATGGATAAAATATCCAATATGAACTCAAATAATTAACTAATTGTTGTATCAAGGTAAGGAGTGATATAAAATTACAAATAAACTTGAAAATTTTCTTAATCAAGTAGAAATTATCTTAAGATTATTATTTAGGATGAACAAGGAACATACAAAACAAGTCAGACTTGAGGTAAGGGGTTTCTTATCTCACATTTAATTCTGTGAGATTTCCATTGTTTACCAATTATTTATTGCATGTGGTGTATTTTATACTGACATTTGATATATATTATCATGATTATCTTTAAATTCATGGTATTCTATGATTCATTTTGTGGTTATTAACTTTTGGTCATACGACTCGATTGATTACCACCTGATAAGGTTTTTTATCTCGCTCTTTATTCCCGTTAGATTCATGTTATATTAACCACTATTTCCTATTGTGTAGTGTATGTAATTCCCATGATTATATTTTGGGAATTATATACTTTAATTTATCAGTAATTACATATTCATTGTATGATTCTTTTTTCCTGGGGTGTATGTCTCATGAGTTCCCAAATTAGTATGTGAATTTCCAATTTCAATTTCCACTAATTGGGCTTTACACATGATTTATTGATTATTTTTACTCCAATATTATTTGTGGAATTACTATTTAATATTTATTTAGTAATTACTACTACCATTTGTGTGGATATACTTTTTATACTCATAATCACTCCATTTAAAATTTATCATATCAATGATATAAACATGATAAGAGTAATCTTAACAAAATTTCCATTTTTTGAGTTAAACATCCAAGTCATTGGTGTTGTTTTTAGAAGAATATGTGTGAATTTACTCTGATTGAATTACACCGAATATCCAATAATATTTATTGTATTAATATTTTCCACACATAATTATGTCATTGATTTATTCTTAACCAAAGGATATGATCATTATAAGCAGTTTTATCACAATTTACATTCCATTGAGACTTATTTGTTGTTATTTACCAATTCACATTTATATGGTGTATATAATGTACATTGTTGTAATATATCATGAATCCAATTATCTTCATGAAATTATATATTTTTTATCACCTCAATTATTTGTATTCATGTGTCTCTCTTAAGGTTACGAACTCTAACTAAAATATTATTTTAAATGTTTTAAGTATTTATTCTTCTAAATCATTCTCATTAATGTCCACATTTTAAAAATAGTTTTAAGTATTTATTTATATGTACATTGATTTTTTGAAATTAAAATTTATTTTGAAAGTTTAAAAGTTTTATGGGACACTTTTATTCGAAAATATATTCTAAACAACTTCCTGAAAAATATATACTTTTAAATGATTTCAAGAAAAAGGAGGATATTTCTCTCAAATAGTTTTGATGATTATTTTCATCTATGCCAATATCCTTCAATATTCTCGATTGAGGTTAATCAATTATAATACAATATTTCATATTGTATTGAATGAGTTGTGTTTGACTGTGGATGTGCTATTTTTATACCATTTAGGGTTTGTGGTTTAAATATTGAGATTTTTTATGCTAGTTTTAATAAGAATGTTTAGAATATGTTTCATCCTTTTCATAGGAGGAATTCATATGACATAGTAAGTAACTGGTGGAGCTAGCTATATCTCCTCATTCATCGGTAGGTCTCATGAGACAAACTGGTGTCTTAGCATAAGGCCTTGACAAAATTTTATTTGTAGTCTTGGCATGAGGCATTTACTATGTTGTTATATGTTCGGTATTATGAATTCCATTATTATTAGATTAGTTATTAATATTTCATGTGGTTATTCAATAAGTAGAATACCCAATACTAAGTTATATTATGACATTATTTACTCAACTCATATTTCTTCCATAAAGTGTTTATGTTAAATATTTGTAAAGGCTTGTGTTTTCAATTATTCACATTGCCTAATGTTTATGTGATCTTCCACAGTATTGTTTACTTTTACTATGAATTTAAGCTCACCCCTTTCTTATGTTCCATTTTACCTGGATATGAAGAAGTTAGTTCAGAGTGAATTTTAGGCATAATATAGGAAACATTGATGTTTCTAATGGAATAATTTAGTGTTTTTTTCTTTTCGAGTTGAAATGTTGCACTTGTGTATGTATCTTGTTTCCAAGACTACTAAACTGATCTATCATTTGGGACTTAATCACGGTTAATCTTGCAAATGTATTAAAATAATTCACTAGCTCTTGGATTCTAGGGTAAGGGTGTTACAGTTGGTATCAAAGGAAGTTTAGTACAAACCTTGGAATCTATATTTGGATAAACTCTGATTAGAGCACATTATCCTAAGATAGACCTTGAGGATTAGTATAGAATAACTTCCTAGAATTTTGCTAATTTTGATATTATGTGTATTTTCCATGAAATACATCCCTGTATGGATACGAGCAGGTTGAGGCAGCTCTAGCACAGATGTACCAAGGAGTGAAAACTCCAACAAGGAGTCTCAGGCATGACCCGGGGTATCCTTGTACTCGACAATAGTCCTTGATGCACTATCGGTTATGACACTCCAAATGGATATGCTTAGGATAAATTTACATTTTCCTTACAAAATTATTTGAAGGATTTTAATATAAGATGAGAATAAATGACCTTAGTTAATTCTAAGTTGTTTCAAATTGAAAATAATGTGTCATGATATTCTCTAAATTATTTTATGACTATTGTTACTCACACAATGTTTTCTGGTTTTAGTCAATTGCTGGATTCCAAGGAAGTCATAGTAACATTGATCATTATGTACAAGGTAGGAAAAGTGGTGGAAATGAGAAAAAAATTGAATTTTGTTAGACATAAAAGATATCGGGTTCATGATGAATCTTTTTTCCAAAAATATGATCAACAACATATATATTAACCCACAATTAGACTCAATAAAAGAATAGAAAGGAAATGAATGATAAGAGATCTAGTAGTGGAGGACATGGAGAAAATAAATGCCAATTTTCATTATACAGGAAATGTGGAAGGAGACACATAGGAATGTGTCTCAATTGAACAAATAAATGCTTTATGTGTGGGAAATAAGGACATAAAGTAACGAATTGTCATGGAAAAATGAAGAGAATTATGGTTGAAAATAAAAATGGTATGAGATTCCATTTATAATCTTTTTCCATAAATGTAGGGGACCTGGTCATTACCCAATTGAATGCCCTCTTATCTAAGATATCATCTTGGTCAGAAAAGAATATATGTGAAAATAAATGTCTATTAAAATGTTTAAAAGTATTAGTGCACTTTGTTCATGGGATTACTTTGGAAGAATTTTATCTTGTATGTATAACCCCGTTGTTCATCATGTGATAATGATATTTGTAGATGAATATTTTTTCTCTTGAGGATATAGTTATAAATAACAATTTGGTTTTATCTAATCCTGGACTTTGGGGCAATTACAAGTTTTTAAATTTTAGGATGAAATTGCGAGGTATGAGATAAAATTTGTGGTTAAATTATGTTATGGTTATTTTGAAGAATTTATCTCATTTTGGGAATGTAATGAAAATATAGTTTTTGAAAAAGGACAACATATAGACCGTGTGACAACCCATCGCATCAGAAAAAGATGTAGGAATCGAACCCAAAACCAGTGTGCGATTGAGATTTATCGCCTACTATTGGACTACATGAGTTCCCTGGTAAGTGTGACTAATTAAATGATTTTATTGAGTTTATTTGGGAAATTATGTATTATCAAATGGATATACACAGTTTCGGAAAATTATTTGGTGATTAAATGATAAATTTTATTTTGGAACATGTTCGCTCTATTGAGAAAACGGTATGACTAAAAAAATAGAATACAATGGGATTTCTTTTTTGGAGTAATGGTGGATATTTTTCAATGTTTTAAATGTGTATTTATACTGATTTGGGTTATATATGGAAATTTTTAACTTATCATAGAGAATATGAGATTAGGTTAATTACATTTATGTATATTATATTAAGAGTAGTCGATGTTATTTAAAGATACAATTTAACGTGAATGACTATGTAATCAAATTCCTCTGAGTTTTGGGTTTCAATATTAGTTAGGATTATATTGAAGGATGTTATGGACAATTGTTCAATAAATGGTATTTGTTGAACTTTGGGTATTATTTGTTTTAATTTTGGAGATTAAGAGTAGTATTTCATTTTATAAAGGATTGTCCTTTTTAGGAATCATATAATCATGTACTAACCATCTTGGTATGGTTTAATGATTAATGACAAGGGAAATGTATATCTCATACTTTGTGGATTATGTGATTCTCTATAAGTTTATTTTATCACTTCAGGTGTAACCAAGTCATCTTGAATACTCATTATTTGTAGAAAAGATGAGTTTTTGTTAGAATTTTATTAATGAATGAAACTCTACTTATATAGTAAGTATATATCCTTATACTCTTAGTCAATATCATAAAAAAAATTCATCATCATTGTGAAATGGAACTTAAAATAAAAAATTTGTACGTTTACTTCTCTTACTGGGTAATCAATGACTTTTCAACCCATCGCAGCTTTATGGCCATCAGATCATTAACTTTCTCCTAACAATATTCTCAATCAGTCTCCATCAGAACATGATGATTATATTTCCCCTCCATATCCATGTTTTCTGACTTGGAACCCCAGTATGTCTTATTTTAGGTAACCTTCATAGTTACCTTTATTTATTTTCAAATAAAGGCCTCATTAATCCATTTTTGATGTAAGATTTAAACTAAGATACTTTGAAGTGTCAAACCCCATGTTTTCAATCACGAGCTTAAATTATGAGGATGATATTTATTGTTGTAGGGGAGAATGTAACACATAATGGTTTTATAGTACATAATTTCTCTAAAGTAATTAAATAGCTTGCACCTCACACAACACCGAGTTTGAGCGCACGTCGACTTACCAAACTAGCCAGTTAAAAGATGTTATGAATATTATTAACTGAATTTTTGAATTTTATATATTCCATATAATTTTAACATCCATATTATGTGTTTCCTAGATATAATATAAGAAGGAATTCAGTTTTTCAGATTAAATAAGTATTTTTTTAAAAATGAAATTATATAGCCTTTCAATGGGGAACACTTTTGAAATACAATATTTGACTATTTTAAATATTCAACATGATAAAATAACGTTTTTATTTATAATCAGGACATTAAAATTTAGTTTTTATATATTTTTTGTGTTTTTCTATCAACTTTCATATTTGTGTGAATAGTGAAAAATACTAAATTTTAATTGATAACAACTTTTTTAATCAAAATAATTTATGATGTTCAATTATAATTTTGAATGGTGTGGAATTATAATAATATTATATTTTATCATTTAATCCAATTTTGGTCATTTGAATTATATTCACTTTGAAATTATATGTAATCATGTGTCAATCTTTTGATAGTATTGTTTCGTAAAAATAGGTTGTTGGTTTTAACAACGGGAATTAATTTTAAATTAATTAATGAAACTTCTATTATTTGAATTTGGTAAAATAGAAATCATTTTTGAATTCTGAATATAAAATATATCTTAGGCTAAATTTTTGTTATTTTTCTGAAAAACATCAATTTTTGATGAATAGCAAAACCACAAAGTAGTTGTTAAAAAATTGACATTTTCATTTAAATTAAATTTTACCTCTTCTGAGAATTGAATTTAGAAAATCTGACATACATGGTTGTTATTAGTAAGTATAATTTTTTCCAATGTGATGGAAATAATTTTTGGTGAATAGTTACTTTTGACTTTTATTTATCGTGGTTAATGGTAAATAGGGTAATTTCGGTAAAAAGAATATTATAATAATAAGGAATTACCTAAATAGTTGTTATAACCTTATTGGATGAGTCATTTCCTTCCATGGGTATCCTTGGATCGATTTTGGGACCCCATGGATCCACTTAAGAGTGTTAATGACACATTTTTTTAATTAAAATAAAGTAAAGATAAAAATGAAAATAACGAATATATTTTAGTATATAAATTTTTACAAGGTCTTATATAAGTAATTTTTAGACTATAAATATTCATTGGAAAAAAATATTTCCTACATTATGGTATTTTTTTTAATATTTTTAGACATCAATTAAATTAAATTATTTATGACACAATTATAATGCAGCATTCACCTCATTAATAAATGATTTAAATAAATAAGAGTATAAATATAAATAAAATATCCAAAAAATATCTAATTATCATGGAATGATTTTATTATGAACATTATTCATCTTATCTTTTACTGTAATGAGTTTTTGACCTTTTGAATCCAAATATATGTTTATAATAAAATAACATTTTCAAACATTCCTAAAGAGCCCCTCCTCTCCCTTAAAAAAGGACACAACTTTTAACCCATTCATCACACCTCTCAAACCCCTTTTCTTGTCCAAAACCTACCAAAATAAGCTATCAAGATCCCTCTCTTCCACCTAGTTTCCTTAACTTAGACAGAAGTCACTTCAAGAAGTCCTTCTGGTTCAAAACAAATGGAGTTATCGAAATTAAAGGTAATCGTTTCACTTGACTTCTTTTCTTTTATTTTATTTATCCGACCCCTAACCTCTTGTTATTGCTTTCTTTTATAATAAAACTAGTATCCTCAATATACTATGAAGTTTTATGAGATTTTTTTGAACTAAAGTTACACAGAACATCATCTTATGGGTAAAGAACACACTGTTTCTGTGGATTTAAACTAACACCTCACAAAAAGATGACTGTTCAATTATCTCCTACCACCTTAAATTGTGGCCATTAAGATGGAACTATAATTATATATGATATATATTATGTTTCTGTTTTCTTTATGCTTCTGTATTTTCCATTTATATCATACCATTGTGGTTTCCATAATGGGTAAACGTGATAATTTCATTTGAGGAAGTACGGACTATCGCCCCCTCAATGTGATATGACTCATTAATGCCTTATGTGGGATGTATAATGGATGGAGTTCATTATATTATATATGATATCATAATGTAATTATAATATACTGATTTATCATTTGGATTTAATTATATTAAAATACAAAATAGAAATGAAAGTTGTTTTTATGCTTACGTACGACTTACCGTCTCCATGAACGGTGCATTTCATTGCTTATATCAAAATGTTATGTACGGTTATAAATACATATATATAATGGATATATAATATATATATATATATATATTATATCTAAATCATTCATATCATTATAGAGATAATGGTCTTTTAACCTCATGTACAAATTGTAATTATAACAAGTTAATTTTTGACTCAAGTTCCGAACATCGATAAAATATCCAATATGAACTCAAATAATTAACTAATTGTTATAGAAAGGTAATAAGTGACATAAAAGGAATAATAAAAGTGAAAATTGATCTTAATAATGTATAAATAAACTTAAATTCATTATTCAGGAAGAACAAGGAATATACATTTCAAGTCAGACTTGGGGTACGAGGTTTCTTATCTCACTTTTAATTCTGTTAGATTTCCATTGTTCGCCACTTATTTGTTACATGTGGAGTATTTTATACTACCATTTGATATATATTATCATTATTCTCCTTAAATTATTGGTATTATGTGATTCATTAGGTGGTTAATAACTATTGTTCATATGACTTGATTGATTACAACGTGATAAGGGTTTCTCATCTCACTTTTTATTCTCATGAGATTCATGCTATATTAGCCACTATTTCCCATAGGGTGGTGTATATACTGCCCATGATTGTATTCATTGTAATATATAAATTAGTTTATTGGTATTTACATCTTCATTTTATGATTATTCATTCATGGGGTTTATGTTTCGTTAGTTATCAAATTGATAAGGGAATATCCAAGTTCAATTTCCACTCATTGGGCTTTACGCTTGCTTCATTGATTATTTTTACTCCAAGAAAAGGTGTGGAATCACTATTTATTATTGATGTAGTAATTTCAAATGCACTTTTTGTGGATATAATTTTGATACACATAATCACTCCATTGAAAATATCTCAAGTCATTGATATGAACCTGATAAAAGTAATATTAACTCAATTTCCATTCTTTGAGTTAAACATCCAAGTCATTAGTGTTGTTTTTACATGAATATGTGTGAATTTACTTTGATTCATTTACATTGAATATCAAATCATATTGATTTTATTTATATTTTTCACACATAATTATGTCATTGAGTTATTCTTAACCTAAGGATACTATCATTATTAGTGGTTTCATCTCAATTTACATTCCATTGTGACTTCTTGGTTGTTATACACCAATTCACATTTATATGGTGTATATAAAGTACTTGGACATATTATATCATGAATCACTTTATTCTAATTATATTATAAATTTTTTATTAACTTAATTATTTGTATTCAAGTATCTCTCTTTTGGTTGTGAAATCTTACTAAAATATCATTTTAAATGTTTTAAAATTTTATTCTTATAAATCATTCTCATTAATTTCCATGATTTAAAAATGGTTTTAAGGATTTATTTATATCGACATTAATGTTTTAAAACTAAAATTCCTTTTGAATTTTTCAATGTGGTATGGGACACATTGATTCAAAAATCTATTTTAAATAGATTCATGATAAATAGTGACTTTTAAATGTTATCTAGAAAAAGGGGGCTTTTTCTCTCAAATAGTTTGCATGATTATTTTCATCTATGTCAATATCCTTAATTATTCTCGATTGAGGTTAATCTATTATAATTAAATCTTTCATATTGTATTGAATGAGTTATGTTTGACTGTGAATAAGCTATTTTTATACCATTGATGGTTTGTGGGTAAAATACTGACCTTTCGTATGCTAGTTTTAATACGAATATTTAGAATATGTTTCAACCTTTTTATATGAGGAATTCATTGGACTTATTAAGTGACTGGTGGAGCCTGCTATTACACCTCGATGCATCTGTAGGTCTCATGAGACAAACTAGTGTCGTGGAACATGACCTTGATAAAATATGATTTATAGTCTTGGGACGAGGAATTGACTATGTGGTTTTGATGTCTGGCATTATGCATTCCATCATTATGAGATTAGATATTGATATTTCATGTGGTTATTCGACTTGTAGAATACCCATAACTTTGATTTATAATGGAATTATTTAATAATCTCATATTCATGCCATAAAGTGTTCAATTTAATTATTTTTAAAGGCATGTGTTTTCAATTACTCAACATTCCTAATGTTTATGTTATCTTATGCTTTATTTCTCACAATTAAAAAGCATTTCAGCTCACCTATTTATTATATACCATTTTCCCTGGATATGAAGAAGTTAGTTATGAGTTACTTTCAGGAATAATCTAGTAATCTTGGATGTTTCTAATGAAATAATTTAGTGTTTGTTTTCTTTTCAAATTAAAATGATGCTCTTATGTTTGTATCTTGTTTCCAAGACTACTAAACCGATCGGTCCTTTGGGACTTGATTCTATATAATAATGCCAATGTAATAAAATAATGAACCAACTCCAGGATTCTGGGGTGGGGTCATTACAGTTAGTATCGGATGAAGTTTCGTGTAACCCTTAGAAACTAGATTTAGATAAATTCTGATTAAATCACATTACACTAATATAGAATTTGAGGATTAGTATAGAAAAACTTCCTAGAATTTTTGTAATATTGAAATTTTGTGTATTTTCCATGTAATACATCCTGGTCTAGATATGAGCAGGTAGAGGCAGCTCTGACACAAATGTACCTAAGAGTGAAAACTCTAACTAGGAGTTTTGCGCTTGACCTGGGGTATCCTGGTACTTGACAACGGGCCTTACTGCACTCTTGTTTACAACACTCCCAGGGGATATTCTTAGGATATTTTACATTTTCATTGCAAACCGATTTGACGATTTTAATATATGATGAGAATAAAAGACCTCGGTTAATCCTAAGGTGTTTCAAATTTAAAATAAGGTGTCATGATATTTTTTAAAATATTTTATAACTATTGTTACTCACACAATGCTTTCTGGTTTTAGTCAATTGATAGATTCCAAGGAACTCATATTAACTTTTATCGTGATGTACAATGTGGGAACAGTGGTGGAAATGATCTAAAAAATGAAATTTTGATAGCGGTAAAAGATTTCGTGTTCATGCCAAATCAGTTTTCCAAAAATATTATCAAACAACATATATTAACCAACTCCCAAACTCCAAAAGAAGATAAAGGTAATGAACTATATGAGCTCCAGCTATGCATACCATGGAGAAAAGAGATGCCAATTTCTATTATGCATGAAATATGGATGGAGACACCCAGGAATGAGTCTGAATGTAATAACGAAATTCTTTTTGTGTGGGAAATAAGGATATAAAGTAATGAATTGTAGAGGAAAAATGAAGAGTACTATTTTTGAAAATAAAAATGTTCTCAAGATTCAATTTACAGTCATTTTCTTTAAATGTAGGGGGCATGTCCATTACCCGAGTGAATTCCCTATTCTATAGGATATCCTCTTGGTCAAAGAAGAATCTATGATGAAATAAATCTTTGGTGAAATGTTTAAAAGTATTAGTGATCTTTGTTGAAGGGATTACTTTGGAATAATTTTTTATTGTATTTGTAACTCCATAGTTTGTCATGTGAGAATGATATTTGTGGAAGAATTATATTTTCTCTTGTGGATGTAGCTATAAATAGCCATTTGGTTTTATCTGATCTTTGAAATTGAGGCAATTGCATGTTATTAAACTTTGGGATGAAAATGTGTGGTATGAGATAAAAATTTTTGGTTAAATTATGTCATTGTCATTTTGATGAAATTATCTCATTTTGTTAATGTAATAAAATATAGTTTTTGAAAAGGGAAAACATGCAGACCATGTGACAACCTATCACATTAGACAAAGATGTGGGAATCGAACCCACAACCATAGTGCAATTGGGATTTTTTGCCTACCAATGGACTACGTGAATTCCATTGTTAGTGTGACTAATTATTTTTAGTTAAATGATTTTATTTAGTTGATTTGGTATGTTATTTATTATCAAAAGGATGTCCTTAGTTTAGGAAAATTATTTGTTGATTAATTGATAAATGTTATATTGGAAGATGTTCGCTCTATTGGGAACACTATATTCCTAAAGAAAATAGAATAATATGGGATTTTATTTGAGGAGTAATGGAGGATATTTTTCAATGTATTTACTTTCTATTTAATTTGTTTTGGGTTATTTAGGGAAATTATTAACCTATCATAGGGAATATATGATTTGGTTAATTACTTTTAAGTATGTGACTTTATGAGTAGTCGATGTTATTTCGAGACACAATTTAACATGGAAGACTACATAATCAAATTCTTCTATGTTTTGGGTCTCAATCTTAGATAGTATTGTATTGAAGTATTTTGACAACAACTGTTCATTAAATGGTATTTGTTGAACTATGGGTATTGTTTGTTTTAATTCTAGAGATTAAGAGTATTATTTATTTCAATAAATGATTGAACTTTTTTTGGATCATATGATTATGTACTAACCATTTTGGTATGGGTTAATGTTTAATTTCAAGAGAAATATATAGCTAATCCATTGTGGATTTTGTAATTCTCTATAAGATGATTGTAGTGCTTCAGGTGAAACCAGGTCATCTTGAATACACATCTTTTGGAGAATAGATGAGTTTGTGGTAGAAATTAATTAATGGATGAAACTCTACATGTAAAGTAAGTATATCTCCTTATAATATTAGTCAATATCAAAAATAAATTCATTCTCATTATGAAAAGAAACTTAAAACAAAAATGTGGTTTGTTAACTTTTCCTACTGGGTAATCAAAGACCTTTCAACCCATCACATGTTTATGGATTTGAGATCGTTATCTTTCTCTTAATAATATTCTCGATCACTCTCCATCAAAACACGATGATTAGTTTTCGCTCCCACATCTTTTTTTTCAATATGGAACACCATTATGTGTTATTTTCAATGACCTTCATACTTAGCTTAATTTATTTTAAAATAGAGGCCTCATTAATCCATTTTTCATGTGGGATTTCAACTAAGATATTTTGAAATGTCAAAACCCAAGTTATCAATCCCAAGATTTAATTGAGAGGTTGAAATTTATTGAAGGAGGGGAGAACGTGACACTCCATGGTTTTATAGTACATTACCTCTTTAAAGTAATTCAATAGCTTTCACCTCACACAACACTGAGTTCGACCACACGATGACTTACCAAACTAGCTATTCAAAAGCCATTATAAATAGTATTGAAAACATTTTGAATTTTATATATTTCATATAATTTCAACATCCATATTATTCATTTATTAGACACAATATAAGAACAAATTCATTTTTTCAGATAGAGGAAGTATTTTTCAAAAAATAATGTTTTACCACGTTTTAATGGTGAACCCTTTTTAAATTTAATATATGACACTTTGATATATTCATTTTGACAAAATAAACTTTTTATTTAGAATTGAGACATAAAAATTAAGTTTGGATAAATTTTTGGCCTTTTCTGATAACTTTCATATTTGGGTGAATAGTGAAAAAAACTAACTTTTAATTGAAAAAAAAATTATTTAATCATAATTATTTATAGTGTTCTATTATTCATTTTAATGTGTAAGAAGTATAATTAGATTATATTTTTTCCATTTAATCCAATGTGGTCCATTGTAATTAACTTCACTTTGAATTTATACATAAACAAGTGTCAATCTTTTGATAGTTATTGTTTCTTAAAAACATGCTATTTGTTCTGACAATGGGAATTAATTAAAAATTAATTAATGAAACTTCTATGTTTTGAATTTGGTAAAATAGACATAATTTTTGAATTCAGAATATCAAATATATCTTAGGCTGAACATTTGGAATTTTTTTGAAAAACATCAACTTTTGATAAATAGTAAAACCACTTAGTAGTAGTTAAAAAATAGAATTTTTCATTTTAATGAAATTTTACCACTACAGTGATTTAAATTATGAAAATCTTACATACATGGTTGTTATTAGTAAGTAAAATTTGGTTTAATATGAAGAAAATAATTTTTTTTGAATATTAATTTTTGACTGTTATTTACCGCATTTAAAGGTAAATAGGGTAATTCAAGGTATAAATAATATTATAATAATAAAAAATTACTTTAACACTTGTTCTAACCTTATTAGAAGAGTCATGGCTGACTATGGTCATCCTTGGGTCGATTTTGTGACCCCATGGAGCAACTTAAGAGTGATAGCGAAACTTTATTTTAATTAACTTAATGTAAAGACAAAAATGACATTAACAAATATCTTTTAGTATATCAATTTTTTAATGGGGATATATAAGTCATATGTTCAAATATATGTAACACCCCAAGATTCCACGTTATGCTTCTCTTTCAATAATACAATAGTGTGTGTTGTACGCAACTTTGAGTTCTAACACACCACAACTGATCAAACTAGCCGTTATGAATAGTAATACCCACTTTTTGAAATTTTATAAATTTTATCTTTTAAAATGGACTTCATTCATGGATTCGTAATATTGAAATTAGATTAGGGTGAATTTTTGGTATTTTTCAGAAAACTTTCAATTTTTTATGAATAGTGAAAAACACTATGTTATAGTTTAAAACCGAAATTTTATTTAAATAATTATTTTTTTATTTAAATTTATTTTAGGTCAAAATAGACAAATAATACCTATATATGTTCAATTTAATTCATTGGAGTAAATTTATAATAATTTTAGATATATAAAAATTATATTGAACTTTTTACTGCCTTTTACCCTCCTCCTAAGAGCATTTGAAAATTTACATAAAATATAATTTTACAGCTTCTGTGAGTGGAATTTCAAAAATCCAAGAGACATGGTTGATATCAGTAAGTAAATTGTGGTTCAATAAGATGAAAATAATTTTTGTTGAATAGTAATTTTTACATTTATTTTCCACGGTTAAAAGTAAAAAGGGTAATTAATGGTAAAAATGATATTATTATTTACCTAACACATGTACTAATTCTATTGTATAAGTGTAATTCGACCAAAAACAACCTTATGAATAAAATATGATCCTTTAGCTTCACTTAGATCTGATTAGGACATTTATTGTTATTTATTTCAACGAAGAGTTAAAAGAGTTAAAATCAATGTTTAATAAGTATAACATTATTAATATAGGGTTACATATAAGATAAATTTGACTATAAATGTTCATTATAAAGCTAAAATAATTTCCTACATAATGGTATTTTATTTATATTTTTTAGACATTAAATAATTTAATTTATTTATCACACAATGATGATGCTGTAATTACCTAATTAATGAAATATTAAAATAATGATATTATAAATACCCAAATAAATGTAATTATAGAATTTTTATGAATTATACTAATTTTAAAGGTTTATATGACATATTATGTTTGGTTAGATGATTTTTTTTTTGAATAAATAATGATTTTATAAATTTAGCAGAAACAAAATACCAAATAGTGTCAAAATTGACATAAAAGAGTTTTTAAAACAAATATAATATTGTTAATTGATATTCTATTCATAAAAATCCAAGTTTCCACCAAAAGAATTATATAATGATAGGTGTATCATTAAAGAAACATTTTGAGTTCTCTTTGATTAATATAGTTTGTTTATTCAACATATAATATAAAAATACAAAGAGACCTGGTAAATGTCAAACTATTTAACTAAGAGTTAAATCTAAAAGATAAAGTTAATATAGTGACCCAAACCTGTATAAACCATATTTGTTTAGTGGTTTTTGACCCATACCCACCTTATACTATATATAATCCATTTTTGAGCTATTAGAAACCGAAAATGATTTTATTATAAAATAATATTTCTAGCTTTTCCTTAGGCGCCCCTCACCCCTCTTATAAAAGGGCACCCCCCACCCTTCCCTCTAATTTACACCTTCAATTCCATTTTATCATCCATAACCTGCCTAAATACCCTATAAAATATCCTCCCTTCATCCCAGTGTCCTTAATATAGTCATAAATCCAACCTACGGAGCCCTTTTCATCAAATCAAAAGGAAGAACCCGAATAAGAGGTAAATATCTCACCACCTCTTTCAAGTTCCTTTCTTCTTCCACTTCCTTTTTATTTGTTATTTCCATTCTAAAATAATAAATCTAGTATATTCTATATACTGTTATGTTATTATAAATATGGTTCAACCAAATTCATTATTCTATCAATCCTTTGAATGACATGTCACCATACGTGTGTACGTCGGCTTACCGTCTCCACGTCGTGGTGTAATTGTTATTCAATACATTATTATTTGGATGAGTATGTTAATGATGTGTAATTGATTTAGATAATAAATATAACATGATAATGATTCTTTATATATGATATACCATCCAATTATATTTTCACTCGTGCGTACGTACGGATTACCGTCTCCACGAACGCGATGAGATTCATTCCCCATCGTATCCATTTAAGTCTAATTTTCATTAGATGATTAAAAATAATGTTTAAAGACTTGATATAATTCTGGATATGATCTAGATACATCCCATCCATAAAAAATATGAATCAAATAACAATTAATATAAAGGAAAACGAATATGTTAACACCCGAAACAACGATAATACTAAGATATTATTAACATAGCAATGTTAAAAGATCATATATGATATAATAATAATGTATATGATTCTTGTATAATTTAATAACAGTTATTTCACTATTATACATGAGGTTAACCTACCCTCGACCAAGGAAAAGTACAAGGTAAGAGTTAATTTCACAATCTCTTCATTATCCGAGATTGTTTATATGTAATTATCTACTGGGACCTCTTTATCATCCACATCCATGTTTCTTAAAAATGTATTTCAAAACATTATTAATATTTTATACACTCTAGGTTAAAGTCTTTTATACCCTTTTATGACTTTTTATAATATGTTTATAAAGGAATCTTTCCATAGTTTTCCAAACAAGGTCCTTTTAACCTTTTCGACAAAATTAAGGTTAGAATGTCTTTTTTAACTTATACGGCGGGTGCGGTTATTTTCTGCTGTTATAAAATAGCCAAAGCATCCCTAAGAAGCTTATAAGATTATTTTCAATGTAAATTTTTTATTTTATAATTATGTGAATTTTAAATGATTTAAAAAAGAGATAATTCTCTCAAATAGTTTTGATTTCATCTAGTTCAACATCCCTTGATGGATTTTAATCTTATTTTAAGTTGATTTATTATGACTCAAAATTTCCATATTGTATTGAAGTAATTTTTATATTTTTGACTGTGGGTGTGTTATTTTTATACCATTCGTGGTTTATAGATAGAGTATTGACATTTCAAATGCTAGTTTTAATATGAATGTTTATGTTATGTTTAAACCTGTTCATATGAGTTATGCATTAGACTTAGTAAGTGACAGGTGGAGCCCTCTATAGCTCATCGATGCATCGGTAGGTCTCATAAGGCAAAATAGTGTCTTGGCATAAGGCCTTGACAAAATATTATTTGTAGTTCTGGCATAAGGCCTTGACTATATGGTTATGATATTCCGAAATTATGCATTCCATCATTATAAACGTGGTTATTCATATTGCATGAGATTATTCGACTAGTAGAATATCCATGTAAATAAGTAAATTGCATTATTTCATTTTATTTTTTCAATATTATGCGAGAGTTCATGTTTAAAAGTCTTTTGTTTTAGTTATACATTTCCTTAAATGTTTATGCTTATTTATGAAAGTTTCTGCTCTATTATTATCCCTACTGATCATCTGAGCTCTCCCCTTTATATGTTTTATTTTTCCTAGGAAGTGAAGAAGTATTTTATGAATGCCCTATAGGGATAGTCTGAGGGGATATGAGTGTGGACTATGGATACTATGTTGTTGTAGTTTTTTACATTATCATGTAATGTAAGACTTATGAAGGTGTCTACTGTTTCAAGGCTACTAAACTAATCGGTCTTTTGAGACATGATCTTTTGTGATCATGCCTATGTTATGTAATAATGCACTGACTCTGGGAAACTGTGGTCGGTGCATTATGGATGGTATCAGAGGATGTTTAGTACAAACCTTGGAAGATAGATTTGATTGGAGCACATATCCCTAAGATAGACTTTGAGGATTAGTATAGAATAACTTCCTAGAATTTTGGTATTGTAGAGATTTTGTGAGTTTTCCTAGAAATATATCCATGTATGGATATGAGTAGGTAGGGGCAGCTCTGGTATAGATGTATCTAGGTCTAAAACATGAAAACACCGCTTTGATCTAGTCTTGAATGGGAATGGGTGGGGGACAACGGTCCTTGATGCACACTTGGTTACGAGACTCTCGGGGGATAAGGATAGGATAATTCTCATTTTCTTTACAAAACATTATGAAGGGTTTATGAGTATACACTTGCAGGAAGAAAACATTTTTTTATGATTATGGATTATATCCATAAATTGTTCAATTTATGTTAAGTGTTTTACAAGTATTGAATTATGTATTTTGATTCATAAACAGATCTATTTTATGCCATCATTTAGAAATGGAACCTAGTGGAAGGAATGGAAACTATATCAATGTACGCACTCCATGTAGGGATTTCTCTCCTGCTCAAGATAATTATAGTGGAGCTAGTGACACAACTTTTTCTGATCATCTTATCACTATACTGGGATAACTCACTCAGGTTATGAATAATAATTATACCTGTATGGAGCACCCTGATCCACAACATGGAGGATCAATGTTTGACTGCTTCATGAGGAAAAAATCACCGACATTAAATGTGAGTACAAATCCATTAGTATATGATCAATTGATAAATTCTTTAGAGAAAATATTCCATGCCTTGTGGAGTAGCGAAAGGGAAAAAGTTGTCATGGTAGTTTACCGCCTCACTAGAGAATTCGATGAATTGTGGTAATTGATTCAAAACAAAAAGGAAGATGATGAAGTAAAAAATATGGAATGGAGGGAGTTTAAAGAGCTTTTCTAGTAAAAATACTTTCCTCATTACCATCGTGAAGATTTGGAAAGGAAATTTCTAAGTCTGTGGCCGAAGGAGGATGAGAATGTCGCAAAGTATGAGGCTAACTATACAAGGTTAGGATGGTATGTTGTAGATTATATATGTAACCCAAGAAGTAAGATTTTTCGTTTCTTTGATGGGCCAAGACCGCTTCTCTATCGATCATTAGACTCACAATCCTTCTCGTTTTATGAAGATATTGTCTCATGTGCTATCAAGATAGAAAAGGAATTCTCTTAGTCTTACGACATTCATGCAATGGAAGTGGAGAAGAGATCTATTGATCACAATGGAAATGGAAATAATGGGGAGAATGGAATTTTAGAATATACATCCTATAGTAAATTTGGGAAGAAACACCCTGGTACTTTCTTGAATAGAATGGGAGTCTAGTACAAGTGTGGTGAAAAAGTCCACCAAGCTCATTATTGCAAGGGGAAGAAAGAAGCTAGCGATGTTCAAGGCTACAATTGCAAGGATATGGGACATTATGAAAATGAATTCCCTAAGCTTCAGGGTAACTTAGCTCTGAAAAGGCCAAGGGATCAAGGCCAAGATTATGTTATCACTACTACTGAGGTAGAGGCTCCAGAAGATGTGGTGGATGGTAATTTAATGGTTTGGTCAAGTTTAGAAAATGTTTTATTTGATTCTGGATCGTCGCATTGTTTAATGTCTTCCCAATTTTCTAGGAATATTAGATATTTTCAATTTGATTAATCAAGGGAGTTGTCAGCAATAACTCCTAAAGGAAGTATCATTGCTATAAAAGTTTGTGAATCAATCCCTGTTAGAGCATATAAATGTTCTTTACCTGCTGATCTCATCACCATACCCATGATTGAATTTTATATAATCCTTGGTATGGATTGGATTTCAGACCACGAAGAGAAGATTTATTATAAGAAGATGGAGGTTAATATTTTTGATGATGATGAAAAAGAACACCTAATATTTAGAGCAGAATCATCACCACCTAATTCTTATCTAGATCCACCCTAGTGGATCAAATAAATTCAATTATTGGGGAGGAAGAGAATGAATTAACTATGGGTGAGGAAAATAATGTTCAAATAGAGGATGTACTTATGGTGAAATAATATGATGATGTGTTTCTAGAAGATTTACCTGGACATCCTTCATAACGATAAATTGTGTTTTCCATTGATATAATTCCTAGATCAATGCCTATATCAAAGACCCCTTATAGAATGGCCACTATGGAATTAGTGGAACTAATGAAACAACCAGAGGAATTGAGTAATAATGGATATTTTCACCCTAGTGTTTCTCTATTGGGGGCCCCTATCCTTTTTTTAAGAAGAAAGATGGATCTATGAGTTTTTGCATCGACTACAGGGAGACCAATGCTATAACAATAAAGAACAAGTATCTTCTACCTCGCATTGATGATTTATTTGACCAACTTCATAGAGCTCAATACTTTTCAAAATTTGACCTTCGATCTGGACACCATCATTTGTGCGTGAATAAGGAAGACATTCCAAATATCACATTTTGAACTAGGTACGAGCATTACGAGTTTACAGTAATGCCTTTTGGATTGACTAATGCACCCTCTGTCTTCATGGATCAAATTAATAGAGTTTTCATGGAATATCTTGATGACTTTGTAGTGTTATTTATTGATAATATCTTGGTATACTCAAAAATCTATGACTATCATGAAAATCACTTGCACATTACACTAAAAATTCTTAGAAGACATTAATTATATGGGAAGTTTAGCAAGTTTGAATTCTGACTTCAGGAGATTTCTTTTTGTGTCCATATTATCTCCTAGTATGGAATCCTTATTGATGCTTCGAAGATAAGAGAAATCCATGAATGGCCAACACCGACGAGTGTATCTAAGGTATGCAGTTTTATTGATTTAGCAGGTTATTATTGACGTTTCGTCCAGAATTTTTCATGGTTGGCTAACCATTAATGAAGCTCACACAAAAAGGGGTTAAATTCGTTTGTATAAAGGAGTGTGAAGAATTTTTTGAAGAACTAAATTGAATATTAGTCAATGCTCATATATTGACTCTACCATCGGGGAATGATGGGTTTTTTATTTATAGTGATGCTTCAAATAAGGGACTTTGTTGTGTTCTTATGCAGAATAATAGGGTTATTTCCTATGCATCACGATAGCTAAAAATTCAGGAGCAAAACTATCCTACTCATGATCTTGAGTTAGTAGATGAAATATTTTATTTGAAGATATGGAGACACTATCTACATGGTGAAAATGTGAGATTTATACTTATCACAAGAGTTTGAAGTATATTTTATCATAGAAAGAACTCAACATAAGGAAAATGAGATAGCTTGAACTAATCAAGGATTATGATTGCACGATACACTACCAACCGAGGAAGGCAAATAAGGTATCAGATCCTTTGAGTTGAAAAGATCATGGATTTTTGAACAAGATGAGAGTTGTAAAGGAACCTCTATACATGGATATAGTAAAGATGGATATGGGAATCACCTTGGAAGGGGAAACATCAATACTTTTTCTAATGGTTTCCAAACTATCTTTACTAGACAGGATAAAAATTTCTCAGGCTGATGACGATGAGTTTGAAAAGAAGATTAAAGTTGTGAATAATAGGAGATTGAGTGACTTCATATGTAGGGATAGAATTTTGAAATTTGGGAAGAGACTTTGTTATCTCGATATATCATATCTAAATAAATAATTGTTGGAAGATTCCCATGGCTCCAATTTCTCTCTACACCCTGGGAGCACCAAAATGTATAGCGATTTGAAGGAACATTTTTTGTGGGAAAACATGAAGAGGTATATTTCTGATTTTGTGTCAAGATGTATGATTATTCAACATGTGAAAGCTGGAGGCAATAGCCTGGAGGAGTCATGCAACCTTTTCCCATACCTGAGTGGAAATGGGATAATATTACGATGGAATTTGTCATGGGACGTCCAATGATTCCTAGAAGGAACTTTGTAATATGGGTTATTGTTGATCATATTACCAAGTCAGAATATTTTCTTTCTATAAGAGAAGATTTACCACTTGAGCATCTAGAAAGACTATATATTAATGAAGTTGTGAGACTTCATGGAGTACCCCTATCGATTATTTCTGCCTGTGATCCCTATTTGACATCACGGTTCTAGAAAATCCTTTAGAAAGCCCTGGATATAGATCTTCATTTGAGCACTACCTACCACCCCAAAACTGATGGACAATCAGAACGGACTATTCAAACCTTATAAGACATGTGTAGATCATGCTCACTTGAATTTCATGATATGTGGGATCAATATTTACCTCTGGTATAATTCTCATATAACAATAGCTTCCATTCAAGTATTCATATGGCACCATATAAAGCATTATATGGAAAGAGAATTCGCACACCAACCTATTGGGATGATGTTGGAAAAAGAAAACTAATCGGCCTAGGACATGTGTAGGAAAAAATAGAAAAGGTGAAGGTAATCCAAAACCACATCAAAGCAGCTCAAAGTATGCATAAGAGATATGCTGATAACCGAAAGAAGGATTTGAAATTTCAGGTAAGAGATCATGTTTTCATGGAGGTATCTCCATTGAAGGGTGTTATACCTTTTGGTAACAAGGGAAAATTTAGTCCCAGGAACATCGAACCTTTCGAAATTCTACAAAGAATTGGGGTTATATCTTACCAGTGGGCAATGCCGCCAAGTCTCTCAAAAGTTCACGATGTGTTCCACGTATCACTATTGAAAAAATACATGCCTGACCCAACGAATGTACTCACCTATGAATAATTAAAACCGGAACTCGATCTATCTTATTGTGAAGAGTCTGTCAAGATTCTTGATACAATAGAACAAGTTTTGAGAAACCATACCACTCTTCTGGTGAACGTTCTATGGAGAAACCAAAAGATGGAAGTGGCAACATGGGAACCCAAGGAACTTATGATGAATAACCACCCGAGTATTTTTATTAAGTAATATTATAAAAATTTTGAGAACAAAATTATATAAAGGAGGGAAGAATGTAACACCCCAAGCTCCCAGGGTATGCTTCTCTTTGAATAATACAATAGCGTGTGTTGTACACAACTTCGATTTCTAACACACCAAAACCAATCAAACTTGCCATTACGAATATTAATACCCACTTTTTGAAATTTTATAAATTTTATCTCTCAAAATGCAGTTCATTTTTTGGATTCAGAATATCGAAATTAGCTTAGGGTGATTTTTTTGATATTTTTCTGAAATCTTTCATTTTTTGATGAATAGTGAAAAGCACTGAGTTATAGTTTAAAACAAAATTTTTATTTAAATAATTATTTATTTTATTTAAATTTATTTGAGGTCAAAATATAAACATAATACCTATACATGTTCAATGTAATTCATTGGAGTCAGTTTATAATAATTTTAGATATATAAAATTTTTGTTGAACGTTTTGCCGTCTTTTACGCACCTCCTAGGAGCATTTGAAAATTTACATAAAACTAAATTTTACCGCTTCTGTGAGTTGAATTTCAAAAATCCAAGAGACATTGTTGATATTATTATGTAAAATGTGGTTCAATAAGATGATAATAATTTTTGGTGAATAATCACTTTTTAATTTTATTTACCATGTTTAAAAGTAAATAGGGTATCTAAAGGTATAAATGATATTATTATTACCCTAACACTTGCCTAATTATATTAGATAAAATTAATTCGACCAAAAACAACCTTAGGAATAAAATATGATCCTTTAGGTCCACCTGGATTACATTAGTACATTTATTATTATTTAATTCAAATAAGAGTTAAAAGAGTTAAAATCAATGTTTAATAAATAAAACATTATTAATATAGGGTTACACATTAGATAAATTTGACTATAAATATTCATTAAAAATATAAATTTATTTACTACACAATGGTATTTTATTTATATTTTTTTGACATTATATAATTTAATTTATTTATGACACAGCGATGATGCAGTAATTACCTAATTAATGAAATATTAAAATAATTTATTTTATAAATATCCAAATAAATGTAATTTCATAATTTTTATGAATTCCACTAATTTTCTAGGTTTATATGACATATTAGGGTTGGTTTGATGAAAATTTTTAGAAGAAATTATTCTTTTGTGAATTTAAAAAAATCAAAATAACAAATAGTGTCAAAATTGACATAAAAGATTTTTCAAAACAAATATTGTATTATTAATTGATATTATATTCTTAAAAATCTATGGTTTTGAAAAAAGTATTATATAATTATAGGTTTCTCATTAATGAACCATTTGAGGTTCTATTGAAAGTACATAGTAAGTTTGTCAACCATATAATATAAAAATAAAAAGAGACATGGTAAATATCAAACTATTTAACTAAGAGTTAAATCTAAAAGATAAAGTTAATATAGTGTCCCAAACCTATCTAAAAGCTATTGTTTTAGTTCTTTTCGACCAATCCCCATCTTAGAATTTAAATAATCCATTTTTGATAAATTATAAACCGAAAATTATTTTATTATAAAATAATATTGCTAGCTTTTCCTAAGGTTCCCCTAACCCCTCTTATAAAAGGGAACCCCCCCCCCCCCCTTCTCTCTAATTCACACCATTAAAGCCGATATATCGGCTAAAACCAGCCCAAATACCCTATAAACTATCCTACCTTCAACATAGATTCCTTCCATTAGTCAGAAATCCAACCTAAGGATCCCTTTTGATCAAATCAAAAGAAATAACCCGAAGATGAGGTAAATATTTCACCACCTCTTTCAAGTTCTTTTCTTCTTCCACTTCCTTTTTATTTGTTGTTTCCATTCTAAAATAATAACTCCAGTATCTTATATATACTGTTATGTTACTATAAATATGGTACAACCAAATTCATTAATCTATCCATCCTTTGAATGACATGTCACCATACGTGCGTACATATGGCTTACCATCTCCACGTCATGCTGTAATTGTTATTCAATAAATTATTATTTGGATGGGTATAATAATGATGTGTAATTGATGTAAATAATAAATATAACATGATAATTATCATGTATATATGATATACCATCCAATTATATTGTCGCTCGTGCATACGTATGGATTACTCTTTCGACGAATGCGATAAGATTCATTCCCTATCGTATCCATTTAAGACTAATTTTCATTAGATTATTAAAAATAATGTTTAAAGACTTGATATCATTTTGGATATGAATAAGATACATCCCATCCATAAAAAATATGACTCTAATAATAAATAATATAAAGGAAAACGAATCCGTTAACACCCAAAACAATGATAATACTAAGATATTATTAAGAAATAAATGTTAAAAAATCAAATATGATATCATATTAATGTATATGGTTCTTGTATAATTTAATAACAATTTTTTCACCATTCTACAAGAGGTGAACCTACCCTCTACCAAGGAAATGTACAGGTTAAGGGTTAATTTCACAGTCTCTTCATTATTCGAGGTTGTTTATATGTAATTATCTACTGGGACCTCTTTATCATCCACATCCATGTTTCTTAAAAATGTATTTCAAAACATTCTTATTATTTTATAAACTATGGGTTAAAGTCATTTATACCCTTTTTTGACGTTTTATAATATTTTTATTAAGGAATCTTTCTGTAATTTTCCAAACAAGGTCCTTTTTAACGTTTTCGACAAAATTAAGGTAAGAATGTATTTTTTAACTTATTCAGCGGGTGCATCTATTTTCCGCCATTATAAAATCATCAAAGCTTCCCTTAAAATCATATAATAATATTTTCAATGTAAATGTTTTATTTTATAAATATTTTACATTTATATGATTTAAAAAAGATATAATTCTCTCAAATAGTTTTGATTTCATTTATGTCAACATCCTTTGATTGATTTTAAGCTTATATAAAGGTTATTTATTATGATACAAAACATCAATATAGTATTTAAGTTTTTGTGATATGTTTGACTGTGGATGTGTTATTTATATACCATTAATGGTTTATGGATAAATTATTGACATTTTTATGCTATTTTTAATATGAATGTTTATGTTATGTTTAAACCTTTTCATATGAGGAATGCATTGGACTTCGAAAGTGACGGATGGAGCCCGCTATAGCTCCTTGATGCATCATTAGGTCTCATGAGACAAACTATTTACTTGGAACAAGGCCTTAAACAAATCTTATCTTTAGTCTCAGCACTTGGCATTGACTATGTGGTTATGATAGTTTGGCATTATGCATTCCATCATTATGAAAGTGGTTATTGATATTGCATATGACTATTTGACTAATAGAATATCCATGTGAATAAGTAAATGGAAATATTTCATTTTATTTTTTCCATTTTATGCGTAACATCATGTTTAAAAGGCTTTTTTTAGTTCTGTATTTCTTAAATGTTTATTATTATTTATGAAAGTTTCAATATATTGTTATCCTTACTGAGCATCTGAGCTCACCCCTTTCTATGTTTTATTTTTCCCAGGTTGTGAAGAAGTATTTTATAACTGACTTGTAGGGATAGTATGAGGGGATATGAGTGTGGAATATGGAGACTATGTTGTTTTAGTTTTTCACTTTATCATGTAATGTAAGACTTATAAATGTGTCTAGTGTTTCCAAGGCTACTAAACTAATCGCTCTTTCGAGACTTGATCTTTTGTGATCATTCCAATGTTATGTAATAATTCACTAACTCAATGTATCTGGGGTTTGGGCATTACACTAAAAATATTCATTGGAAAGCAAAAAATAGTACTGACATTATGGTATTTTTTAATAATTTTTAGACATCAAATAAAATAAATTATTTATGACACATTAATGATGTAGTATTCACCTCATTAATAAATGATTTAAACAAATAGTATTATTAATATAAAAACAATATCCAAAACCTTTACAACTCTCATTGGATGATTTTATTTCGAACACAAGTCATCTTATCTTTGACTATAATGAGTTTTGGACCTTTTTAAACAGAAGATATGTTTATAATTAAATTAACATTTCAAACATTCCTATAGAGCCCATCCTCTCACTTATGAAAGGACACCACTTCTAACCCATTCCTCACAACACTAAAGCCCCCTGTCTCATCCAAAATCTTCCCAAATAATATCTGAAGAACTCTATCTTGCACCTAGAAGCCTTACCTTAGGCAGAAGTCACGTCAAAAATTCCTTTTGGTTCAAATAAAATGGAGTTACCAAAATTAAAGGTAATTGTTTCTCTTAACTTATATTTTATTACTTCTCCAACCCCTAACCACTTTTTATTCCTTTACTTTATAATAAAACTAGTATACTCAATATACTAGGATGTTGTTATGAGAAATATTCAAACTACACTTACAGACTCCACCATTTATTGGGTAAAGAACGCATTGTTTCATTGGATGGAAAACTAACGCCTCACGAAACGATGATTGTTCAATTATCTACTACCACCTCTCATGGTGGCCATTAATATTGAACTATATATATATATGATATATAATAGGTTTATTTTTTCTTTATTCTTATATATTTTTCATTTATAACAAACCTTTATGGTTTCCATTATGGATAAACGCGATAATTTCATTTGAGGAAATACGGACTACCACCCCCTCAAAGTGATATGACTCATTAATGCCCTATGTGGGACATATAAAGGATGGATTTAATTATATTATATATGATATTATACTGTAATTATTATATACCTATGTATAATTATGTTATAATTCATTTAGAATACAAAATTGAAATGAAAGTACCATTCATGCGTACGTACGACTTACTGTCTCCATGATCAGTGCATTTAATTTCAAACCACCAAATGTTATGTACTTTTATATATAAATATATATACTGGATATAAAATATATATGTTTTATCTAAATCATGTATATCATTATATATATAATGGACTTTTGAACACATGGTCAAATTGTAATTATAACAAGTTAATTTTTTACTAATGTTCCGAACAACAATAAAATATCTAATATGAAATCAAATAATTAAATAATTATTATAGAAAGGTAATAAGTGATATAAAATGAATAATAAAAATGAAAAATGTTCTTAATCAATTTGAAATTAACTTATGTTTAATATTCAGGAAGAACAAGGAACATACAAGACAAGTCCGCCTTGAGGTAAAGAGTTTCTTATCTCACTTTTAATTCCATGATATTTCCATTGTTTTCCACTAATTTATTGCATGTGGTGTATTTTAAGCCTCAATTTGATATATATTATCCGGATTCTCTTTAAATTCATGGTATTCTATGATTCATTTTGTGGTTATTAACTTTGGTTTATATGACTTGATTGACTACAACTTGATAATGTTTTTTCATCGCACGTTTTATTCCCGTGAGATTCAAGATACATTTGCCACTATTTCCTATTGTGTGGAGTATGTCATTTCCATGGTTGTATTACTAGTGTTATATACTTTAATTTACCAATTTTTACATCTTCATTTTTTTATTCTTCTTTCATGGGTGGTATGTTTTGTGAGTTACCAAATCGATAAGGTAATTTCCAATTTCAAATTCCACTCATTGGGCTTTGCGCATGATTCATTGATTATTTTTACTACAATATTATGTGTGGAATCAATATTTATTATTTATTTAGTAATTTACACTCCCCTTTGTGTGGATATACTTATGATACACATAATCACTCCACTTAAAATTTCTAAAGTAATTATATGAACTGGATAAGGGTAATATTAACTCAATTTCCATTAGTTGAGTGAAACATCCAAGTCATTGGTGTTGTTTTCACAAGAATATGTGTGAATGTACTCCTATTTATTTACACTAAATATCCAATAATATTGATTGTATTTATATTTGTTGCACATAATTATTTTATTGATTTATTCTTAACCTAAGGAGGAAATATTTATAAGGGGTTTCTATCAATTTACATTCCATTGAGGCTTCTTTATTGTTATACGCCAATTCACTTTTATATGGTGTATATAATTTACTTTTACATAGTATATAATGAATCAATTTATTCTCATGATATTATAATGTTTTTATTCCCTCAATTATTTGTATTCAAGTGTCTCCCTTTTGGTTAGGAACTCTAACTAAAATATCAATTTAAATGTTTTAATTATTTATTCTTCTAAATATTTCTCATTAATGTCCACATTATAAAAATTATTTTATGGATTTATTTATGTGCACATTAATGTTTTAAAATTAAAATTACTTTCAAAATTTTCAAATTTCTATGGGACACTTTGATTCAGAAATCTATTTTAAACAGTTTCCTGATAAATAGTGACTTTTAAATGCTTTCAAGAAAATGGGGGATATTTCTCTCAAATAGTTTTGATGATTATTTTCATCTATGTCAATATCCTTCATTATTATAAATTGAGGTTAATATATCATAATAAAATCTTTCACATTGTATTGAATGAATTATGTTTGAAAATGGATGTGCTATTTTTATACCATTCATGTTTTGTGGTTCAAATATTGACATTTCTTATGCGAGTTTTAAAACAAATATCTAGAATATGTTTTATCCTCTTCATATGAAGAATGTATTAGACATAGTAAGTGATGGTTGGAGCCTGCTATTTCTCCGCGATGCATCAGTTGGTCTCACGAGACAAACTACTGTCTTGGAACAAGGCCATGACAAAAGTTTATTTGTAGTCTAGGCATGAGGCATTGACTCTATGGTTATGACGTCTGTCATTATGCATTTCATCATTATGAGATTGGCTATTGATATTTCATGTGGTTATTTGAACAGTATAATACCCATGACTGTGTTTTATTATGGCATTATTTACTCAACTCATTTTCATTCCATAAAGTGTCCGTGTTAATTATTTTTAAAGGCATGTGTTTTCAATTATTCCTCAGTATTAATATTTATGTTATCATCCACAATATTGCTTACTCTTATTGAGAATTTGATCTCACCCCTTTCTTATGATCTTTTTTCCCACGATATGAAGAAGTTAGTTATTAGTGACTTGTATGCATAATCTAGGAAGCTTGGATGTTTCTAATGGAATAATTTAGTGTTGTTTTTCTTTTCAAGTTGAAATGTTGATCTTGTGTATGTTTCTTGTTTCCAAGACTACTAAATTGATCTTTCCTTTGGGACCTGATTCCTTGTAATCATGTCAATGTATTAAAATAATGTATGGGATCCTGGATTCTAGTTTCGGGTAGTTACATCTAATCTCACATTTTTTATATTTCCTTCCCTAGGTTTTGATGATATGTATTAAGTATGACTTCTATAATAGGGTTGAAATTCATCAAGAACATTGTGGTAGATAATATCTCACACTCGTGAATCAGTGTTTATGTTTCCATGTTTCCAAAGGGACTTGACTAATACGGTATTTGGGCATATTTTTTTGTTATGTTTTAAATCTTTCATAAAATTGATTTAATGTTTATATATTTAAAGAGAGTGTATCAAAAGTTTGTATTAGAGTGATGTTTTAGTAATCCTTTTGAACCTAGGATGTGAAAACATAAGTGAGATCCATATGTATATGTATAACTATATGTATAGGGATGTGTCTAAGGATAAGTATAAGAATGAGTTAAAATTTTGGAAAATGTAATGGATTTTTTGGGAATGAAAAGAGTGAGTAGTTTCCTATAAATATATCCATGTCTAGTTACTATAGATAGATGCGTCTCTATAATAGATATACCTAGGTGTTACAACTCATACAATATGTCTTAGGCTGGACTTGATGTAATCTAATATTAGACCATTGGCCTTGTTGTACATCTAGTTTCAAACATCTAGGGGGATATGATTTGGTTATTCAAAAACTCTTTAAG
The DNA here is from genome assembly GCA_963277665.1 of Viscum album. Lineage (NCBI taxonomy): Eukaryota > Viridiplantae > Streptophyta > Magnoliopsida > Santalales > Viscaceae > Viscum > Viscum album. The sequence continues at coordinate 1,907,359,333 of OY728145.1, forward strand.
AACCATCATAAAGGATTTAAATAGAGGATAAATATGAATAAAATATGATAAAGATAAGGTTTTATAGAATAAATAAGTAGGAAACATGATTTAGGAAACCTATAAGTCATTTTCCCTAATTATTTTCCATCCTAATATGATGAGTATATCTCACCCTATGAATTACTGTTTTATTCAATTGAGATAAATAGAATGAACATGGATAAAATTGAATGTTTGAAATCTAGAATGTATTAGAATTATGTGAATTAATTTTCCCAAGTGGAAATATCAAAAATGGAAACTGGAAGGTTGTATGAGTAAGGGATATACTTCTGAAGATAAAGAGACAAAAAACAACATGTTAATGGTATGTGATACTCTTCCAGTATTTTTCACATTAAACATAAGAAACATGATTATATTGTAGTTGAGAAACCATAAGATGTGATTTATATTTCAAATTATAGGAATGAGTTATTATGTAATATGTTTATGAATCATTTTTAACGGATTAAGAATTATGTATTTTTTTGGTATTAAGTGAATATGAATCTTTAAATATATATGTATTTTATGTATCTATATTTATTAAGGATTTAAAATTAAATTTTGAAAGCTAATGATCACATGGAAAAGTTATTTCATGGAATGGTGGTGTTTTGGATAATATAAGGTAACCAATAATTAATGTACGAGGTTTAGATAAAGATGTTTGGATAAAGTGATGTGGGATATGAATAAGAAAAAATGAATGGTACATATTAAATTGGAACTGATTATTGAAAAAGTGTTTTATTTCATCAACGGTTGAGTGTAAAACTTATGGGATTCAAAGAATATATCCAGTAATCATTGGAATAATGGAGTATCCTTGTTTTCCAAAAGAATTTATTGTAATTAAATAAATTTACAATGATGATATTCACAAGTTTGAAACATGACAACCAAGTGGTACATTGAGATTTAGAGGGATCAATGTTAAGCATATTTCAAGACATTATTTCTAAATAAATGATTTTTTTTATTTAATAATGGTTATAAGGTTAACATTTTATAAAAAAATTAATTTAAACTTCAAATGAAGTCATAAATATCAAAGTGTTATCTCTCTAAATGAGGATTTTTTCATATTCGATATCCTATTTAAAATACTTTGTGTTAATGATAACTCAAGGGATATAATATCATGGATCTAATGATATGTTAGTACTTTAGGATTGAGAAGGATAATATCCTTTTAAGAGAAATATCTAAAGTGTATCAACGAACAAAAATGTGTGATGTCTTCCTAAAATCATGCAAGTATATCTTTTAATGAAAATTAGTCAACTTTTGGAAAATTGATCTTGAAGCCAAAAAATTTGTCCTATTACATTCATTTGTAATGAATTAAATGGTCCCTTAGGTCATCACTGATTTATGGTTTTGTGATTTTTAGCATTATACTAACCTTGTTATCTATCAAACTCCATTAGAATATGATGGTATGATTTCTATTCTAGGTCTATGTTTTCACTTCTCACCAATGTTCTCGTATTTTTCATTCTCATTAAGAGTTAATTTGGTTAAACATTATGTTTCAAAAATTCCCTTTTTAATGGAAATGTTAGAATAAATATTTATAATGTGGGTAAGTATGAATGAAATTGCATGTATTAAACCTTTGATAACCCAGATGAATTTTGAGGGTGATATTCTTTTTATGTGAGGTAGAATGTAACACCATTAGATTTTTTGAAATATATACCATTGATTGAATTCCATTTAATTTATTTCAATAATTTAAATAATTATAACATTCCTTTTACACATCATCGATTAGTGTTTTGCTTCATAGAACCCTAACTTGGCGTATGTTACACGCAACACTATGTTTCACTGAAACATCATATTATTGAGGGAATTATTTAAATGAGATATTTATACCCTAGAAGATAAATTATTTAATAAAAATACTATAAATTAATTTTCCAATATTGATTAAAAAATTTTATATAAATAAATAATATTTATTATAAAAATATATATTTTTTTAAAGTGATTTTATGTTTAAAAATACTATTTTCACATATGAATGAATTTCTATGTACCTCTGTGAAGAAAATTATTATTAATTGTAGACCATTATAGAAATTGACATTGTGAAAAGAAACAAAATTTTTTAAATCATAATTTCATAAGTAATTTAGGGTAATTTTTTGTTATTTTTCTATGAAACATCTCATTTTTGATGAATATGGAAAATACTGTATTTTATTTAAAAATGGTATTTTCATTAAAATAATAATTATTATTAATTTATATTTTAATTTTATTTGTAAACTCATAATATATCAATTATACATATATTAAATCAATTTTTTTCATTTAATTATTTATTATATATAAACTAGAAAAAAATAACTTTTAGGACATCTAAAGGTGTATACATTAAAAACTCGTTTTCTCACCACATTTGTGAGAATGGAATTAAACATAATTTTCCCACATCTGTTATTTGAATTTTAAATAATAGACATAAACGATTGTAATAAGAAAAATATTTTGTTTCTAATATTATCAACATAAATTTAAAAAAAATATCAGTGAAAGTGATTGAAAGTAATCACAATGATTAAGGTAAGATTGAGATAATTTAAGGGAAAATTGTTATTTTTAAGGAACAAAATGACATGGAAACTTTTCGAAAACCATTTTATGAAAATAAAACAACCATATCCCTTTTTTTATTTTTATATATTATTAGGAAATTTTTAAATAGAGGTTCTCTATATAAATTGTTATGTAGGTAAAAAGACACAAAGATAACATTCCTTACTATTTAAATTTGTAAAATATTGTGATGTGTGAGAAATATAATATTTTATGTTATAGATACCCTTTTGAAAGATAAATGTGTAATTTTTATCATAATAAATTATTAATAACTTCTTTTCATGTGTTTGTTATGTAAAATGCATATTAAATACCAATGTTAGGATTATTTAGTTAATAATTAACTAAATGAAATGATATTTTAAATGTTAAAAGTGAATTAGATTTATTGACGTAATTTATTTAATTGGTTTTTTAAAATAATATATATTTTTAATCATGTATAAATTTAATTTACTTGAATTTCAATAATATATTGATATTTTGACAATAAATTAAAATAAATAATGTCAAATTTTATACTATTGAAATTTTAAAATACATGAAATTTTATTAAATTATTTAAAATTAATTAAAATACTATATTCTTACACGTTTTTTCTGTTTAAAAAATACAAAATATGGTCTAATAATGTAGAAATTTATATTTTATAACTAACATGTTTCAAAATATATTTTAAAAACACTTTTAGCATGATCCTGGTTTAAGTAGTGTTTTTTGTTGTCCCATGCACTTGTTTTAAATATTAATTTATGAAAAATGATGTTCATATTTTTTAATTTATGTATAATATTTTTAATTTAGTGTCTCTATATTATTTGGAAAATCTTACCATTATTTTTTGATAATTGGTAAAATACATTTGTATGAAAACTAGGTGCTTTAATAAAACCCAAAATAATAAAATTCAAGAATCTTAGAAGTTAAGGAACATAATTATTAAACTAAATATATATTTTTTTGTGTATATTTTATTCAAAAAAAATTCCAGTAACCCATTTTTTCCATTTTAGAGGAACATTAGTTAAACCCTACCTCCCATTGTTGATTACTTTTTGGTAACTTACATGAGTGCCACTAGAAAAGTCACACACTCTACCCCTTCTTAAATAATTCAATTAACATTATCTCATCTAGACTCTACCCAAATAGTCTAATGAAATCCTTCCCTTTCTCCTATAATCTATTCCATCATAAAAAGTCCTTCCATTGATTCCTTTTGGTGAAAACCAAAATGATTTATCTAATTAAGAGGTAAAACCCTCCCCCAAACTCTTTTCATATAATTATTTCTCCGCTCAATAAAATCATTCAATTAAATTATAATATATAAAAACAAATATGATAAATATACTAGTATATTTTTATTCTATGGGTTCAACCAATACTCACACACACTTCCACCTAATGGGTAGTGAACATATTGTTTACATATATGGTGAATCACAGCCCCACGAAACGATGATTGTTCATTTTTCCTTCACCGCAACTCATAGAAACTATATTTATATATGGTTTACAATATATTCACCACATATTTAATATTATTTAATCCTTTTACAAAACATATCATTATAATTTCAATTTGGTATAAATATGACAATTTCGTTTTAGGAATTGTGGACTATTTCCCCCTCAAAGTGAAGTGGTATGTTCACACACTACATGGGGAGTATTAGTGTTCTGTTTAGTGAAATTATATGATATATATATATATATATGATATAATATTTATATTAGAATAATGATATATATACATATATATATATATACATATAATTCATTTACTCCCTTTATTTAAATATGACAATAAAACGGAAACATATTTCTTCTGTTTGTACGGCCTACCTTGTCCTTGAATAGTGTATTCAATTTCATACTTATATATTATATAGATTATTATAATACATTTATAATTAATATAATTGTTATTTTGATCATGTTTTAATTTCATGAAGACATGATATATGTATAAGAAAGAAATATATAACTAACTATGACACAAGAGAAAAAAAAAGAAAATATTACCTCATGTGAAACCTTAACATTAAATTGTTTACAATCAAGAAATATAAAAACATATATGGTATGTGATATAAAAAATTGATCATTTAATTTATTTATTATAAACATGAATATATTATATAGTAATATATTTCGAGTACAAATATTGTCAAGACATAAGTTAAGAGGATTTCATCCCACTTTTTATATTTGTGAGATACATGACATGTTCACCACAATTTTCTTTTTGTATGTTGTCTGTAATGACAATGAATTTATTATATAAATATAATTAAAAATTTAATCTTTATTCACATATCCATTTTATTATGGGATTTAGTTTTTAAATTATACCAAATCAGTAAAATAATTTTCTCTCTATTTTCCTTTATTGATACTCATGTTTTGTTAGGCGCCTAAATTTTTTTCGAGGTGTATGTACATAAATTTAACATGTTACATAATGAATAAACTTATTTTAATGATATTTTATGACTCATGAAATTAATCTTTTTATAGGGAGAGTATGAAACCATGTCACTATATGGTAAGTATTTATTGAGACAATCTCATTTCCTTTCAATATTTTTAGGGATTATTTTTATGTCATGAAATAATATGATCTATATTCAATAACACTAATGAGATTCCTTATTTTCCATATTTTCTGAATTTATCCATGTATTAGTACAGTTTTAATAATATTTCATACTAATAACTATTATGAAAATATTTCTAAGAAAATGTAACTATATATCTCTCTTTGGTCAGTATTCTATTTTATTACAAAAATCATGTTTTCAAAAATGTTTCCAAAAATGTTTTCAAACAATCATTGTAAATAATTTTCAAGGAAAATGGGCATCAAAATATTTTATTATTTTCAAATCTTCTTTTATAGTTCTTCAGAGGTATTTTTATAGAAATATTTTTAAAAAGTTTTGAAGATTATTTTATATGTTTTCATGGAAAATGGTTTTAAAAGGGTTTAAAACATATTTTATATGTTTTAAAGAAAGATTGTTCTCAGAATTATTTCAGTAATATTTTATAATATATTAGGAGAAATGGTTTTTAAACTATTTTAAAGACTACTTTAAGTGATTCCAATGTATTTTCAAAGATCATTTTTTTCAAAAGGTTTTATATTTTAATTAAATTTTTCATCGAAGAAAGGATATTTACCAAAAGAAATTTTTTCAACATATTTGTTGAAGTCGTTTTCCCTCTAAGATGAAACATGTTGATGTTACTCATGACCTTTTAGGATATAATCACAAGTTAAATTCATATTATTTTAGGAAAGGATTATGTTCTGATGGAATCATGTCTTTGACGCCGGTTTCCCTATCACAAGTTATATGATTTTCAAACCCATTTCTTTTAATGGTTTATGCTTATTATGAGAAGATTATGAAAAATCTATTTTTCACAGTTTTTGATGTGATTACATTATTATGATACCCATTTAATTTAATGGGTTTTGATATGATTGTTAATGATTTTAGTGCCAATTTATGTATGATTTAATTATGTGATGGGTGGGACCTATATCTCACTCTAGTGAATTAGGTAAAGATTATAATCTCATGAGATAGACATTGATGTGATGAGAAATGATCATGGTTCAGTATTATATGGTCAAAATGAGAAATGAATTCAGTTCTGAAACATATTGCTAGAATGAGAAGTGAACTCATTTTAATAACATAGGGTTAGAACAATGTGTGAACCCTGTTTAGTAAATGAATTTTTTCACAAATATATACGTGGAAACAATGCATTGACTACTATTGAAATCATTATATATGCTTATGTGTCTTCCACTATCCCTTGTTTTATTGGGATGTTATATTTTTAGGGATTATGTTCCTTATTTTCTAATGATTCATCTATTTTGAACTATATATATTAATTCCAAGATTTTTTTATGATCTTTGATATGCATGGTATGATTTTAAAATGTTATGATAACATTATCAAACCTCTATGCTTGGGTTTATTCTTATATATTTCCCATGTTTATCCATTCTGAACATCTGATCTCACCCCTTTCTTATTCTTCCTTCCTCAGGTAATGATTATACATATTAGGTATGATGTGTTCAAGACATGATATTGTCATGAAATCCTAGTGGGAGACAATATAGCTCACTCATGTAATAGTGTTTATAAGTCTATGTATCCAAAATAAGTGAACTAATACAGTCATTGGGTATCTATTTTTGTTATGTTTTAATTATTCCCCAAATGTGATATGATGTTAATGTATGAAAAGAAATTGTTTATAAAATACATCCATTCAACCATAATTCACTGGATGATCATAAAAACAACCATCATTTCCATGAAATGATCGCATATCTATACCTTTCACATCCAACCATTTTTATTATGTCTATATGTGGTGAATCAGGAGGTCTGATCTAGCTCTGTAACTCTTGGAAAAGTCAAGACGTGACTGTGGGGATCCAACCGATGAAGAACACTAGTTATATAGGCACACGAACATTGGTCAATTGATCCAAGACAAGAGTTCTTTTCCAATCCATCAAGAGTGTGGATTCTAGATTAGAAAAAAACTAAAATTAATAACACTTCTATACATGGGCACATGAAAAGTCACCAATTTGTGAAGATCAATAGCAAAAAGATGTATCCACTCATCCATTTAATCAAAATGAAATAAAAAAACAATGTATGAGTCTATCCTAAATTTTAGATTTATTACTAATGAAGAACATGTTCTCCAATGATTCATAAGATGTTGATCCACTCATTGCATCCTGATATGATATGATCCAAAGATACATCTCATCCATCTTGATTATCCAACAGAAATATTTTGGGAGATCTTTCAAGAAATTATAGATTATGATACCAACCCCTGGAGGAATTTTCTACGATAAAATCATAAATAGTTGTTTTTTTTTCAAAAAAAAAACTAATTAATTAATACAATAAATTTTATTCCAACAAGTGAGGGGTCCGAACATCCAGATAAATCAAGTTTTATATCATTCTTAGGGTAAAAACTATGCTATAGATTGAAATTTGTTTTCTTTTTTCCAATACAATCAATTTTTTATGAGTTATCAGGTTTTCTTTAGTAATATGTGTGCCTACAATATCAAATATATTTAGTATTTTTTATAAAATTATTTTTGGGAACACCGTGTCTTGAAATCAAATATCATATCATTTCCTAGCTCTGTAAATTTATTTATAGAAATATTTCATAGTCTTACAAGGAAGAAAACTAGTCTCTATATTAATGAATATAGTGCAGGCTGCTGGTGTCTTTGGCAGGCGAGGAACAAAGCAAGATTCGAGGGGCAGGGATCCTCAGGGAGGTCGATCATTGTGTGATCTAAATGCCTCCTCTCGGACTGGGTTCACCTTATCAATGGATGGATGGAAGTCCCTTGCCTAAGTATTCTGCAGGCTGGTAGGGGTCAGGCTACCCCCAGGGTGGGGCTACGAGGACAGTGGGTGAAATGGAATCCCCTAGCAGATGGCCTAAAACTCAACACTGATGGATCCTACAACCTAGGAATTATGCGAGGAGGAGGAGTGGTCCGCAACACGGATGGAGGCGTTCACCTTGCATTCACGACACACTTTGGTAAGGGTTGTGCCCTTCAAGTAGAGGCCCAGGCTCTCCTTACGGGGCTCACCCTGTGCATTCAGAAGGATATGGACATTTCCCACGTGGAAACGGACTCGATGATCATTCATGACTCTCTGCTGGACAAAGGATCCACTCCATGGTCAGTAATCTATACCATTAGGCGATGCAAGGAACTGCTCAAGAGTAACATGAAGGTTACGCACACAAGGAGAGAGGGGAACAAAGTTTCAGATTATTTGGCCTCCCTTGACATCCAAAGACCCGACGTCACATGTCTACACAACGCTAACTCTTTGAAGCCGGATGGGGCGAACTTAATTCGAAGCGACGCCCTAGGTCTACATTATTTTAGGCCCCCCTAGGCTGATGAGGCTAGGATGGAATTTCTGATGTTTGTATTTCTGCTTGAATAATTTTATAACAATGATGATGATGATGATAGTAATGAATATTACTATCGAGGAAAACTGAATAGTACAATGGATGTAATTGAATCTCATCTTAGAGATCCACTAAAATTTTGATGTCTTAATTATGGAGAACCTATGAATTATGTGAATCAATTCCATATTATAAAGGATAAACTCTAGAATAATGAAAACCCAATGTATAAATAAAATGGAAGAATTATTTATGTTATGTGATTCAATAATTAAATTGAAGAACCATTTTTTCTGTTGGTTTTTTTGGTGATAAGAATTATGAAACATCTATGAATTTTGTTAAATCATAGAATAATATGTGTCTTTGTTAACATCATATTTTAGGATACCATCAAGGGTATATGTGTTTAGGATTGATCCTAGGATAAAATTCATAAACAAACATTTTTACGGTTTTATTTGATTGGAGTGTTCCAATATTAAATATATTTTGGGAGAAATTTATAGCAATACAACCCATTGATTTAGTATATATTTTAGTCAAGTAATTACTAGAGAATTATTTCTATTGCAATTTATAGAGATAATTATCATGTTATTGATAACTATTAGGGTTAATACTATCATTAGAGACATTGTAATAGTAGTAAAATGAGATTAATAGTCTCCATAAAGAATGAATTTATAAAAAATATCAGTAAAAATATTTTTTAAATATTAATTTTATTAAAATTATTTACAACATATGTTATTGTCAATATTATCAAAATTATTTATTTAATATTTAGAAAAAGTAAACCCCACATTCATGGTGAAAACACATAGTGTCTAGAAAGGCCTCAAGGATTGAACCTATAACAATGAATTATATGGTTTCAAAACCTAGTAATGGACTATGTGGTGTCCTTGTTAATATGAGCTTTTTTTAAAGATCTTTTTGAATATTAGTGTTAAATATGAAACAGTTCAGTTACATTTTTGGTTTAAATATTAATTTAATTTATTTTAAAACCTATACTAACCATGATAGTTTTGGGGAATATCTAGTGAAAAAAATTCACACTTTAGTGGACTATAAAATCTATTAAAATAAAATTATATTTTTTTGGAATAAAAAATTCATTTTGGATATTCTTTTCATCGAGTAAGCTATAAATTAGAAATTGATCAATGTACAACCATATGATGAAATTTTTATTATGAAATTGAAATGTACAAGTAAATTATATTTCATTATATTCATAGATAGAAAAATAATTTCTCAACTTTAGGAAAAGAACATCATGAAACTATTTATACTATTACATTCATATATAATGAAATATATAGAGTTTTTAATTAGAATAAAAATATGGTTTTAGACTACATAACATTGCATTGATCATGCACCTTATTCTGATATATTATCACTCTCACTCAACATAAATATTTTTTTTCATCCATGTCTATATATTTACATTCAACCATACCATTACTTCTTAAAAACCTAGTCATTTATTATTTCATATGACACTTTAAATTCCTATTTCTCTATTATTAAGAGAAATTTTTATTAACCAATTTATGATGCGGGTTTCTAAAAATGAAATTTTCAAATACCAATCTCGTGATTTTGGAGGCCAAGTTTATATTGTGAGGATGAAATTTATGTATGGTGGGGAGAATATAACAAGATAAAATTCTAAAATAAGTATATTGTACTTTATTGTGTGTATGAAACTAAAAACCATGAATAAAAGGAAATAAAACACTCATAAACCTAAAATTTATTTATTTATATTGGAATTAAATTTATAAAATAAGTTTTATTACACAATATACAATTTATATCAGTCCTCCTTTGTATTAATGAGTTTCTTTGATAGATCGTGTTACATGAAAGAAGAAGTTTTATCATGAAACAATATATTATTAATGTATTATAATATAATATAACAATAATAACCTATCATATAAATTAGTGGGTATGGATAAGATTACCTGAATTATGAAAACAAATATTTTACACACGTTTATTAGTTATATATTTATTATAAATAATATAAAAATCATTTAAAATGAAAATTTTTTTTAATAAAAAATAATTTTTTTAAAAGTTGGATTAATAGAACTTTGATCAGATAATATAAAAATAATTTATAACAATTATAGAAATATTAATTTTAAAAAATGAAATTTATTATATATTAATACTAAAAGTATATTAGAGTGACATTTTGAGAGTTTTCTATGAAGTATATATGTTTTATGAATAATGGAATATATTGTATTTTAATTAAATATTGTCTTATCATTTCTGTTATTTATAATTTTAAAATATATTATTAATTGGTTTAAATGTAAATTTAGTTCAATTTTATATTAAATAATCCAATTTTAGTGTTTATAACTATTTTCATGTTGAGTTTAAATATAAAAATTTTGTAAAATTTTCAGCATTTTCACATTAAAAACCTCTTTTCTAGACACATCTAGAATATTAAATTTAAATTAAATATTCCAAATTATGTGAATTTAATTTTAAGAAAACATATTCCAAATCTAGATTTGAAATAAATTATCATTTCTAATAATTTGAACTTATTTTTTTCAAAAATGAATTTTCAATGAAGACTAAAATAAGTAGTCATGGTAAAAATGGATTTAACAGGGGGATAAACTATAATGATTAGGATAAAAGGTATTTACACATGTCCAAAAACAATTTTCATGAAAAATATAATCCATTACACAAATAAGGATATATAATTTTCTACATTGGACCCTTTTGACATATGAAAAACATTTAATCAATCACTTATTTTTAAAAAGTCCATGTTTGTCCTCCCCCCAGAACATATAAATGGTTACCCCATCTCTTATCTATATCACACCTTCAAAAAAAATTGAAAAATAACTACCCAAAAAAATAAATAAATTTCATAACCATAATTTTTAATACATAGTTCAGTAATAAATCCAACCTAGGAGGGATTTATAAAAAACCTAATCAGGATACCTAAAAACATTCTAATGTTCTTCAACGGGGGTGTTTATATTACTTTATTCTCCACATCCCTATTTTTTAACTGAACATTATGATATAATAAAATTAAAATTTTGAATATATTATGATATGTTTTTAAATTTTAATGACCAAAAAAAATCTCCACTTCCATCATTTGAGTTATGAAATCTCTATTCATTGGACTACCTCCTTATAATCATATGTCATTCGTCTTTTCATTTCCACATATCAAGGTTGGTTATGAAAATGGATATAAATTAAATATTTTATATTTATAATATAGTTATACCTTTTTAGTCACTATATTATATATTTATTTACCACCCAGTCCGTAGTAAATATGATAATGTCACTCGTGTGTATTGTGGACTACTACCTCGAATAGCAATGTGACACATCCTTCACAATCATGTCACATGGAAGTTGGTAAATATATTTCCCATTATAATATGTTAATTAAATTAAATAATTATTATCTTCATTGAATAATAATTATAATATTAATATAATATAAATTATTTTAATTCTTTTAATTCCAATTATGTAAATATGATAACATCGTTCATATAAATTTGGACAGAAACCATTATAATGTGATCTGACTCACTTTTCACCAAAAAACCACATTGATGATATATATAAGTATATAATTAGGTATATATGAAATTAGTATAATTATGGAGTGAATATTTTTTACATTCCTTTAATTTTAAATGATTATTGGAAAATGGAATTGAAACTCATGCATACATACAACATAATGTATCCAGGATTGTAATGTAATCACTTCTCATGACAAACATTCCTGATTCACATAAAAATTAAAATTGATGTATAAATATGATAATTGATTCATTAATATAATGATTTATTGGATATATCTATATAACATGTTCTTGAACCTGGTCTTTTAAGATGCAGCATGCATGAGAAAACAAGGAAATTAACAACCAAAACAATGATAATAATGAATGATTATTAAATAAAAGGAAATAACATGTTATATAAGAATAATATATAGTATTATAAATATTAACATGGTTTTTTTATAATTTGATAACAATTTTAAGCCCACTAAAATGTATTTGATATCACTTTTAATTAAGAAGTTAATATCATGTAAGGGATTTTATATCAATTTTATTTCATTGAAAAACATTGTTATACTATAGACCTAATTTATTTTATATTGTTCTTATAATACCATATTGAAAATTAATATCATGAATAAATAATAATTTAAGGTATTTTTATGTTTTAATTTTCATTATTTCATTTAATGGGATTATAATTAAAACAAACTAGGTGGTAAATAATATCAGAACTCAAATTTATTCATTTGGTTATATTTCTTCTTAATCATATTTGATATTCTAGTATTATGTGTGAAATAATTTAATATTATATTATGGTTCATTTTAATTTTTTTATTTATAGTTTACACACATAATTAATTTATAAGTAAATTCTCACATCAAGTTTATAATTTTTAAAGGGTTCACTTCACAATCTAATTTTATTAGGATTATTACAACTGAATTTAAATTATTGGAAAATATTTTATCATTTTAACAATATTATTAATTTTATTATACTATTTTTATTAATGATGTTTTTCAGTTAATATTATAATTATTTACACTCTTTATTATAGAAATTTTTTTATAAAATGTTATAAAAAATCAGATTGATTTCTCTCTCCGGCCAGAAATATGATTTATTCAAAAATCATGATTTCTATGAATGTTTTCAAAAATACTATATCTTTTTAAAAATTATTTATCGAAGATGTTTTAACCCAAATTTAATCTTTAATATGTTTTTTATAGGAATATTATATCATTTTCAAAATAATTCCCATTTCTCTCTTTACCCAATTTTCAAAAAGGATATTCTTTTCCTTATCTGACAAAAGTACTTTCCTAAACATTTTACACTGAAATATTGAATATATTTTTTAAAATATTATTTAATCTATATAATTATCTGTCATCAATACTATAATTTCATTGAATATTCCTTTTTATTTTTATAATAGTGTTTTTAATAAAAAAAATTACAATATATTTTGAATTAGTGATATTTTAAAATAATTCAAAATGAAAATGATATTTTTATCAAGACTATTTTTAATGATATTTTTATAGTACTTATATTCATCAAAAACAAAAAAATATATTATTCTTACTCTAATGGGTATATGTTAAAACCATCCATATTCATTATCTGGATGGTTTATGATTATTTTTACGAAGGATTTTATTGATGTTCATTTCCTTGTTTCATATTGTAGTTAGTAGATTCCATTTGAATTATACACATTCTTGTGATCTTTAAACATTATGTTTACCCTAAATATATATATTATTTATCATGGATATCATTTTGTCATAAATCATATACCATTATGACATATGGTGTTTACATTGAAGGTTATTTTTTCTATTCAATATTTGATAAATCCTTATTCTTTACACAATATTTATATTAGAGGATAAGGCACATTTTTATTGAATTAAATAAAATAGTTGATGAACGAGGAACACTTTATGAATTCTGTAATGGATGGGGGACAGTTAATGATATCCCTTTAATTAATCAATAGTCTCCTTCGATGAATCAATTGGGTAGCCTTAGTTAAATGAGTTTCTAACTATGACTTTTAAACTATATTGAAAATTTATCAGGATGGTAAAGGCATCATATTATTGTGAAATATGACATCCAAAAATTAAGAATTTATATCAATAATTTTTCATTATTATTATCATGCAGCTTTTCACTATGTAATTTTCTCCTGATGAATTTAATTTTCATTTTATTGATTAAATAGAATGTATTTTTCTTTATTTACCATGTCATATTTATTTTCCCTTATCTAGTAATTTAATTAGAAGTTGTTCTTAGTTATTTTCCTTACCATATTAATTATTCTTTATCTATTTATTTAGATGGTAGGTCGGCTTAGTTATTCATCTTTCCTTATTGATAATTTTTATTGATTTGTGATACAATTATTTATACATAAATCATGCTTCATATTTTAGATAACCCTTATTGTTCCTTATCATAGGAATCCATGAATTCTATTATGTTTGATATAAATGGATATTTTAGAGGGGTTAATTTTATTAACCAAAAAAGTTATCTTTGAATTTTCCTATACAATTATAATTCACTGCTCAATTTTTTATATATTTTAATAAGACTGTGAAACCATTCAGTCCTTCAGGATGCGATTATTTGTATATTATTCTAACATAATATATTATGGTCCCAGAATCATGATATTGGGTTTGGTTTTAATGTTATTGTATTAGAAGAATATTAGTAGTGGAATGTTTTCATCCTATTATCTATTTAACATATTTGATAATACTTTAAGAATATCCTCAATATTTTAGATATTTTATTTATATTTTTTATTACTATAGGGGTGATATGGGGTAATAAAATTCAACCATATATTAAATGAATGTTTATTTAATTTCCCAAAAATTAGAGAGAAACTATAATATTTATCTGAAATTAATGATAATGGAACTCAATGAACCATTACGACTTCAACAACATATGTCATGGAATGTTAATCAAATAAAAAATCATATGTGATAATAATTTAATACGATAAATTTCTAAAGAAATCAACTACATCACAAATTGAAATAATTCAATTAGTTCTGTTAGGGAATCCTACATTGAAATATATACTAATAATTTTTCTTCTCCATATAGGTATAGGGTATTCTAGTATTATACCATTAGAATTAGAATATTATTATTAACATACATACATATAAGCATCCAAGATACATCTTCATCAAGTCCTTAATGCATGTTTTTTAGTATAACTAATCATTGTGATCTAAATACATCATTTATCTTCCATGATTGATAGAAAATAGGGATAAATGTTCTTCATCTAGTAACTCATTCATTATTTATTTCAATTAGGGGATACATATCGGATTCATGAATTTTATAATTCCTTCATTTTCTACAGTATACTCTAGAAAACATCATACCTTCATCTACACCTATATATCATCATTTTGTAAGTATTTAATAAATACATATATGGATGGTTGAATAGTAATATAGGTTATGTTTGATTTCACCCCATTCTATATGATTTTATGGTTTATAACATTAAAATACTAAATTATTTGATTTCATTAAATACTATTCGTGGAAAATATAGCATGACACTTATAACATAGTGAATTGGATACATTTTTTGCTATCCTACGATAGTAATTTATAATCATTTATTATCAACTACTACCTTATTTATAGGATTTTTAGTAATTTACATTTTAATATACACTTTAATATTATATTATTAGTGTTTATTTCAGAAAATTCATAATATAGAGACTTCCTCTTTATATTCACTAAAAACGAATTAATTATTCAAAATCCAAATCATGAGTCGGGTAATTTTTTCATGCACATCAATTGGTCTAAGGCATATGTAACTACAGTTTCATTATGTATGAGATCATATTCAAGGTTATTTCTTTAAGTGTTAATATATTATACAAAAACATCTCTATTATACTATAGTGTATAAATAGATTTACTGACAGACCCTCTCTTTAACCCCCTAAAATTTTCATTAAATTAATGCATCCAATGAAATTATTATCACTTTTGTGTCATAAAAGTTAGTGGACATGATATATAAAATACAATTATCAAAATTAGTCTCTAATAACCATCAAATCAATAAAGACTATATATCTCTATCATCATGTTTTTTATTTTCCATTGTTAAATTGGAAATGTCTTTTAAGGAACCATAAATACACCCTCACATATAATTATGTGAAAAATAAATGGTACTATCATTTTATATATATATGATTTGATAATATTTTAAAAACATCCAATTTATCATTTTCATTACTTAAAATACTCTATATATATTAATTATCTTCTATTACCTTGTAATATATTTAAATATAATATATAATTACGTCGATAAATTTATCATTGTAATATCTATAGATTTTTTAATTTTAACCTTGATGAATGTGTATGTATTGGATTTTAAACAATGGAATACCAATTTATTAACAGTAACCATAATTCATACAATGTGTGGCATGGATATATCCCACTATTTTACCTAAAACAAATGATATATTGAAGAATTATCAATTGTTGTTAAATATTTGAGTATAAAAAAGTTGACCAAATATGTCATCTATATGTTTTAGATGATTCATGTTCAAGATAGTGATCTTATTATATTCGTGATAGTTAATGTAATGAAAAATTGACAGATTTTTCAACTTAAAAAATAATTGGTGCACCCCATGGTGATTCACTATGGAATTTGAATCCCACATTGAGATTCTCATAGTGTTACTTCCCCAATTCATAAAACTCAATTACATATATTCTATAAATGATCAATGAAATTGTTTCAATAAAATGTATGATTCTACATAAAAATAAACATCATGATTAAAGGGAAGAATAATGTATTTATTAAGAAATAAATATTTCCTATTATAAAAAATAGTAAATTCATCAATATTTATTATCCCCTACCATTTGAGACAAATGTATCTCATAAATTGGTGAAGAGACTCATATAATATAAGTAACATCCATTGGAATTTATTATGCATTATTGAATCCAAAAATGATTATAGAATGATTCAAAATATGAATTGTGAGTCTCTTTCATTATAATTGATATGGTGTATATATAGACTGAGTGGTAATCATTAAAAAATTTCATCTTCTTTTACATGAGTGAGGATAACAATATTTCCCAGAATAATATTCCCTAAAACATCAATCAGATAAGATATATAATCATGATATGAAATATCTATATAATTTATTTTAATCATGACTATTTGAAATTATAAAAATTGATTTGATGATGAGATACTATTAAAACTTAATATAGATAAATATGATCTACAAGATCCATTTAAAAAATTTCATCTAATGTTCATGGATGCATAAAAAATTATATATTTGATTCAGATCCTAATCATTTTTTACACTAGAAATTATAAAATGAATTCCATTCAATATTAATTTATGTATGAAATAAAATTCTAATAAAAATCCTCACATATATATTTTAAATTATATCACCTAATTCTGATATTTTCAATCATTTGGATTCAATCTACATCTTCCATTGTCAATTCAAGTTATGATTTCCAACATAAATACATTCAAACCAATAAAAAAGATTCATAATGAGAATGTTAATTAAAAAAATAATATCCCCATGTAGTTTGACATAAGGTGTATAGTTAGGAAATTTTATAGTTCATACAGTGAATATTGAATTAATACTCAAACTATTTTTTTCATAGATACTGTACATAGGAGAATCTTTTTAAAACCCAGTATCTACTTATTTGATTCCAAACATGAATATAATCAAAAGGAAAATACAGACTCTATATTTTAAAAAAACAAATTAATGATATTTCATATATATAGATCTATTATTGGGGTTATCACTATGGTTTATGATCTTAATTCCCAATTATAACTAAAAAATATGAAAAAATAAATGATCCCCTGTTTGACACCAACATAGGTTATATGAGAAAAAGTTACATACATCATCAATTATTATAAATTTATACTCAATATATCACCTAATAATATATTAATGATAACCATAAATTCTTAGTTTACATAGAAAATAGTTTCAAAATCAACTTATTTTTAAAAAATATTAATCATTCCCACAATATTCATTTAAGATACATAACATTTCCATTATATCATTGTAACAAATCTTGAGTCATGGAATATTAATTGATTATAACAAATGGAATGGTCCATAAGCTTGTAGATTAATTAATAATTAATATCAAGCAACGAGATCATTAAATAATCCTAAGGAATAATATTTTGGTATAAAGTTGATTTATAAAAATATTCATAGGAATCCTATGTGAATTCATATTAAAAATTAATTCATTAAATGTTTATATTCGGTTAACCATCTGTGTACCTTTATGTGCTTGCTCTACCTTCCCTTATACACTATTGTACAATGGATAAATACTCTTAAATTCTATTTGGAATTGGAATACTAACCACAATCCATTTATCCTCAATAAATATATAAATATTTCAAATGAATTTTGGGGATATAATGGACCCACCCATCATATAATAATATGGTGTCCATATATATACGATATGAACATGAATGATACATTATTTATTAATAGAATCATTAAAGTAAAACCAAGAATCCAACATCCCAAAGACTGTGGTTATTTTACATTTTTTTACATATTAAAATTGAAAAAAAAATACAATAGTTTATAAGACTAGGATGACTACATAAACATATTTTCGTCAAATTAAATGTGATAACAGAGTATTAAATATAAAAAATTAGTGATAAAATTATTTTATATTTTAGACGATCCTAAAGATAAAACATGGTAATCTACTAGGATTACTAGGGGTAGTTTAAGAAATGGGTGATCAAAAATTCAATATAATTATTATCATAAAGTGGTATCTATAATAAAATAATAATGAAATAAACTATGAGGATAAATTTAGATAATCTAAATAGTGTAATGATCAAATGAAACTATGACCATACACTATCAACGAAGAATATTTAAAATGTTCATCATAATTAAAAATCACATAATGATGTAATTGAATAATGTTATTCAACATCAATATATCATTATGGACTTATTAAAAAGAATTATACATTAATATGTACGTCATACGCTTATACATGTGCCAGTTGTCTAATGAGTGATCACTATATTCTATTTAAATATTACACATGGTTATCTTCAAGTATTCCTATGGATTATTTAAAAAATGAATGATAATAGATTTTATATAAATATTAGCATATAGTGGAAGCTATAATAATATAATATTGAAATAAATAGTAGGGATAAATATAGATAATTTGGATAATGGTATAATGAAATGAAACTATGAACATTCAATATCAATGATAATTATTTTAAATATTCATTATAATTAAAAATCTCATAATGATTGAAATGAATAATGATATTCAACCTAAACATAACATTATGGAATTGTTAAAAATAATTATACATTAATATATAGGTAATGTTATAATATAATTTCATAAAAATATAAAGAAGATTTTTTTACAATGCATTAAATATAACCCTTCTTTACTCATATGTTTAATGCATTGAAAATTATAACCCTTCTTTACTCATATGATTAAACCAGAATAATATTTTTAAACCTAACAGAAAAATAGATTCCTTGAGTGTGCAATCATTTCAGGATGTGGTACAATGCATTAAACATATGAGTAAAGAAGATTTTTTGTACATTACCCATGAAACATATAATATAATTGCATAAAAATATAATGGTTTTATGAATGATTGGAGTACATATATAAAATTATTTCCCCATTATATTTAATATTGAGGCTATCTATAATAATACTAAAAAGTATCAACATATAACCTACAGGGTAAATTAAATTTAATATTAAGTAAACTATATTGTAGTATATAAATTAAGTAGTGTATATAGAATAATTAATGTTATGGGTTATAAATAAAAAATTAATTGAGTTATGTAATTTTCAAGGGAAGAAGACCAAAGAAGGGTTAGAAAAATCATTCTATTAGGTTTAAAAATATGATTCTGGTTTTCCATAACCTAACAGAAAAAGAGATTAATTGAGTGTGAAATCATTTACTATTGACCATGAATAGAGGGAATAATGATTTGATAAACAAGAAAAAAAAATTAGGGTGATTAACCCTAATTTTAGTTTTTCCATAATGGCCTCATAATTTTAGTCTCCATATATGGATATAATTTTAGGATGTCTACATACATTTTCTATTCTAAAATTTATTATTTTATAAGAATTTAATATATGTGTTTCATATAAATCATAATAACTTGGAGGATAAATTTTTTAATATCATATTAAATACCATTAATAATTTTAAAAACATTGCAAAAAATATCAATGTGATAGTAATAAACTATTAAATAGAAAACGTAGAATATACCATATTCACATCTCAAGGAAATGTAATTTGAAAAAAATAATCCTTATATATATTCCCACATATGATGATGTTATCAACAATATTGTATAAAAATAATAAATATCTTGATCAAATATTTTATAAAAATATTAATTTATATAACTTTATTTATCTATATTTATAATTATTCTCTAAGATTATATTATAGAGTTATTATATATTTTATATATCTGATTTCAACATTCATTATAATTTTTAAATAGTTTGATAATAGTGATGTTGTTATTAATTCATTAAAAAAACACTTCCCGATTTAATTTTTTTTGAATTTAGTCATTTCAATTATTTATAATTTTATAATTGCATTAAATAAGATTTTTTTCTTATGATCTATGATGAAGAAATATGAGATGATATTGTTTCGATAATATCTAATAGGAAAACATTGGTATCTTATATAATGAGTTTCAAAATATTTATCTACTTTTAGAACAAAAATAAAATTTTTATTTATTTATTTATATAAAATATTGACAAAATTTAAATTCCAAAAAAAATCCAAGATATAAACTTTTCACATTGTATAAGTATGTGGTTAAATTGACTCAAACAAGTACATACTATAAAAAATAAATGATAATGAATTATTTTATTTATAACATCATTATACTAAAAGAATAATAAATTTATATATTTTTTACTAGTGTTTAATATATATATATATATAATATAATTATTTTTATAAGGTAATCTATATGAATATACTATACATTATGGAGGAATCATATTTTTATCTTATATTTCTATTTTTGATGATTGAATTTATCATTATTGTTTATTTATTATATTTCTTATATGTTGCACAATATTTATTTTTAGAAACACAATAATTTCATAAAAATAATTTTTATCTAACAAATATATTCTCATAAAAATCATTGAATCTATTTGATGAAAAATATGGTGGTTAATCAATCTATTGAGGTAGTAGTTAGAATGAACACATTGTTGATTATTTCATTTTCTATTTGACAATAGAAATTTATAATATGATTTTACATTTAGAAATATAAAATATGTCATAAATATAAATAATAATTACTAACCTCATCATTTTTACAAGTCATTTATTATGGTTATGTAAAACAAAACATTATGTTTTATAGAGGTAGTAGTTTACACACAGACATTAATGTTTTTTTTTATTTTTTCAATGAATATGGTTAATGTAGATAATAGATATTCAATTATCATAATTAAATTAATAATATAGTGAATAATAGTTAAATTATTTAGGAATTCCAATAATTCAATATGAAATTTAATTTAGAATATGAAAATAAATTAGTGAACCTTAGTACTCTTATGGAAGAATTTGGATTTCTCTTGGAGGACTCCATTAGAAGGCATCGATAAGGAAACAAACATGTGACCATAAGATTAGTATGGTGAAATATAACTCCAAGGGAATGTATAAAATTATAGTATAATGGTGAATATAAATGTTTTTAGATGTATTGAAGGGGTTGTTAGAGGTGACTTTTATACGAGGATAGATTTTTTTCTGTAAATATATAACCTTAATAAAAAGTGGTAATATGTTTCTAATAAGAAGAATTCATATATATATATATATCACACATGTACTTAAGGATTTTAATCATTTTATTTTATAATTCTCTTGGCATGTGAATAATTCTGCAAGAATAAGGCTTCACAGGGTTTCAACGGAAGAAATTCAGGAAAAGATCAGAATTCACCTATTAGACATTCTGAACCATCTTTACACATTATATAATTGTATTTCACATCATGAATCAAGTCGTGAACCAATCAATGTACCAGTTCATGAAGAAAGTAGATAAATAATCAATTACATTTCATGAATGGCCAATACTTGTTGTGACCTCAGTCAAAACCATTGACTGAGAAATCCACTCAAAAGGAAAAACTGGAAGGACAATACATGTCATGAGTCATCAGTATGTGATGTGTAAGTAGTCAAACATCATATTCCAAATGAGATACATGTGATATTCAAATAAGATTCAAAAATCATGGAGAACTATGTTGATCTATGATAGATTATAGGTAATCAATTACACATTGTGACCCATTTCACTTATATATACAGTAGCCCTCTGGTAGATTCTACAATATTTCAAGACTAGAGGATTATTATTTTTTTTTCCTTTGAGTTTCCTTTTATTCATTTCTTATAAAAATAGTAATTTATCATTGTTTCATATTTTATTTAAATTCAAAATATTTGGAGTGTGTTTTTCTACACCACCTTTGAATTTCTGTCACAGGGCTTATATTTTTTCACCATAAAACTTGTGTAGAATCTAGTTCTTAATTCATTATAAGTAATTATATTATTTAGTTATGATTTTCATTTCATAAATACCTATTTCATGCTCATACTCACTTTTGGATCCAAAATTTATCATGATTGTGATTTATTAACATTCAAACATTATTTTCATGTTAACCATAGTTCATTTATTTACATTATTTCATCCCCACCTCCCATGACTGGATAAAACCACCCAGGGGTTGGGATCTAGAGTAGATTAATTTTAATTCATAATAAATCATTAATTGTACGTTTGGAAACATTAATGGATTAATATTCAAGATTTATGAAAATTTTCTATCCTTTTCATTTAAATGACCCCAACCACGGGATATTCAAGTGAAGGACTCTATCATGGTTGGAGTGTAATAGGTTATGACCACAATACAGAGATAATTTCTTCCATAAAATCCAATCTTAATTACCCTTGGTTGTCAATATTAACCAATCAAGGAATACATACTTCCTAATTAGAGCTGTTGGACTTTACCAAAGTCAACTACCAACTTCGGTTTGCATTCACATCCTAAACATTAAGAACCTGACAAGATTCGAATTAAGATCATCATTATTATTGATATTTGAAATTGATCCCAACCCATGTTTAATCATTTAAATCAACCATCAGTTATCATATATTTAGTAACTCCTAAGAAACAAAATAAGCATGAAGTTTTATCTAAAGGGCCTCATGCCTACCACCTACATGAGCTAGCTTCCTACCTATGTGATCAACCCCAAACTATCGCTATGCTATGCCTTAGTAGTAAGTGATGTTTGGGAAATAAATAAATATAATTTGATCATATTTATTGTGAATTCAATGATGCATGTGTTCATATCAAATTTTTGTGTCATTTCTGGGGAGGAAACGCACTTCTTTCAATGCTTCATGCAAAAGAATTTGGAATACATTTCCCTTAACCCCATTATTTCACTCCTTCCTTTATTCAAGATGAAATTTCGTCAATCCTATACAGTATAGTAAATGTATGAAGGCCCTTTGAATATTTCAATGAACCATGACACAATGTATCTTTTGGACATTGATTCAGAGATCAAAAGGTATCTTTCCACACATTGCTAGTTAGAAACAACCCAAAAACACCATAAAGCATGACCCAACAAACCCAACCATTAAATAGTTCCTACAGAACACCTGATTCTTAAAAAGAGGAGTATGATGGATTACGGAGTTTCATCAATCCATGTTTCCACCCCAACACTAATTCATCCCCTCATTCATGTGTATACCGTCGAGATCAAACATGGACTCATTCACATATTTCAGAACATGAGGAAATTCAGCATAATTCATTGCGAAGATCATCATGAACACATATCTAGATTCTTGGGGTTTTTGAGTTACCATTCACATTCAAAGAGATCTTCAAGCACAACCAGACTACATGTCTTCCCATTCTCTTGAAGGGCTAGAGATAAGGAATTGCTAAAAATATTGTCTCCCAGTTAATTATTACTTTGGAATAATCTTGAAAATAAGTTCTTGGAAAAATATCTTCCACCGATCCAAATAAGGAATCTATAAAATAATATTTATAATATTTCCCAAATTTATAGATAACCATCTATGGATGCCTAGGACCGATGAATGGAGCTAATGAGTAAGTTTACACACCATGTTTTGATCATGTGGATCACGTTTTTGACATTCTACCAATGTCTCCAGCTAGCTATATGAAATATCATTCCCGATGAAGTTGAAGGAGGATTAATGATCAAAATCCAATAAGCCAAGAGATTTTTTCCTAATGATGTTTTAAAACAGTGATATCTAATGAAAATGTGATCATATACCACCTCGTTTGTGTATCCACCAGGTGGATGAGAGCACTTGTTAAACAGCATAATTTTATTCAATGACAAAGAGGATAAAGCCAATCCTGATTCCTACCACATAACAATCTCCTTCTCCCTTAATGGAAATAAAATTATTCGAGATATGTGGTGGACCACACCTCTACTATGATTTCAAAGAAGGATTTATAGAATCACATGAACAAATTGTAATTATATCACTAAAATCAATAGAGACTCCCTTTTCCACAACAACAACAATTAAAATAGTAAAGGCCTCCTCAATAGAATCCTAAGAAAACCAATGATATTTTAAACTATGAAGTGGTCAAGAACCATTTAGAAATCAAAACCACTAGGTTATCTTCCAATGAACTTTTTAAAAACACTATTGTAATAGATGAAACAACATCACTTGCCACGAATAGCTTAGCACCCATTCCAAACTGCTCGGCCTTGACCTTTGAAACAACCTACTCTACCTCATGGTTTCCTCAATAATATCTTGGCTACCATTTTTCACAAGGTAGAACAATTAATTACTACTTATCAAACGGAGATGCAGAACCAATGTACTACCTTGTGGAACCTTTAAGTACAATTGATTCAAATTTTAAATAACTTGTCTGACTGATTATGAGGTACCCTACCAGGAAAAATAGAGTCATACACAAGGGTAGAAGATAAAGTTGTAGTGATGAGAAGTGGAAAGATTTGGAATTTTAAAAACCCAATGGAATTGATTAAATGTGATAGGAACAACCTAAGAAACAAATATTAGATGATAGAGATTTTAATAAGACTACACCAACAACACCACAAGAAGAGTTACAAGATAAGAAGACCCAAACTCTAATATAGCTAAATGAATCAGTTTATGTCCCCACCTGCTAGACAATCCACCTCTTCAATTACAATAAAGATCATAGAAAGAATATAGTAGGAAAAATACAATAAATTTCTAGATATGTTTAATAAATGTCACATCAACATACCATTTGCAGAATCCATTTCTCACATGCAAGTTTATGAAAAACTTCTCATTGATTTACCATCCAAGAAAACAAATGTAGAGAATATTGGGTTCATCTCATTAAATAAAGAATGATTTTTTGTTAGGTTGTAGAAAATACCACAAAAAATGTGATACCCTGGAAGCTTTTCAATTCCCTGTGCTATAGGATTATACATTTTCAGAAGAGCTCTCTGCCATCATGGACCTATCAACTACTTAATTCCAATGACTATTTTCTTCATGTTAGGACACAATGAACTGAAAACTACAAGAGTTGAATTGTAACTCATCGACTGATAAGTGATGTACCCCATAGGCATACTTAATGGTTTTTTGATAAATGTTGAAAAATTCACCTTTCCAGCTCACTTTATTGTTCTAGACAAGGTAGAAGAAGGTGACATCCCCAGTATACATGGAAGTCCATTCCTAGCCAATGGAAAGGACTTGGATAATGTGAATCAAAGACATAATATCTTTTGAGTTGAAGAATAACATGTAGTGTTCAACCTGGTGAAAGATTCCCAACCATTAGACCATGCTTCAGATTGTAATTCCATATCTCTCATTCAAAATGAAGATTAATACATGTAAAGTGAAGAATATATTGAAATTTCACTCTCAGATAAAGGAAAAGTGTATAACTTTGATGAAATAATATTCATTGGACCTCTCATGAGGGGTAATGATCCACATTTCATTCCCTCCATCATTCAGCCATCTAATATTGAACGAAAACCCTTACCTAGTACTCTAAAATACTAAAACATAGGATAGTAATATGCTCTTCTAGTAATTATCAAATCTGAACGATATGTGGAAAAATAAGTAAAACTAAATTATGTTTTGAAGATACACAAGAAATAAATTTTATGGGGACTGATAGACATAAATGTAATCAATAATAATGAATAAAGCCATGTGATCCTAATCAAATAAGATGCAAATAAAAAAAAGACCTCAAAGAAGACTCAAACCATTGATAAAGTAATTAATCAAAAAGTAATATCTATCACTATTAGATGTTGGGATAATATTTTCCATAATAGACATTAATTTGTTTAGCCACCTAAAAGTTGTTCCCAATAATGGAGGACTCATATTAGAGAAAACTTATGAAAATGAATTGATTTAAACACACAACATCACTGGATGGAGTTTCTAAATAGATTATTGTTTCCGTAATGAAGCCACTAGAAAGGATAATTTTCAATTTCCATTCATGGATCAAATACTTAAAAGACATGTGAAACATGAATTCTACAGTTTCATGGATGGATATTCAGGATAAACCATTATTTCATTTAATCCCATATATTACCCAAATACCATATTTACATGCCTATATAACTCTATTTTTATATACGAAAATGTCATTTGGAATTTGAAATGATACAATAATGATTTAGAGATTAAGGGAACATATTTTTCAGGACATGAATGAAGAGTTCTTAGAAATATTCTCTAAAGACATTTAAGCCAATAGATGATCATTTAAGGTATATTTATGTAATATGGAATTTGATCTCCAATGTTGTGAAGAAAAATGACTGGTACATAATTGGAAAAAAATCCATTACATTGGTAAGGGATGAATATTAATTGGTCATAAAATATCTAAGGGATAGGGGTTGATCCAACAAAGATCATTGTCACCAAGGATCTATTAGAACACTCAACAATAATGGGTATGAGATGTTTTCAGGGCCATGCTAGATTTTAGAGATGATTTGTGTATGATTTTTCTAATGTTGCATCTATATTAACATATCTATTGTCAAAAGATGTTTCTTTTTAATTGGTTGAAGACTTCCATTAATCATTCAACATGATATAGTAGTGCATAGTATCATCCCCATTCATCAATTCACCAAAATTGGATTGGGTATTTGAGTTAGTGTGTTATTCCAGCGACATTATTTTCAGTTGAGTTTTTGGACAGTGCATTGGCAAAATATTATTCCCCATATATTTTGCAATCCAAACTCTATGTAAAGATCAAGTAAACTAGATGAATATAGAGAAAATAACCTTATCCAATCTATATTCTATTTATAAATTATATTCATATCAAGAATTGTCTTATGTGAACGTACATACTGATAACGCTGGCCTTTGATACAGGATGAACATGATGGATACCCATAAGAGGCTAATATATTGGATCCTCTTTCTGTTGGAATTTGATATTATGATCAAGGATACAAAAGGAATAGATAATTTTATTTCAGATCATTTATCCATACTTCCTCTATCCATCATTAAACAACATGAGGAGGCTACCATTGAATTGAATTTTCCAGATGAATCCTTGTTTAGTATCATGTTTCAACCATGGTTCTCAAATTTTCCAAATTATCATTCCATGGTATTTTTACATCAAGATCTTTCATACCAATAATGAGAATGTTTTTTTTATAATCCAGACATTACTACTAGGATGAGTTACTATTGTTCAAGAATTTTACTTATGGATTATTAAGACATTGAGTCCCTAATGAGGAAACCCACAATGCAATTGAAATGTGTCATAAGTCACAAACCAACGAACATCATAAACCTGGGTGTATTGTAGAGAAATTATACATAGTGTATTTTCTTATCCCACACTCCATCTAGATGTGAATGAAATTTTCCAAATATGTGATAGATACAAGTGGACTGGAAACATTCTAAAAGGGAATGAGATGTCGAAAAATACCATTAGTGATCTGGAAATCTTCGACATTTGGGGAATCGGCTTCATGAGACCATTTCCCACATAATATGGTAAATATAACATTTTGGTTTTCAATAACTATTTCTTGAAATTGGTTAAAGCTAAAGAAACCTATCACGAAACAACAAACTTTTTCATAAACATTCTGAATAATAACATCTTTCCATTATTTGGATTCCCTGGATTAATAATCAGTGACCGAGGAAAAGAAATCACAAAAACAAGATGTGAGATGATTACTATAGTTCTATGAAATCATATACTATATAGGAACTCCCTACTACCCACAAAAAAGTGGGAAAGTTGAACTGTCAAATAGGGAGGAAATGATTTTTTTGAAAAGGCATTAAATACAAGGTGAAGAGACTGTAGTCTCAAACTAGACGATGCTCTATGGGAATACTGAAATTCCTACAAGACACCCATGAGAACCAAAACATTAATATTGGTTTACTAGAAAACAATGTCATCTCTCAGGAGATCTAGAACATCATTCTTTTGGCAATCAATAAATTGAATCCTAATTATGATTAGGCTGGAGAAGCCATGATCTTGAAACTAACTACATTTAATGTGATTACAAAACAACCATATGTCAATGTTAAGGTCTATATGAAATAGACCAAGAAATGGATGATTAGTGTATCACTAATAGTACCTTTATATGTAATAATATGGTCGCATTGTTCAACTCATGATTGAAACTATTCCCTGTTAAGATAATTACTCGATGGTTAGTCCATTTTTAAGTCAATCACGTCTTTCTTTACGAGGCCATAAAACTCAAAGGAGAAAGTGGGACACCAGTTAATGTGAATGGTAAACGACTATAAAATACTGTAGAACCTTTCTATGAAGGTCATTTCATGATCTTTAAATAAAATTTATCCAAAATTGATTATATATCTCATCTAAAAATGCTGATTTGGATGGGAGAAAACCCATTTCAGGATATTATAGCCTCATTTAGATAAGGATTGCCTTAAAAAAATTGGTATGCCAGAAACAGAAGGAAATAAATGAAAGGTTTCAATTTGAAACTACCAATTAAACTTCTTGAAATCCATTTAAAAGATGTCTACCCCTTCCCTCAAAAATTAACTTCAATTTTTTTGGTACACATCATGAACTATTGGAACACGTTATATAGTCACCAAACCCATCCAATCTCTCTTGCTCACCTATTCTTGAATTACTTGGACCTTCTTCCTTTCACTCATACTCTCTCCCCTCCTCTCTTAAAGCACCCACAAACCCTCCACTTCCTCTCCTTCTTCGAAAACCATTAACCCTATTCCTCCTTCATGGTCATGTACACCCCAAAACTACATACCTCTCTCTCAGCATAAAGCACACACAACTAGACCCTCCTACTTCATTCCCTATCATGAACCAAGAGACCCCAACCCTCTTCCTCCTCAACCCTAGATGTGTCAACATGGAACCACATCTACATCGATTGTTTCACCTTCAGCACCGTCTGAAGTAACCCTTGACACACATGCATCTCAGACAGATTCCACATCCACCACATGTGAGGAAAACATCCAACTAGACCTTATCCTTGACATTACTAACCCTCAACATCAGGTTAATATCATTAGATTATAGGAAAATACAATACGTATGAACAGGACCATTAACATCCCCATCCTCTCCAGGATGAGCATCAGTGATGTCGTCCATGATCTCATAGAGACACTCCATATATATAGAATTATCAAGGTTTGTGAGGAGACCTACAGGATGTTTTTTATCAAGTTCCTAGCCTCATTTGATATGACCATATATTCCCTCAAATTATTCCATGGTTTCCGACCCCATGAGTTTTCAATCGCAGTGTTCAACATCAGACATGGTATTTTTACAGATGATCCTGCAATATTATATATTTTTCAGAATCTCCCACTAGATACACCACGAAATGAATCTATGCATCTCTAGGAGAAGATTACCCAAGATACTAAATTTCTCTAGGACCCACGCATCACAAATTCTACCCAGTTGTAGGGACCACCTTACATATTTTTCATCAAGTTATGACACATTGATAGTTTCCCCACGACGAGTCTCATGGGAGTTTCATCCAAATGTATATGCTCATTATCACAGCATCCATTGGTGGCCTAGCCATAAATATGGCTACCCAGATTTCCCATTATTTCAAAACCCATGCCTTGCAGAATTGTGGAACATTGATTGGTGGATCTTCCATTACCCATCTCGATATCTATCTTGGCATGTTCCATAGAACACTTCCCCTTAACTCCCTAGTACCTATTAAGAAAATTGTCTCAGTGATGTTGCACAATATATATCAACTAGTAAATGAGGATGATTGACATAGCTGGGCACCATGTGAGAATGAGGGATGCCCACATGACTCTAGTAGTGTAGGACCCTCTTGTTGATTATCACACCACCAATTCCCATATACCACTTTTTCCTCCTCTTACCTCTATCTCTACCTCATATACAATTCCTCCACAAACACTACCCTCCCTGTAATAGTTCTAGACGACCCAAAAATGTATCCTGGAATACCTTAACTATATTTTTTCTCACGTTCATATCCCTTTCAAAGAGCCTTCAGAGTTCACCTCCCCACCACCAACATCCCCAACCAGCACCTCTTCTTCTACCACTCCCCCTACAGCCCATCCCGACCGACCGACCAACATCATAGATCCAACCAAATGATATGTGTTTTTAGGTGGACATGATCAGCAAGGCAAGGGGCCAGTCACTGACTCTTCCACAAATGTCCATTTCTTTGATCCAGTTTCCAATCTCATAACCTCTTCAGGGATCAAGACCTCCCTACCACCCACTCACACCGATGTTCCCACCACCATGACTTCATATTCTACTTATGTTGAGGAAATTAATACATAACTATATCCACTTCAACCAGAAGATGCAATCATGAAAATAGAGGATATTTTTTGAACTAATGTATTATAGGCCATGCCTACTTCCTTTTTGTCTTTAGAACATTGTAATAAGGATAGTCATTATTTGGACATTAGTTTATGCCATATTTTGTACTTGTAATTGATATATATTTGGAGATATTTTTTCATCATCCTTTTTATTTGTCATTGATATCCTATCTTTAATTTTAATATAAATCCATGTGTTAGATACTATTTATCATCTATTGTTGTCTATGGACCCATTCCACCCTCTTTTCTTGTCCAATGAGCTACCCAATGAGTCATCAAAATTGAACTATAACATTAGGGAAATTCAATAGATATCCATGCATAATAGTAGCCTCCTAGAGCTATGATCCCATTACTGAAACATCTTATTTGCACTCACGCCGCTGACCCTAAAGTCATAAAGCTTTCCAATGTTCCTCATGAACTAAAATACATAACCTCTATCAGCTAAAAATGAAAGGGGAGCACCTGGGCGGATTGACCCACTATATTTTTTTGGTCCATCCATCTGGTTGACGATGTTCTATTAGTGAGTTATGCAAGAAACCCCATAGTTGATCATTTATCTAGATTGAGCTATATTTTTTATGTCATTTTCATTTAAATTTTGGATCTCATATTTATATATATTGAAATAAATTTTTAAAAGTTAAAAAAAATATTATTCAGTTCCAACATTCTTTCGAACTTCCCCCTTTTTCTATTTTTTAAATTATTATCTTCTATTGACAAATATTTCAACTAGGGAAAGATGTGTTATCTAACCCATTTTGCAGGTGATTCATACTTAACATTAAGACATCCCAAATTCACTCTTGATATACCACTTTATTTAGGGACCTCTTGATTCCCTAATTTTTAAATTTTTATATTAAATTTCCATTAACTGAGCTTCACTTGTTATACCACTACGACATGTATTTCATAGATAATGCAGACATTATCTCCTTCTATGTGTGTGGGAGTTTGTCATGGTTTTCACTGTTGATACCCCTTAGTTTTTTCTTTTTCATAACATTCATGGAGAAAGTTTTCAAATTTAAATCATGATTCAAACTTGAAAAACATTATTCTCAATTAAATTAAAGAAAAAATTGTGTTTGAAGGTGATATAATATACATTTTATATTCATTTTATTTTTTTAGAATGGTTACAGAGCTTAGAGAATTAATTTACATTCAACATCTTTAAAATTATGGTTAATTTACATTCAACATAATTTTATACCCGTTTTGATTTGATGTTTTTACTATTGTTATTTTAATTACCTGATAATACTATAAGACTACAACTTCATATTATTTTCAGAGCATATTTATTGATAGATACCTATGACTAGTAAACCTTTCAGAACATGCATTGAAATATAATTGATGTCATGACTAAAAAGTATATATTCAAAATTATTGTGGCAATATTTGATGGAAATTTTTTCCTGAGACCCACCTTATATATTTCATTAATTTATCTTGTTATTTCCATGAATAACATAATAGGATGAAGCTATTCTAATCCTATTTTTTTCTTTCATACCCTGATCCATTAATAATGCATTATTTACTTTAGAATAAGTGTGGGAGGGTCCTTTAGACACCACATGATGATTTAATTTTCCGAGATGCTTGATGTACTCATCCGGCTATTTGCTTGGATCCTTATATATTGTGTATCATTTAATTTTATATAATTCCCTTGTAAAATACAAAAGAGATAAATTATTTACATGATTTGTGTACTAAGAAGATTATAAATCACCATTTACATACCAATGAATCAATTGCACGATCATATGTTGATAGAGAATGGATGTTAGATCTAGTCTACACAAGAATTTTGAAAAATAGAAATACAAGAGAAAATTAAAGGAACAAAATACTCATTGCATACTTACTAGACATATGAGGATCTAACCAGAGCTACTAATGTGTGGACATGATTAGATATATGGAATAATTGTATTACAATTATCCTTACATTCATGATTTATTCTTTAGATCTTACCCACTTTTAGATATTTATTTTCACATTTCACCAGCCTATGCAAACCGTATGAGTCATTAGAGCCTAATTAAAAAATCCCTCATGATTAATTTAGTACTTCTATTTACAAAGTTGATATGATCTAAACAATGCATGATTATGGTTAGAATCATGTACTTAGGGTATGATCATAGCTCCAATTATATTTTACCTAGAGTTATGAGAGAAAATTAATTATGGGGAAAATTAAAAATGTGTATAGAATTTAAGTAATAGTTAAATGATTTTGATTAAAAGATTATAATTAGTTTTAATGAACTGAGATATGTGGAAAGATAGGTTTTCTATGATGTGGTGATTCTTTATGTTAACCTTTTCTAATTGAACATATTTTTATTTATCTATACATAATATATATTTTCTATTTAAAATTGGATTAAATTTTTTAATTCACTTTTGATTCAATTTTCCTTGAGGATAGAAAATTGTTAATTTGTGGGGGAATTTCAAAACTAGAATTAATATATACATTTTGTGGACATTTACATTAGGATTTTAATTGTTTTATTCAATAATGCGCATGGTATGTGTTTATTTTTTTAGGCATGAGGCATTACGGGGTTTTAATGAAATAAATGTAGAAAATGGGTAGAATTCATGTATTACACGTCGTGAACCATCATTACATGTTGTTTAAAAGGATTTCACATCATGAAATAAGTCATCATCCATATAGTGAACCAAGTGGGAAATAAAGAAAAAAAATAGGCAATCACATGTCTTGACTGGCCAATAATCACCATGACCTCAGCAAAAAAGTTGAACAAGAAATTTTTTCTAGAGGAACAACGGGTAGGCCAATAAATGTAATGAGTCATACGTACAGAACATATAAGCAGTAAAACCTAGGGTTTCAGGAGTGATACGTGTGGGATTCAGGTAAGATTCAAAAACAAAAGACAATTTTGTGGATTGATGGTACATGACCTTTCATCTATTACACATCACAACCCGTTTTTCCTATATATGTTGTAGCCCTATAGAAGAATATACAACATTCCCAAAGCAGAGACTAATCTTTGATTTAATTCCCTTCAAGCTTCCTTCATCTATTTTCATCTAAAACTAGAATTTCTTTGTTGTTTCATATATTATATCAATTAAAAAGATCTGGAATGTGTTTTTCTTCATCCGCTTCTATTTTCCATCGCATCACTTACCTTCAATCTTCATCAAACTTGTGTGGAATCCAGTTATTCTTTCATTATAGCTGTGATTTTTATTTAGTAATGATTTTTATTTCTAAACTAACAATTTTATGCTCATTTATACTTGTAAATATGATCTTTTACAAGATTCTGAATTCTTTACATTCCAAAGTTCTTAGCATGTTCACCATAGTTCCATTTTTTATTTCTTTTCTTACCCACCTCCCATGAGTCTCTAAAGCCACCCAAGGGTAGGGATCGAGAGAATATTTATCTAAATTCTTAATAAATATTAATTTATACCTTTAGAAACACTAAAAGGATTAGTAATCAGAAAAAATGATTAAAGTCTATCCAGTTCATTTAAATTCCCTCGAATATGGGATATTAAAGAGAAAGACCCCATCTAGGTTTGAGTAGTTTTGGATACAACATCTATCGTAATATACTTTCTTCCATAGAATCCATGATCATTGTATCTATTTTTTCATTATCTCATAATCAAAGAAAGGTTGCCTCCTAGGTAGAGCTAGTTGACATAAAAAAAGTCAACTAAACACATCCACTTTCATCGTATCCTAAACATTAGGACCATTCCAAGATTATTATTAAGAACATCTATCTTACAGATACTCACAGTTGGTCCCAAACCCTCATTAGTCGTTTAATGGAACCAACAATGGAAATAGATTTAATTAATCCGAAACAAAATGAAATAGGAAAGGACTCATAATTAAAGGTTCTAAAGCCCTAGACCTCCATGAGAAAACATTAACCCTATGGGATCGACCCTGAACTATCCCTATGTTATACCTATGTTGTAAGTGATGTTTAGGATATCAATAAATCTAATCTAACCACAGCCTACGTGAATTCAACGACGCGTATGGGACCTTCATTTTCCTAAGTAAATTATATACTAAAAAAGTATTTAAATGAGTGGAGGATATGATAAATATGGAAATATATGAAAAAAAATGTTCATAATTATTTTACATGTTTAAATATCTTTTCCCCTAATTATATTACTTTTCCCAGATTCAATATTATTTGGGTAACTTGTTATTACCTACATAAATAATATTTTATATCTCAAAGTAAAATAAATTTTCTAATATAATTTTTATCTACAAATATAAAATATGAAATACATTTTAAAATATGAAAATTATATTTTTTAAAAAATAACACTTAACATTATTAATTGTAACAAATAAATTACCTTTTTAATTATAAGATTATTTTTATGCTCAAAATTTATTTTCGAGATTAAATTAAGAATGTATTTAATTGTAATGATATATATTAGTTTTTTAATTAAAAATTAAAAATTTTGAATCTTTTTAAAGAACATGATATTTTCTGTTCCAATAAATATTTAATTAGAAGAAAGACAAAAAACAATAATTTTTTGGAAATTATTACATATATCCCAAAAAAAATATAATCAATGGTTTCGTCAATAATATTTATAAAGGATTTATTTATAATTAATAAATAAATATGTCAAAAATTAAAATTTGTTAAACTATTTTGTATTTCATATAATGTCATGAAATATACATATTTCGGAATATCTATGTTTTTCAATATTCACCTAGAATATAATTATTTTATAAAATTTTAGTAGATAAAACCTTATAAATATTAACATGATCAATAAAAATAAGAAATAATAATAAAAATTATAAATTCTATATTTATATATATAAATATTTTTTTAATCTATAATTCAGGACTTGTAGAGTGAACACTGTGAAGTTGTTTTTTGTTTGTAGTGCTTACCTTTTTTCTAGGGTCTCGGGAAATGAAATTTTATCCCATAAATAATTTCCAAATTGAAATATGATACATGTTAAAGACTAAAAATTATTTTTATTACATCCTTGAGACATCTTCATGCTCCCTGGTTTCCTCATCTAGTTTATAGTTTCATTAAAAGTAATTAATGGATGACATTTTCTGATTCTGAAACACATTATTTGTTGTGTTAATAGTCTTGGAAGTTTCTTCATTTTATATCAAATAGTGTTCTAAATCTGTTATCTTATGTATGAATATACATATTCAAAACAACATGCATTTATTTAAAAACAAAACATTGATATTGTGAAGAAATTCAGTAGTGGTGGGTGGTATATTCAATTGGAAAGCTACATAACCAATTCTATATAAATTTTCTAGAGGACAAATGTAAAATTGGATGAATATCCCTCTATTAAAAAATTTTATAATAAAATTCCATGTTGAAACCCTTATGTCAAAATGATCTCCCATATGAAATTTCATATTTTTCAATCAATAATAAGCATTTATTTATTATTATTTTTCTTGATAATTTTATTTTTACTGATAGGGATGAATCATAATCTAAATATAAAATAAATTAACTCTTTATATTTTCCATATCATCCGCCAAATAGTTTTAGTATGACAAATCTTCCAATACAATGCCTCATATGGTTTCCTATAGATACTCTAATGGAATTTTTTTATGTTAAAATTTCATCCTAGGCATGTACTGATCCCGTTAAAATTCGTTTAGATTAAATATAGGTAAAATAAAAATATAGTGGGTGTGAGTTTTTCATTAAATATTAAAGGAAATCCCCCAATTTTTAAAAAATAATATAAAAATAATAATAATATAAAAAATTATATATTTGAAATCACATTAATATATTGAAATTTATTAATAATAGTGGATGAAAAAAATCATTAAATCAATAATAAAATTATTAGGAACAAAATAATTGATCATTTGGAATGAAAATGAGGTAGGATATTTGTTAAAGATATAATTCAATTATAGTTGATGCTACCCCTACATTATCAGCCACAATCTCTCAAGGAATTTACGTATTAGTGTCTCAGACTTTATAATGTCAAACATACCACAAATATCCCATTAAATTTTTGATATATTAATAAAAAAGATATAAATAAAACATTTCAAATTAATTTTTAATTTAGAAACATTAATATTGTATGCCCTTTCTTTTTTTAAAAAATAGATTTAAATATATTATGTCTTACCTTAATGTTGGTTGAAACCAAATATTGATGGAGTATGATGAGATTATATCTATAACTTATTTTCCAATATATAACTATAATATTATGAGACACTATTTGATATATATATATAATAAATTGACCTTGTTTGTTATATATTTTTTGGTCACACATAATAAATGAGAGTGAAAATTAAGATGAATATAGATTTTCTTTGAAACAGACCATGTTAGAGATTGTATGAGAAAGTTATTAGTGAATTCCAAGGAATCCAAAGGTCTCTATTTATATTCTTAAAATCATTCAAAAAATATTAATTATGATTCATAGTATTTATTTTATTGATTCTTGAGATTAGTTAATGCTAACCAATAAAAACTCAATCATTTTTGTTCACTTAAAATATAAGTTACTCTACATTTCCATGGAAAATGTTAGGCATTTAAAAATAAGAATACTAATAATAATATATTAAATGTTTAATGGAGAGAAAAATTATTTTTGATAATTATATAATTTTAGTTTAAAAATATATGAAAATATAAATCTAATTTAAAATCACTCATTATAATGTTCAAAACAACTCTAAAACAATAAGTTAAGGATAATAGAAAAATATTATACATATTAATACTAGAATATTATGAATTTTAATGTCATATTTCATTATAAATTTAAACTTATGGTACCATAAATCATTTCTAATACTATATTTAAATCTACAACACACATTTGAAAAAAAAATATTATCTTAAATGTTAATTTTTAAACAATACAAAAAAATATATCAATGCAAAATTAAAAATTCATATGTTTTGAGTACCATAATGTAAGTATATCTATTAATGAAGAATTGAATTAATTATAATAAAATATAATTTAAAATAATGTTACAATACATCAAATTTATTCTATATAATTTAATATATTTATGTAATTGTTATGTCAATGGAATAATTTGTAACAAACATACAGTCAATAAATATATCAATAAAATAATTAAAGAAAATTAAAGTAGAAAACTGTATTTAAGTTAGGGACAGTTTCATTGTATGATATATTGACCCTACATTTCTTAACATTACAATTACATAATTCGAAGGATGAGAAACAAAA
The DNA here is from genome assembly GCA_963277665.1 of Viscum album. Taxonomy (NCBI): domain Eukaryota; kingdom Viridiplantae; phylum Streptophyta; class Magnoliopsida; order Santalales; family Viscaceae; genus Viscum; species Viscum album. The sequence goes on from OY728145.1 coordinate 1,907,398,192, forward strand.
TTTTTATACATTACAGGATCGAATGGTTTAGTGTCTTGGGAAAATAAGGGTCATACATTAGTTTTACAAAATTAATCAAAATAATTATCAAAAACATTCTTCTCTATCAAATTCTAATCTCTCATATTGTACATAGTAGAATAATTCCCCTAACGATATAAACCAATGAAAGGGGTGATATAAAATTATAGTAAGTGGATGGTTAATATAGCTAGAATAGGATACATGATATCTATAATGTCTTGAATTTTCATTTTATTATTTTTAAATATTCCATGTAATTTTTTGAGGCCATAATTTATGACGGTGTGCTATTCGGTGTCCCGATGTGCTTGAAATAAATGTTTCCAATAAATTAAACATTTAAATAGCGCTCCCAAGTGGAATTCTTGAAAATGTGTAATTACATTTAAATGGGTTACAAGATTATAAATCTGAGGGCACCATTACGTTCAGAGCAGTGACTTTACCTTAGGTAGTGACTAACATTGATCGATGCGGGTCAGCTTCCAAAGTTCGTTTTTTGACCTTTTTAAAGGAAATAAAATAAATTAGAAATTAATTTATTATTAGTTTTTCATTTTTTTGCAAAAAACTAACTCCTCCCATTTAAACATATTCTTATGTAAGGTTTGTAGGGTTGTCCTCATAACCTTACCAATTTAAAATTTTCCATCGATGATTTGGAGGAGAACCCATTGGTGGATGATGAACTACACGATCGATCGACACATCTCAGATTCAAAGAACCACACCAACGAATGCAATGTGGAAATCATTCTTCGACCAAAACGATGTACGGTTTTGTTATTTTGAGTTAGGTTTTCCACATTCTTTGATTAAATGATGAACTCGGATCAACCCACAAATAGGTTGATCTACAATTTGTACATTCTTTCAGAATGGTTTTTATTTTATATTTTCTTTTGGAAATTAATCAATGCTATATTTTTATTTTTTTCGGATTTATCTATGTTTGACCCTTCAAATGGGATCAGAGAAATGCTATCAGGATTGATGGTGGAGGGTCATTCCTCTATTTTTTATGGATTTTTTTCTGTTATTAATTTTGTGTTCATTGTATTCATCATAGGGTTATGAATAACATGTCGTTGTGCATCCTCTTCACAACGTAATGTTCCCAAATTAGAGATCTGACATCGCAACAACTTAGAGGAGGTGTGAAGACGATGGTGGATGAGGTATCATCTCGGGTCGAGAGAGATCATTCTTTGAGCGTTCTTCATGCTGGTAGATCGATATGCTTTTTTGGGGATGATCAGAGGCCTGAAAAAAAATGGAGACGACATCGGGACGTCTAGGAGACCTTACCATTCATGTTTCATAGAAAACATATCATCAGAAGGAAGATCATAGCAACACTAAGGCATAGTAGAGTAGGTTCACATTTTTGGAATTTTTTAGAACACACAACGAATTACCAAAAAAACACATCATGTGGTACCAGTGGCAGCGACTGGGGTTTTTGTGTGGCATACGATGAAGAACATGACATTCCTTGATGAAAACATGGCAAGTCAGCCTCAACCATCGGCGTTTGGAGCCATGGGCTATTGAAAGAGTACACATGGCATGTAACCACTATCACATGACGTGTGGGTCCTTATATGTGGATTTACATGTATCTCGGATGATACATGGACACTGGGTGGAGTACACGCCATGTACTCCACAATACGGCCATATGAGGCCAGTAATGTGGGTCACCACATGTGCCGATTACACGAGATGACATACATGGGTTGAGGTCGTGTACGGGCACATGGCTAGCATACACGGAGCACACCATAGATACCTTCACACGGTGTTTGTTCCTTCTTAAATGTTGTGTACATGTTTTTTACATGACAATCCTTACGACAAGGGTCATTTTACTTTGGCAGTACCCATGGTCAGGAGACACGGCGAGTGACAATTCTACACATTGTTTACTTCTTAGTACATGTCTTCATCTTCTATTCCATTGTTTCATGGAAATACTTTTTTTGAGTTAGTTTTCCTTTTCCTTGTTCTCCTAAAGTTCATGTATCATTTCCATCAACATGATTATGGTCCCTTTAGAAGAAAATTCTAAGATAGAGTTAGGTATTCGTTCGAGAGGCTCGGAGTGAGATCCTATATCCATTCTTGGCACTAGGTAGCGTTAAAAATCGATGTGACTATTCCCACATGACACTGATTCTCAACATAGAAGGTAAATTCGGATGAGATGCAGTATCTACCAAGGCCCTAGTAGTGATCATCATCTGTGTATCATGATACTTTCCCACTCAGGAGCATGTTGACATAGAATGAGTGTATCTATCTCTCATCAACCTTCTGGACAAACTGTACATATCAAATGGATGACATCAGAGCTATAATACACTTGGAGTGAGTTATCCCGTAGGAGTGCTTCCTGGAACCTTCGAACGGATTCCCTAGTGGTGGTATGTGGTTGTGTGACTTGTCTCTAAACATCGGGTCTGGGTTTCAAGTATATCGGGATTGTGTTTCTATTTCCATATGTTCAGTATACATATACTACATAGAGATGACTGTACCATTACATTGTGTATTGCTTTTTGGTTTTTCTGCTCCTCTACTGAGTCTTATTATACTCACACATGAAATGGATTTTACGACACGTGTCATGTCTTATGAATACTGTAGCCTTTTTATGGGTTCTAGGGCAGACCAAGACTAGGTCGGGCTTTCTGAGTTCCCTATAGGCTGAGGTGTCCCTATGGTTATGAGAAGTAGTCCGATTATCTCTTTTTGTTTACCGATTGGACTTATAGTTTGCAGACTCTCTTTTTTTGGTGGGATTGTATTCTATCCCAATTTACATTAATTACTTTACTTTTCATTTTAATCGGTTTGTTGGGTAATGTTGTATGCATGAATCTTATTCCATAGTGGTTTTTACTTTTCATCATTTGTGGGCTTGGAGATGTGTGTGTGTGTGTGTGTGTGTGTCTAGGTACATAGTAAATGCCTCACATGATAGTAATATTCGTACCTAGTTCTACTCATCATCACCTATCCTATTAGAGGAGGGCTGGCGGAATCATGGCGTGTGCCCTCTGTGACGGGTTGTGACAGAGTGGTATCAGGGGATGGTCGGTTCTACCTTATGACCAAGAGCCTATGAGATTGGTTTGGGGTAACAATGTTAAGTGTTTCGAGCATCGATTTTAGGCCAGAGACTCCAGTGTTGGAGAAGGCTCCCACATATCCATTCACCAAGACTCTGATAACCTTTTTTTGACTCATTATATGAAAATACATATTGCGGGGAAGTAAAATAATGGTACATGATACATATAGGAGATGGTTGTGTTTTCCAGGTCCTTTGTGTCAGCTATCCAGATATACTCTTTGACCATTGTATGTCTTGTTTCCTTATAGGATGCCTCCACAATGCATACCTGGAAGGATTTATTAGCTCGATCATGAGGATGACCTCCTCATTGTCGAGGCTTCGATACAGTGACCAGTTCCCAAGTCATTACCTCCAGGTGGTGCACCTGCTATCCCACCACCATTGGAGAAGCCTGTGGTACCTGTAATACCGAAAGAAGAGGGGTATAGGCTGAGCGTGCTCCATGTGTTCTAGAGATAGAGACACCTCAGGTCCTGAGGGGAGCCTGACCCTCAGGTAGTGGAGGACTGGCTTGAGGAGGTGAAAAGAGTTTTCCCTTTAGTGGGGATACCAGAGGACCAGATGTGATCCTGGGATCAAGAATTATTTAGGGTTTAGTTGGGTGATGGTGGAGTCTGACCACTCATTATCACGATGAAGAGACTCTTTCGTAGACGGAGTTGGAGCGAATCTTTAGGGAGGAGTTATCTTTGGTTACTCTAAGAATAGTGCACATCCAAGAGATTTTATAGTTTTAGTAGGGCTGCCTAATGGTAGCTGACTATTCATCGAGGTTCACCAACGTCGCCATGTACTTGATGGATATTGTCAAGAATCATTACTTCAGAGCTGAGTCCATCGAGCGAGGTCTTTGAGGGACATTTGAGGTAGTTTCATGCCTCAATTCATATAGAATTATGATGGAGTTCTTGAGTGGGCCTTGGTGATCGAGAGCTTCTTGGTAGAGTAGATACAACGGATATAAGTTAGCAGTAGGCAGACAGGTTTGGAGACCTCGATAGTAGGGATTCGGTGTCAGGCACATGGATCAGGATGTGAGAGACATTACAAGAGGACCCATGATAGGGGATCAATAGTCCATGTCACTTAGGCTGGATCCAGTCATCCTAGGGAGAGGTGATGCTACTCATGCAACGGTATGGGAGAACTCTCCAGAGACTGTCCACCTATCGAGTTATTGACAGAGAAGCGGTTGATGGACCACCGAGGCAGAGGCATATAGTTGAGGAGAAAGACCCTCCAGGAAGAAGATGTGGAAGAGGAGATGGGAGAGCTGTAGGTGGTATAATGTGCTTTGATCTACTCCCACCACCACCCCCAAGAGGTCCACACAAGGCAGAGGGAGCTGGGGGATAGGGGCGAGGACAACTGCATTCGATCGAGGCTTGCGACCGAGGGACACCAAGGATGATTCATGGTATGATCTGTGTCATTCCTTCAATAGATTACATACATATAGACATTTTTTCCATTCATTCCTTCATCTACAAATGTCTTGTGAAAAATCTAGCAAATCTGGTAGAGTCATTGACTCGACCATTACGCTTGGAGACACCTATGAGAGGAGACTCAATGATCACACACCTTTGAAGAAATTTTGATCTTACCCATGGAGGCTAGAGTTTTGGTTGGAACCACATGGTGGCTACATCGAGGCCTTATGGCATCATTCCCAGTATGGACTGGCTATATTCAGTCCATGACCAAATTGACTCCTTTTGGAAAAGAGTGTGGTGTGTCCACAGAGATAGGATGATGTTTTCTTTTGTCAGTGGAAAAGAGACCCAAGTAGCATAGGATATGCACAGGCATAGGAGGGTGAAGTCGATCACTCATTAGTTGTCTAGACTTACCCTTGGAGTAGTAGGTTTTGGGAGCATCTAGTTTCCATCAGTAGTAGTGGAGTACAAGGATGTATTTCCGGATGATGTTCTAGGACTACCTCCCCACCAGGAGATTCACTTATGCATCGACTTACACCTCGGGTCGACACTGATTTCCTCGCCATCATATTCGATGGATCTTGTTGCGCTTCGTAAGCTTAGGGTTCAGTTTGAGGATTTGTAGAGTAAGGGATTCGTAAGACCCAGTGTTTCACCATGGCCAGCCCCAGTTTTTTTTCCACGAAGGAAGATGGTAGTTTGAGGTTGTGCATGGATCACTAGTGCCGGAACCAAGTGACTATGAAGAAAAAGTATCCACTATCGAGGATCGATGTCCTCTTCGATCTGCTAAGAGGGGGAACATTGGTTCTCAAAGGTTGACCTTTGATCAGTTTACCACCAGTTATGAGTACGGGATGAGGATATACAACAGAAGGCTTTCAGATACCTCTACGATCAGTATGAGTATTTGGTGATGCCTTTCAGTGTGACAAACGCCCCCACAGTGTTCATGGGACTTAATAACCAGTCCATTCAAATATAAATGGACCATTTCATAGTGGTCTTCATCGATGACATCCATGTGTACTGGGCATCTGAGGAGGAGCACATGAGACACCTGTGGATGGTTCTTGATGTACTCTGAGAGCGCCAGCTTTATGGGAATCTTTCCATGTTCTAGTTCTAGATTCAAGAGTTCCACTTTCTGGGAAATTTCATCTCAAATGATAGAGTAGTTGTGGACCCAGAAATGTTGGATGTAGTATTAGCATGGGAGAAACCTTGGATTGTAACGAAGGTGCGGAGCTTCCTTGGGCGTGTTGGATAATACTGGATATTCATTTTTGATTTCTCTAGCTTATGATCACTGATAAAATCATGGACCAGGAAGGGGAATGCCTTCATATAGATGGATAAGTTCTACTACACATTTTAGAAGCTAAGACAGGGTCTGCAGAGCACCGTGATTTTGAAATTACCGGAGGAGGGTGTCGATTACATAGTTTTCTACAATGAATAAGGGGTTGGGCTTTGTTGTGTCATAATGCTGGGATAGGTAGTGATTTCTTATAGTTCATTCCATCTTAGGCCACATGTGTAGAAATATGCAACCCATGATGTCATGTTAGCAGTGGTAGACTTCGCATTGAAGATTTCCCAACACTCTATTATAGTGTAGTGGTTTATCATGTTCTCTAACCACAAGAGCCAAAAATACTTAATTTCTCACAAGGAAAGGAATCATAGATAGAGGTATTAGAAAGAGTTCCTCCAGGACTTATATTTTGAGATCATCTATACTCCTGGGAAGTGGAATAAGGTGGTAGATTCTCTTAGCAGAATATTGAGCTCCCAACTATCGAGTGAGGCAATGAAAAAAGTTACCTCATTAGAGTTATACATCATATATATATAGGATTAATCTTACCTTCAGTTGATGGTTTTCACCCCTCCACTTTTACAACGAGATAGGGAGTCATAGCTAGGTGGTGTCAACTTTGACGCTTTATGTGATTAGTTATCCATAGGACATGATCCTGATTGATATTCGCAAGGTGGGTGGCACATTGTTCTCTTCAGGGTAGGCATTATTTTACCAGCGGCATTGCGGGAGGAGGTTCTGAGGGAGTTTCATACATCCCCCTTGGTGGTATATCCTGGAGTGTAAAAAATGTATCATGTCCTTTAGTGTTAGTTCTGGTGGCCAGGAATGGAGAAGGAAGTAGCAATGTTTATTTCTCGATGCCTTATGTGCCAACATGTGAAGGCATAGCACTAGGTTCCAGTAGGGTTAGTTCTCCCCTTATATGTTTTAGAGTGGAAGTGTGATGGAATATTAATTTAATTAGTGATTTTATTACCATGTACATCCAAGGGTCATGATTCCATATTGGTGATCATTAACCGACTCACCAAGTCAACCCACTTACTATCTATTAGAGTGAAGAGTTCTTTAGAGAGCCTAATATGCCACTAGGTGCATGATATAGTTTGTATTTATGGAGTCCCTTCAACAATAATCTTGGATCGAGCTTCCCACTTCACATACTATTTGTGGAAGGGTTTGTAGGAGGATTTTGGGACTCAGATACCCTTCATCACAGCATTCCATCCTCAAACAGATGGTCAGACAGAAAGGACCATTCAAGTTCTAGAGGAAAAGTTGATGGCATGTATCTTGGACTTTGGTCGCAGTTGGGAGGACCACCTAAAACTGGTGGAATTTGAGTAAAATAATAGCTACCACTCCACCATTTTCATGGATCCGTTGGAGGCCTTATATAGGAGACCATTCCAGTTACAACTTTGCTGGACCGACCCCAGAGAGTTAGCACTCATGCTTCCAAAATTGGTGTGATCTACCATCAAAAAGGTATAGATCATCTCAGAGAGGATGAAGACTACACAGATCTAGAAGAAGTGTTATGATGATAGCTAATAGAGACGTTTGTAGTTTCAGGATGGAGACCATATCTTCTTCAGGGAATCACCTCAATGAGGGTTACGGAGATTGGCTGGGGCGGCTAGCTATCTCTGTGGTTCATCGGACCTTTCCAGATACCGCACTGAGTTGGTGAGGAGGTGTATGGACTTGCTCTACCACCAAAATTTCACCGGGTGCATTATGTCTTCCCCATTTCATAGCAAAGAAGGTATGTGCATGACCCATCGGACGTCATCGACTGGGGTGAGCTGGACATCGAAGATGGAGCAACCTTTGCAGAGTACTCGGTGGAGATCGAGGATCAACAAGAGAGGATCATTCATGGGGGATTGATTCCATTGGTACATGTGTGCTGGCAGCATGAGATTCATCAAGAGAGCACATGGGAGTGGGAGGTTCAGATCTATTCACATTACAACCATCTTTTTGAGAAGCCTCTTTTTTAGCATTTCAAGGACACAATGCCCTATGTTTGGGAGAATGTAATGTCTCTTATTTTTTATCTATTATTTATAAATAATATAAGGAATTTGTTTGAGACTAGAATTTTCTACTGCATGTGAATCCAAGGCCTTAAGTGGCCAGAATAAATTTTTGAAATAAATTAAATGTTTAAACAGCATGTGCGAGCAGTTTTCGTGAATAAGTGTAATTCCTTTTAAACGGGTGACCAAATCAGTAATTGGTTAGCATAGTTGCGTTCTAAGAAGCAAAAATACATTAAGCAGGGCCTAACATTGACCAGCACAGGTCGGATGCAATTGTTAGGTTTTGGAACTTTTAAAGGAAATAAAATAAATTAGAAATTAACTAATTGAAAATGATTCTTTTTTGAACAATAACATAACTACTCCCATTTAAATACATTATTAGGGAATGTTCATAGGGTTTTATGCGTAACCCTAAAGATTTATATTTTTCCATTGGATATTTGGGGAGAACTTGTTAGTGGATGATGAATGATGAGATCAATCGACGAACAGTTTGATCTACATACCATACGTTCTTATGGAAGGGTTATTATTTTTTACTTCAGGGAATTAATCCATGCAATATTTTTATTTTGTTTCGATTTTACTCTATTTTATCCTACTAATGGGAGTGGTCAATGGCATGAAAAATGAGGAAGGAGGTGCGTTCCTCTTTTGTTTATTGGTTTTTATTCCCCCTTTTAACTCTAGGTTCTAGTGTTCTTCGTGGGGCTATAAAAAATGGATCTTTTCACATCCTTTTCACAACACAATGATCCAAAATTGGTGATTTGACATCGCGATGACCAAGTGTTGATACGACAATGATAGAAAATGATGAATCATCTAGGATCGGGAGACATCGTTCTTCGATCATTCTTCATGTTGGTGGATCGATAAAATTTTTCAAGACAAATCAGAGGGTCAATAACAATAGTGATGACATTGGGACATTGGGGAGACCTCAACTTTCGAGTTTTATGGAAAAAAATCTTCGGAACGAAGAACGGAGCTACACCAAGGTGTGGTGGAGTAGGTTCACATTTATAAAATTTTTTCCGAACACACGACATATACAGCGAAGAACATTAAATGTGGTACTAGAAGTGGTAGATAGGTTTTCCACACAACACACGATGAGGAACATGACGTGCCTCTAGGAACACACGACATGTGGGCCCCACCCAGCGGCAAATGCAGTCCTGGGCAATCAGAATCGTAGACATGGCATGTGACCATTTTCAAACAGTGTGTGTGTATTTACATAGTGCTCGTAGTGTATCTCGGATGATACACAGACATGGGTTGGAGTATATTCCATGAACTCCACCACACAACCATACAAAGAAAGTAATGCGGGTCACCCCATATGCCGATTACATGGGTCGCCATACATGTGTTGGGGTCTTGTACAGGAACATGGACGGCATACATGGAACATATCCTAGATAAATTTATAGGGTGTGTGATCCTTCATACACTCCATGAATATGTGTTTTACATGACAATCCTTATGACATGATCCATTGTACATGGGATATACCCAGGGTCAGAAGACACTGCGTGTGACAATTCTACATGTTGTGTACTTCTCAGTACCTGGATTGATCATCTTTTATACTATTTCATGTACAAGTATCATTTGGGTCAGTGTCAATTTTTCTCTTTCCCCTGCAATTCATGTATCGTTTACATCAATAAGAGTATAATCCCTTAAGAAGGACATTCTGAGATACACTCAGGTATCCCTATGAAAGGCCCAGCGTGAGATCCTCTATCCATTTTGACCTAAGTTTGAGTAAGTTATTGATGTGAAAATTTCCATAGGACATTGATCCTTTACATAGAATGTGAATCCAGGTGAGTCGTGGTATCTGCCATGGCCTTGGTAGTGATCTTCATGTGTGTATTATGATATTTTCCCACTCAGGAGCGTGTTCTCCTAGAATGTGTGTATCTTTCTCTTGTGATCCTTCCCAAAGAAGATTATGTCTTAGAATGATGAAATCGGAGCTATCATACTTGTGGAGTGAGTTCTCTAAGATGGGTTCTTTAGGAAACCTTCGAACTGAATCCCTAGTGGCGGTATTTGGTTGTGTGACTTGTCTACAAAATTCAGGTATGGGTTTTGAGTATATCTGGATTGTGTTTCTCTTGTTATATGTCAGTAAACATATAATACATAGATTTGGATTTAATTTAATTTATGTATTGTTATTTATTTTTTAGGGTTCTCTACTCATTACTGTAACAATAACCCTAGCACAGGCTTTTCCCGCACCTGTCGTGTCTTGAGAAGACGAGCAACCTTTTGACAGGGTGCAGGGCGAACCGGGACCAGACCAGGATTTCTGACTTCTCTATAGGACGAGGTGTTCATACAGATTAAAGCAGTAGTCCCAATACCTCTATGTGTGTATAGACTAGACATATAGTTTGTAGACTCTCTTGTTTTGGTGGGATTTTATCCTGGCCCAGTTTACTTCCAGTACTTTACATTCTGTTGTACACTTTTGGTTGTGTTTATTTTTTGCATGTATCTTGTTCCGAATTGGTTTTTTACTTTTTAGCATTTGAGGTCTTTGAGATCTTTGTGTGTGTGTAGGTACTTATGCATTTCCTCCCATGATAGTAATATTCCCACTCTTTTCTAGTCACCATCCCCAAGATTATTGGAGGTGGGTTTGGGGAGTCGCGACACTACCCCCACTTGGACGGGTCGTGATGATATTCATAATACATGGGTGATCATAATAATCATAATAATTTCATAAGAATTGGATAATCATTATAATAAGGATGAATATATTTTAAGTGTATTAAAATTTTTAGATGCTTCAAAATGGGGAATATTTCATAGTAGTAAAATACAACCCAGATGTGTGAACAAAGCTATCATCATATTGATGCATACAATATGTGCATAAATCATTACATTGTTATTGTTAATAGTGATAGAATAGTGTTCATGAATAATACACATTATATCATGATATTTATCATATTATCCAATGCATTGGATGGATATATAATTCTGATCCCCCCTATCACATCATAATATATACATAGTTGTGCACACCACATAGAACATATAAAAATCATAATCATGAAGTAATCCATGGAAAAGAATGGGTATCATAAGTATTTCATAATTATTTATTTAAGTAATAAAAAATGATTCCACAAATGAATAATTCAAAATATATTCTGAAAAAACAAATTCATTAATGACTGAAGAAGAAACAACTAAAGATGACTAAAAGATGTGTTTTGGAATGAAATTCCTTTTTGGAGAGTTATTATATTTTTCCTATAAATCAGAGTCGAAACATTTAAAACTCAAAATTAAAATTTAATAATAGTGAATTATTATTTATGTAAAATTACTATAATATCAATTATAAAAATAAAATGAAAGAGGGATAACCCAAAGAATGGGAGTTCTGTTCCGGAATCCCCTACCATAGATCCCTCTTTATTTTGTCACTTTTGTACCTCATGAATAATAAACCTATCATTATTACAACATTAAATAATAAGTGAATTATAATAATTTATGTCATTTATTTTAAATTAAAGTAACTTCATTATATTTCATAACTTTTTTATTTTTTATGTTGAAGCGTTTTGATATCATGTTTTCTGTAAAATTTTCTATTTTTATTCAATTTTTCATTTTTTTAAGGGTTATTTATACCTAAGAATAATTAATTCCTGAAATTTAATATATATATATATATATATTCTAATAAATATAGAATTTTTTTGGATAAGAAATTAATTTATAACATCTTTCATACTGTAAAATTGTGCATTAACAGGACATTTTAAAAATAAAAAGAATAAGATGTATGAAACATTAATAAGTTGAATATATAATAAAATTATTTAGTTAAAAATGTTAATTTAATTTTAAAATAATAATATATTATCCTTGTAATATATTGGTTTTAAGTTGTGGATTAAAACAAAAAATTGTATAGGGGAATTACAAGAAAATTGGTGATAATTTTCAAATTACTCGTTGTCGTTTCTTCTATAAATATATAATATAATTTTGATATTTGTGGATATATGGATACATATTGTCCCTAGGTTTGATAAGAGGATTAATATAGTGTAAATGGATCGATATTTGAAATTATAATGTGAGGTAGAAGTGAATTTCCATGGGTAGGGAGAGGAATTATTAATACATGAGGGGGTATTTTTAAATTAAATATCAAAAAAAATATTTTATATAATATAATCATTGTAATAGTGATATTTATAAAATTATAAATGATATTTGAATTTAAATTTATGATTATTGAAAAAATTAAATTATAATTATAATTCATTAGTATAATAAAAATGAATTCTTTAAAAATCTAAAAATATTATTTTAATTTTTTTTTTGATTTTAGAATTTGAAATGTAATTTTTAGTTTTCAAAATCCAGATTTTATATTCTAATTAGTCATTAGAAAATTAAATATTTATTTTAAGAGAGTAAATTTTAAGAAATGGTTAGATCAATATTACAACATGAATTGTGTTATTAATGATACACTTGTAATGGAAAGAACATTATTTTTACTCTTCACCAAAAACAAGATGTATTTCAGAAAATTATAGAAAACAGTAAGATAATTTAAGCATTATTATTGGAAAAAATAATATTAATTTTATAAAAAAATTTCTTCCACATTTAATTTTAATTTTTAATATAAAAAATTTTATTTTCATAAAATACAATAAAATAAATTTTACTATAAATGTTCTTAGATTTTCTTAAACTTTATAAATCATTATTTTTATTTTCAAAATTATAAAATAATTATTTAGATAAATTACACATGCTAAATAAAATTATAAACCATTTTATTATCTTTATATTTAACTACTAAAAATAATTTAAGGTTAATATTCTCTATGGTCCAGTAACTATTCCCAATGTTCAATTTACTATTACAGTAGTAACATTATTTCACTTGTTGTCACATTACCTACTATAAATACCAAACCATTCCTCCATTAATTATTCAGCTAAAATCCTCTTAGAGTGTTACATTTTCATTTTATGTAAATTTGATTGGGTTATAAATATTTTATTTCATTCTTATATAGTTTCATGTGTGATTGATTATTTTGGTAAAATGGGGTTATATAAATTTTCCTATTGTTAGTTTTCTATTTTCTCTTTTTTCCCTCATTATATTTTGAATTTTAAGGGGTTTTTTTATTATATAATCTAATAATTTTCAATATTTCATTAATTGTTTTTGTTTTTTATGTGTTGTATGAGTATAATAAATATATAATATAATATGTGATACATTTTTTAAAGGTAAAATGTAAAATTTAATAATATTGCCTCGTAACATTCTACCCACCTTGTGAAATTTTGGCCATAAAATTTCAACTCATATTCTTGATTGATAATATCTGGTGGGTAATTTTGTATCATTGTTTCCTTGGGTTCCAATTTCACCTATTCATATTTATTTTCCATTAATATTTCTTTGAGAAGGTGAGGTACATGGAACTCATCATTAATATGAGAAATATTTGGTGGATGTTCAAGGTAAAATGCCACTAATCATATGTGAAAAATGATCTCCAAGGAGAAAATGTACCTAAGGATAAGATTCCCTTACTTTCTTACCTAAATGAAAAACTCCCTAGGTTATATTTCAAGAAATATTTTTCCTCCAACCTCAAACACCAATTCCCTTCGACGATTGATAACATTTCACTTCTTTAGACTATGAGAATATTTTATATGTTTTTGGATTTCATGAATATAGGGACCTAACCCTAGAAACCTGAAGTTGGTGTCTTCTATCAATTACATTTTCATGATTAAAAGGAATCAATCCCTAAAGTACTGATCATTTTAGTAGTCTTGTTAAACTAGATACATTAATGAGACATTTAATAAAAAATCCTACACTAATTACAATATATTTGTTCATTTTTTTAATAAATAGATTTGAGGATAATTCTATGAAATCTAGTAAATCCCTACATATCAATTATAGTACGCATCTAAGATTCCTTGGGTATCTAACATAATGATGGTGTGCTCAAATTCCCAATAAGGGAGAAATATAGAAGATATAATAATGAATTAACAAGAATAATGAAATGTAAAGGTAAATTACATAACACACATTCCATGTAAACAATGAACTGAATGAAAGTACATAAAAAATATGGTATGGTATCAAATGGAAATATATTCCATTAAAATAACTAGATAATGAAAAATCATTATGGAAAGGTATGAAACAAAAACACAAGCCATTTAATCCATGAACTAAAATGTACTATATACATGGATATGATGAGACAAAATATCATGGATGAATAATAACTGAAAAACATGAGAGGAAAATTCTTAATTTTTGGATGTCATGTATAAGGAACATGAAAACCAATTACCATCAAAAGCTTTGACAAGATGATTTAAAATTATGGGAAGAAACCCATTTTTTCATCTTTTTGTCTCATAAGAACAATTAGATGCATTAAGGAGCTATATAATGCCAAGGCTCCATCCGTAATTTCCAATCCAAAAAAATCCTTATTTTGAATAAAAAATAATAATTAATATACCTTATCAATTAACCATATTAACTGATAAATATAGATTTATATGTAATTTTTCAATTAAAGACCATATTTAAAATTAAATAAATTTTAGGTAACATTAATATCCATGATAAATTTTGTGGATAATTATGTTAAATTCAATGATCAATGATCACAGGAAATTGGATATTTCAAGGGGAATAACAAATAAATCAAGGTAGTTACTGTAAATAATATCATTATCCAAATCAATAATAACCCATTTAAAGGAATAATAAGGATGGTATCAATACTAAAAATCCCATGTGGTGTAAAAGAAGAGGGTTGTTGTCATAGATGAAATAATTGAGTCACTTAAAAAACTATTCTTCAGAAAAATATCCTTTTCTATTGAAATAACATTGGATAATATTATTCATTAAAAATACCTTCTGAAAACATTTTCATTGAAAATTATCCTTTTAATCCCAAAAAAGAGGATTCAATGAAATAACGACTGGAAAGTCCATAAAAATCATACATGGTAGAAATAATATTCTATTTGTGTGAAAAAAGGATAGAAAATGCCTCATTCTGAAAGTGATAAGAATGTTCCCCTAAAAACATTGGTAATATTCAAAATGCATTAAAAATTCCTTTAACAAGTAATTTTAAAGACATTTTTTATTTTTTTATAAAAAATGGTTCCTAGAAGGAAATTGGTTCTCCTAATAAAGAGAGAAATAAAGTCCTATTTTCTAAAAAAACATTTTCCAAAACATTTTGAGTGACAAATAACTAATGATTGGTAGTGATATTGACAATGATCATTAATAAATAGAGAATAATTAAAGATGTAAATAATCATTAAACATTCCAAAGTGTGACATCCCACATTTAAACATTATAAAACATAAACCTCATGATGGAATAATATTCAATTAAAGATGTAAATACCTTGATGTTATGTGGATTAAAAAAACACTAGGGAGAGTAGATACACTGTATAAAATATATATGTTGTGAACATGACATTTATCTAATAGATGAAAAAAGTGAGAGGAGAATCCCATACATATGAATAAAATGAGCCAAAAGTTAAAATAATCAATTGAAACTTCTAAATAACAAGTCAAAAAAATAATTCATGATATTACATGTCAATGTGGATTTGTGTACACAATATATAAGAAATTAGTTGCATAACAAAAAACTATACTTCATGGAAAGAAAAGGGAGACAACATTCCCTTCATATGTGATTCCATTTGGGTGAACTTCCATTAACATCATGTATAAAAAAAATTTAATTTTATTATTTATTTATAACTGTTTTCTTATTTAACCAGACATTTATTTAACTTATTACCATGTTTTATAAAACCACTTAAACAAGTAATTTTACGTCGGGTGTTTTAAAAAAATTTGGTTCGTATTTTAAAAAAACATTTTTAGGCTAGCTATGTTCAATGGGATCATTATATAACATCTATAGATTATTAATCATTAATTAATAATAATATTTATTCATAAATTATACTTTTATATTAAATTATTAAATATTTTTATGAAAAATCTATCAGTTTTACAATCATGGAGATGGTAGGTCGTACATACGAATGAGTAACATTCCCATTTTCCAATGATCTTTATGTAAAGAAGGTATGTAACACCATATATTTCCAAAATTATCATTAGGTAATATATAAAAAATTATTTAATCATACATACATATATTTAAATTTCTTGTGATGAAAATTAATAACATCATTTCGAGGAGGTGTAGTCCACACATCCACGAATGATGTTATCACTTTTTCTGTGTGAAAGGATAATAATGAAAAATGACACACATATATATATACTTAAATAAATGATATTAAGTCATGAATATAATATATATTTTATATATGTATCATAGGTTTAACTATAACTATCATTTATACATTCCATTGATCATGTGAACGAATCCCATCGCATTGAGGGTGTGGTAGTCCACACTTACTCAAACAAGATTATCACATTTAAACTAGATAGAATCTATAAATATATGTGTCATAAAATAATTATTAAAGATTAAATAAATAATAAATATATTATATAAATTATATTAATATATTTTCCCTTATAATGACCACCATGAGAGGTAATAAAATAAGGACAAACAGTCATCATTTCATCAGGCGGTAGTTCACCATTTACATAAACCATATCTTTGATACCCATTGGACTGTGGAGTGTGTAAGGGTAGGTAAAAGAAAAAAAATATCCTAGTATATTTAGGATGCTTATTTTTTAATGTAAAAATAGAATAAGTATAGATTAGGGACTGTCGAATCAAAATGAAACCAGAAATCCTGAGAGAAGATATTACCTCTTAATTTGGAAACTTATTTTCTTATGAACCAGAAGGCTTACATGTAATTATTTTTTTCCAAAGGGAGGTCCATAAGAATCAGTGTGGATTTTTTGAAGATTACTTGGGAAGATTTTAGATATAATGACTAAAAATTGAAATATATGGACATTACATTTCTTATGCAGAATATTAATACATTACACAAAATATATTACCAAATACCATATTAGTATAGTTTATTTAAAAACCTGGAACAAAATATTCTATCTTTGTGAAATATCTTTAACATATCCCATAAAGATATTCCCCTTCTGTTTTCCTACCAAAATCGTTTCTTTACATCCTAGGGAAAGGAAAACATAAAAAGGGTGAGCTCAAATGCTCTGTAAGGGTAAACATAGAGAACATAAAATAGACCATAAAAATTTGAATGTAAAAACATGAACATAATGTTTAAACATCAAGATCTTTAGTCAAGAAATAAATCTTGTGAGTGCATAAGGGATTGATCATAAAGGAACACTAACCATGACAGAATGGTATTGGCATAAAACATATAATTGGGGATAACTATTAATCACATAATATTATTTCCATAGTAGCCAAGGCATTGCATCAAAGACCATCATAGTGGACAGATTCCTCTACTGAAACAAGTTTACATTCTGTTCCATCCATGTATTACTAAAACGAATGTAACTGCCTTTCCGGCCAAGTATTACTAAACCATAATTACTTTTCATTCCAACCAGGTCTATCTCAAGATATATAAATATTTAACCAATTCATTAGAGGGAGATATAGGTGCCACCCTTGTTATTAATAAATCATTATTACATGTTGTACACAGACATAAATCATCCATTATAGCATAACCCATGAAATAAAATCGGTTTCTTAAACATCATTCCATAATTAAATAATCCATGCACTATTAATGGATTTTATAAACATAAATACATCATAATCATAATAAAATCAATGTCATTATATGGATATAAACATAACCTATGTCATCTTAGATGGTAAATAATTTTTATAAAACACTCGAACATAATTTCTATGGAAAATATCTTTTTTTTTTATAAAAAATATCTTTTCTCAAAATGCCACGAAATTTTAAAAGAAAATATTTTTGTTTTAAATAATCATAAAATATTTTAGAGGAAGATTCAGGGAAATTAGGAGTTATAAAGATGTAAGAATCCATTCAGGCCTTAGAAGTTAAAAAAAATTATCCTCGTACTTTACTAGAAAAGTCAATAAGTACCACATATGGTAAACAAATGAATGATTCATTCCATATCAAGTTGTAAAAGTAAAAAAATGGACAAAAATTACTTTAAAAATAAATAAAATAATAATAATAATTTTATTATAAAATGGATAAATCATGTTATTATGTTATAACATGACCATATACATATTTAAGATATCATATTAGATCCTATGTGATCTTATTATATCATTTTGTTAATAGTATTACAACATTACTATTATTTTTGGTGTAAACTACTTTCCTTTCCCAATCTTGTTTTGTCATGTAAGGCACATTGGTTATGAATATGATGTGTCTTATCCATAAAATTAATTTCACAATTAATATTTTCACTAATAACATAAATATTATAATCATTCTTGAATTGTTAATGTGGAGAAGGAATCTCACCTCGTTGTAGAGACACTAGGTTATACATACGCATGAGGGACGGTATCATTCTCTTGATGGTTAAATGGTATGTAAGTGGACAGTATATTAATTATAATGAATCGTTACCAAGTTATATTCATTATTTAAATCCATTATACTCATCTTTATACCCATCCTAATATTGTTTTTAAATAACAAATTACACCACAGCGTGGAGACAGTAAGCCCTACAAACGCACCCATTGTCATATTGTTATTCATAAAATGGATAAAATAAGGTATACAGTTTTACCATAATTATAATAAAATTTCACTATGTATAATATACCTAATTTATTACTTTATTAAGGAATAAACATATATATATAATTTATAAGAAGAAATAAAATTGAATTGAATTGGAAAAACAAAGACCTCTTCTTCATTGGACTTCTTTTGGATCTCTTCTTACGGACACTAGGGATGGACTTGTTGGAAAATGAGGACCTCCAAATTTTTACTAAGAATGTTTATGGGGGAATTGGGTGTAGTTTTTTCAAGAAATAAGGCTCAATGAGGTGTGAAGAAAAGTTAGAGGAGATTCCATTTTATAAGAGAGGAGAGGGTCACTTTAGGAAACTCTCAAAATATAAAAATATAATAATACTATTATAGATCTAAATAATTAAATAAGGCCCATAAATGAATTTTATAATACCATTTCTACCATATCATATCCCCTTTTTTTCATTTAACATTTTTTTGATTTTTAAATAATTTAATAATAAACTAATTCAATAAGGATAAACAAGATCATTTCAAAAGAATAATATTGAAATTGAAATTTGGATATTTCTTAAACTTCTCTACAACCATGATAAACATTCTCTTTTAGAGGTCAAGATAAGTCTCAATAGTCATGTCACCATTTTTTTACTGTCCAAACCAGTTGTTTCATTCACTTATATCAAAGAATCGAGCACTTTAGAGAATTCTGATTCGCTTCTATATGAAATTCTTCTCTATATGTAGGATCATTCTCATCATCCTAACTGGAGGTTGTTTATGAGTTAGATGATTCGTATGAATTAGAGGATTCATAAAAACATTCTTGAAGGCACAAACTGTGGTGGAATAAATTTTTCATCATTCTTATTGGTAGCTAGGGATATTGTTACGATTTTTCTCTCAATTTTTGACTTCTCCATTCTTTTACAAGTTTGTCAAGCACTAAGAGTAATAAAACCATCTGAGTCAACCATTGGTTTCGTTCCTTTTCTAGCCCTTTATTTCAAGTATTCTTCCTCAAGTTGACAGGATTTTTGTAGTTTATCTTGATTAGGCTCTTCCAAGTCAGATTGAACCTCATCTTTCTCTCTATGATCACTATTGTTGGACTCAAAAGGAGGTTCATCTCTTGGTGACAAGACTTTAACTTACATAGAATTCCTTTCATTTTTATTATCCCTATCTGAGGTAAGTTTAGAGGTGGAAACACCTAAAGGATCAATATTGACAATTTTATTTGAGGATTTTTGTGCCTGAATATTTATTGAGGCATCCTTTTCAACCCAAAGTGAATTAATATTGGGAGAGGGTGAGAAATTGTCCATTGATCCACACAGTCACCAATAAAGTGTCCAATTCGAGAGCATTTTATATAGTAGGATGACATATTCTCAAAAACAACCTCCTAGATAAATCCACTAGAACAATTTTGAATCCGAAATTGAGAGGGAATCCCGTGTTAAATGTTAATTTCAGTGCATACCTGTGCTACTGATGGTTGGGATAGGTTGATATTGGTAGAATCAAGTTAATAAGATTACCAAATAAACTAGCGGTGGAAAAGAGAGATTTCTTCTTAAAAAATGTAATGGGAGTCCTGGGAAGCCCAACAATAAAGGGAAAGTAGGTGGGTTTGAATAAAAACAAAAATATGGTGACCATTTCATGACATTCATGAAACAGCCACCGAATGAACAGGATCCTATTACCCAATGTTGATAATAGTCATTTCTAGATGAAAAATGAAAAAGAACATGCAAAGACTTCATCAAACAAACATGGATGTTATCAAAGCCTATGTTTTCAATGGTTTTGTGTAGAAAAAAAATAGAGGGTCTCTGGTTGTTGAATTTTTGAATTAGTGCAAAACAATGATCTGAGAAAAGAAAATTTACCTCTTCATCCGAGAAAGCAATCACCGATAGACCTCGATGTCGAAATTTCTTCAGTTCAACGTGCTCAGAGGCCTTCGATTCAACCTGGGGTACTGTACCCATGATGACATACATGAAAGATCTATTTTTAGAGCTCCCTTTCTTTTCATTCACACTGTATTTAGGTATTCCTCTCCATTCTCCCAAGGGAAGAACCTCTTGTGCAACCCGCGTCAGGTTTTTCATTCAATTAAAACATGTTATTGCAAAAGTAATACTATTCATTTAATTTTTCTTAAAATACAATAATAAAAAGTGGAAATTCAGATATAATTCTTTCAGAAATCTATATTATATCTTATAGATATTGGAAATATGTTAGACAGGTTAACTGATCTATAATATAACAAAATCTATATTATTAAAATCATTTGATCTATTGTAATGTTAATTGAATAAATGTTGTTTTATAATTTGGGAGACTTTTAGGGTAATTATATAACTTCTTAAAATTAAAAATATATTCATATAATTAAAATTGTGACATTTATTTCAAAATATACTTTTAGATTTATTCATATCATGATTTTTGAACCATGTGGAAACATAAAAGATATTAAAATACAAGATACTAATATTTTGTAACTATCTTTGATTTAAATAATATTTAATTTATTGTCATGTACACATGTCAATTAAACAACTTAAAATTGATTATATTGTGATAATTATTTAATATTATTCATCCAATAATTTTTTGGACATGTTTTGGTTTTATTTTAATCCATATAATTTTGATTTACCCTTAATTAATTCCTTTACCTCGTACTATGGAAACATGTATTTTTATTTAATAATGTTTAATATAGTCAATCTAAAATTAAAAAGGAACCAAAAATGGACCATTTGTGACATATTTAACTTCATCCCAATTATTTTTCTAGTTTTTATATTTTTATGAATTTTATCTAATTTAATAAAATATAATTTATTTAAAATATCAAGTGTCAATTTTGACACTATTCATTAGTTGACTTTTTAGAAATATCATAACATAAATATATGTTCTAAAAAACTCTTTTAAACCATAAATAACATGTCAAATCCATCCATAAAATTTTGGGATGACATTAATTCACTCAAATTATATTTATTTAAATATTTATAATATCATTTATTTGATATTTCTATTAAAAGAATAATTTTTCCCTCACTATTGAGTTATCATTAATGATAATTATTTAATAATTAAAAAATATAAATAAATATATATAATTTAAGTAATTATATTTTATTTCCATACACTATCTTTAGTTTATTTTATTCTATAGTAATCCATAAATTAATAAGCTTATAAAAAATGAGAGTGTGTTGTTTTGTCACATTGATTATTTTTTCATATTCATGTCATATTCATAGGTATGTGGGAATTGAATTATTCCATTTTCAATAAAAAATGATAAGGTTTGAATTTATTCATCTAATAGGATTTTTACAAGTGTTAAGGAAATTTTATAACATTATTTTTACCTTTAATTACCTAGTATACCTTTATATTAATAAAAATAATTACACAAGATACAATTCATAATGACAAAAAAATTACCCTATTAAAATAATTTGGAGATAATGATTTCTAATATTGATGTAATTTTCAAAATATAAAACACAGAAATTTAATTATTTAATTTAAAAATTTTCATGTTGTTAGAAAAAAAATGTGTTTTTGTTTAAAAGTTAACACGTTGAAAAATATTGAAATGTTTGTACATATGAACACAATGTAAAATTAATTAATATGACATAAATTTATTATAATATAGAAATGTATTCTATTTATACTTTAAACCCATTCAATCTTATATTTTAACCATATAAATAATTTCTATGAAAAAGTTGTTTTCAATTAAAATTTAGCATATTTTTACTATTCATAAAAACATGAAAGTTTTCAGAAAAATATCAAAAATTCATTAAAAGTAAACTTTTATATCCCACATACAAATAAGAAATTTATTTTTTCAAATTAAACTTATAAATGTGTCAAAAACATGATTCCGAATGGAAACGCCATGTAAAGGTGAAAACCCCGAATATTTTGGAAAAATACTTCTTTTATCTGAAAAATTTAATTCGATCTTATATCATGTTATAAAAAAGGCATTGAATGAGTTTTATTTTTATAAAATTAAAAATGTGGATATTACTATTCATAACGGCTAGTTTATATCTCATTAAATAATAATATTTTAATAATATATCGTTGTTTAGTGAAACATGATATTAGGTACAGTAGAAGCTATCGAGGAAGGTCGCTCTTACATGTATCATAAGCTAAGAATATTGTTGCATATACTGAAAGCTAATACGGTGTTATATTTAAAGAAATCTAATATTAGGGTACCATAAAACAAAATAAATCAAACAAATTAAAAATAATCTTTCTCATAAAATCTTGGGGTGTCACGTTCTACCCCCTTAAAAGGAATTTCTCCCTCAAAAGTTTTGGGGTTATAAATAGTTCACTACTTAAATGTTTCATTAATAGAATCCCACATTGTATAAAGGAATTCTAAAATTAAATTTTAAAAATAATGTTAGAAACATAACGGTTACCCAAATTTACCATCACTGGGTTTCCACATAGGATAACATAGGTGAGAATTGAAAACATGTTTATGAAAGAGAAGTATAACCATAATGTACTGATGGATAGTGATAGAGAATAAGGTTTAGATAATGTAAACTACTAGAAAAAGAAAAATATGTGATGATTTAAGGGACCATCTGATTCATCAGATAAAAAGGTACAAGGAAAATATCTTTTGTTTCAAGATACTTTAACTAAAGTTAATGAATTTTTTCATGAGAAGAAATAGTTACATGATTTCTTTACAATATCACCACTGATCATTTCTGGAAAAATTTCATCCTCAAATCTTATTTAAAGAAATGAAGTTTAATTTTTCATTCATTATGTGCAAGTGGATCATGTTATAGAATGATAGTTCATTCCATCTATCTTAACTGATAGGTTCTAATAGGTTATCAAATATTCATAAGTACACCTATACTGAGATAATACATTAATCTAACAAACATAAAATAAAATATTACATGAAATATCCATCAATGGATAAAATTACAATCCTTCTAAAAATTTAAAATATAAAACTATAGAAATAGCTGAACTAAATCGACATAACATTTGACTCTAATATCTCATTTTTTAGTTCTTGGTTGTCACATTTGAAACATATGAATACCTTATTCATGTATTCTATTAAAACATTTTAATGAAAATAATTACCAAAGAACCTTAGTGAAAACATACATTCTGTCAAAATTAACACTTTCCACACTCCAAAAATACAAAAAATTATATATACTC
Source organism: Viscum album (assembly GCA_963277665.1). NCBI lineage: Eukaryota > Viridiplantae > Streptophyta > Magnoliopsida > Santalales > Viscaceae > Viscum > Viscum album. The sequence continues at coordinate 1,907,422,253 of OY728145.1, forward strand.
AAACGAATTTATCACATTATCCTTAAATCAGTCACGATTACATTAATACTATCAATCATCTCATTATCTTCTTATTGCGTCTTTATGCGCATATCACGGGCTTTAAAAAAATATTTATATCACTTTTCATAGTTACTAGTACCATTTAATTATTGAATACCACAATAAACCAATACATATATATTCCAATATTTCATAAAATTGTAAATGAGATTCCAAAACACTATCCCATTACATAAACACTTAATCATTCCACCACTTTATTTTCATACTCAACATCACCAGTACTGATCACCTATGACATCCTGTTGTTTTTTACAATAAGGGGTTGCTGACTTCGATCATCATTAACCCTTGTATTAGGGAATTGGTTTGCATAATTTAGTATTTCCTTGCACTTGTAGCATTGAAGTGTTGGAGGTGCATTCTCTATAGTCATTTATCTATTCACATCATTAGAAACCTTTTTCCCAATACTTCGGCACTTAACTACTTCATGGCCAACTTTTTCACACTTGAATCATTTTCTAGTCTCATTAAGACAATATCCAACATGCATATTTCTACCCTTTGAGCATAAGGAAACATTCATCTTCTTTTAACCATGGTTTTGAGATTTTCCCTTGAACTCTATCTTGTGTTTCTTTTCAAAATCATGATATGGATACGTAATACCAACTTCAAGTTATTCAATGATAGCAAAATGCACAATTTATTTATAGATATTGGTGTATCATATATATAATTCCATTTGAAAAAATGGTTTTATTCAATTAAATAATTGATCAACTTTACTTTTAGGTTAGATAATAAATCCATAATCATATTGTGCATGTCCTATAAAATTCTCCCCGTATGTACCAACAGATTCATCATCATTTTTCTTAATCTCAAGGAAAACCATTTCTATATTTTTTCATAGAATATGATGTAAGTACTTATTGAAATAAATGTTCTTGAACTCATATCATTCCATGGATTCAATTTCATCTTGCTGTCATGTTTTCTTAACTAGAGTTCACCATTGGCCTACTTCAACTTTTAATTGATAGGCTACCAAAAAGACTTTTTCATGTTTTGAACAGTGAAGGATGGAAAATATATTTTCATTTGTACTGATCTATTCTTTAGAAATAATTGGATCTGAAGACCCACTGAATGAAGGTGTATGTTGCCTCATGAACGACTAAATAGAATGTTGTTCCCATCTATTCTCATTTGGATGTCTACAATGATTCATAGCATGTGTTTCTATAGAAACAAGATTTTAAAATCAATCCATGGATAAATTTGGTTGTTCAAGATGACAATAATTACATTTCCTTGTGCATCAATTATTAACATAGTTCCTTTGGGTTTCATCCATCGTCTAAAACACAAAAAGAATTATTTGAGATGAAAAAATTATACATGGAAAACAACATAATAAAGGGGTTACATTCAATCACTAGCATCTTAGGTTTAATCCTAGGTAATTCATGATCGTTACCATAAATATAGTACTATAATCTATAGTTATACTTAACCATAGGTACATCCCTAGAAAAAATATAGAAATATCTATATGGATCACAAAACAAATTTCACATCCTAGTTTCCAACGCTTAACTAAACCTTCATTCTAATACCAACTATAACAATTTGAAGCATAATGTACATGAACATTACATTTCTTGTGTGTAATATATAATAAATTACAAAAAATTATGCTTAAATACTTTATTAGTATAATGGATTTGTAATCTCATAACGTAAACTTCTAACTTGGGGGAAGATCTTCAACATATCACATAATGATCAACCCATTCTGTTTTCCTACAAAAACCATTCTTTATATCCTTGAGAAATGAAAACATAAAAAGGGTGAGCTTAAATTATCAATAAGGGTAATCCTAGATAACATAAAACAAACGATAAAAATTTGAACATAATAACATGAAAATAATGTTTAAACAAAAAGATCTTGAGTCATGAAATACATTTTGGAAGTACGTAAGGCATGAATCATAAAGATACATTAACCATGATAGAATAACATTAGAATAAAACATGTAATTGTAGAAAAATCATAAATAGATAATATAATTTCCATAGTATTCAAGGAATTTCTACCAATACCTTCATAGTAGAAAAATTCCATTACTGAACTGTGTTTACCTACTGTTCCAACCATGTATTACTAAACATAATTTACTTACCATTATAGCCACGTATTATTCTACCGGCTTTAATTTCCTTTCCATCCATGTTTATATTTTGATATATAATTTTTTACCCAATACATTTGAGGGGGATATAGCTCCCACCCATCTCACAATGAAATCATTCCTACATGTGCCACAAACAAATAAATCATTCATCATAGCATAACCCATGAAATAAAATGGGTTTCTTAAACGTCATTCAATCATAAAATAATTCATACAAGATAAATGGATTTCAAAAACATTATTACATCACAAACATAATAAAATCAACATAATAATATGTATAGAAACATAAACCTATGTCATCCAAGATGGAAAATAATTTTGATAAAACACTTGAACTTAATTCTTGAGGAAAATATCCTTTCATTTTCAAAAACGTTTTCTTTTCTCAAAATTCCACACAACTTTAAAAGAAAATAATTTATTTTAATATAATATTCAAATAATGTGGAGTTATCTTGATATAAATAAGGATTTATGAAAATGTAAGAGCCTGGTTTTGACGTATAAGGTAAAAACCATTCTCCTCGTACATTAATGGAAAAGTCAAAAAGTATCATGTATGGTAAACAAAAGAAAGATTACATCCATACTATTTAGTAAAAGTAAAATATGGATAAAAATAACGTTAATCAAATATATAATAATAAAAAAAATTTTATGTTAACATTATTAGAATGTATGGACGTGGATCATAAAAATATCCCCAGTAAATACTTATGTATAATAAATCTCAGATAAAAATGAGATTGCAAAATTAATTTTTACCTTGTACTTCTTATTAGTCGAGGGTGTGGTCACCACCTATATAATGGTTAAATAATTTTATTAAATTATTATAGAACCATATCTTTATTTATGATATCATATATGATTATATGTGATCCTGTCATATCATTTTGTTAATAGTATTTCAATAGTACTGTTATTTCGGGTAGTAACTGCATCATTTTCCCATTCCAATTTTGTAATGTAGGTCATGACTGTTATGAATAAGATGTATTTTTTCCATATAATTATGTTTATAATTATTATTTTCAATAATTATATTAATATTATAATAATTCTTGAATGGTTAACATCGAAAATGAATCTCACCACGTCGTGGAGACGGTAGGCCGTACATACGCACGAGTGACGGTATCATTCTCTTGATTGTTAAATGTTATGTAATTGGATGGTATATTAATTTTAAATTATTTTTATCATGTTCGTTTTGTTATTAAAATCCATTAAACTCTACTTTATACCCATCTTAATTATGTATTTTTGAAAAACAAATTACAACACGGTGTGGTGATGGTGAGCCATAACTACGCATGCATTGTGATATTGTTATTAGTAGGATGTATAAAAAGAGGTATAATGTTTTCCCATAATTATAATAACATATCATCATGTATAATATACTGATATTATTAATTTATTATGGAATCAACATAGAATGAGGATGTAGAAGATGAAAAGAAATTTAAATTATTTGGTAAAGCAATTACCTCTTCTTCGTGGGAATTCATTTGGATCTCTTCTTAGGGACACTAGGGATGTACTTTTGAAAAACCAAGAGATCCATTAGTTAACAAAGAATGTTAATAGGATAATTGGGCAGCGTTTTTTTGGTATATAATTCTCAAGTAGGTGTAATGAAATGTGGGGGGAGGTTCCTTTTTTTAAGAGATGAGAGGGGCACATTAGGAAACTCTCAAAATATTAAAATACAATAAGACTATTCTAGATCTAAATAAATAGAAATGGAACACAATTTAAATTTATAATACATGATATACTATATCATATCCCCTTGTTTTTATTTAACATTTTACTGATTTTTAAATTTTTTAATAATAAATTAATTCATTAAGATATTATTATATCCAAATTAAATACAATTTATTTCATTATACTCAAAATTTAATAAGACAATGTGGAAATTAGAATATAATGTTTTAAATCCTCTATAATATAACTTATAGATCATGTAAATTTGTTATACACGTTAAATAATCCATAATATATTAAAATTTAATATTACTAAAATCATTTATTCTGTTTTAATGTTTATTGAATAAATATTGGTTTAGAATTTGAGAGAATTTTAAGGTAATTATAAAACATATAAAACATTAAAAAAAATTAAATTAATTCATTTATTTAAAAATAGAAATTTAGATTCGTTTATATCTTGATTTTGGCCCTATGTGGACATATAAAAGATATTAAAATACAAGTTAGTGATATTTTGTAACTATCATTGGTTTAAATAATATATAATTTATTTTCATGTATGAGTGTCAATTAAACAACTAAAAATCTATAATATTGTAATAAGTATTGAATACTATTCCTCCAATAATTTTTTGGGCATGTTTTTGGTTTTTAAAAAAAAATATAATTTTGATTTACCAATAATTCATTCTTTTAACTATTACCATGGAAACATGTCTTTTTATTTAATAAGGGTTAATATAGTCACTCTAAAATAAAAAAGGACCCAGATTTGGACCATTTATAAAATATTTAAATTCATCCAAATAATTTGGTCGAATTTTATATTTTATGAATTTTATATAACTTAGAAAAATATTATTTATTTAAAATATAAATAGTTTCAATTTTGACATTATTCATTAGTTTACTTCTTTGAAATATTATAACATAAAGATGTGTCTGAAAATATATCTTCAAACTATAAATTACATGTCAATGTCCTACATAAAATTATTGGATGACATTAGTTCACTCATATTATATTTATTTTAATATTTATAATATCAATTACTTAATATTTTGATTAATAAAATAATGTCTCCAACAATATTGAGTCATCATTTATGATAATTACATAATATCTAGAATTTATAAATAATCTGTATTATGTAGGTAATTATATTATATTTAAAGAAAATACCTATACTCTATTTTATTTCCAAGTATTCCACAAATTAAAATTAATATATTTCTATAAAATAAGAGTTTGACATTTTTTCACATTCGTAAACTTTTTTATATTCATTTCATATTCATAGGTATGTAGCTATTATGTTATTCAATTTCAAGAAATAAATATTAAGGGTTGAATTAAATCACCCAATAAGATTTTACATGGGTTAAGGTAATTTAATAATATTATTTTTACCTTTAATTACATTAGTTATCTCTAACCATGGTAATAAAAATAATTACCAAAGTTACAATTCATAAGGCCCAAAATAAAAGTATCATATTATCATAATTGGGACATACTAATTATAAATATGGAATCCTTTTTTAAAATTTTCAAACATATAATTTTGAGTAATTAATTTAAAATTAATCTCATTGTCAAACCAAAATATGTTTTTGATTAAAAGTTAAAATATTGCAAAAGATTGAAATATTTTTACATATGAATTCAATGAAAAATTAATGAAAACTCCTTACATTTTATAAAAATATTAGAATATATTCTATTCATACATTAATACCATTGAATAATATATTTTTACAATATAATTTATTTTAATGAAAAAAAATTATTTTCAATTAATGTTTAGCATATTTTTATTATTCATCAAAATATTAATGTTATCAAAAAAAATTCAAAAATTAATCCAACATAAAATTATCTATCTCGATTCCAAATAAAAATATTATTTAGTCAAATTGAACTTATAAATGTGTGAAAACTAGATTTAAAATGGTTGTTCCATCAAAAGGTGGAAAAATGTTTTTTTTTTTGAAAAATACTTCTATTACCTGAAAAAACGAATTCTTTATTATTTCATGTTCCAAAAAATATATAAGATTAATTTTTATTTTATAAAATTCAAAATGTAGTTAATAATATTCATAATGTAATGTTTATATCAATTTAAATATTAAAATATTAATAATATATCATCGTTTAGAACAACTCGATATTGCGTACAATTCAAGCTATCGAGGAAGGTCTCTCTTACATATAACATAAACAAAGAGTAGTGTTGAATATGTTGTAAGCTAATATGGTTATACTTATAGCACAAGATAATATTGATGTAGCGTACAACACAAGACATCAAATAAATTAAAAAGAATATATCTCATAAAATCTCAGGGTTTCACATTGAATGGGAAAATGTGTCTTGAGAAATGTGAGGAAGGGGAGAGGTGGTGGGCTTTTCTAGGGAAGAAAAAAAGGACTCACACGGAATTTTTATAAACAATTTAGGTGTAAACATGTTCTTACCTAAAACATTTATATGAAAAAAATAAAACGAAATAATTTAAGGTTAGTGGGAATATTATTTCCATCTAATAAGATTTGGACATGTTTCAAGGACATTGGGTAATTAAATTTATCATTTAGACAATTTTTATCCTAATTACACCATAATCACTTTCATTAATTTTTGTCACATTTAGTAAATTTTTGGTAAATTTATCTGTTAATATTATTAGACCTAAAATATCATCCTAATTAAAGTTTTCCATATCCAGTTTTATAAATTCAATTTAAAGAAGTGGAAAAATTATGATTAATGTTAATCTAAAAATCTAATGAATTAACAGGTTTTAGTAGAAATTTTTTTTAGGATTATTATGTTTATATATTCAATTTCAAAATAAAAATGATTATAAAGAATTAAATTATATTAGTATATTTATAATTTTTATAATTTTTTATTAAAAAAATTAATAATATAATTTAACATTAATATATATTTAAAAAAATATTTTTTATCTAAATTGTAGTATTTTACACTATTCCTCCAAAAATGGTGTTTCTTATAAAAATCACAAAAAAAATCACACAATAAAATTGTTAAAATTATTAATTAAATATTGAAATTTATTTTTAAATTTTAATATTATAATAGTGTAATAATTATTATTTAAAATGGGTTCTCAATTAGTGGTAAAATTTCCTTTAAAAAAATATAGGTTTTTTTGAGTAAAATTGTTTTTGTTTATATCATATGCTAATAAAATCAATTAGGTTAATATAAATAATATATTATTGAATATATAAAATATATATTTCATTAAAATTGTTAAATATTTTTATTTACTTAATTATATAAAGAAAAATATCATTTGGAAGCGTAATAATAATAATATTTCTTTTCATATCAAATTGTTTCATGTTCTAATTTTCCATTAATTGATAACCCATGAATTCATTTTATATTCATATATACCCTAAATTTTTATAAATTAGTTAATACTATTCATATTTACTAATATAACCTCTATGTTATAACATATTATATTAAGAAAATATTATTTTAATAATACATTATTATTTAGTGAAACTCCGTCCTGCATATAACCCAAGCTATCAATGATGGTCCCTCTTGAGTAATACAAAGACTATTGAGAAATTTATCCCCTGAGTGTAACATAAGATATCTATGTGTTTCATTAATTACAAAAAATGTCTTGTTTTGAATTTATATTTAATTGTAAATATATAGTATATTCTCTAGTAATTATATTCCCTTATCTGTTTGATGTTTCTGGTAATACATGTTATTGAATATAATGATTTATGTCATAATTTATCGGTGTTACATTCTACCCGCCATAATTAAACTGTATCCATAAAATTTAAACTCGATTATGGTGATATATTGTTTGATACATTCTATTTTTAAATTCCACATCATGAGAAGGGTTCATTATAAATCTTATAGAAAAGAAATAATAGAATCTACTAGGGTAACTCAAACTAAAATTTAGCTAATTCTGTGGAGGATAACATTAGTGGAATGTTGAGATACATAATTAGAGGAAAAGTTCAAATATTTATAGGGAGTGAATGAGTTCATAAATCAAAATATTGTGATTGAACAGTATAAAATTAAGGGACTCATAGAGATAAATATGAAATGATTTATGAGACAATCAGTTCATTAGAAATTAAGCCAATAGGAAAATATTTTATTTGGAAGTCATTTTTCTAATTTCGAGTAATTATTTTACTGACCAAGAATATAATGAAATATTCCTGCATGATAGGTTCCAAATTCATATGATCAATCTTAAAATTTGGATATTCTTTGATCAAAATATAATAATTTCATTTAATACTAAAAATTAATGAAAAATATTGATTCTTTTATTCCTAAACCAATAAAATCAATTTATAAAGGATGTTAGGTCCCATAAAAGAGGGAAAATTCTTACTATTTCTCGGTAATTATATTCCAAAACAAATATGGTTACTAGATTAATCTCTAATTGTAGAGACCCGAAGCTTGACGTACATTGACATTACATTACTTTTGCGGAATACTTAGTACATAACAAAAACACACACACAAGGATCGTAATAGTTTAGTGTCTTTGGAAACTCGGATCGTAATCTTCTAAACGTGGTGAAAGATCTTCAATATCTCCCATAAAGATCTTCCCCCTTTTTTTACCTAAAACCTTTCTTTATATCCTGGGGAAAAGAAAACATAAAAGGGTGAGCTCAAATGCTCAGTAAGGGTAAACAAAGGAAATATCAATCACATAATTTTCATAAGAACATAACATTTTTGGAAATCTTAACCTGCAAAAGAGAGCATAATTTCATAACATGGGATAAATCATAGTAGTGAAATGAAATCATAACATAAAACATTACTCATTGTGGCATACACACATAATCATAGAGAATCATTTCTTGTTAGTCAAGACTCATTGCCGAGACTATCTTAGTGGACAAAGTCCCTTTCTGAATCGAGTAATCCTCGTTTCAGTCCTGTTTCACTGAACCGGTATAACCTACCATTCCAGCCATGTTTATCTCATGAGATATGAAATCTTTACCCAATTCATTGGAGGGAGATATAGGTCCCACCCATCTCTTAATGAATCCTTTCTTATGTGTGCCACAAAATCATAAACCATACATCATTTCATAACCCATATAATAAAAATGGGATTCTTAAACAACACGACATCATAAAACAATTCATATAAGATAAAGGAATTCATAAAAATATTTCCATCACAACATAATCAAATCCATGTAATAATAGGGATAAAAACAGAACCCTTTTATTATCTTAGATGGAAAATAAGTTTGACAAAACACTTGAAATGAATTCTTGAGAAAAATATCCTTTCTTCTTCAAAATCAATTTCTTTTCACAAAACGTCATGAAATTTTAAAAGAAAGAGATTTTATTGAAAATAGTCATGAAATCTTTTGAAGGAATCTTCATGAAAATAAGGCTTTAAAAAACAGTAGAAATCCGTTCGTGCCGTATAAGTTAAAAAAACATTCTTCGTGTACTTTTATCGGAATAGTCAAAAAGTACCTCGTACGAAAAACGGCAAAAGATTCCTTTCATATTCTTTACTAAAAACTCACCTAAGGGTAAAATTGGATTTAAACTTTTGAAAGTGGATGGAAACAATATTACATATTGAGGGAACATGGATGTGGATGATAAAATACACCCTAGTAAATACTTACGAATAAACAATCTCGGATAAAAATGAGATTGTGATATTTCCCTTACCTTAGGTCTGACTTGCTTTGTAAGTGTCCGAACCTCCTGTATAATGATTTAAATCATGTTATTGACTTATTACAGAATCATATTCATTGTTATGATATCATATATGGTTCACTTATGACATTATATTACCCATTCTTTTGTAAATTCCATGTTAAAGAAGCGTTTTGGGTAAAATCGTTTCATTTATCGTAGGTGTTTTGACTTGTTGTTCTTGACATCATTATTACTTATATCATGATTTACTTACTTCCAGAATATAAAATATGATTTATATATCATATATATTCAGTATATATATATATATATAATAGGTAGATAAATAAAATGAAAAACACCGTTCATGGAGATGGTAGTCCGTACGTACGCATGAACGTTGTTTTCCTTTCCTTATTGTCTTGAAATGGAAGTAAGTAGATGAAATACATATGTATATATATATACATAAATCCAGTAGCTTTATAATGTCATATATTTCATTATTATTTCTTATATATACATTATAATCATTCTTAAATGGTTAACATGGAGAATGAATCTCATCGCATCGTGGAGACGGTAGTCCGTACGTACGCACGAGCGATGATATCATTTCTATAAATATTGAATTGAATTGGAGTGGATTATACAATATATCAGAATCAATATGATGCTGTAATAACTATTTATAGTTATTCTTTACACCATTATACCCATCCATGTAAGGTGGTGGTGGAAAATAGATTACACCACGGCGTGGAGACGGTATTCCGTACGTACGCACGCGCGGTGATTTCATTTTTCCGTAGGATGGATAGAAGGTGAATTAGGGTTGTTTCATATTTATAATAACATATCAGTATGTAAGTAATACTGATGTTATTACATTATCATGAAACAACTAAAGAAGAAGAAGTTGAAGAAGAAAGAAATTGAAAAGATCGGTAATGGATATTACCTCTTCTTTGGAACGCCTTTTTGAATCCTCCACTTAAGGAACTAAGATTGGTCTTTGGAGAAGACCAGGACCTCTAGGATTATTCTAGGGAAGTGGATAAGGGAAAATGTCAGGGGTTGGTCGAGCTTGAGTGCTCAAATTGGTGTGAGGAGGAGGGGGAGGAGGTGCCCTTTTATAAGGGAGGAGAGGGGCACCTTAGGAATATCTCAAAATATTATTTTATATTAAAGTCAAAATCGGTTTATAATGGTTCCAAAGGGTCTTATTTCGAAGCTAAAGTGGGGATGGGTCGAAATCCTATCAACCAATAGGATTTAGACAAGATTAGGGTATTATTTTAACCTTATCAATTAGATTTAACTCTAAGTTAATTAATTTAACTTTTACCGTGTCTTTTTGTTTTCTTTCACTATATGGTTAATACACTTACTATAACATGCCAAACGAACCCCAAATTGTTTATTATTAATATATATATCCTTATCTAAGTCATTTGGCCGAACCTTAGATTTTTAGGAATAAAATAACAATTAATAATATAATATTTGATTTAAAAACTATTTTGTGTCAATTTTGACACTATTTGATATATGATTTTTTTCAAAGTCATAACAGAATTATATGTTCGAACCAAGTTGATTAAATCAATACTAATATATCATAGTAACCTAGAAAATTAGTGGAATTCATAAAAAATCTCAAATTACATTTATTTTGGTATTTATATTATCAATTTTGTCAATATTTCATTAATAAGATAATTACTGCATCATCTTTGTGTCATAAATAAATTAAACTATTTGATGTCTAAAAATTACAAATAAAATACCATCATGTAGGAAATCTTTTTAGCTTTCTAATGAATATTTACAATCGAATTTATCTTATGTATAACCCTATATTAAAAATGATTTACTTATTAAACTTTGATTTATAACTATTTTAACCCTTCTTTAAATAAATTAATAATAAATGTCCTAATCTAATCCAAGTGGGCCTAAATGGTCATATTTTATTCCTAAGTTTTTTTTTGGTCGAATTACACTTGTCCAATAGAATTAGGAAATGTGTTAGGGTAATATTAATATCATATTTACCCTTAGTTACCCTATTTACTATTAACCGCGGTAAAAATAGTAAAAAGTTACTATTCACCAAAAAATTATTTTCATCTCATTGAACCACATTTTAGTCCTTGATATTAACCGTGTCTCTCGGATTTTCGAAATTCCATTCACAAAAGCGGTAAAATTAAGTTTTATGCAAAATTCAGTTTTTAACCTACCACTTAGTGGTTTCACTATTCATCAAAAATTGAAAGTTTTCAGAAAAATACCAAAATTTCACCCTAGGCTTATTTCGATATTCTGAGTCCAAAAATGAAGTCCATTTTGAAAAATAAAATTTATAAAATTTCAAAAGGTGGTTATTACTATTCATAACGGCTAGTTTTAATAGCATATTGTTGTTTAGTGAAACTCGGTATTGCGTACGACGCAAGCTATCGAGGAAGGTCGCGATTGCGTGTAAAGCGAGCCAAGCAAGTGTTGTGTAGAAAAATATTCCTTTGATGATTTATATAACATAAAAGTCTCGGGTGTTACATTCTACCCCCCTTAAAAAGAATTTCGCCCTCGAAATTCGTCACTTTGTAACAAACAGATGAGGATACTTCTCCCTCATCATATCCTCAAGCTCCCATGTAGCTTCTTCAAGTTGGTGGTTCCTCCATAAAACTTTCACCAAGCGAGTGGTCTTGTTTCGTAGGACTTTTTCGCTACGATCCAGAATCTCTATCGGCTGTTCTTCATAAGAAAGATCTTGCTCCAGCGGTACAACTTCTGAGCTGAGTACATGTGAAGGATCTGGTATGTACTTTCTCAGGAGAGATACATGGAACACATCATGAACTTGAGAGAGATTCGGTGGAAGCGCCAATCGGTAAGCTACCTTCCCAACACGATCCAGTATTTCGAAAGGACCGATATATCTAGGGCTCAACTTCCCCTTCTTCCCAAATCTCATAACCCTCTTCCAGGGAGATATTCGTAAGAACACTTTATCACCCACTTCAAACTCTAGGTCTTTTCTTCGATTGTCGGCATAACTTTTCTGTCGACTCTGAGCTGCTCTTATGTGTTGTTGAATAGATCTGACCTTTTCTGCCATTTCATCAACGAGATCAGGTCCTAATAGCTTTCTTTCCCCAACTTCGTCCCAGCAAGTTGGAGTCCTGCATTTCTTTCCATAGAGAGCTTCATAAGGAGCCATCTGAATACTGGAGTGAAAGCTATTATTATAAGAAAATTCCACCAAAGGTAGGTGTTGATCCCAACCTCCTTTGAAATCCATAGAGCAAGCTCTCAACATATCTTCTAGGGTTTGAATTGTTCTCTCAGACTGACCGTCTGTCTGGGGATGATAAGCAGTGCTGAAACTCTACTCTGTATCTAGAGTATGCTGAAGACTTCGCCAAAACTTCGAGGTAAATCTCGGATCTCGATCAGATATAATAGAAAGTGGTACTCCATGCAATCTTACCACTTCCTTTACATATATCCTGGCAAGCTGATCTAGAGAGAAATCCTCTCTAATAGCAATGAAGTGTGCAGACTTTGTAAGACGATCAACTATGACCCAGATAGCATTATTGCCTTTGGATGTTTTAGGAAGTCCTGTGACAAAGTCCATAGTGATGTTTTCCCATTTCCATTCGGGTATGGGTAATGGTTGTAACATCCCCTTAGACTTCTGTCTCTCAGCTTTAACTTGTTGACAAACCAAACATCGAGAGACATATTCAGCAACATCTCTTTTCATGCCATCCCACCAGAAGTACTCTTTCAGGTCCCTATACATCTTCGTGCTTCCAGGATGAATAGAGAATGAAGAACTATGAGCCTCATCCAGCAGCTCTTTCTTTAATTCGGGGATGGGAGGAACACAAACCCGATTCCTGAACTTTATTATCCCATCACAATCAAGGTTGAATTCAGGAACATTTCTCACCTTCTTTTGTAACTCGACATCTTCTTTCTGTGCCTCTTTAATCTTCACATGTATAGATGGTTGAACATTCATTTGAGAAAGATAAGATTTTTCCCCTTCCATTATAATTCCAAGATCCATCCTTTGTAAATCCATAAATATTGGATCTTTTGTGATCCCCATCATGGATAAACTAGCATGGTCTTGTCGACTTAATGCATCTTCCACCTTGTTTGCTTTCCCAGGGTGGTAATGGATTGAGCAGTCATAATCCTTAATCAGCTCCAACCATCTTCTTTGGCGCATATTCAGCTCCTTTTGTGTGAAAATATACTTTAAACTTTTATGATCAGTATAAATATCACACCTTTCACCATAAAGGTAATGCCTCCAAATCTTTAATGCAAAGATTACCGCAGCCAACTCCAAATCATGTGTTGGGTAATTTTGCTCATGGATTTTCAACTGTCGTGAGGCATAAGCTATTACCATATCATTTTGCATAAGAACACACCCCAATCCCTTCTTGGATGCATCACTGTAGATCACAATCCTTTCTCCACTACAAGGTAGTGTGAGCACAGGTGCACTGGATAACCTTCTTTTCAACTCCTTGAAATTCTCTTCACATTCCTCTGTCCAGACAAACTTAACTCCTTTTCGAGTCAACTTGGTGAGTGGATTAGATAATCGTGAAAAATCTTTTACAAAACGTCGATAATATCCAGCCAAACCAAGAAAACTTCGGATCTTAGTTGCTGTTGTTGGTCTTGACCATCTTTCGATAACCTCTGTTTTTGATGGATCCACAGATATCCCCTCTTTTGAGATTATATGACCCAAAAATGCAACTTTTTGAAGCCAAAATTCACACTTGGTTAATTTGGCATAAAGCTTCTCCTTTCTCAGGGTCTTCAATATAATTCTCAATTGATCTTCATGCTCTTCCTTGCTCTTTGAATAGACAAGAATATCGTCTATAAAGACTACCACAAATTGATCAAGATAGTCTCTAAAGACTCTATTCATTAGATCCATGAAGATAGCAGGGGCATTAGTAAGACCAAATGGCATCACTATAAATTCATAGTGTCCATACCTTGTACGGAAAGCCGTCTTTGGTATATCCTCCCTTTTGACCCTTAATTGATGATACCCTGAACGAAGATCAATCTTGGAAAAGTATTGAGCTCCGCGTAGTTGGTCAAATAAGTCATCAATGCGTGGGAGAGGATATTTGTTCTTGACAGTGATCTTGTTAAGTTCTCGATAATCAATGCAGAGTCTCATTGATCCATCTTTCTTCTTAACAAATAGAACAGGTGCTCCCCAAGGTGACGCACTAGGGCGTATGAATCCCTTATCAAGATTCTCTTGGAGTTGCATCTTCAATTCCTGCAACTCAATTGGGGCCATTCTATAAGGTGTCTTTGAAATAGGCAAAGCACCCGGTACGAGTTCTATTGAAAACTCAACTTCACGATTTGGTGGAAGACCCGGTAATTCCTCCGGAAAGACATCATCAAACTCCCGTACAATGGGAATATTCTTAATCGTGAGTTTCTCACCAACTATTTGAGATACATAACCTTCATTTAGTGGAATCAATACCCATAAGATGGAAGAAATTTCCACTGGAAGGTTATGTTCATCCTTGCATTGATAGACGATCGTAGGTTGATCTGGAATATGAAATGTGACTTCCCTTCTTTGGCAATTGATATGAGCTCCATGTAGAGAAAGCCAATCCATGCCAAGAATCACATCAAATTCCACTAAAGGAAGGATCACAAGATTTGCAGGAAGCACTTTCCCACAAACTTCGATCGGAGAAGAATTATAAACTTCTGATGCGATTGATGTGCCATTAGGTGTTGTCACAGCTAACTCAACATCTAATTGTTGAGGTAATACGGTGATACCCTTAGAAAATTTTTCAGAAATAAAAGAGTGGGTGGATCCAGAATCAAATAAAACATTTTCTACTTTAGAGTGGATGGTAAGTGTACCTTTCACCACATCGTTATCGTACTCCACATCGCTGATAGAAATTGCATGTGACTTTCCTTTTTCTTTAGCCTTAAGAGTTTGTTGACGTCGACCATCATCATCAACCCTTGGATTTGGGCATTGATTGGCATAATGCCCCATCTCCTTGCACTTGAAACATTGAAGTGTAGAAGGTTCATTCTGTGTATCCCTTCCTTTGTTTGCATCATTAGACATCTTCTTCCCATTATCACGGCATTCAAATGCCCGATGACCTTCCTTTCCACATTTAAAACATTTACTTGTCCCTTTAAGACAACTCCCTCCATGTTTCTTTCCACACTTTGAGCATAAGGGAAAGTTCATCTTCTTTTCCGTGTGCTCTTTAGATTTTTCTTTGAATTCCATCTTCCTCTTCTTATCAAACCCATGTGACTGATGGGTTACTCCAATCTCCATCTCGACTTTGAGAGCACATCGAACGATTTCCTCATAGCTATTGAATTCCCTTATGGCTAACGCCCTTCGAAGACTTGGTTTTAAGCCACTAAAGAATCGATCGATCTTACTATCAGGTTGGATAATAATACCAGAAGCGTACCTTGCAAGTCTGGTAAAATTTGCTTCATAGGTACCAACAGATTCATCATCCCTTTGCTTCAGTTCAAGAAACTCTTTCTCCATCTTTGTTCGAAGAATACGAGGGAAGTACTTATTGAAAAATAAGTTCTTGAACTCGTCCCATTCCATAGACTCAATTTCATCCCTTTGCCTTGTATTCTTAATAAGATTCCACCATTGATCAGCATCTCCTTCCAAACGATACACTGCTAGGATGACTTTATCATGTTCAGAACATTGAAGAACTGAAAATATCTTTTCAGTAGTACTAATCCATTGTTCAGCAACTAATGGATCAGTAGACCCACTGAAAGAAGGTGGACGCTGCCTCATGAAGGACTCAATAGAATATTGTTCCCTTCTCTGCTCATTTGGATGTCCAGAATGATTCATAGCTTGTGTAAGTATAGCAATAAGATTTTGCACTCCATCTCCCATAACATTTGTTTGTTCAGGAGGGCAATCATTGCATTGTCCATTTCATTGATCAACACGGTTCCTTCGGGTTCCAGCCATCGTCTAAAACCCAAAAAGAATAGTGTGAGAGGAATAAATCATGCTAGGGAAAACAACATAATAAAGGGGGAGTACCTTCAATATCCAACATCTTAGGTTTAATTCTATGATCGTTAGCGTAATTCTATTACTATAACCTATACGTATACTTATCCCTAGGGACATCCCTAGACATACCTTAGAAATATCTCTAGGGATCTCACTAACGTTTTCGCATCCTAGTTTCCAAAGGTTGACTAAACCTTTCCTCTGATACCAACTGTAGAGACCTGAAGCTTGACGTACATTGACATTACATTACTTTTGCGGAATACTTAGTACATAACAAAAACACACACACAAGGATCGTAATAGTTTAGTGTCTTTGGAAACTCGGATCGTAATCTTCTAAACGTGGTGAAAGATCTTCAATATCTCCCATAAAGATCTTCCCCCTTTTTTTTACCTAAAACCTTTATTTATATCCTGGGGAAAGGAAAACATAAAAGGGTGAGCTCAAATGCTCAGTAAGGGTAAACAAAGGAAATATCAATCACATAATTTTCATAAGAACATAACATTTTTGGAAATCTTAACCTGCAAAAGAGAGCATAATTTCATAACATGGGATAAATCATAGTAGTGAAATGAAATCATAACTTAAAACATTACTCATTGTGGCATACAAACATAATCATAGAGAATCATTTCTTGTTAGTCAAGACTCATTGCCATGACTATCTTAGTGGACAAAGTCCCTTTCTAAATCGAGTAATCCTCGTTTCAGTCCTGTTTCACTGAACCGGTATAACCTACCATTCCAGCCATGTCTATCTCATGAGATATGAAATATTTACCCAATGCATTGGAGGGAGATATAGGTCCCACCCATCTCTTAATGAATCCTTTCTTATGTGTGCCACAAAATCATAAACCATACATCATTTCATAACCCATATAATAAAAATGGGATTCTTAAACAACACGACATCATAAAACAATTCATATAAGATAAAAGAATTCATAAAAATATTTACATCACAACATAATCAAATCCATGTAATAATAGGGATAAAAACAGAACCCTTTTATTATCTTAGATGGAAAATAAGTTTGACAAAACACTTGAAATGAATTCTTGAGAAAAATATCCTTTCTTCTTCAAAATCAATTTCTTTTCACAAAACGTCATGAAATTTTAAAAGAAAGAGATTTTATTGAAAATAGTCATGAAATCTTTTGAAGGAAGCTTCATGAAAATAAGGCTTTATAAAACAGTAGATATCCGTTCGTGCCGTATAAGTTAAAAAAAACATTCTTCGTGTACTTTTGTCGGAAAAGTCAAAAAGTACCTCGTACGAAAAACGGCAAAAGATTCCTTTCATATTCTTTACTAAAAACTCACCTAAGGGTAAAATTGGATTTAAACTTTTGCAAGTGGATGGAAACAATATTACATATTGTGGGAACATGGATGTGGATGATAAAATACACCCTAGTAAATACTTATGAATAAACAATCTCGGATAAAAATGAGATTGTGATATTTCCCATACCTTAGGTCCGACTTGCTTTGTAAGTGTCCGAACCTCCTGTATAATGATTTAAATCATGTTATTGACTTATTACAGAATCATATTCATTGTTATGATATCATATATGGTTCACTTATGACATTATATTACCCATTCTTTTGTAAATTCCATGTTAAAGAAGCGTTTTGGGTAAAATCGTTTCATTTATCGTAGGTGTTTTGACTTGTTGTTCTTGACATCATTATTACTTATATCATGATTTACTTACTTCAAGAATATAAAATATGATTTATATATCATATATATTCAGTATATATATATATATATATAATAGGTAGATAAATAAAATGAAAAACACCGTTCATGGAGACGGTAGTCCGTACGTACGCATGAACGCTGTTTTCCTTTCCTTATTGTCTTGAAATGGAAGTAAGTAGATGAAATATATATGTATATATATATATACATAAATCCAGTATCTTTATAATGTCATATATTTCATTATTATTTCTTATATATACATTATAATCATTCTTAAATGGTTAACATGGAGAATGAATCTCATCGCATCGTGGAGACGGTAGTCCGTACGTACGCACGAGCGATGATATCATTTCTATAAATATTGAATTGAATTGGAGTGGATTATACAATATATCAGAATCAATATGATGTTGTAATAACTATTTATAGTTATTCTTTACACCATTATACCCATCCATGTAAGGTGGTGGTGGAAAATGGATTACACCACGGCGTGGAGACGGTATTCCGTACGTACGCACGCGCGGTGATTTCATTTTTCCGTAGGACGGATAGAAGGTGAATTAGGGTTGTTTCATATTTATAATAACATATCAGTATGTAAGTAATACTGATGTTATTACTTTATCATGAAACAACTAAAGAAGAAGAAGTTGAAGAAGAAAGAAATTGAAAAGATCGGTAATGGATATTACCTCTTCTTTGGAACGCCTTTTTGAATCCTCCACTTAAGGAACTAAGATTGGTCTTTGGAGAAGACCAGGACCTCTAGGATTATTCTAGGGAAGTGGAGAAGGGAAAATGGCAGGGTTTGGCCGAGCTTGAGTGCTCAAATTGGTGTGAGGAGGAGGGGGAGGAGGTGCCCTTTTATAAGGGAGGAGAGGGGCACCTTAGGAATATCTCAAAATATTATTTTATATTAATGTCAAAATCGGTTTATAATGGTTCCAAAGGGTCTTATTTCGAAGCTAAAGTGGGGATGGGTCGAAATCCTATCAACCAATAGGATTTAGACAAGTTTAGGGTATTATTTTAACCTTATCAATTAGATTTAACTCTAAGTTAATTAATTTAGCTTTTACCGTGTCTTTTTGTTTTCTTTCACTATATGGTTAATACACTTACTATAACATGCCAAACGAACCCCAAATTGTTTATTATTAATATATATATACTTATCTAAGTTATTTGGCCGAACCTTAGATTTTTAGGAATAAAATAACAATTAATAATATAATATTTGATTTAAAAACTATTTTGTGTCATTTTTGACACTATTTGATATATGATTTTTGTCAAAGTCATAACAGAATTATATGTTCGAACCAAGTTGATTAAATCAATAATAATATATAATAGTAACCTAGAAAATTAGTGGAATTCATAAACAGTCTAAAATTACATTTATTTTGGTATTTATATTATCAATTTTGTCAATATTTCATTAATAAGATAATTACTGCATCATCTTTGTGTCATAAATAAATTAAATTATTTGATGTCTAAAAATTACAAATAAAATACCATCATGTAGGAAATCTTTTCAGCTTTCTAATTAATATTTACAATCGAATTTATCTTATGTATAACCCTATATTAAAAATGATTTACTTATTAAACTTTGATTTTTAACTATTTTAACCCTTCTTTAAATAAATTAATAATAAATGTCCTAATCTAATCCAAGTGGGCCTAAATGGTCATATTTTATTCCTAAGTTTGTTTTAGGTCGAATTACACTTGTCCAATAGAATTAGGACATGTGTTAGGGTAATATTAATATCATATTTACCCTTAGTTACCCTATTTACTATTAACCGCGGTAAAAATAGTAAAAAGTTACTATTCACCAAAAAATTATTTTCATCTCATTGAATCACATTTTAGTCCTTGATATTAACCGTGTCTCTCGGATTTTCGAAATTCCATTCACAGAAGCGGTAAAATTAAGTTTTATGCAAAATTCAGTTTTTAACCTACCACTTAGTGGTTTCACTATTCATCAAAAATTGAACGTTTTCAGAAAAATACCAAAATTTCACCCTAGGCTAATTTCGATATTCTGAGTCCAAAAATGAAGTCCATTTTGAAAAATAAAATTTATAAAATTTCAAAAAGTGGTTATTACTATTCATAACGGCTAGTTTTAATAGCATATTGTTGTTTAGTGAAACTCGGTATTGCGTACGATGCAAGCTATCGAGGAAGGTCGCGATTGCGTGTAAAGCAAGCCAAGCAAGTGTTGTGTAGAAAAAGATTCCTTTGATGATTTATATAACATAAAAGTCTCGGGTGTTACACTAATCCTTAAAAGTGAAACTACATGTTCATCATTAATATTTATTCATAAATTTATTAACTCAAAATAATAAAAATTTAACCAGGACATTGTGTAGGTCAGTGGTTTGTGCGAAACCCTTATCGTCCTTTGGTCATGGGTTCAAGACCCACAACTATTTCAGATTTTATAGGCTGTTACCCATCTTAGAGGTTGTTCATTAAAAAAACAATTTATTATAATTTAAAAAATAAATATGATTAGATTCCTTGAAATTGGGTAAATCAATAAATTTCATTTTAACTAAGGATTTTAATACAACTATAATACATGAATACTTTATCTAATTATTTCCACATAGGACCTTCATTGGTCTTGGTTTATCCATAATATTATTGTGGTATTTCTAAATCATGACATCTTATCTTCAATATAAAACTCATTATGTTTAACTTAGGATATTCATATTCATTATCTATTAAAATCCTTCTTAATGGATTTTAATGAAAAATGGATTTTTATAAGAATATCCCTTGAGAGTGTCAAACCAGGTGCATAGTAAGGCATGATGTTGGTTACCAGGTTACCCTGAGTAAGGCTCAGATCACCTTTCATAGTTATTACTCATAGGTATATCTGTTCTAGAACCACATCCACTTGTAGTATCAAGATAGGGATATATTTATTAAAATGGGAAAATAATCTCTACCTTACCAATATTCCAAGGTGTTCTTATATACTAATATTTAAAGTCTATCTTAGGGTTATGTTCTCTAACCTCTGTTTTACAAAACCTAGTTCCCAATGTTACTATTAAAAATCTTATTATTCGAACTATAGTGCCCCATACATAGATACAAAGATCTGTTGTCTTTTATTAATTACATTATAATTATTATAAGAATCAATCCCTAAAGGGCATATTAGATTAGTAGTCTTGTAATCATAGATATATAAATGAGTCTTTTATTACAAATGACTACACTAATTACATAATGCTTTTTCTTCTGCCTAAATAAATAGATCAGAAGATAATTCAAATCTATCTAGTACTCCCTACATATCTTTCATAGTACGCAACTAGGATTCCAAGGGAATGAGACATAATAAGGGTTATCTAAAAATCTCAGTAATGGAAAAATATATTAGAAAAAATAATGAATCAATAAGAATAATAAAATGGAAAAGGTAAATAATTGAACAGACATGCCTTGTAATTACAAAATTTAATAGAAGTATGTAACCAATATAGAAAGGCAATAACATGAAATACATGAAATTCAAATAACTAGAAAAGGAAAAATCTCTATGGAAAATTATAAAACTAAATATACATGGAATTGAATCAATGAACTGAAATGACCTATTTCCATAGATATGTCGATGCAAAATATCATTGATCAATATTAATTAGAAGTAATATGATGTAAATTATTAATTATTGGTCTTCATGTCAAACGAATAAGAAAATATATTATAGTTAAGACCCTTTACAATAAAGTTTAAAAATAAGGGTAGAAACCCATTTGAGAAACTAATTATATCAAGAGATCTTATCGATGAATGAAACATCTATATAA
Source organism: Viscum album (assembly GCA_963277665.1). NCBI lineage: Eukaryota > Viridiplantae > Streptophyta > Magnoliopsida > Santalales > Viscaceae > Viscum > Viscum album. The sequence goes on from OY728145.1 coordinate 1,907,444,622, forward strand.
ATACTGAGCCCCACCATTCATTTCCAGTCCAAAAAATTACTCTTAATGAATAATCAAAATAACTAATATGCCCTATAAATTAGTTGTAATTGATGAGAAATATTTATTTATCAATAATAACCAATTTAATCAAAATCTGTAAACTGGTATATAGTTTTGGAAATAATGATATTTATGCAAAATATTTCTGATAATTATGAGAAATTCATTTCTCAAGGATCATATGAAATCGGATATTTAAAGGGGACTAAAAATAAATAAAAGAAGTGAATTTAAATATTATACTTCTCAAAATTAATCATAAACCATTTAGAGGAAGAATATGGATGGCATCAACACAATAAATCCCATCTGGAGTAAAATTATAAGAATGTTGTAATTGATGAAATAAAAGAATAACTTTTAAAACTATTTTTGAGGAAAATATCACTATCTTTTGAAAAACCTTTTAAAAATATTTTTCCTTAAAAACCCCTTTCTGAAACATTTTCTCTCAAAACCGGCCTTATATAATTGAAAAAGTAGATTCAATGAAATGACGACAAAAAATCAAAATAATTCATATGATGAAAGAACTATATTCCTTTTGTACTAAATTATGGTTATAAAATCACTCATTTGGAAAAAGACAAGATTTTTTTTTTAAATCTTGATTAAATGAAAAAAAGGGGTAAAAATGCCTTCACCAGATAATATTTAAATATAATATGGAATAGATTTCAATAGAACATTATTTTTATAAGAAAACATGTTCTCATACTAAAGAGTGAAATAAAGTCAGCTTTTATGAAAAAAAATTTCTAAAACATTTTGAGTTCCAAAGTATTAAAGATTTATACTAATAATGAAAATGGTAATGAATAGAAAAATAATAATGAAAGCATTTATTTAAAAATGGTTATATAATTTCCTCAAATATAAATTCCATTTAAAGGACATTAATGATATATTTGATTAAAATAATCATTAAATGTTTCGAAAGGTTCTATTATACCATGAAAAATATAAAATCACAACCCCCATGAATGTATAATATTAAATTACATCCTATAATACCATGATGTTTAGAGGATTAATGATAAATTATAACAGTAGGGGAGTAGATATGCCGCACAAAAGTGATTAGTGGTGAACATAACATTTATCTCGTGGATGTAAACAGTGAGAGGATATTCCCTTACATAAGAATCAAACGACCCTAATGTAATAATAATCAATTGAAACATATAATACAATAAAAAAAGTCACGATATTATATTTCAATGTGGTAATGTCTACACCATATATAAAAAACTGGGTTTACGATAGTAAAGTATGCCTAATTAAAATACAAGTGAGACAATAGTCTGTTACATTGAGTTTCCTATCAGGTGGATGTCCTTTAAATTATGGTATAATGAAGTTGTGTTAATTTTAAACTTTATTTGAAACCTCTTTCATTATTATCATTACATTTATTTAACTTACTAACATGTTGTGTAAAACTACTTAAAAAAATAATATTACATTGGTTATTTTGAAAAAATTCAGTCCATGATTTAAAAAACAAATTTTGAAGGTTGCCTAGGTAAAATGTGTCGTTATATAACATATTCATAATAATAATGATATAATTATCAAATTTATACCTCAATTATACTTTAATAATTATCCATTAAATATGTTTATAAAAAATGAATCAATGTTACCATCATGGATTTTGTAGGTTGTACGTACGCATGAGTAATGTTCCCATTTTTCAATGATCATTATGGAATGAAGGTAAGTAACACCATATATTTAAATAATTTTCATTATGTAATTAATTAAACATTATTTTATCATACATAATTATATTTGTTTTCATGAAAAATGAATCGCATCATTTTGAGGAGGTTGTGTTCCACACGTCCACGAATGACATTATCACTTTCAGTGTGTAAAAGGATAATAAAGAATAATGATATATATATATGCACTGAAATGTAATTATGTTAGTAATATAATATAGATTTTTTTATGTCTCCTATAAATAATTATAAAAATTATTTATTAATTAAACTGATAGTATGAATGAATCCTATTACATTGAGGGGGGGGGGGTAGTCCACACTTCCTCAAACAAAATTATCTCATTTACATAAAATGGAAAGTATAAATATATGTGTAATAAATTAATTAAATAATAATAAATACCTAATTAATAACATATAGAAAATATATAGATAATTTTAAATCATAATTACCACCATCTGTTGTTGTAAATAGATAAAAAAATCATCGTTTCATGAGGCGACAGTTATTTATTCACATAAATTGTATGTTCATTTTCGGTTAGATGGGGTGTGTGTTAGTGTATGTAAAACCCATAAAATAAATAAATCCTAGTATATTAATGATAATAGTGTTTTAATTTAATTATAGAATAATACGATTATCGGGAGGGGATAATGCAAATGAAACTAAAATTTTTGAGAGAAGACCTTACCTCAAAATCAGGTAACTTCTTATCGATTGTACCAAAAGGTTTCCTTGGAAGGATTTATGCCCAAATATAAGATTATATTATTACGTGATGGATTTTGGAAGTTATATTATGTATAGGATGGATTAGAAAATATGGCTAGAGTTGTGTGAGGAAGGGGGTAGGTGGTGGCCTTTTATAGGGAAAGAAAAGGACTCGCTTGTAATTTTTGGGAACAAGTAAGGTGCACAAAAGTTCTCACCTAAAAAACTCATAAATATAAAACAAATCTTTATAATTAAAGGATAATTTACTAAATATTTTATGACTATGGTTTTTGGAAAAAAAATTAGTCCATTTGGGCACTTAAATTTATGGTTTAGTCCATTTTTAGTCTAATTACTCCTTAATCATAATGATTAATTTTAATCGCTTTTACTTATCATTTTTGTAAAATAATTATGTTGATCTTATTATATAAAAATATAATCCTAATTACATTTTTTTTACTTCCATTTCTCAAAATTCAATTTAAAAAATTGGAAAAATTGATATTAATGTTAATCTCATGGAAGAACAAATTAATAGGTTTTAGTACAAAAATGTTCAAATGATTGTTTTGTTTTTATATTTAATTTCAAAACTAAGTTGATTATAATGATCAACATTATATTAAAATATTTATGATTTATATAATTTGAACTAAAAAATTAAAATATATACTTTAACATTAATAATTATTTAATCAAAAAGACATTTTTAACTAAAATGTTGTATTTTTCAACATTCATTAGAAAATGTTGTTTCTCATAAAAGTCCCAAAAATCATTATAGACTAAATTTTACAACATAAATTCAATAATTAAGTTTATTTGATAATTTAAAATTATAATAGTGTCTAATTTTTATTTTAAAATTGATTCTCCATTAGAAGGAGGCAAATTTTCCTTTTCAAAAACATAGGTTTTTTTGAGTGAAATAAGGTTGGTTATTATATTTTGCTTATCATATCAATTGGATGAATATAAATAAATATTAATGAATATATAATAGATATATAACATTAAAATAATTAAGTAATTGTATTTAATTATTTTTATTAAGACAAAAATCATTTAAAAGCATAAAAATAATAGTATTTTATTAATATATAATTGTTTCTTATTTTAATTTTTCATTAATTAATAACCCATTAATTCATTTTATATTTATATGGACCATAAATTTTCATAATATAGTTAGTATTATTCATAATCTCTAACATAATGGCTAGTTTATATCATATTAAATTAAATAATTGTATATTAATAATACATTGTTATTTAGTGAAACTCAGTCTTCCATGTCATGCAATATATTGAGGATGGTCACTAATTCATGTAACAAAAGATATAAAGGAAGTCCTCTCTCATGTGTAACATAATCAATCTCAATTATTCTTTCATTAAAATGAATATCATGTGTAGAATTAATTTAAAATATTAAATATATAGTACAGCCTTGGGATATTATATTCCTTTACATGTTTTGTGTTGCATGTAAAACATTTTATTGTACCTAAAGTCCTACATTAGAGATTTTGGGTGTTACATTAATCCTTTTCTATCATCTCTTCCACAATATATGGTCCAAAATAATTTATTCTCTTATATAATAGTAAGAAGTAAGAATTATTCATTACTAACCCTATAAATCTTATAATGGGTCCATTTGAATAATTTAGTATAAGTTATTATTGTATGAGAATAAAATAAGTGGAAGATGTTGATCTCGTACTACATTAAATTTCATTAGAAAATCACTCATCCGGACCTCAAGCATGTGAATAGTCCTATGTGATTTTCCATTATTTGGGTGTGATATGTCATACTAAAATTAAATTTTGTTCTCATATCTTATTGAATATTTCCCCATAATTAAGATGTGAACCAGGTATTGTGATCATATATGATTAAAATTGTCACCCCATGTATCCCCAACACAACATTTTCATATATAATAGAAATAAAATCATATATGAAATCTTTTAGAATAGTGATAATGTGGGCATTCCAAGTGAGTCAATCCAGAAAAACCCAAATCATATTTTTTCTATTAGATGACTTTGAGAGGATAGTTTCAATGTCCATGGTGTGGTCATCCCATTTTGACATGGGTATAGGAGATTTTTTATTAAACCCCATGTATTTAAATCACTCGACATTAGAATGCTGACATACCATGAACCATGAGATGTACATAAAAATCTCCTCCTTCATGTTTTCCCACAAAACATGCTTTCAAATATCACAATATATATGGGTAATTGGAATTTGGATAGATAAAATGAGATATTAACCTTATCGAATATATATTTTTTTATCTCAAGTTACAAATGAACATAAATCATTGAACCAAATCAAATAACACCATCCTCATTGATGTGAAAGGCATGAATCCTACCTACTACTACTTATTTCACCGTTTTTTGAAGATCCATATAAATCCTTTTTTCCTTCATGGTCACCAATTGGATAAATGTTTTGGAAATAATTTGTGAATATTGTGATGGTTCCCCTCTATTATGCTTTTAAAACCCATCAACATCATATAAATAAATATATTTTAATTCTCAATCAAAATCTTTAATAGATAATAATGGTATCTTATACTATGATATATAGATACATTGTTATCATCTCTAAATAGATGTTAGTAGAGAATTTATACTACATTATTAGCTCTAACTATGTTATTTTGTTCATGGTAACCTCCTTCTATGTGACTATATAATCTAGTCTCTTATGATAAGTATGTTTGTGAAACTTCTCCCTATAGAGGTTGTGTCATTAAATCATCATATAAGAGATCATTTCTAATAAATAGATATAATGTGTTGGTCAGTTATAATACTTAATCCTCAGTTTTCATGGGAAATATGCCATAAATTTATTATTCTACGTGATTATACAATCCATGAATTTCTATAAATCATTTTTGACTATCACAAAGCCTTTTATACTAGTTATTAGTCTGAGTACATGTGTTTTGATTAGCTTCTTCATAAGCTCACTAAATCATTACTCACATTCTTCTATCTAGATGTACTTTAACCCATCCATTTTAACATATTTAGTGGGACCTACAATCATGAAAAATATCCCACAAAACAATTGTAGAACCCTACTAAGATAAAAAAAATAATGAATATTTGTGACACTAGTTGGTCCAGGTCATTCCTAAATTTCCATTGAATTTGATGGATCAAAAAATTTATTTCACAGGTGATAACGTGCCCTAATAATGATACTTGGTACATCTATAGGTCACAGTTTCTAATGTTAGCATACATTTTTTTGATCATTGATATTTCTGGAAAAATCTTGAGAAGTTATTCATGTTACTTATTTTATGTTTAGTAAATTCGGATTCCATCTTAAATACTGACAAAAATTATTCACGGTATTATCTAATGATTATATTTCACAGATCCGGTATTATTTTATTAGAATTAGTAATTCTGAAGGGAAACACTATAAATTCATAGTGCCTATATCTTTTTTGGAAAGAAGTATTTCTAAAACCATCATTATTTACCTTCAGCTGATGATATCCAGAACGAAGATAAATATTTGAGAAGTAATAGTATCCTCATAGTTGATCAAACAAGTCATCAATCATTGGTATGGGATTCTAGATCATTATAGTGATCTTGTTGATCTCATTGTAATCGACACTCATCTACATTGAAAAATGATTTTTATTGAAAAAGATCATCTGTGCACCCCAATTGATATATTAGCCAATATAAACCTTTATCACAATAATCACTCCACTATGTCTTTAAATCATCCATTTAGATCATATCCATACTATTTTATAATTTTTTTATGATAAGCTTATCAAGACTTAGTTTTATTATGAGAGTTTCCCAATGATCTGGGGGATGTATGGGAAACTCTTTCGGAAATACAAACCGCATTTTAAATGTATTCTTCTTCGTAGAGTATCAACATTCGCAACATTGAGGAATTTTCTAAAAGAGATAAGTTGTAACGACCTGATTCTGTATCCACTCAACTGGTGCCCCATACCCGGTTCGCCACATGATCTCAAGTGCATTTCCCCAGATGCGAGAGGCTTCCAACTAGCAGCGAGGGCCTTGGTGAGTCATTGGGGAAACTATGCCCTCATTTGGTGAAGTATACAAGGGAAAGGAAATAATAGTAAATAGAGGAAGCAATAAACATCATTCAATAACTGAAATAAATAGCAGAAGCAATGAATATATAGTAATGATGATAATGATGCAGCAGGTACAAGTTTCTAAGGAAAGCAGAAAACACAACAATGTGCTGAAATACAACTGAGAAGCAAAGTACTAAAAGTAAACAACAACTCCAGCAGCATCGCAAGCCTAAGCTCAGTCTTATTCTCTCTAGCTCCAACCAGAAATCATGTACCTAAAGTATAAGTGCCACAATCATTATCCACAACTGCAACCATATAACTTGTTTGGGATGAAAAATAGGGCCCAAAGAGGGTGTGAGACTAATCAGAGTACGCAACCACCGCAAGATATGTTCCCTACTGTCAGTGAGTAATATAGCAGATGTAATGAAAGTAAATGTAGTAATAAACTAGGAGTACAAAATTATACAATCCTACTAATTACCAATCACATTAATTTAAAAATTAATTCATTCATTTAATTAAACAACCAAGGAAACTAGAAAGGCTATCTATTCCATGGAAAATAGGTAACACGTCAGGAATCAAAAGACTTCCTAAACAAACAAGCAGGCCAAAAGATCCTAGATTTTTCTTTGGATTAGTAGACTCATTTAAACCAACCCAAAAATCTTCATTCCCATTGACTCTCTTGGGTGGCTCAAACAAGTATACCCCTGTAGTCAAGTAAACATACAAAGGCATAGACACTCTGGGAAGCACTCACGTCGATTCCCATATGGTCTTGCAACGATAGCTACAGACTCGTTGAGGAATATCTTACATCTAATTACTCATATGGTCTCAATACATGTGTCAAAAAGGACATTATTAGGAAGCACAATGTCCAATTTCTGTAGGTCCTTCATACGAAACTAATTCCAACAGACCCCCTAGGGAAGCACTAGTCATTTATTCCCTCTTTGCTCTCCCACACCAGGTTCTCACTGTCCTGAGTAGTCCAGTCATGCATAATTGAATATCATCAGCCCTAAGTAAGTTTATAAACTACTTGTATAAAAGGTACAATGCATGAAAATCATTAAAATAGTAGGCAACACATGCAATCAGTTATAACAAGCAAACTTGTAATTGCAATAGGGTTTGCCTTGCAGGCAAACTATGCCAAATGGTGATAAACAGCTAAACAAGGATAAAACTCATTGGGTGATCCTAAAACAAGAAAAAAAGAATATATTATTATAAATTAACCTAAATCTGACAAGAAATCTAAGGTAATTAAACAATAGGACCAAAATACCTAACCCGGGATACCCGAAACATGGGAATATGACACTTACACTAAAACTCAATGACATTCAACATAAGGAAACAAACCACCTACCTCAATCCTAAGAGATCGATATACTTGATCCTCGGCCATTGAATCGTCCTAGAACAGAGTAGATCTTCAAAAACAACTAAAACGTTCAACCTACGATAACTCTCATAACATGAAGAATCAGGAAACGTGGCCAAGAAAAACCAAGAACACACCGCTCTGATTCTATTGCAGCCGACGGGGTTTGATTCAGATAACTGGTGAAGGATCGGCAGCTCAAAGAAGATTCAGCCTCCTCGGACACTCTATATGGAAAAAGGCGAAGAAGTAGATGGAAATAAGGATTAGACGCGACCCCGTTCCATTTAAAGAAAATAAAAGAAAGTACACGGAATGTACTTCGGAGGTACACGGCGTGTACTTTCCTTTTCCGTACTCCGCTTTAGGAAGCCTCCAAGTCCCCCTTACATGGTCATGTGTGTGGCCATGACATGACCATCACATGGCTTCTAGTGGCATAGAAGTACATGATGTGTACTCTTAAAGTAAACAGCGTGTACTTCGAAAATTTCCATATTTTCCTATTTTTCTCAAAAACTACCAGAAAAGGAAAAACATACCTAAAAAGATGATCCGGGTTCTTAAAAACTTCCCCCCTTAAAGAAATTTGTCTTTGAATTATCCTAAGAGGGTGCTGAAGAAAAATCCTCGAACAACTCTGGAAAATGTGATCGCATATCGGCCTCCCTCTCCCAAGTCTCGTCCTGTACACGGCTTTGCTTCCATAGCACCCATACTAGAGTAACAGACCAGCCACAGAGTACCTTTTCACTCCGATCAATAATCATGATTGGATGATCCTCGAATGATTCATCCTACTCCATATCAACCCTCTAGGGTTGAAACATGATATGGGTCTGAGAAATAGCATAGAAGCTAAGAAACATGGAAGACGTCATGCATAGCCTGGTACCTCTAAGGTAACTGCAACCTATAAGAAACCAGCCCGAATCTCTCTAGAACCTCAAACTGCCCAACGTTTCTCAGTGAAATCATGACCTTCCTTCTTATCCTCTTGTGTCCCATCCTTGGGGTAACACATTGGAAAACCTGATCTCCGACCTTGAATTCCGAAGGTCATCTCCAATGATCAGCACAAGATTTCTGTCGAGACTGTGTAGTAGCCATCCTTTTCCAAATCTACTCCACCAGTTATGTGGTCTCCTGGAAAAGATGAGGTCCTAGCATAGCTTCCTCTCCTGTATCCAACCAATACAAGGGTGATTGGAACGGCCTACCGTACAAAGCCTCGTAAGGTTCCATCTGAATAGTTTCTTGAAAACTATTATTGTAGAAAAACTCTACTAGAGGTATATGTCTCTCCCAAGAACCTCCAAAATCAATGACGGATGCTTGTAGAGTGTCCTCTAGCACCTGAATCATGTGTTCTAATTGGCCATCTGTCTGGGGAAGGTAAGTTGTACTCAGAAGTACCTGTGTACCTAAATCCCTCTGTAGCCCTTTCTAGAAATGCAACGTGAAGTTGGTGTCCATATCTAAAATGATAGTACCCAGAACCCCATGCAAGAGTACAATCTCACAGATGTACAACCATCTAAGCTCATCAACATCGAAGGTCTCCTTAATCGGCAAGAAGTGAGAAACCTTCGTGAGCCTGTCAATGACAACCCATATCGCATCATTACCTCGAGGTGATCTCAGTAACCCTGTTATGAAGTCCATCATGACATCATTACACTTCCACTTGAGAATTAGTTGCTTCCGTAAAATCACTACTGGTCGTTTGTGCTCCACCTTCACCTACTGATAGGTGGAACACCTCCTAACAAAACCAGAAACATCTCTCTTCATAACTGGCCACCAATCCTAGTGGTGTAAATCACGATACATCTTTGTGATGCCAGGATTAACTGCCCAACCTGATGAATGAATGTTTCACATCATCTCCTTGTGTATATCTATTGGCACCCATACGCGTACCTCGAAATGCAAGATCTCACCCTCTCCTATGGTCCATCCGGGAAGACGGTCCTCTCGTGACACGCTTTCCCAGAGGACTAGCCCTTCAGAATTTTATAGCTACCTCATTCAAACTCGGTCAAGAAGGCTAGAGGTAACAACTACAGAAGAAGGAAAAGACTTCCCCTATCTGTCGGGCTCCTCCAAATACATCTTAGAGAACATATCCATTAGTTGGCACTCACTTCTGGCCTCCTGAACTACATGTATCTGAGTCCTTCTTCTCAATGCATCAGCCACTGCGTTGCCTTTCCTAGGTGTATAGGCAAGATTAATGTTAAAGGACTAGAGATACTCGACCCACATACACTGTCTCAGATTCAGATCACGTTGAGTGAAGATGTACTTGAGACTTTTATGGTCAGTGAAAACCAAAAAATACTCTCCCAGAAGATAATGTCTCCAACAATGCAAAGCATGAACAACTGTAGACAACTCCTGGTCATGTGTAGGATAGTTCCTATCATGTGGCCTTAACTACTGAGATCCATATGCAACAACACGATCCTCATGAATAAGCACTGCTCCAAGCCTGATGTCAGATGCATCACAGAAAACTGCATAACTCTTTCCCGGGTCTGGAAAAACAAGAATATGTGATGAAGTCAATCTCTCCTTTAGCTCCTGAAAGGATGAATCGCAGGCTTCTGACCAAACATACTTCACCCCCTTCTTAGTCAAGCCCGTCAACGGTGCTACTAAGAATGACAAGTCTAGTATAAACCGCCTGTAGTAACCAGCCATCCCTAAGAAACCTCATACCTCGAAGACATTCTTCGGCTCCTCCCAGGTAACTACTGCTCCCACCTTCTCTAGGTCTATTGATACTTCTATCTTTGACATGACATGACCCAGGAAGTGAATCTAATCCATCCAAAAGTGGAACTTTGAGAGCTTATCATATAACTGTTGCTCCTTCGCTGTACTCTAAATGATCTCAATATGGGTAGCATGGTCGTGTCGAGTGTGAGAGTACACTAAGATATCATCCACGAAAACCACCATGAAAGAATCCAAATAAGGTTAGAAAACTCTATACATCAGTTCCATGAAAACTATTGGTGCATTTGTGAGACCGAATGGTTTAACCAAATACTCATACAGACCATACCTACTCTGGAAGGTTGTTGTAGACACTGAAAAAGTCCGTAACTCCCAGAGGAAGTTTTGAAATGACAAAGCGAAGTCATATTCGGAATCAGAGCCCCAGTCCGGAGGCCCTAGAAGTGGTGCGCGAAATAAAGGAGGGATGGTGCGAAATAATTTTGTGTGCACGAAGAATATCCAGGATTTTCGAAATCGAGTCGGTGGTGCGAGCAATTTTGCGCGCCCGGTTCCGTGCAGTGAAGTCTGGCGCGCCGACTGTTCCCAGCACGTAAGATTTTGCGCGCCACCTGGATTTTGCACAGGCAGGCACCTATAAATAGAAGGTGACCCCAAACGGTTTGGGGTTTCCGAATTCGGAACGGCTCCCGTGCATGCAATTCAGACTCCCCCATGCGCAAGATGACTTCAAGGTAATTCCTCTTTTCACGCAACCTTGCACCGGGGTTTGCCTTTGCACGCAACTCCACTGGCTTACGTGAATTTGCCCACTCCTCCGATTTCTTCCCTTGAGCGCAATCCTTGCCTCATTCGCACGATCCCCCTTTTGTGCGCACAATCCCAATCCTTTGTGCGCAATCCCTTATCTGTGCAATCCTCTAGCCCCATTACGCGTCATCCTGGTGTTTTGCGTGCAAACCTTCTCTTTGCGCGCAACACCTAGGACCCTTTACCTTGACGCCCCTTGGCTGCCTCTCGGCATCAGTACCTGATATCTTCCCTTCTGGGCATGTGCGCCACGCGTTGTTTTCATATACGGCCTTCCAGGCTCGTACGAAGTAACCTCAAGGTCCCTTGGGTAGTGTTTTCCATTGCGTTGCTTTGCCTTATGCTTCTCCACATAGGCATGCTAACAGCTATTGCTTCTTCGCATAGCCACTCTAACGTGGACCCCTAGATGGTTTTCCCTGCAGCCCCCCCTTCACTACAGCCTCGCCGATGCCTTCCCTCCCACAAGGGGTAGAGGGTGTTGGGCATGTAAGCCCTAGGGGTGTGGAGCGAACCCACCTCGTCTGAGCTACAGGACATTAAACTGCCAAGAACCTCGTCCTTAACACATGACGTTAAACTGTGGTCCGACCCCGTGCCTTGCACGCAGGGTCCCCCCCATCTCACACATTATTTACCCCTCTCATCTCCTTGGGAATGGATTATTCCTCACATGGAATGAGATCCTCCTTGTTGGAGTGTCATTTGTCCGCGGGGAAGGGATGCCTCAGAGCGTATTCCCCGAGCCTCTCTTGCGGAAGGTTGCACCCATGCACCTCTATACCCCCCCACCCACTACCAAGGCCGGTGGAGTCCCTTTCCCATTGCGCTTTGTTGCACCACGGGCCTCCATCCTGGAGTAAGCCCCGGCACCAAGGGTCGCTAACCACGCCTATGCTCCTGTTTCCTCTTTGGTCCGCTCAACGCGTAAGCCCCGTTCCGCTTCTCATGGATGCACCCTTTGCGACGTGATCGTCTGGTCTCGGCTGCCTCTTGTTTCTCACACCGAGCATGGCTCACGTGGGCTTAGAGAGCGCATCGACCATGACATCCTCCCATGGGCCACCTCAGAGCGTAAGCCTCGTACTAGCGAACTATATGGACTTTGATCCGTGCTAACGCATGGTACGTAGGAATCCTCCATGAGGTTCAGGCCCACCACCCGGTCGTTCCGACCTCTCCACATCGGTTCCCTGACCAACATGGGCCACCTCAGAGCGTAATCCACAAATGCCCTCGTCCCACATGACGTTAAACTGTATCTCATTCCACATGACGTTAAACTGTATCTCGTCCAGCATGACATTAAACTGTATCTCGTCCCGCATGACATTAAACTGTATGCCCTGAACTACATGGACTTTGATTCCCTGCCATGGGCATACGTAGGAAGCCTCCACGAGGTTCAAGCCCATCACCCCATCACCCATCCGGATCCTTACCCGGGCCGCCACATCCCGGTGAGATCATGCCACCTCATTCCTCTCCACAGTATCTGGGAAGCTGCCCATTTGTTGGCCCCAACATCAGTGCTCCCCCTAGGGGGTCCTTCAATCTGATCCACTCTCCGTGTTCCGATAAGTCCGATCTATCTCCGCAAGATGTTAAACTCACGGCATACCCCGTGTTAAACATGGGAAGCTGAGGAAAACCTCAGATGGTACACAACCCTCGTGTTCGATGTGGGATGCGTCGGGCTTTCGTGCCCTCAAGAAGCCCTATAATAAGGGATATAAGATAGACATTCCAATCCCCCAATGTCAAGACATGCCAACGACACCCCAACGTGACCATTCTCCTCACCGATGGTTGCTTCCCCAACAATACCCCTTGGATGGTCTCAACGGAAGCAGCATAATTAACTGGTGTCCATGTAGATATGGCGCTGGGAATGAGCTTCACGAACCTGTCTTAAATCTATGAAGGAGACCCGGACTAGGTGACGTGATCGGAGGAGGAATCCACAGAAGGAAGAACCGACATCCCATCATCTAGGTTTCGATCAAGGAGCAGACATCCCTGAACAAGGAACATATGCATCCCGCCTTTGGAAAGCGGGAATGTGGGGAATCAAGTCATTCGTCCTCCCATGCGTGACAGACACACACGCGTTCGCGTTGGCATAAAAGCGTCGGAAACAGAAAATGGTTAAATCTACATGAAGCTCTTCTCCTCAATACGGAGACTGGTGGTGTTCGGGGTGTTGGAAGATTAGCATATCACCAGGTCCAGGAACCTATCACCAGGACGTGAAACCCGCCAGGGGTTGAGGCAGTTAGGATATTGATCACTCCGTTCTGTGACGTCGTTAGGGTGGATCCCTCTCACTGACCACGGAAGACGGAATGAAGTTGGGCTATTGGTTGTCGATTCCTTTTTCCAGTTAGTACTAATGGGTTCATCACCCTACTTCCAGGAATCATATCAATGCATCCGGAGCTTGATCTCCACCTGCCCATCAGCGTAGGGCCAGGGGCAGTACCGACGCGGCTACCCCATGCGGTCCCACCTTTTCCACATTCACTCCAGCTCCGATTTCTACAACTGTCAGGTGCTCACGCCCCCTCTCCCCGTCAGAAATCATCCAGCGAAGGGTGATCAACAACCTAGTTCATATGTACGATGAGGAAGCGATCATCCCCACAAAGGGTATGGCCCATTTGGATCTAAAGGCGGTTGTGCCTCACCATCATCACCACCCCCGAGGGCCACATAGGGAGTCGCCGCTCCCCCATCCAACGTTCAACCACTTCGGGAGCCTATCCCCGGAGCGCCTTGACACCACCCTCCCCTACGCCGATGTGGTAGGGGATGTACGGGTCCGCCCGATCGGAGACCCGTCCCAGCAGTTCACAGCAAGAGCCCCCACCAGGCAGCGTCAACGCCACCACCTAACTCCTCGGGCCGAGGAGCAGGCAATATTCATGCCCGCACCACCAGCTCCAACCCATCTGACCCGACGCCAGCATCGGGCACGAGCGGAAGAGAATGCCCGTCCTGGGGCACCAACGCCAGCAACCACTATGGCCCGAGCCACTACTGACTCCTGTTACCAGACCCCCGCACACGTTGAGCAGGGGAAGTCACATGCCCAACTGGGATTAATGCCCCGGCCGCCCTGCAAGAAGGTTGGGTCGACTCTCCCGGTTGCGGGCATAGGCAATGGCCACCGCAGACCAATCTGCGGTAGTGCCACTCACCATGAAGGCTCATTCTGTGCCACTGATCTAGAATGTCGAAGGCTTCTTCGCGACAGCAATGCTCTAGGTATGACTCTTTCCAGCGCCCATTGCACTGGGTATGGGATCACTCCCCCTACCGCTGGTCACGAGTATGGAGCCATTGCGTATCAGGTCGCTCACTCACATGGAGGTCCTCCTCATGTCCCTTTAGACATTTTTCCTGGTGCTTCTCGCATGCCGGCCTTCAGTCCCCTCTACCCCAGTGCTATTGCGGCCAGGGGACTACTTGACGGAAATCATCCTTACCCTGAGGAGCCACCCAGGGGCAGGAAGGCGAGGCATCGTGGCCGTAAGAGAAATGTCAGGGGAGTCCGGATGGAAATTAGACCAGTCCCTTTCTCGAACTCTAAGGCAGAGTAAAACTCAACGATGGACCCTTCTCCCCAACCCTTTGAGTCGAGGGCAGGGATGGGGACACGGTGCGTCATCCTTGTACTACCCGAATTCGAGATCCGTATGATTCTCTCCTCCCTCCGAAGGTATATCCAGGAGGATGAGGACTTGGCATACCCCCCAATGTTCAAACCCATAGTTACCACTCGCCTCCACGGAAGAACCTTCCACCTCAGTCATGGAGGGTGGGGAACTTTTATGGGGACCAACAGAAGATTCACGATGTGACACACCCTCGGCGAGCACCGATACTGTGACAGGAGGCCTGTTTGCTAGCCCATCCTATCATGACGTGGTGGCCAGGGCACTGAAACCCTTGGAGGACAACTCAGGGATCGGCGGCCAATCGACCTGTTCGCCGTATTCCCCGCCGGCCAGCCCATCGGCCCGGCAGCCTTCCTCGGCGCCGTTGCTAGCTCCCCGAAAATTCTCGGTTGATGAGAAGGGGCAGCAAGGGTCGGATCCTGAACCAGTGTCATGGAGCTTCTGTACTTTCCTCGTAACAGGCCACTTCCCTAAGAAGTTTTGGCCGGTCACAAGATCAGATTTTGATATTCCAGAGTCACTCACCCCGAGAGAGTTTGAATGTTTCCTCCAGACTCTCCGGGTGACTCACTCCCATCCTCACCATTAGCGAGCGCCTTATCCCGATAGTCAATCACATCTCGAGGATATCGGTGAGAAGTGTCGTCGAGTCGACATGGTTGCACTCCCTACGGTTCAGCACCCCGATTCACTTGGCCAACACAGGGACCTCTATCAACAATGCGTCCAGAGTTTTCAAGTACTCCACAAGGTTATCGAAGAAGACACCCCCTATGTGCATTTCCGCAGATGGGGGCAGTACGCTGCCCTTCTTTTCTGGGCGATTCTATGCTAGCCCAGCTCACTGGGTGGCCCTGAGGGAATAACGCCAAGGGCAGTGGCGGTCAACATGGCTGACCTTTCAGATGAGGGAAATGGTGTGGAGCTCTTAGATGGGGAGTCTCCCCCTGAGGACAAGCTACTACTGGACCCATCTGGGTGGATTAATCGCCAACAGAAGATCCTCCTAGGTCTCCTCGTACCCACTGAGGCACTAACACTGAACCGAAACATTGCCAAGGGTAAAGAGCACATCGGGTCTGTCAATCTTATTGAACCATCTGCCTCAGTACAGAAGGAAGAGGAAGACCCCGAGAAGGCCATGCTATGCGAACAACTTGCTGAGAAAAAATGCGGGTTGATGATCTCTTGGCCGAACGCATTGCAGAGCGGCGGCCTGACTACGGTAACCCTTGGCCGGGACAGCAGAGGCAGGAGAACCTACCCCTTGACGAGATTCCCCTAGGCAACCGCGACCATGTTGCATTCGCCGACAGGGGAGATGCCAGAGCTCATGGAAAGCGGTCGCAATACATTTCACTGAACCCTCCCGAGCGGCGAGATCACCTGGGGGACCCTGCTCGGTTTCCTCCCGCTACACCGAGAGTCGCTCTACCTGCCGCCCTACAAGCTACTGAGCTCGACTACTGGATCGAAGATCTCGGCAATGTGCCTGTGGTTCGTGATCCCCTTCAGGACAGGAATCCGTGTCTGGACGATTTAATGGACGTTCTCATCGCCTGCTTAGAGGCCCTGGAAAATCGGTAGGTGGCAATCCCACCGGACAGCAAGCCATACCCACCGTGGGTGTATGATATGTCGGCCCAGCCGGGATTTGGGAACCCACTTTCTCCCCCTTTAAAGGGATCGGAGACCTGCCACAACACCTGTCCCACTTCAACTCGACGTGCGGGGCTATGTTAGGGACTCCAGCACAGTATGAGGCCGCCAAGCTCCGTTGCTTCATTCAGACACTGGAAGGACCAGCATTCGTCTGGTACAGCCAACTCCCTGTCAGATCTGTGACTATCTGGGAGGACCTTCACCAGCAATTCCTCTACCAATTCAGTTCCACAACCTGGAAGACGAACATCGCAGACCTCTTCAGGTGCAAACAAAGGCCCGATGAGAGATTCGCAGACTTCGTCGCCCGGTGGAAGGGGCTCACGTACTCCCTTGACATGCCACTAACTCAAGAGAAATTATTGACAATGTGTGTAGGGAACATCAAGGTAGAGCTTTCTCCTTCTCTGATCACTCAGAATTACCCCGGAGGGTTCCGGGACTTCTCAGACAAGGGTCAGTGCCTCGAAGAAGCCCTGCAACAGGCATGCCTGCTGCCTCATGTAATCCCTGCAAGGAGAGCCGCCAGAGCTGAGCCCACTGCTATGGCCCAGATAGAGGCCCCCAGATAGGTAGAGTTGCTACTAGTAAGGCCAGCTCAGCAGCCCCATAGGGGTCCACCCCCATGGCCACAGCCTCTGGCCCAGCAGCGACCGCCTCAAAATCGGCAGGCGCCTCCGCGTAACGTACCGCCACCACCTAGGCGAGATAATCAGGTTCTGCCTCCCCGGAATGATCCTCCGGCCCCTAGTCATGGCCAGCCTCCAAGGGCACCCTTTCTAGACAGATGGGATCGGACTTACTCGTTTGACAAGGCCCAGGTCCCCAGTTATTTCCGTAGCACCTTGGAGCAGAGGATCATGCGGCTGCCTTAGTGTCGGAAGCCAGAAGAGGCACGTCTCACTGATCACCCTAACTACTGCCCTTCTCATCGGCCACTGGGGAACACTATCCAGCGATGCTATGTGTTCAAGGACTGGCTCCAAGACCAGATTTACAACAACATAGTCAGGTTGGGCCCAGCCCCGACGCAAGTGGCAGGTGTCTTTGTGAGATCAGATGGTAGCAGTGGCAACAAGGATGAATGGAAACAGGCTTCTGACCGTGGGTCCTAGAATTATAACAACTGGATGGCCCGCTAGATGGTTTCCCTTGCCCATGGCATCATCCGTGCCCGTCTGAGTCAGCCAGAGCCCTCAGAATCTGCGAGCGCCGCTTTGGCATCGTCGTCCCAGCCTACCTCTCCCCAGAAGAGCAAGTGGCGGCGCAAGAATAAATAACGTGCCCTTCCAATGCCGTCATCATCCCACACACTTGGATATTTTATGCCCCTAGATATGGGGATCCCTTCGAGACTCCGTCCAGTAGTGTATGACTTCTCGAGTGAAAGCCCGGGGTACGCTTCGGTTAACACCGTAGAGTTGGAAAATCCATTTTTGACTCCCGATGATGAGGAACGCCAGGTGGACCTTCCCAATGTCCCTAGCCCTAGACAACTTCGGAGGACCCATGGATACATGAATCGCCAGGGGATGGTAGTCGTCACCTCCAGTCAGTCTGTGCACGCTACTGAGACCGGATAGCAGGCCCGATACAGATCTCAGCACAAGCGGCCCCCTCACCCGGTGTCGACAGGTTCGCCTCCACCACCGTTTGTGTTGTTGGATCAGGCGGGACCACCTCAACCGTTCCATGACCATCCCTTCCCTTACACCGACCGACTACAGGCTTCCGGTCCTAACACGAAAGCCACCTCCTGGTCTTCGACAAGTGAACAGCGAGACGTGCCTAGTACCAGTCAGTCACTGGTCCCACCGGCAGGGCCCGTCATGCATCCAATCACAGAGCAGCCTCCTGTAAGAAGAAGCTCATGTTTATCTCTAAAGTATGATGTTCTGAAGCACGTGGTCGGAATTCCTTCAAGGCTTTCTATCCTTGAGGCCCTTCACCTATCGTGGGAAATGTGTTAGGCACTCACCGAGGCTCTAAGGAGCCCCCTCCAGTTTGAGACAGAGGTGGCGGTCGCAGAAGGCTTCCATACTAAGGTGATTGAGGAAAATGAATTTTATGTAGCTATCTCATTCTTTGGTGAAGATGAAGACCCTCCCATACATGGTAACATTCGCCCACTGTACATCACCAGCCAGTTCAATGACGTGGAATTCCACCGCTATCTTGTTGGCACGGGTTCCGAGATTAACCTAATCCCAACTCGGACGCCGTGGAAGCTGGGCCTATCTGAGGATGATATAACTCTTTCCGACCTCAATATCCAGGAGTATGAGAGGACCGTGAAAACTCTACTCAGCAATATTTTTTTGATGACCCAGTTTGGTGGCCTAATTGCCAATACTGAATTCATGGTTATCTCTCAGGACACCACCTACAACGCATTGATGGGAAGGTCGTGGATCCACCTACACACAGAAGTCCCGTCATTGTATCACTAGCGCCTCAAATACTCCCTTAAGGGTCGACTGGGTGTGCTCCAAGGAGATGCATCTCCTTTTGCCTCTTGTGAAGCTTGTTATCTGGACACTGACTATTACAAGAGCAAGGACAAGCAGATCCTGGCATGTGAGTTTGAGCTCGCCACTATCATGAGTGATCCCTGGGCAGGTTTGGATGACACATATGTCTTCCCAATCCATCGGTTGGAGGCCACGACCCCCGACATGGGGCAGTGCTTTGTTGTTTCAAGTACCAGAGGAAGGCATATTTTCGGGTCCAAGTGATAGCGGGAAATCACCTCATACTCCTACACCAACCAGGCTCAGGTGATCCCCGAGCCTCCTACCCCTGTATGATATCCGGAAGTTAGGCTCATGGAAATGGCAGTACGTCATACGTGTCTATTTCGCCAGGCCAGAATCGACTGGCTCAAGGTAATGCGCCACTACTGCTTCGATGTCACAAAGTGTGGCCCCTTGGGCCGAAGGCCATATGGGATTGGATCAACCGCCTTTGTCTCCATGGTCTCCACAGTGCATGAGTCTCCTGACGTGATGACCTCTACCACCCAAGTCGGCACCAGCTTCCCATCAGGGTCTGGCAGCCCCGAAACGGCTCCCCCCATGGACGATCCCTCGAAAAGTGGAGAGGAGGACATGGAAGATGCTCCTCCAACCTTTGAGGAGGGTTTCCCCACCACTGTGGATGAGTTAGTGCAGGTGAACCTCGGTAGCAAGGCAGACCCAAGACCCACATTGGTCAGCACCGCTATGCCCCCCGAGGAACGGCAACAGTACGTAGACTTCCTCAGATAGCACCATGATGTGTTCGCTTGGAGTTATGATGAGATGCCAGGACTCGATCCCTAGGTAGTCGTCCACCACCTTGGCCTTCCAGCAAACCATCGCGGGTTCAAGCAGCCTCCCAGAAAGATGCACCCCTCTCACGGTGTCATGGTTGAGGCCAAAGTTGATAATCTCATCAAAGACAACTTTGTCACAGAAGTTCAGTATCCCCGGTGGCTAGACATCATTGTTCCAGTTAGGAAGAAGAACGGACAGATCAGGGTCTGTATCGACTTCCACGATATCAATCACCACTGTCTGAAGGATGATTTTCCCCTTCCCAGGAAAGAGTTTTTGATCTATTCCACGGCTGGGTTCCAAGCCCTTTCCTTCATGGATGGGTACTCTGGGTACAACCAGCTCCGGATGGCCCCAGAGGATGAAGAGTTCACTGCCTTCATGGCCCCCCAGGGTACTTTCTGGTAATAGGTTATGCCCTTCATCTTGAAGAATGCAGGTTCCACCTATCAACGGGCTATGCATTTCATATTCAAGACGATTCTTGGGACATTGGTGGAATGCTACGTGGACAATCTGGTGGTTAAATCTCGCCAGTGCCAGGACAATCTCATAGACCTTGAGAAAGTGTTAGGATTCCTCTGTTCTCGCCATTTGAAGATGAAACCACTGAAGTGTGCCTTCGGGGTAACCTCCGAAAAGTTTCTTGTCTTCGTTGTTAGATACTGAGGCATCGAGATCGACCCAGAGAAGATCAAGGCCATCAGCCAGATTCCACCCCTGAATAATATTTGAGTGCTTTGAGTTCACCAAATCCAATTAGCCTATATACGCTGATTCATTGTGAATCTGGATGGCAAGTGTAAGCCCTTTTCTCGAATCATGAAGAAAGACGACTCCTACAAATGGGACGAATAGTGTCAGATCACTTTTGAGGAAATCAAGCAGTATCTGCTCCAACCTCCAGTCTTGATGCCACCCATTTCTGGAAAGCCGCTGGTCCATTACGTGACCACCCTGGAGCGATCCCTTGGCACACTTATCACCCATAAGAACAGTGAGGGAACATATAATAGCCTCTACTACCTCAGGCGCATGCTCCTCGACGCAGAAATTAGATATTATCCCATCCAGAAGAGCTTTCTGGAACTTGTATTTTCCATGGAGAAATTTCGGCACTACTTGTAGCACCACGAGGTACAGTTGGTCTCTCGGGTAGACCCACTGAAATACATCTTGAACCAGCCTATGTTGACCACCTGGTTGGCACGCTGGGCGGTGATCCTCTAGCAGTTCGACATCAGGTTCGTACCTCAGAAGGCCGTCAAAGGATAGGCGTTGGCAGACTTCTTAGCTTCCCACACAACCTTCGTTGTCCAGCCACTAGATCTAGGGTTTCCTGATGAGGAAATCCTCTCAGTCGATCATTCCATCCCATTCTGGAAGATGCACATTGATGGTGCCTCCCGGAGCCCCATCGTTATAAGGCTCAATGACCCTATGCTCAACAGAGTGGGCATGGGTATCGTCTTCATCACCCTAGATCAAGTTGTTCTACCGTATTCATTCCTGTTGTCAGAAGGCTACACCAACAATGAGGCAGAGTATCATGCCCTCATCACTGTCCATGAGTTGGCTCTTGAGATTGACGTACCCCATCTGTATGTAAAAGGGGACTCCGAGCTAGTCATCAAGCAGTTCAATGGTGACTATGCTGTCAGAAATCCAGAACTCGTTCCATTGTTGGAGTGCACCCTTCGTCTAATGGATAAGTTCCCCTCCCGGTCAGAGGTCATTCACATTCCCCGGTCGCAGAATAGTCGAGAATATGATTTGGCTAGCCTGGACGCATCACTTGCGGAGCCCAAACAGGATGACCTAATTATCCACGTGTCTCACCAAAGAGTCATTGCTCCTGTTATTCCAGAGGGCGATCGTGGCCCACGAGCAAACCATCTCACCGCTGGTGCCCCTACATCAGGATCCCCAGGGGCTTCAGGTGCGGTAATTGAGACCGTTTCTGACTGGAGGATTCCCTTGGTTGAATATCTCCATCATGGCAATCTTCTGTCGAACCGAGCCAAGCACGAGTGAATCCAATGCCGCGCGCCGCATTTTACCCTTCAGAGCGGTCCCAGCCTTGATCATCTCCTTTATAGGTTTGGATTTTATGGTGTTCTCCTCCGTTTCCATCATGGAGTCGAGATCCCAGAGGTCATGCAAGAAGTGCACGCTGGTTCCTGTGGCGCCCACCAGGCTGGGTCGAAGTTCTCCCACCAGATTCAGAGGCTGGGATACTTCTGGCCCTCCATGATCTACGACTGCATCGAGTATTCCAAGAGGTTTCATGCATGCCAAGTTCACGCTAACTTTGTGCATCGTCCACCGGAGCCTCTCCATACTACCAAGTATTCTTGGCCCTTCGTAGTCTAGGGGTTGGATGTCGTAGGACCTTACCCTACGGCGATGGCCCACCAGTGTCAATTCATCTTGACCACTACAAATTTCATCTCTAAGTGGGCAGAGGCAATCCCGCTCAAGGAAGTCAAAGCCTGTTCTATCACTGACTTCGTGAGCTCCAATATTATCTATTGATTTGGAGTACCTCATGGTATCCTCACTAATAAAGGAACCAACATTCGAGCTACCGAGCTGAAGAAATTGTACGCCAAGTACAACATTCTCTTTAACCACACCTCCCGCTATCATGCACAGGAAAATGGAAAAATCAAGGCGTTTAACAAAACCCTCTCTAACATTCTGCAAAAGATAGTTGGTCAGAACAATAAAAGTTGGTCGGATAAGCTCCCCAATGCCCTCTGGGCTTATAGGCCGACGACTCGTAACTCCACCCAAGTGACTCCGTATTCCCTGGTGTATGGAGCTGAGGCCGTCCTGCCCATCGAGATCCAGTTTCCCTCATTGCGCATGGCAGTCTACGATCAGCATGCGCCATATAGAGTTGTCGAAATCCATCTAGCCGAATTGGAAGTGTTGGACAAAAGTAGGCTTCACGCTTTACATAACTTGGAAAGGCATCAGATCAGGACGACTCGAGCTTTCATAAAGAAGGTTTGCCTCTGCTCCTTCCTGCAAGGTGACCTGGTGCTGGCTCTCAGAGCGCTAATGATTCCCGGCAGGAAACCACCCATGTTGGAGCCCAAATGGGAGGGTCCTTTCATTGTCCATAAGGTCTATCCCAATGGCGCGTATTCCCTAGTGACTACGGATGGAGAGCGTGTCACTCCTCCCACCAATGCCAGGTTCCTCAAACGCTATTTTTCCTGACTCCTTATGGTCTGAGTTCTAAGACCTTAAACTAAGATCCTTACACGGTCCAGTATGACCTTAAACTACATTTTTCTCTATATCTCAGCTCCTTGGTCGGAGTTATAAGACCTTAAACTAAGACCCTTATGTTATGAGTTATAAGACCTTAAACTAAGATCCTTACATGGTCCAGCATGACCTTAAACTACATTATTCCCTACATTTGGGCTCCTTGGTCTGAGTTCTAAGACCTTAAACTAAGATCCTTACATGGTCCAGCATGACCTTAAACTGCATTTTTCCTTACATCTAGGCTCCTTGGTCCGATTTCTAAGACCGTAAACTAAGAACCTTATGGTCCATGTTCTAGGACCTTAAACTAAGATCCTTACACGGTCTAGCATGACCATAAACTACATTTTCCCCTACATCTGGGCTCCTTGGTCTGAGTTCTATGACCTTAAAATAAGATCCTTACATGGTCCAACATGACCTTAAACTACATTTTTCCCTACCTCTGGGCTCCTTGGTCCGAGTTCTAAGACCTTAAACTAAGATCCATGGTCCATCATGACCTTAAACTACATTTTTCCTTACATCTAGGCTCCATGGTCTGAGTTCTATGACTGTAAACTAAAACCCTTATGGTCTGAGTTCTAAGACCTTAAACTAAGATCCTTACATGGTCCAGCATGACCTTAAACTTTATTTTTCCCTACATATAGGCTCCTTGGTTTGAGTTCTAAGACTGTAAACTAAGACCCTTATGGTTCGAGTTCTAAGACCTAAAATTAAGATCCTTTCCCCATCCCACACGACATTAAACTGTATTTCTTCCTACATGAAGTTAAACTGTGTCTCTATAACTATGTGTGGATTGATTCCCATCTTTATGGGATACATAGGACCGCCTGAACACTTAGATTACAGGTCTAGCCCCATCTCTTAGGAGATCCAATGATCTCCCGGTTGCCTCAGCCCTTTGGCATGTCCTTACCTCGGGAATCCTCCATCTTTCGGCTGCTCTCAGATTGAGCCCTTCAACCCTTTCCGGTGGTCTGCTAATGTGTTCATAGTACTCTGGTCTAGGACCTGGAGTGTCATATTCAACTTAGGCAAGTTTTCATCCGCTTTTCAAGCTTTGTGTTCCCCTTCATTCGGGCACCACCATCTTTCACACCTAGAGGGACCCCCAAGAACGACCAAGATACAATGCCTAAGGGCTCTCCTACCATCACGGTACAACACCCCCGAGGGTTTTGGGCAAAAAATTGATACAAATCCCATGTTGCGAATGTGGTCAGCGGTTGATGCTCATTTTTTTCCCCTATCTCTAGGCTAACGCGACAGGATGCTGTGTTGCGAGAATGGTCGGCAGTGATCCTCAGTTGTCACGCTGGCTTCTTCGGGCCCTGAATGTTGGTTGCATGATTCACATTATGTTCCGCCCTTCCATGTCAAGGTGGAATCTCGACACTCCTTGTACTAACCCTCAGTACACCCCCACACGTCAGGCAGACCAAGCTGCGTAATAGTGTCTCTCAGGGCTCTCGCGATCTGAGAACTAGAGTATGTGCTTGGGTTTCTTCTTTATAGGTTGCATGCAGCTTGACCCTCAACCCCGTGGGGAACGAGGAGTCGCCCAGACATTGCGTTTCGGGCCCAGCGTAGCTGGGAACTAGCATCTCCTGCCCCCCCTGATTGTGGAACCCTCGTAGGCCCCTTTGGCATGAGGTTCCTCTCTCGGAATCGTGTGCGGTGATGGTATGGGGTTATGCCCTCACCTATATCGGGTATGATTTATCGCATCATGTGTCTTCCCCCAGGTCCAAGCCATACGTCCTTAAAGTGTTCTGCCAGGTCCATGCCATACGACCTTAAACTGTGCTGCCAGGTCCAAGACATACGACCTTAAATTGTGCTGCAAAGTCCAAGCCATGCGACCTTAAACTATGCTGCCATTTCCAAGCCATACGAACTTAAACTGTGCTACCAGGTCCAAGCCATATGACCTTAAACTATGCTTCCAGGTCCAACCACATGACCATAAACTGTGATGATATCATCCCGGCTGCATGTCGTTAAGACGCTACCTCTGAAGAACTATTTATGGCTTGATTCTCATCCTTGTGAGATACGTAAGAGTGTCTGGGAACTTCCCCACAGGCCCAGACTAACTTTTCGTGTTCGGTCTCTCAGCCTAAACGCGTCCCCAAGAGCACATAGTAAGTAGGGCTTTTCCACATTCACATTGGGTTTTGCAACCGCTTTACTGTGTGTCTCCTAGTCACCTTATCCTTTGGTCCGAGTTCTATGACCGTAAAATAAGACTCTTATAGTCCACCATGACCTTAAACTGCATGCTCGTCCTCACTGCAAGACGTTTAACTACAAGCTGGTCAGGCCTCCCTGGCCAAGGCCCGGCCTCAGGCCCCTTGGATTTCCACGACTCGGTCTCTCTTGTGGGATTGTACGGTGTGGTGCATGATTATGTTCTCATTCACGTTAGGTTACTCATCGTACCATGCATATCCACAGATGAGATGTGTCCTTCATCCTACATGAGGAGAAACTGTTCTTCTAGAACTACATGTGGCTTGATTCTCATCCTTGTGGGATACATAGGAACGCCCGGACATTTCAACTTGGGTCTAGCCCCAGGAATTACCAAATCTTGTCCCTCTTTATTGTCGGCCCCTCGACCTGACATATTGTGAAGTGGTGTAATCATGACATCTACCCCGAATAAGTTTGGGATGCCCCATATTAATAATGGGAAGCGGTAGTTCGCTCACCATAGAGGTCCTGTCTGATAATTGGGATGATCCGTGATCAGGTTGGTACGTCTGCATAATGCGCCTCTTCCATGGTGGCACAATTTCGAGAGTGTTGGACTCTGTTTGAACAAACCACCACTCCAATTTCCATTCTATTCGTTCCCCTTTATTTGGATCATCATTATCTTTAATGTTCGATGGGACCCCCTAACAGTATGGATGATAGACCTACGGTCCGCCTACTGTCCTAGGCCAACGTTCCAGAGGACTGGTCATGTTTGATGGGACCCCCTAATAGTATGGATGATAGAATTTGGTCCACCTAATGTCACAATATGGATGATAGACCTTGGTCCACCTATTGTAGCATTATGGATGATAGACATATAGTCCGCCTGCTGTCCTAGGCCAATGTTCCAGAAGACTGACCAGCGATACTTGAGTTAGGCCCCATGTTGCGAACATAGTCAGCGGTCAGCACTCATTTATTGTCCCCATTCGAAGACAACATGATATGGATGCTACATTTCCTCCACGGTTAACAGTTATCCTCCATTGTCACGCCTCATAGTGTTCCAAATTTGGCTATCATGATTCACCTTACCTTTCTATCTCCCTATGTTCGGATGGATTTCAATGCCCCGGCATTGCCCTGCTCGTGTGTCAGAGCACATTGAGAAGGTGATATATCAATCGGTCTGAGGTCTTCTCCTCAGAAATCCAAGCCCAATTTCAGATGCCTGAATCTTGGTTAATGCCCCACAGTTAAAAGAAATGATAACAAAAGTATCCTTTGCTTCTTGCATTGGGTGTGACCCACAGGAGCTTAGGGGTGAGTTGTTATTCATTTCGGAATTATGGTTGAGCATATTAAACCAAAGGTACAAATAAATGGATTTGTCCATGTATTGGATTGAGATGATGAGTAGTACAAGAAATAAGTTCATGAGATGGCCAAAACAAAGCCCCTAAGGGTCGGTGTGCTGGAGCGATATTTCCAACGTTGTTACCCTTTGGCTGGTAGCCTCCAGGACCACTTCTCGCTCCTTGAAGACTCTCTCCTCATCATCTGCCGCAGAGCGCATCTCGCCAACCCTAGCTTCTGCATGCGCCCACTCGGTTTGAAGTATGACCATCTGGTGACTCGCCTCTATCAGTTGTTCATGCGCATCATCCAACTGGGCCGTCAGTTTCTCCACAAGCTCAGATAATGTTGCAATGAAGGCCTCCTTATCTTCCACCTGCCATTAGAGGTGTCGGACCTCCCACTCCGCCCTCAGCAATGCTTGGGCATTTGCTGATATTTCCCGACACTGGGCGACGTTGGTGCGCCGGTTTCTCTCGCGTATCTTCTCGGACATGTAATCATGGACCGTCAGATGAAGTCGCTAGGCGTCAACCCCCCCGGTGCACAGGAAGTGTAGCCAGGTCTAGAGTGATCCCATCCGCCTCAGCCAATCTGACTGGGACTGTCTGAGAAAGCGTTGGATACACTTCCACCCTTTGCGTCGTGTCATCCGGATCTCCTCAGCCTCCTCTAAGTCTGGGTCATCTATGTCCTCAGGGTCAGCGGGTCGGTACGTAGGAAAGGCAGCCAGCAGGTCAGCAGTAGGATCTTCCTCAGGGATGTCTTCATGAGGAATTGGATCCTCAACGTCTGGGCGACCTTACTCTCTCACCCCAACAGCGACGGTGCCTCCGTCAGCCTCCGGCCTCACCTCAAGAATAGCTCCACTGATGCCCGCTGCCCCCTGCTCACCAATTGTAGGGGCTGACTCAGTGTAGGAAGTATGTTCTAGGTGAGGTGGTATGTCTGCCACTGGTCTGCTCACAGACGGCCCGGTCTCAGAAGCCTGATGAGCCACCAATGATGAGATCACTGTGCAAGGAGTACCCCGATCGATTAGGATCTTTTGATAACAAACACCAATTCTGAAGCGTGGGACTTACAGGAACCCAGAGCATCTGCCTCCGGTGTTCCGACCGCTACAGGAGCCACCATGATGGGAGACCCATCTGCGCATGTCAATTCAATGATGGGTGTCAGATCCCCATCTCATCCCACCAGTTCCTCTCCCCCCTCCTCTAGTGGGGATGCCTGACCAACACTTAGGCGCTCCTAAGTGAGGAAGAGATATGGGTTGAAAATTGTAAAGGAGAATGGACGAATAAGGAAAATTAATGAAGGTAGAGATAGAACTTGAGTATCTCGGTTATGTCGAGATCAGAGCCGACAATCTCGCTGCTCAATTGGAGACTCCCTTGGTGGGTCGCCCTGTGAAACCCCTCACCTTCGGGTTCTTCTTCTTCATCTTCTCCTTAGCCTTTGTTTTCTCCGGTTTCCTCCTCCCCCTCCGACTCCTCGTCACTGTCAGCTTCTCCCGGTGGAATCACTTCCGGATCATGCTTCTGTCCGAGAATCACTTTCACTAGGAAAGGTGGCTCTGCACGCCGACCCTTTTGGCGTGCGTATGTGTCCATGGCCGTCAGATAAGCATGCCGCCGATGGAAGTTTACCTGGTCGGTAACTTGAATGAGCCCGACCTCTGGCAGCAGGATCCCGTTTCGCATTATCTTCTGCCAGATGGCTTCAACGCTCAGCGATTACCGCAGGGTCATCCAGGTCGACCACAGTGCAGGGAAAATTGCATATTGGGATGGTTTGAGCATGTATCTTATCTGCTTCCCAGGTAGCTCCCTGGCCGCCTCAAGTGCCCCCCCTACGGGCAACGAGGTCGCGGTGGCACCGTGTGATGTCCCTACTGCTGAAGTCATGGCCTGTGCAGGCCTTGCTGCCTGACACACCCCTGGTTCCCCCCTTCCAGCAACACCTTGACTTCTCCCCCGTTGCCCAGTTTCCTCGTGGGTAACCTTGAGTTTCCATACTTGCTTGCGTAAAATCCCCTTAGGGTACGTGATGGTCCAGTGCTCGGCATACTCGGTTGCTAGGCCAACGACGACCCTGGTGGGTGGAAGACTAATGACGTCGCCAGAGCCGAAAGTGGTGAACATCAACCACATCTAGCGTAGAACACAGGGATTTTTCTCTTCTCGGATATCCGTAACTACTTTCTTCAGCATCCGTTGGAGGCACCCGAATTGCCTGGTGAATCGGGATGCCATGTAAGGCTCGCAGATCACCTTCCCGTCGATCTGAGCCACAAGCACCCCGCCCCAGATGCTCTGGAAATACTCCTAATGTTCCAGAGAGCCTCGCCCGTTGTCCACCATCTAGCCGGCCAGGGTGGGGAACGGGATGAAGTGGAAGTTGGTGTGGTTACCAATGCAGATTCTTACGCCCTCCTCATTGACCGTCATCAGCGCCACCCCGACGATTTTCAGCAGGGACGGTCGCATGACATTGCCCAGAAGATGGATGGTGTTTGGGAAAGTGTACCTGCCGAGATGAGCCGCCACCCAGCCGTGGAAGATCTAGAATGGGCCACAAACTCTCCGAGGTGACCCCCCTCGTGAGATGCATCCCAGGATAGCATACAGCTTGGCCATAATAGGTACCCCCAAGTTGAACCTTTTGTTGGCGTCCATGGTACCCGCCATCACCAATGTAGTTGGACGTATTCCCATCCTTGAGTCCCGCACCGGCAGGAGCCACCTGCCCAGGAAGGCGGCGAGGAACCCGGCGTACCGAACGTTCGAGTCCTGGGACTCAATGGCATGGTAGCCCCATGATTGGTATTTCCCTGCCTCCAGGGTCATCCAGTATGACCCATCCCTACTCCTCTGAGCCGCGGTTGGGCACCGCTTACCCCATCCCAGCATCTTGATTGTCGAATCCTTCTCAAAGAACTAGCTGAACCAGCTCTTGTAGTCAATGTCCTTCAGGAAGTCCTTGACCCCCAGCCTCCCTTTGGCCAGCTCCAACAGGTTCCATGTCAAAATGAGGGTCTGTGACCTGTCTTCCTAGGTGTTCTTTGGGGGAACGAACTCATCATATTGGTAGCCCTCCAGTGGGATACCTCCGATGCAGTGAGCGTCCCATAGACTGATGCCAACATCCCCATGGTGAAGGTGGAATGTGTTGGTATCAGGTGACCACCAGGTGAATAGATCCGGCCCGAGCTCAGGTTGATGGTCGAAGTGGAACTGCGACGTCCATACTGCCTCGAACAGGCCAATATTCCACAGTTCATCCCCAAAATAGTTGCAAGTATGGTGAACCCAGAATTCCCAGGCCCACTCACTGGTGAAATTTTCCCCAGACTGTAGGTCCCAATCCTTTAGCCAGCCCTTCGTGTCATCTGTGATGCTCTGATGGAATGTGCTCGCGTAGAGGGCCGGAGAATTCTCTATGACAGTATCATCCCTGGTAATGGTCCTGGTCCTCGGGTTCAGGACATATACATCCATATTTCTGGTTTCCCTGGATGGATGGACATTGTTGGTGATTTTGTAGCGAGGAAGCTCATCCTCCTGGGTCAACCATGATCGTGGTGTGTCCACCTCGAAGCCCGGCAGGGGCACCTCCTCCAGGATGCCAAAGTTCCAGAGTGGGAGGTTGTCAGATAGGGGATACATCTTCTAGGCTGGAGTCAGCAGATTGAACAAGGTCAGGTTGTTGGAAACGATCACCTTGGTGCCATAAACCTCCTCGTTCGCCGCCATTTCGGTTCTATGTGGGGTGGCTTCCCCCTCATCAACTCGATTTGCGGCCATCTCAAATATTTCTGGAGTTGCGTGAAATAAGGATGTTGTGGGAGGAATCAGACAGTGCTGCACAAAATCTGATGTGGCGGCATGAAATCTAGGAGTTGGGTGCGCAATCGGCATGCTAGGTGCGGAATATCCCGAGTAGGCGCACAAGTGAAGCCAAAATTCGGAAGGACTTATGCACTACTAGAGCGTTTTTACGTGCATCCGTGGGAGAAATTTCACACATGAGAGCAGTAATCCTATCACGTAGAAAAGCCTGAGTATGGAACATGGGACCCGACACCCCTTTTTATAGGCGAGGCCAAGGTTCCGTGCTGTGGGGAAAGAAACTTCTTCACTGATCCTTCGTTTTACGTGCCTCGTCGGTTTTTTTGTGCGCTAAGTGCCCAGGATAGGTCCTGCTTGGGCGTTTCCATCAGAATCCGACCATTGAATCCTCTCGCCAATCCAATTCTGAGGGGGGCATTTTTAGACGCTGGAAAAGTCCATAACTCCCAGAGGATGTTTCGAAATGACAGAGTGAAGTCATATTCAGAATCAGAGGCCCGTTCTAGAGGCCCTAGAAGTGGTGCGCAAAATAAAGGAGGGATGGCGTGATATAATGTTGTGTGCATGAAGCATCCCCAGGATTTGCGAAATCGAGTCGGTGGTGCGCGCAATTATGCGCACCCGGTTCCGCGTGGTGAAGTCTAGCGCGCCGACTGTTCCCAGCGCGTAAGATTTCGTGCGCCACCTGGATTCCGCGCTGGCAGGCGCCTATAAATAGAAGGCAACCCCAAATGGTTTGGGGTTGCAGAATTGGAAACGGCTCCTGAGCATGCAATTCGGACTCCCCCACGCGCAAAATGACTTCCAGGTAATTCCTATTTTCGTGCAACCCTGCCCCGGGGTTCTCCTTTGCACGTAACTCCACTGGGTTACGTGAATTTTCCCACTCCTCCAGGTTCTTCCCTTGCGTGCAATCCTTGACCCGTGCACGCAATCCCCCTTCTTTTCACACAATCCCAATCCTTTGCGCACAATCCCCTATCCGCACAATCCTCTAGCCCTATTGCGTGTTGTCCCGGTGTTTTGCATGCAAACCTTCTCTTTGCGCGCAACACCTAGGACCCTTTACCTTGACGACCCTTGGCTGCCTCTCTGCGCCGGCACCTGATGTCGTCCATGTTGGGCAAGCGAGCCACGCATTGTTTTCCCATACGGCCTTCCAGACTCGTACGAAGTAACCTCATGGTCCCTTGGGTGGTGTTTCTTGTTGCGTTGCTTTGCCTTATGCTTCTCTACATAGGCACGCTAACGGCTATTGCTTCTTCGCATAGTCACGCTAATGTGGACCCCTTTATGGTTCTCCCTATGGCCCCCCTTCACTACGGCCTTACTGATGCCTTCCCTCCCACAAGGGGTAGAGGTTGTTGGGCATGTAATCTCTAGGGTTGTGAAGAGAACCCACCTCGTCCGAGCTACAGGACGTTAAACTACCAACCCCTTGTCCTTAAAACATAACGTTAAACTGTGGTCCGACCCCGTGCCTCGCATGCAGGGTCCCCACCAGCTCGGACATTCTTTACACCTCTCGTCTCCACGGGAATGGATTCTTCCTCACATGGAATGAGATCCTCCTTTTCGGAGTGGCGTTTGTCTACGGGGGAAGGGCTGCCTTAGAGTGTAATCCCATAGCCTCTCTTGTGGAAGGTTGCATCCATGCACCTCCGTACCCCCCCCCCCCACTGCCAAGGCCAGTGGAGTCCCTTTCCCACTGCACTTTATTGCACCACGGGCCTCCATCCTGGAGTAAGAACTGGCACCAAGGGCCGCTAACCACGCTTAAGCCCATGTTTCCTTTTTGGTCCGCTCAACGCATAATCCCCTTTTTGCTTCTCACGAACGCACCCTTTGCGACATGATCGTCTGGTCCATGTTGCCTCTTGTTTCTCACACTGAGGATGGCTCATGTGGGCTTAGAGCGCGCATCGACCCTGACATACTCCCATGGGCCGCCTCAGAGCGTAATCCCCGTACTAGAAAACTACATGGACTTTGATCTGTGCTAATGCATGGTATGTTGGAAGCCTCCATGACGTTCAATCCCACCACCCGGTCGTTCCGACCTCTCCATGTCGGTTCCTCGACCACCATTGGCCGCCTCAGAGCGTAAGCCCCAAATGCCCTCATCCTGCATGACGTTAAACTGTATCTCGTCCCGCATGGCGTTAAACTGTATCTCGCCCCGCATGAAGTTAAACTGTATCTCGTCCCACATGACGTTAAACTATATGCCCTGAACTATGTGGACTTTGATTCCCTGCCATGGGGATACATAGGAAGCCTCCAAGAGGTTCAATCCTGTCACCCCATCACCAATCCTTATCCTTACTTGGGCCGCCACATCCTGGTGAGATCATGCCACCTCATTCATCTCCACAGTATCCGGGAAGCCACCCACGTGTTGGCCCCAACATCGGTGCTCCCCATAGGGGGTCCTTCAATCTAATCCACTCTCAGTGTTCCGATCAGTCCGATCCGTCTCCAAAAAATATTAAACTCGCTTCATACCCCGTGTTAAAAATGGGAAGCTGAGGAAAACCTCAAATGGAACACAACCCCTGTGTTCGATGTGGGATTCCTCGGGCTTTCGTGCCCTCGAGAAGCCCTATAATAAGGGACAGAAGAAAGACATGCCAATCCCCCAGCACCAAGACATGCCAACGACACCCCAACGTGACCATTCTCTTCACCAAAGGTTGCTGGCCCGACAAGACCCCTTGGAGTGTCTCGACAGAAGAAGCGTAATTAACTAGCGTCCATGTAGATATGGCGTCGGGAACGAGCTTCAAGAACCCATCTTAAATCTATGAGGGAGACCCATACTATGTGACGAGCTCCAAGGAGGAATCCATGAAAGGAAGAAACGACATCCCATCATCCCTGTTTCGATCAAGGAGAAAACGTCCCTGAACAAGGAACGGATGTCACCCGCCTTTGGAAAGAGGGAATGCGGGGAAAAAAGCCACGCGTCCTCCCATGTGTGATGGACACGCGCGTGCGTGCCCCGGTGTAAAAGCGTCAGAAACAGTTGTAAGAGGTATATCATATGGTCTACCGCACAACTGATGATAGCCAGATCTCAAGTCAATCTTCTATAACACTCTGGCTCCTGGAATCTGATCAAAAAGATCATTTATCTGTGGAAATGGATATCTGTTCTTGAACATCAACTGGTTTAGATTCCAATAATCCACACAAAGACCTAAAGTACCATTTTCCTTTTTGCAAACAGAATGGGAGAACCCCAAGGATAAGTCCTGGGTCGGATGAAACCTTTTTCCAATAACTCCTCCAACTGCTTTTTGAGATACTACAACTCAAGTGTAGCCATCCTATAAGGAGGAATGGACACTGGTGCTGCTCTTGGCACAATCTCAATAGAAAAGTCTACCTCTCGCTCTGGAGGAAAACCTGAAAAGTCTTCTGGAATGACATCCCGGAAACGATCCACCACAGGATGATAGCACAACTATAAAGTCCCTTGGTCATACAGATACAGACTGGCAATCTGAGCTATAACTCCACATAGCCCATGATGCTCTGGTCCTGCTCTACTCTCTTGGACATTCCACTCTCCCTTATGTAGAAAATATTCACACTTTGGTGATATGAAACTCACCATGTAGCGATAACAGTCAATGACTGCCTGGATGGGAATGAGCCAGTCCATTCCAAGAATGAAATCATATCCTGTCATCTCTAGGAAATATAGGTTCCATGAACAACGACACGCACCAACCTCAATGGGGAAGTCATAGCACAGACACACGCTAGCAGTTCTAATTCCCAAGGGAGTGTCTAACATCATTATATCCTCAGAAGTATAAACAGTAAGTCTAAGGCTTTCCACAGTATGCATAGAAATAAATCTATTTGAAGCTCATATATCCAAAATTGTAGATGATAAAACTGAGGCTACAAAAATCGTACCTCAAACTGTAGAAGTTCTATGATCCTGCTCCTGATGAATCCGCTCTATTACAAAAGTTAGGCCTGCGTTGCGGCCCTTTGTAGCAGATTGATATCCCTGAGCTGACTCTCCCTAAGCCTGAACTTGCATCCATAGCCTCTAACCTGGACTGAAAAACTTGAAGAACTTTATCCCCCAGTCTACTGCTTAACTGGTAATCATGCTCTTGTACGCGGAATCGAAACTGATCCTCCTTCACTAGCCGCTGGAAGGAAAACCTTGCAGAAACGCTGCAGATGACCCATCATGCTGCAAGATCGACACTCTACTAGGTCTCTCGAGCATTGATGCTTCTTCTGCCTACTTTTTCCACATTGATAGCACACCACTTGGTTACGAGAAGGAAGATACTGTCTACTAGAAAGAATACCACACTTCCTAAGGTCTCCTCGTGTAGACTCTCGGTGGCACTTCCTACTGTCTACCTGAAATGAATTAGCCCTGGATGTTGAACCACCCTAGATGCTGAACCTCCCTGGTCCACAGCTCTAGTCTCCCTCAGATTTCTCTCCGTGAGAAGTGCATGGTTGACAATGAGAGTAATAGAAGTCAACTGAAATACGTTCACCTGTGATTTGATGTCTGGTCTAAGTCCTTCCTAAAACTTCCTCGCTATAAATATCTCTTCATTCCCCAGCATGGGAGTAAAATTTCGTAACTCTTTGAAGCAAGAGTAATACTCCATAACTGTGATACTACCATACTAATGGATCCTAAACTCCCTAGCTCTATCATCCCTCAGCATTTCTGGGTAGAAGTAGTCGTAGAACGTACGCTAAAACTCGTCCCAAGCCATATCTTGTTGGTGCCCTACCTGCGAAACCACATCTAACCATCTCTTGGTTTAATCTCACAGCAAATAAGTCGCGAGATCCACTCTACTCTCTAGAGATGTCTCCAGGTGCTCGAAGATGGATAGCATGGCTTCTATCCATGACTCTATAGCCTGAGGTCCTCCATCCCTTGTGAATGTGGGAGGATGCTACTGCTGAAAAACCCACATCAGATCTGCCATAGATGGGGAAAGATGCTAAGCTCCCTGGAATGTCCGCATGAATATCATGAAACCCTCTCTGAACTAAGCATCGGTACCAGTGTCTGGAATCACTATAGGTTCCATGTTCGTAATGAAATAAGGAACTACTGGTTGTCCTTGATCTGTTGTATCTGGCGTACTGTCACTACCTTGCAACTGACGGAAAACCGGATGTCGTCTCGGTGCCATAGCTCTGAAATTTCAAAGCACACCTCAGATTCAGAATTAACAAAGACAGAAAAACTTAAGGCACAAGAAGGAACAGGGAAAAGAAGGTATTCAAGTTATGAAAAACATGAATACACGGCGTGTTCTTTCCCTACATGGCGTGTTCCCATAGGTCATTCACATGGGCATGTACTTCTACCTAAACTAGTCATGTAACACCCCAAATACACTGTGTTTTGTCCTAACAAACGATGTGTACTTGAATCCTCTTCCCTGCCTGATTCCTTCTACATGGTTAAGCCACACGTATCCTCTAAGACAAAACTACATGGCGTGTTCAAGGAAGACACAACATGTACTAGACATGCCTTACCCGGCCCATGTTGTTATCGACCTGGCCTGACATATGGCCGACACAACACGGTATGTTCCAGAAAGACACGTCATGTACGAGGAAGGGTAACACCGATCCGTGTTGTTCGTGACACGGCCGATGTACCTATTTCATACTACAATGTGTGCTAAACTAATACAATGTGTGTTCCAAAAAAATTTTCATAACCCAGTGTTTCTTCTCACACAGTCAGTGACACGGTCTAAAAACTACACGTCATGTATTAATAAAATAAACACCGTGTATTATAGGTTTTTTGGTCAGTAGCTCAGAAACTGCTCCGAAGCCCCGAAAACACAAAAAAAAAAAGAGTTAAGGTGCCAAATTTTGATTCATGAGGGCCCATACTCCCCGCGAATCAAAGTTATGAATCCATGTTAAAGAAGCCCTAAAAAAATGATACCCTATGAACATAGTAGGTATTATAGCACAAAAGCTATCACAATAGCATGCATAGTCTATCACAAATTCTATCACAACATCATGAAATTTATAATGCAATTTAGATGGCATGGCAATATGCATGACATGTGATTTTTTAACAAGTGCCTATATGATGCATGTGATGGCATACCCTCATCTCATATGGTTGCAACAAAATAGAACCACAATCATATAAATAGTAACAACACAACACAAGTGCACCACCCAACAGTGAATTCAATTAAACAATAACATTTGTGAAACTCTAAAATTGCAATATTCAGGGTATCCTAGCTTTTTCACTATACACGGGTTCTAGAACTCCCAGCCACAACTATTTACCATTTAACTATTCTGTCCTATCCCTGTATAATGTCACTAAACTGTAAGTCAACAGAAAAGAAAAGAACCTCCTTTGATACCACTTTGTAACGACCCAAATCAAGAGCCACTCAACTAGTGCCCCGTACTCGGTTTGCCACATGACCTCAAGCGCATTTCCCCAAACGCCCGAGGCTGCCGACTAGAATCGAGGGCCTTGGTGAGTCATTGGGGAAACTATGCCCTCATTTGTTAAAGTATACAAGGGAAAGAAAATAACAGTCAATAGAGGAAACAGTAAACATCATACAATAACTGAACTAAATAGAAGAAGCAGTAAATATATTGTAATGATGATAATGATATAGAAGGTACAAGTATCTAAGGAAAGCAGTAAACACAACAACGTACTAAAATACAACTGAGAAACAAAGTAAATAATGTAAATAGCAACTCCAGCAGCATCGCAAGCCTAAGCTCGGTCTTATGCTCTCTACATCCAACCAGAAATCATGTACCTAAAGTAGAAGGGCCACAATCCCAATCCACACCTACAACCATATAACCTGTTTGGGATGAAAACCAGGACCCAAACAGGGTGTGAGACTAATCCCAATAGGCAACCACCACAAGATTTGTTCCCTACTGTTAGTGAGTAATATAGAAAAAGTAATGAAAGTAAATGTAATAATGAACTAGGAGTACACAAGTAAAAAATCATACCAATTACCATTCACATTCATTTAAAAATTAATTCATTCATTTAATTAAATAACCAAGGAATCTAGCAAGGATCTCTATTCCAAGGTAAACAGGTAACATGGTAGGCATCAAAAGACTACCTAAACAAAAAAGCAGGCCAAAAGATCAAAACATGTGCTTTGGCTTGGTAGACTCATCTAAACCAACCTAAAAATCCACATTCACAATGACTCTCTGGGTGGCTCAAACTATAATACCCCTATAGTCAAGTAAACATACAGAGGCACAGACACTCTGGGAAACACTCAGGTCGATTTCCCGATGGTCTTTCAATGATAGCTACAGACTCTCTGAAGAAGCTCTTACATATAATTCCTCCTATGATCTCGATATGATAATAAGATAAGGACACTCTTAAGAATCACAAAGTCCAATTCTAGTAGGTCTTGTGTATGAAACTAATTCCAAAAGACCCCCTAGGGAAGCACTAATCGTCTATTCCCTCTTTGGTCTCCCACACCAGGTTCTCACAGCCCTAAGCAATCCATTCGTGTGTAATCTACTGTCATCATCCCTAAGTATGTTTACCAACTACTTGGATAAAAGCTACAATGCATCAAAATAATTAAAACAGCAGGCAACGCATGCAATCATTTATAACAAGAAAACTAGCAATTGTAATAGGGTTTTCCTGGCAGGCAAACTGTGCCAAACAGCGATAAACAGCAAAAAAAGGATAACACAAATGGGATGATACTAAAATATGAAAAAAAGAATATATTATTATAAATTAAACTTAAGATAACAATAAATCTAAGGCAATTAAACAATAGGACCAAAATCCCTAACCTGGGATACCCGAAACATGGGAATCCAACACTTTTTCAAAAAAAAAACTCAAAGACATTCAATGTAAGGAAAACAGTCAATTACCTCAATCCTAGGAGATTGATATACTAGAACCTCGGCCTATGAATCATCCTATAATGGAGTAGATATACAAAAACTTCTAAAATGTTCAACCTACGATAACTCTCAAAGAGGAATAATCGGGAAACCTGGCCAAAGAAAAACCAAGAACTCACCACTGCAATTAAATTTCAACTGATGGAGTTCGATTTGGATCACCGGTGATGGATCTGCGGCTCAGAGAAGATCTGGACTACTCAGATGGTCTGGATGGAAAAAGGAGAAGGAGAAGATTGAAATAAGGATTAGACGCGACCCCGGTCCGTTTAACGAAAAAAATAAAGTACACGGCGTGTACTTCTAGAGTACATGGCATGTACATGCATTTTCCATAGTCCTCTTTAGGTGGCCTCCAAGTCACCCTTACACGGCCGTGTGTGTGGCCATGACAAGGCCAGCACATGGCTTCCAGTGCCATCAAAGTACACGGCGTGTACTCATAAAGTACACGGCCTGTACTCTGGAAATTTACAGATTTTCCTCTTTTTCTCAAAAACTACCTGAAAAGGAAAAACATACCTAAAAAAAGATTCAGGTTCTTATAAACTTCCTCCCCTTAAAGAAATCTGTCCTCGAATTTCCCTAACAAAGTGGCGAAAAAGAAACCTCGAAAAACTCTGGCCATTGTGATCGCCTATCAGCCTCCCTCTCCCAAGTCTCGTCCTATACACGACCGTGCTGCCACAACACCTATACCAGAGAAACAGACTGGCCATGGAGTAACTTTTCACTAAGATCAATAATCCTGATAAGATTCTCCTCGAATGATGCATCCTACTTGAGCTCAACCTCCATAGGTTGAAAAACATAAGACGGTTCTAAAAAATACGGTCGAAGCTGAGAAACATCGAAGACTTTGTGCATATCATGGTACCTAT
The DNA here is from genome assembly GCA_963277665.1 of Viscum album. Taxonomy (NCBI): domain Eukaryota; kingdom Viridiplantae; phylum Streptophyta; class Magnoliopsida; order Santalales; family Viscaceae; genus Viscum; species Viscum album. The sequence goes on from OY728145.1 coordinate 1,907,484,409, forward strand.
GAGGTAACTATAACCTATAAAAAACTAACCCAACTCTCTCCAGAAACTCAAACGGCCCAACTTATCTCGGTGAAAGCATTCCCTGCCTCTTGATCATCTTGTGTCCCAACCTCGGGGTAACACACAGGAAAACCCAATCTCAATCCTTGAACTCCAAAGGTCATCTCCACTAATCAGTATAATATTTATGTCGAGACTGGGAAGTATCCATCCTTTTCCAAATCAACTCCACATGTTATGCGGTCTCCTGAACAAGACGAGGTCCCAACATATCTGCCTCTCCTACCTCTAGCCAACACAAGGGTGATCGGCACGTCCTACCGTACAAAGCCTCATAAGGTGTCATCCGAATTGTTGCTTGAAAAATATTATTATAGTAAAACTACACTAGATGTATATGTCTCTCCCAAGAACCTCCAAAATCAAGGACTCATGCCCGTACCATGTTTTCTAGCACCTGAATCGTGTGCTCTGACTAGCCATCTATCTGGGGATGGTAAGCTGTACTCAGAAGTACCTGTGTACCCAAATCCCTCTGTAGCCCTTACCAGAAATGCGACATGAAGTGTGCATACCTATCTAAAATGACAGTACCTAGAACCCCATGCAATCGTAAAATCTCACGGATGTACAACCGTCCAATCTCATCAACACCGAAGGTCTCCTTAATCCGTAAGAAGTGAGAAACCTTTGTGAAACTGTCAATGACAACCCATATCGCGCCATTCCCTCAAGGCGATATCAATAACCCTATCATGAAGTCCATCGCGACATCATTCCACTACCACTCGGGAATGGGTAGCTACTATAAAAGCCTAGCTGGTCGCTGGTGCTCCGCCTTCACCTGCTGACAGATGGAACACCTCATGACAAAACCATCAACATCTCTCTTCGTATCTAGACACCAATACTAGAAGGGTAGATCATGATACATCTTGGTGATGCCAGGATGAACTTCCCCAACTGATGAATGAAAGTCTCAAATCGGCTCCTCGCGTATATCTGTTGGCGCCCATACGCGTCCCAGGAAACGCAAGATCTCACCCTCGCCTACAATCCATCCAGGAAGAGGGTCCTCTCCTGACATGCTTTCCCATAGGACTAGGCCTTCAGAATCTGAAATCTACCTCACTCGAACTCGGTCAGGAAGGGTAGAGGTAACAACTACATAAGAAATAAAATTCATCCCATGTCTATCGTGCACCTCCAAATGCATCTCAGAGAATAGAGCCATAAGCTTCCACTCACTGCTGACCTCCTGAACTGCCTGTATCTGAGTCTGTCTGCTCAACGCATCAGCCACTGCGTTGCCTTTCCCAGGTGTATAGGCAAGATCAATGTCAAAGGACTGGAGATACTCTACCCACATGCGTTGTCTCATATTCAGATCACGTTGAGTGATGATGTTCTTGAGACTTTTATGGTCATTTAAAACAAAAAAATGCTCTCTAAAATGATAATGTCTCCAACCACAGAAATCATGAACAACTGCAGCCAACTCCAGGTCATGTGTAGGATAGTTCCTCTCATGTGGCCTTAACTACCAAGATCCATATGCAACAACATGATCCTCCTACATAAGCACTGTTCCAAGCCCGATGACAGATGCATCAAGGAAAAACGCATAACTCTTTCCCGGCTCCAGAAAAAACAAGAATAGGTACTGAAGTCAATCTCTCCTTCAACTCCTGAAAGGGTGAATCGCATGCTTCTGACCAAACCTACTTCACCTCATTCTTAGTCAATCCCATCAGCGGTGCTTCTAAGTGTGAGAAGTACTGTATAAACCGCTTGTAGTAACCATCCATACCAAAAAAACATTGTACCTCGATGACATTCTTCGGCTGCTCCTTGGTAACTACTTCTCTCACCTTCTCTGGGTCTACTGATACTCCTGTCTCTGAGATGACATGACTCAGGAAGTGAATCTTGTCCATCCAAAAGTGGAACTTTGAGAACTTATCAAATAACTGATGCTCCCTTAGTGTACTCAAAATGACCTCAAGATGGGTATCATGGTCATATCGAGAGTGATAGTACACCAAGTTATCTCCCATGAAAACTACAATGAAGAAATCCAAGTAAGGACAGAAAACTCTATTCATCAGCACCATGAAAACTGCTGGTGCGTTCATGATACCGAACGGCATAACCAAATACTCTTATAGATCATACCTGCTTCCGAAGGCTATAAGAGGTATATCAGATGGTCTAATGCACAACTGATGATATCTGGATCTCAATTTGATCCTCGAAAACACTCTGGATCCACGAAGCTGATCAAAGAGATCATATTTCCATGGAAATAGATATCATTTCTTAACCGTCAACTAGTTTAGCTTCAGATAATCCACACAAAACCATAAAGTAGCATTCTCATTATTAGCAAATAGAACGGGAGAACCCTAAGGAGAAGTACTGGGTCGTATAAAAACTTTTTCCTAATACTCCTCCAACTATTTCTTGAGCTCCTGCAACTCAGGTGTAGCCATCCTATAAGGAGGAATGGACACTGGTGCTGCTCTTGGAAAAATCTCAATAGAAAAGTCTACCTCACACTTTGAAGGAAAACATGAAAAGTCCTCTAGTAAGATATCCATGAAACGATCCACCACTTGAGGAAATTCTAACTATGAAGTCCCTTGGTCATCTAGATAGAAACTGGAAATTTGAGCTGTAACTCTGCATATCCCATGATTCAATGGTTCTTCTCTACTTTCCAGGACATCCCACTCGCCCTTATAAAGGAAAGATTCACCCTCCTATTATATGAAACTCACCCTGTGGTGATAACAGTCGACGACTGCCTAGAAGGGAAATAGCTAGTCAATTCAGAGAATGACATCATAGCCTGTCATCCATAAGACATAGATGTTCCACCAAAAACGACACCCACCAACCTCAAGGGGAAGTCTAAGAACGGACGCACGCTAGCAGTTCTAATTCCCAAGAGAGTGTCTTGCGTCATTATATCCTTAGAAGTATAAGTAGTAAGTCTAAGGTTCTCCACAATATTCATAGAAATAATGCTATAAGAAGCTCTTGTATCCAAAAGTGCAGAGGATAAAACTAAGGGTACTACAATAGTACCTCGAACTGTAGAAGTTCCAAGATCCTTCTCCTGATGAATCTACACTACCGCAAAATTATGGCATGCACTGTGGCCTTCTGTAGTAGCCTAAGATCCCTGATCTGACCCTCCCTGAGCATGACCATTGCATCCACTGCCTCTACCCTGTTCTGAACGACCTGAAGAAATCCATCCCCCAGTCTGCTGTGAAACAGGTAATCCTGCTCCTATATGCATATTCTAAACTGATCCTCTTTTAATAGCTGCTGGAAGTAAAACCTTGTAGAAACGCTGAAGATGACCCATCTTGCTGCAAGATCACCACTCTACTGGATCTCTCAGGCACTGAGGATTCTTTTCTCCACTTTTTCCACAATGAAAGCACACCACTTGTTTTCCAGAAGGAAGATCTCGTCTACCAGAAGGAATACCTCACTTCCTCATGTCACCTCATGTAGACTCTCAGTGGTGCTTCCTACTATCTACCTAAAATGAATCAACCCTAGATTCTGATCCACCCTGGTCCACAGCTCTAGTATCTCTCAGATTTCTCTCCGTGATAAGTTCATGGTTGACTATCTGAGTAATTTAAGTCAACTGAAAGACGTTCACCTGTGATCTGATGTCCGGTATGAGGCATTCCTAAAATTTCCTTGCAAAAAACAACTTGACATTCCCCAGAACAGGAGTGAAATGTTGTAACTTTGTGAAGCGAGAGGAATATTCCATAACTATGAGAGTACCTTGATGCAGGTTTATGAACTCTCTGGCTCTGTCAACCCTCAGTGTTGCTGGGTAGATGTAGTGGTGGAATATACGCTGAAACACATCCCAAGCCATAGCCTATAGGCGCCCTGTCTGTGAAACCCCATCCCACCATCTCTTGGTAGAATCTCGCAGCATAAAAGTTGTGAGATCCACTATCCTCTCCAGAGGTGTCTCTAGGTGCTTGAATATAGATAGCATGGCTTTGATCTATGACCTCGCAGCCTAAGGTACTCCATTCCCTCTGAACGTGGGAGGATGCTACTGCTGAAAACCCATGTCAGCTCTACCATAGATGGGGCAGGATGCTGTGCTCACTGGAAGGTTTGCATGAATCTCATGAAATCCTCTTTGAACTGAGTGTCAGCACCAGTGTCTGGAATCACTAAAGGTGCCATTTCCGGAAAAATAGGCGGAACTACTAGTAGTCCATGATCTACCATATCAGGCATACGGTCACTGCTTTGCAACTGACGGACAACCAAAGTAAGTCTTGTTGCCATAGCTCTAAAAGGTCAAAGAAAACATCAGATTCAGGATTAACAAATACAGAAAAACTGATGGCAGAATAAGGAACATGGAAAAGAAGGCATTCAATTTATGCATTACATGACTACATAGAGTGTTCTTTCCCTACACATTTTTTCCCTTATGTCATTCACATGGGAATGTGCTTATACCTAAACTGGTTGTGTAACACCCCAAATACACGGTGTGTTGTCCTAAAAAATGAATTGTAGTTGAATCCTCTTCCCTGCTAGATTCCTTCTACACGGTTAAGCCACACGGCTCCTCTAAGACAAAACTGCATGGTGTGTTCAAGGAAGAAACAGCGTGTACTAGAAAGGACTTACCTGGCCCATGTTGTTAGCGACACAGCCTGACAGATGGCTGACACTACACGGCATGTTTCAGATGGAAACGACGTCTACGAGGAAGGGTAACACCGACCCGTATTGTTCATGACATGGCTGGGTACCTAAATAAAACGACATGGCATGTAAGATTCAGACATGGCATGTATGTGAAAAGATAACATGAACTGTGTTGTTCGTGACACAGTCGGGGTACCTATTTCATATTAGACGGCGTGCTAAACTAATACACGGCATGTTCCTAAATGATTTTTCATAACCCCATGTTTATGCTCACATAGTCAGTGAAACGGATTATAAACTACACGGTTTGTATTAATAAAATGCACACCGTGTATTCGGGGTTTTTCCGGGAAGTAGCTTAGAAACTGCTCTGAAGCCTTGAAAACATAGGAAACAAAGGTTGAGGTTCCAAATTCAGATCGTTGAGGGCCCATAATCCCCATGAATCAAATCTTGGCATCCATGTTAAAGAAGATCTAAACAAACGATACCCTATCAACATAGAAAGTATTCTATCACAACAGTTATCACAATAGTATGCATAGTCTATCACAAAATCTATCACAATAGCATGCATTTTATAATGCAATTTAGATGGCATGACAATATGCATGACATGTGATTTTCTAACAAGTGACTATATAATGCATGGGATTGAATACCCTCATCTTATAGGGTTACAACAAAATAGAACCACAATCATATAAATAGTAACAACACTACACAATTGCACCACCCCATGGTGAAGTCAATTAAACTGTAATATTTTCAAAAATTAAAAATTTCAATATTCGAGGTAACCTGGATTTTTCCATGGACATGAGTTCTAGATCTCCCAGGCACATCTATTTACCATTTACCTATTCCATCTTATACCTATCTAATGTTGCTACATAGAAAGTCAATAGAAAATAAAAGAACCTCCTTTGATGACACTTTGTAATGAACAGAATATGGAGCCACTCAACTGGTGCCCCGTACCCAGTTCGCCACATGACCTCAAGCGCATTTACCCAAATTACAGAGGCTTCTGACTAGCAGTGAGGGCCTTGTGGAGTCATTGGGGAAACTATTCCCTCATTTGGTAAAGTATACAAGGGAAAGGAAATAACGGTCAATAGCGGAAGCAGTAAACAACAAAAAATAACTGAACTAAACAGCATAAGCAATGAATATATAGTAATGATGATAATGATGCAGCGGGTATAAGTATCAAAGGAAAGAAGCAAACACAAAAACATGCTGAAATACAACTAAGAATCAAAGTACTAAAAGTAAACAACAACTCCAGCTGCATCGCAAGCCTATGTTCGGTCCTATGATCTCCAGATCCAACCAGAAATAATGTACCTAAAGTATAAGGGCCACAATCCCTATCCACACCTGTAAGCATATAACATATTTCAGCTGAAAAACAGGACCCAAATAGGGTGTGAGACTAATCCCAGTAGGCAACCACCACAAGATTTGTGCCCTACTATCAGTGAGTAATATATCATAAGTAATGAAAGTAAATGTAGTAATGAACTATGAGTACACAAGTAAAAAATCATACCAATTACCATTCACATTCATTTAACAATGAATTCATTCATTTAATTAAACAACCAAGGAATCTACCAAGGCTCTCTATTCCAATATAAACAGGTAACATTCCAGGCATCAAAAGACTACCTAAACAAACAAGCTGTCCAAAAGATCCAAGCATGTGATTTTGCTTGGTAGACTCTTCTAAACCAACCAAACAATCCACATTCACACTGACTCTCTGGGTGGCTCAAACTAGAAGGCCCCTATAGTCAAGTAAACATACAAAGGCATAGACACTCTGGGAAGCACTCACGTCGATTCCCTTATGGTCTTGATAGGATAGCTACAAACTCTCTGAGGAAGCTCTTACGTCTAATTCCTCTAGTGGTCTCGATACATGTGTAAAATAAGGACACACTTAGGAAGCACAAATTCCAATTCCCGTAGGTCCTGCATATGAAACTAATTCCAACATACCCCTTAGGGAAGCACTAATCGTTTATTCCCTCTTTGGTCTCCCGCACCAGGTTCTCACAACCCTGAGCAGTCCAGTCATGCATAATCGACTGCCAGTTTCCCTATGTAAGTTTAGAAACTACATGGCTAAAAGAAAAATTGCATCAAAATAATTAAAACAACATGAAACACATGAAATCATTTATAACAAGAAAACTAGCAATTGCAATAGGGTTTGCCTTGCAGGAAAACTATTCCAAACAGTGATAAACATCCAAACAAGGATAAAACCCATGGGGTGATCGTAAAACATTAAAAAAGAATACATTATTTTCAATTGACCTTAATCTAACAAGAAATCTAAGTCAATTAAAAAATAGGACAAAAATCCCTAACCTGGGATACCCGAAACATGGGAATCCGACACTTTTGCACAAAAAATCAAATTAATTCATTGTAAGGAAAAAAACCACCTACGTCGATCCTAAAAGATCGATATACTTTAACCTTGGAATGTGAGTCAACCTAGAATGGAGTAGATATGAAAAAATGTCTGAAACGTTCAAACTATGATAACTCTCATAAGAGGAATAATCAGGAAATGTGGACAAAGAAGAACCCAGAACTCACTGTTGTGATTCTATTTCAACTGACGATGTTCGATTCAGATAACCGGAAGTGGAAAGGTGGCTCAGAGAAAATTCAGCCTCCTCGGTTTCTCTGGATAGAAAAAGGTGATGAAGAAGATAGAAATAAGGATTAGATGTGACCTAAGTCCGTTTAATGAAAAAATGAAAGTACACGACATGTATTTTCTTTTTTTGTACTCCTCTATAGCCGACCTCCAAGTCACCCTTACACGGCTGTGTGTGTAGCCCTGACACAGCCAACACACAGCTTCTAGTGGCATCGAATTACATGGCATGTACTCATAAAGTACATGGCGTGTACTCTGAAAATTTTCATATATTCATCTTTTTCTCAAAAACTACTAGAAAAGGAAAAACATACATGAAAAGAAGACCAGGGTTCTTACATAAGTGACCATCCTTTTATTAGAAAAATATCATGGGATGGTTCAGAATATTACAATCGATTTCAATTTATTGATAGTTGATGTTTCCTCCACACACACACTGATATATATATATATAGGGAAGTATTATGACATTTTTGTAAGAATATTACCACATACACTAATAGGAGTATATGCCACAACATGGGTTGCTAGGATCATCCCAATATGTGTTTTTTTATATATATCTACATCATGTTATCGATTCCTAGATTCAAGAATTCATTAATACATGGAAGGTAAAATGGAATAATCAGAACCATAATAAAGTAAGATTTTTTTTAATTCTACTGTGAATAGTATGTGTACCTTGTATGATGTTGTTTTTGAACACCAATTTCATATTATTAATGGAATATGGTTTCTTTCCTCAATTTTATTTTTTGGCTTCTAACTCTAATTACCCTTAAAGAATATTTTTTACGGACTATCTTAAAAATATCTCGTTCTCTATACAGTTGATGAATTGAATCATTTGTGGTGCATTTAGAGGTTCCCTCCCTTAGTCCTTCATTTTTTTAGCTTCTTTATGTATACGTAACATTATTGATCTTGGTGGCCTTAATTCCCAAACAAGATTCATTTCCCATTCCACAGAGGAAATTCTCATGATGATTCTTCTCACATTTTGAACATGGGGGTTATTGGATGCTCTTCCCTCTATTTTCATTGGACCCACCAGTTTGAAGATCCATTAATCACTTATTATATACATAACCATGGGACCATTTTGGGAAATAAATTAATACATTTATATTAAATAGAGATACTTATTTTTAACTTCCAATGTCTCATAATGAAAGATCATTTTGATGATTTTCTTTAAATCCAATAATGGGTCTTTTTTTACTATATTTTTTTATTAAAGAATTGAGAAAATATTTTTTAATCCTTTTTAATTAATCATAAGATGTTTTTACATATTTAACTAAGTTTTTCTGAAATTATAATTATTATCTTCCCCTATTTTTTTTGAAATGTTTGATGGAAATACTTTTCATTAAGAAATTTCATAATGTTTTTTTACTCCATCACTTCCATTTCATCATATATCTTGGTATTATTTATAAACACCAATAGTTTATTGAAATATCCATCTAAATTCTACATTGAAATATTCACATTATCCTTATTTGTAAATTGGAACATATATAATATATTAAATTTTAAGTTAACCCACTTTTTATCATCCAGAGGATTGGAAGAGACAATGAATGTTGGAAGTCATTTCTAAATAAATGACTTGATAGAAAATTTATCCATCTTGGGAGAAGGTATATCTTACACATTATTTTAATTTTTATTTATAGACTAATATAATTGGGTAGGAATTCCTGCAATGTTATTAACTCCCTTATGCATGACATAGGGGGACTTGGGCAGAAAATTGTAGCATTTTTCCTCACATTAGTTTTTTTCTTAGTTTCACATAGATATAAACATTTTATAAAATATAAAATGCTTGAAAAAAAATCCAAAAAAGAAATAATAAATAATTTATTTTTTAGAAAATTTAATATAAATTAATCTCTTATATGATCCCTATGTTTATAATTGTTCTAAAACAATATTTCTTGGATGTTTTATTACACTTAGACTTATCCTTAGAGATTTCACCAAGGTTATCCAATCCTAAAACCAAAAGTAACTAAATTTTACTTCTGATAACAACTATTAAGAACATAATTTTTTGTTAAAAGGAAATTGCATAATTTTAAATATTAAAAATCTAATTGTTAAAAATTTAAGGATCAAACAATTTACTATCTTGGGAAAATTAGGATCATAAATTACTTATATGTACTTAAACATAAACATTAATAAAATCCTTCATCATTATCCACATTGATGATCTTACATTCTAATTAGTAAATGTATTTTCCTGAGGATATAAATCAAATAAATAGGTGAACTAATATCTCAGTAAAGATATGATTAATATTGTAGAAATAAGAGACATGAAATAAATAGTACATATGTATGAATAATATTTTTTATCAGTACAAAACAATAGTATTATTGCCAAAAGAATGGGGAGGAAAATTGAAAATTCCTAGAATCTAGAGATTTATATAAATGAAATATCAGGTCATAGTGGTCAATTACCACATAATGTTATGAGGAAATTTAACATCATGTTCACACTAAAAATATGTGTATAAATAAAAATCAACATTGTGAAAAAAAATTACATAATTATTAATCCAAAAACAAATAATGTCATGAGATAAATCATTTTACCCAATGTATTGGAGGTCTAAAAAATTAAGATCCCATCCAACACATAGTAATATTTTTGTAATCATTCATTCCACATAGAAAATATAATAATCGTAGTCATGAAATCACCCCTAGAAAGAATGAGTGTCATAGATATTTCATAAATAATTATTTCATTAATACCCTTGGGGTACCAAATGATTATTCTAAAACATACTTGTCAAAAAAATCATAATTATTGATTGAAGAATAAGAAACTCAAGAGGAGTAAAAGATGTGTTTTGGAAGGAAATGTCTTCCAAAAATATTACTTTATTCAATTTATAAAAAAAGTGGAAACATATATATCCCCAAAAGAGACGGTATCACTAGTGAGTGGATATTTATGAATGATTGGGGGAATAAACTTACTAAAATTTATGTTGATGATGGATTAACCAAATAAGGAATTGGGGTTTTAGAATCCTCTTACCATAAATCAGGCTTAATTTCATCATGTTTCTTCCTCTATAACTATAAAAATTTGTTAATAAAATTAGATAGACATTAGTGAATTATGTTATTATATGTCATTATTTGTCTATTATAGAAATTTCATTATTTCTTAATTTTATGTTATTGATGTTGACGTGTTTTGATATCATTGTTTTCATAAAATATCATTTTTTTCATGACTTTGCTATTTTTAGCAGCATTTTATACATAATTATAATTTACTCAAGAATAATAAAGTAAAATATTTATACATTCATATATACCATATAAATTTAATATAACTATCCATAGGGTTGGTGATAAGAGACAATTTTGTGACACCCTTGTTGGTGGGTAACCAACTATTAATGGGACATTGTTAAAAGAGAATGAATGAGAAGTATAAAAATTTAATATTTCATAAATATAATAATTCGATTATGTTAACATATATAATTTAATTTTAATATGGTACATAGTTACCCTAAGAATATTTTTGTTATAAATTAGTGGATGAAAATAGAAGGTGGATAGTATAATTAGTGGATGAAATTGTGAGAGCATACCATATTCTCGGTGTTTCTTCTTATATGTGACACTATAGTACTTTTATTCTTTGATTTAAATGGGTCAGAAAAATAACTAGGTATTATATGAATATTATGATAGAGGATTTTAGAATTTATTTGTCTTTTTATGGTGTTATGTAAGTGGGATTTTCAAAGGGACAGAGTGAGGTTATTTATACAAGATGGTTGGGGTTTGTTTGAATTAAAATATTGAATAAAATATTATATCTAATGTGAACATTAAAATAGTGATATTTTTTACATTATATACCATATTGAAATTAAAAAAATTTGATTTTATAAATTTTAATTAATTTTAAATCTAATTCATTTGGTTAATAAAAATGAATTATGGAAAATGAGAAAATATTTTTTAATGTAATATATTACATTTAGATACTGGAATGCACTTTTTAGGATTGAAAATAATGTTATTATTATTATAATGACAATATTATCAAATTAGATATTTATTTTTCTAATACTAAATTTATAGAAATGGTTACCGCATCATCAAATCTTGAATGATTTAATTCAGGAAACATTTCTCAATGAAAAAACCATAATTTTTATTATTCGACTAAAAATTAAAGTGTAATAGGAAATTAAAAATAATAATCCCAAGGAAAATTTGAATGTTATTATTTAAAAATTTTAATTAATTTTATCAGACTAATTTTCTTTCTATGGTCATTCTGTTTTTTAATAAAAAAATTATTTTTTACTAAATATATTAAAATATAATTTATTAAAAAAAATTATATATATTCATTGAGTTTTATAATCATGATATATATTTTAATTGAATTAAAATATTAATATTTTATTAAATTAATCCTAATAAATATCATTATATAAATTTTTTATGCTTAAATTATTATTTCAACATTCATGTTATTATTCCCAATAGTCATGTTACTATTCTGTTTGGTGAGGTCACTCTTTTAATAGTCACATTGATATTCCAATATTACTGTTACATCTATATATATCTCTTCATTAATTTATTCGTTATTCACCTAAATCCCTCTTAAGGATCTACATTTCTATTTTTTATAATGTCAATTTGTTTAATAATGTTTTCTTTCATTTCAAAACTGTTGTTTGTGAGAGAGAGGATTCTACTCGATCCGGGTGATCAAAATTTTTCAAATAATTTTTTTATATTTTATAATTTTTTCAAGTAATATTTTTTATTTTAAGGAGTTAAATAATTGAATTATGTAATTTTTTTTATGATGACTTAATTTTTTCTCAATATACCCTATGTGTACAATACTTAAATAATATATTATAACACACATTAATATTGGAAAAATTTTCCATTTAAAATGTCCAAGCCATTAAACAGTGTTATGTCTTGAAAACTCTACAGGGAAGGTGAAAATAAATTCATTAATTTTTAAATGGAAAAATAAACCCAAATAATAGATTGAAATTTTCTCCACATAACTGACTGAAAATTACTTTTTTATTATCAAAACACTTTTAAGGATGAAATTGAGAAACCACAAAGACTGAGCAATCTCAAAAACAGCACAAGAAAGTAATGAGAGGAGAAACACCAGAGCAAACACCCAGACCAACCCCACCCCAGCAATTGAGTCATCATAGCAAACCTTCACCAACACAAGACCCTTTGACAATAAGTCCCATGAAAAATGCATGGGCATGGTACTGATGGCATAGCCATACCCTCTTAAGCAACCTAATCCAAAAGTCCTCCATCGATGAAGACTTCTCACTCTTATCCTCATCCAGCATAGGTCCAAGTAAGAGCTAGAAAAAAGCACCTAAAAAACCAAACAAAGACAACTAGAAAGAAAAAACCAGAGGGTTCCACGACTCCCACAACAAACCTCTCAAAGAAACTGGCCAAAACCACCAACTTGATTAGTACCACTAAGAATAAATTTATTATTACCTGAGTCACTCTCCCTAAAAATTTTCCTGGATAAAGATGAAACCTGTAAGTCGGAAACCTACAAAATCCTCTTCTCAAACTCAAAAGCAAGTTGATCCCTTGTCTAAATGTACTCCTCAATGCTGATAACCCCTCTATTGAAACCCCTACTAGAATTGACTCATGTATGTCAATACATGAAAGTTTTTCCTCATTAAGGGGCACCTCAAGATACCTACCCATCATCCTAGCTTCCTCCTCCTCATTTGCATTGATCATTAAGACCTACTCTACCACATTTTCTTCTGAATTTAAAAGGATCACCAAGTCTCCATCTGCTTGTTCCCCTATTTTTTAAGGTTCCTAGGCTCCTTTTCCATCTTATTGTCCTTCATCTTCTTTGCAGAGCGAGTCTCTAAAGGATGAGGTAATGAATATTATTCCTTCTTTCCCTTCATCTTTTCGAGACCCTTAATACTTCTTGGGCTTGCATCCTCCTCCGGTGGTTGATCCTGATGACACCCTTTGAAGGACTGCACTCTGGCCCCAACACCCCCACCTAGGGAAGTGGGTTCAGAATTCACATCAGCTTCTTGAAGACCTTCAAACCTATTATGCAATGAGGACTATAGTCTATATAGGAAACTCACTCTGCAGACTACAGTTCCGCATGGAGTCCCAAAAATTATTTCATTGGAAGGATTATATGGTTTTAGTCAGTTAAAATAATCAATAAAATGATACTTAATATTCCCGAACGGTGGTTCCCAACCCCTATCAATGACTATCCCACCCAAAGGATAAATTATTTTAAGGCTTCGATGTTATTTTACATATACTGCAAATGAAATAATTTTTTTGACTAGACATCCTTAGGGTCTTACAAACATAGTCCCCACATCCAACCACTTAATACTCAATATATAGATAATTGGTTACTCTAATTACTCTATTAGGACCCCATAGGAGAGAAAAAATGAAGAAAAAATGTTGGGGAAAGGTGAGAGGGTCATCGATTTATAACAAGAAAAGTTTCCACATCATGATTATAGAGAAAATGTGAGTTAATCAACATCCACTTATGCAAAAATCTCTATAGAATACATTTCAAGATGCCTAAGAAGGAAGCCTCTTTATATTTTATCACCCCTCATACTAAAATTCTATGTGGAGGAATCTACTCCTCACATAGAAAGATGCTACTGGGTAAGAAATCGAGCCCACATTGTAATGTGTTATGTGGACAGAACCCTCCAATAGCCCGAAGACCTTCATTTTTTATTGATTTTTGATAATACACCTTTCAAGGGTTGATGTGGAACCCTTACCCACATTGAAAAACACAACATGTAGTGGACCACATCGAGCATAGAGACATGATATATATAATGGGGGAATCCTATAGTGTTCTAGATTCCATCTTTTATTGATCTCTTTCGACATTCCATTCTACCCACATTATCTCCTCCACAAACCATTGTAATGGTATCAATCCAAGGCCTATACCAACTCTTCAAAATAAAATAATTGGTCACACCAATGTGACCTCTTGAGAATACATACCCATGGTGAGTGTGGTCATATTGGTAACCATATTATGTAACGGGATCCTTGAAGTTTTATAAAGTTCACTTTTTCTTTGGTTACGAGGGACCTGACATTAGAGGTATATTTAGGGACCTTCCCATTTCTAGGATTTTAAGGGAACCACTTAACATTCACTATGATAACATACAATTTTTGATCCTTCTATAATACTCTATAAAATTATCATAATAGCACCCTATCTCTTCCCTCCTTCATTTGGTCCCAGGACTCTTCCACCAATGGAAAAGTGAGATTTTTTGAAATATAGATCTACTGCATCGTTTATATCTCACATCAATCAAGACTCACATGGGAATAGAGTTTGGTGGTGATCATAACATATTCAGGATCCAAAGAAAATGGGCATCCTTATAAGAGTAGGACCAATCCAAAACCTCCAATTCAGTATGGATTTAAACTTTTTAAAATGTTCCAATAAAATGGTAATCCTTAGAAGTGTATACCTCATCCCTTCATGAACAACATTTGATTTGATTTGTGACAAATATGGATACATTGGAATCATCCTTGATGTCCAAACCCGACACTTGAAATTCATCAAAATAATCTCTAAGCAATATCCCCTATAGCTTCATATCAAACCCATAGGTCCATATTCATTTTTATTCCCTTTAACCACTATAATTATTAGGCCATATTCCTAAAAAAAATCAACCATCAACCGGAAGACCACACTTATTATTGGAACTTCTATCTGGTTCATCATATTTTCTCCTCCAAACATTGACTAGTCCCCTTCCACCTTTCCATCATTGATGAAATTTGTAAAATTTCTTAGTTTGTTCCAAATCACATGAACATAAAAGTTTTTATGTGTCCCTTTAATTGAAACTGAACAATGTGGGTACAGATTCCTTTCACATAGATATGTAGGAATCACATGTAATGGGTTTTGTTCTTACATCCAAATTACTATATTCTCTATACATGATAATAAATCCAATGTTCCCTCATTTCATGGATTAAAACTGGAATTTTAAAACAAAATTTCATGGGGATATATGGTCCACAAGTTCCATTTATGAAGAACCTCATTTACATTTAGATCCCTCAATTGAGGGATAACCTCAAATTTATATGGATGATTCCAAATCCATACCTTTTAATAATTGATTTTAAATTCAATAGGAATGGAATCCATACATGTGAATGAACAATGAATTCATGAAAAAATCCTAAATAAATTCAATATGATAGTCCATAAATATAAAATAATCCCCCCAAAAATTGTTTTATGATCCCAACCTCCAATATTCTTGACCCATGTGGCATCTTATGTATCGTTGGCCAAGTTACCCCATGGAGTGCCTTCCTTTGGGAAGTGTGTTTATAAGGCATCAGAGTTATTTTATCCATTTTGTGTTTTCAGCCCCATGAATAAATTCCATTGGAAACATACCCATATCAAATTAGTGTCAAACTCAAAAGAAATAAATGATGTGAATCCTTCTCAAATATGATAATGTCTCAATCATGTCAAACTCTTTAATACATCTCAAAAAATGTAATATGAACACACATATATCGAAAATAATTTATTATATATGGGTTTTTTGTAGATATGTTAATTTGATGAGTTTTAATTTATTGTTTTTCCAACATATATTATAAGAAATTTACACTAGAACTATCCCTAATCAAAATGGTGTCTTACAAGTTCACACTGATGCTTGCATATGACATTACACATGATATTTCATCATCCAAATGAGGACACCATAGCTCACCCAACATCTTAGAAATTGGGACTCAAAATCATTTGTCGAAGAGTACAAAAAAATGGTATTCTCTAGGCCTTAATGTAGCCTAACAATACCTCCATCATGTGAAGACACACCATCTATCTCCTCAATGATGGTTTCCAATCCAGAAGAATATGCCACCAATACCCATCTCATACCATTTCATAAGAGTATACCTAAAACAAGATAATGAGTTACTCTCATTCCATAGGGAGGATGATGAAGTGATTATTAGAGAACTCTTCTCAACTAGACATTCATCCCACACTAAGGTATCTTTCCATCAGTCTCCATTGTCAAAATTGCAGGGCTTAACATCCTATCCCAGAAGAGGAATCCTCACCAAAATCTTTATTCTATGTTAATCAGACTCTGGCCCACAAGGTGTGAAATTTAGGGTTATAGTCCTAAAATAGTGGATATTCCATCATTTATGTTCATGATGAATAATTTCTTCAGTCAAATATGGTGGAATACATTTACAAGATTAAAATCCCTACTCAGGCATATCATTTCAGCTAGTCCATTAGGGTAGAAAACAATAATAAGATGAAAATCATTACCCACACATACCTATCATTCCAAAAAATATGTTGGAATACAATGAGGTGATTAGAATTCTTTCTCACTCATATAAATCCCTCCAGCCATATAATACTGCAAAATATTAGCATACACAAATACCTAGTCAAGAATATCAAGCTTAGCCATCATATGCATTGGAATTCAATGTGTATATGGAAATTATTTCTCCCTCATATGATTTATAATAGTAAAATATATTATAAAACCAATGAGAAGATTTATATCCATGTTCAAACATATCAGGTATGTTAGTAATATATGGTGATAATAATTGATCTGATGAAAATCCCTTCGCATGGGTACCGAGCCCACCAATCAAATATGATAACAATTGGGGGGGTTATTAGTGTAACTCTCCAATGAAATAGTGATAGGCTCATATTCTATCCCCAACATCAGAGTGGGTATACATCCTCATCCTTCTGAAGATGTTTCTCATCACATCCTATCAATTTTTGGAAGGTCAAAAATCAATCCCTCACAACATCAATCAAAACATCCAAGGCATAATTACATCAACAAAAATAGATATTATTTGAGCCCATGACCATTCCTCCTTGAGTAGGGTGATCAATCTAGACAATGTAAGGATAACTCAAGGGTTTGTATACATGAAAACTCTTTTTTAAGAGGTTTATAAGAAATATTCCAAGAAAAATTGAAAATTAGATTAGGCACACATTCCTATTAAAACTATGGATTATTATCCAATTTTAGTGGATACTCAAAGGAATTAATGTATCTCTAATAAAATTCAGAAACCCATCATCATGATCTTATAGTTTTATGGGAGTCTCCCTAACCTACACCCATACATGGAAATCACTACTCAAAATTCCCAGTTCCCACTGCTCTTAATAGACAATCAAAAAACAAATCCCACCAATGGAAGTTCAAAATTATGGAACAAAATCATGACACTTCTCTATTATAATATAGAGTTATTTATAGGTCAAACATATATAAATGGAATCCTGTTATTTTTAAATTCCATGAAAACCTGTGCAAGGGTATAAATTATTCATGAAGGACCTCCCTTCTGAACTACTTCCAACAAATATGGTGGTCCTACCTAGAATGATTACCATGAATGATTCCATCATGGGTATAATATGAGAGATAGTGAGTTCTCAACACATGATCTTTTCCATGAAAACCCTCCTCCTAAATAGAAGATAAATCAATGAAAAGTTATGTACCTTAATGAATCAAAAAACAGAATACTCTCATATTATGATGTGCTAAAAAGATGGGGTCTATAATTTTGGACAATATTTTAAGGACACGTGACATTTTTTCTTAATCATATGATAGTCTGAGATAGTGAACATCATGAAAACTAACTTCTGTCAATTTATGTGCTCACAAACCCCATATTATCCCCACTTCTTTTGAAAAAATGGATTTTAAGTCCCCATGTTGTGCTGATCGAGTAGTCAAATATCTGTTAGAGGAATAGAATAATACATTATTTGTTTGAAGGAAACAGGATATGGATAATATACCCATACGTTTTTCCCTTATCCACATGTTAGATTGAAAATTGAAGTGTATTTTTAATATATGGTATAAAAAACATCCATCAAAATATTTGGAAAACTACTCTCCCCCAGGAAGAAAATTTCTTGCATTTGATTGGTATATAGACCATGTCATGGTTTTTGGAGCGCTTCATCTTCAAATTGACTTTGAATATATACCAGTTGAATATTGAACATTACCAAAGTATAGGTGGAAAGATATTTGACTGGAGTTCCTCTATACATAAAAAATGGTTTGGAATATAATTATATGTTCCCTCCCAGTGTTCATATTCAGGGATAAGGTGAGAATGGATCTTTGAATTTCACCTCATGCCCTATTCAGAAAAAATCAAAATGCAAAACATCCTGTAATGTCATTTCTCAATGGAGGATATTAAATAATTATAATAATCACTAAATATGGGGCACTTTGTATGAATTACCCCTAAATAAATATCTTAATCATAAAGACAACCAATATCAGTCTATCATAAATCATGTGAACATAGCTGCTGAGAACATTATGAAGGCATATATCATAAGCGAATCCAATCAAAATGTACTGATAATTCCCTCATATGTTAGAAATTATTGTATTGATGATTCATTTTACAAGGCACATTCCTTAATGTGGATGCACAAGAGAAATATGGAATATGAATTAGCAACATCTTATGTAATATAAGATTATCCAAAAACCATACTGGTGGGAAATTTTTAATAAAAAATTCCCCTTTGAAAAAATGCATTCTAAGGCGTGAATATAAATAAAATGGGATCAACCACATCCCATATGTATGGGGGAATATTTTTCTCAATAGAATTTGATTTTTCCTGTCTGTTAGGACTGACAGGAAATGAGGTCTCCCAACTCATATTATCTCATGACCTATTTACCATTGAAAGGACACAATCTATAAGGATGTGTGATGGTTCTCTTTGAGTCGCTATTCAAAGAGAAACTCTAAGAGGATCATTTAAATGAGAGGAGGTCTAATAAAGTTGAAAATAACCCACCAACCATTTGGTGTAAAATATGACACCAACAATGCAATATGCATCAGTGAATGTTGTGGGTGTCAATTCAATTGATAAAAATGAAGATAATCCTAATTCCAAGGAGATATGAGTGGATGAATTCATTATGAATTATATAAACATTTAAGTAAATTATGGAGATGTTCATACCCTAAACTAGAGACTCTCCATGTATCTGGGTATTCCCTCAAGAAATCCCTCACTCCCTCCTTAGCTAACATGAACCAAAGAAAATTATAAAGACAGGGATATATAAAACCCACATCAAAAAGTGGTGGAACCACCCACACTAAAAAACAAATTAATTTTTCATGTGGAATAGGCAAAATATATGAGAAGGTGTAATGATTATTTTCCCCAGGAAAATATTTATGTTTATGATGATCCAAGATCAATGCATTTATTCCCATATTAAACTAGTTTACTTCAACAATGATGATTCTTCCCAGTAATATAAGTGCAGCAATAACATCAACCAAAAATTGTTATTTGGACATCTTTTTAACTCGATCCAAACTATAGATGGATATCAAGTATTCAGTTCATTGGTAAAATACCCATGAAGGATTCTAGTAAACCCCTATATGATTTCCCAAGCTAGGTGTTAGCCATAGATATTGGTAGATCCAGTGTGTTGTACACTACCTATTGCTTCTCATATTCATGATTTTGTTCCTCCAAACTTTCATCAAGGGATTTTTGAGACAATAAAATCATATGATTCATGATCAGGGGCATTGGTGGAATAGCAGGCACCATGACAGCTATAATGGAATCATTTCCCAGAATGGGTGACTAACATCCCATCTTGAGTAAACCTCGATAATCATGAGTTTCTAGTTTTAAATGGATCAAAAGACCTAAATAGTATCTGGTAATTTTTTTACCCAGTTTAGACCAATGATGGGATCCCCAGTGCAATAAGAATATTTGAAACATTGTGTCTTCATGAAAACCATACATGGGATTACATTTTTTTGGTACACCAGTTTTCCATCTTAGTTAATCAGGGGTTGGGAGGCCTTTATCAGTAGTATATCTTCCATTTTATCTCAAAACATAAATATTCAATGATCTTTGGCCTCTCTAATTGAAAAAATAAGAGAAAAATATTGTCTCAAATCCCATTACCAGATATGAGGGATGAATTACTCTGTAAATATACAAATTACACAGGATGACTTGATATCCATTTTCATATATAATAATTGTGATGACTAGTGAAGGCCTCTCATCCTGGTGATATATATTTATATAGGTGGGATATTTATATCACCAAAACTTATCTAAGAATGGAGGTGTTCATATTGTGTAATAATCCAGTGTACTCAAGGGAACCATTAGTCTCGGGAAAATGATAAGGAAGGGAAGAGGTTGCATGCATCACACTTAAACCATCCTTGCCATAGGATCAATCTCAAAAACCTACACCATATTTTTTGGGACCCCCTAAGATTCAATAAAAACCCCAACTTTTCATTATGAAAATAGGAGAATCATTTGAAATAAATAAAGAAGATAATGAATAATGTGTATCAATTCTAAGATGATCAAGTTTGTGGATACATTATAGTAGACTTGAATAATGAATTAATCCTCATGTCAGTGCCCATGATGCCCAACCATTTTTTTTCAATGAATGATTTTATTATTTTCCATTTCAATGGATGTTGTGTACCTAAATTTAGGAATTATTTACTTTCAATGAAATCCTATAAAAAATAGTGGTCTCTATGAAAGTAATGCTTGGGAAACCCAAAGAAAAAATATTGTATGTTTCTTTTACTGATAATGAGGATGCAGTTGAATGGAAAGAAGATTCTTGAAAAGTCTCATAGAAATTGGGTGATTTTTTAACTCAAAAGATAAACATATGAACTCATTATACCTTTTGATGGTAATTGGGACTACCAACTATGGCCCCCGATGCTTCTGTGAAGATAGATCCAACCCCATCGACATTGTTGTCCCCCTAATTTCAGTCTTTATGGAAATGATCTAGAACAAAAATTTGGGATCCAATATAGGAATATAAACCTATATAAAGGCCAAAGTAGAATTTTAATCTCTCATAAATTATTCTTCTAGTCACACAAAAATGGGCCTACCCAAAAAAACAGTAAGGCTAAGAGTGGCCAGTCCGATAGAACCCTCATTGAGGGAGGAATTATTCATCAATTCCATTATCAAAATTCATTTAATAGATTCCTTCTCAGATGAATATTCATGATATGAACATCATTTCCCCACACATGATTGGGTAATTGGATAAAATATCTTAGGAGCTGATGGTATTGGAGAAGATGTAGTCGTAGTAGAAGTTAGATTTATAGACACTCCCCTACTCATGATTTTACAATTGTTTAAACTCTCACAAGATCCATTCAGGGGGTCCACAGGGAATATAAAAATACCCATGAATATTCCAATTTCATCCCTAACCCTATCACTCCAGAACATCTGTTAGAGGGGATAAGAGTGTCTGATCACCCTCAGTGGGTAGGCGGTACTGATCATTTCCACACACCAACAATGGGAGAAAAATTTTATCTTATTTTGAGGGTCAATCCATCTACATCAATTATTCTATCCACAATATCACCTACGAAAGGAAATCATAAGTCTTGGAAGAGTAGTAATATAGCTCAAAATTATGAATTATTAAAGAAATTAAACTTATTATTAGACAACTTATCAATCCTATATTCTCGGATTTAATCAAAATACCTTTGGGGTGCACTAATAGAGGATTTTATAATCTCTAAGGAGTGTAAATGTTACAATACCATTAAAGAGCTCTATTGGGAAAAGAACATTCCTACAAAATATCACATGGTGATCAACATTATATACCATGATAAATATTATTTTATACAAGGAAACATGAGACTATTATATGTGTCTTGTAGAATAAATGACATCAATGCCTGAGGGGAATTCGTTGACAATTTCTCCCGAGTTAATCTCAATCATGTAAAGAAACTTATTTTGCTAGATATGGTGAAAATAACCTCGATCCTTCCTCTCTAATTCTATAGGGTTATAAATAGATTGAGCTAAATCCACTAGAAAAAATTGAGCTCAATGATTTGTTAAGAGAACATGTATCAGACTCAAAATTCTTGGTAGTTTAGTATGATATATTATTTGATTTTCTAGGAAGGCCTTGGTTGAAATATCATTTATAAATCCACTCCTCATCCCATAAATGCATAAAATATTATATTAATCAAATAAATTGGATATTTCTCACTTATAAGGCCTTGTTAAAATATTTTTAGTCATGTTATATCAATGTAGGATTCAATCAGATTAAGGGAAAAACACCATGTTTAAAATTGTGGCTTGGGCCGAATCATTGCACATTCGAGAAATGATTTTGAACAACCCCATAATACAAATCGACAAAGTGTATGTCTTTCCCATAAATTAGGACAAGAACATGATGCACAATTATAGTTCATATTTAATGAAAATCATAATATCATTCTTGAAAACTGATCCTATGAGTGATGAAATTTCCATGGACACAACATATAGTGGTAATAGAATAAAAGAAAATGCCCTCATTTCATCCACTGAGCTTTATGAAATTCCATCCACATAGGTGGAGTCTTAATTGGTTCTCATTTCACTAATATAGGATAGAGATACTCATTACCTTACCCTCACTCCATCCCACCTCGAGTTTCATATTCGTCCTGCATTAAGTGGAAGTTTCTTCATATTTGGAATGTCAAAACATAAGCCACTCAACTGACTCAAATGAATATGATTCACCATATAATACCCCTATAGTAAAAGTGGTAGATCATTATTAAAATGAATTATAGTTAGAAGATGATATGAAGAGGAGACCCTTAGGGATTCCCCTACAACATTTGACGATTTAATCTTAACCACAATTGAAGAAATCATGGAGATAAATCTAGACACAAATGGGGACCAATGACCCACATTAATAATTGAGACAAAAGCATCCAATTAATAGGAGGTATAAACCTACATTATTTTTTAGCATCAAGAAATTTTTTCCAATAACATCATACAAATCCTAGGCCTCAATATTGAGGTTTCCACTCACCACCAGGACTTTCTAGAAAACCATCGGGGCTACAAATATGTGTCTAGGACACAGCCAAATCATGCCCCCAAAATTATGGTTGATTTTAAAAAGACAATTGAAGTCAAATATCATTTGTGATTTCCAATATCCAAAATGGTTTTCTAATATATTTCATATCACGAATTTGAATGGGAAAATATGAGTCTATATCAATTTTTTAGATCACAACTAATACATGTTTGATGTATGATTTCCCAGTCCCGATAATGGAAATAGTAATTGATGTAATAGGTTCATATAAATCCTTATCCTTAATGGATAGATTTTTGGGGTAATATAACATCTAAATGGTCTAAAAATATGTAGAATACATCTCTTTTAGGCCCCCTTATGGTGTATTTTTCTATCAGGTAATTCCCTTTTTCTTTAAACGTGTCGAAACTGCACATCAATGTGACATGCAACACATATTCAAACACTTCCTGAGGATTGTTTTCAAATACTATGTTAAAGATATTGTTGATAAACCTAAAAATGATCATACCACAAGTATTATATTGAAACCATATTCAAAAAATAGTGTTATCACATCCAAAAATGAACCCCTTATAATTTACTTTTTTCATTTCTTCATGGGAATTTCTTGTCATCGTTGTACATCATCATGGAATATAATTAAACCACTAGAATGAAATATGTATCCTTAGAATGTAACATCCTTGAAACCTAAAATATATGGGAGAAATTCAAGGACCTTTGGGATGACATTAATTATTTATAGCATACCATTCAGTAAAATGCATTCCTTTCACCAGGTTAATAAGAAAAGAGGTTAAAAATAAGTGAAGAAATATTTTTTAGGATGCATTTGAATATCAAATGAAATATATTTCTAGCACACCAATTATATTTCCTTCAATTGAATTAATTCCACTCAACTTGACAACCCTATTGCGGTCACTGGGTGACATGCTCACACAGAAATTAACATTGGGAGATAAAATATCATTTATTAGATCATATAAACCATGCTCAATGTTTTGAATCATTTTTAAAATATTGAGAAGATCTATCTAGTCATAATATTTTTGGTCTGTAAGATGAGAATTTACCTATAGAATAACAAGATCTGTTTTTTCTCTTATGGAAGTCCTATCAAGTATATTCACATCCATCCTATAATGACCTTTCATCTATCATAGTGGGTGGTGATACTATTGCAGTTTGATTTTCATTTTTTCCTTTAGAAAGATGTAAACTCTTAGAATTTTGAAGCCTTCCTCGTAGAACCCCCTCAGTAAAAATGATTTCAATGGATACTAATCTATGTGATTAAGAGATATTATTTATATAATAGGTCCCCCAGAAATGGGAGATGTATTTTGGTGGTATATCTAGAATCCCAATAGTTAAATGAAAAAATACCCAAGAACTACAATGTTTGTATGGGGGCATGGTCATTTCCCTAGCAGAGGAAGTCTTTCATTACTACTTCATAATATAATAATGTTAAACTAAAAATGAAGATGAATATTTGGCCCTTAGTGAAGGGATATACATTTAACTCAAGGTACCAATAATTCTCATAAATATAACAGGTGACTCGGAATTAATCATCAAGAATATCAAAAAAAATTATGTCCTAAAAAAGGATGATCTAATCCCCCTAGTGGACTACATCTTAGGAATAGTTGTTGAATTCCCATGAGATAATATATTGAACCATGTATCATGATCTTAAAAATCCAAGATAAACACTATTACTCTAGATGATCCATATAAAGATGAAATATTGAACAAAATTATGCCTCTCTAAATGGACTCAACTATTATTTGATTCAACATGGAAGTGATTAGTGATGTTCATCCCATCACTAAACCATATAGTCCTAAAAATGGGAAAATGAAATTAATTATTATATTCCTTTCAAATATAGTACTCACATTGAATAATCCTAGGAGTAAAATAATCCAAAGAAGTGAAAATAACTTCATTCTATATGGTGGCACAAATCATCAAAATTTCCTCTTTAATTTGGGACATGATTAGGTCATTATCAGGTGATTTAATGTAGAGGATATTGTTTCTATTATGAGTGAAGTGAAGACCTGATCATATGGAACCCACCATCTTGGATTCAAACATTCTTATCAAATATAGAGTCTTGGGTAGTACTTGTCCCCTATGATGCTGGATTGCAAAAATTTCACCACAACTTTGATTCATTCCATTTACATTTAAAATTCATTCACCATCCCCTAAAATTTCCACATATTCCCAAATACTAATAGCCATTTTTAATTTGGGTAATGGTCATCGTGGGACCATATCCTCTTTCCACATACACGAAGTACAAGTACATTATCAATATAATTGTCTTATTCTCCAAGATGTTTGCAGATATACCCCCTCATAGAAGTCAGGTAAATAAATATTGTACGTTTCATTAATGAAATCACCATTTCTATATTTTGTGTCCCTTATACAATAAAAAAGGAAAACATTTGAAATTTTTATTTTCTGGGATTGAAAAGCTATATCAATAGTATATCCTCGAATCCAACCATTTGTTGCACTTTCATTCCACAATGAATGTAAATATAGAGGAATTCAACAAGACCAAATCAAATACAATTCAAAAGGTTATAGATTAGGATAAACAATCATGGTTTTAGATGCCCTTAAATTCCTTGTGGTATTACTAAATTATGGCCCACACTACCATGTAGGAAACCCAATACTCATTGGAATACATGATATTGGTGGTCCTTCCCATCAAAGATCAATTCCCTTCACTCCATGTTACCATCTATAACAATATATCAATTGATGAGAAAACACATAAATGGATTGAAAAATTTGAGTGACATATTGAGAATGGATCTCATAGCATTAATTATTTGAATGTCCAATAAAATTCAATTTCTTGAGATTTTAATATAAATCTTAACCTACGATAATTCCTTGAGGGAGAGATGGTGTTAGACCATATAAATCTAATTATTCCTAGAAAGAAACCTCTATAGGTAGAACCAAAATGGGAGGAGATTTATGCCGCACACAATGTCTACTAAAATGAATCTTATTATGTTATATGTATGGACATATATCTTACCATATACACCATGAATTCTAGGTTCATGGACAAATATATTGTGTAATCAGATGAATTTCATCCATGTTGAAATATTATAAACATCTTAAAACCAACATCTTAAATGTAATAAAATAAAATAAATAACTTAACCATTCTAATCCCATTATATTCAACATAACATGATACATTCTAAAAGAAATACATGATAGTTAACATAACCATATCTTCATGATTGGATGATGTTAAGATTTATGGTAAAATTACTTACCATATGAAGTTAAACTACATGGTAAACTTTCCTAGAAAGTAAACATAAATTGTAACTATTCCTAGTTTAATAAAAATTGGAAACCTCATATCACAAATACCAGATATTTAAATTTCCTCATCATAGATGAAACTTCCCCCAGAATCATTATTCTACCTTTCCATGTTCAATAACTATGTGTGAACTGATTCCATTCATTATAGGATATATAAGATCTCTTAGATCTTAAATCGTTAGTCTGGCTACATAAATAAATGGGAAAGATTATCCCACGCCATCTATGGGTAAAACAAAAGTAGAGAGCTAGAAATTCTCAAGCTATGTATGGATTCATTCTCTTTTTCATGGAATACATTGCAATTCATGGGTCCCTTATCCTTGGTTCATACCCTATCATTAACTCATCAAGAATTTCCCTTCCCTTTATCATTCTGTTAGTGGAATTTTTTAATATGTCTTAAGATATTTTGTGGTAGAATAGTCCACCATGTTCATCCATTTTCACAATTTCATCACTTATTATCAACACAGTCCACTTTAAGACATTTTCACCTAGTCATGGTAAAATCTATGCAAGGATCAATTGTAGCATTACCACATTGAGATCCAGGGATTCCTCATGTGACCATGTATGAGAGGAATCAATGAAAAAAACTATAGGACACAATGATAAATGATATCCTTACCACAAACCATAAATATGGGATTCCTCACAACATCTGTGAGATGCCTTAATGTCATCCACATAGTTTATGCTTCTATTCTAAACATTGGTTCTCTACCATGCCATTATTAAGAACAACGTGTGTCTTGAATTTATCCACATAGAATATTTAGTGATGCTCGAATACATTATATTATCCAAGCTAGATCCTATGAACATAAAATTCACATTTCCTACCCATTAGTATGGTCTATATAGGGAACTCCACACTCCATGGCCAATATCGATCTGAATTCAACTTGAGTACTTGGACACTTTCCTTTCCCCTATCAAAACCTTTGTCCTCAAAGTTTCATATTACCACACTCTTTATTTATCTAAGAATAATAGGATTTCATTTTCATTAAGACACCTATATTTTGTTATGCATAATACTCCCTAGTTGGATTTTCATAAATCTTCAACCAAAAAAACAACCCTTTAACTAGATGAAAATTCATTCTCATGAGAGACTTATTCAATCCCCATAATCCCCAACATAATCATGTTAATAACCACTCTTTGATCCTAATTTTTAGAAATTTTCACTAGTAGAATACTAACCTATACCAACGGTTTGGAACCGTTGGTATAGGCCTCCAAACTGTTGGTATAGCCTATACTAACGGTTTGGAGAACCGTTGCGAAGTAAGCCATTGGGATAGGTCTATACCAACGGTTTTCCCAAAACCATTGGTATAGACCTATCCCAACGGTTTTCAAAACTGTTGGTATAAGTAATATGAAAATCTATTCCAACGGTTATAAAACCGTTGGTAAATGTATTTCAAAAAATAACATGTGCTGGGATTTGATCCCACGACCCCTTGTTTATAATCGAACGACTTTACCACTATGCTAACATCACTTTTGTAAACATAATTTCATAAATATATATATGTATTATCATAATTATTTAAAATTTAGATTTATATAATGTTCTCGGGTAGCAGACCTGGAAGAAATCAAAGAAGCTAACCCAACTGTTTTCAAAACCGTTGGGATAGGTGGAAATTTCCAAGGGTGAATGTTGGATTTGGGGATGAGTTTTCCCAACGGTTCTCCCAAACCGTTGGGAAAGGGGGGGTCTTTCCCAACGGTTTGGGAGAACCATTGGGAAAGGGGTGTTTTGAGGCCCCTTTCCCAACGGTTCTCCCAAACCGTTGGGAAAGACCCCCCTTTCACAACGGTTTGGGAGAACCGTTGGGAAAGTGTGTATATAAGTGTTGGGAAAGATCCGATTTCCAGTAGTGTTTTATAGTATTTTCCCATATCATTTCTCAAAATCCAAGTAGCCTAAATATCACTGCATGCATTTTCCCTCATCACATCTTAGGCATGTCGAAACAGCATGGCCTTATGAGTCTTTTTTCCCCCATGGTTTCCCTCACATATAATAATAATCATATGACCCAAAACTATATGTTTTCTTCTTCATAGTGACATAATGTTAAACTATTAAAAAACATATTTAGTAAATGATGTTAAATGTAGTCTTAAATTATGTATAAAACATAGGATTCCCTAGTAACCAGTTCAATATTCATCATGACATAAACATGAGACTCCCATTATTAAGAAATAACATGAAAGTATGTATAGAATTTATCGGGATCCAAACATTATATTTCAAGGGGGTTAACCTTCTTCCTCACCACATGATTCCAAACTAAATGGTTTGAATCCCACTTATTCCGCATTAAAATTTTATTACAACGTGTATCTTACATATAGCACTATAAGGTATAACATTAGACTTAGACCTCCATAATGGATTCAATCCACCATATTTCATTTTTACACATCGATTAAACTACAACCATACCAAATAAAGTTAAACTTCATGGTTTATTTCCTTACCTCATGACACTATACTACATGATTTCCGAGAAATATATATGTATTTATTTTCCCTTTGATGAGATATGTAATGATAGATGGATCCCTTATCATGTTCCAACCACAAATACAAAAACATCCAAAAACTCATATTTATGAGCCAAATCTATATAGAAGGGTTCATTGTGGGTTCTCACCCCTTTTAGGATCACCTATAAAAATTGAAATAAATACTCACCCTCCCCAAAATAAATCAATCAATGTATGTAATCTACCCAAGAATAATGTATGGATTTAATATTTCATTGAAGAGATATGTAGTGACACCTAAACCTTTTGTCTTGGGAACATCTATAAAAAAAATTCAACCTTTCTATTATATGGGTTAGAGTTGTGTGATTAATATACATGTACCCAATCTTTGGTAATTTTGATATTAAAGGATATTTCAATATTAAGTCACTTTTATTTGATACACCATACTATTGGTCTTGGGTAGTCTGAATCTCAATCATCCCTCTTTATCCACCAAAAATGTGAGGTGAGTGTCCTCATGAGACCATCATTTTACTATTCATTATTAAGCCTTAGTTTTATTTTCATAAATTGGACACAAAAACAACTTGTAAAAAAATATAATTCATCATAATGAGAGGCCTATTATATGTCTGTAATCCATAAAGATGTTTTGCTTCCCATGTCACTCCTTGGATTAAGAATTACCCAAATATAATCATAAAATTTTCCTCCTTCATATCGAAATTTGGTGGAATATTCGTGGATAGATTACTATTAAAATGCAACATCAATAACATTTTGATCAAAACTAAGTGACCATAAATTATATTCATAAAATATATTTTTCATAAGACATTAAACTACATGTTGATTTCCTAGTCTCATAACAATAAAATTCCCAGTTCATTAATCTATATTAAATAGGGGCCTTCCCCTCTAGATGATAGTCATCAAATACTATTGTTAGGTCCACTATGTAAAATATCCTAGGGGGTGAATCAATGTATAATATATTAAAACAATCTCCCATTTCTATCTTGTTTCATTTTTAGAAAGAAATCAATTCTTGGTTCCTCCCAAAACAATATACAAACAGATATGAAATCATGAATAGGACACAATGATTATTACTTGGTTCACCCTCATTGGGATACATACAAGGAGCATAAAATGACAATATCTCAATGTACCAAATTCACTAAGTCTCATAACCAATAATGAGTAAAATGTTCAGGCTATATCTTATATGCCCAATATCGCTAACTTTACAAGGTTTAGTGTCTTCTCACTTCCGCTAGAAAGGGTAATCGTCTTCCTCCTCCTTTACTCACTACTCTTGAAAAATAATCAACTAACCGTTTATCGACTTATAGGTCAAACAAATTTTATAGACATATAGGTCCCTTCATTTTCAAAAATTCATGAATCCTGAACTACAGGTAGATGCCCTGTTGAAGTTCCTCTTTCACCTGTAGATGAATTCCACCTTCCCGGATACTACTAGGTATCGGAAAATACATTTTCAAACTGATTTGATTCTTTTAAAAGCTTTATATTTCAAATTGTGAACCACCTTCCTCTCTCGCATATTGAGTATTGGTTTTGGTATGCAGATCACCTCCTCTGCATACTTCCTCCACTACTGTGAACCTCCATTCATCTATGGACTAACCCTGTCTTCACAATCACATACCACTAACGTGTTCTGATTCTGTGAACCTCTGCTGTGAATCACCCTCTGTCTGAATAATGTTAACTATTCATGGACTAACTTTACTAACTTCTATTGAATAATGTGCCTTTATCTTCCACATACCGTGTGCTTTGTAGGCTACAATTCTCTGTAAAACATTCTGCAGAATCTCTTCCGCGCGAGCCGATTCGACCTTCACAACTCTCCCTTCATGAACTTCCTTAATTCTTTGCCAAAATCCCAAACCAAAAAAATTTTATCTAATGTTATTCAATATCTATTGTAATCAATGGGACTAGCAATTATTATATATTTAATGATATCTAAAAAAACCTTTAATCCATGATTTACGAAATATTTGATTCGTCCTCCACCACATAATGATCCTTCTACGGCCGCGAACTGCAGGCCACATGTGAACCTGTTTTCCTATCAGATCTTCATACTGTCTTTTTTCTTATATGGTCAATTTTCTCCATCGGCATAAAGTCATCCGCATACTACACCACCTTCCTCCATGAACAGTTTTCAGTTTCTCAATCCACACCCGCATATCGTTCCAACTGTGTGGTATGTTGCCTCATACTCTTCCTGGAAATGGTATGTGATCCATGTCCCAGGCTCTTCATTTATTTTAATTTGCCTACTTTGTACTCCATTATTCACAAAAATTACTGATTATGAGGTCCCAAAATTTGTAAAACACTGTGAAACTGCACCACCATAAAATCCTATCTTCAGAAAACACCATCCATTCTCATTTGCGATCATCTGGCTTTGTCAACAAATACAATCAAACCCAAAACATTCTGATGGGACACCCTGAGTGATTTTTTCCAACAATATTCCCCCTGGGGTTTGTTGAAAACTCTTCTTAAAACAATTCTTTTAATTTTGATATCTTGTTAATGATATTTCCATCTTTAACTCTCATTCACTTCATGCGATTAAGATAGTGATTAAGGATTTTCTCAACACATACTCTAAGTCAACATGAGCCATGATAGGAATGAGATACATGAGTATAATGAAGATGTCCTCAAGGAGACACTTCATTTCTAATCATCAATTGCTGATACCATACTAATACATGGATACCAATGAACTTCTTTCACCACGAACCTCAACCGTCATGATATCTATTTATTGATCGATTACTTCTAGCATCGTCATATTTAATGCTCCCCCTATGTTATAGCACTTCTAACCAGCTGAAGATAAACTTAAACTCCCCCATTATCACTGCTCTACTTAACAACTTCTCCCTGTGTATTTTTTCCCCTAAATAGACACACTTTCTACCCCTTTATCAATGAAACTAAAGGGCACATCAAGGTTGTCTGTAATAGGGTAAAGAACACATATAAACACATTGGGGAAGACAGACCATACCTCAAGGATACGGGGACCAACATCTACAATTTTTCAAGTTTGGGGATTCGGCTAGAATCCAATAGAAATTTGATGCCTCTCAAATGCTTCTTTGAGTTGGGCCTTTATTAGAATGTCTGCAATCTTTTGTTTTGTATGCACATACTCCAACATCACAAGCCCTTGCTCCACTTTCCCCTTTATAAAATTATATTTGATTTCAATTTGAATCTTTCTTGATTGATGGATTGGAATTTTTCTATGTTTTATAGAATATGAATATTAAAAATAGATTCTTATTAGATATTTTAATTCAATTCACATATTTTAAATTTCCTACATAATCCACAATAGTTTCATGTAAGCTTGAGTAGCTTCTATTTATTTATCTTTTGCAGTGATTAATTAAATTATATCATGTTTCTTACTTAACAAAGAAATACACAACCTTCGAAGATAAAAGTCACCTCCTAATGTTGATTTCCTATCATCTTATGAACCAAAACAATCCAAATATATAAACTCCAATACCTCTTGCTAATATTTTTCATTATACATTAGGCTGAAATCAATTGTTCCCTTGATATACTGAAAAAATTATTTTTAATAAAATCATGTAGCTCTCCTTCAGATTTCATTGATTCCTCGCTTCATGGAATGTGGTAAATACAATATTAGGACAAGTCGCTATCAGGTACAATATACTTTCAATGATTTCTCTATACTCCATGATTTTAATTGCCTTTCCTTCATCAGCCCATGACATTTTTAGCCAGGTATCAACTAGATTCTTCATCTATTTGTAATTATCCATTTCAAACCTTTTCAAAACATCCTAGGCATATTTATATTGATAAATAAAAGTTTAATTCCTTCATTGTTTCACTTATAAGCCAAGGAAAAATGTCACCTCACCAATCATCAACATTTCGAACTCGATTTTCATGAATTATGAAAACTATCTGCAATGTGTGTCATCTGATCCTCCAAATTTTACATCATCCACATAAACTAGTACCATCATCCATTTTCTATTTACATTTTTTAAATACAATTTTTAATCAATTTTACCACACTATAAACCATGATTTTTTAGGAACTGATCAAGCCTTGCATACCATGCTCTGGGTGATTTCTTCAAACCATATAATTCTTTATATAGCCGACATACCCAGTTTTCATCTTCATGGATGATAAAAAACCTTGTTTCCTAGTGTAAACTTCTTCTTCTAGAACTCTATTCAGAAATGCTAACTAGACATCCATCTAAAAAACCATAAACTTTCTTTACACTGCTATGGAGAAGAATAATTTGATTGTATCTATCCTTGCAATGGATGTGAATGTTTCATTGAATTTATACCCTCTATCTAGGAGTACCCTTTGCCTACAAGTCATGATTTGTATCGAATCACAACACCATCTTCATTCATTTTTTTGTGAAAAAAAACTTTTGTCCCCATGAAATTTCTATCTGTTGGTCTTAAAAAATATCCCATGTTTGATTATTTTCATTTTGGTTAAGCTCTTTTTTCATGGATTGAACCAAGATCTCATCACTAGTAGCTTAATCAGAACATTTAGGTTCCACCAGTGTTAAGTATGATGCCAATTGTAAAGTCTTCATCCTCATTTACTATACTGGTGCTGCCTAATCACCAATTCTTTTTTTCTTGTCAATTTTAGCTCTTCTTACTGGCCTCTGGATAGATAATGACTTATTCTCATTATCTAAATCTTCTTCGTAACCATCATATGGAGCTGGAGTGTCTCTCGATATGCTCATCTCTTCATCACTCTCTTCCAAAGTTTGATCAAGTATTTTCTGAAGATTATTTTCATTTTCTACTATAGTCACATCATGACTTTCAACTGTCTTTCACAGCCGCTTATTTAATCCTTTATATGTTTTTATATTATTTGAGTATCCAAGATATATCCATTCATCCCCATGAGATTAAAAATTATTATTTTTCTCCTAATTTAGAATTAAACATTTAATTCAAAATATTAGAAAGTACTTCAATGAAGGATTATTTCCATACCATAACTCTTATGGAGTCTTCTCTTCTTTTGGACAATGTAATTCTCTATTCGAAATATATACTACTGTCATTACTTCTTCTTTCCAAAATTTCTCCACGATGTCTTTCTCAATGAGCATTGTTCCATCCATGTTGTCAAAAATTCTATTCATTCTCCCCATTACTCCTTTCGAATGTCGAGTTCTTAGTGATGAAACAAAATGTCTAATCCCATGTTTCGTAATAAAATCCTCTACTTGGATATTTTTTAACTTAGTTCCACTATCTATTCGAGTCATCCTGATTTTCTGACCAAGTATATTTTCACATTCTCCTCGATATCTTATAATGCAACTGAATACTTCAGATTCGTTAGTGATTATTTAAACATATGACATTCTACTATAATCGTCAATGAAAATGACATAATATCCCATCCCATCAATAGGACTCAGTGAAATTGTCCCACACACATCAATATGCACCAACTCAAGTAGTCTCATTGATTTTTGATCCTTATACTCATATGTCTTTTGAATGACCCTCCCTTATTGGCTTGCATCGCACATATGAGAATGATAACGTAATAATCTAGGGAGATTTCTACCTACATCATATTTTACTAGATCTTTTATGGAACCATGGCTTATGTGGACAATATGCTTATGTAATAACTTGTTTTCTTTATCCTTAGATAGAAAGCACATATCCCCTTATCAACTCACATGGTAGTGATTCACTTTTTTACGCTTTCCTTAGAACAAAATAGCACCATCCATTGCCTTAATTATTCACAATTTCTTGGAAAAATATATGTAATGTCCCAAGTCAGAAAATTGACTAACACTAAGAAAGTTGTGACTAATCCCCTCAACAACCATGACATCTGCTCGTCTCATGTCTTTTCTTCCAAACATGGACTTTCCTGAACTAATAATTTCTAGGCCCTCATCATTACTGAATCTTACAATGACTTCTTTATCATACCAGATTCCAGTCACTAGATTATTATTTCTTATCATATGGGAAGTGAATCCACAGTCAATTATACATATCTCCCCACGATCGGATTTTGTGAACACAATTTCAGCAACCACAGCCTGCTCAACCCTTTTCCTTTTTAACCATAGTCTTTGAATTCATACGTGAAATTGAATTATAATCTAGATCTTACATAGTATATGATGTACTAGGTTCAACCTATAGAGTTGAAAATCAATTTTGAATGTACAAATATATTGTTGAAACAATTGGATGCTTCTTAGGAACAAATTCAGTCTACCTCGGCACATTACTCTACATTATCGATGTGAAATATCATTCCATATATCTGAGTCCTTTACACTTCAAAAAATGACCATCAAATTATGACCTATATTTTTTAGCTCTGTATGACCACATTTTTTGGTCTTGTTTACTTTAATAACTCTTTGTTGTGGAACATATATTTTGAGAGAGTCACATCTTACAAAAACAAAAAAATATTATGTGAGGTACATTCCTATATAGAAATTATAATCGACGAGCAGTGCATTGGGTTATATAAATCTTCTAGTTCTTCTTCCAACCCAAATGAATCATCAATCATGGTGGGGGTGTTGTGGTCTGACTTGAACCATAACTATTTCTATTTTACATCACACCCCTTACAAGCCTTATCATTTAGAGTGGATTTTTGCGTCTATTATGATGGAACACTCTGCTCAATTCTCATCTTCTTAGTTTCTTATATGATCTTATTTCATATTAGTTTCTCCTAATGTTCAATTGTTCCCGGCATACTAGAAACATCCTCTTCTTGTTGTTCGATACATTTGATTTGATCTTTTCCAGTTTTTGTGAAAATATCAATTTCAATATTATTTTCTTCACTATTATTTATGTACTCAACCACCTTTTTAGATCTTTCTAGCATTGAAGACCTCGTGTTTTAAATTTCTACATTTATCTTAGAATTTTCTTCTTCCTGATGCTGCATAAAGAGTTCTTCATCACAAAAAACATTGTTAACATTATTCATTTTGGCTCACAATATATCTACCCCTTCAAAGGAATCTTCTAATTCAGAAAAAAGATCAACTCTTCCTTCAATTTCTCCTCCTCCATTGTCACTTTCGTCTCGTGTTATTGAGTTTTGGAAAACTGCCAACAAAGCAACTATTTTATGATCCTTGTAGTCCCCCAAGTCTTTGGCATCAGATTGTTCTAATCATTCTGTCACTTTTGAGAGAAGATTCTTCTTCTTGATGAAATTTCACCTAGTACTTATCCTCCCTTTCCCATTTTTTTAATACTTATTTTGTGTAATTTCATCATTTTCTTCATTTTCGTCATCAAACTTCTTAGGACACATTATAGAAAAATTCCCAATATTTCCGCATCGAATTCATGAAAATGGATATTTACCTTTAAAATTCCCTTTTACTATTTAAATATTGGATGAGTGAAATGATATGACATCATCCATATTGTCCTATTGATGACTATGTTCAATAGATTGATTCTCCAAGAACGTGATTTCCACTTCCTTAGACATCCCCTTCTCCACTTAATAGATATAATCGCCTCTCATTACATATGCTACAAGGGTACTATTTAGGTTATCTAGTGCCTACTCTTTTGGGTCTTTATCTTATAATACTGAAATTTTTGGATTGAATCGTGGTGGAAGTTTCCTCAAGATACGCTTCACAATCATTATATCTTCAATAACTTCTCCAAGACCCCACATGTCATCCACAATAAAAATTATCCTGTCAAAAAATACATCAATAGTCTCGTTAGGATTCATTATGAGATCCCCATACTTTTTTAATAAAACCTGTAGCTTTTCTCCTTGGACTTCTGAGTCACCCTCATAAACATTCAATATAAGTCCACATTTCATGTGATGTTTTACAGGACATCACCCTCTTATAAATTTAATTTTATTGGGAACCCCCAAAAGCATTGATCCCATTAGTATCAACTTCCAATTATCTTCTGTCATATTCTGATAAAGTAATACTATTAATGTCAGCTAATATTCCATGCGTAGCTACTTTGAAGTCTTCCATCCCTACTGATCTGAAGTAGTGCTGCATCCGATTCTTCTAAAGATGAAAATTATACCTATCAATGATTGTAATTCTTTTATGATTGACCACCTCCATTTCTTCTTCTTGAAAGAGATCAACTTACTTCCACCCTTTCCCTTTTATACCAATTGTCATGTCCACTAGGTCGAATACCCTAAGAGGGGGGTGAATCAGGCTATAACCAATCAAATCATTCTTTTGTTTGGATGTTTTCTCATTTTTATAAAAAATTCAATTATTTCTTCCTATCGTAGTAATATACAAACATATATAAAATCATGCATAAGACAAAATAATTTTTACTTGGCCCACCCTCACTGGGAAGCATCCAAGGGGCATACAACATCAATGTGCTGATTTATCAAATTCACTAAGGATCATAGCCAATAATGAGTACAATGTTTAGGATAGATCTTCTATGCTTAGCCTCACTACCTTTACAATGATTAGGGCCTACTCACAGCATTCCCAAGGGTCACTCCATATGCCTATTTCACTAGCTAACTGCTGGTGGAAAGGGTCATTGTATTCCTCTTCTTTGATCACAATTTTTGAAAAGGAATCCACTCACAGTTTATTGACTTTTAGGTCAAACACAGTTTATAGACATGTAGGTCCCTTCATTATCATGAATTCATGCATCCTCAACTATAGGTAGATTCTCTGTTGAAGTTTCTATTTCACCCATAGATGAAGTCCACCTTCTTAGATACAACTAGGTAAGAGAAAATACTTTCGCCAACTGATTTGAAGCTTTTGAAAGATTCTAGGTTCTCATCAAGAACCACCTTCCTCCATGATGTACATAGTACTGATTTTGGTATGTGGATCACCTCCTCTGCATACTTCAACCACTACTGCGAACCACCATCTGTTTGTGGACTGCATCTACCTTCGCTATCGTGTATCGCTACCGTGTATCGATTCTGAGAACCTACACTGCGAATCACCCTCTAACTTCGAACTATATTCTTTTCGTAGACTACCTTTACTAACCACAATTGTGATCGCGCCTTCTTCTTCCATGTACCACATTCTGTTCAAGATATATTTAGCCACAAAAACATTTAGGGGAATCTCTTCCCTAAGAACATCTTCAGCCTTCGCGAATCTCCCTTCGTGAACTTCCTTTGGTCGTTTCCGAAATCCCTAACGAAAAATATGTTCTCTAATGATATTATTTTTCCATATTAATCGGTGGTATTAACAATTATTATAAAAAAATGATGTCCTCAAATACTTATAATCGAATACTTACCAGTTCTTCGATTCAGCCTCCACCGCATACCAATCCTTTAGCCACAGCAAACTGCAAGCCACCTATGAACCATTATTCTTATCTAGTCCGAAAACTGTCTTTGTTCTTACAGTGTCAATCTTCTCCATCGGCACCAATTCATCCAAATACTAAACCACCTTCCGCCTCAAACCATTTTCAGTTTCATGAACCGCACCCACGTACCAACCATTCTCATTCATGATCATCTGGATTTTTCCAGAAACACTATAACACCAAAAACATTCAGAGGGGATACCTTTAGTTATTTTCTCTTAATAACTATGTACCTTTTCACAATCCAAATTCATGTTGTTGGGGTTTTATTATTAAAGGATAAAGATAAAATAGATGCTCCCATTATTCTTTGACAACATACCTTCTTAAACCACCCTTCATGGTCATGAGAAATCTAGATCTTCCCAAATAGACTGTTCAATAGAAAGGGATGTTCAATTTCCTATGGTATCATTTTTTGACTATTTATTGATACACACCAGTTTTTCATTGCATATGTCTCCCAAAAATGGGTAGTCGTCCAATGGAAAATCCTTCCCCATAAGGTACCTCTTCTATATCTATAAGCCTCGACAAAATAATGATGAAATACCTCTTTTAAAACAAGCTATATTGTTACTCCCCATGTACATGTCCCACATCATTCATCTTATATAGAAAACCCAAATCATTTACTCAAAAATCTCATGCAACTATCAGAAATATATCAATAAATTCCCAACCAACTATCTACCATTGGTTGATCACCCCATAATTCCGGGTAAAACCTATTCGACCTAAAATATTAGTTGGATTAGTTCAAATATAGGGACTCTAAACATCCCATAAAAAGACAGACATTAATCACAAAGATGAAAAACCAAAATATGGGGCACATTTGGTAAATGTTTACTCTCTACTCAATAGGTTTTGATTATGTAAATATTGGAAAAAACTGATCAATGAAATGAAAATGAAAATACATTTTAGGAAAAAAAATAATCAAAGGTAAGCCTAATAAAAAATTTATTCATGCCCAACATGACATTTCCTTGGTGCACATAGGGAAAAATTAGGGATATAAATTAATAGAAACAATGTTTTTATGGGTCTCCATGAAAAAATAGAAATAGTCAAATATATTCTTTTTGGATCCCTTTGCTCAAAAAATTATAGAATTATATGATCTTACATCAGAATAAGATGACTCTGGGGTTACAATGATTGTAATTATTCTATCATCCATCCATGAGAAATGCTTAGGAAGAGGTCATTTCAACTTGATTATCCTGGTCTATGACTAACATTGCTATCCCGTGATAAAAACATTACTTTTATATGATATATTATCCTTCAAAATACTAAAATTTCTGATTGATTGGTATTATGGGATAGGATAAAAGATATTTACAAGAGGCTGAACAAGTTTTCATTTATATATTGAATGGGAATGATAGAGGTAAATCTGTATTTTTGAACATCTTTTTATTTATAGTGAATTTCATTTACAAATCCCACTCTGTGGATTCATAATTTTGAATCAATGAAAGGTTAGAATCTTCTATGGATCAATTAGTCTTAGATAATTCTTTCATGTCATCATCAGAGCAAATAGATTTTGAGGGATCTATTCCTTATATTTTATATAATAAATTAGAAAATAAAGGGTTATTCCTTATAAAAAACCAATGAAAGAAAAAACCACATATCTTGTTATGTTATATGTGAATCTTCATTCCATGAGGAACTCAGTTTGTGATGTAGCAATCCATGAAGCATCAATCCATCTCACATAACACTATTTTTCTCTGTGGTTTAGTATAAATATCATTCATAGGTGACCTCACATCTGTTCATCTAAATTCTTTCTGCAAAGGATAAATTCTATGTGAGAGTAGTGAGTGATCATCCTTTCACAAAGGTCTTAGTTTAAATTAATGATTGGTAATTGAAAATTTATAATGAAAACATATATATATGTGTAAATCCCTTTATAGGTACACATTAATACAAATAAATTTATTTTAAATTGGAAAATATTATTCATCAATATTTTGTCCCTTTCATCCCAATCGGTGCCCATTCCATTGGGAGGATGTTTGATTATATTAAATACTCCACATCAAAGGGTAAAATACTTTCATGATTTCTTTATGGTTAACATAAATAAAAATAAGAGTTTGAACATTGTTAAATACATGCTTTCCAAAATAGAGGGATAGAGTCCGCATCACAAACACATTACATGGACTTTTACTCTATATAGTATCCTAAAAAGGAAACCATTTGTGGGATGAGATAGTGTTCACCAGAACCAATGAATAAAACTAGATAGTATGTTGTCATCAACGATATTTCCCATCCAACTCCATCAACCATACCCAGAAAATCTTAAAAAAATTCCGTCCTAGATAGTATTTCTTGTCCCTAAAAAACAAAATCACTTATGAACCTAGACTTCCTAATCAGATTCTTGGAAACAAAAACCCTATGGTAGACCCCAGATGACTGTATATACTGGTAATAAGTTACACCCACTCCTCTATAAAAACCACATATTAAATATGCATAGAGAAAAAAATAATGAGGAAATGTGAAAGGGTCATTGAGTTTCAGTAGGTAAATTTTACACACAACGTAAAAGGAGAAAATAAGAGTTAATTTCAGTATTATCACTAAAAAACCCTCTATGGATGCAATTCCACAATGAATAACAGGATGGAATCTTATTGGTAGATCAGGACATATAGTAAATGAATATGAGAAAAGATCTCTACAGTGCATAGAGAGCCTCTATGTTAGAGTAACTTAAAATCTCATAAAAATGGGTGATTCAGAAAAAATCATTGACCACGTAGAAAAAAAATAATCTGAGGGAATCCAATCACATATAGTAACATTCTATGAGGAGTGGGTTATCGTAGGGTGTTCTAGTTTTCCACTATCATTAATATCTTCCAATGTGAAATTATGGACCACTATGGTCCCTCTATAAAACATTGTAATTGTATGAGGCCATGACCTCTTCCAAATATGCCTGATCAAATAATTATACAGACTAGCATGTCTACTAATGCATAAATACTAATGGTTTGAGGGTTCTTATTGTCAACCATATTAATAAGGGGTCCTTAAAATTTTCTCAATTGTACATTCCCATTGAAATGAGGGTCCCTTCATTAGAGGTAGTTCCATGGACCTCCCCATTTTCAGAATTCGGTGGAACTACTTTTCTTTCCCCTTGATGATGGAAAATGTGTGAACATTCTCTCAACCTATATAAAATTGTGACAAGGAAACCCCTCATGGAGTAAGCCCATATGTTGATGTCAACCCCTCCACCTCATCATTAAATCAGATTCATATCTTGGAGTTGATGTGACCATCATCGATATAAAAACAAAAGAGGATACTAACACCTGAATGCCCTATATCACTCCCTTTTGGGCCATAATATTAAAACAATATTAGAGATAGGAACTATTTTTCACTATTTTTCACTTACATTGCTCCCATGCCTCTTCCTCTATCAGAAAAGTGAGATTTTTTGGATTCATGATATACTACATTCTTGTATTTCAATCTTATAGCATTAATCATGTGGTCATAGAGGATTATGGTGATCATTGCATGTTCCCAATCTGAAAAAATGGAAATCGTTGTAATTTTTATATTGAACCCAACCCTCTAAACCACCATGGCATGAAACCTACATCATAGTTCTAGAAACATGGCAATCCTCCTATGTGTTGGCCCCATAACATTCTAAACATTGGGTTCATTGATTATAGACCAATTAGGATGTGTTAGATGCCTCCTTGAGGTCCAAACCCAACACTCTGAATTCACCCTAATATTATCCAGGATACATCACCCATAGGTTCAAATCAAACCCATATGTCCATATAATATTTATGTACCTTTCATCACCATAATTATTGTTCTATATTACTAATAAAAATAATACCCCACCTAGGGGACCACGCTTCTACCACACTTTAAGCAACTTCGACATAATCCCCACACAAAATATTACACCTTCCACCTAAGAATCATTTTAAAATGATATCAAACTAAATGGTCTGGTCGTTATCACATGAACAAAATATATGAAATTTCATATTCAGTGTCTATGAACTACATTGGTTCTGATTCATTTTAATACAATACATAATTCTTCCATATTATGTGTATGATATAGACCTCAAAACAATTCATGTCTCCATGGATTATAATAAAATCTAAAGTGTCCCCGTATGCGGAATCA
Organism: Viscum album; assembly: GCA_963277665.1. Taxonomy (NCBI): domain Eukaryota; kingdom Viridiplantae; phylum Streptophyta; class Magnoliopsida; order Santalales; family Viscaceae; genus Viscum; species Viscum album. The sequence continues at coordinate 1,907,527,542 of OY728145.1, forward strand.
ATATTTCATAGTAATGAAAGATGATATGAGAATCTATGTTGTCCATGTACCATTAATAGAGTACCTCCAATACTTAAATATCCCACCATTTATTGAGAACCTTCATTACATATAGATAATTCCAAATACATGTGTGTAAATAATTAATTTCTAATTATATGGTGAACAATTTTATTCCTGGTAATGAACAAAGGATTCATGAAAATTTCATAAATAAAATATTTAATTTATTAATGAGATAGGAAATAGTTCCACCAAAAAGGGTGTGGGGATCCCAACCTCCCATCCTCCTGATCAATTTGATTTCTTAAGTATCATTGGCCAAGACCACCCAAAAATGATCTACCATTCAAAATTAGGTTCATTAGTAATCATGGTTATAAGATCCATTGGGTGTTTTCGGTTCCATGGATAAAAATATTTGGAAATCGACCCATTACAAAAGGGTATGAAATAATCATATATCAAGGTAAGATGTAAATATAATGATATATGTAATTTTTATTATGTTTCATAAAGGTATACATGTGAACTGTAATGGTATTATTTTAATTCTAATAAATTTGTAAAGGTGAAACTAATTTTATATAGTCTATGTAAGGGTATAATTCAGTTGTGTAAGGGTAGAAACTAAATTCAATACCACGTGTATGGGTAAATAATATACCTTTTAAATGTATATGAGTATATAAAACCATTTGTAAAGGTAAACATTAATAAAGGTAAATAATAAATTATAAGTCATTCATAATGGTAAAAAGAGAACTATAAGAATTACTGATTGGTAAAAATAGAATTTGAAAGGTATAATTTAGATGTGTAATTTTTAAAAAAAGTGTGTTGTATGTGTAGGAAAATGGAGTTTGAGGATATAAATGAGATATGTAAATGTAATAAGAATGATATTTTAGGTTGAATCATTCTATATGTATTCTAAGCTAGGTTATATTCAATGCCTCATTAATTTAATGTTTAATTTATAAAACTCTTACAATGGTACAATATAAAAAACATAAGGTTGGAAAATAACCTACATATGGTTAGAACAAAAGAGTAAAATGGGTATATAAATACATTAGAAAAATAATATATCATATAAAAAATTAATAATTATTATATATAATATTTCTAATGTAAAATTTAATTCTTCTTGTGATCATTAAAATCAATGAATGTTGACAAAATATTAATATAACCATTTTTGATTGTCACAAACACATTAATAACAAAAAAGTAAATATATATATATACCTATCAAAGAACAAAAATCACAATTTTAAATGAATCACTAAAACCTCAACAAATATGATATTATAATAATGATATTTTACAAGCTATTAGATAATTTGTAGAATGAAACTATGACTATCTTGATCATCGTCATTTTTCATTCAGGAGAAGAAAATTACAGTTTTGTAAATGACTTTTTGAAGAAATTAATGATTTTAAAATTCATATTTTCAAAATCTTATGGGATAATTAAAAGTAAAAATATTCATATAATATTTTCATATTTAATATGAATAATTTAAACTCCTATATATTTATTGAATAAAGTGAAATAATTCATTTTTGGAAAATAGGAAAAACAACAAATTGATTTTAGAAAATAAAATTTCACATCATGAATTGCATTAGTATTAAACAGATTCTACCCTCCTAAAATATTTAATTGTTAGAGTATAAGTGTATTATATCAATTAAATTATTTATATAAAGAAAATAAATTCAAATTAAATATTTTTCATATTCATTTTTAATATTATTGACTATTAATGTTTGTGTTAGTAAACCATAGAAAATTCATTTTGTTGGTAAAATATGTTTTGTAGTAACGAATAATAATCATGACAATGATGTTGATAGGGTTAAAAAACCCAATCAACTCATCTCGGGATAATCCACTTATATCATATTTTCCCGAACAACAACCACTTTTTTATATGAAAATATTATTAATTTTCATGAATTTTTATAATCACACCATTTTTAGTGTAATGAATTGTTTTTAAAAACATGTTTTTACTAATATAAAATTAAATAAATTTTTATAATAGTTTTGAATCAAATAAGAATTTAAGAAAAATTATTATGACATCCATAATTAAGACATAAGAATCACAAGATAGTCATACCAAATCCTTATCTAGTAATTTCAAAGAGATCAAGATGAATGGTATTAATGAAGATACAATAATATTGATGATTTTTCCAAGAAAATTGGTGTAAGATATAACCTTTTTTAAGGAAATGAATGAATTCAGTGATTTTGATTACCATATTGTGTATACACTTATCTATACATGATGTCGACTTACCATTATAGTGTAGACATTTTGGCGTCCACTATTGAAATGGTAATGTCCAAAGACTAATTGTCGTATCGAGAGGATATAGTAGATCCCAGGATATAATGAAAACCTTGAGATACTATGAAATTAATCTTAATTATATGTTCAATTGTCTAGAGACATCATTCTAATTAAACATAGTAGATGTTTGACGATCATGTGCTGAGTGTTCATAATCATTGATACTTCTTCTCAGGAGGTTCGAACATTGTGATTTTTAGTAGTGAGATCATGAGGATAGACCCGCCAATACGAACACCACATGATTCAGGTGTCATTGGATGTTCTTATCTATGATCATGTGTAAGGGTCTCTTGACTTGAGATCATTACCAATGCATGTCATTTGATTGCGTACTTCGATGCAAGATGAAAACCATAGAAATGAAGTTGTGGTGAGGTAGTTTTTGTTGGGTGCGTCATTGGTGTCTTGGAATTGGTTGAAAGGTTAAGAAATGATTTTTAGCATACAGGTTATAGAAGTAATATATCTCAGGCCATGTTGATAAGGATGGCGGTACCATTTTAAGGCCATGGCCATGGAAGTCAACTGTAAATCTGTCCAGTCAAATAAACAGTTCATAAAGCAATATAAGGGAGACGACACATGAGTGTGTCCTACTTTATGATATCTTACTGGAAAATAGATTATATTACACAGTGCATGTTCGTAGGTTGGTTTTCACTGCTTGGGCAATCCTTATCTGTTCAGAGGTCGTGTTGGGTTGCTAGATCCCCCTCTTGGTCTTTGAATGCTTTTCACTATTGTCGGGATAAGGGCCTAGAGGGTCATAAACAATAGTGTATTTAAGAATCTGCCCTATTCAGTTGAATATGAGTTTTTGATATGGTGGGCCCCACCACAAGGGTCCCGAATTTTTCCTAGAAAAAATGATCTCCAATAAAATAAATAAATTCTTATTATTAATCATTAGGGTAATGGTGATTGAATTTATTTTTTAAATATATTTATGACTTTTAGGTAAATACATGAAAAATATTAATTGAGGAATATTATATTATTTATGGTTCAATCAATATTTATGGGGGCGACGAGTCAAGTTAATGATTCTATTATTATCGAGTAATATATTTTAATATATTACAAGTAAATGATATAAATATTTATGATTAATTTTAGTAGTCATAAAATTCCTTTGATAGTGCCTTAACTATTCGGGGTCGGGAAGGCAATACGAGGTATTATAAATGAAGCACAATAAATAAAAGAGGAGAGGAGATTTCCAAATAATATTCATGGATCTTCTTTATCCTCTCAACTCTCCCATGATCCAAATAAATAGGCTTTGGATCTAAGGATCTCGGGTTGAGCAATCTCTCAGTCATCACTAACGAAGTGATGCGGTGATCGTGGGAGCATCGATGGCGTCGTCGAAATTCCACTCAATCACCCAGATTATGATGAATGGTGCTCCTTAGGATTCAATGATGTGTGTGTTGATGATCTAGAGGAATTCGACTTCTGATTCTTCAAGCATCAATCTCCATTGACAAGCTGACGTCGTGCGCGACTTTGGATTAAAACAAGTATTTTTTTGTATATTTTTTTGATTAAAACCCTTCACGCATGGTCCTTGGTTTTGACCGGGCTACTCTTCAATGACGTCGACATGTTTACTACTATATTTTGTTGAAACATTCTAAAATCCCACTTGTTTGGAGCTTCTGTTGCACACTAGGTTACAACAAGTGGTATTAGATGGACGCAAGTTGATTTTATGCCAACTATAAATTAAAATTTCAATAAATTTAATGATGGTTGTCGATATGGTTCCAACACCACTGGAAAAATCAGATTAAGACATCAGATGACCAGTATGTGTTCATCCAAAGTTTTTATTTCAGATTGAAAACTAAATTTCGGTGATGTTATTGTATTTCAAATGGAAAATTCATGGTCAAAATACTCACCGAAAAACAATTTTGCATTGATATTATTTTCATAAAATAATTTCATTATTATTATAATAACAATATATTTGATCTCATTATAACAATAATATTAATTTTATTGTGATAATAATATTAATTCCATTATGAAAATATTATTATTAAAATAATAATAATGTTTTTTATAAATCATATACATTAGGCTTGAGAAAAGATGAGAGGAAAGACTTGCATAGCAAGTCGTTGTTTTAAAAAAAGGAAGAAGTTGTGGGAGACATGCAAACTCAGGTCAGGCGGCCATCTCCCTCCCTTGCGTTGATTCGTAGTAGCAGCACTAGGCCAGGCACAGGGGTCCCATGGCCCTCTTGTCTTCCTCGTAGCGCAACGACGCCCCAAGGCCAGTCCATATCCCTGTTCTATTCCCAGGACCCAAGCGCCTCCCGAAGCGGCATACCACTAATGCCCGCAGGCGGCCTGTGTCTACCTCCAGCGCCCCACCCTAGTCCAGGGTCTTCTCCCTCAGAAAGCGTGTGGCGGTCATCCTACCATCACCACAATAGGCCCTCCTTCTCCTAGGGGGCATCCCGCACCACTAGGCCTGTGGAAACCCTTCTATCTTCCATCCTCTCAGAATGTCTCCAGTCTCGACCTCTTTTACCTCACCCGTTGGCCTACCTTTCTCCTGGTCAGTAGCAACACCACTGTGAGGTAACCCATCTCCATGGGCTCTAACCCAATCTGACTCTAAACTTGTCTGAGCAGGTCTACTCAGTCCAGAACGGGCTTTGGTGTCATACCCAACCCAAAACACCCTTGTATAGGGCTGATACTGCCCGGACTGGGTCTAAGCGGGTTCGCCCCGACATGCACAAGCCCTGCCCAGGATTTTAGGGGCTCGAGTAATTTAATTTAATCAAAGATAAATTAAAATAATAAATTTAATTTATATTGATAATTAAATTAATTAAATATTCTTTTTTTGTTATTAACATTTATTGCAGCGATAATTATTTTAATTGGGAAATTAATTAAATTAAATAATTTATTTATTTTTTAGTTTTAAAATTAAATTAATTAATCGAGACTGGATGATGTCATAATTGAATTAAAAATACGAGTAATGTTTTTTAATTCAATTAAATGACCTCAAATTTATTTTAATGCAAGTTTAATTTGTATTCTGTATTTATTTAATATATGCTGGTTTAATGCATATATGATGGTCATGAGCCGTCTACCTACCAATGCAAGTATGGAGATTGTTTATTTTTATAATTATTTAGTTAATTATTGCAGGTCGGTTTGTAATAATTAGTTTAATTAAATTAAAGATGATCAGCACGTCGTTTCAAGTGTCATTATATGTATAAGGGCCTGCAAGACCATTCTCAGAGTTGCATATTTATACCCTGAGACCCCCTCGCCTGGGTGCGAGTACAATTGTATAATGACGAGGCATGATGCACTTCACACCAAGTGATGGCAGGCCATCCAAAAGTAGTTGGGTGTATTGGATGAGTAGGTGTTGTTATTCATGTTGCATACCACACAGCTAAATGTACTTACCCTTAGTTGTCGGAAGGTCCATTATTCACTCAATGGATCAACCATTAGAACTAGCTCATGATTATGTTTTCATTTTGTTTTTCATGGTTTATTATTTTGGGCATGTGTAATTTATTGCACGATCACATAGAATAATAACAAACAAAAATGCAAGATAAAATGAAAATGTGATGCGATGAAATTTCTATTTCATACACGGTATGTTTTGAGTGTGATCACACAGTACGTGCTTATAAAAATAGAAAATGATTTCATTCATCAAACTAAAAAATAAAAAATCCCTCAGAATATATTAAGTCATAACTGCCTTCTTTCATTCAAATTTAGACACAACTTGCTACATGAGGAGTCGGTCAGACCATAGTTGTGGGTGCCTCTTACTACCGGGCAGTGCTTATAAGAATGATGAGTTAACATAACAAAAATAGAAGTAATGAAATTTCCATAGCTAGATAGTTGTAATTTTAGAGACAAGAATTGAGTAAATCAAATATCTATTTTAAGAAGCTAGGGCATCACTCAATATATCAAGGAATCGTAAGTTAAAGCGGTTGGCCAACCAAAATCCCAACTAGAACCCTCTAAGTAGTGGAGTAGACATAGATTATAGACTATGAGGGGTGGTTCCTGGATCATTTCCACTAGAGTACTCTAACGGCAGAGTATTTCGATTCTTGTACATAGGGTTCCTAGAATCTGATATAATTGTGGGAGACATTACATGATTTAAGTAATGAATTAAAAATGTGTAAACTAGAAATCCTGAAAAGGCTCTAAACTACTAAAGATTACTTTTGTAAAAATTGAAAGATTAAACCACAAATTTGAAAACTATGAGAATATATTGGACGAAGTAAATGTCCTCACTAACACAAGTATTCATGAATTTTACAGGTGTGGGTGAATAGTACTACGATATAGAAAACACAAGGATCCAGTGACCCAAACAATGTAAAACTTCTACAAGTATTAAGGGTGAAACTACTTATAGGAGACTAATGTACAAAAGATATGATGGTTATATCATTATGTATTCATCAACGTCTGGTGTCTGTTATAGTTTCTACACCCAGACGTGGATGATATAAACAAGAAGTATCATCTATGAGATGTTTGCAAGGAGAAAGAGAATCAATGATATGAATAAGGCGATGTTACATCGACTTTTGTAAATTGAAAGATAGATCAGGATCTTTAAATGGATCCTTTTCCTATATCATTTCACCCCACTACTCATGTTTTGTTTTAAGTTATAAAATGAATAATTATTGATTAAACGCTCCATTACCTCAATAGGCTAGGTTCGCCTAGTGAATAAGAATAAAAGACAGTTATGTTTAGAATTCTTATGGAAAGAAAATTAAAAGACAATGTGAACCGACCAAAGTTATTTAATGTCAATGACACATTCGTGACGTACTTCATGTAATGAGGTTTCAACAATGTTTTTTTGTACTGTATATTTTGAAATAATATTATGGATGTTTAAAAGCAATAAACTGATTTAAAGAAGAATGTTTCCGCTTCTAAATCGGGCCTATTCATCAATGTATTATTTCCTTTTTACTAATTGGGTAATAAATAGAATATGGTTGTGACATATGTATTCTAATATGGTAACCATATAAGTATAGAAACCTTACTGGACATCAAGTGTATTCTTTAAGTGGCTATGAAAGGATGATTCCTAGGCCCATGGTGAAAAGTACATGACTTATTTAATTACCAAATGAATGATTCGTGTTGAACTAATATTTAGTATAACCACAAACATTAATATCGTGTGTCCTTGGATGTAAGGAGATATTCTATCCAGATCTGGAATGAATATTGTTTTTGGTAAACTCAATCACAAGTTCTGTAACACATGAATCATAAGGAAATTATTGATGAATATAAATGTAAGATTTATACCCAGTTCTGACAATATAATTTGTTGTCACGTAATACCAAAAGTGGATTTCATGAACATACCAAGTATGTTTCTTAGGCTCAACATAACTAAACACTTATGTTATTATCGACATCTTTAGTTGGACAAAGGATCCTTTATAAATAATGGTATTTCACAAATCTTTTGGAAATAGTTCAACAATTAAGCAAGAACTATTCCAAGTATAAGATAGAGGTATATATACATCATATGATCCCTTTATGTAATTAAGGAATAATTATGTTTTGTATATGCATGGTCATGAGATATGAGTTTCATTGAGTTGGGATACCGAAGAATATATTGACCAAGAATTAATCAATCATGATAATGTAATGTGGAGTTATTACTAATCACATATTACCTTATCGACATCACGACATTGATTTTAACGAGGAGGATTGATTATGAAGTCTTACATATCAACATTGATTAACAAACATGTTGCTAGGAGAAATTATTAAATGCATATGTAATACATCAAAATTTTGATATAAGTAGTATCAAAGATGCAACTTGCTGAAATGTCAATTATATTTTATGAAATTCATTGAAAATAATGGTGTGATCCCATAATCATATGCCAACTAAAATGAAAAATGGATATCATACGATTCATAGTATAATGTAAATCCATTATGTCAAATGTTTATATGTTTGTATGAAAATTGTTTGTTCGGATACAAACAAACATGCATCATGATAAACACATTGTGTATCTACTGTAAATTAACCTTATTGTTTCTTAGGATGTTATATAAATCCCTGTCATAGAAAAGATATAGTCATGTTATTGACTGTATTTCAATAAGAGGGTGCACATCTCAATTAGAGATAGTGGGAGCTATATTGACTTGTGTTTAGTCAATGCTCAAGATGCACAAATAGTTTTCATAGGAATTAGTTCCATAAGTGCATGTGGAACAAAGGATATTCCAAAAACACACACTACGTGGAAAGGATTAAACCATGGTGATGGTTTTTATATTCACTGTGGTCGATGATCTATTACTCAATTTGAATAATATTTCCTACAATTAAGAAGTGTATGGAAATTAGCTAAAATTGATAATATCAACTAAAATTCAATTAATGGATACCATGAATCAAATTGAAAATGGGACTTATTATTTTGAATATTGCGGTGTGTATTCAGTTGAGTTGATACATGGGTGGTACATTTATAGTACCAATAAGGATCTATTGGTTTGACCAGGTCGTTAAGCCTAAATCCAATAGAATTTAACATGTCATAGCTAATATCTATGATCAAATTAATAGAATTTGATGCCATGACCACCTATTGTGGATGGTGGATATACGATGCAACCAGAAAGAGATGGTCATGTAACAAAACTCTAATAAAGGTTACAATATACTGAAATCTGATTTCGGATTAATGTATAAAACAAGATCATATAATATACATTTGTAAAAAATGTTTTCCATTTGTCTACGAGAGGTCATTGTTAGCATCAATGATTTACAAGTAATGTATGTTGGAAAACATATGGAAAATAATAATTAGTGTCATAGTTAGTTTGCACCAAGATGGAATTTATTCTACAGGGATTGAATTAATGGAGAAACCTAAGTTCTAGAGAACATGATCTACTAAATTAGAACTATAGGGTTCATGGTCCTAGTCAATCGTACATAAAGTGACATTTTATTTAAAAATACATGTTGGAACAATTAAAGAGATGAATTTTTTCCTATGTCGTAGTGCATAATCTCTTCAGGTTGACATGTCTAGTACATGGGAAGACATAAACATGGTGAGTTGAAATCCATATGGGAGATTGATGGTTCAATCACACATGCCATGATATGTATAAGAATTGATATTTCAATGATATATTTTACAATAGGAAAATATCAGTTATATATAGGATCACTACAAGGGATACAGTTTGAACTATCTAATTATAATTTGGAAAGTACAAAATATATGTACCTAGTAAATAGAGACGAAAGGATACTAGTTTTCAAGGATACAAACATGACATCCATAGATCAATGTGATATACTATCACAGTTTGGATAATGGTGATGAGTGAGTCAATATCATATCAGCAAGTGGTGGCCATACTTACATGACTATGTATGTTGCAGCTTTTGAGGTAGATAAGAAACAGTTAAATGCAATGATTTGTTTCAATTCATGGAATCACTCCTATTGAGAAAATTATTATGATAATGTAAATTATGATATTCTTACTAGCCAATATGTAATGTTATGACGGTGGACATGTGATAGATACTCGGAAAACCATCTATAGAATAGTTTTAATCAAGGAGACAAGGTCGCAATAGAAGATTTGTCCCACAGAGGAACTATGGAAGGCCTAGTAGCTTAATCCATTACTCAACAGAAACATGACGTTAATCATGTGATTAGATAACAAGTTTGGTTAGAAAGTTGGATGTAGTTCAAGTGGGAATATTAAAATAGTGGGATCCATAGACCCAAATATTCAGTTCTTTTCATTACCATATCATGTATATAGTTATCTATACATGATGTCATCTTACCATTATAGTGTATACTTTTATGTTTCCACTATTGAAATGGTAATGTCCAAAGATTAATTTTCATATCAAGAGGCTATAGAAGATCTCAGGATATAATGAGAACCTCAAGGTACTATAAAATTAATCTTAAATATATGTTCTATGGACTAGATACATCTTACTGATTGGACACAATAGATGTTTGACCATCAGGTGATAGGGGATCATAAGCATTGAGACTTCTCCTCATAAAGTTTCCGCTTGGTGATCTTTTGTAGTGAGATCATAAAGACTAACCCACCAATAGGAACACCACATGTTTCGAGAGCAATTGGATGTTCCTATATACGATAATGTGTAATGGTCCCTGAATTGCGATCATTACCAAGGCATGTCATTTTATTTCATACTTTGATGCCAGATGAAAACCAAGGAAATGAAGTCATGGCGAGGTAGTTTGTGATGGGAGCATCATTTGTGGTATGACATTAGTTGAATGGAAAATAAATGATTTCTAACTTCCAGGTTATGGAAATAATATATCTCAGGCCATGTTGATAAGAATGGTAGCACCTTTATAAGACAATGTCAATGGATGTCGAGGGTAAAATCTGTCGAGTCAAATCAAGAAACAATAAAGTGAGAAATGGGTGATGAAACATGAGGGAGTCCAACTTTATTAGATATTAAAGACAAATTGATTATATTACACACTACATGTTTGTAGGTTGGTTCTCGCTATTGTGACAATCCTTATATCTTCAGGGGACATGATGGGTTGCTAGATCGTGCTCTTGGTCTGTGAATACTATTCATTGCTATCAAGATAATGACCTAGAGGGTCACACACAATAGTGTATTCAAGAATCTTCCCTATTCAGTTGAATAAAAGTATTGGACATTGTGGGCCCCACCACTGGGGTCCATGATTTTCCCATGAAAAAACTATCACCAAGACAATAATAAAATTAAAATTATTTAAGTTTAGGATAATGAGCATTGGATTTGTTTATTTAATGTATTTACGAGTTTTCAAGTAAATACATGAAAAATATTAATTGACGAATATAAAATTATTCAAGTTTCAATTAATATTTATGGGAGAGATGAGTCGAGTTAATTACTCAATTATTATCGAGTACTATACTTTAATATATTACAAGTAAATGATAACAATATTTATGATTCAGTTTAGTAGTCATAAAATTCTATTAATAGTGCGTTAAGTATTCAGAGTCCATGAAGCTATACAAGGTATTTTAATTAAGCACTATAAATATAATAGGAGATGAGATTTCCCAATACTATTCATGGTGCTTCTCTCTTCTCTACACTCTCCCATGATCAAGAGAGAGAGGATCTAGATCCATGGAGCTTGGATCGAGCACTCTCTCATGCATCACCATCAAAGTGATGTGTTGATCGTTGGAGCATCAAAGGCATCATCAGAATTCTGCGCTAGCACTCAGATTATAAAAAAAGGAGCTCTTGTGGATTCTGTGAAGCATGTGTGGATGATCTAGAGTAATTTGACTTTGGATTCTTCGGGTAGTGATTTCCAATGACGAGCAGATGTCGTGCATGGCTTCAGATTAAACCTTGTATTTTAATGGTTTATTTTTTTGCTTAAACCCATTCCCGTTTGGTCCTCGATTTTCACGGGGCTCCTCTTCACAGACGTCGACAAGTTTACATCGATTGTCAGTGGAATATTTATATAATCTCACCTATTTGGGGCTTTCGTTACATGCATGGTTCCAACAATTACACCCTTGATTTTAATGGTATCTAAGAGACTAAAACAAACTCATACATTTTAGAAAATGGCCTGAAACCTTAAATAGTAGCCATTATATCTTTAATAGAGAATCTAGAAACATGAATATTCTACCCTCTTACAATTTTATTGTTCATTAAATGAAAACCATTTTTGTTTCATTAATTATAGTATGAACAAAAAATAGAATACAGTGGAATGGAGGATATTTTTATATTTTTCACTAGTATCTCATTTTAATTTTAATAGTCTCATTGGGTGAATGAAAAAATAATGATAATGAAAATTATATACAATTTTGGAACACACTATATAAATTATAGAGGGCATTAGGATAATGTGATATTTTATAAAATTTAAAAATTTATGGCATTGAATAATAATGTTTATGTTAATTTACAAATACCCTTAGGTTATATATTTACATCCTTCAAATCCTCTATAAATATTCATCTATATTTTGGGTGAATTTAGAAGTTGTCGTTCAAGCTCAGCGAATCTGAACAATAATTTTATCCATACTCTTCATTATAAATTTATATAATTAACTCAACAAATAAAGGAAACTACTAATTAAATTAAAATTTAACATAGTAATAATAATTTTTAAGATTAATTGAGGATATAAAGAGATCCAATTATACTATTATCTGAATTTTACAAAATTTTAACAATTAAAACTGATATAATATCTCTTGTTTGAAAGTTAAAAACAACTTCAACAAAATATGTAAATAGTTACAGACTAATATGACACAGATTAAAATTGTGATATTCAAAATTTTGATGTTGAATTAATTTATTTATTTGGACATATGTTATTATAAAATATAAGACATAACACATTATAAAAAACAAAAAAGTTACAATATTTTTTAACTTAAACTTTAATTTAGATAGAACAAATAAACAAATCAACTCGAAATAAGAAATTCTAATTTTTTGATACCCATACTGTAAATACATGAATGAATGAAGAATAGAATTAGTCCTAAGAGAAATGGGATTAAATCAATTGGGAAAATAATTATTATATAATATATATCATTTATATGAATAAATATAATTATTAAAATTATAGAATAATTTAAAAAAATAAGAAAAATATATATCCAAAAAATCATGAAAATATATATAATTGAAAAACCAAATTTGTATAAGGGTTAGTAGAACTACATGTGAAAATGTGAAAAGAAGATATAATTAAATGAAATAAATTAGAAAGATGTTTTGATACCTTGATTCGGGGTATATATGTTCTCTATATGTATTGAATTGTAATTAAAAATATTTTGTAAAGGTTACAAATATTTTCTATACCATGTGGATGTGTAGAAATGATTTTCATAAGGGTACCATGTAAATTAAATATTGTTCATTATGGTAAATAAATGACACATGCACTATGCAAGGGTATCATATCATGATGTGTAAATGTTATATAGAGTTTCATAAAGATAAAAAATAAAAAATATAACATATGTAAATTCAAATAAGAAATTATAAGATAATGATATGGGTAAAATAAATGTATAAGGGAGATATGTAAATGTTAATTTAAATATGCATAAGGGTAACTCATGTGGTATATACATTTATTATAATGGTTAAAGGTGATTTCTAAAACTCTCATAAAGGTAAAAATAAATCAAAAAAGGTTAAAAAATAACTCACATAAATTTAAGTCTTTACATATAAGATGAAAAAGAATAAATTTTGAAGGTTTTTTTAAAAGTAAATAATTAATATACATTATAATGTATAATGATAATAACCACATTATAAGTTTTTTTAAAGGTGATTCCTTGGCCAAAAATGATCAAATTGCAAATATTACTAAAAGAATGATTACAAGATTCTAAATAATAGGATTATAGTACAATAGTTTTCATGAAATGGAATAAGAGTAATAGGAAGGTCTTCGAATTGGGTAATGTCCTTATTAACTCTCATATTGGCCAGACCATCTGCTACGATATTTTCTTCTTGATAAACATGTATGATGATAAATTTAAGATCAATAAGTGAACGGGATCATTCCATCCATCGAGTAGTAATCAGCCAATCAAGGTAAATTTTTCTATTCCAAATTTCTTGAACAATAGTCATTGAGTCACTTTTGATCCATAGGTTACTCCTAGAAAAGAGATTGGAAATGACAATATCATGTACCACATTATTTGTATTCGTGATTATAATAATATAAAGGTTCTTATAATCAAGACAATTTTAAGAGAATATAACATGATAATAATATGTCTTCATGTGTCTGGAAAGTTCATTCAACCAACTAATATTTTTGGGGATGATAGGTTTGGAAGAATTATAAATTTTTGTTAAGGTCATTTTGAAGCAACTTCTAGAAATTTTTCTTTTTGAAATAATATTCCAAAAAAGATAAAATTGGTTGTTGTGTCTCATGAAGTCTCAAATTTTTTTTGAAATAGATTTGGGAAAGGTGTATGTGGTGTAGATCTTACCAAATTACAAAAAATGTACTGACATGGTAATGAAATTAATGATAACCCTTGTATCATCATTCTTGATTGTATTTTTTGATATACCAGTTAATATATCCATTATAATATTCCCCAAATACATATAATCATAGTAATGTGTACCATTTCACCATTATAATGAATTATTATAGCCTTTACTAACTAGTGTACTAAGACTCTCGACACATAATCCTAAATTTCCAACATCATGTAACTCCAAAAGAAATGTTTCCTTAAATCCATACACATATTTCTAATTCCATGGTGTATTAAAAAATATGAACTCTTTGCTTCATCATGTATCATTAGAATTAGTTTAGTAATTAATGGAACACCTAACCTCTATCCAAAAATCAATCCTCCGTCATTATCGATGACTAATTTCAATATCCTATCATACATTTCAGTTGTGATCCTTTGTAAATCCATATAATTATTCTAGGAAATTTTAATCTTCTATGGTAATTATTTATTAAAAATTTCTTATAAAAGGTATCATGGATACCATTTCTGGATAATTAAGATATCCTCCATTAATACATCTAATGACATAGGATCCTTATTTATTCTCCTCATGGTCATTACTCCATGGTCCCTACTACTCAATGCTTCATTCCCATTTTTCTCTTTCAAAGGGATGCAACGTATCGATAAATCAGTCCTTGAGTAGGTCCTGCCTTCTTCCCTTTATTACAACACCCCATTCTTATAGAAATCACACATTGACTAATTTTTTTTATAAATTAGGTGTTTATCTATAGAGATTATACCTACATATCATCATAGAATAGAATATAGAAAATAACTCAATGTCCAGAATCCGTTTTTTCTACTCATGAACATAAATTTCAATGATTGAATAGAAATTACCATGTCACTATCTATAAAGACAAATCCTCTAACATTCTTCAATTCATTACTATATTACAAATACATATTTTATTGATAATATGGTAAGAACCAATGCATTTACAAATATCCTCTTTATAAATTTAAATCATTATTGAAATTATATTGACCATTTGAATTTTACCCCTACACACTTAATATTAGTTAATGGGTTGGCCAATTGGGAATGATTTTGATTAGACCGACGATTGTAACCTTTAATGATAAAGAAAAAATATATCTTAGTAGTATTTTACAATTCATTCCTTTATTTAAAAACCTATATTTTATGGATCAATTAATTTTCCATCCATATTCACAATATATATCTGATGAAAACATTATAGAGCTAAAATTACGAGTTATTGAATTTCACCTACTATTCCTTGTCTATGTGGATCACAATAACTATTTTAAGATAGTTCACATTCACAAAATATAATTTATACTATATAAATATAAAATCAATGAAAAAAACCACATGTTTATATAGGTAATATATGAATAGTGTAGTCCTCTAAGAAAAATAATAATAAGTTGAATTATTAAATATTATTGGAATTATAGTAATCTCATCATTTCTGTAAGGTCCCGACCTTAAAAATTACATAATAATGAATTAAATTAATAATTCACATTGATTATCTTTTCAGGTTTTGAGATTTAAAGAATTAGGCCATAACTTATACATAATAACATGAATATTACATGTTGACACATCTACTCATTATCCATTTTTTCATAAAAAACCTCTTAAAAGAAAATAAACATGTTTAGTTCCATTTTTTAAATAGAATAACTTTTCATTGATCCCATCCATGACCCTATTAAACCTTAAGTCTAGTGAAAAACATTTCCAAAACATGGGATGATCATAAAATGCTCATAAAGGGATACACAAAGAAGAAAATTTGTTTTTTTTCAAAACAAAATGTAAACCAGGAATACTTTATCATAATGTATTACCTTTCGCCATTAAGAAGTAGAAAAAATAAATCAATGAATATAACCTCATTTCCTACCCTTTTTCTAAAAAAAATATTACAATAAATCCCATAGAAAGAAACATATAACATATAAAGGTAACTTGGGACATAAACATAATTAAATTGAATGACAATACGGTCCACTTCCACAAATATCACTAAACAGAATATCCATAATGATTAATTCAATACCCAATTCATTAGAGGTTATAATGAAACTAAGCTTCCTTGGTTTATCAAAAAACCACCCATATTTTGGTTTATCACGTAACCACCCGTCAAATGTCCATGTATCATTATATAATCATAACACATAACAGATCATAAATACCAACATATCAATCATAAAATTCTGTTTTCAATCACAAGAAATAATATCCAGATATTGAAATAGTAAATCCACTTTCAAAACAATTTTCAATAAAAAAATATGTAAAAAGGGGATATGGTATTTATTTTCCAATTATAAACATCACATCTTGTTAAGGAAGCCAAATATTTAATAATGCTCATAGCAGTGGAAAGGTCATTTTCGCCGAATACGTTAAAAACATTTATTTTTCATTTATTAAAATGATACATTGAAAAAAATATTCCCATTGAATGAATATAAAAGTCAAATGGGGTTATGATACACCATGTAAAAGTAGTAGGTGTATATTATCAAAACAAGCCTCAATGAAAGAATATTGACAAAAAGTCTCTTACCTCATGTCTAACATGACTCGTTTGTTCTTTAATTTCCGGAATAATAAACTTAGGTTAATTTCTACTTTTTTCAGACCCTTTTTCATATTTATTATTCATTTTTATCATTTATTACCTTTCTATAAAAATTAAGTAATTATTTGACTTCATATCAGACATTTTGTTGATGTTCAGAACGTGAGTAAAAAATGAACTTATTTTAATTATAAATTGACCATGTCATCAAAATTTCATTATCTGTAGAATGATTTTCATTATTTTTGTTAGGTTTAATAGGTTAGATACCCTCATAAGGGGGTGAATTAAGGTATGAAAGATTAAAAAAAAATTCCCCTATTGATCTTGTTTCACTATTAAGCAGAACCCTCTTCTCTCTCTTTCATGTAACAAAGTATAAATAGAAATTAAATCATGAACAGGACACAACGATTTTTACTTGGTTCACCCTCACTGGGCATTGTACAAGGATAATACATTGGAAATGTGATGATGTACCCAATTCACTAGAGGTTCACTATTGTTTACAATGTTTGAAGTGGACTCAATGTCCCATCTGGTTTACAACCAATCACGATATGAAAGCTCACTGCTCTCTCGAATGAAGTGTGATCACTACTTCTTCAGATGATCCACTCATAGTTTCTATATCTATAGGTCTCTTCAATTGAATTAATACTTCATCCTTAACTATTGATATATTCCTTATTGATGTCCAACATTCACACGCAGATGAATCTTACTTTTCACCGAGTGTACCAGGCAATCCGAAATTTTACGTGCAGCCCTTACTACGCATTGTGTGTAATTCCCTTTCCTTGAAATAAAAATATATCTTTTCTTGTGCGATCCCAACTACACTATTTTTGTGACCTCAAAAATTACATAGAAGATTAATTTTATGCACAATGTGAACTTTTACTTGAAAAAACAATTTTTACGTGCAATACCAATGTTTACATGCAATACCATACTTTTTGCACAACTCCATTTGCATAATTTTTACAGACACCAAATCTTATATCTTCTCTAAGTCATGAGCTCTATCTAAGGAAAGGGGTTACTTCATATTTATAGTCAAACATGACCCCTATGTAAAAACCCTCCTTGAGCGCATAATCCTCTTCGTGCATTAAAAATACATCTTACGTGCAAAACCGTATTTCGCACACTGGTCCAATTATTTGCACACCTTATTCCTTTGCCAATTTTCAATCTTCCGACCTTGAAAAACCTCTTGAATGAAAAATTACATTCCTCAATTTCATGCACTGATCCACCTTGCATCTGCTCTTTTTGAACTACCTCCAAATCATCCAGTCCATTGTCGATGTACTTCTCTCAATCAGGGATTTTCAACAACATCTCTTAAACCCAAAAAAACAAAATGGATGCATGCTTTGTCAACAAAATGAACTTATAAACCCACCTTTTTGAGAGAAAAAAAAATGAAGTTGGATTTTTCAACAAACAAAACCAACCCAAAAATACTTCAATGATGCCTTGAGGGACTTTTGCACAACAATATCCACCTTTGGGTTTGCTGAAAACACTTTCATAAAATGATCCCTTGTTAACTCTTCATCCAATATTCGCCTCTTATGATTCTAATTGAGATCAAGGATTCACTCAACACGTACTCTAAGCCCAAATGAGAAATGCTCACCATGATAAACAAGATTAAATGAAATGATCATCAATGAATCACTTAATTTCAGACACCGATTGTTGATACCACTCTAATGAATATTATCAATTGTAGGAAACCTTCTCACACCATTCCAACTACACACTTCTACTTTAATCATTATCCTCAGCTATCGTGATATCTATTCTATGGTCAATCAATTCTAGCATCATCAGATTTAAAACTCTCCCCCTATATGTTTCTTCACCTATCTTGATAAACTCCCACTATATCATTGCTACACCTTGCAACATATACCCTTTTCTTTGAAAAATTCATTGTATCCCTTCTTTAGCCATAGTTTCTTCCCCTTTATGAGTCACTCTTTCTCCCCCTTTTTCAATGAACCCAAATGTCACTTCTTTGTGGTATGTAACCGTGTAGAGATCACATATCAGAAAAATTAGGAAAACACACCATACCACAGGGAGGGGGGGGTCTACATCCACACTTTTCAAGTGTGGGGAGCCGACTAGACACCCATAACCAATCAATGTCTTTCAATATCTTCCTTGGGTAAGGCCTTTTTAAGAATGTTGGAAACCTGTAATTCTATGGGCACATACTCAAACCTCACGATTCCCTACTCAACCTTCTCCTTGATAAAATTGATACTTTATCTCAATGTTCTTTGTTTGTGGGTGATGGAATGGATGTTTTCTATGATTTATAGCTATGGATTTATAACATTGTATTCCAATCGGAGACTTCACTTCAAGTCCCATATCATCAAGATGATGTTTCATCCACAATGATTGTATGCATGCTTGAGTGGCTGCAATGTACTCATCTTCCGTGGTGATTAATGAAATGCAATCTTGCTTCTTCCTTAGCCGAGAAATACACAATCCACCAAGATATATTTCACCCCTAACGTTGATTTCCTATCATCCACTGAACATTCCCAATCTACATCATTATATCCCAATAACTCTAATTGAGACTTTTCATTATATATCAACCCAAAATCCACCATTCCCTTGATACACCAAAGTATACTTTTCACTGCAATCATGTGGATTTACTTGGGATTACATAGATTTCTCACTACTTGGCATGTGAAGAATAAAATGTCAGGCCTTTTCACTATCATGTATAGTAAACAGCCAATAATTTACCTATATTATGTGATATTAACCACCTTGCCTTCATCATCTTTTGACAGTTTCATCTGAGTAGCTACCAGAGACTTCATTTCCTTGGAATTTTCCATCCCAAATCTCCTCAAAACCTCCTTGTAATATTTTTATTGATAAATAAATGTGTCATTCCTTCTTTCTGTCACTTGTAATCTAAGTAAAAATGTCATATCTCCAATCATTGACATTCCAAACTCACTTTTCATAAATTCAGCAAACTATTTGCATTGTGCTTCATTTGATCAGCCAAATATTATGTCATTGACATAAATCATCACTTCTAACTTGTGATTTCTATCATTGTTTAAATAGAGATTGTAATCAATGCCACCATGATGGAAACCAATCTTCTTCAAATACTGATCTAGCCTTGAGTGTAATTCTCTTGGTGCTTGTTTTAGACCATATAAGGTATTCTTCAGCCAAAAAACCTTGTTCTAATCCACATAAATGAGAAAACCATCTGGTTGTTTTATATAGACTTCTTATTCTAGAACCAAATTCACAAATAAAGATTTGACATCCATCCGGTACACTTTGATCTTTCGTTGCACTACAATGGAAATGAATAATATTATTGTCTTCGGTCTTTCAACTGGGATGAATGTCTCATCGACATCAATGCACTCTATCTAAGAGTATCTTTTTTTACACTAGTCATGTTTTTTTTCGAGTCACTGTGAAATATTCATTTATCTTATTGTGATATACCCATTTTTTCTCAATAACATTCTTTTTTTTCATCCTCGAAACAATCCCCCATGTCTGATTCTTCTCAATTTGATCCAGATCTTCATTCATATCCTCAAGAAATTTTTCATCTTCAGCTCCATCAACAATGAATTTAGGCTCCACATGAGATAAGAATGATGTCTACTACAGTGAATTACTTCTTCTTATCTGAACATGAGGTGATTAATCTCCTATTATTTTTTCCTATCAATTTCAGGTTGAATTCTTCACTTCTGTGTAGATAAAGATTTTACATACCCATTCTCATCATCAATATCTTCTTCTGAATCCGCATCGCCCACTTATTATCCCCTTTTTCTTCATTCATCCTTATCACATTCATCAAAAAAAAATTCACTATGAAATTGAATATTCTCTTCATTTTCCAAAAAAGTGACATCATTTCTCTTACCTAACTTCCCCATCATTTTATTAAAGCATTTATATGCTTGGATTTTTCTTGAGTATCCTTTGAATATTCCCTCATCTCTATGTGACTCAAATTTCTTTTTATTTATTTATTGACTGTAAAGAACATACTACCAATGATTATAAGGTACTTCATCATTGGATTCTTCTCATACCACATCTCATACAGAGCCTTTCCTTCCTTAGGACACAATAAATCCCTGTTATAAATTCAGATCCATGTCAATATTACTTCCTTCCAGAATATCTCAAGTAGATCTTTTTCTATAAGAGTCTTTCTGGCCATGTTGTTGATGATCTTATTTCGCCTTTCAAACAATCCATTCTGATGGAAAGTTCTTACTGAAGAAACATGATTCATTATCCAGTGTTTCTCGAGATAGTATTCTACCTGACTATTTGTGAATTTCATACCATGATCAGAACGAAACTTCAGAATCTTCTTCCCAAGCATCCTTTCAGATTCTGTCCAATATTGCTTTATGCAACTGAACACATCATAATTATAGGAAATGATAAATAACAATTCCATTATACTATATTAATCAATTAAAGAAACATAACGACTTTTTTCTATGTCACTTGGCGAAATAGGTCCACATACATCATCATTCACCAATTCAAGCACTCTTGTTGACTTCTTTTCTTTCTCTTTGTACATCTTTTTTAAGATCTTCCCATGTTGAAAGGCATATCATTTATGTGTATGATCACATTATTATTTAGGTAGGTCTATTGATCCTTCACACTTTACTATATCTTCCATATATGGTTGACATAGATGACCAATTCGTCTATGCCATAATTTGTATTCTACCTCTTGAGATAAAAAGAACATATATTCTTCTTTACATACCAGGTATAGATTACCCATATTGATTTTTCCTTAAAAGATAAATGTATCATCTCTTTCCTTTACGACACACATCTTCTTGGTTAACTATATAGAATGCCCTGAGTCGTATAGTTGGCTGATGCAGAAAAAATTGTGACCGATTCCTTCTACAACCATGACATCTGCATGTCTTATTTCATTGCCCCAAACCTATCATTTTTTGATCAAATTATTTTCTAGAATTAATCATTTCAATATTTGACAAATCCTTATTTGTCATATTTTATACCTGTAACTAGATCATTACTACATGTCATTTGAGATGTCAAACCACTGTCAAGGATCCATACACTAGAACAGTTTGATTCTTTAAAGGCAATTTTAGCAACCATTGGCTTCACTTCTCTCTTCTTCTAGGGATATATTTTTGTCTTCACACACAGAATATATTGATAATTCTTATATTTATCAGAGTATGATGGACCAAAATCATCTTCCAAAGATAAAAATCAATTTTTCATTTTCAACTAAGTTATTGGTTCATTGATATTCTCCTTGCGAACATTTTGATTATACTTTGGAACAGTATTCTCTATGGTCGATGTGCAGTATCTAGCCATGTTCCTGAATCCTCCACACCAAAAGTAGTGTCCATCAAAAAATGTTCTAGAGAACCATTATCTGTTGGTATGACACCTTTTTTCTTGTTCCCTTCAGTATCTTCTGGATATAGAACACACATTTTATGAGTGTCCCATCTTTCCACAGTAATAACACCTGATAAAAGGTGTACTCTGACATGCCACTTCTATGTTTCCAGTTGTTCCCTAGGTTCTTTAATTTTTTTTGATTCTGCATTGTACCCACATCAATTTTCATTTTCAAAATGGGTACTTTCGTTTTGAATTCAACCCAGACTTCTTTCTATTTCTGATCATGCCATAAATCAGCCATAATATCTGAGATCGATTGATGCTTCTTTCCTGCTGAATTTCTAGGCTCCCATTTCATCTTTTCAGTCATTTGAATTAACTAATTTCCCATTGTCACATTGACAGTCAAGATATTTTATTGATTTTTCTTTGTAAACTAATGACTAATTATTTAAGTTCTCCAACACGCTTGACTTGATATTTCTTTTTCCTATTCAAGTCATCGATCTCCCTTTTCTGTTCTTCAATCTAGAGCATACTTCCATCAACCTTTTCTAAGCTCTCTGGCTTGGAATACTTAATGTTTTTTATTTCTTTTACTATATCAGACTTCTCTTCTTTATGATATTGAATATAGAGTTTGGCATCATGTACCCCTTGTTGTATTTCATTGTTTATTCCCTCCAAACATCTATGACTTCAAGAGCTATTTCGAATTGAAATTCCATGTCGAATTTTCCTTCAACTTCTTCTTCACATAATCAGCTTTGGTTTCATCCTATTTCTGAGAACTAATAACAACAGCCATCATAGCATTCTTTCAATGATATTGGTAGTTCTCTATCTCTTCAACCTCCTTAATCTTAGACTCATCTAAACTATCTCATTATTTTGAAAAAATATTCTTCTTATAAAAAAATTTCTCTTGAACTATTTCTTTCCTTTCACATAGGCTGAAGACTTATTCTTATGAATTTCGGCTTCATCGTTATCCTTATATTCTTGAAATTTATTATGGAACCATGCCGTAATACTTCCAACCATTTCACATCAAAAACAAGCAAGTGGAAGTTTCCCTTTAAACATTTTCCCCTTTGAAGGTTTGATGATAAGAATTACATCACCTCATCTATCTCTTCTTCTTCCTGAGAGTCTTCAATTGTGATCTTCTTCATTGCTTTCAATTACACCTATTTGGATTTTCCCTTTTCCATAATATCATTGTCATTGTTATGCATTTTATATACTACAAGGGTACAATATAAGTTATCCAGTTCCATATAATTCAGATCCTTTTCTTCTAATACTAAAACCATTGGATTGAAGAAAGGTGGAATTTTCATCAAGATTCACATCAACATATTTATGTCTTCAATGACTTCACAAAGACATCACATGTATTCTACTACCACATTTACCCCGTCAAAGAATGCATCAACAGATTCATTTAGTCTCATTCTATGATCCTCATACTTGTTCCACAACACTTGCAGCCTCAATTCTCTAACCATTGTATCTCCTTCATATATATTCAATAGCTTTTCTCACGTACAATGTGAGGTTTTTAATGACATCAACTTCGTATAGATATCATTAGATAGGGCTCCCCCTAAAGAATTGATTCCCATGGTGTCAACATCCAATTATCTTTTCTCGGCTTCTGATAATGAACTACTGTTAATATCAGATGTTATAGCACACATTGCTTTTTTGAACACATCAATTCCCATATAAAGGAAGTACTGCTTCATCCAATTATTCTATAGAGGAAAATTGTTCCTGTCGATGATCGGGATACCTTTATTATTGGTGAACACAATTTGAGAGGGAAAAAATAATATTAACCATTCCCTCTGATACCAATTCCTAGGTCAACTAGTTTAGATACCCTGATAGGGGGTGAATCAGGTTATGAAAGATTAAAAAAACATCCCCTATTGATCTTATATATCTATTATGAAAAACTATCTTATCTCTTTTTCCTGTAAGAAAGTATTAATAGAAATTAAATCACGCATAGGACACAAATATTTTTAAATGGTTCACCCTCACATGGATACATCCAAAGAGAATACACTGACGATGTGACGAAGTAAAAAATTCACTAGAAGTGAACTACTATTTACAATGTTTGAAGAAGTCTCATTGTCCATGCTGGTTTACATCCAATCACAATATGAAAGCTCGCTACTCTCTCAACTGAAGTGTGCTCACAAATTCTTCAGACCATCTACTCATAGTTTATAGACCTATAGGTCACATCAATTGAATGAATTCTGCATCCTTAACAATTTATATGTGCTCTGTTGACATCTAACATTCACCAGTAGATGAACATAACATTTATTTCAGTGTACAGGGCAATCCCAAATTTTACGCACAGCCCTTATTACGCCTTGTGCATAATTCCCCTTCCTTGTGCAAAAAATATCGCTTTTTACCCGCGATCCCAACTCTACTTTTCATGCAACCTCATCAATTTTGTGTAAGCTTTATTTTACATTCAATGTGAACTTTTACACCCAAAACGAATTTTTATGCGCAATACAAATTTTTACGCACAATACCAAACTTTTCTAACGGCCCCCTTTGTGAACTTTTTACACTCACCAATTCATGAATATTCCTTATGTCATGAGATCTATCTAATGAGATGGGTCACCTCATATTAATAAGAAAACATAAACTCTACTAGAAAACCATCTTTCTGTATGTAATCATCTTCATGCGTGAAAAACTCATCTTCCATGCAGCACCATATTTCGTGCACTACTCCAATTTTGTGTTCACCTCATGCCTTTTCCAATTCTCGATCTTCCGATCTCAAAACACCTCTTGGGCAAAAAATTATGTTCCTCTATTTCCCTCCTCCAGATTTTCCATTCCTTTATAAAAGTTCTTATGTCAATCTTGTATTTTTAACAAAATCTCATGAACTGATAAAATCATAATAGATTCCTCTTTTGTCAACAAACTGAGCATAGAAACCCACCTTGTCAACAAAAAGAACATTGCGGCCGACTTTGTCGACAAACACAACCAACCTAAAAGTACCTCAATGATTCCTTGAGATATTTTTTCCCAACAATTTAGATATCATATATATCATATATATCTAGTATATATTTATTTATAATGGTCCATAGTATTTTGATATAAGAAAAGGAAATGCTTCGTTCAAGGAGACGGTAAGCCATACATCCACATGAATGCTAATTTCATTTCCCTTTAATATTTAAAGGAAAGAAAACTAAATGATACATAGGTATATTATAATTCCAATGAAATATCTATGTTATAAATGTTACATAATTTCATTAATTCTATCCTTTATATGTTCCATGTATAGAAAGAACATGTCATATCAGTTTGAGGGGGCAATAGTCCTCACTTCTTTAAAAGAAATTATCGTATATATAAAACATAAAAAGCATAAAGGTATTTTATAAATGATAATTATAGAAACATAGAGTTAAATAAATATCATAAATATAATATATAATTACAGTTCCATCATAATGTCCACCATAATTGGTTGTCGGGGAAATCGATCAATCATCACTTCATGAGGTAGTAGTTCATTGTCCATAGAAACTGTATGTTCTAAATCCATTAGATGAAGGTGTGTGTAAGTGTAGTTTGAATCCTTCTCATAATGACAACCTAGTATTTTTAGGATACTGCTGTTGTTATATAAACAATGAATAATAAGAACATAGGGAGTGGAGATGAAATATAATTGAAGGAAACATGATAGAAGATGTAACCTCAAATCAGGTAACTTCTTGAGATTTGAGACAAAGGGATCCCTTGAATTGCCTTCATCCTAGGGGTAGGCTTCTAGGAATAAGATAGAGATTTTGGGTGCTTATTTGGGAAAAGGATGGTTTAGCCAAAGGGCATGAGAGGTGTGAGTAATGGGTTAGAGGTGATGGCCTTTTAAGAGGATGGGGAGGGGATCTTTGAGAAAGGAATAATAGTTCTCATTGTTCAATGATAGATGTGGATTATGTGGGTTCAGTGATAATCCCTAGCCTTTATACCTATTTGAGTCATGCTCAGTGTGAAAAACAATAGGATGTGAATGATTCAACAGGCCACACACGTTATCTTATCCGTTGGTGGAAAAGGATAAGGATGATTGCAGAAGAGGTTAGGGTGAGACCACCACCTCGTATGATCAAAGAGACTTACTCTAAGAGGAATACCCTAAAATTGGTTTAGTTAAAGCCTATGAATATTAAATCACATCAAAATGAAAAGCAGGTGGGATTTTCATTTTATATCACTGACCCTCATCAAAGGGAAAGGCCAGTGATTAAACTTGATCCCTAGAATGAGGAGGTTCATGTTAGTATCCTATGGTTGGAACTCAGGTTTCCAGGGGATTGTAAACTTTTGGAAATTTCGGGGGTCGACAACATTGAAGGGATTAACTACAGTACTCTATATACCATGGGTATGTAAACTAAAAAGGGAGCACTATTGTGCAAATGGTTCTATCACACAAGCCTGGTGCTATAAGAAGGGGCTTTAGCATAATTCCATTGGACTATTTTGTGGAGGGACTACAGATGAGGTGATGGAAATAGAAGGAAATGATGGGATATAGAGGGTGAAATGCCCATATCTACCCCATTCCATTTACCATTTTTTCCATTTAGGATGGGGAATACCTCACATAGCGTGTTTCTATGTGGGTGGAGAGAATGTATGCATACTAAAGTGGTCTGTTGACTTGGTTGTTGTCTGTGTACCATGGAGGTACATGACCCTAGGTTCCTTGTACATAGAGTGGGGTTATGTGGTGCTGGTTTCCATCATCATAGTAGGAAACTATACGGGGTAGGGTTTCTTATGCATGGTGATTCACTATGTGAGAAGCTGGATAGAGGATGGGGCACTATTCCTATGGTTCTTAGGAAGTTAATACATTATCATGATATGGTTCTAGGTTCACCAATTACATTCTCAGTCTTCAAATTAAAATTATTTTTCTTTCTTTTAGGCTATGAATTAAGCTATATATGCAAGAAATTTTTGTAAAAGTCATTATTTATGGTACATTTCTCTTTTGTGCCTTTCAAACGTGGAAATCCATTCTCATAAAGTCTCTCTATGTATTTGTTCAAAGATCTCTCTTACAATTGATCTCCTCTTTGTTGGATCCCTCAAGATCCTTTTATAATGTATCAAGGAAGCTAGATCTATGGGTCACACAACACCTTTTCAGAAGCCCATTGGGAAATCACCCTGTCCCTTGATGACTCGAACAACAAAGGCCCACGAGGTTGAAGCTTATAGTGTTAATGTACACTGCCTTAATTACACGAATGACATCATCTTCTTCACAGAACATCAATGACTTCAACTTTCACAAAAACCATTTAATTCGGGGGGACGATATGTAGCAGATAATTTCTCCACATGCATTTTCTCAACAACATGGTTCATGAGGTCTATATACTGAGTGGATTTTTCCTCCTCTATTCCATTAATGAGGTAGTTCCCAGGAGCCAATATGGGCATCTAAGTTCTGAAAACCAGTTGGTTTATAGATGAATTAAGGGGATGAGAACCTTCATGTAGAGCATTTTTCTATGAATTACCTTCAATTTTCAGTGCCTCTCCCTTCCTTTTATCAAAATTGTCTTCATTGATATTATTCTTCAAATAATCAATCGAACATATATTTACATTTTATTTATCAATTTTTTGGTGAATTTACATTTCCTTTGAAAATATTCTAGAACCTAATAAATTTCCCCCATCAGAATGGGTTCTGATCCAGATAATGAGGAGGTTATTCTAATGTAGAGAGTGGACCTGACTTGAATTGCTTTATCATATCAAGGTGGACCTATAGGGGGACCACGCCTATATATAGGGTGGCCCAGGATATTCGTTATTTTCCTATTTTCTCGTAGAGTTTTTCACTCTCTATTTTCTCTTTATCTTCTCTTCCCATGAACCATCTTCTTTTGTGGGTTCCTTGTTTTGCGAACTGATCCTTGAAGCTCGCAAATTAGAAACAATTCATGCTCAGCTACGTCCATGAACTAAATATAACATTATTGAATGAGACTTTGAGTCTTTCAATGGTGAGTTTATATTTTCATGTAGTGAAAGTCAATGCATGGCTTTCTTTCTCTGCCGATTGTTCAATTCCCAGGCCAACGCCCTATGGGCCAGTGCTTCACAGGTTTGCACAAACTGTCAGTTCATAGTTGGAGCCTTTCAAATACAATTTTTTAATTCATTATACATTCCACATTTGTAACAACCCGAGATTTTATAAGATACATTCTTTTTAATTTCATTCATATCTTCTGTAGTACGATACACCAAGATTATATTGCACTATACGCAACACCGTATTAGCTTGCAGTATATGCAACACTATTCTTGGCTCATGTTACACACAATTTCAAGTTCGTTTGATAGAAGTTATTCTACGCAACATTGAGTGTATATATATATATATTCAATGTATAAATAAAATATGGTTGGATTATGTTATACGCAACAACAAAGGAGTCGTGCACTACATGCAACCCTGACTTGTCTTGCATTACACACAATCGTGACCTTCCCTGACAGCGTGTGTTGTACGCAATACCGGGTTTTACTAAACAACAATATATTATTATAATATTGTTATGAAGTAGCCGTTATAAAT
This sequence comes from Viscum album, assembly GCA_963277665.1. Lineage (NCBI taxonomy): Eukaryota > Viridiplantae > Streptophyta > Magnoliopsida > Santalales > Viscaceae > Viscum > Viscum album. The sequence goes on from OY728145.1 coordinate 1,907,556,824, forward strand.
ATTATTAACTAAATTTTGAATTTTATAACATTATTATTCATCTTACACATTTTCTAGAACATGGTATAAGAACAAAATAAATTTTTTGGGTAAAATAAGTATTTTTTAAAAAAATACAGTTTTTCCGCCTTTTGATGGTGCACCCACTTTAAATCTAGTTTTTGAAATGTTTATAAGATCCATTTGACAAAATAAAATTATCCTTTGGAATCAAGAAAAAAAAATTCCTTTGGATAAATTTTTCACTTTATTCTGATAACTTTCATATTTTAATGAATAGTAAAAACACGCTATATTTTAATTAAAAACAACTTTTTTTATCGTAATATCTTATGTTGTTAAATTATATTATTGAATGGTTTTAAAGTATAGATAGAATATTTTTTTACCATTTAATATAATTTATGTCATTAGTATTGATTTTACCTTGAATTTGTAGGTTTAATCAATTCAATCTTTTGCAATGTTTTAAAGAAAAACCTGTTTTCTTTCGACAATGAGATTAATTTTAATTTAATTTCTTCAACTTTTGTGTATTGAATTTGGAAAAATGGATTCCATATTTGGAATCAGTGGGTCCAAATTATATTAATAAGCTACCTTTTTGTTTTTGGGAATTGTAAATAGTAACTACGGTAAATTTTATTTACTATAATTAAAGGTAAATTGGGTAATTAAGGTTAAATATAAGATTATAAAATTACCCTAACACTTGAAAAAATCCTATGGGATGACTAAAAGTCGACCCATATCACCTAAGGGTCATATTAGATTCATTTAATGAACTTTTGTCCATGAAAATAATTTAATTATTATTTAAAGCAAAGAAAGTGACAACATGTCACTCTCCTAAATACTGTAAGTATAATAATTTTACGTTAGTGATAAAACTCATTAAACATCTGAAATTAATAGTCTCAAGAAATAAAATAATATTATATACATCATATGAATTTATTTATAATTTTTAGGGATTAAATAATTATCATTAATTATGACACAATAGTGATGCAGAAATTGTTTATCCAGTGAAAAATCAAGAATATAGTTTTTATTAAACTAATAGTGACCATAAAATGCACAGAACCCTGACCAAAACTTATTGGTCATGTAAATGTAAACCCCAATCATCCAATGGTCTAATATTAGACCATTTGGAGCCTTATAAAGGCGATTATGACACTTATATTATTTTATTTTAAATGATGCCAAAGTTGTCACCTTCATAATTTAATAAGTATACCAATTTAAATATTGCGATTTTAATATGATAAAATCGAGTAAATGTATTATTGTAAAGGTTAATAGATTTATAATCATCATAGGATTTTATTTTTAATTTTTATGCAAGAAATAATTATATTAAATAATTGTACAAAAATGTTGTAGTATTTATTTTATTAAGAGATAAACCAAATAAATAGTTTTAAAAATAATAAAATAAATATTATATGAACTATTTAATGTTCTCCACTAATTTTATAGAAACATATTGTATTTTATGAATAAATTAAAGCTTTTATTTCGAACATATATTCTGTATTTATTTTATTTAAATTCAAATAAATGAATAGTGTCAAAATAGACACTATTGTTATTTTATAAAAATAAAATATTATAAAATTGTTTAAAAATCACAAAAATATTTATAAATTATAAATTTAATTTTATATGGTCTAAAATGTTATTAAGTATCCAATTATGGACAATTCACAACAAATAAGTAATTATTTGTTATAATTTAAAATTTAGAATGTTATTACCACAAATAAAATTAAATTGATTAAATAAGGATAAATCAAGTTGATAATGTTTAAAATAAGATCCAAACATGTCTAAATTTGATTGGTTGATGAGATTAAAACCCTATCTCATCTAATATTAGAATATGAGTCATTTTTGGAGGTTTTTAAGTGGGGTTATATTTATTATAAATTAATATTTTTAAGAATTCCAAAGTCACCCCTCTTCTCCCTTATAAAAGGGCACCTCCTCCCTCTCTTCCTCACACCAATTTGAGCCTTCAAGATCGGCCAAACCCTGCCAAATTCTCTTCTACACTTCCCTATAAAGATCCTAGAGGTCTTGGTCTACTTCAAATACCAATCTTAGTGCCCTAAGAGGAGGTTTCAAAGAGGCGTATCGAAGAAGAGGTAATTTCTTCTACCAATTCTTTCAAACTTCTTTCTTCTTAAACATCTTCATATTTAGTTGTTTCATTATAAAGTAATAAAATCAGTATCAATAATATACTGATATGTTATTATAAATATGAAACAACCCCATTCCACCTTCTATCCATCCTACGGAAAACAAAATCTCCGCGCGTGCGTACATACGGAATACCGTCTCCACGCCGTGGTGTAATCTGTTTTTCAACCAACACCTTACATGGATAGGTATTATGGTGTAAAGAATAACTATACATAGTTATTATAGAATCATAATTATTCTGATATATTGTATCATCCACTCCAATTCAATTCAATAATTATGGAAACGATATCATCGCTCGTGCGTACGTACGGACTATCGTCTCCACGACGCGATGAGATTCATTCTCTATGTTAACCATTTAAGAATGATTATAAAGTATATATATAAGCAATAATAATGAAATATATGACATTATAAAGATAATGTATTTATGTATATATATATATGTATGTCATCTACTTAATTCCATTCAACTCAATAAGGAAACGAAAACAACGTTCATGTGTACGTACGACCTACCGTCTCCATGAACGGTGTATTTCTTTCCATTTATCGATCTATTATATATATTTATATTCTGAATATATATTATATATATATATATAAATCATGTTTTATATTGTGTAATTATGTAATCATGATCTATGTAATCATATGAATAATTACAAGTCAAAACATGGACGGCAAATGAAACGATTTTACCCAAAACACTCTTTAACATAGAATTTACAAAAGAACGGGTAATATAAAGTCATAAGTGAACCATATATGATATAATAAAAAGGAATATGATTCTTTAATAAGTCAATGAAATTATTTAAATCATTATACAGGAGGTTCAGACACTTATGAAGCAAATCGGACCTAAGGTAAGGGAAATATCACAATCTCATTTTTATCCGAGATTGTTTATACTTTGGAATTTACTGGGGTGTATTTTATCATCCACATCCATGTTTCCTCAATATATAATATTTATATCCTTCTAAAATATTTATATCCAATTTTACCCTTCGGTGAGTTTTTAGTAAAAGATATGAAAGGAATCTTTTGTCGTTTTTCATACGATGTACTTTTTAACTTTTCCCACAAAAGTACGAGAAGAATGTTTTCTTTTAACTTATACGACATGAATGGATTTTTAAAAAATTATTTCCAAGAATCTTACCTTACATGTTTTCAAGTTTATTTTTAATCAAATTCTTTTAGTTATAATTTTATGACATGTTAAGAAAGTAAAAGTGTTTTTGAAGTAGAAAGGATATTTTCTTCAAGAATGGAGTTCAAGAGTTTTATCAAAATTATTTTCCATCCAAGATAATATAGGGTTATGTTTCTATCAATATTATTACATGGATTTGATTATATTGTTATGGAAATATTTTTATGAATTCCTTTATCTTATATGAATTGTTTTATGATGTCACGATGTTTAAGATTCCCATTTTTATTACATGGGTTATGCTATGATGTATGGTTTATGATTTTGTGGAACACATAAGAATGGTATCATTATGAGATGGGTGGGACATATATCTCCCTCCAATGCATTGGGTAAAGATTTTATATCTCATGAGATAGACATGGATGGAACGGCAGGTTAAACCGGTTCAGTGAAACAGGACTGAAACGAGGAGTGAACTCGGTTCAGAAATGGACTTTTTCCACTAAGATATTCTTGGCAATGAGTCTTGACTAATAAGAAATAATTCTCTATGATTATGTGTGTATGCCACAAAGTTTAATGTTTTAAGTTATGGTTATTAGGATTACATTTAATGACAATGATTTATCTGATGTTATGATATTATGATCTCTTTTACAGGTTAAGATTTCCAAAATGTTATGTTCTTATGAATATGATGTGATTGATATTTCTTTTGTTTACCCTTACTGAGCATTTGAGCTCACCCTTTTATGTTTTCTTTTCCCCAGGATATAAAGAAAGGTTTTAGGCAAGAAAAAAAAGGGAAGATCTTTATTGGGAGATGTTGAAGATCTTTCACCACGATTAAAAGATTTTATTCCGAGTTTCCAAAGACACTAAACTATTACGGTCCCTGTGTGTCTATTTTTCTTATGTATTAAGTATTCCACAAAAGTAATGTAATGTCCATGTATGTCAAGCTCCAAGTCTCTACAGTTGGTATCATAGTAATGGTTTATTCAACCTTTGAAAACTAGGATGCGAAAATGTTAGTGAGATCCCTATAGATATTACTAAGGTATGTCTAGGGATGTACCTAAGGATAAGTGTACGTATAGGATATAGTCCTAGAACTATGGTAATGATCTTAGAATTTAACCTAAGATGTTAGATATTGAGGGTACTCCACCTTTACTATCTTTTTTTCCCTAGCATGATTTTTTCCACTCACACTATTCTTTTTGGGTTTTAGTAAATGGCTGGAAACATGAAGATTCATGATAATGGAGGATATGATGGATAATGGAATGATATTCTTCATGAGAAACCAAATGAAACAGGATTTCGAAGTCAAAACATCATTATTATGCCTAATAATCAATCTAATAATATGATCAATAATCTAAACTTTGGTAAGTTTCCGGACTCAGATAATAAGAGAAAGATGGAGTTTCATGATGATCATAGAGGAAAGAAAGTTCAATTTCCCCTATATAAATCATGTGGGAAGAGGCATCAAGGAGATTGTTTCAAAGGAACTGGAAGATGCTTTGGGTGTGGGAAAGAAGGACACAAAGCCAGTAAGTCCAAAGGAAAAGGTTCAGTGAATACCATGGACAAGGATAATGGTGTTGCTATGACATCAACAATGATTAGATGTTTTAAATGTGGAATGTATGGGCATTATGCAAACCAATGCCCTAAGGGAAAATCTCATGAAGAGAATCAGCATGGTCATATGAGTAGTATTTATGTGGATGATGATGAGGACACTACAAATGAAATATGAGATGAAAGAAATGATGAAGTTCAGCCAGTGGTTAAAGAAGTTAGTGGAATGATTGTATGTTTATATAGAATAATGTATGGTACTATGGAATAAAGAATCCTCTAAGGATTGTTACATTATTGTCTTTCCTAAAGTATTTGAAAGTATATGTTGAATGGTACCAGTACCAATGGAAGGTTATTCAGATATTTTTGGAATGTAGATGATTTGCGCATAATGAAGGGATAATGAGAAAATTAAATGTTTGATAGTATTCATGAGCTCATGACTTATATAAGGAGAAGGTTATATCATGGTTTGAGTATATAGAATTTTTGGATTCTGGTATGTGGAAAGAGTTAACTTTTGACAGCATTCATGTTTTCACTAAGGTTTAATGGGTATTCATTTTTCAAGAGAATACATGATTAAGGTATTCACATGATTGGAATGTGACCAACAAGATATATGGGGGATAAATGATGGTATTCACATGCTTGGTTGATGAAATTTCAAGTAATCGTTTTCTTTATACTATGAGCTTGGACCGAAGTATTTTAGATAAGCCTAAATATTGGAATGGATTATGTTGGACATCAGTTAGTATTGTTTAAAGATAGAACTTTTTTCAATATTATTGAAGGGATCTTATAGTAATGTAGTTTTAGAAAAATGACAACCTGCAGGATGGGCGACAACCCATCGCGTCGAGCAAGGATGTGGGAATCGAACCCACAACCGAAGTGTGACTGGCCTTTATCACCTACCACTGGCCTACAGGAAGTCCCTGGTTAGTAGAGACTAGTATTATTTTATTAAGCGACGTGATAGATGAACTATAAGTTCATTTTTTTCATATACAATTAACCTCACCAAAGACAGACTTATGTATATTTGATAACTTTTGCTAACCTATTTTTCGAAACAGATGGAATGACCCATCATTCTATCACATGATCTTTTAACACATCATGAATAACAAATTCAACTTCATTTTTTTAAGAGATGAAGTGGAAATTGTTCAAAGCACAAACAATAGTGAGATTGTACCAAAATAAAGTAAGTATTTATTCTAATTCAAATTCTTCAACTTTAGGGAAATGATCTTGAAAACCAAAAATGTTTTCCTAGTGCCTTTATATCCGATGAATCAGATGGTACCCTAGATCATCACAAATTTATGGCTTTGTGATTGTTGGATTTTTCATAGCCATGTTCTCTACCACTCTCTATCAGAACATGATGGTTAGATTTCTCTTCCATATCCATATTTTCACCAATGTTATCCTATATGGAAACCCAGTGATGAGTTAATTTGGGTAACCATTATATTTCAAACTTTAGTTTTTAAAGTTCAGTTTTGGGATTTCTTTTTACGATGTGGGTTTCTATGAATAGTAAACGATTTATAAACCAGACGAATTTCAAGGGCAAAATTCATTTTAAGGGGGGTAGAATGTAACAACCTGAGATTTTATAAGATACATTCTTTTTAATTTCATTCATATCTTCTGTTGTACGATACACCAAGATTATATTGTGCTATACGCAACACCGTATTAGCTTGTAGTATATGCAACACTATTCTTGGCTCATGTTACACAAAATTTCAAGTTCGTTTGATAGAAGTTATTCTACGCAACATTGAGTGTATATATATATATATATATATTCAATATATAAATAAAATATGGTTGGATTCTGTTATACGAAACAACAAAGGAGTCGTGCACTACACACAACCCTTACTTTTCTTGCATTACACGCAATCGTGACCTTCCGTGATAGCGTGTGTTGTACGAAATATCAGGTTTTACTAAACAACAATATATTATTATAATATTGTTATGAACTAGCCATTATGAATAGTATTAACTAAATTTTGAATTTTATAACATTATTTTTCATCTTACACATTTTCTAGAACATGGTATAAGAACAAAATAATTTTTTCGGGTAAAATATGTATTTTTAAAAAAAATACAGTTTTGCCGCCTTTTGATGGCGCACCCACTTTAAATCTAGTTTTTGAAATGTTTATAATTTCCATTTGTCAAAATAGAATTATTCTTTGTAATCAAGAAATAAAAATTTACTTTGGATAAATTTTTCATTTTATTCTGATAACTATCATATTTTAATGAATAGTAAAAACACGCTATATTTTAATTAAAAACAACATTTTTCATCGTAATATCTTTTGTTGTTAAATTATAATATTTAATGGTTTTAAAGTATAAATATAATATATTTTTACAATTCAATATAATGTATGTCATTAGCATTGATTTTACCTTGAATTCGTAGGTTAAATCAATTCAATCTTTTGGAATGTTTTAAAGAAAAACCCGTTTTCTTTCGACAACGGGATTAATTTTAATTTAATTTCTGCAACTTTTGTGTATTGAATTTGGAAAATTGGATTCAATATTTTGATTCAGTGGGTCCAAATTATGTTAATAAGCTACTTTTTATTTTTGGGCATTGTGAATAGTAACTACGATAAATTTTATTTACCATAGTTAAAGGTAAATCGGGTAATTAAGGGTAAATATAAGATTATAAAATTACCCTAACACTTGGAAAAATCCTATGGGATGACTAAAAGTCGACTCATATCACCTAAGGGTCGGATTAGATTCATTTAATGAACTTTTTTCCATGAAAATAATTTAATTATTATTAAAAGCAATGAAAGTGACAACCTGTCACTCTCTTAAATACTGTAAGTATAATAATTTTAAGTTAGTGATAAACCTCTTGAAACATCGAACCTTAATATTCTCAAGAAATCTAATAAAATTATCTACATCATATGAATTTATTTATAATTTTTAGGGATTAAATAATTATCATTAATTATGACACAATAGTGATGCAGAAATTGTTTATCTAGTGAAAAATCAAGAATATAGTTTTTATTAAACTAATAGTGACCATAAAATGCACAAAAACCTGACCTAAACTTATTGGTCATGTAAATGTAAACCCAAATCATCCAATAATCTAATATTTGACCATTTTGAGCCATATAAAAGCGATTATGACACTTATATTATTTTATTTTAAATGATTCCAAAGTTGTCACCTTCATAATTTAATAAGTATAACAATTTAAATATTGTGATTTTAAGATGATAAATTCGAGTAAAAATATTATTGTGAAGGTTAATAGATTTATATTCATCATAGGATTTTATTTTTTATTTTTATGCAAGATATAAGTATATTAAATAATTGTACAAAAATGTTGTAGTATTTATTTTATTAAGAGATAAACCAAATAAATGGTTTTAAAAATAATAAAATAAATATTATATGAACTATTTAATGTTCTCCACTACTTTTATAGATACATATGATATTTTATGATCCTATTAAAGCTTTTATTTTGAACATATATTCTGTATTTATTTTATTTAAATTCAAATTAATGAATAGTGTCAAAATAGACACTATTGTTATTTTATAAACATAACATATTATAAAATTGTTTAAAAATCACAAAAATATTTAAAAATTATAAATTTAAATTTATATGGTCTAAAATGTTATTAATTATCCAATTATGGACAATTAACAACAAATAAGAAATTATTTGTTATAATTTAAAATTTATAATGTTATTAACACAAATAAAATTAAATTGATTAAATAAGGATAAATCAAGTTGATAATGTTTAAAATAAGATCCAAACATTTATAAATTTGATTTTTTGATGATATTACAACCCTATATCATCTAATATTCTAATATGAGTCATTTTTGGATGTTTTTAAGTTGGGTTATATTTATTATAAATTAATATTTTTAAGAATTCCAAAGGTGCCCCTCTCCTCCCTTAAAAAAGGGCACCTCCTCACTCTATTCCTCACACCACTTTGATCCTTCAAGCTCGGCCAAACCCTACCAAATTATCTTCTCCACTTCCCTAGAAACATCCTAGAGGTCCTGGTCTACTTAAAAGACCAATTAGTGCCCTAAGAGGAGGTTTCAAAGAGGCGTATCGAAGAAGAGGTAATTTCTTCTACCGATTCTTTCAAACTTATTTCTTATTCAACTTCTTCTTATTTAGTTGTTTCATTACAAAGTAATAAAATCAGTCTCACTAATATACTGATATGTTATTATAAATATGAAACAACCCCATTCCACTGTATATCCATCCTACGGAAAACAAAATCACCGCGCGTGCGTAAGTACAGAATACCGTCTCCACGCCATGGTGTAATCTGTTTTTCCACCAACACCTTACATGGATGGGTATTATGGTGTAAATAATAACTATACATAGTTATTATTACATCATAATGATTCTGATATATTTTATCATCCACTCTAATTCAATTCAATAATTTTGGAAACGATATCATCGCTCGTGCGTACGTACGGACTACCGTCTCCACGATGCGATGAGATTCATTCTCCATGTTAACCATTTAAGAATGATTATAAAGTATATATATAAGCAAAAATAATGAAATATATGACATTATAAAGCTACTGGATTTATGTATATATATATATATGTATGTCATCTACTTAATTCCATTCAACTCAATAAGGAAACGAAAACAGCGTTCATGTGTACGTACGACCTATCGTCTCCATGAACGGTGTATTTCTTTCCATTTATCGATCTATTATTTATATTTATATTCTGAATATATATTATATATATATATTTATAAATCATGTTTTATATTGTGTAATTAATTAATCATGATCTATGTAATCATATGAATAATTACAAGTCAAAATATGGATGGCAAATGAAACGATTTTACCCAAAACACTCTTTAACATGGAATTTAGAAAAGAACAGGTAATATAAAGTCATAAGTGAACCATATATGATATAATAAAAATGAATATGATTCTTTAATAATTCAATGACATTATTTAAATAATTATATAGGAGGTTCAGACACTTATGAAGCAAATGAGACCTAAGGTAAGAGAAATATTACAATCTCATTTTTATCCGAGATTGTTTATACTTTGGAATTTACTGGGGTGTATTTTATCATCCACATCCATGTTTCCTCAATATGTAATATTTATATCCTTCTAAAATATTTTATATCCAATTTTACCCTTTGGTGAGTTTTTAGTAAAAGATATGAAAGGAATCTTTTGTCGTTTTTCGTACGAGGTACTTTTTGAGTTTTCCGAGAAAAGTACGAGAAGAATGTTTTCTTTTAACTTATACAGAATGAATGGATTTTTAAAACATTATTTCCAAGAATCTTACCTTAAATTTTTTCAAGTTTATTTTTAATCAAATTCTTTTAGTTATAATTTTATGAATTGTTAAGAAAGGAAAAGTGTTTTTGAAGTAGAAAGGATATTTTCCTCAAGAATGGAGTTCAAGAGTTTTATCAAAATTATTTTCCATATAAGATAATATAGGGTTATGTTTCTATCACTATTATTACATGGATTTGATTATGTTGTGATGGAAATATTTTTAAGAATTCCTTTATCTTATATGAATTGTTTTGTGATGTCACTATGTTTAAGATTCCCATTTTTATTACATGGGTTATGCTATGATGTATGGTTTATGATTTTGTGGAACACATAAGAATGGTATCATTATGAGATGGGTGGGACCTATATCTCCCTCCAATGCATTGGGTAAAGATTTTATATCTCATGAGATAGACATGGCTGGAACGGCAGGTTAAACCGGTTCAGTGAAATAGGACTGAAACGAGGAGTGTACTAGGTTCAGAAAGGGACTTTGTCCACTAAGATAGTCTTGGAAATGAGTCTTGACTAATAAGAAATGATTCTCTATGATTATGTATGTATGCCAAAAAGTTTCATGTTTTAATTTATGATTATTGGGATTACATTTCACGACTATGATTAATCCCATGTTATGATATTATGATCTCTTTTGCAGGTTAAGATTTCCAAAATGTTATGTTCTTATGAATATGATGTGATTGATATTTCTATTGTTTACCCTTACTGAGCATTTGAGATCACCCTTTTATGTTTTCGTTTCCCCAGGATATAAAGAAAGGTTTTAGGTAAGAAAAAAAGGGAAGATCTTTATTGGGAGATGTTGAAGATCTTTCACCACGATTAGAAGATTTTATTCTGAGTTTCCAAAGACACTAAACTATTACGATCCCTGTGTGTATATTTTTCTTATGTATTAAGTATTACGCAAAAGTAATGTAATGTCCATGTACGTCAAGCTCCGAGTCTCTACAACATTGATCCATTTTCAAAAATTTTCTTTACTAACCTTTTTTATAGTCTTTTGACGTAGGAATGACAATGGATCTTTCTTTTATTTTAATGGAAACAACTAGAAGAAGAGATGCCATGTTTGAGAACATCATAAAAACCTTCGTTCGTACAATATCCTTCAAAGGGGTACTCTCTGATATCTTATTTCACTAGAGTCTACGACCTATCCATTGTCAAACATGCTTTCACCTTCTAGATTGGACTCCAGAATGATGGTCCCCTACCAAGGTTCGACCAGATTAACATTATCATTCACCTTGAAAAATATTGAGAACATAATATGGGGAATATATATTCCATGGGAGAAATTACCACTACATCAACCCAAGAGGATATGATCATTTTTAATGGCTCTATGTGGAATACCATTAACCAATGTGGTCATCAAACTTCTCTATAATCAGTCACCGATGAATTCCTTTCTATTGTCAACCTGTTATGGGTGAATCCCAATGAGGGTAGAGTTCGAAATAGATCCTAGGATCTGTGGGGTGCTTCTGTGATGAATTGGATTGGGCATTCAATGTTCACAAAAGTTGTTTGTAATCCCTTGACCATTTAGAGGTTCTGAGTCTATATCAAGCTGTATGGGACTCCAATTATTAAATTAATTCACTAGGTGAAATGATCCTAGAACGTCTTATCCACTGGTTCTCATGTACCAATACCTTACACTTCTCTCATGGTAAAGTGGGAATAAGTCCTTGGGATATTTAATGATCTGGGGACTCTCCAGTCTTGGTGACATGTAAGATGAAAGAATACTTTTAGAAAATATTTTGGAGAACAATGAACATGTATCACTTTTTGTGGGGGATTTATTATTTATGGTATATAGATTACTTAATCACCCTATCTATGATAGCTCGCTTAATTCCTTTGAATACAGGAGATGGTTGTTCTTGAATGTGAGTGAACTGAAGCCAACAGTTCTCCATAGAAGAACATATTAGACAATACAGTCTCAAAATATTATCGATTCATACTATGTTACCCTCAAGGTGGGTCGATATACAACTTGGGGTTATGAGATTCGGGTAGACGTATCTCCTGTGATTTGGTTACTGGTATTATATGCCATTTTCTTGAGTGGATGGATCTTCCCTTCCCACGATGTATACACCAGTGTCATATTTTTCACTTTAATGATGGAAGATAAATTAGTGGAGGGAAAATATATCAATATAGTTATCCCTAACATTCAACGTATCTACAAAATATTGGGGAAGATACATGAGTGATGTCCTTCACAACTCCTTGTGGGACTTTTAAATTACTATATTTCATGATGATAGAGGACTACTCTTGTTATGAGTATTGGTATATTGAAAGGGTTCCTCATCTGGAAATTCATACATCTATTCTCAATATAGTCTCCATTCATACTCATTTCATGGGCATCGACAATGTGGTTGAACATCTGAGTTTTGTCTCTCAGATCTCTTATGTTCCCTATGATACATCCCATAGAAGAGTAATGGGAAAAGGGAGAGGTTCCCCAAAAGAAAACTCAAACATCATCACACTTTGTGAAGGAATCTTGGATTCTCACATAGACATTGTGGATATTTTCAAACCCTACATCTCTTATAAGTTTCCTAGAGAACATGTATGTGTTTAATAGATCACATCTCTCCATCCAACCCTAGTTATGAGGGAATCTCATCCCGTAATTATTTGTCAACTATGGTTGATGAAGATGAAGGGGGTACTAAAGATGAAGTACTTATTCCTCCAACGATGGATTAAAATTACTTGTCAAATGAATGTACTCAGATGTGGGTGGCTTGTTACCCTATTGTATTATTGGTTAGACTAGTCCGACAGGTGAGAAAACATTTTACTATTTCATGTCCCCTTTCAAACATATCGAATAAACCATATCCCTCCATTCTAATCATAAGAATATTTTATATTCGTAGCAGCATATGTTCGAAGGGGGATTCATCTACTCAACCGATCTATGTGGATAGTGACTCGAATACCATGTCTCTAGCTGACTCAATCTATGGTCCTACTAAATCTAGTTTGAGTATAACATTTATATGAATTCTCTATGTTGTAGTTATTCTCCCTTACCTATTTCTAGAGACCGGACCATCTGGCATGAGGGAGTGTCCTCTTTCTTGGGTGACTCCACCCATGGTGCTTTTTTCTGTTTTGATGGAACATCTTGATTATATTCTCGTTGCGGTATAGGGGTTGGACCAAAGTTCACATACTATTGGAAGAAAATTGATCCATGTGGAGGAATGAATGATTTTATATCTTTACCCTTTCCACATAAGGTTCCTTGATATACTTCACTGATGAGGTGGATAACATTCGATGACTATTAATCTTCTTAGTTTCAGGTGGCATCAATTATTTACATATTCATTTCCTTATATATCAAATTGTCATATTTAAAGGGGATCTAGTATCTTGTGATAAAATAATACATAATTTTAACTCATACCATAAAAAAACTAAGAATTTTTTATATATAAATATATAATTTCAACACTTGGATGCTGAGGAAGTAACATCTCATGACCAAGTGACTTCCTATTCGAGGGAACTACAGGAGTTCGAGGATCATGTTCCCAAACTGAAGGAGCAACTAACATCATAAAGTTCTAATTATGATGATATTAATCAATAGGGTAGAAACATGGGGTATGTTATGAAACAAGTAAATCCAATAGTTGAATCAGAAGCTATACATAGAACTGGTTTGGAACATGCTCATGATGGCCCCTGTCACACAATTATTGATTATCATGATAGTGTTAGATGTGATTCATTATAGTGTTAGGATAATCTTGTTCCATTGTTTCTATTAATTATGATACTAGGGAAAGACTATAGATTTTGTATTTCCCCACACATACATTTAATTTTTTGTAATAGAAACGTTTTTCTCTCATGTGATTCACCTCCATCTCTTCCCGCACTACCAATCAATCATAATTGACTACATTTAAATAGTAATTTCATCCAAATGATAAATTGAATTCCAATATGGGATAAAAAAATTTAAATAAGGAAATCAGGCTATAATTTTATCCTAATCCATGGGATATAGTGACTGTAGTTAGAATATTTCTATACTTATTTGGAAAACCCTTAAAACTTTTCATATTTTATGTAATAACCATAATTTTTTCCTAAGCCCATTATGTTGTGGACTTAGCAAGTATACATAGATTTTTCATAGGACACCCTTTCTAGGGTTTTGAGCTACCAAGATTTGTGTCGAGGTCCATTTTATTATTTCCCATCATTTTTTCTAAACCACATGAGTTGTTTGTTTATTGAACTACCACTCAAATTTTATCTCAGGATCCCTTTGCGGATTTTCAGCTTGGAGAGTGTTTCCTATTTTTCATTAGTAGTTTAATGTCTTGAAATCTGGACTACCATTACTAATGATTTTGGTTTAACATCACTGAATAACACTAGTGTTTTAGGTTGAACAATTTGTACCATGATTTATAGGGAAAGGGACGCAAATTAGTACTCGTTAATTGAGAATATCCCAATTGCTTTCAGACATGGATAATGGATTTTTATTGACCCTAACCTTGTGGTTTCTTGGTATGGGATCTGAAATGGGGCATAGAATCCATGGGTCATGTAGAGATGGGAGAGACCACTCCTAAGGAAATTTTTTCCGTTGTTTGATAGGATGTTTTTATAGTCCATTTATGCATAGCATTTTGGAAATTGTGTGAATTAGTTAAAAAAATGTGTCTTCAAGGCATTGGACACCCATTTTTGATGTCCATGATATTTAATGGATATTTGAATTTTATTTGTGGATGAATACCATAGTGAGAATCCCATTAAGGGAATAATTAATGAATTAATGAGGTAATTTTTTTGGCATTGGTTGTGAACCCACTCCCACACGAATTTGACTTGTGTGATGGAGGGTCAGAGCATGGTGTAGTTTAACTCCGTACAACCAAGACATTTGATACTTATGATTTAAATCCATCTCAATATGAATAGGAAGAGTAGTTAACGTCTCATCCCTTATGCGGTAGTTTGACACAAAATGTTCATTATTATTCAATAATGAGAGGGGGAAATGATTTAAACATTACTCTACGGGGTTTCCAAAACTAGAGAATTAGATTATATGTAAATTTCATTGGGCATAAAAAGTTTAGAAAACTGTATCTTGAGGAAGAGTTTGTCTTTCATTGACATGTTTTTTTATAGGCACTTTCTACAGAGCTACCTGGGAATTAGGTGTATAGTCAAACAAATGTGTTTTCGTTACACTGACCTTCCATCTCAGATATCCATGGATGTTTATATGGATTCTGACCCTTTTTGAAAGAATGAATGTGTTGTGGAGAGTGGGTTCCTAAAGACAAATCGAGGAAATTCAAGATTAAATCTCCCAGGAATATGTATTGACATACTCTTCATACAGGTAAGGGGGTCCTTACATGGGTCTGAACCTTATGTAGGAAAGGATTGGATGGTTTCATTGCATGGATGGGCTCGAGACATATGAATCAGGTGTCACTATATATGCTTATGATGATAGCAATCAAGATAAACATAGTTATTTTAATGTCTTCTCATATTAGGGTATTATTCACACTTATGGTTGGTGTATTTTTTTATGGAGATCTCAACATTAAGGTGGGACCCATATTGTATTTCCTTGTGCAGATTCACTTCATGCACAGGAACATAGGGTACAATATTATTTAACATGTCTGGGCCCAAGGGTGGATATTGGGAATCATGTATCATGTAGTTTAAATGTCATACAATTAGGAAGTTATCTTGGATGACTTGATTAAATGAATTATAATTATACTGATATTTCTTGACATGTCTAAGACGTGGGTATGAATGAAAGTGTAAGTCATAGATTAAAGGGATTTTGGATTGGGAGAAATGGTATGGGGCATCAAATCCATTAGGTAAACAAAAATTGGAAAATCCCCTCCTGTGTACAAATTTTTAACTAGTTGATAAGTCATTTTTGTAATAAATTTATAGAGATCTATCGGGGCATTGCAAACATAGTAAAAAAAAGGTTTCTACTGGAGAATGGACATAAATTTCAGATGGTCTAAGAGGTATATAACGATCCAAAACATTTGGAAGCATAGAGTTTGAAGAATTTTTAGGATTGGTTAAGACATATTAGAAACAATCGGGCCCTGATTATATATGGAATCAAGAGTCTCTCCACACATATCTAACCTCTATGTTGGGTTGGACATTTTTAACTATTTTCAGAGTGGGGGCGATTTTGATGATCTAGTTATCTTAAAATTTGGATCCATATACAAGTTTGGTTTGTGCGCATGGATTGGGGGAATTTTTCCATTATTTGAGGAACCTTATAGTTTTATTCCATACATTTAGGACTTTAGGTTCACTTTTATGGGGAGGAAAAGAACCACAATGTGCCTTTTACGGTCATGAAAGAAAGTCCATACACTGGGGGTTGAATATCCATGGCTCCCTAGGGGTCCCCCACATAATTACGTAATCTAAAATACGACATTCCTGGTTTGGGAAATAAGTGGTGGAATGGTTTTAAATTCACCTACCATGTATGTAATAATCAAAGAAAGTATCATTTTATACCCGGGGTGTTATCTTGAAATTTATCATTATGCAGTCTGGTCATTTCATCTATAATTTTAATTTCAATTGATTAGGAACATTTCTTTGCATTTGAAAATCATTTGGAAATGATGTAGATGAACCAAAATTAAAGGGGGAAATGTGATTATTCTTGACACATTTATACAAAAATGGCCTCCTAGGGAACCTTCCTCTTTGACATAGTCTATATACAGAGGTGACAACTTTTTTTTCCCATGTTCCATAGCCAGATCTGGATCATAGGTTCCATGTATCATTAAGTATCCCATGAAATGATATGAATCACACCACACATAGTTCCTTATAGAATGTACTCTGCATAGGTCTGACCCATATGTTGAGAGGGGGAATTATTTTACTCTGGGGCGGTTGGTCTAAGATGATATTGGAGGAAAATCAACATATCCTAAGAGGGAGGGAATCAAGAAAACATATTTCTAAGACATGACATGGTAGGTGACCAATTTCGGAGGCAAAGCCTTCTTAGGTTCTATCATTTTTGGTCCAGTCTATTTAACTTCATGTAGTGAGGATTTCAATGGATCGACATGAATGAGATAGATGTGGTGGGTCCATGTAGTTTTAAGTGTATTAGAAATGAATTGGTAGCATAGTTTAACATCATGTTGTGGGGACTAATTTTAGAAAAAGGGTCTTGAATAATTACGGGCTAATTGGTACCAGATATTTTGGAATGTCCAAATCAAGAAGGGGGAATGAATGTGTAATCCATGATCCTGGGGATGCATTGATCTGGAGGAATGATTCAAGGATTGGGAGTATGTTGGTGTATGGTGTGAGTGAATGTATCCCCTAAGGAATAATTTTCATTTTTTAGATAGGTATTATTTAGGAAACTTATGTAGAGTTGTTGGGGCATTGTGCCCAAATCCAAACAATGGTGTTTTCAAGACATTAACATTCCATTTATGATGGATGTGGATGTTTATGTGGATCCAAAATTTCATGAGTAATATAGTTTTATGGATAGAAATGGAATGTATGGGTACACGAGGAATATCAAGAACATGAATAGTTGTAAAAAATGGGATTCCCTACATAGATCTCACATAAATGTGAATGGATTATGATCATTTAACAAAAACTTTCCATGGGAATCTTGGTTTTGAATCACCTTATAAACATTACATTTTTATGTTGGGGTGGGGACATTTTTATTTCCTTATTTTTTTACGACTCAACCTATGTTTGTATATCTAGGCATCATATGTATCTAATTATACTATGATTCAAGCCGCATAATGTTCTTGGGGTACCTTTCTAGTTAATGTCATTTGGTTAAGACATGGTTAGTATATTTTTATGTTTTACATGAAAGGGATGGTCCATGAGGTGAATTGATATGTTTGTGTTGAACCCTCCATCGAAACACTTAATCCCACACGAGAGGCACTTTGTAAGGAATATGTTCTGGAAAAGGATTATTCATCAAAAGAGGGGGCATTGTAAAGGAATAGGGAATTATTTTTCCTTGAATATTTTTCCGCAACCTAGCCATTTTTGATATCTTAGTTGCTACTCAAAAACATTGTGTGGATGGGAATAAATATGAATGATGTTCAATGGATTTTTGTATGCATTTCATACCATTTTGAAGGGGGAGTTATTTTTTATCATGTGATTTTTGGGCCCAAGTATTTGGAATCATGGTGTCACAATGTATCCTATGAGGAAAAGAATAAAGACATACATAGTTCTAAAATTGATGTTATCTACTCTAGTTTTACCCATGCATAGAGAGAGGAAATCTCCATTTTTAGGTTTCATCTAGGCTAGGATATAAGATCTAAGAAATACTATATATCCTACAATGGATGTAATAATAACTAATGTGACATCCCTTCAGAGGTTTGATCCATATATAGGGGGAAAGGGGGAAATTTATTTGGGAGGAAGATGAACCAATAAGTATGATCTGGGAGTCACTAAATATTCTGAGAGAGAAAGAATCTAGCCGTATATAGTTCTAAGGCTCCCTATACCAATCGAGCTCTTGTAATGGAAGTATTAATTTTTACCTTTTGTCTAATGAGCATGTTGGGTACCTTAACCCTTCATTCGTGTGGGGGGGGGGGGAGCATTAATCACCATTTCTATGATCCTGACAGCTATGTTAGGTGGGATAAACAAGGAATAAAATGGGTTTCATGTCATAATATATAGGTAGGTAGATGTACCAAAGAGGAATTGTGTTACATGTTGTGGCTGGACCAATCCATCGAATCAAGGTGTCTCCACGTATCCCATTAGCATATGGGAATCAAGACCAATGTAGTTCTATTAATAGATCACCTCACATAGGTTTTTTCCATACACAAGTAGATGGAGCATCACTCTTTGGTGGTGGGTGGTGGATGAGCCTGCGACAGAACAAAATATGTATCTTATATAGATAGGAATAAATCCACGTGTAGTTATTTAATGAACTCCCTACTTAGGTCTAGTCTGTATGATGAGATAAAGAGTATTTTTTTTTGGTTGGTGGGTGGAGGGGCCAGGACATATGATTTTGGAATCAATACATATTGATAAGGGACATGAATCATGACACTCATAGTTCTAAAGAATGGTATATCCTATGGTCCTGCACAAACATGGGACACTTACATTGAAGGATGAGCCATTTTACCATTCTTTGGTGTAGATATGACATCTATGAGGTGATTAATTGTTCGAAATAGAATGAAACCCTTACAATTAAATGTCTTGTAGTTTGGATGATAAATTCCATGCAGTTTAATGTCATGTCATTAGGACATTGGATCTTGGAGTTTTATATCATATGATCATGAAGAAGTTCACCCGACTTGAGTGGATGGGAATGTTGTATCCATGCATTTTAATGTCACGCAGTTTGGACACTTCATGATGATTTTTTTCATCCTACGATTAGAATGTAGGTGAAGATAAGTTTAACATCATACAACATGGACATAGATGGAGTTATGTAGTCTAATGTCATGAAAATAACAATAATTTAGTAAAATTACACAATGTATTTCTTTAGGAACCTTACATCTGAGGGAGATGTGTTGAGATTTATATCCATTTAAATTAATGAATTTTCTTTTTTGGGGTAGAAAATGTGTTCGAATTATGGTCCTTCTCATTTTGGAACCAATTATGGAGGTTTCATTCCATGTATCATCAGAGTTCTCAATACCAACACCATTTCTCATATGAGAAAAGATAGAAGGAGAATCCTATTATTGAAGGCATGTGCAATCTAGTTTTGGTAGACTTTCAAATGGTTAAATGTTTACAATATTTTCTCATCTAATTTCTCCAAATCATTGAGTCATTTTTGAGACTACTCATCTATGGATTGTAGATCACATACATAAGGACATAGATAAGGTAGTTGATCTTCAATGGGTAGAACCTCCAATCTCCAATATAAAAAGGAATAGAGAGTTTCTTGAGTAGTAGCACATGTTATGGTGTAGTTAGCCTATAGAGAATGGATGAGCTTATGCATCCACGATTACTTGTCCTTTTCTACCATCTTCTACAGTATATTTTATAGGGTCCTGTTGATGGACTCTATCTTCCCATTGTCCATTGCATGGTGTCAGTATGAATAGTTGGACATGATTCCATAATCTTGATATAGCTTATCCAATTCAAAAAATCATAAATTTGCACCATTTTCCATTCGAATTGTTTGAGGGACATGATATCTAGTGATTATGTTGGATTTCATAAAGCTGACATTGCTTCTTTTCCAGGCCTATTTAAGGGGTATAACCACTTATAATTTAAAAAATAATCCAATTTTCTTGAGAATAAGCATAAAATGTTTGTCTATATTAGTAGGATATAGTCCCATGAATTCCTTTCATCATATGAAAAATAGACAACAATACTTTGTTGTGCGAAGTAACTCTGGGGGTTAGTGTATGATATTAGAATGAAAATGGAAGGAGTTTCACTACTTGGTGAACTGAGAACAATCATCCATCATAGTGGACCAATAATTTCCATGACTTTAAATTTGTAAAGAGAGATTAGATGCCGAATGATGTGCCCCACAAGTTTCAACATTCACTTCCTCCATAACAGTGGTGGTCTCCCCACAATTAATGAACCTAAGAAGGATCCCTTCAATAACTCACATATAAATGACTTTTTGATTGTTTGTGATGTCATTTATCATGAAGTTGACTGCCCATATGCATATTCTCTCCCATCTAGCCCTATCTGGTTGGAGTTATCCCTTTTGGAGGTAATTCACAATTAGAGTCATCCAGTAAGAAGTATGACCATAAGGTTCAGTGATAAGACTAATCTCATTGATTCCCTCTATCATTTTTAGAAATAAGGTAAAACCATTTGGTGATGTGAAATGTTGATAAACGCTTCATTCTGATTATGGTTGGCCAGTGTCGTGGTGGCACTCTCCAATGTGTCGGATTGAACATTTTGTGATGGGGTACATAATAAAATGTTGGGTCTAATGGGAAACATTCTAGTTGTTCTTGGACATAATTAATTCAAGGGATAATCTCCTCATTCTTGATAAAATAGTCACCATTAACAAGCTTGTTGACTAGTTCTGAATATCCTTTTATATTCATTTGTTCATCTTGTACTTGAAGTGACAACTCTATGCCTAAAATAAGGTCCTGGTATTCTGCTTCTTTTTTTGTGAACCCCTCTGGTAGTAGGAATGAATAAGGTTAGACTGATAATTTTGGGGATATGAGTACAACTCCCATCTCCACTTTGTTGATTCAGTGGATCATCCATCCTTCTTTTTATAGGCTTCAAGAGGCACTATCAAAGTTCATTTCCTACATTTAGGAGTCCTCATGAACAAAAAACACTTCTTCATTTGGTGGTTCACAATCCAATATTGTTACCACTATTCAGAAATTCTCATCTAGGAATTAAGCTAATTTCATTCCTTTGATTGATTTTTGGGGTATTAACCATATATTAAACTTCTTCAAGACATCTTACCGCTATGATAGATGCTCAGTCAACATCGAAAGGCTAAGAATATACTTGAGTGGGTTCCAACGTGAGAAAATATGGAAATTACGGTGCTAAAATTAATACCTAATCTTCTAAAATGCAAATATCAAATCCTGGAATCTATTCACAATGTTAAAATAATGATTCTCATCATCGATCATGGTTCAGATGAGATTATATAGAATAATCATGCTAACAATATCATCATTCTATGCCAGGATGGTTCCTAGGGGCATCTCTAAGGTTGTCACATACAAAATTAGTTGTTTTCTTTCGATATGTGGCATCATCACTGGTGGAATTAAGCTATATCTCTTGATATTGTCGAATTAATTCTAAATATCATCATTCCATTAATATTATACTCATTTTTCATTAACCTAGTTAAGGGAAAACCTTTTCCTACGGCGTTGGATATGATGTGATGAATATAGTCCAATTATCCTTTGAATAATCAACAATCAGTGAGGTTGTCAGGGTGTTATTTTCAAAGGATATCCTTTGACTTCATGGGGTCGACATTGATCCCATGATGCCAAATTAAGAAACTGATAAATTTCCCTGAAGTGATGCTGAAATCACATTTCCAGGGGTTCATTTTCTTACACTATTATCATTATTTTCTGAACAATGTTTTAGTATATGATAAGTTTTTTTAACTTTTTCAAGACTTAATGAAATAATAATACCCAAACTATTCAATGAACATTCATAGGAATGGTTTGATGATGAGGTGGATGGTGTGTTGATAATTGGAACTGTCATTTTTCCAAGAAAAGGGCATTAACATATGAAAAAATACTCTTTGTGGGAACTAAATGGAGTGGATTAATCATATTCCTAAAACATTATGATTTATTTATATCCTAAATATTCATCAATGAATGGGAGAGCCTCATACCCAATAGTCGCATCGATCAATAATTCGGTGATCAAGATCGAGAAATCATCGTTTGGGAAGTGGCGATTGAGATCCCTGAAGTCGATGAAGACTCTAATATGACAATTTTTTCATGATAAGAACTATTTTTTCCATACATATTGGATATTGAACATCCTGAATGAAGTTATATCAGATGATATTTTTGACTTCAGCCTTTATTTTGGCAGTAGGTGTATGGTGACTCTTTCTGGCATATTGCTAATAACCGTCATGGTCTTCAGACAGGACTAGGTGTTGACTGGACACCTCAAGATAAAGGCTTAAAATTTCCATATAGTTCCTGGTGAAAACATTTCTAGTTTTCACTAGGAAGGAATTTTATATCCCTTTCCATTTGGAAGACTTGACCACATTGATCAGAGTGGGTCTCGAGACCTCTTTAGTACCCATGTTAATTTCCCCGAGTTCAACTATGTTGGTAGAGACACCTACCTCGAATGACATAGAGGCATCCCTTAGATCTTCTTCATCCTCCACTTATTCATCATCCTCATCCTCTTCCTACCCTTCTAATGTCGAAATTATTTTGGAGATGATTTCTTATGAATTGAGATAATAGTCACACATTAGGCTATTAGAGGCTTAAGTGACTTCTTTTGATTTAACTAAGAGTGGTGAATCTTCTTGAGGGGATGGAGCAAGGGAATGATAAATTTATTCATTCTCTTCTTTCTTATCAAGTAAGGCAGGGATTATCTAGATCTATGAGGATATCTCAAGAAATTTTTATCCAATTATTTACCATTATTTTGGGGATTAGTGTAATTTTCAACACTATTAAGTTGATAGCCCTGACCGAAATCATTAGTACTACAGAGTACATTTAAAAATTTGGAAATGTTCACTAAATTTGATTTATTGGATGTATGTACTACTCACTAAGTTATTTCAATGGGTTATTGGGAACCCTTTCCAAGCCTCTTGGGGCGGATTTAAAATTAACACCCTCAACTAGACGTTGGTTCCCCTTCAGATCATAGAAACCTGCGTCAATATAGTGTGACATGCAGAATTCGAATGGGTCCTTATCAGCACGAAGTTTCCCACTATGTCAATTAACTCAATATTTTAGGTACTAATGGTAATAGAAGTTAATTGATGTGTGTTGATGCTTCCAAGGCCTTCATATTAGGGAATTGAAGGCCATATTATTTATGACCACTAAAAATCATGGGTGAGCTACAAGATCACTAAATTAGGTTTCGAGTTTAATGTTTCATAATGGATTCTCCTCAATTTTTTGATAACCCAACATGGTCGTGGTGTATTGTGTCAGGTTTTCCACATTGCAACATAGTTGAAGAAGTTTCTAGAGTTGAAGGAGACTAACTCTGGAGCAACTGTTAATGAATAATTTTTGAATATCCACACCATTTATCTTACCAGACACATATATTATCATGATGTTCCATTTTATTATGAAATTATCATCTTGATCCATAAAAGAAATGAAAAAAATGTAAATCTATATGGCTGGTCTACGTTTGATGGACTTCCGCAACAACTACTTCATCTTCAAACTCTTAGGAGCTCAGTAGATCTTTGAGGAGTTCTTCCATAAGGTCTTCCAAAAGATTCAATACTTCATGGATTTACTACTTAGATGGTCCTAAAAAAAACTATTTTAGGAATTAATATTTCTTAACTAAAGGTCAGTGATTCCAATTTTGGGGAATCTATTAAATATTTTATTTAGAGTTCGGAGCATTGGGTGCAGAGGGACCTGCTCCGAAGATAGTAGATTGTGCTGCTTCTATGATTTGTGGATTTGGTCGAGCAAATATGCAAGCACACCACTATAGGTTAGAAATATTCTAATTTTTAAATGGATATTCTAGGATAATCAGGCCATATTTTCTTCGTATGGGTGCATATATACATTCATGTTACTGTTGGGTTTGTTGAAGGGTCTTCCAAGAGTTTCTACAACATTAACAGTTTGACAAGAAGTGTGGTAAAGAATTTGGTTTCTTTTATGGCTTCATCTAACTGGGTATATTTCACTTTAATAGCCTATTACCCTAGTTCCCTGATTTTATTCAGCGAAAATGGGTTAATATATATACTCTTAGTCTATGAAGGGATCCAAAAAGTGAACGACATTAATTGATCTGAATATTAGTTCCTCATCTAATGAAGACTCTTTCTGGTTAACTTATTCCATTAGTGTTGTTTTGTGGGGCGGTTCCCATCGTTCGAATTTTTAGTTTAGTGACCAAATAATCAAATATATTCGAATGAAATCTAGGAGTGTCAAAAAAACATTGTCCTTTTTTTAGGTATATCATCTTGTACGTGATCATCTCAACACTTGAAGGATCATGCATCCAAGGATGTTAGTTGTGCCATATCAAGAGTTCTTGGGGGAATAGTCGGTTCCATAAACTATTCATGGAGGATACCATTGGATTGTTTGACTATTTTCTAATTCATATAACCATTTATCTTATTATCCTTTTTTCTAACAACTTTTTTCCATTCCCCTTCTTCATCAGGGTTGGAGGGGAAAAAATAGGCCACTTGTGCTGGCGGTGGTCCTAGTTTGACATGTCTAGAATCAATCATTTATTATAAGAGGTATTTGATGAAGAAGAACTCTTGGATGGCGTGTCCTAGTATCCAGTGGTATGAAAAATGATGTGTCTGGTTGTTGAGACCTGCTTCATTTTCCATTTTAATCTCTGGTATCTAAAGAATGTTGTAATTCATGGAATCAAAAAAGAATCCACTGAAATGATAATTCTGAAACAAATACACATTTATCATTTTCTCCTTGAATTGTTTTATTATAGAACCCCTTCAATGTCATTATCTGGGAAAGGGAGCCTTCTAATGTCTATGGGGGCCTGTACGGTTTGGCGAGGGCCTCCGAGCTGGAGCTAGTGAACATGTTGTCATAAGTATCATGGAATCCACTTCGAATCTTCCCATCCTTATACCTGGGGAAGATGGGGATGCTCAAGACATGAGATTATTCAATTGTAAGGAACCCTCTATTCTATAAAAAATGGCAAAGAAATCATGGAATTACCTTGTATACATGACAAGAATGATTGGTGTTTGCAGCTCATTGGGGAGATTATCGATGCCCAGGGAAATCATCTCATCTTCAGGGAGTGACCTGTTTTGGGAGTTAGTCAAACCATTACATCTAGTAATGAATTATGAAACACTTTCTGTCTCAACAATTTTTAATTCATGAGGTTACTGACTATTGTTTTGGGCAGAATTGAACTCAACTAGAAGAGAAATAGCCACCTATAGTCCTCCCATCGTGCAATTGAATTGGATGGAAAGCTGGTATACTAGACAAAGATTTAGCCTTGTTGGGTTTCCATGAACCATCTGAGTTTCACTACTTCTTATTGTTCATGAGTTCCCATTCTGGGATCACAGTAGGATGCATAATGCATCAATTGTTTTTCTAGGTCCCCTGATCCATTGAACACTGGGAATATAGGGTTCTAGAAATTTGGTTGTGGCAGGACATTTCTCACCAAGTTGGGGTAGGGATTTCATTTCAATTGGTTTAGAGTGTTTCATCCTTCCATGGATTATGATTGAGTCATAAATGACTTGATGTTATTCATGAGACCTTAATTCATGTCCTACTTAACCTGAGCATGAGTGACCAGATCAGGGGAAAATATTAGACATTTTAGCACTACTAAAACATGAGGATGATACCTAGATAGGGGAACCCATTGTGGATTTTCCTAAATCTATTCTGGTTTCTTCCCTAATGGAGGTAAATCTTGATATCATTCCTGGATTGGGATTATTTTGACTGATGGTCCTCGTTCTACCTTGAATGAGCTTGTTGGCCTTGCTTTATTTGTCAGTATGATCCCTAGTAGAAGGGGACCCTAAATTAGAAGTGTGTTCTGATAATCTACCTGAAGAACATATCTGGTAGGATGGATATCTTGTAGCATCTTAAGCATTGAATCTCCTTAGAACATTCATTTCCTCCTTCCAAGCTAATCTCTTTTTAGGCGTTAGTAATGTGTTCACATTGGGAGGAGGAGGTGCATTATATGAAACCATGCTTTTATTCATCTAGTTATTTGGGATTATCAGGGGATGTAGTTTTGTGTTTATAGAGATGGAGACCAAATTTAAGGTGGCATGTTATTTCTGGGTATGTACACTTTTAGCCTTGGTGTGAACTGCCTTTCGGAGGGAACCATCTTATTCCACATCCTCATTATTTGTATTATCTTCAGTGATGTCCCTAGAAATTACATCCATAATGTTCACCATTGCATACCACATAGAGGGTGACATACTAGGTCATTAATATTAGGATAGATTCTTGAATCCATTGTTAGATCACATCCTTCCATTAAAGAGTCCTATTCTAGCTTTTTTATTATGGGTAATTCAAATTAAACCCTAACACAAAATTGATGAGCATATCCTTTCTAAGGGATTTGAATCATGAGTGGGGAAGGAATGAGTAACAGTTCTGTTCATTGTCCTCCTTAACTCAGAAAAGAGTGACATTCTATGGTCATGTTATTGAGGTAAAAATGTTCCCAACCCTACGAGCATGGGTTTCTATCGTTCTTTTTCTA
Organism: Viscum album; assembly: GCA_963277665.1. Classification (NCBI taxonomy): domain Eukaryota; kingdom Viridiplantae; phylum Streptophyta; class Magnoliopsida; order Santalales; family Viscaceae; genus Viscum; species Viscum album. Next base: position 1,907,584,367 of record OY728145.1, read on the forward strand.
TTGTACCTCATCCCCGATTTTCTAGTCTTACATGGGTTTTTTTGTTACATATTCCCCCAGCCATGCAGGATTGGGTTGATCCCATAATATTGAATTTTTTCTTCTATTTACACTTTCTTGGTCTTGACCATTCCCATTCAAGGGTTATCTGAATATAGTGTGAGATCTACACATGAGTTTCTTTCCTATGAGGACATGATCAATGATCTTTGACTAGTATCTCTTTGGCCATAATCCTTATTAATGTTCTCAGTAACCTATTTCTGTAGATTCTGGATTGATTTCTCTCATTTGACCTAAAGTTATTGATACATACTCAGGCATGGTTCTTACTGATCATGTCACCTTCCCTGAACAAGTATTTTATTGGATTCTTATTTGGGGATAATAACAATGTAGGATTCAATATCCAGTGGGTTCTATTGGATGGGATGTGGTGTGACATGTAAAGCTTCATGTTCTCCCCATCCACAAATACAAACACTATAGGGTGTGTCACCTATGAGATAGTGCAACTTGTGAAGCACATGGAGACATGACAGATCAAGGTTTTTATTCTGCCTCTATAATGGTGGTTGTCGTATGGGCAGAAGAGATTCTAGGATTATCTAACTGTGAAGCTCCCCCAATACATTGAATGGATCTAAAAATCCATTATAATCCCAAATCATTTCTTTCTACTGGAAGATATTTTTCCAGATATTGAGGTGAATGTTATATATGGATTCATTTGACAACTCTCTTGTTATGCTGAAATGATAAGTGGATGTGGTACAATACATCACTGGTATGTCATCCGAAGCTAGTTGCCTTATCAAAAACAATATATTCTGTATTTTTCACTTGGGAATCCTCTTCTTGATCAACCCATTTTTCCGAATTCATAGTGATATCTGTCCAAACAGTGGGGCTAATTGGAACTTCATTTATGTGTGCACAGAAAGGGGGTGTCTCTGAGGATGAGTGTGGCCCAAGACCATCCTCTAGTTGAGAAATTATTTTTCACATCATAGATAGTGTGTCTAACAAGTTTGAATCTATAATTCTGTGTGCCTCAACATATAAAGGATTCCTCATATTTGGATCAGTGAGTGGAGGGCCTTCTTATCGGTATAGATTTTGACTGTGGGTAGGACCTTTTCACTTGTTGTTACAATTGTGATGGATACCATTTTAGCTTACTTTATGATCGTGGGGTGTTTCCCTATAGCATAACCTTGTCGAGGACATTCAGGGTCGACGTTAGCATGGGGTGGGCCTTCTTTCTGCTTGATGTCATTGTGGGGAGGACCTTCACAACGACTGTCATTATGGGGAGGACTATTTAATGGCTTGATATATGGATGTAGGAAAAATATAATCAGTGTACATTCTAAGGAGGACATTCATGATTTTTAGAAATAGTGGGAGGTATTTCTCATTTCTTGATGTCACTATGGGGAGAGCCTTCAAAGCGACCTCCATTATGGTGAGGACTACCATTATGGAATGATGTCCGACTACATGGAGAATAATATCTACAACGTATACCATGGGTAGGACCCTCAAGGAATAAGATATAAATGGGATTTCCTTATTCCTATTTGATTATCTTGTTAAGGGGAGGGCTACCATGACACACATCAAAAGACTTTCTCTCACGATCAATTGTTTCTAGCACACAGAGTAGGCCCCTAAGGGTTCTTTGAGGAGGACCTTCAGAGCTGTTGGTAGCAACATTACGTGGAGGACCTTCACAACTTCTACTACTACATCCATAATATTGTAAAGGATAAATTGTATCTTGAACCCCTATTGATATATATCTTATGAAATTAGGAATTCTAGCTTCTGTTAGAGTAGAATCATGAGTATTCTCTTCATTCTCCAGTTACCTTTGGTGCATTTCATTTTGGGGTGCTCTCGTGAGGGAATCTAGGGCCACCTAATTTTGGTTACGACCTTCATATATGGGTGTCTATTTGGTTGGTTCCCATGATTTCTCCAGTATATTCCAAAGTGAATATTGATTTTTAGCAAGGATATATGGCTACCCTGGAGTGGAAAATACAGTGGACCGGTTTACCCCAGTTGAAATGGGTATTTGTTCCAAATCTAATTGTCCTTGTATCTTGGAATATAATCGTCGACCCTACTAGACTGCATTAGTGTTACAGTTATTTTCTGAAGTGACTATCAATTTTTGTGGACGATTCACCCCTCTCTGGGAGACCAGGTCTTGGGCCCCCATCCTTTCCTTTTCCTCAAATGCAATTATGTTCGGAATGTTCTAAGGAAATATGATTTGTAATCGATATCTAACCCTACATCATTTCCAGGATGGGTAGAGATGTGTATTTTTAGGGAATTGGTATAAATTCCCATTGTGATGTCATAGTAGGAGTATATTCATGCTCCTATCTTCCATGTGTTTCCAATGGTTACTGGTATTTCTCATGTTTCAGGGTAGAGGAACGATTCATCTTTTGACATATAGTTGGGATACTCCAACTGTATTCTCTGGTTTCCACCATATCTGGATTAGGGATTTATATTTGTGAGCAGGATTTTTTCTACTCGTTTTCTATTGCATTTGTATCATAGGCATGATATTCATCTATAGAAATTTTACTATGGTTATATTTTCTTACCACTATATTTTACTTGTGGGATTTTATATGGATGGGAGAAACTTGCATCTTCCTATTAATTACCACAGTATTGGACTGGTGGGCTTCATAGGAGTTGGAAGTATTTTATTATTTCCCATAGATTAACACCATATTTGGATGATAGTCTTGGTTTGAATCATCATAAATTTGTGCCTATGTGTAGCTAGTTGTTTTCCTTTTTGGATTATGGGCTTCTTGCGCATCAGTGGGGATTTGAATCCACATATAACATTCCACCCTATCTGCATTTTGGGACTATAAAGCATTGGTGGGAATATGAGCTATCTCATATTGTACCACTATGTAATCATATTTGGATTCATAATAATGAGAGGGAATATGTGTACTCTAATAGGTTGTTTCTGAATTTCTGTGGCAAGATTCAGAAGAGGAGCTAGATTTGAATTTATTCCATGGTATGCATCCATGTTTATACGGAGGGTCTCCTCCTCATGAAAATAAGTAATGACCCTCTCATGATTATATATTTCCCTCAATTGGAAGGAATCTTGAGAGGCTAGAGTCCATTGGACTTTATTATTATCCATCTATGTGGTATCCTTCTCATAACGAGGACAATAGGATTCGCGATGTTGGTGACAACAACTTCTTGAATGGGTCTGTGGTCAATACATCTATACAGGTGGGATGAATTCATTAGTATCAACCCTATCTGCCTCCCTAAGATAAGAGAGGTACTTTTCATCACATTCTAGGGACAAGATCTCTACAAAATTATATATTTCAAGTTTAGGCCCCTGGTTTTAGAGTTTTAGTAGCGACTGAAGAGGCAGCTAATGAGCTTTCACCAATTGGAGGTCCTATAATGAAACATGCCCAAAGGGAAGAGTACCATATTGATTATACTCATTTATTAGCACATTTGAAACTCAATATTGAAGACACTGGGTAGACGATGTAGTCTCGTACTTTTTTGGGGACCCGGTTTCATGTGAGGTCACTTATGCTCATGTTAGAGAAAGTTTTCATAATGTCATTGGATTAAATATTACTATGTGAAACAACTATAATATAAATTACTTATACAGAAAACCCCCCCAAAGTATCATTTCATGATTACATGTATAACTAATGATTTTTACTGGAACCATTGTTTTTGATTGTGAATGGTTGTTGGGGTGGGGTCACCTGCCACCATGGTGAAGGATTCCCATCAAGTTCATCATTTTTTATCCATGGTGCATTGTACCCTATTTTCGACCCGAGGTGCCATTTTCATTCATGGAAAAAATAGTCCTATGGGGGAGGGGTAGTATATGATTTATTTTATTCTTATGAATGAGGTATTACATATAATTATTTCATGTCGGAATAATCATTTTTTCCGAAAGTATGTTGGGTCATGGTGGGTGATTGGAGGGGGTTAAGTTTTTATGAAATCATCCCACAACAGGTACGTTGTCCATAAATGGTCTCTAATAGGTCTACTAAGAGATCCAAAAACACCTAAAAACACTTTTATCAATGATTCATTGACCTACATTACAAATCCATGCACTTGTTGGATAATTTTAGCAAAAAAAAAACTCCAGGACTGCATTGGTCAAGAGGGTGGGAGTTCGGGCTCATCACGCCCTTTTGGGTGTAATTATTTTTTATTTTGGGAGTCACTTATCGATTTAAGAAATGTCCAAGTTTTTTTTAATCCTTGGATCTTTCTCTTGAATGTGTTTGTGAATTACCCTTGGGATTCAAGATCAATCATGGATATACATGGGTCAAGAATTGTTGGGACAATTCTATCATAATAAATGTGATAAGGAAATCTAGAGAATACCATCATAAAAGGGGGATGAGAGTTGTTTTGATACAAGATCAAACCCACAATATGGGTTGCTTATGTATACTTTTGATTGGAATCAAAACCCATGTAGTTCGATTCCATTTTAATAGGAACATCACTTTTTACGGTTTTTTGACAAGGACCCATCCATGCAGTTTAACATCATTAATCAAGAACGTCTAGAAAAAATGAACATATTCATAGTTTTTTGTGGAACTTATACTAAAATATCCTACATTGTCTATAATAGATACAGTCTCCTATGTTGATATGACCCTACTGGGGATATGGCATTGAGACTATTGGGATGATATGTGTGTCAATTTTTGACTTTAGAGAGGCTTCCTATGTATCCCATTTGGTTGGGAATCGAATTATACATAATTATGAGTCAGTCATGGATTTCACCCCCATAGAATCCCATAAAGGGGGCATTATTTCGGGGTTAAATTGGTAGAAAAGTCTCTTTTTGAGCTAGAGTTAGGACTTACACCTAAACGGGGAACTAGATGAATTGGAGGTCATGATTGGGGTTATCCCTTGAGTAGGATCCCCTTTGATCTTATGCCTTGGATAGGTGTCCTACATATCATGTTTGGTGAAGGAATCTATGTTTATATAGTTCAATGGAGGAAGTGGATTGTTCGAGTGATTTGATCATCACTAGACTCTAAGACCACAAGTGTCATGCTCAGTGTGAGAAACAAGAGGATGTGAATGATTCAACAAGTGACATGAGTTCTCTTCTTCTCTGGTCGAAAAGGTGGAGATTGAAAGTAGAAGTGGCTAGTGTGGGAGAACCATATATTATTATTAAGTTGTATTACTCTAAGATGAATTCCCTGAAATTGGTTCTAGGAGAGGAGTGTGATGTTAATTTTAATCAAAAGTAAAAGTAAGTGTGAGTATCTTTGTTTATCACTGACCATTTTTAAATGTAAAGGCAATTGACTACCCTTGATACCTAGAACATGGATGTTCACAATAGTATCCTAAGTTTATGCCCATGGATTCCATGGGAATGTAAACTTATGGATGTTCTTGGGGGTTTCGCACTATTGTAGGGATTACCTAAGTGACACTTCATACCATGGGAATGTAAACTGAAAAGGGCCTGCTAATGAAACCAATGTATCTTTGAGACAAGTCTAGTGGCTTTGGAAGGGAATTAATCCTAATTCCATGGGACTGGTTTGTGGAGGTATTATGGATTTGGTGATAGAAATATATGGAAATGATCAGATATGGAGGGTGGAATGCCCAAAGGTACATGATTTCGCATAACATTTGTTCATGTGGGGAGGGGAATCCCTCTCAAAGTGTGATTCTTTGTGGGTGGAGAGATTTTCTATTTTTTAAGTGGTAAGGGAACATGGATGTGGTATATTTACCACGGTGGATGTGGCTTAAGGTTTTATCTTCCTAGCATGGTGTTATGCGGTGCTGGATTCCATCAGTGTAGTTGAACATTAGGTAGAAAATGGTTTTTTCTGCATGGAAATATGCTATGCAGGACCTAGGTTTGAAGAACTTGCAATGTTCTTGCAATTCGTGGGATATTCAACTACTATTGGGATATGGTTCCCAGATCATTAATTAGGTTTGTGGTATTCTAATTAATGTTATGTTTCTTATTTTAAGGTATGTGTCATGTTATAAGTACAATAAATCAACGAAAATGTTTATATTTGTAGTGTATTTTTCATCCATTCCTTTGAGCCTCATAAATCCATTATCCTCTAGTATCCTCCCACCTTGTTCCTTAAATCTCTATTCTGATCAATATCCTCTTTTATGGCTCTCTCGATATCATTTTATACTTTATTGAGGAATTTGGAACTATGGTTTATACGATACCTTTTTTGGAAGACCGTGAGAAAATCACCTGGCCTGCGGAAGACTCTGTCAATAGTGGTATGTGGGGTTGCATTTTGTGGTGGTGAAGAACACTGCCTCAATCGGACGAATAACTTCCTCTCATTCATGGGACATCGTCGGCTTCGCCACTCCTATGAACCATTTAATTCATGGGGATGAAATTCTGGGGGAGAATTTCTCCACATTCATTTGTCCAATGACATGGTTCGTGGGGGATATTTGTGGATCATATTTTTCCACTTAAATTTCACCAATGATGTGGTTCATGAGATAAGACACCTGCATCTATTTTCCATGATTCACTTGGTTAATGGATTCTTTGTGTGGTTGGGGACCACCATGCGGAGCGGTTGCTCGCAAAGGACCTTCAGTTTAATGTGCCTTCCCTTCCCTTATTTGAGTTTGACTTCATTGATATTATTCTTCAAACCTTCTTCCATACATATATATTTTCCATTATCTTATAAGTGAGAGGATTTACATGTCCATTGAAAAGTTTTCATCACTAAATAGTGATACAATGACCATGGGTTGTATTCCAAATCAAAAACTCACAATCATGAACACCAAAATAATTAACATTTGTTGATGTATATGCCTTAAAATATACATAATAAAAACATTTTGAAAACATTAAGCAGTTAATAAATTTTATCTTATTAGAATACAAACATTTCAAAAATCATTTTCCAAAGAGATTTTATAACCATTCCAAGAAATTGACTAAGTATTATAAAATTTTGTTTTAAGTAGTCAATGAACATAATATCGTTTATTAGTTTAAAATTGAAAAAAAATTGAAAAAAATACAATCTATATTGTTTAATGTAGTTTCAATTAATGTCATGTATCCTCTATATATTTTTTAATTTATAATAAATTAAACGGAGTGACTACAAATGTTTTTGAAGGATCTATAATCTATTTACCAGATTGAATTATTGAATTTACTATTTATAAATGATTCCTTACTATTTTAATGCATAATACTTTATACCAATATTTTCGGTCAATATAAGTTCAATAAGAGGTATTTTAGTGCACATATCTATTTTGATAAGGTCATACGATAAGAAAATAAGGAGGACTGATGAACAACTTTTGGTCATAAATATCAAAAATACATTCAATTACATTCATAAATTATTATCAATATTTTTTATAGTAATTAAAAAAATAAGTCTTTAAAAAAATAATTTTATAAAATTCTTTTTCTAGAAAGTATAGATTTTTTTTGAAAAAGAATTAAAAAAATTATTTTTAGAAAGATTTTATGAAACTAAAATTTCATTTTTTTTAACTTTTTTGTATTCATTGGGAATGTTTTGGAAATCTTCAATATTAGATTCTAATTCATGATCATTATTTGGTCAATTAGTTGTTATTATAATTCATCTACTTAAATGTAATGTAGAATATTTTATTATTATATTGACTATGAATTTTATTAAAATTGTGTTATATTTAAATTAGTTCATAATATCCTTTTTCATGTTAATTATGATAATATTCTATATTTACCTTTATTTGGCTATTTTAAGAAGAATGAATTTAATTATAAGTTATAAAAGATGAATTTGAGGATAAAAAAGAGGTTTTGTGTTTAATCGATTACTAACATTGTAAAGACCCGAACATTTCATGTAATATTTTTAATTATAAGGAATTACTATGAATCTGTGAAGATTAATGGCACATGATTCTGAGGCCCTGTCTGCTCGGAATGAATTTTTGTACTTTTTTAAGGTACATCCAGTAAACACACGAGCAGTGTTTTGTAACTTTCTAACCGATGCACGGAATTGAAATTCGAGGGCACTGTTAAACTCTCTGCACTGATATTTCCTTAAAGAGACTATCACCTCGACTGTAGTTTGTTAAGGGTGTAAGTTAGTTTTTTAGTTTTAATGGGAGAGTTAAAATAAAAATAATACAAATTAAACAATAAATTTTATTTTTATTTGAATCCTACCATTTGAATGCTTGGTGGTGGGGACCACCTGAACTCTCACTTAATGGGAAAAAAATAATGGGTTTCCCCCAATTGATGTACCAACATTTAATTAATCATGTAATTAATTATTGAACTTTATTAAGTGGCTCCTCACCTCTTGGTTGGGGATTGCTGCCAAGGAGATAACTTGGTGGAGGGCCTTTGGGGAAAGATCCTCCAACGAAGAACGAACCTCGGATGAGGACGCCGCTCAAGATCAGATCGGTATCGTATTGCGGGAATAATGGAGGTAGAAATGTTCAACGTTTTCATATTTTTACTCATGTCGTATCCAATGAACAATCAAGGAAGGGGTGTGTTTATGAATATTCTTCATTGATTTTTTTAACGTTGAATATTTCTCCTCAAGACACGTGCTAATGATCTAATGAGGAGGGTATGGGAAAAACTAACACATCAATATCCCTCCATATCTTCATTGTCGACGTGTTCATCGTGGAGGAGGAGGATGGAAACTGATGCCGGTAGGGCACAAGGCGGTGGCCGACACTCCGGAAGGCCGCAATAGAGGCGGTGGCGCAACTGCGCTGCTAAAGGAGGTCACAACCCATCGGCTGCGGTGAAGAGGAATGGCTGCCGACATGTTGGCCAACCGCTTGGAGTTTGGGAGGTGTGCGTCTGCGCCACCTGTTTAGAAGGCGACCACATCTTCTTAGCTGCGGTGGTGCACCAGAGGGCAGCCAGCACTCAGCCGACCATGAGGAGGACAACTCTGCCATTGCGTTGTTGGGAGGAGAACCTACCGAGAAACCGGCCGGCTGCGTCACGACGATTGGGACTACTCCGGAAGTCCCGCGTTTTAGTAGGGGTATCGGACGACCCTTAGACCATTCAGAATACAGGGGGGTTCCTCCCCCCGGGTTGCAGCTAGGGTGGCCCCCGCCATGGAGAACCACACCCTGCTGAGCTGGTCACACTGCAGGGGGCTGGGCCACCCACTTTGTGAGCCAAGCCGGACCATAGCCCAATGGGAAGGACCTGAACCAGGTCCTGTCAACCCGAACCGGGTCAGGTCGGCCCAGGCCGGGTCAATCCGACTGGGTCAGACCAGATCCAGGCCCAACTGGACCCAGATACACCTTGTTGGACATATATTTAGATCTGAGCATCCATTTTATGAACCACCTCTAGTGTTGAAATCCTTGGATCATGACGGTCCTTTTGGTATACTCCACTTGAGGTTTGTATAAAAATGGAGTACATACGGGTTGGATTAAACTGGAATCAAACCAGGCCCTCGGAACAAAAATGCTAATAACTTACAGAACAAGCATCTGATTGACATGAAATATGTCGCTTTGGGTCCCTTTTTACATGACAGACCTTTGGGATACTTCTTCGTGGGATTTCATGGCGGTTTATGTATCGAACAATGGATTGAAGAGTGGAACCTCCAGGAATCAAGCATGCTTAGTGCAGGAACCTTGTGGTTGGATGTACTTGAGGAGTATTCAGATCCTGTGTGGGTCATCTTCAAGTCATGTGTGGGTCATCTTTAGATACTGTGTGGGTTAGAACTCAGTGATCATGTGTGGGTCAACGCATACCAATCCTATTTCGTTCATCTTTAGATCATGTGCGGGTCATCTCTAGATCCTATGTAGGTCGTGATCGGATCATGTGTGGGTCAACACTCTATGATCTTGTGCGTGTCAGCGCGTACAGATCTTATGTGGGTCATCTTCAGATCCTGTGTGGGTCATCTCCAGATCCTGTGTGGGTCATCTTCGGATCCTGTGTGGGTCAGTGCTCAGCAATCCCATGTGGGTCAATTCATACCGATCTTATGTGGGTCATATCCTGATCCTAGGTGGGTCATCCTCATAACCTGTGTGGGTCATCTTCAGATCCTGTGTGGGTCATCACTCAGTGATCCTATGTGGGTTAGTGCATGTCGATCTTGTGTAGGTCATCATCTGATTCTGTTTGGGTCATCTTCAATCCTATGTGGGTCGAAAACATAGCCACTCGATGAAGTAAGATGATCTAGTTATACAAAAAATCATCTAAACTTCCGTACTTATGTTATACCTGGTGTGAGATGAGTCTATAACTTTGTGGTAATCTTCTATGTGGTGTTAATATTGTGGTATTTACCTACATCGTGTTACCTTCATAGAATTATATCCTTCGTGGAACAGTTGTGGAATGGGATAATGGGTTGGGCCTTGTTATTCATCAAAAATGAGCTGGGCATACATGATAACTAAGGTATATGTATGGGAATATGCCTAAGTAGGTTTTAATATTGTTTTCATGCATTGTGGATAATCCTTTGTGGATTTTGAGAGACCTTCAGGGGTCTCTGGGTTCCTAGTAATTTTTTTTATACTCACCCTCGCACGGACTACGCTCGCACCTTGTCATGTCTTGTGAAAACGATGGACAATGCTAACAGAGGACGAGGGTACCAGGACTGGAGGCTACTCAGAGGTTGACTATAGACGATGCATACAATAGAGAAGACCGTTCCATAGTTATACCTACCCATCAGACGTGATCCTTGGCGGGTGTTCACCGGAGCTGATTTCAGTTTTACATGTACTTTCCAACTGGGATTGTATTACAGCCCCCCTTTACACACTGTACACACACTTTTTACTACACAATTTACCTTGTGATCATATCTTAATGTGTACTTGGTTGTGTATGTTTACAGGTTATAAAGGTAATGCCTTCTCGGTTTTAGAGATAAGCCTTTCCGGTGATAGTCTCCAGCCCATGTACTATGAAAGGATGGATTTGGATACTCATGACCCGGGCCCTAGGGTATGGGTCATGACAAACAACTATAGTGCATAGGACTACAAAGTCTATTCTCTCTCACCAAGTGAACCATCAAATGAACCATCATATCAAATAATGATGACAGGAAGAACATTTCTAATTCACATAATATAATGACAATTTCTACTTCCATAACAGACAATTTCACCTAGTTTAAAACATTGCATCATAAAGCTTTGAAAAAGAAACAATGATTGGTTAACGTATGATTAACATTCTTGGGAAAAGTGAAACATAAATCTAGAGGAATTAATTCTTACATCAAAACCTGACAATCATGTGATTTCAAACATTTTAACTTCAAATAATTCATTGACACAATGTTCTTGATATTTTATGAATACCCCTGTGGAACATTTACATCATTGAAGAAGTTGCAAAACTGGTATCTCTCCTCCCTGGGAAGAGTGTATGCAGTAGGAGGAATAAACATTCGAGTTTCTCCAATCATGGGAGCCAACTATTCTTGTATTCCCAAGTCAACCATGTCCAACCTTGCCTTAATTCCATCCTTTCTTTTTTCAGAGGCATTTAGTAAGGTTACAATAACATTGCCACATACATTTTTTCCACATGCATCATGTCAAGAAAATGTCTGACGTACAGACAGTTTGAGAATGGTAATTAAAAAAACTGATTTCTTCTTCCAACCAATTTTCGTAAGGTTTTTCCAAAATAGTTTACCAAAAATAGTGTTCACGTCTTTTACTTTCTCAAACAGTTGATCACCTGTTCGTGGAGATGATTTTGTGCATTATTCTGAACATTCATTGAATGATTTCATCCAAAATCGGTACTTATGTCGACAAGGTAAAAATCTATGATGTCCTAGAAACATAGATTTTGATGAAATTTTCAACCTAATTGATTTTGTATTGTCTTTTCACATGGGACACCCTTGAGTTCCTTTTATATTATAGCCTGACATATTTCCATAAGTAGGAAAATCATTTATCATCCCATACAACATCGCTCTCAACGTGAATTACTCATTTTTATAAGAATCATACAATATAACACATGGATCCCTCAATAACATCAAATCATCAATCGAAGGAGCCAAATAAACATCAATATCATTACCTAGTTGTTTTGGTCCTGCTATAAGAATCGATAACATGATGAATTTCTATTTCATGCATAACCAGGGTGGCATGTTATAATATACCTACATAACAGGAAATGTACTCTGAGTGTCGGTTTTAAAACCAAAAGGATTCACTCCATCTGTAGATATCACAAGACGAAGGTTTCTCAGCTCATTCCCAAATTCAAGATACTCATCATAAATTCTCTTCCATTGAGGAGAGTTGTTCGAGTGACATAATTTCCCATATTTTTTTATTTTTATTGCATGCCACAACAATTATCTTGTAGTTTCTTCAGTTCCATATAGATGCCTAAACATTGGAATGATTGGAAAGTACCATATAACATTTGTATAACCAGATTCATCTTTCTTGTATTGGGATACACCACATTTTGGGCATTCTGTAAGTGATTTTTTCTCAATGTGAAACAATATACAATCTTTTGGGTAGGAATGTATTCTTTCAGAAATCATACCCATCGAGCGTAGTATTCATTTAGCTTCATATTTTCGGCTTGGGAGCTCATAATCTTCTGGGAGCATGTCATTTAAGAGAGCAAGTAGTTCTATAAAACTGACATCACTCCATCTGTTGCCTGATTTCAATTTATGCAACTTCAATATAGCTGAAAATGATGTACATTTATTGAAAATAACATACAATAACATATTTTCACAACTCTATAACTTCTAAAACAAATTTGGGAAATCATAGAGTTCATCTTCAACTGTCCTTGTCATTTCCTCAATACTATCTTCATCATCATTGACATCTGTAATCACATCCTCTATATGTTCTTTTTCATTATCCATATTTATAATCAATTATGATCCATAAAAAAATGTTTAATCCCAACCAGTAGCTACATCCTCTTTTTCTCTGTATTTATTCCACCATTTAAAACTCCAATCTATTCCATGACATATCAAGTGTTATTCCGACTCCTCTAGAGTAATTAGTCTAGAATAACAACAACTTAAACACGGAAAAAGGATTTGAGAAGGATCATTTGTGTGATCCTTTACAAACAAGATGAACTCTTTCACTCCATTCTCATACTCTATTGTCAAAGGATTAACATTTATCCAATCATTATTCATCTCCATCCTATTTCAATTTTAAATATTATTATTTATCATTCAAATACACAAAACAAGACTTACAAATATAGTATAGGGGAACCACTTATATAAATATAGATTAATAAAACCTAACCATTCCCATTAAATATTTGTAAATCAACATAACCATGATAGACCCCCCATCAAAAACAACATAGTTTCCACCCCCCATACCCATAGTTCAAGCACCCACAACCATTGAGGAAAATCATTAAACAACCTTTTAACCACACCTACCAGCCACATCATTCATAATAAAATATTTACATTAAACAACCCAAAACTAGTGATCAAACTCAAATAAAATGAAGACAAGGATAAAATTTTGACGAGAAAACTAATATTGTAGATACATTTCAAAACACAAGACCCTTAGATTAGAAAAATTTCCATCCATATAGGTAAAATAGAAATATGCTTCCTTTTTTCTTATGAATCATTAAATTTGGACAAAAACACCAACCAACTAAACAAAATTCATATTTTCATAGGAATTTAATGGTAAAGATAGATATATAATTCCATTAAAAATAATTCAACTGAATCATTTAGTATAAATTTAAAGAGGGTATTGGTTAATAAAGGGATGAAGTCAATAACTCAAGAAATAATCAAGCCTAAAATCTCAAACCAAACTCACCACATCCCAACATTTTATCAACTAAAATATGGCCATCTGTCTAAATAATTCTACACCATAATGAATATTAGAATAAAAAAACGAAATGGATGTGGATGAGTAGAGAAAATCAGCAAAGATCAAATATGGGAATCTGAGAATCTAACCTTGTTTAAAGGAGACTCAAACACTTAAAGTAGGGTTCGCGAGGAGTAGGGTTCAGTGGAGAGGAGGAGAAGTAGGGTTCTCATAGAGGAGGATATGTGGAAGGGGATCGAAGGGGAAGATTTCGAGTAGGTATAGCGGTGGTGAAGTTGGGCAGTGGCGGCAGAGTAGGGCTAGCGGCAGTGAAGTAGGGTAGTAGTGGCAGAGTGGCAGCGGCGGTGGAGTGGCAATGGCAAAGAGATGATCGAGGGGGGAGGGGCGTTTTCACAAGGGTACAGTCCCACGAGATCTTAAGGGAACGATAAAAAGAGGGCACTATGCACCCTATTTTATAAAATGGGACTATGGTTTTATCAGGGCCAGAAAAGCGCTGATAAAGGATCCCTTTATCAGTGCAAAAATTTTAGGGCTGGTAAATGGTGCCTTTATCTATGCTAAAATTTTAGCACTGATAAAGAGTTACCTTTATCAACACTTTTTTCTTAGTGCTGATAAATGGTGGTGCTTCCCTTCCCCATTTTTGTAGTAGTGACATCCATGTACATTGGTTTTTTCTATATACCCTCATCATATAGTGATCCATGACATGTTCTAGTTGTTCCCCATGTCTAAACACTCCCATTGTACATATTGTTTCACCAGTACTGATTCACATGGGTTGTAGGGTTCCCACATCCCATTTTATATCTTACTCACCCAAAACACTAGCCACCACATCTAGGCCACTACACGATATGTGTTCATCCTAGTACACATTGTGTAGTTGGGTTTTTCTGTAAAATATAGATATACTATGGAATGCACATATATTACATCTCCAATTCATGTCCCATATTGTGGCCACTAAAAATTGAAATCAATAGACTTTGATAATCATTTCATGTTTTCAATTATTCTGAAAATGGAGAATAGCTCACCCTCATGAAGATGATGTGAGACATAGAACCTCTTATCACATCATTGTATCCTATAGGTCATTGGGGAGTCACTTGTGTTTTAAAAATAAACTCATATTATTATCTGTTTTCTCTCACAATAATCTTTCATGAATCTATAATACCATTTTTTCTTGAGCACCAGCCCCCGTCAATTTCAAATGATTGTCATCGTAGGAATACTCTAAATAATTTGATGAACGATGGGGGATAATAAAAAAACAGGTGAAATAGTCGTTGTCCAAGAGTTCATGGAAATAGATTATACATAATGTAATATTTGGTGAAAAAAATCATGGCATAATGGGGTAAATTGAAGAAAAAAATTAAAACTGATACGCGGAGTCATACAAGTCCTCAAAAGAAAGATAAAATAGATGGATTTGAGTCTTTTCATTATTGAAATTATGAGGTTAAAAATCTATAAATAAATATTTCTACCTCAATTCATATTGATCATTGGTGAATAACTCTACATCCAATGAATTATGAAGATCTATTTCGCACATTACACCTCAATTCACCATGATCCGGTTGTTGATCATCACCCATTATAGATTTGAAAATTATGGAAGGTGGATCCACCACTCAACTGTCAGAGATTTATATGGATAACACTGTTGATCCTCTATAATTATGTATTTATAGAGGGAATTAGTAATCAATTAATTAATTGAAAACATTAATTATATCACATAATGCACCTAAAAATGGTATTTTTATCAGAACTTCCCACACAGGGCCCCATTAGGTTGTGCATAGTGTAAACCGCACATCATAGATGCAAAACCGATCACACATTTCCATTTCATGAATATATTTTTTATATATTCCATTATTTCTAAAATTCTATGTGCTCAAGATTTAAAATATTTTTACTAATTTTAAAAAATAATTTTTGCCTCACCAGACCTTGGAAATGCTCATTGTATCAGCACTTAGATTTTAAAATAATCATTGATATATTTAAATAATTACAATAAAAAATATGATCTCTATATTAATCCCTCCATCGATCTTTTCATCTTTATACTGAAACACTAAACAAAAATTTGGGGATACTAATCTAGAATCTGGCTCTACCACTCCCACGAACTCTCTTGAATGCTCTCATACTACTATGGTACATGAAAAATGAGAATGGTTATCTACATAGGGTCCTCCCCTATCAATCTTTTATCACCACAGTGTGCTATATAAATTTATCTCCATCCCCATATCCAACTCTCCCCAGCCAGTTCTGTGTGTGGGATTATGCATGTGCCTCCAAAGAGTAGACACATGGATGAATTTCTGATCCCTATCCAATTATGCGGATAATGTGAGGCTTTATGAATACCTGAAAACCCTATAAAATATTTCAAATTTCATAATTAACCTTAGTGATATTTGTTCTGCCGTTAATAATTCTATCATTCAATCCCTCGATATATCCCCCATCACCTGAATAATGTGCTTGGGCTATCCATATATATGTGGGTTAAAGGATATACTCATCATCATATGTGTCTCGAATTGATCATACAAGCCACACCGAAAACATAACAAAAATTTCTTCATCATAGTACGAGACAATATTGGTGGAGAACTAAATTAAGGTTTATGACATCTCATACATACAACTACCTCAAACTCCCCACCAAACAATGCATCCTAATTGAAAAGAAGTGTGACAACTTCCTACGTAGCTGAATTATAACCCAGATAAAATTGTTTTCCTTTAATGCCCTTGAAATCCTTGTCATGATTTCCACAAATATTTTATACCAATTAATCTCTAGGATATCAATAGGATACAAAAAACCATGTAATAACATAGTGTTCATCCTTCACCTACTGACACATGAGGCATTGAGAGATGAACTGAATCATGCTTCGCCACATGACAGCCCTCTAAAACTACTATTGAAGGTATTTTTACATATTATCTACATTGGTATGTACATCTAAATGATATTTTGGAATCTCTATCACTAAATCAACCTACTTCATGAATGGGACCATAATCAATCAATATAAAAGGATGATATGATTCCCTACATTAGAAAATAAATCTATTGAATCTACAGAAGATATCTAGTCAATTGGTTACACAATGTTTTATTCAAACTATAAACCTCTCACATGCGGAGGGGTGGAGGATTCAACACTATTGACTAATTAAAATCTTCACCCTTCTCCTCAACATTGACTAGTTGTATGGAATCCAACTACTCTAATGCATCAGACACCAAACGAGCATGTGACATCCAAATATGGGTATCCCCAAGAGTACAAAATATCTTAAATAATATTCCTATAAGAACATCAAATAAACCCTCTATCTAAGGTTCATATATATGTGTGCGAATATATAACGAAGTATTTAATGGTATGAGTAAACAAAAAAAGTGTTTCTTGGAATATATTTCACCCACATCCTCATAACAATTAATACCTCTTCCAAATCTATTTTTGTGCCACATAGTCCTTTTCATGGGTTCACAACTTCCTCAAACCATATCCAATATATGTCACCCACTACATCAACAAAAATTCAATACCAGCTATATAAGCACTTCAAAATACTATGTACTATGTTCCCTCTTATGGTACTCTCAAAATAGTATAACTCATCTTCCTTAGCCTCATCTCCTAAAAGACACTCATGCATTGCTCGGTCTAGGGAAATGGAAAATACATCCACATTATAGGGATATATGTGGATTAAATACTTTAGAATTCCTGCATGAACCAACATAATCTTGAACTGACTCCCCAAGAGATCCCCATGATACTAGTACTCCATGGGCATGTTTAGAATGTTCCCTTAATTCTATTTCAATCTACTAATTAGAATTTGGGGACAAGGATGTGTCATCTATTCACAGGGGATGGATACTCTTTCTTGATAGTCACTAGATCTAGGGGATTTCAATCCAAACCTCACATCAATATCTCATCTTCCACTCCGGAAAAAACAAAGGGCTTCCCAGATGAAAACAATGAATCTTATAAATAACTACCTTTGTAGACCCTTCAACTGCACCATAATCTCTCAGTGGAAAATGGGGTAATATGAAGATATATCCCAAAAAATTTCCCATTACTAGTGAATGTATGTGTATAGGTACATATCATATTGAAGAGGTAAACCTAGCATGTCCCTTAACATGACATCATCATACCCCAACCTCATTTTAGAAAACGGAGAGCTCATTAAATCCACTACTCCATGGGTAATATTATGAAACTAGTAAATTAGTTTTATCCTCCTATGAATTACCTTATCCTACTATACCTAGGGATCACTCCTTATTGAAGTGTTCAACACTATACAAAAAAACTAGAGGCACCACCAAACTCATGAGTATCAATCGTCTTGTCATGGTCGGTTCATGAATAGATCATGCTAAGGAAAACATTATATAGTCCAACAAACACTATAAAATTATTTATTGTGAGTATCTCTCTCCTAAGAGAGTTCAGTCAACCAATAGGTAGAAATGTGGGATCATCAATACTATTTTCATGCGCCTCAAAGATAAAATTATTGAAATATGACATCCACTAGTATCTCTAGGTCCCAAATAGGTTCTTTGTTTAGGGAAATATGGATATCAAATCTCTACTAAAAAATATAGCTGATGAAGTGGAGACAAGGGTCATACCCCAAAACAAACTTGAAACTACTAAAATGAATCTGTTTCTAACAATTGGGAATACATTCCCTTGCATGAGGTATCTCTTAAAATGGGGCCTTCTCCAATACCAAATCAAACCAACCAAACTCGAACAAACAATCCAAAGTAACCGGTCTTCCAAACATTGAAACTATATTCATTTGGAATACCTAACTCTACATTAGGCCTTTAGATCACTTCACAAGAATGTGTCTCAATAGGGAATGTTTTCAACTTTCTGTCATATCTGATTCCACACAAAACATATCCATCAAGGTTATTCGCTAACGCACATTGTCTTATGGTATTGGTCTCACTATGAGGACCTCCATCGATGGTGATATTATAAAAGTGGGGAATTCAAACCATAAGATTGAACATGTCCTATAAATCCTATGAATGGAGTATAGATCAACAAAAAACCTAGAAGAAAAATATATATAGAACCACAATGAAAACTCATCATATTTTCTTCATCCCATGGTACCACCAGAACCAATATATTCTCTACTAAGAGCACTTGTATCTAGGGAAACTATCTAGCTAGACAGAATCTAAAAAAATGTGAAAAAAGGATATTCAACTGAAAAAAATCATCCACTACCATGGGATCTGATCACTATGGAACCTCAATGGACTATATTTCTAGAACTCATTCTGTGTTCTAAGACTACATGCATCCTCATCTTACATTGCTAGTATAATATTCTATATGACTTGAAGGGGGTCCATTACCTTCCCTTATAGAGGAAATGTCTCACATGATGTCCCCAGTACTATGCCCACATCAATAATATAATCTTCACCACGATCATGAATCCATAACCTATTTGGCTATCTTCACTAAAGCATCAAAGAAGTGATCAGGATGTTCCATGGTGAAATGGGAATATATATAGGGATATTACCCAAGAAAGAAAATCATAGGACTCAATACTATATGATTCATGTAATAATGTTCGATGAAACCAATGTATTGACATGATTAGATGATAAGTAGGTATTCAGTTACATTATGAATTTATTTTTTTCCCAGCATATAAATACAGGGTTCCCTAGACTGAAATCCACACTCAAAAACTATTGAAAAATTTCATTAAGACCCAAACAAATCATTATAAGGGTAAAATACAAAAAACCATCCCAATTAATGAACTACTCTGATACAAATCGGTCACCACCTTATCCAACAGGGCTCAAGATGCAACTACCCCCACCCCACCTCCATTCAGAAGGGGCTGGAAACAAGTGTCGAAAGGTATAAATAGAATTGGATGATACTCCCTAATTTACATGTATTGATGAACCACACCATATCCTTGAATGTAGTTTATAAGAATAAAAGAAAAGATAATAACATCAATATTATCAATCGTGCATTTAAAAACCTATAAAAAATATGATAGTACAAAAATGCAATCTGGAAATTAAAGGAATAAAATATAGGCCCATCATGAATGATATCCCAACATGATAATAACTCTTAATGTCAATTTTGAGAGAGAGTGGGTCTAGAAATTTTAATCCCTAATCAACCTATATAGTCAAATACAATGGGAGCCCCTATTCTCTTATATAATCATCATAGACCCTTCCATTATTTTAATATGTAATGACATGTGTGGTTAAAGTCCATTTAGTGATGTGTATATTCAAACATAGAATGGTAACACAAAATATGATGGGGGAAACAATATGAGAAACCAAAGAAGTATAAATATAAAAGAATAGATTCATATATATATATATATATATATAACCTCCTAAAAGAAAAAAAATTAGTGAGAAAGGGGATCTAAATATTGCATCCAATACCATGAATGGATTCTTCCATAAATTCTAAGAGGGACCACTAATGATTCCCAACATCTAGTATATATTTTAAAATAGTCATATATGTCACCCCACACCTCCCCACATATCTTTATATTTTGGGGAAAATTAATATCTAGTTATATGAAATATTCCTTAATATTATAGGGGTACTAATTAGCATAAGGTGGACCTATTATCTAGTGCTTCGGAGGGTAATAGTATGTAGATAGATAGAGGACCCATTCCATATACCAACAGGAGGGTTCCACTCACTTGATTGCTAGAGGAATATTTCCCTAAATTGGTAGGAGGTTTACACTTCTTGGATAGATAGAGGACCCATACCATATCCCAAAATGATGGTTCCATTCTATGGATAGATATATGACACATAAAATGAACCAGAGGGAGGGTCCACTATATTTATAGAGGAAAAAAATGGTGACATTGTAGGGGGTTCCACTAAGATCGATATCTATAGGTCCCATGACATGTCCCAATACTAGGGTTCCACTCTAATGATAAATGGATAAAGTACACATACCGTAGTCCATTAGAGGAACTCCAATATAAATGTAGAGGACCCATGTACTCTCTCAGTTGGAGGAGGCCACTATGAAGATGGATCGATAGAGGACCCATTTCCTATTCTAGGAGGATGGTTCCACTCTATCGATAGAATGCTTTTGGACCCACGCCCTTTACTATAATGAGGTATCAACTCTAACGGTGGAGAAACCATACATTATCACAATAGGAGAGTTACAATCTTTAGTAACATAGATAGAAGATCCAGGCCATAATTTTTCAAGGGTATTTCAGTCTAATGGTGGAGGAATCATACCCTATATCATCAAGATGGTTTTACTCTGTGGATAGCTAGGGGACCCATGCTCAACCCTAAAGGTGGGTTTCACTCCCATGAATAATGATAGGGCCCATTTCCTTCAACATTAGTTGGGTTCCACTCTATTGATAAATTGATAAAGGAATCATGCCATATTATGTTTGGGGTTCTTCAGTCTATTGGGGTATGACTCATTTACTTTACCACCCATAGGGTTCCCCTAGGAATATTGATTGATAGAGGACCCATGCCATATCCCAGAAAAATGGTTCAACATTGATGATCTCTTCTGATAAATTATATCATTGATCTATACCTATATAATATTCATGCCCATAACATATGTTATGATATCCAAAAATATAATATCAAGGACACTGCTGGGTAAAATACGTAAAATAACTAATAATATGCTACTCATGGGCCGAAATTAGGTTCCAATTAAAGGAGATACGATATGTAGAAGATTCTTAAAAAGGAATTACATGGTGCGTAGGGGAACCATACGACATGTGATCATTGTCTACAATGTGGTCATGTACTATCCAGTACATAGATCCCAACCCATGTACCCCAACAAGGAATGTAAGGGGACTTTGATATGTGTCTCAGCCACCCTCTGTCGATTCATGTCCTCCTATCTGTGCATGTTTCCAATGGTCGGTGTCCATGTACATTGGTTGTGTCTATGTTCCTTGGTTGTGTTCCAGTACACAACATGTGCCTGGATGTTCCCATGTATGTGTACTCTCAGAGTATACACCAGGTCACTATCCCTGAGTCATATGGAATGTGGGGATCCCACATGATATAAAATGCCACAACCTTAAACATTACTCAATCTTGAAAGAATAAATAATTTGACTTTAATTCACATCGAGGATCTATTCAAGATTAGATGATTAGATAATTAGTTCATAACTTATACATAACAACATGAATATCACATATAGAAACTTCTATCCACTATCAATTTTTTTATCAAAAAAAGTCTTTTAAGAGAAACATGTTTCATTTCATGTTTTAAAATACATAACTTTTCATTGATCCTATATTTGACAATATTATTCTTTTAAGTCATGTGAAAAACATTTCAAAACATGAGATGAGCATGAAAAAAATAATAAGGAATACAAAGAGAAGGAAAACTATTAGTCCTAGGATAACATGAAAACCATGATTACATTATAATAATGTAATACATTACACCTATAATAAGTTGTAAATGTAATTCAATAAATATAAGCTCATCGCTTACCCTTTTATATCCCAAATATTACAATAAATCCCATAGAAAGAATCATATAACATATAAAGGTAACTTGGGACATAAACACACTTAAATAGAATATCCATAACGTCGAATTCCACATATACCACTAAATGGAGTAGCCATAAGTCCAACTTCCATTCCCAATACATTGGAGGTTATAACATAACCAAATATCCCTAGTTTATCACAGAACCAATCGTCATGTGGTTTATCACATAACCACATGTCATTGGTTTATCAGATAAAAACCCATTAAATTTCCCAGTACCATTATATAATTAAATCATATAAAACATCTCCAATATCAACATTTCACAAATAACATTTCATTTTAAGTCACAAGAAATAATTTCAAGATTTGGAAACATTCAGTCCATTTAAAATTCAATTTTTAATACCAAAACACCAAAACAAGGGGATCTCATTTCTATTAAAAAGTAATAAAGGATTTATTTTCCTTTAAAAACAGTAAGTCTTATAGAAGATGCCAAAAATCAAATGACCATAACGACGACAGAGAGGTCATTGTCGCTGCATACATTAAAAAAATTCATTTTTTCCATTTAATAAATGTAATCATAGAAATATATTCCTTTTGAATGAAATTAAAATTCAAAAGAGTTTATAATACTCTTTATAAATGTAGGAAGTGTAAATTATCAAAATATGCCTCAATGAAATGAGAATGAGATGAAGTCAAATTCCTTGAGTATGACTCGTCATGTATGTTCCTTGTTCATCCAAAATAATAATGTTATGTAAATTTTTACTTTTATTCAAAATCATTTTCATGTTTATTATTATTTTAGTATCACTTTTTACCATATTATAAACATTACATAATTATTTAATTTAATATCGGTCCTTTTGTCGATATTCTATATTTGGGTAGAAAATGAACTTGTTTTGAGGTAAATTGTAAATTTAGTCAAAATAAAATCATCTCTCGAATGATATTCATGATTTAAATATTATATATATTCAGTATATATTTATCTATAAGAGTCCATATCATTTGGATAGATGAAATGAAATGCATCGTTCATGGAGATGGTAGGTTGTATGTACGCATGAACGTTACCTTCTTTGCTTTGTCATATTAAGGGTGTGAAAACTAAATGATACATAAGTGTATTATAATTATAGTATAATATATATGTTAGATAAGTTTCATAAGTTCAATAATTCCATAATTTATGTGTTCTAGGTATGGAATGAACGAATCGTATCACTTTGTGGGGGTGGTAGTCAACACTTCTTCAAAAAAAATTATCACATTTACACATCATGAAAATCATAATGGTATATTATAAATAAAAATTTCATAAGAATAGAGAAAATATAAATTGAATTTATATTATATATGAATACAGTTCCATTATAATTTCCACAATGAGATGTGGTAGGATAAAATCGAACAATCATCTATTCGTGAGGCTGTAGTTCACCGGACACAGAAACAATATGTTTGTATCCATTAAATGGAGGTGTATGTAATTATAGTTTTAATAAATCTCATAAGAAATCCCATAATATTGAGGATACTGGTGCTATTATTTAATCAATGAATTATAAGATCATATGGAGTGAAGATAGAATATAAAGTAATGGAACTTGAGAGAAGATATTACCTCTAAATCAGGTAACTTCTTTTGATTTAAGCCAAAAGGCTTTATTAAATTACCTTATTACCAATGTAAGGATTATAAGAGGAAGGGAGGGATGTTGGGAGATTAATTCAATAGAATTTGGAAGATACAAGGGGATGGAGAGGTGTGAGTGAGTTGGTAGAGTTGGAGGCCTTTTACAAGAGGGGGATGGGTACATTATTAAAGTCTTGTAATATTAATTTATTATAAATTCTATTTAAATTAAAAATGAGTCCAAATTCAATTTGTTCAAATATAAAATGAATGTGAATCAAAATGAGTTCATCTAATAAGAATTATATGGGTTTTGGATATTTTATTAATCATTATCTTTTTTATTTTACCCTTTTTTACTCATTGAGTTTTATAAAAAATTTAACAATGTGAAAAACCAAATAGTTAGCCATACACAAAAAATGTCCAATGAAAGAGTAATTAATAAATTTTTTGACTTATAAAAACTATCCACCTGAATCATGTAATTTTTTTTTTGAAATTTTATAATATTTATAAAAATATTTTATATTTTAAAATATGAATTATGTCATTTTTGACACTATTTGTATCATGAATTTTTTAAAAACAATAACAACTTGATTCCTTCGAAAAATGGTCATTAATACATATATAACATGTCATATAAATCCATAAAATTTATGGATGGCCTAAAATAATCAAATTACATTTATTTTAATATTTATAATATCAATTATTTGAATCCTTTATTAATGAAGCAATCAATGCATGATCATTGTGTCATAATTAAAATTATTTCATTAATATTTAAAAATTATAAATAAAATATCCTGAAGTATGAAATAATTTTATATTTATAATGACTATTTATAGTCTAAGATATCACTTATATAACCACATATAATTTTTTTTAAAAGGTACATGTTTATGTATACTTTCATTTATCTTTACATTAAAAATTATAAAATATCATTTTCTAAACCTAGTGGTTCCCAAATGGAAAACATCATGGCATAAATATGGTCATGGTAGGACGTAACTCATCCAATAGGCCAAGGAAACTTTTTAGGGTTGTTTTATTTTGTTAAAATATTTTTACTCTTATTTACATGATTTTCCCTTTAACAATGCGAAATAAAATTATAAATAATGTTACTAATTATAATGTCGAAAAAACGGTACCTGTTTACAATTTTTGAACATTTTTATTCCAAATATGGAATCCATTTTTTCAAATTTAAAAAATAGAATAGGTAGAAATTAATCTAAAATTAAATCCCATTGTCAAAACCTGAAAGTGTGTTTTTAAGAAATAAAAAATACCAAAAGATAGACATCTGTTTATGTCCAATTAAAATGTGAAATTATTTCCAATTACAAAAATTTGATTAAATGATAAAAAAACATAATCCAATTAAACTTTAAAACCAATAAAGATGACAATTTAACTATATAAATAAATTACATGAAATGGCAGTTTGGAATTAAACTACAGTATTTTTCCCTGTTCAATAAAATACGAATTTTAAAAGAAAAATACAAAAATTTCATCCATATTAAAATTTTATATCTCTATTCTAAAGAAGAAGATTATTTTTGTCAAATAGAACACATAAAAGTGACATAACTATAATTAAAAAGTTTTCTCTATCAAAAGTTGGTGAAAAAACCACTAGAAAAATATTACAGCATTTTATTATTAAAATCGGAATCGTTCTCATTTTAAGCCATTAAAAATTATTCGATAATAGTAAAAACATTTAACAAACATGTATAATAATATTTTAGTTAGTTATCTCCATTACCACCATTACAACAACTATGCATTGACAACTATTTAAAGTAATAATAATATTATTATATTATTTTTTTGGTATCATTCATTGTTGTGCACAACATAAGATTTCAGAGAAACCCATTGTTGTGTTTCGAGTATGCTACATGAGAAAACATCCCATTAATATAAAATTAACATCTTAATAAAAAATATTAATAGATATTAAATGGTATGATTCTATAATTACCTAGTATTCTACCTCATTCCACCCTTTTGGAAATTTATTTTCTTTATTTTTTTACTTATCAAATAAGTGGTGGAATTTATCCCTAATATCAATTCAGTGTTCCACATTGCCTCTTCAACCATAATGTTATTCCAAAAAACCGTTACCTGAAAAATCACCTTATTCTGCAACACATTCTCTCTACTGTTAGGAATCTGTACTAGTCTCTCCTTAAAAGAAATGTTATATTCTAAATGAAATACCTCTAGACTCAAAACCTGAGATTGATCCGACCTATATTTTATCAACATTGAAACAGTAAAAACCTTGCATACCCAGGATAAACATGGATGTAAATCCCTTCAGTGGAAAAGTGATCCAACATTCTCTAGGATATCTTATATCCCAATAAACTTCAGACTCTACATTCCCTTCATACCAAAAACCAGCCCAATTTTCCATGGTAAAAAATAGAGAAAGACATGATCACTTACCTAAAAATAAAGATCCCTCATTTCGTCATCTGCATAAATTTTCTGCCAACTCTGAACTATTATGATGTGTTTTTGAATCAAATGAACATTATCTTCCATCTCTTCTACAAATCATGGTCCCATCAACATACTTTCACCTACTTCATCACTAAAATGTAGAGTTTGACACTGCATTATTTATAATTCATCAAATGGTTCCATCTGTATACTGGAAGGGAAATTTTTATTATAAGAAAAGTCAACCAAAGAAAGATGTTGATCCCAAATTCCCTAGTAATCCATTGAACAAGGTCATAGCCTATCTTCTATTGTCTTAATTTTTTATTCTGACAACCCATCTGATTGCCGATGAAAAGATGTTCTAAAATTTAATTCAGTACTCAATAACTTCTGAAGTCCATTCCAAAATATATAAGTGAACAAGAGATCATGGTCAGATTCAATGGAGAAGGGAACTCCATGTAACCTATCTATCTCTTTTATATAAAATCAAGAATGTTTTATCTAGAGATAGTGTAACTAAAATAGAATGAAAATGATCATATTTTTTCAATTGATAAATAATAACCTAGATTTCATTACTACCTCAAGAAATAATTGGTAATCCCACGATGAAATATATAGACCAATTTTTCCATTTCCAATCTAGAACTAGAATTGGATGAATCGTCCCTTTTGATAATTTCTGCTCTTCTATAACCTATTGAAAAATCTAACATCTCATGTTAAAGTCAACAATATAACTTTTCATTCAATCCCACAAGATATATTTCTGAAGATATCTATACATCTCAGTATATCCAACATGAATTGAAAATGGAAAACTAGGAGTTTCACATAACAACTCTTTCTTCAACTATGAATCACAAGTCACACAAAATCTCTTTTAAAACCTCAAAACACAATCTTTATCAATGTTAAATTTAGGTAACATATCCTTATGAACCAATTATATCTTTTTATGAAACTCACTATGTTATTTCTTCACTTTCATTATTCTGTCTGATAAATATGAATTCACTACTAGCTAAAACAAAATAGTGGAATTCCTTACATCAACAACCTTTATTCAAAAATTAATCAAATCATAAACCAAAGGATTTCATTCCAAATGTATAATAGTTAATTTAGCATTAATATATCGACTCAATTCATTATCCAAATTATTTACCATTCCCAGATGCTAATGGATCATGAAATAATTATCCATGATTAGTTTTATCCATCTCCTCTGTCATATTTTTAATTATTTCAGAGTAAATATATACATCAAACATTTGTGATTAGTATATATTTTACACTTTACACCATACAAATTATGCCCCACAATTTTTAATGAAAAAACAACAACATCTAATTCTAAATTAAGTGTTGGGTAATTTAGCTCACTAGGTTTCAACTAATGTGAAACATTAGAAATTACCTGTTCATTATACATTAGGAGACAACCATGTCCTTTGAATGATGTATCACCATAGATAACAAATTCTCCATTTCTTGAAGGCAAGGAAAAACTGGGGCATTTAACAATATTTATTTATGTTCCCTAAAACAATCATCATATTATTTTGTATAGATGAACATAACTCCCTTTTGTGATAGCTTATGTAGTGGCCTAGATAACCCAGAAAAGTTTTCAACAAAACATTGGTAATAACCCTATAATCCAATAAAACTATGAATCTCTACGATATTTATAGGTAATGGACACTCATAAAAAACATTGGGTTTAGAAGGGTCAATAGTTATGCCATAATTAGTAAAAATATTACCATGGAATGAAATTTATTGCAACCAAAATTAAATTTTACTAAAAATTCCATATAATTTCTTTTTCTTCTATGTTTTTCAAAACAATATTTAACTGACTTTAATGTTCCTATCATGTTTTAGAATATACCAATATATCATCTATAATAATAACCACTAACTGATCTAGAAATTTATAAAAGACTCTATTCATGGGATTCATAAATATAGGAGGTGCATTAGATAACACAAACGATATTAAATACAAACTCATAATGCTCATATTCATTTAGAAATCAAACTTTATAATATCATTCTTATTCACCTTCAGTTGATGGTATGCATACCACAAATCAATCTTCGAAAAATACTGACCTCCCTGGAGCTAATCAAACAAATAATCGATATGAGTCAAAATATTCTTTTTTTAATAGTTGTGTTATTCAAGTCCTAGTAAACAATACATAGTCTCATAGAACCATATTTCTTTTTCACAAATAAAACTTGAGCACCCCATGGTAAAGTTCTAGGTCGAATGAAGCCATTATCATATAATCCTTGTAACATATTTTTTAATTTCACTAGTTCTAGTTGATTCATTCAATAAGGGGGTTTAGAATTTTCTTTTTAAGAACTAAATCTATTGTAATTTCAACCTTCTATTTGGGAAAATACCAAGCAATTCATCTTGAAAAACATCTATGAATTCATTCACTATTAGAATTTCACCATTCAAAATAGATTCATTATTTTCAAAAACATGAGTTTGATAACATTCATTGCCAACATTAATAAATCATTCATTCTTGATATGTTATCAAAGTTATGAAATAATTTAATAAAACTTTCTTTCCTTTAAAATTTGTTTTATCATGATAAACCGATGCCATACATACCCAAAATGATATCAAATTTAACTATGGAATATTGAATAATTTTTTTAGGATAAACTCTCCGAATAATGATAATAAAAAGATTCCTATAAATCATGGTTTCTTTAATACATCCCCCTGGTATTTTTAACAAAAGTTCTATATCACTTTATTGAGGTTCTATATCTAATTTTCATGATAATATCTCAGAAAGAAAAGAATGTGAGGATCCCAAGTCAAATAGCGTATTATAATATTTTAAATAAATCTATAATATACCTATCAGCACTATTTTTGACTATCCCATATCAATCAGAGTAGTTGAAAATTATTTTTTCATGACCTTCTTTATTTAATCTTGTTTTATTCCACCTTGGGTAAACATCTTTAGACACACATTGACATAATGTACTAAAACATTACAACTAAAGCATCGTACCGCTGGGTTTTCATTTCATTCTTGACCATCTTCTGTATAGTTATGAGCAATGTGACCAGTCTTACCACATTAGAGGCACTTCTCAGAATTTGAAAGACATTCTCTAGGATAATTTTTACCACACTTATCACTAGTTAGAAATTTGGTTTTATTACCTCTAGGCTTCATTGATGAATTATTTCCCATTTCATTCCAACTTGATCGCTTTTTTCTCTCTCATGGAATATATACTTATCAAAAAATTAGATTTCTACATTCTCAGCACATCAAAGATATTTTTCATAGCTTTTAATCTCATGGGAAGCTAATAACTTCGATATTATAGCGTCAATCTTGAGTTAAACCAATTTATCTTACTATTAATATCCTGGATAAAATTGGGATGTACCTTGACAAACGGGTGACTTTTACTTCATATTTATCCACAAAATCTTCCTCATTTTGTCTCAATTCCATGAATTTCATTCCCATCCTATGTCAAACTTCTTTAAGAAATTTCTTATCAAGGAATATATTCTTAAATTCATCTCATTCAATGGCATGAATCTTTTCTCTTCTTCTAAAAATTTTAATCATTGGCCAACACAGATCAGATTCACCTTCAAAATGATAAATAGAAAAACTAACCTTTTGATCTTATGAACAAGACATTAAATCAAAAATATTTTCCAATGTATTAATCCATCCTTTCGCATGCACATGTTCAGATTGTAACACCCCGAGCTTCCACGATATGCTTCTCATTCAATAATGCAATTGCTTGCATTGTACGCAACTTCGAGTTCTAAAACACCGCGACTAATCAAAGTAGCCGTTATAAATAGTAATAACCACTTTTTAAAATTATAGAAATTTTATATTTCAAAATGGACTTCATTTTTGGAATCGGAATATCGAAATTAGCCTATGTTGAATTTGTGGTATTTTTCTGAGAACTTCTAATTTTTTATCAATAGTGAAAAATACTTAAAACAACTTTTTAATCAAAAAAATTTATTGTGATAAATTATACTATTTAGTGGTTTTAAGGTATAATTAGAATATATTTTTACCATTTTATCCAATGGTGGTCATTAGAATTAATTTAACATTGAAATTGGACATAAACTATTGCCAATCTTTTGATATAAATTGTTTCTTAAAAACACGCTATTTGTTGTGACAACGGGAATTAATTATAAAATTAATTAATGCAACGTATAGGTTTGTAATTTTTTAAAATAGAAATCATTTTTGAATTCGGAATATCAATTATAGCTTAGGGTGAAATTTTGGCCTTATTCTGAAAAACATCAATTTTTGATGAATAGTGAAACCACTAAGTGGTTGTTAAAAACTGATTTTTCGTTAAAATGAAATATTACCACTTCTGTGATTTGATTTTCAAAAATCCGACATACATGGTTGTCATTAAGAAGTAAAATGTTGTTCAATGAGATTAAAATAATTTTTTGGTGAATAGTAACTTTTAAGTTCTTAATCGCGATTAGAGGTAATTAGTGTAGTTTAAGGTAAAGATAATGTTTTCATAATATGAGATGAGCTTGACACTTGTCCTACACCTATTGGATGAGTCATGGACGACCAAGACAGCCCATGGGTCAACTTGGGGACCCCATGGAGTCACATTAGTTGGAAAATGACATTAATATATATTTATTTAATGTTAAAATTAAATTGACACAAACATGAGTTATTTTACTAAAACAGTTTTTAGGTGGGGTTACACAAGTCCAAATTTATACTATAAATATTCATTAGAAAGCTAAAAAGATTTCCTACATCATAGTATTTTTTTTATAATTTTTAGACATTAAATAAATTAAATTATTTATGACATCATTATGATGCAGCGATGACCTCATTATTTAACGATTTTAATAAAATGAAATGATAATGTAAAATCAAAGGCTTACATTTGTCCAAAGACTATTGGATGGGTATATTTCGAACCATTATCACCTTAGAAACGAAATATATAAGTGTGGGACCTTTATAATCCGAAAAGCATTGTGTAATAATGTAACATTTCAATCTTTCCAAAAGAGACCCTCCTCTCCACTTATAAAAGGCCCCCACCTCTTCCACGTTATTTACACTTTAAAGCCATTTGGCTCGGCCAAACTCTGCCCAAATACTCTCCCAACTTCCCCCTATTAATCCTAGAAGCCTCACTTTGTGCAGAACTCTTCTCAAGGAAGCCTTTGGCTCAAATCAAAAAGAGTTACCCGATTTTGAGGTAATGTCTTCTCTAATGTTGTTTTGTTTTATTTTTCTTCTCCAACCACCTAAACTCTTTTTATTCATTTCTTTTGTAACAACACCAGTATCCTCAATATACTAGGATGTTGTTATAAGAAGTATTCGAGCTACACTTACACACACCTACATCTAATGGTTAAAGAACATACGGTTTCTGTGGATGGCGAATTTCTGCCTCACGAAACGATGATTGTTCAACACTCATATAACACCTTCAAAGGTGGCCATTAAGATGTAACTATATTTATATATGATATAAAATATGTTTAGTTTTTACTTATGCTTCTGTATTTCTCATTTATGGCATACTTTATGATTTCCATTATGGAAAAAATGCGATAATTTCATTTTAGGAAGTGCGGACTACCGCCCCCTCAAAGTGATTTGAATCGTTAATGCCATATGTGGGATGTATAAAGGATGGATTAAATGGTATTATACAATATATAATACTGTAATTATATTATAAATTTATATCATTATGATTTAATTCCATTAAATATGAAATAGAAATGAAAGTAGCGTTCAGGCGTACGTACGGCTTACCATCTCCATGAACGGTGCATTTCATTTCTTACCTCTAAATGTTACGTGACATTATGAATGAATGTATATACTGTATATATGATATATATGATATCTACATCATGAATATTATTCTGGATATAATGGATATTTCACCACATGAACAGCTTGTAATTATAAGAAGTTTATTTTTGACTCAAGTACCAAAGATCAACAAAACGACCATTATTAACTTAAATAATTAAATAATGTTCATAAAATGGTAATAAGGGATATAAAAGGAATAATGAACATGAAAAAGGTTCTTAAGTAAATATAAATTAACTCTAGTTTATTATTCAGGAGGTTAAAGAACGGTCGAGTCAGGACAAGACGCAAGGTAAGGGAATTTCTTAACCCAAATTTCATTCTTTGGGTTAATATCCTACTTTAAAATTATGTCATGATATTATTATGTCCTATATTGTATTTGTACATTATTTATGTGTAATTATAGTTAATACACATTATAGATGTACTTTATTTAAAAAAATGATCTTTTTAAGGACTTCGTCTCAATCCCCTTTCGTTGAGGCATATTTGGTTTTATACAAAACTTTATTTTATACAGTGTATAAACCCCTTTGACTTTTACGTTTATTCAAAAGGAATATTTTTTATACGAAGCGTTTTACTAAACAACAAAAAGGGAATGTTTTTATTTCTGTACTTATGTGGCGACAACGACTTCTCCGCCGCCGTGACCATTATTTGAGTTTCGGCTTCCTCTACAAGCCATAATTTTTTTAATGAAAAATAAATACAAAGTTTTAACTTTCTTTTATTTTATTGAAAATGGTTTTGAAAGCATTTTTATTATATCAATGTGTTGTATTTATATCTTGTGATTGAAATGTTGAAATGTTATGTTTCCTTTATGCATGTATTATGTGATACGATTATGTTATGGTTTATGATATGTTTAAACCTATTCATATGAGGAATGCATTGGACATAATAAGTGACGGGTGGAGCCCGCTATAGCTCCTCGATGCATCGGCAGGTCTCATGAGACAAACTAGTGTCTTGGCACGAGGCCTTGACAAAATCTTATTTGTGGTCTTGGCACGAGGCCTTGGCTACGTGGTTATGATAGTCTGGCATTATGCATTCCATCATTATGAAAGTGGTTATTGATATTGCATGTGATTATTCGACCAGTAGAATATCCATGTGAAGAAGTGAATGGCATTATCTCATTTTACTTTTTCCATATTATGTTGAGGTTCATGTTTAAAAGGCTTTTGTTTTAGTTATAAATTTCCTTAAATGTTAATGTTTATTTATGAAAGCTTCCGCTATATTGTTAACCTTACTGAGCATCCGAGCTCACCCCTTTCAATGTTTTAATATTTTCTTGGATGTGAAGAAGTATTTTATGAATGACCTGCAGGGATAGTCCGAAGAGGATAGAAGTGTGGACTATGGAGACTATGTTATTATAGTTTTTCACTTTGTGATGTAATGTAACATTTATGAATGTATCTAGTGTTTCCAAGTCTACTAAACTAATCGGTCTTTCGAGACTTGATCTTTTGTGATCATGCCAATGTTACGAAGTAATGCACCAGCTCTGGGTAGCTGGTGTTGGGGCATTACACAGATGATCCTATGAATGATGGGGGACATTACCTCATGAAATTCCCTATGATCGACATAGGCCTCCGTGGTTAGAATAGTGGATCTTGTGCATAGACACCACCACCATTTATGGTATGAGTCAACTGAACCATTACTGCAAAAAACTATTCAGTTATGATTTTTAACATTTTTTGTTGCTAATTTGGAAGTTTATTTCCCTCAGTATTCCCTCCCATCATAGCTTTCTTATTTTCTTTGCATAAAACCATTCTGAGGCATGTTTTATTATCAGTCATTTTGTCGATATTCAGTACTTGAGTCCAAAATGAACTGGTATTGAGGTACATAGTCCATGTAGTAAAAATTAGATCATCTATAGAATGATATTAATAATTTAAATTTCATATATATTCATTATATATGTATTGATAATAGTCCATAACATTTTTATAAATGAAATGAAAAGCACCTTTTCTACAGAAGGTAGGTCGTACGTACGCACAAACTCTACTTTCATTTCTTTGTCATATTAAAGGAGTGAAAACTAGTGATACATAGATATATAATAATTATAATACAATATATATATTATATGAGTTAAATATTTTTATTAACTTCATCTTTTATATGTTCCAATTATGGAATTAGGAATCATATCACTTTGAGGGGGAGGTAGTCTACACTTCCTCAAATGAAACTAGCATACCTACACATCATGAAAAACACAAAGGTACATTGTAAAAAAATTACAGAATCATAGAGAAAATATAAATATAATATTTATCATATATAAATATATTTCAATCAAATTACCACCATGGGAGGTGGAATGAGAAAATCGAACAATCATCGTTTCGTGAGTTAGTAGTTCACCGTACATAGAAATAGTATGTTCATATCTATTAGATGGAGGTATTTGAATGTGTAGTTCAAATAATTTTCATGAAAACATACTTGTATATTGAGGATACTAGTGTTTTTATTTAATCAAATTACAATAAGATCATATAGAGTGGTGAAGGAATATAATAGAAATGAACATGAGAGAAGATGTTACCTCTAAATCGTGTAACTTCTTTTGATTTGAGCCAAAATGATTTCTTGAATTTATTTACTCCCAAGGTAAGTCTACTAGTATTAAGGAAGGTATGTTGAGAGATTATTTTAGAATAATTTGGTTAATTCACGAGGCTTGATAGGTGTGTGTAATTTGGTAGTGGTTGTGGCCTTTTATAAGAGGAAGGATCGACACTTTAGGAATGTATTCAAAATTAATTTATTAAAAAATTTATTTTGATTAAAAATGAATCAAAAATTAGTTTGTTATAATATAAGATTAACATAAGTCGAAATAAAATCATCCCATAAGGATTGGACAGGTTTTCGAAATTTTTAAATCCTTATCTTTTTCAATTTACCCTTTTTTACTATTACCATTTTATAAAGCATTTAACACTTTGAGAATAAAAATTGTTACCAAAACATGAAAAATGTCCAATAAAAGAGTCATTAATACAATATTATAATTATAATAACCATCTTGAAAAATTTAATATATTTTTTTTAAAAATTAATATTTAATAAAATATTTTATATTTTAGAAGATTAATTATGTCAATTTTGACACTATTCATATCGTGACTTTTTAAAAATCAATAAAAACCTGATTATATTGAAACAAATTCATTAATACAAATATAAAATGTTATATTCATCCAAAAAAGTAATTTATATCATTAAAATAATTAATTTATATTTATTTTAATATTTATAATATCATTTATTTGAATAATCTATTAATGATGGAATGGCTACATCATCATTGTGTCATAATTAAATTTATATATTTAATGTATAAAATTTATAAATAAAATAGCAGGATGTATGAAATATTTTTATCTCTATAATTAATATTAATCATTGAATATATCACTTATATATCCCCATATAAAAACTGTATTAGTAAATGAAACATTTTAATGTTTTTTTTCATATATCTTTAAATAAAAAATTATAAAATGCCATTCTCACACCCAAGTGGATACCAAATGCTAAACGTTTTAACTAAAGATACTCATGGTTGTACATAACCCATCCAATTTTATTAGGATAAATTTTAGGGTAGTTTTATATTATCATGATATTATTTTTTACCATTATTTACCAGATCTACCCTTTAACCATAGTAAATAAAATAATTACAGAAGTTACTATTCATAATGTCCAAAAATAAAAGGAACCCATTTAAAAAATTTGAAACTTATGATTCCAAATATAAAATGTATTTTTTCCATATTCAAAGCATAAAAGTTTCAGAAATTAATTTAAAATTAATTCCCATTGCCCAAACTACAAAGTGTGTTTTTAAGATGTAAAAACTGTCAAAAGATTGACACGTGTTTATGTCCAATTAAAATGTTTAATTTCTTATAATGACCATGATTGGATTATATGATAAAAACATAATCCAATTAAACTTTTAATCTATTTATAAGGAAATTTTAACTACATAAATAAATTAGATGAAAAGAATATTTTGAAATTAAATGCAGTATTTTTCAATATTAATTAAAATATGAATTTTATCATAAAAATACTAAAATTTCATCCAAATTAAATTTTTATGTCCTTATAATAAAGAATAAGATTAATTTTTCAAACATGACTCAAAAAATTAAAATAAAAACAAGATTTATACAGGGTTCTCTAACAAAATATGGTAAAACAATATTTTAAAAAATATTAGACTATTTTATTCTTAAAATTGGATTTATTTTCAATTGAAGTCACTAAAATTTATTAAATTAATCTAAAAACATTTCACAAACATGGATAATCATATATTAGTTAGTTCTTTTCATTCCCACCAATACAATGACTAGGAATTAAATACTATTTCAAATAAAAATATTATTATATTTTTAGTATAATCCATTATTGTATGCAACGTAAGATTTCAGAGCAACCAATCGTTGTGTGTCAAGTACGCTATCAAACAAAGAGTCCCTTTAACCTAAATTAAAATATTATTTATAAATATTAATAGATATTAAAAGTATGATTCTATAAATACCTGGGATGGTACATCGTTCCCCCATTTTGGAAATTGTGTCCCCACAATTTTATTTTATTATCAGAAAAGTGGGGGTATTTATCCCTCATAGAAGTATTAGTGTCCCACATTGCCTAATCATACAAAAGGTTTTTACTGAAACCATAACCTGACCAATCACTTTATTTTGTAACACTTTCTCTCTGCAGTCATGAGTCAGTACTGGCTATTATCATAAGAAATATTCTCTTCCAAATGAACTACATCTGGATTCAAAGAATGAGATGGATATGGAATATATTTTATCGGCATTGAAACACGAAAAACGTTTTGTACCTAGGATAAACATGGAGGTAAATCCACATAGAAGGAAACTAATCCAAATTTCTCTATGATTTCATAGGGCCCAATGTACTACATACTCAAATTTCTATTCTTACTAAAATGAATCCAACATTTCCTTAGAGAAAATTTGAGAAATATTTGATCACCTACCTTAGAATAATGATCCTTCCATCGATTATCCGTATAAATTTTCTTCCAATGCTGAAACATACTCATGTGATTATGAATCAAATAAACATTTTATGACATATCTTCTACCAATTTGGGTCACATCAACTTCCTTTGACATACTTTATCCCATAAATATAGAGCTTGGCATTGATTTCCTTATGATACCTCAAATGGTTCCATCTGTCTACTGGAATGAGAATTTTTATTATAGGAAAACCCAGCCAAAGAAAGATTTTGATCCCAACTTCCCTAGTAATCCATTGAACAAGCACATAGCATATCTTCCAATGTCTAGATTATTCATTATGAATACCCATATGATTGTGGATGAAAATATGTAAAAAAATTTATTTCAAAACTGAAAAACTTAAGATGGTCCTTCCAAAAGTTATAAGTGAGCCTAGGATCACGATCAGATGTAATGAAGAGGGGAAATCCATGTAACATGACTATCTCTTTAATATACAATCGAGAAAGTTGATCTAGAGACAGGGTTCTTCCAATATAAAGAAAATGAGAATATTTAGTCAATTGATCAATAATAATATAGATTTCATTATGACCTAAAGAATTCAATGGTAATCCCTTGACAAAATCCATGGACACATATTCCTACTTCCTCTCTGGCACTGTAAATCATTGAAGCATCCCTTTCGGTAATCGATGCTCTTCATTATCCTGTTGAGAAATCCAAAATATCATGGTAATGTTAGAAATATCTCATTTCATTCCATCCCACTAGAAATATTACCAAATATATTTTTACAGATTAGTACTTCTAGGATGAACAGAAAATGGAGAACCATGAGTTTCACATAACAAATCATTCGTCAATTATGAATTACAAGGAAAACATAATCTATTTTTGAACCATAAAACATAGTTTTTATCAATGTTAAATTTTGGTAACTTACCCTTTTGAACCAATTCTACCTTTTTCTATAACTCATTGTGTTCTTTCTGAACCTACTTCATTATGTATGATAGAGATGATTTCACAACAACCTATAACAAAATAGAGGAATTCCCTATAACAACAACTTCCAATCCAAAATTCATCAAATTAGAAACCAACAAATTTTGTTTCAAGTGAGGCATGGTTAATGTAACATTAACCTTTCAAATCAAAGAACCATCAACATTATTTTCCTTTTCTAGATGGTAATGGATCAGAAAATCATAATCCTTGACAAATTATAGGAATATCCTCCCTCTCATGTTTAATTCTTTCATAGTGAATATATACCTTAAAATTTTGTAACTAGTATGTATTTCACCCATTATGCCTACAAATGATGCCTTAAAATTTTTAATGAAAAAAAAACTACAGATAATTCCAAATAACATGTAGGAACTAGTGCAGAAAATGTTTTTTACGATGGTTATTTTTTATTTTTTATGTCAGCTTTTGGCCAAAATTATTATAGGAGACTTTATAAATATTGTTTTTGCGTCAATTATTTTAAAACTGATGTAAAAACCAAAAATATGAATCATTTTTAACATATATTCCTAAAAACCGATGTAGAAAATGCTTCGATGTTGTGATTTATTACCTTGGTTTTTAAATAACCAACATGGTATATACTTTAGTCAAGCATAGTGAGAAAATTGGCTCACTACTTATCGATTAATTAGTCAAGCATAGTGGATTCATTATGACCAAAGTATGGGGGTGAAGTTGTGATGTTACACAGAGTTCCTAGGACCATCGTATCATATTGGGGTACACTCATTACTTCATGAGTTTGGAAGGGGTTACAACATGCTTTTGTCACAGAGCTATGCCTTATCACCACTTTCTACCTTTTAAAGGATGGGAAAATAGAGATGAACATCCAAAAATTGGAGGATATGCTATGAGCTTGTGCTCTGAACTTTAGATTATTGTAGGTATGACACATTAATCAAGAATAGTTTTTCTACAAAATAAGATATCTCCATACCATTGGCATGGGACTATTTTATGGTTTGTATGGGAGACTGTGACATTATCTCGTGTGATAGACAGAGGCTGGGGAGGCTGGAGTTCTTCGAACAGAGGAAGTGCAGAGCATGACATAGAAGGTTTAGCATGTGCGGGAGAGGATAAAGATATCTCAAGACTGACACAAGTGATATGATGATCATAGGAGGAACCCCATAAAGTTTTAGGTTGGGTACCACATGTTCTATAAGGTCTGCACTTAGTTTGGAAAATAGATGTTTGGTGTGGGGGTAAGCTTTCTCCCAGGTTCCTTGGACCCGTCAAGCTGTTTTGATGAGTCATCAAGGTGGAGTATCGGCTGGAGTTACCACTGTAGTTGGATAGGATCCACAACATCTTTTATGTATCTCATCTCCATTGGTAACTACACTATGAATCCCATATCCTTGACTAGGGAGAGCTGGATATCAAGGACGATGCAGTGTTTGCAGAGTGACATGTGAGAATCGAGGATCCTAAGGAGAAAGTGATTTGTGGATGGACTATTACCTTGGTTCGTGTGTTGTGGAGGCATGGGAACCTCGAGAAGAGTACTTGAGATTTGGAGGCATAGATTTTTTCTCAGTACCCAGAGTTTTTTATGTTTTGATCTTGTTTTGGATTTGTGCCTTGCTAATGATTGAATGTTTGGTCATGCTTACACTATGATATGTTGTGTCCATGTTTTCTGTTTTGTGTGAGAAGTCCTAACTATGGGGAACAGAATAAAAAATCCCTAATCAAGACACCTTAATGTGGATGTGATTAAACTCATGAAGACAAGTCAATGCAGCCCAAACAGGATAGTATCTTGACATGAAGAAAGGGACTCCCAAATCCCTATGTCTGGATGGTGTGACCTTTCTATGTTTGTGTAGTGGTTTGTAGGATAGGAGGGTAGTGTTTCTACAGTTTCTCATGAGATATATGAGAAAGGTAGACCCAGATATTGGGTTTTATTCTGGATTTTGAACTACCCTTGGGAGGTTTTTCCCAGATTGGTATCTATTGAGATGGTTCTTCGGACCCCCTCTTTTCTTTGGGATGCTCTTCAATTCTCGAGGGCGAAAATAGTTCAAGATGTATCTAATGTAATGGCATGAATCTTCTTGGTCCATTACATTGCCAAATCATAATTTTTGAGGCATCCTTGGGACCATCAGTGAATCATTTAGAAGTTATACATATTTTAGTTTGAATGAATGGTGGAAACGATCTGCATCGGTGTCACCGAAGGGCATCAGTTGCATCAATGGGAATAAGTGGAACTAATGGGAATCAGTGGCATAGATGGGCATAGATGGGACTAATGGGCCATCAGAAGCACTGATTGGCATCAGTGCTAGAGAAACTATGACTCAACCATCAGTGAGTCATTCCCAGCCTCTCCCATACTTTCTAGTTTCACTCCGTAACATATATTTTGACATAAAAGTTCTTTAATACCCCTTTTAAGGCCATTTTGAATCCCATGAATGATATCATAATTCCACTAAGAGTGGGGATAACTTCAATTACCAAAAAATGTGGCCTTTTCCTTAGTGTCACACCATTTTCTGTGTTTTCCAGTTTCTCCCATGTTACATGTTTTTATCTAATTAAAGGAAATCCCATCAACTCACATCAATTTGTTGTCATCTATGAGGAAAATTATTAATTCCTAATAAATTATAATGTGTGAAACCACCCATGAGCGTGGTTAAACACCAATCTTCTTTTCAATCACTTCGAGATTTCACATTTCATAACTCAAGGATCATTTCTTGGTGTAATGAAAATGATTCGTTCCTTGCACGTCCATATAGGGGTTTTTTCTTCATTCCTCTCCATTTTAGATCAAGTGGGGTGGTTATGATGATGATCCTTTAGGGCATATATGAGAAAAACATTAACAATGAAAATAATAATATTGTTAAAGAATGAATGGGTTATAAATTTGATGATGTTGTTGTGTTAAACATTATTTCAATGTAGTGAATTGTATGGTCTTATGTCCACTGAAAATTATGGTCGTTGGTGGTCCTTTATTTCACACTAATGTTGCTCTAATTTTCTGGACAATCTAGTGATTGAAAGCCTATAACATGGAAATTGGTTAATGTTGTAAAATTGGATGATTAAATGGATAACCAATGAATAATAACCCTTGTGTGATCTCCCGGGATAACCAAACGGAATGAAAGAAAAAGATGAATGGTGTGGGCTAAATCTGAAAAATTCTTTCCTTCATTCTGGTGATATGTATGGTTGCTCTGTTTGATTTCTTGTTGGGTGAAGTAATGGGGAATGGACCCTCTGGATTAGTGTTTGTTTATTTTTATATTGGAGGAGGTGCGAAGCCGGTATGTTGGGGCTTTGTTTTGTTCCAGTACATAGTGGGATCTCATAAATCCATTTTTATTTTGTTCCTTTACAAGAGAACTGTGTGAGAATGCTTAAATATATGATTTCCCATTTTCCTACATTTTTTTAATTGGATTGTGGTTTTTCCTGTTAGTTTCCCAGTAGTGGAGGAATGTTTTAAATTATATCACTTGAACATGATAAAAAAATGAGTACAATGGGGAACTGTTTTCTAGAAATGTGTTTTGATGTGGTTAGTGTACATGTACATGTATGGATAACCCCAAGAGTGGTTGTGTATGCGCTCGTTGTATGTATTGGGGACCATAGGTTGTAATGAGTGAATGTTTACCTATATGTATAAAATTATGTTTTCTTGTTTCTTATACACACCCAACCAATGTTGATCACTATGTGTCTAACACAACCATTTCCATAGGTAGGGTGTTTTTCCAACATTTCTATGAGTTCATGGTTATTAGCTCCTTTTATACTCCCTCTCCCAGGTAGCCCAAGATTATTTGGGTAGGCTTTAACACATAAAAGTTAATTATGGCCCAAGACTCTTTGAGTTTGGTGTGTTTTTGTGGTTATCTTAGGTGTGTGTGGGAAGGTTTGTTTCCCAATTTTCTTCGGGATGAGGGCCATGTGTCTTCAGGCATAGAAGTGGTTGTTCTGGACCAGGTGTCTTCAGGCGTGGTGGTGGTTGTTATGGACCAAGTGTATTTGGGCTTGGTTTTGTAAGGTTACATTGGTCCAGGTGTCTGCAAGAAGGATGCATGGTTTTGGTGGACCATAAGGCTATTATTGTAGCGGAAGTGGGACTACAGTGGAACCTATGGAGGAGGTCTAATGTGTAGGATGCCCTAAATAACTAGTGTGGAAGAGGTGTGGGGTACCATAATATTGATGTGTTATTACTATTACTTTACCAAACATGTATTATTTGGGGAGTGTTCCTTGGTGAGGTTGGGTGGATGGTTTCTTTTCTATGTGTTTTGGTTACCTCTTTTCCCATAGGGAATTAAAATGCATCCCAACTTGTGCATGAGAGATATTTGTTATCCCTTCTGAGTATACTTGTATACTCACCTTACATATGTATAAGCTCATTTTTAGTTTCCAGTATTGATTCGAGGACCATGTATGACCTTTATAGCATAGGCTTCGAGAATTGTCGTCATTGCATTTCATTATTTTAGTGCTTTTCATCATCATTTTACGTGTACTTTGTATCAATCTATTTTGTACATGCATATGGGAAATGATTTTTTTGGATTTAAATTTACTTTATGTTTTTTATTTCTTTGTAATTTTCTATCTTATCACCCAATGATATTCTACAAAAAGATTAATGAAATTCATATTACGTGAAATTCTGTACCCTTGGTGCTAGTCGCTACTATGGGGCCTATTGAACGTGGGACTCAGGGGTCATTATCTCACATTCAACTTGATGAAGTAAGGTTCTAGTAGTTTGATGTCCCTTCCCTCGTCTTGGGGAAGGTGGGTCATTAAAGAAGGTACCCCATAATGAATATCGCTTGGAAAAATTCTTCAATAATAGGGAGAAATGACATTATTCAATCCAATGTATTAAACCACATATCCTAGTGGGCAATTAGCCTCAGTAACAATAAAAACTAATGAAAAAAGGTAAATATTATTACATAAATACTTCTAAAGTGAAGAATTAAAATTATTTCATACAGGATACACAGAATATTCACTAAATAATCAACAAGGTTTTATTTTATTTTGGTTGATTGAATTTCATTACATATAGTTTGGTTACAAGAACTATTCAATCAATTCTCTCATTCCATGATGAAATATATATCTATAAAAACAAATTTCCATGTGATCAATAAAACCCATGTTATGTACATGTATCATGTTATTTTATGTGGTAATATACTTCCAGAAAATAACTTAATAATTCTATTGGTGGAATTCTATGCTATATTGGAAATTAATTATCTCTTTTTATATATATCACATATCAACTATTGTGTAAACAAAGTCACTTTCATAATTATAAAGCATTACATGCTCCTGTAAAAATTCATGGAAGATGATGAATCTCCATTTAATAATCCCACAACGTTGTGGTTGATGACACATTATGGATATGAATGCCTTTACCAAATGGTTTATTCAAAGTAAAGAATTATCCTTGAGTAGATATCTATTGTTAGAAAATAAATTAATGTATTTCCAAAAGGGATCCATGAAATTCTACCAAATCGTGAGGTAGTGATATCATTAGAACTCCTACCGA
The DNA here is from genome assembly GCA_963277665.1 of Viscum album. Taxonomy (NCBI): domain Eukaryota; kingdom Viridiplantae; phylum Streptophyta; class Magnoliopsida; order Santalales; family Viscaceae; genus Viscum; species Viscum album. The sequence goes on from OY728145.1 coordinate 1,907,628,776, forward strand.
GAGCCACCCCTATCTCCAAATTACCCAATAGAATGACTCCCAACAAACAACATGAGTTAAATAAATAGTTCCAATAGAATTTGGACAAAGGTTCATAATCCCCAATATATATCCTTGAGATTAACTGGTCTCCTTACAATGAAAAAAATGTGGTATAATGTTTCTTGGTATATATTACTAGGATATCAATAATATATAAATGAAGAATAATTATCCATTGGGAATAATTGATGACTTATGTGATCAACTACAAGATGTTTAGTACATCTGAAAGGTGGGTATTCTTTCTATATAACATTGGCTGAATGTGAGGAAGGAAGATATTTAGAAGACTAATTTCAGTACAATGTATAGACATGATGTGTTTAAATTTATTCCATTCAGACATAGAAATTCCCTCTTAATATTAAAGTATTTTTTAAATACTATTTTTAGAGATTACCTATTAAAATTTGGTGTAGTATTTTTTGATGATATTATCAATTACACCAATAGTAATGTGGAACATTAAGAGAATATAATTACCCTTATTGTGACATTAGGGAATGATAAAATGTATAAAAATTTCATCATGTGTTACTTTAGGATGTATCATGTCATGTTATTATGGAATGTGATAACAAGTGATGGAATATTTGTGCACCCTTGATAGAAAATTCCAATTTATGAATGGACCATACCCACTTGTGTAATAGAAATGTGTAGTATTCTTAGTCTAGGAGTGTACTGTTGAAATTTTGTGACAAAATTATAATGATTTCATAGAAATTTTACTAAGTTAACTGGGAAATATGTAACATACGTATAGAGAGATGAATATAAGGGTATCTCTAGTATTCTCAATATGTGGCTAATAATTGTTCCTGTTCTCACACTAATATCAGGTGGATAATGTTTTATTATATTAAATGATTCTTGGATGATTTTTTTGTTAGTTATTTACACATGTAGAATGATAAATTGATAACATATTCCTCATGACAGTTGAGGATCCATGTGATGAAGGACCTCACACATGGTCAATACTTAGACTTTTTTATCTTATATATTAAGATTTAGCATTACAACCTCTATTGTGAGATGTCCAACATATATATAGATAAAAAATTCTAAATCATATATTCATATTGAAGGATAAAAACATGCATAAATAATTATTTATGGATATATTAAAGGACTATGATTACTCTATTCACTACTAAGCGGTAACGGGGAAAAATTTATATGATGCAATTATTAGAAAAGAACATGTCACTTTATACATGATGCGAATTGAGAATGACCATATCTTCATGGATACGTAAAGGATGGATCTAGATAGAATAATTTTAGGGGAAACATACTTCAGTGATCAAATTATTTCCAAATAAACTATTTAATATAACTCTGATGAGTCTAAAAGGGATGATGTAGAGAAAGAAAGGAGGTTGAAATAAGTTTTAGAAGAATAGATTCCTGATTTCTATATCTATAATGGATGTTTGATTTAGTTTTGAACATGTCATTATGTTCCTTAATCACCATATATATTGATGGATCTACTGTATAATGCATATATAAAATCTTTACCTATCATTCCCTGAAGTACATTGATGTATTCTGATCTCTAAAATTAGTTATGGTTAGATAATATGATAAAATAGATCACTAATTAAACATCAATGTATTATTTAGGTTAGTATCTTAATGAATAATAGTTTAAATCCATTGTGATGATGCAAAAATTACCCATACCAACCTAGAAATAAGAGGATATCATCCTGGACTTTTTCTCTAGTCTTCAAAATGAATTTAAAATAAATGGTTTGATATGGGTTGTAGTGGTTCAACCCACCAATACAATCTACTATATCTCTATTTGGGATGATTTATCACATGAATAATATTCCATGATATTAATAAATATATTGGCAAGGATTCATGGGGTACCACTTTAAATATTATCTAATCAAAAATAAATGTTCACTTCAAAATTATATATAATTGTTCAACATGTTCTGAATACATAACTGATTTTCAGTATGTTCTATCACCCTCAAAATTAAGTATAATTTGAAAGGACTATTTATTCACTTGGTGGCATGTTGATAACCATTACAATAGAATTTAATGGGGTGTGGGATTCATATATCCAATTAGTTAAGTTTTTATACATTAAAATAATCCACTCAATTATTCATATGGCTCCATATAAGGATATTTATGGGAAGGGATGTAGATCTACCACTTATTAGGATTATATTTGAGAATGAAATGTAAACTGATATGATTTTTTCAAGATATTATAGATAATGAACAAGACATCTATAATAAATTAATTCTACTCAAATTAAAAGGAATATATATATAATGAAAACTATCTACATGACCTTTATTTTATAGATGGAGACAATTTTTTTGTTTTAATATCACTATAGGAGAGTTTCATGTGGTTTATAAAGAAAGGTAACCTCATCTATAGGTATATTGGACCAATTCAGATCCCTCATCATAGAAGATTAGTTTCTTATTTTCTTATACATCCACCAAATAGTAACTCATTTCATGATGGGTTCTATGTATCTCTCTTGAATAATTACATACCCAATCCCTCACTTGTGTGAATTCTGGAGGAGGTAAACATATAGAATGGCCTCTTTTATGAGGAAAATTTTGTGATATTTTTAGACAAGAAAGAGAATTTTCTACACAAAAATACAACACAAATTGTCAAATCGATGTGGCAAAAACATTATTTTTGATGATATGACCTAGGAAAGCGAGGAAAAAATAAAACATATGTTCCCCAGTCTATTCTCATCAACTAATATGATTTGAAATTTCAATGATGAAGTTTCAAAATGGCAGAATAATATAACAATGTTGTCTCTATAAATGATAATTATTTCTTGTAAAAAATGTATGTTATATTATATAAGAATTACTCACATATAGAGAACAGTGAAACCAATATACTTTATTTTATTAATGGAAATAATTATATTAGTCAACAATTAAATCCATGAAAATTCCAAATAATTCTAGGTCACAAGAAATATATATTAGGACAAATATAGTATGAAAATATGTATCACCCAAATATGATAAAAAATCCCTCTAACAAAAAACACTACAGAAATGAAAAAATATATTCAGAAACCAACCAATGTTTTAGAAATTTTAATTATTTATACTTTATAAAAATTGAGCTAATTAATTAATAATGTAATGAAGTAATGATGTAATAAAATAATATATATATGAGACAACGAGCCTGTACCCTAGTGGTACAGACTCCTGCTTGGCATCTAAAAGACCTAGGATCAAATCCGGGCAGGGGAGAATTTCCCAGGCACTATAGCAGACTGTAGTAGGTACTATTGCAGCGGCGACACTGTAGCAGCGGCAGTACTGTAGCGTTGGAGGGACTATAGCAGATACTGTAGCTGTGGTGGTACTATAGTTGGTACTGTAGCAGCGTAGGTACTGTTGTTGTACTGTTCACCGAGGGGTCTTTTGGGCCATTCAAATGGGCTTTCAAGCCTTGTATTAAGGCCAATTGGCCTTGGGATTTCGGGTTATGTAATGGGTCTCCCTCTACCCATTCTTAAGAGGTATTTGATTTCAAATAATAAATTGAGGCTTCGGCCCCAACCTTTAAAAAAACTAATATATATATGAAGTAATGTGACCATTGGAATAATGACTTAGTCGTTGGGAATAGTAATATGACTGTTGGAATAGTAATTTGACATAATGATACATAAATTTAATATAAATAATATTTACCATGATTAATTTTTGTAAACATAAATATTATAATCACCTAAATTAAATAACAATTTTAAAATCTCAAAAAAAAATATGCATATTTTTTTAAAATAAATATTTAATGTTCTTCATAAATACAAATTATTTATATTAAAACATGAAATAATATTATTAATAAAATTATGTGATAAAATTTCCTTCATTTATAAAATATTAACTTAAAAATTTTCAAGGTTTATTTTTTTGAAATTTTCCAAAACACTTCAATTTTTTCTAATTAGTAAAAATATAGTTTTTTCATAACCGATGTATCTTGAAAAACAAAATGTATGATGTAATAATTAAATAATAATTTCTAGAAATGGTTTATTATATTAGACATATTTAATTAGATAAATTATTAATTAAAAAATAATAATCATGATTTCAAAAAAAAACATTTCTTTAGGATGTCTAATGTCAAAAGCATTCCTATTTAAAATATTAATCTCGTTTTCCACTTTAATTTTTAATAAACATTTTTATTATAATTATAAAGGCTTTAATTTCCTAAAACCATTATATATTTTTTATTTGTGATTAATAATGTAAATAATATCACTATTATAACATTTACCATGTATATAATATTTTAAATAATATTTTAACTCAATAATTTCCCTCCACTCAAGTATAACTAACCCCTCTCCACATCCATGTAAAACCACTCCTCCTTAACTCACCTATACCTAATATCTAAACCAATAAATTATGATATACTAGTATAAATCTTAGGTATAATCTATAGTAAACAATTTTTCTTCATCAAGGAAGTCTAGTGTCATACAAGAGAAGCAGCACAATGAAAATGTTATTTTTTCCAAATATTCTCTCATTTTCTTACACTATTTTTCCACAATTTCAATCAAAACCAAATACAATAAGATTATTTGGGAAATAATTTAACATTATTTAATTTATTTTAACCTATTAATTTTTTTTATTTATGATGTATTCATATTTATTCCACTGATTATCCTCCTTTTGACAATGTTCTAGATAATGGTCAGTTAACCACCAATGAGGATGTTTCCAAATTTTTTAATATCCCCACCACTATGGATTGTCATAAAAATTTTTAAGTAATATATGAATTTATTGAAATAATTATTTTATAATTTTAGGATTACTATTACTTATGTACTAATAACATCGAATAAAAATAGAGAAATAGAAATAAAATGGGATATTTTTAGGAATACATGATATCAAAATACATCAACTATAAAAATTTATAATTGAGAAATATAATATAATTGTTTTTATTTAATTAAATTTAAACAAATTATCCAAATTCACTTCTGGTTAATTTTTTCAATTAACCATTTTTGGATTTTCAATAAGTGTAAAAATGATGAAATAAAGGGGGATTGAAGGTCTGGGAATACTCAAAACCAACTAATTTTTTTATTTTTTATCCATATTTATCATCATTTATGTATTTATATTAGCATAATACTCCTTAAATTAAACTTCACTATTCTTACATTTTATTTTTTGGGGTTTACATCTATTTTCCTCACTAAATTTATTTTAAATCCATATCCAGGATTTTTTAAAAATGATTTTATATCTTAAATGCATCCTTTACTCACATTGAGTAATTTTTTATTCACTCCAGAATTTTTACTTTTTTTCCAAAAATTATTTTCCTTATTAATTTTAGATCCCCAAGGTATATTCATGATATAATTCACTATGATATCCTTGTGAACCCCATTCCATTCCATGAGTTATTTCATAACTATGAATGTTATATGTTTTACGCAGCATCAATGACTACAAAAATTTAAGATATTAACGGTTGGAAAAAAATATAATCTTCAAATTAATGCTGTAATGTGATAAATTTAATTTAATTTTGTTTAATAATCTTAAAAATAATGATATCTTATTTTTCCGAATGATGATGTAGTATTTTATTCACATATCTTTTGTGTGGACATGATGTATGATATTTTTACAACCATGTATTGTATTTGAGCACTATAAAATTTTGTTTCAATTATATTCATGTACAACAATCCATTAAATTATCAAATTTAACCATATGGTTTTTTTTGATGACCTTAATATTATGCTCTAGTGATTTTTAACATTCTCTCCCACGTTCTGTTCATTTATTCCCTTTATTCCTCCCATAACTGGGCTTTTACGTCACCACTTTAATTGATGTATATCCTCACCTAACTATGTGTAAAATGGTTTTAATAAGATATTTATATATATAAAGAATTAAAAAATATAAAAAACATATCTTTTGATATTTACAATTGATATATGATCTTATTTTGTCCCAAACACTAATTATTTTTCTCTGAGATTTCTACAATAATTATGTTCTTTATATTCCAAATGATGTAATATTCAGGTAATAAAATTTTTGTTCACTATAAATGATGATTAAATTTAAGGTTACATAAAAACCCCATAAACAAATTTAGGTTAAAAAAAGATATCGTTAATAATGAAAATTACATACAATTTCACGCAAAGGAAATATAATCATAGATAACCCCCAAACAAGTGTGATTGTAACGTAAACCCTTAACTCAATTATTAAATTTCATAATAATCTCTATATCCACCTAAAAGATAGATATAAATTTATTATAAATAAAAAATTGTTATTTATAATTTTTTTGTTATATATAAATCCCTTATAATTCAACATTACCCATTTATTAACAATTATTTCTTAAAATCATTATCATGTTGTTATCATTCCATGTACCATGGTCTAGGGTGATCGATATGTTGTATAATAATCATGTAATTAATATCCAAATTATTAATTTTATACCACTTCAAAATTATAATTGTATGGAGGTAGTAAAAAATAATTTACAGCACTTCATCGATGTAATAGTAAGCACATATGCATAGCTACCATTTTCATTTTTTAGAAGATGAGAAGAATTGAAGTTTAAAAAATATTATGGAATAATATTTATCATATTAACATCATACATATTAAATAAATCCATCTAAATAAATATATGTGATTGTTTGTGATGAAAAAGTAAAATCACCACTTCGGATATGTGATATTCACCCTATATGCAAGAGGGAAGCATTAATTTACCATTTATTAGAAGAGAAGTGGATAATTATTATTTCATCAAAATAAAATTAATTATTACATTTATAATATATGTTTCATCATGTTAGTTTGAATAAAATATTTTTATAGGTGTTGTAAAAATAAATATAAAATAAGGAACATAGGTGATACCAAAATAACTTATTTAACTATACTCTATTGGTATACACATTAATCCATCATGGAATTATCTATTTCTAAGAATAGAACTATATTACATAAGAATAATAGTTAAGAATTTATATTTGTATATTTTGGTTGAGAAAAGGATCACAAATTGATTTAATAGTTTAAGAGAGCAAGTTCCCTTTTAAAATTGAGAGGATTAAAATCCTTGTATTTCACTTGATGATGAAATTATATGAAGTCATATTAATTTTAATATTTCTCTAAATAAGAAAATTTATGAAGATATTGTGACTGGATGAAAATTTCAATTAAGAATTTTACAATTTTTCAATTTTTGTGATTTTAAGATCCTTATCCCTTAGTTTAACCCATTTTTACTCATTTTAACATTTTTATAATGAATTAACTTTTAAAATGATAACAAATAATTATGAAAAAAATCATAAATATAAAATATTTTCATATTTGAATATGGTGAATCAAAATATAAACCCATTTTGTAGGATTCAATTTTTAAATTTAGTGATAATTTGTTTAAACGTATGTATAAAAAATGAAATTTATATTGTTTTTAGAAAATAAACTTTATATGAATAAAATTGAATTAACAAGAAAATATTTTATGTTAATTAATAACATTTATTTAATTAGTTATGGATTATAAAAAATTTTATTTATGAATTTCATAGAAATATACAACATAATGGTTTATTTTTAATACTTAATTAAAGGAAAATGATTGTAAATTATAATAATAAAATAAAAAATTGCCTAAAAAAGAAATGAATGGTTTTTCAAATTCAAAATTGAAATTTGAACGATGTTGTATCACTCCATGTGTAAATATATATTCAATATTAAACTTTCATAAATGTTTATGACATGACTATTTTTTAAAGTTGTGACAATGTTATTGTATTTTTTCAAATATTATTTTAATCAATTAAACTAAAAATAAATTATTTCCCAGATATACAAAAATATAAACCTATGTGGATTTTTTCATAATGAGTCATAAAATAAATTTCTTTTTTCCATATTCAAATTTAAATATCTTGTGATTTTTATTTATAATAAAACACATAAAATGTACAATAAGAATTGTTTTTAAATTACAACCTTTTTAACTAAGAATTATTAGACCATAATTACATACCATTACAAAACAATGTCATGGATGCATCTATTTGTTCTTATTACTTATTATTTGACATATTTCAGAAAAAAATTATTGATATCATTTTGGTAACATATTAAATTTAACAATAATACATAATTCAAAAAATACATTTCAAAATAGATTCCCATGAACCTCAAGTGAATTTCATCATTTTTAAAAATTCGTTATTTTATAATTTTCATTTAAGAAATTAATTTTGTATAACTTATTGTATAATATTAAGGAATTAATAACCTATGATCAGTGTCCCATATATAATAATGTGTCAAAATATCATATTTATTAAATTTTATTAGATTCTAAAATGTTGGTGGTATCGCCTACTCTTATAATGTTGTTATATTGTTATTGAATTAGGAATTAATTTTCACCACTTGAGTGGAATGATGATCTAAAATCTATTATCAAGAATTACATCTATGTTTTAACACTCAAATATAATATATGTCGTTAATAGTATCAGTTACTTGTTTTATTTATCTTAATAATCTAAATGATGATCTTATGTAATTTCATTTACATTCACGTTTATTTTTGGGAGATGAACCCATTTATTGTACATCCAACATAATGGACCAGGTATGTTATATTTACATATAATCATCCCTTTGGAAATTCCTTTATTTCATAATTATTCTAAAAGAATAGGTGACCACACTCTTCCTTCTATATTCAATGAATCACAACAACATTCTTGAATATCCATGTTCCAGAAATTATAGAATATCATGTTGTATATTCCAAAATAGTTACACATTTTTGTTTCCATGTCATAACATGATTTTCCAATATTTACTATAATTGTATCAACCAATCATTATCTATTATAGTAACTTTCATTGTCTAAATATAACACCTGATCATGTTAAAATTACATACAAGATCTACCATGAAACTTACTTCTTATATTGGTCATTTTAAAAAATCTATCCAAAAAACAACACTATATGTATTGGTTTCTTTTATAAATACTTTAGGGATAAACATAATTCTTCTATAGCATTCTTCTCCTTGATGTTTAGATGTAAATTACTAGGTAAACTCATTATAACTCAAAAATAAACATTTCTATCAATCCTTTATCATTCGCAATTATCAATTGCCTACAGATTTAAACCATTCAATATAACTAAAATATCTATATAGATGTGTTTTCCTAAAACTTTATACTATTTAATATTAACTATATATCAATTAATTTTTCTAAATAAAAATTATAATATTTTGATTTCATCTTTCTGAACATAGTATCCCCTACTGAAATAGAATAATGTCTATGAAAGAAGAAAATATTTTATGATATTTCTAAGTGAACAAATAATCCTTTGATGAAAGAACCCTTTCTCAGAATCTTTTTTTTTATAATTTAATCTAGAACATAAATCACCATAATTGTGGTCATAGGATCCAAAATAATGAAAATAGGAACTAGGAGAACCCCTCAAGAATGATGTGTACTTATTCATGAACGGAACACAACTAACCAAATCACATCACAATGTCAAAATTACTCTTTAGCTTTCACTCATAAATCATACATGCATTCAATGTAAGAAAATAAATTATATAAGAATATGAATCATGAGGCTCTATGTGGTTCAACATTCACACAACATCGAAGGGAGAAACATCAAAATTTGTCTTGTCATTAGAAGTGTTAAAGGTTAAAATCAATGTACCTTTGATGTTTTTTATATAAATAACTAAAAATATATCAAAAAATACCCACAATATCCCAAAAAAAAAATTTATAATGTGTTCCAGCTAGTGATCAAAGTACACTATAAAATGACATTAATGGGGATATATCTAATCCAATAAGCAATTGGCGACAACCATTAGCATTCATTGGTCTGGTTTTCGAACATCGTTAGATGAAATTTAAATCAATACATTAGTATAATATTCCTTTTGTGGATTTAATATCTCTTTAACATGATAAATAGTGAAAAACACATCCCCACATAAATCATTAATTTCCATGAAATGATAAAACACCATAAACTAATAAAAAACACTATAATAGTCTCACATACTCCTTAATATTGAGGAAACCTAGTGATGAAAGTCATTAAAATATCCCCCCACATCAACTAATAGATATCAAATTGATTCTATAATAGACTAGGAACATTTTTTTCTACCATCACTTGATCATAGAAAAAAAATTACATCACAACCATTAAGAAATATTACTTGTGTGTACTACCACTAGAATTGACTCATCTAGTCATGTTTAATCATTAATATAAAAGGACACACTATTAATAGATATTTATGAGAAATATATATAAACACTTAATAAATATACATTAAAACAAAAACAAATCATTAACAGAACATGTGATGTTGATAACCCACAAATAATCATACATGAGATTCGTTACGATATTTATGATGTTGTACCACTTCAAACTTCTAGTCTCCCGACATTGAATCATCCATGTACTTTATAAAGATGATTTTCATTTCATATATTATAAGAACTTTCAAAAACCTCTACATAAATATGCATCCCCACAATATCCTCCATCACTCCCCATGAATATACAGACAATTTAATATTATCTCATCATGAATTATATCTCCTCACTTTAGCGACAACAATATATTTCTCCAGGTTTCTAGACTGGTTGTTGTAATATTCAAGTAATAACTCTGTCAACATCTATTAATACACATTAAAATGCTATAGTGAGAAGATTATACTCAAGATAATTTGAACATTGAATAAAGTTAACAGTTCAATGGTGATGTAGTACCACCACATCATTAGTCAAAATAAAATTGCTTCCATATCCAGATCCCATGTGTCATAGTATTTTCCTTGAGGATATAACATCCTTGATCAATATAATACAACTTCACTGTTGAAAATTAAGATATAAAACTCTATATAAAAATTCATTGACTACCTCTATAATAGTTCCATTATACAGAATAAAAAACATTCTAGATAATTAACATCCATTTATGAGTTTTGAATGCCTCCTAACATTATTTAGTCCATATGAATTCAAATCCATTCCTAGTAAAATCTACCAATAGGGATATAATCCATGTGAAAAAATAGAAATAATAATTTAAAATTAATGGCGATATTAAGAAAATATGAGAATAATCCACATTATTGGGTTCATCAAGTGATATAAAAACAATGTTTTTTAAATAATTGAATTCCCCTCTTTGATAAGATAAAATATGTTTGAGAAAATACACATTACTAATTCAAAACATCCAAATCGAACAAATTTGTTATATGATGTTATTTGAATTATAAAACAATAATACAATTCTCACCTTGATAATTTAGTTTTGAGTACTCAAGGAATTCATTGAGGAAAAATAAAAAGAGGAGATCTAGGAAGTCATAAAATATAATTTTCATGGTTCTTAGAAAAATATTTTGTTTGGTCATTATGGTGAATGATATTACTACAAAATTGAATGTCTATAATGACCCATGATTGTATTATTTCTGTATTCCTCCACCATAATCTTCATTTAATGACACTAATACCCCATGAAAATATTTTAAAATCCAATATCTTCGATTAAATGATTTTTTTAAAAAAACCATTGAATGTGATTTTTTTTTTCAATGTAACATAAAATAATTTTATATAATTTATGTAGAACCTATTAAAAATATTCACATTATTGGAGAAAAATTCTAGAGTAACCTATTGGGAAACACTGGGCCAATCGAGGCACATCGACATTAAACAATAAATTAAAATAATCATCTCCAGGAGTTTAAGAGTTTTCATCACACATATAACCTCTGAAATATAATAAGAATCATGATATAACTATATCACTAACATGTTATCATATTGAAATTCATCATTGTGGAACAATAATCTCATTTGGATTCAATAAATGTTCAAAATCACAAATAAGTTCTAATGATTTATGATTATTCATAATAAAATCACAAAAGTAGAACAAATTATATAAACATGGAAAACCTCTTATTATCATAGTCAATACTAGGGGAACTAGAATCCTCTTAGCCACAAATCTTGAAGATTGGACTAACGAATGAATAATAAAGGATTGTATGGATCTATAATCCAATGAGTATATTGATAGGGTAGTATATAGGTATATATTTTCTTATAAAATCTTTATCTCTCTAGTCACTGAAATCTCCAAAGCATATATGTGACCCAGAAAACCCCCTCTACCTTCATGGACCTACTAAAAACCACTACCATGAATATTATCCAAATAATATCCCATATTATTTGAAACATTATAGTGATTTTTTCCCTTTATTTGTAATCCCAAAATTTTACTTAAGCCGGATGACCCTCATATGGAAAAGTAAATTATAGAAACTATTAGTTATGCTAAAACAAAATATATCTTCCCAAAATACGTTGTTCTCCAAGATACAATTAAAATAAAACAAATTTTTACTTGACTTATATATCTTTTTCATATAAAATTGGTATCTAATGGGGTTCCAAGTAATAACCTGTTCCAAAAAAATATTAGAAATTTTTTTTGTTTACCTCCAGGTTGGTCAAAACATTGACTCTCTCAGTATTTTTGACCGTCTAACTATAATCCTATTCCATGATATATTATGAAGATATCCTATTATTGTGGTATTGAATATTCACACATCCTTTTAATCACATTATAATCCTTTAAAATCTCTCTATTTATAACAATTTATATGGGGTAACTACATATGAAATAGTTGGAGGTATCAACACTTCAAATTGCACGTTATTGAATCATTATCACAAAGATTTATCATGATGAATTTTAGAAGGAAATTTAACTGAATCCCAAGATCATTTTGGATCAAGATTCCCTTTTCAATGGAGTGAAACTTTTACCAGTTCACTTATTTAATCATTGATAAATGTAACTCTATTAAAAATAAATTTAAAATTATCTTGTGGGATATCAACCTCTATGAAGTATTTTTAAAAGAGTATCCACCACTAAAATTCAACCCCCGTTTTAAAATTAATATCCAATGAAAAGAAATGATATTTACTAATATTGATCAAACTAAATGTCATCTTTAAACCCTCTAACTAGTGAATTGTCTCCAAATTAGTTATATTTCTCTCAAATTTCAGTACAACATAGCAATGAAACTCATGTTGGATCCATATACAAGACATGTCATATTTCTTTTGGAAAACCATTCATTGGTCACCTTGGTCATCATTCCACAACTCACTAATTTAAAATAATTATGTAAGATATCTATGGTCCATTCATAAAATATTTAAAGGAAAATTTTAAGCTAAGTGAAAAGGAAATAATTGTGTTTATTTTAATAAAAAATTTAACTTCACCCAAAAGTAAACCAATTCAAAAAAAATAGAGAAAATCATTAATTAGTTACTAATCATACATATCTACCACACAATCAAAATTACCTATCCATTGAATTTAAATATTAATATTTATCATACATAAAATCATATGGGTCGTTAATAGATTATATAAAATTATGTCTCCCTTGATACAACACACATTATATTGGGCTAAAACTATTACCCAACTTTATCCAATCATTTATCAAAAGTGTCCAACTATAATCTTTATCATGACTCTCATCCATATCACTAATACCATTTTTTCATAAGTTTTCTAGATAAGGATCTCATCCAAGTCTTTTAGTGTGACATTCTATACTCAGATGCAGCTTAATAGGGGCCCAAAGCCCATTGGGCAACATGTACTCAAGTATATCTCCCCAAATTCCAGAGGCTATCGACTAGCAGCGAGGGACTAGTGTGTGTACAACTGGAGAATATTCCCTCATTAACAGAGTGTATCACAAAAGATAAATATGAAAAAAGTTAAATAATTGATGAAATATAAGTAATTAAAGGATGTATGAAAAAGTAATAGATAGAAAAGGACAAAAATAAAAATATAAAATGGAATTACTAAGGATAATATTTCATGTTACAAGAAAACTAATTAACATGGGTACAAGACAGAAGGAACAACATGTTCCAAAAAGTATAAATGAAATCAAAAGACTATCCAAAGCATATGGATCTCTAGATTGGTCATATTCTTTCAATATCCATCCAAGACAACATGAAATTAAGGGTTCACATCAGTATTATTACCTTTATCAACACTAGCATTAATTAAATCTACCATTCATACCAAATATAGCCTAGAGAGGTTGTGAGATAATTCTTTGTTGGCCACCAGCAATGTTTTTATAACATTCGGAACATGTAAAAAAATTATAAATCTGTGTAAGCATGCATATATAATGTAAAACATCACAATGTTACTAAATACTCTCAGTTGGTATCTAAACATATAACAAGTTAATTAATTGATTATTACTAGTTTATAAAGAAGTTACATGTTAGAAATAGTTATGGTTTCTATATGTAACATGGAAACCTATAATGATATTTAATAATGAAGTTATGAGGTAACAACCAATGAAATATATACCTCAATGGTCACCAACTTAGTAATTATTATAGCCAGACTAAGGTGTAAGAGTGTAATCAATGGAGAATTGTCCAAGGAATTGTATAATAAGACCCATAATGAGTTTAAAGAGTTCATCCAAGGTAAAATAAGGCTAACCATTGATTGGGCATGATTGGCTAAAATAATGGAACCTACTTGTCAATGATTGATCCAAGAAGTGTGTCCATGGAATCTTATAGAACTACATGAGTGATCCTATGGTGCATACATGGAATCCAAAGTTATACCAGGATTAGGTTCAAGGTGGGTCTCAACCTAAGAATGTTTTATCCTTGAATTTAGAATTTGGACCTCAATTTCTCATGGAACTCTTTCAGGAATCCAAGGAATTTTTGTGTCAGTCTAATCATATTTGATAATGATGTCATATACAATTCATAATGCCCAATACACTACCTTTCATTACCGTGAAAAGGATAATTCAGCCTGAAACTATTCATTTAATCCATTTACATAATTTTCCAAAGGAAGCTCATTCTACTATCTTCCATCAACATGATGAGGGGTGATACAGATGCGCAACCCATTATTCAATTACATTTAAAAGGGAATGTCTTACACATAGTATACTAGTACATTATAATTTCACTTATGTTTATTAATTAAAACACTTACCATAGGTGGGTCATGTGGTGGGCATACATGGTACTTGTAATTATGAAATTCATAATAAAAATCATTCCATTTTATGTAGAAAATTTTACCCTTAGGAATATCGAGCCAAGGCACACCTGAACAGTGGATCAAACAAGTAAATACACTAAAATAAAAATTATGGACTAAAATCCTTCATGGGAAGGATATATTTGTGGCAATAAACACTCACAACTGATCACATATTTGGAAAGAGCATAACCATATGGTCGTAATGATTATAATCATGGAATATAAGTTCTATAAATAGTTCTTGATAAATCGGTGGTCCCCACACGACAATTCCAAAATCCACAATATTGATTGATGAGTTATAACCCATCGTAGGCTTTTATGACTCTCCTCTACGAATTTTGGACTCTTATTTTGTTTCATTCTGAGTAGATACGAGAATAAGCTAAAAACACCCACACTAGGATAACTAGGTCTAGAGTATGAGATATGATGAATGGGTCAAATAGACTTGAGTACTTGTTGTTGGGTGTCCAACATGATGAAATAAGGCTCGAATGGATCTCAGATGTAAAAGATCTATTGATCTATGGTATATGACTTCTAAAAGAATCAAAATTAGTGAAAATTTATTTTAATCTATTGGAAAATCCTGTAAGAGGATGAACGATGTAAAATTATTCATTTTATGATAAAAACGTCAAATTACCAAACATTTATCCTTTGGACAATTTGTTCGCACGGTTTTCCAAACTGTGTACAAACCCTACATGGGTATCTAGATAAAGGGTTGTACCGCATAGTTATGCCATACTAATAGGTAAACCATTTTCCAAAAATGTTATATTTTTGTACCCTAAAATGCATACCAACATCAAAATTAGTTCTAATGGTGCGCACTACCCGTATGGTTTATTGTAACCGTGTGACAGGACCATTTTTTCAAAAATTTGTGTTCAATTTTCTGAACATGCCTCAATCACCCTCGAGAAATTCAATAACCCACAAGAAATCCATATTATTTACTAAATAATTAATTAGAACAAAATTTAATGGATCCATACATGGGTGAAAAATAGGGTTTTTACAGAATTCCCCCCTTAAATGAACTCAACCTCAAGTCCAACTTCCATGGGTGGGGAAATATAGTCTACGAAAAACTATATCCTCTATGTACTTATGTCCTTTAACCGCTCCCATGTCCTATTCTACACATGGTTGTGATGCAATAAAACATGTACTAGAGGGTAAGATCGACCTTAGAGAGCCTTCATGATCTAGTCAATTATGTTTACTGGATACACCTCAATAGAAACATAAGAATCTAACTCAACTTACTCTAGATCAAAGGTCTGATACAAGTCAGAATTATATTGAAAATGTATTGAATCATGCAATACATTTTGTATAGAAATCCGCCTTTGAGAAATTAGAAACTGATATCCTATCAGCCCGACTCTCACTATAATTTCAAATGAACCTACCTAATGGGGTGATATATTCCCTTTCTTTTGTAACCATCAATTTTCTATCTTGGGTGATACCCACAAAAAAAATTCCCCATCCTTGAACTCCAATGGTCATAAATAATTAAAATCATAAGATTTCTATCTAGACTGAGTAGTATTTATCTATGTTTTGATTAGCTGAACCCAATCCTGTGTCTCCTAAACAATACAAGGACCTAGTACTGCTGCCGTAGTTGCCTCTATCCGGCATAGGGGTGAACAAAATGGTCTACCATAAAAGGCCTCAAAGGAGCCATCTGAATGGTATCTTGAAAATTATTATTACAGGATAACTCAATAAAAGTGATATGTTTCTCCAGATAATTCATAAAATCATGGAAAAAATATAGGAGATTATCCTCTAGAACCTATATTTTCTGTTCTTATTTTCCATCTGTATAAGGGTGAAAAGATATGCTTATAAGCACATGTGTTCCCATATATTTAAGTAATCCATTTCATAACTATTATGTGAAACAAGTGTCCCTATAAAAAATGATGGTAAGATTTAGTTGAAATAGTTTTATGATCTAATGGATATATGGTCTTCTTAGATCATCAACTGAGAAAGTCTCCCAAATAGGAATGAAGTGGGATACATTCATTAGTTGGTCAAAAACAATCCATACGACATCTCTACCCCTCACTGACTTAGGAAACCCAATCTCAATTTCCATGGAAACATCCTCCCATTTACATTACATTAAATGAAGTGGTTATAACAAGCTTATATGACTTTAGTGTTCTGCCTTCACATGTTGAAAAGTGGAACACCTAGTAATAAAACCTCATATCTGACATTTCATCTAAGGAAACCAACACTAGTGTAACATATCTTGAAGCATCTTGAAGATTCTTAGATGAACTTAAAACTGAGAAGCATGGGACTATTACACAATATTATCTCACATATATGTAAAAACCTTGACAAATCCTTGAATATGTAGGATGTAATCTCTTTCCACATACCAATCTTAAGATTGGTTATCTCCAGATACACTCTCATGGAGAATCAATCCTTCAGGATTAAAAAAATATACACTTATACTTCTCAAGGAGGAAAGAGGTAACTATCAAATATAATATTAAATACAAATCGTGACAACCATGAAACTCTCGATTCATCTTAGATAATAGGGAAATTTATTTCCATTTATGAGTGGATTCTTGTATGGAATGTTCATGTGTTTTCTAACTCAGTGTATTAGAAACTACATTTTATTTCTTTGGCATACAGGAAAGATCAAAATTAATGGACATCAGATATTCAACCCATAACAGTTATTAGAGATTCATGTCAGATTATTTAATGGTATATTTGAGGTTCTTTTGATCTGTGTACACTACAAAGCACCCACCTAATAGATAATGTCTCTAGAAACGTAAGGAATTTATATCTTCTTCTAGATCAAGGTCATGCATCAATTAATTTCTCTCACGAGACCTCAACTACCAAGATCCATACACAACAACTCTATACTTATGTATCAACAGTACTTAGAGGATGATTCCTAATGCATTATAGAAGACGATATAACATATTCCCCACTCTATAATAGATAGAATAAGTTCAGAGGAAATCCTTCATTATATTTCATAAAAGACTATATTGCATGATTCTGGCCATATGTACATACCACCATTCATTGTAAGTACAATGAGAGGTGAAGCAAGGTGTGAGAAGTATTGGGTTAAATGCCTATAATATCCGGCCATCCTCAATGAACTAAATATATCAAACACATTCGGGGGATTCTCCTTGGAAACTACAACACTAACCTTTTTAGGGTCAGTACATACTCCTAATTATGAGATAATATGACCCAATTAGTGGACTTTGACGATCTATAAGTGGCACATAATAATATTGGCATAATGATGATGATCTATCAGTGTAATCAGAATTATCACAATGTTCCTATAATGGTTTCTATGAGTTTGACAATACACCATGATTTCAACCACAAAGGCCATGTCAAAAGAATCAAGATAACTATGGAAAACCCTATTCATTAGAGCCATGAAAATAGAGGGATCCTTTGTAAGACCAAACAGAATAATGAGATACTCATATATTTCTTACCTACTATAGAAGGATGTATGAGGTATGACTGATGGACTTACTCGCACTTTCTGAAATACCGACCACAATTTAGTATTAGAAAAGTCCATACCTCCTTATATAATATCTAGTATATCATATTTTCTAGGTAGTGGATAATGATTCATGATCATAAGATGGTTTAACCATCTGTAATCCATGTAAAGATGAAGTGTACCATTTGGGTTCTTCGTGAAAAGCACCAGTGAACCCCAAGAGGAAGTTCTTGGCCCTATGAAATCATTATCCTCCATATCCTATAACTACATCTTGAGCTTCTGGATCTCATTAGGTGCCATCATAAATGGAGTAATGGGAACTATATATTCTCCTAGAATAAGATCCATCATAAACTATAACTTTTTCTAAGGAGATAATCTAGAAAATTCATCGGAAAAAACATCCCTTAAATAATTTTCTACTGGAGGAAATTCAGCTAGACATAAACCATAATCCTCCATGAAGAGATTTTCAATCTGCAAGGTCACTCCACATATCCTAGTATGCTCTAGCTCTAATATACTAGCCTATACATCACACTCACACTTATGTAGATAAATTCACCCCTCTGCTGATGTAATAGATACTCTTTGGTGACAAAATTCTTCAAAAGTGTGATACTAGACCAATAAATAAATCTCGATAATGACATTGAATATTTTCATCTCGATAATGAATATGTTCCAGAAGAAATGGTAACTACCTACCTCAACGTGGTTGTCCTTACAATGGCATATTCACTCTGAGAATACACCTAAAGGTCTGTCTAGAGTTATTACACCACAATAATATTGTATCACTAGTATGAGACATTACACAATATATACATAGATAACATTGTTTGAATCACATATATAAAATAAATAAGATAATATATTAGATTACATAAGAATATTACCTCACAATGTAGATGGTCCTGCAGCCTTATCCTCAGGTATCTGTTTTAGTTCCTGCAACTTTCCTGATCTGGGGTCATAACTGTTTTGTTGCTGCTACTGGTGTACAAGGGTCTGGCTACCACATCCATGACCTACTCCTCGACTATAACTTATGGTTCTATTCCATCTCCCCTCCTGACGCGGTGCAAAAAAACCCACTTTTGAAGGTGGAGGTAGCCTAGATCATTCCCCCCCCCCAATCTAGTTGAAAGGTTATGTAGAAACATTATAGATGCCACATTTGGACACAATCATATCACACCATTATGTTTTAACCATAATGATACTTTAGGATCCCCAGTTATCCACATTAATTAAACACCATGGAGTTATCAAAATGGGTACTCTAGTTGTCACTTCCCGGACAAGAAACCTCAAGGGAACTTTTCCTACCACTTAGAAAACTATTTTTCTATCACAAAACTGATACTGTATGAATAGTTATATTTTCATCCCTTAGATTGATCTCAATGATAAGAGCATGAGTAACTATTTCATAAAAATTAAAAAGGTGAAATACATTCACATGTTTATGGATGGTGTACTAAATCCCATCCTCAAAGCATATAGCAATAATATGCTCATCACTGACTAGAAGCGGTGTAAAGTGTTGTAAATCATTGAAAAGTGATGAATATTCCATAAATGACATGGATACCTAATTAAGATGCCTGAACTCTATGTCTTTTTCATCTTTCCATGTTTGACGAAAGAACTAGTAATAGAAAATAGCCTTGAAGATAGCCCATATCATGCCTTGATGGCGATCAGCCATGGAAACCACATCCCACCAACGCTGGGCCAAATCCCAAAAAATGTATGCAGAAATCATGACCCTCCACTCTGGAGGCATTTCCAAATTATAAAATATTAACAACATGGCCTATAGCCAATACATAGCATCCCATGGACTACCATACCATGTCAATGTAATTGGATGATGCTGCAAGAACTAACAAGTCAGATCATCCATCATAGGTACATGCCAAAGAGCACCATCCATGGACTGCATCAGACGTAGTAAAATATCATGGAATTATTTGTTAGAGCCCATATCTGGAATATAATGTGGTTCCTCATGTGTCACTCTTGGAGTTATTAATGGTGCCTCATGGCCCACCCTGATAGCAGTATGATCGTTACCACCTTCCGGGCATACGATACAAGGACTTCAGAATGGCAATGGTCCAAATATTACAAGAACATTCCTCATAACATTCTTTAAAAATATATATTGAAGCACTTATGTAATCTAAACAAGTAACAGATCACTAACCATGGTATTATACCCCAACTACTATGACAACCTTTATTTTATTACAAACATAAACATGATTTATTACATAAACTATTCACTTGATACAACATTGAAGATCGAGAGGTCTAGTGTTTTGGGGATTAGGATCATTACATAACAACTTAAAACAAGAAATAAAACATCTTTATTGAAAAATTCCTTTACATGACTACTACATTCCCTCGTACTTAGCATTACATGGGATAACATGAGGACATGCATAAGAAAATGGGTGAGCTATAAAGCCCAATATGGGAATAAACATGGAATACATGAGGAGTACAATACATGTTATACAATAAGAATATCAATAGTACACAAGAGAGACATGAACATAAAGGCATGATAAAGCATGATAATCATAACATGGAAATGTGGCTACAACACTTAAAATGGAATTATCTTGAGCCAAGGCTCATTGCACATGGAGCATGAGTAAATTATCATTGCACATGACTCATGAGTAAAACATCATTGCAATTGAATTAGCATGAGTCAACACTCATTTCAGATGACATATCATGATACTATACATTACCTAGTGCATTGGAGTGCTATAAGGGCACACCCTTCTTAAATATTTCATTTCATGCATAAGTGTGCAACATGGATCATAAAACATGGATTAATTAAGAATAATAATTTATTCCACGATAAAGGAATGTGGAATTCATACATGAATATTTATAATAAATAAGTAAATGTGAATAAAGGTGAATACCCTTGATGGATAAATGCGAATGGTATTCACTACACAAGGGAATTGGCTTTGAAAATCGGTGCAATTTCGGCATCGTAATGGCGTGACATAAGAATTCATAAAAAATGGTTGATGAGAGAGAAAGGGGTGTCTCATCATATTTACATTAAATGGACAGTAGGGTGGTTATATAGATACATGTACAAAAATTTTTAACGTAATTTAGATTCATGATACAAAAGTATTTCTTGAATGTAAATGAAGAGAGAGAAGTTCCTTTCGGAATTTCGACATAGTAACGGGTGTACATGGGAGGACTTTAATCAGAGAGAAAGGGGTCTCCCATCATTCAAAAAATAAGAGGGAAGTATGGGGGAGGTTTGAAACCATACACCAGAATTTATAATTGAAATTAGAAGGGAATAACGTTATTAAGAAAATTGGACAAAAAATGTGAAATGAAGAAAACCCCTAACTTGGAAGTGTGATTCAAAGCTTGAGAGAGGCTTGAGAGAGGCTTCTTGGGATATTGGGGAACCTTGGTAGGATTATAGAATGAGTAGGGAATAGGTTGGAAGAACTCCAAAGGCTTTGAGTGAGGAGGAAGTGGGAGACTGGGTGGGTTTATATAGTAAAGGTGAGTGAATTCTATATTATTTAGGTTTGAGACCCCTTACATTAAACTAATCAAAACCACAAATCATCTCATGGTTTTTTCCCAAGTATTTTAGAAATTGGAAGAATAAAACAATATTTTATAAGCTCAAAGTCCGAAATTCTTAAAATAATGGGTTTGCTTATGTGGAGGTGAGTCACACTCCCATGGATAATAATTTAAAAAGACAAGATGTTTAATAAGTCTTGAGGGGTCCATTAATGCTTTGAAAAGTAAGTCAAACAAAACCAAAATCACATTATTTTAGTGTTAAAACATATATTGGCCGAACTTAAAGCTTATAGTATTTTATTACATCACTATTGTGTCATTATGATGTCATAAAACACATTATATATTTAAAGAGTATTTAATTTTTACCCAAAAATTTGACTATCTCAAAAAATTATGAAAAGTTTTCCGTTGGATAATTTCGACGTCCTGATTCCAGAAATATCATTTATTTTATTTAAATAATTTTTTAAATATGTTAATTTTCACTTTTAAAATAAAAACTGACATTTATAAAAAATTCACGGGTTTTGACAGAAATGGATTTCAAACAATAATAAAAATTACAATTGTATTCATAAAATTATATGATCATTTATATATAATAAAATCAATTTAATAATAATAATAATATTTTATTAAAATATTATTTAATTCAAAAAATCCCTTAATTTAATAAAATAGATTTCCTAATTAAATAATAACTAAAAACACCACTTTTACTTTAAAAACTATTTACGATGTATCAATAATGACAAGAAAGTATATTAATTATTATATACAAAAAATAATGTACATGAACATAGTACTAGAAATTTGTTACATAAACCCTTAAAACAGCCGCATAAGACCTAAGGGTAAGGTGTGCGATGGTGACAGACTCTTGGGGTGGCTCAGATAACATTGCTCGAGTGGTAATCTCTATAAACTTACACTTTTACCATAGACAGTTTCGTTCAAGCTTGACATGATGAAGCTCAGCTTGGGCTTGGTCAAGAGTGAAGCCCAAATCTGCCACATCTTTTCCAAGATCTAACAAATGGGCTTCGTATGGAGCAATTTTACAGGATGAGGACATTTCTTCCTTTGTCTGAGTAAATTGGATTTGTTAAAGCCCTATATTTATACTAATCATGTGATCACTGTTCAACGGCTATAAAAGCAACAGTCACAATTCTTAACATAAAACCAAAGAAGTTGACATTTTATATAAAAATTTTACATAAAGAGACATTTAATTAGATCAAGATTTATTTCCATTATTGAAACATTGGGTCGTTACAATATTCCCCCCTTAAGAAAGTTTGACCTCGAAATTTCCTTTTCCCACACTAAAACAGATGTGGGTAACTCAGCTTCATCATTTCCTCCAATTCCCAAGTCGCTTCTTCATACTTGTGGTTTCACTACAACACCTTGACGAGGGCATTGTCTTATTTCATAAAATTTTTTACCTATGATCTAGTATCTTCAGTGGTTTCTCCTCATAAGAAAGATCGTCCTCCAATTGTACAACCTTAGAAGAGAGTACATGTGAAGGTTCGAGTATGTACTTCTTTAAGAGGGATACATGAAAGACAACATTTGAATTTTCCATGGTAGGTGGAAGTACTAGTCGATAGGTCACAACCCCGACATGATCAAGAATCTCAAAGGGGACGATGTACCTTTGAATTAGCTTACCTTTCTTTCCAAATATAATGACCTTCTTCCATGGAGATATGCGTAGAAAAACCATGTATCCAACATTAAACTCAAGGTCTCATCGACGATTATCTGTATAACTCTTCTGTTGACTCTGGGCTGCCTTGATATGATGCTGAGTAGTTTTCACCTTCTCCACCATTTCCTCAACCATTTCTGCTCTAAGCAGCTTACGTTCACCAACCTCATCCCAACAGGCAGGTGTTCTTCACCTTTTCCCATAAAGGGATTCATATGGTGCCATTTGGATGCTCGAGTGGAAGCTATTATTAGAAGATAAGTCAACCAGAGGAAGATATTGATCCCATCCTCCTTTAAAGTCCATTGAGAATGCTCTCAACATGTCCTCCAATGTTTCGATAGTCCGCTCGGATTGGCCATCAGTTTGAGGATGATAGGCCGTACTAATATTAGTTCAATATCCAGAGCATGTTGAAGACTCTTCCAAAACATAGAGGTGAATCTTGGATCTCGGTCAGACATAATAGATAGTGGTACTCCATGAAGCCTTACCACTTCCCTGATATATATCAGTGCCAGTAGATCCAATGATAAATATTCCCGAATACCAATGAAGTGTGCAGTCTTTCTAAGACGATCTACCACAACCTATATTTCAATGTTTCCTTTGGATGTCCTTGGAAGTCCAGTGACACATTACATGGTTATGCTCTACCATTTCCATTATTTTGTGGGGAATGGTTGCATCATCCCCTTAGACTTCTACCTCTCTGCCTTCACTTGCTGTCACACCAGACACTTTGATGTATATACAATGATCTCCTTCATCATATTATCCCACCAAAACTTTTCTCGGAGATCTCAATACATATTTGTGCTCCCTGGGTGAATAGAGAAATTTGAACTATATGCATCACCCAAAAGGTCCTTCTTCTGCTCCAGACATGATGGAACACATAGTCTTTTCCCAAATCGCACAATTCCTTCTTTATTAACATTAAACTCAAAGGATTTACCTTTTCGATAGCTTCCACTTTTTCCTGAATTCCCTTATCATCCTTTTGAGCATCCTTTAATCTTTCCAAAAGAGGTGGTTGAGCAATCATTTGTGAAAAATAGATGATGTTCCCTTCATTATGATTCCCATTTCTATCTCATTAAGTATAAGAAGATTGGATCCTTCTCAATTGTCATCATTGATAGAATTGCTGGGTCCTTTCTACATAGGGCATCTTCCACCTTATTCTCTTTCCCGGGGTGGTTATGTATTGAACAATCATAATACTTGATGAGCTCTATCCATATTCTCTGGAACATATTAATCTCTTTCTATGTGAATATATATTTAAGACTCTTTTGGTCAGTATATATCTCACATTTCTCTCCATAAAGATAATGCCACTATATTTTCAAGGCAAAGATCACCGGCGCCAACTCTAGATCATGCGTTGGATAGTTTATCTCATGGATTTTCAATTGTTTTGAGGCATAGGATATCACTTTATCATTCTGCATTAGTACACAACCTAAAACCTTCTTTGAAGCATCAATGAATATCACAAAAGGTTCCCCACTTATGGGTAAAGTGGGCATGGGTGCAGTGATAAGCCTCCTTTTTAGCTCCTTGAAGCTTTCTTCGCATTCATAACTCCAAGCAAGCTTTACTCCCTTTCGAGTTATCTCGGTAAGAGGGTTGGACAATTGTGAGAAATGTTTCACAAATCGTCGATAATATCAATCTAACCCCAATAAGCTATGGATATCCGTTACCGATGTTTGCCTTGTCCATCCCTCAATTGCATCTATTTTGGAGGGATCCACAGATATCCCATTTCTTGTGATGATATGGCCCAAGAATGATACCTCTTTCAACTAAAATGCACACTTGTTGTACTTTTCATAGAGCTTATCCTTGCGCAAGTCTCTAGTACAGTTCTTAAATGCTGCTCGTGATCCTCCTTGGTTTTGGAGTATATTAGAATATTATCTATAAAGACAACCACAAATTTGTCAAGGTAATATCTAAAGACTCTATTCATCATGTCCATGAATATTTCTATAGCATTAGTGAGTCTGAAAGGCATTACTATGAATTCATAGTGCCCGTATCCTGTTCGAAAAGCAGTCTTGGGGAAAACTTCCTTCTTCACCCTTACTTGATAATATCCCGAACACAAATCTACCTTGGAGAAGTATTGTGCTCCACGCAACTGATCGAATAAGTCATCAATCCATGGAAGATGATACTTGTTCTTTAACATGATTTTGTTATGTTAACGATAATTGATGCAAAGCCGCATTGACCCATACTTCTTCTTGACAAAGAGGACTGGCGCACCCCATGGTGAAGCACTTGGGCGTATATTCCCTTTATCCATCTTCTCCTGTAGTTATTTCTTCAGATCTTCAAGCTCCACGAAATCTATTATATATGGAGTCTTGGATATTTATAGCTCCCCTAGTATAAGATCAATTGAGAATTCAATGTCTCTTTTATGAGGAAGACCAGGCTGTTCCTCGGCCAACACTTCAACAAATTCCCTCACAATAGGCATTTATTCAAGGATGGTTTCGTCCTTGGACTCAATCATTTGATCCAAATATGCATGCTCATAGGGAAGTAATATCCATTCTTGAGATTATGGAGCTAAATGAGATTCATATTTCACCTTACACTTGTAAATAATCGGGGGTTGATTCTCCATATGGAGTGTGATTTCCCTCTCCCGACAATTTATGTAGGCTCTATATGAGGAAAGAAAATCCATGACAATAATTGTATCAAATACCACTTGAGGGAGTGTTGAGTGGTTCAAAAGGAAATTTAAACCACACATTATGATAGGGGAGGAGTTATATTAATGGGATGAAATGATTTCCCCATTTTCTGTACTCACCGACATCTTCACTTCCATGATTTTTGGTGGTGTGGGGATTGTTCTACTAAACTTTTGAGACATAAAATAATGTGTAGAACCTGAATCAAAAACCATGTTTTCTATTCTTGAATGAATAACTAGCATACCTATCACCACTTCGTTGTCGGGGTTCACTTCAGTAGAAGTGATGACAAAAGAACTTCCTTGCTTCCTTGGAGGTTGTTGGTTGCCTCCTAAAACCCTTGGATTAGGGCACTGATTTGAAAAATGCCCCGGTTCTTTTTAGTTGTAGCAATGAACAATTCATTGTGGTTTTAATAGAGTGTTCCTCTCCTCTGTCGCAGCCACAGGTCTTTCTTGCCGACAGTTAACAGCTAGGTTCCCTTCTCTTCTACACCTAAAGCATTTCCTCGTCCCCTTGAGGAAATTTCTAGGGTTCTTATTTCCGCACTTTTGGCAAGTGGGGTGCTGGATCTTCTTAGCACCATTGGATTTATCCATCGGACCACCAGCATTGAAGTCCACCTTACGCTTCTTGTCCCCATGATACCCCTATGATTCCCCAATCTCCATTTCAACCTTGAGGGAACATCAGACAATTTTCTTCATAACTGTCGAAGTCACAGATCGCTAATGCTTTTCGTAGGCTAGGCTTCATCCCACTAAAGAAGCGGTGAACGTTGCATTCAGGGGTAATGACAAATCCATAAGCGTATCGTGAAAGCCTTGTGAAGTTTTCCTTTTATGATCCAATAGATTATTTGCCTTTTTGCTTGAGGGAAAGGAAGTCCCTTTCCATCTTAATACAGAGGGTGCACAAAAAATATTTATCGAAAAATATCTTTTGGAAATCCTTTCATTCCAATGACTCAATATCCTCCTCAAGCTTTGTATTTTTGATCAACGTCCACCATTGATCAAATTCAACCTCCATACGATAAGCCGCTAGGAGAACCTTCTCTTGTTCATAACTTTGAAGGATGGAGAAGATCTTTTCAATGGAGTTGATCCATTGTTTAGCAATCGTGGGATCAGATGATCCACTAAATCTAGGAGGCGTTTTTCTCATGAAGTACTCGATAGTGAATTGTTCCTTCTTATGGGGGTTTGGACGTTCCTCTTGACCCGTGTTTCTATTCAATGCTTGAGTTAGCTGAGAGAGAAGCATGACGATGTTCACGATTCTCATTCCCATTGGATTGGGAATCTCATTAGTACAATCATCACACTGATCTTCACATCGGTTGTTAGCCCAAGTCCTCATATTACCGACCATTGGCTGGAATAAAAGTAAATTTAGGGGGTAACACATAATGGGTAATCCAAAGACAAAAGTTGATGACTTATTAATAAACTTTTATTTCCTTAACTCATGATTCTTTAGGCATTAATCTATAATTTTCATGATCTACTTTCCAACTTATATACTTAGGGGAATTTTTTTAATTCCCTTAATAAGGGTTTATACTAAGCTTGTGAATTTATAAAAATATATCCCCTGGGAGTGTCTTAACCAAGAGTGCAGTAATTCCCATTGTTGTGCACCACTTCCTGTTTGAGTCTAGCTCAAAGCTGTGTTTTCGGGTTTTACCCCTAGGATACATCTATGCCAGAGCCGCCTCTACCTGCTCGTATCCAGACAGGGATGTATTTTCTTGATAAAACACTCACTCAGTACTTACTAAAACTTAGGGATGTTTTTATTATACTTATTCTGGTCTTTAAGGCTTTACTGGGGTTTTCTAATCCTAATCCCCAAAATAACTAAACCTATCCTCTGATACCAACTATGACAACCCTGCTCTTATTACAAACTTAAACATGATTTATTACATAAACTATTCACTTGATACAACATGGAATATTTAGAGGTCTAGTGTCATTAGGCCTTAGGATCATTACATAAAAACATTAAAAATGAAATACAACTTATTTATTGAAAACGTATTTTACATGACCACTACATTCCCTCGTACTTAGCATTGCATGGGATAACTTGAGGACATGCATAAGAAAAGGGGTGAGCTATAAAGCCGAGTAAGGGAATAAACATGGAATACATGAAGAGAAAAATACCTGTTATACAATAGGAATATCAATAGAACACAAGAGAAATATGAACATAAAGGCATGATAAACATGATAATCATAACATAGAAATGTGGCAACAACACTTAACATGGAATTAGCATGAGCCAAGGCACATTGCACTTGGAGCATGAGTAAATTTTCATTGCACATGAAGCAAGATTAAACCCTCATTGCACTTGAATTATCATGATTCAACACTCATTTCACATGATGTATCATGATACTATACTTTTCCCAATGCATTGGAGTACTATAAGGGCGCACCCTTCTTAAACATTTCATTTCATGCATAAGTGTGCCATATGGATCATAAAACATGGAATCATTAAACATAATCATTTATTCCACGATAAAGGAATGTGGAATTCATACATGAAACTATATAATCAACATTTAAATGTGCATAAAGGTGAATACCCTTGATGGAGAAATGGGCATGGTATTCACTACACAAGGTCATTGGCTTAGAAAATCGGTGCAATTTCGGCAGTGTAACATCGTGACATAAGAATTCATAAAAAATGTTCGATGAGAGATAAAGGGGTGTATCATCATATTTACATGAAATGGACAGTAAGGGGGTCATATATATACATGTCAAAACAATTTTAATGGAATTTAGATTCATTATACAAAAGTATTGCTTGAATGTAAATGAAGAGAGAAAAGTTTCTTTCGGAATTTTGGCATAGTAACGGGTGTACATGAGAAGAATTTAATGAGAGATAATGGGGAATCCCATAATTAAAAAAATAATAGGGAAGTACGGGGGAGGTGCTAAACCATACCCCATCATTTATAATTGAAATTAAAATGGCATAACAATATTAATAAAATTGGACAAAAACAGTGAAAGGAAGAAAAACCCTTTCTTGGAAGTGTGCTTCCAAGGCTTGAGAGAGGCTTGATAGAGGCTTATTGGGAGCTTGGGGTACCTTGGGAGATTCTAGAGAGATTAGGGTAGAGGTTGGACGAACTCCAAAAGCTTTGAGTGCGGAGGAATTGGGATCTTGGGTGGGCTTATATAGGAAAGGTGAGTGAATTCTTTCTTATTTAGGTTTGGGACCCCTTACATTAAACTAATCCAAACAAAAATCAGCTCATGGTTTTTTCCCATGTTTTTAGAAAAGGGAAGAGGAAGACAATATTTTATAAGGCCAAAGTCTAATCTTCTTAAAATAATGGGGTTCCTTATGTGGAGGTGAGTCACACTCCCATGGAAAATAATTTAAAAAGGAAAGATGTTTAATAAGTCTTGAGGGGTCCATTAATGTTTTGAAAAGTAAGTCAAACGAACCCAAAATCACATTATTTTATTGGTAAAACATATATTTGTCGAACATAAAGCTTACAGTATTTTATTACATCACTATTGGGTCATTATGATTTCATAAAACACATTATATATTTAAACGGTATTTAATTTTTACCCAAAAATTTGACTAGCTCAGAAAATTATTAAAAATTCACCGTTGGATAATTTCGACGTCCTAATTCTAGAAATATCATTTATTTTATTTAAATAATTTTCAAAATATGATAATTTTTACTTTTAAAATAAAAACAGACATTTATCAGAAATTCGCAAGTTTCGACAGAAATGGCTTTCAAACCTTAATAAAAATTATAATTGCATTCATAAAATTATATGATAATTTATATATAATAAAATTAATTTAACAATAATAATATTATTTTTTTAAAATATTATTTAATTCAAAAAATCTCTTAATTTAATAAAATATATTTCTTAATAAAATAATAACTTAAAACACTACTTGTACTTTAAAATCTATTTACAATGTATCAATAATGACAAGAAAGTATATTCATTATTATATACAAAAAATAATGTACATGAACATAGTACTAGTGATTTGTTACATAACCTCTTAAAACAGCCGCATAAGACCTAAGGGTATGGTGTGCAATGGTGACAGACTCTTGGGGTGGCTCAGATAACATTGCTCGAGTGGTAATCTCTATCAACTTCCACTTTTCCCGTAGACGGTCTCGTTCAAGCTTGAGATGATGAAGCTCAGATTGGGCATGGTCAAGAGCGAATCACAAAGACACCACATCTTTTCTGAGCTCTGAAAAATGGGCTTCGTATGGAGCAATTCTACTGGATGAGGCCATTGCCTCCTTTTTCAGAGTAAATTGTATTTGTTAAAGCCCTATATATATACTAATCATGTGGTCACTGTTCAACAGCTATAAAAGAAACATGCATAATTCTTAATATAAAACCAAAGAAGTTGAAATTTTATATAAACATTTTACATAAAGAGACATTTAATTAGATCAAGAGGTATTTCCATTAATGAAACTTTGGGTCGTTACAACTACCCCCTTAGACAACAATGTACCTGTAAGTGCTCATGTAAAAGGTTTATTTCATTTTACATTTTATTACTATAATAAATCCATTATTATTTATAAAAAGTACAAGGATGGATAAGGACATGAAACCATTTCATTTTAGATTCTATGTTTTACTTCATAATTTACAGTCATTCTCATTTCATTAGTTCTCATACACCTTATCAATGAAAATGAAACCCATTTATTTATTCCATATGGGAATGGCTTGATAAATTACTCATCCCAACCTATGAGGGATCATAAAACTCATGAATTGATATAAGAAATCACTCAATCACAACAAATAGAAAAATCATAACAATCTGACTACCACAACATCAAAAAACAATCAATAGTATAACACACAATAAAAATTAGTAAAATACATCTATATGGCATGGAAGAGTGCATGACAAACAAAAAATGGGGGCCTATATTTAACATGTAACAATAATCCTTTCCCACATATCATCGGGGAAAGGGTGAAATTAGTCCTCAACAATGTAATAATGATCACCTCAACATAGCATGGTCATCACCCATCCACGAAATAATCTCCATTGTAATAGGAAAAATCCGAACAATAACTATTATTTTTGTAACTTGGATTCGACCTTAAACATGAGTTTATGATGCCCAAGAACGACTTATGACCATGTCCCAAGAATTACTAATAAATAATATATTTACTCCATATGGTAAATCATGAAATGAAAACATCCTATAATACCAATTTTTGACATCTCAGGACTAGATTCCACATAACAGGTTCCCTGAGCCTGGTGAGACACATGTCCACAAGCGTATCCCACCAAACGTCAGTGGTTTCTAACTATCAGTGGTGCCCTAGGGTGTGTCTTTAGGGAGATAATTTCTTCATTACTATATTGTAGCACCACCGATAAATATAAAGAGAGGAAAATATTATAAGAAATATAAGTAAGAAGTGGAAGTAGAAAAAATTAATAAATATAATAGTATAACAATAATTGTATCAACTACAATAAATTGGGATGATTTTTCATGCGACTAGAAAACTAGAAAACATGGGTACAATACACAAGAACATCATGTTATACTAATTATAAAGGAAATAAAAAGAATATCCTAAGAATATGGATCTTTAACTCGATAATTTTCTATCAAGCATCATCCTAATCATCATGAAATTAATTGTTCGAAGTTGTACGCTTCCATTTATCAACATCATCATTCATGTAATATTCATTGGGTACTAAATAGTTCCCAAAGTGGGTGTACGAAGCTTGTATATAAAAGGTAAAATAGTAAATTTTAACTGAATACCCAAGTATCTGCTTCATCTCGCAACTGGTATATGAACATGTAACCAGTTCATTTATTTATTATTACCAGTTTATAAATATGTCACATCTCTTCAATAGAAAAGGTGATAGGATGTATTAATGAATCCTATAATGATATTTAATAATGGAGTTCCATGGTAACTACCAAGGAAATATAGACCTCAAGGGTTGCCAACCTAGTAATAATTGTAGTCTGGATAAGGATAATAGTGTAATCCATCAACATAGTACAATGAATTCCACAATAAGATGCCTACAGAGTCCATGGAGTTCATCATAGAAAAAAAGAGGCTATGAAATGACCGAGCATGATAGTTTTTAACCAAGGAACCTATTTTTAATGTTTCATCCATGGAGTGTATCTACTGAATCTTGTAGTACAACATGTGCGATCCAATGTAGTCATTAGTAACATTCAATGATCAGCAAGGATCAGGTTCCTGGTGGGTATCAACCATAGAATGTCATATAATTTAATTTAAAATAGGGTCCTTGAGTTCTCATGGATCTCCCTCCAGAATCTAAGGTGATCTCGAGTTATGCCCCTCCTCTATTGATAATGAAGTCATATACAATTGATAAGGTTCAATAAATTACCTTTCGTTAGTGAGACAAGGATAATTGAGCATGAAAAATTTAATTTAATATACTTTACTCATTTTCATATGAAAGTCTCACTCCACTACCATCCATCAACAGGGTAAGAGGTTCTAGAGACATGCAATCTATTATTGAATTACATTTAAAAGAGAAGCTCATATACTTTGTATACTTTCCAATTTCGACTTCACATATGTTTATTAATTGGAGAACTTACCTTACGTAGGTCACGTAAGTTGAATAAATCATACTTTTCTTTGTGAAATTCACAATATTATTTAATCTGTTTAATATATAAATTATCATCCTTCCGATGTTCAATCCTAGGCATTCCTGAACGGTGGCTCAAACGTGTGAAAATACTAAAAAGAAAACTATGGAATAAAATCCTATATAGAATGGTTGGAGTTTTTGGTGTAACCAATAATAACTAATCACCTGATTTTATAGAGTATAAATTTACAATTCTAATTATTATAGGTATAAATTCAATAAATCGAACCCAATAAAATCGATGGGCCCCACACAACCATTCCAAAATCAATGAACATGAGGGATGAGGTATAAACCACCGACCATAACCTCGTAAAACTATCCTCCTCTAGTATTGGTATAGAGACCCAAAGCTTGAAGTATATTAAAATTACATTACTTTTTCAGAATACTTAATACAAAACAAAAACCAACACTCAAGGACCGTAATAGCTTAGTGTCTTTGGAAACTCAGAACATAATCTTATAATCATGGTGAAAGATCGTCAACATCTCCCATAATGATCTTCCCTTTTTGTTTTCTTACCTAAAACCTTTCTTTATATCCTAGGGAAAAGAAAACATATAAAGGGTGAACTCAAATGCTCAGTAAGGGTAAGCATGGAGAAAATAAAACAAACCGTATAAATTTGAACTTAAAAACATGAACAAAATGTTTAAACATCAAAATCAGGAGCAATGACATAAAACATGGTAGTACCTAAGGAATAGATCATAATGGAACATCAATCATCATAAAATAGCATGGGAGTAAATCATGTAATTGTGGCAAACCATTAAGCACATGATATTATTTCCATAGTAGAAAAGGCATTTCTTCCAAGACCATCTTAGTGGACAAAGTCCCTTTCTGAATCAAGTTCACTCCTTATTCCAGTCCTGTATTACTGAACCAGATTAACTTACCATTCCATCCAGGTCTATCTCATGAGATATAAATCTTTACCCAATGCATTGGAGGGAGATATAGGTCCCACCCATCTCATAATTAAATAATTCTTTCGTATGCCACAAAATCATAAATCATACCTCAAAGCATAACCCATGTAATAGAATGAGATTCTTAAACATCATGCCATCATAACATAATATATATAAAAAATGGATATCATTTCATCATAAGAAGTATAAAATCATGTAAATAATGGAGAAATTATACTTGAAACATAAAAATATTATATAATTTCATTTTAGATGGAAAATAGTTCTGATAAAACAATCGAAATGAATTCTTGAGGAAAATATCCTATCTTCTTGAAAATCATTTTCTTTTCACAAAATACCATGAAATTTTAAAAGAAAATGATTTTTTTAAATAATCATGCAATCATGTAGAGGAAGCTTCATGAAAATGAGGCGTTATGAAACTGTAAAAATCCGTTCACACCTTATAAGTTAAAAATAACATTCTCCTCGTACTTTTGTCGGAAAAGTCAAAAAGTTACTCGTGTGGTAAACAAAAGTAAGATTCCTTTCATAACATGTGGAAAAATTCAAAAATGGGTAAAAGTCCATTAAAAATACATGAAATAGTTTTTAGAAAACAAGGAAATGGATGATAACGAAAACCCCCAGTAAATACTTTCAAATAAACAATCTCGGATAAGAGCGAGATTGAAAAAGTTAATCCCTTACCTTATGTCTGATATGATTCATATGTATCCGAGCCTCCTGTATAATTATTTAAATAATTTAATTGACTTATTACAGAATCATATTCATTTTTATGATATCATATATGGTTTATGTTTGACTTTATATTACCTGTTCTTTTGTAAATTCGATGTTAAAGCAGCGATTTGGGTAAATTCGTTTCATTTATTGTACGTGTTTGGAATTGTTTTTCTTGATATTATTACTTATATCATAATTTAATTAATTATAGAATGTAAAACATGATTTATATATAATATATATTCATCATAGGAATATATATAGATGATAGATTGATAAATAGAATGAAATACACCGTTCACGGAGACGGTAGGCTGTACGTACGCATGAACATTGTTTTCGTTTCCTTATTGAATTGAATGGAATTAAGTAGATGACATATATATATATATATATATATAAAAATTAATCCAGTATCATTATCATGTCATATATTTCATTATTACTTATTATATATACTTTATAATCATTAATGAATGGTTAACATGGAGAATGAATCTCATCACGTCGTGGAGACGGTAGTCCGTACGTACGCATGAGCGATGATATCATTCCCATGATTGTGGAATTGGATTGAAGCGTATGTATAATATTTCAGAATCAATATCACTTTAAAATAATCATATAAAGTTATTTATTTACACCATTATACCCATCCAATTAAGGTGGTGGTCAAAAACAGATTACACCACAGCGTGGAGACGGTATTTCGTACGTATGCACACGCGGTGATTTCATTTTCCGTAGGATGGATAGAAGGTGAAATAGGGTTGTTTCATATTTATAATAAAATATATGTATATATGTAATACTAATGTTATTACTTTCTAATGAGACAACTAAAGAAGAAGAAGTAGAAGAAGAAAGAAACTTGAGAAAATCAGAAGAAGAGATTACCTCTTCTTCGACACACCTCCTTTAAGCTTCTTCTTAAGGAAGTAGAGTTGGTATTTTGAGAAGACCAGGACCTCCTGAATGTTTCTAGGGAAGTGGAGAAAATAAATGGGTAGGTTTTGGCCGATCTTCAAGGCTCAAAAGGGTGTGAAAAGAAGTGGGAATGGGTGCCCTTTTTATAAGGGAGGAGAGGGGAACCATTGGAAAAACTCAAAATATTATTTTATAATAAAGTCATATTCAGTTTATAATAGTTCCAAAATGATATATTTCTAATATAAAGTTAGGATGGGTCGAAATAATCTCAAAAAATATATTTTAGACAGGTTTGGGTCATTATATTAACATTATATTTTATTTTTAACTCTCAGTTAATTAGATTGACATTTTCCATGTAACTTTGTATTTTTATATTATATAGTTAATAAACTTACCATATACATCCAAGCGACCCCCAAGTGGTACATTAATGATACACCTATCAAAATATAAGTATATGGGCGAATCTTTAGAGTTTTAAGAATATAATAACAATTAATGACATCATATATGTTTTAAAAACTATTTTATGTCGATTTTGATACTATTTGTTAATAGATTTTTTTGAAAATAATAATAGCATGATTAGTTCTAAAAAAGTTAATTAAATCAATACTAACATGTCATAGTAACCTATAAAATTATTGTAATTCATAAAAAGTCTCAAAATTCATTTATTTGGGTATTTATAACATCAATTATGTTAATATTTCATTAATAAGATAATTACGGCATCATCAGTGTGTCATAAATAAATTAAATTATGTAATGTATAAAAATTATAAATAAAATACCATTATGTAGGAAATATTTTTATATTTATAATTAATATTTATAGTCGAATTTATCTTATGTATAACCCTATATTAAAAATGATTTAGTTATTAAACTTTTATTTTTACTCTTTTAAACCTTCTTTAAATAAATTAATAATAAATGTCCTAATTTAATCCAAGTGGACCTAAATGGTCATATTTTATACCTATGTTTTTTTTTGTAGAATTACACTTATCCAATAGAATTAGGACATGTGTTAGGGTAATAATAATATCATTTTTACCCTTAATTACCCTATTTACTTTTAACCGTGGTAAATAAGAGTAAAAAGCTACTATTCACCAAAATTTATTTTCATCTCATTGAACCACATTTTAGTCCTTGATATTAACCGTGTCTCTCAGATTTTTGAAATTCCACTCACAGAAGCGGTAAAATTATGTTTTATGTGAATTTCCGAATTCTCCTAGGAGGTGGGTAAAAGATAGTGAAAAGTTCAATAAAATTTTTATATTTCTAAAATTATTACAACATGACTCCAATGAGTTACATTGAACATATATAGGTATTATGTATCAATATTGACCTAAAATAAATTTAAATAAAATAAATAATTATTTAAATAATAAGTCGGTTTTTAAATAGTAACCCAGTGTTTTCACTATTCATCAAAAATTGAAGGTTTTCAGAAAAATACCAAAAATTCACCATAGGCTAATTTCGATATTCCGAATCCAAAAAGGAAGTCCATTTTGAATGCTAAAATTTATAAAATTTAAAAAAGTGGGTATTACTATTCATAACGGCTAGTTCATAATAATATTACAATAATATCTTGTTTAGTGAAACTCTGTATTGCGTACTACACACACTATCGAGGATGGTCCTGATTGCGTGTAATGCAAGCCAAGTCAGGGCTGCGTGTAGTGAAAGCTCCGTTTGGTGCTGCGTATAAAATAATAAAAACTTATTTCATTTATACATTAATCAAAATCTATAATTAATTTTGCGTAGAATAATGTCCACAAAACAAACTTGAAATTGTGTGTAACACGAGCCAAGAACAGTGTTGCGTATACTAAAATCTAATACGGTGTTGCGTATAGTACATTCTAAACTTGGTTTAGTGTATACGAGAAGACATCAATGAAATTAAAAGAATATTTTTCATAAAATCTCAGGGTGTTACATTCTACCCCCCTTAAAATGAATTTCGCCCTCAAAATTCATCGGGGTTATAAATGGTTTAATATTTGAAATTTTCTTTAATAGAAACCCACATTGTAAAAAGGAATACAAAAACATGACTTTAAAAACTAAAGTATGAAACATAACGGTTTCCAAAATTAACGAATCACTGGGTTTCCACATAGGAGAACATAGGTGAAAATATGGATATGGAAGAGAAATATAACCATCAACTTCTGATAAAGAGTGTTAGAGGACATGGCTATGAAAAATCCAACAATCACAAAGCCATAAATTTGTGATGATCTAAGGTACCATCCGATTCATCAGATATGAGAGCACTAGGAGAACATTTTTTGTTTTCAAGATCATTTCCCAAAAGTTTATGAATATTTGAATTAAAATAAATACTTACTTGATTTTGGTACAATCTCAATGTTGCTCGTGCCTTTAACAATTTCCACTTCATCTCTTAATGAAATGAAGTTGAATTTGTCTTTTACGAAGTGTTAGCAGATCATGCGATAGAATGATAGGTAATTCCATCTGTCTCAAACATAGGGTTAGCAAAAGTTATATACATAAGTTCATCTATGGTGAGATTAATCAGATATGGTTCCAAAATGGACTTATACTTCATCTATCATCCCTCTTAATAAAATAAAACTAGTTTCTACTAACCAGGGAATTCCTATAGGCTAGTGGTAGGCGATAAAGTCCTATCGCACTTCGATTGTGGGTTTGATTCCCACAGCCTTGTCCGACACGACGGGTTGTCACTCGCCCTACGGGTTATCCTTTTTCTAAAACTATACTATTATAACATTCCAAAAATAATATTGAAAATATTTCTACCGTTTAACAATACTAACTTATGTTCAACATAATCCATTCCAATCTTTAGGATTATCCAAAATACTTCTTTCCAAACTCCTAGTATTAAGAGAACGATTACAAAAAAGGTCATATAACAAGCTTGTGAATACCATCATTTATCCCTCAAATATCAAAAGAAATATCTTTTTGATTACATTCCAAACATGTGAATACCTTAATCTTGTATTCTCTTTAAAAATGAATACCCATTGAATCTTAGTGAAAACATGAATGCTGTCAAAACATAACTCTTTCCACATACCAAAATTCAAAAAATCTATATACTGAAACCATGATATAACTTTTTCCTTATCTTAGTCATGAGGTCATGAATAATGTCAAAAATTTCATTTTCTCTTTATCCCTTCATTATACGCATATCATCTTATTTCTAAAAATATATCAATCACTTTCCAAGGTTACCGGTACCATAAATTTATATAAAACCACAATAGACCAATACATAAATAGTTTAATATTCCATGATACTATATACAACATTATTTTGGAATCCCATTACATAAACACTTAATCATTCCACCACATCATTGTCATATTCAACATCACCAATAGTGATCGCATATGACTTCCCTTTTTTCCTTTTCCATTAGTGGTTGCTCAAGTCGATTAGCATAATGCCCCATAATGCCCCATTTCCTTGCACTTGAAGCATTGAAGTGTTGGTGGTGCATTCTCTGCAGTATTTTTTTATTCACATCATTAGAAACGATTTTTCCGTTATTTGACACTCAGATTATTGATGACCTTCTTTTCCACACATAAAACATTTTCTAGTCCCTTTAAGACAATCTCTACCATGCTTATTTCCACACTTTGAGCATAAAGAAACATTCATCTTCTTTTCACCATTATTATGAGATTTTCCTTGAACTCCATCTTTCATTTCTTGTCAATACCATGAGATGGATATGTTACACCAACTTCTAGTTCTACCTTGATAGCACAACGCACAATTTCTTCATTGCTACTGATGTCTCTTATAGATAATTCCCTTTGAAGACTTGGTTTTATGCCACTAAAGAATCGATCAACTTTACATTCAGGTTGAATGATAAATCCATATGCATACCTTGCAAGCATTGTAAAATTTGCTTTGTATATACCAACAGATTCATCATCCTTTGTCTTAAGGTCAAGGAACTCCTTTTACATCTTTGTTCGAAGAATATGAGGGAAGTACTTACTAAAAAAACAAGTTATTGAACTCGTCCCATTCAATGGATTCAATTTCATCTTGGGGCCTTGTATTCTTAATTATAGTCCACCACTGGTGTGCTTCACCTTCTAAACGGTAGACAGCTAGAATGACTTTATCATGTCCCAAATAGAGAAGTATGGAAAATATCTTTTCAATGGTACTGATCCATTGTTCAGCAACAAGTGGATCAGAAGACCCATTGAAAGAAGGTGGACATTGCCTTGTGAAGGACTCAATAGAATATTGTTCCCTTATATGCTCATTCAGATGTCCAGAATGATTCATAGCTTGTGTAAGTATAGCAATACGATTTTTCACTCCATCTCCCAAAACATCAGTTTGTTCTAGAGGACAATCATTGCATTTCCCATTACATTGATCAAACAATGTTCCTTCGGGTTCCAGCCATCGTCTAAAACCCAAAAAGAATATTATAAGACGCAAAACCTATGCTAGGAAAACAACATAATAAAGGGGGATTACCTTCAATATCTAACATCTTAGGTTAAATTATAATATTGTTACCATAATTCTGGTATAATAACCTATACTTATACTTAACCTTAGGGACATCCCTAGAAAAACCTTATAAATATCTCTAGGGATCTCACTAAAGTTTTCTCATCCTAGTTTCCAAAGGTTAATTAAACCTTTCCTCTGATACAAACTGTAGAGGCCCAAAGCTTTATGTACATGGACATTAAATTACTTTGGAGGAATACTTAATAAAAAACCAAAACCAACACTCAAGGACCGTAATAGTTTAGTATCATGGGATACTCGGAATATAATCTTCTAATAATGGTGAAAGATCTTTAGAATCTATCATAAAGATCTTCCCCTTTTGTTTTCTTACCTAAAACCTTTCTTTATATCCTAGGGAAAAGAAAACATATAATGGGTGAGCTCAAATTCTTTGTAATGGTAATCATGGTGAAAATAAAAAAACCATATACATTTGAACTTAATAACATGAACATAATGTTTAAACACCAAAATCTTGAGAAATGACATAAAACATGGCAGTACATAAGGCATAGATCATAATGGAGCATCAATCATCATAAAATAGAAGGGGATTAAATCATGTTATTGTGGAAAACCATTAAGCACATGATATAATTCCCATAGTAGCCAAGGAATTTTTTCCAAGACCATCTTAGTGGACAGAGTCCCTTTCAGAATCGAGTTCACTCCTTGTTCCAGTCCTGTATTATTGAACCAGATTAACTTACCGTTCCAGCCATGTATATCTCATGAGATATAAATCTTTACCTAATGCATTGGATAGAGATATAGGTCCCACCCATCTCATAATGAAATCATTCTTTCATATTCCACAAAATCATAAATCATACATCATAGCATAACCCATGTAATAGAATAGGATTCTTAAACATCATGCCATCATAACATAATCTATATAAAAAATGGATATCATTTCATCATAAGAACAATCAAACCATGTAAATAATGGAGACATTATACATGAATCATAAAAATATTAAATAATGTCATTTTAGATGGAAAATAGTTTTGATAAAACACTTGAAACGAATTTTGAGGAAAATATCCTTTCTTATTCAAAATCATTTTATTTTCACAAAATGCCATGAAATTTTAAAAGAAAATGTTTTTTTTTGAAAATAATCATTCAATATTGTAGAGGAATCATCATGAAAATGAGGTGTTATGAAACCGTAAAAATCCGTTCACGCCGTATAAGTTAAAAATAAAATTCTCCTCGTACTTTTGTCAGAAAAGTCAAAAAGTACCTCGTGTGGTAAACAAAAGTAAGATTCCTTTCATAACATGTGGTAAAATTCAAAAATGGGTAAAAAGGAAATTAAACATACATGAATTTTTTTTAGAAAATATGGACATGGATGATAACAAAAACCCCAGTAAATACTTACAAATAAACAATCTCGCATAAGAGCGAGATTGGAATAGTTATCCCTTACCTTATGTCTGATATGCTTCGTATGTATCTGAACCTCCTGTATAATGATTTAAAAAATGTCATTGACTTATTACAGAATCATATTCATTGTTATGATATCATATATGGTTTACTTATGACTTTATATTACCCGTTCTTTTGTAAATTCGATGTTAAAGCAACGATTTGGGTGTAATCGTTTCATTTATTGTACGTGTTTCAACTTTTTATTCTTTATATTATAACTTATATCCTGATTTACTTAATTCTAGAATATAAAACATGATTTATATATAATATATATTCATCATAGGCATATATATAGATGATAGATCGATAAATGGATTGAAATACACCATTCATGGAGACGGTAGGCCGTACGTACGCATGAACGCTGTTTTTTGTTTCCTTATTGAATTGAATGGAATTAAGTAGATGAAATACATATATATATACATAAATCCAGTATCATTATTATTTCATATATTTTATGATTACTTAGTATATATACTTTATAATCATTCATGAATGGTTAACATGGAGAATGAATCTCATCGCGTCGTGGAGACGGTAGTCTGTACGTACGCACGAGCGATGATATCATTCTCATGATCATGGAATTGTATTGAAGTGTATGTATAATATTTCAGAATAAATATCACTTTAAAATAATCATATATAGTTATTTATTTACACCATTATACCCTTCCACGTAAGGTGGTGGTCGAAAACAGATTACACCACGACGTGGAGACGGTATTCTGTCTGTACACACGCCCGATGATTTCGTTTTCCGTAGGATAGATAGAAGGATAAATAGGGTTGTTTAATATTTATAATAACATAAAAGTATATAATTAAAACTGATGTTATTACTTTATAATGAGACAACTAAATATGAAGAAGTAGAAGAAGAAAGAAACTTGAGAAAATCGGAAGAAGAGATTACCTCTTCTTCGACTCACCTCCTTTAAGCTTAGTCTAAAGGAACTAGAGTGGGTCTTTTGGGAAGACCAGAACCTCCAAAATGTTTATATGGAAGTGGAGAAGATAAATGATTAGGGGTTGGCTGATATTAAAGGCTCAAAATGGTGTGAAGAGAAGATGGAAGGGGTGCCCTTTTTATAAGGGAGGAGAGGGGCACCTTTGGAAAAACTCAAATTATTATTTTATAATAAAGTCATATTCGGTTTATAATAGATCCAAAATGATTTTTTTTGAAGCTAAAGTGGGTATGGGTCTAAATCATCGCAAAAAATAGATTTTAGATAGGTTTGAGTCATTATTTTAACCTTATCTCTTAGTTTTAACTCTTAGTTAATTAGATTGACATTTACCATGTCACATTGTATTTTTATATTATATAGTTAACAAACATATCATATACCTCCAAGAGACCCCCAAGTGGTCCATTAATGATACAAATATCATGATATAAGTATCTTGGATGAACTTTCTATTTTTAGGAATATAATAACAATTAATAATATAATAATTTTTTAAAAACTATTTTATGTCAATTTTGACGATATTTGGTAATTGATTTTTTTTGGAAAATCATAACAGCACGATTATTTAGAAAAAATCTAAATAAATCAATTATATCATGTCATATTAATGTATAAAATTATTGTAATTCATAAAAAGTCTCAAATTACATTTATTTGGGAATTTAAAACATCAATTATGTTAATAATTAATTAATAAGATAATTATTACATCACCATTGTGTCATAAATAAATTAAATTATTTAATTTTTAAAAATTATAAATAAAATACCGTTATGTAGTAAATAGTTTGATCTTTATAATGAATATTTATAGTTGAATTTATCTTATGTATAACCTGATATTAAAAATTATTTAGTTATTAAAATTTGATTTTAACTATTTTAACCCTTCTTTAAATAAATTAATAATAAATGTCCAAATACAATCGAAGTGGGCATAAATTGTCATATTTTATTCCTAAGGTTGATTTTGATCGAATTACAGTTATCCAATAGATTTAGGACATGTTTTAGGGTAATAATAATATCATTTTTACCCTTAATTACCCTATTTACTTTTAACCGTGGTAAATAACTGTAAAAAGTTACTATTCACCAAAAATTATATTCATCTCATTGAACCACATTTTATTCCTTGATATTAACCATGTCTCTCAGATTTTCGAAATTCCACTCACAAAAGCGGTAAAATTATGTTTGATGTGAATTTCCAAATTCTTCTAGGTAGTGGGTAAAAGACGGTGAAAAGTTCGATAAAATTTTTATATATCTAAAATTATTATAAAATGACTCCAATGAATTAAATTTAACATATATACATATTATGTATCAATTTTTACCTAAAATAATCTTAAATAAAATAAATAATTATTTAAATAAAAAGTTGGTTTTAAAATAGTAACCCAATGTTTTGAGTATTCATCAAAAATTGAAAGTTTTCATAAAAATACCAAAAACTCCCCCTAGGATAATTTCGAAATTCTGAATCAAAAAATGAAGTCCATTTTAGAAGATAAAATTTATAATATTTAAAAATTGGGATTTAATATTTATAATGGCTAGTTCATAATAATATTATAATAATATCTTGTTTAG
Organism: Viscum album; assembly: GCA_963277665.1. Taxonomy (NCBI): domain Eukaryota; kingdom Viridiplantae; phylum Streptophyta; class Magnoliopsida; order Santalales; family Viscaceae; genus Viscum; species Viscum album. The sequence continues at coordinate 1,907,673,704 of OY728145.1, forward strand.
TGATACTCGGTATTGCGTACTACCCACGCTATCGAGGAAGGTCTTGATTGCATGTAATGAAAGCCAAGTCAGGGCTGTGTGTAGTGAAAGCTCCGTTTGGTGTTGCATATAACATAATCAAAACTTATTTCATTTATACATTAAACAAAATCTATACTTAATGTTGTGTAGAATAATATCCACAAAACGAACTTGAAATTGTGTGTAACACGAGACAAGAATAGTGTTGCGTATACTGCAAGCTAATACGGTGTTGCGTATAGTACATGCTAAACATGGTGTAGTGTATAATAGTAGACATCAATGAAATTAAAAGAGTATTTTTCATAAAATATCAGGGTGTTACAATTGGATTCTAGCTTTTCTTTTATTGGAGTAGTTCTATGAAAAAGGTATTGAAGTACTCACCTCGATAATTATGTCAAGAGTAAGAGAGATGAAGAATTGATCAAGTGGACTCTAGTATATATCATTGCATATCCAATGTGATGAACGGTACCTCAAACAAACCCCACATGAATATTATATTTTGATCCTTAGATTAGGCCTTCATAATGATCCAAAATAATAGAAAATGGTGTTATTCCTACTGGAAAATTTTATAGGATGAAGGAGGAGGTTAAATTAGATCATTAATTGTAAAATGGTAAAATTACCAAAAATGTATAATTTCATCAGTTTGTCCTCACGGTTTGCCAAACCATGTGCAAACCATTCACAGGTATCAAGATAAAGATGTGTACCACGCAGTTAGGCTACATGGTCAGGGAAAATGTGCTCTAACCGTGCAATATTGCTCTTCCCAAAAATGTAGACCATCCGTAGAGTATGATATAACAATTCACCCTACCCACATGGTTTACTCTAATTGTGTGATATGTCCATTCTTCCAAAAAAAACTGTTCCATGCTCTGAAGAAGCCCCAAAGACCCTCCAAAGCTTCACTAACCCGCTATAAATCCATTTTAGGTCCAAAATAAGGAATTATACTAGAATTTAAAGGATTCATAGCTGAGTGAAAAATAAGGTTCTAACATGTAGTCAATACAGTACTGGCACCCAAAGACCTCCCCCAATATGCCACATGTTAGAGAATAACATCAATGGTATAATACATACAAATTGGTGTATTTACGCTCATAATATATCAAACATATAAACAATTCCATAAATTAAATCCATAAGATAAAATAAACAAATGTATCGTAACTCATATAAATTTCATAAATGAAACAATCCCTAAAATGAAATATCAAAAAGGAACTCAAATGATAGTGACCATTAGACCAAATTTAAAACTAGAGATAGTAATGTATAAATCTTTTCTTGAATACATCATATGTACCTAGAAATGATATATATAAGAGATTTTATACATGTAAACCCATTTTGACCCACATAAATAACTTTTCTGAAAATGTTTAATATGAATAAAACTACATCAGTGAATAAAAAACTAAAGAAACTAACACCTATATTAAAATAAATAGTATCCAATACTACTAAGGATCACACAAACAATATCACATCCCATTACAATAACATTTTAAAAGATTATATGCCAAGAAGAAAAAATTTAACATGTTTCCTACAATTCCTTCACTCTCACACTCTAATTGTAATTTACATATTATTTCAACACTTTCATGTCCATTCCATCATAAAATACAACTCATTTCCTATCCTCTTTATAAATATCACATCATTGATATATTCTTATATCTCCAGTCCCCACATATCCATATCTCAATCTCATGACACATTGTCATCAAATTATTGTATCATGAACATTATGAAAAATCAATGTTGTTCCCTCCTCCTACAATGTATAACCAAAAAATTGTATCTAATCTTATATATAATCATCATCCAATCATCACCAAATAATCTCCATAACCCCAAAATAGATCCAACAGGAAGTTTACATACGAAAACCAAGATCTATGATATCTAATTTAGATATACCTATAATGAGACACAAGAACATGTAATACACCTAGAAGCAAAGGTGTGGATAATAGAGTAGTCAATTATTTATTCCATCGTATTCCTATATATCGGGGAAAACATAAGGAACCAAAAACATTTTTATCAATATTTTCATCAAATTTATGTTTGGAACCAAATAATCCTTAAGGATATATTACATAAATAATAACCACACACCACACCCACAAAGGGGTCTATTTCAAGTAGTTATATTAATTTCATTATTAGTCTCCAAATCACTAGTATTATTTATAGAAATGAAATCTACTACAATACCACACCAAAGGAGCACAAATCATTAATATTATCCATAACAATATTAGTTGATTCCATATAAATACTATGATTTAATATTTTTTTAAATGATATTTATACCATATATATTTCATTATTTGTTTTGTTTTATTGTCTCAATATGAAAAATAATAATTTATTTCTCTCCTGTATATCACAACCAATACTCATTATCTTTCTTCAAAAATAGTTTATTAACAACCCTTACTTGTCATATTCTATCCCACACACATTGTTGTAATCATGACAATAAAAACTTATCCAATAATATTTCACACAACCCCATAAAAACAAATCAATCACTCTCTTGATAACTAGGTAAATCAATAAAACAATACTCACAATAGATAAAACACAACCATATTTTCACAAAAAATTCTATTTCACCTCATCTATAAAATACAACAACTTATAAATACCTTCAACATCAACAATCTCAAGTCTCAATTTCATATTTTTAAATCCCTACGCAGCACTAATTTCATAAATCATAAAAGAACCAGAAATCATGAAACAATAATCAATTATCATGCCTACATGAGTCATAAAAAATATGATAAAACATGAAAAACAACACCCAATTTAGATACCAAAACACATCACCAACTACCAATTCAATACATAGGCTCATATAAATTCAAAGTTTATTGAATGAGAAACATCACCATAAATCATGATTTCAAACAAGTGATTCATTTCCCTATTTAAATGATTATAGTATTATGAATGGTTATTAGAAAATGTAATCATAGAAACTATATATATATATATATATTAGTAGTAACAAAATCACTAAAATTTACAAAAATGTCATTAAATAAATAATAATAATATAAAACATTGGTGTATCAACATTCAATTAAAATATTGTTTGTATATATTATTGTCTAATTTCTTTCATTGCCGATCAAAAAAATATCAAAAAATAAACGCTACTTGCATAATATACACCAAAGAAGAATAGAATATTTGACCACACTCCTCAATTGAAACATACAAAACTATGACTAAATACTGGAACATCTGATAAAATTTATTTTAATACGTTTTGAAACTCATAAAAACATATATTATTGTATTCTTAATCAAAATCAATGCCTAAATATAAGGAAAATTGAATCCAATTTTTTTTGGAACCTCTTTGGGCATATGTAGAGAGAGTAATCCACGAAAAAAAGAGAAATTATCATTGGATCTAAGAATGAATAATCTAATGAATCTAAAAGTTAAAGTCAATTATTATGAATTTTAGAATCTCAAAATACACACTTCTTGAAACCTAGGGATTAGGGGGAGTAAATTAATTTATAATAATCAATATAGGATCTTTATTGTATAGATTATCTAGAATTTTATAAAATCAAGTTGTGAAAAGTAATTTCCACACCATGATGGGTAGAAATCATGAAATTTTCATCAATCATATATTAAAACACATTACCACCCCCATTTATAACACCAACAACTATTTTATTTTGATACAAAAGAGGAATGATATAATGTGATGTCCATCACTAAAAGTTAATTTAAATTATAAAAATCATAATGAGGAACTCAAACCATGAAATAATGAAATGATACGAACATGGTCCAATAAAATCACCATGAAATAATCCACCCTTGAAATAATGAAATTAAATAAATAAACACACAATTATTGCCACTCATTGACAAATAAATGAACTCCCATTCACCATTTCCCCCCATGAAAATGTATTATCAGACATTACTAATAAGTACAATAATGTGAGTGAATAAAATTTATGAATCAATACATATGACCTTATTATAAATTTTTCTTTTAAATTTTAAATAATTGATCATAATAACTCTTCACATAGTTACAAAATCCTATAATTCTATGACTAGACTTCTTCTAAAAAATTGTGAATCATCTATGTTTCATTTTTTTTCTCTATGTTAGGGTACAATAATTATACTGTGACTCAATAATTCATAGTGTGTAACATTATACTACAGAAAGAACATATCTTCAATCTATACCTTCATTGGGTGACAACCCTATCTATTCCCTAACATCGAACTTTTAGCTAAATTATTAACTCCAATATCACGTCTCTTCAGACAATATTCTCCTTAAACATCCAACACCAAAATGATTTAATATAATGTCCGTATAAGGTACACCCCATTAAAATAAAAATATTAACACAATACTGAATTGAAATTTACAAAAACTTTAACATTTATAATAAATCATTAATATTAATAATATAATAAATATCTATAATTTACCTTCTATTAAACTCTATCTTTCAGAAACCTCTACCAAAACAGTCCAAAAATCCACTATGTAAGAGTATGTGTGAGATTATAAATATACATTTTAATTCATCCCCAAATCATATATAACCAAGTTAATATCCCAAAGGTAGAATCGACATCAAACACAAATTCTTCTAGAAACAAAGTATGAGATGGGTCAACGTGATATTGGAGAAGCTATGAAACATGTAATATTCGATTCATGGAATGGTAATTCTATGTTATTATAAATAGATAGGCTACTAGCCTCACTCTCTCTAGAATTTATAAAGGCCCTGCATAACAAGGATATACCTTTCCTTTCCTTCGTATTCATATATTCCCTATCATGGGTGATACCTAAAAAAATTATATCCCCTACCTCAAAATATAGAGTTCATAAATGGTGATAAACATAAGATTTACGACTAGACTATGCATTAGTCATACGCTTCTCATCCTTGAGAAGCAACAGAAACTATGAAAAATTTACCCGGCCTACAAAGGTAAAGAAGTCTCATTCAAATGGTAACTTTGTGTTTCGAAATTCCCATTTATCCTTCAAGGTGACCTTATTTATACAGTTCTTGAGCCCTTAAAACCCAAAAAACCCTCTTATTCAAATTGAAACATTTAATGGGGTCTTACTTGAATGTACTTTTCTAGATACACAATCACATTGTCGTCTCATTAAACATCTAGTCATGGTGCTCCCCACCAATAATTTTATCAAAAAAAATGGGGAAAATTCTGATCTATGGAATCTCCACCATTGGAATATTTTTTTAAATCATTCCTCTAATAATGATAACGATAATTCTCGTGTGAAATTCATAATAATTAAACGATTGATTTTCCCTTAACACCTTTAGTTAAGTCGAATTAGATTTCCATAAAAATCCAAATCTGACACAAACTGCTCTCATATAAACCTGAGGATGTTCCAAAATATGGTTTATCACCTACTGTATACATTAAAAAATATGTATAATAGTCAAAACACCTCTTTTTGATCATCATCGAAGATGCCCAGCATAGATGGTTGGTGGATCCCAAACTGAACTGCAATGCATTTTTCTGAGGAATTGTTCATATTTCCCCAACCACATCCACCAAAATGCATAGCGTACTTCTGATAATGTTCCTAGGATAACCATAATTTTAACATTTAAACTTTCATGTTGCATCAGGAACAAGGTTTTTCCCAAATTATTTCCATTGAAATTTTCTCCCCTTTTTAACATCATTTTTAGCCTGAAAATAAGACTCGAAAGCCATGAATTAATTTAAAATGTGTATAAGAAAATATTCATCAGTAGTCCTTACACCATTCTATATGTTATACACTCATACAATCTAAAATCCCCAGATAAGATAATTAACATAGCCCAGTGAAGCATTCGTCTAGGTGTCACGTCAGAGGAAAGTGCCTGGTGTGCACAAGTCCATCCAGGGTGTTCCTACTCGGGAACCCATGTGTCACTCATGATGAACCATGCCTTAGAAAAACCAAGAATCCATTGCTCAACTCTTCTAGATATCACTAACAATCCCAATGTAATTTAAGAATTTTCACAATTTATGACCAAAACTATCTAAGTTCATCAACGATGATGTCAAGATACGGGTCATGCTTGTCTCTTTAAGATGACTACACTAAGAAGATTTCACTATTTTCTTGAAGATCAGCAGAACCACCATATTTCAACATACCCTAAAATAATATTTACTTCACCTATGGATGCAATATTACAACTCGACCACAGGACTTCACTGTATGAGGCATCAAATGGTCACTCAATATAATCTATCGAAGCCTATCCCAAACTAGAGGTGTTTTTCAATGGATGCATACACAACCAACCATTTCAAAGTCATGTTATCAATCATGTATATACATGATCCCAATATGAAAGACTTAAGGCAAATAAATCAAACAAACATTTCCCAATGGTCTTCTAAGATTGCTCTCATTCTACTTGGAAGGGAATGTATTTACTATAACTGACGGGACACTCCAACCTTAAGAGATTCACATACATTGAAAGGATAGAGAGACCATTCTCACATAAGAGTGATATATCAAAATCATATTAATCACATGTGTGATACTCCTTTGTGTTAGATTACAAACTTTAAATTATTTTCCGTGAAAGAGAAAACCAAACTAACCAGCATGTCTAAACACATGAGTCTCTTGAAATTCATCCTGAATATTGGGACGAACCAGTTTCTTATAATAGCTTCAATAATTTTTTACCAAACCCAACCAGATATTTATATCATTTTCAACTCAACGATTACCATATACATGAACATATACTACACCGAGGTTCCAGAAACAAGACATCACCTTGAAACTATCCACAGGCTATCATCCCTATGAATTTGATTATTAAGTGGCTAATACATGAGAGTAACCTATAGTCATACTACCGATATAGAATTTAATTTAGACGAATATATACCACGTTTCCCATTACTGATGAATAATACAGGTTCAAGAGACCTAAGAAATCCTAGACCATGCCCTCAACAAGCTAACCTATTGAAACAAAGAATTATCTAATGCTCATACCCATAACAAGGTTGAAAGATACCATGACCACCCATTCAAACAATGGTTTTATTTAGAAGGTAATATTATAACTATGGACAATGGTGCCCAAAAAACACCAAATCTTATAAAATAAAAACATTTAGAAAGACATTTTAGCTTTAAGGATTCTACATAGAATGGATATACTATTATAAAGCACAAGTGTAAACCCTATCACATGGTTATGCCAATAAAAAGTCATCATGCTCAAATACCATTAATAAAGACATTACTAAGATGGGTAAGGTCGATGGAAAATTATCAAATTACCATTCCAACTAAGCACAAAAAGAATTTCTAATCGGGGACACAAAATTTAGGTTCAATTTTTATGGTCATTACACTTATTGACATTCAATTGTTAATCATTCAAAATATTAAAATGGAAACACAAGGGCCAATTCTCAACATAAGAACATTTGTACCATATTTGACTAAATCTCCAAGGCATAAAAGGAACTTCATATAAAACATGCTTCTAAACACTAATAATTTAATAACATCCCGACCTAATTAGGAAAGTTATCACACAAATTATTTTTGGTAGATAAAGTTACCTATGAGAGTCATATCTATACAAACTTGGATCATCATAAATGAAACCTTATAGCAATTTCATTATATCTCATGGTCATAAAAACACTTGATAGGTCTTCTCGAATGAAACAGACCCCAACTAACCTAACTTGGACTGTTTTTCATCTTTGAAGAAAATCACATGACTCAGAAAAAACTTAGAGGCATAAAGATAGAATCAGTAGTAGAAGATGACCATAAGAAAACTCATTATCTAAGGCATACTACCTCAACCAATCACTTGGAATTATAGGTATTGTAATGTTCTCAGTTACATGTTTTGGGGGGTTTTTAGATGAATGATAAATATGACCTTTCATCATCATTGATTGGAAACCATTTAGATTCATTTAACATTTAATTACTAGGTTCACTACATTACCTTTCCAAAACATGACAATGCAAGATAATGATGTGAAACCATATTGTATTATAATTAATGTTCCCATTTTGAATTGATATTCATTCCAATTTAATCAGTTCCCATACAACTTATTAATAGAAAAACACTCATTTATTTATTGCATAATGGATCGACTGATTTAATTACTCATCCCAACCCATGAGGGTACATACACCTCAAGAATTGATATAAGAAATCACTCAATTGAAATCAAGAATAACACATTCTTAAGATAACTATCATAACATCACTCAATAATCACAGGTAGACCAGGTAAGGAAAGCTAGTGAAATGAACCAATATGGAAGAGCTTTATGTAAGACATGAAAATTTTAGGTGACAATAATGAGGAATGTAAAAATTTCCCTTTAACTAATATCATCGTGCCCAAGATAAAATATAATATCAATCATAATAATAATAAAAAAAATCAGATGGAAGGTTCATCATCCAATTTTGAAATAATGTAAACAACAATAATAAAAATAGAGTAACCAATATATTTTGGGTTACATGACTTTTACCACAGACATGGGTTCGTGACCCCTAAGCACATCTTATGGAAAATTCCCATGAATTACTAATCTCATGAGTATTGTCTCCAAATAGTAAATCGAGAAATGAAAACATCCTATGATTCCTCTTCATGATGTCTCAAACCCTAATTCCACATAGTAAGTTCCCCCTATCATGATGGGCCATGTGGCCTCATGTTCAACTTCCAAAATACCAGAGGATTCCAAGAAGCAGCATGGGATTAGGGTGTGTTCATGGGGAAACTATTCCCTAATTACCAAAGTTTAGGACTGTGTATAAATACCTAGAATGCATAGCTAGAGGAAACAACTATGACCATTTATTAATAAAATAAATGTTCAGAAAAAAAGCGTCACAGACCAAACATAACCACAACATAAGTCTAAAATCAAACCCATCACCATCACCATTATAGAAGGTTTCCTCCACACTCACTGATTCCTATTCTGAGCATTCATAATGCTTTAGGACTTTATCATACCTCTTTCAAAATTTCAACCTCTACAAGGAAAGAAATTAATTATTAATTTTTTAACCTTTAGATCTAGTTGACATTGGCTTTGGAAAATAGGAGTAATCCTTCCTTGATCTTCTTCACGGGGAAGCAGTCATATCCTCCTGATTCTTAGGAAAAATCTTCTTAAGTACAAGAACAATGTCACTAAACGATGGCTTGATCATGCCATCCTCGTTTTTATCACTATCAGCAAGATCCCCACATTTTCCATGGACCTACATCTCTTGATACTACACAATCCATGTATGCTTAATCTAACCATTCACATCAATATTAGCAAGACAGTTTGGGTGTTCTACCGTCTTTTGACCTGTACATATCCCATTTCCCCTTTCTTCAATTACTGAAACCTCTTCTTGAGAAACAATATGCAAGTTGTATTATACTCCCCCATGCTCCAGCCCTTGAAATTGGATCCCTGTAGAGACTGTGACAAGCACACTGCCATAATCACCCACATCTCCACAACGCCCATTCGCACATAACTTTGTATCTTTCATACAAATACTAGCATCAGTGTTCTTCCCTGCAGTAGGAAGCCTGTTATCCTCTGAGGAAGACCCATTATTCCCTTAAAAGACACCACCACTGCTGCATCCCTTCCATGGACTATCCGTAGCAGCATCTCCCTCGACAAGACCACACTCCATCTAGCTGATACTAAGAGGAGCAAGGCCATCATGAGGGGCCCCTATCTCCTATTTTATTTTACCTGGAACCACAAAAACATTCGAGGCCATACCACCAGCCTCGATAGAACTCATGATAGCAATTCCCTTACCACTAGTCTCGACAGCACTCATGACATCAATTCCATCAACACCATACACTCTATTCAGTTCTTATCTAAGCCTATTCATCATGGTATAAACCAAAGTATTTTTTCGAACATCTGTTGGTTGTTCTGGAACCGCTGCAACCCAGAATCCCAAACAAGTTGTGTTGCCAAGCACATTAGGCGCATCATATATCCTCCTCATATCAGTAGATTTACCTTGTCTCCTCTCCAAACCTGATGGTCTCTTGCTCATCACTTAACTATGACACCTACAATCTAAGTGCCCCAATCTGTTATCGGTTGAGAAATAGTCAGTCCCTGATTCATAGACCACTTCCTGCTTCCATCTAAACACATCACCCACCAAAATATAAATCCATTCCACCATAGTTTTAGAAACATCAACCTCAACACACCACCGAGTGTTAAATAGATGACTCACAGTGGTTGTTTGAGAATCGAAACACAGGAAATGACCTACCAGGATCTCAAGAAAACGTATAACCACTGGAGTTTTCAAAGGTAATGAAAGTTGAGGAATACTTACCCAAATAGGGATGAGGGTTGGATCACGATTCATGTAGAGATTGAAAGTCCACCGGAGAAGAAAAAACTTGCAACTACTGCAACACCTTGTGAAACTGGACCGCGCACAAATTAGATCGTCATCCAAGGTGAATCGAATCAAAAAGTGGAGAATATCCAGAAGTCTAATGATTGCATGCTCTTGCAGAGCCCATTTTCCAAAAACAAACCAATTGAACTCATCCTCTGACGGTCTTCGAACATTAAATCAAGCCCCTAGAGTTTGGTCAAGGTGAGTTGTTGCTTTTGAGAACTTCGACACCAAGATCGGGAACCGAGGATTACCAAGATGAAGATCAGTCACTTTCAGTCTTATATAAATCATTGGTAACTCTAAAAGATAATTAGGTTTGGAGAAGGTTACGAATAGGATTCATGGATTTAGAGGCAGTAGATTCTGACCATCCTCCCCCCTTACACCTCTGGGAAGGGGGGGGGGGAATCCTGGTCGAGCATGCTAGGGTTCCATTACCATTTGTAGAATCTCCTGATAAGGCCACATAAATATAAACAAAGGTAAATAGTTGATGCAATTTAAGTAAACATAAGGAACAATAGAAAATAAAAACAACAGTAACATTAAATGAAATAACTAAAAAAACTGATGATGATATGTCATGTCCCTAGAAAACTAGATGACATGGATATAAGAAAGTAGACATAACATCTTCCAAAAAATTATAAAGAAAATAAAATTACAATCCCAAGAATCCCAAGCTCTAGCTTGATCCTCTTCTATCGAAATCCATCCTTAACAGTAAGCAATTGGGTATTAAAATTCGTATTCTTCTCTTTAGAAACACCTATTTTCATATAATCTACCTCAAGTACAAAAACGTTACGAGAGATGGTGTGTGATAAATCTTAGTGGGCTAATAGAAATGGTGTCTATAACATTCAGAACATGTAATGGAATTGTTACAATGTGAAAAAATGCATATAAAATGTAATGGAGTATAATCTAATGAAATACCCTAGTACATGGTTCAGATCTTGGTTGGTGTATGAACATATAACCAATCCATTATTTGATCATTTCCTATTTGTAAATATACCACATGTTAACAATAGTTAAGGTTCCAAGATGTAACAAGGCATTCTGTAATGATATTTTATAATGATTTCCCATATAATCACCTTGAAACATAGACCTCAGGGGTCAGCAAATATGTAATAACTATATCTTCATTATGGTTAAGAGTGTAATCCAAGGATCATAGTCCATGTAATTCCACAATATGAATCCTACTAAGTCATAGTATTTCAGCCAAGGTATAACAAGGCTACATAATGACTAGGCTTGATGGGCTTTAACACTAGTGCCTACCTTTTAATGTTAGATCTGATGTGTGTATCCAATTTATCCTATAATACTATAGGGGGTCCTACAATGTCATTATTGGAATCCAATGATAGACAAGAATCAGGTTCTACATGGGTTTCAAACAAAGCAATCTGAATCCATGAATTAGAATGGGTTGTAAGTGCTGAAGAAATTCAATATAAAATCCAAGGCGAGATTAGGTCCGGAAAAACCTATTAGATAATTATTTAATATAATATTTAATAAGGTCGAATCCATTAACTTTCATTAGTGTGGGAATGATAATTTAGAATGCATCCACTAAAATAATTCTTAATTAACCAATAAGCCTATTTTGTTCATGCCTTCCCTTTCATTAGTGTGATAAGTAATCTTAGCATGAAATAATTCATTTAATCCATTTATGAAATATTCAATATTTAATGTTCATTTATCTACATTTCATTAACATGATAGAGGGTGCTACAGACATGGAACATATTGTTCAAGTCTATATATTAATGCCAATTCTCATGTACTTTCTATACTCTCAAATTTCAATTTAATTTTTAATTTTTAATGAAAGAACTTACCTTAAGAAATTAATGTGGTGTGAATATATGGTTCTTACAATTATGAAATTCACAATATGAATCAATCCTTTTAATACAAAAAGATAATCCTTAAAAAGGTTAAGCCGAGGCACACTCGAACAGCTACTGAAACATGTCAAAAAACCAAAATGGAATTTATGGAAAAACAACCAACAAGGTATGGAAGGAGTTGTGGGCGTAAGAACTAACAAATAATAAAATATTTGGATGGAGAAAAAAAATATGTTTTTTATGATTATATTCATCAAATATAAATTCAATAAATAGCACCCAATTATATAGGCAAGCCTCACACAACAATTCCAAAATCAATGAACATGATGGATGAGTTATATACCACCCACCATAGGATTGTATAACTATCCTTCTCAAGTATTGGCTTATTATTTATCTTGGATCAGTGTAGATATGACAATATGGTAAAAATTCTCAAACCTCAATAACTAGGTCGATATAATTAAAGAGGAAGAACAGATCAAACAAACTCAAGTACTTACCATTGCACATAAAATGTGTTGAAGAGAATATAAAATGGATATCGAACAATAGATATAACTTTATTTCAATATTATATCTTAAAAATTCACCAAAATGAGAGGAGTGGAGGATAAACCCTCTTGATGACGAATTAGGTAGGAAGGTTAGGTTAAATGGATCATTAAGGGTAAAATGGTAAAATTACCTCAAATTTAGCCTTTGGAATTTTCTCTAAACCATACACAAACCATGCATGGGAACCTGAAGAAGAGAGGGTGCTTCATTGTTATGCTATATGGTTATGGAAACTCTGTGCCAACCGGGTGAGATGGCTTTGCTCGAAAATGAATCCATCTTCACTATTAGAATTAACCATAATACCTACCCACATAATTTACTCTAATTGTGTGACAATCCCAAGTTTCCCAAGAATAAGTGTTCTTAGCTTCTAACAAGATTGTACACCCTTGAAACGTTCACTAACTCACTATTCATCTATATTCGGTCCGAAATAAATAATTGTATTGAAAACTAAATGATAAATACCTATGTGAAAAATCGAGTTCTTACAATTGTATCCAAATAACATTCATTTATAAAATAATAAAAATATGATGAAAATATAGTCTTTATTACATAAAAAATAATGTAAAAATTCATATTGATAAGGTCTTAATACATATCCATTTAATACACCATAATTATCTCTAAGAGTAAGGTGTGTGCTGATTGGCCATTCATGGAGTGGTTCGAAGGTTTTGGCATGTTACTCAATAAGCTTGAACATCTCTCACAAACAATTTTGTTCATGCTTAATTTTTTCTGTCTAAGATTGTGATTTTTCATGCTAAAATTCCAGTAAAGATATCTCCCATTGAAACTCTGATAAATTGGAGTCATGGGTTCAAATTATACAGGTTGAGGCTATAAATTCATTTGTTTGTGACTATTTCATTTGTTAAAAAAATATTTATATTAATCATGTGATCACTATTCAACGGCTGTATTATCAGTGGAAATGATTCTTAATGATCATTTAAATATTAAAAAATATAACAAAACCAAAGAAGTGCATGTTTTTTGTATATCCATATTAAAAAATAATACATTTAATAAATAAAAAAATAAAGTTTATTTATAATATGTCCCATTATTACATTGATTACCCAAATACCCATATGAGATAGAGATTATATGATATGGATTTAGGCTCCAAATAACCTCATGACATTAAGGTGTGGGATAGGGAATGAGGCTCTAAATACCCATGGTGGTTTAGACGTGATGTCCTATGTCGAGGATTTGGAAATGGACTATGTTTACAATGGTAAATGATATTATTTTAAATCAAATGATAAATCATCAACGTGGTATTATGGTATTTTTTATACTCTGGCATGGGATGAAGCATCAATTTATTGTCAGGGTGTCCTTGGAAACTAATGTATTTATGTGGTTAATTAAATTATAATGAAATGTGACAAATGTTAACATTATGCATTTTACTTTATTATTTTTAAAATTTAATACACTATTTTTACATGGTATTGTTTTAGAAGACGTTGTTGGTGGCCTATTGAGTTGTACTCATGCCCAAATCATGTTGTTGGATGAGTACCTAATAGACTTCATGATTTCAAGAAATGATAAGGGAATATTTCATATATTAGAGAGAATAGTCAAGATTGGGAAAGCATGAGGGAACTAGAATTGATATCGATACCCTCTTGGAATTTGTTCATGTCCATGTTTTTTTTTGGTTTTTTTATTGAAACATTACATGTACTTGGCATGACATTTTTATAGATTATTTTTCAATAATGTATATTTTTTCAACATGTTATACTAGTTTAGATTGGTTGGGTTATTCAATATTTATGTTATTATTTATTTTTATTATTTTTATACTTTAATAAAGTGGGTATATTCTCTCCCTGATCGATATTAGATCCTCTTTGCTAATCATTAGCCACTAGCATAAGGGGAGGTGTTCCTGAAGTCATGTAACCCATAGTATTGGGGTACTGGTGTGTGTTACCTTGGTCTGGATGTTACAATATCAAAACATATATGATTCTATTATGCCATTTCACAACCTGTTTGTTAATAATAATTCATTATATTCATTGTTTCTAGTTTTAATTACCATATTTTATCATGTCTGTTTTGTCAAGAAAATTATTCTTCATGTATAAATTATATAGTTTTATCATAATAAGAAGGATATTAATTTTATGATTATTATTTTCCATTATATATATCATTAGAATCATTATTGATGGTGTATAAAGAAAAGGAATCACATCGCTTCTTATAGAAGGTAGGTTGTATGTATGCACCATTGATGAATCATTCCTTTAAAGGGATACAGTTAAGGAAACATATGATATATTAATTTTCTAGAATTTAAATAATTCAATATATACCACATATATTCATTAAATTTAACCATAATACTTTTCATGTAAACTATAATTGAAAAAAGAGTCACATCACCTCCTGAGATGGTATTATGTCGTACACTCGAGTAATGTTGTCATATTTTGAAAAGAATGGAATGTAATATGTTATATGTCATATAATCACTATAGAATTATAATTATATGATAATTTTTCATATTTAAATTTTATTCACAATTTTATCTAATAGTTATAGTTTCTGATTGAAAAAAGAGTTGCATCAGTGCACCAAGTGGTTGTCTTCCATATACAAGATTGAAAATTTTGTTTCCAATAGGATTAATGTGAAGGTGGGTAAATTTTATTCAATCAATGTAATAATTTCTCAGTATATAGTATATATTAGGTTTATATATTGGATTTTTATGAAATAATTTATTGTTGAAAATAAGAAATAAATGCAATGGACTTAGTGAATACAATTACCTTTTCTTAAGGAAACCTTCTTTCAATCTCATTTTAAGAACTCTAGGCATTTTATTTTTGGAAGACCAGAAGCTAAATATTGTGTATGATGATTTTTAGGAGATATTTTTTTGGGGTTCACCCAATCAAATCGGCTTCATAGGTGTCAATAAAAGAGGGGACATATTGCCCTTTTATAATTTATAAATAGTTTCATTCTAATAAAGAGACAAAACTATTCAATATTGAGAAGTCACACTCATCCCAAGTGGATCAAAAATTTATAATTACTTTTTTGGATGGATTATGTGGTCAATTAAATCCTCCACCACAAATGATAGATATTTTAACTATTTTTCTTTAAATATTAGGTTTATTTAATTTTACCATTTTAGTTTTTCACTATAGTTACATATATATTTAACCACTGTAATTTATCCTTTATGAATAAAATAAATTTATACTTATTGAATAATGTAAACCCATAGATTATAAATATGAAATTCAATTCATAAAAAATCATATGTGTACTGAAAAAATGTTCAACACAAGTGCATGTAATGCACAAAAACATTATTTTAACCTTAACGTTGGTATCAAATGTTTTATAGTTTAGGGATGAATATAATCACTATAAAATATAAATTAGTCTGTAATATTTGATATTTTTAAACAATTTAATGTATCTTGAAATATGATAGTATTTTTCAAATTTTTAAATCATTAAATAAAATATCATTTATTATAAAATATCCTTTATTTCAATTTTTTCATTATTTGAATTTAATGAATTTAAAATATGTCAATATAATGATGGAATTAAACTATATTACATTAAACCCTTTATAAATTGATATATTTATCTATAAAATTTATATAACAATATAAATCATTCAATTTACATTAATTTGAATGTTTTTGGTAACATTTCTTCTATTTCTATATTAACTAATTAATTACTTCATTGTCATTATTAAAGAATTTAATATAGTTATATGATTACTAAAAATAAATTAAACTAATGAAATTAATTTCAATTTTCTCTAAATTTTAATACATATTTTTTAAAATCATTATTTTTTCTTATGTGAACACATATTTGATATTTAAATTCAAGAGTGATACATTTTTTTCATTAAATAGACTATTATACAGGTCACATTCATGGTAATGTTCCCCAAAATCCCGTAAAATAGATAATAATCTTATAAGAGTGATGATAATGTCATAAATTATGAATTAGAAGAGTTTCTAGGCCATTTTAACCCTAATATTTGTATTTTAAGCCCACAGTAAACTTGTTTTAACCATAATTGTGGTGAATAGTATTTACTATTAGGATTACTCATTAAGAGAAAAAATTAAGTGGATTGTATAATATAATATTAATTATAATTCTTATATATATAGAATAGTTTTCTTCAAATTCAACTAACATAGTTGGAAAATCTAACATAACAAATAAACCCCCAAATGCTATGAAAATCTAGTTTTTCAAACAAAAAATTGTAATAATTATTGGATGTTTTTCCTTAAAAAATGAACATGAAATTTATCCCACATACCAAAATTGGATTGATTATAATAAAATTTAACTAAAGTTACTTTTAAAACAATTTTAAATCAAAAAATGATGCTCAAAATTATTTAAATAAAAAATTTAATGATCAATAAAAACCTAGTATTTTCACTATCCATAAAAAAGTGAAAAATTACAGAAAAATCAAAAAAATAATCATTTTATAATAATGATAAAATAATTAAAAAAATTAAATTCATTTTTTAAAATAAATTATCTAAAATTCGAAAAAATTAATTTTTATATGTGTGTGTAAGGAATGACATAACCATGATTTTGAAAGCCATTGATTTTCAAAAAACATTTTTTAATCTATCAAATGTTTTTTATTTTTTATAATTAATAGATAACCATTTTATTTATTTTAAATTAAATATGTCCTAAAGTCACTCAGTGTTACATTAAATTATATTCTTGGTTTTTATTATTATATAAATCATTGAACATGATGTTCATGTTTAAGAATATCAAATTGTTACAATATTTGTAATAAAAAAATATAGGAGAACATTTTTTGAAGGAAAATATGGATATGGATGAAAAAATAAATTAAAAATAATATGAAATATTAATAATAGTGATACACATTTATTTTTGATAAACATTATTAAAAGAATTTTATTTTGATAAATAGAAGTAAATTACTAGGAAATAAAATTAATAAAATACAACATGACATAATCATTGGTTTTAATAAATCAATATTGAAATATTATTATTAATGAAGAGTTATTTTTACACAATAATGATATTTGAGCCTTCAAAAACCCTTACTTTTATTGTAGATTTATAATTAATAAACCTTGATAGTTATATTATTAAATAAAACATTGACTATTAGGAAAATTAATAGAATAATGATGGAAATCTCATTGGGGTTGTATTTACACCATGAATAATTAACTATTGTGTTTATAATATATATATATATATCAATGGATTCAAATTTATGACAAAGAAACCATTAAAACCTTGGATGTGAGTGGGATAACATGACAAAGAAATTGTTTAATAATCATTAATATCTTATGATCAAGGGTGGATTACAATTTGGCAGTTATTTTGGGAACTAAATATACAACATAAAAGTAAATTAGGTGAAAAATATGATATCCTGCCTTAATGAATGTGTAATTGAAATAAAAAACCATAACCATGGTTATTTGATTAGTTAATCACACTCTAATGTCTTATGAAACAAACTTTGCAAACATAATAACATATTTCCTAGAATTATTATTAATTATTGACCACTTATAATCATTATAATAATTTTAATCACGATTAGAAAAATTTAATATAGTGTATTCATGTCATTTGGTGTTAATAACTTTAACAGTTTTCTACATGTTTAGTATTTTGGCTGTTATTTCCCATCCTTTTTACATAATTAATTTGTTATATATCATCTAATGATCTAGAATATATAACATATATATAATTAAAATTTTAATATTTCATTTCATATATTTTTTATGTTATGTGATAATCCAAGTGAAATAGTATCATTTTATTATAGTAATTTTATACAATCGAAATGTTATTGTATTAATAATTTTAGTAATTTATATAATATTTCAAAAAAAAACTAACCATTATATTATTAAATTATTAGGGTAATATTATTTTCCATGTTCTTATTTTCAAGCACTATCTAGTTTTAATGCATTATATTCATTTTGTGGTTCAATTGACAGAAACATGATCACACTTTTACTCGATAAACAAATGTGATTAAATAAGATTTTTATTTAAATTGATAAAACTATAACATATGCATAATATTATTATTATAATGTTCTTATAATGATGGAAAATATTAATTTATTTCTATATAATATATATGTAAGAAAAATAATTTTCAGTTTAAAGGGAAAATAATCTCAATAGATTTCTTAACACACAATACTGACCTTTTATAGAAATGTTATATATTATAAAAATATTATAACTTAATTGTCACCATTATAACATATCCATTGAACTGGTGGGTATGAATATTTTTATGAATTTCATGAAATATATCTATATTATTCCTACATAATAAAAATAAATATATTAATCCATTGAAAAAAAATGTTTTAATATTAATCACATTTTACTCTTCAAATATATATTTTGTCCAAAAATGAATTTTATTGAATTCCATGTTTGGAAATTATAATTAATTAAAAAAAACATAAAAATTTACTATAAAATTTTAATATTTTTTAAAATCAATATATCAAAAATACCATAAGTTTATATTTTTGTGATTTTTTTAAAGTCATATATTTTTCAGTGAAGAGTTAAACATGTCTATTTTTAAATACTATCATTTATTTTCAAAATATAAAGTAATTTAAAAGTATAATTATATTTTTATTTTTTATTATTGTTAAATATTGTCTATTTTATTATAAATAGTATAATAAATTTCACTAGAATTAGCGATATTTATGATTTTAAAATATGATATTTTTTCTTCTTAATAAGACAATTTTTTTAAATAATATCATTTTTGTTTATTAACAATTTATATTATAATTTATTTTCTTAAATTATACATATTTAAAATTAAAAAATATATATAATATTTTTAATTAATAGTATAAAATATTTCAGCGAGGTTCATGCTGTTTTGAGTAATTTTGAATAGTAACTATGGTAAACATTTTTCACCTCCAAAGGGTAAAATGGAAAAAATATTGATAAAACTATGAGATAAAGACTGCAAATCAATCCAAAAGCTTCTTTAATTTACATTAATGCCCTAAATTTGACATTATATGACTCAAATGATAATATAATGCATATTTTATCAATTTTCCCTTGAAAATGAAATTTTTATTATTTGAGAGGAATAAAATTCAAAAATGTCATGCTATGAAAATAAAAAACGCTAAATATTTTATATAATGATAAAAAGTGGATAATTATGGTTATAAATAATTAATTTATATTTTAATTAATATTTCTAGTCATAATAATTTATTTCAAATTTTTTTTGATTATATAATTACCGTAAATTCTTACAAAATGCCACCATAGTGCTTTATAATGAATTATAAAGGTCATTTAAATTATATTAAAAACTCTAAAGGCAACCTTTTGTGAATGATTTATAGTTACCCATGAATTTCATATATTAAAAAAATGTTATTATGGGTATTTTAATTATTTATATTCAATTATATTTTTTTATCATATGTCTTATATGTACAAATTAAATTAACAGTGTTTAAATGACATAAATGATATTTTATGAAAATTTCTATTTCATTAAATTATTTAAAACTAATAAGATACTAGAATTAGAAAATTTAGGATATTATATTTTCTAAAACCTCATCCCTTGGACATTTATATTCAAATATATAAAATGTATTCAGAATTATTGTCCTTTATTATTGAAATATTGTTTACAACGGTTAGGGTAAAAAAGGTTAACTAAGGGATATATCAAAATGATATAGTTTAAAATTATATATAAACCAATTTATATTTTATTTAATAACGAAATTTGGAACATAAATTAATTATCTTTTATTATATTTTATTTTTTATACATTTTAAAATTAATGTTAATATATATTATTTTTATATTTTATAAAATTTAAAGAGTCTAAATCTACTCACATAAAAAATAACAATCATTCTCTATTTGAATTTAATATTTTTAAGAATAATATATCAAAAAATACATAAAATATTTTGTAGTATTCCCAGCATATTAATTATAATTTTTTTCTTATTAAAATACATTTATAATGGTTTTAAAAATGTATCTAGAGTAAGTATACTGAGGAAGCGGTAATCAAAATTTTTGACTCATTAAAATTAATATCTTCTTCTTCATCCTATGAATATATTGATATTAAAAATAATAAAACCCCCAGTATCATCAATATACTAAAATATAATAATTATTATGGGACTACCATTTTCCATTTACTTGTCATCTTATGAAAAGATAAAAAATATTATGTGTGTACATACAGCTTATCGTCTCTATGTAGCGGGGAAATTGTTTTTCATCGCCATTTTCATGGAAAATTATAAATATAGAAATAGTTAATATGTATTATATTTATGAAATATATATTTTTCGATAATTATAATATATTATCTACTATATTACAATTCAATCGTTTGGAAAACAATAGTGTTGCTCGTGCGTATGTGGGGAATACCACCTCCACAACGTAATGTGATTGATTTTTAATTAAGTTATAACATAACTTATAATAGTGACTTAATTAATGAATATATATATATATAATAATGATTATATAAATGTTTTTAATATTTTCCATTCATTTGTTTCATACATCAAAAATTGAAAATATCATCCATGTACACATAAGAGCAACCGTCTCCATAAACAACGTAGTTAATATTTTAAACTATATATTTTCTAGTTGAATATAAATTTATGTATATATAATGAATATATACTATGTTTAAATAATTATTAGATTTTTTTATATTTTGGAACTATGATCATTGTACATGGACTAGAACTATCAAATCAAAATTTTCTTGAAAAAGGTAACAATAAGAACACTAAAACAACGGTTTTAATATGAAATTATTTATATATGGTTGTGGATATTTTATAATTGAATAAAAATTATATTATAGGATTTAACATATTCTTTTTCATATGTAGAATAAATTTATATTTATTATACATGAGGTTAGAGTTCCTTAGTAACATTTAAAAAATCAAGTATGTGTATTTTTCCTCTCACATTAATTTTTGTATGACGTATAAAAAATTAGCCCCATGTTTCCATTATGTTTTTTATATAAAAACCATGAATAAGTCTAATTATTCCTTTCAGGAATATAATATGGAAATACAATCCACATATGGTTTTCTCTCTCCTGAGATTTTGATTATGAGACGACCAAAGCCATAAGGATTCTTCATCTCAATATTGTTTTATTGAGAAGTGTTTGATGTAAAGCACATCATTATATACATAATGTGTATATTATACGACATTGACATGTTATATCCTAATTACCCTGATTTTAAATCAACTAATTGTTTTCATTATGTTATTCTTTAATGGGATTATTATTCAATGTTCCAAGAGTGGTAAAGTGTTCATGTAAAGATATAATTATTTTTTAGTATTTTTTTATTATGTTTCAGGTGAAAATATTTTATTATATAACCCTAAATAATATAATTATTTTATAATTATATACTTATTTATGGGGATTAAAATTCTTAATTACATTTTACTTTCTTTGAAAATTCAATATATAAAAAATGTGTTTCATGAAAATCAAATTTAATTCTCTATTTGGAAACTAAATTCCATGTGTATTATTTCTAAAAAGGATTTGAAGAATGTTTTTAGAATTATAATATTATTTATTAAATTTAATTTTACAATTTTTTAGAATTTTATGAAATGGTTTAAAATGGAATCTTATTTTTGCTTTTTAAATTTGTTAATTTTTACTTTTTACAGAAAATGTGAAATGAATATCTATTTCAACACAAATTAAATGAATGAAATTTACCCCCATAATTGTCATGACCAGCCTTCACCAAGATGAGAGAAGATACAAAAAACTACCAGACCCATCCATCTTCATGTTGAAGGAGAGATAATGACCCCTGAGTCCCACCTTCAATAGGAAACAGAGCGGATACTAACAACAATGGTATAGAATCACACACAATATCATATGTGTTACTCTTTTTGTATAAAAATATCGAGAGATGAGACTGTAAATCTTGAGTAACACAAAAATCCAAGAATAAAGTAAAACCCAACAATCAATTTCCATATGCATGTCTAAAATAAGATGATAAAAAGTACAAGAATCTTCAAAGGAAAGTACCAAAAGGAAAGAAAAAGCATCAACTAAAACACCCAACACCCAAGTTAGAAATGTCAGGTACGGTCCTCAAGGTCCTTATAGAAACCTAAAAGAAGTTTTATATACGTAGGGTGAGTATACAAGTATACTCGGTATGGAAAACCAAAATCTCTTATGAACAAGTGAGGAGGAATTATAATTCCCTATAAGAAATAGAGATAACCAAATCACCTTTAAAGGAGACTATCCACCAAGCCTCACCAAGGCACACTCCCCAAATAATGCAAGTTAGGTAATGTAATAGTAATAGAACATTGATATTTGGCTACCCCGTACTACTTTCCCACTAGTTATTTATGACATCCTATGCATCACCCACCCCAGTTCCACAACACTTCAGTCCCAATACCACCACAACAACAACCTTATGTTCTATCGCAACCATGCATCCTGCCCATAGACACCTGGGCCACTACAACAACACATATCCTCACTAGTAGAGTCCTGGGCTACAAAAACCGCTTCCATGACCGAAGACACCTATGACTCATCCCAAAGACACTTGGGAAAGAAACATGCCAACACACACCTGGGCCAACCACCAAAACACAAATAGCCTTAAGAGTCTTGGGCCATAATGATCCTTATGAAGTCACAGTCTGCCCGAACAGTCATATGTTACCTGGGAGAGGGAGAATAAAGGATCTAATAACCTGTCAATCATAATAAAGCGGGGGAAAACACCATCCCCCATGAAATAAGTGTGTTCAGATCGAATTTATCAACATGGGTGGGGTGCGTATAAGAAACACAAGAACTAAGCATGATAAATAAAGGCAATCAAACACCTATCCCAACCTAAGGTTTCCAAAACAAACAAAACACATACCCAATAGCTCTTGTTATTATCCATAAAGCAACAAAAACACAAAAACCACAACCATATCACATCCATTTCTGGAAAACAATCCCCCATTGTACCCATCCTCGTTATAATGTCAAAGTTATTCCATATAAAAATTCCTTCACTGTTTGGAAACTAACAGGAATATCCACAAGCTAAGACAACAATTGAAGGAAAATATTCGAGCAAAAATTTAAGCATTCTCACATGGTTCTCTAGTAATGTCACATCAATAAATGTGATCCGTGAGATCCCTAGAAGTTCTGTAACCAAACCAATCCTCAACATACCAGCTCCGCACAGACTTAGGTCCACAAAAAACAACTAAACAATTTGAGATCTGATCCACATCTATGTCACCCAACATGAATCAATGAGAGTAACCACACATATTACCAGAATAGAGCAAGGGAATTTTCATATTTTTTACAAAACATTCATTATTCTACTTCTTTCTGTTTGGTTAACCGGGTTGATCAAAAAAGGATTATTATTCATTGGGCATCCATTTATCATCAATCATTACGTGATTAACTAGTTTCCAAGTTACATCCATTCAATAACAAGATTATCTAGAAAATAGAGGTTCATTAGTGCACAATAAAGGACCACCAACAACCATGATTTTCAATGGGCATAAGACCATAAAATTCACCACACAAAAAAGATTAAATAATATAGAAACATCATAATAATTCACACACATTTATTATTTAAAATTCTGATTATTATATTTGTTAAGGTCTTGTTTTATCCACTTCATAAGGGAATAATTAGCATACATACCCCACATGATACACTATAAAGAGAGACAAAGGAAAACCCTACTCGGATGATCAAGGAACAAAGTTTTATACTCGCATCAAGAACTGATGATTCACAACATGCAGGAATGTAAAACTCAAGGGCTTAATGGATGAATGGGAAGAGCTCCAACACATGTGAACAATTCCTCTCATTAGTATACCTTAGGAGTAATTAGAGAATGGAATGGGAAAAAGAATGAAAGTATTTCACCTTAAGAAAAGGACAGATCCTAAAATCATGGAGATGTTTTCGAAGTAATTGAAGTTGGATCATGGATTTACTATGTGGTTGGGAAGTTTCACACATTGGGATTATTTTTTATTTAAACATTATCCTCAAAGATGGTGGAGATAACAACTATGAGTTAATAGATATCTTTTAAAAAATAAAAGACCACGTAACATGGTTGAAGTTGGAAAGCACGGGGAAGGGTGTGACATCGAGGAAAAATGCCACATGTTTTTGTAAATGAAGGGTATCCCAACTCATGAGGGTGTAAAACAACGTTTTTAGTCTTTAAATTGATTTTAAAAAGGTATTAAAACACTTTTACGTCAAAATATGCGTTATCAGGGAGGAACTAGAAAAACATGGGAAACTCCAAAAAAAAAGGCAAAGGGTGGGACACTATTTAGTGAGACACGATAACAGTGCCACCATAATGGTACCACCATAATTATGAGACACCCTAAGAGGTTAAAATATTTTAGTGTGTGGTTGTGACATTGCATCTATGACAATTCCACTGTCACGGTGCCACCGTTTCGGTTGAACCATTTGGTGGAACTGAGTTTTTGGAAAACCTCTCGAAAAGAAGCCGCATGACCCCAATGAACACTAAAAAAACTTTTTTTCATGAAGTAAAGGCATGGGAATCTAGTTTGTTAAATTAGATACCTCACAAACTATTCTCATCATCGAGAATTCAAGAGTAAAGCCAAAGAAAAAGAGAGGGGTCCGAACAACCACCCCATAAGATACCTCTCAGGGACAAACCACCCTAGAGTATTTCGAATGCCGGAACACCCTCGATATCAAGAAATATCTCTCCCCCATATATCACCTAAACAACTATGGTTACACTACCACTCTTCTCCCCATGTGACCACACTAGCCTATAAAGGCCACACCATCCACAGTCACAGATTAAGGAGTCTCTTTTCCCATACCAAGAAACTATCCACTTTGTGTGGCAGTGACTCACCCACACCAGTTTAATCATATCCACCTTAACACATCTTGATTAGGGATAATTTCCTCTCTTATATGTAGTTTGGACTTTGATCAGACATCCCAAGAAAGGAAGATAACCCATCTCATAGTTAACAAGGTCAAGCTGCACGTCACATTCAATTACAATGAAACTTATAACAAAACTCAAAATAGCTAAGGGTACTGGGAAGACATATGTGCCTCCCATTCCTGGGTACTCTCCTCAAGGCCACCGCACCTCCACAACACAAAAAAACAAGGGATTGGTTCATCCATGAAGCACCTAATCCTATTGATCGTCGATCCAAACTGGTCACTGTGTGAACAACGCAATGTCCTCAATATCCATCTCCCCCTGGTCGAGGACGTGTGAATCACTGTGTAGATGCTGACATATCTGAGACCATGGAAGACATTGTGGTCCTTCCATAGTGGCAGTTGCAGATCCAGCTGATAAGACACTTCCCTGACTTGCTGCAACACCTCAAAGGGTCTGACGAACCGGGGATAAATCCTACCCCCATTCGAACCTCTACTTACCACACCGAGGGGAGGCCTTTAAGAAAACATGGTCCCCAACCTCGAACGACAAGGTTCTCCTCCTATGACTTACATACGACTTCTTCTAGTCCCGTGAAACCATCATCCTCTCAGACACCATCTTAACCTTCTTTTTCATATTCTAAACAACCTCTGAGCCATGAACACCTACTACCCTAACATCGGTCCAGCACATGGGAGAATGATATGGCCTTCTTTAAAATTCATCAAACGGATCCATGACTATGATAAAGTGATACCTATTATTGTAGGAACAATCTAATAGAGGCATGTTTCATTTCCATGATCCCCCAATGTCCAAAACACATACCCACAATATATCTTCCATCGTCTGGATGGTCGTATCTGTCTTCCCATCACTCTGGGGGTGGAAATAAGTTTTATTGAATATATGGGTTCCAAAAACACTTTGAAATCCTTTCTAGAATCATGAGGTATATCGTGCATCATGATCCGAGATTACAGACCTCGTAACTCTAAGAAATGGAACCACCTCATCCACATACCTCTCCACTAAGGCATCCACTGAACTCAACTCCATGATTTCCAATAAGTGAGCTGATTTTGTAACCTGATCTACCACTACCTAGATAGAATCATAGCCTCCTTGATCCCTGGGTAGTCCCATGAAATAATCCATCGATATGTTTTCCCAAATACACTCTTGGTCATCTAAAACCTGCAATTAACCTCCAGGGATATGGTGTTCAGCCTTTATCTACTAACATACTTGGCCCCTTGCCATAAATTCTGCCACTGCCTGCTTCACCCCAGGCCACCCAAACTGACCCTGATGACCCAATACATCTTGGAAACACCTGGGTGAACCCACATGGGTGATTTATAGAAATCACCAATAACTCTCTCACAAATTTCCATTGATACAAACATATTTCCACGAAACAAAATATGACTCTGAACTTCTTCCGACCATCCTTCTGGTGCATTTCCCTATATTACACGATCACGTATCACTTTAGCCTCTAAGTCTACCCACTAATATTCTTACACCTATTTTACCATGGATATCTTCACCATCATCTGGAATAGACAGCCTCTACCATACTCCACTCTCTTACTATGATGTAAGGAGACCAATTCCTACATTGCTTTCCAAGCATCTGCTGACTCACGAACCACATTCTTCTATGAATTCCTGCTCAAGGCACCGGCATCCACATTCCACTTTATTGAGGTGTAAGGGATCTTGAAGTCGTAGTTCTGAATAAACTTCATCCACCACAACAGTTGTATGTTCATCTCTCGCTGGAAGAAGACATACCTCAAGCTTTTGTGATCTGTGAAGACAACGAAGCTTTCCCCAATGAGGTAATTCTACCATAATATCACCACGATCCCAACTGATGAAATCTCTAGATCTTGGGAGGAATATTTATGCTCATGAGTACATAAGTGCCTAGAACCATAAGAGATCACTCCTCACTACTACATCAACACGCATACCTAGCATAAACTAGAAGTATCATAGAACACTTCAAACATTACCCCTTCCTCTGGAAACCTCGGAACTAGGGCATGGACCAGCTTACCCTTCAGATAACTGAAAGGCATCTAGAATTTCTCACTCTAAAATAATGACTCTTCTTTATTGGTCAAGGATGTCAAAGGTGTTGCAACACGAGAGAAGTCAAGAACCACCCTACGGTAGTAACCTCCTATATCTAGAAAACTACAAACCTCTACCATGTTCATAGGTTCTACCCAAGAAACAATCACATAAACCTTTGACAGGTCCACATATATTCCCTGTATGGACTCCATGTTCCCTTGGAAGTGCACCTCTCATGTCCAAAACATCCACTAGGAGAACTTCCAGTAGAGTTGGTGGTGTTAGAGGACATCCAAAAAATTCCTCAGATTATTGATGTGATCCTCCTTTGATCTTTAGTAGATCAAGATGAAATTATTAAACACCACTACAAACTAGTATTGATATTCATGGAAGATAGAGTTCATGAGCCCCATGAACACAACTGGTGAATTTGTACTGCCAAATGCCATGACCAAAAACTCAATGTTCCCATATCTGCACCTAAAAGCTGTATTCAAGATTTCATTCTACTTCACCCTTAACTGGTGATATCCCTACCATAGGTCAATCTTAGAGAACCTACCTTCTCCCTTTAATTGTTCAACAAGTTCATCAATCCTCAGGAGGGGACAACGATTCTTGATTTTTGCCTAATTTAGTCTCTGTTAACCTGTGCACATCCTGAGACCATCGTCTTCCTTTTTTGAGGACATGATTGGAGCACCCCATGGTGACACACTCGGTCGGATGAAACACTTCCTCATCAGGTCATCAACTTGGATCTGTAACTTTCGCCACTCCGAAGGCGTCATCTGATAGATAACCATCAAAATTGGATGGGCACAGAGTTGTAAGTCTATCCCGAACTCGACATCCAATCAGGGGAGAAGAGTTACCATATTTCCATGAAAGACATCCAAGAACTCACTATAAATACCCAGGATATCCACCATCTCTTTGTGTACCGACTCCGGTGACAGCTTAGTTAACAGGGAAAGAAGTGGATCCACTCACCAATTTAACCTCTTAGAATCCCCGCTCGCCAACAAAAGTTATATGATGTATGCCTATATCGTAAAACATGACCCTCATCCAGAAGAATTAGATAACAGAATGTATGGAAATTAGCCAGTCAATTCATATGAGGAAACTATATGGCTGCATTTGTAGAAGAAAGAGATCCCCACTAGACTGATGTGGTCCAGGCATCAGTCTGCATCATTGAAAAACATCAACCAAACTAGTCCAGTCTCCAAATGGAATACTCAACACTAGAAGAAAGGACAGTCTCTCTACATTTAGGCCCAAGGTATGGGATATATTGGTTGAAAAAAAGGTGTGTGAAGCTTCGGAATCAAATAAGGTAGAGGAAAGAGTACTAAACAAGATGATTTTACCTCAAACGACCTTAGGCCCTGCTAGAACAACTTCCACCACACTGTGTAACTATCAATGCATATCTCCCCTTCCCCTCATCTATCAAATGCCTCCTCGACCACGATCTAGTAGAGGTCCCAGAGGAGCACCCTAAGATCAGCCTCCTCTAGCACCGTCCTCCCCTAGTGGAGAAGGAGCTCGCTACCCCAGATGCTGCTGGAAAGGTCTAACTGGAAATTGCTACTACTGAGGTGGGCATTGAACCTACCCACCTCCACTATACTGCACTCAGTTCGGGAACTTCTTGTAGAGTTTCCCAAGGCTAACATAGATAAATCACATCAGTCCTCAGTTCATAGAGAAAGGGCGAGGACCATGAGATTGAAACGGGAACTGCTGGGACTTGCTCCCCACCGTCCAAAACAAGGATGGTTCAGATGCTGGAGGCCTACTGCTAAAAGCCTTCCCCTTCAATGAGATCAATCAGATCCCCTCTCATGCCACACCTCCCAAAATGTACATCCTCTTCACCATATTAGACTTCTTCTGAACCTCCGTGTATGTTGGTAGAATGAAGTGAGCATCAATGTTATAGATAGAAGGTTGGAGGGATTCCTCTAAAAGCCTATCTCGTGACTCATCACATGGAATGAGGTCTATAGAAAAATAAAGAAGATCCTTGAAATTGTCCCCCAACTCCCTCACTGACATACTCCCCTGCTTGTGGGAGAGTATCTCATGCCTCTTCTTAGCCTTCATTTTGGAAGAGAGGAATTCCACCCAGAACTCCCTCTCAAAGTCGGTCCATGAATCCTCAGCTTCCATATTCTCCTCGAGATATAGAATCCACCACAGAGACGCCATTACATTCATATGGATCCCAGGCAGAGGATTTTAGTACTTATACAGAGCTCAGATCATGTAGAAAGCTATCACTAGCTTTTCAATCCATCTCTCGGTCTCCATTTCCAAGACGCATCCCTCGTACTTCCCATGGTCTTCCACTGAAAGGCACAAAGTGTCTTCTACCACAAGTCATCCTCCTCCCCTTGGTCAGCCCTCTACTAATCATTCAAATCAACCTCCTATGCATTAATCTCCCACGCTACTTTTGGACATTTTCTGGGTGCCATATCGGCATGGTAAACAAATAAATTCCAAAGCACGAGTAGTGTACAAGATATCATTTATATTTTTCGTAAAAGTTTTCATTAATTTTAAAATGAAAAAATACCTTGAACACAAATAATTAAGATGCATGTACAATTCCTAGGGTCTCTACCATTTAATCAGTGTAGCCTCACTTGGTAGTTTGGTGGGGCCATAGTCCTTGCATCAGATCTTGGGGCCCTAAAATCATGTGTCCTAGACAGTTTTCTCTAGCCTATTTCACACACCATGATTTATTAACACGTTTTCCCTACTGTATCATGAAATTATCACTATGACTAACCCATAACTCCATCATATCTCTCAACCATAACCTATGATACCATTCCTTCATGACCTTCCTTCACCAAGATGATAGAAGGGACAGCAAACTGTCATACCCTTCCATTATCATGGTGAAGTAGAGATAATGACCCCCCGAGTCCTACCTTAAATAGGCCCCAGGGTGGCGACTCGAACCAAGAGTATTGAATCACACAAAATATGGAAGTAATTAACCATTTTTTAGAACATGTTTTTGAGATAAGATGGTAGAGCCCAAACAACTACAAATCTGACAATAAATTAAAACCCAGCAATCCATTCCCACATGAAAGTTGAAAATATTTTGATACAAAGTACAATAAAATCAAAATGAATGTACCAAAAAGAAAGGAAAATAAGCAGTAAAAACTCCCATATTTCAAGCCAGTAAGGTCTGGTACTATCTTCAAGGTCCTCCATGAAACCTGAAAGCAATTTTATATACATAGGGTGAGTATACATGTATACTTAGTAGGGAAAACTAGAAGCTCTGGTGCCCATGTGGGGGGGAATTCTAATGACCCATGAGAAATAGAGATAACAAATCAACCTAGTAAAGAAACTGTCCACCCAACCTCACCAAGGCACAAACCCCAAATAATACAAGTCATTTAAAGTAATAGTAATACCACATCGATATTAGGGTATCCCAAATGACTTTTCCAATAGTTATTTAGGACATTCTACAAATCAGACCTCCCCCGTGAGTTCCAATTCAGTCCAACTAATACCCCAACAACAACTTTAATAGATTTCACAACCACACATCCCACCTATAGAAACTTGATTCACTACACCCACACACATCCACGCCCATAGACACTTGGGCCACAATAACCACTGTAACGTCCGAAGAAACTTGGGCCTCATTGCGAAGACACTTGGGAAACAAACCTGCCCACACAGACCTGGGTCAAACACCACAACATACCCTGTATGAAGAATCATGCTTCTTAATGAACCTTAGGCTCTCATAGCCTACCCATAAAGTCATGGGATTCCTAGGAGAGGTAGAAAAAAGATCTAATAACCATCCACTCATATTAATGTTTGGGAAAACACCCTCCCCATGAAATAGAGGTGTTGTGATCACCATGGGTGGGGTGCGTATAAGAAACACAAGAACAATGAATTATTAATATATGTAATAAAACAATCATAAAAACCTAAGGATTCCAAAATATGACACCATCCAATACAAAATCACTCATGTTACTATCCCTATATGCACAAAAATAAAATAGCCACCATAAGAGCACAACCCATTTCAAGAAAATAATCCCCCATTGTACTCATTCTCATTATCATGTTCAGGTGATTCCCTTTAAATATTAGTTCACTATAGGGAAACTAATTGAAATTGCCAGAATATAAGACAAAAACTATAGAAAAACAACCAAGAAGTAATTTAATAATTCACATTTGGTTCTCTTGTGAAGTCACAACATCAAAAGGGATCAGTGAGATCCCTTAAAGTACCCGACCCAAACAAATCCCCAACATACCAGCTTTGCACGACCTCAGGTACACAAATAAAAAACTAAACAACAAGAGATTTCACAACCTTCCATATATCCCCACAATAATCAATGAGAGAAACCACACATATTACCAGAACAGAGAAATATAGCATTCAGATTTTATTCAGACCATTCATTAACTTCCTTCTTTCCATTTGGTTAACCGAGGTGATCACACAAGGATTCTTATACATTGGGAATCTATTTATCAACCAAAATTATGTGATTAACCAGTTTCCATGTTAACACCATGCAATCACAATATTATCTAGAGAACAGATGTTAATTGGTGCATAATAAAGGACCACCAATGATCATGATTTTTAGTAGTAATAAGTCCATACAATTCATAACACAAATAAATTTAATGTATATAGAAAATTCATCATCATTCACACCCCTTTATTCATTAAAATTCAAATTACTATCTTTATTTTGGTTTGGATTCATCCACATCATGAGGGAAACAATATCATACCCACCCCACATGATACACAGTAAATAGAGACAAAGTAAAAAACTACTTGGATGATCAAGGATCAATGTTTTATTCTCACATAAAGAATTGTGGATGAATGAATTATAGGAATTGAAAACACTATGGCTTCAAGGATGAGCAGGACGATCTCTAACATAGGTCTAAGATTCATCTATGTAGTAAGTCTTAGGTATACTAAATAAATGGAGAGGAAAAAAGAAGAGGGGATCTCGGCTTAAGAAAAGGATAGATCCTAAAAGTAGGGATATGACATCGAAGTACTTGGAGTCGAATCGTGGCATGACCATGAGGTTTGGTAGTTTCACACATTGGCATTAATAGTTATTTAATAATTATCCTTGGATATGGTTTAGATAATAGCTATGAGTTAATATATATCTTCTAAATAGGGAAAAACCATGTAATAGGGGCCAAGCTGGAATGCATGGGGAAGGGTGTGACACCATGGAAAAAGGCCACACGTTTTTGTTACAAAAGTGGTGACTGACTCATTAGGGTTTCCAAAATCATTTGATGGATTTAAATGGATTCAAAAAGGGTATTAAAACACTTTTATGTCAAAATATACATTATCTGGGAGGGACTAAAAAAAGTAGGAAACTAGGAAATGTTTTGGAAAAGAGTGGTAAACTATTCAGAGAGACACTATAACGGTGACCCCACAATGGTTCCACCATAACATTGAGACATCGTAAGCGATGCCCCCATTTTTTTGGAACCATTTAGTGGATCCATGTTTTTATAAAACTACCAAAAAGAATCCACATGACCCTTAATAACACTAAAAACACTATATTTTCATAAAATAAGGGCTTGGGAAAACCTCGTAGTTACAATAATTAACATTCAATAGCATTAGTCTTACATTGAATTCTACCAAGTTTCATTTCCATGAATTTTTGCACAAAATATATATGAAATTTTAATATTTAAATAACTAAATTAAATGTTAAAAGGGTATTTTTAACAATAAATATTCTAAAAAACTTTCTAGGTAATTATTCATCTATGATAAGACACATTGATATTAATTTTTATTTTATTATGTTATGATCCAATAATACCATGAAAATTCATCATATGGATTGCTTATGATAATTATGAATTAATTATAATTATATTAGAACCATTCATTTCCCATAGGTAAATTATGGTATGATGAAGCCTTTTTGAAACATGCCTCTTTTCCATAGGTTAAGCAATCATAAAATATTGACTTTCTTATAAAACACATTTATTTTTAACAGTTTATGATATGTAAATATAGTGAATTATTTATAATATCAGGGAACAAAAATCAATGGATTATGATTATATGACAGGAGGAATCATAATTTATTACCCCTTTAATTCATTGGGAATTCATAGTTGTTCCATGAGATATTAAGGAATTAATTGTGGTGTCAACTATGTTTGGTAAGGGACATTTTATATTGTGATAGTATTAGGAGTGAACCATGACTACGAATATGATTAAATAGGGATTGATCCCAATCCACTATGATAATCTTGGTAGTGAACCTCGAAATAAGAAATTATTTTATTTGATTTTATGTATTACATAAAATTATGCTTTATGATTAAAGTTTCCCCCATGTATCATGTTATTTGATTCCTTTATAATTCATATCTTCTAAAATTCCATTCATTATACCATGATTCAATATTATGTCATATGAATTCCTTGGTAAGGTTTTCAAATGATAATTTGTTTCTTATACCATTATGTTCTTGTTATACTAAAGTGGTCATAGATATCTCCTTCGTTTACCTCTGATGAGCATCTGATCTCACCCTTTCATATGTTTCCTTTAACTGGGATATGAAAAAAAAACAAGGTAGTTTGTTTCTAAGGATATACCTATACAATATAATCTTTATAGGATATATTGATGATCTCTCATGATATTAGAGTACATATTATCTAGTATCCAAATATTCTTAACCATTATTGTCCTTGGGAATGTTTTCATAAAATATATTTAGCAATCATAAATTAATATTTATTATCTATGTATAAAATGTATGGGTCTCTATAGTTTATATCAAATATGGGATTAGTATAGGTTAGAGATAAGAATTAGATAAATTTATTGAAAAAAATATGGAATAAATAGATGTATTTAAGAAAATACAAATTTTTATAGAGAGGATATTGGATGTATATTTTATTAGTAACTCACTATTTATATTCTAAAAGTGGATGTGGTTCTTCAAATAATTTATTTGTGGTTAATTACCTAAAAATGTGTTGTTTGAATATATCTTGACAATCAATCTACATCACAATGTGCATGAGCTTACAATCCACCTTGATTGAAACTCATAAGGTATATTCTTTGGTAAATTCACATTTTCATTATAAAACATAACAATATAATTTAATATATAATGAAAATGTATGAACATGATTAAGAATTTTGTTTCATTGAATGAAAAGAAGGTGGAATTATTTAGACATTATATAAATAACATTCCATGATAACATGATAAAAAATATGATTATTCTTTTACACACTTTGTTTTTTTATATTAGATAATGGATTGAAGAAGGATAATTAATGTTGATGTTAATATTTAAAAATAGATGAATGATTTTCCTCAGGAGTACCAAAATGAAATAGGCACTGAAATGAAAAAAATTGTGATTCTACTTAATAATTTATCCCATTATGTATATAGAAACTTCTACTTGAGTAAAATTCTGGACACACCTAATAAGAAAAAAAATCAGAGTTTCATAAACACTATAGAGGATATTTTCCTCATCCTACAACATGTCTTAAAAATGATAAGCATAACTCGAGTGAGTTTCAAATTGAAATAAAAATATTTTTTTTGTTCAAAACAAAGGACACTGAGATTGCAATTGTCGTGGAAAAAATGAATTGTTTAGGTATATTAATGGATGGTAATAATGGATTTCTAATGGAGTCATCAATGTTTGAGCGTTTTAAATATTAAATGTTTAAGAATAAAGTAAATTTATGTCCAAAGGAAAAATATCAAGATGAATATAAATGTGGTCAATGTAGTAATAATATTTCAATTGATTATGAATATATTATAAATGACATATGAAAAGAAGGAGGTATTAAGGATTATGATTATGTAACCTATATTTTTTCTAATGAAGGTTATGTAATGAATGATGTTTTTTATTTGTATGTTATATTTATGTTGTATAATTATTTTTATCAATGGTATTCTGGGTATAATAATCATGAATTTCTTATAGATTATTATATAGTATTTCTCATCATTGATTATAAATAACATGGTAAATGATATTGATAAAATAAAAAAAATTATATTTTTAGAAAAAAAATGAATAAAAGGAATATAACCATTAATATGTTTTCAATTAGTTGATAAAAATGGTTAGGTAGGATAATGAGATGGTTTAAATTGATAAATTAAACATGATAGTATAGATGGCCTTGAAATTGTTATGTGATTTGCTGAAAAGGGGATTAAGTCATATTTAATTAATTTTATAAAAAAAGTTATTTATGAAATAAATTGGTTTTATTTTATTTTATGATGAATTATTTTTTTAATTCAGTACATTTTGAGATTTTGATGAATTTGGGAATGGTGTAACATGTTTTATGAGAATATTCATGTAATGTATTCATGTGTCTGTTCTGTGACATTATGAGCTACTTCATATTGTATATGGATAAATGTAGAAGTTGACATTTGGAAAGAATATGTGATCAAATAAATCATATTTTGGGGTTTTTGATATTTTGGGACAAATATTAGAGGTCTCTTAATGGTGAAAAATATATAATGTGTTAAAATGAATTTTGGGGGTTACTATTCATGTTTTAGTTATTATGAGATAATTTTTTCAGTTGAATAATAAACCATAATGGATAAATTTTTATAACCATTTTTGTTTTGATAATATCTATAGATAAAAATAATGAATTATCATTCATTTAGAGTTTATATGATATAAATAAATTTATTTTTTGTTCATTATACATAAAAAATCTTTTTGAATATTCATAACCTCAAGTAATAGATTATGAGAAAAATAATCAAATAATGGACAAAATAAGAAATTGTTCTCATAAAATGGAAATAAATTATGCATAATTTCTCATGTTCCTTAACAATACATTCACATAACCTCCCAAAATTATGAAAAGAAATATGAAATAAAATTATTATACATTTACCATAATTTTTTTATGAATAGTTTTCCTATTCAGCCATCATATATTTATGGTTATGTATTTGATATTAGTTTCTTGACCATGTTCTCTATCAGAAATTGTTATTCCTCATATTCTAATTTCCCCTACCATGTCTAAATTTTCACTTACCAATAGTGTTTTCCTTATATGGGAACATGATTAAGTGTTATTTAAGGAATGCTTTATGTTTCCCAATGTCCCCATTCTAAATAAGATTTATTATCCCTCGATATGGTTTGGGTTTTCTAGTAAGGGTATTTTAAAATATTGACCCCCTAATGACTGAGACATAATTTCATGTGTGAAATGTCACCAACCAGGTCAGGCTACCATCAAACCCGACACCAAAAATGACCCGTGGTTTTTCCCAAAGTGTGTTATTAATCTTTATAGTCTATCAACTAGATCTTGGGAATCATGTAACACCTTTTTGAATGGTTTATCCTATGAAATAAAACTACAAAAAACCAATAATAATGATACATAACATCATTTCCACCACCCATAACCCAAGAGATCAAAGGGAAACACTATAAAATGAATTCAACATTCAATATTTACAACCAAAAACCAAAATATAATATAGGGAGAGGACCAAAAATAAAGAAAACCTCCCTCTAGATTATGGGTCAATTCCCTTATGCTACATCAACTAACACTGCTCCATTAATAAACTACAGAAACGTAGAACCACCATCACCACCAAATGAGGTTGTTCCATTAACTAGGTCAGATAAACAGTATATACATATAATAGAGTGTGTTCATAGGGTATGATCTAAAATTCCCTGTAGGATACCTCCAAAATATTCTATTAAATGACAATATAATAAAAATAAAAATTCTAGTTTTAGAGGAATGAATTTGAATAACATTAAAATAAAAAAGGAATTAATTTTTAATAGAATGAAATATATAAAAAATTTATTCAGAATGATTTGACGAAAAAAGTACCACAGAGGATTCCATATGTTCCTACGATGTTCAGGACCTCAGATCCCCTCACTTTTATGATGGAATCGTAAAGAAAATTCTTGTGGAGGTAATAAAAGAGAGGTCATAACCAAAGTTATGGAATTATCTAAACCCTAAATATTTTTTGTAGTGTTATAACATGATCTTGTAAAAGAACCTGGGTCATTTACCCGGTATCCCAACTGGTATACTAGTATATAACTACCCCTAGAATATATGGGGTACCCATGTGCACTAAATATTTTTCATAACAAGTGAAATCCCTTTTTATAGTACAACAATTAGAATAAATGAAATCACTCTTGTTAAAGAACAACATACAAACAAATTTTCATAAATCAACACTGAATACACACCAAAACCAAGGAAAACAAATTTTACACTGCCAAAAAATTTATAATACCCTTTTAATCTCCAAAGGAATAATATTAAAATCATTTATTATTATTAAGTCATGGAACCACCTACCTCTTCCTTAAAAATCAACAAAAACTCATTGGAAACTACAATGGCAACATGGAGAGACCCTAAAGAGGACAATTAACACAAAACCCAACAATATGTAACCCATGGAAATGATATTAGACCAAAAATAATAAAAAACCCTAGATGGGAACAACATACCATAAGGAAGAATAAATAAGTGACCAAGAATAAGGAAGAAGAGTGAAGTGGAGGAACATAAATGATGATTCCTTGAGAATCCAAGACCATAATACCCATGA
The DNA here is from genome assembly GCA_963277665.1 of Viscum album. Classification (NCBI taxonomy): domain Eukaryota; kingdom Viridiplantae; phylum Streptophyta; class Magnoliopsida; order Santalales; family Viscaceae; genus Viscum; species Viscum album. The sequence goes on from OY728145.1 coordinate 1,907,712,721, forward strand.
TTTCAAACCCTAAGGAGTGTACGGGAAGAGGGTTGTTCCTATGGTATATGCAACCTCTATCTAACATGAAAATAATCCAAACATTTTTCTTATAGGGGTTGAATTCCCAAGAACCTATTAATTCCTTGTTGATAGTTCCACTTTCTTGATCACATGGTTAGTTCTAGAGGGCTGCATGCATGTGTGCTATGTGGTTCGGTGTAGGGATTATACTATTCCCCAACCATGAACCTCCATAGGTTTGTCATGAAACCCAAATTTATTGTCATAAACATCCATGAAATCAAATAAATAAATATATAACTAAAAATAAAAGAGAAAATACCTCAAAATGATACCACATATGTGAAAATTCTCCCCACTATGAAAATATTTCACCCTCTAAATGTCAATATAAATTAAGATCATAGAATATATAAGGATACTACACTTACACCATATATAATTTATCTCATGTCCCATTCTCATTACTAACATACTTCCAAAGGATCAATACCAATGGTATAGAATTCCCCCTAAAGAACATTAATTTTAGACTATATAATCAAAACTATTCTTTCAACCATAGAAAATTAATATTTCTACTCTAACTCTTCCCATTTCAACAGAAGAGATGGGTATAGGGTATAGTCCTTAAATTGTGAGGCTGGGAACACATCATGGTTTTTTGAGGGATGGAATGGAAATTCTAATCATTATACAACCATACTAATTCTCTTTGTTTCTTAAAAAGGCCCATCATATCACAGTGTTCGCTTCCCCTTTTTTCAAAGATGACGGTGACTAAGTTGAGATTCCACCCTAAGATACACTTGATCACCCATTGAGAATTTTGGGACTAGTATTCGTTGATTGAAATAAAATTTATTGGAATCATTGTTGTCCATAACTATTTTTTGATCAACAAAAAATTATCATATGTCTCTTCCATAAGTATTGATTTAAAAAATGAAGTCTTACTCACCTTTATCAATCAAAATGGTGACAAAAAAGAATGAATATAACATTTTTCAATGGGATCCATTTTAATCGAGGATTGCTAACTATTATTGTCAGAATATTGTTCCAATCCCAAATGGTTTTCCAAAAATATTCCAAAATCTACCCCGAATGCAAGGGAAATGTCCTCCAAAATATTGTTTTACAACTCCATATAACAATACATTTGATAATTTTATGCCTTAATGAGTTTGATCTATAACCCTATTACCTTTGATGGATTTCCCAATACTAAGATGTATTACGGAGTTCCTTATCTGAAATGATTCTTGTCAGCACACCATGATTCCTTAAAATTTCCCAAATATATAACCTGCCCAAATCATCCAAATTTTTCAAATAATTGATCCAAATGAAATGATTTATTTTTTCAAATGGCCAATCATCAAAAAAATGGAATTCCTTCCCCAGGGTGTATGAGGTACCCCAATGATGAATTCCATTACAACAATGCCCCACATCCTGGTAGGAATGGGGAGTGGTTGAAGAAAACCTGGGGGCATATTGTGGTTTTCCTTAAACTAATGGAAAGTATATCACATGGATACAATGTTAGATATATCATATATCATACATACCCACCAAAAATATCATCACACTTTCTTTACCATTTTGTTTTTCTAGGGATGAACACCCCACTTAGATTGGTGCTTATCCTATATCACAACCATTCACAACATTAATGGAATTATGATGAATCCATCAAAAAAATTCTTCCCTAATAAGATAATGATCACTCATAGGGAACATCCCCACAATAAAATCTTGATTATATAAAAGGAAATAGTACATTCGATAGTGTACAAGATACCCAACATTGAGCTTAAATGAAAAGTTAAATATTGTTATTATGTTATCATTATAAACTTAAAATTAAATTTCCAAGAATTAATATTATTAAATGAATTATGAAATATAAAATTTTCAAACTCAATAATAATTTATTAATTCCTTAATAGAAAATTAAGCACTTATGATTAAAAAATTCATTTTATTCTTCATATACACATTCCATGAGAGTGATTTTTATTGCATTTGATATTGAATAATATGATAATTTTATAGATCATTGAAAAATTTTATTTAATGATATAAATTTTGTATGATAAATTATAATATTAAAATTATCTTATGTAGACATTTTGAGAACTTTATGAAATGTTTTATTTTTCAAGGTATTATGAAAAATACATATTTTAATTGGAAGTTGTAATTTAGTTAAAATAACTTACAAATTATATTTATAATTAATATTTTCTTTAAAATAAAATAAAATCAATTTTATTATAACAATCCAATTATTTGTTTGTAAATATATTTTTAAATGAATTTATAATAAAAACATTTTATTTTTAAAAAGGGTGTCCTTCTGAAAAAATTGTTTTTCTTTGCATTTTAATAATTTAACTTTATGTTAAATGATAAAACTATTGTGATTTAAATTTTGATACATAGATTCCATATTTTATATACTGTAATCCAAATTTATTTAATTGGTCGATTTTATTTTTAGTTAATATAAATAGTAACCGTAGTAATTTTTATTATCGTGTTAAAGGGTAAATCATGTAATTATGAGTGAAAATAAAATTATAATAACTAGAAAATGAACCAAAAACGTACACTAAATTTACTGTATGAGAATTGTTCACCAATAATCATTAATGTTTTTGTTATAATACCATTTATGAACAATTGTATTGTATTATAACCTTTTTAATATTTTATTTAATGAAATGTTAAACATGTCACACCCTTGTTTTTAATAAGAATAATAATTTTAAAATGGGGTAATCCAGAATATAAGTTCAACTAAAAGTAGTATTTTGAAATCTAATGGATTTATGTTCAACAATGAAATATATTTTTATTTTTGAGTGAAAAAATAGTTAATTTAAATTCTGCCACAAAACAAATGTATTAATGATAAAACTTACAAAAAAATCTAATAAAGGATTTAAAAATATTTAAATATGTATTAAGAGATATTTAATATAATGAAAGAAAATTTAATATAACTTTTACATTTAGGGATCTATAAAAATATGTTTTCAATTTTATCTTGTTGTATTGATGCATTTAAATTTCAATGTAATGAATAGTGTTGAAATTGACAATAATGACATTTCAAAATATATAGATATTTAGTAAATGATATAAATTAACTAAAAAAAATTTAAATTCATGTAATTTCTTAGGATAAGTTATAAAATAAAAACTATGATCTAATTATTGGTCTAGTTTCATTTTTTAGTGAAAATATTGACCTTAATAGTAAAAATCTATGTTGTTAGGGTGAGATTTATATATGTTAAATAAGGTTTAAAACTAAATGATAAGGGTAATAATTTGACATAGAAATATAAAAAAAATTATTTAATGAGACGGTTTCTAAACATACCCATATTATCTTTTAGATATCTCATTTTGGATTCATTTGGAGTTGAAAATTTATTTATATTAATTTAATATTTAGTAAATTTCCAAGCTTTTCCTCTCATATCCAGTTAAATAGAACTTCTTCATATCATTTCTTCACACATGAACACCCTTATAGATCAGCCAAAACCTACCCAAATCCATTCCCATAATATCTCCCCTCATTCTAGAGGCATTATTTTAGGTTGAACACCAAACACAGTGGTTATAAGGTGTTACGAAAAGAAGGTAGTCTGAAAGACTAGTATTGTTTTAATCAACAATTTTTGTGTTATTACTTCTTCTTCCACCATAAAATATTATTCACCCACAAAAAAATAATAATTAAAATATCTTCTATATACTGATATTTTTATTTTAGTTTCATGAACCATGATTTAGTGACCCACAATATTTATAAATTAACATTACATAACTTTTGGGGAATATTAAAACATTATTCAAACTAACGCCCAAAGACAATGCTAGACAAATTCCTTGGGAAACATGGAAACATAAAATCCAGTTCATAAATTAGATACATGATATCCCAATATGTTCTTTTTATCTATAAGTTTTCTTAGACATGTCAAACATAATACATACTATCATAACCTGGGAAAAAACATAAAAACAGGAGATCGCATGTGCTCAGTAAGGGTAAAAAATAGAGATATGTAAGATTAATAATGATCATAATGGTATGATAACATGATCATGAAAAATTAAGATTGTATCTTAAACATAAAAGACCATAAACATGAATCATGGAACAAATCAAGGTAGTTCATAGGATATGAATCAAAATTAAATATGGAACATTATGCTTGAAATCATAACATATGAGAAAATAATGGAATGGCAGAATACACATAATCATATAAAATGAATTCCATAGCCATCAAAGAATCACTTCTAATGCCATATTAATGAAAAATGACCTTTACTAAACTTTTTTCACTCCCCATTCCATTGCTGAATTAATAAACTGAGTTCACCCTTCATTCCAGCCCTGTATTACTGATCCGAGTTCATTTTCCATTAATGCACTGTAATACTAAATCTAGTTCATTTCTCATTCCATCCATGTCTATCTCATGATATATACATATTTACCCAATGAATTGGTGTAAAATATAGGTCCCACCCATCCCATAATGAAATCATACATACAAGTTCCACAGGACCATAAAATATAATATTATAACCCATGAAATAAAATCGATATCATAAAAATATTATCATAACATAACCATTGGAAAAAGATAAATGTTTCACAATAACTTCCTAAAAATCCTAACACGTGATAGTGAAATAGATTTCATAATCATGTAACCTGTAAAAGAGAAATGGTGCTCGTGAACATATAAAACCCATGATCGAGAAACATGTTTCATAAACATATAAACTATGAAAGATAAATATGTTTTATTAAGAACATGTCATTAAGATTAACCCATTTATAGAAATAATTTGGGTGGAAACTTTATATCATTTCATATAAATTCATGTGTTACATCAATAGATACCATCATAGATGGAAACTAATTATTCAATATCTTCCAAAAACATTTCTTGCGGATAATATATATTCTTCTTTGAAAAAGGATTTTTCAAACATAAAACCAGTTGAATATAATTTTCTTCTAAATTTCCATGAAAGAATATAAGTAATAGAGGAAATCATTTTTAAAATCTTTTTCCTTGACAACTTCTAAAAGTATCATCAAACCATTTTGGAAAAAAAATTCATTTAAAATAGATAAAATAATATTTAATACATTTTAAAACCCTTATTATTTAAAAAAATATAAAATATGCTTCAAACTATTTTAAAAATAGTCCATTGAAAAAACATTGAAAACATATAAATAAATCATGAAAATTTCTTGAAAACCATTTTATTGTAAATATATTTTAAAAAATAAAATGAAAACCTGAATTTTTTTTAGAAAATATATTCCATGAAAACATAAAAAAGAATTGTGAAATTTTTTTGAAAAAAAATCCTTGAAATTAATTTTAAAAATCTATTTCAAAAAATTACCAGTTTAACAATAAAAGGAAGCTTCATATAAATGATACTGGGTAAATATATAAATGTCATACGAGGTAAAAAGAATATTCCCTTTTCATGGTAAAACGAAAGAAAAATTCCATTTTATAAAAGTGATAAGAATATTCCATTTAGAACATTGGTTAAAGAAAAAAGGTTACATTTTCTTTTAAATATTATATATCAATAGTATAATATTCTGGGAAACCCTTTTTAGAAAACATTTTTTTTTGAAGGAACTCATATTTCCGACCAATAGAGGGTAATGTGTGGCTTTCTTAAAATCACATTATTAACTATCAAATGTCCCAATGAGTGGAATAATGGTACCAATACATGAGTATATCCTGAATATTAAGATGATAATAATGATAATTAATTTTATTGAGATATGGATCATAATATTTTGTCAATGTAAGCATAACCAAAAAGAATCTCTATAAGCGATGATATTATTTCAATAAACTTTTACCACTCGGTAAATTTGAACCATACTCCCCATGTAAGAAAATGTGATTACCAAAATCTTTAAATATAAATAAAATAAGGTAATTCATGATATAAAATGTAAAATATAATTATATACACCTTGAAAAATAATTAAGATGAATAACTAAACATGAGTCTCATTAAATGAAAATTACAGTAAAACTATTTTTCCAATTTAGTAACATTTGAAACATAAAAAACAAGAAATAAAGTATATAAAATGGACATATAAGAATCCATAAAATTAATTATAGGAGACATATACTTAATTAATTGAAATGAAATACACCACACAAGTATGTGAGTGTATAATAAGGCATGTATCTCAAATAAATAAAAGTCAGTTGAAATTCCATTATATTATGTCTTGACTTACTTAGTACACGTAAAATATTCATATATAATAAATATAAGTTTATTTTAAATATTATAAAGAATATTTTTCTTATATATAATACCTTATGTTTTTTTATTATTAATTATGTTACCCTCTTGTTGACAATCCTATGTTAAGGTTTCAGTTTGAGGTATATTCACTTTGTACTTTAAAGTTGTCTTGATTTGTTATATATTTGGTCCTTATACTTATGTGATGATATAAATAATTTAAATAATGATATAAATATCATTCATATTATGCATATATTTATTAATTTATTCTATATAATATATAATTTTTAAAGGGATTACAACGTTCTTGGAGACGGTAATCTGTATGAACGCATGAATGTTGTTTCAAATTTTTATTACTTGATTGATAGAAAGAAGGTAAATGAAATATGTATATGTATATATATATTATTATGTGTATATATATATCATTATTAAATTATAATTATTATATCATATATGACATAAAATTACACTAAACCCATCCTTAATACATTCTATGTAGTGTGTAAACGAATCACATCATTTTGAGGGGGTTGCAATCCACACATCCTCAAACAAAATTATAATATTCACTCCAAATGAAAGTATAAAGTTATTTGTAGAAAAATTATTAAATAATAATAAATACATAATAAATATAATATATAACATATATAAACATATTGTCCATCCTAATTTACACCATGAGAGGAAGTAAGGAAAATGAATAATCATCATTTGTGAGGCGATAGTGCTATGCACACATAAAGAGTATGTTCGTTACCATTGAATATAGGTGTCTATAAGTGTAGGAAGAACTAATAGAGTACCAAAATACTAGTATATTTAGGATAATTGTTTTTTATACAATCATTTAATAATGATATAAGAGGGGTGGAGAAAAAAAATTAAAATAAAGGAACTTGAGAGAAGGTGTTACATATTAATATGGTAAAACTTTTTTGTTTGTGCCAAAATGATAACATGGATTTAAATATTAATAATTGAAGGAATATAAGAATTATTGATTTATTTTGGTAAGATTAATTGGAATATATTTTAGAAACCTAATTGGTTTGAAAGGTGTGATGAATTTGGGGGAGAGGAGGCATTTTTATAGTGGAGGAGTGTCACTCTTGTAAATCTTTGGAATATGAATTCCACCCAAATCATTTGCTGGGAATGTGGCTCCAATAATATAAAAATATATAAATAATTATTAATGGGGTATAAATATGGACATAAAATAGGTGTCTTAAATGTTTATAAGCCATTTATGGCCATCTATTTATTGTCTTGTCCTTGGATTAGCATAATTCTACTTTAATCGATGTAATTAATTTTAATTACATTCATTAATATTTTTTTAAAAAATTAAATTGGCCTTATTAGAAATAATAAAATATTCTAATTCAAAATATTGAACCATTTTTTCAAATTTCAATCACATAAGTGGCATCAATTTATTTTAAATTAATCTCATAGTCAGGTCAACAATGAGGGTTTTAAATATAAAAAACATTCAGAAGAATGCTATGTTTATATACACAATTTCAAATTGAAAAATACATAAATATCCTTAATTTTATTAATTAGTAAAAATATTCTCTAATTATACTTTAAAAAAATTTAAAATATAATTTAACATTATAAACAAATTTGATGAATATGTAGTTTTGAACTAAAATTCAATATTGTTTTACTATTCATTAAAAAAATAAATATCCATAGAAAAAATACCAAAAATTTACCCTAAAGTAATTTTTCTACTACTCTTTCAAATATGAAGTTTCTTTTGACATATTAAATATATAAAAGTTCCAAAAATTGGATTTCAAAGGCTTTCTCTATTAGAAGGCGATAAATATACCTTAATAAAAAAGTTGGTTTTTAAGCACAAAATTGGGTTTGTTCTTATCTTATGTCTATAAAATATATTCGATGAATATCAAAACACTTTTAATGAATTTATAACATATATATTACATTAATATCACTCACTAATTTTAATTTATTATATTTTTTGATTAAAATAACTTCATGACCATATAAAATTATAATAATTTCCTATACAATCAATGAGTTTTCATATTCATTTATTGTAAATTGTTAACCTATGAATTCATATTATATTTTTTTTAAACCATATATTTTCTTAAATTATTTATTTCTACTAATAACACTTAATTTTAATAGAATGTTTGTAACTAATTGTATTAAATAATAATTTTTTAATGATATAATTTTGTTCAGTTAAACACACTATGTTCTATTATGCAAGCCATCAAGGTAAGTCATTGATTATTATAACACAAGCTTTGTTCAATTTTCTATATAGATACAGAAACTTTTTATATTCTATCTTGTTCATGATAAACATGGTTTTACATATAATGAAACCCAAACATAGTGATGTGATATAAAATAAATTATTTTCAATGTTACGTGTAATTAAAAATATCAAAATTATTAAATTTATTTTAAAAAATCACAAAATACCATGGTTTTACATTCTATATATGATAAAATGAATTTCTTCCTTCAAATTCATCTGGGTTATCAAAGGTTTAATACTTTAAATTTTCATTCATAGAATCCTACATCACCTAAATGGATACTAAAACTTCTCTTCAAAGGGGAATGTATGAACCATAACTTTTACCAAAAGTAAAATATAATGAGGATTCCACATGAAAAAATAGGTTTTGAATTACCATATGTACTGGAAGAAAACATTAAATATTTATAGGGATTTATTGAGGCCATCAATAAAAAATTAATGATCAATGAAAATTTAATGGACTTATAGTAATAAATCTAGGATGATATATAAAATCCATCAATTCAACCAAAATTATGATATTAGGAATGCATTTTATTCATTATCTTATCATTGAGTAATTATTTTATTAACCAATAATATAAATAAATATACTTAATGTATATTTGTATAAACAATATTTAATTATATTGTTTTACTTCTAACTATTTATAATACATCCATTACATCGAGAAATGGATGTGTAAAAATTAACTTTGATATCCAAATCAAAAAAATAAATTTTTAACAGATCATAAGGCCAATAAAAGAATGGAAAGAATAAATTTTTATCTCAAACTATTCTTCAAAATCAATATTGTTTATACATGAATATTTGAACACAAAAAATAAATCCCCGGGTCCATCTTTAATAATTATATAACTAAAAAAAACTCAATAACATGGACATCGCATAGGCCAGTGGTAGGGGTGAAAACCTTGTCATCATTTGGTCAAGGGTTCTGGACCCATGACATGTCCATACATCATTGGTTTTCACCTAAATTATATGATATATTTTTCTAAAAACACACTAATATAATTTCCTAAATATGATGGTATTCAATGAAATAAGGTCAATCACTAAATAGCCTTTTAACTAATGTTTTAAATACATACTCGTTCAGTAAATACTTCCTTCAACGATTAACATAAAACTTTTATGGATGACTAACCATATAAACCTTCTCAATGATGAAAAACAAAATCAATAGTAAGAAACAAAATCAACTAACATTTATTCCCATGTATATCCCAAAGTAACTATTGGGTGTAACATTCCAAATATGTGACAACCCTCATCATATATTCTACAGAAACATTTTAATAACCTGAATTACCATAAATACTTCTACAAAACATGAATCCTTTCTTATTCCATAGATTACTGAATATATTCCACAAATAAAATAGGTGCAAACTTCATTTTGGATATCATAAACTATTAGTCAATAAGTCCTTTATTAGTTCCAAGGTAATCAGTACCATCCAATTTACTTATATCCACATTTCCATTTACTAACACCATTATCATAACATAAGGAACATATTAAAGGTTATCATTACCTTAATAATTTATTTTTTATGTATATAACCTATCCATTATATTTGTTTTCTATTCCATCGAAACCATTCGATGTGTTCTTATAAATCCACAGAGAAAAAAATAAACTAGACTATCATTATATATTTCACCATTCAAAATTATTGAATCCAAATCCATAAAATCCTTTATTATTCTACTTCTCCCTTCTTCCTTTAACAATGCTACCCCATCATATTTTGAAATACCCCATTCCTTTCAAATAATATTTCTAGTCTCTTTATCATCCACAATGTCACCATTACTCACACCACCATGCAGATTCTCTTAAATGTCTTTTCTCTTGGGACATTTAGTTTCATAATAACCATTTATTCTACACTTAAGACACATAACAATTAATAAATACTTATGGAGGCCTATATTATCATCCATCTCTTTAATAAAACTCTTAATTTTTACCTTGTAGAATAATCCTTTGTGTCTTTATTTTCTATAATCAAACCTTCCTATTGTTCCTCCATGACACTCACTTAGGTGATTATTTCAACATTCTAAACACAAAAGAAACCAATTATTCTTTCCACCATGGTCTTTACTACCCAGAACCTTAGAAAAATATATCATTCTATTACTTTGTTTTTTTGGGAGATGGTTAAGGTATATGTTCTTAATAATGTTCTATGAAATATAATTAAAAATGATGACAACATCGTTCACTCCAGTAATAAACCCACTGGACTTCTCATAAGCTAATAATACGTCACATTCAACTTTAGTCTAGTTTCCTCAATTGAGAAAAACCCAAACCATAGTGTGAGAATTACTTATCATAGCCTAAAACCACATAGTGAAGAAAATAATTACATATAGGATTTATAATTCATGACACCTTCTTTAATTAATGACACACAAGGTTTTCCCAACGTTATTCATTGAAAAAAAATTAAATCCTTTATAATGGGTTGTGAAGAGTTTTGTGAATTCCCAAAGCATATCACATGAGAGTTTCAAACCAAGTGTGCAGTAAGGCCAATTTCCATTTACCCGATTACAAGAATTTGGGCCCAAGAAAATTTTCTTGATTTGTTACTCCAAGGTATATATTTTTAGATTCACATCCCCATATAGTGTCCAGAGAGTGACATATTTCTAGGAAACCATGCACTCAGTCCAAAAACAAATTCCAGGACATGTTGCTATGCATTTATTTATCCTTCAACATATCCTTATACATTTCCTTAGGATTTGCGCTAATGTTTTTAAATCCCATCATCTATATAGTAACTAAAACATTTCTCTAATATCAACTTTAACAACCCTTACTTTTCATACATTAACATTTCAAAACTTATGTGGAATACATAAAATGTTATACAAACGGGCACCCAAAGACCACACTATTAAAGTACCTTTTTAATCAAGGAAAAATAAAAACTAATAAAGAGTTGGGATACAACATCTCTCACTACGTTCTTATTGACTTGATCCCTTCTTAGAAAAATCAACCATAATTCATATTTTCATACATGTGGATGGAAATTTAGAAAAGGGCTGCTCTTAGATGCTCACTACGAGTAATTAAGGGTGATATGTAAAAATAATCATGGTTATAAGGGTAGGAGAAAATTATCATGAAAATAGAATATTATACCCTACACATCAATGATCATAATCATGAATACATGAATAAACCATAATAGTTCATGACATATGAATCATAAGGAAATAAAGAACATAATCCACCAAAACAAAATGTATGAATAAAACAACGAATTATGGAATACACATATGCATGTATAATGATCTACATAGTTGTCAATGAATTGCTTCCAAGGTCATCTTAGAGGAAAAATCCCTTTAAGAAACCAGGTTCCCATCTTCTTCCTACCTAGTATTTCTAAACTCGTTTCACTAGGCGTTCTAGCCCTTTATTTCTAAACCGGTTTTATTTCCCATTCCATCCATATAATATATAACATATTTTATTTCTTGTTCTAACCATGTCTATCTCATGATATACAAGTCATTACCCAATGCATTAGAGGTAGATAAAGGTCTCACACTTCTCATACTGAAATAACACATACATGTTCCACAAGATCATAAACAATCATATCATAACCCATAAAATGAAAATGGTATTCTAAATATATAATAATATTATAATCTCTAGTAAATGATACAGTTTTCATAATCATTTTATCAAAAGAATAACTCTGGAAGGATAAAGAGATTTCATAAACATATAACCCGTGAAAGAGAAATGGGTTTCATAAACATATAAACCATGAAAGAGAAATTGGTTTCATAAACATAAAACATGTGAAATATAAATGTCTTTCATAAAGAACAAATTATCAAGCATAATACATTCAGAGAAAGAATATGAATGGAAGCTTTATATCATATCCTAGAAAGGTGTGAGTGACATTAATTGATAACATCTTAGATGAAATTAATTTTGAATTATCTTTTAAAAACATATCTTGGGAATAATTTACTTTCTCCATTGAAAAATGGATGTTAAAACATAATACAATGTGAAAATCATTTTCATAGAAAATACCTTAAAATTATATAAATAATACTTGAAATCATTTTGAAACCCATTTTCCCTGAATGCATATAAAAAATCATGAAATAATTTTGAAAACCCACTTTCGTTAAATAATATTAAATAAGATTTCAAATATTTTAAAACCCATTTTATCTGAAAACATATAAAATAAGCTAAAAATATTTTAAAAACCATTTCAATTGAAATATCAATTTAAACATATAAAGAACATTGAAAACATTTTGGAAACCATTTATTTGAAAATAAAATTCAAAACATATAATGAAATCTTGAATGAATTTTGAAAATATTTTTCTTTGAAAACATACAAAATATGGTTGAAAACATTTTGATAAAATATTTCCTAGAAAATAATTTTAGAAAAACATTATTTAATATTATATATTTTAACATGAAAAGGAATCTTCACAGAAATGATGGTGGGTAAATCTATATATGTTATATGAGGTAAAAATAACGTCCACTTTTCATGGTAAAAGGGTTGAAAAATGCCTTATTTAGAAAGAATAAATAAGATTACTTTGAAAAAATTGTTAAAAATAAAAAGACATAAAAGTGTATTTTTAATATTATCATAAAATAGTTGAATATTATTTGAGACAATTTTTAGAAAACATGGTTTTTAAGGAACATAGATTGTTTACCAAAGATAGGGTAAACTCAGGCTTTCTTAAAAACACATTATTAATAATATTCTATCCCAAAGAGTGTAATAATGGTACCAATACATGAGTATATCATTAATACACATGGGAAATTAAATGTCATGAATTTTATTATTATATGGATCATATGATTTCATCAAGAGAATTATAAACATAAAAAATCTCGATCAGTGATGAGATTGTTTCAACAAAAGTGTACCACTCAATAGCTTTGGACAATAATCCCCATGAAATAAAATGAGATTAGATTAAGCATAAATTATCATGAAAATAATGGTATTAATCATAAAACATGTAAAATGTATTTATATGAACCTCGAAATATAATATAGGTTCATAACCCAATATGAGTCTCAAAGAATTAAAATTAGGACATAACTATTTACGGAGTTGATTACTTTTGAAACTTAAACCCCATAAAAGAAATATCATTAAATGGATATGTAAATACCCATAAAAATAATTATAAGGTACATATAATTAATTAATTAATAGTACATACACCTAATATAAAGTTAACCTGGCTTGACATACATGGATAGTACATAATTGCATATGAATATTCATTACATTACAAAAATACATGCCCAAGGACTGTAATAATTTGTTGTCTTTTGAACATGGAAAAAAAATATTATATCTTGGTGAAATATCTTCAACCTAAACCATAAAGGACTCCACATTTAGTTTTTTTTCCTAAAAACCTTCTTCATACACTGGGTAAAGGAAACATAAGAAAGGGGTGAGCATAAATTCTCAGTGAGGGTAACTAAATGAAATGCATAAGTGTAATAGAAAAAATAGGTCTAGAACATGAGCATTACATTTGATGATCATTCCCTTAATATTATAGATTGTATATAAAATTTCAGTTCATAAGACATGAATTATTAGAATATAAATAACATTGACCGAAAATCATAATATAGAAAAATTCATGGAATTTATGGCATGCACATTGGTAAATAACATTGTGTACATGTATAAGTAGAGACAGGTTCGCTAATGATGCTAAAGACATCCAATCAGGCCCCAAAATCATCTTTTTGACATTAAAGCAGGTCCATGAATAATATTTTGAATATGTAGTTAGGCTCATCCATAACCTTGTAGAAATTTAAACAAGTCTATTTATAATAATGCGAATGTGTAATCTAGTTCACACATTACATAATGGACATGAAACCGAGTACAATCATAACATTGGGAACTTGTAATTAGGTTCATGAATAACATTGTGATCATGTAATCAGGTTTACACATAAACTTATAGACATGAAACCCTGACCATGCATGGCATTATGAACAAGTAATAAGGTTTTCTCATAACATTGTGAACATGTAATCAAGTTCACACATAGAATTATGGACATAAAACCAGGTTCATGCATAACATTGTGAACATGTCATCCAGTTCATGCATAACATTTATATTTATGATTCATCCATCATTACTCAATGAATTAGAGGTGGATATAGGTCCCACCCATATCATAATAAAATCATTCTTACATGTACTGCAAGATAATAAATATTTCCTCATATCATGAACCATAAATAGGTATAAATTTTATAAATATAAAATCATAAACCATGAAATGAAATGTGTATAAAAAAATTTACTCACATAAAATCATTTGGGAAATAGATACGTTTCATAACCATACCATCAAATCATAACCCATGAAAATAATTGGGTGTCATAAACATGTAATGCATGAAAGTGAAAGAGTTTTCATAAATACCGTGACATTAAGCATAACACATTCATAGAAAGGATATGAATGTAAAATTTAAATTATTTCCTATAATGGAATGTGTAACATAAATTAATTTCATATTATATGGAAAATAATTTTGAAATATTTTTTGAAAACATTTCTTGAGGTAAATATCCTTTCATCTTTAAAAACAGATATTTTATAACATAAAACCTTTTGAAAACACTTTTCTTTGAAAATATTTTTGAAAACATATAAATGATATTATAAAAAATAAAATAAAAACTTAATAATCCATTTTCCCTGAGAATGATATTCAAGGATCTTTTAAATTCATTTTTGATCACATTTTCAAAATCATTGTTTTTTAATATAAATGATTTCCGACCAAAGAGAGATACATTAAAATTTTACATAAAAACTTTATATTGAGTACCAAAGGGTGTAAAATGGTACTAAAAATTTTATATATCTTGAAAAATTTGAATGGAATGAAACTCCGGAGTGTTCATGATACGTGTATCATAATAGTTCATCAAATGAATCATAAACAAAAACAATCTCGAAAAGTGATAAGATTGCCTTAATAGACCCATATAACTCAGTAACATGGGATCATACTCTCCATGAAAGAAATAAAAATTACATGAATCTTAATATATCATTAGAATAAATATATTCATGATATTACATTCCAAATGGAATTATATACACCTTGAATAATTGTTAAGTTGCAAAACAAAACTTGATTCTCAATGAAGGAAAATTGAGGTAAAACATTTTTACCGATTTGGTAACTTTGGAAACATAAACCTCATGAAAGAAGGGTTATAAAATGGAAATTTTAATACACATAATTTTAATTAAAATATTCATATAATTCAATCATTGGTAGTATACACACCACACAAAATGAAAGGGTGGTAAACATAACAAGAATCTCACAGAAATTAATAGTGAGATGAAATCTTCTTACCTTGTGTCTTGACTCCCATCGTACTCATTAAAACAACATATATAATGATTATAAATTAATTATAAATTATTTATATAACCATATTATTATATATAATAACAAATATTTTTTTATTATGACCTTATATTAACTTCTTTTTAATGATCATAGGTAATGGTTTCAATTTGGCTAATATTTTCTTTGTTACTCACAGGTGTCATAATTTGTTATGTCATTGTTCCTTATAATTATATAATGATTAACAGGTGTAAGTAATGTTATAAATATCATGTATATCCATTATATTTATATTAAAAAAATTTATATCATAAATAAATGAAAAATGGAATACACCGTTCATGGACATGGTAAGCTGTACGTACGCATGAACATTGGTTCCATTTTTCTTATCATATTGAAAGAAAGTATAAAAATTAAATTTATATATATATGTGTATATATATATATATTTATTAAAGTAGAATTATTATATCATGTATATCATATAATTTCAGTAAACACATTCTTATTACATTCGATGTGGTGTGTGAACAAATAACATCACTTTAAGGGGGATGTAGTCTACGCTTCCTCAAATGAGATTATCGTAACAACAAAAAAAATAGAACGTTAACAGATTAGTATTGAAAATTGATCAAATAAGATTCAATACATAATATATATAACACATATCATATATAAATAGAGTTTCCATCACAATATCCATAATGATAGGTGGTAAAGAAGAAATAAACATCTGTCATTTCGTGATGCAATACTTCGCCATAAATAGAAATAGTAGCATAGATATCCCTTAGATTGTGGTTTGTATTTTTTTAGGTATACATATTTTCTTAAAAATCATATTATATGTACTATAATATTTTTTTCACACATGTAATAAATAATGTGGGTGGTGCATAGGGAAAATAAAGGAAAGAATCTTGAGAGAATATGTTACCTCTTAAATGGGTAACCCCTTTTGGTTTGTGCCAAAGGAATCCTTGATATAATTTAAATGAAAAATAAGGCTTATATTATGAATTTATGGAATATTGGATCTAATTTCATCAGAGTTTTTTTTGAACCAAAGGGTTTGAAAGGTTTGATGAATGGATTGAGTGCTTTCCTTTTTATAGTGGGGTGGGCATGTCACTCTTGTAAATACCAAAAGGTATTCTCTATTTGGTGGTCTACCTTACCTAAATTCGCCCAAAATTTAAAATTAGACTTTTTGGGAAGAATAAAGTTTTATGAAAACCTCCACAACATAAAAATATATGAATTTTAATATTTTGGTTCCTTAACTTCTAAGATTCCCCAATTTAAATATTTTGGTTTTTATTAAAGGATCGTGTTTTCAAATATAATTATTTTAACCATTAAGACAAAAATAAATTGAAACTTATTATAAACATTAGATCCACTGTATTATTAATATTATATCCAATTTATAAAATAAGATTCCCTTGTGTTTTGGAAATTAATTTTAAAACAACCACACATGATGCACTAAAACACTACTTAAACTCAGGTCGTGTTAACAACATTTATACAATATATGGGTCAATATGTTAATTTTAAAAGATATATTACTCCATTAATATACAATATATTATATTTATTAACATATAAAATAACTTTTCATCATATAATATTTTTATTAATTTTAAATCATTTAATAAAATATTATTTATTATAGAAAATTTATTTTAATTCTAACATTATTTGTTTAATGTTAAATGTAATAGTTTCAACATAATATTGGTATTAAAATCTATTAGGTTTAAATATGTTTAACATGATATATTCAGCTAAAAAAATAAATATAGACAACAATTTAATCAATTAACATTACATTTAATATTTATAGTGTCATTTTTTTAGCTTGTTATTAACTAAATTGTCATTATATTAGTGTTTCCTAATCAATTTAAGTAACAAAATCATATATAAATTTTTTTGATAAATTATTATGATAATAATTACCATTATATATTTCAAAAGGATATCTATAACCAAAAATATAATGTTTTTTACATATCCCAATGTTTAATAAATGTTAAAGGTAAGGGAAGTTCCCCTTTTTTATTTTTCCTTACATAACCTTTTTTATATGGGACATACATTTAATAATATTCCAATAACCCGTAAATTTAGAACCATGTTGGTATATTGTCTAAATTTTGGAATCTAATTTATTTGGACTATTTTTTATGTCATTTCTGTTATTTTGATTAAGGTTTCGTCCCTTCATAAGCTTAATCATACCATTATCACCGTATTTAATCATAATCACATTCAATAATCATTTTAGTCAAAAACATTTTGTTGATCTTATAAGAAAAAAAATATCTTAACTGTTAAAATATTTTATGTAATATTTTAAAAATTTAAATCATAGAAGTGGGAATATTAATACTAACACTAATCCCTTGGAAGGGGTTAAATAACAGGATTTTAAAGTAGAAAAACATTCATATGTTTATTATGTTTTTAAATACAGTTTCAAGGTAATATTCAATATAATGAAAAAAATTATAAATATATGTATAAATGATCAAATTTTACTCAAAAATAAACACAAAATATCATTTAGAAATTATAATTATTATTTAAATGAAAAGGAAGTTTTTAGATAAAATGCAGTATTATTCACTATTCATCCAAAAATGAAGTTTTTCAAAAAATATCCAAAATTAAACCTAAGATAATTTGAAAATAATGATTTCAAAAATTATTTTTTTAAACAAAAAAATTCATAAATGTGTAATAGTTTATTTTTGAAATAGGTTCTCTCTTAAATGAATGTAAAAATTGGTATAGTATGTATCGTAAGTTAACAGAGTTTTGCCTGTCATGAAAGATAAGCTATGTGTTGTGTGTAGTACATGATTAGTTAGGTGTTGGATATATTACAATAAAAACATAAAATAATCTATTTTCAATGTTTTTTGTAATGAAATTATCAAAAATATTAATTAATTTGAAAAAATTTACAAAATCTCATGGTGTTACATTGTACCCCCCTTAAATATAATTTCACCATCAAAATTAATTTTGGTTATCAACTGATTAATTCTTGAAAGTTTATTTAATAGAAATCTCCATAGTAAAAATGAATACTAAAACTTCCATTAAAATGGTATGTTAGAACTATAAATGATACCTAATGTTACACATAATCATATTCCCACAGAGGAGAACATAGGTGGGATGAGAAAACATGGATATGGAAGATAAATATTACCGTCATGTTAATATGGAGGGTCATAGTGAAAAGGGTCGTGAGAAATTTTAAAAATCATAAATCCTAAAATCATCGATCAACTAAGGGACCTTTTGATTTTTATGAAATGAATTTATTAGGAAAGAATTTCTATCATGACGTACTTCTTAATAATGTTAATGAATTCTCATGAAAAAAATACTTGCATGATTTTGGGGCAATGTCAAACATTATATTTCATTGATCCACATCACCTCTTTTTCTATAATGGAATGTTTCCAATTACACCATGAAAAACTAACATATCCTGAGACACGTTATATGAAATCCCATTTTTATTTAGATACCATCAACAGAAGGTAGTTTGAACCTAATATCCAATATGAAACAAAACTCTATATGGAGAGATAACACTTTAATCATCCTCACTTCATCTGATGTTTAAATTAAAAATTCCAGAAATGGTTAACCTCATAATCTTTCTAAAAGATGAAAATCCAAACATTTATGAAGAAGTCAAAAAATTAGTTTATCATTGATCCCACATATATCAAAAAGTAGATCATGGTTATCACATTGTAAACATGTGAATATCCTCAACAATATCTTCTCTTGAAACATGGGAATAACCATAAATACTTTTGGAAAAAATGCATGCTTATTTATTCCAATGGATACTATATATATTACTTAAATAAAATAAGTTGTAAAACTAATACTTGATGACATATAAACCTTTATAAATAATTAGTTTTAGGGTAATAGATACCGTCCAATTTACATATTCATATCTAGAATATCTTTATCCAAACATCAGTATCTCAATTCTAGTAATTAGTTAAGGGTTACCTTCCCTTAATCAAAATATTAGCATCCCATGAAATTGACTTTCTATGTGTTCATTACCATTCATCATGAATTTTTCTATATTTAATGGAAACTTATAATAAAAATAATTATAGATATCATGATTTATATAACATAATCTCTGAATTCCAACAAATAATTACTTCATTAATCAAAAAATTATTCTTAAACCATTACGCAGGATTCATAAATTTTTTCCAAAATAAATATTTAATATAATATGAAAAATAAATCTTGTATTAGGGTTCCTAAACCTCAATATAATCATGATTCATATGATTAATGTAATTAATAATAGAAGAACATCGCATACCTTTCTCATGTCATTTGAGATTTATTTACCTTCAGACGTATAAAAAATTCTCATAACACCTTCATGATTCTCTTTATAAGATTTCCACTTAGGAACTAAATTTTCATAATGCCCATAATTTAAATATATGAAACAATAAATGTTAACCATGTTCATTATACTTCTCTATATGGACTAAAACTAGAAAGCATAGGTTGAGAAACACATGTCATAGAAGAAATCCAAATAATTATAAAACATTACTTATAGGATGTCTGAATCATGACACATTACTTATTCTATGTTACCATTGGTTCATCCTCATTTATTAATATAAAACTTATATTTAAATCCTACATAATGGTTTCTGAAGAGTTTGTGAATTCCCAAAGCTTATCCCTAGAAGTGTCAAACCAGGTGTGCAGCAAGGCCCATTGTTGTGTACCAGATTACCCTGAGTCAAGACTGAAGCAGCTTGTTGAAGTTGTTCCCCTTAAGTACATATACACCCAAGACACATACACTTGTAGTATCTAGACAAGGATTTACTTCCTATAATCCACCCACTCTATCCTTTACCAAAATTCAATAAATTTTCCTAAATGTTTAGAAATCCTTATACATATCCTTAGAGACCTCCCGAGACATTTCTTTATAAATAAACCTAGGGATCTAACTATGGTTTTCACATCCTAGTTTCCAGATGTTGACTAAACCTTTCCTTTTATATCAACAATTGAAACCCCGACTTGACATACATGGATATTACATCATTTTATATGAATATTCATTACCTTACAAAAATACATTCATGATGACCTTAATAGTTTAGTTTCTTTGTAAAATGGAATAAAAATATTCTTTCATTTAAAATTATCTTCAATATCTCGCATAAACATCTCCACCTTATGTACTTCTACCTAAAACTCTTTTCAATAACTTGGGGAAAGGAAGCGTAATAAATGGGTGATCTTAGATGCTCCATAAGGGTAAATAAAGGAAATGCATAAGAATAACATAAACAATAGGGTATAAAACATGAACACGGAATTTTCAGATCATGAACTATATATTAGAGAACATAATAATGAATTTCTATTCATAATACATTAATCATAAGGAAATAAAGAACATAGGCCAATTAATAATTTTATTGAAAAAATCATTGAATTTGTGGCAAGCATATTGGTTTATTATGTTGTGAACATGTACAAGTAGAGACATGTTTGCTCAAGAAGTTAAGGAAATAAAATCTAGACCCAAAATCAATATGTGGACATGTAACCAAGTCCATTCATGACATTTTGAACATGTAATCTTGTTAATGTGTAACCATATGGACATGAAACCAATTATAATCATAACATTGTGAACATGTAATATGGTTCACACATTTCCTAATGGAAATAACACCAAGTCCTTACATAACATTGAAAACATGTAATCAGGTTCATGTATACAATTGTAAACTTGTAATGAGGTCCCCACATAAACATATGGACATGAAAACAGGTCCATGCAAAACATTGAGAACACATAATAAGGTTAACTCTATCATTGTGAACATGTAATTAGGTTCACGCAAAAACTTATAGACGAGAATCTAAGATAATGCATAACATTGTGTATGTGTAAATAGGTTCACACATAACATGTATACTTATGAGTCATCCATAATTACTCAATTCATTAGAAGGAAATATAGGTCCCACCAATCTCATAATAAAATTACTCATACATGTGCCACAATATGATAAATAAATCATTATATACTGACCCATAGAAAGGAATATGTTTTATAAAAATCAAATCATAACTCATGAAATTAAATGGAAATCATAACATTTTATTCAAATCAAAACTTATTAAAAAGTGATAGGTTTCATAACCATTTCATCAAAGTATATCCATGTGAAATGAATTGGGATTCATAAACATGTAACCCATGGAGAAGAAACATGCTTCCTAAAGACCATGACGTTAAACATAACCCATTCATGGAAAGGATATGAATGAATCCTTTAGATAATTTTGAACAAGGGAATTAGTAACATCAATAGATTTCATCTTTAATGGAAAATAATTTTAAAATATCTTTCAAATAACATTCTTGAGGAAAATTTTATTTTTTCTTGGAAAACCACTTTTTTATAATGTATAACCTTTTAGAAACATTTTTCCTTGAAATAATATTTGATAAAATAAATAGGATATTTTAAAACATAAATATTTAAAATCATTTTTCAATGAAAATAATCTTTAATAATCTTTTGAAAACATTTTCTGATATTTTTACGAAATCATGGTTTCTGAATACAATAGATTTCCGAATGGAGATAGAGAGGGTCAGATATTACTTAAAAAATTATATTAACTAAAAAATTGTGAAAATGGTACTAAAACAAGAGAATATATTGAACAAAAAGTGGATAATAAAACTCATTACTATTCTTGATATATGGATCATAATATTTCATCAAAGGGAGGATATCATAAACAATCTCAAAAAGTGATGATATTTCCTCAATTTAATCTTATAACTCAGTAAAATGGGTCCATAATATAAATGTAAGAAAAATAACTTAAATTAATCTTAATAAATTAATAAAATAAATTTATTCCTTATATAACATGTAAAATCGAATTATATACTCCTCGAAAAAGAGTTTACGTGTATAGAAAAACATTAGTATCAAAGAGGGAAAATTGGGAATGTTTTTTTTAATTTGGTAATTTTTAAAACTTAAACCCCATGAAATAAGTATTTAAAATAGAAAAAGATAATATTAATCATTTTATATATAAGATACATATAATTAAATCATGGTCAGTATATATACCACACAAAAGTAAAGGGTGGTGAACATAACATGAATCTCATGGAAATTAAAAGTAAGATGAAATCCCTTTACCATGTGCCTTGCCTCTCATCATAATTATCGAAAACTCCTAAATAATAAATTTAAACATATATTTAATATTTTAAAGAAAAATATTATTATATCTAATACCATATACGGTTTTATTATTTCCTTATATTACCGGATTTTTAATGATCCTATGTTAAGGTTTCACTTCGGGTAATATTTTCTTTGTTCTTCACATGTATCTTAATTTGTAATATCATTATTCTTTATACTTATATAATGATTAAATAATGTAAATAATGGTATAAATATCATTTTTATCTAGTATATGTATATTATAATAATTTATAGCATTTATAATTACTAAATGGAATACACTTTTCGTGGAGATGGTAATTTGTACGTACACTTGAACATTGATTCAATTTTTATTATCACATTAAAAGAAAGTATATAAATTAAATGTGTGTATATATATAATTGTTACAGTTTAATTATTATATATCAAATATCATATAATTTCATTAAACCCATCCTTAATACATTCTATGTGGTGTGTGAACGAATTACATCGCATTGAGCGGGCAGCAGTCCTCACATCCTCAAAGATATTATTATATTAACACTAAATAAATTTAAATAGATGTGTGTTTGAATATGAAAAAATAAGATTAAAGAAATAATAAATAAAGTATATAATGTATATAAATATATTGTACATCTTGATGGCCACCATGATAGGTGGTAAATATGGAATGATCAATCATCGTTTTGTCATGATGTAGATTTCCATACATAGAAACAATATGTTCAATATCCATTACATGGAGGATTGTGTAATTTTAGGTCAAAATATATGAATAAAAAATCCAATTTTATGTATTATACAGTTTTTCACACAAGTATTGAATAAAGAGAGTGTAGTGGGTGAACAATAAAATTAAAGGCAATGAGCTTGAGAGAAGATGTTACCTATTAATTAGGTAACTCCTTTTGGTTTATGCTAAAATGATTCCTGTAGGTGATTTATTCCATAAATGAAGAATTTATTGGTAAGGGAGTAAACTTTGGAGGTTATTTTAGTCGATTTGGGGGAGACAATGGGATTTGATGTGTGATTATGTGATAGAGTTCTTTCTTTTTAATAGTGAAGAGGGAGTGTCACTCTTGTAAATACCAAAAGGTATTCACTATTGGATGTCCTACCTTAACATATGTTCCAACAAAATTTTAAAAAATGGATTAATGTTTAATAACGTTCTCTTAAAACCTCCGCCACAAAAAAATATGCATGATTTTTAAAAATTTGGTTCCTTAACTTCTATGATTCCCCAATTTTATTATTTGGGTTTTTATTAAAGCATCTAGTTTTCTTATCTAATTAGTTTAACCATTAAGAATAAAATAATGTGAGATTTATTAGAAAAAATATATATATATATATAATTATTAATATTATATATAATTTATAAAATAAAATATCTTTGTGTTATTGAAATTCATTTTAAAACAACCATATGTGACACACTAAAAAACTGCTTAAACTTAGACAGTGTTACCAATATTTTTACAATATATTGGTTAAAATGTTAATTATAAAATATAAATTCATACATTAATAGACCATGTATAATTTTTATTAACACATAAAAAACATTTTATGATATATGATTTATTTTAGATTTTAATCATTTTATAAAATATCATTTATTGTAAAATAACAATAATGTGAGTTTTGACGTTATTTATTTAATTTAAATTTTTAAAATATAAATATAATAATGGGATTAACATATATTAGGTTTTTTTATGTTTGAAATAGTATATTTATCAAAAAATTGACAATTTTTAAATCAATTAATATTACTTTTATTATTTATAGTGTTATTTATTTTTAGTTAATTAATAACTAAATAATCACTACAATGGTGTTTCCAAATAATTTCACATAACAAAAGCATATCTAAAAATTATTGAAAAATTATTATGATAAAAGTAACCCATTTATATTTTAAATGATATGTATAACTAAAAATATTGGGTTTTCTACATTTCCCAATGTTTTGTAAATGTTAAAGGTAGGGAAAGTTCACCTTTTTTCCTTTTTCCTTATATAACATTTTATAATGGAAAATTCCATTTAATAACATCCCAATCACCCAGAAATTTCTAACCAGGTGGGGATATGGTCTAACTATTGGCATGAAAGGGATTTTTGGAAATGTTTCAAGGTCATTTTAGTTTTTTGATTAAGGTTTAGTCCCTAATTATGCTTAATCATACCTTAATCACCATAATTAATTTTAATCACATTCACTAATCATTTGGGCCAAAACATTAAGTTGATCCTATTAGAAAAAAATTTCATTCTGATTACAACTGTGTATGACATACTTTTAACATTCAAATCAAAGAAGTGGGATAAATAAGATTATCGCTAATCCTACAAATGGGGCGAAATAATGGGTTTTTAATGTAGAAAAACGTTCAAAAGTTTGTTATGTTTTTATATTCAATTTCAATGTAAAATTTATTATAATGAGACCAAATATATATATAGATGCATAATTGATCAAATTTTAATCAGAAAAAAGTCTATATTATAATTTACAATTAATTATTATTTAAACAAAACAGTTGTTTTTAGTGAAAATGTTGTATTTTCACTATTCCTCCAAAAATGATATTTGTCAGAAAAATCACAAAAAAATCACCCAAGACTAATTTCGACAATAGGAATTCCGAAATTATTCTTATTTTTTAAAAAAAGTTCATAAAGGATTCAAATCGGAGATTAAAAATAGGTTCTCCCGTAAAATATTTTAAAACACGGTCATGTGTATACTCAAGTTAACTCATCGTACCATGTACTACAAGCTAAGATAAGTGTTGAATATACTTCAAGGTCAAATTAGTGTTTTTATATCATAATAAAAACATAAAATAATCTATTTTAAATGTTGTTTGATGTGAAAAATATCAAAAATATTAATTAATTTGGAAAACAATTCATAAAATATCAGGGTGTTACAAATCAAAATAACTGGCTTCTGAAAAAGGAATTTATCACATGGAAATAAATTTGAGATGAAATTCAATTACCCTATGTCTTGGGAAAGTGCCCAGTTGGAGAAACGCATCACTAATAGGGGGAGGGGTGAATCAGTGATACTATTATTCTTTTATGTTTCTTTTTAATTGTAATATACATCACCTCCTATTAGAGATTTCAATTACCAACTTAAGAAAAACTCAAAACAAATCCAACGGAACAAAAAGATTTACAATGTTCACTATTCAATAATAATATCTACATACTTGGTACGATTTTGAAATTATCCAATACCACACAATCCATAAGGAAAACAATCCTTGGATTACAACGAGTATGAAGTACCCTTACACTCGTATAGCACTATATAACAATACAATTAGTGCATGTGTATCCTCTTAGCACAATAAGTTAATACAATCATTTTGTAACAAATCATGTTACCTGTAAATCTTTTCAATTCAATAAATTAATTCAAATTGAAAAAAAAATCATCAATTCATTACCCAGAAGAAAGGTAAGAATGACACAAACATTTTTATGAAAGACTGAGTCCGATCTTTTTTCACTGAAATTATTTCACATCAAAGCTCCCAAACAGATTTTTATGATAGAAAACAATAGAGCATAATTATCACCACTTAAATTCCTGAATACAATTGTCAAGATGAAATAAATACAAATGAATCAGTAAAATCCAATACAATTTTCAATCTGAATGGGATTGATCTCTTCTTTTCTCTATAAACCTGAATCTTCTCTCTCTTCTAAAGTGAATAGTGTAAGTCACCCAATTACAATGTACATCACGCCTTTTATAGGTGAACCAACGCAAGTTTAAGCAGGAATCTCAAAACAGATTCCCAATCAATTTAATTCACCCAAATCTGAATTTCTCCAAAAACCGTGCAGAAATTATGACTTCGTCAACACTTCACGATTCTTCTCAACACTTGAACAATATTCACCTACTCTTCATCAAAGTTTCATTTCAATTTTCTATTCTATTTCAATGGATGAGTAATACATGGGTTTGATTATCTATGTCTAATTACCTTATACTGATTTAAATAAATCAATTCTTGAAACCATGCCAATTTAATGTGTTTGAAGAAATGAACTTCTCTATTTGAGATAGAATCAGTCATTTAAATGAAAGGATCCCCCTTGAAAATTAATTCATCAATATCCACTTTCATTTCTTATATATTGACCCACTTGAGAAAACACATCATATCCAGCAACTACCTTCATTCACCAACTTGTGCTTGTATCATGACTTCATTCGTGACTTTGAATTCATTCAGGATCAGATTTAGCATTGCCTGATTTAAATTGGAAAGTATTTTAACTTTACATTCATTCCTAATTGAATCTTTTCATCTCTACCCAAGTATGATCTTTCTAAATACAAATGGTATGGTTATGGTCATCTTGAATAAGATCATTTTGGATAAGATCATTTCTGATTATGATCATTCTGGTTATGATCAATCTAGTTATGATCATTCATGTAACATTCATTATGTTTACGATCCTTATTCTTATGATCTGTCTTGTTACGATCGCTGGTTATGATTTCAAGTTACAATTTCTCGTAACAAAAATTGGTTATGATCTAATACAATATAAAAACGATGACCTTCTTAGATACAATACAATCTGAAAACAATGATATTCCCTAATGCAATACTATCCGAAAACAATGATCTACCCAGATATGATACAATATATTCTGAATATGATTACTTTTTGAATGGTATCATCTCTTATCTTTTACCAAGATCTGATCAATTACAATCTAAATTTGATTCATTCTTAATCGACACCATCTCATTTCATTTCTTTTACCCAAATACGATTGTTTTGAAAAAAAATAGTGCATCATCTTATATTGGATTCTCCTCTTCCATCAGCACCACATTTATTACCACCACTTTCCATCAGCATCAACATTCCCATCGACATCACCCTTTTCATTAGTACCTCCTTTTCCTATAGAACAACCTTTCCATTGGTACCACTTTCATCAGCACCACCTTTCTATTAGTTCCTCATTGATTGTTTTGAAACAAAATGGGAACCTCTTCTTCAATCTTGATATGATTGTTTTCTGATTGTTTTGAAAAAAAATAAGCATCACTTATTTCTACCTTCCATCCAGATACGATAAATGTTAATATGATTCTTTTCTGATTGTTTTGAAAAACAATTTGAATACAATTATTTTCTATTTTTTTCCAAAAAAACTGAATACAATATTTTTCCAATTGGAAGCATATCTTTCAATTCCCCTTTATTCTATCATGATTTCATCACAAGTTATCAAAACAACTCATGATTTATATGATATATAAATCAGAAAATCATCGTCATAATTGAAAAACAAGTTTCACTTTGGTTCTAGTTTAAAAATGAGGACAATTCACCTCTAAAATGATACATTATCTTATAAAACTGAATCTTCCTGAACCGATCAGTTATGTTGTAAAACAATTTCTCAAAACAATTGTTCCCAAAAGAAATTGAAGTCATTTCTCTTCTTCGAAACCAATCATGATAGCAGAAGACTACTCTTTAAACCTCCATCATCTTTATCATTATATTGGTCTAAAAAATGTCCCCCGTTGGATTTTTCATTCATCCAAGTTTCATAAATCACAAAACATTGTAACCTGAAGAAATTAATTACATATCATCAATTATAATCCAAAATGAGATCACTCATTGTAGGAAACTAGAATCATTAATACAAAAATCATGTTATCCCAAAATAATATCATGTTAAACTCTTTATTTTCTCTATATTTTCTTCATTATCCCTAAAAAGCAATTCAATTTATTTATTACAACAACTCCAACAAATAGTTAGAATAGTTCAGACAATAAACAATGTTGAATTCAGAGCTTACCCATAAATCTCTCTTTTGTTAAATAAATTTATGAAACAAAACAATTCTCCCCCTTAACAAAAAAATCCAAAGGTAAGATGAGATAGGGGACAGATACACATACCTCAACCTTGAAGATAACGAGGTCAGATGCCCATGTTCAACCTCATTTTTTAGAAACATTCTTTAGAAAATGTTTTTGTAAAAATATCATCAACTTGTTACAATGTGAGAACACTCTATAACTACAATTCATTCCTCACCTCATGATCAATGATGAAATGATATGTGATATCAATACGTTTTGGATGATAATTTTTCACTGGATTCTGGGGGAGATTGATTGTACATTGATTGTCACAAACCAAGAGAAAGGGTGTAACACCCCAAGAATTCATAGTGTGTTATTTCTTCAAAATAATTCAATAATTTGCACTACACGCAACACCGAGTTCAAGCGCACCATGACTTACCAAACAAGCCGTTCAAAAAAGGTTATGAATAGTATTAACTAAATTTTAAACTTTATATAATCCTTATAATTTTAGAATCCATATTATGAGTTTCTTAGACATAATGTAAGAACAAATTCACCTTCAGTATTATAGTTTTACCAACTTGTAATAGTGAACCCTTTTTAAATAAAATATTTTAAACTTTTTGACTACATGGGGACATCAAAAAAAATTTAAAATAAAACATCCCAAGCTTCCACGGTACGCTTTCCTTTGAATAAAACAGTAGCGTGTGTTGTACGCAACTTCGAGTTTTAACACACACCACAACCGATCAAACTAGCCGTTATGAATAGTAATACTTAATTTTTTGAAATTATATATATTTTATATTTCAAAATGGACTTCATTTTTGGATTCGGAATATCAAATTTAGCCTAAGGTGAAATTTTGGTACTTTTCGGATAACTTTCATATTTTGATGAATAGTAAAAATTACTAAATTTTAATTAAAAACAACTTTTTTAATCAAAATAATTAATAGTGATAAATTATGAATTTGAGTGGTTTTAAAGTATATTTAGAATATATTTTTACCATTTAATATAATTTTGGTCATTGGACATAATTTTACAATTAAACCGAACATAAACAAATGTCAATCTTTTGATAGTTATTATCTCTTAAAAACACGCTTTTTGTTTTGACAGCTGGAATTAATTTTAAATTAATTTCTGCCACTTCTGTGTTTTGAATTTAGAAAAATGGATTCCATATTTGGAATCAGGATGTTCAAATTGTGTAAATAGGTAACTTTTATTTTTAGACATTTTGAATAATTACTGCGGTAAATATTTTATTTACCATGGTTAAGGGTAAATCCGGTAAATAAGGGTTAAAAAATAATATTATAATAATACTAAATTACCCTAAAACGTGTCTTAACCCTATTGGTTGATACATGGTCGACCCTGGACATCTTTGGGTCAATTTTGGGACCCCATTGATCCACTTGTAAGTGATAATGACACTTTATATTAATAAAGTTAAAATAAAAATAAAAATGGCATAAGCTTACATCTTTTAGAAGAACAATTTTTACATAGGGTTATACATGTTGTAATTTCGATTATAAATATTCATTAGAAAGCTAAAAAGATTTCCTACATAATGATATTTTATTTATAATTTTTAGACATCAAATAATTAAAATTATTAATGACACAATAATGATGCAATGTTTACCTCATTAATAAACCATTTAAATAAATAAGATTATAATGATTACAATATTATCTAAAACCTGTCCAATTCTTATTGTTTGATGTTATTTAGAATATGAGTCATCTTATCTTCGACCTAAATGATTTTTGGACCATTATAAACCGAATATAATTATATTATAAAGTAATACTTTCACTCTTTCCTAAAGAGCCCCTCCTCTCCCTTATAAAAGGAGACCACTTCTACTCATTCCTCACACATCTCAAGCCACTTGGCTCGTCCAAACTCTGCCCAACTAAGCTCCCCAAATCCCTCTCCTCCTCCTTGAAGCTTCCCCTTAGGCAGAAATCATTTCAAGAAGTCCTTTGGTTCCAACCAAAGTGAGTTACCTAAATTAAAGGTAACAATTTCTCTTAAAGTATTTTCATTTATTTTGCTTCTCCAACCCCCAAAATCTTTTTATTTCCCTTCTTTTGTAACAACAACAGTATCCTCAATATACTAGGATGTTGTTATAAGAAGGATTCAAACTACACATTCACACAACTCCATCTAATGGATGATGAACATAATGTTTCTGTGGATGGAAAACTAACGCCTCACGAAACGATGATTGTTCAAATACATCTTACCGCCTCTCATGGTGGCCATTAGGATGGCACTGTAATTAAATATGATATTAATGATATATATTTTATATATAAGCTTCTGTAATTCCATTTTATTTCATACCATTATTCGTTTCATGTTGTATATACATACGATAATTTCATTTGAGGAAGTGCGGACTACCGCCCCCTTAAAATGATATGACTCGTTCATACCACACATGGAACGTATAAAGGATGGTGTAAATGAACTTAAGTAACATATATAAAATATTATATTATACTGGAATAGTAATATACCTATTTATAATTTGGATTCGATTCTTTTAAAATAAAAATTAAATGGAAGTAGCGTTCGTGCGTACGTACGGACTACCGTCTCCACGAACGCGATGAGATTCATTCTCCATCGTATCCATTCAAGTATAATTATCATTTGATGATTTAAAAATGATGTTTAAGAACTTGATACCATTCTGGATATGAATAATATACATCCCATTAATAACGAATATGTCTCACATAACAAAGAATATAAAGTAAAATGAACCCGTTAACACCCGAAATGACGATAATTCTAAAATATTATTAACAAATCAATGATAAAAGATCATATATGATATCATATTAAAGTAAATGATTCTTTTATTATTCAATAACAATTATTTCACCATTATACAGGAGGTAAACCTACCAACGACCAAGGAAAAAGTACAATGTAAGGGATTTTCTTATCTCACTTTCAATTCCGTGAGATTTCCATTGTTCGCTACTAAATTATTGAAAGTGGTGTATTGTGTACTTCCATTTGATATATATTATCATGATTCACTTTATATTCATGTTATTCTGTAAATCATTTGGTGGTTATTAACTTTTGGCCATGCGACTCAGTTGATTAACGTGGTAAGGGATTCTCTTATCTCACTTTCAATTCCGTGAGATTTCCATTGATCACCACTTAATTATTGCATGTGTTGTATGTGTACTACCCATGATTGTATTCATTGTGTAATATACTTTATTTTATGGGTATTTACATCATCATGGTATGATCTTTCTTTCATGGGTGTTTGTTTCTTAAGTTACCTAATCAATAAGGGAATTTGAGATTTCAATTTCCACTCATTTGGCTTTACGCATATTTCATTGATTATATTACCCCAAGATTATGTGTGGAATCACTATTCATTTGATTATGTCATAATTTCCACTCCCCTTCCTGTGGATATAAGTTTGATACACATAATCACTCCATTGATAATTCTCAATTCATTGATATGAATTTGATAAGAGTAATTTTAACTCATTCTCCATTTGTTGAGTTAAACATCCAATTCGTTGGTATTGTTTTTACAAGAATATGTGTGAATATCCTTTGATTGATTTACACTGAATATCCAATCATATTTAGTGTATTTATATTTGTCACACATAATTATGTCGTTGATTTATCCTTAACCTAAGGATACAACCTTTTTGAGAAATTTCATCTCAATTTACATTCCATCGAGACTTCTTTGATGATATACACCAAATCACTTTTATGTGGTGTATATAATGTACTTTGACATAGTATATCATGACTCCCTTTATTCTCATGATATTACAATGTTTTTATTACCTCAATTATTTGTATTCAAGTGTCTCTCTTTTGGTTAGAAACTCTAACCAAAATACCATTTTAAATTGTTTTAAAGAATTATTCTTCTAAATCATGCTCATTAATGTCCATATTTTAAAAAATGGTTTTAAGGATTTATTTATATGGACATTAAAGTTTTAAAATTAAAACTCCTTTTAAATGTTTCAAAGTGGTATGGGACACTTTGATTCAAAAATATACTTTTAAACGGCTTCTTGACAAATAGTGTGACTTTTAAATGTTTTCAAGAAAAGGGGGATATTTCTCTCAAATAGTTTTGATGATTATTTTCATCTATGTCAACATCCTTCATTATTATTGATTGAGGTTAATGTGATACAATACAATCTTCTATATTGTATCGAATGAATTATGTTTGACTGTGGATGTGCTATTTTTATACCATTCATGGTTTGTGGTGAAAGTATTGACATTTCGTATGCTAGTTTAATACGAATGTTTACGTTATGTTTAAACCTTTTCATATGGGAATGAATTGGACTTAATAAGTGACGGGTGGAGCCCGCTATAGCTCCTCGATGCATCGGTAGGTCTCATGAGACAAACTAGTGTCTTGGCACAAGGCCTTGGCAAAATCTTATTTATAGTCTTGGCACGAGGCCTTGGCTATGTGGTTATGATAGTCTGGCATTATGAATTCCATCATTATGAAAGTGGTTATTGATATTGCATGTGATCATTCGACTAGTAGAATATCAATGTGAGTAAGTAAATGGCATTATTTCATTTTACCTTTGCCATTTTATGCTGAAGTTCAAGTTTAAAAGGCTTTTGTTTTAGTTATAAATTGCCTTAAGTGTTTATGCTTATTTATGAAAGCTTCTGCTATAATGTTATCCTTACTGAGCATCCGAGCTCACCCCTTTCAATGTTTTTTTTTTCAGGATTATGAAGAAGTAATTTATGAATGACCTGCAGGGATAGTATAAGGGGATCTGAAGACAAGATGTTTTTTTTATGATATAATGTAAAAATTTATGGATGTATCTAGTTATTCCAAGGCTACTAAACTAATCGGTCTTTCGAGACTTGATCTTTCTCATGATCATGCCAATGTTATGTAATTAATGCACCGACTCTGGGTAGTTGGGGTCGGGGCGTTACAGTTGGTATCAGAGGATGTTTAGTACAAACCTTGGAACCTAGATTTATATAAACTCTGATTAGAGCACGTAGACCTAAGATGAACTTTGAGGATTAGTATAGAAGAACTTCCTAGAATTTTGGTATTGTAATGATTTTGTGAGTTTTCCAAACAATACATCCCTGTCTGGATACGAGCAGGTAGAGGTGGCTCTGGCACAGATGTACCTAGGGGTAAAACCCGAAAACACCGCTTTGAGCTAGACTCGAACGGGAACTGGTACACGACAACGGGCCTTGCTGCACTCTTGGTTACGACACTCCCGGGGGATATGCTTTGGTAAATTCACAAGATTAGTATAAACCATTATTAAGGGAATACAAAAAATGCCCCTATGAATATATGTCGGCAAATAGATAGCGGATAATGTAGATTTTAACATAGGGTACCCCAAGTTAGGATATATTGTTCAATTACAAGAATATCCTATTATGTCTTTTTTTTCCTATTAGATAAGTATTCAAAAAACCTAATTGTATTTTATTTTGTTAGTTGAAACATGGAGGGAGCAAGATCACAAACAACTCTTCTCTCTCTTCCTGAAGAACTACTTACAATTATTATCCAGAAGTCATGCGCAGACGATGTTGAAACTTTTTCAAATGTCCAAGTTACATGCAAACAACTTTATGAGACATCCAATACCTCTAGAATTGCACGATTCTTTCAAGGATCAAGTACCGACTGTGGGATAATGTTGCGCTCTCAACTTTCTTACCACGCTAAGCGTGGGAAGTACCATCAGGGTCTTTTCAAATTATTCACTTTATCTCAAAATTACGATGCACTAAATGATTTTCTAGATGCCGCAGAAGAGGGAGACCTTCGAGCAGCCTATATGTATCAAATTATATATTTATGTCTTTTGGGATATACGAAAACTGATTTACCAAAACCTTATTTTAAAATATTTGAAGATGAATCAGTGAGAATTTTCCTAAAAAAACATGTTAAAGACGATGTCTCCAAATTATATATAAGAAATACCTATTTTTTTATGATGCATCGATGCTTCCATCGATATAATTCAAAATGGATGAGGAGTTTTTGGGTAAAGGAAGTAGATAATTTGGAAAAATTCCTGAGGTACCATTGTGACACATGAACGCATTCTACCAAAAGGAAAATCCACCTAGTCTCTCCAGAGTTCATGTTGACAAAATACATGCCTGACCCAACGCATGTACTCACCTATGAAGAATTATAACTGGAATCAGATCTATCTTATTGTAAAGAGCCTATCAGAATTCTTCATACCAAAGATCAAGTGTTGAGAAACCGGATGACTCGTCTGGTAAAAGATCTATGGATAAATCATAAGATGGAAGAGGCAATGTGGGAACCCGAGGAACATATGATGAAGAACCTATGTGGAAATAAATGGATGGTGAAATGTTTAAAAGTGTTAGTGCTCTTTATTGATGGGTTTACTTTGGAATAATTTTCTTTTGTATTTGTAACCCCTCAGTTTTCCATGTGAGAATGATATTTGAGGAATAATTGTCTCTTCTCTTGTGGATATAGGTATAAATAACCATTTGGTTTTATATGATCATTGGGGTTTGAGAAAATGATAAGTTATTATAATTTAGGATGAAAATGCAAAGTATGATATAACATTTGTGGTTAAATTATGTTATTTTGAAAAATTTATCTCATTTTGGTAATATTATAGAATATAGTTTTTGAAAAAGGACAACACGTAGACCGTGTGACAACCCGTCGCGTCGGACAAAGCTGTGGGAATCGAACCCACAACCAAAGTGCGATTGGGATTTATCGCCTACCACTGGACTACGTGAAGTCCCTGGTTAGTATGACTATTTTTTTTGTTAAATGATTTTATTGATCAATAATAAGATGATTTGGGTTCTTATGTCTTATCAAATGAATACCCTTGGTATAGGAAAATGATTTGGTGATTAAGTGATAAATGTTATTTTGGAAGATGTTCATTTTGTTAGGAACACTATATGCCCAAGGAAAATAGAATACAATGAGGTTTCATTTGTAGAGTAATGGTGGATTTTTATCTACATTTTTATTGTTGATTTATAGTGATTTGGGTTATTTATGGAAATGATTAACCTATAACAGAGAATATGTGATGATGTTGATTACATTTAAGTATGTGACTTTAAGAGTATTTGATGTAATTTGGAGATACAATGTAACATGGGAGACTACATAATCAAATTCTTCTATGTTTTGGGTTTCAATATTAGTTTGGATTATATTAAAGGATTTTAAGGACACTTGGTTATTGAATGGTATCTATTTAACTTTGGGGTATTGTTGGTTTAATTTTAGAAATTAAGATTAGTGCATATTTATCTCAATGAATATCCTTTTGGGGGATCATTAGATCATTCACTAACCATTTTGGTTTTGATTAATCTTCAAAGACAATGTAAATATATGGTTTATCCTGCATGGATGATGTGATTCTATAGAAGTTTATTCTAGCTCTCCCAGTGTGACCAAGTCTTCTTGAATACTCATCGTTTAAAAAAAATTGAGTTAGTGGTGGAAATTTATTAAAGAATGAAAATCTACTTAAAATTTAAGTATATCTCATAATGTTCTTAGTCAATATCATAAATTAATTCCTCTTCCTTATGTAATGTAACTTTAAAAAAAATGTTGTCCTAGATGGTACCTTAAATCATCACTAATTTATGGCTTTGGGATTGTTGGCCTTTTCATAGCCATGTTCTCTACCACTCTCCATCAGATAATTGATGGTTAGATTTCTCCTCCATATCCATATTTTCCTACATGGAACCCTAGTATGTGTTATTTTCGGTAATCTTCATACTTTCCACTCTTTATTTTAAATAGAGGCCTCATTAATTCATTTTTCGATGTGGGATTTCAACTAAGATATTTTGAAATGTCAAAAATGTGTGATCCCAATACCCTATATTTTGTTGAACCGATGGTACTTCAAATCATCATAGATTGATGAGTTTAAGGACCTCAATTTTATACTTGTTTGTGATTGATGACCTCAACCACTACCTATAAATATTTACGTTTTTCCCCCAATTATATGTCTCTAATTGCCACCAATGTTCTCCTAATCGAGATCATAATTTGGTGGTGACCCTTTCATTTCTCTTTTCCTCATATTAAGACTAAATTTTAGTAAACCAATTTCCGATGTG
Source organism: Viscum album (assembly GCA_963277665.1). Classification (NCBI taxonomy): domain Eukaryota; kingdom Viridiplantae; phylum Streptophyta; class Magnoliopsida; order Santalales; family Viscaceae; genus Viscum; species Viscum album. Next base: position 1,907,750,302 of record OY728145.1, read on the forward strand.
GGTTTTCCCACAAATATATTTTCTATTTTCAAACTTTTATTTTCGAAGAACAATTTCAAATTGCGAGGACGCAATTTATTGAAGGAGGGGAGAATGTAACACCCCAAGAATTCATAGTGTGTTATTTCTTCAAAATAATTCAATAACTTGCACTACATGCAACACCGAGTTCAAGCGCACCATGACTTACCAAACAAGCCGTTCAAAAAAGGTTATGAATAGTATTAACTAAATTTTAAACTTTATATAATCCTTATAATTTTAGAATCCATATTATGAGTTTCTTAGACATAATGTAAGAACAAATTCATCTTCAGTATTATAGTTTTACCAACTTTTAATAGTGAACCCTTTTTAAATAAAATATTTTAAACTTTTTGACTACATGGGGACATCAAAAAAAATTTAAAATAAAACATCACAAGCTTCCACGGTACGCTTTCCTTTGAATAAAACAGTAGAGTGTGTTGTACGCAACTTCGAGTTTTAACACACACCACAACCGATCAAACTAGCCGTTATGAATAGTAATACTTAATTTTTTGAAATTATATATATTTTATATTTCAAAATGGACTTCATTTTTGGATTCGGAATATCAAATTTAGCCTAAGGTGAAATTTTGGTACTTTTCGGATAACTTTCATATTTTGATGAATAGTAAAAATTACTAAATTTTAATTAAAAACAACTTTTTTAATCAAAATAATTAATAGTGATAAATTATGAATTTGAGTGGTTTTAAAGTATATTTAGAATATATTTTTACCATTTAATATAATTTTGGTCATTGGACATAATTTTACAATTAAACCGAACATAAACAAGTGCCAATCTTTTGATAGTTATTATCTCTTAAAAACACGCTTTTTGTTTTGACAGCGGGAATTAATTTTAAATTAATTTCTGCCACTTCTGTGTTTTGAATTTAGAAAAATGGATTCCATATTTGGAATCAGGATGTTCAAATTGTGTAAATAGGTAACTTTTATTTTTAGACATTTTGAATAATTACTGCGGTAAATATTTTATTTACCATGGTTAAGGGTAAATCCGGTAAATAAGGGTTAACAAATAATATTATAATAATACTAAATTACCCTAAAACGTGTCTTAACCCTATTGGTTGATACATGGTCGACCATGGACATCTTTGGGTCAATTTTGGGACCCCATTGATCCACTTGTAAGTGATAATGACACTTTATATTAATAAAGTTAAAATAAAAATAAAAATGGCATAAGCTTACATCTTTTAGAAGAACAATTTTTACATAGGGTTATACATGTTTGATTTTCGATTATAAATATTCATTAGAAAGCTAAAAAGATTTCCTACATAATGATATTTTATTTATAATTTTTAGACATCAAATAATTTAAATTATTAATGACACAATAATGATGCAATGTTTACCTCATTAATAAACCATTTAAATAAATAAGATTATAATGATTAAAATATTATCTAAAACCTGTCCAATTCTTATTGGTTGATATTATTTAGAATATGAGTCATCTTATCTTCGACCTAAATGATTTTTGGACCATTATAAACCGAATATAATTATATTATAAAGTAATACGTTCACTCTTTCCTAAAGAGCCCCTCCTCTCCCTTATAAAAGGAGACCACTTCTACTCATTCCTCACACCTCTCAAGCCACTTGGCTCGTCCAAACTCTGCCCAACTAAGCTCCCCAAATCCCTCTCCTCCTCCTTGAAGCTTCCCCTTAGGCAGAAATCATTTCAAGAAGTCCTTTGGTTCCAACCAATGTGAGTTACCTAAATTAGAGGTAACAATTTCTCTTAAAGTATTTTCATTTATTTTGCTTCTCCAACCCCCAAAATCTTTTTATTTCCCTTATTTTGTAACAAAAACAGTATCCTCAATATACTAGGATGTTGTTATAAGAAGGATTCAAACTAAACATTCACACAACTCCATCTAATGGATGATGAACATAATGTTTCTGTGGATGGCAAACTAACGCCTCACGAAACGATGATTGTTCAAATACATCTTACCGCCTCTCATGGTGGCCATTAGGATGGCACTGTAATTAAATATGATATTAATGATATATATTTTATATATAAGCTTCTGTAATTCCATTTTATTTCATACCATTATTCGTTTCATGTTGTATATACATACGATAATTTCATTTGAGGAAGTGCGGACTACCGCCCCCTTAAAATGATATGACTCGTTCATACCACACATGGAACGTATAAAGGATGGTGTAAATGAACTTAAGAAACATATATAAAATATTATATTATACTGGAATAGTAATATACCTATGTATAATTTGGATTCTATTCTTTTAAAATAAAAATTAAATGGAAGTAGCGTTCGTGCGTACGTACGGACTACCGTCTCCACGAACGCGATGAGATTCATTCTCCATCGTATCCATTCAAGTATAATTATCATTTGATGATTTAAAAATGATGTTTAAGAACTTGATACCATTCTGGATATGAATAATATACATCCCATTAATAACGAATATGTCTCACATAACAAAGAATATAAAGTAAAATGAACCCGTTAACACCCGAAATGACGATAATTCTAAAATATTATTAACAAATCAATGATAAAAGATCATATATGATATCATATTAAAGTAAATGATTCTTTTATTATTCAATAACAATTATTTCACCATTATACAGGAGGTAAACCTACCATCGACCAAGGAAAAAGTACAATGTAAGGGATTTTCTTATCTCACTTTCAATTCCGTGAGATTTCCATTGTTCGCTACTAAATTATTGAAAGTGGTGTATTGTGTACTTCCATTTGATATATATTATCATGATTCACTTTATATTCATGTTATTCTGTAAATCATTTGGTGGTTATTAACTTTTGGCCATGCGACTCAGTTGATTAACGTGGTAAGGGATTCTCTTATCTCACTTTCAATTCCGTGAGATTTCCATTGATCACCACTTAATTATTGCATGTGGTGTATGTGTACTACCCATGATTGTATTCATTGTGTAATATACTTTATTTTATGGGTATTTACATCATCATGGTATGATCTTTCTTTCATGGGTGTTTGTTTCTTAAGTTACCTAATCAATAAGGGAATTTGAGATTTCAATTTCCACTCATTTGGCTTTACGCATATTTCATTGATTATATTACCCCAAGATTATGTGTGGAATCACTATTCATTTGATTATGTCATAATTTCCACTCCCCTTCCTGTGGATATAAGTTTGATACACATAATCACTCCATTGATAATTCTCAATTCATTGATATGAATTTGATAAGAGTAATTTTAACTCATTCTCCATTTGTTGAGTTAAACATCCAATTCGTTGGTATTGTTTTTACAAGAATATGTGTGAATATCCTTTGATTGATTTACACTGAATATCCAATCATATTTAGTGTATTTATATTTGTCACACATAATTATGTCGTTGATTTATCCTTAACCTAAGGATACAACCTTTTTGAGAAATTTCATCTCAATTTACATTCCATTGAGACTTCTTTGATGATATACACCAAATCACTTTTATGTGGTGTATATAATGTACTTTGATATAGTATATCATGAATTCCTTTATTCTCATGATATTACAATGTTTTGATTACCTCAATTATTTGTATTCAAGTTTCTCTCTTTTGGTTAGAAACTCTAACCAAAATACCATTTTAAATTGTTTTAAAGAATTATTCTTCTAAATCATGCTCATTAATGTCCATATTTTAAAAAATGGTTTTAAGGATTTATTTATATGGACATTAAAGTTTTAAAATTAAAACTCCTTTTAAAAGTTTCAAAGTGGTATGGGACACTTTAATTCAAAAATATACTTTTAAACGGCTTCTTGACAAATAGTGTGACTTTTAAATGTTTTCAAGAAAAGGGGGATATTTCTCTCAAATAGTTTTGATGATTATTTTCATCTATGTCAACATCCTTCATTATTATTGATTGAGGTTTATGTGATACAATACAATCTTCTATATTGTATCGAATGAATTATGTTTGACTGTGGATGTGCTATTTTTATACCATTCATGGTTTGTGGTGAAAGTATTGACATTTCGTATGCTAGTTTAATACGAATGTTTACGTTATGTTTAAACCTTTTCATATGGGAATGCATTGGACTTAATAAGTGACGGGTGGAGCCCGCTATAGCTCCTCGATGCATCGGTAGGTCTCATGAGACAAACTAGTGTCTTGGCACAAGGCCTTGGCAAAATCTTATTTATAGTCTTGGCACGAGGCCTTGGCTATGTGGTTATGATAGTCTGGCATTATGCATTCCATCATTATGAAAGTGGTTATTGATATTTCATGTGATCATTCGACTAGTAGAATATCCATGTGAGTAAGTAAATGGCATTATTTCATTTTACCTTTGCCATTTTATGCTGAAGTTCAAGTTTAAAAGGCTTTTGTTTTAGTTATAAATTGCCTTAAGTGTTTATGAATATTTATGAAAGCTTCTGCTATAATGTTATCCTTACTGAGCATCCGAGCTCACCCCTTTCAATGTTTTATTTTTTTTCCAGGATTATGAAGAAGTAATTTATGAATGACCTGCAGGGATAGTATAAGGGGATATGAAGACAAGATGTTTTTTTTATGATATAATGTAAAAATTTATGGATGTATCTAGTTATTCCAAGGCTACTAAACTAATCGGTCTTTCGAGACTTGATCTTTCTCATGATCATGCCAATGTTATGTAATTAATGCACCGACTCTGGATAGCTGGGGTCGGGGCGTTACAAAGGGTAACTTCACTTCTACAAGTAAATCATTCAGTTATGTTTTCATACACATAAGTTGAGTACTGTCTTGAGTAGCTGCAACATACCCAGCTTCAACCGCACTGAGATTTGCCAATTTTTGTTTCAACGAATGCCAACTAAAATAATTATTTCCCAAAAAGAATACACCGCCAGATGTAGATCATCTATCATATACATTTCTTACCCAATCCGCATCAGAATACCTAAATAAATAAATACTATATATGTTGAAATGCCTAATTTTGAATTCTATTATACCATTGATGTATCTGATAATTCATTTTCTAGCAACAAGATTTGAGTCTCTTAGAGAACTCGGAAATCTTCTACATAAGGAAACAACATAAACATTATTAGGTATTAAGAAAGTAATAAACAATAGACTTCCAATAAACATTAGACACACTTTTTGATCAACTTATTTTCCTTCTCTACCTTTACTCATGTTTTTTCCCACTGAAATGGGTGTGGAAACATAATTTTAATTTTTCATGCCAAACAACTTGAGAAGTTATTTTGCATATTTTTCATGGGGGAGGAAAATGTATTCTTTCTTTTGTTGGATTTGTAACATAATAAAGTATTTCATTTCTCCAAGTGTGGACATTTCAAATACATTCTTCATTTCTTCAGAAAATATTTCACAACATCCTTCATAATTCCAACCAAATATAATATCATCAACATAAAAAATTATAATGCTGGAAAACAAATGACTTTCTCTGATATAAATATTATTATCAAATATTCCTATGTTAAAATTAATCATTCTTAAGAATTTATCCTATTTGAAATACCATTCCCCTGGAGATTGTTTTAGGACATACTTTTCCATTTCTAATATGCACACATAACCATAATCTTTTCTAATAACAAAGACACAAGGATATTCAATATAAACTTCTTCTTCAAAGATCACCATTTATGAATGCAGATTTAGTATCCATTTGAAAGATCTTGTTACCTCACTATGTGGAAATAGTATGAAATATTATGGTTGATTCATGTATTTACACTGAAGACAAGGTTTCATTAAAATCCATACCCTCAATCTGTGAATACCCATTGAAAACTAATATTACTTTGTTTCTTATTACATTGCCTTTTTTTATCATCTTGTTTTGTAAAACCCATTTTGTTTCAATAATTTTTTTTTGTTTTTAGGCTTGTCTACGAGTTTCCATGTTTTATTATTTTCTATTGGATAAAATTCTTCATTTAAGGATTGAAATCATTCTAGATTCTCAAAAGCTTCTTTCACAGCATTCAGTTCTACGTTTGAATACAAAGAATTGTGTGTAATGGAAATGGTCATTCTTCTTGTTCGAACCTTCTGATGTTTATCACCAATTGTATTTTGTGCTTCCACATGTTTCTGCATCATTGGAAAGGATTTTTGATCGTCTTCCTCATTAGTGGAAATAGTTGAGTCAAAATGTTCACCTTTATTAGGATTACTATTTTTTGTATCCTTATCATAATTATCTTCTTCAACCTACTCAACTTATTTGTCTTCTTGGACATGTTTTTCTTTATCATATCTTTTAATAAATATTACATAAATTTTATCAACAATTCTTCAAGTTTCTTTGTTGAATCATCTGTATCCCCTTCCATTTAAATAATAGCCAAGAAAGATTCTATCCTCACCTTTCTTCTCAAACTTACCATAGTTTCCACCTTTCTTCATTATAATACAATGACTCCCAAAAACACAAAAGTGTTTTTGACATGGAGTTTTTAAATAAACAAATTCATATGGAGTCATTCCTGATTAAGGCCTTTAGAAACAATAGTTCTAAATATAATCAATAGAAATCATGGCTAGCCTCCAAAAGTAATGTGAAATTCAATGCTCAAGTAACATGGTTCATCCTATTTCCACTAGTGTCCTATTATTTCTTTTAGTAAACCCATTTTTGGGGAGTGTGTGGAGAGGTACACTCCTCAAAATTCCATGATTCTCAAGATAGTCTTTAATCTATTGACTTTTTTATTCACCACCATTATCAGTTCTCAACATCTTTACAAAATACTAACTTTCTTTCTCATCTTTTCATCTGAAACTTTTAAATATTTTCATATAATCTGATTTTTGTTTCATGTGAATAATAAATGTAATGAATGTAAAGTCATCAATGAATGTAATGAAGTACTTTTCTCCATGTATTTATTTTTGTCTCATTGGACCACATATATCATAATAGATCAGCTCCAAGGGTTGTTTTGACAAAATATCAAATTTCTTATGCACCAAATTTGTAATTTTTCCTTTCTCAAAGATAGTTCAACCCCAATATATTCTTTGGGAAAAATAAAGAATCTCTCAAAAACTATCACTTTTAGATAACTTTCCCCTATTTCTCTGAATCATATGTCTAAGCCTTTTATTCCATAAATGATTCTCTTCCACTATGCTCATGTAACAAGAGTTTTTCAAATCCCCAACCTGAAACAAATTTTTTTTTCATACGTTGGACTTTTGTGACAATCTTTCCATCATCTTAACTATTTAAAAAAAATTCATATTTCTTGAATATAACCTTGTTAACCTCATCACACAATTTTGAGACACATAGAAAGTTTTTTTTCATCCCATCAACATACAATGGTTTCTATTATTTAATATTTTCTTTCCAAATAATGACTGACCTAACAATTTGTATTTTTAATGATTCATCATTTCCAAATGTCATTGTTCCTTCTTTTAAATATTTCGCACCCTTAAAAAATTTAATGTTTCCAGTCATGTGGGATGAACAACCTCTACCAGGTATCTAGGGTTATTATACTTTCTTGTATTTCAATGCAGTTTCCACAACATGATCCATTTCTCCATTCTATTCATTTTTCACCTTCAGATTTTGAGAAAGTAGAATCTTTAATGGAGATGGTAAAAAAACAAGACATCCTTTTACAAGGTGTCTAAGCTTTTCACATCTTTTGAAAATAGTTTCCATTTGATGGAACCTATTTTATATCATTAATTATTTTATTCAGATTTTTTGATGACAACATTTTCATTTTCCTTTCTTTGTGAAGATTTACTCCGCCTTAATCTCTATCTTCCATAACTTGTGGGAGAATAGAAATTTATTTGATTAAACCAACATATATTTTTTATGTGTCTGAATCCCCTACAATACCTGCAATACCCATAGAAAGAGTATTTCCAATTGAAACCTCCATACTGATCAGAATTGTGAAAAAATTTCTCAACCATAATTATTTCACATTAAATTGGATTCTTTTACTTCATTTTAGTCTTGATATGATTATATATATTTTGAAGTTTTCTTGATCTACGATATTTTCAAACATTTTCAGATTTAGGTTTCAATAATACATCCAAACTTCCATCATTATTCTTCGAAAAAGCAATGTCATTATTCTTTATAACCCTTTGAGGGTATATTTTATTGAACCTTCTCAATTTTATCATTATATAAACATTCACCAACATCAGTGATAGTGTTTTGAATACATCAACTTTTCTTTTTTAGCCTCAGATAAATTTTTGTGGACAAGTTCCGACTCTTATTTTACTTCCAACTTCACCTATAAATTCTCATTACAATTATTTTATTCTTAAATATATTTATTCATGTTATCAATATATTTAACAATATTTTATTTCTCACCAGCAAAACAGTCTTCATTTCTTGAGAATTCATCTTCAAAATTTTTGTTTTGATTTCCAATCCTTTTAATCTTTCTCAGAAACTATTTAAACTCTTCTTTCAAATGAATTTCACGCGGAGTTTCTTCCTCTTCAGAACTACTACTTTTGAGTTATTCATCATTCACTATTGCAATTAATGTTCTTTCATTGCCATACATAATGAATTTTTGGGATTCTGCATCACTCTCTCCTTCTTCTTTATCATTAGATAAGAAACATCTTATTTATGGTTTGAATAATTTTTTTTCTTTCCATTTGTCTCCCTTTGTCATTCATGATCTTCTTGCCATTCTTTCTTCAATATCACATTCCTCATCTTTATTTATTCAAGGACAACTAGCCTTAATGTGACCAACACCATCACCATCAAATCATGTCATGGGATGTTTCCATTTTTATTTCCTTATACCTTTTTTAACATTGTTATAAAATAAGGATATGATTTCATAGATATTTTTACATACTTCATTTTCAAAGTTAGAATCAAAAGCTTCATCTTTAGTAACAGTAATCTTTGATTATTCATTCTCTATAGACTTGAAATTGATTTCTATTTGTACATTTTTTTTCATCATATCAATCTATCTATTCATTTCATTTGTGATAAGAGTTATATGTAAATAATAAAGTGATAATGATTCATGATATCTGTCTCCTAATGAAGAATCTTTTTCATCCAATTTGTTATGTAGGATTCTCAAGAACTTTTAAACAACTATAGATTCCTTCATATTTTCACCAATACATCTGATATTACTCACAATATAATTCACCCTAGTAATGAATTCCCCAACATATTCATGCTCCCCCATATTCAAATATTGAAACTTCAATCTCCATATTTTTTACTTTTTCTTCTTCACTTTTGTATTGCCTTCATATATGTCTTTCAATTTATCTCATATTCCCTTATCTTTGGAAACACATTTTACTCCCAATAATTCACTTTCAAAAAGTGCTGAAAATATTGAATTCTTGTCCCTTCCATCATTCTCAAAAAACTTCTTGTCCACATGTGTAAGTGGATCACTATCATTAATGGTAGGAAACCTAGATGTTGTATCTTCAAGAACATCATAACTGATAGACATAAGATATGGAATCTTTATATCTTTCTAGATATGATTGAATTTTATATCAAATAACAGAATACCTTTAATTTTAACACAGTTCATGTTCTCCACTATCCAAGAATTTCGAAGGAAAACTAGCTCTAATACCACTTGAAAGTTCCCAGTTAGAGCATTGTATCACTGAGAGGGGAGGGGGTGAATCAATGATACTCTTTTTTCTTTGATGTTTCTTTTAAATTGAATCATTATTTGCCTCCTATTAGAGATTTGAATTCCCTATTGAAAACAAACTCAACACATATCCCCAAGAACACAAGGATATTCAAGGTTCACTATTCAATAAGAATACTAACATCCTTGGTATGGTTTAGAAATGATCCAATACCATAAAATCCACTATGAAAACAACCATTCGATTACAATAATTAGGAATTACCCAAAAACTTGTGTAGCACTATGAAACAATAAAATTTGTTCCTGTGCATCCTCTTATCTCAAAAAGGTAATAAAATTGTTTTGTAACAACTCATGTTACCTGTGCTTCTTTTCAATTAATCAAATATGTTCAAATTGAAATACAATTCATCAATTCCATATCCAGTAGAAAGTTAATAACCACCTATAATTTTTAATAAAACATTGATTCTGATATATTCTCAGTCTAATTCCACCGAGTCCAATTCTTTAAAAATAAAAATCCCAGTCATATTTTTCTAATAGAAAATAATAGAACATAATTTGAACCACTTAAGTTCCCGAATGAAATTTTCAATCTGAAAAAATTAAAAATGAATCGGTACCATCCAAGATAATTATCAATCAGATTGGAATTGATCTCTTTTTCATTTTAGAAACCTGAAGCTTCTCTCTCTTAAGAAGTAAATAGTGCATGTCACCCAAGTACAATATACTTCATGATTTTTATAGGTGACCCAAATCATGTTTTGGATGGAATCGAAAGACAATTTCATACACACTTAAATTCTCCCAAATATGAATTTATCCTTAAATTTCAGATCATTTATGACTTCTTCAACGCTTCTCGATTCTTTATGAAACATCCAAAAGCTTCACCTCTTCTTCTTATTCTTCAAACTCCCATTCAATTGTCAATTAAATTATAATTGATTAGTAATACATGGATCTGATCATTCGAGTCTAATTCTCTAATGCTAATTTCTTCAAAATAATGATTGATACCATACTAATTGATTGTGTTTGAAGAAGTTAAAATATCCATTAGAGATACAATCACTCATTTAAATAAAGGGATCCCCCATTGAAAATTCATTCATCAATTTTTACATTATTTTATTTTCTCTTGACCCACTTGAGAAAACACAACATCTCCAATAACTACCTTTATTCACCAATATGTGCATGTTTGATGACTTCATTATTGACTTTGAATTCATTGAGGATCATCTTTAGAATCGCCTGATTTCAATTGGAAAGTATTGTAAATTTCCATTAATTTTTTCTTCACTCTTTTCATCTCATCTAAAACATGAGATTTTATGAAAACAAATGTCCTTGTTATGTTCATCTTGAATATGATCATTCTGGATAAGATCCTTTATTGTTACGATCATTCTGTTAATGATCAATCTGGTTACTATTATTCTGGTTATGATCATTCTTCTTACGATCATTATAGTTATGATAATTCTAGTTATGATTGCCTGTTACGATTGTTGGTTATGATTTCTAGTTAATCTTTTAGGGTACGATCTAATACAATCTAAAAAGGATGATCTTCCAAGATATAATACAATCTGAAAACAACAATAAACATAGATACAATACAATCCAAAAACAATGATCATCCTAGATAAGATACAATACATTCTGAATATGATTATTTTTTAAATGTTATCACCACATCTCTTTTACCTAGATCTGATCAGTAAAAATTTTAATATGATTTATTCTCAATCAACACCATCCCTTTCTATTTCTTCATCTATAATATGATTGTTTTGGAAAAAAATCGGTGTCTCATCTTCCATTGGTATCACCTCTTCTATCGGAACCACTTCAATCAGCACCACTTTCCATCAACATAATCATTCCCATCAGCTTCACCATTTGCATTGGTACATCATTTCCCCTCGGCACAACCTTCATCAGCACAACCTTTCCACTGATACCACTTTCATCAACACCACCTTTCTATTGGTACCTCTTTGATTGTTTGGAAGCACAATCGGCGACGCCTCTTCAATCTATATATGACTATTTTCTAATTGATTGTAAAAACAATTGATGCCACTTATTTCTCTTTTCCAATAGGATATGATAAATATTACAGCGATTATTTTCTGATTATTTTGAAAAACAATTTGAATAAAATTATTATTTAATTAATTTGAAAAACAATTTAATATGATTATTTTTTGATTGGAAGCATCTCTTTCACTCTCTCTTTCTTCTATCAAGATTTAATCACAAGTTATCAGTAAAACTCATGATTTATATGAAAGACAAATCAGCAAAGAATCATCCCAATTGAAAAACAAGTTTCACATTGGTTCTAGCGTGAAACAGATGACAATGCACTTCCAAAATGATACATTCTCCTATGAAATTGATTCTTCCTGAAACAGATCAATTCCTTCATAAAAAAATTCTCAAAATTGCTATTTTAAAAACAAATTTAAGTGATTTAATTTCTTCCAAACCAATCTTGACAATATAATATAACTCATGAAACCTTCATCACCTTCATCATCAGCTTGGTCCCAACCTCTTGTACCTATTCGTACTCATATAATATTTTGTTATAATATATGTAATTATATTTTACATCCTTTATAAAAGAAAATTAATACATCTAATAACTTTTATGTTTTTATTATGACCTCATATTACCAACTTGTTAACTATCCTATGTTAAGTATTCAGATTAGAAAATATTCGGTTTGTTATTGTCTTGTGTATTAATTTGTTATATCATGGGTCCTTATACTTATATCATGATTTTAAGAATGCACATCATGATATAAAAATCATGTACAATGATAATATTTCTATTATAATAGTATATAGAATATATATTCATGAAATGGGATACACCATTCATGGAAATTTTATGTCAAATATATTCATGAACATTGAATCTATTTATATTATCATATTGATTGAAACAATGGAAATTACACATGTGAATACATATATATATATATATATATATATATATATATATATATATAATTACTCATGTTTCATTATTATATCATATATATATATCATATAATTTCACAAAATAAATCCTTAATACAATCCATGTAATTTGTGAACGAATCACACCGCTTTGAGAGGGCCATTGTCCACAATTCCTCACATGAAATTATGTTATTTTCACCAAAAGGAATATATAAATGTATGAGTTTTAAATGGATTAAAGAAGCATAAAAAATTATAAATATAACATAAAACATATATTAACATTATTTCCATCATAATTTCAACCATGAGTGGTAGTAAGGGAAAATTAACAATCATAATTTTGTGAGGTGATAGTTCATCGTACACATAAATAATGTTTTTTAAACCTTAGATGGTTGTGTGAGTGTATGTCGAATAATTGTCATAAAAAAATAATATTATATTATTAATACTAGTTTTTTATGAAATAATTGAATAAATAGAGTATATGGGATGGAGAAGAAAATAAAAGAAAGGAGTTTTAGAGAAGGCATTACCTCTTAATCAGATAACTCATTTTGGTTTGTGACAAATGGAATCCGTGGATAGAATTATTCCCTAGGTGAGGAAACTATTAATGAGAAAGGGATGTTGGGATGTTTACTGAGAAGTAATTGGTGGAACCTAAGTGGTTTTAATGTTTTGTGGAAATGCTAGGAGAGGAGGCCTTTTTATAGTAGAGGAGTGACACTCTTGTAAATCTTTTGAAAAAACATTCCACCCACATTTTCACATAGAATTTTTCCCCCATAATATATTAAATTTGATTTAAGGGATGATAGGGTCGAAATATGTCAATAAAATGGGTTTTGGATAAGTTTCTAAATCATTTTGGTCTTCTATTTAATGTTTAGTCTTGAATAACTCTTAATTTTACCTTAATCGATGTAATTAATTTTAATTACATTAATTAATTTTTTTTGTAAAAACATTATTTGGACTTATCATAAACTATAAATTATGATTATTAGAAATTTGTAAATCATTTATTCAAATTATAATAAGAAACATTCCAGAATTTAATTTAAAATTAATCTCACAGTCGGATGAAAATGTGGGTTTTTAAAGTAAAAACATTGAAAACATTGCTATGTATTTTACCCAAATTGAAAGTCAAATTGATATGAATGACTTAAATTGTATTAATTGATAAAAATATTTTCTAATTAATTTTTCATCCCAAATTAAAATATAATTTAACCGTATTAATAAATTAGTTGAAAATTCATTTTTGATCTAAAATTCAATAAAATTCACTACTAATTTAGAAATAAATACTCACATAAAAAAATACTAAATAATTACCTTGGAATAATTATTTTTTTATAAATTCAGTTAAGAAGTTTATTTTAACATATTAACTCTATAAAAGTTAAATAAAAGTGTATTTAAATGGGGCTCTCTATTAAAAGGTGGTCCAAATTTTGGAATAAAAATATTGGGTTTTAAGAGTAAAACATGGTTTATTCATACCTTATGTCTATAAAATTAATTTCATGAATATAGAAATTATTTTATTGAATATAGTCCATATATATAACATTAATATAACTCACTAATTTTAATTAATTTAACTTATTAGGGTAAAATAGCTTTGTGACCATTAAAACAAAATTATTTTTCTTGATATTCAATCAATATACATATTCATTTCTAATTAACTTGTAAGATATTAATTCAACATATATGTTTGTAAATAGAATATATTCATAAATTGGTTAATACTGCTCATAAAATTTAATTTTAATGGAAAATATTTATCTTATTATATGAAATAATAACATTTTAATGATAAACTATTATTTGGTAAAACTTGTTCCTACATGTTACACAAGAAATATAGGGCATTCAACGTTGCTTTTAACACAATATAAGCTTGGGGTTCTGTGTAGATTAGGATAATTTTTTTGTTGAATTTAGTTCATTATTAAATTGGAGATGTGTATAATGTAATCCATCCATATTACATTAATATAAAATAATGATTTTTAGTGCTTAGTGAATTGAAAATTATCAGAATGTTTAACTTAATTTGGAAAAAAATAGTTCACAAAATCTTCAGGTGTTATACATTTCAATCTCCACTTCCATTAAATGAAAAATAAATTAATAATTCATGTCTATGGTTGACTACTATCTCACAAAACAATGTAATTTTTTTCTATGAACATTTAAAATGATTGACTATAATGGTGGATTAAATTATATATTTAATATTAATTACATATTTATCATTATGAAAATATAATATATCATTTATGTTCTTATATTTTCATGAAAAAAAATTACAACATCGTTCATGTGAACATTTTGACTAACACCTCCATGATGTGATGTGATTCGATTTCATTACCCATTTAAAAGAATTATATAAATATGTCTGTTTGTAGAATGAATATTAAATTTAAGATATTATTATGATTTTGGAAAGATAAAAGTATACATAAATCCTTTCTATAATAATCTATGTGAAATGGAAATATTATTCAAGCATACATATGGCCTACCATCCAAAGGATTGTGACGTAGCTAATTTTTTATAACCATATTAATTTTTTTTGATGTGATAGAATAATTAGTGTATAAAAATTACTATTATATCATGAGTAATTTTCTACAGATGATGTAATTCTGAACTATTTGACTATAGTTGGACTTCTAAAAATATTATGGACTTATGTACCAAATATCATCAAAATGACAGACATGAACTCAAATAATTAATTAATTATATATAAAAAATAAATGAGGTATATAAAAAGAATAATAACCAAGAAAAATGTTTTAATGAAATTAGAAATTAATTTGGGTTATTGTTATAGAATACAACACATCTACATGAAGAGTTGGACTCATGGTACGAGACCCTTTAACTAAAAAACCTCAATTTAAATGTTTTAATAATTAAATTAATAAATGTTTATCTTTAATTTCCATGTTACTAAAATTACCTTAATTAGTGTGTTTAAAGGGAAATTTACTAATTGCTTTCATATTTTTTTTAAAATAATTAATGGTTTTATGGAAGGGTATTTATTTTAAATATCCTCTTTTAAATATCCTCACTCAATATATTTTAGAAAAGTCAAAAAGAATGTTTTTTTCACTTATAAAGAATTATAATAATTTAATATCATTATTACCCCAAATGTTTTTTATATTCCATTAAAATTTTATAACATTATTTTCAAATAAAGTTTTTATATTTTTAAGTGTACTAATTTGTAAAAATAATACTGATTTCACAATTGAGTGGTTATTTTTCTCAAGAATGTTTTAGAATGAAAACATTATTTGTTATCATTATGTTATGTCTCATTGGAATTGTTTATAATTATTGTGGGTTATATTATAAAACAATGGTGATTGATCCCATTATAGCTAATCAATGCATTGGTTAAAGGTAAAGTGTTAACAGACTAGATTTCTCCTTAGAGATTGTGGGAATATGATGTGACAGTTATTCCAAATGAAATAGTGATGGTAACTCATAGTGTTTCTTCAATAGAAAACAAAAAAGTAATAATGATATGAAAATTCTTCCAAAATTTTCCTTTACGATTTATTCTTGTTATGGATTTTGTAGGAAACTTATTGATTCATAAGGAAAGCTAAAGAGTTTATGATTTATAGATAAAATTTGTAAATTATTGTAATGATTCCATGATAAAATTATGAGTTTTTATTTTTAATTAGGGTTAATTATAAAATTATTTAGGTAAATAATTAGGAAAAAAGAAAATTTATTGTGTGTGAAAATTATTATTTTGAGCGAAATGATTATTTTTGAAAAGTATACTTTTCATAATTATGTATAGAATAATGTGTTCGTTTTTTTGTTTTTTATCTCCCATTTTGAGTTTTTTTGTGGCCGTATTGTGTTTTTGAAAATTATTTTCACTATATATTAAAAAGTTTTAAGGATAATTTTGGTTTCAATATCAAATTTTTAAATATATTTCTATAAAATAATGCATGTATTATTTTAAAGGGGTTTCCGTTGGTGAAATAAATGGATACTGAGGAGATGTGTCCACATGTAATGTATGGTTATACTATGTAATATTTTTTATTATTTATCTAAATATAAAAAAAATTGGAATAAAAATTGATTTATAGTTTTAAAATAACTATAAAATGTATTGTTTATGTCTGGTCCCTTAAAGTTGGTATTATAGAATGGTTTTGATAACATTTAATATTATAATATTTTATGTATACGTTTTATTAAGAGTTATAGATACTATCATGGGTTTATAAATGTAAGGATGATCATAAGATAAAAGTCTCAAAAATCCCTATTGGGGATTTCAATAATGAAATGTTAAGGTGACTAATGATATTTTTGGATATCATGGTGGGTTTAAAAATATTAATATTGAATATATTAATATTATTTTGTGTATTTTTTAATATTTGTTGGAAGGTTATAAAAATTATATAGTTTTAGAAAAGGCAATCTCACATATTGGGTGACAACCTATCACATCTGAGAAGGTTGTGAGATCTGAACCCAAAACCAATGATGGAAACGTTGCATCACGTGCCACTAGCCTACATGATTTCATGGTTATTAAGAATTTTTCGTTTTACTTAAAATATTTTATATATGAATAATATGTTTTTTGGGAACATATATATTCTCATATATAATTCCATGTGATTGAAAATTTAGTTAATGATTACGAGATTAATGTTATTTTGGAAGAAAAATATCAATAATTTTAGAATTCAAAATGGTAATAAGGTAAATAGAATACTATAATATTTTATTGGAGGAATAAATGTTGAATTATCTTTTTGTGGATTTATGATGTTTCGAAATTATTATCATATCGTGAATATTTCATAACCTGGGTAGATAATTTTGGGTATGCGGGTGATTGATATTTTTTAGAGATAAATATTAAAATAAAATTGTATAAATATATGACCAAATCATTCTTAATTTTGGGTTTCAATATTATTTTGGACTATTTTGAGTAATTTTAAGGATAGATATTCATCAAATCAAATTATATTAACCATTTTTTATTTCCTAAAGACTATAGTAACATATTTTTATCTTTTTTAGGATTTATTGATCTGTAAAATTTGATTTTAATTCTTCATGAATAAAAATTTCATATTAAATAATCATTCATTGGGGAAAATATGATATTATTGTTGAATTTTTTTAAAAAATGATACCCCACTTGTCAATGAATTATTTTTACTCAGGTTCAACGATATATAATTAAAGTAATTGTTTGAATTTTTGAAATGGAATTTGAAACAAGAACATAATCCATTGACTTTTCTTACAGAGAAATCAATGAAATTTTAACCCACGACATATTCATGGTTTTGCGATGGTCAAATTTCTCCTGAAAATTTTCTCTATTAACCTCTATCAGTACATGGGTGATAGATTTTCTCATTCAAATCCACCTTTTCCAACATGGAAAACTATTTGGGTTTTATTCCTAGTGAAAATCCTACTTCACTTCCTTTATTTTAAAGTTGATTCTTTATTAATCCCTTTTCTAGTGTGGGATATCAAAAAATGTATTTTGAAAATAAAATCCATAGTTACTAAATCAAAAATTCAAAATATCTTGGTGAATATTACAAAAGGGGATGAATGAAAAGCCGTGAATTTTTAAAATGAATGAATATGTTTGATAGTGTACATGATATACAACACAAAACATAAATGAACAACTAAATGTTATTATTAGGTGACCATTTTAACCTAGAAATTAACATTCAGGGAATGAAAATTATAAACTGATTTATAAAATATAAAATATTCTTACTCATTAATAATTTAATATTATTCATTAAAAATTAACAACATGATTTTAGTAAAGTCATTTTATTTTTTATATACACTTTCATTAAGAATGATTTCTATTAATTTTTTAGAATAAATTAAAATTAATATCTGAAACATTTAGAAATTTTATTTAATGAAATAAATAGAATTTTTGAAATCATCATACCAGAATTATCTTGTGGATAAATTTTGAAATTTTTCTAGCATTTTTTATTTTTCAATGAATAGTAATAAATACTAATTTTTGTTGAACATTTTAATTTTTATGTATATAAAAATTAAAATAATATTTCAGAATTTTTGTAAAATATATTATATACCATTATATTTTGAATAATTTCATTATTGTTAAGAATTTATTTGATACTTTAATTTAGTATAAAAACAGTTAATGTTTAAAAAGTGCATTTTTCCAAAAGAAATGGGTTTTCATTGAATTTTTATTATATAATTTAAATTTAAATTATTACACTTCTTTGGTTTTTATTTTAAAAAATATATTCTAGGTTTTCAATTAGATGATTCAAATTGAGTAAATATGTCACTTTTATTTAACAAAAATATGAAAAGTAACCATGGTAATATTTGTCACTATCATAAAGGATATATCAGGTAATTAAAGGTATAAATAAAACAATAAGACTGATAAAATGACCATTAAAGTTGACCTATTTTTATTTTATGGGTTATATTTTCCCATAATAATTCAATGTTTATTTATATGACCATTTATGGACACTTATATTAGATTTTGACCTTTATAATATTTTATTTACTGAAAATTGAAACATCTCAGACTCATATTTTTAATAATTATTATATTTTTAATATTATGTAGTCTTGCTGATATGTTCCAATATAAAGATTATTTATAAATATAATTTCCTTATCTTAATCATGGTAATTTATTTTAATTTTTTTGAATAAATCATTACCTTGTATGATATCACAACAGTGATGAAGTAATTATTTTACTAATGAAAAAGTCATATGAATGATAATAAAAGTATTATAATAAATATAATATTAGATAATTAATTTAGTACACTAATTTAAAATATTAATTTTCCATTAAAGTGATTTTTTAAATAATTTTTTTCAATGTTATCTTGTTTTATTACTATTTCAAAATGTCAAGGTAATGAATTGTTTCAAAATTCACATTAATGGTATCTTAAAATAAATAATATTTTGGTAAATTATATAAAATTACTAACAATCGTGAATTTATACTTATTATTAGTATATGGTTTAGAATAAAAAAATCCATTTATGGTTCTTGTGTCATTTTATAATAACAATATTAACCCTCAAAGAGTAAAAAATAAATGTTTCCATGTTAATAGTTAAAGGGATTAAATAAGGGTTAAAACTAAATAAGAAGGGTAATAATTCAACCTAAACATATCAAAAATAGTATTTTATAAATGTATTTCAATTCATAATCATATTAAATTCTAGATAACCTTTTGTGGGTCCATATAGAATTGAAAATAAACTTATCTTCATTTAATATTTTATTAAATTTAAAGAGTGTCATCCCCTCTCTTATTTAAGTGGAGATCTTCTTAATATTTATTCTATATTAAAAACACATTTGTTTTATCCAATAACCACCAAAATGACTTCCTATAATACCACAACACATTTTTTAATCGTTATTTAAGCCATAAAACCAACATTAGTCCTCTTATGGTGTTAATAAAATGGGGTAGTCTGAAGAAGATGTATCCTTTTAATCAAGATATTCTCTTTTATTTCAACATACAAACCCATAAAATTTTATTCAACCATAATAAAATAATAAATCTAATATCCAATATATTATAATATGTTATTAAATAGTTTAATGTCGCATATTTATCTCTTCTACTATCAAAAGGGAGAGGAATTCATCTTTTGTCTGTATAATGAACAACTACATCCTGAACTTATGTTATTAGTTTTCCATCACAATCTCTCATGATTGGTTATAATGATTTAGGTATGGTTTATATATAATATTCAGGAATTTGTATTACTTATTAAATTATAATATTTAATTTTTATTCTTATCTTTCTATGAATCTGATAATGATAATGTTGTTAATTAGTATGTGTGGACTACCACCTCCATGAATAGATGTGATTAATTTTCATCACAACATCACATGAATGACACAAAACAAAAAAACACAGACCCATGCACATATATATATATATATATATTAATATTTAAAGAGATAGTGTCATATTTAATATATTATTATCATTACTTAAAGATAAAATTATACTCAAACTTTTCCCATAAATATCATTGAAAAATTAAAATGTTACTCATGCGTACGTAAGACTTACCATCTCCATGATTATAACATATTTCTTTTTTTTGTAACCATATTTAATATGGTGATTTAAAATTATATTTGATGTTTAATAGTGATAATTATTTCATCAATATTATTATTAATATTATATAATTATGAACCCTTTGACTATAGTTGGCATAAAAAACCCATTTCTTAACATAAGTACCAAATATTGTCAAAATGACCAACTTGATCTTAAATGGTTCATATAGGAATTTTTTATAAAAGGCGATAATAAAAATTAAAAAGTGTTATCATGTAAGTATAAATTATCCTATGTTTATTATTTTGGAAGATATAGAATCTACTTGATGATTCGGACTCATGGTAAGGGGCATTTAACAAAAATTCACCATTTTAAATGTTTTAAATATTTATTTTTCTAAATCATTATCATTCATGTAAATGTTTTAAAAATTATTTTAATGAATTATTTATATTAAAATGAACATTTCAAAAATGGAATTGAATAATTTCACTCATTTTCATTCAAAAATGAATCATTTAAAGTTTATATGTTAAGGAATTTCTTATTAAATCGTATTTTAATGTCCCTCTTTCAACTCCTTTTAGAAAATAAAAAAGAATAATGTTTTTAAATTCTACGAAATGATTATCATTTCCCACCATCATTATGAATTACATTTTTTAATATTAATTTATATGTTTCCATGTTAATTTATAAACAAAATTTTTATGTTTATGTGGGATTCTATTTGTAAATAAATGTGATTTTTAAATAGAATGGTTATTTATCTCAAGAATGTTTTTAATGAAATATTTATGTGTTATGACTATGTCATTGTTCATAGGAATTTTTTATGAAGAAAAACTTTTTCATTATAAACTGAGTGTGGGTGATCTTGTTATATCTCTCCAATACATTGAGTAATGGTATGGAGTTAACCAACTTCGTTTATCCTAAGTGATTATGGAAAGATACTATGATGGTTGTTCCAAATGTGACTATGATGGTTACTCCCTATGTAATTGTAAGAGATAATGATTATGTACGAATTTTATTAAAATGATCCAACAAGTTACCTTTATGATTTAGGGATTATATTAATTTTAAAGGAAACTTATTTTTTCATAATATAATATAAACATCTTATGATTTATAGATAAAATTTATAAATTTTTGACACATTTCCAAGAGAACGTTGGGAGTTTTTATTTTTTCCCCTTTAAGATTTCTTCTGGAATGTTTTATAGGAATCACTAGGAATAAAATGTGTTTTATTTGGTAAAAATATTTATTTTTATCCTAGAATATATTTTTGAAAAAGGAATGTATTTTTAAATATTTTTGGTCTAATGTTTTCATTATTACTTATTTAGTCCCTTACTAACCATTTTTGGTGCATTTAATGTTTTTTAAATTATTTTCAAAGGATTACAAGTAAGGTTATGGAAACTCATGAAGAAAAAGTCATATTTGGGAAGATATGCATGAAATGGAATTTAATTTTATTTATATGGGATTCCATTGGTGTAAAAAATTGATACTAAGTATAAGTGACACTTGTAATGTTTGAGTTTACTATATAAGACATAGTTCAAATTCTATAAATCATTGTACCTAAGAAATATTTTTCAGAATAAAGTGAAATATTGTTTTAAAATTTCAAAAATATTTATTTTTTTATGATTGGTTCCTTGAACCTACAATGAAAAAACTATCTAGAGTGCTTACATTTCTAATTATTAGGATTATCTTCCGGAATTCATACTTACAGAGAGGGGGTCAGTTGGATGTTGGAAAAGAAAATCAATCCACTACAGTAAATGGATTCTACTTGAACATGGGAAAGAATAAAAATCAAATTCCACTCTTCAGTAGACTCTTTAAATACTTAAATTATTAAATTTCTTCTTAGGGAGTCCACCACTACATTCCCTTTTCCCATGGTATAGACAATATAAAATTCAAATCCATGAGGATAATCAACCCAACGGTGCTACCTCATATTCATATCTTTTGGGATAATTTTTTTTCTAAAATATTATTATTTTTGAAATCCAAATTTTTATCAATGTATTAAAATGGATACCTTGTTTTCCATAAATTAATCATCACCACCAATTCAAAGTCATGGGTTGGGTAATTCCTTCTAATTTGTTATAGCTGGTGAGAACCATATGCCATCACATGCGCTTCCTACCTCAAAACACACCCATTAATCACACTTCAATCATCATAGAAGACCACTTATCCCTTCCCAAATTCATTTTTGTTAAAAATTGGGGAGGCGTTCAACCATCACATGATATCCTCAAAAGATTCCTATAATTATTGGCTCCACACCAAACATTACCTTTTTTAGGGAATAATTATCATAGTAGAATCAAGATGAAATAAATAGTTGATAATCTTAATGTAATATTCTTATAATACAAAGAAAATATTAATCTCAATTACATTCCTTAGCTACTCTAATCACATCTCCACTATGATCTTCTTGGGATCCTCCATCAACCCCATGTTACAAGATCATGTGGCCCTGAAACATAACATTTTGTATCCATAAGTTACACATAGAGAGTTTATCATAACTAAGGTAATCACAAAGAGTTCCTTGAATGATCCTCAGGTCTTTTTAATTCTCTTACTCATTCCCAGATTATTCTAATATAACATCTATAAAAGCCATGAATAAGGTGTCGAGGTACTGATGGAACACTCAGATCATAAGATCCATGAATACATTATGAGAATTCATCACCTCAAACGGCATGACCAAATACATGATTGTTTGTACCGACATCAAAAATATGTCTTCAAAATATTGACCACTCTAACCCCAAAAAAATTATACCTTGAGCGCACTAAAATCATGTAATACCACATTTCCTCCATGAGCTGAATATATATGTTATCATTTTCGGTTAAAAGTAATTTATTCTTGATGGTGACCCTATTAAACTCCAGCTATTCGATACACAAATATATAGATCCATTTTCCTTTTATGAAAATACCACTGGTGTGGCCCATGGTGAGATTATCGAGTGAATAAATCTTTTTTATTCCAAATATTTGTTTTTTATTTTTTATTCCCTCAACTGTGTGGGGGTCATATGATATGAGGGAAGAGATATTAGTTGTGTTCTCAACTTCAAATCAATGATACACATAACATCCTACACTATATTCAACAATAATAAATCATCTGTAATTACCTCTAAATACTCATATAATAAAAAATGAAACTCATTACCATAAACTATTTCATTATCATCGTGTATAAGAGAAGAAATCTAAAAAATGAGGCGACTCAAATATAGAATTCATGGACCAGACCACCTTAATCATGGATCCCATTCACCTAGACAAAGATGAGAACTCCCATCATGTCCCACATATTAATCGATGTGTTCCCTAAAAAACACTATCCAATCCATGTGGTGGATCACATGAAAAATATGCATCTTCATAACAAAAAATTCACATTCTATCTGGACTCCTAATAGAGTGAGATCATAAGACATACAAATAAAACCATGTTCCCTAATCTTACAAAATTTTATAACCCACTCCATGGAAAAAAAATCATGATCTTAGTTGTTAATTTCAACTATTACGTGAGAAGGGAAGAAATAAAGGATTTTGAAGCACCTGTATCACCAATGACAACATCTATGGATGATGAAATAAAAAATTATCTCAAAACTTCATAGCTCATGAATCTGATTACAGTAACACATTATCCATAGAATTAAGTTTTCTACTCTCATTATGTGTATAAGAATTAATATTGACATTCAACTCAACCTTAAGATGACTATTAAAAATTGTAGATCCATTCATTCTACCTCAAACTCGAAACATATATCCCATTTTTCAAGATGGTTCTGACTGATTTTTCATCCCCCGTGAGGTTGGATAACTTTCCCCACTCGTATATGGGTGATATATTATTCAAAACCCCAACAAGTACACCATAATTCCACACTAGTGCCTACTCTATGATGACACCGCACTAGAAGCCTATACATGTTGAAGGGTTCCACACTAATGGAACATGACTAAAATGCAACCAGTGTTCATGGAATGAGGTGTTTAGGATTAGTAACAAATGATATGAACTCACATCTTTTCTGGATTATCATACACACTTTTCTTCTCATATTTTTCATGAACACCATGGTACATTTCTCGAAATGACTTAGACAAACCATATTTAGTATAACAATAAATCTCTATCATCAGTGCTTAGTCCACCACTTCAAGATATATCATCATTTTCAATAAGAATACCAAGTATAAAATGTTCAACTATAGTCCCATTTGAAAGATTTGAGATTTTATCTACCAATTAGAAACCACATCTTGTGAAAAAATATCCATTTATACACAGTGGATGAAATTATACAACAGGGTGAAATTATTCTAATAATGATCCATAAACTCCCATGTTATGGTGAGGTACAAGGTCACATGGGAATATTACTCATTCAAGAAAAATTTTATTTCATACCTGTCCATTTGCTCAAGCTTCTGATCTTGGACCACCAACTCCCAGAACCTGTAAATTTGGACATGCAATACAATTGATGAACATTTCAAGATGAAGTATTCAGAGGTCTCAAGAAACCAAAATACCACTCCATCATTTTAATCTAATACTCTACCACCCAGGGGTATGAGCTACCCCAAAAAGAAGGATGTTTTTTCATGAATACCTATTGATCACTCTCCATTAATAGACCTGGTTCGTCTTCCTTAGCATGAGAAAGACTAGATCCATCTCTTTAATCATAATCATAGATATCCTAGACCACTTCTTCAACAAATATCTAATTAACTAGTCACATATAATTCTCTATGACCTCTTCCCATGTTTTCGCATGATATATCTGGGCTTGCATGATGCTACACCATTTAACAAACATAAAGAAAAATATTAATTAATCACAAAAAAAATTCAAGCATAAAAAAAATTCATACATTCCTATAAATCAGTATTAAACCATAAAAATAAATTATAAAATAGGACACTTCACCACATCTCGGTGTCCAGGTAGAGTATGCATCCTATACATCAATCCTGTGGGAGGATTTTAACCAAATATAGTGAAACCCAAGGTCCCCTAAATTTGATCATGAGGTGTGTTTTCCAAACACCCCACTCAAAAGTAGAACCATAATTATGGATATTCCTAGATCATTTTTACTGAAACTCTCCAAATTAACAAGACACAATAATGTGAAAAACCTAAATCTGATACAATTTTTTCACAAACCGGGATTGGCTACCTCCTAGCCTAACACCTGGCCTAAACTAGTTGGTGACATGAAATTTATATAGGGGTGTAATTTAACAATATTTAAATTTTATTCAAAAAATAATATTTTAAATAAATTTATTAACACAAAACATTGATCATTAAATGAGTTGAGATATATTATAAAAATTTTATTATTTAAATGTGACTATTATAGAATATTCATTGAAAAGGTGGATTGAAATGTGAGATTATACATAACTAAATATGTGTATAGTTTCCTTTCTGAATATACTTTTTTAAATTAAATATTAGGAAATAATAAATTACTTTTTTGAAAAGTCATTTTATGCATCAAAATTGAATTTTTAAAAACATTGTTGTTATTCCCTTATGTCGATGGATATTATAATCAATTTCATCAATTAATATAAATTTCATGTTATAAAATATATTTTTTTCTTATAATAATATAAAATATAACATATAGTGAAATTTTATGATTTTAAAAAATCAATAATTTTTCAATGGACAGAGAAAAATTATTATTCAAAAAATATTGTCATTTCATTTCAATAAATAAATTATTTTAAAAATAGAATTATATATTGTATTTTTTATCTTGGTATATTAAACATTTTAGTTGTAATTATATAATTAATTCCATTTAATGTAATAATATTCATTGTTTTGTTATAATGTAGTTTTCATTCTTAAGAACTCATTTTTCATAAAAACTTTCGGACTTTTAATTCGATACATTTATAAAAAAATTGATTTCATTTTATTATATTAATAGATTCATGAAAAATTTAAACCATAAGTGTAATTAAGATTTCCAGATTTGGTAAATATGTCATATCTATTGTTTTCATTATGAACAGTAAATGTGGTAAATATAATTCACCAAGATTTCGGTAATGTTCATAAAATAGGGATAAAACAATGATATTAGGTCACAAAATCAACAGTACACTTTAATTCATTTCAATTTACTAGATAAATTATACCATATTATTCTGAAATTTTCATACTATATATTTGAGAACCATTTTTGTTTGAAAATGAAATTAATATTATTTGAGTAAAGAAAATTCATAAGTATCACTCTCTTCACATTAATATCTTTATTTATTCATGTGGATAAAAATAGGATAATTTTTTTTATTAGTTTTTATTATTAATAATAAATAATATTTTGTCATAGTACTATATATTAAATTTTCAATGAGAAAATAAATACCTTAAATGTATACACAACATCGACATTGTGCAATTTTAAGGAGTGTAGAAAATCTAAATGATTTTAACAACATAATAGTTTTAAATTAAAGATACCATACATTGACCAATGAATAATATATATGAATATAACATATTAAGGACATATGTATGGTTTTTAAATGAATTAATTTGTTACATTTTTCCTTTAAAGTTAAATTAAATTAGGAATCAAAAATGATATTAATGATATTTTATAAAAAATTGTATTTTATTAAATTACTTAAGAATAATTGAAATAATTAAATTGGACATGTAAGATAATATATTTTCGAAATTTTCCCCCATTTTCCATTTATAATCCATTACTCGATTCTATAAAAAATTATTACCCTTTCAGATTGAATTTTTTAACACAGTTAAGGTTACAAATTGTAAATGAACTGGTTAATGAAAATGATTATGTTAAAAATTAAATATAAAAAATTCTAAATTTTATTATATGATTATATTATGTCCTTAAGGTACTTATCATTTAATATATTTCATTTTGAAAACATTTCACCGTGAATGAGGAATTTTAATGTTTTTATATTCTGGGAAATTACATGAGTGTTGTACCCCTAACTTATAGAATGACACACCCTCTCTCTTTTGTCAACACATTCATTAGAATCGTATTTGGGAAAACCCCTTACCAATTATATTCTAAAATTTCCTTTCAATTATTTAGTGGATCTATTCATATTAAAATACTATTCCAAGTGACCTTAACAATGTATGTAAATTAAGTATACCTAAGAAGAGCTAATAATCATTACGCACTATTTAAACTTTTTTCTTTTTCTACTTATTGAATATCAATTGTATCTATCCTAAAATAATAATTACTTTGTCATAAATATATATAAGTGATTTTATAGTTAGGGGAAAACCATTTTCCTTGTCTTTTTAATCCTATGAAAATGTAATGCATTGATCATGTGTATATATTCCTTACCATCTCCACATACCGATAAAAATAATTTTTCCTAACATTTTTAGATTCATGGGTTTAGATATATAAATAATGAATATATATGATATTATCCTTTAAAATTTATAATATAATTTCATATTTCTAAATTTACAATATCTAGTTAATTGATAACTTTACTCATGAGTATGTGTGGGCTACACTACCATGAAATGATATGATAATTTTTTCATTTTTGGTTTAAATGGTGGTCTCGCCCAAATTTATCAATTTTTTTTTATAAAAAACCACTTTTATTATATAATTGCATTCTATAATCCTCACATACATTTGAAGAAACATAGTTACACAAAAAATCTATGGAAGAGTAAATTGGATATGAATTGTCCAGTATTGGTTTGATTTGTGATGATTAAGATGAATAATATGATACAAAAGTGAATTAAATTTTATAAAATGATATGATCATAAGCCTTTTCTTAGGGCGAGTTTTGATATAATTTTTAAAAATTGATTCAATGTTATAACATATATATTATTTAATTGTAACACCCCAAACTTCCACGGTATGCTTCTCTTTGAATAAGACAGTAGCATGTGTTGTACACAACTTTGAGTTCTAACATACCATAACAAATCAAACTAGCCGTTATGAATAGTAATACCCAATTTTTGAAATTTTATAAATTTTATCTTAAAAAATGGACTTCATTTTTGGATTCGGAATATTGAAATTAGATTAGGGTGAAGTTTTTGTATTTTTCTAAACGGTTTCAATTTTTGATGAATAATGAAAAACACTGAGTTATAGTTTAAAACTGAATTTTTATTTAAATAATTATCTATATTATGAATATTTATTTTAGGTCATAATAGATAAATAATACCTATGTAAATTCAATTAAATTCATTAGATTTGGGTTATAATAATTTTATATGTATAAAACTTTTATTAAACTTTTCATAGTCTTTTAACCACCTCCTAGGTGAATTTTCAAATTCACATAAAATTTAATTTTACCACTTTTGTGAGGATATTTTTAAAAATACCAAGAGACGTGTTTGATATCAGTAAGAAAAATGTCTTTAAATAATATGAAAATAATTTTTGGTTAATAGTAACTTTTAACTTTTATTTACCACAGTTAAAAGTAAATAGGGTAATTATGGGTAAAAATGATGTTATTATTACCCTAACACATGTCCTAATTCTATTGGATAAGTATATTTAGACCCAGAAAAAACTTATGAATAAAATATGAACCTCTTTGGTCCACTTGGATTAGATTTGGACATTTATTATTATTTAATTCCAAGAAGAGTTAAAAGAGTTAAAATCAATGTTTAATGACTATAACATTATTCATATATGGTTACACATTAGATAAATTCAAAAATAAATATTAATTAGAAATATAAAAATATTTCCTATATAATTGTATTTTATTTATATTTTTTAGACATTATGTAATTTAATTTAGTTATGACACAATGATGATGTAGTAATTACCTAATTAATGAAATATTAAAAAAATTGATATTATAAATATACAAATAAATGTAATTTTAGACTTTATATTAATTCAATTAATTTTATAGATTAATATGACATATTAGGGTTGGTTAGATAAATTTTTTCTAAGAAATAATTCTATTATGAATTTAGAAAAAACAAAATACCAAATAGTGTAAAATTGACATAAAAGAGTTTATAAAACAAATATTATATTTTTAATTGATATTATATTCCTAAAAATATAAGGTTTGGAAAAAATACTTATATAATGATAGTTGTATCATTAATGAATCAATTGGGGTTCTCTTGGTAGTATATAATAAGTTATTGAACCCTATAATATAAAAATACAAAGAGACATGGTAAATATCAAACTATTTTACTATGAGTTAAATCTAAAAGATAAAGTTAATATACTGACCCAAAGGTATCTAAAATCTATTGGTTGCGTGGTTTTCGACCCATCCCAACCTTATCCTTGAAATAATCCATTTTGGAGCCATCATAAACAGAAAAATGATTTTATTATAAAATAATATTTCTAGCTTTTCCTAAGGTCCGCCTCACCCGTCTTTTAAAAGGGCAGTCACCCATCTATCTAATTCACACCTTCAAAGCCATTTGGCTCGGCCATCCTCTACCCAAATACCATATCAACTATCCTCCCTTAATTTTATAGGCCTTACTTCAGTCAGAAATCCAACCTAAGGATCCCTTTTGATGAAATCAAATGGAAGAACCCGATGAAGAGGTAAATATTTCATCACCACTTTCAAGT
Organism: Viscum album; assembly: GCA_963277665.1. Classification (NCBI taxonomy): domain Eukaryota; kingdom Viridiplantae; phylum Streptophyta; class Magnoliopsida; order Santalales; family Viscaceae; genus Viscum; species Viscum album. Next base: position 1,907,780,949 of record OY728145.1, read on the forward strand.
TCCTTTCTTCTTCCACTTCCTTTTTAATTTTTTTCCATTATATAATAATAACTCCAAAATATTATATATACTATGATGTTATTATAGATATGTTACAACCAAATTCATTATTCTATCCTTCCATTAAATGATATGTCACCATACGTGCGTACGTACGACTTACCGTCTCCACATCGTGGTGTAATCGTTATTCAATACATTTTTATTTGGATGGGTATAATATTGATGTGTAATTGATGTAAATAATAAATATAAAATTATAATGAATTTTCATATCTGATATACCATACAATTACATATTATTTCAATATAAAAAGAATGATATTTTTGCTCGTGCATACGTACGGATTACCATCTCCACGAACATGATGAGATTCATTCCCCATCGTATCCATTCAAGACTAATTTTCATTTGATGATTAAAAATAATTTTTTAATACATTATATCATTCTAGATATGAATAATATACATCCCATAAATTACAAATATGACTCACATAACAAATAATAAAAAGGAAAATGAATCCGTTAACTCCCGAAACGACAATAATAATAAGATATTATTAACAATGCAATGTTAAAATATCATATATGATATCATATTAAGGTATATGATTCTTGTATAATTTAATAACTATTATATCACCATTATACTAGAGGTTAACCTACCCTTGACCAAGGAAAAGTACATGGTAAGGGTTAATTTCACAATCTCTTCATTATCTGAAGTTGTTTGTATGTAATTATCTACTGGGAACTCTTTATCATCCACATCCATGTTTCTTAAAAATGTATTCCAAAAAATATTTACTATTTACTATAGTATTGGTTAAAGTCATTTATACCCTTTTTTGAATTTTTATAAAATGGTTTGAAAGGAATCTTTCCATCATTTTCCGAACAATGTACTTTTAACCTTTTCGACAAAATTACGGTAAGAATGTCTTTTTTAACTTATACGGCGGGTGCGGCTATTTTTCATCGTTATAACATCGTCGAAGCTTCCCTAACAAGATTATACTAATATTTTCAAATTAAATGTTCTCTTTTTAATTTATTTTGCTCTTAAATGATTTCAAAATAGAAAGAGATATTTCTCTAAAAAGAGGATTTCATTTCATATATGTCAAACATCCTTTGATGGATTTAAGCCTATTTTTATTTGATTTATTATGATACAAAACATCCATATTGTATTGAAGGTTTTGGGATATGTTTGACTGTGGATGTTTTATTTTGACACTATTCATGGTTTATGGATAAAGTGTTGACATTTCGTATGCTATTTTTAATATGAATGTTTATGTTATGTTAAAACCTTTTCATATGAGGAATGCATCAGACTTAGTATGTGATGAGTGGAGCCCGATATAGCTCCTCGATGCATTGTTAGGTCTCATGAGGAAAACTAGTATCTTGGCACAAGGCCTTGACAAAATCTTATTTGTATTTTTGACATAAGGCCTTTACTGTGTGGTTACGATGGTCTGGCGTTATGCATTCCATCATTATGAAAGTGTCTTTTGATATTGCTTGTGATTATTCGACTAGTAGAATATTAATGTGAATAAGTAAATGGAATTATTTTTATTTATATTTTCCATATTATGATGAATTTTATGTTGAAAAGGTTTTATTTTTAGTTTTATACATTGCCTTAAATTTTTATGCTTATTTATTAAAGATTCCACTCTATTATTATCCTTACAGAGCATTTGAGCTCACCCATTTCTATTTTTTATTTTTTATAGGATGCGAAGAAGTATATTATGACTAATCTACAGGGATAGTCTATGGGACCTCAGTGTTGTCTATGGAAATAATTTTTTTTAGATTTTTATTTTATGATGTAATGTAAACCTTATGAATGTATCATGTACTTCCAAAGCTACTAAATTAATCGGTCTTTCGAGACATGATCATTTCTGATCATGCCAATGTTATGTAATAATTAACCGACTTTGGGTAATTGGGGTCGGGGTGTTGCAGTTGGTATCAAGGGAAGTTTAGTACAAACCTAGGAAACAAGATTTTGAAAAACTCAGATTAGAACACATAGACCTAAGATAGACTATCAAGATTAGTATAAAAGAACTTCCCATAATATTGGTATTGTAGGGATTTTGTGACTCTTCCAAGAAATACATCCATGTCTGGATACATGTTGGTAGAGAAGGCACTAAAAAATATGTACCAAGAGGTAAATCCTGAAAACACTACTTTGAGCTAGACTTGAACGGGAACTAGTGCAGGACAACAAACCTTACTGCACTCTTGGTTATGACACTCCTGGTGGATATTCTTAAGATAATTATCATTTTGTTTAAAAAGAATTATGAATGGTTTATGTGTATATACTTCCTCAAATAAAATATTTTTTTTATGATTATGGATTATATCCATAAACTGTTCATTTTATGTTATGTTTTTTTCAAATTTGGAATTATGTATTCTTATTCATAAACTGATCTAGTTTATGAAATTGTTTAGAAATGGCGCCTAGTAGAGGGAATGTAAACCATATCAATGTACACACTCCATGTAGGGATTCCCCTCCTTCTCAAGATAATTCTATTGGATATGCTGATAATACTAGTGCTGATCATCTTATCACTATACTGGGACATCTCACTTAGGTTATGAATAATAACATTACCCGTATGGAGCACCCTGATCCACAACATTGAGGATCATTGATAAAATTATTTATGAGGCAACAACCACCAACATCCAATGGGAGTAAAAATCCATTAGTGGCTAAGCAATGGATAAATTTCTTAGAGAAAATATTCCACACCTTGGGTAGTAGCGAAAGGGAAAAAGTTGTCATGGTAGTTTACCGCCACACTGGAGATGTTGATCAATGGTGGTTATTGATTAAAAACATAAATGAAGATTATGAAGTATCAAATATTGAAATGAGAGAGTTTAAAGATCTTTTCGTAGAAAAATACTTTCCTCGTCACCATCGAGCGGATATGGAAAGGCAATTTATGAGTCTGAGGCAAAAGGCGGATGAGAATGTCACAATGTTTGAGGACAACATTAAAAGGTTTGTGAGTCATGCTGGAGATTATATATGTAACCCCAGAAGTAAGATTGATCGTCACTTTGATGGGTTAAAAATTTTTCTCCGTTGAGAAATATTCTCACAATCCTTCTCACCGTACGAAAATATTATCTCATGTGTGATCAGGAGAGAAAAATAATTCTCTAATTCTTACAACTCTAAAGAAAATCAAGAGAAGAAGAGAACTTTTGATCACTCTAGAAATGGAAATAAGGGGAAGAAGGTAAAATTTAAATATCCATCCTACTGTAAATGTGTGAAGAAACACCCTAGTATTTTCTTTAAGGGAATGGGAGTATATTACAAGTGTGGTGAAAAAGGCCACCAATCTCGTGATTTCAAGGGGAAGAAAAAAGAAATTGATGTTCGATGCTACAATTGTAGGGAGATGGGGCATTATGCAATTGAATTTCCTATGTGTCAGGGGAAATTACCTCAAAAAAGGCCAAGTGATCAAGTCTAAGCATATGTTATCACTACTTCTGAGGAAGAAGCTCTAAAAGACGTGGTGGCAGGTAATTTAATGGTATCCTCATGTTTATGAAATGCTTTATTTGATTCTGGATCATCAAATTGTTTCATATGTTCCTTGTTTTCTAAAAAAATTAGATATATCCAATTTGATTTAACAAGGTAGTTTTCAGTTAAAACTCCAAAGGGAAGTATCATCGCAACAAATTTTTGTAAATATGTTCCCATTAGAGCATAGAAATGTTGTTTATCTGCTAATCTCATCACCATACCCAAGACTTAATTTGATTTAATCCATGTTATGGATTGAATTTCAGACCATGATGCGAATATCTATTGTAAAAAGAAGGAGGTTACGATTTTTGATGATGATGATAAGAACACATTATCTTAAGAGCAGAATCATCACCACCTAATTCTTATCTAGATCCACCCCTAGTAGCTCATCAACATACAATTATTGGGGTGTAAGAGAATGAAATAACTATGGGTGAGGAAAGGAATGTTCAAGTACAGGTTGTATCTATTGTTAAAGAATAGGTAGATGTGTTTCCAAAAGATTTTCGTGGACATCCTCCGGGACGAGAAATTGAGTTTCACATTGATTTGATTCCTAGATCAAGGCCCATATCGAAGAACCCTTATAGAATGGAAACCGTGGAATTAGTGTAACTAAATAAAAAACTTGTGGAATTGATTAATAAGGGATTTATTTTCCACAGTGTTTCTCCATGTGGAGCAACAAAATGTATAGAGATTGGATGGAACATTTTTGGTGGGACAATATGAAGAGAGAGATTACTAATTTTGTATAAAGATGTATGGTTTGTCAACAAGTGAAAGTTGGAAGGCAATAGCCTGGAGGTGTCATGCAACCTCATCCCATACCTAAGTGGAAATGGTATAATATTACGATGGAATTTGTGATGGGACTACCAAAGACTCCAAGAAGGAACGATGCAATATGGGTCATTATTGATCATCTTACCAACTCAACACATTTTCTTGCTATAAGGGATGATTTACCACTTGAACGTGTAGCAAGACTATTTATTAATGAAGTTGTGAGACTTCATGGATTACCCCTATCGATTGTTTCTGATCGTGATCCATGTTTTACATTAATATTATAGAAAAGTATTCAGAAATCTCTGGATACTGAGCTTCATTTGAGCACTTCTTACCACCCCCAAACTGATGGACAATTGGAATGGACTATTCAAACCTTATAAGACATGTTGATATCATGATCACCTGACTTTCAAGGTATGTGGGATCAAAATTTGCCTTTGGTAGAATTTTCCTATATCAATATCTTCCATTTGAGTATTCAGATGAGACCATATGAAGCATTATACGGAAAGAGATGTTGCAAACAAAACTGTGGTGATGATATTGGTGAAAGAAAACTCGTAGGCCCCAAACTTGTGGAGGAAACGATGGAAAAGGTGAAGGTAATCCAAACCCACATCAGAACAGCTCAAATTAGGCATAATATATATGCCAATAACCGAAGGAAGGATTTGGAAGTTCAGGTAGAAGATCATGTTTTCGTGAAATTATCTCCATGGAAGGGTGTTATACATTTTCTTAAGAAGGGAAAATTGAGTCATAGGTAAATCGGACCTTTTGAAATTATATAAAAAATTGGGGTTGTAGCTTACCATTAGGAAATGCCACCAAGTCTCTCCAAAGTCCACAATGAGTTCCACATATCATTGTTGAGGAAATACATGCCTGACCCAACACAAGTACTCACCTATGAGGAATTAGAACTTGAACCTGATCTGTCTTATTGTGAAGAACCTATCAAGGTTCTTGATACAAGAGAACAAGTGTTGAGAAACCGGACGACTAGTCTGGAAAATGTTCTATGGATGATCTATAAAATGGAAGAGGTACTGTGGGAACTTGAGGAACATATGATAAAGAACCACCTGAGTCTTTTTAAGCAGTAATATTCTAGAAATTTTGACGACGTATTTATTTGAAGGAGGGGAGAATGTTACACCCCAATCTTTGATGGTACACTTCTCTTTGAATAATACCGTAGTGTGTGTTGTACGCAACTTCAAATTCTAACACACCATAACCAATCAAACTAGCCATTATGTATAGTAATGCCCACTTTTTGAAATTTTATAAATTTCATCCTTCAAAATGGACTTAATTTTTGGATTCAGATTATCAAAATTATCTTAGGGTGAATTTTTGGTATTTGTCTGAAAATTTTCAATTTTTGATTAATAGTGAAAAACACTGAGTTATAGTTTAATACCAAATTCTTATTTAAATAATTATTTATTTTATTTAAATTTATTTTATGTTAAAATAGATACATAATACCTATATAATTTCAATGTAATTCATTTCAGTTAGTTTATAATAATTTTAGACATATAAAAATTTTATTGAACATTTCACCATCTTTTAACCACCTCCTAGGAGAATTTGTGAATTCACATAAAACATAATTTTACCGCTTCTCTGAGTGGAATTTCAAAAATCCAATAGACATGGTTGATATAATTAAGAAAAATGTGTTTCAATAAGATGAAAAATAATTTTGGTGAATAGTAACTTTTTACTTATATTTACCACGGTTAAAAGTAAATATGGTTATTAAGGGTAAAAATGATATTACTATTACCCTAAAACATGACCTAATTATATTGGATATGTATAGTTTGACCAAAAACAACCTGAGGAATAAAATATGAACCTCTTTGTTCCACATGGATTAGATTACGACATTTATTGTTATTTAATTCAATGAAGAGTTAAAAGAGTTAAAATCGTTGTTTGATGTCTAAAACATTATTAATACATGGTTACACATAAGTAAAATTAGACTATAAATATTCATTACAAAGATAAAATGATTTCTTGAATAATGGTATTATAAATATATTTTTTAGACATTAAATAATTTAATTTATTTATGACACAATGATGATGCAGTAATTACCTAATTAATGAAATATTAAAATAATTGATAATATAAATATCTAAATAAATATAATTTGAGACTTTTTAAGAATTCTACTAATTTTCTAGGTTAATATGACATATTTTTGTTGGTTAGATGAATTTCTTTAGAAGCAATAATGGTTTTATGAATATGGAAAAAACAAAATCCCAAATAGTGTCAAAATTGACATAAAAGAGTATTTAAAACAAATATTATATTATTAATTGATATTCTATTCCTAAAAATCTAAGGTTCGGTCAAAAGACATATATAATGATAGGTGTATCATTAAAGAACCACTTGGTGTTCTCTTGGAAGTATATAAAAAGTTGGTTAACCATATAATATAAAAATACAATGAGACATGGTAAATGTCAAACTATTTAACAGGGAGTTGAATCGAAAAGATAAAGTTAATATAGTGACCCAATTATGTCTAAAACCTATTGGTTGAGTGGTTTTCGATCCATCTCCACCTTATCATTTAAATAATACATTGTGTAACCATTAGAAACATAAAATAATTTTATTGTAAAATAATATTTATTTCTTTTCCTAAGGTGCATCTCAACTGTCCCACCTTCATCTTAGAGGCCTTTCTTTAGTCAGAAAGCCAACCTAAGAAGCCCTTTTGATCAAATCAAAAGGGAGAACCCAAAGAAGAGGTAAATATTTCATCACCTCTTTCAAGTTCCATTCTTCTAGCACATCCTTTTTCTTTGTTGTTTCCATTCTAAAATTATAACTCCATCATCTTTTATAAACTATGATGTTATTATATATATGGTACAACAAAATTCATTATTCTATCCATCCTTTGAATGACATGCCACCATACGTTCATATATATGACTTACTGTCTCCACATCGTGGTGTAATTGTTATTCAATACATTATTATTTGGATGGGTATAATAATGATGTGTAATTGATGTAAATAAGAAATATAACATGATAATGATTCTTTATACATGATATACCATCCAATTATATATTATTTTAATATCAAAAGAATGATATTGTCGCTCATGCATACGTACGGATTCCCGTCTCCACGAACGCGATGAGATTAATTCACCAATGTAGGCATTCAAGACTAATTCTCATTTGATTATTAGATATAATGTTGAAGGACTTGGTATAATTTTGGATATAAATAAGATACATCCTTTCCATAACAAATATGACTCACATAACAAATAATATTAAGGAAAACAAATCCGTTAACACCGGAAACGGTGATAATACTAAGATATTATTAACAAAGAAATGTTAAAAGATCATATATGATATCATATTAATGTATATGATTCTTGTATAATTTAATAGTAATTATTTCACCATTATACAAGAGGTTAACCTACCCTTGACCAAGGAAAAGTACAAGGTATGGGTTAATTTCACAATCTCTTCATTATCCGAGATTGTTTATACATGATTATCAACTAGGACATCTTTATCATCCACATCCATGTTTCGTAAAAATGTATTCCAATTTTTTTTTAATATTCACTATTCTATGGGTTAAAGTCATTTATACCCTTTTTTTTATTTTTATAAAATGTTTTGAATGGAATATTTTCGTCGTTTTCCAAACAAGGTACTTTTAACCTTTTCGACCAAATTAAGGTAAGAATGTCTTTTTTAACATACACATTGGGTGCGGCTATTTTCCCTCATTATAACGTCGTCGAAGCTTCCCATACAAGCATATAAGAATATTTTCAAAATAATTGTTCTCTTTATAAATTGTGTGACTCTTAAATGATTTCAAAATATAATGAGATATTTCTCTAAAAAGGTTTTGATTTAATCTATGCCAAACATACTTTGATAGATATTAATCTTATTTGAACTTGATTTATTATGATAAAAAACATCCATATTGTATTGAAGGATTTGTGATATGTTTGACTGTGGATGTGTAATTTTTACACTATTCGTGGTTTATGGATAAACTGTTGACATTTTGTATTCTAGTTTTAATATGAATGTTTATGTTATGTTTAAATCTTTACATATGAGGAATTCATTGGACTTAGTAAGTGATGGGTGGAGCCCGCTATAGCTCCTCGATGCATCTGTAGGTATAATGAGACAAAAGAGTGTCTTGGAACAAGGCCTTAACAAAATCATATTTGTAGTCTCAGAATGAGGCCTTGACTATGTGGTTATGATAGTTTGGAATTATGCATTCCATCATTATGAAAGTGGATTTTGATGTTACATGTGATTATTATACTAGTAAAATATCCGCGTGAGTAAGTAAATGGAATTATTTTGATTTATATTGGCCATATTATATGAAGTTTATGTTTAAAAGGATTTTTTTATAGTTTTATACATTTCCATAAATGTTTATGCTTATTAACTAAAGCTTCCTCTATATTGTTATCCTTACTGAATATCTGAGATCATCCCTTTATATGTTTTATTTTTCCCAGGATGCGAAGAAGTATGTTATAACTGACCTGTAGGGATAATCTATAGGATCACAGTGTTGTATATGGAAACAATATTGTTGTAGTTTTTCATTTTATGATGTAATTTAAACCTTATTAATGTATCTATTACTTCAAGGCTACTAAACTAATCGGTCTTTCGAGACATGATCTTTTGTGATCATGCCAATTTTATGTAACAATGCACTAACTCTGGGTAACCGGGGTCAGGGCATTACATTAATTCAATGAAATGAGAAAATATAAATTCACTCACTATTAAAGATTTTTCATTATATCGAGGATATTGACCACTAAAATGGATGACCACTTTCATGAGTACTCCAATGTAGATGATCATTCTAAAACTCATAATGTGTAAACAAAAAATTACTAAGGTTAATGTAGATTGTAAATTGTTCAATGGAAATAAAAAATAAATAAATTTATTATGAGTAATTAAATTGAAAAATAAAATCCAATACAACCAGCCCTAAAATCCATGGATCAAACAAAAAAAGGTTTATACAACCATTGACATAAATCTTTTAATGTACGACTATTGTACACTTAAAGGGGTGTAATTAAATTTAGGAAAATGTGAAATAAAGAATAGTCTTCCAGTATTAGAATTATTTATCTTCTTTGACTATGAAAAAATTGAAAATATTAATAAATTGTTTCAATTTGTTATCAAAAAAATACATTGATAAAAATAAAATGGTTTATTAAGAAAAAAATGTTTTTTAGGAAACATACATGCAGAAAAAATTCTTGCAAAGAAAAATATGAAACATAACATAACAATCAAACACTAAAAATCTAGAAATCCATGATAAATACTACCTTAAATTGGTATTTATAAATCCTTGGTTTGATATCACATCTTCCTAATTCATCTTAATTCATTATGGTAGGAATAGGTGTTTGGAATGTTAATGGATAGTGGGAATTACCACCTTTGAAAATATATATATAAAGGAATTATAGTATCCTCCCAAAAGACGCACCAAATCAAGATTAAATATCATAGAATTTTTATATGTTAAAGATTCCCAAGTTATACCACTAAATTTTCCCTATATATTGTCCAGATTTAATCACATTTTCCCCATATCCATGTAGTTATTACCATAATGGTGGGATTTTATTCTAGACCATAGAATCATTCCTAGAATATATTATTCCATTTTTTATGTCTAGATCATTCATGAAAATTCATAATTATCTCTTATAAACATTTATTAAAATATTCCCCAAGGTATTATTTATCTTCCGTTTTTATTTGAGTTTCATTTGAAAGGTTTCATGGTACCTATTTTCATTTTAGTGGGATATGGTCTAGCTTAATTTCCAAAACAATATTCTAAGTTAAACGCCGAAATTTGAGCTCCTTTAAATTTGAATCCTTATGTTCCCTACCAATTTGAAACCATCCTCATAAAATTTGTAAAAATATTCTCAAAAATAAAATAAAAATTATTTATATATTTTGTTCAACAAGGTATTAAAAAATGTACGGAGCATTTTCGCATTTTATATAAGAATTTCAAACATATTGAAAAATGAACGTCAAATTATTAAACTCAGTAATATCAGCCATTATGGAAATTAAATAACATGAATTTTCAAATTATGAAAATTTAATATTATCCTCATTATTTTCTGAATAAAATCTCCCAACATAAGTTTTTCTAGTCCCAAGAATAATGTATATCAAAATATTATAATTCAATTTCTTTTTTTTCAAAAATATTTTAATCTAACATTTCCCACAAAGATAAATATGTCCAAATAATCATGAATCCTTTCAAAATCATTTAAAAAATTCTAGGATCAAAATAATATATATAAAAAAATCACACACTTTCTTTTCAAAATATTCACCAAATTTAATCCAGTTTAATTAAGAATTATGGTATGTTAGCCACCACAATAGAGATGGCCTTTCATTTTTATTCATGTGGGAATTAACGGATGTTTTAGGGGGAATAATATTTTAATATTAAGAATGTTATTTTTATTTTATTCATATTTTACATGGTATTAGAAATTTCTCATAATCAAGATAACCCATATAAATATACCATCATAAAGACTCCCGACTTCAAAGAACATATGGCACCAAGTGATGCTCAAAAACTCTTGATTTATATTAACAAAACTCAATGAAACAAATTAAAAATTTCCACCAATATATGTAAAACTTCCATCAATTATCTAGAAAAATACGGATTCACATTCTCTAAGTGTTGAAATCCACACATTTGCATAAAATATTACATTATGCATAAGTTTATTTTTTAATATATTTCTTTAGTGTAATTATGTTAAAATTTATACAATCACTAAACATGTACTATTAATTAGGGGACCCCATATTAGCAAAATTTTACCTCACCATCCAAAGGATGTGTGTTAATAAATTTTTATTAAATTTATGACCATGTCAAAACTAATAATTCTCATTTTGCAACCAAAGTTTCTAAAATTTACTCTTTTGAACATAATAATTCTATAATATCATAATCATGGAATGAAAAATTATTTCATATTCAATTTTAAATCTTCCAATGTGTGTTATCATGTTCACGATTAATAATATATTTTTCCCATTTGCACAAACAAAATTTTTATATTCACTTTTAAAAATATACACACATAAAAAAAAATTCCATGAAACAAAAATCATTTCCATTCATTCTCATCAAACGCACAAAATAGTAAAAAATCATACTATTTTAAAAAATAAATTTTATGTAGGGGATGAAGTAGAGGATAGGGGTTTTGAAATTTTAATATAAAATTAAAATATCCAAAAATGTCAAATTCTAACACAAATAAATAGTTCATGTTAAATCCAATGGTTTCTTTTCCCTTTATGTCACATTAAGTGGAATCTTTTATAGTGGAAAAGTATTTTTGAAATATTGGAAGAAATGTGTTTTTTCTAAAAATTATTCAACCTCTGCATCCCCTAAATCATGAAAACTAACAAAATTAGAATCAAATTGAAACCCCATGAGGTTCTAAAAATATAAAAATAAAATCAAACTATGAAGAAAAAAATATGTTTTACTCTATAAAATCAAATAACTAGTCATATTATATATAGAAGTCGGTTTTCCTCTCAAAAAAGTATTTTTCATTGTAATTTTATCAAAAATGACCCCCGAACATATCCAATTCAAGAATAAAACATCAGTAATACTTCCACCACATTTATGATATTATAATGGAGATTTCTCTTAGAATAGTAACATTATTTAGAATAGAACTATATAATTAATATGGGTCATAATTATTGGGTAAATCCAGACAAATATTATACATGGTCTATAAAATTTCATTTATATGGATTTTCAAGAAGTTCTGATTAATTTTATCCAAAATTTACTAGATAGAATATAAAATTACAACAATATTGGATTAGTTATACCATAAAAAAGATATATTTTTAATGAAGGATATACCTTGAATATCAGTTCAGGTTGGTTAACACATTCAGATGAATGCGGGGACATTGATTTAAAATGATTTGGTTTTTATAAAATTTAAAAAATAATTGATCCCGTCAAAAAATATATGTCTCATCCAAAAAATTGGCTTGTTCAGTATTAAGAATGGTTATGGACTCAATATTTTTGATTTATCCAATTTTCCAATTAAGTATTGATCCAAAAAACATTTATTTGATCAATATGTAAGGTCATTAGTCTATAAATACATGTTTGTATCATGTCAATATAATAAAAATATTTTCTATTTCCATAAGCATCTATCAACAATTCCATGATTATCCTATGGTAACTTTTAATCAGCAACTATACAATTTACCTCATGTAAAAATTAACCATAAGTAAACATATAGATTTAATTATAAATGTTGATATCAAATCTCATGTTTCTAAATATTATTATTATATCCACATTTTTAACTAGGATAACTACGATAACTATTGCTAAGAATGGATGGCCAAGGATAAGGGGGTTTTCCTCCCAATGACATAATATTGTGTGATTTATGAGGAAAATCAAGCAACTATGGTAAATTATATTCTTAAATTTCACTATAGTATCCTCTAATATACCCTTAGGAACTCAAAGAAAATGATAAGAAAATTAAGATTCCATGAAATTGGTTGGAATTCCTCAATCCCAAAACAAACAATACACTTCATATAGAATGTGGTTAAGAAAATATCATTTATTATAATTGTTTTTTATAATATATTAATATATTAATTCAATGTTTATGTATGGAAAACACATGCCTTTCAAAATAGGGGATATTTCCTTAAATAGTGGTACTCACATTAGTATCCAAAAGGGAAAGGTTATGTGTTAATATTTTATTTCAAAACTATAGAAGTCCTAAATGTACATCAAGTAGGTAGACATGGTTTTCATTTCATCCAGAAGGTGTATATTAACTAAACCATAGATAATATTTCCCCCATTATTTCATTTACTTCATCTTTAAATTTACTTCTCATGTATTAAGTAAAGGAAGCATGTTGATGGACTATTTGGTGCGGTGGTGATACCTTTAGATTATAATCATATTTTTCAATTTATTGATATGGATATTCATAATTTTCAATTTATATTGAATGATTATATTTTTTTGGAATTATTTTTTCATCTTTTATTTAATTTCAAAATTTATATGGCTAATACTTATTTTAGGTGTTTATCTGATGTTTTGGTCAACAAGGTTCTCCCCTCAATGTTGGGGGGGAAGCATGAGTTTTCATGGGTTCTATTATAGATATTTTTTTGGAGGTCTATTTTTTGGTGATGAAACACATGACTAAAATTTTTCCATCATCTATAACAATTGTTCAAATACCATGTTCCAATATAATTTATTAAAGTATTATTCTAGTTGGTTTACCCTCGGAGGATACATTGGTTGTTTGATGGATTGTTGAATTGGTTTCCCTATTGGTCAGTATAATTATACTGGTGGATGTTTACATTGGAACAGGTGGGCTTGAATCTAGTAATGTGTTTGAAAATTTTCATACTGGAGACATTTTTTTTGAACATTTTTTATATTATTTTCAATAGAATACTATAGAAAATTTTTACCATGGATTGAAAGATTTTTTCTATTGTATATTTTTTAATTTTTAAAAATTGACCTCGATTGGTTGTCCTCCTAAAATTACATCCATGATTAAAGGGATGTTTTAATAGTTTCAATGTTGTGTGGGCATTTTTGTTACATATTTTAAAAATAGGTACAATATTTTGAATTTCATTAACCATCACAACATTGATACCGAAGACATTTAATGTGAGTGAATCATGTAATTTTATTCGACATACTTCTGATCTATGAGTCTTAATTCCATAATATTTATGTGGATTCTTATAGTTGGGTGAGCTTCCCCACTTTTTGTTTTTTTTTTGATTTCATAACCCTAATTTAGAGATTTTTTTAAATTCTCCATTACACATCTTGTAAAAGTATTATTTTATTCCCAAACCCAACCCTTCATGAATGATTCAATCAAATTGATGGATTGAAAATATTTGGTAATATATCATTTATATTATGACTTTTAACCTTTCCAATATTTTACAAACTGACACCTCTTCTTTTAAGAAATTGTTTTGGAATCTCTTTTTATGTGAAACATTTTTGTGATGGGTGAAGTATTTTTTGTGAACATGCCTTTTTAGTTTCTCTTAGGAGTTAATAGTAAGAGATTTTTTATTTTTAAACCAATTCATTACATGATCCTTTTGGGAAACAAATAAAGAGTCTCATTTTAGGTGATTACTGTTTATTATGTTGGAACACCAGATCAACAATATCAATGAATTATTTATTAATAAGTTAAGGAATCATAGAATTTACCCAATTATAAGTTGGAAGGTGTCATAGAAAATGAGTATTGACTATACAGTTGTAACATCTTAGAGTAGCATGCCTAAATCAGGGGGTGCATTGGTCCAAGAATATGTGAGGTAGTCATTCATTATCTGATAAATTAAATTTTCCAAGTTAAGGGCCAACTCATTTTAGGTTTCCATTTTGGTTCTAATCAGATATTATGATTTGGTTTCATTAATTACCCTACATAGGATTATATACATGTTTATAACCTCAATAAGTAGAGAAATATAATCTAATGGAGGAACACCCTTAGGTTTAATACACTCATCACGCTTCATGTTATCCATACGAATAATTATAATTATTTTGTATCAAGTGTATAACGAAATTCACAAAAAATATAAAAATTATGAAGTGGGTGATGATAATAGAAAATTTTGTTGGAATAGTTGAAAAAGTGGAGAAAAATGTTCAAATACCAAGGATGACATTCATGGGTCCATATAAATAGTTAAAAAATTAAACTCACTAATATTTTCCAATATTTAGTGTTTTAGTTTTCACATTTATCATACCATGGGTTATCAAATCCTCATAGATCTAAAAATGTTCCAACTGACACAACTATTAAATAGAGGGTATATTTTTCTATAATGTTTAAACATCTATTTTGGTTTTATATAGTTTATATTAACAATAAGAAATGTAATTGAATTAAATTTTATAGAATGAGTTGATAATATATTGGTGATAGGGTATTAATTAATGAATTTATTAAAATGGATTCAGTGACTATGATTTGAGAGCGTTTATTTAAATGGAATAGGAAATTCACAAATAACTTATGGATTTATCATTTTCACTATCCTATGTCTAGTCACCTAAAAACCTGAAGGAACATTCTCCAAGGAAATCCAAGGTGGCGGATCATCCTAAAACATATTTATTTTAGCCTAAAAATTAGTGAGGAAAATGAAGAATGTAAATCATTGAATTAAAATGTCAATTAAATTAATTTTTTATTAATAATTATATTGTAAAATAACATCCAATATACCCCCTCGAATAATTCATGAATTAACCCATGAGAGGTTTAATGAAAACTCATCTCATTATTACAAATTATTTAATGATTAATTATATAATATAACATATAATAAAAAAATGGAATATTGATAATTATAGTTCATTTGGGGATTAGTTTCATACAAAGCAACTTAGAATAGAAAAAATCATTGTTATTGAAAATGTCTAAAACACGCTCATAATTAAAAATGCATGTGATTACCTGGGGACATAAATTGTAAAGGGGATAACTATAAAGCCCAAAATCATTATAAACATGTAATAAAATGAAGAAGGAAAAATAAGTAATACAATATGCATTTCAATGGGGAATAAAATGGGTCAAGATCATAAACATAAAAAATGAGGCATGATATAAAATTATAATCTTAAAGGCCACCTGTGAAATATGGAATCATTTTAAAACATTACATAATAAAGATAAGTCAATGATAAATTCCAAGACATGATGATTGAAAAATTACCATGATGGATTAATTTCAGTCCCTAATCCCTTTCAGGACATCTCTAGAGACCAAAACATTACCCAATGCATTAGCGCACTATATAATTATATGTGAACCTATCACTTTCATTTCATTATCAACCTTATGTGTGCCACATAGATCATACAACATGGATCAATTCACCGTCATATTTTATTTTTTCATAATAGAGTGTCGAATACAAACATGTAATTCCCCAATCCCAATTTATAAGTGAATAAAGGTGAACAACCTTGATAGAAAATTGTTATGGGTAATCACTACACATTTTTTTGGCCCAAACATTCATTGTGAATCTTTGGCAGAATGATGGAGGATCATGAATGTTTATGGGAGGAATTGATGTTAGGGAAATCAGTATATATTAATTTATACATAAAATTTATAGTAAGGTATATGTGGAAGAAAAAATACCAAGATTTGTAAATGATGATAAAAGATATAAGATAAATAAGATAGTTAAATAAAAAGGAGAATGAGCTGACTTGTTTCTTCAAGGGGTGATTCCAAATGATTAGGAGGATCTTCTTGAGATTTTGGGGTACCCTGTATTGACTTTAGAGAGTGTACAGAGGACTGAAAACATGAACCAATATTTTTTACTGGAGATAAATGGGATATTGGTAGTGTGTATATAGGAAATTAGTAGTGAATTCATTATTATTTCTCAAAAATAAGTTTTGAACCCAATATAATTAAATAAAAAACCACAATCCATTCGATTTTTTTCCACTTTTTTCTTAAAAAGAGAAATTTATTTCATTATTTTATATGTTAAAGGTCTAAACATTATGAAATAATACACCTTATAGTATGTAAGTGATTCACACTCTTAATTAAAAGTATTTTTAATTGTAAATATATTGACAGTTTTGGAGGATTCATAAAAGAATTATAAAATTAATAAAATAAAAATATAAAAAATTAGTTTAAATGAAAAATTAATATTTTGTCATTTATACCAATTATAATAATTATTACATTACATTTGATTCATTGTGATTTCATAATTCACACTGTATATTTATATGTTATTTAATATTTACCTGAAAATTAGAACGAGTCAGAAAATTATAAAATATCCACTATTGGATAATTTTTACATTATGATTCATAAAATAATATTCATTTTATCAAAAAAAATTTCCAAATATGTTAATTTTAACTTCTAAAATAATTATCGACATTTATTGAGAAATTATATTTTAAAAAAAATTGTTATTTTCAATCTCTTATATAAATTTATATTTAAATTATAAAAATAATACGAACATTTATATTTTATTAAATTTATTTATTATTGATATTTTATAAAAATATTAACTTTCCCAAAAACCTATTATTTCTTTAAAATAAATTCCATAATTGACATTGAATATTAAAATAACTATTTGTGATTCACTGTATAAAAATTAAAAAATAATTCATAAATTAGAAATAAATATAACCATTATTATATTAGAAAAAATATATGAAACATAGAATTTGTCTATTGATGCATATCCCTAATGTACACTAGTAGACACACTAAGTTTAAGGTGTGTCATGGTGATATTTTCATTAGGTGGTCTGGCTTACATGTTTTGGTTCTTGATCTCAACAAGCTTCAACTTCTCCCATAATCATTTTCTCTTAGGCTAATTTTTTCAGATATAATCTTGGGTTGGTCAAGAAACAATATAATAGATACTATATCCATCAAAATTTCTAATAAATTGGAATCATAGATTATTATCCTACTGGTTGATGAAATCACTTCCTTTGTCTCTGTCAATTTGATTGGATAAAATCCAATATTTATACTAATCATACGATCACTATAAAATTTATATTATATAAATGGTTATGATGCCTAAATTTCATTTAAATCTAATAATATTTAAAAAACAAATATCTATAAGACTTTTCTTTAACCATATTACATAATAATACATTTAATTAAATCATAAATGGAATTTTCTTTATTAATTTTTGGGACATTATAATCTTCCCTATTTAAAATTTTCACAATAAAAAATATCCATTTCAAACACTTAAATAGACTATGGTAATTTATTTTCATCACCACCACTTGTTCAATAATTTCTTTTTCAAACTTGTGGTTTCTCCATAGCACGTTGATCATATTAATTTTTTATTCTGTAGAACTTTTTTTCTCTCATCTAATATCTTCACCAACTACTCCTTCTAAGATAGATCATTCTACAAAGGTACCACATATAGATTGAGTACATGTGAGGGTTATGATATTCACTTCTTCAAGATGGATACATGGATTACATCTCCTACACAACATGGGAGAGATTTGAGTTCCAGCCTATAGGGAATCACCCCAATGAGATCAGGGGTTCTAAAGGGACTGATGTATCTCGCACTAAGATTTTCCTCCATCCCAAATCTCATGACTTCCTTCCATAGAGATATGCAGAGGAATACCATGTGTATAACATCAAACTCTAGGTCTCATAGATAATTCTCATTATATATATATATTTTTTGACTGTTTCTAGTATTGATGTCCTTTGGAATGGTCATGACCATTTCAACCATTTCCTCAACCATTTTTGGATCTAACAGTTTTTGTTCCCCAAATACATCCCAACATGTAGGTGTTTTTCACATTTTCCCATAAAGGACTTCACAGTGTTCCACTATTATGATTGAGTGGAAATTTTTATTTTATGAGAAATGGACATGAGGAATGGGTTTATCCCATTCTTTTTTAAGATAATTGAGCATTCTATGAACATGTCATCAAGTGTCTAGAAAGTACACTCAGATTGGCCATCAGTTTGGGTTTGATAAGTCTTGAAAAAGTTCTAAATGGAATTTATAGATTGTTGGAGATTCTTAGAGAACATGGATTTGGATCATATTTCCCAAAAAGATACAATCTATAGTGGTGTTTCATACATACATTCCAATTATTTAATGTATACCCTTTCACATTGATCTAGGGATAAGTCCTCTCTAATTTTAATTAAGTGAGCTATATTTTTAATATTATCCATAACAACCTATGTAGCATTAATTTCTAATGATGTCTTCTAAATACCATTGGAAATTTTGATTGTGGTGTTTTCATATTTCTATGTGGATATGGGTAATGACTTCATCTCCCTTAGTATTTTCTCCCTTCATTGATTACATACTGACATATAATACACCATGATTTATATTATGTGATCTAATTCTTCATTTTTCTGAACAATAGTGCTCTTGGAGATCCCGATACATCTATGTGCTTCATAGATGGGTAGAGAATGTTGAGCTATGTGCATCATCCAAAACCTCCTTCTTTAACTTAGAATTTGATGGTACACATAGCCATGACCAAAATCTCACAACTATATCTTTATTAACATTGAACTCTGAGGATTTCCCTTTACTTATAGATTCAAATTATTTCTAAAATCTCACATCACCCATTTAATAATCCTTTATCATTTCCAAAATATATGGTTGATAAATAATTATTGAAATGATTGATGATGCTCCTTCCTTTATGATTCCTTGGTCCATCCTCTTCAAGTCAATGAATATTTGATCCTTCTAAATTTTCATCAATTATAGAATTCTTTGATCCTTTATACATAATTAATCTACCAATTTATTTAATTTTCCTAAAAGTAAGTGGATTGAGAATTCATATTCCTCGATCATCTATAACCATCTTCACTGATGCATATTCATATATTTCTATGTCAATATATTATTGAGGCTTTTATATTCTATATATAGTTTACACTTCTATCCAAAGAGATAATGAAACTATTTTTTCAAGGAAAATTTAGAGCATCCATGTAACACCCTGTGATTTTATGAAAAATATTCTTTTTAATTTCATTAATGTCTTGTGTTGTATGCTACACCAAAAGGAGATTGCACAACATGCATCCCTGACTTGGCTTGCATTACACGCAATAATGACCTTCCTGAATAGCGTGTGTAGTACACAATACTGAGTTTCACTAAAAGAGATATTATTATAATATTATTATGAACTAGCTATTATGAATAGTAATACCCACTTTTTGAAATTTTATAAATTTTATCTTTCAAAATGGACTTCATTTTTGGATTCTTAATATTGAAATTATCTTAGGGTGAAATTTTGGTAGTTTTCGGATAACTTTCATATTCTGATGAATAGTGAAAATTACTAAATTTTAATTAAAAACAACTTTTTTAATTGAAATAATTAATAGTGATAAATTATTAATTTGAGTGGTTTTAATGTATATTTAGAATATATTTTTACCATTTAATACAATTTTGGTCATTGGATGTAATTTCACACTTAAACCAGACATAAACAAGTGTCAATCTTTTGATAGTTATTATCTCTTAAAAACACGCTATTTGTTTTGATGACAGCAATTAATTTTTAAATTAATTAATGCAAATGATATGTTTTGAATTTGGTAAAATATAAATCATTTTTGAATTCATAATATCAAATATATCTTAAGCCTAATTTTTGGTATTTTTCTGGAAACTTTCATTTTTTTGATGAATAGTGAAACCACTAAGTGGTAGTTAAAATACTGAATTTTTCATAAAACATAATTTTACCTCTTTTGTGAATGGAATTTAATAAAGCTTAGTGACACAGTTTATGTTATTAAGTAAAATTTGGTTCAATGAGATGAAAATAATTTTTGATGAATAGTAACTTTTTACTTTTTTTACCACGGTTAAAAGTAAATAGGGTAATTAAGGGTAAAAATGATATTATTATCTTAAAACATGTCATAATTCTATTGGATAAGTGTAATTCGACCAAAAACAACCTCAGGAATAAAATATGTCCATTTTGGCCCACTTGGATTAGATTCGGACATTTAATATTAATTTATTTAAAGATGGGTTAAAATAGTTAAAATCAAAGTTTAATAACTAAATCATTTTTAATATAGGGTTACACATTAGATAAATTCGACTATAAATATTCATTAGAAATATAAAAATATTTCCCACATAATTATATTTTATTTGTAATTTTTAAAAATTAAATAATTTAATTTATTTATGACATAATAATGATGAAGTAATTATCTTATTAATGAAATATTGACATAATTGATGTTATAAATACCCAAATAAATGTAATTTGAGACTTTTTATGAATTACAATAATTTTATATGTTAATATGACATGTTATTATTGAATTAGTTAACTTATTTTGAACTAATCATTCTTTTAGGATTTTCACAAAAATCAATTACCAAATAGTGTCAAAATTGACATAAAAAAGTTTTTAAAATAAATATTATATTATTAATTGTAGTTTTATTCCTAAAAAATCTAAGGTTCGTAAAATGACTTATATAAGGTTATATATATTAATAACAATCAACTTGGGGTTCGTTTGTCTTTTTACAGTATTATTATTAACCTTATAGTGTAAGAAAACAAGAATACGTGGTAAAAGTAAAATTATTTAACTTAAAGTTAAATATAAATTATAAGGTTAAAATAGAAATATAAACTTTTCTAAATTCTATTGGATGAAAGTATTTCGAGTCATACCCACCTTCGCTTCGAAATAACTCAATTTGGAGCTATTAAAAACCGAATATGACTTTACAATAAAATAATATTTTTTGTTATTTCAAAGGTTCCCCTCTCCTCCGTTATAAAAGGGAACCACCTCCCTCTCTTCATCACTCCACTTTGAGCCTTCAAGATCGGCCAACCCCTGCCAATTTCTCTTCTCCACTTCCCTAGAAACATCCTAGTGGTTCTGGTCATCTTCAATGACGAATATTAGTGCCTTAAGTTGAGGCTTCAAAAAAGTGCTTCAAATAATAGGTAATGTCCATTACCGATTCTTTCAACATTATTTCTTCTTCCACTTCTTCTTATTTAGCTGTTTCATTTTGAAGTAATAACATCAGTATCACTCATATACTGATATGTTATTATAATTATGAAACACCCCAATTTCACCATCTATCCATCCTACAAAAAACGAAAATCACCACGTGTGCGTACGTACGGAATACCATCTCCACGTTGTGGTGTAATCAGTTTTTCCACCACCACCTTACATGGATGGGTAAAATGGTGTAAATAAATAATGATATATGATTATTGTAAAGTGATATTGATTCTGAAATATTATACATACACTCCAATACAATTCCATGATCATGGGAATGATATCATCGCTCGTGTGTACGTACAGACTACCGTCTCCACAAACGCGATGAGATTCATTTTCCATGATTAACCATTCAAAAATTATTATAAAGTATATATAATGAATAATAACGAAATATATGACATAATAATGATACTGTATTTATATATATATATATGTCATATACTCAATTCCATTCAATTCAATAAGGAAACGAAAACAGCGTTCATGTGTACGTACGACCTACCGTCTCCATGAACGGTGTATTTCATTCCTTTTATCAATCTATAATATATATGTATTTGACGAATATATATATATAAATCATTTTTTACATTCTAGAATTATGTAAATCAGGATATAAGTAATAATATCAAGATTGACGAGTCGAAACACATATGATAAATGAAACGATTTTACCCAAAACGGTCTTTAACATGGAATTTACAAAAGAACGGGTAATATAAAGTCATAAGTGAACCATATATGATATCAGAACAATGAATATGATTCTTTAATAAGTCAATGACATTATTTAAATCATTATACAAGAGTTTCGGATACATACTAAGCATATCAGACATAAGGTAAGGGATAATTATTCCAATCTCATTCTTATCAGAGATTGTTTATTCGTAAGTATTTACTGGGGTTATGATTATTATCCAAGTCCATATGTTCTCAAAATGTTTTCATAAAAAGTTTAATTTTATTCCATGTATGTTTAATTTCATTTTTACCCTTTTCTACTTTTACCACATTCTATGGAAGGGATATTTCTTTTACGAGGTTCTTTTTAACTTTTCCGGCAAAAGTACGAGAAGAATGTTTTTTAACTTATATGGCATGAAAGGATTTTTACGGTTTTATAAAGCCTTATTTTCATGAAGCTTCCTCAAAAATATTTCATGACACTTTTCAAAAAAATCTCTTTCTTTTAAAATTGAATGATTTTTTGTGAAAAGAAATTAATTTTGAAGAAGAAAGGATATTTTCCTCAAAAATTCATTTCAAGTGTTTTATCAAAACCATTTTTCATCTAAGATGACATTATTTCATATGTGTATCTTTCAAGTATAATGTCTCTATGAATTAAATGGTTTATCTTTTCTTATTATGAAATGATATCCATTTATTTTATATGGATTATGTGATGATGGGATGATGTTTATGAAACCCATTTTATTTATTGGGTCATTATGAATGATGTATGTTTATTTTGTGGCACAAGTAAGAATGATTTAGTTATGAGATGGGTGGTACCTATATCTCCCTCCAATGAATTGGGTAAATATTTATATCTCATGAGATAGACATGGATGGAACGGAAATTTAATCTGGTTAAGTATTGCAGCACTCAAACGAGGAGTGAACTCGATTCAGAAAGGAACTTTGTCCACCAAGATGGTCTTGGAAGCAATTCCTTGTCTACAATAGAAATCATAACATGTTCTTAATGGTTTCCACAATTACATGTTTTATTCCCATGCTATTTTATCATGATTGATGTTCCCTTATGATATATGCCTTGTGTACTTCTAAGATTCATGTATTTGCTCAAGATTTTGATGTTTAGATTTCATGTGCAAGTTTTTGCATTCAAATGTTTATGGATTGTTTTTTGTTATCTATTTTTACACTTACTGGGCATTTGAGCTCACCCCTTTTATGTTTTATTTTCCCCAGGATATAAATAAAAGTTTTAGGTAAGAAAAAAAGGTAAGATCTTTATTGAGAGATGTTGAAGATCTTTCACCATGATTAGAAGCTTTTATTCCGAGTTTCCAAAGACACTAAACTATTACGATCCTTGTGTGTCTGTTTTTGTTATGTATTAAGTGCTCTGCAAAAGTAATGTAATGTCCTTGTACGTCATGTTTTGGGTCTCTATAGTTGGTATCAGAGGAAAGGTTTTGTTAACCTTTAGAAACTAGGATGCGAAAACTTTAGTGAGATCCCTAGAGATATTTCTAAGGTATGTCTAGGGATGTACCTAAGGTTAAGTATAAGTATAGGTTATAGTCCTAGAATTACTGTAACGATATTAGATAAAACCTAAGATGTTAGATATTGAAGTTACTCCCCCTTGATTATGATTTTAGCCTCTCACACTATTCTTTTTGGGTTTTAGAAAATGGCTGGAAATAGGAGGATTCACGATAATGGAAGAATATGATGGACAATGGAATGATATTCTTCATGAGCAACCAAATTAAACTGCATTTGGAAGTCAAAATATCATTATTATTCCTAATTAGAAATCTCATAATATGATCAATAATCTCAACTTTGGTAAGTTTCCCGACTCAGATAATAAGAGAAAGATGGAGTTTCATGATGATCATAGAGGAATGAAAGTTCAATTTCCCCTATGTAAATGATGTGGGAAGAGGCATCAAGGAGAATGTTTCAAAGGAACGGGAAGATGCTTTGGGTGTGGAAAAAAAATTACATAAATCCAGTAAGTGCAAAGGAAAAGGTTCAGTTAAAACCATGGATGAGGATAATGGTATTGCTATGACATCAACAATGGTTAAATGTTTTAAATGTGGAATGTACGGGAATTATGAAAACCAATGCCCTATGGGAAAGTCTCATGAAGATAATCATTATGGTCGTATGGGTAGTATTTATGTTGATGATGATGAAGAGACTACAAATTATATGTGAGATGAAAGAATTGTTGAAGCTCGGTCAATGGTTTAAGAAGGTAGTGGAATGATTACATGTTTATCAAGTGTAATGTTGTATAAGTAATCTCATGGTACTATGGAATAAATAGACATATAAGGACTGTTACACTATTGTCTTTCCTTAACTTTTGAAAGTATATGATGAATGGTACTAGTGACCATGAAAGGTTATTCAGATATTTTTGAAAATTAGATGATATGCACATAATGAAGAGATAAGGAGAAAATTAAATGTTTGATAGTATTCATGAGCTCATGACTGATATAAGGAGAAGGTTATATCACAGTTTGAGTATATAAAATTTTGGATTTTGGTATGCGGAAATAGTTAACTTTTGACAGCATTAATTTTTTCACAAAGGTTTAATGGGTATTCATTTTTCAAGATAATACATGATTAAGGTATTCACATTATAGGAATGTGACCAACAAGATCTATGAGGTATAAATGATAGTATTCACAGGCTTGTTATTTGACCTTTTTAATAATCATTCTCTTTATACTATGAGTTTGGAAAGAAGTATTATGGATAAGCCTAAAGATTGGAATGGATTGTGTTGGACCGAAGTTAGTATTGTTTAAGGATAGACCGTTTTCGATATTATTTATGGGATGTTATATAATGTAGTATTAGAAAAAGGATAACCTGCGGGACGGGCGACATCCCATCGCGTCAGACAAGGCTGTGGAAATCGAACCCACAACTGAGGTGCGACTGGCCTTTATCGCTTACCACTGACCTTCAAGAAGTCATTGTTTAGTATAAAATAGTTTTATTATATTATGCAGTATGATATATGTAGTATAAGTCCATTTTAGGAACCATATATGATTAATCTCACTATAGATCCACTTATGTATATTTAATAACTTTTGCTAACCTTTTGTTTGAGACAGATGGAATGACCCGTCATTCTATCACATGATCTGCTAACACTTCACGAATAAAAAATTCAACTTCATTTCTTTAAGAGATGAAGTGTAAATTGTTCAAGGAATGTACAACAGTGAGATTGTAACAAAATAAAGTAATTATTTATTCTAATTCAAATTCTTCAACTTTAGGGAAATGATCTTGAAAACCAAAAAAGTTGTCCTAGTGCCCTTATATATGATAAATCAGATGGTACCCTAGATCATCACAAATTTATGGCTTTGTGATTGTTGGATTTTTCATATCCATGTTCTCTACCACTCTCCATCAGAACTTGATGGTATTATTTTTCTTCCATATCCATATTTTCACCTATATTATCCTATGTGAAAACCCAGTGATGAGTTAATTTGGCTAACTGTTACATTTCATACTTTAGTTTTTAAATCCATGTTTTGGTATTCCTTTTTACGATGTGGGTTTCTATTAAAGAAACATTCGAGTAGTAAACCATTTATAACCTCGGCGAATTTCGAGGGAGAAATTCATTTTAAGGGGGGTTGAATGTAACACCCCGAGATTTTATGAAAAATATTCTTTTTAATTTCATTAATGTCTTGTGTTGTATTCTACACCAAAAGGAGATTTCACAACATGCATCTCTGACTTGGCTTGCATTACACGCAATA
Source organism: Viscum album (assembly GCA_963277665.1). NCBI lineage: Eukaryota > Viridiplantae > Streptophyta > Magnoliopsida > Santalales > Viscaceae > Viscum > Viscum album. The sequence goes on from OY728145.1 coordinate 1,907,807,723, forward strand.
AAGACCTTCCTCGATAGCGTGTGTAGTACGCAATACCGAGTTTCACTAAACGAGATATTATTATAATATTATTATGAACTAGCCATTATGAATAGTAATATCCAATTTTTGAAATTTTATAAATTTTATCATTAAAAATGGACTTCATTTTTGGATTCGGAATATCGAAACTAGTTTAGGGTAAAATTTTGGTACTTTTCGGATAACTTTCATATTCTGATGAATATTTAAAATCACTAAATTTTAATTAAAAACAACGTTTTTATAGAAATAATTAAAAGTGATAAATTATTAATTTGAGTGGTTTTAAAGTATATGTAGAATATATTTTTACCATTTAAAACAATTTTGGTCATTGGATGTAATTTTACATTTAAACCAGACATAAACAACTGTCAATATTTTGATAGTTATTATCTCTTAAAAACACGCTATTTGTTTTGACGACGAGAATTAATTTTTAAATTAATTAATGAAAATGATATTTTTTGAATTTGGTAAAATAGATATCATTTTTTAAATCATAATATCAAATACTTCTTAGGTCTAATTTTTGGTATTTTTCTGGAAACTTTTATTTTTTGATGAATAGTGAAACCACTAAGTGGTTGTTAAAAAACTGAATTTTTCATAAAACATAATTTTACCGCTTTTGTGAATGGAATTTCAAAAATATGGGAGACACGGTTGATGTCATTAAGTAAAATTTTTTTCAATGAGATGAAAATAATTTTCAGTAAATAGTAACTTTTTACATTTTTTTTACCACGGTTAAAAGTAAATAACGTAATTACGGGTAAAACATGATATTATTATAACCCTAAGACATGTCCTAATTATATTGGATAAGTTTAATTCAACCAAAAACAACCTTAGGAATAACATATGACCATTTTGGACCAATTGGATTAGATTAGGACATTTAATGTTAATTTATTTAAAGAACGGTTAAAATAGTTCTAATCAAAGTTTAATAACTAAATAATTTTTAATATAGTGTTATACATAAGATAAATTCGACTATAAATATTAATTATAAAGATAAACATAGTTCCTACATAATGATATTTTATTTTTAATTTTTAGACATTATATAATATAATTTATTTACGACACAATAATGATGCAGTAATTATCTTATTAATGAAATATTGACATAATTGGTATTATAAATACCCAAATAAATGTAATTTGAGACTTTTTATGAATTAAAATACTTTTATATGTTACTATGACATGTTAGTATTGAGTTAGTTAACTTTTTTGAACTAATCATTCTTTTAGGATTTTCACAAAAATCAATTACTAAATAGTGTCAAAATTGACATAAAATAGTTGTTAAAAAAATATTATATTATTAATTTTTATTTTATTCCTAAAAATATAAGGTTCGAAAAAATGAATTATATAAGGTTATATATATTAATAATAAACAACTTGGGGTTCTTTTGGCTTATTATAGTAAGTTTATTAGCCTTATAGTGTAAGAAAACAAGAAGACAGGGTAAAAGTAAAATTATTTAACATAAAGTTAAATCTAAATGATAAGGTTAAAATAGAAACCTAAACTTTTATAAATTATATTGGACGAAATTATTTCGAGCCATCCCCACCTTAGCTTCTAAATAACTCAATTTGGAGCTTTTAAAAACCGAATATGACTTCATAATAAAATAATTTTTTAGTTATTCCAAAGGTTCCCCTCTCCTCCCTTATAAAAGGGAAGCTCCTCCCTCTCATCCTCACACCACTTTGAGCCTTCAAGCTCGGACAAACCCTGACAATTTCTATTCTCCACTTCCCTAGAAACATCCTAGAACTTCTGGTATTCTTCAAGGACCGTTATTAGTGCCCTAAGAAAAGGTTTCAAAAAGGCGCTTCAAAGAAGAGGTAATGTCCGTTACCGATTCTTTCAACTTTATTTCTTCTTCCACTTCTTCTTCTTTAGTTGTTTCATTATGAAGTAATAACATCAGTATCACTAATATACTTATATGTTATTATAATTATGAAACAACCCTATTTCAACATCTATCCATCCTACGAAAAACAAAAACCACCAGGCGTGTGTACGTACGGAATACCGTCTCTACGTCGTGGTGTAATCAGTTTTTCCACCACCACCATACAATGATGGGTATAATGGTGTACATAAATAACTATATATGATTATTGTAAAGTGATATTGATTCTGAAATAGTATACATACACTCCAATATAATTCCACGATAATGGGAATGATATCATCGCTCGTGCGTACATACAGACTACCGTCTCCACAAACGCGATGAGATTCAATTTCGATGATTAACCATTCAAGAATGATTATAAAGTATATATAATGAATAATAATGATATATATGACATAATAATGCTACTGGATTTATTTATATATATATATATGTATGTTATATACTCAATTCCATTCAATTCAATAAGGAAACGAAAGCAGCGTTCTTGCGTACGTAGGGCCTACCGTCTCCATGAACGGTGTATTTAATTCCTTTTATCAATCAATAATATATATGTATATGGTGAATATATATATAAATCATGTTTTACATTATGGAATTATGTAAATCAAAATATATGTAATGATATCAAGAAAGATTAGTCGAAACACAGACGATAAATGAAACGATTTTACCCAAAACGCTCTTTAACATGGAATTTACAAAAGAACGACAAATATAAAGTCATAAGTGAACTATATATGATATCATAACAATGAATATGATTCTGTAATAATTAAATGAAATTATTTAAATCATTATATAGGAGGTTCGGATACATACAAAGCATATCAGACATAAGGTAAGGGATAATTATTCCAATCTCATTCTTATCCGAGATTGTTTATTCGTAAGTATTTACTGGGGTTAGGATTATTATCCATGTCCATATATTCTTAAAATGTTTTCATAAAATGTTTAATTTTCTTCCATGTATGTTTAAAGTCATTTTTACCCTTTTCTACTTTTAACACATTTTATGGAAGGAATATTTCTTTTACGAGGTACTTTATGACTTTTCCGGCAAAAGTACGAGAAGAATTTGTTTGAACTTATATGGCATGAAAGGATTTTTACGGTTTTATAAAGCCTTATTTTCATGAAGATTCCTCAAAAATATTTCATGACTATTTTCAACAAAATCTCTTTATTTTAAAATTGCATGACGTTTGGTGAAAAGAAATTGATTTTGAAGAAGAAAGGATATTTTCCTCAAGAATTCATTTCAAGTGTTTTATCAAAACCATTATTCATCTAAGAAGACATTATTTCATATGTGTATCTTTAAAGTATAATTTCATTATGAATTACATGGTTTATATTTTCTTATTATGAAATAATATCCATTTATTTTATATGGATTATGTGATGATGGGATGATGTTTATGAAACCCATTTTATTTATTGGGTTATTATGAATGATGTATGTTTATTTTGTTGAACAAGTAAGAATGATTTCATTATGAGATGGGTGGGACCTATATATCCCTCCAATGCATTGGGGAAAGATTTATATCTCATGAGATAGACATGGCCGAAACGGTAAGTTAATCTGGTTCAGTATTACAGGACTGAAACGAAGAGTGAACTCGATTCAGAAGGGGACATTATCCACTAAGATGGTCTTGGCAGCAATTCCTTGGCTACAATAGAAATCATAACATGTTCTTAATTGTTTCCACAATTACATGTTTTATTCCCATGATATTTTATCATGATTGATGTTCCCTTTTGATATATGCCTTACGTACTTCTAAGATTCATGTCTCTGCTCAAGATTTTGATGTTTAGATTTCATGTTCAAGTTTTTTCATTAAAATGTTTATGGATTGTTTTGTGTTCTCTATGTTTACCCTTACTGGGCATTTGAGCTCACCCCTTTTATGTTTTCTTTTCCCCAGGATATAAAGAAAGGTATTAGGTATGAAAAAAAGGGAAGATCTATATTGGGAGATGTTGAAGATCTTTCACCATGATTAGAAGGTTTTATTCCATGTTTCCAAAGGCACTAAACTATTATGATCCTTGTGTGTCTATTTTTGTTATGTATTAAGTATTCTGCAAAAGTAATGTAATGTCCATGTACGTCATTCTTTGGGTCTCTACAGTTGGTATCAGAGGAAAGGTTTAGTTAACCTTTGGAAACTAGGATGCGAAAACTTTAGTGAGATCCCTATAGATATTTCTAAGGTATGTCTAGGGATGTCCCTATGGTTAAGTATAAGTACTAGTTATAGTCCCATAATTACGGTAATGATATTAGATTAAACCTAAAATGTTAGATATTGAAGTTACCCTAACTTGATTATGTTGTTTTCCTCTCACACTATTCTTTTTGGGTTTTAGAAAATGGATAGAAACAGGAAGATTCACGATAATGGAGGATATGACGGACAATGGAATGATATTATTCATTAGAAACCAAATTAAACTGGATTTCGAAGTCCAAATATCATTATTATACCTTATTATAAATCTCATAATATGATCAATAATATCAACTTTGGTAAGTTTCCTGACTCAGATAATAATAGAATGATGGAGTTTCATGATGATCATAGAGGAAAAAAAGTTCAATTTCCCCTATGTAAATCATGTGGGAAGAGGCATCAAGGAGAATGTTTCAAAGGAACTGGAAGATGCTTTGGGTATGGAAAAAAAGGACATAAAGCCAGTAAGGGCAAAGGAAAAGGTTCAGTTAACACCATGGATGAGGATAATGGTATTTCTACGACATCAATAATGGTTAAATGTTTTAAGTGTGGAATGTACGGGAATTATGAAAACCAATGCCCTAAGGGAATGTCTCATGAAGAGAATTAGTATGGTTGTATGGGTAGTATTTATGTTGATGATGATGAAGAGACTAAAAATGATATGTGGGATGAAAGAATTGTTGAAGCTCAGTCAATGGTTTAAGAAGGTATTGGACTGATTACATGTTTATCAAGTGTAATGTTGAATAAATAATCTCATGGTACTATGGAATAAAGAGACATTTAAGGATTGTTACACTATTGTCTTTCCTTAACTTTTGAAAGTATATGATGAATGGTACCAGTGACCATGAAAGGTTATTCAGATATTTTTGAAAAGTAGATGATATGCACATAATGAAGAGATATGGAGAAAATTAAATGTTTGATAGTATTCATGATCTCTTGACTTATATAAGGAGAAGGTTATATCATGGTTTGAGTATATATAATTTTTGGATTTTGGTATGTGGAATGATTTAACTTTTGACAGCATTCATGTTTTCACTAAGGTTTAATGGGTATTCATTTTTCAAGAGAATACATGATTAAGGTATTCACATTATTGGAATGTGACCAACAAGATATATAGGGGATAAATGATATTATTCACATGCTTGTTATATGACCTTTTTAGTAATCATTCTCTTTATACTATGAGTTTGGAAAGAAGTATTTTGGATAAGCCTAAATATTTGAATGGATTATGTTGGACAGACGATAGTATTGATTTAGGATAGACCGTTTTTTGATATTATTGATGGGATGTTATAGTAATTTAGTTTTAGAAAACGGACAACCATCAGGACGGGAGACATCCCATCGCGTCGGAAAAGGCTGTGGGAATCGAACCCACAACCGAAGTGAGACTGGCCTTTATCGCTTACCACTAACCTACAGGAAGTCCCTGTTTAGTAGAAACCTGTTTTTTTATATAAACAGTATTATATATGAATTATAAGTCCATTTTAGGAACCATATATGATTAATCTCACTATAGATCGACTTATGTATATTTAATAACTTTTGCTAACCTTTTGTTTAAGGCAGATGGAATGACCCGTCATTCTATCACATGATCTGCTAACACTTCACGAATAAAAAATTCAAATTCATTTCTTTATGAGATGAAGTGGAAATTGTTCAAGGCATGAACAACAGTGATATTGCAACAAAATAAAGTAAGTATTTATTCTAATTCAAAATCTTCAACTTTTGGGAAATGATCTTGAAAACCAAAAATATTGTCCTAGTGCCCTTATATCTGATTAATTAGATGGTACCCTAGATCATCACAAATTTATGGCTTTCTGATTGTTGGCCTTTTCATAGCCATGTTATCTACCACTCTCCATCAGAACTTGATGGTAATATTTTTCTTCCATATCCATATATTCACCTATATTCTCCTACGTGAAAACCGAGTGATGAGTTAATTTGGATAACCGTTACATTTCATACTTTATTTTTTAAAGCCAAGTTTTGGTATTCCTTTTTACGATGTGGGATTCTATTAAAGAAACATTCGAGTAGTAAACCATTTATAACCCCGAAGAATTTCGAGGGCGAAATTCATTTTAAGGGGGGTAGAATGTAACACCCCGAGATTTTATGAAAAATATTTTCTAAATTTCAGTAATGTCTTGTGTTGTATGCTACACCAAAAGGAACTTGCACAACACACATCCCTGACTTGGCTTGCATTACACGCAATAAAGTCCTTCCTCGATTGCGTGTGTAGTACGCAATACTGAGTTTCACTAAATGAGATATTATTATAATATTGTTATGAACTAGCGGTTTTGAATAGTAATACCAACTTTTTGAATTTTTTTAAATTTTATCTTTCAAAGTGGACTTCATTTTTGGATTCAGAATATCGAAATTAGCTTGGGGTGAAATTTTGGTAATTTTCGGATAACTTTCATATTCTGATGAATAGTGAAAATTACTAAATTTTAATTAAAAACATCATTTTTAATAGAAATAATTAATATTGATAAATTATTAATTTGAGTGGCTTTAAAGTATATTTAGAATATATTTTTACCATTTAATACAATGTTATTCATTGGATGCATTTTCACATTTAAACCAGACATAAATAAGTGTCAATCTTTTGATAGTTATTATCTCTTAAAAACATGCTATTTGTTTTGACGACGAGAATTAATTTTTAAATTAATTAATGCAACTGATATGTTTTGAATTTGGTAAAATAGACATTATTTTTTAATTCATAATATCAAATACATCTTAGGCCTAATTTTTGGTATTTTTATGGAAACTTTCATTTTTTGATGAATAGTGAAACCACTAAGTGGAAGTTAAAAAACTGAATTTTTCATAAAACTTAATTTTACCGCTTTTTTGAATGGAATTTCAAAAATCCAAGAGACATGGTTGATGTTAGTATGTAAAATTTGGTTCAATGAGATGAAAATAATTTTTGGTGAATAGTACCTTTTTACTTTTTTTTACCACGGTTAAAAGTAAATAGGGTAATTAAGGGTAAAAAATGATATTATTATTAACTTAATACATGTTATAATTCTATTGGATAAGTGTAATTCTACCAACAACAACATTAGGAATAAAATATTACCATTGTGGCCCACATGGATTAGATTAGGACATTTAATATTAATTTATTTAAAGATGGGTTAAAATAGGTAAAATCAAAGTTTAATAACTAAATAATTTTTAATATAGGGTTATACATAAGATAAATTCTACTATAAATTTTTATTAAAAAGCTAGGAAGTGTTCCTACATAATAATATTTTATTTCTAATTTTTACACATTAAATATTTTAATTTATTTATGACACAATGATGATGCAGTAATTATCTTATTAATGAAATATTGACATAATTGATGTTATAAATACCCAAATAAATGTAATTTGAAACTTATTATGAATTAAAATAATTTCATATGTTAATATGACATGTTAGTATTGATTTATTTAACTTTGTTCGAACTAATAATTATTTTAGAATTTTCACAAAAATCAATTACCAAACAGTGTCAAAATTGACATAAAATAGTTTTTAAAACAAATATTATATTATTAATTGATATTTTATTCCTAAAAATCTAGGGATCGGCAAAATTACTTATATAAGGTTATATATATTAATAATAAACAACTTTGGGTTCGTTTGGCTTTTTATAGTAAGTTTATTAACCGTATAGTGTAAGAAAACAAGAAGACACAATAAAAGTAAAATTATTTAACTTAAAGTTAAATCTAAATGATATGGTTAAAATAGAAACCTAAACTTTTCTAAATTATATTGGATGAACGGATTTAGAACCATCCCCACCTTATCTTTTAAATAACTCAATTTGGAGCTATTGAAAACCGAATATGACTGTATAATAAAATAATATTTTTAGTTATTCCAAAGGATCCCCTCTCTTCCCTTATAAAAGGGCACCTCCTCCCTCTCTTCCTCACACCACATTGAGACTTCATGCTCGGCCAAACCCTACCAATTTCTCTTCTCCACTTCCCTAGAAACATCCTAGAGGTTCTGGTCTTCTTCAAAGACCAATCTTAGTTCCCTAAGATGAGGTTTTAAAAAGGCGCTTCAAAGAAGAGGTAATGTCAGTTACCGATTCTTTCACCTTTATTTCTTCTTCTACTTCTTCTTATTAAGTTGTTTCATTATGAATTAATAACATCAGTATCACGCATATACTGATATGTTATTATAATTATGAAACAATCCTATTTCACCATCTATCCATCCTACAGAATACAGAAATCACTACGCGTAAGTACGCACGGAATACCGTCTCCACGTCGTGGTGTAATCAGTTTTTCCACCACCACCATACATGGATGGGTATAATGGTGTAAATAAATTACAATATATGATTATTGTAAATTTATATTGATTCTGAAATAGTATACTTACACTCCAATACAATTCCATGATCATGGGAATGATATCATCGCTCGTGCATACGTACGGACTACAGTCTCCAGGAACACGATGAGATTCATTTTCCATGATTAACCATTGAAGAATGATTATAAAGTATATATAATGAATAATAATGAAATATATGACATAATAATGCTACTGGATTTATTTATATATATATGTATGTCATATACTCAATTCCATTCAATTCAATAAGGAAACGAAAACAACGTTCATGCGTACGTACAGCCTACCGTCTCCATGAATGGTGTATTTAATTCCTTTTATCGATCTATAATGTATATGTATATGATGAATATATATATAAATCATGTTTTACATTCTGGAATTATTTAAATCTGGATATAAATAATAATATCACGAATGACGAGTCGAAACACATACGATAAATGAAACGATTTTACCCAAAACACTCTTTAACATGGAATTTACAAAAGAACGGGTAATATAAAGTCATAAGTGAACCATATATTATATCATAACAATGAATATGATTCTATAATAAGTAAATGTCATTATTTAAATCATTATATAGGAGGTTCGGATATGTACGAAGCATATCAGACATAAGGTAAGGGATAATTATTCCAATCTCATTCTAATCCGAGATTGTTTATTCGTAAGTATTTACTGGGGTTATGATTATTATCCATGTCCATATGTTCTCAAAAAGTTTTCATAAAATGTTTAAGTTTCTTCCATGTTTGTTTAAATTCATTTTTACCCTTTTCTACTTTTACCACATTGTATGTAAGGAATATTTCTTTTACGAGGTACTTTTTGACTTTTCCGGGAAAAGTATGAGAAGAATGTTTTTTAACTTATATGGCATGAAAGGATTTTTACGGTTTTATAAAGCCTTATTTTCATGAAGTTTCTTCAAAAATATTTCATGACTATTTTCAACAAAATCTCCTTCTTTTAAAATTGCATGACGTTTTGTGAAAAGAAATTGATTTTGAAGAAGAAAGGATATTTTCCTCAAGAATTCATTTCAAGTGTTTTATCAAAACCATTTTTCATCTAAGATGACATTATTTCATATGTGTATCTATCAAGTATAATGTCTCTATGAATTACATGGTTTAAATTTTCTTATTATGAAATGATATCGATTTATTTTATATGGATTATGTGATGATGGGATGATGTATATGAAACCCATTTTATTTATTGGGTTATTATGAATAATGTATGATTATTTTGTGGCACAAGTAAGAATGATTTCATTATGAGATGGGTGGGACCTATATATCCCTCCAATTAATTGGGTAAATATTTATATCTCATGAGATAGACATGGATGGAACAGTAAGTTAATCTGGTTCAGTATTACAGGACTGAAACAAGGAGTGAACTCAATTCAGAAAAAGACTTTGTCTACTAAGATGGTCCTGGAAGCAATGCCTTGGCTACAATAGAAATCATAACATGTCCTTAATGGGTTCCACAATTACATGTTTTATTCCCATGCTATTTTATCCTGATTGATGTTCCCTTATGATATATGCCTTACGTAATTCTAAGATTCATGTCTTTGCTCAAGATTTTGATGTTTAGATTTCATATTCATTTTTTTGCATTCAAATGTTTATGGATTGTTTTATGTTCTCTATGTTTACCCTTACTGGGCATTTGAGCTCACCCCTTTTATGTTTTCTTTTCCCTAGGATATAAAGAAAGGTTTTAGGTAAGAAAAAAAAGGGAAGATCTTTATTGGGAGATGTTGAAGATCTTTCACCATGATTAGAATATTTTATTTCGAGTTTCCAAAGACACTAAACTATTACGATCCTTGTGTGTCTGTTATTTTTATGTATTAAGTATTATGCAAAAGTAATGTAATGTCCATGCACGTCACGCTTTGGGTCTCTAGAGTTGGTATTAGAGGAAAGGTTTAGCTAACCTTTAGAATCTAGGATGTGAAAACTTTAGTGAGATCCCTAGAAATATTTCTAAGGTATGTCTAGGGATGTCCCTAAGGTTAAGTATAAGTATAGGTTATAGCGCTAGAATTATGGTAACGATATTAGATTAAACCTAAGATGTTAGATATTTATGTTACTCCCCCTTGATTATGATTTTTACCTCTCACACTATTCTTTTTGGGTTTTAGAAAATGGTTGTAAATAGGAAGATTCACGATAATGGAGGATATGACGGACAATGGTATGATATTCTTCCTGAGCAACCAAATGAAACTGGATTTGGAAGTCTAAATATCATTATTATGCCAAATCAAAAATCTCATAATATGATCAATAATCTCAACTTTGGTAAGTTTCCCGGCTCAGATAATTAGAGAAAGATGGAGTTTCATGATGATCATAGAGGAAATAAAGTTTAATTTCCCCTATATAAATCATGTGGGAGGAGGCATCAAGGAGAATGATTCAAAAGAACTGGAAGATGCTTTGGGTGTGGAAAAGAAGGACATAAAGCCAGTAAGTTCAAAGGAAAAGGTTCAGTTAACACCATGGATGAGGATAATGGTATTTCTACGACATCAAAAATGGTTAAATGTTTTAAATGTGGAATGTAAGGGAATTACGCAAACCAATGCCCTAAGGGAAAGTCTCATGAAGAGAATCAATATGGTTTTATGGGTAGTATTTATGTTGACGATGATGAAGAGACTAAAAATGATATGTGAGATGAAATAATTGTTGAAGCTCGGTCAATGGTTTAAGAAGGTAGTGGAATGAGTACATCTTTATCAAGTGAAATGTTGTATATGTAATCTCATGGTACTATGGAATAAAGAGACATCTAAGGATTGTTACACTGTTGTCTTTCCTTAACTTTTGAAAGTATATGATTAATGGTACCAGTGACCCTGAAAAGTTATTCAGATAATTTTTAAAAGTAGATGATATGCACATAATGAAGGTATAAAGAGAAAATTAAATGTTTGATAGTATTCATGAGCTCTTGACTGATATAAGGAAAAGGTTATATCACGGTTTGAGTATATAGAATTTTTGTATTTTGGTATGTGGAAAGAGCTAACTTTTGATAGCATTCATGTTTTCCCTAAGGTTTAAGGGGTATTAATTTTTCAAGAGAATACATGATTAAGATATTCACATTATTGGAATGTGACCAACAAGATATATGAGGGATAAATGATAGTATTCACATGCTTGTTATATGAGCTTTTTAGTAATCGTTCTCTATATACTATGAGTTTGGAAAGAAGTATTTTGGATAAGCCTAAAGATTGGAATGGATTATGTTGGATAGAAGTTAGTATTGTTTAATGATAGACTTTTTTTTGATATTATTGATGGAATGTTATAGTAATGTAGTTTTAGAAAAAGGACAACTTGCAGGACTGGCGACATCCCATCGCGTCAGACAAGGCTGTGGGAATCGAACCCACGACCAATGTGTGACTGGCCTTTATCGCCTACCACTGACCTACATGAAGTCCATGATTAGTAGAAACTAGTTTTATTATATTAATCAATATGATATATGAATTATAAGTCCATTTTAGGAAACATATATGATTAATCTCACTATAGATCAACTTATGTATATTTAATAACTTTTGCTAACCTTTTGTTCGAGACAGATGGAATGACCCATCATTCTATCACATGATCTTCTAACACTTCATTTATAAAAAATTCAACTTCATTTCTTTAAGAGATGAAGTGTAAATTGTTCAAGGCATGAACAATAGTGTGTTTGTAACAAAATAAATTAAGTATTTATTCTAATTCAAATTCTTCAACTTTAGGGAAATGATCTTGAAAACCAAAAATGTTATCCTAGCGCCCTTATATCAGATGAATCAGATGGTACCCTAGATCATCACAAATTTATGGCTTTGTGATTTTTGTCTTTTTTATAGCCATGTTCTCTACCACTCTCCATCAGAACTTTATGGGAAGATTTTTCTTCCATATCCATATTTTCACCTATGTTCTCCTACGTGAAAACCCAATGATGAGTTAATTTGGCTAACCGTTATGTTTCATACTTTAGTTTTTAGAAGCCAAGTTTTGGTATTCCTTTTTACGATGTGGGTTTATATTAATGAAACATTCGAGTAGTAAACCATTTATAACCCCGATGAATTTCTAGGGAGAAATTCATTTTAAGCGGGGTAGAATGTAACACCCCGAGATTTTATGAAAAATATTCTTTTTAATTTCATTAATATCTTGTGTTGTATGATACACCAAAAAAAGATTTCACAACACGCATCACTGACTTGGCTTGCATTGCACGCAATAAAGACCTTCCTCGATAGCGTGTGTAGTACGCAATATCGAGTTTCACTAAACGATATATTATTATAATATTATTATGAACTAGCCGTTATGAATAGTAATACCCACTTTTTAAAATTTTATAAATTTTATATTTCCAAATGGACTTCATTTTTGGATTCGGAATATCGAAATTGGCTTAGGGTGAAATTTTGGTACTTTTCGGATAACTTTCATATTCTGATGACTAGTGAAAATTACTAAATTTTAATTAAAAAAAACTTTTTTAATCAAAATAATTAATAGTGATAAATTATTAATTTTAGTGGTTTTAAAGTATATTTAGAATATATTTTTACCATTTAATACAATGTTGGTCATTGGATGTAATTTCACATTTAAACCAGACATAAACAAGTGTCAATCTTTTGATAGTTATTATCTCTTAAAAACACGCTATTTGTTTTGACGACGGAAATTAATTTTTAAATTAATTAATGAAACTGTTATGTTTTGAATTTGGTAAAATAGAAATAATTTTTGAATTTATAATATCAAATACAGCTTAGGCTTAATTTTTTGTATTTTTTGGGAAACATTCATTTTTTGATGAATCGTGAAACCATTAAGTGGTAGTTAAAAAACTGAATTTTTCATAAAACATAATTTTACCATTTTTGTGAATGGAATTTCAAAAATCCGAGAGACACAGTTGATGTCAGTAAGTAAAATTTGGTTCAATGAGATGAAAATAATTTTTGGTGAATTGTAACTTTTTACTTTTTTTATCCCGGTTAAAAGTAAATAGGGTAATTAAGGGTAAAAATGATATTATTATTACCCTAAAACATGTACTTATTCTAATGGATAAGTGTAATTCCACCAAAAACAACCTTAGGAATAAAATATGACCATTTTGGCCTACATGGATTAGATTAGGACATTTAATATTAATTTATTTAAAGAGGAGTTAAAATAGTTAAAATCAATGTTTAATAAATAAATCATTTTTAATATAAGTTTTACATAAGATAAATTCGACTATAAATATTCATTAGAAAGATTAAAATAATTCGTACATAATTATATTTTATTTTTAATTTTAAGACCTTAAATAATTTATTTATTTTATGACACAATGATGATGCAGTAATTATCTTATTAATGAAATATTGACATAATTGATGTTATAAATACCCAAATAAATGTAATTTGAGACTTTGTATGAATTAAAATAATTTTATATGTTAATATGACATGTTTTTATTGATTTAGGTAACTTCTTTAGAACTAATTATTCTTTTAGGATTTTCACAAAAATCAATTACCAAATAGTGTCAAAATTGACATAAAATAGTTTTTAAAACAAATTTTATATTATTAATTGTTATATTTTTCCTAAAAATATACGGTTCTTCCAAATGACTTATATAAGGTTATATATATTAATAATAAACAACTTGGGGGTCTTTTTACTTTTTATAGTATGTTTATTAACCTTATATTGTAAGAAAACAAGAAGACATGGTAAAAGTAATATTATTGAACTTAAAGTTAAATCTAAATGATATGGTTAAAATAGAAACCTAAACTTTTCTAAATTATATTGGATGAAAGTATTTCGAGCCATCCCCACCTTAGATTCTAAATAACTCAATTTGGAGCTATTAAAAACCAAATATGACTTTATAATAATATAATATTTTTAGTTATTCCAATGGTTCCCCTCTCCTCCCTTATAAAAGGGCACCACCTCCCTCTCTTCCTCACACCACTTTGAGCCCTCAAGCTCGGCCAAACCCTGCCAATTTATATTCTCCACTTTCCTAGAAACATCCTAGATGTTCTGGTCTTCTTCAATGACCAATCATAGTTCCCTAAGAGGAGGTTTCAGAAAGGCGCTTCAAAGAAGAGGTAATGTCTGTTACCGATTCTTTCAACTTTATTTCTTCTTCCACTTCTTCTTCATTAGTTGTTTCATTATGAAGTAATAACAGTAGTATCAATCATATACTGATATATTATTATAATTATGAAACAAACCTATTTCACCATCTATCCATCCTACGGAAAATGAAAATCACCACGCGTGCGTACGTACGAAATACCGTCTCCACGCCGTGGTGTAATCAGTTTTTCCACCACCACCTTACATGGATGGGTATAATGGTTTAAATAAATAACTATAAATGATTATTGTAAAGTGATATTGATTCTGAAATAGTATACATACACTCCAATACAATTCCACGATCATGGAAATGATATCATCCCTCGTGCATACGTACGGACTACCTTCTCCACGAACGCAATGAAATTCATTTTCCATGATTAACCATTCAAAAATGATTATAAAGTATATATAATGAATAATAATGAAATATATGACATAATAATTCTACTGTATTTATTTATATATATATGTAGGTCATATACTTAATTCCATTCAATTCCATAAGGAAACGAAAACAGCGTTCATGCATACGTACGGCCTACCGTCTCCATGAACGATGTATTTCATTATTTAATCGATCTATAATATATATGTATATGATGAATATATATATAAATCATGTTCTACATTCTGGAATTATGTAAATCAGGATATAAGTAATAATATCAAGAACGATGAGTCGAAACACATACGATAAATGAAACGATTTTACCCAAAATGCTCTTTAACATGGAATTTACAAAAGAACGGGTAATATAAAGTCATAAGTGAACCATATATGATATAACAACAATGAATATGATTCTGTAATATGTAAATGACATTATTTAAATCATTATACAGGAGGTTCGGATACATACGAAGTATATCAGACATTTGATAAGTGATAATTATTCCAATTCCATTCTTATCCGAGATTGTTTATTCGTAAGTATTTACTGGGGTTATGATTATTATCCATGTCCTTATATTCTCAAAATGTTTTCATAAAATGTTTAATTTTATTCCATGTATGTTTAATGTAATTTTTTCCCTTTTCTACTTTTACCACATTGTATGGAAGGAATAATTCTTTTACGATGTACTTTTTGACTTTTCCGGTAAAAGTACGAGATGAATGTTTTTTTAACTTATATGGCATGAATGGATTTTTACGGTCTTATAAAGCCTTATTTTCATGAATCTTATTCAAAAATATTTCATAACTATTTTCAACAAAATCGCTTTCTTTTAAAATTGCATGACGTTTTGTGAAAAGAAATTGATTTTGAAGAAGAAAGGATATTTTCCTCAAAAATTCATTTCAAGTGTTTTATCAAAACCATTTTTCATCTAAGATGACATTATTTCATATGTGTATCTTTCAAGTATAAAGTCTCTATGAATTAAATGGTTTAAATTTTCTTATTATGAAATGATATCCATTTATTTTATATGGATTATGTGATAATGGGATGATGTTTATGAAACCCATTTTATTTATTAGGTTATTATGAATGATGTATGTTTTTTATGGAACAAGTAAGAATGATTTCGCTATGAGATGGGTGGGAAATATATCTCCCTCCAATGCATTGGGTAAAGATTAATATATCATGAGATAGACATGGCTGGAATGGTAAGTCAATCTGGTTCAGTATTACAGGACTGAAACGAGGAGTGAACTTGATTCAAAAAGGGACTTTGTCCACTAAGATGGTCTTGGCAGCAATGCCTTGGCTACAATAGAAATAATAACATGTGCTTAATGGTTTCCACAATTACTTGTTTTATTCCCATGCTATTTTATCATGATGGATTTCCCTTTATGATATATGCCTTACGTACTTCTAAGATTCATGTCTTTGCTCATGATTTTGATGTTTATATTTCATGTTCATGTTTTTACATTCAAATGTTTATGGATTGTTTTATGTTCTCTATGTTTACCCTTAATGGGCATTTGAGCTCACCCGTTTTATGTTTTCTTTTCCCCAGGATATAAAGATAGGTTTTGGGTAATAAAAAAAGGGAAGAACTTTATTGGGAGATGTTGAATATCTTTCACCACAATTAGAAGATTTTATTCCGAGTTTCCAAAGACACTAAACTATTATGATCCTTGTCTGTTTGTTTTTGTTATGTATTAAGTATTCCGCAAAAGTAATGTAATGTCCATGTATGTCAAGCTTTGTGTCTCTATAATTGGTAACAAAGGAATGGTGTGTTAACCTTTAGAAACTAGGATGCGAAAACATTATTGAGATCCCTAGAGATATTTCGAAGGTATGTCTAGGGATGTCCCTAAGGTTAAGTATTAGTATAGGTTATAGTCCTAGAATTACGGTAACGATATTAGATTAAGCCTAAGATGTTAGATATTGAAGTTACTCCCCCTTGATTATGATTTTTTCCTCTCACACTATTCTTTTTGGGTTTTAGATAATGGATGGAAACATGAAGATTCATGATAATGGAGGATATGACGGACAATGGAATGATATTCTTCATGAGAAACCAAATGAAACTGGATTTGGAAGTCCAAATATCATTATTATGCCTAATCATAAATCTCATAATATTATCAATAATCTCAACTTTGGTAAGTCTCCCGACTCAGATAATAAGGGAAATATGGAGTTTTATGATGATCATAGAGGAAAGAAAGTTCAATTTCCCCTATGTAGATAACGTGGGAAGAGGCATCAAGGAGAATGTTTCAAAGGAACTGGAAGATGCTTTGGGTGTGAAAAAGAAGAACATAAATCTAGTAAGTGAAAAGGAAAAGGTTCAGTTAACACCATGGATGAGGATTATGGTATTTCTACGACGTCAACAATGGTTAAATGTTTTAAATGTGGAATGTACGGGAATTATGAAAACCAATTCCCTAAGGGAATGTATCATGAAGAGAATCTGTATGGTCGTATGGGTAGTATTTATGTTGATGAAGATGAAGAGACTACAAAAGATATTTGAGATGAAAGAATTGTTGAATCTCGGTCAATGGTTTAAGAAGGTAGTGGAATGATTACATGTTTATCAAGTGTAATGTTGTATAAGTAATCTCATGGTACTATGGAATAAAGAGACATCTAAGGATTGTTACACTGTTGTCTTTCCTTAACTTTTGAAAGTATATGATGAATGGTACCAGTGACCATGAAAATTTATTCAGATATTTTTTAAAAGTAGATGATATGCACATAATGAAGGGATAAGGAGAAAATTAAATGTTTGATAGTAT
Source organism: Viscum album (assembly GCA_963277665.1). Classification (NCBI taxonomy): domain Eukaryota; kingdom Viridiplantae; phylum Streptophyta; class Magnoliopsida; order Santalales; family Viscaceae; genus Viscum; species Viscum album. Next base: position 1,907,825,848 of record OY728145.1, read on the forward strand.
TCATGAGATCATGATTGATATTAGGAGAAGGTTATATCATGGTTTGAGTATATAGAATTTTTGGATTTTGGTATGTGTAAAGAGTTAAATTTTGACAGCATTCATGTTTTCACTAAGGTTTAATGGGTATTCATTTTTCAAGAGAATACAAGATTTATGTATTCACATTATTGGAATGTGACCAACAAGATATATGAGGGACAATTGATAGTATTCACATGATTGTTATATGACCTTTTTAGTAATCGTTCTCTTTATACTATGAGTTTGGAAAGAAGTATTTTGGATAATACTAATGATTGGAATGGATTATGTTGGACAGAAGTCAGTATTGTTTAATGATAGACATTTTTCGATATCATTGATGGGATGTTATAGTAATGTAGTTTTTGAAAAAGGACAACCTGCATGACGGCTGACAGCCCATTGCGTCGGACAAGGCTGTGGGAATCAAACCCACAACCGAAGTGCGACTCGCCTTTATCGCCTTCCGCTGACCTACAGGAAGTCCCTGTTTAGTAGAAACTAGTTTTATTATATTAAGCAGTATGATATATGAAGAATAAGTCCATTTTAGGAACCATATATTATTAATCTCACTATAGACCGACTTATGTATATTTAATAACTTTTTCTATCCCTTTGTTTGAGAAAGATGGAATGACCTGTCATTCTATCACATGATCCTATAACACTTCAAGAATAACAAATTCAACTTAATTTCTTTAAGAGATGAAGTGGAAATTGATCAAGGCATGGACAACAGTGATATTGTAACAAAATAAAGTATTTCTTCTAATTCAAATTCTTCAACTTTAGGGAAATGATCTTGAAAACCAAAAATGTTTTCCTAGTGCCCTTATATCCATTGAATCAGATGGTACCCTAGATCATCAAAAATTTATGGCTTTGTGATTGTTGGATTTCTCATGGCCATGTTCTCTACCACTCTCCATTAGAACTTGATGGTAAGATTTTTCTTCCATATCCATATTTTCACCTATGTTCTCCTACGTGAAAACCCAGTGATGAGTTAATTTGGATAACCGTTATTTTTTATACTTTAGTTTTTAAATCCAATTTTTGGTATTCCTTTTTACGATGTGGGTTTCTATTAAAAAAACATTCGAGTAGTAAACCATTTATAACCCCGACGAATTTCAAGGGCGAAATTCATTTTAAGGGGGGTAGAATGTAACACCTCTAGATTTTATGAAAAATATTCTTTTTAATTTCATTAATGTCTTGTGTTGTACACTACACCAAAAGAATCATGCACAACACGTATCCCTGACTTGGCTTGCATTACAGGTTATAAAGACCTTCCTCGATAGCGTGTGTAGTACACAATACCGAGTTTCACTAAACGAGATATTATTATAATATTATTATGAACTAGCCGTTATGAATAGTAATACCGACTTTTTGAAATTTGATAAATTTTATCTTTCAAAATAGACTTCATTTTGGGATTAGTAATATATAAATTAGCTTAGGGTGAAATTTTGGTACTTTTCAGATAACTTTCATATTCTGATGAATAGTGAAAATTAATAAATTTTAATTAAAAACAACTTTTTTAATCGAAATAATTAATAGTGATAAATTATTAATTTGTGTGGTTTTAAAGTATATTTAGAATATATTTTTACCATTTAATAAAATTTTAGTCATTGGATGTAATTTCACATTAAAACTGGACATAAACAAGTGTTAATCTTTTGATTGTTATTATCTCTTAAAAACACATTATTTGTTTTCACAACGGGAATTAATTTTTAAATTAATTAATGAAACTGATATGTTTTGAATTTGGTAAAATAGACATAATTTTTAAATTCATAATATCAAATATATCTTAGGCCTAATTTTTGGTATTTTTCTAGAAACATTCATTTTTTGATGAATAGAGAAACCACTAAGTGGTAGTTAAAAAACTGAATTTTTCATAAAACTTAATTTTACCACTTTTGTGAATGGAATTTCAAAAATACGAGAGGAAAGTTCATGTCAGTATGTAAAATGTAGTTCAATGAGATGAAAATAATTTTTGGTGAATAGAACCTTTTTACTTTTTTTACCACAGTTAAAAGTAAATAGGGTAATTAAGGGTAAAAAATGATATTATTATTACCCTAAAACATGTCCTAATTCTATAGGATATGTGTAATTAGACCTAAAAAATCCTTAGTAATGAAATATGACCATTTTGGCCCACTTGGATTAGATTAGGACATTTAATATTCATTTATTTAACGAAGTGTTAAAATAGTTGAAATCAAGGTTTAATAAATAAATCATTTGTAATATAGGGTTAAACATAAGATAAATTCTACAATAAATATTAATTAGAAAGATAAAAAGTTTTCCTACGTAATGATATTTTATTTGTAATTTTTAGAAATTAAATATGTTAATTTATTCATGACACAATGATGATGCATTAATTATCTTATTAATGAAATATTGACATAATTGATGTTATAAATACCCAAATAAATGTAATTTGACACTTTTTATGAATTCCAATAATTTTATTTGTTAATATGACATGTTATTATTGATTTAGTTAATGTTTTTTGAACAAATCATTCTTTTAGCAGTTTCAGAAAAATCAATTAACAAATAGTGTCAAAATTGACATAAAATAGTTTTTAAAAGAAATATTACATTATTAATTGTTATTTTATTCCTAAAAATTTAAGGTTCGTCCAAATTACTTATATATGGTTATATATATTAATAATAAACAACTTGGGGTTCTTTTGTCTTTTTATAGTAATTTTATTATCCTTATAGTGTAAGAAAACAAGAAGACACGGTAAAAGTAAAATTATTTAACTTAAAGTTAAATCTAAATGATAAGGTTAAAATAGAAACCTAAAATTTTCTAAATTCTATTGAATGAAATTATATCTATCCATACTTACCTTAGCTTATAAATAACTCAATTTGGAGCTATTAAAAACCGAATATGACTTTATAATAAAATAATATTTTTTATTATTCCAAAGGTTCCCCTCTCCTCCTTTATAAAAGGGCACATCCTCCCTCTCTCCCTCAAACCACTTTGAGCCTTCAAGATCGGCCAAACCCTGAAACGTTATCTTCTCCACTTACCTAAAAACATTATAGAGGTTCTGGTCTTCTACAAAGGCCAATCTTAGTGCCCTAAGAAGAGGTTTCAAAAAGGCTCTTCAAAGAAGAGGTAATGTCCGTTACCAATTCTTTCAAATTTATTTCTTCGTCCACTTCTTCTTCTTTAGTTGTTTCATTATGAAGTAATAACATTAGTATCACTCATATAATGACATGTTATTATAATTATGAAACAACCCTATTTCACCATCTACCCATCCTACGGAAAGCAAAAATCACCACGCGTGCGTACGTACGGAATACCGTCTCCACGCTGTGGTGTAATCAGTTTTTCCACCACCACCTTAATTGGATGGGTATAATATTGTAAATAAATAACTATATGTGATTATTGTAAAGTGATATTGATTCTGAAATAGTATACATACACACCAAGAAAATTCCAAGATCATGGGAATGATATCATCGCTCGTGCGTACGTACGGACTACCGTCTCTACAAACGCGATGAGATTCATTTTCCATAATTAACCATTCAAGAATGATTATAAAGTATATATAATGAATAATAACAATATATATGAAATAATAATGCTACTGGATTTATTTATATATATATGTATGTCATATACTCAATTCCATTCAATTCAATAAGGAAACGAAAACAGCGTTCTTGCGTACGTACAACCTAGCGTCTCCAAGTACGGTGTATTTCATTCCTTTTATCGATCTATAATATATATGTATATGATGAATATATATATAAATCATTTTTTACATTCTGGAATTATTTAAATCAGGATATAAGTAATAATATCAAGAATGATGAGTCGAAACACATACGATAAATGAAACGATTTTACCCAAAACGCTCCTTAACATGGAATTTACAAAAAGAACGAGTAATATAAAGTCATATGTGAACCATATATGATATAATAATAATGAATATGATTCCGTAATAAGTCAATGACATTATTTAAATCATTATACGGGATGTCCGGATACATACGAAGCATATTGGACATTAGGTAAGGGATAATTATTCCAATCTCATTCTTATCCGAGTTTGTTTATTCGTAAATATTTACTAGGGTTATGATTGTTATCCATGTCCATATATTCTCAAAATGTATTCATAAAATTTTTAATTTTCTTCCATGTATGTTTAAAGTCATTTATACCCTTTTCTACTTTTACCACATTGTCTGTAAGGAATATTTCTTTTAAAAGGTACTTTACGACTTTTCATGAAAAAGTACAAGAAGAATGTTTTTTTTAACTTATATGGCATCAAAGGATTTTTACAGTTTTATAAAGACTTATTTTCATGAAGCTTCCTCAAAAATATTTCATGACTATTTTCCACAAAGTCTCTTTCTTTTAAAATTGCATGATGTTTTGTGAAAAGAAATTGATTTTGAAGAAGAAAGGATATTTTCCTCAAGAATTCATTTCAAGTGTTTTATCAAAACCATTTTTCATCTAAGATGGCATTATTTCATATGTGTATCTTTCAAGTATAATGTCTCTATGAATTAAATGTTTTAACATTTCTTATTATGAAATGATATCCATTTATTTTATATGGATTATGTGATGATGGGATGATGTTTATGAAACCCATTTTATTTATTGGGTTATTATGAATGATGTATGATTATTTTGTGGCACAAGTAAGAATGATTTCATTATGAGATGGGTGAGAACTATATCTCCCTAAAATGCATTGGGTAAAGATTTATATCTCATGAGATAGACATGGATGGAAAGGTAATTTAATCCGGTTCAGTATTACCGGAATGAAACGAGGAGTGAACATGATTCAGAAGGGGACATTGTCCACTAAGATGATCTTGGAAGCAATGCCTTGGCTATAATAGAAATCATAACATGTGCTTAATGGTTGCCACAATTACTTGTTTTATTCCCATTCTATTTTATCATGATTGATCTTCCCTTATGATATATGCCTTACGTACTTCTAAGATTCATGTTTTGCTCAAGATTTTGTTGTTTAGATTTCATGTTCAAGTTTTTGCATTCAAATGTTTATGGATTGTTTTATGTTATCTATGTTTACCCTTACTAGGAATTTGAGCTCACCCCTTTTATGTTTTATTTTCCTCAGGATATAAATAAAGGTTTTATGTAAGAAAAAAAGGGAAGATCTTTATTGGGAGATGTTGAAGATCTTTCACCATGATTAGAAGATTTTATTCCGAGTTTCCAAAGACACTAAACTATTACGATCCTTGTGTATCTGTTTTTGTTATGTATTAAGTATTCTGCAAAAGTAATGTAATGTCCATGCACGTCAATCTTTGGGTATCTACAGTTGGTATCAGAGGAAAGGTTTATTTAACCTTTGGAAACTAGGATGCAAAAACTTTAGTGATATCCCAATAGATATTTCTAATGTATGTCTAGGGATGTCCCTAAGGTTAAGTATAAGTATAGGTTATAGTCCTAGAATTACGGTAACGATATTAGATTAAACCTAAGATGTTATATATTGAATTTACTCCACCTTGATTATGATTTTTGCCTCTCACACTATTCTTTTTGGGTTTTAGAAAAAGGCTGGAAACAGGAAGATTCAAGATAATGGAGGATATGACGGACAATGGAATGATATTCTTCATGAGCAACCAAATGAAACTGGATTTCGAAGTCCAAATATCATTATTATGCCTAATTTGAAATATCATAATATGATCAATAATCTCAACATTGGTAAGTTTCCCGACTCAGATAATAATATAAAGATGGAGTTTCATGATGATCATAGAGGAAAGAATGTTCAATTTCCCCTATGTAAATCATGTGGGAAGAGGCATCAAGGAAAATGTTTCAAAGGAACTAGAAGATGCTTTGGGTGTGGAAACGAAGGACATAAAGCCAGTAAGTGCAAAGGAAAAGGTTCAGTTAACACCATGGATGTGGATAATGGTATTCCTACGACATCAACAATGGTTAAATGTTTTAAATGTGGAATGTACGGCAATTAGGCAAACCAATGCCCTAAGGGAATGTCTCATGAAGAGAATCTGTGTGGTCGAATGGGTAGTATTTATGTTGATGATGAGGAAGAGACTACAAATGATATATGAGATAAAAGAATTGTTGAAGCTCGGTCAATGGTTTAAGAAGGTAGTGGAATGATTACATGTTTATCAAGTGTAATGTTGTATAAGTAATCTCATGGTTCTAAGGAATAAAGAGACATCTAAGGATTGTTACACAATTGTCTTTCCTTAACTTTTGAAAGTATATGATGAATGGTACCAGTGACCATGATAGGTTATTCAGATATTTTTGAAATGTAGATAATATGCACATAAGGAAGGGATTTGGATAAGATTAAATGTTTGATAGTATTCATGATCTCATGACTGATATAAGGAGAAGGCTATATCATGGATTGAGTATATTGAATTTTTAGATTTTGGTTCGTGGAAAGAGTTAACTTTTGACAGCATTCATGTTTTCACTAAGGTTTAATGGGTATTCATTTTTTAGGAGAATACATGATTAAGGAATTCACATTATTGGAATGTGACCAACAAGATATATGAGGGATAAATGATAGTATTCACATACTTGTTATATAACATTTTTAGTAATCGTTCTCTTTATACTATGAGTTTGGAAAGAAGTATTTTGGATAAGCCTAAATATTGGAATGGATTATGTTGGAATGAATTTAGTATTGTTTAAGGATATACATTTTTTAGATATTATTTATGGGATTTTATAGTGATGTAGTTTTAGAAAAAGGACAACCTGCACGACGGGCGACAACCCATCGCGTCGGAAAAGGATGTGGGAATCGAACCCACAACCGAAGTGTTATTGGCCTTTATCGCATACCACTGACCTACAGGAAGTCCCTGTTTAGTATAAACTAGTTTTATTATATTAAGCAGCATGATATATGAAGTATAAGTCCATTTTAGGAACCATATATGATTAATCTCACTAAAGATCGACTTATGTATATTTAATAACTTTTGCAAACCTTTTGTTTAAGATAGATGGAATGACCCGTCATTCTATCACATGATATGCTAACACTTCACGAATAACAAATTCAAATTAATTTCATTAAGAGATGAAGTGGAAATTGTTCGAGGAATGAACAACAGTGAGATTGTAACAAAATAAAGTAAGTATTTATTCTAATTCAAATTCATCAACTTTAGGGAAATGATCTTGAAAACCAAAAATGTTGTCTTAGTGCCCTTATATACGATGAATCAGATGGTACCCTAGATCATCACAAATTTATGGCTTTGTGATTGTTTGCCTTTTCATATCCATGTTCTCTACCACTCTCCATCAGAACTTGATGGTAATATTTTTCTTCCATATCCATAATTTCACCTTTGTTCTCCTACGTGAAAACCCAGTGATGAGTTAATTTGGCTAACCGTTAAATTTCATACTTTAGTTTTTAAAGCCAAGTTTTGGTATTCCTTTTTACAATGTGGGTATATATTAAAGAAACATTCGAGTAGTAAACCATTTATAACCCCGATGAATTTCGAGGGTAAAATTCTTTTTAAGGAGGGTAGAATGTAACTCCCTGGGATTTTATGAAAAATATTCTTTTTAATTTCATTAATGTCTTGTGTTTTATGCTGCACCAAAAGGAGCTTGCACAACACACATCCCTGACTTGGCTTTCATTACACGCAATAAAGACCTTCCTCGATAGCGTGTGTAGTACGCAATACATAGGTTCACTAAACGATATATTATTATAATATTATTATGAACTAGCCGTTATGAATTGTAATACCCACTTTTTGAAATTTTATAAATTTTATCTTTCAAAATGGACTTCATTTTTGGATTCGGAATATTGAAATTATCTTAGGGTGAATTTTTGGTACTTTTCGGATAACTTTCATATTCCGATGAATAGTGAATATTACAAAAATTTTAATTAAAAACAATGTTTTTAAACGACATAATAAATAGTGAGAAATTATTAATTTGAGTGTTTTTAAAGTATATTTATAATATATTTTTACCATTTAATACAATGTTGGTCATTGGATGTAATTTCACATTTAAACCAGACATAAACAAGTGTCAATCTTTTGATAGTTATTATCTCTTAAAAACATGCTATTTGTCTTGACGACGGGAATTAATTTTTAAATTAATTAATGCAACTGATATGTTTTGAATTTGGTAAAATAGACATCATTTTTTAATTCATAATATCAAATATAGATTTGGCCTAATTTTTGGTATTTTTCTGGAAACTTTCATTTTTTGATGAATAGTGAAACCACTAAGTGGTAGTTAAAAAACTGAATTTTTCATAAAAAATAATTTTACCGCTTTTGTGAATGAAATTTCAAAAATCAGAGACACACGGTTGATTTCAGTATTTAAAATGTGGTTCAATGAGATGAAAATAATTTTTGGTGAATAGTAACATTTTACTTTCTTTTACCACGGTTAAAAGTAAATAGGGAAATTAAGGGTAAAAATGATATTATTATTACCCTAAAACATGTCGTAATTCTATTGGATAAGTGTAATTCGACAAAAAAAACCATAGGAATAAGATATGACCATTTTGGCCCACTTAGATTAGATTAGGACATTTAATATAAATTTATTTAAAGAAGGGTTAAAATAGTTAAAATCAAAGTTTAATAACTAAATCATTATTAATATAGGGTTACACATAAGATAAATTTGACTATAAATATTCATTAGAAATATAAAATAGTTCCTACATGAAGATAGTTTATTTGTTATTTTTAGACATTAAATAATTTAATTTATTTATGACACAATGATGATGCAGTAATTATCTTATTAATGAAATATTAACATAATTGATGTTATAAATACCCAAATAAATGTAATTTTAGACTTTTTATGAATTCCAATAATTTTATATGTTAATATGACATGTTAGTATTGATTTAGTTATCTTTTTCCAACTAATCATTATTTTAGGATTTTCAAACAAATCAATTACCAAATAGTGTCAAAATTGACATAAAATTGTTTTTAAAACAAATATTATATTATTAATTGTTATTTTATTCATAAAAATATAAGGTTCAGCCAAATTACTTATATAAGTTTATATATACTAATAATAAAAAACTTGGGGTTCGTTTGGCTTTTTATAGTAAGTTAATGAACCTTATAGTGTAAGAAAACAAGAAGACACGGTAAAAGTAAAATTATTTAACTTAAAGTTAAATCTAAATGATAAAGTGAAAATAGAAACCTAAACGTTTCTAAATTCTATTGGATGAAATTATTTCGATCCCTCCCCTCCTTAGCATATAAATAACTCAATTTGGAGCTATTAAAAACCGAATATGACTTTTTAATAAATTAATATTTTTAGTTATTCCTAAGGTTCCCCTCTCCGCCCTTATAAAAGGGCACCTCCTCCCTCTCTTTCTCACACCACATTGAGCCTACAATCATGGCCAACCCCTAACAATTTATCTTCTCCACTTCCCTAGAAAAATCCTAGAGGTTCTGGTCTTCTTCAAAGACCAATCTTAGTGCCCTAAGAGGGGGTTTCAAAAAGGCGCTTCAAAGAAGAGGAAATGTCCATTACCGATTCTTTCAACTTTATTTCTTCTTCCACTTATTCTTCTTTAGTTGTTTCATTATTAAGTAATAACATCACTATCACTCATATACTGATATGTTATTATAATTATGAAACAACCCTATTTCACCATATATCCATCCTATGGAAAATGAAAATCACCACGCGTGCGTACGTATGGAATACCGTCTCCATGTCATGGTGTAATCAGCTTTTCCACCACTACCTTACATGGATGGGTATAATGGTGTAAATAAATAACTATAACTGATTATTGTAAAGTGATATTGATTCTGAAATAGTATACAAACACTAAAATTCAATTCCACGATCATGGGAATGATATCATCGCTCGTGCGTACGTACGGACTACCGTCTCCACGAAAGCGATGAGATTCGTTTTCCATGATTAACCATTCAAGAATGATTATAAAGAATATATATGAATAATAATGAAATATATGACATAATAATTCTACTGGATTTATTTATATTTATATGTATGTCATATACTCAATTCCATTCAATTCAATAAGAAAAAGAAAACAGCGTTCATGCGTACGTACGTCTTACTGTCTCCATGAACGGTGTATTTCATTCCTTTTATCGATCTATAATATATATGTATATGATGAATATATATATAAATCATGTTTTACATTCTGAAATAATATAAATCAGGATATAAGTAATAATATCAAGAATGACGAGTCGAAACACATACGATAAATGAAATGATTTTACCCAAAACGCTCTTTAACATGGAATTTACAAAAGAACGGGTAATATAAAGTCATTAGTGAACCATATATGATATCATAAAAATGAATATTATTCTATAATAAGTCAATGACATTATTTAAATCATTATACAGGAGGTTTAGATACATACAAATCATATCAAACATAATGTAAGAGATAATTATTCCAATCTCATTCTTATCCGAGATTGTTTATTCATAAGTATTTACTGGGGTTATGATTATTATCCATTTCCATATATTCTCAAAATGTTTTCATAAAATGTTTAATTTTTTTCCATGTATGTTTAAAGTCATTTTCACCCTTTTTCTACTTTTACCACATTGTATGTAAGGAATATTTATTTTACGAGGTACTTTTTGACTTTTCCAGAAAAAGTTCGAGAAGAATGTTTTTTAACTTATATGGAATGAAAGGATTTTTACGGTTTTATAAAGCCTTATTTTCATGAATATTCCTCAAAAATATTTCATGACTATTTTCAAAAAAATCTCTTTCTTTTAAAATTGCATGATGTTTTGTGAAAATAAATTGATTTTGAAGAAGAAAGGATATTTTCCTCAAAAATTAATTTCAAGTGTTTTATCAAAACCATTTTTCATCAAAGATGACATTATTTCATATGTGTATCTTTCAAGTATAATGTCTCTATGAGTTACCTGGTTTAAATTTTCTTATTATGAAATGATATCCATTTATTTTATATGGATTATGTTATGATGGGATGATGTTTATGAAACCCATTTTATTTATTGGGTTACTATGAATGATGTATGTTTATTTTGTGGCACAAGTAAGAATGACTTCGTTATGAGATGGGTGGGACCTAAATCTCCCTCCAATGTATTGGGTAAAGATTTATATCTCATGAGATAGACATGGCTGGAACGGTAAGTTAATCCGGTTCAGTATTACAGGACTGAAACGAGGAGTGAACTCGATTCAGAAAGGGACTTTGTCCACTAAGATGGTCTTGGCAGCAATGCCTTGGCTACAATGGAAATCATACCATTTCCTTAATAGTTGCCACAATTACATGTTTTATTCCAATGCTATTTTATCATGATTGATGATCCCTTATGATATATGTGTTGCGTACTTCTAAGATTCAAGTCTTTGCTCAAGATTTTGATGTTTAGATTTCATGTTCAAGTTTTTTCATTCAAATGCTTATGGATTGTTTTATGTTCTCTATGTTTACCCTTACTGGGAATTTGAGCTCACCCCTTTTATGTTTTCTTTTCCCCAGGATATAAAGAAAGGTTTTAGGTATGAAAAAAAGGGATGATCTTTATTGGGAGATATTGAAGATCTTTCACCACGATTAGAAGATTTTATTCCGAATTTCCAAAGACACTAAACTATTACGATCCTTGTGTGTCTGTTTTTATTCTGTATTAAGTATTCCGCAAAAGTAATGTAATGTCCATGTACGTCAAGATTTGCGTCTATACAATCCAAATCCATATCTTTGATTTGTTACTTCTGTTCATAGACACTCAATATCTATGAGGCATTGGTAAATAATTTTTCAATATTCATTAACACACAACCCAATCCCTTATTCGATGAACTACTAAATACCAAAAAAATGTTTTCCACTTGTGGGTAGTGTGAGAGAATGTGTAGTTATAATCCTATTTTCTAACTCTATGAATCTCATATAAAATTATTCATTTGACGAAAACATTAATCCCTTATTATTTATCTTGTTTAGAGGGATTTACAGTCATATGAAATTTCCCAAAAATTAGATATAGTGCCCATATAATCTATAAAAACTACTAATATCAACCACAGATGTTGTCCTTAACCATACTTAAATTGATTATATATTTTAAGGGTTCACATATAAACCATTTATTTTTGTAACATGTCCTAATAATTAGACATTCTTTACCGAGAACTCATATTTTCCACACATGGAATAATGATTCCACTTTTTATGGTCTTTAGAATAGTTCTCAAATGCTTATCATTCTCCTACTTTATTTAGGAGTATAATAGAATATCATCTATTAATACTACGTCAAATTTGATAGGTTAATATTTAGAGAATATATTCATAATGTTTTCAAATATTTCAGGAGCATTAGTGAGTCAGAATAGCATTATTACGAACTCGAAGTTCTCGTGTCTTAGAAAAAACGAAATCGTGGGGTTATCCTCCTTCATCTCAATAACATGGTAATACCCTGATCACATATCCACCATGGATAATTATTGTACTCCACATAACTAATTAAAGAATTTATCAATCCATGGAAGATGATTCTTTTTCATTATCATTATCTTTAAGATCTTGTGATAATAAGAGAATGACCATTGACACATCCTTCTTCATGATGAAGATGATTGGTGAACCCCATAGTGTAACATATGGGAATAAGAACCCCTAATCAATAATCTCCTATAGTTATTTCTATAGCTCCTCATGATCAGCAACAACCATTCAAATTGTATTTTTGGATAATGTTAACACCCTATGTATAATCTCAATAGAAATTTCTGCATCTTGCCTTAGATGACATCTTGTAAATTCATTGGAAAAAATATTAATGTTTTACCACAAAATGGTAATGTATTGATGGATAATACCTTCCACATATATTATCATTTGATCTAGAAATTATTTCTCATACGGTGATAATATCGATTCATGAGATTTTGGTTCTAAAGATGATTCATCCATCTCCTTGCATTTCTACAAAATCAAAGGACAATTCATGATACCGAGGTTAATTTTATTATCATAAAAATCTATGTTGAGTCTATATAGGAAAACCCAGTTAATACCTAGAATGGAATAAAATATCACTAAATGAAGTACAACAATATTTGATTGAATGTTCATCCCAAAATTTTTTATAGGGCATGTTTTATATACATGGAATGATATAATTTCACCATTTTTGTTTCCATTAAAATATCTAATTCCACGATTTGTGTTAGAGATTGAATTGTTCTACTAAAATTTTGTTCTATGAAGTAATGTATAGAACCAATTTGAAAAGGTAATGTTTATATTCTTGAATAAATAACTATCATATCTATCACCACTTCATCATCAATATCCAAATCAGTGGTTTTGATGGAAAAATATATCTCTTACTGCCTTGGATGTTGTTGGTTGTCAATAGAAATCATTTTCTTAGTGCATCAGTTGGAAGTGTGCCTTCATTTCATGCTATTAAAATAATGAAAAATGAATTGATGGTTAACTATATCATTGTTTTCCTTTATCTCATTAGTTGGGTTCTCATTTTAGAAATCAATATAGTTGTGTCCTTCATTCCCACGCATAAATCATGTCCTCATTTCCTATGGTAAATTTAATTGGAGATTATTTACCCAGTTTGGACAAGTGGTATGTTTAAATTTATTATCTACATTATATTTCTTCATCATATTTTCTATAATAAAACTCCACTTTCAATTTCCTAATCCCCATGATACCCCTAAGATTCAATGATCTCTATTTTGACTTTAATGGCACATCGGAATTTTTTTATATCTATCAAAGTATCAAATTGTATTTTCTATTCATTGATTAGGTTTAAATCCAAAAAATAAGTGTTCAATATTGAGTTTGTGGGCTAATGAAAATGTTGAAGGCGTATCATGAAACCAATGTTTTTTTCCTAAAACACACCAATATATTTGTCATCTTTTTCCATGAGTGAATGTAAAACCATTTACATTTTTATTTGTATAGTGGGAGGAAATTATTAATATAAAAAATTTTCTAAAATTCATTCCAACCCATCAATTGGATCTATTCCTTGGCTTTATATTATTAATCAACTTCTACAATAGATGACCTTCTCAAACCATATTACAAAAAACGTGTAGAACCTTATCTTGTTTGGACCAATGATGTGTGGAAAAAATATTCTCAATGGATTTGTTCCATTTTTGCATGATTATGTAATTAGATGATCCCATTATGTTTTGAGGCCTTTATTGCTTAAAGGTTTCAATGAAATGTGTTCATTCTCAGGGGGTATTTTTGTTACCCTCCAAATTTAGGTTTCTATTCCAAAACTAAGTTAACTGATTGAGTATCATCATAAAGTTTGTGATTCCTGCTCTTGTTAGGTTGGACATGTCATTGGGGCAGTTATCTCATTTCATTCACATTGGTTATTTACATGATTCCTCTTTTTTCTAATCATTTTCTAAAATAAAAAGAAAACTAAAGATGATTTTTTTAAACTATAAAATAGAAAAATCAGAATCCAATAGAATTAAATAGATAAATTATAAATTAAATGTATCTCACTAATGTATAAATTTCATTGCTTAAATCTATTTTATCAATCATATATTTACTATATTATATTATTAAGTGTATTTTTCTTCCATAAATAATGGTTCATAACAAGATTATAAACCTATCAAATCATAAAAACAGAGAATGTCAATCCAAGTGTAAAGTCAGGACCAATTTTTTACTAGTTCTTAATTGAGTCTAGCTCAGTGTAGTGTATTCGACTTTTACCCCTATGATCATCTAGAACAGAGCCACAAACAATTATAGTATCAAGAAATGTATGTATTTTCTTGATAAACCTCTTCCTCTATTCTTACCAAAATTTATTGATGTTTTTATATAGTTAGTCCTTTCCATAAGGCTTTATTTATAGTTTTCTAATCCTAATATTCAAAAATAACTGAACTTTTACTTTGATACCATATATGAAAAACATACTCTTTATAACACATAAATTCATTATTTATTACATAATATTACAAATTATACACCCCAAAATATTTATAAGTATAGTTTGTTTGGTAATTAGGTACAATACAAAACAATATAAAACATAAAATACAGTATCTTTTTTGAAAAAGTTTGTAAAAAACTCACACATAAAACTACATATGATAACTTAGGGTATACATAAGAAAGTGTCACTTATAAATCCCATTAAGGAAATAAACACTGAATAAATTGAATAATTTTATACATGGTTGACAATAGGAATATCAAAGGGTTATGAAATTTTTGATAATCATAAACATGAACAATGAGGCATGATATATAATGTTAATCATAAAAAAACCATAGGAAATGTGGATTCATATTAAAACACCGAATCGTAAACATATATAAAGGAATAGTACCAAAAAATCATGATGTAAAAAGTCTCATTATGGATTAAGTTCACTCTTAATCAATTTCATTTGTCTCATTAGCCTAAAACATTGCCCAATTAATTGATGTGCTATATAATTCCAAGGGCACCCGTCACTTTCATTTCATTCTCTTGATTATGTGTGCCACATAGTTCATACAACATGGATTCATTCATCAACATATTTTAAGACTTGATAATGGATTGTGGAATGCATACATTCCTGTTTCTATTCATGGTGTATAAGTTCAAAAGGGTTAACACAGTTGATAGGAAATGGGTATGGGTATTCACAACACAATTTTTTTTCAAGGAAAATAGTAGTGAAATTTGGGCAGCATAACAAGGGATTATGAATGTTCCTGGGAGGGATTTATGAGAGAGAAATGGGTCTCTAATAATTTAGACACAAATTGGAAAGTAATGGGGTTATGTAATAACATGTCCCGACATTATAAAATGATGATAAATACATAATTTAAATAAGATAATTGACTAAAGAGGATAAGGGGAGGATCCCATACCTTAAGGGGTAATTCCAAATGATTGATATGATCTTACTGATGGCTTGGTAAAATCGTAGGAGGGCTCTATAGAGTGTAACTATAGAGAACCCCACTTTTTAAACATTTTCAATACATTGCATTTTTAGAATAAATAAAAAACATTTTACCAACAGTCTCCGAAAGACTGTATACATGTAATAATTTTAGGAATATAAAAATACAAACACTGGAACATAAGAAAACTACATCTACTACTACTTAGTTCTCTAAGACTTGAACCCCTCTTATACATATCTTACATGAAATATATCTTTTTAACTAGGGGATGTAAACATAAAAAGTGGTGAGCTTAGATTCTTAATAAGGGTAAAAATATGAGACATGTATGATCGAAATATGAATGTATATGATCAATTACAAGAGGGGGAATTATATAATTTAAAAATTCTATTGGATCCTTTAAATTTTTTATTAAACATTCATTTTTAACCTTGAGGAAAACTATGTTTAACAAATTTAAACAAGGTAAATTCACAAGAACTCTTAGGTCTACAATCTTTCTAGGTTCTGGTAATATGGTTCCTGAAATGAAACTTAAGAAATGTTTACAATGAAAAAGATTCTACCTTACCATGTATAGAATCTTACTAATCAATGTATACAAATACAAGAAAGTATATGAATGTTATACATTCCTTATTAATAAAAATACAATGGAAAATAAACATGAAACAAAAAAAGTAACAATAAATAAATCTTTTAACCCAAAGATAAGGGTATCCAACAACCTTGGATAACGGTTGCTTGATTTATACTTTCAAGAAATTCGGTCTTACCCTCACCAGGGTAAGCCCTCAATAGGAATATTGGAATCTTTTTCGATATCCCTACAAGCCCTTGAATTTTACGGTAGTTTTCACCTCTTTATTCATATCCTTACAAGTCCTCAACTTTATGGTCATCATCACCTTTGTGTCCCTATCCCCAGAAGCCCTTGATTGTACACAACAATAATCAGAGTCGCATGAAGCAAGATGAAAAAGATGTTCAGTACGCACAATGCATGAGAGTATCTCTCTCTAGAAATCACTTCAGCAGCATGAAATCTCTATATTGATGGATAATTATTTAGTTATGAGAACATTCAAATTGGATCATATTTATAGGTACTTATCCAATAGTCGGATCCCTCCTCCAACAGTAATATTTTCCTTGAATCTCAGAGGGACCTATAGATTTTTCACTCAAACAAAGGTCAGTTAGAAATAAGTTGCATGGCATCATTTCATAACTAAAACTAGGGTAATAAAAATATGGTTGCTTAACCAAATCCATTTTTTGAGTTTAGGAAAAAATAAATTATTGAGTATAAGAAAATAAACATTCGAAGTCCATTTTACATAGATATTCAGATTTTGTTTTTCGATCAATTCAGAACCTAAATTTTATAGATTTTGGAGTCTGAATTCCAATGAACTAAGATTGTGAATTTTGAGGAATTAGGACTCTAAATTCTAAGAAATTAGGAGTCTAAATTCTAAGGAATTAAGAGTTTAGATTTTAAGTAATTTGGAGTATGCATTATAAGTAATTCAGTGTCTGAATTTTGAGAAATTTAAAATTTGAATTTCAGAGAATTCAGAATCTAAATTTCAGGGAATTCAAAATCAGTATTTCAGAGAATTCAGAATCTCAATTTCAACGAATTCAAAATCTGTGTTTTAGATAATTCAGAATATGAATTTCAGATAATTCAGAATCTGAATTTCATAGAATTTGGAGTCGGAATTTAGAACCTGAATTCCGAACCTGAATTCCAAACTCGAAAACAGAATAATCAATGTCTATGTATTTATAGGATTTCGGGGTTTTATATATGAATCTAAATTTTACACATCGAAATAAAAAGATTTAGATTTATATAAACTATAACATGAACAATGAAAACAATGTTAAGAAGGAAATTTACTTGGGAAAGGAAAATTTCCTTTTAAGATAAATTTTTTGGAAATAAAATTTTCCTTGAGATAGAGTGTTTGTGATTTTCAAACCATAATGGAATGGAAAATTCATATGTAACCCTTAATGAATCAACAAGACATGCAGGCATAAACATGAACATGGGGGTATGGGAATGTGATAATAACATTATAAGATCATACCCTTCATATTTAAGATCATAAAAATGAGTTATGGGATACGTCTTGGTTGTTCATAAGAAACGAATCCTAAGTAAATAAACATGATGATCCATGAAATCATAATTGAGGAATAAGACAAACGATTTGTGAAAAAACATATGAATAGAAAAATTTATGTCATGGATTCCTACCAAGACATCTATAACATGTTATTATTGGTCTAAGACCCATTTACCGACATTGTTATTGGGCTGACAGCTTGTGTAACTACTTCATGCTTGGGAAAACAAGTTGTGTACGTACTTCGGTCTTAGGCTAACAACCCGTTCACCCTATAACTTTGAGACTTGGGATACAACCCTTGTTTTTTTTTGGGGTCTTATCTTATTACCCATATACCCTCTTACATCTAGTCTTTGGAAACAACCCATATTCCTTTTTGGTTCCATGATTGGGTTACAACCCGTGTACCCAATTTATTTTAGGCTTGGGTTTCAACCCGTATGCCTTCTAATTTTCAGTAGTGGAATAGAACACATGTACCCTCTAATCTCATAAACAAAATATAATTACCCAATTCAATATAGGGAGATATAGGTCTCAACTATGTTATATTAAAATTATTCATACATGTTCCATAATATAATAAAACATTCATCATATCATGAACCATAAAAAGAGATAGGTTTTATAAACATAAAATCATAACCCATGAAATGAATTGTGTATAATTAAAATTTCATCACATTATAACCAATAAACAGATGTAGGTTAACTAATCACTTCATGAAATCATAACCCAGGAAAAGAATTAGGATTCAAGAGAAAAAACCTACAGAAGTTAAACGGGTGTCATAAGCATCATTCGATCAAAACATACACCATTCAAGAAGTAATGTGAATGGAACCATTGGTTAATTTATTATACAGACATGAGTGACATAAATTTTTTTACCTTATATGTGAAACAACTTGAAGGATATTGTTAGATCATTTCATGATGTAAATATCTTTTCTTCTTTGAAAAAATTACTTTAAAACAAAAACCTTTTGAAAACAATTTTTCATAAAAACACAATAAAATTCTTAAAAAACTTTTGAAAAGAATATAATTGAAAATATATAGTTTTTTAAAATATATTAAAATTTAAACTCTTATACATGAAAATAAATTCTTAAACAATTTAAGGCGGGTAAGTCTTTACTTGCCGTATGAGGTAAAATAAACATTCCTTTTTCACGGTGAAAATATTAGAAAAATATAACATTCAAAAAGAGATAAGAATATTCCATTGAAAAAATTGGTAAAAGAAAAAAATTGTCAAACTTTATATAATTTTTTTTAAGTGAATAGAATAATATTCTTTGCAACCCTTTTTAGAAAACATTATTTTGAAAGAGCCCATATTTCTGGCCGAAGAGAGGGTAAAGTACATCTTTCTTAAAAATGAGTTCTTAACTAACTTATGTTCCAATTTTTGTGAAAACGTTATCAATACATGAATATATCATTAATAACCATAATATAAAAATCTTCACGAGTTTTCTTGAGAGATGGATCAAAATATTTCATCAAAAGAATCATAAAAATAGATAATCTATAAATATGATGAGATTCTTTAAAAAACACTTACCACTTGGTAACATTGAACCGTAACCCCCATTGATGAAAATGAAATTAGATAAAGAAGAAAATATTATTAAAATAAGAAGATTCATCATATAAAATTTCAAATATAGTATATACACCTCATGGAAAAATATAGATGCATAACATTGCATGTGTCTGAAAGAAGGAAATTTGTGAAGGAATTACATTATTGTTTTGGTAACTTTTGAAACATAAACCCATGAGGGAAATATTATAAAATTGACATTTAAATAACCATAAATTTTATGGTAAGAGTCATATAATACATCCATGGTCAGTATGCACACTACAAAAAAGTAATAGGGTGTGAATAACGCATGTATCTCACAGAAATAAAAAGTGATATCAAATTTCCTTACCTTGTGTCTTGACTCTCATCATACTCATAAAAACATCCTATATAGTAAATGTAATTTTATTATGAATATTTATATGAATAATATTCCTATATGTAGTTAAAACATGGTTTTATTATGGCCTTATATTACCCTCTTATTAATAATTCTTTATTAATGTTTCACTTTAGTTAATATATTCTTTTCAAATGTCTTAATTTGGTATAACATTCATACTCATACTTATAGCATTATTTAAAAAATTTAAATAATGATTTAAAAATTATTTATATTAATTATATGTTTATTATAATAATCTATAGAATATAGATGTATGAAATAGAATACATCATTCATGGGGATGGTAAGTCATATGTATGCATGAACATTGTTTCTATTTTTTTATCTTATTAAAAGTAATAAATAAAAATAAATATATATATATATAGATATATATATATATATATAATTATACCATTATCATTATTATATCATATATTTCATATAAGTTCACTAAACTCATCCTTATATATTCCTTGTTGTGTACGAATGAATCACATACCTTTGAGGGGGCGGTAGTCCACAATTCCACAAACAAGATGATCATATTTAGACAAAATGGAAATTAAAAAAGATATTTTTTTAAGAAGTAATAAATAAAATTAAAAAAATAAAAAATGTAATATGTGAAATTTATAAATATACATTCCATTATAATGTCTAACATGAGAGGTGGTAAAGGTAAAATGAACAATCATCATTTAGTGAGGTTGTAGTTCACCACATAGATAAACATTATGTTTGTTAACCATTTAATGGAGGTGTGTGTATGTGTAGGTAGATAAATTAAAAAAAACCGTGTATATTTAAGCTATGTTTTTTTATTAATTCCTGCAATAAAGATTTTTTAGGGGTGGATAATGAAAATCAAAGAAATGAACTTGTGATAATTTGTTACCTCTTTATCGAATAATTCTTTTTGGTTTGTGCCAAAAAGATTCCATGGATTTATTTCTGTCCAAGTGGACGCTTCTATATGGTTATTAGAGATGATGGAAGGTTTATTTTGTATATATTCGACGAACCAAAGTTGTTTGAGAGGTGTGAAGAATAATAAAAGTTGGTGGCCTTTATAGGTAAGGCAAAGGACACACAATTCATTTTTTAAAACATGTTGGCCTAGTAAAGGACATCTTGTGGGTGTTGGAAATGTTTATATCTCTTTTAGAGTCCTAAATTTATGTTTTAGTAATTTATTAACATTATCTATTACTTAACTATTAGAACTAATTGTAATCACTTTAACTAATATTTTGGTCAAAAACAATGGTTAACTTATTATAATTTTTTAATTGTGATGATTCAAAATATGGAATATAATTTTAAAAATTATACTCACATAATTTTGTGACATTATTTACTCAATAATCATGATAACAGGATGAAATTATAGGTTTTTTATATAAAAAACAACCAAATTATTTACATTGTTTAATACCTTATTTCAACGTGAAATAGATTATAATAACCAAAATTTTGTTAATTGAAAAAAATATTTTCTAATTAAACTTTAAAAAAAATTAAATATATTTTTACCTTATAAATAGAATATATGAATATGTATTTGTGAATTAGAAAATAGTATTTTCACTATTCATTCAAAAAATGATGTTTCTCGAAAAAATCCCAAAAATTATATCTAATTAAATTTTGAAATTATAAATAAAAAATGAATTTCATTATATCAAATTCAATTTCTAAATTTTTCCAGAATAAATATTATTTTTTTCAAAGGAGGAAATAAAATTATTTTATTTGAGAATATAAGGTCTTTTCCAAAAATTATGACTTTGATTATCAATATCATTTATTTATATAAAAATGTATTTTAGAGGTATTTATCACCATTCATATTACTATTTTTAATTGATATATTATAATTATATTATTTAAATAAAGTTAACAATAAAAACACATTTCATATTAACTCATTGGTGTGTGTAATGTGTGCTAAGTGGGAGTTGTGTGTTCTGTACACCATAGCGGTGTTGCATGTAACATACACCAAGTCAAAATATAACCTCAGAGTTCATTTTACATTATGTCATTATCAATTTTGTGTGTAGTGCAAGATTAACATGGTGTTGCATATAACACAAGCCAAACACTGTGATTTCAAACAAAATAAACCATTTTTAGTGTTACATGAAATAAAAAATATCACAAAAGGTAAATTAATTTGAAATATATATAGAATTTACAAAATCATGGGGTGTTACATTCTACCCCTCTTAAAATTAATTTCACCCTCATATTTCATTTAGGTTATCAATGATTTAATACTTGAAATTTTCATTTATAGAAACCGACATTGTAGAAATAGATACTAAAAAATACCTTAAAAAGGGAATGTTGGATCCATAATGGTTACCCAATGTAACATATGACTATGTTTCCACATAATAGATCATAGGATGGGAGTGAATATTGGAAGTAGACAAATATCATAAATATTTATATATACTGATTGAGGTTATCAATCACAAACACATGAATAATCAAAGAAAAATATATGGCCTCAAATTAATAAATATGTAATGATTTGAAAGGACATTTGTTCAAAAAAACATTTAACTATTTGGACAACACATTTTTTTTATCATTATGTTAATGTTGACTAATTAATTTATTTACCTACAATATAAGGAAATATAATTACATGACATATTTCAATTAAAAAATCATTATTTAGTTGTGGTTTTTTCAATTTCTAGTTCATCAATTGCTTCAGTAATGGATGTCCAAAAATTATCTTTAATGCCTGAAGTGCTAAAAAAATATTTTAGAATCTCTTAAGGCCCGTAAAAGAATGAAAAGTATAACTATTTCTCTCTAACTATCCTTCAAAATAGATTTTCTTAATAAATTGATGTAAAAAAATAAAATAAACTCTCCAGATACATCATTAATAATTATTCAATAAAGAAGATACACATTAACTCATGTAGACCTGTGGTATGTGTGAAACCCTTTTCATCCTTCGGTCCTGGGTTCAAGACCCATGGCTTTACCTAATATGATTAGTTGTCTCCCGATATACATGTTCTACTTTTCTAAAACCACACTAATAATATTTCCAAAATATTATGGTCATTCTTGAAAAAATATTTATAACTAAATATCCTTTTAAATAAGGTTTTCAATAGAACCTTAATACATAAATATTTAATCTGACTTTTAACTTAAAATTTACATGAATTGTTAACCTTACCACCCTTCTAAAATATGAATATTCAAAATATTATAAAGAAGGTTATGAAATCAACATAACATTAATCCTCCATGTGTCATCACATACCAAACATGTGATGACCATCATCATATATTGTCCTCATAGTATGTTCATATTTTGAATTTCTGTAAATCCTTATTGAATATATACATACTTTTTAATGATAATTCACCCTTTTTTCCCACAACTATGATCATATATTAAAACCCCTTTATATTTCAATTTTATGCTCCTCTATTTAAATATAGAAATTTAATATGAATTTATTAATCCAACATTCTGGTATATAAAGATAATCATTTCTTAGATGCATAACTTGTTTTACCAAACAATCAACAAGATTTTCATAGATTTTATTTTTTAAAAATACCATTGAAAATTCCTTATAATGGATTTCCCAATTACCGTGGATCACTTAATCTGTTGTGATTTCATATTATTTCCCGTTTTCCCTTTTTATTATAGGTTTTTGGGGATAATCACCATTATTAACCCTTGTATTTTGGCACATTTTGGTGAAAATTTTAAAATCCCTGTAATTTCAACACTGATGTGAGGGAGGTTAATCGTGAGGAATTTTCCCACTGTTCTCAACATTATATAGATCTTTCCAATCACATTGACATCCACCCATTCAATTTCATTCCTTTACACACATAAAATATTTACTATTACCATTAGAAAAATTCTCAATATTCTACTTTCCACACTTAGAGAACAATGTATGGGTCGTCTTCTTATCTCCATGGTTTGATGATTATCATTTTAACTCTATATTTCTATAATTATTTTGACGATGAGATTGATACATTACTCAAACCTCCATTTAAACATTAACGTCACAATGAAATATCTCTTCATAGCTACCAATGTCTCTTATGGCCAACACTCTTCTGAGACCTTTCTTTAAGCCACTAATGAACCTATCAACCTTTCTTTCTAGTTTGATGATAATTAAAAAGGTGTAACTCACATGTCTTGAGAAATTAACCTCATGTGAACTGAGATAGTAAGGATCTCTTTATTCTACTCAAGTACTTCCTTTTCCATCTTCATATGATGAAAATTAGGAACACAATTATTTAATAATACGTTCTTTAACCCATCCCAACACATGGATTCAATTTCATCTTTTATTCTCATATTATTTATTAGATTCCACCATTGGTTTGCTTCACCTTATAATGGATTCAAACCAGAATTAATTTATCATGTTTATAACACTAGATAATAGATAATATCATCGCATTAGTACTAATCTAGTGTTTAGAAACAAGGGGATTACAAGACCCACTAAAACTTGTGAAGGACTCAACAGAATGTCTCCCTCCTTCGATCATTTTGAAGTTCATGATTTATATCACGATAATGTTGTATGAGCATTGAAAAAGGATTTTCATCTCTTATCTAAAATTCCTCGGTTACTTATGATAAAATTTATTTCATTTTCCCTCATAATAAACATTAATGTGGTTCCTTCAGGTTCCAACCACTAACTAAATCCGAAAAGAATAGAGTAATAAACATTTATCTTTGAGAGGAACCACATAATCATGAAAATTCACTTATAAGATTTCTAAATTATGAAAACTTCATTAATAAATGAATCCTTGGTTTTATTCTTGGTTATTCCTAGCCAATATATATTTAAATATTTCATGATAGTTCATGGAGAGTTTGTTAATTCCCTGAGCATATCCCCCAATAATGTAATACCAGGTGTCCCACAAGGCCCATTTTTATGTACCATATTACCTCGAGTCAGGACAATAACATCAAGTATGAGTGGATACCCATAGTTACATTTATTATAGTTCCACATCCACCATTTGTATCCTTATTTAGATGTATTTATATAAATCCAATCACTCTATCCTCTACCGAAATTCCAGGACATTTTTCTATACTTTTCCTTATACTTAGACATATCCATAGACATGCCAATATGGTTATTACTAATGTTTTCTCATCCTATATTCCATAGGATACCTAAACCTTTTCTATGATACTAACTATAGAAACCCTCACTTTTCAAACATGGAAATTACATAACTTTTATGAAATACATTAAAAAAATTCAAAAAGGATACCCCAATAACATATTAGTTCAATTCCTTTGGGAATATATATACACAAAAACTATTTCATAATAAATATACATTTTATCCCACCACATTCACCATTACTGTCATCCCACTTATAATTATGATACATAAAATATATATTTATAACCTAGGTAAGTAAAACAAGGGGTGATATCAGATGCTTAGCAAGAATAGACAAGGGAGACATGTAGTCATAAACATTATCATTAAAGTATGATATCATCATCACAACATAATAAGATCATACCCTGCATATCAAGGACTTTATACATGAGTTTTGGATAAGGCTTGGTAGTTCATAAGACAGAAATCATAAAGAACTAAATACCATGAGCCATGAAATCATTACTGAGGAAAAAGAAATATGATATTTGGAATACAAATAAGAATAGAAAATTTTAGATCAAGGATACCGACCAATACATTTATAACATGTTAGGCATGGGCTAGGACCCATGTAACAGCTTCAGTCATGGGATAACAATTTGCGTACATAATTTGATCTTCACCTAACAACCTGTATACCTGCATCAGGCTTTTCATAACAACCCATATATCCTCTTAATTTTAGTCTTGGGATACAACCCATGTACCTTATAATTTTCATGCTTGTTCTACAACCTATTTACTGTATTACTTTTATTCTAGGGCCACATCCCATATAACTTCTTGTTTTGGGATTGGGTTACAACTTGTGTAATCATTTTCTTTTAGGCTTGGTCTAAAACTGATGTACTATATTTTATTTAGTCTTATTCTACAACCATTATTCCCTCTGAGATCATATAAAACTTATCATTACCCAATGCATTGGATGGGGGTACATTTCCCACCCGTACTATAATAAAATCATTCATACATGTATCACATGATTATAAAACTATCATTTTATCATGACCCATAAAAAGTGATATGAGTTATAAAAATCAAATCATATCCCATGAAATTAATTGGATACTATTAATATTTCATAAAATCATAACCATTGTAAATAGATAGGTTTCATAATCACTTCAGGATGGTATAACCTGTGAAAATAATAAGGTTTCCAAAGCCTCAATCATGTCGAAGTGATATGGGTGTCATAATAATCATTCCTTCAAACAATAAACCATTAAAGAATTAATGTGAATGGAACCTTTGGATCATTTCCTAGAATGGAATGAGTAACCTAAATAGATGTTATCAAAGATGGAAAATAACATGTAATGATATTTTGAAATCATTTTATGAGGAAAATATCCTTTATTTGAAAAAAATCTCTTTGAAAAGTAAAACCTTCTGAAAACCATTTTCATTAGAAATTCATAAAGGAAGATTCAAAAAAATTCGAATCCAATTTCCATGCAAATTAATTTTAAAAATTTCTCAAAAGTTATCCTTTTAGACATGAAAAAAATTCAAATAATTTATGGAGGATAAATCTGAACATGGCATATGATGTAAAAATAATCTTCATTTTTCATGGTGAAAATGTTAGAAAAATGACTCATTCAGATAGAGACAAGTATATTCCATTGAAAATGATCGTAAAATAAAAAATGTTAAATTTTATTTGAAATATTTTTGGATAATAGTAGAATATTCTTGGGAATTATTTTTAGAGAATGTTGTTTTGAAGGAACACAGATTTCTTACCAAATGGAATGTAATTTTGGTATTTCATAAAAACACATTTTTAATAGTATTATATAAAAAATATTGGAAACATTGTAACAATAAATGAATATATAATGTATATCCTAAAGATAATAAAATTCATTAGTGATCTTGAGATGTGTATCATAAGATTTCATCAAAGGAAGTATAGAGATATTAATTCTTAAAATGTGATGAGATTGTTTCAATAAATTCTTACCATTTGGTTACATTGAACCATTCCCCTAATTAAAAAAAATTAAATTACATTAAGCATAAAATACCATTAAAATAATAATATTCATGATATATCATTTCAAAGGAATTATATACACCACATGAAAAATACAGGTCTGTAACATGCCATGTGTCTCAAGGAAAGAAATTTATGACAAAATTAAATTACAGGTTTGGTAAAATTTAAAGCATCACACCATGAGAGAAACATAATATAATGTATATGTAAATAACCATAAGTTATAGTGTAATAATAATATAATACATCAATGGGTAGTATGCACATGACACAAAAAAGAGTGGGTGGTGATTAAATCATGTAACTCAATGAAATAAAAAGTGATATGAAATTCCCTAATCTTGTGTCTTGACTCTCGTCGTACACTTTCAATATTATTGTATAATAAATTCAAGTTTATTATAACTATTTTACAAAGTAATATTACTTATATATTTCCATAAATGGTTTTACAATAACATTATATTACTCTCTTGTTAACATGTATATGTTAAGGTTTCACTTCAGGTAATTTCAGCTTTGCATGTGTCTTTATTTGTCATATCTCAGATCCTTATACTTCTATCATGATTTCTAGAATGTAAAACATGATATAAAGATAATTTATATTCATTATATTTTTAGTAAATTGATTTATAAAATATATTTAAGTACAAAATAGATTACATTGTTCATGGAGATGGTAATTTATACGTACGCATGAACGATGTTCCTGTTTTTATTGATGTATAGAGAGAAATAATGAAAATGACATATATGTATATCTGCAAATATATAAAAATTATTGTTGAATTATTATATCATATACATTATATAATTTCACAAAAATCATCATTAATACATTTCATGTAGTGTGTAAATGAATCACATCTCTTTGAGGGGGTGGTAGTCCACACTTCCAAAAACAAAGTTATCATATTAACACCAAATGGAATGTAAACAATATATGTTTTGTAAAAGGAATAAAAAATATTAAAAACCTAATAAACTCAATATATTACATATATAAACATAGTATCCATCATAATGTCAACCATGTGGGTCCTTAAAGTAAAAAATGAACAATTATCATTTAGTAATGTGGTAGTTCATCGCACACATAATCAATATGTTCATTACCCATTTGATGATTGTGTTTATATGTTTTGGTTGATAAATTTGCATAAAAACTACATATAATATTCAATATTTTTTATAATTTCAGGGAATAATGATACTTTATGGGTGTATAATGAAAATCAAAGAAAGGCTCTTGAGAGAATTTGTTACCTCTTAATCGAGTAACTCCTTTTTGTTTGGGCCAAAAGTCTTCCATAGATTTACTTATGCCCAAGGTGTGGCTTCTATGAGGTAGTTAGAGATGGGGGGAAGTGTATTGGGAAGATATTGTTAGAGAATAAGTATATTCTGAGGATTTCTTAACAGGGATAGGTGGTGGCCTTTTATATGGAGGGGAAAGGACGGACTTGGCATTTTTTAAATCATGTTTGGTGTACCCACATTTTTACCTAAATTTCATAAAAAACTAAAAACAATCAATAATTTAAGGATAACAGATGAATAATGGACATTTAATGGGAGTTATGAACGTTTTTTATGTGGTTTTGGATCTTAAACTTAATGTTTATTACATTATTAACCTAATTTTTCTCTACATCATTGTAATTAATTTGGATCACATTAACTAATATTTTGGTTCAAAAACAAAGTTGAACTTACAATAAATAATAAATTATGATTATTCCAAATATTTAATCCATCTTTCCAATTTATAATCATAGAATTGTCATAAATTACTTTCAAATAATCTTCTTGATAGGAGGACGTTGTGGGTTTTTAAAGAAAAAATGTCCAAACTTTTGTTATGATTTTATACCCAATTTCAAAGTGAAATTAATTACATTTATTTAAATTGGATAAATTGATGATCTAATTGAACTTTTAAACAAAATTAAAATTTATTTTATATTCATAAATAAATTAAAAAAATGTAAATTTTGAATTGTTGTCTAATATGTTTCACTGTTCATCGAAATGTGAAGTTTCTCATTGAAGTCCAAAAACATTTCACCCTAATACATTTTAAAACGTATAAATTAAAAAGAGAATTTTGTATTATAAAATTAAATTTATAAATGTGTTTAAAATTAATATTATTGTTTTTTACATAAATACATGAAAAGTTGTTTATTTCAAATATAATATTTTTAAACATAAAGGAAATTTATAGAAAATTATGGCTTTCATTATCAATATTATTATTTTATAAAAAATAATAATTGAAAAGTAGTTATCATTATTCATAATTATATATTTAATATCTAGATTATAATTATATCATTTAAGTAATTATAACAATAAAAAGAAATTTTGAATAAACTCAGTGTTTCCTGTAACGTATTCCAAGTTGGTGTTGTGTGTTGCGTATGCCAAGTCGGTATTGCATGCAACATACACCAAGTAAAAAAGGTCACCTCAGTGTCCTTATAGAGAAACCTAAAATATAGGTTATTTTTAGTACACTTTTATCTTTGTGTTTCATGTAATTCAAGCTAAACATCATGCATTAATATAAAATAAGCTATATTCAGTGTGCTGTGAAATGAAAAATATCGCAAAGGTTAAATCATCATAAAAAAAGTCACAAAATATTAGGGTGTTACCATAATGAAGAGTAAGAAAGTTATAAATAGTTTTTTTGGGATAAATGGTATCATGGGTGGGTTTATAGGGGGAATGATTGGGTAATTATTTATTATATCTCAAAAAATAGTTTGGGAATCTATATAACAAAATAACCAAATCCACAAACCTTAACACAGTTTTTCCCATGGTTTCATCCAAATGAGAGTGTTTTTTGTTATCTTTGTAACGACTCGAATCCGGATCCCCTCCACTAGTGCCCTGTACCCAGTTCGCCACATGACCTCAAGCGTTTTTCCCCAAACAACAGAGGCTGACAACTAGCAGTGAGGGCCTTGGTGAGTCGGTGGGTAAACTATGCCCTCATTCGGTAAAGTATACAATGGAAAACAACCAAACACAATAGTAGAATCAATAAACAGCATACAAAAACTGAACTAAACAGTGGAAGAAATGGATAACTAATAATGATGCAATATGGTACATATGTCTTTGGAAAGATGAAAACAAACCAACGTGAGGAAGTAAAATATTAAAAAAAAGTTCAAGGAAAAAAATGAACTCCTCAGCATCACGAGCTATGGCTTGGTCCCATGCTCTCCAGCTCCAGTGCAATCAAGAACTTGAAGTAAAAGGTTGCTTTCCCTTATCAATACCTTCGGCAACATAGTCTACTTGGTCCCAAAAGCATGGTCCAAATAGGGTGTGAGATAAAATCCCAGTAGGAAATCACCCAAGGATTTGTGCCCAACAGTCAATAAATATATGGCAGTAATAAAACAAGAAGCAGTAAATAGGAAAGCACAAGCAGCTATAATCCATAGTTCTAACAAACAAAGTACGCAAGTAAAAAAGCCAGCAACAATAAGGAAAAGGTAACCTTTTGGGTAGCTCTCACAGCCTATCCCCTATGGTTCAACCTATAAGTACTAGCAACCCTCTAGGAGGCACACACTGTCTCACCCCTCTGGTTCAGCTATGAAAATAATAGACTCTCTGGGGAAGCACTCACCGTCAATTCCCCATGTAGTCTCCTATCGTGCTAAAGTCTCTATAGAGAAGCACTCAACATCTATTCCCCCTTGTGGCCCAGGTCGAGGAACTACAGACTCTTTGAGGAAGCACTCAACGTCAATTACCCCTATGGTCTCACATTGTAATTAAAAGACAATCTGGAGATTCCCTTCCGTCAATTCTCCCTTTGGTATACTACTCTAGGTTCTCACAGTCCTGAGTGAAAGATAAAACATGCTCAGAACACGTACATCATCCAAGTAAACCTCAAGAACTATGTGGCTATCATTCTAAGGCTCAACAGCATAAAAAGTTGCAGTTCCACTATCCTGCAACTAGGCAGGGCAACTGGAAAAATTACAAACAGGCATAACAAGCATGGAAAAGAAACTTAAGCACAAAATAAATACTCTAATCATAAGTATAAAACTCAACTAAAGTATTCATGCAAAGCAGACAAATAACAGAGCAAAACAGGTAACATGCAATACCCTGTTCAATGGTATTGGTGTAATTTTCACAAAAATACTCATCAACATTCCACAGAAAGGCACAAACCACCTACCTCGATCCTTGGAGACCAATATATGTGAACCACAATGACATATTCCCCTTAAAACATCGTAGATCTGAGAAAACTCACAAAACGCTCAACCCACGATAACACGAAGATGAGGAGGAAACAGAAAACAAGGATCAACCAGAAGGAAGAACTCACTGCTGCGATTTCAATGCAATCGACTGTGCTCGAATCGTAGAATGGATGAGGAGACAGGTTCTTGTCAATGATCCAGCCATGCAGGTCACTCTCGGACAAACGAGACCTAGAAGGATGTGTTTATGTGCGTTAGGCGCGACCCCGGTCCATTTAGTAAACAAAAAGAAAAGTACACGGCGTGTATTTTTAAAATATATTGCGTGTACTGGGTCTTTTACGTACTCTGCCAAAATCGTCCTCCACGTCACCCCTACACACCATGTGTGTGGCCCGGGCATGGCCATCACATGGATTCGAGCCAGAGAAAAGTACACGGCGTGTACTTAAAAATTTTCTAGAAAGTTCATTTTTCATAAAAACTCCAGAAAAGGAAAAACATACCTGAAACAATGATCCGGGTTCTTACAAAGTTCCCCCCATAAAGAAATTTGTCCCCAAATTTCCATAATGATGTGGAGAAGAAGACACCCTGAACAGCTCTGGCCACTGTGATTGTACATCGGCCTACCATTCCCAAGTCTCGCCTTGTACTCGCTCGTGCTACCATAGCACCCGTACCAGAGGAACAGACCGCCCGCGGGGAACCTTCATAATGTGATCGACAATACAGATAGGATGCTCCTCAAATGATGCATCCACTTCAATATCAACCACCTCATGTTGAAAGAAATGATACGGGTCTGAAAAGTAGTGTTGGAGCTGAGAGACATGGAATACGTCGTGCATGGCTCGGTACCGCTGAGGTAACTACATCCGATAAACAACTAGCCCAACTATCTCCAAGACCTCAAACAGCCCGACATAACGCGATGAAAGCTTACCCTATCTCTGAATACTCTTGTGTCCCAACCTCGATGCGACACACAAGAAAACCTGATCACCGACCTCGAACACCAGAGGTCGTCTCTGCTGATCAGCATAAGACTTCTGTCGAGACTGTGTTGTAGCCATCCTCTTCTGAATCAGCTTTATCTGCTCTAAGGTCTCTTGAACAAGATGCGGTCCCAGCAAAACTGCATCTCCTACCTCCAACCAGCATAAGGTTGATCAGCATAGCCTACCGTACAGAGCCTCATAAGGTGTCATCTGAATAGTCACCTAAAAACTGTATTTGTAGGTGAACTCCACCAGAGGTATATTCTTCTCCCAAGAACCGCCAAAGTCTAGGATGTAAGCTCGGAGGATATTTTCACGAACCTGGATCGTGCGCTCGGAGTGGCCATCAGTCTGGGTATGGTATGTTTTACTCAAAAGTACCTATGTACCCAAGGCCTTCTGAAGTCTCTTCCAGAACCGAGAGCTAAAGCGCACATCCCTGTCTGAAATGATGGAGTGTGGGACTCCATGCAGACGAATGATCTCTCGGATGTAAAGTAGTTCCAGATCATTGGCACTAAAGGTATCCTTGACCTACAAGAAGTGGTAAACCTTCATGAGCCTGTCGATGACAACCCAAACAACATTGTTCCCTCGAGGTGACCTCGTCAACCCAGTCACGATGTCCATCGTGACGTCATTCCACTTCCACTCCGGAATGGGTAATAGCTGTAGAATCCTCGCTGGTCGTTGATGCTCTTCTTTCACCTGCTGACAAGTAGAACATCTCATGACGAAGCCCGAAACATCCTTCTGCATACATGGCCACCAGTATTGGCGATGAAGATCCCGATAAATCTTGGTAATGCTAGGATTAACTGCCCAAACAGAGGAATGAAAACCCCGCATCAGCTCCTCACGTATGTATAATGGAACCCATACACGTCCCCAGAAACGCAAGATCTTATCCTCACCCACGGTCCATCCTGGAAGAGGGTCCCCTCATGACACAATCTCTTGCAGGAATAAGCCTTCTGAGTCTGATAGTTTCCACATTTGTACCCGATCAAGTAGTGTAGAGGTAACAGCTATAAAATATAGGTAGGACTATCCCTATATATCTTGCACCTTCAGATGCATCTCAGAGAACAGAGCCATAAGCTGCCACTCACTACTGGCCTCCTGAACTACGTAAACCTGAGTTCTCCTGCTTAGTGCATTCCCCACTGTGTTTCCCTTCCCCAGTGTATAGGAAAGTTCTAAATCAAAATACTGAAGATACTTGACCCACCTGCACTGCCTTAGATTCATATCATGGTGAGTGAAGATATACTTGAGACTCTTGTGGTCAGTAAAGACCAAAAAGTGCTCTCACAGCAGATAGTGTCTCCAATAGCATAAGGCATGAACAACAGCTGCCAACTTCAGATCGTGCATAGGGTAGTTCCTCTCATATGGCCTCAACTGCCAAGACACGTACGCAACTACTCCATCCCCCTGCATAAGCACAGCCCCAAGCCCAATACCTGAATCATCATAGTAAACAGTGTAGCTCTTTCCTGGATCCAGAAAGACCAGTATCAGTGCTGAAGTCAACCTCCCTTGCATCTCTTTAAAGGCTGACTCACAAGAATCTTACCATAAGAACTTCGCCCCCTTTTTGGTCAGACCTGTCAAAGGTGCTTCTAGACGATAAAAGTCCTAAATGAATCTTTTGTAGTATCCAGCCATCCCTAGGAAGCTCTGTACCACAAATACATTCTTTGGATGCTCCTAGGAAACTACAGCTCTCACTTTCTCTAGGTCAGTAGATACTCCTGCCTCTGAGATGACGTGACCCAAGAAGTGAATCTGATCCATCCAAAATTGGCACTTTGAGAGTTTAACATAATGTCGATTCTCTCTCAGTGTACTCAGAACGATCTAAAGATGTGTGGCATGGTCGTGTAGAGTGTGAGAGTACACCAAGATATCGTCCATGAAGACCACGATAAAGGATTCCAATTAAGGATGGAACACTCTGTTCATCAGGGCCATGAAAATTACAGGCGCTTTCGTGAGACCGAGCGACATGACTGGATACTCGTATAGACCATACCTTCTCTTGAAGGCTGTTAGAGGTATATCTGATGGTCTAATGCGCAAATGATGGTAACCGGACCTCAAATCGATCTTCGAGAACACCTGGGCTCCTCGAAGTTGATCAAAGAGGTCATAAATCCTCAGCAACAGATATCGGTTGTTGACCGTCAACTGGTTTAGCTTCCGATAATCCACACAAAGCCGAAGGGTACCGACTGCCTTCTGCGCAAACAGGACTGGAAAACCCCAAGGAGAAGTACTAGGTTGGATGAAACCCTTTTCCTGCAACTCCTACAACTGCTTCTTGAGCTCCTGAAACTCATGTGTTGCCATCCTATAGGGGGGAATGGACACCGGTGTCGCTCCCGGAATGAGCTCAATAGAGAAGTCTACCTCACGCTTCGGAGGTAAACCTGAAAGTTCTCTAGAAAGACATCCCTGAAACGATCCACCACTAGAGGAAAGTTCAACTCTGGAGTCCCCTGATCATCCAAATAAAGACTAGAAATATGGGCTATCACCCTTCCTAGCCCAAGATGCTCGAGTCCTACCCGACTTGCCTGAATGTCCCATTCTCCTTTATGAAGAAAAGAATCTCCCTATGGTGAAACGAAACTCACCCTGCGGCAATAACAGTCGACGACTGCCTGAAAGGGAATAAACCTGTCCATGCTGAGGATGACATCATAGCCTGTCATCTCTAGGACATAGAGGTCCCATAAGAAGTCATACCCTATAACCTTAAGGGGGAACTCTCTACACTTGCGTACACTAGATGTCCTCATTCCCAAAGGTGTGTCTAGTGTCAATGAGTCGGCAGAAGAAAATATGCAGAGTCCAAGGCTCTCCACAAAAGCAATCGAGATAAAGCTATGTGTAGAACCAGTATCGAAAAGGGCTGAAGATAAAACTGGGGGTACTAAAATCGTACCTCGAACAGTATAAGGGTCGGGATCATGCTCTTGATAATTCTTCTCCACATAAAAAGACTGGCATGTACCACGTCCTTACGTCCCTGGTTGACCACTCTGAGATGAACCTTCCTACTGGTGCTGAGGAACTAGTGGCTAACCGCCACGGCCTCAACCTCCACCTCGGCCCGAACGGCCGAAAGAACTTCAGTTCCCTGACTGGTGAGAAACTGGTGAGAAACTGGTGGTGCTACTCCTGAACGAGGAGTCATGGAAGAACCCCGGTCACCAGCTGATGGTGAGAAAACATGACAAAAATGTGAAGGTGACCCATCTTCCCGCATGATCGGCACTCCGTGGGGTCCCTATGGCACTGCAACCTCGTGTTCCCTGACTGGACACACTGGTAGCATGTCACCTGGCTGCCTGATGATGCATCTCGCTTCCTCGGATCACCGCACATAGGCTCTCTACGGCGCTTCTTGCTGTCATGTAGAGGCAAACTAGCTCTGGAAGCATGACCACCTTGACTTTCAGCTCCAAAGTCTCTCAGATTGTGTTCCACAATCAGTTCTTGGTTGATGATGGAAGTGATGGAAGCCAGCTAGAAGATTTTCACCTGCGAGCGGATCTCCTGCCTGAGACTATCCTCAAACATTCTTACTAAGAACACCCCACTCCCACCCCAGAGGGGTGTGAAGCGCTGCATCTCGGTGAAACGAGCAGAATACTCCATGAAAAAAAAGAGTACCCTGCTCTAAGCTCATGAACTCCCGGGGTCGGTCGGCCCTCAGGGTCTCTTGGTAGAAGTAGTCATAGAACACGCGCTGGAACTCCTCACAAGCCATAGCCTACTGTTCACCCACCTATGAGATCATATCCCACCACCTCTTGGAGGAGTCTCAGAGCATGTAGGTGGAGAGCTTGACCCGCCTCTCTGTAGGCATCTCGAGATGCTCGAAGATAGTCAGCATGGCTTCAACCCATGACTCTTCAGCCTGAGGTCACCCTTCCCCTGAGAAAGTAGGAGGATGCTTCTACAGGAAAACCCACGTCAAGTCTGCCATAGTCATGGTAGGGGGAAGTGCTCCCTGGAAAGCCTACATCATCGTCATGAAACCTTCCCTGAACTGCGCACCAGCACCTACAACTGGTATAATAGCCAGTTCCAAGGCTGGTCCGAATGGATGATTGGCAGGAAGTCCCTGATAAGCCCTGTCTGGTGTCTGATCACTGCCTAATGACAGACATACGATCGGAGGATGTCTCGGAGGCATAGATCTGAAAGATCAAGAAAACAAGGATAGAGAACACAAGAGTACAAAATGAAAATTGGGGAAGAAAAACACAAAATATTTCAAAACATGACTATGAGGCATGTATAAAAACTACACTACGTGTCTTCCTAAGCCACTGACATGGGAATTCACTCCTTCCCTACAAGTCGTGTACACCTCAAACTACACGGCGTGTTGACCCCAACACACAACATGTACTTGAAAACTATTCCCCTACCCGAGCCTCTTCACATGGCTAACCCACATGGTCCGACCCAACTTGATACTACATGGCGTGTTCGAAACAAACACGGCGTGTACTAGACAAGGCTTCAGCGGCCTGTGTTGTTAAGAACACGGTCGTCTACATGGATGAACGTTACATGGCGTGCTTCAAACAAACACGGAGTCTATAGGTAAAGGTGGCACCGTCCCGTGCTGTTCATGACACGGCCGGGTACTTGGACACGACTACATGACGTGTTCTAAACAAACACGGCATGTGGAAATGAAGGTAAATTCAGCCCGTGTTGTTCGTGATATGGCTGAGTACCTGGACAGGACTACACGGCGTGTTCCCTCTGGACACGGCGTGTTCTACCTGTGCTTCCCTGACCCGTGTTGTTAGTGACCCAGTCAGGTACATGACTCCAAAAATACACGGTGTGTACCTACCGTACACGGCGTGTTCCCGGGTTACATTCACGACATCGTGTTCTACTCACACGGTCAGTGACACGGTCTGAAAACTACACGGCGTGTATCCAAAAAGTACATGCCGTTTATTCTAGGTTTTTTAGGGCAGTAGCTCAGAAACTGCATAGAATCCCAGAAACACTAAAAACCAGGACAAGAGGTGCCAAATTTCGATCCGTGCGGGCCCATACTCCACACGAACCAAAGCATGGCATCTCCCATAGTCATATACAAGAGAAAATATGATCATTTTTTAATCAAAGAGAAAAACAAACAATTTTCTAACATAATAGCAGAGCATCTATCAAGCATCTATCACAACAGCATGCATAATCTAAATAGATTCTATCACAACAACATGCAATAGATAATTCACCCTAGATGGAATGGCAAGAATGCATTGCATGTGATTTCTACAAGTGCCTATATGATGAATTAGATGGAATAACCTCATCTCATCGGGTTAAGATAGAAATAGAACCGAAGTACCAAAAAATTAATAGCACAAGTCATGTGAATCACTCTAGGTGAAATCAGATCAACCATAAAATCTCAAAACCAGAAAAATTACAATTAACGAGGTAGTATGGCCTCTCCCTGTACATGGGTTAGCTACTCCCGAGCACAGCTTAATACCAAGTACCAAATACATTATATCCCTGTATAAAGTCTCCAAATAGTAAATCAAGAGAAAAGAACTCCCCTGATACCACTTTGTAACAAGCTGAATCCGGAGCCCATCCACTGGTGCCCCGTACCCGGTTCACCACATGACCTCAAGCACGTTTCCACAAACCCCAGAGGCTGCCGACTAGCATCGAGGGCCTTGGTGAGTCGGTGGGGAAACTATACCCTCATTCAGGAAAGTATACAGTGGAAAACAAAAAAACACAATAGCAGAATTAATAAACAGCATACAACAACTGAACTGAACAGCGGAAACAATGGATAACTAATAATGATGCAATATGTTACATATGCTTGTGAAAAGCAGCAAACAAACCAACATGCTGAAGTAAAACTGAAAAACAAAATGATAGGAAAACAAAATGAACTCCTCAGCATCTGGAGCCACGACTCGGTCTCATGCTCTCCAGCTCCAGTGCAATCTTGAACCTATAGTAGAAGGGAACATGCACTTTTCTATACCTGAGCAACATAGTCTGCTTGGGCCCAAAAGCATGGC
Organism: Viscum album; assembly: GCA_963277665.1. Taxonomy (NCBI): domain Eukaryota; kingdom Viridiplantae; phylum Streptophyta; class Magnoliopsida; order Santalales; family Viscaceae; genus Viscum; species Viscum album. The sequence goes on from OY728145.1 coordinate 1,907,864,714, forward strand.
CCAAACAGGGTGTGAGATACAATCCCAGTAGGCAATCACCCAAAGATTTTTTCCCAATAGTCAATGAATACATGGCAGTAATAAAACAAGAAGTAGTAAACAGGAAAGCACAAGCAGCTACAATACACAGTTCTAACAAACAAAGTATGCAAGTAAATAGCCAGCAACAATAAGGGAAAAGGTAACCTTCTGGGTATCTCTCACATACTAACCCCTATGGTTCAACCTATAAGTACTAGCAACCATCTAGGAGGAACACACTCTCTCAACCCTCTGGATTAGCTATGAAAATAATAGACTCTCTGGGGAAGCACTCACCTTCAATTCTCCTTTTGGTCTACTACTCTAGGTTCTCACAGTCCTGAGTGAAAGATAAAACATGATCAACACGTGTACATCGTCCAAGTAAACCTCAAGAACTACTTGGCTATCATTCTAAGTCTCAACAGCATAAAAAGTAGTAGTTCCACAATCCTACGACTAGGCAGGGCAACTGGAAAAATGACAAACAGGAAGAAAAATCATGGAAAAGAAACCTAAGCACAAAATAAATACTCTAATCATAAGTATAAACCTCTACTATAGTAGTCAAGCAATGAAGACAAAAAACAGCGCAAAACAGGTAACACGCAATATCACGTTCAAGGGTATTGGTGGAATTTGCAAGAAAATACTCATCAAATTTCCACAAAAAGGCACAAACCACCTACCTCGATCCTAGGAGATCGATATACGTGAACCACGATGATATATTTCCCTTAGAACATCGTAGATCTGAGAAAACGCACAAAACAATCAACCCACGATAACTCGAAAATGTGGAGGAAAAAGAAAACAAGGCTCAAGCAGAATGAATAACTCACCGCTGCGATTCCAATGCAATCGACCGTGCTCGAATCGGAGAACGGACAAGGAGACGGGGGCTCATCGATGATCCAACCGTACGGGTCTCTCTCAGATGAATGGGACCTAGAAGGATGTGTTTCTATACGTTAGGCACGACCCCGGTCCGATTAGTAATTAAAAGAAAAGTACACTGCATGTATTTTTAAAGTACATGGCGTGTACTGGGCCTTTTCTGTGCTCCACCAAAATAGGCCTCCACGTCACCCCTACACACCGTGTGTGTGGCCCAGGAACGGCCAGCAGACGGCTTCGAGTCGGAGAAAAGTACACGGCGTGTACTCAAAAAGTACATGGAATGTACTTCGAAAATTTCTAGAAAGTTCATTTTTCTTAAAAACTCCATAAAAGGAAAAACATATATGAAATGAAGATCTGGGTTCTAACAATTTTATAAGGAAAAGGGGAGAACATAATAAAACAACACCCTTGATGATGTGGAAGGGAGTAATAATCATAAATAAATTATGTCAAAACATTAATATATCATACTGGTTTTGGAGAATTCATAAAGGATTTTTAAAATTAAACAAAAAAACATAAAATCAAATTATATTAAAGTTAAAACAATTATTTCTATTGAAAATCCTTTATATTATTTATTGCATCACTTTTTGGACATTATGATGTCATAATAAACACATTATATTAATATTGTATTTAATTTTAAACTGAAAATAGCATTCTCTCAAAATATTATGAAAAACATACTATTGGATAATGTTGTGTTTATGATTCCAAAAATAATATAAAATGTATCTAAATAATTTTATAAATATTATAATTTTCTCTTTTAAACTAATTATCTTTATTTATTGAAAAATATTGATTTTTTTCTTTATAAGTATTCAAACAATATAAAAATTACATTTGACTTCATAAAAATAATAAAATAAATTATATTTAATAATCATTATTTAATTATAATATAGTAATAATAAATTATCCATTTAAAAAATAAATAAATAAATTAAATTAATTTTTTTAATTGGAGATCAGTATTAAAAATCTAATTGTTGATTAATTGTATAAAAAATTAAAATCATTTATAAAGTAGAAGTAGATATAACCACTATTATATTGAAAATAATAGACATATTTATAGTATAATGATCGTGATACATATCCCTTTAACACACCGGAAAACTTCCTAAGAGTAATGTTTGTGATATTGATATTTTCATGGAACAGTTCGACATATGTGGTTGGTCATGTTCTCCCTGACCTTGAACTTCAACCATAAATTGTTTCACCCAATATTTTAATGTTTTATATCAGGATGAGCTTTGTCAAGGTAAAATTATAGAGATGTTATCTCCCTCAAAGTATGTAATAAATGGGGCTCATAGGGTAAGATCCAACTCATTGAGGCCATTATATCCTTTGTCTATGTCAAAAGGACTTGTCAAAACCCTATATATATACTAAATATATTATAATTTTTCAACGTCAATATTATACATATTTATTATTCAAAATGGTATTTTAAATATGTTAACATGTAATAAATCCAAATACGCTCATGTATTTTTCTAACCACATTACACATTAATACATTTAATATAATCATATGGGAAATTTCATTTATAAATTTTTGTGTTATGATAAGTTTATCCCTCCATTAATAAAATTATATCATTGGTAGATTAATGTAGACTCATAACTTCATAATTCAATTTGAGATAATAATGAAATACCTAATAATACGCCTTGGTGTGGATCAATTCTCTTTTCTTTTTATGAAACAATTCAATCATCAATAAAAAATTACCAATATATTACTAAAAATAACTGAGAAGTATATGCAAGAAAATATTTATTATGAAACTAAGGTGATTTTGACAAAATAAAATGATAAACAATGCTTACTATGACTAATATAAACATTAAATTAATATGAAAAGAAATAAAAAACATAAAAATCTTTGAAAAATAGTACCTTGAATAGGAATTATAAAATTATTTGTTTATAAACTCATATTTATAACTTATCATAATTAATTAAGTTATAAATTAGTGGGTGGAAATTTAATGGAGTGTAGACTTATACACCCTTGATAATAAATCAGATCCAGCTTTCATCCACCCAACAGAAATGTAAAATATAGCTTGTAGATGGTAGTAATTTTTTTGTACGTAGAATAATAAATGGAATCCTTAGATTTCCTACTAATAATTACATTTTGAGTCCATTGGTTGAGAAATGGAACCCCACTTGGTATACTGTATATTTAATAGTTTCAAAATAGAGTTCTAGTGTGCCTAAATAAAAAACCATTTAAAATATTAAATTATTTAATACTTTCAATTTTGAATGTTATACAGTGGGTGTTTTACTTCCCCTTTAAGAAAGAATCAATGAGACCCCTCCCATTAATATATATATTCATATTCTTTATTCTATATTGAAAAAATATAGAGTGACTATTGATACTTAAATTAATCATTTTGTTGGGATTTCTCACATACTGATACATTTATTCTTGATTTATTTTTTTACTTCTTAATTAATTTCCCATGCATCATTCGTTGTTTTGAAAGTTGTTTTTTATTAGGTTTTTGGTATTTTTTTATTTTAGATTGAATCAACAATAAATATTTTATGAGTAAGTCCATATTTTCTTAATTATTTGGTTCCCTAGTTTCCGTCATGTTTTAAATGATTTTCAGGAATCATATAAAAAGGTGGAAATTTAAAAGTATTATGTATGATATAAATTTAACATTACATTGATGTCCTGAAATCACTATATTACGAGTAAAGCCTATGAAGGATAGGAGTGATATGTGGAATGTGTGGTTTGACACTAATAGTTAACTATGGACCTTATTAAAGTGAATTATTATTTAAATCCATAAATTTGGACAAGATATTGGTTTCAATTGTTATGTGTGAAACCTATAATATTATTTTATCTCTATAGTTTATACATGGTGTAATTTGGAATGAGAATGAGCATGATATAGTTGATTTTTCCTTATCTATAGACATTGATAGTTGGTGATGGCCAAATAAGATATCCCTTAATATGTTTGATAATTATAAATTCACAATATTTATTTATAATTATATCTTGTTTTTTTATATTTGAAATATATAATTACATCAATTAATTAAATATTATCCAAAATGGTTGACTTTTCATAAAATAGGTCCAATGATCCAACATTCATTATTAGGAAAATAAAGTGGTTCAATCTCTTCCACATTAGAGTATTAATATATTAGTATATCACCAACATGTTTTTTCAAATTGGTGGTGTATTTTCAACCAATAATAGTTATATAAATGAAAAATAATGTACTTAATGAGTTGTTATGGTGGTATATCATCCACCAAGGATTCGATATTGGAGGTTTGTCAACAAAATTAGATGTGACACTAGTACTAAATCCACATAGAGGGCAGCAAAGGTGGTGAATTATCTGATTGTCTATGTTATCATGTAGGTGTATCAAACACAAAGAGACTTGGGATAGAGGTATTTCGTACATAATGAGAGTGATATTGGTGGTATATCCTTCACCATAATGGGATTTTATGCTATTTTTATCTGATATATCAATGAAAATGTATTATATAATCTATTTGATTATGTATAGTGGTGTTCTTTCATCATCCAAAAATTACTAATGCATTGTACAGCCAATTATGTATTTTGTACAGTGTTGTTACATTGGTGATGGGTAAATCATCAAGATTCTTGTAACTATGAATCATCATCCACCTGTTGATTCTAGATGTCGATAGATAATTTACTAAGATTGTTATATGATTCTTTATATATCATTAATCCACGTAGCGAGTTCATTCCATGGGTATATCAACCCATTATAACAATGAAAGGGGAAACACTGGTCATATATTATTTGGCAGGAGTACTCAATATAATGATTTTTTAATTAATTTATTTATTTATTCATAAATTCTTATTGAAAATTCATATTTATTTAATAGAAATTCTATAGATACCAGTAGATGTTTCCTACTATTTTATTCACATACCATACTTGAGCACCCTAGTACCAAGTCAATCATCATGTCTCATGACTAGAAAATGGATAGGGGCACAGTCGTATCTGATGTTTGAGCTGGTATAGCCTTATTAGAGTTAGGAGAATCAAATGATTCATGGACTAGGAATATTTATTTTATTGAAAAAATCTTTTGATTATTACATATTTAATTTGGTGTTATTTACCTAGAATATTTCAAATATATTTTTTTCTGACTTATTGAGTCCTAAAAATTAATAAATATTTCTATTTATATTAAATTTATCCAATATTTTAGATATGATATTAATATTTTATCATTTTTATTTTAATATTAATAGTTATTATTCTTGTTTACACTATATTTTAATGGTTATTCATTTCTGATGTCATTTTATACCCACCATTAATATATTGACAAACACCACTAGTAAGAAACCTCTATCATTTCGGGAGACATGTTGTATGTACATTGGAAATGATTCGCTCATGGTGGATATGAATGAAATTAGGGATTTTGAAGTATGTGTAGATCTTTTTTCTATTATATTAAGAAGGTACTATTTAAAATTGTGTGTTGTTTTTTGGATGGGATCCAAAAATATTAACTCCTTATACCCATTTAATTATTTACCCTCGGACTAGATGAGTCCCTTGAATTTCATCCATGACTAATTTTACCCCTAATAAGACAATAATTCTTTACATGAATTTGTTTTAGGTCTTACTAGGTTGGGATACAAGGAACCCCAAATTTGTTCGGTCTAAGATTATAATTCAAGTCCCATACTTTGTATGATAGGGATAGTCTCTCGCTATATAGAGTTTCTTATTATCATTTTTATTGTTATGTGGATTTCCATTTTTAATGTTAAACTATTGTTTATTTGAAATATAATTACATACATCTAGTTATTATTTTAAATTATTATACATTATAATAAAAAATGGGTTAACATTTCTTTTTATAAAGTTTTTCATTAACTACTTTTTTGACACATAATTGGTGAATATGTATTTTATTCCCACATACATATTAGATTACTTGGTTCTAGAAAAAGTTATCTTTTTATAATTTCCATTTACATAACGGTATAATAAATTCCTATGTAATAATTATTTCATCCACTAACCCACACACCCACATTCATTTCTAGAAACATATGTTTTACATTTCTGGATTTTACATAGATAATTCAGACCAAATTTTTTTCAATCCAAACCATAAAAATTTTAAAAGATATATTGGATCACTTACCAAATGAGAGGAATTTAATGTTTTTGAGTTTTATATAATTCAAAAAAAATTCATACATAAATAAAATGCATGATATCCAGAGAGTATTTCTCATACTAAAACCAACTTTTCCAATTCATTAATCTGCATTAAACATATCCAATGAAATTTCCCACATATGAAACCTTGCAAGAACCAAATAAGTTTCCATATTTCTTCATAAATTATAGAAAATGAAATAATATAAGGGTAATATAAAAGTCTCATTAAGTACATTAAAACTAAAAAAATGAATTTCATTAGTGAGAGTAATATGTGTGTATAGGTATGATGAAATAATCAAAATGAATGAACATAAAATTAGAGAATTCATACAAATAAACCCTTGTATAAACAATCATTAAACAATCCATAATGATTTATAATATTAAAATAGTCATAATAATAAAAAATCAACAGAAATGTGATTTAAAACATGAATAATGGAAGAATTTATAACTATAGTATGAATAAATCAAATGTATTGGTACATTTCGAAAACATCATCATTGAACCCTTACTGAACCATTTTAGATGGAATTAACATATGACCAACATAAAATAAAATTATCTAGGTAACATAGTCATTAATAAATTTAATTAAATTTATTATATCATTAAAAACATTCTTGAAGATAATGCCATTTTCATGTTGAAAATAACTTTTAAAAAACAAGAAAATTAAAAAATATTTTGAGAAACATTTTATTTGAAAATTACTCTAAAAAATATTAAGAATTCTTAAATCAGAATAATGGTCATAGTGCCAATGTAATCCAATAATACTTTTGATTTTAAAGATAAATAAACTGTTTAATCCATTTTTTAAAATGAGTCAAAATTGTCCCATTCAAGTTAAAGCTAAGTAACTTTAATGAGCAGAAATTTTTAAAATTAATATAAAGATCATAAAAATAGGTTTATGAAATCATTTATATAAAGAAAAAATTTAATTTTTTTATAATACATGGATATATGAGAGAAATATTCCTTATCAAAAAGAACTTACCAGATCGGTATAAGGAAACTATGTTAAGAAACCCATAAACAATTGGTGATTTCAAAATAAATTCCCCTTGGATTATATAATTCAAATTCAATTTCAATTTATCACTAACTATGAAGGATTCATGATATCAAATTTAAAATGGTATTTATATACATCATATGAAATAAATTATTTTTTTACTAATTAAATATTCCTCAATGAAAATAAATTGAGATAGAATCACTTACATCTAGTCTAGACATTCCTTTCAACAACATTATAATAAATCACATAAATTATTTGAAGTATTTTTAACATTTTAATGGATTAATATCTTATAATTAACATATTTTTTAAATTTATAACAATTATTTTTTAATTACATAATTAGTTAAGTCGATATCAAGAATTTGGATTATTCTTGATCTATAACATCAAAACATATTCGATATATAGACTGTCATCAATGGGCCCATTATTCCATCATATTTAGTGTAATAATCTAGGAATAACTATAATTTGGGTAGATCTAATGTACTCCTAAATCCTTCCATTAAAAAAATTATAAAAAATAAACAATGTTATAATAATTGTGATTGCAGGTTGTACATACGCACCAGTAATGTTTCCATTTTTAAAAACTCAATATAGAATAGTGCTAGGTATTATTATCAAACTAAAAAATGATAAAAATATTATAAATATTATATTTTTTAATTTAAATAAACTTATAGATATATCCATCTTGTTATGTGTCCTTGAAAAGAAAATCACATCACATTGTGGAGGTGGTAGTCCTCACATACGCATGAATGAAGTTATCATTTTTCAATGAATGCATGTGTAAGAAAATATTTGTTATAATATCATTAAAAATTTAAATTTTTAAGGAATATAATATATATATATATATATTAAATATATCCTTATAACAATTCATGAGAGGTTCTCATATATAATTAGTTACTTCGGTTGGTGAGGTGGTAGTCCACTGTTCAAACAAATGATCATTTTCTATCCAATTTGATATAGTTTGATGATGGATATTTTTTATTAAATTATCATAATAACACCTTAGTATATGGAAGATACTTATACTATTAGATCCTCTTTTTTGAATAATATTTTAAGGAAGTGGAAGAAAAAAATATAACCAAAACAATCGTTTATGAACCATAACTTTTCTTTGAACAACCTCTTAAGGTTTACACCTTATGATTATCTAAGAATGTTTTTTGACAAAAACGAAATATAGGGATTGAGGTGATTTTACATGAAGTAATTTGGTTATTGATTGGATGAAAAAACATTGTCTATCAAGTGTGAATTAATGGTAAAAAATCTATTCTATTGTATAAGATACGGGAGGCGCACTCTTGGAATTTCTTAAAATGTCAAATTTTTATAAATTAATTTTAAATTATAAATTTTTCCAAATTTTTTATTTTATTGGAATTATTGGGATGGGATTAAATATTATTATCTAGTAAAAATTATAAAAATTTTGACTATGTTTTTACACTTATGTTTTAGTTTTAATCTGTCATTAACCCCAATGAAACTTGTCGTGATAACATGGATTTTTACGTTTTGAGGATCAACATTATTACTGGAAATGAAAAAAAATCTCATAATTTGATAGTAGATGATATTAAAAATATAATATTTATAACATTACCAATCATGAAATTTTTTAGACTTTTATATCATTTAATACAATATTTGTTTTTCATAAAATGTCAATAATGTAAATTTTTTTATAATACATTTAATTCAGATTTCATAAAATCAATAAAAAATAAAAAATAAAAAAAAAATTTATTTCAACAATATCATTAATATTTTTCTATCAAATTATTATTTCACATTATCTATTTCAAATTATTCAACTTTTAATATTTTTTGTATCATGTATTTTTATTCCCAATTAATAGAATAATTACTCTGTCAGCATTGTTGTAATAATTTCATCACTATAATTAAAAAAATAATGATGAAGGTGAATCATTTATATTTAAAAATAATATTTATAATTGAACATATGTTCTATTTATCCACTTGAAAATATTATAATGTTATTTAAAATAAGAGTTTGACATATTTTACATTACATTTCATAAATTATAATAGAGGCTGTAATAAGATCAAAATATTGAAAAGAGATCATATAACCAAATATCAAATGAAAAATCATGAAATGGACTCATCCAATCAAATTAAGTCAATTAATTGGATAATTTTATAGTACATATCCTTTTATATTTATTTTTAATTACCCAATTTTCTCATTATACAGGTAACAAAAAGTATTGTGGTTACTATTCACAATGTCCAAAAATTAAATATCCCTATTTAGCTATTTTGAACCCAATAATTCTATTTTTAAAAATTAAAAACACATATGTTTCAGAAACTGATTAAAACATTATTTGAAAAAATGCAGCGAAAATCAATTTTTCAGTAAATTCCTTTTCAAGTAAAAAATATTATTATACTAATTTAAGATTTAAAATTATTTTCAAAACCCATAATTGAATTATATTAAATTTAAAGGAACTTATGAAGTTATAAAATTATTTTATAAATTATAATTTATCTTTATATATACTTTAAAAAAATTAAAAAAGATCATTACTGTTCACTATATATTAAAAAATTAAAATTTTCACAAAATTCTCAAAAATTAACCTTAATATAATATTAATTTGATGATGGAAAAAATGATATCCATTATATCAATGAAAATTTAAAAAATTTCTCAAAACGAATTATAATATTTACAATAAAAAATAAACATTTCTTTTGACAAAAATTTGTTTTTTTTAAAAAAATTACTTCAATTAAAGTTGAATAATTATTTACAATTAATTAATCAATAGAATTTGTTACATATCAACCTGAATGACACAAAATGGTTCCCCAAGATGGTCGGTCATATGGTCTCATCTATGCCTTCTATATTCCATATACAACAGAGTAGCAACTAATGTCCAATATATCAACATTTGGAGACTATACCATTTTATCAAAGAAGAAGAATAGTGACAATAAATAGGCAATGACCACCCCATAATAAACAACCATAATAATAACCTAACCATAAAAAACTAGTATCACATTATAAATCGAAAAAGGAAACAATATCAAAAACAAAACAACAAACCATATATGCTATGATAATTGTCAAGTGTCTGATGGAAGAAAACAAATAAAGACAGACTAACACTCCCAAGAGGGTCCCAACATCATGTATTGTTCCCTCATCAGTGACACATCCTGACTCCTCCATTTTCCATAGGACTCATTCCCTTATCCTATCCTATAAACATAAATTCTATTGACTTACTGATCTTGTAGACCGAGTAAGGTGTCAGTTCAACTTAGTAGGCTACAACCAATGTTGTATAAAATAGTATTCAATCTACAAAATTACATGAAGTTGTATAAATAATATAATACAATATATTAAATATTTAATATTCCATTATTTATTATTTATGCACATCCTTTTTCCCCAGTTCATAATGACACTTGAACTATCAATACCGTCTTCTTCCTATGACATGGTCTAATCTATGTCACAACAATATTCACAATTCATTATAACATGGTATTTAATTATCCATTTAACTTCAATTAATTTCATAGAAACATGGAACCATATTCTAATGACAAGATATTGGGCATAGAACATCGGTTCTAGATCCACATCCGTATTTAGAGTATTATTCCCTATCCCACACCTCATGGGTATTTGGATCATTAATCTCTATCCCATATAAAAATATTCACATGCATGTATTTGGGCATAGAACTCCATGTATATAACCACGTGGGTATATAGAAAATAATACCTTATCACACACCCCATTTATCAATCAAACTCATATATCACTTATATCACATTTATCATGGTTAACCATCATTAACCCTCTTATTGATATTTCTTAACATGGAATGACATTTCAATTACAAATTAAATCGAGTTTTATCCTGATCATCACATGGGATAATATGAAATATACACTATTAAAATCTTAGTCAATATTTTTTCAAACTATTCATTAACCATTCATGTATAATCTAAAAATACTATAATTCCAACTAATAAATCAATTGAATATTTTAATAATCAATAAATTCTATAATCTCATGATTTGAATAATTACAGAATCCTTATAACTGACCAATTTCATAACCCCATTAATTAGTCAATTCCACAATCCATTTACTAATTAATTAAATCAATTCGTGAGGAAATTACTAAATGAAAAATAAAAATTTCACAATAAAAAAATGTAATTGAAATGATGACTTTTGGGATTGAATAATAAACAACATACGTCAAGATCATTGATAGATGGATGCGAATTGAAATCCCCAAATTTGATGTGGAATATTCAATTACACAATGATAAATGAGATCTATATTAAAAAATATTGTCCAATTTATAACAGATTAAGATCTATCCAAACCAATATATGAACCCACACTAATAATGGAAAACTATTCCCTCTTAATCCAAAAATAAATATGAGATAGATAACCATATAATTAAGAAGATAATAAATAATTGGAGTGGATAAGATATGACTATCAGATCTTTTATTCATCATGAACGGAGGATGGATGGCCTTTTAATACATCTAGGATCATTAAACCTTGATTAGGGACCTTAAGGATTGAGTTAGGTTTAATGCAGTTGAATTTCCGGGGTTTGAGAATTTTAAAATAATTTTTAGGAGGAATAAAATTTTCATGAACATTTGGACAAACCATGTGTCTTTTATAAGGTTCACATAGTTACTACTATTAGGTTACATGGTATAAAAAACTATGTTCTAACTATGTGTTTCCAATCATCCATGGTATGAATGATTTTCTAGGGAAAATAACATGATTTGGGAAAACCATGCGCATTATTATTCTTCCAAAATTATTCAAATTATCTCAATATCTCTTCAAAATAGAACCCAACTAATATAAAATCAAAAAAGGGTACCTAAAAGTAATCATGAGACATATCCATAAATTTTGGAATCTTACAATCTCCCGAGATTATGACATCACATCCAAATATGTGATCCCAAAAATCAATATGATTCAAAGGAAAAAAGATCAGTACACTGAGCCCACATTTCAACATCCAAATCCCATTATTCTGCCTAAACATGTCCAAGTTACCACGCCAAAAAATACAATCACCATCACATTTCCCCACAAAACATTCTCCTAATGATCTACAACATGTATATGATGATCATCGAAGGATGCATCAGCCTAAAACTCACATCATCCACATTGAAAAAAAGATAATGGTATGGGTGATACCATCCAATTTGTGACACATGAAAATTTTCATTCATAACACTAATCATGTTAGAAATATAAAATATGTAGGCCATTGGCTTGATTCTATCTCTAAAAACAAATGGTCTAAAAAACATGGGAACCAACATTCCTTACCTCTGAATCCTATGGTAACCCAATCTTGTTGACACAAGAGGGAGGACCCGAACACCAAATATGAAATTATGGGGTAATTAAAATCTATTATCATAAAACATATGTCTACTTTATGTCGTATTCATACATTTCTTAATAAGATGAACCTGCTCTAATGCCTCCTGCACAAGACTCACCTCTAACGTAGGGATAACTTGTGTGGCCTATAATAAAGGGCCTCATATGGTGTTGTTTTAATAGTTCACTATTAACTATTGTTATAGGACAACTCAATATGTTCAAGGTGCATCTCCCATGAACTCCCAAAGTCAACAATTTATTCCTGAAGAATATCCCCTATGAAATTTATTCTATATTACAAATTCCCATCATTATATGGGACGAAGTTATACTATGAAATACTTGTGTACTAACAACATTATGTTACCTTTCTCGAAACAATAGGTAAAACTTGAGTCATGGTGTGAAACTATAATCCACAGTACTCTATGCAAAAAGACTATATTTTGAATGTACATCCAAAATAATCCACATATAATGCCTCCCTTATTAAAAATTCAATGTGAAATTTTCATCAATCTGTCTACAATCACCCAAATAACATCATTCTTCTGAGGCACCCTCAACACACCCACCATAAAATACATGTTGAATTCGTCCCATTTTCACTAAAAAATGGGCAACGATTTTAGTGAACCACCATCTCATTGTGGTTTATCCTTCACCAATTGACATGTGTATCATCATGTGATGAATAATAAAATTCCCTTTTTCTTTCGTGGCCATGTTTTAATTTGATATAGGTAATGGTAAATTTAGGTGAAACCAAGATGCACCACCCACTTCTATGATTTAAATTAACAAATCAAATCCTCTCGTATACTTGTAGGAACCAAAACATGATTTCTGGTGTGGATGATTTCATCCCATATATGGTCTAATAAAAAGGTGACTCCCTACCATCATGGATTTCCCTCAGGCCAAGAATTTTGGATCCTAATCCTAGCTCTCCATGATCTGGATAATAAGTATATATTGTACTGGTAATAATATGAGGTTTATCTTCTCCTATACCTCTAGAACCATGATATGTATCTCATCTAGAAATGTCATTACCATCCACTAGAATCTTGACACATCAACTTATTCAGTCTTTGTTTTTCAACTAGTAAATTGGAAACGGTTTTCCTCTCTCGGGATTATATACTATCTAAATGTAAAAGGACTACATACACTCAACACATGTATTCTTCTAATGACACAAATATTCTTGTAAAAACATATAGTTTATGATCTTGTGATTAGAGAACACATTAAACCTTTCACAAAATAGATACTTTCACCATCACATTGAAGAATAAAACATTAAACACAATTTGAGGTTATGCATAGGGTATTTCTATTCATGTGGCCTCAACTTCATGAACCATAAACCATAACTCTTTCAAGATTCATCAACACTACTCCAATATGGACTTTAGAAATGTAACTAAACACCATATACTTCTCACCCAACTATGGTATGATTAATATTGTTTCTATTTCAAATTATTCTATGACTCTTAGAAGGAATTATCACATTCCTCATACAATTTAAACATAAATCTGATCTTGGTCAATTTTAAAACTACTATTGTCAAGAATGAAAATTCTTTTATGATCTTCCGATAATAGCCCAATAACCCTAGAAATTGGTTGATATCAATGAAATTATTATAATACTCCCAAAAAATAACTATGTGCCCCTTCATTGGGACCACTAATACACATTCCTATGATATGATGGTACCCTAGAAATGTACCTAGTCAATACAGAATTGGCACTTATATAGGATGGAAAATATTTGATTCTCCCTGAATATACTCAGGATGATGTCAACATTTTGAGAATGATCATCATGAGTCTTAGAGTACACAATGATGGGTTCTATTAAAACAACCACAAACTGAACCAGTGATGGTTGGAAGATTTGGTTCATCATGTCTGTAAACGTAGTAGGTGAATCCATTATCCCAAAAGGAATCACAAAAACTCATAGAGGTCATAACTTCTTATACTATCAATATGTGGTATATCATAAATTTGAACTCTCAACTAATGATACCCTCTTCTCAATTATGTCATATAGAAAACACAAGATCCCTTAAAATGGTCAATGAGTTCACCAGTACATGGATGAGGATATTATTTATTCACTATCATTCAATTTAAGTTCTGGTAATAAATACATATGTGTAATGTCCCATCATCTTTATTATAAAACAAGACTCAGAAACTAAAAAGAAATTTACTCAGAATGATAAAATGTATATCCATAAAGTATTCATGATGAGTTATATGCCCTTGAAGATCTATCAATGAAATTCTATAAGGAGTAATAAAAACAACATTTGCCACTGGATAGATCTCAATCATAAATTCCATATATCTAAGGAGGCTTCCTAGATAAGTCCTCAGTTAACATGTCCTGGAACTTGTCTACCATAGGAAGAAAGACAGCCTGCTCCCTACCCCCATCATCCAGTAAAATACTTGAATCCTAGGTGTTGAACTCCACCAATTAGTGAAGAATAGGCCATTCATAACCTACCTTGATATCCCACTCTCAATTATGAATATATTATTCTCTATTAGGATACATAAACATCACCCTTTGGTGGTAACAATCTATAAAGGCTGTATATACTTCTGACTAGTCCAAAAAATCATGTATAACACTGACATATCAATTATGTAGAGATGCCATGGAAAAGGTACTCCCCAAGCTTGAGAGAACTCCCTTTTCACAAGGATGTGCATATAGACCAAACTCCCAAATATGTATCAATCATCGTATCACCACTCCGAAACTCCCCTACCAAGGTCAGGACCATCACAAGTTCTACATATATAAAGGAATGAGAGCCCCTTGTATCAAATAAGGAACTAAAAACCATATAAGATACAATAATTGTACCTCTAACTATCGATGGTCCGGCCTCTCTATCCAAAATTATAGGTTTAACAGCATGAAAATATCCATCACCTCTTACCTATGATTCATTTTGAGTACCATGATTTTCACGACTCTGCGGATATGGGTAGTCTTGCCCATGTCAACTAACATGACTTCCATAGCCAATAGAACAATAACATCAAAAACTTATACCCATAAAAAGATCATATTCCCATACTCGGGTTCAATCTAGCCACTTCATCACTAATAATCTATGGTGGATTCCTAGATAACTTTTGTATATTTCATATCCTATCGCATACTGAACACTCTTCCATTGGTCGGGGACAATGCCAAGGGATCTGAACTAGCCTACTGCACTGGTGGAAGATCACATAGGTAATGTCCTATCTTAATAACCCTCTCCCATTGATAGTCTTCTTTGTAGTACTATAGTTTAAATTCTCATATCATCACTTCCTACTCACAGAAGACATACCTATTTTTTATCCAAAAGAACCCATCTACATCTCAATTGAATCCTCCTTCAAGTTCCACAATTCTATGGGAGTCTGATTTACCCCCTCTGAATACTTTTTGAGTTTGAATATGTCAACCTAGGACGTAATATCACATTTAATCCCAAACTAACAATTCATTATTGCATTATTCTTATCTATTATATTCCTAGAACAATGCGCTTCAAATATATAAAGTTTTCTACATAGTCCATCACATATATTCTCCCCTATTCCATCCTCATGAACATTGTTTCCCTCTCTTTCCAAAGCATAATAGTGTAAAAGTTCTCTAATAACTTCTCTTGAATGTTCTTTTACCTCATATTCTCCAGTTTCCCATCCAAATTCTAGATTTTGAGAAAATTAATTTTCTAAAAATTTAACGCATAAACTTCATGTTTGACTCTCTTCTCAATAAGTATCTCTATGTTATCAAACCTTATATATAAAGAATAAAACTCGAACTCAACGACCATAGGTCAAACCTCTTAGGTGAAATTCATAGGGTTCTATAACTAAAAATCCATTATCAAGTTGGATACATTCCTCTTAAACTATTGTTGGCATCTTTACACTAACCATATAAACTGATGAATGTTTTCAGGGAACTATTCTTTGAATTCCTCACTATGCAATAACAGTTCCTCGGGATCCTCTACGGGAGGGTCATTTCTTTCCATGTCCTCCAACCATCTTATCACAAAGAATCATAATGGGACCTGTCTCTAAAATTCCAAAAACAAATATTAAGACACATTACACACCATTAAGACACTTACATAATAAAGATTCACATAATCCAAAATATTTCATCTCTTATTCCTTTCCACATGGCCAAAACTGAGGTGTTTTCAATTCCATCAAATATCTCTCACTTAGGTATTATTTTTATAGTATAACACAGTTTCACAACTCAAGTTTCTCATTAAACACCAATTTTCAACATTTCTCATCATTTTAGAATTTTATATTACATATTAGGGATCATTTTTTGTTAAATTACACAAGAATGGAAGACCATTTAAAATTCAAAAACATACCCAAAACCTAATTTTACTTGTATTCCTAATAATGATCTGAATCACAATAATTACTGAGTTCATAAAATGATGCAGTCATACTCAACCCTTATAGAATACAATTCCATGATTCATATCTCATAAAATCTCAGAAATAATTACAACATCACAAAACAGGTGCATCACCCATGATGAAATAACATCCAATTGGGAGATCAAACACCAATAAACAATTCCCACCATAGTTACTTCCATTCTTCACCATATATGGATTAGCTACTCCGATCTATAATATCATGGAAGAGTAATAACTCATCCAAATATCATGTACAAATTTATAGAATAGTAATAAGAAAAAAAAGAAAATAAGATCCACTCTAATACGACATTGTAATGTCCTAACTTGATTTCCACACACTGGTGCCCCCAGCTGGTCAATCACATGACATTTAGTGCACCAACTCATACATCATAGGCTTCAGACTAGTATTGAGGGTCCAATATATCATCATGGGGAGACTATACCCTCTATCAAAGAATCACAATAGTGGAAATAGATAGACAATAACCAACTGATAATTATCAACAACCACAACAATACAATACCAAAAATAAACTAGTATCACATGAGGAAAAAAACTAGAAATAGTATCCAAAACTGAATAATAGATATTTTGTTCAATAATACGAGTCAATTATATACTGATAAAATAAAATAAAGACACACATACACTCACATGTGGGTCCCAATAACATGTCTAATTCTCGCATACATGCACCATCCCGACTCATCCATCTAACATAGAGATATTTCCCTTAAACTATCATGAAAAAATGTTGTATATTCGGGAATCGATCAAGTTTCCTGAGTAGAGAGTGAATAAAAATTAATTTTCCACTAATTATGGTTTTTAAAAAAATATCTAGCTTATAACTATATATTCATTTGAAAAAAGAATAAAATACAATAATGTAAATAGTTTTCATTTTAAATTATTATTTATTTAACCCCATCCTTTTTCTCATGATCATGATGACACTCGAACCCCAAAATGTTCTTCAAGACATGTTAGTGTCTGAACCATATCACAAAGGTATTCACAATCCATTATAACATGGGAATTGATTATCAATTTAATTTCAATTCATACCATCGAAACTTGGAACCATAGCCCATTACCAATATTTTAAGTATTGAACATCTTTTCTATCACCCATGGGGTATTTAGATAATTATTCCATCTCACACACCTTATGGGTATATGGATAATCAGTCCATGTCCCATAAAATAAGATTCACGTTCATGTGTTTGGGCTAAGAATGCCATTTCCATCACCCTGTGGGTATTTGGAGCATCAGTTCCTTTACAACACCCCATTCAAAAATCAAATCGATATATCATATATATCATATGTATCAAGGTTAACCATAATTAACCCTATCATAAATCATTCAAAATATGGAATACCCATTCAATGGTTAACTCTATAAAGGTTCATCACTTTCATTACATTACACATAATAATAATAATTCACAATTATACCATTTTTTCACATCTAAAAAAATAATTAATCCACCTCTAATGGTTAATCCAAACATCAATTAATTCTAATTAATAATTATGTTGAACATTATATTTATTTTTTAATTACACATTACCATCAACTGAACAATTACACAATCAAATTAATTAAACAATTTCATAACCCTATTAATCAATCAATTCTGCAATCCATTAAATAATTCTATTCAAGATGCAATATCTAAATGTGCAATTAGAATTTTGCAACTAAATACAATTAATAGAAATCAGTACATTGTTAATTTATTAATATACCACCAAAATCATGATCATTGACAGACACTCACCAACAAAAAACCCCAAATTGATGTGGAACACTCAATTTCACAACGAAAAGTGGTTGTAAGTGGTTCCAAAAAAGAAGGATATCCTTGATTATCCACTAAATGAGGCTAATATTCATTGTTAATATACATAATATTCATGTTCTTTATTATTCATAAACACCATTTTAGTGCATTTTACACTTTGAACATCATTTCAAATTATGATTATAATGCCTTCTTAAAATGCACTATTATGTGGTACATTTTGGAACATCATTTGAAGTACCCAATGATTCATATTATTATACATATTTTAAATTGATATTTTTTTAAATTGATCTAAACTCTAATATTAACATGTTTCATTTAGGGATCAATGGAGAATTCATGGAAGAAGATGGGGATATTTTGTGATGAAAGGAAGCAATTCTAGAGAAGGCAGATTGGACACCATCCCACTGATGAGACGGTGGGGCCCAACATACAGGCCCAATGAATCCCATATTTCCTGGAATGATATAAGACACGTATAAGAAGAAATCACTATTCATTATCCAATTCTAATTCAGCCTCTATGGTGTCCATTTAGGCGGCCCAAGTTAGAAATACAATTCTGGGCCCGATTCTGCGGCCCAGAACAACATCCCACTAATCTAGTCATATCTCCGAATTTACAACTCCAAATTGGGCCCATATTTTACATGTGGTTAGGAGACAGCTTGGTCTCTATATTTTGCTTCTATGGACCACTCTGATTCGGCCATCCTGATGGCCATAAAATCGCGTCTGTTCGGTGGATGAAAGTTGGCTTCCACCTCGGATCAAATGTGGAATAGTCTAAGTTCCACAAGCTTTCCACCACCATAGGCCTGCCATAATCAAGTGGGATGCATTTTACTGTTTGAGTCTTGACCCAAGGCTTCCAAAATTCCTAGTTAAGGCAGTGGTGGTGGAGTAGTTGAGAATCTTTGATGCTTGGTTCAATTGTAATGTTATGCTGAAATTTTGTTGTCTCAAATTTGTCTTTCACATGTAAGTTATTCAATTCACTTTAGTTTCTTAATAAAATTTCATCTTAAACTCTTATAATGTTGTTATTCATATCACATTGACACCATTGGATCAACATGTGAATTTATTCACACCAAAACTTGTTAAATTATTCACACAACGCTGGAGTGATCATTTTATTTTTGTTGTTTTCTTTACTTCTCCATTTCCTCCATCATGAGTCTACGTTCCGCTTCCATTTAAACCATGGGATCAATGGAGGTCTAACCCACTTATTGGTTGATCCAAGGGAGTAGAAAGGGGATGTATTGGATGTTATTTATCACCTAAATTATGTATAATCAATTCTTTAATTGAGATTTTTATTTGATGATTTTTAATCTCCATCGTCCTTATTGAATTTAAGGCCACACTCTTCAAGTGATAATATGAACCTTTAATTTGAAGTTATAAAAACATTGATCCTTAAAGTGTATTGGTGATTAGTATTAAAGTGTGTAGGAATTAAACCAGTAAGTGATGATGTTGTTTTATCTCCTTAAATGAACCGATCTAAAATATAAGAAATTGAAATCATTTAAAAGGAAATACGTCCAATCCACCCCAAGCGATAACCTAGGATCAACTCATTATTTAAAATTTAATTCACTTATGTATCTTAGAGTTCCTTTAAACCCATCTAAAATCAACCCATGATGGCCACTTCATAGCCAAAAATAGTCCATAGAATGTACGTGTCTATATGTTACTTCTTAGGTCTCTGAGGATTCGACAACCCAAGCTCAACTACAAGGACCGTCTTACCTTCTTCTCTTGGGTAGATTTGAGTGAGAATCAATCCTTTAGAGTTGAGTTGGGTCAAATGAGGACGGAATACATGGGTTTTTTAATTTTAATATAGTTTTACAGAGGATTAAATTTTGTGTGCACGGTTTCATTGGTAGGGGTGAATGGTTTGAAAAACTATATTCCCTAACCATGCACATCATTTAGGGGTTTCACTATTACTACTAAGAGGGTGCACGCCTGAAAAAACATGTCTACAGCTATTTTTTCCCTCTTCCTAAGTACGAATATCTTGCTGGTGCAGCGAACATAGTTTAAGAAAACCATGTTCCAACCATGGATAGCCTATTCTTCTTCCCAAATTCTTCAAAATTTACACAAAAACTACCAAAAGTAAAACCTAACTAAAGTATAGTCAAAATAATATAAAAGAGTGTCTAGAAACAATCATAAGAAATATCAAAAACGATTAGATCATACATATTTTTATGTGTTATAAAATAAATCTATATAATATGTCAAAAGTTATTTAATCATATACATACCCACTAGTCTAACGTCATTGTTATTGTTGAAATAGTTGGTTCCCTAGACCCAACTATGTTGTACTTTCAATTACCATGTCATGTAAATAGTTTGTTATACATAATGTATTATTACCATTATAGTGTAGATATTTCTATATCCACTATATAATGATAATTTACATAGACTAGTTATCGTCTCAAGACATTATAGAATATATCAGTCTATAAGGAGAACCTCAAGATACAATTTAATGATTCTTAAATATATTTTCTATGGTCAAGATACATTTTATAGACTAGACACATTAGATGTTTTACCATCAGTTGTTGGTGGCTCATAATCATTGAGACTTCTTCGCATGATGTTTTCACTCAGTGACCTCAAGTAGGGAGATCATGAGTACAGACATACCAATAGAAACACAATATATTTTGGGTTTTACTAGTTGTTCCTATATATAGACATGTGTATTGGTCTCTTGACTTGAGACCATTACAAATGAGTATCATTTGATTGTGTACTTTGATCCAAGTTAAAGACCATTGTATTGAAATCATGGTGAGGTTGGCTGTGTTGGGTGTGTCGTCGGTGGTATAACATTGGTTGAATGGTTAAAAAAGGATTTGTCGCTTCCAAGTTTAGGAAGTTGTATATCATAGGCCACGTTGATCAGGATGGTGTTTCCTTCATAAGACTTTGGACAAAGCAGTACAAATGAAAATCCATCCAGCAAGATCAATAAATAATAAGTCAAGAAAAGGGCAATGAGTCAAGTGTGCATCCATCTTTATGAGATATTTGATGACAAATAGATTATAGTACACAATCATTGTTTGATGTTTGGTTGCCGTTGCTATGAAAATACATATCTGTTTAGGGGCCATGATGGATTTCTAGACTTTACTCTTGGTCTACAAATTTATTCACAGCTATCGGGATAAGGTCCCAGAGGGTCACATACACTAGAGTATTCAAGAATGCTCGCTATTTAGTTGATTAGGTATATGGACATGGTAGGCCCCACCCCAGTGTCCATGTGTCGTCCAAGTTTTTGATCACAAAAAAAATTAAATACATTCATTTATATTCATGTTATGGATATCTGGTACTGAATTTATTTAATATATTAACATGTTTAGTAAATAAAGGATAATATTAATTGAAATAATATTATTTTAATATTCAAGGTTCGTTTAATTTAAAGAAAGATCGAGAGTCGAGTTAAATGGTTTGGTTTTTATAATTTAATATATTTTCTATTATAGGTATGTGATAATATAATAAACAGTTTTGGCATAGTTTAGTTCATCAGAATTATTTATTAAGTGCATATTTAAATAAACTGGGGCTGGGGAACCCTTTTGGGAATTTATCAACTCTACACTAAATATAAGAGTTGAATATCTCTCTAGTGTGGATTTTCTAACTATTTATTAATTCCATGGAATTAAATCCAACGAAAATCTCCCCTACTTCTCTGTAGTTAAAGAGGCTATTGATCTAATAAGTTCGGATCAATATCCCTTTCATGCATCGAAGACAACTCGATGTCGTGATCTTCATGATGTTGAAAGCATCGTCAGATCTCTGCACTAGCACCCAGAATTCGTCAATTGACACTCCCATGGGTTTTTGAACAGCGTGTGGATGATCTAGAAGGTTCTAGATTTGGATCCTTCAAGAAATGATCTCCATCATTGAGTTTCATTCCATTTCAGATTTAGATTTCAATAGGTATGTATTATGATTATGTTTTTGTGCTCTTTACATTTTACGTGAGATTCTCAGACCTTACCGGGGCATAGATCATCATCATCGACAAGTTATTTCGACCCGTCGGCAAAAAATTTAAACTCCCCATCCCACTGGCTTCCGATGTGGTCCCCATAACCTATCAGTGGTAAAAGAGGAATCTCCTAAATTTTCTAAGCCTAGAAAATTAAATTTTCCTTACAATTAAGTATCGGGTTCAAAATGGTCTCATCGGTTCAAACTGCACGTCGATCTAATCTCGAACGACCATGTTATAGAAATTTTAAATTTTTGGATAGGATTGAATTTTTTTTGATCATATGTATTAATTTTTATCCCTTCCAAAGAATTGATAATGATTAGATCAATTCAGCAGATATAAATAAAATAATAAAAAAATGTAAATTTTATAGATTCATAATTTTCATAATATTTTTATTATTATAATAATATTTATTTTACTTTTATGATTGTCATGACCCAACACAACGGGGCTCGAGCCGTGACTCGCCAAACATGCCTCCTATAGGCTACTGGCTGGCAACTTGCACCAAGTAGGAAATCACACACATGGGAGGCCTTATCTGATCATACATGTACACACGCACCCATATACACCTCAATACAACAGGGCAAAGATATATAAAAACTGAAAGAAAAATTCATGGATACATCTATACCAAACCAGAGTGTGGCAGAAGTACAAAAGGGAAAAATAGTTCCCACCTAACAAAAACTACAAAATATTTCAACCTACTTAGAATGAGGGGATCACTATTAAAATCACCCCTTGGTAAGCTCCTCGACACAACTACTACAAACACCTCGGACAGTCTAGATCACAATGCACCGCCAACTCCAGGACCTTAAGGAACTCCATCGAAAGGCATGTAGTCCAAAAAAGACAGAAACATGTTTGGGAAATCGCATGAAGGGTTAACTATAAAAATACCCAACAGGTACCCCAAAAATCCCAAAATAAAAGTTAGCAACTGAAAGGGAACAGTCTGCTCGTCCTAGCCAGAGAAAACCCAAACAAGTGATAAACTCCATCTCAGGACCATCCTCAGCTAAATACGACTAGTCAACACAACTCAGGTGTATGCCAATACATACACCAAGAAAATCTACTCAGGTATATACCCATACATATACCATGAACTACCAGATATTCTGATTTCATGCACCAAGCCTCGTGAGGTTC
Organism: Viscum album; assembly: GCA_963277665.1. Lineage (NCBI taxonomy): Eukaryota > Viridiplantae > Streptophyta > Magnoliopsida > Santalales > Viscaceae > Viscum > Viscum album. The sequence continues at coordinate 1,907,888,952 of OY728145.1, forward strand.
TGACCTCATCACCTATGACAGGTATATAACTAGGAGTACACACTCTACAAGCTTTACCATCCTAGATGACTCTCGTCCAAGAGATACACGCTCGTCAGATATCATTACTGAGAACACAAAGCTAAAACATCAGAATTACCAAACTCCTCAGATAGGGGATCACTCCTTGGGACTGCTATGGGATACAAGAACTGACTCTGGTTACTCGTAGATCTCACAGGTAGGGGATCACATAAAAGAACCGCTGGGGGATACCACAACCTGATCTGGTTCTCCACAGATCACATTACATAGACAGAAGATCGTCACCTGTGTATTGGTGGTCATGATGATACAGAAATCCTATCTGGTAAAACATTTGATGTAGGGGATTGATCCAATGATGCACCAACCATACTAAAACCACGTACTGAGTAGGGATCATATTACCAACGATGCCACAACTCTTTTATAAACCACATGATAAGTTGGGGATTGTATACCCGATGATTCCACAACCCTGCTATGAATGGCCCACTAGGTAGGGGATAATATTCTCGATTATGCCTCAAACCCTCTGGGGTTAACCTGCTAGATTAGGGATCACATCCCATCGAAAAGTGGTCACAGTGATACCAAGAATTCGATCTCGGGAAGCAAAGCTACATGATCTCGCCCCGAACCCACCAAAAGGATTCCACTACTCTATCATAAATTCATCCTATCAAGGGGATCACAAACATATACTAAGGTATTAAAGCCACATTAACCCTAATAGGGATGAAGAAAGGGGGTATACTCAACCACTGTTGGTCCTAACATTGTTAACCAGAGAGACCCACAACATTTCCACATTGAACACCTCCTAGGCCTATAGTGAGGCAACCATTGCAATCTAAGAAAAAAAACATGCAGGATTGGCTACTTATTTTCCCGAAATGGTCAACCGATGAAAAAGGTATTATTCACCGTATCATGTCTGAGTAGGGCCCACACCATGATTCTGAAACTCATCTGGTGGATCAGACCATTGTGATCCCCTCAGAAAACACATCAAGCCCTCTACTCATTCATCTAAAACGGACATCGTACAGAAACGTCATGTTTCTCCGTAAACACCCAAAACCCGCTTTATGGGGGGCATACCCAACTATTTGTCTCAGCACCTAGAAACTATCATGAAATTTCAACCTTATTATCAAAACCACTATGTCACTGAAAGCGCATCAATTGGATGCTCCGAGCATTGGTTATAACTGGATGAAGTGGAATAATAATAAAATATGATTATTATTTCAACTTTTTGTGGTCCCTATCAATGAACTAGATTATTTAAACTCCCAAACCAACCATAAAGGGTCCATCTCAATGCAAGGGTTGTGTCACTACAGATGGTTCACAATTTGGACTTCCAGTTTCCATTTTATGAGTGTTTAAATTTCCAACTGAATATTCTGGCTGGACCACCGCTGACTAACCGGAAACCACCGTCGACGCCTAACCGGACAGCCATGCCGCCCCTTCCGGAGCCACCAAACCACCGCGCTCCCCAGCAGATTCCACTATGTCAGAGCTGTCTCATCGAAAATGCACTGCAGAACATTCGTGGGGCCATCACGGTCAACCCGGTGATCGAAAAATGAATCTGAGACTAGATCTATGATCCTCAGGACATGACCTACACTATGATGACATCTGTTGAAAGAATCATCAATGTTTAATGCAAAAATAATTTATAGGACCATCCACTCACTATTATGCCTCCTTCGACACTCAAAACTAGAAGCTGTCAAAGATATGAAAACCCTTGAATCATGACCTTAACATATCCATGATCCTCTTAATATTGGGACATCATTTCATCGCATTAAAATGTAAATGATGAAGTACGTTGAATAATGGATAAAGAACATAAATAACGTGAAATCAAAAATACAATCTGATGATGGTCGTTGTTTTTTGGACATTGAGAGAGACAAGAAAGGAAGAAAAGGCAGAAATGAAAAAATTGTTAACAAAACCTCAATTGGTGAGAAGCATAATCTGAATGAAGTTGCCTACCTCGATTTTGGATCCGTCGTTGAGTTTGCTACACTTTGATCAGCTAGGATCTGAAGTTTCATCATGATCCATCACAAATAGGATGACAATATTCCATAATAAAGGAGAGGAGGACCACTACAAAGCAGCAGTGAAAATGAGTCAGACCCCTGCTCATCTGCTCAACCTTCTATTTATAGACAAAAATAACAAAAACTGCCACCAACGGTCACGGGATCCAAACCTCCTATGCCCTCTCATCTTGGGTCATGCCTAAGGTAAACACGACATTCGGAACTCATCTGTGGTCTCAGAATTATTATTTGAGATTTGGTTCAGAAGTTATTCTATCCGACATCCACAAATAAATAAATTTTTTTATTTACGAAAATTCCCTCAATAACTTTTTCCACAACACCCTCGCGCCAACAAACCATATACACTGCCGAGGGAAAACAACATGCTTCGGACACAATATTTCCCTCATATTTCTCATCCAAGCTATTGTTTAAGAGATAACTCATTCCCACCTATTTTATATTTTGATAATACATAATATTTTATAAAATTAATTTCAAGCAGACTGGGCCTTGGAATCGCATGCAGTCTTCATGCATAGCTCTGGGAATATTCTTAAGAATATTCAAAAGTCTCATAGGGCCAAAACCTGAGTCGCTAAATCCCCCCACCTTAGGACTTTTCATCCCCGAAAATCCATAAGCAGAAGGGAAAGAAACATAACTCTAAACAAGGTCTCCCACGCCAGCGAGTGTGCCGACACACAACCCATCCTAAACATATAAGTCAGAGGAACTAGTCCACACACCTCAATGCAATCCTCTTTGGCCAGGACAGACTTTCCCCCATGATTTTTATCGCATCACTAAAACACATCTCGGTGGAGGAATGACCTTTTTTCCTCATTCATTCAAAGCACGTCGAACATCTCCCACACAGGGTCTTACCAACACCCTGAACAAACGTTGTGCAAGCAACGAAAAGGAACGTGTACCACCCAATAGTGTCTAGAAAAATAACTGTAGAAAGTAGAAAGGACACAGAGCTTACCTCTATCCATATGTTGAGCCTTTGGGTCAACAACCTCTAAGGTTTGAAGTTGTCCTCAACCTCTCACTCTAACTCCCTGAGCTCGGCGTGGACAACCTGGGGGAGGTGGTTGTGGAAATTCATACTGCCTACCACCTCCCGCTGTTGCACCATCTCTATCACCATGCCCATCACCAATCAGACCTCCGTACTAGAGATGCTAACTCTACCAAGTCTTCCTGTCATCCAGATCCCTCTCATCTATACAACGGGCCGAACACTCTCTAGAAGGATGTCCCCGGCCGTCGCAAGCCTAACACTGCCTCTCCAGGGGCAGACCGAAATCGGCCTGAGATCCCTAAGAGCCATGAGCCTCAGATCCTCCATCTCGGGGTCACCAATTGAAATGTCAAGCATGTCTATATCCCTACGCCTATTGTCAACTACCAGCTACCGAACTAGGTCCCGAGGTCTCAGCTCGCATATTCCCAATAGTGATAAGCAGAATCTACTCTACCAAAAAAGTCTCTAACACCAAGGTATGTTCCAACACTCCAACATATGTGGGAAAGCACAAGGAAACCAAACCTATCCAGATGTATCTGTATACACCCTGCTCAAATATCTGAGCCCTAAAGAGTGGGTCTTGTACCATATCCAAGGAGTATCCTGACAGATCTGTAAAGATCACTGAGTACTCCTACATAGTCATGCCCTCTTGCCGAAGCCGTAAAAACATATGGATCTGCACTGACCTCAGCATCACTGGATATAACACTTCCCTAATGAGCCACTCAAACTATATCCATGTTAGAATCTCCTCATCATGGGACTGCATCACCAAACTCAACCATCTCTTGGACGAGCCATGAAGACGGATCGCCGCATGGAACACCATAAGAATGGGAGGTGTCCCCACTAGGTGGAAAACTTGAGGAACTACTTTGTGCTACTCATCAACTGTCTGAGGATATGGATCACCCATGAACATTAGAGGTCATTGCCTCTGGAACTCGTGCAGAACACTTAACCTCTGTACATCCACATCCTGCACTGTCGGCACAACCAACTGCTCGATAGGTTGTGGATCTTTTGGCAGACCCCCTAGAAGTCCAGGCTCAGAGCATGTGCCTTTGTCCATAGCCTCTACATGGGTCGTATCATCACCACAATACCGCTATGGAACCCTCGCTGGTTTTCATCATGGAGGAATACTAAATGAAAGTCAAGACGAACCACCGTCAAAGTATATCTGGGGAGCTGACTCAAGAAGAACAAAGGAACCCCAAAACCCAGTCTTATATGATGTGTGTACTGTTATGTATCTGTGACTAGTGTTCTAATGTCCTAAGTCGAAAGATAGGTTATTAGAGTCCTGTTGATTAGATACGTCGGTCACCATAACCAACACGGGAGTCCCTGGCCTGAATGATGAACTAGAAACCTCATAAAATTTTCTTTATGAAACCCAAACCACACTCACAGCTAGACCACCTACTCTTTGAGATCCAAAAGGTGGAACCTCCTCTGATACCACTCTGTCATGACCCAACCCAATGGGGCTCAAGCCGTGACTCCCTGAGCCCACGTCCAATAGGACAGGGACTGGAGACTAGCACTGAGTAGGCTATCACACCCATCAGAGGCCTTAGCCTATCATACCTGTACACACACACCCACACACACCTCAATACTATTGTTTAAAGATATATAAAAAATTAAATTAAAATGCATGAATACATCTATCTAAAACCAGAGTGCGACAAAATTAAAAAATGGGAAAAATAGTTCCCACTAAAAGAAAACTAAAGAAGAATCCAAACTACTCAAAAGGATGGGATCACAGTCAAAAGAAACCACCGGTAAGATCCTCAACACAGCTCTGGTAAACACCCATAATAGTCTCCCCCTCAAAGCTCCTCCTACTATGGGTCCTCTTGGGACTCTGTCAAAATGCATTTTGTCTACCTAAGAAACAAACATGTGTGGGCAATGCCCGTGTAGGGTTGAGTATAAAAATACTTAGTAGGCACCCCAAAAACACCAAAATTAAATGTATCAACTAAAAGGTAATTGTTAGCTCATCCCAGCCATAGGGAACCCAAATGATAGAGAAACTCAATCTCAAGAACATCCTTGGCTAAAAACGACTAGTCAGCTCAGCTCAATTGTATGTCTATACATACACCATGAACATCTGCTCATGTATGTACACATACATATACCATTAACAACTAGATATACTTATTTCACGCACACAGCCTCATGAGATTCTGAACACATCACCTGTGATAGGTATATAACTAAGAGAACACACTCCCCAAGCTCTGTCATCCCAGATGACACTCGTCTGAGAGGTACATGCTCGTCAGATATCGTCACTAAGACCAACATGCTGAAATAACCGAATTACCAAACTCCTCAGATAGGGGATCACTCCTAGGGTCTTCTAGTGGATACAAAAACCCACTTTGGTTGCTCGTAGATGCCAATGTTATGGGATCACTCCTAGGAACTATTGGAGAATACCACAACATGATTTGGTGCTCCACAAATCACATCACTCAGATAGAGGATCGCCACTCGTGTAAATGACATCAGGACAATACCAGAACCCTATCTAGTAAAACTAACTATGTAGGGGATTTTACCGACGATGCACCAACCCTACCGATACCATATGCTGGGTATTGGATCATATAAACAACAATGCTACAACCCTACTATAAACCACATGCTTACTAGGGGATCATATACATTACGATTCCATAATAATACTATGCACGACCCCACTACATAGGGGATCATATTCCTAATAATGACTCAAACATCATAGGGTTAACCTTCTAGATAGGGGATCACCACCCAAGGAAAATTAGTCACAGCGATACCAATAACACAATCTAGGTAAGCAAAGCAAGAGGATCCACCTCTAAACCCACTAGAGGGATGCCACAACTCTATCATAAATTCATCCTTTCGAGGGGATAACAAATATATACTAAGGTAAAAATGCTACATGAACCCTCATATGAGGTTTTGGTTAGGTTTTGTTGATTCATTGTTCATAATCAATATTAATTAGTGAGGGGAGAAAGTTGACTTTTAAAATTGAGGAAGAGTGGATTTTTTGTAAATAACCAAAACTACTCAATAATGGGAACACACTCTCACACGAAATACCTAAAAAAATTATTATTTTAGGATAATAGGGATTATATGATCGATACACATCTCCAAAACACATAAAACACATGCTTTAAACATTTATAGCTTACTTATGTTTTTCCTTACTTTTATAATTTTTTATTTCACTATGGTAATTAGTATTTTAATGAGGAAATTTATCATTTATGAGTAAATATATGTACCCATTGATATTAAAAACAAATCAATTTTAAAATAAAATAATCCTAAGAGGGTGAAAAATTAATTTTAACATCAACTCAGTTAAAATGAAAAACCCTATTTTACCCTTTATCATGGTAACAAGGTGTTTTACTATTTTTGGGTATATAGAATTATTAAAAAAGGACTATTGTTACAAGAATGTAATATAGAATATATTTGTAAACATATAAACATATCTTGTAAGAATATAGGATTTTAAGAAATATTAAATTGTTTAATGAAATATTATTTATTATAAAGTAACATTATTGTTAATTTTGATAATTTTATTTTAATTGAAAATTAAAAACATCATGAAAATGTGGAATTAGAGTATAGTATTTTTAAAACTATATATAATGTTATATTCTTATATAAAAATCATGAATATAAAAATTAAATAAATTTTTAATATTTTTAATATTTTTACTATCATTTCATTAATTTTTTTCATTTATAAAAGAATTACCATATTTCTGTTCATAAGAATTTATAATAATAAAATAATGTCTAATAAATTAAAATAAATAACCAAAATTAAATTAATTTAATTATGCTAAAAATTACCATCAATATTCATTCACATCTTGTTTTGGTCGCTCTATGAACACATAATCCCTATTTAAAAGCATTAGGGTTCCATTTTGTCTTTTTCCTTACTTAAATTATTATAATGTTAAATTGCATTGAATGTGGCCCAAAATAATATAAAATATAACCAAAGATTATAAGGATATAAAATTTCCCAACCAAAATAATTTATAATATCATTGGGTTTATTCTAACCCTTAACGTACTGGTTTAACTCCCTAGTAAACATATATTAACACTAACCATAATAATTTTTTTAATTTTTTTTCTATTCATTATGAAAATTATTTTGGTCACCTAATTTTATATTATTAAATATTATGATTATAAAAATGAAATCATTTTCACGAAATTTCATACACATAAGTGTCAAATTTTAATTTCAAATTAAACCCACAAAAGTTATGGGATAAAACTTTTCAAAAAAAGAGTAATATCAAATGTATAGAATGTTTAAATAAAACAATCAAGTTGAATTTCATTAAAATTAAATAAATTTTACTTATTATAATATTATTTTAATAATGATATATTTAATAAAAATTAATTCAAAAGGAAACATTTAAATTCCTTAAAAAGGCTATTTTTGATTAAAAATATCATTTTCAATGTTCATTTTGAAATTAAACATTTTGAAAATTCCCAAAAATCAGCTCTTAGATAATATAAAAATTAGTATTTAAAAGATTAATTTGATTCATATAAAATATGTATTCTAAATGTGTTAAAAATTAATTATAATTTATGTGTTAAAAGACCAATGCTATCACCTTTTAGAAAAATATAGTTTACCATAAAACATTTCATGTTCTTTAAAATAATTGTCATTTTTTCTATAATTAATTTATATCCAATGATTTTATTTGATATACTATTAAAACATATTCATTTTATAATTAATACCATCCAATAAAAGTAGTAGGTTATAATTGTATACAATTTTATAGTTCTTTTAAACCTGGGTTTTTTTACTACAGCCTATCGAATATATTATACTTAAAGAAATATATTCTGTGGGTCATCTAAGGTTAATGTTTCATGAAATACACACTATTAACCAAAATTTTTTCTATTTTAAATATATAGTTGTTACATTTGATCTCCATTAAAAAAATTTCACCCTCAGAGTTCTTTTTTTAGTCATCACAGTTCTCACAATTGATGCAAAATCACTTAAAAAAAGTTATAATACAAATTACTCTATATAAGTGGGAAAGAAACATAAAAGTTCATTTATAATAACACATAACTATGTTTCCATGTAGTAATAAAATTTTTGGACGTGGATTGCAGGAATTTTAATAAAATCATAAATACATATATAGAGTGATAGAGATCATTGACCATAAGAAAGTGAATGATAAACACAAATTTAACAACTAAAAAGACAAAAATGTATGATGGAATTCAATCTAATATGATAAAATTTTCTATTCAAGATTATTTTTATAAACATAAAGAACCTATTTTCTATATATTATTAGAATATAAGGAAATTTACTTATATTATTTTTTCCTATTTCATATGAACAATTTCATTTTTTGGTTATTTTTCAATTAATTTATACTTCATTTACTTCACTAATAAATTGATATCCAAGAAGACAATTTTATTCCTAAAACACGAAAATTAAATTCTAACCGATTATATGTTCAATAAAATACTGAAAAAACCCTTTGTATATCTCTAAATATTTTCCAAAATCCGAATGGTTATCATGAGTAATGTAATATAATACATTAGTCTCTAAGCTGTGAGAGTAACTCCTATAGATCAACATAATCTATTATATAATTATTTATCCATAAAATAATTTAATAAATAATAATTTAAAATTAACCATAACATCACGTAGTCCATTTTTAGGATATACACCCATATCACCCTTATGTTTTGGGTTTAAGTTATGCAACCCTCCGAGATTTGATGGGTTGTCACTTGACATGTGGGTTGTCATTTTTTCAAAACCATATTAATATAATTCATATATAATCCCCAAAAATATGTTTTGACATCCTCAGGAATAATATTAATAGTCATATATCAATCTATCCACAAAGGTTTTCTATATGAATTATTTTTACCACAAAATCAAATAATCGTAATTGATTATTATTACCTTAACACAAATGATCATATTAACCCTTGAGGATAGATTGAATATAAACATATTAAGAGAGAAATATTATTTTAATAATACATGAAGTTGAACCTTAGGGTTATATATACCCCAAACAATAAAATTTCTACCAAAATTTAATTAATCACATTAATAAACTATCACCTAAAGCCTCAAAATGGGTTTCATGGAATTTGAACTTATAATGAACCTTAAAATCATAAACCCATGATGGTATAAGAAATGATTTTGAATATCAAAGATCATTCAATTTATGATTTTAAACGGTTTCCCAATCTATATATGTTTCATGATTCACATAACCAAAATACGATTTATAACAATACTTGAACAAAATAATTCCATTTGGTTCTAGTAATTTACTAAAACCTAAAGGCATAGTCTGAGAAAAAATAATCATAGTTAAAACCCTGAAATAATTTTTAGGATCTCTAAATCATGATACATTATTTTTAGTCGATAAGACCACAGGATTAACCTAAGACATTAATTATAAAAATCTTTTTAAATCCTTCATAATGGTTTTAGATGACAATTTGAATTATCCTAAGCACATACCATTGGAATGTCAATCTTGATGCCTGACATGTCCCAATTTTATACTCTAGTTGATGATCATGTCAAATCCAATACACTCATTTTAGTGTTATTACCTAAGTGTACAAATTTTCTATAACCACGTGCACTTGGAGTATAATAATAGTAATTTATTTCATGGAAAAACACATAATATCGTTCTCACTAAAACATAATGATGGTCACACACATATATATATTCAACTTATTTATTTGGTCTATGTTCTTTAATTAGTTTTTTTCCTTAATCTAGTTCCCATGTATTATACTAAGCATCCTCTTATACCAACTAAAATACCCTTACCATAGTATCCCATATTCTGTGGATACATTATGACTATGGCATAAGATATATAGAATCTCATCCTAAAGGTCTGAATAGTTCAACAGTCCTGGTAAAATAGATACATTCTTGAATATAAAATTACACTTAAAATTATAAAATATAACATAATATTTTTTTCAAGTACACCATTATTCTATTTACCAAATCCCTTCATGCGAATCATAAAACACTTCATAGAATCCAAGGGAAATAAAAAAAAATAAGAAACAACTGAGCTATAATGTGGCGTAAGGGTATGTGTTCAATAGAATCTATCATGAATAAATAAGGCATGATCGTTATAGGGAGGTAAATAACTGAAACACATTACATTTATTCAATTACATTATAATAAAATGGTAAGAATAAATAATTATCAAATAATTCTGTATAAATAATCACATAATCTTTAAAAATATAAATGGGTATTCTGGATAATTGAATAATCCCATGAAACAACAAAAACTAATCACATAATGAGGGAATTAATAATCTTGGACATTATAAATATACCATTAACTCCTCCTGGTAACAAATTGTACATAAATTTATAAGTCATCGACCAAATTCCATAACTCGATTGTATCATAGTAACAACTGATTCATTTAGGGGCTATATAAGCCCCCCCCCCCCCATCACATACTAATTATGATGCATTAATCATATGAATTTGGTGAAACATAATCAACTGAAACATTTGTATTGGAAATCTATCTTAAACAATGTTGATTTTTACCCCAATCAAAAAACATAATTGTAAATAATTCCTAGAGATATGGAGAATTCTATAAAAAGAGTGCATCCACATCCAAACTGATCATAAACCATTTAGTGATAAAATCATTATGGTATCATTATAATATATCCCTAGGGGATCCTAATTATAAAAATGGTTATTGATGTTAATTACTTTAAATTATTTAAAAATAACAATAAAAATATTTATGTAGAATATAATATTTCCACTTTGGAAATCGTATTTTTAAATATAAATGTTCATAAAATATTTTAAAATAAATTTTCATTGAAAATTTATTTTTTAATATTAATAGAAGATTTAGAATATGTAGTTGTAAATTAAGTTTTAAATTCTTTTCATGCCATACCTATTAAAAAGGAGATTCTTTCCACATTTTTTGAGAAAATTTAAATTGTACATTGCTTAGAAAATAAATGGGAGATTGTATTCAATTAAATTTTTTTAAACAAAACATTCTAAATAAATCCCATTAATAAATAGTTTTCTAAATTAAAAAAAATTATTTTATTGTTAGGATTCATGGATATTAAAGAAAATGAATTTTTTAATGAAGAAGTAAATAAATTTATCTTTGAATCAATATTACCAACCCTTTTAATTACTAAATACTATGAAAATGGTACCATTACCTGAAAACATCTTGAATTATAAAATAATAATAATAGTTTTTTAATATTTAAATATAAAAAAAAATTCCCAAAGGATATCTAAACATAAAAAATTGTGAATAATGAGGATTTTGTGAAATAAACCATTTCAACTTTAGTAACTTTTGAATCATAATCCCCATGAAAGAAATTAATTAAAATAAAATATTAAATACTATCATTATAAATTTATTTTTGATATAACATATAAATTCTTTAGTATATACACCGCACAAATAAATAAGTGGCGAATTTGACATATGTATCACGAATGTAAAAGTATGATGATGGATCCTAGCCATAGGTCTAATTACATTCATATATGTATTTTACCCACTATATAAAAAATTTATATTTTTTACAAATCTATAAAACATAAAACTCATATATTCAATACAATATATTATTTATATATTCTTTTATTACCTATTTATTAACAATACATTGTCAAAATCACTATATGGAGTGATAATTTCTTAGTTTTTAATGTATGCCTAGGTTCCTTGACTTTGGGCCTTTTATTTTGATCATTGTTGAATCTTGTTAATAATTTATACCATTATATAAATATCATATATATGCAATATATATGTACTCATTGTAATAAATAAATTTTAGAGATAGAAAAATGTATTAGAATTTTCAATGAGAAGGTAGGGTGTTCGTATGCATGGATGAAATTTTAAATTTCAAATGGATTAAATGATGGAAATGGAAAAAGATTCCATTAAAAAATTATAATATAATATATAATTTATATTATTTAAATCTATACTCACATAATGGATCTTGATAACTGGGATAAAATATCCAGCGTTACGCTCCCTAGACTCAACTCCGATCATCATCCCATCATTATTAGCTGCCTTATGAATGACCGTAAGCCTATTCTCCCCTTAAAATTTAATAATGTTGGGTCCTCAAACCTAGAATGTGTCACTTTAATCTTTAACACTTGGAACTCTATGAATCACCATAATGATTCCTTTGCCTGTTTACACAAATTGAAAATTCTTAAACAGGCCCTTAAATATTGGTGTAAAACTACGAACTCGCAAATGGATCTTGATATCTCCTATCTGGAAAGTGAGATTAACAGGGTTCAAATTCAAAATAACAATTCATATTTTAATATGGATCCCCAATTGGAAGCTAGCATTTCCCTCAAAATTAACTCCTTGCTCACTTTTAAGGATGATATTCATAAAAAAAATGTTTAGGACTAAATGGCTTACAGATGGCGATCGTAATACCAAATTTTACAATTGCCTTCAAAGAATCCGAAAGGTCAATCGTCCTCTTTCTAAGCTTATCCATAATGATTTAATCATAGATTCAGAAGAGGCCATTACGGACCATGTTACCTTTACTTCTATAACATATTTAACGACCGGATATTAATACTGAGCTTAAACCTGACATCATTCCCTTAATGGTGGATGAAAGGGACAATGTAATGCTTTTAAGAATTCCTCTAGACCATGAAATTAATGACACTGTCTTTGGCCTTAATCCAGATAGTGCTCCTAGCCCTGATGGGTTCAATAATGGTTTCTTTCAAAATCATTGGGATATTATCCACAATGATGTTTGTAAGCTTGTCAGGACCTTCTTTATTCATGGATCTTTACCATATGGGATCAATGCTCAATTTCTAACCTTAATTTCCAAGGTTGCAAATTCCCCTCAGATCCATCAATTCAGACCGATTTCCCTGATTAACACTCTTTACAAGATTATTACCAAAATTATTGCGAATAGACTTGCTCCTATATGTAATAAAATTGTTTCTTGGAATCAATTTGGCTTCATTAAAGGTAGGTCCATTCAAGACTGCATCTGTCTTGCCTCCGAATGTACCAACAGTCTAAATAAAAACACTAGAGGAGGATGTGTTGCTATTAAATTAGATATCAGAAAGGATTTTGACACCATAGACTGGAATTTTATCTTCAAAGCCTTAAAAAACTTTGGGATTAATGATACCTTTATTGGAATAATTAAGACTCTTTTTCAATCAGCTTCCATCTCTATTCTCATTAATGGCACTCCTAGAGGTTTTTTTAAATGCTCAAAAGGGGTTAGACAGGGTGACCCCCTTTCTGCCATCCTTTTTTTTATTGCTGAGGATTACCTAAGTAGGCTCCTCAGCAGTATGGTGGATCAAAATAAACTTAAGCCTATTCAAGTTCCCAGAAACTTAATGTCCCCTAATCATCTTTTATATTCTGACGATATTATTCTGTTTCTTAAAGGGGATCAAAAAAACATTCAAGTTTTCAAGAAAGCCATAACCCACTATGAGGAAGTTTCTGGTCAAGCTATCACTTGGAATAAATCTCATATTTATTTTGGTAATAACTTTCTGGCTAGAAGAAAATATACCATTACCACTTATCTGGGTATCAAAGAAGGTCTCTTACCTTTCTCTTATTTAGGTGTTCCTATCTTTTGGGGTAGACCCAAAGTTAGCCACTTTGCTAATATAATAGATCAAATCACTAACCAACTCTCTAATTGGAAGGTTAAATCCATTTCCATGGCTGCGCGAATATGTTTGGTCAAATCCACCATTGTTTCTAAAATGGTCTATGCCCTCATGATTTACAAATGGCCTATATGCATCCTCAAAAAAATTAATACTTACATTAAAAACTTTTTTTGTACTGGAAGTATTTTCAAAAAGAATCTTGTCATTATCCCTTGGAATTCTTGTTGTAAACAGATTGGTAAAGGTGGAATTGGCATTAAAAATCTAAAGTTGTTCAATAGCGCTCTACAAGCCTGTCTAACGTGGCGTATTATCAATTCTACTTCTAAAGTTTATGATTTTTTAAAACATATATTTCTTCACAAAATTTTAACAGGTAATTCGACTTTCATCAACTCTTCAATCTGGCCTTCTATCAGAGACTCTTACCGTAAGATCATGGAAAATGCTAGATGGATGGTCAGTGCTGATTCATCCATTAATTTTTGGTGTGGAAAATGGTGTGGTAACCCCCTGGTCTCACTGTTACCACCCAATGTCATTCCTACTGATACTAGTCAGTCCATAAAAAATGTCTTACATTCTCATAGATATGATCTCCCTGAACATATTGTGTAGACTGTTGATAATTATCCCTTCTCCTCTGACGGAGACTTCCTTGTTTGGGAACTTTCCCCAAATGGTATGCTTGACTCAAAAAACTTTTATAAGCATAACTTTTCTAATAAGGATTATAATTATCTTAGGTTTAGTCATTTCAATAAAACATGGATTAAACCTTCTAGGCTCACCCTTATTTGGCGTATTTCTCATAATAGATTGCACACTGAAACTATTCTACAAAAATTTGGCATTCAACTTTGTTCTAAATGTCGCTTGTGTAATCAACACAGGGAGGATGCCAATAATCTCTTCCTTTCTTGTGCCATGGCCTCTGCTTTATGGAATTATGTTTTTGATTTATTCAATTGCAGATGGATCTTAACTGACTCTATTTCTTCGTTTTTCAAAAATTGCATTAGACATGAAGCTACTTCACAGGTTAAAAATATTTTTCTTGCGGCTGTGGCTGAACTTCTGCATGAGATCTGGTACGCTAGAAATGATCTCATTCATAATAATCACTCATTTAGTCTCAATGCACGAAAATCTCAGATTCTTATTGCTATCCATGATTCCTCCTCAATCTAAAAATACTGTTGCAACAACTCGGTTGGTGACTTTGAGATACTTCGTCATCTCTGTGTTCCTGGAATCTACCCTGCACCCAAACGCTCCTTTAAAGATTTATGGCAATCGTCGATACCAGGATGGATCAAAGTGAACATTGATGGTGCTTCTAAAGGCAATCCAGGACCTTCCAGTTGTGGTGCTATCATCAGAGAATCAGATGGCCAATGTCAGGGTTTCTTCTATGTTGTATGTGGTCACTCTTCATCTCTAGAGGCGGAAATGCTTGGTGTCATGCACGCTGTTGAGTTTGCACTTCAAAAAGGATGGAGAAAGCTTTGGATTGAAAGTGATTCTACCACCATCATTTATGCCATCTGGAATGGCATCATTCATCTGGCCTGCCCTCTCACTACACGCTGGATGAATTGCTTGAGGAATCTCCATGGGATTGATTACATTGCTACTCATACCTACCATGAAGCAAATGTTGTTGCTGATGCTCTTGATAACAAAGGAGCCCATCAAAACATGACTTGGTTCGATACTCCGCCAGCTGAATTGTCTTATCTTTTCGACAGAGATTGTCAAAAAATCTCATCTTTTCGTCTCTTGTAACCTCTTTATTTTATATATTGTGCTTTGACCTTAAAAAAATTAATTAAATCTATACTCGTTAAAATTTATATAACAAATGAAAAAAAATCACATCGCTACGTTGATGCTGTAATTCATATATAAGAATGAGTGAAATTATTGTTTCCCTATGGATTTGATGGTAAGAAGTTATTCAATATATTTTAATTAATATGAATATATATTTTTTAAATATAAAATAAATATGTTAAATAAATCATTTTATCCAGTCTTGTGAGTTCTGGATTGAAAATTGATTACATCAGTTCATGAGGTGGTAGTCTACCACACACACGATAGATGGTTTCATTTCCCATTTGATAGAGGAGGAGATAGATAAGGATTATGACAAAAAAAATAAAAACATACCTGTTTATCAGGGATATTTTTTTTATTTTTTAAATTATTAGTACATCAATAAATGTAGTAAATGAATAAATAAAAAGGAAGATATTTGTTAAGATGATAATCATCTCTTTGAGAAATCTCCTTTGGATGTCTTCTTTTGGCCCCTAGGTTTGTTCATTTGGGGGCCTAATTTAAAAAATGTTTCAATGGGAAATGTGGTCAAATATTTTCATGGGTTGGTGGATCCAAATGGAATAATATTTTAGAATAAGTGACATGAGTAAGTGGCCTTTTTAATTAATTAAGTGTTCCAATCATGTAAATACCCAAACCATTTGATAATGGGTAGTCACTCTTACCCCAATCCCCATAAAATTAATATTTAATTGATATTAGGGATTATATGGTTGATAAAAACCTCCAAAAACAAAAAAAATTAACAAGTTTTTCCCTAAAATTAGTGTTTCTTTAATTTTGAAATTTTAGTTTTGACAATGGTAACTTGTCTTTTACCTTTGAACTTTTTCTTTTGAGACTACAAATAAATAGCCCTAAATTGATAAATTCTAGAAAAATGTCAAAAATATGAAATAAAATTTATAAAATAAAAATCCCTTCAGATTAAATAATTATGTTTAAGGTAAGTGCATGTAACATGCAAAATTTTATATTACCATTTAACCCAGTGACATTATTTTTAACAATTTAGGGGTCAATATATTTATTAAAAAATTAAAAATTGGTCTATAAATGGGGTATATTTTATATTTTTAAAACAATATACCAATAAAATGGTATATAATTGTATTTTTAAGAAACTGATATCATTTAATAAAGTATTATTTGTTATAAATAAAATTAATGTTAATTTTTACACTATTTATTTTATTATAAAATAAAAACTTCACGACTAATGTGGAATTTGAATCTATTTTTTCACAAAATTATATAAAAATATATTTATATATATAATTAATTTAACATATTAATTTATTAAATTTATACTACTATAATAAATTTTAGAAACATTTATTTAGTTTTCCTATTTATTAAATAATTATTGTGTTTGTGTTTTATAAGCCATTAAAGTAATTACATAATTAAAAAAAGGAAAAAAAATTAACCCACTAAAAATAACTTCATATTTATAAATATTATAAAAAATATTCATTAACATATTTCTTTTGTCCCTATGTAAACATATAATTGAAATTTAAAAGTAATAGGGTGATATTTTTTTCATTTCATTTAATTAAATTATTATATTGGTTAATTTTATATAAAAGTTTCCCAAAATAAAATAAAATATATCCTATGGTATTAAAGTCCTAAAAATGTTAATATAATTTGGACTCGTATTAGGTTTATTTTAACCCTTACCATTTTATTTTGACCTCAGTAAACCTATTTTAAAATTAACTTTGATGATATATTTTTACAATTTTTACATTTTCTTGGGACCAATAATTATGTTGAACATATTCTATAATTATAATTAAGAATATTCCAAACATGAAATCTATTTTTTTGAAATCCATTTATATAATGGGTAAAATTAAATTTTTAACTAAACATACATGTGTAATGAAAAAGTGATTTTTTAAATAGAAAAATCACATAAGTATATATTTATTTACGAAAAAAATTAAAATGAATATGATTTCAATGACCTAATTTTTTTTATTATAATAAATTTAAAATAATTAGTTTTTTAAAAAACATTATAATCATAATGTAAAATCTAATTTTTTTAAATGAAAAGTAAATTTTCAATAAATTACTATTTTCATTATCCATCGAGAAATTAATATTTCCAAAAAATTATAAAAAAATAGTCTATGATAATTTTAAATGGATGTTTTCAAAAATAGAGTTATATAATTTAAATTAAATTCAATAAAGGTGGAAAAAATAATTTTAAATTATGGGTGCAAAGTGTGACAAAACTACCTTTTAGAAAAATACATTTTTTCCAAAAAAAATCATTTACTTTCAAATGTTTGTCATTATATTCTTGATAAATATCTAACCATTGTACTTAATTTATGAATTTGTAAACCATTTAACATTCATAATTTATTTATAACTATTTATATATTATCATTTAGTGTCTATGATATAATGGTACATTATTTTACAGTTCTTCTAAATAATTATTCTCAAGTACTGAAAGCTATAAAAGATATAAAATTTAAAGTCATATATTTTTATGGCCATTTAAACTCAATTACATTTGTGAAATTTACTATTGAACATAATTTTTTAAAAAAATTTAATGTTGTTACCATAACCATTATGTGGGATATAAAATACTAATATATTTAATGAATTCCCACCATATGATACTCAACACACATATACAATCATATTATATATTTTACATGACTATTGTTGGTCACGAATAACTATATAAAGGTTATCATGTAGGGTATGCTATAAAAATAAGGTATTGTGATTACTATGACACATGAACTCTTTTTTACCAATGATAATATATACAACACTATTTGTGGTATACATAATATAGTGTATCAAAGAATCAACTGAAACTTTTGTAACCCGAATAAAAAATAGATCCCAATATGATCCCCTAATCATGATAATCATCAACTATTTTCACAACCCATGACATTATTATATAATAATTTACTATATTAAATATAAATATTTTTCTCAAATAAGTTATTTAGGATTCAATTTTCAAGATGTATATGATCTACACATGAATTAATGACATAATTAATTTTTTTATAAAAATTATGCATTTTGATATTTATAAATATTCTAGGATATACTAAAAAATATAAATGTGTGTGTGCGTGTCTATATGTGTGTGTTTGGACATCCATTCATATCATAATTTTTAAGGATTGTATATAACATCATGTTTGGTATCATTTTTTTAATGAACAAGGTATATCAATATAAAAAATTCTTGACCTCTATAGAGACACTTGATAAATTATTACATCGAATCAGCCAATAAACTATTTAAGGTAATTACATATTCCATGTTATATAATTATATAGTTTAGATATTATAATTATTAATAATAAAACTATTATAACTATAGAACACCCATTTTTATGTACATGACCCTATAATCATGTATTTTTGGACTATATAAACATTGGGATACCTTTTAAGAGGATAGGAGGGGTTTTGGAATGTTTTGGAGGCTATTATGGAGGTTCACAATTTTTGAATATTTAGTAGTAACTGTGAACCCTCCTTGAGTAATCACCCAATATGTACTCTTTGATCACAGTATATGTGTCACGACCCCCTCCCAAGAAAGATGCCCCTCTGGAGCTGGCAATGGTGAAAGGGAGATAATGACCCCCGAGTCCCGCCTCCAGTAGGCCCCAGAGTGGCGACTAGCACCAAGGGTATGAGTTTTCACAAATATGGGAGGCATTACCCTTTTTATTATTTAATATTGGGAAATAGGACAAGTCAACCACCAAAAAGGAGAATAACAAGTGTATAGAAATAAACCCAAACCAATCCCACATGCATGTTTAAATAGTTCTGAAATAAGGTACAAGTAAAAGAAAGCTCAAAAGTACAATACCCAAAGAAACAAGTGTACAACAACTGAAACAACTCTAACTATCCTGACTAGTAGGGTCCCAATATTCCTCCTAGAAACCTAAAAGAAAACATAGGGTGAGCATACAAGTATACTCAGTAGGGAAACCTAAAGCTCTCGTGGACAGGTGGGGAGACATCCTAATGTCCCATGAGAAAAACAGAAGAAACCGTGCAGGGAAATCTATCCACCCAACCTCACCAGCCAAACTCACCAAAAACACAATCACATCAGGTAGTAGTAGTATATAAGAACAAGAGTATTGGGTACCCCGCACCATTTCCCATTAGTTAGCTGCTCTCCCTAACGGTGAACATCCTAATGCTGCCACACTCTCCCCGCCCGCACACACTTGGGCCTCACAAACCACACATCCCGCCCGCACACACCTGGGCCTCACAACCTCGTATCCCTCCTGCACACTATTGGGCCTCACAACCAGGTATCCCTCCCGCACACACCTGGGCCTCACAACCACATATCCCGCACGCACACACTTGGGCCTCATCCCGAAGATTTCTTGGAAATAGTAAAACCTTCCCGAAGAGTCTTTGGATAAAACCACCCCAATCAAAACCTACCTGAAGGGTCTTAGGTGTAAGATTGCCTCAATCCATCACAGCCTAGGGAAAAGGATCAAGAAGGAGCTAGTAACTAAGGGGACAACACCCTCTCCCATAATAAGGGAGTGTTCGGCACTAAGTTCTCAACGTGGGTGGGGTGGGATAAAACACAAAAGATATAGATACATATATCTTTACCAAACAAACATCCCAACCTATGGCTTCTAAACAGATAAACTGAGCACGTGCCTTGGCACTGCTACTACAAAGCATGCATACAAAAAACAACCCCAACCCCATTTAGGTTTTCACGTTTCAGAATAATTAGTTCATTTAGTTCCTTATATACTGGGTAACCAACCATAACCAACCATATCAATCGTTCATGAAACATATCCCTTCCATCCACAAATCAAGTTAGGAAAACACAATCACAACAAATCCATTCTTATTAACCAACCAACCCATTGATTATTAATCCTGTTCCATTACCATGACCCACCATTCATTAACTCTTCCGCTTTTTTTATTATTCACAACCCATAGTTCATTCACATTCATGCCCATCACTGAAGCCCTAATGCCAACCACCATTACCAAAATCACACCAAAACCTATACATCATCATCCCTTAAATACCATTTATCATATCCCCACTGCCCATCACCAACATAACATTCTGACCAACCCACAACCAAGCCAACTGCAGCCCCGTAGCTCACCCGATCCACAACAACCTACAAAACACCCCCTTCACATAATCAAACCCCATAACATTCCAGGTATCCAAGACAACACCCACATGTTCATTATTGCATTTTGTTCAACCAGGGTGATCACGCAAGGGTTCCAGATCTTAAATCATCCAACATTACGTGATTAAACAAATTTCCACATTCAATGAAATTTCCATCCACAGAAATAGTCTAGAAAGATAGGGAAACATTTAATTGCACAAGCAAAGTCCCCCAATGACCGTGATTTTCAGTAGGCATAACCCTATTCAATTTACAAAATAATATCACAGGTTATAAAGATAAACATAACAACTTCCCCATCCTCGTTCTTTAACTAGTTATTATCTTCGTTTATTGGTTCAACCGTTTATCATAAAAACAAGAGGATACCCACCCCACATGATGCAAAATTTAGAGATATGAAGGTAAGATTCCTACCTCAATAGGTTCTGATCACAACGCTCCCCAGATTTACTTTAGAAGACGTATGATGGCGTTCATCACTTCTGTTGACTCCCGGAAAAACCATCTCAGGTAAATGTTGGAAAGGAAAGTCTGAAGGAAAGACAACAGATCCATGATCAAAAGTTCCTCCTTGTCATTACGATCCCGTGGCCACTGACATATCGTAAATCAGTGCTCAGATGGAGAATTTATGGAAGAAAAGGAGCCTTTGAGTCTCTTGGGAGGGCTCTGCTCAGTGGAATGGCGAGGAGAGGGGTGATTTGAAAAGGAGGAGATGACCCCTACTTTTATAGGTGAGAAAAACAAAAGTACACAGCGTGTACTATATGGTACACGGCATGTACTCGGCCATTTCATACGGTCACCATGCGACTTCCAACATGGCCTTTAACACGGTATGCGGCCGTTGACTGGTTAACACACGGTTTGAGGGTAATGTGTACACGGGGAGGGACTACAAGGCATGTAGTATGGGGTACATGGGGTGTACCCATTTATTTCACACGGCAAGGACACAGCTCTAACATGGCACACGGCCGTTGACAGGTCAACACAAGGTTTGAGGGTAACTCGTACGCGCGGAGGGACTACACGGCGTGTAGTATGGGGTACACGGCGTGTACCCATTTATTCCACATGACAAGGACATGACCTTCAACAAGGGGTATACCCAGCAAGGTGGTACGCTGCGTGTAGTATGGGGTACACGGTGTGTACCCATTTATTTCACATGGCAAGGACCCGACCTTCAACACGGGGTATACCCAGCAAGGTGGTATACAGCGTGTACTCACACTACACGACATGAACTTACAAAATTATGGGAAGTGTGGGAAAAGTACATTTTACCCTCCAGAACACTTTGTGACCATCTTTTTTGACAAAGGAATGGGTCAGAGAGGTTCGGGCCATTACATCAGATACCTCTTAAAACATTCTCGTCCCCGATAACTCAAAAACCAACCCAGAGGAACCCAACAAGATACCTCCTAGGGTTCACGTTATAAAAGGAACCCAACCAACAACTCTAATAATAACTGTTAGGAATTTATTCTCCTATGTCATGATATTATTCGCTTTAGGTGGAACTTTCTCACCTGTACGGGTTTCATCGCATGTGTATTAACACGTCTTGATTAAGGATTGGTCCTTCCCACTTCCATATATTAGGATTTTCCAATGTGTGCTACCCCCAACATGACACAACCAACACATTTCCCGAACATGTGGCTTAGGGAAAAATTCCTTCTCCTATGTCGAGATATTATTCTCTTTAGGCGGCACTGACTCGCCCGCACGGGTTCAATCGCATCCTCATTAATCTGTCTCGATTAAGATTCAGGTTTTCCCTTTCCCCACACATACGGACATGTTACACACTTTCAAAGAATAAGGAAACAAAAGATATCATAACTGATAAGACAAGAATTCCATATCAAAGGTATAGAGTATAACATCAAAACAAAGCTAGGGAAAACACAGTTCAAAACAACTCTTGTACTGAGCGTGCATCTAGGCCTCCCGCTCCAAATTGCTCTGATCAAGCCTGCCATGCCTCCACAACACATGAACCAACGGAATGGTTCATCCATGGAGCACCTTCTCCTTATGATCCTCGATTCTGACTGGTCCTTCCTCAAAGGTCACGTCATATCCCATATCTAACTCTCGCTAGTCAATAACATGAGAGTCATCGTGTATGTATCGACATAGCTGGGAGACGTGGAAAACGTCATGTACCTTCTCCAACTGAGGTGGCAGAGCTAGCTGATATACCACCTCACCGACTCGCCCCAGCACCTCAAAAGGTCCGATGAGCCTAGGTGAGAGATTTCTCCCTTTCCCAATCCTCCACTACCCCTGTCGAGGGGAAACCTTCAAGAACACATGATCTCCCACCTCTAACTCCAAGGGCCTCCTCCGATGATCATCATAAGAATTTTGTCGGTCCTGAGCCGCTTTCATCTTCTCGCGTACAAGCTGTACTTTCTTAGTGGTGATCTATACTACCTCTGGCCTAAGGGCACCTGTCTCACAAACCTCTTCCCATCAAATGGGTGAACGACATGGTCTTCCATACAAATCCTCAAACGGTGTCATACCAATAGTAGAGGGGAAGCTGTTGTTGTAGTCAAACTCTACTAAAGTCAAGTGTCGTACCCATGATCCTCCGAAATCTGGAACACATACTCGTGCTATGTCCTCCAACTTCAGAATAGTCCGCTCTGTTTTTCCATTGGTCTGGGGGTGGAAAGTAGTGCTATAGCATAGCTGGGTGCCAAAAGCATGTTGTAACCCCCTCTAGAATCGTGAGGTAGACCGAGTATCCTGATCTGAGATGGTAGTCTTCATAACTCCTTGCAAACGCACCACCCCGTCTACGTACCTCTATGCTAAGGTACTCACCTGGCCTGACTCCTTAATTGCTAATAAGTGAGCTGATTTCGTCAGTCGATCCACCACTACCCAGATAGCATCATAACCACCATGAGATCTTGGTAGTCTTGTGATGATTTCCATTGAGATGTCATCCCACTTCCCCTCGGGGACATCTAAAGGATGCAACAAACCACTGGGAACACGGTGTTCAGCCTTCACTTGCTGACACACTAGGTATTTAGCCACAAACTCTGCCACTGCCCATTTCACACCAGGCCACCAAAACTATTCCCTCAGGCCTCGGTACATTTTTTAAACTCCTGGATATACCTCCAAGGCTGAGCTATAGAAATCACGGAGAACACCCTCACGTATCGCCTCCGAAAAAAAAACCTTCCATGGAAAAGCATCTGATGTCGGCTGTCCTCTGACCATCCTTCTGGAGCGTTTCCATGATCGACACGATCCCACATTACATCCACCTCAGATTCCCCCCACTGAGACTCTTCCACCTACTGCAACAAGGAGGATTGCATCGTCATCTGAAACAAACAGCCTCTAACACCTTCTACCCTTGCATCTAAGTGCAAGGCAGCCAACTCTCCCATCACTTTCCAAGGATCAGTGGATTCCCGAACAACTTCTTTATGCGACTCCCTGCTCAGGGCCTCAGCCACAATGTTGCCCTTAACTTCTGTGTAAGAGATCTCAATGTCATAGTCTTGGAGAAACTTGACCCATCTCCACTGCCATAAGTTCAGGGCATGCTGAAAGAAGATATAACGCAGGCTCTTGTGATCTGAGAAGTCCACAAATCGCTCCCCAAGTAGGTAATGTCGCCACAACTTTAGTGAGAACACTACTGCTATAAGATCTAGGTCATGGGTGGAAAAGTTACGCTCATGAGGACGTAACTTCCTAGACCCATAATTGATCACTCCCTTCTTCTGAATCAGCACGCACCCCAGAACAAGGCCAGAAGCATCACAAAACACCTCATACAAAAACCCTTCCTCTGGAAACCTGAGTACGGGAGCACTGACCAACCTCTCCATTAGGTAGTCGAAAGCCTGCTGGCACTGCTCGCTCTATAGGAAGACCTGGTTCTTCCTATTCAAAGCTGTTAATGGAGCAGCAACTCGAGAGAAGTCCAAAACGAACCTCCGATAGTAACCAGCTAACCCCAGGAAACTATGAAATTCTGCCACACTCTTGGGTGATGCCCAAGAAACAACTGCCTCCACCTTCGATGGGTCCACTGACACTCCATGCTGAGACACTACGTGCCCAAGGAAGTGTACTTCTTATGTCAAGAACATACACTTCGACAATTTCCTGTAAAGCTAGTTGTGTCCAAGGACTTCCAAGACTGACCTAAGATTCTCAACGTGCTCCTCCTCTGATCTTGAGTAGATCAGGATGTCATCGATAAACACAACGACGAACCAGTCCAGAAACTCTCGGAAGACAAAGTTCATAAGTCCCATGAACACAGTCGGTGCATTCATAACTCCAAATGGAATCCCTACAAACTCGAAGTGCCCATACCTGCACCTGAAAGCCATCTTCAAGATGTCACTGTCCTTTACCCTTAGATGATGATATCCAGATCGTAGATCAACCTTAGAAAACCAACCTTATCCCCTCATTTGGTCAATGAGATAATCTATCCTTAGAATGGGGTAACGGTTCTTGACTATTACATGGTTCAACCTTCGGTAGTCTATGCATAGCCTGAGACCACCATTTTCCTTCTTCATGAACAAAACTAGAGCACCCCATGGTGATACGCTGGGTCGAACAAAACCCTTCTCCATCAGATCATCAATCTGAATTCGCAACTCCCGCAACTCCGGAGGTGCCATCTGATAAGGGGCCATCAAGATCAGATGGGCACCAGGCTGTAAGTCTATCCCGAACTAAACGTCACGTTGGGGGGTAGAGTCACAACCTCCTCGGGAAAAACATCAAAGAATACCCCAACAACCTCTAAGACATCCATCATATTTGTATCAGCTGACACCACTGATATCCCACCTAACAAGGAAAGGAAAGGCTCCACACGTCAACATTCCACCTGATAGCTCCTCTCTCCAACAAAATCTACACATTGCCCATCCACGTCGGAGAACATAAACCTTCTTCGGAAGCATTCGATAATTTCACTAATGGAAAACAACCAATAGATGCATAGGATTACATCATATGGCTGCATCTGTAATAGAAGAAGGTCCCCACTAGATCGATGTGGTCCCAACCGCATCCCACATCCCCAGAAAACACAAGATACACTGGTCTAGCCTCCAACTGGTGTACTCAGCACCAGTGGTACGGAAAGTCTCTCTACGTCTAGTCCAAAATCATGGGCTAGACCAAGTGCAACAAATGAGTGCGAAGCTCCCGAATCGATCAAGGAGGAAACAAGAGTGTTGAACAAACAAATCGTATCTCGCACCACCTCTGGTCCTGCTGGAGCTGTCAACTCTGCTACATGCAACTGTCCACGGCCAGCTCCTCTGCCTCTCTGATGTCATCCACCTCCCTGACCACACCCTGGTCGAGGTCCCTGAGAAGCACCCTGAGGTCGGCCTCCTCCCACATAGTCTTCCCTTGGAGGAGCATGGACCTGCTACTGCTGGGAGGACCTCGCTGGCAACTAGTTCTTCTGTGGTGGGCGTTGAACCTTCCCACCTCCACTGTACTGAGCTCAGGTCGGGAACAGACTCGGAATGTGCCCGAAACCACTATAAGAAAAAAAAATTAGTCATGGTCTTGTGAAAAAAGGATGAGGACCTGATGATCAGATCTGGAACTGCTGGGGCCTGCTCCCCACTAGCCTGTACCAGGAAGGTCCCGTCTTAGGAGACCTAGTGCTGACTGCCTTCCCCTTTGACAAACCTGGCTGGATCCCCTCATGTGGTGCAACTCCCTGCGAATGCATCATCTCTACAACCTCGGCCTTCATCTGTACTGCCATGTACATCGGAAGGGTGAAGCGGGGTGACAGCATAATTGAGCGAAGGACGAAGCGCCTCCTCCAAACGTCTCACCCGAGACTCCTCACCTGGAAAGTGATCTGGAGAAAAATGCAGGAGATCCTTGAACTTGATCCCCAACTCTCGAACTAACATACTCCTCTGCTGAAGGGAGAGTAACTGCTATCGCTTCTCCACCTTGATCATGGAAGAATGGAATTCCTCTCAGAATTCCTTCTCAACGTCATCCCACGAAACCTCTGCCTCTATCCTCTCACTGAGGTAGAGCGTCCACCATTTTCGTGCCGCACCTCTCAACTGATTGACTGCTAGGGAAAACCAGTACTCCCTTGGAGCACGAATCAAGGTAAGAGTGATACCTAGATCCTCAAACCACCCCTATGTCTCCATATCTGAAGTACTAAACTCGTACTTCTTGAGGGTTTGCTGCTGGAAAGAACGAAGAGTATTCTGCCACTGGCTATCTTCCTCCTCACAGTCAATCCTCAACTGATCGACCGCCTGAATATGCTAGGCCTCGGCCTTTTGATCCACCCAGGGATGATGTGTAGGTGACATAGCAGTACGGTAAACAAAGATCTCCTAAGCCCAAGTAATAAAAAAATTTCTCAAGCTTTTATTTTATCATTTTTATTTCAATTTTTTTCTCAGAACACCCAAATTAAGTAAAACACAATCTTGATGATGCATGTACCTTCTCTAAGGTATCTAACCTACAATCTATGTAGTCTCACTTGGTCGTTTGGTAGGCTCAGAGTCCTTGTGTCGGATCACGGGGGGCCCAAAAACCCCGTGTCCTAGCCGGTCCTCCCTGGCCTGTGTCACGCACCAAGATTAATCATCACTTTTTCCCTACCATCCCATGCAATCCTCACTATGACTAACTCCAGACTTCATCATATCTCTCAACCATCACCTCTG
Organism: Viscum album; assembly: GCA_963277665.1. NCBI lineage: Eukaryota > Viridiplantae > Streptophyta > Magnoliopsida > Santalales > Viscaceae > Viscum > Viscum album. The sequence goes on from OY728145.1 coordinate 1,907,916,748, forward strand.
ATACCATTCTGTCATGACCCCCTCCCACCAAAGATGCCCCTCCTGAGATGGCGATGGTGAAAGGGAGATAATGACCCCTGAGTCCCGCCTCCAGTAGGCCCCAGGGTGGCGACTAGCACCAAGTGTATGATTTTTCACAATTATGGGAGGCATTACCCTTTTTATTATTTACGATCGGGAAATAGGACAAGTCAACCACCAAAAAGGAGAAGGAAAAGTGTATAGAAATAAACCCAAACCAATCCCACATGCAAGTTTAAATAGTTCTGAAACAATTTACAAGTAAAATAAATCACAAAAATACAATATCAAAAGAAACTAGTGTATTGGAACTGCAACAACTCTAACTATCCTGACTAGTAGGGTCCTGCATGGCCCTGGTAGTCCTCCTGGAAACCTGAAAGTAAAGGTAGGGTGAGCATACAAGTATACTCAGTAGGGAAACCTAAATCTCTCGTGCACAGGTGGGGAAACATCCTAATGTCCCGTGAGAACAACAGAAGAAACCCAGCAGGGAAATCTATCCATCCAACCTCACCAGCCACACTCACCAAAAACACAATCACAACAGGTATTAGTAGTATATAAGAACAAAAGTATTGGGTACCCTGAGCCATTTCCCATTAGTTAGCTGCTCTTCTTAATGGAAAATGTCCTGACGCTGCCACACTCTCCTCGCCCGCACACACCTGGGCCTCACAAACCACAAATCCTTCCCGCACACACCTGGGCCTCACAACCATGTATCCCGCCTTCACACACCTGGGCCTCACAACCACGTATCCTTCCCGCACACACCTGGGCCTCACAACCATGTATCCCACCCGCACACACCTAGGCCTCATCTAGAAGATTCAAGGGAAACAGTAAAACCTGCCCGAAGAGTCTAGGGCTAAAACCCCCACAATTGAAACCTACCTGAAGGGTCTTAGGAGTATGGTTGACTCAAGCCATCACATCCTAGGAAAGAAGGAGCAGGAAGGAGCTAGTAACTAAGGGGAAAACAGCCTCTCCCATGAAATGGGAGTGTTCGGCACTAAGTGCTCAACATGGGTGGGCTGCGATAAAACAAAAAAGTTATAGATACCTATATGTATACCAAACCAACAGCCCAACCTATGGCTTATAAATAGAGAAATTGAGCACGTTCCTAGGCACTTCTACTACAAAGCATGCATACAACAAACAACCCCAACCCCATTTAGGTTTTCACGATTCAGCAGAATTAGTTTATTTAGTTCCTTATCTACTGGGAAACCAACCGCAACCAACCATATCAATCGTTCGTGAAACATATCCCTACCATCAACAATTCAAGTTAGGAAAACACAAGCACAACAAATCCTTTCTTATTAACCAACCAAACCATTGATTATTAATCACGTTCCATTACCATGACCCACCATTCATTAACTCTTCCACTTTTTATATATTATTCACAACCCATAGTTATTTCACATTCAAGCCCATCCCTGCAGCCCCGCTGCCAACCACCATAACCACAATCACACCAAAACCCATACATAATTATACCTTAAATACCATTTATCATAGCCCCGCTGCCCGTCACCAACATAACATTCACACCAACCCACAACCAATCCAACTGCAGCCCCGCTGCTCACCCGATTCACAACAACCTACAAAACACCCCACCTTTCACATAAACAAACCCCATCACATGCCAAATATCCAAGCCAACACCCACATGTTCATTATTCCATTTTATTCAACCAGGGTTATCACACAAGGGTTTCAGATTTTAAATCATCCAACTTTACGTGATTAACAAAATTTCGACATTCAACGAATTTTCCATCCACAAAAACGGTCTAGAAAGATAGGGAAACATTTAATTACGCAAGTAAAGGCCCCCAACGACCGTTATTTTCAATAAGAATAATCCTATTCAATTCACAGCATAATATCATAGGATATAATGATAAACATAACAACTTCCCCATCCCCGTTCTTTAACCAGTTATTATCTTCGTTTATTGGTTCAACTATTTATCATGAAAACAAGAGGATACCCACCCCACATGATGCAAAATTTAGGGAGACGAAGGTAAGATCCCTACCTCAACAGGTTCTGATCACAACGTTCCCTCAGATCAACTTTAGAAGACGTCTGTCGGTGTCCGTCACTTTTGTCGAGTCCCGAAAAAACCTCCTTGGGTGAATGTTGGAATGGAAAGGACAAAGGAAAGATAAAGGATCCAAGTTCAGAAGTTCCATATCGTCATTACGATCTCATGGCCACTGACGGATCGTAAATCGGAGCTCAGATGAAGAAGTTATTGAAGAAAAGGAGCCTTAGAGTCTCTTGGGAGAGCTCTGCTCAGAGGAATAGGGAGGAGAGGGGTGAGTTGAAAAGGAGGAGGGGACCCCTCCTTTTATAGGTGAGAAAAATAAAAGTACACGACGTGTACTTTATGGTACACGACATGTACTCATCCATTTCACACGGTCACCACGCAGCTTATAACATGGCCTTTAACACGGTACATGACCGTTGACTGGTAAACACACGGTTTGAGTGTAATGTGTACGCAGGGAGGGACTACACGGCGTGTAGTATGGGGTACACGGTGTGTACCCATTTATTTCACACGGAAAGGACACGGCTCCAACATGGCACACGCCCGTTGACTATTCAATACACAGTTTGAGGGTAATCCGTACGCGGGGAGGGACTACACGACGTGTAGTATGTGGTACACGACATGTACCCATTTATTTCACATGGCAAGGACACGGCCTTCAAGACGGGGTATACCCGGCAAGGTGGTACTTGGCGTTTAGTATGTGGTACACTGTGTTTACCCATTTATTTCACATGGAAGGGACACGACCTCCAACACAAGGAATACCTGACACGGTGGAACATGGCGTTTACTCACACTACACGTCATGTACTTACAAAATTCTGGAAAGTGTAGGAAAAGTCCATTTTACCCTCGAGAACACTTCGAGACATTCTTTTTGACAAAGGAATGGTCCAGAGAGGCCCGTGCCATTACAAAATGTTTTTTAATTTAGGATACATCTGTGATGATGTTCATCCAAAATTATACCACATGATCATGAATATGATCTTCTGAGTGAAGAGGATTTATTTTAGGAATTTATACTAAATATTTCACCTCTATGTGGTTTTCAAGATATACCACCACATGTTGAGAAGTAGCTATCTCTAGCAAGTCTAGTTTTGGATTCCCATAGGTTGACTGTACTGGATGAGTTTCATAGGCAGATACCTCTTAGGTTTCTAGATGATCCAGACCCCTATGTTCTAGAGGACTACAAATAGGAAGCCACTCGCATTTTCCACCTTGCGAGGATGTAAGAATATTTTATAGATGTCCAAAAATGTTGTCTTATTTAGGGATATGTTGTGATATGATGGAGTATGGTGACTTAGTCATGCAACAATATATCTCTATTATGCTCAAAATTCAGGTGTCTTTTCTGGGGTGACATTTATCTGGACACATTGTGATCATGTCCCATGTATGATATTCTACATATGTGATAGATAAGTTCGAATGTGGAGGAGTATTCAGTAAAGGTTGATAATCTCTCTCGATGCTCCATAGATTTGGACCAATATAAATTCTTCATATAACGAACTATTGATAAGGGATTACACTGGGATATTAGGGATTCATTATTATCCCTCCTCCTTCTCATGTATGATGGGGATACTCAACAAGATGTAGTGGTGGAGAGATTCTTAGAAGAGTAGAAGAAAACCATGGTTGCTGAAAACCAACACACAGAAGCTGAGACATCGAAATCATCTAGACTAAAATTGTTGTTGGGACATAAGAATGGATTATGCTTTCTAAGACATTCACATGATACAGTATCAGTAACACTTGGTTCTCATGATTGCTCAAATCAACAATGGTAGAGGAGGTGCTTCTCTAGCAATTGTTGGATACATCTGGCTCGAGAATTTCTCACCCATTGTATAGCTGATCGGGATATGGTTGATCTACCACTAAGGTGGAGGCATATTCATAAGTGGGGTGGTTCATAGGATGGAGGACATGGAAAATTGGTGGAAAGGGAAGCACTAGATGGTTATAGGTTTAACCTATTACAACCAACACCACCAAGTATCCCACACAAGGCATAGGGAGCCATTGGTGTGGGATGATGTTAGTTGTATGTCATGGATTCCTTTATCCTCATGGCTCTAGGAATGATATAGGGTATGATATTTTTCTTTTCTATCCCATATATAGTATTAATAGACACACGTTCGATTCATTCATTTCATTCCACTTCTGTGGTTCGAGACATGTATATTATTATTTAGATTTTTTCTCAACCCATGTGGTTAGAGACTCTGATTAGTGGAAACTTAGTGATTTTCACTTCTAATAATAGTGTGATCTAAGTCTTGGATGTGATATATTTGTATGGGGTCTATTTTTAGTAGCGATGATGGATTATGGAATCAGCTTTTTTATAGACGTGATATCCATGGTTCATGCCTAGATTTACTATGTTATGTAGAGGATGTGGTGTTTTCTTCCTCATGGGATTAAATTTTCCTTTCTGGGTAATGGTATACCATGTTACAGTATGATGGGATCAGTCATATCAGTGTGAATTTAATTACTCACAAGTTTTTTGGAATCAATTTTTGGGATGTGGATGATATGGGCTATCAATACCCTATGATAGTGGTGGAGTATGAGGATGTATTTATGGAAGATGTTTATGTCTTACCCTCTTTTCAAGAGATATACTTATGCAATTAAATTCACCCCATAATGCCCTCCAATATCTTTATTGGCATATCTAATGGCTTCTATCAAGATTTTTTAGCTGAGGGTGTAATTGTAGGACATGAAGGAGAAGTCACCTATGAGGAAAAGTGTTCCCCTTGGGCATCCCTAGTGTTTTTATCTAATATAGAGGATAAGATATTGAGGTTATGTGTGGACTATCGACACTTGATCTAGGTTTTCTTGAAGAGTATGTATCCACTACCAAGGGTTGAGTACTTCTTCGATCAGTTGAGAGGGGAACGACGGTTCTCTAATATTGAACTTACATCATGCTATCATTAGCTGCATGTAGGGTATCAGGATATACTGAAGATGTAATTTATATGTAACTATAGATACTATAAAAACATGATGATTCCATTTATCTTGAAAAATTCCTCAATAGTTTTCTTGGGACTTATGAATTAAATATTCTAGTGTTTCTTAGCCCATTTCATAGTGGTCTTCATCGATTACATCCTAGTGTACATGACATCTAAATAGAAGAACAATAGACACTTAATGATGTTTTAATAAATACATTGAGAGAAAAAACTATATTTAGAGATCTTGAAGTTCAATTTTTGTATTTGATATATCCAGTTCCTTGGACACGTCATTTCGAATCTAGGACGGGCAGTGTACCTGCTGAATATTGAGGCAGTGATTTCTTATGATCCATCCAAGAGTGTTACCAAAGTTTGGAGATTCCTTGGTTTGGTAGGGTAATATATTAGTATTGTACATGATTTATATAGAGTGTAAGCACCAGGATATCTTTTACCTATAAAGGGTATCGATTTGTGTTGATAGAAATGATCCAATAGTGTTTTTAGGAGTTGAGGAAATAACAAATGAAGCTTGATGTACATGGAAATTACATTTATTTTTCATAATACTTAATACATTACGAAATATATATTCCCAAATACCTTATTAGTTTAGTTTATTTAGAAACTCATAACATAATCTTCTAACTTTTTTAAATATCTTCAACATATCCCATAAATATCTTCCCCATGTGTTTTCTTACCTAAAACATTTCTTTATATCCTGAGGAAAAGAAAACATAAAAAGGGTGGGATAAAATGCTCGATAAAGGTTAACATGGAGAAAATAATACAAAAGAAAAAAAATTGAATGTAAAAACATGAACATAATGTTTAATCATCAAGATCTTTAGTTTTAAATAAATCATTCTAGTACGTAAGGCATGGATCATAAAGGAACATTAACCAAGATAGAATAACATTGATATAAAACATCTAATTATGGAAAACTGATAAGCACCTAATATGTTTTCCATAGTATCCAAGGAATTTCCACAAAGACCATTATATTGGACAATGTACATTATTGAATAGGGATTACTAGTCATGCCATATATGTATTACAGAACTGGATTAACCTACTGTTCCAACCAGGTATTACTAAACTAGATTTACTTATTGTTCTAGCTATGTTTATCTAATTAGATATTAATATTTACCCAATTAATTAGAGGTAGATATATTTCTCTCACATCTTGTAATGAAATCATTCTTATATGTTCCACAAAAACATAAATAATTCATCATAGCATAACCCATGGAATACAATTTCTTTCTTAAACATCATTCCCTCCTAAAATAATTAAAAAAAGATAAATGTATTACATAAGGAAAATTTTATCATAAAAAATCAAATCATTGTAATAATAGGGATATAAACGTAACCATATATAATCTTATATAGAAAATAATTTTAATAAAACAATTGAACTTAATTCCCGAGGAAAATATTCTCTCTTTCTCAAAAACATTTTCTTATCTCAAAATGCAACGCAATATTAAAAGAAAAAAAGTTAGTTGAAAATAATCTTCAAATCATATAGAGTAATATTAATATAAATAAGGATTTATAAATATTTATTAATCTGTTCATTCCATATAACTTGAAATACATTCTCCTCCTACTTTATCAGAAAATTCAGAAACTACCTCATATGGAAAACTAACGAAATATTCCATCCATACCAGGTAGTAAAAGTAAAAAAAATGGAAAAAATGATATTTTACTTATAGAGAATAATAATTAACATTTTATGACAATGTTATTAAAAAACATGGATATGGATGATAAATATATACCAATTAAATACTTACGTATAAACAATCTCTTATAAAAATGAGATTTTTAAATTATCCTTTACCTTATACTTATCATCAGTCAAGGGTTTGTTCACATTCTATAAAATGGTTAAATAATGTTATTAAATTATACCAGTACCATATCCATATTTAATATATCATATATGATCCTATGTTATCCTACTGTACCATTTTATTAACAGTATTTCAATATTACGATTATTTCAGGTGTTAATTACTTTGTCTTCTCATTCACGTTTTATCTTGTATGTCATTTTTTATTATGAATAGGATGTATTTTATCCATGAAATTATGTTAGTAATTATTATTTTCACTAGTTATATAAATTTAATAATCACCCTTAAATTTTTTTCATGGAGAATGAATCTCACTGCATTGTGGAGACGGTAGGCTGTTCGTACGCATGAACGACAATATCATTCTATTGATGGTTAAATGGTAAGCAATTAGAGGGTATATTAATTATTCATAATCACTATCCTGTTATATTAGTTATTTAAATCTATTATACTCATCGTTATACCCATATTAATAAATTATTTTTGAATAAAAAGTTACACCAGGACGTGGAGAAGGTAAGTCGCACATACGCAGGCATGGTGATATTGTAATACGTTGGATGGGTAAAATAAGGTATAAGGTTGTCCCATAATTATAATAACATATAAAGATGTATAATATATTATATTTCAAACATTATTATGGAATCAATATAGACGAAGAAATTATAATTAGAAAATAAATTTAATTGAATTGGTAAAGCAATTGCCTCTTCTTCATTGGACTTCCTATGGATCTCTTGTTAGGGAAAATAGGGATATACTTTTTTGAAAACCAGAACCTCAAAAAGATAACTAAGAATGTTTATAGGCTAATTGGGAAGATTTTGGTTGTGTTATAGGGCTCAAGGATGTGTGAGTAAATCTGGGAGGAGATTTCTTTTTATAAAAGAGGTGTGGTTCCCTTTTGGAAACTCTCAAAATATTGAAATATAAGTTGACTATTCTAAATATAAATAATTAAAAATGGCCTATTAATCAAACTTTATAATACATGTTCGACCATATCTTATACCCTTTTATTATTTTACTTTTTTTTGATTTTTAAATTATTTAATAATAAATTAATTCAATAAGATATTATTATAACCAATTTTAATACTATTCATTTACTTTTACTTGAAATTCAACAAGACAAAGTGAAAATTTGAATATAATGATTTAAAAAATCTATAATATATCTTATAGTTCATCTAAATTTTTTATACCCATTAAATAATCCATAATATAACCAAATTAATATTATTAAAATCATTTATTCAATTTTTATATTAATTGAATAAATGTTTTTTTAAAGATGGACAGAATTTTAAGGTAATTGTATATGTTTTAAATATTAAAAATAAATTCGTATAATTAAAATTGTTTCATTGATATAAATTAGATATTTATAATTTCTCATATCTTAATTTTGGCCTTATGTGTACACATAAAATATATTAAAATATAATATAGTGATATTTTGTAACTATCTTTGATTTAAATAATATATTACATATTTTTATGTAAATGTATCAATTAAAAAACTCAAAATCTATCATATTGTGATAAGTTTTGAATACAATTCAACTAATAATATTTTGAAAGTGATTTGGTTTTATTTTAAACAATATAATTTTGATTTACCCTTAATTAATTCTATCAACTCTTACCATGACAACATGTGTTTTTATTTACTAAGGGTTAATATAGTCACTCTAAAATTCCAATGGATCCATAAATAGACCATTTCTGAAATATTTAACTTCATCCCAATTATTTATCTGAATAATATATTTTTATTAATTATATATAATTTAATAAAATATTATTTATTTAAAATATCAGTAGTGTCAATTTTGAAACCGTTCAAAAATTGAATTTTTAGAAATTTTATAACATAGATATATATTCGAAATAACTCTTTTAAACCATAAATAACTTGTCAATGTAATCCTTAAAATTAGTGTATGACATTAATTCACTTAAATTATATTTATTTTAATATTTATAATATCATTGTTTAGATATTTCTATTAGTAAAATAATTTCTTCATCACTATTGAGTCAACATTAATGTTAAATATTTAATATATAAAAATTATAATTAAATTTATATGATATAGGTACTTATATTATATTTACATAGACTACCTATTGTCTATTTTATTCTCTGGTAATCCCTATCTTAAAATTAATATACTTATTCAAAATGAGAGTGTGACATTTTGTCACATTCATTAGTTTTTTATATTCTTGCTATATTCATAGGTAAGTGTCCATTAAGTTACTCCATTTAGAAAAATAAATTTTAAGGGTTGGATTTAGTCATCCAATATGATTTTTACAAGTGTTAAGTTAATTTTATAATATTAATTTTACCTTTAATTAACTGATTTTCCTTTCGCCATTGTACTAAAAATAATTACCAAAGTTACTATTCATATTGCCCCAAATAAAATTAGCCTATTAACATAATTTTTACCTAATGATTCCAAATTTGGAATCTAATTTACAAAATTTAAAACACATAAGTTTCATTAACTAAATCAAAATTAATCCCATTGTAGGAAAAAATGGGTTTTTGTTTAATAGGAAAAACATTGCAAATGATTGAAATGTTTTTACATATGGATTCAATGTAAAATTAATGAAAAAGTATTACATTGTATTAAAATTTAGAAATATATTCAATTTATACTATAAAATCATTCAATAATATATTTCAACAATATAAATTATTTCGATGAAAAAATTTGTTTTCAAATAAAATTTAGCCTATTTTTATAGCCCATCAAAATATGAAAGTTACCAAAAAGATTTTAAAAAATCATCCAAAGTAAAATTTTATATCATGCTTCTAAATAAGAAGTTTATTTTTTCAAATTGAATTTATAAATGTATCAAAAAATAGATTTAGAATGGGTGCTCTATCAAATGGCGAAAAACCCGCATTTTTGGAAAAATACTTCTTTTATCTGAAAATATTAATTTTTTCTTATATCATGTTATAGAAAATACATAAGATTAGTTTTAATTTTATAAAATTCAAAAAAAATTAGTATTCATAACAACTATTTTATATCTAATTAAATAATAATATTTTAATCATATATCATTGTTTAGTGGAACTCGATATTGCGTAAAACAAAAGCTATCGAGGAAGGTTTCTCTTGCGTGTAACGTAAGCCAAGAATAGTGTTTTTTGTACTGTTGGGTAATACAGTGTTGCATATATCACAAGATAATGTTGGTGTATCGTACAACATAATACATCAAAGAAATTTAAAAATAATCTATCTCATAAAATATCGGGGTGTCACATTCTTCCCCTATAAAAATGAATTTCCCTCTTGAAATTTATTAGGGTAATAAGTGGTTCACTACATGAAAGTTTCTATAACGGAAACCCAGATAGTAAATGGAATTCTAAGACTTCATTTTAAAAAAGGAAAGTTAGAAATATAATGGTTTCCCAAATAAACTTAGCACTGAGTTTCCACTTCAGAGAACAAAGGTCGGAAGTGAAAACATGGGTATGATTGAGAAATCAAACCAAAAAATTCTAATGGATATTGATAGAGAATAAGGTTTAGATATAGTTAACTACTATAAATCCATAAATCTGTGATGAGTTAAGGGACCATATGATTCATCAGATAAGAAGGTACTATATAAAATTTTTGGTTTCAAGATCCCTTTCCTAAAGTTAATTAATTGTTTCATGAGAAGAAATAATTACTTGATTTCAATACAATATCACAATTGAAAGTTCCCTGAACAATTTATACTACATCTGTTATTTAATGAAATTAAGTTGAATTTAGCATTCTTGATGTGTTTGCAGATCATGCGATAGAATGATGGGTCATTCCATCTGTCTCAACAAAAAGGTTAGAACATTTTATCAAATATTCATAATTTCCCCTTTAGTGAGATAATACATTAATATAACAAACATAAAAAAATATAACTTATAACATCCATCAATGGAAACATTACAATACATCCAAAAAAACTATAAAAAATAAAACATTAGAAATAGGTGAACTAAATCGACATAACATTTGTCTCCCATATCTCATTTTGTAGTTCTTGGTTGTCACATTCAAAACATGTGAATACCTTATACATGTATTCTATTGAAACATTGTAATGACATTAATTTCAATTGAACCATAGTGAAAACACACATACTGTCAAAAATAAATCTTTCCCACACCAAAAATACCATACATTATACATATCCAAACCATGATATCACTTTGTCCTGATATCAGTCCTGATCTCCTTAATAATATCAAACATCTCAATATCTCCTTATCTATTCATTATGCACATATATTGTGCTTTACATAAATATTTCTATCACCTTCCATCATTACTGATACCATATAATTATGGAAAAAAATAATAGACCAATACATCGATATTCTAATATTCCATAACACTGTAAATGAGATTCCACAACACTATCTCATTACATATACATGTAATCATTCCACAACTTCATTGTCAAACCCAACATCTCTAGTAGTGATCTCATGTGACCTCCCTTTGTCATTCACCTTGAGAGGTTGATGACGTCGATCATCATTAACCCTTAGATTAGGGAATTGGTTAGAATTATGCCCAATTTACTTTTTATTATAGCATTAAAATGTTAGTGGTGCATTCTCTGAAGTATTTTCTTTATTTACATCAATAACAGCTTTTTTCCCATTACATCTGTAGTCAACTACTCCATTACCTTCTTTTACAAACTGTAAGAATTTTCTAGTCCCTTTAAGAAAATCTGTAACATTCTTCTTTCCACACATTGAGAATAAGTAAATATTCATCTTCTTTTCACCATTTTTTGAGATTTTCCCCTGAACTCCATCTTCCGTTTCATGTAAAAACCATAAGATGGATATGTAACACCAACATCCTACTATACCTTGATATAACAACACATAATTTATTCATAACTACTAAATATTATTATAGATAATTCCCTTCGAAGACATGGTTTTATGGAACTGATGAATTGATCAACTTTACCTTCAAAATGCATGATAAATCCAAAAGCATACAGTTCATGTCTTGTAAAATTCACCTCGTATGTACCAAAAAATTCATCATCCTTTTTATTAAGCTCAAGGAACATTCTTTTTCTATATTTCTTCGAAGGATATGAGGGATTTACTTATTGAAAATCAAATCTATGAACTCATCCCATTCCATGGATTCAATTTCATCTTGATGTCGTGTATTATTAATTAGAATCCACCACTGGTCTACTTCACCTTCTAAAAGATAGTTAGAAAAAAAATTAATTTTTCATGTTCTGAATAATGAATTATGTAAAATATCTTTTCAATGGTACTAATCCATTTTTCAGTAACAAGTTGATCAGAAAACCCACGGAAAGAATGAGGATGATGCCTCATAAAGGACTTAATATAATTTTGATCCCCTCTCTGCTCATTTGGAAGTCCATAAAGATTTTTTGCTTATATAAGTATAGAAACAATATTTTTTATTCCATATACTATAACATTTGGTTTTTCAGGAATAAAATCATTTCATTTCCCATTTCATTGATCATTAACATGGTTTTTTCTGGTTCAATCCATCATCTAAAACCCAAAAATAATAGTGTGACAGGAAAAATCATACTAGGAAAACAACATAATCAAGGGGTGGTAATTTTAATCTCTAGCGTCTTAGGTTTAATACTATGTTATTCACAAAATTTTTTGCATCCTTGTTTCCAAAGGATAACTAAACCTTTGCTAGGATAACAACTATAATGACCGATGCTTGATAATATTATTATAAAACCATGGCGTGGATGATAAATATATCCCCATTAATTAATTACATATAAATAATCTCAAATAAAATTGTGATTTCAAAATCATCTTGTACCTTGTACTTTGGGTTAGTCGAGGGTGTGGTTATGTTGTTTATATTGGTTAAATTGTGTTATTAAATTATACCGTGACAACAACCATATTTATTATATCACATATGATCTTATGTGAACCTATTATATCATTTTGTTTATTTTATTTCTATATTACCATTATTTTGGGTGTTAACTACTTCTTTTTCCCATTCCAGTTTTGTCTGGTACGTCTTCTTTCCTATGAATATTTCATATTATATCCATTAAATTAAGTTCAAAACCATAATTTTTACACATCATATAAATTTTATAATCATTCTTGAATTGTTAACGTGGATAATGAATCTCACTACGTTGTGGAGGCGGTAGAATGTACATACACATGAGTGACGGTATCATTCTATAGATGGTAAAATGGTGTATAATTGGATGGTATATTCATTATACAGAATCATTATCATGTTATATTTTCATATAAGTCCATTAAACACATCATTAAACAATACATAATAAATTATTTTTTAACAACAATATACACCATGACATAGAGACGGTAAGTCATATGTATGCACACATGGAGATATTGTTATTAGTAGGACCACTAAAAAGAGGTATAAGGTTGTACCATAATTATAATAACATCTATGAATTTATAATATACTATACAGTTTACATTATTATAGAATCTACATGGAAAAAGGAAGTGGAAAAATAAATAAAATTGAATTGAACTGGAAAAGCAAAAACCTCATCTTCTTTGGACTTCTTATGGATCTCTTATTAGGGACACTAGGGATGGACATTTTGGAAAATTATCACCTCAAAAAGTTAACTATATATGTTTATAGGATAAAGTTTCATATTTTTTGGATCTAGAAGGCTCAATGAGGTTTGATAAATGTGGGAACAGATGCCTTTTTACAAGAGAGGAAAGGGGGACTTTTAGAAACTCTCAAAATATTAAAATTTAATAAGACTATTCTAAAACTAAATAATTAAAAATGGATCATAAATGAAATTTATAATAATTAATGGACCATAACGTATCCAACTGTTAATATTTAACATTTTTCTGATTTTTAAATTATTTAATAATAAATTACTTCAGTAAGATATTATTATTTCCAAATTTAATACTATTTATTTAATTTTACATAAAATACAATAAGGCAAAGTGGAAATTCAAATATAATTCTTTCACCCATTTATAATATGTCTTATTGATCTTGGAAATTGGTTTTACACGTTAACTAATCTATAATATAACAAAATTAATATTATTAAAATCATTTATTCTATTTTTATTTTATTTGAATAAATGTTGTTTAAGAATTTGAGAGACTTTTTAGGTAATTATATAACATATAAATATTTAAAATATATTAATATAATTAAAATTGTTTCATTTATATCAAATTTGAAATTTATATTCCTTCATAGCTTGATTTTTTCCCTATTTGGACACATGAAAGATATTAAAATACAAGATAGTGATATTTTGTAATTATCATTGATTTAAATAATATATAATATATTTTCTTGTATAAGTAGCAATTAAACAGCTCAAAAATCTATAATATTGTGATAGTTATTGAATATTATTCATCTAATAATCTTTTGGACATGTTTTGGTTTTATTTTAAACCATATAATTTGATTAACCTTTAATTAATTACTTTAACTCTTACCATGACAACATGTCTTTTTTATTTACTGAGGGTTAATATAGTGACTATAAATTTCCAAAGGAGACATAAATGGACCATTTATAACATATTTAACTTCATCCCAAATAGTTGGATAAAGTTAATATTTTTTATGAATTGTATATAATTTAATAAAATATTATTTATTAAAAATATTAATAGTGTCAATTTTGACACTATTTATTAGTTGACTTTTTAGAAATACAATAACATAGATATATTATCAAATATACTCCTTTAAATAAAAAATAACATGTCAATGTAATCCATAAAATTAGTTTATGATAATTATTCACTCAAATTATATTTATCTTTATATTTATAATATAATTTATTTGATATTTATATTATTAAAATATTTTCTCCATCACTATTGAGTAATCATTAATGATATTTATTTAATTACTAAAAATTAGTAATAAATTTCTATGATGTAGGTGACTATAATATATTCCTAGAGACTACTTATATTGTATTTTATTCAATGGTGAGCCCTAAATTAGAATTAATATACTTATATAAAAAGAGGGTGTGAAATTTTGTCACATTGATTAGTTCTTTTATTGACATGTCATTCATAGGTAAGTGGACATTAAGATATTATATTAAGAAAAATAAATTATAAGGGAATAATTTAGTCATCCAATAGGATTTTTACAGGTGTTAAGGTCATTTTATAATATTAACTTTATGTTTAATTACTCGATTTACCTTTAACCATGATAATAAAAATAATTACCAAAGTTAATATACATAATACCCAGAATAAAATTATCCAATTAACATAATCATGACCAAATGATTCCAAACATCGAATCCATTTTTAAAAATTCAAAACAAAGAAATTTTATTAATTAATTTAATATTAATTACATGATCGTGAAAAAATGGGCTTTTGTTTAAAAGTTAAAACATTACAAAAGATTGAAATGCTTTTACATATTAATTCAATGTAAAATTAATGACAATGACTTAAAGTGTATCAAACTATAGAAATATATTATATTTATACTTTAATACCATTAAATAATATATTTCAATCTTATAAATTATTTTTAATGTATTTTTTTAAATTAAAATTTAGCGTATTTTTACGATTCATCAAAATATGAAAGTTAATAGAAAAATATAAAAAATCATCCAATGTAAAATTTGGTATCCTACTTAAAAATAAGAATTTTATAATGTTAAATTAAACTTATAAACATGTCAAAATCTACATTTAATATGGTTGCGCCATCAAAAGGTGGTAAAACATCTTTTTTTTGGAAAAATACTTCTTTTATCTAAAAAATTGAATTTTTTTACTATATCATTTTCTAGAAAATCATTAATGTGAATAATAATATTATAAAATTAAAAATTTGGTTAATACTATTCATAATAGCTAGATTATATCCCATTAAAAAATAGTATTTTAATAATATATTTTTGTATAGTGGAATATTGTGTACTGTGCAATCTATCGAGGAATGTAGCTCTTATGTGTAACGTATGAAAAGAATAGTATATCATATAATGCAGGCTAATATGCTTTTTCATATAATGAAGGCTAATATTATTGTAGCATACATCACAAGAATTCAATGAAATTAAAAAGATTTTATCTCAAAAAATCGCATGGTGTCACATTCTACCCCCTTAAAATGAATTTCCCCCTCAAAATTCGTCAGGGTTATAAATAGTTCACTATTTGAAAATTACATTCATGGAAACCCACATTGTAAAAAGTAATTCTAAATCTTCATTTTAAAAAATAAATGTTTGAACCATAATTGATACCCAAATTAACTCATCACTAGGATTCCACATATGAGAACATAGTTGAGAAGTGAAAATGTATATTGAAGAGAAATCAAACCATCATGTTCTGATGGATAGTGATAGAGAATAAAGATTAGAGAAAGTTAACTGATAGAAAATAAATAATCTGTAATGATTTAAGGGATGAACAAATTCATCAGATAAGAACGTACTAGGATAACATTTTTTTTTCAAGATCATTTTTCAAAAGTTGATGAATTTTTTGATGAGAAGAAATACTTACTTGACATCCATACAATCTCACTATAGATCAAGGCTTAAACAATTTACACTTAATCTCTTATTTAATTAAATGAAGTTAAATTTTTCATTCTTGATGTTTTAGCAGATCATGGGATATAATTATAGTTCATTACATCTATCTCAACAAAAATATTAGGACGGGTTCTCAAATATTCATAAGTCCACCTATAGTGAGATAAAACATTAATATAACTGACATTAAACAGAATATAACTTATACTATCCATAAATAGATAACTTTACAATCTCTCAAAAAACTGAAAATATAAAACATTAAAAAGTGGTGAACTAAAAAAACATAACATTTGTCTCTCGTATCTCATTATGCAGTTTTTGATTGTCTGATTCCAAACATGTGAATACCTGGTTCATTTATTCTCTTGAAACATTGTAATGACATGAATTACCATAGAACCAAAGTGAAAACATACATTCGGTCAAAATTAACCCTTTCTACACACCAAAAATACCAAAAATTTTATATACTCAAACCATGATATCACTTTATCCTTATATCATTCATGATATCATTAATACCATCAAACATCTCACTATCTCCATATCTCTTCGTTAAGTTCATATCACGTGCTTTCCAAAAATATTTATATCACTTTCTATCATTACTGATACCATATAATTATGGAAAACCAAAATATACCAACACATTGATATTCCAATATTTCATAACACTATAAATGAGATCCCAAAATACTATCCCATTACATGAACAGTTAATCATTACACCACTTATTTATTATACTCAACATCTCCAGTACTAATCACATGTGACTTCCATTCTTCTTTTACCTTAAGATGTTACTAACATATATCATCATTAACCCTAGGATTAGGCCATTGGTTAGAATAATGCTCAATTTCATTGTTATTGTAGCAATGAAGTGTTTGTGGTGCGTTCTCCATAGTCTTTTCTCTATTCACATCAATAGAAACCTTTTTCCCATTAATTCATCACTCAACTACTTGATGGCCTTCTTTTTCACACTTGAAACATTTTCTAGTCCCTTTAATACAATCTACACCATGCTTTGTTCGACACATTGAGAATAAGAAAACATTGATCTTCTTTTTAACATTTTTTTATATTTTCTCATGAACTCCATCTTTTTTTTCTTGTGAAAACCATGAGATGGATATGTAACACCAACTTATAGTTAGACCTTGAAAGAATAGTGCACAATTTATTCATAGCTACTGAGGTCTCTTATAGCTAATTCCATTCAATGACTTATATTTAATCAATTGATTAATCGATCAACCTTACTTTTAGGTTGGATGATAAAACCAAAATAAAACCTTGTAAGTCTTGTAAAATTCTCCCCATATATACAAAGAGATTCAAAATCCTTTTTCATAAGCTCAAAGAACTCATTTTATATATTTTTTTGAACAATATTAGGGAAGTAATTATTGAAAAAATGTTCTTGAACACGTCTTATTCCATGGATTCAATTTCACTTTACCGCTTTGTATTCATAATTAGAATCCACCACTAGTCAACTTCTATTTCTAAATGATGGACAACCAAAATTAATTTTTCATGTTCTGAACAAAAAATAATGGAAAATATATTTTCAATGGTAGTGGTCCATTTTTTCAGCAATTAGTGGATCAGATGACTCACTAGTATAATTTTGTCGTTTCCTCATGACAGAACCAATAGAATGTTGTTCCCTTCTCTACTCATTTGGAAGTCCAAAATGACTCCTAGCAGTGTATGTATAGAAACATGATTTTTCATTCCAAATCCTATAACACATGGTTGTTCAGGAGGACAATCACTTCATTTCCTTGTGCATTGATCATTACGGTTCCTTTGGGTTTTAACTATTATATAAAACCCAAAAATAATAGTGTGATTGGAATAAATCATACTAGGAGAAAAACATAATCAAATGGGAGTAATTACAATCCTTATCATATTCGGTTTAATCCTATGTTATTCATGATCATTACCATAATTCTAGGAGAGTAAGCAATATTTATACTTAACCTTAGGGACTTATAATGACCGAATCTTGATGTACATAGAAATTAGATTTATTTTGTGGAATACATAAACCATTACACAAAATATATTCCTATATACCTTATTATTTTAGTGTCTTTGGAAACTCTGAGCATAATCTTCTAACTTGGTGAAAGATATTCAATATCTCCCATAGAGATCTTCCACTTTTATTTTCCTACCTAAAACATTTCTTTATATCATGGGGAAAAGAAAATATAAAAAGGGTGAGATCAAGTCCTCAGTAAGGTTAAACATGGAGAACATAAATCAAACGATAATAATTTTAATGTAAAAACATGAACATAAAGTATAAACATCAAGATCATGTGCCATGAAATAAATTTTGGCAGTACATAAGGAATATATCATAAAGGAACATTAATCATGATAGAATAGCATTGGCATAAAACATGTAATTATTGAAAACTAATAATCACATAATACTATTTCCACAGTATACATGGCACTTATTCTATGACCATTATAGTGGAAAAATTCCTTTATTGAACAGGGTTAACTTGTCGTTCCAGCATTTTATTAGTGAACCTGATTTACCTGCCAATACATCCATGTATTACTGAACCAGATTTAATTTTCATTTAAGACATTTTATATCATTAGATATAAATCTTTACCCAATTAATTGTACAATTATATTTTTCCTTCCCATATCATAATGTAATCATTATTACATGTTCCAAAAAACATAAATCATTTGTTAAATCATAACCCATGAATTAAAATGGTTTTGTTAAAAATCATTCCCTCCTAAAATAATACATACAAGACAAATGGATTTCATAAAAATAATTCCATCATAAACAACATAAAATCAATTAAATAATAGGTATAGAAACATAAACCTATGTCATCATATATGGAATATTATTTTGAAAAAACACTAGAACTTAATTCCTGAGGAAAATACCCTTTTTTTTGAAAAATGTTTTCTATTCCCAATATTCCATGCAATTTTAAAAGAAAATAATTTAGATGAGAATAATTAACAAATCATGCAGAGGAAGATTCATGTTAATAAAGGGGTTATGAATATTTAAGAATTTGTTCATACCGTATAAGTTAAAAACCATTCTCCTCATTCATTACATAAAAAGTCAAATAGTTCCTTGTATGGTAAACAAAAGAATGATTCTTTCCATACCATGTAGTAAAAGTCAAGAAAGGATAAAAATGAATTTAAAAATACATATGATAATAATACACATTTTATGATAACCTTATTATAAAACATGTAAATGGATGATAAATACATCCCCAGTAAATACATACATATATACAATCTCATATAAAAAATGTGATGGATAAATTATCCCTTACCTTGTTATTTTAATTAGTATAGGGTGTGGTCACCACCTGTATAAATGTAAAATAATTTTATTAAATTTTAACCGGACCATATTTATGTTTTTTATATGATATATTATCCTATGTGATCCTATTATATCATTTTGTTAATTGTATTTAAATATTCCCATTATTTCATGTGTTAACTGCTTCATTTTCCCGTTCGTGTTTTTTCTTGTAAGTCATGTTTATTAAAAATAAGATGTATTCTATCCATGAAATTTATTTCATAATTATTATTTTCACTCATCAAATAAATTTTATAATCACTATTGAATTGTAAACATGGAGAATAAATCTCACTGCGTCATGGAGATGGTTGGTCATGCGTATGCAAGATGGACGGTATAATACTTTTGATGGTTAAATGGTTTGTAAATCGATGTTATATTAATTATAAATAATCAATATCATGTTATAAACATTATTTAAATCCATTATACTCAACATTATACACATCCTAATAATTTATTTTTGAGTAACAAATTACACCACAGCACGGAGACGTTAAGTGGTATGTACACACACATGGTGATGTTGTTATTAGTAGAATGGGTAAAATGAGATGTAAGGTTGTCCCATAATGATAATAATGTATCAGAATTTATAATATACTATATTAATTACTTTATTATGTAATAAACTTAGAATGATGAAGTTGAAGTAAAAAAGAAATTGAATTGAATTTGTAAAGCAATTAAATATTCTTTATTGGAGTTCATTTGGGTATCTTCGTAGGGACATTAGGGATGGACTTTTTGGAAAACCAGGTCCTCCAAATGTTAAATAAGAATGTTTATAGGATAATTATTATGAGTTTTATTGAGATATAAGGCTCAAGGAGGTGTAAGGAAATGTGGCAGGAGATGTTATTTTATAATAGAGGATAGGGGAAACTTAAAAAACTCAAAAATATAAACTATAATAAGATTATTCTAGACATAAACATTAAAAAATGTCCCATAAATGAAATTTCTAACATGTTTTTGACCATATATTATCCCCTTGTTGTTATATAACATTTTTGTGATTACTAAATATTTTAATAATAATTTAATTCAATAAGATATTATTATTTCCAATTTTACAACAATTTATTTAATTTTACTTAAATAAAATAAGACAAAGTGTAAATTATAATATAATGTTTTAATACATCTATAATATATCTTATAGATATTTGAAAATTGTTAGACACATTAACTAATCCATAATATAAAAAAATTAATATTATTAAAATCATTTTTTCTATTTTTTGTTAACCGAATAAATGATCTTTATAATTAGAGAGACTTTTAAGGTAATTATATAACTTCTAGAAATTAAAAATAAATGAATATAATGAATTATTTTCATTTATATCAAAATATTTATTTATATTCATTCATAGATTGATTTTTCCCCCACTCCACACATAAAAGTTATAAAAATACTATAAAGTTGTATTTTGTAACTATCTATGATTTAAATAATATATAACTTATTTTCATGTGAAAGTGTAAATTAAAAAACTCAAAATATATTATTATTGTTATAGGTAAAGAATATTATTAATATAATAATTTTTTGGTAATGTTTTTTTTATTTTAGACCATATAATTTTGATTTTCCCTTAATTAATTCCTTTAACTCCTATTATAGAAACAAGTATTTTTATTTATTTAGGGTTAAAATAGTCACTAGAAATTTAAAAAGGATCCATAAATGGACCATTTGTGACATATTAAACTCCATCACAATTATTATTCAATATTTTATATTTTGATGTATTTTATAAAATTTAATAAAATATTATTTATTTATAATATCAATAGTTTCTATTTTGACATTATTCATTTGTTCACTTTTTAGAAATATCATAAAATATAAATATTTTTTAAAAAAATATTTTAAACAATAATAAACATGTCAATTTCTTCCATAAAATATGTGTGTGACATTAATTCACTCAAATTATATTTATTTTAATATTTATAATATCATTTATATGATATTTCTATTAATAAAACAATTTTTGATAACTATTGAGTCATCATTAATGATAATTATTTAGTCTCTAAAAATTATAAATAAATTTATATGATGTAGGTAATTATATTACATTATATATACTACCTAGAGTCGATTTTATTCCCTAATAATCCCTTAATTAGAATTAATATATTTATATTAAATGACAGTTTGACATTTTTTCACATTCATTAATATTTTTATTATATTCATGTAATATTCATAGGTAAGTGTTCATTAAGTTCTTACACTTCAAAAAAACAATTTAATGGTTTAATTTAGTCATCTAATAAGATTTTTAGAAGTGATAATTTAATTTTATAATATTATTTTTACATTTAATTACCCAGTTTACCTTTAACCATTATAATAAAAATAATTACCATAGTTACTATTCATAAATACAAAAATGAAAGTATCTTATTAAAATAATTTCCACCTTCTGATTCCAAATATGGAATCCATTATTAAAAATTCAAAACATATAAGTTGGAGTAATTAATTTAAAATTAATCATGTTTTAAAAAAATGTGTTTTTGTTTAAAAGTTACAATATTCAAAAATATTGAAATGTTTTTACATATTAATACATTGTAAAATTAATTAAAATTAAATAAATTGTATTAAAATTTAGAAATATATTCTATTAATACTCTAAAACCAATCAATAATATATTTTAACAATATAAATTTGTTCGTTGAAAAAGTTGTTTTCAATTACAATTTAGTGTATTTTTACAATTCATCAAAATATGAAAGTTATAAGAAAAATATCCAATTCATACAAAGAAAAAAATTTATGTCTTTCTTAAAAATAATATGTTTATATTTTCAAATTAAACTTATAAACATGTAAAATACTATATTTAAAATGGGTACGCCATCAAAAGGTGGCAAAACAACATTTTTTGGAAAAATACTTCTTTTATCTAAAAAATGAAATTGTTCTTCTATCCTATTCTAGAAAATACATAAGATGAATTGTAATTTTATAAAATTAAAAAGTTTGTTAATAATATTAATAATGGAAGTTTTATATCCCATTAAATAACAATATTTTAATAATACATTATTGTTTAGTGAAACTTGATATTGCGTACACCGCAAGCTATTGAGGAAGGTAGCTATCACATGTAACCTAAACCAAGAATTTTGTTACGTATACTATAAGATCATACAATGTTGTGTATATAGAAAACAAAGATTTGTGTAGCGTATAATAGAATACATAAATGAAATTTAAAATAATCTATCTACTAAAATCTCGGGTTGTCACATTCTATCCCCCTTAAAACAAATTTCATCCTCAAAATGTGTTGGGGTTATAAATGATTCACTACATAAATGTTTCTGTCATAGAAACCCACGTAATAAAAAGGAATTATAAAACATAATTTTAAAAATGATTTTTAGAAACATAACAGTTACCCAAATTAACTCTTCATTGTTTTTCCACATATGAGAACATATGTGAAAAGTGAAAACATGAATATTGAAGATAAATATAACCATCATATTCTGTTTTATAGTGATAGAGTATAAGGTTTGAATAAAGTTAACTAAAAGAATTATACAAATCCATGATTACTTAATGGGCTATCTGATTCATCAGATTATAAGCTACTAAGATAACATTTTTGGTTTCTAGATCCTTTTCTTAAAGTTGAAATTTTTTGGTATGAGAATAAACACTTAATGGATTTATGTACAATATCACCATTGATAATTACCTAAAAAATTTCCACTTCATCTCATATTTAAAGAAATGTAGTTGAATTTTTCATTCTTGATGTGTTATCAGATCATGTGACAGAATGATAAGTCATTCCATCTGTCTCAACAAAAATGTTAAAACATGTTATCAAATATGTATAAGTCCACCTATACTAAGATAATACAATTATATAACAAACATCAACCCATAAATAACTTATACTATCCATCATTGTATAACATAACAATCCATCCCAAAACTGAAAATATAAAGCTTTAGAAAGAGGGGAACTAAATCAAAATAACATTTTTCTCCCATATCTCATTGGGAAGTACTTGGTTGTCACATTCCAAACATCTAAATACCATATTCATGTATTCTTTTGAAACATTCTAATGACATGAATTACCGTAGAACCTTAGTGAAAAAATATATTCTATCCAAATTAACTCTTTCTACAAACAAAAAAATACAAAACATTTTATATACACAAACCATTATATCACTTTCTCCTTGTATCAGTCATGAGATTATTAGTACATTCAAACATCTCATTATCTCTTAATATCTTCATTATGTGCATATCATGTGCTTTCCAAATATATTTTTATCACATTTCATGGTTTCCAGCACTATATAATTATGGAAAACTACAACAGACCAATACATAGATATTACAAAATTCCATGACATTGTAAATGAGATTACACAACATTATCCCATTACATAAACACTTAATAATTCAACCACTTCGTTTTCATACACAACATCGCAAGTAATGATCGCATGTGACTTCATATTATCTTTTATCTTAATAGGTTACTAATGTCAATCATCATTAATCCATGTATTAGTGTATTGGTTAGCATAATGACCCATTACCTTGGACTTGTAGCATTGGATTTTTGGTGGTGCATCATCTATAGTCTTTTCTATATTCACATCATTAGAAACCTTTTTCCATTACATTGGCACTCAACTGCTCAATGACCTTCTTTTCCACACATGAAATATTTTCTTATCCCTTTAATATAATCTCCACCATGCTTCTTTCTACACATTGAGAATAATGAAACAATCATCTTCTTTTCACCATTGTTTTGATATTTTCCCTTGAACTACATATTTCGTTTCTTATCAAAACCATGAGATGGATATGTAAAACCAACTTTTGGTTCCTCCGTGATAGAAAAAATGTATACTCTCTTCATAGTTATTGAAGTCTCTTATAGCTAATTATCTTCTATGAATTGGTTTTATTCCACTAAATATTGATCACCTTTACTTTTAGGTTGGATAATAAATCCAGAAGTATACCTTGAAAGTCTTGTAAAATTCACCTCATATGTACCAACATATTCGTCATCCATTCGCTTATGCTCAAGGAAATCCTTTTTGATATTTGTTTGAATAATACGAGATATGTACTAAGTAAAAAACAAGTTCTTGGTCTTTCCCAATTCCATGGATTCAATTTCATCATGACAACTTGTATTCTTAGTTAGAATCCACTAAAGCTTTGCTTCACCTTCTAAACGATAGATATCCAAAATGAATTTTTTTCATGTTCTAAATAGAAAAGTATGGAAAATATCTTTTCAATGCTACTAATCCATTATTCAGCAGTAAGTGGATTAGGAGACCCATAGAAATACGTTGGGTGATGCCTCATGATATACTCAATAAAATGTTTTTCCCCTGTCTTCCCATTAGGAAGTCCAAATGATTCATAGCTTTTGTAAGTATACAGAAAAGATATTTCATAACCAATCCCATAAAATTTGGTTTTTTAAGAGGGCAATAATTTCATTTTCCAGTGAATTGATCATTATCACAATTAAATTGGGTTCTATCCATCATCTAAAACCCTAATAGAATATTGTGTGAGGCAAATATCATACTAGGAAAACAATATAATCAAGGGGAGTACATTCATTCTCTAGAATTTTTGGTTTAATTATATGTTATTCTTGATTATTAAAATAATTCAAGGACTATAATCTAAAGTTATAATTAACCTTATGGAAATCCTTAGACATACCTTAGAAATATCTTTTAAGATCTCAAAAAAGTTTTCCCATCCTAGTTTCCAAAGGATAATAAAACCTGCTCTCTGATACCAACTATAACGACTGAAGCTTTACATATATTGAAATTACATTTATTTTTTCAGAATACTTAATACATTACACAAAATATATTCCCAAATATTTTATTACTTTAATGTCTTTGGAAACTCAGAACATAATCTTATAACTTGTTGAAATATCGTCAATATCTCCAATAAAGATCTTCCCCTTTTGTCTTCCTACCTAAAACCTTCCTTTATATCATGGGGAA
The DNA here is from genome assembly GCA_963277665.1 of Viscum album. Lineage (NCBI taxonomy): Eukaryota > Viridiplantae > Streptophyta > Magnoliopsida > Santalales > Viscaceae > Viscum > Viscum album. Next base: position 1,907,942,845 of record OY728145.1, read on the forward strand.
ACTAAAACATAAAAAGGGAAAGATTAAATTATGAGTAAGGGTAAATAAGTAGAACATAAAACAAAACATAAAAATATGAACATAAAAACATGAACATAAAGTTTAAACATCAAGATCTCGAATTTTGAAATAAATATTTTTTAGTACGTAAGGCATGGATAATAAAAGAACATTAACCTTGACAGAATAGAATTGGAATAAAACATGAAATTATGGAAAATAATAAGCAGATAATATGATTTCCATAGTAGCCAAGGTATTTCTTCAAAGACCATCATAGTTGACAAAGTCCATTACTTAGCCAGGTTTACTTGAAGTTCTAGCTATGTATTACTAAACCAGATTTACCAGCCATTCCAGCCATGTATTACGGAACCATATTTACTTTTCATTTAGCCATGTTTATCTCATGAGATATAAATATTTACCCAATGAATTTGAGTGATATATAGGTCTCACCCATCTCTTAATGAAATCATTCTCACATGTACTACAAAAACATAAATCATTCATCATAGTATAACCCATGAAATTAAATGGGTTTCTTAAACATCATTCCATCATAAAATAATCCATATAAGATAAATGGATTATATAACACTAATTTTAACCTAACCCCAATAAAATAAATGAAATTATTGTTATATAACCATAACCTTATGTCATCTTATATGGAAAATAATTTTTTATAAAAGAAATGAACTTAATTCCAGAGGAAAATATCCTTTATTTTGGAAAAACAATTTCTTTTATCAAAATGCCATGAAATTTTAAAAGAAAATAATTTTGTTTAAATAATCATGAAATATTTTAAAGTAATCTTCCTGGAAAAATGATTTCATGAAAATTTAATAATCCATTCATTCCATATAAGTTAAAAAACATACTCCCCGTACTATACCGAAAAAATAAAAAACTACCTTGTAGAGTAAACAAACAAAATATTCCTTCCATAACATGTAGTAAAATCAAAAATGGATAAAAATGACATTAAAATTTATATAAGTACAATAAATATTTTATGATAAAATTATTACAAATATGTACTTGGATGATAAATATATCCCAAGTAAATACTTACATATAGAAAATCTCTGATAAAAATGAGATTGCAAAATTATCCCTTAACAAGTAGTTTTCATTATTTATGGGTGTGGTCACCTCCTATATAATGGTTAAATCATGTTTTAAAATAATACCAGGACCATATACAAATTTATGATATCATATATGATCATATTTTATAATTTTTTTATTTTTATTTCTATATTACCATTATTTCAGGGGTTAACTGCTTCATTTTCCCATTCATGTTTTGTCATGTACATCATTTTAGATATGTATAAGATGTATTTTATCTCATAAATTATGTTCATAATTATTATTTTCACTCATTATATAAATTTTATAATCATTTTTGAATTTTTAACCTAGAGAACTAATCTCACTGCGTCGTGGAGACAGCATCTCGTATGTACGCACGGGCAACAATATCATTCTCTTGATGGTTAAATGGTAGGTAAATAAATGCTATATTTATTATATTGAAAAATACTCATATTATATTCATTATCTAAATACATTACACTCATCATTATACCCATCCTAATAAAGTATTTTTGAATAACACATTACACCACGACGTTGAGACGAGAATTTGTACAGACGCACACATGATTATAATGTTATTTGTAGGATGGATAAAGGAGATATAAGGATTTCCCATAATTATAATAACATATATTCATGTATAATATACTAGATTTTGTACTTTATTATGCAATAATAATATATCAAAGAAGAAGAATAAGAACAAGTAAATAGAATTTAATTGGTAAAGAAATTACCTCTTCTTCATTGGACTTCCTTTGGATCTCTTCTTAGGGACAATAGGGATGTAATTTTTGGAAAACTAGGTCCTCAAGAAGTTAACTATGAATTTAAATAGGAGAATTGGGTATATTTTGGTCGATCTAGAGGGCTCAAGGAGGCGTGAGGAAATATGGGAGGAGATGCATTTTTATAAGAGAGTATAGGTGTTCATTAGGGAACTCTCAAAATATTAAAATATAATAAGACTATTCGCACCCCACTCAAGTTGATCACTTAGTGTCGAACACTCCATTTCATGAGGAGGGTGTTTTTCCCAACACTCTTATGATTGGCTGGTTATTAGCTCCTTTTCTAATCCCTTTCATGGATAGCCCAAGTAACTTCGGCCAGGCTGTGATGACCTCAAATCCATTATTAGCCCAAGAATCTTAGGGTGGGTTGTTGTGGTGGTTGTCCCAGGTGTTTGCGGGCATGTTGTTCCCAAGTATCTTTGAGATGAGGCCCAAGTGCCTTTGGGCATGATGGTAGCTTTCTGGCCCAGGTGTCTTCGGGCGTAGCAGTGGTTGTTCTGGCCTAGGTGTTTGCGGGCATGGTTACGTGAGGTTGTTATGTCCCAGGTGTCTATGGGTGGGATAGCAGTTGTGGCCCTGCTGTTTGCGGGCGGGATGTGTGGTTATGGCCTAGGTGTATGCAGGCGGATTTGGCAGTGGGACTACGGTGAGAATGGCGGGATTGGTTCGATGTGTAGGATGTCTTCAATTACAAGTTAGAAGACGGCACGAGGTACCCAAATATCTATGTGTTATTACTATACTTTAATTGACTTGCATTATTTGGGGAGTGTTCCTTGGTGAGGATTGGGTGGTTAGTTTCCTTGCTAGGTGTTGGGGTTCCTCCTTTCTCACAGGGCATTAGTATGCCTCCAAAATTGTGCACGAGAGTCTTTGGTTTTCCTACTGAGTATACTTGTATACTCACCCTACGTATATAAAACTATTTTCAGGTTTCCAGGAGGACTTCAGGGATCGTGCAGGACCGTACTAGCTCAGACGTTGGGGCAGTTTCTGTTGTCATTTTCCTTTTTTTAGTAGTTTACCTTTGGGTTTTTTGTGGCTTGTATTCTTTTACTTTTATATCATCCATATGGGAATGGTTCTTGAGCTTTACTTTTACTTACAGTTTAGGTGTTGTTGGGATTTTACCATCTTATCTCCCAATCCTATTAAAATAAAAAGCAGTTATGCCTTCCATCTTGTGTGTGATTCTATACCCTTGGTGCTAGTCGCCACTCCAGGACCTATTGAAGGCAGGTCTCAGGGGTCATTATCTCTCCTTCAACTTAAAGAAGGAAGGGATTGGAAATCTGCTGACCCTTCCCTCCTTTTGGTGAACGCGGGTCGTGAAAGAATGGTATCAGCGAAATAGGTTGAGAGATAGGATGGAGTCTTGAGTTTGGAAGATTGGGGATTGCATGGGATGGTAGGGAAACAATGTTGGGTGACCTTGGTGCATGAATTAGGCCAGGGAAGATTGGCTAGGACACTGGATTTTAGTGCCCCCTGTGATCCGATGCAAGGACCCTGGACCTACCGAACGACCAAGTGAGGCCACGCTGATTGCAGGGTAGAGACCCTAGGAAAGGTACATGCATCATAACTACTTGTGTTCTCGTGTTTCATGGGTGTCTTGGGGATTCAAAATAAATGAATAACTCTATGAAAATTTAAGAACAATATTATTCACTACTTAGGCTTTTGTAATCCTTGTTTACCTTGTAGCTATGGAACCTAGGAGATGACCACGAGTGGTGCAGGCGATCGACGCCCAGGAGGATGATGTGGACAATCGGAAGAGGGATGATCAAGAGGAGGAGGATGATCAGTGGCAGAAAAAGCTTTGAGCCTTTCAGCAACAGACCCTTGGGAAATATGAGGGCATCACCTCGGACGTGAAGACGGAGAGTTGGCTAGATGAGCTGGTGATAGCTTTCGGCTAGATTCGGGCTCCGATGAAGTACTGGGTTCCTCTGGCCGTGATCCAGATGCGGGGAGAAGTGTGTCAGGGGTGGATGCTCTACCTAGGGGAGATGAGAGAGGCTGAGGTGGCATGGGCTGATTTTGAAAAAGAGTTCTTGGCAGAATTCGTCTCTTCTACGATGAAAGATGAGAAGAGGCACGAGCTACTCTCCCTCCAACAGGGGAGTATGTCAGTAAGGGAGCTGGGGATCAAGTTCAAGGATCTCCTCCGCTTTCCTCCAGACCTCTTTCCAGATGAGGAGTCTTGGGCGAGATGTTTAGAGGAGGCGCTCTGACCTTCCCTCCAGTACGTTGTTACCCCCTTCACCTTGATGACATACTTGGAGGTCCAGAAGAAGGTAGAGGTGGTAGAGAGGATACACACGCTGGGAGGTGTGTAACGAGAAGGGATCTAGCTAGGATCATCGAAGTGGAAGGTCTTCAGCACCAGGCCTCCAGCATCAAGGCCCTTTTGGTTTCGATCGATAGGGAGCAGGCCCCAGCAGTTCCAGTTCTGATCTCCTGGCCCTCACCCTTTCTCATCGGGCCTAGGGCCAAGATTCTATGTCTGTGGGAGCCATGGGAACCTCCGGAATTAGTGCTCGGATAGAGTTTAGTATGGAGGTGGTGGGAAGTTTCATCACCCGCCCAGCAGCAACAGTATCCAGCAAGGCATTTCTAGCAGCAGCAGCAGGGTCAGCGAGCTCCCACTCCTCCGAGGGCAGATGTTGTCGGAGGAGGCCAACCTCAGGGTGCTCCTCAGGGACCTTGACCAGGGTGTAGTTAGGGAGGTGGCCGATAGCCGAGAGGCAGAGGAGCCAGGCACGGGCAGTTTCATGCGGCGAAGGCAGCAGTTCCAGCAGGACTGGAGGTCATTCGAGGTACGATCAGTTTGATCAGAACCCTTGATTACATCTTGTTCGATATAGGACCTTCTCACTCATTTGTTACACCTATTCTGGCCCGATATTTGTGTCTAGATACCGAGAGACTTCCAGTGCCCCTTGTGCTAAGCACACCAGTCAGAGGTCAAACTGACTTATCTTATGTTTTTCGAGGATGCAGACTGACAATAGTGCCACATCAGTCAGTCAGGGACCTCCTGCTATTGCACATACAGCCATACAATGACATCCTAGGAATTTATTGGTTGTTCACTGTATGTTACATCATCGACTGCTTCTGAGGAAGGGTCGTGTTTTCATACTTAGGCGGCTGAAGAGTTACTTTCACCGGTGAGGGGGTGGCCAGAAGGGCAGCAGGTGAGAGGGACCCCTCCACTCCTTGTTAGCTGAGCTATCAGTGGAGAAAATGGATGTAGAGATGGTGGAGGTACCAGGGATCGTTAGTGAGTTTATGGACGTCTTCCCTGAGGAGGTGAAGACTCTACCCCCTCGACGTGATGTCGAGTTTGAGATAGACTTGTATCCTGGTGGTCGTCTGATTTCGATGGCTCCCTACCGGATGGAACCTTCAGAGCTATGGGAGTTTCAGATTCAGATTGATTATCTGACGAATAAGGGTTTTTTTGACTGAGTGTGTCATTGTGGGGTGATCCTATGTTGTTTTCGAATAAGGTGGATGGTGGTCTAAGGCTGTGCATAGACTACAGGAGACTGAATCAGGTAACAGTCAAGAATATCTACCCTCTTTCATGGATAGACGATCTCTTAGACCAGTTGAAAGGGGCATGATGGTTCTCAAAGATCAACCTACGATCTGGATATCACAAGTTGAAGGTAAAGGAGGGAGACATCCCGAAGACGACCTTCAGGTGTAGATATGGTCCCTTCGAGTTTGTCATCATGTCGTTCGGCGTTACAAATGCTCCAGCTATATTCATGGGGCTAATGAAATCCGTCTTCTAGGAGTACCTGGACAGGTTCGTAGTCGGGTTCATTGATGACATCTTGATATACTCAAGATCATATGAGGATCATGCTGAGAACTTGAGGATGGTTTTGGAGGTCCTCTAATAGCACCATCTCTATGGAAAATTGTCCAAGTGCAAGTTCTAGACGCGAGAGGTGCACTTCCTTGGACACGTGGTGTCTGAGTAGGGGATAGTAGTGGACCCATCAAAGGTCGAGGCAGTTGTTTCTTGGGCAGCACGCAAGAACGTGGAAAAGGTCCGTAGCTTCCTTGGGCTGGTAGGTTACTACCAGAGGTTCATACCCAACTTTTCCAGAGTTGTAGCACCTTTGACAGCCTTGACAAAGAAGGACCAGGCTTTCGTATGGGATGAGTAGTGTGAGGCAGCCTTCAGCTATCAGAAAGAAAAGTTAGTGAGTGCCCCAGTCCTGAGATTTCCAGAAGAAGGGGAGGCGTATGAGGTGTACTGTGATGCTTCAGGGAAAGGCCTCGGGTGTGTGTTGATGCAGCGGAAAGGGGTGATCCCCTATGGGTCTAGGAAGTTACATCTCCATGAGCATAATTTTTCCACCCATGATCTAGAGCCTGCAGCGGTCATTTTTTCACTAAATTTGTTGTGTCATTACCTCATCAGAGAGCGCTTTGTGGTATTCACTAACCACAAAAGCTTGAAGTATATATTCTCCCAGAGGGACCTGAACTTAAAGCAGTGATGGTGGATGGAGTTCTTCTAGGATTACGATTTCGATATTTCCTACACCTCTGGGAAAGGAAACATGGTGGCTGATGCCTTGAGTAGAAAGTCACAGAGGGATGCGGTCCGAGAGTCGGTGGATGATTGGAGGGTGATGGAGGAGTTGGCTGCCCTACACCTAGATGCGAGGATGGATAGTGGAAGGGTTTTCTTGTATCAGATTATAGTACAGTCTTCTCTGTTACATCAGGTGGAGGAGTCTCAGTGGGGATACCCAGAGAGTTAAGTGACGTGTGATCGCATTAGCCAAGGCGATGCTCCAGATGGGTGTACAGAGGATGGTCAGAACTGGATTCTTTTTCAGGGGAGAATGTTTGTTCCAGAGGGGATTCATGAGGGGGTCCTTGGAGAGTTCCATAGCTCACCCCTGTAGGTTAATCCGATAGTTTCCAAGATGTACTAGGGTCTGAGGGGATATTTTTGGTGGCCCGGGGTAAAGCTGGCGGTGACAGAGTTTGTGGCCAAGTGCCTAGTGTGTCAGTAGGTGAAGGCTGAGCACCATGTTCCATGGGGTTTGTTACAACCCTTAGATGTCCCCAAGTGGAAGTGGGATGACATATCAATGGATTTTTTCACAGGGATACCCAAGGTTCAAGGAGGGTGTGATGCCATCTGGGTAGTAGTGGATCGGTTGATGAAATCGACTAACTTTCTGGCAATCAAGGAGGCGAGTGCAGTGGATGCTCTAACATAGAGGTACGTGACGAGGTGGTGTGTTTGAATGGGGTTATAAGATCCATAGTCTCGGATAGGTATGCACGATTTACCTCACAAGTCTGGAGGGGTTTGCAGCATGCTTTTGGCACCCAGCTGCGCCATAGCACTGCCTTCCAACCCTAGATAGATGGGAAAATAGAGTGCACCATCTAGACCATGGATGATATGATACAAGCATGCATTCTGGACTTTGGGGGATCATGGGTGTGATTCTTTCCTCTGGTAGATTTCTCCTACAACAATATCTACCACTCTACCATTGTCATGGCTCCGTTTGTAGCTTTCTATGGGAGGCCCTGTCGCTCACCCGTGTGCTGGACAAGAGTCGTCGAGGTGGGTGTTCTTGGCCCGGTGGTGGTACAGAGCATAACAGAGAAGGTGAAGCTTATATGAGAGAGGATGAATGTGGATCAAGACAGGAAGAAGTCATATGCGGATGATAGGAGGAGTCCCTTGGATTTCGAGGTCGGGGACCACATGTTCTTGAAGGTCTCCCCTCGGCGTGGGTAGCGAAGGTTTGGTAGGGGAAGTAATATCTCTCCCAGGTTCATCGGACCCTTCGAGGTGTTGCACAAGGTCGACAAGGTGGCATATCACCTGGCTTTGCCACCACACCTGCAAAGGGTGCACGATGTCTTCCATGTGCCCCAGCATCATCGGTATCTGCACAATGATTTGCACGTCCTCGAATGGGGAAAGCAAGATATCGAAGACTATGAAACATTCATGGAACGGCTAGTGATGATCGAGGGTTGTGAGGAGAAGGTGCTTCATGGACAAACCATCCCATTGGTTCGTGTGTTATGAAGGCATGGTGTTCCTGAGGAGAGTACCTGGGAGAGGGAAGGGCAGATTCGTGCCCAGTATCAAGGGTTGTTTTGAGTATAATCCTGATTTTTCAGTACTTGTTTTCTAGGTAATGCTTTACCTTGTTGACTATGGGATGTGCAGTTTCTTTTTTCTGTGAATGTGTGTGTAGTGTCCTAAAGAATGTGGAGGGGAGGACCAGATTCTTAGTTAGGACGCATTAAAGTGGATGCACCTAAACCCATGCGGGCAAGTCAGTGCCACCCAAAGCGGATATTATCTTAACACTGAGGAATCGAAACCCCTCTCCCACATGGCCGAACGATTTAGTCTTTTGTTTTGCATGGTTACACGGGGAAAGTAACGGTAGGGTAGGGCATTTGTGTTGTTCATGAAATAAGGTGTTCCTGTGTTAGAGAGGTTCACTCTTGAGAGGTATCTTTCGGGGTGGTTGTTCGGACCCCCCCCCCTCTTTCCTTCGGATCTGGTTCTAGATTCTCGAGGATGAGAATAGTTTGAGAGGTATCTGATGTAATGGCCTAGACCCTCATGATCCATCCCTTTGCCATATTCTGGGACCCTAAGGGTTCGCACCTCATTTCAACGCGACCGATCGGTGTCATCCAGCCTTGTTGGGTCTTTCCTCCTACAGCCTTTCCCGTAATGCCTCTTTCAGGCATTTATAACATTTTGAATCATTTTAAGGCCATTTTAAGCCCATAATTAATATCTAAAAATCCTGATAAACCTCCCTACTAAATAACAATTAATCCCATCATGTGTAACCACACAACTGCATGGAAGAACCACGATCCGACTTTCAAGGCGTTCAAATTTCTTATCCTGTAACATTTGGATCTCATCTATTTATCATGCAGGATTTTTTTATCCTTCTTCTTGGATAGTCTCCTTCTCTTCTTTATGCGTTTGAAGTCCTTTGTTCCTGAGGCAAGTGGTTAACCTTTACCTAAGCCCTTCAAGTCGGGCATCCTCATTCCTGATGCGGAGTTGGAACTTCGATCTTTGATCAACCAAGTAGATATTTTCTCCTTCTCCTCTCCTTTTTCTGTATCATGCGGGGTGGGTATGCTTTTTCCCCTTTAGAAATAGATTAAACCGAACTTAACAAAAATAATGAATGGAACTTTAAAGAATGAAAGTGGGGTGTGATCGATGTTATGATGTACTCTATATGTTGTTATGTGTTGTGAATTGTAAGAGCCTATGCTCACTGAAAATCATGGTCATTGGTGGTCTTTCTCTGTTCACTATTGAACCTCGTTGCACATGGTTGTTTAAATAACCGTAACATGGAATTGGTTAATTACGTATACTCGTTTAAATAAATTGAAAGCAGCAGGATCAACCTTTTTCTATGATAACCGTGGTTAAAGCATAGTGGAATTGAAACCATGGAGTGTGTTAAATCTTTTAAATCTAAAAATACCTACATGGGCATGCCTTGTGTTGGTGGTAGCAGTTTGGTTGTTTCTTTCACGGGCCGATTGCTGGGGCGATGTGGGTGGGGATGGGATCCCCTGTTATTATACATTCGCTGGTAGTGAATTTGAGGCTGTGAGATTACTCTACTTATATCATGAATTGGGGTGGGATCCTCTATTGGTGAGAAACCATTGGATCCTGCATTTTGGGAACATGGGGCAGTATCTCAGGGTTTTCCTAGGGTTCCAGTACTTCGAGGGATCTCACTTATCCATTTTTTATTGTGACCTTGCAAGAGAACCAAGTGTGAATGCTTAAATTGTTGTTGGCTGTAACTTTTTCCCTTGGTTTTTTCTTATGTTGTTAGTTTCCCAGTAGTGAAGAACTTTATTTAAATGAGATTACTTGAACATGGAAGCAAGAATAGCTTAAATGGGAATTGGTTCTGGGGATGAGTTGTGACTCAGTTGTGAGCAGTGTGCTTCCTATGAATAGGGATGAGTGTGCTTGTTCTTGGATTTGTTTTGGAACCCCTAGGTTGGGATGAGTGTTTGTTACCTATACATATATATGTAGCTTTTATGTTTCTTATTAGCACCGCAACCAAGGTGAGAACTTAGTGTCGAACACCCTATTTCATGAGGAGGGTGTTTTTTCCAACACTCCTATGAGTGGATGGTTATTAGCTCCTTTTCTCATCCCTTTCTCGGATAGCCCAAGTAACTTCGGCTAGGCTTTGATGACCTGAATTCCATTATTATCCCAAGAATATTTAGGCGGGTAGTTGTGGTGGTTTTTCCAGGTGATTACGGGCATGTTGTTCCCATGTATCTTCGAGATAAGGCCCAGGTGTCTTCGGGCGTGATAGTAGCTTTCTGGCCCAGGTGTCTTCGGGCGTAGCGGTGGTTGTTCTGGACTAGGTTTTTGTGGGAATGATTACATTAGGTTTTTGTGGCCCAAGTGTCTGCAGGTGGGATAGCGGTTGTGGCCCAAGTGATTACGAGCGGTATGTGTGGTTATGGCCCAGGTGTATGCAGGCGGGTTTGGCAGTGGGACTGCGGTGAGAATGCCGGGATTGGTTCGATGTGTGGGATGTCCTTAATAACCAGTGGGAAGGCGACACTGGGTACCCAAATATCTATGTGCTATTACTATACTTTACCTGACTTGCATTATTTGGGGAGTGTGCCTTGGTGAGACTTGGGTGGTTAGTTTCCTTGCTAGGTGTTGGGTTTCCTCCTTTCTCACAGGGCATTAGTATGCCCCCCCCACTTGTGCACGAGAGTTTTTGGATTTTTTACTGAGTATACTTGTATACTGACCCCATGTATATAAAACTATTTTCAGGTTTCTAGGAGGACTTCTGGGATCGTGTGGAACCGTACTAGCTCAGAACATGGGGCAGTTGCTGTTGTCATTTTCCATTTTTTACATTACCTTTGGGGTTTTTGTGGTTTGTATTCTTTTACTTTTATATCATGCATATGGGAATGATTTTTTGGCTTTACTTTTACATCTAGTTTTGGTGTTGTTGGAACTTTACCATCTTATCTCCCAATCCTAATAATATAAAAAGGGGTTATGCCTTCCATATTGTGTGTGATTCTATACCCTTGGTGCTAGTCGCCACTCCGGGACCTATTGAAGGCAAGTCTCAGGGGGTCATTATCTATCCTACAACTTAAAGAAGGAAGGGATTGGCAATCTGTTGACCCTTCCCTCTTTTTGGTGAAGGCGGGTCGTGGCATTTTGTCCCTATGTTGACACATAAAAGATATTAAGATATGAAATTGTGATATTTTGTAACTATTTTTGATTTAAATAACATATAATTTATTTTCATGTACATGTGTCACTTATACAATTGGAATAAATCATATTGTGATATGTATTGAATTTTATTCATCCAATTATTTTTTGGAAATGTTTTGGTTTTATTTTAAACCATATAATTTTAATTTATCCTTAATTATTACCTTCAACTATACCCATGGAAACATATCTTTTTATTTACTAAGGGTTAATATAGTCACTCTAAAATGACAAAGGATCTATTAATGGACCATTTTTTATAGATTAAACTTCCTCCCAATTAGTTTTATAATGTTTTTTATGAATTTTATATTATTTGATAAAATATTATTTATTTAAAATATGAATAGTGTCAATTTTGACACTATTCATAGTTGACTTTTTAGAAATATCATAACATAGAGATATTTTCAAAAAACCTTTTTTAAACAATAAATAACATGTCTAATTCATCCATAAATTTTTTTTATAAAATTATTTCACTCAAATTATATTTATTTAAATATTTATATTATCATTTATTTGATATTTGGTTTAATAAAATAATTTCTACATAACTATTCAATCATCATTAATGTTACTTTTTTAATCTATAAAAATAGTAAATAAATTTTTACGATATATGTAATTATATTATGTTTCTAGATAATACAAATAGTTGATTTTATTCCCTCGTAATCCATAAATTAAACATAATATAATTATATTAAATGAGAGTGTGATATAATTTCAAATTCATTAACTTTTTTTATATTCATGTCATATTTATAGGTATGTGGAAATTAAGTTATTCCATTTTAAAATATAAAGGATAATGTTTGAATTAATTAATTCAATGGGATTTTTACAAGTGTTAAGGTAATTTGATATTATTATTTTTATCTTTAATTTCCAATTTACATATAATCATGGTAATAAAAATAATTACAAAATTTTCTATTCATATTCCCAAAATAAAAGTATCCTATTAACATAATTATTACCTAATAATTCAAAATATTTAATCCACTCTTCAAAATTCAAAAAATAGAATTTTCAAAAATTAATTTAAAATTGATCGAGTTGTCGACAAAAAATGGGTTTTTGTTTAAATGTTAAAACTTTGAAAAATATTGAAATGTTTTTACATATAAAATCAATGTAAAATTAATTACAATGACTTACATTGTATTAAACTATAGAATATATTATATTTATAATTTAAAACCATTCACTAAGAGAATTTAACCATATAAGTTATTTCGATGAAAAATATTGTTTTCAAATAAAATTTAGTGTATTTTTACGATTCATCAAAATATGAATATTAACAAAAAAATATCTAAAAATAATCCAATGTAAAATTCTATATCCTACTTCAAAAATAGAACATTATTATATCAAATTTAAGTTATAAACATGTCAAAATCTAGATTTAAAATGTTTGCACCATCAAAAGGTGAAAAAACCGCATTTTTTGGAAAATAATTATTTTATCTAAAAAATTGAATTTGTTGATATATCATGTTCTAAAAAAATACATAATATGAATTTTAATTTTATAAAATTCAAAATTTCGGTAATAGTATTCCTAAATACTAGTTTATATCCTCTTAAATAATAAAATTTTAATAATATATCATTGTTTAGGGAAACTCAATATTGTATACAACAGAAGTTATTGAGGAAGCTCTCTCTTACGTGTAACATAAGCCAAGAATAGTTTTGTGTATAATGAAATCTAGTACAATGTTTCATATAACGGAAGATAATATTGGTTTAGAATACAACATAAGACATTAATTAAATAAAAATTATCTATCTCGAAAAATATCAAGGTGTCACCTTCAACCCCCCTTTAAATGAATTTCTTCTTCGAAATTCGGCACGGTTATAAATGGTTTACTATGTGACTATTTCTTTCATGAAACCGACATCGTAAAAATGAATTTTAAAACATCATTTTAAAATAAAAAGTTTTAAACATTATGGTTACCCAAATTAACTCATCACTGGTTTTCCACATAGGAGAACATAGGAGAGGTGAAAACATGGATATAGAGGAGAAATTTAGCCATCCAGTTCTGATGGATTGTGATAGAGAATAATGTTTGAAAAAAGATAAAAACTAGAAATCCATATATTTGTGATGATTTAAGGGACCATCTGATTCATCAAATAAGAAAGTACTAGGATATCATTTTTGGTTTCAAGATCCTTTTACTAAAGTTGGTGAATTGTTTAATGAAAATAAATACTTCTTTGATTTCAAAGCAATCTCACTTTTGATCATTCCTTGAACAATTCTCACTTCATATCATATTTAAAGAATTGAATTTGAATTTTTTGTTCTTGATGTGTTAGCACATCATGTGATATAATGATTGTTCATTCCATCTGCCTAAACAAAAAGGTTAGAACATGTTATCAAATATGCATAAGTCTACCTATAGTGAGATAATACATTAATCTAACCAATTTAAACCAAATTATAACATATTTTATCCATCAATGTATAACATTAAAATCCATCCAAAAACTGAAAATATAAAACTTTAGAATGATGTGAACTAAATCAACTTAACATTTGTCTCCCATATCTCATTAGGTAGTTCTTGGTTGTCACATTCCAAACATGTGAATAGTTTATACATGTATTTTGTAGAAACATTGTAATGACCTGAATTTCAATAGAACATTAGTTAAAAATTAAATTCTTTTAAAATTAACTATTTCCACACACACAAAATACCAAAAATTATATATACTCATACCAAGATATCACATTGTATTTTTATTACTTATGAGCTCATTAATACAATAAAACATATCACTCTCTCCTTGTCTCTTCATTTTGAGCATATCAAGTGAATTCCAAAAATATTTCTATCACTTTTCATTTTTACCTTTACTAAATAATTATAGAAAACCACAATAGTACAATACATAAATATCGTAATATTCCATAACATTGTAAATGATATTCTACAACACTATCCCATTACATAAACACTTAATCATTCCACCACTTCATTTTCATACTCAACATCACCAGTACAAATAGCATGTGACTTACCTTTGTCTATTATCTTAATAGGTAGTTGACGTCAATCATCATTAAACCCTGGATTAGGGAATTGGTTTTCATAATGCCCCAATTCATTGCACTTGTAGCATTCATGTTTTAGTGGTGCGTTCTCTGTAGTTTTTTCTCAATTCACATCATTAAAAACCTTTTTCCAATTAATTCGGGACTCAACTGCAAAATGACCTTCTCTTCCACACATGATACATTTTCTAGTCCCTTTAAGACAATATCCACCATGCTTATTTTGACACATTGAGTATAAGGAAACAATCATCTTTTTTTCACCATTATTTTGATAATTTCCCTCGAACTCCATCTTTCATTTCATATCAAAATCATGAGATGGATATGTAACACCAAATTATAGTTCTACCTTGATAGCACAACACACAATTTCATCATCGATATTAAAGTCTCTTATAGATAATTCCATTTTGAGAGTTGGTTTTAATCCACAAAAGAGTCGATGAACTTTAATTTCATGTTGGATGATAAAGCCAGAAGCATACCATGCGAGTCTTGTAAAATTCTCCTCATACGTACCAACAGATTCAGCATCCTTTTTCTTAATCTCAAGGAACAGCTTTCCCATATTTGGTCGAAGAATTCGGGGTAATTATTTATTGAAAAAAAAGTTCTTGAACTCATCCCATTCCATGGAATCAATTTCATCTTGCTGCCTTGTATTCTTAATGAGAGTCCACCACTAGTTTGCTTCTCCTTCTAAATGATAGGGAGCCAAAATGATTTTTTCTTGTTTCGAAAAACAAATGCTGGAAACTATATTTTTAGTTGTTTTGAACTATTTTTCGAAAACATGTAGATCAGAAGACCCCCTGAGTGAAGGAGGATGTTTCCTTATGAAGGAATCAATAGAATTTTGTTCAATTCTCTTCTAAACAATAATAGTGTGAGAGGAAAAAAATCATACTAGGAAAACAACATAATCAAGGGGTCGTGATTTCAATCTCTATCATCATAGGATTAATCCTTGGTTATTCGTGATGGTTACCATTATTATTGGATTATAATATATAGTTATACATAACCATAGGGATATCCCTATACATACATTATAAATAGCTATAAGGGTCTCGCAAATGTTTTATCATCCTAGTTCCCAAATTTTAACTAAACATTTGCTTCGATACCAACTATAACGACTGAATCTTGACTTACATGGAAATTACATTTCTTTTGTGAAATAATTAATAAATTACACCAAATGTATTCCCAAATACCATATTATTTTATTGTATTTGGAAACTCAGAACATAATCTTCTAACTTGGTGAAAGATCGGCAACATCTCCCATTAATATCTTCTCATTTTGTTTTCCTACCTAAAATCATTATTTATATCCTGGGGAAAAGAAAACAGAAAAAGGGTTATCTCAAATGCTTAGAAATTGTAAACATGAAGAACATAATACAAACAATAAAAAATTTAATGTAAAAAAACATGAACATAAGGTTTAAACATCAAGATCTTTAGTTGTGATATAAACCGTGGTAGTACGTAAGGCATGCATCATAATGGAACATTAACCATGATAGAATTTCATTAGAATGAAACATGTAATTGTGGAAAAATAATAAGCACATAATATTTTTTCCATAGTAGAAAATACATTCCTTCCAAGGCCATCATAGTGGATAAAGTCATTTACTACATTGGGGTTACTTTTTATTCCATCCATGTATTACTAAACTAGATTTACCTATCGATGTAGCCATTTATTACTAAACTAGATTTAATTTTCATTATATCCATATTTATCTCATGAGATATAAATCTTTACCCAATTCATTGGTTGGAGATATAGGTCCCACACATCTAATAATGAAATCATTATTTAAAGTTCCACAACAACATAAATCATACGTCATAGCATAACCCATGATATAAAATGGTTTTCTAAAACATCATCCCAACATAAAATAATCCATAAAAGATAAATTGATTTAATAAACATAATTATATCATAAAATAAAATAAAATTAATAATATAGATATAAACATAACCTTATGTCATATTATATGGAAAATAATTTTGATAGAACACTTGAACATAATTCCAGTG
Source organism: Viscum album (assembly GCA_963277665.1). Classification (NCBI taxonomy): domain Eukaryota; kingdom Viridiplantae; phylum Streptophyta; class Magnoliopsida; order Santalales; family Viscaceae; genus Viscum; species Viscum album. The sequence goes on from OY728145.1 coordinate 1,907,959,248, forward strand.
GAAAATATGCTTTCTTTTCCAAAAATGATTTCTTTCCTAAAAATACCATGAAATTTTAAAATAAATGAATTTAGTTGAAAATAATATTTATATCATGTAGATGGATCTTCATTGAAAAAAGGGTTCATGAATATGTAAGAATTCATTTATGTCGTATAAGTTAAAAAAACATTATCTTCTTATTTTACTAGATAAGTAAAAATGTACCACGTTTGGTAAACAAAAGAAAGGTTCCTTCCATAGCATATATTAAAAGTCAAAAATGGATAAAAATGAATTTAAACATACATATAAGAATAATAAACATTTTATGATAACATTATTAGAAAACATCGACATGGAAGATAAATATATCCACAGTTAACATGTATGTATAAATAATCTCAGATAAAAATGAGATTGAAAAATTATCCCTTACCTTGTAGTTTTTGTTAGTTGAGGGTGTTATCACCTCCTTTATAATAGTAAAATCTTTTTATAAAATAATACCAGGACCATATCCATATTTATTATGTCATATATGATCATAGGTGATCCTATTATATAATATTGTTAATTGTATATCAATATTACCATTATTTTGGGTGTTAACTGCTTCATTTTCCCATTCCTATTTATCATGTAAGTCTTGTTTGTTACGCATAGGATGTATTTTATCAACAAAATTAAGGTAATATTTATTATTTTCAAATCATCATATAAAATTTATAATCATTTTTGAATTGTTAATGAGGAGAACTAATCTCATCGCATTGTGTAGAGGGTAGGTCGTACGTACGCACGAGCGAGGGTATCATTATCTTGATAGTTAAATGGTATGTAACTAGATGGTATATTAATTATAAATATTTATTATAATCAAATATTCATTACATAAATCCATTATACTCATCATTATACCCATCCTAATAAAGTATTTTTTGAATAACAAATTACACCACAACGTGGAGATGGTAAGTCGTACATACACACGCACGTTGATATTGTAATTAGTTTGATGGATAAAAAATGGTATAAGCTTGTACAATAATTATAATAAAATTTCATAATGTAGAATATAATGGATTTATTAATTTATGATGGAATCAATATAGAACAAATAATTAGAAAAAGAATGAAACTGAATTGAATTGGTAAAGCAATTACATCTTCTTTGCCGGACTTCCATTTGATCTCTTCTTAGGGACACCAGGGATAGACTTATCTGAAAACCAAGACATCCAAAAGTTAACTAAAAATGTATATATGATAATTTTTTAGAGTTTGGTCAGGCTAGAGGGCTCAAGGAGGGGTGAGAAAATGTGGGAGGAGATGCCTTTTATAAGAGATAAGAGGGGAACTTTTGGAAACTCTCAAAATATTAAAATACATTAAGACTACTATAGATCTAAATAATTAAAAATATCCCATAAATGAAATATATAATACATGTTCAACCATATATTATCCCCTTGTTATTATTAAACATTCTGTGATTTTTATATAATTTTATAATTAATTAAATCAATAAGATATTATTATTTCCAAATTTAATATTATTCATTTAATTTTACATAAAATAAAATAAGGCAAAGTGGAAATTCGAATATAATGATTTTAAAAATCTATAATATATCTTATATATCTTCTACATTTGTTATACACATTAACTAATCCATAATATGACAGCATTAATGTTATCAAAATCATTTATTCTATTTTTATGTTAACTGAATAAATGTTGTTTTGGAACTGGAGTGACTTTTAAGTTAATCATATAACTTCTAAAAGTTAAAAATAAGTTATGATAATGAAATATGTTCCATTTATATCAAAATAGGAATTTATATTCCTTTATATCTTCATTTTGGCCTTTTGTGGACACATAAAAAATATTAAAATACTGATAGAGATATTTTTTAACAATATTTGAATTAAATAATATATGATTTATTTTCATGTAAAAGTTTTAATTAAACAACCAAAAATCGATCAAATGGTTATCATTATTGAATATTATTCATCTAATAATTTTTTTACTTGTTTTGGTTTTATTTTAAACCATATAATACGGATTTACCCTTAATTAATTCCTTTTACTCTTACCATTGATACATGTCTTTTTATTTACTAAGGGTTTATATAATCAATATAAAATGCCAAAGGATCCATAGATAGAACAATTATGACATATATAACTTTATCAAAATTAATTGGACGAATTTTATATTTTTACGAATTTTATATAATTTAATAAAATGTTATTTATTTAAAATATTAATAGTGTCAATTTTATCACTATTCATTAGTTGGATTTTTAGAAATATCATAACATAGAGATATTATATAAAAAACAACTTTAAACAGTAAATAAGATGTCAAAATCATCAAAAAAACTAGTGTATGACACTAATTTACTAAATTTATATTTATTTTAACATTTATAACATCATTTATTTGGTATTTCTATTAAAAACAATTTATGCATCACTATTGAGTCATAATAAATGATTATTATTTAATTTCTAAAAATTATACATGTATTTTTATGATATATGTAATTATATTATATTTCTAGATTTTCTCTATAGTCTATCTTATTCCCTGCATGTCCCTAAAATAAAATTAATATACTTTTATAAAATGAGAGTTTGACATTTTGTCACATTCATTATTTTTTTTATTCATGAAATATTCATAGGTAAGTGGCCATTAAATGATTCCTTTCTTAAAATAAATGATAAGATTTTAAATTTAGTCATCCAATTGGATTATTACCAGTGTTCATGTAATTTTATAATATTATTTTTATCTTTAATTACCATATTTACCTTTAACCACGGTAATAAAAATAAATACCAATGTTACTATTTATAAGGCTGACAATAAAAGTATCATATTTACAAAATTTGGAACTACTGATTACAAATATTTAATTAATTTTTCAAAATTCAAAACATAGGAGTTGTCGTAATTAATTTAAAATTAATCTCATTGTCGGAAAAATAGGGTTTTTGTCTAAAAGTAAAAACATTGCAAAAGATTGAGATGTTTTTACATATGAATCCACTATAAAAATAATGAAAATGAATTTCATTGTAAAAAACTATAAAAATATATTCTATTTATACTTTTCATACATTCAATAATAAATTTTAATCATATAAATTATTTTTATGAAAACATTTGTGTTTAATTAAAATTTAGCATATTTTAACTATTAATCAAAATATGAAAGATATCAGAAAAAAAAATCAAAAATTCATCCAAAGTAAAATGTTATATCCTAATTTAAAATAAGAAGTTTATTTTATTAAATTTACCTTATAAATGTTTCAAATCAATATTTAAATAGGGTGTGCCATCAAAAGGCAGCAAAACCGCATTTTTTGGAAAAATACATCATTTATCTGAAAAAGTTAATTTTTTCTTATATCATGTTCTAGAAAATACAAAAAGTGAAATTTAATTTTTTTTTAAATTATCTATGTTGTTTATAATATTTATAATATCTAGTTTATATCCCATTAAATAATAATATTTTAATAATATGTCATTATTTAGTAAAACGTGATAATATCTACAATGCACGCTATCGAGGAAGGTCGCTCTTACGTGTATCATAAGCCAATAATAGTGTTGTATATACTGAAAGATAATATGGTTTTTCATATATCACAAGCTAGTTTTGGTGAATCATAAAACACTAGAAATAATACAAATTAAAAATAATATATTTCATTAAATCTCGTGGTGTCACAGAGCCCGAGATTGATGAGTGCTCCCATCTTGAGATTTCTAGAAGAGTGTTTTGAGTACATAGTTTTATATGATGCATCCAAGACAGATATTATTTGTTTTATAATGTATTTGAAACTAGTGATTTTATATGGTTCACATCCATTAGGACTAAATTATTATAACAACACATCAAAATATATTGAGTTAGCAATGGTAAACCTCACTCTAAATATGTGGTGACACTAACTAATAAGCGAGCGGTTTATCATATACTCTAAACATAAGCATATCAATTATATTTTCTCTCTGAAGTATATTAACATGAAAATAGTTGAGGCTAGAGTTCCTTTAGGATTTTTACTTTGGAATTTTATATACTCCTAGGAAAGGGAATATGGTGGAAGACACTCTTAGTAGTAGATCTTTCTAAATGTTGTTGGATGGGGTGTCCAAGCAATTAGACTCACTATAATTGTCCTTAGTGTAAAAGGATGGTACTTCATATATTCAGTTAATATTTATTACCCCATCACTTTTACATTGTTTTAGGGATACTCAGCATGGAGATACTAACAATTATACCATACGTACTATGACATCCACTGGAAGGGTTTCTGATAGATATTTTGATGGTGGGAAACATGGTATCCTTTTTATATGATGAACGATGCTAACCTTGAAATTGTTGGAGGAGGTTATTCTAGAGTTTCATAAATCCCCTTTAGTTGTACATATATCTTTTTAAATGATGTTCCAGGACCTCTAATGTCAATTTTTGTGGGAATGAATGAAGAGTTGTGTTGTTGATTTTTTTATTAGTGACCCACTTTTTAGGAAGTGAAGGCTAAACACTAGGATCTAGTAGGTTTATCTCAACCCCTTTTGGTTCTAGTGTGGTAGTGGGATGGGAAATCCATGTACTTCATGACCGAGGTACCTAGTACCTCTTAGGGGAATGATTCCACCTCGATAGTTTTAGACCAACTCATCATATTAGACAAATTCCATGCCACCCAAGATTAAAACCCAATATATATTGTGGGATGCTTATATATATATAAGTGATAGATAAAATCAATGATGTTTCCTTTATGATCATTTTAGACTATGATGATCAATTCATGTCATGATTTTAGAGAGGATTACAGAGGGATTTGGGACTCATTTTTGGTTGAGCATATAATTTCACCCCCAGACTAATGTACAGACAGAGTGTACCATTCAGATTTTGGAGGACTTGTTCGAGGCTTGAATGTTAGACAATGTCCATAGTTGGGAGGATACAATACCTTTTCTGGAGATTTCATACAATAATATATACAAGTCCACCATTGGTATGGCACTATTTGAGGCCTTTTATGGGAGAACGTGTAGGTAACCCATTTGTTGGAAAGATCCATGATAGCTAACACGCATTGGCATAGAGTTGGTGTGAGCTACTTCATAGAAGGTCTGGATTATCTAAGAGAATATAAGGACAGGTGGACTGACTATAGATACCTGTGAAGTTCGGGGAGGGAGACCAAGTGTTCATGAGTGTTTCAACATTACATGGATGAGATATGTTTGGTTAGGTTTTAAATTTATCATATATATTCATTTTTTCTTTCCAAATACGGAATATAGTTGGTGAGGTAGTTTACCACATAGATGCATCACAGTAGTTGGAAAACGTAAAAAATACCTTCCAAATGTCATAATTGAAGAGGGATGTGCAAGACCCATCACATATTATCGACTGGGGAGAGCTAGAATTCAATGATAGAGATACCTTTGCTGAGTACCTATTAGATATAGAGGATCAGTAAGAGATTATACTTTTTGGGAGATTTATTCCCCTATAGTGTGTCTAGTGGACATGAGAATAATTATGAGTTCTCCTTGGATTAGAAGACCCTTATGAAATCCATATTCCCTCATATTTTTAGTAGTTTTTTCTATTTTTGATAGGAAAATACTTAAGATGAGGATAATTTATTGAATTTTTTTATTTATTCTTCATGGATGTTATATATAATATTTTCAAGACATGGCTCTATGATGTAGATTCATTTTAATTCCAGGTGTTCTCGAAATAAATGTTTTAAATAAACTAAATATGTTAACAGAATTCCCATTATGTTTCCTAAAAAATTTGAATAACTATATAATAGGGGGATAAAATCAAAATTCCAAGGGATCCATTGAGTTCCTAGTATGGGTTTTACCCTAGGCATGACATAACCTTTTTCAACATGAATTGTTCTGGAAAAAGTCATCATTGGAATAGAATTAATAAAATAAATTTATTAAATTGAGTTATTTTATTTTATTCGATGAATCAACTGAACTCTCCAATTTAAATGTGGTTATGGCCAATTTTTTGGGTTATCCGCATAACCATGCAAATTTGAGAGGATCCATGGGAGAGAGAATAAGATAAAATCATAGAAAACCACAATGGATCAATTTTAAATCAAGGATAATTTCACCAATAGAGTCTTTGGATCTCACAGTGGTTGAAAATGTAGAACCGTGATTTATTATTGATTGATCCAATCTATATGTAGGATGTTTATTTTTTATTGATCAATCCGATTCATTTAAAAAATAAAACTTGGATCAATTCCATGAATAGAATTCATTCGTGCATCAAAATTATAGTTAATTGTCAGAATTATTTTGTTAGTTTATTTTATTAACATTTTTTGTTCAATTTTTTGGAAACTGATTAATATCTGATAAAAAAATCATAAGTTTCAATCCCCACATTTAATAGATAATGGATTTCTCTGCCTCATTTTTTTTACATTCACCGCATGCAATTTCATTGGACCATGATTTTATAAATACCTATTATTTGACCTTTTTGTTACCATTCATCCGCACAAAAAATAAATATTGTGGGTGTGGTTTGAGATATAGTATAAAATTGTGGTTTTGTGATGACAGAGGATAATGAGAGGCATATCAGAAAGGATCAGTGGTACATGTTCATCCCAGTTTTATCATTGTAACTACGAATGGTGCGAGTAGGAATTTCTTGAACAGATTCAAAGGTCGAAACTAAGAAATCTAGTAACTAGAGGCCTTTTTGAACCCATAATTATATATTATAGTGAGTAAGGAAGCTCTGGTGTTTCATGGAACGACATGGAATATATACTGATGGATCTAAGAAATTATGGATTATACTATGTGTGATCTAGAGTTATATGCCATGTGGGACCCCCTCCCCCTCGGGTGGAACTAGGGTTTCCATATATAGTTAAATATAACACGGAATTTGAACCAGTCACATGCCTTTTGACACATGTTTTCCTATTAAAAATTATCTTCTGGAATACATGGGAATTTTTAGGCTAGGTACACAGACACATCTAGGTTTACATAGGAACGACCAATTGTACACGAGCCTGGGTATATGACACTGTGAAGGATTCAAGTGACATCTACAAGTCTTGTACTACTCTTACATGCCATGTATATGCATATTTACATTCTATGTGAGCCAGAACTACATGTGAAGACGGGGAAATGGTTAAACATGATTTGTAAACCAATTACACATGGTATATCCCCTTTGGGGATGTCTGTCTCCCTTCATTTCTTTATTATGGTCTGATTTTTTTGTAGTGTGTTACTCTAGTACATTCCATCATGGTTACGTTCTCTTATTATCTAGATATACTAGGGTTATGATCCACTTTAGAGGATGAGACTCAAATAAAGTTCACGGTTTCCCACCAAGAGACTAGAGTTTGAAATTATATCATTTTCAAACAATTGGTGGGGTCTTTATAATTGGTGTGACCTTTTTGAAAAGGTATTTGATCGTCCATGTATGAGAAAATTACTATATAATTCAAAATACCATTTTCGTATGTTCCCCTATGTATTGGGTTGATCAAGATTAGGTGTGTGGTGTCCCATAGTAGTCTTGTATGTTACCCTTATCAGAGTATGAGGGACTTCTGGGACTAGTGATATTTCTTGGGTGGTGACCAATGATCTTCACCTCTTGGATGAGTGTATACATGTATAACATGGATCTTGGAGTGTATTCTCTTAAAATAAACATTCCATTTAGAAGAATCCTATGACTGTCAGTTAGTTGTGACTGACTGGTGGCGTTGTGTCCTCCTAGAGTATATCTGGGTTTCTCATGCTTCTATTTAGTATTTTATTACCATTATGATCTAAATATTATTTATGATTCATGTTTAGTAATTTCAGGGTGTCCAACTGGGTATTGTAATTCTCACCCATGTATGGGATCTTCCAGCCCATAGTTTGATCTTGATAGACATATTTGTTTTTTTTGGAGATTTAATTTTATCTTTTTGCTCTCCCTTGGCATTGTTTGTACTCTTTGTATTATTTTTTTGGATTTTATTGGGCCCCATTAATTTTTTAGTACATTATTTTCTCACTTCGATTGTGTTAACATAGATGTACGCATGAATTGGTTCCAGTTGTTAATAAATTTATGGATTGAATGGTCTTGGAGATATATGTGGTAATATAAGTACATTAGGATAATTCATACCATGTTTAGGATAATCCTACATTGTACTGGTCTCCATCCCCTAGCCTATTTGAGGTGGTCTTGGGGTACTCAAGGTTTAGAACCTGATGGGTTAGGTTATGAAAATATATAAATTATATTCCAACATATTTATAACTTCAAATATTCCTCAGTGATGGAAATGACCATCTAGAATAATGAGGGAATAGTATTCAATTGATATAAGTCATCTATAGACACATCACTATTAAGCACATAGTAATTTACAAGGGCCTCATTGAGGACTTCTCTGTGTTCAGGTGGTAGCTATATGGTATACAAAATGGTGACCACGTCATAAATGATAACAAATAAATTCAAAATGAAATATTTATGAGATAGGTATAGACTCATTCCTCAAATAGGAAGTTAAATCGCCTGAGGATTTAATTTCAATAATGGATATTCCAAATATTCCTTTCACTCCATAGGATCTGGGATAACATCATATATTTATGGGTTGAGTTAAGATAACATTCCAAGTGTAAAATAGTAACTTTGAAATTGTATATGTCTAAGTTATAATTCATATATAATTTTATAAAAACAATCCATAAATAATATATTAGCAGATATATTCCCACATTGAGGTTGTTAGAGAACGGATATCATGGTTCTTTATAAACATGTAACTTTAGATGAAATGGTTCTAGAGTATTGAGGTTCTATATTAGACTCATCTTTCATTATCTTGATAGTCTCCTTAGCATTTTCATCATTTATGGATAGTCATTTTATATTCATAGAAGTGTTAATATTTTCTAGAGAAATTGAATATTATTTGGATGGTATTAAACATGTTTTATTTTGACTTTTCACTTATGGAAGATCCCATTTTGTGGGATTGTGACTTTTCTTCAAGTTATGATTGTGCTAAATCCAGAGTATTCAGGATTGGAATAGTGTTATCTATGTTCTTTTCATTATATAAAATATTTCCCAATATATGATTGAAACATATTTTATAAGACTATGATGATGAATATTTCAAATCACACTTTTCTGTCTGAGTTGGGTTCCTAAATAGATGATTTAACTAGGCACTAAGAATATTTATCGAATTATGAATAATTTATAGTCATAAACCAATTAAATTTATGTTGGCACGTGATTTTATTTTCAGAACATTACCCTTTTAGTGTAAGGATATAGATATATGTCACTTTAGTTAATGTTTATCATAGGATTACCCATCAAGAGTCATCCATCATCTAAAGTATATCCTTGAAGATAAATCACTCATATATATTGTTATCTTACATTCTATGAATGAGACATTATTAAGGATATAATTTTGATCATCTAAATTGGACTTCATGATATCACACAGTTTGAGAAGTTTTTATTTCATGACTATAAAAAATTACATGGACCATACTCTCCTTTAAAATAATGTGTTTTATTCCCTTGATCCTTAAGGATTGTTTGAAGATATATATTTAAAATTTTAGAGAGGATGTTTCTTCCACTACTATCATTCAAGGGGATGCACTACATGATATAGAGTAAGAATAGGTGTTGGGTTTGGTTCTTAGTTAGTTCGATCCAGATCTTTAGGGACTAATAACTGTTGAGTCAATAAGGTTTTCCTTATGACTTTTCCATTCCTTTTTGTTTTGAAAATCACAAACACCTTATCTTTAAGGAAAATTGCTTTCTTAAGGAAAATTGCTTTCTTAAGGAAAAACCCTTTTATAAGAAAAATTATCCTTATCATTTTTTCATCCATATTTTTCTTAAGTATGAGATTCGGATTCATTTTCTCAGAATTGATAAAACATTGATAAAAGGCATTCTGTTTTAGGATTCAGATTCTGGATAAGAACTATAAGAAAGTTTCATTCCGAATTCCGGATATGAACTCTGACTAAGTTCTATTCCAGATTCAGGATACGAATTCTGAAGAAGAATTCTCATTACGAATTCCAATGAATAATTCCCATTACGAATTCTAATGAAGAATTTTCATTACGAATTTTCATTACGAATTCTGATGAAGAATTCCCATTACGAATTCTAATGAAGAAATCTCATTCCGAATTCCCATTACGAATTCTCATTCCGAATTCTCCTATGTAATAGAATCTGATTATCTTTGTTTTATACAATCTGAATTATTTCAGACTCTGGAACATATCTTTGTTAGACTCCGAACTTTTTATATTACTTACATTCTATTATTTTGTCTACTCTTTACTATTGTTCCTTACACTCCGAACCATAACTCCGATGTTTTCATTCTGATCTTTTTAGTTAGAATTAAAACGATGTCGTACATTCTGTTACACTTGTTTTGTTATAAAACGATGTCGTCCATTCTGTTTCTTATTAACCATTGTCCGAGTGACACGTGTACAGGTCCCTCCGATCTTTAAGGAAAATATGACCGTTGGAGTAGGAGCCGACCTTACCAATAAATAGGAGCTCATTTGAAAGAGCTCAGTGCTGATGAATACTGATGACAGATGAACAACTTTGTTTTGTGCATACATGCTGTTGAAGTGAATTCTAGAGAGACAGTCTCTTATTAACTCTCAAAGCTTCGTGCGACTCCGAATGTTGGTGATTACATTCGAGGGCTTCCGGGGATAGGAAGACAGAGGTGCCGACTACCTTAAAGTTCGAGGGATTTCTTGCTGAGGAAGACAGAGGTTGCCAACTACCTTGAAGTTGAGGGCTTGCGGGGATAGCAAGACAGAGACACCGATCTTCGTATCGAGGGCTTACCCTGGTGTGGGTAAGACAGACTTGCTTGAAAGTATAAATCAAGGGACCCTTATCCAAGGTTGTTGGATACCCTTCTCTTTGGGTTAAAAGACTTATATCTTGTTACTAGTAGTTTTACTACTTGTTTTTATTCCGCTGTATTTTGTAATATAAGGAAAGTATAACTTTCTTATACTTCCTTATTTGTACGCTGATTCATTCAGATTCTATACTCTTAAAGGTAGAATCTCATATTGTAATTGTTTGTTAAGTTTCAATCTCCGGAATCATATTTCCGGAAACTACTTTTGGAATCTCTTTCCAAGTTTAGTTCGGTGTTAGAGGTGTTGTGAATTTTCCTAGTTTAACTTTGTTAAACTCAGCATTTTCCTTTACTTAAGGAAAACATAGTTATTCTTAACTAACTTTAAAGGTTCGAAAGGAATTTTTAAAGTATAAAATTCACCCCCCCCCCTCTTGTATATTGATCATCTCATACTATATTTCGATCCTACAATTGGTATCAAAGGTTAGAAACCTCTTACTCTATACCATTCTTACATTTGGTATCAGAGCAGGTTACTGAAATACTTGTACTCACATACAAGTTTTTCTTGCTCACTTTATCCTTCCGAACTTTGTCATTCCGATTTATCCATTCCGAACTTTTCCCATTCCGAACATTGTTATTACGAATCTTTTGCTACTAACAAGTTTGTATCCAACTTATATTATGTATGGCAGGAATTAATGTTGGATCTATTGACAATCTAAATCCTACAAGACCACCTATATTTGATGGTAATGACTATGAATACTGGAGAGATCGTATGAAGACTTTTGTTATCAATACTGGAGTAGACAACTTTGTCATGCTTACTGGTGATTATAAAATTCTTGACAAGGAAGTCAGAACCATTACTAACCAGGAAAAGCAAGAATATAAACTCAACTATAAGGTACGCAATACTTTACTATGTTCAATGACCAGAAATATATATAGCCAAATATCGTCTTGTGAAGCAGCTAATAGTATATGGAAGAAGTTAGAGGTTACACACTTTGGGACTTCTAAGGTGATTGAGACTAGAGGAGCTATGCTTAGAGCTGAATATCATGGCTTCAATTTTCCTTATGGAGAACCTATCTGTAAAGTTCAACAAAGATTTATGACTATTTTCAACAGTCTACAATCTATGGGAGAGAAAGATTTATATGATGAAGCTCTTGTGGACAAGATAATTGACATTATGCCCAATGAGTGGGAATCCAAGAGAAAAGCAATAGATGGGAACAAGAAGGTCACTCAAATTACTCTTGATGAATTATTTGGAACTCTTATACCACATGAAACAAGAATGAAGAGAGATGCTGATAACATCAAGAAAAAGAATGGAAATGGTACTGTTGCTTTTACTACAACTTCAAATCAGATGAAAGCTAAGACTCCTGAGAGAGTAACCAGATCCAAGTCTAAGAAAGTCATTTTCCAATCCGAATCTAGTGAGAGTGAAGTCTCAGAAAATGAATTAGCCAATCTTGCTCGAAGGATGAACAAGATAGCTGGACAGAGAAACATTCAATCCAAGTATAAGAAAAAGGATAAGAAAGATAAGAAAGATGGAGAAGTTACTTGTTATGAATGTAAAAGAGCTGGACATATTAGACCAGATTGCCCTATGCTCAAAAAGAAAGAAAGAAAGGAAAGACATTAAGAAAGGAACAGAAAGATGTTTTATAAAGCCAAAGCTAAGAAAGTTCTGAAAGCTAATGACACCTGGAGTGCCCGTGGTGGGGACTCTTCAGATGAATCTTCTGATTATGAATCTTCAGGACAGAAGAATCTTGGTCTTATAGCCAGATTACCTATTGATAATCATTGTCTTATGGCTAAGGTTCGAAATGCTGAATCATTGACCAATGTTTCTTTAAATTCTAATGATAGTAAGTATTATAACTCTTCTGATGAAGAATCATCTTCTGATGAGGAAAATACTTTACCTACTTATGAAGAAGTCTCTAGGTTTGCTGAACTTCTTGAGATTGAGAATTCCAAACTCAATAAGAAACTTGATAAAGCAAACTCTAGGAATTCTATTCTTACTAAAGATATATCAGATATTTCTAAATACCTTGATAAGAAAAATGTAGATTTTGAAAATATTTCAAAAAAAATTTTGGAAGTAAGTTCTGAGAAGAATAAACATTCTAAAGAACTAGAAAATGTAATTTTCAATAAAAACGGTTTCGAGCCTAACTCTAGTTCTAAAACTAATGATTTCGAGGATAAAAACTTGGTTGTAAAACTCAAGTCCGAAATTTTTTCTTAAAGAAGTGTTTATCAAACTTTACCCATGGTAAGGAAAATTTTGATAAGATGTATTCTCAAATACGACCTTTAAGAAATAAATCCGGATTTGGTTATACCCATGCAAAACCTATTTTCAGTAACAATTATTTTGTTCCTCAAAGTGTCCCATTTTGTACCAAGTGTCAATGTGGTGGTCACTGGGAAAAGAATTGTTCCTTAAATAAAACCCAATCTCTAGGATTTCAAAAAGCTTACTTTTCAAAGAAAATGTGGATACCTAAAATTTTATTGTCTGGAAATCTCTGATCCAAACAAGTTTGGATTCCGAAAGTCTAATTTTCTTTTTGATCTCAGGATAATAAAGAAAGTACCAGCAACAATACATGGTACATGGATAGCGGATGTTCCCGGCACATGACTGGTAACAAAATCTTTTTTGAAAAGATTATCAAAACGAAAGGAGGAAAGGTAACTTTCGGAGACAATGTTAAGGGAGAGATTGTTGGTATTGGTAATATTGTTCTTTTAGGTAAAACCTTGATTTCAAATGTTCTTTTTGTTAAAGGTCATAAGCACAACCTCATTAGCATAAGTTAGTTATGTGATGAAGATTACCTTGTGAATTTTAGGAATGATAAGTGTTTAGTTCACAATTCCAAGGATGAATTTATTCTCTCAGCCAATAGGCAAGAGAATGTTTAAACTTTGAATCTAGAAGACCTCAGGAGCCAAGATTTACCTTGCCTAAGTGCAATGGAAGATCATTCTTGGTTATGGCATAGAAGACTAGCACACTGTAACCTTAGGAACCTATGTAAACTCTCTAAGAAGAAACTAGTTAAGGATCTACCAGAGCTTAGATTTGATTCTTCTAAAGTTTGTGATCCTTGTCAATATTGCAAGCAACATAAATATAGTTTTAAGTCAATCGGTGAAGTCTCAACAACCGATGCATTACAGTTAGTGCACATGGATCTTTTTGGTCCAACACAAACTGGAAGTATTGGAGGCAAATATTATGTGTTTGTTCTAGTTGATGATTACACTAGATTTACTTGGGTCTATTTTCTAGCAAAGAAATCTGAAGCTTTTTCTTATTTCAAACGTTATAGAGATCAAGTTAAAAATGAGAAAAACCTTCCACTGAAAACTATTCATAGTGATCGTGGAGGAGAATTTCAAAATTCTGATTTTGAAACTTTTTGTAGTAAGAAAGGTATTACTCACAATTTTTCAGCACCTAGAACTCCTCAACAGAATGGTGTTGTTGAAAGAAGAAATAGAATTCTTCAAGAGATAACTAGAACCATGTTGAGTGAATATTCTATTGCTAGACATTTCTGGGCTGAAGCCGTAAGTACTGCTTGTTATACTATAAATCGTGTTTTGATTAGACCTTTTCTTAATAAAACTCCTTATGAGTTATGGAATGGTAGAAAACCTAGACTTTCCTACTTCAAGGTTTTTGGTTAAAAAGTATTCATTTTGAATACTAAAGATAACTTACATAAATTCACACCAAAGTCTGATGAAGGAATTTTCTTAGGATATTCCACAACCTCTAAGTCTTATAGAGTTTTTAATAAAAATTCTTGTACTGTTGAGGAAATAGTACATGTAAAATTTGATGAGTCAGATCCTTTTGTTTTTAAACCATCTCAACCTACATCTTCAGATGTGTTTTCAAAAACTGATTATCAACCTTTGATAGAAGAACCTTCTGATAAGGAAATTGTTCTAGAAGATACTTCTGAAACATTTACCCCAGAAGACTTTCTACCCTATGTTGATGAACAGGTTTTACAAAACCCAAATCAGGTGTTTCTGAAGAATCATCACAATAATAGAATCATTGGTGATGTAAATCAACCTGTAAGGACTAGAAGTTCCTTAAAAAATGAAGTAGAACATCTAGCATTTCTTTCCCAATTAGAGCCTGAAAGCACTGATGAAGCTTTAGGTGATGATGATTGGATCAAAGCAATGCAAGATGAACTAAATGAATTCGAAAGGAATAAAGTCTGGACTTTGGTTGAAAGACCTAAGGAAACTTCTGTTATTGGTGTAAAATGGGTTTTCAGAAATAAATGTGATGAAAATGGAGTCATTGTTAGAAATAAAGCTAGACTTGTTGCTAAAGGCTATAATCAGCAAGAAGGAATAGACTATGAAGAAACCTATGCTCCAGTAGCTAGACTTGAATCTATTCGTATTCTACTTGCCTTTGCAGCATTCTTTAATTTCAAACTTTTCCAAATGGATGTAAAATGTGCTTTTCTTAACGGTTATGTTCAAGAGGAAGTTTTTGTTGAACAACCTCCTGGATTTGAAGATACAAAACATCCAGATCATGTTTTTAGACTTACCAAAGCTTTGTATGGCCTTAAACAAGCCCCACGAGCATGGTATGATAGACTTACTAGATTTTTGCTTCAAAATAACTATGTTAAGGGAAATACAGATCCAACCCTCTTTATAAAGAAAGATAAGAAAAATGTTTTGATTGTTCAAATTTATGTTGATGACATTATATTTGGTTCAACTTAGCAATCTTTGACTGACTCTTTCGCTAGTCTAATGAAATCAGAGTTTGAAATGAGTATGATGGGTGAGTTAACATTTTTCCTTGGTTTTCAAATCTCTCAAAAACCATAAGGTACCTACATATCTCAACATAAGTATATTAAAGATCTTCTTAAAAAGTATGGTTATGACAACACTAAGAGTATAAGTACTCCCATTGGTACCTCAAACTCTTTAGATCTTGATGTAGCTGGGAAACTGGTAGATCAAACATCTTTTAGAGGTATGATAGGAAGTCTACTTTACATAACAGCTAGTCGACCAGAATTAATGTTTTCAGTATGCTTATGTGCAAGATATCAATCCAATCCTAAGGAATCTCACTTAAAGGCAGTAAAAAGAATTTTTCGCTACCTTAAGGGAACCATGGATCTTGGATTATTTTATACTTCTGGAAATGATTTTGATCTAAAAATCTTTTCTGATGCTGACTTTGGTGGATGTAGAATGGATAGAAAAAGTACATCCAGAACTTTACATTTCTTAGGAGATTCATTAGTTTCTTGGTCCTGCAAGAAGCAACATTCAGTTTCACTCTCCACTACTGAAGCTGAATATGTAGCAGCTAGAAGTTGTTGTGCACAAGTGTTGTGGATGCAACACACACTCACAGACTATGGATTGAGTTTTACCAAAACTCAAATTTTGTGTGATAACACAAGTGCCATTGCCCTCAGTAAGCACCCTGTACATCACTCCCGTGCAAAACACATAGATATTAGGCATCACTTTCTTAGGGATCACACACTAAATGGAGATATTATTCTTCAGTTTATCAGAATGCAAGATCAACTTGCTGATATATTCACAAAATCTTTGCCTTCTGATAGATTTGAATATATTAAACAGAAGTTAGGAATGATAACCGTAAGGTAATCTTCCTTAATTAACTTTCTGTTGAAAAAATCTCCTTATAGTAATGAACACCTTTTCATAGGGGGAGTACATTTGATTGTTTGGTTAACAAAGTTTTTCAAAATTTGTTTTCAAACTTTTCGGAACGAAGATTTCCGGAATGGAACTTCCAGAACTATAATTTTCCATAATGGATATTTTCGCACAGAATACTTCTAGAATGGAAGTATTCGTATTGAAAATTTCCAGAATGGAAAACTTTCGTACTGGTATTTTCATAACAGAACTTTCGTACTGAATCTTCCATAATAAGTTTTTCGTTTTCAAATTTTTTTGTAATGTTTTTTTTAGTTTTTATTTTCAGTTTGTTTTTCATACTGGATTTTCTAAAATTTGGTTTTCGTATTTAGTTTTTCGTATTGAGTTTTTCATAGTCATCTTTTTATTACCCATTACGAATAACTTTCCTAAGCTAATCTGAAAGGTATGATTTCCTTACTGAAGTTTTCGTAATCATATTTTACTTGCTGGTAGTTTCTTATATTTTGTTTTCGGATTTTAGATTTCTTAATTCTTTACTTTAATAAAAACCTCAAAAAGATCGGATTCAAGTTATCAACCGTCAGATATGATCTCAGTTCTTTCTAAACCGTTAGATCAACCGTGGAAGGTGAACCGTCATCCCGGTGCCTATATAAAGGGGACCTAAATTCTAGTCCCACATCGATCTCAAAGCTCTCGTGTCCCGAATCTCTGTCTCTCTGATTTAAGTTCGTTCCGAACTACAGTCTTCTCCGTTCCGAACTTCCCAGAGAACTTCTAATCCGAATGTCTGTAGAGTTAGCATCTCAAGAAATGTCTTCAACCAAGCCCATTTCTCAGTGGTTAGTTTACAGAGAAAGGTTAGTTAATCCGGTTTTCTTCAACAACTACGATTCTATCATCTCAAAGAACATTAAGTTGAATGGCTGGGAAGATGTTGCGGTATCAAAAACCGGAAACCAAGATGAAGTATACTCAGATTTACTTGTCGAGTTTTATGAGTTAGTTTCCTTCTTTAAGGAAGATGATAGGGAGAAGTTTTCTTTTAAATCTTATGGCAAAACATACAAACTTTCTTACACCAAGGCTGCAAGCTTGGTAGGATTATCTTATGAAGGAGAAGCCGAGTTTATTTCGCACGTGTTTCCAGACTCTATGGGTAGTTTCAACAAGGAAAAGGCCTTAGAAACTCTCGGATTGGCTGATGACAAGGCTCCGAAGATTGCAACTCTATCTACAAACTTCCGGATTCTGGAGTTATGGGTGAAAGGACTTATCGTACCGAGGAAAGGTGATAAAGATAGCTTGAAGAAGAGTGAGATCTATATCTTAGATTTCCTGATAAATCTAAAGAAGTTTAACTTGATGAAGCATATTCTTCTTAATATTGAAAATCTGAAGAAGGGGAATCTGAGAGCTCATATTATTATGTATCCAGCAATACTCTCCAAGTTGATTGTTCGGTGCTTTGAGTCTTTCAAGGAGGCT
The DNA here is from genome assembly GCA_963277665.1 of Viscum album. Lineage (NCBI taxonomy): Eukaryota > Viridiplantae > Streptophyta > Magnoliopsida > Santalales > Viscaceae > Viscum > Viscum album. The sequence goes on from OY728145.1 coordinate 1,907,977,499, forward strand.
TGCAAATATAAGCCGAGAGTTTGCAAGATCATGCAGCTCAGTGATGGCACTCTGAAAGAATGAATGTAGCTTTTGACAAGAAGCCTGGAAAGTTTATTGATCTACCTCCTCAAGAAGAAGTGGCTCTGAAAGTTGCTGATCCGGAATCATCTAAGCCAGTAAGGAAGAGAAAGCTGAAAGAAGTGGAAGAACAAGCAGAAAATCCTAATTCTAAGGAAGTCCACTCCACACCACCAAAGTCAAAGAAGAAGAAATCATATCCTGGCGAGGTTGTTACAAAGTGGAGAGCTGATAAAGAGAAAAGGAATGAAGGGGATCCGCAGTTCGGATTGGACCCTGCGGAAGCTAAAGCTTTGAAGGAGAAAACTGCTGATGAGCTCGAGAAAGAAGCTAAGGAGAAGAAGCTTAAGAAGAAGATGTCAGAAGCCGAGGCTATTCAAGCATTGATAAAGTTCAATGAAATGGTTTCAGCAACAATTCCAGTTCCGAGATCTTTCTCCCTGGAATCTCTACCTGAGACTCCAGGAAGAAATCTCGTTGCTCCGGAACAAGCTATTGCTACTAATACTGAGGAAGTAGAGCAAGTGGAACAAGTTGAAGAGGCTGCTGAAGGAAGTGGTGAGACAGGAGATGTGCTAAAACAAGTAGATGAGTACAAGGGAACTCCTTCGGAACACTTATCGCTCCGAACTTCTGAAGCTGAATCTTCGAAGCTAGTTACTCCTGCAATGGAAGAAGAGAAAGGAGAAGAAGAAGTTGCCTATCATGGAGAATAAGAACAACTTTTACAAGATATTTCTCAGATGAAAAACGTAGAGGATGCTATTCAGGAAGTTGCTGATGAGGAAGATTTTATTGTTCATGTTTCTGATAGTGAGAAGAAAACTCCGGAACAGGTTTCAATTCCGAAACAAGATAAGGGGAAACAAATTCTTGCTGATACTCCGAGTTCAGAAAAGAGGATGAGAAAGGCAGCTGGTAGTTCTTTTAAGAGAATGTTGGAGCTTATTGAGTAAGAAAACTCTCTGAGCAAGATTTCAGATTCGGAGTCATCCTCGCTGGGGCATGACTTTGTTGTTCAGTCTTTGAAGAAGTTGGTGGGAACCATTCCGACCTTCTCAAGTATTGATTCACGATGCCAGATGCTTCAACATGCGTTGAATCAGAAAACAGACTATGTATCCATGGTTATGGATAAGTGTGTTGAGATTGAAGCCCAGTTCAAAAACTTCTTTATTGGTTACGAAGCTCATAAAAGATCTTGCAAGAGGATGACAAGCTTGTCTAAGAAGACTGTGGAAGAGATGAGGCTTTTCGATGAGTTTCAAGATAATGTTAAGGATGCCTTTGAGACTGAGGACAAGAAGATTAATGAGTTAACTGCATCCTTTGAAGAAAAGCTGACTGAAGAAAAGAACTTCCGGATCCAAGAAGTCAGGGATCTGAATGGGAAGTTGAATTCTGTTTCTCAGAATTGGAAATTTGAAAGGGATCATCAGATCGATTTTGAAGAAAGGATAAAGGCTCAGGAAGAAAAGATCCAAGCTCAGGAAGAAAAGCTGAAAGCCCAGGAAGAAAAGATTGAATCTCAATCCGCAAGAATAGCAGTCCTAGAGAAGCAAGCCGAAGAAGATCATAAAGACCTCAAGAAGATCAAGACTATTCTAAAGGGCCTCATGTCTAAGGAAAAAGATCTGAAATAACCCAATCCGATCTTTTTGTTGTAATTTTTTTTTGTTGTTGCTGAGATTACAAATTTTAATGAAAATTGTGTCTCTTGTTTCTTTTTGTTGTCATTACTAATATCTCAGGTACTTTGTTAAGTTTTTCCATTCTTTCCAATTCTTTTTGAAAATCACAAAGGGGGAGAAGGAAAAGATCCTTAAGAAAAAGAAGAACTCTAATAAGAGTTTATCAAAGGGGGAGAAAGAAAAAATACCCAAGGAAAAAGAACTCTAATAAGAGTTTGTTAAGGGGGAGATTTTTCATTAAAGAAGACTTTCTTATCTATCACTCCGGAAATCTGAATATGATCCTTAGAGTTTCAAAGCCTAAGGTGGAGTTAGTCGTATTCGTCAATATCCTTAATGCAAAGGGAGATAAGCCTTAATGTGTTTCTTTCTTCTTAGAATAGCTTTTTCGTAAGGATGTTTGTGCTTTCCAAAAAGGGGGAGATTGTTGAGTCAATAAGGTTTTCCTTATGACTTTTCCATTCCTTCTTGTTTTGAAAATCACAAACACCTTATCTTTAAGGAAAATTGCTTTCGTAAGGAAAATTGATTTTATAAGGAAAATTGGTTTCTTAAGGAAAATTGCTTTTATAAGGAAAATTGCTTTCTTAAGGAAAAACTCTTTTATAAGAAAAATTATCCTTATCATTTTTTCATCCATATTTTTCTTAAGTATGAGATTCAGATTCATTTTCTCAGAATTGATAGAACTTTGATAAAAGGCATTCTGTTTTAGGATTCAGATTCTGGATAAGAACTATAAGAAAGTTTCATTCCGAATTCTGGATATGAACTCTGACTAAGTTCTATTCCAGATTCAGGATACGAATTCTGAAGAAGAATTCTCATTACGAATTCCAATGAAGAATTCCCATTACGAATTTTCATTACGAATTCTGATGAAGAATTCCCATTACAAATTCTAATGAAGAAATCTCATTCCGAATTCCCATTACGAATTCTCATTCCGAATTCTCCTATGTAATAGAATCTGATTATCTTTGTTTTATACAATCTGAATTATTTCAGACTCCGGAACATATCTTTGTTAGACTCCGAACTTTTTATATTACTTACATTCTATTATTTTGTCTACTCTTTACTATTGTTCCTTACACTCCGAACCATCACTCCGAAGTTTTCATTCCGATCTTTTTAGTTAGAATTAAAACGATGTCATGCATTCTGTTACACTTGTTTTGTTATAAAATGATGTCGTCCATTCTGTTTCTTATTACCCGTTGTCCGAGTGACACGTGTACAGGTCCCTCCGATATTTAAGGAAAATATGACCATTGGAGTAGGAGCCGACCTTACCTATAAATAGGAGCTCATTTGAAAGAGCTCAGTGCTGATGAATACTGATGACAGATGAACAACTTGGTTTTGTGCATACATGCTGTTGAAGTGAATTCTAGAGAGAGATTCTCTTATTAACTCTCAAAGCTTCGTGCGACTCCGAATGTTGGTGATTACATTCGAGGGCTTCTGGGGATAGGAAGACAGAGGTGCCAACTACCTTAAAGTTCGAGGGCTTTCTTGCTGAGGAAGACAGAGGTTGCCAACTACCTTGAAGTTGAGGGCTTGCGGGGATAGCAAGACAGAGACACTGATCTTCGTATCGAGGGCTTACCCTGGTGTGGGTAAGACAGACTTTCTTGAAAGTATAAATCAAGGGACCTTTATCTAAGGTTGTTGGATACCCTTCTCTTTGGGTTAAAAGACTTATATCTTGTTACTAGTAGTTTTACTACTTGTTTTTATTCCGCTATATTTTGTAATATAAGGAAAGTATAACTTTCTTTTACTTCCTTATTTGTACTCTGATTCATTCAGATTCTATACGCTTTAAGGTAGAATCTCATATTGTAATTGTTTGTTAAGTTTCAATCTCCGGAATCATATTTCCGGAAACTACTTTTGGAATCTCTTTCCAAGTTTAGTTTGGTGTTAGAGGTGTTGTGAATTTTCCTAGTTTAACTTTGTTAAACTTAGCCTTTTCGTTTACTTAAGGAAAACATAGTTATTCTTAACTAACTTTAAAGGTTCCAAAGGAATTTTTAAAGTATACAATTCACCCCCCCTCTTGTATATTGAGCATCTCATACTATATTTCAATCATACAATTGGTATCAAAGGTTGGAAACCTCTTACTCTATACCATTCTTACAATAACTACCGCAATTCATCCCTTGAGATATCATAATCAATGGAAGTACTCTCATTTTAATAGACTAGGTTAATTCCCTCCATGTGGGGATAAATCTCAATACCCTTTTATTTTCAATTTCTACTATCTTCAATATCAAGGGTCATTGTTTGTCTCATCAAGGAGATGAATTCAAAAAAAATATGATAGGGATACTTATAGTTATCATTTGATACAGTTGGAAGGTTTTAATAAACTAAGAATATTTTTTATTCCAATGAATATATATATACTTCCTAGTTTTATCCCTTCGGATATTATAACATTCCCAACCTAGGATTGTATGAAAATACAAATTGAATTATATGTCATTATGGATCTCCTAGTCTACAGAATATTAATAATGATGGACACTAAAAATTTAGTAGAGGATAAATAAAATCTACTCTCCTAGAGTATGTTTCCTTTTTCAACAACACCAGAGATAATATCCCCACTATAACATATATTCAAGAATGATTGGATTTGATAGATTCATATAGTTAGCATAGTTTTGAATCATGAGATGATGAAATTATGGGAATAGAGAGTGGATCCATCTATAGTTTTCTTAACTAAATTGTTTACTAATATTCGTTTTTCTATACTATGGGGTCTTTTGTAAATATAGATGATTAGTGCATGTATAATGGAAAAACATGACAATTTTCTGCATGTGGGATTAGGTAAACTATTGATGTAAACCCAAATTCAATTAAATTAATGGACATTTCTCTTAACAACTAAGTTGAACCATCTTATTATATTGTAATAATAAGAGATACATCAATATACCCATGTTAAATTTACTTACTAGTAATATTTCATTCCATTAGTTTGATGTTATTATACATTATCACTCATTACTGACTTTCATTCAAGAAACTAGTTTCCCTAAAGGAATGTATTCTAACTTTATAAGGTGAAATGTGGAACGTAGTCACAAAAAAAGATTTCACTTTCAATTTTTGTAAATCTACAAAAAGATTAGGTAATTGTGTATTTTAGGGGACTCCGAAATTCTTATATTTCTTGTTATTACAAATATTGACTGATTTCCTTATTACTTTTTTGAAAAATAAATTTCAACAGGGAATCTCTTCATTGCATCTGAACATGATAGATTAATTTTAAACAATTTTTAGAAAATAAAACATAGGAAAAACTTATCTAATTAAATAATAGAGAATATTAAAAAAATATTTCTTCAAACAACTTCAAGAAACACGTATTTTTAAGGAAAAAGTTTGTTGACAGATGAGAGAAATGAAGTCAACATTTCTTAAAAAAATTATAAGCCATTTTAAGTACCTTAGAGATGGAAATTGTAATATTTCAAGAAATTTAAATAAATAACTATATGAGGATAAAATTAAATGGTTTTATTAGATTATTAATAAATAATTTCTATCGATATAAATTCAATCCTAAAAAATAATTATTAAAATTAAATTGAAGCATAAACCCTGGTAGGGTTGGTTAATTTTGAATCATAAACCATATAGTTAAATTAGCTTATTTTTAACATAATTTACATTGAATTATAAATGATTCAGCATATAATATGTAATGGGGACACATAAACACTATATAGATGAAATTATATGTGCCACAGAAATTTTTTCTCAAAGAAGACTTATTTGAGATGAAACCCTTACCTTATGTCATGGATTTTCCATTTATTGATTGTATCTCCAATATAAAAGAAATATATATGTTAATAATTTTATAAATATCTTTTTCAATTATTAATCCATTACATTTCAACTATTTACTTCATATATTTTAATTAATTGATTAATTAGATTGTAATTTATGTCTATATGAGTTGTTTTGAGGACACTAGATTCATAATTTCCAAACAACAACATTGATTTAACTCAGGTAAAAGGGGTAATTTTTTAATAAAAAATAGATTAATAATAATTTAAATATTATAATTTTAATTCATAAATTAGAAATTTAATAATAACCATGAATTATATTTATGAAAAAAATGAGTTATTTTACAATCATAGAGACTGTATGTAGTACGTGCACATGAGTAAAATTTCTATTTTTCCACAGTCATTATTAAAAGAAGTTATGTTTTATTTTGTCTTTATATAATTATAAATATATTATAAATATCATATAATTTCATAATTAGACATATTTATACCAATCATGTTATGCAAAAATAAAAAAAGGATCAAATCTCTTTGTGAGGCGGTAGTCCTTTATACACAGGAATAATGTTATAATTTATTAGTGTATGGTGAGGTAAGTAACTATATTATATGTTAATTAAATAATTATTAATATTTAATTAATTTCATTAATAAACATTAAATCAATCTTTATGAATATGTAAGACACGATGTGGTGGAAAACAAATTGCATCGTTTTGCAATGTGGTAGTTCATCGTACACACAAGTAATGATTTCCTCTCCTATTTTTTATGGGGGGATGAATAAAGTTATTCCATAAATATAATTAAATACATATACATATATATATCATATAATAATGTTTCTAAATTATAATTTTTAAGACAGAGTTAATGGTGAAAAAATAATATGTTAAAAAGAAGAGCTCTCTGAAGATGATTGCCTCCACTTAGAAGAAACTCCATTGGATATCTTATTAAGTAGTCTATGGTTGGTATTTTTGGAAGATAAAAAAATCTATAATTTTAATAATGATGTTAGGGACATATTATAACGACCCATACTTTATATACATTGTTAATACTACAAAAGTGAAGCACACTTATTACAACATATGACAAAACCACAAAGGACCGTATAGGTATAGTGTCTTTAGAAACCGGGAAACATAAACAACTGGTTCATAAATCTACTACAGTGTCTCCCATTTATTTCATCATATCTAGGGTCCCTTTTAGAATATACTACTTAATATCCATCTTCCTGACCTGGGGAAAAGAAAACATAAAAGGGTGAGCTCAAATGCTCAGCAAGGGCAAATAAAGGAAATAAAAATCATATCATATCTTTTTGAAAATCAAAACCTGCAAAATAGATCATAATATCATAACATGGAATAAATCATAGAAGTGAAAATGAGATCCCCATAATCATAACATAAAACTTGAAACTTTGTGGCATGCACACATAATCATGGAAAATCATTTCTTGTTAGTCATGACTCATTGCCAAGACTATCTTAGTGGACAAAGTCCCTTTCTGAACCGAGTTCACTCCTCGTTTTAGTCCTGTTTCACTGAACCGAAATAACCTTCCGTTCCAGCCATGTCTATCTCATGAGATATAAATCTTTACCCAATGCATTGGAGGGAGATATAGGTCCCACCCATCTTATAATGAATCCTTTCTTATGTGTGCCACATAATCATAAAACATACATCATCGCATAACACATGTAACAAAAATGGGATTCTTGAAACATCATGACATCATAAATCAATTCATATAAGATAAAGGAATTCATAAAAATAATTCCATCACAACATGAACAAATAAATTTAATAATAGGGATAAAAACAGAACTTTTATTATCTTAGATGGAAAATCATTTTTATAAAACACTTGAACTCCATTCTTGAGGAAAATATCCTTTCTTCTTAAAAAACATTTTTCCTTTCATAACATGTCATACAACTTTAAAATAAAAGAAGTTGATTAAAAATAAACATGAAAACTTTTAAAGGAAGCTTTTTGGAAATAATGTTTTAAAAATCCATTCATGCCGTATAAGTTAAAAGAAAAACATTGTTCGTACTTTTGTCGGAAAGTCAAAAAGTACCTCGTATGAAAAACGACAAAAGATTCCTTTCATATCTTTTACAAAAAAAAACTTACCGAAGGGTAAAATTGGATATAAACTATTGTAGAAGGATGGAAATAATATTACATATTGAGGGAACATGGATGTGGATGATAAAATACACCCCAGTAATTACCAAAGTAAATACAATCTCGGATAAAAGTGAGATTGTGATATTTCCCTTACCTTAGGTCCGATTTGCTTTGTTCGTGTCCGAAGCTCCTGTATAATGGTTTAAATAATGTTATTGACTTATTCCAGAATCATACATATTGATATGATATCATATATGGTCATATTATTAGCTTCTTGTTAGTAATATTTCATTGTTACTTGTTACTCGGGTCTTTATAACTTTTTGTTCTTATGCGTGTTTTGTTGAATAAATTCTTATTCTTATCTTTAGGTTATTGATAATTCATTTACAGAATGTTATTAGTGTATTATATACCAAATTCATTCATTCAATTCATTTATATAATCATTATGAAATGAAGATCATTTAGAACGAGTCGCATCACATCGTGGAGACGGTATTCCGTACGTACGCACGAGTGATGATATCGTTCCTATGATCGTGGAATTGTATTGGAGTATATATATATTATTTCAGTATCAATATTACTTCATAATAATCATATATAGTTACTCATTACACCATTATACCCATCCTTGTAAGGTGATGGTGGAAAAATAGATTACACCACGGCGTGGAGACGGTATTCCGTACGTACGCACGCGCGGTGATTTCATTTTTCCGTAGGATGGATAGAAGGTGAAATAGGGTTGTTTCATACTTATAATAACATATCAGTATATGAGTAATACTGATGTTATTACTTCATAATGAAACAACCTAAGAAGAAGAAGTGGAAGAAGAAATAAAGATGAAAGAATTGGTAACGGTAATTACCTCTTCTTTGAAGCGCCTCTTTGAGACCTCCTCTTAGGGCACTAAAATTGGTCTTTGAGGAAGACCAGAACCTCTAGGATGTTTATAGGGAAGTGGAGAAGGGACAATGGCAGGGGTTGGCCGAGCTTGAGTGCTCAAATTGGTGTGAGGAGGAGGGGGAGGAGGTGCCCTTTTATAAGGGAGGAGAGGGGCACCTTAGGAATATCTCAAAATATTATTTTATATTAAAGTCAAAATCGGTTTATAATGGTTCCAAAGGGTCTTATTTCGAAGATAAAGTGGGGATGGGTCGAAATCCTATCAACCAATAGGATTTAGACATGTTTAGGGTATTATTTTAGCCTTATCAATTAGATTTAACTCTAAGTTAATTAATTTAACTTTTACCGTGTCTTTTTGTTTTCTTTCACTATATGGTTAATACACTTACTATAACATGCCAAAAGAACCCCAAATTGTTTATTATTAATATATATATCCTTATCTAAGTCATTTGGCCGAACCTTAGATTTTTAGGAATAAAATAACAATTAATAATATAATATTTGATTTAAAAACTATTTTGTGTCAATTTTGACACTATTTGATATATGATTTTTGTGAAAGTCATAACAGAATTATATGTTCGAACCAAGTTGATTAAATCAACATTAATATATCATAGTAACCTAGAAAATTAGTGGAATTCATAAAAAGTCTTAAATTATATTTATTTTGGTATTTATATTATCAATTTTGTCAATATTTCATTAATAAGATAATTACTGCATCATCTTTGTGTCATAAATAAATTAAATTATTTGATGTCTAAAAATTACAAATAAAATACCATCATGTAGGAAATCTTTTTAGATTTATAATGAATATTTAAAATTGAATTTATCTTATGTATAACCCCATATTAAAAATGATTTACTTATTAAACTTTGATTTTAACTATTTTAACCCTTCTTTAAATAAATTAATAATAAATGCCCTAATCTAATCCAAGTGGGCCTAAATGGTCTTATTTTATTCCTAAGTTTGTTTTTGGTCGAATTACACTTGTCCAATAGAATTAGGACATGTGTTAGGGTAATATTAATATCATATTTACCCTTAGTTACCCTATTTACTATTAACCGCGGTAAAAAAAGTAAAAAGTTACTATTCACCAAAAAATTATTTTTATCTCATTGAACCACATTTTACTTACTGATATCAACCGTGTCTGTCGGATTTTCGAAATTCCATTCACAGAAGCGGTAAAATTAAGTTTTATGCAAAATTCAGTTTTTAACCTACCACTTAGTGGTTTCACTATTCATCAAAAATTGAAAGTTTTCAGAAAAATACCAAAATTTCACCCTAGGCTAATTTCAATATTATGAGTCCAAAAATGAAGTCCATTTTGAAAAATAAAATTTATAAAATTTCAAAAAGTGGTTATTACTATTCATAACGGCTAGTTTTAATAGCATATTGTTGTTTAGTGAAACTCGGTATTGCGTACGACGCAAGCTATCGAGGAAGGTCGTGATTGCGTATAAAGCAAGCCAAGCAAGTGTTGTGTAGAAAAATATCCCTTTGATGATTTATATAGCATAAAAGTCTCGGGTGTTACATTCTACCCCCCTTAAAAAGAATTTCGCCCTCGAAATTCGTCACTTTGCAACAAACAGATGAGGATACTTCTCCCTCATAATATCCTCAAGCTCCCATGTAGCTTCTTCAAGTGGGTGGTTTCTCCATAAAACCTTCACCAAGTGAGTGGTCTTGTTTCGTAGGACTTTTTCGCTACGATCCAGAATCTCTATCAGCTGTTCTTCATAAGAAAGATCTTGCTCCAGCGGTACAACTTCTGAGCTAAGTACATGTGAAGGATCTGGTATGTACTTTCTCAGGAGAGATACATGGAACACATCGTGAACTTGAGAGAGATTCGGTGGAAGCGCCAATCGGTAAGCTACCTTCCCAACATGATCTAGTATTTCGAAAGGACCGATATATCTAGGGCTCAACTTCCCCTTCTTTCCAAATCTCATAACCCTCTTCCAGGGAGATATTCGTAAGAACACTTTATCGCCCACTTCAAACTCTAGGTCTTTTCTTCGGTTGTCGGCATAACTTTTCTGTCGACTCTGAGCTGCTCTTATGTATTGTTGAATAGATCTGACCTTTTCTGCCATTTCATCAACGAGATCAGGTCCTAATAGCTTTCTTTCCCCAACTTCATCCCAGCAAGTTGGAGTCCTGCATTTCTTTCCATAGAGAGCTTCATAAGGAGCCATCTGAATACTGGAGTGAAAGCTATTATTATAATAAAATTCCACCAAAGGTAGGTGTTGATCCCAACCTCCTTTGAAATCCATAGAGCAAGCTCTCAACATATCTTCTAGGGTTTGAATTGTTCTCTCAGACTGACCGTCTGTCTGGGGATGATAAGCAGTGCTGAAACTCAACTTTGTATCCAGAGTATGCTGAAGACTTCGCCAGAACTTCGAGGTAAATCTCGGATCCCGATCAGATATAATAGAAAGTGGTACTCCATGCAATCTTACCACTTCCTTTACATATATCCTGGCAAGCTGATCTAGATAGAAATCCTCTCTAATAGCAATGAAGTGTGCAGACTTTGTAAGACGATCAACTATGACCCAGATAGCATTATTGCCTTTGGATGTTTTAGAAAGTCCTGTGAAAAAGTCCATAGTGATGTTTTCCCATTTCCATTCGGGTATGGGTAATGGTTGTAACATCCCCTTAGAATTCTGTCTCTCAGCTCTAACTTGTTGACAAACCAAGCATCGAGAGACATATTCAGCAACATCTCTTTTCATGCCATCCCACCAGAAGTACTCTTTCAGGTCCCTATACATCTTCGTGCTTCCATGATGAATAGAGAATGATGAACTATGAGCCTCATCCCGCAGCTCATTCTTTAATTCGGGGATGGGAGGAACGCAAACCCGATTCCTGAACTTTATTATCCCATCACAATCAAGGTTGAATTCAGGAACATTTCTCACCTTCTTTTGTAACTCGACATCTTCTTTCTGTGCCTCTTTAATCTTTACATGTATAGATGGTTGAACATTCATTTGAGAAAGATAAGATTTTTCCCCTTCCATTATAATTCCAAGATCCATCCTTTGTAAATCCATAAATATTGGATCTTTTGTGATCCTCATCATGGATAAACTAGCATGGTCTTGTCGACTTAATGCATCTGCCACCTTGTTTGCTTTCCCAGGGTGGTAATGGATTGAGCAGTCATAATCCTTAATCAGCTCCAACAATCTTCTTTGACGCATATTCAACTCCTTTTGTGTGAAAATATACTTTAAACTTTTATGATCAGTATAAATATCACACCTTTCACCATAAAGGTAATGCCTCCAAATCTTTAATGCAAAGATTACTACTGCCAACTCCAAATCATGTGTTGGGTAATTTTGCTCATGGATTTTCAACTGTCGTGAGGCATAAGCTATCACCATATCATTTTGCATAAGAACACACCCCAATCCCTTCTTGGATGCATCACTGTAGATCACAAACCTTTCTCCACTACAAGGAAGTGTGAGCACAGGTGCACTGGATAACCTTCTTTTCAACTCCTTGAAATTCTCTTCACATTCCTCTGTCCAGACAAACTTAACTCCCTTCCGAGTCAACTTGGTGATTGGATTAGATAATCGTGAAAAATCTTTTACAAAACGTCGATAATATCCAGCCAAACCAAGAAAACTTCAGATCTCAGTTACTGTTTTTGGTCTTGACCATCTTTCGATAACCTCTGTTTTTGCTGGATCCACAGATATCCCCTCTTTTGAGATTATATGACCCAAAAATGCAACTTTTTGAAGCCAAAATTCACACTTGGTAAATTTGGCATAAAGCTTCTCCTTTCTCAGGGTCTTCAATATAATTCTCAAGTGATCTTCATGCTCTTCCTTGCTCTTTGAATAGACAAGAATATCGTCAATAAAGACTACCACAAATTGATCAAGATAGTCTCTAAAGACTCTATTCATTAGATCCATGAAGATAGCAGGGGCATTTGTAAGACCAAATGGCATCACTATAAATTCATAGTGTCCATACCTTGTACGGAAGGTCGTCTTTGGTATATCCTCCCTTTTGACCCTTAATTGATGATACCCTGAACGAAGATCAATCTTGGAAAAGTATTGAGCTCCACGTAGTTGGTCAAATAAGTCATCAATGCGTGGGAGAGGATATTTGTTCTTGATAGTGATCTTGTTAAGTTCTCGATAATCAATGAAAAGTCTCATTGATCCATCTTTCTTCTTAACAAATAGAACAGGTGCTCCCCAAGGTGACGCACTAGGGCGTATGAATCCCTTATCAAGATTCTCTTGGATTTGCTTCTTCAATTCCTGCAACTCAATTGGGGCCATTCTATAAGGTGTATTTGAAATAGGCAAAGCACCCGGTACGAGTTCTATTGAAAACTCAACTTCACGATTTGGTGGAAGACCCGGCAATTCCTTCGGAAAGACATCATCAAACTCCCGTACGATGGGCATATTCTTAATCGTGAGTTTCTCACCAACCATTTGAGATAAATAACCTTCATTTAGTGGAATCAATACCCATAAGATGGAAGAAATTTCCACTGGAAGGTTATGTTCATCCTTGCATTGATAGACGATCGTAGATTGATCTGGAATATAAAATGTGACTTCCCTTCTTTGGCAATCGATATGAGCTCCATGTAGAGAAAGCCAATCCATGCCAAGAATCACATCAAATTTCACTAAAGGAAGGATCACAAGATTTTCAGGAAGCACTTTCCCACAAACTTCGATCGGAGAAGAATTATAAACTTTTGATGCGATTGATGTGCCATTAGGTGTTGTCACAGCTAACTCAACATCTAATTGTTGAGGTAATACGGTGATACCCTTAGAAAAGTCTTCAGAAATAAAAGAGTGGGTGGATCCAGAATCAAATAAAACATTTGCTACTTTAGAGTGGATGGTAAGTGTACCTTTCACCACATCGTTATCGTACTCCACATCGCTGATAGAAATTGCATGTAACTTTCCTTTGTCTTTAGCCTTAAGAGTTTGTTGACGTCGACCATCATCATCAACCCTTGGATTTGGGCATTGATTGGCATAATGCCCCATCTCCTTTCACTTGAAACATTGAAGTGTAGTAGGTTCATTCTGTGTATCCCTTCCTTTGTTTGCGTCATTAGACATATTCTTCCCATTATCATGGCATTAAAATGCCCGATGACCTTCTTTTCCACATTTAAAACATTTACTTGTCCCTTTAAGAAAACTCCCTCCATGTTTCTTTCCACACATTGAGCATAAGGGAAAGTTCATCTTCGTTTCAGTGTGCTCTTTAGAGTTTCCTTTGAATTCCATCTTCCTCTTCTTATAAAACCCATGTGACTGATGGGTTACTCCAATCTCTATCTCGACTTTGAGAGCACATCGAACGATTTCCTCATAGCTATTGAAGTCCCTTATGGCTAACGCCCTTCGAAGACTTGGTTTTAAGCCACTAAAGAATCGATCGATCTTACTCTCAGGTTGGATAATAATACCAGAAGCGTACCTTGCAAGTCTTGTAAAATTTACTTCATAGGTACCAACAGATTCATCATCCATTTGCTTCAGTTCAAGAAACTCTTTCTCCATCTTTGTTCAGAGAATACGAGGGAAGTACTTATTGAAAAATAAGTTCATGAACTCGTCCCATTCCATAGACTCAATTTCATCCCTTGGCCTCGTATTCTTAACAAGATTCCACCATTGATCAGCATCTCCTTCCAAACGATACACTGCTAGGATGACTTTATCATGCTCAAAACATTGAAGAACTGAAAATATCTTTTCAGTAGTACTAATCCATTGTTCAGCAACTAATGGATCAGTGGACCCGCTGAAAGAAGGTGGACGCTGCCTCATGAAGGATTCAACAGAATGTTGCTCCCTCCTCTGCTCGTTTGGAAATCCTGCATGATTCATAGCTTGAGAAAGTTGTGTGAGCATGGCTACAAGATTTTGCATTCCAGCTCCCATATCGTTTGGTTGCTCAGGGGGACAATCATTGCATTTCCAATCGCATTCCGCATTAACACGGTTCCTTCAGGTTCCAGCCATTGACTAAAACCAAGAAGAATAGTGTGAGCAACACTAATTATAATAGGAAACCACATAATTCAAGAATAAAATTTTCATGCTTAAGGTCTTATCCTAGGTTATTCAAGGCCATTTCTAAAACACTAAGATTGTGTTCTATGCTTAGACTTATCCTTAGGGTTCTTACTAAGGCTTTCACATCCTAGTTTCCAAAGGTTGACAATACCTTTCCTCTGATACCAACTATAACGACCCATACTTTATATACATTGTTAATACTACAAAATTGAAGCACATTTATTACAACATATGACAAAACCACAAAGGACCGTATAGGTATAGTGTCTTTAGAAACCGGGAAACATAAACAACTGGTTCATAAATCTTCTACAGTGTCTCCCATTTATTTCATCATATCTAGGGTCCCTTTTAGAATATTCTACTTAATATCCATCTTCCTGACCTGGGGAAAAGAAAACATAAAAGGGTGAGCTCAAATGCTCAGCAAGGGCAAATAAAGGAAATAAAAATCATATCATATCTTTTTGAAAATCAAAACCTGCAAAAGAGATCATAATATCTTAACATGGAATAAATCATAGAAGTGAAAATGAGATCCCCATAATCATAACATAAAACTTGAAACTTTGTGGAATGCACACATAATCATGGAAAATCATTTCTTGTTAGTCATGACTCATTTCCAAGACTATCTTAGTGGACAAAGTCCCTTTCTGAACCGAGTTCACTCCTCGTTTCAGTCCTGTTTCACTGAACCGAAATAACCTTCCGTTCCAGCCATGTCTATCTCATGAGATATAAATCTTTACCCAATGCATTGGAGGGAGATATAGGTCCCACCCATCTTATAATGAATCCTTTCTTATGTGTGCCACATAATCATAAAACATACATCATCGCATAACACATGTAACAAAAATGGGATTCTTGAAACATCATGACATCATAAATCAATTCATATAAGATAAAGGAATTCATAAAAATAATTCCATCACAACATGAACAAATCAATTTAATAATAGGGATAAAAACAGAACCCTTTATTTTCTTAGATGGAAAATCATTTTGATAAAACACTTGAACTCCATTCTTGAGGAAAATATCCTTTCTTCTTAAAAAAACATTTTTCCTTTCATAACATGTCATACAACTTTAAAATAAAAGAAGTTGATTAAAAATAAACATGAAAACTTTTAAAGGAAGCTTTTTGGAAAAAATGTTTTAAAAATCCATTCATGCCGTATAAGTTAAAAGAAAAACATTGTTCGTACTTTTGTCGGAAAGTCAAAAAGTACCTCGTATGAAAAATGACAAAAGATTCCTTTCATATCTTTTACAAAAAAAAAACTTACCGAAAGGTAAAATTGGATATAAACTATTGTATAAGGATGGAAATAATATTACATATTGGGGGAACATGGATGTGGATGATAAAATACACCCCATTAATTACCAAAGTAAATACAATCTCGGATAAAAGTGAGATTGTGATATTTCCCTTACCTTAGGTCCGATTTGCTTTGTTCGTGTCCGAAGCTCTTGTATAATGGTTTAAATAATGTTATTGACTTATTCCAGAATCATACATATTGATATTATATCATATATGGTCATATTATTAGCTTCTTGTTAGTAATATTTCATTGTTACTTGTTACTCGGGTCTTTATAACTTTTTGTTCTTATGCGTGTTTTGTTGAATAAATTCTTATTCATATCTTTAGGTTATAGATAATTCATTTCCAGAATGGTATTAGTGTATTATATACCATATTCATTCATTCAATTCATTTATATAATCATTATGAAATGAAGATCATGTAGAACGAGTCGCATCACATCGTGGAGACGGTATTCCGTACGTACGCACGAGTGATGATATCGTTCCTATGATCGTGGAATTGTATTGGAGTATATATATATTATTTCAGTATCAATATTACTTCATAATAATCATATATAGTTACTCATTACACCATTATACCCATCCTTGTAAGGTGATGGTGGAAAAATAGATTACACCACGGCGTGGAGACGGTATTCCGTACGTACGCACGCGCGGTGATTTCATTTTTCCGTAGGATGGATAGAATGTGAAATAGGGTTGTTTCATACTTATAATAACATATCAGTATATGAGTAATACTGATGTTATTACTTCATAATGAAACAACCTAAGAAGAATAAGTGGAAGAAGAAATAAAGATGAAAGAATTGGTAACGGTAATTACCTCTTCTTTGAAGCGCCTCTTTGAGACCTCCTCTTAGGGCACTAAAATTGGTCTTTGAGGAAGACCAGAACCTCTAGGATGTTTATAGGGAAGTGGAGAAGGGAAAATGGCAGGGTTTGGCCGAGCTTTAGTGCTCAAATTGGTGTGAGGAGGAGGGGGAGGAGGTGCCCTTTTATAAGGGAGGAGAGGGGCACCTTAGGAATATCTCAAAATATTATTTTATATTAAAGTCAAAATCAGTTTATAATGGTTCCAAAGGGTCTTATTTCGAAGATAAAGTGGGGATGGGTAGAAATCCTATCAACCAATAGGATTTAGACAAGTTTAGGGTATTATTTTAACCTTATCAATTAGATTTAACTCTAAGTTAATTAATTTAACTTTTACCGTGTCTTTTTGTTTTCTTTCACTATATGGTTAATACACTTACTATAACATGCCAAACGAACCCCAAATTGTTTATTATTAATATATATATCCTTATATAAGTCATTTGGCCGAACCTTAGATTTTTAGGAATAAAATAACAATTAATAATATAATATTTGATTTAAAAACTATTTTGTGTCAATTTTGAAACTATTTGATATATGATTTTTGTGAAAGTCATAACAGAATTATATGTTCGAACCAAGTTGATTAAATCAACATTAATATATCATAGTAACCTATAAAATTTGTGGAATTCATAAAAAGTCTTAAATTACATTTATTTTGGTATTTATATTATCAATTTTGTCAATATTTCATTAATAAGATAATTACTGCATCATCTTTGTGTCATAAATAAATTAAATTATTTGATGTCTAAAAATTACAAATAAAATACCATCATGTAGGAAATCTTTTTATCTTTATAATGAATATTTAAAATTGAATTTATCTTATGTATAACCCCATATTAAAAATGATTTACTTATTAAACTTTGATTTTAACTATTTTAACCCTTCTTTAAATAAATTAATTATAAATGTCCTAATCTAATCCAAGTGGGCCTAAATGGTCTTATTTTATTCCTAAGTTTGTTTTTGGTCGAATTACACTTGTCGAATAGAATTAGGACATGTGTTAGGGTAATATTAATATCATATTTACCCTTAGTTACCCTATTTACTATTAACCGCGGTAAAAAAAGTAAAAAGTTAGTAGTCACCAAAAAATTATTTTTATCTCGTTGAACCACATTTTACATACTGATATCAACCGTGTCTGTCGGATTTTCGAAATTCCATTCACAGAAGTGGTAAAATTAAGTTTTATGCAAAATTCAGTTTTTAACCTACCACTTAGTGGTTTCACTATTCATCAAAAATTGAAAGTTTTCAGAAAAATACCAAAATTTCACC
Organism: Viscum album; assembly: GCA_963277665.1. Lineage (NCBI taxonomy): Eukaryota > Viridiplantae > Streptophyta > Magnoliopsida > Santalales > Viscaceae > Viscum > Viscum album. Next base: position 1,907,995,822 of record OY728145.1, read on the forward strand.
CTAGGCTAATTTCAATATTCTGAGTCCAAAAATGAAGTCCATTTTGAAAAATAAAATTTATAAAATTTCAAAAAGTGGTTATTACTATTCATAACGGCTAGTTTTAATAGCATATTGTTGTTTAGTGAAACTCGGTATTGCGTACGACGCAAGCTATCGAGGAAGGTCGTGATTGCGTGTAAAGCAAGCCAAGCAAGTGTTGTGTAGAAAAATATCCCTTTGATGATTTATATAGCATAAAAGTCTCGGGTGTTACACATATTTTTCAGGTTTTTTTTGGAAAAATGTCTTAATTTGTGTGAATAAGTAAGGGGAGTGGTTCCATTTTACAATTGATGAGTGGAATTCTTGTAAATACCCAAAACTTTTCAATAAGGTCTCTTTCCAAAGGTCTAAAAATTTGAAAAATCAAGTATTTGTGGATTTATAAGTCCTATAAACAGTTGTAATAATATTAATAAATGTCAATCATGTTATCCTCTTTACCTCTAATGTTACTCACTTTTACCATTTGAAATTTTTACAATAGTTTCTATTTTTATTTCAATTTTATTATAAATTAACAAAAAATATTCAGATAAACATATTATATAATATAAATTATTATTATTATACATATGTAATCAATTATATCAAATTAAATTCATTTTATATTCACAATTTAATTTTAAATGAAACTTGTTGTCATATATGATAAAATATTTTTTCTAGAAATGGATTTTTTATGCATAGGTGGTATTATAATTAATATATGGGAAGTAATAATAATTTAATGAATTTTAATATGTGTTTATAGATATATATTCAATAAATTTAATTTAAATAATAACTCATTATTGGTTATAAATATTTAAAATAGAGGAACAATATTCTCTTTAAAATAGTTTTAAGAAAAAATGCTTTTTAAAATCTAAAAATAAATGTATACTAAAATCTAGTATAAAGATGTTGTAAATGAATTTATATGGATGAAATATAAATAATTAATATTTATTTTAATTTTAAATATACTTAAAATAACATTGGTACTTTTTAATTATTTAATTTTTTAATATAAATGAAATATTAACAAAAATCAGTATTTTTTAGTTCTGAATGAAAAATCAATATTTTCTTAAAGATCCCAAAATTTCACCCCAATAACATATTGATTTTATTATTTAAATATTTTTTTTCATTTTATTAAAATAATTATAAATTTTGAATAAATTATTACAATATTTTCTAAATAAATCGATAAAAATCATTTTTTATGGAATCATATTTTTTATAGAATATAATATATTTATTAATGTTGGGTACTTTTTTATTTCTATTTGGTAAGTATTTTTTTGAGTAGTAAATTTATATATATCTTATAGAGTATTTAATCCTATTCAAACCCTCCGATTTAATGGATAGGTTATAATGATCATATTTAAATAGTTATATTTTAATAATGCATTGTGGTTCATTTAAACTAATTATTGTTATTGAAATAAGATATTGAACATAATGTTCATTTAAAATCTCTGGGTGATACATCTTGACTCTGTAACATGTATTACAGACCCATATTGCCTATAAATATATCATATGGGAGTATTGTAAATTAAATACCAAGATCTACAATGATTTTCAATGATATATAGAGAATTACAATTAGAAACGACTATAAAATTGCTTCTCTTGTTCCTCTTCCTAGGATCTATTTGTATTTATATCTCGAAACGTATCATCTCCCATTTCTCAATCCCACTATAATCATGTCAATTTAATCTTCTCTATAATTTTTTTGAAATGACATAATTTCTTTAAAGTACTTATTCCTTCAAGATATCCTATCAATTTCTTTTTGGGTTTGGGGATATTGTTAAAAATAGGGATTATCATTTCAGTTTCATGCTAAACCCCTTAAAAAGGTACTTTTTTTCATGGATACCACAAATTTATGGTATTATATACCTTATCAGTTTATTTTATAATTTTTAGGATGAGGTCTATTAATTAATAAACCCTCAATAAATTTTTGTGGGATATATAGAGGATCATAATTGATTTGTTATCGAACTCTCTTGTCAAAATTAATACAGCGCATTATATTTACATTTTTTTAAAAGGTTGGGGTCGAAGCCTCAATTTATTATTAAAGCGAAGGCCTCTTTAGACTGGGTAGAGGGTGACCCATTACATAGCCCGAAGCCCCAAGGCTAGGTGGCCTACATATAGGGCTAGAAAGCCCATTTTTTGGCCCAAAGGACCCATGGTGAAAAGTACTGCAATAGTACCTGCGCTGCTACAATACCTGCTACAGTACCACCGCCGGTATAGTACCAGCAATAGTCCCTCCGCTGCTACAGTCTGTCGCTGCTATAGTACTGCTACAGTTCTACTACAGTGCCCTGCTACAGTACTCGGAAATTCTCCCCTACCCGGATTTGATCCGGGTTCTTTTGGATTCCAAGCAGGTTACTGAACCACTTGGGTACAGGCTCTTTGGCACGCATTATATTTACATTGTTATTCTTTTACCTTTTAATATGTATACATCAATTAATAATTTAACAATTCATAATATAATTTACTAAATCATTTTAATCATTTATTTGATATTTTTCCATTTATTTCACATTGTTTTATAAGATATATTTTTTTTTCTTACTATGATTACATTAATTTATATTTTAATTGAAAAATTATGTCACCTTAAATATTTTTAATTATAAAACTAAAATTCTCTACACCACCTAATTCCATCATACTCCAAACAAAAGTGGTCAAGGTAATGGAGGTTGGGTGATGTGGTCCCCTATATGAAGTTTGAGGGTACCAGTTTCTCTAATGAAGCTAGGTTGAGGTGGTAACTCAAATTAATCTAGGGACACTTGGTCTCCCTAACTAGGGTGTAGAATCATTTTACCACTATTGTAATTCAAGAAAGTGGAATGAAAGAAAATTAATTGAAAATTCATCTCCCTAATTATAAGACATGGGAAATTTTTTTTCATATTATAAATGACACCGAGTAAGATTTGGTTGTGTGATTACATATTTCTAAATTTGGTGCAGGGTCAAATTCACTAATATTTGTAGACTACAGAGGATGTATTATATTGGCTTTGTTTTAATATTATAATATTTAATGTATTTCAATTAATAATTTTTGGTTTATTCATATCATTTTTAGGAATAATTGAGAAATAAAAATTGAAAGAATGACTATATCACATAGAGGTGCTTTCAAATATGGAATACATATAATTGAATCTATTATTAATACATATATATAGTCATGGGTAATATTTCATGTAAAATGAGATAAACAATTCACCTAATGGTTATCCATGGAAGGCAGATTGAGCTAGTATCCTTGGTGAGTGACATGTGTGAGCTATAATTTCATGAAAGTGTGGTGTGTGAAGGTGTTGAGAAATATGGAAATTCACATTAGTGGTCCAATGAAGGCCTTACTAAAATTCACTTGACTATTTTTTTCACCAGTATGAAGTGACAAGGGTGAATAGGAATGTCCCATGGTTATATTCACCAAGATACAAAAGTAATCATTAGAATTATTATATCCAACATCAAATAACTATCACTTTTGATTCAAAAGAAAATTTTTCCATTATGATTATTCATATAAAAACATTTAAAAGGAAATAAAACAATATTCTAAATTCTTACAATGTAACATGTTCTTTTAAGGGAAGATTCCCTAGAATACCCTAAAGTTGGATTTACTGTTTGAACACCCCTTCTGAAAATTAATTGTTGAAATAACTAACCTACACTATGTATGAGGATCTCTACAAAACATGACATGATAATGAAATATTTTTTTCCTAATATATATCCATTAATAAATGAGAAATATTATCATACATAGATATCCCATTTTCATCTTATTGAGAATTAAAAAATAATTTTCTTCTCATACATAAATTTTATCATCTGCGTGGGGATCATATCATGGCTATGATAAAAATAATTTGGAATGAATTTTCCTATAAAAAATTTAATTTCTAATAAATTAATCAATTATTAATTTAATTATTATTTGAAATAGAAAATAAATTTGACCAATGTAGAATATTTAAAATTCTCAATTCTAAATTAAATACCTCCTCACTTGGAAAAACTACTCAATGAATGCAGATGACATTATTTATTGAGAACTATACTAATATTTCATGTAGGTAATTAATATATTCTATAATAGATCAAATATAACTTGAAAACTTTTATGAACTATAACTAATGTATTTTTACGATGATAATTAAACAAAGACATAATCTAATTATGGAGAGCATTATTTACTTCATTGTTTTATTATAATGTATTGACCCCCCCCCCCTCATTATTTTATTTCTTCATTTTTTTATATTTATATTTCATAAAATTAATATTTTCCAAATATAAAAGTTATGTTTAATTGTCACATATATTCCTTTTAATATTATAATATAATATTCACTATTTTCAACAGTGATTTAAATTTCATATTTATGAAATTTATTTTTTTTGATCCATGTGCATGTATTGTTTTCCTTAATAAATATTTAGACATAAATTGTAACAACATTACTTGAACTGGTTGAGATTTGGATTTTATTAAACACTGTACAGATTTTTATTTTTTATTTTTTATTCTTTATTTTTTTCTAAAAGACATAAATAAGATATTTTCAACACACATTCTTCAACATACATCATAAAAATTAGATAATATTTAGTAAATATAATATAATATCACAAATTTTCTTCTATTTCATTATTATCATCTCTAGATTTAATATTTCATACCCCATTTAAACCCAAAAGTGGAAGACATTTATAATTATTTTTATGTGATTCGAGAAATTTATAGAAATGTATATGAAAAGAAAAAAAAATGAAATTATGAAAATCAATTTAAGAATTACATAGATAAAAAGTTAATTTCATTCTAAAAATTTCATTCGATATCTAAATTGTGATTTGATATCTATAATCCAAGATTTGAGTAAAATCCTAAAATTTGTAAATTTATATATTTTGTTTAATAAAAATATTTCAAATTATAAAATAAAAAAGTGTTTTGTAGTAAATTATAAGAAACCATTTACTTGACATCCCTTGGAATCATGCAAACATGCTTCCTGGCTTCATATAGTTTCAAACAATGTAATGCTTCACAGTGTTCTATTGTTTACAAGTACCTTTGTTACTCGAAATATGCTAGAAAAACAAATGGAATTTATTACTAGTATTTACTATGTGTCCTCAAGTGCATAATCAAAATTCCCTCCATGTAAACTTTATAACACTACCTTAACCTATGTTACTTCATAACAATCATCACATATTATGACCAGTCCTCCTCTGAGGAAAAATCATGCTACCATGGTCCACTTATTCTGATAACAAAAAATGATACATCTAAAGTAATGGTAATATATATATAAAATTGTATGATACAAGAGAATAATATCATTATTAGAATAATGTATCCACATACATATATCTGATTATCATCAAACATAACCCAAAAATCTACAATAATAATCTTCATATCAAGAATCTTAAATAGGTCTCACTAGCATCACACACACACCACAATTTGACCTAAATCAATAATGGATCATGGTATTCCAAAAAAGAACTATAACATGGAAAACTAGTGTATCTGTTATCCCTATAAGGTAGTATGCATCCTCCTTCAATGTTATTAGTGAATAATGTCACGGTTTTAAAGAAATAATCACCAAAATATTTTCTAAGAATTATTACACTCTAACCACTTATCAGGGATTCATATGACTGACACCAAATAATTTATTTTCAAAAACAATAAAAAATAATAGGAAATAATAGATTACTAATCCTAAATAAGTCATAATCCAATTGAAAATTTCATATTATTTTTCTTGAAAAATATATATTATTATCATTTAAGAAACATTTTAAAACATCTTCAAATTTTTATAGAAATATAACTTGTTAAATATTATTGAAATAAGGATAATATAAAAGAATATATTCATAAATGTAACAATGTCACCTTGAGAAATTATTTTCTAATGAGTAGTATATAGTGTGTGTGTTTATACAAGAATTTGAACTAGATGAAGAATTCATATTATTCAATGAAGTCTTCACTAATATTGAACAAGGGAATATCTAGACATCCCAAACTCAATATAATATCCCAAAAAAACTTATAGAATAAAGGATCATATATTATCAAGTGGGTGAACTACATACAGGTCGACACCATGAAGAGAAAAAATTAAAATCCCTATTAATTTTTTCTTCTAATTGGTTATTAATTGTGGATTGATTGAATTCATCCATAAATATGTGTTATGAACTTAATTATGTTAAAAAATTAATTCCACCAATTTCTTCTATAATTCAAACCATTATAATATAACTTCAAAGTCATCTTAAGAAATTATAATTGAAAAGAAGGTTTTTAAAAAAAAATTCCGATAAGGGGGTGTGTATGTGTAATATGTATTTTCGCGAATGCATCAAATCAGTGTTGTGTGAGGGTTTCAGGTTACCAATACAAAACCCTTAGAAAGGATAACATGCCATTTTTTAATGAATCTATACCATTATGAAACCAATTAAAATAGGGGTTACCCTTATAAAACTACTATAATGTTAGTGTTACCCTTACACTTCCATTTGAAAATATTGCATACCCTAACACAGAGTGAAGTCTATTGTTATGTATCATAGTAAATAAAGTATGAACATTATTTTATTCCCTTATAACCCCTATATAATTTCAGGAATATCCTTTTTATTCACTTGAAATTACAGCTTACCTTTACACATTAGTAGGGGTACAATTACACATTCTTTGTAAATATATAACTACACTTTTGCACCATGTAGAAGCTCCAACTATCCATAACTTATGGTAGGTATCCCCTGTTCACCATTTATTAAAATGGAATTACCCTTATTAATACTATGGGGTAATTTATTTAATGTTACACAACTCACGGAAAACAAATATACACTTATATAGAGGTTTGGAAACCCATTTTTTACTTCAAACCCAATAAAATACATTATTATCGTTATTATTTCTAAGGGAAATAGATTTTCACATTAAAAGACCAAAAGAATAAATAAAAAAATATTGTTTTAAGTAAAATTAATAATGGTGAATATTAATATTCTCCCCCACTAAAGAATTCGCACCACTAAAAATTATGTCTAGTAGTCTTGATAAGAAAACTCAGGCCGCTAAGCTTGGAGATCATACTCTCGCTCCCATGTTCCCTCCTATATTTTTCGATGTTTATATTGGATCCAAAAAGTTTGAGCAATCTTCCCCCATAATATATTATTTCTTTGGTCTATAATCCTCTTCAGTCTATCCTCATAAGATACATCTAGATCTGATTCATTAACCTTTGAGTCGATAAAATGTGAATGATGGGGTGTCCACCACGTAATCATAGAAATGTGGAAGACATCATGATTGGATTGATAATATCGGGGAGATTCTAGATTCTATGCCAAAATACTAAATAGTTTGTCGATCCGGAAGGGTCTCATATACCATATTTTAAATTTCTCTTACTTTCATTAATGATGATCCTCCCACCAAGAGGACCCTCTTATGAAATATTTGGTTCCAATAGTGAAATTTTATAGTAATCTCCTCCAATAATTATAATATAACTGAAAATTATAAGCAGTAATATACTATAGCTTAATAAGTGGAACCCTCTCTAAGGCCTTTGGCACAAGACTCGGCATAATATGTTCATCCTCAACCAACTTATTCCAACATTACAATGAGTAGTAGTGTCCTCCTTTGAGATCCTTGAAAGATTCCATCTCTACATATGAATGGAGACTAATGTTGTAAGATAACAATAACAAGGATGGATTCTCATAATAGGCCCCACATAAGTCTATAATACTTATGGAGGGTGAATCATTCACTTTGACTAATATCCTCTCTAAGGATGGTGTAATATTCCCAATCTCATGTGAGTACGTATTAATTTTTACATGCTTTTCCAAATTCATGATGTGTAGCATACAACCCTATATGAAAAAATTATCAAGATAAATAGATTTCAGTGTTCCATGATATATATATATATTATGTTCTTAGTTTAGCCACTGAGTAGGTATCTTAAATTACTAATAAGTAAAAAACCTTCTCAAATCAATTTATAATCATTGAGATGGTGTCATGAATCCATAAGTCCAAAGGTTACACTATTATAAATTCCATATTGGAATTATCACACATTAACATGGGAACTAGAAGTGGATAAGTTGAACAACTTGGATGTTGGTTCTCAAACTTTACCCTCTTTTATTAATGGAATCATGAAAAAAATCAATGATGTCCCTATTTGTCTTTGGACACTAGAACATTATTATAAAGTCATCATATATATTTTTCCAACCATGATGCACCACCCATCTAAAGGTATGATATTTCATATACATATCCTTTTTATAAATGTTTTTAAAAATAATCTCTCACATATAAGTATAAAAAAAATTTCTCCCAATGACCAGCTAGTTATTAGGACATTAATGGCTGGTAGACCCTATATTAAAATACAATATAGTAAATTTTAATGTATAAATTTAACTAGTCTACATGTGATCACCTAACCATCAATAAATAACATATAATCAACCTTTGATCACCAAAATGGTCAATTCACTAGTCAATAAACATGATCATCAAGTGTCACTGCGTCTCTAAAGGCTACCCACTAGTCAAAAAAACTACTAAAATCTAATAAATAAGTGAATATTCAATGAAATTATCCATACATAGTGAATACAACATCATGAAGAAACAACTATAGATACTCAACCAATTTAATCTACCATATATTCATGTCCCAATGTCTGAGGATGTAGTTTAGTCTATTATGGTCATTGCACTGAACAAAACTCTCATCAAAGAGATAATACCTCCAATGGTTATAACTGCGGACCATGGATACCAGTTCCAACTCTTTACTAGAATTGTTCCACTCAATAGGTCACAACTGACGTACCCCATATTCAATTAACTTCTCCCTAAAAATTAGTTCCATTCATAATATGATTTTTTATTCATTTAATTACATTCCAAATCTATCCCCAGTCATAGGGACTATCAGAATTAGAGATAGACTCAACCTCATGTACCCTAACAAAAATGATTCTTGACATTGTTCAAACCATAAGAACATTACTCCATTCCTCTAAAATGTAATCATGGTTGATAATAATTTAGGTATTTCATAGGTAATATGTCAGTAATATCCAACTAAACACATGAATATCCTAATTGAAAACTTTTCCTCAGTCTGTGTCTCTAGGTCCATAAATAAACTTTTCCCAGACACCACATTCCCTAAGAATCTCTCCTCATTAATATTGAAGTTACACTACAACATCATGGAATAATTAATATGTGCTCGATGTGTACTCAGGAATATCTCAATTTGACAATCTGGTTACTCTAGTTCCGTTTATTAAATGATTAATTATTCATCAAACAATATATAAAATTATATTATGTACAGGTGAAATATATTTTCCACGAATCTATATAAAATATATTTGCATTAATAAAAAACTAGAAATCACCATATAATTTTATAACCTATACCTTCTCTAAAAAATAATTATATGGATTTCCCCCTCTAAAACATACATTTAGTGGTATCCCAATAGACGATCAATAATGGACAACCTATGAGCTCCCCATATAGTTCAAAATGATCTCAAATCCATGAAAAAGAACATGTATTCTTCAACTTCACCTGGTTGGTACTTTGATATTGAGAACAAAAAAAGTTAACCCATGACAGAATTTCTCCAACATAAACATTTACTTCTTCTCTATGACATTATGACACACTATAGATCATTCATCTCAGCTGACAGCACACAATAAGATCATATCGAAGTGGGTTTTTCACCCTACATGAGCACAATCACAAAGTAAAACCTTATATTTAGGGGAATTACTAAGAATTAATCTACAAATACATATTTATACACTTCCCAGACTTGGGGAAAATTTTAGGGGAATTCCCTTGATCTTTCTAAAAAAGAAAAAACCACCATATATTTCATGATCATAAGATATGAATCATGTATAAAACATCTCTACCTTCTCCTATATCCCATTTTCTAGTTTACGCATCCCTCTATCACTTCTCCAAGTAAATTATTCCCATAGATGATAAAAATCAATATATGATCAATAGTTATTTAGCTTAACCATGTTGAGAATTAAATAAAATCATTTAATGTCTTGTATAATGAATTTTCCACTAATCTTCATAATATACTACAACTATAGGAAACTCTAGGGATCATTGAAGATAGTATACATTCAAATATGATTATGTATTAGTGGAACATAACATACTGTAAATCAAGATCATTATGTCATGTCAAGTCAAAAAATTTATAAATTGGAAGGAATGGGTAACACCATTAATAAATAAGTTTTAATCTTAACTTATTGATCTATCAGAGTCTTTACATGGTAAAAATTTCACTCAATGATTTCATCACATTAATCATAATCGCATGGTCCTCTACTTCCAAGGAAGGATGAATAGTGTTTGAGATGAAATTCATATCATATTAAAATATATATTTGATCTCTTTTTCCTAGGATAGGTACTAAGTGAATGAAATTTTGATGAAGCATACCCGCAACCAAAACCGAAGAGTTGGGGAAATATAATGCTAAATTGCATATTAAAACATTCTCATTTATAGGGTATGAACATCCTACCTTGGTGAATCCTTAAATATGTGGTTTTAATTAGTCCTATAAGACTATATAGAGGCACAATATTCTATAACATGTAGGAAACACATCAAAAATAGAAAAAATAGGACATATCATAATCATCATGTCGTAAGACATAAGGTTTCCCTAAAATTCAACTTATAACCCAAGGTATAACCCTGCTAGAACAATTCAAGGAGTCATGCCTATATATTGGACACAAAATATATATACAAAAACATCATGATTTTTAGGGTATACTTATTAATTTAATCACCACTATATCATAACATCATGGAATCTAATACATCACAAAACTAGCAACAGAATTCTATCTCAAATAAATTTTACAATTCAATGCATTAAATTAAAGAACTAATATAGAACCCAAAAACTTTCATCATATTTAATTTGATTCTATGTGCCTATTCATGATACAATAATGCAAATAAAAATATTATTAAATATACAACCTGAATCAAGTCCACATAAACTTGGAGTTTTGTTAAACACGTTATGGCTAGGCACACTGAAAATCCACTAATTGAGTCCCATATAGCTATATTATTTTATCTCTATCAGAGGAAAGTCATATAATGAAGGATAAAATATTTGGATACAATTTTTTAATCCTCCAATTTGAATCACTATGTCAAAAAAATAGTTCTACATGACCACATGCACACCCCCACATACTCAAGAGTCTAATGACTAGTATCTTGGATCTAAGTCCATCAATGGGGAGACTATACCATCAGTCTCATGTCATGGAACAATAATAAAACAATATAATAAATATAATAAACAAAATATCATGTAAGAACATAATGATGGAATTATAGTTATACTGATAATAAATTAGAAAAAGTGGAAATCTAATGAACAGTAATACAATTTGAAGATAAAAAGAAAAAAATAGTATGCTACATTGGTGTTCATCCCAGTATTATACCAACTCCATGATACTCTATTTATCCATTGGCTATAAGAATATTAGGCTTATTGGGTTCCCTAAACAAGATGTCTACATGATCATAAGGATTCTAATCATGGTTGTGAGTAAAAAACCAAGTAGAAGGCCACCAATGTGTGCATAAAAAATAGTCACATGTATAGTAATTGTATGATTCTAAAATCATAAATTCATAAAAAAGTATATAAATACACAATATTTTACTGAAAATCCATTAACTGACCAAGTTACTACAAAATCTCAATAATACCTACTTTTAATCCAGGTCAAAAAGATAATGAGGAGATTTTTTAGGATACAAAAACTATCCACAATTCTAGTGAAGCAGTCTCTCATGATTTCCATGGAATATTTTATATAGGTTAATTAGTTACTTCTAGAGATCTAGTATGTCATCATACTTTTCTTCCTCTAGTATATGATTATCAATGTTATTTGTAATCCACAATTCAACTTCATAAAAAAATTGTACATTTCATTTATTTGGAATCTTCAATTGTATCCTAAACCTGGAATCTGTGGCATCATCACACCTTTATGGTGTGCCCAATTATTTCATCCACACTATTTAATATAATTAACACTCCATCTGAAAATAAAAATCTTGAAAAATGGTCCACCTTATCATATCTCCCTGAACTATAACTCCATTTTAATGTTAATATACTATTCAAGGTAAATCATATAATGAAACTATATCCTCATGTAAAAAAATTGAATACAAACATATATGTGATAATGATTAATAAAATACAATCATGTAATAACAAGATTCATCTCATAAATCATCATAAAAAGGAATCACGTGATACACACACCCCCATGTGATCACACTCAAGAATTTTCATCAATGTAATACAACTAAAGAATTATATCAAGGAAAAAAATAATATATAAGATCCCCATTATGTAAGGAGCATCTTTCCTCTAAGTCACTGACAATGAATTTCATGGTTTATCAAGAAATAATTTCCTGAATTTCAACTATGTATTCATCAACTCCAATCAATCAGCACTGATTTATAGGAATGACAGAAGATATTTTCTTTCCTAAAGGAAAAAAATACTACACAAAATAATTGCTTCACTATCCTATATTATCTATGGTAAAAAAATAGGATTCTTATTACTCCCCTTGAAATTGTAAATTCTTATAATTTAGTATCTTCTTAATCACTTCTCCAAAAATATTCAAAAAGATAAGTTGTATAAATTTAATGGAATATGGTGAATAAATAAATAAATAATTCTATATAAAGAAATATCCCTTTTATAAATGATGATTCCAAGAATAGAGAAGATATATAGTTTTTCCATTCATTAAAATTGGATTAAGGATTTCAATTTTTTTATTAAAACATATGAAATCTTGAACAAGGGAATTCCTATATTTCCCACAAATATGTTATTATCAAAAACATAGAATTAAGTAAGGTTCAGATATTTTTATGTCGGTTAATAGTATAAAATTCAAAATAATTAAATACCAAAAAGTAACTATAATTTTATCTTTTCATTTAATAATTTATGATTTTCATAGTTTTTAAATTATTCCATAAATATTTTTTATTAATTTAAGAATATCGAAAAATAATTCCCCAAATTTTTGGCATGTGAAGCCATCAAGAATGAGTTACAATGTTGAGTTGGTCAATGATAATCAAAAAAATTAACAGATGTTTTTTTTGAAATGAATTTTTTTAAGTGTGACATGGTTTTACAATTACATAGATTAGGAATGTCAAATTAGGGTACCAATTTAACCTTACACAACCATTAGAAATATGGAAATACACTTAAACATACAGACCTACACTTATGAATCCTTTGGAAACACATTGTTATCCTTATGTTAAAGATAAAATAAATGTGATTTTGATTTCCTTTAGAAACACTTTCTTAACCATACACAATGTATTGATTACCCATAGTCAACATCAGTAAATTACATATTTCCCTATTGCGAATCCTTTTTTACCATTATGTGAATATGTTATGACCCTTCCAAATCAAGTGTAATTTCACCGTACCTTTATATACCATAGCAAGTATCCTTACACATTCTTTCTCAATATTGTTCCACCCTTAAAAAGTGTGTAGAAAATTTTTCTAAACTTATGTACCATTATGTTACCCTTATGAAGCAATTATAAAAATGGACTTATCCATATGCATCCTATAGAAAATTGGCTTTACCATTATTCAATCCATTTTAAAACCAATCTAACCATATAAAAATTCTAAGAAACCCATTGTACTATTATTTAAAACTAAATATAGATGAGTAAGGGTAATATATATTTTAGAAAATCATATTACTATGCTTATAAATTAAATCTAAAATATTGTGTTTATGAAAAATGAAAATTTAAAACATTAATGTGATATTTTATCCGAATCTGGGATACTACATTAAAAAAAATTAAAATGAAACTAATGATCTTAGAATATGGTCATTTATTTTTTTAAATCATCCTCTATAAATTAGATCAAGGATTTTAATCATGAAACATACTCTAATGGTTGAAATAATTTTCATATTATTGGGGATTGAAATTATCACGTTTCCTGGAATTCTTATGATTATTTTTTTTATTTTTAAATTGTTGTATTTGAGAAATTGTTTTTTAAGATTTAATTTTAATTTTTTTAGTTTTCATTCTTAACAATTTTATTTCAAAAAAATAATTTCCAATGAGATTCAATTTTTAGATCTGTGACATATAAATTTTCATTCATCCATGTGAATAGATCTTAGAATTAGTGCTAATTAGACTAATCAAACACATTCTCAGTCAGTAGAAAAATTTTCCTAACAACCTGATAATGATATTACTAGTTTGGAACTAAATACTTTCGATTTTTTATTTCTGCATATTTCCATAATTTTGAAATTAGATATCATGGTTCTTTTTTCTCAATCCACTTAAATCAATAATTTATAATTAATGGGTTCCCTTGATTGGGTGTGTCCCCTATTAATAAACTTTAAATGTTATTGTTATTCTTATATGATACTATGATCATTATTTCTTTTACATTGTTATTATTTATGGATTTAATTATTATTTACATTTTAGTTATATTGTATTATATTTGGATATTAATATTATATTAAATTTACTTTTCATATTCTGATTTGATCAAAATTTATAATTTTTTATTTTTTGAAAACTTAATTTGGCCAAAAAATATAGTATCATTTTTACTAAAATTCACCACCTCTTATTATTTCCATATTTTTCACCAACTAAGAAAAAATATTATCATATTAATTTGATTTTTATCACTTTATTTAAGATTTTTATTCTCTTTTCCTCTTTTTAGGAATCATTATAATAACAATCAATGTATATATGAATGTTTTCTAGATGTAATAAAAATATTTAGGGTGTTATGATGTATAATTTCTAAAATATTAAACATTATATGGATTATCTTAGTAAATAATTATATTTAAAAGGGCTCAATGAAAGTTTCTGATCATTATTGGGACTTATTTTCAAAATTATGTTCAAAATTATAAATTATAATGATATTTTATATTATATAAAATTATATAGGATTTATATTTTAATTATAGTTTGATTTATATTTGGAAAAATTAGAGTTTGGTAAGATCACATAATCACTATATTAGATCTTACATATTTTTATACTATAATGAAAATAAGATTATATGGTGTAGAATTTGGTATTAAATTGTGATTCATTTCTTAGACTCTTTATTTTAACTTTTATAGATAGTTATATTAAATGTTGATGAGTCATAACGTCTAAATACATATTTATTTAAATAATGTATAATTAAAACATATTTATTTCCATGTTATAACTCTAATGTGGAACATATATCAAATTACAAAATAATAACTAGCATTTGTCTCACAGGAATTAATTGTAATCCTTATATTGAAATAATTATTATTATAAATAAATTATCCATCACAAATCACTTACCTCATTATAAATTTTATGTTTAACAAATAAATTAATATATATGTAAAAACTGCATGATGTTTTACAAAGTATGTATATATCTTATAGGATTTCAAAATAATTAAAATAATTTCTTCATTAAGAAATTAATTAACTTATGGAAATTAAAAACAAATACATATTGTTTTCATTATATAACTTTAATATATTCAAAACAAATCCCTACTTTTTTACCCCTAAATTTACTTTAATCTAATAGCTCTTTCTCTAATAAAATGAATCACTGTATTTTCATGGATTTCATTTTCATTATTCAACGAAATAAGGTATTCAATCTATATTTATACTTATCATTACAATATGACAGAATGATCTCATGATTTATCTAATGTTTTTTATGTAATTATTATATATAACTCATTAATATTTTTATCATCACTTGAACCATGATAATGGTTTCCATTATCTATAAAAGAGTATCTTATTATCGTAAATTGAAACCACAAATATTTTCTTAAAACCTATATTTCCATAATTATTTTTATATTTTAAAAATATTTTATTTTCTCTCATCATGTCATCATGAAAATTTATCTTCTTAGCATAACATAATTTTGTATCCCCATATATTAAATAATTCTGTACCATATTAAAAAATTATACAATGTTATGTTTACACATTAAATAAATTTTTTACATTGAGAATGAAAAAAATTATATATTGAAATGCACTCCCATAATATTTTTTCACTAAACTAATAATGAAATATGTAATGAAAAATCTCATTCAACCATGAATTCAAATATATAATAATTCCACCACTATTGGAATTGAAGGTAGGATCATTATAGTGATAGTACTTCTAAGTTAAAATATAAAAAATGTAGTCTTCCAAATTCAATGTTTCAATAAGTAGATCATGAAAATAATAATTAATCCATGACTATTGGGTCATTTTAATATGTTTAAGGTCTAGTAAAATCACTATATTTTCAGTATCTCATTCATAAAAAATAATTTACCAAAAAATCCCAGAAACCTAGGTGTTAATGTGGTGAATACCAAGGGAATCACCACAATAATGATGTTAAAAACATTTGGTATATATTCTATACTATGAAAATTAACTACACCTTCACAATTCTATATGAAACAACATTCTTCATGGCACCATGAACATTGAATTGGGGTTCAACACTAAACCACTTATAAATTGTTCAAACTCCATTAAACACCTCTAAATCGTACTAAATAATATAATGTATTTTTTAGTTTTCTTTCTTAAAAAGGACCAAACATAAAATATGAAAACCAATTTTGTCTTAACATGTAATAATATTGATAGTATTATAGTTTTAAAGTTTATTAATTATTTATTACCCAATATATTACAACCACACGCTACATATAATCATTTCAAAGATTTATATTCATTATTTCATGATAATTTTAATGAAAATTTCAATATGGTCGATAGATAATTTTATTTCATAATTTTAATTGAAGATGTATATAAATATAGAGGACTATATAGGTTAAAAATATTAATTAATTCAGTCACAATTAATTATTTTCAATGTTTTTATTTTCATTTAAGAATAATGAAAACCAAGTGTTCGTAATTTTTATTTTCAATATATGAGCACAATTTCATGTAACCTACTAAAGGATTTGGATAATAAATTTTTAGTATGATGATCGATCATCATTTCAAATTTATTAGGCGTTATTTTGGGTTCTCTTTATTATTTATATATAGGGTTCTAATTTATATTATTATCATTAATTTGTAACAAAATAATGATAAATAACATCCCCCACCCCCAATCAGTTATTTGAAACCATGGATTCATTTATCAGCCCCTAAAAATGAGGTAGCATGGTTAAATCATTTTAGGGACCTAATATGGTCTTTCTAAATGTAAATATCTTGAGGGGGAGAAACATGCCATGTTATTTTTTTAGAATAAAACTCCTTGAAAATTATTTAACAACATTGTTATCCAAAACATTCCTATGCCTCACAATTTATATGAACTGATAAAGAAAATAAATATTTGGAACAGAAAAAGTTTCATAGTGCATTCAAAAAAGAATTATGCAATGAGTATTAAGTTAAAAAATTTCATACACTAGAAAAACTAAAAAAATGTTATTTTTTATAATAGAGAGTAACATCACTAACCCAATAGGTATAAAATCCTTATAGTAATTTTAATCTCACTAGTATCTATCTCAAAAAAATACAAATTCTACCATAACTATTGTTTTTATAAGTTTATAGAACAATTATTATGCTTAACCTATACTGGTGTATAATTTATTCACCATGAACAAACAATGATATTTCCTCATATATCTCATTATTATAAACCTTTATAAAAATATTTTAATTAAATTATTATATTTATCTCTCTTCTAGTAAACTATTATTCATATGGTTTATGAGTGATAAAAATACCCATAAAATATTAGACGAATATCCACATTTCAATCTAGATAGATCATTAATCTATCATCGTTTTAGGGCCCATTTTGTCAAAATACTCTCTTAAAGCACAATTATATATCAACCATTTACCTTCTAGTTATTCCTCCTCAAATTTGTTGAATTTAAAACTACGATTCTTCTAAATCAACTCAAACATATAAATTTTATCACTAACTATATGCATAATTTATAACATTTACCATCCCTAAAAAACATATCATCATGAAAACACTGAAGTATGGTTTTGATCAGCACACCATGAAATAGTACAGTAATAACCATGTCTTTGTTCTTATCCATACGAAATTCCATTTGATATTTTGTCCAAAATTCTCAATATTCACCTTCAAGCTTCATAATTATAACTTTAATACTCTCTATGACTTAAAAAATAGAGGAGTAGTTCTTTTGCATCATATCTCAACAAGTTACTCATGAGTCCCATATGAAAACATAAATAATTATTTTGAACCTCCCTCTTTCTAATATGGATTCAAAAAACATACTACTATGTGCATAATAATATGTTCCCCATCATATACCTCTTTCTATATAACTCATAAAGTAAAAATACTATATTGATGACATTTTCATTTTATAAAATGAAATAAAAATTATTTATATGGGGAACATTTTTCATTTTACTAATTTTCACCAAAATAGATTCAACCTTGACCGCAAATTTGAAATTTAACAGTTATATAACACCTATTTTACATATGGAATGATATTATTCAATATACTATTTACAATAAAAAGGGGGAAAGATCTCGATGTTTTTCACATTTACATTGAAATCTCAAAATACCACATTTCATTAAAGGGACAAACACATCCCTATTAACAACCAAAATAACATGATTCTTTATTTTATGCCATGAGACAAATTCTCCCATTTTCTTAACACTTATATAAACATTATCATATACATGTAGTATCCATTTGATGTGTAACGCCCCGACCCCTTTTACCTAGAGTTGGTGCATTATTACATAACATTTTAATGATCACAAGATGGATCAAATCTCAAAATACTGATTGGTTTAGTAGCCTTGGAAACACTATATATATTCATAAGTCTTACATTACATCATAAAAATGAAAACTACAACAACATATTTTCTTCATATTCCACACTCATATCCCCACATACTATCCCTGCAGGTCATTCATAATATACTTCTTCATACCCTAGGAAAAATAAAACATAGAAAAGGGGTGAGCTCAAATTCTGAGTAAGGATAACAATATAGCGGAAACTTCCATAAATAATAATAAAAATTTAAGGCAATGTATAACTAAAACAAAAGCCTTTTAAACTTGAACTTCAACATAGTATGGAAAAAAAATGAAATAATGCCATTTACTTATTCACATGAATATTCTACTAATTGAATAATCACATGAAATATCAATAACCACTTTCATAATGATGGAATGCATAATTCCAGACTATCATAACCACATAGCCAAGGCCTCGTGCCAAGACTACAAATAATATTTTTCCAAGGCCTTGTGCCAAGACACTAGTTTGTCTCATGAGACCTACCGATGCATCGAGGAGCTATATCGGGCTCCACCCATCACATATTATGTCCAATGCATTCCCATATGAAAAGGTTTAAACATAACATAAACATTTGTATTAAAACTAGTATATGAAAAGTCAATACTTTCACCATAAACTATGAATGGTATAAAAATAGCACATCCACAGTCAAAAAAATCACAAAACCTTCAATTCAATATATAAGTTTTGTATCATAATAAATCAACTTCAAATAAGCATAAAATCCATCAAAGGATGTTGACATAGATGAAATAAAAACTCTTTTTAGAGAAATATATCTTTCTGTTTTGAAATAATTTAAGAGTCTTATATTTATGAAATAAAACATTTTCATTTAAAATATTCTTATAAGCTTGTAAGGGAAGATTCGATGAATTTATAATGGCAGAAAATAACCACACCCTCCGTATAAGTTAAAAAAACATTCTTACCTTAATTTTCTCAAAAAGGTTAAAAGCACCTTATTTGGAAAACGACAGAATGATTCCTTTATAAAACTCTTATAAAAAGTCAAACAAGGGTATAAATGACTTTAACCCATATTATTTTAAATAGTAAAAATGTTTTGAAATACATTTTTAAGAAACATGGATGTATATTGTTGGTCGGAGTGGACACTCAAGAGGGGGGTGAACTGAGTTCCAATTAAAATTTCTGCTAAAAACAATTTCTATTAAAATCCCCCAATTTCAAAAACAGATTAAACTGTAGTGAATTTATACAGATTATAAAGGTTAAATTAGTTTATCAAAGATTGATTAGTTCTCAGTTAACTTAATCTTATGATTAATTTAACTTTTGAAACTAACTTACTGGTTTACAATAAATATAAAAACTTGAGAGTTTAACTATCAAAGTAGCCTTGAAAATAAATTATATTTCAAAGTAATAGCAGCGGAATATGAAATAGATATGTATTGTATATATATAAACATTAACTAAAAACACAGAGGAGTTAACCAAGAGGTTCAGTCTCAAGTCGAGACTTAGTCCTCTCTAAAGTTTATATAAGGATGATCCACACCCTGGATCGGGGTTCAACAGTTTACAACTGTCCAGGTCCAAGACCTCTACCACTGTTATCCGTGGGAAACAAAACAACAGCAACCAGCTGTCCAGGTCACACACAACCTCTACCACTATCCACAGTGGGAAAAAGAAATGAAAAGATAGTGAGTGAGGATTTTCAACTCCTCCAGTTAAGGTTCAGGAGGCAGTGTGTGTGTAAAATACAACAGATAACACACACTGCTCGTAATGTAAAAAGTAAATCACAGAGATAAATATTTGGAGATTAGAAAAGGCTCTAGTGATCTTCGTGCAGCTCTCGACTCCTTTTGTTGATTAGAATTAGTTTTGAGTCTTCTTCTGGTTTTTGTCTGGAAAACAGAGTATCATCGGCTTCCTTGACTTCCAGGTTCAGCTTTCTTATAGGCTCAAAGAATGATGAGTTTTGTGTGGTTCTTCTTTAGCATAGATTTCGTGATGTATGGTCTATATTCTGGAGGCTGGTAGTAGTAGTCTCGTGAGTGCAAGTTCTCCAGTTGTTCTTGGCACGTTTTTAGCTTGATCGCCATTATGTTCTGTGTGCTTGATTTCTTTTTTGGTCTAGTGTCTCTCACTACTTTTTATACATACATGATGTCCTTTTTATGCCACTTCTTTTTGTTTTTTATGAGGAGGAATGATTATGCTTTTTGATCGTACTTGGTACGGTTTCCTGAAATGGCAACACAAATCATTTAATAACATTAAATGCATCAAAAGTAACAAATGTAACCATTAGTATAATAAAAAAATAGGGTTGAGGATATCGGATTTGACTCCGCAGTTCATTATAGGTAGCCGTTTTTTGTAGACGTGTACGGTTCACTCGGTGTAGGGATCTTCCATCAGTAGCTCTTCAAACTCTTATCGGTGGCTCTTATCGGTGGATCTTATCGGTAGCTCTCTGTGCATCGGTAGCTCTCTGTGCATCGGTAGCTCTGTGTGCATCGGTTGCTCTGTGTGCATCGGTAGCTCTTTGTGCATCGGTATCTCTTTGTGCATCGGTAGCCCTTTGTGCATCGGTAGTTCTGGCTATCGGTAGCTCTGGCTATCGGTAGCTCTGGCTATCGGTAGCTCTGGCTATCGGTAGCTATGGCTATCGGTAGCTCTGGCTATCGGTAGCTCTGGATATCGGTAGATCTGGCTATCGTTAGCTCTGGCTATCGGTCAAACCACATCTATTTGACTTAGAAGTGTTTCAAAGCTAGTATAAACAAGGATAATCGAGATTAACATAAATCAGAGATTATTTAAACATTATTATTAACTTGATCACTGATTTGAAAGAATTAAAATGTAAATCATCAGTAATTGAGAATATCATAATATATGAACACATAATTGGGATTATCAAAACAGTTGAGGTCAACATAGATGATAAAGAGATCCCAGTAGATTATTACGTATAAACAACCTCGGATAATGAAGAGATTGTGAAATAACCCTTACCTTGTACTTTTCCTTGGTTGGGGTAGGTTAACCTCCTATATAATAGTGAAATAATTTTTATTAAATTATACAAGAATCATATACATTCATATGATATCATATATTATCTTTTAACACTGCTTTGTTAATAATATCTTAGTATTATCGTCGTTTCGGGTGTTAACTTCCTCGTTTTCTTTTATATGTTTTGTTACGTAATCCATGTTTGTAATGGATAGGATGTATATTATTCATATCCATAATGATATCAAGTCCTTAAACATCATTTTTAAATCATCAAATGATAATTATACTTGAATGGTTACGATGGAAAATGAATCTCATCGCGTTCGTGGAGACGGTAGTCCATACGTACGCGTGAGCAACAATATCATTATTTTGATATTAGAATAATATATAAATGGATGGTATATCATATATAAAGAATCATTAACTTGTTATATTTATTATTTATTTGAGTTACACATCATTATTATACCCATCCAAATAATAACATATTGAATAACAATTACACCACAACGTGGAGACGGTAAGTCGTACGTACGCACGTATGGTGACATGTTATTCAAATGGTGGATAGAATACTGAATATGGTTGTACCATATTTATAATAACATCATAGTATATATATGATACTGGAGTTATTATTTTATAATGGAAATAACAAAGGAAGAAGAAGTGGAAGAATAAAGGAACTTGGAAAAGGGTGGGAAAATCAGTACCTCTTCTTCGGGTTCTTCCTTTTGATTTGATCAAAAGGGCTTCTTAGGTTAGATTTCTGATCAAAATAAGTCCTCTAGGTTGTATTGAGGGAAGTTGGGAGAGTATATAGGCAGATTTTGGCCGAACCAAAAGGCTTTGAAGGTGTGAAGAAATGAGAAGGAGGAGTGCCCTTTTATAAGAGGGGTGAGGGGAACCTTTGGAAAAGCTAGAAATAATAATTTATAATAAATTCATATTCGGTTTTTAATGGCTCCAAAATTGATTATTTAAATTTTAAGGTGGGGATAGGTCGAAACCCACTCTACCAATAGAATTTAGATAGGTTTTGGTACTTATATTTACCTTATCATTAAGTATTAACTCTAAGTTAATTAGTTTCACTTTTACAATGTCTATTTGTATTTTTATATTATATGGTTAATAAACTTACTATATACATCCTAGAGACCCCCAAGTGGTCCATTAATGATACAACTATTATTATATAAGTATATTGGCCAAACCTTACATTTTTAGGAATTTAATATCAATTAATAATATAATATTTATTTTAAAAACACTTTTATGTCAATTTTGACACTATTCAATAGTTGATTTTTGTGAAACTCATAACACAATTATTACTTCGAAAAAAGTTAATTAAATTAATAAAAATATGTCATATTATCCTAGAAAATTATTTTAATTCCTTAAAAGTCTCAAATTATATTTATTTGGGTATTTATAAAATCCATTATTTTAATGTTTTACTATTATGTTAATTACTGCATCATCATTGTGTCATAGATAAATTAAATTATGTAATCTCTAAAAATTATAAATAAAATACCATTATGTAATAAATTTTTTTATATTTCTAATGAATATTTATAGTCGAAAATCCAACATATATAACCCTATGTAAAAATTGTTTTTCGAAAAAATATATGCTTGTGTCATTTTTGTATTCATTTTAACTTAATTAAAATAAAGTGTCCCTATCACCTAAAACTGGCTCCATGGGTTCCCAAAATCGACCCCAATATTCCTATGGTCGAAAATGTATCAACCAATAAGGATAGGACACGTTTTGGGTAATTTAGTATTATTATAATATTATTTTTTAAGCCTTATTTACCAGATTTACCCTTAACCATGGTAAATAAAATATTTACCAATGTAATTATTCAAAATGTCTAAAAATAAAAGTTACCTATTTACACAATTTGAACATCCTGATTCCAAATATGGAATCCATTTTTCCAAATTCAAATCACATAAGTGGCAGAAATTAATTTAAAATTAATTCCCGTTGTTAAAACAAAAAGCATGTTTTTAAGAGATAATAACTATCAAAAGATTGACACTTGTTTATGTTCGCTTTAATTGTAAAATTATGTCCAATGACCAAAATTATATTAAATGGTAAAAATATATTCTAAATATACTTTAAAACCACTCAAATTCATAATTTATCACTATTAATTATTTTGATTAAAAAAGTTGTTTTTAATTAAAATTTAGTAATTTCCACTATTCATCAAAATATTAAAGTTATCTGAAAAGTACCAAAATTTCACCTTAGGCTAAATTAGATATTCCGAATCCAGAAATGAAGTCCATTTTAAAAAATAAAATATATATAATTTGAGAAGTATGTATTACTATTCATAACGTCTAGTTTGATTGGTTATGGTGTGTTAGAACTCGGTGTTGCGTACAACACACTCTACCACATTATTCAAAGAGAAGCGTACCGTGGAAGCTTGGGGTGTTAAATTCTCCCCTCCTTCAAATAATTTCATCCTCGAAATTTCTAGAATACTTATCACATGAAAAGACTCGGGTGGTTCTTCATCATATGTTACTCGGGTTCCCACGTTGCATCTTCCATCTTATAGTTTCTCCACAAAACATTTACCAGACGTGTCGTCCGGTTTCTCAGTACTTGTTCTCTCGTATCAAGAATCCTGATGGGATCTTCACAATAAGACAGATCGGGTTCCAGTTCTAATTATTCATAGGCGAGTACATGTGTTGGGTCAGGCATGTATTTCCTCAACAGAGATATGTGAAACACATCGTGAACTTTGGAGAGACTTGGCGGCATTGCAAATTGGAAAGCTACAACCCCAATTCGTTCTAGAATTTCGAAAGGTCCGATGTACCTGGGACTCAATTTACCTTTCTTACCAAAACGTATGACTCCCTTCCATGGTGATACCTTCAGGAAAACATGATCACCGACTTGAAATTCCAAAACCTTCCTTCGATTATCGGCATAGCTCTTCTGCCTACTTTGAGCTTCTTTGATGTGATTTTGGATTACCTTCACCTTTTCCATCATTTCCTCCACCGGTTCTAAACCTACAAGTTTTCTTTCACCAACGTCATCCCAACAGGTTGGTGTGCGACAACTCTTTCCGTATAACGCCTCATATGGTTCCATCTGAATACTCGAATGGAAGATATTGTTATAGGAAAATTCTACCAGAGGTAAATACTGATCCCACATACCATGAAAGTCAAATGAGAAGGATCACAACATGTCTTATAAGAATTGAATAGTCCGTTCTGATTGTCCGTCTGTCTGAGGGTGGTAGGCAGTGCTCAAATGAAGTTCAGTATCGAAGGATTTCTGAAGACTCTTCCAGAATATTGAAGTAAAACAGGGATCAAGATCAGAAATAATTGATAGGGGTACTCCATGAAGTCTCACAACTTCATTAATATATAGTCTTGCTAGACGTTCCAGTGGTAGATCTTCTCTTATAGCAAGAAAATGTGATGACTTGGTAAGACGATCAACAATACACCATATTGCATTGTTCCTTCTAGGAGTCTTTGGTATCCCCATGAAAAATTCCATCGTAATATTGTCCCATTTCCACTCCAGTATGGGAAGAGGATGCATGACTCCTCCAGGTTGTTGCCTTCCAGCTTCCACTTGTGGACAAACCATACATCTTGACAGAAAATCAGCAATCTCCCTCTTCATATTGTCCCACAAAAAAATGTTCCTTCAAATATCTATACATTTTGGTGCTCCCATGGTGTATAGAGAAATTGGAACTATGAGCATCATCCAGAAATTCCCTTTTTAGATCAGGTATATCGGGAACACAAAGTCTCTTCCAGAATTTCAAAATTCCATCTTCATACACAAAGTCTCTCAGTCTCCCATCATTCACAGCATTAATCTTCTTTTGAAATTCTTCATCATCGGTCTGAGAACTCTTAATCCTTTCTAGTAAAGATGGTTTGGCAACCATTTGAAAAATAATTGATGTTTCTCCTTCCCTGGTTATTCCCATGTCCATCTTCACTAGATCCATGAAAATTGGATCACATTCAATTCTCATATTGTTCAAAACTCCATGATCTTTTCTGTTCAAAGCATCTGCCACCTTGTTTGCCTTCCCCGGGTGGTAGTGTATCGTGCAATCATAATCCTTGAGTAATTCAAGCCATATCCTTTGCCTCATGTTGAGTTCTTTTTGTGAGAGAATATACTTCAAACTCTTGTGATCAGTATAAATCTCACATTTTTCACCATAGAGGTAGTGCCTCCATATCTTCAAATAACATATCATAGATGCTAACTCGAGATCATGAGTAGGATAGTTTTTTTCATGATTTTTCAATTGTCGTGATGCATAGGAAATAACTCTATCATTCTGCATAAGGACACAACCAAGTCCTTTCATCGATGCATCACTATAAATAACGAACCCATCATTCCCCGATGGTAGAGACAATATTGGAGCATTGACTAATCTTCTCTTTAGTTCTTTGAAACATTATTCACACTCTTTTGTTCAAACAAATTTAACCCCTTTACGTGTGAGCTTCGTTAATGGGTTATCCAATCGGGAAAAATTCTGGACGAAAAGTCGATAATAACCTGCCAAACCAATAAAACTACGTACCTCAGTTATACTCATAGATGCTGGCCATTATTGGATTGCCTTGGTCTTAGAAGGATCAACAGAGATTCCATCTTTAGAGACAATATGGCCAAGAAAAGAAATCTACTGAAGCCAGAATTCACACTTGCTAAACTTCCCATATAATTCATGTCTTCTCAGAATCTTCAAGATAATACGCAAGTGATTTTCATGATCTTTGTAGGTTTAGAGTATACAAATATATCATCAATAAATACCATAAGAAATTCATCGAGATACTCCTTGAAAACTCTATTCATCAGATCCATGAATACAGAGGGTGCATTCGTCAATCCAAAAGGCATTACAGTAAACTCGTAATGCCCGTACCTGGTTCGAAATGCTGTCTTCGGAATGTCTTCCTTCTTCACACACAACTGATGGTATCCAGATCGAAGGTAAATATTTGAAAAGTATTGAGCTCCATGCAGTTGGTAAAATAAATCATCAATGTGAGGAAGGGGATTCTTGTTCTATATCGTTATAGCAATGATCTCCCTGTAGTCAATACATAACCTCATAGATCCATCTTTCTTTTTAACAAAAAGAACAAGGGCTCCCCATGGAGAAACACTAGGGCGAATAAATCCTTTGTTACTCAATTCCACTAGTTGTTTCCTTAGTTTGACTAATTCTACAGTGTCCATTCTATAAGGGGTCTTTGATATAGGCCTTGATCCAGTAATTAAATCAATGGAAAAGTCAACTTCTCGTTCTGGAGGATGTCCAGTTAAATCTTCCGGAAATACATCTACAAATTCTTTCACAACAGGTACATCCTCTATTTGAACATTCCTTTCCTCACCCACAGTTATTTCATTATCTTCCTCCCTAATAATTGAATTTAGTTGAGCTACTGGGGGTGGATCTAGATAAGAATTAAGTGGTGACGATTCTTCTCTAAAGATAAGGTGTTCCTTATCTTCATCATAAAAAATAGTAACCTCCTTCTTCTTACAATAAATCTTCACATCATAGTCTGAAAGCCAATCCATACCGAGGATTATATCAAACTCAATCATAGTTATGACGATGAGATCAGCAGATAAAGAACAATTATATGATCTAATGGGGACTGATTCACAAAACATTATTGCAATGATACTTCCCTTAGGAGATTTAACTAACAACTCCCTTATTAAATAAAATTGGAAATATCGAATTTTTCTAGCAAACTAGGAATATATGAAACAATGCGATGATCCAGAATCAAATAATGCATTATCTAAACTTGAGGAAACCATTAAATTACCTGCCACCACGTCTTTCGGAGCTTCTACCTCAGCAGTAGTGATAACATAAGCTTGGCCTCGATCTCTTGGCCTTTTCTGAGGTCAGTTATCCTGACGCTTAGGACATCCATTTTCATAATGTCCCATCTCCTTGCATTGTAGCACTGAACATTGGTAGCTTCCTTCTTCCCCTTGCAATCACGAGCTTGGTAGCCTTTTTCACCACACTTGTAACAGACTCATGTTCCCTTGAAGCAAGTTCTGGGGTGTTTCTTACAACATTTACCACAGGGTGGATATTCAACCTTTCCCTTCTTCCCCTTATTTCCATTCCCAGATTGATCGCAAAGTCTCTTCTTCTCTTGCTTTGCTTTAAAGTCATAAGACTTAGAGAATTCCTTTTTGGTCTTGATAGCACATGAGACAATGTCTTCGTACAATGAAAAGGATTGTGAGACTAATGCTCGATGGAGAAATGGTTTTAACACATCAATGAAACGATCAATCTTAATTATTGGGTTACGTATGTAATCTCCAGCATACATTGCTAACCTTGTAAAGTTAGCCTCATACTTTGCGACATTCTCATCCTCCTTTTGTCTCAGACTCAGAAACTACCTTTCCATATCTGCTCGGTGGTCGCGAGGAAAGTATTTTTCTAAAAACAGATCTTTGAACTCCCTCCATTCCATTTTGATACTTCATCATCTTCCTTCGTGTTTTGAATCAATGACCACCATTGATCAGCATCTCCAGTGAGGTGGTAAACTGTCATGATAACTTTTTCCCTTTCACAACTCCCCAAAGCCTGAAATATTATCTCTAGGGAAAATATCCATTGCTTAACTACTAAGGGATTTGTACTCCCATTGAATGTTGGTGGTTGTTGCCTCATGAATCGATCTAACATTGATCCTCCACGCTGCAGATCAGGTTTCTCCATATGGGTAAGGTTATTATTCATAACTTGAGTGAGTTGTCCCAGTATGGTGATTAGATGATCAGCACCAGTTGCATCACCAGCTCCACTATAATTATCTTGAGCAGGAGGGCAATCCCTACATGGATTGCGTGCATTGATACGGTTTTCATTTCTTCCACAAGGCACCATTTCTAAACAATGTCATAAACTAGATCAGTTTATGAATCAAAATACATAATCCTATACTTATATAACACTTAACATAAATTGAACTACTTATAGATATAATCCATAATCATAAGAATGTTTTCTTTGAGGAAGTATATACTCATAAACCCTTCATAATGATTTGAAAAGAAAATGAGAGTTATCCTAAGCATATCCCTTGGGAGTGTCGTAACCAAGAGTGAAGCAAGGCCTGTTGTCGTGCACCAGTTCCCATTCAAATCTAGCTCAAAGCGGTGTTTTCGGGTTTTACCCCAAGGTACATGTAACACCCCGAGATTTTATGAAAAATATTCTTTTTAATTTCATTAATGTCTTGTGTTTTACGCTACACCAAAAGGAGCTTGCACAACACGCATCCTTGACTTGCCTTGCATTACACGCAATCGCAAACTTCCTCGATAGCATGTGTTGTACGCAATAACGAGTTTCCCCAAACAACAATATACTATTAAAATATTATTAAAACTAGCCGTTATGAATAGTAATAACCACTTTTTGAAATTTTTGAAATTTTATTTTTTCAAAATGGACTTCATTTTTGGATTCGGAATATCGAAATTAGCATAGGGTGAAATTTTGGTACATTTCGGATCACTTTAATTTTCTGATGAATAGTGAAAATTACTAAATTTTAATTAAAAACAACCTTTTTAATCGAAATAATTAATAGTGATAAATTATTAATTTGAGAGGTTTTAAAGTATATTTAGAATATATTTTTACAATATAATATAATTTTGGTCATTGGATGTAATTTCACATTTAAACCAAACATAAACAAGTGTCAATCTTTTGATAGTTATTATCTCTTAAGAACGCGCTATTTGTTTTAACGACGGGAATTAATTTTTAAATTAATTAATGCAACTGATATGTTTTGAATTTGGTAAAATAGACATCATTTTTGAGTTCATAATATCAAATATAGCTTAGGCCTAATTTTTGGTATTTTTTTGAAAACATTCAATTTTTGATGAATAGTGAAACCACTAAGTGGTAGTTAAAAAAATGAATTTTTCATAAAATTTAATTTTACCGCTTCTGTGGGTGGAATTTAAAAAATCTGAGGGACACGGTTGATGTCAGTAAGTAAAATGTGGTTCAATGAGATGAAAATAATTTTTGATGAATAGTAACTTTTTACTTTTATTTACCACGGTTAAAAGTAAATAGGGTAATTAAGGGTAAAAATGATATTATTATTAACCTAACACATGTATAATTCTATTGGAGAAGTGTAATTCGACCAAAAACAAACATATGAATAAAATATGACCATTTCGGCCCACTTGGATTAGATTAGGACATTTATTATTAATTTATTTAAAGAAGGGTTAAAATAGTTAAAATCAATATTTAATAACTAAATCATTTTTAATATAGGGTTATACATAAGATCAATTCGACTATAAATATTCATTAGAAATATAAAAAGATTTCCAACATAATGATATTTTATTTGTAATTTTTGGACTTTAAATAATTTTATTTATTTATGACACAAATATGATGCAGTAATTATCTTGTTAATGAAATATTGACATAATTGATGTTATAAATACCCAAATAAATATAATTTGAGACTTTTTATGAATTAAAGTAATTTTCTAGGTTAATATGACATGTTAGTATTGATTTAATTAACTTTTTTCAAACTAATAATTCTGTTATAATTTTCACAAAAATCAATTACTAAATAGTGTCAAAATTAACATAAAATAGTTTTTAAAACAAATATTATAATAGTAATTATTATTTTATTCCTAAAAATCTACGGTTCTGCAAAATGACTTAAATAAGGTTATATATATTAATAATAGACAACTTGGGGTTCTTTTGGCTTGTTATAGTAAGTTTATTAACCTTATATTATAAGAACACAAGAAGACACGGTAAAAGTAAAATTATTTTACTTAATATTAAATCTAAATGATAGGTTAAAATAGGAACCTAAACTTGTCTAAATTCTATTAGATGAGAGGATTTAGACCCATCCCCACCTTAGATTCAAAATAAATCAATTTGGAGCTATTTAAAACCGAATTTGACTATATAATAAAATAATAGTTTTAGTTATTCCAAAGGTTCCCCTCTCCTCCCTTATAAAAGGGAATATCCTCCCTCTCTTCCTCAAACCAATTTGAGAATTCAAGCTCGGCCAACCACTGCCAAATTCTCTTCTCAACTTCCCTAACAACATCCTAGAGGTCCTACTCTTCTTCAAATACAAATTTTAGTGCCCTAAAAGGAGATATCAAAGAGGCGCTTCAGAGAAGAGGGGGTTCGGATACGTACGAATCATATCGGACCTATGGTAAGGGATAAATTTTCAATCTCATTTTTATCCAAGATTTCTTATATGTAAGTATTTACTGGGGTTACGTTTATCATACATGACCATGTATTCTAAAAATGATTTCATAATATGTTTACCATTTATCCATGGATGTTTAAATTCATTTTTACCCTTTATTGACTTTTTACCACATTGTATGAATGGAATCTTTCCTTTGGTTACCATATAAGGTACTTTTTGACTTTTCTGACAAAAGTACGAGGAGAATGTTATTTTTAACTTATACGGCGTGAACGGATTTTTACGGTTTTCATAACGCCTCATTTTCAAGAAGATTCCTCTACAAGATTGCATGATTATTTTCAACAAAAACCTTATCTTTTAACATTGCATGGAATTTTGTGAAAAGTAAATGATTTTAAAGAAGAAAGGATATTTTCCTCAAGAATTTATTTCAAGTGGTTTTTTCAAAACTATTTTCCATCTAAGATGACAATATTTCATATGTATGTTTCAATTTAAATCTCTCTATGATTTAAATGGTTTCAATTTTCTTATGATGAAATGATATCAATTGTTTATGGATTATGAGGGCATGATGTTTAAGAATCCCATTTTATTACATGGGTTATTCTATGATGTATGATTTATGATTTTGTGGCACATGAAAGAATGATTTCATTATAAGATTTGTGGGACCTATATCTCCCTCCAATGCATTGGGTAAAGATTTATATATCATGAGATAGACATGGATGGAACGGCAAGTTAAACTGGTTCAGTAATATAGGACTGGAATGAGGAGTAAACTCGATTCAGAAAGGGACTTTGTCCAGTAAGATGGTCTTGGCAGCAATTCCTTGGCTACTATGGAAATCATATCGGGTGCTTAATGGTTTCCACAATTAAATGTTTTATTTCCATGGTATTTTATCATTCTTAATGTTTCTTTATGATATATGCCTTACGTGCTTCCATGTTTTATGTCATTGCTCAAGATTTTGATGTTTAAACAATATGTTCATGCTTTTAAGATCAAATATATATAATTTGTTTTATTTTCTCCATGCTTACCCTTACTTAGCATTTGAGCTCACCCTTTATATGTTTTCTTTTCCCCAGGATATAAAGAAAGATTTTAAGTAAGAAAACAAAAGGGGAAGATATTTATGGGAGATGTTGAAGATCTTTCACCATGATTAGAATATTATATTCCGAGTTTCCACAGACACTAAACTATTACGGTCCTTGTGTGTCTGTTTTTGTTATGTATTGAGTATTCCGCCAAATTAATGTAATGTCCATGTACGTCAAGCTCCGAGTCTCTACATTTGGTATCAGAGGAAAGGTTTAGTCAACCTTTGGAATCTAGGATGCGAAAATGTTAGTGAGATCCCAAGAGATATTACTAAGGTATGTCTAGGGATGTCCCTAAGGATAAGTATACGTATAAGATATAGTCCTAAAACTACGGTAATGATATTAGAATTTAACATAAGATGTTAGATATTGAGGGTACTCTTCCTTTACTATGTTGTTTTCCCTAGCATGATTTTTTCCACTCACACTATTTTTTTGGGTTTTAGAAAATGGCTGGAAACATGAAGATTCATGATAATGGTGGATATGATAGACAATGGATTGATATTATTCATGAGAAAACAAATGAAACGGGATTTGGAAGTCCAAACATCATTATTATGCCTAATCAGAAATCTCATAATATAATCAATAATCTCAAATTTGATAAGTTTCCTGACTCAGATAATAAGAGAAAGATGGAGTTTCATGATGATCATAGAGGAAAGAAAGTTCAATTTCCTCTATGTAAATAATGTGGGAAGAGGCATCAAGGAGAATCTTCCAAAGGAACTGGAAGATGCTTTGGGTGTGGAAAAGAAGGACACAAAGCCAGTAAGTGCAAAGGAAAAGGTTCAGTTAACACCAGGAATGAGGATAATGGTATTTCTAGGACATCAACAATGGTTAAATGTTTTAAATGTGGAATGTACGGGCATTATGCAAACCAATGCCCTAAGGGAAAGTCTCATGAAGAGAATATGTATGGTCGTATGGGTAGTATTTATGTTGATGATGATGAATAGACTACAAATGATATGTGAGATGAAAGAATTGTTGATGCTCGGTCAATGGTTTAAGAATGTAGTGGAATGATTACATGTTTATCATGTGTAATTTCGTATAAGTAATCTCATGGTACTATGGAATAAAGATACATCTAAGGATTGTTACACTGTTGTTTTTCCTTGAGTTTTGAAAGTGTATGATAAATGGTACCAGTATTTATGAAAGGTTATTCAGATATTTTTGGAATGTAGATGATATGCACATAATGAAGGGATAAGGAGAAAAATAAATGTTTGATAGTATTCATGACCTCATGACTAATATAAGGAAATAGTTATATCATGGTTTGAGCATATAGAATTTTGGGTTTTTGGTATGTGGGATGAGTTAACTTTTAAAAGAACTCATGTTTTTACTAAGATTCATTGGGTATTCATTTTTCGAGAGAATACATGATTAAGGCCTTAGAATATTTGGAATGTGACCAACAAGATATATGGGGGATAAATGATGGTATTCACATGCTTGGGTGATGACATTTCAAGTAATCGTTTTCTTTATACTATGAGCTTGAACCGAAGTATTTTAAATAAGCCTAAAGATTGGAATGGATTATGTTGGACATAAGTTAGTATTGTTTAATAACAAGATCTTTTTTTCTATATATTTGATGGGATGTTATAGTAATATAGCTTTAGAAAAAGGACAACCTGCAGGACGGGTGACAACCCATCGCGTCGGACAAGGCTGTGGGAATCGAACCCACAACCGAAGTGCGACTGGCCTTTATCGCCTACCACTAGCCTACAGGAAGTCCCTGTTTAGTAGAAACTAGTTTTATTATATTAATCAGTATGATATATGAAGTATAATTCCATTTTAGGAACTATATATGATTAATCTCACTATAGAAGGACTTATGTACGTTTTGATAACATTTCTAACCTTTTGTTTGAGACAGATGGAATGACGCATAATTCTATCACATGATCTTCTAACACATCATGAATGAAAAATTCAACTTCATTTCATTAAGAGATGAAGTGGAAATTGTCCAAATAACGACCAAAGGTTAGACTATACCAAAATCATGAAAGTATTTCTTCAAATTCCAATTTCATCAACTTTAGGGAAATGATCTTGAAAACCAAAAATGTTGTCCTATTGCTCTTATATCTGATGAATCAGATGGTACCTTAGATCGTCACAAATTTATTTCTTTGTGATTGTCGGCTATTCTATAGCCATGTCCTCTACCACTCTCCATCAGAACATGATGATTAGATTTCTCTTCCATATCCATA
The DNA here is from genome assembly GCA_963277665.1 of Viscum album. NCBI lineage: Eukaryota > Viridiplantae > Streptophyta > Magnoliopsida > Santalales > Viscaceae > Viscum > Viscum album. The sequence goes on from OY728145.1 coordinate 1,908,030,768, forward strand.
TTTTCACCTATGTGGAAACCCAGTGATTAGTTTATTTGGGTAACCATTACGTTTCATACATTTGTTTTTAAAGATTGGTTTTGGTATTCCTTTTTACGATGTGGGTTTCTATTAAAGAAACTTTCCAGTCTTAAACCATTTATAACCCCGATGAATTTCGAGGGAAAAATTCATTTTAAGGGGGGTAGAATGTAACACCCTGAGATTATATGAAAAATAATCTTTTTAATTTCATTAATGTCTTGTGTTGTACGCTACACCAAAAGGAGCTTGCACAACATGCATCCTTGACTTTATTTTCATTACACGCAATCGCGAACTTCCTCGATAGCGTTTGTTGTACGCAATAACGAGTTTCACTAAACAACAATATGCTATTAAAATATTATTAAAACTAGTCGTTATGAATAGTAATAACCACTTTTTGAACATTTGTAAATTTTATTTTTTTCAAAATGGACTTCATTTTTGGATTCAGAATATCGAAATTAGCTTAGGGTGAAATTTTGGTACTTTTCGGATCACTTTAATTTTCTGATGAATAGTGAAAATTACTAAATTTTAATTAAAAACAACCTTTTTAATAAAAATAATTAATAGTGATAAATTATCAATTAGAGTGTTTTTAATGTATTTTTAGAATATATTTTTACAATTTAATACAATGTTGGTCATTGGATGTAATTTCACATTTAAAGCAGACATAAACAAGTGTCTATCTTTTGATAGTTATTATCTCTTAAGAACGCGCTATTTGTTTTGATGATGGGAATTAATATTTAAATTAATTAATTCAAATGATATGTTTTGAATTTTGTAAAATAGACATCATTTTTTAGTTCATAATATCAAATATAGCTTAGGCCTAATTTTTGGTATTTTTCTGAAAACTTTCAATTTTTGATGAATAGTGAAACCACTAAGTGGTAGTTAAAAAAATGAATTTTTCATAAAACATAATTTTACCACTTCTGTGGGTGGAATTTCAAAAATAAAAGAGACACGGTTGATGTCAGTAAGTAAAATGTGGTTCAATGAGATGAAAATATTTTTTGGTGAATAGTAACGTTTTACTTTTATTTACCACGGTTAAAAGTAAATAGGGTAATTAAGGGTAAAAATGATATTATTATTACCCTAACACTTATCCTAATTCTATTGGATAAGTGTAATTCGACCAAAAAAACTTAGGAATAAAATATGACCATTTAGGCCCACTTGGATTAGATTAGGACATTTATTATTAATTTATTTAAAGAAGGGTTAAAATAGTTAAAATCAAAGTTTAATAACTAAATCATTTTTAATATAGGGTTATACATAAGATAAATTAGACTATAAATATTCATTAGAAATCTAAATTATTTCCTACATAATGATATTTTATTTTTAATTTTTATACATTAAATAATTTAATTTATTTATGACACAAAGATGATGCAATAATTTTCTTATTAATGAAATATTGACATAATTGATGTTATAAATACCCAAATAAATATAATTTGAGACTTTTTATGAATTACACTAATTTTTTAGGTTAATATGACATTTAGTATTTATTTAATTAAATGTTTTTGAACTAATCATTCTGTTATGATTTTCACAAAAATCAATTACTAAATAGTGTCAAAATTGACATAAAATAGTTTTTAAAACAAATGTTATATTAGTAATTGTTATTTTATTTCTAAAAATCTAAGGTTCATCCAAATGACTTAGATAAGGTTATATATATTAATAATAGACAACTTGGGGTTTTTTTGGCTTGTTATAGTAAGTTTATTAACCTTATAGTATAAGAACACAAGAAGACACAGTAAAAGTAAAATTATTTTAATTAATGTTAAATACAAATGATAAGGTTAGAATAGGAACCTAAACTTGTCTAAATTCTATTAGATGAGATGATTTCGACCCATCCCCACCTTAGCTTCGAAATAAATCAATTTGGAGGTATTTAAAACTGAATTTGACTATATAATAAAATAATAGTTTTAGTTATTCCAAAGGTGCCACTCTCCTCCCTTATAAAAGGGCATCTCCTCCCTCTCTTCCTCACACCAATTTGAGCATTCAAGCTTGGCCAACCACTACAAAATTCTCTTCTCTACTTCCCTAACAACATCCTAGAAATCGTGGTCTTCTTCAAAGACCAATTTTAGTGCCCTAAAAGGATATCTCAAAGAGGCACTTCAAAGAAGAGGAGGTTCGGATACGTACGAAGCATATCAGACCTAAGGTAAGGGATAAATTTTCAATCTCATTTTTATCTGAGATTTCTTATATGTAAGTATTTACAGGGGTTATGTTTATCATCCATGACCATGTTTTCTAAAAATGCTTTCATAAAATGTTTACCATTTATCCATGGATGTTTAAAGTCATTTTTACCCTTTATTGACTTTTTACCACATTTTATGAATGGAATCTTTCCTTTGGTTACCATATAAGGTACTTTTTTACTTTTCCGACAAAAGTACGAGGAGAATGTTATTTTTAACTTATACAACGTGAATGGATTTTTACGGTTTTTATAACGCCTCATTTTCAAGAAGATTCCTCTACAAGATTGCATGATTATTTTCAACAAAACCCTTATCTTTTAAAATTGCATGGAATTTTGTGAAAATAAAATGATTTTAAAGAAGAAAGGATATTTTCCTAAAAAATTCATTTCAAGTGTTTTTTTCAAAACTATTTTCCATCTAAGATGACATTATTTCATATGTATGTTTCAATCCAAATGTCTCTATGATTTAAATGGTTTCAATTTTCTTATGATGAAATGATATCAATTGTTTATGGATTATGAGGGCATGATGTTTAAGAATACCATTTTATTACATGGGTTATGCTATGATGTATGATTTATGATTTTGTGGCACATGAAAGAATTATTTCATTATGAGATGGGTGGGGCCTATATCTCCCTCCAATGCATTGGATAAAGATTTATATCTCATGAGATAGACATGGCTGGAATGGCAAGTTAAACCGGTTCAGTAATACAGGACTAGAACGAGGAGTAAACTCAATTCAGAAAGGGACTCTGTCCACTAAGATGGTCTTGGCCGCAATGCCTTGGCTACTATGGAAATCATATTATGTGCTTAATGGTTTCCACAATTACATGTTTTATTTCCATGCTATTTTATCATTCTTAATGTTTCTTTATGATCTATGCCTTAAGCACTTCCATGTTTTATGTCATTTCTCAAGCTTTGGATGTTTAAACAATATATTCATTCTTTTAAGTTCAAATGTATATAATTTGTTTTATTTTATCCATGCTTACCCTTACTGAGCATTTGAGCTCAACCTTTATATGTTTTCTTTTCCCTGGGATATAATGAAAGATTTTAGGTAAGAAAACAAAAGGGGAAGATCTTTATGGGATATGTTGAATATCTTTCACAATGATTAGAAAATTATATTCCGAGTTTCCAAAGACACTAAATTATTTCGGTCCTTGTGTGTCTGTTTTTGTTATGTATTAATTATTCCACAAAAGTAATGTAATTTCCATGTACGTCAAGCTTCGGGTCTCTATAGTACATCTGTGCTACAGCTGCCTCTACCTGCTCATATCCAGACATGGATGTATTGTTTGAAAAACTCACAAAATCTCTATAATACCAAAATTCGAGGAAGTTATTATATACTAATCCTCAAAGTCCATCTTAAATATATGTGCTCTAATCAGATTTTATCTAAATATAGCTTCCAAGGTTTGTACTAAACTTCCTCTGATACCAACTGTAACGCCCCAACCCTAGTTACCTAGAGTCGGTGCATTATTACATAACATTGGCATGATCACAAGAAGGATCAAATATCGAAATACCGATTGGTTTAGTAGCCTTGGAAACACTAGATATATTCATAAGTCTTACATTACATCAAAAAAATGAAAACTACAACAACATATTTTCTTCATATTCCACACTCATATCCCCACATACTATCCCTACAGGTCATTCATAATATACTTCTTTATACCCTGGGAAAAATAAAACATAGAAAAGGGGTGAGTTCAAATGCCCAGTAAGGATAACAATATAGAGGAAACTTTCATAAATAAGAATTAACATTTAAGGAAATGTATAACTAAAACAAAAGTCTTTTAAACTTGAAATTCAACAGAGTATGGAAAAAATAAAATGAAATAATGCTATTTACTTATTCACATGGATATTCTACTAATCGAATAATCACATGCAATATCAATAACCACTTTCTTAATGATGGAATGCATAATACCAGACTATCATAACCACATAGTAAGGCCTCGTGCCAAGAATAAAAATAATATTTTGCAAAGGCCTTGTGCCAAGACACTAGTTTGTCTCATGAGACCTACTGATGCATCGAGGAGCTATAGTGGGATCCACCTGTCACATATTAAGTCCGATGCATTCCCATATGAAAAGGTTTAAACATAACATAAACATTCGTATTAAAACTAGCATATAAAATGTCAATACTTTCACCATAAACTATGAATGGTATAAAAATAGCACATCCATAGTAAAACATATCACAAAACCTTCAATACAATATATAAGTTTTGTATCATAATAAATCAACTTCAAATAAGCGTAAAATCCATCAAAGGATGTTGACATAGATGAAATGAAAACTCTTTTTAGAGAAATATCTCTTTATATTTTGAAATCATTTAAGAGTCTTATATTTAATAAATAAAACATTTTCTTTGAAAATATTCTTATAATATTGTAAGGGATGCTTCGATGATTTTATGACGGCGGAAAATAACTGCACCCGTCGTATAAGTTAAAAAAAACATTCTTACCTTAATTCTGTCGAAAAGGTTAAAATCACCTTGTTTGGAAAACGACGGAAAGATTCCTTTATAAAACTCTTATAAAAAGTAAAAAAAGGTTATAAATGACTTTAAACCATATTCTTTTAAATATTAAAAAAAATTTGAAATAAATTTTTTAGAAACATGGATGTGGATGATAAAGAGATCCCATTAGATTATTACGTATAAACAATCTCGGATAATGAAAAGATTGTGAAATAACCCTTACCTTGTACTTTTCCTTGGTTGGTGTAGGTTAAAATCCTATATAATAGTGAAATAATTGTTATTAAATTATACAAGAATCATATACATTCATATGATATCATATATGATCTTTTAACATTGCTTTGTTAATAATATCTTAGTATTATCGTCATTTCGGGTGTTAACTTACTCATTTTCTTTTATATGTTTTGTTATGTAAGACATTTTTATAATGGATAGGTTGTATATTATTCATATCCAGAATTATATCAAGTCATTAAACATCATTTTTAAATCATCAAATGATAATTATACTTGAATGGATACGATGGAGAATGAATCTCATCACGTTCGTGGAGACGGTAGTCCGTACATACGCACGAGCGACAATATCATTATTTTGATATTAAATTAATATATAAATGGATGGTATATCATATATAAAGAATCATTAACATGTTATATTTATTATTTACATGAGTTACAGATCATTATAATACCCATCCAAATAATAATATATTGAATAACCATTACACCACGACGTGGAGACAGTAAGCCGTACGTACGCACGTATGGTGACATGTTATTCAAAAGGTGGATAGAATACTGAATATGGTTGTACCATATTTATAATAACATCACAGTATATATATGATACTGGAGTAATTATTTTATAATGGCAATAACAAAGGAAGAAGAAGTGTCAGAATAAAGGAACTTGGAAAAGGGTGGTGAGATCATTACCTCTTCTTCGGGTTCTTCCTTTTGATTTGATCAAAAGGGCTCCTTAGGTTGTCTTTCTGATAAAAATATGGCCTCTAAGTTTTAGTGAGGGATGTTGGGAGAGTATTTGGTCAGATATTGGCCAAAAAAAGGCTTTGAAGGTGTGAATAAATGAGAAGGAGGAGTGCCTTTTTATAAGATGGGTGAGGGGCACCTTTGGAAAAGCTAGAAATATTAATTTATAATAAATTCATATTCGGTTTATAATGTCTCCAAAGTTGATTATTTTAATATTAATGTGGGGATAGGTTGAAAACCACTCAACCAATAGAATTTAGACAGGTTTGGGTACTTATATTAACCTTATCTTTAAGTATTAACTCTAAGGTAATTAGTTTCACTTTTACAATGTCTCTTTGTATTTTTATATTATATGGTTAATAAACTCTGTATATACATCCAAGAGACCCCCAAGTGGTCCATTAATGACACAAATATCATGATATAATTCTCTTTTCCGAACCATAGATTTTTAGGAATTTAATATCAATTAATAATATAATATTTGTTTTAAAAACTCTTTTTTGGCAATTTTGACACTATTCAATAGTTGATTTTTGTGAAACTCATAACAGAATGATTACTTCTAACAAAGTTAATAACATCAATCCTAATATTTCATAGTATCCTAGAAAATTATTTTAATTCATTGAAGTCTCAAATTATATTTATTTGGGTATTTATAATATCAATTATTTTAAATTTTTACTATTATGTTAATTACTGCATCATCATTATGTCATAAATAAATTAAATTATGTAATCTATAAAAATTATAAATAAAATATCATTATGTATTAAATCTTGTTATATTTATAATTAATATTTATAGTCGAAAATCCAACATATATAACCCTACGTAAAATTTTTTTTACTAAAAGATATATGCTTGCGTCATTTTTGTATTCATTTTAAATTAATTAAAATAAAGTGTCCCTATCACCTACAAGTGGCTCAATGGGGTCCCAAAATCGACCCAAAGATGCCTATGGTCGAACATGTATCAACCAATAAGTCTATGACACGTTTTAGGGTAATTTAGTATTATTATAACTTTATTTTTTAACCCTTATTTATCGGATTTACGCCTAACCATGGTAAATAAAATATTTACCGAAATAATTTTTCAAAATGCCTAAAAATAAAAGATACCTATTTACACAATTTGACCATCCTGATTCCAAATATGGAATCCATTTTTCCAAATTCAAAACACATAAGTGGAAAAAATTAATTTAAAATTAATTCCCGTTGTTAAAACAAAAATCGTGTTTTTAAGAGATAATAACTATCAAAAGATTGACACTTATTTCTGTCCGGTTTAATTGTAAAATTATGTCCAATGACCAACATTATATTAAATGGTAAAAATATATTCTAAATATACTTTAAAACCACTCAAATTCATAATTTATCACTATTAATTATTTTGATTAAAAAAGTTGTTTTTAATTAAAATTTAGTAATTTTCACTATTCATCAAAATATTAAAGTTATCCGAAAAGTACCAAAATTTCACCTTAGCCTAAATTCAATATTCAGAATCCAAAAATGAAGACCATTTTAAAAAATAAAATATATTTAATTTCAAAAAATAGGTACTACTATTCATAATGGCAAGTTTGATTGGTTATGGTGTGTTAGAACTCGGTGTTGCGTACAACACACGCTATCACATTATTCAAAGAGAAGCGTACCGTGGAAGCTTGGGGTGTTAAATGATGTATTGAAGCATCATTTTAAACAACAATGTTATCAAACCTAACACCAAAGTTTCATGAAGAAGTTTTTTTTAAACAATATCCCCAATTAGATTTAAAAAAAACCTTATAATCATTCATATAAACTTAACCATACTCACGTATAAGATCATCAAGACTAACCTACTCTGTGTATTCTGAAACCCAAACCCATTAGGATAAAACCATACAACATAAGAAAATAATTCAACGTTTCACTAATCATAAACTATGATCCCATATGAAATACGATCATAATTACTAAAATAGTTAAATAAAAATTTCCTCCTTGAAACCATAATCATGAATTATGTTCCATTCATAAATTCTACACACTATTTCAAGAACAATTCCCCTAAATATTTTATCCCTGAACACTCCATCTTACTGAATCATGATATAGATTTTCACTTAATTTTTTAAATGGGAAGGAACGCCCTGACTTCCATACCATCTGAAAAGAAATAACTTCCACAATTTATTTCTTCAAAACAACTCCACCTTTGATAATGATTTAATGATAAATTCTATAAAATTTACTATGATGGGCTTTCAAATATAAACAATTATTTCATATCATTGTTTTTAAATATTCTAATAAATATAAAATTATATGGGGATTGGAAGAATATTTCCAATATTATCTCATTGAATGGATGTGGTTAGACACCAAGAGATAAATAATGAAACCTAATACCATAAAAAGTTTCTCTTTTGAATTTCCTTTATTCATATATGAAAAATATGATTCTATATCTACTCATTAAATAATTTTAAGATACATTGTTCTATATTTTACATGATTAAACAATACATTATCATGATGTGTTTTCCTTAATTAATAGAAAATATTTTTAATATGTTTAAAAGTAATCTAGTTATCATGTTTCCCTGTGAAAATATATTTATCATCAACTCGTACATCCTTAAATTGTTTCTAAATTTATAATATTTGAGTATATGATTGGTTTTCTACTATATATTCATCATTCATTATGAAATGTTTGGTGAATTCATAATAATTTAACAATGGTGAAATAAAAAAAGTGATATGATATAATGAACCCCCTAATGTCAAACTGTTTTTATTTTCCTAAAAATAAAAAACCACATTTGTATATCCCAATAACTCCCACTATGTTGTTATATGATAAAACATCCCAATTTCTTCCATGTTATTGATGTAATGAAGTATATTTTCATTCATATTTTTTGGATTTCCTTGTTAAAATATATGATACCATGTAGCATAACCTATGGAAAACACAATTTCGGGTTGTGTCTCAAATAGATATAATTATATTCTTATAATATACTTTTATTTTGAAAAAATTAACTTCTTTTCATAATAATCCCATGAAAAGTTCTTTCTTGGTAGAAACCATTATAGAAATTTATTTTTGTTCATCCATCCAAAATCAATTGATAAAATTTATGGGCCACACTAATTTAGAAATAATTGTACAAAAAATTCCTTGAGATACCTATAACCCAAGGGGAATTTAACACTCCCTTAACATATACATTTAAATGAATGACCTAATATATTCTATAAGTATATTTCATTATATATTGTTTGATCCGATAAATATTATCATTTATAGATAAATATACACTAAAAAACTTAGAGATTTATCTTTTTTGATGAAGATATGTTTTAACTCAAAATCTTGAAAATTCATGCTTTGTCAAGTTTTAAGAAATTATAAAATATCATTTCTTGGTGCATGATTAATTTTTAAAAGAACATTCTTCAACTGGAAAACTATTATTTGATCATCATAAACAATAAAACAATTTGGTTTACCAATTTACAACTTTTCTTCATTTCATTCATTCAGAATTTGTAATTTAGCAATCATATAGAATACCATAAATTACCTAGGAAACTCTATGTCAATAAATGATATAATTTGTTCACATAATAATAATTGAATATTTTTATATATATTGATACCATAAATTTATGATTATCAAAAGAACCCATTCATGTACTATTTTTAATCATCATGCTGTCTTATTTCAGTTTACTACGGAAAAACAATTATGTCAATGTTGTTAATATTTGTGAACATTAATTTTTTTCCAATTTTAGGTCATTTAATTTGGGTAATGATCTTCATAAATCACATTGATAAAATATTCAACATTATAAATTGATTCAAAACAACTCATTATATACATGATATTAGATAGACGTGTTTTAAAGAGTCATCATTCAATTTTTTTAAACTAGTGTTTTCCCGGCAATGAAAATATTTTATTCATCTAATTAAAAACTGTTCCAGGATTTATTTGTAGTTATTGAAGATATTGTGATTTCCTTATCATAAATTTTTTCTTTAATGGATTATAAATCATCTTTTTTCCAAAATTTTATTCTTATATATATATATATATATATACTAATATTCTATGATATTGCCATAATGGTTTGTTTTGAAAATGACTCACTTGATTTTGAAATTTTTTTCTACTTTCAGAATTGTTTCATCTGAAGACTATATAATTTTCACATAATTATTTTCTAAAATTTTTATACATTTATTTTATATGAATATACATACAAAATCACACCTTTCCCATGTGAAAAGACCATTATGTTATTATACTTTTTGAGAATAAATATTGTACCTTATAAATTTGACTATTATTTAATGTTGTCTTCTTCCCAAAAAAATAACTCATAGATTTTCCTCACTTAATTTGACATTGAAAATATATATTAAAGAAATTAACTAATGTAAGCATTACTTACTTAAGATATTTCAACAATACCTCATTATCTTTTTTAATTTATTATCCAATGTTTCTTTCAGTTAGGTCCCTCCTATAAATTATTCTGTTTTTTTTAAGATCCCACATTATAGAAACATAGTGTATTATCCCATTTATTTGGAGATGCATCTATAATTAATTATTTATTAATTTTATATTATTATCAGTCTATAACATCTAAATTATCATATTTAGAATATTCTAGACCAATCTCTACGAACATATGATATATTAGAACACATAAAATCCATGAGAGATAACTATTATCCACAAAATTTATTGTAATCATTATTAAAATATTTGTGTACATATATACAATTTCACATCCAAGTAATATGTGATATTGACCAACAGAGATCATTTTTCACTAGGTGGAGAAGCATTATAGAATTTCAAACCATTATTATGTCAGACTTATTATAAATTTTCCCTTTTGACTGGAATCATGTGTGTCTATATGATGGTGATAATTTTTATGGCTATTAATAACTACATCCCTATTCACCATGTTTTATGGGGAAACCTAGCTCTTTTATTAAATAATCTTTATCTAAATTTTTTTTCTACCTAAGAACCTGTCATATCCTTTACCAATGAAAAATAATTTCTCTTATGTTCCCTTCCCATGAATAATGACAATAAAAATATTTCCATTGATGATTAAATTATTCTTGTTAGAAATCACCACATCCCCTGAGTCATCTGATTTAAATATGTTATGTAAACTGTGTAAAATTACATCAACCATAATGAAAATCATATTCCATAAATATATGGATATAATTTCTTCTTTTTTAGAGCCAAGGAATATCAATCTATAATCACCAAAAAATGAAAATAAAATATACTATTTGATTCTTTTGAAAAGATTTAAATTTCCAATCATGTGTGATATGCATCCACTGTTAAAGAACAGTAATCTCACCAAATTTTTTTAATTCCAATAATCATCTATAAAATTCTCCACCTTAGGTTTCTCTTTTTTATTCATTATCTCTTCTTTTGTTCTTTTTTACCCATCACCATCTATAATCGATCATACTCATCTAATATTACTACACACTGATTATATGTTTCCAATCCAATTATTGAAGCTTCATTTATCTATTATCTCACTCTCAAGGACATTTATGACACGGTTCATTATACAGATGATGAGAAATTCATGACATTGTGTTCATAAGATTCACAATAAAATAAATAAAATTTATAAACATATATAGAATGTGAATATTTTTATATTTTTTATTTATGCTAATAAGCTATGAAATTATTACTTTTTATTGAATTCAATTGTTATTTATGCCCTAATTTTTTTAAAAATAATAAAATATTCATGGTGTATTATTTCATTACTTTAATAATACATCCATTATTTTTTATCTTTTTATAAACCACATATAATTGAATGTCTTATTTTGGGTGGGTTATAATTATTTCCCATTATATATTATTTTTTATAACGAATCCCCTCAGTATCCATGCCTATATTATTGAACTAGTACACATATCAGAAAATGTTCATATTATTCAATTATTATATATACTTTCCTAAAAAAATTATAACTCATATATTCCGTCAATATATCTCACGTCCAATTTTATATGTATTTAATAGTACGTAATCTTTCGTCGCATGGAAACCAATTCTCAGATTTTATTTTTGATTCTTTTGAAATGATCTTTTATAGAATCATCCATTCCTGTAGTAATGTTATCCCACTCAAAAATTTTGAAAGTAGCCTCAATTTTCGTCTACAAGTTTCTAAAACTTCCATATATAATAAATATAGTGTCACTCTTCAAAATTTATTTTTCTTCCTATTACTATAACATATAATTTTTGGAGTTTTATACCGCTCCACTGAAATTATACTTCTTAACCCTCCATATATTAATCGCCTTAGTAATGTAATCTATATAAACATAGATATAAACATACCCCTCATCATCAACATATTCATCATCACTATATTCTAATAATTAATGTTTGTCAGATAACCATAATATCATCCACACTAAGGTCTTTATAGTCCTCATCTTCGTTAATTTTCATTGCATCCAATCTTGCATTATCTTATAAAATAAATTTATTCTTTTTGAAAATGTCTAATAGGAAGATCCCTTACCTTTCACACCCATATGTTAACACTTCTTGGTAACTAAGGCTTCATATTAGTCTAAAAATTTCATTCCACATATATCAATGTGATTATAAAATTTTTCACATAGAAATAATTCTATTGGAGGCTTCCTAATGAATATTGGTCTACCAAGTTAGATTTTTGAGGGATACAAAGAAATTTCATCCCCAATTTACCTTTATTTTAGATTATTATCTAATTGATATGTCTTAATTTCCTCAATTAAACATACTAAAATTCTTCCTCTATCAAGGAAAAATTTTCATTATTCAACATCTCATACAAGATGAGAGTGTTGTGAAGACAATCCCACATCACATCTAATGGGTCCTTTCTAGAAAGCATCAATATCTTTATCTTGAATTCCAAATGAAATAACATGTTTATATTCACTATAATATTTTTATCCTATATTATTTATCAACATCCATACAATAACTCTAATATTAGATTCACTCAATTATAGAATTCATTGACTTATATAATTTTTTACATCCTTGGATCCTTGTAAATGTGCCCTATTACCTATAACTGAGCTTTATAAATAATTTTTTTTGATATCATAGAGGTTTAAGAGTATTCTAAATATTTCACATGAGGATTTAAATGATATCACCATCATGTTTTTTTTAATTTAACCCTTTACGTGTTAAATATATATGTGTTAGAATCATGTACAGTTTGTCCTTTCTTTAGTAATTTTTTTGTTCTCTAGGCATGCTTAACTCCAATGTATGATAATAATGTAAAAACTATTCAAAACTATAAAAAATATTTGTTCATATAATTTCCCGAATATCAAAACTATTTATGTTGATGATAGATATTATGTTTTCATTTGAGATTTCTTCCATTACATCTAAGAGATAGTACTAAAAACCATTTTTTAATCATCGTGTTGGCCCATGTAATGGTAAATATTGTGTGATGGGAGGGGTGAATCATTGTATGTTTATATTTAATAAAAACCCATAAACAATGATATTGTTTCATAATTTTTAAGAACATACCACTCCCTCACGATTGAAATAGATAGATAATAAAGTTAAATGGAGATATAAGTAATTTTACTCCGTTCACCAAAACTAGGAAACTAGACGGAGAATGAAATGAAAAATTTTCATAGACAATAAAAAATAAGATTATTATATATTCTTTACAATTTATATTGGACACAATAAACATATTTTAATCGATTTAAACAAATAAATAACATGAATTATACAATGACTTCCTGATTCAGATAGATAATATCAAAAACTATCAAAGATAATAATGATAGAAATGTTTAGTGTCATTGAGGACTAGATAAGTGTAACGCCCCGATCCCAGGTGCTACGCAACGGGTGCCCTGAGCTCGGTTCGCCACGTGACCTCAAGCGCATTTCCCAAAACGCCAGAGGCTATCCACTAGAAGCGAGGGCCCAGGTCTGATAGTGGGGAAACTATTCCCTCATTTGTCAAAGTGTAGCACAGTGGAATACCAAAATAAACATACAACAACAGCGAAAGCAGTAAACATACACAACTAAAATAACTACAGTAGTGGATATAACCAACAATATATAAGTGATGATGCTACATGATTCAAGATCTAAGAAAACAGCCAGAACATGTTATACATCACTATGATACAACCAAAAGCAAAGTACAGCAAAACAAGTAAACAGCTGGCAGTGGCATCTCGAGCCTAGGCTCGGTCCCATTCCCTCCTACTCCTCAGCAACAGTCAAGTACATGTATAGGGACTCTTTCCCCTATTTACACCTGTAGAAACGTAATCTGTTTGGGCCGAAAAGCATGACCCAAATAGGGTGTGAGAAATATATCTCAGTAGGCACCCACCAACGGCCCGTGCTCAACTGTGTGTAAAACATGCATCAAGTGTGTAGTAGTAAAATGAAATAACTAAGCAGTACTAAAAAGTAACTAACTTAACAATTAAATTTCCATTTCATTATTTACATAAATTATTTAATTTAGTATCGTTCTGTGCTCAACTGCACCTCGCCCTCAGGCCAACTAGTATCTCACCCTCATGCTAATATAGTGAACCACACCCTCAGACTATACAGAATATCACCCTCAGGCATTGTAACAGAATTGTCGCCCTCAGGCATTGGAAGTGTCGCCCTCAGGCACAGAAGTCAAGCCCTCATGCATAAAAGGTTTCCCTCAGGCGGAATAACGATAGCCCTCGGGCTAAAACAGTCACGCCCTCAGGCTAATATAGTCACGCCCTCAGGCTAATATAGTCACACCCTCAGGGTAAACAGGTAAACGGGTCATTCCCAACATATCAAAATGCAGTAAACAAGCAATTTATCTCAAGTAAATTCTACAGTTTCTACATTTAAGGCATACCGTCGGGTATCCTGGACAAACGGATAAACATAGGAACACACCCCTCAGGATGGTCTTGGATCCAAGAAACGATCCCAAACAGCATTATATTATCAAATTTTAATCACCTATGAAATTATAGGCATTAAATATAGCAACGGCCTCAGCCACATGACACCCCAACATGGGTTCGTGGCACAAAAACGCACAAAAACGCACGACAGTTGAAAATAAACACCAAGCCACCTACCTTATGTGCCAATGAACACTATACCCGAAAGCCGGCTCCAGAAACCTCCAAGAATGGCGTAGATCTGATGAAGAACAAAACCCATTCAAATGTAAATAACTTAAGTTGGGAGAAGAATTGGCAGAACGGTACTAGGAGGAGGAAGGGCTTACCCCTGCGGTTCCAACGAGATCGTCTGAAGCCGAATCGGATTCCAGACGAACTCCTGGTAGATCTTCAAAGGTGTGGCATTCTCCTTTGGCTCCAAAATGGCTCAAACACCTCCTCTTCCAAATGAGGAGGCTACTGCTAGTTTTAAGCCCGGAAAACAAAGTACATGGCATGTACTTCAAAGTACACGGCGTATACTCCTTTCATTTGATTGTTCATTTGGCGGCACTACCACACTTTTCATCTGCCGACAAGAGTACACGGCATGTACTCCCATATACACGGTGTGTACTACTGCCCAGCTGGCAGTGACTTCACTGCCTTACTTTTTAACATGCCAACTGACTACATGACGTGTAAGGTACCACTACACGGCATGTAGTGGGTTCCTACACTCTTCATCGCCGGCATGGCTATACGCCCTGTGTACTTATCCCAACACGGCCAAAAGTACATGGCGTGTGGAAAAGGTACATGGCGTGTAGTTTCAAAATTTAGGATTTTTCCCATTTTTCCATATTCTCTCAAAAATCACTTATGGAAAAGGAAAAGAAGAATCTTGTACCTCAAAAACAAGAACCGGGTTCTTACAAACTTCCCCCCTTATAGAAATTCATCCCCTAATTTCCCTTCCAAGGGTGGCGAAGATAAAGCTCAGAACAGCTCTGGCCATTGAGCACGTACATCGGCCTCCCGCTCCAAGGTCTCGTCCTGCACTCGGCCATGCTTCCATAACACCCGTACGAGAGGAACTGACCGACCTCAGAGAACCTTCGTGCTCCTGTCAATGATGCGGATCGGATGCTCCTCAAAGGACGCATCATTCTAGAAGCTCAACCTCCTCAGGCTGAAAGGTGTGAGATGTGTCTGAATGGTAGCGACGCAACTGAGACATGTGGAAGACGTCGTTCATGGCTTGGTACCGCTGTGGTAACTGCAACCGATAGGCAACCAGCCCGACTCTCTACAGAATCTCAGATGGTCCCACATACCTCGGAAAAATCTTACCCTGTCTCCTGATCCGTTTGTGTCTCTGACTCGTCGAAAAACGCAAGAAAACCTGATCCCTGACCACGAACTCTAAAGGTCATCTGTAGTGATCAGCATAAGACTTCTGACAAGACTACGCAGTAGCCATCCTCTTCCAAATGAACTGGAACTGGTCAGTTGTCTCCTGCACAAGTTGTGAGCCTAGTAAAGCTGCCTCACCTGCCTCTAACCATCACAAAGGAGATCGGCATGGCCTACCATATAAAGCCTTGTATGGTGCCATCTCAATAGTTTCCTGAAAACTATTGTTATAGGAAAACTCGACTAAGGGTATATGCTTTTCCCATGATCCCCCAAAGTATAGGACGCATGCGCGGAGCATGTCCTCTAGCACCTGTATCGTCCGCTCTGACTGACATCTGTCTGAGGGTGGTATGATGTGCTCAAAATCACCTATGTACCCAGCGCCCTCTGAAAACTCTTCCAGAAATGAGACGTGAAGCGGGCATCCCTATCTGAAACGATAGAACAAGGGACCCCATGAAGACGTACGATCTCTCAGATATATAGCCTTCCGATCTCGTTCACACCAAAGGTCTCCTTGATCGGAAAGAAGTGAGATACCTTCGTAAGTCTATCCACAAAAACCCACACGACGTCATTACCACGAGGTGACCTCGGCAAACCCATCACGAAATCCATTGCGACATCATCCCATTTCCACTCTGGAATGGGTAACTGCTGTAACAGCCCAGCTGGTCTCTAATGCTCTGCCTTCACCTGCTGACAGGTGGAACACCTCGTAACAAAACAAGCTATCTCTCTCTTCATACCCGTCCACCAGTACTGACGTCTCAAGTCTCGGTATATCTTGGTAACCCCGGGATGAACTGCCCAAGCTGAAGCATGAAACTCCTTCATCAGCTCCTCGCGTATATCCCCTGGAACCCATACACATCCATGGAAACGCAAAACCTCGTCATCGCCTATCGTCCAACCGGAAGGAGGGTCCTCACTTTCCACCAACTCTCGTAGAACTAGGCCTTCTAAAACTGATAGTTGCCTCATCCTTACTCTATCCAGGAGGGTAGAATTTACAGCTAACGAGGTATGATAAGTCTGTCCCTGACTTCCATGCACCTCCAAATGCATCTTAGAGAACAAGGCCATAAGCTGCCATTCACCACTGGCCTCCTGCACTGCCTATATCTGAGTCTTCCAGCTCAGTGCATCGGCTACTGCATTAACTTTACCAGGTGTATAGGCAAGCTCAAAATCGAATGACTGTAGGTACTCGACCCACCTTCTCTGCCTCAGATTTAGGTCACGCTGAGTAAATATATACTTGAGGCTTTTGTGGTTGGTGAAAACCACAAAATGCTCTCCCAATAGGTAATGTCTCCAACAGCACAACGCATGCACAACTGAAGCCAACTCGAGATCGTGCGTCGGGTAATTTCTCTCATGTGGCATCAACTGCCGAGACCCGTATGCCACAACTCGGTCGCCCTGCATCAAAACTGCTCCCAGCCCAATCCCTTACGCATCACAGTAAACTGTATAGCTCTTCCCCTGCTCCAGGAGTATCAGGATCGGTGATGATGTCAGCCTTCCCTTCAGGTCCTAAAAAGCTGTCTCACAAGCTTCTGACCAAACGAACTTCACACCCTTCTTAGTCAGACCTATCAACGGTGATGCTAAGCAGGAGAAGTCCTGTATGAAGCATATGTAGTAACCATCCATCCCTAAGAAACTCCGTATCTCAAACACGTAGTTGGGCTGCTCCCAGGAAACTACTGCTCTCACCTTCTCTGGGTCCACTGCAACTCCTGCCTCTGAGATGATATGGCCCAGGAAGTGAATCTGGTCCATCCAAAAGTGGCACTTCGAGAGATTAGCATATAGGCAATGCTCTCTCAGTGTACTCAATACGATCTCAAGATGGGTGTCATGGTCGTGTCGAGTATGAGAGTACACCAAGATGTCGTCCACGAATACTACCACAAATAAATCAAGATACAGATGGAACACATGATTAATCAGAGCCATGAAAACTGCACGCGTGTTCGTGAGTCCGAATGGCATAACCATATACTCATATAGACCATACCAGCTCCTGAAAGCTGTGAGAGGTATATCAGATGGTCTAACGCGTAGCTGATGATATCTGGATCTCAAATCAATCTTCGAGAACACTCGTGCTCCACAAAGCTAATCAAACAGATCATCTATCCTCGGCAAGGGATATCTGTTCTTAACCGTCAACTGGTTCAGCTTCCAATAATCCACACAAAGCCTAAGGGTACCATCCGCCTTCTTTGCAAAGAGGACCAGATAACCCCAAGGAGAAGTACTGGTTCGGATAAAACCCTTCACCTGTAGCACCTCTAACTACCTCTTGAGCTCCTGCAACTCAGGCGCGGCCATCCTATAAGGAGGAATGGACACCGGTGCTTCTCCTGGAAAAAGATCGATAGAGAAATCCACCTCACATAGTGGAGGTATACCTGAAAAGTCGTCCAGGAAGACATCCCTAAAATGATCGACAACTGGAGGGAAATCTGTCTGACAAGTCCCCTGGTCATCCAGATATAAGCTCGCAATCTGGGCGGTGACTCCACCACGCCCATGATTCTCTTGTCCATCTCGACTCGCCTGAACATCCCACTCGCCCTTGTATAGAAACTCCCCACCCTCTAGTGACGTGAAATGCACCCTGCGACGATAGAAGTCTACAAAGGCTCGAAAGGGAACCAACCAGTCCATCCCGAGAATGACATCATATCTCGTTATCTTCAGGACATAGAGGTCCCAAAGGAAGTGACACCCACCAACCTCAAGGGGGCACTCCTTGCACTGACGTACACCAACCGTCCTAGTCCCCAACGGAGTGTCTAGCGTAAAGATATCAGAAGAAGTAGAAACACTGAGCCCAAGGCTCTCCACAGCAGGTACAGATATAAAACTATGTGTAGAACCCGTATCAAAAAGTACTGAAGACAAGATAGAAGCTACTAGAATAGTACCTTGGACTGTCGAAGGTCCGGGATCCTACTCCTGCTGGGTCTGTTGCACTGCATATGCCTGACCAGTGTCGTGGCCCTGCGACACAGCCTGGCTACCCTGAGATGTCCTGCCCTGTTGCCTCTGAGATTCTGGTGTCTGGATACCATCGCCACGACCACCATCTCTGCCTGCACGCCCTGACGTATTCCAGTTCCGCAACTGGTAAGAAGCCATTGGTCCTGTTCCCACACGTGGAGTCTGCACAGAACCACTCTCACTAGCCACTGGTGGATACGCCCTGCAAAAGCGATGCAGATGACCCATCTTTCCACAAGCTCAGCACTCCACTGGGTCTCGTGGACACTACGGAATCTTGTGCACCTCTCTGCCACACTGGTAGCACCTGATCGGACCACCTGTAGAAGCTGTCTGGCTGGTACTGCCACCCAGAGAGAAGTCCATCTGTCTCTTCCTCTTTCCAGCAGAAATAGTACTAGTAATTGGTGTTGAACCGCCATGGCCCACACCACCAGATTCTCGTAGGTTCCTCTCTGTAATCAATGCCTGATTCACAATCGCGTATACAATAGGAAACTTAAAAACATTCACTAGTGCTTGGATGTCATACCGATGACCATCCTCAAAATGTCTGGCTCTCAGTGTCTCATCACCCACCAGCACGGGTGCAAAGTGCTGAAGCTCTGTAAAACGAGCAGAGTAGTCCATCACCAACATAGATCCCTGCTGCAGATTCATGAACTCTCAAGTTGTATCTGCTCTTAGTGTCTCGGGAAAGAAGAAGTCATAAAAGACTCTCTGAAAATCCTCCCACGCCATGTCCCTATGATGCTCTAACTGGGTGGTAACATCCCACCACCTCTTGGAGGAATCACGCAGCATGTAAGTCGCGATCTTGACCCTCCGCCCTGGAGGCGTCTCAAGATGCTCGAAAATAGTCTGCATCGATCCTAGCCAAGACTCTGTAGCATGTGGTCCGCCATCCCCTAAAAACGTAGGCGGATGCTGCTGCTGAAAGATACGCGTCAGATCGGACATAGATGTGGCAGCCTGCGGTACTCCCTGAAGGGTCTGCATGAACCGCAATAAGCCTTCACGGAACTACGCCTCCGTGCCCGTGTCTGGTATAACAGCTGGTGCCGCATCTGGCTCTTCCAGTGGATCAACTGGTAGCCCATGGCCCACCATCTCCGGAGTATAATCGTCGCCTCTCTCTTGGTGAATAACTCGCGGCCATCTAGGAGGCATGACTCTATAAGGTCAAAAGCACACCATAGATTCAATATTATTAAGACTGAAACGAAGGAACCACAAAGGAACAAGAGAAGGAAGGCGTTTAAAAATTTGAAAAACAAGACTACACAGCGTGTATAATATCTACACGGCGTGTACATGGTTATTTTCCAACTGCATGTGTCGTTTGTGACATGGACGACGACTCGGCCTTACTCTACACGGCGTGTTACACCCGCACACGGCGTGTTACACCCGCACACGGCATGTACACTATCCCATTTCCCAGCCACACGGCTAATCACCACATGGTCTGTCCTCAGACAAGACTACACGGCATGTCCCAAAGGTACACAGAATGTTCTGGAAGAGGTGACACCGGCCCATGTTGTTAGTTACACGGCCGAGTCCCCAGGTCACACTACACGACGTGTCCATAACTGACACGGCGTGTTCTGCCAAGGAGTTCGCCGACCCGTGTTGTTAGTTACACGGTCGGACTTCAGGTCAACACTACACGGCATGTTACAAAACTACACGGCGCGTTTTACCCAAAACCCTTTCCCTACCCCGTGTCGCCGCCCACACGGTTTGTGACACGGGAAGAGACTACACAGCGTGTACTCCTGGTACACGGCGTGTAATCAAAAAGTTCATTTTTCTTCCCGAACAGAAGAACATACACGGCATGTATAAAAATACTACACGGCATGTATACTGGTTTTCCAGACAGTATGCCTCAGAAACATCTCTGGAACCCAGAAAATACCGAAAAACCACACCTAAGTGTCAAATTTCGACCCCTGGGGGCCCATACACCCCACGAATCAAAGTTTGACATCTTATTTGGGTTATAACAAACAAACAGTCAATGATCCACCAAATTTCGGCCAATGGGGCCCATACTCCCCAAAGACCAAAGTTTGGCGTCCATTCTATAAACAAGATCAAACAAAAATACCGTATCACAAGGCAGGTATTTATCAAGCAACTATTACAACATCATGATTTTCTAGCACATCAACTATCACAACAACATGCGAATTTCTAATGAACCAACATGGCATGGAAACTATGCATGGCATGTGATATCTAACATGTGCCTATATGATTCATGAGACGGAATACCCTTATCTCATCGGGTTGCAACTAAATAAAACCCACAGATAAAATATAAACAGTACAATCCAAGTGCGTCACCCAAAGGTGAAAACATATCAACAGTAAATTTGCAAATCAAATAATACAAAATATGAGGTAGACTGGATTTTCCCTGTACACAGGTTAGCTACGCCTGGGCACAACTTATTAACAACTACCGTTCTGTCCTATCCCTGACTACGGCTCTAACTAGTAAGTCAAGGAAAAGAAACTCCTCTGATACAACTTTGTAACGTCCCGACCCCGGGTGCCATGCAACAGGTTCCCCGAGCCCGGTTCGCCACGTGACCTCAAGCGCATTTCGCCAAATGCCAGAGGATGCCGACTAGTAGCGAGGGCCCAGTTCTGATAGTGGGGAAACTATTCCCTCGTTTGTCTAAGTGTAGCGCAGCGGAATACCAAAATAAACATACAACAATAGAGGAAGCAGTAAACACACACAACTGAAATAACTACAGTAGTGGATATAACTAACAGTATATAAGTGATGATTCTACATGATTCAAGTTATAAGAAAACAGCCAGAACATGTTATACATCACTATGATACAAACAAAATCAAAGTACAGCAAAACAAGTAAACAGATGGCAGCGGCATCACGAGCCTAGGCTCGATCCCATGCCCTCCTACTCCTCAACAACAGTCAAGTACCTGTATAGGGACTCTTTCCCCTATCTACACCTGCAGCAACGTAATCTGTTTGGGCCGAAAAGCATGACCCAAACAGGGTGTGAGAAATATATCTCAGTATTCACCCACCAAAGGCCCGTGCTCAACTGTGTGTAAAACATGCATCAAGTGTGCAGTAGTAAAATGCAATAACTAAGCAGTACTCAAAAGTAACTAACTTAACAGTTAAATTTCCATTTAATTATTCACATAAATTATTTAATTTAGTATCATTCTGTGCTCAACAGCACCACGCCCTCAGGAAAACCAGTATCTCGCCCTCAGGCTAATATAGTGAACCACGCCCTCAGGCGATATAGAATCTCGCCCTCAGGCATTGTAACAGAATTCTCGCCCTCAAGCTAGGATGTGTCGCCCTCATGCACAGAATTCAAGCCCTCAGGCATGAAAGGTTGCCCTCAAGCGGAATAACGACAACCCTCGGACTAAAACAGTCATGCCCTCAGGCTAATATAGTCACGCCCTCAGGCTAAAATAGTCACTCCCTCAGGCTAAACAGGTAACCGGGCCATGCCCAACATATCAAAATGTAGTAAACAAGCAATTCCTCTAAAGGAAATTCTACAGTTACTACATTTAATGCATACTCTCGGGTATCTTGGCCAAATGGATAAACAGAGGAACACACCCCTCGGGATGGTCCTGGATCCAAGCAATGATCCCAAATAGCATTTTATTATCACAATTTAATCACCTATGCAATTCTAGGAACTAAATATAGCAACGGTCTCAGCCACACAACACCCCAACATGGGTTCGTGGCATGAAAACGCACAAAAACTCACAACAGTTTGAAAATAAACACTAAGCCACCTACCTTATGTGCCAACAATCACTATACCCGAAAGCCTGCTCCAGAAACCTCCAAGAACGGCGTAGATCTGACGAAGAACAAAACCCTTCCAAATGTAAATAACTTGCGTTGGGAGATGAATTGGCAAGAACGGTACCAGGAGGAGGAAGGACTTACCCGTGCGGTTCCAACGAGATCGTACGAAGCTGAATCGGATTCCAGATGAACTCCCGGTGGATCTTCCAAGGTCAGGCCTCCTCCATTGGCTCCAAAATGGTTCAAACGCCTCCTCTTCCAAATGAGGAGGCTACTGCCTATTTTAAGCCCAGAAAACAAAGTACATGGCGTGTACTTCAAAGTAAATAGTGTGTACTCCTTTCATTTAACTGTTCATTTGGCGGCACCACCACACTGTTCATCTGCCGACAAGAGTACATGGAATGTACTCCCAAGTACACGGTGTGTACTGCCGCCTAGCTGGTGGCGACTTCACTGCCTTACTTTTTAACCTGCCGACTGACTACACGGTGTGTAAGGTACCACTACACGGCATGTAGTCAGTTCCTACACCCTTCATCGCCGGCATGGCTATACGCCCTATGTACTTATCCCAACACAGACAAAAGTACACAACATGTGGACAACGTACACGGCGTGTAGTTTCAAAATTTAGGATTTTTCCCATTTTTCCATATTCTCTCAAAAATCAATTAAGGAAAAGGAAAAGAAGAAGCTCGTACCTCAAAAACAAGAACCGGGTTCTTATAATAAGTAAGTACCACTTGTATAAATTTTACCATGATTTAATTCCAGTATTATCCCTTAAATAATTTCCATAAGTTATAATTCTTATCCTAACTAAGAAAAAATAAAACAAAAAAATAGTGGGATCAAATAATAACTAACAAAATACATATCTATATGTCATTATGTATTATTCATAATAATATGAGAAAACATGCATACCAGATAAATTTCTATCGAAAATTAAAGTGAAAAAAAATGCGTAGTTCAAAAGAAATGACCAAAGGACATGTAATTTTAAATTAAGAAACAGATAACAAAGAAATATCATTCATAATAATGTGATATTAAACACGGTTCAAACAATATCATCATTGGAATAATATTATAATATAATATCATGGAAGAAATATAATCAAAAAACAATATATCAAGGCTACCAAAAAGATGATAATCTCATAGTAGGCTTGGTCTAATAATCCTTGTAACTTTATGGGATTGGGATAATAATATTTTTGTACCCTTCGGTATGAGAGAAAACTTATTGTGTACCATTTTCATTAGGGTAATCCTCATCTATATCCATTAGAATATAATAAATCCGCATATATACCATTAATATTATGATATATCCTATAATGTACCTTTTTTCATGTGATAAATCATGTTCTGTAGCATTCTAAGATAATGAGAAAGAATAATTAATAATTCATTGGAAAGATATGTAGGACCATACCCATGAATCATTCATATAGATGGCTCCTACAACAACCCTGATAATGATAGAATAATTATTTTCATATTTATTAAAATTTATTAATTAGATATTATGTTTAATAGACACTATATTTAATTTCATATAAGATAAATCTAATTTTATGGTAAAATAATTTATTTTTCTAAAAAATCAATTTTTCTCCCATTTGATAGTTAAATTGTTTTAAATATATTTTTTTGTCACTTTTAGAAATAATATTCCACATAAAAACAACTTATTTGAAGTAATAATATCAAAATTTACATTGTTTGATTTTTTGTAATTTTTTTGATTAGTTTCATATTTTTATAAAAAAGGAAAAAATAATTCATTTTTAGTGGAATCATATTTTCGTTATAAATAATTAATATTTTTAAATTAAATTTTTAACTGTTTTTTATGTTTATTTAGATAAATAATTTATTATTTAATCCAATAAATGTCATTGAAATCAATTTCAATGGGAATTTGGATATAAAAACCTCTCAATATTTTGAAAGTTTGTTTTTCAAAAGTCCACTTTCTCCTTCCATCAGCTAGATTAAATTTAAATTAATTTTATCCAATTATGTGTTTTGAGTTTTTGAAAATTGATTAAATCATTGGAATATTAATTTCCAAATTCTTTAATTAGTAACATCTTATTTTTGGACATAATTAATAGTATCTTTATTATTTTTTTGTTAACATGGTTAAAGGTAAATCCGGTAATTAAAGGTAAAAATAATATTATATATATTATAAAATTAACCTAACACTTTTCCTAATATAATTATATAATTTATTAATGAAAAAAATAATCCTTACTCATAAATTATAAACTTTTTATGCCCCATGGATAAGATTATGAAATTTATAAAATTATATTCAAATAAATTTCTATTGTGTCCCATTTTTTATTTTTAACAGGTGAAATATTTTTTATATGGGATTATACATAGGATATTTTAAAATATAAATACTATTTTAGAATAAAAAAATTTATATCTTTCATGATATTTTATTCTTAATTTTAATAGAGTATATAATTAAATTAAATTCTTTCAAAATGATAATGTGGTAATTGTTTAATTAATGAAAATATAAAATAAATGATATTACAAACAATAGAATAAAATAATTTGAGGTGAAAAATGACATAAATAGATTTTTTATAAAATTTTTACATGTTAGTGGGGTTTAATATTTATTTTCTAGAGTATGTATATTTTTTAGTATATTTTTAAAAATTCATGTAATGAATAGTGTCAAAATTAATATTATTGATATTTTAAAATTAATAAAATTTAATTAAATGATATAAAATTTATAAAAATATAAATTCTTGACACATAATTGGGATAAATAATTAAATTTCATAAATGAAAAATTTATTGTCCATTTTTAATTTTATAGTAATTATATTAACCCTTAAAGTGCACATTACATGATTTCATGGTATGAGCTAAAAGTGTTAAATAATAGTTACAACCAAAAAGATAAGTATTACAAAAATAGTTAAAACATGTATAATATTAATTATATGAATATATTTATAACCATAATTATCATATATTATAAATAAATTTTATTGGATCCATTTTTAATAGAAAATTAATTTATATTAATTTAATTCTTTAAAGAAATCCAAGAGTGCACCTCCCCTCTCTTGTAAAAGGGAACTCCTTGTTATATCTTATTACCAGTTCACAACCTATTTAATTTAGAAAATATATTTCAAAATACCTTCCTATAATCCCTATCTAAATAATAGAATAATTATTTTTGTATAATACTCTTCTTAGAGGTATTATGTTGTTAATCAAAGGAGGTCATTTGAAATAGAGGTATCATTTTTAATTAAATGTTCCAATTTTATTTCTTCTTTAACATACTAAAATTTTTTATTAAACCATGATGAAAAAATAAATTATGTGTCCTAAATATAAATATATGTTATTTTGTTAATAAAATCAGTTAAATCCATCTATATATCCATCAAATGGAAAAACAGTTAATAATTCGTGTGTATGACGGTTGACCACATCATGAACCGATATAATTCATTTTCTATCACCTTTTCTCAATAATGATTATAATGATGGAATTAATATTTATATATGATAATAATGACATATTTTTCAATACTAATTATTAAAAACTCATTTTGGATCATCCCTTTCCATTCAAATAAAAATGATATTGTTGTTCGTGCATATGTGTAAAGTATCACCTCCACGAAGAGATGTGATTATTTTTTCATCACCACATTTCATTGATGATATATATAACTATATTAATAATATTAATATGATATTTATGATGTTTTTATTATTATTTAAAGATAAAATATTAATTACCTCTTTTTTATAATGATCATTGAAAAATGGAAATGTAACTCATGTGTGCGTACGACCTACCATCTCCATGATTATATTATTCTTCATTTTTTATAACCAAACACAAATGGTTTGATTTAGAAGTATAATTGATTTATAATAGGGATTATAATTGAATTAATATAATTATATGGACGATTGAATTCTGAAAACATTGACTATTTTCATCATACCAAATTTATTTCGGACTAATGTATCGAATATATTCAAAATATCCGATTTGAACATAAATAATTTGGTAATTGTAATAACATGATAATAGGTGATATAAAAGGTATAGTAAAAATTGAAATTCTCCCATTAAAGTAATAATTATCCTTATTTTATTATTTGGGAAGATAATTATTGTACGTGATGAGTCAGGCCCAGGGTAAATGACTTTCTTTTGAAAACCCTATTTTAATGTTCCTTTTTCAACTGATTTTATAAATGTCAAGGGGAATGTTTTTTTATACAGAAAGAAACTTTTGTACTAATTTCATGAAAATTTATTAAATTTTTATTTTCTTTATATGATTTTTTATGTCTCTTAAAATAAATCATTTTCATTTTTAATTGTATAGTTTTTATATTTTAAAAGTTATTTTTACAAAGTAATTGTTGTTTTCATATTTGAAAGTGTTTTTATCATTGGTTTAAAACATTTTAATAGCTTGTTATTAATTATATGTTCCTTGTAAAAATTTATTATGGGTTTATCCTATTACATCTCAAGATATAAATGGTTAACCCCCATTATAGCTAAAGATATGACAGGTTGTGCCCCATTATAGCTCAAGATATGATGGGTGCGCCCCATTATAACTCTCTAATGAATTGGGTATTATATAGATGTAATTATACCATGTATATATTCCATATATAATGGTGATGGTTATATTAATGTTGGAATGGTGACTAAAGAAACCTACATTATTTTTATATGCATTTTATTGAGTTTTTTAGAAAATGGTTTTAGTATTTTTCAAGTTTCCACTGGACTAATGATTTCATTATTTATATCCCTTAATGATATTTTTTATGATCATGAAAAGTTTAAAAAAATCATTCCCTATAAGGATGGTTATGATAAATTAAGAAGTCGGGTTGGATGTTATGAAGATTCATAATGAAAATGAATCCATAGTTTATTTTAAAAAATTTAATATTGTAAAAATGGATATTATTGTAGTAGTACCAACTTTGTATGAATGTGGAATGTTATGTATGAAATTTGACAAAATTCTCTTAAACTATTATCTAATAAGACCCTAGATTATGGATTCTAGTTCAGATTAAGTGTAATATGTGATGTTTATGGGCGAGACCTTATAGTTGGTAACAAAGGTCAGATAAGATAACTTTTTGGGTTAGGATATTTTCAATTGAATATCCATAAATTATTTTTAATTTATGGTTACTTTGAAATGAAATATAATTTATTGATTACCATGTTTCTTCATCTAAGATATGTATATATCGAATGGTTTCTACATAGGAAATTGATTAGTTTTAGTGGGAGGGCATCTAGAATAAAACATCATTCCAAATCAATACCATGAGATGATTAGAATCTGGATAGCACAATTTCTTGCTATGATAGATCAGTTGAAACAGGCATTAAATGCTGGCAGAATCCATGAATAAGATCAACCAGGTCACCCCCAAAAGAATATGTCAATATTAGATCATTTTATAAGGCAATAACCTCAAGCTTTCAGTTGAACCTCAAATATATTGGTAGTTGGATGATGGATCGATGCATTGGAGAAAATATTTGAATTCATGATATGTTTGGAATGAAAAAAGGTAACACTATCTATTTATATTTTTAATGTTTTATCTGATCAATGGTTCCCTCTAGTGAATAATTCTATACAAAAATATGATCCTTACACTCTAGAATTGTATTATTTTCAATCTCTTTTACATGAAAATTTTTTTCCTAAAATTATTCAACTTGGAATGGTGAAAAATATCTTTCAAATGAGGAAGAAAATGATGATTTGGAGGCCACGTATGATGAAAATTTTACAATACTGTCCAAGTACGTACCCAATTGTATTGAAGACATTTATAGAGAAACTAATATATTTTACTCTAGTTTGATATCATTTATACGAAGAGCTTCATCTTAAAGAGACTTTAAAATATAAGAAAAAAAATTCATTGTGAAAAAAATTTGAGATGGAGTTTTTTGACACGTATATTCCTCATGGTGACATGAATTAGAAGTGATATGGTTGTATGAATTGATCGAGAATTCATAAATGAAATCTGTAGGTAATAAAATAAAATTCCCTTATAATGAAAAGTGTGGTAAAAAGCATCTTGGATAATATTTTTTGAATTTATGGATGTTATACTGATGTGGAATGCTTGGGAATGTGTCTTGTTAGTGAAACCAAAATGATTAGAATGAAAACTAAAATGTGATGGTGAGATGATTTAACTATAAGGGATTGGTAATTTTCTAATTTATGTCCAAAGTTACTCACCCCAAGGGGGGAAATAATATTATAAATAAAAGTGTGTTGAATTATAATTTTAAAATACTTCAGCCGAAGTTGATCAATTAAGAGAAGTAGTATTAGGTATATTGGTTTTTTTACATATTTATCCAATGATTTTTTATTTTGTATCCACACATACCCCCATTTAAAATAAATTTTATTGTAAATTTTAAATTCCAACTCAAGAAATGAACCCAAAACTTATGGTAAAAACCCATGTGGAAATATTAATGAATTTTTTTTAAGAATATTGTTTTTTTATATATTGAAATAATTTACCTACAGATAATATTGATTTATATTTAGAATAGTGTGATGTTATTTTGGGTATAGACTGGCTTTTTGTTTACCATGCTAAGGTAGAGTGTAGGGACAAATAATTTTATTTTCAAAAATATTTTCAGTTAGTGTATAATAATGAACTCGGACTATTGATAACAGATCAAGAATCCAATAACTGTTTAAATTTGGAAATGACAATTATCTTGCACATATTATTGAAAAAAAATGAATTATTCGGATTAATGATATGTCAGTGGTAAATGAGTATCTAGGTCTTTTTTGAAGTGTTTATTGGTATTATATATGATTTAGAAGTTAACTTTACTAGTGACTTTGGTCCTGATACTAAGAAAATTTCTAAACCACCATACCTAATGTCATAGGTAGAACTTCTTGAACTGAAAAATCGGTAATAGGATTGACTAGATTAGGGTTTCATCTTACCTACCACATCACCACGGGGTAATGCTATCTTGTTTGTTAAAAATTAAGATGGTTCTATGATACATTACATTGACTATATATCCTTTAATAACATCATTTTTATGAAAATGTATCATTTACCTAATATTGATGTTTTTTACCAGATCAAGGGTGCATGGAATTTTTCAATTTTTGATCTAGGTTGGGGTTTGATGTGTTTAATATAAATTAAGCATAAATTATAAAGACTGCATTTTGGACTGGATATAAACATTGTGAATTTTTAGTATGTTATTTGGGTTTACAAATTCACATGTTTTATTCATGGATATTAAGAATAGAATATTTCATGACTTCCTGGATAAGTTTTTGATTATTTTTATTGATGAAATTTTTGAATTTTCAAAAATTAAGGAGGATCCTAAAAGGAATCTAAAGGTTGTTTTGAAAACCCAAAAATAAATAAACATTACAAGGAATTTAAAAAGTCTCAATTTTGGTTGTAAAAAAATTATTCCTTTGTCAGATTGTCCCTAGATAATGCTTAATCATTGATCATACTAAAATGATTGTTTTTGAAGAATTTCTAAGCCCAACAAATATAACCAAGATACATATTTTTCATGGTTTTCTATGATATTACCAGAGGGTTGTCGAAATGTTTTCATGATTATCAATAACACTAACTAATTCAACTCAAAATGAGATAAGTTTACTTGAAAAAAAATTGATGATTGTTTCAGGAATTGAATAAAAGAATAGTCAATGCAGCTGTTATGGACCATCCTTCCGAAATTGTTGAATTTTTCATCTATAGTGATGCTTCGTTTAAAGGACTTGGTTGTGTCCAAATACAAAATGACCAGCTAATTTCATGTGTTTCTTGTCAGTTGGAACTTATGAGTTAAATTACCCTAAAAAATATTTTAAATTATTTGATTTCATTTTTGAATTAAAAATTTGTATGAATCATTTGTATGGAGTAAAATTTGACATATATACTAATCATAAATGTTTGTTTTATATATTTACTCAGAAGTAATTGAACAAGAGATAAAAAATATTTATATAACTAATCAAGTATTATGATTTCACTATTAATTACCATCCATGAGAAGAAAATAATGTGGATGATACATCGAGTCAAAAAAAGTTATGTTACATTACCCCTAATAGATTTGGAACATAAATCTTTGGTTAACGTTTTCTTGAATTTGTTTTTAGAAGATATTAGTCCATGAAAATAATCTATTTTTTTGAGATTCAGTTCAATCATCTCTATTATATAGAATTAAGAAAGCACATAAGGATGACAGGTAGTTTCATAAAAACATAGAAATGTTTAGAAGGGTAAGTTTCTTCAATTTCGTATTGATAAAGACTGTGTTTTGAGAATTGGGAACATATTATGTGTGCTTGTGATTCATAGTTGAAGAAAGAGTTTTTATGTGGAGGTTATAGTTATTCCTTTTTAGTTCATCCAAGAAGCACTAAGACGTACAAAAACCTTTGAGAATATTACTTGTGGGATGGAAAGAAAATAGATATTTGTTACTTTACCATGAATTGTTTGACCTGTGAGTAGGTTAAAGAAGAATGACAGCTGATGAAGGTGATGCCTCATCCTTTTCCAGTGCCAGAGGGTAAATAGAAATATATATACATGGATTTAGTAGTAGGATTAATAAATACTTCTTGAGGTAACAATGTGATCTGGGTTATTTTTTATCGACTGACTAAATATGTTCATTTCCTTTATATTAATTGAATTTTTTTATCTATATAAACAATATCAGTTGTATATTAAATAGGTTGTCAAGTTACAAGGAGTTCCACTCTCTATTCTATCTGATCGGGATCTCAGGTTCACTTATAATTTTTATAAAGGATTTCAGAAGTCATTAGGAACTAAATTAAATTTATTCATAGCTTCTAATTCTCTATCAGATGGAAAGTCATAATGAACAATTCAAACCATGTAGGATATGATACCTTTTTTTCTAAAAAATAACCAAGATGTTTGTCATAACATATTTCATTGTTTGAGTTTTCTAATAACAATATTTTTCATTCCAGTATTCTGATAGAACTGTTTTAGTCATTTTATGGAAGGAGTTGTCTAACTCCAGCTTCCTAAGATAAAGTGGATGAACGAATGTTGATAGGTGTAGAATTTATAAAGGAAATAGTATAGAAATTTTGGGTGATATAGAGACACATGATTACAAATCAGAACTAACAGAATTATTATGAAGATGACTGGAGGAATTTTCTTTCTTTCAAGGTAGGTGATCAAGTCTTTCTCAATGTTTCTCTATGGAAAATTGTGATGTGTTTTTTTTAATAAGGAAAAGTGGATTCCAGGGTTATTGGAACCTATAAAATCCAGGACAAAGATGGATCAGATTTTTATTGACTATAATTTCTTCTGTTTTTATCCTAGGTACACAGTGTTATTCTTGTTTCAATTTTAACAAATTTTATGTCGAATCCATCTAATTTGTTGAGTCCAGAAGTAGTTCAGTTGGGAGAGAATATTTCTTATGAACAATAACCAGTTTAAGATCTTGACCTAAAAGAAAATTTGTTTCATAATAAGTTTATTCATCAGGTTAATATTTTATAGAAAGGACACATGGTTGAATAGGCAACCTGAGAATCATAAAATCCAGTGAGGGAAAGATATCCACACATAATAAATAAGTGAATAAAAACTATTGAGGATGTAATTTCTAAAAGGGTGAAGAATTTAAAATCATAGATGCTAATAGAAAATGTCATTATATATAAATATATATATCTTAATATTTATTAATTAAATATTTATTAAAATAGACACATTGATCAACACCGTCTATAATAAATCAAATTTTATAGTCAAAAACATTATTTTTCTAAAAGCAATTTTTTCACCTTTTGATGGTAAACTTGTTTTAAAAATTGTTTCTTACACGTTTAAAATTTCAATTAGAAAATAACATCTTCTTTGTATTCGGAATATCTAAATTTTCTTTGTTGGAATTTCAGGTATTTTTTTGATAAGTTTCATATTCTGATGAATAGTGGAAAAAATAATTCAATTTAATTAGAAATAGATTTCTGTTATAAAGAATTAATAGTGTAAAATTATATTTTAAATAGGTTTTAAACTATATTTAGATCATTATTTTATTGTTTTATCCAATTAATTTCATTGGAATCACCCTCTTGTTTAATTGGGATATAAACACATTCTAATTTTTTGAACATTTCTGCTTTAATAACCCACTTTCTCGTTCCATCAATGGGATTAATTTTAAATTAATTTTACAAAATTTTATTGTATTGAATTTTTTAAAATGGATTCCATATTTATTATAATTAGGAAAAAGTTATGCAAATATACCCTTTAATTTTGGGACATTATTAATATTAACATTAGTAATTTTTTGATAAGCATTGTTAAAGGTAAATCGGCCAATTAAGGGTATGAATAGTAATATAAAAATTATAAAATTAACCTAACACTTGTCTTAATTTTAGTTAATGAGTTTTTTTCACCAAAATAATCCATAGGCTTAAATTAAATCCTTTAGAAGTCAATTTTATGATATTATGACTTTATAATATTATATTTGAAGAAGAGAAATTTTTCGTAACTCTTTTTGTTTATAAAAACTGAAATATTTATAATATAGGGATAAATAGATAATTTGTTTGAATATAAATACTATTTTTAAATATTATAATTTTATATTTTTCACAGTACTTTATTTTTAAGTTTTAGAGAAAAAATAATGAAATTTATGACTCACATAGTGATGATGTAGTAATTGTTTAACAAAAGTAAATATCAAATAAATAACATCAAAAATTATAAAGTAAAAATAATTTGACATGATAAATGTCATACTCAAATTTTTTAGACGAATTTTATATCTTGGAGATGATTTACAATTATTGGTTGGTGTTTTTCTTGCGGTTATTATATTTTTAATTAGGTAGTGTCAGAAGTGACATTATTGATATTTAAAAAAAATATCAAATGATAAAATATTTTAAATATCTTAATTTCAACGAAATAATTTTTATAAGTCAAAAAATTTAATAAGTGACTCATTTATTGTTCTGTTATCATTTTATAGCAATTATATTACCCGTCAAAGTTTAAATTACATGATATCATGGTTAGTTTTAAAAGCGATAGATAAGGGTTAAAACAAAAATAGAAATATTAAAAAAATAATAAAAACCATATTATTATTTTTTTTAATGAATTTATTTCAACCCATAATCTTATTATCATAGAAATAATTTTTTTGGGACCATTTGGAATACAAAATTAATTTAGATTAATGTAATATTTTAAAAGATACTAGTAGTTCCCCTCCCCTCTCAAATAAAAGGGAACTCGTTCTTCTCTTCTATTCACACTTTGAAACCTATTTTCATCAGACAATATCTTCCCCAATACCTTATTATAATCCCTAACCATACTATAGAGGCCTTATTTTAGGGACATCACCATTCTTGGAGGTGTTAGGCTGTTAATCAAAGGTGGTCATCTGGAAGCGAGGTATCATTTTTAATTAAGTGCTTCAATTTAATTTCTTCTTCAAATACTTTTGAATATTATTTCACAATGATGAAATAATAAATAAACTATCCTAAATATACTGAAATTTTATTATTTTAAAATTCTCGCCTAAATACATCTCAATTTCCATCAAATTGTGAAATAATAAATCATTCATGCGTACGGTAGACTACCACATCACGAACCAATATAATTAATTTTCCATCACCATATATCAATACAGGATATAATGATGGAAATAATATTTATATATGATATTGAAGATATATTTATCATTATTAAATAATAGCATATCATTTATTTTTGTACCATTCCAGTAACCTAAAAATGACAACGTTGTCCATGTGTAAATGTGATTAGTCACCTCTACTAAACCATGTGATTCTTTTTTCACCACCACATCACATGGATGATATATATAATTATATTTAAAAGCTTAATATTTAATTGTTGATATTATTATCGTTATTTAATAAAAATAAAAATAATTACATTCATTCTATTGTGATCATTGAAAAATGGAAGCTTGGCTCATGTGAACATACGGCCTACCGTCTCGATGATTATAACGTTGTTTATTTTTCATAACCATAATTACCTGGTTTGATTTAAAAGTATAATTGATGTATAAAAGGGATGATGATGTCATTTATATTATTATATAGATGATAAATTTATGACAACTTTGATTTTTGACATCATACCACATTTATTTTGGACTAAAGTATTGAATATCATCCAAATGTTAGATATGAACATAAATAATTAAGTAATTGTTATAACATGATAATAAGTGATTTTAAAAGAATAATAAACAATAAAATTTTATCAATAAACTACACAATTATCCTTATATAATTATTCAGTAATATAACAATTTTACGTGACAACTCGGACTGAGTTTAAGGGGCTTTCATCTAAAAACCCTCTTTTAATTTTCCCTTGTCATATCTTTTTACAAATTTTTAGAAGAATGTTTTTTAAATTTATACAGAATGAGAAATTTCTCCCACATTCACTATTATTTATTAAATTAATTTTTTCTTTGTATGTTTTCATATCTCTTTTCAATGAAAATGATATCATTTATATGTATGTGGTTTTTATATTTTAATATTTCTTTTTATAAAAATGGTTTTTTGATATTTGAAAATAATTTGATCATGGTTTAAATTATTTTTCAAAGTTTTTTTTCAAGATATGGTACTTGGATATTTTTTTTATTGATGTATCTCATTATATCTTAAGATAATATGGTTTGATCCTAATTATAGCTCAGGCTACGATGAGTAATCCCCATTATAGCTCTCAAATGCATTGGGTACTCTGAAGATTGAATTTGATCGTATAGTACTCCATTGAAAATGGATAATGTAATAGTTATATGAAAATGATTTTATATTATACCCAGATTATATTTATATGCATGTTAATTATTTTTTATGAAATAAGTTTTTAGTGGTTTAAATATTTTCACTAGACTGAAAATTTATTTCTTTATTTTTCTTGCAGAGATTTTTCTTCTGATTTGAGGTTTTAAAATGGTTTTCATAGGGTATAACGATGGGTTAGAGTAATAATTAAGTAAGCATGGATGTTATGAATATATTTCATGAAAAATAATCCATGTTTTATTTTAGAAAAAAATTATATTAGAAAAAATGGATATTTTTTTAATAATACCCACTTTTTATGAATGTGGAATGTTATGTATAAAATATGAAATAATTATCTTAAACTATAAATTGAAAATATACATTAATGTGCAATATATTTCAAAAAAAACTGTAGTGTGTAATTTTTAGGGTCAGTTCCTTATATCTCCACATGAACGAAACTCATAAAAAATCATAAATAACATAAGGAAAAATGGCATTCATAACATGTCTAGATGGTATCACCAATACTTGGCTCCCAAATATAAGGTTTTTAAACTTAAAATTTAATTACAAAATATAGTTTTTCATAAAGGATTTTTTATGGAGGTACTTGAAAAATAACTTATTATAAAATAAGTTATTTATAGATAAATATGAAAATGTTATTGAAATAATAAAAGGGTTCCACAGAAATAAAATCTATCTTTCATGTAAGTGATAAATTTATGTTTCACATTAGAATGTAATTTTCATAAAAGGAACTTTTTCTAAATTAAGTAGATGAAATTTATAAAGTCAATATTTGTAAACAAATCTTAATTAATAATACCTAAGAAAGATATAATGGTTCAAAAAAGGTTAAGATAAAATATTATGAAAACATTTAATTTTATACAGAATAAACAATAAATGAAACATTATAATTCATAATGTTTTTGAAAATTTGAGGTTAAATATTTGTAAAAAATAATTTTTAAAATGAAACACAACTAATAAATCCTTAAAAAGAAATAAATGATATGAAAATAAATGTGGATAACATGATTAAATTTTTAATTTTAAAGGATATAAATCCATTAAAATATATTGAAATACCTTTTTTTAAAATGCACAAAATAAAAAGATGTAGTAAAACATCCCATTGAAATATTATAATGTAAAATAGGATGTCCACATATAAAAACACATAACTTTGGTTTCTAAATACAAATAAGAATATTTTAGGGAATTGAATATGTCGAGATGTGGGGGAAATTATTTTTAAATAGGAGGAAAACCATTATCCATAATGGTATCAGTTTTTATGGTTAATATATTCATCATCTAGGATGATTTGAATCAAAATATTAATACTCAACAATGATAATTAGAATGTAAAATAATATAAAATTATAGGGTCTTTGAAAAAAAAATGATTTAAGAAGTTCTAGAAGATGAATTATAACTCAACTAAGGGTGTTACGATAACAAATACCCATAAAAAGAAACCCCTTTGGAACATTAAAAAAATTGAATAAAAACCCTTTGAAGGATAATATTTTAAATGAAACATTAAATATCATGAAAAATAAGATTACTATGATAAAAAATTGTAACATCCACTCTTGAGTGCCACTAACTGATGGCCCAATCTGGTAGGTCATATGACCTCAAGAGCACTTGCCTTTATACCAGATGTTGTTGACTAGAAGTAAGGTTCCGCTAAGTCAATCATCAGGAGACTATACCGTATTCTATCTGATCAAAACACTTGAATAAATAAAAATCTATAGAGGAATAATATATATAACCATAACGATACCAATATCTCAAGCTAAAAATGATTGAAATACAATAACCCACTAAAGAAACAAACATTTCATGCTATCAAACAAGTCAGGTGTCTAAAATTCAAACTGAAAATAAACACATTGCCTACTCTCAAGCGGGTCTTGATCCATGACTGGTTCTGTAAACCAATGTATATCCCCAAATCAACTATCTAAACCACGGCCCTTTCCCATAACTTGTCTATAACAATAAATAATATTAAGGATCCAATTAGTCATCTCGGATAGGGTGTGAGTATGACTCAGTATGCCACCACTATAACCGCCCAATATTTCATTGTATTTTATCTCTTTAAAGTAATTCAATAGTTTGCGCTACACACAACACTGAGTTCGAATGCACCACAACTTACAAAACTAGTTGTTCAAAATCATTTATGAATTATGTTAACTAAATATTGAAATTTATATATTCCATAAAATTTTATCATCCATATTATATGATTCTAAGTCATAATATAAGAACATATTCAATTTTTCAGATAAAGGAAATATTTTTTAGAAAGTTCTATTTTACCACCTTTTAAAGGAGAACCCTTTTTAAATCAAATATTTGACACTTTTATATATTTTATTTGAAAAAATAAAATTCTTATTTAGAATAGGGACATAAAAATTTAGTTTCGATAAATTTTTTGTACTATTCTGATAACATTAATATTTTGATGAATAGTGAAAAATACTAAATTTTAATTGATAACAACATTTTTAATTGAAATAATTTATAGTGTTAAATTATGAATTTGAGTGGTTTAAAAGTATAATTATATTAAATTTTTCTCATTTAAAAAAATTTAGGTCATTATAAGTAATTTCACATTTAAATTAGAAATAAACACCTGTTAATCTTTTGATAGTTTTTACTTTTTAAAAACACTCTTTCTGGTTTTGACATCAGGAATTAATTTTAAATTAATTAATTCACATTATATGTTTTGAATTTGGTAAAATAAACATCAATTTTGAATTCGGATTATCAAAATTAGCTTAGGGTGAAATTTTGGTATTTTTCTAAAAACTTTCAATTTTTGATGAATAGTGAAAACAATGTGTTATTGTTTAAAACTGAAACTTATTTAAATAATAATTATTTTTTATTTAAAATTATTCTAAAGTAAAAATAGATACATAATATCTTTATTAGTCCAATTTAATTCATTGGAATCTTTTTATAATAAGATTAGAAATATAAACTTCTATTGAACTTGTAACATCTTCTACCCACCTTTATGGCACATTTGCAAATTTGCATAAAACATAATTTAACCACTTCTGTAAATTGAATTTTAAGAATCCTAGAGACACAGTTGACATCAATAAATAAATTTTGGTTCAATACGATGAATATTATTTTGGTTTAAAAGTAACTTTGGAATTTTATTTACCGTGGTTAAAAGTAAATTGGGTAATTAAAGGTAAAAATGATATTACAATTTCCCTAATGTGATAATTCTTTTGGATAAGTGTATTTACACCAAAATAAAACTTAGGAATAAAATATGATCCTTTTGGTCCACTTGGATTATATTAGAACATTTATCATTTTTTTATTTAAAGAAGAGCTAAAAGTGTTAAATTCATATTTTAATTATTAAACCATTTTTAATATAGGGTTATACATAAGATTATTCCGTCTATAAATACTAATTAATAATATGATAATATTTCCTATATCATGGTATTTTATATATAATTTTTATACATTAATTAATTATATTTATTTATGACAAAATGATGATGTAGTAATTACATTATTAATGCAAGATTAAAATAATTGATATTATAAAAAAAATTGAGACTTATGATTCATTAAAATGATTTTCAAGGTTAATATGAAATTTTAGGGTTTATTTAATTAATCATGTTCTAAGAAATCATATTTTTATGAATTTCAAAAAAACCATAATCTAAATAGTGTCAAAATTGACATAAATGAGTTTTTAAAAGAAACACTATATTATTAATTGATATAATATTCCAAAAAATCTATGGATCGACCAAAATACTAAAATAATAATATATATGTAATTAATAGACCCCTTGGGGTTCACATGTAATATTATAGTATGTTTATTAACCATGTAATATAGAAATACAAGAAGAAATTTTAAAAGCTAAAATATTTAACTTAGAGTTAAATATTAATAATAAGTTTATATGGTGACCTAAACCTATCTAATACCTATTGGTTTAGTGTTTTTCGACCCATCTCCCAAATGAAATAATATTTCAAGATTTTCCAAAAGTGACCCTCACCTATCTTACAAAAGGGTTCTTCCCATTCTCTCAAAATCACACCTCCAAAGAAATTTAGATTGACAACCCCTACTCAAATATCCTCCCAACTACCCTAACAGAAACCTAAAGTCCTAAATTTAATCATAAATACAACATAAGGATCCCTTTTGATCAAATAAATTGGAAGAACCTGAAGAAGAGGTAATAATTTCACCACCTCTTTCCATGTACTTTTCTTCTTCCACTTCCTCTTTATTTGTAGTCACCATAACAAAATAAAATCTTCTGTAGCTTATAAATATTTTGATGGTATTATAAACATGGTGTAAACATATTCATTATTCTATCTATATTAATAATGAAAAAGTCACCATACATGCGTACGTACGGCTTACCATCTTCACATTGTTGTGTAGTTTCTTATTCAACACATCATTATTTGGATGGGTATAATAATTAGTATAATTGATGTAAATAATAAATATAACATGTTAATGATTCTATATATATGATATACCATCACATTACAAATTATTTTACCATCAATAGAATGATATTGTCGCTCATGCATACATAATGATTATTGTATCCATGAATGCGATGAGATTCATTACCCATCATAATCATTCAAGAATAATTTACATTTTATGATTAAAAATAATTTTTAAGAAATTAATACCATTATTTTAATGAATCAAATACATCCTATCTATAACATACATGACTTACATAACAAAACATATAATGGAAAATAAATCAGTTAACACCCGAATCAAAAATACAATTGAAATATTATTAACAAATAAATATTAGAAGATCATATATGATATCATATTTATGTTTCTAGTTCCTGTATAATTTAATAACAATGATTTAACTATTATACCAGAGCTCGTATAAGGACCCGGCCTTAAACAATACATAATATTGAATTAAATGAATAATTCACATTTAGGATCTTTTCAGGATTAGAGTTTTAGAGAATTAGGACATAACTATTACATAACAACTTGAGTATTATAAGTAGAAACTACTACTCAGTATCCATTTTTTTCATAAAATAAAAACTCTTAAAAACAAACATGTCTAGTTTAATATTTTAGACAGTATGACTTTTCCTTGATCCCATCCTTGACCCTACTGCACATTATGTCCTTTGAAAAAAATTTCAAAAAAATTGGGATGAGCATAAAAATATCTGTAAGGGATACACAAAGAAGGAAAATTGTTAGTTTTTCAAAACAACAGGTAAACCATGAATATATAATCATATGTAAAACTATTCATTTTTATGAAGTAGTAAATACTCTTCACTGAATAAAAGATCATTACTTACCCTTTTGTAACCAAAAGATTACCAAAAAACCCATATAAATAACACTAACATATAAATGTAACTTGGGACATAAACATACTTAATTGGAATAACCATATAGTCGACTTCCACACATATCACTAAATGTAATAGCTATACGGCCGACTTCCATACACAATTCATTGGAGGTTATAATGTAACCACTCGTCCTGGTATTCATGGCACCACCCGTCATATGGATTATCACGTAACCACCCGTCAAATGTCCAAGTACCATAATAATAAATAAAATATTGCTAATATAAAAATTTCACTAATAACATTTCATTTTAAATCACAAGAAGTAATTTTAAGATATTGAAATAATCAATCCATTTTCAAAAACCATTTAAAAAAAAATTGAATCAAAGTGTCCTATACCACTTTGAAGCTTTTAATGAAATTATAATTTTAAAACATTAATGTCCATATCAATAAATACTCAAAACCATTTTTAAATCATGGACATTAAAGATAAATATTTATAATAATAAATCTTTAAAACATTTAAAATGATATTTTTGTTAAAGAGTTTTTAACAAAATGAGAGACTCTTGAATACAAATAATTATGGAATAACATCTAATCATAACATTATAATATCCTGAGAATAATGTTATTCATGATATAATATGCCAAAAGATATTATATACACCATATAAGAGTGAATTGGTGCATAACAACAATGAAGTGTCAATGGAAATGTAAATTGAGATGAAATCCATTATAAAGATGGTATCCTTAAATTAATGATAAATCAATCTCATAATTATGTGTGACAAATATAAATACACCC
This sequence comes from Viscum album, assembly GCA_963277665.1. Classification (NCBI taxonomy): domain Eukaryota; kingdom Viridiplantae; phylum Streptophyta; class Magnoliopsida; order Santalales; family Viscaceae; genus Viscum; species Viscum album. The sequence continues at coordinate 1,908,073,130 of OY728145.1, forward strand.
AATATAAGTGGATATTAAGTGTAAAGCAATAAGATTTCATCCACACATATTCATAGGATGGCATATTCAATAACTATAAGTTGAACACAAAGAAATCGAAATTGGGTTAAGTAGTTCCCTTGTAAAAATTCGACAGCTTAACTGTGTCACTTTAAAATTCAGAAAATGAGTTGATGAGACAAAAAGGTTATCTCATCACTTGGAAATAGATTTTACATCATTAAGGATATAGAATAACATATCCCAACATAATAAGATGTGAATTAAAAGACATAAAAAAAATAAGTCTTTTAAAAAGAGGAGGGTGAAAGGTTCCCTTACCGATATACAACTAGGAAATATCAACATCGATATTAATTAATCAAACATGGATAAATTTTCATATGAAATAGTTACCATATGCATTTCCATGATTTAGGGTTGTTTTTTTTTCCTTAACCCTAAGCCTTTAAAAAAGGTTTTATAATCACAATCCCCAATAATATCTAGGTATTCCATTGATAATAACTTTGACAATGCATATCCATAAAACACCTTGACTCATTGCATATTACATAAAGTTAAACATATGAAAAATCTAGATGAACATGATTCCTTATGGAATTGGGAGATTAGGTACATAGAGAAATAATATTAATCAATGGATAAATAAGTTTATTCACAAACTCCACAAAATTCTCATAAATCCATTGATTTTATAATACTGTATGAGATTTCCTGGGGATGTTCATAAGAAAAGGGGGTGAGAAATAATGTCCAGTATGAAAAAAATAAAATCATAACATGATAGATGTAATACATGATAGTCAATAAAATATCAAGGTTACCAAATTTGTGGAGGATCATTAAATTTATCACTGAATCATGAAAAAATAGTATACAGGAAATATATGAATATAGAAATAATAAAAAATAAAATCATAAAGATAGGTCAAGGATAACTGATGATAAATCTTATATGGTTTCTCATGATATAAAAACATTACCCAATAAATTTTAAGGATATATAACTTTGATCCCACACATCACATTCAAATCATGTATGTGAAAAAGTGGCTATATAGATCATACGACATTTGGATGAATTTAAAAACATTTAACACAATGATTAAGGACTAGGGGATATTTACATGGAAGTCCCAAAATAATTAACTATAGGTAAAACTAGTTTAATACCCATGAGTTAAAATGGGGATGGATATTCAGTATAGAAATGTTTATAATAGAAAATCACAACATAATTTTGGAAGTATAAAAGGGGTACAAATAGATTCATGGATGGGTTTAATGGGATTGAATGAGGTGTATCATAACATTTAAATCACAAGGAATGTAATATATATTTGTAAAAAAATATAGAAATGTGACCAATTGAAATTAAAATATAAAGAATGTGCATGAATAAAAAATATTATTATAGGATATATTTCCTTGAGAGGGAACTTCAAAAATCTTTGTAAGCTCTCTTTAAGAGCATGGGGAAACTTAAGAGGCCTCTATAGAGAGAAATAAAAAATCAGCATCATAATAAAATGGTTTTTAGAGATGATTAATTGGTCCTTTGTGGATTTTTATTATAATATTAATGATAAATATTTGTTTATTTCTTAATATATGTTTTGGAATCTGTCTGATAAATTTATCCATATGTAAAATATTACCATGGGTTTTCCCTTGATATCTTCAAAGAGGATTTGTTTTTCAATATATTATAATAATATGAACTAAGACAATTAAATTATTTTCTTGGGTGGTGTTTAAGTTATTCATGTTCATAAAAAAAGTTATTTTAAAACCTTTGAATATAATATATGTTTTGGGTAATTCATGATGGGATTGTAATATTAATAAAATAACATAAAAATCAATATAATTTTAAATTTGAAACTTAATTTTGGTTGTGTATACCCTAGTATTATTTACTACAAAACTTATAAGCTTCTATTATTTTATAATACATACAGTATATTTATATTGTATTAATTTTTTTCCCCTAAATTCTACATTATAGGAAATTATAAAAAAAATAACCGTAGGATAATTGAAATTTTCTAATTAAAAAAACATTCATTTTTTAAAAATAATTATCTAAGAATGAAAATTTAAAATTTAAATAAAAAAGAAATATTTATTGAAATTTACAAGTTTTTATGAAGATAATAGTTTCTGATCTTCGTAAAAATAAAACTTCACATCATAAAATTATATTATCTTTTATATTTAAATAAATATTATATAATAATAATATTCTAGTAAAATGAGAATTATTGTTAAAAATATTTATTTCATAAAATGAGAGTCTTTATATTATCTAAATATGTTTCCAAAAATATAATTTGTGTTTCATCATATCAAAATCTAATTCTTATCATACTCATTATTTAATAATTTTATTGTAGTAATATAATTTCTAAATATAATAATTATATTATTTAAAAATGAGAAATAAAAATTCATATTATTGGGATTGAGATACATAAACACTTATTACACCAATGTATACACTATTTGTATGTTTTTGGATGGTGATAATTTCTTGGAGATGTTATGTGAACATGGTTTGGTGAATGTTTTTGAGAAACGGGAACATCTCTTGTAAATTATTTTCTCAAACATTAGTTGACGCATCATTTATTAGGCATGTTCTAGGGAATATCCTAGTGATGTTGTCTCCCTTGGAAACACTGATAAATTTTATTCATTAGGTATAATCTTACTAATTGAGGCCATCGATTATTTCATATGTGTTAAATTTACTTTATCAAAACACATAATATATAATAATCTCCATGGTTACTATATGGTAAAAATATTAATAATGGTTATGATTATTGATGGTAACTCAAAAAATATATTATATAACTAATAATGATGAAAAATAACCTGTGTAGTGCATGTGATTTCTATGTTATCATTACTTATTAAAGAATTTATTCATTTGAAAAAATAAAATTTCATATATAATCAATTGGTTTCTAAAAAATAACTTGCAAGTGAATATAGAATCTAGGGTTAAATAGAAAAATTATAGTGAAATATTAGGTGTGTTTTGTAGAATGCGATTTTAACTTTGGTATAATTGATAATGTTATGGGTCATATTAAAAATTCATTTACGGAAAAGTTCCCTATGAGAAATTGAAAATGTGGATTCTTGAAAATAAATATTTGGTTGTAAATATCAATAATTATTTATTATAAATTAACTAATTTTTCAAAAAAAATACTTGGGTCAAAGCATTTAATTTTAAAAGAAATCTATAGTTATTGAGACTTAAAAATAATATAGATGTTTCGAAATAGGAATGTGAAAGATTTTTGAAACAAATAATTATAATAAATAAATAAAATATCATTTAAATGTAATAATGGATTTAATGTGGAATATGAATAATTTAAATTCAAGGGAATGAAAACTTTTTTAAAATTTTTAAATACTATTGTTGAAAACCCACATCATAAAAAGTATTAGTAAAACATCAGTTTGAAATGATATTATTTGAAATAGGAAGGTCACCTGAGGTATCAAATAAATGGGGTATAAAAATCAAATTGAGAACATTTTTAAGAAAGTTACATATGGACAAATAGGGTATACCATTATAAAATATCATCAAAATTATTCTCGTTAAAGATATTTTATTTTTATTGTGAATTAATTCATAAAAGTTGATGATTTATATAAAAAAATTTAATTTCCTAAAATTTGAAAAATAATATACAATGGAATAAAGTTTTACCGTTTAATAAAACCATTCTTGGAATAATGGTGTTCAAGTAGAGTCATTTTAAAAAACTAGGTTATTTTAGTTAAGAGAAACCCATAGAAAATTATTATATTTTGAAATAAAGTCTATTTAATTAAGTAATATGATATATCTCTTCATACACCAATAATTTAATGAATATGTTAAAATTAATTCCTTAGTAAATAATAATACCCAATAGACTGAATGATTTTTTCTAATATTAAATATGACTCAAATATTTGAAAATATGACAATTAAATTACAACAACAATCGGAACATTCAAATAATACCCCTTAAGGGATAATATATCAAATTAAACAATTAATATATTTAAATTTGAAATTATTATGATACTCCAAATCAGTGGGGATTTATACACATCTTTAAAAATTGTGCATGGTCTATAATAATAAATATGTCTCATGAAATAATTTTTATGGATAGAAACTTATATATTCATTCTATTTTGTTGATAACCCTACAACATCATATATAACAAACAAAAAATATTATATTACATTATATAACTTTATTCATGTCAATAAACATTTATAAAAATCATTTTTTTATTATCTACAGGTATATAGGTTTGTTATTGTGTATTCTTTTAAAATTGGGTGTTACAAATCTCGAACATGTTGAACTAGTTTAAAAATAGTGTTGTTGTATCTCATAATTCTAAAACATTCCATCATTAATGCATCGTAGAAGTTATGAGAAATATTATTATTTTTTAGCTTTATAACATTATACATTCATTCTATGATATTTTTGCTTGTTGTTTTAGTTAACAAAATTATCCAAGTGTATTTTTTTATTTTTGATAAATAAATTGTGGTAATAAAATATATGCGATAAAGGTTTAAAATTTGAAAAGCAAAAAAATAATTATTTACTTATTTATATCCCATAACATCTTTCAAATTACATACTACATAAAAGTTTTTATATTTTTCTAGGTAGGATTTTATATAGTCTCAAAAAAGTGTAATCTATGATTTATATGGCATTATACCTGTGGAAGAGTTCCATTTATTTTAATATAATTATAAAAATATATAATGACATTTTTCAAAATTGTTGATGAGATGAATTAAAATTAGGTAGAGTTATAAGATGATGTAAAATGAAAACTAAGTTGTCACATTTAAATAATTCACCTTTCCTATTATTGTGTTCATTTTAGGTGATATGTTTTACAAAGATAACTTGTTTCTAAAGTTACTTTTAAAATGTTTGACTTATACTGAATTTTTTTTTGTTATGTTGTTTATAAAATATTTAGTCATTGATCCAATTTCCATAACCATCCTTGAATAGTGGACATGAAAAATTAAATGTTTTATTCATTCAAATGGTAATAAACACATGAACATGAGTAGTGATTTTATTCAATTGATTGATTTAAAGGGGAATAGATAATAGTTATACCATAAATATATTAAAACATTAGTCGATTATTTATAAAATAATTATATACATACTGTTGGAATGGTTTTAGTGACACTGAATGAGGAGAATAAAAAATAAATTTAAATAGAATGTAATACCAATGTTGGGGATTTCGATTTTCTCTTAATGTAGCCTTTGAAATTTACCATATTTTGAAAAAATATAGAAGCTTGGAGATTTAATGTTTTTCAAAAGGATATATAAGGAAACACTTGAGAAGAGTTTCACATGAATTGTGACATTTTTTTCAGGAAAAATCTCGATGATAGTTCCTCTTATTGGTGAAAAAAATATAGAAAATGCATTGAAATGAATTTTAGGTAACAACGTGGAATGGAATTTAATAAGATTGAGAAGAATTTTATGGAGAATCATTTTTTAGACATGTATTTATTACTTTATATAATTATCCAAACATGTATTATTAGAATAACCTTTAAAATGAGTAAATAATTTAGTATTGAATGAAACTATCTGAAACCCATGAACATCATTTATTATTTTGGAATGTTAAAAATTATAACTTATCGAAATTTGAAATACATTAATAACTATATCTATTTATAGTATATCCATTATATTATTTTCATATTACTTTTACTTATTTAAGGATATAAAAATTTCATTTGTAAGAGGCAAAAAAATTGATGGCCTTGAATAGTATGATTGTACCCTCTGAAGATCATTTATTATATCTTATAAGGGAGATAACATCACTGTGATTTTCCCACGGCCAAGCCCAAGTTGTGACACCAAAATAGATCTTGATAGGAATAGGTTATGGGAGATGTTCAAGCACATCATGATCATGACTCAAACAATGTTTACCAGACCGCCCTAAGGAAATATCATCATCGCACATATTACCCAAAGGATATTCACCTGTGTAACAAAGAGTTGTGTATCTAAACCCAAATAGTATGAATTGTTTTCTTTTTTTTACTAATAAAATAATATTGATATTTATAATTTATTTCTTCATGATGATTAAATATTATTTTTTATAAAAACTAGACATTTAAATGATGCAACAAAAATTCAATTTTTTAGAAATATATAGTTTCAATTAACTAATAAATTTTGAATAATTGAATAATTTTGATAAATAAATGATATTTTAATAAACTATTATTATTAATAATATTTATTATATATTAACAGTAATATTATTTTATGAAGTAAATTATATTTTTCATAAGGGTCCAAAAACTATTATTTTCCAAAAAGCCAATATTTCTCGATTTATAGATATTTTAAATTTAAAATAATAGATTAAAATATTTAGAGAATTATTTTTTTAGAAAAATATAATTTTTTAAATCATCATGTGATATAATATAATAGTGTTTTTTGCATATTATTTAAGAACATTGAATTTTTGTGAAAAAAATACATATGGTATAATTTTACATTATGTATCATGATATAATAAAATTATAAACTTGATGTTATAAATACAATAAAAAGAACCCATGAACCAAACCCTTTTTCCCATTTAAAAAATGTTTTTTTTTTGAGTTTATCAAATTAATTTTATAAACGCTTAATGAATCCTCTAAAACCTATATTACATTTCTAGGTTAAAAAATGAATTCTTTATAAAGGTGACTCACTTCACGTCACTAAGGGAATTATTTTAGGGAGTTGGTATCCCAGACATATAAAAAATGATATCCACTCTTCATTGGTAAAAAACAGGTGAAACCCATGGGGGTTTTTTTGGTTCTGATTAATTTTTCATATAGATTCATAAACCTATATTTATAAATTAATATATAATTCTCCTATCATTTAATATATTAACCAAACCAACACCCCTTTAATCATAAAAAAACCATGATAAATGATGTTACTCTATCCTTACCATTATAGAGTCCTTCAAAGGATTTCCCAAGAACTTATTAAGAAATTATCAAGCCTTTAGAATCACCCTCTAAATGTAATATACTTTTTCCCCTTCTTTTTATTTCAAGTACTTTCTTTATAATTATCCATTTTTATTTCTTATTACCATGTTTTGATGTGTTTTTAAAAAATTATAAAACAATGATTATTTTTTTCAAGTAATGATAGACCAATTTCAATCACATTAATCCCTTAAATGAATATGTTTTTACCCACATTATGTTGTGGAAATTATCTTATGATTTTCCATGACAAAAATTTTACCAACGAATACATGAAAACATTTTCACTCAATGGTACTCACCTATATTTTCCAATCTTCCATTCATTTTGGAAATAAATTTATGCAACCCATATTGCATAAAGTTTATAAAAAAAATTGTGAAATACATTCCAATTTTTTGATCTATCTGGAATGCTTATTCACTTAATAATATGAGTGTGATGGGTGGGCCTATAAATATATATCTCTATAATATACTGGGTAATGTTTTTATATAATAACATTCCATGTATGGTTTACATGTGGTTATCCTAATCACACTGCATTATGTGGTAGTAGAATTTGTCAATAACAAAGGATTATAATTTCAAGATTTATTCTATTTCCATATTCCCATGTCAACTTTCTGTTATAATTTTTAACTATTCTTTGATATTCAATTTTTTGATATGTATGCCTCTTATGTTGCCTTTATATTCCTTCTGGGTAACATATATTCATTTTCTTAGGTTATCCATTGATTATTATCTTACTGTACATTATATCTCAACCCTTTATTATGTACATCATCAGTTTATCACATTTAGTTTAAGAGGGATGTATAAATTTAAGAGAATATTATGGATTTTTCATTCATTACATTATCTTTTGGTTTCATGATGTCAGATTGTATAAATAATTACCTAATTAAACAATGAATCATGATCATTTAAGTAGGTATTTTTTATAAATATGAAATATATCATTAAATAAAGATTATAAAAACTATGGTTTTTCATAGTTCGTATTAAAAAAATGTCTAATTATTTTTTAGGATCATGATTAGAAAACTAATGTGATATCATTAGTGATAATATTAAATAATGGAAGATGTCCCTAATTATTTAAAATTATAGATAAAGTGGATTAAAAGAAATTACATCCAGGTAATTATATTACTACTCGATGTGGATCTCTCATAGTTATACTGAGTGGTGATAACCTGAAAATGGGCGCATTGAGCTTAACTCTATCCTCACCTTGTTCACAAAAAAAAGGGATTTTATACACACCTTTTTTGGACTCCCTATGGGATTTTATTTAGTGAATTTAAATTCTAATTAATAAACAATATTAAGGGGAAAATTTCCCTAAAATTTTAGGTGATGAAATTGATATGGAAAACATATATGGAAACCATGAAATTCATAGGTTTTGAAATATATTCCACTAAGGTGGTTTTACATAAATGTATATATGTAAATAACTAGATCCAGTCACCATGAAAACTAGCAATAGATCTAGTCCATGGAAAGGCATGAAGGAATTTCCCTATCCCCATGGGATGGCACAAGTTCCTGGGTATGATAAATTAATGTTCGGGAACAATTTACCCAATTTTAGAGTCACAAACAACCAACGATAAAAGATAAACTAAATATGAACATTTCCAACCAAATAAACATTAAATAAAATTCATAATTTTATTAAAAGGTTTATTTAATATAAAAAATTCTACCAAAAGGGAATAAATCTAGAAAGGAACACCCCACGAAGCACCTCATGGAATGGGGAAACACCCTCAAGCCATCTCTACGACACCGCATCAAGAAAGACCACTGGTAATCCGAACCATAGTTCTAAGAACTTTACCCAAACCTGTGACAAACATTACCAAGTCTACATACATCCAAAGGTGTATGTAGGGTGTGATGATAAGGCCAATAGAATACCAACCAAAAATATTCCATGTGATTAACATTTTAAGACAAAATGCTTTCAAGTTTTATAAACAATAATTCTAGTATTAATTTCAAAGAGATGTAACCTTAGAACTAAACCAGTTATCAAGACATATACCTTAAAGAATGTAATGTTTTAAATAAAACACACATGCTACTGAATTTTATAGAAAAAACATTTTATGCTGTTACTAAGTACAATAAATCAAATGATCACTAGTCACTGGAACACCCCTAGGCACTAACTAGTTGTGGGGCCCAAGGTACATTGTATCTCAATGTAAAAGTAACCATAAAATATATTTGTCTCGTGCACGAGCCACTATGAGTGGAAACCAAAATTTCCTAGTTTTCCCCAAACATCATCATAGTTTAGTTAGTTTTTTCATAATCAATCATGCGATATGAAACAGGGGTGACACCACTATCGAATCACTAGAATACTAGTCCTAGTCCGCCCGCATAGATTCCAGGGTTTCTCTATTACTGATCAATCATGTTACACATGTTATCAAATACACTTTTCGCATGATAATTCCATTTACAAATCATACACACATCATAAATCTCTCACACATTTCACATAATACCAATTTTCATATTCATGTTCATTTTATCATCATGCTGACTCCAAAACAGTCCACAAACATATCTCACAAATTTCTCACAATTTGATAAATCATTTAAACAATCTATGAAACATTATAAAAACATTGTAAAGCACATATCATAACTTAATCTTTCAAAACCCCATTTTAAGAACATATACAAACCAAAATAGCACACAAACCATGTTTTTTTCCCTTTGTGTGACACAATAAATCATTTAATCTTTTCATAAAACACTTTCAAGAAGTATAACATGGTTTTCACATAATATCCATTTAAAAACCCTATTTCACATCCAAAATCACATTAAGACCCTACTAACCCAAAAAATTTAATCACATTAAACATTAAATAAACAACTTTTATATGTTATAAAAGGACTTTAAAAAACAACAAAATAGTTACAAATGAAAAACACAAAATTTGATGGAAAAAAACATTAAAATTAAATGCTTATCCAATTCCACCAATAATGGTTTTTTACCCCAAAAAACAAATGAGGAACACTATAAATAATTAAATTAAAAAATATAACTCACTAAATAATTCTTACACATGGAGTCACCTACCTTAGATGTAAAAACCACAAATCATTGTGTGAAACATCAATCACACCACAATCTCACCATAAGGGAATGAAAACAAACCAAATGCAAGAGTATTTCCCAAATAATACCATGGTTAAACCATAAGGATAAAAAAACCAGGTTCTGGAAACATTGAAATTTAAGAAAGAGTGGGAGAAATCCAATGTTGGTGGATGAAACTTTGTACAAACTCACTTACATGAATGATTTTGATGTTTCTCCACCAAACCCCCATTAAAAATTGAGTTCCATGGGGGCTGGAGGAATCTTGAAGACCTCCCATGGATGTTAGGGTTGAATGGGGGAATAAAGGGGTGCATTTAGATTAATACTGGAAGGAAAAAATATTAATAAAATAAAAATTAATAATGTGCTATAAATTGTGCATAGTTTGGCTACAAGGTTTAGTAAACCTTGCTGTTGAACCATGCTCCATGTTCTGTCTACCCAAAAACATTCTGATTTTTCTTCAAATTCAAGGGGAACCTATGTGGAATTCAAGGGGAATATAGGGGTAATCAAGGAAAATATAGGGATGGAAATATAGACCAATAATATGAGGAATAGATTCCCCAATATTTCTAACTAGTCACACCCAGCTCTTGTGGAAATGAATAAGAACCGGAACGAAGTGAAAACTAAAATCCCAGGTGTGACAATTATCCCCACCATAAATACTTCTTCCCCTAGAAATATATAGCATGGTTAGATTCAAAAACATAACCAAATAATATCTCCATGTACAAATGGGGATCCCAATGAAAAGGAAGAAAGGACACTACCAATAGTAAAAGAGGGCTATGAGCTAACTCAATAGGCCATGATGCACTCCCCTAGTACGGTTCACCCCCTCCCAACAGCCAAAACACCTCTAGTTGATCAAACAAAAGAAAGTATACTATCACTAACCAAAACATACACCACCTTCTAGAAACGGGAAAACAGATTCGAACCACATCCTAAGACAAAACACCTTAACCACTACCTGAAGAAGCTCAATTAATTTACCTGAAAGGAATAATGAATCTGAATGAGGTTACCATATCCTTACTTCCGTGAAACTATTTGGAATGATCCTGTCCTATTGTTTACCCAAGGATGAAGTTTTTGTTTAACTAGATTCGAACAAGACATCCTATCACCAAGACAAAACCAAAAAAACCGACTTATTGATTTAGGGGGACCTTAACAGACACCCCACCATAAGAGACAATGTAATTTCCCTAAAAAGATCTGGGAAAACAATATGGGAGGTCTTAAAGGTCTCCCCACCATAAGGGATATACTAGCATTAGATGAATTCCAAAAGAAACTATATGATACCCAAGGTGGGTCTCCTGACCATAAGAACCAACTGGCACGGGCCGACACGAAAATGACCCTATAAGACCCAATCCCCACTGTAAGGGGGGTCAATCAATAAAAACCAAACTAACAATGACATTATTCAGACAACCACTCCCACAAAAATTATGATCCTCAAACGACTCTGACCAAAACCAATATCAAAAAGATCCTAGAAGGTTATTCATACAATAATAACCATACAGAGAGCTGCTCCAACAAGGGTTCATGCACTGGGGGTTGAGAAAAAAATCACCACACCACCTTATAACCAAAATGGGACTTTTCAACTAACACAGACTACAAACCTAAGGGACATTTTCTGCACATACCTTCCCACCACACTAGACCATATAGAATGAAACCACCACATAGAAACGTCAAACTGTCTCCACATCCCACACTGGAGATAAAAGATAAACCAAGATCCCTTACACTCTTGGTTTTCCTAACTATGCTCTAGCTTCACTTTGGGAAGTACGACTAGATCTCAGATTATTGAAGCATCTCATTCCTCATAGTCTGGCACTAAAACACTCGAACATAATTTCTTCCTCTAGTTCCACAAGAAACTACACCACAATCTAGCTATATAAATAGAACATAACGGATATCAAAAAGTGGTCACCTTTCCATGGAACCTTCACCAAGATTGGGACATAGAAGATAAACATGCATCAGCTCTCTCACCCTGAATAAGAAGTAGTATTAGTAAGAATACATGATAGAAATATTTACTCAGAACAAGGAATTCGACGATTCTAATATGAGAGACACTCTTCAATTTTATCATAATACCTTGAAAAGTTATGCACTATCCACCTTATCCCTTAAAAGAAAATATAAAAAATAAAAACACCACAGAATGTGACCCATTAATGTTATGGATACATTACCAGGAGTGGAACCTTGAACCGAGTACCAAGTAGCATGATATTACCGCAAAAAACCATAACATCCTTGAATGACTAGTTTTTCCCCAATGGTGGATAACATGAACCCTTGCTTCAATGAGGCTAACAAAAGACCCAAATGCCATTAAAGACATCATCATATAATGACAACCATGGAATTATTTCACCTTCCTTAATCGAATCCCCCTTCACCAATTCCAAAAAAAACTATAGAACCAATGGTGTCAAAATTCACCTTTTAATGATTGATGATCTCAAGAAAACATGAATACGTTCAACTCTTTCTACATCCACTATTCCACTATAATAGGATCTATATAATATGAAAAATAAGAGAGACAAACTCAACACTTAAACCTAGAAAGAGAGTCTGTATTTTGATCAAATAGAGGACCTGCCATCTACAAACCACCCATTTCCACACTTAAATCGTGCAAAATCTCTTTATGGGGGTGTACCATAGCCAACAAGAAAACCCAATTACCTAACCAATCTTGTACTTTGGTCAAAATTCCCCACAAATTAAATCTGAACACATGAGGGGGCTTCCTAAGACACCCCTCAAAATAAAACCACTAACCAACAATTGAACCCAACGTACTGATGAAACAAAAACCCATAACATCGTTTAAACAATATGGGTTCTAAAACTAACAACATTGCACAAACAAATCCCAAAATAACATAAAACACACAAACCAAACAATTTTTTAAAAAACATTAAACTTTCCTTAAAAATAATTTCTTTAAAAGAAAATTGGTTCGACAGTTAGATTATTTACCATAGGTACCCCATGGTCCACAAATATGCATTTTCTGTGCCACATAGGGCACCATCCTCATATACATATTGGCACTAAACCAACCCTAAAATAAACCATCCTTCATCCAATGTAAACCCATGCATTTGGTCACTCACAAAAATACCAAAGGATAAAATAGAAATCATTCCACATTTCAAAACCAATACACTCAACCGACACTTCAATTTTTTTCTAAAAACATCTATACACATATCAAAACCTAATTCAAATATTATAAACCATTTTAGAACAGCACCAACTATTCAAATATAGACTTATTTTAAAGTCAAATAAAATTATTTAAATGTATCTTCACCCATTTAAAACACTTTTGGTTTTATGAAAAAATCCATTTCATCATCACCCATTTAATTAAGGATCATCTCTCCTTATTTAGAACAATGTTCAAATAATTCCTAAAACTTTTCAAATGCTCAATAGTTACCAATTAAGAATATATTGTTAAAACCCACAAATAAATTCCAAAACATTTCACTCCATTTAAAAATCTTTTCAATAGTTCATAAAATTCTATTTAAAATGTATTTTCAAAACCAAATTTAATATAAATCATACATTAAAAAGTGGAGTAAACACACCATTTACAATTTCAAATAAAATATAAATATTTATTTCCATCCATTGAGAAGTCAAAAATATCTTCTTTACTAGAAAATCATTTCAAAAAATCCACATTTTTGAAAACCAATACATTTTTTCATTATAGATGATTTTCCAAGAATCCAAATCAATGAGACACAAGACAATGGTAGAGGAAATTAGTTTCGAAAAGTGACTTCAGAATATGGTTGATGACTATACTATAATTGATTCACCATCATAGAGAGTGTTCTAGGAAAATATCATCAGATTTACAGGGATTTATAGGCCATGAAAGCTCACCGGGACCATTTATCTAACTCTCTCTTCATTCCCTCAATCATTAATGAAACATGAGTACAAAATAACTTATATTAAACATAACATCCCCTGGTGACTGAAATACCTTCAAGAGGTGTACTGGCTAGGTACACTACTCAAAATCATGATTTAATGTCTCGACAAGCCTATCTCTAGTTTACCCATACTCTTTCTTACAAGAACATGACCCAAAAAGTGAAACACTACTGGAAATACAGGCTTTCCCAATGCTTCATTACCTGCAGTTTTCTTAAACCATTGGTAAAGAAGTTCCAGGACACCCATTACCAACAGTTTTAGGAAAATGTTGGTAAAGGGGTGTCCAAAGAACCCTTTCCCTACAGTTATAGTAAACCATTGGGAAAGGGGGCCCCTTTACCAAAGGTTCTACTGAACCGTTGGGAAAGTGTTCCTTTGAAACCCCTTTACCAATGGTTTTTAAAAACTATTGGTAAATTTTTACCCCAAATATAGTCAGCCACTACTCTCCCCCAAGTGCGATAGAACCCTAAATCTCTCCATTGCTCGGCTCCTCTTGCGACTTCCCTCATTAGAACTGGTGAAACTCCATCAGAATCATCTCAAATCAGGTATTTTCTTCTTTATACACATAAAATATTTAAGTGATACCTTGTTTTTATTGTTATTCATCTATTATTTTAGTTTTAAGTTTTTATTTTGATGTGTATATCATTTTTTTGTGTTTTTATTTAATCTAGACTTTATTCATTCCAATCCATTTAATTAATTAAATCTTTAACCCTCCATCGAAGAATAAATATCTCAAATTAATTGATGTTGGATTCTAGATTTTCTAAGTATGTGTTTTTATTCTTTTTCTTCATCTTGTAATTAATTGTTACTTGTAAATTTATTTATATGTGTATATTAATTTTTATCAAAGTTTATATGAATGTTTTCCTTAAAATTCTTTGAGGAGGGTGGTTTATTAAAATGAGAATTTTTTTAATAAGGCTTGTGTAATGTAATTTTTTATAGTACACTTGTTATGTGACTATGTTTGGTATTTAGTAACACATGAGATAACTGGTGTGTGATAATGTGTTGCGAAATATATTCTATGGTTGGTTCAAGATTATATTTACGTTTTGAGCCTATTAATGAGTTTTTTTAAAGATATTTTGAGATATTTACCTTATGTTAATTTGTGAAAACTGGGAGCTGTAGAGGTGGTTTGTGATTAAGACATATAATTACTACTAAATATGTGGATAAACCATGCATAGTAGTTAATTCTAGAAAGGTTGTATGTTTTTAGTCCTTTTTTATTTGGAGTTTCTTTTGATGCTGATGTTTCTTATTGACACCTATGATGGGAATTTATTTTAGTTTATAAATTGGTCGAGAGTCCTCCACCATGCAAAGTGTATACAACCTCTACCCTTATTTAAAGATTCTGTTTACACAGCCTATGCAACCTCTACACTCATTTAATCAGTGAACTCAAGTCATTAATTCAAGCCTTCATTCTCACTAGCATGTAAGAAATTGAATGATGTAAACTCATCCTCACATGATTTCTTACCTTAGATAGTGCCCAACATATAGAATAAAAGCTTTTGAATTCATCAGTTAACCAGGATCATATATTCCATTTCCCCCAAGATGACTGTACTAATATAACTTTAGGGTCAATTAAATATGGTTCTCATTTTAAATGGTATATTATGTGTCCATCTTGTCCAATACTCACTTTTATGAGGGTGGGGTGCTTTTCACTAGCCGTATTGGCATGTGTATACATCCATAAACATATTAGATAGGTCACAAGGTTAATTACGTAATATTGTTATCATTGAAATACTTTATTATTAATCTCAAATTTAAAAATAAATGTTTTTGTATATACTTAATGAAATTAAATATTTTTACATGCCATGAACAACCTATTAGTGTAGAATCCTAAAATTTATTCACCCACGGGGTGTGCTTGACTTGGGGAAGTAATTGGGTAATGAAAGGTATGGCCATAGAGGTCCCAATAATGAGTAATTGAACATGAGTGAATGATTTGGGATTCCTATAACACATAATGGGACCTGAGGCACGTTCCTCTTATAGACCTAATGAAAATGAATATAAATAAATTTTAGTTTAATTTATGAGTACTTGTTCTTTAAATTATTTTAATAGTTCACTACATCAACTACAAACATCTTCCTTTATCATTTACTTAAATGTATTTTCTATTAAAGTTAAATCCTATTGAATTGTTTATGAAAAAATGACTTATATAAATTCTTTTTACAGAATGTATAGAATATGGATGTGTGAAACCGATCATATCTCAACTGTTTTTCAAAACAATTTGTAGAGATTTATAGATTTTTCATTTCACAATTCTTCAGACGGTGGTCATATATACTTCACATGTTCTAACTGTGTTGGTAGAGCTTGGTTGAGCCATGAAGAATTTAACTACCACATAACCAAAAACGGTTTTCAAGAAAACTACTTTGTGTGGAATCACAATGGGTAGAAAATGAAATCTAGAATTGGTGATGATCTAAATGAAAGGACTGGAATAGAGAATTTGTTAGATGATCGGTTTCCCTTTATTTGTCATCATGAAAAACAAAGGACTTAGACCCAATAAGACTTCGATATGAGGACAGCCGATGCATCTAGTGAAAATGATGATATTGATAGGGTGAAAAAATTGAATGATGCTGCCATGACTCCAGTATATCGACTGTGCGATAAAATGAAAAAGATGGAATTTTTAATCTGATTGTTTCATGGGAAAACTATGTATGGTATTTCTAACACTGTAATTGATTACATTCTTACACTCTTGAAGGATTTACTTCCATATGATGCAGATATTCCCTCAAAACACTATATGGCATGTAAGTTAGTTGAAGAACTTGGATTTTCAAGAAAGAAAATTCATGCTTTATAGAAAGATTGTAGATTATTCTGGGAGGAAATTGCTGAACGAAATGATTGTATAAAATGTGGCACATCTAACTGGAAGTAAAAATCTGATTGAACACCATCCCGCATTCCACAGAAAGTAATATGGCACATTCCATTAATCCCCATACTCCATAATCTTTTTATGTTTGATGAAATATCAATAAAAATGATATGGAATGATACCGAGAGAAAGAAGACTAATGATGAGTTGGTTCATCCTGCAGATGGATTTGCATGGCAGAGATTTGATTCTTGACATCCTGATTTTTTAGCTGACATGTTTAATGTGAGGTTGGGTCTTTCATGCAACGGTTTTAATCCGTTTGGGAAGATGCTTACTTCGCACAGCACATGGCCAGATATTATACACATTTATAATCTTCCCCTATTGTTGTGTACGAAAAAACTTTTCACTATCATGAGTATACTCATATATGGTCCTTCTGATCCCGACATTGATATTGATGTATACATGCAACCTTAAATAAAAGAGTTGAAACTTCTTTTGGATGTGGTTGTGCACACATATGATGCCTGTTCGAAAGACATATTTCAGATGAGTGTTGTGCTTATGTGGATGATCATTTATTTTCTGTCTTATGCAATGATGTATGGATGGAGCATGAAGGGAAAACTATCATGCCCAGTTTTTATGAATAATACATGATCCAAAAGACTGAAACATCATTGTAGTTTCATTTTTGTGGGACATCGATGATTCTTTCCAAATGATCATCCATATAGAATAAATCGTCGAAGATTTGATAATACCATAGAGACTGATGATCCACCTCTGTGTATGTTTGGAACTGATGTTCTTAATGAATTGAAAGATTTCAGTATTTTATTCGGGAAGGGTCAAATGAAATCTGGAAAGAGAAATAATGTTTCCACTGAAACTTGTTACAATTGGAGGAAGAGGAGTATCTTCTTTGATTTTCCTTATTGGTTAACCAATTGGTTACGTCATCACTTAGATGGAATTTATATTGAAAAGTTTATATGAGAAATGTTTCTTTCGGTTCTTCTAAATGTCAAGTGGAAGAAAAAAGATGATTTACGGTCTCAATGTGACTTGCTGGATTGGGGCATCAGACCAGAATTTCATCCTGTGTGTATCAGTGAAAATAAATGGAAACATACATGTGCTTCTTATGTGATGACACCTATGGAAAAAATAATAATTTCTGGAAGTATTAGAGACTATTAGAGTTCATGGTGGCTATTCAAGAAACATATCTAAACGGGTCAACAAAAGAGAGTTGAAGCTAAAATATTTTAAGACTCATGATTATCACGTTCCACTACATGTGTTTCTTCCAATTGCAATCTATCATCTTTTGTCCAATAATGTAATGGTGACTGTTATTCGGTTGTTCCATTTGTTTTGAGATTTTTTTGCTAAGAATTTTTCTATGTCTTTCTTGCAAAAAATCATGATAGATGCCCTGTTAATTTTGTGTGAGTTGGAGAAAATATTTCCTCCATCATTTTTCACATGCATACTGCATCTGATTATCCATATTTCCACTGAAATACCTCT
Source organism: Viscum album (assembly GCA_963277665.1). NCBI lineage: Eukaryota > Viridiplantae > Streptophyta > Magnoliopsida > Santalales > Viscaceae > Viscum > Viscum album. Next base: position 1,908,091,841 of record OY728145.1, read on the forward strand.
TTTATGACCTTTTTCTTTTCATTGGATGTATCCAACTAAAATAAATATGTACACATTAAAGTCTGATGTCCGAAACAGGAATCATCCCAAAGGTTCTATCGTGAACGGTTACTTGCCTCAAGAATGTATGGATTTATGATCAATGTATTTGTCTTATCTTACTACAAGAATTAACAGACAAATGAGAAATGAAAAATAATATTATGAGAAAATTGAACCCATTTTTTCATCACTTCCTCAAATAGGAGGAATTCCTGGATCATATACATTGAAGACATTAAGCCATGAAGAGAGGGAGATGGCACATCACAAAGGTTTGTTCAACTATGATTTGTTCAATGACTATACCAGGTAACTAAATTGAATATGTATATCTTCCAATATATCTGTTAAACTATTCATATTTTTTATATATAGGGAACATTAATCAATGATAAATAGGAAGCATCGTTCTTCATCTTTGAGAAGAAGATAGACTTTTCATAGAAAAAAGTTTTCTGCTTGGTTAAAATTGATGGTAAAAATATTGTTGTTTAAAATGATCATATCAATATTTAATTAAGTTTAATAGTCATTTATATTGCAGGTATTGAGTTTGTCTGCTGACTCTATCTCTGAGGAAATAAGATCTTTGGCTTTTGGTCCTAGTACTGTGGTTCGTGACTGTAAATCAATTGTTATCAATGGGTGAAAATTTATTGATACTGAATGAGAAAAGAACATGAGAACACAAAATGATGGTGTTATGGTTACTGCCAAAATAGATTGTTATGCCAGTACATCAGATAGTTGACCGCGATTTGAAAATGTGGGTAATTATGGAGTGGTTTAGAAAATAATAATATGGGATTATTACTCTCATGGATGTGTCATAATGATGAAATTCCATTGGTTTAATTTGATGAAGAGACAGGGCACATTTATTGATGATTGTTAGTTTTGAATAATTAATATGACTTGAACTCTTGCTACTGAAGAACCATATGTGTTGGCATCAATGGCTAAAAATGTTTTTTATGTGAAAGACCAACATTGACGTGAATTTGGTGTCATAGTTGAAGAAATTAGAAGATATATTTTTGATGATGGTGATGATGGAATTGAAACTATCCCTAGTTCCATTAAAACCAATCCATTTATTTCTTTGGATAACTCCAATAGCTCAACTGTCAGATTTGATTGTGAAGCTAAAGTTGTGGTTGAAAATATATAGAATCATTCATCCATGTTCTCAATTCTTTTGGTTTACCTCGAGTAGGGTTGTTATGTTTGGTAATATTCAAATAGGTTTAGTATTGATCAAAAATATGTTTTAGCTGACTTGACCGTTATGTGAATTTTTAATGTTTATTGGTTGTAGTTTTATTTGACTTGCATTTTATAATTTGGAATTGAACCGTATTCAAACTTACTCAAATAATATTTATATCTTGGTGAACATTACAACTTGTATGATTTATTAAATCCATTCAATCTCTTATAAAAGAATTGATAGCTAAATTACCATTGAATCCCCCTATTCCCTCGTATATTTAGTTTCTTGGGTTACACATTAGTTTCCTTTTTCTAATTAATTACATTTTTGTTTTCAAAAGTAGGAAAAGCAGCCAATTGAAGAGAGGCGAAGGAAAAAAATGATGGAGAACAATCATCGAATGGCGGAGACGGGCATTCCACCATTAGTGCCTACAGTGAGTACTTTATTTTAAATTTATATATTTAAAGAATATATATTTTCATGTGATTAATTTTTTTTTAAACATTTTTGTAGGATCCACCTATACGTAGACAATTATTCGATGAGGATCCTAGTACTGGTCCTAGTACTTAGGTCGGTAGTATGAGAAGGGTTCGTACCAAAGGTGGACAAGCAGCTTTGCGTACTCGACTAGACCCTGCCCCTAACACTGACATGTCATCCTTCCCACATTCTGATCTCGGTGTGTCATTAGGGACACATGGGATATTTAAGCCTCCCATGTTTTCGCCACATTTTGCATCTTCTAGCCCACCTTTTTCATATCCCATGATGATTCCCACTCCCCAGTCCGAATCTGGTCATACAATTGTCCCATCTTCTTTTCCTTTTACTTCTGTCTCTCAGAGAGTCTATATTCCATCATCTTGGACTCCTGTTCCACCACAGGGTGTTCCATCAGTTTCTATGGATCCAGCGGCACTCAGTGATCAGACTCGCGCAAGCATATTTATAGACCCCTAACGAATTTTTACAGCAATATTTATTTTCATTCTAACATGTTTTGATTAAAAAAAATTCTTTCATGATAGATACATCTACGGATAGGAGGCAGGGGCGGGGTGTAAATGCATGCATGCGGTGTGGAACCGCCGCACACAGGTTATGGTGGATTACAATGAAGACAACCAAATGGTTGAGAAAAATAGAGCAGCAATGTCAGAGTTTTTTGGAGACGCTTGCCAAATACTCCGACATCATTCCCGTCAGCCTGCTATCATAGAGAAATTTTCCACATGAGATCAAGGATAGAGCTTGGGCAGAGATATGGGTAAAAAATATGTTGTATTTAATGCCATGAATTATTATTATTTTTATATGAATTAATATTTTGATGTCAACTTCGATTTAATTTTCCCGATGGTGAGGTTGCACGACCGGAACGTCTAAAGGATTTAAGCAAGCTTTGGAGAGCCTACAAGAATGAGTTGTATATTAGCTGGAATACTAGAGTTGGCACTGAGTTAGATGTTGTACCAGTCGTGGATGATTGTCCTATAGAGCAGTATCATTAGATGATTACTCATTGGAAGACTACCCAGTTTAAGGTATTAATTACATTTGAGGTATTTAAATAATAACTTTAATGTTTTTCTTTAATATTATCCTTTGAATTATCAAATTTTATTTAGGAATCATCTAGAAAAAATAAAAAAACATTGATCCAAAAAAATACCTCCACACACTAGGACGTACTACGATGCCATATCATGAGAGGAAGCTGGTATGACAATTGTTTATAAGGTTTCATTATGATTTACACTTTCTTTTGTTTCCTCAATTATTTAATTTTTTCTGAAGTTTTCAGATATCTTTAGTTTTCAATGTCATTATAGAGGAAAATACAGAATATTGAAGGGCGTGTGCCTCGAGCAAAACTTTTTTGCTCGAGTAGACAAAAAAAGGATGGAAGTTCCGTCAATGAAGTGACTCAACAGTAGATATTAAGTTTTAATCTGATGATTTTATATTTTAATATCTATTTTGTAACTTAATAATATATTTATATTTTTCACAGGCTAATTTAGAGGCCCTTGATTCCCAAGAACCAGAAAATTTTGGGCCAACTGATCACTTACATTAGGTGTTGGGAGAGGATCATCCTGGCAGAGTATGTTGTCGACCTAGGATAGCCCCGACGAGGTATTGGACCTCCTCAGGTACGAGTTGTAGTGCCACCGAGCTACAGAAAATTAGGGAACAAGCAGAACAGGATGAAAAAAGGGCCACAGAGACGGAAAAATAGACTTCTAGGGAAAACAGTGCATTTATGAAATTTATTAAAGTTCTACGTCCAACACTTTCACCAGATGCCAGCCCAGGTTTTGATGAATATATGTTGTCGATACGTTCTATATATGGTGAACAAGGTTGTAGTTCTAGTGGTGTTAAAGACAAGTTACATCCTGACAATGATGATGGTGAGGAGTCTGATGTGGAAGAGGAGGAAGAGGAGGAGGGCGAGGCGAATGGCAAGGGCGAGGAGGAGGGTGAGGGCGAGGAAGAGGGCATTAAGGAGGGCGAGGACGATGACGGGGATGTGGACGAGGGTGATGATGATGGTGATGCTAATGTGGGAAAAATTGATCTGTTACAGTTTTTACTAATATTACTGAGATTTGATGTTTAATCTATTCTAGTTGTTGGTTTTATCTAGACCCATAGTATAGTATTGGAGTTGTGTTATTTTTATATATTGTCTGTTTTCATGGATGTTGTTGTATTTTAGTGGTTTCGGCGTATCTTGAACATGTTTATAGAGTTTTGTGTGTTTGTAAACTCCCTAGATAGCCCCCCCCCCCCCCTCCTTCAAAGACCCTAGAAAACACCACACCATCCTCCATGAACCCCGGACAGCCCCCCAGATAGCCCCCCCCCCCCCACCATCCTCCTTGGTCCCCGGACAGCCCCCCAGACAGCCCTCCCACCCTCCTCCTTGGACCCTGGACAGCCCCCCGAACACCCCCCAGACAGCCCCCAACAGAGTCCCCCCCCCCACCCTCCTCCTTGGTCCCTAGACAGTCCCCCCCCCCCCCCAACAGCCCCCCCCCCCCCCACCCTCCTCCTTGGTCCCCAGATAACCCCCCGGACACCCCCCGGACACCCCCTAGACAGCCCCCCAGACAACCCACCGGACAGCCCCCCCCCCCCACCCTCCTCCATGGACCCCGTACATCCCCCCTGAATATCCCCCCCCCCACCCCACCCTCCTGTATTTCACATTCCTTTTTTATTAATCTGATCATGCAATGTTATTTAGCATTATTTTATTTTTGTATGTCATGACTTATATGAATGTCTTGGTAAGCTTATTATCTCAAGCTCATTAAATGCATGTGATGATATACTTTCATTTGAATACAAATTCTTGTTGTAAATTCTCCATTTTATGTAAATTATGCCTTGTTTGATATGGTTTACTTGTCAATTGTTAGGATAAGACATGGGTTACATGTTAAGGACTCATGGATGAACTCGTCATGCTCAGGGAATTGAGACTTGAAATTCTAGGATTTATGCTTTGTTTTCTAGGTGAGTGCTACCATGATGGTTTCTATTACTCATTTGTGACGTGTACGAGTCAACCCTGCCTTAATCCGAGGCCTGGTGTGGCCGGCACCACACAAAGTGTCTCAGGTTTATTTGAAATGGAAAACATTTTAAGTGAAAATAACAACTAGCACATAGAAAACTGAACAAACGGATTATTATTGTGTTGATACTTTATCACAATGATCCATGGGTCATATGTGACGTGTATGAGTCAACCCCGCGTCAATTTGAGACCCAGTGTGTCCGGAACCACTCAAAGTGTCTCACTTTTGTTTGAAATGGGTAACATTTTAAGTTAAAACTACAACTGACAAATAAAAAACCAACCAAACGCATTCATACTGTATTGATACTTTCGGAAAATGATCCTTAGGTCATTTGTGACATGTACGAGTCAACCCCGTCAAAATTTGAGGCACTGTGTGGCCGATAGCACTCTAGCTGTGTCTCTTTTTTTAAAATGGATGAGATTTTAAGTGAAAAGAAAAACTGACATATGTAAAACCAACCAAACGCATTTTGATTCTGTTGATACATAATCACAACGATCCATGGGTTATATGTGACATGTATGAGTCAACCTCGGCTCAATCCTAGGTGCGGTGTGGCCGGCACCATTCGAAGTGTCTCACTTCTGTTTGAAATGGATAACATTTTAAGTGAAAAGTACAACCAACATATGAAAAACTGACCAAACACCTTTGTATTGTGTTTATACATTAGTAAAATGATCTTTGGGTCAATTGTGACATATACGTGTCAACCCCACCTCAATATGAGGCGTGGTGTGGCCGGTACCACTCAAAGTGTCTCAGGTTTATTTGAAATAGATAACATTTTAAGTGAAAATAAAAATTAGCATATGGAAAACCAACCAAATTCATTCGTATTGTGTTGATACTTTATCACAATGATCCATGAGACATATGTGACATGTTCGAGTCAAACCCACCTCAATCCGAGGAACGGTGTTGCAAGTACCACTCAAAGTGTCTTTCTTTTGTTTAAAATGGACATCATTTTAAGTGAAAACAACAACTAACATAGAAAACTGACCAAACGCATTAGAAATGTGTTGATTCTTTAGGAAAACGTTTCATGAGTCATTTGTAACCAGTACGAGTCAACCTCGTCTCAATCCAAAATGCAGTGTGGATGGCACCACTCAAAGTGTCTGCCTTTATTTGAAAATGGTCTCCATGTTAAGTGAAAACAGCAACTGACCAAATGAATTTGGAATCTATTGAAACGTTAGGACAATGATCCATGGGTCATATGTGACGTGTATGAGTCAAACGCTCCTCAATCTGAGTCGTAGTGTGGCTGGCACCACCCAAAGTGTCTCTTATGTTTAAAATGGACAACATTTTAAGTACATACGGAAAACCAAACAAATGGATTCGGATTGTGTTGATACTTTAGAACAACGATCCATAGGTTATATGCGACATGTATAAGTCAGCCCCACCTCAATCTGAGGCGTGGTGTGGCCGACACCACTCAAAGTGTCTCTCCTTTGTTTAAAATGGACTTAATTTTAAGTGAAAACAACGACTGACATACGGAAAACCGACCAAACACATTTGGAATGTGTTGTTTCTTTAGTAAAACGATACATGAGTCATATGTGACGTGTAAAATTTAACCCCACCTCAATCTGAGACCCAGTGTGGCCGGATCCACTAAAAGTTTCTCTTATGTTTCAAAAGGACATCATTTTATGTGAAAACAAAAACTGACATACGGAAAACTGACCAAACACATTAATATTTCATTGAAACTTTAGGAAAAATATCCATGGGTCATATGTGATGTGTAAGAGTCAACCCAGCCTCAATCCAAGGTGTGGTGTTGCCGGCACCACTTGAAGTGTCTCTCTATAGTTTAAAATGGACAACATTTTAAGTGAAAACAACAACTGGCATACAGAAAACCGACCAAACGCATTCATATTCTATTGAAACTTTATTAAAAAGTGAAATGAGTCATTTGTGACGTGTACATGTCAACCCCACCTCAATCTGAGGCCATGTGTGGTCGGCACCTCTCAATGTGTGTCAAGTTCATTTGAAATGGACAGCAGTTTAAATAAAAACAACAACTGACATTTATAAAACTAATCAAACGCATAGGGATTCAGTTGAAACATTCGGAAAACGATCCATGGGTCATATTTGATGTGTATGTGTCAACCTAGCCTCAATCTGAGGTGCGGAGTGGCCGGAACCACTCGAAGTCTCTCTCTATAGTTTATAAAGGACTTCATTTTAATTGAATGCAACAACTGACAAACCGTAAACCCACCAAACATGTTAGGATTCTATTTAAACTTTAGGACAACGATCCATGGGTCATACATGACGTATACGAGTCAACCGCCCCTCAATCGGAGTCGCAGTGTGGCCGGGATCACTCTAAGTGTCTCTCTTTTGTATAAAATGGACATCATTTTAAGTACATATGGAATACTAACCAAACGGATTATAATTGTCTTGATACATTTTCACAACAATCCATTGGTCATATGTGATGTGTAAAAGTAAAACCCTGCCTCAATCCGAGGCATGGTGTGGCTAACACCATTCATAGTGTCTCTATTTTGTTTAAAATTGACATCATTTTAAGTGAAAACAACAACTGACATACGAAAAATAGAACAAACGCATTCAAAATGTGTTTATTCTTTAGGAAAATTATCCATGGGTCATATGTGACGTGTATGAGTAGACCCCACCTCAATCCGAGGTGTAGTGTGGACAGCACCACTCTAAGTGTCTATCTTTTGTTTCAAAAGGATATCATTTTAAGTGAAACATCAACTGGCATATGGAAAACCGACCAAATGCATTCTTATTGTGTTGATACATTAGTAAAATGACCCATGCATCATTTGAGACATGTAACAGTCAAAATCATCTAAATCTGAGGCATGGTGTGGCTGGTACCACTCTAACAGTATCTCTTTTGTTTAAAATGGACTGGATTATAAGTGAAAAGAACAACTGGCATACAAAAAACTAACCAAACGCATTCAGATTCTATTGATAATTTATCACAAAGATCCATGGGTCAAATTTGACGTGTACGAGTCAACCTCACCTCAATCCGAGGTGCGGTGTGGCCGACACCACTCAATGTGTCTCCATTTTTTTAAATGGACTTCATTTTAAGTGAAAACAACAACTAGCATAGGGAAAACTGACCAAATGGATTTTTATTGTGTTGATATGTTAGAACAACTAACTATTGGTCATATGTGATTTGTACGAGTAAACCCCGCCTCAATCTGAAGTGCAGTGTGGCCGACACCATTCATAGTGTCTCTCTTTTGTTTAAAATGGATATCATTTAAAGTGAAAAGAACAACTGACATATGAAAAACTGACCAAATGTATTCAAAATGTGTTGATGCTTTATGAAAACGATCCATGGGTAATATGTGACGTGTACGAGTCAACCCTGCCTCAATCCAAGGCACAGTGTGGCCAATATCACTCTATGAGTCTCTCTTTTGTTTAAAATGGAAAACATTTTAAGTACATATGGAAAACTGACCAAACAGATTCTAATTCTGTTGATACTTTAGAACAATGATCCATGGGTCATATGTGATATGTACGAATCAACCCCGCATCAATCTGAGGTGTGATGTAGCCTTCACCACTCAAAGTGTCTCTCTTTTGTTTTAAATGGACATCATTTTATGTGAAAACATCAACTAGATTACGGAAAACTGACCAAATGCATTAGTATTGTGTTGATACTTTAGGACAATGATCCATAGGTCATTTTAGACGTGTATGATTCAACCCCATCTAAATTTGGGTCACGTTGTGGTCGGTACCACTCTAATTGTGTCTCTTTTGTTTAAAATGGATAGGATTATAAGTGAAAATAACAATTGGCATACGAAAAAAAGACGAAACGCATTCGAAATCTGTTGAAACTTAAGGAAAACGATCCATGGGTCATATGTGACGTTTAAGAGTCAACCACGCCTCAATCCAAGTCGCGGTGTGTCCGGAACAACCCAAAGTGTCTCCCTTATGTTTAAAATGGACAACATTTTAAGTACATATGAAAAACTGACCAAAAGGATTATGATTGTGTTGATATTTTGGCACAACGATCCATGGATCATTTGTGATGTGTACGAGTCAACCCCGTCTCATTCTGAGGGGTTGTGTGGACGTAACCACTCAAAGTGTCTCTATTTTATTTAAAAATAACTTCATTTTAAGTGAAAACAACAACTGACATACAGAAAACCGACCAAATGCTTTCGGAATATGTTGATACTTTAGGACAATGATCCATGTGTCAATTGTGACATGTATGAGTTAACCGCTCCTTAATCCATGGCATGGTGTGGCCGATATCACTCCAGGTGTATGTAATTTGTTTAAAATGGACATCATTTCAAGTAAAAACATATGGTATACGAGAAACCGATCAAATTATGGATTGAATTCCAAATTCCACATATAATTGTCATCTAAATTTTAAATTGAATTCTAAATGAATTATGTATGTTTATAATTAAGTTATTAATTCTGATTTAATTCTGGATGTGTATAGTTCCAGGATGCATTATATGTTAAATGTGTATGAATTTTTTCTCTATATGTATGTGTTAGTTAGTTATTTTAGGTACAATAATTTTATATGTATGTGTTAGTTTATTGCAGGTAAAATAATTGGAAATGATTGGAAAAGAGAGGGAATTGGAAAGGAGATGGAATGGACTATCTGTTATGAAAATTGCAGGTTGTTGTGCACTTTTCACCGCATAGGCTATGCCAATGGTTTTAAACCATTGGAATAGAATTCTGAGTATTTTTTTTACCAAAGGTTCTCTATAAACCGTTGGAAAAGAAGTCATCTGGTTGGTTTTCCCAATAGTTCAAGCCAAACTGTCGAGAAAAACTATCCCAATGGTTTGGCACAACCATTGGGATAAGATCATTTTTTTCTAACCTATCCCAACGGTTCAGTGTAAACCATTGGGAAAAGATTTCCCAGCAGATTACTTCCCTACGGTTTTTAGAACCATTGGTATAAGATATACCAATAGTTCTTCAGGCTTACCCAATGTTTCAGAACCGTTGGGAAAGCCTGCATTTCCAGTAGTGAAAACATCTTATGATACCTTTTTTCCACAAACCAGATTAGGTAACCATCAAAACTTATATCTGACCCAATCCAAGGTAAGGAAATAAGTTCATCCCCTATCCACAAGGACTGGCACAAGTTCTTGGGTACAATAAATAAGGGTTTGGTAATTATTTACCTGATTTTATAATCACAAAACAACCCATAGTAACTGATAAACTGAATCTAAAAATTTCTAAACAAACTAACATAAATTAAAATTCATAATTTAATTATAAGGTTTATAGAAAATCTCATTGGCTATCATAAGATAATAAAGTCAAAAATAATATCCCAATTATCAGCTCTTTCCAAGGGGGCAATACCCTCAACCCATCAACACGACACCGCATCCAAAATAATTTCTAGTAAAAAAACCACTTATTCTAAGAGTTTTATCAAAACCTACAACAAAACATACCAAGACCACATACACCCAAAGGTTTTAGTAGTGTGTGAGTCTAATCCAATTTCATTCCACCCAAAATTATTCCATGTGATAAACATATTAAGACAAAAGGCTTTCAAGTTTTATAAACAAGATTTTTAGTTACAATTTCAAAAAGAAGCAACCTTAAAATGAAAAACATTTTCAAGAGGGACACTTTAAAGAATGTATACATTAAAATAAAACACACATGCCACTATATTTTCAAGAAAAACACATTGTATTACATTGGAAATTACAAAAAATCCAATGGGAACTAGTCACGATAACACCCCTTGGAAATAGAAAGTTGTGGGTCCATAGGTATATTGTATCTCGGTGAAAAATGAACCATAACACAAAGTCATCTCATGCACGAGCCACTAGGATGGGAAACCCCAATGAATTTGTGGGACCCCAACATAATCATAATTTATTTAGTGTTGTCATCTTCTATCTTTCTATGTGAAATAAGGACAAAACCATTATTGGATCACTAGTATACTTTTCTTATTCTTCCCTCCTAGATACATGGGATTCCCTCTTTTTGATCGATCATGTTCCACATGTTATGAAATAAACTTTTCACATGAAAATTCTATTTCCAAATCATAATAATACCAATAATTCAACACACATGTCACATAATACCCTTTTCACATTAAAATTCATCTTAACATCATTCTCACACCAAAACAGCCCACAAACATATCTCTCAACTTTCTCACAATTTAATAAATCATTTCAACAATTTATAAGACATTCTCAGAACGTTTGAAACCTAAAATATTCAATTACTCTTTCATAACCCCATTTTGAAAACAAATACCCACCAAAATAGTATAGAAACATGTTTTTCATTCTTTTTGTAACTCAATAAATCATTTAATCTTTTAATAAAACACTTTCAATAAGTATATCATGGTTTTTCACAAAAAACCCCATTAAAACCCCCTCTTTTAATTCAAAAATCACACCAATACCCTACCAACCCAAAATTTTCATCCCTATAAACATTTAATAAACCACATTCATATGTTATAAAATTACCTCAAATGATACCACAATAGTTACACATGAAAAACACATAACTTCAAGAAAAAATGAAACTTTAAAATTCAATGCTTAACTAATTCCACCAAAAATGGTTTTCACACCACACACAACATATAAGTAAGATGATAAATATTTAAATAAAAAATTTAACTCATCAAAGAATTATTAAACATGGAATCACCTACCTCAGATGTTATAAACTACAAATCGTTGTGTAAAACATCAATTGCACCATCTTAGCACCACAAGGGAATAAAAATGAACCAAATCCAAGAAGATTGCACCCAAAACCCAAATTGTAAACTCTAGGGACCTAACCCAAGCTGATGGAAACATATAAGATCAATAAATAGTGGGATAAACCCAAAGGGTATGGAAGAGACTATGTAAAAACTCACTTACTTGCATGATTTTGAAGTTTTCCCACCAAATCCCCCTTTAGGAATGAGTTCCTTGGGAGCTTGAGGAAGTTTGGAGACCTCCCACAGCATATAGGGATGAACGCGAGATAAAAGGGGTGAATTTTGTTTAAACTAAAACAAGAAAAATTATAATAACATAAAAATTAATGTGTTGGACATTGCGTAGGGTTTGGTTACATGGTTTAGTAACCCATGCAGCTAAATCAGGAAAAATATTCTATCCACCCAAAAACATTCCCTTATTCTCCAAATTCAAGGGGAACCTAAGAGTAATTAAAGGGTAACTCATGGGGGATCAAGGGGAACGTATTTAGGGAAAGACTGACCACAGATATGAGGAAAAGATGCCCCCAAATTTCTAACCTATTAAACTCTTCTCTCAGGGAAATGAACAAGAAACGAAACAAAGTGAAAACTAAAAACCCAGGTGTGACACTATATATTCACATTTTTGGGTTTAATAGTTTATAAAGTCCCGTTATAAATTATGTTTTATATTATGTAAAATATTAAAAAAATTGAATGGTAGGATTTAACCCATTTTTAAACAATTTCATTCATATCACACATGTTTTTTACAAAACATGAAACAACACCTCAAATCATGGAAGTGGATATATCTGTGAAAACTAAAGATGGTTAAGTTATCACATACCAAGTATATAACTTCTCCCCTTTCAATATTTTTTTTCTTAATTTTATGTAAAATCTTGTGATAGTTCCTTTAGAGGAATTAAATTCTATTCTAGGCTTGCACTGGATTTCCTTATATAGAATCAACTTATATTTCTGAGATAATGAAATGAATTCTTGTATCGAAACATTCTCTATGAATCTATAAAATTTCATTGAGGAATATTAATCTCTCCTAGTAACATTGTCTAAAATATGGATATTTTTTATTTGTGAGTAAGTGTATCAATCATAAATGATAGAGACTATTGGAAAGATCATTCTTTATAACATGGATATCGTAAGATAATGTGTTGATGTGTTTCTTAAAAAAAATTCTGAGTCTTCCACCTTGTAGATGGGTTAATTTCTCAATAAAACATATACTAAAAGATTTTCTAAAATCAAAGACACCATATATAATTCTAATTGATGACCATGAGGAGCTGAAGAAGAAATAATAAGAGAATATAGATAAAGGGTTTGTGTACACAATTGAACTATTGTAGGCTACATCAGTCCTCTTCATAAAAATGAATGATTGGTCAATACACCTCTTCATCAACTACCATGAACTCAACCATGTCATGATAAAAAAAATAGGTGTCATGTACCTTATATTGATGACTTTTTCAATCATCTATGTTGATCCATGTACTTCTCTGTATTGGATCTTTAGTTGGGATATAGTTATGTGATGGTGGAGATATGGGATATCACCAAGGATTCTTCTCTTACAAGGTACATGCACTATTAGTTTATAGTGATTCTGTTTGAACTCACTAATTCCCAATCAATATTTGTGTAATTCATGAATAGAGTATTTAGGGATTACTTGGACAAATATTTGGTAATCATCTTTGACAATATTCTTATACACCCCAAAATAAAGAAGGGGCGTGAGGAGTATTTGGATATTGTACTAAATACCGTGTAGAAATAAAATATGTATGTAAATTATAGAAAATTTTATTTTTTTAGGGAGAATGTGACATTCATGTGGAATGATATCACTATAAAATACACATATATGCATCATTAAAAAATGGAATTAAAAGACAGACCAAACCAACATATTTGAAGGAAATTCAAACTTTCCTTGTATTACCTAGGTATAATCATCTATTTGGGAGAAACAAATATCATTATTTACTATCGCACTAATAAACACCACTAAAAAAGAATGATTTTTTTTTATAATTATGAATATGATGAAATGTTTAATGAGTTTAAGAAGAGGCTAACCACAAAAACTATGGTCACATTACCTGCTAGTGGGGTAAGATTTATATTCTATAGTGATGTGTCAAACAAAGGATTCAGTAGTATACTCATGAAAGGTGAAAAATTAATAGACTATGAAACCTTTTAATTAATGATCCAAGTGTATAACTGACCATAATTTGATCTTGGACTAGATGTAGTGATATTTTTGTAAATATTTGGCAAAATATTCTCTCTTGTGAGATGTGTGGACTATATACTGATCAGAAAAGCCTCAATTATATATTCACTGAAAGGTAATCAAAATATGCCAAATAAGAATGTTATATGTAATATCCATCTCCTCCCCATTGTAATGAGAAGCGTATGGGAATCTAATGGGCGTTATGTGACATCCCCATGACACCAAAGGTAAAAAATAACCATAATGGTCCTGATTAATATTTGTGGGATGATTTCCCATTTAAATGATAAAACATACAAACTAAAAAATCAATAACCAAGGAAACTTATATATGATTCATGAGTAAATAATAAAATTAAAAAACAAATATATCAAATATGATTATAAGAGGAAACCATAGGCATGAATGAAAAAAACCTAAAGACCAGAAAACTCAAAACTCCCACATTAAATCAACTACTGACACCAAATCATCCCTCTATTCTATCTCTACATGCCTCTCACACGATATCAAGATGTGTCAATATATAACTGAGACACCTTCTCTTAATTTGTGTCTTGTTATATGACATATTCATGAACACAATAGTACCTATGATGTATGTGAGTATATGCCCAGTATTATTTTTTCAATGACTTACCAACTAATGCCACTATGACAAAACCTGTTAACAAAATTTATATAAAATAGTCTAAAAGTATTTTAAAATATTTATAAAAAACCCATAAAAAATCCAAAGGAATGAATTTATAGAAATAATACTTTTTAAAATTATTTTGTATAGACATAAACTTACCTTCACACTCACATCATGCATGCTCCGGTTACAATTCCATACTATAGAGCAGTCTCTCATAGATCCATAATGTTTTCATAATGTTACCAATACAAGGTTCCCAAATAGAACACACTCCTTCAATCAGACTGCATCTAATGAAAATTAACTCACACAAACCATGTATGAAAAAAAATCATTTATTCTCATCCCACAAATCATTCATTATTTAGATCATTCCAACCAAAAATTTACATGCATGAAAAAAATGTTATATTAAAATAAACATTTTATGATAAAAAACCAATGTATTCTTCCAAAATCAATCCAATGTCCAACCCTTTTCTAAATCCCTTACTAATTATAATTTCTACCAACAATTACCCAATTATTTCTCCTAACTTTTCAACAAAAACATAATTAAAACAATTATTTCATGTTCTAAATCAAGTGAAAATATGATAGAATCCGCATACCTCTAAAAAACTAGAAAAAAATGAAGAACAACACCACAAAACTTCTTGATCTAATCACAACCCAAATTTCCTTCACTGGATCCCATAACATTTCATTATAAAACAATTAATAACACATATAACTATCCAAAATATACTAGATATATGGTTCAAAGTGATAGATAGAAGAACCTTGGATCTAAGAAGAACACGAAGAATAGGTACTTTTGTAAAAATACAGGCCTTCAATGCACTTTGATTCTCCTAAATTCATATATCTGATCGAATGGAAACAACTCTCAAGCCAAGGGAAAAAATATAATTCACGATGTTAATTGTTTTTTGGGAAACAATGGTTAAATTATTTAATTTATATTAGAACCACAATTTAAGGAGGATTAATAGTATGTTGCTTGATTAAGACATATTTTTTAAAAAACTATTCATGAATAATGTGGTTCTAATTCCTTAAGTCTACACATCTCATGGTTGAATCACACTATCAAATAAACAATGCAACAACCATTCTTTTGCATATATTCCAAGATTCATGATTTAACTAGTTCATTCACACAATTTGGGAAAATCATGTACCAATTGTGTTCCTACCAAGTTCCAATTATCAACCCTTGCACAGTTCCCTAGAGATTTTGTATTTTTCCTAATAACAGTGTACCTCCAGAAATGAATATAAAAAATTCCAAAAACCCTAAAAACCTCCAAAAAACTAGAGAAAAATATTATATAAACTAAAAATACAAGAATACATGTTCAAGTACCTGTAACCATGAGTGTTATATTCTCCCCACAAATTTATTTTCCTTATATGGAAAGTTTAAAAACACATCTTCCAAAGAAGATTTGGAGATATTACACAATGATTTATTTCTCACACTCCCATGTTTCTTCATAAATATTAATATTTTTCAAATAAAATTTCTAATAGACCAATTCTTTTCCCATGTAAGTTCTTCAATTTCCATTCCATAATCTATTCCAAAACATTATTTCAGATAGAATATAGCTCTAGGTCATTGTGATTTCATCATATCACATGGTCGTGATCTATTTGGGACTTCATTAACTAAGATACATGATGCGAGTTGTGTATAGAACTGGACCTTGGTGGAAAATCCATCAGATATGACACCTCACTAACTCATTCACATATCTGATAAGGGCTTATGTATCAAAGAGGTAATTCATTATTCTAACCAAAATGATGATGACCAATAATTAAATACATTCTCCAGATATCATGATCACTCACCTAAAATGAGAATGTTCATTAATAATAATTTTCATTAAATTTATAACATCTCTAAACCGTATTTATTATCTTTCTAGTCAACTGAATGATCCTAATTTTCTCATTCATTAGGATGTGTCAAATTAATGATGTGTTACTTATTTCCAAACATCAAATTTTAGAAAGACATAGAGGTCCATATAATTATTAAAATAAATTATTATGTATCTAGTCATGATAATTGTTATCGCATGATAAATCAAAGGTATGTGGTGCCTCCATGATCCACCAAAATACATTAAATAATCTCCAAGATTTTACTCTAATGTTTGGATTATCCATTTAGACTATCCATCTATTTGAGGATGAAAAGTTGTATATATAGTTAAGTGTGTTCCATGGGATTCATGTGGGGATATACAAAAACAATATTTAATTCTAGGGTATCAATCAGATATAATCAAAACTATAATATTGTGTGTCTTTGAAATTTATCAAATCTAGATTTTGGGATATTCTTACATTTTACTAGTTTCCTGAATAATGATGCAATGAGATGACTTTGAGATATGATCCACTATCACCAATATTTCATCATGTTTCCTAACTACCCATTGTATACCTATTACAAAATATATAGTTATCTGCTCCTATTTCCATAAGGGAATCTAGAAACACTAAAACATACATATTAGTCATTGGCGCTCTAACTTTATTTGTTAAATGTTGAGGCATATCAAGAAATAATATTCTATATATCTTTTCATGACAATCAAAAAAATATATTCTTTCAAAAATATTACATATTTTGTATTCCCCGGAAAATATATCATCTCAAATGGTGGTATTCACCAAGAAGTTATTTTTCACAAGCCAACTGTATGACCATCTCATCTATAAATTGTGATTTTGAATTCCCATACAGCTTCAATCCCATAATGTTCTACCTGCCATTTATTTTTGACCTCATAGTAACATATTTAGAATAAAATTTACAAGAAACTATACCCTTATCAACTAAATCAGGAACAAATAAAATTGTAAAACATACATCGACACCACCATGATCTAACTAATCTAGATGCATATTTTCTAAGACTGGAATTAGTTTCCACTCGTCAGAAACCTCTTTAGGTGACTAAAAATATGAATTCCTATTAAATGAATCCACCACATAGTTCCCTTTACCCAATTTATACATAATTTAAAATTCAAACATTTACAAATACTTCATCCAAATGCAATACTTTAAATTCAAATATCTTTTTGAGAAAATGTGTTTCAAAATATTATGATCGATAAATAATATGAATTTATTATGAAATGGCAAACAATTCCTATTATTAAAATCATGGTCCAGATCTAAACATTCCATTTTATGAGATGGATAATTATTATCATACAACCATACCTTATTTTATCCATAAGTAACTACATGATCCCCTAGAATAAGAAAAAAATCAGAATCATGATTCTGATACATCCTAATAGACTACATAGCCTCTTCCAAATTATGGAAAGAAGAGTATTAGTGCTGATGTAAGTGTTAAATTTTGTTCTTGTATGGATTTATGACATTCATCATTCCATTGAAAAGGAACACATTTATATTTCAATGTTATCATTTCTGAGGAAAAACATGAAAAATATTATATAAAATGTTTGTAGTGTCCCTCTTGGACAAAGAAACTATGTATCTCTAAGTCATTCTTAATTGGTTTCAATGATATAACATATTCTATATTTTCAAGATATATATATAAAGGCATTCTTGTTAAATGAAAAGGATAAGAAAATGAACGTCTTTTATTAATAAATCATTGTATAAGGAGATGGCATAAAAATGATTTTGTCGTAAGATTCTTAACACTATATCCAATTGTTTCTCATGATCCTATTTTTTCTAGAATAATCTATTATATCATCAAAAAATACAACCACAATGGAATCCTAATTCCATTTAAAAAATTTATTCATTAATTACATAAACCTAGTTTGTGAATTCATCAGTCTAGAAGGCATAACTACATACTCATAATGGTGATATATAATTATGAAATTTGTCTTTGGAATATCATCCATCCAAACTATTAATTGGTAATACCATTAATGTAATTCAATTTTAGAGAACACCTGGACTCGCCTCAATTAATCAAATGGATAAGAAATGTGTGGAAGATTATACTAATTCTTTATAAAACTTTTTTAAGGTTATTATTATCGATATAACGTATAAATTTTCCATTCCCCTTCTTCAAGAATAGAACCAATACTTCCCATTGAGACATGATTGGTTGAATGAGCCCTTTGGATTCCAATTATTCGAAATAAAAAATCATTTCACCCAATTATATTGGTGTAATCCTATAATATAGAAGTGATATATGACTAGTTCCTATTATTAGGTAAATCATAATCTCCACTTCTTCATTTGGGTGGAATCCCGGGGAAATTGTTCGGTAAGAAACTGGTCTACAATAATTGGAAAATCAATATTCCAATCTCACTCAAAATGCCAATATAATAAAATCCAAATTATAATATGATATTCTAACCACATGGACCAAAATTTATTATCTACTTCTATTTACATCCTAATTACCTATAAATATGTGCTCAACACCAACCAAAGATGTGAAACAAAACATTTATTCATAAATGTCACTGTGGGCCTTGAATTATATTAACAAATCTATACCCAAAATAAATTAATAGACATCCATCTCAAGAATTTTGAAATCCAAAATCATATTATACCAATAAATAGTTTTATAAGATGTTTTAAACATAAATATTGACATTATCTTTTGACATATGGTTTTTTAAGAGTCAAAATAGAAGGAATCAACTTAATATACAATCTTATACAATCAACATCAAAAGAAGAATTAAACAAGTGAGATACGAAAATATGAAACAAAACATGGGTAATGGTAGAATTAAATATAATCATACATATCTCCATTGGACTACCATAATGATCATCCACAATAACTTTCATAGATCAATACAATTTCATACTCATTGAACTTTTCTATTGTGTTATCCATTTGTGATTGAACTAGTTGAGGGGTCTCGGTGTTACTAGAATATCATTGGATCTGTCTATTCTAATGATAATAATTTTACTACTATACTCGTCTCATTGTACTACAATAATTTCTTTTTATGATATATCATCATAGGTTATTTTAATTTCTGAATAAATAAGTGTGTTGTTTCAGAAATCTGAATGGTGTGTCGATAGAATTTCATGATAAACAATTTGTAAAAAACCTCCCATGTTTTGTTTTGGTCCAATAAATCCCAAACTAGTAATTCACTCCATTTGAGTGAAAAAACATCCATCATATATATTCATATATTCTGGTGTCCCAATATAATCAAAAGTATGATTCATTGGATCCAACCAGAATTCTGCTTTTTATGGTTCAAAATATCCCTAGAAATTGGGTGGATATTACTGTTGAAACGTGGAACAATTTTCCACTTACTGAGGTTCATTTTTCTTATTAACCTACTATAAGTCATGAAATCATAGAATATGATTTGTACTAGCTATTGGTTCACATGTTTCTTATGTGAAACCACATTTTTATCAGCTTCCTCTGATTTAATGCTACGATTCCTACCCTATTCTATTCACTATAACATGAAAAAAATCCATTCAGTCTCACATATTATCAACTAAAGACTCATTAATTTCAATTTACCACATTAACACATATAAATAAATGGCTTACCACAGTTCCATCATCGTCAACATTTTAACCATTATTGTAAACACCACTACCATGCCTTTCAAAATCAACAATTTTTATTATATTAAAAATACAAAAAAAATCAATTCCATAAGCCTTTAAATATAGAATAAAAATACAATAATATTAGGAAATATTACTATCAATTTCATTAATGCACCTATCATTGGATAAACCCATGACGATGAGGTGACAATAAACCTATAAATTTCATAAAACACTCATGTACCTGGACACCATGATAAATTGATGTTCGATATATAGATAGTATATATTCCTTTTATGCACCAAATTTCATGTCCCAATAATCATATATCCTCACTACCATGATAAGAGGCTGATTGTTACCATATCAAATACTAGGACTAAAAAAAGATATTTCATTTTTTCCAAAACCAGTAGATGGACTCACCAAAGCAAATACCATTTGTAACATCATTCCCCTCTAAATTTTCATGAGAGGTAGTTGGGGAGATAAAATGATTTATGTGACACCCCAAAGACACCAAATTCTTGAAATAAATTATATTGGACTCAATAAAATTTTCGGGATGATTTTACCTTTTAATAATACAACATCCAAACAACAAAATCATTAAACGAACAAGTCTCTATATGATTCACGAGTCAAAAACAAAACTCCAAAAATAACCAAAAACATAAATCATATCAAATTAGAAGTTTAAAACCTAAATACATAATCTAAATAAACCAAAAGTGAAAAAAATAACTCCAAAGTGAAATAAAATAGTGAAACCCAACCTGTTCAATGTTGTCACTTCACATTTCTCTCCAACAATATCAAGAAGAATCACTAAAGAACTAAGACGCATTATCAATACCTATTTCATGATAGATGACATCTGAAAATGCACAACATGACCAAAGTAATTGGTGACTCTAAAATCACTATAATTTTCCAAATTACATCCCAACTAGCAACACTAGGAACAAATTTAATATCATAATTTATATAAAATGGTTTAATATAAGTTTAAATAGTTTATATCAAAACAATAATAAAATTTACATAGAAATAGTTTTAAAGAATAATACTTTTTACAATCATTTTTAATAATCATATCCTTCTCTCCACATAAATCATTCATTACTAGTTGATTGTTCTATACTCGTGATCAGTCACTCATTTGTCCTCCAAGTCTTTAAACAGTGGCCCAAGGGAACATGCCCCTTCCATAAGGTCACGTCTAAGGAAAATGAAAACAATCCAACAATGTATGAAAAAATTCATGTAAAACCATTCCAAAAACCTCCATTTATTTAAATAATTTCAATAAAAAAATTCTATGAATCAGAACAAAACTAAAATAAACTTTTTAAAATTACAAAACAATGGAGTTTTCTAAAATAGAAATAATGTCCCGCAATTTTACCCAGAAAATACCAATTGGTATTTACACCAAGAACCACAGAGGTGTTTCACCAAAATTACAACCATAAAATTTAATTAAAACCAATCCATTATGTTCTAAACCATGTTGAGAAAATAGATAATCCACCTACATATAAATGGTTAGGGAAAATGAAAAACGGTGCCATAAAACATCAATATATGATCAGAATCCACATTCCCTTCACTATATCCAACAAAAACTCATAATTAAACCCGTAATAAAATATATATCTGCCCATAATGGACTAAATATATGGCTTTAAAAGAGAGAGGAACCTTGGATCTCAGAATAATGTGGAAACATGGGTACTTTCTGATGAATTTGGTCCTCTTATTCACTTTGATTCACCTAAGGATCTCTCTTGAATAAAAGGGGTTGTCTCTAAATTCTACAGATAAAATTGAATTTAGTGTGATTGTATTTTCGGTAAAAATGAGTTCTAAAGTCATTGATTAATATTATTTACAAAATTTATGGAGGGCCAACCATACATTGCACAATTATTCAACATTGTTTTCCGAATTGTGTGTTAATCATGTGTTGCAACTAACTTAAAGATGCACCTTGCATATATGGATAAAATATATAGAGAAAACCTACACTAACCATGTTTCTCCTATATTTAAAGACACATGGTTTTTCCTGGGAATTTTCTTAGTTTAGTCAACCCATGAACAAACTGTACACCTTCTTTATTCCCACTATCTTCCTTTGTACCATTTTCTAGTGATGTTCTGCAGCTTCTGCTAATCGTTCAAAACTGATCACATCCCAAAAACCCTTTAAAATTACCAAAACCTTTCAAAACCACCTTAAACTAAAAAAATTACATATATTCAAAATACCTAAGTAAATTTTAATTTACCTTAAATATAGGGTGCTACATTAGATATCATTAATGATTATGATATTCAATAAATTTTCATCATTAGAATGTGGAAAATGTTTATGATTCTCTGAGTAGAATGAATCTTGAAACACTATCCATGGTTTGAATTATATAGTATCTAATATCCTCAGATATAAAATGGATGGAAATGATAATAATAAAATAATATTCACCCTACCTTTCTCAATTGACTACTTAAAGATCTATTATTGAGGGGTTTAAGGTGGTTTATATGTGTTATGAGGTCGTATAAAAAAGGTATCAAATATTCTAGAGATAAACTTTTCTAATGATGTAGTAATAAGGTTTTAAAACTAACAATCTGTCCCATAAAAACTAGAATAGAATGGGGAAATTCTAGATGATTCTCAAAGAACATTCTTCTACCTTCATCTAGGAAGGACTGAGATATATTTAGACATGAAGGAACGATTCTAGTGGGAAAACATGAGTATGAATTTTTATGAATTTTTATCATGAATAATGGTATGATAGAATTTAAAGGTTGAATGATATATGTCTAAGAATATGATTCAACTATTTCCCATAGTAGTGTAGAAATGGGAAATAAATAATTTATTTCTTCACTAGACTCCCTAGGACCCCTAAAGGGAATAAATAACTTAGGGTGGTTGATGGTCTCATTACCAGGTTAGAGAACTTAATTTATATCATGGAATATTGATATCTTGAAAAAATAATTAAGCTATGTATAAGAGATTTTATAAGACTATATAGAGTTACACATACTATTGTCTCTGGTAAATATATGAGATTTACTTGGAGGTACTAGATAATCATTTAGTATGCATTGGATATATAACTGATCATCAGCTATTATTAACACCCTCTGATGAATAGTCATCCTTAAAGAACTATTCAAACTCTAGTATATATTCTAATATCATCGTAAATTTATTTCCAAAGATATCAGGATCAACAACATCCCCTAGTTATTTTCTCATATAAGTATAGTTTCCATTCTATTTTTCAAATAGAACCTTATGAATCTACGTATATAAAGAGGTATTGGAATCTAACATGCCTGAAGGAATTGGAAGTGTAGAAGATGGTGGTACATGGTCTTATACAATAGGTGATGGAGAAATTTATGACTATTTAATGTTATACGAAATTATTAGAGTGTCAAAATAAAATCTATACAAATAATCATCGACATTATCTAGCGTTTTTGTTTTGAGATATGGTGTTTCATCATCATATGTTACCATGGAATAAAGTCATGAGGGTTGGGATGAATGGAATTATTAGTCCATGATACATATACTCCTTCAAGATCCTTGATCATGTCATAGTGGTGGCATATAAACTAGAACTCTCACCTAAACTCTATGAGTACATGATATGTTCCATGTATCCCTCTCAATGAATTATATACCATACCCATCAGATGTACTAAATCTAGAGGTTTTGATATTGGAGAATGATTTTTCATATGAGGAGAAGTAGGTGAAGATCTTATATTGTAGATACAAGGTTCTATGAAGCAAGAAAACATACATCGTAAAAGTGTTGTGGAAAAACAACAAGTTTGAGGAATATAATTGGGAACATGAAAAAGCTATAAAAAAATTACCCTCATCTATTTAAGAGTATGAATGAAATTTGAAGGTGAAATTTTTTTTATAGGGGATAATGTAGCCACAAAAATATTTATAATAGATATTTTATTTTTAAGTGAATAAATATATTATTAAGAACGTAATCTTATATAAAAAACATGTAATACTTTGTTTATTTTGGAATATTATATGTTATATAAGGTTTATTTAGATAGTAATCAAAAATTGTAACAATTGATAGTATAGTAACTATACAGTAACCATAAAATTACTATATATATAAAGATGTGATAAATTAATTTGACACAAACAAATGAAGTGATGGTAAACCCACCAACTCTGCCACTTTTTCAGTTTTTTAATATTTTTATAGGAATGGGCTTAGTTCGTATCCTGAACTTGCATGAATACATGACAAGTAGATTGATTTCAGTCATGCAGTGAACATATTTTCCACAAAGGAAGTGATGGCCATGCCAGGTATGATCATACCACATGAATCACATTTATCATATATTTTATAGGAGTTATAATAAAAATTATTTACCATTTACAATCACAATATTAAATTCAAAAACTAATGCACTAAACAAACTACTAATGGGAGACGTAAAATATTATCGAGATTCTGGCCCAGTTTATGTTCACCGAACTACCCTGTTAAAGTCAAACCATTTAATTCCATATCCTTAGGGAATTCACTCGTGTATTAAAGGGTTATGTATCTAGAACCTAATATTATTCATGACTATATATTTTTAAATTAATTATTATATTTATCTTTTATTATATTTTAACGGTCATATAATATGTTTGATAAAAATTAGTTCTTGTTATGTTGAAGCACAAAATGTATATTTGGGAAATATATAGTTTCAATCAAGTGAAACGTTTTATATAATTCAACAATTTTTTAAAATAAATTATATTTTAATAATATTTTTTACTTAGATAATATTTATTAATTATAAATTATAATATAATTTTATGTAGTTCAATGTAATTTTGAAAAGCGTCGGAAAACTGTTACTATATAAAAATAAATATTTTTTAAAATGGGGATTTTTTATATAAAAGTGTATATTATAATATTTAGGGAATAATTTTTATTAATTAAATATCTTTTTAAAAATCAACGCATTGAAATTATATAATTGTGAAATTTTCAATCTTTTCTGAGATAGTCCAATTTTTTGGTAAAAATTCAATATGTCATAATAATACAGTATATATTATGACATCATAAAAGCCTAAAAGTGTTTTAAAAAATACTATATACAGTATCCATGACACCAATAATTTTTTACCTTCAAAATAATCTATTTTTTATGTTATTTTGAAAAATATATAAACCCTTAATCAATGCTCTATAATATGTATTATGTTTCAAGGTTATGAAATGAATTATTTATAAATATAACTCAGTTCTGCATCAGTGAAGATAATATTTTAAGTATTTTAGTTATTATCCTTATAAAATAATTAAAATAACTTATCATTGGTATAAAACATGGATATAATCTATAGTGTAGTTTATTTTTTTGATTAATTTATCATATATATTCAAAAAATATGTTAAAAATTACTAAAGAATTATCCTCCCTTTTTCCTTATAAACACCCAAACCTACCATTATTATTAGCTAAAAATCCCTTTTACATGAAATTACTCATCCCTCCCTTCTATTCATCCCCATGAAGGGGTTTCATGTCTCTTAACAATCCCTTCCTAAGATTTTAGAATCACCCTCTCAAGGTAAGGGATTCTCTCCTCTTCTTTTTATTTTAATTACATTCACTATAATTATCCTATTTTATTTTCAATTTCACATGTTTTAATGTGTTGTTAAACATCCATATAAATGTCCTTGTTATTTACAAGTGATGATTGACCCCTTTTACTCTCATTAAAACCTTCCATGAATATTTTTGTATGCACATTATGCTTCCCAAATTATCATATGATTTTCATGAAAAAGATTCTTATAGTGAATAAGCATCCCCATTTCAACTCAATGGTATTCACGTATATTTATATATATTTCAAGGATTGTGGACTTCCATGTGTATAACCCAAAATTATTAATATTTTGACTCAAAATGATGAAATTCATTCTTATGTTTTAGGATCTATGTTTAACACTTTGCATATACATGACATGAATGTGACTTGTGGGGCCAAATGTATATAGCCTTAAAATGAATTTGGTATTTTTTTTATATCATGATGTTTCATTTATAGTGCATGGGATCTCATTCTAGGAACATTTTATTATGATTTCTTAGTTTTCATCCTAGAATTTGATTATGTTGTATTTTTCTATGTTTTTTTCACCTTCCCATTTTTCTTTTATGTTATCATCTTTTATTATTCTTTGATATTCATGGTTATGATTCTCAACCCACTTATGCTATATTGATATTCCTGTTGACTCGTATGTATTTATTTCATCATATCCTTTGATTATTTACTTACAAGTCTTAATTTCTCTCCCATTTCTTATGTTCACCCCAAGGATATTTGATGTGGTTCTATAAATCATGGAAATTGTTGGGAATGTGGTGTAATTTTACTTTATATCACATTATATTGATTTGAAGTTGTTATTTTATGTACCTGACTAGAAAAACACCCTATGCCTCATGATCTTATGGGGTTGTACTAAGTTTATCTTTATGTAAAAAAAATTATGAAATAAATTGTATGAAATATATGGTTTTTCATACATCCCTTCCAAAAAAATATTTTAGAAGGTATATTTTCAAAATTCATTTTGTAAAATTTGATAATCATTTAGCTATTCATCAGGAAAAAAATTAAAATAGAATTTGATCTTTCGTATTAGTCATGTTACTATTAATCATGGTTACTACTTTATAACTGATTATAAAAGATAAATATAGACATAAAATTCCTTAAATCAAAATATTAATTTTGATTCAATTTAACATAATTGATTTTGTAAATATAAAAATATTGACTTTTAAATTAAATTAAGTAATGTGTAAAAAATTTGAAACTTTTCTTCTTAATCATTAAGCATTGTTAATTTTAGTTATAATATATTAAATTATAAATTATTGTTAATTAAATTTCATATATTTTTAAAAATAACATTTTATTTATAATTTAAAATATATCGATTTAATTAGAACATATTAAATATTTAAAAAAGATTATTTATTTAGAAAATCAATATTTTAGCACGGTATATAATTTTTACCTTGGTAAAATAATTTTATGCCCAGATTTTGAAACTAAACTTACTAAATAAAATGGAGGTTTTGAAATTTAATTACAAATAAATTTATTTGGATAGAATTTCAAAATTTGGGAAATTTTTATTTTTAATATTACTGCACATAACACAAAAAAATAATTTTTAGTCTATTTATCTTCATACAATTTATATAGTTATAATTTATCAAATTCATTAAATCTCATTATATAAATTGACTTTTTATAAAATAAGAGTTATATGGATTAAAATTATATCCGAAATTAAGTATTAAAATTTAAATTATTAATTAAAAAATATTGAAATTTTTTTTTATTATAATGGAATGTTAATTATGTTAAAAAATGTATAATATAAGTTTTCTTTGTTAAAAATAAAATATTTATGTTACAAGTTTTATAACTTAACTAATTTTATGTCTAATTAATGTTTTTTTAGACATCGAATTATTTTCCATATATTGATAAACTCATTTTATTTTTAAAATATGGAAAACTATATTTTTCACTATTACCTTGATATCAATTTAATATAGAAAATTATCAAAAATCTTTCTAGGTTAATTTTGATATACATAATTCAAAAGTGAAAATAGTTTTAAAATTAAAATTTTAATTTTTATTATTTATTTACTAATTAATATATAAAATTAAAACATATTTTATGGAAAAATGAATTTTTCAAACAATATTTTTTTAAACTACTTTTTTATAAATTTATAATTGATTAAAATATTAAAATCTACTATTGGTTTTAATATTACAAAATTGTTTTAATAATATTCATCTATTTTTTTCAAACCTTTTTAATGTGATTTTTATTATTTAAGAAGATATCAAACATATTATTATTTAATAATAATTAATCTCCCAAATCAGGAGGTGTCACACTCATGGTTTAGATCCATAATATAAATAATGAACACAAAAATATCAAACACTAAAAAATATCACTTCTACTTTTTTTGTTATTGAATTGATATTTATAATCAAATAACAAGTATGTATGAGAGTGGTATATCAATTATACATGACCTCCAGTCAGAATACCTCCATGATCACCTTTCTCTATGAATATTCAAAAATTCAAAAATTCCTCGATTTTTTATCTCAATTCCATTCTATGATCATTTTTCATATTTTAAAATAGAAAAATACATCTTATGTCATTTGAGAATAACATCACTTCCATCTTGATATATAATTAATATATATTTTTTCTAGAAAATTCATTCAAATAATGCCTTTAATATTAGTTAAAAATAACCAAATTCTCTCTCGAATATTCTTAATAAATGATAGGACACTTAATTATAAATTTATAATGGAATTAATCTTTTATATCATGGTCATTAGCATCATGGTGTGGAAACTATTTCTTCTACTCATATAATTAAAACATGAAAATATGATTACGATAAAGTAATCGCCTGACCTGAACAAATTTATATGGAATTATGATAACAATGAAATATTTCTTCTTAATAAAAAATTTCCATTGAAATTTTAGACACAAAAAAAACATTTCTTGTTTCAATTTAATCATCATAATACTAATAATCCAGTTTTCTCATACCCTTGTGAATTGGTTATCTACTATCCTATATACAATAATCACGCATGAATTTCCTGAAGAAAAACAAAAAACCAATAATGATCCTATTAATTTCTAAAAAAGCCTCCAAAATCAGTAAGTTTTTTTCCACAGTTAATGAATCATCAATTTATTTAACTTTCCTCTTCAAAATAATTTTTTGAGATTATTTCCACTTTCAAATTAATGAAAAAATAATATGTATATATAAAAGGTTTTAATTGTACTATTTCTCACTAAACTACATAAACCAGGACCACATCGTCCACATTACCCAAATATCTTATCTTTATTTTACTCAGGGAATCATCTTATAAAAAATTCCATTCATGAGTTTGTAGTGAAAAATTATCCATATCTTTCAGAAATTTCATGTTAAGTGGAATGGAACCAATCATCTCTCCATTTTATAAATATTTTAGTGGGGTTTCCTATTCATTGACATAGATGAACCATGTCCATTTTCTTAATACTAATAGTACATTTCATAGGAACATGATTACTCTTTTGTAAATATTTTAATAACCAAGTAAACATTCATTTTTATAAAATCAATCTTCAAAATTATTCAAGATATTTTTTTATAAAAACAAATCATGAGAAATATTAAATATTTTATGGTGGTACATTAAATAAGTATATCAATTTTTTATTATTTATCAATAAAATTTTTTTATAGTTATAATTAGAGATTATATCTTCGAAAAATGAGAAATAACATATATTAATGCATGTCCATATTAATTATAGTTGAAGCTAATGCTTCAAGGGTTTTTAGGGTGATGTTTCATAAATTATTTATTTATTAATTATTATTTTTGTAATTTTAATTTTTCATATCCTATTGGTTAATAGTGAATAAGGATATATTTATTCTCGTTTATCACATTGGGCAATGTTCTGATATTTTAGAATTCATGTTTTAATTGGTGATATTTTATAGGATCCAAATAGTTTAATAAATTCCAAAAAATAAATTTATATATTTGTGTGTGTGTTAATAAAAATACATTAATTGGTCTTTGGAATTATAAAAAAACACCTAGTGAAGTTGTGATTAATTAGAAAAAGGTAGTGTAATTCTAACCCAATGGCTCTAATTGATATAATTATTTAAAATTATGAAATTAATATTTTTGAATTTTTTTCATTTTTTAATAAGTTCACAATTAATATTGTAAAATGTGTTTAAAACATATATGGGTTATATACTTAATAGTCCATGAAATTTCATGAAAATGTTATATAAAAGGAAATATTCTAAATTACCATGGTTTATGATAATAAATTTGATCCTTTTTATGGAATATGATAGGTATTTAAAATAATGGTAAATGAATAAAATTTTTAATCATTTATTGTTTATTATAAAGTTAATGTTGATAATATTTTTGAGATATTTATATATCTAGAAATATATTCATAAGAAATATTATGTGTTAATTAGTTATTTAAATTGAAGTATATTTATTGTTAGTGTATGGAAGATATAGTATATTTTTATATTATTATTTTTGAAAATTAATAAAAATATTAATCTTGTGGTTTAACACTATAGATATATAAATCCTTGTGGACATAAAATTGTCGATAATTATGGTTTAGAAGATTATGACCCTATATCTGGAGTACAAGTTTACCCATAACTCAAGATTATCTATAATTTTGTTTTAAAGGAATTAATGCATGGATTTCCTATAATTAATGTTGGTGGAAATATTTTTTCATAAACTTTGTATGTACTTTAAAGTTTTGTATTTATATTTACCTTTTTTGGAATATTTTGTGATATAAAAAATGAACAACTCTTAATAGATCATATCATTTTTGATATGATATACTCCTCTTAAGATATATAGATTCAACGCTCAATATGTTTTCATGGAAAAAATTTGATCTTATTAGATTGAACCACATTTATATTGAAGGTTCTTGAGTTTTGGATGTGTTTTTAAGAGGATTGGGGGGATTTGATAATTCACATTGATTTTGGGGTTTGGTCTCAGTGAGACAGACTTGACTAAGTAACATATGATCTTTTACCAGGTACACTATACACCATATATGGTGGGTGGAGGTTCTCTAAGGAACATAGTATCTTTAGGGAATTATGAATATTTCCTTGGGGAGTACATAAAAAACAGTGATACCCAAAGGAAACCGAGTGGGTGCATCATATATTTTTAGAATATTTATATAAATAAGGTATTTTATAAATTGTTTGTAAAATATTAATCTTTATTTCCCAACCACTATTGTCTTCTTACATACTTACTCCTATTTATATTCTCTTATTAATTACACAATAGTGTTTCATCATCATTAATGATTGTAATCATAGTTAATTTTCCAATAATTATAACATTGAGTTAGGGAAACACTTATATTCAATTCCACCTCTACTGCTCTCACTATTTGACAATTGATTTTTTATTATTCCCAACTTTTGGTTTTTCTTGTTTCAAATTTTCATCAATATAATTATAATGTTTTAAATGATATTTAATGGAGATATATTATAGGATGATGCATGATATCCACAACATTCCTTTTGGGTGTTTCATATATGAAATGTGTTGTAAGATATGAGGGTAGAACCAAGCATGTGAATAAGCCCAAATAATAAATTTCATATATTTATTCAATTATTTATTGATCATGTGAATTTGAATGGGTTCTAAGCTTTCTTATGAATATATTGATTTAACACTATTTTCATCGAGGATAATTCTCTTTCTTTGATGGGTTTTGAAATTATTATTTTAAATTAGAAAATGAAATTTAATCATGAATTTTGACTACTAAGGATATAAGGTGTTATGTAGAAAATCCATTATAGAGACTAGCTAGGGAATTTTATAGGATAAGGATGGGTGGATTAGTATTTATGAGTGAATGTACCATTATGTGTTAAATATTTTTAATTTTCAATATTTTTTATAAATGATACATCAGTAACAATAATGATGCTTAGAGTTATCTATTACACTAATAATATGTTAGTTTTATCTCCTTAACAATTATAATGTTATTCCTGTCATATATACCCATGCTTTGTTGGTTATATTTATTCCACCCTTGATATGTTATTTATATCTCATGAAAAAATTGTATGTTTCTCATATCTCATACATGATATGAGATGTATTAGGGTTGAATCATCATCCTTAATTAGATTAGTGTAAAATATTTAATCAAAATTATGCTAGGGTTTGATTTCTCATCCTATGGTTATAGTATTAGGGTTACCTAACTGATATAAATCTAGTTATTAGTAGGATTTTAATATTTTATAGTGATTTATCAAGATCATTTGTAGGTATGTTTTCCTTGTTTTGGTTATACTTTTTTTGGAATGTCTTGTGTGTATTTGGCTGAAATTTGGATATTTTGTGATATTTTCTGGGTAGTTCATGTTTGGTGTTTGGTTTTCCCAAACCATGTTCCCTTCCCTAGAAAACCACGAAACCTTATACATAGAGGTATTTCATGGTTGGTGTATGTTTAATCAAAATTTTCTCCCTCTTAGGAGTAATTGTGCACCTCTGTTAGAGCGGAATGCGGTTAGGGTGAATGGTTTTGCAAACCAAGTTCCCCAACCTAAGAAACAATGTCTGTGGGATTTAATCCATAAAAAATTAGATTTAAAATTCCTAAACCACTGGCCTTCACATTAATTCCACCCAACTCGACTCTAATAGTTTTTCTCATCTTTGAGGCTCCCATATAGATTCTAAGGTCTTTATAACTCTATTACTGAAATATCAATAATTCTTTTAGAAGCTACGCACCTCTTATAGTAATATATTCTCATCTCAATTGGTTTTCTCCCTATCTCCCATAATTCTGTAATATTTTGAAGGGATGATTTCTTACATAATTGTTGGTTTAGAACTATATTTTCATATATCTAATCTATTTGATCTTGGACTTTGGTTTTGGTTCTAAATGTCATTCTTCATTGGCAAATTGAATGTTTCTCTTTAATTTATTGATTATGTTGGCGAGCATCTCTCAGAAGTCATGAGATAGGTGGTATAAATTCAAAATCACATAGTCTTCATTTGATTACATGTATGTAATTTTGAAATTAAAACTTCAATGATTTGGAAATTTCATCAAACACTGATTTTACTAAATTGAATTTCCATGTGATAATGAATTTGGTTATGCTTGGAGAAATTGAAATTTGTTGAATTCTGAAGAATAAATTGATGAGTTAATTAGAATGTGCATTTGGTTAATTTATTTAATATTTAGTTTATTGATAATTGTAATTCATGGATTTTTTGAATAATCGTGAAGAGTTTATAGTTTTTGATTGAATGTTGATATATGGTTCAATGGTGAATTGATCATATTATTCCATGTGAATGAAGTAAATAATTGTGATTGATTTGATATTTGAAATGGTATACCATGATGTGAACTGTTTAATGAAGGGTTGATTTTGATTAACCTTTTTGAATGTGATATTTTTTATAAATGTGAATGATTGAGAAATGGGGTTTGGTAGATGGATTAATGAAAAAAATACCCCAGGGGGTCTAACCAGGACATTCCAAGAGAAAATTCATGCATGTAATTATTATTGTATGGGATACTGAGTGATTATTTAAAACCCATAGGGTTTCGTACATGGATGGATGCTACAAATACTGCTAGGGTGTTATACATGACATTCTATGGATATGATATTGGCATTTGACAATGGTTCCAAATTGTTGTGATATGAATTGAGATGATATTATAATTTATAACCATGGTATTTTGATGTGTTATATCCCTTGGGGATAGTTCATGTTCCAACACGGGCTGAAGAAACTATTGATAGTCTGGGATTCATTGTGAACCTAGAGATTTATGTGGTTAATTGAAGAATAATGAATTTTGATTATTTTTTACATTATTCATTGTATTTTATTATTTATACAACTATATAAACTGTTATTGAATTGTTGTTATTTTAGAAAATGTTGGTGGTCATGAACCAAGATGGGGATCCATTAGATCCAACATCTGACCCATCCAAGGACATGGCCTATATGGTTTTCCTGGTTGTCATGGGCTAGAAATTACTACTTGGGAATCAACAATACACTTTTCGGAATGATTTAACCCATGATAAACAACCACAAAAAATTATAAACAAAAGAACATCACTCCAAGACTAATATCCATAACCAAAAGAGATAAAACAATTTTATGTTAAAAATTTAACAAATTTAACTAAAGACCAAATTGGGGAGGAAGATCGACTACACGGATAATCCTCCATGAAACAAAGAGGATAACACACTAATGCCACATCCACTGACACCTACAATAAGGAGTATATCAGAATCTAGATCCACCATTACCACCACAAAAAATCTTTCCTTCAACTGGTTCAAAAATATTAAAATCTAAATACACCCAAAGGTGTATGTAAGATGTCATCCAATGCATATTAGGATTCCACTGAAAAAGTAATAATTCATTAAATAAAATTATATGAAAAATTGACATCAAATTTTTAGGAAATAAAATTAGAAAGATTTTAGAAGAATTTTAGATAAAACATTTTCAAGAAACAATTTATTGGAAATTAAAAGGAGTAAAAGTCCACCTCATTCTCCCAATAGGCACCACATCACAAGATATCACCCTAGGTAATACCTATGGGTACTATCACTAGTGTGGACCTAGTAACCCCATATCTCAGTGAATCATGTTATAAAAACCATATCCCAGAGAATCTGTGTGCACAAGCAACTAGATGGGAATGCATCCCAAGGTCTAGTGGTCTCCAAACAGCATTATAGTTTAGTTTTTATTGTAGCATCAATCCTTTTTGGAGAAATTGGTATTTAGACCCACATCTCCAACAAGCATACTAGTCTTAGTATTCCCGCCAAGATAACCCTGATTCCATTTCTTCTCAATTTCCATTTCACAAGTCACATACATCACCCCCAAATACATTTACCAAAAAACATGAACACAGATAAAAAATAACCAACTTTCATAAGGAAACCCCCATTAAAATCTACACACACACCAAATTCATTTAAAAACACACTTCAAACAACTTACACATTTTATGGATAACATTTTAGAATCACAACCTGGAAGAACACAAAAAAACCAATTTGATTTGGAAACCCATATTTTTACACATACTCACCTCAAATCCTTTTTAGAACACATTTCTCACCATTAAAAAAATTCAATATCAAAATAAAGCATAAAAATCATCTTCTAATGATAAATTGAGGAACCACCTTCCTCATGCTTAGAATCTCCCAAAATTCAGTGGAAAACCAAAACTACACCATACCAGGACTCTATAAAGTAATGTTGAATCCATAAATAACTACATCAAACCCAATGAACCAGTATTCAACCCATTCATGGGAAACAAACCTAAAAAATAAAAGAGGACAATATAAAGATGAAGGAATAACCTATAAGAAGGAATAAATTAAGAGAAGAAGGCATTCTGTGATGATTCTTGAAGATCGAAAGCCACATCCACCTCAAATTTGTAGGTCCAAGGGAGAAAGAGAAATAAGGATAGGTTACAATGGATGGAAATCCTAGATTGAGGATTAAATGGGTGTAATTGTGGTTAGATATTAGTAATTATAATGATAATATTTGGATTCTTAATGACTGAATCAACCCGCATGGTTAACCCACACAATTTTACAAACCATGTGAAAAATGTGTGGTCTCCTTTGTCCAAGAGGAAACCAGGTGAATTGTTTCATAGTGATGGTGAATGCCCATGAAGAAGGTCATGTGGTACGGAAAGACTAATCTTCAAAGGCTCAGAGTCCCATTTCGTCTAGCGCATGTTTTCCCCTTACCCTTATGCGCCATATTCCATCAAGTCCAAAAAAATCGGTTTTCACCCAAAATGATTGGGAATTCCCAAAGATATATATAGTACCAAACATAAAAAAATTAATACCTCAGAATAAAATAAAAATTTTTACATTTATTCCCCCTTGAAAATTTTTCACCATTGTAAATTCATTTTAATATCTGATTAGAGAACAAAAATGGATACTATTACTCAACCACAGACTTCTACTGCATGTCTCGTCGTCATAATTCCCATGCTGGCAAAGAACATCAAACAATAGTATGGAGTTCTGCTAGTGCACTTTATGTTGGGAATCCACATTCCACACTAGCTGCTCAAACACTCAAAAATCTATTTCGAGCTCTAACTCTTCAAAATTAGACACATGATACAGGTCCAGATTATAATTTTTTACATGTGATACGTAGAACATGTCCAAAAATAAATTCCATATAGAAGGAAAATATAACTGGTATTCCACCATACTAATACATTTGGTAATATAAAAAGGTATGAAATACCTCAGTGTTAACATCTCATTCATAGAAAGTTGAAAGTTACCCAAGAAATGTTCAACTTTTAGAAACAGTCGGTCACCCACTAATAACTCCAAAGTTCAGAACCTATGATCATCATATGAATATTGGTTCCTATATTCCATCAACAAACTCTTCCTTGTTAGCTTGAATTTTTTTAATGTTTTCTGTAAAAATATTAGTCCCAAAAAAGACATTTCACCCACTTCTTCCCTGCATAAAGGGGACCGAAATGACATACCATAAATTTCCTCAAAGGGAGCCATTAAAAATTAGGACTGGTAATTGTTACAATACAAAAATTTAACCGACCACAAATTTTTATCCCATGTGACTCTGAAATCCAACACACATGCCCAAAAAATTTATTCAAGGATCTGATTCTCCAACTCGTTCTGTCTATCCATTTGAGGATGTTATGCCATACTCAACTTCACCAATCACCATATTAACTTCTAAATTCGTTCCCAAAACCACAAGGTAAAATGGGGGTTCCTATATAAAAAAATTAATGATGGAACTCCATGAATCCTCATTATCTCCTGAACATGAAACCAACCCAATTTATCCCATTTAGTTGATTCTCTAATCTGAATGAAATTGGCTTATTTGGTCATATGTTCAATAGTAAAAAAATAAAATCCCTTCTCTCAGTTTTTATGAGGTAAGACAATAATAAAATTCATAATGACCTCATCCCACTTCCATGTTGGAATGGGAAATTATTTGATGTAATTTGGTGGGCCTTTGGTGCTTTGTATTAACTTGCTGAAATGTATAAATCTTGGATACTAATTAGGCTATGTATCATATCATACATGGCAACCATAACTGAAAAGGAACATCATAAAACATATTAGTGGTAACAAGATGAATGGCCCATTGAAACCAGTGGCTATCATGCATCACCACCTTTCAGAATGACAACAACACCATAAACATCACTTACCTGATCAATGGTGAACTCTACATATTTCCCCAGAGGTATCCCTGATTAATCTTATGGAAATCTACCTTAGAACTCATCCACCATAGTAATAAATCCATCCATGAAGTCTCCACCATAATTTTCCAACATGAGTGGTGATATCTCAAAAGAAATACTTCCTAACTCTATATGTGGAGGTACAACATGCCAAAAAAAGATCCCATTCACCGTAATAAACTAATTAATTTCATCAGGTTCCACAAAACACACTCACCATCAATAATAATAGATTTTCATCTGGAATCACACCATCCAATCCAAACTGAAGATTATGTCAAGAGGTCCAATTCTAGAACCAAGAAATCTCATTTCATTTCGACTCCTGCCATAGTGACTATTTAAGATTGGCACATAAATCCTTTCTATTTCTTCCTACACTATGGTGTTACCAACTCCATAACATACAACATAATATCCGATTTAAAACTCAAGAAACCCACAAAATGGGAAGAAATGAAATAATAAGAGGCGCCACTATCAAATAGAGAAACAATTATAGCTGATGAAATAAGAAACGTACCACAAATTAGGATAGTTCCTTCATCTGATTCCACGGTATCTCATTCCATTGCATGAATAAGCTTCTTATTTAACTGAGCTTGAGAATGTACATTGAAGAAAAAAATTCCTTGAACTAATTTTTCTCATTAGATGATCCAACCCTCCCACCACGATGTCCAAACCAAGACTCGGCCATCCTGGACGGTTATAATTGATAATAATTCCCTCTAGAGTCTATAGATCTAGCACCACCCTAATATGGGAACACCACCTTCCAAAACTACTATAAGTTTCCCATTGTTCCACAATGATTTCATGGTCTCGGTTGAGCTAAAAAATATTACATCATATTCTATTCCATCCCACACTAGTGGCACAGAAGTAGTCCAGCCTCTGAAACTGCAAACAAAAACTATTGTGATGGATGTCCAGAGCTACCATGTCCATTCTTTTCCAAATCACCATGCATCCTTTTCTTTTCAGGAAAACTACCTACACTATACCCCAATGCCATAACTACCCTGAAAAACATAGACATGTTCGAGCATTCGGTCTCCCCAATAAGAGAATAGTCGACCACATCAACATTTGTTTCTAGCTTGAACAAGACTACTTCAAATAAGATATCTTGAGGCAACCACATATCAAACCATTCATCCCTTAGCTTCTTATTGGAGACCTTCTCTACTGTGAATCATTCCAATTATGTAAAGAGGATGGCACGCTCCATCATGGTATGATCCCCCTTGCGAGGATCTAAAAACTCTCAGATCATAGCAAGGGCCATAGAATTCAGGAAATAATGCACATTGATCCTGACCATGAAGTCCTTCCAACACATCTTCTTATGCATCCTGGCTTGAACAACAAAGTACTAAAAAAATTTACAGTGACCTTAAATCCATATTGAAGAAAATTTTGCATTTAAAATCTCAAGAGTGTTAAGAAACCAAAAAATTATCTCAAATTTTTCATGATAACAATTTAGTTTTTGGGGATCTTTGATACACCAGAAGGATGTCATATTTTTCAAGAGAAACTCTTGATACTTATCCTTCCATGGACTTGGTTTGGATTCTTCATCATGAGTAGGACCAAAGGTTGATCCATAACCCAAATTATAGATAGTCTGAACAATGTCTTCAACAAGTCTTTGATCAACAGGTGAGAGATAACTCTCTTCGACCTCTTCCTACAATTTCATAGGAAGTCTCCAGGGAGGCATCTTGCAACATAAAGCAACGAAAATAATGAAAACCCACCAATACATAATTATGGAAATTTTAGAAATGGGAAAAAATTCCAAAAACTCCAATAAATCAAAATAAAACCATATCCATAACAATAACAAGCTAA
This sequence comes from Viscum album, assembly GCA_963277665.1. Taxonomy (NCBI): domain Eukaryota; kingdom Viridiplantae; phylum Streptophyta; class Magnoliopsida; order Santalales; family Viscaceae; genus Viscum; species Viscum album. Next base: position 1,908,130,977 of record OY728145.1, read on the forward strand.
ACCACTTCACCCCTGGCAGGTGTCCTTACACAGTTGACATCCTTTACATCTCACCTAGAGGAAATGTCTATCCAAATTACTAATATAACATGATGAATCAAGGACCTTTATAAGGTTTCTTATCCAGAAACCCACCTCGAAACTTGAACCTTTATCCCCATCAAGCCTATCATTTTCCTATATATACTCTCCCTAATAACATACCCTAATTAAAGGGAAAAAACCTTCCCTAATAAAATCATTTCACAAACTAAGTCATGATTCCATCTGACTTGACACCCAACCTAACCAATGACATGACCCAAAGTAAATTCACGATCCCTATGGTCTTGAAACTAGTTCCTGGTTATAAATGACATGCCTTTAGAAATGATTTCACCCATGATAAACCACGATGAACAATTGTCAAAAATAAAACATCAGACCAAGATCAATATTCATACCTAAAAGAGATACAACAATTTTAGGTTAAACATTTTTCAAATTTAACAAAAACAAAAATAAACCAAAAAACCAACTTCACAAATAATTATTCATGCAACAAGGGGGGAAACACCCACATGACACCCCCACCAACACCTGTAAGAAGTGGGATACTAGAATATAAATTCATCATCACCACCATGGAACATATTTCTTTTACCTGCTATAAACAAAACAAAATCTACAGACACCCAAATTTGTGTGTGGGGTGTGAGCCAATTATGGGTAGGGTTCCACCCAATATAATGATTCTATACTATAACATTAGAAGAAAAATTAACATGCAAGTTTTAGAAAGAAAAATTTTAAACATTTTAAACAGCATTTTAAGGAAAAGGTTTTCAAAAAAATCATGATGTGAAATTAAAATGAAGTAAGGCCCACCATATGATTATATTAAGAACCAAATCACTAGATAACACCATGGTTAGTCCTTGAAGATACTAGCACTAGTGGGACCCTAGGAACCTCATATATCAGTGAAACATAGAATAATAACCATAACCCATCGTGTCCTCTGGCTTGAGCTACTAGAGGGGGAATGAATTCCATAGTCTAGTGGTATCCAATCTTCATCATCATTTAGTTAGTGTTTTAGTGTCAACCCTTCTTGAATAAACTAGGCTATATCCCCCCCCCCAATCTAACCAGAAAACTTGTCTTAGTTCTCCCACCAAGACACTCAGAATTCTCTTTGTTCTCAAGTTAAATTTCACTAGTCACATAGATAACCACCTCACATATATATACCAAAAAACAATAAAACACATGAAAACCGGACATTTTTTCACTGGAAAAAATCATTTCAAATCCATATTCATAATTAATAAATTTAAAAACACACTTCATACAACTTACACATTTTATATAGAATATTTAAGAATCACAACATTGAACATGAAGCACAAAAAAATTCTTTTGGAAAACTATATTTCAGCACATAAAAAAATAAAATACTTTTTAAAACATATTTATCACCTTTAAAAATCCATATAACTCATTCATGAATAACAGAAACCATACCAAAATCATATAATAATTATAATGAATGGAACAACCTACCTAAATCCAAGAAACTTCTATAATCTGATGGAAGACCACAATATCACCTCAAAGGGAGCCTTTAAAATAAATATCAAACTATAATCACCGTGATTAATCCTAAAGAACCAAGACTCAACCCATTTTAGGGAAACCAACACACTGTAGAAAAGAGAATACAATAAAGTGGAAATAATAACCCAATAAGAAAGAATTAATCCATATAAGAGATACTTATGTGATGATTCATGTAGGTCCAATTACATATCCACCTCAAATTTGGATATACAATTAATAAATGAAGAGAGGGAGAGGTGATTAGGGCTGTAAATCAAGAATGGGTGAAGAAATGGTCAGACTTTGGGTCAAATTGGGAGAGGGTAGAAAGGTAATATTATGATTTTTAATGGCTTGGATAGGTCCCCGAGTTATCCCTCATGGTGTTTCAAACTGTTAGGAAACCATGGTGTCTCATATGTCAAAGAGGAAACTGCCCGTGTAGTTTTCCTAGGGAGGGTGCATGGAAAAGATATAGGCCATGTAGCCTAAACAATTCCACTATCCAAGGAACATTGTTCCTTTTGGGATAGAACATTGTTCGCCAAATAGTTTGCAAAAAGTGTTTCACCTTCTTTCATGTCCTAAAACTCTACTTTCACTGAAACAAAGTCCAGGAATGCTAAGGGATACATATAATAAAAAAATAATCAAAATAATACCACAAAATAAAATCACATATGTGACATTTTGGGTGTTCTACGAAGTTTTTCTCATACCCTACTCAGGATAACTAATTCGTAACCCAATAAACTTCATGTTCGTAGGATGGGATAAGGGAAAGATCCCCATGTTTGATGGATGATTTCAGATAGAGCATAGATGAGGGAACCAAATGTGATGTTAGGACCTTCCTGGGGAGATTTTAGTGTTTCGATATTTTCTATTTTATTTAGATTCTTAAAGAATTTAAGGATTGGAATGTCTACTTTTTTAGTTTAGATATCATATTCCTATTTTGGTTATCATGTGATATTGTTATTATTTGGGTTATGGTTATATTATTTTTTTCATTATTGTTTTTCGGTATTGTACAACATTGATAATGACTGTATAGTCTCCCCATGGTGAATATTTGTCCCTCTATACAAGTTGGAAGACTCTGGCATATAGAAAGTCATGCTTCAATTCATGTAACTAGTCGGATTGGGGCATCAGTGAGTGGTACACTAGTCAGGATGTTAAAATGTGATATTAGAGTGGTTTTATTTTATTTATTTTATCTTATTATGTGGTAAAGCTATATAAGATAATAGGAAGATTAGGGACTTGTACATGAGACTGTGCTTGGGAGAATTTGACCCATGTGTGGGGGAACCAAAGTACCTAATGTGGGATTGTTGTTATTAATGTTTTTTGTTATAGTTGGATTCTATTTTACCTTAGTGATGGACTTTTTGTGTGATGTAATTATTTTTTCTAATATTTTCTATGATTGTAATCATGGATATGTAGGAAAATATAATTTATTATTAATTCATCATTCATGGCACTCATGAATTTTTGTAACATGCATCCTCTTTAAGAACACATTCCAAACCATAATTTAGGAACACTTTCATTTTTTGAAAGTGGTTGGTGTGATTTTTAAGGAAAATGGCACCTAATGTGAACATGAATGTTCTTAAATTGTGAAAAATTTGTAAAATGGGTATCAAATAAGAAAATATAAGATGAGAATGTTTTTACCCATTGTTATCCATGACATAGAAGTAGGATGGTGAAGGGTAGTGATAGTGCATTGGTTTTGACCAAGTGGTGGGAAAGGGGGATGACTTGTTATGTATTTATATGAATCTCTGTTGTTAATTTTTTTAATTTTCTGTTATGTGTACTAAGAAGTTTGTTTGGAATTATAGATATATGCATACAAAATAGTTCTTATTGATAGGATGATAGGATAATAAGGCCAAAGATGATCCTCTAGTAGTAGAACCTAAGCCATGATAGTTCTTAGTGAAGGGATGGGAGAGATGTCTTCTGAGAAATTTTCTCAGTTTACACATTTTATGGAAAGATACCTAAGTTGGTTTGGGAAGAGTATGTTTGACTTAATGGGGGATTTTCAGTTGCAGCACCCTCTGAATTTCACAAGATATGGTGGACCTGATAAGATGAGTTATGGATTGAGTCTATATGGAAGATTCTTGACCACTTAAAGAAACATGTTGAGAAAATAATCGACATGGAAACTTATATATTGTAACACCCTAAGGTTTTGAGAATACATATAGAATGAAATTTTATAATATATCCATTAATACAAAACCTTGCCTCTCTATGTTTAGAATTTCAAAAAATGGTCATCTAGAGTTGTGTTCAGTAAGTCATTTGGAGTCTGATAGAACAAACTTGATTTTTTCAGTAAATAGTAACATACCCTTATGAATAGTAATATGACCCTAATTAATAGTAATTTTTATTATTATTATTTTTTCTTAAGGATAGAAGATAATAACATCTTGGTTAATTTTTCATTGTGATAAAGAAGTAGTCGTAGAATTAGAACTGTTAATTTTTCAATTAAGTATGCTTTTATTCAAAAGTTAAATTAAAAATATTTATAAAAATATTTTTTAAAAATAAACTTAACTTTTGAATTCTACACATCAAAAAATGGTCGGGGTGGATTTTTGGGATTTTTCTGAAATTCTAGAATTTTTGATGAATAGTAAAATACGATAAAATACGATAAATGATAAATACATGATTTACTGCATCATAGGTGATTCAAGGATGATGTAAGGCCAAATGGTCCGAACTCACATAACTTTATTACTATAAGGGGTGACATGAAACAACACTATTGGTTTTCTTGAGGGATATAATAAAATAATGAATTAAATATTCAAAATTTACTCCTCTCCTCCACTATTAAACCCCCCCCCCCACCACTACCTCTTCTCTTAAAACCTATAAGCCTTGAATCTCCTCAGATTTCTGCCCAATTACCCTTCCCTAGGATCTCTCCACGTACAAGAAGTGTCTGGTCTTCCCAAAAGACCAAAACCCCTTCCCTTAAGGAGTTTCTCAAGGAGGTTATTTCAAGAGGTAAAGCACCCTTCATTCTCATTTGGTTTTATTTCAATTTATCTACTTTTGTTATTTTATCCTCTCCTCTTCTATACAAACGATCATAATAACTCCAGTAACATCTATATACTGAATTTATATCATGTGAATCTAATAACCATAATAAATATTCTAACTCCCTCCCTTTTATTTTATAAATAAAATCGACGTCCATGAGGTTCCGATTTATAACCTTCATAGACGACGAAGTTTCATTCTTCAATTTCTTCTCCATTACTGGTCATGAAACCATATTCATGGTTTAAATAGACTATAATATATGTTTTATAACCTAATTAATATTCAGGAACCAGAATATGTACATATAATTATGTTATATGACAAAACTAGTTCATAATATTCCAAATACCCCCGAATAATCGAAGTGGTGGTCATCTAATGATTCAACCTCATTCCATGTAACCAAATGATAGAAATAGAAATTATCAATTCATTATGTTGATTAATAATATATAATTCCAATCATGTAGATTTATAACCATTCCACATGAGCTTCATTACATAAAAACAAGTGAACCGAATATGAAAATAAAGGACACGGACACTCCATAACGATGAAATTCAATACAATAACTTATCATTAAAGACATAAATGAACTAACCAGAATTATGGTAACTAAATACATGTATAATAGGTTATGAAACAAATTATTAACACATATAATATCATATTCCAAGAGCTTAAGTACGAGATTGGAACACGTTTGGAGTTAAGTTAAGGGTTTTACACCTGAACTTCGATTTTCATTCAGGATACTTTCATTGTCTAAATACCTCAATAAAATTCTTATGTATTGTTATTTAATCCTCATATATCCTATGTGAGTATCATATATATGTTTAAAAACAATAATCCTTATTTTATGTATAGTTACACATTTTAAAAGGACATTCAAAATTGTTTCAAAAATACAAGCCCAATTCAAGGGAATTTTTCAAATTCTTACCTATTTACAAGGGCACTCTATAATATATTTTTTGAAACCATTTTATTTATAGAATCACTCATTTTATTATGAAAATACAATCTTAGTTCACATATGGTTTTATACAAATATTTTTCCAAAAGGACTCTTCTTTTCAAAATAAAAGAGTATTTATCTTCAGAATTTCTTACTGATTTTATAAGAGTGTTATCATCTAATTCAACACTCTTGTTGATTACATGTTATTATTGAGTTTTAGTCATTTATGAAGTCATATACCTTATTTTATTTAATTTCTTATGACAAAATCTATTGGGGATGATCTATCCTAAAACCATTCACCATATTACTCGGAATGGTTAGTGTTTTATGTTTAGTGATTGGGGAAAGATAGTTACATTTCATATGATAGTTTCAATATGAATGTATATATTGTGAATGTTTATCCCTACTAATATGAGAAATGAATTGGACTTATTATGTGATGGGTGGGGCTCTCTATAGCCCCTCAATGCATCGGTAGGTCTCATGAGACAACTAGACGTGGAATTGGCCATGGCCTTTCCCAATTTGAAAAGGATTTTGGCTGTGGCCTTAATCACTAGACATCTTGGCCGAGGCCATGAAAAAATGCTTCCGAATGTCTGACATATGCACTTCCCTCATTATGAAGCTATTAGTTGAAAGTTCATGGGTTTATTCGACTAGTATAATACCCATGATTATGTTTTATTATGGCATTATTTACTCAGCTCATATTCCTACCATAATGTGTTCAATTTTATTTATAAAGGAATGTATTTTCAATTATTCACCATGTCTAATGTTTATATTATCTTACATTGTATTTCTTACTCTTATTGATCATTTGAGCTCACCCATTTATTATGTTCCATTTTCTCAAGGCAAGAAGAAATCTATTATGAATGACATGCTGAAATAACCTAGGAGTTATGGAAGTTTTCTAAGGAGTTTCCATGTTGTTTTTCATTTCAAGTTGTAATAATGAACTTATGTATGTATCTTGTTTCCAATAATACTAATCTACTCCGTCCTTTGGGATTCATATTCCTTGTTTTTATGCCAATGTAATCAAATAAGCCACCGTCTTTAGGCAACTGGGGTCGGGTCCTTACAGTTGGTATCAGAGGATGTTTTGTAGAATAATTAGAAACTAGAATTAGTAAATGTAGAATTAGAGAAGAGTCCCTAAGTTAGTCTTTGAGTGTATACATACAATAACATCCTGGTATTTTGGTAAGGAATAGATTATATGGACCATTCAAGAAATACATCCATGTCTAGATACGAGCAAGTTGAGGTGGCTCTGGAAAAGATGTATCTAGGGGTAAAACCTGAAAACACCGATTTGAGATAGACTCGAACGAGAGCTAGTGCATGAAAATGGGCCTTGTTGAACTCTTGGTTATGACACTTGTAGGGGATATGCTTAGGATAATTCACATTTTCTTTACAAGAAATTATGATGGAGTTTAATGTAAATATTCCACAATGAAATCATTTTTGTGAATATGGGATTAGCCATGCGTAGGATCTCAATTTTTCTGAGTATTTTTAAGTTACGATTATACATTATGATTCATAACCTAATATAGTTTATGCCATTATCTAGATATGGCACCCAGTGGATGGAATGGAAATCGCATGAATTCACGTGTCCCTTATAGTGATTTTCCTCCAACACAAGACAATGATGTTGCCTCTGGTTTTGTGACTGGCGCTAAGAAACTCATAACTATACTGGGACAACATACTCAGGTTATGAATAATAACCTTACCTGTATGGAGCATCTAGATCCACCATGTGGGGGATCCATTCTAGATCACTTTATGGGACAACAGCCTCCATCATTCAATGGGACTACAAAACCGTTTATATCAGAGTAGTGGATATGTTCTCTTGAGAAGATATTTCTCACATTGGGATGTAATGAAAGAGAGAAGGTTGTCATGGAAGTATATCATCTATCAGGAGATTCAGATCAGTGGTGGTCATTAATCCAATACACAAAAGAGGAGGAAGAGACAGAAGAGATGGAATAGAGGGATTTTAAGAAAATATTCTTAGAAAAATATTTCCCTCATGAGTAGTGAGAAGATATGGAGGGACAATTCTTGAATCTGAGGTAGAAGGAAGATGAGAATATTCCACAGTATAAAGCTAACTTCACAAGATTATCAAGACATGCGGTAGACTAGATACGAAATCAAAGGAGAAAAATTGATCGATTATTTGATGGCCAAAATCCATTCCTCTAGAGGGCACTGGTCCCCCAATGTTTTTCATCATATGAGGATATAGTTTCGTGTGCCATCAATATAGAAAAATAATTCTGCGAGTTTTATGAATTTAAGGGAAAGCATGAAAAGAAGAGAGCTGCTGAAAACCCTGGGAAAGGAAATAAGAAAACAGGGAAGAATGGATGATTTGAATTTCCACCATCTGACAATTGTGGAAGGAAACACCCTGGTGAGTGCTTAAAAATAAAAGGAGTATGCTACAAATGTGATCATAGAGGCAGTTTTTCTGGTGATTTCAAGGGGAAGAATGAAGCCAAGGATGTTAAATGCTATAGTTTTTGAGAGATGGGACACTATGATAATGATTGTCCAAAACATCAAGGAAATATGGAACAAAAAAGGGCAAGGGATTAGGGACAAGCTTATGAAATCACAACTACAGAGGTTGAAGTTCCTAATGACGTGGTGGGAGGTACTTTAATTGTTTCCTCAAGTTTAGCCAATGCTTTATTTGATTCTGGATCATCACATTGTTTCATATCGTCCCAGTTTGCTCAGAAAATTAGATATTTCCAATTTGATTTAACAAGGGATTTGTCAGTCAAAACTCCTAAGGTAAGTATCATTTCTACAAGGTTCTGTCAATCAGTTCCCATTAAGGCATATAAATGTTCTTTATCTGATTATTTAATCATCATACCCATGATTGATTTTGATATAATCCTCATTATGGATTGGATTTTGGACCATGATGCAAAAATTTATTATAAGAAGAAGGAGGTTATGATTTTTGATGACGATGATAAAGAACACCTTATCTTTAGAGCAGAATCATCACCACCTGATTCTTATATATATCCACCCCCAATAGCTCAACTAAATTCAATTATTGTGGAGGAAAAGAATGAAATAACTGTGGGTGAGGAAAGGAATGTTGAAATAGAGGATGTACCTATCGTGTGAGAATATGTTGATATGTTTCCAGAAGATTTACCTGGACATCCTCCAGAATGAGAAATTGAGTTTTCCATTGATTTAATTCCTGGTTCAAGGCCCATATCTAAGACCCCTTATAGAATGGCCACTATGGAATTAGTGGAGCTAAAGAAACAACTAGAGGATTTGAGTGAAAAGGGATTGTTTCAACCTAGTGTTTCTCCATGGGGAGCCTCTGTCATCCTTTTCAAGAAGAAAGATGGATCCATGAGGCTTTTCATTGATTACAGGGAAATCATGGTATAACAATAAAGAACAAGTATCCCCTACCTCGCATTGATGATTTATTTGACCAACTGCATAGAGCTCAATACTTTTCAAATATTTTCCTTCGATCATTATATCATCAGTTGAGTGTGAAGAAGGAAGACATTCTGAAAATAGCATTTCGAACCAGGTACGGGCATTATGAGTTTATAGTAATGCCTTTTGGATTGACTAATGCACCCTCTGTCTTCATGGATCTAATGAACAGAGTTTTCAAGGAATATCTCCATGATTTTGTAGTGGTATTTATTGATGATATCTTGGTATAATCCAAAAGCTACGAAGACCATGAAAATAACTTGTGCATTATCCTGAATACACTTAGGAGACATCAATTATATGGTAAATTTAGCAAGTGTGAATTCTGGCTTCAGGAGATTTATTTTCTTGTCCATATTACCTCTAAGGATGGAATCCTAGTGGATCTTGCAAAGACAAAGGCAATCCAAGATTGTCCCATTCCAACAAACATAACTGATGTACGCATTTTTATTGTCTTAGTAGGTTATTATCGGCGTTTCGTATAGAATTTTAACCGATTGGCTAACCCACTAACAAATTACATGTAAAGGGGTTAAATTTGTTTGGAAAAAAGATTGTGAAGAATGTTTTGAAGAACTGAATAGAAGACTAGTCAGTCCTCTTATATTGAGTCTACCATCGGGGAATGATGGGTTTGTTAATTATAGTGATGCTTCAAAGAAAGGACTTGGTTCTTTCCTTATGCAAAATGATAGGGTTATTTCTTATGCATCAAGATAGTTAAAAATTCATGAGAAAAACTATCATACTCATGATCTTGAGATAGATTCTATAATCTTTGCTTTGAAGGTATGGAGACATTATCCCTACGGTGAAAATTTTGAGATTTATAATGATCATAAGATTTTGATGTATATTTTCTCACAGAAAGAACTCAACATGAGGCAAAGTAGATAACTTGAACTACTCATAGATTATGATTGCACGATACACTACCACCTGGGGAATCCAAATAAGGTGGAAGATGCTTTGAACAGAAAGGATCATGGTGTTTTGAAAAAGATGAGAGCTGAAAGGGATCATATTTTCATGGATCTAGTAAAGATGGATATGGGAATAACCATGGAAGGTGAAACATCAATGCTTTTTCAAATGGTTTCCAAACCATCTTTACTAGAAAGGATAAAAGGCTATCAAGATGATGAGGAGGAGTTTCAAAAGAAGATTAAATCTGTGAATGATGGGAGATTGAGTGACTTTATATATGAAGATGGAATTTAGAAATTTGGGAAGAGACTTTGTGTTCCCGATATACCTGATCTAAAAATGGAATTTTTGGATGATGATCATAGTTCCAATTTCACTATACACCCTAGTAGCACTATGATTTATAGAGATTTGAAGGAACATTTTTGGTGGGACAACATGAAGAGGGAGATTGCTGATTTTGTGTCAAGATGTATTGTTTGTCAACAAGTGAAAGTTGGAAGGCAACGGCCTGGAGGAGTATTGTAACCTCTTCCCATACCTGAGTGGAAATGGGATAATATCACATTGGAATTTTTCATGGTACTACCAAAGACTCCTATAAGGAACAATGAAATATGTGTCATTGTTGATCGTCTTACCAAGTCACCACATTTTCTTACTATAAGAGAAGATCTACCACTTGAATGTCTAGAAAGAATATATATTTATGATGTTGTGAGACTTCATGGAGTACCCTTATCGATTGTTTCTGATCATGATCCACGTTTTACATCAAGATTCTGGAAAAGTCTTTAGAAGGCCCAAGATACTGATCTTCGTTTCTGCGCTTCCTACAACCCACAAACTGATGGACAATTTTAACGGACTACTCAAACATTGGAAGACATGTTCAGGTATTTTTCACTTGATTTTCAAGGCATGTGGGATCAGTATTTACCTCTCATAGAATTTTCCTACAATAATAGCTTTCATTAAAGTATACAGATGGAACCCTGTGAAGCATTATATGGGAGGCGACATCGTACACAAACTTGTTAGGATGATGTTGGTGAAAGAAAGCTTGTGGGCCCAGAACATGTTGAAGAAACAATGAAAAACGTGAAGATTATCCAAAACCATATCAAAATAGCTCAAAGTAGGCAAAAGAGCTATGTTGATAACCGAAGGATGGATTCGGAGTTTCAAGAAGGTGATCATGTTTTCTTAAATGTATCTCCATGGAAGGGTATTATACAATTTGGTATGAAGGGAGAATTATGTCCCAGGTACATTGGAACTTTTGAAATTATGGACCAAATTGGAGTCTTAGCTTACCATTTGGAAATTCCGCCAAGTATTCCCAAGGTTCACAATGTGTTCCATGTGTCAATGTTAAGAAAGTACATGCCAAACCCAACACATGTACTCAATTATGATGAAGTGGAACTTGAGCCCGATCTATCTTATTGTGATATCCTATCAAGATTCTTGATACTAGAGAACAAGTATTAAGAAATCAGATGAATCTTCTTGTGAAGGTTCTATGGAGGAACCATAAGATGGAGGAAGCAACATGGGAGCCTGAGGAGATTATGTTAAAGACATACCTGAATCATTCTAGGTAATATTCTGTGAATTTTGAGGATGAAATTTTTGTAAGGAGGGGAGAATTATCACCCCAAGGTTTTGAGAATAAATATAGAATAAAATTTTATAATATATCCATTAAAACACAACCTTTCCTCTTATATGTTTTGAATTTCGACAAATGGTCATCTAGAGTTGTGTCCAATAGGTCATTTGGAGTCCGATAAAACAAACATGATTTTTTAGTAAATAGTATCATACCCTTGTGAATAGTAATATGAATAGTAATATGACTCTAATGAATATAAAATTTTATTATTATTTTATTTTCTAAAGTCTAGAATATAATAACATCTTGGTTAATTTTTCATTGTGATAAAGAAGTAGTCGTAGAATTAGAACTGTTAATTTTTTAATTAAGTATTATTTTATTTAAAAGTTAGATTGATAATATTTAGAAAATTATTTTTCAAAAATGGACTTCACATTTGAATTCCACACGTCGAAAAATGGTAGGGTTGAATTTTTTGGATTTTTTTGAAATTCTAGAATTTATAATGAATAGTTAAATACGATAAAATACGATAAATGCTAAATACTTGATTTAATGCATCATAGGGGATTCAAGGATGATTTAAGACCACTTGGTTCGAACTCACATTCCATTATTACTATTAGGGGTCACATGAAACAACACCATTGTTTGTCTTGAGGGAAATAATAAAATAATGAATTAAAGAATCAAAATTTACTCTTCTCCTCCACTATAAAACCCCCCCACCACTACCTCTTCTCTTCACACATCTAAGCCTTGAATCTCCTCAAATTTCTACCCAATTACCCTTTCTTAGGCTCTCTCCACTTCCAAGAAGCTTATGGTCTTCTCAAAAGACCAAAACCCCTTCCCTTAAGGAGTTTCTCAAGGAGGTTATTTCAAGAGGTAAAGCACCCTTCTTTCTCATTTGGTTTTATTACAATTTATCTACTTTTGTTATCCTCTCCTCTCCTACTCTATCCATATTGTCATGATAATTCCAGTAACATCTAAATAATATATTTATATCATGTTAATTTAAGAACCATCATAAATATTCGTACTCCCTCCCTTTTATTTTATAAACGAAATCGACATCCATGAGGTTCATATTTATAATCTTCATGGATGACAAAGTTTCGTTCTTCAATTTCTTCTTCATTAATGGTCATGAAACCATATTTTTGGTTGCAATAGACTATAATATATGTTTTATAACCTAATTGATATTCAGGAATTGTAATATGTACATATAATTAAGTTATTTGAAAAAACTACTTCATAATATTCCAAATACCGCTGAATAATCGAAGTGGTTGTCATCTAATGATTCATCCTCATTAAATGTAACCAAATTATATAAATGACCATTATAAATTCTATATGTTCATTAAAAATATATAATTCCAATCCTGTAGATTTATAACCATTCTACACAAACTTCATTACATAAAAACAATTGAACTGAATATGAAAATAATGGAAATGAACACTGGAGAATGACAAAATTCAATACAATAACTTATCAACAAAGATAGAAATGAACTAACCATAATTATGGTAACTAAATACATGTCTTATAGGTTTTTAAATAAATTATTAACAAGTATAATTTCATATTCCAGGAGCTTAAGTACAAGAGCGGAACAAGTTTGGAGTTATGGAAAGGGTTTTCCACCCGAACTTCGATTTTCATTCAGGATACTTTCATTGTCTAAATACCTCAATGAAATTCTTATGTATTGTTATGTACTCCTCATATATCCTATTTTAGTATCACATATATGTTTACAAACCATAATCCTTCCTTATTTTAGGGATAGTTGCATGTTTTAAAAGGAACTTTCAAAATCGTTTCAAAAATACAAGCCCAATTCAAGGGAATTTCTCAAACTCTTACCTATTTACAAGGGAACTCTATAATATATTTTTGGAAAAAATTTACTTTATAGAATCACTAGTTTTATTATTAAAATACTATCTTACTTAACTTCTGGTTTTATACAAAGATTTTTCCAAAAGGACTCTTCTTTTCAAAATAAAAGAGTATTTATCTCTAGAAATGCTTAATGATTTTATAAGAGTGTTTCCATCTAATTAAACACTCTTGTTGATTCCATGGTATTATTGAGTTTTAATCATTTATGAAGTAATATACCATATTTTATTTTATGTTTTATGACTAACTCTACTGTGGATGATCTATCCTAAAACCATTTACCATATTACTCGGAATGGTTAGTGTTTTATGTTTAATGATTGGGGAAAGATAGTTACATTACATATGATAGTTTCAATATGAATGTATATGTTGTTTATGTTTATCCCCACTCATATGAGGAATGCATTGGACTTATTATGTGTTGGATGGGGCCTGCTATATCCCCTCGATGCATCGGTAGGTCTCATGAGACAATTAGACGTGGAATTGGCCGAGGCCTTTCCCAATGTGATAAGGATTTTGGCCGAGGCCTTAATCACAATATTTCTTGGCCGAGGCCATGAAAACAAAGTTCCAGAATGTCTAGAATATTCACTTCCTTCATTAGGGAGCTATTAGTTGAAATTTCATGGGGTTATTTTACTAGTCGAATACCCATGATTATGTTTTATTATGGAATTATTTACTCAACTCATATTTATACCATAATGTGTTCATTTTTATTATTAAAGGCATGTGTTTTCAATTATTCACCATGTCTAATGTTTATATTATCTTCCATTGTATTTCTTACTCTTACTGAGCATTTGAGCTGACCCCTTAATTTTATTTTATTTTATCATGGCAAGAATAATTCTATTGTGAATGACATGCTGAAATAACCTAGGAATTATAGAAGTTGTCTAGGGAGTTTCCATGTTGTTTTTCATTTCAAGTTGTAATGATGAACTTATGTATGTATCTTGTTTCCAATAATACTAAACTACTCAGTCCTTTGGGATTCGTATTCCTTGTTTGTATGCTAATGTAATCAAATAAGTCATCGGCTTTAGGCAACTTGGGTCGGGTCCTTACATATATTGTGATCTCTATTGATGAAATGTTGTAACATTCATACATGGTATGGAAATATAGAAACAAATCTATATAAGGAATTCCAAGAGAGGTTCTGGGAACACTTTTATCCAGATACACTAAGGTAGTAGAGGCCAGTTGAGTTTATGATGATGACCCAAGGGATTATGTCTTTGATGTACTATGATGGTCACATAAATGACTTGGAGTGATTTTATACAAAACATGGAAGGGATGGGAAAGCTACAACAATGTGTTTTTAGGATGGTCTTAAATCTGAGATTATGTCCCAGGTTAACAAATTTTCATTAAAGAAGCTTTTTGTGGCGGTGTTTCGGGCTCCTGTTTGTGAGGAAAACCTAAAGAAAGCTTCTAGTGGAGAATAGTTTGTTTGTACTAGATGATCAGGGGTTAATAATTCTGAGAGTAAGAAGATTTTTAGTAGAATTTTGACCACATAAGTGGAAAATAGAATGGATGGGGAAGTATCAGTTACTCAGGATCATACCTAATTGATCTTATTTCTATATAGTTGTATGGGTAAATTTCATAAGAATTCTTCCCACCCATCGATAGTGTTACGAGATTGCAGAGGGATGGGACATCTTTAGAGGCACTACATGAACCCCAGATAGAAGGGTAATGATGGATCTGCAAGGTCGAACAAGAGTACGTGGTAGGGTTATTCAACACCATATCAGTTTTTTAATTAGTGTTATACAGGACATGGAGGATAAGGTAGTGGATGAGATGAATCAAGGAAAGAGTACTTATATCAACAGAGTGGTGAATTACAAGGGACTCAGACTAAATGACAATGAAAATGGGTAGGATTGTTGCATGAATTTTTACCTATACATGAGGATAGAAAGATTGTATCATAGATTTTTGGAGTTTTTATTCTTGTATCTTTAATGATATCTAGTTCCTTATTTGATACTAGTGTCTCACATTATTTTATCTCTATATGACTTGTGAATTGGTTGAGTCTGGAAGTGGATTTTGTGAGTGGGGTTATGATGATTGATACTCAATTGGGAGTAACGTCAAGAGAAATATATTTATAAAAGGGGTTTTCTCTCAAAGTTATTGATTTTGGTTTTTTGGGATATGTATAGACTATATATTTTGTACTTTTACATGATCTTGGGAATGTATTAGTTACTAGAATACCAATCCAACATAGATTTCTACCTAATAAGAGTGACATTTTCATCTCTTGAGGGAGATAGTTATGTATATTGTGGAGAGTGGGATATCCAAGAAGGCTTTATATGGAAAATTCATCATCAACAGTGGGAGATCACCGCCTAGGTTGCATGTTGTTTTCTATATGATGGGTTTATAAAGAATGATTTCTTTCCACCCGAAGTGGATATATTTTAGGATGTGTTTCCTGAGGTCTTATCAGGGATGCCACTTGAGAGATATGTGGAATTTAAAATTTAGCACATGTTAGGGGATGATCTATTTCATATTCCACCATACAGAATATCACCAATAGACCATCGAGATCATAAGATACAAATAGAATAGTTTATGGATAAGGAGTTTCTTCACATGAGTATGTCACATTGGGTTTGTCCAATAATGTTTAAAAAATAAGGATTATAGGACCGTGTGTAGGTGAGTTGATTACCAACAGTTAAATAGGATGGCTGTGAAGAATTGGAATCCAATTCTATGCATAGATGATCTATTTTTATAGATTAGAGGAAATAGTTTTTTTTTCAAGATTGAATTGAGATCAGGTTATCATCAGCTGATATTCTGACCTTCTGATTTACCTTGTTCTACATTCAGAAGCAGGTACGTACATTATGAATTATTTGTGATGTTGTTCAGTCTAATGAATACACTAGAAATGTTTATAGCCTTGACAAACAGAATCTTCTTTTAGTACCTGGATTAGTTTTTGGTATTATTTTTGGATGAAATAGTGGTTTACTCCAAGACATATGAAGATCATTCCCAATAGCATGAGATCATCTTTAGTACACTAAGAGATCATCGATTATATTTGAATCCATCTAAGTGCCAATTATGGATCGATTAGGTAAAATATTTGGGACACATCAACTCATAATATGGTATGTTATTTGATCTAGAGAATGTGAAAGAATTTTTTTATTGGGAGTATCAAAATAAATTTATTGAAATTTCTAGTCTTTAGGGGTTGGAGGATTATTATCGAAGGATTATCTATGAATTGTTTCACATGAATATACTACTTTTGCGATTGAACATGGAAGAAGTTAAGTCTTAATGGTCTAGATAATGTGAGGATGTCATCCAGAAGATGAAGATTCACTTGAAAATGGCACCAATATTGATCCTACCTAATATGGGTGAGGACTGTATGGTATTTTCTAATTCTTTTAGGATCGGGCTTCGAGTAGGGTTGATTATAGGATATATATTTGTTTCATATCTGTCATGAAATTTGAGTTCACATGAATGGAACTATACAACACATGACCTTGAGTTAACTAAATTGGTTTATGTATTTAAGTGTTGGTGTTATTATTTATTGGGTGAAAAGTTTATTCTATACACTAATAAAATGAAATGAAATTATATCTTTTTCTAATTGTATTTCAATCTCCAACAGTGGAGGTGGGTTTTTTATATTCAATCACTTAATTTTGAGATAGTATATAATATCGAGAAGGTAAATAGTGTTTTTGATTATTTGAGAGGAAAAATGTAGACTCAGGCAGTTCAGGAGTCTGGATTTGAGTGGAAGGAGATGAATATTTTGAGTGATATGTGTGTTGTAGCTTAGGAGGTCTAAAAGATGATGATTCTTGTATCAATTGCAGTGGAGTATACACTTTTTAGTTAGATCAGGGAGAGGTAGTATGAGGATATGATTATTTTTTCTTTAAGGTAAATACTAGAATGTGTGTAATCACCTTCAAATTTAACTATATATTAGGATAAGAACATCTATATTAGGATCCATGTAATTAT
This sequence comes from Viscum album, assembly GCA_963277665.1. Taxonomy (NCBI): domain Eukaryota; kingdom Viridiplantae; phylum Streptophyta; class Magnoliopsida; order Santalales; family Viscaceae; genus Viscum; species Viscum album. The sequence continues at coordinate 1,908,148,663 of OY728145.1, forward strand.
TACAACAAGTATGAAAGAGGATTTGATGCATGAATATCATTCCTCGAAGTGGGGGGTGCATCTGGGTTTTACCCAAATTTTCCATAAGCTACATAGATAGTTTGGTGTTTGGGAATGAAAAAGGAGATCAAAAGGTTTGTAATACGATGATACACCTGTAAACAGGTGAATATTGAACACCAATGACCTAGTGGTTTATTATAGTATTTTCCCATTTCGGAATGGATGTGTGACAATGTTACTATTGACCTCGTAGTGGGTATATTAAGGATTCCTCATAATAATGACACAACTTGGGGTATTTTTGGGTTTACTAAAAAATTTAGTGCATTTTAGGCCTATATTGGAGACGTTATTTGTGGAAAAATTGAAAGATATATAACTTTGAGAGATACTCTATCTGCATGGTGTGTTTCAGAGTATAATTTTGGACTGTCTCTCATGTATCACCACATTTTTCTAGAAATTATTACTGAAACAACAAGGTATGTTGTTATTATTGAGTACAGATTTCAACCTATAGATAAATGGGATGTCGGAGAGTGATATACAGTTCGTGGAGGATATTATTTAGGCATGCGATCATGATTTTGGTGGTTCATAAAGGAATAAATTTTCACATGCGGAGTTCTCCTATTATATTAGTTATCAAGATACTATTAAAGTGAGACTATATGAGGCTCTTTATCATTGGAAATGCAGATCACCTCTATGTTGGATGAAGGTAGGGGAGTCAAAGTTATTGTGACTGATTCTCATGAAGGACACATCATAGTAGGTTTACATGAATATCAAATGTGTGTATATAGATCATCATATATTGAATTTGTATGCTAATAGATGTTGAAACCTCATTGATCTTACATGGACTAATCATGTATTTTTTCAGTTGTCACCTAGATTGTGTCATCATAGGAATAATATACATGGAAAGTTGGAGCCTAGGTTTATTGAACTATTTGAGGTTTTTGATAGAATCAGGCTGATGGAATAACTGTTTTCTACTCCATAGAGGTATATTGTTATGCATAATATTCTCTATGTCTCACAGATTTTGTGTTATTACCATTACTATTATCTTTTGATCAATTTTGATGATGTTGAGTTTGCCACCAATGTATCATCTGATGATCATCTGATATGTGTTGTAGATCACAGTGAAAAAGTGTTGTGGGGAAGGACCAGGTTGATAATTCGAGTATTGTGGAAATATGTGCACGTACTATAGAAAACATGGGATAAAGAAGAAAATATATGGGCTATGTGGCTCGATATTTTTACCTAGTAATCTTGGAGATTCTTGTTAGTACATCTTGAGTATGAGATTCTATAAGGTGGGGAAATAGTAAGATGCTGACCTTTTTTAGTGATTTTACAAGCTCGTATACATGTATTCATTTTCCCTATTTTTTAAACATTGACTCAGAAATGTATTTGGTGAGTTTGGGTAAAATTTTGATGTTTCTAGGTTTTTTGGGCATTGCACTGTTGGCCCACATTTTTTCCAAATCATGCTATGTATCCCTAAAAAACTTTATAATGGAATATAGAGAGGGATTGTACATTTTTGCACAGTTTTTTAAACTATGTGCCTTGTTTGGACTAACTATGCAAGTCCATTCACCACATCCAATGAAACAGTGCATGTGGGAGTTATTCCTCAAAAAATTAGTTTAAATTATTCTAAACCCCCCAAAAATCAACCTAATTTGACCCAACATGACTTTAAAGGATTTCACTCATTTTTGGAGGCTCTAAAAGGGATTCCAAATTCCGTTCATGAAATATCTAATATCTATTGGTCATATTTTCAAATCTATTGAAAATAGATTCTAATCCAGATTTTTTTATCCCCCTCTCTCTCTTCATTCTCTCATTTTTTGAAGGGATGATTTCCTCCAATGGTTATGGTTTATATATAGGTTTTCATCGATCTAATCTAATAGATACTATATCTAGGTTGTAGATATATACCCCATTTTTCATTTCACAATTGAATGTTTCACTTCAATTTGGGATTTTTTTGGCGATCATACATCAAAAATCTTGTTGTAGATGGTCTAAATTTTAAATTCCACAGTTTTGATTTAATTATATGTTTGTAATTTTAAAATTAATATTACCGTGATTGGGAAACTTTATAATATATTGTTTTGATTAAATTTAGCTTCCATGGGATAATGAATTGGGACAAAATAGAAAAATTTATATTTTTTAATTGTGATCATGAAAATGATGGGTTAATCAGATTGTGTAATTGGTTAATTAATGGAAAATTGAATTAGATGATAATGGTAATTGAGGGGTGTTTGGAGTTTCCTTGAAGAGGTAATCGGTTTTGATCAAATTTTGATGGATGTTTTAATGGTGAATTTTTCATATTATTCCATAAGATTAAAGTAAATAATGATGATTGATTAGGTTGTTGAAATGGTATTCCATGTTATGAAATGTGGATGGGAGGGTTAATGTGTGTTTACCTTGTTGAATGTGATATATTTTATATAATGACCCAGGCATAACATGCATGGATAACAAATCATTTTTTATGGATATTTGGAACATTACTAAAATAAATGCCCGAGGACCATAATAGTTTAGTGTAACATCCCAGGTAAATAAAGAATAAAGCCTTTTAATATTTATTATTATTTAAGATTTAAATATTAATTTTACTTTAAATGGGTTGCTATGTTTGATAGCTTACCTGATACGCAACAAAGAGTTTCTTTGAAATCTTACGTTGCACACTAGTAATAAAATAATATTATTTTAAATGGTAGTTAACACGTAGCCATTGTATTGGAGGGAATGAATGGAAATAACTAAAATATGATTATATATATTTGTTAAATGTTTTTACATTTATCCAATAAATGATAAAGACTTAAAATATGAACAAAATTCAATTTTAGGCATATATACTCAAATTTTTACTAAAGGTCCACTTATCACCTTTTGATGGCAAACCGTCATTAAGTATAGTTTTGGACACTCTTATACATTATATTGGAACAAATAAAATTATTATTTAGAATCGGGACATCAAAATTTACTTTGTGTGAATTTTTGGTATTTTTCGGATAAAGTTCATTTTTTTAATGAATAGTGATAAATGTTGTATTTTAATTCAAAACCTCTTTTTAATATAATTTATTTATATGATTAGATTATCTTATGAATTGGATTTAAAGTGAAATTAGAATATAGTTTTACCATTTAATCCAATAGTGGTCATTGGAATTAATTTCACTTTGAAATTGGACTTAAACTAGTGTCAATCTTTTGATACTTATTGTTTCATAAAAACACGCTATTTTCTTTGACAACGGGAATTAATTATTAAATTAATTAATGTAACTTATATGTTTTTAATTTTTTAAAATAGATATCATTTTTGACTCCGGATTATCAAATATATATTAGAGTGATGTTTTGCTATTTTTCTGAAAAACATCAATTTTTGATGAATAGTGAAAACACTAAGTGGTACTTATAAAAATCGATTTTCTGATTAAATGAAATTTTACCACCTCTGTGCTTTGAATTTCAAAAATACGACATACATGGTTTTCATTAAGAAGTAAAATATGGTTCAATGGGATTAAAATAATTTTTTGGTGAACAGTAGCTTTTATGTTTTTAATCGAGATTAGAGGTAATTAGTGTAATTTGAGGTAAAAATAATGTTTTAATAATAAGAAATGACCTTGACGCATGTCCTAACCTTATTGGATGTGTCATGTCTGACCAAGAAAATCCATGGGTCAACATGGGGACCCCATAGAGCCACATTGGTGGTAAAATAACATTAATAACTTTTTATTTAACGTTAAAACTAAAATGTCACAAACATAAGTTGTTTTACTAAAACAATTTTTAAATGGGGTTATACAAGACATATTTTGGACTATAAATATTAATTAGAAAGATAAAAATATTTCCTACATCATGATAGTTTTTTTTATAATTTTTAGACATTAAATAAATTAAATTATTTATGATACCATGATGATGCAGCGATTACCTCATTATTTAACGATGTAAAAAAATAAAAAGATAATGTAAATTCTAAGACCTACACATGTCAAAAACCTATTGGATGGGTGGATTTCGAACTCTTATCACCTTATCCTAGAAATATATAATTTTGGGACCTTTAAAATCTGAAAAAAAAAATTATAATAAAGTAACCTTTTATAACTTTCCAAGAGTGCCCCTCCTCTCCTCTTTTAAAACGCCCCCACCTCTACCACCTTACCCACACCTCTCAAGACGTTGGATAGGCCAAACCCTATCCATTTTGTCTCTCCACAACCCTCTATTACTCTTTGAAGCCTCACTTTGGGCATAAGTCTTCCCAAGGAAGTATTTGATCTCAAATTAAAAAGAGTTACACGTTTTAAAGGTAGTGTTTTCTCTTGTGTTATTATGTTTTATTTTTCTTCTCCAACCCTTTAAACTCTTTTTATTCCTTTATTTTGTAACAACACCAGTATATTCAATATACTAGGATTTTTTTATAATAATTATTCGAGCTGAAATTACACACACCTATATCTAATTGTTAAAGAACATACTGTTTCTGTGGATGGCGAATTTCTGCCTCACGAAACGATGATTGTTCAACACTCATATAACACCTTAAAAGGTGGACATTAAGATGTCACTATATTTATATATGATATATAATATGTTTATGATTTACTTAAGTGTATTTATTTTTCATTTATGGCATACCATTATGGTTTCCATTATGGGTAAACGCGATATCTTCATTTTAGGAAGTGCGGACTACCGCCCCCTCAAAGTGATTTGATTCGTTAATACCATATGTGGTACGTATAAAGGATAGATTTAATGATATTATATATGACATTATACTGGAATTATAATACTATTATGTATAATTATGTTTTAATTCCATTAAATATGAAATAGAAATGGAAGTAGCGTTCATGCGTACGTACGGCTTACCGTCTCCATGAATGATGCATTTCATTTCTTTCCTCTAAATGTTATGTAATATTATAAATGCATGTATATACTAGATATATACGACATATATGATATCTACATCTTGAATATAATTCTGGATATAATGGATATTGTACCCCATGAACAACTTGTAATTATAAAGAGTTTAATTTTGACTGAAGTACCAATGATAGACAAAACAACCATTATTAACTTAAATAATTACATAGTGTTCATAAGATGGTAATAAGTGATATAAAAGGAATAATGAACTTGAAAAATGTTCTTAAGAAAGTATAAATTAACTCAAGTTTATTATTCAGGATATTAGAGAGCGATCGAGTCAAGTCGGACCCAAGGTATGGGACTTCGTCACAATCTCCTTTCATTGAGGCATATTTTGTTTTATACACAGCCTTATTTTATACGGTGTATAAACCACTTTGAATTTTACATTTATCCAAAAGGAATATTTTTATATGAAGCTTTTTACTAAATGAAAAGAGGGAATGTTTTTGTCATACGTATGTGGTGACAACGAATTCTCTGCCGTCGTGACCATTATTTGAGTTTTGGTTTCCTCTACAAGCTATACTTTTTTTAAATGAAAAATAAATACCATGTTTTACTTTTATTTTATTTTGTTATTGAAAATGGTTTTCATAATGTTTTTAAATCAATGTGTTGTATTGATATATTGTGATTGAAAAGTGGAAATGTTATGTTTCCTTTATGCATGTTTTATGTGATATGATTATGTTATGGTTCTTAGGCATTATTATGAAGACGGGTGGTTCCATGATAAACTAAGGGCGGGTGAGCCCGATATAGCTCTCCAATGCATTGGGTAATGAGGAGGGGTTAAACGTTGAGGTTTCTCCAAAGATATTTATGGAATATATTGTGATGGGTATTCCAAACGTAACCAAGAGGGTTACTCCCTACGTAAGAATGTTATGAATGCCTCAAGTTACCTTTATGTCATATGATTTATATGATTTATTCATGATTTGATGAGGTAAGTTAATGTTCTTATATTGTATGGGTAAAGTATGATTTCATTCTTATGTATATATTTACTCATGTTTCCTTTCCATATTTTTATATCCCTTACTAAGCTTTTTATGCTCATCCCAAGTTTTTGAAATGTTTTTCACAGGTCAAGGGAAGGGTACATGATTTGATGATAGTGTCAAGGAAGTGTTAAGAAAGAATCCATGTTTTATTTTAAATATATTTCTGTTGATTGGAAAAATGAATACTATCTTTTATGTAACCACTTTGTTTAAATGTGGGATGTAATGCATGTTTTATGATCTAATTCTCTAAAACTCTAAACCTGAAAAGATACTCAATGAGAATTATTCATTGAATTCAATATTAAGTAAGATTTAAGGTCGGAGCCTTATATTTAGTGTCTTTGGAAACATGGAAACAAAATATTCTATCTTAGTAAAAGATCATAAAAATCTCGTATAAATATCTCACCCTTTATTACTTCTACATAAACATTTCTTTATAACCTAGATAATGGGAAAAAAAGAAAATAGTGAGATCAGATGCTCAGTAAGGGTAAATAAAGGAAATTTACAAGTATAACATGAAAAAAGGTTTATGGAACTTGATCATAACATTTGAAGATCATAACTTGCATATTAGAGATCATAATAAAGATTATCATTTCATAATACATTGATTAAAAGAGAACTAAAATCATAAGTCATGAAATAATAACATAGAAAAAATACATAGAATTTGTGGAAAGCACATAAGAATAAAAACCCTTATGTCAGGGCCACCGACCAAGACCTTTATAACATGTTAGGTTTGGGCTACAACTTGTGTATCTACTTTGAACTTGGGTTAACAACCAGTGAACCCTCTTACTTTTATGCTCAGGAAACAATCCATGTACCTTCTTATTTTTGGGCTCTAGCTAATAGTCATGTACACTCTTACTTTTAGGCTTGGGATAAAACCCATGTACCATCTTGATTTTAGGCTCGGCCTATAACCCATATACCTTCTGGTTTTTAGGATTGGGATACAACCCATGTAACTTTCTATTTTTTATCTTGGGCTAAAAACCATGTACCCTATGAGCTAATATACAACTCATCATTACCTAATGTATTGGAGGGAGATACAGGACCCTCCCATATCATAATAAAATCATTTATTATTGTTCCACAAGATAAAAAAACTTTCATCATTTCAGGAACTATAAAAAAATATGGTCTTTATAAACATACAATAATAACCCACTAAATGAAATGGGTATCATTAACATTTCATCACCTCATAACATGTGAATCAAGATAAGTTTCATAATCACTTAATGAAAGAATAACCTATTAAGAGAAGTGGGTTTCAAAATCATAAAACATGTGGAAGTGAAATGGGTGTCATTAGCATCATTTCATCAAAACATAAACCATTAAAGAAAAAATATGAATATAACCATTGGATAAATTCTAAAAAGGAAATGATAAATATCAAATAACGTCATCTTATAAGAATAATAAATTGGAATGAAATTTGGAAAACATTTCTGGACGTAAATATCCTATCATCTTGGAAAAGGCTCTTTAAATCATAAAACCTTTTGAAAACCATTCCCCTTAAAAACTTATAAGGGATGCTTGAAAAACATTTAAAAATAATTTATTTGAAAATATATTTAAAAAATATTCAAAATTAACCTTTTGGACATGAAAATAAATCATTAATGGATCGACGGAGGGTAAGTATATACATGTCATACGAGGTAAAAAACATTTCATGATGAAAAAATTAGAAAAAATGAATCATTCAGAAATAAAAATAAATACTCCATTAGAAACATTGGTAACATAAATAAAGGGTAAAAAAAATAAAATATTTTATGAGAATATTATAATATTTTTTTTAACCCTTTTTAGAAAACATTATTTTGAAGGAACATAGACTTCTGACCGAAGAAAGCCTGATGTCGGACTTTTATAAAAACATATTCCTAACTATCCTTTGTAAAAAATATAAAAAAAGGTATAAATACATGAATATATCATGAATAACTAGAAAAGATGAAATATCATCAGTGTTTGTGATTGTTGTATCATAATATTTCTCCAAAGGAAGCATAAATAGAAACAATCTTCAAAAGTGATGAGATTGTTTCAATAAACTCTCACCACATGGTAGCTTTGAACAATACCCTCCCCCCCCCTCAATTTAATAAAATAAATTTACATGAGGATTAAATTATCATTAAAATAATAATATTCATGTTATATCATTTCAAATTCAGTATATACACCCCATGGAAAAATATTGGTGCATAACATGGATTGTGTCTCAAGGAATGTAATTTTTAACGAAATTACATTACCGATTTTCTAACTATTGAAACATAACCTGATGAGATAAAATATTAAAATGGATATTTTCATACCAATAAATTTAATTTTAATATTCATATAATACATCCGTGGAAAGTATACACACCAAAAAAGTAATGTGGGGTGAATAAGGCTTGTATCTCATGGAAATAAAAAGTAAAATGAAATTTCATTACCTTGTGTCTTGAATATCGTCGTACTCATTCAAAAATCATGTAAAATAAATATCAATTTATTATAAATATTATATAGAACCATTTTTTATATCTAATACAATATACGGTCTGATTATTACCTTATATTACCCTCTTGTTAATGATCCTATGTTTGGTTTCACTTCGGGTAATACCCTCTTTGTTCTTCACATGTGTTTTAATTTTTTATATATTCACTCCTTATACATATATAATTATAACAGAGTGTCAAAAAAGATATAAATATCATTTTTAGTCATTATATGTGAATGATAATAATATATAGAATATATAAGTATTAAATGAAATATACTATTCATGGAGATGGTAAGTCGTACGTACGCATGAAAGTTGTTTCCATTTTTATTGTCGTATTGAAAGAAAACAATAAGATTAAATATATGAATATATGTATAAAATGTCATTAAATTATAATTATGAAGTTATATATATCATATAATTTCACTAAAACCATCCTTATTATATTCTATGAACTGTGTGAACGAAACACATCCCTTTGAGGGGTCGGTAGTCCACACTTTCTCAAACAAAATTATCATATATACACCAAATAGAAAGTAAAAAAGATATGTGTTTTAAAAGGAATAAAGAATATTAAAAACAAAATTAATATAATATATGACATATATAAACATTTTTTTCAACCTAATTTCCGCCATTAGAGGTGTTAGAGGAAAAATTAACAATCATCATTTAGTGAGGCGGTAGTTCACCGTACATGTAAACAGTATGTTCGTTAACCATTAGATATAGGTTTTTTTAAAGTGAAGAGTGAATCCTTGGAATAAAAAATTCCAATTATATTTAATATAATTTTTTTTATTCAAAAATATAATAAATAAAGTGTAGGTGTTGAAGAAATAAAATAAAATAAAGGATCTTGAGATAAGATGTTACCTCTTAATCATGTAACTCCTTTTAGTTTGGCCAAAATACATCTTTGGATGGATTTCTATCCACGTGTATTATTCTATGAGGAATTCTGGTATGTTTGTAATTTTATTGGTTATATATTGTCCAATCCTAAGTGGTTTTATGTCTTTGAAGAATAGGGAGAGGTTGTGGCCTTTTATAGGGATGGGAAAGGACACACATGGCATTTTTTTAAACAAGTTTTGTGTACACACGTTTTTACACAAAAAAATTAATAAAAAACCAAAAAAACACAATAATTTAAGGTTAATGGCGCAATAATTTACATTTAATGGGTTTTGGAAAATTTTCAATCTCGTTTTGGGTAATAAATTTAAAGTGTAGTAATTTATTAACCTAATATTTATTTTAACGGTTGTAATTAATTCTGATCAATTTTAACAATATTTTTGGTAAAAAAACGTTTACATTATTATACATTATAAATTATTTTAATTCTAAATATGGAATCCATTTTTTAAAACTCAAATCACAGATGTAGAAAATTTTAATTTACAATTAATCTCACTGACAGGATGACACTATGGTTTTTTAAAGTAAAAACATCCAAATTTTTGTTAAGTTTTTCTTTCCCAATTTTAAAGGAAATTGATTATAATGACCTCATTTGGATTGATTGATTAAAATATTATCTAATTAATCTTTTAAAAAAAATTAAAATAAAATTTAACAATATTAATAAATTAGATGAAAAGGCTGTAAAAACACCTTTATAAAAAATAGGTCTTTAAGCATAAAATAAGGCTTATTCTTATCTTATGTCTATAGAATCTGTTGGATTAGTATCAAAAATATTTTATGGAATATATAACATATATATTACATTAATATAACTCAATAGTTTTAATTAGTTTAATTTATTATTTAAAAATTTCTTTGTCACCATAAAAATAATAATATTTTCTTTTATATTTAATGAAGTTTCATATCCCTTTGTAATTAATTAGTAACCTATGAATTAATATTATATTTTAGTAAAAAATACATTTTTGAAAATTAGTTAATACTATTTACAAAAAACAAATTTAAAAAATTGGTTAAATCTTATTATTTTAAATAATAACATTTTAATGATATACTATTTTTCCATAAAATTTGATCATGTGTTTTTTGAAATCCATCTAGGAAAGTCATTGTTGCATGTAACACAATCTAACATCAGTGTTCTATGTAGAGAAATCGAAAATTTATGGTGCATGTATTGCATGATTAACTAGAAGTTTCATGTAATTCAAGAAAAACATAGTTCTTTAATATAAAAAAATATTTTCAATGTTGCATGAAATGAAAAATATAAAAAAAATTAAATTAATTTGAAAAATAATAATAATAATTCAAATAATATAGGGGTGTTACATGTGATAATTTTGAATGATTAAAAATGGGGGTGTGGTCATGGACTGATGCTCTAAATACCCACAACGTGCTATCCATTATGTTCTAGACCCTAATGAATGCTTATAATTTTTATTATAAGGGATAGGGACTAATGGCCAAATACCCATGGGGTGTGGGACATGGACGGTTGCAGAAAATACCTGTGGGGTTCAAGACATGATGTTCTACACCCATGAGATTGGTACTGGACAATGCTTCCAAATTTCCATGATATTAATTCAGATGAGTTGATAATTGATAACTAGGTTATTGTGGTATTTGATATCCCTTGGGGATAGTTCAGACTTCAGGATGGGGAAAAGAATGTATTGATTGTATGGGTTTCGTCATGAACTTGAGGATTTATGTGGTTAAATAAAGAATAATGTAATGTGATAAATTTTTACATTATGAGTTTTATTTAATTCTTTATATAATTGTATACACTGTTATTGATTGGATATTTTTTTAAATGGCATTTTTTGTAGCCTGCTAAGTTGAAATCACACCCAAAATGGGTTGCCTAATCGGTACCCAAATAGACTTCATTTGTGTAGGATATGTTTTGGGAAAGATCCCAATGTTATATGGATTATTTGGGATGGAACCTTATTGATAGAAATAAACATGATTTTGGGACCCTCTTAGGGAGTTGTTAGTGTATCATTATTTTGGGTTTTATTTAGACACATGACACTTGTATGGCATGACATATCTTATTTTTTAGTTTTGATATTGTATTCTTATTTTGTTCATTATGTCATACTAGTATTATTATGGTAATTGTAATTTGGTTATTGTTATTTCTTTCACTATTGTGTTTCTTTGATAAAGAGGGTATAGTCTCCCCATTTTGTATCTTTCTCCCTCGCTACTAGTTGTAAGCCACTCATATTTGGGGAATCATGCTTGAATTAATGTAACTAACCATCTTAGGGTACCGATATGTGGATCCTAGGTCGATATGTTACATTAATGGTCATGAATCATCTACCATTTAATGTTTGGTCGTGTATCATCTACAAATACATTACTAGTGGGAGGTATACAATTAACCAAATTATTTATTTTAATGGTGCATTGAACACCTATAGTTTTTTAGTGAATGCACGTAATCCACCTACTATATTAGGCATTTGTGTTACCTCATCAATTGATAGAGTGTTGTGTTGATAGTGCATCTTCCACATGAGATGGGTAGTGGAGGTGTATCATCTACCTAGTGTAAGTGATGCCTCATCCACTAGGATTTGTATCATTTTCAGTTTTTATAAGATTCATGGTGGATAATTCACATTAATGGGTTATTATGGTGATTCAATGGTTTCTTAGTGTATTGGGAAGGGTCTACACAGTCTAATCTCAACAAGGATTGATTTTATATCCATGTAATCATTAGTGGAATTTGTATTTTCAAGTAAAAATCTGGTTTCACTAATGTAAATTTCCAAGTCTTCTACTGGAATGGATTCTATTTGTGTTTAAGGCCATGAAATTTATTATAACATAAATCTATGTATACATAACAATATATATCTCTCTATAATTGAATATAATTTTCTAATGGTAGAAAGTTATTTTTTAGGGATCTAAATGTGAATCTAGCATTGGAGTTCATAGAAACATAATTCATCTTGTTGTGTGGATTTCATAAAATATGAGTTGGGGTAGTGAGGAAAACCTTTATACATCCAATATAGTTCAGATAGAGTTGTTAATTAACTATTAAAGCATGGTACCATTACCTCTAGATTATATTAAAATCTCTCAAGGGGAATCCCTTGAACTAAATCACTTATTCCCTCTCTAAACTTATTACTATTTATGATCCCCTATGTAATAAAAACCCCAATTCTCATTTAGTTTTATATCCTTTATCTTTATGTGTGTTCATTATATGGGTTTTCCATCCATGTCTAGCATTAGTTAATATAAGTATAGATACTTGTGGTCTAGATACTGTAAATTTCATTGTTTGATGGGTTTTATTTATTTTCATTTATTTGGATTAATATTATTAATTAACTTATAATTATTGGACTTGTTTAGGGTGGCCTGCTGTGTTATACTCACACCCTTAACAACCACTCAGGTACCTAATCAGATTTCATGAATCATGATACATGAATAAGAAAATAAAGATTATTAGATGGTGGAATTAGGGTTATTATTCTAAGTAGGGAGATTGGATATGTCTATGAATCAAAACTATTTCTTCAGGTATCATTCCTTTTGTTTTTCATTGGACCCAATTGCATGTGATATTCATATTAAATATCAATTATTATAGTATTACATGTATGAAGTTACTATATCCATTTTTATATAATATATGATGTTCGATATTTCTTTTAATCTATCATTCATTTAAAACTTTATAGTGTTGTTATTTTATGGTCATTATTATTGGTATATCATTAACTATGTTTTATGCCCATATGTACGAAATAGGGATTAGTCACACCAAGATAATAACCAACCATCCATATTTTCAAGAAACCTATGTTGTATAGGGTGGTCTATCTGGTGCATATATTGAACTTTTTGTCCTTTCCAGGGTGAATTTTTTTGATGATGTTACAATGTGTTATTATATTCTTGTTTATTTTTTGATATAATTTAGAATGGGGTGGATATTTAATAGTTAAATGGAAAATCAAAGAATGTATTCTAATCCTAGGTGTAGCTGGGTGATAAAGGAGGGAAGTAAAAGTTACTAGATATATGATTGATATTCTTGGATTTCTAGATATTGGGTCATAATTTTTAAAATAAAATGATTTATTTAGTTTATTATTTTTTACTCTTGTACATGAGTTACAAGAAGTGTGAGTTCAAGTATCCTATTTTGTCAAAATAAATTTCATGACATTCTAATATGTGTATGTGATTCATATTTTGTATATGTTACAAAACTTTGTTAATTATAAACTTAATAACAATATATCATATTAAAATAAAAATTATAGATGGAAATCTACATGAAAAATCCATTATTACTACAACTTGTATTTATATAATATGATTTTTTTCTAGTGGAATTATATATGGAAATCACTTATCCAATAGTTTATTGGTTATTCTAGATAAGAGGAATGATTTTTATAACCCCTATATCATAGGGTATGTATCCAAGTGGAACTCAAGGTTACATTTTTCTTCATTCCATATATTCTGACTGTATTGAAAGTGATAAATAATATTTCTTAGTCTTTCACTAGGAATTATAATTAAATGGAACCATATGGGCCTACTATTAAGCACCCAAAATATAGGGATGACCATTCCCCCCATGTATTATAGATAAAGTCACATGTTGTACCTATTCATCCTACTAATTAGAAAATAAAAGTGAGTATACTATCAGTTTTTTAATATATATGGAATATGGAAAAGGGTTCAATCTAGGACATGAATCAAGAGTTTTATCTATAGTATCAAAAATAAATTGTGGATATAGATGGACCACTAGATAGTGGGTTTTTTGTAGATTCCATGCAGATGATATTTGGTCAATTTGAGAAAACCGCTACGTGGTAGGTGAATATTTATTCCTATAATTTTTGTTGACTAAAAATTAATTGTTGGGATTTTCTAGTCAGTGATGATTATCAAGTACGGTTATCAAGGAAGGGTTTACTAAAACTCTTTTTAATGATTTTTAGAATATAGGGTTTTAAAATGTTCAAGAGATTATTCATCACATTAAGGGGGAATATAGGTGATGGATTATCTTCCCCCTTATATATGATATGATTTTAACATGATTTAGAAATTTATAATACCATTAAAGTCATGGAATTTGAGTATGCGTTGAATAATTACACTTCTTCAAAGTGAATATCATCTGCATGACATCCTTATCCAAATTCATAAACCATGATCATTTTAAAAACTAGAAACCAGTAGTTGATAGATCATTTGGGTATTATCGTTCATATATAAGTTCATGGAATTGGTCACCATGTAGTATGAAATATAGGATTGAAAAGTCTCCCCTTAGAGGAAATTAGCTGGATAACCTAGATGGTGTTAATCAATTCCTACGAGCCGATAAGAATCAGTCTATTGTCATCATTGTGGATAGTCATCATGGATTTTACTTAATTATTAGTATTCTAAGAAGATAAAATTATTTGGTATAGTGGGGAACATAAATAGTATCTTTGGAATAGTACCATGTTTTACTTGTGTGAATGTTCTTTATAAGACTCATGGATCTTGTACAAGGCATTAAGTGATGAAAAATTGAGGTTTTTTGGGTTCCTTGGGTTTTTTAGTTCATAAATGGTGGTGTAGAGATCTATTCTAGGGGAAACCATTCAAATAATATGATACACATCTGAGGATTCAATATTTGGGATCTTAGGGCTGGTGTTATAGTAAGTTTCACGCCATCGAGAAGGATCCTTTTCACGAGGGTGAGGGTTAATCCTTAATTAAAGGTTAAATTCTCATGGGATCCTAATAAATATATATTTTATTTGATTTATTTGATTTATATTTATTCATATCTATCACAATATCTTTTGATCTATTGTCTTGTGTATTGTAACTATATGGGGTGAATTATATCGATACACTCAATCAAATATATAGTAAAGGTTTGTTGAAATATTTTTTGAGTGTGTTATATTAATTTTTTGGTGTATGATTATCTAGATTATTATAATGTTGAAGACTAAAATTTCAAATATGAATGTAGATGATGGAAATCATGTTGAAGATGGGATCGCATCTTTTTTATCTGAGAATACTCATGAAAAATGCTCATGAACAAGAGGAATCAAAGACCCTTATGCCAAATCCCCCTACACCAAGAGTCTAATTGGGAATCCATTTTTCTTCAAATCCAAAGCATTGGAACACACATCTATAAATCCTTCAAACTATGAAAGGTTATATAATCATTCATTCCAATTTATCAAAAAAAAATTAATACATAGAAAAAAATGTGTAATATCCAATCATTTTCCCTCAATTCATAAGTTTCTCCTAGACCACCTATTTTTTTAAGCACCAATTATTGAATCATCGATGGAAACCACCCTACACCACCAAATATTCCAGAAACACCCTTTGGAATATTAATTTGTGATCCCCACTCTGTTCCTAATCATTTACCTTTTCACAAAATTAATTCCTTCTATGTGTGATATTAAATTGTGGAATGCCCTCTGTGATTAACATATTATACCCTCCCAGAGAATCAAATGATTCCCATTGTGATAGGAATGATATTCCTCATGTGTAGAGACGGGTATTACCATTATCTTTTGTGTATACAATCTGATAATCCCAACACCTTCTATTGTTGAACAATCATTCATGAAAAAAATATTAACGAATGACATAATATTTCATGGTATGGTCCTTGCACAAAACCATTAACTATATATCTCAATTTATGTGTTATTTTATCCCTTTAGTTTTATACATAATGTAGTATGCATATATGAGGTTCAATCCTAACACTATTACATTTACATATCCCTCGACACGAAGAGTAAAATAGGGAATATATTTTTCTTATAATCCTTAGCATTGGAACACAAATCTATAAATCCATCACACTAAGAATGGTTATAGAAGCATCCATTCATATTTATCACAAAAACCAAATACATGAAAAAATAAATGTGTTATCCCCAATCATGTTCCATCAATTCATAAGCTTCTCATAGGCCTCCTATTTTTTTAAGCACCGATTATGGAATCATTGATGTAAACCAACCAAGCCCGCCAAATTTTCGATGAAATACCTTAAGAATATTAATTTTTGATCCCCAATGTGTTCCTCATCATTTCCCTTTACATAAAATGAATTCCCACAATGAGTGATGTTAAATTGTAGAATACCATTTGTGATTAACATATTATACCATATCTAATAATCACATGATTTACCATGTGATGGGAACAAGATGCCTCATGTGTAAATCATTATATTACCACTCTCTTTTGTGCATCCAAACTCATAATCCCCTCACCTTTCCTTGTTGAACCACCATTCATTATAAAGTCTTTAAGAAATGATATTATATTTCATGGTACGGTTCTACCAGACAACCATTAGCAAAATAACACAATCTATGTGTTCCTTTATCCCTATTTTTTGGTTTGTAATGTATGGAGAATATTTGAGGTTCAATACCAACACAATTCTAATGACATATCCCCCCTATAGGGGGTAGTTCCACTGAAGCATATTTATAATTATGGAGAAAATAATCTCTTTCAATATACATAAAAAATTTCCCCAAATGACATTAAACTATTATAATCCCCAAAAAACCCTTAATAATGTCCAACCAACCCTATTAGACATTAACTTATTCCCACCATTATGAAATTATTGTATATGGATATATCCCCATTTAAAATTAACATATGAGTTTCCAATACATGAAGATCATTTTTATATGGATCTGTAGTTGAGTTTAAACTATGTTCCTCTCTTTTTTGATGATCCAATGAGTTCTGGGATGATGATACAAGAACAACCCCAATTCGAAACCATCAAAAACCCAAACCTAGGTGATTATTATTATGTGACTCATATGAAGAGAATTTTCTTACCTATCTAAATAGTACGTAAACTTTATGTTATCATCATTAGATCTCTCAACCCATTACTTAGGTGAGGATCCTATGTTCATCACCAGATGTGGAAAGTATTATATACTTTATGAAGTGAGAAAAATAATATTATATGATGAGCATATGATCTCTATGTATTTTCATTATGTGATAAGACTAAGTTCGTTATCCCATGTGATGGGCATGATATGAATTATGTGATTTGAATATGAAGCCTATGTGATGTTCATATGATATCATTACTATTTACATAGGTTATGATATTATTTTTATTACATGGTAAAGAAATAACTAGATGCCAAATGTGATTATAATTAGATTCCTTATTTAATGAGTATAACAAAAAAATTTGATGAGCATGAGATATTATCATTTCATTATGATGTGATGAGCCTAATACTTTTATCTTCTGTAATGAGTAAAATATTTTTCTATTGTTGATGCATCAGTGCCTTAAATGGTTGGAAGAGATTTCATTATGTGATTATCATAGGATGCCTCATGTGAAGTGTTTGAAGTTCCTCTATTGATGATTCATGTTTCCCAAAGTCAAGGACCCTAGGATTCATTAGGTAATGAGTATAAATTACCATGATCAATGATAATGGGATCCTGAGATTTTTAAACCATTAATATCATTGCTAATAAACATAGGATTCCCCTTGGACAATTATGATAAAGATATTCATAGATTCACTATACAACCAATGATTCATCATAAAGGCTAAACAAATATCTATAATAGAAGGTGTTCAACTTGATAAGGATGCAAGTGATGTAATTAACTGGAGTCCATGTGAAGATAGATCTATGAATGGTATTCATAGGAATGTATTAAATCTTTTAGGGAGACATAGACTAGTCATTAATATCCATTAAGGAATCAATTGAAGGATGGTATGACATAAAATTATCCCATTCTGAATATAGAGTTGATAGTATCATCTATAGTGGATAAGGAAAACTTCCTATGGAATAAAATATTGTGGGACCCAAAAATCACAACAATCCCAATGAAAATATAGAATGATAGTGGTTTCTAGTACAAAGAGTTAGAATATAGACTTAGTATCTTGAGTTTAATCCCTTGTCCTTTGACTATGAGAGGATGTGAAACATTTTGATTTGATATGAAAATAAATATATGATATATGGAATTTGTCTCATTGATATAAGAATAAATATACTTATTGATACATTAAAATGTGTAATGTTGAATTTTGACCACTCACCATGATTAGTAACATACCCCATCCCCCATGAAACTAGCATGGGGAATGAGGTCTAACAATGCCTCGATCATGAATAATACTGCTTGAGTGTAGACCTATATAATAGAACATGGTCACCTTTTCCTTATATCTACATCATAAAACATCCATTGAAGGTATAAAAATTCTGTAATCTACAAAAATGATCTAAACAGATTCATCCTAAACTAGAATATGGATTGTTCATACCTAGAAGCTATTGTGAAACTATTATATAGTCATGATGAGCCATAATAAAGGGTGAAATCACAAATCCATTAAAAATCCAATCATTTATATAGACATTACTCAAAATTAATGTTAATTATATAGTTTAAATCCAAAAATAAATAACTTCAACCACCACATATGAGTAACCATGAGGAATTATACTTCCTGATGTCACTATAAATATAGGACTACCCTACTCGCATATTAATAGGATGATTAGATCGCGACTCTACCTTCATTGATCAAGACTATACACAACCCATTATAGGGGGAACCACCAACGCTACCGAATTGAGTGTTTCTCTTATAAATTATAAGTCTCTTTCCACCATTGATTCACCCTCTATCATCCTATCCACTGAGTGACGATATTTTTTCTCTATATTAAGGTTGATCCCCATCCACCCACCAGAAGCACTAGGTAAAATATCACAATATTTTACCAATAAGAAAATATTTCCTTCCATTGTAAAATAATTGCACTGCCTTGATGTTCCTCCCTAAGGAAGTGGGGCTACCATCTTCTACAGTGGAACTTCCTATAGTTCCAATTTCAACACATGTTGTAGAAATACTTATGAATATTAAAATATCTCACTAAGTGAACTCCTATGTCAACTCTAGAGTCATGGTAGGGGTAAAATCCTTGTTTTATCATTGAAATTGAATAATTATATATTTATTATGATTCGATGGATTTTTTACCACCTCAAGAACCACATATAGGGTTAGAAACTCATCAAAAATTTATCCTTATTCCCACTATTGAGGTACATTTGGTCCCCAAGTCTGTATGCATGTAGTTTTAGTGGAATAATTACCTAAATTTATTAAAATTTCTTTACATTAAGTCATATATTTCACCATATACATATATACTTCCATATTGGGTGTAGAGGAAACATCGGGTTCCTGTTTGGAACCCCCGATAAATATCCTTCAACACTCAAGACAAAAGTTCTCAATGAATTCCCTCACTAAAAATGGACCATAAGATCCTCATGATACATACATATGGTGATAAATCATGAATTGACTAATCATGATGAAACCAAATATAAAAGAAGGATGAAATGATGATTCCATCTATATCCATTGTTCAGTGAAAGAAAATGTATTCTTTTGTTCCACCTTCAACTTTTGGATGGTCCCATATAGAATCTTGGGGTTAAAAAGAGTGGGACTAACCACCTTATTTGGACATGGATAATGATGTTAAATAGGATATCATATCTAATGAACAATTACCGATCATGTTTTTTCCAAATGAAACCTCTCACTTTTCAATCCCAGAGTAGCTCACTAAAAATCACATAACATACCTCTAGCTGAATATATGGTCACAGTCCCAATGAATTTAGCACCTTAAACTAACCAATCATTCATGATCCAAGTACCTATATCTCATTGATAAAATTTTCCAAAAATTGGGATTTATGTTTTCATATCAACCCAGTGTTGCAACTTCTAAAGGTACCTCTAGAGTATCCAATAGACCTTCACTGTAAGTCTCTCATTTTTACATCATGTATTCCATGATGAATCTCCCTATGTGATGATTAGGTGTTTAGAGTAGCAAATTGCTTTATATTTTAGTCCTCATATATAATAATGGTAGGTTCAACTAGTTGGATATTAGGATTATTCCATTATCATTCTGTCACTGAAAATCACCGTAGTTAATTTCATTCTAATAAATCCACTTGTTGAATATGATTATGATGTTGTGAATGAGAAAAATGAATTTTATCCATCCTAAGAAGGACAAAAACTATCAGTGAACACTACAATAGAAATTTTCACCCATAATTGGTGACATGAAATATTCCTCTGAAGACGTAATGATGTACTACCTCTAAGAGCACCCAATTAGTGACTTGATAAATGAAAAGGGATAAGCAAGACTTCTGTTTCTCGGGAAATCAATTAATAAATATATACATATACTAGGACTGGTGATTTTATATTTTTTCATAAGGGTTATGTTTTACTCATTTTTTAGATCATCTGGAGACAATAATATGAGTGGTCTGATGATCAGTAATATCCTATCAGATTTCATTTATTGATAAATCTCATCTAATTAGAAAAAAAACTAAGTGGTTCTACTCATCCAATTACGGAAAATATTATGGTTCTTTTAACCAGTAAAATAGTATATTATTTTTTGTGGTAACCTATCAATTGGATGAACATTATTTCCCATATTTGGATCATGTAAACTCCACTTTATTATCGTTTCGACCAATTATGGGTCAGTCGAATGTGGACACCCCCAAATAATGATATGATCAATGATCTCACTAATCTTCTCAATATCATATAAATGAAGTTATCCATAGTTCTACAAAAAAATAATATATTTATATATTGGCTGGATTATAGACCTCTATGGAAATATTTTGTAAATTTGGCATTTTCCTATTCAATTGAATAGGACATCCAATAGAAAAAAAAATTACCACTTTTACTCATAATTTGTTTTTCTATTTGGAACCCAAGAGAATAAATGTGTGCCTAATATTAAATGCTCTTTCCATAAATTTTAATAAAGTGTAATTTTCCAGTATAATTACCTATTACAAGGATCTTTCACCATATGGGAGGAACTCTATGGAAAAATCCTTTATTCTTCCATCTCTATACTGTGTAGTAATAGTGTCATTAACCTATAATTTGAAGAAAAAAATACACAGTGAATTTTTTTCCATTTCCATTTCTTGATAAAATGGAATGACTAAATATTTTAATATCAACATTCCCAAGGAATATTTAATGTGGAATTTTGTAGAAAATTTATAATAAATGTTAGTTAATATACCCACTTACAAGAAGTACCAACGAGGATTCCATGAATTATTTGAGAGACTTGTTACATCATGAAATCCATGGAACTAACTAACAAATTGTCTCTCCTAATACATAATCTCACTCTAGTAAGAAATAATACTAGAGAATAAATTACTAAAGTCGCATAAACTCCAAACCCACATCAAATATGACACCAATTAAACCCTAAAAATTTTAAAAAATAGGCACAACTTTACATAGATAATGCTTCCCAGCCTCTGAGTCAATGTAAATCCCCAAGAGACCATTTTCATGAACTAAATAATAGGGTTTAAGATAACATATATATGAATTTTATAGGAGTATTAAAATTTACCCTAATGAAGAACATGAATAAGAACTATATGATTCATAATTATTAAGAGGTTGAGTTGAAGAACCATCCCAATGACTTCAACTATAATAGTTTTGTAAGTCATTCCCTCAAAAAGTGGCTCATCATTAAGGACTAGAACCAAGACATAATAGATCATGTTATAGTGGTAACAGGTGATCCTTTGGTGAATGTCACGTTAATATGTCCTACCCCATGTTGATGGAGAGGATTTTAGTGAATGGTAGTAGGTATCTAATGTATGATCTCAAAAGTTTGATAATATTTAATCCTAAAAGTTAGTCACTCATTCCCATAGGAATATTTGTGCTATAATGAATCAATAGGGGCCTTACTTAGTCATTACCTCTCTTATAGTGGCTCCCCAAACATTTTATCCCTATATTCCTTAAAAGAGCCTATTTAACCCGTGAATATACAATCAATAACCATATAGATTTCCAACACCATTTTCAACCTCATAGGATTATTTCACCTCACATCGGGAAGAGTTTCAATATCCTTTTTAATCATTAGAGTCTTATACATTGAAGAGAAGGAGTATACCTATGTATATTATATAATTTTAGTGGACTAAATCGAAGATATGAAAGATGAAGTACAATAAACAGATATATCAATGTCCTTTGTAAAATTTCCATGAGGTTAGGGAAAAACTCCTCTAACATGAATAGGGATCTAGGCATTATCCCTAAAAATCCTCAATATGATTTTGAGACTAGAAGTTAAAAATTAAATTATCCTCAGGAATTGACTCCATAGAAAGTACCATCCTAAATAGTATCTGAATGACATATCTAATTGTTTAATCATCTATCTCTTACAAATATATAAAAATATCAACCAAAACCATCCAATAACCAAATGAAATCATTTCATTCTGGACAATAACATTCACCTCAACAAGTTGGACACTCCATACATTCAATAAATGTGAAAACATATGGTAGAAAACACAAGACCCTGCCCCAATAATAAAATAAAATTCCTTATATTTTTGAAACTCTTTCCAAAATCTTAAACCATAAAATGAATTTTCTTGTAAAATATACTTTAGGATTCCCTCATCAATGCTATGAGAAGCTCTATTATATTTGAGAAAGAAGTTGTTACGACTGAGGTCAACTATGTTGAGGTGATTATGTACAATTTTTTTAAGGCCATAATACCATTCTCCATGGATGATGGAGTTGAGACTGTTCAGGGACACATCCCCCCCCCCCCCCTCTATATCTAATGAGTTATCAATGGAATAGAGGTCTGTCAGTTTTTTGTGTACATTTGTCCTGGGATAAATCTCATACAGACTCACAAACTCTATAAGTCCAAACATATAAAGGTCAAAATATCCATGAACAAAATAAGAATCCAATAAATCAAAATGATATAGTGAAATCTGAACGGTTGTATTAAATTAAAGAAACAATTTAGAAACTTAGTTTTAAATACCTTGTTTGAGGTTTTATCACGTGATACGATAATTCATGTATTACTATGAATTCCCTTTCACAACCATTATGTTGTCATCCTGATGTAATATCACAACATACTAAAATAATCCATTAATGGTCATGTAAGAGTGATCGAAGTTGATGAATCTCCATTTAATTAAACTGAAGGCCACTATATTCATAATGTGTATTATAAATTTGATGGAATGAATATTTACATTGAAGGGTATTGGAATTAAATTTCCCCAAAGGACATGAATCCTCCCAAATTTGATACATGTGATGATCTGTACAGGTATTCCATCTTACCCATCCATAAACCAGATGTAAAAAACCAATATATTGGGTATCACATCATTGTGAACTATAATAATGATTTCATTTAAAGTATCACTTTCTACTTTAAATTTAAGGTTCTATTAAAGTCCAGTGAACCATATTTCTCATACTATAAGATCCAAACCTTGATAATAAATTGATATCTCTACATTATATTTGAGGGAGTAGGGTAAACCATGAGTGATCAACCAAGTTATAGTCATTCAATATAAAGGCTGGAACTTATCAATGAAGGCCTTATAGGATTAGAGCCTCAGTTTTAGTCACCATGGTTTTTTTATAACCAAAAGTAAATGAATTCACTTTTTTTAATTCTACCCCCATGCAAGAAGATAAATAGTTTTCTCTTATGGAATAGAAGTAAGATACTCCCTCTAATCCTCATTACTATGATAAAGTGTACTTAGATGAGGATCATATTGTCTTTATAAAAGGATTATACACTACCATTGATGACATGGAACAAGTGAAACTGGTCATAATTGAAGATGAAAAGATGATATTTTTAAGAGACATCATGTCTACATATTTTAATCAATTGTATATTGTGTATATAAAAGTTCTATAAGATATATTTTTATGGATAAAAATATAACAGGTCTTGAACCAAATTTTATCATCCACCATATTTTCCAGGACATTTTCAACTATGGATTGAATAAGGAACCATAGGAAATTAATCCCTTCAATTTTCCCATTTTTATGGATGTTTTCAATAAGATAATCATGGTACAAAAAATCTGGTATATTTAGTACACCATGTGGTTGGACAGTCTCATCACAGTTAAGAAGATGAGTGGATAAATTAGAGTTATTTTCTACTTTCATGATATCAAATTTGATTGCATGGAACAATACATTACAATATCAGATATTGGGATATTTATTTATTCAACCATTGTCTTTTAAAATCATTCTATTATGAATGGATATTCTACTTATAATCAAATCTATATTTCTCATGAAGATAAATATTCCACCACATTTAGGGATCCATTTTAAACCTATTAAAAATGATTGATTCTATTTGTCTTGATGAATGGTGTAGAAGCCTACCAGTGATCTATCAATAATATCCTTAATCCTCTCCTTGGTAAAATCGTGTAGTTTTTCGTAAATTATTTATTGGTTAAATCCAACCAAAACCAAAAACACCAAAAAGCTCACAAGTTTCAAAATGTTTTTTCTCCCACCACAAGATAATGAACTCCTTTATGTGAATATATGAGGTTACATATAGTAATTTACATGTATTTAGTGTCTGAAATAGTGACATCAAGCCCAACCATGTGAATATCAGGTCCATTATTGGAATTCATCCTTTTCGTAATCTATTTTTTTTATGAGGACTCTAAGGACATCTATATTATATATGATGTTTTTTCACCGATCTAGTAGGAAAATATAAAACCCTCTCTCGGTTGATGAAAAAATGTATTTCCTATTAGTGGATTAAATGGGTCAATAATGTGTTGGAAAATGTTAATTTGTATCTATTGAGTCTTTCAATTCTCATGTCCCTAGTTCAAGTGAAAAATTTGGTTCTATATATCACCTACTAGGATCAATCCATTGGCTCACTCACGGATCAAATGAAAAATGATGGATTGAAAAACAGACATAAATATATTAGTGAAATTATGATTTAAAATAAAACTTTTTATTCTCCTATTCAGAATAACTAAATTTTCATAGTCTTTGAATTTTTAATGTTAGATAATATTCTATGGAACCATGAGGTTCTACTATTCACCCATAATTACTCACTAAATTATATACTGAATTGTCCTATGTATATAAGATTATTATAATGGTTGATAGTTTATATGATGTAGTTTGATATCAGGATCATCCCATAAAAAAATTCAAGGCCATGTCACAAGTATATTTATTTCCAAACATTCGACCATTGTTGAATTTACCATGGATGCTAATTTCCAAGAAGAGATAATTTTTTCCATTTATCTTTTAGTACCATGAATAAAGATAAACATAAATTTTTCCTCTCAATACCCACAATTATAAACACACATTAACTTGTGGCTCAATATTGTTGTCCTTGGAGTTATTATTATCACTACTTAAAATGACCTCCTCCAACACTCATTCATTCTCTTAGAGAGATGCACCAATAGTTAGACTTTGTATCAATCCCTCACAACCACTCTTATGAAATACCTTAAGATAGGGGTTTAATGGTTTTACATGAAGGGTGATTCTAAGTTGATCATTAAGAAAATTAATATTTACAAAATTATCAACAAGAAAGATCTTTTTTATTTATAAGGTGCCTGAGTGAATTGAGAACTCAATTTCCATCTGATCCATTGGTGATTCAGGTCTCAAATTCCAACAAAATGAATGGGTTCCTACCTATAAATATTTTTCACATCCATTTTTTATCCAGACCAAGATAAAATGGTCATATATACTATTCATTAGTAAAGGATTTTTCCTTTTATCCAAAATTATGAATGTTGTGAGTGAAAAAAATCAAAAATATATTTTATCTAGAGTAAATACATCTAATTTACATTTCAAAAAAAGATACATTCATTGGAAGACTCACCTATTTATTTATCATTAACATAGAACTATATGTTTTAAACATTATGAGCGGGATAAAATCTACCAGATTTAGGTGAATTTTATTCCATATGATAGCTCCAATATACAGAAGGTCCTCTACCGATGTAGATTTAATAGAATTCACATTCATTTCATCTATGTCAATTCAATCCTTTTGGTTATGAAATATTTTAATAACATGTCCTATTGGGATTACTTGTGTTATGATTAAATATCTTCCATAATATCCATAGGTATGTCTACTTCTAAATATAAATGATTCTTGATTTCAGGTAATTCACTAAGAACCTTCATGTGTTCAGAGTTCATTCCACCATCATACAATAAAAAAAATATTTTATCCTTGTCAAAAAATATTCTTAGACAATTTATTTATGGGTAAAACATTTCATTGGTCCCTATATTCTAGTAATAGCCTAAAAAATAAATTCAATCTCACTCCCAACTTCTTATATTTGATATGGACTATGACAATTCCTCTTAATGAGTTATAGACATGATCTATGATCATGTTTTCTAAATTCCACATCTTTAACAGATTTCGAATTACTCACACCATTATCATAGAAAATGGAACACACTATAAATAATCTAAGATAATTAAATTTTATTCCAAGTATAACCCCTAGAAAAATCATATATGTCGATACTATACAAAATTAAATGGTAATATCAATGAATTCAAAATATCTCTCCCTTATATTCTATAGTAGTCAATAGATAAGAAAATGTATAGTGTTACTAGAATGCATCACAATACCCTATGAATATATTGGACTGTGGAAAAGATATCCAGTTATGAAACTGTGTGCTCTATTGTATATTGATTTTAATTAGTTCTACAAATTTAAGTAGAAATACAATCACGTTGAAGTTACATTTCTAGTATGTTAACACTAGAAAATTGGTCAAAATCCATTTAGTAAAACTGTAATTAATTGATGGAAAATGGTTCCATGAATTATGAAAAAATAAGGTCCATCAAAGAAATTTACCCATGATTTAAACAAGTATGTTATCTTACCTTAATTCCTCCAATGTGAATTATTAACATATTTAATATTCTAAAAATATCCAAAAGTAAATCATGAAATATGGAACTCTTGTAAGAAGTTCCAAAGATGGTCTAAATTGGTTGCCCTAATGGTGCATACTCAAAAATTACCATTAAAATGGTTCACATCACACAGACAACCGGGACATGGTTTCTCCAGAGTCAATTCTCATACTTTTAAGGTAGGTTACACATTTTAAGAATCAAGTATTTGAAATACATATCATAAGTCCATTTCATCTGAATTTAAACTTCTTAGAATTGGTCCAATTCCAATGAACCTTAACATCATGTTTTATTAACCTTACCATATGATTTTAAAATATGTGATCAAAATACTTATTTCATTAAGTTAAACTACTCCAATTTCAATCATAGTTCCATGTACACAAACTACATAACCATCATCCTCTTCCAAGAAGAAAATCCCTCCTTTGATGTCAATCTTATAATAAAACATTTCCAAGAAATAAACACGGCTTGATTTGCATCTCATATGATATGTTGTAATACTAAGATCATCACTCTAGGATCATGCAACATTTTCATCAATTTACAAGCACCATATATTAGTGATTAGAGAATATGGATCCCACTCATCACCTCATGTTGAAATCTCACTCATCATTAGAAATGGGTTTAACCCTAATTTTTATTGATGTGAAAAATGGAGTTTATGAATCATATAATAATAAAACATATATTATTTAACTCATTATAAAAATACTCATCATTTCTCAATAAAACTTCAAGTATTCAATGATATTAATGCATATTATCTTCCATTTCATAATTGGCTCCCATACTATGATAGAAAAATTCACTAAAGAAAATTTTCTTATAAAGAAATAATTACATAAAAGACATTATAAACTAAACATGAAAGGTAGAATATTTCAATTTCATGGTAAAAGGTAAACTATAATTTTTATTGTTACATCGTGGATGGTACAATGGACGGGCCTAGATTTTGAAGTCATGTTCAAAAGATGCCTTCAATACACTAGTCACCCCTACCCAAATTTTGATTCTAATCTTAGAATCCGTTGTTTACATGCATGGAATCCTCTTTGATTTTTTGTCGAATTAAATTATATCTTCATTACCCCACTTGTGAATTTCATCCTGCATTTTGGGAAAATTGGTGCCATGGGTTCATTCCTAGTTTTAGATTCTCTTTTAATGGGTCTCATTTGATAGATGAAATGTTATCCAGACCCCAACCCATCAACCACTATTATATACTCTCATGTGAAATAGGAAATATTCTTGCACTCATGTTTTCCAATTCTAAGAATATATCAATTTGGATTAGGTTTCTATTGAATTATTTCCCCCACATGATTAATTAATACTATTTTATGGGCCTCAATATCATTTCTCTCTTGATACATTACATTAAACTAAATTTCCCACCAACAGACTACACTCCATGACCCTAAGCTACTTATTCATCTAATTTAGTGGATGATAATTTTTTTCATTGAGCCTATAATTCCTCCTATACCATTACTTACATCATGTTATCTTTGATATATATAGGTAGGTTACCTCATCCCATTCATCCTATAAAAATAGCTATAAATTTTCCACCCACACTT
Organism: Viscum album; assembly: GCA_963277665.1. Classification (NCBI taxonomy): domain Eukaryota; kingdom Viridiplantae; phylum Streptophyta; class Magnoliopsida; order Santalales; family Viscaceae; genus Viscum; species Viscum album. The sequence continues at coordinate 1,908,177,844 of OY728145.1, forward strand.
GGTCTATGTAGCATGAAATTATGTTGTGTGTACATACTTTTAAGGATTTTTGTGTGTAACCTGTTCCATAAAGAACTCCATTCACATCTTTTTTGTGTTACCAATCAAGATGAACAAAGTAACACATCTCACACAAAAAATAAAGAATCGTAAAACTAAAAATCAGGCATCAAATTCATGTTTGTGTTGTAATTAAAAATTACCCAATCACATTTGTTTTTTACTCATCATATTACATAGACCATGACACTACATATTCAAAGTTATATTACCATAAGATCTGTCTCATCATCCATACCATACAATGTTAAAACATATGAAAAAACTTCTTTTTGAAAGATGTAAAAACTCATTGCATAGTTCCATCATATGAATTTTTATATCATGATATTCTAGATTCTAGACTGAAAGGATTCCCATCTATGAAATTGATCACAAACTATAGTTCCAACTCTTAGAAAAATTTGTGGCATGATAGTAATTACATAACATATGTTGTGAGGATTGGATTTCAATTTTTTTCTAGTTATAGGTTCCATATTTCCACTACCTTTTATTATTCCTTGGAATTTTATTTTCAAGTTTCCTTTTCCCCTATTCTCATTTAGGTAATTCTATGCTCCAATGGATATAGTCTATTCCATAAGACATAAAATTTTATTCGAAACATGGTCCATGTTTTATGACATAAAATAATGTATCACTGTAACCAAAACTATCTATACTAGAATTGGGTCCCCAATCCATGTTACGTTTTTACAATGCCTGGTATTGAATCAATTTTCTCTCTTACAGTGCATATTTATTGAACTTATCCCAGGAACGCCCATACTCTAGGTTCCAAACACCATTATTGGTTTTGGGATCTCCATTATAGGGTTTTCCTCTCCCCCATTGGTATACCGGCTACCTCTCCCACATTACATACTGTTATATAACCATAAATAATTATAAGCATATTTCACTCCCTTACCATATGTTGATAAAATTATTGTTGAATGTCTAACACAAAAGACTCTAAATTTTATAAAATAGACCCAAATTCATGATGTGAAACTAAGTGATATGTTGAATCCATGACCAAAGAAATTTCCTCCTTTTATGGTGTTAGATGCATACCAAACCTCCATAGATAACTATGAATGTATTAATTTATATTAAATGAGATACAAGGTGATATATAGATCCCCCTTTTGGATTAAGCCACATATATTGGGACCATGTCTCTATTGGTCTAGTAAATAATAATTTTTTGATACATATTAGGATTTAACCTTTGTTTTTCACCAGAGAACCAATCCATTTCCTTCCCCCTTCTATATGAGTGTCCAATATTCATAGAAATTTTTTACATCATTGAAATATGTGTATCCTTATATCTAATTAACATAATATATATTGATTCATGGATATCTTATTTCATGATAATCCATAAGTCTCACAATATATTCACCTTATAAAAACACATGAGAATATAAATTCAGGTCTCATAGACCTCATATATACTAGGGTGGTGTTATAACCAGATTTATGTCATCTAAGAAATATAACCCTAAACCCATATTATGTATTGGTCCACACAACAAGACAATGAATATTTTAATTCTAACCCACGTGGTGAACTATTTTATTATAGGGTATTCAAATTAATATTGGGTTTGTTTAACCCTAATTGTATATATAAACTAACCTTTAACCTAATATCTATGAAAATTAGATATGAATAACCCCATGGTAAACGTTTTATGGCCTTAAATACCAATATCACACTAATACATAAACCATGAACTTAAATTTTGTTCCTTTATCCTTATGGATCATTCATTCTAGAACATTAGATTTCTCCAATTGATGTTAGGTTCTTAACTTCCCACATTTTATATAGAAAACATCACCATTGGTCCAAGATGCATAACCTCACACTATTATCATCTCAATGTTAAAATATTCATGACCATATACCCCAATAAACTCCATGTTAAAATTGATAAAACATAAACCATAGACCACAATAGAAAAACTATCATGATTATAAACTTCACAAGGAATGAGGTGTAAAATCTATTCAAGATAAAAATAAATAATTTATGACCCAATAATAATTCAATAATATATTTTATAAGTATTCCATTTTTTATAACATGGTAAAAAGTCAGAGTGTAAATAGAAATGTCACATAGATTATAAATTTTACATTCTATCCCCAATAAAATCTTATTTCTTCTTGGTAGACCCATAGGCCATGAAACTATTATAGTGAGTTTTCCCTACTTTTTCCTTACCATACATGTTTTTAGAACATGAAACTCTTTAGAATAGCATCTATCTTAATGAGGTTAAACACTATAGGATTTTTCTTGGATATACAATATTAAAATAAACACCCCAAATGGTAAAACACTTTGTCATTAAACTATGTCAACACCATATGCATTACTAAGAGGTAACAATGGGTCCCCAATACATTACATATTTACTTTATATCAACTAATGTATATATATATATATCTCCACATATATATCATGCGTTATTAAATTTATCTAGATTCACCCCATGAAATATTTTACCTTATTTTGTCCCCCACTCATGTTAGGTTTGTTTTCCTTAATAAGGGTGAATATTTTATCTATTTTTGTTCCATTAATAATAACCTTAACATGCTTTAAATTTCCCTTTTTGGTGTTATGTATTCATATTGGGAACTCCATATCACATTAGGTTTTCTTTTTCCTAAATTATATAAATATTGCCTCCCCACTTTGGTCCAAGATGAAAGATATTAAACTAGAAAAATTTTGTGGTCCTTGGTAGATAAACATAAACTATACATAATTAGGGATAAATTTTAAATTACTTGAAGAATAGAAGACCATTTTCCTAATGAACTTTTTGGTTTATTACTCCATCAATTAAAAGTAACCATGTCAATATTCCCAATGCATTATAATATTTCCCAAGGGTTATTAAACCTCACTTTTATATTTATATTCATCTTCACACTTTATGACTATAAGGATTGAATTTCTCCATCAATCATTCAATTATAAATGTACTATGATATAGTTTCCTCATTAGACTATAATTATCTTCCTTCAATATAGGGAATATGGACTAATTTATTTTCCATGAAAACTTGATGAGCCCCATGTTTTTATAATATGTTGATCATTTGACCCTCATTTGATTTCCTCTATTCATATTGATATCTTAGTGCAAGACATGTTTGGAATGTGGTCAATTTTTATCCTCATTAAATCTATTATATAACATATCCGTATAAATTTTTTGGGCATAATTTATAGTTAACCACTCCCCAATGTTGAATTGTTGCCTTAACACACTTGGGATTCCACCTCATACATTTTAGTATTTTGGATGGTTGGGTTAGTGCTATAGAATCTGGAATAATCAATCACCCTATTTCTGTGGGTTCTCTCTTTAGTTGATGTATCAATATGGCCAGGAACCATCCATTATATTTATTACACTCATGTGAAATTATTATTCCTTTATTTTCCCTTATTTTTCGCATTAACAATGGATCAATTGTGATTTAGTACTTTTGGATATATTTCCTTTTTATCACAATTTAGATAACCTAATTTTCATTATTACAACATGATATTAAATTAATTTTTAAATATAATTACTATTTGATGATAAAATTAATGATTTAATCATAATAAAGTGTCTTAAAACTTCATAATATATTGTTCCTCACCCAATATGAGAACCCCTTTGTGTAATCTATCTAAAACCATCCATCATATTCATTGTTGGTACTCCATCACACCATTTAAAAACTATGTGTAGATCGATTCCTCTTTATTGGTATATTTAGGTATATATTGACATACTTCCTTTAACTCTTCATAAAATTTCAACCATTTCCTATCCAAATATTGATCTTATCAGTTGATTCATGTTGATACCCCCATCTCAACTCAGCTCAAGGATAATGAAATTTATCACGTGAATTGGTAAGACATGAATGATATGATTTACTAATTATTTTATAGTGATGGTTATATTATTAATTCAAATTAGGTCTTCATTTGTAATAATTCATGACCATTTTTCTTATTGATTATTTAGATCTATACATAGTTTAATCAGTCTGGTTATCATGATAATAAACAACATTCATATATCATCAGTGTTATATTCCTTGGAATTCAGTTTTCGCACTCGCATTGGGTTTTATTATTCCCTTTTTATTGATTGACTACCCAAACACCTTTTAATATTTTCATAATGACATTAAATTGAATAACCATGGACCTATTTAAATGACCCCAAATGGAACAAACCCTTTCTTCTAACTATACACCCTTTAAATTCATCACCCACCTATCTAAGTTACAAAACCATAAAAGAAATTACCCAATGATATAATAAAATATTCCATAAATATTATCCCATTTTTTCACAAAAATATTCCACAATTAACTATACATTTTTTGTTTAATCTTTGATGCCCCCCTATAGCATGATTAAATTTTATTCTCTTGTCTAATACATGATTAAAATTATGTATTGATCACTTTTATTCATTCCTTCCATATGTTTGGTATACCTTATATATATGATTTATGCATGAAATTAAAACCATAATAGTGATTAAAATATTCCTGATAATCATCCTCTTTCACAACCCCACTTTGGGTCCCCTAATTTGGATTAAAAAAACATTTTAATTTCTAAACTAGATCCCATATAATAATGGAATTATACTCCAAAGGAATTACTCCCTTCAAAGTTACATTCCTAAATTGGATCCCCTATCATCCTTGTTTATTTTTATAAATAGAAACTCAGAGTACTAAGTTTTCCGCTACATATTCCTAGTAGTCATGTAGAGTTCTGACACCCTTAGTGTTTCACCATCATGCATCATTTAAATTGTTAGGGAAATAAAACCCTTGGATTAACATAGACCTAATTCACAATCATCATAGGTCTCCAATAATAGTCCATGAAACATTATGATCCCATTACATCTTCACTTTATCTATTACTCCTACATAGTTGAATGATTAACTATTTATAAATTTTTTATCACACTGATTATGAATTATGGGAAATTAGGGAATTTATTCCTTATTTTCTTAATGTGATGGATTTGAAAAATTCCATATATTGAATGTGAACAAGAAATAATTCTTATTATATTATGTAAAAAAATTGGGAAGTTTTATCCAAATGTCGATGAACCTCCCTTCTTAAGAAATTTTCTTATATATGGACCTACCTAGGTGAAGGAATGTTTGAACTTATGTAGCCTTCTTCATAATATCTTGATGATTTTATATAGAATTTTAATATCTACTAATTCCATCATAGCTAAGAGGAAGTACTTTTCCTTCATCAATTGATGTGTTCCCTTTTGGACTCAAACTTAATTATCTGTTTTGTTTCTTGAGCTTACTTACCCATATTAATTTCTAGTTGGTATCTATATTGAATATATTTTGTGTGTTTCCTCCTCTATATTATAAAATTCATTTTTATCCATGAAAATAGATTTTAATCATTTGAAACTAGAATAATATTCATAGTTATAAGACTATTTCCACTAAAAGATCATCTATTTGTAGTATAAATCACAAAATAGTGTCTGGGGTTCATGAAAATGAATCTATTTTGTCCCCATGTTCAAAAAATATTGAAAAGTGATCTCATTTAGTCTATCACATAATCTAACAATGTTTAGGAGATAACAATCTTGATGGCCTACCTTTCCTTACATTTGGTGACCAAATTCTCCTTGATCATGTTCAACCCTAATTTATCCATATATAAGAACCTGGATTTTCTATAAGGTACATAATATTTAATTTCAATTACATATCCTATGTTTTACCTTTATGATAGTGCCTAGTGGGGTCATTGATTAAATGGTGGTGTCCAAGGATTTTACATATACTAGAGGATGATATTTTGGATAAGGAAGTTGGGCCATATTGTTAGTAGAAATGGTGTCCCCTAGGATGCATGGTTTTTGATAACCATAGAGGTTGTTTAAGTGAACATCAGAGGAAACATGGTTTTACCTAACCATGAAATCTATGTCAAACAATTGTGTGAATGAAAAATAATTTTTGAATGGAGAAACACACAGTCAATGCATAGTTTGTCTATCTGTGCACTATGACTGTAAGGCCCCAGCCTTAAATTTTATATAATATAGGGTTAAGTCAAGAATTTTACTTTATTTAACATTATAGATGTTTTCAGGATTATATATTTAGATAACTAGGCCATAAATATGACATATAATTCCATATAAATACAAAGTGTACACTTCCAATAGTATTAATTTATTTCATAACCCAAATAAATACTTTTAAAAAAATATGGTTTCTTTTCATGTTTAATAACTATAACATTTACATGATTTAATCCTTGACTCTATTCTCTATTAAATCTGATGAGAAACATTTTAAAACATGGGATGAGCACAAAATTATCCGTAAGGGACATAAAAATAATTAAAATCATTAGTCTAGTGAAAACATGGTAACCCATATAATGTTCTTTGATAAAATGAAACAAAACATTTTGACAAGAATAAAAATAATACTCTTTTCTCAACAAAAAAATTAAAACCAATAACAGGCACTAAAACTCCTTTAGGTGACATAGAGCATCACATAAAATACCCTTTTCAACCCCATTTTAAATGGAGTAACCATATAGATAACTTAAAATATTATTATTATTACCAAATGAATTGAAGATGTGTAATGGGATCACTAATCATATAATCTATTCCAGGCACACCTGTGAGAAATAATGGGGTGCATCCCTTCATATAAGCTATAACAAGCTCACCAATGAGCTATAATGGGGATTAACCCTTCGTATAAGATGTATTGAGCTCACCCATAATCCCAAATGGGGATCAACCCTACATATAATCTATATCAGTCTAACCCATTTCATATAATTTTCTAGTACCATTTCATGAATAAAAAAAGCTCATCACAAAACCCTTTGGAAGAAATCATATAATCCAATATGAAAATCATTTTCCTGTGAAAATTCCATTCCATTTAAGAATCCATTTTCCAAACCAAGATATAAAAAAATAATGGATTTCATTTCGTTTTAAAAACATTAAGTCTTATAGAGTAATCCATTTATCAATTAACAGTTACAGTGGCGAAGAAGTTGTTTTCACCATATATGTTAAAAAGAACATTCATTTTTTCGTTTGTATAAACAATCTTAATAAGACATGTAATAATTTCCTTTTTAAAACAATGAAATTAAATCCAAAATCTATAAAAAACATATTTAAAATAATTTTATATTCATATAATAAATATGTAAATTAATATCATGAATAAAAATATGTGATAATAAAATATTGAAACATTTAAGGTGTGACTTACCACTTTGAACATTTAAATATTAATCTCCATGAATTAATACATTTAAAAAACATTAGATAACATTAGTATATATGAAATGTAAAAATTCACTATCATAGTGGTTGTATATACACCTTATAAATGAATAATGGTGCATATTATCAAGAAATTCCTCAATGAAAGGATATTGAGATGAAGTCCCTTACAAAGATAATTTTATTAATAAAATAGTTTGATTATGTGTTTTCACTATTAATCCAAATAAAAAAATTATAAATAAAATATAAGATATTAAAAATTATTTTCACACATAGGAGTTGAACAAAATAATCATGAAGTAGATTTTTAACCAAAATAATGGAAATTGGGTTAAGAAATTCACTTACATTGAGTCTGACACTTCACGTACAATTGTTATATTCTTGAATAATAGACATAAGTTAATTAATATTTTCAAGATAAATTTTTCCAATATAAATATATTATAATTAATATTTCATTTATACAATATATTTTTACTAAAATAATCCTTTTTACATTCTATCTAAAGTGTTATATAATCACATCATTTTGGGGAGGTGGTAATCCACACATCCCCAAACGAAGTTATCATATAACTAAAATGCGGAAAGAATGAAGATGTGTTTAATATAAAATTTAAAAAATATTAAATAGGTTATAATACATATAATAAAATATTATTTCACCATAGAAATAGTTTTAATACCATCCATGAAGGTGGTAATGGAAAAAAACATTATTCCTGGAGGTTATTAAATGACATAAATTGGAAAAAAAATTAATTTCATTGAGTAAGAGGAGGTTTGAAATTAAATAGATGTGATATATTAGTTTATAAAAGTAATACTATAGTATATAAATTATTCTTTATTTATCGGGCATATATGGATTAAAGAGATGAAGATATTTTAGTGGTTAGCACCCCATAATTCTACATGAAAAATGGGGGTTCAAAACCCATTGGGCGCAGGTCACTGTAGCAGTATTGTAGCATACTGTAGCAGCAGTGGCACTGTAGCATGGTGGACACTATAGCGGTGACAGGTACTGGAGCCGCGGCAGAGTACTGTTGCAGTGGTGGGTACTGTGAAGTATTGTAGCAGCGTGGGTACTGTATCAGTACTATTAACAGAATGGGCTTTGGGCCAAAAAAAAATGGGCAAACAGGTCATGTAATGGGATAAATGCCCACTGGGCCTTCGGGCTATGTAGTGAGTCTCCCTATACCCAGTAAAAGAGGTCTTTTATTTGATTTAATAATAAATGACGCTTCGGCCCCAACCTTTTAAAAAAATAAGAGGGTGACTTTGAGAATATTACATCCTAAATATTCCCTCCATGAAAGACCCTTGAGGCCCTTTTATTTGTTCTTTTGCTGACTCCAAAAGCACATAGACATGGGTAGAGTGAGTAGAAGAGGTACGGGTAGAGATCTGAGGAGATCTAAGTATTTTTTGGTCAAAATGGGGTTTTCATGGTTGGTATTTATAATGGAGGAGTGGTGGGTATAAGGGATTAAATTAATGATTATTATATATTTAAAGCTAACCACACTAAAGTGGAATTAAATTCAATGAATTATACATTAAATTAATATTAATTAGGCTATTTAGGTTTTGTGTAGACATAAAAAAAAACTTTAAAGTTTTTATTTTTTATGTATTTTAATCCTTTGCCCTTTTAATTTTAACATGTTTCATTTTTTAGTTATACCATGGTAAATTATTTTTTTACCATCGTAACATTTTTATATCAAAAAAATGAAATTGAATCTAAAACATAATTTTTACATTATTATTCCAAATAGTAAATCTATTTAACCTAATTCAATTAATAAAAATTTGAATAATTGGATTTAAAATTAATTCCATGTATAAAATGAAAAAACAGGTTTTTAAATGTAAAACTCAACAAAAGTTTGAAATGTTTTTATATCCAATTCCATTGAGATTTTACATAAAATGAAAAGTATAAAATTAAATGATAAAAACATAATATAATTATTATTTGAAACCTATTAAAAAATATTATCTAAAAATGTAAATAAATTAGATGAAAAATCTTTTTTATTAAAAAGCAATATTTTTTACTATTCCTTAAAATATGAAAGTTATCATGAAAATACCGAAAAAAATCCCAAATTAAGTTATTATGTACCAATTAAAAATAAGAAGTTTATTTTCTCAAAGATATCTTATACAGGTGTCAAAACTAGATTTAAATTTGGTCCTCCATCAAAAGGTGAAAAAACTACAATTATTTAAAATACTTCTTTTATTCAAAAAATAGAATTTGTTCTTATATGATGTTTGAAAAACTGATAGGATGAATCATAAACATTAAATTTAATTTATTACATGTATATTTAATTAAAAAATTTCATCAATAGTGATTTAATTATTTTATAAACTCACTTATCTTCATTTAAATAGTTTTTCCAAAAAATATTTACTTTTATTTTAAAAGGGTGTTACATACATTTATAAATAATATTGTATCATAGAATAAATTATAAACATGTGGAAATAATATTTACATAATTCAATTAATATTTTTCATTCCTACCATTTTAATAACTAGGTTATTAAATAATAATATTTAGTTTTTCACTTGTGTTCAATGTGGCGTCTCATGTACACTATCGAATATAGTGTCTTTTGTTAAAATGAATATGGATGTTACATCCTCCCATCCATTAATAAATTTCAACCTCACATTTTGAATCTATGTTCAGTAAATAAGGTATGATTTTCAAAATACCTTTGTTGCAATCCCATATTGGATAAAGGAATAATAAAACTACCACTTTAAAAGAAATAAAGATATGTAACAAGATATAATGAGATAACAAACACTATGGTTCCATATAGGAAAACAAGGATATATAAGAAATAACTAATAATAAATTTCTAAAGGAGTGTGATATAAAAAAGTTTCATAGACAGTTAATAATCCAAAAACCATAAATCTGCGATAAACTAAGGGACCATTTGATTAATCGTAAAATAGGGTACTATAATATCACTTTTGGTTTCAAGATCATTTTTATATTGAAATTTTTCATTCAAAATAATCTTTTTAGATTTGATAAATTTCTTTACTAACTAAGAACAAAATGAAACATTCTTAATTGATATATTTTTATTTTATATGAATAATTTCATCATCATAATATTCCTAGAATTATGATCTACATCCCTAAGAAAAACCTTAATCATTAAATATCACATAAACCATAATGGTTATTAATATTTTAAAACTGAGGTATAAAGGTTAAAGAATACTCTACATTTAACAGAAATCCTTACTTAAACATAACCCCACAAAACATCTCCCAGAAATATCCTTAATATCTTATTATCACATCACTTAAAAACTTAGTATGTGTTTCAAAATCCTTGAACATAGGTTTATCCTTCTAAAAATATCGAGCTCTCAGGAGCTTATATCAATTCACTAGATATTTGAATATCAACTATAGAAGTAGCAAAAGATATTCCTAAAACTTTTTTTCTGACCATAATGATTTTTTACTTGGGTAATTATATTCAAATACTAATTTTCATAATTTCCTAACTCATTGTAGCTAAAGCGTCTTTGTATAGATTAGCTATATTTTATCTCATTGTTTGATAGTTAATGAGCCTTTTCATTTTGGTCATTAACCATGTGACTAAACATACCACATTGGTAACACATTCCAAATCCTGATATACATTCCCCAAAATTTATTTTACCACACTTGGAACATGTTTTAGGATTACAAATACAATTTATATATGGTATCTTCACCATTTCTTTTCACCTTGAGAGTTTCATAATCTTTCCATCTCTTGGCATGTAAGTTTCATCCAACTCAATTTCGAATTTCATAGAAAAATGAACCACTTTTTCATGACATTTAAATTGACAGTAGGCCAAGGATCTTCATAGACATGCTTTCAATCCGGAGTAAAATATATTAATTTTACTATAATTGTTCTGACTAAAAATTGGATCATACATGGCCAATATTGAGAAGTTTGATTCATATTTGTCAACTGAATCATCCTAATTTTCAATTATTTTAATTAATTTGTGCTCCATATTAAGTCGAACAACCTTTTAGAAATATTTATCATGGAAAATATCTTTAAATGCTTTTTATTCCATGAAATAAATATCATTCTTCTCTCTAGTATTCTTAACCATTGACCACCATAGATAAACTTCACCTTTAAAAAATAGATTTAAAGAGTTAACTTTTTACATTTTGAATATCCCATCACTTCAAATATATAATCTTGGGTATTGATCCATCCTTCAGCTACCACTGGGCTAGATGATCTATTGAATGATGGAGGAAGTTTCATCATAAAATGTTCTACTACTGATATATTCCTCTTTGGTTGAACTGGATGATCTCTTCCATGGATACCACCAACATTTATATCTAGAATAAACTACACCATAATTGCAACAAACTATTTCATTTTTATTATAACCAACTCATGATTTTCATTTCAAAAGTCATTTTCCTCTCTTGGACATCCCATTACAACTTTCCTATTTCATATGTGGAAAACCATTTTAAACAGACAAAGTTTAGATGATGAAACAAGGTAATCATAAAATTTTATATCATTTTAACTTAACCATAATGTAAAATCATATAAATTAAATTAATTAATAGCATACTAACCTTTAAATGTGTCTAAAACATCCTTTGATACCAACTATAATGCCCAGCCTTAAATGTTACATAATCTTGAGTTATATCAAGAGTTTTTCTTTATTTCACATTGTGGGTATTTTTAATTTTTTATATTTAAATAATTAGGCCATAAATATTACTTAAAAAAACCATAGAAATAAAATGTGGACACTTCCAATAATATCCTTTTTTTCATGACACAAAAAACTATGAAAAAAATTATGGATTTGTTATGTCAAATCATCATAAATTTTCATTGATTCCATCTTTGACTCTATTCTCCATTAAATCATGTGAGAAATATTTAAAAACTAAGGATGAGCACAAAAAATGTAGTAAGGGATATAAAAATGAAATAAACCCCTTAGTCCATTGAAAAAATGGTAACCCAATTAATGTTATTTGAGATAATGAAACAAAAAAATCCATTGAATAACAGTCATAATTGTTTTCTCAAATAAAAACCATAAAACAAATAATAAGCACATAAAACTCATTTAATTCACTAAGAGATTGATTTAAAAAAACCCCATTTAAAACCCCTTTTAATTATAATAACCATATGGATGACTTATAATATTATTATTATTATCCAAATAATTGGATATCTACAGTGGGGACCACCCTTTGTAAAAGTTATTTCAGGCTCACCCGGGAGCTATAATGGAGCTCATCCCTTCATATAATCTATAATTGACTCACTCATGAGCTATAACGGGGATCAACCCTTCGTGTAAGCTGTTTTTGGCTCACCTGTGAGCTAAAATGGGAAAAACCTTTTGTATAGGCTATATCGTTCTCACCAATTTCATTTAATTCTCATATTCCATTTTATGAATAAAACATGTTCGTCACAAAACCCTTTTGAAAACTTCTTCTAATCCCATATTAAAATAAATTCGTTTTAAAATACCATTTTCTTTTAAGAACCCATTTTCAATACAAAGATACCCAAAAAATGGTATAATGGATTTTATTTCCTTATTATAACAGTAAGTCTCATAGTGGAATTCATGTATAAAATAATGGTTACAATGGTAGAGATGTTATTGTCGCCGTATACATTAAAAAGAACATTAATTTTGGTGTTTATAAAAACGTTCCAAATAAAACATATAGAAATATTATGTTCTAAAAATATTTAATTAAATTCAAAATATTCAAAAAAAATCCCTTCAAAATCCTTTTATATCCATTTAATAAATATGTAAATTAATATCCTAAAGAAAAAGACTTGATAATCAAATCACTAAACGTTCAAATTGTCCCATTCATATTTTAAAATTAAAATATTAACCTCCATGAATTAATACATTAAAAACATTTAATAAAATTACTATAGATGATATATGGATATGAAATCTCACAGTGGTTTTATATACACCTTATAAAATAATAAATGTGCATATTATTAAAAATTCCTTAATGAAATAAGATTGAGACGAAGTCCCTTACAAAGATCTGTTTGTTAATAAAATAGTTTGATTGTGTGTATCACTATAAATTCACATAAAACTATAAATAAAAGATAATATATTACAAATTCACTTCACACAGAAGAGTATAATGACATAATCAATATGTATATGTCTTTCCTGAAGAATGGTAATTGGGTTAAGAAATTCCCTTACATAGAGTTTGACTCTTCACGTACAATGTTCATATTCTTGAACAATAATATTTGGTTAATTTATAAATTATTGAGAAAATATTTAAATTTCATTACTCAATTAATATTAATTATTAACATGTTATAAAAATTATATAATTATTTATGGTCATGTCATATGCTTTATCGATATTTGGTACTTGAGTTGAAAATGAACTTAATAAGATGTCAATTGCCCATGTGGTCCTAATTCCATCATCTCCGGAATATAAAACATGATTTAAATATCTTATATATTCATTATATAAGTATTTATTATAATCTTTAAATAAAAACAAAAAACATCATTCAGGGAGTTTGTTGATTGTAAGTACACATGAACGTTATTTTTGTATTTTCCATGTCGTATTGAAATAATGAAATTAAATGAAATTTACGTAAATATGTATATGTATAATATAATTATATAAGAGTTAATATTTCATTTATATCATATATATTTACTAAAATTATCCTTAGTACATTTCGTGTGATGTGTGAATGAATCACATCGTTTTGAGGTGGCAGTAGTCAACACGACCCCAAACAGGGTAATCTTATAACCAACATATAAAAAGAATGAAGGTAAGTTTAATATAAAATTTCTAAAATATTAAATAGGATATAATATAAATATTTTCATATTATTTGACCATAAAAATAGATTTAATAACATCCATAAAGTTGGTAATGGAAAAAAGAAAAAAAATATTATTCACGGAGGCAATTAACTGGAATAACCCAGACAATAATTTAATTTTTTTTAATAAGAGGAGGTGAGAACTGAAATGGACATGAAATATTACATTAGAAACAAAACACTCTAGTATATACATTACTCTGGATTTACCATACATTTATGGATGATGTATTTGAGAGGAATGTAAAAACAATTAAGAGAGTTACTTTGAGTAAACAACCTCTTGAATAACCTGTCCTTGAAATACCCTTGAAGAACATGGAATTGGTATATTGGTGAGACTAGAAGAACTTTTATATGGGGATAGTTTGTATGATATGTCTAGGAATATATTTTAGGACTGAAAAGGCTTGTTATTTTTAAATGGGGAGGTGGGGTTGGTATTTATACTTGAGGAGACGTGGGTTCAAGTGATTAAATTATTGATTATTTTATATATAAATCTATCCACATTGAGGTGGAATAAATTTCAATGAATTTCACATTCAATTAATATTTTTTAGTCTGGTTAGAATCCATAAAAATATTTAAATACCTTTAAATTTTATATTTTTTAGGTATTATGTCCCATTACACTGTTAACTTTAACATGTTTCATTTTCTACCTATACTGTCGTAAATAATACTTCCTACCATGGTAAGTTTTTTTATTCCAAAAAGAATGAAATTTAATAAACAACCTAATATAGATCTTTTGATTTAAAATATCGAATCCAATTTACCAATTCAATTCACATAATCTGAATAATTTTATTTAAAATTAATTCCATAGAAAAAAGCAAAAAAGTGGGGTTTTAAAAGTAAAACCCATCAAAATTTTGACATGTGTTTATATGAAATTTCAATTTGAAATTACTTATAATAAAAAAATTAGATTAAATTATAAAAAATAATATAATTATAATATGAAACCAATTATAATAAAAATATAGAAATATAAAAAAAAATAGATGAAAAAATATTTTTGAATTAAAGTTTAGTATTTTCATTATTCATTAAAATATTAATGTTTTAAAAAATAAAAAAAATCTCCAAACTAAATTTCAATGTTATGATTCCAAATAAGAAGTTTATTTTTCCAAATATAAATTTTAAACATTTTTGAAACTAGATTTAATATGTGTTCTCCATCAAAGGGCGGTGAAAATGTACTTTTTTGAAAAAAACATCTTTTATTTCAAAATTGAATTTGATCTTATATCATGAATTGGAAATATATAAGATGAATATTAAACATTACATTTTATATATTAAATAAGTATTATATTAATAAAATCGATAGAGTGATTTTATTATTTTATAAACTCACTTATTTTCATTTAAATAGTTTTTCAGAAAAACATTTCATTTTATTTAAAAAGGGTTTTACATTCATTTATAATTAATTTTCAACCATATAATAAATTATAAACATGTGTAGAACATATTTTTATAATTCAATTAATACTATTTGTTTTTCTATTTTAATAGCTAGGTTTTTATATAAAAAAATTTGTTGTTCGCTTAAGTTCGATGTAGTGTATCATGTACACTAACGAATATAGTGTTTTTCTTTAAATGTGAGATGATACAATGACCATGAAAAGGGGGTATTGATATAGATTTGGATGCATGGTTGGTGCACAGTTTAGACAACCTTGTGGTCAAACCATGAAACTATGTTTTTAAGGTGTAAATAGAAATTTTCAATTAATTCATTAAATCCCTCACCCCTATTTCTTTCCCATTTCCATATAAAAGATTTTCCTCATCCCTTGTGTCCTCCCAAGGAAGAATATCATAGGATTTTAAATATATCTCTAATATGGACTCCAAATCACTCAGTGTCAATCTTGTTGTGTGTTCATTAGAAATTTATCTACACATATTGTTCCTTTCATCATTTTTCTACCTATTGAATAAGTTATTTAGTGCATATTCTTATTCCCTATTTTCGGGGAATTAATCTATTAATTTATCTTCTTCTAATATAGACTGAATCAAAGTATGATACTGGACAACTATTCTTATAACAATCTAAGGTAGGTGGTATAATTCCTTTAAATTTTGGTGTTATATATATATATATATATATATATATATATATCAATGTTTCCCAGACCATATTTTCTGAGCATCTCTTAACGAAATGAATTGATTCTTGATTTTAAATGTGTATGATTCACATATATTCCCTATGAGAACAATTTATAAATCATTAAATATTACAGACCTTGAATTGAAAACAACCCTTGGGTGTGTTGTTAAATTAGTAAAAAACACCATGGGTTGCCTATGTGTTTGATTCGCCTTTTTAGGTGTCACCTTTTTTCTCATCCCTTAAGAATGTCATCTAAATCAATTAAATAGTAAATTGAATTTAATAAAAACATAGGGAATATAATCCCATGCCCCTGGATCCTTGGACACTATTTTCTCTTTATTATTATTGAGAAATATTTTACAATTGAAAACGATAATTAAGACGGGTGTATGGATTCATGTGAGGTTTTTCCTTATAAGCATGTTCTTATTTATAAACCACATTATAAGGTGATTTATGTGATTATAATTGTGATGAATTATTGGATTAAAATGTTTTATTATTTATTATGGTTAAACTATAGTCTCATTCATTCATATTGGCATACTAAGAGTGATAGGTGGGTTACAATTTAGGAAATCCATAGATACACTCTTATGGATGGATTAATTAAATGATTATAATTAATGATTATTAAATGCATTGGGTGATAAATGGTTTCTTTTATGAACTCCATTTATAGACTCATTTTGAAGTCTATTTATACATTCTTGGGTGATATATTTAATCATTTATGGAATTTCAATGATGGACTCATGATGGAAGATTCTAATATACACCCAAATGACACTAGGTATACATTACATACTAACAAGGATAGAATCCATAGGGTATATTATTATATATTCCATGAGAGAATCTTGGTTCCCCATTATGGACTTCGAATGATGGACTCAATGGGAAATGAATTTATACAACACCTAAAGAGATACATGGATTCTATGATGAAGGCCTTATATGGGTTTATGCGAATATGGGTTCATGACACACCTAGAGAGATACTTGGGTTACAAATTAGGGACACCATGGATGTAATTATCATTCCTTTAAGATATTAAATGAAGTGGTGATTATGCGATGCCATGAACTAGTCTACCCTAGTACTCTAATATGTGAGCTAGAACTAACATAGCTAAAAGGGAATTCCTGATCCCCGTGGGATGGCATCAAGAACCTGGAATCATACAATATAAATCGAGAATGTTTTTTCCACATAAATAGTGTAAGAAAAGGAAAAAATCTAGTGTTATCAAAGAGAAATCCCAAAAGAGTCTATACTAGAAGTCAAAACGGTATATAAACCCAAAGTAGACCCACAACATACCAAAAAAAGAGATAAAACCCCATGTCTAAAGAGACAGAACCACTCAAATCCAAAATATCGATATTAACAACCACATATAATTAGTTATTTCCTCTTCCAATAACATTGAAGGAGGAAACCTACAAACACCTGAAGGCACATATAGGGTTTGAGATAAAATCCCATCAGTGTCTCACCAAGGATTCCATATTGAGATTATAATAAAATAAACCAATCCATTATATCAATTTTAAAAAATATATACCTTTCAATATAGTTTCATATTTAAGAAAAAAATTTATTCATTTCAACTAATGGAAACATTTGAATATAGTGGATTAAACTTCATTTTATATAAAATTATTTCTATAGATTCATAATGAAAATGTTAATCAATTTTACATAAAATTTCTTATATATAAAAATAATCACATATGAACATCATTGTAATATTTCAATAGGTATGATAGTTCCAAACCATGAGTTCTTTACACACACAAAAAGTTTAATTATTTTAATATGTATACATACATCCCTCATACACTGGTCAAAGAGGGATTACTAACATCCCATCGAGGTTAAAATATTCTTTAATATGTTTTAGTCAGTGTTATAAATTGTCAAGTGTCTCATGTTTTTTTCCAAATAACTCACTAACTACATAGGGTTGAATTTTCCCAAATAATAATCAACAAGGGGAATATTATTTCAAAGCTATTCTAAATAAAATTTGACCATTTTCCATTTCAATATTCTAGTTTTCTTTGCAATCTGAACATGGGTATTTAATCAATTTATGTATTTTCCAAGGATAAAACCACTCGTTTCTTATCTAAATATTTTAATCCATTCTCTCATAACAATTTTAAAAACAATTTCTCAATTCAATTTCGAAATTCTATAAATTTCCAAAGCACCCCCTAATTCATTAGAATTGGGGGGTTTCCACAATTTCTCATGCCCAAAAAATTTAAATTCCCAATTCATAATTAATTGAATTTTTAAAATTTAGTTAAATCAATAAAAGTAATCAAGCAAATTTATGTTAAATTAATTTTCCAATATTATATGGAACCACCTACCCTTGAACATGGGATCATATACAACAACTTATTCAATGGGATTCACTAATTAAGATAATCGACAAAGAAAACAAAGAAATAAACCATAGATTCAATATCCTAAACAAATAATATTATATACTACATCAAACTTTAGATCTAGAAACTCTTAATGAATATAGAGGAATAGATCGGGTGTTATATATCATGAGAAAAACTCTTAGTGGGGAGAGTTTGAATGATGTTCTCCTAACTTTGATACACTTTAAAAAGGGTTTGGAGGATCCAAAAAGTTCCTTGAGAGATCTAATTACCTATTAGGATATCCAATCCCAATTAAAGGTCAAGTAGGGAAAGAAATATGGGTTTGGGAATTTTTAATATAATTTTATGTGTAAAAGAATTCTACGTGCATGGTTTCCTAGGGGGAAATAGTTTTTAAAACCATGCTCTCTAATAGTGGGCCCCTATAATTAGTTATTGGTTTTTAATAGGTGTTTGAATGATTTTTCACACTATTACCCAACTATCAAAACCTTCACTACCTATTTTTTCCTGGTTTGAACTACTAGGGTGTATGGTTGGGGAAAATTGTGAATCAACCATGCATATCCCAAGAGCCTTCCAAAATTAGGAAGATTACTCCTGAAGAACCCATAAATGATCCCCCAAAAAATAATGATCATAAGATGGTTCAAGTAGTAATAGAAAACTGTAACATTATGTTATAACCTACCAACCATGAAAACATTATGTCCCCAGAATGTCTGTTAAGAAGCTTCCATATCAAAAAAATGAGGCCACTAATATACCATCAGTACCTCTCTATCCCATGTCTCATGAGTACCAGAATCATTTTTATATTGAACATAAACCAAATGTATATTTCTCAAATAAAGTACCTTGGTTGAAAAATAACATATCCTAATTGGATTATTATTCAAAGATAAATCAGGCTCGACCTCAAGATCATTTCATATCATAACATGAAATGGGTCAGAAAGATACTTTCACAGCTATGATACATGGAAAACATTTTATATCAATGTCAACTGTGGAGGATGTGATATAAGTTAATACATTTTACCCACCTTCTCAAAAACCTTAAAAAGTTCCACAAAATTAGGATCAATTTTCTTTTTCCTCCCAAGCCATCGATGACCTAATTATGGTGAAACTTTGAAGAACAACTGATAAGAAACTAAGAATTAAAATTTTCTACGGTGATGAACGCCATAAGAATTATACCAGATCTATTCCTTTAACATTATTTAAAAAACAATTGAATAATTTCTATAATCTATCAAACCAAGATCAATCCAAATAAGGAACTTTCACTGATCTCTGACGAACACATTAAATATTTACAAGGCCAACTATACCATGTCACAAAAGGATCCATTCTGATCTTGTACCGGTAACTATTGATATAATAGAACTCAAACAACCATAAAAGGTCATCCAAAGACTCACCAAAGATTAGAACATAGGAACCAAATCCTAAAGAATTTTTATATCTCTTTCTATCTATATATCTAACTATAGAGGGTATTCCATATTCAAACAAACCGTAGATCTCAATGCCACCTAATGGCCTCTCCAAAGGCAAGAAGTAAATTGAGGATTCTTATTAGAGACTACAACTAAAGAAACAAAATTAAATCAAAAAATATCTTTCACATGATTATTTCATATCTCCAAAACATTGGTTTTATCATGAATGGGTTAGAAGTTAGTTGATTTGGTCATCCTATTGATCACAACCCATATAGAATTATTCTTTTTATTGGTACATGGAAACCCCAACACAAAGTCCATAGATATCTCATCCCACTTCAAAGTCATAATTGGAAGTGGATGAAGAAAACTTGAAGGAATGTGGTGCTTAACCTTGGAATTTTTTTATATATAACATTGATAGAAATAATTATAAATTATTTTTCTTATACCTAGCCACCAGAAATTCCATTGAATTCCATAGAACATCATCATTATTACTGGGTTCATTTCCCACTATGATTTATGGAAATCCCCCATAACAGATTTTATCATCGTAAAAAGTATTATATACCAGTGTTAGAAACATAAAATATCCTCCATAGATAACAACCCCTCATTAATGGTCTCCCCACCATAAATGGAGTCTCTAGTACTGTGGGATTCATCATTAAGATGTTTTTCCTAAAGAATCATCTCGAGAAGATCTAATGTCAACTAATAATAGCCAAGGAAACATTTTCCCCTATTTCCTAGACTCTGATATGAAACTGTGAAAAAAGATCCATCAAGTTCCACTCATATGATGGCTCTTTCATGGACTAGGTTGGATTCTTCCTCCTCAATGCATTTGTAATGACATTCCATTTCCCCAAGGTATACGCGATGTTAATGTAAAAAAGATTTCAATTCTTCCACCCAATTTTTCCAGAGGAGATTCAAATATTTTTTAGAGAAAATATAACTCAAGATCTTATTGTAATAATACATGGTAGTACTTTTTTGGAAAAGTTAATTCCACAAACTCCTAAGTGCATGCAGCACAGCTATGAGTTCAAGGTAATGGGTTGGATAATTCTTCGCATGTTTCCTAAACTACAGGGTTCTATTGGTAACTACATGATCACCCTCCATAAGAACACATCCTAAACCTGAACCTGATGTGTCAGAGTAGACCATATAGCCCTACGGATCCACTAGAAGAGTCAACATCAGAGCAGTATTCAACAAAAATTTCATCCCATAAAAATAACTCTTCCAATTATCATGCCAAGTAATCAATGCACTATTAGGAGTTAGATCAGTCATAATTGCAGAAAAATTGATAATTACATTAAAAACTGATGATAATATCCATCTAAATCCAAGAATCTTAGAATCATTGAATCATCTTCTTGTTTTTCAGATGCAATAATGGATTTCACCTCCTCATGATCAAATGAGATACCATGATATTGCAGCACATGTATCAAGAACATCACATCACAAATTAAGAAATTAGATTTCAAAATATTGGCATAAACTTAGTGATTTCTCAAAAAAAATAAAACTTCCCTCAAATGACTCAGGTGATCCTCCACAGACATAGAGTATACATGGATATCATAAAAAAAGACTAAAATTAAAGTATCAAGATAGTCATGGAAAATACTATTCATTAAATCCTTTATGATCATAAGACCATTGGTTAGACCAAATGGAATGACAAGTTACCCATAATGGCCACACATACTTTAAAAAGCCGTTTTTGGAATGTTAAATTATTTTATTTTTAACTAATGGTAACCAAATAAAATATCAATATTTAAAAACCACTTCACCCATTTAAATTTACCAAATGGTTCATCATTATATGGAAACAGATACTTGTTCTTTATAGTAACTCAATTGATATTTCTATAATCCACACAAGGAGAAGTGAACCATCGTCTTTCATAGCTAATAGAAAAGGTGACACCCAAGGTGACACACTTTAGTATATAAATCCATTATCAAACACCTCATCCAATTGAGTCTTTAAATCTTTTATTTCATAAGAATCCATGAAGTAAGAAGGAATAGTTACCAGTTGAGTATCGGGTACTAAATAAATAGATAAATTTACCTTCCTTACCGACATCAAACTAGAGATGTCATAATGAAAACATCAAAAAAACTCTATGATGACTAGAGGGATATCATCACTCAAACAATTCATACTCTATTTCAAAATAAAACACTGATATCACACTACCAGACTCTACATAATAAGGTATGTCTCTAATCAAATTTGGTTTCAATTCAACCTGGAAGATATGGCATGCCCCATCGGGTGTAATAAAGGATACGCTCCATAGATAGTAATCAATTAAGGATTTATCTATAATGATGAAATTCACCTTGAATATGATGTCATGAAATTTTATGTTGAGAACTAAAAAACCCATGAATGATCTATCTATGATTAATAGAAAACACCACTAAGACAATAGAGACACTCTTCTATCTTAATTTCGATGGGTGTAGTAATATCCACCACATAATAAAAAATATATGTTTGAATATTTAGTAGAATCATAGTATAGGTTGAAGTAACCAAATGAGATGCACCAGTATCAAATATAACAGTTACTAAAGATAAACCTGCAGTGATGGTACCTATCATAATCATTAGACTTGTATCTGATTCCTCTAGAGACTCTTCTACTATGTAAATAATATTTATTCCAGATTTCTATAGTTGTAACCCCTTAGTTCTTGAATAATACGATTTCACCATAGTACTTTTTGGTGATGTTGATCATGTTCCACCACATAAAGTAATATATACCATAAAAAACATTTTCATGTGACCGGAGTTCCCATAAGAGTGACATATCATGGGTGCCATAGTGAAAACCTATTTAGAGTTCCCAAGCCTTCCACACTGGTATACATTAAAAGGGCCTCTTACAGGCACTATATGAGTTCTGTAATAATCCTGCTGGTGAGAACCACTATTATAATCAACAGGCTTCCTCTTTTATTTGTGGGAACTCACATAACTATTACTTAGATAAAAAGGAACTCTCATTAACCAAAAATTTCTATTTAGGCCTATTTTAACCATCAAATCTCTATAAATCACATAATTATTAAGAAGGATGTTCATAGAGAAACCCAAATAATGAATACCATATCGAAATCCCATCTTGAACTGTAGATTCTTCACCTTCTCCTTTGATTTAATTATTTATTATGCTTTCATCAGGGTCTGATTTCTTCATGTTAATGCACATTGGCGTTCTTGTTACCACATATTACAGCCTTCCAAAGTTGGGCATCTTTCATCACTTTTGATAGTGATGTATTCCTATTGATAAAAAATTGATATTTGGATGTGGGTTCCTCCTTCCATGGATTCCTTATTGGAACTTGTATCCAAATATGGGTATCCCTAATAGAGTTAATTTATGTTTTTTGAAATCATTCCACATTCCATCTCTTTATGGATGATGGTTAATTACAATGATTATTTCTGGACATTTCAGTTGGTCTTTATATGGAAACAACCTTCCGTCAAGAGAGTAGTCACGTTGGGCATCGCTGTCATGCCTAGATACTGGGAACATTGGCCACCTATATTATTCCTCTATTGAGGTCATCTCATTGAGGGATATTAGGTTTAGAGACCAAGTAATCTCATGTCAATCATGAGGTCTATAACACCCAAAGTGTATATCTTCGTAGGAATTCACCTCAAGAATCCCATGTTTTGTATGAGGTAGCTAACTCCATAGGCACATATCCTCCAATGCTTTCACTTCAAGCATCCCATGCTTTGCATGAGGTAGGTATTTTGGGGTCACAAGTTTAAAATCCTTGGTAGATGGATCGGAACGTCCTATAGAGACATATTGGGCAACATGTTTAATGTCTTTTGGAGACAGTGTGTCTTTAAGTGGGAAGATTCCACACCTGTATTTTTACCAATGGATGGACCAGAATTCTATATAGAGGAATATCTTCGATGTTTTCCCCACAAAGGAAATAATTCACACCATGAAGTTTGATCAGAACACCCCTGGAGGTGGAACATATAGGTAAATACCTAAGAGGTGTCACATGGAACGTTTACATATTGATGGATCAAAACACCCCATTAATGCAGATCTAGGAGATGTGACCCATAAATTGAATAAGTCACACCATAAAGGTTGATCAGAACACCCCTATGGGTAAATCATAGAGGTACATCCCTGGGAGAGAGAAACTGAATGGTTTACTAATGGATGGATCAGAATGAATCATATAGGCCTATCGAGGTGTGTAACATAAATGGATGATTTCATAGTATAAACGTAATTTAGAACACCCATGGAGGTGGATCAGGGATGTGCATCCCTTTGAGGGAGAACATAACTTTATCATTGGTCAGGATTCAACATCAGATAGGCATCTTATGTACCTTGTTTAAAAAATAAGGTTCAAAACCAAATAGTTTGACAATGCATTTTAAGGTTGTATGACAGGACCAGACTCTATAGTTTAACATCGTGTAGTAAGGATGCTAGTATCGTGAAGGGAGAAGAAACAAGGGGTAGTTTGGGGATTAGGCATGTGAACTGCATAAGGAATTTTGAGGAGATATGGTCTCCCAAGTCAGGGGAATTATTTTACTGGGGACGTGACCCAGAGAACACCATGATGGTTATGGATGTTGGGTTTGGAGCTCATGGAGGATTCTTATGTATCCAAGTATGTTGGTAATCTAATCCCATGTAGTTCAAAATGGGATGGGGCTTATACCTTAAGAGGAGGCCCAAAGGAGCATGTGTCGGGGGCTTATGTGTGGTAGCGGCCCATATATAGTTGAGGTCATTGTTTATGTCTATATATATGACCCATGGTAGATATTTGTTGGATTTCCTAGTCTCTACTAACCTCAAATCTCACATGAGTCATGCTCTATATGAGAAAAAAGTTTAATTAATAGACCTGACACTCATTTCATGAAAGAATAGTCAATAAGAAATGGTGTGCGGGTTACGCATGGAAGCTTCCCATGGAAGATGTCATTCCATATTATGAGGATCTCATTCTGTGTGAGGAGGATCGCATTCCATATTAGGGTAGGCGGTGTGGAGACCATCCCATTCCACTCGTACATGGATATTCATGTGCTTATTGCATAGGGTAAATCCACAGTTTGACATCATGTATTGAGGACATTGGAACAATGAGGTTTTATTTCATGCATCTCATATGTGGGGGACTCACTCTATACCCCTTGGGAATACATGACCATAGGTCATTCACCCTTGGTGGGGAATGCCTTTAGAAATGCTAGGATATGATGATGGGGAGGATTTTTCATTCACTAGGTCCGCATTTTAGTCCATTTTCGTAGAATAAATCAGGGTTAGAGTACCCATTCCTAGAAGAAGGTGTTGTGGAGGTATAGGGAACATTTGGTAGTGGAATCGAAAGTTGTTTCAGGAATGTTTGGAGAGTTTCGCTCAAAAATTATGTGATCCATGGGCTCTAACATAGGAATAATCCATTTAGGTAGAGGGGGAAGTTACATGCAAGATTTGATGTCCTGTGCAAGGATAGGCTACATGTTAGCTGGAGGTTTTCACACACCTGACATTGGTTGAAAGAGAATGAGAAATGGTCACTCAAATGTGGGTCATGGGACCATGGGAGGTATATCATGGATAATTATCTACCTCAAGGTTTAAATAATTTCATGATGTAAAGAAAGATCATTCTTATATCTAGAAAAGTAGTGATTCGTCTTCCAGAGAGTAACCTTGAAGAATAGGGTGAGCTTTTATTAATAGCCAAAATATTCAATAATAGGTTTCCATGATTCTGGTCACACAAGAGGATTTACCTACACCTTATTCCTTTTCAATGGTGACCATATGTGGAAAGAAAGAGTTTGACATTACATTTGGTCTCTCAGAGGATTTTATGAAGATTGGGGTTCTTGCACACAATGTTGAAATCTTCTACATGTATTCTGAGTATATTCGAGTGTAATTTGGGGAAGAAATTATAAATTTCATTGTTTTTTGAATGTAAAGCTTTTACATTCAGATTTTTATCTTGCGCATATGAGATGATACTTGATCACACCACCCTTGTTGTTTTCATAGTGGTTTATTCAGTCATATGATGGTTTTGGTCCTCCCAACGTTTTCCATGTGTTGTTGGCCTTGAATTCTAACGCCAAAAATCCCCCCACCCCTCAAAATATGATCTCAAAGTGGAATCTAAGGTCAGGTTTGGTGGGAAATACCTAATAGAGGTATTCTCTTCCTTGGGAGTGTGGAAAATTCATTGTTTGTTGTGTAAAGTGCTTGAATGTGCATGCAAGACCATGATCCATTCCTATAAATATGTTTAGGGGCGCTTGTGTGGCACTTTTACTTTTTTCATGATAGGATTACTACTCTCATGAACATAATTCTACCTTTTTCTAAAAAAAACCATGCCTCAACTACTTCCTCCACATAGAATCTCTCTTTCAGGCTTTTAACTTTTTGTTCATGCGGCAATTTTGTGCGCTTACTGCTAGAATTTCACGCACCACTGCCTCTTATTTTCTAATCTGTCGTCCTTATGTAAACCTTCCTTATACTTTTTAGACTCACACAAAAGGGCCAACCAATGGGACCTAGATAATAGAGAATTCATGGATGAAGCTCAAAGAGCTGAAATGACCTGAAATCCTTATATCCCTCAAGCCAAGAGGGTCATGTTTGACAATCTGATGCTTATAGACATGATAAAATATGTGTAGAAGAGTTATCCACTGAGTGGTTATCTCCTACTATAGAATTTTGGGTTTCTATATTAGTTCACCATTCTACCCTTCAGGGTTGACACACTATAATTATGGTTCACATGCGAAGACAATCTCAATAATTTGGACATTTGCTTTCATGAAAATCTGACTAGGGAGCATTGGGATATCAGTTTCTATGCATTAAATGAGTGAACCAAGATAGTTATGATATAACATCTTGGGGAATAATAATTATACATGACCTATGATACCATCTTCCAAATTACCATGTGGGAAAATATCTTCAGCTAACATAGGGATTTGTACCTAAGGTCTAATAGAAACTTCACCAGTAAGTGGGCATGGGTGTACTGGGAACGGAACACCTGCCTAGAGTAAATGGACATTTTTCACCATGTCGGCTTGTATGAGACTGTGTTCACATCATAGTTCCAATTTTACCATAAATAATAGATGGTTCCATATCTTTTTAGTATATTTTCCTCGAATACAAACATGTCCCATATTCAGCACAGGGAAGTCAGCTTTATTTTGTGGGATATCCACTTCATCTGTGCCATTAAACTAGAATGATTCTAGTATAAATAGTTTCTTCTATCATATAATGTCCAGAATGATAGGAAAGGGACTCCCATACTGACACAACTCTTTTTTGAGGCACTGATGAAGAAGTTATAACATGCTCCCCTATTCCAAGTGGAAATCCTTTTCAAGGCATGGTTGAAAAATTATTTATAGAAGGAACATAACATCAGGATTATTGGATGAGGAAAATAGTTTCCAATAGAGGCATGGGGGAGGAATTCAGGATCATATTGGTTGATCCAAGAAGAATGATAGTTTCATAAATAGAGGTACAACATGGTGGGAGGTTGGGATCCACCAGTATGTTACATCATGTTTCATTCCACAGTTCTTAGAGGTAGTCCTCTTCCATTCATAGATATTAGTATGGGTCTTTACCTAGGTATTCTGGTGATGGAGGTGATTCTAGTGGTTGAAAACAGAGTTTTCTTGGGTGTAACCATGTTTTTCTAGCTCTATAGACTATTATTCTGTGTCGTGTGGGGAAGAACGTTGAGGAGGATTTTTGGACCAGTCTAGTTCATACATGGATAGATCGTATCCCACCTCGAGGGTTTATTTATTCAA
This sequence comes from Viscum album, assembly GCA_963277665.1. NCBI lineage: Eukaryota > Viridiplantae > Streptophyta > Magnoliopsida > Santalales > Viscaceae > Viscum > Viscum album. The sequence goes on from OY728145.1 coordinate 1,908,206,154, forward strand.
TCAATCCCCCAAATGATTGTATTTGGTCACCTATATTGAATACATCTAGGGACTGTTTGGTGATTCTTGATGAATTCGGGATTGTAGTTTGGATCAGTCACCATGAGGAATTCAACATCCATCCCTTCAAAAATCTAGTAGGTCTAATTTTGTACAACCTTCATGGCACATGCAAACAAAATGAGTACTTACATAATCTCATAGGTGGATTATTGGTGGACAATATTTACATCCAAGTCTAGAGGGAGCTGTACATTCCATCCCATGTCACCAGGAAGTCCAGGTTCCTCCAGTGGGAGATAAAGAGATTCTATATGGGGTTCTTTAATGAGAATAACCCATATGTCCTTAATTAGTTATGGATTATGCTGTTGAATTTGGGATTTAGTTAAACCATTGTATTTCAACCAACTAATTTCAATGCTAGCCTATCAATGGACAATGCTGAAAACTGGGTGGGGGTACATATACAGGCAATCTTGGGGATTTTATATCAGGTGGTCGAGAAAATACCAAGGATCCAGAGCGATGAGGAAGCTGATAGCCCCCGCCCCCCAGGTAAAATTCAGACGTATGGGGAATCCCAATCTAGAGGTGCGATAGGGATTACACAAGGCCTGGTCATACCCCCACCATGTGGAAGAGAAGTGTTTTAAAAAAAACCTCAGGGGGTAAGTAAACGACTTCCTTGATGAGACGTCTAGAGCTGGGGAGGATCCAGGGATGATTCTGAGGTACATGATATAGCTTCATTTCAATTCCATCTTTCCCTCACTCTCTGAACAGCCTATTGGATTCTCTAAATTTCACTATTCACAGTAGACCTATGGTGAAATCTGATGCGATATGGAACTGAGCTAATAGTATTTGGAAACACTCTAATAATGTCCAGTACGAGTGGGGTTTGGTAGTGAGACAGATCTAGAAGAGATGCCTACTATTGACATTTCATCATATGAGGAGGAACTAATTTACAATAAGGCATAGAAATCTAGTTATGAAGAATCCTTTGTGTCATATTCCCATCAATGGAGTCCCCAAGAATGTGGTGAGATCGCAGACTCTGAAGAATACATATCCAAATTTCACGAGGTAAGCCTTAAATTACATTTCTTTCATGATCCTTCCCATTCTCTATCCAGATTCTATGACTAAAACATGTCATTTATAAGATCATATTGAAAACCGGAAAGGGGGCCCTACTAAAGCAGCTGAAGGTTCATCGACAGGTGTAGAGGAGAATGCTTTGGGGCATGCACCCATGGATGGGGAAGGTGGTAGCCCGGTTGAGGATTTCATGGTGAAAACATCATAATATTATAATCAATGTTATCTATGGTGGGTCACATCCTAGAATCCCCATGTTGGAACCCACTTCTAGATAAGTGGTGTGCCATAGACGGATCATCATCAAAATTCTTCCACCTCAAGGTCAGGTCATATCTTGAGTTGTTTGGCCAAAATCATATTTTTATGGAGCCTTTGCATCAATGAATTTTCAAGTTTCATGAATACCCTACTAGAATGACATAAAAGGAAATAGTTTTTGTAATTAATGTAACATACATTGTCAATGGGTCTCATGTGGTGGAAATCAATTCTATGACTCAGGAGCTCAACCAGTCGATGCTCATCTCCTGTATGTTCTTTGCTTTCACAAAACTATACTTTTCATTTACTTATCAGGTTAAATTTCATGTTTTTGTCCCAAGTAGTGCTTGAATGTTTTCATGCCCATAAATTTAATGAGACTAGGATATCCAGGGTTTCTTCTCTGATAAATACACAAATTTAGAAGGATTCAGTCATCCAGGCTAATTCATACAGGTCCAAGATGAACAATCAGTTGTGGTTATGAGTGATTCCATTATTGGGCCAGAACTCAACGATATTAGGGGAAATGTTCTTAAGGAAGAGTTGACTATGTATAGCCAACCTCATTATCTAGAGACCATCCCATCTAAAAGGATCCTAGAGGAAGATCCTACTAATAACCTTATTACAGATTTTCCCGAGTATGAGCCTGCATGCCAGATGAGATGGACAAATTTGATCCAAATACAACTAAAGATAATCACATAATCTGGTGAAGGGTGTGGAAGTGTATAAATAAATTCATTAATTAGACACCAAAACCATAACTAGTAGTCTGGATTTGGTCTATTTTCCATTCGTTGTGTAATCTGTGCACTTTAGAGGCAGACGTTCATCGCCTACACATGTTGGTTTTCCATATTATCACCAAGCCAGTGAATGAAGAAAATCAACATCTCGATGTTTAATAGAATTAGAGTAAGTCTAATATAATTATCTAATTCTTTGAATTGAATTAGTAAATCCAGTGTCTATAGGAATAAACAAACAAGAATATTGTTTCCTTAACACTCAATCAGATATCGTCATCCAACTAAGGGCTCATCTAGAGGAGATTGATAGGAAGATGAGGTAGGTGATATCTCAAAATATTTTTCCTTGTGGATGAGTGGGACCAGGAATAGATCATGGATCATGAGATTCATCTAGTGTTATATGAGGATATAATGGAGCTCCTAAGGTGGTAGGAGACCTTGGAGTCTATAAACTAGAGGTTGATGAGGATGTTGGACTCAATTTCTAGAGAATATCCATATGGGAAATTTTCCCAAGAATCAAATGAGGATCCAACATGTGGATGAACTCACTAATTCCCTAGTTTTCTTGATTTATATTGAAACTTTTCTTTGTGAATTGAAAAGTTTCTTTTCCAACATTAATTATCCCACTTCGATCATATTCATGAGACAACCAATGACCAATCCCTAAGATCACATGATTCATGATCAGTATAAGAAATAAGGGATGATGACATGATTACTAATTTTTATGAGAGTGTTGGATAATCATTGAACACTCATGGTTTTCTATTATTTACTGACCAAAAAGTTTGTTCAGAATGAGAAGGGTTGAGACTGTAGAAACGGACACTTAGAACATCCAATATTCTTTTTCAGTGTGCTCCGATGCACCAATGGGATAACACTAGGGGTGTTGAAATATATATGAACAAAGGGTAATGAAATATGTGAATCATAATTCCCATAATATGTAATTAAAGGATAGTGGTATAGAGATATCACATATTTTCGGGCCATGTTTGAAAAACAGAATCTATACCATTGGCCTATAATGGGGAAAAATAAGTGAGGGTCAACTAATTCAAATGATAGAAACATGGAACTTCTCTAATAATTTCATCCAAAGACTTATGGGATGTTTTCCTAGTATGGTGGTGTGGGCGTATGGGTTTGATAAAAAATCCAATTTCAATTTCCAGGAAAAAAATCATCTCTAATGTCGAATGATAACAGAAATTATGAATGTTGTGGTGGATGACTACCATCAGAGGAGAGGACCTCTTAGGTGAGATCCAAGGATGTTTTTTAGTTTTATGTAATGAAAATTTAAATTATAGACAAGTATTTTAACTTCATATGGTAAATACCTTGGGTACACTGTTTAACAATATACGATGATGATGGTGCATTGCATAGTTTAATGTCATGTGATCAGGACATATCCCATAGTATAATGTCATAGGATTAGAATGTTGCACAAAGTTTAAAGTCATATGTTATAGAGAAAATAAATTTTTTCTCCAAGTAAAAATTCATGGAATTAAGAAAATTAACCTAGAGTGAGATATATATAAGAGGTTTTTATACCACACCTGTATTGGGAGAAAATGGTACATATTTTAAGTTCACTTCTGTTATATAATGGAAAACTATTCCTAGTCATACTTCTTGGACTATCAGATCTGAAAATAGTTTAAGGTCATAATTCTTGGACTATAGGATCTTATATTATGTTCGTAGGGTTTGGACCCTGATATATTAGTTTTACGGTCAGCATACCCAAACGAAGGCCGAGGAGGCCCAATAATAAATGAAACATTTTTTGTAGGATTCACACATAGTTTAATGTCTTGATTCTTGTATATAGATTCATAGTTTAAGGTTAGAGGGTTTGGACCATGAGACCCATTGTAAAACTCAATGGCAATGGTATACACCATACCAAATATTCTAATCCCACATGATTAATGTTCAATGTGGGAAACAAGTAATAGTAAGGGGGTTTTCCTAACTAGTGGAAGTGGGCATTAGGGATGAGGATATAATAACCTAATAATTTCCCAATGATGTTAATTTGTCTACTCAATGCATGAAAATTCACATAGGGGTGACACTAATGGTGTTGGAATTACACTAGGTTCCGGGGAAGTGGAAATAAGGTAGGCCGATACCTTAGAGATCTAGATAAGGGGAAACCAATGGGTAGGGATCAACTGTTAAGAATGTTCTAAACATAAGGTCCTCAACCAAACTAGTACGGAATTGGGTGAGAAAATGAAAGGTCAACTGTTGACCATCTTCAAAACATATGATCTCTAGTTTGTTATAATAAATCCTTTAGGGTGTTGGCCCAGGATTGAAGGTGATCATTTTCTAGAAAACATAACTGTTAAGAGGTTCATCTAGATTTGAAAGATGATGGAAATAAAAACCAATAAATACTATAAGTGTGCATATAGATTGACACAATTTTCATGTATGATTCAACACTCTAGGTTCCACAAAACAATTCATTTTAGTGAACTAATTGTATGTACCTGAAAGTTGGATTTGAACCCGGATATTGAATATATTTTGAGTTCATATTAAATGGAAAATTAGAAAATGTCAATTGGTTGTAGTTAGTGTGGTGGAGTTACAATGTTGATGGTAATAAAGACCATGGAGGCCCAAAGTCACACACTAAATCATTGGGATGACATGAAGACAAATTATGGTTATGATGCTTGGACCATAATTGTTCCAATGGGATTGGGTATTTGATGAATTTTCTGACTTGTCCCAAATAGTAGAAGTTACATCACTGCTACGTATCCCATAAGAATGGGAATCAAGCCACAAGTAGTTCTAATAATGTCATACTCTTAGTTTAAGGTTATATGGTTTAGACCATGGTAGATTTATCGTAGTCATATTGTGGAGACTAAGGGGAATGTTTAACTCCAAGGGTATACATATGTCACATAAGAGATGCAACTTGATGTGAATGAGGTCAAGAAGGATCATGTACCACATAAATACCGTAAGGAAATCCACATACAATTCAAGTTCATATTTCCTGGATCGTAATGGGGGCCAAAGGGAAAATGATTAATTAATTTTTGGCTATGTCTCGAGATGAGAATTGTGGGTCTCACTATGTATCCCATCTCAATGGTAATAAAGACACACATAGTTCTACAACATTGTGTGGTAGAAAACCAACATCGACAGGGTGATCTTCTCTGATGAGGGAATTTGGGAATGCCACGGTTATCATGAGGCATCCCATGTTCAGGGCATGGGGTAAAAAAATTAATTATCCCTCACATATTGTATAAGTAATCCATGATTAAAATAGGAAAAACATCATCTCTTACTTAAGTGGAATCCCACTTTTTAATGGATTAGTGTCATAGTTTAATGTTGTGCATTGAAGAAATTAGGATTTTCATTTTAAATTAGTTCAACTCAATATATAGGTGTTGTAAATAGTTTATTGTCTTAATTCTTTGACTTATTGTCAATAGGTAAAGGTCATATTTCTTAGACTATAGGATCTTAGTTTAAGGTCATTGAGTTTGGACCATATGGAAGGAGGAGTGCCTCAAGGGGATATGAGTAGTGCAGTGTTATGTCAAACCTGATATGAATATCGACCAAGGAGTCTTACCATCAAATAACAAATTCTAGAGATAATATTGTATATAGATTAAGGTTGTGATACTTGTACTTGTTCTAAATAGTTTATGTTTGTTTTTCTGGGACCATATGCTCTCTGTTTCTGTTTATAGATTTTTTAACAATGGAAGGGGTATTTTCAAATGGGTATTTATAGTAAGAAGAAGTGAAAACCCAAACATGAATGAGGTCTTGGTGGACCATAACCACACTACATATTCCAAAGAGGACTTGAAAATATTTTAGATTCATAATTATTGGACTATAGGCTCTCAGTTATATGGGCATGGAGTTTAGATCAATAAGGGTACTTTCTTTAAAGGAATGTGTATAGGGTGGTGGAGTTACAAACCCAACGTGAATGAGGTCCTAGGAGGCCCACCACCACACGAAACATCCTGAAGAAAACCTATATATTATTTAAAGTTGCGATTCTTGTAATAATATTATTAGTTAAAGCTTATGGAGCTCGGTCCTTTTGAAAATAGTTTAAGGTCATGTTGTATAGAACATAGGCACTTAGTGTAAGGTCATTGATTTTGGACTTAGTTCATCATTTAACATCATGTTCCTAAGATGTGGACAAAAATTTAAACATCATGCAGTAAGGATGATTGTTGTTACATAGTTTAACATCATGAAACTAAGACATTGGTTCTATATAATTTATCGTTATGTGGCTGGGACATTCTTGGTTCCTCATAAGAAATACTACTTGAGACACATGGAATTTGAATGATTAGTAATGTGCTCTACGTTCAAAGTGACCAATGAGTATGCACCATTAGAATAGACCTTTTGAATTATGTATGGTCCTTCCTACTTAGGTTCCAACATTGGTGGCTTCTTTCTAGGCATCATTAGTGTTCTAAGGTTTATTACCATATAACCTTAGAGAATGGAATGGAGGAAACGTTTCATGTTTAATTCTCTTGATATCTTGATCTAGTGACTCCCTAGAGTTTGAAATATTTGAAACCAATTATCTTTGAGAATTTACAACTTAGAAATATGGATTTTTTTTCCATTTTTTCTGGTGTTTTCTTATCATAGAGAGTTGTTCGAAGAGATGGAAATAGAATCTAAATGGTAATGAATGAATCTTTTTCATATAACATTGAATATGGATTCACATGGATGTAATTTAAATTAGTCATATGATATTCGTAGAGGGAATTGGGGGGATTACCCTACCAAATATTCTTGTTATGGTCCGCTGTCTTTTGAAAAATGTTAGAGAGCATCTTATTGAATGGTTCAATTTATCCATTTACAATTTCATAGTAGTAAGAAGTATGTTTGGACCAGATACTATACTTTTCATATGACTTTTTCATATTATAATCTCAGAAGTTGGTGTTGTTATCTATAAGAATGGTGTGAGGGACTCTGAACCAGTGGATGATGTGGGATCTCATGAATTCAATCACTGATTGGGAATTGAATTCTTAATGAGGAATATATTCTTCCCACTTTGAGAATAAATCTATCATGGTCATAATGAACCTACATGGTTGTGATGTTGTGGGTGGGTAGGGTCCCACAAAAACAAGTCACCAAACTGTAAATGTCCAACAATAAATGATACTATTAAGGTGCTCCAAAAATCAATACACAATGTCAGAAGGGACTTGACATGCATGACACATTGCGGCATGCCCAATGATGTCGTGAATGATTTTGGGCCATAAGTTTCTCAACCTTGGAATCTGGTGGGAAAACTACAATCTTACCTAATGGGTACCACTGGAAGTAGCTTGAACTTCATGCATAACGAGGGTAATTTCATATAATTTGATGAAATGGAGGAGAATAAAACCAAACCGACATATTTAGAGAGTCTAATCAAGGTTAGGCCCACTCTGGGGGTGAAATATGTTTCATGCTGATAGATTCCCTCACATTCAGATCTGCCTGGTGGGAGAGCGATGTTCTAGTGATTCTCAAGGAATGTATTTTTCAAATCAAATATTTTTACTTCTACGGGAGGATGTTTGAGGGTCCTGGCATAGTATCTCTGAGGGTTATTTGTTTTACTTTTTGGATGTTGTTCTCATCATGGATAAGGGGGTGATGGCCCATCAATGCACTAGAAGAATGAATATGTAATCCCGGTCAGGCTCTGCAAGAGATGTGTCAACACTATCTAGGGCATTAGCTCAACCATTATGAGACCAAGGAACGTGAGTCACATATAGGTAAAAAGGGAACTGGGCCATCAACTGGTGAGTGCACTCTACCAAGAGAATGAGATCTGTATTTATGATGGTATAGCCACCATTAGTCTATTTTTTGACTAACTCAGGGTATCCCTTAATGTGAAAGTGGGGGAGATCAATCTTGAGTTGAAGCTCGAGACTATTAATGAGTGCCTGATACACTGCCTCATTGTTTTTATAGCCTTCTATCAATAGGAATAAGTAAGGCAGAATGTAATTCATAGGAGTGATGAAGACAGTTCTAAGGCCTACTCTATTATTCTTGGGATCATTAAGCCTTCTTCCGATTAGGGTACGGAAGGCACCATCAAAATGCATATGACAACTTTACACAATCTGATATATTGATAGGAGGGAATCATTAAAGAAATTGACATCTTGAGGTAGATCTTCGGGGGACATATATGTGGATAGAAATTCTACCAATTCATGTCCCTTGACATATTTTTTTGAGGTGAATATCATGTCTAACTACTAAAGGATTACTTCCTAGCATATAAGATCTCATGTAAACATGGGTGATTCAGGATATACTTTAGTGGGTCTACTCATGACACCAGTTCTGTCTCTTGATGCTCCAAATAATGTCACATTTTTTCACAATTATAACTAGCATGGGGAAGCTCTTCTCGGTAGAAGAGTATCTGGGCTTCGTGTCGAGGTTATATGAAAATGATAGTATTAATTGTGTTATACATCTTGATTATTATTCTAAGTAAGAAGGGAACTAAGGGAACATTCCAGGGAATCCATGTATAGGACCATAGTCTTCTCAGGGATAGTTGGAATTAGAACCATGGCATATTGCATAAACTACTTGATTTCCTAAAAGAAGGACCGACACTCTTCATCCCACTATGGATGGTACCTTTTTCCATGATCCTGGAAAAGGTCTTACAATCCACATCCATATTTTAGATGAATTATTATATATATTCCATGTGGACTTAAAGGCCTTAGATGTCCCAAAGTTTTCTTGGAGGAGGAATCTAGATGATGGCCTTGATCTTCTATGGGTTAATCACTATGCCTCTGTATCTGACAATGAAACTGAGAAACATCCCAAAGGTAACCTCAAATGAAAACAATATGCGGTTCATCTTAAAATTCTAGGAATGGAGGAATCTAAACACTTTTCCAAGATCTCTAACATGGTCTTGATACTAGTGGTATTTGACTAGCAAATCATATATGTATCATTCCACTAGATTGCTAAGGATTTTTTCGAAGATGAGGTGTATGGATCACTAATAAGTGGACCCTATATTATTTATTCTAAAGGGAGTTACCTGGTAGAAAGAGGTTCCTTGTGGTGATTTTAACCTAGTAGACTCCTCGTATTTAGGGTCTATCTGGATCTGATTGTACCTAGAATATCCATCAATTATGTAGATATCCTAGAACCCGGTGGTGGGATCGATCTAAATATCTATCACTAGAAGGGTAATATCATCCTTAAAAAATGATATTTTTTGTCCCAAAATCTTATAAAGACTCTAATACAGTTGTTCTACTCCTAAAAATAATGATTTTATTAGCATCTTGTGTTACTAAAGCTCCTTGAAAAATATAGATTTGATAAGATTATCAACTCTGACCTTAGCTATGGCACCATGAGAAGGGTTCATTCCCCTAGGAGGCTTCATGAAGTCGTGTTGTCTTGCTGGGAGGACTAGATATTGGATAGTGACTTGGGGTTCTAGTCTAGGAATCTCATCATAGATCTAGGGGAATTCATCACGATTTTGATTCTGAAAATATGCATACTACTATAGTTTCTATGGAAGCATGGCTACACTGATCATCAGTATTCATGGACCTACTTTAGTGTCAAGTTCCACCTAAATCATCACATCGACAGTGGTGGAGATTCCCTCTTCAAATATAGGATGAGCATCTTCCAAATCCTCTTCACCTTAAGAGGTATGGAAACCAATGGGAGGAGGTTCACCCAGGTGATTTCGTTCTAGGGTAATATTTCTACCTGCTTGAGAGGATGTGTAATACTTACTAGGTAACTTTTAATTTGCTAAAACCAAGGTGACAGAGGCTGTTGAACAGATTCGATCGGGCATTCAATTGTGGGTTCCATGCTTAATATCAAAGCAATGGTGGTCAGTGGGAATATTTTGATTCAACCAGACTCAGTGAAATTGGTTAGTATGATGTATAATAGTGGTTTTAGGGAAAACCAATTAGTACATCATAGGGTTAGGGGCTTCTGGTGTCACCTGGGATTGTCCTAGGTAAAAGTATTATCTAATAATCAAACATTATTTATTCATAGGGATGTTTCATGAATTTCCTCTCATTAATGACAAAGAAACATCCCAAATCTAGTATTGTAGTTTCAAACTGGTGAATTGGGAGGTGTGATTGTAATCAAAATCAGCTCATTGGTTAGTTTCAATGATTGTTCACCTAGCCAAATTGGTCTGAACTTCCATCCCCTATCTCAAGTAAAATTGTACTTTTAGGTTTCAGGATTTACAAAAGTCAAAGGAAGATGCATCATCTAGAAACATGTCTACTCAACTATTTAGGGAGTACTTGTGGAATTGGTGATATGTGGAGTGGACTTCATAATGGTGATGAATTCAGGTCCAACCAATCAACTTGTTGTAAGTGGTATCCAAATATATAACCCTGAATTCCATAATTACTACCAAACCTCCAAACTAAGTCTTCAACCAGATTCTTCCTTGCGATATCTGATTGATCCTGTCATGGCCCTAATTATTTAGGTCATAGGGAATCAAATATTATTTAGTTAGTCCCAGCTTTAAGATTTTCCCAATCTGAATGAGATTAATCATAGAACCTATTTCTACAAGGTAGTAGTGGATTTCCATTCCATTGAACTGGACTATGTTGTAAAGAAGGTGGTTGTGAAACTACATGAGGGAGCCCTCATCTTCTTCAGAGAATTAAATGATGACTTACCATTCCATTTTATCAATATACGCTTTATAATAGTTTTCTATGATAGCTACTTTGGCTTCAAACTGGAGGGGGATTTCCAGGCCTCTGTGAGGGCCTCACAAATTTACTTGGAAAAGTGTAGGGCCTCAGGAATTGAGTTACTTGTTGGTATGTTGGTGAGGTTTTTTAGTGTGTCGTACATCCTTTCAAGATGCACATTTATTCAAGAAAGGGGATTTTCATTAACTGGGGTAAAATGGGTAATGTTGTTTGCACTAGTGGATTCTGGTTAGTGCTAGAAAAATAATCCTAATCAAAATCAAACTCACCCTGAACAACTATTGATTGATTTTTGATTGAATGATGCGTGGATTTAGCTAGAAATTTCTGATAGTGTATTCATGATTTTTCTTCCTGGTTAATTAACAAAATCATCTTTGGTGGTGTGTCTGATGGAAATGGCTGGGAGGAATGTTCCTACTGGGCATTGTGCAACACCTACTACCTGGTCTTGGTAGCATGAATACCTTAGTTAGAAGCACTGGCCTAAGTGTATTGTCGGATTTCATGTCATTGATCATTCCTTCGATGATGTTGACCAAAGAAATCTGGAAGATTTACAAGGAACGTCTCATCATCCGAAGGCATAAAGTGATCCATAAACCTGACAGAATTCATGGATTCATAATCTTATTCATCAATAGAGGGTTTATCCAATGTGGGAAGGCCTTATGGGTGATTTCCAACTCTAGATTCATGAAATCAGTGTGATTATGGGATGGACATGGCACTGGTGGTGGACTTTGGTTTCCCTTTTTTCCATAAATTCCTACACTAATAAGATGCAAGAGGCTAAGTGGTGTGTGAAAAAGAAGTAGCCATAGAGGTAGTGGTGACTTCAAAAGATTTGAGCCAGCCTATGTGGGCATGGATGACACTGTGGGTGCAGGAAACTGATGTGTGGACCAACCATATATCATACATCAAAGTCCCACGATTGCAAACCTACTTCCGTTCACCTTCACTCACTATCAATATCAGTGGAGATGTGAGCCACATGTTCAAGGACATTTCCCAACATGAACATATTTTTATCCACTTCTTTATGAAGCCAATACATGAGCACATAGAATTTTTTTATGGTATGTACAACGATCATGTGGTAATTTAAATGGTCAGGGATATTAGTACACTTAGCTTCATGCGAATTCATATACTCGAGAAGTTTTAGAACCCCATACTCCAGAATACTAAAGAAGTAATTAGTAACTTGTACATCCTTAAATGAGTAAACAAAATTCATTTTGTCATGGAAGTGTACTCTAGGATCTTGGAATAGTGGAGATATGGAGATATATTCTATCATCCAGTAAGTTGTTCTTGGTACGGTGTTGCATGTCATTTTTTTACTGGTTGAGGCTGATCATGATGAGGCCACTACACTCAGTACGGTTCTTCAGGTAGAGTGGAAAACAACTCTAGCAATTCAGGTACCACCACCTATACAATGGTGGTAGTCTATTTTTGTTGGCTCTTGTTGTAGGATCTAGGAGAGGAAATGGAAATGTATGCTTGGATTTCTACAAGGCATATTCTAGATGATGTAGATTGTTGGATAAACCCTAGTAACCACCTTGAAGGTTTTGAGTGATGAGTTTATGTACCATCACAGTCTTGAAAATCCCCATGAACAACATTAACAGACACTCTTGAGTCAGTGGCACATCAAGTGAAAACGTGAGGCCCTTTCGCTGGGCAGAAAAACATGGGATACACTCATCAGGTAGTTTATTTTTCATGGATTGGTCTAAAATGGTGGTCTTGTGTGTGATGGATCTAAAATGGTAGATGAACTATCTGTGGAGGTATTCATAGCTAGTAATGGACTCATTGGGCAACAGGTTATACTAGATGAATTTAGGCCCCTTCCAATGCCTGAACAAAACATTGGTTCATGGAAACCTCCTACTACTCTGGGCCTCCCAACATGGGACCACACCATGGGATGAAGTGAGTCAAATGGACTAGTGGGTCATTTATCTTATTAAATATAAAAAAACTAGGGTTCCCAAAAACTGGGGGAACTCACATGTCATCCAACTATGTTATATACATCTTTCCATTAGGTGGGATTTTCGGATTTCATGTCTGACGGTTCTTAAGGAGAGCGGTGGGAGAACTTATCAAATTCTCTTAGAAAGGGTCCCTTTAATGACAAGGATTACTAAAAAAAATGCGTTGAAAACTCATAAACTTGGTATTCATGTTTAGTAGCTTATGGAGTGGCTTGATTTACGTTCTGTGGAAGATTATCACACTGCTCAGGTGGATGTGGTGACTCGTATTCGGATCACTGGCCATAGACTCTCACCTATACTATTTATCGATTTAGAGGATTGAAAAGATCAACTATTAGAAAATGGATGATAGGTAATTTCATTTACCCTATTGGAGGAGAAATGTGATCTTTTTAATGAGAACTATAATCTGGTCCCCGCTCAACAAGGATTTTTTCGATGATCCTTTGTTGATCTATGACCAACTATATCAAGGTGGAACCCATGGGATCAGAATTTATTTTTTGTGCAATATCTAATGGATCAAAGGGACTGAGAGGTCACCTACCCTTTTTGGTATTCCAACTGGTAAGAAATGACACAGAGGGATCCCTGAGACTGAGTGTCTGCCTCTTCTAGCAGGTACAGAAACCTGAATGAGGTTCTACCCAATATTGTACTCCCCTATGGGGGAGATATTCTCTATGGGACCATGATTTGGTTCCCCCATCTTGAGAAAACTAAAGAACAACCATTTTTACAATAATTTTTCCCAAAGGTAGATCCTAAATATTAATGGGTATGTGAGGATATTGCATAATAGGGATGAAGTGTCGTACAACATATTATCCCCAACTCTGGATTTTTATATGAGGATATACCTCTCACATGATCCTATGAAGCACTATGAGGCTCTTAAGGTGTCTCAGTTGGAGGTTACAGTGGTATCCCGAAAATGAAGGGTGATGAGACACTAGGAGTGGTCCCAAATAAACCATGTGGAACTTCTGATCAATGTCATTGAATTTCTCCTGACCTCCTAGGTAGACCAACTAATGATCATGGAGGTGATGAAGCGTCTTCCAAATAGTCTGGTCCCAAATCAACCATGTGGCACTTCTGATCAATGTCATTGAATTTCCCCTGACCTCCTAGGTTGACCAACTAATTATCATGGAGGTTATGAAGCGTCTTCCAAATAGTCTGATTGAAGCACGCAACCTAACCATCATTGATAGATTTTGTTATATAGAAGTTTAAAATTTTATTCCAATAAAATACCACTTAGAATTTACCATTAGTTAGATTATCCCATATGATTTCTTTCTCATAATTGGGTTTCTTCTCCTATCCATCCTAGGCTTTCATTGATGTTAACTGAGAGATAGGTAGCAACATCTATGTGGACTACTTCTTCGGTTGGCTGGACAATGTAGGAGTATCTACATGAGTCTATTTTTTTATACATTCTAGATCATATCTATAGTTTGGTACCACTCACTTAATCACATCCTTATTAGATAGTGTGTTTTCCAACCCTTCATTTGAAAGGGAGGAGGTGCTCATTGGTGGCTATTCAGGTACATCACTATCTAAAAGAGTTATCCCAGACCAGAACATCTCTCCATGATCCTGGGTAGTGGTAGAGGGTAATACTATTGACAAAGGATATGGTTGAATAGTGAGATCCTAAAAGGGACACATAACTTCTTCAACATGCATTTACTGACAGATGGGTTTATGGATTTTATGGATCTCACCCTTTAGTGTGAATAAAAACATCTATTGAGATCCTCCCCAATACTCTATGGTGACGATTGGGGTGAATTCTCCATTATTGATTCATATCCCCCTTTTAATCTGAGAGGTCTATAGGGCTGACGGTGACTTTCTACTTCTCATGAATTATCATTCGACGACGGTGGTTTGACTTTCTTCCTTGAAATGGATCTTTAGGTCATGGTAATTATTCTTCATAGGAAGGACATATATTTTAGTGGTTTATAATGTTGGGAGGACCTCTAGTTTCATTAGTTTTGATATGTTGAGTTCATAAAAAAATATTGTTTCTAGAAATTGGAGGACATCCACTTTGGCTATTGTAGGAGTTCGGAGGACCTCCACTCTAGTCATTGATGATAGAGGGAAGACCACTACTTCAAATGATTGGGACACAGGGAGGACCTTCATGCTAACTGGTGTTAATGTCTTGGGGAGGACCTCCATTCATGTGAACTGAGGCATGAGGGGAACACTCACACTAATCAAAATTGACATGGGGAGGAACTCAATGTTAAGAATATATAAAACTGAGAAGACCTCTATAATAGTTTCTAAATGTACAGGGATGACCTCCACATTGATTAGTAAGTATATATAGTGGACCAATTTATCCATTATTTTTAGATCGTAGTGGACCTCTACTTTGAATATTATAGTATTGAGGAGGAACTCAACCTTGGTTACTGATGAAGAAGGGAGGACCTCTACTTTAGATCAAAGGGGCATTGGGAGGACTTCCATACAAACTGGTAGTAATGGTATGGGTTGGAAATCCATACCGGTGAGTTGAATCATTGGAAGGACATTTTCACAAATCAAAATGCACACAGGGAGGACCTCCCAATTGTGAATTTATAATATGGAGTAGACCTTCATACTATTTTTTGAAAGCATGAGGAGGACATCCATTCTGATTGATACTAGAGCGGGGAGGATCTCTGCTTGAGTTAGTAACAACACTGGGAGGACCTTCTCACAAATTGTGAGAGTGGATAGTACCTCTTATTGGGTTTGTGATGACATAGGTAGGACCTTCACACTGAAACTCACCAAAATGGGTTATCCTTTAAAGGTTTTTAGTGGTTTTGGTGATAGAAAGAGTCAACCAAACCTACCTACATGGCAGTTGAGGTCTTTATTCCAACCATGAATAGATGGATCACAGCTCAACTATCACAAGATTCTATAGGAATGTGTTTCTGGTGTTAGGGTCCAAGGGATCCATGGAAGATGATTCTCCTTTTAGATAAATATCCTAACATTTCAACTGACATTTATGTGAGGTGGTTTGGCTTGTGGTTGAAAGATTATGTGTATATTCCACAAGTTCTTTGACCTAATGTATTGTCCATTTCTTCCATTGATGGGGCCTAGTGGGATCCCTTATGGGTGTCTACTGAGAAGTAGTCACAAGCTGGGTAACATTGGAATATAACACCTCCTTGAGGTTGGGGAGTGAGTTATAGGATCACTATAGGGAGAGGCTTCCGAAGTTTTTTACTGTTGGAATGGGGAATGATTTCTCCCCACATAGACCTTGGGGGAGGCAATGTCAATGATGCATTAAAGCTTCCAGGTCATTCAATGGTATAACCCTTATGGTAATGAACCCCTCCTTTTACCGATTTACAAGAGATTCTATAACCCTCCTGTGAATGATTATTGGGGTGAGATGAGGCCAAATCACCTGGTATCTATAGTTTTGGTAGAATTTGTATTGAAGGTGGAGTTATTTGGGATCATCTCATTATAATTTCTCCTTCCCTGCATCTTCAGGCATTGGGTGGTAGACTATATATAGCTTGGATCATGCACATAATTTGGATTAAACCATCAATATATGTATAAGGGAATAGATTTCCAATTCCTCAACATTGTATAGTATTATTAAAGTGGAGTGTGATATGTGTTAATGATGTCATAGACAGAGTAATTCCCAATGTCTACTACCCCAATTTTTGGTGAGTTCTATATGAGGCCCATTATTTTTTTTCTTGGGACCTGATTCTAGATATTAGGATCCAATTACATGCTAATATTCTAATATATAAAATTCTATTAGTACCAAGGTTTATGAGAATATATTCACATTTGGTTCACCATTTCCTTTCCAGATGCTTTCATTGGGGCATGCCACCAAAATTTTAATGTGTGTGGGAATTCTTATTACCCCGTATTCCCGCTTTCTAAAGGTTGGTGTCATTCATTACTATTTATGGTGATGTCTACTCCTTGATCAAAATAGGATGATGTGATGTATGTTCCTCCATCGATGGATTCCTCCTTGTAACTTGTCTCCTAGTTTGGGTCTCTAGAATAGTGTTAAGTCATATTCATGGAACTCATTTCTAGTGTCATCTCTTTTTGGATGCTAGTTAATTATACTATTTTTTCTAGATATTCTAGTTGGTATTGAAAGGGAAGCAACCTTTGGTAAGAAAGTTAGTCACATTGGGCATCGCAGGCATGTTTGGATGCTGGGAACAATGTTCACATGTATTCTTCCACTTTGGACGGAATATCATGGAGGCATCTTTGTCATGAAACACAAAGAATATAATGTCAATCATGAGGTATTTTATTCCTAAAGTATATATCTTTCAAGGAATTCACCTCATGTTTCCCATATTTCGCATGAGGTATCTGACACCATAGGTTCATATCTTCTAGGGTTTTCACGTAAAGCATCAGATGCTTTGCATGAGGTGGGTATTTGGGGTTGAAAGTCTAATGTCTTTTAGAGATGGATCAGAACTTCCTACAGAGATAGATCAGTGAATTAATTTAATATCTTGTGGAGATAGTATTCCTCTAGGATGGAAGATGTCACACCTACAGTTTTACCAATGGATGGATAATAATTCCCTATATAAGTGGATACATGAGGGAAGTCACATAAATAGAAGATTTTACAATGGTAACTTTGATCAAAAAAACCCCTAGAGGTGGATTAGGGAGGTACAAACCAAGGAGGGATCACCTAAAATATTTATCACTGGATGGATTATAATTCCCCATAGAGCCAGAACTGGGAGGTGTAAGAAACAAATGGAATATGTCACATTGTATAGATTGATTGGAAAACCCTTAGAGGTGGATCATATAGGTACATCCCCAAGAGGGAGAACATGAATGGTTTACCAATGGATAGATTAGAAATCATTATAGAGGTAAATCTAAGAGGTGTGTCCCATAAAGGGAATATGGCACTCCGTGAAGTTTGATCGGAATATACCTGGAGGTGTATTAGGGAGGAACATCCCTAGGAGAGGGAACCTATGTTTATTATTGGTTGGTATTTATCCTTAAAGAGGCATCCAACATTCCATTTTTAGAAGACAGGGATCATAACCTACATAGTTTGATACCATAGTTTATGGTTTTTTAATAGGACCAGTACATATATTTTAACATCATGTGGTAAAAATGCTTGCAACATGAAGGGAGTGTCGATGGGAGATGGTGTGGGTATTATTCAAGTAAGCTTCTTGAGGGACCTGGAGGAGATGTGGTCTCCCTGGTAAAGGATGTGGTTTTACCAGGGATGTGTCCAGAAGAAAATCAGGGGGTATAGATGTCGGGTTTGGTCCTTAGGGTGTCTTTCTACATGTACTAGTTGGTTGGGAATAAAATACCACTTAGGTAGGAATGGGCTTGGACTTATACCTATGTAGGAGGCCAAAAGAAACATGTGTTTGGGGATTACGCACCGATGTGGACCTTAGTGAGTGGAGTTAGAGGATTATATCTATAGATAAGGCCCATGGTGGAGATTGGGTGGATTTCATGGTTTACAGTAAACATTGTGACAACATGAGTCATTCTCCAAGTGATAAAAAAATAGGTAGTAGTCAACTTTACACTTTCATTATGAAAGAAACATCAATGAGGAAGGGTGTGGGTCTTGCACCTGGAATATTCCCAAGGAGGATTTCATTCCTATTAGTATTTTATCATTTCATGTAAGGAGTATACCATTCCATGTGAGGGTAGTAAGTGTGGAGACTATACCATCCAACTCATACATGGAGATCCTATGCTTATTTCAACTTGTAAAGCCATATTTTAACATCATGTGTTGAGGATGTTTAGACTAGGCAGTTTTACATCATGCATCTCATATGTAGGGGATTCACTGGTTACCCCTTTGGATTACATAACTATATATCATGCACCCATGGGTAGTTCATGTCTTTAGCAACGCTATGATATGATAATAGAGAGGATTTTCAAATCACGAGGTCTATGTTAGAGTCTATGTTATTAAAAGAAATTGGGGTTAGAGTACCCATTCCTAGAAGAATGTGTTTTGGAAACATAGGGGACATTAGGTAGGGGAATCATAAGTTGTTTCATGCATTTTTAGAGGGTTCCTCGCAAGAATTTCATGATCCATTGGCTCTATCACTGCAATAGTCCATTGAGATAGAGGGTGAAGGCATGCACTAGATTGGGTGTTGCATACAAGGATAGGTTGTGCGCAAGATAATTCTTTTCATGCGCCTAACATGGGATGAATGATATTAGCTAATGATCACTAAACTATGAGTCATGGTACCATAGGAAGTATATCGAAGAATATTATCTACCTAGAGGGTTTTATACTTTCATGATGTCATGGGAGACTGGTCTTAAGAACAGAAGAGAAGCGCTTCATCTTCCACAGATTCACCCCAAAGAATGGGGGTGAGATTCTACTTATACATTAAATATTTAGATATAATCGTGTAATATTCTCATCAAAAAAGAGTCATTACCACACCATATTCCTTTGTTATGGAAACTATCCATGGAAGGAAATGTGTTGACGTCACTTTTGGCATGCAGGAAGCCTGCACGTGGATTGGGGTTCTTGTGTGAAATGCTGATATCTTATGCATGGTTTCCCTTATTTTCTAGGATTCCTTAATAGAATTAATTATAAATTTCATCATATTTTGGATGCAAGACTTATTCACATGGATTCTAAACATTCATTCTAGAGATGAAACTTGCGCACTCTGGCCTTGTTGTTCTTGGAGTGATCTATTGAGTCAGATGACATATTTGGTTTTCCCATAGTTTTCCATGTGTGTTATAAGCTGGAAATTCAATGCTACTACCAATATTAAGTGAGAATGATAAGATCTCAGAAAAAAGATTTTCATATTTTGTCACGGTTCTTTTCATCCTACTCGAGTTTGGAAAACACTATAGCATTATCCAACACCATTGACTCTTGATAGAAATGGTTCGTGAAAGTAGATTTAGTGTACTTATACTCTATTACCTCATGCTTAATTTCCATCACCATGTTGTTCCACCATCTCCAGTTTGGACCCTCTGTCTTAAAGGTGGTACATTTTACCTTTATAGAATCAGGATTTTCCATGAAATCAAATAAAAGTTCAACCATTCTCAACCAATCATCAGCCACTTGTGGATCATTTGAGCATTAGATAATCAGTGGATTCTCGTGAATGAATTCTGGAGCATGGATCTTGAATTCATTCCTTTGAGGTTCCGAAAATATAGCCTAACAAGAAATAGGTGTAGGTGCATATCCTAGATCTTGGAAAGCACTACAACAACAATTATATTCTGGTCTAAGGGAGGATTTATCATTGGGGTTCATCATCATCTTTCTCATAGATCCTATTCAAATATCTTCTCATAGGCATGATGATACACAATGTCTGCATACAAAATTGAAGGAGTCATAATATTACCCAGATCAACACTCAAATAAGAGAAACATGGATAATTAATCCCATAAAATAGATAACAAATATTTTCATTTCAACTACCCAAATAAAACAAAGGTAGAGGACTAGAACTAACCCTCAACATGAGTTTCCCAAACCACCCCTAGTGACTTAAGGATCATTTTTCTGAGAGATAGCTATAAAATAACTCATAACTACCTCTAAAATCACAACATGATCTCAAAATACATACTAATCTCAAGAAAATATGTTTAACCAGAACCTTTGATACCACTTTGTCACAGACCATCCTGGATACCCGAGTACCCTAATATCCTATCCAGTCTTGAAATGGCTCCAAGGGTATTCCTGATCCCCACAGATTGGCCACGGTAACCTAACTTCATACAAGATAAAGGGGGAATAGTTTTCCACATAAAAAGACGAATAAATAGAAACAATACAGTATGCTTAATGAAAAATCCCAAAGGATATTTTAATGTAAGTTAAATAGGTATTTTTTTTTTGAGAAAAAGTTAAAAAGGAATATAAACCCAAATTAAAATTAGAAAATACTAGAAAATAGGATAAACAACCCAAACCCTAATAGACACAATAGATAAAATCCAAAATGTCAACAAAACTACCACCTCTATATAAATATTTCCCCTTACATATACCTGAAATGAGGAAATATTAAGAAAAAATTCCCAAAGGCATAGGTAGGGTGTGATCTAAAAACATAGTAGGGTCTCAAAAAAGATTTTATAACAAGATTTCAACAAAAAACCCAATAAATTATTTCAGTTTTCAATAAAATAGGCATGGAAATAAATTTGATAATATAAAACAAAACATGATATTCATTTAAATTAATTGATAATTTTCTATAAAATTTCACAATTAAAATATATATATAACAATTTATATAAATTAACAATGAATATGTAAAGAGGTTTTACAAAAAAATAGAATATATATATATATATATATATATAATATCAAACTGGTAAAAAAAGACATCTATTAGGACGTGTGATGGTCCTAGGATATGGTATCTTCACAAACCAAAAAGGGTGGCCATGATAATATGTATAAATACAACCTTTAGGAAATGGTAAAATATGGCTAATCAACATCCCATAAAGGATAAGATCCACTACACTATGTTTTAGTTAGTGTTTTAAAGAATCAAGAGTAGCCTATTTTTCCCAAATAATTCACTGACTACATAGGCTTTCATGTGATGAAATATTAATAAATAATGGGAAAATTATTTCAAAACTGTTCACAAAACAATTTTTCTATTTCCCATTTCAAAATGAAAATTTATATTTAAAAAACAGGCATGGGATTGAATCAATTTGTGCATCTTCCTAAGATAAAACCAAATATGTTCTTATCACAGTATTTAATGCCATTTTCTCATATCAATTTTAAACAAAAACTTCTCAATTCAATTTCAATATTTCGTCAATTTCCAAATCACACCCCAATTCAGTCTAATTGTCGATTTTCCACAATTTCTCATGCCAATCCAATTTAAAATCACAAATCACAGTGAAGTTTATTTTTAAAAATTTAATTGAAATAAATTTAAATAATAAATAAATTATAGGTTAAATTAGTTGGCCATTCTCATGTAGAACCATCTACTTTAAATCCCGGGATAACATAACCCAACATTCGCAATGGGATTCACCAACAAAAAATATCAATAATAGATACCAAGAAATAAACTCTAGATTCAGTATCCAAAAATAAAGGAGATTAGATCGTCCAAAAACATAGTGATCTATCAAACTATAAGAGAGAGAGATTAAGATATTTTGAGATAGAGGTATGGAGAAGAACCATTATAGGGGAGGGATCATATGATCTTTTCCTATCATTGTTCCACTTAAGAAAGGGTTTGGAGTATCCAAAAAGGGTCCTTGAGAGCTCCAATGACCTAGGAGGATGTCCAATTTAGATTCAGGGTAAACAGGAGGATGAATTTGTGTTTTATAAATTTTTAAATTAATTTTCAAAACAATTAAAAATGATATGCATGGTTTCCTAGAAAGGGCCACATGGTTTGTCGAACAATTCAACCTAACCATGTGCCACTCTAAAGGGGTTCATGGTTTCTACTAGGTTGGCATACAATTTTTTAAACTATGTGCCACCTTTTCAAACCCTCACTTCTTAGGTTTTCATTTTCTTTACAAGTAGGGTGAATGGTTTGGGGAAACCATATTCCAATCATGCACAACCCAATAGCCTTTCAAAATTTTCAAAATTACTCGAGAAGCATCCCAAAAAGATCCACATCCAGATAATGATAAAAATATGGGTCTATGGGTGCATGAAATAAGTAATAGGATGTTACATATGATGTGTCTTCCATACCAAAGCCCATGGTTGGATTCATTCGGATCTATACATATTAATTATGGTCTTTTTATACACATCGTGTTGGATATGATACAAAACATATTCTTGTTCATTGATTAAATTCCTGATATTTTGTTATAAATTAAATCATGATTAAGTGGTAAATTATAGAAAATCTAAATTAGTCTGAAGTATATAGTATAGGAAGGGTATTCTAGGGGAACTTGGATATATGTGGGTTATTTATTATTGAACTTTATTTCCATATTTATTATTACCTAAATACTTTTTATTATATATTCATATACTGGATAGAATTAGACATCATTAGTGGTGGCCTACTTAGTTTATCTCACACCCGACTCGGTCTACCAATATATTACCCAGAAAGACATCATGGATGGTGGTATGGATGGGGAAAGCACCAAGTTGTTAATACTTAATTGATTATAACCAGGTAGTGGGGGAGTATATGACCAATTTGTGGCTCATGATGCTCTCTTTAGATAGTCGTTTGGATATTTTTGGCATATTTTGGAATAATTGTATATATGTGTACCTATTTACATGCCTTCCTAAATTCTTCCTTTTGTAAAGAATTCCATTATCACCATATTGTATATGAAATTTATGGATGTGTTTACTTTGTTATTTATATGATATATTTTTATTCTTCTATTGTTCATCTAACCTTATGTTTCTACTATTTATTATTATGATTATACCATTGTTCTATGCTATTATCATGAGAGTGTAGTCTCCCTACTGTTCCACCATTGACCCTCACTGCAAGTTTGAAGCCTCTCACATATAAGGATGCACTCTTGAGGTCATGTGGACAACTGAGGTTAGTTAATATTGAGTGAACCTATTCTAGGATGTCATAAAGTGGTAGCAGGGGGTTTATTTTATTCTTTTCCTTTACTTACTTATTGTGATGGTATAAAGGAGAAATATGATGTGTTAGGATTTGGTTATTAAGCATGTTCTTGAAACTATATGGACCACATATAGAAAAAAACCAAATTTCTTGGGATGGGACATGTTTCTCTAAATTAATTTTATTATAGTTTACTTGATTTCATTATTGGGAGATGCACTTGGTGTTTTATATTCCTAATAATTGCATATTTTTACCCTTGGATGATAAGAAAATTATGTATTTCATTATGCATTATCTTGGGAACTTTAGGATTAATATGTCATGCATTATTCCACACCCTCTATACATACTGTTTTCATTTCATGTGTCATGTTTTGGTGCCTTTTTTCTAGGTCCATTAAATTGTGCTAACATTTCTTGTAGGGACATGATAAATAACTGGTTGGGATTAAATGGATGTCACAATTAAATTTATAAGGTGTATCAACCCTTATAAATAGTAAATGGTGATCTATATAATTAAACTATTTATAACAATTACTATATAAATAATATTTAATTCAAATGAAATTGAATTATAAAAGTAAATTGTCACTATTGAATTGGGATTCCAATTTCATTTTAAAGGGTGTTATCCTCTATAAATTTTAATTTAATCTCTTAATATTGAGAAATTGGACTATAGTATAGAACATAAACCTAGAACAACCTCAGTTTTTCATTATAGGCAATGTGACTTTCTTTCTTTTAGGATCTATTCATCAACTAGACCTTTCATTAAGAGAAGTCATGTATTTTTTACTCTTATATAGGAAGAAACATACCGATCCTAATTTTATATTTTCCCTTTTAGTGGCTATTAAATATTATATTGAAGTTTGTATTTGGAATTTGTAGATACATTCCACCATGAAATCCTTGAGTTATGCACTATGAGGGTGGTGATCACCATACTACGGTGGTGGTGTGACCAAGGTCACTATTAGAACCTCCAATATTTCCACTTGAGGAAACACCATGTATACCCGATATGGGTGTTGAGGTCCAAATTCAAGAGGTTTTTATATTCTCTATATAAATTGTTCATGGAACCTGTGACCTACATCGACTGTGAAAGAGTCGATATATGTGTTCTAGCAGTAGCATCCACCCACATTTTTTGGGGGGTGGAAGACCATAGGTTGTAGATTCATAGTAAGAGACAATGAAATAGATTATCGAGCATCTTAAGACACCTCCAGAGAGGATATTAAATATCACTACATATATGATACAATATTCCATCAAGATATGGTGGGACATGGTTACTTAGATTTAATGCCATTAGGAAATTCCTCTGAGGAATTTTCATATGTCCTTCTATGATTATTTATATCTTGATATGTTGAGGGATGATAAAGAATGAAACTTTATGCACTTAGATAGGAGTTCCATATCCATCTGGACTACTCTACTCATTTCATGGAGATCCAATGCATCAAACCTATTCTATTCAGTGACAATTTATCTATGTCTACGTTATTAGAGGATGGTATTATGTGTGAAATATTATCATAAGTGAATTACATTTGGCTTACTACCCTATCTTGGATAGCGAGTCTGGAGCCTATCATAAAGTGTAACCTAAGATATTAAGTATAAGAACACCACCTTGAATATTAAATAATATTTTGTTTTAGTATAATATTTAGTTTTTTTAGTTTTAGGATCGTTTCTTATTTAGTGTTTTAGATAATTAATTCACAACTCATACATAGAAAAATCATAAAATTAAAAAGTGGACACTTCTGTTTGGAATCCATTTTTTCATAATATTAAAACTTTAAAATAAATAATGATTAATTTTAATTTAAAATCTTATTGAATTTCAACATTAAATTTTCCTTTCTCAAACCCATCATTAAATCTGATGAAATTTTTTTAAAATGTGGGATAAGCACAAAAATCACATTAAGGGATACAAAAATGAGGAAATCGTTAGTCTAGTGAAAAAAAATAAACCCCATAAAACCCATACCTCAAAACTTAATATTTTACACATAAAGTTAAATATAAATCCCTTAAATAATAATTTATTTTACCTTCTGAAAACAAATTATTTCTATGAAAACTCATTAATAATAAAAGAAATTTCACATTGGTACTTTCAAACATTATCGCATGAAAACCTTACAAATTAGAATAACCATATATCCAATTTCCAATATAATTCTCCTAAGGACATAATCATTACCCAAGGAATTGTATTTATATATGTTCCATTATATAAGCTATATTGGGATCACCTAGAACTATCCAGGCACACCCATTGTATATATTTTCCATAAACCACAACATGAAATAAATATTCCACAATTTTAAAATTTCCTTCAAAATTATTTGAAAATAAATTTAGGATTTCAAAATACTATTTAATTATAAAAATAATTTTAAAAAAATTACACAAAAAAATGAAATAAGTTTTTTCATTTAAGAGAACATGTAATCTTGTAAAGGAAGCGATAAATGAAATAACATTAATGACAGTAGGCAAAGTTATTTTCATTGTTATGTTTAAAACATGAAAAGAGATTCATCTTGAAAGCTCTTGAAAAAAAATAGAAGATACATAAAATAAAAATTGTAAATCTTCAATGTCCATATAAAAAATTTCAAAATCCATTTTAAATTGTGGACATGTAAGAGAAATAGATTTTAAAGGAAAACATGAAAAATGATTTATTTAGAAGAAAAGTCCCTTATCACTTTATAAATATTTAAAACCTAAACCTCATAAAAGAATAACATTAAAAAAATTAAAACACATGATATTATAAAAGTTCATGATATAACATGTCAAAGTTGTTGTATATACACCTTATAAAAAACCGCATAATATCAAGATATGTCACAACGAAAGGAAATTGAGACGAAGTCCCTTACCATGAGCCAAACTTGTCACATGTGTCTTTATCTTACTGAATAATAAATTATTTTAGTTATTTATTTATTTAAAAAATTTATAAATTCAATTATTATTTTTCATGTGTTATAAATTTTTATATAATTACTTAATCAATTAAGTTTACATCGGATATTTGGACAATATTTGGCATAAGTTTCAAAATGGACTTTGGTAAGTTGATTTTGGTCAATGTCATCACTATAAAACATAAATAGAATAATAATCATGAAATAATTATGTTATATATATATATATATTATACTTTTAAACACATTCATGGAATATGGTTATAAAAAATGAACTGATGTTACAATCATTGACATGGTAGGTTGTACGTACGCATGAGTAACATTTCCATTTTTCAATGATCATTATGGAAATCAGGTAGGTAAATTTTAATATTTAAATAATGATAATTATATTATAAATATAAGACTGTTTAATAATATATACTTATATATAATTCTTGTGATGTGGTGGTGAAAAAAAGGAATCACGTCGCTCCGAGAAGGAGGTAGTCGAACTGTCCACGATTGTGTTATCATTTTTTTAATTGACTAAAAAGGTAAAAATAAAATGATATATTATATTTAAATAGTGATACATATGTCTTTATTATAATAAATATTTTATTTATACCAGATATATTATTTATTATTACCCTATTACATTCCACTTAATGCATTAATGAAAATGAGTCAAATCTCTTCGCGAGGCAATAGTCCGTCATATAGACGAGCGACGTTTTCCAATCCCTTATGTATTGGAATAAAAAAGGATTATATATGATACAATGAATAAATAAGAATAAATATTTCATAAATATCATATATAGACTTTATATCCATCATTACACCCAACCATGATAGGTTATAATAGAAAAATGAACTACATCATTTCCCAAGGTGGTAGTCTTTCGTATAAAGGAATGACGATTTCATAACCCATTTCATGGAAGTGTGTGTGTTTTTAGGTCATAGAAATAACATAACAATATATAATTATATTAAATATAACAATTATATTATATCATCATTGTATAAAAATAATTTAAAGTGGTGGAGAATGAAATAAAACAAAAACGTTTATTGATGAACGTTACCTCTTCTTCGGGTATCTCTTTTCTTGTTTGCACAAAATTCCTTCCTTGGTTGAATTTATACAGATTTTAATGACTCTATGATGATATGATGGATATTTAGAACATATATTTTTATTTATTGGTTGAACGTTTTTTTTTATGGTGTGAAGAGATGGGATAGTGGGTGGCATTTTGTTAGTGAGGTGAGTTGGATACCTATAATTATCTGGAAAGAGTGAATTAAAGCCACATGTTAATCAATTCCAAAGGCCCCTATAATGGTAAATTATCAATAAAATAAGGTATATGCTCTATATATTTCCATAAAATGTGTTTTTTGAAAATAGATGGGTCATTTTACCTCTATATATTTTATGTTTAACCATTAAGAAAATTGGTTTTTACCATAATCGATACAATTAAGGCTAATTTCTTTCACTAGTAACATGGGTGAAAATTGATTTTTACTAGATTATAAATTACAAATTATTATTATTAAAAATATTGAATCATTTTTTCAAAATTTAATTCATATCATTGGAAAAAATTTATTTAATATTAATCATGCGGATAGGTAAGACAGTGGGTTTTAAAGAATAGTATTTTTAGAAAAGGATGACTCTCTATTAACTCAATGACTAATAATAATCATTATATGAAACATAATAAATATGTAATGATATATAATATTTACATTTAATTTAATAAATTCTCCATTTTTAATTATTTTAAATAATTAAATAGGAAAAACGTTATGAATATTTAAAAAGTTTTTAGAAAAACCTGTTTTTCAACAAAACAAATATTATACTGAAAACAAATATATAGATAATTAAAAAGAAATTAAGTGGATTAAATATAACTAAATAATAAATATGTTAATTTAAAACATATTAAAAACATATTTATACATTATATTTACTTTATCAATTAAAAATAAACAACTTTTTTAAAAAAAATATATATATTTTTCATTATTTAATGAAAATATGTATATTCAAAAAATTCCAAAAATTTAACCCAAAGTGAATTTTTATATGATAATTTAAATAGTGATATTAATTTTATCAAATTAATATTATAAAATTTATAAATTAATCTTTGAAATTACAACTTATAAGTAAATTTTTTAATGAAAACAATTTCATTTTTTGGTTAAAAATTACTTCATATTTTTAGATGTAATATAACTATATAATTCATATTAAGAAATATGAAAATAATTTATTCCATCAATACCTAGGTTTTTATATCCTTTATCCCTCTTATAAATTAAATCCTCCCAATTTTATTTACTTACCAAAAAAGAGTGGATATATTTTCCTTATAGTATTTTCAGATTCACATGTTGCCACTATAACCATATTGTTTTTTTATAAAACCATAACTTGGTAAATCACCTTATTCTGCAAGAAAAATATATATGTTCAATAATATAAAAATTATTTTCCTATTAATAATTTTATCTTCTGCATTAACATCTTCTAGGTTCAAAACATGAGAAAAATCTGGCACATATTTCTTTAACATTGAAACATGAAATCCACTATGTACCAGAGATAAACTTGGAGGTAAGGCCCTCTATAAGAAACTGATCCAAATTTCTCAATTATTTAATATGGTCCAATGATCCATGGAATTATCTTCTTCATTATTAACAAGACACATCACACTATCCCATTGATAAACTTTAAGAAATACAAGATCAAAAACATCCAGAGAAAGACCTTTCCTCCAGTTATCCTCATAACCTTTATTCATGCTCTAAGCTATCCTCTTATGCCACTAAATCAAATAAACATTATCTACCATTTAATCTACTATCTCTTGTCCCATTAACATTATTTCTGCTATATCATTATAAAATTATGGTTTTCGTAACCTCCTTTCATATAATTTCTCAAATAATCTCATCTATATACTCGAATGAAAACTATTATTATACGAAAACTAAAATAATTAAATATGTTGATTTTAACTTCACCAGTAATCCATAGAAAAATAATAAAGAATATATTATATGGTATTAACATTCTTCACACTCATTCCATTAAATTTAGGATGAAAATATGTTAAGAAATTATGTCAACACCCAATGAATTATGAATTCCTTTCCAAAAATTAGATGTAAATATGGGATCATGGCCAAAAACAATAGAGAGATGTACTCTATATAACTTTTTTATCTTATTTAGATAAATTAGAGAAAGATGATCAAAACAATTTATATAAAATGGTAAGGATATGTGTATATTTAGTTAATCAATCATTAATAAACAAAATTGTATTATTACTTCATAATTTCCATGGCTATACCCCCATGAAATCCAAGGATATATTTTCTCATTTCCACTATGGAACTAGAAGTGTATGAAGATTCCACTTCATTAATTGTTGTTATACATCAACCTTCTCACAAGTTAGATACTTCGGAGTGAATTCAGTAATATATCTTTTCATTCTATCCTACCAGTAATACTCTTGAAGATATTTTTACATCATGGTGCTACCCAGATGAGTGGAAAACAGAGATCAATGAGAATCACTCAATAACTCTCTCTTCAAATAGGAAAACTAAGAAACACATATTCTTTTTCTAAATCATAAAACACTTTATTATCAATATTATTATCAGTAAACATACCCTTCTTAACATATTTTACCTATTATTGCAAAGATTGGTCCTCCTTCGGAGCTCCCTTAATTATTTCGTACATATTTGACTATACTGAAACCTAAAAAAACAAATCATGTCCCTTCATCTATAAATTCTAGGATAAAATTCATCTAATCATTAACTAGTGATTCATGTTCCAAATGTAACATGGTTAATGTAGGATTTTGTTTTTGACTGAAAGCATCGGCCACTTTGTTTTCCTTTCCAATATCGTAATGAATTGTGGAATCATAATCCTTGATTGGTTTTATTAATATTATATGTTCCATGTTAAATTATTTTTTATTGAATATATACTTTGAATTTTTTGGATCAGTATATATTTCAAACTTTACTCCATAAAATGAGGCCTTCAAAATTTTAAAGCAACGAAAATAGTAGAAAATTCAAAAACATGTGTAGGGTAATTTAACTCATGGGGCTTCAACTAACGTAAATAATAAGAAATTATCTGGTTATTAATAATTATAATGAACCTATGTCCTTTCAATGAAGAATCACTAATGAGGGTTAATTCTCTATTTCTAGAAGGCAGGTCCAAAATTGGAGCATTCTCCATTCATCTTTTCAATACCTAAAAACATTGATCGTAATATTGTTTCTAGATGAACATAACTCCTTTTTGAGATAACATTGTTAGTGGACTAGGAAAATAAGAAAAAATCTCAACAACCCACTGGTAGTACCCCTCTAATCCAAGAAAATGACAAATTTCTATGATATTTGTAGGACTTTTACATTCTTGAATAACTTTTTTTTAATAGGTTTAATATTTATTCCATGATTATAAATAATATGAAAAATGAAAGATAATTTTTGAAAAAAAATCACACTTTCTAAATTTAGTATGTAGTTTATTTTATTTTGAGTTTTGAAAAACAATCCTTAGGTTTCTTTCATGTTCCTCCTAAATATTTGAATATACAAAAATTTCATGAATAAAAATAACCAAAAAAATTTCCAAGAACTCATCAAAAATTATATTCATAATGTCCAAAAATATAGTAGGTTCATTAGATAACCCTAAAAATAAAACGAAAAACTCATAGTGATTATATCTTGTCTGAAAAATAATATTCATAATGTCCTCTAGATTTACATTCAACTAATGGTAATGTGACATCAGTTCAATATTGAAAAATAATGTTTTCCTTCGTGTTGATCATAAAAATATTTTATATGAGGCAAAGGATACTTTTTCTTAACAATGTTGTTATTAATGTCTCTATAATCAATAAAATGTATCATTAAACCATCTTTGTTTATTATAATCAAAATAGTATCACCCCTTAGTGAAGTTATACAATAAATGAAAAATTTATCTAATAAATACTACAATCGGTTTTTCAATAATAAAGGTTCTACTTGATCCATTCAATGGGGTATTTAGAAATAGTTTTAGCATTAGCTACTTAGTCAATAGTAAACTCAACATCTCAATCAGTAATAACACAAAGAGAATAACTAAAAAAACATCCATGTATTCATTTACTATTGGAACATCACTAATTTTTGTAGTTTATTTATTCTCAAAAATATGGCCTAGGTAATTGTTACATCGGTATATAATTAGTTTATCATCTTCTTCGTATATTTTCAATTGAATGAAATCATTGAACACAAATTTATTATCCCTAAAATCTATATTTTTATGGTAAAATAAAATCCATTCCATAAAAAGAATGATATAAAACTATATTATGGTCATATAAACAATATTTTCATGAAATAAAAAGCAATTTATAACAAAATAAGGATTTTTTAAAATCTTGGTTAATTTAATTCTTCCACCTGTATTTTTCACCAAAAGATTTATCATACTTTCATTAGTTTATATTCTCAATTTAGTGGAACATTTATCAGAAATGAATGAATGCTAATATACAATGTCAAATAGGTTGTTGGCATAATTATAATACATAGGTGGATTACATATCATCACTTCATTTGATAACCCAACATCAACTGTATTTGTATAAAATTACCTCACTATACATTTTTGTTTCTGACCATGAGGATTTCCATCATATTCAATTAACATTGGAAATGAAATATCATATTGACCCCACTAATTGAAAGTATAACATATTACTATTGGATAGATATTGGTTACCCCATTATTTGATTCCTAGGGATTATTTTCCTTTCATTCGTGTTCTATGTGGAAAAATTTTCCTCATTGGTAACACATCCTTGAATTCATAAGATATTCTTCTGGGTTCTTTTTCCCAAACTTTCCACCATATTAGAACTTAATTTTCTTACCTACATATTTCATGGTTGTATGTTTCCCAATCAAATTCCATCCTATTTTATTCTTACTTTCATTATCCTGAGGCACATAAGATTCTGCAAACTCCATATCATCCTTTTTAGAAAAATATCCAAATTTTCCTATAGCTTTTTAATTCTTGCACAGCCAAAACTTTTCACAGGCACGGTTTCAATCCTAAGAAAAACCTATTAATGTTTTTATCACTTTCTCAATCAAAATTGAGAACATTAAATTCCAATATTTTGATTTTTTATTCATATGAATCGGTGTAATGTTGATATTTTTTCCTCAATCCCAATAATTTTTTCTTATTTGACATCGAACAACCTTTGAGAAATATTTTTCACAGAAAAGATCCTTGATTTTTTTCCATTCCATGGCATAAAAATCATTTTTTTCTCTTATATTATTAACCAAATATCAATATATATCATCTTAACATTAAAAAAGATAAATAGAAAGGGTTACCTATTAACATTCTGAACATCCCATGAAATTAAACATCTTATCTAGAGCATTGATCTATCATTTGGCTACTATTGGGTAAAATGTTCTAATGGATGAAAGGGGATATTGCCTCATGAAATTATCCACCATAGACATTTTCCTTCTTAGTAGATCAGGTTCCTCCTTGGCAGGGATACCATAACCTTTTATATCCTTTGTAAAGTTATCTATCCCTAAGTAAACTGCCATGTTCCAATTTTAACCATCTTGGGATGTATATTTTGAAATATTTTTTTCTCTCAATTCCTTCCTACTATAGCTTCCTGGACTCCTATATGGTAGAAAATTATGAAAAGATATATATTAGATGAAGAAACATGGTAATCATTAAATTCTATAACATTTTATCTTGACCATAAGGTAAAATCATTTAATGACATTCTATTATCAATATTCTAATCTATAATGTTATCTAAATAGACCTTTCATACCAACTATAAAGACTTTTCCATAAAAATTAGATAACAATGGGTTATAGTAAGGAATTTACATTAATTCACATTAATTATATTTTTAGGTTTATAGTTTTAGAAATTATTTGATAACTCAAACATAACTAAACCAAAAAATTATAGATTGGAAATTTCTTATCAGTATCCATTTTCTATAATATAAAACATTTAAAATAATTAAGGATTTATTTTCATGGAAAATATTCTTTACTTTTAACCTGAGATCTTATTTTCCTTTAACCACTCATAAATCCTTTGAAAATAATTTAAAAAATAGGATCATCACAAAAATCTCTTTTAAGGGGTAAAAAAATAAGGAAACTGTTAGTGAATTGAAAACAATTATAATAGATAAAAAAGATTTTGTGAAAACATAATGTTTACCCATAAATGGAAATATCAATAATCTAAAATAAAATTTATTTTTTTCCTTTTTAAAAAATTATTTCCATTAAAACTCATTAAAAATATTTTATAATTCATGTGTTTACCTTATAACATCATCTCATAAAACCCTTATATAACACGTACAAAATCCTTACAGACCAGGATAATTATATGCCCAGATTCGAAAATAATTATCCAGATAACATAATCATTATCAAATGCATGGGAGCATTGTCTAGGTGCATCCATAATATAAGAAATATTGGGCTCACCTAGTGCTATTTGGGATCACCCATCACATATAATGTCCTAGAACCAAAACATGAAATAAATATTTCAGCATTTGAAAAACTCTTTTAAAATCATAGGAAAATCACTTTCAGATATCAAAATAATATTTTATTTTAAAACCAATTTTCAAAAATAAAATTCCAAAAAAATTGAACTTGTTTTTTCATTTAATAAAACATTTATTATTGAAAATAATTATACAAGTAAAATAATTTCCACAGCAGTAAGATAAGTTTTTTTCACCATTCCATTTAAAACGCATAAAAAAATTCATTTTGGAATACCTTAAAATAAATGAAAATATACATAAAATAAATATTTTGATCCCAAATTATCATGTGTGCCTTTATCTTACAAAATAATAAACTTTTATTAATTTCTTACATTCTTAAGAACCTTTTTCAATTATATTAATAATTTTATATCAATAATTATATTGTTTTATATAATTACATAATCAATTAAGTTTACGTTGTAAGTTTGGATCATATTTGGGTAATGTGTCAAAATCGAATTTGGAAGGTTGAATATGGTAAAATAAGTAAATAGATAGTCATATATAAAATAATAATCATGAAATATTTACCATATTTCTACTCAAATTATAATTTTATAACAAATCAAAAAATATGGTTAGGAAAAATGAGTTAATGTTGTGACCATGGTGATGGTAGGCCGTATGTACGCAAGAGTATCATTTTTATTTTTTAATAATCGTTATGGAAAGATGGTAATTAAAATTTTATCATTCCATAATTCACATTATATAACAAATAAAGTTTTATTTAATCATATATACTTATATATATCATTCTTTTGATTTAGTGGGGAGAAAAAAGGAATCGCATTGCTTTGAGGAAGCGGTATTCCACACATCCACGAACGACGTTATCATTTTTTCAGCAGGAGAAAAGGTAAAAATAAAGGGATATATTGTATTTAAATATTAAAAAATATCGTATTAATATCATAAATATTTCATTTATATCACATATAGTAATTATATTTACTCTAATTACCTCCTACAACATGCGTTAGTGGAATGAATCATATTACTTCACAGGGCGGTAACCCACAGTACACACAAGCAATGTTATCACATCCCTTGTGTAATGGAATATAAAAATGGTTAATAAAATATAATCACTCAAAATTTATAATTATGTTATAAATATAATATGTAAACTTTTTATCTGTCAATATACACAACCATGATAGGTGGTAATTGAAAAATGATAGACATCGTTTTGTGAGTTGTAAGTTCTCCGTACACATGAATGATGATTTTCCAACCCATTTGATTGAAGTGTGTGTAGTTTTCAGTATTAAACCTAGAACTAAAACATATAATAATAAAAAATATTTTTTAAAATTATAATTTTATAATAATAATAATAATTTAATGGTTTGGATAAATAAATAAAACAAAATTGCTCGTTGATCTGCATGGCTCCTTCTATGGGTATCTCCATTTGGTTTTCATCAAAGGCCTTCCTTAGTTTCCTTTATGACCAAAGTAATGAATCTTGGATGAGATTAGTGAGGATTTTAATTTTTTAAGATATGTAACGTAAGAATCAATATGTTTTTTAAAGTGTGAAGATAGAGGAGAGGGGTGGCATTTTATAAGTGAGGTGAGTGGGATTCTTGTAATATTTTTGAAACGTGAATTCCAACCACGTTTGATTCACGTCACCATGCCCCATTAATATTCCATCATTGATAATAGAAGAGATAACGTCTAAATATTTCCAAAAAAAAAATTTTTGAATATGTCTTGGGCCATATTCACACATTATATTCTATGTTTAACCATCAAGTAAACTCATTTTTACCATAATCACTGTAATTAATTTTAATTTTCTTCACCTGTAAATTTGGTCAAAAATTAATTTTAACATATTAAACATTATAAATTTTTCTGGTTCGAAATAAGGATTCCATTTTTTGAATGCCAAGTCACAGAAGTGGAAAAATTAATTTTTTATTAACCCTACATACGTGGCGAAAGAGTGAGTCTTCAAGAATAGTATTTTTTAAAAAAAATTGATTATATATTTACTATATGACTAATAATAACCATTGTATGAAATTAAATTTTTATTTAATTAAATATAATTTATAAATTTCATTTAAAAATATTCACATTAATTATTATTTTAATTAATTATATAGGAAGATCATTATGAATTTAATAACATTTTTTTAGAGAAACATATTATTAAATACTAAAAAAAATAAATTTTATTCAAAAGTTTCTAAATGGATATAATATAAATAAAATATACTTAACTTATATAAAAAAATATTCAAAATATATTTATATGTTTAAATTACTTACTTTATTAAAAATAAATGACCTTTTAAAAAAAATGTTATTTTTCACTATTAAATGAAAAATCTATATTTTACGAGAAATACCAAAATTTAACACAAATTAAATTCTGATATGATTATTTTAAAAATGAAATTAATTTTTTAAAATTAAAATTCAAAAATTTATAAAATAATATTTTATATAAAACATTATATGAAAAGTGTTTAATGAAAACAATTTCCTTTTTGATTAAAATAACTTAATACTTTTATTACTAATATAACTATCTAATTTATATTTATAAATAAGGAAATGATTTATTCCATAATTACCTAGTTTCTCACAATATGGAGGTGAAAGTCATGGTGGTTCGTCACCTTGATATGGAACTACATCAACCAAGAGTAGGAAACATCTCTTGGAGATTCTATATGGTGATATTAGTAGTCGGAGTACATACTCTGGTTGATAATAGAAGCGACATCAGTGTGGTAAACCAGGAAATATGAGACCTTAGTGGAAGAGGGACCCAGTAATGCGTCAGTATTATGGAATTATGGTCTATCTAAATTTATTTTTTAGATATTTTCCTATATTGGCTAATGAGATTAGGTTTACATACAATATAGATAAACAAAAATTAGAGTGGAACTACTTAGGGTATCTAGTCAATATCATAGGGCTACAGATTAGGCTAGATACATAGATTGTAATTGATACTTTATGGGAAAGTGTTGTACCTTCGATTTTGAGGGGTAATATTCTATTAGAAACTAAATTTGTATCTTCTCTTTATGATATGAATGTGTCTCATTACTTTATATCTATTCCTATTTTGATGAACCTCAGTCTAAATTTTTGGTTTTCTTGTGATATGATGACACTTGAAACTTCATTTTGGATATGATCGGAGAGTGTATTATAGTACAAGAAGTTCCCCCTTAATGTGGTTGGGTGTCGCATTATATATGAATCTTTTTCCTTGAGATGATAGGATTTTAAATAATTCTTGGGATCGATTGGTCAGTTCTGTATCATGGTTTTGTTGACTACTACCACCAAAGGTTTAATTTCTCTTCACTAAAGGGTATATTATTTATTCACAAGGGTGAATGAGATGTTCAAGAGAGTCAAGTTGGACGTGAGCATCTTGGGTTGGGTGGGATGATAGCCAAGAATTATAGTTTATATATGGATTATTAGGGAATGCGTCAAGTGGAATCCCCCCTAGTGTTTTATTATTTATGGTTTGTTTTCCTATAAAACTTTTCTGGACAACCCCGAGAGGGAGATGTAGATTTTTTCCATGGAGCGAGTTAACGAAGCTACACTGGTATCCATTATTCCTTACGAGATGGGTACAACTGAGTTTTAGGAGATCAAGAGGTATATATAGGATTTGGAATTGAATTGGTTTATGTAACCCAATACTTTTCTATGGGTTTTACTGGTCCTTTTCACTATTAAAGAAAATGGTACACTCATGATTTGCATAGATTAATAGAAATTGAACGAGTTGATGATTAAGAACTAGTATGACTTTCCCCAAAAATATGATATCTTTTACTAGCTATAATGATCTTAAGTATTATAAAATATTTAACTGATATCAAGTAATCATCAAGTGGTTTTATACCATTAGATATACCATGTACAATATTTCATAGTAGATACGACTTGTATACGTCTTTGTCCATGTCGTTCGGTCTCACGAACACACCATTAGTGTTCCTAAAACTAATTAACTAAGTTTTCTATAAATATCTGAATTCATTCGTGATGGTATTCACGGATGATATCTTAGTTTATTATCAGACTCTAAATAACCACACAAAACATATCGAGATCATATTGGATACACTGATAGAGAATCAGTAATATGTTAGGATTGAAAGTTCCACTTTTTATGTATAAAATTTACTTATTTGATCAAATAATCTCATAGAAAGGAGTATAAGTTGACCCATATATGGTGATATCTATAGTTTCCTAGGATCATCCCAAGAAAATCATTGATATATATAGAATCATGGGGCTAGTTTGTTATTACAATAATTTCCTACAGATCTTATGAGGATTTGAATTGCCTCTTGTGGTCTTGATTGAGAAGGTTGTGATATTTATATGGTTGGAATCCTATGAGATAGTATTTTAGGAGATGAAAGGGAAACTGACTTCAATGTCAATATTGATTCTTCTAGATCTATGTAGAATATATATGGTTTATTGTGATTCATCTAGTATTGGTTTAGGAGTATTTATAATGCAGGAGGATCAAGTTGTAGAAAATGGGTGTCATCAGTTGTGGCTATATAAGATGATTTACCTAACACATGATCTCAATATATCAATTTATTTACATACCGTGAACTCTTTGAGGAACTACGTAATGGGAGATAATTTGTGGTGTATACGGACCACAAAAGCCTCGACTATATATTTACATATCTTGACATTAATATGAAGCAATGAAGGTGGGTTGAATGCCATCAATAATTTGGCATCAAAAATTATTATGTGCATGAAAAGGGAAATGTATTTACTGATACTCTGAGAAATAGGACTTAGACACTAGAATTTCTTGAGACCATTTTAGAGTGTAAACTTATAGCACAGTTTTCTGATATGAATATCTAGGTTTGGGAAAATCGTTGACATTATATACTATAATCATTATCAGTGACCTCTTCACTTTTGTAGGTATTTAGGATTAGGTAGCTATCTAATAATGAGGGGTTGGTCTCATGAGAGAGAATTTTGTGTGATGAACTACATCCTAGTTAGGTATTTGATGAGGATGAGATATTATGTATTTTAAAATGAGTTAGGATTCCTATATTAATTTGATAGGAGTTGATGTGAGAGTATCATACCTATATATGGGTTTTACATCCTCATTTTACCAAGACATATCATATATTACACCTTTAATACTGGTGGTCAGGGATGAAGTGGGAGATAGATGGGTTTGTTACTCAGTGATCCACCTCTCATCAGCCGAAGATGGATCACCAGCAACCAGAGACGATTTTACAGCCATATTCTATTCCTAAGTATAAATGGGCCAACATCACCCTATATGTCATGAAGATATTTCTTAGATCCCCTTGGTTCATTGAAGTCATCCAGATGATCATTGATAGGTTGATAATGGTCACCCATTTTCTACCTATTTAAGAGAATATTTTAGTGAACTATCTCAGAAGGCTCTACATTTGTGAGATCATACTCCTCCAAGAAGTTCCACATACTATTATATCAGATACAGACTCTCATTTCATGTCAAAATTCTAGAAAGGGTTGTAGAGGGAATTGGGTTCACAGGTACTGTTGAGTACATCCTATCTCTCATTGACCAAGGATCAAAATGATCATGAAATACAATTTTTAGATGACATTCTCTGAGCATGAATCCTTGATTTCAGAGGTTATTGGGAGAAATAATTACCTATTTCCAAGTTCTCTTATAATAATAGAAACTAGGAGACCCTAAAAATGGATCCTTATGAGGCCTGATATGGTAGGCCAATCCATTTACCCAGATACTTGTTAAAGGTAGGAGAGGTAATGCCACTAGTCCATTACCTCATTTAGGAAACTTTGTAGCAGGTTTAGCTTACCAAAAAACAGATATCTACAGCTCATTCTAGATATAAATTTTATATAGATGGTCTCCATCAACCACTAGAGTTTGAGGTTAGGATTAGATTTTTCTTGTTATCTTTTTTTAGACAGGGGTGTAGATAGATTTCGAAACAAGGGAAGTTATCACCTCGCTATAATGGGACCTTCGAGATTCTAGAGAGAGTCAGGATAGTAACCTTTCAATTTAAGTAACCCCATAATTATTAAACCACGCTCAGACTCTTTCATATATATAAACTTTTCCAATATCATTATGACTTGTTGCATATTCTATTTCCTAATGAGGTTCAGTTAGAGGTATATGTGTCCTTTGACGAGAATCCAATTTGGATTGTTCATAAAGGAATGAAGGTTCTCTGACATTGGTCAGTTTTTCTAGTATGGGTTCTATAGTATGATAGTTGTGTACATGATGATACTTGAGAGTATTAGGCTTACGTACATGCTAGTGGCCATAATTATTCTCTAATAATGCATTACCACACTAGGAAGGGAAATCCAAGGATGAATTTCATTAATTGGGTGGATTTAAGATCCCATATTTTTAATAAGCTATATAATTTTTTAATTTCAAATATTTCTATTCATTTTTATCCATACAATAGTTCCTAGTGTTTTCATATGTGAAATGGTGGTTTTGGGGCTTCTATAGGTCCTGTAGTCTGAGATTTTGGAAGAGTTAGATGGGTTTCTTAGTTTTTAGAAAATGTCCCACCACGGTGGAACGGTTTGAGTGAACCATGCATGGTGTTTTAGTAAACAGAATATTTCACATATCTTTATATAATTATGGAACCCAGGAGCATCCCATAAAAATGTGGAAGACTTTTTGGGAGGGTATAAACACATGTTCAGTGCGAAGTTTTTCTTACTATGCACTATGACCATGCGAGGGGGGTATTGAGGCTAGCATGGGAGTATGTTTGATGAATGGTTTGGGAAAACAAGTATCTAAACTATAAAGCCTAATTTTTAAAAGTAAAATGACCATTTTCGTTTATATCATTAAATACCTCACCCCTTCTTTATTTATCACTTCTAGTGGATAGCTTCTCCTCCTCCCTTGTGTTCTCCTATGGGACTGAAGCCTATAATTTTCCATATCTATTTGATATAGACTTCAAATCACTCACCAATGGTCTCGTTGCATTCAAGATGATGAGTTATCTTTTCATCTTGTACCTTTAATTGTCTTTCCTTTTGTCAGTGATGTTATTTTGGGGCAGGATTTAATGCCCTATTTCATGGAATTCATCCATTGTTTTATTTTTTTCTAATTCGGGTCAAATCAGAGGCTATTATTGGATGGGTGCTCTTATACCATGCTAAGATAGGTGGTATTTTTATTTTACTTCAATGTATTATCATTATTTATAAATATAGTTTTATTTATCATTCTTCTATGTGGTGGATTTTAAGAAAATCGCTTAATAAAATAAATTAATTCTTAAATTAAAATAGGTAGGTTTAACTTATACAACCAGCGATACCCATTGATAAATAATTAAGGTTATGGAACATGAATTAGAACCACCCCTTGGGTAAATTTTTAAATTATACTAACCAACCATGGGTGGTCTATGTGTTTCATTCCCCATTTTAGGTGTTTTCTTTTTCCCTTTGCCTTAGTGATGTCATTTAAACTGATTAACAAGTAAATTAATTTGAATAAAGTAAAGATGCATACGAAGTCCATGTCCCTAGGCCAATGAATGTTTTTCTTGATTTCTTATTCTTGAGATAGATTTTATAATTGAAATGGAAAATTAAAATGAATGGAAGGATTTGTCTGAGTCTAGGACTTATAAGTCTATGATACTTTTTAAAACACCATCTGAGCTGAGTTAATTGATTGTAATTTTGATGATAAATTTGAATAAAACATTGGATTATATGGTATAGTTAGACTATTGCCCCATGACTAATCCTATTAGTATTCAAATAGTGAGAGGTGGGCTCTAGTTTAGGACCTCCATAGATGGAATATTCAAGATTTATTAATTAAATTATTATAATGAATGATTATCAAACACCTTGGGTGATACATGGGTTCTTTTACAAACACCTTAGATGCACTCATTTGGTAGATATCTTATACACACCCAAGTTATATTTGGTCTCCTTTTTGTACTTCCAATAAAAAAATCAATGGGGATATTAATATATACACTTGAGTGATACATGGACACCTGTATAGACTGCCATGAATGGAAACAAGAAGACATATTATTATTTATTCCATGAGTGACACTTGGAATCCCTTTATGAACCACCAAGGATAGACTCAGTGGGTGATGAAATTATAACACACCTAAAGAGATGCCTAGATTATTTGAGCAATTCCTATGATGGGATTGTAGTGTGATGAATTCATGATACTCTTGGAGAAATATCTGGGTTTCAAAAAAGGAATTCCCAGGATAGGATTCCGTTGAATTTGAAATATTAAATGATGTGATGATTATACGATATGTCTACCAAGTCCAATAACAAACTTGGATTTGGGAAAAGTATTGCATATTAATCATTTCCTTTTTATTCATATTCTATTGAATGTGCCACATGGGACATCCTTAAGATATGATCCTGATCCAATGACTTTGTTATAAGTTAAATCATGACTGAGTGATTACTCATAGACAATCCGACTTCGGAAAAATAACATAGTAGAGGATAGGTGTTCCATTGGAACATAGATCTATGTGTGTTATTTATTACTACACTTCATTTCTATATATATTTTCACCTCCACATTTTTTATTATATATTTATATACTGCATAGAATTAGATATAATTGGTGGTGGACTATAGAGTTTAACATGCACCATGCTTAGTCTACCTTTATTGTTCCTAGATAGACTTCACAGATGTAGGTAGTGGTAGGGATAGAACCTGATTATGAATACTTTCTTGATTGTAACATGGGAGTGGGATGCATGGGAAAAAGTTTTGTCTCGTGGTGGTATCTAGATATAGTCTTTTGGTTCTTTTTGGGATATTTTGTATACTTTTATATATGTGAACCTATTTAAATTTCTTCTTGTATTATTTCTTTCGTATAACATTCCATGATCATAATCATTTATATGATATTGATGGATGTGTTTACATGGTTATTTATATTATGTATGATTATTATTTAGATGTTTAGTTATCCTTATGCTTCCTCTATTGATTATTGTGATTATGCCTATTTATTACACTCAGATCATGAGGGTGTACTCTCCCCACTATTCCACCCTCAACCCTCACAGCAATTCGACATCTTCTAGTATGAGGGGAGGCACACTTGAGGTCATGTATCAAATCTATTTGGTTAATATTGAGTGAATCGGGTCTAGTAATTCACACATATATTTGTAACACATAATAAATAAATGAAAGAAGTATCTCATCATCTTGGTTCTTCACACATAGCCTCTATGAGGGACTAGGTTCCATGTCAAAAGTGAAGTATAGAATGTCAATATCTTTCTCTATAAGATCAAAATATTTTGAAGAGTCATTTGTATTCATTAGATCCATAATTTAATTTTACTCATCTATATTATCTTTTGATATCATCATGGGTTCTTAATGATTATCTAAATATTCTTTGTCCTAACCCTCTATTGTAACTTTTATGGGGACAACATGATAATTAATTGGTGTTTTAGGAACTTAACGTTTCCCCTCTATCACCATGATAGTGTCTAGATCCTTTGAACCCATCACATTGATGATAGTTAAGGGTTGGTATATATTCTAGTTGACAAACCTAGTAAATGATGAAAAATAAATACATATATATTTCATAGAGAGATGAGAGGCCTCTATCAATCATAGTGGAATGTTCCTTAGCAGCCTGACTCTATATAGCCCCTACTGAAGTTTCCCTAGTCAGATACACTAGTTTTATATTATGGATATAAGGTGACATAGTAAAAGGAAAGAGATAACACTTTCAAAATAAAGGAAATATATATAATATTACCTTTAATTCTACTTAGAGTTTCAGTTGTGGGCTAAGATGGATGATTTAAACTACTAGTGGGTAGAGGGTTACCCGAAGCTTCCAGAACTTAAACATCCCCCCACCACTTGACAACCCAAGCCTTCTACATCATCTATACTTCTAGGTTGAAAATTCAAATGTTGATTTTAGGTCTCACCTTCCATTGATCTTATGAATACCTATGAAAATAAATTTAATGACTATGTTAAACATTCCATG
This sequence comes from Viscum album, assembly GCA_963277665.1. Lineage (NCBI taxonomy): Eukaryota > Viridiplantae > Streptophyta > Magnoliopsida > Santalales > Viscaceae > Viscum > Viscum album. The sequence goes on from OY728145.1 coordinate 1,908,250,641, forward strand.
ATCCTTTAACTTGCCAATTTTGTGCAAGGATTATGGTTTTAACAATTAATCTAGAATTATCACACAAGATTCATTAGCAGGTTCCATTACTTCAGCCCCTTAGATAACTAATTGTTTTATCACTTCCCTTGGAATTGATATCATTAGATTCCCCTTTCAATACATCTCCAAATGGTACATCCTCTATGCGATCTCTGAGGGACGATATGTCTAGAAACCCCTATCTCAATCTGTTAGAGGAAATTCTTTGCCATGAAAATAGATCAACATGTGAAAATCAATGATTTACTCCCTATATTAAATCTGGTTGGGAGTTAATGCATCACTCATATGCCCATGTATAGGAAGGGATATCATTTCATGTTATAGTTACACCCACATATTTCACTAGTTGGGGTACTACATGAATTTTTTTCCATATTCCCAAAGCATTGGGAAATAACGTATCCCCAAAAATATCTACCATATGGAACATATGATTTCAAAGAGACACATAAATATAATTTAAATCTATTATAAATGAATTTTCCTAATCCTGAACTCATTTTCATGGAATAAAACCCCTACAAGATTTTTCTACTCAAGATCCATCTACATTAGGATGATAGGGTGCCTAGGTAACAACCTACACCAATGTAGTATTCTATTCACAACCTTCCCACCCTTCCCAAAATGATTCACTGGGTGAATCATGATTTTATCATGATTCCATTAATAATCATCTTCTTGGTCCATTTAGAATACTATTAACTAGCGTGATTTGGTCATTACATCTAATAGTATTGAATATTTATAGAATTTGTAATCCTAAAATAAAAAATAACTAATAAAAATAAAATTATTATATAAAATTTTCATGGTTAAACACATTGAGATGATAACAACTAAAAATTCATTAGATAATCCTTCTTCTAAAATGTAATGATGAAAGTAGCTAATATATAATGAACCATGTGTGATTATCTGAATTGGGAAATTATATAATAAAGTTCATGAAAGATTATATGTAATGTATATAAGATGATGATATCCACAATGTTTTTAAAATATGGATAAATAAAAGCATAATTTTTTTATAAAACCTCAGGTTTTTAGAATTTATTTTAATTATGTAATGTATTCAAAAACATGTGGTATACACAACACTGAGTTTAAATATAATTTAATACACTATTAAGATATTATTGTTTAAATATAATCATTATGTCTTAGTTATTTTTTTATAAGGATAATTAGGAATAATTATATTATGAAATATATGTATAATTGTTTTTCTTAATAAAATGAATAATTATTCAGGTATTGATTATCCATTTGTTGGAAATTAACAAAAACTCTTTTAAACATAATATATATGGTTCCATTTAAAAATACATTTTTTCAAAATTGGTTTTTTTTATATTTTTCATGGATATTATAATTATATCATTAGTCTTTATAAATTTTATTTGAAATATGATATATTTTTTGAAATAATAATATTAAACTCATATTACGGTGATTTTTTGGTGATTTTTCTAAAAAGACGAAATATTCATTGAAATGTAAAAAAATATAATTTTTTAAAAAATAATCATTTAATATCATTCAATTATAGAAATATATATGATAAAATGGAATTCATAATTGGAATTATAATTAATAAAAAAATTATGTGGGCACTTTGATTTCATTCATTATAAATAATAGCTTTTTATAAATGTAATTTACCACTGTGAGAGTAATAACGAGTTAAAATGGTTATAACTAATAGATAAGAGTTAAAATTACATTGAAAATTAAAATAATATTATTTAAGAATCCCTTTTCTAACCTATTTTTCTAATCATAAAAAAATATCCATTTCTTGGTCGTTTTTCTTTAGTAATTCATTTAAATATTTTTATAATTTGAAATATGTCAAGTGTGTCATTTTCCCCACTTATAAAATGGTACTCCTTATCATGCCTTATATACACATCAAGAGCCTCTACAATCATCCAATACCAACAAAACTCTGTTAATTACAGAATATTTGTTAACATAAAGGTTCTAGTTTTACTATAAAACTATCCTACGATGGCATTTTTTGTAAACCTAAGGAGGTTGTCGGTAGAAAATGTATTGTTCTTAACCAAATGTGTTCACTTTATATTTATACTTTTACATAATTGGAACATCAAACAAAAATTTTCATATAATAACTATATTGAATTTAAAATATTAAAATTCAATTTTCTTACTAGAATAACACTTTTTTACCAGTTTATTGAGAAATAAAAATGTTTCTCATGCGTATATGTGGACAACCACCTCACGATATGAAGTATTTAATTTGGAATCACTGACCATTATGATAAGTCATGATGATTAATCCAAAAAATATTATATATGTATTATTATATAATGGTAATTAAATATATATTTCTTTCTTTATTATTCAATGAAAAATAAAAAACAGTACTCGTGTGTATGAATAGACTACCGCCTCACGAACCGATGTATTGAATTTTTTATCAATGCATCACATGGATGACATATATAAGGTTATTGAAGTAAATAATATGATATTTATGGTATATCTATAGATATATAAATATAATTTTATACTTACATTCTTTCCCTCACATTCATTTAGAATTGTAAATCTTACTCATGCGTATATATGGACTATCATCTTTGTGTTATAAAATAATTCATTTTTAATAACTATATTACAAATTTGGTTATAAAATTATAAATATTGCATAAAAATATAATTATAACAGTATAATGATTATAGAAATTATAAAATTATGATTAATTTTATCATAGTAAACCAACCGAAGTAATTTTGGACATATGAACCAAACAACCTCAAAACGTCTGAAGTACACTTAATCAATTATTTCATTCCGTATGATGTGATAATATGTGAAAAAAAAGGAACAATAAAAAGATAATAGACCTGAAAAATTTTATTATGTATTTTAATAATTCACATAACTTTATTTTTTAGGATAGTAAATAACAGATGTGACAAAATAGACTCTAGGCAAGGGATTTTAAGTTTCAATTTCTTTTCATTGAGAATTATGTAATTTTCACCATAGTATTTATTTTTTGTGGAATATAAAAATACTTATCTATATATTTTATTATTATTCCCTAAAAGTTATTATTTTACAAATACATTCAATTATCTTTCCATTAGTTATTTGTTGGATAAAAAGTTATGAAATCATAATGAAATATTTGACCCCTATTTTCAAGGTTTTTTTGGTCAATTTTTCCTCCAGATAAATTTTCTCAACAAAAATCATGTAATTAATAATATAAATAAATTTAATTGAAAATTAATTTTACACAATGTTTGACTTTAATATTAACATTTAAAAAATAGTACATTAAATTTTTTCCAAGCTGTTTATTTTGGAAATTATTACCAAATTGTGAAATTAATATTTTTAAAATTATTCTTCTTCAATTGAAATTCTCAAATATATGAAAATTGTTTATTATAGTGGTTTAAATCTATGTTTTAATGTTTTTTAGAAAAACAAAATATAAATTTTCTCATACTTTAGGGAAGTTTTTATTACTCATTTTCTAAAGATAAATGATTTTTATCGTTATTATTATTTTAAGCCTGAAGGTGATTCTATATGTGTGTTAAAAAATATTTTGTGGGAATTTATGATGCAATGTATATATTTAAAAAAATTATGTATGTTATTGTCCTTTTAAAATGTTTATGATGAAGTGTTATCCTGGTAAAGCACTCCAATGCATTTGTAACTGATTATGTTCTGTAACACCCTAAAATCTTAATAGAAGAAAATTGGGTTTGATAGAATATATAACATGTAACACTGATCTTAGAAAAAATGTAACACCCCAAGGATTTATAGTGTAATTATTTTTAAATAAATTCAATCTCTTCAATATCTCCTCATGTATGTAAAACTGGGTTTAAACAAAAAACCACTAATCTATTAAAATATTATTATTTTAAACATGATAGTTATAGCCTAAACATTAATTTGGATGGTATAAATAAGATTAAATGATTAGTGAAAATATATTTTTTACACATGCTCATTTTTTATATACTAGTTATAAAAAAAATAAAACAAATAAGTAAAAAAGAAATGTTTTTCGAAAATTTGATTTTTTTCTAAAGATGTTTATTTATGATTTAAGCACATAAATTAAAATTAATTTTTACCAAATTATAATATTTATTTGATAAAGTGAAATTTATTCTTTTAAAAATAATATCAAAATTATCTTTGTTTAAACATTTCAAATTTTTTATGAATTGATTCAGTTTTCAATGAATAGTCAACAATGTTGTTTTATATTGAAAAATGTCTTCAAATTTAAATAATTTAAAAAGATAAATTATATTTCAAATTTTTTTTAAAGTAAAATTTTTTAATTAAATAAAATTTATTTAATTTAGTTTATTGGAATCAGCTTTATATTGAATTTTTATATTAAAATGTTCTATACTTATTATAATTTTCTCCCTTGATACCCATTTTTTCATCATATATGCATGTATAATATCAAATTGGATACTACTAATTATATGAATTAAATTTGTAAAAATGTATTAAATTTTTTGAATAATAATTATTTATATTATCTAATAATTTCAACTTATTTTTTTACGATTATAAATAGTAAATTTAGAAAAAACTTAATTACCTTATTTAAGGTAAAAACTAATTTATTAGGGGGTGATCTAAAAATATAAGGTTTAAAAGGACCTACCAACATATAAAACACACATTTTATTTCCATATCTCGACCATAATACCTATAAGGGTTTTTAATGAACCATTTTGGGGGATTTTTTCAAGAAACAAACATGGGTATAATTGATTATATTCAAAAATTCCATGTGTGTCGTAGAACTTGCTTATAAAAGGTCGCCCCCTCTCTAACACTCTTTAAACATCCAGATACTTTTTTTTCAATACATTCCAAAATATCTTCCTTATTCACCAAAAACCATGTAACCCTTGTTTTATATTGTAAATCCATCCTCGGAAGGCTTTTTGGGTATACCTAGAGAAGTTGTCTGAAGAATATGTAACGTTCTTAAATGAGAATTTTTATTTTGTTTCTTATTCACCTCCTTAAAATATTTTTATAACATTATATTATAATATCCTTAGTATATTCCATATAATTATATTTTATTTTTTTTAATTTAATTACCAATATACATATCCTCTCCTATTAGGTGGTAAAAGAAACCATCGATCATGTGAATGGTGAAATACTACCTCACAAACCAATGTAATCCATTTTCCATCACCACCTTTCAAGGAAATATATAATGGTGTCTTTAACACATCTATGTTTTATCTTTGATATTATTAAACCTCTATAATTATAATATATCATATTCCTTCTTAAGTTCTATTCCATTTAAAATATGATAGCATTGCTCCTATGTACGGTAGACTACTACCTCATGAAGCGATGTGAATTATTTTTCACTTACTATTTGTATAGAATGTAATAAAGATAAGATTAGTTAATATGTGTGATAGTAGTGAAATTATAATTATTATTTAAAAGTATTATATCACCCACCAACTTACCCATTAACCTATTAAGAAAATGATAACATCGCTCGTGCATACGTAAAGCCTACCTTCCCCATGAAGTGATGTGATCCATTCTCCATGTTCCAATTTCAAAATTGATTATAGTAATGTGTATAATGAAAAAATATATATATGTATATTTAAAACATTAATTTCATTATAGATATTATTTAAAAATATAATATTTTCTATAATGAGAACTTTAATGACAAAACATGCCTGAGAAAACAAATCAAATAACACCCTAAATAATTAAAGTCCTGAAATATTATTAAAAAAAGGGGGTAAAATATTATAAAGGGATCATGTATGATATTATAAATATAGATATAGTTATGTTATAAATTAATAAAAATATTAAAAACATTATAATATATGTTAAATAACATTTAACTAAAAGGAAGTGTGTGGTGATGTATTTTTCTCAATTTATCTTCATTAAGTCATATTATAATTTTATAAACCAAGTTTCTTTTATATGGTGTATACACAACCCCTTTTTTAATGTAATATCATAAATAATTAATAAATTATGGTATTTTAAGATTAAATTTGAATTATTTCAACTAAATATATTTTAATTGAAAATTACCAATTACTAAAGAATTTTATAACTCAATTTATTTTCATTGGGTTATATTTCTTCATCATTGTCTTTGAAATTAAAAGATTTTGTGTGTAAATAATTTTTAGTATATTATGTTTTATTTAATCTTTTTTATGTGTATTTAAATTTAATACACATTATCTGGTCATTGATTAATTCTCAAATCAAACTTTTGATCATTGTAAGTGATTTTTTTCTCAATTTCCATTTCATTGAGACATATTTGTCAATAAGAACCTATTCAATTGTAAGTTCTTTACATACTTCTAATTTTGTGTATTTATAATTAATACCTTTTTATTCTTGATGATTAATTATTTGTTTCAATTTTATTGTTTGATATGTTACAATTTAAAATTTACCAAAGAGTGAAAATTATTGTGCAACATCAGTTTTTTGGAGATTGTTTACTTTCTCTTGAAAAAATCAAATTATTATGATAATTGTTTACTATACCTTAAATTTATATTAAATATCCATATTCTTGTATGATGGATATGATTATTTCATAAACTACATACCATTTTTACATAAAGTTTTTACTTTGAAACATATATTATTAATTTCGATATTATTGTTTTTATATATTTAGTACAAGATATAGAAATTTATTAATCAGGCATATTGGTTCATGTATTAACTAAATCATTTAATTTATAAGGAATTATTTTTACAAACATATATGGGTGGTTCTAAGTTATAATTACCCTGTCGATGTAATGATAATCTCATGAGATGAATCAGTTAGTTATTCTTATTGAAATTGTTTTATGGTGTATACTGACCAATTAGATTTAAATCGTATTGTAAAAGGTCTTTACTTTATAGGTATCATGATTCTTAAGATCATCATTCCTAATAATTAATCATTTAATTTAGCAAGAATTTTGTTATTATGATCCATGATATTTTCACAATGATATTATCTCTGGATTTATTTCATTATTATTTTATTGATTAAATGACATTTTTAATTAGTTATTTATCTATCCATATTAATTATTTATTATCTAGTCATTGTAGTCAAGTAATTGTTTAAGTATAATGTGTGTTCATATATTTAAATTTATATGTTTATTATTCTCATTGATCTCTGATATCTTCTACTATACTCAAACCTTACTTAGCAATTGAGTCACCCTTATTTTTTTACCATTCCTAAAAATCTAAAATTGGTACAGTGAATGATATTCAAATATATAATTGAGTTAATATTGATATTCTCAAAAAACATATGTTTTAATTTTGGTATTCAAATGTAATATGATAATCATCTATGTATCTTGTTCTTCAAGACTAATAAGAAATTTGGTTCTTTGGGATGATATCTCTTATATGTAGAGCCAATGTAATACAATAGACACTGGCTACAAGTTAAAAGGGTTTAGTACAATACAGTTGGCATGAGAGAAAGTTTATTTAAAACCTTGGGAACTAGATTAAGGAAAAATATATTAAGTAACATAACCCTACGATATTATTTTAGTATATGTATATAATAACATCATAAAGTCTTTGTAAGGTATAGATAATGTGGTTTTTTCTTATAAACAGATCCATGTCTAGATACTACAACTGGGAATGGTTATAGAACAGATGTAGCTAGAGGTAATAACTCCAAAAAGGTTTGTTGGTATTGAATTTAATTTTACCTAGTACATAACAATAGGTCTTACTACGCACATTTCTTGACACATCTAGCGGAGATGATTTTTATGATTCTCGTTTTCATTAAAAACCATTACCATGGATTTGAATAGATGACAAAAATCAATTTTAACGACCCAAAATTTTATAAATTTAAAATTTTATTCTTAAATATATGTCACATATTATAATCCACTAAGCACACTATTAGAACACAATTAATACTTTATAATCAAATAATGAATGATGTAAGAAGTATTTCTATAAGTAAACAACATATACCATTGAAATAGAAACTTGACCATTGAAATTGTATCGTGACCCTTATGAATAATAAACTAGACAATAAATTAGTAAATTCACCCATGAAAATAAAAAAAAAAATTTCCATCTAATAAGTGACAATATGATATAATTATATCATTTTATAAGTAAATAAATATTATAAAAATTGTTACTTAAGTGTTTGTATTTTTGTAATTCATAAATTTTTAATTAAAATTCTCTGATAAATTTAATAAATTAAAATAAATTTTATATTCATAAAATTAATTTATAAATTAATATTTTTTGTCTTATTATTATAAGATAATTTTATGTGACCTTAATTAGGTTTTCAAAGTGTTAGAAGATCAGTTTCAATTTTAAAATTTTGTATTTTTAAAGTAAATGATGATTTTAATTAAAATTTTAATTTTTCTTATTTTGAAAAAAAATCATTAAATTGAGTTAATTTTTTAATTCTACATGTTGAAAAATAGTTAGGGTTAATTTTTTTAATTTTTATTAAATACTTGAATTTTATTAATAGTAAAATATGGTAATTTATGGTATATATACATTACAGTTTAAATATACTATTCCTTGAGATATGTAAGATATATGAAAAAATGGTTCAAACTCACATAATCTAATTAAAATATATATTCTCAAGAATCCACACAATTTCTTGTCTTGAGGTAATTAATAAACTAATGAAATAAATAATTAGAAAACACCCCTATCCACTATTATAAAATCCACCCCTCACCACAACTTCTCCTCACACCTATAAAGCCTTGATATTTGTCAAACTTCTTCTCAAATATATTCCAAAGACCATCCTCCATGTCCAAGATCATTTTTTCTTAACAAAATACGAAATCTTATTCCCCTAAGGAAGTTCTCAACTACAAAGAATCAATAGGAAAACCCATCTTCCATTGTTCATCAATTTCTTTTCATGTTCCATTCTATTATTATCTTATCCTCACATTCCCTTTTTAAAGTGGCATAAAACTCCAATATCATATATATACTATAATTTTATCATGTTTATGGAATAATTCTACATTAAATCATTTCTCCACTTTCTCTTACTATAATAATGAAAACATTGTACTTGAGGGGTCGATTTACCACCTTTATGGAAGAAGTGTATTAATATTTTAATTCCACCTTCTACAATAGTAATGAAACCATTTTCATGGTTGAAATTGATTTTATAATATGTACTACAACCTATTTAATTTTCTAGAACTAGTATATATGCATTATATTTAATAATATAACAAAACTATTTTGTGATGATCAAAAAATGATAAATTAATCTGAACGGTTTTCATTAATGTTTTATCTAATTAATCATCCTCAATTAGAGAAAAAATTATATTTTAATATTATATAAGTTCATTAAAAACATATTAGTTCTACAAAACTATACTCATTCTACATGATTTTTTATACACATATACAAGTAAAGTGATAGTAAAACCCTAGGAAACTAATGCTCCTGAATGATGAAATTAAATCTCATAACCCATCAAAAAGGATGTAAATGAACTTTAGGAAAGTATAGTAAATAAAATAAATTTTTATAAGGTTCTGAAATAATTAATTAATGGATTTAATTATATTATTCATTATATAAAGATCAAGTGGATAATTTTTTAGGGAATAATGTAAGGGATTCTATCTGAACCTCCATTTTTTCTTTGGGTTAATATTTCCCTCTCTTTAGCCCAGTGTATTGCTTCTTTATTTTTATATAATTCTCATAAATTCCATTAATATGTTCTAAAATCATTTATCCAGGTCATATCATCCCTCTTTGATGGGTTAATATGTGTTTTAGAAAGGTTCCCTTTTCAAGTGTTCCAGTTAAGCTAGCCCGATTCAAGGTAACTTCTCGATTTCTTACCCATTTTTAAGTGCATACCATAATATATTTTAATCTATAATTATTTTTATAAAATCAATCATTTTATCATGAAAATAATATTGGTTCATTTCTGTTTTTATAAAAATAACTATTCATTTCATGTCTAAAAGAATCGTTAATATTTGCCTCTAAACTGCACTTAGGTGGCTCATTTCTAAAGTTCCTTAAACACCCTTTTAACATGTTTACACTTTATGTTAAAATTAATTATCAGGTTTATGCCTATTTTTCTTTATGAATATCCATTTGTGTTTTATATATACTTTTTCATTGACAACCTTATGATATTCTCATTTTTTATGCCTTGTGATATGATTATAAAACCCATTAATTTCTAAAGGAAACCCTTATGAATATTATTCATGTGCAACACGTATTCATGAATATGTTATTAAGGGTGAACCCAAATATAGCTATATTGCATCGGGTAATGTTTAGTCTCATGAGATGTTATGTGGGGATTAGGAATGAACCTCATTCCCTTATGGGTCCTGTAGTACCCCCAGTTTCTGGTAAGTAACCCTTGTTTTATGCTTTTTAAGTGCATGAAGCATATGGGAGATGATTGGGGAACTTTTGGGAGACTTTTAAAGCATAAAAGGGAAAATTTTGGGGACACATGGGTTGCGCACAATTTTCCAAACCATGCAGAAGCCCTACAGGTGGTGGTCTGTTGGACAGAGGAGACCGCACGTTGTGCACACGGTTTGGGCAAACCGTGCGAGGAGGTCGTGCTAAGATCCCCTCTCTAGAAGAGAATACTGCACGATTATCACACGGTTTAACTAACAGTGCGGACTAACTGTGTGCGAAGTCAACTTAGATCCTATTTATTAGGATCTAATCTGTTTTATCATTTAACCCACTCGTTGTTTTCCCAGATGGCCCTGACTCGGGATTTCTCTCTGGGGAAGGTGGGAGAACACTTACCAGGCGTTTTGAAAGCGATCTGGAGGGTTGTCTTGGCGTTTAGAGGCTGGTTGATCGCAGTAAGTCTCCTTATTGTCTTGTTTTCTTATATCTCCTTCTTCCCTATTGTTGGATACTTAGATCTACGCCCGAGGTGGGTAGATCTAAGGTAGTGGATGACTTTTAAGTCGGGTTTTGGACTTGTTTGTGTTAGGGGAAGGAATCTATGGAGGTTTCGTGGCGTTTCGACCTGGTTCTTGGTTGGTTTCTCCCAAATTGTTGTTGTAGGTGGATTCACTCTTGATTCCTCTTTCTTAGAACTTGAAGTCTTAGTTTCAATTTTCTTTTTCCATGATTGAAATGGTTTGGTTATCTTTTATGAAAGAATGGTTTAAACCCCTTTTTAGTAACGGGTGATGAAAAATTTAGTGTTTTCGGAAAGTGGTTATTGAAGTAAATTTAAAATTGTGATTTTAAATTGGCTATGCTTTTGCTCCTTGAATGAAATGGTTTTCAATAAAAAGGTTATGCTTTATTGAAAAGTTTTAAACACACTTGGTTTTGGGCATGGATTTGCATGGGTTGTGGTGTGTGTTCATATGCATTGGGATGGACAAGGGCGAGAAGTCCCCCCATCAATAGGTTGGGATGGATAAGGGTGAGAAGTCCCCCCATCAATAGGTTGGGATAGATCAGGTCGTGAAGTACCCCCGTCAAGGTAGTCCACTAAGTGACGGCTTAGTATAAGGATAACTCTCCACTCGCGATGTCACGACCCATCCTCGGGACCCGTTTCGTGACTACCCCAATCCTGCCTTCCATAGGACAGGGGCTGGGGACTATCACCAAAGGTGTAAATCCCGACAATAGGGGAAAGAATTTCCTTTATAATGTAAACAAACATCACAGAGTACGCAAGCTAAGTAAACACTAAGTAAACCTAATACAAAAGTAAGTGCTGGAAACTAAATGGGCCAGAATACAAACCCAACTGAAAATATAGTACAACTGAAAAGAGAGTACAGTGGCAAAAAAGTAAATCAGCAGCACCAAGCCATCCTCTGGAAATCCCACCAGAAGGGTGGGTACATATGGTCTCCTCTTCTCCTCGGCTCCGGTCATCCTCTCTATGTACATCTCGTCTAGTGATCCACCTCTAGGTATCATCTAGCTCCATGAGCTCCTACCTCGGTCAGCGTTGTTCGTCGTCTGCATCCAACACAGTGTAGTGCGGGCATAGCCCGTCAAGGGGGGAATATACACTACTCAGTAGGGACCCCGAGACCCCCGAAGGTCTCCCAGAATCCACGAAGGATAAACCACAAAGGAAATATTAAAATCACGAAGTAACAACCAACCTTACTTAGGTATATGCCCATACATATACCTAAGTCATCAATTCCAGTTCGGCTCCAACATCCGAGCCCAAGTTCGATCTAGTCCACACAAAATAGTACAATCCAATCCACACAGGATAACACAAACCAATCCACAGAGGATATAAAAACAATCATATCGAAGATAATGATTGAAAGTCAAGACTCAGCTCACATAGGTATACTTCTTCATAAGATGAAAGATATGATCATATGTATCCACTGATTCATCTAATCTATCAGACCCACACAAGATAAAGACCAGCTAAGCTGTGATACCCACAAAGGATACCGGACTAGCTACTCTGTCGGACCCACATAGGATACAAGTACAGAGTCAAATACTACCGGACCCACATAGGATACAAGAATAGTAGTCGCGTAATTCCGGACCCACACAGGATACAAGAATAGTAGTCATCACCGTTGAACCCACGAAGTATTTCAATATGGTCATCATCGCTGCCAAACCCACGGAGGATTCCAGTACACTCGTCGTCATTGTCGCAGTCACAGCCAGCTCTAGGGTTCCCGCACACAGCAAGCTCGATTCCAGGAGAGTCCGCTCCATGAGCCAAGGGGGGTCGATACATCAACTGACACTAATTCTGGAGTTGATGTATCCCAAATTTATGTCTTGTCAAAAGGAACTCAACGCGACATACGGCACGTCCAATGGATGCCCAGTCTGAGAGTTATTGGTTTTTTCGTCCAAGAGGCCCGGTTGGTTTTTAAGTCAAAACCAACCTGACCGTACTCCAACTGCGTCCAAATCTCAAGCAGAGTAAGCCAAAAGAACCGTCTCACTAACAGGAATCCAACAAAGTCAGTGACATGTTAATAGGACGTCCAGAGCTTAAGTTATAGGCATTCCCGCTCCAATGGACCGGTTGATATCGTGTTCGAACCAACCCGGCCATACCCAAATCTCTTCTAAACCTTGAGTGTAATATACTGAAACGACCGTCTCGATCCAAGGATTGCTACGCATCTGACGGTGCATCGATCGGAGGTTTGTAACCCAATATATGGGCATTTGTACAAATCTGTCTTAAAACAGGGGGTTTGGGCCCAGTCCGACCTGGCCCCATACCCCCTGGGTCGGCCCGAACTGGGTCGACCCGACCCGGGTCCGGGTCCGGCCCGGTTGGGCGTGGCCCAGCCCGGCTGGCGCAGATCCGGCCCGGTGCAGGTGGCCCGGCCCGGACCGGCGCGGGCGGTCCGGCCCAGCGCGGGGGGTCTGGCCCGGTGCGGCCAGTCTGGTCCCATGCGGGCATCCGCTCAAGTGGAAGCATAAGGGGGGGGGGGGGTCGCCGCCCCCTTAGAACTGAATGGCAGACCCCATGTGGTCTGCCCTGCCGTTGACCAGGGGTTTCAACCCCCAGTTTCCAGGGAAGAGGCCGGCCTTTATGGCTGGCCGTTTGGTTAATGCGGGACCTGCAGGGGGTCCCGCCTCCAGGGTGTGTCGGTGGCAGAATCAGCAGGCCTCCTTCCCGAACCGTCGTTTCTATGGGCCGTGGCACTTGGTCTTCCTGCGCCACGCCCCTCTGTCGTGGTCCGCCCCGGCTGCGGCCCTCCTTGATGCTCCAGCGCGGCACGACGGCACCGCGCCCCTCCGTCGTGGCGCGACTCTGGCCGCAACCTCTTTCGGTCTCAACGGTGAGGCATGATGGTGACGCGCTCCTTCGTTGTGGCCCGCACCGGCCGTGGTTCCTTTGTTTCTGTGTGGTGAGATGGCACCGCGTCGCCTCCGTTCCAATCCCTAGGAAGTACACCAATAAAGGGGAGGAGGGTCGGCCGTGTTTTTGCAGTTCGGCCTCCCGTTATTTTGACAACAAGCGGCTATATAATGATGAATGCCAGAAATAACCACAAACGTAAAATCAAACCCCTACCTCAAAGAAGTTGTTGAATGATGATCGTCGCGGGAAAACGGGGTCGCGAGGTGAAGCTCTGTATATGTTGACGGAGAATGTCTGAGGAGGAGCGGTGTATCCCTTCCTTTGAAGCGAGAAGAAGAATGAAGGAAGGCGCATCATCGTTCTTTGGGAAAGGTGTCCCACACCGGCTGCGGAGATGAGAAGAGACGGCACGTCGATCTATCTTTGTGGTGACGGCGTTCTTCGTCAAAGTCTCGGCATTCTTCGCGTTCTCCAAACTTAGAGTATTCTCTCTAAAAAAACTCCACACAACGATACAAAAATAATAAAATAAGGCTTTCACCTTATTTTATTACTCATGCCAACATTTTCCAAAATTCAAAACTTGAATTCACCTAATTAATTAAACTTACGTTGTCAAATTAATTAGGTTTTTAATTGGCATGCATTAATGAGGAAGAGTTACAAATTTAAGGGGGTTGCCAAAATTAAGAGGGGGGTTTAAGGGAAAAGAAGGGGTGGGGTCATGTGGTCCCCACCTCACTAATATCCTACCAAGTGGAGTTAGGATGTTGTGGGTCCCACCCCAACTTCCACACACAGGTTATAATTACATAGAATAGAAATAAAATTTTTCCCCAAATTTTATTTCACTCTTCAGTTAACCCAATTATTTAACAACACCTCCCATGCAACGCAACTCCAGAAAAGGTCTTACTAAGTAATTACCAGGGCTGTGGTTTCATCGGTACCCTTGGATTTCGATTCTGAGTACCGGTTCAAAAGTTAGGAAAACCTGCTCGTTCGTTCACCGAACGTACCCGAGCTAAATTTCGGAAATTGATTCTGGGCACACTGGACCTCAGAATCAGGTTCCGTCAGAAACTACGTACTTGTAAAATCCCAGAGAAATTAAGAAAAAAATCCCTTGAAATTTATTGGTCTTTACATTACTCCCACCTCAGGTCTTTACGTCCCCGTAAAGATATATCACAAACTAAGGGAAGAAATGAGGGTACTGAACATGCATCTGAGCCTCCCGCTCCTAAGTTCTCTCCAGGAAGTTCTCGTGCTGCCACCTGATGCGCACTAGAGGAATTGACCGCCCACATAGGACCTGCTCCTATCAATCCTCAATCTCCACCGGGAACTCTGCAAAAGTCACCCCGTCATCAATGTCCAGCTCCCCTTGGTCGATGATATGTGTTAGGTTCTGCACGTATCTCCTCAGCTGAGATACATGGAAGACGTCGTGCACCCGTTGCAACCGAGGTGGTAGAGCCAAGCGATAATCCACCTCGCCTATCCTAATGAGAACCTGCAATGGTCCGATGAAGCACGGAGATAACTTTCCGCCCCATCCAAATCTCTATAATCCACATCAAGGTGAGACCTGCAAGAATACGTTGTCGCCATGCTCGAACTCTAGTGGTCTCCGCCTCCTGCCAGCATAAGACTTCTGTCGGCTGTGAGTTTTCCTCATCCACTCCTGGATGACCTGGACCTTCTCTTTCGTGTCCTAGACCATCTCTGGTCCCATAAGTACTGACTCCCCAGTGTCTGTCCAGCATAGAGGTTATCTGTAAGGTCGGTTGTACAAGGCCTCGTATAGTGCCATCCCGATGGTGGAGTGGTAGCTATTGTTGTATGAAAAATTCACCAAGGGTAGGTGATCCTCCCAGCTGTGACCAAAGTCGAGGACACATGCACGGAGCATGTCCTCGAGAGTCTGAATGGTCCTCTCCATCTGACCATCCGTCTGAGGGTGAAAGGCGGTACTCAGATGTAGCTGCGTCCCGAATGCCTCCTGCAACCCCTTCCAAAGTTGGGAAGTAAAGAAAGCATCTCGATCGGAGACGATACATAATGTCACACCATGAAGCCGTACAATCTCTGGAACGTAGATTCGTCCCAAGCTCTCCACTAAGCCCAACTCTCTGATGGGTAAAAAGTGGTCCAACTTGGTGATTCAGTCTATAATCACCCAAATGGGGTCATGACCTCTGGAAGTATGTGGAAGTCCAGTCACGAAATCCATAGATATCCCATCCCACTTCCACTCTGGGACCTCTAAGGGTTGTACCAAGCCTACAAGTACCTGGTGCTCTGCCTTCACCTAATGGAAAGTGAGACATTGAGAAACGAACTCTGCCACTACCTTCTTCATACCTGGCCACCAGTGTTGTCATCTCAAATCCTGGTACATCTTCACTACCCCTGGATATACCACTAAAGGGGAAGTGTGAAACTCTCTAAACAACTCCTCGTGTAAAGTAGCCAGTACCATGGTACATCCTCTGAAGAGGACGTCATGCTCTCCTTCTATAGAGAAACCATCAGGTGCATATCCTGTGGAATTCTATGCACGTCGTGTCTCACAGTCAATGTCCCCATGTTGTGCCTCTCTGACCCATAGAAGAAGCGGAGGTGTGACTATGAGCGAATGAAGGAAGGCTGCCACATATCTATCCACGAATGATATCTACAAAGCGGCTAGCTGCTCTATCACCTCTCCAAGTAGTTGAATGCATGTCCTCCTACAGAGAGCATTGGATACTACGTTCCCCTTTCCAGGAGTATAGACTATCTCAAAGTCATAGTCCTGGAGGAACTCGAGCCATCGCCGCTGCCTCAAGTTCAGGTCCTTCTGTGAGAATATGTACCTGAGACTCTGGTGGTTATAATAGACTGTAAAGCGCTCGCCCATCAGATAGTGCTGCCACTTCTTCAGAGTGAAGACCACTGTTGCTAACTCGAGGTCATGGGTAGCGTAGTTCTTCTCGTGCTACCTCAACTGTCGTGATCCATAGGCGATCACTGCTCACTCCTGCATCAGGACACACCCGAGTCTGGTCCCTGAAGCATCGCAATAGACTACGTACCCTACTCCCTCCTCCGATAGCCTCAAGATGGGTGCACTGGTCAGTCTCTGTCTCAGCTCCTGGAAGCTCTGCTGACATCTTTCTGACCACATGAAGGGTTTTCCTTTCTTCATCAAAGCTGTAAGCGGTGATGCAACTCTGGAGAAGTCTGACAAAATCTCTGGTAGTACCCAGCCAGACCTAAGAAACTCTACACCTCTGTCACGTTCCTGGGTGTCTCCCAAGCTAGCACTGCCTCGATCTTCGCAGGATCCACCGCAACTCCCACCTTAGATATAACGTGCCCTAATAAGTGGACCTCACATATCCAAAACTGACACTTTGAGAGCTTACCATAAAGCTAGTGCTCTCAGAGTGTGTCCAGTACAACCCGCAAGTGGTAGGCATGCTTCTCCTCAGTATTCGAGTATATCAATATTCTGTCGATAAATACCACGACAAATCGATTGAGGTAAGGCTGGAAGATCCTATTCATGAGACTTATGAACACTAATGGAGCATTGGTTACGCCGAAAGGCATAACCAAGAACTCATAGTGGCCATACCGACATCTGAAGGTTGTCTTCTGCACATCCTCGTCTCAAACTCTGAGTTGATGATAGCCTAACCTGAGGTCTATCTTCGAGAACCACTATGATCCCTTGAGCTGATCGAATAGGTCTTCAATCCTCGGTAGCGGATACTTTTTCCTCACGGTCACTTGGTTCAAGCGAGGGTAATCGACACACAGTCGCAAGCTCCCGTCCGCCTTCTTGGTGATCAAAATCAGGGAAGCCCAGGGTGAAACACTGTGTCAGATGAATCTCTTTCCCTAAAAGTCCTCCATCTATACTCGTAGCTCTCAAAGCTCAGCAGGAGCCATCCGATATGCTGGAGTGGATATTGGGGTTGTCTCGGGGTACAGTCCAATATAGAAGTCTACCTCTCTCCAAGGAGGTAGTCCTGGAACGTCGTCAGGAAAAACATCCGCATACTGAACCACCACAACAGTAAAACTCGGACTCTGCACGTCAACTGCTCCTAGGATGAGGCTAGCCAATTGATGAGTGATTGGTTATCCTATCCTCTATGTGAGTCCATCTTGCACTGCAAAGGCTCCCTTCTCGTTGGTGAAGGTGAACCTGCTCCCATCAGTGCGGACACACCACACCTTGCACCTAATAAAGTCGATCTGAGCATGGACTATAGATAACCAATCAATGCCCAAGATGACATCGTAAGGCCTCGACGCCGCTACAAGAAGATCCCAGACAAAACTCTCACCTCCTAGAGTAAGCTCACACTACCATCACCAGTGCGTAATCGTCGAGTGTGCTCCCGTAGGAGTCTCTAGCCGTAAGGATCATGCCAACAGCTCCGTCGTAATCTCTAAGCTCCGAACAAGGGCAGTAGCAATGAAAGAATGACTCACTCCTGTGTCTATAAGAACTGCAGCAAGGGTGGAGTAGACACAGATAGTACCTCGAATCATCTCTGGTGCACCGTGGTCGTAGGCCTCCGCTGCCTAAAGCTGAGCCTGCCTCTGCCCGCCAGCTCCCTGTGGTTGGGGTGGACCTCCAAGTGGTGGTGGCGGTAGACCCTGAAAGCATATCCCACCACCTACTGCTCGGCCAGCTCCTCTTCCATGTCTGCATGCTCCCTGCGGACCACCATAGTCAAACCTCTGCCTCTGCCTGGGTGGTCCCTCAACCGTCTGTTGCTCCTATGCATGGCGGGTCGGGCAGTCACGAACCATGTGGCCCTACCTGACGCATGCATAAAATTGTCTTCTCCTCGAAAGGCTGGCTCTACTGCGTGTGCCCCACACCTCCGAGCCAGTATCCTATAGTCGTCTGCCTAATGGTCCGGTCCGCTTGGACCCCTGTGACATCCGTCGACTGCCAGCTACAGAAGACTCTGATACGTCCCACCCCGTGGTAGGTCTTGCTGCTGGTGTAATCTCAGCATGAAATCTCTCTATAAGAAGGGCTCGCTCTAGTACTCCTGCCTGCATCGGAATACTAAGGGAGATCATCGAAGCCCTGATCTCATGCCTCAATCCTTGCTTGAAGGTCTGGGCCTGGAAGAATGGGTCATGTACCATGTCCGTGGAATAGCATGAGAGATCGGTAAATCTCACCGAGTACTGGGCTACTGTCATGCTGCCCTACCGCAGTTGTAGTATCTTCTGAATGTGCACCACACTGAGGGTGGATGGGATGAACTCTGAGAAAAAGAGGCTCTCGAAGTTTGACCAAAGGAGAGATGCCTCGTCGTTCACCTGGAGCATCAGGCTCCACCATCTTCCTGCTGTCGCATGCAAGATACTCAGTGCAAGGATCACCATGAGGTTAGCTGGTGTCCCTACTAACCTGAAAACCGGAACAACAGCCTCTATCCAATCCTCGTCTTCCTGAGGGTCCTTCTCCCTGTGGAACCTAGGCAGTATCTGACGCTGAAACTCGTGCAGTGCACTAAGGCGACGTGCACTCTCAGTGGCTGGGGATGGTGTCATCGGTGGCTCGGTGGGTAGAGGTACCACTGGTGCCTCTGCTGTAATAGGGCCCTACACCGAAGCCTCATCGCTCGGTGGATGTCGTCCTGCACAAATCTTGGAACCCAAGCTGGATGCCATCATGGGGCCATCCTAAAAAGAAACTGGTGTGCCACGGTCAATACAGTATACCTGGTGAGCTGGCACAAAGTAATCATAAAGAAAACTTTTGACACACATGCAATCAATGTTTTCGTGCACTGAGTTAGAAATCAGAAGTCAGGGTCCTAGTGTATGGATACGTGAGATGCCGCACAAACACTGGACTCCCTAGACTGATAACCACACTCAATACCCTTAACATTATTGCTTCACAAAGAAGAAAGATCAGAGCCCTGAGTTCTGTGGTACAACCGAACTCCTCTGATACCAATTTGTCATGACCCGTCCTCGGGACCCGTGTCGTGACTACCCCAAGCCCTCCTTCTATAGGCCAGGGGATGGAGACTAGAACCAAAGGCGTAAATCCAAACAATAGGGGAAATAATTTACTCTATAAAGTAAACAAACACCATAGAGTACGCAAGATGAGGAAACACTAAGTAAACTGAATACAATAGTAAGTGCTGGAAAGTAAATGGGCCAGAATACATACCCAACTGAAAGTAAAGTACAACTGAAAAGAGAGTACAACGGCATAAAATTAAAGCAGAAGCACCAAGCCTTCCTCTAGAAATCCCACCTGAAGGGTGGGTACAGATGGTCTCCTCTGCTCCTTGGCTCCAGTCGTCTGCTCCGTGTACGTCCCATCTAGTGATCCACCTCCAGGTACCGTCCAGCTCCACGAGCTCCTACATTGGTCAGCGTTGTCCGTCGTCTGCATCCAACACAATGTAGTGTTGGCATAGCCAGTGCAGGGGTGAGTATACACTACTCAGTGGGGACCTTGAGACACCCGAAGGTCTCCCAGAATCCACGAAGGATAAACCAGAAAGGAAATATTACAATCACGAAGTAACAACCAACCCTACTTAGGTATATGCCCATACATATACCTAAGTCATCAATTCCAGTTTGGCTCCAACATCAGAGCCCAAGTTTGATCTAGTCCACAAAGTATTGTACAATCAAATCCAAATAGGATAATACAACCCAATCCACACAGGATAACAAAACAATCAAATCGAAGATAATGATTGAAAGTCAAGACTCAGCTCACACAGGTATACTTCTTCATAAGATGAAAGAGATGATCAGATGTATCCACTGATTCATCTATAATGTCGGACCCACACAGGATACAAGACCAGCTAAGCTGTCAGACCCTCAAAGGATACAAGACGAGCTACTCTTCCGGACCCACATAGGATACAAGTACAGAGTCAAATACTACCGGACCCACATAGGATATAAGAACAGTAGCCACGTACTGCCAGACCCACACAGGATACAAGAATAGTAGTCATCGTCGTCGAACCCACGGAGGATTTCAGTACGGTCGTCGTCACTGCCGAACCCATGAAGGATCCCAGTATTGTCGTCATCATCATCGCAGTACAGTCTGGCCCGGCACGGGTGGTCCGGTCCCGTACGGGCGTCCTCTCAAGCGGACAAGGAAGGGGGGAGGCCGCTTCCTCCTTCGAATCGAATGGCGGACCCCATGGGGTCCGCCCTGCCGTTGACTTGGGGTTTCAAACCTCGGTTTTAAAGGGAAGCGGCTGGCCTTTATGGAAGGCCGTTCAGTTCATGCGGGACCCGCGGGGGTCCTGTCTCCAGGGTGTGTCGGTGGCAAGATCAGTCGGCCACCTTCCCGAACCGCCGCGACTATGGGATGTGGCTCTTGGCCGTCTGGCGCAGCATGATGGTGTTGCGCCCCTCCACTGCGGCCCGCCCCAGTCGTGGCCCTCCTTGATGCTCCGGTGCGGCACGACGGCGCTGCGCCCCTCTGCCGTGGTCCAACTCCGGCCGCGACCTCTTTTTGTCTCAACGGTGTGGTGCAACAGCACCGTGCTCCTTCACCGCAGCCCACACCGGTCGTGGTTCCTTCGTTTTCGCGCGGTGCGACGACACCGCGTCGCCTCCGTTCCAATCCATACGAAGTACAACAACAAAGGGGAGGAGGGTGGACCGTGTTTGTGCAGTCCGACCTCCTCCCATTAATTTGATAACAAGCGGGTATTTAATGATGAACAACAGAAATAACCGCAAACATAAAATCAAACCCATACCTCGAAGAAGTTGTCGAACGATGATCGTCGTGGGAAAACAGCCTCCCGAGGCGAAGCTCCATATATGTTGACGGAGAACATCCGAGGAGGAGCGGCATCTCCCTTCCTTTGATGAGAGAAGAATAACTAAAGAAGGTTCGTCGTCGTTCTTCAGGAAAGGCATCACACACCGGCTTCTGATAGGAGAAGAGACGGCATGTCGATCTCTCCTTGCGGTGACGACGTTATTTGTCGAAGTTTTGGTGTTCTTCGCATTCTCCAAACTTAGAGTATTCTCTCCCAAAAACTCCACACAACGATACAACAATAATAAAATAAGGCTTTTTCCTTATTTCATTACTCATGCCAACATTTTTCAAAATTCAAAACTTGAATTCACCTAATTAATTAAACTTGCATTGTCAAATTAATTAGGTGTTTAATTGACATGCATTAATGTGGAAGAGTTACAAATTTAAGGGGGGTTGCCAAAATTAAGAGGGGGGTTTAGGGGAAAAGAATGGGTGGGGCTCGTGTGGGCCCCACCTCACTAATATCCTACCAAGTGGAGTTAGGATGTAGTGGGTCCCACCCCAACTTCCACACATAGGTTATAATTACGTAGAATAGAAATAAAATTGTAGTGCAAATTTTATTACACTCTTCAGTTAAACCAATTATTTAAAAACACCTCTCGAGCAATGCAACTCCAGAAAAGGTCTTCCTAAGCAATTATTGGCACTAATGTTTCATCGGTGCCCTCAGATTTCGATTCCGAGCACTACTTCAAAAGTTAGAAAACTCCCTCATTCGTTCACTGAACGTACCCGAGTTAAACTTTGGAAATTTATTCTGGGCACACCAGGCCTCGGAATTAGGTGGCGTTAGAAACTAAGTACTCATAAAATCCCAAAGAAATTAAGAAAAAAATTCCCTTGAAATTTACTGGTCTTTACACGTGAGTATAGGGAGGTCCAAGTTACATTCATGGCTGGTTGTGTGGATTGGTGAAATGGAAAAAATGTGCCAGATGGAAATGTGAATGTAAATGGGGAACTTTTCTTGATTGCTTTTCTTAAAAAAGATGGGTTTTATTGTAAAATGGTTGTGACATGGAACTTGTTATATTGTGAAATATTTTTGGAATTTTTTTATATAAATTATTTTATATAAATGTGTTAACATGTTTTATCCTAGAGGCATGGGTAGAGAAGTCATCGAGGAAAACAAACTGAGTTTCATTTCTCACCCCCTGCTTTGGCACGTTGGTGCTTTTGCAGATTTCATATATTGAGACATTGGTAAATGTAAATTGTCACATATTTAGAGTGTTGCATCTTGATACTTGGGCTGGTTCGTGATGTTGGAGCTTGGAGCTTGTGGAGCATGGAGTTGGGTTGTTGTCTTGTCTCATTTGAGTTGTCTTTCTACTATTTACTCTGATGCTTAGTGTCAGTTTTCACTATGGTACTTTTGGTTGGTTTTTGATAAAATAATGGTTGAGTAGTCTTAGTTTTTATCATGCATCATTTAGTAGATTTGTTTGGTTGTGGTTGTTGGCTCTGTGGTATGTTTGTAAAGGGTAAATCATCCCCCATGTATTTTGAAACCCTTCGGATTTTATTGCCAGCCTTTGGCACCTTAGGGATGTCGCTTAAGGCCTATTAATGACTCGTTGAGCTCTCAAACCAATGATAATTGGTGGGTCATTACAAATGGTATCAGCTTGTTGGGTCCTTTCCTAACAAGTAGTCATCGATGTTCTTGGTCTTGGAGTTAAAATTACTTCTTGTCTATTCCTTGGGTGGTCATCTTAGACAGGAGTAGGATTGTTAGAAATTGAAATGTATAGCATAAAAGGATGTAGATAACCTGTTTATGCTGAACTTCAAGTTACTAGGGAGTTGGGTACATAAGTGTGTTGGAAAAACTTATAGGATAACAAATCTCATTGCCATGGGTTTAGCCAATGAGATAAGCATGACATGCATTAGAGGAATGACATCCCACTAGGATGGCATATCTCATTGCGAAGAATGATTTATCATTTTGGGAAAGGTGAAATTTTTTGAAAAATATAGAAATTGATTTTCAAATGAAAGATTTTTAAAAGTAGATATTTGGAATATTTTGAAAACTGGTGGATTTTCAAAAAGTATGAGGGATGTTTTCAAAAATGGTTGAACATGTGGAAAATCTTGATGGATGGAAAACAATGATGTGATAGTTGGTGTGATAGAAATTGAAATTCTAAGCCTTTAGTTTCTAGGAAGTGAGACAAACGATGTGCATTGTTTTTATAGAAAATAGCACCCGTTAGGCTTTGTAGAAACCAACCCGAAGAAGCTGTGGAGAATGTGGTTGCACCTGAACCACGTGTGAACCAGGAGCTGGTTCAGAATATCGGTCAAGAGTTCTAGGCTGTGGACACAGGGAATCGGAGGGATGATCCAAGGCATGTAGACCATTCCATCTAGTTCTAGAAGCAGAATCCACCCATCTTTCAGGGTAATTCTGAACCAGAATGGGCGGAGGTGTGGCTGAGTAGGATAAATCGTATCTTCGATTTCATTGGCACACTAGTAGAGCTGAAAGTAAATATGGTGATGTATATGGTCGAGGATCTTTCACGTTAGTGGTGGGATTTAGCGGTGCAGGCTAAATTGGATGAAGGACTTACATGGGAAGATTTTGAAGAATTGTTTAACAAAAAATTCTATCCTCACACGTTCAAGATCTAGAAAACGACGGACTTCATCAGCTTGAAACAAGAGAGACTCTCTGTCACAGATTATGTGGCTAAGTTCATGAATTTAGACTGTTTTTCACCATAGGTTGCGGCAAGTGCTTCTTTGAAGGCATGCATCTTCGAATCGGGGCTAAGGCAGGAGATTCGATCGAAGATTGCGGTGATTTGTATTTCGGATTGTAAAAAGATGGTGAACAGAGCAACGGTTGCTGAACATGATATTTCGGGATCGATAGGAGGAAGCATGATGATACCCATAGGAACAGGTGGGAACTCTAATGCTGGGAATAAGTGGAAGAGGTACACCTACTTCCAAGGTGGGAGTGTGAATTAGAATCAGACGGTTGGATCGGTGAATTCTCCTCAATGACCCATGATGAAAGCCATGTGTTTTCAATGTGGCTCGACTGATCACATAAACCGAGAGTGTATAGCGCAACCCAGACAATGTCACAATTGCAAAAAAAATGGGGCGTCTACAGCGCTATTGTAGAAATACTCTGAGTTCGGGGGCATGTGACACTTCCCTGGCGTCGCTAGCATTTTATGATTCGATGAGACGAGGACAGCAGAGTCAATATCATCGGCATAACTGAGCTAGCCTTGGTGATTCTCTAAATACCATGACTCCTCAACCAGGGCAATCTCAGCAAGGCAACAAAGAGAACAGTGCAGCGATGAAGCAATTGTATGGAGTGAAGAAGATGATTGTTGATGATCACGTTGGACCATCAATAGTAAGAGGTACGATTATTTTGAATTCTACCTTTGTGGAAGTGTTGTTTGATACCGGTGCATCACATTCCTTTCTGGCTTCTCGTATTGCTGAATTGATGAAATTAAAACTCGAAAAGATGCCTTCTGTGTTGAAACTGCAAACTCCTCTTGGTGAAAGAGTATTTCAAGCCTTAGTGTGTTGAGTATGTTCTATAATTGTTGATGGAGATGAGCTGGAATGGGACCTCTCCATGTTGGATATGGATGTCTATGATGTAATACTGGGTATCGATTAGATAGAAAAGTTTAAGGCTCACATTGACTGTTATAGGAGAACGGTGAGTTTCACGACTGAGGACGGCATGGAGCATCTCTTTAAAGGAGATTAGATAGTAAGGAAAGGCACAAAGAGCTTGTTGTCACCATTGGTGGGAACGATCTCTTACCAATTGGCGGCATTGACTTTGTCATCATTGGAAGAAATCACGAAAAATAGTTTTCTAGCTGTGGTGGATCAATTTCCGGATGTTTTTCCTAAAAACTTCTCAGGGTTACCACCTATAAGAGAAGTGGAGTTTATGATTGATCTCTTTTTGCGGACCAATCCTATCTCACTTCCATCATATAGGATGGCACCAAAGGAGTTAAAGGAATTGAAATTTTAGTTAGAGGAGCTGGAAAGAAAGGGTTTCATTTGGCCAAGCGTGTCTTTGTGGGAAGTACCAGTTTTTTTTGTAAAGAAATAAGACGGAACTTTGAGGCTATGCGTGGATTATTGTAAACTTAACCAAGTTATGATAAAGAATTTCTATCCAATTACACACATTTATGACATGTTTGATCAATTAAGGGGAGCTCATTGGTTCTCCAAGATTGAATTACGGCCAGGATATCACCAGTTGTGAGTTCGGAAGGAGGATATTCCAAAGACAGCCTTCAGAAGTAGATATGGCCACTACGAATATGTAGTCATGCCTTTTGGTCTTACGAATGCACCAGCGGTCTTCATGGATTTGATAAATCAGATATTTCATCCATATCTGGATTATTTTGTTGTGGTGTTTGTGGATGACATATTGGTGTATTCAAGAACAAGGGATGAGCATGAGAAACACATAGCGATAGTGTTGTAAATCTTGAGGGACCATCAGTTGTATTCCAAATTATCAAAGTGTGATTTTTGGATACAAGAGGTATGATTTCTGGGGCATGTCGTTTCAGAGAAAGGTGTTTCAGTGGATCCAGAAATGATAGAAGTTGTTCTTTCTTGGCAACCGCTGCAGAATGTCTTTGAAATATGGAGCTTTCTTGGTCTAGCTGGTTATTACCGATGCTTTGTCCATGACTTCTCACGACTAGATTTGCCTATGATAGCATTTCAAAAGAAGAACAGTGCATTTCAATGGACTGAATAATGTTAAAGATCTTTTCAAGAGTTGAAAGTTTGCCTTACATCAGCACCCATCTTGATTTTTCTGGAATCAGGACAGGGGTATATGGTGTATTGTGATGCTTTGGGAATAGGCTTGGGTTGTGTTCTCATGCAAGGAGACCATTTGGTTGCTTATGGATCATGTAAGTTGAGAGTTCATGAGAAAAATTACCCAACACATGATTTGGAGTTAGCTGCAGTTGTTCATGCCTTGAAGACTTGGCGTCATTATCTCTTTGGTGAGAAGTTCACTGTGTTTTCAGATCACAAAAGCCTGAAACACATTTTCTCATAGTGAGATTTGAATCTGAGTCAGAGGAGATGGATGGAGTATCTTCAAATGTTCGACTTTGACTTAATGTATACACTGGGTAAGGTCAATTCCCTAGATGATGCGTTAAGTAGGAAGTTGTATGCTCAGTTGGGAAAGGAAGATTTAGATGAATGGAAGTTGATGTCGGTATTAGCCGATATGCATGTGGAATGTGAAAACTGAGGTGATGTTTTTGTTTTCTTCTTAGCTACACTTGTTCCTGATTTGGTGGAGATAGTAAAGGAGGCACAGACATCTAATGTAGATTGTGTGGCAATGAGTTCAAAACTAAATGGTGGGGAGACCATTGAGGAATGGAAGCTGGATGGGAGGTTAATTTTGTGTTTCAGAGATCGGATGGTTGTACCTATGGTTTTTCAGGAAAAACTCCTTCATGCTTACCACCATTCGAGATGGGTTGTACATCCGGGTACAGAGAAGATGTATAAGGCGCTGAAGGTGCAGTATTGGTGGAGCGGCATGAAAATGAAGGTGGACGAGTTCGTCTCGCGATGCTTAACTTGTAAGCAGGTTAAAGCAGTGCATTAGAGACCAGCTGGTATGTTACAGTCTTTACCTATCCCAGTGTGGAAATGGGAGCAGATAGCAATGTATTTTGTTACATGTCTTCCAAGAATGGTCCAGAAACATGATGCCATTTGGGTGATAGTGGATCGTCTAACCAAGTCGGCCCATCTCATCCCAATTCATGAAACCCATACGGTGGAAGATCTTTCAAAAATCTATATTCGGGTAGTGGTAAGGAGACATGGGGTACCAGTTTCTATCGTCTCAGATAAATATCTGAGGTTCACATCTCGTTTCTATAAATCCTTAAAATAATCCCTTGGGACTCAGTTGACTATGAGCATGGTGTATCATCCTCAGATGGATGGGAAATCCGAGAGTACCATACAGATGTTGGAAGATATGTTGTGGGCCTGTGTAATGGATTTTGGTGGCTCATGGGAGGAGCATATACCCTTTGTGGAGTTCTCATACAATAACAGTTATCAGGCCTTGATACACATGGCTCCGTTTGAGGCATTGTATGGACGTCCTTGTCGTTCTCCACTTTGTTGGGTGGAAACAGGGGAGATTTCACTAATTGGACCAAGCCTTGTCCAAGAAACAATGGGGAAGATCTAGTTGATTAGAAAGAGGATGGATACGGCTCAGAGTCATCAGAAATCTAATGTGGATCATCGCCGAAAACCGTTTTCATTTACAGTGAGTGATCATGTCTTCTTAAGGATCTCTCCAAGACCTAGACAACATCGTTTTGGGAATCAGGGCAAGTTATCTCCTCGATATATAGTCCCTTTTGAGATACTGGAACAGGTTGGAGAGGTGCCATATCGGTTGGCGCTACCACCATGGTTCAGTTCGGTGCACAATGTGTTCCATGTATCTCAGTAAAATAACTATCAACCAGATCCTGACCATGTGATCAGATGTGATCATGTTGACCTAGAGTCGGATGCTTCCTTGGTACATATCCCTGTGTGGATTGTGGATAGGTAGGATAAAGTCTTGCGTGGAAAAAGCATTGGTCTAGTGTGGGTTTTGTGGCAACATAGTCAAATTCAGAAAGAGACTTGGGAACACGAGAAAGATATGAAGGAGCAGTGGCCAAAACTCTTTCAGTCAAGCGATGGTTTTCTACATTCCGAGGACGGAAATTCCAATGGTGGGGAGAATTTAGTACCCCTGGTTTCTGGTAATTAACCCTTGTTTTATGCTTTTTAAGTGCATGAAGCATATGTAAGATGATTGAGGACAGTTTGGGAGACTTTTAAAGCGTAAAAGGGGAAAATGTGGGGACGCATGGGTTGTGCATGGTTTGCTAAACCGTATGGAAGTCGTGCAGGTGGTGGTCTGTTGGACAGAGGAGACCACATACTGTGTGCACAGTTTGGGAAAACCATACGAGGAGGCCTTGAGGAGAGCCCCTCTCTGGCAGTGACTACCGCACGGTTAGCGCAGGGTTTAACTAACCGTGCAGACTAATCATACGCAAAGTCAACTTAGATCCTATTTATTAGGATCTAATCTGTTTTATCATTTAGCCCACTCATTTTTGTTCCCAGACGGCTCTAACTCGGGATTTCTCTCTGGTGAAGGTTGGAGAACACTTACCAGGCATTTTGGAAGTGATCGGTAGGGTTTACTTGGCGTTTAGAGGCCAGTTGATCACGATAAGTCTCGTTCTTGTCTTGTTTTCTTAGATCTCCTTCTTCCCTCTTGTTGTATCCTTAGATCTACGCCCTAGGTGGGTATATATACGGTAGTGGATGACTTTTAAGTCAGGTTTTGGTCTTTTGGTGTTAGGAGAAGGAATCTAAGGAGGTTTCGTGGTGTTTCGACACGGTTCTTGGTTGGTTTCACCGAAATTGTTGATTTATGTGGCTTCACTCTCGATTCCTCATTCTTAAAACTTGAAGGATTAGTGTCAATTTGTTTTTCTTGATTTAAATGGTTTGGTTTTCTGTTATGAAAGAATGGTTGAAACCCATTTTTAGTAATAGGTGATGAAAAATTGTGTGTTTTTGGAAAGTGGTTGTTGAAGTAAATTTAAAATGGTGATTTTAAATTGGTTATGGTTTTTCTACTTGAAATAAATGGGTTTCAATAAAAAGGTTATGCTTTATTGAAAGGTTTTGAACACAATTGGTTTTGGGCATGGATTTACAAGGGTTGTGGTGTGTGTTCATATGCATTGGGATGGAAAAGGGTGAGAAGTCCCCCATAGATAGGTTGGGATGGATAAGGGTGAGAATCCCCCCATCAATAGGTTGGGATGGATCAGGTCGTGAAGTACCCCCGTCAAGGTAGTCCACTAATTGACGGCTTAGTGGGAGGCTAACTCACCACTAGCGAGTATAGGGAGGTCCAAGTTGCATGCATGGCTGGTTGTGTGGATTGGTGAAATGGAACGAATGTGCCAGATGGAAATGTGAATGGAAATGGGGAACTTTTCTTGATTTCTTTTCTTAAGAAAGATGGGTTTTGTTGGAAAATGGTTGTGACATGGAACTTGATATATTGTGAACTATTTTTGGAATTGTTTTATATAAATTGTTTTATATAAATGTGCTAACATGTTTTATCCTAGAGGCATGGGTTGGGAATTCATCAGGGAAAACCTACTTATTTTCATTTCTCACCCCCTACTTTGGAATATTGGTGCTTTTACAGATGTCATATACCAAGACATTGGAAAAGGTAAAGTGTCACATGTTTAGAGAACTGCTTCTTGATATTTGGGCTGGTTCGTGATGTTGGAGCTTGGAGCTTGTGGAGAATGGATTTGGGTTGTTGTCTTTTCACCTTTGAGTTGTCTTTCTGCTATTTACTCTAATGTTTAGTGTCGTTTTTCACTATGGTACTTTTGGTTGATTTTTTATAAAATAATGGTTGATTTGTCTTAGTTTTTATCATGCATCATTTAGTAGATTTTTTTGGTTGTGGTTGTTGGATTTGTGGTATGTTCGTAAAGGGTAAATCATCCCCCATGTATTTTGAAACCCTTTAGCATTTATTGCTAGCCTTTGGTGCCTTGGGGATGTCTCTTAAGTCCTAGTAATTACTCGTTGATCTCTCAAGACAATGATAATTGGCGGGTCATTACAGGTCCACCAAGTTATATTGTCTTGAAAGTTAGCCTTGACTCATGTTTATGTCATGTTATATGTTGGTTCCACATTCCTAAGTAATACTATTATATGTCCACATGTTATATATTATATTCTTCCTTATGTTTATTCATGTTTCCTACCTTTTCTTTTATGATGTTATATCTTCTAAATCATGTGCTATGTTTGTTCCTTTGCTTATTCACATACTAGGATTTTTATCTCATCCCTTATATTCATGTATTCTCTAGGTTATCCTATGCAAATGTATGTGATCAATAGAAGTTAGGAGCTCACTATGGAGATTAAATAAAATATTATTTTTTTGGTTTAATAATGCTTAATTGTGTTCCTACATTTCTAATGATTCTAGACATTACGATCATTTCCTAGTAATTGTTCGTTAATTATGTATTTTTATGTGTAAAAGGTTTTAGTCACTATAGTTTGTATCAGAGGACAGGTATAGTTATTTTGGAATTTATTAATAACCTTAGGGATAATTCTATGTTTGATAAAAAAATCCATAAATTTTTCTTAGTATAGAGAAAGTGGTTTATCAAGAAAATTCATCCTCATCTAGATACTACAAGTGGACATGGTTCCAGAACAGATATACCTAGGAGTAATAACTTCTAAAAGGTTTTCTAGTCCTGACTCAAGGTAACCTAGTGCCTAAAAATTGGACTTACTACACAACAATTTTAACACTCCTAAGGAATACGAGTTGGTAAAATCATAAGCTCGTTACGAACCATTATTAAGGGAAGAAAGGGAATTCCAATATAAATATATGTTAGGAAAGATATAAGGGATAAACTTGATTGAAACCAAGGTAATTAAAAGTTAGGATACACGTTTCCTTTAATGGATAATCCTTTAATGGTTGAAATTTATTTTTTATTCTTATTAGATAAGTATTCGAGCCCCCTGATTGTTCTTTCTTTTTCTTAGTTAATGGAAGTAAATAGAAGAACTCATGCGAACAATCAATGTGATAGGAAATATAATGATTTCCCTAATGAAATACCAAATATGATGTGAACTGGAGCCCAAAACCTCATGAAAGTACATTCTAAACTATCTCTTGTTATGAATAATAACTTGAATCACGTGGAACAACCTCCTTCTCTTAAGAGAAATAAAGTTGTCATCAAATCCTTCATACAGCAAAGGCCTCCCATTTTTGGTGGATATTATAATCCCCTCCTTATAGAATAATGGATTAACTATATTGAGAACATATTATCCATCTTTCAGTTCATAGAAGAAGAGAAATATGTGCTGGTAGTTTATCATTTGGATGGGTAATTTGATTAGTGGTGGAAACTTATCAAGAACATGAAGTCCAAGGAAGAAATTGATTCAATGGAATGGGAATATTTCAAGAAAATATTTTTCGATAAATATTTTCCTTGAACCCTCCATCTCAAGATGGAAAGGGAATTCCTCATGATAAATGAAAAGTATGATGATTCTATTAGGGTGTATGAATAAAATTCGCAAGGATTGCAAGATATGACTCTAGATTTATCATGAACACCGAAATCAAGGTTCATCGCTTCCATAGAGGACTAAATATAAGTCTATGTAAATCATTGGTGATTCAAGACTTTCACAACTATGAGGAGATTTTCCATTATTCCCTTAAGGTTGAAATTGATATCAGACACTCTCAGCCGTCTTTTCGGACCAGTGACAAAAAACATAAATTGGAGTTTAATACGAGTGATAAATCCCATGAGGAAATAATGTCCCAACATCCCACATTTCAAAAGTGTTAGAAAAATAATCCTAAAAACTATTTAAAGGGACCTAATAGATGCTTTAAATTTGGAAAAAATGGAATATGGACAATAAATTCCTAAGGGACATGAATGATACCACTAAAATGGAAGAATAAAATGATGTTCATATAAATTCTCAGCATTTAGTGTAGTGTATCAACTGAAAGGAACATGGAAATTTTGGAAACCAATTCCCTAAGCCCAAGGTTTTTGGAGGAAATAAACAATAACCTCCATGGAAACAAGGAAGGGAATATGCTTTAACTACTACTAGAGTGGAGCTGAAGAATGATGTAGTGACAAGTACACTAGTTATTCATTAAATAATAGTGAAGATACTATTTGATTCAAGTTATATGCATTCTTTCGTATCTTTAATGTTTTGTAGAACTATTCAAAAAGCACCTAAAAATATAGAGGTTGATTTATTTTTGAGAACAAAAAATGGGGCAGTATTTGCATCCAATGTTTATAACACCTCCCCAATTAATGTTTGTGGATAGAACCTACTAGAAAATATTTTCATACTTCCTTTGGTATAGTTTGAAGTAATATTGGGTTTGTATTATTTATCTTTATAAAAATACAACCTCGATTGGAAAGGGAGATCACTCTTAACATACTGAAGAATCCAGCAATTTTTTATAAGTGTAATGATTATGATGAATCTCCTTCATAATTATCATTATAACTGTAGATATTTTTTCCTTATGAGCAATAATATCTATATCAAATGATTAATACAAAGGATAAAATCTTGCTTTAAGATATTTCCTATGTGAGGGATTACACTATTGTATTCAGTTAATAGTTGTATGATCTTCCTCTAGATCGATATGTTGAATTCTCAATTGAGCTTATTCTTGGATATCTACCAATATCAAATACAGCTTATTGAATGACCACTATTGAGATAGAAGAACTAATGAAGTAGTTATTGGAGAATCTAGAAATGGGTTTTATATGCCAGAGTTCTTCACCATGTATTGTACCTGTACTCTTCATCAAGAAGAGTTATGGATCAATGCACCTCTTCATTGATTATCATGAGATCAATAAAATAATGATGATTAACAAGTATCCCCTACAATGGATAGATGAATTTTTCAATCAACTACATGGGGGTAGTTATTTCTATAAGGTGGACCTTCTATTGGGATATCACAAATTAAAGGTGAGGAAAGAAGGTATTCCCAAAAATACCATTCGAATGTGGTAAAAACACTATGAGTTCACACTGATTCCCTTCAAAATCTCTAATGCTCCAAAACAATTAATAGACTTAATGACTAGAGTATTTAGATATTACCTTGACCAATTTGTGGTAGTATTTATTTACAAAATTCAAATATAATCCAAGAGAATGGAGGAACACTATGAGCATTTGAATACTATTTTGAAGGCTTTGTAAAGGGAGTAACTATATTCAAAGTACAGTAAGTGTGAGTTATGGATGAAATAAGCATAATGATTGATGCACTTTATCACCAGCAAAAGGATATCTGTGGACCCTTCCAAGACCATGGTAATTGTAGAGTGGACTGGGTAAACACCTATAATGGGGATCCTTAGATTCCTTGGTCTACGTGTGTATTACTAGCAATTTTTTAAGAACCTATCATGATTTTTGAACCCACTAACCACGATGACTCAGAAGGAAGGAAGGTTTTTCTAGACTAGTTAATGTAAAAATTACTTAAACAAGATGAAAAGGAGGCTTATCACTGCACCATTTTTCACACTACCAACAAGTAGGGAACTCTTTGTGTCGTATAGTGATTCTTCCAAGAAAATATTATGATGTTTGCTAATGAAAAATGATAATTTGATAGCATATGACTTAAGGATGTAGAAAATACTTGAGAAAAAAAATTATCCCATGCATGATCTGGAGTTAGTAGTTGTGATCTTTGTTTCAAAATATGTAGGCATTATCTCTATATGGAGAAGTGTGACATATATACTAATACAAAGATATTCCAATATATATTCACATATAAGGATCTTAATATATGCTAGTGAACATGGTTAATGATCATTAAGGCTTACAACATCTCAATCTACTACCATCCTGGTAAAGTAAACAAGTTAGCGGACTCTCTAAGTATAAAGGATCATGTGTCTTTATCAATGATTAGATTTGAGAAGGATACAATCCTATTAGAGTTACAAATGATGTACATTAGAATTGATAGGGGAGGAACATCATCAATCCTTTATCAAATTATTTCTCAACCATTCCTTATAGAGAAAATAAAGGATTCACAAAGAAATGATTTGGAAATTCATAAGAATGTGGAAGCCATGAGAAAAGTAAAATTCGTAGAGTTCAAAATGGATGAGGAATGATTCATTTGATTTGGGTCATGACTATGTGTACCATCTAATCTAGTGATAAAGAAGGATATTATAAATGATGCACATAGCTCAGACTTCTCTATTAACCTAGGGACCAAAAATATGTTTCGAGATCTCTAAGAGAACTATCAGTTGGACAATATGGAAAATGAGATCACTAAATATACATCAAAGTGTAAATTATGTCATAATTTGAAGGGTAAAAGACAAAATTATAAGGTTATAATGAAACCACTACCCATAGCAACATAGAAGTGGGAGGACATTACCCTAGACTTTGTCACTATACATCCAAGTACATCTAGAAGAATAAATTTTATATGGGTTATTGTGGATCATCTTAAAAGAAAAACTAACTTTATCTCAAATTTATAAGACTTACAACTAGTTCAACTTTAATGGAAATTTATTAGAGTAGTGGTCAGACTACATATAGTACCACAATATATTGTATCGGATTGAGATCCTAGATTCACCTCTACATTCTAGAAAATTCTCTAACATGCTAGGACCTAAAATGGTTGATGAAATTGTGGATAATCTGAAAATAATTTAGTAATACATCAAGGAATCTCAAATTAAAAAAAAGCATTTTGTAGAAAATAATTGATGAGACCATGAGTTTATGGTTGGAGACATGGTATTCATCTATATATCACCATGGAATATGATCATGAGATTTGGAAAGAAAGGAAAGCTAAGTCCTAGGTACATCAACCCCTTCAAGATACTTGATCGTGTCAGAGCCATAGTCTATTGACTAGAACTTCCACCAGTAATTTCTCAAGTACACAATGTATTCAAAATATCCCTCTTGGGGAAGCATATAATTGATCCTTCACATGTACTGAATTCGGAGGTGGTACAATTGGAGAATGATCTCCCCTACGAGGAGCAGCCAGTGAAGATATTAGATGGTAGATACAATTTTGTAATAAATAAGACTAATAACCTAATCAATGTACTATGGTAGAACCGTAAGTATGAATAGGAAACATGGGAACCTGAGGAAGTAATAACAGATAAGTACCCACACCTATTTTTAACTCAGATTATAAAATAAAATTTCATAAAGGGGGGGGAATGTAATGGCACAATCATTAATCAATTTAAAATTCCCTTCTTATATATATGTTATAAATAATAAACCACATAAAATCACTTTTATAACACAATAAAAATATTATCAATAAACAATTAATGAAATAGGATGTATTTCTAGAAGTAAAGGAACCTATACCGATGAAGTAGTAACTTGACCTTTATAATAGTATAGGGACTATAATGATTAGTAAATAGAACAATAGAATAGTAACCACACCCAAGTAAGTATAAAAAAATTTTCCATCATATAACTGATAATATGATATAATCATGTCATAGTATAATTAAATAAATATTTATAAAAAAAATTAATTCAGTGTTGGTATTATTGAAATCATACATATTTAATTAAATTTTTGTGATTAAATAAATAAATTAAAAGAAAATTAATTTTCCTAAAATTTATTCATAAATTAATATTTTTATCTTATGACTATAATATAATTTTATGAAACCATAATTGTGTTTTCAAATTGTTATGAAAACAAATTTAATTTTAAAAATTTTATTTTCCAAGTAAATATAGATTTTAAATAGAAACTAAATTTATCATATTTATAAAATTATTTTCATAAAATGGAGTTCATTTTGTAATAATAAATTTTAAAAAAATGGTTAGGGTCAATTTTTTATATTTTTCGGAAATACTTGAATTTTTGGTGAATAGTAAAATATGGTATATATACACTATAAGTTGAACACACTATTCCTTGATTCATGGATGATTAAATCACCATTGGTTAGAACTAAAATTATCTAATTATGTTTTTTAGTCTCAAGAATCTACACCATTTATTTTCTTGAAAAAAATAATAAACTAATGAATTAAATAGTGAGAAAACACACCTCTCCTCCACTATAAATACCAACCCTCACCACATATTCTCCTCACACATCTCAATCGTAGATACTTGTACAAATTCTTCTCAAATATCTTCCCAATACCCTCTCCCATGTTAAAGATATTATTTTATTAACCAAATTCCAAAACCAATCCCCCTAAGGAGGTTCTCAATAAGAATGAATCATGAGGTCAAACCCTAATATGTTTTTCATCAATTTCTTTTTAAGATATTTTCTTTTCATATCTTCTTATAAAATTACCTTATCTAGGATGCATGAAAACTCCATTATATTACATTTAATGAAATTTTATCATGTTTATGGAATAATTATTCATCTAATCTCTTCTCCTATCTATCTCTCTCTTTTACTTTAAGAATGAAAACATTGTTTGTGAGGTTCGGATTTTTCATCTTTATGGATGATGTGATTTTATATTTTAGTTACACCTTCAAGAATGGACATGAAACCATATTTATGGTTGAATAATATTATATTATACGTGTTAAAACATATTTAATTTTCTATAAATTGTATATATATAGGATATTTAATAATATAACAAAACAAGTTTGTGACGATCAAAATTGAAAAATTTATCTAAATGATTGTCATTAACGGTTTATCAAATTAATAATCCTCACTTATGGAAAAAAATGGTATTTTTATACTCTATAAGTTCGTTAATAACTTATATGTTCATATATAGACAACTATCCTCATTATACATGATTTTCCATACAAATATACAGATAAAATTATCATGAAAACCAAGGAAACTAATTTTCCTGAATGACGAAATTGAATCTCATAACCCATCAAAATGATACAAATGAATTTACTAAAATTATAATAAATAAAATAAATGTACAAAATGTTATAAATTAATTAATTAATATGTTTAATTTTATTCTTTGGGACATTAATATGATGTGTAGAATCGTTTCAGACTTAAGGTAATGGATTATACCCAAAACTCCATTTTTCATTTAAGTTGCACTTTCTCTCTCTTTAACCCAATATAATTAGTATTTATTATTCTATAATATTTATAAATTATATGCATGTGTTTTAAAACCACTTATCTTAATCATATCATCCCTCTTTGATGGGGTAATACATTTTTTATAAAGGATTTCCTTTCAATTCTACCAGTTAGGAAAGCCCGATTCAAGGGCACTTATCAATTTCTGACCCTTTTTCTAGTTCACTCCATAATCTATTTTAAGCCGAAATTATTTTTATAAAATCAAAAAAATTATCATGAATATAATATTTCTTAATTTATAGTTTTATACAAATAAATATACCTTTTTTGTTTTAAATAATCGTTAATATTCTCCTTTAAACTGCATTTAGGTGTCTCTTTTTCAAAGTTTCATAAACACCCTTTTTACATATTTACACTTCCTATTGATTTGAATTATCATTTTCTATTACTATTTTCCCTTTTTAATTTTTATATATGTTTTAAATTCATTCTTTCATGGACACCCTTATGATACACGCATTTTATACCTATGTTATAATTATGATACCCATTTCTTTCTATGGGTAACCCTTATGTTTATCATTCATGTGGAAAACATATTCATGAACATGTTATTAAGGGTGAACCAATATAGCACTCCAATTAATTGGTCAATTTTTAGTCTCCTGATATTTCATTTTAGGATAGAGAGTGAACCTAATTCCTTTGTAGGACTTTTTCCACCATGTTATATAGTCTAGGTAGTTAGCCATGACTCATGTTTATGTAACATTATATGTTATTTCCATGTTCCAATGATGTCATGATTATATGATCACATGTATTACATGTTATACTTACTTATTTTTATTCATGTAACCTATCATTTCTACTATCGTTTAATATCTTCTGACCCATATTCTATGTTTATTCCCATGTTTATTCCTTTACTGGGATTTTTAGTTCATCCCGTTTATTATGTATTCCCCAGGTTATCCTATGGATATGTATGATCTTAATGTAAGTTAGAAACTCATTATGTAGATTCAATAAAAGATGTTCTTTTGGGTTTCATGATGTTTAATTGTGTGCCTAATTTTCTAAATATGATAGACTTTACAATCCTTGGCTTAAAATTATTGGTTAATTATGCATTATTATGTGTAAAAGGAAAGGGTATCTATATAAATAACCTTTATTAAACCAAATGTGTCTAGATTGAAATACATTTTTCATGATTTGAGCCTCCTATTAATGATTATATGGTTTTCCCACTGTAATTATTATTCCCCTCACTAAACATTTTGGTTTTAGTCAATTGTTGGATCCTAAAGGAATCATGTTAATATTGAATATGAAGGATAATGTTGTGACTGTGAGAAACAAAATCAGATAATAGTAGAATTTAATGATATTGTGATTGTACATAATCAGTTGTCCTAAAATATGACTAACACCTTATACCTTAATGAAATCTTGGACTCACCGAAAAAGGGAAGGAATGAGTTCTCCAAGAACTTGTGTGGTGGAGGCTATATACAAAAGGAGGAATGATTTCTTTCATGTTAGAAATGTGTAAAGAGAAACCTACGAAACTTATTTAATGGAATAGAAATATTTTTTGTTGTACAAAATAAGGGGATAAATTAATTATTTTCCATGGAAAAATTAAGAGTGTGATGGAAGGAAATAAATCATATCTCAGAGATTCAATTATAGTTACATGTCCTTAATATGGGGAATATAGAAATTATTTGTGTCAGTTCCCTCTTCTAAATTTTAATCCCTAGAATAATTGAATAATCAAATGGACTTCAATAACTAATCTCATCATTAATCAATTAATAATGTCATAAATATAAAATATATTGTCCATACCTTTCACAAGTCTATTTGAATATTTGGGTAAAACCCCATTTAATTTGTACAACTGATTTGCCTTTAGATACCTGTTGACCCATCAAGGGGATATCTATAACCGATCATCACCCATCACTCACAATATACAATTAAATCCTAATATAAAATTGGTTAAACATAACAAACATAAATATCCTTTTTGAAAAAATAACATATGAAATGTTAATACGTACCCTAGTCAAATATGCGTAATCAAAACCCATTCTGTGGAATATGGTGAATGGTAATTAAATTTAAAAAACTAAATAAAATTGATAATAGATCATATAAATTGAGAATAATGTTGATATTGATACAACATAAACCCAAGGGACCAAATGTTCAATAAAGGTTTCATGTCATTGATGAATATAAATATCATAAAAATGTCATTTAATACATTTTTGAGGAAAATAAAATTTTCTCTCAAAATATATTTTTAAAAAATATGAATAATTTTATTTGAAAATAATATTTTACAACATTTAAAATATTATTTAATACAATCAGTGTTCACGAAGATATAAAATTCAATTCATGTCGTACACATTAAAACAAAAATTCCATTCACATTTTAATTAGAATCCAAATTGACATTATTTATAATATGAAATGAATATTCTTTTAAAAAAATTATAAAATTGTAAAAAATGAGAATAAATTTATTTAATAAATCATTTCAATATGGTTAAAATATTTTTGAAACCATTTTTAGATAACAATGTTTTGGAAGAAAAAATATTTTCAACCAAAGAGATAAATGAATTCTTATTTTTTAAAAACATTTTGTCAATCAATTTAAGTACCAAAGAGAGGCATATCATAATATTAATTGAAAAATTAACGAATAAAAATATTATAATAAAATAAATTTTACTTATTAGACAATTATAAAATTATTTTCCTCAATAAAAATTCAAGTATAAATAGTCCAAATTAATGTGAGATTGAAACATAAATATCTTACACCTTTGTTAACTTTTAAATCATATAACCCATGAAAGGAATAAATTAAATTGAAATAGTAAACTACTTGAATATAAATATTTTCAAAATATGACATATAAAAATGGGAATTATATAACCCACACAAAGGAAAAGGTGGTGAATATATAATATGTCTCATAGATGTTAAAGTGTGATGACAAACCCTAACCTCAAGTTTGAATTCCTTCAAATGTGTATGAAACTACTATATATTAAATATATTTTTATTATAAATATATTAAAGATAAAAAATAAAAAATATCATAATATATGTGATTTAATTATAGACTTTTATCACCTGTTTAAAAACAATTCTTTGTTAAAATCACTCTTTCGGTTGATAATTGATTCATTTTTCGTGTATGTTTTGGTTCAATAATTTTTGTCCTTTTATATTAATCATGAATAAATAATATCCATAATTTTAACCATGATGTAAATATAAAATATTTTAATTAAATATGTATTTATATTAATCTATAAAACTTGGATATATAGCATGGATTACGTCATTCATGGAGACTGTAGTTCACACGTATGCAATAATTCTATTTCAGTTTTTCTTGACGAATAGAACTAAAGTATAATAAATCTTAATTCACCATTAAAAAATAATTTTGATTATATATATATAATTTATATTAAAAAATCCATCATTATTTCCATCCATGTAAAAATAAAATGAAATTCATTCCACATCACTATATGGAGGCTGTAGTCTACATATATGCCTAAGCGATGTTGTTTTTTTCCAACAGATAGGAATTCAAGAAGTTATATGTCATATTGTATTGGTATCATTATTTTTGGTTCATAAATATCACTTATATTTCTTTAAAATTATCCTCACTAACATGTAAGTTAATAGTAAACAATAAATGAATAACATTGCATTGCGATGCGGTAGATCGTGGTACACACGTGCGATGTTATTGTATCCCCCCACGAAAGGGTGAGTAAGAAAGTATACGTGATATAATAATTAAAAAATTATATTAATTTAAATATTATAATATAAATATATTAATTCAATCATTATATCTAACCATTAATGGTGGTGGTAGAAAATGAATTACATCGGTTCACGATGCAGTAGTCCACTGTACACATGATTGACCGTTGCATTTTTTATTCGATTAATGTGAGGATGGATATAGGTTATTAAATTAATATAATTACATCTCATTAAATGTATGGTACAGGTTTTATAATATTATATTGATTGAATAATATTTTAATGATTTAGAATAAGAAATAAAACAAATACCCATGTTAAGATTTTTACCACTTCTTTAATGAATGATTTTAGGTTTCTACTTAAAGCCTTCTTTTATTTTATTTATAAAAAAATAAAGGGAATTTAATATGTTTTTAGATGAGTAATTAAGGTATCTGGTAAGGTATTTTCTAAAAATTATTTTGTTTGTTTCAAGAGAATATGAGAGTTGTTGCCTATTTTAAGTGTGGGAGAGGACACACTTGATATTTTTAAAATAAAAAATGGATATCCAAGTTTTTATCATGAAAATTCCTCAAAAACGAGTTATTATCAAGACTTGTTGGTTATAAGGTCTAAATACGGACTTCTAATGGGTTTTGTAACTGTTTTTTTGTCATTTTTATCCTTTATCTTCTTATTTTAACACCCAATAAACCAATTTTTACCTTAACTATGGTCATTTATTTTTACTTTTTGTACTATTAATTTGGGAAAAAATTAAGTTAAACTTATTATATAATATAAATTATTATTATTATTGTAACTATTTATTCCATTTTTTCAAATTCAATCCACATTATCTGAAAAATTCAATTTAAAATTAACCCTACAGGCATGTCCAAAAAACAGGTTTTCTGAAGTAAAAATTAAAAATGTTTATATTATTTTTGTATCTTATTTAAATATTAAATTAGTTAAAATGACCTAAATTAGTTAATTTTTAATATAATTGATCTTATTTTTACGTTATAAAAAATTTAAAATATAATTCAACTTTTTAAATAATTAAATCTAAAAGACATTTTTTTATAAAAATCATTACTTTTCACTTTTCATCAAAAAAATAATCATTTTAGAAAATTCTATTAAAACACCCAATGTTTATATTTATAGGTATATTTTAAATATAAATTTTATTTTCCTAAAATAAATATTATAAAATTGGTATAAAATAATTTTAAATTATGTTCTCAATGTGAGACTATGCCATGATTTTGGAAAATTCAATTTCTCAGGAAGCATTTTTTTTCTTTAAAATGATTATATTTTATTTATAATGAATATACATCCATATAATTTATATAATAAATTTTTCAATTATATAATATTCCTAATTTAGTTTTTACTAGTCATACCCTCCAACTTAACATATATTTATAATGGTCATGTTTGAATTTCAATATTTTAATAGAGTATCATGTTTCATTCAAACCCAATATTTTGTGCAGTGCATGCTATAAAAGAGATTGAATTTACAAAACAAATATAACATAAAGTAATGGAGTGATAAATTGCCTTATATTTTCAGTTTTTCATGTCATATAGATATCAAATATGATGTTTCTCTATTAAAATCTTAGGGTCTAACATTCTACCCCCTTAAATAAAATATATCCTCACAATATCATCATGATATCGATAATATAGGGTTTTAAAATTGAAATTAACCTTATTGAAACCCAAAATAATAAACAATGTTAATAAAACAACTTTTTGATAAGATATGTGTGGTATTATATAGGATTAATTTAATAATAAATATTAGGTTTACTGATTTTAGAAAAGTGGTGGTCAGTGAAGATATGGACATAGAAGAAAATTATATGTCCCAAGTATTAATTGATAGTGATAGATATCATTGATCACATAAAGTGGATGATCTTGATAATTTAACAACCACAAATCCATAAATCTATAATGATTTAAAAGTCCAGTTTTTCAGTGAAAATGAATTTACTAGGATAACATTCTTTTCGAGATCAAATTTATATTATTGAGGAATTCATTTATCATAAAAATTGTGAGAATAAAAAAATATAGTTACATGTTATATTTATATTTAATTAAAAAACATTCATCCATTTTATGGGCATTGATAAATTCATACTTCAACTTTTACTCCCAAAATGAATATCTAGTAGGAATTTTTATTCTTAGAGCACTAAAAATAACATTTAACTATTTATTATCCCAGTAAAAACATGGAAAGTCATTCCTCCT
Organism: Viscum album; assembly: GCA_963277665.1. Lineage (NCBI taxonomy): Eukaryota > Viridiplantae > Streptophyta > Magnoliopsida > Santalales > Viscaceae > Viscum > Viscum album. The sequence continues at coordinate 1,908,294,418 of OY728145.1, forward strand.
ATATATAGATATTTTCCAAGACCAAAATGGTTAGAAAAAGTTTTAAAATAACAATCCTTGTTCAATTTAATCAATTCCATAAATATTTTACCATAAGTATCATCTAAAATATGTTTGACCAAGTTCAAAGTCCAAAAATTTAGAAGGTAATTTACGTAATCAGTACTATATTTTTCATAAAATATAATGTTTCTCTTAATGTAACATTAAAAATAATTGAATACCCTGATCTCTATAAAAACTTAATGAAAACAATAATTCATCCAAAAATAAAATTTTAGTTTGTTAAATATATTCCCTAATTACAAAAATGTTGTAAACTCCAGCAACGATTACATAAATCACTAACCAACATCATTTTTACCAATAGTATCCCATAAACATATCTTTATCATTATTCCCTAAAAATTTACCATATACTAAGTTTTATATTACCTTAATCGTATATTTTCCAAAAACAACAACTTTAGACATAATAAATTTTCTTGGTTATCTATATTATTCATCATATTATTTCAGATCCCTAAAGAAAAGGTACTTTAATAAAATTCATATATGTTTCATTATTATTATACCCCTAATATGATTGATAAAATAAACTTATATCATTATTATTGAATCCAACCATTTTCACAATAATCAGACCCCTTCATCTAAAGTAATATCAATATCTTGACATTGAACCCTTATCTTATTATAAGGTATATTACCTTGAAACATGGGTCATTCATTTGAATTGTTCCACATATATTTAATTTTGAAACACTAAACATGATATTTTTCTTCTTACATATTAATTATTCAACCTAATAGAGTTTCTCTACAAACTTGTAGAAAACTCCCACTCCTTTCAATAACAAACTAATTTGTTTGTTTACATGGTTATCACATGTGGGAAAACTCTTATAAAACTTATTCCCCTTATTTTTTTCCTATTTTTTCCTTCTTATTCCCATGATTCCCTTAAAGGCCATTATTCTTAGAGAATTCATTATTGGTCTTTATGGAACTTGATATTATGTACTCGTTTGATGAGAATGACTGTGAGAATATTTTTCATTGAATGATTACCAAAATATTATTAATTAAATGATCATTCCTTCTCATTGGATTATGTTCATTAAATAGTTATAATTCCTTCTTCTATGCTTCATTTATAAAAACTTTAATAAAAATGATTATAAAATAACATTATGTATCATAATCCTAGAAATAGTGAAACATGTAACATAAATTGGAAAATTTATTCATTGATAATGTCACAATAATAGATTTGGTTTCTTTGGGAAGGTTTCCAAATCATAAAAATATGCTAAAATACTTTATAATGAATTTTAAAGAAAGTTTATACCAAACCATGAATATCCCTTATGAGTGTCAAAACAGGTGTGTAGTGAGGCCCATTTTTGTATACCAAGTATTGCTCGAGTCAATCTTGACATTCCCTTTCGAGAGTTTTAAACCCAAGGTATAACTGTTCCAAAACCACAACCACTTGTAGTATTCGGAGAAGGATATATTGGTAGGAAACCCACACAATATATACCATACAAATAACTTTTTTATTTTAGCCTATAATTACAATTATAATTAAATTATTTCACAGTTTTATATTCCTTAATATATGTTCTCTTAAATATAATTCCCAAGGTTTCTACTAAACTTCATATAATACCAACTATAATGACCTCAACCCTAATATCTTGCAGTTAATCGTTTATTATTAATTTTTAAAAAATATATAATAAATTGCAACCTAAAGGACTAAATAGTTTTATAGTCTTAGTAAACTAGATGCATACTATGATTTCACATACATTTTAAAACATGAAATACATAATGTGTTTTATTTGATAACATTGTTATTCCCATTTTCTTATCTTGATATATCAATCCTAAAACCCTTCTTATAATCTTAGGGGAAACAAAAAAAAGAAATCAATGGGGTCATATTATTTATAAGGGTAATCATACAAGATAATATATAATGAATATATAAGTAATATCAATAATGAAAGGTAAAAAAGTGAAATAAATACCATTTAAATAATAACATGAACATGATATGTAAGGAATAAATGATAATAAAATAAACTCATATTAATAATCACATGATCATGAAACATTTCTATGGATATTATAAATAATTTATTAATTACATGGAAATCAATATCTAATCTCATAAGGAGGTAATCTATAATTACAAACATCTGTAACATATTATCAAGACCATTAAAAATACAGTTCAAATTTTTGAGAAAACTATATATAATTTGACCAACTGATTTTTCTGATGAGACTTTCCAGTGCATCAAGGGACTATATATAACTGAGCGTCACCCATCACATACTATGTATAATTCATTCCTTAAATAAAATGGGTGAAAAATAATCTAAAAAATCATTCATAATGAAAAATTAACAATATAAAATGTTAATACTTATTCCAAAAAACTAAACATAATCATAAACAATCCCGATTAATACGGTGAATGATAATAAAATTTTAAAACCTCAATAAAATTTATCAAAAGTCATCTAATGAAATTATAGGGGTAATTTCAATACAATTTATCTCTATGGAATTATATGTATAATAAATGGTTGATGTCATTGATGAATATAAATAATATAAAAATGTCATTAAAGTTTTAAGGAAAATAACATATTCACCTTCAAAATATTTTAAAAATTTATCACAATATATTTTGAAAATATTTTAATTGTAAAATAACCTTTTAAAATATGTAAATTAAGTATCACAACATTGACTAGTCATGATGGTAAAAAAATTCTTTTTATAAATGTTAAAAAATCATCCCTTTCACATTTTTGGAAAAATCCAAATGGTCATATTTTGTAAAATTAAATGATGATTCATTTCAAAAAAAAGTGATTATTATTAGTTTAAAATTAACATTTCAGTTCAAAAAATTTCAAAAATTGAAAACAAAGAAAACACACTCAGGTTTTCTTGATAATTTTGATCATTGATCCATAAATCATTTGTGATATGTAAGAGTTAGTATCATGTAAAACTGATGCCCGATGTGATCTGTATGAGTCAAATTGTGTGTTTCAAGTTTAAAATTGCAATTTAGTAAAAACAACAAGTGGCGTACACAAAAACAAGTAAAAACATTCATATTGGTTTCAAAATTTATGAAAATTATAAATACGACATTAATAAATGAAAGAATCAACCTCACCTCAATGTAATGCCTAGTGTGCCTAGTATGACTCCAAGTACATCTTTTTATTTAAAATTGACATCAATTTTCAAAAAAGGATAAATTCCCTCCTAAAAACAGAGAAAATACATACATATTATTTTGATACTTCATTAAAAAGATCAATAAATCATTTTGGATGTGTAAGAATCAAATATACCTCAATATGACATACTATGTTCCCGGTATGGCTCCATGTGGTTCTTTTTATTTAAAATAGACATATATTTTAGAAAAAAGGACAACTAACCTACTCAAAACCAAGAAAATACATTTGTATTGTTTTTATTGTTTAGGAAAATTATATATAATTCAACTTTGACATGTAGGAATAATCTGCAACACAATATGATAAATGATGTTCTGGGTATAACTCACTGTGTTTGTTATCAGTTTAAAATTGACATTTTTGTTCAAAAATATCCATATAATGATAACAATGAAAACATGATAATATTTTCCTAAAAAATTTATTAAATATATTAATAATTCATTTTCAACATGTACAAATCAGTCTCACATCATACTGATATATGATCATTTAGTATGAGTCAATGGGTGTGTTTCCAGTTGAAAATGAAAATTTAGTAAAAGGTACAACAGACATACTCATAACCAAGAAAAAACATTTGCATTATTCTTATACATTATGATAATTATTTTTAAGTCATTTGATATATGTAGGAATAATAATAACCTCAATCTAACATAATATGTGACTAGTATGACTCCAAATGTGTCTTTTTATTTAAAATTGACATCAATTTTATTTAAAAGGACAAATAACCTACCCAAAAAAAAGAGAATGCATTTGGATTGTTTTTATACTTTATGAAAATGATCTATAAGTCATTCTAGAAGTGTTATAATCAACCTCACATCAATTTGATACATGATGTTTGGGTTAAGGCTCCATGTGTGTCTTTTTACATAAAATTTACATCTATTTTAGTAAAAATGATAATTGACCTACTCAAAACCAAGTAAACACATTCATATTATTTTAAAACATTAGGTAAATGATCTATAAATCATTTATGATGTGTAATAATAAATCTCAATTTAATAAAATACATTATTTTCTTGGTATAACTCAATGTGTCCGTTATTAATTTAAAATTGATATTTTAGTTCAAAAAGTGTTACTCCCTAAAAATGAAACAAACACGCTTGTATTTTTTTGATAAATTAATAAATTTATTCTTAATTCATTTTTTGATTTGTATTAATTGGTATCATGTTCAACTGATACATGATGTGATTGGTATGAGTCAAAGTTCTTGGTTCTAATTTAAAATGAAAATTTCGTAAAAAAGACATGTGACATACTCAAAACTAGGAAAACACATTTAAATTGTTTGATACTTTAGAAAAATTATCCATAAGTCATTTTAGATATGTAATAGTAATAATCACCTCAATATAATGCATGGTGTTACTAGTATTACTCCAAGTGTGTCTTTTTATTTAAAATTGACATTTGTTTTAGTAAAAAGGACAAATGACCAACTAAAAACGAAGAACATGCATACGGATTGTTTTGTTACCATAGTAAAATGATACATAAGTCATTTCTTGACATGTATAAATCAATCAAACCTAAATATAATACATTATGTGACTACTATGGCTCCAGGTGCATATTTTTTTAAAATTAAAATTCTTTTTAGTAAAAAGGACAACTGACGTACCCAAAACCGACAAAATGCATTGGGATATTTTTTTTACTTGAGGAAAATGATCTGTGTATCATTTATTAGGTATAATAAAAAAACACACCTCAATATTATAAATTGTGAGCCTTGTATTATTCAATGTGTCCATAATTAATTTAAAATCAAAAAAAAAATTAGTTCTAAAGGTTTCACTACCTGAAAACTGATGAAACGTGCTAGGATTTTCTTGATAATTTAGTACATTGATTCATAACTCATTTTTAATGTTTCAGAATTGGTCTCCCATAAAACTGGTACATTATGTGATCAGTATGAGTCAAATTTTGTGTTTCCAGTTTAAAATCGTAATTTAGTAAAAAAGAAAAGTGACGTACTCAAACCATAGAAAATTTATTCACATTATTTTGATACTATATGAAAATAATCAATAAATCATTTTATATGTCTATAAATTATTCGCACCTTAATCTAATACATGTTATGAACAATAAGACTCCAAGTGTGTATTTTTATTTAATATTAACAACTATTTTAGTAAAAAGATAAACATACCTACTCAAAACCATGAAAATGTATACATATAGTTTTTATACTTTTGTAAAATGATCTATAAGTCATTTTTGACATGAATAATCCAACAGCGCCTCAATCTGATATATGATGTACCTAATATAGCTCCAATTGCATATTTTTATTTAAAATTGACATCCATTTTAGTAAAAATTACAACTAACCTGCTCAAAACTGAGAAAAAACATTCTAATTGTTTTGATACTTTATATAATGATCCATAATTTATTTATTACATGTAGTTATCAACCTCATGTCATTCTAAATTACAGATTTCATAAGATGGTTGTAAAAAAGTTTTTAGTGTTTAAAACACTAAAACGTGTATGGAATGGTCAAAAAATTAGGAAACAACCTCATATTTATGTGAAATCATTGGAAAACCACTTATGAATTGTTTTTTACTTGTTCTTGAAGAAAAAATTTCAATCTGACATGTGGTGTGGTCACAATTACATGGAAAACTCTTCTTAAAGGTACAAAAGCCTTTAAAAACAAGTGTATGGGGTTTAATACCGAGAAAACAATGTCGTGTTTCCCATAAATTAGTGGAAATCGACTATAGATTTAATTATGAAATGTAGGAACTAACGTCAATTTATTTTAAATTATAGTTTTCCAGTGATGGCCATAAATACATTTTTAGTGTTTTAAAACACAAAACTATGCATGGAATAGTTAAACAATATAAAAAGACCTCAAATTTATGTGAAATTGTTGGAAAATCACTAATGAGTTGTTTTTTAAATATATTACATGTTTTGCATTTTAGTATTTAAAATTTGTTTATTAAGTCAACTCCAAGCACACCCCACGTCACATTAAAAATGAATTAGAATATTTACTCATCCCATTTCAATTTCAATTGTGTAATATTATAAAAAATATTTAATTTTATGTTTTCAAAGTTTTTTGAATTATATATTGTTTGTTTTATGTTAAAAAAATTCAGGTTGATTAAAAAATAACAAATTTTATGTGCAATATTATGAATATATTATATGCATTTTTTCTTTCACAATTCATTCCTTAAATGTTTTTGTTTTCATTGTAGGTGGTATATCTCAGTAGTATGAAGGAGGTTGATTGTTTTAATCGAGGAAATTATAATATTTTTATACTGTAATTATTATTTATTATATTTACATTTCATTTTTGTTTTCCTTTTTTTACAGTTGATGCGATGGTGTGGTAAATTTTAGTTGATGACTTTCTGTAAAGGCAGGAAGATGCAATGGAGGTCATGATGTGGATTGATATTGGTAGTCAATTGTTTTTGGACATATTTTATATGTATATATTGATGACGGAGGTATTGGTTGATAGATTTATAAGTAGATTAAGATTGAGGTTACGATGATTGAGGATATTTGTATATATGAATAAGGATCTATCATTTATATATGATTGGTTTATTATATATTCACATTTTATTTTATTTCATGATAATTTATTATTAAATAATTTTAAAAAAACTAATTTAGTGTTGTTTTTTAGTAACTGCCACTAAATACATTAAATAAAGTATGCTTTAGCTGTGGTTAATTAAAGTTTCCACTAAAAAAATTGTCATTAATATGTTTTTTGATGGTTAGTTTAATTTTATTTATAATCCCCTGTATTTTTTTAATGTAAAATAATCACCACTAAATAAATATAAAACCACATTGAAATAAAATACCACTACTAAATGACTAGCGAACATGCAATATGAGGCTGTTTTATTATCCAACACTATAATATTAAGCGGGAGTTTAAGCCATCTCTAGTTGAAAAAAATCACCTTTAATAAACAATTATGGAGTTATAGGTTGGCCTTGAGTGTCCAAGACACACATTTTTAGAGCCTTACACGCAGTGTAAGGATCCATGGAATCTCAATCCATGTCTAGGGGGACAAGACCAGGTAGTATAGGAGGTCCACATGTCCTGTGGACCACACACACCGTGTATTCCTATATAAATCTTCTACCTCTTTTATTTCATTTTTTTACTTGTATATTGGACCACAAGTAGCCTACCCTAAGTGTTTTCCCATAAAAAAAATTAGTGGTCAACATATTAGTGGCTTTTGAGATGTGATGTGATATGTTCTAAGTGTGACACCTCTTTAAGTGATGCTTAATGATGGTAGTGATTAGAGAAGGATCATCAGAGAGATTCTGGGTAGAGACAGTCTATCCCTATCAATGGAGTGGGTCATCTATCTTTGGGTATAATACTCCCATACCTCCCCAGGGCTTGGGGGTTTCATACTCTTTTTTTCACAAAAAATATCTGGTCTTCATCCAAACTAGTTCCCAACCCTATCTATGGTATAAAGTTAAGGGTGTTCCCGATCCCCACGGGCTAGCACAAGTTCCTAAGTATAATAAATAATGGTTTGGGAAAGATTTACTAAGTTTAGAAACACTGAACAACCAAAAATGATAAATAACCTAAACATGAAAATTTACACCAAAAAAGTATTAAAAAATATGCAAAATTGAATTATAAGGTTTATAAAAAATCCTATGGGCTACCACAAAGGAATAAATCTAAAATGAACAATCCAATAATCACCTCATGGAAATGGGGCATCACCATCAATTCATCTCCACCGCACTAAACCAAGAAGGACCACTAGTAAATCAAACCATGAGCTCAAAAAGATTTGTCGATACCTACAATGAACATAACCAAGTAAACTTAAACCCAAGTGTGTAAGTAGAGTGTTATCATAAGCTCAATAGGATTCCACCCAATAAGTTTCAATTCAATAAACATTTCAAGACATAATTCTTGCAAGTTTTCATAAATATAAAATCCTAGCAACAATATTAAAGAAATAAATTTTTAATGAAAACAGTTTTCATGAGGGAAACTTCAATGAATGATCAATTTTTGAAAAAAAAACAAAAATTATACTTATATTATAATCTAAACATGATGTATTATGATGGTAGGTACAATATATTTAATGAGCACTAGTCACGAGAAATACCACTAGGCACTAGCAAGTTGTGAGACCCTAGGTACATCGTATCTCGGTGTAAAAGTAACCATAACCAATAATCTTCTCACGCATGATCCACTAGGATAAGAAACCCCAATTTCCTAGTGGTTCCAAAAGAACATCATATTTTATTTATTCTTGTCATAGTCAATCTTTCTAATTGAAAAAGGGACAAATCCTCTACCCGATAGCTCCGAATGAGACTACCTACTACCAAGACAACACCAAGTAAAAACCTAGTTACTGATATGGGGAGACCCAAATAGACTCCCCACTATAAGAAGTAAACAAACACCTAAGACTGAACCATAATACCAACACGGGGAGTCTCAAATGGACTCCCCAAAATAAGGTTGAGACTCACATTAAAGTTATTCTAAAATAACTTAAATGAGACCCATAGTGGTTCTCCCCACCATAAGAACCAACCATATCAAACAACTAACATGGAATGACAAAGAAACCCAACATGGAAACTTTTGGTGCTTCCCACATAACTTACTCTCCCACCACGAGAGGACCATTCAAAAATACTTCAAACCAATAGAGACACTATGTGGTTCACCACTCCCACAATAATTATCAAACTCAGATGACTCCTGTAACACCCAAAAAAAATCATGGTATATATATCTTAAATATATTGAATTCATTAGATATCCTATATTGCATGAAGCACTGAGTATCTATGATACAACACATGGTTATTATAAGATATAGTCATAACATAGACATTAAACTTAATTTATACATTTTTGTATTTTGAATTTCAAAAAAACAGACATACACGGTTGCGATCTGGGTAATATTTGCAGTCTGATATAATCAAGTTAATTTTTGGTGAATATTAGTTTACCATTATGAATCGTAACATACCCTTATTAATAGTTACTTAAACTTATGAATAGAAATATTACTGTTAGTAATGGTAACGTTACCCAAGAAAGTGTAAATAAAATCTAGGCACCTTAAAATAGAAAGATGAATATTTTAAGTGTTGGTATTTTCGATTACATAATGTTTTTAATTAAAATTATGTTTATCATATTTAGAAAATTGTTTTTGAAAAATAGAGTTCATCTTTGGACTCTACACATCAAAAAATGGTTAAGGTTAATTTTGGGGATTTTTCTAAAATACATGAATTTTTGGTGAATAGTAAAATACTATAATTACGGTATAAATACATTATGAGATAAATACACTATACCCTACTTCATGAAGAATGTATGAAAAAATTATTTCTATGTCAAATGTACTTATTAGTATATTTTTTCATGAAATAATAATTATTTCTTTTCTTAGGGAAAAATAATAGACTAATGATTAAAATATTAAGAAAACCCTCCTCTCCACCACTATATAAACCACCCCTCACCCCCTCTTCCTCCAACACCACTGAAGCTTTCATACTTACTTAATTTATACCAAATACACTTCCCAAGACCTCCCCCAACATCCAAGACCTTCTATTCTCACCAAAATTCAAAAATCAAAGGCCTTAAAAAGATTCTCAAGGATGAGTACTCAAGAGGTGAACCTCTCTTCCTTTTCCTTTCAACTCCTTTTACAAGTTCCATTCGTTTGTTGATCTATACACAACTCCCCACACCCAAATGATATGATAATTACATTACCTTATATAAACTATAATTTTATTTGGATAATGAAATATTTCATCATCATCACTCTTTTCCCCATCCTCTTACACTAAAAATGAAAATACCATCTGTGATGTGTTAATTTATCACATTCAAGGACGATGGGTTTTCAATTTATATTACTATATTCAAGACTGGTCATGAAAACATTTTAACCCTTGAACAAGATCATAATATATTTATTTTTACCTTATTAAATGTTCAGGAATCCTTACACACTCATAATATAAATTGATAATATAAAACAGGTTCATTATGCACAAAACTGCCAAGTAAATCCAAGCATTTATCATTAACTTTTAACTAATGAGTCTTTCTAATGGTATATAACCCAAAATCATTATAATATAATTTATATATCTGTAATTTCACTAATAATATATATCAACATTTATATATATTTATCCACATTTCAAATGAACTTCCATTCGTGAATATATGTAAACAAATCATGAAAACCAAAGAAAAAATGATTCCAAAACAATAAAATTGAACCTCTTAAACCCATAGAAATGTCCATCAATGAACCTAATAAGGTTAAAATAAATAAATTACATTCATTAGAGGTCTTGGAATTATTAATTAATGAATCTAAATTTTAATATTTAAGTCATTAAGATCAATCTTGAACATATTCAGGCATAAGGTAAGGGGTTTCTCATCTCACTTTTATTTCCTTGAGATTATCATTGTTTGCCAGGTATTCATTTTATGTGCTATATGTTTAGTTCCACTTGATATATAATATCACGATTATTTTTATATTCATGGTATTCAGTGATCTAATTGATTATTTTTAACTCAATTGATTATAATATTGTAAGGTACTTTGTTTCAGTTTCCATTTCATTGTGATTTACATGGTATTGTGCACCTAATCATTATTATGTGATGTGACTACTGCCCCTTTGAAATCCTTTTTCATTTTAACTTATAAATTTAATTTATATCTATAATCTGGTTTCATAGATATGATTATTGTCTTAATTCATATACCCTTTTACATACTGTGTTTATTTGGGATACTGTTTTAACTATGGAAATATTGATGAATTTGTATCCTCTACTCTATATAGATATTGAGATGTAATATTTTACTTGTTTTAAATATATGTATAAAGAATTATTTGGACTTTAATTGAAGGTAAGGACCCACTCTAGCCCCTGGATTCATCGATAGGTCTCACAAGACAAATCTTTTGGTGACAACCCCTTTGAATTTTTTCCAAAACAGAATCAGACGAGTATCTACCCACTGACATAAATTGTTTCAATGGTATAGTGGTATCATGTGCTAGAAAGATGACTTCCAATTAATAATAATTATTTTTATTCATTTTTAGTTATTAATATCCAAGAGGTTTTAACTATAACAAAATCTATGGATGCAGTTTCCTTCTCAGTTTATTAGTGGTGTATGTTTTTCATTTATTCACCATGCCATATTGACTATGCCAATTTGATTACAATTCAACAATTTTTTATTCAATATTACAGTATTTTTAACCCTTATGGATCATTTTATCTCACCCCTTTCATTTTTTTTAACATCAATAGGTTGTGAAGAGGAGACCATTTATGGAGTTCTCATGGATGCAGTTTATTAAATTTTGTTCTGTATTGTATTTTTTTACCTTTCCCAATGTGATATGAGTTAAATGTATGTATCTAGTTTCTTCAAGACTACTAAAATAATCATTACTTTGGGATTTCATTCATTTTAATCATGCCAATGTAATAATCAATGCACCAGCTCTGGGATTCTAGGGTCGGGGTGTTACAAGTCCAACCAAAATCGAGACCGAAATGGACCTACAAATTTATTTATACAAGAAAAATCATACTAAGAGTCATACCCACAAGGGTTCAAGCATTGGGGTTTTGAGAAGAAAATACCACCACACCTTTTTATAACCAATGATGTAATTTTCCACCGACATAGATTACAACCCTGAGGACTAGTGTCCTCAGGTCTCTTAACACCACATCGGACCACTATAAAGGAAAGTTTGAAACCAAAACCTCAAACTATATCCACATCCCACACCATAGACTGAAGTTAAACCAATATCTTTTACACCCACGGGGGTTCCTAACTATGCACCAGCTTCACAAAAAGACCTATAGCTATAGCTTATATTATTGAAGCATATCATGCCTCATAGTTATGTGCTAAGAACCCCCTGAATGGAACTTCTCTTTATGTTTCCATAAAAAACCACATCACCTATCATAAAAAACCACCAGGATATAACACACACTAAAACCCACTTTACTCTAACATAGAACCTTCAACAAGAAAGGCTCCTCAAAGATGCAGATGCATTTCCCCTCTCACCTCAAACAAGAAACAATAGAAGAAAGAACACATGGATGACACCTTCATTCAGGATAGAGAATTTCAAGAATTCCAGTAATAAAACATGCTTTCATTTAAGTGTATATAACATCCCTGGCCCATAATCCACTAAATTGGTTCTTTGAGTTAGGTGGATACATGAACTTAAGCATGCCTCCCTATACACAAAAGGTTGTCGACTAGCAGTAGGGGTTTAAATAGTCAATTGGGGAGACTATACCCTCTTTTTATCAAAGTAAGCCACAACATAAGATAAATAAAATAACAGAATTAAAAAAACAATAAAATTAGAGCTTGAAAAAACAACCATTTCCCAAACGGGGTACATCCTTGTCCAATGGTAAATATTTCATGCCATGCCACAACTGCAGAACTAAAAAAAACCCAAAAATTTAGACAACTACAAACTCCCAAAAAAGGTTCCTGGAACCATGTTCGGGTCCTCCTCCATGCACACTTGTTCCAACCCAACTACCTAGCAAGAACCCTTTTCCTTCTCCTAACCTACAAACATGAATTCTACTCAGGTACCCAATGGTGGCCTGAGCAGGGTGTGAGTACAACTCAGTTGACCACCACAAACAGTGTCTAAAAAATATCTTGTATAAATAGATGTTCATGCAAAGTAAAATTAATAATAAATGATAAGTAAAAGATTAAGAACCCTTAGCCAGTTTAAGTCCATTACCCACATTTATTACCATTTCTATATCTTACAATTTCCAACACATTTAACATGGGTTCATCAAACACAAAAAACTACACGGCTCAAGTACACAATCCCATACCCGAGGGAAAAAACACAGTAGTGTTTGGAGCATCATTGCAACACTTCATCAACCATATCTTCACCTCAAAGCATCAGTCTAGGTGGATGCAACCATTAGGGGAATAAAGCACCAATCCCCATCCCTAACCCGTGCATTGTGGTGGAGTTTAGTGCCTTTGTCCAACTCGACCCATTGGTGTAGAACCTTAGGTAATACCCCACACTACTAAGGAATGTGGACAAGCTATATATATATATTGTAACGACCCAATTTTCATTAATGGAAATCCCTATTGATCTAATTAAATGTATCTTTATATAAAATTTTTATATAAAATTTCAAATTCTTTGGTTTTATGTTAAGAATTATGACCGTAGCTTTTATAGTCCTTGAACAGTGATCACATGAATAGTATAAATATAGGTCTTTAATAGATCCAATTTACTCAGTCAAAGGAATCAACAGTCTCATCCAGTAGAATTGCTCCATACGAAGCCCATTTGTCAGATCTTGGAAAAGAGGTGGCGTCGTTGGGCTTCGCTCTTGACCAAGCCCAAGCTGAGCTTCATCATGTCAAGCTCGAACGAGACCGTCTGCAGGAAAAGTGGAAGTTGAGAGAGATTGCCACTCGAGCAATGTTATCTAAGCCACCCCAAGAATTTTTCACCATCACACACCTTACTCTTAGGTCTTATGTGGCTGTTTTAAGGGTTTATGTAACAAATATCTAGTACTATGTTCATGTACATTATTTTTTTTATATAATAATGAATATACTTTCTTGTCATTATTGATATATTGTAAATAGTTTTTAAAGTACATGTAGTGTTTTTAGTTATTATTTAATTAAGAAATATATTTTATTAAATTAAGCAATTTTTTAAATTAAATAATATTTTAATAAAATATTATTATTATTATTAATTTAATTTTATTATATATAAATGATCATAAAATTTTATGAATGCAATTATAATTTTTATTATGTTTTGAAATCCATTTCTGTCAAACCCCGTGAATTTTCGATAAATGTCGGTTTTTATTTTAAAAGTGAAAATTAACATATTTAGAAAATTATTTAAAAATAAATAAATGATATTTCTAGAATCGGGACATTGAAATTATCCAACGATGAATTTTTCATAATTTTCTGAGACAGTCAAATTTTTGGGTAAAAATTAAATACCGTTTAAATATATAATGTGTTTTATGACATCATAATGACCCAATAGTGATGTAATAAAAGAATATAAGCTTTAATTTCGGCCAATATATGTTTTACCATTAAATAAATGTGATTTTGGGTTTTTTTGACTTACTTTTAAGGCATTAATGGACCCCTCAAGACTTATTAAACATCTTGTCTTTTTAAATTATTTTCCATGGGAGTGTGACTCACCTCCACATAAGGAATCACATTATTTTAAGAAGTTCGGACTTTGGCCTTATAAAATATTGTTTTCCTCTTCCATTTTCCAAAAACCATGGGCAAAACCCATGAGCTAATTTTTGGTTTGGATTAGTTTAATGTAAGGGGTCCCAAACCAAAATAATAAAGAATTCACTCACCTTTCCTATATAAACCCACCAAAGCTCCCACTTCTTCCTTACTAAAAGCCTTTGGAGTTCATCCAACCTCTGCCCTAATCTCTCTATAATCCTCCCAAGTTTCCCCAATCTCCCAATAATCCTCTCTCAAGCCTCTCTCAAGCCTTCGACGCACACTTCCAAGTAAGGGTTTTTCTTCCTTTCACTTTTTTGTCCAATTTTTGTAATATTGTTATGCCCTTTTAATTTCAATTATAAATGCTAGGGTACAGTTTTGCACCTCCCCAATACTTCCCTCTTATTATTTTAATGATGGGATATCCCTTTCTCTCTCATTAAATTCCTCCCATGTACACCTGTTACTATGTCGAAATTCTGAAAGGAACTTATCTCTCTTCATTTACATTCAAGCAATACTTTTTTATCATGAATCTAAATTCCATTACAATTGTTTGTACATGTATCTATATGACCCCCTTACTGTCCATTTCATGTAAATATGATGAGACACCCATTTCTATCTCATCAAAATATTTTATGAATTCTTGTGTCACGTCGTTACGCTACCGAAATTGCATCGATTTTCTAAGTCAATGCCCTTGTGTAGTGAATACCATTCCCATTTCTCCATCAAGGGTATTCACCATTATTCACATTTACTTATTATTTATAAAGCTTAATGTATTAATTCCACATTATTTTATCATGGAATAAATTATTATGTTTAATGAATCCATGTATTATGATCCATGTGGCACACTTATGCATGAAATGAAATGTTTAAGAAGGGTGCGCCCTTATAGCACTCCAATGCATTAAGTAAAGTATAGTATCATGATACGTCATGTGCAATGAGTGTTGACTCATGCTAATTCAAGTGCAACGAGGGTTTACTCGTGATTCATGTGTAATGAAAATTTACTCATGCTCCATGTGCAATGAGCCTTGGCTCATGCTCATTCCAAATTAAGTGTTGTTGCCACATTTCCTAGTTATGATTATCATGCTTTATCATGCCTTTATGTTAATGTGTCTCTTGTGCACTATTGATATGCCTATTGTCTAACATGTATTGTACTACTCATGTATTCCATGTTTATTGCCTTACTGGGCTTTATAGCTCACCCCTTTTCTTATGCATGTCCTCAGATTATCCCACGCAATGCTAAGTACGAGGGAATGTAGTGGTCATGTAAAGGATGTTTTCAATAAAGATGTTGTATTTCATGTTTTAAGTTGTTATGTAATGATCCTAAACCCCAAAGACACTAGACCTCTAGATCTTCCATGTTGTATCAAGTGAATATTTTATGTAATAAATAATGTTTAAGTTTGTAATAAAAGCAAGGTCGTTATAGTTGGTATCAGAGGATAGGTTTAGTTATTTTTGGGATTAGGATTATAAAACCCTAGTAAAGCCTTAGAGGCAAAACTAAGTATAATAAAAACATCCCTATGTTTTTGTAAGTACTAAGTGAGTGGTTTATCAAGAAAATACATCCATGTCTAGATACGAGTAGGTAGAGGAGGCTCTGGCACAGATGTATCCTAGGGGTAAAACCCGAAAACACTGCTTTGAGCTAGACTCGAACCAGAACTGGTGCACGACAATGGGCCTTGCTGCACTATTGGTTACAAAACTCCCAGGGGATATGTTTTGATAAATTCACAAGCTTAGTATGAACCCTTATTAAGGGAATTAAAAAAATACCCCTAAGAATATATGTTAGAAAGTAGATCTTGAAACCCCTAGATTTAAGCCTATAGACTCATGAGTTTAGGAAATAAATGTTTATTTATAAGTCATCAACTTTTGTCTTTGGATTACCCTTTTGTGTTACCCCTAACTTTCTTTTTATTCCATTGAATGGCCAGTAATAGGAGGACTCGGGCTAACAACCGATGTGAAGATCAGTGTGATGACTATACTAATGAGATTCCCAATCCAATGGGAGCGGGAATCACGAACTTTGTCACGCTTCTATCTCATCTAACTCAAGATTTCAATAGAAACACAGGTCAAGAGGAACGTCCAAACCCCCTAATAAGGAAGAAGTCTCTATCGAGAGATTTATGAGACAAAGGCCTCCTACTTTTAGTGGATCGTCTGATCCCTCGATCACTGAACAATGGATCAACTCCATTGAAAAGATATTATCCATCCTTCAATTTTTTGAACAAGAGAAGGTTCTCCTGGAGGTTTATCGTATGGAGGGTGAAGCTGATCAATGGTGGACGTTGATCAAAAATACAAATACTGAGGAGGATATCGAGGCATTAGAATGGAAGGATTTTCGGAAGATGTTTTTCGATAAATATTTACCGTGCACCCTCCGGTTTAAGATGGAAAGGTACTTCCTTTCCCTAAAGTAAAAAAGATGAAGAATCTGTTTAAGCGTATGAGGCAAACTTCACAAGGCTTTCACGATATGCTTCCGGATTTTTTGTTACCCCCGAATGCAAGGTTGATCGCTTCTTTGGTGGGCTGAAACCTAGCCTACAGAAAGCATTAGCGATCTATGACTTCGACAGCTATGAGGAAATTTTCCGATGTGCCCTCAAGGTTGAAATGGAGATCGGAGAATCATAGGGGTATCATGGGGACAAGAAGAATAAGGTGTAATTCAATGCTGGCAGTTCGATGGATAAATCCAATGGTGCTAAGAAGTTCCAGCACCCCACTTTCCAAAAGTGCAGAAAGAAGAACCATGTAAATTGCCTCAAGGGGATGAGGAAATGCTTTAAGTGTGGAAGAGAAAGGCACCTAGCTGTTAACTTTCAACAAGAAAGACCCGCGGATATGATAGAGGATAGGAACACTCCATTAGAACATCAACATGTTGTTCATTGCTACAACTAAAAAGAACCAGGGCATTTTGCAAATCAGTTCCCTAATCCAAGGGTTTTTGGAGGCAACCAATAATCTCCAAGGCAGCAAGGAAGATCTTTTTCCATCACTTCTTCCAAAGTGAACCCCAAAAACGAAGTGGTGACATGTAATCTAGTTATTCATTCAATAATAGCGAACTTAATTTTTTATTCAGGTTCTACGCATTATTTTATATCTCAAAAGTTTAGTAGAACAATCCCCACACCACCACAAATCATGGAAGTAATGATGTCGGTGATTATGGTAAATGGAGAAATCATTGCATCGCATGAATATAACTCCTCCCATGTCATAATATGTGGATTGAATTTCCTAGAAAACCTCGTCATAATCCCTCTAGTGGAATTTGATGCAATTCTATCCATGGATTGTCTTTCCTTATATAGAGCCAACATAAATTTTCGGGAGAGGGAAATCACACTCCATATGGAGAATTGACCCCTGATTCTTTACAATTGTAAAGAGGAAGATGAATCTCCTTTAGATACATCATCTCAAGCACGGATATTACTGCCCTATGATCATGCGTATCAGGATCAAATGATTGAGTCCAAAGAAGAAACCATCCTTGAATAAATGCCTATTGTGAGGGAATTTGCTGAAGTGTTTCCTGAGGAACTGTCTGGTCTTCCTCCTAAAAGAGACGTTGAATTCTCAATTGAACATATACCTGGGGCACTACCAATATCTAGGACTCCATATAGAATGGTTTTCGTGGATCATGAAGAGTCAAAGAAACAACTATAGTAGAATCTGGATAATGGGTTTATACGCCCAAGTGTTTCACCATGGGGTGCACCAGTCCTCTTCGTCAAGAAGAAGTATGGTTCAATGCGTCTTTGCATCAATTATCGTGAACTTAACAAAATCACAATAAAGAATACGTATCCTCTACCACAGATCTATGACTTGTTCTATCAGCTTCATGGAGAACAATACTTCTCCAAGGTAGATTTGCAGTCGGGATATTATCAAGTAAGGGTGAAGAAGGAAGATGTCCCCAAGACTACTTTTCGTACAAGATACGGGCATAATGAATTCATAGTAATTCCTTTAGGACTCCCTAATTCTCCAGAAATCTTCATGGGCTTGATGAATATAGTCTTTATATATTACCTTGACAAATTTGTGGTAGTCTTTATAGATGATATTCTAATATACTCCAAAACCAAGGAGGATCATGTGGAGCATTTAAGAACTGTACTAGAGACTTTGCGCAAGGAGAAGATCTATGAAAATTACAGAAAGTGTGAGTTCTGGCTGAAGGAGGCCTCATTCTTGGGCCATATAATCACAAGCAATGAGATATCTGTGGATCCCTCCAAAATAGATGCAATTGAGGGATGGTCGAGGCCAACATCGATAATGGATATCTATAGCTTCTTGGGGTTGGCTGGATATTTTCGACTATTTGTGAGAAATTTCTCTTGATTGTCCAAACCTCTTACCAAGAAAACTCGAAAGGGAGTAAAGTTTTATTGGAGTGTTGAATGCGAAGAAATCTTCAAGCAGTTGAAAAAGAGGCTTATCACTGTGCTCGTGCTCACTTTACCCACTAGAGGGAACCTTTTGTGATATTCAGTGATGCTTAGAAGAAGGGATTAGGTTGTGTTCTGATGTAGAATGATAAAGTGATATCCTATGCCTCAACACAATTGAAAATCCATGAGCGAAACTATCCAACGCATGATCTAGAGTTGGCGGCAGTGATCTTTGCCTTGAAAATCTGGCGGCATTATCTCTATGGGGAGAAATGTGAGATATATACTGACCACAGGAGTCTTAAATATATATTCACACCGAAAGAGCTTAATATACGACAGACAAGACGGATAGAACTCATCAAGGATTATGAATATTCAATACATTACCACCCTGGGAAAGCGAACAAGGTGGCGGATGCCTTAAGTAAAAAGGACCCAGCGATTCTATCAACGATGAGAATTGAGAAGGATCCAATCTTCTTAGACTTGATGAAGATGGAAATGGGAATCATAAAGAAGGGAACATCATCAATCCTTTCACAAATGATTGCTCAACTGTCTCTTTTGGAAGGGTTAAAGGATTCTCAAAAGGATGATGTGGGAATTCAGGGAAAATTTGAAGCTATCGAAAAATTGAAATCCTTGGAGTTTAATGTTTATGAAGAAGGAATTGTGTGATTTGGGAAAATAATATGTGTTCCGTCAAGTCCGGAGCTGAAGAAGGACCTTTTTGATGATGCACGTAGTTCAAATATCTCTATTCACCCAGGGATCACAAAGATGTATCAAGATATCCGAGAAAATTTTTGGTGGGATAATATGAAGAAGGATATCACTGTATATACATCAAAGTGTCTGGTGTGCCAGCAAGTGAAGGCGGATAGGCAGAAGTCTAAGGGGATGATGCAACCATTGCCCATACCAGAATGGAAATGTAAGAACATCACCATAGACTTTTTCATTGGACTTCCAAGTACATCCAAAGGCAACAATGAAATGTGGGTTTTGGTGGATCGTCTTACAAAGACTGCACACTTCATTGCTATTTGGGAAGATTTCTCTTTGGATCAACTGGAATGGATATATATCAGGGAAGTGGTAAGGGTTCATGGAGTACCACTATCTATTGTGTCTGACCGAGATCCAAGATTCACCTCTAAGTTTTGGAAGAGTCTTCAACATGATCTGGATACTGAACTGAACTTTAGTACGACTTATCATCCTCAAACTGATGGCCAATCCGAGCGGACTATCCAAACACCTGAGGACTTGTAGAGAGCATGATCAATGGACTTTAAAGGAGGATGGGATCAACATCTTCCTCTGGTTGAATTCTCTTATAATAATAGTTTCCACTTGAGCATCCAAATAGAACCATATGAACCCCTTTATGGGAAAAGGTGCAGAACACCGACATGTTAGGATGAGGTTGGTGAACTTAAGCTTCTTGGACCGGAAATGGTCGAAGAAATGGTGGAGAAGGTGAAAACCATTTTGCAGCATATCAAGGCATCCCAGAGTCGATAGAAGAGTTATGCAGATAATCATCGATGAGACCTTGAGTTTAAAGTTGGATACATGGTTTTTCTACGCATATCTCTATGGAAGAAGGTCTTGAGGTTTGGAAAGAATGGTAAGTTAAGTCCAAGGTACATCGGCCCCTTTGGGATTCTTCATCGTGTCGGGGTTGTGGCCTATCGACTGTCACTTCCACCTACCATGGCCAAAGTACATGATGTCTTTTATGTATCCCCTTTAAATAAGTACATACCGGACCCTTCACATGTACTCTCTTCTGAGGTGGTACAGTTTGAGGATGACCTTTCTTATGAGGAGCAACCATTAAAGATCTTAGATCATAGAGAAAAATTTCAACAAAATAAGACAATGCCCCCCGTCAAGGTGTTGTGGCAAAACCACAAGTTTGAAGAAGTGACTTTGGAATCAAAGGAAATGATTAAGCTAAGTTACCCACATCTGTTTTAGTGTGGGAAAAGGAAATTTTGAGGGTGAAATTTCCTAAAAGGGGTTATTTTGAAACCTCCACAAAGACCACTTGTTTGAAAAAACATTAATGAAAGGCACATCATAATGTCTCTTATTTGGGTTTTTATATCTACAGTTAGAGGTTTCTTGCACTTGTCCTACCAGAGGGTTAGGATCCCTGGGATGTTAGTATATTTTTATATCTATTGTCACATTGACCCTCACCCCAAGGCTAGTGTTGAGGAGTTCCTATTCTTGGATTTCAGGGATATAACTCTATCCTCCCACTATCATCGCTAATACATGGAGCCTTTTAATCCTGGTAGGTAGGATAAAGATCGTGCTTTATATTCCCATTAAAAAGGATAATTCTTTATCTTCTTCCATGACCAGTCAAGGGGAAACCATCCCAGTGTAAGCCCCAATCCTTTCATGTTGGAGGTTTCAGTTTTTCTCCACTCTACATTTCTCACCATCACTCCTTCCATACATTATTCCCTATGTCTATTGTAAATTTTAGAGAGGGAAGCATCCTAGCCACGACCTCTTCCATGATCAATCAAGGAAAAAAAATTTGGTTTGTTGAATCTTTCACATCCTATTGTATCTTACACTGAGTTTGAATCATGTGGTGATAGAGATTTTTAATGATGACCCCATCCATCCCATCCACCTGATTTAAATAACTTTGAGAACACTAATTCCCACAATAACGACCCAAAGTTTCATTTATGTAAATCCCTCTTGATCTAATTAAATGTCTCTTTATTTAAAATGTTTATATAAAATGTCAACTTCTTTGGTTTTATGTTAAGAATTGTGACCATTGCTTTTATAGCTGTTGAACAGTGATCACATGATTAGTATAAATATAAGACTTTCACAAATCCAATTTACTCAGACAAAGGAAAGCAATGGCCACATCCAGTAGAATTGCTCCATACGAAGCCCATTTGGCGGAGCATGGAAAAGAGGTGGCATCTTTGGGCTTTGTTCTTGACCAAGCCCATGCTGAGCTTCATCGTGTCAAGCTCTAATGAGACCGTCAATGGGAAAAATGGAAGTTGATAGAGATTACCACTCGAGCAATGTTATCTAAGCCACCCCAAGAGTTTATCACCATCGCACACCTTACCCTTATATCTTATGCGGATGTTTTTAGGGGTTATTTAACAAATCACTAGTACTATGTTCATGTACATAATTTTTTGTATATAATAATGAATATACTTCGTTGTCATTATTGATACATTGTAAATAGTTTTTAAAGTACAAGTAGTGTTTTTAGTTATTATTTAATTAAGAAATATATTTTATTAAATTAATGGATTTTTTGAATTAAATAATATTTTAAAAAAAAATTATAATTATTATTAAATTAATTTTATTATATATAAATGATCATATAATTTTATGTATGCAATTATAATTTTTATTAAGGTTTGAAAGCCATTTCTGTAAAAACCCGTGAATTTTTGATAAATGTCGGTTTTTATTTTAAAAGTGAAAATTAAAATATTTAGAAAATTATTTAATTAAAATAAATGAAATTTATGGATTCTGGA
This sequence comes from Viscum album, assembly GCA_963277665.1. Lineage (NCBI taxonomy): Eukaryota > Viridiplantae > Streptophyta > Magnoliopsida > Santalales > Viscaceae > Viscum > Viscum album. Next base: position 1,908,317,152 of record OY728145.1, read on the forward strand.
CATCGAAATTATCCAACAGTGAATTTTTCATAATTTTATGAGACAGTCAAATTTTTTGGGTAAAAATTAAATACCGTTTAAATATATAATGTGTTTTATGACATCATAATGACCCAATAGTGAGGTAATAAAATACTATAAACTTTATGTTCGGAAAATATATGTTTTAAAATTAAAATAATGTGATTTTGGGTTTGTTTGACTTACTTTCCAAAGCATTAATGCACCCCTCAAGACTTATTAAACATCTTGTCTTTTTAAATTATTTTCCATGGGAGTGTGACTCACCTCCACATAAGCAACCCCATTATTTTAAGAAGTTAGGGCTTTGTCCTTATAAAATATTTTTTTCCTCTTCCCTTTTCCAAAAACCATGGGATAAACCATGATCTGATTTGTGTTTTGGATTAGTTTAATGTAAGGGGTCCCAAACCTAAATAATAAAGAATTCGCTCACCTTTCCTATATAAACCCACACAAGCTCCCACTTCCTCCTCACTCAAATCCTTTTTAGTTCGTCCAAACTCTACCCTACTCTCTCTAGAATCCTTCCAAGGTGCCCCATGCTCCCAATAAACCTCTCTCAAGCCTCTCTCAAGCCTTGGAAGCACACTTCCAAGTAAGGGTTTTTCTTCCTTCCACTTTTTTTGTCCAGTTTTCTTAATATTGTTTTGGCCTTTTCATTTAAATTATTAATTTTGGGGTATGGTTTCTCACCTCCCCCATACTTCCCTTTTATTGTTTCAATGATGGTAGACCCATTTCTCTCTCATTAAATTCCTCCCATGTACACCCGTCACTATGCCGAAATTCCAAAAGGAACTTCTCTCTCTTTATTTACATTCAATCAATACTTTTGTATCATGAATATAAATTCCATTAAAATTGTTTGGCCATGTATATATATGAACCCCTTAATATAAATTTCATGTAAATATGATGAGGCACCTCTTTATCTCTCATCAACCATTTTTATGAATTCTTATGTCACGTTGTTACACTGCCGAAATTGCACCGATTTTCTAAGCCAATTCCCTTGTGTAGTGAATACCATGCCCATTTCTCCATCAAGCATATTCACCATTATGCACATATACTTATTGATTATAAAGTTTCATGTATGAATTCCACATTACTTTACCGTGGAATAAATGATTATGTTTAATGAATCCATGTTTTATGATCCATGTGGCACACTTATGCATGAAATGAAATGTTTAAGAAGGGTGTTACCTTATAGCACTCCAATGCATTGGGTAAAGTATAGTATCATGATACGTCATGTGAAATTAGTGTTGACTCATGCTAATTAAAGTGAAACGAGGGTTTACTCATGCTTCATGTGCAATGAGAATTTACTCATGCTCCATGTGCAATGAGCCTTGGCTCATGCTAATTCCATGTTAAGTGTTGTTGCCACATTTCCATGTTATGATTATCATGATTTATCATGCCTTTATGTTCATGTTTCTCTTGTGATCTATTGATATTCCTATTGTCTAAGATTTATTATAATCCTCCTGAATTCCATGTTTATTCCCTTACTGGGCTTTATAGCTCACCCCTTTTCTTATGCATGTTCTCAGGTTATCTCATGCAATGCTAAGTACGAGGGAATGTAGTGCTCATGTAAAGTAATTTTTCAATAAAGATATTTTATTTCATGTTTTAAGTTGTTATGTAATTATCCTAAGCCCCAAATACACTATAACTCTTGATCTTCCATGTTGTATCTTGTGAATAGTTTATGTAATAAATCATTTTTAAGTTTGTAATAAAAGCAGGGATGTCATATATATATCCATTAACCATTCACACCACAACAAAATGATTTCCCAAGGAAAACATAAATCCTAACAACACATATGAGTTAATACCATGCTTTAACCTATTAACACCTTTACCACATTTCACATCATCAGCCATTTAGCCCAATTTTCATTTTTTATTCATATCTCAATAAGCATTGTTCATTATGCCTATCTCACTAGGCATAATTACTATACTCATAATCCATTCAATTATGGTCTTTCTTTATTTACACATACTAATCCATTACATTTTCCAACACTATACATAGTTCATTTAATGTAGCCATGTTCACCCATATGAAACACTTTCATGTAAAACCAACATTCCTTAGGTTATTTTTAATAATCCTAGGTGCATCACCTAGCTTCTACCCCAACACCATCAATCTCATCAACATTTTTATCAAGGGATCATCAAAAACACACAACAATCCTACTTGTTCTTCACAATCAATGGGTCTGGAAAAGTTGGCTCACCCCATAGGTGGCCCTAGTTTAGTCTCATCACATTTTATGTATCCCATGAGGATCATGAGGGTTCCCATTTACCCTTTTAATAACCATTTTACCAAAACATTCCATGGGTAGTCAAAACACACCAAGTGACACCCAAGAATAAAGCCACACAAGCTCAAATCCACAAATAACCCATGGGATATAACATGTAGACCACCTACCTTGATTACATAGGTGAACACACTCTAAATAGATCCCTTATATTCAAATTCAACCAACCTTTGAAGCTTAAACCTAAATCTCACCCAAAGAGTAGGGTTTTAGAGCTTCGGAAAGAGAAAAGAAGAAGATACAATCCCTAAACTCAAAAGAGAGGTAAAGATGGGATTAGTCAAACCTGGAGCTTCAATCTAAAACCAAGGGAACAAAAAATTCCTTATAAATGAGGGATATTGATCTCTTGGAACCTATGGGAGGTTTGGTTAATTCCTAGGATTAAGAGGGGTAAAATGGGAAGAAATCCCGAGTTGGGGTTAAAAGTCCAGGAGTGGAAAAATTGTAAATTTTAAAAGGTTTCTGGACCGCACGGTTTATCTGTATAGTTTTCCAAACCGTGCACAAGCCTTGTGAAGGCTTCTATCCCAAAATATCTCCCCCACATGGTTTACCTACATGTTTTTCCAAACTATGCGGAGGCTACTATCCAAAAACAAAATTCTTGCATGGTTTTTTGGGTTGTCTGCATGGTTACTACTAACCATATGAAGACAGTGCGTCCTACCCAGAAAACCCTCTATTCTCCACTTTTTATGTCCCAAACCCTTGTAATTCCCTAGATCCTCCTCTAGGATTTTGATATGCACTTAATTAACCAAAATAAAGGATTCAAACCAAAACATAAATGAGAACATACCTTTACAATATCTGAGATCTTACAATGTAAGTCCTCGAAAAGTTCCACAACAAACACCTTTTCCCTTAAAAAAACACAACCCAAAAAGACACCCCCAAACATGACCCCAACAACTGATATAGACACTGAATGTATTGGGACCTTGAATCGAGTCCCAAGCAGAATGAGATTACTGTAAGCATCCATAACATCCTCGAACAACCAGATTTTCCACATTAGTGGACTAACATGAATCCTTTTATTATGAGAAACCAATGAAAGATCCAATGCCCTTAAATATGGTAGCCAAGGCCATCAACTTTTGACTTATTTACCTTTCCTCACTATAATTCCCCTTCACCGATTCCATATAGAACCTATAGACACAACAGTGTCAAACTTTACCATTTTCAACTTAGGTAACTTAAGAGACAAAGGTCTATTTCAACCTCCCACACCCACATTACTACTACAATAGGATCCAATAAACTGAAAACGAAGAGGGTAGACTAAATATTCAAAGCTCAAGAAGTCCTTATGATGATCAACTAGAGGATCTGCTATCTAGAAAACCTAATGACCTAACCAAGCAGTTCCATTGGTCATAACAAATCACATTCCCAAAACACATAAGACACACCACCCAAAAATCGGTTATCAAAAAATCAAATTTTCCTTAAAATAAATGATTTCTTTGAAAGAAAAAATGGTTGGTGGTTAACGCATTCACCAATTGTCTCTCATGGGCCTCACATATGCATGTTTCCATGCCACACTAGGCACCATCGACATATCCCCCCCGACACTCATCTGGTCATTCCATTACCCATCTATCTTTCCATGTAACTCATGCATGTGGTCTCCCATGAGGATACCAATGATCAAAACCCAACCTTTCCTATTTTAAAAAACAAAACATTCTAACCACGCTTTCTCTTTCTCAAAACCGCTAACCACAAAATCAAATCCCAATTAAAATCTTAAAAACCTGTTTAGAAAGTCACCAACCATTCACATAAAAACTAAATTTCAACTCTTACACATTAATTTCAAAAACCTTCACCAAATTTCAAAATAGTTTACAATATTTCTACAAATTATATTTGAAACAAATTTTCAAAATCCACTTTCACATAATTTGTGCTTTCCAATATTAATTTCCAAAAATTCCCAAAAAAAATAATTTCCACCCATATAGAAATCAACCCGTTTCAATTTTACTTGAAAAATTATGTCACAAAAATTAAAATTTCTTAAAACCAATTCATTTTTAATTTAAACTCATGTCTCAATAATTTAGAAATATGGGATTTTCAAAATTACTTCCAAAACTAAAAAGAGACAATATACTACTCAAAAGAGGGAAACTAGTGTTGATGGGTGACTTGAAAATAAGGTTGGAAGACATATACTAGTCACACCACCATCATGAAGGGTGTTCTAGGACCATATCCCCAGCTCCACATGGCTTCCCAGGCCCTGCGATCTCACTGGGATAATTGAACTAACTCCCATTTCATTTCCCAAACAACGAGCAACCACAAGAACTAAAAGACTAGGATAGAAACCGAAGTCACTTGGTAAAGTAATTCCTACCATGAGGTGTTCTAGCCAAGAGCCTCACTCATAACTAGAACATCGAGTTCCTACAATCATATCTTTAGTCTACCTAGACTCTTACCCAATGAAAATAACCCAAAAAGAGTGAACTTGCTCTGATACCATTTTGTCACAAACCAGATCTCGTCATCATTCAAACCAGTGTCAGACCCAGTCTGTGGCATAACCAGAAGAGAATTCCCGATCCCCGTGGGATGGAATAATTTTCCATGTATAATAAACAATGGTTTGTTAATTATTTTCCCAATGATAGAAATATTAAACAACCAACAATGATAAATAAAATGAATCTAAAAATTCACACGAACAAAATCTTAACAAAAATTCAGAATTGAATTACAAGGTTTACAGAAAAGCCCAATGACTACCACAAAGGAGGAAATCCAAAAAGAACAGTCCAAGAACCACCTCATGGAAAGGGGCCATTTCACTCAAGTCATATCTATAACACCGCACCAAGAAGGACTACTAGTAAACTGAACCACAAGCTCTAAAATCTTTACCCATACCAGCGACAAACATTAAAAAGTCTACTTACACCCAAGGGTGTAAGTAGGGTGTGAGCCTAATCCCGGTAGAATTTCATCCAAGAAGGTTCCATGCTATAAATATTATAAGACAAAAAACTTGAATGTTTTCATAAATAGGAAAAGATAGCAACAATTTTAAAGAATGAAATTTTAAATAAAAATAGTATTCAAGAGGGAAACATCATAGATTGAAAATTATTAAAAAAACACATGCTATTGAGATTATCATCTAGAGACACTATATATAGATGGTAGGTACAATATAATTAATGAAAACTGGTCATGGTAAATACCCATAGTCACTTGCTAGCTATGGGTCCCTAAGTATACGTATCTCAGTGTAAAAGTAATCATTGATAATAACCTTCTCATGCACAAGACATTGGGAGGAGAAACCCCAATGGGATAGTAGTCCCGAAACATAATCATAGTTTAGTTACTGTTGTCATCATCAATATTTCAATGTGAAATAGGGATGAATACACTACCTAAACACTAGAATAATGGTCCTAGTCTGTCCACCTAGATACCTAGGCTTTTTTCTTTGTTCTCAAACAAGTTCCACATGCTATAAAATAAACTTTTCACATAAAAACTCCATTTCTAAATCATATAAACACAAAAAAGTACCCCAAACATGTTCTAAAGCTTCAATATTTTTCATTAAACAAAATAAAAATTTTATAAAGCAACTTCAAGAGGTGCTACATGGCTTTGCACACAAACATTATTCAAAAGTCCTATTTTAAGGCCAAACTCCAAACAATACAATTCCAAACCATAATTAAAGTCCCTAAAACCATTTAATAATTTAATTTATTGAATAAAAATATAACCCAAATTATATACCATTGAATACACATGAAAAACATACAATTCCGTGTTAGAATAAAACATTAAAATTAAACACTTAATCAATGCTACCAAAAATGCTTTTATCTATTTTATAATAAATTTCCAAAATGGGAAACAAAAAACACATCCATTTTACTTAAAAATAAAAATTTTAAAAACATACACGAACCAAAATAGTTTCCCACGATATTTCTCCTCTTATATCATTCAATAAACCACTTTCACAACTTATAAAACAAACCAAGAAACACAACATGGCCTTACACCAAAATAATTCCCAAAATCCCTATTTTAGAATCAAACACACATTAATACCACAAAAAAATATAATTTCAATCAATTGAAATATTTAATATCCAATTTGAATAAATTATAAAACACTACCAAGTGATACAAAATGGTGTTACACCAAAAACACACCCCATTTCACACAAAAATTCCATTTAAAAATCAAACACATATTAATCCCTTTCAAAAAACAATTTTTCACCACATATAATAATCAAAGATCATTATAAATAAATTTTTCAAGCTAAATCATTGATCAAACAATATTTATAGGTGGAACCACTATCCTTTTCTGTAAAAAAACCCCAAAATCGGTGAAAACTTCAACCGCACGTCAACTGCACCCCATGAAAGTAGAAATGAACCCTAACCAAGAATATTTCACACAAAACCCAAGGATAAATCATAAGGATGAAACCCTAGGTGTTGTAAACATGAAACCATAATAAAAGGTAGAAGAAACTCTAAAGAAAAGGAAGAAACTATAGAGAAACTCAGTTACATGATGTCTCTTGATGTTTACCCACGAAATCCCCCTTCAAAAGTGGGTTATAAGGCAGCTTGAGGGATATTGGAAACCTCCCATGGTTTTTATGGTAAATTTTAGGGGGAAAGGGGTGAATTAGGTTTATTTTTGAAAGGTAAAAATGGTAAAACCACATTTTTTAACACCTATACAATGTGCATGGTTTGGATGCACGGTTTAGTAAACTGTGTGGCCAAACCATGCGCCTAGTTTTGTCCAACCAAAAATCCTCATATCCTTCAAAATTTTAATAGGGGATAGAGGAAACATAGAAGAATGATAGTCCAATAATATGAGGAAATAATTCCCGAAAATTTCAAACCTATCACACTTGGTTCCCAAGAAAATGACAAAGAACTCAACCTGAACTGGAAACAAGAAAAACTAAAAACATGGGTGTGAAAATTTTTTAGGTAGCGATGACACTCTACAATATGGTGTGAGATTCCTTTCTCTATGGGTATGGTACCCCCTCTATATCACTAGGGTGTAGGTCCCACATACTCTTTATTCCATGTAGATATGGTACACACCAATTTATGTAGGGGGTCCTCTATCAATTGGTAAAGGTGGATTATCAAAATCAATAAAAAATGAAGGCCTTTGGGCCATTGGAGGACAGAGATAGAACCCTTATAAATTAGAATGTATCCTCTGTATATGGATTCTTACTCCCCCATATTCGATCTCTAATGGAGTTAATGGATTCTATAGAACATGGATCCCTTGTTTGTAGAGTGTAGTAGCAAGGATCAGGCCCCTCTACACCTTTTTTGGTAAGAATGCATATGATGTCGGGGATTATTTATGGTCTTTTGGAGGAGTACTCTTAATCATCATACTAGGTTTGGTTGTGATATGCATATCCCATTTCTGTATCATATGGGATTATTTTATGAGAATATATATGTATTGGTTTTTGTTTCCCTCTTTCTTTGGGTTGAGGTGACTACTATTTATCTCAATATCTCTCTCTTTCAGTTTTCAATGTGTCATACTGGGTATGTTTAAACTAACCACTAAATGGTATTTTCTACCACATGTTGTGTCTTATGTAGATGATGGATAGATCAGTGGTTATTATGATGGATCATATTGATACATGGGTGGGTTGACCGTTTACGGTGGTTATTCACTATAATTAGGAGTTGAGATATCTCATCTTTACTTTATTCTAATTATTGTTAAGTTGAGAATTACTTTCTAGTTTGGTATGTATTTTTCACCGTTAAATTTTGGGATACACTTTCGTAATATTTCAAATTCTCTATGTGTTATTAAATTTATGGTTTTTACTTTATATGTTATTGTATTTTATTATTATTTTTATGCACTTCTACATGGAGATAGTTTGGTGCATGTATACATGTACATTAGTAAAAGTACTCCCATTTTAGTTATGAATTTTTGGTGTTCTTCAGAAGCCCATGGACTGTGGATGTGGGACTAGGGTTATGACTACTTAGCTTTTAACCAGCCAGATGGGCCCTATGGGTCAGGTTGTTAGTGAGTGGTATCATAGGTGGTTCATCCTCATCCCGGTGTAGAGACAGAACCATAGTCATGATTAGTTGAGACAATAAGGTCAGATCATCTCAAGTGTGTATTTTAGACCAAGGAACATGGTTTCGTATAGTGGATGATGAACCCATAAACCAAGACTCTAAATACCTTCTTTTCTACTCAAAATATTGAGGCATTGGTTGTAGGAAAATTTTTACATAATTTTATAGGATTGACTCCTTTTATTTTCCTTCTTGATTCATCTCCCCATATATATAAACATCTGACTATGTTACATATTGATTATTCTGAGGATGACTCCATAAATATAGTCATCCAAGTTAATAATTCAGGATCATGATTATGAAATGATGAGTGATAGGGATATAGTTTTGGAGCCATATAATGAGATATTTCTTCCAATTGGTTAGGTAGTAGCACCTTCTCCTTCTGAGTAGTATATTGTACCAGCAGGGCAGGTTGAGGATGTGAGCAGACATAGTGCACTATTCATGTTCCAGTACTATAGGCCATTGAGGTTTTACATTTATCGAGTTCTCTAGATAGTATATAACTGAATTGAGTTATTTATCCAGGTATTCAGGCTCATGAAAACACAAACTGATCAAATGGTTGCACTAGGGGTCAGTCATTTACATGGAGTAGGATGGCACTGGTGGAGTCTAGTCAAAAAGATCCATGATGAGTTAGAACTCTCATGGTCTAACTTTCAACAACATTTTCATTAGGTGTACTACCACATGTTATTTTTAGAAGTTCATATTTTTTATCTATGGGAGCTTCAACAGGGTAGTATGTCTGTATTAGAGTATTCTATGTGGTTCAATGACCTTACTAAGTAACCCCTCAACATTATGAGATATGGAATCTTTTGTGTGATAATGTTGGAGTATGGTCTCTTTTGTGGGAGTTCTGTAAAAATCTCCAGTTATAGATTTATTTTTTATAGAGGTACGTCAGGAAGCTTGTGCTAACATTGGGCATTATAGGGATAAGGTATAAAGAGTGGATAGTTAGTGGTAACTGAATAGGGATATAAGGTGAACCCATTTTCAGACTGAATCATGTGGTCATATCACATAGGTACTGGATAGAGTAATAGGGTAGTTCTGAGAGGGTTGATGTTATGAATGTGATGAGCATGGTCAAATAGACTAGGACTACCTGTCCCATCGAGCTAAGGAGGGAGAGTTGGTAGTAGATGGATCACCATGTTAGATATATCTCCATGATCAGGGTTATCTGAGACATTTCCAGGTAAACCCCATGGTAGGTGGAGTTGGTAGAGGAACAAATGTGGCTCTAGGAGGAGGAGTTTATAGTGGAGGGAGACGTTATGAGGTACTTCCATCATCACCACCAGGTAGCCCATGCCAAGTTCAGGGAGCTAGAAGACAGGGCGGCATACAGTTGTAGGCTATAGAGGCTCAGGACCGGGTGACACATAATATGATATGAGTTATGATATTTTTTTATTCTAAACATTATCTAATACTTTTCAACACATGTGATAACTACTCTTTCATTTTTGTATCCTTTGTACGATTTCTCGACCTCCTCGGTGAGACCTTAGCATTGTATGTTTTTCTAGAGGTTATGAATGGGTATAATTTAGTGATATATCTAATATTAAAATAGTTTGAGCTATAATTTGGTGGATATAGTTTCAATTGGGACCTATTAGACGTTAGTATAACGACCCATACTTTACATACATTGTTAATACTTCAAAATTGAAGCACACTTATTACAAAATATGACAAAACCACAAAGGACCGTATAGGTATAGTGTCTTTAGAAACTGGGAAACATAAACAACTGGTTCATAAATCTTCTATAGTGTCTCCCATTTATTTCATCATATCTAGGGTCCCTTTTAGCATATTCTACTTAATATCCCTCTTCCTGACCTGGGGAAAAGAAAACATAAAAGGGTGAGCTCAAATGCTCAGCAAGGGAAAATAAAGGAAATAAAAATCATATCATATCTTTTTGAAAATCAAAACCTGCAAAAGAGATCATAATATCTTATCATGGAATAAATCATAGAAGTGAAAATGAGATCCCCATAATCATAACATAAAACTTTAAACTTTGTGGCATGCACACATAATCATGGAAAATCATTTCTTGTTAGTCATGACTCATTTCCAAGACTATCTTAGTGGACAAAGTCCCTTTCCGAACCGAGTCACCCTCGTTCCAGTCCTGTTTCACTGAACCGGTATAACCTACCGTTCCAGCCATGTCTATCTCATGAGATATAAAATCTTTACCCAATGCATTGGAGGGAGATATAGGTCCCACCCATCTTATAATGAATCCTTTCTTATGTGTGCCACATAATCATAAACCATACATCATAGTGTAACCCATGTAATAAAAATGGGATTCTTAAACAACATGACATCATAAAAAAATCATATAAGATAAAGGAATTCATAAAAATATTTCCATCACAACATAATCAAATCCATGTAATAATAGGGATTAAAACAGAACCCTTTTATTATCTTAGATGGAAAATAATTTTGATAAAATACTTGAACTCCATTCTTGAGGAAAATATCCTTTCTACTTCAAAAACACTTTTCCTTTCTTAACATGTCATACAATTTTAAACTTAAAGAAGTTAATTAAAAATAAACATGAAAACGTGTAAAGGAAGCTTCTTGGAAATAATGTTTTAAAAATCCATTCATGCCGTATAAGTTAAAAAAAACATTCTTCGTACTTTTGTCGGAAAAGTCAAAAAGTACCTCGTACGAAAAACGACAAAAGATTCCTTTCATATCCTTTACTAAAAACTCACCGAAGGGTAAAATTGGAATTAAAAAATTGTATGTGGATGGAAATAATATTACATATTGAGTAAACATGGATGTGGATGATAAAATACACCCCAGTAGATACCAAAGTATAAACAATCTCGTATAAAAATGAGATTGTGATATTTCCCTTACCTTAGGTCCAATTTGCTTTGTACGTGTCCGAAGCTCCTGTATAATGGTTTAAATAATGTTATTGACTTATTCCAGAATCATACATATTGATATGATATCATATATGGTCATATTCTTAGCTTCTTGATAGTAATATTTCATTGTTACTTGTTACTCGGGTCTTTATTGCCTTTTGTTCTTATGCGTTTTTGCCGAATACATTCTTATTCTTCTTTTAAGGTTATAGATACCTTATATCCAGAATGGTATTAGTGTAACATATATCATATTTATTCATTCAATTCATTTATATAATTACTATGTAATGATGATCATGCAGAACGAGTCGCATCACATCGTGAAGACTGTATTCCGTACGTACGCACGAGTGATGATATCGTTCCTATGATCGTGGAACTGTATTGGAGTATATATATATTATTTCAGTATCAATATTACTTTATAATAATTATAAATAGGTACTCATTACACCATTATACCCATCCTTGTAAAGTGATGGTGGAAAAATAGATTACACCACGGCGTGGAGACGGTATTCCGTACGTACGCACGCGCGGTGATTTCATTTTTCCGTGGGATGGATAGAAGGTGAATTAGGGTTGTTTCATATTTATAATAACATATCAGTATGTAAGTAATACTGATGTTATTACTTTATCATGAAACAACTAAAGAAGAAGAAGTTGAAGAAGAACGAAATTGAAAAGATCGGTAATGGATATTACCTCTTCTTTGGAACGCCTATTTGAATCCTCCACTTAGGGAACTAAGATTGGTCTTTGAAGAAGACCAGGACCTCTAGGATTATTCTAGGGAAGTGGAGAGGAGAAAATGGCAGGGGTTGGCCGAGCTTGAGTGCTCAAATTGGTGTGAGGAGGAGGGGGAGGAGGTGCCCTTTTATAAGGGAGGAGAGGGGCACCTTAGGAATATCTCAAAATATTATTTTATATTAAAGTCAAAATCGGTTTATAATGGTTCCAAAGGGTCTTATTTCGAAGATAAAGTGGGGATGGGTCTAAATCCTTTCAACCAATAGGATTTAGACAAGTTTAGGGTATTATTTTAACCTTATCAATTATATTTAACTCTAAGTTAATTAATTTAACTTTTACCGTGTCTTTTTGTTTTCTTTCACTATATGGTTAATACACCTACTATAACATGCCAAACGAACCCCAAATTGTTTATTATTAATATATATATATATATCCTTATCTAAGTTATTTGGACGAACCTTAGATTTTTAGGAATAAAATAACAATTAATAATATAATATTTTATTTAAAAACTATTTTGTGTCAATTTTGACACTATTTGATATATGATTTTTGTGAAAGTCATAACAGAATTATATGTTCGAAACAAGTTGATTAAATCAACATTAATATATCATAATAACCTAGAAAATTATTGTAATTCATAGAAAGTCTCAAATTACATTTATTTTGGTGTTTATAACATCAATTATGTCAATATTTCATTAATAAGATAATTACTGCATCATCATTGTGTCATAAATACGTTAAATTATTTAATGTCTAAAAATTAAAAATAAAATACCATTATGTAGAAATCTTTTTAGCTTTCTAATGAATATTTATAGTCGAATTTATCTTATGTATAACCCCATTTTAAAAATGATTTACTTATTAAACTTTGATTTTAACTATTTTAACCCTTCTTTAAATAAATTAATAATAAATGTCCTAATCTAATCCAAGTGGGCCTAAATGGTCATATTTTATTCCTAAGTTTTTTTTGGTCGAATTACACTTGTCCAATAGAATTAGTACATGTGTTAGAGTAATAGTAATATCATTTTTACCCTTAATTACCCTATTTACTATTAACCGCGGTAAAAAAAAGTAAAAAGTTACTATTCACCAAAAAATTATTTTCATCTCATTGAACCACATTTTAGTCCTTGATATTAACCGTGTCTCTCGGATTTTCGAAATTCCATTCACAGAAGTGGTAAAATTAATTTTTATGCAAAATTCAGTTTTTAACCTACCACTTAGTGGTTTCACTATTCATCAAAAATTGAAAGTTTTCAGAAAAATACCAAAATTTCACCCTAGGCTAATTTTGGTATTCCGAATCCAAAAATGAAGTCCATTTTGAAAAATAAAATTTATAAAATTTCAAAAAGTGGTTATTACTATTCATAACGGCTAGTTTTAATAATATTTTAATAGCATATCGTTGTTTAGTGAAACTCGGTATTGCGTACGACGCAAGCTATCAAGGAAGGTCGTGATTGCGTGTAAAGTAAGCCAAGCAAGTGTGTAACAAAATATTACTCATAAAAATCTCGGGTGTTACATTCTTCCCCCCTTAAAAAGAATTTCGCCCTCGAAATTCGTCACTTTGTAACAAACAGATGAGGATACTTCTCCCTCATCATATCCTCAAGCTCCCATGTAGCTTCTTCAAGTTGGTGGTTCCTCCATAAAACTTTCACCAAGCGAGTGGTCTTGTTTCGTAGGACTTTTTCACTACAATCCATAATCTCTATCGGTTGTTCTTCATAAGAAAGATCTTGCTCCAGCGGTACAAATTCTGAGCTGAGTACATGTGAAGGATCTGGTATGTACTTTCTCAGGAGAGATACATGGAACACATCGTGAACTTGAGAGATATTCGGTGGAAGCGCCAATCGGTAAGCTACCTTCCCAACACGATCCAGTATTTCGAAAGGACTGATATATCTAGGGCTCAACTTCCCCTTCTTTCCAAATCTCATAACCCTCTTCCAGGGAGATATTCGTAAGAACACTTTATCACCCACTTCAAACTCTAGGTCTTTTCTTCAGTTGTCGGCATAACTTTTCTGCCGACTCTAAGCTGCTCTTATGTGTTGTTGAATAGATCTGACCTTTTCTGCCATTTCATCGAGGAGATCAGGTCCTAATAGCTTTCTTTCCCCAACTTCATCCCAGTAAGTTGGAGTCCTACATTTCTTTCCATAGAGAGCTTCATAAGGATCAATCTGAATACTGGAGTGAAAGCTATTATTATAAGAAACTTCCACCAAAGGTAGGTGTTGATCCCAACCTCCTTTGAAATCCATAGAGCAAGCTCTCAACATATCTTCTAGGGTTTGAATTGTTCTCTCAGACTGACCGTCTGTCTGGGGATGATAAGCAGTGCTGAAACTCAACTCTGTATCCAGAGTATGCTGAAGACTTCGCCAGAACTTCGAGGTAAATCTCGGATCCCGATCAGATATAATAGAAAGTGGTACTCCATGCAATCTTACCACTTCCTTTACATATATCCTGGCAAGCTGATCTAGAGAGAAATCCTCTCTAATTGCAATGAAGTGTGCAGACTTTGTAAGACGATCAACTATGACCCAAATAGCATTATTGCCTTTGGATGTTTTAGGAAGTCCTGTGACAAAGTCCATAGTGATGTTTTCCCATTTCCATTCGGGTATGGGTAATGGTTGTAACATCCCCTTAGACTTCTGTCTCTCAGCTTTAACTTGTTGACAAACCAAGCATCGAGAGACATATTCAGCAACATCTCTTTTCATGCCATCCCACCAGAAGTAATCTTTCAGGTCCTTATACATCTTCGTGATTCCAGGATGAATAGAGAATGAAGTACTATGAGCCTCATCCAGCAGCTCCTTCTTTAATTCGGGGATGGAAGGAACACAAACCCGATTCCTGAAATTTATTATCCCATCACAATCAAGGTTTAATTCAGGAACATTTCTCACCTTCTTTTGTAACTCAACATCTTGTTTCTGTGCCTCTTTAATCTTCACATGTATAGATGGTTGAACATTCATTTGAGAAAGATAAGATTTTTCCCCTTCCATTATAATTCCAAGATCCATCCTTTGTAAATCCATAAATATTGGATCTTTTGTGATCCTCATCATGGATAAACTAGCATGGTCTTGTCGACTTAATGCATCTTCCACCTTGTTTGCTTTCCCAGGGTGGTAATGGATTGAGCAGTCATAATCCTTAATCAGCTCCAACCATCTTCTTTGGCGCATATTCAGCTCCTTTTGTGTGAAAATATACTTTAAACTTTTATGATCAGTATAAATATCACACCTTTCACCATAAAGGTAATGCCTCCAAATATTTAATGCAAAGATTACCGCAGCCAACTCCAAATCATGTGTTGGGTAATTTTGCTCATGGATTTTCAACTGTCATGAGGCATAAGCTATCACCATATCATTTTGCATAAGAACACACCCCAATCCCTTCTTGGATGCATCACTGTAGATCACAAACCTTTCTCCACTACAAGGCAGTGTGAGCACAGGTGCACTGGATAACCTTCTTTTCAACTCCTTGAAATTCTCTTCACATTCCTCTGTCCAGACAAACTTAACTTCTTTCCGAGTCAACTTGGTGAGTGGATTAGATAATCGTGAAAAATCTTTTACAAAACGTCGATAATATCCAGCCAAACCAAGAAAACTTCGAATCTCAGTTATTGTTGTTGGTCTCGACCATCTTTCGATAACCTCTTTTTTTGCTGGATCCACAGATATCCCCTCTTTTGAGATTATGTGACCCAAAAATGCAACTTTTTGAAGCCAAAATTCACACTTGGTAAATTTGGCATAAAGCTTCTCCTTTCTCAGGGTCTTCAATATAATTCTCAAGTGATCTTCATGCTCTTCCTTGCTCTTTGAATAGACAAGAATATCGTCTATAAAGACTACCACAAATTGATCAAGATAGTCTCTAAAGACTCTATTCATTAGATCCATGAAGATAGCAGGGGCATTAGTAAGACCAAATGGCATCACTATAAATTCATAGTGTCCATACCTTGTACGGAAAGCCGTCTTTGGTATATCCTCCCTTTTGACCCTTAATTGATGATACCCTGAATGAAGATCAATCTTGGAAAAGTATTGAGCTCCGCGTAGTTGGTCAAATAAGTCATCAATGCGTGGGAGAGGATATTTGTTCTTGATAGTGATCTTGTTAAGTTCTCGATAATCAATGCAGAGTCTCATCGATCCATCTTTCTTCTTAACAAATAGAACAGGTGCTCCCCAAGGTGACGCACTAGGGCGTATGAATCCCTTATCAAGATTCTCTTGGAGTTGCATCTTCAATTCCTGCAACTCAATTGGGGCCATTCTATAAGGTGTCTTTGAAATAGGCAAAGCACCCGGTACGAGTTCTATTGAAAACTCAACTTCACGATTTGGTGGAAGACCCAGTAATTCCTCCGGAAATACATCATCAAACTCCCTTAAAATGGGCATATTCTTAATCGTGAGTTTCTCACCAACCATTTGAGATAAATAACCTTCATTTAGTGGAATCAATACCCATAAGATGGAAGAAATTTCCACTGGAAGGTTATGTTCATCTTTGCATTGGTATACGATCGTAGATTGATATGGACTATGAAATGTGACTTCCCTTCTTTGGCAATTGATATGGGCTCCATGTAGAGAAAGCCAATCCATGACAAGAATCACATCAAATTCCACTAGAGGAAGGATCACAAGATTTGCAGGAAGCACTTTCCCACAAACTTCGATCGGAGAAGAATTATAAACTTTTGATGCGACGGTTGTGCCATTAGGTGTTGTCACAGCTAACTCAACATCTAATTGTTGAGGTAATATGGTGATACCCTTAGAAAATTCTTTAGAAATAAAAGAGTGGGTGGATCCAGAATCAAATAAAACATTTGCTACTTTAGAGTGGACGGTAAGTGTACCTTTCACCACTTCGTTATCGTACTCCACATCGCTGATAGAAATTGCATGTTACTTTCCTTTGTCTTTAGCCTTAAGATTTTGTTGACGTCGACCATCATCATCAACCCTTGGATTTGGGCATTGATTGGAATAATGCTCCATATCCTTGCACTTGAAACATTGAAGTGTAGTAGGTTCATTCTGTGTATCCCTTCCTTTGTTTGCGTCATTAGACATCTTCTTCCCATTATCACGGCATTCAAATGCCCGATGACCTTCTTTTCCACATTTAAAACATTTACTTGTCCCTTTAAGACAACTCCCTCCATGTTTCTTTCCACACTTTGAGCATAAGGAAAAGCTCATCTTCTTTTCCGTGTGCTCTTTAGATTTTTCTTTGAATTCCATCTTCCTCTTCTTATCAAACCCATGTGACTGATGGGTTACTCCAATCTCCATCTCGACTTTGAGAGAACATCGAACGATTTCCTCGTAGCTATTGAAGTCCCTTATGGCTAACGCTCGTTGAAGACTTGGTTTTAAGCCACTAAATAATCGATCGATCTTACTCTCAGGTTGGATAATAATTCCAGAAGCGTACCTTGCAAGTCTTGTAAAATTTGCTTCATAGGTACTAACAGATTCGTCATCCCTTTGCTTCAGTTCAAGGAACTCTTTCTCCATCTTTGTTCGGAGAATACGAGGGAAGTACTTATTGAAAAATAAGTTCTTGAACTCGTCCCATTCCATAGACTCAATTTCATCCCTTTGCCTCGTATTCTTAATAAGATTCCACCATTGATCAGCATCTCCTTCCAAACGATACACTGCTAGGATGACTTTATCATGTTCAGAACATTGAAGAACTGAAAATATCTTTTCAGTAGTACTAATCCATTGTTCAGCAACTAATGGATCAGTAGACCCGCTGAAAGAAGGTGGACGCTGCCTCATGAAGGATTCAACAGAATTTTGCTCCTTCCTTTGCTCGTTTGGAAGTCCTGCATGATTCATAGCTTGAGAAAGTTGTGTGAGAATGGCTACAAGATTTTGCATTCTAGCTCCCATATCGTTTGGTTGCTCAGGGGGACAATCATTGCATTGCCCATCGCATTCCCCATTAACACGGTTCCTTCGGGTTCCAGCCATTGACTAAAACCAAGAAGAATAGTGTGAGCAACACTAATTATAATAGGAAAACCACATAATTCAAGAATAAAATTTTCATGCTTAAGTTCTTATCCTAGGTTATTCAAGGACATTTCTAAAACACTAAGATTGTGTTCTATGCTTAGACTTATCCTTAGGGTTCTTACTAAGGCTTTCACATCCTAGTTTACAAAGGTTGACTATACCTTTCCTCTGATACCAACTATAACGACCCATACTTTACATACATTGTTAATACTTCAAAATTGAAGCACACTTATTACAACATATGACAAAACCACAAAGGACCATATAGGTATAGTGTCTTTAGAAACTGGGAAACATAAACAACTGGTTCATAAATCTTCTATAGTGTCTCCCATTTATTTCATCATATCTAGGGTCCCTTTTAGCATATTCTACTTAATATCCCTCTTCCTGGCCTGGGGAAAAGAAAACATAAAAGGGTGAGCTCAAATGCTCAGCAAGGGAAAATAAAGGAATAAAAATCATATCATATCTTTTTGAAAATCAAAACCTGCAAAAGAGATCATAATATCTTATCATGGAATAAATCATAGAAGTGAAAATGAGATCCCCATAATCATAACATAAAACTTGAAACTTTGTGGCATGCACACATAATCATGGAAAATCATTTCTTGTTAGTCATGACTCGTTGCCAAGACTATCTTAGTGGACAAAGTCCCTTTCTAAACCGAGTCACCCTCATTCCAGTCCTGTTTCACTGAACCGGTATAACCTACCGTTCCAGCCATGTCTATCTCATGAGATATAAAATCTTTACCCAATGCATTGGAGGGAGATATAGGTCCCACCCATCTTATAATGAATCCTTTCTTATGTGTGCCACATAATCATAAACCATACATCATAGCGTAACCCATGTAATAAAAATGGGATTCTTAAACAACATGACATCATAAAACAATTCATATAAGATAAAGGAATTCATAAAAATATTTCCATCACAACATAATCAAATCCATGTAATAATAGGGATTAAAACAGAACCCTTTTATTATCTTAGATGGAAAATAATTTTGATAAAATACTTGAACTCCATTCTTGAGGAAAATATCCTTTCTACTTCAAAAACACTTTTCCTTTCTTAACATGTCATACAATTTTAAACTTAAAGAAGTTGATTAAAAATAAACATGAAAACTTGTAAAGGAAGCTTCTTGGAAATAATGTTTTAAAAATCCATTCATGCCGTATAAGTTAAAAAAAACATTCTTCGTACTTTTGTCAGAAAAGTCAAAAAGTACCTCGTACGAAAAACGACAAAAGATTCCTTTCATATCCTTTACTAAAAACTCACCGAAGGGTAAAATTGGAATTAAACAATTGTATGTGGATGGAAATAATATTACATATTGAGTAAACATGGATGTGGATGATAAAATACACCCCAGTAGATACCAAAGTATAAACAATCTCGGATAAAAATGAGATTGTGATATTTCCCTTACCTTAGGTCCAATTTGCTTTGTACGTGTCTGAAGCTCCTGTATAATGGTTTAAATGATGTTATTGACTTATTCCAGAATCATACATATTGATATGATATCATATATGGTCATATTCTTAGCTTCATGATAGTAATATTTCATTGTTATTTGTTACTCGGGTCTTTATTGCCTTTTGTTCTTA
This sequence comes from Viscum album, assembly GCA_963277665.1. Lineage (NCBI taxonomy): Eukaryota > Viridiplantae > Streptophyta > Magnoliopsida > Santalales > Viscaceae > Viscum > Viscum album. Next base: position 1,908,337,141 of record OY728145.1, read on the forward strand.
TGCGTTTTTGCCGAATACATTCTTATTCTTCTTGTAAGGTTATAGATAACTTATATCCAGAATGGTATTAGTGTTACATATATCATAATTATTCATTCAATTCATTTATATAATTACTATGTAATGATGATCATGTAGAACGAGCCGCATCACATCGTGGAGACGATATTCCGTACGTACGCACAAGTGATGATATCGTTCCTATGATCGTGGAACTGTATTGGAGTATATATATATTATTTCAGTATAAATATTACTTTATAATAATCATAAATAGTTACTCATTACACCATTATACCCATCCTTGTAAAGTTATGGTGGAAAAATAGATTACACCACGGCGTGGAGACGGTATTCCGTACGTACGCACGCGCGGTGATTTCATTTTTCCGTGGGATGGATAGAAGGTGAAATAGGGTTGTTTCATATTTATAATAACATATCAGTATGTAAGTAATACTGATGTTATTACTTTATCATGAAGCAACTAAAGAAGAAGAAGTTGAAGAAGAAAGAAATTGAAAATATCGGTAATGGATATTACCTCTTCTTTGGAACGCCTTTTTGAATCCTCCACTTAGGGAACTAAGATTGGTCTTTGAAGAAGACCAGGACCTCTAGGATTATTCTAGGGAAGTGGAGAGGATAAAATGGCCGGGGTTGGCCGAGCTTGAGTGCTCAAATTGGTGTGAGGAGGAGGGGGAGGAGGTGCCCTTTTATAAGGGAGGAGAGGGGCACCTTAGGAATATCTCAAAATATTATTTTATATTAAAGTCAAAATCAGTTTATAATGGTTCCAAAGGGTCTTATTTAGAAGCTAAAGTGGGGATGGGTCTAAATCCTATCAACCAATAGGATTTAGACTAGTTTAGGGTATTATTTTAACCTTATCAATTAGATTTAACTCTAAGTTAATTAATTTAACTTTTACCGTGTCTTTTTGTTTTCTTTCACTATATGGTTAATACACTTACTATAACATGCCAAACGAACCCCAAATTGTTTATTATTAATATATATATCCTTATCTAAGTTATTTGGCCGAACCTTAGATTTTTTGGAATAAAATAACAATTAATAATATAATATTTTATTTAAAAACTATTTTGTGTCAATTTTGACACTATTTGATATATGATTTTTGTGAAAGTCATAACAGAATTATATGTTCGAGCCAAGTTTATTAAATCAACATTAATATATCATAGTAACCTAGAAAATTATTGTAATTCATAAAAAGTCTCAAATTACATTTATTTTGGTGTTTATAACATCAATTATGTCAATATTTCATTAATAAGATAATTACTGCATCATCATTGTGTCATAAATAAGTTAAATTATTTAATGTCTAAAAATTACAAATAAAATACCGTTATGTAGGAAATCTTTTTATATTTCTAATGAATATTTATAGTCTAATTTATCTTATGTATAACCCCATTTTAAAAATTATTTACTTATTAAACTTTCATTTTAACTATTTTAACCCTTTCTTTAAATAAATTAATAATAAATGTCCTAATCTAATCCAAGTGGGCCTAAATGGTCATATTTTATTCCTAAGTTTGTTTTTGGTCGAATTACACTTTTCCAATAGAATTAGGACATGTGTTAGGGTAGTAGTAATATCATTTTTACCCTTAATTACCCTATTTACTATTAACCGCGGTAAAAAAAAGTAAAAAGTTACTATTCACCAAAAAATTATTTTCATCTCATTGAACCACATTTTAGTCCTTGATATTAACCGTGTCTCTCAGATTTTCGAAATTCCATTCACAGAAGCGGTAAAATTAAGTTTTATGCAAAATTTAGTTTTTAACCTACCACTTAGTGGTTTCACTATTCATCAAAAATTGAAAGTTTTCAGAAAAATACCAAAATTTCACCCTAGGCTAATTTCGGTATTCCGAATCTAAAAATGAAGTCCATTTTGAAAAATAAAATTTATAAAATTTCAAAAAGTGGTTATTACTATTCATAACGGCTAGTTTTAATAATATTTTAATAGCATATCGTTGTTTAGTGAAACTCGGTATTGCGTACGACGCAAGCTATCGAGGAAGGTCGTGATTGTGTGTAAAGTAATCCAAGCAAGTGTGTAAAAAAATATTACTCATAAAAATCTTGGGTGTTACAGTTAGGATGAAACCTTATGACTTCATATTGGGTATATACTAGTTATACATTTTTCGAGCCTAGATTGGATATCATCACAGTGAAGTCATATGCCTTCAGATATATGGGATGATATTCTATTTTTTGGGTGAGACATATCCCATGGATGAGAGGGTGGGACCTCAGGTAAGGTGGTTTTATACCATCTCACATTAGTTATAAATCTTATCCCTTGATGTAACGGTATCTCAATGTATTTGGATCCCTTCGATTGTGGAGGAAATTGTGGATGACATACTCAAGGATATTTTGGGGCTACCTATGTGGTGGGAGATGGATTTATGCATTGAATTTCACAAAGTGACTATACTTATATCTTATATGGAATATCCTATGTCACTAGCTGAGCTTCGGGATTTGACGATACAATTTTAGGACCTTTGAGATAAGGGTTTTATCATACCTAGTGTGTCCCCTGGGAATCTCAAGTTTTAATCATGAAAATTGACTATGGGATATTATGAGATCATGTTTAATATCATCTCTTTAACCATTCCATTATAAAACAAATTATTATTTTAAGAGGATTGAAGACAACTTTTATCAGTTGTGAGGGGTGATATGGTCCTTGAAGATCGATAGTAGGTACGACTACCCCCAGCTGAGGGTTTGTGAGACTAATATTTCAAAGATAGCATTCTAATTTCACTAAGAAAACTCTATGTTCGTTTTTATTCTTTTAGATGTTAAAAAATCCATTGATGTGTTTATGGTTTTGATGAATCAGATCTTCAGGTCATACATGAACTGATTTGTTGTTGTCTCTTTGATGACATGATCATCTAATCTGCATCAAAGGAGGAGCATGTATAACACTTGAGGATGGTGCATGACATAATCTAGGAGAATCATCTTTATAGACTTCCCTGGAAGTTAAAGTTATAGATCCATGAGGTTCAATTATTTGTTCATATAATTTCTGATCATAAATTAACATTGAACCTATTGATGATTGATATAGTTATTTCGTTGGATCCACCCTGGAGACTATCAGATCTGTGAAATATTTTTTATCTCAGAGGGGTGATATAGGAGGATTGAGGATGAATTATATAGGATTGAAATCCCTTTGACAGTCTAGATACATAATGGGTAATCGTTTACCTAAACCAAGTAGTGGCATAGAGCCTTTGAAGAGTAGATTATGAGGTTGACCAGTTCTCTAGTGTTCATACTACATAGTTTATTTTTATTCCTCTACAGTTGGACTCAGTTGTGTAATGATTTATAGGTATGAAGTGATTACATATGGGTCAAGGTATTTTATACCCTATAATTATTACTACATGACTCGTGATCTAGCATTGGGATTGATAGTCTTCACTCTGAGGATGTGAACGCACTATCTTCTTAGAGAGTGCTTTGTTATTTAATCAGACCATCGGAGTATTAGGAAAATCATCACACAAATATATCATAACCTAAGAGAGATTTTCTAGTGGGAGTTCCTATAAGACAATGAATTTGAGATATTCTAAACATTTGAAAGTAAAATGTGGTAAAAGGTGATTTTAGTAGGAATTATCATTCTTGTTTGGTGGAGTACACATTTGAGAAATTGTCTTCTTTATATCTGAACCTGATCTATGAGAGGGGTATATCTTATATTTAGTCAATGGTGTTGAATTATCCACTTCTTTATTGTGTGAGGTATTCTTAGATGGGATACATTGACTATGAGGTCCAGCATGACCAAACATATTCAATAGATTCACCAGATTGATTTTCTAAAGGAGGGGAACATGTCTTCCTTTTTTAGGGATGGGCAGTGGTTTTAATCATTATGAGATAGGTGGTGATGAGGGTGTTTCAAATAACTCTTTTTTTAATACATATATGTGTAAGTAATATATATAGGAAAATTCAGTTGTAGTTTTGTTGGGTTGTAAATAGGTGGTGTGTCACAGAGTTTGTCGCTCGGTGCCTCACATTCCAACATGTGAAGGTCGAGCACCGATTTTTTGTAGATTTGACAGTCTCTTGTAATCCTAGTTTGGAAATGGGATGGAATATCAACGGAATTTTTTATGGGTTCACCAAAGGTAGAGATATTTTATGATCTATTATGGGTGATTTTTGACCGACTCATGATGTCTTCATAGTTTCTTTCCATTAGAGAGCATTGTTTGGTGGAGAGTGTATGACATTTTTACATTTGGGGGATCTTCCCACACCATGTGGTACAATCAATAATTATATATGACCAATATTCACAGTTTACATTATGATTTTTGGAGATTTATAGATGATTAATTATTCATCAAGTTGTAGATGAGTAGTGTGTTTCACCACAAAACATATAGGAAGACCAAGCAAACTATCTAGGTGATTGAGGATATAATGAAGGCTTGTGTTTTGGACTTAGCTTAGGGATGGGAGGATTATTTTTTTGGTATAGTTTTATTATAATAACGTATATCGTTATATTATTTGAATGGAAAATTATAAGGAATTGAATGTTAGACCATATCGGTTACACTTTTCATGGACTTAGATTGGTGAGACATCTTTTGTTGGGTTAAAGATAACATAGATAGTGATGTAGAAGATCCAGGTGATCTATCAGTGGATCAGGATAGCCTAAAGTAGACATAAATCTTATACAAATAGACATATTAGTCTCTTTTAGTGTGAGAAGTGTGACAATGTTTTCTTTTTGAGAGTCTATCTATGATGAGGATTGTGGAGATTCATCAAGGCAGACAAGCTATCCATGAGGGTAGTTGGGCCATTTGATATCCTATGAAGAGTTAGTGAGGTTTCTTATCGCATAGCCCTGCCTCCGCAATTGTAGCGGGTTCATATCAACTTTTATGTGTTGGAGTTGAGGAGAAACATCAATGACCCTATACATGTCATTGACTAGGGTGATCTTGACATCAAAGAATAGATCCACCATCATAGAGTACCCAGTGGAGATCGATGATCATCATTAAAGGGTCCTATGAGGAAATACAATTCCCCTGGTTTATGTGTCGTGGTGGTGCAAGAGCATCCATGGAAGCTCCGGGTAGTGGGAGATCCAAATGCAGGATCAATATACCACATTTTTTTAGCTTTTTTTCTCAGATACAAATCCTTGAAGTGGTGAAAATTTTATTGACCATATATTATCGTGTAAGATTTGGAAATATATTAAGGAATATTGTTGGAGAAATACGTTGAGACGGAATGAGATTTAGAGTCTTGATGATTCCAAAAGTGATATTCCAAAAATTTTAAATAAATTAATATCATATGCATATAGTTTTTCAAATCTAATAGGATATATCATGGGTATATTATTTGATAAGAAACTAAGACAATATTTGAACCTAGAATAAGGATTTAACCCTAGGTGTAAACTAAAGTTTGTCTGCACCAGAAGATTAGATGAGTCAGCTCTTAGCAGGTATGTCAGGTTGATTAATTAATTAATTTAACAACCTTATCCTAAAATACTCTATAAATACCCTCTTTTAATATTTTCCATCTTTTAGCTACATAACCCTCTCTTGATCTAATAAGAGGATGTGAGCACTCTTCATCGGAGAATCAATATCAAATGAAGAATGGTGATAAAATTAGGTTGGAATGACATGTAGGGAATGCAACGGGTCCTCCTTTTCAATGTAGAATGAATTATTTACCTATGATTGATCCATAAGCTAGTTATTACTTATCAATTTTGGTTTATACCCTCATGATTAAATTTTTAAATAATGGATTGGGTCTTCTTTATTTCTTGTTGGTGATTTCACATCCTTTACATGAGTTTATTGATGAATTTAATTCATTTATTTAATTTAAATCTTTATTTTCCATGTTATCACCACCAATATACCTGATCTATAATCATTTTCCATGAACACATGGCTAATGAAATTTTCACCACTGTTCTTGTTATGTTCCCCGACTTTTATTCACATTCTTCCCTATTGGTATATGAGGTTGTTGTTCAAAATTATTGTGGTAGGTTAAAGCATGATTCAACACCTACATTCATGGAGATTTGGAAAAGGATAAATGGGTCAATATTTTCTGGATAGATTAGGATATATTGTGAGTTTTACTTAATGGATATAAGGTAAATGATTGGAAACAGGTGATCTAGATGTGCACGAGATTCACAAGCGACATTAATCAGATCATCAGATTTTGTTTTCAGGAATCCGAGATAGGGAAACGATAGTCCTAATTTTTTCCATTAAATTTTGGAAAATCAATATAATAAATTAAGGGATACTGTGACAGATCTAGAAATCACATGATGAATTCGTGGATTCTGAGAAAATATTGTCTACACATCATGTTGTTTTAAGAACACATGGTGTGTAAACCTCAGACAATGGCACTAGGTTTTTTGGGAAAAGTTAAATATCATACACCATATAGGTGGGCATATATAATATGTGACCCTACCTAGGTGGAAAATCTATGTGCCACACACACATGATAAGGTTCCTATATGTGAAGACACATCATCTAAAAAAGTACACAGTCATGTTCAGGAATATATAGGCACCCCAGGAGAACACGAGCATTCCAAGGGTGGATGAGACATACTGTGTGGGACCCTAACACAAAATGTAGATTGATATGGATTATTGAGTTGTGTCTATGGGGAAAATGGCGAGGTAGTATAGTGGGACCACACACTATGTGGATCACATATATGTCATGTAATCCTATATAGATCTTATAAATCACTCATATCCTTTATTTTTAATCAGTTTTTGGCACATGAGTATCCTTCCATAACTATTTTTCAATGTAGAACATTCTTATTTCCGTTATAGTATATTTTTAGATATTACAGGAGATTTTTCAAGTATGAAACTTTTTTATGAGATGTTTGGTGATGGTAGTGATTAGGGAAGGATCATCAAAGAGATTCAAGTTACAGATGATACTCCCCTATCTAGGGCATGGATCCTTTATATATGGGGATAGTAATCCCCTTTTTCACCATGTAATGGTTCCCTCGTGCTCTTTTTTTCTTGGTAGAGATGTTACTCCCCTATTCAGGGCATGGGTCCTCTATCTATGGGGACAGTACCCCCCTTTTCTCACCAGGATGTGGGTATCCCATACTCTTTATTCTAGGTAGATTGGTACTCCACTATTCAGGGTGTGAGTCCTTTATCTATTGTGAGAGTATACCCCTATTATAATGTGGAATGGGTCCCCAATATTCCTTACATAGATATATATAGTACTCCCCTAAACATGCATGGGTCCTCTATCTATGGAGTGGTATTCCCACATCCTTAATCTTTGGTGGGGTGTGGTTACTCCACAAAGTGTGGCTCCCTCAGTTGTGGTGCGTAGTGGTAAGGAGTGGGACCCTACACACCTTTTATAGTGATTTTATGTTTCATTATAGGACTCAATGATGGAATACTATATTTTGTATCTTACATGTTGGTTTGATATGGGATATGAGATGGATATCCCTTGTGTCTCTCATTATGGTTTCTTTTATGATCATATATGTTAATTGGGTTTAATTTCAAACTTTCTTTGGGATGAGCTAACTATTATTTTATATATATATCACTCCCTTTAATTTATTCATTAATATTACTATTAATTTCTATACTCACCCTTGAATGGTATTTTCCCTCATGTGTTGTGTCTTATGAAGATGATGGACGTATCAATGGTGATTATGGTACAGCATACTGATACATTGGTGCATTGAATTCATTGGATGGTTGGTCTTGGAGGTTAGGGGTTGTGATCTCTTAGATTTATTTTATTATAGTTTTTTTGGTTTATAGTTTTATTCTAGTTGGTTGTGTGTTTTTTCTTTTACATTTAAGATTAAACTGTCATACTCTTTTTTATTCCTAGGGGTTATTGCATGCATGGTTTTTACTCTAGATGTTATTATCTTTTATTATTATTCCTTTTCACTTATTCCTTGAGATTTTTTTGTGAATTATTATAGGTAAATTAGGAAAATTCCTTCTATTTTAGTTATCCCTACGCGGTACTTTTAACTATCCCCCGACTTATGGAGGCAGGCCTGGTGTTTTAATGTCTTTTACTTCTACCGACTATGCGAACCCCAATGACTCGGTTCTTTATAAAAAGTTTTATTATAGAAACAATGACCTATGAATTAGGTTGATGTGAATCATATTACAAGTAAAGACATTAAATCCTACTTGAATACATTTTCAACTCTTAGGCACAACACTTAACTCATAATATAGGAAATTGAAAATCATGATTAAACATAGAGAAAAACCTGAACTATTTTCCTTAATAAATGATCCACTATAGAAACCAAACTTCGCATAAACCTATTAGATTAAGTCATTCAAATTTCTCTATATAATTAAATAGTGATTAAGAAAATATAATAAGTGATAGAACCAAACATACAATCAAAAAAATAATGCTACATCAATTAATATATCTATTTTTTACATCAAAAAATTAAACATAATAAAAATATATTCTCATTATTTCCAGGATATGTGAAAAAATAAAATATAAATAAAAAAACCCTAAAGAAACATCATTTAATCCATACTATAAAGTGAAATGCTTGAACACCCTAGGATTTCATCCCATAAATATGCATTTCTATCATTTGTTTATTGAAAAATGACCCTAATATATACATACTCACATGTCACATTGTATTATATTTACCATTTTTACATATCATTTATTATATCTCTTAATCATTAACATTTTGATATATCATTAAATGTTCATATATATATATATATATATTTATATTTATCCATGAAAATAAACATAAATAAATATACATTGAAAAAAATCATCAGCATGTGAATTGATAGAATATGTCAAAACTAAAAATCTATATAGATATGTTTTTTATGGTGTGGGAAATTTCTCTATACACAAACTTTTTTCTTCAACTCATTCAATCTTCTCTCTATATTATTTGAAGGTGGGTCATATTTATTTCAAACAAGAATGAAAATCAACTCATTCTAGAAAAATTCTCATATCCTCAATATGGTGGAACATATCCCTACACTACAAGAACATTGGAAAATATGTCCTTATTGATTCATATATGGTAAAAATTTATATCATGTAGTGTAATGTCATATTTAGTTTAACATTACAAAAATAAAATATAACCATCATGCAACTCTTTTAAAGACTCTTCAATACCCTGACCCACAGTATAGTGTCATTCTCATGAAGGTTCTATAATATTTAATGATAGACCATGATGAAATGTATAAATAAAATCAATACCTTTAAAATAATATGATAGATACACTTGGTTATGGAGTAAACAAATCCATCAAGCAAAGGTGAACCTGAGGTTAAATATGATAGAAAGGGAGGATTAATGGTGTATTTGAGACTATGATAACACAATGTATGGAGAAGGATAAGTTTTAATATGATTATGTATACATGGTACTAGAATGAAGAAATTTAATCCAAAAAGAAATAGAATCACCATTAGTACTCATCCCAAATTGGAGATCATGATGGATGTGTTCCACTTAATATATATGGATTCCAATGAAAACCACTAGAATTTTATTACCAATGCACACCAACCATAGATCCCTTATGCCCAGTGTCTATAAGAAATGCATTGTTCCCTTGACACCCATTATAGACACCCAACACCAACCCAATCCTAGATACACTTACTCTGTAATTATTCTTGGATAATTTTTTAGACATAATCTTTCCCATTATAAAGAAAAATTATTTTCTCATACAAAGAAACCATTTTTCATAAATAAATGTCTAAGAAAATAATTTTTTATTATTAAAATAATTTTTAAAATAATAAATAAATATTTCGTTTTCTTCCACTTTTTTAGATTTTCATTTTAGTACTATAATTACTAAAAAGTATAATACAATAATAAATGTAGTGAAATATTATTTAATTAAATTTAAAAGTTAATGAAATTGAATTAATAAGTGTATACATAAAATAATTTATTCAACTAGCTACCTCAACATGCCCCTAGATATGCTCCTTATAAACTTCAAGAATTTTTTGTAGTGTAATCTGACCATAACATTACTTAGTGGGTGATCTATCCTACCCTCATTTCCCACATGGGTCAACATACATCAAAAATAATATAGGACCCCAGGGTGGTGATTGTGGTAGATTCTATTATACCCACATGGTATGATGCATGAAATAAAGGAAAAATATAGACCATGCTAGTATGAGTTATTTAGATAAAAAATTACACTTTCTATATAAGTGACCAATATAACAAAATGAAAGGATATGATGTATGTTTTATTATAAATGGGTTATTGGTTATTTTTCTTTAATAACATTATATGGAGTGGGTAAAAAAGGTATATTAATTTCTATTCCCCTCCAATTTATCTATAACATTTACTTGCTTAATATATTGACGTCAACTCCCAAAAATATTCAACAGTGATAGTTGAATGTTGGTTTTTGGGTTTTTGATGGGATTAATGTACTCTTAACCCCCCATATGGGTAGTAACCCACAAATATATGAATTGGAATGGACCAAAAACAATATGGGGTATCCTCTTGCTAATGTGATTCGTCACATTATATAAATTTTCTATTACTATGATATCCATATTAAAATGATTCCCTATATCCAAAACTATTTCCATGGATAAATTCTCTACCTATAACTAAATATGTGAATTATGGATTGGAAACAACCATACTCTAAGTAATTTCATGATAAGGGATATCAACCTCGCCATTAGGGAATAACCCTTCTTGCTATAACCCCACTGATGGTATTAGAATTCTTACATGACTACCCAGTAAGACCTAGGATGCCTACATTATGAAGCCCCTAAGAATATCCTCAGTCGCATGGGCATATGACTATGAGGTGAATTTATTAAGATAGAGATAATGTGACAACTTGATATTCTAAAATATATTTTCTAGTAATTACGTTAAATGTATGTGATATAGTTCTCCACATGCAACACCAAACCAAAATGAAACCATGATACGTAAGTATATATCTATATATATGTATTATAAGTATGAAATATGGCTACTAAAAAATTCCACTAATTTTTTAGGTATTAATAGGATTAACTAAATACTGAAATATATTAATATATTTTTATATATATAAGTTATTTTATAAAAATTCAATTATTTATTTATTATGTTTATGAATCAATTTTTTTATGCACTGTGTTTTTTATTAATAGAAACAAAAAATATAATTAATAACTGATATAATATTTATTGAATGATTCAAGATTTATTTGTGTTGTTTAGAAATTATGAAAAATAGCAAACAATATATTAAAATTTTATTTTCCTGCAAAAATATTTTTCTATATTCTTTATATTATTATTCTAAAATAAAATTTAAATATTTTTTAATCTTAAATTGATTAAATTAGAATCCTTTTTATATTAAATATAATTATATTAACATATGATAAATTTTTTGTATTTTTGGGAATGATTGATTTTACGGAAAATAGTGAAATATATCATTATCCCAAATATTGTGCCCTTTATGGATTTTTTTAGATTATAAATATCATTTAGGAATTTATTAAACTAGTTTCATGAGTAAATATTTATCTTAAATGTGATTTTCAAAATATAAAAATATAAATTTTCTCTAAGAAACATATATTTAATATTTTAGAAAATTATAGATTTTTTTCTAAAAAAATATTTCAAACTTTACACATTTAGTATTTTAATTTTTTTTACTATTATAAAATTAAATAATTTAATTTAATTATAGGATTCAGTGGATTCATATTATTTAATAATTTTCATTTTATGTTTTTTCCTTAATGTATTATATTCCTTAGGTAAAAATTAGTTATCACGATAAAAGCTAAAATGGTACAACTAAAAAATAGAATGGTAATTAGTATAAAAAAAATTAAAACAAGTATGGTAATGGGAGGTTGAGTCCTATATCAACCTCATATCTTACACTCTCTATTTTTCCTAAAAAAATCCATTTTCCTTGTGAGTGACTTCCCATTATTAAAAAGGATTTTCATTTACAAAAATCAAATCCCTTTTCAATTATAAAATGGGAATTCTTACCTTCACTCTCCCCCACACAAAAACATGATTATTTTAGACAAAACCCTACCCAACACTCTCTTAAACATTACTATGCATATTTAGGAGGATCTGTACATCTCAAAATTTAATCCCATAGAGGATTAACCCCCATTGAAAATGACATAATCCAAGAAGTGGTGTATAAATATATAACAACTATTAATTGATCCTTATTTAATTATATACACATATTCGTCCATTAATTATATTAAAACATCATAAAATGGAAAAATAAGTATCATTTATACAATTTTTTGTTATTAGAATAATGGTTATAGATAGCACACCATTACGTTTTCTATTAGGAAATAATAAACTGTCAATCGTATGTTTGTGGTCTTCCTTCTCCAAGAAAAAAAGTGATTTTTTTCCTTCATCACCTTATAACGTTTGAGTTAATATATAATTTAATATATATATATATATATAATTATATTTATAAAGTATTTAAAATATGAAATGATAATCCATCTTAATACTTTTATTTATTCTATGGATAAAAAATATGCATCAATGAGTAGGTGTGGACTACCGAATCAGTGGAATGATTGATTTATGTATTTATTTTCATTATTTGCTTACATGTATAGTAATTAAAATTGGTTTAATGGATAAATCATATTTTTACAAAATTATTTTTGTTATGGAATAAAAATTGAACAAACTATTAAAAATATGAGAAATAATCAATTGTAGTAAATTCAACTATCCAAAAGACATTCCTCACAAAAAAAATGATTTCTTAAAACTATTAAATAATTAAATTTATGCTATTTGTTTCTTCTTATTTTATCTGATTTTGATATATCAAACCAATAAATACACTTTAGTTTCATTATCCTTCTTTTATAATTATATTACAAAAAAATCACCTTATAATCATTAATTAATTATAAACTGTTCATGTTTGGGTTGTTTTAACCAATACTTGAATAATGGTATTGGTTTGTTCCACAGATGAATATATGAATTTAAATTCTAGTAATTTATTATATAATAAAGTCTATAATGATATATTTTTTCAATAATGGTAATATAAAAATTTAACTCATTGTTTAGTAAATACCCTTTATTCTATAAGATTCATCGAAACATGTTCATTATCAATTTAATCATTAAGTTTCATAACAAATACATCTATATAATGAAACTATAAATTTTTTAATAATTAAAAAACATAAATTAAATTTCCTTTTAGGATTTGGGAATGATGAAAATTGGGATAAGAATGAAGTGCTGCTCACCTATTACGATACTAGTTAAAAATGATGAACATAAAACATACTTAATATTGATAATAGAGAATAAATAACTAATATAAATGTACAGACTAATTTGATATTATATTTATAAATGGATAAGTATATTAAAAAGGTTATAAAATAAGTGATTATGGTTTTGAGGTTTTTCATATAGAATAATGGTGCATATTAGAATAAGTGAGGAAATAATTTAAGTTTTTTTCCTCTAATTTGAATTCATAGAAACATGTCTATGTTATAAATCTTGTTTTATTTTTCATAGTCAAGGTACTATAAAATTTTTCAAAAATTATTTTATTACAATTCTGGATATTCAAATTTCTATTTTTATTTATACCTCTCATGGGATTTTTATTTAAATACTATAATGATTGTAAGGTTTTTCATGTTCCCAATTTTAATTACCTGTTATAAAATTTGATTTGTGAAACAAAATTCCATACATGGTGTATTTACTAAACATGGATATATTTTTATCATAAATTTTTTGAATTTCATGTGATATACTAAAAAAAATCATTTTCCCTATTTCAAATGTATTTTGATTCAACTGTTACCTAAGTGGTAATGATTTTTGGTTACTCAACATTTATTCAATGAATTTTGATAATTTACTAAAAAATATTTCATAGTAGTTGGTTATATTCTATCATTTTTTTATTATGTGGTATTCTATTATTTTTTTATGTGGTTTTAAATTCCTATGACATAGATCCTTCCTAAATAGTTCTAATTATATGGAGTATGATTCCCATAATGGATATTAATAGCTCAAATCTTTTTTATTTCAGTTATAGTGTGTTTTCAAGAACATGTATCATCCATTATTATGTTATCCCTATAAAATATTTTATTATATTGTATAATATAATGTTATTTGGAAAAATAAGGTATCAATAAATATAAGTCTTTTATTTCTTTTTTATATTGTGGGGTTTTCATTAAAGGTAATTTCAATGAAAAAAATATATCCTTTAATAATAAAATGTTTTAGATTTCGATCCACATTTCATATTTAATAAATTATGAAATTTAAAAGGATCTGTTATTTTATATTCCTTATGAACGTAAATTTACTTAAAATCTCCCACTTCACCATTTCAAGAGTTATTTTTTAATTGAACATATATGCTTTCATTTTTCTTCAAAGTTAAAAATATTTTCTATATTCCCTTTTATAATTCCACCATTGTTTTTGTATTCAAAAATTATTTAAAATAAATATATTTATGTTACAAGACTTATTCTAGTACCCCCAACATAGGTATAAATTTATATAGTTATCACACAGGATTATTTTTATCTATTTAGTCCTTTATCAAAGGAATGATCCCAAAAGAATTAATCACACACCATATCCTTTGAGTACTGTGAGAGGTTAGTGAAACTAGATGAATAATTAGACATAGTCATACTTCTCTTATGATGTTTTAGAAGCTATTATAATTGAAAATCCTCCAATGTATATGGATATAAATCCTCTATAAAAAGGATCTCAAAGTTATATCATGCTATATTTTCCTCATCATATGATTGGGTCACTAATCCCCACAATATTCAGGTAGATCCATAGAGAATACTCACTTCTAGGACCACCATTAGGTATATAGGTGTCCTCAAAAGATGGAAGACTTGATTCACTGCTTCAATTCATCCCTCAGTCACCGATGGGTTAAGATAGACTTCAAACCTTAGGGGTCACTATCACTAAAACTCATAAAGTGTTCTCAACGTTATCACCTCATCTGCTGGTACATCCATTACCATCTTTTACTTGATAGTTGGTGGTAAAATCAGTTCACCACCTAGAGGTAATAAATCCTAAATAGGTCCTTATATACAAACTTCATCACCAAGGGGATTATCCTTTTGATCCTTATATGGAATCCAAGAAGGAAA
This sequence comes from Viscum album, assembly GCA_963277665.1. Lineage (NCBI taxonomy): Eukaryota > Viridiplantae > Streptophyta > Magnoliopsida > Santalales > Viscaceae > Viscum > Viscum album. The sequence continues at coordinate 1,908,352,548 of OY728145.1, forward strand.
ATTTCATGGAGGCATCTTGAAATAAATAAGATGTACCACTGTCAATGAGTACATCTATAGAGATGGCTCAAGAAGTACTTGGAAACCACAACCCATTCCTATTTGATGGATGTACCAATGTTTTATCTTCACCTAGTGTCGACATGTACTGAGTTGAAATATGGGTGTTCAAATTCTTTTTGTATGGGTACATAGGCTACCACACCAAAAATGGAGTCCCTATCATAAAATCAATACTCTAAACACTTAACACTATTTTCCTAAACTAATCTCATATACTTCGACCCAATGGTAGAACTGACTACCTATGATACCACCCTTTCAAAACCCATTACAATGGGGGTCATGTCACAACAACCCTAATCCCACCTCCAATAGGTCATGGGCTAGCGACTAGTGCTGAGTAGGTATATCACATATAAGGGAGACCTTAGCCTAATGTACCTGTATAGAATCACACATCTCTGAGACCATAAGATGATAAAATGTAAAACTCCTAAAAACAATGGATGCATGTATCTAAAATCCTAAAATCATAGTATGATAACAAGTTCTAGGCATAAAAAGGTCCAAACACAATCCCACCATAAGGAAACCGAAAATAAGTCCAACCAGTAAAGTGGGTGTGGAATACTATCAATGTAACCATAGGGACACACCTTGGTATGTCTATCTAACTAAGCTCTACCTGGTCCTGGTCCCTCAATGAATCTTTCAAAAGATAGGTTGTGCGCATTATCCATGAAACATATGGAAATATCCCATGTCGAGTTCATTATAACAAACCCCATTATGGCACCTTGAAATAACTAATCATATAGTATCAATAATAACAATCAACTCATAACAAGTACATGTCCACAACACATATAACATGATTATTCGGATATAATCAACATAGACACATCGTCTCAAGGTAATGTCACAATTGAAATTCCAACCTGAGATTCATGATCAAAGGTTTCACATAGCACTCATTCGGGAGAACACACTATATGATTCAAATAGAACTGATGGCATTTATTCAATATATCCTGCTCTTCAAGTCTCATCACAATAATTACACATTGTATGTCTTAAGATAATGATACACATATGGGGATCATACCTAAGGCCATGGGGTACACTAAAAACCCAATATAGATAAACAGACTAAGTATGGGATTCATGCCCGTGTATTGTTGGTCATGACAATACCAAGAACCCCACGTAGGGTAATTTTGATGATAGAGGATCTCACTATGGGCTTGAAAAAGAGATTCCAAAAACTCTATTCAATAAAAAGTTCCTAAGAGTGGATCGTTATATTATTCATAGGATGAGCCTCCATACCAAACCATTATAGAATAGATCAAGGGAATGTATCTAATAAAACTTTTCTAAGTTGAGGAGGATAAGGGGTTCAATCCATATTTGAAGGATTGAACCATTGGAAAACTAATCTTCACCCATGGTTTTAGGAACCTTGGTTGATGGTGGCATGGATATAGACATATACCCATTATTTCAATTAAAAGTGTGGTTATAGGACCTAGATATTCTTTAATACCATTGTTTTAACCAAAAATGTGGGTATATATCTATACCCATGGTTTGGTGAACCATGGGTATATCTTATCCCAGTAGGCACCCTATATTCATTATACTCCAAATTGTGGGTATAGGTATTTCCCCCATTTGGAAGCAGTAGCACCAACACATTTTCCATCACCTCTAGAACCTATATATAAAATGAAAGATACAGTAAAAATATTTCAAATTCAACATTAAAATAACTAATTTTAATAATATTCAAATAATTTAAAATGCTAAAACATATATATAAATCCATAAAACCAATCAATTCAAGACATTAAACAAGTTCCAAAAGTCTTATTACTGCTCAGTCAAAAATAGAGGGGATGAATATCATTCCCCTTGACAACATCCTCATCCTCATAGCCATCACCAACATCCTAATCACCATCACCAATATCCTCTTCAGCAATATCATCATCTAGAGTAGCAACACCATCCTCATAAATAGTAGAAACATCAACATCATCATCATCAACGAAATCGCCACTACCATCATCTCTACTACCACTAGGACCCTCATTATCATCCCTTGGTATCTCATTTAACAATTTCATTGATTATATATATGAATCAACAGTATTATAATCCTATGATGGAAGTGATTGACTTAGGAAAGACATATATTTCATGAAGTTTTTGGTGATTAACTTAATTCTTTCACACTCCTATAATGATATGTTTTTCGTGACTAATTTTGTACAAGTTCTTTATTACTCGGGTTTTTAGAGGTTTTAGAGGAGCTTAATGAAGACCAAAAACTAGAGAGGGTGATTTTTTTCCCTAGTCGAAAATGGACTCTTCCCTGGTGTTCCTCACCTAATACCTAACTTAAATAATCATTTGGGACGAAGTTGTCAACTTATTTATCAATGAGGGCCTCCAGGGAAGAATGTTGAAAATATAACAAATACATTTAATAATAAATTTCATATAAATATTTGAAATATAAATAAAAATGCTTACAATATTTTATTTTTTTTTCATTTTTTTTCACTTCCATCCTTTTTCTTCCTACTCAATAAAAATAATTTTTCTTTAGGAACACGGTCTTCAATGTCTATTGTCTCCTATTGCAAGGGACATTTATTAGTATACACATATTCAGAATATAAACATTTTATAATCACGAATAAAAAATCGATTAACTTTTAAATGAATGAAATTTTTATAAATTTGAACATGTGATAAACATTGATGAAAGATACATAAGTAATATCTAATCATAAACAATATATAATTTTTGCTAATCATTATAAAAATTATATAAATATAATCTATTATTTACTACTAAAAAATGAAATAAAATAAAATTGAACACTACCAACATTGACTGAAAATGAATATTACCATAGTAGAAAAATTTGGAAGAGGGTTATATGTGACCTCCCAACCTGGGTACCAGTAAATGGTTCCCCAAGCTAGATGTCCACATTCCCTCAAGTGCGCATCCCTGTGCACTAGAGGGTTCCAACTAGAAGCGAGGTTTTGGTATGTCATTCTTGGGGAGACTATACACTATTTTATCAAAATAAAACACCATCAAAAGAAAATAACAATAATGTAGTGCGGAAGTGTATAAATAACTAGAAAAAATCCATGCTATATGATAACCCAAACATAAAAACACAATACTCAACTGAAAGGTAAAACATGTTATGACAATGCAAATGTCAAGTGTCTACAATACAACTGAAAGTAATGACCCAACGACTCCAAAGTGGGTCCTGAACCACGTCTAGTTCCCTCCCCTATACTCAAATCCCAAACAGTAACCTATCACAGGGCCTTTCCCTTATCCTTTCTTGAAACAACAAAGTCTTCTTGGGTGCCGATTAGGAATCCTGAATAGGGTGTGAGTACAACTCAGTAGTCCACCACCAATGTTGTCTAAAACACATCCAGTAAAAAGATACTGTATATAGTTTTATGAAGCAATAAATACAATGCATAATTAAATAGTCATCACATTGTCATTTAATATTTAATCACCACAATAGTACCAGTTTCATTTCATGTTTCCCTTTTGAATCATCATTCATTATTATCATTCATTTGGTGTAGGTATCCATCCCTAACACCCTAAAATCTCATTAGAATAATCATTCATTATTATCATTCATTTGGTGTAGGTCGTCATGCCAAACACCCTAAAATATATTTGAGTGTAGTTTTTCATGACTAGCACTCATTTTCTCATTTACTTTAGTTCATCAGGCCTAGCACCCCATAATCTCAATCTTGGATAACTATTGGGGAGGAACGCCTTGTCCAAGTCCCAACTTCTAATCAGTCTTGAATGCTATGTCTAGCATCACAAAAATATCATCCATTTAATCATTCATAAATTCACAATAATTTTCCACATCATTCCATTACTAATCCAACAATTAGTTAAACATTTCAAAGGCCATTAGTTAACTCAATAATTAACTAATCACATAATCCATTAATTAATTCAACAATTAATTAATAAATCAATACAATTTTAATTCCATAATTAATTATTCATAATTATTTATCCATATCAAATCTCAAATTTTCATAATTAATTATAAAAATTAATTATCTTTGATCAACATAATGAGACATTATTAATTCTCATAATTAATTATCTTTGGTCAATATAATGGCACATAACTAATTCTCACAATTAATTATCTTATATATCCAAACATCATTTCCTAATTAATTCACCATATTTAATTATCTTATCACAATAAATTCAATATCTCAATTACAAAATCTCAACCCATAACAAAACTCCAAAATATCTATTTGGGAAACCCCCCTTCATTTGTTATGTGATTCAATTATCAATTTATCACCAAGGAAATCATAAGTCAATTACACATTCAAAATTACTCCAATTTAGGAAATAAATTATCAAGGGAACCAATAAAATCATAAACTCACCTTCACATATCAAAAATGACAACTATGGGAGTTTGATTTAGACCACTTACCTCAGTTTATTGACAGAAGTTAGCCCAGCAGAAATCCCCAAAATCTGAGCGGCACAATGTCATCGATCAAGCTTCGGATCTAAATACCTAAACCAAAATTAAGATCAAAGGCATAAAGATCTTCAAAATATAGATCTAGATCCCTGATACATATCTATATCTCGCCTCATAGGTTTATATCCATGGAAGTGGTGTAGATCATCCATGAAAATTGCAAGGACAGATATAGGAATAAACGGGAGAATCAACGGGACGAAATCCACTTACCAAGAAGAGATTGGATCTTCAATCCATGATTTTTATCACAAAGGATGGTGTTAGAATCGCCTTGGAATCCCTCTATAAGGCTTTTGAGAAACCTATAATTTGTAAACCCTGATCCAAGGTTGAAATATGAGAGTCCTGGGGGGTTCGGGTGGTTTTAAAATGGATTTTAGGATATTAATTTCCACACGCATGGTTTCTTAGGAAGAGGTGAATGGTTATGGAAAACCATGTGCCAACAATACAGTCTTCTACTACCCACATGGCTCGATGGAGAATGGTTTGGAAAATAGTGTGCCAATTGTGCCAACCTCCATTGTCTTCATGGTTAGATTGTGCATGGTATGGCCAAACCGTGCACAAATCGTACACAACCTCATATCTTTCCAAGTTCCTTAGAAACATCACCCAAACACACCCCAAGTCATACCCTAACCCATAGGTACTTAAAAACTTCAAAAATGTACATAAAATTTGCATGAGATGACTCTAAAAAGGCCAAGATCTTACAATCTCCCCACCTTATAATAGCTCTTCCTTGAGCTGTACTTCTGAACTTCCCTAAGATTCCAAGCCAAAAATATTGGTCCATTGAGACCACATTTCTTCTTCCTGTTCCAAATTTTCCTCTTTAACACTTCCATGTTTCCATAACACATGAACTAACGGTATTGTCTTTCCCCGTAACAATTTCTCACTACAACCCAGCACACATATCATATTCTCTTCAAAGGACGCATCTATATCGAGATCAACCTCTTCCACATTAGTCACTTGAGAAGGGTTAGGGTGATACCTACATAGGTGTGACACATAAAAACATCATCCATAAAAATTAATCCCTATGGAAGGGCTAATTAGTATGCCACTGGCCCGATTCTCTCCAGAACTTCAAACTATCCTACGAACCTGGGAGCTAACATGCCTTGCCTCCATATCCTGTGGTGACCCAATCTTGGTGACACCTGAAGGAAAACATGATCATCCTATGAAAACTCTAGGGGTCATCTTTTTCTATCAGAATACAACTTCTTCCAACTCTGATTCATATCCAAACGTTTCCAAATCAACAGCACCTGCCACGATGTATCCGGAATGAGACTTGGTCCCAACAACTCTGACTCACCCAACTCTAACCAAAAAAGCGTTGATCTACAAGGTCTACCATATGGTTCCATATTTATAGTTTCTTGATAAATAATTTTATAGATGAACTTTAATAAATCCTTGTGCATCTCCCAATAACCACCAAAGTTAAGCACACATGCTCACAGCGTATCCTCTAACACCTGAATAGTACGCTCTGACCACCATCTATCTATGGGTGGAAGGTTGTACTTAACAAAACCTGTGTAACAATATCCTTCTATAAACCCTTCCATAAGCATGAAGTAATGCATGAATCGTGATCTAAAACTATAGTCCATGACACCCCATGCAAGCGAACTATCTCTCTCACGTACAGTTCTCCCAACTGTTCTACTGTAAAAGTTTCCCTTATAAGAAATAAATGTGATACATTCGTTAGTCAGTCCACAATGACCCAAATAGTATCATTTTTACAAAAAGTATTTGGAATTCTTACCATGAAATCCATAGTCATGTCATCCCACATCCATTCCAGAACAGGAAACGGCAGTAATAGGCCCCCATGTCATTGGTGCTCTCCCTTCACCTCCTGACAGGTGAAACATCTTGTCACGAACCCTGTTATCTACTTTTTCATGCCTGGACACCAAAACTGTCATCACAGGTCACAGTACATTTTTTTCACCACATGATGTACCCCCACCTTGAAGCATGAAATTCTTGCATTAGTTCCTCTCTCATACTCGTAGGCAAAACAAGCCAATTTTTCAAATAGACGATCTCACCCTCATCAATTATATAGTCTGAAGGTTTCCCCAACCTTAAAGGATTTCCCTTAACTCTAAACACTCTAGATCCTCATACTGCCCATCCCTGATCGGTCTGAAGAGTATAGACTTCACTGCTACAGAAACCATATTCATTCTCTCCTAACTCTCCTAAACTACCACATGCATTTCTTCCAGAAAAGTCATCATCTTTCACTCTTCACTCACATAATGTACCAAATGAGTCTAAGTTTTCCTTCTCAAGGAATTAGCTACACTATTCTCATTTCTAGGTGTATATTCCAATTCAAAATCAAATTACTGCATATATTCTACACATCTTCCCAGCTGAAGAATCAAGTTACAATGTGAAAAGATATACTTCAATCTTTTTTGATTCGTAAAAACTGTAAACTTTTCACCAAAAATATAGTGTCCCCAACACATAAAAGCTTAAACCACTACTTTTGACTCTAGTTCATGTGTAGTGTCATTACATTCATGTGTCCTCAGCTGCCGAGACCCATAAGCAATGACTCAATCCCCTTGCATCAACACATCTCTGAGTCTGATCCTATAAGCATCATAATACACCATCTAATCCTCACACAACTCAGGTAATATAAAAATTAGTGGTGATTTCAAGCACTTGTTCAACTCCTGTCAATCATTCTTGCATGCTCCAATCCAATCGGTCATTATCCCTCTCTTTGTTAATCCTGAAAGTGATGATTCCAATCAGGAAAACTCTTGGATAAACCTCCTATAATAACCATCTAATATCAAAAAACATTGGATATCAAAAACATTCTTGAGAGGATCCCATGAAACCACTTCTTGCACCTTTTCTAGGTCCCTGCCACACCTTCTTCCAAGAGGAAATGCCCCAAAAAGTGTACCCTATCAATCCAAAATTGACATTTAGATATATTGGAATATAGTTTATCCTCTCTCAGTGTACCTAGTATAATGTCAATATGTTGGGCATGATCGCCATGAGTCTTAGAGTACACTAATATTTCATCGCCAAAAACAACCAAAAACTGATCTAAGTACAGATGAAATATCATGTTCATCAAGGCCATAAACACTACTGAAGCATTTTTCAACCCAAATAGCATTACAGCAAAATTATAAAAGCCATACCAACTTCTGAAAGATGATCTTGGAATATCAGAGTTCCAAATTCTCACCAGATGATACCCGAATCTCATATCAATCTTTCAGAAGACACAAGCCACCTTAATTTAGTCAAACATATCATTGATATATGGAAGAGGATATTGATTCTTCATGGTCATTTGATTCAACTTTCAGTAATCGACACACAAGAATAAACTCTTGGTGTCCTTCTTTGCAAAAAAATAGGTGATCTCCAAGGTGACATACTTGGATGGATAAACTCTTTTTCCTCCAACTAATCCAACTACATTATGAGATCTTGAAGATCAGTTGGTGCCATTCTATAAGGTAGAATAGATACTGGTCCATCCCCCGGTATGACCTCAATACTGAATTCGATATCTCTCTCAGGTGGAAACCCTAAAAAGACTTCAGGAAAAACAACCTGAAATAGTTCTACTATTGGTGGAAGGACATATTTCCTACCACTCCCATCATCCATAAAAAAATAGCAACTTGGGATATGAGCTCTCCCAGCTTCTGAGTAATTTTTCCACCTTAGACTACATGGATATCCCATTATCCACAATGAACATACTAGTCACCCTCAAGAGATAAAAAGGTCAATCTACTTTTGTAATAATCTATGTGATCTCGGAATGTGACCATCCATTCCATACCCATAATCAGATCAAATCCCATTATCCCAAGGAAATATATATCCAAAAGAAAACAATACTCTCTGATCTCTAGCGAACATCCCTCACATAAATAGATATCCCTAGACCATTTTCCCAATAGTGTATCAATATTCATCACCCCACTTATGGAATTCACCTCCAAAATCAATCCATTAACAATATTTGCATATATAAAAGAATAAGAAGAAATAGTATCAAAAAATGAAGTAGATAAAGTAGAACCACTAGAATAGTACCTCTCACTATTGATCGAACAGCCTCACTCTCCACAAGTGTAGGATTCACTGCATATAAATTTCATTCCCCTCTTCCCTGTGGCATTGTATGACTCCCCTGAGTAGCACCCCTCTACTGATATGGGAGATCAATCCTAAAATCACCACATCCATTGCCTTTACCACAACTTCCAGTAGAACTCCAACTGCCATACCTATATGGTGTAGAAGGCCCCATTCCCGCACTCTGACTCTGAGTAGATTCTCCCTTAGCACTAGCCTATTACTGCTTCCTGTAAAACTTTTGTATGTGTCCCATCTTTCTAGAAAACCAACACTCCACTTTTTGTCAATAAAAATGTTTAAGATAGTGTCTTGTTATACCATACTAATGGAAAAGCACATGAGTAACATCTGGTGCACCTGTTCCTCCTGACGATCCACCTTGCTTTCCACTATCCTAACTAAGATTCTCATAATGGAGATTCCTACTCTCAGAAGGCACACTCTCTGGTAATCCAGTAATAGCTACCTATCTAGTATTGTAAAACTCTTTCAGTTTATCCTATGAAATTGGAGCCTAATTGACCACTTCTAAGAGTTTCTTTAGACTAAAGTTATTCACCTGGGACTTAATTTCACACCTAATTCCATCCTAAAATTGTTTTGCTGAAGAATCCTCATCTTCCACCAAAGTTGGAGAAAAACATAGTAAATCTATGAAACGTTAAATGTACTCCATTATACAAATGCTTCCTTGGGTTAGATACAAAAACACTGAATACTTCTCTTGTCTCAGCATGTCTAGATAGAAGTGTTCCAAGAACTTCTCTCGAAATTCCTTCTATAACATATCATCAGTCTGTATAGATCATACTTGAGTGCCCCACCAGCACTTCACTGACCCCCATAGCATATAAGCATCCAAATTGACCCTCCTCTCAACTGAAGTCTCCAAATGGTCAAGTATCATATCTATGTATTCAATACAGAATTGTTCTCCCTCAGGTCCATCCTCTCCAGTAAAAGTAATGGGGTGTTGTAGCTAAAACACCCATGTCAACTGAGGCATGATTTTCTGAAACTACCCTAGGTCTCTCTAGATGAATTTCATGAAATGAGAAAAGTTCCCTCAAAACTATTCCCCTTCCTCCTTAGTTTACACCAGTGGTGCCTTAATATCCCTATCTGGAAGTTCATTTTGGGCCATACCCCTCAGTCTCTCCCACAACAAGCATTTTGGAGGCATATTTTGACAAAGACGAACACACATATTAGGTCTCATAATGCAATCTTATAAAATTTACATTTGGTAAGAAACTAGCACAAAAAGTTTCAACATGTCATTTATCCCTTTATGTTGCCACACGGTCAACACTAAGGCCTTATCACTACCCTTAACCATCCTATTCTAGTTCTTGATTAACAAGGGTACATTAATTATCATTAATTAATCCAACCATTAATTAATCAAATTATCTATAATTAATTAATTCAATAATTAATTAATTAATCATACTCATTTCATCAGTTAGGGCTCTCATTAGACACCCATTTATTCTTATTTTGAATCATTATTTCTCTCTCACATCAAGGAAAAAAAATTAAAGTTCAACAACTTTCCCATAGCCTATTTTCCTATGAGTTCCTAGAATTATGCATGTAAAAACAACCCTGAGATCCATGAATGATGCATACAAACTCAAATATCATCCCTCTTTAAGCCATGAATCAAAATTCAACAATTTTCAAAACAAATATCACATAACACCACAAGTGTTTCACCCAAGGTTAAATAATATATAACCATAACAACAAACATCAATCAAAACAACCCCACCCGGAGTACTTGTATTTCCCCCATACATGGGTTTGCAACTCCCATGAATGAGGTCATTACCAATCCCTGACTATTCCTAGTCTCTTCTCTAAATTTCCCAAAATATTAAGACAAATGAAGAAGAATGAAAATAAAACTCCTCTGATTCCACTTTGGGACGTCCTGACCTGGGTGCCACTAAACGGTGCCATGAGCCGGTTATCCACATTCCCTTAAGCGCACCTCCCCATATTCGAAAGGGTGTTGACTAGCAGAAAGGTTCTGGTAAGTCTGTCCTGGGGAGACTATACACTCTTTTATCATAATTAAACACCAATAAAATAAAATAACAATAACCAGGTGAGGAAGCGTATAAATAACCAGTACAAATCCATGTCATATGATAACCCAAACATAAAAATACAATTCTAAACTAAATGTTAAACCATGATATGACAATTTAAATGTCAAGTGTCTATAATGAAACTGAAATTAAACACACAACAACTCCAAAGCATGTCCCGAACCATGTCTGTTTCCCTCCCCCATGCTTTAATCCCAAATAGAAACCAATCTCATAGTATTTCCCTTATCCTATCCAGCAACAACAAAGTCTTCTCGCATTTCAATCAAGCATCCCAAATAGGGTGTGAGTACAACTCAGTAGGCCACCACTAACAGTGTCTAAAACAGGTTCATTCAAAAGATAGTGTATGTAGTTTTATGAAGAAATAAATACAATGCATAATTAAACAGTTATCACATTACATTTTAATTATTAATCATCACATTAGGACCAGTTTCAACTCATGTTTCCCATTTTAATCATCACTCATTTGGTTTTAGTCTTTATGTCTAACACCTTAAAATATCATTTGAATCACAATTCATTATTATCATTCACTTGGTGTAGGTCTTCATGCCTAACACCCTAAAATATCAATTGAATCGTCATTATTTATTATTATTCATTTGGTGTAGGTTATCATGCCTAAAACCCTATAATATCGTTGAGTGTATGTCATCATTCCTAGCACGCCTTTTCTCATTTATTATAGGACTTCATGCCTAGAACCCCATAATCTCAAGCATGTATAACTATTTGGGAGGAATGAAATGTCCAAGTCCCAACTTCTAATAGGTCTAGAACACTATGTCTAGCACCACAAAAATATTATCCATTTAATCATTCATTAAAACACAATAATTTTCCACATCATTCCATTACTAATCCAACAATTAGTTAAACATTCCAAATTTCATTCGTTAACTCAACAGTTAACTAAGCACATAATCCATTCATTAATTCAACAATTAATTAATCAATAAATACAATTCTCATTTCATAATTAATTATTCATGATTAATTATCCACATCAAATATCAACTTTTCATAATTAATTCTCACAATTAATTATCTTAGATCAACACCATAGTAAATTATTAATTCTCAAAATTAATTATCTTTGGTCAACATCATGGAACATAATTAATTCTCACAATTAATTGTCTCGCATATCTAAACATCATTTCCTAATTAATTCCCCCCAATTAATTATCTTATCACAATCAATTCAATATCTCAATTACAACATATCAAACCATAAAAAATCTCTAGAATATATATTTGTTAAGCCCCCCCCCCCCCCCTTCATTTGTTTTATGATTAAATTATCAATTAATCACCAAGGGAATCATAAGTCAAATCCACATTCCTAATTACTCTAATTTAGGAAATCAATTATCAAGGGAAGCTAATAAATTATATACTCACATTCATATAACAAAAATCACGACTATAGGAGTTCTATTTATACTACCTATGTAACTCTCTGACCCCAATTACCCAGATTCGGTGCATTATTACATAACATTGGTATGATCACAAAAGATCATGTCTCGAAAGATCGATTAGTTTAGTAGCCTTGGAATCACTAGATACGTTCATAAAGTTTACATTACATCATAAAGTGAAAAACTACAAAAACATCTTGTATTCATAGTCCACACTCATATCCCCTCATACTATCCCTGTAGGTCATTCATAAAATACTTATTCACATCCTGGGAAAAATAAAACATAGAAAGGGGTGACCTTAGATGCCCAGTAAGGATAACAATATAGCGGAAACTTTCCTAAATAAGAATAAACATTTAAGTCAATGTATAACTAAAACAAAAGCCTTTTAAACTTGAACTCCAGCATAATATGGTAGAAAAAAAAATTAAATAATTCCATTTACTTATTCACATGGATATTCTACTAGTCGAATAATAACATGCAATATCAACAAACCCTTTCATAATGATGGAATGCATAATGTCAGACAATCATAACCACATAGTCAATTCCTTGTGCCAAGACTACAAATAAGATTCTGTCAATGCCTTGTTCCAAGACACTAGTTTGTCTCATGAGACCTACCGATGCATTTAGGAGTTATAGCAGGCTCCACCTGTCACTTATTAAGTCCAATGTATTCCTCATATGAACAGGTTTAAACATAACATAAACATTCGTATTAAAACTAGCATATTAAATGTCAATAATTTCTCCATAAACCATGAATGGAATAAAAATAACACATCCACAGTAAAAAATATCACAAAACCTTCAATAAAACATGGAAGTTTTGTATCATAATAAATAAACTTCAAATAATATTAAAATCCGTCAAAGGATGTTGACATAGATGAAATCAAAACTATTTGAGAGAAATATCTCTTTTTTTGAAATCATTTAAAAGTAACATAAGTATAAAATAAAACATTTACTTTGAAAATATTCTTATAATCTTGTAAGGGAAGCAACGACAATTTTATAACAGCAGAAAATAGCTGCACTCACTGTACAAGTTAAAAAAAGACATTCATACCTTAATTCTGTCGAAAAGGTTAAAAAGGACCATATTTGGAAAACGAAAGAAATATTACTTTATAAACATCTTATAAAAAGTCAACAAGGGTATTAATGACTTTAGCCCATAGTCTATAAAATAGTAAGAATTATTTGAAATACATTTTTAAGAAACATGGATGTGGATGATAAAGAGGTCCCAGTAGATAATTACGTATTAACAACCTTGGATAATGAAGAGATTGTGAAATAAACACTTACCTTGTACTTTTCCTTGGTTGAGGGTAGGTTAAACTACTGTATAATGGTGAAATAATTGTTATTAAATTATACAATAATCATATACATTAATATGATATCATATATGATCTTTTAACATTGCTTTGTTAATAATATCTTAGTATTATCATCGTTTCGGGTGTTAACAGATTCGTTTTCCTTTATATTATTTATTATGTGATACATATTTGTTATGGATGGGATGTATATTATTTATATCCAAAATTATATCATGTCTCTCAAAATTATTTTTAATCATCAAATGAAATTTATTCTTGAATGGATACATTGAGAAATGAATATCATCACGTTCATGGAGACGGTAATCTGTGCGTACGCACGAGCGACAATATCATTATTCTGATATTAAAATAATATATAATTGGATGGTATATCATATATACAGAATAATTATCATGTTATATTTATTATTTACATTAATTACACATCATTATCATACTCATCCAAATAATAATGTTTTGAATAACAATTACACCACGACGTGGAGACGGTAGGCCGTATGTACGCACGTATGGTAACATGTCATTCAAAGGATGTATAGAATACTGAATATGGTTGTACCATGTTTATAATAACATCACAGTATATAGAATATACTAGAGTTATTATTTTAGAATGTAAATAACAAATAAAGAAGAAGTTGAAGAAGAAAGGAAGTTGAAAGACGGTGGTGAAAACATTACCACTTATTCGGGTTCTTCCTTTTGATTTGATCAAAAGGGCTCCTTAGGTTGGCTTTATGATCAAAATAAGGCCTCTAGGTTGAATTGAGGAAATTTGAGTGAATTGTTTAGCAGGTTTTGGCCGAGCCAAAAGGCTTTAAAGGTGTGAAGAATTGGTTATAATTGGTGTCCTTTTATAAGGAGGAGGAGGGCCTCTTTAGGAAAAACTTAAAGTATTATTTTATAATAAAATCATATTCGGTTTCTAATGGCTAAAAAGTGGATTATTCAAATTATAAGGTGGGTATAGGTCAAAAAAAACTCAACCAATAGGTTTTCGATAGGTTTGGGTCACTTTATTAACCTTATCGTTTTGTTTTAACTCTTAGTTAATTAGTTTGACAATTACCATGTCATTTTGTATTTTTATATTATATGGTTAATAGACTTACTATATACTTCCAAGAGACCCCCAAGTGATCCATTAATGATACACCTATCATTATATAAGTCATTTTTCCTAACATTATATCTTTAAGAATAGAATATCAATTAATAATATAATATTTGTTTTAAAAACTCATTTATGTCAATTTTGACACTATTTGGTATTTTGTTTTTTCTAAATTCATAGCAGAATTATTACTTCAAACAAAATTCATTTAATAAACCCTAACATGTCTTATTAACCAATAAAATTCGTGTAATTCATTAAAAGTCTCAAATTATATTTATTTGGGTATTTATAATATCAATTATTTTAATATTTTACAAATAAGGTAATTTCTGTATCATCATTGTGTCATAAATAAATTAAATTATTTAATGTCTAAAAATTATAAATAAAATACCAATATGTTTGAAATCTTATTAGATTTCTAATGAATATTTATAATCGAATTTATATTATGTATAAACCTATATTAAAAAAAATTTAGTTATTTAACTTTGATTTTATCTCTTTTAACTCTTCTTTGAATTAAACAATTATAATTGTCCTAATCTAATTCAAGTGGACCAAAATGATAATATTTTATTCCTAAGGTTGTTTTTGGTCGAGATAAACTTGTCCAATAGAATAATTACATGTTTTAGGGTAATATTAATAACATATTTACCCTTAATTACCCTATTTACTTTTAACTGTGGTAAATAAAAGTAAAAAGTTACTATTCACCAAAAATTATTTTTATCTTATTGAACCACATTTTTCTCCTTGATATTAATTGTTTCTCTCGGATTTTCGAAATTCCACTCACAGAAGCGGTAAAATTAAGTTTTATGTGAATTTCCAAATTCTTCTAGGAGGTAGGTAAAAGATGGTGAAAAGTTCAATAATATTTTTATATCTAAAATTATTCTAAACTAACTACAATTAATTACATTGAACTTATATAGGTATTATTTATCTATGTTAACCTTAATTAAATTTAAATAAAATAAATAATTATTTAAATAAAAATTCGGTTTTAAACTATAACTTAGTGTTTTTTCACTAGTCACCAAAAATTGAAGGTTTTCAGAAAAATTCCAAAAATTCACCCTAAGCTAATTTCGATATTCCGAATCCAAAATTAAGTTCATTTTGAAAGATAAAAATTATAAAATTTAAAAAAGTTAGTATTACTATTCATAACAGCTGGTTTTATTGGTTGTGGTGTGTGTTAGAACTCGAATTTGTGTACAACACATGCTACTGTATTATTCAAAGAGAAGTATATTTTGGAAGCATGGGGTATTATATTCTCTCCTCCTTAAAATAATTTCTTCCTAGAAATTTCTAGAATACTACCGCATGAAAAGACTCAGGTGGTTCTTCATCATAGGTTCCTCGGGTTCTCACGTTGCCTCTTCCATCTTATGTTTTTTTCAAAGAACTTTTACCAGACGTGTCGTATGATTTCTCACGACTTGTTCTCTCGTATAAAGAATCTTGACAGGTTCTTCACAATAAGACAGATCGGGTTCCAATTCTTCTTCCTCATAGGTGAGTACATGCATTGGGTCAGGCATTTATTTTCTCAACAGTGATACATGGAACACATCGTGCACTTTAGAGAGATTTTCCGGAATTTCCAAACGATAAGCTATAGCCCCAATTCATTCTAGAATTTTGAAATGTCCTTTGTACCTGGGACTCAATTTACCCTTCTAACCAAAACGTATAAATCCCTTCCATGGAGATACCTTCAAGAAAACATGATCTCCTACCTAAAATTACAAATCCTTCCTTCGGTTGTCAGCATAGCTCTTCTGCCTACTTTGAGCTGTTTTGATGTGGTTTGGGATTACCTTGACCTTTTCAATCATTTCCTCCACCAGTTATGGGCCTACAAGTTTTCTTTCACCAACATCTTACCAACAGGTTGGGGTGAGACATCTCTTTCTATATAATGCTACATATGGTGCCACCTGAATACTCGAATGGAAGATATTATTATAAGAAAATTCTACAAGAGGTAAATATTGATCCCACATACCCTGAAAGTCAAGTGAGCAAGATCTCAACATGTCTTCTAAGGTTTGAATAGTCTGTTCTGATAGTCCATCTGTTTGAGGGTGCTAGGCAGTTCTCAAATGAAGTTCAGTATCCAAGGCCTTCTGAAGACTTTTCCAGAATCTTGAAGTAAAATGGGGATCACAATCATAAACAATTGATAGGGGTACTCCATGAAGTCTCACAACTTCATTAATATATAGTCTTGTTAGTTGTTCGAGTGGTAAATCCTACCTTATAGCAAGAAAATGTGCTAACTTGGTAAGATGATCAACAATGACCCATATTGCATTGTTCCTTATAGGAGTCATTGGTAGTCCCATGAAAAATTCCATCATGATATTATCCCATTTCTACTCAGGTATGGGAAGAAGTTGCAATACACCACCTGGTTGTTGTCTTCCAACTTTCACTTGTTGACAAACCATACATCTTGACACAAAATCAGCAATCTCCCTCTTCATGTTGTCCCACAAAAAATGTTCCTTCAAATATCTATACATTTTTTTGGTCCCAGGGAGTATAGAGAAATTGGAACTATGAGCATCATCCAACAATTCCCATTTTAGATCAGGTATATCCGGAACACAAAGTCTCTTCTCAAATTTCAAAATTTAACCTTCATACACAATGTCATTCAATCTCCCATCATTCATAGCTTTAATATTATTTTGAAATTATTCATCATCAGTCTGAGAACTCTTTATCCTTTCTAGTAAAGATAGTTTGGCAACCATTTGAAAAGGTATCTATGTTTCACCTTCCATGGTTATTCCCGTATCCAACTTTACTAGATCCATGAAAATAAGATCCTTTTCAACTCTCATATTGTTCAAAACTCCATTATCCTTTCTACTCAAAGTAATCTCCACCTTATTTGCCTTCCCTGGGTGGTATTGTATTGTGCAATCATAATCCTTGAGTAGTTCAATCCATCTCCTTTGCCTCATGATGAGTTATTTCAGTGATAAAATGTACTTAAAACTCTTGTGATCAGTATATATCTCAAATTTTTCACCATAGAGATAATTTATCCACATCTTCAAAGCAAATATTACATCATCTAACTCAATATCATGAGTAGGATAGTTTTTCTCATGAATGTTTAGCTGTCATGATGCATAGGCAATAAATCTATCATTCTGCATAAGGACACAACAAAGTCCTTTCTTCGATGCATCACTATAAATAACGAACCCATCATTCCCTGATGGTAGAGTCAATATAAGAGCATTGACTAGTCTTCTCTTTAGTTCTTCAAAACATTCTTTACAATATTTTGTCCTAACAAATTTATCCCCTTTACGTGTGAGATTCGTTAATGGGTTAGCTAGTCGGGCAAAATTCTGGACAAAAAGCCGATAATAACCTGCTAAACCAATAAAACTACGTACCTCAGTTATACTCATCGGTACTGGCCATTCATGTATGGCCTTGGTTTTAGAAGGGTCAACAGAGATTCCATCTTTAGAGACAATATGTACAAGAAAAGAGATCTCTTGAAGCCATAATTCACACTTGCTAAACTTCCCATATAATTCATGACTTCTAAGAGTCTTCAGGATAATACGCAAGTTATTTTCATGGTCTTCGTAGCTTTTGAAATATACCAAGATATCATCAATAAATACCACTAAAAAATCATTGAGACATTCCTTGAAAACTCTGTTCATTATATCCATGAAAACATAGGGTTCATTAGTCAGACCAAAAGGAATTACTGTAAACTCGTAATGCCCGTACCTAGTTTGAAATGATGTCTTTGGAATTTTATCCTTCTTCATACACAATTGATGGTATCCAGATTTAAGGTCAATATTTTAAAAGTATTGAGCTCCATTCAGTTGGTCAAATAAATCATCAATGCGAGGTAGGGGATACTTGTTCTTAATTGTAATAGCATTGATCTCCTTGTAGTCGATACATAACCTAATAGATCCATATTTCTTATTAACAAAAAGGGAAGGGGTTCCCCATGGAGAAACACTTGGGTGAATAAATACCTTATTACTCAATTCCTCTAGTTGTTTCTTTAATTCAACTAACTCCACAGTGGACATTCTATAAGGGGTCTTCAATATGGGCCATGAACCAGGAATTAAATCAATGGAAAACTCAATTTCTCATTCTGCAGGATGACCAGGTAAATCTTCTGGAAACACATCAACATATTCTCTCACAATAGGTACATCCTCTATTTGAACTTTACTTTCCTTACCCGCAGTTATTTCATTCTCTTCCTCCCCAATAATTGAATTTAGTTGAGCTACTGGGGGTGGATCTAGGTAAGAATCAGGTGGTGACGATTCTACTCTAAAGATACGGTGTTCTTCATCATCATCAAAAATAGTAATCTAATTCTTCTTACAATAAATATTTGCATCATGTTCTGAAAGGCAATCCATACTGAGGATTATATCAAACTCAATCATATGTATGACGATGAGATCAGCAGATAAAGAACATTTATATGCTCTAATGGGAACTGATTCACAGAACTTTCTTGAAATGATACTTCCCTTAAGAGTTTTAACTGAAAACTCCCTTGTTAAATCAAATTGGAAATATCTAATTTTCTTAGAAAAGTGGAAAGTTATGAGACAATGCGATGATCCAGAATTAAATAATGCATTTTCTAAACTTGAGGAAACCATTAAATTACCTACCACCACTTTGTTCGGAGCTTCTACCTCGGCAGTAGTGATAGCATAATCTTTCCCTTGATCTCTTGGCCTTTTCTAAGGTAATTCCCCCTAACTCTTAGGACATTCATTTTCATAATGTCCCATCTCCCTGCAGTTATAGCATTGAATATCGGTAGCTTCTTTCTTCCCCTTTCAATCACGAGCTTGGTGGCCTTTTTCACCACACTTGTAACAGACTCTCATTCCTTTCAAGAAAGTACTGGGGTGTTTCTTCCCACATTTACTATAGGATGGATAATCAACTTTTCTCTTCTTCCCTTTATTTCCATTTCCAAAGTTATCAGCAGATCTCTTCTTCTCTTTCTTTGCCTTAAAATCGTAAGACTTAGAAAATTTCTTTTCTGTCTTGATAGCACATGAGACAATATATTCGTTTGACAAGAAGGATTGTGAGACTAATGATTGATAGAAAAATGGTTTTAACCCATCAAAGAAATGATCAATATTACTCCTGGTGTTATATATATAATCTTTTGAATGCCTTGCTAACCTTGTAAAGTTAGCCTCATACTTTGCGACATTCTCTTCTTCCTTTTGTCTCAGACTCAGAAATTGCCTTTCCATATCTACTCGATGGTCACGAGGAAAGTATTTTTCTAATAAAATCTATTTTAACTCCCTACATTCCATATTTGATACTTCATCATCGTCCTTCATGTTTTGAATCAATGACCACCATTGGTGGGCATCTCTAGTTAGGCGGTAAACTGCCATGATAACTTTTTCCCTTTCGCTACACCCCAAGGCGTGGAAAATTTTCTCTAAAGAACTTATCCATTGCTCAGCTACCAATGGATTTGTACTCCCATTGAATGTCGGTGGTTTTTGACTTATTAGGTTATCTAATATTGATCCTCCACGTTTTGGATCGGTGTGCTTCATACGGGTAAGGTTATTATTGATAACATGAGTGAGTTTTCCCAGTATGGTGATTAGCTGATCTGCACCAGTTTCATCACCAGCTCCACTATAATTATCTTGACCCAGAGGGAAATCCCTAAATGGAGTGTGTTCATTGATATGGTTTCCATTTCTTCCACTATGAGCCATTTCTAAATAATGGCATAAACTAGATCAGTTTATGAATCAAAATACATAATTCCATACTTGTAAAACACTTAACATAAATTGAACTATTTATGGATATAATCCATAATCATAAAAAAATGTTTTCTTTGAGGTATTATATACTCATAAACCCTTCATAATGATTTATAAAGAAAATGATAATTATCCTAATCATATCCCCCAGGAGTGTCGTAACCCAGAGTGCAGCAAGGCCTGTTGTCGTGCACTAGTTCCCGTTTGAGTCTAGCTCAAAGTGGTGTTTTCAGATTTTACCCCTAGGTATATCTGTGTCAGGGCCGCCTCTACCTACTTGTTTCCAGACAGGGATGTATTTCTCAAAAAACTTACAAAAACTCTACAATACCAAAATTCTAGGAAGTTCTTCTATACTAATCCTCAAAGTCCATCTTATATTTATGTGCTCTAATCAGAGTTTATCTAAATATAGCTTCCAAGGTTTGTACTAAACTTCCTATGGTACTAACTGTAACACCCCGACCCCACTTTCCCAGAGTTAGTACATTATTACATAACATTGGCATGATCACAAAAGATCAAGTCTCAAAATAACGATTAGTTTAGTAGCCTTGGAATCACTAGATACATTCATAAAGTTTACATTACATCATAAAGTGAAAAACTACAAGCACATCTTGTCTTCATAGTCCACACTCATATCCCCTCATACTATCCCTACAGGCCATTCATAAAATACTTCTTCACATCCTGGGAAAAAAACATAGAAAGGGATGAGCTCAGATGCCCAGTAAGGATAACAATATAGTAGAATCTTTCATAAATAAGCATAAATATTTAAGGAAATGTATAAATAAAACAAAAGCCTTTTAAACTTGAACTTCAGCATAATAAGGGTGAAATAAAATGAAATAATTCCATTTAATTTTTCATATGGATATTCTACTATTCGAATAATCACATGCAATATCATTAACCACTTTCATAACGATGGAATGCATAATGCCAGACTATCATAACCACATAGTCAACGCCTTGTGCCAAGACTAAAAATAATATTTTGTCAAGGCATTATTCCAAGACACTAGTTTGTCTCATGAGACCTACCGATGCATTGAGAAGTTGTAGCAGTCTCCAGCCGTCACTTATTAAGTCCATTCCATTCCTCATATGAATAGGTTTAAACATAACATAAACATTCGTATTAAAACTAGCATACAAAATGTCAATACATTCTCTATAAACCATGAATGGTATAAAAATAACACATTCAAATTAAAAAATATCACAAAACCTTCAATACAATATGGAAGTTTTGTATTATAATAAACAAACATCAGATAAGCTTAAAATCCATCAAAGGATGTTGCCATAGATGAAATCAAAACTATTTGAGAGAAATATCTCTTTTTTTGAAATCATTTAAAAGTCACATAGTAATAAAAGAAAACATTTACTTTGAAAATATTCTTATAATATTGAAAGGGAAGATTCGATGATTTTATAATGGCAGAAAATTGCCGCACCCACTGTATAAGTTAAAAAAAGACATTCTTACCTTAATTCTGTCAAAAAGGTTAAAAAGGACCTTGTTTGGAAAACGAAAGAAAGATTCCTTTATAAACATATTATAAAAAGTCAAAAAGGGTATAAATTACTTTAACCCATAGTCTTTAAAATAGCAATAATTATGTGAAATACATTTTTAAGAAACATGTATGTGGATGATAAAGAGGTCCCAGTAGATAATTACGTATAAACAACCCCGGATAATGATAAGATTGTGAAATAAACCCTTACATTGTACTTTTCCTAGGTTAAGGGTAGGTTAAACTCTGGTAAAATGGTGAAATAATTGTTATTAAATTATATAATAATCATATACATTAATATGATATCATATATGATCTTTTAACATTGATTTGTTAATAATATCTTAGTATTATCATCATTTCGGGTGTTAACGGATTCGTTTTCCTTTATATTATTTGTTATGTGAGACATATTTGTTATGGATGGGATGTATATTATTCATATACAGAATGATATGATGTCTCTAAAAATTATTTTTAATCATCAAATGAAATTTAGTCTTGAATGGATACAATGGGGAATGAATCTCATCGTGTTCATGGAGACGGTAATCCGTACGTACGAACGAGCGACAATATCATTTTTATGATATTAAAATAATATATAATTGGATGGTAT
Organism: Viscum album; assembly: GCA_963277665.1. Lineage (NCBI taxonomy): Eukaryota > Viridiplantae > Streptophyta > Magnoliopsida > Santalales > Viscaceae > Viscum > Viscum album. Next base: position 1,908,375,342 of record OY728145.1, read on the forward strand.
ATCATATATACAGAATCATTATAATGTTATATTTATTATTTACACTAATTACACATCATTATCATACCCATCCAAATAATAATGTTTTGAATAACAATTACACCACGACGTGGAGACGGTAAGTCGTACGTACGCACGTATGGTGACATGTCATTCAAAGGATGGATAGAATACTGAATACGGTTGTACCATATTTATAATTACATCAAAATATATATAAGATACTGGAGTTATTATTTTAGAATGGAAATAACAAAGAAATAAGAAGTTGAAGAAGAAATGAACTTGAAAGATGGTGCTAAAAACATTACCTCTTATTCGGGTTCTTTCTTTTTATTTGATCAAAAGGGATCCTTAGGTTGGCTTTCTGATCAAAATAAGGCCTCTAGGTTGAATTGAGGGAAGTTGAGAAAATATTTGTGCATGTTTTGGCCTATCCAAAAGGCTTTGAAGGTGTGAATAATTGGTTAGAAGTGGTGTCCTTCTATAAGGGGGAGGAGGGTCTCTTTATGAAAAACTTAAAGTGTTATTTTATAATAAAATAATATTCGGTTTATAATGGCTCAAAAGTGGTTATTCAAATTATAAGGTGGGGATAGGTCTAAAACAACTCAACCAATTTGTTTTAGAAATGTATGGGTCACTTTATTAACCTTATCTTTTTGTTTTAACTCTTAGTTAATTAGTTTTACACTTACCATGACATTTTGTATTTTTATATTATATGGTTAATAAACTTTCTATATACTTCCATGAAACACCCAAGCGATCCATTAATGATACACCTATCATTATATTAGTCCTTTTTCCGAACCTTATATTTTTAGGAATATAATATCAATTAATAATATAATATTTCTTTTAAAAACTCATTTATGTCAATTTTGACACTATTTGGTATTTTGTTTTTTTCTAAATTCATAAAAGCATTATTACTTAGAAACTAATTCATTTAATCAACCATAACATGTGATATTAACCTATATAATTCCTGTAATTCATTAAAAGTCTAAAATTATATTTATTTGGGTATTTATAATATCAATTATTTTAATATTTCACTAATAAGGTAATTACTCCATCATAATTGTGTCATAAATAAATTAAATTATTTAATGTCTAAATATTACAAATAAAATACCATTATGTAGGAAATATTTTTATCTTTCTAATTAATATTTATAATTGAATTTATCTTATGTATAACCCTATATTAAAAAAAATTTAGTTATTTAACTTTGATTTTATCTCTTTTAACTCTTCATTGAATTAAACAATAATAAATGTCCTAATAAAATTCAAGTGGAAAAAAATGATAATATTTTATTCCAAATGTTTCTTCTGGTCTCAATACACTTGTTCAATATAATTAGGATATGTGTTAGGGTAATATTAATATCATTTTTACCCTTAATTACCCTATTTTATTTTAACCGTGGTAAATAAAAGTAAAAAAGTTACTATTCACTAAAAAATTATTTTTATCTTATTAAACCAAATTTTACTCCTTGATGTTAACTGTGTGTCTCAAATTTTCTAAATTCTACTCATAGAAGCGGTAAAATTAAGTTTTATGTGAATTTCTAAATTCTTGTAGGAGGTGGGTAAAAGACGATGAAAAGTTCAATAAACTTTTTATATATCTAAAATTATTCTATACTAACTCCAATGAATTACATTGAACATATATAGGTATTATTTAACTATTTTTAACTTAATTAAATTTTAATAAAATAAATAATTATTTAATTAAAAATTCTATTTTAAACTATAACTCGGTGTTTTTCCACTATTCATCAAAAATTGAAGGTTTTCAGAAAAATACCATAAATTCACCCTAAGATAATTTCGATATTCTAAATCCAAAAATGAATTCCATTTTGAAATATAAAATTTATAAAATTTCAAAAAGTGGGTATTACTATTCATAACGGCTAGTTTGATTGGTTGTGGTGTGTGTTAGAACTCGAAGTTGCGTACAACACATGCTACTGTATTATTCAAAGAGAAGCGTACCATGGAAGGTTGGGGTGTTAAAACCTACCTCAGTTTATTGATGGAAGTTATCCCAATGGAAATCCCCTAAATCTGAGTGACACAACGTTGTCGATCATGCTTTGGACCTATATCCCTAAACCAAAATTAAGATCAAAGGTATGAAGATCATGGAAATCTAGATCTAGATCTATGATCCTAGATCTGGATCTCAGCTCAATGGTTTAGATCCATGGAAACTGTGGATATATTCCATGAAAAGATCAAGTAATGATAGAGGAATTAATAGGATAAGAAATGGGGTGAAAGCCACTTATCGGGAAGAGATCGGGTCTTCAATATGGGCATTTGATATCGAAATACGATATTTGAATCTCCTTTGAATCCCACCAGAAGGCTTTGAAAACACCAATAAATTTTCAAGACCGATCCAAGGTCGAAAATGGGAGTCTTGGGTCATTTGGGTGGTTTTAAAAAGAATTTTTTATATTAATTTCCACACGCATAGTTCCCTGGGTAGAGGCACATGGTTAGGGAAAACCGTGTGCCAACTATGCGGTTTTCCACTTCTTGCACGACTCGATGGAGTAGAGTTATGAAAACTATGTTCCAACTATTCCAACCTCCACTGTCTACATGTTTATCTTGTTCATGGTTTGTCCAAGACATGCATAAATCGTGCACAGCCAATTATCTTCCCATGTTCCAAAAAAACTTCACCTAAACACACCCTAAGTCATACCCCAACACATAGGTACATAAAAACCTAGAAATGAACCTGAAAATGAACCCTATATGAATCTAGAAAAGTAAAGGATCTTAAATTATAGTCACCTGTTTTATATACTGGTAAATTGATATTTGAATAAAATGATAGAATCCCCAAATCCAAATGAGTATCCTCATTGAGTGATTGAAGTTGAAAAGGATAACTAAATTTCATACATGTCTATTTCAGAAACTATATGTTAAATCATTTAATAATATTTTCATAGATAGATAAAGATGAAACAATATTATAAGCAATGATACACCATGATAACTCATTAGTAATAACTCAAATAAGAGAAATAATAGATGATGATTAATGATATTTTCATTACATATCACAATTTTAAAATAGAAGATACGAACATGTCTATGATTTGGACATTATATTACAATATGTAACTCATAGAGTTGAATATGAATATAAGAACCAATGATATTGAGAAATTTTCAAATAATTAATGTTAACATTTCAAATAGATGAAGGAAGGTTTCTCCTAAATCGTCTAAGATATGGACATTATATCACATTTACAAGGGGATTGTTTCATGTTAAAATATCATTATATATCGTATTTTAGAAAATATTTATCTTATTATTTTGTTCCTGATGCAAAGATACATTGTATCCTATATAAAATTAACATTTTTATGGTATATAATAATTATTTAATAGCACAATATGACATAAGTATGCTATTTCCAATATTAAAAACTAATGATGAATAAAAAATAAGACATTAAAATATACACGAATAACTAATTAACAACATAAATCTAGATATTATTTTTATTCATGTTAAAGTACCTAACTGTTCTCCTGCTCAAGCATTGTAGTGCACCCCTATGTGTGATGATATATCATTGAATCATTGTTGTTTTTGTTTTTTCCAAATTCTTTCTAAAAAAAATTAATACAATTAAAATTTATATGAGAATTGTTAAATATTGTTAATACATTAAACTCGTAAGTATTTTGATATGCGATCATTTTTTGATATTGTGTTTTTGGTACATTCATAGAATATGGGTGCACCCCCAAAAATAAAAACCAAATCTACTCCTCCAACAATCATATAAATCAATATGGTATGATCACAATAATACCCCAAGATACAACAACCATATAGCATTAGCAGCATCACCATTGGGAAAGTTAAAGTAACTCTTCAAAGAAAACGTAAATTTATATAAGTACAAAAATAATATAGATATAAAAAAATGATTTTCTTACCCATATATGTTCCTATACATTTTCTTTTATGTCATTACCGATATGTCTCCATGGGACTGGTTCCATTGGAATAATATCATCGTACATGGTTAAGGTGTCCATAAAACCTATACACTACCTATAATTTGTACCTATAATCTGATTTTCTTCAATATAATCCACTATTATTTGTGTTTAGTGATTTCAGGCTTTCCACATATAGGAGCACACATGTCTCCTACTAGAAGATCCCACGGATTAAGATTAAAGGGGAAAAGGAATTAAGTCATGGTACAACTGGAAGAAAATTAAGTTATATAATTTCACATAGTTATAATAAAATAACCCCTAATGTAGGTTACTCAATAGGCTCTGATGGTCTGTGGGTTTTCCTGGATCAGTAGCCTCTTTCAGATGTGTCTATTTCAATGAATTCTCTAGTAGATCTATATGCACTGAAGTGGGAGATGAAGGAATGGAATCATTAAATCCTTGATGGATAGAAGGAAATGCAGGTGATGTAGAAATAATAGGATATGGGTAGTAAGGTAGGGTATACGTCAAAGGGTATGGAAATGGTAAAGGTGGAACCATCCTTATAGGAGTTTTAGACATGGTAAGGGAAGAAGGGGCTAAATGAGATGATTATTGAGGCATGAGTATGAATATAACTTTAGAAGAAGTAGACATGGTATGGGAAGAACAATATAAATGAGATGGTGATGGTTTAATGGGTAGGAACGTCCCTAGAGGATCAAGAGAAGGATGGAAATGTGTGGTAGATTGGTTTTTCACTGGTGGTTTAGGTTGGTAATGTGTAAGATGGTGCTCTCTCTAGGTCTAGGAAAATCCTCACTCGAACCCATGCTGGTAGGATAAAGATAAAAATATAGTACAAATGAATATCTCTAAAAAAATTTGATAAATAATATGTTCATAACATTATATTTAATGGAGAATAAATATATTAAAATAATTTTACTAAATAAGGGAAGAGTATGAGCAAACCCATGATCGTGCATCGGTCGATCAGCATTAAATAATCGCATCTTTCAAACACCTAAAGCATTTTTCATAATCTACATAAGAAGGAAATGCCCAATTTTTAGGAACAGTTTGTTAAAATCATATATAAAACATAGAAGTCAAAGAAGTCATAAACAATGTCATAACATGGTTTAGTATCAATAGTTTAAAACCAAGTTATACATTTGTAAATAAAATTGTTTTAAAAATGGTTGTATGAATTTAAATAAATATAATTAAATGAAATTAAACCAAACAGTACTGACACATACATATCATTCCTTAATGAAACAAAATTTAATTAAATATAGTAATACCAACCTAAGAAAATTATGTCAAGGTAAATTTAATGCAGGTGAACATATATGGTTGCTTCTATATATTACCCAAAACTACTCTAGGTTCAAACTCAACTCTCACAATGGAACAATTTGAGTCATCAAATGAAATATTTTGTTTAACACCAATGGGGGCATAAATGGTGTCAATTTCTTCCCCAGTATCCCAAAAAATAATCCTTGGGATTAATTCATTAATGACACCATAATCAGGACTCAGTAGATCTTTCACATAAAACACGCATTTTGCTATTGATGGAAAATTTTGTGGTTCATCAGTAGCCAAAAATTGACTTATTTTAATAACTATAAATCCATAATCATAAATAAATGTATCATAGTGTATCTGTAATGTCTCAGATTTCCAGTGTATTATTTTTAAATATTATATGGAATTATTTCGAGACTAGGCGCGAAAACGGCACATCATTCCGAGGCCCAGTGAACCCGGAACAGTGGTTTGCACTTTTTAAGTTAAGTGAGTCGGCACTTGTGCGCAGTTGTGGTAGTTCCCAAACGGGTTCCCAGATTAAAAATCTGAGGGCGTCGTTGCGTCTGGGATGATGATGTTACTTAAGAATGAGTCTAACCTCGACCGATGAAGGTTGAGGGAAAAAGTTTATTTTAGGACATTTTTAGTAAAAATAAAATAAAATAAATTGCTAAATGTTTATTTTATTATTATGGAAACATCCGTTGTAGCGCAGCGATAGGGCAGCTGTTTCAGTCACTGAAATCATGTCATAATGAATCAGAAACAGCAATGCTGGCTCATTAATATCACCACGTATTTTGAATGTCAATACGTTTTCCTTTTTATTGGGATGATCAAATGTCGATCGTTGGTGAGAAAACTCTGGAGAAAACTCTCGGCGGCGAACGACGATGGATCGAAGCTACGAATTGTTGTTCCAATGACATTGAAGGATCTTGACGATGGCGGAAGTGCGACACCTTCTTCGGCGATTGATTTTAGTTGAGGTAGGGGTTTTTATTTGGATTCTTTTCCCCGTTTTTGATTTTAAATGATGAACGTGGATCAACCATGAACAAGTTGATCCACGGATTCGTTCATTCTTGTGGGAGGGTTTTTGTAACGCCCCGACCCCAGTTACCCAGAGTCGGTACATTATTACATAACATTGGCATGATCCCAAGAAAGATCAAATCTCTAAATACCGATTGGTTTAGTAGCCTTGGAAACACTAGATATATTCATAAAGTTTTACATTACATCATGAAGTGAAAAACTACTAAAACAACATATTGTCTCCATAATCCACACTATTATCCCCTCATAATATCCCTACGGGTCATTCCTAATTTACTTCTTCACATCCTGGGAAAAATAAAACATAGAAAAGGGGTGAGCTCAAATGCCCAGTAAGGATAATAATATAGCAGAAACTTTCATAAATAAGAATAAACATTTAAGGCAATGTATAACTAAAACAAAAGCCTTTTAAACTTGAACTTCAACATAGTATGGAAAAAATAAAATGAAATAATTCCATTTACTTATTCACATGGATATTCTAGAAATCGAATAATCACATGCAATATCAATAACCACTTTCATAATGATGGAATGCATAATGCCAGACTATCATAACCACATAGATAAGGCCTCGTGCCAAGACTACAAATAAGATTTTGTCAAGGCCTTGTGCCAAGACACTAGTTTGTCTCATGAGACCTACCGATGCATCGAGGAGCTATAGCGGGCTCCACCCGTCACATATTAAGTCCAATGCATTCCCATATGAAAAGGTTTAAACATAACATAAACATTCGTATTAAAACAAGCATACGAAATGTAAATACTTCATCCATAAACCATGAATGGTATAAAAATAACACATCCATAGTCAAACATATCACAAAACTTTCAATACAATATAAAAGTTTTGTATCATAATAAATCAACTTCAAATAAGCTTAAAATCCATCAAAGGATATTGACATATATGAAATCAAAACTATATGAGAGAAGTATCAATTTTCATGAAATCATTGAAAAGTCACACATTTATAAAGGAAGTAATTTAAAAGATATTTTTGAATCAAAGTGTCCCATACCACTTTGAAACTTTTGAAAAGAAATATCATTTCAAAACATTCATGTCCATATAAAGAAATCCTTAAAATCATTTTGAAAACATGGACATTAATTTAAAAGATATAGAAAGATAAATATTTAAAACATTTGAAATTTTGATCTTGATAAAGGTTACCTTTCAAAATCCTTAAAACCTTCATTTTGAAATCATTTTTATGAAAATGGACATGGATGATAAAAATGTCTCAGTAAATACTTACACATAAACAATCTCGGATAATGATGAGATTGAGGAATTAACCCTTACCAATTTGGTAACTTACGAAACATACAACCCATGAAAGAGGTATCATACAATTAATATGTAAATACACATAAATTAAAGTGTATTACATAGAGAATAAAATTATGGTCAGTATATACACCACACAAAAGGTAATAGTGGCAAAATGGCATGAATCTCACGGGAATAAGGAGTGAGATGAAAACCCATTACCTTGTAATTTTCCTTGGTTAAGGGTAGGTTAACCTCCTGTATAATGGTGAAATAATTTTTATTAAATTATACAAGAATCATATATATTAATATGATATCATATATGATCTTTTAACATTGCTTTGTTAATAATATCTTAGTATTATCGTTGTTTCGGGTGTTAACTTACCCGTTTTCTTTTATATGTTTTGTTACGTAAGCCATGTTTTCATGGTTAGGTTGTATCTTATTCATATCCAGAATGATATCAAGTCCTTAAAAATTATTTTTAAATCATAAAATGATAAATATACTTGAATGGATACGATGGAGAATGAATCTCATCGCGTTCGTGGAGACAGTAGTCTGTGCGTACGCACGAGCGACAATATCATTTTTTGAATATTAAAATAATATATAATTGGATATTATATCATATATACAGAATCATTATCATGTTATATTTATTATTTACATGAGTTACACATCATTATTATACCCATCCAAATAATAATATATTGAATAACAATTACACCACGACGTGGAGACGATAAGCCGTACGTACGCACGTATGGTGACATGTTATTCAAAGGGTGGATAGAATACTGAATATGGTTGTACCATATTTATAATAACATCACAGTATATATAATATACTGGAGTTATTATTTTATAATGGTAATAAAAAATAAAGAAGAAGTGGAAGAAGAAATTAATTTGAAAAAGGGTGGTGAAAACATTACCTCTTCTTCGGGTTCTTCCTTCTGATTTGATCAAAATAGCTCCTTAGGTTGGCCTTCTGATCAAACTAAGGCCTCTAGGTTGTAGTGAGGGAAGTTTAGGGAGTATTTGGGCAGATTTTGGCAGAACCAAAATGATTTGAAGGTGTGAAGTAATGAGAAGGGGGAGTGCCCTTTTATAAGAGGGGTGAGGGGCACCTTTGGAAAAGGTAGAAATATTAATTTATAATAAATTCATATTCCGTTTATAATGGCTCAAAAGTTTATTATTCAAATTTTAAGGTGGGGATAGGTAGAAAACCATTCAACCAATATAATTTAGACAGGTTTTGGTTACTATATTAACCTTATCTTTTAGTTTTAACTCTTAGTTAATTAGTTTGACATTTACCATGTCACTTTGTATTTTTATATTATATAGTTAATACACTTACAATATACATCCAAGCGACCCCCAAGTGGTCCATTAATGATACACCTATAATGATATAAGTCTCTTGGCCTAACCTTAGATTTTTAGGAATTTAATATCAATTAATAATATAATATTTGTTTTAAAAACTCTTTTATGTCAATTTTGACACTATTCAATAGTTGATTTTTTTCAAACTTATAACAGAATTATTACTTCAAAAAAAGTCAATTAAATCAATAGTAATATGTCATATTATCCTATAAAATTATTTTAATTCATGAAAAGTCTCAAATTATATTTATTTGGGTATTTATAAAATCAATTATTTTAATTTTTCACTATTATGGTAATTACTGCATCATCATTGTGTCATAAATAAATTAACTTATTTCTTGTCTAAAAATTATAAATAAAATATCATTACGTAGGAAATCGTGTAATATTTCTAATGAATATTTACAATCGAATTTATATTATGTATAACCCTATATTAAAAATGTTTTAGTAAATAAAATTTGATTTTAACTCTTTTAACTCTTCTTTGAATTAAATAATAATAAATGTCCTAATCTAATCCAAGTGGACCTAAATGATAATATTTTATTTATAAGGTTGTTTTTGGTCGAGATACACTTGTCCAATAGAATTAGGAAATGTGTTAGGTTAATATTAATATCATTTTTACCCTTAATTACCCTATTTACTTTTAACTGTGGTAAATAAAAGTAAAAAAGTTACTATTCACCAAAAATTATTTTCATCTCATTGAACCAAATCTTACTTCTTGATATTAACTGTGTCTCTCGGATTTTCGAAATTCCATTCACAGACGTGGTTAAATTAAGTTTTATGAAAAAATTCAGTTTTTTTAACTACCACTTAGTAGTTTCACCATTCATCAAAAATTGAAGTTTTTCAGAACAATGCCAAAATTTCACCCTAAGCTATAATTGATATTCCGAATTAAAAAATGATTTATATTTTACCAAATTCCAAACATATAAGTTTCATTAATTAATTTTATAATTAATTCCCATTGTCACAACAAATAGCATGTTTTTAAGAAACAATATATACCAAAAGATTGACAATTGTTTAGGTCCAATTTCAAAGTGAAATTAATTCTAATGAACACCATTGGACAAAATGGTAAAAATGTGTTCTAATTATAATTTAAAACCACAAAATAATATAACTTATCACTATAAAATATTTTGATTAAAAAAGTTGTTTTAACATATTTTTCACTATTCATAAAAATTGGAAGTTCTCAGAAAAATACCAAAAATTCATCTTATGATAATTTCAATATTCCGAAATCAAAAATGAAGTCCATTATGAAATATAAAATATATATAATTTCAAAAAGTAGGTATTACTATTCATAACGGCTAGTTTGATTGGTTGTGGTGTGTTAGAACTTGATGTTGCGTACAACACACGTTATCGCATTATTCAAAGAGAAGTGTACCGTAGAAGCTTGGGGTGTTTCATTTTAAATTTTTGATGTCCGCATTTAGTCAAAAAGTTTAAAATATTGTATTTAAAAAGGTTTCACTATTAAAAGTTGGTAAAAGAGAAATACTGAAAATGAATTTGTTCTTTCATTATGTCTTAGAAACTCATAATATGGATTCTAAAATTATAAGGATTATATAAAGTTTAAAATTTAGTTAATAATATTCATAACCTCTTTTGAATGGATTTTTTGGTAAGTCATGGTGCGCTTGAACTCGGTGTTGCGTGTAGTGCAAGTTATTGAATTATTTTGAAGAAATAACACACTATGAAATCTTGGGGTGTTACATTCTCCCCTCCTTCAATAAATTGCATCCTCACAATTTGAAATTGTTCTTCGAAAATAAACGGTTGAATATAAAAAATATCTTTGTGGGAAAACCCACATCGGAAATTAGGTTGATAAAATTTAGTTTTAATAAGAGGAAAAGAGAAATGAAAGGGTCACCACCAAATTATGATCTCCATTCGGAGAACATTGGTGGCAATTAGAGACATATAATTGGAGTAAAAACGTAAATATTTATAGGTAGTGATTGAGGTCATCAATCACAAACAAGTGTAAAATTGAGGGCCTTAGATTCATCAATCTATGATGATTTAAAATACCATCGGTTCAGCAAAACATATGGTATTAGGATAACACATTTTTTTTGTTTTACAATCCCTTCACTAAAGAATAAGAATTAATTTCTTCATTGAATAATAGAAGAAGAAAAATATATACTTGACAATTAGAGTCTCAACCTTTAACTAAGTTCTACCAAAAAACCATCTTTCACTCTAAAAGATAATAGAACTTAAAAATAATATTCTATTTATCCTATTTGTATAGGGTTAAAAAAATGAATTTATAATTCATCTAGATGAACCTTTAAAAAAATGACATTATTCAAACGAGGACATCACGTGGGTCAGTGGTAGGTGATACACCCTTGTCGCCCTTCGGTTGTGGGTTCAAGTCTCGCGACCTTGCCAGACGCGACGGGTTGCTGCCCGACCTCCAGGTTGTCCTTTTATGGCAATCCAAAATAATCCAAACTAGAACTATCCAAAATACTTCACTCCAAAATTTATAAGGAAGGTAAACACAATAAAGATCATTTTTTCGCGTAATAACATACGATCACCTTCATCATGCATTCTTTTAAAACACTACAACATCCTGAATTACCATAAAACCTTATTAATTACATTCATGATCCCTTATTCCTTATAGAATAATAGATATACTCTTTCAATCCAAAAATGTTGTAAATCCCAAAAATGATGGAATATAAAAATCATTAATCAGTTTCAAGGTAGTCAATAATATCCAATATAATTTATCCAAATCAATCATGTATTATTCTAAAATCACTACCTTGGTATCAGAACCATATTATGGTTTATATTTCTCTCAACCATATATTTTCCAAAAATTTAACCTGCTATTGAGTCACTTTTCGTTGTTCCACACAATCTCAAGTCCTTAATGAAATAGTACTGCAGTACAATCCTTATATACTCCATAATTATTATAACAAGTACATTATTGATACAACACTCAAATGACACAATCAACTTAAGAACTCTAATAATTCCTCTTCATCTGTGGTAGTATCATAACTTGATTATTATCCAATAGCATCATTTGTGGCATAGTCTGATGACTGGGACATAGGTTCGTGTAGTTTCCAAACTCCTTGCAAATGAAGCATTGTACATTTGAAACCATTTTCTTACCCTTTCAGTAACATACTTTGTACCCTTTTCCTCCACAATTATAACAAACTCCCATTCCTTTCAGGAAAGTTCCAGGGTGTTTCTTCCCACAGTTATCACATATGGGAAAATTTTTCTTTTCCCTCTTCCCTTTTTCTATCTTTCTCTCTTCCATCCTTTTCTTCTCTTGCTTCCCTTCAAAGCCATAGGACTCAGTAAACTCTTTACTTATCTGATCAACACATGATATTATTTCTTTATATAATGATAATACATGGGAGACTATTTCTCTTATAAATTCTGGCTTAAGACCATGAAAGATATGATCCTTCTTTCTCTTTGGATCATGTGCATTGCTGGAGTTATCATTCCTTCTACTGGGTGCCATTTCTAAACAATGGCATACACTAGATTAGTTTATGAATAACAATACCTAATCCCAAACTTATAAAACACATAACATAAATTAAATAGTTTATGGATATAATCCATAATCATAAAAATGTCTCCTTTGAGGAAGTATATACTCATAAACCCTTAATAATGGTTTGTAAAGAAAATGAGAATTATCCTAAGCATATCCCCAGGGAGTGTCATAACCAAGAGTGCAGCAAGGCCTGTTTTCGTGAACCATTTCTCATTTGATTCTAGATTAAAGAGGTGTTTTCGGGTTTTACCCCTAGGTACATATGTGCCAGATCCACCTCTACCTGCTCGTATCCAAACAGGGATGTATTACTCAGAAAACTCACAAAATCTCTACAATACCAAAATTCTAGGAAGTTCTTCTATACTAATCCTCAACGTCCATCTTAGGTCTATGTGCTCTAATCAGAGTTTATCTAAATCTAGCTTCCAAGTTTTGTACTAAACTTCCTATGATACCAACTGTAACGCCCTGACCCCAATTACCCAGAGTCGATGCATTATTACATAACATTGGCATGATCACAAAAAAGATCAAATCTCGAAAGATCGATTGGTTTAGTAGCCTTGGAAATACTAGATATATTCATAAAGTTTTACATTACATCATGAAGTGAAAAACTACTACAAAAACATATTGTATCCATAATCCACACTATTATCCCATCATAATATCCATGCAGGTCATTCATAATTTACTTCTTCACATCGTGGGAAAAATAAAACATAGAAAAGGGGTGAGCTCAAATGCCCATTAAGGATAACAATATAGCGGAAACTTTCATAAATAAGAATAAACATTTAAGGCAATGTATAACAAAAACAAAATCCTTTTAAACTTGAACTTCAACATAGTATGGAAAAAAATGAAGTAATTCCATTTACTTATTCACATGTATATTCTACTAATCGAATAATCACATGGACTATCAATAACCACTTTCATAATGATGGAATGTATAATGCTAGACTATCAAAACCACGTAGCCAAGGCCTCGTGCCAAGACTACAAATAAGATTTTTTCAAGGCCTTGTGTCAAGACACTAGTTTGTCTCATGAGACCTACTGATGCATCGAGGAGCTATAGCGGGCTCCACCCGTCACATATTAAGTCCAATGCATTCCCATATGAAAAGGTTTAAACATAACATAATCATTCATATTAAAACTAGCATATGAAATGTAAATACTTCATCCATAAACCATGAATGGTATAAAAATAACACATCCACAGTCAAACATATCACTAAACCTTCAATACAATATAAAAGTTTTGTATCATAATAAATCAACTTCAAATAAGATTAAAATCCATTAAAGGATGTTGACATAGATGAAATCAAAACTATTTGAGATAAATATCACTTTTCTTGAAATAATTGAAAAGTCACACATTTATAAAGGAAGTAATTTAAAAGATATTTTTGAATCAAAGTGTCCCATACCACTTTGAATCTTTTGAAAAGAAATATCATTTCAAAACATTCATGTCCATATAAATAAATCCTTAAAATCATTTTGAAAACATGGACATTAATTGAAAAGATTTAGAAAGATAAATCTTTAAAACATTTGAAATTTTGATCTTGATAAAGGGTACCTTTCAAAATCCTTAAAATCTTCATTTTGAAATAATTTTTATGAAAAATGGACATGGATGATAAAAATGTCCCAGTAAATACTTACACATAAACAATCTCGGATAATGATGAGATTGAGGAATTAACCCTTACCAATTTGGTAACTTACGAAACATACAACCCATGAAAGAGGTATAATACAATTAATATGTAAATACACATAAATTAAAGTGTATTACATAGAGAATACAATTATGGGCAGTACATACACCACACAAAAGGTAATAGTGGCAATATGGCATGAATCTCACGGGAATAAGGAGTGAGATGAAAACCCCTTACCTTGTACTTTTCCTTGGTTGAGGGTAGGTTAACCTCATGTATAATGGTGAAATAATTTTTATTAAATTATAAAAGAATCATATATATTAATATGATATCATATATGATCTTTTAACATTGCTTTGTTAATAATATCTTAGTATTATCGTTGTTTCGGGTGTTAACTTACTCGTTTTCTTTTATATGATTTGTTACGTAAGCCATGTTTTTCATGTATAGTTTGTATCTTATTCATATCCAGAATGATATAAAGTCCATAAAAATTATTTTTAAATCATCAAATGATAATTATACTTGAATGGATACGATGGAGAATGAATCTCATCGCGTTCGTGGAGATGGTAGTCCGTACGTACGCACGAGCGACAATATCATTCTTTTGATATTAAAATAATATATAATTGGATATTATATCATATATACAGAATCATTATCATGTTATATTTATTATTTACATGATTTATACATCATTATTATACCCATCCAAATAATAATATATTGAATGACAATTACACCACGACGTGGAGACGGTAAGCCGTACGTATGCACGTATGGTGACATGTTATTAAAAGGGTGGATAGAATACTAAATATGGTTGTATCATATTTATAATAAAATCACAGTATATATAAGATACTGGAGTTATTATTTTAGAATGTTAATAACAAAGAAAGAAGAAGTGGAATAAGAAATGAATTTGAAAAAGGGTGGTGAAAACATTACCTCTTCTTCGGGTTCTTCCTTTTGATTTGATAAAAAGGGCTCCTTAGGTTGGATTTCTGATCAAAATAAGGCCTCTAGGTTGTATTGAGGGAAGTTTAGGGAGTATTTGGGCAGATTTTGGCCGAATCAAAAGGCTTTGAAGGTGTGAAGTAATGAGAAGGGGGAGTTCCCTTTTATAAGAGGGGTGAGGGGCACCTTTGGAAAACCTAGAAATATTAATTTATAATAAATTTATATTCAGTTTCTAATGGCTCCAGAGTTGATTATTCAAAGGTTAAGGTGGGGATAGGTATAAAACTATTCAAGCAATTGAATTTAGACAGGTTTTGGTTACTATATTAGCCGTATCTTTTAGTTTTAACTCTTAGTTAATTAGTTTGACATTTACCATGTCACTTTGTATTTTTATATTATATAGTTAATAAACTTACTATATACATCCAAGAGACCACCAAGATTTCCCTTAATGATACACCTATCATGATATAAGTTTCTTGGCAAAACCTTATATTTTTAGGAATTTAATATCAACTAATAATATAATATTTGTTTTAAAAACTCTTTTATGTCAATTTTGACACTATTCAATAGTTCATTTTTTCGAAACTTATAACAGAATGATTACTTCGAGAAAAGTCAATTGAATAAATCCTAATATGTCATATTATCCTAGAAAATTAGTTTAATTCATTAAAAGTCTCAAATTATATTTATTTCGGTATTTATAATATCAATTATTTTAATTTTTCACTATTATGGTAACTACTGCATCATCATTGTGTCATAAATAAAATAACTTATTTAATATCTAAAAATTATAAATAAAATATAATTATGTATGAAATCTTTTTATATTTATAATTAATATTTAAAATCGAATTTATCTTATGTATAAACCTATATTAAAAATGGTTTAGTACATAAACTTTGATTTTAACTCTTTTAACTCTTCTTTGATTTAAATAATAATAAATTTCCTAATCTAATCCAAGTGGACCTAAATGATAATATTTTATTCCTAAGGTTGTTTTTGGTCGAGATAAACTTGTCCAATAGAATTAGGACATGTGTTATGGTAATATTAATATCATTTTTACCCTTAATTACCCTATTTACTTTTAACCGTTGTAAATAAAAGTAAAAAGTTACTATTCAACAAAAATTATTTTCATCTCATTGAACCACATTTTACTTCTTGATATTAACCGTGTCTCTCGGATTTTCGAAATTCCATTCACAGAAGCGGTAAAATTAAGTTTTATGAAAAATATAGTTTTTTAACTACCACTTAGTAGTTTCACTATTCATCAAAAATTGATGTTTTTCAGAACAATGGAAAAATTTCACCCTAAGCTATAATTGATATTCGGAATTAAAAAAAGATGTCTATTTTAAAAAATTACAAACATATAATTTGCATTAATTAATTTTATAATTAATTCCCGCTATCACAACAAATAGCGTGTTTTTAAGAAACAATATATACCAAAAGATTGACAATTGTTTAGGTCCAATTTCAAAGTGAAATTAATTCTAATGAATACAATTGATAAAATGGTAAAAATATATTCTAATTATACATTAAAACCACTCAATAATATAATTTATCACTATAAATTATTTTGATTAAAAAAGTTGTTTTAAAGTATTTTTCCCTATTCATAAAAATTGGAAGTTCTCAGAAAAATACCAAAAATTCATCTTAGGATAATTTCAATATTCCGAAACCAAAAATGAAGTCCATTTTGAAATATAAAATATATATAATTTCAAAAAGTAGGTGTTACTATTCATAACAGCTAGTTTGATTGGTTGTGGTGTGTTAGAACTCGATGTTGCGTACAACACACGTTATCGCATTATTCAAAGAGAAGCGTACCATAGAAGCTTGGGGTGTTTCATTTTAAATTTTTGATGTCCCCATTTAGTCAAAAAGTTTAAAATATTTTATTTAAAAAGGGTTCACTATTAAAAGTTGGTAAAAGTGCAATACTGAAAATGAATTTGTTCTTTCATTATGTCAAAGAAACTCATAATATGGATTATAAAATTATAAGGATTATATAAAGTTTAAAATTTAGTTAATACTATTCATAACCTCTTTTGAACGGCTTGTTTGGTAAGTTATGGTGCGCTTGAACTCGGTGTTGCGTGTAGTGCAAGTTATTGAATTATTTTGAAGAAATAACACACTATGAAATCTTAGGGTGTTACAGTTTTTTTGGGATAATTTGGGGAATTGATCCATGTGGTTTTGTTATTGTTGATTCTTGCTCTATTTAAGCCTGCTAACGGGAGCAGATTAACACTGTGACGAACGACGGTAGGGGTTTGTTCCTCACTTTGTTTGTTGGATTTCTCCCCCTTTATTTTCTCACGCGTTCTTTGTTTTCTTCATGGGGCAACGAACAACGGATTGTTGCGCATCCGTTCCACGATGCAACGATCCCAAATCGAAGTTTCGACACCGAAACGACCTTGCAGAGGTGCAGCGATGATGGTGGATGACGAATCGGACCGAATCGTAAAGGACTTTCTTCGAGTGTTCTCTACCTGGGAAGATCAAATCATGTCTTCGGAGCTGATCAGAGGTCCAGAAACATTGGGAGCTGATTCTTGGTGTTGGGGCGACCAAAACCTAGAAGTTTCGCGGTGATTGGATGGCCGGATAGATGAATGTATCATCATCGGAGTCGTGACGGTGGAAGTCCGTGTTTCTGGAAATTTCTAGAATACACGGCACGTACTTCCGAAGAACGCGTCGTGTAGTACAGGCGACGGATAGGGTTTCAGGGGTCTGAGAGGAATCAAATATCGTGTGACCCTGGTAACAAGGCATGTTGGACTTTCCCCAAAGTTCGGCATGTATTTTGGGAAATACACGGACACAGGATGATCTACACGGCTTCAGGCGACACGTCTTGTACAGCATGGCAGAGGCGGCTACGCAGAACTCGGCGTGTATCCAGGGGGTACACGGACACGGGTTGTAGTACATTGGTAGATAACTGTGTATGAACCCATGGTCAGTGACACGGGTCCAACCCCTATCACTTGGACATGGCGTGTACATCGTACTACACGTTGTGTACTCAGTTTTTTCTACATGACCAGCCTTACGACACGGGCCGTTGTACACGAGTAGTACCCAGGGTCAGACAACGTGGCGTGTAACATTCTGCACACCTTGTACTTTTTTGAATACGGCATGGTCTTCTTGTTCACCATGTCTTGGAAATATTTTGTTTGGGTTAGTTTCCCTTCTTCTCGTTCCCCTGAAGGTCAGGCATCTTTTCCTCACACAAGAGTATGATCCCTTCAGTAGGACTTTCTGTGATAGAGTCAGACATCTATCTGAGATGCCTGGATCGAGATGCTCTATCCATTCTTGACCCTAGGTAGAGTCAGGAATCGACGTGAACAACTCTACCAGGCATTGATCCACTACCTAGTTGGTGTATCACTTAACTGGTGAATCCGGATGAGTCACGGTATCCGCCATGGTCCTGGAAGTGATCCTCATCTGTGTATCATGACCTTTCCCACTTAGAAGTGTGTCTCCTGTAAAGAGTGCTTCTATCTATCATAAATATCCCCACTCAAAAGTGTGTCTCCTGTAATGATTGTGACTACCTCTCGTGATGGTTCCCAATGAACGGTACTTCTTGTACAGACGTCATCAGATCTGTGTCACTCGTGGAGTGTGTTCTCCCGGGACGAGTGCTTTGCGAAATATTCGAACTGAATCCCTAACGAGGGTATGCGGTTGTGTGACTTGTATCTAGACCATGGGTCTGTGTTTGGAGTATATCGGGTTTGTTCTATATTTTCTTTAGACATATACTGTGAATATATGATTGTACCTTTACATTGTGTACTAATTTGTGGTTTTCGGGGTCCTCTACTGAGTATTGTTATACTCACCCCTGCACGGGCTTTGCCCGCACGTCTGGTGTCTTGTGCAGACGAGAAGCCTTTTGACAGATTCCAGGGCAGACCAGGATAAGACCGAGATTTCTGAGTTCCCTACAGGCCGAGGCGTTCCTACGGCTATGAGCCACAGTCCCAGTACCTTTGGTGTTTACAGGTTAGACATTGCAGTTTTCAAGACTCTTGTTTTTGGTGGGCTTGTATTCTGGCCCAGTTTACTTTTTAGTACTCTACCTTCCATCATACTCTATTGGTTGGGTTTAGTTGTATGAATGCATTTTTTTTCCTTAGTGCTTTTTTACATTTCAGCATTGTGGGCTTGGAGATTTGTGTGTGTGTATAGGTACATAGGTAATGCCTCCCATGTTAGTAATATGCCTACTCGATGCTAGTCACCAGCCCCTGGCATATTGGAGGCGGGCTTGGGGAGTCACGGCACGGGCCCCACTAGGACGGGTCGTGATAGAGTGGTATCAGAGGTGGTCGGTTCTACCTTAGGACCAAGAGTCTGTGAGTTTGGTTTGGGGCAATAGTGTTGAGTGTTTCAGATTTGGCTTTCAGGCCAGAGACTCCAGTGTTGGTGTGGCGGCCGACGAATCCATACACCAGGACTCTGATAACCTTCTTTTCGACTCGGTACAGGAAAACACGGGTTTTGGGGAAATAAAAGGTACATGCATCATATATGAATGGTTTTTGTTTTCCATGTCCTTTGTGTCAGCTGTCCAGATATACTCTTTGACCACGGTACATCTTGTTTCTTTACAGGATGCCTCTGTGATGCATATCTGCTAGGATTCAGCAGCACGATCACGAGAATGACCCCCTCAGTGACTAGGCTTTGATATAGGGATGAGTTCCCTAGGCATTGCCACCAGGTGGTGCACCAGTTATGCCACCACCAGTGGAGCAGCCAGTGGTACCTGCAGTACCGACCGGCGAGGAGCATAGGCTTAGCGCAGTCCAAGAGTTCTAGAGATAGAGACCCCTCATGTTCTGAGGCGATCTCGACCCTCAGGCGGCTGAGGACTGGCTTGAGGTGGTGACTAGAGTTTCCCATCTAGTGAGGACACCCGCAGACCAGATGGTGATCCTAGGACCGAGCCTTCTTCAGGGTTCGACGGGACGATGGTGGAGTCTGACCACACAGACACACGATGAGGAGACTCTTTCATGGATGGAGTTTGAGTGACTCTTCAGGGAGGAGTTATCTCTGGTTACGCTGAGAGCTATACACATCCAAGAGATTTTTCAGCACCAACAGGGCAATATGACAGTAGCTGACTATTCATCAAGGTTCACCAACCTCGCTAGGCACTCGATGGATATGGTCAGGGATCAGTACATCGGAGCTCAGACCTTCAACCGAGGTTTATGACGGGAAATCTGAGCTAGTGTCGTACCTCTATGAATATCAACGTATGCTGGAGTGCTCAACCAAGCCTTGGTGATCGATATCTTCTTGGCGGAGCAGAGACAGCCGCCGGCAGTCAGTAGCAGGCAGACAGGTGCAGAGACCCCAACAGCAGGGAGTCGACGTCAGGCACCTGGACCCGGACGTGGGAAACATCATAGGAGGACCTAGGACAGGGGATCAACAGTCCAGGGCTCTCATACTAGATCCAATAAACATAGGGAGAATAGATTCTACGCATGTGATGGTAGGGGGCATCTCGCTAGATATTGCCCGACCTGTCGAGCTGCTGACAGGGAAGCGGTGGATGTACCACCGAGGCAGAGGCAGATAACGGAATAGGCAGACCCGCCAGGTGGCAGACATGTCAGAGGATCAGGGAGAGCTATAGGTGGTGGTATATGATTTGACTTACTTCCACCACCACCCCTAGGAGGTCCGCACAAGGCTCAGGGAGCTGGGGGAAAAGGGCGGGGACAGCTGCATGCGGTCGAGGCATATAACTCAGGGACTCTAGGGATGATTCAAGGTACGATCTGTGTCTTCTCTACCTTAGTTTTCGTGATCATAGACATAGGTTCCAGTCATTCCTTTATAGCCACATGTATTCCAGAAAACCTTAAGATTCCGGTAGAACTGTTGACTTGATCCTTACATTTGGAGACACCTACGGGAGGAAACTCGACGATCATGCACCTTTGAAGACAATGTGATATTACCCTTGGAGGCGAGAGTTTTGGTTGGAACCACTTGGTGGTTGCGTCGAGTCCTTACGACGACATTCTCAGTATGGATTGGTTATCTTCAGTCCATGCCCAGATTGACTATTTTAGGCGAAGGGTGTGGTGTGTCCGCCATGATGGAACGAGGTTTTCCTTTGTCGGAGAAAAGTAAACCTAGGCAGCACAGAATGGACTTATGCACAGGATGGTGCAACCAGTCACTCATGAGTTGTCTAGCCTAACCCTCGAAGTAGGGGATGTTGGGGGATCCATGTTCCCATCAGTAGTGGAAGAGTTGGAGGGCATCTTTCTCGAAGATGTTCTAGGATTGCCTCCCCACCGAGAGATCGACTTTTTCATCGACTTACACCCCAGGATGGAACCTATTTCCAAATCAGCATATCGGATGGCTCCCACAGAGCTTTGCGAACAGAGGTTGTAGTTGGAAGATTTGCAGAGCAAGGGTTTAGTAAGACCCAGCATCTCACCCTGGGTGGCCCTAGTCTTGTTCGCCAAGAAGGCAGACGGGAGTCTGAGATTGTGCGTGGATTACCGGTGCCTGAACTAGGTGACGATGAAGAACAAGTATCTACTACTGAGAATCAATGACCTCTTCAATTAGATAATAGGGGCATAGTGGTTCTCTAAGGTTGACTTTGATCAGGCTATCACCAGCTACGAGTGTAGGACGAGGATATACTGAAGATGGCTTTCAGATGCCGCTATAGTCACTATGAGTACTTGGTGAAGCCTTTTGGCGTGACGAACGCCCCCCCCCCCCCCCCAGTGTTCATGGGTCTGATGAACCATATCTTCTAGCCAGAGTTGGACCGGTTCGTAGTGGTCTTCATCGATGACATCCTGGTGTACTCAGCGTCAGAGGAGGAGCACACGAGACACTTGCGGATGGTTCTGAACATACTCTGAGAGCACCAGCTTTATGGGAAGCTCTCAAAGTTCTAGTTTTGGGTATAGGAGGTCCACTTTCTAGGAAATTGCATCTCATCAGATGGAGTAGCTTTGGAACTAGCCAAGGTAGAGGTTGTGTTAGCATGGGAGCCACCTCGGAGCATGACAGAGGTGCAGAGCTTCCTTTGGTTGGCAGAATATTACTGGATATTCATTCCAGATGTCTCTCATATATCAGCACTAATGAAGGCCTTGACCAAGAAGGGGCAACCCTTCATATGGATGGAGAAGTTCCATTAATATTTTGAGAAGCTGAGATAGAGTTTGACGAGTTCCCCAGTCTTGAGATTGCTGGAGGAGGGAGTCGAGTAAGTAGTTTTTTGCGATGCATCAGGGACTGGGCTCGGATGTGTCCTAATGCAGCAGCATGTAGTGATTTCTTATGGTTCGCACTATCTTAGGACATATGAGCAGAACTATGAGACCCATGATCTCGAGTTGGTATTAGTGGTCTTTTCATTGAATATGTGGAGACACTACCTGATGGGCGAGCAGTTTATTATCTACTCTGACCAAAAGAGCCTCAGGTACATCTTTTCGCAGAGAGATCTGAATCTGCGGCAGAGGTGATGGATAGAGTTCCTCCAGGACTATGATTTCAAGATCATCTATACTCCTAGAAAGGGGAACAAGGTGGAGGATTCTCTTAGCAAAAGGTCGAGCTCACATCTATTGAGTGAGGCGACACAACAGTTAGCTGCGTTGCAGTTATCCTTCATGGATGGAGAGGATACAGCTTACCTGTAGTCGATGGTAGTCACCCCTCCACTCTTACAGCGAGTTAGGGAGGCACATATTGGGGATGTCGACTGTGTGGCTTTATGTGCTCAGTTATCCACAGGACATGCTCCTAATGGATATTCACAAGTTGGGGAGCACATACTTTTTTTCAGAGGATGCACTGTTGTACCAGTGGCATTGCAGGAGGAGGTCTTGAGGGTGTTTCATACATCACCTTTGGCGGTACATACTAGGGTGGAAAAGATGTACCAGGATCTCCGACGACGGTTCTAGTGGTCAGGCATGAAGAAAGCAGTAGCGGAGTTCGTTTCTCGATGCCTCACATGCTTGCAGGTGAAGGCTGAGCACCAGGTTCCAGCAGGATTAGATCACCCCCTGGAAGTTCCAGAGTGGAAGTGGGATGGAATATCAATGTACTTTGTGACAGGCCTACCACGGACGTCCAAGGGGCATGATTCCATCTGGGTGATCGTTGACCGACTCACCAAGTCAGCCCACTTCCTAGCTATCAGGGAGAAGAGTTCCATAGAGATCTTGGGATGCCTCTATGTACAATAGATAGTTCGGATTCATGGTGTCCCCTCAACTATAGTCTCAGATCGAGACACCCATTTCACATCTTGGTTGTGGAAGGGATTGCAGAAGGCTTTTGGGACTCAACTACGCTTGAGAACAGCGTTTCATCCTCAGACTGATGGTCAGACGGAGAGGACCTTTCAGGTTCTGGAGGATATGTTGCGAGCCTGTATCTTAGACTCTGGTCACAGCTAGGAGGACCACCTACCACTAGTGTAGTTTTCATACAATAATAGCTACCACTCCACCATTGGTATGGCACCGTTCAAGGCCTTGTACGGGAGACCCTGCCGGTCACCGCTTTGCTGGACTGACCTCGGAGAATCAACACTCATGGGTCCAAAGTTAGTGTGAGCTACTACAAAGAAGGTGCAGATCATCCGAGATCAGATGAAGACTACACAGAGTCGGCAGAAGTCTTATGTTGACAGACGGCGGAGGCCTCTTGAATTCGAAGAGGGAGACCACATCTTTCTTCGAGTCTCAACTCGATGAGGGTTATGGAAATTCAGACGAGGTGGCAAGATATCTTTGAGGTTCATCAGACCCTTCTAGATACTATGCAGAGTTGGAGAGGTGTCATACCACCTAACTCTACCGCCATAGTTGCATCGGGTACATGATGTCATCCACGTGCCGCAGCTGAGGAGGTACGCGCATGACCCGTCGCACATCATCGACTGGGTTGATCTAAACATCGAAGATGGAGTAACCTTTGCTGATTACCTAGTGGAGATCAAGGATCGGCAGGAGAGGATCCTTCGTGGGTGATGGATTCCCTTGGTGCGCGTCCGGTGGTAGAACGGGAATCTTCAGGAGAGCATGTGGGAGCGGGAAGATCATATCCATGTCTAGTACCCACATATTTTTTAATAGCCTTTGTTTTGGCTTTTCGGGGACGTAAATCCCAAAGGTGGGGAGAATTTAATCTCTCGGATTTTCCGTGTATTTTTTTAAATATTATATGGAATTATTTCGAGACCGGGTGTGAAAACGGTACATCATTTCGAGGCCTGGTGAGCTCGGAACCATGGTTTGCACTTTTTAAGTTAAGTGAGTCGGCACTTGTGTGCGGTTGTGGTAGTTCCCAAACGGGTGCCGGGATTAAAAATCTAAGGGAACCATTGCGTCCAGGATGATGACTTTACTTATTAATGAGTATTACCTCAACCGATGCAGGTCGAGGGAAAAAGTTTATTTTCGGACGTTTTTAGTGAAAAATAAAATAAAATAAATTGCTAAATTTTAGGGTGAAACAGAATGATGAAAATGAAGTAGAGAAAGGAATGTATCTAGAAACCACTATGTCTTATAATCAAGTAAATGAGTTCACTTAAATGGTGGTAAATTTTTAGTAGATGTGTTTAATGGTGGAAAAAGTGAGTCTCACAGTCATACATATGGTAGTGAGGAAGATATCATACTAAAAATTAAATCTTTATAATTTTACCTATATTCAATAATTAGTGATATTTATCAATGATATTCTGGTACATTATAAATTTTAAAAGGATTATGGGAAATATATAAGGATTTTTCATTAGTATTTCTTCTTTAATGGTTTGTAATAATATATTTAATGGTATCAATATGCTGAAAATTTATTTTATGATGAAGTTATATTTTGTGGGATAATTTTTGGAGAACACATTACTAGGGTGTGGGGTACACATAAGTTTAATATATTCTTTATATTGAGTTAACATATGGTTGATAGATTTTTAGAAAAGTCAGATAGATATAATGATACCCTCATTATTGATTATTTAATTAACAAAAAATTGATCGGTGATTTTTTGGTAATGATCGTAAAAAATTTTAGTTTATGGTATATATCTATTTGTCTGGAATCTTATTAAATAGTGATTAATACATTTAATGTATAAATATAGATTTAAAATTTTGTGAAAAATATTGTCTCATTGTGGTTTAATTTTCTAGTGATTGAAATTGTTTTAAGAGTGGTATTCCTTTAAGAATATATGATTACAGTATATACACACTATAGTGCATGATGGTTGAATAGATAATGTTGTTTGAGGAATGCGAATTAGCTTAATATAGCCTTATATAGTATGTTATAAGTCTTATTTGAATTTATATCTTGAATAATGAATATGCTTGCAATATTTTTCCCTATATTCAATAGTTAAGGATAATTAAAAAATTTAGGATGAATTTTATTCATTTCTAGAGACTATATCTATCTATTATTTTAATTTATATTTTCCATTAATTAAGTTAAATTTATTTGATATCTTAATCTATACAAAACACCAAAATAATACAAAATTATGAAATAATATATATATATTTATATATATATATTAAATGTGTTTGTTAAAACTATTCATTGAATTAGTTGGTATGAATTATACTAACCGAAATATAATATATATATATATATATAGTTTATTTTATAAAAAATGATTAATTAATTATTTTGTTTAAGAATTTATTATTTCATGAGATGTGCATTAAAAAAATAAAACTAAATATATTATTGTAAAATTATATAATTTTTAATGATTAATATTATATTTTTTAGATTTTAAAGAAATTAAAAATTATAACAAATTGTATTTTAAAGTTTTGTTTTCCTATAAAAATAGTTTTTCTTTAATCCATATAGTAATATTTAGATTTAAAATTTAAATATTTTTAAATATCAAATCAAAAAAAATAAAATTCATTTTTAGATCCATCATAAAAGTTTTTTCTTATGAAAAAATTTAGGTATTTTCTAGAAATATTTATTTTAATGTGAATAGTCTAATATACCATTTTCAAAAATACCATGTCATTTAAAGAACTATTAATTTATAACTGTGATTTGAAAATTTATGGAACCATTTTATGGAAAAATTATTATTTTTATAAGTGAAAGTATAAATTTTAAAATATTAAATATTGTTACCATCCTATAATTAACATATTTTATCATCAGTAAATTTTTCTAAAAATATTATTTTAATACATAATACATTTAGTATTTTCAAATTAAATTTTATCATTTTCAATAACTGAATAAATAAAATGGATTTCAAAATTTTAATTAGTATGTAAAAATAATGTAACAAGATTCATTTTGGGCATAAGGGATAATCTAACCTAGGTTGAAAACAAGTTACAATAGTAAAAGATAAATGTTAATAGTGAAAAATCTAATTGTAATGAGTTATAAACAGGTTTAAAAAACTATGTGAATGGGTTCTTGAGGCCTAGGTCAATCTAATATCTTTCAATTTTCATTATTTCTCAATTTTGGATCAACGTTTCATATGATTAACTTCCCATTTTTAAGACTTTTTAGTTACTTGCAATAAAACCATCCATTTTCAATTATAGAAGGGATTTTCCTCTCCTTGCATCTCCTCACACCACAACCCACATAGTTTGTCCCAACCAATACAAAAATCTCTCCTAAAAATATTTATCCACATTTTTTAATTTTTTGAATTCTAAAAAAACTTCCCTCAAAGGCTAACCATCTTTACAAAGGAGATAGCGTAAGAAATGAGGTTTAAATATCATACTTCTCCTTTATCATTTTTATTTCATTATATGCACTTATTATTATTATAATTTCATTGAAACATGGTAAAATCATAAAATCAGTGTCATTATTATACAAGAACATTATTATAATTATTTTACAATAATTAACAACCTTTACCTTCTATTAATAAAAATAAAACTCTTATTCGTCCATTGTGTGGACTACCACCTCCACGACGCAACATGTTTTTCATTCCTTTAACATCATAAATGGATATTCTAAGCATGGGATTTAATATATATATATATATATATATATATATATAATATTTATATAATATTTTATATTCTATTATGATAAATTGTATTATTCTTTTCCTCTATTTAATGGATAATGAAATCATCATCCATGTGTTCATGTGGACTACCGCCTCCACAGAATGATTTATTTAAATTTTTTATTTAATCACCATCTTATATTATTTTTCATGATGATGTGTTAAATGGATAAATATTATTTTTTGTGAAATTATATATGATATTTGAGGACAAATTAGACAACCAACAAACAATATGAGGAATAGAAAATTGTAGTCAATTAAATAGTTTGAAAGAACTTACTAAGAAAAAACAATTGTTATAATATGAAATAAATGTTTATCGGTTATATTATTCTTAAAATTATTTACATTTATAATATATCACACTTATAAAAAATAAATAAAATCATTTTCTTGTATAACCATTATATTACAGCTCAATCACTTAATAATATTTCATTAATCATTTTATGATCTTGTTTGTGTTGTTTTAATAATCTACCTACACAAGATATAAATTTATATCATCAATGACTATTGGAATTTAATTTTAGTTAATATATGTAATAAGTAATTAAATAATGTTTTTTTTAAATCTTAATAAAATCATTTAACTCATTAATTAACAAATCACCTTTTTCTCATTAATAATTATACAAACATACTCATCGTCGATTTCATTATTAAGAATCATAACCCAAACTCATATAAAATTAAATAATAAAATTTTAAATTATTTTTAACATTTATATAATTAAATTTTTATGATTTAGGAATGATCAAATTTTTGGGAATAAGGAAGAACAACTCTGTTATTTAGAAACTTGTTCAAAATTTTCAATATTACCCACACCCAATACCAAAATTAAATAATAAATAACTTATATACATGTATAAAATAATTATATATTAGTATTAAAAAATTTATATATAATAATAAGGTTCTAAAATAGGTTACTATGAATTTTATGTTTCATATACAGGAGTATACAGTGCATTTGACTATGTAGGGAAACATAGTAAGGGTTCTTTTTCTAAAATTTCAATTTCTTTAGACTTTCTTATGTTATACACTGTTTTTTCTTTAGAAGGGTTGAAATACTGCCCCATGGTCATTTTTTCTCATTATTAAATTATATTTCATGATATTTAATTTTCTATTTAATTATATTCCTCTCATGGGGTTCTTATTTAAAATTTACAAAAATAAAAAAGGTTTTCTTAGGTTCAACTCTGATTCATTATGACATAATACATTTTATTAAATATGTTTTCCTTCTATGATGTATTTACTGCCCATGTATTCATTTTTATCATATGTTTTTTATTTTATGAAATATAAAAATATAAATCATGTTCAATTCCTTAAATGGATATTGATTAAATTGTTACCCCATTAGTAACTATTTTTTTAAATCAGCATTCATTCATTGAGTTATAGTCATTATCTTGAACATATTTCATATATGTTGGGTACATTATAACCATGAATATTCTATGTAATATTATCTATATTTTTTCTTTGTCATTACATTCCAACTATATACATTCATGTCAGATATTTATAACTTTATAGAGAATGATTCCCTTAAGTGATATTCATAGTTGAACTCTATTTTCTTTGAGTTATAAACAATTATCTTGAACTTTGTACATTTGTTCTTAGGTTATACCAACATAATATTTTATTATATGAAATTTTATCATCCTCTATGGGAAGAAGATATTTTAATACATATAGGGTTTTATCACTCTTTTTATAAACTGAGTTTCAAACAGACTGAATTTTAATGTTTTAAAAGGGTTCCTTTTGTAATTGAATGTTTTATCTGTGGATCTTCATTTCATAAAGAAACCATTGTTTCATTTTAAATGATATATTATTAGATATTCTTTTTAAAATTAAAATTTTTCAAAATCATTCACTTCACCATTTCAAAAGTTACTTTTGAATGTGACATGTATGCTGGTATTTTTTGTCGATGTAAAAAATATTTTATAAATTCACTTTTGTTTAATTGAATTCCTTTTCCATTTAATATTCAAAATTGAAATAAACTCATGGGATTTATATTTCATGATTTATTCTATAATATATATATATATATAATCTGAGGGATTGAACTCATAGTATCAAACCTTTTGATTGTTGTTCCCTTCTTGTGTGATACCGTCTAAAGAAGACTATTTCTATTTTTCCACCTTATATCTCTAGATCGCTTAGGCAATGTATATAATTTTTATAGAGATTATCCATCACTACCATTGTCTTCCCTAATCATTTTCAATTTATAACTATAATGTTTCATCCAATTCATTTCCTATGTGATGTCTTGGCCCGAGTGCCACGACATAGTGCCCCGAGATGGTCGGTTACATGACCTTAGGCATGCCTCCCCGTATGCAAAAGGCTGCTGACTAGAAGTGAGGGTCTTGTAATTCATTAATGGGGAGATTATACCCTGTTTTATCAGCTTAAAACACCATCAAAAATAAATAATATATAGTGGAACCATATATAATGATAAACAATACCAATGTCACAAGATAAAAAAACCCAAAAATATAGTACTCAAATAAAGGGAAAATAAGACATGCCAAAGTAATTGCCAAAGTGTCAAAATTGAGATTAAATTTAAAGACACTAACAACTCCTAAGAAGGTCCTAAACCATGTATTGTTCCCTTATCTGTGCTCCACCCCCAATCAGTAATCTAATCTAGGTCCCTTTCCCATAACCTGTCCTATAACACTAATATTTATTCAGGTACCGATCAGGCAACCCAAATAGCGTGAAGTACAACTGAGTATGCCACCACCAACGGCATCTAAAGCAAAGCCATCCAACAATAGTGTATTCAATTGTAATAAGAATATGTTTAATGCACAAATAAAAAGTTTATCTCGTTATTAAATATTCTATATTTAATCACATAAAATCCTCAGTATCTCGTAGATACTTATACCTCAATACCTGCCTCGGGCCATTCCAGAATCTGATCTTTCCCTATAGTTTACTATGTGTTTGAATGCCAATGTTGCCTTTTTTATTTCACAAATGAATGACCATGTTACCATTCTTATTTCAAAAATGAATGACTATGTTACCAATTATTTAACCACACAATTTGAATGACTATTTTACCATTATTACTTCAAAAAGGAAAGTCCATGTTACAATTCATTTAATCACACATTTTGAATGAACATGTTACCATTCTTATTTCACAAATTAATGAACATGTTACCATTAAATTAATTGCACATTTTGAATGACCACGTTACCATTCTTATTTCACAAATTAATGACCATGTTACCATTCATTTAATCACTCAATTTCAATTAATATGTTATAATTCATAATAGTTGGTTGAATAAGCATGTCACCATTCACCATTTCACACATATCTCATAGAAATCATTTATCAAGGTTAATAAATATTAACCACATTATCACATAAATCACATCATCACATTAAGCAGGATTAATAGACATTAAACCACTTACCTCAATATCACATTAATTAATTTATCAATTAATTAATCAACTCATCCTCATTGGTAATTCAAAAATTAGTCTTCACCTAAAAATACCTAAATTAATTCCCCGATTAATAAGGATCATAAATATCTTTAGTTAACTCAACTATTAATTAATCACATACTCATAATTAATGCACAGATTAATTATCTCAATTTCCAAACTCAACATCTCATAATTAATTCATCAA
Organism: Viscum album; assembly: GCA_963277665.1. Taxonomy (NCBI): domain Eukaryota; kingdom Viridiplantae; phylum Streptophyta; class Magnoliopsida; order Santalales; family Viscaceae; genus Viscum; species Viscum album. The sequence goes on from OY728145.1 coordinate 1,908,406,567, forward strand.
TTAACTATTCAAACAGACTATTACAGAGTATTATAATTAATTAACTATTTAATTATCCATTTAATGGTATCAATATCCCATAATTAATTCCCTAATTAAATATCTCAAACCAAGATCTCAATTTCCCCTAATTAATTTCCTTGTTAATTATCTCTATTCTCAACACCCACAACCTGCAATTAATTCAACAATTAATTACCCAATTCAACCATCTCAATTCCATAATAATTAACTCCCATAATTAATTCTTAAAAATAGTAATATCAAAATCCCACAATTTTTTATCCAATTATTTATCTCATTTAACGATCCTTAAATCCTAAAATTTCACAATCATCTTAATTAATTGATTTACTACATTAAATAATTCAATTAGGGATTATAATTGCTAAACAACTCTATAAATTTTACAACTTGTATATACATAATCAAATCGTGACTATGGGATTTAGATTTTTGACCTCCTACCTCGATTCATTGATGGATGTTCGCTCAATGAAAATCCCCAAAATCTGAGCATCATGACTACGTAGTTATGAGATCGGGGTCTAATCCCTAAACCAAGATCAAAGATATCAAGATCTAATCAATATATATTTAGATCTACAATCCTAGATCTAGATCTCACCAATTAGGTTTAGATCTAAATAAACAGAGAATAAACTCCACCAAAAGATCAAGGGAAAAAGAAGAATATACGAAATGAGGATATGGATGAGATCATATCACTACGAGAAAAACCGTTATTTGCGATGGGTTATTTGCGACGGGAATAAATCTCGTCACAAATAGTCTGTCGATGAGGTTATTTGCAACAGGAATAGGCACCCCGTCGCAAAACCTTACGCATGGATTGGTGCGGTTTGCGCGCCAAACTACGCGAAAGGGTATTTGCAATGGGTTGGCACCGCCGATTGCAAATGTCGGATGGCGGTAAGACCTAATTGCGACGGGGGATCCCCTGCCGCAACTAGTTCAACCCCCGGAGGGTATTTGCGACGGGACCCATCACAAATAGCCTGCGGCGGTAAAAACCTATTTACGACGGGATGTTGTCTCGTCGCAAATAGTGTATCGGCAGATTACGTTTTGCGACGGACCCCATCACAAATAACCTTTTAAGTGCTGACCGTAATTAATACGGTCGAAGGTATTTGCGACGGGTCCTGTCACAAAAAGTTTTATTAGCGATTAAAATCTCGTCGTTAATAGTATCGTCACAACTAATCTAACATATATACCCCCCCTGTTTTTTCTTCTCTCCTCCTGAATTCATTCTTCCTCTATTTCTGTAAACTCTAATTTAAAGTGAAAATTTTTTAGAGTTATTTTTTTTATGAATAATTTGTGAAGCCGCCTACAATTATAAGAGATCAAGTTTAAAGCTGTTTATGTTTTATTTAATTTAATATTTATTTCATTTCTTTATATTAATTTTAATTATTGTTGATTAGTTGTAATTAAGTAATATTTAAATTGTTTTGTCGTTAGTATTTATTTGTAATAATAAATTTAAATTATTAGTACTAATTCTTGGTAATTAGTAATAATTAATAATTATGAACGATAATTAGTAATGTATATAAATAATTAGCTATAATTTGTAATTAGTAGTTGTACTTTGCAGTAATTAATAGTAATTAATACTAATTAGTAATAATTTGAAATAAATAGTAATAATTAGGAAAAAATAGTTATAAATATTAACAATTAGTAATAATTAGTATTAAATACTAATGAATAGTAATAAATACTAAAAAATAGTAATAAATACTCATAAATACTAATAAATAGTAATAACTACTAATAATTATCAATAAATACAGATAATTAGAAACAAATAATAATTAATAGAAATAAATACTAATAAATAGTAATAAATACTAACAAATAGTAATAAATATTATTAAATAATAATAAATAGTAATAAATACTATTAAATAGTAATAATTAGTAATAAAAAGTAATAATTTGTAATAATTACTAATAAATACTAATAAATAGTAATAAATAGTAATACATAGTAATACATAGTAATACATAGTAATAAATACTAATAAATAGTAATAAATGGAAATAAAAAGTAATAAATAGAAATAAATACTAATAAATAGAAATAAATACTAATAAATAGTAAAAAATACTAATAAATAGTAATAAATACTAATAAATAGTAATAAATACTAATAAATAGTAATAAATAGTAATAATTAGTAGTAATTAGTAATAAATAGTAAAAATAGTAATAATTTATAATAATTAGTAATAATTAGTAATAATTAGTAATAATTAGTAATAATTAGTAATAATTAGTAATAATTAATAATAATTAGTAACAATTAGTAATAATTAGTAAGAATTAGTAACAATTAGTAATAATTGGTAATAATTAGTAATAATTAATAATAATCAGTAATAATTAGTAATAATTAGTAATAAAGTAATAAATAGTAATAATTAGTAATAAAAAGTAATAATTAGTAATAATAAGTAATAATTAGTAATAATTTCTAATAATTACTAATAATAAGTAATAAATAGTAATAAATAGCGATAAACAGTAATAGATAGTACTAATTAGTAATAATTAGCAATAATTAGTAATAATTAGTAATAATTAGTAATAATAAGTAATAATTAGTAATAAATAGTAATAAATATAAATAATTAGTAGTAAATACAAATAAATATTAATAAAAAGTAATAAATAGTAATAAATAGTAATAAATAGAAATAAATAGTGATAAATAATAATAAATACTAATAATTAGAAATAAATATGAATAATTAGGAATGAATAGTAATAAATAGAAATAAATATGAATAAATAGCAATAATTAGCAATAATTAGCAATAATTAGCAATAAATAGCAATGATTATCAATAATTAGAAATAAATATCAATAATTAGCAATAATTAGTAATAATTAGCAATAAATAGCAATAATTAGAAATAATTTAAAATAAATAGCAACAAATAGCAATAAATAGTAATAAATAACAATAATTAGCAATAATTAGCAATAATTATAAATAATTCATAATAAATGGCAATAAATAGAAATAAATAGCAGTAAATAGTAATAAATAGCAGTAAATAGGAATAAATAGGAATAAATTGCAATAATTAGAAATAATTAGCAATAAAGAGTAATAAATTGAAATAAATAGCAATAATTAGTAATAATTAGCAATAAATAGAAATAAATAGCAGTAATTAGAAATAATTAGAAATAATTAGCAATAATTAATAATAATTAGTAATAATTAGCAATAATTATCAATAATTGTCAACAATTAGCAATAATTAGCATTAATTATCAACAAATAGAAATAAATAGCAACAAATATCAATAATTAGCAATAATTAGCAATAACTAGCAATAATTAGCAATAAAACCAATTGTAATAAAGTGTAATAAATTTTAATAACTTGGCACAATTTTTAGTGGATTGACGGCACTCATTTTTTATTATTTTTAATATTTTTTAAATTTTATTACTTATTATTAGTATTACATTTTTTTATGTTTGTTTATTTTACTAATAATAATAATAATAATATTTTATGATTTTATTATATATTTTTTAAAAATATCTTAAATTTTAGTATTTTTTATTATTTTTATTATTTTAATAATATTAATATTATTTTTTTCATTAATCATAATTTTTATCTTCTTTTTTATTTTATTAAGTATTTGCAAATATTGAAAATTTTAATATTTTAATGTTTTTTATTATTTTAATAATTTTAATATTATTTTTTCATTAATCATAATTAAATTATATTTTTAATTTATTAATTATTTGCGACGAGGCCTTCTGTGATGGGGTCTCATCGAAAATAGGTTATATTTATATTTTTTAAATATTTTTTTATGGTTTGCTTTATCGTTGCAATTACATTGTTGCAACAGGCCCGTCGTAACAGGTTTATAACATATAAACTATTAGCGATGGGCCTGTTGTGAAACGTTCTTGTATATATAATGTGTTTAATTGAATAGTTATTTGCAACGAACTTGCTTCTCGTCGCAAGTAGTATTTTTTGCAATGGTCCCATCACAAAAAAATACTAATTGCGATGTCATTTTCTGCAACGGGTGATTTGCGACGGGACCCCGTCATAAAAGGGTTTTTGCGACGGGCTCCCGTCACAAAACGTCAAAATTCCAATAGTGTATTATCAGGCGAATAGAGGATCTTCGATTTAGTATTTTAATTATGAGGAATGGAGGTTAGATGGTCTTGTAACACCTCTAGAAAGCTCTGTAATTGCCCAAAAACATTAAGTCTCAATCCAAGGATGAAATGAGGTTGTTTTGGGGGTTTAAGGGATTTTAAAATAAATTTTCTAGTGAAATAAAACTGTATGCACAGTTTTTCTAGGGTGAGGTGCATAGTTTAACAAATCGTGCACCAACTGTGCAGCCCTCACTGTCTAGGGTCGCATGGTTAGCTAGGCTAGGTGCATGGTTTACTCTAATCATGTTCTAACCTTTATAGTCACCTTTTATCAAACATTTCTTAAAATCCATCCAATCATACCCTGATTCATAACTCCAATCAAAGGTACTTAAATAAAACAAAATATACCTGAATTTGCACCTGAGATAACATCAAAAAAGGTTTGGATCTTACAATATCCCAACCATATAATAGCTCATTCTCAAGATATACTTAGAAGCTTTTCTAAGATTCTGAGTCAAATAGATATGGCCATTGAGCCCTCATATCTTCTTCCCTTTCCCATGTTTCCTCTTATAAACTTCCATGTTTCCATAACACATGAACTATTAGCACGGAATTTCCCTACAACACCTTCTCACTGCGATCCAAATCACAAATCATATTCTCCTCAAAGGACACATCTATCTCAATATCAACGTCATCCATATCAATCACATGAGAAGGGTATGGGTGATACCTCCATAGTTGTAAAACAATAAAAACATCATACTTTACATTTTATTTCTATGGGAGAGCCAATTGGTATGCCACATTCCCAATTCCCTCCTAGATCTCAAAAGTTCCAACAAACTTTAGTTCCAACTTTCCCTACCTTTGTATTCAGAGATAACCCATCCTGGAGACACCATAAGGAATACACTATCCCCCTCTATAAACTCTAGGGGTATTCTCCGTCTGTCTTAATATGACTTATTCCTACTCGAAGTCATATCCATGTATTTCTGAATCAGTTGTACCAACTCTAATGTCTCCTGTATGAGACTCAATCCCAACATATCTGACTCACTAACCACCACCTATCATAGTGTTGATCTATATGTCCTACCATAAAGATCCTAATATGGGTCTATCTATATTGTTTCCGGATAATTATTGTTATAAAAAACACTATTAAAGACAAGTTCTCTCCCAAGACCCACCAAAGTCAAGGACACAAGGCCACAACCTAACCTCAAGAACCTATATAGTACGCTTCAACTTCACATCCATATGTGGGTGAAAATCCATACTCAATAATATTTGTATACCCAATGCTTTATGAAATACCCGGTAGAAGAATAAATTAAAGCATGAATCATGATCAATAACTATAGTCCATGGAACCCCATGCAGATGAACTATCTCTCGAATATAAAGTTCTCCCAACTTCTCTACTGTAAAGTTTTACCGTATTGGAAAGAAATATGATGCTTTGGTCAATCGATCAACAATGACCAATATAGATTCATTATTCCTAATATTCTTTGGAAGACCTACCGAAAATTCCATTGTCATGTTATCCCAGTTCCACTCAGGAATGGGTAATGGTTATAGAAATCCTCCAAGTCATTGATTCTCTGCCTTCACCTACTGACAAGTGTAGCATCGTGTCACGAACCTTGCTATCTCCTTTTTCATGCCTATCCATAAAACCTATCATCATAGGTCATAGTACATTTTGTTCATTCATGTATGTATCACCCACTTTGAGGCATGAAATTCCTACATGATCTCCTATTACCTGACCATAGGCACAACAACATGATCCTTCACATAGATGATCGTGCCCTTATCTATCAACCACTCTGAAGGTTTATTCCCAACTTCAAATATTTACCTCAAGTATAATCACTCTGGATCCTCATATTGTTTATCCCTAATCAATCTAAAAAGTATAGAATACACTATAACAGAATCTAGAGTCATCATGTCCTGACTCCTCTAAACCACCACAAGAATTTTATCAAAAAAATCATCATCTTACTCTCAACACTCGACTCGTGAACCATCTGAGTCTGAGATTTTCCTAATCAAGGAATCAGACACACTATTATCCTTCCTGAGCTTATATTCAAGTTTAAAGTTGAAATACTTCCCATATTAATCCCATCTTCACTTCCAAATATTCAAATCTCTCTGTGTGAAGATATACTTCAAGCTCTTATGCTCACTATAAACTGTAAAACTTTCTACCAAGAGATAATGTCCCCAACACTTCAAATTATATACCACTACTTCCAACTCGAGGTTCTGTGTAGGTTAATTTCATTCCTGAGGCCTCACTAATCGAGACCCATATTCCACAACTCAATCTCCCTTCATCAGCACAACTTCGAGTCTGATCCCAGAAGCATCACAATACACGGTTTACTCCACACCTTATGCGGGTAGGATCAAAATGTCTTTCAATTTCAACCACTAACTCAACTCCTATAAAGAATTCTCACATGCTTTAGACCATTTAAACTTTATACCCTTCTTTTTCAATCTAGAAAACAACACTACCAAATGGGAAAATTCTTGGATGAATATCTTATAATATTCAACTAATCCTAGAAAGCTTCAGATATAAAAAAAAATTGGGATTCTCCAAAGAAACCACTACCTAAACCTTCTCTAGGTCCAATCACACACCTTATTATAAGATTATGAGCCTCAAGAAGTGTACTTTGTCAATACCAAACTAATACTTAGATAGCTTGGTGTAAACTTGATTCTCTCTCAATATAATTGGGATGATGTCAAGATGTTGGGCATGATCATCATGTGTCTTGGAGTACACCAAGATATATTCCACAAACACCACCACATACTAATCTAGATACGGATGAAATATCATGTTCATCAAGGCCATAGACATTGTCGATGCATTTGTTAGTCCAAAAGTCATTGTGATGAACTCATATAGGCCATACCTACATCTGAAAGTTTTCCTTGATATATCAGAAGTCCAAACTCTCAAATGATGATACCCCGACCTCTAGTAGATCATTGATAACACGCAATACCCTCTCAACTAGTCAGTCAAATCATCGATACATGAAAGAGAATATAGATTCTTTGTATTCAACTTGTCAAAATTTCATTAATCAACTTACAAGTGTAAACTTCTATCAGCCTTTTTTTCAAAGAATACAGGGGATCCCTAATGTGGCATACTCAGTTGGATAAACCCTCTATCATGCAACTCCTCCAATAGATTCTTGATCTCTTCAAGCTCTATCAGTTCCATTCAGTATGGCAGAATAGATACTGGATTAGTCCCCAGCATGATCTCAATAGTTAATTCCACATCTCTCTCAGGTGGAAGCCCTAATAGGTATTCCAAAAATAAATCCTTAAATAGTTCCACTACTGGTGGAAGGACATCTTTCCTAACACCCCCTACATCTAGAAAAAAAACTAGAAAATTGGTCTATGATCTCTCTTAGTTGCTGAGTAATTTTCCCTTTTCAGACCGCCAGGATATCCTGCTCTCCCTGCTGAATGTAATGGTAACACTTATGAGATGTAAACATAACTCTCCTATGGTAACAATATATGTGGGATCAGTATGCGACTAGATAGTACATACAAATAATTAGGTCAAATCCAATCATATCAAGAATATAGATATCTCATAGAAAATAGTACTCCACAATCTCAAGAGAACATCCTTTGCATACAGAGATGTCTCTAGACCGTACACCCAAAGGTGTATCTATCATCATAACCCCACTCACAAAATCCACCACCGAGCTCAAACCATTAACAAGTTTAGAAGACATAAAGGAATGAGAGTCACCAGTATAAAATAAATCAATAAATAATGTAGAAGATATAAGAATAGTACCTCTCATTGTTGATGGTCTAGCATCACTATCCAAAAGTGTAGGCCTCACTGCATGCAATTTTCCTACCCATCTTCCCTATGATGCTTCCAGAATACCCTTAGTATCACCACTCTATTAATATAGTTGATGTTTCCACAAAGAACCAAGTCTACTACCTCAACTTACTCAGCTATTAGAACTCCAACTCTGGGACTAATAAGTTGCAGAATATCCACTTCCTGCACTTTGACTCTATCTAGCCGCTCTATCGCTACCTACCTACCTAGGGTTCCTGTAGAACCTTTAGAGATATCCTATCTTACCACAATATCATCACTCTATAGATGGTTTTCAATGGTTACTACAATAATTTCCCATCCCACCACACTGATGATAGATCAATCGGGTAAGGTCTTGGGAAACTGACCCTCTTACATGTGTACTCTTCTTCCCACTACCTTGAATAAAGTTGTCATAATGGTGTTTCCTGCTCTTGGAAGTCACACCTCCTTATCATACAGTATAAACTATATATCTAGTATTGGACACCTATATCAAGTTCCCTTTATCTATTAGATCTAGATCCACCACCTCACCAAACTTCTTTAATCGAAAGAGATTGACTTGGGACTTAATCACATACTTAAGTCCATCCTAAAATCATTTTTTCATTGCTTTATCATCTACTACTAACACTAGATCAAATCATTGTAGATCTATGAATCATCCAACATAATCCATAACAGAAATGCTCCCCTTAGTCAGTTTCATGAAATCTTCTTCTTTCTCATGCCTCATTGTATTTGGATAGAATTTTTATAATAAATTATACAATATTCATTCCATAGTATGTCATCATCTTATCAAGTCAAAACATGAATATCCCACTAGAGATTCACTGATCCTCAGAGCATATAAGCTACTAGCTTGACCCTTTTCGCAGAAGAAGTCTCCAGATGGTCAAGTATCGTCTTGATTGACTCAACCCAAAATTGAAATCCCTCAACACCACCCTCTCTAGTAAAAGTCATAGGGTGCTGTAATGAAAACTCCCTTGTTACATTATACGTGATTTTCCCAACCTTTACTAGTTATCTTTATATTAATTTCCTAAAATGAGTGATGTTTACTTAGAACTTCTCTCATTATCCTTCTCCAAGCACTATCGGTGCCTTAGGTTCCACCACTGGAGGATCATCCACAACCATGTCCTCCGGTCATCCTCTCAACATGTGCCTTCATGGAGGAAAATATCTACAATTCCAAACATTACTATTAGAAATCATAACTAAACTTTATCACATTTAAGTTATAGGAAAGCAGCAACAATCCACAACAAGTCCTTTCCACAACCCTCACTAAATGGTAAAAACTGATGTTCTATTACTACTCTTACCCATAATACACCTAAGCCTAGTTAACAAGAATAACCACATTATCATTGTTAAAATTTCTCACTTAGACACCCATTTAATCATATATTTCACCCTATTTTTTTCATCATGATAGGAATTATTTTCATTTCAATCCCAATAGAAAGGAAAATAGTTTATGCTCAATGAATTACCCATAACCCATTTTTGAATGCGTGCCTAAAATGATGCATGTCACAATAATCTTAAATGCCTAGAATGATGCATGTAGAATCAAATCTAATTCCATTATGGTCCATGAATCAATAGTCAATAATTATCAGAAACATTAATCGCATCACACCACAATTGTGTCACCCAAGGTGAAATAATATTCAACTATAACAGTAATCAACAATAACAACAATCTCACCCTGAGTACTCAGGTTTTACCTCATACATGGGTTTGAAACTCCCATACACAAGCTGATTACTAAGCCTCGAATCTTCCTAGTATCCTATATACCTTTCCATAAACATTAATACAAAATAATAGTAAATAAAACAACTATGATATGACTTTATAATGTCTTGGCCTGGGTGCCACACAACACTTCCTGAAGCTGGTTATTCACATGACCTTTGGTGTGCATCCCCATACTACAGATGCTTACAACTAGTAGTTAGGGTCTTGTAATTTAGTCATAGGAAGACTATATCCTCTTTTATTAGAGTAAAACATAGGTGGAAGTAAATAAGAAAGAGAAGAAGCATATATAATCAAAAATAATACCAAATGAATAACCATATTACCATTCAAATAATCAAAAAAATTGAATAACCATGTTACCATTCTTATTTCAAAAATGAATGAACATGTTACCATTCATTTAATCACACAATTTTAAAGGCCATGTTATCGTTCTTATTTCACAAATAAATGACCATTTATCATTCATTTAATCACACAATTTGAATTACCATGTTACCATTCATAGTAGTTGGATGAATGAGCATGCTACCATTCACCATTTCACAAATATCTAATGGATCTCATTTATCAAGGTTAATAAACATTAAACAAATTATCACATAAATCACATCATCACATTATGAAACATTAATCAACATTAAACCTCTTAACCCAATATCACATTAATTAATTTATCAATTAATTAATACACTTATCTTCATTTTTAATTCAACAATTATTCTTCACATAAAAACCCATTAATTAATTCCATGATTAATTATTACATCAATCTCTTCAGTTAACTCAATTATTAATTAATCACATATACATAATTAATTCATTGATTAATTATATTAATTGTCAAACTCAACATCTCATTTTTAATTAATCAATTAATTATTCAAAAATATTATTCTAGAGTCTTATAATTAATTCACCAATTAATTATCCATTTCATGGCATCAATATCCCATAATTAATTCCCAAATTAGTTATCTCAACCCATGATATTAGTTTCCCATAATTAATTCCCCAATTAATTATCTCTATTCTCAACACCCACAACCTGAAATTAATTCCACAATTAATTACCTAGTTCAACCATCTCAATTAAATCACAACTAATCCTAAAAATTAAATATTAAAATCAGTAATATCAAAATCCCATAATTAATTATCCAATTATTTATCTCAATCAACAATCCCTAAATCACAAAATTTTACAATAATCTCAATTAATTAAGTTACCACATTAATTATTTCAATTAGCGATTATAATTTCTAAACAACTCTAGAAATTCAATAACTTGCATATACATAATCTACTCATGACGATGGGATCTAGATTTTTGACCACCTACCTAGATTCGTTGATGGATGTTCCCTCAATGTAAGTCCCAAATATATGAGCATCATGACTACATAGATCTGAGATTTAGGTATAATCCCTATAACAATATCAAAGATATCAAGATCTAGTCAATATAAATTTATATATAAAATCCTAGATCTAGATCTCACCAATTTTGTTTATATCTAAAGAAACAGTGAGTAAACTCCACCAAAATATCTAGAGAGGGAATAATATAAAAAATAAGTATTGGGATGAGATCCACTTACTTGGATAATAGTGTATCATCAATTTGGGCTTCGAATCTTGAAGAAAAGAGGTCGGGCAGACTTGAAAACCCTCTAGAAATCTCTGTAATCACAAAAAAAATGTTAATTCCCAATAAATGGTATAAATGAGGGTTTTGGGGGGGTTTGAGGGATTTTAAAATAAATTTTCAAGTTAAATAAAACCATTTCCATGGTTTTTCTGGGTAGGGGTGCATATTTTAACAAATTGTGCCCTAATCGTGCGGCCTTCACTATCTATGTTCACATAGTGATCCAGGATGGGATCAAGGTTTACTCAAACCATATTCCAACCATTCATAGTCCCTTTTTCTCAAACTTTTCTGAAAAATCTACCCAAAGTCACCCCAAGTCATAAATCCAACCAGCGGTACTTAAATAAAACAAAACTTTATTGAATATTTACCCTATATAACTCCAGAAAAGGTCAGGATCTTATATCCTCTTTGAATGCCCTGTTTTTTATTCCTTTTATTGATATTTTTTCACCAAGGTTCTATACATTTATTGACTCTTGAAATTGTTTTCATTAATGTATATACTTTTTCAAAATGTTTTCATATATTATATGATTTATTATCCTCATTGAGGAGTATTTTCAAAGTATTTTACTTAATGTAAATGGATAATAATTTATTTTTTAATGGGTCTGTCATGATATGATTATTGATGGAATTTTTCATGATTTAATTATATGAATCCATTTTAAAGGGATATGAATTATATTTTTATTAAATGTTATCTTTATGATGTGTTAAATGAAAAAAATTGCTTCCATGGGTTCTTAAGGATACACAAAGTGAATGATTATCATTTAGATCTTTTATAAATCATGCATTATTTTCATAAGTTATTTAGGATGTCATAAGTGAATGATTTTTATGTTCCACTTGTATGTATGAATAAATGGATTATGTGGTCTTATATTTCCCTATAATATAATAAGTAAATGTTTATATCTCATTGGATAAGTATCTATGAGTACATTTAATGTTTTCATTATTTTGGGATCTGATGGTGTGTCTCATGAAAGTAATTTTTCACGATATTAATGTTTATTCCATGTTCAAATGATTTCATAGTTTATTCTTATTCTCTTGACTATTTTATATTTTTTATTCATGATTTTTTTATGCCAAGACCTATGCAATGATTTATGATTTATGAACTATTTGGTATAAATGTTGTTATATTTCTAGATCATACATACATGATCACCTAATGTTCTATTATGATATTTAATCTTTTTCCCATATGTTTATCCTTACTGAGCTTATATTCTCACCCATTTTCAATGATTCCATTTACATAGTTTATAAATATATGTAATATGTAATATGTGTGTCAAAGAGTATCTTATATAGAAATTTTTTGGGAAAATTTAAAGACTTATAATTAATTAACTGGTAGTAAAAAATTTCATTTAAACAAATTACATTAGTTCTAAAAATTAAATTCTATTAATAATAGTCTAAAAATATAAACCTAAAAAGATACTCGAGATATAAATGTTACATTATTTAAGACAGATATTTTAATTATGTGTGCGTAAAAAATATAGTATATAAATTATTATTTTTTTAGCATCAGATCCAATAGTGTAAGTTTGTTTTTCCTCCAAGACACTTCTTGAGATACACATCTGTATGAATTATAGGATTTTTATATTAAGATAAAATTATGTCTCCAAATAGTTCTCTTTCAATTGTGATCACTTTCTCCTGGTACTTCAAAAAAAATTACATTTGAAATAACTCCATAAACATTATCTCTAGAACATAGATCCCACTAATATTATTGGTATCCTCAATACTTGTGGACACTTCCAAGTTTTAAAAACATAAGGAGTTATTATCAAGTGACTGATGAATCAAATAGTATATTTTTAGTCTTTGGTAACAATAAACATTTAATTTGGAGGTCCATTTGCCTCATATGTCACAACCATTTGAGGATCGTCTCTAAACTCCATTCAAGACTGGTAAAACCAATATTACAAGAGATATAAGTCCACAAAATTACATATATAGTCTCTGTAACCATATTTGATCTAACCTAGGTGGATATATTCTTGTCCCTAAATGAAGTAATGGGTGTATTGGATAGAGAAATATATTCACCAATTTTTACTCCATTATTTGTTTGGATTGAATTCTAGAGTATATGTTCCCTAGAATTTTTTTTTACCAAAATTTGTGACAATACATAACCAAACTCCATCAAAAAACCCCAAATAACTTCTAGAACAGTAGAATTATGATTAGAAGTTATCATCGTGGATCATGACATCATCCTATAGCCAAATCTATACAAAGATAACCTATTATTTAATTGATATCCTTTTTTCTACACAATTATCTATCAAGGTACCATGACCAGACAAGGATTGAACTCTAAACCTAATTTAAATGATGATTCTTTCATCCTCCATCATTGTACAGTGTCATTCACACCCTCAAAATCCATTTGAAGATCATATTTTTTAATTTTCTAAGGCTGGATCACGAATATTATCATTTATCAAACTTCTCCTCCATGGATGATTTCTTTTATGGAACAACCAAAATTGAACACCATTCACATACATATATTCATGAATAAAAACTCATTTAAACATGTGTAAGGTAAACACAAAGGATATGAATTTAGGGTTCTCACAAAATATTCAGTTTTGTAAATAGGGATAAAATGGTAATGTATTCCCAAGAGGCATAATGTTCTTTATTGGCCCACTTCCCTATGTTTTAGTTCAGGGTTTACAAGATTTTTGTAAACTATAGTGTAAAAATAAGAAAATTTTATTTTTTTGGAAATAGAATTTGAACCTACACTTCCTCATCATATCTAATTTTAAATTTAGAGATAATTTTTTACACCAAAAATTACATAGAGGAATGAATCAAAAGAAAAAAAATTATAACTTGAAAAATTTAAGTCTACTCAGAGTAAAACCATAGAAGATGTGGAGAGTTTTAAAAACACAAAATTATATGAATAAAATTCAGAACTTCTTGAAACTCATGGTTCTGTGAATTGATGTCATAGAACCATGGAACATATAGTTATTAATGATTATCAATATTTAATGAAATATTTCCCTTTATGGGATAATGGATTATAAATATCCCTTACACTTCTCATTCTTAAATATAACCTTTAGATATCTAGGTTAGTTCACTCACCCCAATTAATATGAACTTTTTAAAATTCATATAACCAAGGAAGTAAATTGATTCTTATATATAACAATCTTACTCACACTTATTTTTCAATGTAATTTATATTGTCTACAAATAACTTCAGGTAACTCTAATAAATAGAGAACAAATTTTATACTAGAGGAACACACTTCAAAAAACAGAAATTTCTACAATCCAATCTTCAATTAAACCCATACCATGAAGGCCTACGATATCTATGTAACCACACAAAATTTTATGAATGGACTTTTTATTTTTGTAATTATTTCTTAAAACAAATTAATCACATATGGAACCTAATAAAATATTTATTCTCATAAATGAAGAATAAAATAAGTTGTATTTATAGAAATTAAGAAACCTATACCATTATAATAGTTTCTTGACCATTGAAATAGTAATATAAGCATTAGGAATAATTATCTAGCCATTAGAAAAGTAACCTTTCTTATGAAAGTATAAATAAAATTTAGTTATCTTATAAATGAAAATATTACACAATTATATCATAGTATAAATAAAAAATTAAAAAAATGATAAATTAAGTGTTCTATTTTTGTGAAAGATAAAAGTTTATTTAAAATTTCATAATTAATAAATTGTTTTAAAAAAATTTATTTTCATAAAATAGATTCATAAATTAATATTATGTTTTATTATAATTATAACATAATTAAATGAGACCATAATTATTTTTCAAAGAGTCATAAAATCGATTATAATATTAAAGTTAGTATTTTCTGAATAAATGATGACTTAATTTAAAATTTAAATTTATCATATTTAAAAAAAAAATTCATAAAATGGTGTCCATTTTTGAAATATGCACATCAAAAACTGGATAGGGTGAATTTATGTAATTTTTCTAAAATAATTGAATTTTTGTGAATAGTGAGACACAGTAATTTACGGTAAACTAAATACATGAATTTTTTAAGTATGGATGATGTTTGGATAATATAAGAAAAAATTATATTGAATTATCCTTTATTATATTATATATTTAGTTATAGGAATCAACACTATTGATAGTCTTGATCCACGGTAATAAAATAATGAATATAAGAATAAGAAATACCCCTCTCCACCCCCTATAAATACCACCCATTCCCCGAAAACATTATAAATCTTGTATCTTTCCCAATCCCCTTCAAAATAATATCATCCATGTCCAAGAGCTTATGGTCTAAAAAATAATCCAAACCCGTGTTCCTTAAGTATCTTCTTAAAGAGACAACATTCAAGAAGTAAAATCCCCAATCCTTCCCTTTTAATTTCTTTTCTTTTCTTATCATATCATCAAATCCAATATCTAAAGCCTCATGATAACTCCAGTATCATATATATACTTAAATTTATTGTTTTAATGGAATATCCATCATCAAATCTCTTCTCTTCTCCTTTTATTCTAAAAAGGAAAACAACGTCTGTGATAAGTCAGTTCACCACCTTCGTGTACGAGGGGTTTTTATTTTCCATTGTCACCTTAAAGGATGGTAATAAAACCATTATTATGGTTAAGAAAATATAATATGTATATAATAACTTGTTTAATGTTCTGGAAAAAATTTATATACATAATATTATATATATAAAACTTGTTCTTGGTTGTTGGAAAACACATAAAAATAAACTAAACATTTATCATTAATGTTTTATCAAATGAAACATCATCATACCAGGAAAAAAATATGCGACCATTAATATTTTTGAAAGCTCATTAATATAATATAATTTGAATTCTTTATAATTATTCTCATTAGACAATAACTTACATAATTATACACAAGTAAACTGACCATGAAACCATGAAAATGAATGCTAGGAGAACGACAAAATTAAACTCTATTACTAATAAAAATAGCTATAAATGAACATAATAAAATTATAATAAATCAAATAAATGTATAATAGGTTCAAAATTAATTATTGAATGAATATAATTTGATTATCCAACATATTAATTGTAAGTGTAGAATGCATTCGTACTTAAGATAAGGGGACTCTCATACCCAACTCCCTTTCTTTGGGTTTTCCCTCTTCCACATCAATTTTATTATAGATATTTCTTTACTATTCCATAAATATAATTTAATTGATCTTCCCTTTTATTTTTTTAATATACATTTTCCACCTTTATTTTTAATCCAAATATAATTATTTCCCAAAATGACATTTCTTTCCTAAGAAAATATTTGACTCCTCATGCATTATATCTTATCCAAAGAAAACAGATCTCTTATTCAAATGTATGATCTACCTTTTTCTTTTGTGAACTAAATATTTTATTCATGAATGTATTATTTATGAAATACATTTGAAACATGTTATGTTCAATGGTTAATTTCATTACTGTGATTGGTTTACATTCTATATGGCATGGATGATTATGTAAATATTATGATGTGACGAGTGAGCCCAAAATTATATAGCCCTACAAAGAATTGGGTAATGTGATTTACATCATGAGATAATGTGTAATATGTTTTAACATGATTATATATTATTTTACAATGATTATTTTATGATTACACACATATTTTATGTGTGAACATGATGTTGGTTTTGTTTACAACCTTTCGTGGTATTTGACCACTAAGATAAGATATTCCATTTTTATGCATTGCCGCATTCCATAAATTATTCTAATGTTCCACTCATGATGTTGATGATGATCATATTATTATTTTATGATTATGATTATTATTATCACTCTTATTATATTGATTCATAATCTGTATTCATCCTCTTATTGTGGTTTTAACTCACCCCTTTTCTTTGATGTATATCAACATGTGACTACATGTACTAAGGAGAATGAAAGATTTTGATGCATAAAGAATAATATGTTAAATAAATATTTATTATTTATATGTTAACGTTATGTATGTTCCAAATTTCTCTTAGACACTGGTCCTTTTTATCTTATATTGTAACTCTATTATATTGTTTATCTTAAAAATGATCTAAAAAGTTATGTAAGAAAAATAAGAGTCACTATATTTTTTTATCAGAGCATGATTTAGTTAATTTGAGAAATGTGATTATATAAAGTAATTTAAATCCCATAGTATAATACTAAATATATTTAAACATCCAAGAAACATTATTTTAGACAAATGATAAACCTAGGGATCCTGTAAGTCACACCCAGTTTTTCATGTCTTTGTTTTTATCTGGTTCATTGGAAATAAAAATACTTTTTATTGGGTATTTTATGAGATTAATGTTGAGTTTTTAAGTTTCATATATGCATAATCACCCTAATTTTGATTACCCATTGCTTTTTTAGGAGTTTTTGGAGAAAGGGTGGTTATTTCATGATTTGGGCCAACCGTGAGTCCATTTCCAGATTTAAAAATTGAATTTATTTCTTTTATAAAATCTTAATTTTTCAACACTTTTAATTCATTACACTTCCCAAATGGCCTCCACTAACATATTAAGACTAAAATATCCTTTTATACCCCCTTAGAAATTCATAAGCATGGTGAATTTGAGTTACTTATTTAGGTATTGGGTCAGCCCGTGAGCCCATTTCCAGTTTTAAAATAAATAATTTGTTTCTTTTATATATTTCTCATTTTTTAATATTTTTTTGTTATTAAACCTTCCATTATAATACAAAATACCTTTACCCACCACCATTATCTAGTTTACCTATTTAGAGTTCATTTGAATCACTTATTAGGGAGAATGTTCTTTGGTTTCCTCAAAACGTCTAGAATTGAGAAGGTAAATTGTTTCATCCATAAGTCCTTAATTTCATACTATTTTTCCCAAAAATCTTCTTTACCTGGTTATTACTGATCTTAAGAGACTCTAAAATAATTTCAAATCCATTACCTTCTCTCTAAATGGGCAGATATAATGGAAGATGAAAATTTTTCTGGGTGGAAATGTGAGATTCCTTCTCCTGTCTCCTTCCTCTTCCTCATACTTTCATAATTTCATGGTTTTATTTTCTCCCATAGTCATTTTATACCTAGGGTTATGTTATAAAATTATTCTTTATGGGTTTTTGTTCGTTTGTGTTGGTCTTCATATGTTTAGGGTTTATAAACCCTCAGATGGTGATATTGGGTGTGTGTTTCCATTACGCCAAGGATTGGAGGTAGGATATCCATTGAACATGCCTTTATCATTTAAGTTTCATAATTTTATTATTTTTCACATATTATATATATGTTTATTATTGTTTTTTAATCCTTTTTATAATTTTATTGGTGTGAAAAATGGTTGTTTAAGCCTTGTTTTGTGAAAGGTAGAGTTGTTTTGTCATAAAAGTGCACACCAAGTGTTTGTTTAAATGTTCTACTATCTTTTGAAACAGTTTTGTGAGGTTTAAAACCTGATTTATGTTATTTTTATCATGTTATAGTATCAATAATAAAATATGGCATGAAATTGGTGTTTTATTCCTTGTCAAGTTCTTAAAATAAATTGTTTTGTTTAAAAGGGCATGACATGTGTTCGGTAAATTGCCCGGTTGGATTTTATGTGTGATGTGTGATTTAAAAATTATTTGTTTGGATTTAAAAGTGAATTAAAATAATTATAAACGGTATTTATGGTTCCTTATATGGATTTCCAATTTGTATTTGGTTTTACAAACAAATGGGTTTTCGTTTACAACATGTTTTGGCCCGAGTTTTTGGAAAATGGCTCGTTTCACATCCTTATGAAAATGGTTGTGTTTTGAATATGTAACCTGAGTGTTTTTAGAGATATATGAATGTGTTTTTATTCTGTAAATGGTGTTTATAAACGTCCTTAATAAAATTGAAATGCATACCTTGGTCAAACGTTAGTTTTGAGAAAGGATTAAAGGCCCGTTTGACATTTTTTTTTGTAAAAAGGGTTTCCATCTGTATTTCATGTTCTATATTTTAGGTCCATTTTATGGTCCGTGAAAGTGATTTATTAAATGGTTTTATGGCTGTAAACCTATTATTTTTATGTTATTTATGGGTTTCTGGCCTTAAAAGATCGTTTTTGAAAGGATTTTATGTGCAAGGCCTCGTTATACTCCTTGAAATTGTTTTATGAAACATTTTAGTGGTTTATTGATTCGTGAAAGAAATGTGAAGCATGTTTACAGGATGTTTGTGTGTTTATGGTTTGCTAATGTAGTTTTGATGTGATCCCATGGGGTTTGGCCCCTATTTCTCATAACAAGTTTAACGATGACAACATTGACTAAACTATGATGATAATGATGTTTGGGTTCCACTAGGTTACGGTTATGCTCTATAATAGTGTCTCATGTGCATGAGAAAAGATAGTAATTATGGTTACTTTCACCGAGATACGAGTTACCTGGGGCTCACAACTAACTAGTGCCTAGGGGTGTTCCCATGACTTGTGCTCATTGTCTATTTTGTACTCACCATCGACATACATTGTGTTTTATTGGTAAATTCAGAATTTTGTGTTATATATTTAAAATTCTACATTCTTTAAAGAATTCCTCTTGAAAACTAGTTTCATTTTGACGTTGAACCTCTTTGAAAATTGTTGCTAGCATTCTTGTTTATAAAACATGCAAGTTTTTGTCTAGTCTTTTCTTTATATCATGGGACCTCATTTTGAAAACATACCTTTATATTTGTATTTAAAACTTGAAATTTATGTTTCTTTTATTTTAAAGGTTGTTCATTGGTAATATAATATCAAGCTAACCTACTGAGTTTTAATACTCACACCTATAGTCTTCTTCTATTTTTAGCCCTTGTGTAGGTTTCAGCCTGAGTTCGATCGCCTTGGGTGACATTTGATCATTATGTTAGAGAGTGACCATTAGGTCGCATGGAGTAAGTTGGTTATCGAGTTTGGTTAGTTTAGTTGTTGGTTTAGTTGTACTTTCTATTTCTTGTAAAAATAATGTTTAGTTCAGTTTTTATATAAATATATTTTGGCCTGTCCATTTTTTTTGTTTTTGATTGATTGTTTATATATGGTAAAAATTGTTCCCCTGTGTACTCTATTTATTCCCTTGATGCTTGTCACCATCCCTAGAGGATTGGGAATTCCTCTTGGGAGTTGTCGCGGGCTGGCCCTTGTGACCGGTTCAGGGTCGACTCGGGTTGGTTCATGACAAAATGGTATCAAAGGAGGTCAGTTCTTAACAGACCTTTTTTAGATAACCCTTGTTATTTGGGGCATGTCAAGGTAGATGGAGTAGGATTGTTTGGAATTGATGGGTAATTGCAGGAAGAGCATCGCGAACTTTTTCTCATTCTGATCCATGAGTTTCCATGGGATATCTAGTTTTATTAGTTTCCTTTGTTCTTATTGATTGTTTGATGTTGGGATATGATAAGGGGAGTCTGACTATTGGCCTATGTGAGATCGTAGGGCCCAGAAATCCATATGGAGTTGTGTCATGGTTCTAATAAGTCTCTATGTGTTGGTTTTGTGTTTGAAATATGGCCGCCAACCATATGGTAAAGTCACCCACCGACACTAGTTCCCTTTTGTGGGTTCCTTGAACATTTCTTGATTTCTGAATTTTTGTTTTGAAAATTCTTTTGTGAGAATTATGGAAATGGGTTTAAAAGGAAGGATTGGATTTTTAAAAGTGTAAAAGGGGTTTTCAAAAATTAAATATAAGAATGGTTTTGGGAAGGTTTTTTTTAAACAAATTCTGCGGAGGAAGTGGAAATGATTTAACGGGATTAGATTTTCCCTAATCTAAACTTGTGGTTTGTCGAAATAAAATTTTTTGAAAGTGAGAATCATTTTAAGGTGATTCCGAATCTTTGTTTTAAATGGGTAGTTTTGGGATGTTAAAATTTGTTTTAATCTAATGAATTAGTTTTGAAAATTTGTTTTGATTGGTTGGTATTTTTGTAGAAAGGGTGTTGGTCTCAATGTCCATCATATTATAAAAAATATACCTTGCTGAATTTTAGAAAATTCAAAGGGGTTGTTTGAAGTAGCTTGGTTGTTTTGAAATTTGTTAAAAATTAAAAGGGGTATTTTTTTTAATAAAATGGATCTTGCTGAATTTTGGTTTGTTTTTTTGAAATCTGAAAAATGTTTTGACTTGGTGGTTAGTGTTACTTTTTATGTTTTATGGTTTTTGTAATGATGTTGTTTTGTTTTAGCCTGTAGTATTTTCATGGGTGCTCACATGCATGGTTGTATTGATATCTAGAAGGATGGACTATATATCATGGTGTTTGGTATCCTGGCTGGCATGGAAATGTGCATGTGGGTGATACTTGATGAAACACCATTGGTGAATATGGAAACCCACCAAGTTAGTTTGTTTTTCAAAAGTGTTTTGAGCTGAAAAATTGTGGCATTTGTTTATAAACTGATGGTTATGTCGCTAGTTTTTTATATGTCTTAGAAGATTTGTCTGTTCAGTATGCTTACTTGTGATCTATAATTCATAATCTTGTTGTGTCTTGAGATTATATCTTGTTGGTGCATCGGTTTTGGAGTAATGTTTTGTGGGTTTCTAAAGATGTGTTGGATGTTGTGATGTGGCCATGGATAGTTCTCTGTTGGAAATATTTCCTTTTTATCAACCTAATGATTCATTTCAAAGGTTAAATCCACCTCTCTAGATGATTCCTCAACCCATTTTTTGGAATATAGAGTTTTTTGGGATCCATTTAACGTTCTTCTAGGAAATGATAATTCTTTTGGACATAGCAGTTGTGTTCGGTGATGTTGATGTGTTACATCGTATTCCTTGTCCATTCTACTCCTCGTTCGGAGTGAGAGTGAATTTTGTTTGGTATCTATGACTTTTTATTTAGATGAAGGTGTTTTGTAGAGAAAGTGATTTTTTTGAGTGGTGTGTTCCTTATCACCTAACTGCGGTGCAGCAGATGCTTCAAGAATCAGGGCTCCAACCATAGGCCTCAGAGTGAAGCTTTCCACATAGTCAACAAATCGCCAGAGGTGTGGAGTGCTCGACTAGGATCCTTCCTCCATCATTTTGTTAAGCTATTTTCTACTCTATTGTGGTTCCCCATCCCTATTAATTTCCTCTTGTCTCAATGAGAGTGGTGGACTTACCCCTCACACAGTGTCAATGGTTATGCCTTCATGGATGTGGGATTCTGATCAATTTCCATCTGTAGACCATCTGTGTAAATCGGGTGTGGTCTTGGTATTTCCTATTCATAGATGGAGGGTTTTGGGTGGTTCATCTATTTATTTTGTGGTTTTAGTGTCCCAATGATTGGGTCCCCTTGCCTCTCTGCCCTGAGTGGTGGGGGTTCTGATCCGTGCCGAAATTATTGGCCAAGTTCTTATACCCTCTATTCGGAAGTGGGTGGTTAAAATGTTCATGTTATAACCCTCTTAACTTGGGTTGTTATATTTTTATGCGATATTTATTTTGGAATTGTGCATTTGATTCCCAATTCGAGTTAATGTTTAATTTTTTTATGTTCATTGCAATTTGGGTTCTAATGGTGGGGAGACCCACCATGGGTCTCTTTGATTTTTCTCCTAAGAACTTATCTAGTGATATCTATTTATTAATGGAGGGGATCCCATCCCATAATCCAATGGAATCTTTGGTTTTAGTGAGTTCTCCTTGGTTTAGGTGATTGTTGGGTTCATTGGTAGAAGGCCCAAAAACTGGGTTCTTTGTTTGGTTGTAGAGGTAGTGACTTGATCTTTTGGTTGATTCTCAGTAAGTGGTTGAGAGTTGGTGTTTGGGTTTAGCTAAGAGGATTAAGTTCCATTAATGGTTTATGGTGTGTCATTGGAATAGTAGTATGGAACATATTGATAAATAATACTTAGGTGTTTATCTTTAAGCTGGAAAGTGTTATGTCTTTCCATGTGCGGAAAGGTTTAATGGCGGGGAGAATTGTCACACCCAGTTTTTCATGTCTTTATTTTGATCTGGTTCATTGGAAATCCTGATCCTTTTATTGGGACTTATTTGAGATTAATTTTGAGTTTTAAAGTTTCATATATGTATAATCACCCTAATTTGGGTTCCCCATTGCTTGTTTAGGAGTTTTTTGGGGAAAGGGTGGTTATTTCATGATTTGGGCCAACCGTGATCCCATTTCCATATTTTAAAACCAAAATTGTTTCTTTTATAACATCTTCCTTTTTCAACATTTTTCACTCATTATAATTCCTAGTTGGACTCCACTAACATATTAAAACTACCTTTCCTTCTTTACCCCCTTAAAAATTTATAAGCATGTTGAATTTGGTTAACTTATTTAGGTATTGGGCCAACCCATGGGCCCATTTCCAATTTTAAAACAATAAATTGTTTCTTTTATATAATTTTAATTTTTTAATATTTTTTGGTGATTAAACCTCCCATTATAATCCAAAAAACTAGTCCACATCCTCATTATCTATTTTACCTATTTTGAGCTCATTTGAATCGTTAATTAGGGCGAAGGTTCTCTAGTTTCCTCAAAACGTCCAGAATTGAGAAGGTAAATTGTTTCGTCCATAAGTCATTAAATTCATACTATTTTTCCCAAAAATCTCCTTTCCCTAGTTCTTCCTGATCTTAGGAGACTCTATATTAAATTACAAGACATTACCTTCTCTCTAAGGGTGCATATCTAATATAAGATGAAAAGTTTTCTAGGTTGAAAGGTGAGATTCCTTCTCTTTTCTCCTTCCTCTTCCTCCTCCTTTCAATATTTCTTGGTTTTATATTCTCCCATAGTCATGTTAGACCTAGGTTTCTTTTATACCATTAGTTTTTATGGGGTTTTTGTTCATTTTGGGTAGTTCATAATAGGTTAAGGGTCTATAAACCCTCATATTGTGATATTGGGTGTGTGTTTCCATTACGCCAAGGATTTGAGGTAGGATACCCATTGAACCCGCCTTTATCATTTATGTTTCATAATTTTATAATTATTCACATATTACATATATGATTTTTATTGTTTTTCATCCTTTTTATGATTTTATTGGTGTTAAAATTGGTTGTTTAAGCCATGTTTTGTGAAAGGTGGAGTTGTTTTGTCATAAATGTGCACACCAAATGTTTGTTTAAATGTTCCGCTATCTTTCGAAAATATTTTGTGTGGTTTAAAACCTATTTTATGGTATTTTTAACATTTTAAAGTATCTATAATAAAATATTTCATGAAATTGGTGTTTTATTCCTTGTCAAGTTCTTAAAATAAATTGTTTTGTTTAAAAAGGGCATGTCATGTGTTCAGTAAATTGCTTGGTTGACTTTTATGTGTGATGTGTGATTTAAAAATTATTTTTTTCGTTTTATAAATGAATTGTAATAATTATAAATGTTATTTTTGGGTCCTTATATGTATTTCCTATTTGGATTTGTTTTTACAGACAAATGGGTTTTGATTTACATCATGTTTTGGCCCGAGTTGTTGGAAAATGGCCCATTTCACATCCTTATGAAAATGGTTGTGTTTTGAATATGTTACCTGAGTGTTTTAAGGGATTTATGAATGTTTTTTCTGATTTAAATGGTGTTTATACACCTCCTTAACAAAATTTCAATGTATACCTTGTTCAAATGTTAGTTTTGAGAAAGTCTTAAAGGCTTATTTGGCATTTTTTTGTAGAAATGGTTTTCATTTGTATTTCATGTTCTATATTTTAAGTCCATTTTATGGTCCATGGAAGTGATTTATTAATTGGTTTGGGGGCTGAAAAATCTGTTTTGTTATGTTATTGATGGGTTTTTATCCTTAACAGATCATTTTTGAATGGATTTTATGTGCAAAGCCTTGTTATACTACTTGAAATTATTTTACAAAACTTTTCTGTTGTTTATTGATTCGTGAAAGAAATTTGATGCATGTTTGCAAGATTTTTGTGTGTTTGTGGTTTGAGAATGTAATTTTGATGTGAAAAGTGTATTTTATAATATGTGTAAATTTATTAAACACTAAAGGGAATCCTGAGTATCTTGGTGGGCGGACGTGTACTAGTATGCTGGTGATCCTGTGGGGTTTAGCCCGTGTTTCACATAGAAAGTTTAACGATGACAACACTAATTAAACTATGATGATGATGATGTTGGGGGACCATTATTTTATGTTTATTTTCCATACTAGGGTCTCATTTTCACGAGAACGGATATTTATTATGGTTATTTTCACCGAGATACGAGGTACCTGGGGCTCACAACTAACTAGTCCCTAGGGGTGTTCCCGTGACTTGTGCTCATTGGATATTTTGTACTCACCATAGGCATATGGTGTGTTTTTTTGGTAAATTAAGAAGTGTGTGTGATTTATTTAAAATTTTACATTCTTTAAAGAATTCCTCTCGAAAATTAGTTTCATTTTTAAGTTTCAACTCTTGGAAAATTTTTACTAGAATTCTTGTTTATAAAACAAGAAAGTTTTTGTTTGGTATTTTTTTTATAGCATGGGACCTAATTTGGAACACATACCTTTATATTTTTATTTAAAACTTAAAATTGATGTTTCTTTTTTTAAGGATGTGCATTGGGAATAGAATATCAGGCTAACCTACTGAGTTTCAATACTCACACCTATAGTCTTCTTCTGTTTTTATCCATTGTGCAGGTTTCAGTTTGAGTTAGACCACCTTGGGCAATGTGCGATCATTATATCGGAGAGTGACCAGATAGTCACATGAAGTTAGTTGGTTATCAGGTTTGGTCAGTTGAGTTGTTGGTTTAGTTTTACTTTCATTTTCTTGTTCACATAATGTTCAGTTCAGTTTTTATATAAATGTATGGTGGGTTGTTCATTTCTTTCTTCTATTTGATTGATTGTTTATATATGGGTGAAATATCTCCCTTGTGTACTCTATTGATTTCCTTGGTGCCTATATCCATCCTAGGATGTTTGGGAATGCCTCTTGTGACTTGTCACGGGCTAGCCTTTGTAACTGGTCCAGGGTTGACTCGGGCTGGTTCGTGACATCGTACAATATGCCTTCAGATTTAATTTTAAAAAAGAATAAATTATTTATTCATGAATTTTTTACTTATTTCTTTTTCAAACCATTTATAACTTTCAAAATGGTTGTATCTAAGAGAAAACAAACCAAAAAAACTGTGTGACGAAAATTGCAATGATTTCTCGAACGATATCCCTAATTTAATGAGATGAGGAATTCAAAACTATGTGTCAATTCTTACCGAGTTGTCTTATGTAATGAATAATAACCTGAACCATTTGGAACATTCCCCTTTTCCAAAAAAGGAGAAACTAGTTATTGATCCCTTTCTACAATGACCACCAACTTTTAGTTAATATTATTGTCCACTTGTTATGGAATAGTGGGTTAACTCAATGGAGAATATCTTTTCTATACCTCACTATTCTAGGAAGGATAAGGTAACTCTAGAAATTTATCATTTAGATGGATAATCTGATCAATGGTGGGTATTTAAATAAAATACCAAGCCAGGTATTAAATATAATAGATGGATTGGGAATACTATAAGAATATAGTGATTATCAAGTACTTCCCTCTAACTCTCCATACAAAGTTGGAGAGATAATTTATAGATCTAAAACAAAATAATGGTGAATCTATCATAGATTAAAAATAAATCTTTACAAGTCTATAAATATATACCTCGGGTTTTTTTATCAACAATGATTAAAAAAATAGATATATTCTTTAGTGGTTTAAAACAACACCATCAAAAGACTCTAGCTATCTGAGAATTTAGGATTTTTGAATAAGTTGTTTAATGTGATCTCAAGGTAGAGATGGAGTCTGGATAATGCTCTTATGGTTATTCAGATAATAATATAAAAATGGATTTTCTAACTATTGGGTCGAATGAAAAAGGAGGAGAGAGGATCTAACCACCCACGTGTCAAAAATGTGGGAAGAATCATCATGGGAACTTCCTAAAAGAAATAGTGAAATGATTAAAATATGGAAGATAAGTCCACCAATTTCAATAATGTTTAAGAGACATGAAGAAGTTTACCTACATGTTGTAGACAATGATGTAACCTTCTAATTCACAACCTATGGTTCAAGTCTTTAAATGTAGGGAGAACGGTCAGTGTGCAAGTCAGTGCACTAAACCTCAAATCCTTGGGGGTAATCAACATCATCATCCACTAAAGCCTAAGGAGAAAGGGAAATATTATGCCATCACTATTTCATAAATAGAGAAAGAAAATGAATTTTTTGAAGGTACACATACTATTCACTCAACAATGGAAAAAAACTTATTTGATTTTGGATATACAAATTCCTTTATATCCTATAATGTTGCTAAAACTATTGAATCGTATCCATGATTCCTTAAAGTAAAGATATTTTTAAGAACACTTAGTGGTGCAATTATCGCAACCCAGGTGTTGGAATATTCTCATGTTGGTTTATGTGGGAATATCCTTACATAAAATATCATAATACTTTTGTGTTATTCAACACAATATTTGGTATTAATTTGATCTCATTATATAGAGTACATGTCAACTATCGGGTAAAGAATATATATTTTCATATTCATAACCATCCCATTGTCCTCTATAAATTAAAGTAAGGTCATGAATATCCTTCAAAAATTCACTCAATGGTGTTTGTGTCGATGCCTTGTGAATGATAATGTCTCACTCAAATGGTTGAGTCAAAGGAAGGTATCAACCTAGAGGAAATTATAATTCAGATGGAATAAATTAATGTATTTCCCAAAGAATTACCTATACTTTCCCCATATAGTGAGGTACATTTATCAGTAAAAATTAAACCTAGAGACACTCCTATATAAAAATTTTCCTATAGTATGGTCCCTATTGAACTATAGTAGTCAAATAATAAATTGTACGGTGTTTTTAAAAAAGGGTTCATACTCTCTAGTACATCACCTTGGGGTGCACCAGTGCTCTTTATAAAGAAAAAGGATGGATCAATGTGACTGTGTACCAATTAATAGGAGATAAATATGAAAACCATAAATAAAAATTATCCTTTTCAAATTATTGATTACATGTTTTATCAACTACAAGGAGATCATTACTTCTCAAAGGTGTATCTTCATTCTATATATCATCAACTGAAGGTGAGGAAGAAAGATATTCTAAAGATTTCTTTTTATAAAATGTATTAGCATTATGAGTTCTTAGTTTCTTACTTTATAATTACTAATTCCCATATAATTGACATGGATTTTATTAATATAGTCTTTATATATTACCTAGGAAAAAAATTGGTAGTGCATATCAATGAAATTCTCATATATTCTAAGAGAAAGGAAGAACATTAAGAACATTTAAGTATTTTTTTGATGATGTTGAGAAAGGAAAAACTGTAAATCATGTTTAGAAAGTGTGACTTTTGAATTTTTAAGGTCACATTATTGGGAAACATGATTATAAGTGGGGGGATATATATAGACCCTTCAAAAACAAAGGCAATGGAGGAATGACTGACACCCACTGGTATCATGGAAATCAGTAGATTTCTTGGCTTATCAGTGTACTACTGATGTTTTGTGAGAAAATTCCCATGATTCCATATCCAAATAACTATGTTAATAGTTTAAGGGGTAAAGTATTCTCAGATGGGGGAATGTGAGTAAATATTTAAGAAGATTAAGAATAAGATAATCATCGCACATGTTCAAACACTTACAACAAATAGATAAGGTTATGTGACATACATTGATACTTTAAAGAATGGTTTGGGTTGTGTACTCATGCATAATGATAAATTAATAGTCTATGTCTCACTATAGTTGAAGATCTGTGAGCACAACCACATGACACATGATCTAGAGCTAGAGGATATGATATTTTACTTGAAAATATGGCTGTAATAACCATATAGTGAGAAGTGTGACATATATAGATATCACAAGAGTCTAAATTATATTTTCACATTGAAGTTACTCATCGTGTGTCAAATAATATGGTTTGATATAATCATGGAAATTTATTTCTCTATTAATTACCATCCCAAAAATAGAACAAGTTAGCTGATGTTATTGGCATAAAATAGCATGATAACTTACCCATGATGAGAATTGAAAAATACCCAATCTTTATGGATATAAAAATGATTGATTTGGAAATAATAATGGCAGGGAATACATCCTACATTTCTTAAATGATTTCCCAACCATATATCCATGAAAATATCAAGGCGACACAAAGGGATGATCTTGAACTGCAAAATAAGGTGAAATTAGTAAAGGAAGGGATGAAACAATAGCTCCACATTGATGATGCTGGTGTGTTTCAGTTTTGAACTAGGATTTGTGTGACTTCTTCACCTGGGATAAAAAGGATCTATTGGATAATGCACATAGCTCATATTTATCTATCCATATCTAAAGTACCAAGATATACCATTATCATTGAGTAAAATTATTCTAGGAGAATATAAATAAGGATATTACAGATTATATCTAAATATGTTTAATATTTCAACAAGTTAAAATGGACTGACAGAAGTCTCAAGAAATGATGCAATCATTTCTTATACCAACATTAAAATGGGAGAACATTATTATGAACTTTGTCACTAGTATGCTATAATCATCCAATGTAAACAATATGATATGGGTTGTGGTGGATCAAATCCCCAAGACTAACCACTTCATTTCTATTTAGGATGATTTTTCACTTGAACAATTTTCCAATATTTATTTGAAGGAAGGGGTGAGGATACATGGGGTTCCACATTAAATTATATCTAATTTTGATCCAAGTTTTGCATCTAGATTCTAGATACATATTTAATATATTTTTTGTACTAAATTGATTTTTATCATGACCTGTCACCCCCAAAATAACTCCCAATTTGAAAGTCTTGTTCAAACACTCAAGGACATGCTAGAGCTTACTCAATGGAATTAAAAGGAGGATGGGATCAGTATCTCCCATTAGTTGAGTTCTCATAAAAAAACATCTTCTACTAAAGTATTCAAATGGACCCATATGAAGTTTTGTAGGGGAAGTGATATATTACTCTAACTTGTTGGGATGAAGTTGGAGAATGAAATGTAGTTAGACCTAATCTTGCGTAAGAGATGACCGAGAAGGTTCAAGCCATCCAAAAACATATAAAATATTATCAAAGTCTATAGAAGATCTATTCTAACAACCGTCAAAGGAACAAGGAGTTTAAATTTAGAGACAAAGTTTTCCTTTGAATATCACCATGGTTGAGAGTCATAGGATTTGGAACGAAAAGGAATCTTAGCCCAAGGTAAATTGTCCCCTTTGAGATCCTTTATCACATTGGAGTAGTATCCTATCAGCTTTAATTTCCCACAACCATTTCTCAAGTGTAATATGTATTCCATGTATCCCTCTTGAGGAATTAAATACCAGATACCTTAATTCTTCTAAACATATTGGTGGTACAACTGTAAAATGATCTCTCTTATGAGGAGAAGTTGGTGAAGATTTTAGACAAGAGAGATTGGGGTCTGTGTAATAAGACCACTCCCTTGGACAATGTACTATGGAAAACCCATCAGTTTGAAGAAGCTCCATGGGAACTAAGGGGATCAATAAAAGAGAAATACCCTCGCCAATTTTTACCTTATTATATAAAATAAAATTTTCAAGAAAACATTTTATAAGGGAGGGGAATGTGAAGACCCAAAATTTTATCAATGAAATTTTACTTTTTATACATATTTAATAAAATATTCATCACATAGAGAACCCAATAAAAACATTATTCTCATAAATAGAGAAATAAATAATTAGTACTTATAAAAGTTATGGAACCTATACCGTATGAATAGTAACCTCATCGTTGGAATAGTAATTTGACCATTTAGAATAGTAATATGAATATTAGAATAGTAACATCATCTATAAAATTATAAATAAAATATAGGTATCTTATACATGAAAATATGATATAACTATATCATGATATAAATAAATAAATATTTTAAAAATTATAAATTAAGTGTTTGTATTTTTGTCAACCAAAAATGTTTATTGATAATTTGAAAAGTAATATAATGATTTAGAAGAAAATTTATTTTCATTGAATCAATTCATAAATTAATATTATGTATTATTTTAATTATAATATAATTTTTTGATACCTTCATTAATTTTTCAATGATTCGTAAAATCGATTATAATATTAAAATAAGTATTTTTTGAATAAATGATTATTTTATTTAAAATTTAAATATCTCATATTGAAAATTTATTTTCATAAAACAAAGTCCATATTTAAAATCCGCACATTGAAAAATGCTTAGGGTGTTTTTTGGGGATTTTTCTAAAACAGTTGAATTTTTGGTGAATAGTGAAATATGATAATTTATAATATATGGTAAATATAATAATTTTTTATTTGTAGATGACTTATAGATGATTTAATAACCCATTATCTCAATCAATCCTTTACTATTTACTATATTTAGTCTTATCAATCAACACTATTTATATTCTTGAGAAAAAATAATAAACTAATAAATATAAGAATAAAAAATATCCCTATCCTCCCCCAATAAATACCACCCCCTCTCCTCACACCTTCTAATACTTTTAGTATTTCTAATTACCTTACCAATACTCTTCCCCACATCTAAGATCTGTTGGTATTAATAAAATACCAAACCTAAGTGCCTTATGGAGGTTCTCAGTGAGACAACATTCAAGGGGAAAAATCCTCAATCCTTCTCTTTTAATTTTTTTATTTTCTTATCGTATCCTCACATACCCTGTCGAAAGTGGTATGAAAACTCAAGTGTCATATATATACTATTTTTTTATTTTTTTTTATTTAATACCCACCATCAAATCTATTCTTTTTTCTTTTAACTCTAAAATTGAAAACACCATCTGTGATATGTCAGTTCACCGCCTTTGTGGATGATGAGATTTCATTTTCCACTAACACCTTCAAGGATAGTCATAAAACCATTAATATGGATAAAACATATTTTAATATGTATATTATTACTTTTTTAATGTTTTGAAACTAATTTTTATACATAATATTAAATAAAATGACACTAGTTCATGATGGTTAGAAAACCCGTCAAAATAAACTAAACATTTATCATTAATATTTTATCAAATCAATCATCCTTATACCAGAAAAAAATGATACATGAGACAATTTAAACCTTTTAAAGTTTATTAATAATATATAATTTCACTTTTTTATAATTATTCCCATTTTAAAATAACTTCCATAATTATTAAAAATTAAACCGACCATAAAACCATGAAAATGAACGCTCCCAGAATGAAAAATTTGACTCTATAACTCATAAAAATGGTCATAAATTAACTTAATAAAATTATATTATATATATATATATATATATAAAATAGGTTTTGATTTATTTAATTAATGAATCTAATTTGATTATCCATGACATTAAGTGCAAGTTCATAATTAATTCAGATATAAGGTAAGAGGATTCTAGAACCCAACTCACTTTCTTTGGGTTTTCCCTCTTTCAAATCAATTTCATTACGAATATCCCATTACATTTCATTAAATATAGTTTAATTATTCTTCCATTTTCTTTCAGGTATATACATGTTTCCATTTTTATTTTTAATCAAAATAGATTGATTTTCTAAAATGAAATTTCCTTCCTGCGAAAATAATTGACTCCTCATGTGTTGTTTCTTGTCCAAAGAAAAATGATCTTTTATTCAAATGTATGATCTACCATTTTCTTTTGTAAACCCTAAATTTTATTCACTAATATATTATTTATGAAATCTTTATGAAACTCGTATCTTTCCATGGTTTATTTCATGACTATGATTGTTATATATTCTATATGGCATGCATGATTATGTAAATATTATGATGTAATGGGTGGGCCCAGAATTATATAGCCAACTAATTAATTGGGTAATTTTATTTATCTCCTGGGATAATGTGTTATATGAATGAAAATTATTCTATATTTCTTCATAATGATTATTTTATGATTATTCGCATATTTTATGCATGAACATGATGCTAACTTTATTCACAACTATGTGTGGTATTTAACCACTAAGACTTGATGTTTCATGTTTATGCATTGCGACATTACATGACTAAATATAAAGTTTCTCCCATGATATTTATGATGGTTGTATGATTATGTTTTGATGGTGATTATCATTATCACTCGTGTTATATTTATTTATGCCCCGTATTTATCCTCTTACTCGGCTTTTATCTCACCCCTTTAATTTGATGTATATCCATAGGTGACTATGTTTAGTAAGGATAATGTGAGATTTATAAGGATAAATAAGATGTTATTAAATAAATATTTATGTTTTATTATTTACAAGTAATGTATGTGCCTAATTTTTCCAAGACAGTAAACCTTTGATCCTGGATCATAATGTTATTATGTTGTTTACCTTAAAAATGATGTAAATCATCCTGTAAGAAAAACCAAGGTTACTATAATAAACTCATAAAAGGGACCTCAGTGTCATAAAATTCATAATTTCAGATAAACCCATGTTTCATGCAACTAATAACTGGAGCTTTTAATTGATATCACCTTTTTCCAAACACAGTTTCATGAATATTGAGTGCCTATGGTCCCTATAACCATTTGTTCAAGGATTATTTGTAAAAATCAAAATGACCAACATATATCATATACTGTAACACCCCAAGATTTCATAGTGTGTTATTTCTTCAAAATAATTCAATAACTTGCACTACACGCAACACCGAGTTCAATCACACCATGACTTACAAAAAAAAAGCCATTCAAAAGAGGTTATGAATAGTATTATCTAAATTTTAAACTTTATATAATCCTTATAATTTTAGAATCCATATTATGAGTTTCTTAGATATAATGCAAGAACAAATTCATTTTCAGTATTGCACTTTTATCAACTTTTAACAGTGAACCCTTTTTAAATACAATATTTTAAACTTTTTGACTAAATGGGGACATCAAAAAATTTAAAATGAAACATCCCAAGCTTCCACGGTACGCTTTCCTTTGAATAATACAGTAGCGTGTGTTGTACGCAACCTCGAGTTCTAACACACACCACAACTAATTAAACTAGCCGTTGTGAATAGTAATACCTACTTTTTGAAATCATATATATTCAATATTTCAAAAATGGACTTCATTTTTAGATTCGGAATATCAAAATTAGCCTAGGGTGAAATTTTGGTACATTTCGGATAACTTTCATATTTTGATGAATAGTGAAAATTACTAAATTTTAATTAAAAACAACTTTTTTAATCAAAATACTTAATAGTGATAAATTATGAATTTGAGTGGTTTTAAAGTATATTTAGAATATATTTTTACCATTTAATATAATGTTGGTCATTGGACATAATTTTACAATTAAACCAAACATAAACAAGTGTCAATCTTTTGATAGTTATTACCTCTTAAAAACACGCTTTTTGTTTTGACAGCGGGAATTAATTTTAAATTAATTTCTGCCACTTCTGTGTTTTGAATTTAGGAAAATGGATTCCATATTTGGAATCAGGATGTTCAAATTGTGTAAATAGGTAACTTTTATTTTTAGACATTTTGAATAGTTACTGTGGTAAATATTTTATTTACCATGGTTAAAGGGTAAATCCGGTAAATAAGGGTTAAAAAAATAATATTATAATAATACTAAATTACCCTAAAACGTGTCTTAACCCTATTGGTTGATACATGGTCGACCATGGGCATCTTTGGGTCTATTTTGGGACCCCATGGATCCACTTGTAAGTGATAATGACACATTATATTAATAAAGTTAAAATAAAAATAAAAATGGCATAAGCTTACATCTTTTAGAAGAACAATTTTTACATAGGGTTATACATGTTGGATTTTCAAGTATAAATATTCATTAGAAAGATAAAAAGATTTCCTACATAATGATATTTTATTTATAATTTTTAGACATTAAATAAATTATTTTATATATGACACAATGATGATGCAGTAATTACTAAAATAGTAAAAAATTAACATAATTGATATTATAAATACCCAAAAAAATATAATATGAAACTTTTAATGAATTAAACTAATTTTCTATGATAATATGATATATTATTATTGATTTAATTGACTTTTTTCGAAGTAATCAATCTGTTAGGAGTTTCACAAAAATCAACTATTGAATAGTGTCAAAATTGACATAAAAGAGTTCCTAAAACAAATATTATATTATTAATTGATATTAAATTCCTAAAAATCTAAGGTTCTGCCAAGAGACTTATATTATGATAGGTTCCTCATTAATGGACCACTTGGGGGTCGCTTGGATGTATATAGTATGTTTATTAACCATATTATATAAAAATACAAAGAGACATTGTAAAAGTGAAACTAATTAACTTAGAGTTAATACTTAAAGATAAGGTTAATATAAGTACCCAAACCTGTCTAAATTCTATTGGTTGAGTGGTTTTCGACCTATCCCCACCTTAACCTTTGAATAGTCAACTTTGGAGCCATTAGAAACCGAATATGAATTTATTATAAATTAATATTTCTAGCTTTTCCAAAGGTGCCCCTCACCCCTCTTATAAAAGGGCACTCCTCCTTCTCATTTCTTCACACCTCTCAAGCCACTTGGCTCGTCCAAACTCTGCCCAAATAAGCTCCTCACATCCCTCTCCTCCTCCTTGAAGCTTCCCCTTAGGCAGAAAGCATTTCAAGAAGTCCTTTGGTTCCAACCAAAGTGAGTTACCTAAATTAAAGGTAACGATTTCTCTTAAATTATTTTCATTTATTTTGCTTCTCCAACCCCAAAACTCTTTTTATTTCATTTCTTTTGTAACAACACCAGTATCCTCAATATACTAGGATGTTGTTATAAGAAGGATTCAAACTACACATACACACAACTCCATCTAATGGATGATGAACATAATGTTTCTGTGGATGGCAAACTAACGCCTCACGAAACGATGATTGTTCAAATACATCTTACCGCCTCTCATGGTGGCCATTATGATGGCACTATAATTAAATATGATATTAATGATATATATTTTATATATAAGCTTCTGTAATTCCATTTTATTTCATACCATTATTCGTTTCATGTTGTATATACATACGATAATTTCATTTGAGGAAGTGCGGACTACCGCCCCCTTAAAATGATATGACTCGTTCATACCACACATGGAACGTATAAAGGATGGTGTTAATGAACTTAAGTAACATGTATAAAATATTATACTGGAATAGTAATATACCTATGTATCATCTGTATTTGATTTTTTTAAAATAAAAATTAAATGGAAGTAGCGTTCGTGCGTACGTACGGACTACCGTCTCCACGAACGCGATGAGATTAATTATCCATCGTATCCATTCAAGTATAATTATCATTTGATGATTTAAAAATGATGTTTAAGGACTTGATACCATTCTGGATTTGAATAATATACAACTTATCCTTTACAAACATGTCTTACATAACAAAACATACAAAAGCAAACAAGTAAGTTCACACTCGAAACAACGATAATACTAAGATTTTATTATCAAATCAATATTAAAAGATCATATATGATATCATATTAATGTATATGATTCTTGTATAATTTAATAACAATTATTTCACCATTATACAGGAGGTTAACCTACCCCAACCAAGGAAAAGTACAAGGTAAGGGTTATTTCACAATCTCTTCATTATCCGAGGTTGTATTATACGTAATAATCTACTGGGATATCTTTATCATCCACATCCATGTTTCTTCGAAATGTATTTCAAAACATTTTTACTATTTACAAGAACATGGGTTAAAGTCATTTATACCCTTGTTTTACTTTTTATAAGAGGTTTATAAAGGAATCTTTCCGTCGTTTTCAAAACAAGGTCCTTTTAAACCTTTTCGACAGAATTGAGGTAAGAATGTTTTTTTTAACTTATACGGCGGGTGCGGTTATTTTCCGCCGTTATAAAATCGTCGAAGCTTTCCTTACAAGCTTATAAGAATATTTTCAAAGAAAATGTTTTATTTTATATGGATCTTAAATGATTTCAAAATAAAAGGAGATACTTCTTTTAAAAGAATCTTGATTTCATCTATGTCAAGATCCTTTGATGGATTTTAAGATTATTTGAAGTTGATTTATTATAATACAAAACTTCTATATTGTATTGAAGGTTTTGTGATATGTTTGAATGTGGATGTGCTATTTTATACCATTCATAGTTTATGGTGAAACTATTGACATTTCGTATGCTAGTTTTAACCCGAATGTTTATGTTATATTTCAAACTTTTCTTCAGATGAATGTGCTAAACAAGTATGTTCCGGGTTGGGGACCGGTAAAAGTAAGCCCTCCAGGTTGGGGACTAGTTAAAGTAAGCCCTCCAGGTTAGGGACTGGTAAAAGTATGCCCTCCGGGTTGGTGTCCGGTTATTAGAGGCACTCCGGGTTGGTGTCCGGTTATTAGAGGCACTCCGGGTTGGTGTCCGGTTATTAGAGGCACTCCGGGTTGGGTTCCGGTTAGAAGTAACCCCTAGGTCTTGGGATGAGGCCTAGACAAAGAAATTAACGTTTAGCATTATGCATTCCAACATTATGAAAGTGGTTATTGATTTTTGCATGTGATTATTCGATTAGTAGAATATCCATGTGAATAAGTAAATGGCATTATTTCATTTTATTTATGCCATACCATGTTGAATGTTCATGTTTAAAAGGCTTTTGTTTTAGTTATACATTGCCTTAAATGTTTATTCTTATTTATGAAAGTTTCCGCTATATTGTTATCCTTACTGGGCATTTGAGCTCACCCCTTTTCTATGTTTTATTTTTCCCAGGTAGTGAAGAAGTAAATTATGAATGACTTTCAGGGATATTATGAGGGGTTAATAGTGTGGATTGTGGAAACATTATGTTGTTGTATTAGTTTTTCATTTTGAAATGTAATGTAAAACTTATGAATATATCTAGTGTTTCCAAGGCTACTAAACCAATCGGTCTTTCGAGATTTGATCTTTCTTGTGATCATGCCAATGTTACGAAGTAATGCACCGACTCTGGGTAGCTGGGGTCGGGGCGTTACATATACCCACATAAAAACTCCCTCAATACAAATAATTTGATGGTAAATCCCATCACATTTCTCTCCTAAGCATCGACACACTAATTCTTAGATCCTTCACACTATAAATGGTCAGAGAGTCATCCATCCTAGTTTCTCACAAGCACTTATCATATAAAAATAAAATTAAAAATCCCCCACTAATTCTCTCCCAATTAACATACATCACATAGGCCTCCTATTATGTGTGTTCCCAAGTCATGGAAGGTAACACCCCCAAATTTTTATAATATACATTACTTTAAATAAACGTAGCATCAATAAAATTCTTCACATCATCACTAAACATAAATAACCAATGACAAACTAAATGGATATTATTAAGAAAATTTAGGAATAATAAAACCACTATAAATTAATAATACTTTAATTAATTAAAAATCATACAAATTGGATTAAGAAAACATATTGTTTTAAAAGGGATTTCATCAATAAAAGTAAATTATATTTATATTTTCATATAAAAGATAAATTTATAAATATTATAATTCTAATTTAGTAAAATAAGAATCATTTCTTAATTCTTCTTATCAAAATTATTTTGGAGTGAATTTTTTAACTTTTTGTAAAATAACTTATTTTTATGTGAATAGTGAAAAAATACTGATTTTACTAATACCGTCAAATTTATAACATTTTCATTATACAAGAATGAAATAAAAACTTAGAAAAATTATTTATAAAAAAATATATATTTATAAATTAAAATAATACACTTAAGTATTTATGTTGAATTTATAAATCTCATGCTTATAATTTTGGAAATATAATTAATATTTTCCGCTATAAATTGATTTGATTCTCTAATATTAGAAACCCATTTTCTTAAATTATAGAAATTAAATCTAATAAAAATTATTTCATATTTTATATCTATATGTTATGATTAGTTATTAAGTTAAATTTCATTTTTAGATAATATATTGTCACTAGTATACAATATAGCTTTTACGTCATAGGTTTAATATCTTTTTTTAATTAAACATCATTTAAAAATTTTAAACATATATTATTTATATAACTAATAATAAAAATATTCTAGTTGGAATTTTAATATTTGTTTTTACATAATCAAAATTTAAGAGGATTTTTTATCATAGATAAAAATATAACATATTTAAAAGTTAAAATTTTGGACCACGCCATTGTGGTGCCCAATTTTCTACAAGGTAGTTATTTAAAATTTTAAATTTCTAACTAAATTTTATGATGTCATTGTATGATTTTCCAAGGTCATTTACATGTTTCCACACTCCACGTGTATCCATTTCATATCAACTCTTTCGGTATTCATCATTGTTCCAATAATTCTTCTATCAGAGATATCATCTAGGTATTTATAATTAATTTTTCATGATTCATATTTCATTGAGATTAGTTATGTTAGTTGATATTAATATTACTAATTTTGTTTTTTATAACAGAGAATCCTTTTATCATTCATTTTAAAATTAAAAAGAATTCACCAGAATATAATTCCCCTACTATCAGCTTCTTTAGATTCCTCATGTGTCATCCCTCCGATGAAATTTAGGGTGATGAAGAATATAACCATCATGAAAACTTTTTACAAAAATTTAGTTTCTTTTTCCATAATTAATTTTGTTTCAATGTATTTTTTCCTTTTATCTATTTTGTATTTTCATCGAAGGGTGTGTTCAGAATTGGGAATTTAAAAAAAATAGATTTCATTTTATATCAATAATTGAATAGCCGATGTAAAAAATACATATCCAAAAACATTTTTTTATAATTAATGTAAAATATTTATTTTTATGTCGGTTATAATAAAACAGATATAAATTTTCTCTGAAATAATAATTTTAACATCAATTTTCAAAACCGATGTTACAAAACATTTTATCATTATTAACCTAATGGAATATGATATGGATTTAGATATACTGTGGTTATGCCAAACCTACTATCATAAATTATGATTAATAATGGTAAAATAGTTGAGTTTTCTAACTAATCAATGTAGTGAAGGATTAAGTCTTATGCAAGTTAAAATGATGATTATGACAAAGGAAAAAAGAATCAATTTACTTTATATTAAAAATATAAGAAGAGAAACTCTGGGGAATGAATTAAATGAACATGAATATATTTTATTTGTAGTGAAAAAGGGAATAGGGAAAAAATTTCAAAGTAATGTTGAATCTATTTATTAACTTGGAGAAGGAAAAATATGTGTTTCCTATTGATATAGATGATATTAAGGTACCCATATTATATCAAATTATACATTGAGTGGTGAATTACTTTTATATTTCCTTATATATTTCCATCAGTAAGTGATAATTAATAATTTTTAGTACACAACTTACTTAATGAGGGGATAATGTAACCCCACAAGATTTCAAAATATATTTTCCAATAAATAAACATTTTATGGATATCTTGATTCTCATAAAAAAGTGAAAAAAAAATATCATGACACATTGCAAGAATATGATTATGAAAATTTTATAATAATAAAATCTATAATTAATAAATAAACTTTTAATCACTGTGAAATTTATAAAAAAATAATATTAATAACACATAATATTTTAAAATGGAATTTTTTATTTAATGTTCTATTTCTTTCAATTTTAATTTAAAATATAAATTTAAAAAATTCATAATTTTATTATAGAAAAATATATATATAATTTATATTTATCCTATCAAAATTATCTTTGTGTGAACTTTTCATATATTAATTAAAATAACTAATTTTTAGGTGAATGTAGAAAAAATGGAAAAAAATTGATAATACCCTCACTTTTTGGATGTAATCATAATACATGAATGAGTGGACTATTTTTTAAACATTTATTCAGTAAATATCTATTTATAAAGAAAAATAATTAATTTAAAATTTTCAAGTTTAATATTTAAAACCCATGTTTACTGGTTTGGAAATATATGTAATATTTTAGTCTAAAAACAAGTTATATGCGCATAGATTAAGAATTAGGCTCACCACATGTTGAAAGTTTTTTCAAAAAAATTAATTTTTTATTTTAGATTATTTATTTAAAATTATGTAATATCTTAAATTTTATTTTTAGGAATAAAACTATGATTACTTTGATTAAATTTAATGATCATGATAATGGTGAAGGTATTGTTTCAAATGAGTTATTTTTGTAATTATTGTGTATATTATTTCAAAAAAATTAAAATTATCTATTTTACAAAAATAATATCATATTATTTTTAAAAATAAATATAAATATATTTTAACTCATTAAAATTCAAATTAAAAAAAGAGTAAACACTAAAAGGTCAAAAAATGATATTTAAATAAAAACGTTTTTCTATAAATTATATGTTGTAATTTAAAAATAAATTTTTACATATTTAGAAATTCATTTATTCTTAATGGATTTGATATTTATTATCTTAATAATAATATTTTCAATGAGGATTCATCAAATATTTTTAATAAAAATTAATTACTTAAATAAAAACATGACACTAAGGTAAAACCCAAAAAGGTAAAAGTTAAAAATTTACGGTAAAAATCTAAAAAATCATTAAAATAAGGGAAAAAATATTGGTAGAGGGATTATAAAACTTAATTCATCCCACACTCAATTTTATTTCCTTTTTTTTATCTTATTATCCTTGAATAGTGTCATACGAGCATTGAAAAAGTAGTGAGCATTAAAAAAAATTATTTTCCTCACTTATAAAAAGAGATCACTTAGACCAAAATTCTACACCAATTAAAAATTCATAGATCAACTAAAAAACTTTCCAATTATTTACCCAACTCCCTCACCACTTCAATGAATACATGGTCTTGATAAATTAGCAAGATAATGAACTTTAATGTATTACCCAAAGGGGAATATCCAAAGGGAGTGGTAATGCTCTAAAAAAAGCTCCATATATTATTTCCATCTTTTACACCCTCAAATAATTTACCTCTATGAAAGTATGATAAAATATGTATTATTAATATTCTGAAATTTTTTTATACTAATGTAATATCACTTTTCTATCTTCCTATAAACCCATTTCAAAAATGAATATTTCCTCATGTGTATGTGTGTATTGATGCACCTATGAACTCCATGTTCTAAATTTCATAATTTCCTTAAATGTATGTTACAATAGATAAGTTTAATGAAAAAATATAATATTTCAAAAATATTAAGAATATAAAATGATAATTAATTCATTTTTATACCAACTCAAATTCTATTAAAAATGAGAGCATCCTTTATCTGTTTTTATAGACTACCACCTCTAAAGAATGACGTATTTTATTTTCCATTATTTTCATACTTGGATGACATAAAAATTTTAATTATTGTATAAAAATGATATTTATAAAAAATAAATATTATATAGATATAAAATTAGAAACTCTATAAGTGATATTAGTAATAGATGGTCATAATACACTTTACTGCCTTAAATGAACATGTTTAAACCCCTTTATTAATATGATTACATATTGGAAAAACTATAAAAAATTATAAAGTTTGTTCTTAATGAATAATAAAGAAAATAATCATATTTTTTTATAGTGATTATAAATTTATTTTTTAACACATTTTACCATAGTCAATAGACTGAGGTCTTTTTAAGGTAATAAAACAAAACTCATTTTATAACCTACTTAAGAAAAGAGTAATTAATTATTAAAATGCATAT
Source organism: Viscum album (assembly GCA_963277665.1). Classification (NCBI taxonomy): domain Eukaryota; kingdom Viridiplantae; phylum Streptophyta; class Magnoliopsida; order Santalales; family Viscaceae; genus Viscum; species Viscum album. The sequence continues at coordinate 1,908,449,922 of OY728145.1, forward strand.
GATAATAAATAAAATAATGAAAATGAAAATTATATGGAAAATATTCTTAATAAAGGTTTCAATAGAGTTTATTTTAATATTTTAGATGTTGGAACATGCCTAGAGATAATCAGTACTTGAGGTCATGGTTTATGTATCCCAATTTTGCTTCATTGAAATATGATTTATAATCAACATGAATTCCATTATTATTATGTAAATAGTTACCTAAATGTATTTTCATCATGATAGTATTTTAATCAAATGGATTTACATGTTAATCTAAAATTTAACCATTATGAATTAACAACCAGAATGGTAATGTAGAAATAAGTGGTTTTTCTACTGAAATTTTATTTCCATTTAGGTCATGATATATCAATCTTTTATTTTATTTACTAAATTAACTTTTTATTCAATTTATATACTATATATGGAAACTACACTTCTTTTATTAGTGTAATTACAAAATATAAACAAATACACCTATATTTTTTTGATTCATTCTTAAAAGTTATGTCATTGTTATGATTTACAAATGTCACCTCTAATAGTCTCTTCTCTTTCATGTCTATATTTTCACCTCCAGCCAATATTCTACTTTAAAATTTTATAACCCAGATTTATTTTATTTAATGTGATCTACATATTTCACTATAACCCTTTCAAAAGAATTTTTTATGATTCATTTAATTATATGGGTTTCAATAAAATCTTTTTAAACATAAAAAGGAATCATCTAAACCCCCTCCTTAATTTTTGGTAACAAGTTCTATTTCTATTTTCTATGTTCATATATATATATATCATGTAATTCCTATAAATTTTATATATTTTTTAATACAAATATGTTGTGATCACTTTAGAAAAAAACTGTGGATAATGTATGTAACGACCCAAACTTTTTGAATAGTATATTAATTTACTCTTAACGATTTAATAGAGATGTTAATGGTTAATGCTGAAAGAAGAGTCAATGGCTTCATCTAGTAGACTCGAACCTTATAAAGACCACTTATTAGAGCTTGGGAAAGAGGTGGCATCTTTGGGCTTCGCTTTGGACCAAGTCCAAGCTGGATTCCAGTGTGTCAAGCTTGAATGGAGTCGCCTACGGGAGAAGTTCAAGTTAGTGGAGATTACAAATAGGGCAATGTTATCCGAGCCTCCCTCAGATTCTCTCACCTTAGCACACCTTAAACTTATGTCATATGTCGGTGTTGTGAGGGGCTATGTAACGAGACCGTAGCTACTTTGTGTAATACTTTGAGATAAATAAATTGTGATTTCTTTCTATGTTGAAGTTTGTGAATTTTTAGTTTTCTGGATAAAAATAGGATGTATCTTATGAATGAATTTTTAAAAAAAATGATATTTTAAAATAATTATGTAAACCTTAAATAATTAATGATGTCTAATTATTTTCTAAAAATGGTCTTCTACAAATGTGTTCAGTAAGAAATTTAGAGTCCAATAAGATCAACCTAATTTTTGGTGAATAGTAAATTATGAATAGTGATTTTATGCTTAGGATTAGTAATGTGACCAAATGGATTATTAATCGTACTTAAAGAAACTATTAATATAATTTAGGCACCTTGACTAAGTAATGTGATTCAATAAAATTGGTAAATAACTATTTAAGAAATTATTAGTTAAGTATTAGTTTTTTCGAGTGAATAGTGTTTTTTATTTAAAAATTAAATTTAAAATATTTATAAATTTAATTTTAAAAAATGGAGTTCATTTTTGAATTCAGAGCATCGATATTATGTTAAGGTGAATTTTTGGGATTTTTCTGAAAAATTTGAATTTTCGTTGAATAGTGAATTTTCAGTTTAGAGTTTCGGGTGTTTAATGAAAAAATTATGGATGTAATAGATATGTAATAATTCTGGTTGAATTATGAATAGTAAGATAATTTATTATGTGTCCCAAGTGGCCAATAACATGGAAAAATACCATGGGCAGGCCCATGGTTTTTCCAATACCACCAATGAGGTGTCCCTTGGCCATTAATCCCTTGTCCCTTCACTTCCCCTATAAATACCAAGCCATTTTCTCATCCCTTCGATTCCAAAATCTTCCTAAATGAATAATTATTCTCCTTACCTCCCAAGGTTCCCTCAAGCCTCCCAAGCGCCCAAACTTCAAGATTTCAATGTTACTCTTCAAGGTAAGGGATCCTACCTCTCTCTTTCTTTTCATGTATTCTCCTTTATGTCATTTATCTTAAGCTCCATGTTCTTATATTGGGGAAGTTATTTTATATTAATTATACTTTCCTTTTAATTTTTATATGATTATATATCCCCTCTTTCTCTCATCAATTCATTTTAAGAATGTTTAAGTGGCACCGTTAGACTGCCGAATTTTTGTAAGGGATTCTTTCACACTTCTCATTTTCATGTTCTATTTTCATGTCAAGTCTTTAAAGTTACTTTTTATTATATTGGGTTATGATCTCTATATCCATCATACAGTTATTTTATGTTCATATGATGAGATAATCTATTTTATCTCATCAATTCATTTTTTGAAGTTTTAAGTGATGTCGTTAGGCTGCCAAATTTTCATAAGAGAAATCTTATTTTTTGTCTTCCTTCCAGGTTTTTTATTTCATATGGTATGTCAGAAAAATTTCATTACCATGTTCTTATATCCTTTATATTCTGTCATTCTACTGTTTTTTGGATCATTTATGAGTGGTTAACCCATGTCCCCACTCTTTTTAATGTTTTCTAAAACCCGGTAACATAACCGTTATGCTGCAGAATTTTTCATCTCAAAATGACTCTTTCTTTTTCTAAAATTCTTTTATTTTATTATGTGAATACTCAAAGATCTTTCTTATATAAGGGTATTCACATGTATATAAAAATGTTCTATTTTAATTCTGGAATTTTCATACATGAAACCCACTTTCCATTTTTTGTGGGTTTAAAATGACATAAAGATCATGTCTTAAAAGCAGTTTTTAAAATGTTATGATTATGAAATGAAACCCATTTATTTTATGCTATATGGGTTATTTATGAAATTTTTTATGATGATATATGTGGATCACATAATTATAAATCAAAATTTAATGGTGCACCCTGATAGCACTCTAATTCATTGGGTAATGATGTAATCTCTAGGGATTACAATTTTAACGATACCTTGGTGAATAACCTTGGTAATTTTTTTTAATGACACCTTTGGGATGGACCTTGGTGAAATGGAAATGATTGTATAAGTTAAATGTTGTATCCAAATCTTAAAGTTATAAAAGAAATGATGTTCATTATTATATGCCTCGTTATTTCTTTCTCATGCCTTAAAGTTCTTTTTCATGACTTTATTGATGTATCTCAAGTTCACATGTTAAATGTTTCCCCTTGTTTCCCTTACTGGGCCTTCTGCTCACCCTTTCTTTTGATGTATGTCCCTAGGTTATGAGATGCAGTAATGAACCTAGGATGAACATAAGGAGAAGTCTTTCAAGTGTTTAAGAAGAATGTTTTATGTTTTCATGTATTAAGTTCCTAGTTTCCAAGACACTAAACCTTAATGATCCTCAGTTTTGTATAATGTAATGAAATTTAATGTGATAAAAAGGAGGGATGTCATAATGTATCCTTTAACATACCTTCATAATTCTATCATTATATAGACCCAGTTTAAGGAAACTTCCCAATTTCATATTTCATGTAAAGTTCCACATCCAATAATTGTATTTAAAAATAAACAAAATTAAAAAACCTCACTATTTTATTGAATAAAATCCAAGTAGAATTTTTCACTAAATAGAAATAATAATCCCATGCCTTTATGAAAAAAAAATTCTTGTTTCAAAAATCATCACCTAATAGGCTCCTTTATTTATTATATCTCTAAAATATTCAAAGAAATGTTTATATAATGTATATAAATGTTTATAAACATTTCCTATTTTTAAAACTTGAATATCCAAAAAAATTAATTCTTTATAATCTTAAGAATCCTTATGATATAGACTTCGACTATTCCATGAGACAATATTTTGAAACTCACTTACCTCTCATAGGTTTTATCATGGTTATGATTTAAATATGGTTTATTTTTCTCTTATGGAACATATATGAATGTAAATGTTGTCAATATGAAGGGATTATTAAAATAGTGATATAATCCATTGTGTAATGTTTTTATTGAAATTGATACATTATATAGTGAACAAGTGGTTTTCCTAAGAACACAATATTATATTGTCTTGGTGGTGAGCCTCATATATGGTGCAGGATTGGTTAACCTAAGAACACTGTGATATTTTTTCTTAGAAGTGAGCCTTGAAATAATCTTATGATGTTGTGTCTTATGTTTTTTAAACAAAATAATGATTCTAAAAAGTTATTTTATTATCCTATTATTCCATGTTTTAATGTTTTTCTCGTACACTTATACTATGGTACATATTTTTGAATTTGAGAGTACATATTCTAAAATCATGAATTATGTAAAAATAACATTTTTCTATGTACTTTTAATGAGAAATGTCTCCCCTTATTATGCTTTCTCGTGTTTATATAATCTGACACTTGATGACATGTTGATGTATTTTTTACTTATTGGGCTTTAAATCTCACCAATTTCTTATGTTTCGAGTCCTAACTATTGAAGTTGGGTATAACTTTTGAGAAGTATATAAAGGATTATAGTGTGTATTAATTATAGAGATATGTTTGCATGAATCATAAAATAATTTTCACATATATCTAGTAATAAAAGGCACTAATCCTTCCATTTTTTATATTGTTATATTAATGTGAGATGTAATATTTACATTATAGAAATGTTGTAAAATTAAAAAAAATAGTGGATGAAAAATATGGAATTATCATGGAAAAATCTCAATTCTATCCAATAACCCGTTGTCTCTCTTGGGAAGCTTAATGTTCAATCCCACCACTATTAATCATCATTTCTCAATTTATAAAATTAATTTCCTTTGTGTAATAAGTTAAAAAAATTATCTTATGTGAAAAAACATAGGATTTATTTATTTAAGAGACTAGGATTATCTATGTTATGTGAAAAGGATGCCTCATTTGGCGAGACTAACATGACACCCACATATTAGATAGGCCAAATCATAAGCCCCACACTATCCCTTAATTTCTCTTTATTGATGATATAAGTTTTGTTATCTCATGACATTAAACACCATGGGAAAACCCTATAACATGACCTTAAACACTGAACCTATAACTACATGGGTCTTAATAACTATTTTCCAACATGTTTTATATGGTGACTCAATTAGGATCAATAATAACACCACCACAATTCTATCTCGCCCCCAAGGGAGGTGGTACCTTCAAATCCTAATCATCTTTCTAGATAATCTCAACACCATAACTATATTTTAAAAAAACACCTAATTGTACAACAAGCCATGAGTTTCCCAAAAATAATTCAAACTATTACAAACCATTGTCATTGGATATTAACTTGTGACCTCATTTATGTGATGATTTTATATTAATAATTTTACATTATGTGTCGACATATGATAAGACCATACATAATGATCATGTGGATAAGAATAACTATAATATTTTAAACCCTATCCATCTCAAGTATGATAAGAATAATAGTACATATGTGATAAGCTTGGGACAACCCCTAAATAATTCATTAGAGACTAAAATCCACATAAAGATCCTAGGATGCCTCATGTGGTGAACACGATTTGAATTATGTTATCAGTATAAGAAAATTATGTGACTATCATAGGATATCTCAACCCATTACTTAATTTAAGAGATTATTCTCATTAAATCATGTCATTGGAATGATATAAATTATATCAAAAGGATAAGAGGCCTGTGTGAAAATCATTGAATCAATTTTCTAATTTTAATATGAAAAATATAATGTTCTTTACATCATGTGATGAGCATGAGATGCCTGATGAGTATAAGAAGACTCAATGAAAAGAATATAATCTTTCCTCTCACTCTATAGGTTATGTTCCTGAGTTTGTTACTATGCCTGATGATAATTGGATTCAATTTTTAAAGAGATTTATATAACAACATTACTCTAGTAAAATATATTGGGTTTTTATATTACTACATTTGAAAAAATACATGTTCTAACAAAAAAAATATTAGAATAGTTTACTAGTATTGAGTGACTAGATATAAAAATAATTATAACATTATATCTAAAAACGTGAAATTAAAAACACTAATTCAAGTAAGAAATTTATTATTTCTTCTATTAAATCCTTGATATCATTTATAGATCCCTTTATGGTATTATGTGGAAATTAAAACATAAAAAATTATTTTCTCATATGGTCAGTAAGGGAAAGAATATAAATGATTATATAATTAGATAAATAAATCATGAATAATATGGAACAGATAAACAATATTCAAATATTCCATACAAATAATTTCATAAAAATGAGAATAAATCCATATATCACATAGAAACATATATAGTCACATGGATAAAAAAATTAGTTTCATGATGATACAATGTATAATGTTAGACATCATAATCTTATCATAAATCCCACACTCAAAGACATCATAGATAAATTGGTATGGTGTATGCCAAATACCCATGATATTTTGCCTCAAGAGGCTAATAGTTGCCCTAAGGGGGTATATGGAGCCCCTCCCATCACATAATAAGTCCAATTCATTCATCATATGAAATAAATAAATAACAATTCAATACATAATCAACATAAACATTGGTATGGAAAATCAAGAATATGAAATGTTAATATTTATCCCCATCAATAAATAGAAAAACATGATCATGTTTTATCCTGTGTAATATGGTAGATTTTATAATTAGAGTATATACCTATTGAATAATATGATTCATAAAAAGATATTTGCATGGATGAAAATACATTGTAAAGATCACTAAAATTGTTTTAATAAAAATGCCATTTTCATTTTGAAATCACTTAGTTATAATCAAAAAAATATTGAATATTTGGGAAAACATTTAATTGAAAATAAACATGGAAAACTGTAAATGTTTTTATTTTTGTAAATGAATTTTCATAACCGCTTGAAGTTATTTTGTTTTGGTATTTAGAAATACAAATATTTTATTCACATCATCCATAAAAAGTTCCTCATTGATAAAATTACCAAAATAATCCATTTAAACATTTTTATAAAAATTAAAAAATGTGTACAAATATATTTGATCAATATTTATATAATTTTAAAATCATTCTTGAAAAAAAATTATTGAAAATATAGAAATTGATGAAAAATATGTTGGACTAAATAGAAAAACAAATTCAATTTTTCCTAGAAAACATTATTTCATAAATTTCTCTACATGGAGAAATCAAATTGAAAGTAAAAAATTTAATTTATAAATATAACTAATGGAGAATAAAATATTAGGGGTTTAATATATAAAAATAATTTTATTCCACTACTAGAAACTTAAACAGGAATAATCTCAAATGAGGATGATATTGTAAAATTAACCATTCTCTAAGGTATTCCCTTCATCATATGGGATTTTAAACACCTTTATACTAAATTTATATTTATTATAATTAAATATTAAATTAATTATTATACATATAAAATCATACATGGTTTTATTATAATATATTATAAATCATTTATTAAAAATATTTCATTGTGATCATTATAAGGTGTGTTAACTACTAGATTTTTCATATATTTTTTTATTCTATAGTTATGTATATTGATTGTTTATAACTTTTCCCTAATATATATAATTTTAGTCATGATATATATATTATATATGTTAATAATATACATATTTAGAGTCATATGTGAATGGTGGACACAAAAAATTAATCACATTGAATCATGGAGGTGGTATCCCACACATACGCACAAACGATGTTATTATTTTTTAACAGATTGAAGGGATAAAGAGTAAATAATATAATATATTTCTAAAATAATAATTATGTAATACCCAATATATTTATTAATTCCATATTTATAACCATCCTTGTGCATTGGTGATGAAGAATTAATTGCACCATTGTATAAAGATGGCATGTCGTACGTACGCATGAGAAACATTTAAATTTTCAATTGGATGGAAAGGTGGTCGAAAATGGTTGTTCCATAATAATAATAACAACTCATTACATTGATGATAAATAATTAATTATGTTAGGATGGGTATGAAATATTTATATGATGTATAACAAAAAAAATTAAATGTGTCACTAAATAATACTACCTCTTCTTCGAGATATCTCATTTGGAATAGACAATAAGTTCTCTTAGGATGGTCTTAGGAGAAATAAATAAGAACAAGAATAAAGTCAAGGAAGCTAAGAAATTTTTTGGGGAGAGTTTGTCCAAGCTATAGGGGTAAATTTTTGTGAATGAAGGTGTAGAATAGGTTCCTTTCAAAAGCGATGGGAGGGAAACACGTGGAATTACTTAAAATAATTAAACAATATAAAGTCATTATCTGGTAATAGTGGAAAAAATTATTAAAATATTTTTTTAGATAATATAGGGTTGAAATATATTCACTAAAAAAATTTATAAATGTTTATGTGTAATTATTACAATTATCTCAAAATTTGATTACCTAGTAAAAGTTTTCAAACCGTAACCTTTGGGTAAACTTTTAAATTTTTTCGCTCTTCATTGTGGAAAAAAATTACATTTATATTATTAACTAATTTTAATAATTATTATTTCAAATTAGTAATTTATATTACTAGATTAAATTTTTAAGAGTGCGATAAATTAATTTTTATATAAGTTCACCAAACATATTGAAATCATTTTTTATAAAAATGTTTATTTGAAGCATAAATATGATTTCATTGAAAAATATAGTATAATATTTACTAAATTAAATTAATTGGATAATACTAAATTATGTAATAATTATTTTTCTTTAATAAAAAAACAAAATGGAATGTAGTGTATACATGATTAAGAGGGAAAAAATAAAAAAAATGTTTTTATTTGAACAAAAACCTTACATAGATTTCAAAAATTCAAATAATATATTTCTATATTCTAAATTATATTTTAATATAAATTATTTTACCTATTAAATATATATATATATATATATAATATTAAAATATCATTCCATACTTATATCAATACGATTTCATAAAAGTAACAGTTGTTATAAAACTATTATTTCTCACTATTCACAAAAAAATCTACTATTTCTGAAAAATATTAAATATTCACCCTAAGAAAATTTTAAAAAAATTAATTAACAAAAATAAATTAATTTCATGAAATTAAATTAATAAAATTTTTGAATTTTTTTTATTTCATTCTTGAATTAGTTTATGTACATTATAATATGGTTTTTTTAGAAAGTAAATCTTAAATAATATAATATAATCTAAATGGTTACATTATTCTTCCCTTAAGAACATTTAACCCCAAAATTTATACAATATAAACTCATGATAAAATTTATGTATTTATTTATTATAACATCTTCATGTTCCAACTTCACCTATTATTTGTTATGATTTTTCCAAAGTACATTTACTACTCCAGTCATCCAATTCTACAAAACCTGTTCTCTAGTATCAAGAATCTAGATAGTATTTTAAAATAAATATATATAATGTTCCAAATATATTTCCTAATATGTGAGAAAATGTGTTATTTATGGAATATAGATCCTTAATAACGATTTATGGAATATATAATGATCTTTAGATAGGCTATATAGAATTTTCTAATGGTGATCCACAACTCTTATTCATTCCTGAATTTCAAAAGAATAAATATACCTAAGATATAATTTACATTTATTAACAAATATTATAACACAATTCCATGGAGAGAAGCTAAATAAAAGAAGATATAACATATTAGATTCTACATCCTTCTTTTGGATAACATCATAACCTTTTTTTAAATTGAGATTCCTTATTACGATTCTGAATAGTATTCACATTCATTGTTGTATCTTAAGTAAGAGATAATACTATAAATATAAATTCACCAAAATCATCCTAAAAACATAAATTATGAATCCTAATTATCTATAATACCATATAAAGTTCCATTTTAATTCTTTAATGGTGGTTATTATTATATGAAGATTCATTCAAAGTTGACTACCATGTACCATTAAATTCAATATTCATCAACATGTCTTATAATGTATAAATAGTATTTCCAAACATCCCATTAGCATTATTATTATAGGTGGTTCTTAAGCACTTCTTAGTGATGAGATCATTTTCATAATTTTGAGGTAAACCATGGATCATGTTCAAATTCAATCATAGTTGGTGTGGAATGAATTCTCACAACTTTATTAATATAGTAACATGAGTCGCACAAGAAGTGGATATTTTCTTAAGAGTTAAAATGTATATATGTGTTAAGGTGATAAACACTAACCTGTATGGTATCATTCTTTTTAGGTGTCTTTGGAAATCTAAAAAAAAGTACATGGTGGTATCCTCTCATATCATTAAGGAATGTGTACAGTTTTCATGACTTGTTAAGGAATATTCCTCCCAGTCACTAAAATTTAACAAGACAATCTTATTGATTCATACTCCACAACTTCCATTTCATATTATCCCACCCCAAATGTTCCTTCAAATCATAATACATTTTTTTGCTACTAGGTTTTGTTTACAAATTTGATCTGTGATATTCATTTAATAATTCCATTTTCATCTCATGTATGGATGGAACATATAACCTCTTTCTAAATTTAAAAATAATATCTTTATATATTAACTCTATAAAATTTTATTCACACTCTATTTATATTTTCTTTGGGATATTATTATCATCAAGCTAAGAACATTTCATTTTCTCCCAGAAGGATAGTTTGGAATTAATTTGGGAATATATGTGATGTTTCATCTTTCTAAATGACTCTTATATTCATCTCTATTAATTCTATTAATACATGATCCTTTTCAATCATAATTTTAGTTTAAAATTTTTTAACTTTCTTAATCAACACATTATCCACCATATTTTCATTCAAAGGGTGGTAGTGTATTGAGAAATGACAATTCACTAGTATTTATAACATTATCCTTTGAATCATATTGAGTAATTTCTATGAGAATATATATTTCAACCTTTTTTGATCCATATATGGTTCACATATTTTACCATAAACATGATGGATCTAAATCATAAATTAAAATATTATGAATTTCAACTCATGATCATGGGTTGAAAAAATATATCCATGCATATTTATCCACATTAATTCATAGGGAAAACCCCTATCATTATACATTAAGAGGTAACCAAATCCTTTTTTTATGCATCATTATATATGATAAATCCATCCATTCTGAATTCAAAAGTAAATATTGATGCATTGAACAATATAATATTTAATTTTTCAAAATATTTCTTAAATTATTCTAACTATAATAAAATAACCTCTTTGTATGCCATCTATTTTAATAGGTTAGATAGTCTAGAAAAATTTTGAATAAATCATCGATAGTAACTGTATAATATATGGAAAATAAGTATCTCAATTATATTCATTGGAGTTATCTATTCAATTATTGGATTTTTAATTAAAGGATAAATTGATATTCTATACAGAGAAGAAATATTACTAAGAGAAAAACTATTTGAAGATTGAATTCCCATTTTCTAAATTATATATATATATATCATTTTCTATAAGAGTCTTATGAATAATTCATAAATTAATCTTCTTTTGGTGAAGAGAATATTTATTTGGGATCATATACCAAATTCATAGGTATTGATAATGAGTTTATTGACCTTGCGGTAAGGGATTCATGATGCACCCTTGTCGGAGGGTGTGGAAAAAGAAAATTTCTAAAGTTTATTCTAGTGTATCATAGAGGCTGACCAGGGTTTTCTCACTTGAAGAGATTCTTATTTAGTTCACTCTATTAATCTAAATTGCTTAAACTACTTTTTTTATTGGTTTATAAAAATAATGATAAATATTTTCTCTATTTATTATTTAATTAAATGGAATGAAATATGAAAATTTATACTTATGCTAACATTAAATTCTGAACATAATATGTTAAGAGATAAATAACATGTTCTTAGGTTCAATTTTGGGTTCAATATTTATTTTACTTTATTTGTTTTTATTTAGTTTGATAACCAAACTTAAAATCTCATGATGAATTATTGTTCTTTTTATTTATAAATTATAAAATATAAAATGCCTTAAGAACTCCCAATTTCACCTCCTCCGCTAATCAAGGTTGGTGAAACACCTTGGTCGAGGGTCTACCATATTCCAAGACCTAGCTCAATCGAATATTGTTTCATTCATGGATTGACTCAACTCTATCGTGTGAAGAGTTAATAAATTGGAGAGATGGAAAATAAATTAAACAAAATCATATAAATTATTTAAGTTTAATTTCATGGGGTACATTCACCACACCCATTCATAACACCCAAATCTAAAAAATATATAAAATAACCTTTAATAAAAATTCTAGAACACCTTGACCTCTCCCAGACCAAGCCTTGGGTCATCCTCCCATTATCGAGAGTAAGATATAACTTGGTGGAATGGGAGATAATAGAGTAATAATAAAAGTAAAAAAAATATAATGAGAATGGTAAAAGAAAATGAAGGAAACACACACATGGAATCATAAAATAAGAATAGAGGAAGAAGAATAAAAAGAGGAAAAATAATAAGAAGAATATATAGAATAATAATAAGGTTGAGTGGAATAGGAAACAAAAATAAAAACCATGAATGAATTATTTTTTATATAAAATAAACATTAAAATAACATTTAAAATAAAACTAAAGTAAAAAAAGAATAAAAATTCAAATAAAAGAAGAAAATAGATCGATAAAGTTGCTTTTCCACCAAAATCTATCCTCCAAAATTTGTATCATGTTCTTTCAACCATATGGAAAAGACTCTTTAAGTTTACTTATTATACGCTTTGAGAAATTTGGTTTTATATCAACCTTAATAGTTTAAAATTCATTTGAAGCGAATAATAGATTATATAAAACAATTAATGAGTCACACTTTTTCTAGCCGAGGTTTCCATAAATCTTCCTCCACTTTGGAGTTTTCAATATCCACATTAATGAAACACTATATTCATAAAATTAAGTTATTGAATACAAAATTGATTCTTATTTAAAATAAATTTTTAACCTACTCCATTTGATTTCTTTTTCTCTTGGTATACATCATTTACTAAGGTCAGGTCCACTCTAACAGTCAGAACAATTTTTCAAACTAATTTATTTTTTAGGTCATGTGGATGTTCAAATCAGCTCCTACACTAGAATAAGAAGTTCAATCCCACAAATAGAAGAATATTATAAAAAAATAATCACACCAAATTGGATCAATATTTTAAAATTTATTATTTAAATACCAAAGTGAAACAAAAATCTGTTAAAATTCCAGAATTAAGCAATTTTCACATTATATCCCAAAGTACACCAAAAATAAACAAATGATGCAAATCAACACAGATTGATAAATTGGGAGGATTTAAATCATTTATATACATATGAAAGATGATTAAAATATTATCTCTATCAATTCATCCACACATTAACCTTGCTTTTCCTCGAGTATAAAATCTCAACAAAGAATTCAAAGGGCACCAATGTTACCAATATTAAAATTCCAAAGTAATAAAATCAAAAAAAATGAAATAAAATTTTCAAAAATCCACATAAAATATAAATTTCATATCTTAATTTTTAAAGAAACAATCAATTAAATAATCTTACTTGTACCATTTGAAAAATTTTGGAACTTCTCCATTAATTAATTTATGTTCCTAAATTCATTATTTTAAAACCTTCCAAATAAGTATTTACCTCACTTTTGAATCTTTTCTCTCAAAATTTATGATATTTATTCAAGTATATTTATACTCATATCATTAATAAATGAATATCATCCATATAAATGTAAAGGAACTACTTTCTATAATTTTTAATTACAAAAGACACATAAAATCAAGAAGGGTTTTATTAAAGGTTAAAATGACTCTAAGGCTTAAGGTTGGTAGGAATTGATGTCTAAAAATTAAGGTTCAAATATGAGGATTATCTTTTAAGTATAGTGTATGATATCAAAAATTAAATTTCAATGTAATTGTCCCCTTAAAAGTAGAAACTTCCATTTCTACAAAAAAATCAAGGTAAAGGTTATGATTAAATAGAGAATAATGAATTAGTTTTGCACCCTCTTGAATTTGTTTCCCTACATTTGTACTTTTTTTCAAAAAAATTGTTCATATTTTTTTCTTTTTCAAAATTAATTCTTACAATATACCTAACATACACAACATAACTACATATTATAATAATCATAGGTCAATTAATGGTGATTTTTTGGCTTTCCAAATCAAAAATATATTTTTTAATTTTCTTTATAATTATTTTTTTTGTTTTCCTTTTTTTCAGGAGGGTAAAAACAATAGAGTAAAATGTATGAATCAATAACCTTTTTAAATACCCAAAAAATCACCATTATACTTTTTCATTATAATGTGTTTCATCCCATTCTTAATGGCTCTCTTCATCTCCACACTTCAACTTAAAAATATCATGGAAATACTACAAGGATGGTAGTAATGGATAAATTTATCTCAAAATCTAGTCATTCCTAAGAAGGTCATTCAGGTTTTTGTGGGATAAAAAGGGATTGATATAGAGGCAGTATTTTTAGGATAAATTATTTCAAAAATATTCCTCAATAATTTTAAATGTTTTTTTCATAGTCATAGTTTTGATAAGTTCAAATTCAAGTTCTGGTTGGTGATAATTCCCAAGATCACTCAAGAAATAATTTCAAGAATAAATAAGAAGTACTTAGTCTAGAAATACTCTCAGGAATAAAAATTTTTATTTAGGACAATCACTCAAGGCATTTTTAATAATAATATATCAATTCCCATAAATCAAATAAATTCAAAGTATGAAATATTATTGGTAAATTTCATTTACATGCATCAGTTAATTTCATCAAATCATGAGTCCCCATTTTAATATCCATGATTTACTTTATAATTCTCCATTTTACTCATTCTATATCATTAATATAAAAATATAAAACATGGAATCAGAGGATTCCAAAGAGAATTATGTCTCATAGATTATTCAAGTAAATCATAAATCCAAATGTGGGCATAAAATTGTCCAGTTTAAAGATTAAAACATGTTATTGGACAAAAATTTAGGGGTTTTCAATGATAAACATAAAAATTAAACTCCCTTTCCCATGAAGATTTGTCCTTTTTCTCCACTACTTGGGGGTACCTTCTTCCATCATTAACATAGATAATATAATTACTCAATAAAGTATAAGGATCATGCCATTTATGCTCCAAAATATAAGAGGTGGTTGGATACATGTTGGAATAAACCTAAGAATTAAATTGAAATATAAATTACAAGAAATAAATTAGTATGATAAATCTTGTTATGATCCCCCAAGAGGGCACTAGATTTTTACTCCCTCTATAGGGCAGTACCAGCTGTTATCCAATGTTTTTTGGTGGATGAATATTCATTATTTTCAACCACCACATGTGGTTTCTCATAACTTTTTCTGCATCCTTCTTAGTAGAAAAATGACCCATTGATAGAGAATATGAGATCCTCACCCTTCATAATTAGGTATTTCCTACATAGAAATGGTAGGGTTAAGGATAGATCATCCTCTTATTTGGTTTCTACTAATGGAACCTTCAATTTCTCTTAATGTGTAGTCTCAATAGGGTTTTCATGAATTGAATTTTTAAATTGGAAGTAAATATATATTTTTACTTGAATAACATTTAAATTTGAATTTTTAATAATTAATTTTTATATTTCAATATGATAATCCTTTGCCTTTATTTCCTCAGGCTCAGCTATTTGGTCTTTTTCTTGGGCCTCCTCAAATGTATGTTTCTAAAATTTTGGGACCTCCATGTGTTCCAAAATAGGTGCATGTGGTTTTTCTTCATATTCTTACAAGGGATAAAAAATATTGTTTGAATATAAAAATTAATTACAGTTGGAATTAATACTTATTTTAGACTAAATAAAATCAATGGAAATAGAGTTTGAGAAAAGATCAACTCCCTTAATTGTCTCAGATACAACATCTTATTTAGTTTTTAGTTCCTATTAATGTTATATAGTGGAAAGTGGAAGTTGGTAGATGGGATCCTCCATCCTTACTTCAAATTCAAGCACATGGGTGGTGTGTTCCTTAAATGGTTCTAGCTCTTACTATTTGAAAGGTATGGGGAGATCAAGTATTTACTCACATTCATTCCAATATTTATCCAAATTTAGTTGATCTCCCATATATAGCTTAGCTGTAAAGTCTTTTTCCTTGGCCTCCTCAGGTAAATTATGGAAGACAAGTGTCTCATCTTCTGGTTCATGTTCATATTTTTATAGGGGTTTACAAAATTTATAAGTGATCGAATACATTTTGTATTATATATCTAGAACCATGTATTATATATTTTTTATATCATATTTGATTTTGTGTTTATCCACTTTATACTAGTATTGTTATGGGGGAACTTATTCAAAAAATATAAAGGAAATAAGGAGCACTCTTTGGGTATCCCAACCATTTCTTGATAAGATTCTAGGAAGTACTCACAGAATTCAGTTAACTCTATGGAAAATCCTTCTACTTTTGGTTGATCAAGGGTCTATTTGAGATGAGGGATGAGGTCCTTGAATTCTTTCTCTTTAATAATTTAGATTCTGGATCCCCCAATTTTTCTATCCCATACTAAAAAACATTATTATATAGACCAGGGTCCTTTAGCTACTAGTTCTTTAACCAATGAGTAGTCAGTCCAAGTAGAATAATATTCTTTTTAAAATATCATGGAAAAAGAATTTTATGGTTTTTTTTAATTTTAAAAACTGTGAAATCTATCTAATGAGTGAAAATATAAAAATTAAAATAAAAACTCATTGGATCCCTGATAACAATACTAGTTTTTACTCACACTTGTCATGGGGTATGGTAAAATCAAATTTCTATATTTTTTTTAGTGAATCAGAGAGGATGACCAGGGTTATCTCACCTGGTTATCTTCCTAGTTCTTTAAATCATTCAATCTAAATAACCTAGAATACTTCTTTTTGTTATTTTGATTATTTTATAAAAATAGTGATAAATATTTATGTTTTTGATTATTTAATGAAATGACATGAAATATGAAAATTTATTCTTATAATAATATGTAATGATAAACAAAATAAGTTAAGATAGAATGAACTTGGTCTTAGGTTCGGTTTTGGGTTCAATCATTAGTTTCCTTTATTTTTTTGAATTTAGTTTTACAATAAAAACATGAAATTTTAGGACGAAATTCTATTATTTTTATTTATAAATTGTGAAATCTCAAATTTCTTAATAACTATCAAATCCACCTCCTTTGATAATCAAGCTTGGTGACACACCTTGTTCGATGGTGTTCCATATTCTAGGGCCCATATTAATCAAATGTAGTTTTATTCAATGATTTCCTTAACTACATCATGTTAAGAGTTAATCAAATGGAGAGAGGTAAAATAAATTAAAAAAATAAAATAAATATATTTGGGTTTCATGTCATGGGGTAAATTATCCACACCCATGAATTCCACTCATATCTACTATAAACATAAAATAAACTTTAATAAAAATTCAATAACACCTTGACCTACCCCAGGCCAATCCTTGGGTTAGTCTCCCATTATTAGGAGTAATAGATCACTTGGTTGATTATAAGTGAAGAGAATAATAATGGAAATAAATATATAATTTTTATAATAAAATAATAGAAATAAAACATGCACATGGGATCAAAAAATAAAAATAGAATAAGATGCAGAAAATAATAAAATAATAACAAGAAGATAGAGAAGAATAATAATAATAATGTGTGGAAGAAGACACAAAAATAAAAACCATGTATGAATTTTTATTTATTTAAAATAAAAAAAATAAAATTAATTCTAAAATAAAACTAAAGTAAATAATAAAAATAATAATAAAATAAGAAAATAGATGGGTTCAGTAGCTTCCCCTCTAGAATCTGTCCTTATAAAGTTGTCTCATGTTCTACCCAAAATATGGAAAAATATCTTCATAGGTCCTTCTTATATGTTGTGATAAATTTATTTTTCTATAGACCCTATAAATTTAAAAAACATTGGACATGTATAATATATGTTTTGACATGATTAATAAGTCCCACATTTTATGGGCAAAGATTTCCTAAATATTCCGCCACATTAGATTATTCAATGGACACATTAATGAAAAAATATATCCATTAAATTAAATGGTCAAATTTTTAATTTAGTTTTATTTATAATCCATTTGGAATGTCCTTAATTACAGTCCTTTATCTTGAGTTATGCATCATTTATTTACGCGGGGTCTAATCTATTGTCCATAACCGTTTTCCAAATTGATTAATTTTTTTAGGGATTTTGGATGTTTGAATAAACTCCTAGTATAGAAGAAGTTAAATCCTAAAAACAAATGAATCCTATAAGAAAAGTAATCAATCCAATTGGATAAATATTTTAAATTTTATTCTATAAATACAAGAGTGTTAAAAATATGTTAAAAATACAGAATTAATTGATTTTCATATTTTAGCCCAAAACACACCAAAATCTAAAAATGATGAAAATCAAATCAAATTGATAAATTTTTAGGGATTAAATAATTGAAATACATATGGAAAATGATGAAAATGTTACCACAATCAATGCATGTTAGGAAACAAATTTCATTGGGGATGAACTTAACTCTTGGATTGATAAATAAGATGCATTCCTGTTCAAGAAATGCTAGAATAATGAACTTGCTGTGGAGGTTTATCTTTAAAATAAAAAATAGGTTTTCAACAGGATAGAGGAGGAATTTAAATGAAATCATAATTTTAAATTTTAGGACATTCTATTTAAATTATTCTCTTCTTACTTCCCCTTATTTGAAGTTGGCATTTTTGAATTGTATTTTATATATTATAAGTTGGTTGAATAATATAGTTTTATATACTTTAGTGGTGATGGTATTTCTTGAATCACTTTTTAATCTTTTTAATGGTGAATTTCTGTTGTATTTTGTAATATTGTGTTGATTTTTTATGTGGGAAAATGAATATAAGGATTTATTTGTTAGATGGAAAGGATTTTATTCAGTTTTACATAGATATGGCTTTCTTAAGATATGAAACATGTCATCAATCATAAAATGTATATTAATTGATTGTATTATTCCAATGATAATATATTCTTATTCTTTTGGATGTTTCAGCCATGAAATTGAAACCAGATTCTTCATTTAATTTTTTTCAACTTGGGTGAATCCATGATTTATTTCTCTTGGATGGTTCATTTAATTTGGTCGATGCACCACATTTAATTTGATGATGTGTCTTATTGATGTCACAGACACATATTGTGTAAATTTGGGGTGGCTAACTTCATTGATTGTGATTATTTCTGGGTTGATGACACATTGTATTTAGACAAACTCTCACAATGATTGAATTTATGGATGGAACATTGGGTGTTATTTTTTTCTTAGTTTTTAGTTTTTTCCTTTGAACCAAAATGAAAAGTCTCTTTTATTCATTCCATATGGATTGTAGTGAATTTCCATATGTGAATTGAAGTTTGGGTACTAGTCTTAATTTATTCCTAGACATGATGAACCAATGCTACTAAGGTGATGGAAAACATGACTATCAAAGGATTAACTATTAATCAAGAGAATATTTTTACTACACTAAGAAAGATGGTACTTTAGATCTTCAATTGACCTAATTATGGTGGAACTTGGATCTATTGAATGTTGTAGACTTAATCCCTTGGATAAATAATCAAGATATCCATTATATATTGTTTTTTAATATGTTTTATCTGGACTGATGAATTTCTACTTGAAGGAACTTCACCTGACACTATTGAGTTCTTAATTGGGTAAGTTTCAATTACATTTATGTCATGTTCATTAAATATTATTTTGGTTTAAGATAATTACATCTCATGTATTAAATTGTTGTCCTTTTATTTTATTAAATTTTAAGGAATTTTGAGTTGGATTTTTAGTTAAAATTTTAAGTAATTCTAAAAAATCATAAATTATTCATATTGTAGTCATATAATTTAGACTATAACAGATTAAATCAAAAGGGTGTTAATCTAAATTAGTAATGTACATACCTCATGTGAATTGTAATATTTGGAATATTTTTCTTATTTAATTTTATTTTATGACAAACAAAACGAATATCAATTGTTAAATGATATTTTTATCCTTTATTTTGATCAAATAAGTCATAAATATAGGGAATAAAAAAACATCTTATTCATTTTAAGTCTATTAGTTTCTATTTAATCAATGAAAAATATCATTGACCCATCACACATGTTAACAAAAATAATAGGGTATCCCTATAGTGAACTCCTGGAGAATAAAAATCCCTTATTATACAAATATTTCAGTTATTTCTTTAGTTATACTAATCTCACTATGGTCATACAATAGGGATTCATATATATTGTTTTTTCATTAGGGATGATGTCAATGGTAATTCCAACTTCTTACGTGGGTGGGTTTCTAGGTAGTGGTTCAGGAAACGCATCAATTTATTTCTACACAACAGCAAAATCCTCTATTCTAAGGTAACCTTTCAAATTTATAGGTTTTGTATCCTCTTAAACTTAAATAATTTCATTAACTATAACTATAATAGTTGGATTTATACCTTATTAATATGATTTAGTATCCCCTATAAAGATAATGGATTCTATATCTCCATCAAAAAACATATTCTTCTTCCCTTGTAAATAAACTTTTACATTATAATTTAACATCCATTTCATAATAAAAATTATATAAAATCTAAACATAAGTATAATAATAATGTTTGAAATTATTTTAAGTAAATGTTTCATAATGGGAAATAACTGGAATATTATTTTTTTTGTAATATTTCTACAAGGAATATTGATTCAAAACTCCCTTCTTAAGGATCTTTTAAAAATCCATGTTTCATGGAAAATGTGAAAGATATAAAAGTGTGTGAAAATATATAATAAAATAAATAATTAAAAAAATATGTAATTATATGATCAACATTCCTACCACTACATCTCTAACTATATCAAACTCAGTTGTAGTGATTAAATGATCTTTTACATGCTTCCTTGTAATTTTATAAAGCAAATTTACATGACATATATTGAATTCAATCAAATGGTTCTTTAACTATTAACATTTGAAACATTGAAAAATTGAATCTTATTTCATTACCTTTAAATAATGATCTTGATGGGATTTCTCTCCAAAATCGAATAATTATTTTATTACAATCATTCATCTTACATGGTATTAATCTCCACAATTATTAGATGTCTAAAACATCACCATTCCCTTATTCCCTTTTGTCATTGTTCCTTTTCCATAGTGCTCAACCACCCACATCATTTTTTTTCCATTGAAACTATAATACATGTATAATTAATTCTATTCTATTATGAAACATGATACAATATATTAATATAAAAAAATGTGAGATACTAATTTCCATTGAATTCTAGGCTCTATCCCATTAAAGATATGATCAATCATACTCCTTTGATTATGCACATAATTCACATAATGCATTCCTAAACTTATAAAGTTATATTTATATCTGAAAACATATTCTTCTTACATATCCTTTATATTTAGAAATTTTCACTCCATATTTTTTTTCCCTTGTGGAATGTATTTATTTAATATATCCTGGAAAATCTTTCACACTATACAATTTGCTTACTCTGACTTTTAAGTGTTATGGATTTGTGACCCCTATTGATCAGCATATCCATTAAGATGATAAAATAAAATTATATCTTTGAATATTTAAATATTTCCCATATCATTAAATGTATTATCTATGGATTTGATCCATTTTTAAGATACTAATGTATTAGAAGTATTATTGTTTGATTGATTTTGTTATTGTTTAATGTGTTCTAACATTGTTACATAATGTTAGGGTTTATTATACTACTCTATATAGGAATGGTAATTAATTATAACCTAAGTTAGCTTCTCGGATATAGTTATATTTTTTTAAGCTCCAAATCTATCTCTATTTTTAACTTCATTTTAATTCTTGGGAATACAATCTCTACATATAATACATGAATTTATAAGGTTCACATTTCATCTACAAAGAACTATTTCTATACTATGAAATATTCTGTATTAACTCAAATAACTATGAATTTCAATTCATAATATATAAATCTATATTCTATTTGAAACATAACATAAATTTAATGTTTACATATAGGTGATATTGGAATCATAAGCTTAATATATTTAGAAATATATTAAAATAATAAATACATTTTCTATTCTTTCATAATGATTTTTAAATACTATTTGAAATGTATAAATAATATAATTAGGGAGTTTCCAAAGTAGTCTTTAGTCTTAGGACCACTCATCGTACACTAGTGATAATCAAGTTAACACTCAATAAACTACTTTTAGAGGTGTTACCCCTAGATGAATTTATCCCATAACCACATCCACTTTCTTGTATACAGATTGGGATGTAATTCTATAAAAAACTACACAATATTTACATTACCAAAACATTATGATATTACATTATACTTAGAATTATTCTCTGTTTCTATTATATGGTTAGGATATTTAATTTATATTTTCCATAATCTACTTCCCAGTTTTTATACTAAACTGTTTTTTATACCAAGAGTAACACCCTAACTCTAATAAACTGAAGCCATTGGTGATTTTAATTTATTTTCACAAAATATATGGGATCACATCCCAAAGTATCGAATAGTTTAATAGTATTAGGACACAATATACATACATAATTATCACATTACATCTGAAAACATGAAATGGGTCATAAAAATTATACTAAGAACAGTATTATTTCTTCTTTTAAATCCTTGAAATCATTTATGGATCCCTTCTTGAAAACATTCAGAATGTATATCAGAAAAAATGGGGAGTTAAAAAATATCAATAATAAAAATAATAAAATAGAAGATATCATAGGGTAAATATAGAATAAATAATATGTAAGAAATAAAAAATAATCAAATATGAAATTTAACTAATTTCATAAAAAGTGTACACAAGTTAATGCAAGAAAAACAAACAAAAATAATCATATGTATAAGAAAAATTAGTTTCATATTAATATAATGCATAAATTTTTACTTCATAATATTACAGTTAAGGAATTGTTAATATACATTATAAATAAATATGTAGGGCATATTCCAAATCTCCAAACTAGATTTTCTGATGACACCTATCAATGCTTCAATGGGTATAAGGGGCTCATCCATAACCTAATATTTACTATTCATTTATTATATGAATTTAATAACTAAAAATTCAATGTATAATCAATATAACTATTCTTATTGATAAATAATCATATGTAATGTTAACATTTTCCCAAGTTAAATAGTATAATGTGTCTGTAATAAATCCTAATTAACATGGTGTATGTTATAATTAGAATATATCCTTATTAATTTCAATTATTGATAAAATGATAATGAAATAGATGATGATACTTTTAAAATATCATTGGAACATTTCTTGAATAAAATACCCCTTTTATTCTGAAATCAATTATTTAAAATATAAAAATTTCAATAAAATTAGGGAAAATATTTTTTTGGAAATAACAATGGAAATATGAAAAATATTATTTATGATAAATAATATTGATGACTATGGGAAAATCTATTCATGCGGTAAGTGTTAAAATAATGATTCCATTCACTCTTTTATTATAGAGTTCATTTTTCAAAAAATGACATGAATATAAATTTTAAACATTTTCCTAAAAATTAAAACATTGGTAAAAATGACTATTGAATCTTTGGATAATTTTTTATAACCTTGAAAATATTTTAAACAAAATATGGGAATTGGAGAAAATTATTCACAGCTTAATATAAAAAAAGGCAATTTTCTAAAAACTGATCTTTCGTACTATATTGTACATTGAGATGGAAAATGAAATGAAAAATTATGATTTCAATATATAACAATAATAGAAGAAAATATATTTGTTTTATAGTAGAAAGATCATATAATTACCCTAATGGAAACATAAACATTAACAATCTCGAATGAGGATGAGATTATTAAATAAACCCTTAACGGAAGTCCAACTACAATCATAAGTTATTTTAAGCTCCAATATTATAAATTAAATTTTATTATAATTCATTTCCATGATAATGTTAATATTAATAATATTATACATGGTTTTATATAATAAATTATCACTCTTTCGTAAATAATAATTCATTACAATCATCATTTTGGGTATCGTTCATTATAATCATCATTTTAGTTGTCATCTTCATCATTTTTCAAGTATGTTTTCATTAAAAACTATAGTCTTTCCCTATTTTTCATGGTTAAATAATATAAATAATGTTAATAATGATATTAATTTAATATATATACATTATATGTATTTTTATAAATCCAATTAAAGTGGTGATGAAAAATGTATTACCCTACTAGATAGAGAAGGTATGAGCACGTATGCACGAGGGGTGTTTTAATTTTCTATAGGATTAAATGGGTGTCAAAAATGGTTTTCCCTAATCATAATAACATACTAGTATATTCATTACTCTATATTAATTATATTAGGATGATTTAAAAAAATATATTGTATATAAAAGAAGAAATAAATTTTGAATGATTCATTAAAGATGATTACCTCCACTTTGATAGACTTCCTTTTGCTTACAACTTATTACCTAATAGGATAATTATAAGAGATGAACAATACATAAAGAATTAAGGTACTTTAATCTATTTTATATTATTTAATTAATTTAATTCATTCATTTTTTCAAAAAAACTGAACATTCTAGATAGGCCAATCCTTATTCACAAACATTGATCCCTCTAGGTCGGCCAAACCCTATGCATGAAAGTTAACATCTCCTACAAGTGAAACCAAATGGAAAATAATTTATCATTTAGAAAATATAAAGTCAAAATTTCTTTAAAAAATTATATTTATACATATTTATTTTTCATTTTTATTATTATCTCTTAGTCTAACCATCAGTATTCCCATCCTAACCAAGGTTACAAACTTTTAATGTTTATAAAATTCATTATGATCTGAAGTTTAGTTGACCAAATAAACTAATTTTAATTACAATAAATTAAAAATATGGAATAAATTTTAAAATTAATAATTTTATGGAGTGGATGACATTAATTTTAATATATCCATGCAAAAATGAAACAAAATGTTTTTTAGAAAAAAGTTTGTTTTAAGCATAGAACTGATTTAATTGAAAAAAAAGTATAATAAATTTTTGAATAGAATTAAATGGATTATGTTAAAAAAATGAGTCTTAATATTCCTTTAAAACAAATCATAAATTAATGGAACCTTTTATAACATAAATAAACTTTTATTTGAAAATAAACATTACCTAGATTTGGAAAATGTCAGTAGTATGTTTATATCTTCAACATTAATTTTTTTATGAAATATATTAATTTTTAAATCTATATTTTTTCTATAAAATTTATTTCATAAACATTCAATCTATTCTTATATTCTTAATAAGTAATAAAAGTTTATTTTTTGGTAAAATTTTTGTTTTTTAATATTCATCAAAAGAGCAACTATTTAGGAAAAACCTAAGAAGTTCACACTAAGATAATTTTCACATGATGAATTATAAAAATTAAATTTCATCAAATTAAATTTACAAAATATGTTAATTTATGTTTTAATAACATTCCTAAATAAATGTATGTACATTGTACTTTTTTTATTTAGAAATAAAATAATAGATAATATGATTGAATTTCTAATGTTACATGTATTTCTTTATATGAGGATCATAAAGAGAATATGTGATAAGTATTGGATGTCTTTGTTCTCTCCATATGTAATGATACTAAGATTAATATCTATTTTGATGTCAACTAGATGAATCTTGTGATGTTCCCTGGATTCCTTCCATGACAATCTTATGGTTACTTATGTGATTAGATGATAATAACTTATGTAATTACCATGAGTAACATTTGGTGATGTTCTAGGGACAGCTTTAGGGGATGAGCCTTTATTGTGTGTTTTGATGAGCATAAGATACATCATGTGATGATCATGAGTATATTTTAGTGACTTAGTGGTGTTTCCAATGGCAACAATTCAGTGATTCCTCTTTTAAGAAGAATAATTTTTTAACACCCATAGATTTTACAATAAAGACATTATTTTTGATAACATGTATGGCATGCAACACCTAGCATAAATGAACCATTAATTATTATTATTTAAATATGATATTCATAACTTACCCCTTGAATTAGAAGGTATGAATAGGATTAATGAAATTATGAACTATATATAAAGTTCCTAATCAATAAAAATGTATAGATTAATTTTTAGTCAATAAGTACTTAGTTTTTAGGAAAGACATTATATTATTTAAAAATATGTTTTCTTCAAAAATAGTATTAATTTATTTTTTTGGGAGAATATTATAATTAATTTCTAAAACTTTTATAATATTTACATGATAAAAAATATATTATCTTTTATATTATAATATCAAAAAAAATTGTGGTGAAATTCTAATATTTTTTTGACTAATTTGAGTTTTCAAATGAATAGTGAATTATGTTAAATCTTATTGAAAATTTATATATTATTTTAAAGTAATCATAAAGTAAAATTCTATTTTGAATTAGTTTGAAAAATAAATTAGTGCCTTTTTATTCATAGATAATGCATTTATAGAAATTTTAATATATTATATATTTTAAAATACTATAAAAACATTTTTGTACTTAAAAAGTAATTTTTCTTAAAAACAATTTTCATAACATTTTATGTGTTTAATTTAAAATTATATTTTGGAAGTTATGTTTTTTGAATCATGAAAAATAGATTCCATATTTTCAATTGGGAGTTTTAAATTTTTTAAATATTTCTATTTTATTTTTAGTCATTATGAATATTAATCTCAATAATTTTTGATACTGCATTAAAGGTAAAATGGGTTAATTAATGTAAAAAATAATGTGATAATGATAATTAAGTTAACCTAAAACCTGATTTAATTTTAATTAAAGATTATATTTCATCTATAAGATTCAAAAATTCTAATATATGACCTTTTTCCATAGAGAAATGATTTTAAACTATATAATATTGTATGAAAATAAAAGTAAAAAAAAATCATTCTCTTTATTTTATTATATTTAAAATTTTGATAAGAGGATTAAAAGAAGTTATGTTTGATTATGAATATTATTTTTAAAGAAAAATGAATTTTATTTATCAAGGTAATTTAGTTCTATTTTTTAGTGCTGAAATAATTTCCTTAAATTCTTACGCAGCACCAATGGAGTAATTATTTAATTAAAAGGAAAATGAAATGATTGATTTCAAAAATATTAAAATTCATATAATTTGAATGAATTATTGTGTAAAAAAAATTTATAGATAAATATAACATATTATAGATGTGTTAAAGTATTTTATTTTAATTTCTTTTCTGTCAGGATATTTTCAATGTCAAATTAAATGAATAGTTACAAAATGACATAAATAATATTTTATAATAAATAATAATTTTTTAAATGATTTAAAATTCCTAAAAATACTATATTTATCCAAGTGAATTATATACAAATTACAAAATCATTCATGGTCCATTTATGAAACAATTTTCCTTTTATAGTAATATATTGACCCTTAAAGATTATACAAATTCGTTAACAAGGTAATTGTCCAAAAGGGTTAATTTAGGTTAAAATAAGAAGATAAGGGTTACAACCAAATTTGAAATGGTCAAAATTTAATTATATAATATTATTTTGACCCACAAAATTACACAAATTCCCCCTCATAATAAAAGGACACCCAATATCTTTATTTATTCACACTTCAAAAACCATTTATTTTTTTGAAGATAAATGTCTGAATACTCTCATATAATCCCTACCTACATTCTAGAGGTCTTATTTTTGAAATAATACCAACCTTATTGGGATTAATGTGTATAGAATATGAGGTTGTCTGAAGAAGAGGTGTAGCTTTTAAATGAATGTATTAGTTTAATTTCGACTTCTACCTCCTACAAATATATTTTAAACTTGTTGATATAATAACACTAATATCTCCCATATAATTATATATTATTATTTTCATTTCATAACCTATATCCTTCTTATACTTTTATCAGATGGGAAACAAAACCATCATTCTTGTGTGTTTCAAACTACAACCTCGTGAACCGATGTCATTCATTTTTCATCACCACCTCTTATGGATGTTTTTAATTATGATTTTAATATATATATATATATATATTATTCATGATATATTTAAAAAATTTAAAATATAATATATTATATATTTTCTTACATTAACATTCGTTGAAAGATGATAACGCCATTCAGGATTACATGTGGACTACCACCTCCATAGAGCGATGTGATTAAATTTTCATCATAGCATCATATGGATAGAATATATAAGTGTATTTAATTAAATAATATTTTATTTATGATATAATTATAATTATTTAAGTTTAAAATTATACTTACCTTATTTCCATAATGATAATTTAAAAATGGAAACATTACTCATGAAAATGTATGACATACCGTCCCAATGATTGTAACATACTTCATTTTCCATAAAAATCATTTATGGACTGTTTTAAAAGTATAATTAATGAATTAATGTGAAAATTAAGTAATTATTATTATGAAGAAGAATATAGAATGATGTCCTTATAGACCGTATTCAACTAAATGAAGTCATTTTGGACATATGAGTGGAATATCATTAAAATGTCTTATTTGAACCTAAAATTATTAAGTAATTTAATATTAAATGGTGGTAAATAAAATTAATGGAATAAAAAAGTTGAAATAGTTTCTTATGAAATTAAATAATTATCATATGTTTATTATTTACTGTGATAAATAACATATGTAATGATTCGTACTCAAGGTAAGGGATTTCACCTCAATTTCCTTTCATTGACGCATATTTTGATGTTATGCACCTAATTTATTTTAAATGGTGTATATAATTCACTATTTGACATGTTATAAAATCAATAATTCATACTTAATTTTATATTTAGTTATAATTAGAATTATTTCAACCAAGTGGGTTCAACTTGAAAGTAACATAGTCATAAGGAATTTATTTAATCAATTTATTTTCAATGGGTTTCATCACTTATACATTGATTATATTATTCCAATATTGTGTGTAAAATGACCTTATTTTGAATTATTATGTATTCTAAATTATTTTTTGTGGATTTAAATTTTGAAAAATAATCTCTGCATTGATTATTTCTCAATTCAATGATATGATATTTTTTAAGTTTTATTCATCTCAAATTCTCTTTCATTGGGACATATGTTTATATTATACACCTATTTATTATTCATGGTGTATATTTCATGAACTATCCCTTGAGGCCCATGTTTTGACTACCCCAAGACCACCTCCCAAAGGCTAGAGTATGGCGACTAACACCGAAGGCATTATCCCACGATTGGGAGGCATTTTCCAGAGTACATGTACGTATGCACACACAACCTAATCCCAAAAGGCTGAAAAGGAAAACATATATGCCAATAAAACAACCATTGAGTAAAGGTATAAGTTTTAAGTCAAATGGGCTAGAATACAAACCCAACAAAAGATATACTAAAAATAGGAAAGTAAAAAAAGATCTCTAAAAGTTCATCAGCAGAAGAACTCTACCTATAGGGTAGGTAAGGAGTAGCTACCAGAAGTTGTAGAAGTGTGTCCTACCTATCTTATCTCAGCAGGAACCACCTAATCATTGGCCACCATGGTCTCTGTCGAAGCACCTGCCATCTTCACTAGACAATAAACATATTGGTGGAGTCTGTGTAGGGGTGAGTAACACAATACTCAATAAGTACCCTGAAACACAAAGGAAATACCACAATGGATAGTATTCACAAGGTACTGTCAGCTCATGTAGGTATAATCTAAAGTATGGAAAGAAAGACTATCAGTCATAACACTAAACACCTTGGAATGCTGAGGTTTTCATCCCAGATGAGTACCATGGGTTTGATGGGTCACCAAAAACCTCTCCCCATCCTAGGTCTATCATGTCACATAGAGTCTCTCTCTACTTAGGCCATCATAGCTAGTCCACATAAGGCCGCATATAGTTGGTCCACATAGGGCCTCTTACAACTGGTTTACGTAGATCTTCTTGTAGATAGTTTACATAGATCCCCTTGTATCTAGTCCACATGGGGTTGTTTATCATCTAGGACTATAGGGTTACTTAGACCCACTCATTTGCAATCTTTAGGTCTCATCCAGCCATAGGATTCCCGCACATAGTGCACTTGATTATAGGAGAATACAATCCTCAATCCATTAATTGAAATTCCACATACATTAAATCCTCTTTAGATCATTCCAAAATACATGCCTCATCATGAGGGTTCCAACATCTCAAACATCTCATCAATTGGGTGCACGGTTTGAAAGTTATGACCATTTTTTCAAAAAGGGGAAGGTGGGTCTGGGTCAGGTCCGACCCGACTCGAACCACCCCAGGGTTCACTGACTTGACCCGGGGTCTGCCAAAATGACCCAGGTCTGACCTAGTCCGGATCTGTCCTGCTGAGGTCAGTCACCCCATGTCCCACACGTAGTCCCCATTGCACCACGTTCCAGCACACACTATGGGCCTCTCCTCTAACGTGGTCGGGTGGCCGCGTACTTATCCACCATCCACCGGACTACATGTTGGCGGATCCTAATAAACCATTGTGGCCTCAGAAGGCTATGGATTCCACCTCGTCATGATTTTATGGAGGGCCACCACCCGCCCGCAGCCGCCGCTGGTACCAGCGCGCTGGCAGTATCTTCTGCGGACCACCGGGTCCGCTCCAGTGGTCCATTCTTCGAACCGTCTATTCCCTCAGACTTCTCAGGTTGTCGTCTTTCCTACTAAGGCCTTAAGTTTTTCTTACCACTGATTTGGAGGTGCAGTCACGAAAAGAACAAGAACACCCAAAGACAGAGGAATTGGGTCCTTGTTCGTGTCTGCCTAATTCCTCCCTTTTAGAGTTTTTGAAACATGGGAAGAGGAGATTAAGGTTCTATCCACCAATAACCCAGACACAATCTTCAAGATAAAATAACACTCCCAAAATAACAAATGACCCATGGATCAACATTTTCATGGGTTGACCCACATTCTTTGGTTTGAAATTAATAATAGATAAACAAGTATCAATCACAAGACACCTTGCCTAGTTGGAGTCCAATCTCAGGAAGAATCTGTCGTTGAAGGTGATCCATCTGTGAAGGTCCTTGATCCATCATCAAGGGAGGTATCTCTCAAAGAGGAGGGAGAGTTCTCTAGTCATTGGTGATCATATTTTGTCTTTCTTTAATGAAAATCCTTTAGATATTCAGATTGTTTCTTCCAACATGTCAAAGACGCACCCCCCGGTTAAAACATTAAAGGAGGAAATGATTTTTTGTTACTGTTTCATTGCAGTGTCATTATGCTATTTCATTTATGAAATAGTGTTTCGGTTTTTTTGAGTTAAAATGTCTTTTTGCTGAAAAATTTTCAAAAGTTTAAAATAAAAATAAAATAATCAAGTTTGTTTTATTTAAATTTTTTTTAAAAAAGTCTGAAAACTATCTTTCACCCACGACCCACGCCTGTCGAGGTTAAGCTCCGCCTAAGGGAAACACACCCTCCCAAGCTCAATAGTACTCTCAAATTTCCAATCCAAGTTACCATTTAGGATTTAAAAGAATTTGAAAATAAAATAATTGTTACTTAATTATTATATTTTCGTCCAAAAGCTAACTTCCACTGTTGGCCAACATCGGCCAACCTTTGTCCCTTTCTAGGTGAATCCTGATGCTCTAAGTTCAATGGTGCCCTCAAATTTTTTATTCAATAACCGGTTTAAAAGTTAGAAATAATAAATCACATGATTATTTAATGGACCTCAAAAATAGTTCAAAAATACATTTCTCCCACTCCAGGCCTTAGAATTACATGTCAACTCAAATCCTAGTCCCAAAATAATCCCATTTAATTTTTTAAAAAAATACATGGAATTATAAGTTATTATAGTATATGATTCCAATTAAGATTTTATATCATCAATGAATTTTTTTTCATGTTATTTAATTTTCCATTTATGTTCACTCATTCATGAGATATTGATTCAATTATTATAAAATATGTAAGTGTTATTATTGTATTATTCTCCTTTTCCTGAGATATGATTAATTTTTATCATAATAATTTCCTTGAATAGTGTACTTACAACATCAAGAATTAATTTTTAAATTTTATTACATGAAATTAATAATATTTTTTAGGCATATCATACTCTTTCATTCAATTTATATAGATTCTAATTTTACAATGTTGACAAAGGCCTTATGATGTAATCTATTTTCATTTCATTATTTTTTATGTTCAAGGTTTCTTTTGGGAAAATAACAAGATCTTATTTTATTTTCAACATAAATATTCATATCCAATATTTATAAATATGGTTTACATGATTAGTTTCTAATTAAACACATGTTTATTGATGAAACGTCAGGAATTTTATTTGTAAGTGATATCAAACCTGTATCTCTTTTTAGATTGTAAATCTTTAATTCCATGTCTATGTTTTCTAAAATATTTTAAAAGTTTTATTTTTAAACAGAAATTATTACCTAAATATATTTTCAATGATATTTTACTTTCTTTTAAAAGTTTTTAAAAAATAATTTTATTAATGTTTTCTCCATGGGTCTCTTTTGACTCCTCTCTCAACATATTTTAAAATAATGTTTATATTTAATTTCTATATCATGAAAGGATTTACCACCATCATGTAGATTTTTTTATTTGATGATTCCATTATAATTATATAGGTTTATTTTCAAAAAAAAATTTGAAAATAATTTTTAAATTATAAAAATATATTACTCAAAGAAAATTGTATTTTCACTTGTTCTCAAATATATGTTTTAAATATTATTTAAGAATTATTTTCATCTATGCCCATATACTCTAATTATTTCACAACTTTATAGGGATTGTGATCATATAACACCTTTCATATTCTTTATATGGATGTCTTATGATGATTTTTTTAATTATATTTCCATGAAACCTGTTTATTTTTATGGGTGTTTTGTTGATAAGTGAAAGCTTCTAAATTTTCTATCCATGAACGGTACTTGGAAATTATTGATGATGATGGGTGATCCTAATACATCTTATATAATAGGTTGATCCCCCATTATAGCTAATTATTATGGTTGATATTGATACAAATTTTACAAAGGGATTTTCCCCATTATAGATCATGATGGATGAGGCACATTAATTCTCTCTAATTAATTGGGTAATGATTATGTTTTTTGTAGAATTATGTTTCATTTAGAACTTGTTGGTTATTACACTTGTAGTAGTGACAATAAGATTATATTACAGTATAATAATATGTTTTATTCATGATTTCTAGGGTTTTTTAATGTTTCCATTGATAAAGATTAGCATCACATGGCTCATAGTTATTGATTCCTATGATACTTTCTTTGGGAAATATTTTTTCCATCTCTTCGTATTGATGATCTTGGTATTAATGGTTATGAATTCTCTTATATTATTCTCACAAACATCAATTAGGTCATCATACACTTATCCTCATATTATTCTCATTGATGACAATAAAGTATTTTTTCTTATATTAACCATTACCAAGAATTTCAGCTCACCCGTCTTTTGTTTCCATTTCCCCCAATTGTGAAGAATGGTTATATGTATGATATACCTAAGAAAATTACTAGATATGAATAATTTAGTGTGAGATGATGTGTATCTTTATGAAAAAGTTTTTTTATCCAAGATATAATGTAAGAGGTTTTTCTAACTCCCTATAACTATATTCATAAAAGGTTTGTGTGAATGTAAGTGATCCAAATTTTCAGTTTTATTTTATATGTTTAAAGGATTAAATTGGGTAATATATATACTAATAAAAATCAGAAATTCAATTTTTATGTTTTCCACACTAAATTTGGGAGTGCATTATTTTTACTTTTATAATTGGTATAATAGAAAGGGTTTAGGTAAAATTGGATATTATGATGTTTTGAAGTCAGTATATCATTATGTGTTTAAGGTTGATCATATTTTCAATGGATTGACACCACTTTTTGGGTTTTATGTATTGGCATGTTGAGGTGATTAATGATATTTTGAGATATTATTTATTAGTTTGAGTTATATTTAACCCTTATGTTAAATGTTAAGGATTATTTTGGAAGGTTGTTATTACATTTCGAGGATGTGTGCTGAAAGGTTTAAAATTACAATTATGGTTAAAAATTATTTAATGTTTAGTTTTATAGGGTTATTTATAATATAGGGTTATTTATTTATATAATGATATATATTTAACCTTTGGAGATATTGTTGATTTTTGGAGATTAATGTGTTATTTCTTCATATGAATTTTTATACATTTTCGGTATTATCGTACCTTATACTAAACATTTTGGTTTTGATTAATGAATAATTATAGTAGAAATATATTGTTATACTTTCTTGTATTATGTGATCCATTAGAAGTTTATTTTAGTACTTAAATAATAAATATTCATCTTCAATACTCACTGTTCAGTGAAAATATGAAATTATGGTGGAAATTTATTATAGGATTAAATTCTAATTTCCAATAGGAATATTTATTTTTGTTCTTTGTGTAGATGGTAATATAATTCCACAACACTAGAAAATGAATATTGAATAAATATAGTTATCATATTACTTTAATTTTTGATGAATCGATGGCCTTTTTTATGTCACTTTATATTATGGTATTATGGTCGTTAAAATTCTCATCATTGATAACTTATTTATGATTAATTTTCTATATCACTCTCCATAATCATTTAAGCATTATTATTTTCATCCATGTATATATTTTTACTTCCCACTAATGTTATTTAATTTTTAAACCTAGTTATGTGTTATTCCAGATGAACATCAAACTTCTCTTTCCCTCTTTCCAAGAGAATATTTTATTAACCCATTTTATGATGTGGAATTTCAGAAAAGTTATTTTAAAAATGAAACCTTTGATTACCTAGAACAATTTAAAATTGTGAGGATGAACTTTTTTAATGTGTATAATAATATAACACCTATATATTTTAAAATAATGACATTACGTTCAATAGTGTACATGACACACAACACTAATCTTAAAAGAATGACAAAAAATTATTATTTACATTTGACTATTATAACCTAGCCATTCAATTAATAGGTATGAATACGAGAAAATAAATTATGTAATAAATACAATGTTCTTAATAAATAGAAATGTACTGATTAATTCTATGTAATAATCACATAATTTTTAGAATGATATTTTTTTCTTCAAAAAATTTTCTTCTTTAAAAAGCTGTCTTCTTTAAAAATGGTATTTATTACATTTTTTGTGAGAATATTATAATAAATTTATAAAAATTTCAGTATTTTTTGATAAAATAGTACCATTTTTTAAATAATTAAATAAATATTAACTTATGGAAAAATTTTGATATTTTTTATAAGTTTTATTTTTTAATGAATAGTGAAAAATAATGATTTTTGTTGAAAATGTATTTTATTTTAAATTGTTTATAATTTAATATTCAATTTTTGAATTTTTTTAAAATTTTATCAGTTATTTTTTATGATAAATAATATAATTATTTTCATTGTATTGAATTTTATACTTGAATTTCGTATAAAATAAATTTATACTTAAAAGGTATTTTTTTGAATTAATGTTATTCATCACTTTTTATGGGTTTAATTTGAAATTAAATTATGAAAATTAATTTTTTTAATCATTAAAATATAATTCCATATCTAGAATCAATATTTGAAGAAAATTCAAAATCTCCCCATTATTTTTAGCCATTATGGATAGTAATCGTAGTAATTTGTTTTACCTCGGTGAAGGTAAATGGGTTAATTAAGGAAAAAATAATGTGCTAAAGACTATAAAGTAACAAAAAAACTTACCTCAATTTTTTATATGAGTATATTTCATCCATAATCATACAAAATTAGAATATATGATATTTTTTCCCATATGGCCGTGATTTTTTCTATAACATTTTTTACATAAGGAAAAGTAAAAAAATACTTCTCTTTGTTTTATTATCTTTGAATTGTATACATAAAGATAAAAAGAATGTATTTTCAATTATAAATATTAAATTTGATAATATATGATTTCTATTTATCATTTTAATTTATTTATAATTTTTATTGATGAAATAATTACCTCAAATTCTTATAAAGTGTTGACATAGTAATTATTTAATTAAATAGAAAATAAAATAAATTTTTTTATAAATATTAAAAGTAACAAAATTTGAATCAATTAATTTATTCAACAAATTATAAAATATAACTATACCATTTTAGGGATATTTTAATGTATTATACTATAATTTCATTCCTTTAATGATATTTTCAAAGTCAAATTAAATAAATAGTTCAAAAAATGACATTAATTCTATTTAATAATAAATAATATTTTAATAAATGATTTAAAATTCTTAGAAATCCTAAAATATTCTAAAATATTGAGATATGGAGGAAAAATCCAAAATTTTCCATTTATGGGCCAAAAATACACTTATAGTATATATATTTACCCCTAAATAGTAAAGAATTTGGTACCGTGATAATTGTCACAAAGGTTAACGTAGGTTAAAATAAAGAGATAAGGTTAAACACCAAATCTAAACATGACCAAATTTTATTAAATAAAATTATTTTAACATATACTCATCTTATATTCTAATTATATTATTTTTGGATACATTTGTCTTTGAATATTAATTTATATTAATTTAATATTTTAATAAATTCCAAGAATGCCCCTCCCCTCATTATAAAAGGACACCTAATCTTCTATTTCATTCACACTTAAAACCCAAATTTTTATCTATCACCTACCAATATAATTTTATAGAATACCTCTATATGTTATAGAGGTATTATTTTGTGTACAATACCAACCACTAAGAGCTTAAGGTATAAATAAATGGAGGTTTCCTGAAGAAGATGTATATATTTTAACCAAATGTTTTAGTTTTATTCCTTCTTTCATTCCCTTTAAATATTTTTCAAAATGATGATATAATAGATTCAGTATCTCACATAGAGTGATTTTT
Organism: Viscum album; assembly: GCA_963277665.1. Lineage (NCBI taxonomy): Eukaryota > Viridiplantae > Streptophyta > Magnoliopsida > Santalales > Viscaceae > Viscum > Viscum album. The sequence goes on from OY728145.1 coordinate 1,908,487,217, forward strand.
TATAATGTTATTGAAATAACCTATATCCATTTCCTTCTTCCATAAAATGTGAAACAAAACCATTGTTCTACTGCATTGAGGACTAACGCCTCTCAAACCAATGTAATTCATTTTTCATCACAACAACTAACGGATGGTAGTAATGAAGGATTAAATATATATACATATGATATTTTTGAAATATTTATCTTCCTTATTGGATAATATATCTTATATATTATTACCTTTATATCCATTTAAGGATGATAATGTCGTTGATACATACGTGTGTACTATCACCTCCACAAAGTGATGTCATTCATTTACATCACTTAATCATATGAATATTATATATACGGGTATTTAAGAAAATAATATGGTATTTATTATATAAAAATAATTATTTAAGGATAAAATAATACTTAATTTTTCCCTTAACGATCGTTGAAAATTGTAAATGTTATTCAAGAGTAAGTACAGCCTACCATCTCCAATAATTGTAACGTAGTTTATTTTTCATAAACATATTTAATGTTTGGTTTTAAAAATATATTTTATGTATAAAAAATATGTATATTTCATGATTATTATTATGTAAATTATGGAACAATGAACGTATTGGTCATAGTCAATATACCGAATTCATTTTGGATATATAAACTGAATATCTTCAAAACATCTGATATCAACTTAAATGATTATTTAATTGAATCTAAAATGTTAATAAATAATATATAATGAATAATAAAGTTTAAAAAGGAAACTAATAATGTAAATAAATACTATATTTTTATTATGAAGGATGATAAATAAAGTACTCAATGAGTGAAACTCAATGTAAGGTATTCTATCTCAATTTCCTTTCATTTAGTCACATTTTAATGTTATGGACCTAATTTCTTTTATACAGTGTAAACATGGATCCTTTTACAATATATATAAAAATTAAAACATATAACATGGTTTTCTTACTTATAATTAAAATTATTTTACCCAATGGGATTTGATATGAAATTTACCTAATGCAAAGAAATTTTGTAACTCAATTTCCTTTCATTGGGTTATATCACATCACCATTGACTATATTATGATAATATTGTGTGTGAAATGACCTTAGAATAAACTATATTTTATTATAAATTGTTTTTTTTAAATTATTATAGATAATCACTCTTTGTATTATTTCTTATTTCAATGATATGATCTTTTTAAGGGTAATTCATCTAAAATTATGTTTATTTCAGATGTACATTTTAATTATACTTTTATTTCATTTTATATGGGGTCTATAATGCCAATTAAGATTTTATATCATTAATTAGTATTTTATCATGGTATTTAATGTTTCTTTTATGTTCTATATTTCATGAGATATTTATTTGATTATTATAAAAGACGTAAGGGTTATCATTGTCTCAGTATACTTTTCTGGAGGCATGATTCATGTCACACACCATGATTTCTTTGAATGGTGTACTTACTACCTCATGAATAAATTATGAAATATTACTTCATGTAATTAATGAGATATATAGATCCATATCATACTCTTAATTTAATTATCTAATGATTCAAAAGTTACCAAATCAATATAGACCTTATGAGACATTCCCCTTTCTTTTCAAGATTGTTTATGTTTAAGTTTCCTTGAGTGAAATTTATGTGCTCCTATTTTCATAAAAAACATATTTTTACACATATAGATGGATAATAGGACTCCTAAAAGAGCTAAAAGGTATGATCAAGAACATCATCTATACTGTTTCAGTTCTTTATATTAAAATAGTTATGGTATCATGTAAGTATTGTATTAATCTCATTTAAATGGGAGACCTTGGAATAAAATATCCTATAATTTTCAATAGCGGCCTCATTGGAAAATTTACATGTAATATCATGAACACTAGTGAACACTCTTGTGACTTTTTATTGAGAAGATTCAAGAGGAGGTTGCTTGATGGTTATAATTACTTCCTTAGATCTTCGATGTGAACCTCAATCAATCACTCCTTTAAAGATATCATGTAGAACTCCAAATGGATGGTCTCCATGAAATATGATTTAAATTGTTGGAACACTATCTGGATGGATATATTGTTAAGAGATCAGTTTCTCATTCCCCCTAAATGACTTCAGATGACTATTAGTGATATCATAGTTACTTTTATTACCCTTCACTTCACCCCTATGAAGGTTATGCTAAATATTTAACACCACACCTTCATTGACATTGACACCCTTGTTTGGAAACCAAGTTCTAATGGCTACTTTAATTAAAAGGATTACTACAATATGGAGAGTGTGTGAGCTAACATGACACTTGTGTGGATTTCCAAGTTAAAATAACCTTTCATCCAACCATCAAGGTACATCCTCTTATAGAGAATGTACAAAAATACCATACCAACACATGACCCGCTAAAAGAAACTAGACAACAAATTTTCTCAACCTGCTGCCTTTGCCTAAAAGTAGAAGATAAAACACAAAACTTATTTATTGGATATGAATATGGGTAGTAATTATGGGATTATATTGGATATAATTTTGGTTTTAATATAGATGTTGGTAGATAGCTAGGGAACTATCTAGAAATGATCAACATTATCGAAAAGAGTGTATAGGTTCACCAGTTTCTGCATGTAGTAGTTGTTTCAGTGATAGACTCAATTTAGAAATCAAGAAATAGAGGCATGTTTTATGTTCATTTGAAAATAATCCATTATAGCATCCTTGACATGCACCAAGAGTTTCATTCTATTTCACATGTGAAAATGGTGGCAATTAATAAAACTGTGTGTGATCTAAAAATTATCTATCTATTGGGAGTTTCAAGTTTCCCCAAGAATACCTTAATCCTAAAATTTATAATATGGATTCCACTTATTACCTATTGGATTAAATCAAACATGGATGGTGTGGCCTCTGGCATTCCCAAACCTTTGGGTTGTGGTGGTATTTTCTGAACCCATCATGGTTTTGTCAAAGTTTTCTTTTTCCATTTCATTAGAATTGGAAATTCTTATGAAGCTAAGCTATGGGCGGTGGTTCTTTCCATCAAGCATGTTTTCTGCTATAAATAGGACAACCTATGGATTGAATTAGACTTGGAAACTATGGTCACTAATCTTAAGAAATGAACCCAGAATGTACCATGAAAACTTATTTTTAATTGTATTTAATGTATTAATCACGATACTCAGCTCAATATAAATATTTCACATTTTTATAGAGAGGAAAATCAGTTGGAGGATGCTCTTTTCCAAAGAAAATCATATAAGCAAGAACAATGTGGTCTTTCAGCGCTCCTAACTACTTCACATCACTAGTGTATGAATACTTTCATGGAGTGTTCGACTCCTAACATTGTAAAATCCCATGTAATTGTGTAATTGTTTTATCTTTTTTTGTTAACAAATCTTGGGAATGGCTTTTATTAGGTCCCAGATCTTCTTGGTATGACATTGTTAGATTCCATTTTAGCCCTTATTTATTATCAAAAATTCATGAATAATGTTTGAAAGAGATAAAAAACTTTTATCATCTTTTAAATCATGAATATTTCTCTTCCATATCCATGTTTTCTTAAATATTTTCAAAAAAATTATTTTCTAAACATAAATTATTTCCTAAAGATATTTTCCATGGTTTTTTACTTTCTCTTAAAATATTTAATAAATAAATTTATTAATGTTTTCTTCTTGTGAATCTTATGACTCTCCTCCCAAAAAAATTGAAAATACTGTTTATTTTTATTATTTACATCATGAATATATTTTCCCATCATCATGGCCAATTTTCTCATTCAAGCTTCCTTTATAATTCACCATGGTATTTTTCAATGAAATGTTTTTCCCAATATTTTATTAATTTTTATAAAATATTTCTCAAATAATATGGTATTTAACTTTTTTTAAAGTGATATTTGTAATAATATTTTAAATTTATTTTTATCTATGTCAATATCTTATATTGATTCATCTACATAATTGCGATTATTATTTTATGATACCATCCATCTTCATTCTCTTATTGCCTTGGGATGAGCATTTTAAATAAATTTTTATGAAACGCATTTCTTTTCAAGGGTCTTATGAGAAAAAGTGAATGATTAAAATTATTTTATTCATGAATATTACATGATCATTATTGATGATTATAGGTGTGCCTAATAAAATTTTTAATATGGGTTAATCCCCATCATATTTCATGATTATGGGTGAGCTTGATAAAACTTATATTATGGGTTAAACCCCACTATTTCTCATGACTATAGGAGAGTCTGATAAAGTTTATATAATGGTTGAGCCCCATTATAACTCTATAATGCATTTTTTAATGATTATATTCTCTAAGAAGTTATGTCATAATTAGAAAATATTGGTTATTCAACTTGTATGAGTGATATGAATATGATGTTCCAAGATACCAATAAGTTTTCTGGATACTTTTTATGGGTTTTAATGTTTCCATTAATAAATATTCCCATTAAATAGCACATAATTATTTATTCCAATGACTATTTCCTTGTTAAATATTTATTCCATGTCTCAATATTTATTATCCAAGTATTTATTACCATTAATTCTTCTATTTTTTGCATGTGAACTTTGATTATTTCATCATACCCTTATGCTCATCTTATGCTCACTCTTGAAATTAAATTGTTAATGATTATGTATATCCTTAGTGGTCATTTCAGCTCAAAATTCTTATGTTTTTTCCCAAGTTTTTATTAAATATTATAAGTAAGTTATGACTAAGAAAATTAATATATGTTAAGAACTTAGTGGGAGATGATGTGGATATTTATTAACCAATTATTTATGTATCCAATGCTTCATGTAATTCTATCATAATTATATAAAATTTGAAACCTAAAAATTCCATTGGAATTTAAATGACCAAAATTTTTAGTTTAATAAAAAAAATTAAGTTTTAAATTGGGTCACATATATCGATATCAATGAAAAAAATTGATGTTTGTGCTTTCAACACTGGATCTGGGAGTGTGGGTTTCAGGAATTTACTAATTTTCTTTTGGAAATGAGCATGAGATGAGTCAGGAATTATGTATAAGATTATCTACATAAAAAATATAGGATTCAGTTATATCCCATTTTGATTATTATATTTACATATTCCCATCTTACCCAAAGATGTCTGGAAAAATCCAAAAAAAAATCTCTCCAATAGAATGTCTTCTAACTTTTAAGGTAGTATATAATGTAATGAAATAATTTCAACTTTAATGTGGAATTTTGAATGTAATTTCCAAGAATTTATTAAATCTTTGAGGATCACCCAGACTATCTAATAAACTCCCAAGAGTAATCTATAAGAGGAAGCCCCGATATCCCACTATCTCATTTTGATTAAAGAGATGTCACTATCACCTCCTTTATTAAAGGCCTATAATCTTTTAAAGGTTGGAATATTGAACCCAAGGTTTAAAACAATCAATATACTGATCCAAAATAAAATATAGTCTCATAGGAATGTTTCAAAAATACATTGGTACTTGGATTGGATTTGATAATTCGGTATTGAGAATACATTATCTGATACCATCAGCCTATATCTTTTATGTCTCCAAGGGGTAATTATTATTGTAGTCTCAGTGGGTGGGATTTAAATATAGTCTATTAAAGACCTAAAATGGGTATTTTAAGATGTTATCAACTCATATAAACATGGTATCAATGTATTGTGAGATGAGGAGATGTTCCATTCTTTCATTACTTATATGTTTTATCAATTAATGAATGATTTCTTGGATTGTTTCTTAAAGTTTTCACCTAAGGTGGTGGCTATGTCCATGATCAAGTTTAAAATGGTAATAAACCCATATCCAATCCACCATACATGATAGATCCTATAGAAATTAATGAGATGAATTCTTATATATGGGATCTTAAGGATAAGGTTTTTATTATTTTGAGTGTATCCCATGTGGTTATCCTATATGAATAACCAAAAAGGTGGATGTTTCTTTGGGGTTGTGTGTATATTATTAAAGGTTGGTCTACATGTTGGGTAAGAACCAATATCATTTTCCATACTTTAATGACTTATTTTATCAGTTTTGGGGAGACAAATTGTTCTACAATATTGACTTGAGGTCAATATATAACTGGTTATGAATGAGTTCTTATGATATTCCACATGCATATTTTAAGATAATATGTTGAATGTATAAGAATATTTTTATTCGATAAAGATTGGTGAATGTGCTAGTTATGTTTATGGACATACCAAATATGGTATTGCATTATGATTTATTTTTGTTTGGGGCCATTGTCAATTATGATATTCTGGTATATTCCCTATCAAGGTGGGGTAATTCTCACCATCTTTGAATATTCTTTAGAACACCAAAAGAGCATCAGCAACACACTATGTTCTTAAATTGTATGTTATTAATTATTGATGTGTGGTTAATGAGGAATGTGATTTCAAAAACTAAAATATTAGTAGACCCTAATAATGTCAATGTTGTAGTTTCTTGGACATAAAAAAGAATAGTTTATAGATTGTTAGTTTTTTGGTTTTACGAGTTAATAGTATATTTTTATATAAAACATATCCCATTTGGAAGTACTGATAAAAACTCAAATGAAAAAGAGATTAAATTCCATGTTGTCTCACTATTATAAGAGTGGATTTTAGTATATGAATTGGAGTTTTATTTATACATCAATCCTAAACATACCTTATCTAGGTAAGGAGTATAAATTGTGTTGTGACATATTAAGATTTGAGATTTTATCCATTTAGATGTAGGATGGGTGAGTGGTACCTTGTCAAACTAGGAATCTATGACCACTTGAGTGGAACAAACTAAAGCATGATTAAGGGGTTGATGTGGTGTTCCACAAACATATATATTTGTTTCACTAAATATTGAGAGAGATAATTATGGTTAATATAGACAATAATATCATGAAGTAAATATTATCACAAAGTGACCTAAAACTTCCATAGAAGAGGTGGGTTGAGTACTTGAATTCATATTATTTCAAGAAGTAATATACCTTAATGAAAGGAAACATAATATATGGTATGTTGAGTAGGATAATTTATGAATAATTGGTCTATATAGATATTAGGGAGTATAGGGTGATGATACTCTCTAATAAGATGCATCAAAATGTGTCCATGTATCAGGGATAGGTGACCATTACATCTTTTGATACTACCTCTTCACTCATGGAGATGGTGAAGAAGAGTAAGATATATTATATTTATTTCCTTTTTATAAAAGGAAATATATATAGTGATGTGTCACCTCCTAATTGATCTCTAGTTATTGATGTAATTCATTATGTAATGGTTAATGTGGTAGTACCTATTAGTATAATCTAAGAGAAAATATGACATTCATAGGCCCTAATATGGGATGTTAACTCAGGGAAAACCTTCATGCACTATGATATCCATTGTCTTTATTAGTGTCCAATGATAAATAAGGACACTGTATGGTTTATTTCATGATGCCTCACTTATCAACTGGTGAAAGTTGAGCATCATCCACCCGCATGATTTATTCATTCTTATAATATTATTGATTTTATGTGGTATGTATAGTGAATATCTTCATGATTGTATTGTTGATGTTTCTCTCATATAATTTATTTAATATGTGTTATTATGTATTATTTTATTAAGGTTTTATATTTTCTATAAATATAATAGACATATTAAATTGATGTCATGTGCTAATTTTAATCGAAGGAGATAGGATGTATTTAAGGGGAGATTAAGATCATCATTTCTTTTTGGGACTCTGGTTTTACAACATGATTCTTGAAAATATAGTAGAATGTTCTTGATTCAAATATGAATTAAAATATTACCTACCATCATTAGATAGAAAGGGTAGTATGAGAATACCACTTAAGTGTTAGAGAAAATTTCATGATATTGAATACATTATTGATTCCAGACAAGGGAGAACTATCACGGGACTTTGGTGATCACCTATATCAACAGTTATTTGGAATTAATTCATATCATACCATTTAAGGACTTGAATGGTTGGTTTTATAGATCACCAGTTTTTTTGGGTTTAAGGAATAGGAATCATCCATTGCTGATAGAGTATTTTTACATTATTTTAGATCATATTTATAGGATTTAGAAGATTTTATAACCCATTGGTAGAGGTATAGATCATAATATTACCAATAAAGTTCACCTCTAGAGTTTTAGGTGGGAAACCTGGTATTCTTATGAATATATTTTTGGTTAGGACATATAAATATTTAATTGGTTGAGATACTACTTCCTAAGATAATTTTTTCATTAGAGGTTGTCAAGAGGATGGGTGTTGTGATGTATTGATTAGCACATCCTCATATAAAATTTTCCATGCATGATAACTTTAAATTATCTCAACTTTATAAATAACATTTCTACCCTTCACATATTATCACCATTGAAAACATTTAGTTTTATGATGAAGCTTCTATATCAGAAGGATCGATTCCTATCAATGATTAGAGGAAAATATCCATTATGGGAAGAACGCCCATCTATTGTGAGTGCAATTGTTCATGATCCAATTTAAATGGAAACTCAAGAATTGGTGTATGATATAAAGACATAGTGGGTGGAATTTCTCACTTTTAAGGCCTACTAAAACATCTCGGGAGTTTTATCCTATTTTTTAGAGATTATAATAGTATAATTGTTTTAAATGTATGAATTTTATTTAATTACCACCAATACTTATATAATTATACGGTTCTTATGTTGTAGATATGTTGGTAGATTCTTGGGGGTCTGTTTCAGGAACTCTAATAGGATTATGTATTTTTTTCTCTTTGATACAAACTCCACCTTGTACATAGGGCTCTAGTATTGGTTAAACAGTAAAACCCTGTATCGGGTATGGTTGGGTCTATGGTGGATAAAAATGGATAATTACCCTAGAAAAAGTACTCCATGGGTTCTGATTACGCAATGCGGGTCAGGTGGATACCCGGTAGGTACCTTGGAACTTTCCTAAGAATTTAGAATTAATTAATTAATTTTCTAGAATTTTTATTAAATGTCATACCATATTTGACTTATTTTTTTCAGCCATATATTTAATCCAATTTCACTTTGGATTTTCCTTCATATGTGGTGGTCTTTTAACATTTGGGCTCAGAATCACAAATTATTTTTTGTATCATATCACATCATTTAAGTATAATATTCCACTTTGATTATTTCATTCTTTTTTTATTTCACAATGTACCATCAGTTTACTCATAATTATTGGGGTTTTTTATGGTTTATAAATCTCATCCTTTTAATGGAGAACCAATACAGTATATTTTATAATAAAATCAATCTTAGGATGATTTGGGTGGTCTATAACTTTCCCATTGGATTTAACGTGTTCTATATGTGTTATGTTTAATGTGGGTAGATTGAACCATTTACCAAGGCCATATTGATAGATTTTATATTGGTTGTTATATTCTATACATATTTTCTAAAGTTTATTAAGTAATGATTAGTCCTTGGCCTCTCACCATTTTCCATTTCTCACTTGTTGTGACCATGTGACATAGAACCACTAAAGGGTGATTTGGCTAGAATTGTGACTATTATGACCCTGAGGTGAATCCTATATCAATTACTATTGGGGAATATTATAGGAATGTGATATGATTAGGGTGGTCTAGCATAGGCATGAGACCAATAGTGGGTTAGTGTCAATGAGAGAATTTTCCTTTTTGTTTTAAATTATATTTATTGTTATGTGTTGGATAAAAATGATAAATCAATGAAAATGTGAGATTTTGGTTGTGTTTCAACCACCATTTTTATTTTAGTGGTATCTCATCCATCATTGGTATGTTTGTGGTATATCTTCCACCCTATGGTAAGGTTTAGTGGTATATCACCTAACCTAACATGGATTCATTGAATTGCATTTACTAAAGTTAATTCGGGGATTCATCATTCACAATGAGACTTTTTTATTTATTGTACCTCATCAAACATTATCTGGTTAGTGGTAATATATTTTCCACACTAGAAATTGTGGTGATGTATGGTACTTATATATATTTCTAGTGGTGTTATGGCATCTATTTATATATTAATGTTTGTGGTGCATTACCTACCTATATATGGTTTGTAGTGTTATATTATTATCATCAATGATTAGACATATGTGGTGCCTTTTCCACATAAGGAGTGTTTTTTTAGTGGTTATTCATCCATTTATTATTAGAGGTGGTGGTATATGATCCACTAGGGTTTGGTTAAGCCTTGACTAATAGGTGATGCTTAATTTTCCATTTTCATTGGATTGGTGATGGATAATTAACCTAAATTCATATTTAATGTAATACATCATTCACTAATTAGTGCATTATGGTTATAGCTACATCATGATTATTATTATATTTGGATTTATATATCATTTATCCTCGAGGTTTTCGTAGTCCCTATGTGTAAAGAACAAAACATAAAAATCCCATAATTTCAAAATTATTAACAATAATTAAAATACATACATTACCAAGACCTTTTAGATCATGAATTTGAGATAATTAATAAATTAAAATACATAAAAATGAATATTTTTTCACTAAATGGACATTTTTCCATTAAAACCCCCATGAATGATACACTTGAATTATTCAAAAAAATTCCAAAACTAGAACATAAATTCTTTATTGTTCTAACTCATTCTTAAACTCTTTGAAAATAAATTTAAAACATGGAATGAGCATATATATATATATATCATAACATATTATAAAAAGTGAAAAAAACCTTAATCAATCAAATAGATGAAAGCACTTGAAATAGTTTAATACGCATTGAACAGATAAAAACTAATTTTGACCCCTAAAATCAACTTCCTTGCTATAATTTTTCAGTAAAACAAACTCATAAAAAATAATAAACGAAGTTGAAAAATATATAATGTATTTTTATAAAATAAATTTATAATCACCCTTATAATCATAGTTGAAATGGAATCGAAGCTGCAATAAATTCCAAATTATCCTCAATGTATTAACATCACTGGATAACTCTAATATAATTTCTTTGGAGAATAATTTTTTACCAAAAGAAATAGTGGCCAATTTACCACACCCCCCAACCATCATCTATGATGACCAGTTTAATACAAATTATGAAACACATAGGACCATTCATTTCAACCCATAACTATAAGCATTTAATATTTCTCGTAAAATGAATTGAAATTTAAATGAATTTGTAAACCAATTTCCCCTTTAGATTAAAATTAATGTGAAGAATAAAATATTTATGATGATCTATAAGATGATATAAAGGTAAATTTTTAGAAAATATTAGAGATAAAAACATTAAAATATTTATTATAGGGGATTAAAAGAAAACACCTTGCCACATATTTTAACTCCCTACATACCTCCTACAAAATTTTCAATAATAAAAATCTATTATTTTTTAACATGATTGATAACATTTTCCTTATAATTATTAAAACTTTTATTAATTATCGTAATTTATTACTCATTAATTGTATTATTATTTCTTATGGTGGTTATTTTTATATATTTTGGTCCATAGTTCTATAAACAACACCAATAATGATAATGGTAAAGTATTATCTTCCAATATTTCAATAACTTCCAATAATTCCATCATATATGTTTGATGTAATTATATGATCAATGAAGTTAAATAACCTTATAGATAATATAATTTTTTAAAACCATCCACTATAGGGACTTATCAAAATCATAAAAATGAAAACACTTTTTTACATTTAACACAACTATTTTCATATCTAAAACATAATTTTTTTAATTAGGATAAAAATAATATTGAAAAAGTATTTAATATCATTTCATTTTTTATACCAATAACATTTATTAATAAATAAGTGTAACTTTATTTGACTAGGTTGTCAAACGGATCCAAAAACAATTGTACAAAAATGAAGGATTGATTTTAAAATAACTAATATTTATTTATTATAATCTTATTAGAGAGTTATATTAATGTTAATTCCTTTTTATTATTATATTAATTTAGATTCATAAATTTCTGGATTCCAAAAATAAATGAAATGATAAATAAGAATATCATAATTATGTTTTGGAGTCAAATCATCACTTAAGGATCTCATTAGTAAGAAACATTTGGGTTCTATCAAGTGAAAAAAAAATATAGAACGTGTATAAAGATTATAAGATATGGAATTTGATAAGAATATATAGTGAAAACCTATAATTATATGTTTTTTAAAAATTATATAATGATACAATTTTATAGGAAATACATGATTGTATTTCCATAAATTTTATATCATTAAAAGATAACTATGTAAATTTAAATTATATATTTGATCAAAAATAAATACTAAATATAGGTTCATACATTCCATATATTATCATTGTTTAATGTTTTATGTTTTTTTATTTATCATATAAAATTTCATGTAATGTTATTCTTATGAATCCCCATTACATATAATTTTTTTAAATATTTCTAAATTTACACAGCTCTATAATTCATTGAAATCTAATGGCTATAGATATTGTAAAGCCATTTTGTTTTACTATTACTTATAGTACACTATCTTATCATTGAGAATTAATATCCCCTTAAAACCCATAATTGTTTTGTTTTTTCTTTCACTTATTATGATAACAGTACTCAAATATGATTTTTTTCATTTCTATGGTAGAAAAATACTTTTTAAACATTTCCATGTTTACCTTGATGAAAAAAATATTTTATATTTAATAAATAATTTCCTAATTATATATTATTAATTAGTAAATCTCGTGTAGGTTCTCTCAATGTTATATATCCTTTTAGAAACAATATACTAATTGAATTATGTTTGCATATAACCAATTATAATGGTATTATTTTATGTTATTTTTTTATTGGTCAATATTAATTTCATCATAATACTTTTTAATTTAAAATATTAAAAGGAAGGAATTATTTTATAATTTTATTTTGATTAAAATTTATAGATAAAAATGAAAATAATTTCAATGAAAACTAACTTATATTATATGTAATTAATAGTATTATATCTACATAGGAGTGAATCATTTGTATTGTTAACTATACAACAAAATAAAAAGGATTTTGGCTATGCTATAATAACTTAAGTGAGATGGAATCTATGTATGAATAAATGAGGGTTTTAAAATATTTTATAAGAATATGGTAGTTAGAAGAAAACTAAATAAGAATATACAGGAAAATAGCTATGCTTACAAACAAATAAAATTTAGATATTAGGTCTCACATATAATTAAAAATGAGCTACACCAAATGAAATCTGCACTCACGTGAAAATAAATCTATAGAAATAAGATGAATTTTGAATTAAAATATGTGAAAAATTAATCAATAATTTATAAAAATTAAAATTTATAATATATAAATATATGATTTATACATTGTGTAAGATTAAGATAAAAAATATTCATTATGTCCTAATATGACTCATTGTTGTATGAGCTCCTGCATGAATAGTTAATGATGTTTAGGTGCTATGAAATAGTAAACTACAATTATTTGGATGTGATAAAGTGAATAAAGAATATATTGATATATATGGATCTTAATAATCAATAGATTCAAAAATATATCAATAAATAGTTGTTGATCATATTCGGTGATGTGATTTGGGAATTGTGTGTCCTGGTAAGTTGTTGAATAGTATATGATAAACAAATAAAATAATGTTTGTATCATGTTTTTGTGATATTTTTCATGAAGTTTGTGATAATTAGAAAAGGAAATATTATGAAATTTCTATATAATAGATATGAATCTTATTACCTTATTTGTAACATCACAAGAATTATAGCATAATTTTATTTTAAATAAATGGTTATTGAATGGCTTGTTTCATAATTAAAACAAATTATAATATATTTTTTAATATAAATATTCATTTAAAAAAATAAATTATTTTCTAAAAAAACATAAATTTTAGAATAAGTTAATTTAAAATATTATAATTTATAAAAAAAATACCATTTTATCCATATTTTAATTATTTTATGAGATATAATATGAATATATTTTTATTAGACATAACGTCACATTTAATATATAAGAATATCAAAATTTATAATTAAACATAATAATTTTATTTAAAAATAAGAAAGGTTATTATTAACATATGGATATAATGTTAATTAATTTCATTTGGATAAATTTAGGCAGTTAATTATAGTGAAATAATATATGATGAAGTATATAAATACCATTTTAAGTAAACTATTAATTTGATGTAAGTATATTAAAAAACTAATTGTAGTATAAAATGTATTAAGAAAAGAATACATTATAATAAATAAAATTCTAAGGGGGTATAATTATAATAAGATATAAATTAATAAATTTTTCAAATCAAAAGGATTATTTTTTGTATATATATGTATAGAATAATTATAGAGAAATTATATTTATATTTTTATAAATATATAAATAATATAATTTGAATATACTAATATTAATAGATTATAATAGTTTTAATATATTTATAATTTAATATTTATTTTAGACCAAAGTTGAGTCTATATAAGGGTTGGTTTTTTGATGTAAGGGTTGGTTTTTATCTCGCATAAGCGTAGCATTGCAATTTGAAGGTTGTGTAAGGGTAAGAACTCAACTTTATTATCACTTAAAGGTCTAGCCTATTTCTACATAAGGATATATTTCATGAACCCTCACTTGCATAAGGGTCTTCACAAGACACTTATGAATTAAATTATATTATTACATAAAGGTTAGCACTGCTACATGAGGCTCACAGAGTTGAGGCATAAGGTAAAATGGTACTCCGGTAAAAAAACCCATGATTTATAATGGCTATGTAAAGGTATGTTATTTCTCAAATAATGGTTACCCAAACCACCACCACTATGTGAAGGATTCATGCTACTTACATAATAGTAAACTTACATTATTTCAGGGTATCCAACACTTGCATAAAGGTAATTTACAATTTTAAAACATACCAAAAGGTAATATCAAATCCATGTAAAAGTATGCACGGTTTCATATATAATCCCACTATATAATGTTATCTTCTTCTTCATGTGAAAACATAAAATAAAATAAATTAATATATATATTGTTATCATATAATTTTACATAATTATTTGATGATAATTAAGATTAAATTAGTAAAAGATTACAATAATATGAAAATTATATTTTTTAAAACATTATTTTTATATCTACATGACTTGGTAATAATTTTCAACACTCTCTATGTAATACAAAGGAGATATACCTCCAAGAGTCTTCAAATCTAGAATATTTAGAATTATTAAATATGAATGTTGGATATAAAAAGTAATTTCATGTTGTTGAATGTTATTTTATATGATTTTTATAAGGTACTGAGTGGTAAAGAATAAGATACAAAATAGAATTTATTTTTTTATTATCACCATTATATTTCGAAGATACATGAACCTATCTTATTCACTTTTTTATTCATATGTAGATTCAATTCAACTATAAAAGGTGTACTTTCCATTTTGGTTGAAAAATAATAAATCCTCTACAAGCTCTCTACCCAAAACCCAATTTGTTCTACTTATCTCTCCACTTTGTGAGAAATACACTGAAAATAAGAGATTTTGTACAGGGAAACATATATTCGAAGAAGGGGTATTTAATTGGAGAATAACTAGGGTTATGAAAAATTAATTCATATGAAGAAATTTTACTTAACATCCAATAGAAAGGTAATAATGAAAATTGATTTTATTTTGATTTTTAAAAACTCTTTCTTGTAAGAGGATATGATTTTAAACTTCATCTTTTAGAATTTCATGGAAAAACTCTAATTATAAAGTCATTTTTTATTAAAATCCTAATTTTAGGGGAAATTATTTTAATAATATTATATATAATTACTGATTTAAAATATCTCTTTTCATAGATATTTACTTCTTAAAATTACCATTTAATAGTTTACAAATCCCAATAAATGGATTTTATTTCAAGTATTTTCTTATGTGTTTAAAATATTATTTTACATGTGAAATTATATTTTAAATTTCATAGATTCCATTCATGAATAAATTTATTGTATTTCCATATCACTATATTTCTCTTTGATAGTCAATATATGTTATAAAAATCAATTTTTATATTGAATTCTTAAATTTTAACCATACATTTTTTATTACTTAAAATATTTATGCAATTAAAAAAATTTATTAAGGGAGGTTTTCATATTTTATTAGATTTATAATAATTTTACACTTATAAAATTAATTACTTATATGTGAAGTTTTGGAGAATTTATTTTAATGTATTTATAATGAGAAATTAAATTTTTACAAAAATATTTCATTTAAAATTTGCAATATTGGTATTGGTTATGAAAGTGAAGAATGGGAAATGAAACTATAATCTTAGGGGGACTTTCTCCTAAAATTTATGTTTAGACCATTAATATTCCTATTTCCCATGATGTTTTATTATTTTTTTTAGTAGCATTATTTCTTGAAAAGATATATTATTTTCAAGGGTAATGTTTTGAAATTTCAAAAGAGAAAAATATGTTTTTTCTAGTGATATTATATTTTGAAAATAAATTATCATTAAAAATAATTTTTCTTGTAAATTCTTTTAAAATTATCTCTTATTATGGATTTTGAGAAGCCTAAATAGTTTTTTAGGGTAAATTATGTGATTTATAAAATATTTTATTTACCTTAAAATATTTTATATAAATATAATGGTTTTTGAAAGATTATTTATAGGATTTTAAAATAGTAAATATTTCACTTCATGTTTTAAAACACCTTACTAAAGATTTTATGCTCATCCTATATTTTCAAATGATTTTCATAGGTTTAGTGATGAATAAAATATTAATGGTAAATCAACTAGTTTAAAATTATATCTCAAGAGAATCTAGATAAGGTTTCCTAGAATTTTTTACAAAATATAATATGTATTAAGGTTCCTAATCCTCCAAAACTCTATACCTAAATGTTTCTTTAACTATTATTTTCAAGAAAATATTTTATAAAACAATATATACACATATTATGGAATCGGATCCAAGAGTACGAGTTTGGGCTATAACATTTGGTATCATAGTAAAGGTTCATATAACTTTAGGGATTATGATGAGACTAATTAAGGATAGTTTTGTATTCTTATCATTTTTGAGATATGTCTTTATGAAATTGAATATATTTTTGGTTAATGAGTTGTCTATAGATCCTAGTTTTCATAATTTTATGATACATTTAATTTATTGCAACTCTAAGATTCAGTATGTGTTTTAGTAAAGGGTTGTTTTAAATGATAATGTTTTTTATAGATATATGTTTTACATTATTAATAAAATATAGTATTTATTTAATCATTGATGTTAAAATTATTAAGGTTTATTGGGAAAATAAAATTTCATAATTAAAATTTTAAAGATGCAATTTTATTAAGGGGATATAAAGTATCATTCCTAGAGTTTTAGCATAATTTTCTTCAAAATAAAAGATTATTAAATGGATTTTTTCACAATTAAAACAAAATCATATATATTATAATATAAATATTCATTTAAAATGTTAGTTTCTTTTCAAAAAACAATATAAATTTTGGAATAAGTTAATTTAAAATATTATATTCTATAAAAAATAATTATTTAACCATATTTATATTATTTTCCATGAAATAATATGAATAGACTTTTGTTAAACATAATGTCACATTTAATATTTTAATATTTCATAATTTTTACTTAGGAGAAAAAATTTATTTTGAAATGAAATTGAGGATTATTATCATATAGATATAATGATAATTAATATCATCATGATGAATATACAATTTCAATAGCATTCAAATAAAATGTATTGAGGAGTATAAATACTATTGTTAGTAAAATATTAATTTTTTGTATGTATACTAGAATTTTAATTGTATTATAACATTAATTAAGTAAAAAATACATTATCATAAATGAGATTCTAAGTTAGTATACTTATGATATCCTAGAAATAAATATATTTTTTAAATAAAAATGTTAAGTTCAGACATATATGTATAAAATAATTTTATAGAAATTATATTGATATGTTAAGAAACATATTGATAATTTATGTGGGATATATTAATATTAATGGATTATAAAAGTTTTAATATAAATAGAATTTAATAATTATTATTTAAAAATATGAATCTATGTGTGGGTTAGTCTATTCATGTAAGGGTGGTTTTGGATCACATAAAAGGGTGGCGCTGCAATTTGAAGGTTGCGTAAGGCTGTGAAATCATTTTTAATGTCACATAAAAGGTAAAGCCAAGTGTTTCATAAGGGTAGATCATCCAATTACTCACCTGTATAATATCCTTTATAAGCCTCATGGAAATGTAATTATATCACTACATGAAGTTCATCACTAGTGAATAAGAGTCACACAACTACAGCGTAAGAGAAACCTAATACCTGCAAAAGTGTAACCCATGAGTTATAAAAGATGTATAAGGTTGGGTTATTACTCATGTAAGGGTTTCCCAAACCACCATCATTATGTGATTTTATCATTCTATTTACATAAGGGTAACATCACATCATGTAGGGGAAGAAAAATAACTACATAAAGGTAATTTATAGTTTCAAAACATGTATAAAGGTATGATTAAAGTAATATAAAGGTAATCATACTCTTAAATTTAAAAATACTGCATAGTTGAATCTTCTTCCTCTTGTGAAAAATTCAAATAAAATCAAAAAATATATATGTCATTATCATATCGGATTATAAGATGATTTTATACAAAAAAAGATTAAATTATTAAAACATGACATGAATATGAAAATCATCAATTTTTAAAACATTTTTTATCTCTACATGACCTGGTAATAGTTTACATCTTGTTATTTTAGATATAGGAGCTTTAACTCCGATAATTTTCTCATGTAGAAGCTTATAATTTATTAAATCCTATATTTGGTCTTAGAAAATCATACAAAGATCTTTAATTTTTTTAAAATGATTTTTGTGTGGTGATGAGAGGTGAATAATAATTGTAGTGACACAAACTTTTATCAATAGAATTTCTCCCTTCTTATGGTAATTTCATATAGTATTAATCAATTAGAGACTACAAGATAAACTTTATAAATGAATAAATTAATGAAATAAAAATCATTTCAAGAAGTTAAGGAACCTATACTGATAAAATTGTAACTTGTCCATAGGAATAGTAATATGACCCTTATGAATAGTAAATTTCCCAAAAGAATAGTAACCCATGAAATTATAAATAAAATTTATGCATCTTATAAATTAAAGTAAGGTGAAATTATTATATTTTCTAAGTACATAAATGTTTTAAAAAATAACAATTAAGTGTTGATATTTTTTAAGTCTTAAATATTTAATTACAAATTTATGATTAATTTAACGATTTAAAAGAAAATATATTTTACTAAAATGTATTCAAAAATTGATAATTTTATTTATTTTGATTTTAAGATAATTTTATGAGACCTGAAGTAATTTTTCAAAGTGTTATAAAATCAGTTATAATTTTAAAATCTGTATTTTTCGAGTAAATGGTGAGTTTAATTAAGTATTAAATTTCTCATGTTTATAAAATAATTTTTATAAAATGGTGTTCATTTTTTAAATCTACACACTGAATAATGGTTTGTGTAAATTGTTTTAATTTTTCTAAAATACTCTAATTTTATTGAATGGTAAAATACGATAATTTATGATAAAGGTTAAATACATGAATTATAGAGTAATAGATGATTTATGGATGATTTAAGACAAAATTATTGAACTATAATTCATTATTTTTTATATATTTAGTGATAATTCTCAAACTATTCAAAGCCTTAATCCAAAATAAAAAAACTAATGATTAAAATAATGGGAAAACACCCCTCTCTTCCATAATAAATACCACCCCTCAACACTTATTCTCCTCACACCTTCCAAGAAATTATCCTTGACCAAATTCTGCCCATTACTTTTCCCAAGACCCTTCCCCATGTCCAAAATCCCTTGGTCTCATAAAAATACCAAAACCATTTCACTAAGGAGGTTCTCAAGGAGAAGAAACTCAAGAGGTAAATTCCTCTTTCTTTTCTTTTAATTTCTTTTCAAGTTATTTTATTTTATTATTCTATCACCACTTCCCTTAATCCAAATTAAATGATAACTACATTACCTTAAATATATTTTAATTTTATCATGTTAATGGAATATCCATCGTTAAACTCCTCCCTCTCTCTTTTATTTTAAAAAAGAAATCATCACCCATGACGTATCAATTTACCAACATCTTGGATGATGCATTTTCATTTTTATTTAATAAATATAAGGATGTTAATAAAACAATTTAATTGTTGAAAATATATTGTAAATTTAATTTTTTAACCCATTTTATTTTTATAACAAACTTATATACATAATACTAAATTATAAAACAAAATGAGTTCGTTGTGATCGAAAACCACCAAAATTAACCAAAGCGATTATCATTAAATTTTATCTAATGATTCATCACCATACCATATAAAAATTATTAATTAGATCATTTAACCAATATAATATCATTAGTAACATATAATTTTAATTCTATACAATTACCACCACTTTACATTAACTTCCATTCACATGTACAAGTGAAACCATCATGAAATAAAAGAAAACAAACACTCTTGAACGATGAAATTAAACTTTATAACTCATCAAAATGCCCATATATTAACTTAATAAAACCATAATTAATCACATTCTTGTATAAAATGTTCTTTATTTTTTAATTAAAGAATTTAATTTGATTATACTATATACTGAAGTGAATAAAGCATTCTAATGTTATATACGGGGAATTCTTGAACCCAGCTCATTTTCTTTGGGTTTTCCCTAATTCACCCAATTTTTAGTATAGATATTTATTTAATGTTATTTAAATATCATTTATTCATCATGAAATTATCTTTTTTTGGATATACATGTTTTCTACATGAGTTTATCACAAACATAATGTTTTCCAAAATAACACTGCTTTATAAAAACATACATTTTACTTATCTTGAAATTGTTCCTTCTTCACTCATGATTTATTATTCTCACACCAAGAATATTATTAACTTTTCTCTCCCACATTTATTTCATGAATTAAATGAAACCCATTACTTTACATGGGTTATTTTATTTCATGTTTTTTGTACATTTTATATTTCATGTATGATAATGTAAATTTTGTGATGTGATGAGTTTGCTCGAAATTATATAGCGCAATGTAAATGTTATGATGTGATGGGTGTGATTTGAATTATATAGTGATAAAATTAATTGGGTAATTTAATGTATCTCATGTGAAAAATTGAAATATGCAAGAACATGATGCTATCTTTGTTTACACCTATATGAGGTATTTGACCACTAAGACATGATGTTTCATTTTTATGCATTTCCACATTCTATGACTTTATCTAATGATTCCTCTCATGATAATGATGATGATTCAATGATTTTGTTATGATGATGATTATTAGTATTCTTTCCTCGTGTTATATTGATTCATGTCTTTCTCTATCCTCTTATAGGGCTTTTATTTTACCCCTTTTTGATCTATATCCTCAGGTGATTACTTTTACTAAGGAGAATATTAAGGCCTATAAGACTATAGATAAGAATAAATTAAATAAATGTTTATGTTTTATTTTGTAAAAGTTATGTATGGTCCTAATTTTTTCAAGACACTAAACTATTGGATACTGGTTTTGTAATTCTATAATGTTATTTGTCTTTAAAATGATGTAATAGTAATGTAAGAAAAAATATTAGGGTTGCTACAATTGGTGTCAAATCATGGTTTAGTTAATTTGGGAATTAGGATTAGATAACCTTAGTAAACACCCTTAGTATGAGACTAAGTATATGTAAGCACCCAATAATATTTGTTTTATGAAAATGATAAAATATAGGGATCCCACAAGATATGAATTTAGAGTTAAATGCAAAAAATAATAAATTATTTATTCATAACATGATGACTTATGTTTTGTTATAAACTTTTCTATTTTAGGAAATGATGGGAACTATGAGAAACTAGGCCAACAACCCATGTCAGGGATAATGCAGTGATTACCCGAAATGACATCTCAAATTCCTTGGGAGGTGGAGTTCAAAATTTCATTTAGATTCTTACCCATCTATCTCGGGTTATAAAAAATAACCTGAACAATTTGGAATGTCCTCCTTTACCTAAGAGGGAGAAACTCGCTATCAATTCCTTTATGCAGCAATGACTACCGACCATTAGTGGATCTTCTGATCCACTAGTTATGGAATAGTGGGTCAATGCGATGGATAATATCTTTTCTATTTTTCACTATTATGATATGGATAAGGTAAATCTGATCTTTTATCATCTTGATGGATAGGCTGATAAATGTTGGTCATTGATTAAGAACATAGATATGAAGGATGAAATTGAGGATATCAAGCGGGAATACTTTAAGATAATGTTTCATAACTATTATTTTCGTCAAACTCTTCATAGAATGATGGAGAGATAATTCATAGATCTGAATCAAAAGGAAGGTGAATCTTTTATGACATATGAATTAAATTTTACAAGCCATGTAAGGTACGCTTCAAGTTTTGTTATCAACAATGATAGAAAAATTGATCGATTCTTTAGTGGTTTAAAACCACACATTCAAAAGGATATATAAATTTGAGACTTTGGGAGTTATGAAGATGTTTTTCAATGTACTCTCAATGTAGATATGGAGTTTGGATAATGGTTCCTTGGCTATTGTGATAAGAAATTAAAGATGGAGTTTCAAGCTGGAGGATCTAATGAGAAAGGTGGAAAGAAAAATCAACCACCCACATGTCAAAAATGTGGGAATAAAAATCATGTTAGATGCCTCAAAAGGATGGGGAAATGCTTCAAGTGTGGGATATAAGGCCACCAAGATCATGAATATAAAAAAGACCTGAGAAATTAGGACAATGTGGTGGAAGAAATAAGATCACCACCCATGGTTTAATGCTTCAATTATAAGTAACAGGGGCACTATACAATCCATTTCACTAAACCTTGATTTCTCAAGGTTAATCAATGTCATTAGCCATAAAATCCGAAGGATCAAAGGAAGTATTATTCAATAACTACTACAAAAGTGCATAAAGAAAATGAAGTCATAGATGGTACACTTTTTATTCACTCAAGAATGGAAAAAGACTTATTTTATTTTGGTTCTATGCATTCCTTTATATCATGAAATTTTTCTAGAACTATTGAATCAAAGCCCTAAAACCTTGAAGTAGATATATCTATAAAAACACATAGTAGTGAAATCCTTGAAACTTAAGTGTTAGACTCTACTAAATTTGGAATATGTTAGAATACTCTTCCGGTAAATCTTGTAATACTTCCCATAGTGTAATTTGATTCTATAATAGGAATAGCTTGGATCTCTTTATATAGATCACATATCAGTTGTCGGGAAAAGGTGATATCTTTCTTTATTCCAAACCATCCTGTGCTACTCTAAAAATTCAAGGAAGATCAGGAATATCCTTTGGAAAATCATTCCATTTTGTGGGTATTGATTCCTTGTGAAAAATAATACCTTCCTCAAATGGTTGAGTCAAAGGAAAGTGTCAAAATAGTAGAATTTCCCATCGTGATGCAATACAAATATTATTTTCTGGAAGAGTTAGATGTAATTCCCCCAAATCATGATGTATATTTCTCAATAGAACATATACCTGGAGCTACTCTTATCTCAAAGTGTCCTTATAGAATGGATCCTATCAAACAAGAGGAGTTAAATAAGTAGCTACAATAACATTTGGAAGAAGGGTTCATATGCCCTAGTCCATAACCTTGGGCTGTTCCAATTCTCTTTGTCAAGAAGATGGATGAATCAATGAGGATGTGAAACTATTATCGAGAACTAAACAAAATAACCATAAAGAACAAGCATCATCTTCCAAGGATTGATGACTTTTTCAATCAGTTACAAGGATATCAATACTTATCAAAGGCAAGTCTCCAATCTGGATATCATCATCTAAAGTTGAAGAATGAAGATATTTAGGAGACTACCTTACATAAAAGGTATGGTCTCTATGAGTTTCTAGTGATTCTATTAAAACTTACTAATTCCCCTAAAATATTTATGGATTTTATGAATAGAGTCTTTAGACATTACCTTGAAAATTTTTTGGAAGTTTTTATTGATGATATTATCATATACTTCTAGAGATATGAGGAAGATTAAGAACATCTAAGGCTTGTGTTAGAGATATTAAGGAAGGATAAGTTGTAAACCATGTTCAGAAAGTGTGACTTTGGATACAATAAGCCACATTCTTGGGACATGTGATCACAATTGAGGGAATTTTCATGGACCCCTCAAAAAAATGCAACTGAGGAATGGAAAAGACCCTCTAGTGTCATAAAAATCCTTAGTCTTCTTGGATTAGTTGGGTACAACCAATTATTTTTGAGAAATTTATCAATATTTTCTAGCTCGCCAACTAAGTTAACAATGAAAGGGGTAAAGTATGTATGGATGGATGTATGTGAGGTAAGATTCAAGGAGCTGAAGAGAAGGCTGATCACTACACTTGTAATCACATTTCTGAAAAGTTGAGAAATTTATTTGATATACAGTGATTCATAAAATAAAATATTACGTTATGTACTCGTGAAAAATGATAAATTGATATTCGATTCCTCATGAAAGTTTAAGATCTATGAGTAGAACTACCCGAAGCATGAGCTGCAGCTACCAGATGTGATTTTTTCCTTCAAAATCTAGAGGCACCGCCTCTATGGTGAGAAGTGTGACATATATACCGATCACAAGATCCTAAAGTATAAATTCACACAAAATGATCTCAACATGCATCAAATTAGATGGTTAGAGATAATTAAAGACTACGATTTCTCTATTCACTATCATCTTGGTAAGGTGAACAGGGTATCTAGTGCTCTTAGAAGAATAGAACATGATACTCTATCCATGTTTGGATTGAGAAAGACCTTATCTTCATGGATATTCAAGATATGGATTTGAAAATCATAATAGTAGGGAATATATCATATCTTTCCCAAATGATTTCCCAGACATCTATCCAAGAGAATATTAAAGAAGCACAAAGGGATGACCTAGAGTTACAAAAGAAGTTGAATATACTAAAGGAAGGGAAGCTATAAAAGATCTATATCGATGATGATGGTGTAATTTGATTTGGAACAAGGATTTATGTTCCTTCCTCACTTGGGATAAACAATTAGCTATTGGATAATGCACATAGATCAACTTTATTTATCCATCCTTGGAGTACCAAGATGTACTGTGATATTCGTGAACACTTCTGTAGGGATAACATGAAGAAGGAGATTGTAGAGTATATCTCAATTTGATTCATATGTTAACATGTTAAAGCAGAGTGATAGAAGTCCAAATGGATGATGCAACCATTTCCTATACTAATGTGTAAATGGGAAAATGTCATCAGGTACTTCGCCACTAGTCTCCCAAATACATCCAAATAAAATAATGTGATATGTGTTGTGGTGGACCGACTCACTAAGACTACCCACTTAATTATTATACGGGAAGATTTTTTCCTTGAAAAACATTCTATGGTATATGTGAAAGAATTTGTGACGTTTCATGGGGTACCACTTTCAATCATCCATGATCGTGATCTAAGGTTCACATCTAAATTTTGGATGAGTCTTCAAAAATATTTGAGTACTAAATTGAATTTTAGCATTGCCTATCACCCTAAAACTGATGTTCAATCTAAAAGGACTATTTAGATTCTCAAAGATATTCTAAGAGCCTACTCATTAGAATTAAAATTTGGATGGTATTAGAATCTCCTGTTGGTTGAGTTCTCATACAAAAAGAGCTTCCACTCATGTATTCAGACAACTTCATATGAAACTTTGTATGTAAAGTGATATAAAACTTCAACCTGTTGAGATGAAGTTGGAGAAATAAAGCTACATAACCTGATCTTGTGTAAGAGATGAAAGGGAAGGTTCAAGACAACCAATGACATATCAAATCTACTTAGAGTAAGAAAAATATTTATTCTGAAAACCGTCAAATGGAATTGGATTTAGATATTGGATATAATTTCTTCATTCAAATATCACTATGGAAGAGATTCATATGGTTTTGAAAGAAAGGGAAGTTAATCTCAAGGTACATTGTCCCCTTTGAGATCCTTGACTGAAAAGGAGTTGTTCCCTATCGGCTTGCACTTCCACTGAATATGGATCAAGTTCATGATTTGTTATATGTATCACTCCTAAGGAAGTACATACCAGATCCCTCACATGTACTGAACTTAAAGGTGATACAGCTGGAAGATGATCTCTCTTATGAGAAGTAGCTAGTAAAGATTCTGGACTGGAGAGATAAGGTTCTACATAATAAGAAACCCCGCCTTTTCAGAGTGTTTTAGAGGAACAATTAGTATGAAGAAGAAACTTGGGAATCAGAGGAGGTGATTAAGGAGAAGTATCCTCACCTATTTATGTAAAATGATATTTTGAGGGAGAAATTTCAAAAGGGGGGAGAATGTAACGACCCAAAATTTTATCAATGGAATTTCTCCCTTCTTATAGTAATTTCATATAGTATAAATCACTTAGATACCATAATAAAAACTTTATAAATGAAGAATTAATGAAATAATAAGTGTTTTTAGAAGTTAAGTAACCTATACCGATGAAATAGTAATTTGACCTTAGGAATAGTAATATAACCCTTATGAATAGTAAACTAAGAAAATGAACAGTAACCCGTGTATTTATAAATAAAATTTATTAATCATATAAATTAAATTATGGTATAATTACATCATAGTATAAGTAAATAAATGTTTTAAAATTATTTATTAAGTGTTGTTATTTTTTATAATTCATAAATATTTAAATAAACTTTTATGATCAATTTAATAATTTAAAATAAAATTTATTTTCCTAAAATGTATTTATAAATTAATATTTTTAATTATTATTAGTTTAAGATAATTTTATGAGACCTTAAGTAATTTTTCAAAGTGTTATAAAATCAGTTATAATTTTAAAATCTGTATTTTTTGAGTAAATGGTGATTTTAATTAAAAATTAAATTTATCATATTTAGAAAATTAATTTCATAAAATGGAGTTCATTTTTAAAATCTAAATGTTTAAAAATGGTTAGGGTGAATTTTTGGTATTTCTCTAAAAAACCTGAATTTTTGTGAATAGTAAAATATGATAATTTATGATAAAAGTTAAATACATAAATTAAGGAGTCATAGATGGAGTATGGCTAGTTTAAGCCCCAAATCTCTAACTATCCTTCATTATTTTAATATATTTAGTGATAATTCCCAAACTATTAATAGTATGGAGTCAAAATAAAACATTAATGATTAAAATAATGGGAAAATGCCCCTCTCCTCCACTATAAATACCACCTCTTCTCCTCACACCTTCCAAGATTTTATACTTATCCGAATTCATCATAGTATTCTTCCCAAGACCCTACCCCACATCCCAGAGCCCTTGGTCTAATAAAAAGAGAAAAACCTTTTCCCTAATGAGGAGAAACTCAAGAGGTAAATTCCTCTTTCTTTTCTTTTAATTTATTTTCAAGTTATTTTATTTTATTATTCTTTTATCACCTACCCTCATCCAAATGGAATGATAACTATATTAACTTATTTATACTATAATTATATCATGTTAATGGAATATCTATCATTAAACTCTTCAATTTCTCTCTTTTATTCTAAAAATGAAATCATCACTCGTGTTGTGTCAATTTACCAACATCATGGATGATGCATTTTCATATTCCTTTAACACCTTCAAGAGTATTAATAAAACCACTAACTAGTTGAAAAAAGATTTTATATTTTAATTTATAACCATTTTTATATTCTGGAAGAATATTATTTACAAAATACCATGTGATTAAAAAAATGAGTTCGTTGTGATCGAAAACCGCTAAAATTAACCTAAATGATTATCATTAACTTTTATCTAATGATTTATTCTCATGCCATATAAAAATTTATTTATAATATCATTTAACCCCTATAATATCAATAATAATATATAATTTATATTCTGGACAATTACCACCACATTAAAAGTACTTTCATTCACATATACAAGT
Organism: Viscum album; assembly: GCA_963277665.1. Lineage (NCBI taxonomy): Eukaryota > Viridiplantae > Streptophyta > Magnoliopsida > Santalales > Viscaceae > Viscum > Viscum album. The sequence goes on from OY728145.1 coordinate 1,908,515,383, forward strand.
GAGATGATCATAAAAACTAACACAATGAACACTCTAGAATGATGAAATTAAACTCTATAACTCATCAAAAATATCATAAATGAACTTAGTAAAACCATAATGAATAAAATTCATTTATAAAAGTTTTTTATTTTTTAATTAATGAATATACTGTGATTATATAAGATATTAAATTAAAGAAGGAATCCATACATAAGGTAAGTGGAATTCTTGAACCCAACTCTTTTTCTTAATGTTTTCCCTATTTCACCCTATTTTCTATATGAATATTTCTTGATTGTTCCTTAAATATAATTTATTAATCATTACCTTATCTTTTATGGTATATATGTGTTTTATAATTGATTTTATTACCAACACAATGTTTTCCAAAATAATTATTCTTTCCAAAAAACACACCTTTTACTTCTCTTAAGATTGTTTCTTCTTCACTCAAGATTGATGATTCCCATACCAAGAATATTATTCCCTTTTTCTTTAATAAAGTTTATTCATGACTAAAATTAAACCCATTCCTTTCCATTGGTTGTTTTATATTAACTATTTTTATACATTTTATGTGGCATGCATGATAATGTTAATTTTATGATGTGACGAGTGTGCCAAAAATTATATTTCATAATGTAAATGTCATGATGTGACGGGTGCCCTAGAAATATATAGTTCTCTAATTCATTATGAAATTTGATGTGTCTCATGAGAAAAAGTTAAATATGGTTGAACTTGAATCTAGCTTTGTTCATAACTATGTGTGGTATTCGACTACAAAGACATGATATTTCTTTTTTATTCATTGTCACATTCAATTCCTTTATCTAATGCTTTCTATCATGATTATTATTATGATCCCATGATTCTATTATGATGAAAATCCTTATTATTACCTCATGTTATATTAATTCATGAATTTCTCTATCCTCTTACTAGGATTTTATCTCACCCCTTTTTTATGTATGTACTCAAGTGAATACTTATACTAAGGAGAATGATAAGGCATATGAGAAGCTAGAGAATAAGGAATTAAATAAATGTTTATGTTTTATTTTGTAAGATTTATGTATGTTCCTAATTTTCCCAAGACACTAAACCTTTGGATCCTGGTTTTGTAATGATATTATGTTTTGTGTATTTAAAATGATGTAATAGTAATATAAGAAAAAAAAATAGGGACTTTATAATAATATACAAATAAAAAAAAGAGATATTTTTATTGTCAGATATAAATGAGATTTTACCATCTTCCACAGATTCAAAAACCTGGATTATTTACTCTGGTATTCATATAAAATTTATGTTTTACTATTAAATAAGAACATCTACCTCTTCTTGATAACCAGGAATGCCTCTACAAACTCTTTTCCTATAAACCCTATAGATCATTCATAGTTCTTGATTGTATGAGAATAATAGTGACTATTAGAGAGTTTTCTCAAGGAATCCTATATTCAAATATAGAATTTTTTATATGATAATACATATGGTTCCACTGAATTAATCCTTTGTAATAAATTCAAATTTCCAATCTAGATTAAGGTAAGGGGGAATTATTTTATTTCTATTTTCCAAAACTCTTTCTTGTAAGGGGATATGATTTTAATCATATTTGTTTATGAGTTCATGGTAAAACACATATTGTATGGTCAAAATTTTTATTTAAACCCTCTTTTTAGAGGATATTATTTTTAGAATTTCATTTCAAATTTTTTATTTAAAATATCTCTTGTATGAGATATTTACTTCTAAAATTATGATTTTAACATTTAAAAATCATTATAATGGAATTTTGTTAAGGATTTTTTGATTTTTTAAAACTATTATTTTATATATGAAATGATATTCTAAATTTAATTAATTCCATTCATGATTAAATGTATTGTATTGATATTCAGTATTTCCCATTGATATTCCATATAGGCTATGAAAACCAAAAAGAATGGGTTCCACCATTTCTATCCACATCCTCAATGCCTTTCCCTCCTGAGGGGGAAGAAGGAATTTTTTTTCTCCATCATCCATTGGTGGTCCTTTCCATTTATTTTTTTCTTTTAGTAACCCATGAATTCTCCTTTCCTTCCTTGGTAATCTGTCATTTGAAAAGGTTCTTTGTTTTTTTAAGGGAGGCCCATCACTTTTGATCTCCCCCATGGAATTATCATAAGATTACTCCTTGAAAATCTCACCATGGTCACCTACTTCATTCATCAAAGGTTGTCTATTGATTTCATTGATAGACTCATCAACACACAATGGGGTCTCCATCAATGAGTAGCGGTTTCCTTACTTGATTCTCAGTAATTTGTGATTAAATTTTCTTATAAATAAGATCTATCTCTTGTAAGTCACAATGGCCCATGCTTCATCATTCATTTTTATTTCATACTTATCATGTTTTCCTTTGATCTGAATATTAATCTTTACCTAGAGAGTAATGTGATTTGGATTCATCTTATAGGGTTTCCACTAGGTTTGTAAAATATCTCAATTTTTTCATATGATAGGTAATCTTGTTGGTAGTTTCTTGTTTACCGATCTAAAAACCACATATATATTTCATGTAAGGACCCAGATATATGTGGATTGACCCTTTGCATGTTTCCAAAGACTGATGTACTTGATGGAGGCTTAGAGAAATTCTAGAGGGACTTGGCTGTTAAAAGCTGTTAGTAGGAATATTTCACATCATGAAACAAAATTACACTACGTGAATATGGGTTTCATGATGTGTAATATTTTTTGGTTCAAAAAATAAATAAAATAAATAGGTGACAGTTTTTTTGGTGGAAACTGGTCTTGAGGCATTACACGACATGAAAGGGGGTTACACATCACGTAATCACCTGCTTATGTATGTTTTAAAATGTTTTATAGCCACTCAGGTTGTCAAACCCTATGACTACAGAGGCTCTATCTTGACTCTATGAGACTTAGTGACCCGTCTTCAACATTTTGGGGATTACTTCATCAATGATTGATTCCAATATTCCATCCCTCAATCTATAATGATCCATCTTCGATCTAAGGTTTGTTATTCCTATGTTCTTGTGGTTTCTCCTGATTTGATATCTTTTTCCTTTTTTTATTCTTTCTATATAATGGTTGATGATATACCATTTTTCTAATGGGGTTTCTATTAGTTTTTTTTTTGGTGTGATGGTGTCACAGAATCCTCATATTGATGTAGATACTATGGGATAGGTGATCTTAGATCTATTAAATTGATTTGTTCTTATGCGAAGAACGTCAGAAACTATTTGAGGTAGTGGATTCATTTCTTCTTTATTTATTATGTTAAATCATAGATCTAGTATGTTTTAGACCCTTTCAACTCAATGGAATTGACCTAATAATTATTTGAACTAGATTAATGAATTAGTATTGATCGCTTAGTGATGTTGTTGCGTTGTATTGTGATAACAGTTTGCGTCTTGTTTTTATAGATAGTTTGATATCTATTATTTCTTTGTTTAGAATATTTATCTTAATAGAAATTGGTAAATAATGTAAATCCATAATTAATTGGTAAGTAATTGGCTAAATTAATTTTAGAGTCATGTTTAATGAATCCAGTTGTTGTTGTTGAAATTTGATGATAATCAAATTGATACAGATATGCATATTTAATTGAATTGGTTAATGAACTTAAAGCCTGTTAATGCTTGTTGATAAAATAATTAAATCCATGTTAAATTAATTGTTTAGTTAATTTTTTATAGTTTTTTATAGATTGTTTCTTAGGTTTCTAATAGTTAAAACATGTGATTAATGATTTGGTTAATTCATGATGGAAGAAGAATTGGTTGTGCGATAAAATATAATGCCTCGTAAGGAATAGGTTGCTCGCTTGCTTGTAAATTCTAGGTGCCTTGTGATTTTGATTCATGATATATCATTTTGTGTGAATGTTGAATGCCTTGATTTAGGTCCAAGAGCTCAGTTTCTAGGTTTACTTCCTACTGCTTGTGATATGGCTGAGCCTAGAGGGTTATTGTGGTTTATGGGGGTAGGGAGGATCGGATGTGATGTGAGAATGGTATGGCTAATCCTATAGGGTTGTTATAGTATGTGGGAAGGTAGCCCTAGTTTTTGTTGAATCAATTGACTCATGGAGTGGTGAGATGCATCGATTTGTGCATGTGGGTGTTAGAGAGGACACTAGGGTTGGCAGAACAGGTTGAAGATGGGCTTAACCATTGATATGAAAGATGGATTCCTTTTTAAATATATTGTTTTTTATCTATTATACATTTCCCAGTGCATGAGGCAGATTTATTTGGTTACTCTCTTCCACGAGAGGAAAATATGCACAGGGTATTCCATGTGATTTCAATGTTTAGCTTCTTGTGGTTGGATGAGTCTATGCTCTTACTATATGTGTTGAAGACTGGATATGTATTTCATCAAATCACTATGTTGAGCCCCTTTTGTCCAACAGATTATAATTTTTTTCTAGAATTCCTGGAAATATGTAAAGTGTTAATGTTGTTAAATGGATGAATAAATTTTTATCCCATGGGGTTGGAGCTTTCTGGGATGCAATACTGAGGTTATAATTCTGAGAATTTGTGGAATTGGTTTGCGTATGCCTAGAGGGCATGGAACTTTATTCTGATGCTAATAAAATTTAATATTTAAATGATAATGGTTAATTAATGGTTAAAAAATAATTAATGTAAATTGAAACTGATAAAAAGGGATAAATTAATTTAATGTAGATCTTTTAAAGGTTGTGTGATTATAGGATATCTGGTCTTAGTAGTGGAATCCCAGAGTCTGGGAGACGTTATCCATATTTGAGTCTAAGACTATGTTATGTGAATAGTTTGGTAATGATATATATTATATCATGTATATTTTTGGTTTCTATATGCTACTCTACAATGTCAGTTAGGGCAATAGAATCCCTAGGGATTCTGAGCCCCGGGGGTGTTTTCCCCAATATCCAAGTGGGAGGATTGGTGGATGACTACCCCCTTTGTCCCTACTCTCTTCTCTTGGTAGTTACTTATGCTATTATGCAGGGTTGTTATTTTTCCCCATATATGTGTGTATAGGGATATAATGGAATGTGGTTATTTAACACAAATATATTCTAGATATAGTTTATGAAGAGATATTATAGGTATAACATGTATGGGGTTATGATGGCTTGAGGATCCTTACTCGGCGTATGGGTTGTAATGGCTTGAGGTATAATACCCAATGTATGATATGTATTATGCGAAATATGGTGGCTCCCAAAAACTACCTGGTTACTTTTGGATATGTGGATGCAGTGGTGTGTGTTGCACGAAGTGCATGTTTTGGTGATTTATGAAGGTGTCTTTGGGCAAACCTTTTAGAGATAGATGCTTAGGATGTGCGATATTAGGGAAAAGTGGAAAACTAGTGGGGAAGTGGAAGTGGGGTACCCTTGATATTCTATATCATATTATATTCTCTTTTATGTGATACTTGGTGAGAGTATCCATGGAGATGTTGGGAACTTAGTATAGATGTTTATGGGCTGAGTTAGTTTCACTTGTTGTTCATTTTTCTTTAGCATGATTTCTTTACTTTTGTATGAGAGGAACTAAGGATAATTCTACTGAGTATACTATTATACTCACCATATGTATATATAAAAAAATTCAAGTCAGTTGGAGAAGGTTGCAGATTTGGCTCGTTACTACTAGCTTTGGGTTTTTCAAAAGCCGTTTGGGCTTCGTGGTCACTATCGTCTTTACTTTTCTTTTTGTTCAGGTAGTTTCCCTTTTAGTTGTAGTAGTTATTGCATGAAATTACATATGTGTACTTGGTTTTTATTTTATATTGTAGTCTGAGAAGGATTTGGTTGGTGTCTATATTATCTCTCTCTTTCACACGTGTTCCCTTAGAGGGTGATGCCTCCCATCTGTGTGTTTATTATACACTCGGTGCTAGTTTCCAACTTGGGGCCTACTGGAGGTGGGACTCGGGTGTCAATATTTATCTTATCCCATTTCTATCCTAGTAGGGGTACACATTGTGGGGAGGGGTCATGACATTCCATCCCATTGAGCCCTGAATTTTTGTTGAGGTTGACATATCAAACCCCCCATTGGATTTTTTCTGGATCAAGATAGTGGGAGAGTACATACATAAATAGCTAATGATATATGAGTTTTGGAGTGACTATTTCTCCTACAGCATCTTCTAATAGAATTTAGTACATAGATGTTTTCCTATGGGTTCCACTCTACTTGAATTTAATCATCATACTAATGTTATGTCGTAGAAAAATGATGTAGTTGATGAAAATGGGATAGTTAAGGAATAGATTCTTCCACATAAGGGTAAAGATCAAATCTAATTCAATCTCCCTTATTATGTGGAAGTAGTTAATCAATCACACCATTATATAATGATATTTATATATAGTTAAATGGAGATCATATGTAATATTTCAATGAAAAATACACCTTAGTAGGCTTGAGTTTACTTAATGGTAAGGTAGGGTAACTAAGGGTCTATCTATACGTGATGATTTGAAGATGGTCAGGGGCTAGTTAGGCATGCATATCAAGGAACCCTCCACTGGAGTAGGAATCCAGAATAGGTTTTTAGTGTTGTATTACATTGAGCTAGCCCCATTCAAATGAGGGAAATGTAAGGATGCAAGTCATAAAGGGGATAGTTATCAGGGAGGGAAAATGGATGAAAATGAAGCGTTGATGGATTTTGACACTGATACATAGTCTACCAAGGGAAAGGAAGAGGAATGAGTGAAAGATTACCTATAATCCTCTACCAATAATGGAAATAAGATCCTTATGGGCTCAAAGGGATTCATAAAGTCTATGATAATGTTTTGGACTATAATATACTACAATAATTTATCCACACCTAAAGTTACATGCTCTCCTAGTAAAGAATCCCTCATTAAAAAGAAATTCATATTTACTCCAGATACTTTTGTGTAAAGTGTAATTAAAAAGGGCCAGACTTCTTTGAAATAAGAGCAAGAATAGTCACCTAGTGGATAGTTTGTAGAGTCTAAACCTAATAGGAAATCCTCTCCTGAACAGATGTTATAGCCAATTATTATCATTATAAATGGTGTAGGTGAGGAGTAAGTTGACAATGAAAATTCCCATGAGCTTCTCCTTCATTCTAATTAATAAAATTTTCACGATTATTACGAAGTGACACAGAAAACTATTATTTATGGTTAGGATCTTGATACCTCTATTAGTTTTATGCCTCTATACCTAATAGTCATGGAATTTCATGTTGAGAAGAAATTTCCTACACCTTACCCACCAGATCTAGCCATTAAATTGGGTTTATTGGCTCAATATCCCCATAACAATAATCAATACTTGTCTCCCCTTGAATTGTTTTCTTAAAAGGATTGGTTAGGGGTTTATAAGAACCCGATTTTCCTTAAAGTTCTAGATCTAATACTATTCTCTTCCCCCCCATATTTTTCTGAACAGATTAAGAATGAGTTTATTACCCCTAATTTTTCATGGAAATATCATCTGACACCCACATTTTAGATGCTAGAATATTATTAAATGTCTTTCATCCTATAGTGGAGCACATAAACAACACAGAAGCTTGTGCAGGTAACAAAACTAAAAAATTTGATTTTTTCCCTAGTTATTTTTTCATTTATATAGTTTTCTTGGTTGGTTTCCTATTATCAATATGGTATTATTGTATGGTTATCACTCCACCAAAAATTGGTGTAATGAAAGTTCAAAAATGGGATTTGGAGTGTGTGTTGTGAAAATCATTTGTTAAAATTTAAATTCCAATTATTACACATGAATAATTGAATACTTCTAATTTTTGTGAAAGCACATATTTTCTTTAAGGGAACATTGTATATGTTTATTAAATATGTAATTATTTTATTATTTGATAAAAAATCACATATATGTGATGTTTCTCAAATATGATTTTATTGTATTTAAAAAAATGCATTTAGAAATTTTTTATTTATAATTTTCCACTTGGGTATTGGTTATTAAATGGTGAATAGTGATTTAACCCATAATTTAAAGGGGACTTTGTCTTAAAATTAAAGTTTAGACCTTCAATATTAATAGTTTTCATGTGGTTTTCATAAAATTTTGTGTGTATCATTATATTCCTTAAAATGATATTATATTTAAATATAAATTTTTTAAGTATAAAAGAATAAATATGGATTTATTTCAAGAGATATTGTATTTTTAAAATAAATTAGTTTTTGAAAATAATCTAACTTTTAAAATTTTTGAAATTTATCTCTTATTATGCATTTTGAAAAGCCTAAATTTTTTTATAGGGAAAATTATGTGTTTTACCATATTTTTTATTTCCATAAAAATGTTTGATATAAAATGAATGGTTTTAGAATGAAATTTTATATTATTTTAAAGGATTTAGGATTTAACCTCATATTTTAAATCCCATTACTGAAAAATCTTGTTCTAACCTTAAGTTTTCAAATGCTTTTCACTATTTTAGTGATGAATAAAATATCAATTGTGAATGGAATTAATAAAAATCCTATATTATGAGTATCCAAATAAGTGTTCATAAAAATTACTAAAAACTATGATATATATTAAATTTTCCTAACCATCTCAAACTCTAGACCTAAAAAGGCATCAAATTGTATATATTCATTTGATGTCTTTATAAAAAAATATAGTGCTTAATGCACCATATCTGATAGTGTGTTCCTAGACTATCACATGAGTTGTAAAATATATAATTGGTTACTCCATTAAAAATGAAATCATATTATGATATAATTCCATGGTAAAATAAATTATCATGTAATCATAATAATCAATATAAATCCAAATAATTAAAATAAATGTCCCTTTATAAATTGTATTATAATTTTATAATTCTTTAAATAGATCAAAATAATATATCATATTGTCAAATTACTTAAAAAGATTTATATAAGACATTTTTTCATGGAGTAAATATAATAATGATAAATGTATAATGATTTTCATGTTAATTTTTTACAATATTATTTGAAAACAAAATAATCATATATATTTTTTAAAATAAATAATTCATTATTAAATATAAATTCATGACATGAATATTAATAAAACATAAGAAAATGTATTATTAATGAAACATGGGTTTTCACATTATCCCCAATAATGAAGTTTCTCCCTCATAATTGTTTTAAATTTTAGTAATAATAAAATTCAAATAAATATATATATATTTATATATATATTCATACATGACATTTAAAATAGATATCACTGGGTACTCCAATTATATTAGATATTTTTTATGATCAATTATGCATCAGATCAATTACATTAGTTTACATAATACCTTACACTAATTCAAAATTCTATTAGTTCTTTTACAAATAAATAACAGTGAAAATATTAATAAAATAGTTTTATCCATCTATAGTGAGTTATATGTAATTTTTGAATTCAGATATAACATTTTGAAATATCATTGCAAACATATTTTTCATTAATCCTTTGGATATGATCCAAGTGGTGTGTTTTAAAACATGGGTAGTTCCAAAAGTACGTAATACAACCTCAATTTTATAAAATAATATATATATATATATATATAATACCAGGATATGATACTCCTCTATAGCTATAAAAAGGACTTCAAGTCCCTTTATTGTTAGTGTTGTTTTCCAAATATGATAAAGTACACTAAAGTAATTCCAAATCATAGTAACATGTGAATGTTGTTGTTTTTTTATATTTTTTAAAACTCATTAGATCCTAAAATAATTTAGATGAATTTGAGAAGAATTTTTTATATTACATAGAATTTTGAGGGACCTTATTATTATAAAACGTGGAGGGATCACTTGAAATAGATTTTTTAATAATAATTGAAATTAAATCATAGAGCATGGATATAGAGTTTCGAAACATTAATTTTTTATCCCATATTTATAAATTTAATTTAATATATTTAAAATGATATGAAATGAATTATTTATTACCAAAATTAGAACATTATTAATTAATATAATTTTTTCCACCTAGTTCTCATAAAAAAATATAAACTTATAAGATACCTATACTTTTTCTAACTATGTCTACCAAAAACATTCTATTTTGATCCAAAACCTACATGTAATGTTATTATAATGATTAAAGATAACACCAAATAAAACATGAATGGATAATTATATGAAGAATTAATCTCAGGATATCATAAGTTTTCAAGTATTTAAATCGAACTATAACAGTGTAAATTAATAAAAGGTTATTTTAGGTTATTACCAATAATTCCATTTCAACTAATCCCTAAAAAATTTCTAAACTATTAAAATTCCCTATTGTTTTTCTTATTAAATTCAAAAAAAATCGGAAAATTATTTATCAAATATACACCATAAAATTTGTTCAATATTTATTAAAAAATAAAAAAATATTTACCATAATCAAGTATGCTCTTATATTTACATTAAACGTTTTCAAAAAAAACAATAATCACCTTATCAAAAAATCGTATTCCTACCCCTAAGGGTATCTATGTTGTTCATATTATATTCATAAAAATTAATTATCAAAATGTTTTGGAAATAATTATAATGACCTTTAAAACAAATAATATATTACTCTGAAACATTATCTGGTCCATTTATGTTATAATCTCCCAAAAAATATTAACCAATAATGTTTTTTAAAACAATTAAATTATTATCACAATATAAAATCATTACCTATAATGTTATCTAAACCTTAATTTGATTCCTACTATAATAACCTAAAAATAACAATATAATAATTTTAAGTTTCTAAAAAAATAAAATACATACATTCCTAAGACCATTTGTGTTTGGAGTTTCGTAGATATTTTAAAATAATTTGCATAAAAACCATGTATTTTTTACTATATGAATATCTTACCAAAAAATAAAATCCTTAAATGATACATGTTAATCATTAATGAACAATCACTATAACCAGAAAATTACATATTTATTTTTATTAAACATCATTAATCCCTATAAATACATTTGGATTTGTGGGATGAGGATGTACTGCTCAATAATTCATATATAAAAGAAGATAACCCATTATTCTCTAAAATATATAAAAATCCATGGAATTTTTTCTCATTAATTAATTATCATTTAAGAAGTATAATATCATATCTTCTCATCAAATAAAAATATTTTCACAAAGAATTCAACAAAAAAACTCTTATTAATCTATAAATTCAATTAAAAATCCTGAAATTTTTCTAAGATATTATATTTATAATATCCCACACAATAACCTTTATAGGAAAATAAAATAAATAATTAATTCTAATAACCCATATTGGTAGAACATGATGAGTAAATTCTAATAATGTTTCATTAAAGAATAATTAATTACACAATGAACTCGGACACTATATCCTTAGCTTTTCCATCATCATCTATAATTTATAAAAACTATATATTGAATTAAAAATAGGATATTTAATTTCAACTAATAATAATATCAATTTACATTTTCCCATAAAGTGAAAAACACTTTAAAAATTTTCGATAACCAATTCCCTATATAGGTGAAAATGAATGGAAATCATATAATACTGATAAATATTAATAATATTAAGAGAATAATAGTTCTTAGAAAAACATATAGAGAATTTTAAGAGAAAAAATTAAAATATTTAGAATAAAATTTTAGAATATAACTCATTACCACATGTTCCAACTCATTTAATACATCCTCTCATATATTGAATAATATAAATATTTTAATTATTTAATCTTATAAATAAATATTCCATTATTATTATTATATTTTTTATATTGACCCAATCCTTTTACACATATTTTTTTATGATTTTTAACATAAATATCAATTAATAAAAAAATATGATCAAAAGGTCCTAATGTCTTTTGGAAACTAGGTACATTATACATTGAAGTGATAATAAAATAAAACATCATTATTTTATTCTCTATAGTGGGATCCTAAATTCCATTGAGCTCCTAAAACATTATAAGATAAATTTTGGAATACATAAAAGAAATAGTTACGCTAAAAATCCTAGTAAGGGAAAAATATGATAAGGAAGCATAATGTGTGAGTCCAATATATAACATGATATCATTAAAGAGAAAGTACATGAGTAATCATATATAATCATTATATAAAGAACATAATACAATAATAAAATTTCATCATAGTAAATGAGGTAGTAACATATAACATGACATAAATATGATTCAAGGCTAACTGCCTAAATAATATCACATGGTAGAAAAGGTCCCATAATAGATTATGTTTACTCTCTAATCCCATACATGATGCCTCATGATACTAATGCATTACCTAATGCATTGGGGTTCTATCTGGGTGAACCCATTTTAACATTTTCATGATCTATGTATTCCATATAAATACAATCATTCATAAGGAATAACATAAATATTACCCTTGGAAATAAAATAGGGTTCACAATCTTGCTTCATATCATAATCAAAGGAAATTTCATATTGATTGAATTTGTTAAATGATCATAGAGAATGTATTAACCCATGAAAGGAAGGAAAATTTAATTATTTTTATATGTGAGATACAAGTATACATTATTTAGAAGAAATATTTAACATCAAATATTTTATTCATTATTGAAAATACATTTAAAAAGATTAAGAACATTCTTGAGGAAAATAAAAATCTCACTTCGAAAATTATTTTTGAAAAACTAAAATACTAGAAATATTATGGAACTCATTTTGTTTTAAAATATTCTTGGAAATATATAAATTAATATTCATGTAAACTAATGTTCATGATTTCAGGAAATACCATTTATTCCATACACATTAAAACAAAGATTCCTTTCACATTTTCAGTAAAATCTAAAGGGTAACTTATTCAGAAAATAATAGGAAAGTTCTTTCTAAAATATTTTTAAAAAATTAAAACATGGGGAAAATTTTATTTTATAAATAATAGGATAATATTAAAAACATTTTTGAAATAATTTTTAGAAAAATTGGATATGAAAGTAAAAGGATTTTCGACCGAAAAGAGAAATGGTGTCAGATGTTCTTAAAAAACTCCCTCAATCATTTAAGTTCCAAAGAGTGTAAAAAGGTACTATTACATGAAACTTTTATGAATAACTAGAGGATAAAAAAATTTATAGGTTTTAAGATGAAATAAAATATAATTCACCCAAGGTAGACGTCACGGCCTATCCCTCGTGGCTCGTGCCGTGACTACCCCAAGCCTTCCTTCTATAGGCCAGGGGCTGGTGACTAGCACTGGAAAGGTATAACCCAAAAAAAGGAAGGCATTACCTTAAAACCTGTACACACACATGTCCCACCACATCCCAACACACTGAAAGGGGGAAACAAGTATACCGCTAAAACAAGTTTGAGTGTAAATACAAGTGAAAGTATGTAGGCAGAATACAAACCCAACTAGGAACTGAACATAGTAAAGTAAAAAAAAGAAAACTCTGATGTCCATCCATGGAAAACCCCATCTGATCATGAAAGTAGTGAAAATACTGGAAGCCTATGTATTATATTCTGCCCGCCTAGTCCTAATGGGCCCCACTTGGTTCAAGGCCACCAATTCCACCATCGTAGCATCTGTCAGTCCCATCCCCCTGAGCACCTCTGTCAAAACGTCGACCATCAGCACCAAAAAGAACACATGTAGGTGAATAATGTGTATGGGTGAGTATAAAAATACTTAGTAGTGACCATGATACCCCAAAAGGGCTCTTAGTAATCTTCAAAGGAAAACACCACAAAGATAAATACCCCAGATCTTAATGCACCATGCAAGACCCCAACCACCTAGAACAAATTAAAAAAATGAAGCTCACAACAAGTATACAACCTAGAGAACATAAATAAAGATTATCAATCTAGAGATAGATCATTTTATACTATTTTGTAGCTCAGCTACTGATCTGATAATGTTTGTTCTTCTATCGATCCACAAAGGGTCGCTCTACCACTGATCATCGGTGGGTCGCTCTATGGTCGGTCCAGGTCAGGTCGCGCGATTATTGATCCACAAAGGGTCGCACTACTGCTGATCCACATAGGGTCACACTACTATTGATCCAAAAAGGGTCTCTCTCATGTCAACCCATTAAGGTTAGCTCCATTTCCTATCCATGAAGGGTTTCACTTATTTTGATCCATAGAGGGGCGCTCTTGTGCCGATCCACAGAGGGTCACCCTTCACTTGATAGCCAACCACTAAATTCTCACACTTAGTGAGGTTGAGTTCTATAGGTTATTCTCCTCAAGGTATCGGTTGTACCTCAACCTCCATTAATTCCCATGAAGAAGTAACCCGAAGTACCATCTATTCGTAAGGGTTCCAACGTGATAGACCACGCATCAATAGGACGCCTGGTTTGTAAGATATAAGAAAAAATGGTAATAGGGCTCAGTTGGATTCGAGTCTGATCCAACCCAGTCATACTCCAACTTCTACCAAAACTCAAGTGGAGTATATCAAAAAGACCATATCATCATAAGGGTCCTCACTCCGCATACGGAGCATCAATCGAATGCCCAGTTTGTGAGTTATGTTAGATTTAGTGAAATGGGACCGGTCGGGTCTGGGTCTGGTAGGGGTTCGGTCCACCTGGAAAACCCAGCCCACATGTGGGCCGGTTGTGCTAGATTGGACGCGCCAATGTAGTGCTGCCCCTCCTCCCAAAACAACTAGCATGATCTGGACGTTGTGTCAGTAAAGTGGCCTGATCGGGCCGCTCCGTCTCCCGCGCGGCGCATCAGCGCCATGCCTTCCACCTGTTGCGACCATCTGGTCACAGCTCCTACCACCGCGGTGCCTACGGGTGCCACCTCTCCATGCGGCTAGCATGGACTGGCCGCCACCTCTAGTCTTCGTCACCAGTGCACTGATGGTGCCACACCAGTGGCACCTTCCACGGGCCACCGGAGATGCTCCGATGGCCCATTTTCTTTCCTGTCTGTGCCTATGGGCCTCTCAGGTCACTGCCTTAACTACGATGCCAACGGAATCATCTTTCCACCACGTTTCATGGTAAAACATGAAGAATGCACAATATCCAAGAGCAGTGGAGGGTCTGGTCTTTTTTCAAGTTGGCCTGCGACCTCCGCATCAGCGTTTTATCAATGGGTGAAAATAATCATCATATAGATTAAGTAAAACCCCAAATTAAATTCTTGCAAAAACCACCCATAAGAAAAAATGAGTCATGGATCAACCCATTTTTCTGTTGATCCACATTTGTTGTATTTTTCAAGAAATGGAAAATGAGGAATCATTGAACACTTAGAATAATTAAATCCCCTACCTGGATTCGTTGGATTCGTTGGATCTGCTGATAATGAAGGTTGTGTTTCGTGTTGTCATTTTTCAACCTCTGGATCTGATCCTCCAATGTATGTTACTTAATTCATTGTTCTTAGTTAGAGAGGGAAACTTTTGGTTGTTCTTCATTCTTCATTGGTGAGGAAGTCCATCAGAGTTTTGTCTAAGAATCCCTGTAGTTTTCCATCATCAAACTCCAACACATTCGATTATTTAATAGAAAATAATCAACGTAGAGATGTTTCACCCATTAATAATGCTCATTAAGTGATCCATATTTAATGATCCATATTAATTGAGTCATTTAGATAATATCATTGAGATTTAAAATGATACATTATTGACCCTTCATTAATGTTCCTCGTCGCTGCATCTTAGCATTGTCGTCTTCCACTCAACAATGAGAAAAGAAATAAAATATTTCTTTTAAAATATTTTATTATTTTTCACAAAAAGTCTAAAAATAAACTTTTCTGCTTGAACCTTTTCGGAAGAATTTAAGTCATTTCTATGTGAATCTTAGCATTCTGAATTCAACGGTGCCCTTGTATTTTCAATCTGAGCAATGGTTCAAAAGATATAAAATCCTTCTTGCATGTTTACTGAACATACCTTAAAAAAGTTCAGAAAAAATTAAGAGACACCCTCAACATGCACCAATTGAGGTTAGACTCTTCCTAAGAGGAACACTCCCTCACAAGCTCAACAATACTCTCGGATTTCCAATCCGACATACCATTTAGGAGTTATATGTATTTGACTATAAAATAATTGTTACTTAATTATTTATTTATGTCCAAAAACTAACTTCCACCATTGGCCCGCGCCGGCCAATGTTTGGATCTGCCTAAGTAAAGCATACCCTCACAAGTTTAGCAGTGGTCTCAGATTTTTAATCCAAGTCAGCATTCGTGATTTATAAGCATTTGAAAAATAAAATAATTTTATTTAATTATTTTATTTACGGTTATTCCATTTTTGGGTTTTATCACTAGAGGTATGTGCCAACTAAACTTAAATCACACCTACGGGAAAACCACCATCTTGAATATAACGGTGCCCTTAGATTTCTGATCTAGGCACCCGTTTAAGATTTATTCCACTTTTTCAGAAAAACTTCTCACTCTTGATATTTAATGATTAGCATTTTTCGATGGATCTTTCTAGGCACTCTGGGCCTCGGAATCACAAACCATAAAATTATGTGGTCTCAAAATAATTTCATATAATTAAAAAATATATACAGAAATTTCGGGACATTACATTCTCCCCACCTTAGGAACTTACATCCCCGAAATCCAAAACAAAGTCAAATCAAACAAGTGGGGGGTACTGAGCATGAATCTGAGCCTCCCAATACCTTATCCTCTCATGGTTATTTATGTGATTCCATCGAATACTCACTAGAGGAATCAAACATCCATGAAGGACCTGCTCCTTTCAATCCTCTATCTCCACCAGGAACTCCTTAAACATCACCCTATCGTCAATTTTCATATCACCCCAATCGATGATGTGTGATGGATCATGCACGTACCTCCTCAGCTGGAACAAGTGAAAAATATCGTGCATCCAGTGAATCTATGGGGGAATATCTAGGTAGTATTCCACTTAGACAACTCTGATGAGGATCTAAAAAATGTCTGATGAACCTCGGAGATAGCTTTCCACCCCCAGCCAAATCTCTGTAATCCTTATCAGGGTAAGACCCGAAGGAAAGCAAGGAATCCCTTATCTAACTCCAAGGGTCTACGTCTCCTATCGTCATTAGACTTCTATCTGCTCTGTGCAGTTATCATCCACTCCTGGATGATCTTCACCTTCTTAGAGTTACCCCATACCAACTCTGGACCCATGAGTGCTGACTCCCCTGGGTATGTCAAGAATAGAGGTGATATTCATGGCTTCTCATACATTGTCTCAAATGGTGTCATTCCAAT
Source organism: Viscum album (assembly GCA_963277665.1). Taxonomy (NCBI): domain Eukaryota; kingdom Viridiplantae; phylum Streptophyta; class Magnoliopsida; order Santalales; family Viscaceae; genus Viscum; species Viscum album. Next base: position 1,908,532,631 of record OY728145.1, read on the forward strand.
AGTGGAGTGATAACTATTATTGTGCGCAAACTCCTCAATGGGGAGTGGTCCTCCCAACTATGACCAAAATCCAAGACACAAGCACGAACCATGTCCTCCATGGTCTGTATGGTCTGCTCTATCTGACCATCTGTTTTGGGGTAAAAGTTGTGCTCAAGCGTGCTAAGACCTGATTCTCATATTTCACTTGCTAACAAGTGAGGCATTCTGAGATGAACTATGCCACCGCTCTCTTCATCCCCAGAAACCATTGTTGACATTGGAGGTCCTATTATATATTCACCACATCAGGATGTACAACCAAAGGGGATGTATGGAATTCCCTCAACACCTCCTCCCATAATGTCACTGGTACCATGGTCCATCCTCTGAAAAGGATGGCATGCTCCCCACCTATCGAAAATCCATCATTATCATGTCCTAAGGATATCTAATCACATTGGATCTCTCATTCACCATCAACAATTTGTGTCTCCCTTACTCGCTAAATGATTGGGGGAATGAGAGTTATATACTAGAGGTAAGCTGCTCCATCATCATCCACAAAAGATATCAGCATCACGCCTAGCTACTCTATCGCCTCACTCAGTATCTATAAACAATACCTCTTTTTGAGCACATCTTCTACCACATCCCCCTTCCCAGGAGTATATATTATCTCAAAGTCATAGTCCTGGAGGAACTCCAACCATTTTCATTGTCTCAACTACTGAAAATCCTATGGGGACCTTTCCATCCACGTGAATGGGTACCCCCTTTAACTAATTGATGTTTCCTTCGACCCTTTGGTAGTTGGTAGTCTCTCTCTATGGCCACTTGGTTAATGTTTTAGTAGTCCACACATAACCTCGAACACTGGTTCTTACTAAGCCCTTCCTCTGCAAGTTCTCCGCCTACGCCCCCGACTTGAAAAGATCTACTAAAGTCCTCCGATATATTTATTCTCATATTGGTGCCATCATAGGAAGTAGAATGATATAAAAGTCCCTCCCCCTACAGGGAGGTAATCCTGGAAACATCTTTGTAAAGAATGTTCAAGAATTTCACCACTACTGTTGGGAACTAAAAACACAAAACACCTGCCACCACAAGGGTAAGGTTGTCTGACTCAAGAGTGATCGGCTGCACTCTCCTATGCATGAGTTTATCCCGTGTTACCTGGGATTACTTTTTTGTTGACCCAGGAAAACCCTATTCCAATGTTGCAGATATACCGCATCCTTTTTCCTAAAACAGTCAATATGAGCATCAACTGTGGACGACTAGTCCATACCCAAACTAACATTGTAAGTCCTCGACACTAACACCAAGATGTTCCAACCAAAACTCTCGCCGCAAGGGTTAGATCACACTGTCGGTATAAGTGTGATTATTGAGTCTCCTCCCATAGGTATCTCTAGATGTAAGGATCGAGTCAATGGTTTAATCAGAAACCCTAGGTCTTGAACAATATTCGTGATAATAAGGAATGATTAGTACCTATGTATATTAATACTACAGCTAGTAGTAGACATAGACCGCACCTCAAACCATTCCTAGAGCCCTTGGGTCATACTCCTTGACTGCATGTATCTACTCGCTTCCCCTTTCCTCTAGCTCCTTGAGCCTAGTGAGGACCACATTGGGGTGCTGGTTGTAACATGTCAAAATTCATACCACCTCCTAATGCTCTCCTAGTTCCTCTTCCAAATCTACATCCCTATAGATTCATCTGTCCCTATCACTTCCTCTTCCCAAAATATTTTATACAACCAAGTCTTTGAGACTGACATAGGTTTTGTACTTTCCCACTACTGACATTCACTGGCTGTATCTACTCAGCCAAAGAACTTTCAACCCCATGTTTTCTCTCTATATCCCTAATATAAATAGAAATTCAGAGAGGAATAGTACTAGCTTGGATGTCCCTAAACACATCTCTCTCAGAGGTTCGAGCTCCGAAGCACTGGTTGTATCATATTCATCAAGTACCTTGAAGGGTCAGTAGACCTCAATGAATACTCATCAGCCAACATGTTGTCTTGTCAAAGCTGTAGAATCTCTTAGGAACACATACACTTTAGCTTTTTAAGGAAAGAGACCCCTTCTCTGAGAAAGGTTATCAAACTCTGTCAGTGGAAAATTCACATCATCATAATATCAGGGTAATATAAACCATACCATCGCCTTATTGAGCCACATAGAAGGCTGACTACCAGGACCTCCATATGACTTAATGGTACCCTGGCTAAAGGGAAACTCGGTCACCACCTCAAGCCAATCCTTAGCTGCCTGTGAGTTAGGATCGCCTCAGAACCTGAGGGGTATCTGATGCTGAAACTCGTATAAGGCACTAAGCCAACATGTGTCCTCTATTGGTAGTTCCAGGAGTAACTAATAACCAATGGGCATTGGTATTGTTGGGACACCTCCTGAAGGTACCATCTCAGGCAACAGTCCTAATACCAAAGCCTCATCACTCTATAGACCATCCTCATGGTCACGCACTGGAATACTGGTAGGATTTCTACGTGGAGGCATCTTGAAATAGAATAAAGATGAACCATGGTCAATAATTTATAACTTGTGGGATGACTCAAAATAGATCAATAGAAAAACATTTTCAAAACACATGAAACTAGTGTTTTTGTGTACCGAGTTGGAAAATAGAATTCAGGGTCCTGGTGTATAGATACATCCGTCGCCGCACCAACAATGGACACCCTGGACTGAAATCCAAACTCAATACACATAACAATATTTTCCCCATTGAAAATGCAGACTCTTAGTTCTTCTGGTTGAACCGACCACCCTATGATAACACTTTTTCATGACCCATCCCTAGTGGCCCATGCCATGACTACCCCAAGCCCGCCTTCCCTCGTCTAGGGGTTGGGGACTAGCACTGGAAATGTATAACACAAAAAAAGGAAGGCATTACCTTTAAATTAGTACACACACACATCCTAACACACTGAAAGGGGGAAAACGTATACCACTAAAACAAGGATTAGTGTAAGTACTGGTGAAAGTAAGTGGACTATAATATAAACCCAACTAGGAAATGAAAATAGTAAAGTACAAAAGAAAACTCTGATGGCCATTTGGGGAAAACCCTACCTGATCATGAGAGTAGTGAAGCTACTGGAAGATAAGGTAATATGTCTTTCCCACCCAGTCCTATTAGTCCCCCACTTGGTCTTAGGCCACCAAGTCCACCATCGTACCATCCATAAGTCCCTTACCCCTGAGCACCTCTGTCGAAATGTTGACCATCTACACCAGACACAACACGTGTGGGAGAATCCCATGCTGGGGTGAGTATAACAATACTCAATAGGGACCCCGAGACCCCCTAAGGTCTCTTAGTAATCTATGAGGGAAAACACCACAAATAAAAATACCCCAGAAGTAAAACCACAAAGAAAGACCTCAACCACATAGCACAAAGTAAAAGATGCAGGTCACACCAAGTATACAACCTAGAGAAGAGTAATAAAGATTATTAGTCTTAAGCTAGATAATTTTATTTTGTTTGGTAGCTCGGATTCTAATCTAATAATGGTTTTTATCCTATCGATCCACAAAGTGTTTATCTGCCACTGATCCTCATCAGGTCACTCTATGGACGGTCCATGTTGGGTCGCGCTACTACTAATCCACAAAGGGTTGTAGTATTGCTAATCCATAGAGGGTCTCACTACTGTCGATCTATAGAGGTTCACTCTCATTTCAATACACGAAGTGTTGCTCCATTTATGATCCATGAAGATTCACACTACTGTTGATCCATGGAGGGTCTCTCTCATGCCGATCCACAGAGGGATGCTCTTTACTTGATATCCAGCCACTGAATTCTCAAACATAGTGTGCATTGGTACCATAGGTTCTCATCCTCAAGGTATCGGTCATACCTCAACCACCAGAAAGTCCTACAAATAAGTAACCCAATGGAACATTTTGTGGTAAGGGTTCCAATGCAATAGATGGTGCGTCAATAGGACGCCCCGTTTGTAAGATATAAGCAAAAAAGGATAATAGGGCCCGGTTGGATTTGAGTCCGATCCAACTCATCCAAAATCCTACTTCTCCCAAAACTCATGTGGAGTATCTCAAAAGGACCACCTCATTATAAGGGTCCTCATGCCGCAGACGGAGCATCAATCGAATGCTCGGTTTGTGAGTTACTTTAGATTTAGTAAAACGAGACTGGTCGGGTCCAGGTCCGGGTCCGGTAGGGGTCCGGCCCGGCTGGCCCATTGGGCCCGCAGGTCTGGCCCGACACTAATGTCTAGCCCATCCGGTAGGTCTGGCCCAGCTCACGGGTCCATCCCGGCTGGTGGGTCAAGCTCGCCTGGAAAACCCAGCCCACATGCGGATCAATTGTGCTGGACATGACGCAAAGCGTCTGGTTTCTCCCAGATGGCGGTGTCAGCACAGTCCCTCCCCTCCTCCCGAAACTGCCAGACCAAGATGGTCATTGCGCTAGCTGAGTGGCCCAAGTGGGCTGATCCGTCTCCCACATGGCACGTCGACGCCACGCCTTCCATCCATCTACAGCTCATGCCACCAATGTGCATGCGGGCACCACCTCTCTACGCGGCTGGCACCGGCCGTATGACAACCCTGCTTTTTTATTACAACTTAAACATGCTTTATTACATAAAACATCACTTGATCCAACAAAGAAGATCAAGAGGTTTAGTTTCTTTGGGGATTAGGATCATTACATAAAAACTTTAAACTTGAAATACAATATCTTTATTGAAAACTTCTTTTACATGACCACTACATTCCTTCGTACTTAGCATTGCATGGGATAACCTGAGGACATGCATAGGAAAAGGGTGAGCTATAAAGCCCAGTAAGGGAGTAAACAATGAATAACATGAGGAGTGAAATACATGTTAGGCAATAGGCATATCAATAGAGCATAAGAGAAACATGAACATAAATGCATGATAAAGCATGATAATCATAACATGGAAATGTGGCAATAACACTTAACATTGTATTAGAATGAGCCAAGGCTCATTGCACATGGAGCATGAGAAACCCTCATTGCACTTGAAGCATGAGTAAACCCTCTTTGCACTTGAATTAGCATGAGTCAACACTCATTGCACATGACGTATCATGATACTATACTTTACCCAATGCATTGGAGCGATATAAAGGGCGCACCCTTCTTAAACATTTCATTTCATGCATAAGTGTGCCACATGGATCACAAAACATGGATTCATAAAACATAATAATTTCTTCCACGATAAAGGAAAGTGGAATTCATACATGAAACTTTATAATCAATATGTAAATGTGCATAAAGGTGAATACCCTTGATGGAGAAATGGGCATGGTATTCACTACACAAAGACATTGGCTTAGAAAATCGGTGCGATTTCGGCAGCGTAACGGCGTGACATTATGGGGGAGGGTTTACTCATGATACAAAAGTATTGCTTGAATGTAAAAGAAGAGAGAGAAGTTCCTTTCGGAATTTCGGCATAGTAACGGGTGTACATGGGTGGAATTTAATGAGAGAGAAAGGGTTATCCCATCATTCAAACAATAAGAGTGCAGTATTGGGGAGGTGCGAAACCATACCCCAACATTCATAATTGAAATAAAAATGGAAATACAACTTAAAGAAAATTGACAAAAAAATGAGAAAGGAAGAAAACCCCTTACTTGGAAGTGTGCTTCCAACGGCTAGAGAGAGGCTTGTGAGAGGCTTCTTGGGAGCTTGGGGCACCTTGAGAGGATTCTAGAGAGAGTAGAGAAGAGGTTGGACGAACTTCAAGGGCTTTGAGTGAGGAGTAAGTGGGAGCTTGGGTGGGTTTATATAGTAAAGGTGAGAGAATTCTTTATTATTTAGGTTTGGGACCCCTTATATTAAAATAATCCAAACCACAAACCATACCATGGTATTTGCCCATGGTTTCTGGAAAAGGAAAGAGAAAAGAAATATTTTACAAGTCCAAGGTCCGAACCTATTAAAAAATTAGGGTTTCTTATGTGGAGGTGAGTCACACTCCCATGGAAATTAATTTAAAAAGGCAAAGTGTTGAATAAGTCTTGAGGGCTCCATTAATGCTTTGAAAAGTGAGTCAAACAAACCCAAAACCTCATTATTTTAATGATAAAACACATATTGGCCGAACATAAGGATTATGGTATTTTATTACATCACCATTGGGTCATTATGATGTCATAAAACACATTATATATTTAAATGGTATTTAATTTTTACCCAAAAAATTGACTGTCTCAGAAAATTATGAAAAATTCACCGTTGGATAATTTCGACGTCCTGATTCCAAAAATAATATTTATTTTATCTAAATAATTTTCTAAATATGTGAATTTTCACTTTTAAAATAAAAACTGACATTTATAAAAAAATTCACGGGTTTTGACAGAAATGGCTTTCAAACCTTAATAAAACTTTTAATTGCATTCATAAAATTATAAGATCATTTATATTTAATAAAAATTAATTTAATATTAATAATAATATTTTATTAAAATATTATTTAATTCAAACATCCTTTAATTTAATAAAATATAATTCTTAATTAAATAATAACTAAAAACACCATTTGTACTTTAAAAACTAATTACAATGTATCAAAAAAAAAATTATATTCAATATTATATACAAAAAATAATGTACATGAACATGGTACTACGTATTTGTTACATAACCCCTTAAAATAGCCGCATAAGACCTAAGGGTAAGGTGTGGGATGGTGACAGACTCTTGGGCCAGCTCGGATAACATCGCTCGAGTTGTAATTTCAATCAACTTCCAATTTTCCCGTAGACGATCACGTTAGAGCTTGACTTGATGGAGCTCAGCTTGGTCTTGGTCAAGGGCAAAGCCCAAAGACGCCACCTCTTTTCCGAGCTCCGACAAATGGGCTTCGTAAGGGGCAATTCTACTGGATGAGGCCATCGCTTCCTTTGTCTGAGTAGAAAATTGGTTCGTTAAAGCCTTATATTTAAACTACCCAGATGATCACTGTTCAACGGCTATAAAAGTAATGGTCACAAATCTTAAAGTAAAGCTAAAAAAGTTTATATCTTATAGAAACATTTTTCATAAAGAAACATTTAACTGGATCAAGAGGGATTTTCCATTAATGAAATTTTGGGTCGTTGCAACATTCCCCCCTTAAGAAATTTCACCCTCGAAATTTTCCTTTTCCCACACTAAAACAAATGTGGGTAACTTAGCTTCATCATATCCTCCGACTCCCAAGTTGCTTCTTCAAACATGTGGTTTCTCCACAATACCTTTACGAGGGACATTGTCTTATTTCGTAGAACTTTTTCTCTACGATCTAAGATCTTCACTGGTTGCTCCTCATAAGAAAGATCGTCTTCTAATTGTACCACCTCGGAAGAGAGTACATGTGAAGGGTCTGGTATGTACTTCCTTAAGAGGGATACATGGAAGACATCATGCACCTTGGCCATAGTAGGTGGAAGTGCTAGTCGATAGGCCACAGCCCCAACACGATCAAGAATCTCGAAGGGGCCGATTTACCTTGGACTTAACATCCCTTTCTTTCCAAACCTCATGACCTTCTTCCAAGGAGATATGCCACTAGTAAAAAAAACATTTTTTTACGTCACCATTTTTCACGTTGGTTTTTTAGAACCGACGTGAAAATATCTAAAAATAGATTTTTCACGTCGGTTATTATATAACCGACGTAAAAATACATTTTCTCCGATTTTTCACGTCGGTTATATAAGAACCGGTGTCAAAAATCCATTTTATTTGATTTTTCACGTCGGTTATTATATAACCGACGTTAAAAATAAATGTACATCACTTTTCCACGTTGGTTATTAAATAACCGACGTGAAAAATCCTTTTCCCGGATAATATATTCAAATTTTCACTTATTTTTCACGTCGGTTATTAAATAACCGACGTGAAAAATCAATTTTCGTGACTTTTTCACGTCGGTTATTTGATAAATGACGTTAAAAATGTTTAAAAAAATGTAGTTCATTTCTCAGGCTTTAATTTGACAGGTCACGGAGCTCAAACGGAGTTACGGATTAAAAGTTATGGCCTTCAGAAGTTGATCATCTCTAAACGATGTCTTAAGGATGTCAAACTTCGGAAGGCCATAACTTTTAACCCGTAACTCCGTTTGAGCTCTGTGACCTGTCAAACTAATGATTGAGAAATGAACTACATTTGTGAAAACAGTTTCCACGTCGGTTATGAAATAACCGACGTGAAAAATACCTTTTCACGTCGGTTCTTAAATAACCGACGTGAAAAAGTCATGAAAATTGATTTTTCACGTCGGTTATTTAATAACCGACATGAAAGAGTGATGAAGATTGATTTTTTACGTCGGTTTTATAATAACCGACGTGAAAAATAAGTGAAAATTTTAATATCTTTTCACGTCGGTTATCATAAAACCGACGTGAATGAAAATTTTAATATCCCGCGAACGCGAAATTTCAATTTTTTTACAGCGCGGCATCGAAATTTTGAATTGCCGCCTAAAATTTTTAATACCGAGTTTTCTCATAGAATATCAATTATATGTTTCCATTATACACCCATCTTAATTTTACGATCATTTATTTCAACCATTATCGTTCCCCCAAATCGACTCTTTTTCTCTCAAACGCGAATCAATTCTTTCTTCTTTCCGCGATCTCGTCAAGGTGTATTTAATCATACATCCATGGTTTATGGTTTTTATGATTTGTTTTCTTAAATGACATACCATTTTACGATTATTTCATTCAACCATCATCGTTCCACCGAATCAACTTGTTTTATCTTCAACGTGAATCAACAATTTCTTATTTCCGCGACCTCATCAAGGTATTTGTAATTATTTTACCATGATTTATATTTTCTATGAGTAGTTTTCTTAATTGATATACCATTTAATGATTGTTAATTTATTATAATGATGGATGATTCTTTATATCATGATAAAACTACAAATCCTCCTACGGATTCAAAAATTCTTTCTAATATGAAGCTACGGTTGGCTCATTCAATCTTTCCTCGAAAAAAATATCAAACTTCTGATGGTCATAACTTTTGATCTGTAAATCTGTTTGAGCTCTATGACCTGTAAAATGAAAGATTAGCAAATTTTCTACAATACTGTAAACATTTTTTACATCGGTTATTAAATAACCGATGTAAAAAATGACTTATAACGTCGGTTTTTTCAAAAACCGACGTAAAAAATGGCTTCTTATCGCCATTTCCAGAATGTATTTCACGTCGGTTTTTATAAAAACCGACGTTAAAAACTATATTAGCCCATTTTTTACGTCGGTTATTAAATAACCGACGTAAAAAATCATATTTTTAACGTCGCTCGCAATAACGTCGCCTAAAAACCGACGTTAAAAAGCAAAAAAAACCGACGTAAAAAATGGTTTTTGTACTAGTGTGCGTAAAATTACCATGTCTCCAACTTTAAACTCAAGGTCTCGTCGACGATTATCTGCATAACTCTTCTGTCGACTTTGGGCTGACTTGATATGCTGCTGAATGGTTTTCACCTTCTCCACCATTTCTTCGACCATTTCTGGTCCATGCAGCTTACGTTCACCGACCTCGTCCCAACATGCCGGTGTTCTACACCTTTTCCCATACAGGGCTTCATATAGTGCCATTTGGATGCTCGAGTGGAAACTATTATTACAAGAGAACTCAACCAGAGGAAGATGTTGATCCCATCCTCCTTTAAAGTCCATTGAGCACGCTCTCAACATATCCTCAAGTGTTTGGATAGTCTGCTCAGATTGGCCATCAGTTTGAGGATGATAGACCATACTGAAGTTCAGTTCATTATTTAGTGCATGTTGAAGACTCTTCCAAAACATAGAGGTAAATCTTAGATCTCGGTCAGACACAATAGATAGTGGTACTCCATGCAACCGTACCACTTCCCTGATATATATCCGTGCCAGTTGATCCAAAGAGAAATCCTCTCGAATAGCAATGAAGTGTGCAGTCTTTGTAAGACGATCCACAACAACCCAGATTGCATTGTTGCCTTTGGATGTCCTTGGAAGTCCAGTGACGAAGTCCATGGTGATGTTCTCCCATTTCCATTCTGGTATGGGCAATGGTTGCATCATCCCCTTAGACTTCTGCCTCTCTGCCTTCACTTGCTGACACACCAGGCACTTTGATGTATACTCAGCGATCTCCTTCTTCATATTATCCCACCAAAAGTTTTATCGGAGATCTCAATACATCTTTGTGCTCCCTGGGTGAATAGAGAAATTTGAACTATGTGCATCATCCAAAAGTTCCTTCTTCAGCTCTGAACTTGATGGAACACATATTCTTTTCCCAAACCGCACAATTCCTTCTTCATTAACATTAAACTCTGAGGATTTTCCCTTTTTGATAGCTTCCACTTTTTCTTGGATTCCTGCATCATCCTTTTGAGCATCCTTTAACCTTTCCAAAAGAGATGGTTGAGCAATCATTTGTGAAAGGATTGATGATGTTCCCTTCTTTATGATTCTCACGTCCATCTTCATCAAGTCTAAGAAGATTGGATCCTTCTCAATTCTCATCATTGATAGAATTGCTGGATCCTTTCTACTTAGGGCATCCGCCACCTTGTTCTCCTTCCCAGGGTGGTAATGTATTGAACAGTCATAATCCTTGATGAGCTCTATCCATCTTCTCTGGCACATATTAAGCTCTTTCTTTGTGAATATATATTTAAGACTCTTGTGGTCAGTATATATCTCACATTTCTCTCCATAGAGATAATGCCGCCAGATTTTCAAGGCAAAGATCACCGCCGCCAACTCCAGATCATGCATTGTATAGTTTCGCTCATGGATTTTCAACTGCCTTGAGGCATAGGATATCACTTTATCATTCTGCATTAGCACACATCCTAATCCCTTCTTCTAAGCATCACTGAATACCACAAAAAGCTCTCCACTTGTGGGTAAAGTGAGCACAGGTGCGGTGATAAGCCTCCTTTTCAACTCCTTGAAGCTTTCTTCGCATTCATCACTCCATGAAAACTTTACTCCCTTTCTAGATAGCTTGGTAAGAGGGTTGGACAATCGTGAGAAGTTTCTCACAAATCGTCGATAATATCCAGCTAACCCCAAGAAGCTACGGATATCAGTTACCGATGTTGGCCTCGGCCATCCCTCAATTTCATCTGCTTTGGAGGGGTCCATAGATATCCCATTGCTTGTGATGATATGGCCCAAGAATGAGACCTCCTTCAACCAGAACTCACACTTGCTGTACTTGGTATAGAGCTTCTCCTTGCGCAAAGTCTCCAGTACAGTTCTTAAATGCTCCTCATGGTCCTCCTTGGTTTTGGAGTATATTAGAATATCATCTATAAAGACTACCACAAATTTATCTAGGTAATCTCTAAGACTCTATTCATCAAGTCCATTAATATTGCTGGAGCATTGGTGAGTCCAAAAGGCATTACTATGAATTCATAGTGCCCATACCTTGTACGAAAAGCAGTCTTGGGGATATCTTCCTTCTTCACCGTTACTTGATAATATCCCGACCGCAAGTCGACCTTGGAGAAGTATTGTGCTCCACGCAGCTGATCAAACAAGTCATCGATTCTTGGGAGAGGATACTTGTTCTTTATCGTGATTTTGTTAAGTTCGCGATAATCGATGCAAAGCCGCATTGACCCATCCTTCTTCTTGACGAAGAGGACTGGTGCACCCCATGGTGATGCACTTGGGCGTATAAACCCTTTATCCAGATTCTCCTGTAGTTGTTTATTCAGATCTTCAAGCTCAACAACAGCCATTCTATATGGAGTCTTGGATATTGGTAGCGCCCCAGGTATATGTTCGATTGAGAACTCAACATCTCTTCTTCGAGGAAGACCAGGAAGTTCCTCGGGAAATACTTCAGCGTATTCCCTCACAATAGGCATTTCTTCAAGGGTGGTTTCTTCCTTGGACTTAATCATCTGAGCCAGATATGCGTGCTCATAAGGCAGTAATATCCATGCTTGAGATGATGGAGATAAAGGAGATTCATCTTCCTCCTGACACTTGTAAAGAATCGGGGGTCGATTCTCCATATGGAGTGTGATTTCCCAATCCCGACAATTTATGTTGGCTCTATATAAGGAAAGCCAATCCATGCCAAGAATTGCATCAAATTCCACCAAAGGGAGTATGACGAGGTTCGCCGGGAAATTAAATCCACATATTATAACAGGGGAGGACTTATACTCATGGGATGCAATGATTGCCCCATTTGTCGTACTCATCGACATCTTTACTTCCATGATTTGTGGTGGTGCATGAATTATTCTACTAAACTTTTGAGATATAAAAGAATGCGTAGAACCTGAATCAAAAAGTACGTTTGCTATTCTTGAATGAATAACTAGCGTACCTGTCACCACTTCGTTGTCGGGGTTCACTTCGGCAGAAGTGATGGCAAAAGCTCTTCCTTGTTGTCTTGGAGGTTGTTGATTGCCTCCGATAACCCTTGGATTAGGGCATTGATTCGCAAAATGACATGGTTCTTTGCATTTGAAGCATTGAACAACGTGTTGAGGTTCAAACGGAGCGTTCCTCTCCTCTGTCGCAGCCGCGGGTCCTTCTTGCTGACAGTTAACAGCTAGGTGCCCTTCTCTTCCACACTTGAAGCATTTTCTTGTCCCCCTAAGGCAATTTCTAGGGTGCTTCTTTCCACACTTTTCGCAAGTGGGGTGCTGGAATTTCTTAGCGCCGTTGGATTTATCCATCGGACCACCAGCATTTAAGTCCACCTTCCGCTTCTTGTCCCCATGATACCCATGTGATTCTCCGATCTCCATTTCAACCTTGAGGGCACATCGGACAATTTCCTCATAGCTGTCGAAGTCACGGATCGCTAATGCTTTCCGCAAGCTAGGCTTCAGCCCACCAAAGAAGCGGTCAACCTTGCATTCGGGGTAACGACAAAGCTGGAAGTGTATCGTGCAAGCCTTGTGAAGTCTGCCTCGTACGCTCCCACAGATTCCTCATCTTTCTGCTTGAGGGAAAGGAAGTCCCTTTCCATCTTAAGACGGAGGGTGCGTGGAAAATATTTATCGAAAAACATCTTCCGGAATACCTTCCATTCCAAAGCCTCGATCTCCTCCTCAGGCTTCGTATTTTTGATCAACGTCCACCATTGATCAGCTTCACCCTCCATACGATAAGCCTCCAGGAGAACCTTATCTTTTTCAGAGCATTGGAGGATGGAGAATATCTTCTCAAATGAGTTGATCCATTGTTCAGCGATCGTGGGATCAGATGATCCACTAAAAGTAGGAGGCCTTTGTCTCATGAAGCTTTCAATAGCGACTTGTTCTTTCTTAGGGGGGGTTGAACGTTCCTCTTGACCAGTGTTTCTATTCAAAACTTGAGTTAGCTGAGAGAGAAGCGTGACAAAGTTCGCGATTCCCGCTCCCATTGGATTGGGCATCTCATAAGTACAATCATCACACTGATCTTCACAACGGTTGTTAGCCCGAGTTCTCCTATTACCAGCCATTGGCTGGAATAAAATAAAGTTAGGGGTAATGCATAAAGGTTAATCCAAATACAAAAGTTGATGAATTATAAATAAACTTTAATCTCTTTAACTCATGAGTCTATAGGATTCAATCCAGGATTTTCATGATCTTCCTTCTAAAATATATTCTTAGGGGCATTTTTCATTTAATAAGGGTTCATACTAAGATTGTGAATTCATCGAAACATATCCCCCCGGAGTGTCGTAACCAAGAGTGCAGCAAGGCCCCTTGTCGTGCACCAGTTTCCGTTCGAGTCTAGCTCAAAGCGGTGTTTTCGGGTTTTACCCCTAGGATACATCTGTGCCAGAGCCGCATCTACCTGCTCGTATCCAGACAGGGATGTATTTGTTTGATAAACCACTTACTTAGTATTTACCAAAACATAGGGATGTTTTTATTATGCTTAGTGTTGTATCTAAGGCTTTACTAGGGTTTCCTAATCCCAAAAATAACTAAACCTATCCTTTGATACCAACTATGACAACCCTGCTTTTTTATTACAACTTAAACATGCTTTATTTCATAAAACATCACTTGATCCAACAAAGAAGATCGAGAGGTTTAGTGTCTTTGGGGCTTAGGATCATTACATAAAAACTTTAAACATGAAATACAACATCTTTATTGAAAACTTCCTTTACATGACCACTACATTCCTTCGTACTTAGCATTGCATGGGATAACCTAAGGACATGCATAAGAAAAGGTTGAGCTAAAAAGCCCAGTAAGGGAGTAAACAATGAATAACATGAGGAGTGAAATACATGTTAGGCAATAGGCATATCAATAGAGCATAAGAGAAACATGAACATAAAGGCATGATAAAGCATGATAATCATAACATGGAAATGTGGCAACAACACTTAACATTGAATTAGCATGAGCCAAGGCTCATTGCACATGGAGCATGAGTAAACCCTCATTGCACTTGAAGCACGAGTAAACCCTAGTTTCACTTGAATTATCATGAGTCAACACTAATTTCACATGACGTATCATGATACTATACTTTACCCAATGCATTGGAGCGCTATAAAGGGCGCACCCTTCTTAAACATTTCATTTCATGCATAAGTGTGCCACATGGATCAGAAAACATGGATTCATAAAACATAATCATTTCTTCCACGATAAAGGAAAGTGGAATTCATACATGAAACATTATAATCAATATGTAAATGTGCATAAAGGTGAATACCCTTGATGGAGAAATGGGCATGGTATTCACTACACAAAGACATTGGCTTAGAAAATCGGTGCGATTTCGGCAGCGTAACGGCGTGACATAATAATTCATAAAAAAGTTTGATGAGAGAGAAAGGGGTTCATCATCATATTTACATGTAATGGACAGTAAGGAGATCATATATATACATTTCCCAACAATAGAAATGGAATTTAGATTCATGATACAAAAGTATTGCTTGAATGTAAAAGAAGAGAGAGAAGTTCCTTTCGGAATTTCGGCATAGTAACGGGTGTACATGGGTGGAATTTAATGAGAGAGAAAGGGTTATCCCATCATTCAAAAAATAAGAGTGCAGTATGGGGGAGGTTTGAAACCATACCCCAACATTCATAATTGAAATAAAAAGGGAAATACAACTTAATGAAAATTGACAAAAAAAATGAGAAAGGAAGAAAACCCCTTACTTGGAAGTGTGCTTCCAAAGGCTAGAGAGAGGCTTGTGAGAGGCTTCTTGGGAGCTTGGGGCACCTTGAGAGGATTATAGAGAGAGTAGGGCAGAGGTTGGACGAACTTCAAGGGCTTTGAGTGAGGAGGAAGTGGGAGATTGGGTGGGTTTATATAGTAAAGGTGAGAGAATTCTTTATTATTTAGGTTTGGGACCCCTTATATTAAAATAATCCAAATCACAAACCATCCCATGGTATTTGCCCATGGTTTCTGGAAAAGGAAAGAGGAAAACAATATTTCACAAGTCCAAGGTCCGAACTTGTTAAAAAATTAGGGTTTCTTATGTGGAGGTGAGTCACACTCCCATGGAAATTAATTTAAAAAGGCAAAGTGTTGAATAAGTCTTGAGGGCTCCATTAATGCTTTGAAAAGTGAGTCAAGCAAACCCAAAACCTCATTATTTTAATGATAAAACACATATTGGCCTAACATAAGGATTATGGTATTTTATTACATCACCATTGGGTCATTATGATGTCATAAAACACATTATATATTTAAATGGTATTTAATTTTTACCCAAAAAATTGACTGTCTCAGAAAATTATGAAAAATTCACCGTTGGATAATTTCGACGTCCTGATTCCAAAAATAATATTTATTTTATCTAAATAATTTTCTAAATATGTGAATTTTCACTTTTAAAATAAAAACCGACATTTATAAAAAAATTCACGGGTTTTAACAGAAATGGCTTTCAAACCTTAATAAAAATTTTAATTGCATTCATAAAATTATAAGATCATTTATATTTAATAAAAATTAATTTAATATTAATAATAATATTTTATTAAAATATTATTTAATTCAAAAATCCTTTTATTTAATAAAATATAATTCTTAATTAAATAATAACTAAAAACACCATATGTACTTTAAAAACTAATTACAATGTATCAAAAAAATTATATTCATTATTATATACAAAAAATAATGTACATGAACATGGTACTACTTATTTGTTACATAACCCCTTAAAATAGCCGCATAAGACCTAAGGGTAAGGTGTGCGATGGTGACAGACTCTTGGGGCGGCTCGGATAACATCGCTCAAGTTGTAATTTCAATCAACTTCCACTATTCCCGTAGACGATCACGTTCGAGCTTGACTTGATGGAGCTCAGCTTGGGCTTGGTCAAGGGAAAAGCCCAAAGACGCCACCTCTTTTCCGAGCTCCGAAAAATGGGCTTCGTAAGGGGAAATTCTACTGGATGAGGCCATCGCTTCCTTTGTCTGAGTAGAAAATTGGTTCGTTAAAGCCTTATATTTAAACTACCCAGATGATCACTGTTCAACAGCTATAAAAGTAACGGTCACAAATCTTAAAGTAATGCTAAAAAAGTTGATATCTTATAAAAACATTTTTCATAAAGAAACATTTAACTGGATCAAGAGGGATTTTCCATTAATGAAATTTTGGGTCGTTACAGGCCGGCCGCTACTATCAGTGAGTGGTGTCATACTAGCGGCACCTTCCGCGGGCCACTAGAGATGTTTTGATCATCCTTTTTTCTTTATTTTTGTGCCTATATGCCTCTCAGATCACCTCCTTCACTGTGAAGCCCACGAAATCAACTTTTTGCCATGTTGCTCCGTCACCCATGAAGAACGCGCAATATCCAAGAGCGGTGGAGGGTCCGAGCCTTGTCCATATTGGTATGTGCCCTCCATCTTAACGTTTTATCAAGGGGGTGATAACAATCATTATATAGATTATGTCAAACCCAAAATTAAGATCCTACAACAACCACCCCCCAGAACAAATGAGTCGCGGATCAAACCGTTTGTCAGTTGATCTGTGCTCGTTGTATTTTTCAAGAACTAGAAAACAACGAATCATTGAACACCTAGACTAATTAAATCCCCTACCTAGATTCATTGGATCCATTGGTGATGAAGGTTGAGATTCAGGTTGTGGTTTTTCAACCTCTGGATCTGATCCTCCAATGTTTGTTACTTAGTTATATATTCTTCGTTGGAGAGGGAAACTGTTGGTGGTTCATCATTCTTCATTGGGGGGGAATTCCTACAGAGTTTCTTCAGATAATCCTTGTAGTTTTCCATCCTCAAACTCCAACACAATGGATTATTTAAAATAAAATAACTAGCGTAGCAATGTTGCACCCATTAATGAAGCTCGATAAATAAGCTATATTTAATAAGACACATTAAATGATTCATTTAGATAACAACGTTTCATTTTCAAATGACCCATTATTAACCCTTCATTAATGCACCTCGTCGCTGCACCATAGCGTTGCAGTCCGCCACTCAAAGGTTAGAAAATAAATAAAATATTTCTTTTAAAATATTTTATTATTTTTCTCAAAAAGTTTGAAAAATAACATTTTCAGTCCACCCTTTCTGGCCGAACTTAAATCATTTATAGGAAAATCTCGACATTTTGAATTCAATGGTGCCCTCAGATTTTCGATTTGAGCACCACTTCAAATGATAGAAAATCTCACTTGCAAGTTTTCTAAACATACCTTAAAAAATCAAAAAAAAATAGTAGTCACCCTCAACCCATGCCCGTCAAGGTTAGGATTTGTGAAAGGGGAACACACCCTTACGAGCTCAACGGTACTCTCATATTTACAATCTGAGTTACCATTTAGGAATTATAATTATTTGACAATAAAATAATTTTTATTTTATTATTTTATTTATGGCTAAAAACTAACTTCCACTATTGGCCCATGTTGGCCAATGTTTGGATCTACATAAGGAAAGTATACCCTTATAAGATCAGTGGTGGTATTGGATTTTTAATCCAAGTCACCGTTCATGAGTTATAATCATTTGAAAAATAAAATAATTTTATTTAATTAATTTATTTACAGTTATGCCAGTTTTGGGTTTTCTCACTAAAGGTATGCGCCGACTAAAATCAAGTTGCACATAGGGTAAACTTGTCATCCTGAATGCAATGGTCCCCTAGGATTTTTGATATGGGAACCATTTTAAGAGTTATTCCACGTTTTCAGGAAAACTGCTCACGTGCGCTATTTAAAGCTTAACATTTTTTAACGAATCATTCCAGGCCTCGGAATCATGTGCCGTCAAATTTCACGGTCATAAAACACTTACATATAATTAAAATATATATACAGAAATTCCTAGACATTATAATAGACATAAACATAAAAAATCTCAAATAATAATGACATTTTAAAATATACCCTTACTAATTTGGTAACTTCTAAATCACAATCCCCATTAAGGAAATAGTATCAAAAGAAACATTAAATACCATAAAGATAAATAAATTCAAGATATAAAATATCAAATAGGAATTATATACACCACACAAAATAAATAAGTGTCAAATATGGTGTATGTCTCATGGAAGTTGAAGTGATACGACAAACCCTTACAAAGTTTGTATCATTAAGGTGAGAGTTATTCCATGAAGTGATTTTTTGTAACAAATGTAGAACCACCCAAAAAAATTGAACATAAAACATAAATAAATAAAATTTCATTTGACACATAATATTGGCATAATATAATCAATTAAGTATACATATAACCCAATGAATTGAAATCGAGTTAAGAATCCCTTACCTTGAGTTCGAATCGCCATGTTCATTTCTTACATTCTAGAATAATTAACATATGTTAATTATTTACTATATTAATATCCTTTTTCAAGTTTATTATTCTCTTAATTTTATTTTTTACCATTTTATATTCAATTACTTAACCAACTAATTTCATTTTGGGTGTTTTAGAAATTAACGGGTCATATGTCCAAAATCACTTTGGTAAGATGACTAAGCTCAAAGAGATTGTTATTTAATCATATAAAGAATATTAAAAATTACATAATTATAATTTTTATACATAAATTAAACTTTTAAAAACTAACCATGATACATGGTTAGGAAAAAAGGAAGTATGTTATAGTCATGAGGACAGTAGGCCGTACGTACTCACACAACTGAAAAATGCATTATTTTTTATGGTTTCTCATCACAAATAGTCATTTGTGATGGGATTCTATTATAGATGGTCCATTTTTTAAAACAATATTGCAAATAATCTTTTCTGGTATATAGTAAAATCTTTTTTGATGGGGAGATTCACCCATTGCAAATAATTTTTTACGACTGGTGAATCTTCCTATCACAAAAGAGTATAAAAAATAAAAAAAATAATAAAAAATAATAATAATAATAATAATAAATAAAAAATAATAATAACATGATAAAATTATAAAATTATAAGAAAATATATTTTAAATAATATAAAAAATGAACTATATTGAACTATAATTATATGAATTTTTAAAAATATTACAAAAAATGTGTACATTAAAATGTTTATCAAAATAACTGTGACAAAAATACATAAATCACTAAGAGGAAGGGTCATGTAGAGAAGGTGGTAGAGGGGATCCTTCCCTAAATCCTAAGTCAGACACCGTGTGTACTCCATCTTATTCTTATACTACTACTCCTCCCATCGACATATCTCCTCCTGTTGTTGTTGGTGCTGCTATCGATGAACCTATTTCTGTTCCCTACACATGGTCTCTATAAGCTCACCTTGAGATCATAGCTGATCAACATACTATGAAAAAGATGATGATGAATCTCTATAAGCTCCCCTAGAGCTGGAAAATAATATTACACCAGTACCATAATAACTCATAGGCATTAATCAAGATTAAATACCAACATATCTACCTTTCTTGAAGGCATACTAAGTCACCTACATACATGTTGTGTTATAAAATCTTTTCCCTAGTTCTAGGATCATCGATATTAGCCTGGATCTTATCCTTTGTGTGAGAATTAATGTCCTTACATGACTCCTTTAATTTTAATTAAAATTTAAAATAGTTAAAATTTTATTTACAGTTTATTTTTAAACTAAAAAAATTATACAACCATAATATCGTGATGGCGACCACCTATAATATCTGCAGTGAAAGGATTATTTCAAATCTTCTTATAAATTTCAAAATCTATAATATCATAATGTTCAACTACCTGTAAGAGTATAAAATAAAAATTTTACATTTGAAGTTATATAATTTTTTTAAAAAAGTACTTACCATATGTCACTGATGTGTACTGAATGTATGACTACCAGCTCGATGCATCACCTCATGTCTCCTCTAGCTTTTTCAACCTAATGATTCTCCCCTATGAAAACTAGATCTCATATTTTATGAACATAATCCATCCCAAACATAAAATGATATGTAATATGGTCAGTTGGTGCAGCAAGACTGATCAAAATCTGTGACTCCTGCTCTATGCATGGTTTTCCTTATCATATTGTGCAAAAAATGACAATAATGCTCACATATATAGACCTCCTAGGCCTCTAAGATAGAGGTCTCCATTCTAGAATTGATGGGATACTATAAACCCTAAAAATAATTAATAATATCAAGTTAATATTAAATAAATTTTAAAATAACTGTTATTTATTTAAGTATCATCTAATGATCAAACATGCGGTACTGAACATTAATGGAATTTGATCACATGTCATCCATAATCTAGAAAACTAATTTTTCAATATATAACTCCCCTTTACAATGGATATATATGAAGAGTTATGAAAAAATAGAACAAATAATCAAAAAAATAGTATATAAATAAATTAATGAAAATTAATGAAAAATTATTAAAATACACAACTAAACATACCTCTGCATGTGTGGAATGAACACAAGATGTGGATATCGCTTAGGGATAGGGTCAAGAATCATCAATATCACAATTCCATGACCCCTCTACCTCGATGTTGAACTATAAGTAGCTTGAGGGTTAGATTTTGAAGTTTCATGTTCATCACCAGGTAGTGTAGCCTCATCCAAATCATAAAACATATCAAATAAATGGTCTTCAGCCATCTAAAACACGAATTGGTTATTTTCAGCAAATAATTATAAACAAGTAATATATATAGATATATATTATATATGATTATAACCAGAATTTAATTGCGTCAATCTTCATCTCTTTCCTCAACTTCACATATGTCAGTGTCAGTATCGTCATATTCCTCCTCAATATCATCAATTTTCATAAGAGTTTCATATTCAACATCTCTTAATATTTCATATTCATTTGTTACATTAATGAAATTATCATCACCATCGACCCATTAATGTGTGGTTTCATCATCGACATTTGTTTCTATTCATGAAAAAGATGGTTTTTTAATTGTCTCTGAAAAAATTTCAATTCCTTGCACTTCAGCGGAACCGCATTCATATTGGATAAATAGATTTTCAAGAAATTTAATTTTTATTATCCTCCACTAATCAGTTAACTCCCTTGATGCATAATAATAATTATCATATTAAATTTTATGTGTCTTATGAGCCAATAAAAATGGTTTATTATATTTAATATCAATGATTCCATGGGGTGGATGAACATATAAGACTATAAGTATCCAACCAATGACATTTAAACATTGTTACATAATTATAACCCATATAAAATAGTTCAATTATTTATTTCATCATTCCATAAAAGTCAACTTAATTTTATCCATGATCATATCCCCTCAAGAAAACACCACTATTCATTGTTTTTTTATTCCCCATATGCACATGTATCAAATCGAAAACCATTCACTACATATACATTAAAATATTTAACCATTTTGGATTTTGGGTTACTCAATACACATAGTCTATTATAAATTTTATCATTATGTTGAGAAACTTGAAATTTTGAAAAAATATTATCAATATGACAAGTAATAAATTTATTTTATATGTTAACCTATAAAAAATTTACTTTACCAATTTTTTAAACCAAAAGGAAAAAATATTTGTGTAGTGTCCTTTAAGAGATGTTATTGTAATTTGTGGAAACCTTTTCTTGATATGAATATCATATAATCTACAAATAAAATAATATTAATTTACTTTTCAAAAAAAATCGAATAAGTGATAGGATTACTCACTATTAAATGGTATTATTTCTTTACAGTTGAGCAGAACATATATGTGAGCCATGTGATATTCATTATCTGAAATCCATCGTTCATGAACTCCATCAAATCCAAGTTTGTCTGATTAAAAATTGATAATTGATTGTTCATTTCATCATCAAAATTTCCCTCATTAAAACCAATGTAGTTATGTTTTTAGGGATATTCATATTGAAAATAATAAGAGCAGTAAAAAAGAAATTTCCTCCTACAAATAAACTTCTGTGATTGATCCTTCAACTAATGCTTTTTCACATACCTTTTTCGTTAATTTCTACATGAATGTATCGTATGGTTACATCCATAAAAATTTTACCTACCCTCCATATTTTTTTTTCATGGGTAAAATTTAATATCAAATGTTCCATTTAATCAAAGAAATACACTAGGAAAATGCTTACTTATTTACATAAAATTAAAACAATATCTTCTTGTAGTCTAATTAGTGCATCATAATCTTTCATCACTACACAAATTTCCTAGAAAAAAATGATATTTCTTTTAGAACATCCCAAATAATATAATTCAATAGACCTCTAAATCCAATCTGTAAAATTATTTCTATTATAACATGATAGTAATGGCTTTTTAATCTGGTAATATGACCATTTCAGACACATATCCCCAAATTGAAATCATAACCATTCAGAATCCTGGAATTTGTAAACCATAGAGAAAATAATAAATTATTTTATTTGTAAATTGTATACGACACTTTTGGATGAATTAAAATCTATGATCTATCATTTTCAAATAGTTTACATTCTGGCCACCTACAGATTTGGGCAAGATCTAATTGTGTCGTAACATTATCTTTGGTCTTACAAGGTGTGTCCAAAACTGTATAAAATATATTATAAAAATAGTTCTTCTCAATATTCATAAAACCCAACATGTGATGGACCAAAAAATTAGACCAATATGGAAGATCCCAAAAATGATTTGTTTTATCCAATTGTGTTCTTTCCCAAATCCATCTGTTTTTTGGTTTATAGTTGGTCTAAAGGTAATGGGAGGTAATGAAGATACATTAGATTTTAACTCAGTACCTGATATCATTGTTGGAAGTCTGTTTCTTCAATTATTCCTTTTCTAAAATGATATTTGTTCCTCTAAAAAGGATTATTGGTAATAATACATATTCAATGGTAGTGAAAAAAACAATGTTTTCTTCCATTAATGAACATAAAGGCTTCTTTGTAACTCATATAGTATGGACACGATTTGGACCATGTGTGCTCCATCCAGATAACATTCCATATGTTGGGAAGTTACTAATTTTTTCCATTAATGCATCTTTCATTAGGAATTTTTGTTCACAGAAACATCATTTGTACTAACACGATTAATCTATAATAAATTTAACTCATCAATCAATGGATTCAAATAAACATAGATATTATTTTTTATATGTCCTGGAATTAATAATGTTAAAAATATATATAGCTCATTAGTCAACATCCAAGGAGTTAAATTTTACGGAGTTATAAAGATTGTACAATAAGAATATTGACTACTATAATAACCAAATGGATAGAAACTATCTGTATAAAGTCCCAATTGCATGCTTCGGGATTCTGAAGCAAATGACAGATGTACTTGGTCAATAAATTTCCCCAAATCACCATCATAAGAATGATTTAAGATTTTACCAATTGAAATATTGTTTTTGTTTCATGACATAAATGATGTTGTGTTTGAAGACATTAAAAAAATCTATCTAGGTGTAAGTAGGAAATACCTATACTGTTTTATTATAATCAATCCATAATTCCCTAATTAAGACTCTTTGTACCTTGATTTTCCCATGTAGGAAACCAAATTAATGACTTATTTTCACTATAATATAAGATGAAATCATTTGAATATGCATGAATCTTCTAATAACCAAGACCCAAATTATGAACTAGTCTCTTTCTCTGATAGAAATTTTTTGGCAACACATTTACTTTAGGTAGTAGTGCTTTAACCAAGAGAATATATGATCAAAATAGCTATTTGATATTCCATTATCTGATTTAAAAGTAATAAATTTTTCAATCAATTCAAATTTTATTCTCATACAATCATGATATAAGGCATCCTCAGAAAACTTCAACAACTCATAAAATTGATATGGTTCCAAATATAGAGTTAAATCAATATTATCCTGAGTTTCAGTTTGTTGAAAATAAGGACCACCCACATCATGTCATAAAATTAGAAACTGTGATGGATTTAGTAACAAATTATTAATATCTTCTCTAGAACTACGTTCACCATGTTGATAAAAAAACATAAACTTTTTTAAAACAAATATAAAACAGATGACCCCCAACTTTTTCAAATGTATGAAACCATCTTAAGTCTCATTTCTTAGAAAGACACTCAATTTTCCATTCTGAAAAAAAATCTGGTTTTGATAATGAAAATGATAAAAAACATTCAACACCATCAATATATACAAGATTTATACCAGAACCATTTGGATTCCTCTAATGATTTATCCAATCATGATCATATAATAAAGACTCTTTTTGACTTCCTTGTTCTCTATTTTTCTAAAAAATATAAAATAAATAATTTTTTATGATTAATTTGATATAAGAAAAATATGATCCAACAAAGAGTGTAAAATTAAAAAAATATAATTTAATTTGAAATATTATCAATTTTATCTATTTGCCACAAAATTTTTACTAATTTGTGCTGATTTTTACTAATTATCATTAATTATCGCTAATTGAAGTGACTTAAATGCTTCAACACTCTCAGTGTGGACAGGATTTATACCAGCATTATTTGGAATTCTTCTGATGATTTATTGAATCATGATCTCATAATAAAAAATGTTGCTTATTTCTGGGATCCATAATTATTCAAAAAATTATAAATATTTAGTTTCTTATTTATATAAAAGGATAAAAATATATTACGGTAATTAAACTATTTTTTATTTGATCTAATTAATGCATTTTTTATAAAATTATAAAAATAATTACAATTTAGTATAAATTAATTTAATTTAACCATTAATTACAGTAAATTAAAAAAATTATAAATTAAAAAAAATTAGTATAAAGTAATATAAAGTAATAAAATATAGTATAAATTACTAAAAATGTGTAAATAATTGTATTTACAATCTTCAAGCCAGGAAAAATGATCAATTTGTACCAACCATGAGTGTACAGATTTTTTATTGCTCATGGCCTGAAAATTGATGACATATTTAATTTTCACTTTTTGAATAATTTATAATAATTTATATTATTTCATAGTAAATTATAGAATTTTTTTAAAATTTATTTTGATCTATAATAATTTATAATAATTTAAACTAATTTTTATATAAATGTATAAAACTTTTTGATAATTTAAGATTTTTTTAATTTATACTAATTTTTTTAATATTTACCAATTTTTATTAATTTATACTAATTAATACTAATATATAATATTTTTTATTAATTTATTATAATTTAAACTATTTTATTTTAATTTATATTAATTTTTATTAATCTAAACTACTTTTTAAAATTTATTCAAATTTTTATTAATTTTAAAAAATTTACAAAATTTATAGTATTTTAAAATAATTTTTAATCAAATATTCTATTTTTTATTTATAATAATAAATTATTATTATTACTAAGCACCACTAATTACCACTAATGATTGTAATGCACCACTAATTAGAGGTAATTATTTCTAATTACCGATAATTATTCCTAAATACAGATGATTACTACTAATTGTCGCTAAATATTACTAATTACTACTAATTATTACTAATTAATGCTAACTATTACTAATTATTGCTAATTATTACTAATTACAGCTAATTTTTACAAATCACCACTTAGTTTTACTAATTTCCTCTAATTTTTAATAATTACCTCTATTTTTAACTAATTACCTCTAATTTTTACTAATTACCAATAATTACCACTAAGTTTAACTAATTTACACTAATTGCCATTAATTTTTACTAATTATTACTAATTACTACTAATTATTACTAATACCACTAATTATGACTAATTACCGCTAATTATTACTATTTTTAATAGTTCATAACAATTTTTTACTAATTTTAACTAATTACCACAAATTTTTACTAATTTATTATTAGTTCATAACAATTTATTACTAATTTTTACTAATTACCACAAGTTATTACTAATCTTTACTCATTACCAATATTGTTTTTTCTAATTATCACTAATTATTATTAATTACTGCTAGTTATTACTAATTTCTGCTAATTATTACTAATTATTGCTAATTATTACTAATTTTCACTAATTATTACCAATTATCACAAATTTTTGCTAATTACCTCTAATTACCACTAATGTTTACTAATTATTACTAATTATCGCTAATTACAACTAATTTTTACTAATTATTAATAATTACCACTAATTATTACTAATTACCACTAATTGTTACTAATTATCGCTAATTATTACTAACTATCATTAATTACCTCTAATATTTTCTAATTACCACTAATTATTACTAATTATTACTAATTACTTCTAATTACCACTAATTATTACTAATTATAGCTAATTATTACTAATTTACATTAACTATTACTAAGCACTACTAATTACCGCTAATTATTACTAATTACCATAAATTATTACTATTCACCACCAGTTGTTAATAATCACCGCTAATTATTACTAATCACCACCAATTATTAATAATCACAGCTGATTATTGCTAATTACCTCTAATTATTAGTAATCACCGCTAATTATTACACCTTTCAGCTAATTATTACTAATTAACGCTAATTATTAGTAATATTTACTAATTATCACTAATTTTCACTAATTATGACTAATTATTACTAATTTTTACTAATTACTACTAATTATTAATAATTACCACTAATTATTATAATTTACCACTAATTATTATGAATTTCCACTAATTATTACTAAATACCACTAATTATTACTAACTACCACTAATTATTACATAGTTGTTACTAATTATTGCTAAGTACCACTAATTATTACAAAGTGCTACTTATTATTACTAAGTACTACTAATGAAAACTATTTACTACTAATTAAAACCAATTACTACTAAATACTTATAATTAAAAATAATTATTAATTATTAAAACTAAATACTTGTAATCAAAAATAATTAATATTACTTAAAACAAATTAATGAAAAATAAAACTAACTAATTCAAATTAAATCTCATTAAATCTAATTAATGTTAACTAGAAATAATTATTACTAATATAAAATAAATTATATTAAATAAAAATTAGAAAAATAGATAAATATATTAAAACTGAATCTTTTAGCGGATGTAAAGTTGGAAAGTTTCTTCCCTATAAAATTTAAAACATTGAAAACATTAAGTATAAGAATATGAGAGTAGATGAGGGGAAGGGAGTTCAGAGGAGGAAATAATGAAAAAAATCAGGGTGGTTATATAGGTTGGATAATTTGTGATGGGAAACCCATCGCAAATAGTATTAGTTGTGACAGATCCCTCCGCAAATAGAACCACCATTATTATTTACGACATTGGTAAAAAAAGTATTTGTGACGGGTCTCATCGCAAATACCCTATTCCAACAATTGATTTTCAACGGGAGATAATTTCATCACTGTAAGAACCCAGGTTTTTAGAATGGGTCAATATTCCGTCCATGTTTGAATTTTTGACTTTTTTTTAGGAAACTGGAGAAGATTGGTAGTTTATGGAAATTTCTAGACAACACACCGTGTACGTTAAGTACACGACGTGTATATGTTAAGCGAGTGATCGGTCGTGTGCTCGCCGCGTACATGTAGTGTAATGACCGTGTAGAAAACATCTTACTACACGTCATGTAGTTTTAGACACGCTGTGTACACTTGACCGTGTGGAGGCCACACATGGCGTGTAGGCCTGTTGGCTGGTTAGATTTGTTTAACCAAGTACACACCGTGTCCATCCTGTATATGCCATCCCGCTTTTTTATCACATTAACTTTCATTACATTATACAAAACTGGGGATCATTAAGGTTTAGTTTCTTGGAAACTAGGAAATTAATACATAAAAACATAAAACATTCTTCTTAAACACTTGAAAGGCTTCTCGTTATGTTATACTAGGTTCATTACTACATCTCATAACCTGGGGACATACATCAAAAGAAAGGGTGAGCAGAAGGCCAAGTAATGGAAACATGGAGAAGCATTTAACATGTGAACTTGAGATACATCAATAAAGTCATGAAAAAGAACATTAAGGCATGAAAAAGAAATCACAAGGCATATCATAATAAAAATAACGTATTTCATAACTTGAAGATGTAGCTACAACATTTAAATTAGACAATCATTTCTGTTTCACCAAGGTCCATCCTCAAGGTGTCATTAAAAAATTACCATGGTTATTCACCAAGGTATTGTTAAAATTGTAATCCCTAGAGATTACATCATTACCCAATGCATTAGAGCGCTATCAGGGCGCACCCCTAAAATTGTCTTTATAATAATGTTATCCACATATATCATCAACAAACATTTCATAAATAACCCATATAGCTTAAAATAAATGGGTTTCATTTCATAATCATAACGTTTTAAAAACTGCTTTTAAGACATGATCTTTATGTCATTTTTAACCCACGAAAAAAGGAAAGTGGGTTTCATGTATGTAAATCCTAGAAATAAAATAGAAAAATTTTATATAGATGTTAATAGCACTGTAGAAGAAAGATATTTGAGTATTCACTTAATAAAATAAAATAATTTTAGAAAAAGAGAGAGACATTTTGAGAAGAAAAATTCTGCAGCATAACGGCTATGTTACAAGGTTTTAGAAAACATTGAAAAGAGAGGGGACATGGGTTACCCACTCATAAATGATCCAAAAAATAGTAGAGGGACAGAATATAAAGGATATAAGAACATGGTAATGAAATTTAAAAGACATAACATATGAAATAAAAAACATGGAAGGAAGAAAAAAATAAGATTCCTCTTATGAAAATTCGGCAGCCTAACGGCGTCACTTAAAACTTCAAAAAAAGAATTGATGAGATAGAATAGGGTCTCTCATCATATTAACATAAAATAAAAGTATTATTGATAGAGAGATCATACCCCAAGATAATAAAAAGTAACTTGAAATACTTGACTTGAAAATAGAACTTGAAAATGAGAAGGGTGAAAGAATCCCTTACAAAAATTCAGCAGCCTAATGGTGCCACTTAAACATTATTAAAATGAATTGATGAGAGAAATAGGGGGTCTCTCATCATATGAACATGAATATTACAGTAGGATTAATATAAAATAACAACCCCAACATAATAACATGGATCTTAAAATAAATGACATAAAGGAGAATACATGAAAAGAAAGAGAGAGGTAGGATCCCTTACCTTAAAGAGTAACATTGAAATCTCGAATTTTGAGACCTTTGGAGGCTTTAGGGAACCTTGGGAGGACTCCATGGGAGTTAAGGAGACCATAACATCGCTGAGGAGGATTTTAGAATCGAAATGATGAGAAAATGGCTTGGTATTTGTAGGGGAAGTGAGGGGACAAGGCATTAATGGCCAAGGGACACCTCATTGGTGGTATTGGCAAAACCATGGGATTTACCATGGTATTTGCGCATGTTATTGGCCACTTGGGACACCTCATACCTTATATTACTATTCATAAGTCAACCAGAATTATTACATAATTATTACATCCTTAATGATGTCATTAAACACCTGATACTCTAAACTGAAAATTCACTATTCAACAAAAATTCAACTTTTTCAAAAAAATCCCAAAAAATTTACCTTAACATAATATCGACACTCTTAATTCAAAAATGAACTCCATTTTATAAAAATAATTTTCTAAATATTTTTATTTTGATTTTTAAATAAAAAACACTATTCACCCGAAAAAACTAATACTTAACTAATAATTTCTGAAATAGTTATTTACCTATTTTATTGAATCACATTACTTAATCAATGTGTCTAAAGTATATTAATACTTTCTTTAAGTGGGATTACTAATCCATTTGTTCACATTACTAATCCTAAGCATAAAATCACTATTCATAATTTACTATTCACCAAAAATTATGTTGATCATATTAGACTCTATATTTCTTACTGAACACATTTTCAGAAGACCATTTTTTGAAAATCCTTACACATCATTAATTATTTATGGTTTACATAAATATTTTAAAATATCCTTTTTTTCAAAATTCATTCATAAGATATATCCTATATTTATCCAGACATCTGAAAATTCACAAACTTTACCATAGGAAGAAATCACAATTTATTTATCTCAAAGTATTACACAAAGTAGCTACGGTCTCATTACATATCCCCTTACAACACCAGCATATGACCTAAGTGTAAGGTGTGCTAAGGTGAGAGAATCTGAGGGAGGCTCGAATAACATTTCCCTAGTTGTAATCTCCACTATCTTGAACTTATCTCGTAAGCGACTCCGTTCAAACTTGACACGCTGGAGTTCGGCTTGGGCTTGGTCCAAAACGAAGCCCAAAGATGCCACCTCCTTCCCAAGATCTAATAAGTGTGCTTCATAAGGTTCTAGTCTACTGGATGAATCCATCGACTCTTCTTTCAGC
Source organism: Viscum album (assembly GCA_963277665.1). NCBI lineage: Eukaryota > Viridiplantae > Streptophyta > Magnoliopsida > Santalales > Viscaceae > Viscum > Viscum album. The sequence continues at coordinate 1,908,563,465 of OY728145.1, forward strand.
ATTAACCATTAACATCTGTATTAAATCGTTAATATTAAATTAATATACTATTCAAAAAGTTTTGTTCGTTAAACTAGACACGCCATGTAGGCTGGCTGTGTATGATAGAAATACATGGTGTGTGGGTAAGTCGGTGAGGAAGAGAAGGAAAACCAAGTACATGTTGTTTACCCCTAGGTACACACTGTGTACTCATGTCGGAAGGTTCTGTAAAGCAAGTCGGCGGGATTCCAGCTGCCATATGAACAATTAAATGATATACACGGTGTGTAGTCCTAAAGTACATGTCGTGTACTTTCTTTTTTCGCTAAAACTGGTAGTAGCCTCATTTTTTAGGCAGAACACAAGTTTTTGGCTGGGTTCTGTGAACCAAGCCAGTTGGACCTTAATTACTCTCCCAGTTCTTTGTCTGAAGTCGGATTCGATCACGGTTTGATGCGTTGGAAGCCCCTCAGTAAGGCCTTGATTCCCCTTGGGCCGTTTTGTTTGATTTCTGTTCTAGAACGAGTTATATGGGTTTGATAAGTTTTGACTCTTTTGTAGATCTACCATGTTTTAGACCTAATTGAAGGTTCTTACCGAAGGAGTAGCATCGTATGAGTCTCATGTAGGTGGTGCATACCTCTTTCTATGTTTTTGTGGTCATTTGGGTAATGTGGCCTATGATGCGTTTTAAGGTACTTTGAGTGAGACCCACTTTTATCTGATATTTCTTATTACATTGTTTATGGATTTATGGGATGCCATTGGGTATGCCATGTTACCAGTTTTGCTTGAGCGGGGCTGGGTGAGGGGTCGTTGCTCATCGGGGCATTTTGGTCTGGGGATAACAAAATGGTTAAATTTGAATTATATTATTATAAACTATTGAGTTTTATTTATTAATCCTGACATAAATTGTTTGAGGCATTCAAGACCTCGATGTTTTTGATTGATAACTGTTGGGTTAGGGCAATTAAACTATTTATAATGTTTTGCCTGTTTACGTTTTCTGTTTAAATACATTATATATGAAAATGCAAAATTCCATTTATTATACCCTTTTGGGTGATGTCAGGCATGGTCTGGATATTTTTGAGTGATTCCGATCACAGGTTGGTCTTGGCCTGGGTTACTTTGGGTGTTTTTGACCATGGTATTGGGCGTCATGGACGTCGGCTTGAGGTAGTACGACTATCAGGTTGGGCATGGCCCGGGTTATTTAGATGGTGATGCAATCAGACTTGAGCAGCATGGTTGTAGGGACATGAGGTGTCAGATGTGTGGTGGATTAGGTAATATTTTGGTGATTACCGCTCACCCGGAACTTTGAGTAGTGTGCACACAAAGATACACCATGATGATGTGGTTTTAACCACTCGTGTGGGTAGAGGCCCCCGTAGATGTGGTTTAGGTACTTTGGTTGGGGGTGATTGCTGTAGAAAGCCACGTAAGAGGTGAGGAGCCTTCAGAGAATAGCATTGAGACTATCGGGTTGGGGGCTGAGTCTCACCGTTATTTGAGGGTAGATATCACTGTCCCACCGGATACATTGTTTGAGGGAAGAGATCGGTGTACCTCTGGGTTACTTCTGGGGCATGCCTTCGGGACATCAGTACTTGAGGCACGAGGTGTCCGGAGGCACAAGGTGTTCAGTTACTATTCTTGGGAATGCCTTTTGGATGTCAGTACTTGAGGTATTCGATGTCACGTGGCACATGGTGCCGGGTTACACGACAGAGATTCTGGATTTGGCCAAAATAGGTGACACTCCATGGTGGCTGCAAGGCTCTAGTGGAGTTTGTGTTTATTTGTGCATCATTATGTTTACTATTTTTTCTTATAAATTCATTCCTGCTTAAACACTTATATTAGGTATGAACCATTGGGTGGTATCCTACTGAGATTTGTCTCACACCCTGCACAGGCCCTTCGGGTTGCATGTAGACTTTATGGATTTGCCTTCAGGAAAGACGCCAGCCTCAGGAGCTGGGTTGCGTTAGTTGTTTCATGGAGATGGTATGGACCTTTAGGTCTTACCTAACTGGAGTTACTCTATTTTATTTCCTTTTTTGTATCATCATGCTTATTTGTTGTAGCTACAGTTGGTTGGCCATTGGCACCTTTTTATATTCAGATATGTATGACTTTCTTTAGAGGCATGTTTTATTGTTTAGTAGTAGTTACATGTTATTAGCATGTTGTTGTGTTTATTTCTGCTAATGTTTTAATATTTATTGCTTCCACTGTTTATTCAGATTGAATGTGCTTCCACTTTGCGGCTCTGATTCGTGTCTGCTGAGTCATTTATTCCGCTGCATCTCTACAGTTATACTTGGACCAGTACCATTATTATTATCCTTCGAGAGGGTATAGCCTCCCCACTATACCTATCAGACCCTCGCTGCTAGTTGGAAGCCTTTGGCATTTGGGGAGGTGCACCTAACGTAGTATCACCTGACCTGTTTAGCACTGTTCAGGTGGTTGTTCGGGTTCGGGTCATTACAAAGTGGTATCAGAGGAGTTCTTGACATGGATTTAGTAGCAGCATTTTACTGGATACTAATGAGATTGAGACTTATCTTTTATTTCTACTAGTTTCACTATTTGGGATATGGTAGACTGGAGATAGGTTGTTACTGGAACTAGGTTTCTAGCTTATGCTTATGTGCCTACAACCCCAGGTACAAGGGATGGACCAAGTTACCTTGGGTGGAAATTGTTGTTTTCTTTTTGCTCAGATTACAGTTTATATGATTTCCACCTTGGTGGCTCACTTGGTGTGTGATTTTATTGATTGTGATATATAACCCTTGACCCGGTGTGGTAAGGGATACTTGGACCTTGGCCTGGTATGGGAAGGTTTTTTTGCTTGGCTTTTGGTAGGAAAAATTTTAGAGTATTTCAATTTCATAACTGCACGTATGCTTTGTGAAGTGATAATACCATGTGAATAACATCAATTGCCAAGCATGTATGCACTGAACTGTGAATAGGTGAAATTCCTGATAGAATTGATTTTTTTTTGTAATGTGTGTGCCATGATTTATATACTTGTATAATTCTATGTGGTAGGATATTTGAGTATGGCTCTTATGAGAGCAGACAGGTACTATCGGTTGAGGTGATTTTGATCACCAGGATTGGGTGACTTGGTCATCAGTTAGAGGCAATGCGAGTTTTCAGGACGGGCATGGCATGAGGTACTTTTGATAATTATCCCTGATAGGGGCGGGTAAGGAGGCCATGAGGCTGTGATGTCGTGAGGCATGGGTTGTGGTGGGGGAGAGTAAGGGTAGTAGTTTTGCACTGCCTTTTACTGCTTTCCTTATCTGCATTGAATATATATTGTTATGTATATATATGGGTTGCCTGACAATTTATGGTATTCAGTGGGTTCCTTTTTGGGCGACTCAGATGGAGCGTCATACAGGAGAGGGTACAGTGTCGCAGGTGTAGGATTAGGTTCAGGATCCGATACATGCAGAGTAGGAGCCGCAGGTACAGGCTTAGGGATAGGATCAAGTTCAAAATCAAGTGCAGGCAGGACAGCAGCCGGGTTTGGCATCATTAGGGCCATGGCTCGAAGAGCATCTCTGAGCGAGCTTGTTGTGTGTCTTGTAGGGAATCGATGGAGGTGCTCAGGGTACAAAGCCATCTATTTCTTATCTGACGTGAGAGTTCCAGTCGCAGCACCCGCCACTTTTCAGGGTGAGGGTGGTCTGCAGGCGGTTGAGAACTGGATAGAGAGCATGAAGATGATCTTCAAGCAGCTCGAGACGCCTCCAGGGCAGAGGTTCAAGCTGGCGACATAAATACTGCGAGGACCGGAAAAGTGTTGGTGGGATGTGCAGGTTCAATCTCACAGGCTTGAGGGACTGGTATGGAAGGACTTTGAGGACAAGTTCTTCAAGAACTTTTACCCAGAGACACTGAGGGAAGAGTGAGATCGAGAGTTCTTGAGTCTTTAGCAGGGAGACATGTCCATCATGGACTATGTAGCTACCTTCACAGAGTTGTCTCGCTTTTCACCTCATATGGTAAGCGGTGACACAGCTAGGGTGAGGTGCTTCGAGGATAGCATATGACACGTCATTCGGATCTAGGTGAATATTTGTAGGCTAGGTTATTTTTCATAGGTGGTAAACCAGGCACTCATAGTAGAGGGAAACCATAGGGATAGTCCCCATGTTGGTCGGGCGACAGTTTCAGGTGATGGTTCAGATAGCAGGAAGCGAGGACGGGATGAGTTCCAGCAAGGCAGTCAGGACAGGGATTCAGCTAGACCACCTCACGGTAGTTCTTTAGTGATTTTCTTTCAGTGTGGACGACCGTTACATGTTCGGACTCAGTGCGATAGGCCTCCAAAGGAGTGTCGAGCATGTGGACATGTCAGGCACCTTGAGAGGTTTTGTAGGCATCCTTCTCAGACAACTGGAAGACAAGGACCAGGATAGACGGTGGAAACCGAAGTTGGTTCGGGTTCGGTTCCAGGAGAGGGTATCTGAGGTTTAGTTGCACGCAGAGGACGTGACAGAGACAGCAGGATCTATCTGAGGGTTCAGTGGCCGATGGCTAGAGCAGCACAACAGGGAGGTCAGGCATCAGGAAGTCGTACTTTAGGCTAGGTGCACACTGTGGAGCTTCCAGAGGCTGAGAAGGCCGGTGATCCGACGACAGTTAGAGGTACACCGTAGTGTGGCTGTGTTTCCCATGTTTATTTTATGGCATGACCTGTAGAGGCATGTCCGTTTTGAGTGCACGTGATACACAGGATCTATGTGGACTGACTAGATGCTAGTTAGTGGAATTAGCACCATATCGGGTGCATGATATATATATATATATATATATATCTATGTATGTATATATGTATGTATGTATGTATGTATGTATGTATGTATGTATGTATGTATGTATGTATGTATTTATGAGATGCGTAGCGTCAGGGGAATCTAGGATGCGGGTTACTTGAGGTGTCTTGGGCATCAGGGCATTCAGGATGCGGGTTACTTGAGGTTCCTTGGTCATCGGGGCATCGAGGATGTGGGTTGCTTAAGGTGCTAGGCACCAGGACCTCGTAGAGGTAGACACCGATGAGGTGCGGGATACATTGAGTGTTGGGAGTGACAAACGATCACCAATGGGGTGGATGGGTGACGATGCGTCACGGGAGGACTATGCGTCCAGAAAAACAGGTTAGTAAACCTTGTTTTCTTTGAGTTTTGTTGGGTTCAGACCGGGTTAAGCGATTCCTAAGGTGGGGAGCCCCTTGAAGAATTTATTCGGGACCTTTGAGACCGGGGAAGTCTGGGTTACTTTGATCGGGGTGGTGTGTTTGATGTCATCTCCGAGTTTTGTTTGATAGATCGGGGATGAGAAATGTTATGTTGGGAGATTGTAAGAACCCGAGTTTTTAGAATGGGTCAAAATCCCGTCCCTGTTTGAATTTTTGACTTGTTTTTAAGGAAACTGGAGAAAATTGGCAGTTTCTGAAAATTTCTAGACTACACACCATGTATATGTTAAGCAAGTGACCGGTCGTGTGCTCTTAGAGTACATTTCATGTGATGACCATGTAGAAAACTTCATTCTACACGGAGTTTAGTTTTAGACACGCCGTGTACACATGACCTTCTGGAGGCTACGTAAGGTGTGTAGGCCTGTTGGCCGGGTAGATTTGTTTAACCAAGTACACGCCATGTTACTCCTGGGCATGTCGTGTAGTCTTGCTATGTATGATAGAAATACATGGCATGTGGGTAAGTCGGTGAAAAAGAGAAGGAAAACCAAGTACACGCCATGTACCCTTAGGTACAAGTCGTGTACTCATGTCGGCAGGTTTTGGAAAGTAATTCGGTAGAATTCCAACTGCCATATGAACAGTTAAATGATATACATGGAATGTAGTCCTAAATTACGTGCCATGTAGTTTATTTTTTCGCTAAAACGGGTAGTAGCCTCATTTTTTAGGCAGAACACAAGTTTTTGGCCGGGTTTTGTAAACCAAGCCAGCTGGACCTTAATTCCTCTCCCGGTTCTTCATCCGAAGTCGAATTCGATCACAGTTTGATGCATTGGAACCCCCTCAGAAAGGCATTGATTCCCCTTGGGACGTTTTGTTTGATTTATGTTCTAGAACGAGTTGTAGGGGTTTGAGATGTTTTGAATCTCTTGTAGATCTACCGTGTTTTAGACCTAATTGGAGGTTGTTATCGGAGGAGTAGCGTCGTACGACTTTCAGGTAGATGGTGTATACCTATTTTTGTGTTTTCATTGTCATTTGGGTGATGCGGCCTACGACGCGTTTTCAGGTACATTGAGAGGGACCCACTTTTATCTGATATTTCATATTACATTGTTTATGGACCTATGGGGTGACTTTGGTTATGCCATGTTACCAGTTTTTCTTGAGCGGGGTCGGGTGAGGGGTCGTTGCTCATCAGGGAATTTTGGCCGGGGGATACCAAAATGGTTAAATTTGAATTATATTGTTATAAACTATTGAGGTTGATTTATTAATCCTGACATAAATTGTTAGAGGCATTCAAGACCTCAGTGTTGTTGATTGATAACCGTTGGGTTAGGGAAATTAAACTGTTTAGAATGTTTTGTCTGTTTACGTATTCTTTTTAAATACGTTATATATACAATTACTGAATTGCATATGTTGTACCTTTTTGGGTGGTGTTGGGCATGGCCCGGATATTCTTGAGTGATGCTGATCATAGGTTGGGCTTGGCCCGGGTTACTTTGGGTGGTTTTGACCACAGGATTGGGCGTTATGGACTTTGGCTTGAGGTAGTACGACTGTCAGGTTGGTCATGGCCCGGTTTACTTCGATGGAGAGGCCATCAGACTTGAGCAACATGGTTGCAGGGACATGAGGTGTCAGATGTGTGGTGGATTAGGTACTATTTTGGTGATTATTGATCACCTGGAACTTTGAGTAGTGTGCACACAAAGATACTCTATTATGAGGTGGTTTTGAACACTCATGTGGGTAGAGGCCCTTGTAGATGCGGTTTAGGTACTTTGGTTGGGGGTGCTTTCCATAGAAATCCAAGTGGGAGGTAAGGATCCTTCATAGGATATCATTAAGGGTATCGGTTTGGGGGATGAGGCTTGCCGTTATTTGAGGGCAGATATCACTATCCCTCTGGATATGTTATTTGAGTGAAAACATCATTGTACCTCCGGGTTACTTCTTGGGCGTGCCTTCGAGACGTCAGTACTTTAGGCACGAGGTGTCAGGAGTCACAAGGTGTCGAGTTACTATTCTTGTGCGTGCCTTCAGAACGTTAGTACTTGAGACACGTGGTGTCAGGTGGCACATGGTGTTGGGTTACACGACAGAGATTCCAGCATTGGCCGAAGCAGGTGACACTCCATGGTGGTTGCTGAGCTCCAGTGGAGTTTGTTTTTATTTTTGAATTGTTATGTTTACTATTTTTCTTATTAATTCATGCCTGGTTGAATACTTATATTAGGTACGCACCATTGGGTGGTATCCTACTGAGATTTTTCTCTCACCATATACGGGCCCTTTAGGACGCGTGTAGACTTTATGGATTTTTGTGAAGGAAAGAGGCCAGCCTCAGGAGCTAGGCTGCATTAGTTGTTGCATGGATATGGTATGGACCTTGAGGTATTACCTAGATAGATTTACTCTGTTTTATTTCCTTTTTTGTATCATCATGATTATTTATTGTAGCTATAGTTGGTTAGCCATTGGCACCTTTTTATATTCAGATATATATGACCTTCTTTGGAGGCATGTTTTATTTTTCAATAGTAGTTACATGTTATCAGCATGATGTTGTTTTTATTTTTGTTGTTGTTGTTATATTTATTGCTTCCACTGTTTATTGAGATTGAATGTGCTTCCACTCTGCGGGTCTGGTTCGGGTCTACTGAGTCATTTATTCAACTGCATCTCTAGAGTTATACTTGGACTGGTACAATTATTATTATCCTCCGAGAGGGTATAGCCTCCCCACTTTACCTATCAGACCCTCGCTGTTAGTCAGCAGCTTTTGGTTTTTGGGGAGGTGCGCCTAAGGTAGTAGCACCCGACCAGTTTAGAACTGTTCGGGTGGCTGTTCGGGTCTGGATCGTTACAATCGCAAATAAAAAATAATGACGGAAAGTATTTTTGACGATTCCCATCGCAAATACTCTTCATCCAACAGTTTATTTGTGACCAGATTTAACTTCCTTCGTAAATAACAATAATGATAGAAAGGTATTTGTAGTAGGGGTATATTCTCATCGAAATTGTCTTCCCGAGGTTTGGTGCACAATTCGTGGAAAAGGTATTTACAATGGGAAAAAATTATCATCACAAATAATGTTTTTTAGCGACTATTTGTGATGGGAAATGAATCTCATCACAAATAGTCTTTTTCAAGGGACTATTTGCGATGGATGACGGGTGTGTCGCAAAAGGATTTTTTTCGTAGTGGCATGAGTAATGTTTTCATTTTTCAACGATCATGATGGAAATTAGGTGAATTTTATATTATTATTCCAAGATGATAATAATGTCATAAATATCTTATTATTTCATTAAATACCATTTCAGTTACCCTCAATGTGATGCGTTAATAAAAATGAATCATATCGCTTTGTGAGGTTGTAGTCCGCCATAAACACAAATGATGTTATCATTTATTCAATGGATGATAAGGTAAGAAATTATAAGATATATTTATCTTCCATAATGACTAATATGTCATGAATATCATATATAAAAATAAAAATAATAGTCATTTCCTTCCATGTAAATCCTAAGTGAAAAATGAATCATATCGCTTCGTGAGGTGGTAGTCTTTCGTACACATGGGTGATGTTATCATATTCTCTACAAAATAGAAAGTAATAATGTATATATGATATTAAAATTCCATAAGTATAATTATATACTAAATATCATTTATAAACATTAGATATATCATTATATATAGCTGTGAGAAGTGGTGATGGAAAAAGAATTACATCGGTTCGTGAGGTGGTAGTCCGCGGTACACACGGTCAATGGTTTCATTCCTCATTTAAGGGAGGAAAATACGGTTTTCATTTATTATCTTAACATAAAAATATTTAATTATATGAAATATTATGAGGTTATTATATCATAATTGTTTAATAATATTTGAATGAGGTGGAGGAAAAAATAAAATAAAACATTCGGTTAAGTAAGTCACCTCTTCTTAGGAAAAGTTCTTTTGGTTTGCACCAAAAGACTTCCTAAGTTTTATTTCTTACAAAAAAAGTATTATAGTATGAATTGAGAGAAGTGGAGAAGTTTGTTTTATGTATTGGTTAAACCAATGGGTTTGGGATGTGTGTAATGGAGAGGACAGGGTATGGCCTTTTTTAAGTGGGTGAGACGACACGCTTGAAATTTTTGAAAAGAAAGAATTTCACCCACATTTTTCTCATTTCAAAAAGATAAATAATTAACCATTATATTAATTTTGAAGATATAGGGTCTAAATATGACCATAAAAAATAAATTAGACAAGTTTTGGGTTATTTTTACCCATATCTTTTTAGTTTAACCCCATGGTAAACCCATTTTTACCCTTACTGCGATAAATAATTTTTTTATTTTCACTATTAATTTTGATAAAAAAATTAATATGACATTATTTTATAAAATAAATTATGATTATTATAAATATGTAAATAATTTTCCAAACTAAATTCACAAAACTGACAGAATACAATTTAAAATAAAATGGAAGACTCGACGAATGAGTTGTTTTCCAAAGAGAAAATTCTCCTAAGTATAGAATGATAAAATATAAAAATTCAACATGAAATTGATTCCAATGAACTAAATTTTATTAATAAATATAAAATTGAACTAATTTTACTTTAAAACCAAATTAAAATATAATATAAATTTATTAAATAATTAAAACGAAAAGGCCGTTTTCAATAGAAATCATTATTTTTTACTATTAATTAAAAGAATTAATATTTTCAAAAAATTCACAAAAATTCACCAAATGATAATTTTTAAAGGTATATTAAAAAAATGAATTTATTTTCTCAAATAAATTTTCTAAAATTCATAAAAATTAATTTTAAATTATTTTTACAAAGCTTGACTAATATAGCTTTCAGAAAAAAATAGTTTTTTCAGAAAACATTTATTTTTCTTTCAAATGGATATTATTTTATTTGTAATAAATATATAAATCTTTATAAATGTTTAAAACAAATAATTTTCATAATTTAGTAAGGTATATTCATATCTTCCATTATAACTTCTAGGTTATATTCGTATTCTATATTGTAGTTCATTTAGACTCAAGGTTGTGCCTTTTGCAAGACATCATAGAGATTGATTTAATTTGGAAAGAAATATATAATAAAGTCTCAGGGTGTTATATTCTCTTCTAATATTGGTATTGTGTTTCATACATGCTATTGAACATGATGTCACTCTATTAAAAACTAAAGGTGTTACATTCTACCCTCTTAACTAAATTTTATTCAAACAATTTAATATTGATCTGAAAAATTGAGGTTTTAACATTTGAAAATACCTTTCTTGAAATTCCAAATCGTGAGAATCATTAATAAAACATCCTCTAAGTAAGAGAGAAAGGGAAGTATGAAGGTCATCTGGAATAATCATATAACTAGGTTTCCAAATGGGATAGCATTGGTGGGAACTGAATATAAGAACATGGAAGAAAGGTGTAAATAATTATAGAGAGTGATAGAGATCACTGATCAAAATAAAGTGAATAATCTGTGCAACGTTAAGGACCTAAAAACCATAAATATTTGATGATTTAAAATGTTATTTGATTCATAATATATAAAGTTAATGGAATAACATTTTTTTCAAGATCCTTCTCTTAAATTTGAGTAATTATTTTATTGTATAGGAATATAAGAAAATATACTTACTTGACAAGTATCCTTTAATAAATTTCAACCAAAATTTAATCTTTTTTATCCAAATGATGAGTATTGAAGCTGAATTTTTATGCCTATAGAATTAAAATTAAATTTGAATATATCATAAGCTCCATAAAATAATTACAAGTTATTCCTCCTCTCTTTACTAAAATTTAAATGGTTAGCACAAGTTATTCTGACTGAAAATTATTTTATTATTATAAGAAAACACTTTTGAGGAACAAGTGAGAAACCTTACATGACTTCACTATTTCACCACTTCACCAAATCCAAACATCCCCACTTCCCCACTAAAAACAATACAAATCTTCTCAACAAACAACAAACAAGCACAATGGATGGACAATCCAATAAACCATGCAAACAAACATACCTTCAAATTTGGAATTGAAAAAGTTGAGAGAAGGCCGAGGAATCGCGAATAAGGGAACATGAACGTCAGAAAATCTATAAAAACCATAGAATTGTTCTCCTTGATCGCCTACCGGTGCGACCATCGACACCAACCCAAATCCATAAACCCGTCGGCGAACACCAGTCGGAGTTCGCCCAACCCTCCAGCTACATGAGATGGGAAAAAGAGCTCATCCACAAAGGCGACAAAGAAACAACAACTAGGAAGGCCAGGCTGTCCTAACATTGCACCCCAATCTGCATCACCACGAACCAATCACACTCCGAAGACCAGAAAACCGCACCAAAAGAGAATCGCTCCAAAACCGAATTCACAGCGACAAAAAAAATCACCCAACAAAACCTGAAATCAAAGGTAAAATCCCATCACCAAGAACCCGGAAATCAGAGACGACGCAGGAGGGAGCTTCGCTGCAAACAGATTGAAACACAAAGAGGCCCATCTCCACCATCACGCCCAAACAAGGAGGCCATATAGCCACTCGAAGCATCACAGGTGGAGAACGTAGCAGCAACCTCATCCCACAACAGAACAAAACTCGACCTCGAACCAACATCATGCCACCATTGAAGTCGATCCCACCGAAGAACACGATCATCGATGTTGCAGAAGCACAATGCCACAAAACTGCAAACCCTCGAGATGAAGGGAATCGACCTTCAATGCCATTGAAGTTTAGATCTCGAATCGACTCCACCATAGAGAAAGGATCAAGCCGCGAGACTGCCGAGAAGCGTCGAGGAGCAAGACCTCTGTCGCCTGAGGCAGAGGAGATGGCGGTAATGGGGAAACCCTAGCGTCGTGGAGCCCTTTACGGGTGCATCATCCAGACCCTAGCACAAGTTATTCAATATGATACATTGATCTCTAATACCTCAATAGTAACTCTCAAAGTTCATTTAAATTCAATACATAAGATTATATCCTTAATAAATTATCTTAATTCTCTAAAAACATAATATCATTCATCCCAAATAATCTTTTATGTTAAACATCAAGGTTATATATACTTATACCTAAAAGAAATTTCTCCCAAAATATCATTAATCACCTCAAAATGATTTTATTAGCTGAATATTTATTTAAAAAATTGTTTATTTAAAAAAATTCCATAATAACCAGTACATCATGTAGTATAGTGTTAGGTGATTCACCATTATCAACCATTGTTTATGGGTTCAAACTCCACATCCTTGACAAATGTGATGGGTTATCACCCAGAATTTTGGTTTTCTTTTTTTAAAAGTATAGAAAAATTATTCTGTTAATCATATATATAATTTCCCATAATCCTATAATGTTTTCAAGAATATGATGAATATCTTCAAGAAAATGAGATTATTCATCAAATCACATTTTTACAACTAATGTTTTCTATACATCTCATTATTTTCTACAAAATCAACTAATTACCTCAACATAAAGAACATAACCATGATTATATTTTCATCAATTATGTGTTATTACATAGAGTATCATCTTAATATTAAATAACATTTCGAGGTCATTAGTACCATTCATGATATTCATTCAGACCCTTAATGAAAAACATCTACCAAAAAATCCCAATATATATATTTCATTATTCAACAATTCTTGAATTCCAATACATAAAAATTTCAATCATAACACTTCATTATTAAACCATTAACTTAGGATTAGTCATATTATTCCTTAATACCTCCTTAATTTAATGTGTTATTTTGTGTCGCTTTATCATCAATAGAAAAACCAATACTCATATAACCTTATTGATATATATTTCATCCTATGACATTGATTTTCATAATGCTCATACTTTCTACATTTAAAGAATTAAACCGATTATTATTCCTTAGGGAAACCATTATTCTCATCCATTATGATAAATAAAAATTTCATTTTTCCTTAGTAGTTAGTTACTATTTTCCCGTATTTTCCACAAAGAAAATCTCTTCTCATTCTTTTGATACATTCTCTTGAGTGATTCTTCCCACATTCTTGGAATATAGAAAACTGAATCTTTTTTCCTCCTTGGACTCTACCACCTGAACTCTCAGAAAAAACTATCTTTCCCTTTATTAGTGATTCCAAGAGTTTGTTATGGTGCATGTTGTTAATCATATATCATGAAAACTAATTATTCATAATAAAAATATCATCCACTCCAATCATTATCTCATTTGGTTTATCATTAACACATTTTCGATCACATTCAACGTTAACCCAGTTCCTTCTTATTCCTGCCATTTAATAACACCGTAAAGCATAGTGTGAGAAATACTATTCATTTTAGAAACAAAATTATAAAGAAAGTTTTTTAAAAGATTTATAAATCATGACACCTTAATTCCAATATATGAATCCATCATATTAACCATGGTCACCCATGGTCATCATCTATTAAAATTCTTCATGATGGTTTGTAAAGAGTTTGTAAATTTCAAAAGAATATCCCCTGGTATTGTCAAACTAGGTGTGTAGTAAGGACCATTATCATGTACCAGCTAACACTCAAGTAAATCCCAACATGAATTTTTAAGATCTATTACCACTAGATACATTTGTTCTAAAACTTTGTCCACTTGTAATATCCAAACAAGTAAATAATTTCTCAAAAGACATTCACTCTATACTTCACCACGATTCCATGATATTTTTATATACTTAGTCTTGTACTTAGACTTATTTTTATACTTGTCCCTAGGGTTATCACTAAATTTTTCTCATCCTAGTTCCAAGGGATAACTAATCATTTAATTTGATACCAACTGTAGTGAAGGAAGCCTTTTACATGTATTTTTGATTGATTCTTTATATAAATATCCATTAAATACAAATTGAGTATCGAAAATTCATAGTGTCTTTAGGAAACTAGGTACATAATACATCAAAGTGTGAATAAAATAAAAATATATTTATTTTATTCTCTATAGTGAGAACCTAAATTCCTTTGAGCTCCTAAAATTGCATAGGATAATCTGGGAAACACATAAAAGAAAGGGGTGACCTAAAAATACTAGTAAGGGGATAAACATGATAATAAAACATAACATGTGAGTAAAATATATAACTTGATATCAAAAAATATAAGGCACACTATTAATCATATGGATTCATCATATAAAGAACATGGTATCATAATTTACTTGGAATCATAGGAAATGTGATGGCAATATATAACATTACATAAACATGAGTTAAGGAAAACTTCCTAGATAATATCACATGGTGAGAAATGTCCCATAACAGATTAGGTTTAATCCCAAATCCCATACATGAATCCTCATGAGACTTAAGTTTTACCCAATGCATTATAAAACTATCTAGGTTCACCCATTATAACTTGTTTATGATCTACATTTTCCACATAAAAAATTTATCATAAGGTATAACATAAGAATTACCTGTAAAAAGAAAATGGGTTTCACAATCTTGTTTCCTATAATAATCAATGTAAATTTCAAAACAAAATCATTATATAATTGATCATAAGGAATGTATTTCACCCACTAAAGGATGGTAGAATTAACTAAGTATATATTTTAAATACATATATACATATTTCACAAATAATCAATTAAATCAAAGGTTGTTTACATAGATGAAAATAGTGTTAAAAAGATGGAAAACATTCATGAGGAAAATAAATTTTTCCCATCGAAAATAAAATTTGAAAAACTTAAATTAAAAAAAAATATATTATAGAAATCCTTTTATTTTAAAATATACTTGGAAACTTATAATGGAAGGTTCAAGGAAAATAATATTCATGATGGGGTAAAACTCTCTTTATGTCATACAAGTTAAAACAAATATTCTTTTCACATTTTCGATAAATGTTAAAAAGTAAATTATTTAGAAAATGAAGGGAAAATTCCTTTTATTTTTTCAAGTAAAAGATTGGTTAAAATTACTTTTATCAATCATAACATGGTAGTAAAAAAAATTTCTAAATCATTTTTAGAAAATGTGGATATGGAGAAAAAGGATTTTTCGACCGAAGAGTGAAATGAAGTTGGACCATCATAAAAATATTTTATAAATAATTTAAGTACCAAAGCGTGGAAAAATGGTACAATTATGTAATGCCCTGACCCCAGTTACCCAGATTCAGTGCATTATTACATAACATTGGCATGATAACAAAAGATCATGTCTCGAAAGACCGATTAGTTTTGTATCCTGGGAATAACTAGATACATTCATAAAGTTTACATTACATCATAAAGTGAAAACTACAACAAAATCTTGTCTCCACACTCATATTTTCTTATCCTATCCCTGTAGGTCATTCATAAAATATTTTTCTACATCCTAGGAAAAAAAATAAAACATTTAAAGGGGTGAGCTCAGATGCTCAGTAAGGATAACAATATAACTGAAACTTTCATAAATAAACATAAACATTTAAGGCAATGTATAACTAAAAAAATACTTTTAAACTTGAAATTAAGAATAATATAGAAAATATAAAATGAAATAATTCCATTTACTTATTCACATGGATATTCTACTAGTCGAAAAATCACATGTAATCTCAATAGCCACTTTCATAATGATGGAATCCATAATTCCAGAATATCATAACCACATAGTCAAGGCCTTGTGCCAAGACTATAAATAAGATTTTGTCAAGGCCTTGTTCCAAGACACTATTTTGTCTCATGAGACCTACCAATGCATCGAGGATCTATATCAGGCTCTACCCATCAATTATTAAGTCCAATTCATTCCTCATATGAACAGGTTTAAACAACATAAACATTCATATTAATACTAGAATACAAAATGTCAATACTTTCTCCATAAACCATGAATGGTATAAAAATAACACATCCATAGTCAAACATATCACAAAACCTTCAATAAAATATGGAAGTTTTGTATCATAATAAATCAACTTCAAATAAGCTTAAAATCCATCAAAGGATGTTGACATAGATGAAATCAAAACTATTTGAGAGAAATATCACTTTTTTTGAAATTATTTAAAAGTCACATAAGTATAAAATAAAACATTTACTTTGAAAATATCCTTATAAGCTTATAAGAGAAGATTCAAATATTTTATAATGGTCGAAAATATCCGCACCCTCCATATAAATTAAAAAAAGACATTCTTACCTTAATTCTGTCCAAAAGGTTAAAAAGGACCTTGTTTGGAAAACAACGGAAAGATTCCTTTATAAACATATTATAAAAGGTCAAACAAGGGTATAAATGACTTTAACCCAAAGTCTGTAAAATAGTAAGAATGATTTGAAATACATTTTTAAGAAACATTGATGTGGATGATAAAGAGGTCCCAGTAGATAATTACATATAAACAACCTCATATAATGAAGAGATTGTGAAATAAATCCTTACCTTGTACTTTTCCTTGGTTGAGGGTAGTTTAACCTCATGTATAATGGTGAAATAATTGTTATTAAATTACATAAGAGTCATATACATTAATATGATATCATATATGATCTTTTAACATTTCTTTGTTAATAATATCTTAGTATTATCGTCGTTTCGGGTGTTAACTTACTCATTTTATTTTATATGTTTTGTTACATAAGTCGTGTTTATTATGGATAGGTTGTATCTTATTCATATAAAGCATGATATCAAGTCCTTAAACATTATTTTTAATCATAAAATGAGAATTATATTTGAATGGATATGATGGGGAATGAATCTCATCGCGTTCGTGGAGACGGTAGTCCGTACGTACGCACGAACGCTACTTCCATTTCATTTTTCATTTTAAAAGTAATCAAAACAAAATTATACATAGATATATTATTATTACAGTATAATATAATATCTTATATGTGTTACTTAAGTTCATTAACACCATTCTTTATACGTTCCATGTATGTTATGAACGAGTCATATCACTTTGAGGGGGCGGTAGTCCGCACTTCCTCAAATGAAATTATCGTATATATATACAACATGAAACAAATAATGGTATGCTATAAAATGGAATTAAATAAGATTATATATAAAATAAATATCATAAATATCATTTTTAATTATACTTCCATCATAATGGCCACCATTAGATGTGGTAGGAGATAATTGAACAATCATCGTTTTGTGAGGCGTTCGGTTGCCATCCACAGAAACATTATGTTCTTCACCCATTAGATGGAGGAGTGTGTAAGTGTTGTTCGAATACATTTCATAAAAATATCCTAGTATATTTATTATACTCGTGTTGTTACAAAATAAAATAATAATAAGATTTTAGGGGTTGGAGAAGTAAAATAAAAGAAAAGAAGCTAAGAGAAATCGTTACCTTTAATTTGGGTAACTCTTTTTGGTTTGAACCAAAAAGAACTCTTGAAGTTCCTTCTGCCTAAGGTAAGGCTTCTAGGAAGAGTGTAGGGATGTAGGAAGATTAATTGGGAAGAGGTTTGACAATCCAAAAGTCTTTAGAGGTGTGAGAAATTGGTTAGAAGTGCTGTCTTTTTATAAGGGGGAGGAGGGGCTCTTTAGGAAAAACATAAAGTATTATTTTATAATAAATTCATATTCGGTTTCTAATGGCTCCAAAGTGGATTATTAATATTCTACGGTGGGTATAGGTCGAAAAAAACTCAACCAATAGGTTTTAGATAGGTTTTGGTCACTTTATTAACCTTATCATTTAGTTTTAACTCTTAGTTAATTAGTTTGACACTTACCATGTCATTTTGTATTTTTATATTATATTGTTAATAAACATACTATATACTTACAAGAGACCCCCAAGTGACCCATTAATGATACACCTATAATTATATAATTCCTTTGTCCGAACCTTATCTTTTTAGGAATATAATATCAATTAATAATATAATATTTGTTTTAAAAGCTCATTTATGTCAATTTTGACACTATTTGGTATTTTGTTTTTGATAAATTCATAACAGCATTATTACTTAGAACCTAATTCATTTAATCAACCCTAACATGTCATATTAACCTATAAAATTCTTGTAATTCATTAAAATCCTCAAATTATATTTATTTGGGTATTTATAATATCAATTATTTTAAAATTTCACTAATAAGGTAATTACTGAATCATCATTGTGTCATAAATATATTTAATTATTTAATGTCTAAAAATTATAAATAAAATACCATTATGTATTAAATATTTTTATATTTATAATGAATATTTATAATTGACTTTATCTTATGTATAACCCTATATTAAAAATGTTTTAGTTATTTAACTTTGATTTAATCTCTTTTAACTCTTCTTTGAATTAAACATTAATAAATGTCCTAATCTAATTCAAGTGGACCAAAATGATAATATTTTATTCATAAGGTTTTTTTTGGTCGAGATACACTTTTCCAATAGAATTAGGACATGTGTTAGGGTAATATTAATATCATTTTTACTCTTAATTACCCTATTTACTTTTAACCGTGGTAAATAAAAGTAAAAAGTTACTATTCAAAAAAAATTATTTTTATCTTATTGAACCACATTTTACTCCTTGATATTAACCGTGTCTCTTGGATTTTCATAATTCCACTCACAGAAGCGGTAAAATTACGTTTTATGTGAATTTCCAAATTCTTCTAGGAGGTGGGTAAAAGACGGTGAAAAGTTCAATAAATTTTTTATATATCTACAATTATTCTAAACTAACTCCAATGAATTACATTGAACTTATATGGGTATTATTTATCTATTTTTACCATAATTAAATTTAAATAAAATAAATAATTATTTAAAAAAATCGGCTTTAAACTATAACTCAGTGTTTTTTCACTATTCATCAAAAATTGAAGGTTTTCAGAAAAATATCAAAAATCCACCCTAAGCTAATTTCGACATTCCGAATCAAAAAATGAAGTCCATTTTGAAAGATAAAATTTATAAAATTTCAAAAAGTGGGTATTACTATTCATAACAGCTAGTTTGATTGGTTGTGGTGTGTGTTAGAACTCGAAGTTGCGTACAACACACGCTACGATATTATTCAAAGAGAAGCATATCATGGAAGCTTGGGGTGTTAAATTCTCCCCTCCTTAAAATAATTTTGTCCTCAAAATTTCTAGAATACTACCACATGAAAAGACTCAGGTGGTTCTTTATCATAAGTTCCTCGGGTTCCCACGTTGTCTCTTCCATCTTATGGGTTTTCCAAAGAACTTTTACCAGACGAGTCGTACGATTTCTGAGAACCAGTTCTCTAGTATCAAGAATCCTAACGGGTTCTTTTCACTAAGGCAGATCGGGTTCCAATTATACTTCCTCATAGGTGAGTACATGTGTTGGGTCAGGCATGTATTTTCTCAAGAGTGATACGAGGAACACATTGTGCACTTTGGAGATATTTGGCAGCATTTCCAAACGATAAGCTACAGCCCCAATTCGTTCTAGAATTTTGAAAGGTCCTATGTACCTGGGACTCGATTTACCCTTCGTACCGAAACGTATAATTCCCTTCCATAGAGATACCTTCAAGAAAACATGATCTCCTACATGAAATTCCAAATCCTTCCTTCGATTGTCAGCATAGCACTTATGCCTACTTTGAGCTACTTTGTTGTGGTTTTGGATTACCTTCACCTTTTCCATAGTTTCCTCCACCAGTTCTGGGCCTACGAGTTTTCTTTCACCAATATCATCCCAACAGTTTGGGGTGCGACATCTATTACCGTATAACGCTTCATATGGTTCCATCTGAGTACTTGAATTGAAGCAATTGTTATAGGAAACTTCTACCCGAGGTAAATATTGATCCCACATACCCTGAAAGTCAAGTGAGCAAGATCTCAACAAGTCTTATAATGTTTGAATAGTCTGTTCTGATTATCCATCTGTTTGAGGGTGGTAGGCAGTGCTCAAATGAAGTTTAGTATCCAAGGCCTTCTGAAGACTTTTCCAGAATCATGAAGTAAAACGGGGATCACGATAAAAAAGATCGATAGGGGTACTCCATGAAGTCTCACAACTTCATTAATATATATTTTTTCTAGGAATTCGAGTGGTAAATCCTCCCTTATAGAAAGAAAATCTGTTTACTTGGTAAGAAGATCAACAATAACCCATATTGCATTGTTCCTTCTAGGAGTCTTTGTTAGTCCCATAACAAATTCCATCATGATATTATCCCATTTCCACTTAGGTATGGGAATAGGTTGCAATACACCACCGGGCTGTTGCCTTCCATCTATCACTTGTTGAAAAACCATACATCTTGACACAAAATCAGCAATCTCCCTCTTCATGTTGTCCCACCAAAAATGTTCCTTCAAATCTCTATACATTTTGTTTCTCCCAAGGTGTATAGAGAAATTGGAACTATGAGCATCGTCCAACAATTCCCTTTTTAGATCAGGTATATCGAGAACACAAAGTCTCTTCCCAAATTTCAAAATTCCATCTTCATACACAAAGTCACTCAATTTCCAATCATTCACAGCTTTAATCTTCTTTTGAAACTCTTCATCATCAGTTTGATAACTCTTTATCATTTCTAGTAAAGATGGTTTGGAAACTATTTGAGAAAGCATTGATGTTTCACCTTCCATGGTGATTCCCATATCCATCTTTACTAGATCCATGTATATAGGATACTTTTCAACTCTCATCTTGTTCAAAACTCCATGATCCTTTCTACTCAAAGCATCTTCCACCTTATTTTCCTTCCTTAGGTGGTAGTGTATTGTGTAATCATAATCCTTGAGTAGTTCAAGTCATCTCCTTTGCCTCATGTTGAGTTCTTTATGTGAGAAAATATACTTCAAACTCTTTAGTATAAATCTCACATTTTTCACCATAGAGATAATGTCTCCATATCTTCAAAGCAAAGATTACAGTAGATAACTCAATATCATGAGTAAGATATTTTTTATCATGAATTTCCAGCTGTCGTGATGCATAGGCAATAACTCTATCATTCTACATAAGGACACAATCAAGTCCTTTCTTCGATGCATCACTATAAATAACAAACCCATCATTCCCCGATGGTAGAGTCAATATAGAAGCATTGACAAATATTTTATTCAGTTCTTCAAAACATTCTTTACACTCTTTAGTCCAAAAAAATTTAACTCATATTCTTGTGAGCTTCGTTAATGGGTTATCCAATTGGGAAAAATTATGGACAAAACGTCGATAATAACCTGCTAAACCAATAAAACTGCGTACCTCGGTTATACTCGTCGGTACTAGCCATTCTTGGATTGCCTTGGTCATATAAGGATAAACAGAGATTCCATCTTTAGAGAAAATATGGCCAAGAAAAGAGATCTCCTAAAGCCAAAATTCACACTTGCTAAACTTCCCATATAATTAATATCTTCTATGAGTCTTCAGGATAATGCGCAAGTGATTTTCATGGTCTTCGTAGCTTTTGAAATATACCAAGATATCATCAATAAATACCACTACAAAATCAAAGAGGTATTCCTTGAAAACTCTGTTCATTAGATCAATGGGTGCATTAGTCAGACCAAAAGGAATTACTGTAAACTCGTAATGCCCATACCTGGTTCGAAATGTTGTCTTCAGAATTTCTTCCTTCATCACACACAACTGATGGTATCCAGATCGAAGGTGAATCTTTGAAATGTATTGAGCTCTATGCAGTTGGTCAAATAAATCATCAATGCAAGGTAGGGGATACTTGTTCTTTATTTTTATATAATTGATCTCCCTGTAGTCGATACATAACCTCATAGATCCATCTTTCTTTTTAACAAAAAGGATAGGGGCTCTCCATGGAGAAACACTAGGGCGAATAAATCCATTATTACTCAATTCCTCTAGTTGTTTCTTTAGTTCATCTAATTCCATACTATCCATTCTATAATGGGTCTTTGATATGGGCTTTGAACTAGGAATTAAATCAATGGAAAACTCAATTTCTCGTTCTGGGGGATGACCAGGTAAATCTTCTAGAAACACATCAACATATTCTCTCACAATAGGTACATCCTCTATTTGAACATTTATTTCCTTACCCACAATTATTTCGTTCTCTTCCTCCCCAATAATTGAATTTAGTTGAGCTAGTGGGGTGGATCTAGGTAAGAATTAGGTGGTTAAGATTTTTCTCTAAAGATAAGGTGTTCTTTATCATCATCATCAAAAAATGTAACCTCCTTCTTCTTACAATAAATTTTTGCATCATGGTCCGAAAGCCAATCCATTCCGAGGATTATATCAAACTCAATCATAGGTATGATGATCATATCAGCAGATAAAGAACATTTATGTAATCTAATGGGGACTGATTCACAAAACATTCTTGCAATGATACTTCCCTTGGGATTTTTAACTGAAAAATCCCTTGTTAAATCAAATTGGAAATATCTAATTTTCTTATCAAACTGGGAAGATATTAAACAATGCGATGATCCAGAATCAAATAATGCATTTTCTAAACTTGAGGAAACCATTAAATTACCTGCCACCACATCTTTCAGAGCTTCTACCTCAGTAGTAGTGATAGCATAAGCTTGGCCTTGATCCCTTGGCCTTTTATGAGGTAAGTTCCCCTAACGCTTAGGACATTCATTTGCATAATTTACCATCTCTCTGTAGTTGTAGCATTGAACATCAGTAGCTTCTTTCTTCCCCTTGAAATCACGATCTTGGTGGCCTTTTTCACCACATTTGTAACTGACTCTCATTCCTTTCAAGCAAGTACCGGGGTGTTTCTTCCCACATTTACTAAAGTATGGATAATCAGATTTTCCCTTCGTCCCTTTATTTCCATTTCTAAAGTGATCAGAAGATCTCTTCTTATCTTGTTTTTCTTTAAAGTCATAATACTTAGAGAATTCTTTTTCTGTCTTGATATCACATGAGACAATATCTTCGTACGACGATAAGGATTGTGACATTAATGCTCGACGAAGAAATGGTTTTAACTCATCAAAGAAACGATCAATCTTTCTTCTCGGGTTAATTATATAATCTCCAGCATACCTTGCTAACCTTGTAAAGTTGGCCTCATACTTTGCGACATTCTCATCCGCCTTTTGTCTTAGACTCGGAAATTTCCTTTCCATATCTTCTTGATGGTCACGAGGAAAGTATTTTTCTAAGAAAAACTCTTTGAACTCCCTCCATTCCATATTTGATACTTCATCATCTTCCTTTGTGTTTTGAATCAATGACCACCATTGATCAGCATCTCCAGTGTGGCGGTAAACTATCATAATAACTTTTTCCCTTTCACTACTCCCCAAGGCACGTAATATTTTCTCTAAGGAATTTATCCATTGATCAGATACTAAGGGATTTGTACTCTTATTGAATGTTGGTGGTTGTTGCCTCATTAAGCGGTCTAACATTGATCCTCCACACTGTGGATCAGGGTGCTCCATACAGTTAAGGTTATTATTCATAACCTGAGTGAGTTGTCTTAGTATGGTGATTAGCTGATCAGCACCAGTTTCATCACCAGCTCCACTATAATTATCTTGATCAGGAGGGAAATCCCTACATGGAGTGTGTGCATTGATACAGTTTCCATTTCTTCCACTATGTTCCATTTCTAAACAATGGAATACACTAGATTAGTTTATGAATCTCAATACATAAATCCAAACTTGTAAAACACTTAACATAAATTGAACAGTTTATAGATATAATCCATAACCATAAAAAATGTTTTCTTTGAGTAATTATATACTCATAAACCCTTCATAATGTTTTGTAAATAATATGAGATTTATCCTAAGAATATCCCTCGGGAGTGTCATAACCAAGAGTGCATCAAGACCCATTTTCCTGCACTACTTCCCGTTCGAGTCTAGATCAAAGAGGTGTTTTCGGGTTTTACCCCTAGGTACATCTGTGCTAGAGCTTCCTCTACCTCCTTGTATCTAGATAGGGATGTATTGCTCGAAAAAACTCACAAAATCTCTAAAATACAAAAATTCTAGGAATTTCTTCTATACTAATCCTCAAATTCCATCTTAGTTCTATGTGCTCTAATCAGAGTTTATCTAAATCTAGTTTCCAAGGTTTGTACTAAACTTCCTCTGATACCAATTATACCGCCCCAACCCCAGTTACCCAGATTCGGTGCATTATTACATAACATTGGCATGATCACAAAATATCAAGTCTCAAAATACCGATTAGTTTAGTATCCTTGGAATAACTAGGTACATTTATAAAGTTTAAATTACATCAAAAAGTGAAAACTACAACAAAATCTTGTCTCCACACTCATATCCCCTTATACTATCCCTGAAGGTCATTCATAAAATACTTCTTCACATCCTGGGAAAAAAATAAAACATTGAAAGGGGTGAGCTCAGATGCTCAGTAAGGATAACAATATAGCGGAAACTTTAATAAATAAACATAAACATTTAAGGAAATGTATAACTAAAACAAAAGCCTTTTAAACTTGAACTTCAGCATAATATGGCAAAGATAAAATGAAATAATTCCATTTACTTATTCACATGGATATTCTACTAGTTGAATAATTACATGCAATATCAATAACCACTTTTATAATGATGGAATACATAATTCTAGACTATCATAACCACATAGTCATGGCCCTATGTCAAGACTACAAATAAGATTTTTTCAAGGACTTGTGCCAAGACACTAGTTTGTCTAATGAGACCTATCGATGCATCAAGGAGCTATATCGGGCTCCACCCGTCACTTATTAAGTCCAATGCATTCCTCATATGAATAGGTTTAAACATAACATAAACATTCATATTAAACTAGCATACGCAATGCCAATACTTTCTCCATAAAGCATGAATGGTATAAAAATAACACATACACAGTCAAACATATCACAAAACCTTCAATACAATATGGAAGTATTGTATCATAATAAATCAACTTCAAATAAGCTTAAAATCCATCAAAGGATGTTAACATAGATGAAATCAAAACTATTTGAGAGAAATATCTATTATTTTAAAATCATTTAAAAGTCACATAATTATAAAATAAAACATTTACTTTGAAAATATCCATATAAGCTTGTAAGGTAAGCTTAGAAGATTTTATAATGGCGTAAAATAGCCACACCCTCCGTATAAGTTAAAAAAAGACATTCTTACCTTAATTCTATCGAAAAGGATAAAAAGGACCTTGTTTGGAAAACGACAGAAAGATTCCTTTATAGACATATTATAAAAATTAAAACAAGTATATGAATGACTTTAACCCAAAGTCTATAAAATATTAATAATGATTTGAAATACAGTTTTAAGATACATGTATGTGTATGATAAAGAGGTCCCAGTAGATAATTACATTAAAACAACCTCAGATAATGAAGAGATTGTGAAATAAACCCTTACCATGTACTTTTTCTTGGTTGAGGGTAGTTTAAACTCCAGTATAATGATGAAATAATTGTTATTAAATTATAAAAGAGTCATATACATTAATATGATATCATATATGATCTTTTAACATTTCTTTGTTAATAATATCTTAGTATTATCCTCATTTCGAGTGTTAACTTGCTCATTTTATTTTATATGTTTTGTTAGATAAGTTGTGTTTGTTATGAATAGGTTGTATATTATTCATATCCAGAATGATATCAAGTCCTCAAACATTATTTTTAATCATAAAATTAGAATTATACTTGAATGGATACGATGGGGAATGAATCTCATCGCGTTTGTGGAGATGGTAGTCCGTACGTACGCACGAATGCTACTTCCATTTCATTTTTCATTTTAAAAGTAATCAAAACCAAATGATACATAGGTATATTACTATTCTAGTATAATATAATATCTTATATTTGTTACTTAAGTTCATTAACACCATCCTTTATATGTTCCATGTATGGTATGAACGAGTCATATCACTTTGAGGGGGCGGTAGTCCGCACTTCCTCAAATGAAATTATCGTATATATATACAACATGAAACGAATAACGGTATGATATAAAATGGAACTAAAGAAGATTATATATAAAATAAATATCATTAATATACTTTTTAATTATATTTCCATCATAATTTCCACCATGAGAGGTGGTAGGAGATAATTGAACAATCATCATTTCGTGAGCCGTTTGGTTTCCATCCACAGAAACATTATGTTCTTCACCCATTAGATGGAGGTGTGTGTAAGTGTAGTTAAAATACTTATAATAAAAATATCCTAGTATATTTAGTATACGTTTTTTGTTAAAAAAGAAAATAATAAGAAGATTTTAGGGTTTGGATATGTAAAATAAAAGAAAAGAAGCTAAGAGAAATTGTTACCTTTAATTTGGGTAAATCCCTTTGGATTGAACCCAAAAAGACTCTTCAAGTGTCTTATACATAAGGTAATGCTTCTAGGAGGAGGAGAGGGATATAGGGAGATTAATTGGGAAGAGTTTTGATGATCCAAAAGGCTTGAGAGGTGTGAGGAATTGGTTAGAAGTGTTGTCCTTTTATAGGGGGAGGAGGGGCTTTTTAGGAAAAACTTAAAGTATTATTTTATAATAAAATCATATTCAGTATATAATGGATCCAAAGTGGATTATTAAAATTTTAAGGTGGGGATAGTTTGAAAAAAACTCATCCAATATGTTTTATATAGGTTTGTGTCACTTAATTAACCTTATATTTTTGTTTTAACTCTTAGTTAATTAGTTTGATACTTACCATGTCATTTTGTATTTTTATATTATATGGCTAATAAACTTACTATATACTCCCAAGAGACCCCTAAGTGATACATTAATGATAATCCTATCATTATATAAGTCTTCATTTTTACCTTAGATTTTTAAGAATATAATATCAATTAATAATATAATATTTGTTTTAAAAACTCATTTATGTCAATTTGGACACTATTTGGTATTTTGTTTTTGCTAAATTTATAACAACATTATTACTTCGAAAATAATTCATTTAATCAACCCTATAATGTCATATTAAACTATAAAATTCTTTTAATTCATTAAAAGTTTGAAATTATATTTATTTGGGTATTTATAATATCAATTATTTTAATATTTCACTAATAAGGTAATTACTGCATCATCATTGAGTCGTTAATAAATTAAATTATTTAATGTCTAAAAATTATAAATAAAATACCATTATGTAGGAAATCCTTATATCTTTCTAATTAATATTTATAATCGAAGTTATCTTATGTATAGCCCTATATTAAAAATGTTTTAGTTATTTAACTTTGATTTTATCTCTTTTAACTCTTCTTTGAATTAGACAATAATAAATGTGCTAATCTAATTAAAGTGGACCAAAATGATAATATTTTATTCCTAAGGTTGTTTTTGGTCGATATACACTTGTCAAATAGAATTATGACATGTGTTAGGGTAATATTAATATCATTTTTACCCTTAATTACCCTATTTACTTTTAATAGTGGTAAATAAAAGTAAAAAGTTACTATTCACCAAAAATTATTTTTATCTTATTGAACCACATTTTACACCTTGATATTAACTATGTCTCTCATATTTTTGAAATTCACTCACTGAATTAGTAAAATTACGTTTTATGTGAATTTCCAAATTCTTTAAGGAGGTGGGTTAAAGATGGTGAAAAGTTCAATAAAATTTTTATATAACTAAAATTATTCTAAACTAACTCCAATGAATTAAATTTAACTTATATTGGTATTATTTATCTATTTTTAACTTAATTAAATTTAAATAAAATAATTAATTATTTAAATAAAAATTCGGTTTTAAACTAAAACTCAGTGTTTTTTCACTATTCATCAAAAATTGAAGGTTTTCGGAAAAAATACCAAAAATTCACCCTAAGATAATTTCGATATTCCAAATCCAAAAATGAAGACCATTTTGAAAGATAAAATTTATATAATTTCAAAAAGTGGGTATTACTATTCATAACTGCTAGTTTGATTGGTTGTGGTGTGTGTTAGAACTCGAAGTTGCGTACAACACGCGCTACTGTATTATTCAAAGAGAAGCGTACCGTGGAAGCTTGGGGTGTTAAAAAGTACATTAAAATTTCATGAATAACTAGAGGATAAGTAAATATATAGGTTTTAATATGTAGATACAAAAAAATCCCCAAGGGAAACTAATACATAAACAATCCCAAATAATTATGAGATTGTGAAATAAACCCTTACCACTTGGGTAAATTCTAAATCATAAGCCACATAAAATAAATAAAATCATATGAAACATTAAATTATAGAAAGATAAAGAGATACATAATATAACATATTAAGGGAGAATTATATACACCAACCAAAAGAAAGAAGTGATGAATATGGTGTAAGTCTCCCGGAAGTAAAAGTGAGACAATAAACCCTTATATAGTTTCTATCCTTGAGATGAGAGTTAATATATGAACTAGTTATAAGTAAAAAAAATATATATACACAAATATATGTTTAATTACAATATAAAGAAATAAATTTTCATTTCACGCATAATCTTGGCATAATATAATCAATGAAGTAGACGAATAACTCAATGAATGGAAATTGAGTTAAGAATGCCTTACCTCAACCTTGAATCATCATGTGTGATCCTTACATTAATTAATAACAAAATTATGTTTATTATTTACCTTAATAAAAAACTTTTTCAATTTTATTATTCATTTTATTTTATTTTTCCATGTAATATTCAATTACTTAGCCAATTAATTTCACATCGAATGTTTTAGTGATAAACAGATCATATGTCCAGAATCACATTGATAAGTTGACTAAGTTCAAATATATTATTATTTAATCATATCAAAAATTTTAATTATGACAAAATTATCATTTTTATACATAAATTGTACTTTTCAAAACCAACTATTAAATATGATTATGAAAAATTAACAACACTACAATCATAGAGATAGTAGGTCATACGTTCGCATGAGTGGAGTTTTCATTTTTCAATGAACATTTTTGAAATAGTGTAAGAGTTATTTTATATTTTTAGGATGATATTCATATAATAAATATCATATAATTTCTTTAAATACCCTTATACATACCATCCATATGATGAGGTAATAAAAAACTAATCACGTCACTCTGTGAAGCTGTGGTCTGTCGTACACACGAATTACATTATCATTTATTCAATGGATGATAATGTAAAAAATTATAAGATATATTTAATTTATATAATTATTATTATTTCCTAAATATCATATATAAACATCAAAATAATCCTTATTACCTTTCATGTAAAGAGTAAGTGAAAAATGAAACACATCGCTTCGTGAGGTGGTATTTCACCGTACACATGGGAAACGTTATTGTGTTTTATATAAAATGGAAAGTATGAATTTATACATTTTATTATAAGTAAATAAGTTTAATAATATTATAAATATCATATATAGACATTAGATACATCTTTATCCCCATATGTGATAAGTGGTGATGGAATAATATTTACGTCGCTTCACGAGGCGGTGGTCCACCGTACACATGATCAATAGTTTTATTTCCCATTTTAAGAATGAGTATATGGTTTAAGTTCATGAAATTAACATAAAAAACTAAGTAAATGGAGGATACTATTTTTATTATGTCATCGTGGTTTAATAATATTTTAAGGTGGATGAAGAAATAAAATAAAACGCTTAGTTAAGGATGTTACCTCTTCTTCAGAAAACTTCTTTTTGTTTGCACCAAAATCATTCACTAGATATATGTTTTACCAAGGATGAGTATAGAGAAGTGGGGAAGTTATTCATGTCGGTATTTTCTTAACCGTTGGGTTTTGGAAGTGAAGCAATTAGAGGATAGGGGATGACATTTTATAATTGGGGGAGAGGACACACATAGAATTTTGGAAATGAAAGAATTCCACCCATGTTATTCTCATGTAACAAGGATAAACAATGGAACATATTCGAAATTTATAATATATAAGATCTAAATATGACCATATAATCGAAATTAGAGAAGTTTTGGGTCATTTTTAACCCTTATTTTGTTTATATTAATCCTCTAGTAAACCAATTTTTACCTTAACTGTGGAAAATAATTTTTACTATTTTCACTATTAATTAGGGTAAAAAATTAATCTGACCTTATTAGATAATAAAAATTATTCTTATTAAAAATATTTATTCCATTTTTTTAAATTTAATTCATAAAAGTGGTAGAATCCAATTTAAAATAAACCAAAGACACGATGAAATAACGCTTTTTCAAAGAGAAAATTATCTTAAGTATGGTTTCAATATGAAATTGATTCAAATGATATTAATTGGATTAATAAATATTACATTGAACTAATTTTAATTAAAACCAATTTTAAATATAATTTAAATTTATAAATAATCTAAAGGAAAATGCAGTTTTCAATAAAAAACAATTGTTTCCAATATTCATCAAAAAAATAATCATTTCCGAAAATTATCTAAAATTAACCCAAAGATAATTTTTAGATATATATTTCCAAAATTTTGTTTAGTTGGTCAAATATAATTTCTAAAATTGGTACAATTTAATTTTAAATTATTTACACAGAGCGCAACTAATCTTCCCATTAGAAAAAGACTGGTTTTCTTAAAACAATTTTTTTCTTTCAAATGGTATTTATTTTATTTATAATCAATATGTAACCCTTTATAAATGTGTAAAACATGTAATTTTTAAGATTTAGTTGTTATTATTCATACCTCACAAAATAATGGCTATGTTATAATGGTATTCTATATTAAGGTTCATTTAAACTTTGGGTTGCGTGTCCTGAAAGCCATCGAAGTGAATGAATAGTTTTAAAAAGAAATATATCATAAAGTATTGGGGTGTAAAATTATATTATAATATTGTTTTTTAATTTAATACACACTATCAAACATGATGTTTTTATTTTAAAATGTCAGGGTTCTATATTTTAATTATTCTCATGTATTACTCGTTTGTGGGATTAATTTTTCTTACATTGATCATTTTAAGGTTTTATGATCCATAGTTCTGACATAAATTTGGTATAAAGGTTATAAAAATCATTATTAAATTATTTAATATGATCTACAAGTATTAAGTTATATGATTAATGTCATTCCACAAGGTAAGAAGTTCATTATATTTCTTAAAAACTATAATTTTACAAAATATTATCATGACTATAGTATCATTCCAGAAATAAAATAAAACTAATACAGTATAAAAATTTAGTATTCATGTCTTTTTAAGCCTCACAAAAAAATATTAATATTCTATAGGATAATAATTTATGTAGGTGATTGAATTTACTAGAGCACATATATACTGCAAAAAAGGAATGATTATAAAAATCAATCAACCAGCAACGACCCTCGATGTCACCAACAATCATCAACAATCAACCATCCAAGGGTCTTTCCACATATTCACTCAATATAAATTACAAATCCTCTAATAAATTCCTTTAAGAAGAAGCTCTCGAGACTCCCATAAACTTGTCTTGAAAAATCTTGGTTGTGGGAAAATCTTAGAGCCTCTAAAATCTGAATATAGGAAGTATTCGGTGCACAAGACCCGAGCATAAAGAGAAGAAGGATTATCTATAATTCTCCATCCTTTCTTAGAGAGAAAGACATCATTAAAAAGTTGTAAATCACAAAACCTGCCACCACATTTATTAGAAATGCATAGCTTAGTCTAAGGCATTCTGTGGGTTTTATTTTTACCATTATTCATACCCCACCACAATTTTTCCAATTTAGTGTGCAGCCAATAAATAAAAAATCCAAGAAACATTAATAGGGACATATCATAGTTGGGGATGTCTTGGGAGATAAACATAGTAAGGATCTCCTTACTAGCCATAGATACCATTTTGTATGAACAACCTTGAATCTTTTTTACCACCCTATCCATAATTCTAGAAAATACCTCTCTTTTAGAATTCCCAAAAACCATAGGCAACCTGAGTTATTTTTTGTGTTTATCAACCACTTGATCCAAGAATCATTGTGGAGATCATACCTCTAGTTCAAGAGAACATCATAGCTAAAGTAAATCTCAAATTTTGATAAGTTAATCGAATCCCCAGATGCCATATCATATTTATAAATAATATGTAAGATAGTACCACATTCTTCCAAAGTACCTCTTAAGAAAATAAGGTTTTCATTGGTGAAAAGAATATGTGAAATGGGTGGTCTCTGATGGAAAACCATCTCCCTGTGCACATGATTATCCCTATTTTCTATAGAGATCAATTTGGAAAAAACATAAGCAACCAAAATGAAAATAAAGGGGGGTGAGGGTCACCCTGATGGGAGTTTTTTGTGAATATGTTTTCTGAAAAAAAAAATATGTGTAGGTTAAATTTTTTTAAACAAAATGTGCCTCAAAGGCGGAATCTCCACTACTTCCTTTCCCCAAAAAAGAAAATCTATTTTATTTTTTATTTTTTATTTATTTAAAATTTATTGATTTATTATTTTTTATGTTTATAGATATATATATAACAAAAAACAATTAGCATAATTTATCTCTTATTCAAGTACATGACCTTTCTAGCCTATAAAATATAAATTAGAAGAACAATATAAATGAAAATTAAAACATGGGTTAAATATATAAGAAGTAGTTGAAAATAAAAAAAATCGTAAAAAATGTTTATGAAAAATAATTTATATGATTTCTAATCCACCACCATGAAACTTTAAAATGTTTCAAGTACGTGAAATTTATATCCTAAAAATATAAATTATAAGACCAATATAAATGAAAATTAAAATATTTATTAAACATATAATAAGTAGTCAAAAATAAAAATAATTTCATAATAAATGCTGATGAAAAATAATTTATAAGATTTCTAATCCACCTACTTAAAACTTAAAAATGTTTCCAGTACATGAATTTCCTAGCCTATAAAATATAAATTATAATAATAATATAAATGGAAATTAAAACATTGATTAAACATATAAGAAGTAGTCGAAAATAAAAAAACATAAAAAATGATGATGTAAAATAATTTATAAGCATTCTAATCCACCAACTTGAAACATAAAAATGTTTCAAGTAAATTAATTTTCAAGATTATAAAATATAAATTAGAAGACTAATATAAATGAAAATTTCAATATTGATTAAATATATAATAAGTAGTAAAAAATAAAAAGAATTTATTAAAAAAATATTGATGAAAAATAATTTATAAGATTTCTAATCCCCCGACTTGAAACTTAAAAATGTTTTGAGTGCATGAATTTTCTAGCCTATAAGATATAAATTATAAGACCAATATAAATGAAAATTTAAAAATTTATTAAACATATAATAATTAGTTGAAAATTTGAATAATTTCTTAAAAAATGTTGATGAAAATTAATTTATAAGCTTTCTAATCCACCAACTTGAAACATAAAAATGTTTCAAGTACGTTACTTTTTTAGAAAATAAAATGTAAATTAGAAGAATGATATAAAATAAAATTTAAAAATTTATTAAACATATAATAATTAATTTCTTAAAAAATGTTGTTGAAAAATAATTTATAAGCTTTCTAATCCACTAACTTGAAACTTAACAATGTTTCAAGTATATGACTTTTTTAGCCTATAAAATATAAACTATAAGACTAATATAAATGAAAATTAAAACATGGATTCAACATATAAGAATTAGTTGAAAATAAAAAGAATTTATTAAAAAATGTTGATGAAAAATAATTTATATGATTCTTAATCCACCAAATTGAAACGTAAAAATGTTTCAAGTATGTGACTTTTCTAGCCTATAAATATAAACTATAAGACCAATATAAATGAAAAATAAAACATTTATTAAACATATATGAAATAGTTTTAAATAAAAATAATTCCTTAAAAAAAGTTGATAAAAAATAATTTATAAGATTTTTAATCCACCAACATGAAACTTAAAAATGTTTCAAGTACGTGACTTTACTAGCCTATAAAATATAAATTATAAGACCAATATAAATGAAAAATTAAACATTTATTAAACATATAATAAGTAGTTGAAAATAAAATTAATTTCATAAAAATATTAATGAAAAATAATTTATAAGCTTTCTAATCCACCAACTTGAGACTCAAAAATGTTTCAAGTATGTGACTTTGCTAGCCTATAATATTCTTTAATTTTTATCTCATTTCCAAGTAAATTTTCTTACATTCCTTTTATTTTCATTTATTTATTTTATTTATGAAACTCTTTATTTTCAAAAACTTTTTAGATGTTTAGTCTATATTTTAAATTTTATTTACATTGTTTTTATACTATATATTTTATAATATTTTAATGTTTTCTACTTGAAATTTAATAATTATTCCTATGTTTTGAGTAGTTGACTTTGAAAGCTGTCAAATATAAATTGTTCCTAAAATGTTAATGAAAACTCAAACACTGGATAAGAATATAAGAAGTGATGATATAAATAATATTATCTTCATTTCAGTAGACATAAAACATATAAATGAACATGTATAATAAATTTATTTTTCTATTATGAGGAGATTTCATCCCACATGGTGGTCTGCGAATAGGACTTCCACTTCGAGTTTGATGTGGAGTCTGATTACCAGGAAAGGGATGATCTTCAGGAACTGGAAAGTCAATGGTCATATCCTCCACATGTGTTTCAGTTGTAGGATTTATCAACTACATGTCATACTGCGCACCTGATCCTTCTCCAACTAGGGTGGTAGAAGGACCTTCCGTCATCACAGTGTGGAACCAACCCTACGATGGAGCTATACCCCAAGGCAACGATGGATCTAGGCCCCAAGGCTGTGATGGATATGGACTACAAGGATACGATAGATCTAGACCCCAAGATGGAGAGAGATTCAGATATCCTTTCAAGTAAGAAGGATCCCATGACACCTGAGGAACATCTTTAATCAGCTGAGGATGGACTACTAGAGGGTCAACCTCTGCCCATGGAACAGGTGAGGCCTCACGTGCAGCACAACTTTGTTTACATCGTCATCGTTGTGGCTCCTCATCACTAGAAACTGCTACTAGATGATCCTATGGGGTAGGAACCTCCTCTCTCTGGGCTGGACTCTCTAAGATGCTCTCGAAAAGCACACGATAAGATGACATCATCTCTAGTGCTTCAGCATGGACGGCTACCCAGCTAAAGACCCCCTCCTCCTCTTCATCACTCATATGAACAAGATTCATTGAGTGAGTGCCCTGTAAAGAGATTCAAAATTAATAAGAAAAATAGTTCAATAAATAAACTAATGGAAATTTAATGACTTACAATCTTATGAATATCTCTACCATGTTTGGTAAGATATGGTATAGACTTCAGTCTATAACATGGCTCATACTCGACCTTCTCCAAAAGAAAGAATTGATTTGTAGGTACACCCTAGATACTAAACTCTGCACATCTATGCCAGCAGTTGATAAAGTCAGCATGTACTCAATGCTATTCCTCATCCTACCTCTCTGTGAGCTTCACCTCATAAATCTTCTTTGTCTGTATTAGTGGCAATGGAATCGGTTTAGCCCAGCAAAACTGGTGCATGACTCTGTCAGCTTACTGCCACTCAATAATATAGAAGTGAATAAAGGGTACTACAGCCATATAACCCTCAAGCCGAACAGTGCAGTATGGTGGAAACTGATCCATAATATTCTAGTATAGAAGCCATGAAATCTGAAATGACATGTGACCTTTGTCAAAAAAATTCCTTACTAAAAACCAAAAATGATGCTATTATTAAATTGGTTAGATATTGATAGATTGTATATACATACATGGTCGGGTAAGAGACAATCCAACTTGAGCCGATATACACCCAAGTGGCGTCTCAGAACTGTGTGGAAACTATGTCTCTGACACCACCTATAAAATACAACATCAATAGTGAAGACTAATGAGAAATTAAATTCAATAACTCCTAGTAGCATCCAAAACCAATAGAAATGACTAATCATACTAGCATACATGTTGAGTTTCATACATCACCTCCATTGCAGTTGAGTCCTCTAGAATAGGTAGATACATCATATGCACGTGAATCCCCAAGTGATCAGTACACATGGTCCCTTCAATGATATGTAATATATATGCATGGTCATAACGCATGATAGTCTTCTCGTCAGCATCATCGAGTAAATGTGGAATATGTACATCCAACCAAGGAATATATATTGATGCTCTATCTATAACCCTACAGTTGGAAAAAATATCGTCTCCTAACAATCACTGAGCAAGGTCTGTCTAAGATGCACGAGTGGGTTCAATAACAGCTTCCCTTGGATAGGAAGACTGAGAATCATTGCAACATCCCAGAGGGTGATGGTAATATCTCCCTCAGGCAGGTGGAATGTGTGTGTCTCTGATCTTCACCTCTCTATGAGGGCAGTAAGCAGGTGATGGTCGACAAATGTGAAATTTGATATGGTAATGCCATAGAATCCAGCATTGTGAAAGTATGGTTTAATGGCATGTGGAGGATTCCTGTGATGAAAATGGTGTGATCGACACACCCTGATCGATTGATCCTCACCACCCTCTAACACGACCTGAGAAACATGGCTATCCTGTTGCGAGAGTATTATGGTATCATCCATCTGTATATAAAAAAATGAAATGAGACGTAAGTGTAAAATGTAAATATAACGTTATGGTCAGAATAATGTTATGACTTATAGAATGTAAGAAATGCCATGTTTATTTACATTGTTTTATGAAGTTATTTTTACAAAAAGAAAGGGGAAAGTCTTCATGTTTTTTAAATCATATTACTACTGTGTTGTTAATATATTATTTTGTTAGAAAAGGGTGTTTTGTAAGATATAGTTTTATATATATATATATATATATATATATAATTTTTCTTTTTTATTTAAATTTTTATTATAAAATGTTGTGCATTGTAATTTATGTATGTTTGTCCACATGATGGTATATTTCATGATTATTTTATCACATGTAAAGGTCATTTTGTAACACTAACTAAACTTCAAGAAAGAATTTGTGGGAAATGAACCACGACACAGGAGGAATGGTGACAACGATGAAGGTGGTGACATAAACTCATTTCATCAACACTGTCATTGTCACTATTCCTCTTATTCCATGGTTCATTTCCCAAAAAATTATTTCTTGAAGTTTATTTAGTATTGTAGAATTAGTTGTACTAACCTATATTGTTAGTCGTGTACTATAACAAGCACATTTCTTAGTTTTTATAACCTCCCTGTAGTAGTAAACATAGGTAAAACATGACTCTATACATCGAAAATAATTTCTGATTATGATTCTGAGAGTGTAACTAACATTGACAAAGATGGTTGATCATATAATCATTATTATACTGAAATTTTATAATGTCTTCTTGTACTATAATATATGATACTGTTATTTCATTATATAAAATTTTATTAGAATATTAGCCACATAATGTTTTGAAAACTGTTGTAAAGGGAAGATATTTTTGGGTTTAGGGTTTATATTTTAGGTTTTTGGGTTTAGATATTAGGGTTTCAAATATTGGGTTTTGGGTCTAGGTTTTTGGATTTTTTGTAAGGTTTAGGGTTTAGGTTTTTGATTTTAGAGTTAGGGTTTAGGTTTTAAGGTTTAGGGTTTATTATTTTGATATTAGGTTATAAGGAATAGGTTTTTATGTTTAGGGATTAGGTATTAGGTTTTATAATTTAAGTATTAGGGTTTCATATATAGTGTTTTGGGTCTAGGTTTGAAGATTTTTTTGTTTGGTTTTAGGGTTTGGGTTTATGAATTCAAGGGTACAGTTTAGATTTTAAGGTTTAGCGTTTAGAATTTTTAGATTATAGTATAGGGAAGATGTTTTGGGTCTAGTGTTCAACTTTTAGGTTTTGGGGTTTATAAAAAAGAGTTAAAAATAAGTGATAACAACATATAATTTATAATATGAGAATATCACAATGAAGAAAATACATCATTGTGGCTGAGAGTATGAACTCAACCCAAAAATGTTAAGGAATCGTTTCTGGTTATGACCTTCCTAATGAAATATGGTGCATCTCAAAAGTTCCCCTTATTCATGAGTTCAGACCATCTCATTCTACATTCTACTAGCCTTCGGTCTCCTATGGGGATGCATCCGGTTGATGTTAGGTATCACTATCAGTTGGTCTTCGGGCATTGGGAAATAACAAAACTCCCCAATCGACATCCATGGTATAGAATAACAGTTATCAATAGTGTTCATCTAGTACACTGGGTCAACATATGATTCCCATGATATGTTCATAGAGGCATATGATATGATGGCGTGTGCGCATTGAAACTATAAGGCATGAATGTTTCCACAATTACATTGTATCGTTTCCAATAATACCACCATTTTTTTCACTGATTCTATTTGTGATGGGGTTTGAATGCTCTTAAACTTCAAATAGATATTCTTCTCATAAAAAATGGCATACATGATAACCAGAAGCTTATTTAATATTCGTTTTAATATCTCGTTGAAATTTTCTTCCATACCTTATCCCCTGGTGCATTCTTTCTGATGCTAGTTTTGTTGATTCAATAAGGTTTCCCTTATGAATTTTCCATTCCTTCATACTTGGGGGAGATTGTTAAGTCAATAAGGTTTCCTTATGACTTTAACATTCCTTCTTGTTTTTAAAATCACAAAGACATTATCTCAAGGAAAATCTCTTTTTACCCTGTGTTTTACTTCTATAAGGAAAATTTTCCTTCCCCAAGGAAATTTATCCTTACCTTGTTTTCATTTTTTATATCATAATTTTTCTAAGTATAAAATTCGGTTTGAAACCAAAACCTCAGAATCCTATAAATACCTAGATATAAAGAATTTTGTTTTAGGATCCGAATTCTCAAAATTCTAGTTACAAAATCTTATGACTTCTGACACCTAATTCTAATTACGAATTCTGGATACGAACTCTTCTGAGTTCTAACTCCGAATTCTGATTAAGAATTATGGATATGAACTCTTCTGAGTTCTGACTCCGAATTCTGATTACAAATTCTGGATACAAACTCTTCTGAGTTCTGACTCCGAATTCTGATTACGAATTCTGGATACGAACTCTTATGAGTTCTGACTTCTAATTCTGATTATGAATTCTGAATACGAACTCCTCTGAGTTCTGACTCTGAATTCCAAATACGAATTCTGGTTACGAATTCTGAATACGAATTCTAATTATGAACTTCTCTGAGTTCTGACTCCGAGTTCTCTAAATACAGACTCCGAACTCTTATGAGTTCTGACTCCGAATTCTCATGAACTCTGACTCCAAACTTTGTAAGTTCTGGTTCCAAATTCTTATGAATCCAGATTCTGAATTTCCTAGAAATTCATACTCTGGAATTCTATATAATTCAGGTTCTGAATTCCTAGAAAACAGAATCCAGATATCCTCGTATTATAGACTCTGAATTCAATTTTGGTTAGACTCCGAACGTTCATTTTCTTACATTCTAAATAATGGATTTTATTTATGTAACCATATTTTTTGCTTACACTTATTTTTTTTATAAAACAATGTCTTGATTTTAGTTACTAACTAACCGTTGTTTGAGTGAAACGTGTACAGGTCCCTCCATAATTCAAGGAAAAATATGATCGTTGGAGGAGGGAGCTGACCGTTTAAGATTTTCCTATAAATAGAATATCAATTGAAAGATCTCACAACATTGATGAACTATTCTATGACTCTATATATTACATGTTGTTGAAGTGATTTCTAGAGAGAGACTCTCATTCTTAGTGCATACTGAATGTCTTGTTCAGATATGCTTTGTGCGATTCCGATCATTGTTGTGTACAATCGAGGGCTTCCGGGGATAGGAAGACATAGGTGCCGACTACCTTGAAGTTGAGGACTTCCTTGTTGAGGAAGCTAACTACCTTGAAGTTGAGGGCTTACGGGGATAGAAAGACAGACTCCGATCTTCGTATCGAGGGATTACCCTACTGTGGGTAAGACAGACTTTCTTGAAAGTATAAATCAAGGGACCTTTATCCAAGGCTGTTGGATACCCTCCTCTTTGGGTTAAAAGATTTACTACTTGTTACTTGTTTTTTTACAAGTTTTCCACTGCATTTGTATTGTTGAGGAAAGTATAACTATCTTATACTTCCTTATACTTGTACTCTGATTTAGTTAGATTCTATACGCTTTAAGGTAGAATCTTCA
Source organism: Viscum album (assembly GCA_963277665.1). Lineage (NCBI taxonomy): Eukaryota > Viridiplantae > Streptophyta > Magnoliopsida > Santalales > Viscaceae > Viscum > Viscum album. Next base: position 1,908,603,848 of record OY728145.1, read on the forward strand.
TCTTTGTAAACTTTCATTAATTTTCATTTTCCAGAACCATCTTTCTGGATTCACATTCTCGGAATCATATTTCCTGAATCTAGCAAGTGTGTAGAACTAGAGGTTTTGTGAATTACCTTGTTTAACCTTGTTAAACATAACCGTCTTTAAAAGTTCCAAAGGAATTTTTAAAAGTATACAATTCACCCCCCTCTTGTATTTTGAGCATCATTAGATACTCCATACAGTATCTCTGTTATTTCGATCCTACATTTTGTATTTTAGAGTATATCATACTCACATATCATCTCAACAAGTTTTTGTCTATCAATAAAGTACTTCACACAATGATATAATGTATCCTGAAATAGGTCATTTATAGGTAAATTTTAAATCCCTTTGAAGACACCATTAATTCACTCCATATTTTATATGCTCATGTGTCTGTACCTCTTCCCCTCATCATATGCCAATATCCATTTTTCTTTTGTAATCTGCATCATATAATCATAAACTTCTTGATTATCCTTGAGGATTTTTTCAAAAATTTCTTCATATCTCTGTTGATATGGATCATATGATACACAGAAGATATGATATTTCATATAAATTGATTTTATATTTACATTAAAATAGTAAAAAATAACGAAGATAATATGTACCAAGCCTCTTTGTTTCTTTCTTCATTGGTTTGTTGTGGAATTTTTTCTACACATTTCTAGAAATGTTTCTAATGTAGAACTAATGATTTTCATTTGGGTATCTCCATGTATCAGGATCCTCATTGATTGAATCATTAATTTCCTGATTCCGATCAGATATCAAACTAACACCCCGAATATTGGTGAAATGGATGCTGATACATGCCAAAAACCAACTCCATGATTCATAGTTTTCTATCTCTATAATGGAAAAGGAAATCAGAAGAGGTTAAAATTTAACTTCTTGGGTTGTCACAATCAAAAATACACCCTTGTATTTTTTTCATATAGAAACGTTCCATCAATATGAATGAACTGTTTGCTGAAATGAAATGGGGAGATACAGGGGAGGAATTCCCAGAACAAGCGATGAAATTGAACATGAGAAGGATCAAGTCAGTTATCTTGAGACACATGTTCGTTTTTATCAATATATAAGTCAACTTGGTTATGGTGACTCGGTATGGCTAGTAATTATGAAAACACCCTATGTGAGTCATCCCAATCACCATAGACCATCACAATTGCCTTTTATTTCTCCATTCAAGCCTTATTATTGGAAATATTATAACCCAATTTCGGTTGTATCCTCTCCTATAAAAGGGCTATCGGAACATCTTGTTGTGTCCTAATCATCTCAATGATAATGGATGACACAAATTCTGCATCCAATGAGGTATGATCTTGTGTCAGGCTTGGCTAAATACAAGTATGAGCTGCCTCAATCCTCAAGATTATCCAACCTCCAAATGCAATGTCTCGAATCACCGGGAAGAGGAATCTACAATCATCCCCATACTTCTCACACTGTATTAGATATTTACTATGGATTTATTCCTAAAATATATATCTACAGTTCCTCTAAATGTAAAATCTCTTTAGTGTGCTTTTTAATGCATCTTTACTTGAAAATTTCATTTTAACATATAAGGTTTTGTTCAGCTCACTAAACCTATATGATACAACTCTGGGAAGCTTAGTTTTGGGTGTGAGAACATTATTTTCGAATTCAGTCACATGTGTTATTGATTCTAACAAAGATACATAGAGTGGTGGATGATTTATTTTAGGTCGAGACTGTTGTAAAACTAATGCATTTCTAGAAACTTCCTCCCTAACTTTTGTTGGCCCCTCCTCATCAACACTATTGTCTCCATTTGTTCCATCAATACAAAACTCTTCATCGAAATTCGGATTGAGATGTATATTCAGGATATCATCTAGGTTGTCCTATTCTATATCATTTGTAATATGCTCAATTTCATGGAGCGAACTATCTTCCACCACTTTTATGAGTCTACATCTTCATACAACTAGATGTTGTTGTTGTTGTACAATAGAAACAACAACCTATAACTACATCATGGTACTATCTGACCATTGAGAAAATAAATTTATTTCTTGGACCCATTACATATCGGCAACCAATGGAAAATCTATATGTCATAGTGTTGTTGGAAATTGAAAATTTCTATAGCTCATAGACTTGATTTCTTGATCGGGTCCCAGATTTAAAAAACCATGAATTCTGTCTTGAAGGTCACTTAGGGTTACACAATCAGATATACTAACCATTGTTATTGGTTGTGTACTTTAAGAAGCTCCTTTCTCAATTTGAATAACCTCCCCATGGCAGTACACACAGGAAAACATGACTCTCTACATCAAAAATGCTTTTTTATCACAGTTATGATAGTGTAACAAATATTAACAATGATGGTTAACCATATAATATTTATTAGAATGTAATTTTAGGATTCCTTTTTATACACTAAAATATACTAGTAATGTTTCATTATATAAAAGTTTATTAGAATATAAGTCACAGAATGTTTTGGAAACTAAGGTAAAAAGAAGAGGAAACATCAAATTAGTTTATTTATCATTGATAAAATGACAGTAATGATCATATAAGGTTAAATGAATAAGAAAAAAAGCATTTAATAACACATGAATGATTTATAACATACAAGAAATTCCTTGACATTTTTCAATGGTAAGTGGTTTGGATGAGATGAGTCTCACTTCGGTTATGAAGTAAAATCCATCTTATTTTTAATTGGCAGCTTAATAACATCTTCAAAAGATATGTACTTCACTTTTTAACTTTCAAAAGATTTAGTCCTTCTAATGACATATCTTATATATCATCTTGGATGTCATTAGAAGGGCAAAAACTTTTGAAAGTCCAAAAGTGAAGTGCATGTCCTTTGAAGATGTTATTAAGATACCAATTAAAAATAAGTTGTATTTTACCTTATGTATGATGTGTGACTCTTCTTATCCAAAGCACATTATATTGAAAAATGTCAAGGTATTTCTTGTATGTTGTAAAGCATTCATGTATTATTTAATCTATTTATTCTTCTTCATTTTACTTTATATGATTATAAGTATAATTAGCTAATCATTATATGGATTTATTTTTTAATCTTATGTTATTCATTAATTAATCTATAATTAATCATTGCTAATAATAAATATTATTTCTAAACTATGTAATATTTATGATACTAAAATTTTAAAACATTTTCTTATATCCTAAACTATGATACTAATGTTTCTTAGTATAGTTTTTACTAAGTTAATCATTATTTGATCACTAGTTATTCATTACTATGATAATAATTAGTTAATCATTCTTAAATCACTCTATAATAATTCCTTATTCAATTATTAATCATATTATTTTCATTAGTTAATTATTATTAGCTTATCATTGTATGTATTTGTTTTTTAATCCTAAGTTATTCATTAATTAATATATATTTAATCATTACTAATAATAATTATTATCTATAAACTCTATATAACTAATTAAACTACTTAATAAATAACATCTTTAAAACTAACTAAAAATAATTCAATTAATAATAATAACTTTTATTCTTTAATGCCTTTGTCCTTGTCCATTTAATTCTATATCATCATAATTATTATTTTATCATTAATAAATATACTAATTTGATTTTTATTTTCTTAGGTATTTTATTAGTTTATAAAGAAAATATAAATAATCTAAAGAATATCCTATGGGAGTGTCAAACTAGGAGTGCAACAAGTCCCATTGTTGTGCACTAGTTCCCTTTCGAGTCTAGCTCAAAGTGGTGTTTTGGGGTTTTACCCCTCGGTACATATGTGCCAGAGCCACATCCACTTGTTTGTATCCATACATGGATTTTATTTATTAGATAACCACATAATCTTTATGCTACCAAAATTTTACAATACTTAATCCTAAGTTATTCTATACTTAATATATACTTAATCGATACTTATTCATTACTACTAATAATTATTATTCCAAACTATATATAACTAATTAAAAAAATTAATAAAAAACATAATTAGAACTATCTAAACAAATTAAAAATAAAATATTTGGAACTAAAAATAATTCAATTAAATAAATAAAAAACATCAAATTAAATAAAAAAAATACCTCTAAATGATGCTTTGCAAAAAATTGGGCCTTCTTTTGGACCACCGACTACACCACACTGAAAAGGAGTTTTTTTAGAGAGAGAAGCAGTGGAATGAAGATAGATGGGGGAAATGGAAGTGAGGAGAAGGGGGCAGGTTCCCTTTATAGGTATTTGAGGGAAAGGTGGCATTACTGATTCTGCCTTTCACCTTTTCGTGAGGAGAAAGGAAGAACCCCCACTACTGCCTTTTCCATGTCATCGATCCGGGGAAAATACAGTTGGGGGAGGGAAGGCGGCATCGGAAATGCCACCTTTAACACATATTCTAACAAAACTATGCTTTTTAAAAAAAATCATGAAACATATTTAAAAAAACTCCCCTGATGGAGACCCTGATAGGGGGAAATCTAAGAGAGGCCCCCATTGATCTTAACCCTAAAGGAACCGAGGAGACACATTTCATAAAAACATCAATCCATTTTTTGTAAAACACCATTTGTATCATAACATTGTATAGAAAAGGCCATTCAAAATGATCATATTCCTTGGTCATATCAAGCTTCCAGGCTATGATACCTCTTTTAGAAACAGATCTAGTTTTCATGGAATGGAAAACCTCATGCACAATAATGGCATTGTAAGAGATAAGCATCTTGGGGACATAAGAAATTTGGTTTTCAGAGATGGTGGAAGGAAGTAGAGGACATAGACGATTGACTATGATTTTAGAAGAAAAAATTGTATGTCACATTGCATAAGTTGATAGGCCTAAAATTCATGACCAAAGAAGGTATTTTTATTTTCCAGATAAGAATGATAATGGTTTCATTAAATGCATGGAAATTGGCCTTACCCCTCCAAATATCTTTCATGATACCCAAAACCTCGGGTCTAACAATGTGCTAGTATTTTTTAAAGAAAATAGCATGGAATCCATCTGGACTAGGATCATTGGTTGAGTGAATTTTCTTAAGTTCCAATAAAATATTTTCATTTTTTACATCCAAAGTGAGTTGGTTGTTCAACTCTTCAGTAATAACCGGTTCAAGACATTCATCAACATTTGGAGAGAAGATAGAATCCCCCACCATGAAGAGGTCCGGGTAGAAGTGATTGATAATATCATGAATCCCCTTCTCATCGAAAACAAAAATACCCTCATAATTAGAAAGTTGTGAAATTGAGTTCCTTATTCTTCTCACCAATGATTTCTGGTGAAAGCATGAGGTGTTATAGTCTCCCTCATTAATGTGGGAATCACAGGTGCTTATAAACCAAAAAAACCTTCTCTAACCATGAGTGCAGTATCAAGATCCCCTTCATGTTTTGATATTGTAGCTAAAACTGAATCAGTGGGGGAGAGAGTATAAGTCATTTAGGATTATTTCTAATGCATCACATTGCACACCAGGGTGGTGGAATTTGTGATCACTCTGTCTCTTCAACTTATAAGTTTACCGATGAATATTTGTTCAAATATCATGGTCACCCACCTTCCAACATGTGAGGATAGTATCTTCACACTCTTTATCCTATGCCCAAAATCTCTCAAATCTGAATATTATATCATGTCTTGCTTTCCTAAACCCAAACATGGTGTTAATAAGTATTGAGTAGTGGTTAGAAGAAGCAATGAAAAGATGAGACACTTGAAAAGAGTTAAAATGATTGATCCATTCTACCAACCCCATAATCATATCCATCCATTCAGCGGTGCGTGAATGTTAAAATTTACCACAAAACCAAGTAAAAGTGGAACTAAGAAAACCCAGGTCTGAGAGTCCCATTGTCTTGGAAGCCTGTTGGAAGTCCAGCATGGATGAGTAATGTCTGTTAGCACCTCCATTATTCTCATTCTGGAATAAAATCTAATTAAATTTACCCCCAATAAGGAGGGGTCTGGAAAGTGTTTCCCATAGATTTTTGAGCAACTGCCATAGTTTACATTTCTCGCTCTAAGAAGGCCAACCATAGAACCCTGCGATAGCCCACTATGGTGAATCAGATTGGTGACTGGAAACACTAATGTGATTTGGAGAAAAAGATTTAACCCTAGCATCCATATCTTCCCTCCAAAGGAAGACGAGACCACCCACGTAGACTTGATGAGAGATAGAGAAGCAACAAACGAAACCAAATTTTTTAGTGATTCCATCCATGTCCTTCTTTTCTAATATGGTTTCGGACATAAAACCCATATCAGGGTAGCTTTTAGCTTAATGACGTTGGAGCATCCAAACCCATGACAGTTCTAGCATAAGATTTTCATGGGGATGGGTGGGGATGTTAACACCAGTCTCCGCTTCTAGAATTTCGAGGTAAGATCCATCCACATTTTCTTTCCATATTTTAGAATGTCTTTCAATAATTAGTGGTTCATCCATGGATCGGTTTGTTCCACATGTATCTCTCACACTCATCCCATCACAATTCTCATTCTTTGTTCTCGTCTTTCTCTTCCATATTCACTGTATTTTTTGGTCTACCATTATGGATTTGATGGGACCTTCCCCCTGCATGGATGAGTATGGGGGCCTCGAGTGTCAAGGGAACCTTCAAATCTGGGGGGGGGGTCCGAGCAGATATGCTTTGGACTGGGGTGGTTTAGTTGAGACCTCCACTGATATATGCAAACCGCTTGGTGGGGTATCCTTCTTCATAGGATACATACCAATAACATCATTACTTTTTTTAGTAGCATTTAGACCACATTCACTAGTTTCAAATACCCCATTTTTAGCCTATTGTTCATCTCGCACTTCAGCAGAGAGATCTGTCTGTCCTAGGATAATAATCTTATTATGATTTTATTCGGTCCGTTGGTAGAAGGCCTTTGACAGTCTATCATGGTCCCTTTGTTTCTATGGTTTGAGAATAAAGGACATTTCAGAAAGTTTAGCACGAGGCCTGGGGACCATATTGCATGACTGCGTTTCCTTCTTCATCTTCTTTTTTACCTCCACAATCTTTTTTTGTTGTGCCAGAGACACCCACAGAAGAAGCACAAAATTGGATGTTTTTCATATTTCGAATGGATATCTAGATGTTCTCTTCCTCAATAGAGAGAGATAGGCCCCTCGTTAGGGTTTTCCTAGCGTCAACCAAAAATCTGATTTGCACTTCCAACCCCAAATTTATAGGATCATATTGATCCCATTCTAAGAATTCTCCAATGTTCCCTCTGATTTCATGCATAACATGTTCTTCATAGGTTCTGTGGATCGTCAGTGGTATGGTTGTTGGCGGGCGGTTCGTTTGTGGCTTTCATCGGTGTTGGTTGTCTCGTACGCAAGTGAGTGACGTTGTCTGAAATCATGGATCTCGGTCGGGGCATCCTTTTCAATGACGATTCTCTTCCGGCCTCTATTTCCTTGTTCGAGGTGCGGTGATATGGAGTCAGAGCTCATAAACCACTACAAGAATCTATCATGGATGGATAAAGAGAACGTGATGATCGTCACTGAGAAGGACGAGGATGCGTTTCTTACACTTCAAATGTCCCTTCTGATTATCAGTAAATTTATCATGAAGTGAAAATTCAATCTAGGAGCCCTAAAAAACACCTTGCAGAAAATCTAGCAATTAGAGGATGGTGTGGCTATCAAATAAGTTCGAGTGGGGCTTCTTATAATTTATTTATTTAATGAAAGAGATTAGAAGAAAGTGCTCAAAGGAAGGTCGTGGTCCATCTAATCAATATATATCCCTTTATAAATGTGTAAAACATATAATTTTTATAATTTAGCCCTTACCACTCATATCTGCCAACACAATGGCTATGCTATAATGGTATTCTATATTACAGTTCATTTAAACTCAGAGTCGTGTGCCTCGCAAGCCATCGAAGTGTATGGATTATTTTAAAAAGAAATATATCTTAAAGTCTCAGGGTGTTATATTCTCTTCTAATACTGGTTTTTCATGTCATACACACTATCGAAGATGATGTTTCTCTTTTAAAATCTGGGGTGTTACATTTTATTTATTTTCATGTATTACTCATTTATTGAATTAGTTTTTCTTACATTGGTCATTTTGAGGTTTTCTGACCCATAGTTCTAACACAACTTTGCTATAAAGGTTATAAAAAATCATTATTTAATTGTTTGATATTTTCTAGAAGTGTCAAGGAATATGATTGGGGTCATTCCATATGGTAAGGAGTTCATTAGATTTCTTAAAAATTATATTTTTAGAAAATATTATCATGGATATATGATCATTCTAAAAATAAAATAAAACGAATACAGTATAAAAATGTAGTATTCGTGTCTTTTTAAGCCTCGCTAAAAATTATTAATATTATATAGGAGCAAACTTTTTGTAGGTGATTGAACTGACCTATACACATATATTGTGAAAAGAAGGATTGATTATATAATCGTGTGTGTGTGTGTTGTTATTATACTATAATGATAGAGTTTGTAGATTTCAATTCTTTATTATTATATTTGGAAATTAGATTCATGAAGAATATTATGAAAAAAATAAAGATGAAAATGATATATTGTGGAGTCAAATATTCACTTACGGATCCCCTCGGTGATAAACATCTGGGATGTCACTTGTGAACAAAGGCTATAGAATTTATGGAAGGCTTATAGAGAGGAAATTTGATAAGAATATAGATTCAAAACCAAGCATTTTAGTTTTTTTAAAGGGTATACTAAATCATACATGGTTTCTCCGGGGGAGGAGATACAAAGGAAAGAATACTTGCAAACTTGAAAGTTCGAAACCAGGACCTCCTCAACTCACCACCATGGGTACAGCAGAGACGTAACCACTGAACTGCGAGCCTGTTTTTTTAGATATGGGCTAGCCTTTTTTTTTATTTCCCTTTCATTTTCTTTGAATAAAAATTACATATGATGATGATGAGATGAGTTAGCTTCTTCTATATTTAAATGTGTAATAATAATTTCTTTTCAAAATAATACCATATTCTTATATCATTCTTCAATAATATAAATTATGAGATTATCATAATTATAAATATAAATCCATAGAATTAGAATAAATATTGATTTATAAAATGTATTATAATTATATAAATCTTTAAATTTATCAAAATAGAAATCGTATTAGGAAATTAAAAATGAACATTTATGTGTTACATCTTTTATGTCATGATTTAAATATAATAATTTTAAATTTATAATGAGCATTTAACTAATTAGATACTATATATTGTGACCCGAGATAGTAATATGAATATATATATATATATATATATTAAAAAACATTTCTTGAATAAATGAAAATTCGTAACATGAATATTAATAAAAAAATTGAAATATTGATTAAATTACATGGGTTTTTGTAATGGGTATATCATCCCATTCTATTAGTGGATCACACAGATATGGAATCATATGGTCCAACTCTTAATAATTCCATTATGTGATATGTTATTTTATTTATTTTTATTACAATAATTCAATATCAATCATGCTCTAGTATTTATATGGTTCACGAGAGACACTGTTTGTTGTGGCCTCCACTATTTTACTCACACCATTCTTGAGAACTTCGATATTTGATCATATTTCATGGTTCATGAAGTATATGACGGAAATGACCCTCTACTAGATGGTAGAGATTGAGTTTTATGACGGAGTTCAGACAAAGGATCGTGCCAGGACAATGAACCATTTTTTGGCATCTCCATCCTTTTGATTATTTTTGAGCCTAGTTGTTTGTGATTTTTACATTGGATACACCATTATTCTCATATGACTTGTATAGAATTACAACAACTATTTTTTTACAGCATCAAAAATGTCCTTTATATTTTGATGGACCTTTTTTTGTGATGTTTAACTTGTTATTCTTATTGCGATATGCTGATTATTATTGATATTGTTACTACTATGTATTGTTTTTATCTATACCAGAGTGGGTCAAGTGCCCCCAATGTTATAAATCAACCCGCGTTGCAATTAAGAAACCTATGGAGCTCATGGAGACATTCATAAGATATCTTCCATCCTAGTTTGGTCATGATGGATTTGTATTATATTAGGAACATTGTAAAAAACACAACAAATAAAAGAGAAAAGAATGAAAATTTTACATATGTTTTTAGATGGTTCATTTTTTAAAACATGTTTATTCAATGGAATATATACATCATTATTTTACATTTGATTCACAATTAATAGTCACTGGATTTACATTTTAATTGTTATTTCTCACTACCCATCAAAGATTATATAAGTCACTTTTATACAATTTAAAACATAAATGCGTGTCAAAAATTATAAAATTATATTTTATAGGTGATCTTGGTACTTCAAAACTCTTTTCAATTTCTCATATATACCACTCTTCTACTTTTTCTCTTTATTCAACACCATAATATAAATAAATTTAAAGCACCATGTTATTCCTAATATTGAATGTATAGGATGGAATATATATAAATGCATTTGCATCATTTATAATTTTACAATTCCATGTACTCTTCATTGTACATTATTTTCATATGTTCATGATACATGATTATACCAACCCTTAGAGCTATGATATTATTTATATATTTTGTGAAGTAATATTTTACACAACTATGTATTGAAAAAAAAATTATATGCAATGACTAAACAACTATCTATGAAACAATCATACATATTGAAATGCTATATTTATCTCAACATCCAATCTCTTAAATCATATAGACTAGACATAATTGAAAATCATTTTCTATAATACAACTCTAGATAGGTACATAAATGAGACACATCCTAAGACAACCATTATTACTAAGTCACCTCGGGTTATAATATAAGTATATCTTTTGGATATATTCAATCATAATATTTAGTCAAATAGTTCTTTATTAGTTGAATAATGTTACATATTTTTTCATCCAATATCCCAAAATCTAACAGAAATTTCATGTGTCATTATATGTCATATGATTCTTGTACTGTATAGAATAAGGAATTCTAATTCAATGATAGCATTGCCCAATTTTATAAACCCCATTTATATTATAGTTCATATCCACCCTTATAATTGTGATTCTTTTAAACGGCCACAAGTATCATTAATTCTAATTGATGATGGATGATTAAAATTTTATATAAAACAATATTATATACTAAAAAGAAAAAGCATTATATAATATATAATTTTGTTTCAATATCATAAATAGAATATGATTCTTGTTGTATTACCTCAATTCAAAATTTATCCCATTATTATTTGAATTATTTTTTTAGATAAATAAAACACAAAATGTTGAATAAAATTGGTAATATTTTTTATTTTTGAATTATAACATAATGTGTTATTATTTTATTAGAATTACAATATCACTAATGTGAAATGTTGCAATTTTTTGGCCCATTACATTGTATGTTTTGGTTGGTTGGAGTGTTAGGGGGATTTTGAGTATTATCAATGATGAGTAGTTGGTGTGGTAGCTAGAGTAATAATGTTCATGGTATCTTTTATTAGATTAGTAAACAAGTTATTAGATTAGTCCTTCAGTAGGAGGTGTTCATAGCATGTCCCTAGCCTCTATTACATGGCACCGTGGTATGATTCTTCAATGGTGATTCCATTTTAAGAGTTTTTTTACATTGATTCCCAGGTTGCTTAATTGTGTAAATTGAGCCCACTTTAAAAATTTCATTGGATTTAAATATCATAGGGTGATTAAATATGCCTTGACATGAGAGTTTTTGAAGTTAAAATCAAGGTTCTTTCCATTCATAGTATCCTTATACTATTTTTCATAAATCATGATGCAAGTTTACCCAAGGATTTGTCAATGATTTCATGGGTGTTGGCATCATAGTGCTGAAAACATCATTATTCATAAAATTGCCTTCATTTTTATCAAATCTTATTTTTGATGAATACATAATGGGGGGGAATGGGTGGCTTGAGATCCAATGTTTTTTTTGGTTTTCCTTTCATAAAATAAAGAATTCCGGTCACACTGTGATACGTTAAAATTCTAGAGATTTTTTAAATTTGGTGTCCACATAGAATTACATTCATCTACTTATGCCTCCCTTAATCGTTGGTGACTTCTAGAGTTTTTTTGATCTTTTAGTGTCCTTTAGTTTTATTTGGTTCATTGCATCGAGGGATTGTCCATTGGTGATATGATATTTTAGTGGATTCCCTTACTTGATCGTATCATAGTGAACATATTCCATGTCCATGTTCATCTACATTGCTTGTTAGTGTGATGGTTGAGTAAAAGGATTTGATATTAGTGTCTCATAATTTTTTTTGTGAATTGTGTATGTTTCTTACTTTTTTTTCAAATTTAGAAATTTTAGGGTGATGTGCACACATTTCAATTATTTATTGACATTGATTATAAGATTATTATCTATCAATTTTTGTTTCTATAAATTGTTTTCATTGCTAAGTTTCATACATTGTTGTGATTTTGTTTGGATTATCTATCACAATTTTATAATTTCATTAAGATTGTAATGAAATTATTTGATGAAATCATAAATGTTGAGTTATCACCAATGCATGCAATTTTATATAATTATAATGGCATGTTTTGGAAATGGGAAGTGTAGAAACCTTTTATAGATTGAGTTGGTATATTTATTTTAGTTTTATTTTTAAGGATATTATGATTTTGAGCCATTATACTGGAAATATTTATGATGGTTTTGGACTACTGGAACATATTTTACATTATATGTTGTAGTTTCCTTTCCAAGGATGGAAAGCCAAGATGTTTTTTTTGAGGTGGTTAGGTAGTGTGGTTGAGTACATAATAAATGGATGAGATTGTTGAAGTTATAGCAGTTTGGGATTATGTTGTGTTAAGGATTGTGTGGTGGGTGGTTGATGACTGCATGGAAGTGTTATAGTTTCCTAGTGGAAATTTGATATATGATAGTTAATAATGAAATGATAAAAGTAAGTGTAGTATAATTGAATGAAATATGGGTTGTAAATAAATTTCTCATAATTAGAATGAATGTGTAGTGGATTGAATAAAATAATTTAAATTGATATGAATGTATTTTCATTAAATATGGAATTTAATGGAATAATTAATGTAATATGGGTTTTAATATAATTCTGAATGAGGTTAAATGATATGAATAAATTAGTAATAATGTAATGCATTGTAGAAGTGTTTTTTATGTGTTTAGTCAATGTTGGTTTATTTTTTAGTAATGAAAGTAGTTTCGACAGTGTGCCTGATATGATTTTATGGTTATTATGAGACATAATAGAGTTATTTATTGTGAACACATAGATTCATCTAGAGTTTTGTTAATTTATTCCTTTATTTTTTTTATTTAATAAAAACCCCACCAAGGTTTATTAATCAAACCAATGTACAAATGTTTTGGTCTCTGTCTATTTTAAACAAACATACAGGTTGGTGATGGAATATATAGTGAACTACCCACTTCACCACTCTCCCTTCTAGGTATAGTATATACTGTGATGATTCATGGTATGTACAATAGTATAGATGGGTTGTATATGGTGTACTGGATGAACCTCTAGGTTTTTTATAAGATGATATATTGTGGGGGTTTATGAATGGTGAGAAGTTCAAAAAAGGTGGATATCCATAATATTTATGATACCCCACTATACTATATTTTTTTAAAATTTGGGGGTGAAGCCTCTATTAATTTAAAATCAAAGACCTCTTTTTATCTGAGTAGAGGGAGACCCATTACATAGCCCATAGTCCCAAGTCCAAGTAGATGTGTTGTAATATGTGTTGAGGTTTTTTAGTATTGTTTATGATTATGAGATTGTGGTGTATGGTATATATTACAGATATGGCAGTTACATTGATCTTTATAAAGACTACATAAGGGGTTGGGAGATCCATTACATAAAGCTTTGGGGAATGAAATATGAAAATGAGTTGGAAAATGGTTATAGGGAACCATTTTCATATATTTTCATCTGGTTTTATGATTACTCTACTTGGAAGCAATACATGGTTAGTGGGACTTGGTTTGATGTGGTGGTAGCTGACCATGAGTAGGTTCTTATTAAAAATAATTACTATATCCATGGATGCATTAATAGTTTACTTAAAAATTTATAAGATAAGAACTGGGGATGATCCTACTATGTATATATATTCGCTCACCCATATATATATATATATATATATCAAGTTTCCAAGGAGAGAAAGGGGATCGACCTGGTATGTTCCATGTTAGAAATATAAGCTATGGTTGGAGCGCTCACTTAATTAGTTTCATTTCAATATTTATATTATAGATTTTTATTACATGACATTTCATGAATCATGGATTAGTAAGGTATTATTGATTTATTTTATATAATGACATTTATTGGTAGATATATTTTTATTTTCTAGATATTTAAAAGGAAAATTCCACTAATTTTGATGTTTTATAACATCTGTGGGTTTTTTAACCCATATCTTATTAGAGGTGGGCTTCTTTGGTCACTCATTCACTCACTATAAATCCAAGATGGGTTCCCAAAGGATGGGTGATGAAAAAAGTGGTATAAAACCATTCTGTTCATAGTTGTAATGGAGGTTGGATTTCCGAACTGGTATGCCCGACATAAGTTGGTAGGGAAACTATACCAATTGATATTGTTGTGCGATATAGGCTATGGATCCCTGTTAGTACACATCATTACAGGGTCCCTGTTAAATATATGGAAGGACCATTAATTTACTGATCAACTAACTAAAATTGTGATACTTTTAGGGTAGATATCTTGGAGAGTTATTTGCTCACATTTATTTGAAACTAATTTTGAAATGGGGTGATTTCATGAAATGTAAAATGAATATAATTAAATGAATCCAAATTATATTCATACAAACATGTATAAGGTATTTTGTTCTAAATATAGAGAATCCTTGTAAAGACCCAGAAATCTCGTATATTTGTTTTATATATAATTTTTACGAGACCACGAAATCTGACGGCACGTCATTCTGAGGCCCGGAGTGCCCGAAATGATCCGCCGAAAAAGTGTTAGGCTTAAAATAGCGCATGTGAGTAGTTTTTCTGAAATAGTGGAATAACTCTTAAATGGGTTCTCGGATTAGAAATCTGAGGACACCGTTGCATTCAGGATGGAATGTTTACCCTATGCGCGACTTAAGTTTAGTCAGCACAGGCCTCCAATGAGAAAACCCGAAAATGGCATAACCGTAAATAAAATAATTAAATAAAATTACTTTATTTTTCAAATGCTTATAACTCACGAGTGGTGACTCAGATTAAAAATCTAAGACCACCATTGAACTCGTGAGGGTGTGCTTTTCTTAGGTAGATCCTAACTTTGGCCGATGCGGACCAACAATGGAAGTTAGTTTTTTTCGCAAATAAATTAATTAAGTAACAAATATTTTTTTGTTAAATTATATAACTCCTAAATGGTAACTCAGATTGAAAATATGATAGTACCGTTGAGCTTGTGAGGGCGTGTTTCCCTTAGGCAGAGCCTAACCTCGACCGATGCGGGTCAAGGGTGATTGTTAATAATTTTTGAACTTTTTTTAAGGTACGTTCAGTAAACGTGCGGTCAGAAATTTATATCTTTTGAACCGGTGCTCAAAATTGAAATTTGAGGGCACCGTTGAACTCGAAGCATCATGATTCTCTTAAGGGAGCCTTCACTTCGACTGTAGTAGGTCGGGTGGAAAATTTAGTTTTTTCAACTTTTAAGAATTAATAAAATAACAAAATTGTTATTTTATTTTATCCTACCACCTCTTGAGTGGTGGTGGTGGGGACCACATAGGTAGTCAGGCATTTAATTTGGGATATTAAATGCTCAGTTACACTTTGGTTGTGTAACCACTCCTTGTGAAATTAATGTGGGAATTAATTGCGTTAATTAATGAACCTCATTAATTCCTCGGTGCGTTACTCACCCTTTCCCCCCTCTATTTAAATGGGGCTCAGGGTAGAGTTTTTGGTATGACTTCATCAAGCGAGGAACCTCTGGTGAAGTGATGTGACACTTACCACCAACAGAGACGGAAGCTCGCGTGACAACGAACCAGGATCGACGAACGTCAGCGGCTTCATCGAACACAGAATCTTATTCCACCACCACTATGTCTCCAAAGAATCTCGAGGTAGTGGTTGCCTTTTAAGTCAAAAAATTCCCATGATTCTTCTCCTCGTTCTTTAATTTTTGAGTTGTCTTAGCGGGAGATTTGAATGGGGTTTATCATTATTTTAATGTGATGTATAAATTACCCCCACTTGTTATAATGCTAACGCGGAGGGCGCGAGACAAACAAACAAGGCCTGAACCCTCTGTCGCTTGTTTTTCATTGTGTTTTTCAAAGACGGGTAATTTCAACTTGACAGAACCTTGAAACCGAGAGGTGTGTAATGATGGTAGAATTCTGAGAGGACCATAGGCTCGTCCAGAAGGAAGAATGAACCATTGGGGCTCACCCGGTGGCCCGAAGAAGAAGCGTCGGTGCCGGGGAATGACGCCAACAGACGAGGGTGGCGACCGACAACTGTCGGACGCGTTGGAAGAGCGGCGACACTCGACGCCGCGGTGGTCAGAAAGGCGGCTGACAGTAGTTGGGCGCAGAGGTGGAGGAAGTGCACCATTGTGCTCCACGATGAAGGGAGCTACGGCTCAAATCTGCAACAATGCAGGGGACTCGCTCCCTGTAGGTCTCGTGGGTGACAAGGCGGGGCCAACTGGTGCTACCAACTAATGGAGCCGAATGACTCTTTTGAGCCGTTCGGGAGTAGCGGACTGCACGACCTCATGTGGGTCATGCCAGCCGGTGAGCCAAGCCCAGCCAGGGCAGGTCGGGTCAGACCCGAACTGGTTCGTTCGACCCGAACCGGGTCGGCCCAGGCCGGGTCGGTTTGACCGGGTCGGACCGGACCCATACCCCTCTCAGGCCCAGATACACTTAAAAGGCCGTATCTTGCGAAGTAAACATCCGTTTGAAAAACCGTATGAGAAGTTGGGATCCTAGGAGTGTGACAGTTCTTTTATGATACTCCACATGTCATTTGCAGAAAGCTGAAGTTTGTCCCGGTTGGATCGTACTCGAATCCAACCGAGCTCTCGCACTAAAATGACAATAGCTTAGAGACCGGGTGTCCGATTGACGCGCCATCTACTATGTTGGAACCCTTATAACATGAAGGATAATCGGTTTAATTCCTTGTGGAACTTCATGGTGGTTGAGGAAATTCCGATTATTAGAGGAGAAAAACCCGAATGTTTCTTGTAGTGAGAGTTAGGATGCCTACTCTCTTGATGACCCATGGAGTGGGAATTCCTTACTCCTATGCTCCGGTAGAGACATGACTCCCCACATCATGAGTGTAGGTTCGTTTCCCTCTAATTGGTTTTTCTATCTATGGAGTCGGCACTCCCCTATTAGACAAGGGCACGGGTCCTCCATACATAACTCACATAGAGTCAGGTACTCCCCTACCGGGTAGGGTGCAGGTCCTCTATGTTATGAGTAGGTACTCCCATGTAAACCCAGGGTATGGGTCCTCCTTATGCAGTGCTACAGTAGGGTCGGTACTCCCGTGCCGTGGCAGGGTGCGAGTCCTCTAGCCCAGGGTCGGTACTCCCCTGATGTACTGGGGCATGAGTCCCCCACAACGAACAAACTACCAGATTTGTACTCCCCTATCGGGTAGGGTGCAGGTTCTCACATATAGAGACGGTACTGCCCTGCTGTTCCAGGGTGCAGTTACTCTAGTCTGGGGTTGGTACTCCCCTGACATACTAGGGAGCGGGTCCCCCATAGCAAACAAACTACCAGATTTTTACTCCCTTACTGGGTAGGGTGTGGGTCCTCACATATGGAGTAGTAATCCCCCATCTCTGAGTAGCGACGGGGAGCAGGTCCTTTAGGGGAGTTAGAGCTCCCTTGACTACAGAACACAATGTCGAGGAGTGGGCCTCTTTACTAAGTTTCTCTTGGTATTTCCTTAGGTGCAAGACTGTGACTGTGAGACCTCTAGTGCCAGCCACTAGAGGCAGTTCTAGCAGAATGTTCCTGATGGAGCACGTCCTCTCGGACGTTCCATTAGGAATGGTTGAGTTTTACCTAATAGAGCACATATCATAGATAGGTTCCATCAGGGATGGATAGTTCATGGAGTGTGTACTCCTGATCCTTGATTTACGCTTTCAGCCTTCTTCAGAAATCCTGGAAATGACTTGAGGTCGGGGCCTTATGTTTCTCTGTGGATGAGATGAGTATTTCTAGTTTAAGTTGAGTCTATTTCATTGTGATTGTGATCGAGATAATGTTTTATGGTTTTCCTTTGTGGAATTCTGAGAGACCTATGGGGGTATTAGGGTCCCTATTAGGTATTGTTATACTCACCCCTACACGAGCTTCACCCACACCTTGTTGTGTCTTGTGTAGACGATGGGCAGCCTTGACTGAGACTTGGGGAGCCAGGACTTGAGGTGGACGGAGGTGACCAGTGGATGAGGAGAGATGCGTGATGAGTTGTACCTACCCTTCAGTTAGGATCCTTGTTGTACGATCACAAGAGTTATTTTCAGTTTTCAGTCGTAGTTGTACCTTTTCAGTTGGGCTTGTATTTCGGCCCCTCAACTTTTTTTACACACTTTACTACTGAAATTTTGATTCGTACTTTCATCTTGTTGTGTTCTTGGAATGTGTTATTGCATAGGATTAAAGGAAATTCCTTCCTATTTTAGGGATAGGACTTTCCGGTGCTAATTGCCAACCCCTGGCCTATGGAAGGCGGACTTGGGGTGGTCACAGCATGGGCCCCATGGGACAGGTCATGACAAAGTGGTATCAGAGGAGTCAGTTCTACCAAAGAACTAGGACTCCGACTTTTCTAATGGAGCAATAGTGTTAAGTGTTTTGAGTGTGAATTTTAGTTCGAGGAGTCCTGTTTTGGTGCGGCAGCCGACGTATCCATACACGAGGACCCTGAATTCTGATTTTTTGACTAAGTGCACGAAAACACTAATTGCGTTTGTTTTGGAAATGTTTTTCTTTTGACCACTTTTGCATCATATCACTATGTATAACTTATTGACCGTGGTTCATCTTGATTCTCTTTCAAGATGCCTCCACATAGACAACCGGCCGGGATTCCAATGTGTGACCATGAGGATAGTCCACAGTGTGATGAGGCTTTAGTACTAGGACTGTTACCTGAGATAGGTACCTTTGGGAGATATCCCATTGATACCACTACCCGTTGATCAGAAGTTACCACCGACACTACCAGTAGAGGACACTTATATGCTTAGTGCCTTACACAAGTTTCAGTGACAGATACCCCTCAGGTTTTGAGGCGAGCCCATCTTACAGGCAGTTATGGACTAGCTTTAGGTGGTGATTAAGATTCCATCTAGCCAGGTTAACATTAGATCAAATGGTGGTCCTGGAAGTGATCATTCAATGTGGATTAACAGGGAGATGGAAGGGTTTAGATTACCCCTATCGTATGATGATGTGACTTTTTCCATGGATAGAGCTTGAGAAACTTCCTCAGAGAAGGGGGTCTCTTGCCATAAAAATATAAGGGGTATGTTTTACCAAGATCTTTTACAGTTTCAGTAGGACTACATATCGGTATTTGAGTATTCATCGAGGCATACTGACCATTCTAGGTACTCGATGAATACGATACTATCAGTACTTCAAGGCTCAGACCTCCAAGAAAGATGTGTTTAGGTACATCCAAGATAGCAATATTCATCTATACATTCCGACTTTTGTTAGGGTTCTATAGAGAACCTTTGTGGTTGAGAATTAATTGGATGAGAAGATACAGCCAGTGAATGCCAGTAGTGGGAAAGGAGGAAACCGATGTCAGTCTTGGAGACTTGGATGTGTAAAAAATGTTTCAAGAATAGGACGTGATAGGCAAAGATGAATTTGAAAGGCAGCAGACATGGAAGAGGAGTTAGGAAGGCAGTAAAAGGTGGTACACATTTTGACATGTTACAACCACCACCCCAATGTAGTCCCCACCAGGCTTAGGGAGATGGAGGACAGGGGAAGGGAGTAGCTGTATGCGGTTAAGGAGTGTGACCCAAGGGCTCCAGGAATGATTTGAGGTACAATCTATGTATAATACTAGCTACCATATTAATAGACATAGATACTAATCATTCCTTCTTATCACGAATATTGTTCAAAACCTAGAGTTTCCAGTTAAACCATTGACTTGACCCTTATGTCTGGAGATACCTTTGGGAGGAGACTCGATAATCACACTTATGTCAATGGTGTGATCTGACACTTGAGGTGAGAGTTTCAGTTAGAACCTCTTGGTGGAAGTGTCGAGGCCTTATGAAATTAGTTTGGGTATAAACTGGTCATCCACAGTTCATGATCAGATCGTCTGTTTTAGGGAAAAAGGTTGTGGTATATCTATAGCGTTGGAATGAGATTTTCCTTGGTCGGAGAAAAAGGAAACCTAGTAAGCATGGGTTAAACTCATGCATAGGAGGGTGTAGCCGATCACTCTTGAGTAAACTAGTCTTACCCTTGTGGCAACAAGAGTTTTGAGTTTTCAGTTCCCAACAGTAGTGGCAGAGTGCGGGAACAACTTTTCAAAAGATGTTTCCAGAATAACCTCCCCACAAGGAGATGGAATTCTATATTGGATTGTACCTAGTGACAATAGCAATATCTATAACTGCATATTGAGTGTCTCCCGCAGAGCTCTGGGAGCATAGAGTTTAGAAGGGGGATGTGGTGGCAGATGCACTCAGTAGGAGGTCTAGTTTACAGCTTCTGAGTGAGGCGACAAAGTAACTAGCTGCATTACAGAAACCCTTCATGGATAGTGATGGAGTAGCTTAACTACAGGCTATAATTGTTACTCCCCCACACCTTCATTGATCTTGAGAGGCACAACTTGGGGACATAGATTGCGAGGCCCGACGTGCCTAGATATCCTCAAGACAGGCTCTTGAAGTATTTTCTAAATGTGGGGAGCACGTCATCCTTCTCAAAGGATGCACCATGGTACCAGTGACACTATGAGAGGAGGTGTTGAGGGAGTTACACTCATCCCCTTTGGTGGTACCTCTTGGTTTGGAAAAGATGTACCAGGACCTTTGACGTCAGTACTGGTGTCCAGGGATGGAGACTGCATAGAGTTGGAAGACGTCTTACGCCAACAGGGGATGAAGACCCTTATAGTTTCAGGAGGGAGACCATGTATTCTTGAGGGTCTCACCCTGATGAGGATTTCAGAGATTCGGTCGGGGAAACAAGATATCTATGAGGTTCATTGAACCTTTTCAGATTCTCAGTCGAGTTGTCAAGGTGGAGTACCGCCTAACTCTTCCCCCACGGATGCACCAGGTGCATAACATTTTCCATGTGTCACAAATGAGGAGATGCATGCATGATCCATCGCACGTTATCGAATGGGTAGAGATAGACATCGATGATGGGGTGACTTTTGCAGAGTTACCAATGGAGATAGAGGATCAAGATGAGTAGGTCCTTTGTGGGTGGTCGATTCCTCTGGTGCGAGTTCATTGGCAACATGGGAATCTCCATGAGAGAATATGTGAGTGGGAGGCTCATATTTGTGCTCAATACCCTTATTTGTTTTTTACCTTTATTTTGGATTTCGGGGATGTAAATACCTAAGTTGGGGAAAATGTAAAGCCCCATAAATCCCATTTTTTTATTATATGGAATTTTTATGAGATCTCGAAATTTGACGGCATGTGATTCTGAGGCCCGGAGTGCCTAGAATGATCTGTGGAAAAAGTGTTAAGCTTAAAATAGCTTGTGTGAGTAGTTTTCCAGAAAAACTGGAATATATATTAAACGGGTGCTCGGATCAGAAATCACCAGGGCACTGTTGCGTTCCAGATAGCAGGTTTACCCTAGGTGAGACTTAAGTTTAGTCGGCGCAGACCTCCAATGAGAAAACCCAAAAATTACATAACCGTAAATAAAATAATTAAGTAATTTTTTTTATTTTTCAAATGTTTTTAACTCAGAAACGGTAACCCTGATTAAAAATCAGAGACCATCGTTGAACTCGCGAGAGTATTTTTTCCTTAGGTAGATCTTAACTTTGTCCGACACGGGCCAAAAGTGGAAGTTAGATTTTGGCCGCAAATAAAATAATTAAGTAACAATTATTTTATTGTTAAATTATATAACACCCAAAAGGTAACCCGAATTTGAAATTCGAGAGTATCATTGAGCTCATGAGGGATTGTTTCTCTTAGGAAGATCTTAACCTCAACCAGCGCTGGTCATGGGTGATTGTTAATAATTTTTTAACTTTTTTTAAGGTATGTTCAGTAAACGTGCAGTAGTAAATTACTATCTTCTGAACCGGTGCTCGAAATTAAAATCTGAGGGCACCATTGAACTCGCAGCGTCGAGACTCGCTTAAGGGTGGCTTTAATTTGACCATAGTAGGTAGGGTGAAAAGTTTGTTTTTGCAAATTTTAAGAATTAATAAAATAACAAAATTGTTATATTATTTTATCCCACTGCCTCATGAGCGGCAGTGGAGAGGACCTTGGAGGTATTCAAACATTTAATTTGTGATTTTAAATGTTTGGTTACACTTTGGTTATGTAACCACCCCTCATGCAATTAATGTGGCACATTGATTACGTTAATTAATGAGCTTCATTAATTCCTCAGTGTGTTACTCACCCTTTCCCCCCTCTATTTAAATGGGGCTTGGGGTAGAGTTTTTGGCATGAATTCATCAAGCGAGGAACCTCTAGCAATGTGGCACGACACAGTCCACCAACAGAGATGGAAGCTCACGCGGTAATGAACCGAGATCAACGAACATTGACGACTTCATCAAACACAGACTCTTCTTCCACCACCACTACATCTCCAAAGAATCTCAAGGTAGGGGTTGTCTTTTAATTCAAGAAATTCCCACGATTCTTATCCCCATTCTTGAATTTTCAGGTGGTCTTAGAGGGGTATTTGAATGGGGTTTATCATTACTTTAATGTGATGTATAAATTACCCCCACTTTTTATAATACTAACGCGGAGGGTGCAGTCCAAACGATCAATGCCTGGACCCTCCGCCACTTGTTTTTCATTGCGTTCTACATAGGCATGTTATTTAAACTTGATGGAACCTTAAAACCGAGAGATGAAAAATGAAATAGGCATCTCTAGAGGATTTTAGGCACGTATGGAAGGAAGAATGGACCACTGGGGCTCACCCAGTGGCCTGCGGAAGAAGCGCCGGTGTCGGCGACCAGTGCTAGCGGACGAGGGCGGCGGCTTTCAACCGCTGGAAGCTGTGGAAGAGTGGCACTGCTCGACGTTGTAGTGGTTAGATAGGTGACTGAGATAGATTAGCCATAGAGGAAGTGGCAGCATGCCGTCGCACGCTGTGCTGAAGGGAGCCACGGCTCAAAGCCGTGGCGATGTTGGAGACCCGCTCCCTGCGGGTCCCATGTGTGAGGAGGTGGCCCCACCTGGTGCCACCAATTAATGAAGCCGAACCGCTCCTTTGAGCCCTTCAATATCATCGAACCGCGCGACCCCGCGTGGGTCACGCCATTCGGTGGGCCGAGCCCGCCGCGGCCCAGCCCAACCGAGCTGGGCCAGGTCTGACTAGACTCGGACCCCTCTCAGGCCCAGATACACTTAAATGGCCGTATCTTGTGAACCAGACGTCCGTTTGAAAAACCGTTTGTGTAAATGGGATCCTAGGAGCGATACGGTCCTTTTGAGATACTTCACATGACTTTCGAAGTAATTTGGAGTTTGGTCGGGTTGGATCGTACTCGAATCCAACTGGGCCCTCGGCACTAAAATGCCTATAGCTTACTGACGGGGTGTCCGATTAACGTGTCGTCTATTGTGTTGGAACCCTTATGACATGAATGATCATCAGGTTACTTAATTGTGGAACTTCGTGGCAGTTGTGGTATGGATGATAACCGGAGGAGCAGAACCAGAGTGTTTCTTGAAGTGAGAGTTAGGATGGATACTCCCTTGATGACTCAAGGAACCGACATTCCTTACTCCTCTGCTCTGGTAGAGTCGGGACTCCCCACATCATGAGTGAGAGTTCGTTTCCCTCTGATTGGTTTTTCTATCTTTGGATTCGGTAATCCCCTATTGGACTAGGGAACGGGTCCTCCATACATAACTCACATAGAGTCAGGTACTCCCCTACCGGGTAGGGTGCAGGTCCTCTATGTTAGAAGTAGGAACTCCCATGTCAACCCAGGGTGTGGGTCCTCATTATGTAGTGCTGCAACAGAGTCGGTACTTCCCTTCTGTGCCAGGGTACGGGTCCTCTAGCCTGTGGTCGGTACTCCCCTGACGTACTATGGCGTGGGTCCCCCACAATGAACAAACTACCAGAGTTGTACTCCCCTACCAGGTAGGGTGCGAGTACTCACATATAGAGTCGGTACTCCCTTACCGTGCTAGAGAGTGGGTCCTCTAGATTGCGGTCATTACTCCCCTAAAATACTAGGGCGTGGTTCCCCCACAACAAACAAACTACCAGAGTTGTACTCCCCGACCGGGTAGGGTGCAAGTCCTCATATATGAAGTAGTACTCCCTCGTCTCCGAGTAGCGATGGGGAGCGGGTCCTTCAGGGGAGTTGGATCTCCCTCGACTGCAGGACACAGTGTCAAGGAGTGGGCCTCTTCACTTGGTTTCCCTTGGTCTTGCCTCAGCCGCAAAACTACAATTGCGAGACCTCTAGTACCGGGCACTAGAGGTAGTTCTAATAGATAGTTCCCAATGGAGCACGTCCTCTCAGACATTCCATTAGGAATGGTTGAGTTGTACCTGATAGAGTACATATCTCAGACGGGTGCCATCAGGGATGACTAGTTCATAGAGCATGTACTCCTGATCCTTGAGTTACACTTTGGGCCTTCTTTAGAAATCCTAGAAATGGATTGAGGTCAGGGCCTTATGTTTCTTTGTAGATGAGATGAGTATATCTAGTTTGAGCTGAGTATTTTGCTTTGTGCTAATGACCAAGATCATGTTTTTTGTTTTTCCTTTATGGAATTCTGAGAGACCTTTTGGGGTCTTGGGATCCCTCTTGGATATTGTTATACTCACCCCTACACAGGCTTCGCCCACACCTTGTTGTGTCTTGTGCAGATGCAGAATAGCCTTGCTTGAGACTTGTTGAGCCAGGTCTTGATGTGGATAGAGGTGTCCAGTGGATGAGGAGAGCTGCATGATGGGATGTACCTTCCCATTAGGTAGGATCCTTGGTGGAGAATCGTAGGAGCTGTTTTTTGTATTCAGTTGTAGTTTTACCTTTCAGTTGGGCTTGTATTCCGACCCCCTAAAATTTTTGTACACACTTTTACTACTGTAGTTTTACTTCGTTCTTTCATCATGTTGTGTTCTTGGACTATGTGATTTTACAGGTTTAAATTCAATTCTTTCCTGTTTTAGGGACATTCCTTTCCAGTGCTAGTCGCCAACCGTTGGCCTATGAAAGGCGGGCTTGGGGTAGTCACGACATGGGCCCTGGGGGATGGGTCATGACAATCCTAGAGGTCTTAATCCATTCATGGTTTAAGTTGTTGAGGCATGAAAACATGATATGTTTGACCTTGGGAGGGTATTATTTTACGAGGAAGATGGATCCTAATGTAGAAATTTTTATGAGTTATAGTAATTGTAATTAAAGTAGTACGAGGGAAGTATCTATACTTTTGAGACTAAGTAATATTTTGAGGATCATGAGATCACCATTTGTTTGATCTGATCCATAATAGAGTATCATTTTCTATTACTGGTCTACAAAATGTGTGACGTATCTCAACTATAGTGGATTTTTTATTATGGATTTTTGGCGGAGGTTGAAATTTAATGAATGCTTTTTAGAAGGAGTTCTATATAGAGTTTTTATCATCTATGATGAGGGATATGAAGATGGTCACCCTTTAGTATGGATTCCAAAATGTTTTGGTCATTAATATCAGGTTCAAGGATATACCATGCTTTTATCTATACCTATTTCCTAATGAGGATTCGAAATAATTTTTTTCTATTAAGAAACACTACAACTATATACTCTTTATTTGGTAACCCCATTTATGTTTAAAAAGTATTTGTAGGTGAAAAAGTAGAATAAGGTGAATGACTAGTTGCATGTGCAATTTGAATCACCTAACTAATGAAGAAAGTAGGTTTTTCTAAGAAGATAGTCTATAGATATAGGACTGTGAATGTCTACATAGTCAAGGTTTCTATAATAAAGAAGTTAGACTCAAATGTTTACTTCTCATTATTCCAGGTCCATTAGTTGTCTACCATCTACCGAGATCACCATTCCTTCTAAATTTCTTATAGAAGTCAAGGTCATCATTGATACAAGTTCCTGAATACTTAAGGAGGTTAGTATTATTCAGGCAGTCGGATTACTTATCAAACTTTTTAAAAAATTATTGAAGGAACATATTAAAAGTACATGCCACCAGTATATGTTTATCCCTTGGAAGTTAGAGTAGATACATGTAATACCTATCATATATCCTTCCATTTAGCAATTAAATAAGATAATTATATTAGAGTTTTGTGTTAGTATGACCATCAAGATCAATGGGATGGGTGTGGTTAGTTGCATTTCATTGAGGTTATTATGATTGATAAATCAAATAATTATCATGTTATGATAAGTTTATAATATATAATGTTGTTTGATTTGTTTGAATATTTAGCATTTCATTCCTCCTTTTCACCCACCATGGTTTTTTCCTTGGTATTGATGTCGAAGAGGCTTATCATTCCACTTGTTTTATTAATGATTTTTATGGAAAATCTAGTTTTTATAATTTATTTTTTGAATGTGAAATTATGAGGGTAAACATTAAATGCCATGGTGATTAATTATTTCCATATATACAACCATACAATGTCATTATTGTGATGTATTTTTTTTATTCATTGCACATGGTAATAGATTTATTTTTAATCATATTAATTTTTTCTATTGTTAGAAGATAGTATGTAGTATTTTTTGATGAGTAGAATCATTATATGGATATTAATAATGTAAATCTTCCCCTATCTCATTTGATGGAGTTATCATTTGTTTTAGTGGAGGCACATGTAGTGGAAATCAATAGTATTGTTGAGGTGTTTCTCCACATTTTTCTAGACAAGTATATAATGCTACCCACTTGACGTGACCATGATTTTGGGTTAGAATTTCATCCAGATTTTTTTTAATTTTGATGGATCCCTATTAGATGAAACCATCATTATTTCATGATTTTAGGACTCATGTTAATTATTTTATGCATAAAGGTTTTATTTATACTATCATGTAATCGTGGGGTGTTAATGTGTATTTGGCTCATAAGGTGGATGGTTTTCCAATGTTATATTAATACAACCAATAAATAAATTAGTTGATAATCAAGAATCACTGTCTCTATCTATGGGTAAATGATTATAATGATTAGTTCAAGGTATCCAGTATGTTTTTAAAGATTGATTTGTGGTTTGGATATCACTAGATGATGTTCCAATAGGAAGAGTTCATGAATACTAATTTTAGGTTTCACTATCTAAACTTTGAGTTTATGATTATATAATTTAGTGGTAGTGTTCATTGATGACATTCTCATATACTCAAAGTTAGTGTAGGATAATGATGTGAATTATAGGGATAATTTACAAGTCCATTAACATGATAAAATCTATAATAATATATACATGTGTATATTTTGGATAATGGAGGTTCATTTCCTTGGGTATCTGGTAACTCAGTAGGGATCGATAAAGTATCCATTGAAGATTGAGTCATTTATTTGTTTCATCCAACCTAGAATGTTTCTTCGGTTCATAAACATCATCGATATCTAGGATAATATCACAGTGTTGTGGAAATAATATCTCATATTATATCCCCATTTATATCCTTTAACATTTGGGACTATAATTTTTATTCTACTGACTATTGTTTGGTGGTATTAAAATACTAAAATGAGATGTAGATTATTTCCCCCATGCATACTTTTCAATGAAGGGAGCGATGTTTTATGTTTTTTTCAATTGAACTATTTTTATGGGAGGAATATTAATGTTGTAGTTGTAAATTATTTTATATGGATCATTATATCTAAATCACTAAGAGAATATTTGTTCCATCCATGATCATTAATAAATTATAGAGGCGATTTCACTAAAGTTATTGTGGAATTACCTAATATAAGAGAATTTTTTTATCATTATTAATCAGAATATCCTATGGTATATATTCTCTTAGTAATATTTTATTCCACATTAATAATTATGCATAGTGATCCTGTATTAATTTAACATTAACATCACATATAATATGAGAAAATAGAATGTGGTTCCAAATGTGCTAAGTAGTAAGTAATGTGGAGATACTATTTAAGTGTTTAGAGATGATTAGAGGGTGATGGAGAATATCATAGTGATGAATCATGACATGGAGAAGGATAATTTTAGGTGTTTTCTATATGATATGAACATGAAATAAACATTGATGCAATAATTGGTGGAGTTTTAGTGGGAAGACATGAAGGTATAGTTTTTGTGGGATCATGTTCTTTATGTTCATGATCTTGAATGATGGTTGGAGAATGATAAAATTAGATGACATATTGAGGGAGGATATTTTTTATATTAGGAATCTATGATATGGTTCTTTGTGAGATCAAAAACTCTCCATTTTTAGTGCATTCTTCTATATCCATCATGTATACTTCCACGAGGATTCAACTTTGGTTGACCAAGATAAAGTGGTCTACAATAGTGTTTGTGTTGTTTTTTTGGCTTTCTGGTAAGTGAAGGTGGAGAAACATATCCCTTTTGGGTTTATAGAGCTACTAGATGAGCCCTAGTAGAAGAGTGAGAATATCTCAATGCACATCATGTAAAGTTTTCCTTAGGCATCAGTATGATATGACATCATTTGTGTGATTTAAAATTGAATAACAGTGTTGGACCATTTTATGTAATGAAATGAATTAAGTATTATAGAATTTATTTTAGGTGGTATGTATATGATATAGAGAGACTTCCTAGGGTTATGAGGACCAACACTTTTTAATTAGGATCCTTGTTTCACCACTCGAGTCCAGATTAGCCTTCAAGAAAATTTAATATCTTAGTAAAAACGTAGAACTAGTTTCCACCCTCAGATGGAGGGATAGATAGAGAATACCAATAAGTTATTAGTTGATATTCTATGTTGAGGAATTTTAAATTTTGAAGGGTCATGGGTGAAGTAGTTTCCATTGGTTGAGTTGTCCAATAACAAAATTTGTCACTGTTCCATGGAATGGATCTAGTTCAGGCATTATATACGTCTCAATATTTATATTTATTGTTCTTGACTAGGATTTGTATCTCAGTGGTCCTTGGACCAGATATGGCACATATCATGATTGAGATAGTCCAGATATTTTGGGAGTTGATGAAATCAACATAGGGACATCAGTAGTCTTATGACAATTTGAGGTGGAGATCTTTAGAGCTTAGTTTCTGTGAAACATCCTGACCTGGGTGCCACATACAGGTGCCCCGAGCTAGTCAGTCACATGACCTTAAGCACGAATCCCAATACACCAGAGGTTTTTAACTAGTACTGAGGCTCTAATATTGATCATGGGGATACTATACCATCTTTATCAAAGTGGAACAACATCATAAATAAATAAACAATAGCCAAATGATATAATCAAACTAGACAAACCAGTAACACAAACCAACCTAAATAGGAATACAATATCCAAAACTAAACATTATATATTTCATGCCAAATATGTGTCAAGTGTCAAATGAAAAACCAAAATAAAGACACACTGACACTCCGAAGCGTGTCCCAACACTATGTCCAGTTCCCTCCATGGTCAATCCCAAAAAAATCATCTAAAATGGGGTTCTTTTCCTTATCCTATCCTGCAACCATGAATTATATTCAAGTACTGATTAGGAATCCCTAGTAGGGTGTGAATAAAATTAATTAGTCACCACTAATGGTGTCTAAAACAATATCTAGTCAATAATAGTGTATGAAGTTCTATAAAGAATAAGGTACAATTCCTAAAATTAAAATTTATCACATTTCATTGTTCTTTAACTAACCACACAATCCCATGGGTTCCTGAGGACACCTGGACCCTTAATACTTACATTGACCCATGTCAGAGTATGAACCATATCACAATAACATGGTTACCATTTATCATTTAATTTCAAATCATATCATGTCCAATTGGATTCATAGTAAAATTCCAAACTCATGGGCATAGAACGTCATGTCTAATACCCTGTGGTTATTCAGAGCCTCTATCCTTATCCCACATATAGATGTCACATGGGTATTTGGATCCTCAGTCTCTGTCCCACACCTTCATCACATATGGGTATTTTGAGCTTTAGTCCATATCCCAAACCTACTATTTCTTATGGGTATTAGGAGCCTTAGTACCTTTCCCAAACCTCAATGTCACATATGGGTACTTGGTTCCTCAGTTTGTGTCCCACAATCGTATACCAATCAATCACACATATATCACATATATCACATCAATAATGTTAATCAACATTAACCCTCTTTTTACATTTCACATTATTTAATATACCATTTCAACTATCAAAACAAATCATGATTAAATAATTTAATCACATGTAATGATATGATAAATTCACCATTAAACCATTTTGTAATATTCAAGTAATATAACCCATTAAACCATTATGTTCAAGTAAACCATATCATAACCCCAATTTTTAATTAATTAATAATCACAATAACTGACCAATTACTCAATCCACAATTTCAAATAAATTCCACAATCACAATATTCCATTAATTAAATAACCAATCAATTAATCCAGCTCCAACAATTTCATAATCACAGTTACCCAATTCAATTATTCCATGTTCAACTCATCTTATATTCATATGGAAACTCAATTAATCAATTCCATGATACTATAAATTAATTAATTAATTAATTTATTCAATTCAATATTCAATTGTAAAACATGCCAATTAAAATTACACAATAGAGACACGGAATTGGAATTTAAGACCATGGAAATTTAATTTAGACCACCTACCTCATGATCGTTGATGAAAACTCACAAACAAAAATCCCTAGCTGAAGCGGAATAACCAAAGTTATGATAAAGAATTAGATATAGATCCAAAACCTAGATCCAAGATCAAACATATCAAATCCATGAAAACTTATATCTAGATCCCCTGAAAACATAGGAAAATATAAAAGGATAATAGAAAGATGGGAAAGATAGGGGAAACTAATTAGGATGATAATCTCTTACCAATAGAGGTGAATATCTTCAATTTAGGCTTCAATTCATCAATAATGGAGGATGGAATGCCTTGGAATCTGTCTGGGAATCTCTAAAAACAATAGAAATTGTATTAGGGTTGAGTTGGGTTGACTTAGGGTGATTTGGGGGGGGGGGTGGTCAAGAATCTATAATCTAATTTTTGAGTGTTTAGAATTCCATATGCACGATTTACTACTTGGTGTGCACAGTTTTCCCTATTCATGTGACGAACTGTGCGCCTCCTCTCAGGAGTCACATAGTTACTATTAGAAGGGCACACAATTTTCCAAACAGTGTGCCAACTGTGAAATTACCATCTTCCTTGGGTCACACTATTTTTTGGGGTAGGGTGCACGGTTTGGGAAAACCCTGTGCCAACCATTCAGAACCTAAAACCCTTCAAAAAACTTCCAAATTTAACCCAGAAACACCCAAGATAAAGCCCAAACAAGATATTATGCATAGGGACTAGCGCAGGCTCGAGTCCCTCCAGACTCAGAAACTATGTATATTATACCCAGGGTGATTCAAATGCATTTGACTAGTTCGGGAATGTGCAGCATGTTCTGGGCCTAGCAGACCCCCATTGGGAGGTGATGGTTACCCATTCACACATTTTTCCACTTAGTTGGTGATACAATGGTGAAGGAACCGGTACAAAAAAATATTCCTTTAATAGGTGAAGGGTTCGATTCCTAGGATCCATATCTTAGTTGAATTTATCCTTCCCCAGATCCGCTTGTCTTTCCAGGTCACTTGATTTCTGACTGGGTGGAAAAAATTTGGCATAACCCACCCGTACTGATGGATTTCTATGTCGAACCATCACTGATAAGGATGTAACCCTCTAGGATGCTCTTCCATCTCAGCTGGAAATAACTCCTTCCCATCTGAGTGACCTCTTAATGGAGGGGGGGGGTTCCCTTGTGTGGAGGTTTCTAAAAGTCCACACATGGGGATTCCCTTCTCGAAAGTAATATATAATCAAAACATGGAAAAGAATAATGGAAAAAAAGATCAATACATATCTAGAAAAGGTCGGTATTTCATAATATCCCAACCTTATAACAGCTCATCCTTGAGCTATACTCCCAGAAATCATTAAGATTCCGAGGTAAAAAGATTGGATCTTTGATCTTGTATATCTTCTTCCCTTTCCCATGTTTCCTCCTGAACACACCATGTTTCAACAATACATGAACTGTCAACACCATATTTCCCCCCAACACTTTCTGAATATGATCCAACACATGTATTAGATAATATTCAAAGTAAGAATCAATTACATGCTCAATATCATCCACATAGATCACATAATAAGGGTTAGGATGATACCATTGAAGATATGACACATGAAAAGCATTATTCATGTCCCTATATCTATGTGGAAGAGCCAATTGTTATGCCACTAGCCTGGTTATCTCCAAAATCTCAATTGGTCCAACAAACCTAGGTGACAACTTACCCTATCTTTGAATCCTATGGTGACCCAAACTATGCGGCACCCAAATAAACACACGATCACCCACTGAAAACTCTAGGGGTCGTCAAATTCAATTTGTATATGACACCTATCTACCATAAGACATAACCATATGCATCTGAATCAATTGAACCTACTCCAATGTCTCATGCATGAGATTCAATCCCAAAAACTCAAACTCAACTACCTCCATACCACATATAGGTGATCTTCATGGATTACCATAAAGAGCATCGTATGGTTCCATATAAATAGTCTCCTGATAATTTTTTTTATAGGAAAACTCAATGAGTGCTAAGTGATTATCTGAAGACCCACTAAAGTCAAGAACACATGATCAAAGAATATCATCAAGCACAGGTATATTATTCTCTGAAGGTCCATATATCTATGGGTGGAAATCCATACCTAGTAGATCATGTGTACCAAGCTCCTTTTACAAGCCCTTCTAGAAATGCAAAGTAAAATGAAATTCATGGTCTGAAAATATACTCACTAGCACCTCATAAAAATATACTATCTCCTAAACATAAATATCTCCCAACCGATCCACTGATAAAGAATCCCATATAAGCAAGAAATAAACTACCTTAGTAAAATGGTCCACAATCACCCAAATAGAATCATTCTTTCGAGGATACCTCGGGAGACCCATCACTAAATGCATGGTAATTTCATACCATTACCATTCCAAAATGGGAAACAACTATAGTAAACCACCAGGTCATTGATGATCATCCTTCACCTATTGACATATGTAGCATCATGTCATGAACCCTACTATCTCCTTTTTCATTCCTAGACACCAATACAATTGACGTATGTCACAGTAAATTTTGGACAAACCCAGATGTATCACCTACTTTGAGGCATAAAATTCTTGCATCAACTCTCCCCATATATTCGTAGGAACAAAAACCTGATTACTGACATAAATGGTCTCATCATCATCTATGGTCCAATATGAAGGTGACTCCCCACTATCAAGGATTTACCTCAATTCTAAACACTGCAGATCATGATACCTCCTTTCACTGATCTGACTCAAAAGTGTAGAATCAACTAATACAGATTTAAGATTCATATACTTCTAGGTCTCTTGCGCCACAACATGAATCTCAGCCAGTAAGGATATCATCTTCCACTTTGAGGTAGACTACTAAACTACATGAGTATGTGTTTTCCTACTTAGAGTTCCAGAAAAACTATTTAAATTCTCTATCATATATGATGCCTCAAAATCAAATTATTTCATATAATCAATCCACATACACTGACAGAGATCCAAACCTCATTGTGAAAAGATATAGTTTATTCTCTTGTGATCAGTATACACAATGAACTTTTTTTCCAATATATAATGCCGCAAACACTTAAAATCATAAAAAACTACTACTAAATCATGGTCATTCATAGGGTGGTTCCATTCATGTGGCCTCAAATACCGACAACCATACTCCACAACTTGATCTCCCTACATCAACTTTGCTCCAAGCCCGATCCTAGAAACATCACAAAACACCATATACTCCTCACCTAGCTCAGGTAGGATCAAGATCAGTGCTATAGTCAAATGCTTCTTCAATTCCTGGAAGGAATTCTCATATAATCCACACCATTCAAACTTTATACCTTTCTTGGTCAATCCTGAAAGAGGCTCTTCTAAATGGGAAAATTCTTAGATGAACCTTCGATAATAGCCCACTAAAACTAGAAAGCTGTGGATATAAAAATGCATTATTGGGATGCTCCCAAGGAACCACTACCAGAACGTTTTCATGGACCACTAACACACCTTCTTATGAGATGATGTGACTCAAGAAGTGTAATTGATCAATCCAAAAATGAAACATATATAGCTTCTCCTATATCCATTCTCTCTCATTGTACTCAGAAAAATGTCAATATGTTGGGAATGATAATCATGACTCTTGTAGTACACTAAGATGTCATCCAAAAACACTACCACAAAATGATCCAGGTATGGGTCAAAGATTATGTTCATCAAATCCATAAATACCA
Source organism: Viscum album (assembly GCA_963277665.1). Lineage (NCBI taxonomy): Eukaryota > Viridiplantae > Streptophyta > Magnoliopsida > Santalales > Viscaceae > Viscum > Viscum album. The sequence continues at coordinate 1,908,638,753 of OY728145.1, forward strand.
ATGGTGCATTCGCCACCCCAAACGACCTCATGATGAGATCATAAAGGACATACCTAATTCTAAAAGTAGTCCTTGGTATATCAAAAGGACAAACTCTCAACTAATGATACCTTGATATTAGGTCAATATTGGAGAAAACACAAGATCCCATTAGTTGGTCAAATAGATCATCAATACATGGAAGAGGATACCGATTATTCATAGTCATCCTATTCAACTTCTGGTAATCAACACATAAGTGCAAAGTTCCATTAGCCTTCATAGAAAAAAAGGCTGGAGAACCCCAAGGTTATATAATTGGATGGATAATACCCTTATACTTTAACTCTTTTAGTTGAGTCTTAAGCTCTTGAAACACTTTTGGTGCAATTATGTATAGTGGGATAGAAACTGGATCAACCCCCAGCATGAGCTCAATCGTAAATTCTACATCTCTCTTAGGTGGTAGCCCTGATAAGTATTTAAGAAACACATATTGAAACCTATATACTATGGGTGTAAAGACATCAAGATTTGTATCCCCATCATCCAGAAAAAGACTTGTAACATGGGCAATGAGGTCCCCTATTTGTTGAAGAATTGGCCCTGATTGGACTATCTAGATATCCCACTCTCCACGGTGTACCTAATTGTCACCCTTAATAGATGTAAATGTCACTCTTCTATGGTAACAATATATGTGGTCTCAGTATACTACTAACTAGTCCATATCCATAATTAGGTCAAATCCTGACATATCTAGAATGTAAAGATCCCAAATAAAATGATACTCCCCAACCTCGAGAGAACACCCTTTGCACAAATAGATGTCTCTCAATCGTACTCCTAGAGGTGTATCTATCATCATAACCCATCTCAAAAACTCTACCACTAGGATCAAAATATTCACAATTTGGGTAGATATAAAATAATGAGAGGCACTAATATCCAATAAGGCACTAGCTAGCATAGAAGCTACAAGAATAATACCTATAACTATCGATGATCTAACCTCTCTATCCACAAGTGTGGGATGAACTACATGAACATGTCTTAATCTTATTCCTTATGATGCAGTCTGATTCCCCTGAGCTACACCACTCTGCTGATATGAGAACTATTTCTTAGAAGCACCAAATCCACCGCCTATACCACCACAGCTAGTATAACTCCAACTTCTAGACTGATACGATGTATAATATCCATTTCCCATACTCTAATTATGATAAACTATTACATAATTACCCATATTTTATGGGTTTCTATAGAACCTATATAGATGTCCCATCACACCAAAGCTTGAAACTCAATTGGTGATTGGGGACAATTCTTATTATATTAGGCTATCGTATTGCAATAGTGAAAAATCACTTAGGTTGGATACTGAGTAACTGATCCTTCCACTTGGTCACCCTCTTTCCCATGCTATCGAAAATATTATCACAGTGAAACTTCCTACTCTTAGAAGAAGTATTTTCTAATCACCCAATTGAAAACACCTAACCTCCACCGGAAGATTCCTTCAGATTATGTTCAGATATAGGTGCCTAATCCACAATTCTGAAAAAATTTCAGCTGAAATATATTAACTTGGGACTTAATCTCACATTTAATACTATCCTAGAAATGCCTTTCGATAGCTACCTCATGTCCTTAATGTGTGGGAGAAAAATGATACAAGCCATTAAATAAACCATCATAGTCCATCACAAGAATACTCTCATGAGTCAATCATATGAACTCAGATGTCCTCTACTGTCTGAGTGTCTTGGGATAAAAGTACTCAAGGAAGTTCTCTAAAAAGTCCTTCCATACCATATCATATGCCTGCCAAGTCCGAGCCTGAAAACCCCACTAGTTCTTTGCAGATCCTCATAACATGTAAGCAGCCAACTTGACCCTCTTCTCTATAGGAGTCTCTAAATAGTCAATTATAGACTGGATGGACCTAATCCATAACTTAGTTGCCTCAGGTCCACCCTCTATAATTATGTTTGGAGGGAACTACAACTAAAAATCCCATGTCAGGTCAGCCATACTCATCACTACCCATTCTAGGTCTCTCTTCAACAATTTCAGGAAGTTAGAAAAGTTCTCACAAAACATCCCTTTGACTCCTTCACAAAACACTATCAGTGCCTTAGGTTCTACCTCTGGTTGAACATTTCCATCCATAACCTACGATCGTCCTATCAAGAATCGTCATCATGGAGGAATATCTCTATAATTCCGAACACACATCACCAGATAGTTTACAAAACATTAATGCATTTAACTAGAGGTATTTACATAAATCCATAACAATTCATCCATCAAACACCACCACATGGTCAAAATTGAGGAACTATCATTCATTCAACATTGAAATTTTTATTATCTAAAAAAATACTATAACAAAACAAGACTATGGGAAAGTCCAAATAGTACAAGACTAAGGAGGCCAAAAATAATGAAGACCAAGTTTATCTCCTCTAATCAGATCTATCCCCTCCAGTTTCAGTTGAATAATGATGAAAAAAACAAGTAATGTTTCTCCATTGGTCTACCACCACTATAGAAGAAAGATGATCCTCCACTTTATTGACTTCATGCCATGTATGAACAACCTAAGTGTCATTGTTGATGTTGGCCTTAAATTTTCTAATTATACAGGAAATAGACCAATGAGTGGGTATATTACCATGCATAGAGTCATGATTAATCATGGAATTAGTTTCAACATGATCAAGATTAAAACTTTTCTGGGCACACAATTTAAGACCTACGAACATCACTTTTGACTCTACCTGAATGGAGTTCCCCTTACCATAACAGGCAGTTAAAGAAAGAAGAACACTCCCTTTATAATCTCGGACCACCCCTCTACCACGCATAATTTATAATATACAAGAACCATCAAAATTAAATTTGTAATCCACAGTTGGAGGAGACCAACAAACACAGTTTCCTTTTAAAGCAGAACTAGGATAATGTATTAAAGGCATATTATCCTATATGCTTCTCAGAGTGGGGGTATGAATCCAGTCATTGGAACCACTAACCAAATCAATCAAGAGATACTTTGTTCTTGTGAAAACATATCTTACTTTATAAATAATGCCTTCAAATATGGAAATATTTATAGCTTTCCAGATACACCATCAACCCGCATTAAGAATCAGTGCCCTAGGCATTTTTATGGGCTTTCACTGTTCATAACAGAGAACTATCTTTCTAGGAATTATGCACCCAGAAGGTCTATAGAAAAAATACCAGTAAAATCTCCAAAACATGCCCAGACATTCATATCCCATTAATCTTCAAAAAAGATATGATTGGAATCCTCCTCCTTATGAATTGTGCAGCAATGACATTTAGAGACCAGATTAATACCCATCCTTCTCACAATATCATATATAGGTATAGAATGGTTTCTAATCCTCCATATTAAACAGTTGACTTTAGAATGAATTTTTTTCCACCATAACAAATTATTTCTAGGTTTCTTGTTTCTCCTGTGATTGGATGATCCGATGAAAGTCTTTTGTAGAAAACAATCCTGAATTAGAAGCTGTAAAAAACACATCTATCCAGATCCAAATTTAATTCAATACTATAAAACAAATCCATTTTATATTTGTTCAAAATATCATTAGTGAAACTAGGATACATACTTTCTTCTCTAAATTATATAGATGGCCCTGGACAGTTTAGAAAACCAACACTAGAGCCTACCCAATTATGATGCCAAAAAGAAATATCCCCTTTCCCAATAATCCACCTTGAGGGTTTCTGAATGGTAGGAATAATATTACAGATCGAAGACCATAATGGATAATAAGGACTTATATCTTCCAAATAAACCCTTCCTTCAAATGAAATAATTTTACCCCAGAGGGTACGCTCCTCCACTACCACCCATGCATGTTTTTTATGAATGCAGTGCACAACATCTTCAATATTTTTGAAATTAATTACACCCTCATGAACATGTATTTCCAATATATCCCATGAAGTCCAATGATGTCTCCCCTCAGAGATAGCATCCCATATGAAATCATCCAAGATTCTATCAATATTATTCAGAACCCCCTTAGGCACTTTGATGGCTGAAAAAAGATGTATAAGAATATCCAGTAAAACACTATTGATTAAAGCAATCCTACCACCAAAGGATAATTAATGGTTTTTCCAGTTAAGTACACGACTCATAGTTTTGTTCATAATTCCATCAAAATCATTGATTCTAGTACGAATAGGGGATATAGAAGACCCAAGATAATTCAAGGGAAAAGAACCTCTTTGTATATTCAGTATTCTTGATATGGAGGAAACTTGATTATCACCACATTTTTCAGAAATATATAGATTACTTTTTTCTCCATTGATAGTTTCTCTAATCCAGTAACTATACTCATCTAGGATTTTAATAACACCCCCAACTGGTCTAGCACTAGCATTGATAAAGATCAGGGTATCATCTGCAAACATCAAGTGGGAGATTTTCGGCTGACTCATTTTCATTCAGTATGGAATAATGATACCTATAGATAATTTATTATTAATAAGAAGACTAAGAGTATCATTCAAGAGAATAAAAAGAGTTGGGGATATGGGATCTTCTTGTCTGAGCCCACGAGTATCCTTGAAAAAACCGTGAGTTTTTCCCATGAATGAAACCACCATCCAGGAAGAGTTGAAGCAACAAAACATAATATTTGTGGCCCATGAGGATAAAACCATACACTTAATCACTCTGATGATAAAACCCCATTCAATTATGTTATAATATTTTTTCATATCAGACTTTAAATCCATGTTTAAGCCATGACATTTAAAGTTGATATCACTGATTATTTCATGAGTTAAGGCAACCATTCACGGAATAGATTGACCTCGAACAAAACCATGTTGCTCTAAGGAAACCCACTATGAAACAAGTATAGAAATTCATGAGTTGATAATTCTTGAAATAATTTTTTAAGAAAAATTACGCATGCTCACTGGTTTATAATCTTGAATAGAAGATGGATTTTTAGTCTTAGGAAGCATTAACAAAGTAATATCACCCACGAACCTTGGGATATAACCTCCAATAAAGAAATCCTAGATGTAAAAAATGAGATCAGCCTTAACCTCATCCCAAGAGCCTCTTTAGAACGATCCTAGAAAACCATTAGGACCCGGATCACTCTCTAGGTTAAAACCATGGTACTATCACTACCCTTAACCATACTAAATCTAGGTCATGGTTAGAAAGTGTTAAACTCATTATTATTATTCAAATATCATTATACACTATTTATTCACATCTTTTAACATTTTTATGACTTTAAATTCCACATTAGACCCTATTTTTAGTTCAATTACACAAGCAGGGAAACAAATTTCAATATCAACAACTTACCCAATCCTATTTTCTCATGTGTACCTAAAAATGATGCATGTCACATAATAATTACAAGTTCCTATACTAATTCATGAATAATAAATTCTCATGACATGCTGGGCCATGATTAAAATCCTAAAAAATCTCGAAAACAATAATCACATCACACAACAAGTGCATCACTCGAGGCAAAATAACATTCAACTGTAACAATGCACATTAATAAAAATAATCCCACCATGCGTATTTGAATTTTACCTTTATACATGGTTAAACTACTTCCATTCACAAAATCTTAACCAAATCTTAACTCATACTATTCTCCTTTCCACCTTTCTTGAATAATAATTCAAAATAAAATAAAATAAAATCCCTTTGATACCAGTTTGTAACATCTCGACCAGGGTGGCATATACTGGTGCCCTGAGCCAATCAGTCACATGACCTCAAGCATACCTCCCCATATGCCAGAGGTTACTAACTATTAGTGAGGATCTAATATTGATCATGGGGATACTATACCTTCTTTATTAAAGTAACCCAAAAAAAAATAGCCAAATGATATAATCAAACTAAAAAAACCCTGCATAAAAAATTGACCTAAACAAGAATACAATATCCAAAATTGAACACTAGACATGTCTTTCCAAATACGTGTCAAGTGTCAAATGAAAAATCAAAATAAAGACACACTAACACTCCCAAGAGGGTCTCAACACCATGATAGTCTCCCTCATCCATGCTCTCTCCCAACTTAGACATCTAAAATGGGGCTCTTTCCCTTATCATATCCTACAACCATAAAGTCTATTCAGGTATGGATTTGGAATCCCAAGTGGGGTGTCAGTAAAACATAGTAGGCCCCCACCAATGGTGTCTAAAACAACATACATTCAATAATAGCATATTCAGTTTTATAAAGAATAAGGTACAATGCATAAAATAAAAAGTTATCACATTTAATTACAATTTCACTAACCACATAAACCCTTAGGTTCCGGAGGACACCTGGACCCCTAATACGTACTTCATCCCGTGATGGAGTCTGAATCATATCACAATACCATAATTATAATTTATTATTTCATTTCCAATCATTTCACAAACAATTGGAACCATAGTACAATGACAAATTCATGGGCATAAAACGTCGTGTCTAACACCCCATGGGTATTCGAAGCCTCTTTCCCTATCCCATATCTTATTGTCACATGAGTATTTGGATCCCCTGTCCCTATACCACACTTGCTATCACATATGGGTATTTGGAGCCTTAGTGCCTATCCCAAACTTGTTATCGCAAATGGGTATTTGGATCCTTAGTCCCTATCCCAAACCTCAATGTCACATATGGGTAATTGGGGCCTCAGTTTGTGTCCCATACTCATATATCAATCAATCACACATATATCATATATATCATATCGATCAAGGTTAATCAACATTAACCCTCTTTTTATATTTCACAATAATTAATAAACCATTTAAACTTTAAAAAAAATCATGGTTCAATAATTCCATCACATGGAATGATATGATAAATTCCCCATTAAACCATACCACAATATTCAATTCATATACCCCCTTAACCCATTAAGGTCAAGTCAACCATCTCATAACCCCCATTTTCAATTAATTCATAATCACATTAATTGACCAATTACTCAATCCTAAATTTCCCATAAATTCCACAATCCCAACTTTCCATTAATTAATTAACCAATTAATTAATCCAATTCCACCAATTTTATAATCATAATTACCCAATTCAATTTGGACAAGTTCAACTCATCTCATATTCACATGGAAACTCAATTAATCAATTCTATGATTCCATAAATTAATTAATCAAATAATTTATTCAATTCAAGATTCAATTTTCAAACATTCCAATTGAAATTCCATAATAAATACACCCAATTAGAATTCATGACTATGAGAATTGAATTTGAACACCTACCTAAAGTTCATCAACGAATGCTCACCAATAGAAATCCCCAATTGAAGCGGAAAAACCAAGGTTACAAAGAATAAAAAGATTTAGATCCAAAACCTAGATCTAATATCAAACAAAATATATCCATGGAAACCTATTTTATACCCACTACTAATAGAGAAAAATATTCCTTCTAAGTATAATAAAAATACGAGAACGAGAGGGGAAACTAATCGGGATGAAAATCTCTTACCAAGAAAGGTAAAAATATTCAATCCATGCTTCAATTAGTCAATAATGGTGGTTGTAATGCATTGTAATCTATCCAAGAACCTTATAAAATGAGAGAAATTAGTCTATAGTCGAGTTGGGTTGACCTTGAGTAAATTCTTGGGGGTTTGGAGTCTTTAAACTGATTTTAGGGGTTTAAAATTCCACGAACATGGTTTCTTACTCAGGGCACATGGTTTTACCTAATTATTATCCTTAACTCATCTTAGGGATTTTCATATTTAATAAAATAAGGTAACATGATTTTAATTACCATGAACCAACCATGCAATCCCCCTCCTCTTGGGGTTGCACGGTTTGTTGGGGTAGGGCGCACAGTTTGGGAAAACCATGTGCCACCAATGCACTACCCAAAACCCTTCCAAAAACTTCCAAATTCTAACCTAACACACCCAATATAAATCCCAAACAATATATAATAAAAAAAATGAAAAATACCAAAAAATATGTTCAATAAATCTCCAGAAAAGGTTGGTATCTTATAGTATGAGAATATGTAATCTTAAATGATTTTCCACGACATAGGTAGTAGATGTTTCAAAAATAGAGTAATATTTTCTTATGGTTCAATGTCCATATTTTGGTGATACATCATGTTTTTGAGGTGGCATATCAGTTAGTGATCCAATTGTGGATGGTTGGATCCACAACAATATTCGTATTTTTTAGATTCATCAATATCATAATGGTGATTCCCATGAAATTATTTTAGGGAGATAAATATCTTGGATAATGTGATATTTATGGAGTAGTATGTCCAGATTAAATATCAATGAGAGTAGGTAATATGTGGGTGTGTCATTATTTTGGCTTAAATCCTATGGATATATGGTGTCATTGAATAGAGTATGTTGGAAAATGAGTGGAAAATGTGTACTATGTACATTGAGGTATTTTGAACCACATTTGATTTGTTAATGCGATCACTTTTATATGTTTAATTGAATGAGTTGATTATTTTTGGTTATATTTTTTGATATAATTATTTTGTAATGATTGTTCTTGGTTGATAGAATTACCAATTTTTTAGAGGTATCACCTAAGAGAGTATCAGGTCTGGTGGATGATGTTATCTATTTTAGATTGGTTTTGATTCTCAAGGGAGAGAATTTTTTGAGACAAATCTAATGTTATAGTCTTAACATTTTTTACTAGTTACATTTATTGTTTTTGGAACTTAAGGTTTTGGAGATGAAAAGTGATGATGATTCATGTTCCTAGCTATATAGAGTTTATTCATAGTGTGGTGTGTTAGTTCATGTAAGGGGGGATTTCGTTTATTTCTTTAGTGGGAGGGAATCACAGTGTGACTATAACCATTATTGAGTGGCGCCCTATGAGGATAATTTCCTTGTTATTCCAATTAAAGTATCAATTAAACATGATTCCTGGAAAAAATGGTGTATATTAAAGTCCCTTGGAAAAATTCTTTGCATCTCAATGTCATAGTGTTGTTAGAGTCCGTATAGTTATACCAAATCTAATAAAAAATTTATTCCCACATCCATGGGAAAAAATTTCACAACAAAAATAGACAAGAAACTATTATATTTAAATAACCATATTTTAGTAGAAAATACTACCACAATCAAATTAAAAATAAATAATTCAGGTTATTTCGATTTCAATTTCTTAAGAAACAACATCATAATAATCATATTTCACACTACTAATTCATTTCCATAATTCAGTTTTTATAATTTTTTGAAAGGTGATTCCATCATATAAATCACAACATCAATACAAAATTCTCAACAATAATAATGACTATTAGTAGTATGAGTAATCATGAACAAATAACATCAACACTACCATGAAAAAAACATATATAGAACACCCCTTAAAAAAATTTAGTTATGTCCAGTTCATTATCATCATTATTTTAATTCATACTATGTATTAAATTAGTTTAAAATCATACTAGTTATATGTTACATACAAACTAAAAGTGTTTTCTTATAACCCTTCCTCATATAATGATTCAAAAATCAATATAAAAGAACTTGGGATGATGGAGTGAGCATCGAACCAAAATCACATGAGGAACCTTAGGACACAGTGATAAACATAAAAATATCTCAACACAACATCACCTGAACCAAATACTACTACTACTACCAAAAAAATCATTGAATAAGTAACATGGATGAAAGTAATAATAGAAGAGAGTGAACTATCATTGATTATGGACAGTTGATATCTCTTAGATAAAGATCAAATAAAGGCATATGAAAATTTAATGGTCTTCCAAAAACACTCTAGGAGAACTCGTGCATTGTGGGAATAATAATTAGAAAATTTTAATTTATATTGGATTATTAATTTACATAGGTTTTGGAATCACATAATCTTATGATGTAAGGATGATGGATAGGCTATAATGGTTTACTTTTAATCAAATCTGAAAAATCATATTGTATTTAATACCTATATTTGATAAACCTGGGGATGAACTATGACACAAGGCTCATCTCCAGGACATTGCTTCCAAACTACTAAATACGACCCCAATAAAACATAATAACAACAATACATGACCTCTAAAAATGACATAAACCCCTGATATTGATCCCTATTGATACATTCTATATCATCATGGATTATTTCATAGGGCCTACCACAAAATTTTGAGAAGTTCTCATAGACTAACACCATTCCACAACCAGATGTTCATAGAACACAGACCCTTAAAACGGTAGAAACCTATGATAACAACCTTTCATTGAGTTGGATATCCCTTAATTTTTTTAAAAACTTATAGATTAAATTATATATTAACTCTCCTTTTCTTCCTCAATCCTTCTCTTGAAACCTTCCAAACCCAAAACACAGAATGTAACATTCCTAGATAGTCAAGGCCATTGCATGTGAATTTTTTATAATCATTAATTCTATTTTTTTACTTTAATCTTAAGATATAAATTCTATTTATATTTATTTTCAGTCACTCCCATAGTTATAATCATAGGTATGATATTAAAATAACACCATAATAATAATGTTTTTAGTCTTTTTATATACATTTGGTTTTATTTATCTTACTGTTATCTTAATGATGTTCCATATTGTATTTTCATAATGAATTAATTTTTTAGTGCAACAAAATATTTTATTTTTTAATATATATTGTGCCTAATTTTAGTTATGTGTTTCATGAGAAACAAATTTTCCAACACATAATGTTTATAATGGATAATATATAAAAAATATTAGGGTTTTACATTTCCTATCATGGGAAATAAAGGTTTCATGTGTAGCAGAAACACTGGATGGGTCATTCCCAACTTTGATATATTGTATCATTTGCGACCCTCAAATGATTTCATCCGAATATAGAACATATATTTAAGAATACTATCGTATTACTTCTAAGATCTCATCATAGCGAGGAACTGCTATGTCCTTTCAATAAGGAAACTATAATTAGGACATTATCAAATACTATGTTACACAGAAGAACAATCATGATGTGATAAGAAGTTTATTAATATTCAAAATAATGAATAAATGTTATCATAAAGTCTATATATGTTGGTTCTAGGAAACCAAATCCAACAAAATCACATTTTTACTAGAGCCAATTTATAACAACTTTCAGTCAGCAAGCTGTGACATGATACTCATTATTTTTCCGTGATATGCCTTTAGTCAAGGGGTCCATCAAGTTTTCTTTTTTGGGAACTCTACATACTACATATTCACCCCTCTCATAATACAATGTGATATGGGCTTTACTTATATGTACTATTCCATCATCCTAGAAAATTATCATATCCAAATTGATTCCTTAGATGCATCATAAGCTATTATATACTCGAACTCCACTATAGAATCAGTGAAAACTATATGCTTTGAGCCCTTCTAGCTCACAGCTCCTCCATTGAGACAAAAAACATTCCTGACTATGACTTCAGATCATTATGATATATTTTCAAACTTTCATCAATATAACCCCTGATAATTAACTTATATTCTCCTCTATACACCAAGAATAAATCCTTAGTTCTTCTCAGATACTTAAGGATAACCTTAACAGTAGACCAATGCTCTTCTATTGGATCGTATTGATATCTAACTACCATGCTCAATGCACAAGAAACTTCAATTCTAATACATAAAATGGAATACATGATCAATACTATCTATGAAGCCTATAAAATCTTACTCATTCTCTCTTTCTACTGTTGGGTTTGAAGAAACATTTTCTTTAAAATATATATACTAGGTGACAATATAACTAATCCCCTATTGGATGGTTCCATCTTAATTTTATTTAGTTCATGGGCAATGTATGTAACTTTACATAGTCCAATAAGCCTCTTGGATCTATCACGAATGATATTGATCCCTAGAATATAGGCTTCTTCAACTATGTCTGTCATAGAGAAACACCTATTTAACTAGTCCTTAATAGATTGTAAGACCGGTATGTCCCTTGTAATAAGTAATATGTCATCAACATATATTAATAGGATAAATAATTAATTCCCACTAAAACTATTGTAAACACATGGCTCACATTTATTCTTAATGGAACCAAATTATTTTATAGCTTCATCGAATCAAATTTTCCACGACCTAAATGTTTGCTTCAATCAATAAATGGATCTCTGCAACTTGAAAACCTTATTGGCATCACCTAGAGTCACAAACCCTTCTAGTTATGTCACGTAGAAATCTTCTTGAAGGTTTCCATTAAGGAAAGCAGTTTTGATTTCCATCTTCCAAATTTCTTAGTCGTGGTAAGATGTTATAAAAAGTAGAATTGTGTTGGATTTAGACATAAGAAATAGTGAAAAGGATTCATCATAGTTAATTCATTGATGTTTTTTAAAACCTTTAGCTATTATCATTTCTTTATAAGTATTAAATTTACCTTCCACGTCTAGTTTTATATTGAATACCCATTTTTACCCAATGGTATTTACATCAACTGACACATCAAATAGAATCCAAACATGGTTCTGATACATGGAATCCATTTTAGAAATCATGGATTATTTCATTCTTATAGCTCTTAAGCTCTCTATTGTATATTTTAAATAGAGAGGGCCATTATTTTCAACCAATAATGAATCACCATATTTGATTACTAGAAAACCATATCTCTCTAGTTCTCTTACCCCTCTAGTTCTCATACATAGTACTCCTGTTTCTAGAACTACTTCCATGGGGACCTATAGAATATGTTCCTATATAAAATTTTATGTATTTTGAGAATAAAATTAATCAAATTCAATCATTCCCCCACTATCATTTTTTATGACATACTCCCTCTCAATAAATATGAATTTTCTACAAACAATCACTTTCTCATTTGAGAGGGGTTTTAGGTAGTATCCCTTTGTTTCCTTATGGTACCCTATAAAGATACACTTTGTTCCCCAGGGTGCTAGTTTGTTTCTTGACAAGGCCTTAAAAACACCACACATCCCCATACACATGTATGTGATATAACTAGTTTCATTTAACTCCTTAGCTCTAAGGTAATTCCATTTTCCTCTTTAGATAGTACTATGTTTAGTGTGTATGATGCATTTTGTAATTCATATACCCAAAAGGATAATGGAAGATCTACATGAATCATCTTCGAACTTACCATGTGTAAAAAGGTATGGTTCCTCCTTTCACTAACACCATTCCACTGTGGTGCATAAGGTGGATTGAGTTGAGATATAATCCAAAATCCCCAAAGAATGTCGATAAAATATTGGGTATGATATTCTACACCTCGATTCGATCAAATATTATTTAACTTCATTCTATGTTTATTATCTAATTCATTCCTGAATTATTTGAATTTATAAAAGGATACAAACTTATACCTCATTAAGTAGACATATTCATATCTAATCATGTCAAAAGTAAAAGTTAAGGAGTAAGAATACCCACCTTCGGCTTCTACTAGAAATTGTCCACACACATTAGTGTATAAAAATCTTAAAATATCTATATCCATTTCACCATGTATATCAAATGGATGTTTAGTAATTTTTCTTTATAAATAAGCATGACATCAATAAAGTAGTTTTAGATCAAAATATTCTGAATAAATTTCTTGATAAATCTCTTTAAAACGCTGTTTGTTTACATGACGAAGATAGAGATTCCATAGTTGGGTGTTATATGAGTTGTGTGATCATTATTCTTTATCAATTACCAATAATTATTTTTCATAATTTAATACATAGAGACAATTATTTAAATGTGCTATACCATAACATATGACTTCTTTATAAAATAAAAAAAATTTATTTCCAAATTTGAAAATAAAACCATCTACATCTAGGTATGATATATAAATTATGTTATTGGTAACTGTGGGTACATAATAAAAATTCATTAAATCCAATATCATTATTATTTTAAATGAAAGGTGGTAGTCACATATGGATAGATTAGGCAACCTCACACCATTAGCAACTTATAAATCCACATATCCTCTTGTAATCATTCCGAATCTACTTGGTTACTAAATTTGGATACAGATGTGAACACTTTAATCTGTATCTAATGCCCAATGTGCAAATATTGAAATATTACACTAGATATAAAAATTCACCATAAGATTACCCTTTCTGCTAGGTGCAATTTCTCTTCTAGTGGCCTTGCTTACCACATGAAAAACATACTACCTCCTTTTCCTTACCTTGCCTCTAGATCTTCCACTTATTAGATGGGTGACGATTAGTATATTTAGACTTATTTATGAGTCTTTGGCCCATTCATCTTCTTATTTAATTTATTATTTACTATAAGGACTATGGTTTTGTCACACCCCATGTACTTATCAACTTGGAGAATCAAATTATGCAGTTTCGAAAGACCCTTTTCATTATTGATCATATTATAATTAAAATTAAAATTGGAGATGGACTTTGGTACTTAGGAATGTATGAGATCTGTGTGCATCTCATTTTGGAATTTGATGAAAAAGATGTCTATGTTTCCAATGTAGTTAATAAGCATGACTACATGAGGCCCACCTATCTCCAACTCTCCAAGTTTAGTTGTAAAAAAATAATTGGAGATCTTATATATATCTTATATGACATTCTCTTGTTAGATATCTCAAAGGAAAGAAATCATTCTATAAATATCCATATCTTCATGTTCCTTCAAAAGATCATTTGTTATGGATAATAATATCAAATAATGAAAATCTATGGAATTGTTCAAATGTTTATCATAGAGAGATAAATATTCCACACTAATCTCATTGCCAAGAACATCGAGAATAGGTTCCTTCAACACATATAATTTCCTTTCATTTTATAGGATAACATGTACGTTCATTTTCCATTATTGGAACTTTATGTTGGTGATAAGGTTGTCCTACTCATGTATAGATCATAATGATATGTTTGATGTCATTTTTATTGCTATTTATACAAATAATACAAGTATAGTTCTAATAATTTATCTGATAAAATTTAGATAAATAAATAAATATTATATTTATTAATCTCCCGTTATTTTATTTAAACCTAATCACCCTCACCTTTGGATTTAAAATATCCAATTTCTTGGACATTATTTGTGTAAAGGATCCATATTCTCCTTCACATTACCCCAAATCTGGATACTCATGCAATATGAATGGTTTTTGGTAGGCATTCCAAATTCAAAATTCAATAACTTATAGTTCCTTGATTATTTGAGTTAAATCCCCAATCTATAAATATTAAATTGGATTTACTCAACTTTTTCCTATCAATTACACCATGTTCTAATTTGGTAGTCAACCCTTGATGTGAACTAAGTTATGTCATCCAAAAACCTCAAGTTATAATTTTCCAATAATTGGAAGCATCCTAATATTTTCCAATCAAGTACTTTGAATAGTGCTTCGATTTTAACTTAAGTAGTGGAAATCTATGCCGACTTAATATATATAATTGGGGTATTTTATGTTTTATTATAAATTTAAAATTATTATTTTTATTACATTATTTTTAAAACTAAGTGGATTTACTTAAGTTATTAACCATTTCATATATAAAAGTTTCACATAAGTTAATTTATTTTAGTTATATATTACATTATTATTAATTCATTAATTCATGTGATCATGAAAAAACCTCCATAATGAAATAACCATGTGACTTGATAGAAATAAAATAATAAAGCGGTATGATCATGAGCTTATACTAATGGTTATTTTAACTATCATATGATAAACTAACCATTGAACTAGGGAAAAACATGTTGAAACATTTGTAGTTCATGTTGTATATTTCCACATGTTCACCTATGTATCTCTCTTGTATTGATTTCACCTCAGATATAAACTTATACCGCCTCCACTAGATTGGGATTTCAATCCATTAAAAATGTTTTTACTTACACGTTGGTGAGAAAAACCATAGGACTGGTTAGGGGGTTTACAGAAAAGAAACCATGGTCACACAGACCATAACATAGTGGAAGAAGATATGAAACACATGGAAACAATTTAATTTAATAATAAACTAAATGAAACCATTCATATACAATAGTACGGTCTAGGCTCATGATCATCCACATTCATGCAAAAAATTATGAATTGAATTAAATTAGCATTCAATTCTAATCGTTCTTATTTAAGATAAATCACACTTGAAATAATTAACTATCTTCTTTAATTAATCAATTTTTATCTTAATTATCATCCATTTTTTTTCTGAGATTCTCATCCAATGTAATTTTTTTAAAAATTACATAATGTTATTTAAAATTAACTTTGTACAAAAATATAACCTAGAGGAAACATGGTGAGTACCCATCCAAATTATCCAATGTGTATTATACTCGTATAATGTTTACTCTTGTGACATGTAAAATACACAATATATCACATAATTTCGGGGCATTTAATATCAACATATTGAGAATATGAAACACATGGTACTTATGTAGCATGTTATGCTTCAATGTACATTGAGTAATAACTATAACACTACTTATACATGATATGTGGATCCTAATTTTACATTATATATATATAACCCTTCACATGGCCCATACTATCAACTTAATGACCACATGGAACACATGTTGATAAGGTTTTCATAGTATAATAAATAATTTTCAATTTTTTATAATTTTTTAAAATTACAAGACATGTACATTTAAGATGTAGAATTTCTACTATTATCACTTCTTATCCGCAGAACATTCCTAGGGAATCCATGTTTAACCAATCCAGGGGAAATTTTAGAGTACGTGGCATGTACATTGGCTACACGGTGGTTAGTCTCTGAGTTACATGGTCACCATTATATAGGTTTTGTAAGAGGATATACAATCTATCTGTGACTAAGGGACTACATGACATGTATAGAAGCTACACAACTTGTACAATAACTAACCATGTACCAGGCTAGCAAGGCCAAAACATAGTGTATAATTAAATTCAAAACATGTAATAAATTCACACTAATTGAATTAATTATGAATTAATTGAGGGTGAATTAAACAATAGTACATGGAATGTACTATTGTGGTATCTGACCAGACTCCTCAAAACCTTTGGATGAGATATTTGGAATTATTTTGTTTATAAATTTAATTAATTTTATTATAGTTGTGAGAAATGAAGAGGAAGAAAGAAGATATATCAATTCAGATTAAATAATAATTAAACTATAATTTAAAGCTAATGAAAATGAATAAATCAATCAAAAATCTTTAAATAATTATAAATAATTTTGTGAATTCTATGATAGCACATGAAGGTTCCAGGCGTAACAAAAGTGTTAGATGGGTCATGCCCAACTTTTATTTTGTCACGATCAATGATTAATATGATATTTACATGAAAATAAAAAACATTATTAACAAAATTGAATTAAAGAATATATACAATTAAAAAACATCATAACCATGAATAAAATCATTAGAAATTATTTATAATTAATTTAAGTAGTTCAAGAAATACCTTTTGATAAATTATTTATTCATTTATGGATCTAAAAATGTCAATACATCATACCATCTTTGTGTTTTATTAATCAAGAATAGATTCCATCTAGTAGTGATCCACATGTGTTCCAAAAACCTTCTAATGTAACCATGGAAATTTTTAGGTGATAACATAATAGATCCTAACACTTGAATTATTTTCCTTTGATCGCCCTTAGAACTTCTTCGATCAAGGGTTCTCTTCGATCTCTCTTGACTTGAGAGTGGTGGTGAAGGAGGATCACACTCGGTTCTTGATAGTGTTCTAAGAGAGGGAGCTCTCAAGGTATTTGAGAGGATCCTCTCCATATCTTATTGTGCATAACAAAAAATGAATTGGATCTATTAAGAAAATAATATAATTGTGTTTATATACCACTAGGTTTAGAAAATAATATTTTCACATGATGCCTTCATTATTTCGGTAATCCCTATGGAACCCCATGTCTATAATAATAATAATAATAATATTTCTTGAAATGTACTACACTCATGAATTAAATTAAATATTATTTAATAAAATAATATTCAATATTTATTATTTATCACCAAACCATTCAAATTTTTCCTCCATTCCTCCATAATATTTAATAAGAATTAAATAATGAATATTTATTTAATAAATAAGTATCAATGTATTATTCACTAATAAATGAAAATTATATTCCCTAATTAGAAAATAAATATTTATTAAATATTATTATCACATAATATTCTCTCAAATAACTAGTGACAGGATATATGCGATCAAGAAAACATGAATAATTATTAAACCACATATGAGAATGATATTTATTCAACTTGTTAAATAATAAATAATAATATATTATTTAACTAAGATTCTAGAAATACTTTGTGTGTGACCCTCTAGGACTCACTACAAAAAAATGACTTATACCAACAAAAATTTATTGATAGATAATATATCTGTTGGTAAAAATGATCAATTCCAACAGATATGATGTTTTATTGGTATTGATTTCAAGTACCAAAAATTTTTTTTACTAATAGATATATCTGTTGGTATTGATCTCTTAATACCAAAAAATATTTTTCCCACAGTTAAATCTATTTCATTATCATATTAATACCAAAATTGTTTTTACCAACACTTGAATCTATTATTAATAATAACTATTACAAGAAAAATCCAATATCATAAATAAAATATGTTACAATAAATATTTCAATGATTATAATCAATTAATAGAAATATTTTTTTTATTTATATAATTATTTTTATGACCAAAATCAATATTCGATTTTAGAGGATTTATTAAAAATATCTCATTAATAATGCTTATATATTCTAATGTTTTTTTTATTTAGCAAACATTTAAATTTTTTTTATAAAATAATTTAAATCATTATGATATTTGGATATAAAAAACATAATAAATAAAAACATGGTAATTGATAAAACAATATTCAAAATATAAGTGAAAACAATAATATTATTATTTATAAAATTAATAATCAATATTCACATATTCAAAATTTATAAGTGAAAACAATAATATTAATTTATAAAACCTAAAAAACATAATTGAAAATAATATTAATTTTTATCAATATTCAAATATTCAAAATTTATATAATATTATAAAACAATAATATTAATTTTTATAAAATTTTATTTCAGTCTCGACCTTGGTGGTTCTGTGATTCTCCCCGCATCCCTGCTTCATGGCTTCCCTGTTTCAAGGATTTCCCAAAGCCCTGACACAATCCCTACCTCTCTAGAATTCCTCAAATACCTTCCTCTTAGCGATTCCCTAAATCTATGCATCTCAGCATCCCCACATCCATTACATTCCATCGTTCTCATCACTCTCAATACCTTCGTCTCAAGAAGAAACCCCTATTTTATGAAGTGTTCCTCCAGGAATCCCTATAGAAATATGTGATTGATCGAAGAAGAAGAAAATTTCGATGCCATACCTAGAAATCTTCATGATTGATCAAATAAGAAGTACTAAAGGTATACCTTCTGGTAAAATTTTGGGTTCTCTCAAATGTATTTTTCTATCGCTGGATGGAAATAATTCTCTAATGTATTTGTTAGCATAGAAATTCATAATCAATCAGCTTGTTCACTTAATCCGATGAAGTAAGTGAAAAAGATAAATCTGATTGAGAAATAGATGAATTAGGATGTGAGAAGCACGTTGGAAGTGAAAAAAATGAGAAATTTCTTTCATGATTACCCAATTTTAGGTTTGACTGTTGATTTAATTCCTCTATTTTACATTTCATCACTATAAAAATATAATGCTAGTCATCATAAAAGGGATGAACATATTCTATACAGTATCTTTAATATTGATATATTATTCCCAATGAAAAAGAAACTTTTCAAACATAAAAACTACTTATTTCACAATGTCTTTTATATTGAATAAGAGTAAGGGTCCCATGAAGATGAATGGCGCTTTATTGAAATCTAGACTGTCCGAACTCCTTTGTAAGTCTCATTCTAGGTATGAATTCCATTTTAAATGAACTTAAATGTTTCTATTCTCTATGCTGTCATAATACATACAATCCACATTGAAATGTTAAACCTTTAATTAGTGTATATTGAATGTTTAACATAAGAGTGCATCCTAAATCATCTAATTATAATGGGATTCATTCTTACTTTTGTGATTAATGTTTTTCTATTTTGAATCTAGTTACAATACATTTTTTTGATTTGGTATGTATAATGCTACAATGTTGTGCATTTTATTTATTAATATATGGTTCCATTTCCCTATGATATGAAATTTGTTACATTAATCATTTAGTGTACTATTGAATTTGATATTGAGAGTCTATACTTCATGGAGTTTCTAAAATGCATTTCTTCTGTTAAAATATTAATTAGTTGTACAGTGTATAATAGTTGATATCTATGTTTAATTTCATTTATATCTTGAACATCACAATGATGTATTTATGTGTCCATAAAATAATAGGGTTTCTTTTTAAATAATCATAGTTTTTTTAGTATTTAAAATTAATTTCCCTATAGGTTATTTGAAAGTTAGATTCTTTTTCAATATACATTAACAAAATTTTAGTAATTTATGAGAAATATTATGTTAATAACTGTTCATTTTCAAATTAATTGTGAAATTTTTGGTAGTTGTGCATTAAAGTTGGAATAAATGTCAGGATTATCATAGTTTCCCATATGATGTATTGTTTCAAGGGGCCCTCCAGAACCTTTACATACAAAAATCAGTTTGGGTCGGTGAATCCCCTTTTCAATGGTTGAATATTTCAATTCCCCTATTTCAAAAAGAAAAACAATGTAACATCCCAAGTAAGTAATGAATAATAGATATTCTTATCTATGTATATTTATGAATTAGATAGTGTTTTAGAGGCTTAAAAAGAGAATAAATCCAATCTTAAGCATGGAATACACTAGTGTTTTTAAAAGATTGTTTTACTGCCTTTTGGTGGAAAACCTTTTTTAGATCAAAATTTTGACAATTTTACAAGCTCTATATGTCGAAATAAACTTATTAGTTATGATTGGGACATTGAAATTTACTTTGGGTAAATTTTTGGTATTTTTCCGATAAAGTTCATTTTTTAATGAATAGTGAAAAATGTTGTATTTTAATTCAAAACCTCTTTTTAATCTAATTTATTTATATTATTAGATTATATTTTTAATTGGTTTTAAAGTTAAATTAGAATATATTTTTACCATTTAATCCAATAGTGGTCGTTGGAATTAATTTCACTTTGAAATTGGACTTAAACTAATGTCAATATTTTGATACTTATTATTTCATAAAAACACGCTATTTACTCTGACAGCGGGAATTAATTATTAAATTAATTAACGTAACTTATATGTTTTGAATTTTGTAAGATAGACATCATTTTTGAATTCAGAATATCAAATATATCTTAGGGTGAAGTTTTGGTATTTTTCTGAAAAACTTCAATTTTTGATGAATAGTGAAACCACCAAGTGGTACTTAAAAAACCGGTTTTTCGTTTAAATGAATTTTTACCACCTCTGTGTTTTGAATTTAAAAAATCCGACATACATGACTGTCATTAAGAAGTAAAATGTGGTCCAACGGGATTAAAATAATTTTTTGGTGAATAGTAACATTTAAGTTTTTAATTTCGATTAGAGGTAATTAGTGTAATTCAAGGTAAGAATAATGTTTTAATAATATAAAATGAACTTTACACATGTACTACCCTTTTTGGATGTGTCATGGACGACCAAGACAATCCATGGGTCAACTTGGGGACCCCATGGTGCCACATTGGAAGGAAAATGACATTAATATCTTTTTATTTAATGTTAAAATAAAAATGTCACAAACAGGAGTTGTTTTACTAAAACAATTTTTACATGGGGTTACACAAGTCATATTTTTTACTATAAATATTCATTAGAAATCTAAAAATATTTCCTACATCATGATATTTTTGTTATAATTTTTAGACATTAAATAAATTAAATTATTTATGACACCATGATGATGTAGTGATTACCTCATTATTTAACAATTTAAATAAAATGAAAAGATAATGTAAAATATAGGACCTACACTTGTCAAAAACCTATTGGATGGGTGGATTTAGAACTAATATCACCGTATCCTCGAAATATATAATTGTGGGACCTTTTAAATCCGAAAAACATTTTATAACAAAGTATCTTTTCTTAACTTTCCAAGAGTGCCCCTCCTCTCCTCTTATAAAAGGCCCCCACCTCTACCACCTTACCCACACTTCCAAAGCCTTTGGATCGGCCAAAAACTTCTCATTTTGTCTCTCCACATCCCTCTATTACTCTTAGAATCCTCAATTTGGGCAGAAGTCTTCCCAAGGAATCCATTGAGATCAAATCAAAAAGAGTTACCCGATTTAAAGGTAGTGTCTTCTCTTGTGTTCTTATGTTTTATTTTGCTTCTCCAACCCCCTAAAATATTTTTATTCATTTAATTTGTAAAAAACAGTATCTTCCATATAATTTGATGTTTTTATAATAATTATTCGAGCTACACTTACACACACCTACATCTAATGGTTAAAGAACATACTGTTTCCGTGGATGGTGAATTTCTGCCTCACGAAACGATGATTGTTCAATATTCTTTTAACTCCTTAAAAGGTGGCCATTAAGATGACACTATATTTATATATGATATATAATATGTTTATGTTTTACTTAAGATTCTGTATTTTTCATTTTTGGCATACCATTATGGTTTCCATTATGGGTAAACACGATATCTTCATTTTAGGAAGTACGGACTACCTTCCCCTCAAAGTGATTTGATTAGTTAATGCCATATGTGGGACATATAAAGGATGTAATTAATGATATTATATATTATATTACACTGGAAATATAATATAACTTTATATCATTATGATTCCATTCCATAAAATACGAAATAGAAATGAAAGTAGCGTTCATGCGTACGTACGGCTTACCGTCTCCATGAACGGTGCATTTCATTTCATACCTCTAAACGTTATGTAATATTATAAATGCATGTATATACTGGATATATATGATATATATTGAATCTACATCATTAATATCATTCTTGATATAATGGATATTTGACTACGTGAACAACTTGTAAATATAAGAAGTTCACTTTTGACTCAAGTACCAAATATCGACAAAATGGCCGTTATTAACTTAAATGATTACATAATGTTCATAACACGGTAATAATTGATATAAAAGGAATAATGAACTTGAAAAAGGTTTTTAAGCAAGTATAAATTAACTCAAGTTTATTATTCAGGACATTAAAGAACGATCGAGTGAAGTCAGAACCGAGGTAAGTGAACTTCTTAACCCAAATTCCTTTCTTTGGGTTGATCTTCTACTTCTTGTTTGTTTCATGATATGATTATGTGAGAAATGAATTTTGATATTATATATTTTATTTATACTTTATTTATGTTTACTTATAGTGAATACACATAATTGATCTATTTTATTTACAAAATGATCTTGGTATGAGACTTCATCTCAATCTCCTTTCATTGAGGCATATTTTGTTTTTTACACAACCTTCTTTTATACGGGGTATAATCCCCTTTGACTTTTATGTTTATCCAAAAGGAATATTTTTTATACGAAGAGTTTTACTAAATGAAAAAAGGGAATGTTTTTGTCGTATGTATGCGGCGACAACAACTTCTCCGCCGCCGTGACCATTATTTGAGTTTCGGCTTCCTCTACAAGCCATACCTTTTTTAAATGAAAAATAAATACCATGTTTTACTTTTCTTTTATTTCGGTATTGAAAATGGTTTTCATAATGTTTTTATTATATCAATGTGTTGTGTTGATATCTTGTGATTGAAATGTAGAAATTTTATGTTTCCATTACGCATGTTTTATGTGATACGATTATGTTATGGTACTTGGAAATTGTTATGAAGATGGGTGGTTCCATGATAAACTAAGAGAGGGTGAGCCTGATATAGCTCTCCAATGCATCGGGTAATGTGAAGTAGTTAAACATAAAGGTTTCTCCTAAGAGATTTAGGGAATATACTATGATGGGTATTCCAAACGTAATCAAGAGGGTTAATCCCTACGTAAGAATGTTATGAATGACTCAAGTTAACTTTATGTCTTATGATTTTTATGATTTATTCATGATTTGATGAGGTATGTTAAAGTTCTTATGTTTTATGTGTAAAGTATGATTTCATTCTTATATATATATTAACTCAAGTTTCCTTTCCATATTTTTATAACCCTTACTGAGCTTTTTATGTTCATCCCAAGTTTTTGAAATGTTTTTCAGAGGTCAAGGGAATGGTACATGATACGATGATAGTTTCAAGGAAGTGTCAAGAAAGAATCCAGGTTTTATTTTGAATATGTTTCCGTTGATGGGAAAAATTAATACTATCTTTTATGTAACCACTTTGTTTAAATGTGGAATGTAATTCAAGTTTTATGATCTAACTCTCTAAAACTCTAATCCTGAAAAGATCCTAAAGGTGTAATCTTGTAATATCTCAAGATTAATTAATGTATTAAGGCCGGGGCCTTATAGTTGGTATCAGAGGTCGCTATAGATAACTTTTGGAGTTAGAATTCTATTAAATGATTAACCAAAAATATTTTTTTTATGGTCAAATAGAAATGATATAGAATTTACAGATTACCATGTTGCTTCACCTAAGGTATTTCATTGTTAAGAATGGTTTTTCATAGAGAAAACAGATAAGCTTTTTTGGGAAGGAATACTGAGGGAAATGACCTTCCAAATCAGTATCCTGATATGGTCAAAATCAGAACTAAACAGTTGGTTGCAGTGATGGCTCAGTTGACTCAGGTGAAAAATGTTGGTTGTTTTTATTGATGATATTTTGGTGTTTTCTAAAAGCAAAGAGGAGAATGAAAGACATTTCAGCGTTATTTTGCAAACCTTGAAAGAAAAGAAATTGTATGGAAAATTCAAAAAGTGTGAGTTTTGGTTGCAACAAATTTCTTTCCATGGTCACATTGTTTCTAAAGATGTGATAACTGTTGATCCTACAAAAACAAAGGTCGTTGAAGAATGGCCAAGACCCATAAATGTAACTGATATTTGTAGCTTCCTTGGTTTGTAAGGCTATTACCGAAGGTTTGTTAGAAATTTTTTAATGGTTATCTATTCTAATGACTACGCTAACTTAAAAGGATGTTAAGTTTATCTGGACAAAAGAATGTGATGATTGTTTTCAGGAATTGAAAAGAAGATTGGTGAATGCTCCAGTTTTGGAACTACCTTCCAGGAATGGTGAGTTTGTTATCTATAGTGATTCTTCATTTAAAGGACTTGGTTGTGTCCTAATGCAGAATGATCAGGTAATTGCTTATGCTTCACGACAGTTGAAAACTCATGAGGTAAATTACCCTACACATGATTTGGAATTAGCTGCTGTTGTTTTTGCTTTAAAAATTTGGAGGCATCATTTGTATGGAGTAAAGTGTGAAATATATACCGATCACAAAAGTTTAAAGTATATATTCACTCAAAAAGAATTGAACATGAGACATAGGATATGGCTAGAATAAATCAAGGATTATGATTGTACAATTAATTACCATCTGAGAAAAGCAAATAAAGTGGCTGATGCTTTGAGTCGAAAAAGTAATGCTTCATTAAAAATGTTGCGTTTGGAACGTTATCCTTTAGTTAAGGATTTGATGAAATTTTGCATTGAAGTATTTGGTGCAGGAAGTTCTTCTGTTTTGTTTCAGGTATCAGTGAAATCTTCTCTATCAGACAGAATCAAGAAAGCACAAAAGCAAGACAGTGAGTTGCAGAAAAAGGTAGAGCTGGTTCAGAAGGGTATGTGGCCTGAATTCAACATTGATAATGATTGTGTTTTGAGATTTGGGAAGAGATTGTGTGTGCTTGGTGATTCACAGTTGAAGAGAGAGTTTTTATGTGAAGCTCATAGTTCTCCGTTTTCAGTTAATCCTGGCAGTACTAAGATGTACAGATATCTGCGGGAGCATTACTGGTGGGATGGAATGAAAAGAGATATTGTTGATTTTACAGTGATGTGTTTGACTTGTTAACAGGTTAAAGCATAGAGGCAGTTACCGAAAGGGATGCTTTATCCTTTACCAGTACCAGAATGGAAATGGGAGAATATATCCGTGGACTTCGTTGTGGTATTGCCGAAGACACCTCGAGGTAATAATGAAATCTGGGTTATTGTTGATTGCTTGACTAAATCTTCTCATTTCCTTGCTATACGAGATACTTTTTCCCTAGATCAACTTTCCCGTTTGTATCTTAAAGATACAGTTATGTTACATAGAGTTCCTCTCTCCATTGTATCTGATCGTGATCCCAGGTTTACTTCTAACTTTTGGAAAGGCCTTCAGAAGTCGTTGGGTACTGAATTAAATTTTAGTACAGCTTTTCATCCTCAATTAGATGGGAAGTTAGAATGAACAATCCAGACTTTGGAGGATATTCTACGTTCTTGTTCGATGGATTATCAGGGAAGTTGGGACCAATATCTTTCTTTGGTTGAGTTTTCTTATAATAACAGTTTTCATTCCAGTATACAGATGGCTCCGTTTGAGGCATTATATGGGAAGCGGTGTCGAACACCAACTTTCTAGGATGAAGTGGGTGAAAGGAATATGATGGGACCATAATTGGTAGAATAGTTGGTAGAAAAAGTTCAGCTGATACAGAAACACATGAGAACAACTCAGAGTAGGCAGAAGAGTTATGCAGACAACAGGAGGAAGGATCTCTCTTTTGAGGTAGGTGATCATGTTTTTCTCAAAGTCTCACCATGGAAATGTGTGATGTGATTTGGTAAGAAAGGAAAGCTAAGTCCAAGGTTCATTGGACCATATGAAATTCTGGAGAGATTTGGATCAATTTCTTACCGAGTGGCTTTACCTCCGAGTTTATCTTAGGTACACAATGTTTTTCATGTTTCAATGTTAAGGAAGTACATGCCAGATCCATCTCATGTTTTGAGTCCAGAGGTAGTTCAGCTGGAAGAGAACCTATCTTATAAGGAACAACTGGTCCAGATTTTTGACCACAGGGAGCAAGTGTTATGGAATAAGGTGATTCATCAGGTAATGATTTTGTGGAAAAACCACATGATTGAAGAGGCAACATGGGAATCTGAAAATGCAATGAGGGCTAAATACCCCCACTTATTCGATAAGTAAATAAATTGCGGGGATGCAATTTTCAAAAGGGGGGAAGGATGTAACATCCCAAGTAAGTAATGAATAATAGATATTCTTATCTATGTCTATTTATGAATTAGATAGTGTTTTAGAGGCTTAAAACAAGAATAAATCCAATCTTAAGCATGAAATACACTAGTGTTTTTAAAAGATTGTTTTACTGCCTTTTGGTGGCAAACCTTTTTTAAATCAAACTTTTGACAATTTTATAAGCTCTATTTTTCAAAATAAAATTATTCTCTATGATTGGGACATTGAAATTTACTTTGGGTAATATTTTGGTATTTTTCCGATAAAGTTCATTTTTAATGAATAGTGAAAAATGTTGTATTTTAATTCAAAACCTCTTTTTAATCTAATTTATTTATATGATTAGATTATCTTTTGAATTTGTTTTAAAGTTAAATTAGAATATATTTATACCATATAATCCATTGTTGGTCGTTGGAATTAATTTCACTTTAAAATTGGACTTAAACAAGTGTCAATCTTTTGATACTTATTGTTTCAAAAAAAACACGCTATTTGCTCTGATAGCGGGAATTAATTATTAAATTAATTAATGAAACTTATATGTTTTGAATTTTGTAAGATAGAAATCATTTTTGAATTCAGAATATCAAATATATATTAGGGTGAAGTTTTGGTATTTTTCTGAAAAACTTCAATTTTTGATGAATAGTGAAACCACTAAGTGGTACTTAAAAAACTGATTTTTCGTTTAAATGAAATTTTACCACCTTTGTGTTTTGAATTTCAAAAATCCGACATACATGGTTGTCATTAAGAATTAAAATGTGGTTCAATGGGATTAAAATAATTTTTTGGTGAATAATAACTTTTATGTTTTTAATCGCGATTAGAGGTAATTAGTGTAATTTAAGGTAAGAATAATGTTTTAATAATATAAAATGAACTTGACACATGTCCTACCATTATTTTATGTGCCATGTATGACCAATAAAATACATTAGTAAACTTGGGGACCCCATGGAGCCACTTTTGAAGGAAAATGACATTAATATCTTTTTATTTAATGTTAAAATAAAAATGTCACAAACATGAGTTGTTTTACTAAAACAATTTTTACATGGAGTTATACAAGTCAGATTTCTGACTATAATAATTCATTATAAAGATAAAAATATTTCCTACATCATGATAGTTTTTTTATTATTTTTAGAAATTAAATAAATTAAATTATTTATGACACCATGATGATGCATTGATTACCTCATTATTTAACGATTTAAATAATATGAAAAGATAATGTAAAATCTAAGACCTACACATGTCAAAAACCTATTGAATGAGTGGATTTCTAACTCCTATCACCTTATCCTAGAAATATATAATTTTGTTACCTTTTAAATCCGAAAATAATTTTATAACAAAGTATCTTTCCTTAACTTTCCAAGAGTGCCCCTCCTCTCCTCTTATAAAAGGCCCCCACCTCTACCACCTTACCCACACTTAAAAAGACTTTGGCTTGGCCAAAACCTGCTCATTTTGTCTCTCCACATACCTCTCTTACTCTTAGAAGCATCACTTTGGGCAGAAGTCTTCCCAAGGAATCCTTTGAGCTCAAATCAAAAAGAGTTACCTGATTTAAAGGTAGTGTCTTCTCCTGTGTTCTTATGTTTTATTTTGATTCTCCAACCCCCTAAACTCTTTTTATTAATTTATTTTGTAACAAAACCAGTATATTAAATATACTAGGATGTTTTTATAAGAATTATTTGAGCTACAATTACACACACATACATCTAATGGTTAAATAACATACTGTTTCTGTGGATGGCGAATTTCTGCCTCACGAAACGATGATTGTTCAATATTATTTTAACACCTTCTAAGGTGGCCATTAAGATGAAACTATATTTATATATGATATATAATATGTTTATGTTTTACTTAAGCTTCTGTTTTTTTCATTTATTGAATAACGTTTTGGTTTCCATTATGGGTAAACGCGATATCTTCATTTTAGGAAGTGCGGACTACCACCCCCTCAAAGTGATTTGATTCGTTAATGCCATATGTGGAACGTATAAAGGATTTAATTAATGATATTATATATGATATTATACTGGAATTATAATATACCTTTATATAATTATGATTCCATTCCATAAAATACGAAATAGAAAATGAAAGTAGCGTTCATGCGTACGTACGGCTTACCGTCTCCATGAACGGTGCATTTCATTTCTTACCTCTAAACGTTATGTAATATTATAAATGAATGTATATACTGGATATATATGATATATATGGCATCTACATCATGAATATAATTCTTGAGATAATGCATATTTGACTACGTGAACAACTTGTAAATATAAGAAGTTCACTTTTGACTCAAGTACCAAATATCGAAAAAACGACCGTTATTAACTTAAATGATTACATAATGTTCATAACATGGTAATAAGTGATATAAAAAGGAATAATGAACTTGAAAAAGGGTTTTAAGAAATTATAAATTAACTCAAATTTATTATTGAGGACATTAAAGAACGATCGAGTCAAGTCGGACCCGAGGTAAGGGAACTTCTTAACCCAAATTCCTTTCTTTGGGTTGATCATCTGCTTCTTCTTTAATTCATGATATGATTATGTGAGAAATGAATTTTGATATTCTGTATTTTATTTATACTTTATTTATGTGTACTTATAGTGAATACACATATTTGATCTATTTTATTTACAAAATGATCTTGGTATGGGACTTCGTCTCAATCTCCTTTCATTGAGGCATATTTTGTTTTATACACATCCTTCTATTATACGGTGTATAAACCCCTTTGACTTTTACGTTTATCCAAAAGGAATATTTTTTATACGAAGAGTTTTACTAAACGACAAAAGTTAATGTTTTTGTCGTACGTATGCGACGACAATGAATTCTCCGCCGCTGTGACCATTATTTGAGTTTCGGCTTCCTCTACAAGCCATACCTTTTTTTAAATGAAAAATAAATACCATGTTTTACTTTTCTTTTATTTTGGTATTGAAAATGGATTTCATAATGTTTTTATTATATCAATGTGTTGTGTTGATATCTTGTGATTGAAATGTGGAAATTTTATGTTTCCTTTATGCATGTTTTATGTGATACGATTATGTTATGGTTCTTAGGAATTGTTATGAAGACGGGTGGTTCCATGATAAACTAAGGGTGGGTGAGCCCGATATAGCTCTCCAATGCATTGGGTAACGTGAAGGAGTTAAACGTTATGTTTTCTCCAAAGAGATTTAGGGAATATACTGTGATGGGTATTCCAAACGTAACCAAGAAGGTTACTCCCTACGTAAGAATGTTATGAATGCCTCAAGTTACCTTTATGTTTTATGATTTTTATGATTTATTCATGTTTTGATGAGGTATGTTAAAGTGCTTATGTTTTATGGGTAAAGTATGATTTCATTCTTATGTATATATGAACTCATGTTTCATTTCCATATTTTTATAACCCTTTCTGATCTTTTTATGCTCATCCCAAGTTTTTGAAATGTTTTTCACAGGTCAAGGGAATGGTACATGATACGATGATAGTGTCAAGGAAGTGTAATGAAAGAATCCATGTTTTATTTTGAATTTGTTTCCGTTGATGGGAAAAATTAATACTATCTTTTATGCAACCACTTTGTTTAAATGTGGAATGTAATGCAAGTTTTATGATCTAACTCTCTAAAACTCTAAACCTGAAAAGATCCTCAAGGTGTGATCTTGTAATATCTCAAGATTAAGTAATTTTTAAGGCTGGGGCCTTATAAAAACCATGTCTAGAGATCTTGAACTCTCAATCTATAAAGGATTATTGTAATGGAACACTATTGTTCTTTAATTCCATTCTCAACACGTTCCTACTAATACATTATTTTGATAACAAGAATTTCTTTTTTGAAATTATCTCCTTATAAAGGTAAGTTATGACTTTAATGTTATCTCTTAAAATATTTACTCCTCTATTAACTATTATCATTATGGATATAATGTTCTATTTTATTAAAATGATGCCTGATTGGGTTCTAATCTGAAATGATTGGCATCATTTTGATTTTTTCGGATTAATATTGCTTTTAGTACTAGTATTGTATGTTGTAGTGTTTTGGATGGTGGTTCTTGTTATTATCTTCTTTTTCATCCTAGATCAAGTATATGTAGCAACATTTAGAAGTGTGTGAAGTTTCACTTGTGTTTGAGGATGAAGATATCATCTATTTCATTTGGGTGAGATTTTTGGTTCTTGAAGTTTGAGTTGTGGATGGATGAATGAAATATGCCTTGGGTCATCAAAGAGACCCATCCAAAAGTGGTTGTTTCGTAGAATATAGGCCATATGATTCAGATGTGGGACTAAGAGAGAGTTCACAAGTCCATTCAAGAGTTTTTTTGGAGTTATGAAGCTCAAGACCTCATTGCGTCATTTTCAGAACTTTATACCCAGAGAATATTTCAGTTGCTGCAATCGACTTATTCAGTAATTTGAATCCAAGATGCAACCCTCTTTCTAGGAATAAAAAAGGATGATGTTGTGAACAATGTGAAACAAAAAGTATAGAATAGAGACCATTCTTCTCAGAGGCTCACCATGAAGTAGCATCTATATAGCAGAAAACAGAATCTGGATCTTGGTAAGTTGCAGAACATGACTGAGTATTTTTTTCTTCTCGAGCATTGATATACCCTATTATGTTTTCCATTTTATTATGAAACAAATGAAATTTATTTCTGTCACTAATTTTTTTAAAAAAACTGGTTTCTTCATGGAAGATTGGACAGTGGATTTAGAATCAGGACTACGTGGGAATGCACGAGTCCATTGAAGGGTTTGTTTGGAGTCAATAAGCTCAAGGCCTAATTACATCATTTTCAGAACTTTATACCCATAGAATATTTAATCTTATATAATCTAGTTATTCAGTAATTAGAATCCCAGATGTATCCCTATTCTAAGTAATAAGAAAGGATGGTTTTGTGAACTATGGGAAGTAACAATGTTGGATCATAGACCCTTCTTCTCTGAGACTCACCATGAAGAAGCAGCCAAGAGCTGGCATTAAATTCTAGATCCTGGAATGTTGTAGAACTTGATTGAGTATATTTTCCTTCTCGAGCATTGATATTTCCTATTATGTTTTCCATTGTTTTATGAAACAAATGAAATTTCTTTCTGTCACTAACGTTTATGAAAAAAGTGGCTTCTTCATGGAATATTGGCCATAGGATTTCGATGCGGGACTACGCAGTAGTGCACGAGGACACTCAAGAGTTTATTTGGAGTCAAGAAGCTCAAGGACTCATTGCTTAATTTTCAAAACTTTATACCCAAATAATATTTAAGTTACAACAATCGGCTTATTCAGTAATTATAATCCTAGATACAACCCTCTTCATATAAGTGAGAAAAAATGTTGTGAACTATGTGCAACAACAAGATTAGATCACAGACTCTTCTTCTCATATGCTCACCATAAAGAAGTGTCCAAGAAGCAGGAAAAAGAAGCTAGAACGTGGAAAGTTTAAAAACTTGAATGAATATGTTTTTCTTCCTGAGCATTGATATGCCCATATCTATTTTTTATGAAAAAATGAAATTTATTTCTATCACCAATGATTATAACAGTATTGAGAGAAATTTGGTAAAATGAAGTTATTGTTTGGATAACAGGGACAATGAATGAAAAATTCCCATTATGTGTAAATCATTTTTTTTATAATTTCATTTATTTCTGTTTTGGTTTCAATTTATTTATATATTTTTCTCTTATTTGTGGGAATTCTCCTTAGTTGTTTTTGGTGTAGATCATGGATTTAAAGGTTGTGGAATATAAGTGGCTTGGGGTTCGTCTCTGGTATTGGAGATAACTTGATTTATTGAGATGTCAAGAGTGATGATGATTGAAAAATGATCATTCTATACATGTCATATTTTTATACTTTCATTTTTTTTCAATTCATGTAGATATTTTGCATTGATTTGTGGGTATGGTTTTTTGGTTGTGTGTGGTGTAGATCATAGAGCTGAATGGTCTGGCATAACAAAGACATGAGGTTCCTCAATATTACTAGAGTTGACTTGGTTTGTTATTTTAACGACCTGCTTGGGGGGTGATGATAGATCTTTAGCAGAACTATTCTTCTACAATGATGTGTGGATGAGGAATTCAACCAAGGGACAACATTCCCTTTTTTCATTTTGGGGGTGGGCAAGGGGTGGCGGTGTTGCATAGATTGATCTTGGGTTTTTTGGGTTTTTAGGATCTTTTTAGGAATAAAAAAATTCAACTATGTATCAATTCATTTTCTATTCAATTCTATTATTAATATAGTTATTTTTTTTAATTTTAAACATTTCTGAAAATAATCTTCGATTTGATAATCAGAATAGGTGTATTATAAATGATAAATTAATAAATATAATATGAAATCTTACCAGCAAAAAAATTATAACTTTTATTTAACTGTAATTTATAAACAAATATTATATGTTCGAAATATTATTACCAATAGATATATATTTTATATTAATCTGTTGCTAAAAACATTGACTAACATATATATTATCTGTTGGAATTATTTTAATTGTAACATAATTATTTTATTTGTCGTAATAACATTTAGCGACAGAGTTTTTACCGACTGTTTAGTAACATGGAATATTTTTTGGTAAAACGTTTTACCAACATAAAATACACTTTTACTAATAGATATACCCATGTTGGAAAAATCTAATTATTTTGTAGTGACTCTTTATTAGTGGCATTAAGTGAATCAGCTTAAAGTCCATGGTGAACATATAACAACATTCTAAGACACCCATAGAGAAATAAGATAATTCCATAATGAAATAATACGTCATATGAATACTTAATATGTAATATAATCCCTTTATAATGATATCTCTAATCAAGCAGGTTTTATGCCAGTGCGATCAACCTATATGCTTGATGTCTCTTTCTTTGACTTTTTGGAAATCAAACTTGCCTATAGAAAACCATGGGCATGGATTTATCTATGCTATATGATTTCTATCAAAGGTCTTTATATATAAACTTCCATTAAAGAAATGAAGAGGAAAATAATTTCCCACATTATTCATTAATGAAATATTACTCAATATGCACCAAACATATCCTACCTCACCGTGAACACATGTCAGCACAATTTTCATCAACACATCAAAGTAAATGACTTATAATAAAAATTAATAATAGTATTAATTGTAATTATCAATATCACATTCACATATAATAACATCCAATGAAACAAATAAATATGGATTTCTTAATCTCATGTCTTGTTATCATAATACCCTACATTAGATATTACAAAGGGAATACACCATGAGAAGGTGTCTCAAAGTCCTATGAGTCTCCACCCATGGTATCCTATATAATTTGTTTCCATCACATTATTTATTATGGCTATATAATATATCATTAAGAATATTTTTGTGGCAATTATAGGTTCTCATTATAGTGGGGAACTGCTATGTCCTTTCATTCCGATAGCTGCTCTTAGGAAAATATCACATAATATGTTATAAAAAAGAACATTCATGATGTGATATGAAGTTTATTATTATTAAAAATAATGGATACATGTTATTATAAAGTACACAAATGTTGGTTTAAGGGAAGAAACTCCAACAGGCGTCACCCATTTGGGAAATCTTATATTTCTAAGATTTGAAAAAGAACTCCAAGAGAGACTATATCTATAAGAATATAATATGAAATCCAAATAATAATTTATATAAATATTGTAATGATTTTATTATATATTAGTTGAATGAATCATTTAGTATCATATGAATGTAGACCATGGAAAATTAGAATTTGTAAATTTCAATTAATATTATTTACACATGTTTATGATAAATGATAATCTATGGTCATAATATTAAAGCTTCAATGAAAAAATATAGTATATAATATCATTTTTATCAATGAAAATATCATTATACACATTTAAATTATATTAAAATATTAAATACATGATTTAAATTTTGGTATCAACATTATATGTTTTGAAATAGAATTCTTTATTTTATAAAATAATATTTTAATCATAAAATTTATTTTTTTGTTCACGGAAAATATATTTTATGTCATTACACCTCTATTATATAACAATGATTCAAAACATCATTTTATTAACGAAAAAATATTTCTTATAATTAATCAAAAAATTAATTTTTTTAAGAAAACAAAATTAATACAACTAATATAAAAATTTAAAACTATCATTATATTTTATAATAATTAATGTTTAAAATTGAAATATTTATTTACTAAATAATCCTATTAGTTTCATAAACTTACTTATTTTCAAGAAACTAGGTATTTAAATCTATAATTATTAAACCTAATATGGACTTAATTTTTAAATATAAATTGTTCCAAAAAAATAATAATAAATAAAATATGTACAATTTTCCTCTTTTAAGGGTAAGATAATGTTCAGATTATAACAATCCTATTCTAAAAATAACAATCCAATGGTTGTAATACCCTCGTTACCAAACAATAAATTAAAAGTATACAATAATTGAAATAAAATACTTTTTATCTACTTAAAAAATTCCAAGAATCATTATTAAATTTATAGTGTTTTTAATCCCATATATCATGGTTTATCAAGCCATAATTTTTATATAAGACTTTGAGACAAGATATTTTCAACTTTTCATCTATATATTTTTTATCCTTTAAATTTTTATTATATTATTTATAGTTATATTGAATGTGCCTGTACTCTATTGGTATTGTTGTATTATGATGATTGAGGGTGATATGCATTTCATATTTTTTATGAATTATTTATTTTAAATGTATTTTAATATAAAAATTTATTTATTTGATACATTTATAATAATTAATTATGAAAAATGTATATTTAATAATATATGTACTATTTAAATAAGGGTGCAATCAAGAGGTTTTATAACATTGAATGTATTTATAAATGAGAAATATAATCATTTCTTTGTGGATAGAATTTTGACTCTTATACATCACATTTGTTTTTAATTTTTATGTGCTTTATAGATTCATGTTCAAAATGATAACATTACATAAAATAACTATAGGGAAAACCAATGGGGTTTCCTCTAGAATCCTATTTAAAAATCTAAAATTGTTTATTATATTAGTATATATAATTATAAAAAAATAACCCATGATAAAAATAATTTTAAAAATTTTAAAAATAAGAAATAAAAATTAAATTATTGTTAAAATAGATGGCCCCTATGTGAAGAAACATGGGTGATTCATTATCCATTTTTAATTACTTAAATTCATAATATGGGAAACTATAAACCATTCCATAGGAAAATCATTTTTTCTATGTTTTGGGATATAAAAAACCATGGTCACAACCTCAGAACATGAAGTTACATCACCTCTATTATGTAGAATATTGAACATTCCATGATTATAGGCATAACACAACACAACCACCACATTAAACCATGTATAGATCATAACCACACATTCTCAACTCTACTATATGGAGTGAATGAAAGTGGAATAGGGGGAAAAATTATTTTGATTTCTGAGAGAACACAACCATGAATATTTAGAGGAGAATATGGTAAACATTGGTTTAGTTCTCTATGTAGTCACTACCCCTTTAAAATGAGATTTAAACAAAATATAAATACAGAAGTATAGATTTTGTTACCAATATAACATCCACATAAAACCAATCCTCATGCATGTACTCTATAAACATAAATATTTTATATCAATGTGAATTGAAAAGTATGAGATATTAAGAAGATAAATACAAAATAGAATAAATGACATTATATGTTAATATAAATGAAATCCTAAGAGATATTTCCCTGGTGGGGATCCCCTAAAATATTTTCCTAGTTCTCTTAAAATAGAAATTTACAGGGGTTATTGATCTTTTTCTCCCAGGATTGATGCATTACTCATAAATAGGGCATGTTACATCATTATTCCATGTGGGATCCTTTAATAATCATATCCAATATCATGAGTGTTATTGAAACCTTATCCATTATTCCAATAAAGTAATAAATGATCCTTTAACCATCTAATTATCTATTTAATAAATTATATGGGGATGTATGATGTGTGGTATTAATTGTTTTGGTGATTACAAAATTGAAAACATTAGAAGTAACTTATTACTTCTGAAAATGGGAAATCCATGCATAACAACTTTATATGAAATGGATTAATTTCATATCCACCATTGACATTTTAGGATGTTCTTAGGGGTCCATACCATTATGAATCTTCATGATTGATTAAAACATAAATATAAGGAATCATGGATCAATTTATCATAATATGGTGGTGGTAACGAGTGGTTTTAGTGTGATTTTAATACTTAATGGTATATAGATTCCATATTTGGAATATTATTATATAGTTTTATCCATGCTAGTAAATAGTTATAATGAATATTAGTCACATTCTATGACACGTTAAGTTGTAGCACCACTATGACCATTATCATCTTCAAATTAGTCTTGAATATAATTTTCCTAGATTCCATTTAATATTTATTTTGTGCTAACACTAATATGAATACATATATGATTTCATGGATTATTTATTCAATTTATTGGTGTTGAAATATCTGTATCATATGTAATGATTTTCTATATTGTACTACTCACTACTAACAAAAGAAGAGAATCACAGTCAGTTTGTGATATCCTATAATCACTGAGTATGATATATTCATAGGTTTAGGTATATCTATTACCCCCCGTCCAAATTGTAATCATAGTTGGTGAAATATATATGTCAGATAAAATAATTAAATAATACGTGTTAATTAATCACATTCAAGGACAACGAGTTATCAATTTCTATTACCATCTTCAATTCTGGTCATGATCCCATTTTTATGGTTGAAAAAGACTATTAAATATGTATTTTATCTCATTTGATGTTCTGGAATCCTTTTTCTCACATGATGTAAAATAATAATACAAAATAAGTTAATTAAGAGCAACATCTCCAAATTAATCGAAGCATTTATCATTAATGTTTTATATAATGATTCACATTCACTCCAAATAACCAAATGAATTTTATAACCATGTAATATTATGGATTTTAAATGATGTTATATAACTTCAATTATGGACAACCATTCTTATCCTATATTTTTATCCGAACATGAATATAAGTGAACTGATAATTAAAACCAAGGAAGAAAAACGCTCCCAAATAATGAAATTGAACCTCTTAACTCATCAAAAAGGACATAAATGAACTTAATAAGGTTATAATAAATTAATAACATGTAGTGGATGTTCTAGAATTAATGAACCTAATTTTATTATTTAGGTCATTAAGATCAAGTGAAGAACACCATCAGACTTAAGGTACGAGATCCTCTCTATCTCACTCTTATTCATGAATGTCCTCTATGTTATGACATTTTATTTGCAATTCATAATGATGGGGTATGATTTTGAACCTCCCCCATACTTCCCTTATAAAATGTAAAAGATGAGAAACCACTTTCTCTCTCCTTAAGCACTCTTAATTACACCCGATACCATGCTGATATTCCGTAAGGGATGCTACTCGAACCTCCTATATTCTTTCGGGTTTCTCTATCCCTCTTTTTACACAGTTGAAGTTGTCATTTATTTTCATTTTAAAATTCTACATACTGTGTATATGTTCTAAATTCATGTTTCAAGATCCACCCCTCTTTCTCTTTCGGGGATATACATGTTTTTAAATGATTCCCTCCTCAATAGGTTTTGATAAGAAAACATATTTTAAGAGAACTTCCTGAATTCGTACCCAATTTCAAGTTAACTATATCATATGTTTTAATCCACCATTTTTTTATAAAACCACTGTTTTTATAATGAAAACCTTCTTGGATCACTTCTGATTTTGTACAAAATATTATTCCATATTCTATTTAAAATTCTTGTTAGTGTTTTCCTTAAAACTGCACTAAAATATTTTAATGCTAAAAATTATTAAATACTCTTTTTACTCGTTGTCACTTATATTTGTAATCACTTACCATGATATATGCCTATTTTTCCTTATGAATGTACATGTATGTTTTAATTCCTTTCTTTCATGGACGCTTTTTTGATACGCCCATTCATTATGCATTATGACATGATTATGTTACCCAGTTCTTTCCATGGGTGACCTTATGTTTATGATCATTTGTGTATGATTATACACATAGAAAGAATATTCATGAACATGTTAATATGGGTGCACCTAGATAGTGATCCAATGCATTGGGTAAAGTTGAGTATCATGATATGTTATGTGCAATGGTCTTGGCGGTTATCCTTGATTCATGCTACCATGTGTAATAGTCTTGGTGGTTAACCTTGAATTGTGATCCTCTTAGTGAAATGAGCCTTGAATCATGATAAAGTCATGTTTTATGTTACTTGAACATTACAATGAATCCATTTTTATATTATCCCATGTTTATATGTTATGATTCCATGTGTTCCATGCCTTTTATTTTCATTATGCCATACCCTCTAACCTATGTGCTAAATCATTATTACTATGTTTTTCCCTTACTGGGCTTCTAGCTCATCCATTTTTTCATGTTATCCCCAGGTTATCCTAAGAGGTTGTATTAGAACAATGGATGTTAGGATATACTTATAAATATTAAATAGATAAATGTTTTATTTAGTCCCATGTTTGTAATTTTATGTATCTAGTCTTCAAAGACACTAGAATTCACGACCCTTGGATTGTATTCTGATGTATAATTATGCTTAAAATTATGTAATGTTATGTGTAAAAGTCTAGGATTTATATAGTTGGTAACAAAGGATGGTCTAGTTATTTTTATAGATTAGGAATATATCACTTTAGTAAGAACCTTAAATATGATACTAAGTATAAGAAAACACCCCTAAATTCTGGTATGTATAGAGTAAGTGGTTTATAAAGAAAATACATCCCTTCCTGGATACAAATAGGTAGAGGTGGATCTGGAATAGATGTATCTAGGAGTAAAACCAGCAAACACCACTTTGATCTAGACTCGAATGGGAACTGGTGCACAACAACGAGCCTTACCGCACTCTTGTTTTGACACTCGTAGGGGTCATGCTCTGGTAAATTCATGAGATTTGTACAAACCATTATTAAGGAAATAAAACAAAATCCCATAAGAATATAAGTTAAAAAATTGGTCAAGGATAGCGTAGATTTAATCCCAGGGAATCACAAGTTAGGATATATATATCTTTTACATGATTATCGTTTTATGTTCAAGGTTTCATTTTTTATGCTCAAAAGATAAGTATTCAAGACCTTTAATTGTATGTTATTTTTCTTAGTTAATGGCAGGAAATAGAAGAACATGTTCCAATCATTAGTGTGATAGAGAATGTGAATATTTACCTAATGATATGCCAAATATGATGGGAGTGGGTGCTCAAAACATCATGAAAGTATTTTCACAGCAGGCTTAAGTTATGAATAATAACTTGAATCACATGGAACGCCCTCATCCTCCACGGAAAGAGAAAGTTGACATAGAATCCTTCATGTGGAAAATTCCTCCCATGTTTAGTGGATCATCTAATCCCCTCTTCATGGAACAATGGATTAACTCCATTGAAAAGATATTCTCGGTCCTCTTGTGCTTAGAAAAAGAGAAATTCATACTGGCAGTCTAATTTTAATGGGGAAGCTGATTAGTGGTGGAAATTGATTAAGAATATGAATCCCCAGGAAGAAATTGATTCCATGGATTGAGAAGAATTTAAGAGAATGTTTTTTAATAAATACTTACCCCTAACCCTCCATCTCATGATGGAAAGAGAGTTCCTTAGATTCAAATAGAAGGAAGATGAGTCAATTGGGGTGTATAAACCAAAATTTACAAGGCTTTCAAGGTATGCCTCTGGCTTTTTCATGAACAAAAAAGTAAGGTGGATCAGTTCTTTTGTAGACTAAATCTGTGTCTATGAAAATTATTGGTGATTTGAGACTTCTTCAGCTATGAGGAGATTGTCT
The DNA here is from genome assembly GCA_963277665.1 of Viscum album. Lineage (NCBI taxonomy): Eukaryota > Viridiplantae > Streptophyta > Magnoliopsida > Santalales > Viscaceae > Viscum > Viscum album. Next base: position 1,908,680,018 of record OY728145.1, read on the forward strand.
GTTGTGCCCTTAAGGTGGAGATGGAGATCAGAGAGTCTCACTGGTATTGTGGGCCCAAAAAAAGGGAAAAAATGGAATCTAATGTGGGTTGTTCTATAAATAAATTCCATGATAGAAAGAATCCCGACCATCACACGTGTAAAAATTGCAGGAAGAAGTATCTTGGGAACTATCTAAAGGGAACCGAGAATTGCTTCAAATGTGGAATGATGGGACATCTGGATAAAAACTGCTGAAGGGATATGAAAAATTCAACTAATGTGGAATAAGAAAAGAAGGTTTACATAAACACAAAACCTATAGTCTAGTGTTAAAACTACAAGGATCATGGTCATTATGCGAACAATTGACCTAAGGCAAGGGTTGTCAGAGGCAATCAACAACAACCTCCAAGACAAAAATAAAGGGATTATGCTGTCAATACAACTGAGGCAGAGCTAGAAAATGATGTTATGATAGGTGCATTTTTTATTCATCAAGAATAGTGAATGTACTATTTAATTTTGGTTCTACGCATTCTTTCATATCCTGCAAGTTTAGTAAAACTATTGAAACACCACCTCAAAATTTGGAGGATATGTTATATGTGAGAATAACAAATGGGGAAATTTGTTGTATCCAAGGTTTATAACTCCTCCCTAGTAAATATTTGTAGACTGAACCTCCCAGAAAATATTATCATATTTCCGTTAGTGGAGTTTGATGTTATATCGGGCATGGATTGGCTATCTTTATAAAAAGCCAACATCAACTGTCAGGAAAGGGATATCACTCTTCACATCCTGAATCATCCTCTAATTCTTTACATGTGTAAGGAGGAAGATGAATCTCCTTTAGAATCCTTGTATCAAGTGTGGATATTATTTCATTATGAGAAATAATTTCTAGCTCAAATGATTGAGACAAAGGATAAAATCATGGTCAAAGATATTCCCATCGTGAGGGACTACACTCATGTATTATCTGAATACATTTATGGTATTCCTCCTAATCGAGAGGTTGAGTTCTCAATTGAACTTATTCTCAGATCTCTGCCTATATCAATGAAACCTTATAGAATGGCCACCGTAGAGATGGAAGAGATGAGTAAGTAGTTACAGGAGAATCTAGAGAAGGGTTTTATATGCCCAAGTGTTTCACTGTGGGGAGCACCTGTTCTCTTCATCAAGAAGAAGGATGGTTCAATGCTTCTATTTATTGATTATTATGTGCTAAATAAAATTACTATAAAGAACAAGTATCCCCTACCATAGATAGATGGCTTGTTCAATCAGCTTCGTGGGCCCAATTATTTATCTAAGGTGGACCTTCGATCGGGATATTGCCAATTAAAGGTGAGGAAAGAAGATATTCCCAATACTACCTTTCAAACAAGGTTTAGACACTATGAGTTCATAGTGACGCCCTTCAGACTCAATAATGATCTAATAATTTTCATGGACTTAATGAATAGAGTATTTAGATATTACCTCAACAAATTAGTGGTAGTCTTTATCGATGATATTCTGATATACTCCAAGAGAAAGGAGGAACATGATGAGAATTTTAATATTGTGATGAAGACATTTCAAAGGGAGAATTTTTATGAAAAGTATAGTAAATGAGAGTTCTGCATAGAGGAAGTATCATTCCTCGGGCATGTTATCACCAGTAAAGGGATATCTATAGACCCTTCCAAGATAAATGAAATTGAATTATGGACCAATCCAAAATATGTACCAGATATCCGTATATTTCTGGGTCTAGTCAGGTATTATCAATGATTTTGAAGAACTTCTCATGATTTTAAAACCCAATAAACAAGATGACATGGATGGGAGTGAACTTTTTCTAGACTCAAGAATTCAAAGACTACTTTAAGGAGTTGAAAAAAGAGGCTTCTCACTACGCCAATACTCACACTCCCAATATGTGGAGAACTCTTAGTGGTGTACAATGATGCTTCAAAAAAGGTCTTAGGCTGTGTGCTGATGAAAAATGATAAATTTATAGCCTATGCTTCAAGGAAGCTGAAAATCCATGAGCAAAACTATCCTACGCATGATATGGAATTGGTAGCAGTGATCTTTGCGTTAAAAATATGGCGACATTATCTCTATAGGGAAAAGTGTGAGATATATATTGATCACAAGAGTCTCAAATATATATTCACACAAGAAGATATTAATATACACTAATGAAGATGGTTAGATCTCATCAAGGATTATGACTACTCAATCCACTACCACCCTAGTAAGGCAAACAAGGTGGCAGATTCTCTAAGTAGAAAGTATCTTTCATATTTATCAATGATGATAATTGAAAATGATCCAATATTCTTAGATTTATAGAGGATGGACACAGGAATCATTAAGGGAGGAACACCATCAATCATTTCTCAAATTATTTATCAACCATCCCTCATGGAGAAAATAAAGGATGATCAAAGAAAAGATGTGGAAGTTCAGAAATGGATGGAATCCATTAGAAATGGTAAATCCTTGAAGTTTATGATTGATGAGGAAGGATTTTTAAGATTTGGGTCATGATTATGTGTACCATCCAATCCATAGATAATGAATGGGATTTTGAATTATGCACATAGTTCAACCATCTCTATTCACCCAAGGAGCACAAATATGTATTGAGATCTCCAAGAGAACTTTTGGTGGGACAATATGAAGAAGGAGATTTCTGAGTATACATCAAAGTGCTTTGTATATCAGCAAGTGAATACTGAAAGGAAAAAGTCTATCGAGATGATTAAAGCACTACCCATACCAACATGGAAGTGGGAGAACATCCCCATGGACTTTGTCACTGTACTTCCAAGGACATCTAGAGGAAACAATGCTATATGGGTCATTGTGGATCTTCTTACAAAGACAACTCACATTATTGCAATTTGAGAGGACTTCTCATTGGATCAACATGCATGGATATATATTAAATATGTGGTAAGCCTACATAGAGTACCACTATATATTATATCCAAGATTCATCTTGAAGTTCTAGAAAATACACCAACATTATCTAATAACTAAATTGAACATAAATATGGCCAATCGGCCTCAAACTGATGGCCAATATTAGAAAACTATTCATACACTAGAAGATATGTTGAGAGAATTTTCTTTGGACTTAAAAGAAGGATGTGACCAACAACTTTGACTAGTTGAAATCTCTTACAATAGTAGTTTCCACTCAAGCATTCAAATGACACCATATGAAGTCCTTTATGGGAAAAGGTGCAGAACACCGATGTGTTGGGATGATGTCAGTGAGCATAAGATACTATGACCTAAAATGGTCTAAGAAATGGTGGAGAAGGTGAAAACCATTCAACAACAAGTCAAGGCAGCCCAAAGTCAACAAAAGATTAATGAAAACAATCATCAATAAGACCTTGAGATCAAAGCTTGAGACATGGTATTTCTACGCATATCTCCATGGAAGAAGGTCACGAGGATTGGGAAGAAAGGAAAGATAAGTCCTAGGTACATAAGCCCCTTTGAGATCCTTGATCATGTCAAAGATATGTCCTATCGACTAGCACTTCCACATACCATAGAAAAATTACACGATGTCATCCATGTATCCCTCTTAAAGAAGTACATACCATACCCTTTAGATGAACTCTCTTCAGAGGTGGTACAGTTGGAGAATGATCTTTCTTACGAGGTGCAAGTAATGAAAATATTGGATTGTAGAGATAAAGTTCTACGTAACAAGACTAATCACCTATTCAAATCACTATGGTGGAACCCTAAGCACAAAGAGGAAATAGGGAACTAGAGGAAGCAATGAAGGAAAAGTACCCACACCTATTTATGTCTTAGAATGTAAAATGAAATTTCGAGGGTGAAATTTTATAATGGGAGAATAATGTAATGACCCAATATTTTATCGAGGGAAATTCTTTTTACATAATTATGTTATATAATAACATGAAATCACAACACAATGAACTATTAGGTACTATGTGACATTTAAACAAAATATTGTCGCTCCTGTGATTTGAATTCTAAAAGTCCAACATACACTATTGTGATCAGTAAGATGTTTGGAGTCTGATAAGACAAACTTAAATTTTTGGTGAATAGTAACCTACCATTATGAATTGTAAATCTTCCAAAAGAATAGGAACCTCACCCATGAATGTATAAATAAAATTTATTCATCTTATAGGTCATAATATTACTATAGTAAAAGTATTGGAATTTTTGTAATTCATAAATAATTAATTAAAATTAATTAATTAATTTAAAATAAAATGTATTTTTCATAAAAGGTATTCATAAATTAACAATTTTATGTATTCTGGTTTTAAGGTAATTTTATAAGACCTTATGTAATTTTTTAAAGCATTATAAAATCAGTTATAGTTTTAAAATACGTATTTTTCAAGTAAATTATGATTTTAATTAAAAATTAAATTAATCATATTTAGAAAATTATTTTTGAAAAATGGATTTCATTTTTAGATTCTACACATTGACAAATTATTAGGTTGATTTTTTGGGATTTTCCTAAAATACTTGATTTTTTGATGAATAGTAAAATACAGTAATTTACCGTATATATACATTATATGTTAAAATACACTATTTACTGAGTCATGGGTAATTTTCTACTGATATAATCACCTTTGGTTCGAACTAAAATGCACTTGTTACTATTTTTGGCCATGTAACCATCACTATTTCTTGTATTGTGGAGAAATAATAAACTAATGATTAAAATATTATGAAAACCATCCTCCCCTACACTATAAAAAAAACCACACTCCCCTATTCTCTTAACTTCTATAAAGACTTGTGAATTTTTTAAATTATGAGGAAATAACTCCCCAAGATCCTCCCCAATTTCCCGAAGCCCTTGGTCTCCTCAGAAGACCAAATCCCCCCCCCCCTTAAGAGGCTCTCAAGGAATATTAAATCAAGAGGTAAACTCCTCTTTTCTTTTCTTTCATTTTCATTTCATGTTCCTTTGTTATATTTTCTTTCCAAAACTCTCCTCATTTAAATGGGTTGAAAACTCTAGTACCATACATGTACTATAATGTTGTTATGCTAATGGGATAATTCATTATCATCCTTAATTTCCCCTTTTTTTATGAAATAAATGAAAACACCCTCTGAGATTTGTTAATTTATCACATTCAAGGAAGACATGTTATAAATTTATATTACCACATTCTCATGAAACCATTTTTATGGTTGATCTAGAATATTAAATATGTATTTTATCTTATGTGATGTTCTAGAATCCTTTTTCTCACATGATGTAAAAGAATAATACAAAACAAGTTAATTATAATAAAAATCACCAAATCCCCCCACCGAATGGCCCAAAGGCCTTATTTTTTATTTTATTATGGATAATACCCCTTTTAGGGGTTGAAGGGGAACCTGTACATGACCTGTAGGCCCAGGGCACAAGGCCCAACACACCCGTAATACATGACACGAAGGCCCAGAGGCATACCATTTCCAATACATGACCCGTAGGCCCAGCCCACTTGAACTGCCCCTCCCCAGCTTTATGCATCATTGATCACCTAGCTCCCCACCTTACATTGCTGATCAACTAGCATTGCCCCATACAAAGCTGCACAGTTCCTGGTCCTGATGGCAGTTGCCATACCCTATCATTCTTCCAATCCAGTTAGCTTTGCATCTGGTGGCTGCTACTCCTGTTGCTCTGATCCTCTTCTGGGTCATGTTCGGTGTGAACTGGGCTACTCCATGGTCTACGTGACCCGAAGGCCATGTGTCCCTAAGGCCTTTGATGACCCGAAGGCCCTAGAGACCCGTAGGCCCAAACCGGTGGCCTGAAATCCCAAATCGGGTGAATAGTTCTGGCTACTACAGTACCGAACAGTACTGCTACAATACCTGGAAATTCGCCTCCACCCGGTTTTGAACCTGAGTCTCTTGGATTCCAAGTAGGAGCCCTTACCACTCGGGTATGGGCTCATTGGAAAAATCACCAAATTAATCCAAGAATTTATCATTAATGTTTTATATAATGATTCACATTCACTCCAAATAACCAAATGAATTTTATAACCAATTAATATTATTTATGTTCCATAATGTTATATAACTTCAATTCTGGACACCCATTATCATCATACATGTTTATCCGAACATGAATATAAGTGAACCGATCATTAAAACCAAGGAAGAAAATGCTCCCAAACAATGAAATTGGACCTCTTAACTAATAAAAAAATCATGGATGAAATTAACAATGTTATACTAAATCAATAAAATTTATTGGAGGTTCTAAAATTAATGAACCTAATTTGGTTATTCAGGTCATTAAGATCAAGAGAAAAACACCATCATACTTAAGTTAAGGGATCCTCTTTATCACACTATTATTCAAGAATGTTCTCTATGTTATGCCATTTTATTTGTAATTAATAATGATGGGGTATGATTTATCAGCTCCCCCATACTTCCCTCATGATTTGTAAAATACGAGAAACCCCCTTCTCTCTCATTAATCCCTCCTAGATGCACCTGATACCATTCCAATATTCTGTAAGGGATGCTACACGAACCTCTTATATTCCTTCAGGTTGCTCCATCCTTATTTTTACCCAATCAAAGTTTTCATTTATTTTCACTTGAAAATTCTACATACTGTGTATATTCTCCAAACTCATGTTTCAATATCCATACCTCATTATCATTCAGGGATATACATATTTTTCAATGATTTCCTCCTCAATACTTTTTTATAAGAAAACCTATTTTAAGGGAACTTCCCGAATTCATACCCAATTTAAAGTGAACTATACTATATGTTTTATGCCACTATTTTCTTTTTATAAAACAAATGTTTTTATTACGAAAACCATCTTGGATCACTTCTAGTTTTGAAAAAAATATTATTCACTTTTCTATTTTAAATTCTTGTTTGCGTTTTACTTAAAACCGCACTAAAATATTTTACATGTTTCACTTATGTTTGACATAAATTACAATGATATATTACTATTTTACCTTATGAATGTATATGTATTTTCTAATTTTTTGCATTCATGAACGCTTTTATGATAATCCCATTCATTATGATTTATGACATGATTATGATACCCATTTATTTCCATGGGTTCCCTTATGTTTATGATTGTTTATGTATTATTCCACATGTAGAAAGCATATTAATGAACATGTTACGATGAGTGAGCCCAGATAACACTCCAATGTGTTGGGTAACGTAGAGTCTCATGAGATGTTATGTGCAATGGTCTTGGTGGTTATCCTTGATTCGTGCTACCATGTGCAACAGTCTTGGTGGGTTACCTTGACTTGTGCTCCTCTATGTGCAATGAGACAAGAATCATGCTGAAGTCATGTTTTATGTTGATTCCACATTACAGTTAATCCATGTTTATATGATCCCATGTTTATATGTTATGATTCCATGTGTTCTATTCCTTTTAATTTCATTATGTCGTGCCCTCTAACCCATGTGCTAAAGCTTTATTACTATGTTTTTTCCCTTACTGGGATTTTAACTCATCCCTTGGTTCATGTTATCCCTAGGTTATCCTATGATATTTTTTGATAAAAATGGAAGTTAGGTGATCTTTCTGAAGATCAAATAAGGAAATGTTTTATTTACCCCAAGTTTTCAGTTTTATGTACCCAGTCTTAAAAGACACTAGACTTCATGATCCTTGGCTTGTATTATGATTTATAATTATGCTTAAAATCATGTAATGTTATATCTAAAAGGATATGGTCACTATAATATAATAAGAAAGTTAGGTTTATAACATAACCTACCACTTTCCTTAGGGATTCTATATCACAATAACATTCCATTTGGGGATTCAAATTTTATCCAAACTATAGTGAAAAATACACGATAATGTATTTGAGAATGAACAAAAGTGGATATCAAAATTTTATCTTAGGAAAATTCCTTGTGAATTTTGGAATTTATAGTTTATGATTTTTTTTTGTTTAATATTTTATAAATATAGTCCTTGGAAAACTACCTTGTGTAAAATTATTTTAAAACTATTCCTACATGCATTTGTCTTTTGTACTTTACATTTAAACTATGTTTTTATATTTTTGAAGTTAAAATTTCCAAAACTATATTAATTTTTTTCCATTGGAAATATCATATGATATAATGAAATAGTTAAAATAGAGTAAAATATTTTTTTAGATATTATGAATGACTTTATATTTTATGTTATTTTATTAGAAAAGGTGGGGGACAAGTCCCTTTTTATTGAATAAAAAAAGAGACACAACAAAACAGAGAAAGAAGTAGAAGTTATTATAGATAATCAAAGGCCTCTTCATGAAGTCCCAAGATTTTTTCTGATTTTTCAGATATTTTTCTTTCTTTATCCCACAAAGTTCCCCAATCTATACCCCCACTGCAACCACGGCAGTGACCGTGCCCATGTCCCCTGCAGTGAAGAGCTTCCAAGTCCCGCACTTGATGAATAAGTGTTTCAATATCTGTGTCTTCGGAGTCTATGAAATCTGATGTCACTTCATCCTTCCTTGTCATTAGTTCTGATTTTCCACATCCTCTTCCTTGATTTTTAGCATGTGGTCCATGCTTCCAAGAACCTGCTTTCTGCCAAGAATCACCCATCTCCTCATCTCATGTGGTAGGGTGTTGGGAATGATCCATTGGAGTCTTTTCAAGATGCAACACATTAGCATGCATAGTTGGAGTAGATACAAGGCTATATTTATCTCCTTTGTTCATCCCTCTGTGTGGCTTTGGAGTATCTTCCAAGCCCATATGCTCCTGGGAAGAAAAAACAGGGTATCCCTATATCTTTCCAGCTCGTATTGCCGAGGAGATGAGGTAGGCTCCATCTTCCACACCCAGCGTAGGGCCAACACAAGTTTTTCCTGGATGAGGATCAACAATTTTCACCTGCACATGACTGGAAGCTAAGTCATGGGCAGATTCCTTGCATGTCATGGGGGATGGAGCCTCTCCATCCCTATAATTTTTATATATTTCTTATATCCCAAATTTTTGGGATATAATAAATAATTTTTAAGTAATTATATGATTATTATATCAATATATGGACATAGAAAATAATTTTTATGCAATACTATATTTTGATAATTACTCACATAATTATAAATTTTCTAAAAAATACCTAAAAATGAATCATGAATAACTTTTATGTACTAATTCAAAATTTTATATCCATTTCATTAAAATGAAATTATATGTTTTTAAAATTTATTCATTAATTAATGAATCTATGTTAATAAAATTAATTTTTTAATGAATATTGTTATTTATTTTCTAATGATTAATTTTTTTATACTTTATATTTCTAGATTAGTAACTAACTTTGATGTATAATTAATAAATTATTTGTAATTTTCATTTTTTATTTTTTCTTTTTTTACGTGGAAGTTATTTATAGATATAAAATAATTATCTTATAACATTCACATAATGGTAAAATAAAGAATGTTATCCATATATCTGATTTTGAAAAAAACGTATAATGGTTATTCTTATCTTCACACATTATTATAAATTATATTAATTACATACCAAAAAATTGTATGTATTTTTCTTTTATGAAATTTTAATAATGCATATTCTATTCCATATATTTTTCCTAAATATCATGGTTCTTATATAAATGATGTTAATGATAGATTTTTATTATGATTATTTCCAATATATAATCAAAATACCTTTAAGTATTTATTATGTTTTTTTAGTTTATCTCATTATATGTGATGTATAGGAACTTTTATGGTAATATTAACTATTAAATCAAAAAAATAAATAATATTCATTTCACAGTGTTTTTCATTATGATTTTTAATTGTAATTATATTTATAAAAAAATTATTCGATAAAAAATACATAAAAATAAAATAATTAAAAATTATATATAATAAAACATAACTATAGAGATGAAAATATATAAAAACATTTTTAAAAGCTAAATTCATTATTTCTATGGATTATTTGTTACAAAAAAAATACAATTAAAACATGTAGTTTACTATAATGTCAATTGGATTTCAAATAACACCATAAGAAGGGAAATTTAATTTTCAAATATATATATATAATAATTAATATACTCCATAAAATATATTTAAAAAAAATTACTTAAGAAAATATTTATTATAATGATAATTACGTATAAAATTCATTTATTAATAAATGATTCATAAGTTTCTTTATCAATTTTACATATAATGTTTCCAAAAAATTGAATAATAATTTTATAATTATGTGAATATATGAAATAAATTTCATTTATATTATGAAATTATGTTTCAAGGGTGATAGACATTTTATTTCAATTAAAATAATAATTTTTTATTTCATTAAATTTCATCAGTAACTCCTAGTTAATTATTAATAAATTATCCAATTATTTTCAATGTAATTCTATATTTGAAAATCCCAATGGTGATTTACTATGTATTGATTCAACAAATCCTTCTTTTCCACTTTATTCTTTATATTTTTTAGATTCTTGGAATAGAATTTTGATAGCACAGTAGAATGTGAGTAACTAGTAAAAATATATGAGGCAACTAAACTTCAAACAAATCATGTAATATATACTTAATTAATCAAAATTAAAATTTCAGGGCCCTCACAATAGACCAAAAACCAAATTGACTTCTCTCTGATACCACGTGAACTGCATCAGCTATCATCTTAGAAGATGCAACAACTTTATAATATTAGTCAGAAAAAAGGATGAAACTATCATCATTTTCAATGATAGATACAAACAGTCATTTTAATATTTTCAAATAATATTTCTTTTTGAGAATATTGTTTTTAATGGTGATCTTACTAAATAACTTGATGAATTTTTGAAGTTATATAATGTAACTATGAATTTCAAAGATAGACATATGAATGTAATTGTAAAAAGGATTAAAAATAATGATATTTCACTAAAAATTTTAAAAAATGCATATAGATAAGGATAATAAGAGAAAGAGATACTGAGGGGAGATATTAGTGTTGATTGGAGTTGACAAAAATTCAATCAACATTAAATTTTCAATGATGGAAATGAAAATAATGAATCTTGAGTTATGTCAAAGTATACCTTCTTGGAGAACAAAGAATAGAGATGTTTTCTATCACATTTTAGAGAGGAATTTTCCTTTAATGAGGATTCAAAAGATATGAAGAGAGATATTGAGATCATATGGTGAATCATCCACCACCAAGTCTTGGTAAAAAGTAAATCACTACCCTAATAGTTCAGTCTATACTAATTTCATCCCAAATTAATGTTCGTGAAAAATTAATAAAGTATAGAAACATGGGAATATAAAAATTATGTGAAACCTACTAAAGAATCAAGGGGGAGGTATATTGGTCCCATAAAATTATTTTTCCATTATAATCCAAAAAATATAGAAAAAACATTGATAAAATAACTCTATTAAGGAGAAAATTCCTGAAAGGTATTACTTTCCCACAAAAGAAAGAGATTTTTTGTTTATTGATGGTGTTGCTAGTGGTTTAGGAACATTTACACAAAATACTATCATAACATGATGGTAAATTAAATTAAAATATTTCCAAAAAGTGTTTAGAGGAAATATTAAAAAATAATCAAGACTTTTTCATACCATATGAGTTTCCAAAACAAGATAAATCATCCCATGATGAAAAAAATTTGAAATTCACGAATGATTTGGGGATACTTGAAAATTTTATTAAAATACACACAAATAATATTTTCATACATAGAACCAACATAAATCCAATGTATGTGATATGATAAGGCCAAATCAACAGAAAATTATGGAAATAAATTTATGAATTACTCGAGGTATAATGAATTAAATAATGTTGCTAAGAGTGATACCCCCATGAAGAGAGTGGATATGGATAATTAGGATGTCAACCCTGTAAGAAAAAAATGAATCTATTATTATAATATATCCCACACTTTGGACTATTTTATATAATCGATGGAAACCAAATCTGGGATGTGTTGCCTAAGAAAAAGAAAAAACTTACTCAAAGAGATGCACAAGAAGATTTTTTTAGTGTAAGAAATATCTGATGAAGAATATGATAAGATATATAAAAACTATAATCTAAAGGTTGATAAAGAAGTCTATGGAAGTTAAAACTTTCTTTCACACCACCAATAAGTGTATGACAGTCCTATCTAGTAAAAAAGTGATAAAAAGTGATAAGATTAGAACACCATTATCCCATGTTGTAATAACATCTTTATAGGGGAGGTCTCAACCGATGATGAATGATGGGAATATACCTGATGATAAGTTGATCATAAAATTATAACAGCTATAATAATTAAGAATATTTGAGAAAGCAACAAAAGGTGAAACTATTATACTTACATAAGAAAAGAAAATTGCTCCATTTAATAACCATTATTTGAATGAATATAAGTTCATGATTTCTAAGGTAGTATAAGTCTTCAAACCTAAATAGAATTCAAGAAATATAAAGTTGATTGATTTTATTGATGTATAATAGAAGATTTCATGATTGAGAAATAAGTATTATCACTACAGTTATAACTAAAGAGATGATAAAAGGGATGCTTATTCCCAAATCAATTATTATTGAGTTTCAATTCTAGGGATTGATGGTGAGGTTTAATGGAGGTTTGTGATGGTTATAAATATAGGATGTATTTTTACCATAATGTGACAAATCAGTTGAAATTATTTTATAATTAGTAGCAGTTTCAGCTGGTATATTAATTGCATGTAAATTATTTCTCAAAGAATATAAACATGGTGATTAATTATGGAGTTTACCCCTTTATAGGGAGGAATTATAAATTTCAAGGCTACCAATGATTTCATATATTTTTAATAAATGGAATTTTTGATAGCTCTAGTATATTATTATGTTTGAGTTATGATACTAAAACACTTAAATCATTTACGACATGTGTGTATTATTATCATTAAAGGGGTTGTTGGTCTAAACGGAGGGAGGGTTAATTTAATTAAACTTGAACATACTGATGTGTTTGTTAAGATATTTTTATGATTATAAATGTTTTAAAAATATTATTTTACATATCCTATGAATTAAAAATCAAAGGTGGAACTATATTAATAAATATAATAAATAGCTTTGGCGTCTAGGTTATAAAATCTTATTTTCTAAACTGGGTTCACTCAAATTTTCATAGAGTGGTTGATTGATGGATAATTTATATGATGTACATGGTGCTTTCTTTCTCTAAGGATATTATATAAACATTGGGGATAAGATGTTGTAATTCATGTGGATGAGATCGCCCTTAAATTAAGGTAGATAAATATGTTACTCTATTTTACTTATTTTTATTAATGTAGAGATGAAAAGTGAACATGTAATGAATATTGACATGAATATAAATCAGTTGAATGTTAAAAGTTTTGAAAATAAATCCAAAGGGGTATATTTAAGTTCCACTTACATTATGATTACGTTTTTTATCTATTTGAATGTAAATATTTTCCATGGAAACTTACATGATGATTTTAGTATCCATCCACTGATTATGATTATTTTTTCCCCAAACAATATAGGTAAAGTATTATGAAGAGTTGGATACCTATGAATACTTTTATGAAAAGATTCAAGTTAAAAGAAAATCCATCAGGTAACTATAGAGCTGTTTTTATGGATTTTACAAGTGTGACATATTTTAAAAGAACTGTATTTATCATTTCTATGATATAAATAGTTGGTTTACTTGTAAAATTAAATAGAATATAGATTATATGAAAAAGAGTTTTAATATGGGTTCTACTTTTAACACTTATCTTGTTAGATTCGTAACATCGATATACATTAGACAATTGATGTGGTGTTATCTAAGGATAAATCAGGATCCATGCTAAATGGATGATTTCAGACCCAATACATCAATCTAAAAAGGAAAGAAAGAGCTTGTTTCTTCACCCATACATAAAAACATGTATAAAGGTGAGTAACACATATAAAATAGGTTCAATGTTTAGAGGGAAAGTCATCTAAATTAGAGAACCCATCACTATATGTGCATTAAGTATTCATTAAATCAGTATTGAAATACACTTGGTTGAAGGATAAAATATTGTATTAGGATTAATGTAATTCTATACACAAGTAATGATTTTGAAAAAAACAAATAATTGAGATTATTTATACTGATCATGTTCTTGAGATTATATTTTATGTGTTTGAGATGTTTCATAAATTCAAAATGGTGTTCTTATTTGTTTCCGATTGAAGAAGATCATCTGAGGATAATGTGGAAGATCTATATCATGAAATTATTGAAAACTAAAATTATTCCTATGGAAAGACTCTACATATGCGAATTTTTTTATTTGAAATAGGAAAAGTGAATGAATTCATGTGAAGGTGATACCACATATTTAATGTCATTTCATATGAAAATATTTTCATATGTAAGGATCCACATACATGAATTCAATGATTGTATTTGAATGATCATTTTTCAAAATTCCTTTCTTTATCCAAATTATAATAACATGTACATGAATGAATATACTTATAGTATACTCTAGTAACATAGATTAATCCCTCACATAATGGATTTCTGAGGCATGTTTTAGAATCACGTTACCAAATACTTCTAAATATCTGAATTTAGATCCATATACATGAACAATGAATCACATTGAAAAATTTTCATAAGCAAAAAATGTATCAAAATTATAATCTATGAAGAACCATTTTAGTGAATTATTATTATATAAGAATCTATATATGAAATATATAAATTCAAATATCAAAACATCACATATTCACTAGGTGAAAAATAAAGAGTTTCTTGAATTGATAATTCTAAGGAGAAATTCCAATCATATGTTTTGTGTGATATGAAATTGATTTTAGAAAATAATTAATCTTATAAAATCTATGACCATGGATTATTTTCAGAAAAAATAATGGAAATATACAACTACATATATTCTTGAATACTAAAAACTATTTTCATTATTAAAAAAGTGATGAATTATAGAAACTCAAGAAGATATTTATAATTTCCTATGTTTGTTGATATGTGTATGTATAAGTGCTCAATAGAATCTATGATAGAAGTCTTATAATTTTAACAACATAGAAAACTAATAAATTAACCTATCCATTTCTATGTATATATCTATGTTTATTAGTTATAATATTTTTCATGGAATGTCTCATGATATAAGAATGAGTTCCAAAAATAAATATTTGGTTACTTATATTTTATATAGCATTGATATTTATTTAATATTTGGATTTGCATGGAATTATTTCAAGAAGAAAAGGTTGAGATGTATGATGTTTTTATCAAAATACATATTTGGACGAGACACAAAATTGGGGATAGAGAAGTTTATGGTAGTCCTGTTATATTGATGAGCATAACCATTGATAAATTTGAGGAAATAAAGAAGGAATGTGGTTCATGTTTGTGAGACATACCAATTGATAAAATAAAAGAGAACATGATATATAATAAAAGTAAGAAATTATATAAGAATATCATGTGAATCAATCATATTTAGATATTTTCTATTTTGAACATGGAAAATAATATTTTCTAGGATACATGTATAAAAGGAAAAAAATAAGAAATGAGATAATGGTATACTAACGATATAGATTACAAGATATTTGATAAATATTTTTAAAAAAACTCAGTATTAATGAAAAATAGGGATCTGATCTTGTGGAGAAGATTATGATCATAAAAATTACAAATATGAAGGTTGAATCGGGGATTTCAATAACATTCACAATTGTAGAAGTTTTAAAATAATAAAAAAGGTATCAAAAATGGAATATTTTGCATGTTCTCAAATATTTTCCTCAACTTTTAAATTAATGATAATAATTTAGTTTAGATGAACACAAAATCATTATGAATGGGGAATCTATTTTTGTTGATATTCAAGTAATAAATGAGTTACAAATGTTTCTTGAATATAATACTGAATTCAAAGTGTTTTTCGTTGAGTTTAAGGAGATCTATCTTATTGAGGTAGAATTATCCTGAAGAACCAAATATCTACTTCTAAGAGTTTATTCTATGAAATAAATTGAATATATATAGTAGAACTCCATAGAAACTATTAGAATTAGTGTATATTGGGGGATCATAGTATGAATTTCTTATGAAAATGTAATGTTTTAGAAGGAAGTCATGTGAGAGATAAGAATTTTTATGACCAATGAGACTCTGTAAGTGTTTTTGGGGAAAACAGTAGACAATATATTCAATATTTTATTATAATGGAGATTATATGATTGGTGAAAATAACTAATCACAACAATGAGTAGGTATTTGTACAGAACCTTATAAAAATATAACATTCCTTTAATTTTCTTTATTTTCTTGTGTGTGGAATATAGTTTCATGGAGAAATATGATATGGATCCATTTTTACTAATAAAAAACATAGTTTAATTTGAATAGGGGAAGTGGAATTAGAAAACAATTTGAAAATTTTAAAAATTTGTCAATACCTAATTCCACCCTACTCCCTGGTGACTAAATTAGTTTTATTAGAAATTATATATATATATATATATTATAAATCGTAAATTCAAACCATGATTCTTAAGTGATATATCCATTTTTTATCTTATTATATATTTTCTATAAAATATGTTTCTTAAATATATCATTCTATCTAGGTTTTGTGTGCTATAATATATATACATATATTTATTATCCACTATTAGGTGTTATATTTATCTTTGATTTATAACATTCTACAGTAAATTCATAAGTAAATGCTTCTCATGAATTAATATAATCTTTATTTTTTAGTTATTAAACTTCTCTCATTAAATATTATAATCATAGAATTCAATATTTTGGAATACTATGAGCCTTTATATTTACACTTCCTACAAATAATATTAACATTTATTATTTTCCATTTATTTAAATATTATATATGAGAAGATTATATCTTTTAGTTAGACATTTTTAACAAAATAATTAATTTTTTTTATCATAATAGTTTTTTATCATGGGAATTATTTTATTAAAAATTACATCATATATAAATAAATATTTAAGTAAATTAATCATTAAAACATATTTGTTATTTTAATAATAATAAAAAATTATTGGAAAATATGTGAAATCATCAATAATATTAATTTAATATATGATATGTTAATAATAAGTTAAAAATTAGAAATTAAAAATATTTCATCTTAGAATAATGTATACCCATCTATTACAAGAATTTTCAACTTGACTACATTCGTTATACCATATGAGCCATACCTAATAATAAAAATATGATTATCCTCATCTATCATTTCCACACTTGATCGCGTCTTGTGTTAGACTATGTCATCATTGAATGTATTTTTGTAGTTCATAGTGACTACATATCTTTATATAAATTGAAGTCTTATAAAATGTCCATAGAATTTAAATTCATTTAAGAAATTCATAAACAAATAATTTTATGTTAATTCATAATAAAAATATTTTATTTACTTATAACAACACCATATTGTGTGTTTTTTATATGTGCTAGTCATCTTTAAATCAATACTAGTAACATTATATTCATCACATATCTTATTATACATAATGTTTCACTATTGTAAATAGTATAAACCACTCTCCCTTTAAATACAACATATTTTTCCATTTCATTCAAAAATATTCCAAAACTCTAAATATTTTGAAATTGATAAAAAAACTGACATCCAATGAGATATTCACTAAAACCTATATTTATTATAATATCCCTTCTCACTCACTCTTTGATCCGATGCAAAAAATATAATATTTAATTTTCATTCATTGATATAGATAAACATGACAAAATTTTAACCCTTCAAAACATGTGACATCAAGATTAAATAAAAGATCACTTATATACATAAGGACCTTTTATGTTTATAGTTTTATAGAATTGGGAAAGAGTTTTACATAAATTCATAGATACATAACTAACTGGTTCATAAAAATCTATATCATCACCCACTAATTTCTCCAAATCTAGTAACCTTCTTAGGTATAACATACTTAAAACCTTACATCACAACCTAGTGTGATGGAATATAAAATAATAAAAATACAATAAAATATCTAGAAAACAATTCTTGACGAAAATACCCTTATCACTTTGACAATCACATTTAAAAACTAATAAATTCTAGAATATTTTTAAAAATTGCTTCTTTGAAAATAACCATGTAAAATTGTAAAGGAAGCTTTGATCCATTAAGTTTTCATGGTGGATGGGAGTTTTTTTCCTGCCATGTATGTTATGGAAAATATTGTTTTCACTTTTTTGGTAAGTAATAAAATATACCTTACTCAGAAAAAATAATAATATTCTATTTAAACTTTTTTATAACATTTCAAATAGGGAAAATTGAATTTAATAAAATTTTCAATAGTAGTAAAAACATTCTTGAAATAATATTAAGAAAAACATGGACATTGAAAAAATGATTCATATTAGAGAAAATAATGGCTAGTTTTCTATTGAAACATTATTTCAATTCATGAGTACTTAAGAGAGATAAATAAATTAAAATCTTATAATTTTTAGAAATAACATGAGGAGAAGACAATATATTGGGTTTAAGAGAGAAATATCACAAAATTACCCCAATTGATACTCATAAATAAATATTCCAAAATAATGATGAGATTGTAAAATAGAAACATACAAGGATTATATCATTTAAGTGATAATTTAATCAATGAAGTGATTATGTGTAGAAAATGTGAAGCCACAAAAAAGTGGTAATATAACATTATCCAATCAACATTCAGTTCAAACACAATCATGACATAAAATAATCAATGAAGTATATGTATAATACAATGAATGAAATTTGAGCTATGAAACCCCATACCACTTGGTAACATTCAATTAAAAACCCCTTTGATGAAATAATTTTATTTGAAGCATAAAATACAATGAATTTTTAATGATTCATCATATAACATGTAAAAGTGTAGTATATATGCCATATAAAATAAATTAGTAGAATAGTATAAAAATATTCCTCAATTAAGAGAAATTGAGATGAAATCTATTATAAATATCATATAATTGAATTGATTATTAATCAATGGAGAGATTATGTGAAACAAAACTAAATCTGCATAAATAAATTGAAAATAAAACATAAAAAATCAATTCATATATAATATTGGAACAATGTAATCAATGAAGTAGTGATATAACTGCAAAAGAGATGGTTGAATTAAGATACCCATACTCTTCCTTTTTTGTTTCACCCCATTGATCTATCTTAAGACCTTTATAAGAGAGGTTTATGATCACCATAGTGGCTGGTGGGGAATGTGAATTGATGTTTTGAAAAAAATAGGGTTTGAATTTTGAGAGAAATTCCAAATTTTTGTTGTGTGAAAAATAATAAAGTGAGTGTAACACCCTTAATGTTTTAAAAACGAATATATGATGAATAAATTAATTTACACACAAAACCAAGCTTAAATAACCCACAAAATATTATTCTTTAAATAGATTTTGGCACACACAACCCTATATATAAATGAAATGTATTATAGTATACCATTATAACCTATATGTTAAATTGGAAGGTATGAATATGAATAAATAATTATGATTATTATATGGTTTACACATGTAAAAAATAAATTCAATGGTAATCTATTAATTAGGAAAAAACTAAAAAACTTTTGAGAAAAATAATTCTCATATAAAAAATGTATTTTTCTATAAGGTGGTTTCCTCATGCTATGTTCCCCATACATTAAATTTAATTTTTAACACTTTTAAAATATTTATTTTAAAAAATGGACTTCATTTGTAAATTTATAATATAGATATTATTTTATGATTAAATTTTCAAATCTTTTTTAAAATATTGATTTTAAATTGAATGGTGAAAAATATCTGTTTTTGTAAAAATGGAATTTCTTTTCAATAAATTAATTAATTTAAAAATACCATTATTTTATGAATATGAATTTTAATAGGTTAAAATAAAATGATAGGGGTTAAAATTACCTAAAAAATTGTATATAATATATTGTATAGACCTATTTTAACATTATCATGTATAAGTCTTGAGAATGGTCCATTTTAGAGCATTGGAGCATGTAAAAAACATAGGTATCGCTTTTTCTTTTCAAAAATTTGAACTATCCTAGTAACCTCACATATAAAATTCCACCCCCTATCCTCTCCTCATTACACATACATGGTCCATTATATTAGAAAAAAACTACCCTAATTCCTTTCTAAACTACAACCCCAGGACCTTGATCCATTGGTTTGATTATAAATCTAACCAAATATGGATTTCATTTCTAAACTAAAGAGGTTGTCTAAAGAAGAGGTATTATTCTTAACCAAGAATTTTTATTTTATTTCTTCTTCCAAATACTTTACATATTCATCAACTATTATGATATAATATCACCAGTATATCCCATATAATTATATTTTATTTGGTTAATAGAATAATCTAAATATATATGATCTTACATCAAATGGGTTATGAAATCATCATTTGTGTGTACAACAGACTACCTCCTCACGAACCATTGTCATTCATTTTCAATCATCGCATATCTTGGACTGTTTTAATGATATATTTATAGTATATATATATATGATATTTATAACATATTTATACTTCTTAATAGGTTATATCTCATATAACTTCTCACTTTCCATTCTATGGGAGATACAATAACATATCTCTTGTATACGATGGACTATCGCCTCGTGAATCGATGTGGTTCGTTTTTCACTAACGCATTATATGGAAGGTAATAAAGATAAATATAATGAATATTTGTGATATAAATTAATTAATTTTGATATTGATTACATATTTATTATTTTAATGGATAATTTATCATTCTCTTTCTTACACTGAAAAATGACAACGTCGTTCGCGTGTACGTGTGTACTATAACCCCCACAAATTGTTGCAATATTTTTTCATCACCAAAATACTTGAATGATATATATAAGTATATTTAAGGAAATAAATTTTTATTTATGATATTATTACCATTATACGAAGATGAAACATTACTCACATTTCCATAACGTTCTTTATAAAAATAAACTGTTACTCACACATACATACAAACTACCGTACCCAATATTGTAAAATAGTTAATTTTTTATTAATATATATCATGATTGATTTTAAAAGTATAATATATGTATAAATATGAAAAATATTTTATGATTATTATTCTAGATATTTTCAAATAATGAACTCTTTGACCATGGTGAACACACCTAATCCATTTTGAGACAATGAACTGAACTTCCTCAAAACATCTTATGTGGACTTAACTGATCAAGTATTTAAATATTTTATTTAAATAAATAAAATAAATTATTTAAGTATAGGTTATTAATCTTGTAATAGTTTCTTATTAAATAAAATAATTGATACAAATTTACTATATAGTACTTAAAAGGATATATAGTAATTTATGGACTCTAGGTAAGGGACTTCGTCTCAATTTTCCTTCATTAAGGAACATTTTAATGTCATGCACCTAGTTTATTTTATATGGTTTATATTATTCACAATACAAATTTTATATCATGAATCCTTCATATATAATGGCATTTTATGTTTGAATTTGAATTATTTCATCAAAGTGTATTTGACCTAAAAGTTACCAAGTTGTAAAAAATTTCATAACTCAATTTATTTTCATTGAGTTATATTACTTATTAATTATAATTTATATCCTAATATTATGTGTGAAATTAATTTTGAATATATTATGTTGTATTCCCAATTTTTATATCTTTATTTATATTTTATATACACAATCCAAATTATTTATCAATTCTCAAATTTAATGGTATGATATTTGTAAGGGTTATCTATCTCAAAATTCACTTTATTTGAGACATATGTTCATAATACGAACCTATATTAAGTTTTTAGGTTTATATGCGGCCCTTTTGATATGTCATATAATGAATATCTTTATTTTAATGATATTTTATGTTTCATTTGATTTTATTATTACACGAGGCTTACGATTGAAGAGTTACCAAAGTGGAGAATGCTTTATGTTACAATCTTCTTTCTTTCAGAATTTTTTATGTCAATGGTTCCTTTAGTGGAAAAATTATTATATTAATTTCTTTAACCACTTATATTTTATTATATTATGGTTATGAATTTTTTTCACATGTTTAATTTTCATTCCCCCCTTATTTATTGATAAAATATCAATAAAGTCAATTGTAAGTGATATCGATTATGTATCTTCTTCCAAATGTGGAATGTTTCCATTACATATCTTTTTTTAAATGTTTAAAAAAAAATTATTTTCTAAACATAATTTATTTCAAAAATCTATTTAACATGGTCTTTGACATTCTTTTAAATTGTCTTAAAATTAAGTTTCTTAATATTTTCCAGATGGGTCACTATTGACTCCCTTTAACAAAATGTTTTGAAAAAGAATATTTATTTTTATTATTTATGACATGAATAGAGTCTACTATTAGCTTGTAAATTATTTTTATTGATGTTTAATTTTTATGTTTTAATTGTTTTTAAAATAATAATATTTTTTCAGTATTTTGTGACTTTGTAGTTTTTAAAAGTGATTTTCAAAACGTAAAGGTTATATTCTTCAAGAATGTTTTTAATGATATTGTTTCCTTTAAAATATAATGGATATATAGTATCCCTAAGGGTTGGGAGACAAGATTATCTATGCCTATAATGATTCAATTATTCTTTAATTATATTCCTTTTCATTGTGTTCACCAACTATTCTTTTTTGTTTGAGGATTGATTGTGGGGGTTTCATGTATAGTTGCACAATCATTCACTTTGATTTTATCATTTTTATCTTCTATAGAAACTCCTAATAGTTCCCACATCCATAACTAGGTAAAATCATGATTTCTAGAGGTAGGAGGTCATTTGGGGTTTCTTACACAATAATGCATTGGAACTCACATTGGCCAAGAGGCTATGAGGCCAGACTCATCACACCCTTTAGAGGGGGGTATTCTTTCCTATTCTGGGTCTCTCTTATATATTTATGATATGATCATGAATCTACTAAAAATCATACTATGGGATTTTTTACCACTAAAAAATGATTAGGTATCCAATCCTTTTATGTGAAAGTGTGTTCTATTAATGATACCATCTGTATATATCAAATGTTCGATATCCATTTCCCGTTATATCATTAAATGGGTAACTACGTATATTTTGAATCTATATAAATACAAACTCTAGAGTTTAATATCATCTAGGTAGGTGATTCCTATTTTGAGGTTTTAATTAAATATTTATGAGGAATCATACATATCGTGTTTATAATATGAATAAAAACACACCTAGTTCGTTTAAGTATGAGGTTTGTCATCTAAAATCAAACAGAATAGAAATATAAGAGGGAAATTAGGTATCGGGTGTAGAGATATATCCTAAGGATAACATTTTGGATATCCTTATTATAAAAGGAATTAGTTTCATCAAATTTAAATTTTCCATCAACTTGATGATGGGCGGTGATAAAAAATTAATGACCATGGGGGTTATTTTCCAAGGGCTTACCAGTATAGGAATTTCCTTGGGGATTATATTGAGCTGGATACCCTTGTATAGAGATAATCATATCATGTCACTGAATGAAGACTACACACTGAGGTTTCCATGGATCTAGGAAATTTATGATGTGAGTGCTAAAATCATTGTAAATCCCTAAGCCTGTGTGATTCATGCTCAGTGTGAGAAACAAGGGATATAAAATGATCATACATACCACATATAGATTCATAACTTATGCACTAGGGTGACCCTAATTTGGTGTTTAATGTGGAGCTCAGGCCTTAGGAATTTGTTCTACATATTCTTCATATATCAAGAATCAGAGTCATCATAGTTCAAAACACCCCTAACATGCCAAGGGGTTTAAGGTACTTGAGGGAATGGTCATGGATTACAAATAAAAGGATACCTGTGTATAATTCCACTTATGAACCACTGATGGAATATGATGGATGATAATCCCATAGGAGATTTTGGGTCCCATAGGTTAAAATGTCTAAGATATTGAGGGGCTTACACTAAAGTGGATTTACAATTAGAACTCATTCCTTAGGAAGGATTCCTACATATCCTATTTGTCTAGGAATTGGAGTTCTCATATTTCAATATGGTGTATGTCCAAGTGTGTTTGATTGATAGTGTTATCATGTCGTAAGGTTTCATAATTACATGCTTGAATTGTTTCAGGGTCTATTTATGACATGTTTCACATGTATTGAGTATCTTTATGACATGTACTCAGTGTATGTATGACACGGATGGGATATATTAGGGTTATTTGAATGATTAAGGAATACATATTAGAGTTCTATAGCATGATCTGGCTGACATGTCTAGATTTCTTTTTCATGTTTGGATAACTCACTCGAGGGTCTTCATGCGATCAACATGGATATGTCTAGGGGTGTCAAGTGATAAGGTTTTACATGTTGTAAGGATATCACATGATCTGGTGGACATTTATAGAGGACTTTACATGAATCAATTGACATGTTCATAAGATTTCACGTGACTTAGCTGACATGTCCAAATTTTATCGCATGATCTAGATGGCATGTTTGGAGGACTTCACATGACTTTACTGACATTTCTAGGGGCCTTTACATGATTTGGATGGCATGTTAGGGTGCTGTCACATGATTCAGATGACATATATGGTGGAATTCACATGACTTAACTAACATGTCTGGGGAATTTTCATGATATGGATGACATGTATGGGTGTTTTCACATGATTTGTATTATATGTTCAGGTACTATCATATGATATGACTAGGTAATGTGAAGACAATTATGTCTTGAAATGAAAATTAACGTATCCATATTTTCATAAATATCCCTTATTTTTCAGAATTTATTTCATATATACCTCAGTATTTGTCAATCATGAGCTTGTTGAGGTTTCGTGTGACCAAGTCAAACCGTGGAGACTCCTTCAAATATTCTAGCCAGTGAACTGGATGTCCATCAAGTGATCAATATGGTTATCACTTTATGTGCACATTCATTCCATTTGATCGCCTAGGTCATTATATAGATTTTATCTTATAGAATATCCTTATGATTACATGGATTTCCATTCTGAGAATTACTATATCACTTATGAGATTCCATGGGTGTTCCTTGAATCTCATGTGTTGTATGTGTTTTTTATGCTAAGGGAGAAGAATTTAGAAGCCCGACAAACCTAGATCTATTCCGCCTTGAACAACATGTATACTGAAGATATGAGTTCGAGTCAGTGGAGGGGAGATCACATTATGCTCTTTTCATGAACCTTCCATGGGTCATCCATAACAACATCTATATGTTGTATGATAAATAGAGACCAAAATAACACTATGTAAGCATCAAATTTATTAGACCCTCATATTTTCAAATGGATTTCAGATGTTATTGTTGACACAACAAAGAGACTTCACAAGATCTGACAGACATGTTTGGGAGTGTTTATGATACCATGATGCCTATTAAAGGGGATTTCACATGATCAAAGAGACTTGTCTAGGGTCATTTGTGAGATCAAGTTGGCCTGTCAAAGGAAATTTGAGTTATATATGATCTGATCACGCAAGGAGAATACCCCCTCCATATGAAAAATTGCATAAATTTTTCACACGAGGCTTCCACCTTTTACATCTTTTATTATTTAATTTAAAATAATTAAAAAACTTTTCCAATTGGTTATCCATTAGGGCATCACATGATCAAAAAAAGATCTCATGAAGAAATTTGAGGATTTTCGTAGATAGTCACTGTTCTTTTCTATAGTGTGTCTCATGATCAAATCGATATGTCAAACGGACTCCAAAAGATTAGGATGACATGTTTGAGAGTCTTTGAGAGATATGGGTTCCTATTAAAGAGGCTTTCACATGATTGAAAGGGAATTATCTGGGACCCTTCAAAAGATCATAATGTCTTTTCAATGAGAATTCATGAGTCCAAGAATCCTATCGATGAGGATTTCACATGATCAAGGGAAATTTATTGGGGACCTTCATGAGATCATGTAAGATTATGATAGGGATTTCGTGTGATCGATGAGTTGTTCACATGAGGCACGTAACCCATTTACATAAAAAATAGTGTATCTCAACTTTTTAGGAGGCTTTCACATTTTTAGATTGATATATTTATTTTATAGTGGGATTTGAGTGATTATCAACTGTCTATATCCTAATATCTCTCTTAATTTGAGGAAATCATCGAGTATCCTTCTCATGATCATCAGTGCTTGTTTGGACCCCTTCTTAAGAACAAGAGGGATTTTTATTAGGTCTTTGTATCATCATGAACCGATCATGTGATGTGCATGATCTATTCACATGACCTTACTAGGGTCATTAAATCACACAATGTATTAGGGATCACTTGATCTACATAACCAATCTACATGATCTTCATGTGGACATCTTGATCCTTCTTTTTTCTTGTGGAGAAAATAACACCCATGATTCTGATAATTCTTCAATCCTATAATTTTCGATGCTCATTTAGTGGGAATTAATAAATGAATCGCCTTATGGGTGAGGTCAGTGGGGATAAGAAATAAGTTTTAAGGAGAGTAAATTACCACTCATGTCCCTGAGGCTTCTACTTATTAGTTTCTCAAGTAGTGTTTTTTCTTATTGGTGAAATTTGGTACTCCATGGGATGCCTTATAAACAGGGGAGTGATATACTTTCCCATTCCACCGGTGACTCATAGACTCTAGAGCTCTCATCAATTATTATATTGTGTGAATTATTTTAAATAATTCTTCACCAGAACCACTTTTCAAGACTATTTTATAATATTTTATTGCATGTTGCATCAATTATTTTATATAAATTAATTTCATAAAAAATATATGAATCAACCTATGGGAATTAAATTGAACCTTGTTGCATGTTCTTGGCCGCACGACTATCCCATGGGATTTTCACAATATGAATTTTCTATTATGTGATCACGTGATCATTATGTGGTTCTCCAAAACACCTCATGGTCTTGAGATTATAAGTATTTTAATGGGTTATGAAATTGTGAGATGCTATGTGGGTCACACGGTTTGTGAGACTTATATCAAGTCATGAAATCATGAATAATTGTATGGTTCATTTTATTCTCATGATGTTGTCCGAGTCATGCTTCTATTTTGAAAGGGTTCCTCAATCGTATGACATGTTCTTATTGTTTTGTACAAATGGATTTCAGTTCATGTAAGACTTCAATAAAATAGGTCACGACAACTGTGACTCATCAGAATGCCATTGTCGCAAGTGTGGACACTAGATATCGTTCCATTATCAAGTCATTATAGATAAACCCGATAGAACATATGGGGATAAGTCTTATGGAATATCCTCTTTCAGACTTCCTACATCTTTACAGGTTTGGTAGTAAAAATGATGTTCCCATCCATCCACCACAATCATCGATTATGGCCCCTTATTGGGTCTCGCGGAACATTAATACCTTTAGAGCCAATATTTCCCATGTGGTCCATTTTATAACTTAGGAAAATCACCCAGATGGATATTTTTTTAAATTTATTCCAATAGACATTAAAAATAGTCATTGTAAATAAAATTTGAACATTCATATGTACCTATATATAATGAAAAAATCTACAATGAACTAGATGTTTGGGTGGTTATATAGCTATAACCTTTAATTAGGAGGGATATTCAGAATGGATTTGGGATGACCCTTCCAAGTGCAGTATACCACTTCCTAATTTTCCCTGGACCTGAAAAATGTTGAGATATATGAATACTTATGGATCTACCAAAACTTCACCTACTATAATAAGGGATTGATGGTAGGCTTAGTTATACGATGGAGTATAGACACAAATAGATTTCAACTGAAACATAGAGAGGTGGGAATAAGTTTTTGGGATATCAAGCATATTTTAGACATACTAATTTTAGTAGACTTGTATGATGAGTTTCTTCCTCTATCGTCTATGTGGGAAGATGTAGAACAGACACCTCACCATACAGAGAACTGACCAAGATAGTAGAGAAGGCCCTTGGAAGGCTCCACTTTTAAGGTAAACATCTCATTTAAGAATTGGGTGGGATATTTTATCAAGAAATTCAATTCTAAGAACAAATCCAAGAGACTGAAGGCTTTCCCCACAAAATATTTATGTAGTGATGATATGAAAATCCTTCTCTTTATTACATAATAATTCATGATTTATTATATAAGAACACAAATAATACAACCTAATGATCTATAAATCTAGTGTATTTTAGAATTTGGTACATTACATAAAAACTTAATACATGAAAAACATCATATTTATTGAAAGCTTCCTTAACATAATAATATTAATCTTTCTTACTTAAACTGCATGGGATAACCTGAAGACATACAAAAGAAAGGGGTCACATATAAATCATAGTAAGATAATAAACATGGAATAATATGAAGAAATTAATTCATGTAATACAATAGGAATATCAATGGTAAATAAAAGTAGTTAGAATCATAAACCAGAACAATAAGGTATAATATAGCATGATAATCAAAAACAAAACATGGGAAATGTGGAAACAACTTAAAACACTGCATCATAAACATATGTTGAGGATAAATTCCAAGAAATCATGATAAAAAAGTACCATGATGAATTATGTTCATGAACTAATCCATTTTATGATTTATCATGATACTAAAGCATCACCCAATGAATTGGAGCTCTATATAATTCTAGGCCCACCCTTCACATTAATTTCATTCTCATGCTTAAGTGTTCCACGTAGAACATAAAATATGGATTCATTTATCATCACATTTTATTCCAAAATAAAAGAGTATGGAATAAATAAATTTAATAAATAAATAAAATATATATAATTTCATTAATCTGAACAACCTTGATAGGAAATGGGTACAAATATTACCTATACAATGGTTTGGCATGGAAAATCACAGTGAAATTTTGACAGTATAACCGGGGTGTATGAATGTTCATGGAAGGGATTAATGAGATTCAAAGGGGGTATAGAATCATTTAAAAATAAAATGAATTTTAAGGGGGATATGGAATAACATACCCCATAATTATTAATTATAGATAAAATACATATGATAAATAAGATACTTGAATAAAGAGGAGAAGAAGAGGATACCTTACCTTTAGAGGTTGATTCAAAATGCTTTGGAGGATCTTCTTGAGAGTTTGGAAAACATTGAAAGGGATATAGAGGGGGTAGGGTAGATTATGGATACAATCAAAGGTTTTTTTGGAGAAGATAAATTAGATATTGGCTGGGTTAATATAGGAAAAGAGAGGGGAATTCTTTATTATTTCTCAAACATTAGGTTTTGGAATCTATGTAACAAAATAATCAAAACCAAAAAACTTCCCATGATTTTATCCCTAGTTTCTACAAAAGGGGAGTGGTTTTCAATATTTTATATTGATAGGGGACTATATTATTAAAATATTACCCATGATTATGTGGAAATGAGTCATGTCCTTAAAGAAATGATTTTAAAACCTTAAAATATATTATAGGTTTTGGAGGATTAATAATGGATTTATAAAACTAAAAAATAACTTCAAAATCATATTATTTTAAAGGAAAAACATATATTTGGTCATGGATACTATTTATAGTATTTATTACATCATATTTGGTCATTATAATGTCATAAGACAAATAGTATATTTATTTCATATTTAATTTTTACCCAAAAATTCAGCTCACTAAAAAGTTTGAAAAATTTACTATTGTCTAAGTTTGATATTTAGATTCCAAAAACTATATTTATTTTATCTAAATAATTTTCTAAATATGTGAAATTTCACTTTTAAAATAATAATTATCATTTGTTGAGAAATGTTGGGATTTTAGACAATAATAGTTTTCAGACCCTTATAATAAATACATTTGGATTCATAAAACTTATATGATCATTTTTAATTAATAAAAATTATTTAATAATAATAGTTTAAAAAAATATCATTTATTTAAAAAATACATTAATTAATCAAAATAAATTCATCAATTGAATTTCAATATTACCCAAAAAATATAATTTGTATTTTATTATACCAAAATCAGAATCATTTATAAAGTGAAAATAATGAGATGTAAATATATTAATTATTCTAAAAAATATACATATTCATATTATTATGGCCTTGATAAATATCCATTTAATGCACCAGAAAATACCCTAAGAGTAAGGTGTGCGATAATGAGACTTTTATGGGGTGGTTCAGTATACATGGTTTGGGCCGTGATCTCGATAAGCATGAACTTCTCCTATAAATGGTTTCGGTCATGCTAAAGTTGTTGGATATCAACTTGGGAATGGTCAATGGAAATTCCTAGTGATTCTATCTCCCTCAAAATCTTCGATAAATGGGATTCATAGGGTACAATCCAACTATCTAAGGCTATCACTTCCTTTTTCTATTCCAATTGGATTTTTTAAAGCCCTCTATTTATACTAATCATACGATCACTATTCGATGATTATATTATAAATGATAAAGATAATTAATGGTCTTTTAAATATTATTGGATATATTATAACCAAATAGGTGCATGTGTTTTCTATATCCATAATATATAATAATTAATTTAATTAAATTATAAGGAGAATTTTATTTATAAATGTTTGGGTCATTATAATATCCCCCCTTCATAAATTTCACCCTTAAAATTTTTATTTCACAAAAAAAAAACAGATTAGGTTAACTCTATTTCATTATCCCCTCCAATTCCCATGTTGCTTATTCAAACTTATGGTTTCTCCACATCACATTCACCAAGTGCATTACATTATTACATTGAACTTTGTCTTTACGATCTAAGATCTTCACCAACTGCTCCTCATGGGAAATATCATTCTCTAATGGTAAAATATCTAGATTGAGTAAATGTGAGGGGTTTGGTACATAATTCCTCAGGAGTTATACATGGAACACATCATGTACATATGATAGTTTGGGTGGGAGTGATAGCTGATAGTCCACTGCTCTTATGAAATCAAGGATCTAAAAGGAACTGATGTATCTTGGAATAAGATGTTCCTTCTTCCCAAATCTCATAAATTAATTTCATGGAGATATGTAGAGGAGTAACTTATCTCCAAAATCAATTTATAGGTCTCATTAATGATTTTCATCAGTGATATTTTTTCGACTCAAATCAGACATGATTTTCTACTGAATGTTCTTGAACTCTTCTACCATTTCATTGACCATTTCAGTACCAAACAATTTGTATTACCCAAATTCATCTAAGCATGTAGTGGTTCTACACCTATTACCACAAAGAGATCATAGGGATCCATTTGTATACTTTAGTAGAAACTGTTATTTAATGAGAACTTGACCAAAGGAATATATTGAACCCATTATCATTTGAAGTCAATTGAGCATGCTCTCAAAATTTTCTCAAGTGTATGGATAGTATACTCAGATTGGCCATAAGTTTGGAGGTTATAATATGTAATGAGGTTCTACTTAGAATTTAGAGTGTGTTGGAGACACTTCTAGATCTTGGTGGTACATCTTGGGTCTCGATCAAACACAATCTATAATGGTGTTCCATGAAGAATCACCACTTCTCTAATGTATATCCTCGAAATCGTATTGAGTGATAATAACTCTCAAATTTCAATGAAGTGATCATTATTTTTTAGATAATCCACCAAAACCCAAATAGGATTATTTCATATTGATGTATTTGGAATACTAGCAATAAAGTCCATGGTGATGTTTTCCCATTTCCATGTAGGTATGGGAAATGGTTGTATCATCCTCTTATATTTTTTCCTTTATACCTTCATTTGATTACAAATAATACATCTTGATGTATATTATGTAATATTCTACATATTTTCAGATAAATATTACTATCTGAGATCTTGATAAATCTTTTTGTTTACTGAATGGATAGAGAATGTTGAACTGTGTGCATCATCCAACAAATTTTTCTTTAACTCAGGATTTTATGGTACATGTAGATGTGACCTAAATCTCACAACTCCTTAATTAACATTAAAATATGATAATTTCCATTTTCTTATAGCTTAAAATTTCTTCTGAATTCTTATATTATCTCTTTTAGAATCCTTTATCTACCCCATAAAGGATGGTTGAGAAATCAATTTTGCAAGGATTGATAATGTTACTTCCTTTATGAATCTCATGTCTACTCTTATCAAGTATAAGAAGATCATATTATTATCAATTATCATTAATGATAATCCTACTGGGCCCTTTCTATTTAGAGAATCTACCAGTTTATTTTTTTCCTAGGATGATAGTGGATTGATAACTCATTGTCCTTGATTACCTATAACTATATTCATTAATGTATATTCAGATATTTTTTTGTAAATATATACTTGAGACTTGTTTCATCTAAATATATTTCAAAAATATCCCCAAATAAATAAATTTTTTATATTTTTAATGTAAAGATCACTACAGCTGAATCCAAATCATGAATTGGGTAGTTCTATTTGTGATCTTTCAAATTCCTTGAATCATATACTATCACTTTATCATTTTTTATTACCACAAAACCCAATCTATTCTTAGAAGAATCATTGTACACCACTAAAGGTTCCCCAGTTTTGAGATGTGTAGGTATAAGCACAGTGATAAGCCTCTTTTTCAACACCTTGAAGCTCTATTCACATTCATAATTCCAGAAAAAATTGATTCCATTCCAAGTTAGCTTGGTTATTGGGTTTGAAAATCATGAGAGGTTTCTCAAAAATCATTGATAATACCCAATTAACCTAAGGAATCTAAAAATTTCATTCATAGATTTTTTCCTCAACCATCTTTAAATTTCTTTTATCTTTTAAGGGTCAATGAATATACCATTTTATGTGATAATATTTCCTAATAATGAGACATTCTTCAACTTGAACTAACATTTTTTTTGTAATTTACATAAATATTCTCCTTTCATAAGGGATTTAGAATAGTTATTAGATTATACTCATGCACATCCTTACTTTTAGAGTATATTATAATATCATCTATAAAGAATACCAATTTTTTCGAGGAAATATCAGAAGGATATATTCATAAATTCTATAAGGATTACTGGAGAATTAGTGAGTCTGAATGGAATTACTATGAAATCATAGTGTCTGTTTCTTATACAGGAAGTGGTCTTGGGGATATCCACCTTCTTCACCCTTACATGATAATATCCTGACCGAATATCCACATTGGAGAAGTACAGTTTTCCACATATCTAATCGAACAAGTCATTTATATGTGTCATATGATACTTTTTCTTTATCATGGTCTTGTTTAGCTCATGATAATCAATTAAAAGGTTCTTTGACCCATCCATATTCTTGATGAATATGAATGGTTCAACCTAATGTGAAGCACTTGGGAATATGAACCCTATATCAAGATTACCCTTTAGTTGTTTCTTTGGATCCTCAAGTTCCTCACATTTTATTCTATATAGAGTCATGGATAATGACTACACCCCAGGTATATGCTTGATTGAAAATTCAACCTCTTGTCTAGGAGGGAGACTAGAAAATTATTCAAGAAAAACATCAGCATACTCCCTCACTATGGGAATGTATTAATGGATTATATTTTCCTTATAATAAATCATTTTAGCTAGATACACTTTCTTATTGGGGAATAATATCAATGATTGAGATGTTGGTGATAAAGAAGATCCATCCTCCTCCTTACACTTGTACAGAATCAGGGGTCAATTCATGATATGGGGAGTGATTTATGTCTCTTAGAAATTTATGTTGGATTTATACAAGTAAATACAATCCATACTCAGAATTGGATTAAATTTAACTAAAGAGAGTATCATAAGGTTTGTTGAGAAATTCAGCCCACAAATTTTGACATGCGAGGAGTTATATACTCAGGATGTAATAATTTCCCCATTTTCTATTTTTACCGACATATTTACTATTATTGTTTATGGTGGTGTTTGAATAGTTCTACCAAACTTGTGTGATATGAAGGAATGCATAGAACCAGAATCAAAAAGCACATTCATTATTATTGAATGAATAACTAGCATACCCATCACCACTTTGTTATCGAGATCCACATTAGTGGTTGTGATGGTATAAGCTCACCCTTTCTCCTTGAAGGTTATTGGTTGTATTTGAAAAACCTTGTCTTAGTTAATTAGTTTTCAATGTTACCTAGTTCTATGTAATTGAAACAATAAACAATGTGATGGGGGTTGACCAGAACATTCTTTTACTCCATCATATTAGTGGGGTTCTCTTATTTCCAATCTCTAGCTAGGTGTCCTTCTTTCCCATACCTAAATCATTTCCTTATCCCCCTTCGACAATTTTCAGGGTCTTCTTTCTACAACTTTGAAAGGTGGGATGTTGAAATTTCTTATCCCCATTATAATTCTCCATCATACTTCCAGAATTAATCTTCACATTTTTCTTATTATCCTATGATACCCTTGAGATTATCTGATCTCCATTTTAACATTAAAGGCACATCAGCCAATTTCCTCATAGCCATCAATATCTTGGATCAGTAGGGATTTTCAGAGACTAAGGTTTACCCCACTAAATATGTGGTGAACTGTGAATTTATGGGTAATAACAATTCTTGAGGCATATCATTCAAGTCTTATAAATTTTTCCTCATATGCCCGGATAGATTTATCTACTTTTTTATTTAGGGAAAGGAAACCCATTCTATTTTAATTCAAAGAGTGTGAGTAAAATATTTATTGAAAAACATTTATTATAATTCCTTCCACCCCATCACTTTTATCTCTTCCACAATGTTTATATTCTTGATCAATGTCAACCACTTATCATCTTCTCCCTCTATATCATAAAAAATATTAGAACCTTCTCTTTCCTGGAACTTTGAAGGATGGAGAAGATATTCTCAATAGAGTTGATCCATTATTCCTAAATTAAGGGATTAGTTGATATATTGAAATTGAGAGGCCTTTATCACATAATGGTCACAATTATAGCTTGTTCTTTCTTATGAGTATTTGGGAAGTCCTTTTGATGTAGGTTTCTATTCAGAACCTGAGTTAGTTGAGAGAGTATCATCATAAAGTTTGCGATTCCGAATCCCATGGGGTTGGGCATCTCATTTGGAAAACCATCACATTTCCCTATATATTGGCTACTTACATGATAACTCCTATGTCATTCTATTGGTTATAATAATGAAAAAATTTGGGATGATCATTTTTAAACTATTAAAAACATAAATAGAAATCCAATGAAATTAAAGGGATAACTTATAAACAAAATTTATTTCTTAATTTCTTAATTTCTTGTATTCAATATATGTTAAATGTTAACTGTTTCCTAACATATACTCTTATGGGAATTTTTGTTCCCTTAATAATAGCTTGTAATGAGCATGTGATTTTACCAAAGCATATCCCTTGGGAGTGTCAAACCAGGTGTGTAGCAAGACCCATTTTTGTGGACCAATTCTTGACTGAGTCTAATTCAATGAGGTGTTTTCAGATTTTCTCCCTATCTACATTTTTGCTAGATCCACATCCACTTATAGAACCCACAAAGGGGAGATTTTCCTTGATAAACCACTTTAATCTATACTTTACCAAAATATATTGATGTTTTATTATACTTAGGTTTATCTCTCATGCTTTTTTCGAGATTTTTCTAATCCTAATACCAAATAATTACTAAACTTTTCCTTTGATACTAACTATGAAAAACCTTCTCTTTATTACATATAAATAAATTATTTATTATTTAAGAGAATATATAACACAAATAGAATGATACATATGTCTAGTGTATTTGTGAATTAGTTACATTACATAAAAAATTAAAATAGGGAAAAAATAATCTTTATCGAAAACTTCCTTAACATGATCATATTATTCCGTCGCACTTAAAACAACATGGGATAACCCGGGGTCATACATAAGAAAGGGGTGTGCTATAAATCCTAGTAAGGGGATAAAAATGGAATAAAATTAATAAATTAATACATTTTATACAATAGACATATAAATGGGGAATAAAAGGTTTTATAATAATAAACATGAATAATAATTCAAGATAAAGCTTGATAATCATAAAAGCACCATGGGAAATGAGAAAACAACTTAAAGCACAACATCGTAAACATAGGTCAAGGAAAAAATCAAAGTTATCATGATGGAAAATGTCACGTTATTTATTAGATTCACTTATTAATCCCTTTAATGATGTCTCATGAGACAAAAACATTACCCAATTCATTGGATCACTATATATTTCTGGGCTCACCTGTCACTTTCATTTCATTCTCATGCTTAATTGTTCCACATAGATCATAAAATGTGGAATTATTTATCATAAAATTTCATTAAAAAATAAAGAGTGCTGAATAAATACAAGTAATTCCTCAATAAAATAAGTATAAGTTCATTAAGGTGAACACCCTTTATAATAAATGGGTACGAGTATTCACTTCACAATTGTTTGGCTTGGAAAATCGTGGTGAAATTTCTACATCATAATAGGGGTGTATAAATGTTCATGGAATAGATTAATGTGAGTTAAAGGGGTATATCATCATTTATAAATAAAATTTATAGTAAGGGGGATATGTTAGAACAAATTCCATCATTATTAATTAGATATAAAAGACATAAGATAAAGAAGATACTTGAATAAATAGGAACAGAATATGATCCCTTACCTTGAGTGGGTGATCCAAATGCTTGATAGGAGCTTCTTGAGTGCTTGGGGGAACCTATGTAGGACTCTAGATAGGTAATGGAATATTAGGAATGTTCTACAAGGTTTTTAAGTGAATATAAATGGGATATTAGGTGGTTTTATATAGGAAAAGAGAGGAGAATTCTTTATTATTTCTCAAACATTTGGTTATGGACTCTATATAAAAAAATAACCAATATAAAAAACCATACCATGGTATTTAAACCATAGTTTCTACCAAAAGGGAGTTTTTTTTCATTATTTTATAATTCCAGGGGGGTGAACTTATTAAAATGTTACCATTGATGACGTGGAAGTGAGTAATTTTCTTAAAGAAATGATTTTGAAACCTTAAAATATATTATAATTTTTGGAGGATTCATAATGGATATATAAAATTAATAAAATTACCAAAAATAATATTATTTTAAATAAAAAAATATATTTGTCCATATATACCTTTTATAGTATTTATTACTTTATTTTTTGTCATTATGATGTCATAATACACACCGTATATTTATTTCGTATTTAATTTTTACTAGAAAATTTGATAGTCTCATAAATTTATAAAAAATTACCTATTGGATTTTTTTATTCCAAAAATAATATTCATTATATATTAAAATTTTTATAAATATGGGAATTTTTATTTTTAAAATAAGAAATAATATTTATTTAGAAATTCTATGTTTTTTGACAATAATATTTTTTAACCATGATAAAAATTACATTTAACTGCAAAAAATTATATGATAATTTATATTTAATTAAAATTATTTAATAATGTTGTCTTAATAAAATATTATTTAATTTAAAATCCCATTAATTCATCAAAATAAATTCCATAGTTGAATATTAATATTACCCAAAAACATAATTTGTGTTTAATTATATCGAAATAAAAATCATTTATAAGGTAATAATAATAAGATGAAAATATATTCATTATTATATAAAATATACATATTCTTATTATTTGGATCTTGATACACATCCATTTAATACAACAACAAAAACACTAAGAGTAATGTGTGTGATGGTGATACTTTCATGGGGTGGTTCAGTGTACATAGTTTAGGATGTGATCTTGATGAGCTTCAAATTCTCCTATAAACAGTTTCTCTCATTCATAAGTTGTTGGATCTCATCATGGGGTTAGTCAAGGTAAAATACCAATGACGCTATCTCCCTCAGAAGCTCCGATAAACGGGATTTATAGGGAATGATCCTACTGGTTGAGGTCATCACTTACTTTGTCTATTCTAATTGGATTTTTTAAGACCCTATATTTATAGTAATATTACGATCACTATTAAAATACTATAATATCAATGGTAATTATTCATAATGGTCTTTTAAATCTGATAATATATAATGAAACCAAATAAGTGGATGTATTTTCTATATCCATAATAAATAATAATGCCTTTAATTAAATCAAAAGGGGAATTTTATTTATAAATGTTTGGGTTGTTATAGTTGAGGGTTCCTACTAAACCACAATTGAATAGGGTTAATTTACTAACTCTTGGTGGGAGGTTATTCTAGAAAATTACTAGGCCATTCAGTTAGCTGGTTTTATAATTCCCTAGCCTTAAAAATTACATAATTTTGAGATAAGTTAATAATTTGAATTTAATTTAAATTGCAGATTTTGTTAGTTTTAGATATTTATATAATTAGGAAATAACTCATATAAATCCACTTAAATATTACAAGTATACACTTATACTCACGATCCAATTTGTTTCTTAAAACAAAAAAAACTTTCAAAAAGAAACATGTTTTCATTTCATGTTTAAACAACATAACTTTTCCATGATCCCATACATGACTCTATTATTATTTATGTGATATGAAAAAAATATCAAAACATGGGGTCGGGATAAAAATATTAGTAAGGGATACACAAAGAAGAAAAAATGTTAGTCTTGGGAAAACATGTAAACCATGAATACTTTATCATAAGGTTATACTTTTCACCATTAAGATGTAGTAATTACACTTCACTGAATATAAGATCATTACTTACCCTTTTTTAATCAAAATTTTACCTTAAAACAAATAGTTTTGACATATAAAATATAAATTTAACTTGGGACATAATCATACTTAAATTAAATAACCATACGATAGACTTCCACACATATCACTAAATGGAATAGCCATACGACTGAATTCTATACCCAATGCATTGGAGGTTATAACGTAACCAATTGTCCTTAAGTTATCATGGAACTACCTATCTTTGGTTTATCACATAACCACCCATATTTTGTTTATCATGTAACTACCCATAAAATGTCTAAGTACCATTAAAAAATCATAATGCATAAAAGATTATAACTGTCAACATTTCACTCATAAAATTTAAAATCACAAGGAATCATTACAAGATATAATCAAACCATTCTTAAAACCATTTTCAATACAAAAATACCTGAAGTGGGAATTGGGTATTTATTTTTCTTTTAAAATCATTTTGTCTTGTAGAGGAATCCAAATACCAAAATGGTCAAGGCGGCGGAAAAGGTGTTGTCGCTGCGTATGTTAAAAAAATTCCTTTTATCATTTAGTAAAATTATTAGTATAAAAAGGATTAATTTTGAAAACCATTGAAAGGAATTAAAATTAAAATGCATTTATTATACATCGTGTTAAAGAAGGTGGTGTATAATATCAAATTATGCCTCAATGAAAGGAGATTGAGATGAAGTCCCTTACCTTGAGTATGACATGTCTTGTACATTATTTATTTTCATGAATATTAAACTTAGGTTAATTTATACTTTCTTGATAAAAATTTTGAACTTTATTATTCCTCTTATATCTCTTATTTACATGTTATAAAAATTATATAACTATTTAAGTTAATACCAGACGTTTTGTCAATATTCGGTACTTGAGTAAAAAAAGAACTTGTTTTGATGTAAATTGTCCATTTTGTCAAAATTCCATCATCTCTAGAGTATTATTAATGATTTAAACATCATATATATCCAGTATATATGTATTTATAATAATCCATAATATTATGAGATAAAAAATGAAAGTCATTTTTTATGGACATAGTAGGTCGTATGCTTGTATGAACACTACTTTCATTTCACTGTCATATTAAAAGAATAATTATTAAATGATACAAATTTATATTACAATACCATTATTATATCAATGTCACATAAGTTTCATATTTTTAATAAAACCTTCTTTTATATGTTCCATGTATAGAGGGAACGATTCATATCGCTTTGAGGGGACGGTAGTGCACACTTCCTCAAATGAAATTATCATATTTACACAACATAGAAAGCATAAAGGTATGTTTTAAAGAAAAATTACCAAATAATAGAGACCATATAAATAAAATAAACATCATTTATAAAAAAAAATTCTATTATAATGGCCACCATGAGAGGTGGAAGTGGGAAATTGAACAATCATCATTTAATGAGGCAATAATACGCCGTACAGAGAAACAATATGTTCGTTATCCATTAAATAGAGGTATGTGTAAGTTTAGATCGAAATATTATTATATAAACATACTAGTATGTTAAGTATATTTTTTTTATGTAATAATAGAATAATAATAGTTTATGGAGTCAATAATGTAAATGAAACTAAAAAGAATGAGAGAAGGTGTTACCTCTTAATCGGGCAACTTCTTTTGGTTTATACCAAAAGATTTAATTGGGAGGATTTATTCCATAAGTGAGGATTATATTATGAGGGGAGGGATTCATGGATGAGTTTTGGGAAGGTATTGGTAGAACCA
Organism: Viscum album; assembly: GCA_963277665.1. Classification (NCBI taxonomy): domain Eukaryota; kingdom Viridiplantae; phylum Streptophyta; class Magnoliopsida; order Santalales; family Viscaceae; genus Viscum; species Viscum album. Next base: position 1,908,720,561 of record OY728145.1, read on the forward strand.
AAGTGTTCTTGAAGTGTGAGTATTATAGAAGAGAGGGTACGTTTTTATAGGGGAGGGAAGGGGCACCCTTGAAAATTCTTATATTATTAAAATAATATAAATTAATTTTTTATTTAAATTGGATACAACTTGAGATATGTTGAATGTTATTTGATTATATTTCCAAATACTCTCATATAAAAATTTTTAGACATGTATTGATTTTATTTCAAACCTTATTTTTTTAGTTTACCCTTAATTATTCTTTTTTAATTTTAATTGTGGTGACAACATTTTAATTAGTATGAGGCTATTAATTTTACTTATATGGGGTAAATTCTACATAATTTTACACTTAAAGAAATTTTTGACCTTATAATAACCAATTTTTTATTTTAAAATATTTTTAGTATTTTTAAATAATTTAATAAATAACTATTTTTATAAAACATCAATTATGCCAATTTTTACACTGTTCATTTTATTGAATTTAAATAAAATCAAAACAGAGAGATAACTTTGAACCAAACCATTTAATAGTCTTGTAACATGTCATATTGACCAATAAATGTTTTTTATGACATAAATTATGTCAAACAATATTTTTTTTTAATATTTATAATATCATTTATTTGATTCCTTCATTAATAAAACAATCACTACATGATCATTGTGTGATAATTAAATTTAATTATTCAATATCTAAAAAATATAAATAAAATATCATAATGTAGGAAATATTTTTATATTTATAATTTATATTTATATTATAATAAATCACTTGTATAAAACCATATTATTTTTTAGTATGAATATATATGTTTATAATATATTTTCCATTACTTTAAATTAAAAGTTATAAGTGTCATAATCACACCCAAGTGGCTTATAAAGGACAAATGTTCATCCAAAGGGTTTTTTTGGTCGCAGATATCTTATAAAATAGGATTATAACAAGTGTTAGGGTATTTTTACATTAATATAATATTATTTTTATACTTATTTACCTGATTTACTCTTAAAAATGGTAAATAAAAATAATTACTAAAGTTACTATTCATCATGTCTAAAAAAAGGTGCCTATTTACATAATTTAAACCTTTTTATTCCAAATATGGAATCCATTTTTTCCAAATTCAAAACACATAATTTTTAGTAATTAATTTAAAATTAATTTCTACTATCAAAATGAGAAAACAAGTTTTTTAAAAGTAAAAACTATCAAAAGATTAACATGTGTTTATATCAAATTTAAAAGTGAAATTACTTGTAATGACAAGTATTGGATTAAATGATAAAAAATATACTAAACATACTTTAAAACTTTTTCAAAAGATAATCTAATAATATAAATAAATTAGACAAAGAGGCAATTTTGAATTAAAATGCACCATTTTTCGTTATTCATTAAAATATGAATTCTATCATAAAAATACCAAAATTCCAACCAAAGTAAATCATGACTTCCCAATTCCAAATAAGAAGTTTATTTTTTCAAATATAACATAAAAAAATGTAAAAAAAATAGTTTTAAAAATAGTTCAGCATTAAAAGGTGGAAAAACTACTTTTTAAAAATATTAGAGTATTTTATGATTAAAATTGGATTTATTCTAATTTTAAACCTATAAAATTTATTTAATGAATCTAAAAACATTTAACAACCATGTTTAAACAAAATATAGTTAGTTATTTTTATTTCCACTAATACAATGGTTAAGCATTTACTATAATTTAAAATAATAATATTAATAATGTATTATTTTTTGGTATAACTTAGTCTTGTTTGCAACGTAAGATTTTAGGGAAACTCGTTGTTGCATATTGGGTATACTATCGAATATAATTCCCCTTTATGTTAAAATTATTATAAATTTCATAAATATTAGAAAATATGTAAAGATATTATTCTATAAATACCCTGGATTTTACATCCTTCCCCCTTTTGGAAATTGCATCCCCACAATTTTACTTACATATCCAATAAGTGGGGATATTTCTCCATCATAGGATTTTTAGATTCCCATGTTGCCTCTTTAACCAAATTGTTTTTCCAAAAAACCTTAAACTAATAAATAAACTTATTCCACAACACTTTCTCTCTACGGTCAATAATTTGGACTGACTATTCCTCATAAGAAAGATTATCTTCCAACTAAGCTACTTACGGTGTCAAAACATGATATCGATATGGAATATAATTTATTAACATTGAAATATTAAAAAAATTGTGTACCTGGGATAAAATCATAGGTAAATCTACTTAGTAGGAAACGGACCCAACTTTTTTCAAGATTTCATAGGCTCTGTTGAATCATGGACTAACTTCCCATTTTTACCAAAACACATCACACTTTTCCATAGAAAAACATTAAGAAAGACATTATCACCTACATCAAATAAAAGATCATTCCTCCAATTATCTACATAACTGTTCTTCTTTCTATGTGCTATCCTCATGTATCTCTGTATAAAGTGAACATTCTCTACCATTTCCTCTACCAATTCTGGCCCCATCAACTTCCTTTCACCTACTTTATCCCAAAAAGATAGATTTCGACACTGTTTTCCATATAACGCCACAAATGGTGCGATATGTATATTGGAATGAAAAAATTTATTATAAGAAAACTCAACGAAAGAAATATATTGATCCCAGTTTCCCTAGTAATCTATTGAACAAGAACGTTTCATATCCTCCAAGGTCGGAATTGTTCATTCTGTATGACCATCTGATTAAGGATGAAAAGATTTAATGAAACTTAATTTAGTTCCTAGTGGCTTATAAAGGACTTTCCAAAAGTTATAAGTGAACCTGAGATCACGATTAGATACAATGGATAAAGGAAATCTTTGTAACATGACTATCTCTTTAAGATACATTTGAGAAAGTTGATCTAGATACATAGTATCTCAGATAGGAAGAAAATAATAAGATTTATTCAATCGATCAATAATAACTTAGATTTCATTTTTACCTCGAGAAGTATTTTGTAAAACCACTACAAAATCCATGGATATATTTTCACATTTCCACTCTAGTACTGGAAAAGGATAAAGAATCCCCTTTGGAAACTGTCATTATTCTTTCCCCTACTCACAGTTCATAAAATTCATAACAAAATCAGCAATATCTCTTTTTATTCCATCCCACAAATAGTACTCCTGAAGGTATCTCTACATATTAGTACTGTTATGATGAAATAAAAATAGATAACTATGAGCTTCACATAACAAATATTTATTTAACTATAAATCAATAGGCATACATAATATCTTTCCAAACCTGAAAACACAATGTTTATTGATGTTAAATTCAGGTAACATACACTTTGGAACCAATTATACGTTTTTCTACAACTCACTGTCTTCTTTCTGTGCTTTCTTAATTCTGTATGATAGAGATAATTTCACTACCACCAAAAACAAAAAGGAGTAATTCCCTCCACCAAAAACTTACAATCCAAAATTCATCAAATTAATAACCCAAGGATCTCATTCTAAGCGTATCATGGTTAATGTAGCATTTTTTAAACTCAAAGCATCATCCACTTTATTTTCCTTTCCTGGATGGTAATGAATCATGAAATCATAATCCTTGATTAATTCTATCCATCTCCTATGTCTCATGTTCAATTATTTCTGAGTGAATATATACCTAAAACGTTTATGATCTTTATATATTTCAAACTTTATACCATAAAATGATGCATCCAAATTTTTAATGAAAAAAAACAATATCTAATGCCAAATCATGTGTACGGTAATTTAACTCATGAGGTTTTAACTGATGTGAACCATAAGCAATTACCTGATCATTCTGGATTAGGACACAACCAATAACTTTAAATGAATCATCATTGTAGAAAATAAATTCACCATTCCTAGAAGGCAGGGCCAAAAATAGAGCATTTACCAAAATTATTTTCTATTCTTAAGAACTATCATGACATTCTTTTGTCCAGATGAACTTAACTCTCTTAAGTGTTAACTTAGTTTTTGGGCTAGATAACTGATAAAAGTTTTCAACAAACCTTTGGTAATAACCTCCTAATCCTAGAAAAGTATGAATCTTTGTGATATTGGTAGCTCTTGGCCACTCTTGAATAACTTTTGTTTTAGAAGGGTTAATAGTTATTCCATCTTTTGAAAAAATATGACCAAGGAAATAAATTTGATGTAACCAAAATTCACTCTTACTAAACATTCCATATAGTTTATTTTCTTTTATGGTTTTCAAATCAATACTTAATTGATTTTATTATTCCATTTGGATTTTAGAATATACCAAAATATCATCAACAAACACAACCGAAAACTAATAAGAAAACTGATGAAAGACTCCATTCATGAGATTAATAAATACAGTAGGTACGTTAAATACCCAAAGGGAATAACTATAAACTCATAAAGGCTATATATTTTTCGGAATACTATCTTGGAAATGTCATCCTTCTTCACATTTAGTTGACGGTACTCTTACCTCAAATCAATCTTCAAAAAATACTAAGATCCCTAGATCTGATAAAAAAATCACCGATATGAGGTAAAAGATACTTGTTCTTAATAGTGATGTTATTCAAGGCTCTGCAATCAATACAAAGTCTTATATAACCATCTTTATTTTTCACAAATTAAATAAGATCACCCCATGGTGAAGTGCTAGGTCAAATAAAACCTTTATAGAGAAATTCTTTCAAATATTTTTTTCAATTCCACCAATTAAACGTGATCCATTTGATAAGGGGGTTTAGAAATATGATTAGAAGCAGGCACTAAATCAACAGTAAATTCAACCCCCCGATCAGTAATAATACTGGTCAATTCATGAGTAAACACATCTGTGAATTCATTCACTACTCAAATGTCAATAATCAAAACTGTTTCCTTATTTTCAATAACATGAGATAGATTACTTTCACTGACATCTTTAATCAATCTCTCATATTCTTGGTATGTTATCAAAGGTATGAAATCATTGAATAAAACTTTATTGGCTTTACAATATATTTTATCATGATAAACTAAAAGCCAATCCATACCCAAAATTATATCAAATTCCACAATGGGAAGTTCAACAAGATTTGTAGGAAAATCTATCCCACTAATGATAATAGGAATATTAATATAAATATTGGTTTCTTTAATACTTAAACCCATAGTTTTTACCAAAAGTTCTATATCACATTCATGAGGTATTATTTATAATTTACATGAAAAGCTCTAGGAAATGAAAGAATGTGAAGATCCAGAGTCAAATAGAGTATTAGAATTCATTGAAAAAACCTATAACATACCTGTAACCACTTCATTTGATAGCCCCATATCAAACTTAGTAGTACCAGATTACCTTTTCCACAACCTTCTTCTTTTGATCTTGATGGTTTTTACACTGGATAACCAACTTTGGACACACATTGGCATAATGCCCTAACTCATTGCAACTAAAACATTTTAACACTAGTTTTTAATTGCATGCCTGATCTTTATCCTTATAGTTACAAGCAATATGACCAATCTTACCACACATAAGCACTTCTCGTACTTTGATAGAAATTCTTCAGGATTATTTTTTCCACACTTCTCACAAGTTGGAAATTTAGTTTTCTTACATCTAGAAATATTTGATGAATGCTTTCCCATTGGATACCAACTAGATCTGTTCTTTTTCTTTCTCTAATGGAAGACATGATCTTCATAAAACTATATTTCTACCTTCTAATAACATAATACAAGTTTCTAATAGATTTTTAACTCATGAGAATCTAATTCCCTTCAATATTTTGGCTTCAATCCTAAGTAAAACTGATTTATCTTACTATTAATATCCCAGATAAAATCTAGAACGTACCTTGAAAAATGGGTGAAATTTTCATCATACAAATCCAAAAAATCTACCTTATATTGTCTCAATTACCAGAATTTATTTTCCATCATAATTTGAACAACCTTAGGAAAATATATCTCGAGGAAAATGTTCTTAAATTCATCCCATTCCATGGCATCAATCTCTTAACTTACTCTGATATTTATAATCATTGACCACAACTGATAGGATTCATATTCAAAATGATAAATAGAAAGGCTAAGCTTTTGATTTTCTGAACACCCCATAACATCAAAAATATTTTCTAGTGATTTAATCCACCCTTAAGCTTGCGCATGGTCAGATGATCCTCTGAATGATGGGGGATGTAGCCCCATGAAATGCTCCACTACTGGCATATTCTTTTGCAGTTGATCTGGTTGATCTCGTGCATGAACACCAACCCCATTTAATGCTTAATTCAATTGATCCATAACTTCAAAAAACTTTTTAGTTCTGATTCAAACCATCTCATGATATTTATTTAAAGGTTTGTTTTCCTCTACATTATATCCCAGCATAGCTGCCCTTTTTCCTCTATAGAAATCCATTCTGAATAGACATATCTCAGAAGAAGCTACATGGTAATATTAAAATGATATGTCATTTCAGTTAGACCATAAATTAAAAATAATTTATGGATATTATATTAACAATATCCTAAACCCCTAATGTTATCTAAACTGACCTATGATACCAACTATGAGGCCCCATCCTCAAACATTACATAATCATCAGATAAGTCAATAATTTGACTTTAATTAAAATCATGGATCTTTTCAGGTATATATATATATATAGAATTAGGTCATAACTCATACACAAAAACTTAAATATTAAAATTAGACACTTCTAATAAGTATCCATTTTTTCATAAAACAAAAAACACTTTTAAAAAGAACCATGGCTTCGTTTCATGTTTAAACAACATAACTTTTACATGATCCCATCCTTGACTCTATTCTTCTTTATGTCCTTTGAAAAATATTTTAAAACATGAGATTAGCAAAAAAATCTCAGTAAGGGATACACAATGAAGGAAAAATATTTGTCTTGGGGAAATATTTAAACCATGAATACTTTATCATAAAGTAATATTTTTCACCTTTAAGAAGTAATAATTATACATCAATAAATATATTCCCATTGATTACCCTTTTTTGTAATCAAAATATTTCCTTAAAACCCATATAAATAAAAAATAACATATAAAAATAACTTGGGGAAAAATAATACATAAATGGAATAACCATATGATCAACTTCCACAAATATTACTAAATGGAATAGCCATACGATTGACTTCCATACCCAATGTATTGGAGGTTATAACATAAATTCACATCCTTAGTTTATCATGAAATGACCCATCTTTGGTTTATCATGTAACCACCCATCTTTGGTTTATCACGTAACCACCTGTCAAATGTCGATGTAACATTATACAATCATAACACATAAAAGATTATAATTTTCAACATTTCACTCATAAAATTTGAAATCACAAGGAATCATTACAAGATATTAACAAGACATTATTAAAACCATTTCAATACCAAAATACCTGAAAATGGAATAGGGTATTTTTTTTATTGTAAATTTTTTTGGCTTGTAGAAGAAGACAAATACCCAAATGGTCACGATGACAGAAAATTCATTCTTGCCACGTACGTTAAAAACACATTCCATTTGTCATTTAGTAAAAAACTTCATAGAAAAATGATTCCTTTTAAAAAAATTTGAATCAAATTAAAATTAAAAGGGGTTTATTATACACTATATAAAATATGGTGGTGTATATTATCAAAATATGCCTCAATGAAAGGATATTGAGGCGAAGTCCCTTACCTTGAGTCCGACTTGTCTCGCACATTCTGTATTTTCCTGAATAATAAGATTAGGTTAATTTATAATTTATTAAGAAACTTTTTTAATGTTTATTATATATTTTATATCACTTATTACCATGTTATAAAAATTAATTAACTATTTAGGTTCATATCTGATGTTTTGGCGACATTCAGTATTTGAGTAAAAAATGAACATGTTTTGATATAAATTGTCCATGTTGTCAAAAAAAATCATCTCTAGAATAATATTCATGAATTAAATATAATTTATATAAAGTATATATGTATTTATAATAATCCATAATATTTGTATATAATAAATGGAATGCACCATTATTGGAGATGGTAGGTCGTACGTACACATGAACGATACTTTCATTTCTATGTCATATTAAAAGAATAATAATTAAATGATATGAATTTATATTATAATAACAGTATTTTATTAATTTAATATATGTCTCATAGGTTTAATAAAACCATTCTTTATATGTTCCATGTATACCGGGAACGAGTCATATCGCTTGGAGGTGCGGTAGTCAACACTTCCTCAAACAAAAATATCATATTTACACAACATGGAAATCATAATGGTATGTCATAAATAAAAATTATATAATCATAGAGATAATATAATTATAATATATATTATATATAAAAATAGTGTCCATTATAATGGCTTCCATGAGAGGTGGCAGGGTAAAATTGAACAATCATCATTTCGTGAGGCAGTAGTTCACCGTACATAGAAACAATAAGTTCCTTATCTATTAAATAGAGGTGTGTGTAATTGTAGATAAAACAATTAGGGTAAAAACATGATATTATATTTATTATACTAGTGTTGTTATGTAATCATAGAATAAGAATATTTTAGGGAGTTTATGATGGAAATGAATCTAAAAAGAATGAGATAAGGTGTTACCACTTAATCGGGAAACTTCTTTTAGTTTACATCAAAAGGATTACTTGGGAGTCTTTCTGAGCTAAGGGAGGATTCTAGGATAAGGGTAGGGATTATAGGAAGTGGTTTGGGTAGGAATTGGATGAACCAAAGTGTTATTGAAGTGTGAGTATTAGAGAATAAAGGGTACCTTTTTATAGGAGAGGGAAGGGGCACCCTTGGAAACTATTAAATTGTTAAATTAACATAATCTTTTTTATTAAAATGGCTCAAAATTTATATATGTAGAAGATAAAATGAGTATATTTATAAATACTATCCTATAATAATTTTTATATATGTATTTATTTCATTTTAAACCTTATCTTGTCGGTTAACCCTTAATTATTCTTTTTTAATTTAAACTGTTATAATAACATTTTAATTATTAAGAGGCTATTAATTTTACTTATATGGGGTAAATTTCCAATAATTGGAAACATAATGAACTCTTATACCTTATCATAGTAACTTTTTGATTTTAAAATATTTTTAATATTTTTAAATAATTTTAAAAATTATTATTTTTATAACATATCAATTATGTCAATTTTTACTCTATTCGTTTTATTGAATTTAAATAAAATCTAAACAGAGATATAACTTCAATAAAAACAATTTAATTGTATTATAACATGTATAATTAACCTATTAAAATCATTAATGACATAAATTATTTCAAAAAATAATTATTTTAATATTTATAATATCATTTATTGGATTCTTTCATTAATAAAGAAATCACTGCATCGTCATTGTGTCATAATTAAATTTGATTATTTAATGTATAAAATAAATAAATAAAATACCATGACATAGAAAATCTTTTTATATTTCTAATTACTATTTATAGTCAATGATATAACTTATATAAACCCATATTAGTTTTTTTTAGTAAGAATATATATGTTTATATCATATTTTCCTTTACTTTAAATTAAAATTTATAAGTGTTATAATCACACTCAAATGGCTTAAAAAGGTTATATTTTCATCAGAGTACTTTTATTGGTCAGAAATATATCATTAAATAGTATTATGATATGTTTTAGGGTAGTTTTATATTATTATAATATTATTTTTACCCTTATTTACCTGATTTACCCTTTAACTATGATAAATAAAAATAATTACTAAAGTTACAATTCATCATGTTCAAAAATAAATGGGGCCTATTTAGATAATTTGGACCTTCTTATTCCAAATATGGAATCCATTTTTCAAAATTCCAAACATAGAAGTTGTAGTAATTAATTTAAAATTAATTCTCATTTTCAAAATAGGAAAATGAGTTTTATAAAAGTAACAACTATCATAATATTGACATGTGTTTATATCAAATTTCAAATTGAAATTACTTCAAATGAAATTTTTTGGATTAAATGAAAAAAATAATCTAAATACACTTTAAAACCAATTCCATATATAATATAACAATACAAATAAATTAAAAGTGTATAAAAATATATTTAAAAATGGTTCACCATCAAAAGGCGGTAAAATGACCTTTTAAAAATATTTGAGTATTTGAAGCTTAAAATTGAATTTTTTATTGTTTTAAGTCTCAAAAATTTATTTGATGGATGTAAAAAAATTTAAAAAAAATTTTCAAAAATAATATAGTTATTTCTGTTAAATCACTCCAATATAACAACTAGATATTAACTAACATTTAAAATAATAATATTAATAATGTATTATTTTTCGGTATAACTCAATCTTGTGTGCAACATAAGATTTCAGAGAAACCCATCATTGCGGTTTGGGTACACTATCGAACATAAAAACTCTTTAAGTAAAAATTAATATTAGTTTCATAAATATTAAAAAATATGAGAAATTATTATTCTATAAATACTTGGGATGTTAAAGGTTTTCTTGCTAGGTATATATGTGGGTATATAATCCCCAAAAGTAGAAATGTAGAGTTTGATTTTTCACCTTCATAATGAAGACATCTATGGATGGTTGGAGTAATGTCAGGTTGGATATCACTATGTTAGCTAAATTATACCCCATTTTACACCATAATTATAGGGGAAGATACTCAAATAGAAATTTTGGTATATTATAGGTTCTATGGGTCGTGATGGGGGATCACCCGGGGACCTAAAAATACTTGAGCATTTAGAACATTTATGGTATCCATTTGAAGAATATTTTACCATGTACTAGTGGGGTGAGTCCTATCACATTAAAGGACTAGGAAATAAAGGCCAAATTGATTCATCATGGCCACTTCTATTTCAAACCCTACGAGATTCCCACCAATATTATAATTAACCTTAGAGGGGGAAACTCTAAAGATTAGGCCTATATGATATCAATCCGTGTGGGAATCCATTATTTCTGAATTTAGGTAAGAATTATATATGAATGGTATTCTCCTTATCAGTTAAGTCATTTGTTTTGGTGTATTCCGATAAAATTACCTAGATCTCTTCATGTCAAATCCTAAAATCATCCCATGGTAGATCATGAGTTCTAGTTGTTGTTTACCAGAGAGGAAACTTAGGTTTTGATATAAATTCCTATAAAAGATGATGGGATCAGTTTATATAAACAATATGTAGAGATTTATATTTTCTTGTTTGCTAATGGTAAATAATCCACACAAGTACCTGTGGATGAAAACATAACATTGACCTCTGAAGCCAATCCAATGCGCAAAACAAAGCTCACTTCATGAAGAGTAACAACCTCAGAGATACCTCTTAAGGCAGTGATACATTTACCATAATTTTAATTAATAGTATAGGTGTAAATAGGCATGGTTGTGATGATTTTAGAACCTATGAGTGAAGCTTCACCTACACTATTATTTCCCATTGTGTTTCTATAATGGATGAGCTAGAGGAAAGATAACTCAGAAGTTGAGATTTGGGGTATACTATGCCATGATGAGATATACTTAGAAGGACTTGCATTTATTAGTACTCATATAAGTATCTCCTTAAAAAACTAGTGTGCACTATGTTTGATAATTCCCTTCAAGATCTTGAAATGATGACAAAAATCATTAATTGACGAATCCATTACCCACCGAAAGTGCAGCTAATGGTGATTCCTAGAATGATGGAGGTTGATCTAGATGAAAAGGTCTATCCCATCATTGAGGAGGTGGTAAGAATATAATTCCTAGTGTATTCAAATAGATATAGTTCCATTGGAATCATATTTATGTATTTTGGATTTCTGTGGATATGGAAGGAAGCTGAAGGAAACCTATAACATCTCGAGATTTTAAAACTAAACAGTATGCCACATCATTCTTAAACAAACAACTAAATACTATTATAATATATTAGATAAATTGAGAGGTATGTATACGAATAATTTATTTTTTAAATAAATATAAAGTTCCAACTCAATATTAATTTATTGGTATGTTATTATAAAAAAATAACATAATTTTTTTTGTAAAGGCATTTTAATCTTAAGAAATAAATTTTCTTTCAAAAAATGATTTTTATTGTTTTATATGAACAAATAATATAATTATTATCTGGATATTTTAGAAAATATATTTTTTAATAATAACTTTATATTTGATATGATGACATCAAATTTATTCTATGGTTAAAATTTTAGAATTTTCTGAAAAATATTAATTTTTAGTGAATTGATAGAAAATACAGTTTTTTTATAAAATACGATATTTTTCGTGACACCATCATGAAATTATTATGATATAAAACTTAATTTAAAATATAGAGTAATTAAATAATTATATTATAATAGTAATATCATATAGAATTAATCTAGAACAAGAAAATTATTATTCTTTCATGATAAGTATAAAAATCATTATCAGTGCCGACGCAGGGCCAACACAACACTGACAAAGCCAAAATTGGTTACTTATATATAATAATTGAGTGCTAAAAATTATTTTAATGACTTATTTATTAATTATTATTTTTAATTTATGTTTTTGGATGTTAATTTATAATTTTACAGTTATATAACATGAATATTATCCAAATGCCTATGCAATTGCGCCAGGAAAGAAAAGACACATTAAATAATTAAAGAAGTGTTTTTGACATAGATATGAGTAAATGTTCATAATTAATGAATAAAAATGATTTTTTTGAACTTAATTAATTTATTTTTATGATATTATATTATTTTAAATTTTTATAAATGAAATAATTGTTTTTAATGCTTATGCAATGCTGATGCAGTGCTTGTGAAAGCAAAAGAAAAATAAATAAAATGTTTTTAATTAAAATTATAAGAAAAATTAAATGACCTAAAGTTTTATTAAATATTATTATTTAATAAATCTTCGACAATTATCATATTTTTATGTGAATTTTTGACATTTTGGACCCACAAGAATCACATTAATACCTTTATGACATTTTATTCAAAAGTATGTCAAGGTGTTCAAACTATAATCTTTTGTTTGTATAACATTTTAATATAATGAATTAAGAAATGTGTTTTTTGGAAAAAAAATTATTTGGAAATATAATAAAATTATCTTCTTTATTAAATTTTATTTTTAATTTTTAAGGAAAATATAAATACCACAATGGATTGAACTTTTATAATGAAGTAATTATTTTATTAATGAATAAATCAAATTAATGGTATTAAAGAAACAAAATAAATATAATTTTATATTTTTAAGTTAATTAAAGAATTCCATTGATTAATATGACATTTCTATAACATTATAAAAAAATTCATTCTAATTTTAAACTTTTTTATGTGTTTAAAGTCATAATTATTAATTGATTTTATTTTGGAAACATTATTCTTCATGAATAAAATATTTTATTAAATTATTTAAAAATCACAAAATTATTGAACAAGTATATAAATGATAATATTACATATAAAAGGTAATACCATTTAGTTTTTATGGAATTATTGAAGTCCTAAACCCTATAATATATTTATTATATTTTAATAATTTGAGTAATTCCTAATTTACCCCTCACCTCACTTAAAAAATGAGGCTCATTACTTCACTAATATTCATCACCCTGAGCATTATTTATTGACTATACTCTACCAAATTTCATTATTCTCATCTCTTGACACATTCTAGTACTCTTGGAATCACAAAAATCCCTCTTCCAAGAGCCTTAAAGAGGTTCTCAAGGAGGATTTTTCAAGAAGTAAGATTCATTTTTCTTCTCTTTTAAATTATTTTTCACTTCTACCTTATCCTCACATCCCATCCAATGATTCATGAAAACTATAGTATCATATATAAAGGTTAATGTTGTTGTGTTTATGGTATATTAATTATAAAATACCATATCTACTCCTTTTATTCTTAAATAATGAAATTGTCATTCGTGGTGCGTCAAGTCATCACCTTTGTGGACGATTTATTTTAGTTTCCCTTTTACCAAAATAATTGAAAGTTTAAATACAAATGGAATTATTTAAAATGACATAAATATATATATTTACTCAATTGAGAAGTATTATTTATTTTTAAAAAATAATTCCATAATAAAACGGCCTTGGAAACCATGAAAAGATCGCACCCAAAACAATGGAAATAACAAAATATTATTAATAAATGGGTGAACAATTTCATAAGAAGATTATATAATTTATTATAAACATGAGTTTAGTTATATAATATATTAATAACAATATTCAAACTATTATAAAAGATTTTTGAATAATTTTTAAGGAATTCAAACCTGAGGTAAGAGAAATTATTTTGATTTGTTTTCAAATTTGTATTCATTTGTCAACGCCATTTAAATATTTAATTTTCAAAATTATTAAAGGGAGATGTTAATTTTATTTATTTGTTAGTTTATCATACATGATCCTAAAATTAGTATTTTGAAAATGCACATATTTTTTGTGAAACTTGTTTTTAGGGATTATTTTAAAATTATTGCTTTGTACATGTTTAATTTTATTGATCAAATTATGTTATTTGACAAATGTATATATATATTCACGTATTTATATCTATCTATCTAATTATATATTTTTTCAAAAATTATAAGGTAAGTTAACTCTTAACCCAATTTCCATTTTTTGGGTCAACCTTCTACTTTATTGATTATGTGGTACTAAGTTCACTTGTGTAATGAATTTTATTATATTTTCTTGTATTATGTGGATTTACAGTGTATACACATATTACATTATTTTTTATCAATTCTAATTTCAAATATATGATATTTATAAGGTTCTATTTAACTAAACACTATTTTAAATGTTTTAAATATTTATTATTCTAAATATTTCTATTTTATGTCTATGTATTCAAAATGGTTTTTTATGAATGCATCTATATGGTTATATATGTTTTAATTTATCTTATGTGTTTTTAAAAAGCATCTTTTTCATGTGTTATGTAAGACACTTTCCTTTTATAATCCTTTTAAATGCTTATTTTGTTAAATTAAAAAATATATTTTTTACATATACGGCATGAGCGGTTTCTCCCACTTTCATGACTCTTTATTATTATAATATTTTTCTTATATGTTTTCAAATTAATTTTTGAAGAATATGATTTCATTATTATGTGCATGGTTTAAAAAGTGTATTTAAAAGAATAGGGTATTTTGATATTTGAATGTTTTTTTCTCATGTCTTTAAATGAGTTATCAAGATTTTTATTCGTGATATTTTCCTTGAACATTGTTTATTATGGGTTGATCCCATTATAACTGAAGATATGACGAGTTTATCCCTATTATAGCTCAAGATATGTTGGGTTGAGCCCATTATAGCTCAAGATATTAAGGGTGATCCCCATTATAGCTCTCCAATGCATTGGGTACTCTAAATATGGAATTAGATCGAAATGTTATTCTATTTGTAGGTGTGAATGTAAGAGTGATATGTTAAATATGTACCAAGGCAACTGTATGATTTTTCAATGCATGCATATGAGTTTTCAAGAAAATAGTTTTTAGTGGGGTTTTTTCACTGGACTAATGGTTTTTCTTTCTTTATGACCCTTACTAATATTTTTGTGGTCATCCCATGTTTTTAAATGTTTTTCATAGGTTATAAGGATGTGTAAGAGAAAGAAGGAAGTAAAGTTAAATGTTATGAAGATTTATCAAAGAAATCATGTTTCATTTTATTAGTTTTTTGTTTTGGAAGAAATGGATACTATTTTAGTAGTTCCCACTCTTTATAAATATGGGATTTTATGTATGTATTATTTTCTAATTCTCTAAAGCTCTATACCAGAAAAGATCCTCAATGTAAATTAAAATAAATTCTTGACTAAAACTCAAGATTATGTAATGTTTTAATATTGGGTCCATATAGTTGGTATCAAAGGATAGTTTAGATTACTTTAGAGGTTAGGATGTTATTTTAGCATAAGACAAACATCCTTTATAACCACGTGGGTTATTAATATATGGAAGGTTTGTATGTTTATGGTAATTTTAGAATATTTGAGAAAAACCTAAATCAACTGAGATGTAAGGGGGTTGATGGATTAGTGTATTATAAAAATTTTATGGTATTATCTTTACCCTATATAGTATTTTTTTCTTTTAATAATTAATTTTATATTTAAATGATTTTATTTATATACATTAAGTATTGATTGTAAATATGGGAGGAAATAGGTCTTGGACAAACTTATTATCCCTCCCCATTTATTTTATCATCAATATTATTACAAAAAGCTTGTTCAAGTGATTTTGATAGCTTCTTGAGTATTCAAATCACTTGCATGAAATTGTTTGAGTTATCCAAAACCTACTCATTTCTACAAAGATTTTATGGTTCATGGTATATTTTTCATATGATTTCAAGATCTCAATTCTTCTAACTCCACCTAAGAGTGAAGTACCAGAAGTGGTGTGAGCGTTTTCTTTTTGAAATTCGTAAAATATGCCAAAATAGGAAGGGGACATCAAGAAGATCCTCAAATATGGATTGAAGGTATGAATTATTTTTCTTATTCATAAAGTATGAAACACACTTTTATTGATATTTATAAATCATGAGGATATAATTAAAATATTTTATTTTAAGGAATGAAGTATTAAAAAATAAAGTGGCAATACATAGTTAGTGAACTATGAAGAATGTTGACTGACTAAGATTTCAACATGTAAAGGATTTAAGAGTTATTATAGCCTTAAGAATGATGAAATGTTTAAAATTAATAGTACTATTTTTATGACGGTAGTAATTTGGAGACTTTTATTGAGATTGTGTTATATGTAATCCATAAGTTCTAATGTGAAAAAATGTGATTTGAGGAAATAATTATCTTTTATTTTGTGTACATAATATTAAAAGTATGGATAAATTTTGAGTTCATATGATCATTTATTTTGAGGTAATTATGGGTTTTTGTAATTTGGGAACATTTTTTTTATCATAATTTTATTTAGTGAGTAATGTTATTTTGGATGAATATCTCTATAATTATTGGAAGTGATATAGGAATATGGTAAATTAAATTCCATGAGATTTTATGTGAGGAATAATGGTTAAATTTTATATTATAGGTAAATATGATATTATTATGGCATAATGATGATGACTATCATATCTTAGAGATTATATGATTTGGGTATATACATTTTGGAGTGAGATTTTGAGGTTTATTGATTTTATTTAGTGATAAATGTTAATACTATATTGGAAGTCTATGTGACCAAATACATATAATTTTTTTAATGTTAGTGTAGTTTTTTTTGAAGAATTTTATTGATATTTATTTTGAGAATGATTTATGTTGAACTTTTGGATTTACTATTGTATTTTGGACATTATTTCATTTTGGTAAATATCATATCTTATCCTAACCAATTTGGTTTTGGTTAATTCTTAATGGTAAGTGGAATAAATTGTTTTTCTTTTATAGATTTAGTGACAAATACAATTTATTTCTATTGCTTCAATAATGAACTATTTATTGTCATAATTTGGAATAAAAAATGATTTTTGGGTGGAAAATTGATTTAAGGATGAAACTCTACTTTTCAAGTTAGTACGTATCCTTATGTTTTTAGTTTATATTTTAATGGAATTCCTCAACTCTAGTAAAAAAGTTATCTTCAAATAAATTTTTTATCCATTCTATTTTCTTACAGATAAATTAAAATCATTTTATCCCGTCATAGAAATATGGTTTGGGATGGTTAACATCACAATGATCGTGTTCTATATAACTCTATATCAGATCTCAATAGTTAGTTTTCTCTTCCAAGTCCATGTTTTCCAATATGGAGTCCTAGTATGTGTTATCTCAGGTGACCATTGTAATTACATTTCATTCTTTTTAAGAGGAAGATTTATTAATACTTTATCTAATATGTATTTTCAACAAATAAATTTTGATTAGTCGAACCATTTTTACCAATATTCAGTTCAAATTCTAGGGATGTAATTCATTTGGGGGGGGGGATGTCACATCCCGAGATTTTTATAAGTAAACAATATGCTGCATTGTTCTAAAACAAACTAAATACTATTATAACATATCCGATAAATTGAAAGGTATGAATATGAGTAATTTCTTTTTGAAATAAATATAAATTTATAACTCAATATTAATTTATTGGACTGTTATTATAAAATAATAAAATAATTTTTTTAAAGTCATTTTAATACTATGAAATCCATTTTCTTTAAAAAAATTATTTTTTTTTCTTTTTTTAAGTATAAATAATATATTTAGTTTTTAGATATTTATAATAAATATTTTGTGGAAATAAGTTCATAATTGATATCAAAATATAAAAATTATCCTATGTAGAGTTTTTATAATTTTTCGAAAAAGTTTGATTTTTTGAAAATAGTAAGAAAATATTGTTTTTTATAAAATATGGTATTTTTTGTGACATCATCATGAAATTATTATGATATAAAACATGAATTAAACTATATATTAATTATATAATTATATTATAAGAGGAATGTTGTATATAATTGATTTAGAACATGGAAATTATTATTCTTTCATGATAATTATAACAATAATTGTCAGTGTCGATGTAGTGAGAGCACAACGCTGACAAAGAAAAATTGGTATCTTATATATAATAATTGAGTGATAACAATTATTTTTAGGACTTATTTACTAATTATTATGTATAATTTATTTTTTTGGTTGTCAATTAAAAATATTTTAGTTATATAAAATGAATCTTATCCAAATGTATGTGAAATGATTGCACAAGGTAAGATAAGAAAAATTAACAAATTAAGGAAGTTGTTGGGAAAAAATCCCTCAAGGTGTCATTGAAGCATTTTTGAGGTGATTGTGTTTGTTGAAAAAGTGGACATCTGAGTGGTGATTTGTTGACAAAGAGTATTTCATGATGGAATCTCGAGTTCGAGAGCTGTGGTCAATGATACATGTCTGATTCATGAATTTCGACAAGAGGAATGGATGATCTGGAGGTGGTACAAAAGAACAGATGCAAGGTGGGGCCGTTTTCCAGTGTTTGCCAAATTTTTGGGCCTGAAAATCGTCAAATTAAGAAAAGTGGTTTTTGGCAAAGGGACTTTCATGCCGTGTACTTGAAGTCTTGGAAACATGCGCACCATATGTTTTTCATGATTAGATCATCAAAATGTGGCAATGGGACAAGTGTCGCGAAAGTATTGGTGGTGTCGTGCAAGTGACTTGCACGTCATGAAAGAGACTTGTGCGCCGAGGCCTTGGAAGCTTGAGAACTTGCGCGCCTATGTTTTTTCAAGATCAGAAGATCAAAATGTGGAAAATTAAAGAGGTTCGTGCAAGTTTGGAATTAGGTCGTGCAAGTGACTTGCATAAGAAGAGATCTGCGCGCTGAGACTTGCGTGCCGAGGTGAGAGTTGTGCGCCATCGTGCAGGGGTGACCAAATGCCTATATATACTAGACCGCCCCTCTTAATTCTTCACCAGAGTTCAATAATTTGAATATTCAGAGATCCCATCGCGCAGGTGTGGTTGTCACGCATGTGGTGGTGTGTCGCGCAAGTGGGACTAGTGCGCTAGTGTTGGATGTTGTGCACCAAGTGTTAGTTATGCGCCTGAGGTGTTTTAGGTGAGGAAGGAAGTGAGTCACGCAGGTTTGGAGATTTAGAAGCTTGTGTCGCACAAGTGGTTGAGGAAGACTTACATTCCAGTTGTGACTTGCGCGCCGATACTTGCATGCTGGTTTAGACTTGCGCGCCAAGTAAGGTTGATTTTCCCATGGTGTTTTCGGGCTTTGTGGAATCTGGAAGTTTCCCCGATATCTTCGATACAAAGAGTTATTCATATACAGGTGAAAGTTGGACTTCAACAGAGCATCTACATATAGAGAAATATGCATTCCTTCATGAAAATGAAGAGACCTATAGGTCTATAAACTGTGAGTGGATCCTTTCTGACGTAGTGAGCAAAGGAAGAGGAAGAAGGTGATCCTCTCCACCAGTAGTGAGTCAAAGAGAGAGAAATAGGGAGTGACCCTTGGGAAAGCAGTGAGCTGACCCTAAATCTTGTAAAGGTAGTGAGCCTGGGAATAGAAGTGATCTATCCTGAAACATTGTATCCACATCTAGTGAAGAATAGTGGAATTTGGTACAACCAGAAACTTGTTGGCGTATGCTCCTTGGACATAGCCCTTAGCGGTGAACCAAGTAAAAATTGTTGTGTCCTGTGCATTCTTTAGCTTCTATTTATATTGTGCAACAGGAAAGAGAGAGAAGAGTGTTTTTCTTAACTGCGAAACAAGATCAAAACGGGCATTAATTTTTAATTAGTCATACCCTGATTCACCCCCCCTCTCAGGGTACTCAGCCTAGTGGACCTAACAGAAGTGTTTTTGACATAGATATGAGTAAATTTTCATACTCAGCAAATCAAAATGATGTTTTAACCTAATTAATTTAATTTTTTTTAGTAACTAATTTTTAATTTTAATAAATGTAAACATTTTCTTTAATTCTTATGCAATATTGATGCAGTGCTTTTGCAAACATAAGAAAAATAAATAAAATATTTTTAATTACAATTATAATAATTATTAAATGAAACAAATATATGTTAAATAATATTATATGAAAATTTTTCTACCATTATAATATTTTTATTTTAATTTGGGACATTTTGGACCCATAATAATCACATTAAGAACTTTATATAATTTTATTCAAAAGTATGTCAAGGTGTTCAGAATATAAACATTATTTTTTATAACATTTTAATATGAAATTTTCAAAAATTATTTTTAGGAAAAATAGTCTTTTGAAAACTTATAAAATCATCTTCTTGATTATATTTTATTTTTAATTTTTGGGGAGAAAAAATACCATAATGTCTTGAGCATTTATGTTGTAGTAATTATTTGAATAATGAATAAATCAAATTAATGGTATTAAAATAATAAAATAAATATAATTTGATATTTTAAATTTAATTAAGGAATTAACTTGATTATTATAACATGTCTATGATATAATAAAAAAATTTATTCAAATTTGAAACTTTGTTTTGCTATGTTTAAGTTCAGAATTATGAATATTTTTTTATTTTGAAAAGAATATTTTTCATGAATAAAATATTTTATTAAATTATTTAAAAATCACAAGATTATTGGAAAAGTCCAAAAATGATAAAATTCCTTCAAAATTTTACCCCTTTAGTATTTAGGTCGTTATAGAAGTCTTAAAAAGTATAATAGATTTATTATATTTTAATAATTTAGGTAATTCCTAAGTTACCCCTCACCTCACTTATAAATGGAGGATTCATCCTTCACAAAAATTCTACAACTTGAGCATTCTTGATCACATATACTCTAAAACATTACCTTATCCTCATCCCTTGACACATTATAGTGCTCCTGGTCTCAAAAAAAAGACCACTTCCAAGAGCCTTAAGGAGGTTCTCGAAGTGGAATTTTCAAGAAGTAAGATTCCTTTTTCTTCTCTTATAAATTCTTTTTCACTTATTCCTTTTCCTAACCTACTATAAAATGACTCATAAAAACTTTAGTTTCATATATATATGATAATTTTGGTTTGATGATGGTATATGCATCATAAAATCTCTCATATAATCCTTTTATTCTTAAATAATGAAATCGTTATCTGTGGTGTGTCATGTCACCACCTTTATGGATGATGTGTTTTCGTTTCCCTTTTATTAAAATCATTTTATA
Source organism: Viscum album (assembly GCA_963277665.1). NCBI lineage: Eukaryota > Viridiplantae > Streptophyta > Magnoliopsida > Santalales > Viscaceae > Viscum > Viscum album. Next base: position 1,908,742,303 of record OY728145.1, read on the forward strand.
TTTAAATTCAAATGAAATTTTCTAAAATTACCTATATATATTTACTCACTTTTTATGTATTATTTATATTTTAAAAGGAATTTTATGATAAACCGACCTTGGAAACCCTGAAAATAAGGCACCCAAAACAATGGAAATATCAAAATATTGTTATTAAATGGGTGGAAATGTTATAAAAAGATTATTTAAGGTATTATAAACACAATTTTAGTTCTTTAATAAATTAATAACACTATTAAAACCATTATACAAGAGTTTTGAACACTTTTTAAGTAATTCGAACCTGAGGTAAGAGAAATTATTTCGATTTGTTTTCAAATGTTTATTTTTTTTTCAAATCCATTTAAATATTTAATTTTAGAAATTAGTCAGGGAGATGTTAATTTTATTTATTTTTTAGTGGATCATACCTGATCCTCAAATTAGTATTTTGAAAAAACATATAATTTTTCTGAAACTTGTTTCTTAGGTTTATTTTTAAATAATTTTTTATGAGTTTAATTTTATTGATCAAATCATGCTATTTCACAAAGGAATACACATAGATATATATGTATTTATTTATTTATATCTATGTAATTATATTTTTTTTCAAAAATTACAAGGTAAGGTAATTCTTATCCCAACTTCCATTCTTTGGGTTAACCTTCTATTGTATTGATTATGTCGTATTAAGTTTACTTGTGTGATGAATTTTGATTATATTATGTTGTATTATGTGTATTTATAGTGTATACACATATTCCACTATTTTTATCAATTCTTAGTTCAAATATATGATATTTGTATGGGAATATTTAACTAAAACACCATTTTAAATGTTTTAAAGATTTATTCTTCTAAATATTTTTATTTTATGTCTATGTCTTCAAAATGGCCTTTATGAATGTATCTATACAATTATTAATGTTTTAATTTCTCTTATGTATTTTGAAAATAGATCTTTTTCATGTGTTATGTAAGGGAATATTCTTTTTTAAATCCTTTTAAATGTATCTTTTACGAAATTCAAAAAGTTAGTTTTTATATATAAATAGCATGAGTGGTTCTACCAATTTCACATACCATTATTATTATAATGTTTTTATTATATTTTTCCAGAGTTATTTGTAAATATTATGATTTCATTATTATGTGTGTGGTTTTAAAAGTTATTTTTATAAGAATAGGGTATTTTGATATCTCATAGTATTTTTCTCAAGTGTTTAAATGAGTTATCAATAGTTTTATTCATGATATGTTCCTTGGACATTATTTATTATGGGTTGAGCCCATTATAGCTCAAGATATTATGGATTGATCCCTATTATAACTCAAGATATGTTGGGTTGTGGCCATTATAGCTCAAGATATGATGTGTGATCCCCATTATAGATCTTCATTACATTGGGTACTCTGTATATGGAAGTAGACTAAAAGGTTATATAATTTTTAAGTGTGAATGTAAGGGAGATATGTTACTGATGTCCTAGGGAAACTGCATGAATTTTCTACGCATGTTTATTAGTTTTCCAGAAAAGGGTTTTTAATGGGTTTTTGTATTTTCACTAGGCTAATGATTTTTCTTTCTTTATGTCCCTTACTAAGCTTTCTATCCTCATCCCATGTTTTTAAATGTTTTTTCACAGGTTATAAGGATGTGTAAGAGAAAGAAAGAAGTTATGTTAAATGTTATAATGATTTATAATAAAAATCATGTTTCATTTTTTTAGTTTTATGTTTTGAATGAAATAGATACTATTTTAATAGTATCCTCTCTATATAAATATGGGATGTTATGTATGTATTATGTTCTAATTCTCTAAATCTCTAAACTTGAAAAGATCTTCAATGTGAAGGAAAGTAAATTATATAAAAAAACTCAAGATTATGTAATTTTTTAATGCCGAGTCCTTATAAAACTAGTCACTCATGCCATCCTTAGTTTATTCTCTCATGGGTATGGATACCAGAGCTATCTTGGGTGGTGACTAGGGGACTGATGATGAGGTTACCTCAAGTCATATAGCTCTAATGAGGTTGTAGAATACCATCCTTGAGGAGTCACAATCTACACTCCCATCAGTTCCATACTCAATGTCTTTAGTATTTCCCCCTTTTAAGGGAATTTCCTTAGATAGGAAATTAGAATGAATTGATTCAAACTATCAGAGCCCTCTCACCTAGAATCCTAAAGTAAGCATTAAATTTCACTTCTTTTATTATTTCATACCACTTCAGTAAATCATTTTGGTTTGTAAAAAATTTGTATGTCCCCACTAATCTCACCTATAGGAACATACATTTATTCATAAGGATGTGGGTTAAATTTTAGTTATTCTTATATAACCTTCACTACTGGGACTAACTCATTAATAAGTATATATGGTGGAAGTACCAAAATAGTCGATCCTAGAATCGTTCAACTGAGGTAGTGGAGTTTTTTTTTCATTCCCTACATCATTTTTTTGTGTAAGGATGGAACCATTCATTCATTACATGGAAAGAACATATAAGATAAGTGTATTTACTTCCACTAAATACATGAATACCGATGGGTGTAGTAGGTTTTACTTGATATTTTCAATGGATTTCTATAATTCATCATCTCATCGGTATGTTAATCCTATCTCTATTAACTTGGTGAAGCGGAGATATTTCCCTCCAAGTTAGCTATGAAATTACAAATTTATGTGAGGTGACCTTGTACCCCCATTAGTTATTTGATATTCCATAGAAGTAAAATTTATAGGACTGAACTAGTATTTTATAGGTTTACCTTGATTCCACATTAGCATACCACAAAGGCAAGGAATTTCCCTAACATTTCCTTGAACTCACACTTTATTAGAATCATATTCAAACTATGATTCTGTAACTTGACGAATATTGATTAATGATTTGTGAATTGATCATATTGATATTGATATTTGACTACCAGTTCTTCGACATAGCATTCTACTATTCATCCAAATAAGGGCTTACATATATGATGTCTCGATAACTGATATGTAGGGTTATAGTTCTTTAATCCAAAGGGTATGACTTGATTGAAAAATATCCCTTGATGTGCTCTAATGGTGGTTGATTCCTCATATTTGGGGGAAATATTTATTATATTGTACCCTAAATACCCAACCATGAAGTAAAGGTCTTGGAATCTAGTAGGTGTATAAATCAAAAGTTTTTTGAGTGGAAATGGGAAATCATCCTTTTAGCAGTTCCTGTTAAGGTCTCATAAATCGATACAGACCCTAATTTGACCATTATTTTTCTTAACAAAGATGATGATGGAATGAAATTTTGTGTATTTCAATTCCCAGATAAAATTTAATTTTATAAATTTATCAAATAATCATTCTAAATTAGTATAATGAGAGGGGTTCATCCTCATATGTACTTCATTAAAACCTCAGTGGTTGTTGAGTAAGCCAAGGAGATGTATAACCACATTAGGGTTCAGACTAGGAATTTATGTAAAATTATAAGAGAACATGAATTGATGTTGATATGGAAATAAAATATATATATTCTAATCCTTTAGAGGTTTGGTGACACTAATAAATATAGGGATTGGGTCTTCATCTACTCCCAAATTATTTTGTTTGAGCTCATTAATGGTGGTGGAGATGGTTTCCTAAAATTTTGGAGGGGTGTTCCTATGGTCATCCTATTATTCATCCACCTACAAGTCCATGGAAGAAATTTTAAACATGGTGGGTGATATGAGTTAATCTATATCACTATTGTGGTAAGAGAGTATATGGGAAGAGGCATTGTCATCCTAAAAAACTAGGGTTTTCACACAGATTTTCTAGAGCTAATGTTTTTCTTTTGTACTGCTACTAGGGGAAGGAGGAGCATAAAAATCTTGGAATAAGTATTCTACCTCAATCAGGTTTATGGGTAATAGATAATTTCTATTAATAATACTCTTGGGATTCACTGGTTGGTCCCTAAGAAATTAGTGGATGCAACATACATATCATCATCTATCATTGGTTTCTTTCATTCCATTTTAGAGAAACCTTCCTTAGAATAGATGGACTCTCAAGGCTCGAAGGGGGTGTTTTCACCATGTAGTATTGCAACCTTCCCATCGATAGGGTATTTAAAACATTGATGAAATGTAGAAGGTACTTCTACATGGATATGAAGCCACGTTCATCCAAGATGAACATTATTTACTGCATCTTGCTGGATAAACATGAATTCATCCTTATATTTGATATCTCTAAACTAAGTATTGACCTCAATCTTCCCAATATGCCTTTTATTGTTATTATCGTACCCTTGAATGGTTAGTTATGTTAGAGATAATCCCCCCTCACTGTATCCCAACCATAACAGGGATAGAATAAGGATCAGGTTGATCCCATAACCATTTTAAACTAGATCCATTTATATGTTGACATTGTTGAGTTTTCCTAAAACATACATGGGTCTAATATGTCAATTGATAAATACTTCCTTATCCTATTTTATGAATGAGATAGAGACATGAAGTTTTGATGGATTAACATCCAATCTCTAAATCTCAGTTGAAGATACTTCATTTTTGAACTCTTAGGAGCTCTAGAGGGCTTCAATGAGTGACTCTATGATTTATTTTGAAATATAGAGAGCATACAGGATTGAGAGTTTGGATGGAAAATCCATAATATATTTCAAACTATCATACTTTTGTGCTAGAGGTTTGTTCTTACCAAGGTGGCGATGATCTATATTATGTGTATTAAGAGTTGAGGTATTTTAGGTAGATGGGAATAGTTCTTGAGAAAAGTTTCAAGGAGCATCATGTTCAAGTGGAGTGGGTCACATCACCTCCACTTTTTTTGGGATGATCAGACAATCACACAAATTCTAGTTAGTGACGTAAGATGAATTTTCTTGGACTACTGCTGGAGGACCTTGAAAAATATTCATGATTCCATTGGTCTTGTCAGAGTGATCACCCACAGGTCTGAAATGAATATATTTACTCTATATGTATGTGACTGAAATATTATGTTTGACCAGTCCCACAAAATCCCTCATATCCCCAACTTCTACATCCTCATCCTCCAGCTCCCAAATCATGTATTGGGAACTCATACTCAGAGGCATATTCCTCATCGGGGAAGGGATCTATTAAGTGAAATATTTTAAAAGAACAAAAAAATGATATCTTCATATGATGATGGTTCCATTTTGTTTGAATTTCCAATTCTTTGGATGCTGGAGGAAAGAAATCCGCAAGAGTTAGAAATTGTGTAGGATCTGGATATGACTCTTTCTCTTGTTTCTTTTCCTATGTCCAATGATTACATATAACTATAGGATATGTTTTAAATATAATCTCCCAAGGTAATAGAATAATTGTTGGTTTGAAAAAATATTCTATCAGGGTAGCATGAGCTTGACCAACTATCTTTTGAGTCATCCAGTTATCAATCTTCTATCCACACCTTTCCAAAACCTCTTTCTAATCCACATATTCTTCTAGTTGGTTGATGGTTACACAAGTCACCTATGTCAGGGAATTATCCAGTATCACTTGTCCAAGTTAACCATGATTTGGACAATTTATTTGAATATTAAGAAATCCTAGATGGTGTGTTCCATCCTACTATAGAGAGAGAAGTAGTCAAGATGATCAATGTGGTTTACCTCACTGGGTTTCTTGGGATTTGGTTACATGAGTATGTTATTTTTCATATCATTAAGGAAATATTCTGGGACCTTTTCATTTAAGTAGCACACTTTATTCATCTATTAATCAAATATTTGGGAGACACTGATGTTTTTTTCTTCTATATGAGGGTAATTTTTTAGCTACAAGTGCTTGAAGGGAGGTACCAGATGATTTGGGGTCTACTTGGTTGATTTAATAAGAACTAGTTCTAGATTTAGGGTAACAATAGTATTATCTACCTCACCAAGCCTTTTTATCTATTCTAAGAGCATGGGATTGGATTTAGATTGGGTCCAATAAATAAAATCTTATATGTGTTGTTCTATTTTTTTTCAAAATCATAAAATCTTCTTAGATATTTCATCAGGATCAAAGGTATTTAAAGATCATCCCAAATATTTTCATCACAATGTTATATAAATATCTCTTGTGAGTGATAGACGATGAGTGAATAGGTTAAACCATTCCATTTGTTTATGAAGTTAGAAAAACTCTCATTTTTTCATTGTTTTCAATTTGGGAGGTTGAAAATTTTAATTTTCCTCAACATGGAAATTAAATTATAAAATAATTGATGAAGAATCTCTTACCATCATGAAAAATATCCTACATGAAGTTTCCTGTACCAAAAAAAGGCTATACCTATCATATTATACAGAAAACATCTTAGTTTAGTCACGTTCTTCTAGTATTAAAGGCCTATCATCGGGCCACATCATAACATGAAGTGCATGAGATGTTGTTCTAGATCTCTTGTACTTTCAAAGGTTTAAGAGGCAAGATTATTGAAATTTTTGGGGAAGAAGTTTCATCCACCCATTCGAGATATGATTTATTCTTATGTTGTACTGGGACACACCATCCTTCAATGGCATCCATTGGAGAAACTGGGGATTCAATGGCACTAAGGAGTTCTGAAGGTACCACTGTCTAAATCACCTATTGACTATAGGGAGCGAGCGAGGCTTGATGATGTGGATCTTTCTTACTATCACAATGATTCTCAATATGCTATATAACTAAATGATCACCCTAATGGGGGAGAGGATATCACTATACTAGAGGAAAGTAATTGACATCTTTAACTTCCTCATTTATATAGATTTATTTCCTAGATCGAGAGCTAGCCTAATGCTCAGATAATGATATTTCATGTGTATTATCTCTTTCCTAATATGTGGGAGGAGGGATATTCATCTTTTACTAAATATGATATCTAGTGGTAATGATTCCCTTGAGTATCTCCTCATTGATTTATCTAAGATTTTGTATCTCATTATAATATTATGCTAGCTTATCCTCTATAGAAGGGATTTTGGATCCTCCAGGTGGTGGGTGGGATTTATCCACAACTTCCATTTATCCTTGTAACTAACCCACCATAGAGGTGGAAATTTATTATTTAGAGGTTCTAAGTTCTGGATCCTTCACTAATTCCATGTAAGTGCAACCATATTTAAGGTATCATGAGCACCCTCATCTCGAGATATAGTTTCTACATTCCATCACTCTATGTTTTCATCTTTATCCACATCATATATCATATTTATGGTGATTAAATTCACATAGTTATATCAGTAAATGGTAGTTATTACACTACTCTCAATGAAAAAGGGTGATTATTCACTGATTACTCATCTTTAGAGGGTTGCATCAAGGTCATTTTTTGACCCTTGGATATATTGGACCATTTTGGATTATGACCCTTATGAGGTTTGATAGACTTCAATATAAATTCCTCTAATATTGGTCTATGAATAGTAAACTTAAGGGAGTCTCCAGTCATGTTTTTTGAATGGGACCCACATAGAAAAGTTTTGTATCAATGTAGGAGGAGCATATGGGATTCCTACCATGAATTATTTTCCTCCCATCCGATAGAAAAATGATTCCATTTGGGGTGATGATAATGATGAAAATGTCCCCAGCCTTATAGGATAAATATAGTTTGGGGATTCTATCGATAATTTTTGATCCTTTATAATGGATTTGATGATTCCACCTGTGGATTTGGTAGATCTGGAGATGGAAATTCAAATATAAATTCCATATCCATATAGTCTGCTGTTGATATGGAACCACCACTAATTTCTTCAGGACCCTCTCAGTGTGTGTTAAACTTGGTGATGGTTGTTGGGATAAAAATTATCCTAACCCTATGTTATGGTTTTGGTTTTTAGATGTTTTCAATTTTTCCAAGATCCTCTTAGTGTTTAATGACCCGAGGGGTTGAGGAAGTGTTAAAAATTATCCATGTCCTTTGGTTGGGTTTACTCCTAGACGAACACTATAGAATATGCTATTGTGATCCATTTGATTTAGCACAATTTTGGTCATGTATGAGTTGGGTGAAACGGATGAAAATGATGGGAGTCATTTTATATGGGAAGTTTTTGGGTGGTAAAAAACATTATATTTCATGTCTGAAATGTATTCACATTTTTTCAAGGGGAAAACATATGAATATTTTGGAAATACTCTCCCTATGTTTGCAATGTATTTTCATTTTTAAAGATGGAGAATATCGCTGTATTGACTAACTAGAACATTCATTACATGGTCCCTTGATTTCTTATGTGGCTATAACATTATAGGATACTGTATCTTGGGGTATTTTCTATTATAGTTGCACAATGAAGTAAAATTCTCCATATTTTCACCATCCTCTAATATGTACGTATGGTAGGGCTCTAGAAATAATTATTCTATGACATCCTATGATATAGAGGCTAACAAAACATATGAGTTTATCATTCTCTTCTATCCCTAGTTTTGAAGATAAAGATAATGCATTCTTGTCCAGCTGAAAATAGTTCATATTTATGATATGAAGATTACCCTCATATCCTTGATAGTGAAGGTGTTTATAATTCAATCCTTGATGAGCCACCCACATATTTTGGAATAAATTATCCATGAAATACTTCTCTCTCTCATCTAGGATCTCATAGTTGGAGGTGGAGATGGGACATAACATAGTTTGAAGGTTGTTTCTAGCTAAATATATCCCTATATCCATATTGTCCTCTTTTTCATCATATTTATATGTTTCTACCTAGTCATAGTATAGAGGTTTCTTCTATGGATCGCTTAATGACTATAATTAGTTACTTTATATGGTATATGGGGAACTATATATGGTTAAACCTAACGTTTATAACACCTATCTATATAAAAGTGTCTATGTTTTGAGTACCTTTATGTATAGAGGTGTCTGTGAAAGGGGAAGAATTCCTTAACTGAGAGTGATATCACTACGGGGAGGTTGACCATGATGGATTTCATAGGGTAGAGTCCATGTAATTCATCTCCATACTACCATGAGGATAAATATCAAGCTAATTATCATCTTCTACATTAGTTTAAGATTTATTAGACCCTTGAGGTATTTAATATATATTTCAAATATCCCCAAGGACACTGGAATTGAGAAGTTTAGGGATATAAGCCTCATTCTGCCTCATAGAGAGAATATAGAGACATACTGTTTGGGGTTGAGTAGGGATATAAGACTGATACATGATGCTTTTTGGAAGATATTGACAACAATATTGTTCTTTAGGGATATTATCCCACTACTAAGATGCTGATGTAAAATGATTATGATATTATTTATTATTAGTAAGAATATGATCCTCCCAATAGGTGGTTTCTAGAATATGATGGTCAATCCTGGATAAAGCGGGGATATGATCCCATATAAAATATGTATTTTCTACTAGAGTATGATGATAGACCTCAAGAATGGGAAAAGAAATATGCTCCTCCTCTTATATGGCCTATGAAGGATACTAGTGGAATCGTTCATCGGAAGAAGTAGGGGTATGAGCCTAGCTTCTGTGAGCTACTAGAAAACAACCAATAGATTCATGGGTAGGGATATGATCCTAATATGAGGTTATTTCTATATTTTTTTAGAAAAAAACTTGGTTTTATTGAAGATATGAGCCCAATCCCATGCCTTTGGAGTTTTCCGACTGGATATTTTCAACATGAATATGTTCCTATCTGGATTAATGTGACCAACCAACTTGGTGATCCCTATTTGGAATGATCATATGAGCCCAATAATATGCCTTTAGAATATGAAACTGGTTTTTTTATAAGAATGTGTTCCTATCCTGAGGAATGTTCCAAACCCACTTGGTGAGCCTCAATTGAAATAGAGATATGTTCTCAGCTCTTTGCCTTGTCCTTTATTATAATATGCCTATTCATGGATGGGAGAAAGAGTGTTTTATTTTACCAGAGTAGCCAAATGTTCATAGTGATAATTGTAATGTGATTCTTGGGATATCAATATTGGAATATGTACCTATCCCTTTATCTATAAAAGTTCCAAAATATGCTTGTAGATCTCATGTACTATTTCTAGAATGTAGTGACACATTAGAAAAGTGTTTCTAGGATGGTCATATTTCAAATTTATAGTCTAAAAAATATAATACAGATATCTTTTACTGAAGAAAATATATAAGACCCCTCTTTTCTTCCTTATTCTATCATAATATGATTATTGTATTCATGCACAAGGGATATGTTCCTCACCCATGATTGCTGCAAAAGTATTCCTATAGACTTGATCTGAGTGAGAAGTGATATGAGCCTACCTGCTGGAAATCTCTGTGATATACCGAATTCCATCATCAGTGGAAGTGAGGGTATAAGATCTCACCCATTTATATATAGATTTACATTTTTTTGTAATATCCTTGGTACCAGTTCATGAGTGTTGAAAGTGGAAATATTTATGGTGGTTCGCTCAGTAGGTGACTGAGGGGCACAAGTTTGATGACGCTACTGGTTGTGGTTGACATTCCCCCTATTCAATAGCTCCTAAAGTGGGATGGACCCTTAGTCAACTCATTGATCTTCCTTTTTAATATATAGAAGGTGTATATTACCACACTCTATATATATCATTCCAAAAATATTGGTGGTGGTTAAAGGTGACACTAGTTTTATATAAGATTGTCCTAAAAAAGATGGGCTAGTCGGCTTCAACATATATAGGATGTTATGTGAAACCTCTAGGTTGGGATCATACCGTATCAGTGGTATTCCAAAACAATTGCATTTTTCCAGTCGAATATGAAGGAATTGGGTGGGTGATGTTGTTTTATGATCCACAAAGGTTACTTCTAAGATTAAGGTTCCATAAAATTCACTAAATGAAGACATGATCTGAGGTCAAGGTATAGTTTTTGAGAGAAGTATATGTAGTCATAATGGAAATAAAAAACAAGGTCACCGATCAGTGAATCATCACAAGTGTGGAACATGATCAATCAAATATGAAAGGGTAACACAATTTTCTTTTATTATTTATGGTTTGGCCATTTTTCTCTTGTGGAATTTCCATAGTGAGAATGAAATTATTACATTGGAACCTTGGTTATGAAGACTTTCACATTGAACATAAAACTATTGTTTATATAGGAGACCAAAAAATGGCCAGGCACATGGTAAATAAATATTTTTATTATTATTTTAGAGATTCACATTCGGTTTACCATTTATTTACTTCCAATGATGATAGATATGTGGTATCTCCAGGGTTTCAGAGATTAGATAATCGATGCCCATAATGCTTTAGTTTTTCTCTCATTAAATAATTTCTCATTGGTTTCACCATATTTTACTCTTATTTGAGGATTGATTTGGGGGGGTTTAAAGTATGGTTTTATAATAATTGACATTGGGTTTATCATTTTCATCTTTCATAGAAACTCCCAACAGTTTCCACATCCATAATTAAGCACAAACCTACTTTCCAAAGTTAGAAAGTCATTTGGGTTTTAGACCCAATGATGCTTAGGAACTCATTTTGGTAAAGGATAAGGGAGGTGAGGCCCATTTCACCCTTTTTTGGGGAATTATTTCATATTCTATGAATCTCTTATAGATTTAATATATGTTTATGAATATCTTCCAAATCCTTCTATGAGATTGATTACCCTAATAAACTGATTGGGTGTTAGATCCTTCTATGTGAAATGGGGGTTCCATTAATGAAACCATATGTGTGTATCTGAGGTTATCTATCTATTTACTTTTATTTATTCGCAATGGTAAGCTTCTTATATTTTGAAACCATATGACCGGGGACTCTGGAGTTTATTACTATCTAGGGAGGCGATTGGTGTTTCGTGGATGGGATTGAAAATTTATGAGGTGTCCTATATATACTATGTATAATAGTAATTGAAACTCATGTAGTTCATTTTAGTTCAATTGATGAATTTTAACGTTATATAGTAAGGACATATATGAGGGAACTTAGGTACTAGGTATGGAGCACAATACATAGGAAGGAATCCTACATATCCTTTTTAGAACTGGAATTAGAGCCATCATAGTTTGATTTCCCCAAAACCTTCTCATGGGAGCTGAAACGTAATTAATGCATGTGAGGGTTATTTCCCAATGGTTTACCAATACGGGAATGACTTTGGGACTTACGCTGAGGTGGATTCCCTTATATTAGGGAATCTGTATCATATCACTAAATGGTGATTACACACTGAGGTTTTCAAATTTTTATTCAAATTAATGATGTGAGTGATATGATCATTGAAAATCCATATTACCACATGATTTCATGCTTAGTGTGATAAATGAGGTATATTTAATGATGAAACTCATCACATATAGATTTGGGACTTATGCCCTGGGGTGACTCTAATTGGTTGTTTGATATAGAGCTTATTCCTTAAGAAGAAATCCTAAAAATCATACTTATAGTAATAATTTGAGTCCTCAGATATGAAAATCTCCCAAACCCATTGATGGGTTTAAGTTACTTGAGGGTATAGTTGAGTCATACACATGAGAGAATTCCCATGTATAATCCCACTTCTGTTCCACTAATGGATGATGAATGATGATAAACCCATAAAAAAGTTTGGGTTAAATGGGTTAAAGAGTCTAGATATGGAGGGAATTTCACCAACGTAGATGCCCAATTAGAGCCTAGGCCTTAGGAAGGAGTCCAAAGTATCCCATTTGGGAAGAAATTATAGTTCTCATTGTTCAATATGGCATATGTATGAGTGCAGGTAACATACAATGTTATCATGTCATGAGGTGTCTTCCTGTCATGCTTGACATGTCTATGGGTCTATGAATGACATGATTGACATGTATTGAGTGTCATTATGACATGAATTGAGTGTATTTATAACAAGGATGGATTTTCCTGGGGTTCTTCTCATGATTGAGTAAGACTTTTCGAAGGACTACCACATGATCATGATGACATGTATGGATAACTATTGCTTGAATTGGTTTACACATATGAGGGTCCTCGAGTGATCAACCCAAACACATCCAAGGCTATCGCACGATCCAAGATGACATGCTTTAAGGATGTCACATGATCTAGAGAACATATCTAGAGGGATTTGTGTGATTTAGATGACATGCTCAGATGACTTTATGTGACTTGGATGTCTTGTCTGTGATATGTCCCATAGCTTGGATGGAATATCTGGAGGACTTCACATGAATCAAAAAACATTTCTGGGGGCCTTAACATAATCTAGATGAAATTTTTGGGTGTTTCATCATGATTTATATGGCATTTATAGAGGACTTAACATGAATTGGATGACATGTATGGGGGCCTTTGGATGATCTAACAGACATGTACGAGTGTAGTCGCATGTTCTGACTAACACATCTGAGTGCTATCGCATGATCTAGATAGGTCATGCAAAGCTCATGTTGCCTTTTCATGAAAATCATCATATCTATATTTTCATAAAGTTCAAATATTTTTAATCCTTTATTGTGTATATACCTTAGTGTATGTCAAGAATTATCTTGTTGAGGTTTTTCATAACCAAGTAACACAAAAAAATCATTTGCAAAATCTTGACAGTGCACTAGAATTCCATCTGCATTATCTAAAGGGTGATCACATTAAGAACATATTCATTCAACATAATACCCTATATTAAACCCCATATTTTACTTGGTGTAATATTCTTGCGATTTCATGGCTTTACACTCCAAGAATTCTGCTCTCACTTCTATGCTTCCATGGGCGTGCCTTGCATTACGTGTGTCATATATGTTTTTTATACTAAGGGGGAGAAATTTAAATGCCTCAACACCTTGGATATATTCCACCTTTCACAGTTCATATATCATAGGTATGTATTTGAGTCGATGGAGACAAGATCACATCATGCGATTCAAATGAAATTTCTGAGTGTCATCCATAGAAAAATCTACACAGTTCATGATAAACATTTAAAGTGAAAAAAATATATCATAATCATATTTATTGGAAACTTAGATTGTCAAGGGGATTTTAATGATCACACCAACATATATAAAATCCTTCGCATGATCAGGTTGATATATTTGAGAGTATTTGTAAGACCAGGATGTTTATTAAAGTGGATTTCACATGATCAAAGATACTTCTTAGGGGACCTTCACAAGATCAAATTTCCTTTTAAAATGGTTATCATGTGATCGATGGGATGATAACATGAGTTACATATACCCTTCTCATAAAAAACAACACAAATTTAATTGTATGAGGCTTCAATATTTTCTAGATTTTATTCATTATTTTTCAAATATTTTGGCCTTTTCTTATTGGTTATCCATTAGGGCATCACATGATCTTTAATGGATCTCATGAAAACATGTGATAATTTTTATGGTCGGGTTTGTGGTGTGTTGTATAAGAAAATCAAGATTGTACATGTCCATTGCAAGACCAAACTGACATGTATGGTATTCATTATGATATCATGACTCATATTGAAAAATATTTCATGTGATATAGGGGGACTTGTATAGGACCCATCAAGAGATCAATATGGCTTATCAGAGAGCCTTCACCAGACTAGGACACCCATCGAAGAGGTTTTCACATGATCAATGAGACTTGTCTGGGGCCCTTCATGAGATCATGATGCCTTGTCAAAGGGCCTTCACATGATCAATGAGGTAATCACATGAGGTACATAACCCCTTAATATTAAAAATATTGTCAATATTACTTTCATGATGTGTTTTCCTTTTTTAGATTTATTTCATTATTTTAAAATGGGATCCAATTTATTTTCTTGTGTCTGTTGCATGTTATGTCTCATGATCAAGGGAGATCATCAGAAAACCTTCACATGATCATCAACACTTGTCTAGATGCCTTCATAAGAAGTTGAGGTCTTTTTAGAGCATATTTTCATGATCATGAACAGATCATGTGAGGAACATGACCCATTTTCACGACCTTCAAAGGGTCATGTGATCACATGTATTCTTAGGGATCACAATATCCCCATGGCCTAGACACTTGGTATCCATGTGGACATACTAATCCTCCCTTTGTCTTTCCAATAAAAAATACCCATGATTTAGGTATTTATTCGATTATAGAATTTCCGAGGATTATTTGGTTGGAATCAATATAAATTTTAATGGTATTTTCATTCATCAACATCAACAACCCTTATTTTTATTTATAATTAAATGGGGATATTTTTTAATAAAACCACCTTATTCTTTATCTGGATGGATTATTGTTGTTTCAAATAGATTGTTATAGAACCTATTTATTTTCCCAAAGTTAATCATGTTTTAATTAGATTATTACGGAACATGTTTATTTTTCTATGGGTTAATCATGTTCCAAATATATATACTGGAAACAGTTTTTTTCTAGGGGTTAATCATGTATCAAATATATTGTGATGTAACCTGTTTCTTCTCCACATGTTAAAAATATTTCAAAGAGATTGTTATGGAAACCATTTCTATTCTATGAGTTAATCATGTTTCAAAGTGATTTTTATGGAATCTATTTCTTTTTTATGGGTTAATCATGTTTCAAAGATATTTTTATGGAAATGGTTTCTTTTCTATGGATTAATCAATTTATGAAATGAATAACGGTTATTTCAATGTATTTATGATGAAATAAATAATCTATGTATTTTATTCATGATACAGTTATAGTATATTTTTTATAATGATGGGTGTATCAATTATAAACAATGGATGGGTGGTCCCGTAATCAACTGAGGATGGGTGGTTAAATTATTAAAAAGGGTTAGTGGTTTTGTTATAAACTAAGAATGACTGATTCCATGATAAACCTAAGATGGTTGGGTCTATGATAACCCTTCAATTCATTGTGTTCTCTAATTATAGTAGTCGACCATACCAGTTATTCAATTTTTAAGAGTAATATAATGGAAACATTCTAGGATATCAACACATTTTATTTATGATTTTAATGGGTTTTCAATGACTCATGTGATCAATATTGATATCATATAGCTCATAATTATTGATTCATATGACCTTTTCCTTTATCAAAGAATTATGTGATGTTTAATGATTAATTACACAGGGTCTGAATATTCCTATCCCAGGTTCATGCTCTTTGATCATGTCATCGTACCCTTATTATCTTCTTAGGATCACTAATGAAATTCAATTTTTAATTCTATGTTTACCCTTACTAAGAACTTTATCTCACCCTTATTATATTTCCTTTTCCCAAGGTTACCAAGAATGATAATGAATTAATTATTTCATGAAGGGATTCATATGAATGTTGATGATGACTTAATGTGAAATAATAAAATATTGGTTAAGTATGGTAAATGTTCATATAAATACATGGGTATTATTTATCTAAGAGTTTTTCTTAATTATATAGAACTCTAAAGATAAAAGTTACATCATTATGTATGTGGTCTAGTATTTCCTTTTGATTTTATATGTTTTCGATGGTGAAAATTGTGTTACCTTCATCGATATCACAGTAATAAATGTAATGTTTATGATTTCACCAACAGACTCAGTAGTGCAAGTTTTGGGCAATTATAGTTGGTATCTAAGGAGAATTTAGATAAATTTTTATATTAGGATGTTTTAATTCGAGTTTAACTTAGCAGTTTTAGATTCAATCATGTATTTACATTTTAAAGGTTAATCCTATGTTCAATTCATAGAAAAAACATTTTATGTTTTAAATAATGAAAATTTTAAGTCCTTAAAGAATTTTAGGTGATATTTTTTAGGATGATGTATATGTAAATTATAGGTTCAATGTGAATTATTAATTTAAATTATGTTGAAATAAGTTTTAAGTTATTAATAACCTTTTTAGTTTATATGATCTTGGATAGAGATGTAATTATGTGATCAAAATGTTTATCATGTATGTAACCATGAGATTGAAATGTGATTTGGTGACTACGTGATTCATTTTATTTCAAAAGAATATCACTAATATTTTTGGGTATATAAGTTGAAAGGTATAAGATAACTGTTGAGGTTTAATCAATCATTAATTCCAAGGATATTAAGGTTATATGGGATATAGGGTTATTCATTTATGGAATGGTTTAGTTTGAACATTGGGTATTACTCTTGAATTTTAGTGAATAATGTATTATTTCTTAATAAGAAGGTTTATTAATTTCATGAATCATCTTAAATTATGCTAACAATTAATGTTTTTACTATTGTCTAAATTCATGTAGAATAACAATATTATCACTTTTATGGTCATATAATCCTTTAAAAGATGATTTTAGTGCTTCTCGAATGAAAAATTCATATTTAATTCTCATCATTTTGGGAAAAAGATGGTTTTATGGTGGAAATTAATTAAACGATGAAATTCAACTTAAAAACTAAGTATATCTCAATATTTTATTATTATAGATGGTATATAATTCCTCAAATCTTGGAAAATAATTATTATAAGAAAATTATTTTCCTATTATGTTCATTTCTAATGAAACAATTGTTTCTTTTTACACCTCTTTGTTTTTTTGTCTTGCGGTTATTTAATTTCACATGATCATTTACGTTCTTACGAATAATTATCTAGGTCACTCCCCATTATTATTGTAGAATTCTGTTTTTCATCTATGTCTATATCTTCACTTCTTAATACTGTTTTCATACATGGAAAAATAGTTATGAATTATTCCTTATTACCTTTATATGTACCTATCCATTTATTCAAGTGTAAGATTTATTCGCCCTTTTCAAAATTTGGGTTTTCAACAAAATTATTTTCAATTTCCAAACCCTTAATTAGTGATATCATGTTTAAATTGTGAAGATGTAATTTTTTAAGGATGAAGATTGTAACACCCTGAGATTTTTAAAAAGGAATCTATGACCAATAGTGTATTTGACACACAACACAGAGATTAAGTAATCTATGAAATATATTTCTTTAAATAGCTTGTGGTATATGAAACCCTGAGTATAAATGGATAATAATATAGTATAATGTTATAACAGAGTCATTAATTTTTAGGGTATGAACAAGAGTAACTAAATTATAAAAAATATATGGTTTACACTTTTATAAAATAAATTTCAAGGTCATCTATTTATTAGGGAATAAAATAATAATCATTTTAAATAATAATAAACGTTTTATTAAAATTAAACTATATTTCTCTAAAAGGAGGTTTCATCACGCTTTAGACAGACACATTAAAAGTTACTTCTACCAATTTTAAAAAATGTATATTAAAAAACACTATTAATTTTTAATTTATAATTTTAAAAATATATTAGGGTGTAATTTTGGGTTATTAATATACATATTAAGTTTTATCATATAGTGAAAAATACTGATTTTTGTAAAAAGGTCATTTCTTTTCAATAAACTAATTAATTTATATTATAATCAAGGATTTTAAAATTGGATAATCTTGTTTGGTAGTGTAGATAACGCACAAAAATGATCAAAGAAGAAAATATAAGATGGAATGGTTTTATGATATATTTATTTTCAATTAAATTCAACCTATTCAATTTCTTGTTATGAGCGCAACATTTGGTTTATATAAAACATAAAACTATATTAAAATATTATTATTAAAAAATGACCATTATAACATAAACATTAAAAAAATGTTATATTATTACTGACTATATTATGAAATTATATGTTTTACACATGTATAAAATAAATTAAATTGATATATTTTGATTGTAAATAAAATAAAAAGCATTTTAATGTAAATGATTTTTTTTGAAACATGTATTTTTCTTTGATAATTGTTTCATCACTTCTTATGGAGTTATTATAAAAATAGTTTTTTTACAAATGTTTTAAAATTTATTTTTTAAAATGAAATAAGATATCGAATTAATCATATCAAAATTATATTTGGCTTTAATTCTATGTTTTTTCTGAAAAGTTGCATTTTTCAATGAATAGTGAAAAAACCAACATTTAATGAAACCCACTTTTCAAAGAATCTGTATGTATAATTTTAATGTGAATACTACAAGTTCATTAAATGGGAATAATAAAAATGTATTCAATATTAATAATCAAGACAATTTATATTATATATTAATTTTAACTTAATTTTTCACAAAAATGAATAGTAAAAACACAAAACATTAATTAACTTTGTTTAGGTAATAATGGGTTTACTTGGGGTTAAACATAGAATATAATGGTTATAATGACCTACCGAATTTAAAATATATTATTTTATACATATTTATAAATTATAATTTCCCAAAATAGAACTTAATTTATTTAGATTATTATTTCATGTGAATGAAATTATCATTTTGGATTCTTTTTTTGGAAATTTATATCTAATTTTTAAGAGGGTTCACTTTCCATAAGGTAACTCCCTCACTTCTATATTTCACACCCCCAAGCCATTTTTATTTACGAAAACCTACAAAAATATCTCCCCCAACATTATTATAAATATTCAAGAGCTATTGGTCCTCCCAAAAGGCTAACCCAAGTGTCCTTAAGAGTAGATCCAAAGGAGGTTTCTTTTAGAAAAGGTAGTTATCATAACAAATCTATTTCATTTTCTTTATTCATTTTCCATATTAATTTTTTTCATTAACACTTCAAAAAATAATAACAACATTATATACCTTATACTAAGATTTTATTATGTTAATAGAATAATATTTATCTATATTCTCCTCCATCGAATGTGAAACGAAATCATCGATCATGTGAACTGTGGACTACCACCTCATGAACTATTGTAGTTCATTTTCCATCACCAACTTTCAAGGATGTATATAATGATGGATTTAAAATATTTATATGATACTTATGTAATTATAATATCACAAATAACATCTAATTTTATATTACATTTAAAATAATATAATGTTGTATGTGTGTATGACAGATTACCACCTCGTGAAATGTTGTGATTCACTCTTCACTTATGCCTTAAATGAGGTAATAAGGATAAATATTATTAATATTATATATATATATATATATATATATGAAATGATATAAATTCTTTAAAATTAATCAATCATATATTTCTATTTGGAAAGACCCCTAATGTAACATTACATTGTTTTTGGGTTGATTATGTCTGTTGAAAAAGCTAGTTTCCATGGAAAATTCTAGATTTTTAGTGATATTATTGAAAAATTATTTTGAAAAATATCCAATAAAAAGGAATGGATTACCTTGAGGTGGTATAAAAAATTGTATATACAATATTGAACCATTTCCCAATGTTTTCCAAATTTCTGCGGTACTAAATTTAGAGGTTTAATCGATCATTGTGAATGTTGTATTTCTATTAATGTATGATAAATATATTTTAATGGAATGAGTTTTTTAAATATTGGAGTTTTGTGATGGTAAGAAGATTTGAAAATAAATTTGGTGTTGTGAATGTCAGTTTTCATAAAGGTGTGGATTATCGCAAATGCGTGATGAAAACTGGTACATCTTTGAGACTATGAGAAGTGGAGAATTTTTAATTCATGATGAAAAAGGGTACATCTCCATGGATATAGAATATTTGAAAATAGAAAATTTTCATGTTTCTTCGTAAAAAAATGATATTTTCTAACAAGATTTGTGAGATTCACGAAAAGGTGATTATGTGGATAGATGCTTCTAGAATGGGAGGAAACAACTATATA
The DNA here is from genome assembly GCA_963277665.1 of Viscum album. Classification (NCBI taxonomy): domain Eukaryota; kingdom Viridiplantae; phylum Streptophyta; class Magnoliopsida; order Santalales; family Viscaceae; genus Viscum; species Viscum album. The sequence goes on from OY728145.1 coordinate 1,908,762,893, forward strand.
TAAGAATCTAACCACTCGTAATAGCAGATTAAGACTTAAAAAAGATTCTAAGGCTCTAAATTCATGAATTTTATTTACAAAGGTTATTCTTGTGAAAATGTTCCTGAAGAAAGGAAGTTAATGAAGGTTATTAAATCCAACCAAAAGTTGTAAGAATTATGGATGTATTGATGTTTAAGAAGGATATAACAAGATGACTAAAAGTTGTGATCTCCACAAAGGATAAGTAAGTATGTGAAAGTGTTGGATGTATTTCAAGTGAGGTTTCTTTGAAAAGATTAGTTGAGTTTTGTTAAAGAGGTGAGCTTCATTAATGTTGTGGGGTTCAGGAAGGAAATATTTACTTGTGAAGAACCTGCTAGTTTTTCAAAGGATGTGTGAGCTTCACAAATGTAGTGAGCATCATGAAATTTTTGAAAAGGTATTTTTCACTGGCGTCGATCCATATAAGTAAGATTGAGAGAGTGGCCCTTAGTAGGAAGATATCTATTCCTAAATCTTTTTAGGAAGTTATCCTGGGTACAAAAGTGATCTATCCTAAACCTTTTAAAGGCATTGAGACTAGGCATAGAAGTGATCTATATCAAACCATGAATTGGTAGTGATTAATACTAAATTTGATACATCGACACATTGTCATTGTATGATCTTTAGACATATCCCAGTGGGGGTAAACCTAGTAAAAATCTATGTGTACTTGTGCTTTATTTCCTTCTTTACATTATATGAAACATCATGAGAGAAAGTTAAAACAAAGAAGATAAATATAAGCACTAAAGAGAAAAAATGAAAACCCATATGATAATGAGTTCAAGATCTACCAGGGTAGGAATAATTTAAAAAATAATATCTATGCCTTAATTCACCCCCTCTTTGGGTATCTACTCCGCTTTTGGACCACATAATTGGAATCATAGTGTAAGTTGATTTTATTGTATATTTCCCCATCTTAGTTCAGTCGATTGTTGAAATTAAAGTTTTAGTATGTTCTTATCTCATTGTTTCCTGGAAAAAGGAATAACATCATTGAAGAATAAAAAGTTTGGTGTAATTCTTCATTATGGAAGTGTCCATGGAAAGAGTGTGATTCAGGTGAAGTAAACTAACACCTTATCAAATTATTATAATATTTATTTTTTCAATGATACTACACGAATGAATGAATAACATGACATTCCAAGTGATTTTGAACTATTTATAATGATTAAATCCCAAGAATTATAGTGGTATATATTTTTAACATGATAAAGGAATTGTATAAGAAATTAAAGTAGGATAATAATTCTTAATATATTAATATGAAATTACTGGAAATTGAGGTCAACAAGCTAAAGGGTTTGAATAAAATAATTATTAATGTGTGTATAGATATGAGGGAGAATAATTATTCTGAAGTTGAGTAAATACAAAATATGTCTATAAAGATAGAAAAATCAAAGATGATGAAAAAGGAAATAATCCAAACTCAGAAGAAATTCAGAATCTATTAGTGAGAAATGATGATCTTAAAACACAACTATCAAAAATAGTTTAGATAAATAAAAGGCTTCAGAAGGATAATACATGCTATAATGAATTTATTGCTCAAAATAATTATAAAAAAAGGATCCAGATATCAAGATAGATAATATCTCTAGAGAATTATAATATGGGATGAATATCAAGATAAAATTACATTTTTAACTTGATTCAAGGGTCTAGAAGATTAAACTATTGGGAGATGAATTAGAATTAGTTAAGAATTAATTAGAGCAATGTAATGTCAAACGGAATCCTAAATTTATGGATGATGTGAATTTATTATTTGACTATCCATCAGTATACAATAGTGAAATTAAAATAAAATATTATATTTAAGAGAAAAAAGGAAATTCTTGTCTTGTCCCAAAGGCCATATAGTTTGGGAAAATATGGTAATAGATTTGATGAAGCCTCTCCCATGAATGAGTGGAAAATAACTATAAATAGTTCAAAAGGGGGGGGGGGATTTTTTAGTAGCAAGAAAAAAAATCTAAAATGGGTTTTATAGGAAGTAATGAAAATATGTTCTATTTCCAAGGGATGAATGGTTATACATCATGTTTATGTTTAGATGCTTTGGAATATAATTCATGCAGTGAAAATGGAAATAATTTTAAATCTTTGAATAAGAAGAAACTTTTTGAGAAATCTGAAATAAGTGTCTCTTCAAAGAAAGTTGATATAAAATTCTATAATTGTGGAATATTTGGACACACCATGGGTATGTTTCAAGAATCCCATGAGATTAGTGATAATAGAATAACTCTAGATGTATCAACATATGAAATGAGAAATGATACTACGAGGTATATTTTTAAAGGGAGATGCTTTATATGTGATAATCATAGGAATATAAAAAGATAATGTAGTTGTATAAAATCCAAGAAGGAAAAGAAACCTGAAGGGTGATCCTCAACTACAATAGTGTATAAAAAAATCTAGTACTGAATGACAACATGATAAGTGAAAAAATAGTTTTAATGTCTTGGAGGAAAAAAGGACCTCAATGAAGGGCAGATTAATCACCTCCACTATTAGTATCAGAACATTGCTTTTGGAAAGAATGTGAATGAACCTAGAAAAAAGGTTGGAGGTACTCCATTTGTGAGTAAGATGAATGCACATTTAGTGAAGGACCCACCACCAAAAAGAAATAGTGTGGTGACATCGATACATTTTAAAATAAAATGAATAAATAATGTATTGATAAACTCGGATGTCACATCATAAGGAGAGAAGTGAAGGTAGGATAAAGATCCCTCTGATAGATGAAGAAGCAATAGAAGATGAACAACATAGATATTGTTTCTTAGATAAAGAATCATTAGAAATGTATTTTTGGTGGATCATCAAAGAATGAAATTTGAACTAGTGGTTTTAAACCTCAAATTGTGAAAAATACCAATCTTATAGAATCTACATATCAAAAGAAGAGTGAGCATATGGGTAAATAATTTCTAGTTACATAGTAAAAACATTTAAAGTTGGTTATAAAATTAGAAAAAGTAGAAAAAGACTACAGTTCTTTGTAAGATAAACTAAAAGGGTTGGTCCATCCAGATCAACTATCGTTCTCCTCTTGAGGATTCCGGATGTACCCCTCTACTTATGTGTTTAAATGATTTTAACTTATGTTCAAGTGTTTCAAGATTTATGGGAGATACAATACAAGGGTTAATGGAATCAAAATATACAAAGTGGTGATGTGATGTGCTTCAGAATGTCAAATAATTCAAATTAGTTACCATAGATGAAGAATAAATATATAAAAATTACTTGAAAGGTGTAAATGGTCTATGGATACTTGATATGTATGGAAGTAATTGAGTTCAATGGATAGTGATGTTGTAATTAATTTTTTCTCATATTTCCGACATCAAGATCTGAATCATTAGGATTAGTGGTTTTGTTGATGGCTCATTTCTAAGTGTTATATGTTTATAAAGGATGCAGGAGAAGAAGAATGTTTGCGGGTTTAAATAGTGGTCCAAATAATAGGAAGAGTTTAATATTCTAGGGGGAAAATTCTATATCTTAATCACATGAAATTTCTCAATGGTATATAATGAATGAAAGTTTATGTTTTCTAACATCAAGAAGAAAGATTGTGGGAGAATCATAAAAATTAATAGATTTCATGATTTTTTATTTTGTTCTAACAATATGGCATCATGTGAATATTTTTAGGATACCAAGAAGCTATGAGAAAATCATTATAGTATTTCCAATAAGTGGTATCCCTTCCTTGAAGAGTAATTTATCATATTAAATTAACAATTTTTTTATTAATGATATATCAGTTCAATGATGGAGGTTTTTTGGGTTTTGTGACAAATAGATAAGAATTCTATTAGGACCAAATGGGTATTTTACAATAATATGAATGAAGATGACATATTTATTTGAAATAAATAATGATTAGTGTGGAAACAGTTCTCCCAGATAGAGGATATTAATTTTGATGAAATATTTACACATGTTGCGAGGCTAGACATAATCAGAATATTCTTGGCCAAAGTAGTAAAAATAAGGTTCAATGATTTCAAGATGGATGTTAAGTTGTAATTTCCAATTGGGGTTCTGGAGGAAGAAGTTTTTATTGAGAATATAGATGGTTTTCTCATTCATTAAGATGGGAAAAATGTTTTTTGACTAAGGATAGAATTATATGGGTTAAAGTAAGAACCAATATCATGGTATTCATGACTGGATTAGTTTATGAAGAATCGTGATTTTTATCATGGTGGAGTTTATTACAATATATATTCCCACAATGACAGTAATCAAAATATGATGGTGATGTTGTATGTTGATGACATAATATTTCATAGATCTGATGGATCACAGTGGAAAGAGTTTTTATAATTATTTAAAAGTGAATCTGAAATGTCAATGATTGGTGAAATGATGTTTTTCTTGGTTTATATATAACACAATAAAATAATGGAATATTAATTTCTCCATATAAATATGATAGGGTGGTTTTGATAAGATTTGGAATGGATAATTCCAAGGAGATGATGACTACGGTGGTTACCTAGATGAAATAGTCAAGGTATGATGAAGGCAATGAAGTTAATGTCATAGAATATAGTAAAATCCTTGGAAATATATTATACTTGGTAGTAATAATTCATGATATTTTTTTTCCACATGTCCAGCAAAAAGATATTAAAAAATTTTCAAGTAAACCCACTTTCTTAAAGTGAAATGAATATTTTAGTATATCAAGGGAATCATGGATTTCAGTTTTTTTTTATAATGATAAATATCAAAAAGAGTTATCGGGATATACAAATGAAGATTGGGCTGGTTAAATAGATGATAGAAAATCAACATTAGGTGGTGAATTATGTCTTGGTAGATTATGTATTTCATGGTCAACTAAGAAAGAATATTGTATTTCATTGAGTACTATTGAAGCTGAATATATTAAGAATACTCAAGCTTATAAACAATTATTTTGGATGAAGTAACAGGTTGATGATCTAGGCATTGAAGTGAAGTCTCCAATCAAAATCCATTTTAACAACTAAAGTGTTGTAAATATGATCAGAAATCTAGTCCATAAATCAATAATAAAGGACATTGAAATCAAGTATCATTTTATCAAGGAGAAGGTTGATTAAGGGCATCTCAAGTTGGAGTATATACCTACATGACTACTTGTTTTATACATTCTAAAAAATTTCTTATCTAAAGAACCATTTTTACATCATCAACTAGGTATTGGAGTTCAGTTGACTCCCAACACTTAAAAAAGTGTGTATGTGGGACACCCGTCTCCCCAGGGTATGGTGTGTTTTTCCCTAATGTGTTGAGTTGTGTTCTTTACCCTATGGCATGCTATAATAAAGTAACCTTCATGATTTTTGACTTTGGGGGAGAAGTTTTTTTCTATAAAAGGTGGAGAAGATGTCTTAATCAAGATAATAAGAGAAGCTATAGGGGGAATAATGAAGTATGGAGAGTGTTAATTCTAATGGTGATAAAGATGATTGATTAAATATTATATGTCACAATAGATAGGGTTTTCGATGAAAGAAGTTGAGTAGTTTTATAATGAAGTGATTCCTTGATGATCTTTGCTTACTTCTCTTGTTTTTGATGCCAGGGATGAGTCATATGGGCTCAGAGTATGTGCTGAGTAAATATTTGATCCAAATCTGAATCACATGAATTTAATATTAATAGATAATGGAATCATATTTAATAATATATAAAAATTTAAAAAGTTTTCAATACACCCAAAGGGTGATATTTTTGGGAAAAAATCCCTTAAGGTAACATTGTGGTATTTTTGAGTTGATCATGTTTGTTGAAAATGAAGGGTTCTATGGTCATTTAAGGATCTTTGCAAATACATTTTGTGTCATAAAGGTTGGGTTTCATGAAGGTTTGAAGCATCAAGAACAGGTGATAAAAAACGACACATATGCATGACTATGAGAAGTGGATCATTGCAAATGCGTGATGAAAAATGTTATATCTCCATGATGACAAGATGACTTTTTAATGTGAAATTTCCAGGGTGCTTTAATAAAATAGGGAGATTCATTAATGAGATTGAAGATATTTGTAAAAAGGTGATGATTTGGATGAATGCTTCTAGAATGGGAGGAAATTCTTATAAATATACCTCTACTCCCCTCGAAAAAAGTATAGAAATACTTAACAATGTTTCTAATGCTCTGAATTTAGAAGGGTGATTCACAAAGGTTTTTCATGTGAAAAATTTCATGAAGAATAGATGTTCTCAATGATTATGAAATTCAACCTAAAGTTAAATCATGAGGAAAGTATTTATGTTCATGAAGGGTATAAAAAGATGACTGAATGGTGCGATCTTCATGAAGGCTAAGTAAGATTTGAAAAAGTGTTTAAACTTCACAAAAGGTGGTTTCTTCATGATGGATGGTTATGCTTCACAATTATTTTGGTGTTCGTAAAGGAAATATGTACTTGTGAATAATTGGGTAGTTTGAGGATGATGTGTTTTCTTCACAAAGTTATTAAGAATCAAAAATTGTGTTGAAAAGGTATTTCCTAGTAAAACTACGGTAAAGTGATATTCATCAAGTGGATGAAAACAGAACCTCAGAATATCAGCTACCTACAACTGAGGAGGCATTAATTATTTCAAATAATGGGACCTACATGTCCATAAACTATGTGTGAGTCCTTTTCAAATCAGTGATCAAAGGAAGCGGAAGAAGGTGATCATTTCCATAGGTAGTGTGACAAAGAAGGAATATTGAGGGAGTGACCCTTGTGAAAGCATTGAGTTTTCATTCAATTTTGTTAGGTAGTAAGCCTGGGTATATATGTGATTAATCCCAAACCCTGTAAAGGCCATGAGACTAGGAATAGAAGTGATCTATCCTAAACCATGATTTTTATGTGAGCCATATAAAATTCAATACATCAGAATATTGCTGTTGTATGATCCATGGAAGTAGCCCAGTGGGGGAGAACCAAGTAAAAATATGGGTGTGTTTGTTCTTTCTTTCATACTCTATATTCTGTTCATCATAATTTGGTAATGTTGGAAAGTTATAGTGAAATATAAACACTAAAGTGAAAACCAAGTCACCCTAATAATAATGAGGTCAAGATCTAGTGGGGTAGAAAGAATTTTGAAAACAATATCCATACCCTAATTCACCTCCCCCACTTAGGGTATTTTGGCCCCTTTTGGAAAAAAGAATTGTTATTAGAATATCTATTGATTTTATTGGATTTTTTTCTATGAATTAATTTAGTCAATTGTTAAAATTAAAGTTTCATTCAGATCATATCTCATTATTCTCTAGAAAAAGGAATAATAACAAAGAAGAAGTAGAAGTCTGGTGGAATTCCTCTATGTGAAAGTGTATGTAGGATAAGTGTGATCCGATTGAATGGAAACAAAAGATTATCATATTTTGATAATATTTCTTCATTAAATGATACTTTAGGAAATAATGAAGAACATGACATTCCAAGTGATGTTGGAGCTAATGATGAACAAGGAATCCCAAGAAGTCTAGTAGTAGATGTTGTTGACATGAAAAAAGTATTGTATCAGAAATTAAAATAGAAAAATAAGTCTAAACATATTCAGATTCAAGTATTAGAAATTGTGGTCAACAAGATAAAAGGTTTAAATAAAAGGATTATTGATCTGTCTTTTGATCCGAGGGAGAAGAATGATTCCAAAGATGAATAACTTAAAAACATGTCTACAATGATAGAAAAAATCAATGATGATGAAAAAGGAAATAATGTAGATTTTGAAGAAATTTAGAATCTAGAATCTTGAAATTATGATCTTTCTACCCAACTATCTGAACTGGTTCAGGATAACCAAAATCTAGAGTGGGATAATGCATTCTTTAATGACTTCTCAGCTCATAAGAATTATAAAATAAAGGATCAATATAACATGATAAATAAGATCTACCAATAATTAAAAGATGGTATGAATGTCAAGAGATAATTTAATGCTCAACATAAATCAAGGGATGAAAAGATTAAACTATTAAAAGATGAGTAATAATTAGTGGAGAATTAATTGGATAAATATAATTCCAAAGGGAAGTCCAAATTAAAGGATTATTTTCAATTATTATTTGACTCTCTTTCATAATTAAATCATGAAATGAAAATAAAATATGATATTTCAAAGGAAAAACAAGAAATTATTGCCTCATCCTAAAGGTTATAAAGTTTGGGAAAATTCGTTATTGGATATGATGAACCCTCTCCCATGCATGAGAGGAAAAGATCCATAAACACTTCCAAAAAGAAATAAAAATTTTCAGTTGATGGAAATATATCTAAAAGGGGTTTTACAGGAAGTAATGACAATATATGCTAATTCTCTAAGATTCATTGTCATACATCAAGTTTTATAGAGGTATTGAAATATATTTCATGATGTGAAGAAATAAATACTTTTAAATATGAAAATAAGTTTATTTTTTGAGAAATCTGAAATAAGTGACTCTCATAAAAAAGAAGACTGGAAACACTACTATTTTGGAAGACTAGGACACACCATGAGTATGTGTCAAGAATCCCATGACCTCAATGTCAACAAAATAACTCTAGTTATATCAATATCTCAACCAATAAATGGTTCCAAAAGGTATGTTTTTAATGGGATATGTTTTATATGTTATAATATTGGGCATATGAAAAGATATTGCAGCTGGATGAAAGTCAGGATAGAAGAGAAACCTAAAGGGATATCCTTAATTCTATTAGTGTATAAAAAAATCTTATATTTGAAAACAAAATGATAAGTTAAAAAATATTTTTAAAATCTTAGAGGAAACACAAGGATCTCAAAAAAGGTGTATTGAGAACCTTTTACATTAGTCTCACAACATATCTCTTGGAAGGAATGTGAACAAAACTGGAAGAAAAAGGGAGGAACTACACAATTTATGAGTAAGTATAAGGTATGTTTAGTGAAGGATCAACCGCCAGCAATAAATAGTTTTGTGAATTAAATAACTGATAAAATAAAAATGAATAAGTAATGTCCCAACAAAAATTCATGTCATTCCATAAGATGAGATGTAAATTCTATAGAAAAATAACTTTTATGGAAGAAGAAGTAAGAGTATATGAACAGTGTAGATATTCCTGCCCAGAGAAAGAATCATGAAAAATTGAATTTTGGTGGAGTATAAAATAAGGAAATATATACTAGTGGGTTTAAACCCAAAATGTTGAAAAGACCAAGCCTATATAATATAAATATTAGAAGAAGGATGATAATTAGTGTAAAGAATGTTTAGTTATATAACTATAGTATTTAAATTTTGTTTGGTAATTGGAACATGTAGATTTTTTTTACAATTCTTCGAAAGAAATACTCAAAGGGTTGGTCCATCTAGATCAAATACCATCCCCCACTTGAGGATTCTAGATGTACCCCTCTCTCTATGTGTTTAAAATATATTAATTTAAATTCAAGTGTTTTAGGTTTTAGGGGATATATAATCAAAGGGGAAGTTGTATCAAAAGATACAAAGTGGTGTTGTGATGAGATCCATAATTTCAACTAATTCAAGTCAGTTACCAGAGCTGAATAACAAATCGTTAGGAATTTCTTGAAAGGTTTTAAGGGTTTATAGATGATTTATATGTACAGAAGTAATTTAGTGAAATGGATAGTGATGGTGTTATTAACTTTATCTCTTGTTTCTTAAACCATGTTCAGACTCAGTAGGCTTAGTAGTTTCATTGGTGGCTCATTTACAATTTTCACATTTGAAGAAATGATGGAGGAGAATAAGAATTTTTGTGGGACTAAATAGTGTCCCTAATAACATGAATTATTTCAGATCATAGGGTGTACATTATTTATTATAATCAAATGAAAGGTTTCAATGGTATAGAATGGATATAAGTTTATGTTTTCTGACATAAAGGAGACTGATTGGGGAAGAAGCAACAACATTCTTGTATTTAATTATTATCTATTTTGTCTTGCAAGATGGTATCAGTTGACTACTTTCAGGATAACAAGAATCGATGAGAAAATATTTACAATGTTTCCAAAAAGTGGTCTCCCCACAATAAAGAGTAATTCAATAGCTATAATTAGCTAAAAATTGGTGTTAATGATTTATATCAGTCTAATGCTAGAGGTTTTCTAGGAGATTGTTTCGAGACCAATAGATAAGAATTTTATTAGGACCAAATGGGTCTTTCAGGACAAGATGAATAAATATAAATTTTTGGTTCAAAACAAAATAAAATAATAATAAAAAAGGTAATCCAAGATATAGGTTATTGATGATGATGAAAAATTTACAGCAGTTGTGAGGATAGAGACAATTAGATTATTCTTGGCCATAAAATTGAAAAGAAGGTTCAATGGTTTCCAAGTGGACATCAAGTTAGTAATTCTGAATGGTATTCTAGAAAAATAAGTTTATATTGATAATATATATGGTTTTATCCTTCATGAAGATGATAATAGTGTTTTTTGGTTGAGGAAGGCACTATATGGGTTGAAGCAAGAAATAAGAGCATGATATTCAAGACTAGAGCAGTTTTTAATGAATATCCATTTTTAGCATGGTGGAGCTGATTATAATCTGTTTCTCAAAAATGATAGTAATCAAATGATGATGGTGCTAGTGTATGTCAAGGACATGATATTTGGTGGATTAGATGAAGTAGAATGAAAACAGTTTATAGAATTCAGAAATTGTGAATTTGAAATGTCAATGATTGGTGAAATAGTGTTTTTTATTCATTTATAGGTAACCCAATGAATGAATGACACATTAATTTCTCAATATAAATATGATATGGTGGTCTTGAGAAGATTCTTAATGTATAATTCTAAGGATATGAAAACTATGTTGGCTACCGGGTTGAAACTATCAAGGGAAGATGAAGACACTGAATTTAATGTCAGAAAATATAGAAAAATCATTGGTAGTATATTATACATGAAAGCGACAAGACCTGATATTTTTTACACATTTCCAATAGAAATATATCAAATATATCCGAAAAAAATCCAATTTCTTGAAATGAGAATAATTCTTTGGTATATTAATGGCACGATGGATTTCAGTTTGCTATACAATGAAAAATATCTAAAAGATATATTGGGATATAGCGATGTAGATTGTGTCGATTGAGATGATTATTTAAAATAAACATTATGTGGTGCATTATATCTTGGTATATTATATATTTCATGGCTAAAAAGTAAATAAATATTTCATTTCACTCAGCACTATAGAAGCTGAATATAATGCAGCTACTCAAGCTTGCACAAAATTATTGTGGATGAAACAACAACTTGTTGATATAGGAGTTGAAGTGAAGTCTCCGATTATAATCCATTATGACAATTCAAGTACTATATATTTGAACAAAAATCAAGTCTAAAACTCAAGTATAAATCATAATGAAACAATGTATCATTTTATCAAGGAGAATATGGGGCATGGGATTTTGATGTTTGAGTATGTACCTATAGAACTATAGGTTATAGAAATTATGGAAAAGGCCTTTTGCAAAGAAGTGTTTGAACATCATCTACTAGGTATTGGAGTTTATTATATTCCCTTCACTTTAAAAAGTGTTTATGTGGGAACCCATCTCCCTAAAGTATGTTATAGTTATCTTTATTGTGTTGATCTATGTTCTTTACCCAATGGTATACCACAAAGGAGTGACCTTCAGGTTCATTGAAAAAGGGGGAGAACTTGTGTCTATAAAACGGGGAGAAAAATGTATTTATCAAGATATGGGAGAATCTATAGAAGAGTAGTGATATAGTGGGAGTTTTAAATCTTATGATGATAAAGGTGATCGATCAAAGATAATATATCATGACAGATATGGTTCATGATGAATGTAGTTTAGTGGTTTTGGAATGAAGTGATTCTTTAGGAACATTGGGTAATATTCTTGTTTCTCACACCAATATTGGATAATGTTGTGTTAGAGTATGTGTTGAGTAAATATTTGATTTCTATATGAATTGCAAGAATCAAATTTCAGTAGATTATGGAAGAATATTTAATGTGATATCAGAATTTGAATACATTTCAACAAACCCAATGGGGGAGATTGTTGGAAAAAAATACCTCAAGGTGACATTGTAGTGTTTTTGGATTGATTGTGTTTGTTTAAAAAAAATGTTTCCAAGGTTAGTTGTGGATTTATAGAGAGATTATTGTCAAGATATTTTGAAAAAGATCCAAGTCTAAAGAATTCTTACCCTATAGGTGGTACAAAAAATTTCATATATAAGGTTTTACCCTTTTCTAATGTTTTCTAATTTTTTGGGGTATAAAAATTTGAGGTTGGCTCAATCATAGTAAAATTTGGATTTACATGAATTCCTCATAATTGTTTTTAAAAGTAATGAGTTTTGTAAATATTGAAGTATCCCAAAGGTAAGGATATTTGAAATAATTTTTTTTTTACAAAGGATGGGTTTTGCGAAGGTGTGAAGCATCGTGAATGCATGATTAAAAATGAAACAACTGTACAACTATGAGAATTGGAACATCACGAATGCACAATGAAAATGGTACATATCTGTAACTGTGAGAAGAGTCATAAATGGAAAATTTCCATCGATCTTCCTAAAAATAGGGAGCTTCATGGACATTATTGGATAGATTCATGAAAAGGTAATGATATGGATCAAAGCTTCTAGAACAGAAGGCAACACCTATAAATAGTACTATACCCCCTTAGAAATGTAAATAAGGACTTAATGAATATTATAAGGCTCTATATTCATGAAGGTGATTCATGAAGGTTGTTCTTGAAATCACACTCACAAAGACTGGAAGTTCACTAAGGCTATGAAACCTGACTGAAAATTTTAAGCATCGTAAAAGTATTGATGTTCGCAAAGTCTATAAAAATCCCACCAAATGTTGTGAGATTTATGAGGGATAAGTAATCTTAAATTTTTTTTGAGCATCATAAAAGGATGTTTCTTCTTGAAGTGTGGTTAAGATTCATTAAAGAGGTGATCTTCATGAATGTTGTGTGGTTATTGAAGGTAGTATATACTCATTAATAATTGATTAGTTTTGTGAAGGCTTTGTGAAATTCAAAAAGGTACTGAGCATCATGAAAGTGTTGAAAACTTATTTCTAAATAGAAATATGGTAATGTGATATTCATCAAGTGGATGAAAGTATAACTTCAATAGAGCATCTACCTATAAACGATGATGCATTGATTATTGCTAATGAATAGACCTAAATGTCCATTAACTGTGTGTGGATCGTTTCCAGTGTAGTGAGGAAAGGAAGAAGAAGATGGTGATCATTTCCACCATAAGTGAGATTTAGAAGGAATAATGAGGGAGTGAACCCTAGTAAGTAGTAATATATCCATAAATATTGTAAGGAAGTGAGCCTGGGTAAAGAAGTGATATATACCCGACTTTTAAAATCCAGTGAGCCTAGGTATATAAGTGATTTAACATGAACCTTAAATTGAAAGTGAACCATAATAAATTTGGCATATTAGAATATTTTCATTGTATTATACTTGGATGTATCCCAATTATGATAAAATATGTAAAAATCTATGTGTTATTTTGGTTTATTTTATTATTTACTTTATAATCATCATCATCAGATAATGTTGAAAAAAAGATAAATATAAACACTATAGAGAAAATAATGTGAAACTTATAATAAGAGGTAAAGATCCATTAAGGCATGAAGAATTTTGAAAATAATATCCATACCATGATTCACCACCCTATAGGTATCTAGTACCCCTTTGGACCTTACAACTCCCTTACCCTCTCACCCGTTAAGGGAATGATATCATCACTTGTGAGTATGTACGACCTACCATCTCCACAAAGCGATGCAACTCATTTTCCATGAGAGACATTAAAGAATTTTAAAAAAATGTATATAATGGATAAATATGATATTTATAAAATTATTATAATTCATTATAAGATTTATATATGCCTTATGTACAGTAATTAGAAAATCCAGGAAAAAACATGCATGAGAAAACAAGGTAATTAACTACAAAAACAATGAAAATACTAAAATATTATTAAAAAAATGAGGTAAAATGTTGTAAAATAATCATATCTGAAATTATAAATATGATTTTGGTTATATGAAAAATTAATAACCTACTTAAAAGAAGTATATTGGTATTAAAAACACATAAAAATGAAATAATCCTTGAGGTAAGGGTTCTCGTCTCACTTTTACTTCCACAAGACATGTGACAAATTCACCTCTTATTTACTTTGTGTAGAGTATATAATTCCTCATTGATATGTTATATCATGAATATAATTATACTCATGGTATTAAAAGTTTTATTTAATGCTATTTCCTTCATGGGGCTTATGATTAAAAAGTTACCAAAGTGGTAATGTTTTATTTCACAATCTCATAATTATTTGGGATTGTTTTTACTTAAGTATAACTTAGGGGAATTATTTTATATCTATATATTAAAACAAATATAATTTATTATATTTGGGTTATAAATGAACCTTTTCAGGTAATAGTACTATTTCCCCAATCTTTGTCACTTGAAATGATTGAGGAAATGTTTTGAAGAAAATATAACTTCATTTCTATCTTTGGTCAAAAAATATTTTCAATCAAAATAAATGATTTATAAAAATTATTTCAAAAATGGTTTTACCAATTTTAATATTATTTATTAAATACATTTTTATCTATTTTGAATTTTTAGTTTTTTGGAAAGGAATCTTCATATATGATTCAAAACAAGGCCCATTTGATTTTACCAAAAATTTGAAAGGAATATTTCTTCTATCACGTATGGAATGAATAGATTTTTATTCCATCATGACCAATCAATATTTTAAATATTATTTTAATTTCTTTAAAAGATTATTTTTAAATAAAATTATATGAAAAATCTTTTGTAAAATTTTGATTTAAAAAGTTTATTTTCAAAGTAAAAAGGTTATTGTTTTCAAATGTTTTTTGATAACATTTTTATGGTATTTATATTCATCAGTGACATCAACCATTTATTGAAAATATGATCCAATGGGGATATACTTTATTGAAATAATAATTATTCATTATATGAACGGTTTATTATCTATTTAATTTATGATGTACAATTTTTTTACCAATTAACATATTAGTCTGGATTATTTATGATTTTGTTTATTTGATTGGGGTAAGTATTAACATTTCATATGTCAATTTTTAGAAAAAATGTTTATGATTATTATGTTTCAACATTTTCATATAAGGAATGATTTGAGGATTGTATGTTACTGGTGGGGTTTAGTTTTTGATAGCCTCTCTATGCATCAATAAGTATCTGGATACAAATTAGTTGGCCAAATTTGGCAGGTTTCTACCTTAAGATTTAAACTATCTTGGGGATGGTCTTGACAGTTTCATATGTTTGGAATTTTGAATTCCCAGATTATGTGATAAATTATTTACTAATTGTTATTTTATTAGAATAAATATCCATGTATAAGTTTCAATGTTATCAGATTATTTATGTTGTTTTATTTAATCGTAATTTATTTCTTCCATATTATACTAATTTTATTGATTAAACAAAAAGTTTTTAGTTATTTTCCCTGACATGTTGATTATAATTATTTATTCATGATATCTTTCACTGTACACCTAACATTAATGAGAATCAGAGATCACGTATTTCTTATGTTTTATTTTACCCACAAAACCAGAATGTTTTTTGAGATTGATATGTTGGGATATACTAAGTGAAATATTGGATTTAACAAACGAAACACTTTGTGTATTTAATTTTTAAAATGTATTGTGAATTTAAAGTATGTATCTATTTTATTAATTCTAATACACTATTTAGTCCTTCAATATGTGATACCTTAAAACTAGTTCCAATATAATAAATTATACACCAACTCATAGTTACTAGAGTAGGGTCACTAGATTTGGTACTAGAGGATGTTTAATATAATACTTGAGAATTATATAGAGGAAAAAATAGATTAGGGAACATAACCCTATAATTGACGTTGAAGATATGTATATAAAAAAATCCTAAAGTTTTAGTAAGGATGATAACATATAGTTTTTCAAGAAGTAAATCCATGTGTGTATACTATAATTGTATGGGGTTATTCTATAGATTTACCTATTGGTAATAACTCCAAAAAGGACACATTGGTATTGAATCAATCATCACCCGGTGCATGACAATGGACCTTACTATGAACCTAGTTTAAAACTCATTGTGAATATTCCAAGGAAAATTCTCATTTTCCTTCTTTTCCATTATTCAGGATTTGAAGATAAATATATCCCCAAAGAAATCATGTTTATGATTATGAGAATATTTATGCAATCATTTTTCAATATATGTTATTTATTTTAATAGTTTTGGGATTATACATTATGTTTCATAATTTTATGATATAATATAGTATATTAAATCATTTAGAAATGGATACCATCAGATGGAATGGGAACCATATCAATAAATTTAATCCAAAGAGTAAGAATGATCATTTATTTTATGATCTTAATCCAATTTTCCAAAGAAAACTTTCCTCCCAAACATTATCATCATACAAGGATATAGTATCGTGTTCTATAAAGATAGAGAAATAATTATATATATATTATGGATTATAAGGGAATCCAGAGAATAATAGTATGAAAAAGAAAAAATGGTTATGGGTAATATGATAGAGAAGGGTTTTCACATATGTGATAATTGTGTAAATAAATACCGTGGAACTAGAATGAAGGGAATTAGAGTTTGTGACATGTGTAGTGTCATGAACCAACCCAATAAACCTCAAATTGGTCACTAGATCTTGCCCTGTAAGGTAAGAGAGGTTTTCCTGATCCTCTTGAGCTGGTATCTAGTGTTGAGACTCAAGATAAAATCATTAGGAACGATTTAAACTATAAAAACAATTAAATAAATGAATATAAACTGAATAATATAAATAAACGATAGCATTGGAAAGAAAATTAAACCCACACATACCTTAATGTGACCCTATGTATCTCCACTGACCATTAAAGCATAATTGATCCATGATGACCAAATCCATGTTTTAAGTTTCACTATAAGATAAAAAATGAAGATAAATCTATAGGTGTGAGTATTAAAACTCAGTATGCATTCCCAAACAAACTATTCCATTTTCCTTACCTTTTAAAATAAAACAAATTCATTCTTGTTTGTAAATAAGACATATAAAAATTGGGGTTTTACATTATTTTATGAATTGTGTAACAAGTTTAATTTTTAAGAAAAAACACTTTCCATTACATTTACAAATTAGTTTACAAATCATGAGAAATATCCAAGAAATCATTTATAAGAGGGACTAAGATAATAAAATAAGGGTCATAACAAGAAACTAATATAACAGTTTCTATAAAATAGAGGATATGAAAAGATATTTTTATTATTTTAAATATGTCCTAAAAATATTCCATAGAAAGAATAATAGGGGTAAATAATAGCAATAATGATGGGAAATACCTAGGTATTAAGGGTTATTGAGGTCATAAGATCTTCATACCTCAATGATCAATACACACTGAAACCCACAACATCCTTGTGCATGAACTGATGGAGGGGAATCACATACCAAGGTCTAGTGTTCTCCAATCATCAAAAAATGTTTAGTTTGTGTGGTAGCGTCAATCCTTCTAGGGGAACCAGGCCTCTTCTTCGTCAGACCACCTTTTGTACTAGACCTCGATTCCCACCATGGTACCTGAGATCATATGTGCTCTATTTAAAAAGGGTAGTGAGTTTTTATCAATCTGGAACTTAAATACATATCCTTTAATCCGCCCAATACACATCAAACTTCTCACCACTGATCTCACTCCTTAAGAACATTTCCCTTTCAAAGTCACACAAAAATTTACAAGACTCTTCACTAGGAACATATCACATGTCACATATTTAACACACACATCACATTTATAAATCATGGGGAATGGATCAAGAGGTTGTTTCTAATTCCACGTAACATTTTCTAGTTTCAAATTGAAACTCATCATTTTTAAAATAATACATTCAATTTATAGAAGAACAATTTCCAAATACTTTGAGTTCCAAGACCATTTTAAAGACCAATTAAATAACTAAGTCACCACACATTTAAGAACATGCTTGAAACCCTACTTAAATAAAATAAACTCATTTTAAAATATTAATAAAATTCTAAGCAACAAAGTGAGTGGCCACCTTCCAAGAACCACAACCAATTATATATATATATATCATATGAATTTCATATAAAATGGATTTTTTTTTGAAACACCAAGAAATCATACATTGCACTTTTAAAGGATTATGCATAGGGAACCAACCTCAAGATCAAGGCTCTTTTGAGGAATATTATTCATAACCACTCTTATTACCACACACACATGAATTTATATAAATATTTATAAATAAATACCCCCTCTTCATTGTACATATTCCCCTAACCATGAGGGAATATGTACAAAGAGGTTATACACACACACAAACACAAACACACACACACACACACACACACACATATATATATATATATTCTTTACCCTTGCATACATATGTAAGTTTCCTTCAACTCCGACAGCTCAAAACCACTTCAAGGAAGACCAAGACACCCTAAAAAATTACTAGGAACAAAAAAATCACAAAAAAGAACCTAAAAATGGAAAACCCAAGTGGGTTGATGAACCCAACCACAAACATGGCGATCAAAATGAAATGGTCTGATATGCTTCACCTTTGGTAGAGAATGTCAAAACATGCCTAAAGAAGGCCTAAGAGACCCATTTCACACAATATAAATGGATGAAAAACAAAATTTCAAGGTTATATCTTGACCTAGGGGTTGGGAAAACTTTTTGAGGGGATAGAGAGATGAAAAAAACCAAACCAAAGTAGGAGGGGGAGCTGATGTTATTACCTTGAAGAATCATCCAAGAACCCCCAATAAATCTGAAGAAATTTTTATGGAAATAGGGAGTTAAAAGGAAGGGGTGTAACCCAAATATGGAGAGGAGAAGGGGATGGAGTGTTGTGAGATGCCGAGGAGGAGGTGGTGGAAAAGAAAAGAAACACTCTTAATGGTAAAATAGGAAAAACATGTATATTTTTATTAAATACTGTGAAACCCACATGGTTTTGCATGGTTTTCCAAAATGTACCCCAACCATGTGCTGGACAATACCCATCACAAGGATACCCCTCACATAGTTACCCAAGGAAAAAATATTGTTTAAAAAACCATTCCCAAACTATGTCACTCGGTATTGAAAAAACTTTTAGATCCATACAACATGCTTTCAACATGGTTTAAAAAACAATGCGTAAGTTATGCACTACATCACATACCCTGATAAGAACCTGTATATGCACCACATGGTTACTACTAACTATTTTGGATAACCATTCCACAACTATAAATCCTCATAAAATTTAAATTTTGGAAAACCAACTACCGTGAATCTTGCACTCCCAAAAACCAGATAAATTAAGACAATATAAATAAATAAAATAAAAGATATGTTTTGGGTTGGGGTGTGACAATTATCCCCATAATTAACACCTTCTACCCCAATAATTTCACCTAGACAAATGAAGAAGAAATTTGGGACACCAAACTAATCAATAACCAATGAAACCATGAAACCTAGTGTAACCATTAAATTTTACAAGTCACATTTGAACAACACTATAGAAAATAATAAAAAGTTACATGGGGGAAATAGAGGGGTCTCTCCCCCATTAGGAAACTGACTAGCACAATGGTTGAACTAGGATTAAAAATCAAAAAAATCCACCTACCAACTTGATAAGGTTTTAAAAATAGATACTCAAACATGGAACTTTGATAGGCCACAATTCATAACTTTCTAAGACATATGCATCTCTGAAAATGAACCATCCAAAAGTAAGATCAATACAAGGGAAGAAAAACCAATAGTTCATATTCACAATGTATAAACATATAAATTTCAAGAGAGTGGACACTAGGATCATCAAAAAAATGTTACAAAGGACATAAAACCAAAATAAGTGTAAAATTTAATGGTCACCACTCTGAAAGTGGATAAAACTGGTTGGATGTAAATCCCCCGCACTAGGAAATTCCCTGACAGCATGAAAATAATTACTCTAGGACCTATGGCTACAATCCTGATATATTTAAGAATATACTTACCTATAGTTGGGTACCAACATGCTCTAAATTAGGCTTCACCTTCTTCCAACACAACTAAGAAAACTCCTCCATGATCACATTGATGAAAAGCCTTCGGAGGATTATGGAATGATGGATTAGATTACACAAACTGACCACACTAGAAGAAAATAAGAAAGTGGTCCAATGAATTAACATCCTGAACTAATAAAGGAGACTTGTCTAGAATATTTAACTTAGATTAACACTCCTCACCATATGGGGATCCTTCAAGAGATCCAAAAGTGACAAAAACATAATCTTCCATGGGCTTCCCTATGAGACTTTCCTAGATAAAATAATTTTATTCTTGAACCCTGAATCGAGACCCGACAAAAAAAGAGGAACTTTCAAATGATCGTTCTACACTATCACTTGAGATAAAGAAACTAGGTCATTGTAATATTAAACCTTCCCCATCATTTTCAGTTGACCTTGTCAATTTTCCAAGAGCTATGAACCTTTATTCTCCTTCACCTCCTCAATAATAAACTACTAGATGAATTTTTTCATGAATATAACCCAAGACACCCCAACTCGCAATGATAATGGAATGATCACCTTCCACTGGTCCATTCCTAATCCTTTAAGCATACCCAAGAAAAATCACACTCTCATTATATCTAGAGTTCCCAAAAACATGAATACACATTAAAATTCCCCAAACCCCTAAACAACATATAACAGACTTTTATGACTATAAAAAATTGGAACTGATTGAAGATATATGAACATTAGCAATCTACTAGGAGTCTAGTTAGGTTTAAAAACATGAATATAATCCTTTGAAACATTTTGGGTCTTTTTAGTCGGTAGAATCTATACAAAGTAAAGAATAAAACCAAACAAAAAGCTCATAATTAACACATCCCAAAAATAAATAAAAAAATAGATATCAACCAAAACAAAACCACAAAAACACTACTAAACAAGACAAGAACCCTCCTAAAAATCACAATTTTCCATTGTCGAATGAAAACCATTTTTCCCACTTACAAAATTATTTCATGACATCTAGTTTAAAATTGAAAAACAACCTCAATTGTCCCTTTAAAATAAAAAATCCTTTTAGAAAAGAATACCGTTTTAATCGAAACCATATTCATTTTCAAAACCAACTTTGGAAAAACCAAGTCAAAACATTGATCTTAAATACTCTACCATGAAATCCTATGACCTATCACATGTGTCTGCATCCCACACTCACTTATATCATTCATGCATACATAGTGATAAGAACTTTCCACACAAAAACACATATATTTGAATATTCATTGGAAATACGAATGATTACACATATAGTTTTTCTATAAAAAACAATAATTTCCATTTTTATTCTCATTTTAGATTTTATAACACCTTTATAAATTTAAATAATCCCCCAATTCCCCTTTTAAACCTATAATACCATTAGAAAATAAGCCATTTCCTCTTTTAAAACAAATTTTGTCACTTTGATAAACTTTTTCCAAAATAATTTTCATTTCAAAATACACTCAGACAAACTAAAATCAAACCAAATCCTCACACATACCAAAATAACTAAAATAGGGAACTAGTGGTCATGTACACCCTAGACACATGGTTTAGTAGACTATAAACTGAGCAAGAACCAACCCCTGGAATAAAATTGAACCATGGATGTTGGATCCACATGGTTTTATACTCCATGTAAGATAACAATTTAGCATCAAATTACTTATACTATCATCCCACAATATACACATTCTCATTGAACAAAGAAAATAATAAAAATACACCCCGGAATAAAAAATAAAAACTTGAAACCCTACTACCCTTGGTGACTCAAGTATCATCATGAGAGGTGGTGATCAGGAATCGACCTATGTCTTAACTCCTCAGCCATGAAAATAATATCTTTGAATCTATGAAATCCCAAATAATAAATAGCCTACTATGATACCATTTTTTCATGAACTAACATAGGTTAACCCTAAACTTTTCACCCAATTTAGCCTGCAATAAGGTCCAAGAGGCATTCTCGATCCTTTCAAGTTGGGAACTAGTGATGGGAATCAAGGTAAAATCACGAGGAATGATTTATCCTAGAAAAAAAGACAAATAAATTAATATAAATATAACAATAAAAATAAAAACTATTAGTGGAAATAAAATAAAACCAACCATACCTCTCTATGACCCTGCGGGTCACCACTGACCACTAAACCAACATCGCTCTATGGAGATAGAATATAAACTGGAAGTAGCACCAAAAGTTGTATGTAATGTTTGAATAATATGGGAAATCAATTCTTCTAAGGCATATGAGCCATGTAATATGTATGCCTATAGGCCTTTTAAGGGTTCCACCTCACCCCTTGAAAGGTGGTTTATCGGAATCAATAAAAAATGAAGTCCTTCGGGACATTAGAGGAGTAGCACCAAAAGATAAAAAAAATAAAGTTATAGGTATTAGTATTAATACTCAGTATGTGTTACCAAATATATGATTCCCTGTGTATTACAACTAAAAATAAAACTAAGTCATGCAATTTTTAAAACAATACATTTAAAAATAGTTGTTTTCTATTCATTTCAAAAAACATGTATCGAGTTTCATTTTTTATAAAAAAAATATCCATTACATTTCCAAATTATTTTATAAATAATTATAAATTTCCAAGAAATAATTTATAGGATGGAGAAAGATAATGGAATAAGGGTCATAGTAAGAAACAAAAACAATAGTTCCCACAAAATCGTGGAAAGGAAAAGCTCTCTTTATTAATTTAAACATGTGAAAAATAGTACCATTAAAGGAATAATTTGGGTAAATAACAAAAATAACCATTGTAAATACATAAGTAAATTAGGTTAGTGGGGTCCTAGGATCCTAGAACCATAGTGATGAATACATAAAAAATCCCACAGGGTCATCATGCATGATCCGCTAGAGGGGAATCCCATCCCAAGGTGGAGTGGTCTCTAAATAACATCACATGTTTAGTTAGGGATATATAATCAATCTTTCTAGGGGAATTAGGAATCATCCCTAATAGACCACCTAACATACTAGACATAGTTTCCCACCTAGGTACTCGGGTTCACATGTTCTATATTTAAAAAGGTTTGTGAGTTTTTATCATCTAGAATATATATATATATCACTTCCTTCACCCAATAGCCATACAACTTTTCACCAATGATCTCCCTCATTAAACACACTACCTTCCCAATTCACACAATAAGGAATAATACTATTCAATATGCACATATCAAAAATATCACATTTAATAGACATATTACATTTCTAAATCATGGGGGATAACTCAAAAAGGGTTTTCCAATTCCACCAAAAATTTCAAGGTACTAATCAGGCCTCATCATTTTAAATATAATAATTTTACTTTTTATATCAACAATTTATAAAGGCTTTGAGTTAAAACCCACTATGAAGTCCAATTACATAACTAAGGCACCAAACATTTAGAAACAAACTTGAAATCCTGCTCAAATCAATGCATCCCATTCAAGAAGCTAAAGAGAATGCTTAAAAACAATGTGAGAGGCAATGTTCCAAGAACCAGAAACAATTATATATATATATCATATGAATTTCATATAAAATGGAACAAATAATTTTAAAAAGAATAATAAATTATAGTTTTTACTATTAATGGATTATGAACGTGGAACCTACCTCAATATCAATGCACTTTTGGCAAAGATGATCACGAACCACTCTCACTCCCACATGCACATTCATTTATAAATATATATACATATATATATATATATATATATATACCCCTATATGAATTTTACATATTACCCTCCTTTTGAGGGAATATATATAAATAGGGTATATATATATACATGCCTTACCCATACATTCACATGTATGTCACCTTCAACTCCAGTATCTCAAAACCACTTCCAAGAAGACCAAGACAAACCAAAAAAATACTAGGAACCCAAAAATAACAAAAATAACCCAAAAAATTGGAAAAAACAATAGTGCTGAAGAAAAAACCTCATATAGTAGTTGGAAAATAGAAATGACTTGATATTCTTTTTTGACTTCGTCATAAAATTCTAAAACATGCATGAAGACAACCCAAGATACCATTTCTATGCACAGAAAATGGAATAAAACCAAAAGAACTAGGTTAAAACTTTACCTAGAGTTTGGGCAATCATGATGGGGTGTTAGGTAGAGGTAAAACAACCAAACCAAGTAAGGAATAGGGATCCCAAGTTCCTACATTAAAGAATCAACCAAGATCCTATATGAAATATGAATAAATCATCATGGAAAGAGGGAGCCAAGAGGGAGGGGTGGAACGTGGATATAAAAAGGATTGGGGAATGGGGTGCATTGTGAATCTAAGTAAGAATATGGGTAAAAGAAAATAAACCTCTTAAGGGTGAAATATGAAAGGAAAAAAATGATTTTTTCAACATTTTGGGAAACCCACACAATTTTCATGCAATTTTACAAATTGTATACCAATCGTGCCCTAGACACTACATATGATAATCACCCCCTTGAATAGTTACACCTAGTAATATGACCTATTTATAAAGAAATGATCATAATATGTCACTTGGTACTACCAAAAAGTTTAGATCCCAACCACATGCTTGCCCCACAGTTTCATAAACCATGCACAAGTCATGCACCACATCACAAACGCACTTGGGCAACCACACGGGAACCACACAGTTAATAATAATCATCCAGTATATCTGTATAATAGATAAAAAGAATCCAAATTTTTTAAATTTATCCTTCCAAGTACTGGAACTCATGCTCACTCAAGTAAAAGATAAAATAAGATTAAAAATACAAATAATAATAGTGAAGTATTGAGTCGGGGTGTGATGTGTAGTGAGAAAGGACACCATGCATTTAATTGTAAGGGAATGAAATAAACTTCAAAATTTCCATTATTTATCTATATCGATATGGGGAAATTCTCAAATGAATACCGCAAGCATCAATATAATATACCCCCAAAAAAGCTATGGGATCATGGTCAATCTTATGGTATTACTATGGATGATGTGAAATAATTAATGTTCGTGTGTTTTGGATTCAATAATTATGTTATAATAGTACCTTATCAATGATATTAGGGTCATAAAAATCATTATATGTATATGGAATTTATTTTAGTAGTATCTTTTAATGGATTTTAAAGATTAAGTTAAATGGTATCGATAATCAAGAAAATAAATTTAGTGACAAGTTGAACCTATTAGAAAACACATGATATTTAGATGATAATCCTAAATATTTTCCCAATTATTAGATAATAATAATATAGTTATTGGATAGTGTTAGTGACCATTGGATTGGTTAGGGGATTTATGGTTTATGTCATTTTTCTAGAGTTTGCTGCAAGTATTGATTTATGGAATATATTTGACAACCATAGATTTTATATTTTGGGGAATGAATGTTTTCATTTATATTTTATGATGATAAAAGTATTCACATATTTGGAATGTGACATTAAGTTTCACTTTTTATTTTATGGGGAATATAATATCTATTTTGTATTAGTCCTTCAAATTTTTTGTACTTTAAATTTGGATAGACAAATTTTAGTTCAGTCTTTCAGTTAACTATTTATAGAATGGATTGAGTTGAAATTTGGGTTTTATTAGATAACGTTTTCTAACCATTTTGTTATTTAAAATTATTAAGAGTTAATAATAATTAATTTTTATTCTTTTATTGATATAATGATCTATTAATTGGTAATTTTAGTGCATCAATCATAGAAATTCCCATTAAATATTCGATTCATGGAGTAAGATATAATATAAATATTGATCAAACCAATTAAAAAAGGATGAAATTATGACTATATATTGATATCAAGTCATTATTTTTTATTATGTTTTCATTATAGATTGTAATATAATTCCTAAACTATAGGTAATGGATCTTAAAATAAAAATGTTATCCTAGTACCTTAAGTTACAATGAATTAAGTGGTCCCCTAACTAATCATAAATTTATGGTTTTGTGGTCATTAAACTTATCCAAATCACACAATTTTATGTGATCAATGATATCTATCACGATCTATTAATCCTTTAGTGTTAGTATCCTCTTCCATTTCCATGTTTTCATTTCACCCCAATGTTTTCCTATAAAGAGACCTTGTAATATGTTATTTTGGATGATCATCATACTTTCCATTTTATATTATCATGATGATATTTTACTAACACCTTTAAATATATGGGTTCCAAATAAAGTAATTTTAAAATATAAATCCCTTTATTAATGATATCATTATTAAATTGCGAGGCTTCAATTTATTTAAGAGGGGTATAATGTAACAACCTAAAATTTTAAAATAAGAACATCATTTTTGAAAATATGTATGCCACACAATATTAAGAATATAAGAAAATATAACAACATGATAATTTGTTATATATTTATTTTTAAATATATTCAATAGCTTTAATACCTTGTGATGCACGTAACACTAGGTTTAAACGAAACATGATACTCTCTTAAAATATTATTATTCAAGCATGACCATTATAACCTAGATATTAAAATGGTGGGTATGAATATTACTAACTTAATTATGAAATTATATGGTTTATAGATGTAAAAAATTAAAAAAATGGACATAAATTTACTATAAATAAAATAAGAATAATTTGAATTTAAATGAAATATTTTCCGAACAACTGTATTTTTCAAAGAAAATTGTTAAGTAGTTTTTTGTGCATATATGATAAAATTTATTTGTTCCAATAAAAAAACTTTATTTTATAAAATAAAACTCATTTTTTGAACCATCATTCCAAAATTATCTTATGTTTAATATTTGATATGTTTTTTAAAGTTTTATTTTTTGATGAATAGCGACAAATGCAGAATTTTATTGAAAATTGTCATTTTTTAAATTATTTAAATAGATAAATTAAATTATAAATTGGTTTCAAAGTAAAATTAGTAAAATTATATTATAATAAATTAAAATTATGTAAATTTAATCAATTTAATATTGAATTATTATATTAAAACATTTTATAATTATAAGAATTTTGTCTTTGGAAACCCATTTTTTTATCATCTCTATGAGTATAATTTTAAATTAAAAATTTCCAATTCTATGAATTGAATTTGAAAAAAATGGATTCGATATTGTGAATAAAAATAATTTATATCATATAATAATGTCAACTTAATTTTTTTGCAAAAATTAATAGTGAAAACAGAAAAATTAATTAATGGGGTTAAGGTAAGAATGTTTTTACGGAGAGGTTAAACAAAGAAGATAAGGGTTAAAATAAACAAAAAACTTTTAAAATTATCATTTTTTGGAAATATTTCCACCTTATACTTTTAAAAATTAGAATATAAGTTTATTTATAATATTTTTCTTGTCAATGAATTTATCATTATGGAATATTTTTGGAAATTTCCATGTAATTTCCAATAGTGTTCCCTTTCCCCACATATAAAATAGGACTCCCACCCAGAACTTTATCACACCAAGAAAAACATTTGGACAAAAAAACTACTTCAATCTCTCCAAAAAATATTTATAAATATTATAGAGCTGAATTTCCTCCCAAAACACAAACCCTAGGGTCCTTAAGAGGATATCCAAAAGAGGTTTCTCTTAGAGCTGGTAGTTGTCTTGACCAAATATTTCATTTTATTTTTACTTTTCCACCTTAAATTAGGTATTAACTCATACAATATAATAATACCAGTATTTACCATATAATGAGATATTATTGTGTTAATGATATAATATTTATCCATAACATCCTCCATCAAATGGGAAATGAAATCATTGATCATGTGTACAACGGACTACTGCATCATGAATCAATGTAGTTTATTTTTCATAACCACATTTCACAACTAGATATATAGATGTATTTAAAATATTTTTATTATATTTAAGAAATTATTATATTTTTGTAATTATAATATCATAGATACGTTCTTACATTCCATTCCATTTAAAATACAATGGCATGTATTGTGTGTATGGTGAGAAACTGCCTCACGAAGTGATGCGAGTTGTTTTTTTCACCTAGAATTTACATGTATGGTAATTAAGATAAATTTAATGAATATATATGATATATATGACATGTTATAAATTCTTTAAAATTAAAATGTCATACAATACCTTACCCTCTCACCTATTAATAGAATTATGCCGTCTCTCGTGAGTACATATGACCCACTATCTCCACGAAGTGCTGCGACTCATTTTCCATTTTCAATATTAAATAATAGTTATAATAAAGTATCTAATGAGTAAATATGATATTTATAAAATTATAATCATTAGGGATATGATGGATTTTTGTACTATGTTCAATAATCAAAACTTTCATGATAAAACACACATGAGAAAACAATGTAATTAACATACAAAATAATGAAAATAATGAAATACTATTGAAAAAATAATGGTATAATGTTATAATATGATCATATTTGATATTATGAATATGATTATGGTTCTGGTATATTTTAATAACATTTGAAAAACCATTATATTTGATTTACAAACATATATAAATGAAAATAACCTCTAAGGTAAGGGTATCTCATCTCACTATTACTTCCATGAGACATGTTCTATATTCACTAATTATTCCTTTAGGTGGTGTATATAATAACCCTTTGATATGTTATATCATGAATAAATTTAATTTCATGGTATTTAATGTTTCATTTGATTTAATTTATTTAATGTATCTTCTGATTAAAAATCTACAAAATTGGTAAGGTTTATTTCACAATCACATCATTATTCAGAATTATTTTTGTTAAAGTTTTCTTTGGGGGAGTTATTTTATATATCTATCTTAAGGAAAATATATTTTACTACCTTATAGTTATTAATGAAAATTTTCAAGTAATAATACCATTTTAAAATCCTTGTTACTTAAAATGATTGAGAAAATGTTTTTAAGAAAATCTGACCTTATTCCTCTCTTTGGTTGAAAGTCCTTTTTCCTCGAAATCCATGTTTTCTAAAAATGTTTTAATTTTTTTAAACCTTTAAAAATGATTTATTAGATAAATTTTTACCAATTTGTACTATTTAAAAAATGTTTTTAAATTAATCTTCATTTTTTTTAAAATATGCCCCATTTTTCTTTTACTGAAAATGTGAAAGAAATCTTTATTTAAACGCGTATGATATTTTTTTTTTCTAAAATCATGACCAATAATTGCTTTTAAGACTATTATATTATTTTTAAAAGGTTATTATCACTTAAAAGTATTTTAATTTTGTTGTGAACTTTTTTTAAATGGTTATTTTTCAAGTGAAACATTTATTTTCCTCAAATAAAGTTTTAATGACATTTTTATGGAATTTCTATTAATCAATGGCACAAACCATTTACATTAAATATGATAAAATGAGGAAATATTGAATTTAAATAATCATCATTATTTGTATGGAGGTTCTATGATCTGTTTTATTGAGGTTGTTAAATTTTATTATCATTCACCATATTATAGTGGAAGGGTTATGATTGTGTTTATTTTAATGGGGGTAAGTATTAACATTTCATATGTTAGATTTCAATATATTTTTATTTTTACTATGTTTCACCCATTTTATATAAATAATGCACTAAAATTAGTATGTTATGGGTGGGGACCGGTTATATGTATCCCCTCAATGAATCGATATGCATCATGATACAAATCTGTTGACCAAATTAGATAGGTTTTTACACAAATATTTAAAAATTTATTGAGGATGGTATTTGTAGTTTTAGATTTCTAGAATTATGTATTTAATTATTATGAGATTAGTTGTTTCCATGTTAATATTCGATTATTTTGAACATACAATGATATGTTTCAAGATTGTGTGATTATTTATATGGTTTTATTTGGTCATAATTTATTTATGCCAAATAATGATAATTTATTGATTAAATGACACATGTTTTAGTTATTTACATTGAAATATTTATTATTATTATTTATTCATGATATCTTCCATTGTAAGTATACCCATAATGAGCATATAAGCTCACCCATTATGTTTTTTCATGGATTCCTAGAAGTGTTTTGTGATTAATATTTTAGGATATTCTTAGGGGAATAATGGAGTAAACTTATAAAACACTTTGTGGATTTTATTTTTGAAATTTAATTTTAATATAAATTATGTATATTTTATATCAATACTGCTAAATTATTTGGTCCTTTTGGATGTGATAACTTTTATTTAGTGATATGTAATCAAGTAGACACTATCTTCAGGTTACTGGAGTTGGGGTTATTACAATTTAAAATGTCTATTATGTTTTGAATATTATTTAAAGTAATATAAGTAATAATTAGTTATATTTTTCAACTTAATTTCTTTTGAATCAAATTTATTTTGGATTTAAATTTAATTTTATCATTGGTCTTAAAAATATTTTTTTTTTCCGGAAAATTGTTTAAAGTGAAAAACGGTTCTCTATTTAAATTAATTTAAAATACTATTAATTAGTAATGATTTATATGAAATATATATAATATATATCTAAAAATATTATTTTAAATTCATATAATGACTATTACTGGTCCTATAGTTAACATAAAATCATATCTTTCATAAAAAATACACTTGAAAACTTTCTTTTTCATTACGTTCATCGGTTTAATTTAAAATTAAAAGTTTCTATTTATGTGAATTTAATATCATAAAATTTATTCTATATTTTGAATATTAATTAATTATTTTATTTAATATAGTCAACTTAATTTTTTACTATATTTAATAATTAACACATTAAAAACTAATAAGTGCAGTTAAGGTGAACACTGATTAACCATATGGTTAAACTAAAAATATCAGGGTTAAAATTTCCTAAATAATTATCTAAAATATATTATATGAACTTATTCTGACTTTATCATGTAAGAGTCTTGATAATGTTCTATTTTTGTAGCTTTTTACATGTGAAAAACTTGGGTATCACATTTTCATTAGAAAAGTCACATGTTTGTCACCAATGAAACTTATTAAAGGACCTCCCACTCTCCTATCCCATTCAAACCGTGAATTCCATTTTTATAAGAAAATATATGCCTAAAATAATACTTAACTTACATACCCATGAGATATATCCTATGGGTTGATCATAGATTCAATCTAATATGACTTTCAGTTCTAACTTAAGGAGGATGTCTTAACTAGAGGTATCTTTCTTAATCCAGAGTTTTATTCATTTATTTCTTCTTCCATGTCCATCAAGTATTATTCAATTATTCTGATATAATACCACCAATATCTCCCATATAATTACATGTTATTATGTTAACGAAATAACCTAACTCTAAATCATATTCCATCAAATAGTATATGAAATCATCATTCGTGTGTACAATAGAATAAAACCTAACAAACAAATTTCATTCACTTTCCATTATCACCTCTCACAGATTTTTATAATGATGAATTCATATATGATGTTTTTAACATATTTTTACTTCTTTATAAATGGTATCCAATATACCTTCTTACTCTCCATTCCACAGTGGATATGATAACATCGCTCATGTGTACGGTGGACTACCTCCATGTGATGGGATGTGATTTTTTTCACTAATGATTTACATGGAAGGTAAGAAGGATAAATATAATAAATATATCTTATATATATTAAATATTTAATATATTCATAAAATATTTATCATTATTAATATATAATATATCATTTTATTTCTTACACTAAAAAATGATTACATCGTTCGTTAGTACACGTGGACTATCTCCTCCAAAAAGCAATGTGATTATTTTTTCATTCCCAAAACACATGGATTATAGTGACCCAAGATAAACCTACATCGATATTACATAATTTTGGATAGATATTCAGTACATTACAAAAATTCATGCCTGAGGTCCGTAATAGTTTAGTGTCTTTGGAAACTTGGAAACAAAATATTTTATCCTTGTGAAAGATATTCAACACCTCCCATAAAGATCTACACCTTTAGTACCTCAACCTAAAACCTTTCTTCATAACCCGGGGAAAGGAAACATATTAAATGGGGGGATATAAGATTCTTATTAAGGTTAAACAAAGGAAAATTCATAATCATAACATGAACAAAAGGGCATGTAACTTGAGCATAACATTTTAAGACTATACCCTCCATATTAAAGATCATAATAAAGATTGGCAGTTCAGAAGACATAGATTATAAGATAATTAAGAGCATAAGTCATGAAATAATAACATAGAAATTAGACATCAAATTCATGTTTTGCGCATAGGTTTATAACATTGTAAAAATATATAAGTAGAAACAAGTTCACACTTTATGTTATGGGCAAGAAATCAGGCCCCCGCATAAACTTATAGACATGAAACCAGGTCCATACATAAAATTTTAAATGTGTAATCAGGTCCAGGAATAAACTTATGGACATGAAACCAGGTCCACACATAAAATTTTCAATATGTAATCAGGTTCATGCATAACATTATGATTATGTAATCATGTTCACGCATAAACATATGGATATGAAATGAGTTATATACATAATATTATGAATATGTGATGAGATTTAATCATAAAATTATGAACATGTAATAAAGTTCATGCATAAACTTATAGACATGAGATCAGGTCCATACATAACATTATGAACATTTAATAAAGTTCACACATAACATTTATACTCACAAGTCAGTCATCCATCATTTTACAAAGCATTTGTGGGAGATATCGATCCCACCCATCTCATAATAAAATTATTCAAACATGTGTCACAAGATAATAAAACATTCATCATACCATGACCCATAAAAGACATAAGTTTTATAAAAATCAAATCATTACCCATGAAATGAAATAGGTCTCATTAAAATTTCATCAAATCATAACCTATTGAAAAGGGATAGGTTTCATAATCATTTCATAAAAGAATAACTAATGAAAAGAATAAGGTTTCAAAAGAATATAACCCAAGGAAGATAAATGGGTGTCTTATGAATAATTCCATAAAAAATAAAACCATTCAATATATAATATGAATGGAAACTTTGGATCCTTTCACAGAAGGGATTGAATAACATCAACTGATGTCATATTATGTGGAAAATAACTTGGAAGTAGATTTTGAAAACTTTTCTTGACATAAATATTCTTTCATATTTGAAAAGGATATTGAAAATATAAAACCTCTTGAAAAATATTATCTTGATAACAAAATTGGAATTATATAAAGAAATATTTGAAAACATTTAGAAATTTTTTTCATTGAAAACATATAAAGTGAGCTTAAAAATGTTTCGAATGTAACGCCCCGACCCCAGCTACCCAAAGTCGGTGCATTACTTTGTAACATTGGCATGATCACAAAAGATCAAGTCTCGAAAGGCCGATTAGTTTAGTAGCCTTGGAAACACTAGATACATTCATAAATGTTACATTACATCATAAGGTGAAAAACTAAAATAATAAAGTCTCCATAGTCCACACTCATATCCTCTTCTGACTATCCCTTCAGGTCATTCATAAAATACTTCTTTACATCCTGGAAAATATTAAAACATTGAAAGGGGTGAGCTCAGATGCTCAGTAAGGATAACAATATAGCTGAAGCTTTCATAAATAAACATAAACATTTAAGGCAATGTATAACTAAAACAAAAGCCTTTTAAACTTTATTTTCAACATAATATGGCAAAAGTAAAATGAGATAATGTCATTTACTTATTCACATGGATATTCTATTGGTTGAATAATCACATGAAATATCAATAAACACTTTCATAATGATGGAATGCATAATGCCAGACTATCATAACCACGTAGCCAAGGCCTCGTGCCAAGACCACAAATAATATTTTGTCAAGGCCTTGTGCCAAGACACTAGTTTGTCTCATGAGACCTACCGATGCATCGAGGAGATATAGCGGGCTCCACCCGTCACTTATTAAGTCCAATTCATTCCTCATATGATTAGGTTTAAACATATAATAAACCATAACATAATCGTATCACATAAAACATGCATAAAGGAAACATAACATTTCCACATTTCAATCACATGATATCAATAGAACACATTGATATAATAAAAATTATTTCAAAACCATTTTCAATACCAAAATAAAAGAAAGTTAAAAATTTGTATTTATTTTTCATTAAAAAAAGTGATGGCTTGTAGAGGAAGCCGAAACTCAAATAATGGTCACGGTGGTGGAGAAGTCATTGTCGCCGCATAAGTACAGAAATAAAAACATTCCCTTTTTGTAGTTTAGTAAAACGCTTCGTATAAAAAAGATTTCTTTTGAATAAATGTACAAGTCATAGGGGTTTATACACCGTATAAAAGAAAGTTGTGTATAAAACCAAATATGCCTCAATGAAATGAGATTGAGACGAAGTCCTTAAAAAGATCATTTTTTTAAATAAAGTACATCTATCATGTGTATTCACTATAAGTAAACATTAATAAAGTACAAATACAAGATAGGACATAATAATATCATGACATAATTTGAAAGTAGGAGATTAACCCAAAGAATAGAAATTGGGTTAAGAAGTTCCCTTACCTCGTGTCCGACTTGACTCGACCGCTCTTTAACCTCCTAAATAATAAACTAGATTTAATCTCTACCTTCTTAAGAACATTTTTCAAGTTCATTATTCCTTTTATATCACTTATTACCAAGTCATGAACATTATGTAATTATTTAAGTTTATAACGGTCGTTTTGTCGATCTTAGGTACTTGAGTCAAAAATAAACTTCTTATAATTACAAGTTGTTCTTGTGGTGAAATATCCATTATATCCAGAATTATATTAATTATGTAGATATCATATATATCATATATATCTAGTATATACATTCATTCATAATATTACGTAACATTTAGAGGTAAGAAATGAAATGCACCGTTCATGGAGACGGTAAGCCGTACGTACGCATGAACGCTAATTTCATTTCTATTTCGTATTTAATGGAATGAAATCATAATTATATAAATGTATAATATAATTCCAGTATAATATACTGTATAATACCATTTACGCCATCCTTTATACATCCCACATATGGTATTAACGATTCAAATCACTTTGAGGGGGCGGTAGTCCGCACTTCCTAAAATAAAAATACCGCGTTTACCCATAATGGAAACCATAAAAGTATGCCATAAATGAAAAATAAAAAATCATAAGGAAAAAAAACATAATATATATCATATATAAAAATAGTTTCATTATAATGGCCACCATTAGAGGTGTTATATGAGTGTTGAACAATCATCGTTTCGTGAGGCAAAAATTCGCCATCCACAGAAACAGTATGTTCTTTAACCATTAGATGTAGGTGTGTGTAAGTGTAAACCAAATAATTATAATAAAAACATCCTATTATATTTTAGATACTGGTTTTGTTACAAATGAATGAAATAAAAAGATTTTAAGGGGTTGGAGATGCTAAATAAAACAATACAACATTAGAGAAGACATTACCTAAAAATCGTTTAACTCTTTTTGATTTAAGCCAAATGCTTCCTTGGAAAGACTTCTTCCCAAAGTGAGGCTTATAGGAGTAAGGTAGGGAAGTTGGGAGAGTATGTGGGAAGAGTTTGGCCGATCCAAAAGGCTTGAAAGTGTGAATAAGGTGGGAGTGGTGGGGGCCTTTTATAAGTGGAGAGGAGGGGCACTCTTGGAAAGTAATGAAAAATTACTTTATTACACAATGCTTTTCGGATTCCAAAGGTCCCACAATTATATAATTCTAGTATAAGCTGATAAGGGTTCGAAATATCCTCAGACAATAGGCTTTGGACAAGTGTAAGCCTTGGATTTTACATTATCTTCTCATTTTATTTAAATCGTTTATTAATGAGGTAATCTCTGCATCATCAGGGTGTCATAAATAATTTAATTTATTTAATGTCTAAAAATTATAAAAAAACTATCATGATGTAGGAAATAGTTTTATCTTTCTAATGAATATTTATAGTCACAAATATGACTTGTATAACCCCATTTAAAAAATTGTTTTAGTAAAACAACTCTTGTTTGTGACCTTTTTATTTTAACATTAAATAAAAAGTTATTTATGTCCTTTTCCTACCAAAGTGGCTCCATGGGGTCCCCAAGTCGACCCATGGATTGTATTGGTCGGCCATGACACATCCAATATGGTTGTGACAAGTGTAAAGGTTTTTTCATATTTTTATAATACTATTTTTACCTTAAATTTCACTAATTACCCTTAATCGCGATTAATTAAACTTAAAAGTTACTATTCACCAAAAAATTATTTTAATCCCATTGAACCAAATTTTACTTCCTAATGAAAACCATGTATGTCGGATTTTTGAAAAACAAATCACAGAAGTGGTAATATTTCATTTAAATGAAATATCAGTTATTTAACTACCACTTAGTGGTTTCACTATTCATCAAAAATTGAAGTTTTTCCGAACAATGCCAAAATTCCACCCTAAGCTATAATTGATATTCCAAATTCAAAAATGATTTCTATTTTACAAAATTCCAAACATATAAGTTTCATTAATTAATTTCACAATTAATTCCCGCTGTCACAACAAATAGTGTGTTTTTTAGAAACAATACATATCAAAAGATTGACAATTGTTTATGTCCAATTTCAAAGTGAAATTAATTATAATGACCACCACTAGATAAAATAGTAAAAATCTATTCTAATTATACTTTAAAACCACTAAATATTATAATTTATCACTATAAATTATTTTGATTAAAAAGGTTGTTTTTAAGTATTTTTCACTATTCATAAAAATTAGAAGTTCTTAGATAAATACCAAAAATTCAACATAGGCTAATTTCGATATTACGAATACAAAAATGAAGTCCATTTTGAAATATAAAATTTCTATAATTTTAAAAAGTGGTTAATACTATTCATAACGGCTACTTTGATTATTCGCAGTGTGTTAGAACTCGAACTTGCGTACAATGCAAGCTATTGCATCATTGAAAGAGAGGCGTATCGTGGAAGCTCGGGGTGTTACATCGAAAACCATTTCCATTATAAACTTATAAAATGATCTTAAAAAAGTTTTGAAAACCATTTCGTTGAAAATATATTTTAAAAACATTTTTAAAAAATTAACCTTTAAACATGAAAATAAATCTTCAAATGATTGAAGGTGGATATATCCATACATGTCATACAAGTTAAAAAGAAAATTTCTTTTTCATGGTAAAAAGTTCAGAAAAATTCCTCATTTAGAAAGAGAAAATAGGATTCCTTTGAAATAATTGGTGAAATAAATAAAGTAAAAAAATTAATTTTAATTATCATAGGAAATTAGTATAATATACTTGGAAACTCTTTTTAGAAAACATGGATTTTTGTCTGAAGAGAGGGTAAAATAGGTATTTATTAAATAATCTTTCTTGACTACCTTATGTAAAAAAGAGTATAAATATGGTACAAATACATGAAAATATAGTGAATAATCAGAGGGTAATAAAAGTCATGAATTTTTTGAGATATGGGTTGTAATATTTCATAAAAGGATGCATAAACATAAATAATATTGAAAAGTGATGATATTGATTTAATAACCTGTTATCACTTGGTATCATGAAATAATGACATCCATGTAAGAAAATGAAATAAAATTAAGCATTTAATATCAACAAAATATGGATATTCAACATAAATCGTGTAAAATCTAAGTATACACACCTCAAAATAAATTTAGGCACATAACAAAACATGAGTCAAAAACCATTTTATCGATTTTGTTAATTTTGAAACCTAAAACACATGAATAATGTTAATAGAATGGATATCTAAATAAAAATAAATTTTACTATAAGAATCATTGATTACATCCATGTTTATTATTCACATCACATAAAAGGAATGAGTGGTGAATAAAGCATGTATCTCACATAAATAAAAAGTGAGAAGAAATCCCCTTACCTTGTGTCGTGACTCTCATTGTACTCATTCAAAACACCGATATAATAAATATAAATTTATTATAGATATTTTAAATAACAATATTATTATATCTAATTCCATGTATGGATTTATTATAACATAATATTACCCGTTCGTTAACAATCCTATGTTAAGGTTTCACTTCGGGTAATATTCGCTTTATTCTTCGAATGTGTCTGAATTTGTTATATCATTGGTCTTTATAATTAGATAATGATTAAAGAATGTAAACAATTATATAAATATAATTTATGTTTATTATATGTGTATTATAATAATATATATAATATAGAATTATGAAATGCAATACACAGTTCATGGAGATAATAGGCAATAGGTACGCATGCACACTATTTCCATTTAATTATCCTGTTGAAATAAAGAATGTAAAATACATAGATGTATATATATATATCATTATTACAGTAGATTTATTAGATCATATATTTAATATATATTCACTAAAAACATCCATAATACAATCCATGTAGTGTATGAACTAATCATATCACTTTGAGAGGGCAGTAGTCCACACTTCCTCAAATGGAATTATCATTTTGACACAAAATGGAAAGTAAAATGATATGTGTTGTAAAAAGGAATAAATAAGCTTAATTAAATAATAAATATAATATATTTCGTATATAAATGTAGTTTCCATCATAATTTTCACCATGAGATGTGGTAAAATAAAATTGAAGAATCATCGTTTAGTGAGGCAATAGTTTGTCGTACACATAAACAATATGATCATTATCAATTAGATGGAGGTGTGTGTGAGTGTAGGTAGAAACCTTAAAGTAAAAAAATCATAGTATATTAAAGATACTTGTGTTGTTATATGATCATGTAATAATGAGAGTTGAGGGGTGGATAAAGAAAAAAAAAGGAGCTTGAGAGGATGTGTTACCTCTTAATCAGGTAACTCCTTTTGGTTTGTGCCAAAAGGATTCCTTGGAAGATTTTATGCACAAAGGGAGGATTCAAGGATAAATGGTGGGGTGTTGGTAAGTGTATTCGGAAGATATTGTACAAACATAAGAGGTTTGAGAGGTTTTAAGAACAACTAGATTTGGTGGCCTTTTACAGGGAATGAGGAGTGGCACTCTTTTAAATATTAAAAGAGAGAATTACACACACGTTTTTCATGTTGAAATGAGATCCAATAATGATAAAAATATGATCCAAGGTAGGGTAAGCTTTAAATATATCCATAAGATGGATTTTGGAAAAGTGTATTGGTCGTTTTAGGCCTTAAGGTTTTAGTTTAGTGCCTTATTAAGATTAATTTTACCTTAATTGATGTGATCTGTTTTAATTAATTTCACTTATATTTTTGGTAAAAAACAAAGTTGATGTCATGAATTAACCTGATTCAAACATGTATTGGTCACCCAGTATGGTCTGCGGCATATCCTGAAGGGCATTGACGATCCCCACGGGCTGGTAACTACTGCTGGGAATCAAAACAATACACAGGAGAATGATTTTAGCCCCCCCAAAAAAATAACCATGATCAAAAGAAAAACACAAGACAAGAAGATAACCGACAAATGAATCTCAAATAAATAAATAGACTGATTCAGTTACAAGATACTACTAAAAAACAACTAAATATAAAACTGAAAATAGAACCACACCGACCGGATCTCCATGTGACCTCAATGTCATCACCAACCACAAGACCAATCGGCTCCGATGATGAGAAAAAGAACCTTGAAACCGGAATAAAGGTAGAAACGACAAAATAGATTGGGTCTACTAACTCTGAGTGGTATAAATAGGGTTTGAGGTTCAT
This sequence comes from Viscum album, assembly GCA_963277665.1. NCBI lineage: Eukaryota > Viridiplantae > Streptophyta > Magnoliopsida > Santalales > Viscaceae > Viscum > Viscum album. Next base: position 1,908,802,882 of record OY728145.1, read on the forward strand.
AGCTCAGTATGAAATCACCACAGAATCCATAACATTCCTTTCCTGAAAAAATTCCATTTATTCTAGTTTTGAATACATTTATAAGAAAACATTTTTCTATTTTTTAAGCAAACAAAACATTACCATTTTAAAGCCAACACACAGCACACTCCATTTTTAAAATATGAGTTTACCATTTTAAAACCAAATCCCCAAACAAGAAAATACCATCTATACAAGAAATAAATAGACAGGGAATAATAAAAATAAACTAGAAGATAATGAAAATAGAATATCACTGTAACAAAAAACCAAAGGCAGAAAGATACAAACAAGAAGATATAGAAAGTAACTGTGGGAGATCCTAAACATATGTAGAGTGATTCGTGGACATACTCAGTTCAGAACTACCTATCAGCATATAGTGAAGCCCCTAAGTATATACTAACTAGCCACCTTCAACTGAGAAATCTATTTTCACATCCCTCTTAGACTCTTAGAAAATCTAGGGGGTACCAACCCATCTAATTGGGGCAGGAAAGAAACATCACTCAATCCTCTAAAAGGCTCCTAGGAACCCATGGTGGTAATATAATATGTAAGTGGGAAGCCCTATTATAAATGACTCATCTTACCTACCACCACCACACTTTCTTACCCCCAACAAGCAAGCCACTATATGATCACCCATAAAGGGAAATCCCTCTTATAGAGGTGAGATATATATATACATATATGTATCTCATCACTGAAGGTTCCAACCGGGCCATCACATCACATGGAATTATAAAAAAATTCCCAAAAACATTCAAAGATGCCAACCCAGAATTTACACTTTCAAGCTGTAATTAATTTCCAACATCAAAAGGTACCAACCAGGCCCTCTACTCTTTAAATTCCATTATATTCTCCAATGTCCCAAAGGCCTTAAATGTTTTTTTATAAATAATAAATTCCCTTTTAATGGAAGTAGGGGGAACCCAGACATCATAGAATTAAGAAAAATCACAACTCTAAGGTGGGAAAGTAAACCTGAAATGGGAAATTGGATCTCCCCCTCGCCAGCGTATGAATCGTGATGAAACTCTGCACCATTATAAGGATGTTCAGTAAGAAAGTGTCATGTGTCAAAGCACATGCCTGATCCGATGGCTGTAACCATAACCTCTCAAACATCCAAATCCGAAAAACTATACATTAGTGAACCACAAACTCTAAACCTCCAATGGGACCTGTTCCTAGTGACTGAGTCCAACATCTGTATTAAAACATCAAAAACATCACCACCGAAGATCGCCTCACCGATGCCAGAACAAGTCCTTCCATACTATTCCTATGAACCAATCTTGACTCAACAGAAGCAAGCTGCCAAAGGGTAGGTGCTCGATGATGTAGGATGCCAGACCAGCACCACCTAGGCTTGAAAGGCCCAAAAGGTGTGCTAAAGAAGCACTATTGGGTAGGAGAACCAAGATGACCATACCAATAGCACTGCTCTGGGATGAAATCGATAAAATCATTACAAAAGCATAACCCTCACCGGATGCCAAAAAAGATGAACTCACTAAAAGAGTTAGGAGAGGAACCCGTAGAACCATGAGTGGGACTTTGTTAACACAAACGTAACCAAAAACCACCACCAATATTCCAAAATAAAAATCATCACGAAACCACCCAAAAAATCCATAACACCATAAAAAACCTCCACCGAGAAACCAAAAAACATATATCTTCCTCCCCCGAGCCACTATGGAACCTACAATGAACCCCACTCGAAACATCAAAGCCTTTGTAGAGCCACACCAACCCCACTGTGCCAATATCGAAGTCCGAACCGGAATGAGAAGCACTGATCCAAAAAATGTAAGAAGAACCAGTGCTGAAGACGAGCCATGCCATGCTTTCGGGGGATACACTGTAAAAGACCAAAGCACGCCAATCCACCAAAGCCTAGAATATGAGGACCAAGGCTAGCCAATTCATTGAAGCACTGAGGACGTTGAGAACTAGGGCTGACGACACACCATATCAAGCTTCCAAGGAAGACATCTCTAAGGACCAAAGCATGTTAGAGGAGGGAAGAAGGAGATGCGAGACGAAACCCTAGTCACCTCGAAGGAATGGGAACCCACCGCTCAGAGGCTCAATTATGGAAGTATTTGTTGTTTAAATTCCATTATATCAGAAAGAGATTCTAAACCACTTCTAGATCAACATTATACATCATTTTTGTGTTCACAATGCCAAATGGGCCTTTAAGATTTCTTGAAAAAAAAACATTCACAAAACCTTTCCTAACTTTGAGTAAAGCATCCAACCTCATGAAATGTGACAAACAAGACTTCATACCATCATTTATCAAATCATGTGTCAATTTCTAAATGGGCCATGTTTTAAAGGATTCATTCAAAACCACATGACACTCCACACATAGTTTTGAAATCAAGTTACCATATGAGAACGAAAGGTTTTATAAAAACATTTCTTAGAGTCCAATCATCATTTGAATGCACATCCATGTGTGCACCTTGTGCACCCATGGACGTACCAACATACAATTTCGCACTTAGAGTGTCCAATAAATCATCCAAATACCATTTTAAATAGAAAAAAACATCCTTTAAACTAATATAAGAAGTCATAAAATTCCAAAATCAATAATATTCATTCTAAAATCGGAAAAAGTCTTTCTAAATTATTTTAAAACAAACCACTATATCATAAAAAGTAATCCAATCGACTCATAGAGCCCAATTTATAATTTCACCGAAGTTATCAAAATAAGAATACAGTCAAATGATACTTAAAGTTATAAAATCTAATTGAAATCTTAATTATCATTTTTGTAAACACCATATGTGCTTGAATATTTAACACATGTGAAGAAACCTCTTTAAAAACCACTTCCACAATTTTTTTCCAATAGAAAACATCCTAAAATCCTAAAAGATACACCAAAATCATATGAAACATAATTTTATGTTATTTAAAAATACACAAAAAACCAATGGAATGAATCAGAATGGAAAATAATGGAAACACATTCCTCAGTGGTGTGAGAATGTAATAAAACCTTCAAAGAGGAGAGATCTAAGCCTGAAAGGCCATTTAAAGACCCCAGATCCAAAGGAAACAAAAAAAATATAAACCCTTGACGTTAGGGTTTAGACAAGAGTGGAAACCCCAAATACAAAAAAGAAACAGAGAGAGGGAATAGACGATAAGAGTAAAGGAAAGGATTTGATGAAGAAATCATGAAGAATCACTATCCTTTGGTGAGGAATCGACCAAAAATTGGCCCAAAATGAAGGAGAATGAAGGAGAGGGGGGTTCCCTCTGTTTGATACCTAATAGGTAGGGCTTTAAATGGGAGGTAGAATCACTTAAATCATATTTTTAAATTAAAATATATTTATCCTATAATGGGTTGCATAGTTTTGCTACATGGTTTTGTAAACCATGTGAAAACCATGCCAATTCTACTAGAAAAATGACGAAAATTTTCAGGTATAAGTTACATGGTTTGGGAAAACCATGCTCAAATGTGTGAGCTGAAAAATTGTCCAAAAACCCTTAAATGACACCCCAAACCCTGGTGAAGCCCACCCAATGGTCCTTAAATGATTTAAACACAATATAATGACACTGTTGGTGTCCCAAACTCTCTACCATGAATCTTTGTCCCAATAAAATTCACAATAAACATGAATAGGGAAAGAAGAAAACCACAACCACCAAAACACATATAATTTTATTGGACACCCAACCTGAACCAAACCAAAATATCCAACATCAAGAAATAAATAAAAACAAATGAAAATAATGGTCATGGTGTGACAATTCTCCCCACAAAAACACTTTAGGACCCTAGAAAGTCACTCAGCCAAAATTTAACCAAAACTCGCATCCATGCCTGATAAAAAACAAGAAAATTAGTGTGACTATTCATTCTACAAGTCACAGCTGACTGATCAAGAAGAAACCACAACATAAGAATGAGGGTAGGATATGAGGGGTTCTCCCCAATACAAGAACTCGACTAATATTGAAGCTTTAAAATGAAAAAAACCCCACAAAAACTTAAACAAGAAACCTTCTATAAGGAAACATGAAAAAAATAATCCTCTCCACACTATGAAAACAATATCCCTAAAATAACTAGGAACTAGGAAACTCCAAACGCGGACTAATCCAACTCTCTTAGCATGAGAAAAACAATACCATCATTGGAACTCAAAATTTCCCAACACCATCCAAATTCCCCAACACTAGGGGAAACTCATGAAATGAATCCTGAATTAAATAGAGGACTGATAACACCATTCATTAACTCCCCAAAACTCAAGAACATTTATCACCGAATGGGAAACTCAAAAACCTAAACCAACCCATACAAGGGCCAAACACACATTAAAAAATGAACGATTTAAGGAAACACTTCTAGACAAACAAGACCACTTAAATTACAAAAGGGAAATTTCTTCTCACTATTATAATGAAACAATGAAATTAAAACAGCTGGAAAACAAGAATAATGAATCTTTAAACTTTATCATCCCATCATGGAAAAAAAATCTAGGCCAAGGTTTCACACACCCCAAGAAACTCGAAACTGTGTGTGAGCTTCAACTCGATACCTATGGCTGGAGATCTGATGGCTGAAACATCTCTGACCACACAGTCAGGAACTATAATCCTCCGATCAAAACTCCTTGTTTGAGAAATTATTCCTACAATACCTCTATAGGTGACCCAAATGGCCACAATGGTGGAATGTATTCGAAGGGATGTGACAAGACAACTTCGAATGCCCGAACCGGCCACGTTGGTGGCACACACGAGAATAATCTGACTAACTAGATGCCATGAACAGTGAAAGATACTCTATAGAGACAAGTTACTCTATCATGAACTCCTCTCCATATGGATAATGTTCATGAACAATGAGAGAAACTGGATTTCTAACTACCTACGCTTTGGACAAAAACTCAACTAGGAACGCGTCGTCCACCAAATTCTCAAAATGGAGGTCCTTAGAGGATAGGTCCCACTATTTGATATTTGGATGAAGACCCCTAAGGAAAAGAGAAGACCTAACTAAATCATGTGAGTCCACCTTTAGAGAAAATGAAACCATTTCCTTGAAGTGATCAATATAGGCCTTCACGGTCTATCGACCTTACTGAATAATCAGGAGCTCTTCCATTTTTTTCATCTTCACCTCCTTAGTTATAACCCACTGGAGAAATACAGACCTAAAAAAATCCCACATCATCGCAACTTACATATATGGAGGGGAAAACACATCCCATTTTTCCAAAACTGGACCTTCGAATTAACCCAGAATAGCATGCACCCTAAAATCTTTGGGTGTTCCCGAAAATCTAAAGACACTCTCTACTTCATCAAGCCACTCAACTGCCTCTAATGGACCTCGATCACCATGAATAATAGGAAATATCTAAAAAGAACCAGAAACTGGGCATGAATCATTAGAAAATTTGGCAACCTTTATAGGTGGATTTTTCTGAACACGGAAAACACAAAAATAAATCCAACATCAAATGAAATCCTAATAAAAATGAACTCCTTGATCCAAAATAGCAGGATCACAAACCAAACACATGAAAACAAAATCATGTTCCTATTTTTTAAAAATCTATTTCTATTTTAAATTTCAAAAGAACCATATTTCAGGGTCACTTTACACATACAAATCCACTCTTAACAAAACAAAAACCCACATTGTAAAGAAAAAACAAACTCTCATAATAATTTTCCTCTTTCAAAATCACTTTGGAAAAATGAGGTCAAGCCTTCTCAAACACGCCCACATGGAATCCCATGAACCATTTAAAAGGTGTTCACCCACTTCCATACACACATTCCAAAACACACTTTCCACACACATAACCTCACATGTGAAAACTTTCATAAGAAATACCAAAGGTCATACAAATCCACTTCTTTACCAATTTCAAACAAGAACTAAATTTTTCAAAACCGAAATGATTTCCTTTAAAACCTACATAAAATTTTTTAAAACAACTTGAAAGAAATCAATTCCCATTTCTAAAAAATAACTTTTCAAAAACCCAGATTACCCATTTAAAACCATTTCGAGGAAAGAAATTTCTTTCCAAAACCATTTTCATTTTCAAAATAAACTTACACTAACCAGAACCAAAATGGAACACAACTTACCAAAGACTATGGGAATGAGGAACTAGTGCCTATGCCATACTCAGCGACATGGTAGTGGGTTATGACCCAAGTAAGTCAAAAAACTAATATGGACTTGAACCATGCACTTGGACTCCACATGGACACTACTCTATGTGGGATAACAATGTGAAATCTCCTTGCTTCTATTGTCATTCCTTAATCCAAAAAAATACAATATGATTAAATCCTAGACCACCCTTGGTAACTCGATGATCAGTATGAGAAATGGTTCATGATTCCTTTTCCACTCCTACCACCCGAGTCCCAACAGTCCTAATATCCAATTAACAGACACCCCAAATAACAAGGGCCTAATTTGATGCCATTTTGTCAGGAACCAGCTGGGGTTGACCCTGAACTGGTCACCTAGACCGGTCCGTGGCATGGACATAAGGGCATTACCAATCCCCATGAGATGGAAAATAGTGTCAGGCATCAAAAAAATACACAAGGGAACACTTTTATCCCAAAATAAATAACCAGGAATAAATGAATAAAATAGGAAAAGTAGATTACCAACAAAAAAATGTTAAATATATAAAAAGACTAATTTAGTTAAAAGATAAAACTGAATAAAAAAGCTAAATATAAAACTAAAAACCAAACCACACCGACCATATCTCCAAGTGACCTCATGGTCACCACCAACCATGAGAACAACCCCCTCCAACAGCGAGTACAAGAACCTGAAAACCTAAAAAAATCATAACCTTTAAAACAGAACAGGTATTCCAACATCGATTGATACAAGTAGAATGTGAGATTCACATATCAATAGGTAATCATCAAAGAATCCATACCTTTCATTTCCCAAAAATAGTCCATTAATTATATTTTGAAATACATATATAAAAATAGATTTTCTACATTTATTAAATAAGCATAGATTTTCCCATTTTAAAATCCAACCCACACCACACACCATTTTTAAAATGCGAGTTTACCATTTTAAAAATAAAAACCCCCCAAAAGGAATTACTATCTATAAAAGGTATAAAAAAATAGAGTAGATTAAAAATAAACTAGCAGATGCAGAAAATAGACTAGCAGTGTAATGAAAAAACCAAGTGTAGAAAGATAAAAACAATCAAATGTATAAAGTAACCATGGGTGATCATAAACATCCCTAGAGTGATCCCTAGATATACTAAATTCATAACCACCTGTCGACGTATGGTGAAGACCCTAAATCTATAACCAACTAGTCTCCCTCAGCTGACCAATCCAGTGGAACAACCCACCTGAACTCTCAATAAATCTAGGGGTACAAACCCATCTAATCAAGGATGTAAGGCAATGTCACTCGATCCTCTAAAATATGCCTTGGAACCCTTAGTGGTAATATACCATGTAAGTGGGAGACCCTCGCATACAGGACTCATTTTACCTGCCACCATCACACTTACCTACCCTCAACACGAACACTGCTATACGATCACCCATAAAGAGAAATCCCTCCTATAGAGGTTCCATATACATATAAATATATGTATCTTACCACTTGATATTCCAAATGGTCCATCACATCACATGGTATTATAAAAATTTCCCAAAAACATTCAAAGATTCCAAACAAAAATTTATAGTTTCAATCTATAATTAATTTCCAACATCATAAAGTTATAAAAAATCCATCTACTATTTAAATTAAAATATATCACAAATATATTCCAAAACACTTCTAAAACAACATTATATGTAAATTTGGTGTTCACAATTCCAAATGGGCCTTTAAGATTTTTAGAACAAATAAAATTTTCAAAACCCTTTCCAAATATTGAATTATGCATGAAACCTCATGAAATATTCCAAAAAAGTCTTTATACTAACATTTATAAAAACATTTATCAATTTAAAAATGGACCATGTTTTAATGTATTCATTCAAAAACAAATGAAATATGACATAATTTTTTGAAATTAATGTACCATTTGAGAAACCAATGTTTTAGAAAAACATTTCAAAGAGTACCATGCTCATTTGAATTCTTATCCACGTGTACACCTTATGGACGCATGGATGTACCAACATCCAATGGAACACTTAGAGTGTCCATGAATTCATCCAAATCCCATTTTAAAGAAAAAAAAAACCTTCCTTTAAACTAACATAAGAAGTCAAAAAATTCCAATGTCAATAATAATCATTATAAAAGAGGGGAAAGTCTTTCTAAAGTATTTTATCACAAAACACTATATCATAAAAAGGAATCCAATCAACTTGTAAAGCCCAATTTATAATTTCACCCATGTTATAAAAACAATAACAAGGTCAAATTAAACTAAAAGTTCTCAAATCCACTTTAAAGATTAATTATAATTTTAGAAAACACCTTATGTGGATGAATATTTAACCTATTTAAAGAAAACTCTTCAAAATTAAATTCCTCTAATCATTTTCAAAATAAAAAACCATAAAATCCTAATAAATATACCATAAGAATGAGAAAAAATAATATTATTTAAAAATCCAAAAGCAACAATTGAAGGAATAAAAAATGAAAATAATGGAAATACTTATCTCAGTGGTGTGAGAACATACAAAAACCTTCAGAGAGGAGATATCTAAGCCCCACAAGCCATTCCCACACCCTAAATCCAATGGAAAATGAACCAAACATAAACCCTAGCCATTATGGTTCGACCATGGGATTAAACACCAAAAAAACACCAAGAAATAGAGAGATGGAAGTGAGGAGAAGAGGAAAGGGATGGATTTGATGAATAAATCATGAAGAATCACTAACATTTGGTGATAAATATCCCAAAAAGTGGCCAAAAAAGATGTACAATGATGCGGGGAACCCTCTAGATGATACCCAACATGTAGGGATTCAAATGAGAGGTTGAATAACTTAAATCAAAATTTTAAATTAAAATATAATTATCCTGTAATGGACTCTATGGTTTTTCTGCATGGTTTTGTAAACCATGCTCAAACCATGATAATGAAACTAGAAAAATTATAAAACTTTATAGGATTAAGTTAAACGGTTTGGGAAAACTATGCTCAACCCGTAATACATAAAAAATTGGCTAAAACACTCAAATAACACCCCAAACACTAGGGAATCCCACCCAATGATCCTTCAGTGATTTAAACACAATACAGTGACACCGTGGGTGTCAAAAACACTCCACCATGAAACTTTATCCCAATAACATTCAAAATAACCATGAAAAGGGATATAATAAAATTGAAACCAACAAACCAAAAATAATTTGTTTAGACACTCAATCCAAACCTCAACAAAAATATCAAACATTGAGAAATAAATAAAAACAAAAAAAAACCATGGTCAGGGTATAACAATTGACCTTATTAGAAATTTTAAATTAAAAATATTCCAAATATATAATCCATTTTTATAAATTACAATAAGGGAAGTGGTAAAAATTAATTTAAAATTAATCCCATAGTCGGTTTGATAAGGACGGTTTTTAAATTAAAAACATTCAAAAATTTGGTATGATTTTTATGTACAATTTTAATGTGAAATTGGTTCAAATTACCCACATCGGATTAACTGATAAAAATTTTCTCTAATTAAACTTTGAAACCATTTTAAATTATAATTGAACTTTATACATAAGTTATCTGAAAAAGAAACTTTGAAATAAAATCTGGTATTTTTAACTATTCAATAAAAAATGAAACCTTACAAAAAAATACCAATAAATTATCCTAAGCTAAATTTTCTATTTCTCATCTAAAGAGAAAGTTTATTTAGAAATTTTAATCTATAAAAGTTACAAAAATTGGATTTAAAATGGGTCTCCATTAAAAGGTGTTAAAACATCCTTTATAAAAAAATATTAGTATTTTTTCATAATATAATGTTTGTTCTTATCTTATTTCTATCCAATCGGTTATATGAATAACAAAAAAAAATTTATTGAATATATAACATATATAAAACATTAATATGACTCACTAATTTTAATCAATTTAATTTATTGGGGTAAAATAACTTTTTGTCCCTATAAATATTAATATTTTTCTTTATATTCAATCAGTTTTCATATTCATTTCTAATTAACTGATAACCTATGAATTTATCTTATATTTTTGTAAACCATATATTTTCATAAATTAGCTAATACTATTAATAACGTGTAATTTAACTTCTAGGTTATAATTATCTCATTTAAATAATTATGAAAATAAAATAATATTTTATAGAAACATCAGTGTTCCGGGTATCGTATGCCAAGTTCATGTTCCTTGTAACATATCCAATGATTATTCCATGTGAAATAAATGTTTGACATAGTGTATTTCAAGGCATAAATTAAAATTTAATTTATTTGAAAAAAGGTCTATAAAAACATTGGGTGTTAAATTCTACCACCCTTAAAATGAATTTCACCCTCAAAATTCATCTGGGTTATCAAAGGTTTGGTACTTGAAACTTTTATTCAAAGAAACGTACATCGTATAAATGAATACTAAAACATCCTTTAAAAATGGAATGTTGGAAACATAGTGGTTACCCTAAGTAACATATAACTAGGTTTCCACATAGTAGAACATATGAGAGAAGTAAAAACATGGAAATGGATTAAGAATATAACTATCAAGTTACGGTGGAGAGTGATAGAGAACAAGGCTAGGAGAAAGTTAATAATCAGAAATCCATAAATCCGTGATGAACTAAGGGACCATATGATTGATCAGAAATGGAGGTATTAGGATAAATTTTTTGGTTTCAAGATCCTTTTTTCCTAAAGATGAATAATATTCATGAAAAGATATACTTTCATGATTTCAGGAAAACTTCACCCTTTGTTATTCCTTGATCCACTTCACCTCTTTCTCCAAAAAGAAGGTTAATTTTTCATTCTTGAAACAATAAGATATCATGTGATCCATGAAATTCCATCCCATCTATCATTAGTTACCATCAGCACAAATAGTTTATCCAATATGCATAAGTCCTGTTTTGGTGAGATAACACATTAATCTTAAAAAACATTTTTTTAAGATTGACTTAATCATTCCATAAATTGAAAACTGTAAACCTTCCAAAATTTAATTCACCCTTCCTAAAATTTTCTCTTATCTTATACCGATTTTTTTATTTAATACTTGGGTTCATCCATGCACCGATATAACATTAAATGTGATTTTATTATTACCAAATACATGTAGAGGGATATAATCACATGAAAATTCAATTAAGGATTAATTAAAAGATTATAATAGGGATTATTCATAAAAAATAAATCATGAACTTCCCAACTAAGGGGTAAAGGATAAGTTTTACCCTAATTCACATCATCCCTTGTATCTGAAGAAGAATTCCCTTTATCCTTTTTCCTTAGAGTTTATTGTGCCTCATCATCCATATTAGCCCTTGGATTCGAAAATTGATTTGCATAATTCCCAAACTCCATACACTTGAAACACTGAAGTGTGGGTAGTTCATTTTGTTGTCCTTTCTCTCTACTCATTTCACTGATTTTACTCTTATTGTCACATCTATATTATTTTTCTCGATGGACAGGATTTTTGAACATAAAAAAACCTTCTTGTTTCTTTCAGGCACTCTCTTTAATTCTCTTTCCCATGGTTTTAGCAAGGAGGATTTTGAAAAAATTTCCTCTCTCCATGGTTTTTATATTCCCATTTTAACTCCATCATTCTATTCTTGTTAAAAGCATTAGATTGATAAGTAACTACAACCTCCATTTGAAATTTGATTATATAATTCACAATCTCTTCATAGCTACTAAATTATCTTATGGATAATGCCCTTCTTAGAATTTGTTTTAATCCATTGATGAACATATCAAATTTACTTTTCGGTTGGATGATAATAACAGAAGCTTACCATGAAAGTCATGTGAAATTAGCCTCATAGGTATGGACAGATTCATAATCATTTTGGTTCAACTTAAGGAACTCTATTTCCATCTTCGTTCAAAGAACATGAGGAAAGTAATTATTGAAGAATATGTTCTATAACTCATCCCAATCCATGGATTCAGTTTCACATTCTTTCCTCGTACTCTTGATTAGAGTCCACCACCAGTTTGTGTTACATTCTAACTAATAAACAACCACAATGACTTTCTCATGATTCAAACACTTGATAATGGAGAATATCCTTTTAGTGGTATTGATCCAGTTTTCAGAAACATGAGGATCATATGACCTTCTAAAATAAGGTGTACAATGCCTCATGAACGACTCAATATAATATTATTTCCTCATTTTCTCATTTGAAAACTTAGTATGATTCATAGCTTGATAAAGCTATGAGAGTATAGTAATGAGGTTTTTTATTCTAACCCCCATAGAATTTGGATCTTTAGGAGGAAATTGGTTGTATTTTCCATCACAATATCCATTAATGTAGTTCATTCAGTTTCCAACTATTGGATAAAACCAAAATCATAGAGTAAGAAACAATTATCATAATGAAGAACCACATAAACCTGAAAAGTCACTTATATAATGTCAAAAGCATGAAAACTTCCTAAATATATGACATCATAGGTTTATCCTAAGTTATTCATAGAAAAATTATATTTAAATCCTTTATGATGGTGCTTGAAGAGTTTGTGAGTTCCCAAAGAATATCCCCCAGTAGTGTCAAACCAGATATACAGTAAGACCCGTTTTTTGTGTACTAGATTACCCCAAGTAAGGCCTTAATCATCTTTCTAAAGTTGTTACCCTAGGTACATATCTTCCAGAGACATATCCACTTATAGTATCCAAACATGGATTTAATTCTTGGAAACCACTCACTCTATCCTTTACCAAAATTCTAGGACATTTTCTTATGCGTTAACTCATTCTTATACTTATCCTTAGAGACATACCAAGAAATATCATTAGAAATATACCTAGGGATACCAAAAACGTTTTCCCATACTATTATCCAAAGGTTTACTAAACCTTTACTTTGATACCAACTATAGAGACCAATGCTTCACATACATGGACATTACATCATTTTAGATGAATTTTCGATACACATCAAAAATACATCCACGAGGACTACAATATTTTAGTTTCTTTTTAAAATTGGAAACAAAATATTCTATACTAATAAAATATATTAGAAATATCCCATAAAATCCTCCACCATTATTACTTCTACCTCAAACCTTTCTTCATAACCTTGGGAAAGGAAACATAAGAAATGGGTGAGCTCAGATGCTCAGTAAGGGTAAATAAAAGAAATTATTAAGCATAACATGAACAAAAGGGTATGAAACATGAGAATAACATTTTAAGATCATACTATGCATATTAGAGAACATAAAAAATATTCGAAGTTCATAAGACATAGATTATAAGGTATTTAATATCATAATTCTTGAAATCATAACAAAAAAATAAGACATTGTATTTGGGGCACGCGCATTGGTTTATAATGTTGTAAACATGTATAAGTAGAAAATGTTTCACTCATTAGGTTATGGATGTGAAATCAGGCCCCCACATCAACCTATGGACATGAAAAAAGGTCCTTGCATAACATTGTGAATGTCTAATTAGGTTCATGCATAACCTTATGGACATGATACCAGGTCCACACACAACATTGTGAACATGTAATTAGGTTCACGCATAAACATATGGACATTAAACCAAGTCCATGTATATCATTATGATCATGTATAATGAGGTTAACTCATAACATTGTGAACATGTAATGTTCACGTATAAACTTATGGACATGAAACTAGGTCCATGCATTACATTATGAACCTGTAATCATGTTCATGCATAATATTTATACCCATGTGTCATCCATCATTACCCAATACATTGGAGGGAGATATTGGTCTCACCCATCTCATAATAAAATCATTTATACGTGTTCCACAATATAATAAACCATTAATAATATCACATCCCACAAAAAGAAATATGTTATATAAACATCAAATCAGAACCCATGAATTGAAATGGATATCATTAACATTTCATCACATCATAACCTATGGAATAGAGATAAGTTTCATAATCATTTCATCAAATAAAAAACCATGAAAAGAAGAAGGTTTCAAAATAATATAACCAGTGGAATAGAAAAGGGTGTCATAAGCATAATTCTATCAAAACAAAAAACCATTCAATATATTATATGAATTTAAACTTTGGACCATTTCCGATAAAGGCTTGAGTAACATCAATGAATGTAATCTTAGATGGAAAATAACTTGGAAGGAGATTTTGAAATTTTTTTTGATGTAAATATCCTTTATTGTTTGAAAATGGCCTTTAAAAGATACAACTATTTGAAAACCATTTTCTTGAAAATAAACATGAAATCTTATAAAAAATATTTGTAAAGCTTTAGGAATCCTTTTTATTTCAAAACATATAAAATAACTTGAAAATGTTTTGAGAAATATTTTAAATAAAAACATATAAAATGGGATTAAAAATTTTTTGAAAAAAAATTTATTTGAAAATCTATTTTAAAACAAATTATCAAAAAATTAACCATTATACATGAAAAAAATTCGTTATAGGACTGACGATGGATAAATCTATACATGTCGTATGTGGTAAAAAGAATATTTGTTTAGAATGGTAAAAAGGTTTGAGAAATGATTAATTAGGAAAAAATATGTCCATTAAATGAGGTTTTACAAGTTTATAGTTCATTTTGGGATGTAAGGACGTGGTTTAGTCACGTATTAAAATTAATTTTAACTTAATAGATGTAATTAATTTTAATTACTTTCACTAACACTAGTGCAGAAAATGTTTTTTAAAGTGGTTATTTTTTATTTTTAACGTCATCTTTTGGCCAATGTTATTACAAGAGACGTTATAAACATAGTTTTTATGTTGGTTATTTTAAAAATGATGTAAAAAACCCAAATCTGAAGCATTTTTCACGTTGGCTGATAAAACCCCGATGTGGAAAATGCTTCGGAGTCATGGATTATTAAGTCGGTTATTTAATAACTGATGTGGTATACACCCTTTCATGTTGGTTATATAATAACCGATGTCATAAAGAACTCCTCTGAAGCATTTATCACGTTGGTTATTTTTATAACCGACGTGATAAACATGTCTACCAAGCGGTTTCCAACGTCGGTTATATAATAATCGACGTGAAAACATATCGACAATGTCAGTTATTTTATAACCGATGTAAAAAACTATCCATTTTCATTTATTACGTCGGTTATGAAATAAACGACATAAAAACCATTTCCCATGAATTTATTATGTCGGTTTCCAAATAAATGATGTTAAAACTAATCCTAATGCATTTTTTACGTTGGTTATGAAATAACCGATGTAAAAAACAATTTTTTTAAATAAAACCGAACCAATGCTATGCCCAGCCAAAATACCTGAAACAGACCAAAAGGTTGCCAAAAATAGACCAAAACAGACCAGAACCCCCACCCCGCTAGATAGCCCCCACCACAGCCCTGGACACCCCTGGACTTCCCCCACCCCCTGGACAGCCCCCACATGCCTGGACAACCCCCACCCTCCTAGACACCCCACACCCCTGGACTGCCCCACCACCCCTAGATAGCCCCCCACACCCCTGGAAAACCCCCACACTCCTGTATACGCCCACCCCCTGGATAGCACTCCCACACCCCTGGACAGCCCTCCCACACCCCTGAAACAGACCAAAAAGTTTCCAAAAACAGACCAAAACAGACCAGAACCCCCACCCCACTGGACAACCCCCACCACACCCCTGGACACCCCCAAACCCCTAGACTACCCCCACCCCATGGATAGCCCCCTGCACCCCTGGACAACCCCCACCCTCCTGGACACCCCTACACCCCTGGACTGCCCCCACCCCCTGGACGGCCCCCCACACCCCTGGACAACCCCACCCTCCTGGACACCCCCACACCCCTAGACTGCCCCCACCCCCAGGGCAGACCCCCACACCCCTAGACAACCCCCACCCGTCTGTATACCCCCATCCCCTGGACAACACTCTCACACCCCTGGACAACCCTCCCACACCCCTGAAACAGAAAAAAAGTTACCAAAAACAGAACAAAACACACAAGAACCCCCCCTCCCACCCCACTGAACAACCCCCCCCCCCCCCCCACACCCCCAGACACCCCCACACCCATGGACTGCCCCCACCCCCTGAACAACCCCCCACACCCATGAACAACCCCCAACCTCTTGAAAACCCCCCACACCCCTAGACTGCCTCCACCCATGGGATAACCCCCCCCCCCACTCCCTAGACAGCCCCTTGATAGCTGGTGTTGGGACAGGAGGTGCCGCCATCCCTCAGGGGCTGAACACCACTGGAAGGTACTCATCACTCACACATGAGAAGCATGAGCTCTCAAAATGTTTCACCAATGATTTCTTCCCCTGTAAACATTATTCATTCAATCACTTTGATAAAACTTTCCTGCACATCACTATGGATAGAGCATATCCAATAAAGTATTTTCTTCCTTGGACAAAAAACCCCTAACATCCAATGATCAATGATAAAATAAAATTTAAGGTCATTGGTTTTTTGTGTTAAAAGATAATGAAATATTTGAGGGAGATGTGTTTCATACCTCTCACAAAAAGGCATCATCCAAAATTGTGTGACTATATTCTGTTCAAGCCTTTCGAAAATATAAATCATTCTTTGTTCCTCATCCAATGTACATGATTTATGGGAAATAAATTGCGGTTCCATGAATCCATATACATCTGTCCATTCATTCTTCTCACAAATTTTATAATGATACCTAATACAAAACAGATATAAGTATACATTTTTAAAAAATATAACGCATGGAAAAGGTGTTAAGACTCACATGGAAAAAAATTTCACCACGTTGATGCCCAACTTATCTCCAGTAACAAGCTCCATGATATCATTTTTCACAATCCCCACAGTTATTGCACGTCCACAAACATGATCTTCCATTGGAAACTCATAATGATCCACCAAAAAATATGACTATCTTGAAAATCTATCAACACTACTAGAATCTTGTATCTGATGTCATAGACATTTGTCTTTGTTGTTGTCTATAAAATATTTCTTTACCTTTGAAGTATTCCTGGAAAAATAAATAGAAAAATATATTAGTTTTCAAATGATAAAACAACTTTAATAAAAAAAATAGAAGATATAACATACATACCTCTATGGTAATGAGTTGAAGAAGTCTGGATGGCCAAATTAAAAAATGGTCGATACTATATCCAACCATCATCACCTCATCTATAGGGAATGGTACTAGAGATGATCTATCTATAATATCCTATACAATGACCCTATGATTATCTCCCTATACTTGTTGATGAAGAACTGTATTCCATATAAAATATACTAACCCATATGCAACTATATGATGTTGAGGATCATCAACATACAACTCGTAATAAGTATAAAGCTGCAGTGGAGGAGTAGGATAAAAAATGGGGTCCGCCGACTAAGTTGGGGGAGTGGGAGCTACTGGCGGTGGTGGAGGATAAATAATGGGGTCTACAGGGGGAGGTGGATTAGTGGAAGCTATAGTCTGAAATTGTCTTTGCATTTCTGCAAACATAGACTGTACCGACGCTCTAATATTTTCCTCCATCGTCGCATTAATATTATGAACTTTAGCCTCCAAGGATTCTATTTTTTTTATAAACACACTCAATATAAGAAGTTGAAGAATTTGGAAAAACTTTTATTACCGATACACCTGCTGGATATCCTCATACACGACCAGGATGTTCGGGCTTTCCCAATGCTGTAGATAAAATATCTTTCCTCACAACAGCTGTAAAACCACATGCGAGCTCTTCTCCTTAAAAGAATACTATATTAATTAATTGAATAGTTCTGTAATGATTGAAATTATATGAAGAAATTTTTCAACTTAAATAAATAAAATAGATATCTTACAATACTCTCAGCTACAATTCTCGAGTCTTCCAAAAGACATTGCCATTTTTTTTCATCTGATCTCTCTTCCATTTTTCATGTCTAGATGGAGGGGATGGAGGGGCCACCTCTCCAGAGCTTGAAGACTCAGCTCTTAGTTTTTTTAATTTTTCCATGATCATTTGTTCTTCCAATAATGTATACCCTCCCCGAGATAAACCTATGAGGGTATACATTTTTAGGTTGGATATCCTGATGATATTTCCTTATTTTCTATAAATTAAGAATAAGAAATCATTAAAAAAACATTAATAAGATCATTTATATAAGAAATATTATAAAAGTTTACATTTCCCTTACCAAAAATGAATCTTTTCTTCTACTTTCAACAAACTGTCTCCATGTTTCTTCATCTATGAAAGGATATATACAAAATTATTTTCATGACTCCTATGACCAAAAATGAAATCAGATGAGAGGGTTGATTTGAAATCCCTCCATATCTTGGCAGTCATCGATAAGAATTTATTCCTAACCCCTCCAGTGCTAGGAATATCAAATTTCATCTAATAAATAAGAGGTTAAACATATTATATATACTAGAAACACATAAAAAATAGGAAAACAATAGAAAAATATATTACCAAAATTTTCTCCCACAATTGAGAGATTATCGCTTTGTCCACACTTCTCCAGTCGTCATACAAAATGCTTACTTTGATCTTACCCTGAGTTGATACAAAACTCTTAAAATATTTTTCATTTGGACCTCTAGGAATATCATCCTCATCAAAATCAATGAGTATCCTCTGATCCTGTGTATGATCAAGTGATAATTTTGGTAAACATGTGCACCCACGTTTACAAACTCTTGAAATCTTTGTCTTAATGGGAGAACATGAGGAAGGTTGGGGAACATTAAGAGGAGCATGTGAATGTTCCTCCCCAGAGGTATGACCAATATGCTCATCTCCAGAATCATGTGGTATATCAACTGATTAATCTGTCATTATCCCTCAAATCAAAAAAAAACATCAGTTCACAAATATACAAATTCAAATATTACAATAATAATGTAAACAGAAGATAGAAAATTGTACTAAGTTATGTAATAGTAAACATGGTTAATATGGTAAACATGTTAAACAATGGTAAAGATGGTAAAGATGGTAAAGATAGTAAACCTGGTAAACATGGTAAACCTAGTAAACATGGTAAACATGGTAAAGTAATTGTCAATGAACAAAAATAATAGATATATAATTTATGTAATGGTAAACATGATAAAGTAAACTAAACAAAATTAAAACATACAAAAACTTATACTTATTTTTTTAATAGATGTTTTAATAAAGAAAAAACGTACAATATCAAAAAATTTATGAAAATAATAAATGTAAACAAGAAATAAACAAATGTTACCTGTAATTTTAGGAATGTACAAATGGATTGTTTTCCCAAATTCCTTTTTCATGGTCGTTCCTTATGGCACAAACCATGTCTCCAACATGCTCATCATTATGTTCTGTTAATCTTTCCATGGAAGTAGGGATCTCATATAAATCAGCATATTCATCAAGTTCATCCTCACCAACATATTGTTTTTTCCCTTACAAAACAAAAACCCACTACATATCTGATTGATCTACTACATAGAAAATTTGTTTTTCATGTGTTTTTATTATAAAAGAATCAACTGTGTCTTCCAATCTATTCATATTAACAAGTGTCATTCCAAATTCATCGTGTCTGACACTGTTGTTACTGATAATCCATTTATAGTTAAAAACATGAACTTTAATTTTAAATTAATCATCCTCCCATATGTATTAAATCACTCCATAATATGCAATTTATGTAGAAATTGGGTTTTTGTCTTTAGCACTTGAAAAATACATTGATTCTGCAAACACCAATACACCACTATTCTGAACTGCACTTACATTGTCCTGAGCTTTCATATGAAATGTATATCCATTAATGTCATAATAGGACCATGTTATCACATTTAATCATGGACCACCCACTACCCATTTTAATGTCTCTGATACATCAGATCTACCAAGCAAGGTCTTTTTAAGCCATGAAAAAAATGTTTTGTTGTGCTCATTCAAAATTCACATTTCTTTCTTCTTTGGATGATATTGTTTCAACTCATTAATAAACAATGTGATATACGGTTGAGAATCAACTATATTATTCAATATGTATGATTCTAACTTCTTCATCTGTTCAGCTGAAAATGATTTGACTTTCAAGCCATGAATCCCCTTTCCCCCATTATTAACTTGTTCATAGTGAGATGGAGGCAAACCTATGTACTGTGCTGCATCCAAGTAGCTTGTACAAAACTCTGCTACCTCCTCAGAAATATTCTTTTCAATAATGAAGGCTTCAGGACGATATGGATTCTTAACATACCCCTTCAATATTTTCATATACCTTTCAAAAGGATACATCCAACGAAGATATACAGGTCCACAAATCTTTATTTCTCAAACCAGATGAATCATTAAATGCACCATTATATCAAAAAAAGTTTCAGGAAAATACATTTCTAATTGAAAAAGTATAAAAATTACATCCTTTTCCAAAATGTTCAAAGCATTCACATCAATCACCTTATTAAAAATTGAATTGAAAAAATAACACAACTTCATTATAGTCTTTCTGACGTTGATGGGCAATATTCCATGCAATAAAACTGGTAGAAGTTGTTGCATCATGACGTGACAATCATGAGATTTCATACCTATCAACTTAAAGTCCTTCAATGAGACAAATTTTTTTACATTTGAAGAATAACCTTGAGGAACTTTGATATCATAAAGACACTGAAAAAAGATAATTTTCTCCCTTTTGGATAATGTATGACAAGTAGGGGGAAGAAATGTTTGTCTTCCATTAGGAGTGGGAGCTAACTCAAACATATTCCCATTTATAGTAAGTCTAATATTGCATTCAACCCATCTTTTTTCTTTCCTTTAATATATAACAATGTTCCAATCAAACTATCACATATATTCTTCTCCACGTGCATGCCATTAATATTATGTTTAACTTCATGATATCTCCAATATGGTAGCTCAAAAAATATTGACCTTTTCTTCCAAATATGTCTATCATTACTAGATTTCTATGTCTTTCCCAATGTCACGTCAAGGTTCTCCACCCTCTCAAAATATAGATCAGGGGATAAAGGTTTTGGAGCAATATAAAATTCTTGTCATCCATTGAATTCCTTTTTTAGTATTCTATAAGAGTGATCCATAGGCAAAAACTTTCGATGATCCATGTACACTATTTTCCTCCCATGATGAAATTGACAATATGAAGTCTATTGTTCGCAAATTGGACATGCTTTATTCCCTTTAACACTATATCCAAAGAAATTTCCATATGCTAGGAAGTCGTTTATAGTAAACATAAGCACTGCATGCAGTTGAAAATAATCCATTTTATAATAATCATACACCCTAATACCATCTTCCCATAAAAGTTTCAAATCATCAATCAATGGTGAAAATAAAACTTCAATATCATTGTCGGGTTGCTTTGGACCAGAGATCATTATACTCAACATGATATACTTGTGCTTCATACAAACTACAGGAGAGAGGTTGTAAATTACCAATAAAATAGGCCATGAACTATGTGTGCTACTGAGGGTTCGGTATGGATTCATTCCATATGTACACATCCCTAGTCTGAGATTTCTAATTTCATTTCCAAATATAGGAAACTACTCATAAATTTTCTTCCATTGTGGACAATCAGCCGGATGATGTATTTTTCCATCACATAACCGCTAATCAGCATGCCATATTAACCTTTTGGAGTCACGTGAATTAAAAAATAAACTTTTGAAACATTCAATTATAGGAAAATACTAAAATAACTTTGAAGGGATCTTTGTAATCTCTACATCAGCCTATGATTTTTCTTTCACCTTATACCGTGATGTCCCAAATTTAGTAAACTCTGAAAGAAATTCATATTCCTTCCTATATATCATACAGACATTCGGACAGGCAGGAATTTTCTTGTATCCCAATCCCATCAGACATAATATTTTTTGGGTCCTTATAATGTGAATATGGAAGACCATTATCTTTGGAAGAATGTCTTTCATCAATTGTAGCAGCTCTGTAAAACTTCTGTCACTCATCCATGTTTTTCCTTCAGGTTAATCAATATTAACATCGCTGACAAAACCGTAAAATCTATACAACCAGGATACTGTTGGGAAAAAATCCCTCAAGGTAACATTGTAGTATTTTTGGGTTGATTATGTTTGTTGACAAAGCAGGTTTCCATTGAGAATTTTCAAGTTCCATAGAATTTGTTGACAATCCATGTTGAAAAAGAACGATGACAAAGGAAAGGACGATCTGGAGGCGGTACAAAAGAGTAGTAAAAGGTGGCTCCATTTACCAATGTTTGCCAAATTTTTGGGGGCCAAAATTTGGAGTTTGGTGAGCATCGCGAAAATAGGATTTCCATGAAGGTCATATTTTTATATGGCAAAGGTATGAGTTTCACGAAGATGGGATGCATGGATTGGATTTCGAAAAGACCAGAAAAATGGAGGCGGTGATGCTTCATGATTACATCAACGCTTCGCAAACGGAAGAGTTGAAGCGCATCGCGGCGGTGAAAGGCTTTGCGAGGGAGCTTCACGGTGAAGGCATGAAGGAATGTTGATGGTGATGCTTCGCGATTACGACGAGCTCCGTGATCTGAAAATTTCCGTGGTGCTTTACGATTTTGAGAGAATTTTGGTGGGAACTTTAGAGCTTTGCGATTTGAGATGATGTGGCATTGACCTTGCGTGGAAGGGCCGAGGGTCGGTGGAATCACCTATAAATACATGTCGACCCCCTCGAGATAAGAAGAGAGAATTTTTAGAGAAAATCATTTGCTCTCGGTTCGCGAAGGTAGTTCATGTAGCTTGTGTGCTTCGTGAAAGAAGAGCGTCGCAATGGCTATTGTAGCTCTGCGAAAGTTTCACGCTCCATGTTGGCTTAGTGAGCATCGCGAGGTAAGTTTCTATGTAATGACATGAGCTTCGCGGTAGTGCTTCACGATAGTGTTTCACGAGGGTGCTTCGCGAAAATTTAGGAGCTTCGCGGAGGCTTGTTTGAGCTTCACGAAATTGGGAGCCTCGCGAGGTAGGGTGCTTTGCGAAGGTGTTTCCAAAGGAATTTCCAAGTGGTTAAGAGGGAAAGTGGTATTCATCTGTGGATGAAAGTTGGACTATAACAGAGCATCCTTCAATAGTTAAGGATGCATTTTTTCATGCAAATGAAGAGACCTACAGGTCTATAAACTGTGAGTGAATTCCCTTCTAGAGCAGTGAACTTAGGAAGTGGAAGAAGGTGATCCTCTCCACCGGCAGTGAGTCAGAGAGAGAGAAACAGGGAGTGTCCCTTGGGAAGCAGTGAGCTAACCCTAAACATTGTAAAGGAAGTGAGCCTGGGAATAGAAGTGATATAGACCAAACATTATTGGCAGTGAGCCTTAGTGAAATTGGTACAATGGTACATCGCCGTTTTATGCTGCATGGACGTAGCCCAAGGAGGGTGAACCAAGTAAAAATCTATGTATCTTCCTGGTTGCTTCCCTACATTGCATCTAAAGAATAACCATCAGATAAAGATATAAAGAAGTGATAAATATTAACACATAAGAGAAAACAAAGTGACCCTTGTAATAAAGTGGTCAAGATCTAGTGGGGCAAGAAGAATTTTGAAAATAATATACATACCGTGATTCACCCCCCCTCTCAGGGTATATAGGCCCCTATTGGCCCTAACAATTGGTATCAGTGGGTTGGTTTCTTTTATCAGATTTTTTTTCTTCGACTTTGTGTAGTCAATCTATGTAATTAAAGAATCAGAATGCTCTTATTTTGGTGTGCCATGGAAAAGGTAAAAAAATTAAAGAAGAGTCAGAAGTCAGGCGGTATTCCTCAGTGTGGAAGTGTCTATGGAAAAAGTGTGATTCAATTAAAAGAATCAAACAGCTTTCTGAAAGAAGTCCTGGATGAATCTACTAGGGAAAATATTGGTTCACTCAATCATGATGTTGGAATGAGTGAAGTACATGAGCATCAGAGTGATACTGAAACAGAAGAATAAATTGAAGGAAGAATAGATATGCGAGCTGAGTTAGAGGCTACTCTTGATGAGATAGATGTTTGGAGAGCTAAAACAAAGAAATCTAAAAAAGTTGTTCACGATGCCAAACTCTATATGCAGCAGCAGGAAGAAGATAAGTCTGAATTGATGGAAGAAATTGAGAAACTCAAGTTATCAACACGAGAGAACTCAGAATCAGGTAGTGAGTATAAGCTTAAGATTGAATAAAAGAAAAGGGAGATGAATAGCTTGAATAGAAAAGTGAAAGATCAAGTCATGTGTATCGAAGAACCTGATATTTCACGTGACATTAGAAACACTAATGAAATTAAATATAAAGATATTCGGATCCAAGCACTAGTAACTGATATAAACAAGCTAAGAAGTTTGAATCAAAGGATTATTGACATAGCTATTGATCTGAGGGAGAAAAATGATTCTCAAGATGAAGAATTTCAAAAGAGATATGAAAAGGTAGAAAAATCAATAGCTGATGTCAAGGGGAAGAATCTGAACACTAATGAGATTCAAAACATGAAATCTAAAAATGATGATCTTATGACATAACTTTTTGAACTACTTCAGAAGAATAAAAGGCTACAAAAAGATAATGCATGTTTCTCAGATTCTGTTGCTCAAGAAAAATTTAAGGTAAAAGAGAAAAGTGAAGTGGTGGAAAAGCTTACACGAGAATTGGATGTTGATATAAGTAGAGGAAAGTCTCTCAAGAGAGAACTTGATGCTCCACTTGAATCAAGTGAATTAAAGATTCATAATTTGAAAGAAGAGCTAGAATCAGTGAAGAAGGAAATAGAGAAATCCAATGTTAGAGGAAAGCCTAAAATGAAGGATGCCTTGCACTTACTATTTGATTATCCTTCGGTGGGTGATGATGAAATGAAAAGAAAATTTACTATTTCTGAAAAGAGGAAAGAACAAATTCTCTCAGCTCAAAGACCATACGGTTTGGAAAAAACTAGTATTAGATTTGATGAATCACCTCCCATGCATGATAGAAAGAGAGATGTGAATAGTTCCAGATGTGAAAAAACCCCTACATATGCTGGAGATAGGCCTAAAAGGAAAGTTGCAAAAAGAAGTGATGACATGTGCTTTTTCTGCGGGATTCATGGCCACACATCAAGCTTCTGTTCAGCAGCTCTGGAATACATTTCAGGTTGTGAAAACGGAAACATTTCCAAATCTGAGAATAAGAGGAAGCATCATGAGAAATCAGAGAGAAGAGTCTCTCAGAGGAAATCATCTGTTAGATTCTATTACTTTGGAAGAATGGGACACACCATGAGTATGTGTCAAGAAGCTCAAGAGCCCCGTTTTAGATGAAGATCTCAAGGTGTATTGGAATCTCGACATAGAAATGACGAAACGAGGTATTCCTTTGATGGAAAGTTCTTTGTATGTTCCCGTTATGGGAATTTGGTAAGACATTGCAGTAAGAAGAATGAAGGAAAGGAAAAGGATCCCAGAAAGTGATTCTTGACTCCAGTGATGTATAAAGTGAAATTTTACATTGGGAGACAAAGTAGAATGTTGTAGAATAGGCTTAGAGCCTCAGGGGAATCACATGGAGCTGAACGAAAGGTGCATCAGTCACCTCCTCTGTCATACTCACAACCGCTCTCAAAGAGAGAATGTGAACCTGGAAGATTAAGGGGAGATCTACTCCATCTGTGATAAAGAACAATGAACATTCAATGGAGGAATCACCACCAGTGAAAAAGAGTGTGGTGACTCAGACATCTGATAAAAGAAAGATGAACAAATAATGTAATGAAAAATTCGCATGTCGTGTTCCACAGCGAAAAGTGGAGGAAGGTGCAAGATCCTTGCAATGGTGGAAGAAGCAAGGGAAGATTGAAAGAAATGATATTCCTTCTTAGAGTAGGAATCAAGGGAAATGGAATATTGGTATTACATCAAAGACTGAAGTGTGTACAAGTGGGTTTAAACCCCATATTGTGAAAAATTCCAGGCCTACAGAATCTTCATATCAGAAAAAGGCCCAGCATGTGAGTAATGAATGCTTAGTCATATGAACAGAGTAATTGAAGTTGGCAAGGAAGTTAGAAGAAGAAAATAAAGAGTGTGACGCTCTATAAGAAAGAATCAAAGGGTTGACCCATCGGGATCAACCACCATCCTCATCTTGAGGATTCCAAAAGCAACCCTCTACCTATGTATATAAATGATATTAACTGATTATTCAAGTCTTTCAGGTTTTAAGGAGATACGATCCAAGGGGAAGTGGCATCTAAGGATGCAAAGTGGAGAGGTGATATTCTCCAGATATTAAATTGATTCAAATCAGGTACCAGAGTTGAAGAAGAAAGGGGGAATCAGAGCACAATAGGAAGTGATTGTGTTATTAACTTTATCTCTTGTTTCCTACACTGAGTTCCAACTCAGTAGGCTTAGAGATTTTGTTAATGGCTCAATTCAAAGTGGAAGATGAGAATAGATAATGAAGGAGAAGAAGAGTGGTTATGGGTCTATACAGTTGGGCCTAACCCCGGGAAGTGTTGCATAACATAGGGGGATCATTCAATAACAAAATCAGATGCAAGATCCATCAATGAAATAAATGAATGACTCGACTCATGTGTCGTCTATGTAGGGAAGACATATTGCGGGGGAAGTAGCAATAATATATAATTTCATGGTTATTTATTTTTCTCTAACAATGTGGTATCAGCTGAATATTTTCAGGATACCAAGAAGCTGTGAGAGAGTATCAACAATGTTTCAACAAAAATCTGAGAAAAGAAGTTCAAACAAATGACGTCATTGAACAATGACACAGTGAATTTTTTTTTGTTAAAAGTGA
The DNA here is from genome assembly GCA_963277665.1 of Viscum album. NCBI lineage: Eukaryota > Viridiplantae > Streptophyta > Magnoliopsida > Santalales > Viscaceae > Viscum > Viscum album. Next base: position 1,908,829,925 of record OY728145.1, read on the forward strand.
GGAAGTGGTAAGAGACTAGGGTAGATCAGAAGTGGATAAAGTTGATTCAGACGAAGATACTTATGGTGAGTACGAGGATGTAAAATCCTTATCTGCACAGAAGCCAATGAGTCGAGTTGAAATTGACAGGCAGAACATCATCAATAATTTTCAGCTCCAGTTTAGAAAAGGAAAATGAAATCACTACAGCATGAATCTTTTCTATCTCAGGTTGATCCGAAATGCTTTGATGATGCAGTTGAAGAAGATAACTGGGTTCATTCCAGGAATTATGAGCTAAATCAGATTGAGAAGAATCAGACGTGAGAGATTGTTTCGAGGCCAGAAGATAAAAACGTCATCAGGACTAAATGGGTCTATTAAGACAAGATGAATGAATATGAAACAATGATTTAGAACAAAGAACGACTGATGTGCAAAGGAGACTCCCAGATAGAGGGAATATATAGTGATGAGACATTTGCACTGATTGCAAGGCATGAGACAATCGGATTATTTTTTTCCATAGCAGTGCAAAGAAAGTTAATAGTGTTCTAGATGGACGTCAAATCTGCATTTCTAAATGGGGTTCTGGAAGAAGAGGTGTACATTGAGCAGCCAGATGGTTTTCTCATCCATGAGGATGAGAACAAAGTTTGTAGGCTGAAAATGGCATTGTATGGGCTGAAAACAAGCACCTAGAGCATGGTACTCAAGGCTTGATTAGTACTTGAAGAAGCATGGTTTCTAGAGTGGTGGAGTTGATTACAATCTCTATTTCAACAACAATAGTAATCAAAGGATAATGGTGCTGGTCTATGTCGATGACATAATATTTGGTGGATCAGATGAAGCTCAGTGTAGACAGTTTTCTAAATTCATGAAACATGAATTCGAAATATCTATGATTGGTGAGCTGATATTTTTCCTTGTTCTATAGGTGACATAGGGAAGGAATGGAACATTCATTTCTCAATCTGGATATGTCAAGGAGGTTTTGGATGTATTTGGATTGGAAAATTCAAAGGAGATGAAGGCTCTGGTTGATACCCAGATGAAACTGTCCAAAGATGAGGATGGAAAGGCAGTTAATATCACAAAATACAGGCAAATTATTGGAAGTTTTCTGTATTGATTGCAACAAGGCATAATATTGTTTTCTCCACATGCCAAGCAGTGAGATATCAGTGTAATCCCAAGGAAAGTCACATGATCATAGTAAAAAAGAATACTTTGGTATATCAAGGGCACGGTGGACTTCGGCTTGACATATAACGACATATCTTAGACAGAGTTATTAGGATATACTGATGCAGACTGGGCCGGTTCAGCGGATGACTGGAAATCAACATCTGGAGGTGCATTCTATCTTGGTGGACTATATATTGCTTGGTTAAGCAAGAAGCAGGAGTGAATTTCATTAGGCACCGCATAAGATGAGTATATTGCGGCCACTCAAGCATGCACATAGTTATTATGGATGAAGCAGAAGCTTGAAGATATGGGAGTTGAAGTGAAGTCTCGGATCAAAATCTAGTGCGATAACTCAAGTGCAATAAATCTCAGCAAAAAACTTATCCACAACTCCAGGACAAAGCACATTGAGATAAAGTATCATTTTATCAAGGAGAGGGTTGAGCAGGGAATCGTGAAGTTGGAGTATGTGCTTATAGAGCTACAGGTTTCAAACATTCTGACAAAGGCCTTACCCAAAGAAGCATTTGAAAGGCATAGACTGGCTCTGGTAGTTCAGTCAATTCCCCGCACTAGAAACAGTGTGGATGTGGGTCCCCCACCCCCTCTCCCCGAGGTATGGTGTGTTTTTCTCTACTGTACTAATGTTTTTTCTTACCAATGTCTCAGACCACAGAGGAGTGCCCTTTGGGTTCGTTGACAAAGAGAGATAAAATAGTGATTGTTCAAGGGGGAGACAATGTGGATATTTGATAAATCATGAATGATATGGGGAGAATCTGACAGGTGGAGCAACCAGATAGGGGGAGTGCAATGAGATAGGGGGAGAGTATTAAATCTGACAATGCTAGAAGTGATTGATCAAAGAATAGATATCACGACAGCTATGGATCGTGATAAAAGCAGAACAGTGGTGTTGGAATGGTGAGAGAAGGTATCCAGCTATCACCAATTGGGATCGGTGTGGTTCAACAATTGGTATCAATTTAATAATTGGTATCAGGTTGGAATTGAGAATTGGTGTTTGACATGAATTGATTCATTGATGAACTTTTCATACTAATCTAGTTTCTCACGTCGAGCATTTCTCATGTGGTCTTAGAGTACGTGTTAAGTGAATCCTGGAACACTATCAGAATCGCAAGAGGCGAATGGTGGTAGCTGCTGGAAGAAGACTCAGTGAGGTATCAATTTGAAGAAAATCATTCTGAGAAGAGTTATGAAGAGTTGTCAACAAACCCAAAAGGGGAGATTGTTGGGAAAAAATCCCTCAAGGTAACATTGTAGTATTTTTGGGTTGATTGTGTTTGTTGACAATGCAGGTTTCTATTGAGAATTGTCGAGTTCCAGAGAATTTGTTGACAATCTTTGTTGACAAAGAACGATTACAAAGGAAAGGATGATCTGGAGGCGGTACAAAAGAGTAGTACAAGGTGGCGCCATTTCCCAGTGTTTGCCAAATTTTTGGGGTCCAAAAATTGGAGTTTGGTGAGCATCGCGAAAATTGGATTTCCATGAAGATCATATTTTAATATGGCAAAGGCATGAGTTTCGCGAATATGGGATGCATGGATTGGATTTCACGAAGACCCGAATAATGGAGGCAGTGATGCTTCGTGATTACGTCAACGCTTCGCAAATGGCAGAGTTGAAACACATAGCGGCGGTGAAGGGATTTGCGAGGGAGCTTCATGGCGAAGGCACTAAGGAATGTTGACGGTGATGCTTCACGATTACGACGACCTCCGCGATCGGAAAATTGCCGTGGTGCTTCGCGATTTTGAGAGAATTCCGGCGGCTTCATTGCTCATTCGATGTTCCATAATCCAACTTTGACTCATTATTACCTATAACAAATATCAAAATTATACATCTTTTTCAAATAATACAAATATATTTTTATTTGAAAAAAATTATAATTTTAATGTAAAACAATTCTGAAATATAAAAAAAATCTATGCGTATTTAAAAAAATATACTTTAATATGTTTTTAAAAAGAAAATATAGTTAGATATAACAGTTTAAAATTTATCTTGGATACTTTATTCTTAAGGTTCACAAATAATACATCATGGCTCAACTGGATACCAAATTCATCCATCCGTAAAAAATAAATATGAAGTATAAATATTGAAATATGTATACATTCACTACTAAAAATTACAGAAATCCTAAAGATTTGAAACCTATGGACAGCCCCCCACCACTCTGGATAGCCCCCCACCCCCTGAAAACCACCCCATCGCCTGGACACCACCCCACCCCCTTGGAAACCACCCCCACCCCAGGAAACCCCACCCCCTTGGACAACACCCCCACCCCCTTGGACACTACCCCCACCCCTTGGACACCCCCCTAGACACCACCACCCCCTTAGACAGCCCCCCACCCCTGGTATTCACCCCCACCCCATTGGACACCCTGATTAGACAATAAAAACACAGATTTTAATTACATTTTAATGGTATTAAATTTTCATTTTTGATCTTATGGGCCCGAGTTAGTGGATTTTAATTTTGAACATCCATTCTCATCATTTGTGCACGCCATTCCAAATGTACACCAATTTAGGCCCAATGATTAATCTGATTTTAAGGAATGTAATTATCCATATTTTAATTATATATTTTGGAAAATTTATATACACTTTAATATGAACATTTTTTGTTCAGGTATCAATGAAGGATTCATAAAGGATGATGGTGATATTTGGTGATGAACGGAAACAATTTTAGAGAAGGAAGATTGGACACTAGCCCACTGATGAGAATGTGGGGCCCAAAATACTGGCCCAATAAATCCCAAATTTCGTGATATTATAGATGAAATTTAGAGGAACAAATCATTCTTCAGGAGTCAGTGCTAATTCGGATTCCATGGTGGTTATTAAGGCGGCCCAAAGAGAAGATCAAAATCTGGGACAGAATCTGCGGCCCAGAATTTTATCCCACTAAAGAAGCCATAACTGCCTATACACAACTCCAAATATGCCCAACTTTTACAAATGTCTAGAAGACATATGGAGACACAAACTACTCTTCTATGGACCACATATATTTGGCTATATTATTTCCCATAAAGGATGATATTTTTAGGGGAGACTAAGATGATAAAAAGTTGAGGGGATCAATTTCTCCACTATTTCCACCACCCTAAATCCTAAATTAATTTAATATTTGGGAATAAATTGATTGAGGATTTTCCTAAGTCTTACCAATTTCATATTTAAGGTAGTGGTGGTGAGGGGGAATATATCTCCTGTTTTTTGTAATGTTATTATGCCAATGTTCCGTTGTAATGTTCTCAATTTCCATATAAGTTGCTTTTTTGTATTTCTATGTTCTTAAACTACATCTTTCTCTCATATTATTCCCATAATCTCTCATTAAAATTCCCAAAGCACAGTGATATCTCTATGTTGTGGTGAATTATTTCCCACATAGGTGTGAATTTCGTTCTCACACATGGAGGAGTGCTTGTTATTTCCGCGATTTTAATTTCTTCAATCCAATTATTATAAGCCATCTTTCGCCCACCATTGAGAGTATACCATAAATGGAGGGCTAAAACTTTAATAGGTTGATATTAGGATGATTAATAGGCTGGATTTAATGTTATTTTATGAATGAATTGTTGTTAATTGGCTAATTAATTGAATACTTCCATTCTTCAATTATTTTCACTCTTCATCTTCATTGTGTTTGAGGAAGCTAAATCTAAGTACTAAAATGACCATACACCTTGGAGAGATCATGAATTTGGTTCTCTAAGTATGTATGAGATTAGTAATTGTGTTTAGTTAGCATAAAAAAAGAAAATTATGAAGTTAGTTATATTTTGAAGAATGGATTCATAAAGAATTAACAAAACCAAAATTGTTTATAGAAGTAAAATTCATTCAATTCAACCTAAGCAGAATCCTAACATAATCCCATTTTCATTAAATTTAATTCACTCAAGTTTTTTAGTGTTCTTTAAAACCATCTAAAATCAAAACCAACTTGGTCACTTAATAGCGAAAAATCCATCTCATAGGTTGTGCATATTAGGTATCTTATTAAGTCTCAGTGGATTCGACAACCCAAGCTAGACTACAATGACTGTTCTACCTTCATCTCTTGGGTAAATTTGAGCATTAATAAAATTTTGGAGCCATTTCCAGGGACCTAATTAATTTACTGAGACCAAAACCTTCCTCAATCACCCCAATTATTCTATTCACACCCTTGATCTCTTATCTTGTCCCTTTCTCTCTTTTTTTCCTTTTGGCGCATGTCCGCCTACACCCGCGATAATTCAAACAGACTATTTGGGGTGGATAGTCCTGGGGTTGTGGAGTCAAGTACACCTAGGGGATTGTTTCAATTAGATACTAATATTCCTAATACTCTAGAGTCAGAAATTTAGCCTATTTCAATGGAAGGTCTTCAATGAAACCAACTCATAAACCCGGGTGGAAACCAAAATGGAAACCCAAATGAGGCAGCCCCAAACATGGGGAATGCAGTTGATCAAACCATGAATGACTACCACACACCATCTTAGAAAAATTCCCCCTCATGCATTAGACAAAACTCCTTAGGATATTCCAACTACATCTTTAAACCCCATGTCCTAAACCATCTTCCCACATTCCATGGAATGGAGTCCGAGATGCCCTACCTTCACATTAAGGAGTTCAATGACATTGTAGAAACCATGTGCCCCCCACATCAACTAGAATCAGATGAGATAAGGATATTTACGTTTTCTTTAAAGGGTCTAGCTAAAAATTGGTTTAATAATTTGATACCATCATCCATCAACTCTTGGGACCAACTACAAATAGAATTCGATAAAAAATACTTTCCCCACCACAAAACAATTGCACTTAAAAAGTGTATCCAAAATTGTTTTGAAAAAGATGGAGATTCATTCTATGAAACATGGGAGAGGTTCAAAGACACTCTAAACATGGTTCCACACCATGGTTTTTCTATTCCTGAACAAGTGAGAATTTTCTATGAAGGGTTGGGTCCGAGGAACAAACAATTCATTGACATGATGTGTAATGGAACCTTCAAAAACAAATCCCCAAATGATGCTTACGAGTATCTAGAAAGCCTTTCTGAACAAAACCAAACATGGGGAACTTCAACTTATTCTAAAAAGAAACAAAGAACTACTGGAATTCATACATTTAGAGAAGAGGAAAGCCTTAGGGCTAAACTCGCAACACTCTCTAGGAAGGTTGAAGAGATAGACCTTAGGAAAGTCTATGAAATCAAAACTGTTGACCCTGTTTGCACAATTTGTGACAAACATGACCATAAGAAAGAAAAATTCCCAACCATTACATCCATCAAGGATGTTCTTTTAGGAGGACCCCCAGTGGAAGTAAATGATTTGAACTTTCAAAAGCCTCAATACCAAAACAACTTCACCCCAAGATATAATGACCACCCAGGATTCTACTGGAAAGATAACCAACAACCTAGACAACCATAAAGAAAAAATCGTTACCCCCATCAGAACTACCAAACCCATAAACAGTTCCAAACAAAACATATCCAATACCAACAACCACCGGTCCATTTTCAACAAACCATCCCACCTCCAAAATATCCCCTTGGGATAAACCAATCTTCTCAAGCACCAACTCAAACTGTTCCACAAAGCCTACTTGAAAAACTGTGAAAACAATTGGAAAGGATGAACTCAGAAGTATCTTCCCTTAAACAAGAACTTCAAACCATAACAAATGGAAAGGCACCCATGCCTACTCAGGAGGTTCTATCCTCAACTTCAAGGGGAGAGTCAATTTGTACTCAAACAACTCATGAAAAACTAAAGGCTATGACTGTATTAAGAAGTGGGAAATAAATTGAGATACATGAAAAACTAATTCAAAACCCATATGAAGATTCAAACTTGGATGAAAATTCAAATGAACCACAAGATAAAACTGAGGAAAATGATAACAATTTCAAAGAAACAACTCTTCAATAAAAAACCCCACAAACTGCACCATTTCCTCAACACATGAGGGGGAAAACCAAGAATGAATTAAGTGAAACATTAAGAGAAATATTCTCACAAGTCAAGTTGAACATTCCCCTTCTCGATGTAATCCATACCATACCTTCCTACTCAAAGTACCTTAAGGACTTGTGCACTTTTAAAATAAAATTTTCACATAAAAACCAAGTCCTTTTGGATGCTAATGTGAGTACCACCATTCATGGGACCATTACTCCTAAGTTAAAAGACCCAGATTTCCCTTAAATCAATGTTGAACTAGGATAGAGCAAAGATTTCAAGGCCTTGTGTGACCTAGGTGCTAGTGTCATTCGCATTCCCTATGCTGTGTACTGCCAGCTAGGCCTAGAAGAGCTCCAACCCAAATCTGTCACACTTTAACTTACTGATCGTAGCATTAGGGGTTCCAAAGGGGATTTTAATGGACATTATAGTAAAGGTTAAAAAATTAATCTACCCTGTTGACTTCATTGTCCTTGACAACCATCCAAACTTAGGAAATAAGGAACAAACCCCAGTCATCCTTGGTCATCCTTTCCTTGAAACAATCAACTATGTTATTCAAGTTTGAAACAGGAACATGACCATCACCTTTGGAAACATGAGTCTAGACTTGAACATCTATAATGAAAGCTCACAAATAGAGGATGATGAGGACATTAATGAAGTAAACATGATAGGAAGCATTGATAGTGAATCCATAGAACATCAAGGAATAATTTATGGATTTTTAAGTTGGGATGAGATTGATTTCCTTTGTTCACATGAAGGAAGTTTATATCCTAGGATTGAATCATTTTTAAATTGCTCTTATGATGATGTCTTAGGTCCAACAATCAGTGAAAACTTTCAAGAAACCACTTTCAGCGAGACTACTCTAACTTTCTTCCCTAAATATGATCAAGCCAATATAGTAGCTGAAACTTCTATATGTGAGGAATCAATCCTATATAAAACTCTAGGAAACAAAATTGATCTTGATCCAATTTCCCAACATTCTACTGAAATTCTGAACCAACCTGATCTTGAAGTGAAGGAACTTCCCACTGCACTCAAGTATGCCTTCCTATGGGACAATCAAACACATCCTATTGTAATTTCTTCTTCCTTTGAAGCTAATCATGAGAGGATACTTCTATATGTCCTTAGGAAACATAAGAAATCCATTGGTTGGACCCTGTATGATATTCTTGGGATTAGCCCACTTATCGGGACTCATAGGATTGTTCTGTAATCTGATTTAAAGCAATGTCGTCAACCTCAACGACGACTCAATACTAATCTCATGGAAGTAGTGATAAAAGAACTTCTGAAATTGTTAAAAGATGGTATCATATATCCCATAGCTGAGAGTGAGTGGGTCATCCCAATCCATGTGGTTCCCAAGATGACAGGAATCACAGTGATAAACAATAAGGATGGATAGATACTTCCAACCAGGGTAAGTAGTGGATGGAGGGTATGCATTGACTATAGGAATCTAAACTCCTTCACCAAGAAGGACCATTTCCCCTTACCATTCATTGACTAAGTCCTTGAGAGATTGGTAAGTCATGCGTTCTACTGTTTCATAGATGGGTACTCAGGGTATAATAAAATTGAGGTCTCCCTAGAGGATCAAGGGAATAATACATTCACATGTCCATTAGGCACCTGTGATTTCAAACGCATACCCTTTCGGTTATGCAATGCCCCTGGAACCTTCCAGCGGTGCATGATGGGAATCTTCTCAGACATGGTAGGGGATTTTCTTGAGGTCTTCATGGATGAATTCTCTGTTTTTGGAGATACATTTGATGGATGTTTGAGGAATGTGGAGAGATTCTTGTAAAATGTGAAGAAAAGAATCTAGTCATAAACTGAGAAAAATTCAATTTCATGGTTAAAGAGGGACTAGTTCTAGGCCATCTAGTCTCAGGTAGGGGGATTGAAGTTGATAAAGCCAAGGTTGAAATTATTCATCACCTTCCATCACCCAAAACTTTCAAGGAAGTGAAGTCTTTCATTGGACATGCTGCTTTATATAGAAGATTCATCAAGGACTTTAGTTCAATCTCCCATCCCCTTTGTGCTCTTCTAGTAATGGATGCTCTATTTGTTTGGATAGAAAGCTGTGAGGGTTCATTCTCAACCCTCAAATCCTCTCTCAACTCTCCTCCCATTATGAAATCTCTGAATTGGAACCTTCCTTTTGAACTTATGTGTGATTCCAGTGACTTTGCTGTGGGAGCTGTGTTAGGACAACGTTGTGATAGAACTCCTTATGTCATTTCTTATACAATAAAATCCTTAAATGATGCCCAAATCAACTACACCACTGCTAAAAAGGAGTTACTTTCTATTGTGTTTTAATTAGAGAAGTTTAGGTCCTACCTCTTAGGATACCCCATCACTGTGTTCACTGACCATTCTGTACTAAAATACCCCTTCCAAAAAAAAGATGCCAAGGCTAGACTGATTAGGTGGGTCCTTCTCTTACAAGAATTTTACCTCACAATCAAGGATAAAAAGGGCATTGGAAATGTTGTAGTTGATCACCTTTCTAGGATGGAATTCAAAGACAACTCAAATAACCTTTCTGTGTCTAATTCATTTCCTGATGAACATCTATACTATGTGAGTGACTTCCCTTGCTATGCCGACATAGCCAATTTATTAGTTACAGGAGTCATTCCAAAATTATTAGGGACTCAAGCTCGAAGGAAATTCCTTTTTGATGTTAGAAACTATGTGTTTGATGATCCATAACTCTATAAGTTCTGCCCTGACCAAGTAATTAGGAGGTGTGTCTCAGAATCTAAACAATAGTCCATCCTTAAATTCAGTCATAGTGAGGCATTTGGAGGTCAATTTTCCGCTATGAAAACATCTTCTAAGATTCTTTAATGTGGTATTTTCTATCCCACCATCTCAAGGGACTCCTACAAATTTTTTCAAATCTATCCTAGGTGTCAAAAAGTATGGTCCATCTCAAAAAGGAATCAAATTCCACTCACTCCCATCTTAGTGGTTGAAATCTTTGACTGTTGTGGAATTGATTTCATAAGTCCCTTCCCAAACTCTAGGGGATATCTTTACATTCTCTTAGAAATTGATTATGTCTCAAAATGGGTTGAGGCCATTCTCATAAAATCTAATGATCATCAAAATATGATAAGATTCCTAAAAGAAAACATCTTCTCTAGATTTGGAAATCCTAGAGCTATCATTAGTGATCACAGAACTCATTTTTGCAATCATCCATTCTCATCACTCATGGAAAAGTATGGAATTTCTCACTAAGTTTCCACTTCTTACCACCCACAGACCAATGGTCAAGTTGAGTTAGCCTATCGTGAAATCAAACAAATTCTTGAGAAAACTGTTAAACCATCTAGGAAAGATTTCCCAAGAAAACTCTTAGATGCTCTTTGGGCCCATCGAACAATATATAAAACCATTCTAGGAAAGTCCCCATATACTTTGTTTTATGGTAAATCATTCCATTTTCCAGTGGATATTGAACATAAGGCCTTTTGGAAAATTAATAAAATGAATTATAACCTCTCATTGGCAAAAACGAAAAGGAAATTATATCTCAATGAACTAGAGGAACATAGGATGGAGGCTTATGAAAATTCAAGGATCAATAAAGCTAATGTACAAGCCTACCAATATAGAAATCTTAAAACCAAACACATTGAACCAGGAAAACCTGTTCTTTTTTATAATTCTAAACTTCACTTCCACCTGGGAAAATTGAGTTCTAGATGGTCAGGTCCATACATAGTGCATAAGGTGTACCCCCATGGGGCTGTTGAAATTCAATATCCCACCAATTGTAAAAAAATTAAAGTTAATGGTCATAGAGTCAAAACATTTATAAAACCATTCCAAAAACATGAAGTTGATGAAGGCTTGTGTGAACCTACCTTAGATGACGAAAATAATTAAGCAATTAGAGGTCCAATTCAAGCTAATGAAATTAAACAAAGCGTTGCATGGGAGGAAACCCATGGTTTTCATGTTTACAATAATTTTGTTTTTTAATCAACTTTATTTTTCAAATAGGATTACTGGATCATTTTGATATAACTTTATTCTAACTCAGACTGTTGACATGTTCTTCTCTTATGAGTATGGATGGGTATGAAAGGGAAGCACCATATTCATCTGTGTCACACGGTATGATCCCTGGGTACTACCTTGCCCAGAAATTAAAAAGAAGACAATGTATCATCAGATCATTTAAAAAAAACAAAAACAAAAACAAAAGTAAAACCATAAAAATGATGAGATTTGGTATTAAATAAATTATTGTGTTGTTTTAATGTCTGGTTTGTTCTTGTTTGTATTGTTCATGGACTATTTTTGGGTGATACATATTCCATCAAGGAGGTTCCTACATCTACCATGAGAAAAAAAGAGTTATTTGGGAGCACCATAATCATCATTATGAAGCCACCAGGTGAACTTGTTCCATACCCTTTCCAACACATCCCCCGCCCTCTTTCTCTACTCTTTTCTTTTTACGAAACTTGGGATAGTTTCATTCTAAGTTAGGGGGTGTGGAAAAAAATATTTGTTAAAAAAGAAGTAAAATTACTTTATCATTAATATAATAACATCTTTTCTTGTATTAAAACTACATAGAAAATAATTTTTATTTCCATGACTCTTAATTTAATTCATGATTACGTTTACAAGCATTGATTTTGGAAGTTTGGTTGTCCATTGAGAATTTTCATCATTTTTATTTTCATCTATTTAATCAAAATGCCACAATGCACATCCTCTATATTTTGGGGTACTAATTTGAATTCTTGGGGTCCCATAATAAATATCATAGACTGGTTTGATTTTTATGAATAATATGAGTATTAAAAAAATGTATAAAAAAATTGCGTGTAGAGAAATGGATTGATAAAATGCGCAGCTTTCGACACTTGGGGATCGTGAATCCAGAGTTTTCTAGCCCTGAGTTTTTCACTCTATCTCTATTTATGGTAATATGACTTTGTTTTTGATTAAGTTAACTCGAGATTATTCCCGAGTATGTGGGATTCACTTGGTGCCCTAAGGCCTTTGACTCTAGGAGTCATCGGCAAAGTCTTGCTACATGGGTTAATTTGATTAACTGCAATCTCAATTAGTATAGAAATATTAAAAAAAAAAGATGCCAAAAATGGAATGAAGAATACTCATATTAGGGTTAAATGTGATTCCACCTAGAGCTTCCATGATTTCCCCCTTGAATGAAAATGAACCCCCCATATCTATTCTGATTCACAACACATCATTTCACCTAATTGAGTTGGATGAAGTGTGATGATGGATTTGATCAAAGGAATGGGATTGGTATTGGGATCTTCATTAAAATTTATCATGCTTTAAATTATTTTTATAGGTTATAAAGATATATTTGTATGTAGTTTACATTGTGAGCATTGTTTGTTATAATGCGTTTAAAAAAAGAAGTCAAATATAATCTTTAAATTATTTGCTCGGGACTAGAAAATCTCAAGTTGTGGGGTGTGATTAGAAAATAAAAACACATATGATAATTAAATTTTAATGGTATTAAATGTTCATTTTTGATCTTATGGGCCTGAGTTAGTGGGTTTTAATTTTGAACATCCATTCTCATCATTTGTGCACTTCATGCCTAATGTACACCAGTTTAGGGCCAATGATTCATCTGATTTTAGGCAATGTAATTATCCATATTTTAATTTTATATTTTGTTAAATGTATCTACACTTAAATATGAACATTTTTCATTCAGGTATCAATGGAGGATTCATAAAGTATGATGGTGATATTTGGTGATGAAAGGAAACAATTCTGGAGAAGGAAGATTGGGCACCAGCCCATTGATGAGAATTTGGGGCCCACAATACGGGCTCAATAAATCCCAAATTTCGTGGGATACTAGATGACATATAGAGGAACAAATAATTCTTTAGGATTCAGTGCTAATTCAGCTTCCATGGTGGTTATTAAGACGGCCCAAAGAGAAGATCAAGATCTGGGCCAGAATCTGCAGCCCAGAATTATATCCCACTAAAGCGGCCATAACTACCGATCCACAACTCCAAATAGGCCCAAATTTTATAGACTTCTAGAAGAAATCAGGAGACACAAAAGACTATTCTCTGGCCCACCGTGATTCGGCGATATGATTTCATTATAGGAGGATGTTTTCATGGGAGATAAGGAGGATAAAAAAGTCAAGGAGGGGATCAATTTCTCCACTACTTTCCACCACCCTAAGGCCTAAATTAATTTAATATTTGGGAATAAATTGCTTGAGGCTTGGTATAAGGCTTACTAATATCTTATTTAAGGCAGTGGTGGTGAGGGGGAATATATCTCTTGTTTTTTGTAATGTTATTATGCCAAAGTTCCGTTGTAAGGTTCTTAATTTCCATGTAAGTTTCTTTTATGTATTTCTATGTTATTAAACAACATATTTCTCTCATATTCTTCCCATAATATCTCATTAAAACTCACAAAGCATAGTGATATCTCTGTGTTTTTGTGAATTAATTCACACATAGGTGTGAATTTCGTTCACACACACGGAGGAGTGCTCGTTATTTCTGCGATTTTAATTTCTTCAATCCAATTCTTGTAAGCCATCTTCTGCACACCATTGAGAGTATACCATAAATGGAGGGATAAAACTTTAATGGGTTGATCTTAGGATGATGAAAAGGATGGATTGAATTTTATTTTATGAATTAATTATTATTAATTGGCTAATTAATTCAAGACTTCTATTCTTCAATTATTTTCACTCTTCATCTTCACTATGTTTGAGGAAGCTAAATCCAAGTACTAAAATGACCATACACCTTGGAGAGATCATGAATTTGGTTCTCTAAGTGTATAGGGGATTATTAATTGAGTTTGGATAGCATAAAACCATAAAATGATGAAGTTAGTGTTATTTTGAAGAATGGATTAATCAAGAATTAATACAACCAAAATTGTTTAAAGAAGTAAAAGTCATTCAATTCACCCAAAGCATAATCCTACGATCAACCCATTTTCATTAAATTGAATTCACTCAAGTTTCTTAGTGTTCTTTAAAACCATCTAAAATCAAAATGAAGTTGGACACTTAATATCCAAAAATCAATCTCATAGGTTGTGCATCTTAGTTATCTTCTTAGGTCTCAGTGGATTCGACAACCCAAGCTCGACTACAAGGACCATTCTACCTTCATATCTTGGGTAAATGTGAGTGTGAATCACACCACCACACCCTTGGACATCCCCCACCCCTCTGTATAGCCCCCACCTCTAGACATCCCCCACCCCTCTAGAAAGCCCCCCAACCCCTTGGACACCCTCGCCCCTCTTGGACACCACCCTAACCCCTACCCCCATGGACACCCCCTGGACACCCCCAACCCCATGGTCACCCCCACCCTCCTGGATACCACCCCAACCCCTTGGATACCTCCTAGACACCACCACCCCCTTGGACAGCCCCCACCCCTCTGGACAGTCCCCACCCCCTAGACAGCCCCCACCCCTCTAGACAGCCCCTTCCCACCCACTTGGACACCCCAGCCCTCATAATAACCATAGAACATATCGATTAATATTAAACCATCAATTTAAAAATGACCAAATATACCTAATGATAGAAGAATGAAAGAGAATAAGAAGATGACGAAGAAGAAGAAAAGAAACAAAGAATAAAGGAAGAAGAACATGGAATAAGTAACTTATTTAAGGAAATTCCATGGAATCCAAGAAAACCATGGGGCCTCCAATGGTTGATAGAAAATTGGAGAAAATGGAGTAAACCTGAGAATTAAAACAAATTTAGAATAAAAACTCAGATGGAGAATATCACAGTGTAAAGCCTATCATCACGACACAATGGGGCCAGGATAACTGCGCATCTTTGAAAACCACGACATGGTATCCCCCATAACCCATAATTTTCTCATAGTCAATGACTCGTTCAAATATATATAACCAAATAGAATCATATTAAAACACCACTCATCTTTTCATAAGGCTTGAATCCCTAAAAATCAAAGTGGAAACCTCAAACATAGACTGTACCAACCCCCTTGGACACCACCCCCACCCCGTTAGACACCACCCCACCACCTTAAACAACAATAATAAATTATATCCTAATATCCATGAAACAATACAATAATCATATCATAATCTCACAAACCACGATGCAATAGTCAACCCCAACTAACACTTATCCCCCACCCGTTGGACACCACCCCCTTGGACACCCCCTTGACACCACCACCCCCTTGGACATCCCCCTACCCCTGGAAACCACCCCCACCCCATTGGACACCCCCTGGACACAACCACCCCCCAAGATAGCCCCCACGCCTCTGGACAACCCCCACCCCCTGAATAACCCCCACCCCTCTAAACAGCCTCCCCCCTTGGACACCCCACCCCTCCTGAACACCACCCCCACCTCCAACCCCCTTGGAAACCCCCTGGACAACCTTTAATCATCTGGACAGCCCCCACCCCCTTCGACACCCCCACCCCGTTAAACCCCCCCCCCCCCCACACACACCCCTTGACTGCCCCCCCCCCCCCCCCACCTCCATGGACACCCTGGACACACCCAACCCTCTGGACAGCCCCTCGAACCCTCTGGACACCACCCACCCCGTTGGACACCCCCTGGACACCACCACCCCCTTGGACAACCCCCACCCCTCTAGATAACCCCCACCCCCTGGACATCCCCCACCCCTCTGGACAACCCCCACCCCCTTGGACACCCCACCCCTCCTGGACACTACCCCACCCCCTACCCCCTTGTACACCCCCACCCTCTGGATATCCCCCCGGACAACCCCCTAAACCCTATGGACAGGCCCCCACCCCCTTAGACAACCCCCACCGACCCACCCCCTTGGACAACCCCCACCCCCTTCGACACCATCACCCCCTTGGACCCCCCACACCCCTGGAATTCCCCCCACCTCCATGGACACCTTGGACACCCCCAACCCTTTGGACAACCCCTCGAACCCTATGGACAACCCCCACCCCCCTGGACAGCCCCCGCACCCCCTGAACACCACCCACCCCCTTTGACATCCCCCACACCCCCTTGGACACCCCAAACCCCTTGGATAGCCCCCACACCCCCCTTGACACCTCCCCCACCCCCTTTAACACCCCTTGGACACCCCCACCCCACTGGACAGCCCACCCAACCCCCCTGGACACCCCCACCCACTTCCACAGCCCCCACCCCCTTGGAAACCCCCTGTACGCGCACACACATGATAGAACACACAAAAATCGTAAACTTTCATGATATCACTTCCATATGTTTATTTTACCAGAAAATAATTTAGAATGGTATAGATGAACACTATCAAACTTACCATGATAGAAAGAACAAAGAAAAATAACATCTCAAAACATTAGTTTAGGACATCGCGGAAAACAAAAACTGAAAAAGAGTCATGTGAGGCTTACTTGAGTATTTTGAGTCAACCTGATAGATTTGATAATATTAAATATGAAGAATGATGTTGGAAAAATGAGGCTGGAGGGCACAACTTCGATGAATCGTTTCTAGGTTTTCCACGCGAGAGAGACGAGTGGTAGGTTTCCCAATCGAAGAAAATAGAATGACTGAATACGGGGTGCGATAAATCATTTAAAAGATTTATCACATCATTTATTTGATAACTGACGTGATAAACTTTTTTTTTAATGTTTATAATGTCATTTATTTAATAACTGACGTAGAAAACTATTTATCTCGTCATTTATAAAATAACCGACGAGATATATGTTGCTTTATACTGACGTGATAAATTGCTAAGATTGGATTTATCACATCAGTTTTTTTATAACCGATGTGGTAAAGTGATGAACTTTCCTTTATCAGGTCAGTTATTTTATAACCGACGTTATAAAGCATGCCAAATTCGATTTTCACGTCGTTTATAAAATAACCAACTTCAAAAAGATAATCTTCGTATATTTTATGTCGGTTATTTTATAACTGACTTAATATATTGATCCTGATCGATATATCATGTCAGTTATAAAATAACCGACGTGATATATCGATCATTAAAGCTTTGCAGGTCAGTTATATAGAACTGACGAGAAAAATGCTGACGTGTTAATTGTTTTTTCCACTAGTGTAATCTTTTTTATTCAAAAACTAAGTTAAAATTATTATAAATTATTAATTATTCTGATTCCCAATATGGACTTTATTTTTCAGAATTAAAATAACACAAGTGGAATAAATTAATTTAAAATTAATCTCGTAGTTAGGTCGACAATGTTGGGTTTTAAAGTAAAAACATTCAAAAGTATGATAAGTTTTTATATCCAATTTCAATGTGAAATTGGTTTGAATTACCCAAATTGAATTAATTAATAACGTTTTTATATAATTAAAAATTTAAACAAATTTAATATATAATTTACCCTTATAAATAAATTATATACAAAACATTTTTGAATAAAAATATTATATTTTTAATTATTCATTAAAAAAATGAAACCTTACAGAAAAATACGCAAAAATTATCCTATACTAATTTTTATGTATCTATTACAAATATAATGTTTATTTTGACATATTAAGTCTATAAAAGTTCTAAAAGTTGGATTTAAAATGGGGTTTCCATTAAAAGGTGTTAAAACTACCTTTATAAAAAAATATAGATTTATTTACATAAAATTATGTTTTGTATCTTTTTTATATCCAATATATTGGATGAATACCAAAAATATTTGATTGAATATATAAAATATATATTAAATTAATATCACTCACTAATTTTAAATAATTTAATTTATTCGGGTAAAAAACTTTGTGTCATAAAAATATCAATATTTTCCTTTATATTCAATTAGTCTTTATATTCAATTATAATTAAATGATGACCGTCAAAATCATATTATATTTTTTCAAGCCATATATTTTCATAAATTAGTTAACACTGTTCATAATGGATAATTTAACTACTAAGTAATAATAATCTCATTTAAATAATTATAACAAGGAAATGATGTTTCGTAGAAACATTGGTGTTGCGGGTAACATATGCAAAGTTTATGTTCTATATATCATATTCCAAATATATTTTCCATGTAATGTGTGTCATGTTAATGATCCATGTAATGTACTCTATGTTTGTGCCATCTAAAGGGAATGTTTAACTTAGTGCATTGAAAGACATAAAAGAAAATTTAATTTATTCAAACAAAGGTCAACAAAAACTTAGTGTGTTACATGGATGATATATATAAGTTTATTTAATGAATTTATATGGTATTTGTTATATAATTATCATTATTTAAATATAAAATTATACTTACCTTCTTTCCACAATGATTGTTGAATAATTATAATGTTACCCAAGCATGCGTAGGACCTACCGTCTCCAGGAATGTAATATAGTTCATTTTTTATAACCATATTCCATGAATGGTTTTAAGACTATAATTGATGTATAAATACGATAAATAATTGATGATTATTATTCTATATATATTTAAATAATTACCTTTGGGACCATGGTCAACACACCAAATCTGTTTTGAAACACTGAACTGAACGTCCTCAAAACACCCAACATGGAATTTACAGATTAAGTATTAAAGTATTTGACTGATGTAAATAAAATAAACAACATAAGTATTAGTTATTTATCCTATAAATATTTCTTAATAAATAAAATAATTGATACAAATGATATGGAAATTATGGACTCGAGGTAAGAGAATTATCTCAATTTTACATCATTGATGAATATTTTAATGTTATGGATGTAATTTATTTTATATGTTGTATATACTGACCCATTTAAATGTAATATAATGAATATATAATTAATAATGGTATTTTAGGATTTAATTTGTGTTATTTATTCCATGGTGATTTGATATGAATGATACCAAGTGGTAAAAAATTTCATAACTCAATTTATTTTCCTTGATTTATATTAGTTCTTCATTATATTTGATATTCTATGATTATGTGTGTAATGAAATTTGAAAAAATTATATTGTTTTTACACTTTTTCTATGTGTATATAAATTTGATACACCTAATATATTCATTGATTAATCTTAGATTTAGTGGTATGATCTTTGTAAGGGTCATCATCTCAAATTATCTTTCTTTGTTGTATATGTTTATAATATCCACCTATATTAATTTGTGAGATGTTTATACTACTATTTCGACAAGTTATATCATGAATATACTTATTTTCATGATATTTAAAGTTTAATTTGAAATTATTAATTCACGAGTCATACAAATTAATAGTCACCAAAGTGGAAAAGGATTTATGTTACAATATCCTTTCTTTCAGGATTGATTATGTTCAAGGTTCCTTTGGAAAAAATAATATGCTAAAAATTTCATGAAAAAAATATATTTTCTTCTAATCTAGTAATTAATGTGTTTTTCATGATTATTCTCCATTTCCTCCCTTATTTATTGAATAAATACCAATAATTCTATTTAATGTGATACCAATCTTATATATTCTTTTAAATCATGAATCTTTCTCTTAGATAACCATGATTTTTAAATGTTTTCTAAAATGTTATATTATTAACATAAATTATTTACTAAATATATTTTCATAGTCTTTGAACTTGTCTTAAATGGTTTTAAAATTAAATTTCATAGCAATTTCTAAATGGGTCACTTTTTACTCCCTTTAACTTTTTTTAAAAAGATTGTTTATTTTTAACATTTATGACATGAACTAATTTTCCCTCTCTCATTTAATTAGTAACATTGAATTTTCCTTTATTTTTTTCCATTTATATTTAAAAAAATAAATGATCAACATTTTGGGAGTTTTTTATTTTATTTAGAAGTGATTTTCAAAATGAAAATATGATTTTTCTCAATAACTTTTTAAGGATATTTTAATGATATTTCCATTCATAAACATCAAAAAAAATAGTGAAACTTATTATACAATGGGGATATTTTATTATAATAACATACGCATTCGTTCTATGGATGGATTATGATTGTTTCAAATAGATTTTTATGGAATCCATTTATTTTCCATGGGTTAATCATGTATAAAAGGGATTTTTGTGAAACACATTTATTTTCCATGGGTTAATCTTGTTCAAAATAGATTTTTATAGAACCCATTTCTTTTTTATGGGTTAATAATGTTTCAAAGTTATTTTATGAAACCCATTTATTTTCCATGTGTCAATTATATTTCAAAGTTACTGTTATGAAGCCAATCTATTTTCTATGGGTTAATCTTGTTACAAAGATATTGTTATGAAAAGAGTTCTCTTCCATAATTAAATCGTGTATCAAATATATTTTTATAGAACCAATTTATTTTCTATGGGTTAATAATATTTCAAATATATTTTCAAGGAACACATTTCTTTTCCTTGCGTTAATCAATTTTCAAATATATTTTTGGGTAAACCATTTATTTTCCATGTTCTAATCATATTATAATAATAATAAAGGTTGTTTAAATTAGTTTTTTGTTAAAATAAATTTTGTATATACTCTATTCATGATATTGTTATTGGAAATTATTTATAGTGACACGTGGCAATATTATAAACCAAGGAGAGTTGGTTCTATTATAAACCATGGATGGATGGTTACTTTATTAAACAAGGAAAAGTGTTTTTTTATAAACCAAAGATGGGTGGTTAGGTTATTAAACAAGGATGGGTGGATCCATTATAAACCAAGGACATGTGGTTATGTGATAAACCAAGGATGGGTGGATCCATAATATCCCTCCAATGAACTGGTTACTCTAAATATGTAAGTCAACCACAATTTTTATTCCATTTTAAGAGTGATACAAGGATAATTTTAAAATATATCAATAAATTTTATTTATACTTTATATAAGTTTTAAATTAGTCTACTGACCTGATTTATATTATATAGTTCATGAATATTGATTCTTATGACTCTTTCAATTGCTAAAGCCTTATTTAATATTTTATGATTTATGATCTATGTATTGATGGGTATGGATAAACTTATGTTTTTTCCATGAACTTTTATTATGTCACCATATCCTCATTCTATTTTCTATAACATTGATGAAATTAAATTTTTAATTCTTATGTTTACCCTTCTTGATCAACTGATCTGACCCATATTATGTTTCATTTTCCCCAGGTTATAATGAATATAGTTGGATGAATTATGAATAGAAGGGATGCATATGGTTGTGATTAATACATAATGTCAAATAATAATAGATGGATTAAATGGTATAAATTCACATTTAATAACATTTGTATATTTTATGTAAGAGTTTTTACAAATTATTTAAAACTCTAATCCTAAAAGTTCACTGGGTATGCAAGTATCCAATATTTTCTTTTGATGTTGTATTTATCAGATAGAAAAAATTGGATCACCTTTTTCAGTATCAAAGAATGAAATATAATGTTAATGATTTAAACATAGGATCATGGAGTGTAGGTTCTAGGATGTTATAGTGAGTCCCTTTTTATAGGAAAATCCATTTCATTTTCACAACATTTAATTATATAAGGGCCATAAACATGTTTATAAAAATGATAAGTGGAAATGATAGGGAACAAGAATGATATTCATTATAATTCCATAATTATGTGATCCCTGATCTGAATTTTATTATTTTATTATTTATTAAAAATAAATTTTAATCATTTAATATATTTTTTGGGCTTTTTAGTTATAATTCAAAATACATGACTTTAAAAACACACTAAAAACTACCATTTTTAAATATAATATCTTAGAAAATCTGTTATCATTACTAAATATCTATATAATTCATGGGATACTAAACCTCATATATAAATGTTATCATTTTTAATACTTTTAAATCTATTTATTTAATTGTTTTAATTTTTTGATATACATTGTTGCATCACATCTTCAGTGTTTTAGAAAATTATAAAATTATATATATTAAAAATAAATTATTGAAATAATATTTTTTATACATAATTTTTTATCATCTATATTCTTTGATAATGAAGATGTGTTTTTATTGATACCATGAAAACATATTTAAAATGTTATTTTGATTTTTCTCACCTTATGCAAGCATTTCTCATTCATTTATATGTGGATCTCGTAATCTAAATTTGAAGGCTAAAATAATAATGAAAACCCACCATTTATATATAGAATTGAATAAAACATTCATTGAAATACCATTTACCTCTCAATTATTATCACAAAGATACAAAACACGATTTTTCCAGTGCTATATAAGAAATGCATTAACATTAAAAATATTTTTATTATTAATCATGAAATAGATTCTAATTGATTGGTTTGAATTATTTATTTAATATAATATATGTTTTATAATGTATTAATACTTTTATTTTTGGTTTAAATATTTTTTATTGTTCTTTTAATTGTTTGTAATGATTTATTGAAGGATTTAATAGCATCATGGGATTCTTCGGAGCCTAGAGCTCCAGTTTTTTAAGAAATTACATGAGGCACACAATTGGTGCATGGTTAGTTCTAACCATGTGTCTCAAATATGTAACCTATATATGAAATAGAAAAATTAGGGTAACCATGAAAGAGAGGTAGAATGACCATGAGAAATGGTAAAGACATGTTACATTAGTGATTTTCAAGGTGTGTACATAGTTTTTAAAATTATGATCAAATTATGCAAGTGGTGAGCCTTTGAAACATTGGAATACATGAAAAAATAAAATTTTTCCTAACTATATGATTTACTCAATTAATAGAGTCCTAACATATAGGGAAAAATATACGGATTTCACCCAGATTGGCCAACTATGCAAACAAACCATACGACCCCTTTTAAAAGTGTTTAATTTTTATTTTTACCTCTTTCCAAATTAATCTAAATCTACACTTATTTTACTCTATTATATAGATTCCTCCCACCATGGGAGATTCTCCCATCCCTACCGGAATTGGGGTATCTCCCCCATCCATTTTCTATTTCAAGATTCATTTGTCCAGCTAGATCCCTATCAGTAATACTATGATTCCTCTTAATTGTTTTCATCATATCATTCCCCGATTGGAATGGTATTTCCATGTGAGATAATATGCACTATTTTTAGGGATTTTTTAGTTTATTTGAATCCTAATGTTCTATCCTAAATCTAAATCTAATATCACATTTAGTGTCCTTTATTGATATAAGGTAGGTGGTATCATTATTTTATGTAAATGTGATGTTTTTTATAAGTTGTGTTGTTGTTCTGTTGTGAGAACTTTATGTGTGTCACTTATAAAATATGATTTTACTTTAAATTAAATATTATAGTCTTTTTAAGATACTATCATAGACCCCTTGAAAATTTTTTAGTTTGATGACCTTAACTTGACAACCTTTTGGGTGAGTTAATTGCTTACCCTGGACACTTTTACGCTGAATCTTGAAAGATTCACCTTCTATAGTTGCTTCAGCTAGACATTTATGATCCGTTGAGTGAATTCAATTAAATTAAATGTTAAATTATGAAATTTGAAATGTAAATAGAAAGTACATGTCACTTGAGTGTATTTAATCTGACTAATTCTAATCACTAAATGGGTAAATGTAAATGTTGAATTGTGTAGATGTATAACATGATACATATTAAATGATGAAACACAATCGAGGATAAATTAAATTAAATGAAATATGTAATGGATTATAATTCAGTTTAATCTAGTTATGACTATTATTAATAGTTATAGTACCTCTTTGATGGTGGCACAATTGTAAGAACCTAGATCTTCTTTTCAGGTATGTTTTTCTTTTTCTGGTCATTTTTGAGAAAAAGAGGAATTTCTGGAATTTTTTGAAGTACACACCATATACTTTATGAGTACATGCCATGTACTTTATGGGTACACGCCGTGTACTTTATGAGTACACACCATGTACTTTATGAGTACACGTTGTGTACTTTATGAGTACACGTTGTGTACTTTATGAGTAAATGTCATGTACATTATGAGTACACGCTGTGTACTCGGTTACCGCGTGTAGCCGTGTGCCGGCTGTGTAGTGGCCTTGCACACGGCCAGGCGTGGTGACCTGGAGGCCACCTAAAGCGGGGCTCGGTAAGGGAAAGTACACATCGTGTACTTCAAAAGTACATTCCATGTACATTCTTCTTTTTCATTAAACATACCGGGGTCGTGTCTAATTGCTAGAAAGGCCTTCTTCTCGACCTAGTTCGTCTGAGAGTGCCCGTATGACCGCGATCATTCTTCGAGCCCCCGAGCGATCATCCAATCTCTAATTGAACCACCGTCGATTGAATTGTTATTGCCTCGGTAATCTCTTCCTTATGCTAGAGATTCATCTCATGATTCCTCCTCCTTCTCAAGTTATCCTCCATTGAAAATTTTAGACGTTTTTATAGATCTATGGTGTTCTTGGGAGATTCAAGGATTGGAATTCACATATAGAGATCTCCCAACACCAAGGTAGGTGGTTTGTTCCTTTCCATTGAAAGTATTTGAGTAATATATTCAATTTTGTCCAATACCCATGAACGGGGTATTGCGAGTTTACTGTTTTAACCCTGTTAATTTCCTGCCATGCTTGTATGCATGAGTAGAGGTTAATTGAATTTGAATAGGGTTGATTTATATGCTTTGGAAGTAATTGACCATGCATGTTTTGTTGATGACCATTTGGTCCTATTTATCCTGTTAGGATTCCTTGATATTTTCCCATGCCTAGTACTGTTGGATGGAGTGAATATTTGATTTGACATGCTTGAAATGCTGTAGATTATTTAGCCAAGTAGTTCTTGAGGTTTAATTTGGCCGTATTACATTGCTATGCTCGTTTGACTTATAAAATGCCGTGAGAACCTGGTGTAGTAGACTATAAGGGTAATTGACCGTGTGAGCTTCCGCAAAGAGTCTTTATCACTTTAGACTATAAGAGGAATTGACTGAGAGTGATTCCTAGGATAGTCTTTGTTATATCCATGTAATTTGAACCAGAGGGGTAGACAGTGTGTGATTCCTAGAGGATTTCTTGTGTTGCTCGGTAGTACCAGAGGGGATAGGCTTTGAGAACTTCTCAGGGGGTTACTTGTTTGTGTTTTCCTGCTGGATTAGCTGTTTAATTGATATGAGAAATTGAATGCTTTGAAACTATGGATTTTTTACTGTCGAGTACTTCCTTGTTTATTGAATAATGTTATTCATTACCTTCCATATATTCACTGACTGTTAGGCACATATCTTATGGTGGTTTCCTACAAGGATTTAGTCTCACACACTATTTGGGCCATGCTTTTGGGCCCAAACAGATTATATTTCCATAGGTATAGATAAGGGAAAGCGCCCTTTTACTTTAGGTACTTAATTGTTGTGGAGATAAAGAGCATAGGACCAGGCTGAGGCCTGTGATTCTGAAGAGATTTCATCTGTCTTTATTTTCTACTTTGGTTTAGAACTGCTTGTATTCCATCATTGTGATTTGTTTGGATACTTTCCTAGACATATGTATCATGAATAATATATATATATATATATGTGTGTGTGTGTGTGTGTGTGTGTGTGTGTGTGTACTCCAGTTTATTAATTCTAGTCTTCCGCTATTTCCTTTTGTATGGATTATTACTGCTTCTGCTATTGAATATTTGTTTATTACTTTTTTTGTGTACTCTTCCAATGAAGGAATTGTTTCCCCACTATCACACCCAAGGCCCTCGATGCTTGTCAGCAGCCTCTAGCGCTCAGGGATATCTTCTTGAGGCCATGTGACCAACTGGGTACAGGGAACCTCTCGGTGGCTTCCATAACTGGGACATTACAATAGTGGTGAAGGTGAGTAGCATACCAACACGGTTCTTTGAGAGAAGTAGGGTTTGATTCTTGTGAGTTTGCTCTTGGAAGAATTTATACTTCCTTCGGGATATACTTGTCTTTTTGAGTCACTTGTTTCCAAACATGGAGGGTAAAATGTGGTAAAACCCACCCGTGTTGATAGATTACTGTGTCAAACCATCTCAAATCTAGTTTTTACCCTCTAAGACACTCTCCTATCTCTCTAGGAAATGAATCCTTCTTGGTTGGGACTCTCTCCAGAGTGATCTCTTCATTGGGAGGGGTTACCTTGTTTAGGGGGTTCAAATAGTCCACACCTGGGTATTCAATTTTAAAAAATAATTATGTAAAGTTATAGTATGGCCTACCTTGGGAAAGTCTTGGCCTTCCCCTTGTGGTTTTCTAGACTACCAAGAGGATTCACCTGATTCATGGTTGTGTTTTTCGAGATTTGATAACCCTCTTGGACTTGGTCCTTATCTTAAATTTATGAATTATTGGTCATAATTCCCAGGAATCATATTTTACTTTTCTCTAGATATTATAATTCCTAGTATTATCTTCTTGGATTTTTTACATTGTCTTATGACATGGATAACCCCAGATTATCTCCTTGGACTCCAATCTTCTATATCCTGAGGAATAATTAGACTTATTCATAGGTGTAACAACCAATGTTTTAATGAATTATTATTATTTTAAATAAATTAAATATCTTTTATAACTTTCATCACTCAAAATTCCATGTTAATCTTGTGCAAAATGAAACACTGGGTTACCTAGTGTTATACATGCCATTGAGTTTTAACAAAATGACAATATATTATTAATATAGTTATTTAAACATGACCATTATAACATAGACATTAAATTTAGGGATATGAATAGTAATAACTACTTTTAAATATTATGTATAAAAGTTTTATATTAATAATACATATTGAAAGAAAAATACTTAATTTTTTCAAAAATGTCTTTATTTGTTCTGAAAATATTATCTTCTCAAAAACTATTCGATTTATTTATTTTAGTAAAAAATCATAAAATTAATTTTTAAATTTTTTTATAAAATTAATTTGAAAAAATAAAATTCATTTTTTGTTCATAGAATTTCAAAATCTACTTTTGATTGATTTTTGGTATTTTTCAGAAAAGATTCATTTTTTTGGATAATTGTGAAAAATACTAAATTTTAATTGAAAATAGAAATTTCAATTAATATGTTTATTAAGTTAAATTATATGTTAAATTGGGTTTAAAGTTAAATTTGATAAATTATAAATCCATTATTCCAATTTAGGCCATTTTAATCATATTCATATTGAATTTTGATATAAACAATCGGTTAACTTTTAAACATTTTCCCTTTAAAAACCCTCTTTTTCATTGCCTTTGCATGATTAATTTTAAATTAAAATTTTCCACTTATAGGAGTTGAATTTGGAAAAATTGATTCCATATTTTTATTCACAAAAATTTATATAATACAATAACATAAACTTATTTTTTGATGAAGACAATTATTAAAAATAGTAAAAATTATTTACCATGGTTTCATTAAAAATTGGTTTACCGAGGGATAAAATAAATTTATACGGGTTAAAATACTATATAAACATGTATGAAATTAATTTTCTGAGCATATATAATCCTTATCATTTTTAATGTTCTAATGTTATCCATTCTGGTCGCTTATGGAATGAGATAAATTTGGGCACACTTTTCTTTTCAAAAACATATAAGTGTGCCACTCACCTCACTTATAAAAGGCCACCCCCACTCCTACATTATTGACACCATAAAAACCTTTTGGTTATTCCAAGTACAATAAACATAAATTTATAAATTCCCTCCTCCAATCCTAGAATACTTGGTTTTGATATAAATCCAACATAGGAATGATTTTAGTGCAAACCTAATGAGGATACCCGAAGAAGAGGTAACGTTCATCAATGAGAATTTTTGTTTTATTTTTTCCTCCACCTCTTTCAATTAATGCCATATAATTATGATATAAAAAACTTATAATCTTAAATATAATTATATTTTTTATGTAATGACTATGACAAAAAACCATCTCTACTTATATAAAATGGGTTTCGAAATCATCATTGATGTGTACGACATACTACCACATTATGAACTGATGTAATTCATTTTTCAATTAAATACACTAAATTATAGTGATAATTATGGATTTATTATATATATTTATATATTATACTTCTAAAAATATTATATCACACATATATTCATAATTTCCATTCCATTGGAATACGATAACATCATTCATGTGTATAACTGACTACCATCTCGCGAACCGATGTGATTAGTTCACACATTAAATAGAAGGTAATAAGGATGGTTTCAAGGAAAATATGTGATATTTATAACATAAAATATTTTTTAATGATAATATTTAATTTATCTTTCTTTATTTCAATCCAATATGAAAATGAAAACAACGTTTATGCGTACGTATTACCTACCGTTACAATAAACATTGTATTTCATTTCCCATTCCAGAATTTTATGGATTTAGCTAAATAGATATATAATGAAAATATATTATATTTATATCGTGGTTGAAATTATGGATGTGATTAAATTATTATCAAATTAATAGGACCAAAAAATAAATAATCAAAACATATATAAAAACAAAGCTGTTATTACCTGTAATGTAACCATAACAGGGAATTGTTTATAAATAGGTAATAAAAGGTTATAATAAAATAATATATTGTATGATATATATAAATATTGTTATATAATTGTTTTATAATAAAATTATAATTATTCTATAGGTGTTTTGAACATGTATGATGTAATTCAATACTTAGTGTCATCCATTTACATCTCATTTTTTACTTCTCTGAGACACATGCCTTATTCAACACCTATTTCCGTTAGGTGGTGTATATAAACCCCTAAAATTTATTTTATAATGATTATGATGAAAATTATTTTGATTTAAAAATCTATTTTAGGATATCTCTTTCATGGGGTTTACATTTCAATAGTTTCCAAAGTTGTAAGGGATTTTTGTCTTAATATGTCTTCTTTGAGATGTATGTTACATTATGCACCTATATTCATTGAATATGGGTATATTAAATAATTTTTACATGTAATATCATGAATTTATTTATCTTTATGATATTTATGTTATTCCTTCATAGGTATTATGATTCAAAGTTACCAAAGTGGTAATGATTTTATGTTAGAATCTCACTGTTTATCAGGATTGTCTATTATTATATTTTTGATGATAAAATATTATAATTCATCTCTCAATAAACTCATTAATTTTATTCTACTTTGGTTATTAATTATACTAATAGTATAATTTTCCCACTATTTGGTACTTAAAATAATTGGAGAAATATTTTGATAAAAATCCGACTTTATCTCTCACTTCAGTCGGACATTTGTTTTTTTTTCTAAAACCATTTTTTTCAAAAAAAAAAAGTTTTAATATTCTCCAATTACTTTTTAAAATACATTTTTACCCATGTTATTCTTTTTACAATATTTTATAAAGGAATCATCATGTCATTTTATAAACAATTCCCATTTTTATTTTACTAAAAATATGAAAGGAATATTTGTTTTAACATGTATGGAATGAATGAAACTTCCCATCACCATGAAAATTATTTTATTTAAAGATTAATTTATATATTTTGAAGGTTATTTTCAAAGAAATGTATTTTTGAAAAGGTTTTATGGTTCAATTTTTTTTAAATAAAAATTATTTTCCTCCCAAAAAGGTTTAAATGACCATTCCATATCATTTTTTAAATAAGTTAAAATTCTTTGATGTTAACTATGATTTAATGGGTATATGAACCAGGGATACCAATATTATTCTTTATATTAAAGGTTTATTATGAAAATATTTTTATAAAACTCATTTATCTTCCATTGGTTATACCATGATTAAATTATTAGGAAACTCAATTATTTTAATGGGTTCTATAATAATGAAATGATGAAATGATTGTGGAACATGTCACTTTTACATTGGATATGATATGATGAAATGTTTATGAAACATATTTCATTTAATGGGTTATTATATGATTAATTTATTATTATCTTGTGTCACACAAATGTATGATTTTCATTTTGTGGTTGGTGGGACCTATATCTCCCTCCTATGAATTGGGTAATGATTAATGGTATATGAGTTCAAAGGGTACACAAGTGGTTATCCCATGTTAGAGAAAAGGTACATGGGAGGTCATTCCAAGACCAACGAAATTACACAGGTGGTTATCCCATACCTAACATGTTATCAATGTCT
Source organism: Viscum album (assembly GCA_963277665.1). Taxonomy (NCBI): domain Eukaryota; kingdom Viridiplantae; phylum Streptophyta; class Magnoliopsida; order Santalales; family Viscaceae; genus Viscum; species Viscum album. Next base: position 1,908,860,243 of record OY728145.1, read on the forward strand.
TTGTGGGTATCCTTGACATAAAAGTTTCTATGCTTATGTGTATGACACAAATCTATATATTAGGCCAATGTTATTCTCTCAAGGATTGTGTTATTTTATTCAATTATGATTCAAGTACTATTAATTTTAAATCATTATTCCATTAATCAATATTATGATCTTTGATATGAAGGCTGTGGTTTCCAAATGTTATGATCATATTCTCATACCCTTATGTTCATGATATACTTACATATCTCCCTTATTTACCCTTAAGGAGAATATAATATCACCCTTTATTACGTTTCATTTCAACTGATTATAATTAACTTTATTACATTTTATTTGTCTAAGATGTGTTTTAATTATGAAGATCATAGTGCGAGATGATGTAGTTTACCTATGGACCAATTTTTTATGTTTCTATGTTTTTTAATACACTAAACTATTATGTTCCTCAGGCGTGTGTTTCTTTAATTATATGAATATTCATAAAAAAGATGTAATATCTATGTATAAAAATACCGGTTCACTATAGTTAGTATTATAGGAAATGAATTAATCTGATTTTGGATGAAGCATAGATCTCCACCCAAGGGATTAAAGAGGAAATGACAGCCACCAGGTATTGTGGTGTTTCCCCCCAAGAGGTTTATACACCAATGAAGTCCTATAATATATTTTAATTATAGTCCACTAGAAGTAATTCTATATCACTATAGTTTCTATTAAAGGATATATTTAGTTAACCATTGGAAACTAGGATGAGAAAACCTTTGTTAGATCCCTAAGTAAATAAGTAAGGATAAATATAATGATGATTTATGTATAAAAAAATTTCATGGAATTTTGGTAAAGGATAGCGTGAGTAGTTTCTATGAAATTACATCTTGTTATAGATACTACAAGTGGATGTGGCTGAGGTAAAGAGGTACCTAGGGTAACTAACTCCAGAAAGGGAACATTGATCTAGAGACAATCATAACCTAGTTTAGACAATGGGCCTTTCTGCACACCTGGTTTGAAAATCCAGGGTGATACACTTTAGAAATTCATATAATCTTTATGAACTATCATAAAGTACTTAAATAGATGATGAATATGAATGATATTGGATAAATTTAAGGTTACATAAATTAAAAATAACGTTTCATTATTTATAAATCATATAAGTTTTTTTCATGATTATGTGATTCCTACCTATGGTGAACCCAACCTGGATTCCCTCTCAAATTGGAACTTGACCCAAATTTCTACAAACAAGAAGGGTTTTCCCGATCCCCATAAGCTGGTGACCAGCACCAAAACATAAAAAAATAGAGGGATCAATTTCTACCAACCTGATGTTGACAACCTGAAATATATATGCATGGAAAGAAATAATGAAATGAAACATGAATATATATATATATATATATATGTCATAAAATATTGAGAATAATGGTTGAAAGACAAATAAAACATTAGAAAAACAATCTCCAAGGGAAAATTACAACTATAAAAGACCATAAAACCAAAGCGGGTACTTCAATTGTCTCTATGTGCTAACATAGTGAAAACACCACTGTCGTACCATCCAAATACTCAAACAAATATGATAGAAAACCTCACTCACTCACTGTGGTGCCTTTCCTTTCCATATATCCAATGACATACCCATTTCTATGCACAACCGAAGGGGTGAACTAGATGTGAGATAATAAGCTCAGTAGGGTCCCACCCAGGTGTTTAATAAAAAGTCTATGTAAAATAATATAATCATGCTCAAATTCAAATAAAATAAGGTATGATATAAATTATTATAAATTTATAGTTTTATATCAAATGAATGTAAAAATAATTTAAATTCCATATCTTTCCACATTTCTAAATAAAGCAGGTAAATCAATTTCAAATCATTTCATACACATATATCAAAAAATATATATCAAAACAAATAAGTTATTACATATAAAATCAAATCCATTAAACTACAACAAAAAAGTACAATCCAAAATCATAAGTCACATCATGCTAAGAATCACTATAGGTTAGGATAGGTTGGACACTTGTACCTAATATATACAATCATGAACACATGAATCCTCTAGGTACATGCATCAAATATATTGAGTAGAGAAATACCTATGTAAGCGAACACCCCAAACAGGTCTAACAGGTCTCTATAACAACAATACTAGGGAGTAGAAAAACAACCCATGAATGAAACCCTGATAGTGGAGGAGGCATATTAATACACCTTCAACCTAAGTACCCAAGGCTTCCCATGTTCTCTATCTTCCAATAAATTCTATCAAATCCATGATTTGAAAACCATTTTTTCAATTATATTTCACTATCCATTGAAAAAATATTCATTTTCCAAAACTAGGGGAAAACCATATTTTATCAAAAACCCATTCCCACACAAAAAATAAAATATGTCAATCATTCCATTTCATTTATAAAATAATTTATCAAAACTAGAGAATTTCATTTCTACAGAATAGGCTAGAGAAGGAACCACCTACCTGAAAACTCGGGGCACACATGCCCACAAAAGGTAGAGTAATAGGAAGAAAAAAGTAATCAAAACAGAGGCATTAGAATCAATATAAAATTACTAGAATTGATTAAATTCAATATAAAGGTCATTAAAGAGCTTATATCTCACATACCTCAATGAACGCACACCCTCTACACTACAAACAACCAAGGACCAAGCCCCCAGGAGAACATAACTTGAAAAATGTAGAAAGAATCAAGAGGAAACATCATCATAGATCAGAAGATTTAAAATTGTATGGAAACAAGGCTACCATGATCAATGGTAATAAATAAGAGGACAATATTACTTACTTAGAGAGATATTGAAGACAAACCTGAGTATCAAACACTGAAAAAATCAATCCATAATGATAAGAGATTTCCCAAAATAGCCAGGGATGAGCTCTAAGTCAAGATAAAATGATCCTATAGATGAAAGAATGAGACAACATCCATACAAAGTCCTAAAATCCAATCTCATGATAATTAAACATCGTGTAATCTCTGGACACATCATGTAACACTTGGGGTCTATATATTCCAAAAAACCAATCACCTTATTATTAAAAGAAATTTTTTACATTACATGAAATTTAATCCTTACAAGGCATGTAACCATTCATGATGGGTACCAATATCATAGATTATACCAAGATAATAATACATAACATGTAATTAATTTATGTAGAGTGTAATCTCCTAGAAGAAAGTAAAAATAACAGTTTTCACAAAAAACCCCAAACCAACTCGGGCATTCTATGAACTTGGAAATAAACCCATTAATCCATTACAAATTTTTACCTAGACTCCATTAATTAAGACAAACATACATACTTAAAAATTAAGTCATTTTCCATAGAAAATTATCTCCATCCTCAAGAGTCCCAATACACTACCAGTTTAGGAGGAAAAAAATAAGGAAAATGGAATTACCTAAAATATAGTAATAGGATGTTACAAACTCCACAACATAAGACTTTCTATCCCTAGGAAGTCATGTGAAATAATGAAGTCTGGTAAAGTGCTGAGGTTACTTCTCCTTCATCAATTACTCACACTCCCAAGTCTCATGAGAATCTTATTCACGCCACCATAAAAATATGACAAACAAAATCAACTTCCCCCATATGAATTTCAATTAAGATTCAATGATATCTACTTATTGTATAATGAATTAGGTTTTGATATATAAGACTTTGGAACATTCCTAAGAATATTTCCAAAGCCATGCGCTAAGTCAGCATGGGATTCTGGGGCCTAGAGAGCCTTAATGCAGTGATATTGAAATATATAATATATCTTGTCATGTGTGTAATTTTTTTTATTGAAACATGAATTAAATATTTAGAATATTCTCAATTCAAAATTAGGATACTAAATTTGAGTACAAAACATCATTTTTACACTAATAATGATATGAAATTTTTTAGTTCCGTGATTTTGGTTGGGGTAGAGCTGGTGATGGGGAGTTAAAGAGTTAATTGGTTTTAGTAAATTTAAAACCAATTAACCCCTATCTTCTGATTTTTTGCACGTATTAATAGGAGAGGAAAAACCCTCTCTGTATCCCCTTTGTATATAGATGAAACTTAAGTGAATCGAAGAGACAAGAAGTTTTTGATATTTTTTCTTAATGTCGATCATCATCATATCAAGGAGGAACACAATCTGGGCATCATTCTACAACCATATATTTAGTGTTTTACACTCAAGGTAAGAAATTTGGAGTTTTATTTATAATCCTAATTATTATACATTTTTTTAAGGTTTTATATCCCTATTATTATTTCTAGAGTTCCCTTCTAGGTTGATCTCAAAGTTTTAGGGAAAACTGGGGTGATTCAGGTGACTCACAAGGGGGTTCTCATCAGAATTCCCATCTACATGACATGTGAAATAGAATTATGTGATGTCTGTTCTTATCATTCTAGGAATATTGATTTTGGGTACTACATAATATGTTCGGGGGTTACACATCATGTAGTGACTCCATATCATGTGTCCAGAGGATATGTCTAGGGTATCCATGTGATAGTACATATCCATGTGAGACTACACAACAAAATTACATGGGAATGAAGTGTTGGACACATTCATGAGGAAAAAAAATATCTAAGTGGCCATTTATTCTAGAAATGCGATGTACCCAGTGGTACACACTGTGTGTGAGGCACGGATGGAGAAGATGTGTGGAGGAAACACACGGTCGGGGGATGAGTGAGGTAGGACATGCCTTGGTTGGGTTTTACACACCGTGTATGGATACATAGATAGAAAAACCATGTAAACAAGAGACAAAATTAGGTGCAGAGGCGGGTTCACACACATTGTGGACCCCAGTGCATGCTGTGTACTTTCTTGAGATCATATTGAGATCTTAGTACTTGTGTATCTCCTTATCCATAACTTAGATCTAGTCATGTGAGTATAACATACTAATAAGTTCCCCATATAGAATGTGATGATGGACTCCTTAGTGGCATGTGAGATACAATCTAGTGTGTTTTGATCATGAAATTGTGGTAGCGGTGCTTATCCTTGGGTAGTGATTAGGATTGATCATTGAGTTGACATTGGGGTTGGTGCCTTTCCCTATCACCATAGGATGTGGGTCCCCTAGACTTTTTAGGCTTGTATAATGGTTCCCCCCTCCTATATTAGGTGAGGGCCCCCTACCCATGGCAGTGTTGCAATGCAAGGTATGATAAGAATGATGATCCTTTTAGTGAATCTTGATCGATGTTGTAGATCAAAGTGGTTCTTATAGAAAGATTCTAGTACTGTTACACCTCTATGGAACTAGAGAATGAGTTTCCCTTACATATCTTCTTTGGTAGAGATGAGACATTCCACATCATGGATTTGGGTTCTCCACCCATATGGTCATTTTCTCGGTGATGGTACTCCCCTATTGGATTAGAGAACGGGTTACACATATCCTTATTTTAGATGGTGACAATGATCCCATACCCAGCCAGAGTTTGGGCCCTCTATACATGTTGTCCAGATAGAGAAGGTACTCCATTATCATAGTAGGGTGTGGGTCCTTTATCCATGGACTTGGTACTCCCCCATTGCGTTAGGGCACAAGTCCTTGATATGTGATGTATTGATTGAGTGGGTACTCCCTTTACATGGTAGGGTGAGTGACCTCTATCCTTGGAATTGGAACTTCCCCATCGTTCTAGGGTGTGGTTCCTCTATACGTGTTATTCTAAAAGAGTTGGTACTCCCCTATCATACTAAGGAGTGGGACCTCTAGCCTGGGGTCGGTACTCCCCTATCGTAGTAGGTTTTGGGTCCTCCATCTTTTGAGTGGTATTCCCCTATCATACCATGGTTTGGGTCCTCATATATGGAGTATTACTACCCCACCATCGAGTAGAGACGGGGAGCTGGTCCACCATTAGAGATAGTGTTCCCTTGGCTGTTGAGTATAGTTTTGAGGAGCATGCCCCTCTAAAAGTTATGTGTAGTACCTGGTTAGAATTTAGTGATCTCTCAACGGAATGAGGTTTGGACCACTCCATACAGGACAAATAGTGTTTTCATAGGATGGTTTGGAGATTGTACTCCCTCAGCTGCAAGGTAGTGGTCTTGTGCGGGTCCCTCCATTATATCTTACAAGAGAGGATTCACATGGTGCATCGTATGGAGAAGTACTCTATCAACTCTGTGAAATGTTAAGGGGTGGGCCACTCAACTTTGGTACATACAACCTGGAACAGGGTGCGAGTTAGAAATGAAAGGACCTCAATTGTCGATAACTTGAGTTTGTCCTAGTGAGTTGTTCTTGATGGAGCACTTTCTCTTAGACATACCATCAATATTTGTAAAGTTGTGCACAATGAAGTGTATCTATCAAATGGTTTCCAACTATTATGACTATTCTAATGGAGTCTATTCTCCAAGTTGTGTGTCATATTTAAATCCTCTAGTATAATTGTATAACTAGCCATGATGTAGGAACCTCATGTAGCTTGGATTCCGAGACAAGTATATCTAGGTGATTTTTGGACTCCTTGAGGTGTTGTCACCTATATTGGTTTACACCACTTGTGAAATGAATAGACTAGTCATGTATAGTCAAGGATGTTTTATGATGGAGTTTATAACTTAATTGGGATCCCTATGGATATATTGAAAAGACTAATTACTTTTAGTTTCTCCATTTATTTAGAAAATTTTGGTTGCCTAATGAGTGTTGTTATACTCACCCCTACATGGGATTTACCAACACGTGTTGTGTCTTTTATAGACCATTGGCCTTTTGGTGGAGTTCCCAGAGCACCCAAGGAAGGAAAAGCTTAGTGATATAGATCGAACGAGGTGTTTACTAGAGTTTGGATGAGGATCATTCTAATAGATTCATTTGACAACGATCCCTTGATTCTGAGCAGGTTGGACACTTTTTATGGTTTTTGTTAGGATTTAATTTTTCCCTTTTTACACTTTCAATACTTCTATTTTACTCTTCTTTGGGATAGATTTATGCATTCATTTTAGTTTCTATATTTTAATGATATACACTATTTCATTGAGCTATTTTTAGATTCATGCGTACAGGTACTTTAAGAAAAGGCCTCCCACATATGTGATATGACAACTCGACATTAGTCACCACCCCTATCCTATTAAGGTTGGGCATGGGGAGTTGTCTCCCTGGCCCTACTAGTTTGGGTCCTGACATAGTTCCATTAGAGTGGGTTCGATTTTTGGATTTTAGTGTCATGTGTTTGGTTTGGGTTGCATGGGGATAGTGTTATAGTTTTTCATGTTTGTATCTCAGGCTAGAGGTTCTAGTGTTGGAGCAGTGGTCAAAGTATCCATTCACTAGGATTCTAATAACCTACTTTTTAATCATTTCATCCAGAAACTATTTGTAGGGAAATAATGGTACAAGAATTATATAGGAATGGGTTATGGGTTCCTTGTACTTCTTGAGTCATCTCCCTAGATATACATTTTGACTGTGGTGTGTATTGATCCTTTTTCAGGATACCACCATGATTACAAACAAACATGGTTCCATGACATTATTGTGATGATGATCCACCCCATAGAGAGGCTTCAGTGTATGTAATTGGTTTTGATATGGTACCTATGAGTGTTCCTCCAGTTGATCCAATACCCTTTGAGCATCTGGTTGTTTTAGCAATTTAGGCTGAGGATGTGCATAGGATGAGTGAACAACAAAATCTCTATAGGCAATGACCTCTGATGTATTAGGGTGATATAGACCCTCATCATAAGATGACTGGATCAAAGTAGTCATGTGTGTTTTCATCCTTGTGAGGAAACCTCCATACGAGATGGTTGTGCTAACAATGAGCCTTCGATAGGGTTCTGTCGTGCGATAGTGGAGTCTAGTGATGTAGATCCATGATGAGGTGACACTCTCTTGGGTAGTATTTGAGTGGATATTCAAGGAAATGTTTTAACCATCCATGTTAATTTCATGGTGTATCAAGGAAATTCTATTGCTTTATCAGGGTATCATGACCATGGAAGAGTACTCCACAAGGTTCACATACTATTTTTGATACTACCTGGATATGGTGCGAGGCTCGTTCATTAGTGTTTGATCCTTTGATTAGGGACTCCATAAATACTTACAAGAAGGTGTAGTTTTATTGTTTCTTCCCACTTATGTAGGTTTAATGGAGTGTTATCTGGTATTAGAGAGCTTCCTAGTGGAGAGACATGTAGATGTGGTCCGTAGTTATGGTCATGAGGCTAAGGAGTCTATGATAGATGGTAAAACGAAGATAAAAATTTCACGGCAAAGGAGGAATACTCATGCCCAGAGTAAAAAACATGTTCCTATAGTATAGGAACCAAATAGGGGATTAGGTTATCCATAGGAGAAGTAGTGTCAGGCTTATGATGAATTGGGACATCTTTTTATATATTGTCTAACCCACCATGCTATTAAGAGGGCACCGATCGATGGAATACATATTGAAAAGGGAATTATTCATGATGGTGGAAGGGACAAAGGATTTGGGAGAGAATCATGAGTTGGAAGGTGGTTTGAGGTGTCTCCACCCCCACTCCTAGGTTTTCCATGCCTGGAAAAGGGATCTAGAGAACATGGGAAAAGGATAGTTGTAGGATGCAGATTCCTTTGACCCGAGGCTCTGAGGATGAATAGAGTTAAACTCTATGTCCATTTTCTTTCAACGTTATTAATGGTTAGAATCTATTAGGAGGTACACTTTTCTTTCATATTTTTGATAGAGGTTTAACGTGGGTGATTTCGGGAATTGGTAGAACCCTGTGTTGGTGTTGTTGATCTAGCTTTGGGCTTATGAGGAAGAGAGGTTCTTTTCCCACTAAGACTCATTTTTCTAATCTGATAAAAATAGTGCAGGTGTGTCAGTGCCATTTAGATAAGATAGTTTCAATGTGTGGTGGATGAGTTCCTTAGACTTGTGTGTTTTGGGTGAGGTTGTGCACTAGAGTGTGAGAACAGGTCCTGATATTACCATCAGATCTTTTCTGTTTTCCCCTTATGATTTATAGCCCGATTGGAGGGGGTTCTTTTAATAGAACCATTTCTTAGTAAAAAAGGTATACCATATGATGTTTCTATAGATTGAGTTGTTTTCATACCATCCATAATAAAGTAGAATAACACTATTGGGTGTGGCAGTATTTCTAGTTTGGTGATTTATGTTATAATTGGAGGCTAGTAGATGAAGTGTCCAGTAAGATCCAGTGATTACACATGGAAAATCCTGTTTTATTCATTGGTACCCTCACATGATCGGAGTCAACAATGCCTAAAAAACACCTAAGGGGGTCATAGTGAAATTAATCTATGGGTGGATGTGAACTGTGGGGTTATAGTTGTATATGTGGAATGTTAGTGAGCTGGTTTACTGCTAAACCCTATGACTGTAGATGGACCATGGTGATTGGGGTTTGTTTTCCACATATCACATCAAAGATGACAGGCACTACTTATTGCACAATGTAGAACTAGTTGGAGCTAGATGTGGGTTTTTTTGGGGCTTGGGGCTTCCCCTAAGAGTATTTTTGTAAGCATCATGAGAACCTTTGGTGAGATCACTGGTGTGAGAGTTCCAGTGGAGATCTCAATTTATTTCCCTTGATCATAGGATTTCTCTTTTTTGGTATGAAAAGCTATAAGGTGGGGGAATGTAATGACTCGATTTTTGACCATTAATATTTTAAAATATTCTTAAGAATAGTTTGAATTCTAGGTGCTAAAACGACATGAGATTTAGGGGCCTGGGGATCATCAGTATAGTGATATTAAAAATATTGAATATCTTTATTCACACACATGAAATTTTATAATGAAATGTAGAATAAATCCCTAGTGAAGTTTCAAATAAAAATTTTGAGACCATACTTGAGTTTAGAACTTTGATTTTACCCTAGGAACAACATAAGATTTTTTATATCCATGTTCTTGGTTTGGGACAAGTTTGAGATGGGGTGTTAAATTGTTTATTAAATTAAAAACTAATTAAACCACCCCTCCCCATTTTGTGCACACAAAAATAGAAGTGTAACAACACTCTCCCTCTCCCCCTTGGCTAATGTATGAAACTGAGACAAATCAAAGTGATGAGGTTATGCTGATCTCAGTTCTTGATGACAATTGTCATCAGATCAAGGAGAAACATAATGAATGCATCTTTATACACCCTAAGATTCATCATTTCACCATTGAGGTTAGTGGTTTTGATTTCTAATCATGATAAACTATTTATGATTTTTAAGGTTTTAGAGCCCAATTAAGATTTCTTTAGACACCTTCTAGTCTATTTGAAGGTTTTGGGGGAAATCAGGATGATTTGGATGAATCAAAAGGTATTTTCATCAGAATTATAACCTATATGATGTATAAACTAGAGAGAAATTCCATGTGTTCTTCCTATTCAAGGAATTTGACTTTTGGGGACTTTACGTCATGTATAGACGTTACACGCCCTTTAGTGACCCCATGTCAAGTGTCCAAAGGACATGGCCAGGGTAGTCGTGTGATAATATATGTCTATGTGAGAGTACATGTCCAAAGTACACAGGCATGAGGTGTTGGAAACAAGAACAAGAAAATTATAGGCCAAGTGGTCATTTAGCCTGGACACACTATGTGCCTATAGGTACACAAACGGTGTGAGGCATGGATAGTCGGTCCATGTGAATAAAACACACAGCTATGGGCTAAGTGAGGCAAGACATGACATGTATGGGTTATAAAAACAGTTTATGCCTATATGGGTAGAAAATACATTTAAATATTAGACATGGATAGGTGCATGGGAGGGTTCACATACTCTGTGGACCCCAGTGCATACCATGAAATTTGTTGAAATATTATCAAGATCTTCCCCCTTGTATATCTACTTCTAAAAAACTCAAATTTTGGATTTTGAGAATCATATCCTGAGGTTTTTTCCATGTATTACATGATTATGGCCTTCATAGTGGCCTCTGAGATATGATGTGGCATGATTCTATCACTGTGCTATGGAATCTATGATTATCCATGGGTAGTGATCAGGTTTAATCACTCAATTGACGTTTGAGACGGTACCTTTCCATATAACCTTAGGGTGTTCCCCCCTGAGACCCTTTAGGCTGATAGAGTGGTGCTGCCCTATTTCACCAGGGGGAAGGTACCTTACCTGTAGCCATTCTTTGATGCGAGGTATGATAAGAGTTATGATCCTTTCATCGACACTTAAATGATGTTGTAGGTTAGCGTGGTTCTTATAGAGAGGCGATGATAGTGGTACTCCCCTATGGAATCAGGGTGTGGGTTTTCCTTACGTATCTACTTTGGTATATACAAGACTCTCCATGTCATGGGTGTAGGTTCTCTACCCATGTTATAGTTATCTTGGGGATATTACTCCTCTATTTAATAAGAGAGAGGGTTCCCCATATCATTCATTTAGTTGGAGACATCACTCCCACACTATGGTAGGGTTCATGCCCTCCATACATGTTGTCCAGATAGAGTAAGCACTACCTTTCCATAACAAGGTGAAAATCCTCTATATTTTGAGTAAGTACTACCATGTCATGTCAGGGAATGGTTCTTCCATATGTGATGTATAGATAGAGTGGGTACTCCCCTATCATGTTATGTTACAGGTCATCTATCCTTAGGGTCAGAACACCCCTGTTGTTCAAGGGTACAAGTCTTCCATACATGCAATTTTAGATGATTTGGTACTCTCCTATTGTACTGGGGAGTGGGTCCTCTAGCCTAAGTTTGATAATCCCCTATCGTAAAAGGGTGTGGGTCTGCTATATTGATCATAATTGTAGAGTGGTACTCCCCTATAATAGCAGGGTGTGGGTCCTCTATCATTTGACTGGTACTCCCTTATCATACCAGGGTGCATGTCCTCATCTACGGAGTAGTAATCCCCCCATCTTCAAGTAATGATGGATAATCGGTCCTCCATTGGAGTTACTGATCCCTCTAATATTGAGTAAAATTATGAGGATTGGGCCCTTCCACTAGTTATGTGTGATACATGGTTAGGATTTAGTGCTACCTTGATGGATTGAGGTGTGGACCCCTCAATACAGGAGCAACATAGGTTTATCAGGATAGTTAAGAGATTGTAATCCCTTTACTTTAGGGAAGTGGTGAGGTGTTTGTCCCTATGTTATCTATTTATAGAGAGGATGAACATGGTGCATAGTATAGAGTAATGGTTCCTCAACCATGTGTAGTAGTGAGGGTTGGGCCTCTCCACTTGGGTTCTTACAATCTGGCATAGGGCGTGAGTTAGAAATGATAGATCCTTTGGTGCTGGTCACTAGAGTTTGAAATAGTGAGTTGTTCTTGATGGTGGGAGTTCTCCTATACATACCATTTGGAGTAGTATAGTTGTACTTGATTGAGTGTATCTCTCAAATAGGTACGCAATGGGTTGGTTGATCTCTTAGATTTTGTTATCATGGCTATGTGTTACCTTTAAAGACTCATGTTTAATCCTATAGTTGGTTGTCAGTTCAGAACTTCATGTGACTGGGATTCTATGAGGAGTATATATGGATGATACTAGGAGTCCTTGTAGTGTTTCACATGTTTGGTTTGACACCCCTTGTGGTCTGAGCTGACTAGTCATGTATAACTGAGGATGGTTCGTGATGTAGTTTCTCTCTTGATTGGGTTCCCTCTGGGAAGTTATAGAGGAAGTATGCCTTTCAATCAATCCCTTTATTTTGGGTTTTTAGGTATCCTATTGAGTGTTGTTATAATCATCCATACATAGGTTTTTCCTACATGGGTTGTGTCTTGTTCAAAGCATAGACCTTTCGATGTAGTCCCTAGAGGACCCAAGTAAGGTGCAGCTTGGTGCGATGGATTGACCGAGGTGTTTATCGGAGTTGGTCCAAGGATCTTTCCAGAAGTTTAATTTTACATTGATCCATTCTTTATGAGTAGGTTGAATGATTTTATATTTTTTTGGGGGGCATGTGATTCTCCCTTTTTTTATTTCATTACTTTTGTTGTATTATAGTTTGGGATATATATATATATATGCATACATTTAATATTCTATATTTTTTATCTCTACACTATTGTATGGAGGTGTTTGTGGATGTGTGCATACATGTACTTTAGGAAAAGGCCTCCCATATGTGTGATATGACTACTCAGCACTAGTCGCTAGCCCCTGGTCTATTAGAGGTAGGATTGGGGAGTTGTGGCCTGGCTCCTATTGGGTCTATTTGTGACAGGATGCTCCACAACAGAAACATATGGCTCTAACTCTATCTCTTCCCATCTCAAAATGATATAGGGATTAGGATGGAATTTTCTACGCAGTGAGATGTGGAAAAATAATTAATTCCTATAAACAAAATAGGAAATGATTACTGAGTAGAAACATTCCTATGCTACTATGTAACTTTAAATGGTCTAATATATATTTGATCCATATTTCGGTATTTTTTCAGCCAACGATGACCAAATTAATGAGAAATTTCGAAGAAAACATTGTCAACTTTGGAAAACACCAATGGATGATGCAACTAATCCACATAATATTTTTTTGAGTATGTTCTATAATAAAACATTAACAGATATCCTAAATCCTCACAAACATCTCCTAATCCAAATCTATATGGGTGACCATGAAAAGACTCTAAAGGATCCATTATGACCGATGAATAAAAAATATTATTTTAAGAAAAATCAATTAGTTCTATATGGATATCCCAGGATCCTATAAAATCTATGACACAAGTATAGAGAATGTCCTCTAAGATCTGAATAATACACTCCATATGAAATTCTATTTGTGGATGATAACCTATACTCAACCCAACCTATGTCCCCCTCACCATATGGTGACTATTGTAGAACCTTTATGTGAACCTAGGATCCATTTATGAAATATCATAAGAAGGAATCTCAGGTAGCTTCATAATCTCCTACAAAAACATGTTACCTAGATATTCAACTTTAGTGGTGTCCCTAATCAGAATGAAATGAGATGAGTTTTCCAACTAATAAATCACCAGCCAGATTATAATCATTCATCAATGAGTCCACGGTAATCAAACAAAAAATTCCATGGACACGTCATCCCATTTACAAATGAGCATGAAAATAGGTTTGAGAAAACCATAATATTTCAAGTGTTATTCCTTTATCTGTTGGTATGTGTAACAACATGACACATAATCAACAACGTCATTATTTATACTCTTCCACTAGAACCGATGTCTCATGTCATAATACATCTTACTTGTTCTTGGATGATTGGATCATGAATTAATATGAAAATAAAACCACATCGATATCCATATAAGTGATGGGATGAAAAACTGATCCTTAAAATGAAGTATACCATCAAAAGAGAGAGACCAACCAAAAATAGTCTTCACACCATATAGGGTTTCTTAAATCCCACTGAAATCATCATCCTACTACTGACTCTATAGAATAGAGTTAGGGAGAGATGATGATAATAGAAATATTTATAGAACCACACTTGAAACATCCTACTAAGTATCCAAATACAAATGAGGAAAATCTCTATAAGGTTCCACTATCCCTTCGATTCTAAAATTCTTATGATTAAAATTTCCTACTAAGAGCATATAAATTGGAATTCCCCTTCCCTAGGGTATATGCGATGTCGAAGTCAAACATCTGAATGCAGTCCACCCATTATCTTTGTCTGATATGAAATTATTTATGTGAAAAGATATATCTCAAACTATTATGTTCAAAATAAGTTTCGAACCTCCCCCAAAAAAGATAGTGCGGCCAACACTTAAGAGTATGCATAACTATAAAAATTTAAAAAACATGAGTGGGGTAATTATTCTCATGCGATCAAAGATGAAGAGATCCTTAAGCTACCATATGATCATCCTACATGAGTTCACAACTAAAAATAGTGCCAAAATCATCATAGAAAACCACATACCCCTTACCGGTCTATAGTAAGATCAGAATAAGAGCTGATGTCAGAATCCTTTTCAACTCATCAAAATAATACTAACATTTTTTATACCATATAAATTTCACCACTTTCCAGGAAAAAATAGTCAAAAGTTAAACCAAATTTGATATATCCTTGATGAAAAATTGATAGTATCCATCAAGACCAAGGAAGCTCTAAATCTCAAAGAAATTACGAGGTTCTTCCAAAAAAACAACCATTACCTTCTAATGACCAAATGATAATCCATGCTCTAAAATCATATTCCCTAAGAACATTACTTCATGGATCAAGAAATTTAATTTTGAAATATTTCTAGACCAAAGGGAACACCTTCGGATTTCCATAACTAAACCAAAATGGTGAACATGATCATGTTGAAATCTCAAATAAACCAAAATATCACCCTAAAACACTAACAAAAAAAATGTAAAGACACTCATTAAATATCTGATTCAACATAGCCATAAAATATATAATATTGTTAGAAACACAAAAAAAACATCAAAAGATATTTGAAATGGACACACCTACTTTTAAAATGAATATTTGGTATATCACACTCCTGAACATAGACTAGATGATAACTTGAATAAAGATTAATCTTTGAAAAACAACTCACCCATTTAAAGGATACAAAAATCATATACACAAGGGTACATGTAATTATTATTAACCATTATCTAAGAAAACTTCTAATATTGCACATACAATCAATGTGAAAAATATTCCTTCTTGGAAAAGGGAACTAGGGATACCCAAAGTGAAAGGATAGGGTAAAAAACCCCTTTCCATCAGACCATCCAATTGAATCTTGAGATCCTTTCGATCTGTTGGTGCTAAACAATTGGAAGGAATCAAAATTGTCTGCTTACCTGGCACCCGGACAACTATAAAATAACCTCCCCTATCTAAAATAATCCCAAATAAATCATTCGGTAAAAATTTGGGAAAATAATGAAAAATATTTGGATGATCTACAAAATAAGAAAAGACATTAGAATCAACTACTACAACCGAAAAAAAACTCTTGATATCTATATGGAAAGGTCATGTTTGTCCATACCTTATAAACCATTCTCCCATAAACACATGTGATCCCCCATTGGTTGTAGGAAATGAGACAAACATATGATAATAATTAACAAAAACATGATAAGAAACAAGCTAATCCATCCCGATGGCGACATCCGAAAAATCTATATTAAGAATAAGAATACCCCAGACTAACTCTACATCAGCTATTGATAGGAAACAAGGAAACTGAAACTCATACTCTTTCCTCTTACCAAGATTTATTTCTAAGTCCATAACAAAGGACATAATATTTATTTTAATTTTAATAATATCAACCTGAAGCCACAGTAATTAGTTTCCTTTCATGAATTGAGCCCATCCACAATATCCAAATATAAACAAGTGGGAAGAAACAATATCAAATAATATAATCAATATGGAAGATAAAATAAAGATGATACCAGTCACTATCATTGGAACCACATATACCTCCAATGAACACTCATATACTATGTGGATGTTATTTACTCATGAGGCATGTGGATGTATCCCTATAATCCTTAATGTTTATGACTACACTATAGTATCCTTTAGAGGAGAGGATCCCATACCGTATTAAGGAGTATACATAGACTAGAAGAAATGTTGTAGATGACTATAATGGAAACAAATATTACACATATTTTTAGGTTAAAGAAAATAACTTTTTGTGTACCTAGCCTTTAAACACTGATATAAAGTCATAGGAACCCCCTAGCTACAACTGGTGGTTTTAAAGAGGAAAGCTAATAAGAACCACCTTCATCACTACTATTATCTTTACAATTACACTTATTCACTGGTGCTCTAGTGAAGCTACCACTAGGTGGAAGATAATGGGTAGAATATCAAACATTTCCTTCCATATTCATCTCTTCCATATTAATCTCTTCCATAATAAATTTTTAAACAATATTTACATGGGTTAAAAGCTTCAACATAAATATGTGTGATCTGATATTTGGTTGCAAACCCTACAAGTACATCTGAGCTTTCATCAGTTCATTCTTCATAACATCAGGTAAAAAATGAACAAGATCAAAAAACTGATAGGTGTACGCTGACAAAAAATATTTCCCCATCAATAAAGAGAGAAACTCTATATAACTTTCCATCATTAGTGACTCTAGAAGAAATTTATGGAAGAAGAGAGTCTTGAAACACTTCCTATGTAACCCCATATACCCATCATCCTCTACCGTGAAATCCCCCCGTCACTTTCTAGGACTCTCAATCTTGAACACTACACATTTCACATTAATACTCTTAGGTGTATCCAATAATTAAATGGTTTGATAGATCTTTTCAAGCCATTACTACACCTACTGAGGTTCATTCTCACCATTAAAGGATGGTGGATTCTAATGAGAGAACTCCCATGATTGTTCCTTGTCTCCCGTAACTCCTGGTTGTATCTCAACAACTTCATTCTAGACTAGTGGTACATTTTGGTCGACAGAGAGAACTTCCCATATGACAGCCACTATAAAATTATGATCTATAGGAGGATTCCCTTGAGTATTATTTACTTCACCATCCCATGTAAATCATGGAAAAAACTAGGAGGCATACTGATGTACATCAAAAAAGAAGATATGACCATACAATATAAAAAATCTATTTTCACAACCAAAAAATCATATTTAAAAAACTGAGATTAAAGTTAAAAACCCAAAACAATATACACACATCCTAATGTACAATGGTAACTTGAGTCTCATCACGACAAGATCCAGCCAAGCACTCACCAAAACTCACCTCTTAAGTTTTTATAATCCTATATTTATTTTATAGAATCTCCCAGGATAAAGAATATTGAGGACATACCTCTTATGATACAAAACTATGAGAAACATGACTTATATACCCTCTCAAAATTTTACCCGACCCGAATTTCCACATACCTGAAGGGCGTTCCCAATCCTCATGAGTAAGAGACCAACACCTGAGCATCATAAAAAAAATCACGAACAATTTCTCTCAATTTGAAGCAGAAAACATGACATATATACATATAGAAAGAAACAATGGAAGAAAACATGAATAGTTATAGAATAACTAATAGAGAATAGGAAAAGTGATAAAACTAAAATAGTATAAAAAATATTCAAGAGACAAGTCCAAATACAATGGATGAAAAGAATAGAAACTCTAACTATCATCACATGATAGCATGTGAAAACCCCCACCATCTCACCATCTACCTACCCAAACTAAGCTGACAAAAAACCTCACCACCTCACTATGGTGCCTTAACATTCCTTGCATTGAAAGGAATAGGTAGGAAAATTCACCTCCAAAGTGACGCATAATGTGTGAGATAATGGGATCAGTAGGGTCCCACTAAGGATTTCCAAAACAAGTATTTTTATAATTATGCATGAATTAAAATATTTAAAGAAAATATATCATGATATACAATTTTACAGTTTAATATCAAAAGCATGGAAAAAATTTTAATTTTCTATTTTTTACACATTTAAAAATAAAGAAGGTAAATCAATTTAAAATAAATTTATATAAATATATCAAAGAATATATATCAAAAGAAAGTAGTTATCATATATCATATCATATCCATGGTAGTATAACCATAATATTACAAGATAAAAGCATTGGCCACATCACTCCAAGGATCACACCAGGCTAGGATATTTAAGACACTCCTAACTAACATAGAATATAATTTACACACTAATCCTATAGACATATGCATAAAATATAGAGAGTATAGGGACACAAAGACAACTGAATTCTTAAAAATCTATAACATGTACCTAATACATAATTCCTAGGGAGTATAAGAACACCCCATGAATGAACCCATGATAATGGATGAGGAAAATTATGACACCTACCACATAAGTACCCAAGGATTCCCATGTGATCTATTTTCCAAACCATCACATAAAAAAATTATTTGAAAACCATTTTACAAATTAATTTCACAATGTAGTGAAAACACCTTTTCATTTACTAAAACAAGGTAAAACATATTTTGTCAAAATCCCATTTCCAAACACAAAAATTAAATCATTCTATCATGAAATTTAATTTATAGAACAAATTATTGAAACCATTGTAATTAAGTTCACCAACAGAGGATAGAGATTGAACAACCCATCCCAAAACGTTGTTCATACACACTCATATAGGGATTCACCAATCAGAAGAACAAAATAATGAAATACATAGGTCCTATAATCAATCAAAACATATAATAATTAGTTCAATTCATAACAAATTATGAAAATAGGATAGATCCCACATATCATGAATAACACACACCCTCCTCACCCCAAAAAACCATGTATTGGACCCAAAACTAGATCAACAATTATATCTTCAAATAGTCAAGTGGAAACATCCTCATAGATCAATGGATCTAAAACAATAGTGCAATAGGGTTACTGTGATCTAAAAAAATAAATAAGCAGAAAGGATTACTCACCTAGCCAGACACCATGCACAATATCTATTATCAAATGTCAAATGAATCAATATAGAAGGAGGGAAAGTACCAAATATCATCAGGTAAGAGATCTTTCCCAAGAGAAAATTTTTATATAGATGAATGAATGTTATATTATCCATACAGTTCCATTAAATCCCAAATCATGATGATTACATGGTGTGTAATATATTTGACATCATGTAATCCATGAGATCCTTATACCCTGAAATACCCATCACCTTTCTATTAAAAATCAATATTTAATATTATATGATTTGTAAAACATATAAAAAATCTAAATGTTCATGATGTGTACCAAGATCATGACATATATCTGGTAAATAAATATGTCTTGTAATCTATTTAAATAGTGTCTAATCACCAATAAGACAACGAAAACTTTGTTTTCAAAAAAAAATCTAGAGCACCTATGGTTTTCTCCAAACTCAGGGAGGACCCCATTAATACATTACAAATTTAAACCTAGACTCTATTAATTCATAAAAACATAAATCCCTAAACATTAAGTCATTCTTTTGGAAATTATCTCTATCATATGGAGTCCCAAGACATAGAAAATTAAAGATGAAAATAATTAATTAGAATTTAATTAGGTAAAATAATATAATAATATGTTATTGTACCTATTTTTATTATTTCTTACACTATGATTTTTTGTTTTAGTAAACAGATTGAACCTGAATGAACCATGTTAATGCTGAGTGCGATGGAAAATACAATGATTTTCCTCATGAGCATCCAAAAGTTATGGGATTTGGAATAAAAAAAATCTAGTTTCTATCATTAAAGTAATTTATCAAGCTATGAAACATGATGAAATTATATATGGGAAAAGGAGGGAACAACATTATACTGATTACTTCATGAGAATACTTCCACCTTCTTTCAATGATTCTTATAATCCACTTGTTGTCGAAAAATTGATCAGTACTAGTAAAAATTAATTTTCTATTCTCAATTGTTTGGAACATAAAAAATTCATTTTAGTTGTATAGAATTTGGAAGGTGATCCAGATAAATGGTGAAATATTATCAATAATATAGGGAAATGGGATGAAATTTACTCCTTGTATTGAGATGAGTTCATGAACTTATTTTTCAAAAAGTACTTTCATTGATTTCTTAGTATGAAAATGGATAAGGAGTTACTTGATCTAAAAAATGATGATTAATCCATTGACACCTGTGTGAAAATTTTTACAATACATTCAATGTATGATTCTTGTATTATCATCTAACATGAAAGTATTCTTTATAAATTATTTAGTGAAATAAAACAATTTTTGTGAAGGGTTTTATCAATAAGAGACGTATGTAGCTATGAAGTGATTGTTAGATGTTTTATCAAGGTAGACTTGAATGATGGAGTTATGTATCTATCCCAAGAATTTGATTGTAAGAGAGAAATGTAATTCAAAGGAAAATCCAAGAACTATAGAGAGAAGAAGATGGTAATTCCTTTATTCTAAAAGTGTGGTAAGAAGCATGGAGTATATTAACATATGGGGACTAATAAATGTTATAAGCATGTAAGGGAAGTTTATCTCTTTTATAAATTCTAAACTGATTGGAAGAAGTTATTTAATGATATGAATAATGAGAATCCTTGAAGAATGTAGATCCTATATTTTAGTGTTTCAAATGAAAGGATTTTGGCCATTGTGAAAATAAATTTCCAAATTTAAGGTTTAATTTCAACGATCAATACTAAAAACATCTTTTTATAAAGGACGAGGAGAAATATCATGAAATAACTATTCTTGATTAGGGATATGAAAAAAATATGGTGAAAGGTACACTTACCATCCAATATAAAAATATTGTTGTCTTATTTGACTACTAATATTATAATTCTTTCATATTTGAAGAATTTGATAATGGTATAAAGATTACACCCAAAAGATTAGATATAAAATTAGTGTTGGAAACTTATAATGGTATGATGATCACTTTCAAGTATATGATTCTTATTTTGTTTAATTTTATGGTAATGTGCTTCCTAAAAATCCTACCATTCTTCCTCTAGTTTAATTTGATGTTATCTTATGCATGGATTGGATTTATCTACATAAATCCCACATTTATTTTTAAAAAAGGGAATTAATTTTTGATATTACAAACCACCCTATGACATTTTATCAATATGAAAATAAGTATGAACATATGATAGAGATCACATTCATTATATGGGTCGTAATCTCCATTCATAAAGGGTGTTTATCTAAGATGGTTCATGAGAAAATCAACATCAATGATATGCCTATTTTGGGGGAATTTTTTGATTTCTTTCCAAAAGTGTTATACATCCTTTCACTAAAATATGACGTTTAGTTCTCAAAATAACTCATACCTAGTGCCACACTAATTTTAATGACTCCTATAGAATAGCCCCGGTTGAGTTGCATGAATTTAAGAAGAAACTCTAGGAAGACCTTGAAAAGGGACTCATTCAGCCAAGTCTATCACATTAGGGTGCATATATTTTTTTTGTTAAAAATATTGATGGATTAATATGCCTCTGCATTGATTATCTAGAGCTTAAAAAGACCATAATTAAGAACACGTATCCTTTTCCCCATATTGATGAATTGTTTGATCAACTACAAAGAGATAAATACTTTCCAAGATTGACATTCATTGTGGATATCATCAATTGAGTGTTAATAAGGGGGATATACCATATAAAACATTTAATACATGGTATTAAAACTATTAATATATAGTTATTCTATTTAGACTTACTTATTCCCCACTATCTTTATATATTTAATAAATGGAGTCTTTATAAGTTATCGTGAGCATTTTATTGAAGTCTTTATAGATGATTTTCTTATCCATTAAAATCGAAAAGAAGAGAAATAAGATCACTTTATAATTATATTTAATACCCTAATAATGGTGTATATATATGAAAAATTTACAAAGTTTGAATTTTGGTTGAAAAAGTTTTCATTTTTTTGGTCTTATAATCTCAAGATAGGGTATATTGGAAGAGCCATCAAAGATGGAGGCTGTTGAACGTTGGCCCTGACCAACCACAATGATTGATATCCATAGTTTTCCATGTTTAGATGAATATTATAGATGGTTTATGGAGAATTTATCAATACTATCTAATCCTCTAACCAAGTTAACTCTAAAGGGTCTATGTTCCTCTGGATAGATGAATATGAGGAAAACATAGGGGAACTAAATAGAAGGTTTGTTATCACACTTGTGCATACATTACCCTATAGTAGATAAGGGTTTGTAATCTATAGTGATGCATCCATGAATGAATAGGGATGTTATATTTTTCATAATGAAATGGTTATTGCTTAATACTTATGAAAATATAGGATTAATGAGAAAAATCACCCAACTCATTATCTGGAGTTAGCGTGATATTGTTTTCATTAAAGATAGTGAGGAATTATAGTTATGTTGAAAAGTATAATATATATACATATCACAAAAGATTGAAGTATATATTCACAATTAAAGAGTTGAATATGAACTATACATGATGGTTATAAGTGATTAAAGATTATGACTGCTCAATAAATTACCACCCTTAGAAAGATAACAAGGTGGATGATGCTTTGAGCGGAAAGGATTATGATATATTATCCAAGATGAGGATCATAAATGATCCAAAATTTATATATTTGGATATCTTGAATGATGGGAAAAATATTCACTTTCTTAATTTAATGTTCAACTATCTATCCAAGTGAAGATTTAATAGGCACAAAATGAAGATGTTGAGCTGCAAAATATGTTTAGAAATTTTATTAAGTTTAACCTTGATCATGATGGAATGATAAGGTTTAAGAACCATTTATGCATTCTGTCGATACCAAATTCAAAGGAGTTGTTGGAGGAATCAAATAGTTATTAGTTCTATATTCTCAAGGGAAGTACAAATATGCATAGATATTTGAACAATTATTTTTAGTGGGATGAAATGAAGATAGATTTTGTATAGTTTGTATCTTGGTGCTTGTTATGTCAGCAATTTAAGATTAAAATACAAAATTCTAAGGGGATGTTACATCCATTACCCATACTAGAATAGAAATGGGAAAACGTGGCCATGGATTTTATCATTGGACTCCCCAAAATGTCTAAAGGGTATAACACTATATGGGTTCTAGTCAATCTCCTAACTAAGTTAGCACACTTTATCAACATTAGGGAAGAAATATCTTAAGATCATATTTCTAGGATGTATATTATATAAGTTTAAAGGCTTCATGGAGTACTAAATTCTATTATGTGTGATTAAAATATAAGTTTTACCTCATTTTTCTATAGAATTCTTCAAAAATATATTGATATAGAGTTTATTTGTTTCATTGTGTATCATCCACAAAATGATGATCAACTTGAGAGAATAATTCAAACCCTAGAGGACATGATGAGATCTTATTATTTGGATTTAAAAGGTGGTAGGGATCAACATCTTCCTCAAGATGAGTTTTCATTCAACAATAGCTTTCTATCAAGAGTATATATGGCTCTTATAAAGCCCTCTATGGAAATATTTTTAGAGATATAATGTTTTGGGATGAAATTAGGGAAATAATGATATTATGGATAGAGATAGTTATGGATATGGTATAGAATGTTTAATCCATTCATCAAAACATCAAGGATGCTCAGAATTGGAAGAAAAGTTATGATGATAGTCACTGACGTGATCTATAATTTGAAGTTGGTGATAAGGTGTTTCTAAGAATTTATCCATAGAAGAAGGTTGTGAGATTTAGGAAGAAAGGGAAAATGATCCCTAGTTATATCTGTCCCTTTGAAATTTTTTATTCTATCAAGACCATATTTTATCACTTCTTGCTTCCACAAAAACTATCTCAAGTCTATGATGTGTTCTATATATCTCTACAAAGGAAGTATATAACTGACCCTTCACATGTACTAAACTCAGAGATCATACCACTAGAGAAATATATAACTTATGAGGAACAAAAGATAAAGATTATTAATTGTACATATAATGTTTTATGAAACAAGACCACTCACCTAGTCAATTTTTTGGGGAGAAATCACCAATTTGGGGAAGCTGTGTGGGAACTTGAGGATATGGTGAGGCAGAAGAAACCACATTTGTGGGTGTCAGAGTGAAAAGTTTTGTGGTATGAATTCATTTTAATGGGGTTAGAATGTAAAACCTTGAGTTTTTATAATTTTTTTAAATAAATTAAATTTATTTGACAGCTTTCATTAAACTCAACTTAATGTTAGGCTTACGGTACGTGCAACACTAGGTTAGCTTGCTTTATACATGACACTGAGTTTAAAAAAACCCTAATATATTATTAATATAGTTATTTAACCATCTTCATTATAACCTATCCATTTTATATAAAAATATTAATAGTAATATATATCGTTAAACTATAATTTAGAATGTTTTTATATAAATAAACCACATTGGTAGAAAAATACATAATTTTTTTGATAAAGTTTTTATATGATTTTAAAATACTATTTTTTTCAAAAGCTATTCTATTTATTTTTGTTTCCGAACATTAATACAATTAATTTTTTACAATTTTAAAAAATTATTTTGAAAAATTAACTTTATTTTTGAACTCATAATGTCAAAATTATATTTGGGGGATATTTTTGTATTTTTATGAGAATTTTTATTTTTAGTGAAATAGTGAAAAATATTGAATTTTAATTAAAACTACATTTTTGTTTTATTTATTTATAAATATAAACTATATTTACATAGGTTTTAAAGTAAAATTAGTTAAATTATACATCTATTAATCTAATTTAGGTCATTATAATAACTTTTATATTGAATTTTGATAAATAACTTTATTAACTTTTGAACATTTTCTCTTTAAAAAACAACTTTCTCATCACCGTTTCACGATTAATATTAAATTATATTTCACAAATTTTATGATTGGATTTTGTAAAAATGGGTTTCATATTTTTAATCATCATAATTTATATCATATAACAAGTTGTACAAAATTTTTCACCAAAATGAGCAGTGAAAGCAGTAAAAATTATTTACTATGGATCTTGTAAAAATGGGTTTACCGAGGGGTTAAAATAAAATGATAAGGGTAAAAATGACATAGAAGCTTGTATAAAAGCTATGATTTGGACATATTCTTACCATCTTCTGTATAATTATCATCTTTTTTCAATTTCAAACTCGTTTGAAAGCAAAAAAAAGGTAAAAATTTTCATTAAGAAAACTACAAGTGCCCAGTCACCTCACTTATAAAAGGCCTCCCCATCTCCCTCTTGTTCACACCATAAAAATGTCTTGGTTATGAAAATATATAACCAAATCACTTAAAAAATCCATCATAAAATATTATAAGGAATACATTTTAGATAAGTCCATCCTAGGAAGTATTTTGGTGCAAACTTAAGGAGGATACCCAAAGAAGAGGTAACATTCAACAATAAGAAGTTTTGTTTTATTTATCCATCCACCACTTTCAATTATTATTATTATAACATGATGATATAATAACATAATTATATTTTATATACTTATATTTTGTTATGTTATGTTCATGACCTATAACCATATCCACTACTATCAAATGAGTTACGAAATCATCGTTTATGTGTACGGCGGACTACCGCATCACAAACTAATGTCATTCATTTCCTATTAACACCTATCAAGTCTAGAAATAATGATGGATTTGTTATTTATATATTATAATTATTATATAATTATAGTTTTTAATTATTATTAAAAAATTAAATTTATACTTTCCATTTTATTGGAATACGACAACATCGTTCGTGTGTATGGCGGACTACCGCCTCAGTAAGCGATGTGATTTGCTTACAAAATATATGGAGGGTAATAAGGATGAGTTTAATGAATTTTTTTGATATATATTAAGTAAAAATATTCTTTATTGATAAGATATCATTTAATTTTATTTCATTCGATCAAAAAAATAAAATAAAACAACATTCATGCATACACACAGTGTACCATCGCTCTAAATGGTGTCTTTCATTTTCTATCTAAATATATTATGGATTAATCTAAATAAATATATAATTAATATATATTATATTTATATTTTTCTATAAATTTTTTATATTATTAAATCATGATAAAATTAATAGGACCAAAAATAATAAATCAAAACATGTACAAAAAACAAAGAGGTTATTACCTAAAATGTAACTTTAACATGGAATTGTTAATAAACACTTAATAAAAGGTTATAAGAAATAATATATGGTCTGATATATATAAATATTTAAATATAATATATGTATAATAAAATTATATTTATTATATCTCAGTGTTGAATGTGTCTGATAGAATTCAATACTTGTGAAACACTTGCCATATTCACGACCTTTTTCCTTTATATGATGTATATAATTCCCATGAATATAATTTTTGATTATTATCTTGAATTTTTTTTGTAATTAAATATCCATTTTATGATATATTTTTAAAAAGGATTATGTTTCAAAAGTTTACAAAGCTATGTGGGATTATTGTCTCAATTTCCACTCTTTAAGTCATATGTTACGTCATACACCTATCTTCTTCTACAAGGTGTATATAAACACCCTTGGACATGAAATATAATGAATTTATTTATAATAATGATATTTTATGTTTCATTTTATTATATTCCTTCACGGGGATTATGATTAAAAGTTACCAAAGTGGAAATGATTTTATGATACAATATCACCATTTATCATGATTGTTTATGATTATGTTTTTTATGATAAAATATTATGACACATCTCTCTAGAAAATCATGAATTTTATTCTCCTCTAGTTATTCATGATATTAGTAGTACCATTTTCTCACTATTTGTTACTATAGTTTTATCGAGGAAGTGTTTATATGAAAATATGACATTATGCCTATATTCGGTCAGAAATATGTTTTCTAACAAAACGTTTTTTTTTAAAATGTTTTCAATAATGTATTAATATTATAATATATATTTTAAAACAATTTTTTACCCATGTTTTAATTTTTACAAAAATGTTTTTAAAGTAATCGTCATTTTTATCAAATAATTCCTACTTGGAATTTACTAAAAAAAATTAACGATATTTGTTTTAATATTAATGGAATGAACAGAAATTTACCATTATCATGAATATTATTTTCATTAAATATTCATTTGTATGTTTTAGAGGTTATTTTAAATGAAATGTATTTTTAAAAAGGTTTTATGTTTCAAAAATTATTTTCAAATAAAATGTATTTTCCTCAAGAAATGTTCTAAACAATGGATCAAAATCATTTTCCATATAATATGACATCCTTTGATGTTAGTAATGCTTTACTGGGGATGTGAACCAAATATACCATTCTTAGTCTTTCTCTGAATTTTTTATTATGAAATTATGTTTATGAATACCATTTATCCTCCACAGTGTATACCATGATATAGTTATTATGAAACCCACTTCTTTTCATGGGCTATGATATGATAAAATGATGAAAAGATTATGAATCATGTCTATTTTCCACAGGTTATGATATAATTAAATGTTTCCAAAATCCATTTAATTTCATGGGTTATGATATGATGAAAATATTATGATCTTGTGGAACGCACACACACACACACACATATGATTTTCATTATGTGAAGGATGGGGCTATATCTCTATGTAATGATTAATGTTGTATGAGCTCAAAGGGTATACAAGAGGCCATCCGAAGCCTAAAAAAGGGAAAACATTATGTTACCTAAAGCCTAAAAAATGTACATAAGAGGTCAAACCCAGCCTAAAGTAAGTACAAGGGTGATTAGACAAAGTATAAAATGTTATGAATGTCTTGGGGAGTATTTTTGACATTTTATTTTCTATGATTATGTCTATGACATGAATCTATGTATTATTCCAAAGTTATACTTTCATTGACCATGTTCTTTGCTTCCCTAATGATTCAGGTATTGTGAACTATGAATCATTATTCAATAACTCAATATTATTATCTTTTACATGTAGGGAATACTTTCTATTATTATTCACATGTTCTTATACCCTTAAGTTCATGTTATGCTTATGTATCTCCCTTAGTTAGCCTTACTGAGTATATAAGCTCACCCTTTCTTATGTTTACTTTCCCAATGTTATAAATAAATGTATTGCATAAGATTTCTATAAGAAGGGTGATAGTTTTTAAGATCATTGTGGGAGATTATTTAGTTTACCTTTGGACAAGTTATTTTTGTTTCCACGTTTCCAAGGTCACTATACTATTACATTCCTTAGGTGTGTAATTATGTAATACAATAAATATTTATAAAACATGTTTTATTATCTATTTATGTTAAGCTCGGGTCACGATATTGGGGATAAAAATATATATCATCATATGGGTTCATTTATGAGCGTTCATCCCTCTATTTCACATATACCCCTATGCCAGACAACATGAGTTATTTCTGTGACATGGATTAACCTTATGAAGAAAAAAAGGAACCTTGTGTATACCTTGAGTCCAATATTATTATTATTATTATGATCATCATCATCATCATTATTATAACATGGTCACTATTTTATAGACATTACATCTTAGGCTAAAGCAGTTATGGTTGGATGGGGTTTCTCTATGAACCAAAGATAACTTGGTTTATTTTTTACTATAGATTTATTACCCGTATTCTATCCCTTTTATAGTCACTGATCTTATATAATTAGACAGTATTGGTTGTGGCATACTTAGTTATACTCACACCCTATTTGGTTATTTTATTATTACTTGAACACACATCATGGATACATGTAGGTATATATGTAAGTGATTGACTATGTATGATTGATTTTACCATACTAGGATGGAGTATGGGAGCAAAGGACTGAGATTTTACTCACAATGAAATTATATATATCTTTCTCCCCTTTATTTATTTTGTATAGAATGTAATATGTACATAAGATTCCCTATTCCCTTTGTATAAACCATATTTTTATACCATACATGCATGAAATCATTATGTTGTTTATGAATATGTATAGTAATTTTTATTTTCATATTTATATAGATATTTAAAGGAGAAACTATTTTCATCATTATGATTCTACTATTGTAATATATTACTTACACTATTTTATCTGTTATACATCATTGTTATCCACTCTAATTAGGAGGGTATATTCGTCACACCATAACATCATATACCCTCATTCGTAGTTAGAGGACTCTCTTATATAAGGTGGAACTCTTGAGTCTATATGGACAAATAAGTTCTGTTACATATGGGTGAACCATGTATGGGATGTCATAAAGTGGTATCAATGATCTTTTTTGGATTTACTGGCTCTTTAATATTGGTATATTGGAGGCTAGAAATGTATCATAATTTGGTTTTGATAATATGCCTTAGATTAGCTAACCCAAATAATGGTAAAATGTATTGTTTCTTGGGATGGGAATTTCTATTCAATTTTTTCCTATTATAGTTTTATTTATTTCATCATAGGGAGACACAAATGTTTTATAACATTTGTAATGATTATGGTTTTTTTGACTTGGCCCTCTTTAGAAAGGATTTATTGATCATTCAACATGATAGTCACCTGCAGATTTACATGTCATTCATATTCCAAGCCATGTTTAATTATTGCATGCATTGTCTGTAGTATGTAGTAGAGATTTGAATACTATATATTTTAAATTCATAAATTTTCTAAATTACAAATGGTATAGATAATTGGTAAATTAAAGTATCTACATCAATATAAATGGTATTTTACAACATTTCATGGTGGTGGAACTTTAACTAACCAATTATTACAAGGTTTAGATATGTGGATATGGTTTTATGGATTGAAATGTTAGTCGGTATTGATTACTTGAATGACAATTCTAATTTATAAATGTTATACATCTATACATTTGGAATGGTATTTCATCTAGTAAAAGCATCATAAAAGTCTTTTTAAATCCTGAATCCATATTTAATGGTCGAGTTTCACTTACATTAAGTTACAATTGTAATGTATTAAGTGTGTTACATTGTAAAATTGGAATGGTAACTCATCTAATTGTAGTTTGATGTATATAAACACAAAACATTTGTTTTTTAAAATTTTAAGTGAAATGGTTTCCATTAAAAAGTGATTCCAATTAAAAATTAAAGAGGGTTTTCCTTTATAACATTAAATTTCAATACCATATACCAGATCCTTTATTTTGATATATGACACCTTAACCCAGATCTAACCATAATAGTGGGTGTTGGGAGTGTCTCTCCTTTTATCTTATGGTCTTCTAAATTACCTAGACCCATCTCTACATGTGTGTAGATGGGTGTTGAATATCATATTATAATTCTATAAAAATTTACTATTCTTTTATTGTATATATTTAGTCTTATCAAATCTTATTCTATGACATGAGTTTGGTATTGTAGAAATATACCACCATAACGACCTCGTGTCATGTTCCATGAAGGTGGTAAAAACTGTACTATAGGGATGGTGAGACATTATCCCATAGTATTAAATCCTCTAGTGCCACATGTCTCACCCCATTATATTTATGAATTAGTCAACTATTCTTAGTTTGAAGATAATTTCTTATATCTAGTGTAGTTTTTAAAAGGTTCTCTAAGAACTACCTTTTCACTGGAAGAGTTGACTGGGGAGTTTCAATAGCACCACCCTCCTACCTTTTCAGGGGAAAGTAAACCTATGGATTTTATATCATGTCTATAGGATATTCTTTCTAGATTTTATCGTCTAGATGAACCATTAGAAATTATATTGAAATACTTATCATATATTCTTAGAGGGTCATCCAATAGAGGGTGGTATGTTTTTACCCAGGTAGATCAACATCGGGTTATGGTTCATAGGGATTTCCAATATAGTTTTTAATATTTTTTATTTCCTACAAAACTAATTATTGATCTAGTAAGAGAGTTTATAAACCTATATTAGTGATATTTATCTATTTTTGGACTGCTATGCTAACTTCACGGAGCTACAATGTTTAGTTTATACTCTCATTAGTGATGAGTTATCTAGAGTTGGGAGATTTGAGGATGGAATATGGTATACAATCTAGTTGAAAGTCAATGTTTTCCATATGATGAATGTTTCTAAGATAATAAATCGATCCCCTATCATTAATAACAACCTGAAATAAGCCAAGGTTATGGCCTAAGGTAGTTTAATACCTATATAGGGAGACATTTTTTCTAGAAGAAGGATGTATCCCAAAGGATATTCTCATCAAGGTAGTGAAAACCAAAGTATTCACATTGGTAGTAGTGTGGTTAGTCATAAATGTGGGAGGCCAAATCATACGAGGCCTCAATACACTAGATATCCATTTGATTGATGGGATTATAGGTTAATGGTCCATCATTAGCTATTTTGAAAAATGATACCTCTAGTGGCCAGTGATTGAGGATCTGCACCGTCTTTAGGTCTCAGAGTGGGATTATTTCTCTACTTTAAGAAAGAATATTGAGTACCATAGGCCATACTATCCATGTTGGTGGATGAGGATTATTGATTCATATTTTTGATATGAGGTTCCAGTATCAAGGACATGCTCAGGTTAGTCTAATTGAGACTTAGGGGAATAGATCATGATAAGATTATATAGTAAAATATACTATTGAGGATAATATTGTCTGACCATCTATAGTGAAAGGTTCAATTATAGTATCCACCACATTAGTTTATAATTTATATGATATAGGTAGTTCACATTCACTTTTATTTATGGCTATTACGGAAAGCCTTTACTTGGGATGAAACACTTTTGTAGAGTGTTGACTCATGGTACACCATTAAGAGTGCAATTAAATAGTGTACACAAATCAACAGAGTGCCCCTAGATATTAGAATATATCATTTATTGTGAAATATTTTCAAACTCCTAATAAAAGGATTTGATAACATTCTCATAATGGAATCATTAATGGCTTATCACGCTCATGTCAATTTTGTTTATTAGAGGGTTTACTTCACATCACTCGAGAGCTTTACCTATAATCACAAGTTGTAATTTGATATCCTTCAAATTAGAGCTACGCCTCAACATTATGGGATGGATAGAGTGATAAATTTATTTCAAGTTTTTCTATGAGTTACTAGAGTACACAATCAATAGATTTTACTCATATGGTGGATCAATTCATGGGTGTATTCCATGATAACTTTTCTAGGATACATCCCATTAGAGAGATAGTTTTTACTGTTGATCTAGTTATAAGAGTTGTACTAGTATCTATTATACCATAAATGATGGCCCTAAATGAGATTCACTCACTCAAAATGTGATTGGTTTTCTTTGAGGATAAAGTGTTTATTTGACAGAGTACTGCTCTATATGGTTCACCTAGGCTTATTTATAGGAAGGTTGATGTGAAACTTTGAATACACAAGGATTAATGGAAAATGAATCACCTTATTATTAATATCCTACATAAAATACCTTGAATATATGTTCTCTTTGACCATCTTCAAGGAACTCATGTTTTATGATATATTCATTTGAGTTTAAGCTATCAAAAATTAATGTTTATACTATCAAATATACGATGTAAAAAATTCCTTAGCAGATATGTATTGAATGAGTATTTGGAAATTTTTTTAGGGCTCATGAATTAACCAACTATTTTTATTGCTCTAATAAACTAGGGTCTTCCCTTGTATTTAGATTATTTTATAGTTTTTTTCATGGACACAATCTTGGGGCATTGAAAGAATTGACATGATCATGCCAAAGTCCATGATATTGTTTTGAGAACACTAAGAGAACACCATTCATATTCTAATCTCACAAAATGATACTTTTGGACTAATAAGGTTCATATCCTAGATTACATTATTTTAGAGGTAAGAGTATCTGTTGAACCATAGAAGGTGAGAGCCATAATTTCTTCAAAGAATCCCAACAATGTATTTAACATATGAAGCATCCTAGAGTTAGTTAGATATTTTTGTCATATTATTTAGGATTTAACATGTCTTTTATATCCTCTTACATGATTGAAAATGAAGGGTGTAAAATTTTCTCAGCCTGCAGCTTGTGAAAATCCATTCATGAGTTTAGAGGGATACTTAACTCAGTGATGATACTTATTCTATATGATCCTAGAAAATTATATATAGTATATTGTGATTCATATGATATTAGTATGAGAGTAATTTTTATGCAATAATATTGAGTTTTGCGATATGGGTCTTCAAATTTGATCCCTCATGAGTATAATTAATTCACACAAGATCTTGGATTAGCTTCAGTTGTTCATGCCATGTGTAATTTGAGGAATTATTTATTAAAAGAATGATTAGTTGTATATATGGATTAAAAAGCCTCAAATATATATTCTATAATAATTATTTGAACATAAATTAGTGAATTTGTGTTTAGAACCAATAATCATTCGATTTTGAAATTGATTATACACCTGGGAAAGACAATGTAGTCGCAGGTGGTTTGAGTAGGAAGACCCATAAATGAGTAGTTCATGAGGCTAGTAGTGAACGTAAGTTGATGGAAATATTTTCTAATTTTAAATTGGAGGGTTATAAGTTTTATAAGAATGATTCTCTTGGGGATTTAGAAGTGGATTATATGATTTCAATGGATTGGTCCTATGTGAAAGCGTATGAGGCGTGGAAATGCCACCTGGTTGGGTCATTATTGAGGATGATATCTTCAATATTTGGGGGCATTTCATAGTTCTAATAGTTATATGAGAGGAATTTATGTAAGTGTATCATAACTCCACTTGGATAGTGCATCTTAAATCATAAAAGATACACCTTGATTTACATCACCATTATTAGTGGATGAGTATAAAAAGAGAGACTGTGGGTTTTTTCACTATGTGTCCAAATTTTTAGTAGGTGTTGGTGGAATTACAATGAACTGTTGGGATTTTATATATATTTCCTATACCATAGTGAAAATTGGATAACACATCTACATATTTCATTATGGTATTTCCTAGATCACCTTGTGGAAGCACATAGTATGGGTGATCATTAATAGACTAATAATGCCCACCCACTTCTTTCCTATTAGGTAAACTTTCTTAGTGGATGATCCTAGAAGAATTTAAGTCTGAGAAATTATAAATATTCATGGAATTACAAGTACTATTTTATATTCTAGGGATGATCATTTTACATTACAGTACTAGTAGTGAATAAAAAAGGATTTGGGATCAAAAGTAATTCTGAGTGCAATACTCTACCCTCAGATTTATAGTTAGTCCTAGTATACAATACATGTGATAGATGAAATGCATCGATCTTGTGCCCTTTATTTTTGAGGTTCTTGTGGGAACCACTTGGATCCTTCAATTTTCATTACAATTATAGTTTCCAAGATATGATTAAGATAGATTCATGTGAGGCCATTTAAGTTATGTCATGCTATGCACCCCAATGATGGTTAGAGGTTGAATAAGTAGTGAAACTTAGACCTCATCTCATTTTTTTGAATTCTAAGAAGGAAAATATTATATGAAATTTTATCTCTATAAATTACTATTTAAAAAAAATTTATGCAAATCATTTTCAATGAACTTTGGAGTTTGAGGACGGGGATAGAGTCTTTTTGTGTGTATCACCTAGATTGAGTCATTGATGAATTCAGAAGTAGGGAGAGTTGTCTCCAAGATTCATCAAACCATTTGATATTATGTATAGGGTCAGATTATTGTATTATTTGAAAAAATTACCTCAGAGATACATGGTTATCCATGATTCCTTTCACATTTTTGAGATACATTGTTACCAAGAATACCCATATAATGTTCTTAAACACGATGATCTGGAACTAGATGTATAGGATTTGTTTGAGGAGTATCCTATAAATATCATTAATCATAGCATGAAGGGACTATATGGATGGAAAATTCCTCTAGTGATGGGTGTTATGGAAGAAAAACCTTATACATGATAATAATTGTGAGTGATTAGTTGACATACATGATCAATGGAAAAATTTATGCTTAGATGATGATCAACTATCTTTTTAAGGCTAAATCAGGGATGATTTTTTTTCAATATGGGATATTATAAGATCCTATATTTTTTAGGAGGTATGATTACAATTTATTTTGGTTTAATTCTTTATTTATTCTTATAATTTTTACTATTGTTTTAATTAAGGTTTTGGGAGTTCTCAACACATATTTGGAACCTGAGGCACTATTTTGGGGGGAAAAACATGAGGTGTATAGTTGGATCATTATTATTTACAACCATGTAACCCAACCATAAAAATAATAGATAAAATATAACCATCATGGTAACCATACAATGGAGTCCACATAATTATGTGAAATATTAAAGAATAACAACAGAAGTTATTAACACAGTGTTCCCATGGTTTGTTGAACCATGGAAAAACCATGCATTGTGGTGTGACTTGGTAAAGTAGGATCACATAACCAGTTCATGTCCTGACTAACTATTCTATTTGTCTGTGTGAGGGTGGCCTCAAATATGTGGGATACGATAAGGCTGGCACATGGCTTGGGTGACCAAGAATTAAGACTATGTGACCCTTTTTAAAAGAGTGAAATGTCAATTTTTTATCCTTCCACTAATAACTAAAGACACCATTATTTTCCTCTACTTCTATTAGATTACCACATTCAAAACATCCTCTCCCACCCTATTAGTAATTATTGGATATAATCTATCTAAAATCCATTTCATGTTTTGTTCATATAGTAGGATTTTTCTCGATAAGACTAAAAGTCCTCTTTCTTGTTTTGTTTGTTTCAATCACCGATTAGAAAATTTTTTGCATGTGGGCTAATATTTTTTATTTTTAGTCCATTTGTATAATTACTTAGATTCCTTCAATTCCATCCTGGATTTGAATTTTATATCAGATGAGAGGTAATATAATAATATAATGTAGATGGTATCATGATTTTCCCTAAAATTTATGATTTCTATAATGTGTTTTGTTGTGTTGTGAGCCAAAATTTATTTGTATCACTTCTAAAATATTATTCCCCCTTGAATTAAATGTTATTAATTGATGAGATACTCTTATAGAACCCTTGAAATTTTTTGGAGGCTGAAAACATATGTTCGACACACCAGGGTGAGATAATTATTTTCCCTTGGCACTTTTACCATGAATTGTGACCAAGCCTCCTTATGAGCTAGGTTTGGATTGACATTTATGATAAAATGAGTAAATTTAATTTTTTGAAATGTTAAATGAGTAATGATGAAACATTAATTGAAATTTCATGTAACATGACCATGTTAAGCATGAAATATTCTTATAACTAAATGGTATTAAATATAAAATTTAAATGGTACAAATTTATTATAGGGTCCTTATTAAATGAAGAATTATGCTCATGGATAAATGAGATTAAATGAAATGTTTATTATATTATGCATTAGTTGACTCTTATTATGACCATTATATACAGTTATAAGATATCCTAACTTGGAAAATCCATGGATTTCATTCTTGGTGTTTCCTTGAATACCTATAGGATTCCACCTTATTTATGGTTGTATTTTTCAATATTTGAACCCTTATTGGGCTCAAAACTTGTCTTACATTTATGAATACTTGATTTTTATTCGGTGGATTCATTAAATTTTTTTCCTGATATTATAATGTATTGGGTTATGTACATGGATTAATATTGATGTATAATGATGTGGACCACCTCATATTATCTCCTTAGGTTCTAATAACTTATATCCCAAGGATACATAGTAATTTTTATGGTGTCTCTACACAATTTTCATTATAGGGGTGGATTTCTGGGATTTCTCCCCTGGATTTCATTCATACCTCTACAGCTAGACTGAATGTGTTATTAATATTAGTTGGTTAATCCTTATAAATTCATTGATTCCATGGGTATACCTTTGGTTATATATTATTATATTTATTACATAGTAACTATTTAAGGGACATTCTGTCTTAGGCTAAAGTAGGTATGGTCAGACAGGTGTCCTCATAGAATCCTAGATGAAGTTTATTTATTTATTTTACTTATTTATTACCCACACACGATACCTTTTATATTCCCCAACTAGATAGCCTTATACACTGTTGGTGGTATCCTACCGATTATTATTAACATCATATTTGGTCTACCAATTGGTACTAAAAAATACTTCAAAGATGAAGGTGAGAACAAGTGTAAGCACCCAACTAGGGAAAGTTGATTTTCTACACTAGGATAGAGTATAGGATAATGGGATTGATCTTATACTCATAATTGTATTTGAAGTAGTTTTTTTATTTTTGTTAATTTTTTATATTGTGTACCAATTTTCCTACTTCTATTTTCCATTTGTATTCCACATTTTTTATGGCATAAAAACATGACATCATAATGTTTTTCGTGGAACTGGATATTGTTTTTCTTTTATTTATTTATCTCAATGTTTTACTTGAGTAGTAATTTTTATCATTATGATTCCACTATTATAATATCTTGCTTATTATATTTTATCTATTATCTACCATTGTTCTATAATATGATTAATAGGGTAGAGTATTCCCACTGTACTACCATAAACCCTCACTGCAAATTGACAACCTCTAGTATATGGGGAGGTGTACTAGAGGACATGTTTCTAACTGGGTTCAGTTACTTATGAGTAAACCTGGCCCAAGATATCGAAATTTTTAAATGATATATGTAGTATATTTGCATACAAGAGTTTTTTTATAAGTTTTATAAATTTATATTTAATATTTATTTTATGATAATTTCTTTAAATATATTGTATCTCATAAAAACAATATTTTTTAAACTATTCTACAAAATATGACTTTAAACACATCATGAAAACAATTTAATTCCAATTTTTTAAATAATTAATCACCTTATATACAATAAAAAAAATTAAGTACCCTAAAAATATACAAAATATATCAAATTTAATACTTTTTAACATATTTAGTTTGATTTTTTTCGTAGTTGTGTAAGCGCTACATCAAATATGTTTAAACATTCTAGATAATTATATCATTTATAAAAATAAAAAAATTACTATCATAAAGATAATTTTTTCATACTAAATTAAACCATTATCTATCATTGATAAGGTATTTTAATCCTTGTGATGAAATATTAATGTTTATTAAAATAGAGAGAGTAGAATTTTATTTTTATACATTTATTAAATAACATTTATATAATTATCAAGGAACAATGGAAAAAAATTTCTATATTTTGTAGGCATATATGAGGGTGGAAAAATACCCTAATCCAATATGATAAGGTAACTTTTTGGGTGAATTTTTACATACCCTATATTTTTAACCATGTTTTACTCGCCTTACCCATATTGAGGATATAAATCTTACTATGGTTTCCATTCATAATGAAAAAGTGACCTATTAGTTAAACATGAACCTCATTATTCCAAATATGGAATTCATTTTTCAATATTCATTTCCCAAAATTTGAAAAAATCAATTTCAAAAAAATGTGTAAAGACCAATGAAGAAATTTTTATTATAAAAATGTGTTGTTAAGCATAAAAGTCAGCATATATCAAAGCAATGAAAATCAATGAATCAAATCAAATAAATTTGATTTTTATAAATTAAATTGATAATATATGTCACCTTATGAACAAATACAAAATATATTTTTAGTTTTTAATTAAATGAAGTTATAGTTTTACAAAAAATAATAGTTTTTAATTTCCTATAAAAAAATATTTTTTAGAAAAATATCAAAATTTCATTCTATGATAATTTTTATTTTCTACTTTAAAATATTATATCCTTTTCATAACAGTGAATTTATAAATTTGGTATAAATTAATTCCATTATCCACACACAAAATTCAATAGAAAATATTTTTGATTAAAAAATATTTTTTGGATCATAAAACAACTTTTATAAAAATTGGATACTTATTTATTATGAATTGAACAATAAATTTATGTTTCATAAAACCATTAAAAATAATTTTTTATATGGTTATTATTATTCTTACCAAACACTTTAATTGCTATTATATAACGGTTAATATTAAATAATGATATTTCATTTTTTATTTATGCTCAACATATCATGTTGTATATATTATTGAATATAGTGTTTTTATTTAAATCTCAACGTGTTACATTATAATATATTTAATAAATTTAATCCTCTCAATTTGAAATTGGTATAAAAAATAAATTATTTTAAATTTTAAAATATCTATATTGAAAACCCACATTGTAAAAATTATGAACAAAAAATAATCTTGAAAAGAGTTAAAAACATATGAAGGTCATCTAGAATAACACATAAGTAGTTTTCCAAAGAGGGTGTGATTAGTGCGATGTGTTAAAATGGACGTTTAAGAAAATCTAATGTCCGAATAATTAGGAAGAGAGAAAAAAGTATATTGATTATTTGAAAGTAAATGTTAAATTGAATATTAATGACTACAAAACCATAAACCAAGAAGGAGTGAATAAGACCATACTTCATTATAAATAAATGTAATTGGAAAACAGTATTTCTTTAATATATTTTTCTTATGGTTAAGGTTTTATTTTAACCTATGGACTAAGAATAGAATGAAATATTATAACATGAAAAGTATACTTTCATATTTTATTCAATATCCAAAATAATCTCATATTTTTGTCCAACCAATAATTATTCAAGATGAAATTTTCATGCTTGATTCACTAAAATAGACTTCTAATAGATCACATAACCCAAAAAATATAACAAGATATTCCTACCATATTAATATATTATCCAAAAATGAAATGGTTAGTACAAGGTAAGATAATACCAAAATTGAATAAACTGTCATATGATGATATAATAAATTAACTCTAAAATTCAACAATAATTCCAAATGTTTATGTTATATCACTATATAAAATAATTATCCTTAAAATTCCTCAAATTATTCTAGAACAAGTTTAAAATTCATTCATAAAAATGATTTGATAACATATTCTTATGAGATTAATTTAAAAATTATCCCCAATAAATGTAAAGACATATACTAAAAATATATATTCCCAAATCCTATAATCTAAAAAATATATATTAATAATTTCTATAAATTACCTAAAGTACCATAAAAAAAATATATTTCCAAAATATAATTTAAAATTTATTCCTAAAATAAAAAACCCATCTTAACCAAAAGTATTTCCATTTACCATAATAATAAAATGTTTCCAAAATTGTAAACTTATTCAGAAATAAATTTAATCACCTAAATAAAAAATCAAATTTTAATACAAAAATTATCTATATGTTTAATCATATGTTCCCAAAAGTTAATAAATTTTTTATCATGAACTAACTTAATAAACTCAATATTAATGAATGTTTTAACCTCAAAGATTTTATCATACACTTTATCTTCCATTCCCAAATAAAATTTAATATCATTCTTCTAAAATAATCCTGTAGGTTAAACATAGGGGTTGCATATAACTTAACCTAATAAAACAACTCCCAAAATATAATTAATAAAATTAAAATACAATTATATAAAAACATAAAGGGTTGTCTAATACTGTGTTCTAATGATAATCTTTATACATATAACATCATCATGGTATCCATGACTCTAAATAAAAACTCAAATTAAAGTATCATAATATTCATAGTTATATAATCCTTTCCTTAAATACCAACAACAACTACCTTGATCACACACTCCTGAATCCGATGATAAAAAAATATTGTTTACATTTTTTGACTTAATATCGATAAACTTGACCCAACTTTAACCCTTTAAAAAATATCACACAAAACTAAAATATTGGATAAATTACATACCCAAAATCCTTTGGATTTAGAATTTTATATAATCATGGGAAACTCTTACATAACCACTTGAATATATAAATAATCAATTCATAAAAATCTACATCATCTCACACTATATTCTTCACATATAGTAACCCTCATTGGTATAGAATTCATAAAATGTCTTTTGAAAACTAGGGGAAGATGAAAATATAAAAAAGGGAGAGCTCAGATACTTAGTAAGGGAATAGATATAGAGAAATCTATCCCAGAATAAATAATTCATAAATAATATGGTCATGATAAAAAATAATCCAATATTACATATAACTAATACCATAAACAATTTACCAAATCTGTGTATATCATAAAAAATTTAAATAATCACAAGGATGAAGATAACTATTTTCATAATGATAAAATTCATAATGAAAAACATCATAATATTAATTTCAAGGACTTATTCCATAAAAACATATTTAAAATTGTAAGCCATACCCCAAATAATCAAAATAGTTTGTATTGTGAGATTTACTAATGTATCAAGGAGAAAAAATGTTCCCCATATATCATTTAATATGTATAATTCATTCATAATATGAATAAATAATACAACAAACAAAACATCCATTAAAATAAAATATTACCCGTATAAGAAGAGCTACCATAC
Source organism: Viscum album (assembly GCA_963277665.1). NCBI lineage: Eukaryota > Viridiplantae > Streptophyta > Magnoliopsida > Santalales > Viscaceae > Viscum > Viscum album. The sequence continues at coordinate 1,908,902,145 of OY728145.1, forward strand.
AGAATGTTAATAATTTTTCTTATAAAAAAACCCTAAAATATCATGATAAAGAATAATGAGGGTATAATTAAAAAATATCCCTTGTGAATTATCAGTAAAATAACAATTTTTCGATATTTATGAATAAAAATATGGAAAAATAGTATAAAAAACATTTTTGGGGAAAATACCCATTCGACATTGAAAATAAATTTAAAAAACATGAAAAATATTTATAGAAAAACATTATTTGAAAATTACCATGGAAGAAAGGAATGGATTCCTCAAAATTTTTAGTTCCATTGATGGATGGAAATTTCATTCTTTTCATGAATGATAAAATGATGATTTATTTCATATCTTTGGAAACAAGTAAAATTTACCTCCTTTGAGAAATGATAATACGATTAATTTGAAAACATTATATAAAAATTCATGTATGGGTAAAAATGAATTTAATAAATCATCTAATAATAGTAAAATAATATTTAAAACATTTAAAAATTATATATAAACATGGATAGAATTTTTTTTGGAAATAAAGAATAAAAAGGTTGGTTTTTTGAAACATTATTTCAGCATCTTAAGTTTAAAAGAGTGGAAAATGAAATTAAAACCATTAATTTCAAGAAATATCTAGAATAGAATCAAATATATTAGGATTGAGAGAGAAAGACCTTATTATTCATGTTGTTGATACTTAAACATTAACAACCCCAAATAGTGATGTGATTGTGAAATAAAACCATTAAAGGATCATATCATTGAATGGATAATGTAATAAAATATATAATTATATGTGTTAAATTTTAATCCACACAAAATAAGTGTATATAAAACATAATTAGATACATGTTCATTTCCTAGAAAATCATGTCATAACATAATCAATGATGTATAAGTATAACACAATGAATGGAAATTGAGTTAAAAACCCCTTTCCACTTGGTAATTTTAATACCAAATACCATTAGATGAAATAATTTGAATTTAAATAATAAAATAATATAAATTATGAAGGAGTCATGATAGGAAATGTGAAATGGTATTATGTACCCAAAATAAAAGAAATTAGCTATATAACCTGAAAATATGGACCAATAAAGGGAAATCGAGATAAAATCCCCAAAAAAGATCATATCGTTGAATTAATAATAAATTAATGAATAGATTATGTTCAACAATTTTAAATCCTCAAAAAATAAATGAATAATTAAAAATAAATAAAATAAAAAATTTTACATATAATATTGTCATTATATTATCAATGTGGAAGTTATATTACCAAATAAATGATGACTGATTTAGAAACCATTAGTTTTCACTTTATGTCTCCTCCCTTCAATTAATCATAATGACTTTTTAGGTGGATTTTACGATCACCCCAGAGGTTGGAAGAAATTGGAATGGATGGTTAAAGATTTATTTGTTTATAGGTCATAGAGAAAAACCAAATTTTTATTGTGTGAAAAATATTTAAGTCAGTATATTTTTATAAGAATAAATATATGCCATTTTCACAATTATTGAATCTCTAAGGGTCATAAACCTAATTATAAATATGAAAAGTTGAAACCTTAAGAACTATGAATTATATGAATAAAAATTTAATATGTATATGCTTCATGATATCATTTTTATAATTATCTAATTATTTAAAAATTAATTTCAAACATTGATCACTATTCAAGGGATTTTTCATGACTATTCACAACACTTAACATTAATAAAATCATGAAAACTATCAATTTAGAATATAATCTCTTTTATAACCAATTATAGATTCTAATTATCTCTAAAATTCACGGGTCTCTTAAAAAAATCTAAATATTATCATTTTAAATATTTTAAATATTATTTATTATATTGTCTTACTTTTTTAATATAAGTTGCGTCATCACGTTATAATAATTTTAAAAAATAATAATAAGGTTTAAAAATAAATATAACTTATTAACATAAAAATATTTATTATTCATGTATTTAACATTTATGTTCATTCATAAAGAATATATTTTATTATTTATATCATGAAAACATATTTAATATGTTATTATTAGTTTATTTTGACTTTTCGCAACATGCACCAACATTGTGAAAGTATTTGTATTATAATAATATTATATAAATACAATGTTTAAAACAATCAATAAAAGTCACCATTTATATATAATATTTAATGAAAAATTCATTCAATGAAATTTTCCTTCTCAATTATTTTCTCTAGGAAAATAATTTGTCTATTCTAGTGTTGTATAAGAACTACATCGACATTTAAAATGATTTTCATATTTATCATGAAATAAATTCTAATTATTATTTTATGAATTATTATTGTTTTATATTTCTAGTATAATTTCATAGATATGTATTTCAATATTATTTATCATTTTATACATCATATTTATTCCATGATAATATGATAAAATATATCATATGCCTTAAAAAAACTATATTTTTTTATTATTCCCCAAAATTTGACATTGAATGCATCAAGAGAATAATGTAATTGTAATATAATTTTTTAAAAAATTATTAACTTTAATTTATATTCATTAAAATAGTTAATGACTATAATATTATACAAAACACAACAAATTGAATAATTTATATATATTTACTTTGAGTTTTTACTTGTTATACAACCAATGCATCAACTATTTGTAAGTATTATAGGTAATTATATCATTCCAAAAAAATTAAAATAAATTATATTCAAAAATATAATATTTTAATACTCAATTTACCCTTTTTTATCTTTCAACACATATTTTAATCTTTTTGATAAAATATGATAGTTTATTAAAACAATGAGAGTGAATTTTTTATACTTTAGTTAAATAAACTTTATGTCATGGAAAAAAATGGATTTAGTTAGAAATATTTTGGATACATATTTGAATATGAAAAAAATAACCTCGTAAAATAGTTTTAGGGAAACATTTTGGGTTATTCTGAGACCATACCCCATAGTTTTAACCAAGTTTTACCCGTTATACTCTTAGTAAGGTGATAAATTTTACCATAGTTATTATTTATAATGAATAGAAATTAAAGGGACTTATTCACCAAATTTGACATCATTATTTAATAAATGGAATAAATTTTTCATGCTCTATAACTTTTTTAAAAAATATTTATTTTTAATGTATAAAATGAAATCAAAAATCCATTTTATAGAAAAATTCGTTTATTAAGAATAAAAAGTAACTTATATGAAATTCATGAAATTAACTAATTAAAATAGAATTAATTTGATAATTATAAATTAAAAGGATTATATATCCACTTAGGATCAAATCCATAAAAAATGGGACATTTTAATTAAAATAAATGTTGGTTTCATAAAAATCAGAAATTTTCATTGTTTAGTGAAATATTTCATTCCAGTAAAATCTAAAAATATCATCCCAATATAATTTTGATGTAATGATTGAAAAAATGATATCATTTTATAAAATTTAAACTCTATTATTTGAGGAAATTAATTATAGTATTATTTCAAAAAAAATTAATAAAATTCAATTTTGGAGAAATTGTATTTTTGATGTATATAATTACATTACATAAATTTGAGTACTTATTTATTATGATTTAATTTATAAAATTTTATTACATAATCCCGTTATAAATATTTCTCATAATATGAATATTACTATTAATATTAGAAAATTTGAAAATCATGTTATATCAATTACTTTTAAATAATAATATTCCATGTTTATTATAAGCATTGTGTTGTGTGTTGTAAAAGGTATTAAATCAAATATTATTTTTAAAATCATGGGCTGTAAAATTTATTCACCTAAAAATATAATCACACATTATTTTTATTTTCATCTTTAAAAAATATGAAATTATGTTCCATGTATTTTAGTATCTAACACGCCCTTTACCGAGATCCTTCAAAAAAAGAATATATTATCTATCATCATTTTCATCAAACAACATATTTTTATTTCTAAACACATACATCTTATCCAGTGACCATATACAACTTGAATGATAAAGGGATAATCAAATATATGTTTTCATAAAAAATCATTTTTTCATAGATAATAGGTTCCTATATTCTAACAAATTTAATTTTTTAACTTCCATAACTAGAGTAACATGAATTCCAATTCCAAAAACATTAACTATTGAAAACTCGAGTTCCTTGAAAACATCTAGATAAAAATAGTGAAACCCAAAGGGTGTAATATAGGGCCTAAATCAAGTTTCCTCTTAGAGAGAATATATTCTAATTTTTTAGGACCAAAATGATTATGAAGAAAATCCTTTTTAGGTATTGTCTTTTTTTGTCAAGGAAGTTTGAGAATAAAGGAAATCAATACACTTTGTTTAAGCTGTTGATGGATGATAAGGAAGTTACAATACTACAAATTATAACTATGAAGATTATTTACTAATTTTTATTTCCTAAATATCCTAAGTTTGAATAACTTTTGATACAAGCCTTATGAAGGATAGGGTGAGTAAAGAAGTGTTTTTCGGCAAAGGAAAGGAACAGCGCACTAGTCAAAAGTGGAATGCAAGTCAAATAGTGGCATGAAAGTATAAGTGGATAGAAAGTTTATGTTGCACACAAGTCAAATTCCAACACCATCATATCAAAATATGATAGAGGAAAGAAAGTGGTGCACAAGTGATGGACTGACACACAAGTGATGAAGTGGTACACAAGTGATGGAGCGACGCACAAGTAGAAGTGGCGCGCATGTGTATATGGAATGCAAGTCACCAAAATTCCTTTAAATAGATGGTAAAACTACTCATTTTGTTTTGTAAAACACTTAAGAGAAAATTTTAGCTCTGATCACTCAAGTGGTATAAATTGGCATGAAAGATGGCGTGTCATGCAAGTTGTTTGTTATGCATAAAAGTGGCGTGCAAGTAGATGTGGCATGCAAGTTATAAGTTGCGTGCAAGAATAGAGTTGGGTGAAAGAAGTGTTTTTGGTATAATACTAATTTGGGGCAAAAATTGTGAGTTTCTCACAATAATGGAGTGAAAGTAGTTTTTGGCACACAAGTAGGAAGGTGCACAAGCATGGCGGTGCGCAAGCAGGGCGGCGCGCAAGTAGAGAGGGGCTCAAGCATGGAGGCGTGCAATAAGAGTGGCGTGCAAGTAGGAAGCCGTGTAAACAGGGAGTGGAACACAGGGTATTTTCACCAGGATGTTCTTACTAGCTTCTAGATATGAAAGTGAAGAATTGTTTTGATTGATTTGATGTGTGAAAGTTCATCAAGAAGCATAGAAACATTGTTTCACCCTATTTGTGCTAATAGGGAGAACATGCACTGTTGGATTGTTTTCAAAGTGTTACATGAGTGTAAGGGAATATCCTTATCATTATATTCCACATAAAATGATTTTTCTTTCTAGTGGATTGTGTTGTACTGGATTGTTTCGGTACCATACCAAGGATATAGCTACTCTTGTTGCGTAGTGAAACTTATAAATATTGTTTTCCTTTGGTTGTGTGTGTTCACTAGGGAGGAAACTCTTTAACAGTAGGAAAATATTGTTTCCAAAAGAAGGAAACAAAAAAAGAAAAATGATATCACAGATTCACCCCTCCCCCTCTCAGTGATACTTGGATACTGACTGAGAAATTCAACTGGTGTTAGAGCTAGGTTGCCTTCATTTGGTCTTTTGGTGCTAATAGAGATTCTGAATTGCGTGAATAGTAATGGGATTCAGATATTTGGTAGAAGGAATTTTCATATTTGGAAATATAGAATGATGCACTATCTTATGTCTCTTAGGTATGAAGTTATTAAAACTATAACTGATGGATTTCCTCTTATTGATGATAAGGTTCCTCTTACACCTGCCGATAAGAAGAATCATGAGAATGATGAAAAAGATAAAAATTCATTACTCTCATCTCTTTTTGAGAGTGAGTTTTTAGGAGTAAAAGGTTTCGATACAACTAAAGGAATATGGGATAAGTTGAAGAACATCTATAAAGGAAATAAAAAAGTGAATAAGGAAAAACTGAAAATCTGGATATTGAAGTATAAAGACTTAAAAATCAGAGAATATGAATCTGTTGGGGAATTATTTAACAGGGTAAATGACATTGTTAGTTCAATCAGATGTATTTGGGAAAAGTTGTAAGATTCTATAGTTGTTGAAAATATCTTGAGAATTCTTCCCAATATGTTTGATGCTAAAGTGTCTTCATTAGAAGATAAAGACCCTAAATAATTATCTATGAATGATTTTCATAGCACTCTCATTACTTATGAAATGATAAGGGAGAAGACTATGAAGAGAAAAACAAAAGTTTATAGAGAAATTTCATTCAAGACTGCAAAGAGAGATAAGCCAAATAAGACTCCTATTGAAGACGATGCTGGAGAATCCAATTCTGAGGATGAGGTATATAAAATTTTTAATGAAATTTTATCGTTTCTTTCTAAGAATTTGAGTAGAGGTACAGGAAAATACCAGGGGAAAATTCCCTTGAAATGTTTTGAGTGTGGATCCATTTGTCACTATGTGGATAACTATCATCAAAAGAATAAAGAAGAAGATATTGATGATGATGAATGAAGTCCAAGAAGGTCATGGATGAAATAAGCTAAAAAAGATAAATATTTTTCAAAGGGGAAGGATGATATGTTCTTCAAATAAAAAAGAAGAATCTTTTTTATCTAAAAATGAAGAAGGAGAAGATATGGAGGATGAATCTGAGAAATAATTTGCTAAGAAATCTAGAGAGAATATATTTATTAAAACAGTGAATAATGAAGATTACAGGAGAAACAGTTCTAAATAATAAGAAACTTAAATCGAATATCATCTGAAAGAAGAATTGAAAGAATGTTTGATGAAGATCTGAAGGCTTGAGAAGGAAAACAAGAAGTTGATAAATGAAAATTACACATTAAACAATCTAGAATGTTTACCTAATGAGAAAATCAAGATGGAAAATAAGATTTATTATCTGAAGAATTCTCTTGATAATGAAAAGAATCGTAATGATCATCTTGAAGTAAATCTGAAGTCAAAATAAGAAGAGTTGGAACTTGTCCAATAGAGAATTTCTAAAGCTAATGAAATGAATATCAGTTTTGAAAAATCTATCTCAGAACATGGTGAATGTTTAAGAAATAATGAACCAAAGATGGATCCACAAACTTACCTTCAAATGTTGTGAGGAAATACAGAACGGGTTCTAATAAGAACAAAGATAGAAATGATATTTTTGTGGGAAAAGTCAGCAATGCTGAAAAATTATAAGTATATAAAAATCTTTAGTCCAGAATGATTTCTACTAATTATAGAATTAATAAGTCTGAAAAAAATATGAGTTGTAGAAGAAAGTAACAATTTAAAAAAGGAAGGTTGATGGTATGTAAGTTCTATAAAGAAGGTTGTTGAGAAGCATGTTCACAACTCCAGTTAGTGTAGAAGTTTCAGAGGGAGATATTCATTCTATGGTTACTGCTGATATTGTGGTGGATTCAGACACACTGTAAACATGTGTTGGTTCAATAAAAAACATTAATACTATTCCACAAGTTATGGAAGTCAAGGTATGAGGGGGAGTCAATCCTCTAAAAAAGGGAAATAAGAGAAGTAAGTTCAAAAGAAATCTGAGAAGGATGGTGTGAAAGTTGAAAATAGATTCCAACCATTGGAAACTATTTCCGAAAGATGTGAATATCCTGGACATCTAGCTAAAGGATATATTGTTTTATTTCCAAAAAACATAAAAGTTTGTTAACAAATATCAGAACCTGTAGGTGAAGAATGAAAAGGAAGAACCAAAAGTTCTTATTGTTGAAACTGCCTTGAAAGATAAAAAAGGGGAATGTTCAGGGATTCTTGATAGTGGGTTTTCTTCTCATATGATGGGAGGCTTAAATTTGATAAAGAATGAGAAATACTTCAAAGAAGGAATGGTTACATTTGGAAATGATGAATCTATGAGAATCAAAGGTGTTGGATCATCCATCACTGGGAAAGAAAAAAAATGAAATCAAAGAAAACATTATATGTTGATGGGCTGAAACACAATATATTGAGTGTTTCACAACCTTGTGATGAGGGAAACCAAGTTATCTTCAGGAAATATGGGGTTTTTGTGGAAAATAAAAATAATGGAAAGGTAGTTACAAGGGTCCAATGTACAAAAGTGAACTTGTTCCAAGTTGGTGAAGGAACTCTTGTAACATGGGTATAGTGAATGAAAATCAGTTGTGGCATAAAATGTTAGGAAATATGTGTTAGAAAAAAAGTTCATGTTATCAACATGAGACAATGTCCGAGATATGTTTGATTTATTAAGAAGAAGATATTAGTGTTGAATTAGTTCTAATTAAGGGAAGATTAAAAACACTATTCATAAGAGAGTTGACATTTTTTCAAACTGACCCTTGAAACTTATACATTCTGATATATGTGGACCAATGAGCAAGAAATAAAAAAATAAAGATAAATACTTCATTACTTTTATTGATGAATTTACTCGAATTGCTTGTGTTATGTATATTATACATAAGTGAGATGCTTTGAAAATGCTTAAGAGTTTCAAGAGGAAAGCAGTGATAGAATGTGAGTATTCAACGAAGAAGTTGAGAACTGATAATGGTGGAGAGTATAAGAATGAAGAGTTTGACAGTTACCTCGAGAAACATGGAATTTAGCAAGAGTTAATTTTACCATGCACACCTTAACAAAATGGGGTTTCTAAAAGGAAGAATAGAAGTCTGGTTGAAATGGGGAGAACTATGCTACTTGGACATGGTCTCTCTCATTATTATTGGAGGAAATCCAAGAGTACTACAGGGTATTTTCAGAACCAATGTTTCTACAAGAAACATTCAGATATGACTCTATATGAAATGTTTTATGAAAAAACTCCGTGTTTGAAACACTTAAGAGTTTTTGGGAGTCCATGCATCATAATGAAAAAGGGTGAAAACCTTGGAAAGTTTGAACAGAGAGGAGATGATATAATTTTTATTAGCTATGCCAAAAAAATAATAGGATACAAATGTTTCATGAAAGAAATAAGAAGAAAATTTGATTCTGCTGATGTGAATTTTTTTGAAAATTTTGAGAATGAAAAGAAGACTTTTTTCTGATATAGAAGTTGAGCGGGATAAGAAAATTCTTGTTAACGATTATAATAATTCTAAAAAAAATAGTAATCTAACTCAAGAAGAAGAATCAAACTCAGTAATTTCAAGTGATGAGGATGATATTCAAATACATCATCCTAGGATGAGGAAGCAAGTGGAGGCTCAAAACATTATTGGTGGTCAAAATTAGAGGGTTCAAACAAGAAGAGAAACAAATCCTGTTACAAATACTTCTTTGTATTCAAAAGTGGGGCTAAATGATGTGACTAAATATTTCAAGCATCCATAATGGATTTAGTCTCTGAATGAAGATCATGATTATATAGAAAAGAATGATTCTTGGGAACTATTACCCAATCCATATGACAAAAATGTTATTGTTACAAAGTCGGTTTTCTGGAACAAGATGATTGAAGAAGGAAAAGTGATAAGGAATAAATTAATATTAGTGTGAAATGGTTACTCAAAAATTGATGTTACTGATTTTGATGAGACTTTTCTCCATTGGTTAAATTAGAAATAATCAGAATATTTCTTGTTATTACTACACAATGAGATTACAAAAGTTTTCAAATGGATGTGTAGTCTGCATTTCTTAACAGAAATCTTGACGAAGAAGTTTATATTGAACAATATTATGGAATTGTTATTGGTAAATATGAATGTTATGTTTTTAAGCTGAAGAAATCATTGTATAGGATAAAAAATCTCAACAGGCATGGTATTCCAAACTGGATACTTGCTTAAGGAAGATAAGTTTCATGAAAGGAATAGTTTACAAAAATATTTACCTCAAGAAATATCAGGACTCTTCTCTCATTGTAATCATTTATGTCGAGGACATTATATTTTCTAGAAAATGATGGAAGATATTGTGAAATATTTTTTGAATAGATGAAGAAGTTGTTTGTTATTTCCATGCCGGGAGAAATGAAATAATTTCTTGGGTTTTAGATCTTATAGAAGAAGAACCACATTTTTCTTTCTCAAGAAAAGTATGCTACTGAACTTATGCTGAAGTTTGGAATGGAAAATTCAAAACTAGTCTCCACACCAATTTCAGTGGGAACTATGCTTTTAAAGATGTAGAAGGAAATGAAGTTGATCAGAAAGAGTTTCAAAAGCTGATTGGACGTTTATTATATTTGACAGCCTCAAGACCCGACATTGTCTATGCTGTTACCATATGTGAAAGGTTTCATATTACATCTAAAGAATCACATTTAATTGCTAGAAATAGGATTGTCAGATATATCAAAGGCACAAAATTGTTTGGAATCATGTATGATGATGCTGAAAATATTGATTGTTTGGGTATTCATATTCTAATTGGGAAGGAAATGTTGATGGTAGAAGATCCAAAAATGGTGGAGTTTTCACTGTGGGTAAAACCTATGTTACTTGGCATACAAAGAAATAGTATTAAGTAACTCTTAACATGGATGAAGATGAGTATGTTGAGGCTAATCAAGATTCTACCCGACTTATGTGGATGAAGACTTAGATGGAAGATCTACTTATTGATGTGAAGATACCCTTACTCTTAAGATGTGATAATCAGAGTGAAATCAATATTACAAGGAATCTGGTATAGCATTCTCATTCAAAAAACATTGACATGAAGTACCACTTCATCAAAGAGCTGGTGGAGAAGAATGAATTGAATCTATAGTACATTCCTATGATGGAATAAGTTTCTGACATATTCACAAAACCTTTAACAAAGGAACCATTTGTTAAAGTGAGGTTGTACATGGGTTTTAAATCCCTTTATCATCTAGGATGAGGTATATGTGTATGTACCCTCTCCCATCTTAACTTTGTATAGTGTTTTAAAGGGGTATAATTTTTTCATAAATCTATCCTTATTGTTGCATGCATAAAGGTGGAGTTGTGGGTAAGATGTGAATTCAACATGTAACTATTTGAACTATTCTAATAGTATTTTCAAGTGGTTTTCGGAAACAAATTGTTTTTTTCTACTAGTATTTGAAGCTATGGAAGAAGGTTCAGAATAAAAAGAATTTGAGTATGTTTTGGAGAAGGATGTCGAAGAATTTTGTAGATGATTCATAGTCACTACTTTTGGAAAATAGGGTTTTTCTATCAATAATTATTATTTCCTACAATGAGTTAGCTCACGTAGGCTTAGAATTATTGATGAGTAATCTATTGCTCAAGATGAAAAAGTTCAGTGATTTATTAATATTGGTTGACAAAAAAATCCAAAGGGGGTTATTGTTAGGACTAATGTGATTATGAAGAATATCCTATTTAGGTATTATCTTTTTTTGTCAAGGAAGTTTGAGAAGAAAGGAAATCACTTCAATTTGTATGAGTAGTTGATGGAAGATATGTATGTTAAAATAATTCCCATGGTAACTATGATGATGATTTGCTGATTTTTATTTCAAAAATATCCTAAGTTTGGAGAACTTATGATACATGCCTTATAAAGGATATGGGGAGTAAAGCACAGTTTTTTGGAAAAGGAAAGAAAGTAGCGTGGAAGTCAAAAGTAGTGCGCTAGTCAAAGAGTGGTGCGCAAGTATAAGCAGCACACGCGTGTATGTTGCACACAAGTCATATTTCAAAATCATCATATCAAAATATAAAAAAGTAAAGAAAGTGGTCTGCAAGTGATGGAGCATCACAGAAGTGATGAGGCGGTGCACAAGTGATGGAGCGGTGCACAAGTAGGAATAACGCGCAAGTGTATGTGGAACTCAAGTCACCAAAATGCCTTTAAATAGACGATTACACTCCTCATTTCGGAATTCTGAACACTTAATAAAAAATGTGAGCTCTAATCGCGCAAGTGGTATAAAGTGGTGCGCAAGCTGAAGTGTTTCACAAGTTGTGAGTTATTCCCAAAAGTGACATGAAAGTAGAAGTGGTGTGAAAGTTATAATTTTCTCTCAAGAAGGGAGTTGTGCACAAGAAGTGTTTTTTGTATAAGCCTAAAGTGGAGAAAATATTTTGAGTCGTGCACAATAGTGGCATAGAGGTAGTTTTTCACGCGCAAGTAGGAAGGCGTGTAAGAAGAATGACATGAAAACAAGGCAACATGAAAGCAGAGAGGGGCACAAGCAGGGTGGCTCCCAACCAGAGTGGCACGCAAGCAGGGAGGCGCGCAAGCTAGGAGTGGCACACAAGCTATTTTCACTTGGTTTTTCTTACCAACTTGTGGATAGGAAAGTTAAGAATTGTTTTGAAATATTTGATTTGTGAAAGTTCATCAAGAAGAACAGAAACATTGTTTTACACTATTTTTATTAATAGGAATCACATATACTATTAGATTGTTTTCAAAGTGCTATAAGAGTGTAAGGGAATACTGTACTCATTGTGTTCAACATAAAATGATTCTTTTCTAGTGGATTGTGTGTTACTGGATTGTTTCCATACCATACGAAGGAAGTAGCTACTCTTATTGAGTAGTGAACCTTGTAAATCGTGTGTTCCTATTGATGTGTGCATTGAGCATGGAGGAAAATCTTTAATAGGAGGCCAAGGTTGTTTCAAAAAGAAGGAAACATAAAAAGAAAAAGGATATCACTGATTCACCCCCTCCCCCTCTTAGTGATACTTGGATCCTGACTAGGAACTTCATAATGTTGTAATACAAAAAGGAATTTATTACCAATATCTTATTTATTTATTTTTTAATAATAACTTTTTAAAAAAAATGGTAAATAAAAATAAATGAGATATAATATAAAGACCCAAACCCCAGTATCCCAGATCTAGTTCCTTATATTATTAAATTGGTATAATAAATAAGGAATTCTCATCCTGAAGGAAAAAATAGTTTAGTATCTTTGTAAAACCAGATACAAAAATTTGTTTTACATTTTGACTTGAAAGGGAAAAAATATAGAAACTCTATTGGAAACATCCATACACTCCTAGATTATCCCTCTACGTCATCCATAAAATACATCTTCACATCCTAGGGAAAAATAAAACATAATAAAGGGGTGAGATCAGATGCTCTGTAATTGTATGAAATATATAAAAATCTATCATAAATAATAAGACATGGTGAATAACTAAAACACATTCCATTAAAACATAATATTGAGTATAATATAGGAGTAATATAAGATGAATAAATAATTCTGTATAAATAATCATGTGATGCTTGATCATGTATATTATAATAGTTAAATAATAACATGGATTATCAATTACTAATATAAAAATTCAGGAATATATAATTCTACAAATATGAAACATACCATCGAGGCCTCGTCTAAGGCATCTGAAAATAAGTGGTTAAGACCTCAACCAAATCCATATATGAAAATAAATGGGAAATTCTTCAGAAATATCCATATTTGTTTTGTCTCATGAGACCTACCAATGCATAGAGGGGCTATAGAGGGGCCAACATGTCACTTATTATGTCCAATTCATTACTCATTTAAATTCGGTTAAACATAAACAACATATATATATTAAATTTATATAAGTTTCCCCAAACATTAAACATAATCTCTAACCATTCTGAGTAATATGGTGAATGCTATCATGATTTCTCATCCATAATCAAACTTATAATAATAAATTTAATCAAATATGGTATATTATATCATAAAATATCAATCCCAATTAATCATAATATTCAATAAAGGGTTTTTAAATAGATGAAAATACAATAATAAAATCATTGGGGATTTTTTTAGAGAAATTCCAATTTTACTTTACAAAGAATAATTGTTTTGGAATATGAATTGAATTTTTCATAAAATCGGATTATAAAAATGTATATCCCAGAAATGAAAAGGTAGGTACAATGAAATTATCTTTGAGGCATAAAATATGTCCAACTAAAGTGAAAATATATAAAAATAGTTTTTCAGAATATTTAGAAATGGGCCACTTCAATGTGGTTTAAAATAAAATATAAAAGTCTTTAAAGCAGACTAGACTTAATTGTTTACATAAAACAAGAAAATGGATATATTATTTTTTTCATTATAAAAGTTTTATTTTAGAAAAACATCAATGTCTTAAAGCAGATTATGGAGTGTACCTTAAAATGGGTGAGAAATTGGGAAGTTCCCATTAATCTAGCTTGTTTATTAAAAGAAATTGATAATCAAATCCTTATAAAACTTGTTTTTCCCCAGAAAAAATATGTAATGATATGGACACATGATTTTGGAACATATAAACACAATTTATAATTTGTATTTAAAAACAATTAATAATTTCATTGGGTTAAACGGAGATAGAGTAACTCAGATGAAAAATAGAGGTATGGGAAGAAACCCTTACCACATTAAAAATAGTCAAACTATATGCCCCATAGATTTAGTGACCATAAAATGAAACACTTAATATCATGAATATAAATATATTCATGGTATGATACATCAATTTTTAGTATACATACACCACATACAAGAAACAGTTGTGAATAATGCATATCTCAGAGAAATAAAAATGAGATGAGAAACCCTAACCTTATTTATGAATGTGTTATGAACTTGGACTTAATATCCTAGATAATGAAATTATATTCATAAATACTTTAATTAATAAAAATTTAAAAATTTATTTTATTTATTTTAATTTCATTAATATCAATAATGGAATTTTTGATGAGTTATAATATTCAATTTATTCATTTTGGAGTGTTCCTTTCATTGATTCGCATGATTGGTCCACTTGTATACATGTATGAAAGATCAAGTAAAATGGGAATAGTTATCCCAATTTTAAATTATATACTATTAATGAAAATTAATAACATTTAATGGTTATATCATTCATTTGTTTTTTTGGGGTGAGGAAGAATCATTAGATAATACGTTAGTGATAATCGTTTGAATTTGTTTTGCGTTTTTATGTTCAACACACACTAGTTTTGTTTTATTAATTAATATTATTTATATATACTAGTTATAGAGAATTAAATAAGATTTAAGAAATATATTATAATCTATTTTAACTATAAAAATGGTTTTATGATCAGACATGAATGTGTAATTGAAAAATGAAAACACGTTGTCCACAAAGGCAGTGAATCAACACCTCATAGATGATGTTTTCATATTTAGAATGAAAGGAATAGGAGAATAGACATGATAGTTTATTTTCCATTGACATAATAAAATTTAAGTGTATATTATGTACTGTAGTTATGATTCATGTTTGGACAGAGGAGCTAAGGATATTAGAAAAAAAATAAAGTGAAAAGAAAATAATGAATGGAAAATATAATTTTACCTCTTGAATTATTATCATTGAGAACCTCCATAGGGAAATTGGTTTTGGTGTTTTGTTGAGACAATAATGACTTCGAAAAGGGTAAGAGGATTGGGAAGAGTATTGGATAGAAATTGGACAAGATTCAAGGCCTAGGATGTGTGAGGGAAAGAGGTGGTGAGGGGTGGTATTTATAGTGGAACGAGAGAAGTGTTTTTTGATCATTTTATTCACTAGTTTATTATTTTGGATCAAGAGCAATAATAGTTTTAGAATTATCTCTAAATATATTAAAATAATTATGGATTGTTTGAGATTATAGGATTATATCATCCATATATTATCTATGACTCAGTAATTAATTTATTTATTAAATAAGGCAAGTCATATTTCACTATTCACCAAAAAATAAAATATTTTAGGAAAATCCTTGAAATTCTCCCACCCCATTTTTGACGTGTAGAATTAAAAAATAAAGTGAATTTTAATATAGTAATTTTATAAATATGATAAATGTAATATTTAATTAAAATCATCTTATATTTGAAAATTTTAAATTTTGAAATTATAATTAATTTTATGAAACCTTAAAACATAAACTACGGTGTTGTAAAATTATATTATAAGCATAATACATAAAAATTATTAATATATAAATATATTTTATAAAAATATATTTTATTTTAAATAATTATATAGATTATATAATTGTAAATAAACATTTATGTTTCACAAAAATACTGATACTTAATTTATCATTTTAAAACATTTATTTACTTATTCTAGGATATAAATTTACCATGTTTTCATTTATAATATACCCCAATTTTATTTATATTTTAGTAGGTGAAGTTAAATTTCAAATCATAAATATACTATAAATATAATGAACATGATCGTTTTATAAAAATCAGGATTTTCCACTATTTATTTGAAAATAAATATTTTCAATAAAATACCAAAATTTCCCCCTAATTGTTTTGACATTATTAATATAGAAATGAATTTTATTTTTTTAGTAGAATTTATAAAAGTGTCAAAATTTAATTTTAAAACAAGTGCGCCATTAAAAAGTTGTAAAACTGTATTTAGAAAAATATATGCTTTTAATGTGTAAAATTGGATTCATTCTTATCTTATACCTATAAAATCATTTGAATGAATGTAAAAGAATTTAATTAAATATATAATATATAAATTTTAAATTTGGTTTAATACTATTCACTCTTTCCCATTTAATGGCGAGGTCATAACAACTGATTTAAAATAATGCTATTTTATTATATATCATTGTTCATTTAAGCTTGGTGTTCTGTGAATAATATAATGTCTATTAAATTAAATTTAAAAAGAGAAATACCATAAAATATTATAGTGTAATACATAATAACTAAAAATTTACTGTGAAATGGGATAAAACCTCTTGATTAACCATGTAATCCTTCATTATCTATTTTTATTGTTTAACATATTTTTAATCATGTAATCAATTTCATTCATTAATTAATAACCCATATATAAATTTTGTCTAAGACAAAATATTATCAACTCTAAAATATATTTTACCCTCCTCATCCAAAGTGAAAAAAAATAATCAAAACTAAGCCATTTCATCATACTAATCACTACCCAATCCCATAGTAAATTATTCATACTAGCTCATTTATTCAACCATATATTAGAAGAGCTCAACTATGGGAGAATTTTGATTGTGTTTGGAATAGAATAAGTCTGTGGGGGTTATTTTTGAATGTGGACAATGACCACACAAATCCATGCTCATCCACTACACAAATCATAATATGTATAATCTTATATTGAATGTGCCTTGTTGTATGTAGTCCAAATATTTCCCACATTCAATAAAATTTTCAAATTCTACTCCACTAATTTATATTTCAAAACATTAAATATCATTCATTTGATACTCAAAATACTTATATAGAATTAATATCTAATATTTTAATCATATGAAATTTTAATATATTCATTTGTATATTGTATTATAATTTTTTAAAAATATTAATTTAGGTATTATCTTGGTTATAAAATATCCTCCTCCCTACTGGCATCTGTCCAATATAATACATATTCTCTATTTATCTTTTTAGAAAATTAAAAATAATTATTTTTATAAATTCTACACTTTACCACTAAACATACACTACTTCAATTATATATAGTTGTAAACTGAAATCCCTTATAATTAATACTTTATAATTCATTTATTTAATTTTGTTTAAAAAAATGAGTTGATAATAACTGATATTTCTCAAGATATAGATACCAAATATGCTAAAAATTATCAGTTATACAAGGGGTTATATAGTAGAAATAAGTTGATAGATCATATCCAACAAATATTTAATCTTAAGAGTACCACAACAAATTGAAAACATTTATTATAATGTTTCATGTTACTAGTTTCAACTCATACATGGTTGGATATAAGTATACATTCTAAAACGATTAAGGTAACTATATATTGTGTCATATAAATAATATTTAATTAGAAATATTATCTTAATGCATTGTTCAAGGAATGGTTTCTGGAACTAATAGAGCTATAAATGTTGTATATCTAGGTGAATGACTATAATTTATTTTTTAATGAATAACTTACGATTACATTGAAGATTAGTACAGATAAGTCCATATATTCTCCCTTATTTTTTATGGGTCTTATAGATCCACATTCATAAAAAGATACAATTTTCACTATACCTAGTATATTTTTATGGGAATGGATATCATGGATGTGTAGGATCATTAGGATAATATTAGAATAATTAATTTTTAGCTTCCACTGTCTTCAGAGTAGAACCTTGATTTGAAATTTGCAATGATGTTAGCAATATTGTATTATTAATTTATGATTAGGAATATAAAGAATCACCTTTTCCTCATCCCTTCTTAATGAATAGTGTTATAAACTTCCTCCTAGATGGAATGATGCGGTATATAAAATATAAATTTGTTTAAAAGTTAAAAAAGACAAACGTTTTTTGTTAGGATATCAATAATACCATAATTGGAATATATACCTAGGGGTGGTTATAAATGATCAGTTCAGTCTCTATCATAAGATAAAAAGCTAACCAGTCAATGTCTGATTTAGTGTTATGTTTCATTTGGAGTACTTAATTATGAATATGAGATGATTTTACAATCCTAAAAAAACAATTAGTTCCACAACTAAGTAATGGTACACTATGGTAGATATGTGTAGTATGTCTTGAAATGTTCTTTATAGTTTAGGAAACCCTAATCAAGACAACCTGAGAATAAAAAACACATATTTAACATCATTTAAATTGAATAAATATTACATATAACAAAAAAAATAACATCTATGTAATAAAAAAATGTTTTGTAACATTGGATATTATATAAATAATTTTCTTATATCACATTATTAATTCACCACAAAACACAAAATAATTAAAAAATGAATTCCTCTTTATCATATTTCTACATGTAATTCCATGGGGAAATGGGAAACCTAATAATGAATGATTTCAAACATAGATTAATGGATAAACAAATCAATGATTAATACACAGTAAAATCATGAGAACATGAATAAATAAGTATATGAGATGATATAAAAAAAATTGAATCAAAAGAGTTTTCCATATGCAATGATAGAATTTCATATAACATCAAGAGTATCATCCATAAATCATAAAATATTTGATAACATATTAATGTCAAAATATGGAAGAAAAATAATGATCCCTAGATCACAAAAAATCTTAAAAACACAATTACATATAATAAATAACATGGGAAACATATTTGAACATAATACTTTCTATTAATAGGGGTATGAACATAGACAAAAATAATAATTTCCAAACACAATTTTATGAACATTTATAATCATAATTATGTCAACTCAAAATGTTAAAAACCCAGATAACTATAATATTTTCCTTGAAAATATTAATGAACCTATACAAATATAATCACGTATATACACAAGTTTGTAAACATAGCTTTCCAAAATATGAAACAATGTTTTAAAAACAGATAACTAAAATCATGTCCATAGATAATGTCATTATAAAATGAGATATTGAGGTTTTACCAATTAATTAGAGGGATATATTAGACCCACCCATAACCAAATGATGATCCATATGTATTACAACTCATTACATTAAAAACACATACACATGAATTTAATAGAAATAATTTCACATTTTTAAATTACAATGATCATTTGGGTTTATAGTTTAAGAGAATTGAAAAAAACATTACATAAAAAGAGGTAACATAAAAAATGTATATTTCTTTATTAAAAAACAAGTATTTTATGTTTGCACGTATTTATTAGTGAATATTATTTTACATATTTTATGATGATCCTATTGTAGAATGATTAACCACTCTATAGTTCCTAATCATCCTCAGATCCAAAAAAATCATATAAAAATATTGGAAGATCATAATAATACTATTAATGGATATAAAAATTATAAAAGTAAAGTGAATACATGAAAGCCATGAAAATTTTTACCTTTTCCCTATTAAAACATTTTGTATATAAATAAAAAACCCCACATCTAAAAATATAAAGTTTTAAATATTTTTTTTGTGAACACGTTGATAATCATAGAAAAAAATTGAAGACAGCATGTGGAATTTGGTAAATCACACCATTAACTATTTTTAAACAGCCCTAACCTTATAAAATAAAATGATTTACATAAAACCCTTTTTTGAAAGAAAAATATTTGTTTCTTCAAGATTCATATTCATTACCTATTTTCAGTCATGTTTATCCCATGATAGAATAAATTAATTCTAGTTAATTTCATAAGAGTAACCATCCTAGTTATCTCCTTTATTTTTCAACATTGAAAACTAAATCATTACCCAATGTATTAGACAGGTATATTGGGATCATCCATCATTATGGGATATACAAGGATCACCTATAATCATATACAATACTAATTTTAGTTATCATAAAAAATCATGTGTAATATTTCACTTATTCATATTAAAACCCATGAGAAACTCATTTGGACCCATAATCAAAATAGTTTTCATTTTTACATAAACTTACAATGAAATAGATTGTTTTTGAAAAACATATGAAAAGAAAAAATTACAACAAGATCAAAAATACAAATTTTCATTAATTTTTTTACATGTAATGTAATTTTGATAACCTATAATAGTTATATTGGTGGTAAGAGGACCTAAAGACTTATAAAATAAAAAAATATTTTTTATTTTTTAAACGACAAACATCACCCATTCAGAAAATAATTTTATGATTCCCCTGGAAAAATTTCTAAAAAAATACTAGTATTTATGAAAATTAACATTATCAGCCTTTTAATAACAAATAAGAGAACTATTGAATTATTTAATTACACCTCATCAGGTAATGAGAATAGTTTGAAGAAAAATATTGAAATAAGATTTTTAAATGAATGTCCCCAACCTTATGCATCATATAGATTTGTACTTTACATAAATATTGAAAAATTAAGTTATATATTTATAGAAATTATTATAAAATATTTTATGTTCATTATATTGTCAATATTTCAAATTTTTATGTAGTTACTAAAATATTTAAGTCCACATTGGATGTTTTGAGAACATTCAGTGTATAATCTCAAAAATAACATTGGTCAGTTGACAATGGATAAAGGGGATTTAGTTCCATTAATAATACATTTTAATAAATTTTAATAAATTTATAATTATAATATCTATAATTTATTTACACTTTTAAAACCAACCATGTATGTTGGTCATGAAAAATGAATAACGTCTTTTCTTAGAGATGGTAGTCTAT
The DNA here is from genome assembly GCA_963277665.1 of Viscum album. NCBI lineage: Eukaryota > Viridiplantae > Streptophyta > Magnoliopsida > Santalales > Viscaceae > Viscum > Viscum album. Next base: position 1,908,923,259 of record OY728145.1, read on the forward strand.
ACATATCTACAAACAACATTTTCATTTCTCTATTAGGTAGAAAAGAAATAATGAACACGATATATGGATTTTATAGTATCATAAAAACGTTATAATTATTTTATTTATATATTAATTCCATCATTATGACCAATCTTGTGTTTTGGAAATTAAATATAATGCATATCACTTTGTAGAGGTGGTAGTCCACATCTACGTATGAGACATGTTATCACTTTACAACAGATGTAATATTGAAAAGTCAAGTAATATAATATCCATATATAATAATTTAAATGTCATAAATATCATATAAATTCAATTGAGGAATCATTTTAACTATCCATATGATCTATTAAGGAAAAAAGAAACAGGTATCTTTATGGGGGTGGTAGTCTGTATGTATGCACAAGTGATGTTTTCATTTACCATAGGATGGAAGATATAATGACCTAAAATTATTAAAGTTTTAAAATTTATTTTATGTTTGATTAAATTAATTATATAATACACCTAATTAATAAAAACCAAAACATATTTAGAAAAAAATGTTACTAAATCAATAATATAGACCATGATAATAATAATCGATGACTTCTTTGCCCATTACAGTACTGTTTTGTGAATTAGATGTGTTTCGAAGAGACTGAGGGAAGTATCAATGTAGTTTTTTGATATAATTATTTTGGATATGGTTATTAATAACCTAAATATGTATTAAAATCATGATATTTTTATTCACATCTATGAGGTTGGAAATTGACATCTTGATTTAAATATATGTGTTCTGTGCTTAATGAACACAAAATGTGAAAAATATAATTCACGATTTGCAATAAATAAAGGATAAGGAACCATGAGAATTAGTGGTTTTTTATCAAAATTTTATTTTTAGGAGTTAATTGATTTAATAGGATTCATATCTTGAAATTGATGGCCTTACTAAAACTCATGACTTGACTATGTTATTCATGTCATGAATGCGGTGATTTTTGTCTTCTTTATAAATAACGGGACTCACCTAGATTATTTTGTTCTTATATAATTTTCAAAAAGTAATTAGATAACCCTATATAATTTTAGTGGATCTTCCAACCCCTTTCCTCATTATTTTATCCATGTCTTCCTAGGGATGATCTTTAGTAGTCCGAGGTGGGTTCTCATATATATCCCTTTTTTCCTTTCGTTCTTCTTTCAAGAATTCATATTGGCGAGGATGTTATGATAAGATGGATTTTGGTATAAATTGTTTACCATCAATTGGCATGGTTTAGGATAATCCATGAATTCCTTGTGTAGTTTTTGTTTCCATGCTTTTTCTCTGCACTATTGTATGTAGAAAATCATAAATCTTTATTGAGTTAGGGGATCCTCATTTTGTACCTATTTATGTAAATTTGTGTGGATTTCATAATTTTTACTTCTATTGGGTGGTTAGTAAGGGTAATGACAATACATATAATTAATTAAATTAATTAAAAATTGATCCTAATGGGGAAAAATCAGATGTTTTACAACTTTTATGATACTGCAAATGAGATTATTCAGGATTGTTTCTATTACTAAAAATCACAGTTGTTGGGAGACTTTATTTTAAAATAGTTGTTATTTATGTGTAACCCTTTATATATTTATTATTTGATCAAACATTAAATAAAAGTATAAGAATATATATGTGGATAATTAATAGTACTAACTTGGAAACTATGATTTTTTTAAGAATAACCATGTTAAATAATGAATTATAGTAATATAATTACTTGATTTGTTTGGAATTTAGGATGTAATGTTATGTGTGGTTGTATATGGTGTTTTGAGTGGTGTTATTTAGTATATTATGGGGTGCTGGAGGTTATCAGTTGGGTTGTAAAATGTATTGGGTAGGGAAGTGATAGTTAGTTGGAATGTGATATGCTGTTGGAAATGATTCAATAGTAGTGACATGTAGAAGTTATTTCAGGTAGTAGTTGAGATTGTTGTTTTTTGTGATGTAATGGCTAGGTTTATGTGTTTCATTTTAAATAGTTAAATTAAGGTGGGTGATATGTTCTGTGGTGTGTTTCATAGTTGTCTATAGAAAATATTGTAATGCTTAGTGAAATTGCATGGGTTTTTTCAATAAACAATAATGTCATAGAATTCATGTGAAGTAGTTAGATTAAATTAATTGAATGAAAAATGAAATGGTTTTATTATTAATAACTAAATGGATTACTAAATGGTATGTAGTGGAAACTCAATAAATATAAAAAATGGATGAAACTTTAATTAAAAGTGGGAAGGTATGGCTATGTGTGGTTCTTGGGTGGTGTGAATCATTAAGAGGTGGTAGTAGTCATGACCGATGTTTTCTGATGTAGTGGTGTAATGTAGTGTAGTTGTTGTGAACCCATAGGTTTGGTATTGTTTGTTATATTTATATTATATATTTTTATGTTTATTCCATATGATCCCAAACCAAGTTTGTTAACATTACCAATTCCCAAATGTTTTGGTTTAAGTGTGTTTTCCCCAATATTGAGGTTGGTGGTGATACAGATGAATAAGTACATCCTCTTCCAAATTGTTCCATCAACAGTAATGATACTGGTTGGTGTTTGATGTTTCCAAGTGATGATAAATGTTGTTTTTGGATATTACTCAAGGATGATATGCATTGGTGTTGATCATTACCCAGTGGTGTTGAGAATGTGACATGTGGTCAGTGTTATACATGGTGGGAGGAGCGAACAAAGTTTATGTGATTCATTTTCATGATAACCTACTTCTTTGTATATGATATGACTTTGAAATGTGTTTTGAGGACATGATGTGATAATGAATGATTATTCCACCAGATGTTATACCATTCAGGTGGTTGGGATTGGTTGGGATGAATCTCTACCTACATCAGAGATGGATGGTTATGTGATTTGATATGTATGGAAGGGATGAGAAAACATAACATTTGGTGTTGGGTAATTAGGTATGAAAACTAGTGGGGAACTATTTTTGGGGAGCCTATTCATTTTATTCACTGAATACATTATTTCTATATTGGATGCATGATTTAGTGAGCATGCTATGGTGAGGCCGGCATTAGTTAGTTGAACTGTTTTATTGCATGTGGTTTGTTTCATAGTCACTAGAGAATTTTTATACACTTTTCACTAGTACAATTGATACCTAGGTAAGATATTAATGAGTATAAAATTTATTTCCACACCATTAATATAAACTTTTTTTATTTGGTTTCCAGTAATAAAAGGGGACTGTTATGGACACTACTATCTTGCTATTCGGAGCTTCTTTGGAGTCACTGTCAAAAGATAATCTTTGTGTATTTATGTAGATAATTTTATAAGTGTTTTTTGATTATTAATTCATTGTGAGATTTTTTTGGTATTCATTTATATTATGTATTGGAATATGCAATTTTCCAACCTGAGATCCAATAAAATAGTTCCATGAGTCTGTTCTCCACATCACCAAAATCATGCCTCCCTATATATAAGAGGATGACAATTAGTAGCGAGTGATTAAATATTGTATGGAAAGGGAGATTATACCCCCATGATTAGATGAGACTACTAGTATAAAATATAATCAAAATTATAAGAATAGAAATATAAATAGAATCATAAAATAATCCAAAATAAATTAATGAATAACCATTCATGAACAGGGTACAATGTACATGAAATATACCTACAACTAGTAATACTATATACATGGACGGAATAACAAAAAATAATAAATAATAAAAAGAATCCAACTCTAGGGGAATCCCGAGTATATGGTCATCTACTACTCCCATGTACCTTGTCCAATACTAGCCCAAATTATTGAATCAGGACACATAGTATAATTCAGCTCCTAACCTACAATAAATATACATTTCCAAGTTCCAAACAGTGGCCCAAACCAAGTTTGATATAAACTCATCAACCCACCACCAATGGTTTCTAATTAATTCTCCTACCTATGTACAAAATTAACCAGGGTGTATGTGTAACAACAACATATTAGTTAAATAAATGAAGTCATGTTGGGATCATGTTTCTTAAGGACACCTTTCTAACCATACCTGCTTCGACCTAATATGGAATGTATCTGAAATTGACCTCATATATATATATTCATATCTGTAAATATATATATAAGTAGATATACATTCATTGGCGGGGTCCCAAGGTGACCAAAGAATCCAAATATAATAGTAATAAAAATAATAAAAATATATGTTTCATTATTTAAAAATAGGTACAATCCCAACAATCTGTAAAGGTAATATAGAGTATCTTGCATGAAAATCCCAATAAATGATGTGAAACCTCAAGTCAAATATCCTAATCATGGATGTGAAATGTCATGCCCATCATCCAAAAATGATGTGAAATTTCATGTTCTACATCTTAATCTTGGGTGTGAAACGTCATGTCGAACAACCCAAAGTAATGTGAGATTCTATGTCTAAGATTATAGAAAATGGGCTTATAAAACACCATGTCCAATAACCCCAAACAAGTCTCATACAAAATAATATTACAAAAGGTAATCTCTCCGTCCCATTGATCCCTTATCCAATGTGTTCCATAAAGAGAAACCTAATATTCCTCAAGGCACAATGTAATTAAATTTTCATTTTTTCATTTAATTCTTAATGGTTGCAAATTAGGAAATCTATATGATAATTAAATTCATCATAAATTATTTCATAAATCAAACCAATTATGAAATAAATATAATATAAATGTTAATGAGCATTTCATATTTCAATTCAAGTGTTTATTAAGGTCAATCCATTATAATGTTTCAGCTTGTCAAAGACCTAGGACTAAGGGGGTGTATCAAACCTAATTAAAAATTCATTCCATATCACTCAGTTCATAAATTGTCTTATAAGTAAAAGTGGTTAAGAATCACAATTAAAAATTAGACATTTAATTTATATGGGATGTCTCTAGCATGATGTAAACAATGATCATAAGATAAGTCATCAACTCCACTTATAATTTATTTAATTACATTTAGCCATTTAATGTGAAGAAGGAAAGTTAACATGACTGAAGGTTGATTTTAATTCCAAAGATAATGTATAAAGGTTATCACAAAGAAGCAACGCACCCCAATAAGCGATTCGAGTTGAGTTAGAAGATCTCTAATGGTGTAAATTAGTGCATAAGGACCAACTAATTTAGGGCATTAGTATTTATATAATTAATCTCTAATTAAAAGGGTTTAATATAGAGAATTTGGTGCACAACATAATGGAATATTTTATAAACATTATAGATATTAATGTAAATATATATAACACCAACCCCATGATTAGGATGCCTTACTCACCCAATATCATGCATTGATTTGAGATAGAAGGAGATAAATTTAATGAATTAAAAACAACTTGAAATTTAGGAATATGAGGTCACATGGAAATAAAATATGACACAGAATAATAATTGAAGAAAGGAATAAGGATAAATTTTAGTCTTATCTATGAATATCCAACACAACCAATGGTGGTCGATTCCAAGATCAGACAGATGAGGTATTCCAAATCCTAGAAGGAGGCTAAGGGAGAGATCCTAAATAGTGGGATGATGTGCATGGATGGGAGGATAAAATAAGGGTGAAATATTTAATGGATTAATGGAAAAAATGTTACGTCTATCCTATTAAATAACCTAATGGTTTGGCTACATGGTTTGGAAAAGCATGCCCTAACCATTTGAAGCTACTGTCCGAAGGGACACCCCCTCACATAGCTAGGAGCACAATATGAAAAACCATGTACAAATTATTTTATTAACTATAATACTTTCTATAGATAACTCACATAACCTTATAGAATTGGGTGTCTAGTTTGAAAAACTATTTGTAACCCCCTTCCAGGTCTCATGGTTAGGGTTCATCGTTTTCACTAACCATGTGAAAACCATGAACCACACTTTACCTTTCCAAAAAAACTATGTTTTCAAAACCCAACATGATTGAAACTTATAAAGGATACCTAGAAACAACTAGGGCCTTAAAAATCATCCAAAAAACCCATTTTTTGTTCAAATACTAGGATTTACAGTTTGAGGTTAAGATTAAGAATCGGAAAATCCACCAAATAAAAAATGTAAATTCTCATGAAAGTTTCATCTGGTTCAAAACACAAGATTTTATAACCACCACACTATAGAACATCTCTTCCTCATATATCCCTGGGGAATAATTAAAATATCCCACAAACTACTTGTAATATAAAATTTAATCTGAAATGGTCTCATTGATTTTAAATTCCGACTCTCCTGAAAGCATTACGTGTATCACACGTCACTTAAACAAAAAAATGTGATATGATTATAATATTCAAAACTAAAACATTATGACTGAGATTTCATAATACTGTCTAACCTAATACCTGATCAAGTTGTCATATCTTTAAATTATTTAGACTATGGAACTCAATTCTATAGGATCCATCTTTCTGGGAACAATTCTGAACCACAACTCTACAACCATAAAAATTTCATATTAAAATAAAACCCTAATGACCTAATGTTTTTCCATGCATGATTGTCAAATCAGGACCCCTTGTCTCACATGAAGAATATGATCTAAGTCCTTATTTAGCTCAAAGTAGTTTAACATCAATCCATTAAGCATAACTGGTTATTCTAACTTTTCCTTAAAAATCCACATCTAACAATTGTTCTACACTCGCCTCCCCCAATGACATGAACGACTTGGTTTCTTGTCACCCAAATTAAACAAACAACCCAAAAAAGTCGAACAACCTCCATCTAAAAATTCTAAAAACATTCTTGGATTTAATTTATGATAACCCTACTCTTTATTTTACATTAATACATGATTTATTAAATAAGATTATACTTAATTCAACCCAGAAGATCGATTAGTCTAGTGTATTTGGGAATTAGGTACATTACATAACAACTTTAAACAAGGAATACATTATATTTATTTAAAACCACCTTAACATGTTTCTAATATTAATTCATACTTTAAACTACTTGGGATAACCTGAGGACATACATAAGAATATGGGGAGATATAAAGCCTAATAATGGAATAAAAATGAGAAAACCTGAATATAATAATATATATTAGACAATAGGCATATCAATGGGTCATAATAGTGGTGAGAATCCTAAAAATGAACAATGAGACATGATATATCATGATGAATATAAATGAAACATGGGAAATGTGGAAACAACATAAAACACTACATCCTAAATATAGGTCTAGGATAAATTCCAAGACATCATGTCAGAAAAAGAACTTTGATGGATTAAGATCACTTATTAATCCCTTGAATAATGTCTCATGAGACTAAAACATTACCCAGTGCATTGTAACACTATATAATTTTTTGCGCATGAATCACTTCCATTTTATTCTCATGTTTAAGTGTTTCACATAGGTCACAAAAATAGATTCAATCATCACAATAGTTTCTTCCATGATTAAGGATTGTGGAACAAATACATATAAGTCCCAAATAAAAGAATTATAAGTTCTTAATGGTGAAAACCCTTGATAAGAAATGGGTATGGGTATTCACTACATAAATTTTTGGCATGGAAAATCATGGGGGAATATCAATAGCATAACAAGGGAGTATAAATGTTCATAGAAGGGGTTGATGAGAGTGAAAGGGGTCTCTCAAAATTTAGAAATCACTGGGGAAATTAGGGCTATGTGGATGATCATATCCAAACATTTGGAATTATATAAAAAGGTTTTAAGATAAAGAATACATCTGAATAAAGAGGAAGAATAAATGAACCCTTACCTTGAGAGGGTGATTCCAAATGGATATTATTTTTTGAATCAAAAAATAAAAATAAAAATAATCTAATAATAATATTTCCTTATTTTTTTTAAATAGTCCATTAATTAATTAAAATAAATGTTTTAACTGATATTGCATACTACTTAAAAATAAAATTTGTTTTTTATTGTATAAAAATATAATTTTTATCAAACTCATTAATTAATAAATTATAATGTAAGATAAATAAATATAATAATTATTTAATTAAAAATAAAATATAAATATTCGTACTATTAGGTTTACTTTGATTCCAGTCTTTGTTAAATTATTTTAACCCTCAATTATCATATTTTTCTTTTACTATGGAAATTAATATTTGCTATAGTCACTATTCATACAGTTCGAAAATTAAGTTGACCTTATTATATAATATTGATTATGATGATTAAAAATATATAACCCATTTTATCAAAATAAATTCACATAGGCGGAATAATTTAATTTAATATAAAACCCACAAGCATGATGGAAAGCGGGTTTTTGAATAATACATTTTTAAGGAAAAGATGAGTTTACATTAATACTATAAATAGTAACCCACATTATATGAATTTCAACTCTTAATGTTAGATTTATAATATAAAATTTTCATTTACATAATTTCCCATTATGGGTTATTTTATTTAATTAAACTAGAGAAAAATTATACATTTTAAAACAATTTTCAAACTAGTTTTTTATTCCAAAAAATAAAATTGTAATAAAATATGATATGAAGATAATTTAAATTTAATTAAATTAATTAAATATAACTTATTAATACCTATTTTACCTTGAAGTCAAATTTAATTACTAATTTTACTTTTATATTAGTAAATTTATCAAAAGAAATGACAATTTTACATAAAAATGATAATTATCACTATTCATTGTAAATCTATAATTTCTGAAATATCCCAAATTTTCAGCCTAAGTAAATTTTGATATTTGGGTATAAAAAAGGATTTTATTTCATAAAATTAATTTTCTTAAATTTTTACAGGATAATTATAATTTTTTTTCATAAAATAAAATAAAAATAATTTTTGAAGAAAACATATTTCTATGAGTAAAAAGGAATTACCAAAAGAATGATTTATTACCTACTAAGAATTTAACAATATTATTAGGACACATATATATATTTCATTATTATTTTATCCTAATTATACTCAAAAATTTAATAGAAAGGTTAAAATTACCATATTTAAATAATCATTATTTTTTGGGTTCAGTTTTACTTTTCACATACTCTGTCGAACAAAGTTTCCTATTTTAAAAAGTTAGGGGGTTACAATCTTCCCCCTTTAATAAATTACATCCTCAAAATTTAAAATTGATCTCAGTAAGATATTTTTTGACATATGATAATATATTTATTGAGAAACAACATTATAAAAAGTGTTAATAAAAAATTCTATTGAAAAGAAAGGAAATGAAGTGTGAAGGTCATCACATAACTTGGTTTCCCAGCTGGAGAAATTTAGTGGAAAGTGAAAACATGGAAATGGAAGAGAAAACTAACAATAAAGAACTAATTGAGTTTTATAGATAACAAGGTCGGGAGAAATTCAATGAACACAAAACTATAAATCTATGATAGGTAAAATTACCACCAATTCATAAAAAATGATCGTAAAAGGATAACAAATAAATGATGTTTATTCCTTTTATTATGAATTTATAGTCTTGAATATATGTTATCCCTAATACAATTCCTAAAAAATATTATTATGAGATTTTTTTGTTTCATTAAAAATGGTTCTTAATGAGATTATAAATTCAACAAAGCATATCCCATAGGAGTGTCAAAATAGGTGTGCAAGAAGGCCCATTTTTGTGCACCAGTTACCAGTTGAGTCTATCTCAACGTGGTGTTTTTTTGTTTCACCCCTATATATGTTTGTGCCAGATACAAATCCACTCATAGTATACCAACAGAGATATATTTTCTTAATAAACCACTTACTATATACTTTACCAAAATTTAAGTATATTTCTTTTATACATAGCTTTATCTTTAAGGATATCATTAGGGATTTCTAATCCTAATCCCCAAAACAACGAAACATTTACTTTGATAATAACAATGACACCCTGGTTATTTATTTCACTTTAATATAGAATTTATTATATAATATTAAACATAATAGAACCAGAAATATTGATAAGTCTAGTTTCTTTGAGAATTAGGCACATTACATAACAACTTAATATAAGGAATACATTATCTTTATTGAAATACTTCTTAACATGTTCATAATATTCATTCGTACTTAACACTATAAGGGATAACCGAAGGACATACATAAGAATGGGGTGAGATATAAATACCAATAATGGAATAAACATGGAATAATATGAATGGAATAATACATGTTAGACAATAGGTATATCAATGTGACATAAAAGGGGTGATAATTTATAACATTAACAACAAGCCATGATACAACATGATAATCATAAAGGAAACTTTTGAAATGTGAAAACATGTTAAAACACTACATTATAATCATATGACAAGGGTAAATTTCAATACATCATGATGGAAAATTTACTTGATGGATTAGGTTCACTCCCTAATCCCTTTCATGCGGTCTCATGAGACTAAAATAATTCCCAATGCATTAGATCACTATTTAATTCTGAGCACACCCTTCACATTTATTTCATTCTCATTATTATGTGTTCCATATAAATCATACAACATGGATTCATTATTCATAATATTTTACTCCATGATCTAGGAGTGTGGAATAAATACATGTAAGTACCCAATAAATAAGTATAATAGAATAAATCTTAACACCCTTAATAGGAAATGGGTACATGTATTCACTGCTGAATTGATTCTAGGTAACATTGTGGTGGAGTTTTTATAGCATAATGGGGGATTATAAATGTTCATGGAAGGTATTTTTGAGAGTAAAAGGGTTATCTCATAATTTAATAAATAATATGGTCAGTAAGGGGTATATGTAAGATCATATCACAACATTAGTAATTGGAGAAAAATTACATAAGATAAAGTAGATACTTGAATAAATAGGAGAAAGAAATGAATTCTTTCCTTGATGGGGTGATTCCAAATGCTTGGGAGGATATTCTAAAGATATTGGGGGAACCTATGGAAGAATTTACATAGGTGAGGGAAGAGAAAGTACATGATCAAAGTATTTTCAGTGAAGATAAAGATGAGCTTGTGCGGGATAATACAGGAAAAGAGAGGGGAGTTATTTATTATTTCCCAAACATAGGTTTTGGACTGTATATAATAAAATAAACAAAAACCAAAATCCTTCATATGTTTTTTTCTTATTACTTCTACCGAATATGGTTGTAATTAATTATTTTATTAGTAAAAGGTAATCACTTATTAAAATAACACCTTTGATGTTGTGGAAGTGAGTCATGTCCTTAAAAAAATGATTTTAAAACCTTAAAATATGTTATTGGTTTTGGAGGATTCATAAATTCTATATAAAATCAATAAAATATATTTTAAATTACGTTATTTAATATGGGAAACATATTTTTGGTCATTTATACCCTACATAGTATTTATTACATCATTTTGGGTTATTTTGATGTCATAATACCCTTAGTATATTTATATCATATTTAATTTTTACTGGAAAATTTGATTGTCTATGAAAATTATAAAAAATTAATTACTGGATAATTTGGATTTTATAATTACAAAAAATATATTCATTTTATCTATTTTTTAAAATATATCAATTTTCACTTTTAAAATAATAATTTACTTTTGTTGGGAAATTCTAGGATTTTTGACAATAGTAGTATTTGAACCCTTATAAAATATACATTTGACTTTATAAAAATTATATGATCATTTATATTTAAAAAAATTATCTCATAATAATATTTTATTCAAATATTATTTATTTAAAAAATCCAATAAATTATTAAAATAAGCATCTTAATTAAAATTTTATATAACTTAAAAATATTATTTCTATTTTACAATGTGAAGATATAATTTTTATCAATGTTTGTACATAATAAATTATAATGTAAAATCAATATATATAATTATAATTTTAATGAATAGAAAATATAGATATTCATACTATTAGGGTTAATTTTTTTATAGACTTTGTTAAAAAAAATTACCCCAAATTACCATATTCTCCTTTTATGATGGTAATTAATATTTACTACAGTCACCATTCATATTTTCCAAAAAATAAGTGGAAATCATTATATTATATTTAGTAATATGATTCAAACTATGGAATCTATTATATAAAATTATATTCAAATAGGTGAAAAATTTTAATTTTATATAAAACTCGCATGTGTGATGGAAAATGATAATCCAAATAATAATTTTTTTATATAGAAAAGATGAGTTTATTTGAACACTAAAGAATTTCAATTAACTAAGGTAGATATATAATCTAAAAATTTAATTATATCATTTCTCATTAGGGGTTATTTTATTTAACTAAAATGTAGAAAATTGATGCATTTTAAAAAAATAGAAAACTACTTTTTAATCCATAAAATAAACATATAATTAAATCTATTATAAAGACAATTAAAATTTAATTAATTTAATTAAATAAAAAATGAATACCTATGATACCTTTAAGTAAAATTAAAATAATAATTTTACTTTTATATTAATTAATTTATCAAAATAAATGAAAATTTTACTTAAAATGTTACTTTCATTATTTACTAAAAAATATATATTTTCTAAAAAACCCCAAAGTTTCACTGTAATTTAATTTTTATATTTTTATATAAAAAATGGTGTTCATTTTATCATATAAAATTTCACTTTTTTTTACAAAATAATTATAATATTATTTCATAAAAATAAAAAAAAATCATTTTTAATGAAAACATATTTTGATAAAAAATGGCATAGCTAAAAAAGGATTTATTGTATACCAAGAATTTATCAATATAATTAAGACATAAAAATATATTTCACAATATTTTTAATCCTAATTATATTATAAAATTTAATTGAATGGTTAAAATGGTCTTATTCAAATAATAATTGTTTTTTTGGGTTCGATGTTACGTATCATTTTTTCTATCAAACTTAGTTTTCAATTTTAAAAAAACATTGGAATTTGAAAAGTTCCCATTTGTTACAAAAAATTGATTCTTCCACCATTATTCCAAAGTCTACCATGCTCATTGTTTTCACACTCATCGAGGGCTATAACCAAATTCTAAAGGTGTCTCTTGGAAAATACATCCCCTACCATAATTTAATAGAATCATGTTCCAAAATGGTAGAATAATGACTGACCATGGGGTCCCATGACACTTATAAAAAGAGGGATATCCTTTTATATCCTACATTGATCTCTTCAATTATACAACTTTTCTCACAATGCTCCTCAAGTGAAACTCTTGAGATTTTCCTTCTTGAAAACCGGAAAAAAAAATATGGATTTTCATGGTGTAAAGATGATGTCCTCAAAACATAGTAAAAAGTTTTTAAATTTTTATGAAATGATCCTGATTATACTTGGAGTATACCAATATGCTAAACTTCACCTTTTCCCAATCCACAAAAAGTAATATTTTTACTTTCACTAATAATTATATCAACAGGTGTGTATAGCTCTCTTGAGCCATGATCCATCAAAAGATAGTTTATTCGCTTTAAACATATATATGATATTTTACATGATGCACGGATGGTAGTCTCAACTCACCTTCAGAATTCATTACCTAAGTGTCAATCAATCCACTCCCAAGTTTCCTTTATAAGAGATTTCCATATTAATATCCTATAATTTAATTAATGGAACCATGATTACAAAAATATAACCACCAAAGTAAAACACTATCTCTTGTAGTAATTCAATAGTTGGGTATTCCACCAACCCCCATGACATTTTTATACCTTTCTAGCATATATGTGTTACCAAACTGTCAACTCTTACGTCACTTATTCATCATGAGATTGAATCTAGTTCCTAGATTCTGTTTAAACTCACCCATGAGATTTATAACTCATCATTATGACCAAAATTAAATTTCAAAATTTTAAATTCGAAATCTTTTATAAATAATTCAGACCCTTTTAATTTGTTCATTTTCACATTCCCTTCATTTGTAAGGGTTCACTCCTCATTACTGCTAGACTGATCCCCACCATTGGAATTTACCCTAAATTAATTTAATTAAAATAGAAAATCATCCCATAGTACATGCTCTATCATCACCGAACATTGTTCCTGGTTGTGTCCAACATAATTATGTATGAACTAACATGAAAAGAGAGGAAACAATTATTTAATAGTTTTCTAGAATACGTTCACTCTTAAATGTATGTGTACATTCACCTTGAGTCATGTTCACACACATAATCAGAATTAGGAATATTTGAAAAACTAAAAAAGATTATTAATTTTATCACACCTGATAATTTTTAATTGTTATCCTGGGAATTTATACAACTAATCATTCTTACAATAATTTATGGTTACAACACTCTCAAGAAGCTTCCACACCTAGGTTTCTCTACCCTAGATATGACATAAAAACCTAGATTTATAAAAATCTTGACAATTTTTAAAATAATTCATGCAATAAAATAGTTTAAGGTGTTACATGACTTGGTTTCTCAACAACACACAATTTAACACATCACATTTTAAATCGATGGGCACCACATATAATGACGTGAGATGTAACAATATTAAAGCAAAAGAATATGAACAACACATTCTTAAAATGTGATAGCGTACACATAGAACAACTAAGAGTTGTGTCATCTAGGTGACTGTTAATAGGTAGAAAAATATTGAGTCATATTACATTAGAAAATAACAGAGGACACGTGACCATCAAAATGAATAACCCTACCCAAGGCATGTCTAATCCACTGAACTAGATAAATACATGATTCTCACATCCTTTATAAGTAATATCTTACTGAATAACCACCCACCTTCTTGGGGGTGTTGTATAGTAAATAAGAGCCCCACTTTGGACTATTTGTACCCAAATGAAACCTCATGCCTACAAAATTAATGTAATACTTTAGCATTTCTAATTTACCTCATAGGTTATTCCCTTAACTAGGATATCCCATTACTAATGTTTAAAGCACTAATTTTATAACTTGATCACCCCAAGAAGATCACTAGGCTTACCAAAATTTTATCCAAGTATAATGTAAAATAAATAGGTCAACTAAGACCTATGGGAAATGCCCATATTCCTATCTAAGTTAACAATTTTTAATCTAACCTTAATCTATAGTGAAATATAATACCACTAAATTAAGGAATTATGTTTAGATAATTTAATTGATTCTTATTTATCCCAATATTTACAGAAAATAATTCATAAATGATATCATGTACCAATTATAAAATAAAAATATAATAATAAATTTATTTAATTGATGAAATTCAACATAATAGGGGAATTATCTCATAATTCCATTTTTAACATTTAATCATTATTTATTTTACCATGAAATTATCAAACAATCTATTTAAAACAAAATGTCAATTTCAATATATAGAGAAAATAAACCTTTAGGTTGTAATTGAATTTTTTTAACTAAATCCTCAAAAAAAATTATTTTAAAAAGAAACAAGAGGTATTTATAATTTTATAAAGGATTGGTCTAGTAATATTCCACCATAACTTTTTACATAACCCATATAAGTGGATACTAACACTTTAAATGACCATCCCATATTTAACACAAGAATAACCCCATGGTGTGATGTACCTTGGAAATTTGTATTTAAAGGTGGACCATGAGGTCCTTTAATTCCATCAGGGGTCCATTTAAGTGCAACCAAATTGTAGTTAATTTATTAAATTCATATTATTCTCTTTCCGGATTCATCTCATATAAATATAGTGATATACTCACCTATAAGTAAAAAGTAAAGAATACATGGATTTCATCATAAGGGTCTTCATGCCCAAGTTATTGAGATACTAACCTTTTTAAATTAAAAATTTACCACTTAACTTAAATAAAACCATTTTTATAAGGATTATAATTCAACATGTTTCATGGTTTAGTTAGTTTAATTACTATTACCTAGTTATAAAAGGTATATTCCTTTATAATTTATAATTTTAAGTCATGCAACTACAACTAGGTTTTCATATTTGATATTAGAATATTGAAACATCATATGTGGTGGTTTGATTGTGTGGGTTAACCTTACAAATCTATAAAGGGAAACACATTTTATAAATTCTTTTCATAACCCATTTAATCAAAACCATAAATGTTTCATCCCATGAAACTAATGTTACATGGATCAAACATGTCATAATTGGTTAATTAAGGTGCCGAAATCAAGATATATGGGAAACCACCATTTAGGTTAATTCATAGACTATAATAAAAAATTTATTTCAACATTTTCTCCCTATAAGAAATGATTTCATAACTCACGTATATAATTTTGGGCACATAACATATGCATCAAGTAATTTAATCACTAAAATAAACATGGCGTTACATAATACTAGAAAATTTAACACTCAAGCTCCTATAAGGATGTTAGAACAATACCTCAATTCTACACAAGACCTAGGTCAAAATAACATGAATCCCATAAATCATTAAGCAATATAAATTACATTAATCACTCATTGTGAAATAATAATTATCAATTATAATGAACAACATGAACAATTGTCCCATCCCTAGAAACTTGATATTTCCCCTATGTGTGGGTTGGTTAGACCTATACAAGAGAAATATACCTTGTTATGAAACATTTTTGGTATCATTTCTACCATCCCCAAAAATAGCAAGAGAAGTGAAAAAGAATCTATGATACCACTTTGTAATGTCTCGACCTGAGAGCCACTAAAATGGTACCCTATGCCAGTTTGTCAAATGACCATAAGTTTACCTCCCTATATTATAAAGGATACTAACCAATAGTGAGGTTCTAATTTGGGTATGGTGGGGATACTATTCCCTCATGGTCAGAGTAGCATAATAGTATAAAATATAATCAATGGTAGAAGCAAGGCATTATATAGAGAAGTGATATAATGATAATAACTGATAACCAAAAATAAATGAATGAAAAACCAAGCATGAACATGATATAGTGTGTAATAAAATATATAGGTCTAGAATAAAAAGAATAAATAATTAATGACAATAATAAAACTATGTGGGTATCTTGAGTACATGATAAACTACTAATATCTTACTACCACATCCAATCTTAGACCAAATTAATTAAACATATAATGGATCACTATCCATATCCTAATCAACAACTAAAAGATATGTTTAGGAACCAAACAACAACATGAATAGGGTATGAGATAATCATAGTAGGCCACCATCAATGGATTATAATACAATGCAGTTTGTGAGTATAAAATGAAGTAGTGTGCTCGTATAACAATGATATATTGGTTTTGTAAATCTAATAAAGTAGGGATTAGGTTCCTAATGGAAACATGGATGATCATACCTACATCATCCAAATCTATAATGTCTCTAAACAAGGCATCATGTATATATATTCATATATTTCAATATATATATATACAGAGAGATATTAAATCACTAATAAGGAACTAGGGCACAAGGCTGTTGCATCCATATATAATAACAATAATAACAACAATGTAATTATCATTGTTTAAATATTTGTAAAATCCCAATCATATATATATGGGATATAAGGTTCCATTCCTAATAATCGTAATCAATGATGTGAAATGTCATTTACAACATTTCAATCATTAGTGTGAAATTTCATGTCCAACAACCCAAAATTATGTGTAACACAATATCCAAAATCATAATCATGGGTGTGAAACATCATATACAAAAAACTAAAATGTTGTGAAAAACCATGTCTAACATCTTATACCACATGGATATGAAACATCTCATGCAAAAATCTTAACCATGTCCTCTCAAAAATAATAATTTATAAGGTAATTCCACTTTTCCCTTGATCTTGTAACCAAGGTGTTGTGAAAAGAGGATCCCGACATTGCTCAAGGAATAAAGTAATTCTATTATCTTGTTTTCATTTAATTTATAACTATTGAATAGGATAACATTCATTACATAATTTAATTCATTATAACTAATCTCATAAACAAATACAATTAAAAATATATATGGTCCATTTTCATATGGACTCTATATTACTATTTAAGTGTTCATTCAGGTCGAACTGTCAAAATATATATTCTTATAAAAGACTATGAAGAAAGGGGGTGTATCAAACCTACCTAAATATCCATACCAATTCACACACTTTTTCATTTCACGTATAAGTGAAAATGGGGTAATTATCAAACTAAAAAATTTGTTATTTCATTTATAAGTGGAGACTCTAAAATAACATAAAAATGACCATATGCTAAGTGAGTCATCCACACAACTTATAATTCTTTTAATTAAATTTTTAAATTTAATTTTATGATGGAAAGTTAACATGACTCAAAGGGCGATTTAAATTCCAAATCAAAAATAGAATGGTAATGGAATATTAGAGACACACCCAAAAGGGGTGATTTGACTCAAGGTAGATAGTCTACAATAGTGTAATTTAGGGTAGAAGGGATAAATAATTTAAATAGTTAGTATTTACATAATTAATATCATGTTTAAAGGGAATCACATAGAGAATTAGCTACATGAAAAAACAACATATTTTATAAACATGTTATACATTAATGGAAAAATATGTAAACCAACTATCTCTTTCTTAGGAGTCCCTGCCCGCCCATTATTGAGCTTTGATTCTAGATGAATTGAGAGAAATTGAACAAATATAAAAATGGATAAAAAATGATTCATATAAGCTCACATTTTAATAAAATCTAGTATGGAAAAAGAAAATAAAAAATAGAGGAGTAGTTGTAGTCTCACCAAGGTCTATCTAATGAAACTAATGGTGTTTGATTTCAAGAATGGATAGAGGAGGTATTCCAAATATTAATAGGATTCCAAGGGATGGATCCCAATGAGGGGGAATCTATGTGTGTATGGGAGGATAAAATAGTGGTAAAATACTCAAATGAGTAACCGTAAAATGTTCATACCCACCACTTTAAAGAGATGCAATGTTTTTCTTCATGGATCAGAAAACTATGTGGTGATAATGTTTAAAGGTACATCCCCAAGCATAGATAGGTGCACAGTTTGAAAATTTTTGGGAAATAGGTACAAACCCAATATTTTTTTGGTAGATACCTTGTATTGTCATTCAACCTTGGGTGCATGGTTTGAAAAATCATGTGGTTACTCCCTCATGGATTCACAGTTTGGGTGTACATATTCCACTATGTCACGACCCATCCTAGTGGGGCCCATATCGAGGCTCCCCAAGCCTGCCTCCCATAGGCCAGGGGCTGGTGACTAGAAATGAGTAGGAATATCACTAACTTTAGAGGGATTTCCTATTTACATTTGCAC
This sequence comes from Viscum album, assembly GCA_963277665.1. Taxonomy (NCBI): domain Eukaryota; kingdom Viridiplantae; phylum Streptophyta; class Magnoliopsida; order Santalales; family Viscaceae; genus Viscum; species Viscum album. Next base: position 1,908,942,482 of record OY728145.1, read on the forward strand.
AAGAACACATCTTTAAGACCAAAAATTGATGAAAATGAAAAAAACCACTAAGAAACTGATGCATGCATAAATATATATCCCAAAATCATAGTAAAACATGAAGTAATGTAAAGAAAAACAAGGTCAAATACATTCCCACCAAAAAGTGTCTGTAAAAAAAGTTCATCATGTATGTAAAGGTACTGGGACTGCGGTCTGAAGTCGTAGGAACACACCTCTGTCTATCTGGTCTCATAAAGCATTGTCTGGTCCTAGTTTACCTATGAATATATCAAAATTTTGATCATTGACATAATAAATGGCACATTTGGGAAAAGACCATGTAGGGTGAGCCTAAAAATACTCATCGGGACACCATGAAACCAAAAATTAATGAAAAAAAATATAGTCATATCTACAAAGGTATATATCTACAAAACAAATAACAAGAATATCCAGATATACTCAATATAAGACACACAATCTATATTTAAGCTATAACCATAGTATACCATCCCTAGATTTCCTGCGTCAAGATTCCACAAAGCACTCATTCGGGAGAACACACTCCTGAGTCTGATAACACTGATGAAATCCTTTTGAGAGTTGTTTCTCATCGAGTATCCCCTGGAGAATGATACATTGATAGTCCAAAGAGAACATGATACACAAATGAGAATCACTACCAGGTCCATGGGATAATACCAAAACTCAATCTGGATTAACCATCTAAGTATATTATTGGATCCAGCATAGTGTTGGTAACATTGATACCAAGAACTCCACCTAGGGCACAAAGATGAATAGAGGATCCCACTTCAGGCCTCTCATGGGGATTCCAACAACTCTATCCAAGAAGTCTAGTGGAAGGGATCATAGTCCTAGGAATATGAAATAATTTTCACCAACATATCGGGAAATGATAAAGGGAATAAACCCTGGTGAAACATGTCCAATGTATGGTGGAAAGGAGGTTCAATCCATGTAGAAAGGGGCTCACGATGTGTAGTAGGGGAACACTCCATGTCCCTTAACCCCAAGTATTGACTTTGAAAAATAGCCAGTGTTATTCAACCCATGTTCTATATAGGCGTACACAGAATGGGGAAGAGTTTACACACCTTTTTCTTGTATCCGGGGTCCTGCCTGTTTGCTAGTACACGACATCATCCCGTGTATCCATGCCCATGTACTAGTACACGAGGTAGCACATGTTCATGGTCCATGTCATTCTATGTGGGGGAGTACACGCCATGTAGGAAACCCATGTACCCCACCATGGGCCCATGTACTCCTTTAGTACATGTTGAGTCGTTCAAAGGGGATACATTCCATTTAGTCAAGGACTACATGCGTCGTGTGTTAGGTTTTTTTCTAAAACCGTCTTCTTCCTCCTACACAAACCATTCGATCTTCATGATTCCATTACAGTGGTCAGTTTTCCATGAATCTCTAGATCTGAGGATATTCGGTCATGGAATCACTGAATTTGTATGATACGAGCCTTCAATATGACCAAAAAAAGATCGTTATTCTTCTTCATTACGCACCAAAGAACATGAAATCCAAACCAATTATCATTCGATCAGCTGTTGTAGCCACTGTTGCACCTTCGTTGAGTTGTACCGATTCCAGATCTATGATTTTAGATTATTACACCAATAATTAAATACATAATGTTCATTTGTTCAAAGAAAATTCAAACCATGGAGAAAATAAATAACACCGTGAAAAACAGTGAATTAGGGGAGAAAATCTTGATCCAAATTAAGAGAAACAAACCTTGACCGATGTTCATGTTGATATTGACTCATAACCATTAGAATGATAAACAAATCAAGCAACCATTTTATTTACAAGGATTTGAATCTCCCAATAAAACCTGAGATCATACCCATCCCACATAACAATCAATTCACATGATAATCTGTTTATTAATTGGCCTTTGTTCATTGTTGAATTAAATAATGTGGAAAATAAAATAAAAATAACACACCCTACCTCGATTCATATTGGTTGCTGATGAAGAACGATCTCTATATCATCATCATTGGAAAAATCCTTTAAAATCAGTATGCATTGATCATTGATCCGTGCATTCATCATCATTCATTGGGAAGGATTATCTAGTCCTCTCTCCAATGATTCTCTATAGGATCTAGGGTTATGAAAATAATCCTAAAATTATGACATAATAATCTATCTAAATACTAAATATCCACAACATTTCTAAATTAAATACAATAATTTTAGTCAAATAATTTAATTCATTTCTATTATTGTGAAGAGTTTTCCACGAATGATAAACATCGACAAAGGTTTTGTCATGACTAGGGTAAAGCTGTTATTCATAACTCAATGGTTCCCTTGGATTTATGATCTGGGAACCTATTTAAAATTTATTCTACTGTTTCAGGAAAACTGCTCACATGTGCTATTTAATATTTTAAATATATTTTAAAAAAAATTTCCAGGCACACTGGGCCTCAGAATCGCACGTCTTCTTAGCACATGGTCCTAAAATTAATTTATAAAATGTTTTAAAATAATACATAGAAAATTCAAGAAATTAATTTACCCCTACCATGGAGACTTACATCCTTGAAAATCGAAAAAGGGCTACTAAAAAATATGAGGTCACTAAGCATAAATGTAAGCCTCTTGCTCTCTAGTGATCTCTTATAGATTCCCATGTTGCTACTAGATACAAACTAAAGGAATCAATCACCCATGAAGGGTCCTCTCATGTTGATCGTTAATATCTATTGGGTACTTAGAAAAATTCACTCCATCCTCTATGTCCATCTCTCCCTAGTCGATAACACGTGATGGTTCATTCATGTACCTCCTCAATTACAACACGTGTAAGAATTAATGTACATGATCGAATTATGAAGGTATAGCTAAGAGGTATGCCACATTTTCAACTCGATGGTGTATCTGGAAAGTGCTGATGAACCTCAGAGATTGCTTACTGCTTTAACCAAATATCTATAAACCCCATTGAGGTGAAACCCATAAGAACATGTGGTCTCTTCCTTGAAATGGGAAGGCCTTCACTGCTTGTTATCATAATATTTTTATGGATTTGTGCAATCTTCATCCTCTCCTGGATGATCTTCACCTTCTCTATTGTAGCTCGCACCAACTCTGGTCCAATGAGTGCTGACTCTCCCAAGTTAGTCCAAAAAAGCATTGACCTTCAGGGTCTCCCATAAAAATCCTAGAATGGTTACATACCAATGGTGGAATAATAAATTTTGTTGTACAAAAACTCCACCAGTGGTAGGTTATCCTCCCAAATTTGGTCAAAGTATAACCTGAAATCTTGTAACATGTCTTCTAAAACAAGAATGGTCTACTCTATCTAGCCACTAGTTTGTGGGTGGAACACTGTGCTGAAGTGTAACTGGGTCCAAAACAACTCTTTAAATCCCTTTAACAAACAAGATTCAAAGTGAGAATCACGATCGAAAACAATCATTGATGGAAACCTCTAGAGTCGAACTATCTCTTACACATAGAGGGGTCTCAATCTCTCTACTAAAATATACTCTCAAATCACAAGGAAGTGGACCTACTTGGTGAGTCAGTCAACTATCCCCCATGTGTCATCACATTCCCTAGGAATATTTGGAAATCCCATCATGATGATCATGGATATCCCATCCCACTTCCATTATAGAACCTCAAGGGGTTGAGGTAAACCCATTGGAACTTGGTTCTCAACATTAACTTGCTGATAAGTTATACCTCGATAGACAAACTCTGCAACACCTTTCTTCATTCTTGGGCACCAAAAATGACATCTGAGGTCTTGGTACATATTTACCACACCCTGATCTACTTCTAAAGGGGACATAAAAAACTCCATCAAAACCTCATCCCACAATATCAATGGTACCATAGTGTGTCCTATGAAAAGAACAACGTTCTCCCCACCTTTAGAAAATTCATCAAGAGCATGACCTATTGATATCTAAGCATGTAGGGTCTCATAGTTGGTATCCCAAATCTTTTCCTCCCTAACTTTATATAAGATTTGAGGAGTAAAAACCATTTAATGGAGTTAATCTTCTCCATCTCCATTCATAAGGGATAACCGCAATGAGGCTAACTACTCTGATGCTTCGTTTGGAAACTACAAACTAGATCTCTTATTGAGATCATATGCTACCATGTTTCCCTTCCTAGGAGTATAGAAAATTTTAAAGTCATAGTCTTGGGAAAAATATAGCCATCTTCTCTATCAAAAGTTAATATCCTTTTGAGAGAATATATATTTGATACTGTTTTGATCAGAGTAGATGAAAAACCGCTCTCCCATCAGGTAGTGTCACCAGATCTTCAAAGAAAAGTATAACTCTTGTATCTCAAGATCATGGGTGATGTTGTTCTTCCCATGGTGTCTCAAATAGTGTGAAACATAGGTAATCAATTCTCTCCTCTACATCAAAATTCATCCAAGACCTGTTCTAGATACATCACAGAATACAATGTACTCGATACCTTCCTCCAAAAATATATATATGGGAGAACTCTTGAAACTCTAGCTTGACTATTGAAAATTCTACGATGAACCATTTTTCTATGAAAAGGGCTACAAATTTGGAGCCAAATCTATAATGGGTAATGATATCCTGGGGAAAAAGGTATAAATATATGGTAATTGCCTACCAACCCATGGAAGCTGAACACCTCTGTCACGCTCTTAGGTGGATCCCTACTTACATTGCCTCAACCTTGACTGAGTCCACTACCACTCCATCTTCCGAGCTAACGTGTCCTTGAAACTGGACCTCTTGAATAAAAAACTTGCACTTTGAGAGATTTTTGTAATGTTGGTACTCTCAGAGTATATCTAGAATGATCCACAATTGTCTCACGTAATCTTCCTCAAATGCTGAGTATATAATGGTATCATCTATGATGAATATCACAAACCTGTCTAAGTAAGGATGAAAGATCTAGTTTATATGTCATATGAACATTTCTGGGGCGTTCATCATTCCAAAGGGCATCACCATGTACTTATCGTGTTCATAGAGAGATCATAATTCCATCTTCAATATACCCTCAAACTTTACTCCCTAATGGAGATAGCCTAATCTGAGGTCAATCTTTGAGAACCATCATGCACCACTCAACTAATTTAAGAGGTCATAAATCCTCAATAGTGGATACTTGTTTATCATTATCACTCAGTTCAAGCACTGGTAGTCCACACATAATGTCAAGATCCCATATTCCTTTTTAGAAAAAAACTAGGGCTACCAGGGGGAAACTCGGGGTCTCATGAATCCCTCCCTATGAAATTCCTCCAACTCTACTGTCATCTCACAAAGATAAGAAAGATACATCTGATATGTTGGTGTAGAAATCAGTACCATCTCAGGGTGAATATCAATGCATAAATCTATCTCTCGGTGGGGAGGTCAATTTGGAACATTTTCAGGAAAGGATTATATGTACTCCTGCTATACTACAGGAAACAAGGAACTCACAACATTCACGACGCCAAGGGAATGGCTATCAAACTGATGAGTAATCAAATAAACCCTCGAATGCATGAGTCCATCCTGCCTTTCATGGGTTTATATTCAATAGAAAAAGGAAACCCTAGTTCCATCACTACTAACACATTCCATCCTTTACCTAAACTAGTCAATCTAATCATGAAATGTGAATAACTAGTCCATACCAAAAATGCATTGTAGGGTTTATTCACTGCTACCAATACATCCCAACTGAAAATCTCACCTCCAAGAGTCAGGTTACACTATCATCATAAGTTCATGATCATCGAGTCTTCTCTAGTTTGAGTCTCCAAGTGTAAGGGATGAGTCAACAGTTCAACCAGAATATCTAATTCTCGAAGTATATATTTGGCATGAAATTATTGGCTAGATATGGTGTCTAAAAGTACTATTGATAAATTTTAAAAGAGACATATCATGCCTTAAATCATTTTTGGATCCTCTGGGTCATAAGCCTCAACCACTTGCAGCTGTCCCCACCTCTTTCCTCCAGCACCCTGTGCCTGGCATGGACCTCCTGGTTGTGGTGGTGGTAATAGGGAGAATCATCGACCACCTCCTACTACTCTCATAACTTCTTTTCCATTTCATCCTCGCTATGGATCTATCTGTTCATGTTGTTATCTTTGCATCAGTGTTCTATCCTTAGTCTCCCAATAAATTGTACGACAGGACGGATGATCTCGAGTGAGATGTCCCTTACCACCACATGAATAACTTTTCCTATCTCTAGGTTGAATAGAACCACCTTGTGAGCCCTAAACATTAGATCCTATATCATAGGACCTCCTCATAAAACATCTCACATATCTAGTTCCCTGAGACTGATGTTGGATCCCTGTTTCTAAGGTCTTTTCTCTCGCTTTCCCACTACTAACTATCACCAGAAGCACATATTTAGCCAAGAATATTTAAACCATCAAAGTCTACTCAAGGCCATAGTATAAGTGGGAATACATAGTTGGATAAAATTGGATCGCATTTCTCAAAAAAGACCTCACTCGATGGTCTGAGCCCTTAAGTATTCATCTCAAACTATATCCATGGAGTACCTAAAAAGGTTGGTAAAACTCGATGAGTAATCTTCAACAGAACTGATGCCCTGGTGAAGATGAAGAAACTCATGGATACACACATACCTCATCATAACTAGTGAGAACTTGTCTCTAAATAGGTGCTTGAACTATATCCATGAAAGTGTCACCTCATCATGAGTCCAGGTTACCAAACTATACCATCATCCTGTAGAGTCGTGAAGAAGGCTCGCCGCTAATACCACCATATGTATGCCGGTGTCATGACTAGACAAAAACATAGGTCACCACATCAATCCAATCCTTATTCACATGTGGGTCTGGCTCACCTTGAAACCCTAGGGGTCTCTACTTTGGAAACTTGTGAAGCATGATCATCCCACACACCTCATCTGTTGGTACTTCTAGTACTATATACTACACTATAGGTGGTGGTATGGCTGGTGAAACACCTAAAGGTAACATCCTTGGAATTAGTCCCTATATCAACTCCACTTCAATGAGGGGGTCACCCTTGTGATCATGCTTCTAAATGATAAATTGCATACATCACAGAGGAATCCTAAAAGTATACAAGATATACCACAATCAATGTGTATATCTAGAGAGTGAACTCAAGGACATGGAAACCACAACCTATTTCTATATTATGCATGTACCATTATTTTCCCTAAAACCAATGTTCTCATTTACTGAGTTGGAAAGAAGGTTATTAGAGTCATGGTGTATGGAAACATCTGTCTCCCCACCAATACTGGATTCCCTGGCCAGAAATCCGAACATGAAACACATAACACTGTTTCCCAAAACCAATCTCACATATTCCTAGTTAGAAGGTAGAACCAAGCTACCTCTAATACCACTCCATCAAGACCCATCCCAGTGTGGCCCATTCCACAACTCCCCAAGCCAACCTTCAATAGGCTAGGGGCCAGTGACTAACACTGTATAGGAATATCACTAACATGGGAGGCATTGCCTATGTACTTGCACATACACACACCTCTCCAATCCCACAAAATGTTGAAATGTAAAAACCCCTAAGAAACCAATGTAGGCATACATTTATATCCCACAACTAGAGTATGATGGGAAGTAAAGTAAATAAAAATAGAGACAAATACAATCCCACCATAATGAGTCTGTACACACAAGTCAAACAACAAGTAAAGGTAATCAGACTGATGTATGAAGCCACATGAACACACCTCTATTTGTCCGGTCTCACAAAGAGCGGTCTAGTCCTGGTCTTACTATGACTCTATCAAAAGTTTGATCATCTTCAAAAGGCAAGACACATGAAAGAAAATACCTTATATGGGTGAGTATAACAAGACTCGGTATGACACCACAAAACAATAAATCAATGTAACCAATGAAAGTACTATCACCTCTACATAGGTATATGTAAAGAGTACATATAACGAGAACATCCAGATATACTCAATCCAAGACACACGGTCTAGAGGTAACCTACAACCATAGTATAACTACCTATGGATTATAGTTGGCAATTCCTTGAAGCATTCATCTGATAGAACACACTCATGAGTATGATATATTTGATGACATCCATATGAGAGGTGCTGCTATTTAGGTCTCACCATGAGAAAGATATGCTAATTGTCTGAAGAGAAATACAATACATATATTTGGATCACAACAAGGTCCATGGGATGGTTCTAAGAAATCAATCTCGATTAACCCGAAAAGTTGAAGATCATCACCAGTATTGTATTGGTCATGTTGATACCAAGAATAACACCAAGGGAATGAAGATGAATAGAGGATCCCACTCCACGCCACTCAGGGGATTCCAACAACTTTATTTAGTAAGTCTTGCTGAAGGGATCATTTTTCTTGGAATCGGAAAGTATTCACACCAACCCTTCAGGGAAACAATAAAGGTAATGATCCCTAAAGAAACTCACCCTAGATATGGAGGGCACGACATTCAAGCTACTAGAAATGGGTACACATAGTTTAGTAAGGGAACATTTCATGTCCCTTGACCCTGGGTAATACTCATGTAAACATCCCAAGTGATTCAAACCATGTCATTTAGAATAGTACAATGCATGTATATGGGTTACATTATATGTCCTTGCATTTTGGGTCCTGACCGTGTACTCCAGTTGGGTGCCAGTACATGGCATCATCCCGTGTATCTATTATAATGTTCTAGTATAAGGGGTAATGAGTGTACATGGTCCAGGCCATGCCCTTTGGGGGATTAAACACCATGTTGGAAACCTGTGTACTCCACCCTAGGTCTATGTACTCCTTCAGGTATGTACTGAGTTGTTCAAAGGGAACTACACTCCATGTAATCAAGGATTACACACTGTGTGTATTGAGTTTTTTATAGAACACATCTTCTTCAACCCACTCATGTGGGTCGATCTTCCGGCTTCCGTTCTGGTGTAGGTTTTCCTCGAAACTCAAGATCCAATTAACCAGAATTGGGGTTTTCCTACAAAATGATTGAAATCAATTTTAATCTAAAATCAAAAAATTTCATTTAATTCAAACAAACTAATTTAAAGAAATAAATTCAGGTGAATAAAAATTGGGCATTGTAAAGGATCCACCTACCTTGGGATCAAAAGATCTTAGATCAGCAAACCCTAGTTGGGATTTATCAAAGAAGGATGAAAATCACATAATCCTTGAGAAAAAGGATTTAAAACTAGGTTTATGTTCATAATAGCAGGTATTAGATCCTTTAAACAAATACAGAGATCTCTAAAACCCCAGGGAAAAAGAGAGAGATCATGAGAGATCACAAATGTGAGGAGGAACTAATAGGAGAAGGATCAAACAATGTTCTCTTAGATTAAGATCACATCTGTGAGGGTTCTAAGGGGCCAAGAATCCTTATTGGGAGCTCCAAGGTGAATAGAAACTAGTCTGGGTCGAAGGAGGTCCTTCAAGGACCTAAAAATGGGGTTCAATAATTTTTTACAAAATTTTTGATTAATTAAAATCCCGCTTACATTATTTCTTGGGAAATAGTGCACTGTTTGGTCAAATAGTGTGTAGGCCATGCAACCATTGTAAATAGTTCACATAGTTTCTCCTATAGGGATGAACCACTAGACTAATCATGCATAATCCATGTAGATATCTCTGTCTAAAAATTTCCATCTTCATGTAGTAGGGTGCATTTTTTTTAAAATCATGAGCTAGACATGGGAAAATCATGCACTAGCCCAAAGTTTTCAAGATTTTGAAAATTTCAACCTGAAATAACCCCAAATAAAACCCAACCAAAGTTCAATAAAAATGATGGTTTAGGAATACAAGAATATAGTAATGGGATGTTTTAACCTCCCAACCATAGGAACGTTTTGTCCCCATAAATCCTATGAAGAAGGATCCATGTAAAAAAGATAAGGCCACTACATTCTTTTTTGTGCCTCCCTCTCCCATGCCTCATGAGAATCAAAACCGTGCTACCATAGCATGTGAAAGAAATGTATCTTACTCATGTGAAGTACATTGGTCTCAGAATCAATAAACCTAACCTGTAGTTAACTCATAGATAAATCAGGATGAACCTCAAGATCATGCCAACTCAGAACATGGGATGGATCAGATAAGTACTTTCAAAGATGAGATACATGAAACACATTATGTATGGACATCATCTACGGTGGTAGTTAAAAATTTAACACAACTTTACCCACCCTCTCAATAACATCAACAGGTTCAAAACACTAGGAGAAATATTCCCTTGCATCCCAAGTTTTCGATGACCTAATCGAGGTGAAACCTTCAAGAAAAACTGATAACTAAATTAGATCTCCAAAGGTCTATGATAATGATCATCATAAGATTTGTATTAGATTTGTGCTGTCAAAATTATTTGAAGAATCAAATGAAGGTTTGATGTCATCTCTTGGACCAAGATCGGTCCAACCAAAAAACTCTCACCAATCTATGACCAACACAATAAATATTTAGAAGTTCTTCCATTCAATTCCTTGAAAGGATCCATCCTGATCACAAACTGGTAACTATTGTTATATGAAAACTCAACCATCCCCAAATGATCATCCCTTTCTCCACCAAAGTCAAGAACTCAAGTACGAAGTATGTTCTTGAGAATCTGTATAGATCTTTCTATCTAGACATCTGACTATAGATGGTATTCCGTACTCAAATAGATGTGAGATCCCAATGCCTCCTGAAGGCCCCTCCAAAAGTGTGAAGTGAACCAGGTATTCCAATTAGATACTATAGTAGATGGAATTATGTGAAAAGAGAAATATATTTCACAGAGATTTCCTAACTCCTCAACTTTGTTTGTATCATGAATGGTTAAGAAGTGAGGTGATTTAATCAACATATCTTTCAAAAGCCTAACACATTCTTATTTATATGTTTATGTGAAAACCATATAAAAAGGTTCGTAAAGATATCATCCCACATAAAATTACGGATTGGAAGTGGATAAAGAAAACTCAAAGGTTTTTGGTTCTTGGCCTTAATTTATTGTCATGCATAACAATGAGAAAAAAACTCAAAAGTTCCCTGGCCCATACCTGACCACCAGAACTATCACCACATGTCATAGAAACCTTTTGTGGTTCCTAGGTTCACTTCCCACTAGGAACAATGGAAATATCTTATCATAGCCTCCCTTACCGAATATAGTACCACAAAATTATATCAATATAATATAATTCTATCTTCAGAGAACGACCACTGAGAAACTCCCTCCCTATAAAAAAGAGAGTCTCTAAATCTATATAAATCATCATCAAGATTTTTTTTAAACATAATCAATTTAATAGGAGTAGATGTCAACAAAAGACTAACCAAAGAAACCTCGACTCCTTTAACCTAAAATATAATATCCAGTTGTAAAAATAAAGACATCAGGTTTCACTTTTTCGATGATTCATTTACTGAATTGGTCAGAAGATTCCTCCCTAATGCGTCTACATTGATGTTCCCTTTCCGTAGGGTATAGGAAATATCAAATTCAAAAGATTCTAGGTATTCCACCCAATTCCTATGGTGGAGATTAAAATATATTTTTGAGAAGATATAACTAAAACTATTCTACTATGAAAACATGGAAAACCTTTCTCTGTAAATGTAATGTTGCTCACTCTTAAGTATGTGCATCACAATTTAAAGTTCAAGGTCATGTGTAAGATAATTATTATTTTGTGGCCTAAGATGATGAGTTCCATTGGAAAAAACATCATTACCTTCCTTAATAACACATCCCAATCCTAAATGAACTGCATCACAGAATACCACAAATCCTTATCTGGCCTCTAGACGATTCAACACCAACACAGTAGTCAAAAGATGTTTCATCTCAGCAAAATAATTCTGACATTACTCATCCCAATCAAACTTTACTCCCTTTTGAATTAGTACAATCATCGAAGAATCCAATTTTTATAATTCCTTCACAAACTGGTGATAATATACAGCTAATCCCAAGAATATCTGCATCTGAAATACATTTCATGGTTTCTCCCAAGTCAAAACCTCCTTCAACTTCTTAGGATCAAATGATACTCCTTGTTACCACACCATGTGTCCCAATAATTTCACTTCACAAATCTAGAAATAATATTTCTAAACATTGAAATAAATTTAGTGATTTCTCAGTAATCCTATAACTGTTCTCAGATGATGAAAATAACCCTCCTCATACATAGAGTATATGAGGGTGTCATTGATGAATACTACCATGAATGTATCAATATAGTTATGGAAAATCTTGTTCATTAATTCTATGAAAAATATAGGAGTATTGTCTATAACGAAGGGAATGATATTAGTGTATTTTATGTCTTGGTGACTATAAATTAGAAGATGTGATGTGAAAGGAATTCATAAGGATTTTAGTTTGGAATTCCAATCAACAATAAAGAAGGAATAAAATAGTTAGAAGTGTCTCTATATTAAGTAGGGGTGTTTGAGTGTGAAATATATTTATATCAGGTTCTAGGACCTCCAACACTTTTCCATGGATGTCTTTCATGATGCGGAGTCCAAAGTATAGCATCTGGTGGGGGAGTTGTACTTAGAGATCTTGTATAAGGTCGCATTGATTAGGTTTTCAACATAACTAGAGGTATAGAAAATGGGGTCGATTATTGTGAAGATGTTATATCTAGGACATGATCTATGAGGGAGTGTCCAAAAGGATTCAAGAAGATTAGATATTCATGAAGCAGGTTACAAATGTTTTGATATTTAGGGATCTAAAAAATAGGGAACTTACCATGGCATACCCCTTCAAATATTTTATGGGAGGCGGCTTATATGAAGATTCCATGGGCTTCCTATTTCCATTATATTTATATGGGGGACATGGAAACCACCAAGATCAATGACTAACCACTTAGGGATCCAATCATCATAAAGTCATTCAATCCCCTTTGAGGAATCATCATTAGTTTTCTATGAGGGAGTCTCATTTATTAAGACCAACAGTCCTTGTTCAAAAACTGAGGATAGATTGTGTTGGTAGTGGGATGCTTCATTATTCTCCACTTACATAGGGAATTAGGCTATAACATGACCATGGAGGATGATATTATATAGTTAGAGGAGTTGGGTATGGATATAAGAATACAATACATACAATAATTCCAGATGTACTAGAGGTTTTTCTATTTACAATGAGGTTATCATCTACCCTTTTCGGTTCTTTATTTGATTTAATATCCTCACATTCCTTTGTTCCTCCTAAATTGTACCAAACCTTTGGACTAAATGTGGAGAGAATCAGAGTCCTTTTGTGTTATCTACATTGTTTTAAAGTCAGGATATTTTTTATTTTGTGTATTGTGTATATAGAATGGTGATGGGGGAGAGCCCGTTACTGAGATATTTCATAATACATAAGATAAAACCATAATATGGAATCCTTTTGTGGATTATATATATTATTTGGGTGTAGTTATAAAATGATTCTAGATAAAAGTTTCATCTTCCAATGTAGAGGTTCAACAAGTGGAATTCATTGGAATGTAGAGTTATCTGATACATGGAAGGAATATTGAGCATATTTTGTCTTAGTTGGTGGATATATTAGTGCATTGTATGGTCAAGTTTGTTCTTATTTTTGTAGAATATTTCATGGATTCTTTTCCAGATTATGTGATGA